>OY728122.1:793553527-803553527 GCA_963277665.1 Viscum album
CCCATTTCCACTCCGGTATGGGAAGAGGTTGCATGACTCCTCCAGGTTGTTGCCTTCCAGCTTTCACTTGTTGACAAACCATACATCTTGACACAAAATCAGCAATCTCCCTCTTCACGTTGTCCCACCAAAAATGTTCCTTCAAATCTCTATACATTTTGGTGCTCCCAGGGTGTATAGAGAAATTGGAACTATGAGCATCATCCAGCAATTCCCTTTTTAGATCAGGTATATTGGGAACACAAAGTCTCTTCCCGAATTTCAAAATTCCATCTTCATACACAAAGTCTCTCAATCTCCCATCATTCACAGCTTTAATCTTCTTTTGGAATTCTTCATCATCGGTCTGAGAACTCTTAATCCTTTCTAGTAAAGATGGTTTGGCAACCATTTGAAAAAGCATTAATGTTTCACCTTCCCTGGTTATTCCCATGTCCATCTTCACTAGATCCATGAAAATTGGATCCCTTTCAATTCTCATATTGTTCAAAACTCCATGGTCTTTTCTACTCAAAGCCTCTGCCACCTTGTTTGCCTTCCCCGGGTGGTAGTGTATCGTACAATCATAATCCTTGAGTAATTCAATCCATCTCCTTTGCCTCATGTTGAGTTCTTTTTGTGAGAAAATATACTTCAAACTCTTGTGATCAGTATAAATCTCACATTTTTCACCATAGAGGTAGTGCCTCCATATCTTCAAAGCAAAGATCACAGCTGCTAACTCAAGATCATGAGTAGGATAGTTTTGTTCATGAATTTTCAACTGTCGTGATGCATAGGCAATAACTCTATCATTCTGCATAAGGACACAGCCAAGTCCTTTCTTCGATGCATCACTATAAATAACGAACCCATCATTCCCCGATGGTAGAGTCAATATAGGAGCATTGACTAATCTTCTCTTCAGTTCTTCGAAACATTCTTCACACTCTTTTGTCCAAACAAATTTAACCCCTTTACGTGTGAGCTTCGTTAATGGGTTAGCCAATCGGGCAAAATTCTGGACGAAACGTCGATAATAACCTACCAGACCAATAAAACTACGTACCTCAGTTATACTCGTAGGTGCTGGCCATTCTTGGATTTCCTTGGTCTTAGAAGGATCAACAGAGATTCCATCTTTTGAGAAAATATGGCCAAGAAAAGAAATCTCCTGAAGCCAAAATTCACACTTGCTAAACTTCCCATATAATTCATGCCTCCTCAGAGTCTTCAAGATAATGCGCAAGTGATTTTCATGATCTTCGTAGGTTTTGGATTATACCAAGATATCATCAATAAATACCACCACAAATTCATCGAGATACTCCTTGAAAACTCTATTCATTAGATCCATGAATACAGAGGGTGCATTAGTCAATCCAAACGGCATTACAGTAAACTCGTAATGCCCGTACCTGGTTTGAAATGCTGTTTTCGGAATGTCTTCCTTCTTCACACACAACTGATGGTATCCAGATCGAAGGTCAATCTTTGAAAAGTATTGAGCTCCATGCAGTTGGTCAAATAAATCATCAATACGAGGTAGGGGATACTTGTTCTTTATCGTTATAGCATTGATCTCCCTGTAGTCGATACATAACCTCATAGATCCATCTTTCTTTTTAACAAAAAGAACAGGAGCTCCCCATGGAGAAACACTAGGGTGAATAAATCCCTTATTACTCAATTCCTCTAGTTGTTTCTTTAGTTCGACTAACTCTATAGTGGCCATTCTGTAAGGGGTCTTCGATATAGGCCTTGATCCAGGAATCAAATCAATGGAAAACTCAACTTCTCGTTCTGGAGGATGTCCAGGTAAATCTTCTGGAAATACATCTACAAATTCTTTCACAACAGGTACATCCTCTATTTGAACATTCCTTTCCTCACCCGCAGTTATTTCATTCTCTTCCTCCCCAATAATTGAATTTAGTTGAGCTACTGGGGGTGGATCTAAATAAGAATTAGGTGGTGACGATTCTGCTCTAAAAATAAGGTGTTCCTTATCATTATCATCAAGAATCGTAACCTCTTTCTTCTTACAATAAATCTTCGCATCATAGTCCGAAAGCCAGTCCATACCGAGGATTATATCAAACTCAATCATAGGTATGACGATGAGATCAGCAGATAAAGAAAATTTATGTGCTCTAATGGGGACTGATTCAAAAAACTTTGTTGCAATGATACTTCCCTTAGGAGTTTTAACTGACAACTCCCTTATTAAATCAAATTGGAAATATCTAATTTTCCTAGCAAACTGGGAAGATATGAAACAATGCGATGATACAGAATCAAATAATGCATTTTCTAAACTTGAGGAAACCATTAAATTACCTGCCACCACGTATTTCGGAGCTTCTACCTCAGCAGTAGTTATAGCATAAGCCTGGCCTTGATCCCTTGGCCTTTTCTGAGGTAAGTTCTCCTGACGCTTAGGACATGCATTTGCATAATGTCCCATCTCTCTGCAATTGTAGCACTGAACGTTGGTAGCTTCCTTCTTCCCCTTGCAATCATGAGCTTGGTGGCCTTTTTCACCACACTTGTAACAGACTCCCATTCCCTTCAAGCAAGTACCAGGATGTTTCTTCCCACATTTACCACAAGATGGATATTCAACCTTTCCCTTCTTCCCCTTATTTCCATTCCCAGATTGATCAGCAGGTCTCTTCTTCTCTTGCTTTGCTTTAAAGTCATAAGACTTAGAAAATTCCTTTTCGGTCTTGATAGCACATGAGACAATGTCTTCGTACGATGAAAAGGATTGTGAGACTAATGCTCGACAGAGAAATGGTTTTAACCCATCAAAGAAACGATCAATCTTACTTCTTGGGTTGCGAATATAATCTCCAGCATACCTCGCTAACCTTGTAAAGTTAGCCTCATACTTTGTGACATTTTCATCCTCCTTTTGTCTCATACTCAGAAATTGCCTTTCCATATCCGCTCGATGGTCACGAGGAAAGTATTTTTCTAAAAACAGATCTTTGAACTCCCTCCATTCCATATTTGATACTTCATCATCTTCCTTCATGTTTTGAATCAATGACCACCATTGATCAGCATCTCCAGTGAGGCGGTAAAATGCCATGATAACTTTTTCCCTTTCACTGCTCCCCAAAGCCTGAAATATTTTCTCTAGGGAATTTATCCATTGCTCAGCTACTAAGGGATTTGTACTCCCATTGAACGTTGGCGGTTGTTGCCTCATGAATCGATCTAACATTGATCCTCCACGCTGCGGATCAGGGTGTTCCATACGGGTAAGGTTATTATTCATAACCTGAGTAAGTTGTCCCAGTATGGTGATTAGTTGATCAGAACCAGTTGCATCACCAACCCCACTATAATTATCTTGAGCAGGAGGGCAATCCCTACATGGAGTGCGTGCATTGATACGGTTTCCATTTCTTCCACTAGGTGCCATTTCTAAACAATGGCATAAACTAGATCAGTTTATGAATCAAAATACATAATCCCATACTTATAAAACACTTAACATAAATTGAACTATTTATGGATATAATCCATAATCATAAGAATGTTTTCTTTGAGGATGTATATACTCATAATCCCTTCAAAATTATTTGTAAAGAAAATGAGAGTTATCCTAAGCATATCCCCCGGGAGTGTCGTAACCAAGAGTGCAGCAAGGCCCGTTGTCGTGCACCAGTTCCCGTTCGAGTCTAGCTCAAAGCGGTGTTTTCGGGTTTTACCCCTAGGTACATCTATGCCAGAGCCGCCTCTACCTGCTCGTATCCAGACAGGGATGTATTGCTCGGAAAACTCACAAAATCTCTACAATACCAAAATTCTAGGAAGTTCTTCTATACTAATCCTCAAAGTTCATCTTAGGTCTACGTGCTCTAATCAGAGTTTATCTTAATCTAGTTTCCAAGGTTTGTACTAAACTTCCTCTAATACCAACTGTAACGCCCCGACCCCAGCTACCTAGAGTCGGTGCATTATTACATAACATTGGCATGATCACAAGAAAGATCAAATCCCGAAAGACCAATTGGTTTAGTAGCCTTGGAAACACTAGATATAATCATAAAGTTTTACATTACATTTCAAAGTGAAAAACTACTACAACAACAAAGTCTTCATATCCACACTATTAACCCCTCATAATATCCCTGCAAGTCATTCATAATTTACTTCTTCACTACCTGGGAAAAGTAAAACATAGAAAAGGGGTGAGCTCAAATGCCCAGTAAGGATAACAATATAGCGGAACATTCAAAATAATCATAAACATTTAAGGCAATGAATTACTAAAACAAAAGCCTTTTAAAATTGAACTTCAACATAGTATGGAAAAAGTAAAATGAAATAATTCCATTTACTTATTCACATGGATATTCTACTAATCGAATAATCACATGCAATATCAATAACCACTTTCATAATGTTGGAATGCATAATGCCAGACTATCATAACCACATAGCCAAGGCCTCGTGCCAAGACTACAAATAAGATTTTGTCAAGGCCTTGTGCCAAGACACTAGTTTGTCTCATGAGACCTAACGATGCATCGAGGAGCTATAGCGGGCTCCACCCGTCACATATTAAGTCCAATGCATTCCCATATGAAAAGGTTTAAACATAACATAAACATTCGTATTAAAACTAGCATACGAAATGTCAATAATTTCACCATAAACTATGAATGGTATAAAAATAGCACATCCACAGTCAAACATATCACAAAACCTTCAATACAATATAGAAGTTTTGTATCATAATAAATCAACTTCAAATAATCTTAAAATCCATCAAAGGATGTTGACATAGATGAAATCAAAATTCTTTTTAAAGAAGTATCTCCTTTTATTTTGAAATCATTTAAGGTCCATATAAAATAAAACATTTTCTTTGAAAATATTCTTATAAGCTTGTATGGAAAGCTTCGACGATTTTATAACGGCGGAAAATAACCGCACCCGCCGTATAAGTTAAAAAAAACATTCTTACCTCAATTTTGTCGAAAAGGCTAAAAAGGACCTTGTTTTGAATACGACCGAAAGATTACTTTATAAACCACTTATAAAAGTCAAAAAGGGTATAAATGACTTTAACTCATATTCTAGTAAATAGTAAAAATGTTTTGAAATGCATTTTTAAGAAACATGGATGTGGATGATAAAGAGATCCTAGTAGATTATTACGTATAAACAACCTTGGATAATGAAGAGGTTGTAAAGTAAACCCTTACCTTGTACTTTTCCTTGGTTGGGGTAGGTTAACCTCCTGTATAATAGTGAAATAATTGTTACTAAATTATACAAGAATCATATACATTAATATGATATCATATATGATCTTTTAATATTGATTTGATAATAATATCTTAGTATTATCGTCGTTTCGGGTGTTAACTTACTCATTTTCTTTATATGTTTTGTTACATAAGTCATGTTTGTTGTATCTTATTCATATCCAGAATGATATCAAGTCCTTAAACATCATTTTTAAATCATTAAATGATAATTATACTTGAATGGATACGATGGAGAATGAATCTCATCGCGTTCGTGGAGACGGTAGTCCGTACGTACGCACGAACGCTATTTCCATTTAATTTTTATTTTAAAAGAATCGAATCCAAATGATACATAGGTATATTACTATTCCAGTATAATATAATATTTTATATATGTTACTTAAGTTCATTAACACCATCCTTTATATGTTCCATGTGTGGTATGAATGAGTCATATCATTTTAAGGGGGCGGTAGTCCGCACTTCCTCAAATGAAATTATCGTATGTATATACAACATGAAACAAATAATGGTATGAAATAAAATGGAATTACAGAAGCTTATATATAAAATATATATCATTAATATCATATTTAATTACAGTTCCATCATAATGGCCACCATGAGAGGCGGTAAGAGGTATTTGAACAATCATCGTTTCGTGAGGCGTTAGTTTTCCATCCACAGAAACATTATGTTCATCATCCATTAGATGGAGTTGTGTTTATGTGTAGTTTGAATCCTTCTTATAACAACATCCTAGTATATTGAGGATACTGGTGTTGTTACAAAAGAAAGGAAATAAAAAGAGTTTGGGGGTTGAAGAAGCAAAATAAATGAAAATAATTTAAGAGGAATCGTTACCTTTAATTTAGGTAACTCACTTTGGTTGGAACCAAAGGACTTGTTGAAATGCTTTCTGCCTAAGGTAAAACTTCAAGGAGGAGGAGAGGGATGTGGGGATCTTAGTTGGGCAGAGTTTGGATGAGCCAAGTGGCTTGAGAGGTGTGAGGAATGAGTAGAAGTGGTCTCCTTTTATAAGGGAGAGGAGGGGCTCTTTAGGAATGAGTGAAAGTATTACTTTATAATAAAATTATATTCGGTTTATAATGGTCCAAAAATCATTGAGGTCGAAGATACGATGACTAATATTCTAAATAACATCAACCAATAAGAATTGGACAGGTTTTAGATAATATTTTAATCATTATAATATTATTTATTTCAATGATTTATTAATGAGGTAAACATTGCATCATTATTGTGTCATTAATAATTTAACTTATTTGATGTCTAAAAATTATAAATAAAATATCATCATGTAGGAACTCTTTTTATCTTTCTAATGAATAATTATAATCGAAAATCCAACATGTATAACCCTATGTAAAAATTGTTCTTCTAAAAGATGTAAGCTTATGCCATTTTTATTTTTATTTTAACTTTATTAATATAATGTGTCCCTACCACATACAAGTGGCTCCAAGGGGTCCCCAAATTGACCCAAGGATGCCCATGGTCGGGTATGTGTCCACCAATAAGGTTAGGACACGTTTTAGGGTAATTTTGTATTATTATAATATTATTTTTTAACCCTTATTTACCGGATTTACCCTTTAACCATGGTAAATAAAATATTTACCACAGTAACTATTCAAAATGTCTAAAAATAAGAGTTACCTATTTACACAATTTAAACATCCTGATTCCAAATATGGAATCCATTTTCCTAAATTCAAAACACAGAAGTGGCAGAAATTAATTTAAAATTAATTCCCGCTGTCAAAACAAAAAGCGTGTTTTTAAGAGATAATAACTATAAAAAGATTGACACTTGTTTATGATCGGTTTAATTGTAAAATTATGTCCAATGACCAACATTATATTAAATGGTAAAAATATATTCTAAATATACTTTAAAACCACTCAAATTCACAATTTATCACTATTAAGTATTTTGATTAAAAAAGTTGTTTTTAATTAAAATTTAGTAATTTTCACTATTCATCAAAATATAAAAGTTATCCGAAAAGTACCAAAATTTCACCCTAGGCTAATTTCAATATTCCGAATCCAAAAATGAAGTCCATTTTGAAGTATAAAATATATATGATTTCAAAAATTAGGTATTACTATTCACAACGGCTAGTTTAATTAGTTGTGGTGTGTGTTAGAACTCGAGGTTGCGTACAACACACGCTATCGCATTATTCGAAGGGAAACGTACCGTGGAAGCTTGGGGTGTTACATTGACAATAAATAAACATTCTTCAATATTACTAGGTTTTACTTGTGATAGAGGATCAGATATTTAAATTGTCAATGAATACATATAGAATGCTTTCTTGTATAAATTACTATATTAATTCAACACTTTTGGGCATTCATTTTCACTCAAAAATATCTTTTTAAGGGAATTTAATGTCGATAATATTTTGATATTTGTTCTGATGATGGTTATATAGTGTAATTGTGAAAAGAATATATAGATAACCATTGTGTAATGGTGTAGTAATTGGGTAGATTTGTGATAAAATGGTGGTGGCTTTAGTATATTCATGGGATTTCATGATAATGATTTGACCCTATGAAGGAATATATTTCAAGGTGTGCATACCCTTGATTGTGTAGGGTATTGTCAAGTGGAATACATTAGTACTTTGAAATTTATGGAACTATGAGCATATTCATTTTGTTTCTATGGTCAGGTTATGGAGGGATGAATCCATCAGATTACTAGCCCTATTGAATGTGTATGTATTGTCACATGGTGTAGAGGAGTAAGGGGTAGAATATTTTGGTCATAAATGAATCTCTAGTGGTGGGTGATCATGCTCTTAGCCTTGGAATGAGTGATATGCTCGATCTTATTGTAAATTAATGCACTAAGGGTGATTTTGGCTAGTTGTGATTGATATATATATGGATCATGATTTGTTTTTTAGGTGAATTAGTAATAGGTCAATGACCCAAGGATTATTAGAGAAAGTGTCTAATTGTGTGATTGGACTATATAAGAGAATATAACAATTTAGGATTGATAAATTTGAGTTATATCATAGTGAGAACCTTTGATGGGGTTTATTCAATTTTAAATCATCTTTGGGACAAGTTAGTGATAGTTGGAATGGATTTTTTATAAAATGTTTTGATATTTTAAAATATGTTTATGATTATTACATGAAATATTTATAGGTTTGTGAATCAGTAAATGGTCATTTATTGGTCATGGAGTAGTATATTCAGTGAGATACATGTAGGAATGGTGGACCAATCATTCATCTAGGATCAAATATTTTTCACTAAAATAGATTGTGATATCATTGATGGATCAAGGTACCATGTAATGTTCGATCCATATATGGATCTTGGAAAATTTTTCAAGATGGATGAGTGTGGATCAGGAGGATAAACTACATGTGTGGTAGGGAATCATTTATTTTAACTCTTTCTATGTTGTTCTATGGAAGCCATATGGTAGGGAGTTCCCCAACTATCTTTTAGTGGGTTTTATGCTTATTATTATGGAATTTCAGTGGATCTCATGGATTATGTAGATAGTGAAAAAGTAATGGAAAAGTATTAGGGTTTCATGTTGGCATGTGGGTATAAAAGTGATGATCATATCCTATCATTATGTTCAAAAATAGATAGTACATGAATTGGGGATATTGGGTGTTTTTGGTTTATGGAGTGATAATGGAGATACAATAATAATGGTATTTATAAAATCCATCATGGTGATATGAAAATTGAATTATATAAGTCATAGAGGTAGTGATACCAGTTGTAGATAGTCGAGATGGTATCTTAATACTAGTGTGAAAAAAAATGCTATTAGATTTGGTTATTTCATATGAATTAGATTTTGAATTTGGAATCATAGTGATGATTGTTAATTTTTTTAAGACCTCGTCCCTCCAAATATACCTCTCCGGGGGTGAAAATAAAGGAACGTAAATAATCACCCTAGATTCCTTCCTCTAGTAGGTCCTGAGTCGTCAAGATGAACCGATGGTACAAGTATTTCATATATAGATGGTATTAACCTCTATAATAATATATGATTTGGTGATATGTTAAAAAACCACCAAGAAACTCCATAATATAATATAAATCTTAACCCAAACCATACCAAGAATACATGAAAAATATTAGAAAATATAGATAAAAGTTTCTAAGTAAACACCAAATAACATGAACTAAGACAGTGAATCATTAGAATCTCAAAACCCATAGTAGTATTGTATATAATTATCATAAAAGTTTTCCTGGAATCCTAAAATAGTAGTTTATATAAATTTAGTTTGACAATAAAATGTATACATAATCGGGTCACACGTTGGGCCTCTAGTTCACGTCTGAAAAGTGAATAATAATCCACTCGTAAATAAATAATTAAACTGACAAGAAACAAGAAAACTAAACTAACCAATATGATCATCACTATGGATCAATAACAAAATCATGAATCTAATATAGTGATATTATATCATGAACGTAAAAAAAATTTCCATATAGGTGATTACCAAATAAATTTTCACAATTATTCCCCTACATCAATCTTCATGTGCTCACATACCTTCCACACATATCACACCATAAATAAAGCTCTCTTCGATTTGGGATGATGCACATCCTACTTACCCCACCCTTATATCGACTGGAATCATATGATAGAATAAATTATTATCACATCAAAACCTTATCAAATCACATAAAATCATCATAATATAAATAATATATTAGGTTATCATTAAGGTAAATGACATCAATATCGTTTCCTCCTCCTACCACACAAGGCCTCCACAACATATCACAGCCCCATCACCAATTGGTAAAAACAAAAACCAACTTATATCATTACTATGTAATCTCCAAAACTAACCCATATCACCATTATTTATGGATGAAAAAATGAATAGGGGGTAAACATTCATCCATATCAACCCCATCCTAGATATTGGAAAAAACACTCAGAACCTAAAACCTTTGAGTGTTGGTAATGTTATGAAACTCAGGTGGGGAGTATGAATAAATAACATAAAATAAATGATATATATATATAGAACAATAAAAAAATTATTATTTAATAAAAATTGAACTATTTTACACCACAACCCCATCACTATAAAAAGGATCAATGGTCATAACTACTTCCAACACCATATTCCTAACAAAAAACCACCAGAAAATAGCCACACAATTCAACATTAATTTATCTTATCCATAATTTCCTAGATTTATTGAGTTTACACAAACCCCCACTTACTAAAAAATTTCATTTAATAATAATAAAATTTATTTATTTATAGGTAAATTCATTTAATCCATTTGACATAAATAACTTCCAAACCATTCTTATTCATTTACCTACCCATGTCATTTCATTTCAACCTTATAATTTATTATGTTTCTAACATAGAAACTAATATAACCATTCTATTGAACATCTCATGAATCAAACAAAAATCCATGACTAAAACACTACTTATTCCATGATAATTCACTAAAACCCAACCACCCCACTATAATAACCATACAACAAATCCACCAAAAATCATCCCTTATCACATCTATCACACAATAACACATTTCCCATCCCATACCTATAAGGCCCCAGCCTTAAACCATACATAATATTGAGTTATCACAAGATTACACGTTGAGGATCTTTTCAGGTTTAGAGTTTTAGAAATTAGATCATGAAACATGCATTACATTCCACATTTAAACAAAGTGGTTACATAAAAGACAGTATTCATTCTTCCCATCAACAGAAACATATTGAAAATAAAACATGGATTCTTTCTTGACACATCCCTGACACTATCATCACATCATGTACCTTTCCCTTGACCTGTGAAAAACATTTCAAAAACTTGGGATGAGCATAAAAAGCTCAGTAATGGTTATAAAAAATATGGAAAGGAAACATGAGTTCATATATACATAAGAATGAAATCATACTTTACCCATAAAACAAAGGCACATTAACATACCTCATAAAACCATGCATAAATCATAGAAATCATATCCCATAAAGCTAACTTGAGGCATTCATAACATTCATACGTAGGGAGTAACCCTCTTGGTTACGTTTGGAATACCCATCACAGTATATTCCCTAAATCTCTTCGGAGAAACCTCAATGTTTCACTCCTTCGTGTTACCCAATGCATTGGAGAGCTATATCGGGCTCACCCGCCCTTAGTTTATCACGGAACCACCCATTTTCATAACAATGCCCAAGAACCATAACATAAATGTATCACATAAAACATGCATAAAGGAAACATAACATTTCCATATTTCAATCACAATATAACATTTTAGTATATTGAAATAATGAATCCATTCAAAAAAAACCATTTCCAAACCCATTTAAAACATTTAATAAAGAGATTTTTGAATAAAAGTGTCACATACCACCTTGAAGCTTAAAATTTTAAACCATTAATATCCATATAAATAAATCCCTAAAACCATTTTGAAAACCTGGATATTAATAAGAACAAATAATTAAAACATTTAAAACAATATTTTGGTTAAAGGGGTTTTACCAAAATTAGAGACACTTGAATACAATAATTGAGGAATAACATTTAGTCAGAACTTTATAATATCATGAGAATAAATGGATTCATGATATAATACTCCAAAGGACAGTATATACACCATATAAGAGTGAATTGGTGAATAACAACAATGAACCCTCAATAGAAATGTCAAATGTGATGAAATCCCTTATAAAGAAGGTATCCTTAAATTAAGGACAAATCAACCTCAAAAATATGTGTGAAAAATATAAATACACCCAATATAAGTGGATATTAAGTTTAAAACAATAAAAGGTCATTCACACATATTCAATGGATGACATATTCAATGACTACATGTTGAACCCAAAGAAATCAAAATTGGGTTAAAAAGTTCCCTTGACAGCCTAACGGCATCACATCAAAATGAGTTGATGAGAGATAAAAAGTGTATCTCATCACTTGGAAATAAAATTTACATCAATAAGGATATATGAGAACATATCCCAACATAAAAATATGTAAATTAAAAGACCCAACAAAAGAAGTCTTTTAAAAAAGAGGAGGGTTAAAGGTTCCCTTACCGACTTGGGTATCTTTCAAAACATACACCCCATGAAAGAAGGACAATAGATCATTGATTTAAATACTCATAAACGAAATTATATTACACAAAAATTAGAATAATGGACATTACATACACCACTCAATGGAATTTGTGGCTAATGTAGCATAAATCTCACGGGAATAAAAGTGAGATGAAAAATCCCTTACGAAAACTCCGCAGCCTAACGGCACCACATAAAACTTCCGAATATGGATTGATGAGATCAAATAGGGTATCTCATCACATTACAATAAAATTTACAGAAAGAGTAATATAAAATAACATCCCCCAACATTACAAAGAGGAGCTTAAAAGAAGTGACATAAAGGAGAGTACTTAAAAAGAAAGAGAGAGGTTAGATCTCTTACGAATGTTCGGCAGCCTAATGGCGCCACTCAAAACTTCCAAAATGGATTGATGAGAGAGAATAGGATCTCTCATCACATGAACATAAAAATTACAGTACGTGTAATATAAAATATAATCCCAATAACAAGAAATATGATCTTTAAAAGGAATGACATAAAAGTGTGTACTTAAAAATAAAGAGAGAAGTAGGATCCCTTACCTCGTATCCGACTTGACCCGACCCTTCTTTAATCTCCTGAACAATAAAATTGAGTTAATTTATAATTTCTTATGAACCTTATTAAAGTTCATTATTCCTTTTATATCACTTATTTGAATGTTAGAAACATTATTTAATCATTTAAGTTAATAATGTTTGTTTTGTCGATATTTGGTTCTTAAGTCGAAAGTGGACTTCTTACAATTACATGTTGTTCGTGTGGTCAAATGTTCATTATATACAGAATTATATTCAAGATTTGGATATAATATATATCATATATATCCAGAATATACATGTATTTATAATATTACATAATCATTTAGAGGTAAGAAATGAAATGCATCGTTCATGGAGACGGTAATCCGTACGTACGCATGAACACTAATTTCATTTCTTTGTCATATAAATGGAATTAAAACTAAATGAGAGGTATGTATATTTTAATTACATAATTATATTAATAATTTAGATTTATCATTAATCATATATATCCATTATATACATTTACTTATTATAGTACATTACATTTGGGGATTAGAAATGAAATGCACCGTTCATGGAGACGGTAAGTCGTACGTACGCATGAACGCTACTTTCATTTCTATCTCATACTTTAATGGAAATAAATAATAATTATATAGAGGTATATAATAATTCCAGTATAAAATCATATATAATAACATTAAATCCATCCTTTATAAATCCCAAGTATGGCATTAACGAATCAAATCAATTTGAGGGGGCGGTAGTCCGCACTTCCTAAAATGAAGATATCGCGTATACCCATAATGGAAGCCATAAAGGTAAGACACAAATGAAAAATACAGAAGCATATGTAAAACATAAACATATTATATATCATATATAAAAATAGTGACATCATAATGGCCACCTTTGAAGGTGTTAAATGAGTATTGAACAATCATCGTTTCGGGAGGCAGAATTTCGCCATCCACGGAAACCATATGTTCTTTAACCATTTTTTGTAGTTATGTGAGAGTGTAGCTAGAATAAATATTATAACAACATTCTAGTATATTTAATATACTGGTGTTGTTATAAAAGAAGTAAATAATAAGAGTTTAGGGGGCTGGAGAAGCAAAATAAAACAAATGAACATGAGAGAATAAATTACCTTTAAAAGTGTAACTCCTTTTGATTTGAGCGTAAATGCTTCCTTTGAAAGGATTATGACCAAAGGGAATCCTCTAGGATGAGTAGAGGGATTTGGAGAGAGTAAATGGGCAGGGTATGGCCGAGCCAAAGGCTTTAGGAGTGTGTGAAATGAGGTAGAGGTGGGGGCCTTTTATAAGAGGAGAGGAGGGGCACTTTTGGAAAGTAAGAAATATTACTTTATTTGAAAATGTGTTTCGGTTTTAAAAGGTCCCACATTGATATAATTCGTGTATAAGGTGATAAGGGTTCTAAATCCACCCATCCAATAAGTTTTGGACATGTGTAGGTCATAGAGTTTAAATTATCTTCTCATTTTATTTAAATCGTCATATAATGATGTCATCGCTTCATCATTATGATGTCATAAATAATTTAATTTATTTAATGTCTAAAAATTATAAACAAATTACTATGATGTAGGAAATCGTTTTATCTTTCCAATGAATATTTATAATAAAAACTCTGTCTTGTATAACCCCACTTAAAAATTGTTTTAGTAAAACATATCATGTTTGTGTCATTTTTACTTTTACATTAAATAAAACGTTATTTATGTCATTTCCCAACCAAAGTGGCTCCATGGGGTCCCCAAGTTGACCCATGGCTTTTCTTGGTCGGCCATGACAGAAAAAATGAGGGTAGGACATGTGTTAAGTTCATTTCATATTATTAAAACATTATTTTTACCTTAAACTACACTAATTACCTCTAATCGCGATTAAAAACTTAATAAGTTACTATTCACCAAAAAATTATTTTTATCCCATTGAACCACATTTTACTTCTTAATTAGAACCATGTATGTCGGATTTTTGAAATTCAAAACACAAAGATGGAAAATTTTCATTTAAACGGAAAAATCAGTTTTTATAAGTACCACTGAGTGGTGTCACTATTCATAAAAAATTGATGTTTTTTAGAAAAATCCCAAAAATTCACCCTAAGCTATATTTGATATTCCGAATTCAAAAATTAAGCCTATTTTACAAAATTCAAAACATATAAGTCACATTAATTAATTTAATAATTAATTCCCGCTGTTAGAGCAAATAGCGTGTTTTTCTGAAACAATTAGTATCAAAAGATTGACACTGGTTTAAGTCTGATTTCAAAGTGAAATTAATTCCAATGACCAATATTGGATTTAATGGTAAAAATATATTAGAATTTCACTTTAAAACCAATTCAAAAGATAATATAATCATATAAATAAATTAAATTAAAAAGAGATTTTGAATTAAAATACAACATTTTACACCATTCATTAAAAAAATGAACTTTATCGGAAAGATACCAAAAATTTACACAAAGTAAATTTTGATGTCCCTATTCTTAATAAGAGTTTTATTTGGTACAAAAGAATGTTTAATAGTGAAAAAAACTATATTTAATGATGGTTCAACATCAAAAGGTGATAAGTGAACCTTTAGTGAAAACTAGGGCATATACGCCTAAAATTGTATTCTTTACATATTTTTAGCCTTTATCTTTTATTGGATAAATGTAAAAACATTTAAAAACATTTATAATCAAATTTTAGTTATTTCTATCCATTCCCGCCAATACAACGGCTATATTTTAACTAACATTTAAAATAATATTATTTTATTGTTAGAGTGCAACGTAAGATTCTCAAAAAACTCGTTGTTGCGTGTTGGGTAAGCCATCGAGCATAGCATCCCCTTTAAAGTCATATTAATATTTTATTCAAAAATATGGATAAATATGAAAATGTAATATTCTTTATTTACCTGGGGTGTTACATCCTTCCCCCCTTTTGGGAATTGCGTCCTCGCAATTTTTAAAATTGAGCTTGGAAACATCCTTGAAAGTCCCACATCGGAAAAATAGTCGGTAAAACAATCACTTTAAAATAAAGAAAGATAAACACAGAGGTCACCCGAGTTAACCCATACTAGGACTCCATGTAGGAAAACATGGACATGGAGGAGAAAACATAGGGTCATGTTCTGATGGAGAGTGATAGAAAACATGTTTAGGAGAAAGTTAACAATAAGAAAATCAAAAACTTGTGATGGGTTAAACGATGTTGGGTTCCCCAGTATGAAAAGTTAATAGACAACATTTTTGTTTTAAGTTACTTTTTATTGAGGAATTTATTCATAAGGAAACATAATCACTTATCATGTTGTCTTTCATCTTTTATTAGATTCCTTACACAAACTCATATTTTTTCCAAAAGACGAGTATTTAGGGAGACTTGTTCGCATTAAGAGTACTATAATCAACATCTAGAGAAGCACCTAATCCACAAAAAGAGAACTATACATTTCCCATGTCTTCAAACCATAACCAAAACTAAAACCAAAAAGGTTACTACAAGATCAGATAATCCAGAAAAGAATAACCCTTTATAAAAAGAAAATCTATTCTTAGTCTCAAAATTTGTCCAACAAAACCCAAAGTTCAACGAGGACCATTCGATAACCAATTTGTCCAAAAAAACTTCAAAGTAAACAAATATAAGATTGAAACCCAAATATTTGAAGGATTTAGTCACATAGTCTTCCATGTTAAATCGTAACATTTATCTCCAAACAACATCAGTAGCTCCTAAAGTCTCGTATTGAAAAGTAATTAACCTAATCACATATTCTCCATGATAGGTTAATCATTTTCATAAATGACCCAAAATCAACTTACTCTTAATTCATAAAATCATATAACTAGAAAGAATCAGTCAAACTAACTAGGGACTTCACATAGTCCAGTGGTAGGTGATAAATACCAGTCGCACTTTGGTTGTGGGTTTGATTCCCGCAGCTTTGTCCGACGCGACGGGTAGTCACACAGTCTACGTGTTGTCCTTTTTCCAAAACTATATAATTCTCAAATAATTCCCCAAAAATAGATAAAATCATCAAAAATAACCATAACATAATTTAACCTCAATTTTATCTCATGCCTTTCACTTCCATCATAACATATAATAACACATAATTACCTCAAAAGTAAGGATCATATAAACCCAAATGGTAACCTTTTTAATTATTACCTGAACTTCCACATGGATTGGTCATCTCGTACATGATGCAATAAAGATCATATCATGGTTCAAGTGGTTGATCATGATTCCTTGATAGTTGGTTTAGAACAACCACGAGTTTCCTCATTGAATCCCCCATTTTATCTAGTATCTTAATCAGAGAACCACCACATTTTCCTTCAAACCTGTTGTCTATTTGGTGCCTGCTAGAACCATATATTCACTAAAAACAGAAATGTCAGTGTGACTATACCAACAAAACCATCTAGTACTAATGAAGAAGATAACCACTAAGATATACTTACTTATTCACTTTATCTAAAACTAAGACTCATTCAGAAATCCCAACCTTTATGGTAATGTCACTTATGCTTAAAGAAAACCCTAACCTCTAAAGTTATCTAAACCGACCTTTGATACCAACTATAAGGCCCCAGCCTTAAACCTTACATTATCTTGAGTTATCAGAAGATTACATGTTGAGGATCTTTTCAGGTTTAGTGTTTTAGAGAATTAGATCATGAAACTTGCATTACATTCCACATTTAAACAAAGTGGTTACATAAAAGACAGTATTCATTCTTCCCATCAATGGAAACATATTGAAAATAAAACATGGATTCTTTCTTGACACATCCTTGACACTATCATCACATCATGTACCTTTCCCTTGACCTGTGAAAAACATTTCAAAAACTTGGGATGAGCATAAAAAGCTCAGTAAGGGTTATAAAAAATATGGAAAGGAAACATGAGTTCATATATACATAAGAATGAAATCATACTTTACCCATAAAACAAAGGCACTTTAACATACCTCATCAAACCATGAATAAATAATAGAAATCATAAGACATAAAGGTAAATTGAGGAATTCATAACATTCTTACGTAGGGAGTAACCCTCTTGGTTACGTTTGGAATACCCATCACAGTATATTCCCTAAATCTCTTCGGATAAACCTCAATGTTTCACTCCTTCGCGTTACGCAATGCATTGGAGAGCTATATCGGGCTCACCTGCCCTTAGTTTATCACGGAACCACCCATTTTCATAACAATGCCCAAGAACCATAACATAAATGTATAACATAAAACATGCATAAAGGAAACATAACATTTCCATATTTCAATCACAATATAACATTTTAGTATATTGAAATAATGAATCCATTCAAAAAGAAACCATTTCCAAAACCATTTAAAACATTTAATAAAGAGATTTTTTAATCAAAGTGTCCCATACCACCTTGAAGCTTAAAATTTTAAACCATTAATATCCATATAAATAAATCCTTAAAACCATTTTGAAAACATGGATATTTATAAGAACAAATAATTAAAACATTTAAAATGATATTTTGGTTAAAGGGGTTTTACCAAAATTAGAGACACTTGAATACAATATTTGAGGAATAACATTTAGTAAGAACTTTATAATATCATGAGAATAAATGGATTCATGATATAATACTCCAAAGGACAGTATATACACCATATAAGAGTGAATTGGTGAATAAAAACAATGAACCCTTAATAGAAATGTCGAATGTGATGAAATACCTTATAAAGAACGTATCCTTAAATTAAGGACAAATCAATCTCAAAAAAATGTGTGGAAAATATAAATACACCCAATATAAGTGGATATTAAGTGTAAAACAATAAAAGGTCATTCACACATATTCAATGGATGACATATTCAATGACTACATGTTGAACCCAAAGAAATCAAAATTGGGTTAAAAAGTTCCCTTGACAGCCGAACGGCATCACATCAAAATGAGTTGATGAGAGATAAAAATTGTATCTCACCACTTGGACATAAAATTTACATCAATAAGGATATATGATAACATATCCCAACATAACAATATGTAAATTAAAAGACCCAACAAAATAAGTCTTTTAAAAAAGAGGAGGGTTAAAGGTTCCCTTACCGACTTGCGTATCTTTCAAAACATACACCCCATGAAAGAAGGACAATAGATCATTGATGTAAATATTCACAAAAGAAATTATATTAAACAAATAGTAGAATAATGGAGAGTACATACACCACTCAATGGAATTTGTGGCAAATGTAGCATAAATCTCACAGGAATAAAAGTGAGATGAAAAATCCCTTACGAAAACTCGGCAGCCTAATGGCGCCACATAAAACATCCGAATATGGATTGAAGAGATAAAATAGGGTATCTCATTACATTAAAATAAAATTTAAAGCAAGAGGAATATAAAATAACATCCCCCAACATTACAAAGAGGAGCTTAAAAGAAGTGACATAAAGGAGAGTACTTAAAAAGAAAGAGAGAGGTTAGATCTCTTACGAATGTTCGGCAGCCTAACGGCACCACTCAAAACTTCCAAAATGGATTGATGAGAGAGAATAGGGTCTCTCATAACATGAACATAAAAATTACAGTATGTTTAATATAAAATATCATCCCAATAACAAGAAATATGATCTTTATAAGGAATTACATAAAAGTGTGTACTTAAAAAGAAAGAGAGGAGTAGGATCCCTTACCTCGTATCCGACATGACCCGACCGTTCTTTAATCTCCTGAATAATAAACTTGAGTTAATTTATAATTTCTTATGAACCTTATCAAAGTTCATTATTCCTTTTATATCAATTATTTTAATTTTATAAACATTATTTAATCATTTAAGTTAATAAAGTTTGTTTTGTCGATATTTGGTTCTTAAGTCGAAAGTGGACTTCTTTCAATTACATGTTGTTTGTGTTGTCAAATGTTCATTATATCCAGAATTATATTCAAGATTTGGATATCATATATATCATATATATCCAGAATATACATGTATTTATAATATTACATAATCATTTAGAAGTAAGAAATGAAATGCACCGTTCATGGAGACGGTAATCTGTACGTACGCATGAACACTACTTTCATTTCTTTGTCATATTAATGGAATTAAAACTAAATGAGAGGTATGTATATTTTAATTACAGAATTATATTCATCATTTAGATGTATCATTAATCATATATATCCATTATATACATTTACTTATAATAGTACATTACATTTGGGGATAAGAAATGAAATGCACCGTTCATGGAGACGGTAAGCCATATGTACGCATGAACACTACTTTCATTTCTATCTCATACATTAATGGAATGAAATAATAATGATATAGAGGTATATAATAATTCCAGTATAACATCATATATAATAACATTAAATCCATCCTTTTTACGTCCCACGTATGGCATTAACGAATCAAATCACTTTGAGGGGGCGGTAGTCCGCAGTTCCTAAAATGAATATATCGCGTATACCCATAATGGAAGCCATAAAGGTAAGACACAAATGAAAAATAAACGAGAAAAAGTAAAACATAAACATATTATATATCATATATAAAAATAGTGACATCATAATGGCCACCTTTGAAGGTGTTAAATGAGTATTGAACAATCATCGTTTCGGGAGGCAGAATTTCGCCATCCACGGAAACCATATGTTCTTTAACCATTTGATGTAGTTGTGTGAGAGTGTAGCTCGAATAAATCTTATAACAACATCCTAGTATATTGAAGATACTGTTTTTTTTACAAAAGAAGTAAATAAAAAGAGTTTATGGGGTTGGAGAAGAAAAATAAAACAAATGAACATGAGAGAATGAATTACCTTTAAAAGTGTAACTCCTTTTGATTTGAGCTTAAAGGCTTCATTTGAAAGGATTCTGCCCAAAGGTAATCCTATAGGATGAGGAGAGAGATGTGGAGAGAGTAAATGGGCAGGGTATGGCAGAGCCAAAGGCTTGAGGAGTGTGTGAAATGAGGTAGAGGTGGGGGCCTTTTATAAGAGGAGAGGAGGGGCACTTTTGGAAAGTAAGAAATATTACTTTATTTGAAAATTTGTTTCGGTTTTAAAAGGTCCCACATTGATATAATTCATGGATAAGGTGATAAGGGTTAGAAATACACCCATCCAATAAGTTTTTGACATGTTTAGGTCATAGAGTTTACATTATCTTCTCATTTTATTTAAATCGTCAGATAATGATGTCATCGCTGCATCATCATGATGTCATAAATAATTTAATTTATATAATGTCTAAAAATTATAAACAAATTACTATGATGTAGTAAATCGTTTTAGATTTCCAATGACTATTTATAATAAAAAATCTGACTTGTATAACCCCACTTAAAAATTGTTTTAGTAAAACATATCATGTTTGTGTCATTTTTACTTTTACATTAAATAAAAAGTTATTTATGTCATTTCCCAACCAAAGTGGCTCCATGGGGTCCCCAAGTTGACCCATGGATTTTCTTGGTCGGCCATGACACAACCAATGAGGTTAGGACATGTGTCACGTTCATTTCATATTATTAAAACATTATTTTTACCTTAAACTACACTAATTACCTCTAATCGCGATTAAAAACTTAATAAGTTACTATTCACCAAAAAATTATTTTTATCCCATTGAACCACATTTTACTTCTTAATGAGAACCATGTATGTCAGATTTTTGAAATTCAAAACACAAAGATGGAAAATTTTCATTTAAACGAAAAAATCAGTTTTTATAATTACCACTTAGTGGTGTCACTGTTCATCAAAAATTGATGTTTTTCAGAAAAATCCCAAAAATTCACCCTAAGCTATATTTGATATTCCGAATTCAAAAATTACGTCTATTTTATAAAATTCAAAACATATAAGTCACATTAATTAATTTAATAATTAATTCCCACTGTCAGAGCAAATAGCGTGTTTTTATGAAACAATAAGTATCAAAAGATTGACACTGATTTATGTCTGATTTCAAAGTGAAATTAATTCCAACGACCACTATTGGATTTAATGGTAAAAATATATTCTAATTTCACTTTAAAACCAATTCAAAAGATAATCTAATAATATAAATAAAATAGATTAAAAAGAGGTTTTGAATTAAAATACAACATTTTATACTATTCATTAAAAAATGTACTTTATCGGAAAGATACCAAAAATTTACAGAAAGTAAATTTTGATGTCCCGATTCTTAATAAGAGTTTTATTTGGTCCAAAATAATGATTAAGAGTGAACAAAACTATATTTAATGACGGTTCAACATCAAAATGTGATAAATGAACCTTTAGTGAAAACTATGGCATATACACCTAAAATTTAATTCTTTACATATTTTTAGACTTTATCTTTTATTGGATAAATGTAAAAACATTTAAAAACATTTATAATCATATTTTAGTTATTTCTATCCATTCCCGCCAATACAACGGCTACATTTTAACTACCATTTAAAATAATATTATTTTATTATTAGAGTGCAATTTAAGATTCCCAAGAAACTCGTTGTTACGTGTTGGGTACGCCATCGAGCATAGCGTCCCCTTTAAAGTCATATTAATATTTTATTCATAAATATGGATAAATATGAAAATGTCATATTCTTTATTTACCTGGGCTGTTACAATACCAACTAACCACGATGCTTAATTATCCACACATAAAATCTTGTAGCTAATATGATCATTATTATAACATCAAAACATAAAAATTACACATGAAATATCCACATATATAGAAACACACAATAATGTATCACATCTTCCCCAATTTAGGTTTAAGGAATTTCATTATTATACTTCATTATTTATCATTTGTATTCTTAGAAATACAAAATTCTCATTAGAAAACAATTTATTAGTGATATATTTATACTTAGAGTTCTATTCATGGGGTGATCAAATAATCAAAAAAATTGTTCTTACATAGAAGTAAACTACAATAAAATCATAATTCCTAATGGGGTATATTTTCAAAAATGGAATCATTAGTGCATAAAATCATCAAAATGGAATCATAATTAGTAAAAAAAAAGTGATTTCTCTCCAATACCATTTATTTCAAATTATGAAAATTAATTATATATATTAATCCCACATTTAATATCCACCAAATAGAAGGTTAAATCATTCAATCCCTATACATGAACGTAATAAAGGAGATTTGGGATCCCCTAACTTAAAGAAGATGCTATAGTCACAATAAAAAATAGGCAAATTGGTGAATAACCTAGAGAACAAAACTATTAATGTAAACCTCAATTAAACCTAAATCACACCTTGGTATAATTAAAATCAAAGAAAAAACATACCCCAATCAAAAAATCATTTCTACATTGAATCCCAAAAAAAATGAACGAATGAAAATAAGGGTATAAATAGAAGAACACACACTGGATTCAAAATGAAATTCTTATGGAATAAAGGATCTAGTCATGAGGGAAATTAAATAATGATCTTCCAAAATTCCCTAGGGTTCTCACAATTGTTTATATAATCAAGGTAGAACCTATAGAATTTGGGTGGTCTATGGTTTTTTTTAAAATGTTGGAACTAATATCTATATTCTTTGAAATATAGATTAATGTTATATATTTTCATAGGGCATATCATTTAAAGCCGTGACATATTCAATATTTCAACCTAATGATCATCCACAAAATTTCTTGGTGCCTTAGCATTGAATTAGTTTAATTTGGGAACAATTTCTTCAAATCATGACCTACTTAAGAACGTAAACATCATCCACAACTAAAACCCATAATCAAAAGACATTTTATTCATAATAGTTCTCTCACATCATGAATAACTACTCACATAAAGATCAATATTCTATAGTATAATTGTTTCCCTAAACTCCAATGAACACTCCTCATGCCTCCTTTGGAGACCTCCATCTCACAAACTAGTAAATTAACAGGTTGATATGGCACATAATCTTACCCAAGATACCACTCAAAGGATTATTTTCATTGAGAATAAAAAAATACCAAAATGAAATGGAAGGATCAATACATCAATCCAAGGAGACACCTCTTAGGGATCCAGTTACACCCCAAACACTACAACCAACCAAAAACACCATAAAAACATTCATAAAACGCCACACACAACTGTCTAACCTTCCCCCATTGACAAAACAACACATAATATCACACCTTCCACAATCAAAATTTTTTTAACACCACAATAATCATAAAAAACTAAACCACTATTTAAAAAACATATTTAATCCATATAGTATAATACCTTGAAAAAATGAATCAAGGAAAACAAACATACATTACAAGATATTATAATCTTTGTGATGAAATAACCACCCTATATGATATTAAAACATGTGGTAAAAATAACACATGATGATTAGAAATGGAATTTCCTCAAATCATGTAATAAATCCATTTAACATATCATTGAATTGAGTGAAAATAATCATCTTATAAAATAATTAATGTTAAAACTTCACATCATCAAGGAATAATAAATAAGAAAAAAACAAGTGTGGGTAATTGTTATGAATCACCAATTTATAATCACATGTACTCCTATAAGAACCCATTTCACCACATCCCCTAAAACAAGGGGATAGTTCTTATATAAAGCACCATATCTCAATGATCCTATATATCTATGGATCACACCACAAATGGCATGTTTTCCTTGATATCCAACTCCCCCATCAATTATGTGGGATTCATCATGATGATTCTAGTGAAACTAATATCCATGTTATAAATCAAGGATCCTAACTACCTATGGTTCCAATTCCAACTGATACACCACCTTTCCAATTTTCCACAACACCTCTAAAATAATGATCGATAGTGGTGAAAAATTACCCCCACTTCCAATGATTTTCTACTATCAATAACAGGAAACCCTCAATAAAAGATGTTATCAAACCTCAGACCACATGGGAAGCCACCTATGATCATCATAAGATTTATGATACTATGGTTCCACGTTATTCTTCTATAATACCTTCTATATAAACTCAACTAGTCTTTATAATCACACAAGACCAAAAACTACTTACTCTCAAACCACTAACTGTTTTAATAGTGAATAACATTGCCACTAATAAATACCAAAAATAGATCTGTGATAACAGATGACCCATAAATTATATTATAAGATAACTTAACCAAAGTCATGTGATTAACCCAGGATCATCCAAAATCTATTTCAAAATGTTTCAATATTTACTATATAATTTTTATGATCTTTTCTATCATCCCATATATCTAATGGTAGAAATTAGCGATAATGCTAAATCGGGAGGAAAAGTCATGCTTCAATAACCTCAATAACTTCAAGGTAAAATGATGATTCTGATTATATATGATGATCTTCAGTATCTATTGAGGTCTAACCCCATCATCCACATAGTGAATCACTATGAAATTTGCAACCCTCGATTGATGGATCTCCAGAAATTGAGCTGACTTTTTTAGATCTTTTAAAATCACCCTAGATAAATCAAATACACTCTAATCTTAGGTTTAGTCATAGATGAAATACAAAGATATTTCATTCATTATAAACTAATTAATATTTAATGTCTTAAAAAATATAGGAACATGGTGTTTGACTCTTAGATAATGAAAATCCACAAACATCACCAAAAAAACTTCCACCAAATATTTTATCCCCAGCCACCATAGAAATATCGTCAATCCATGATAAAATATGGTCATGTCAAGATTTTCCTCAAAATATGAGTTATGGAACTCATGGAGAACTCCAAAAACATTTCTAGTGGAATAAAAATCCTCTCATGGAAATTCCATTTTAAACAATCCTTCATCCGTACCTCTGGAGAATAATATTGGATAAGATGTTCACACATCAACTTTTCCACTCGACCCCCCTAAGAGTAATCCACTTAATTATTAAAGAGAAACTCTATAGTAATATGAAAAATATATACTTAACTAAATCTCTCCTCTATTTCATGATGCATCACTATGTTCTCCCCAATACCTTTTGAAACATATGTCAATTCTAAAACCACATATCCATTTGATTTTTAAATCATTAAATTTACAAAATAATTATTTTTTCATATGGTGTAACAGATATCAAAATCATAATCCTATATAATATCCATTAATAAAATCTATAATATATTCAAATAATACTGAGAGATTAAAAATTTCATGCTCTTATGGTCTGTTAAAACTACTAAGAACTCACCAATGAGGCAATGCAACCACATATTTAGTGAAAAAGAAACTATTAAAAATATAAGATCATATATGAAATATTTATTCTCATGGAGATATAATGAATAAAACCATAATATACTATATCTATATGATTTATTGAGAAACTCCCCAAATCTAGATGCGAAGCTTCCCATAAAACCTCAAACATCACAAATTCCTATGTAAACTGAATCTTTAGAGAACTAATCAACATCACATTAAGGTAATTCAATATTTCCTGGCAAAAAAATCCAAATGAATATCTAGTACTTAATTTTAAAGGATATCATTAGGGATGGAACCCCACATAAATTTGTCCAAAACCTCCAATAATAGCTTAAAATCTCAAGGTAACAATGAACATGTTCCATGTTATTGGGTGCTTCCTAAGAGACAACATCATCAATATTTTATATGACCATGGAAAACCCCTATTGAGATACCACATTTAAATTAAAATGATCCTCTCACATCCCTAAAATGAACGTGGATAACATTACATATATCTTGTGGTGTCAAATGACATTTAATATGGTTATGAGATATTTTTTTTATTCTCATTACCTGATGTCAATTTTATCAAAATTTCCTCAATCAACATGACAATGAATGGGTATTGAAACTCATGGAATAAAGATTTTAAGAGCCCCATAAATATATATGGTGTGTTTACAACACAAAATAGAATGATCACTAAGTCAAAGTTCCCATACGTAAAACTAAATAAATACTTTGGGATGTCATTATCATTCATCTTCAGCTATTGATATCTATATTTTTTTGGATAAGTCCTTCCCACCCTTTCAATTTAATGAGTGTATAAATCGGTTATGTTGGTTGATAAATTTTATAATTATAATCCCATGAATATGAATCGTTTTTTATTGTGTAATATTAAATCATTGACAAAAATCTCTCTATTTCATGACACTGTCCATGTGATGCCTTGATTGTTATTTTGATTCATTTCCATTATTTGTGTCATTTATATGAAAAAACAATTACCTACAATTTTTTTTGGGAACTATTTTATCATTCTCATTATTTTTAATTAGGTTAGAATGAATTATCCCATACTTTTTTTATGTTTATAGATGAACCAGTACTTTAGTGGACTAAAATAAGGTGGTCAGTTTGGATTCATCCAAAGAATCCACCTATCCATGACATGTGCCTTCTGGTATGACTAGAATTTTTTGTTGACATTACATTGGTAGTTGTATCTTTATCCTCTAACTCATATTCCAAAAATCCTCTCTCCAAATCGATAATTATAAGCATAGTGAGGCATGATAGTGGAAGTGCTACAAGATCTAGTGATAGAAGCGATTGCTCAATGATTTTTTGCGATAATAGTGACATGGAGATAAATGGATTATTTTTAGTGGGGGAAACATTTATTGGTTAACTACTTTATTGGTCAAAGGGGTTGGAGGTGGCAGCTTCTCGGGTCACTATGTTATGTGAAGGTAAAGTGACAAGTTTCATTTAGGGTACTGTATATTTCAAAACGACTGATCATGATTAGATGGATAGACACCCACTATGTGGTTGGTTGTTTTTTATAGGATATCCTCTCATCCCAGCCCTGTTGTGGGTGGGATGATATAGGCCAGGCATCTCACTATATCCAATGCATGATCTATGAATTATTATCCCATGAGGTCATGGCCTACCCACTCAGGTGGGTGACTAGACCAGGTCAGGTCTAATTGACCAATCCTCGGGAAGGGGAGGATGCATGTAATGTTTGGGAATTACATACTAAGGTGACAAACACCTCTAGTGACCACCCCCCTGCTATTTCACCATGTGGAATTCCCAAGGTAATCCATGTGGTCTACTCTTCCAATGTGGGGGGTTTCCCCTGATGTTTTCAATATGTGATGCTTTTGGGAATATAAATAACCAATAATTAGATTATTTTTCTTATATTATGATTTAATTGTTTTTTCTTCCAAGACTTTTTTTGAGTAGAAATAAATAGTTTATGATTTAATTATGTAGTTATAATGATGGTATTTGGATATAGTGATTGGAGAAGTCACATGTGTTTCGGTATTCCCACTCAATATTTATATACACATTAGTGAGGTTTAGGTCCCCCAAAATACATTGAGAGTTAGAATATTTCTTTGTTAAGATATGTGACAATCCCTCATATTGTGTGATCCTATCATCTCTATTGTGTTACATGATGTGTTGTGTTACCTAAATTCTAATTTCATATATGTGACATGACATTATTGTATTTGGTGGTGTAGATTTTTATAGATCCATACTTATTTCTCTTATATCTTGATATAAAAAAGTATTATCTTCCATATATCCTGAGTTAAATCATTTACATAATATCTGTGTTTCAATATTCAATTTTATATTCCCTTTTTCTTGTCTTGAAACATTTATTTAACCTTTTTTTATTATTTACATTGTATTTTCTAGGGTTGAATTCTATGTATATATATACACACCCTTTCAGTGGAATCATGGACCACACATTTTATGTATTATGTATATTATTGATAGCTCATTGGTCCCAATAGTGGAAATAGTTTTGGCAGAGCATAGCGGTGCTTAGAGGTGGTAGTAGCAAGGGTGGTCATGTTTGGAGCTATATTATTGTGATGACCATTCATTTATCATTTAATTAGTTGGATGCCCTTTGTTGTTATTAGCAATATATATTTCCCATTTGAATTAAAAATTATATACACATTTTTTCTTTTTGGATCATAGAATTTTTCACATGAATTGATTATATTTAACTTAGTTTTAGTTACATTTTTTCATTATTATATCTTGTGTGGGTGTGAATTGTATATATGGGAATTAGGATAAGGACTTACATAATGTGTTATATTCCAACTTTGATATAGTCCCTATCACTAGATATATTGGAGGTAGTTATGTGGTGGCACACTTAGATTACTACTTCCTTGGTGGGGTGACAGAGGGATAGTTCATATCTGAAGAAGGTATTGGAATTATCATATCATATCAAATTTTCCATTGTGAGGATATGTTTTCCTCCCAATGGAAATTGTATTTAATTTCAATGAATACAATAGCCTCAACATAACATTAGGAACACCCATGATATCATACAATATCAATGCTTCTTCATGGATTGAATTAGAAAATAAATTTGTGGACTAATATAGTTTGGAGAGAAAATGTTGATTACAAACTTATGGAATGAAAATAATTTCAGTTGAGGTGACCCAAACCAACACTACTAGATCTAGTTCTAAAACATATAATTCAATTACAATCATTGATATCATATGAGGTGATCCAAATTTTTATTTCTTCTCAAAATATAATGTAATATATTTCCTGTAGGTTCTAAAATGAGTAACGCTATCTAAAGAAGCAACATGAATGCTTACCCTTTACAAGAAATAAAAATACAGTGTTTTCTACATCACCAAATATATTCATTCCTACAAAAAAGGCTCAATATTTTTAAGTATTCATTTCTTGGGTGTATTAAATATTATAAGGGGGATAATCTATGACATATTACAGATCTCGTGTTTTGAATCTTTGGTTATTTGGGAAACATAAATTTCAAATTTCTTCCAATTGTATGAGGATATGTTTATAGTGATCTATGATTAATGTAACATCCCAGGTAAATAAAGAATAAAGAATTTTCATATTTATTAATATTTTCGAATTAAATATTAATTTTATTTTAAAGGGGTTGCTATGTTCGATAGCGTACCCGATACGCAACGATGAGTTTCTTTGAAACTTACGTAGCACACTAGTAATAAAATAATATTATTTTAAATGTTAGTTAACAAGTAGTCGTTGTACTGGTGGGAATGGATAGAAATAACTAAAATATGATTAGATATGTTTTTAAATGTTTATACATTTACCCAATAAAAGATAAAGGCTTAAAATACGGAAAGAGTTCAATTTTAGGGCATATATACTCTAATTTTAACTAAAGGTTCACTTATCACCTTTTAATGGTGAACCGTCATTAAATATAGTTTTGATCACTCTTATACTTTATTTTGGACCAAATATAACTCTTCTTTAGAATCGGGACATCAGAATTTACTTTGTGTAAATTTTTGGTACCTTTCTGATAAAGTTCATTTTTTTTATGAATAGTGTAAAATGTTCAAAACCTCTTTCTAATCTAAATTATTTATATGATTAGATTATTATTTTAATTGGTTTTAAAGTGAAATTAGAAAATATTTTTACCAGTTAATCCAATGGTGGTCATTGGAATCAATTTCACTTTGAAATTGGACATAAACTGGTGTCAATCTTTTGATACTTATTGTTTCACAAAAACACGCTATTTGTCATGACAGCGGGAATTAATAATTAAATTAATTAATTTGACTTATATGTTTTGAATTTTTTAAAATGGACTTCATTTTTGAATTCGGAATATCAAATATAGCTTAGGGTGAATTTTTGGTAATTTTCTGAAAAACTTCAATTTTTGATGAATAGTGAAACCACTAAGTGGTAATCAAGCAAACTGATTTTTCAGTTAAATGAAAGTTTACCACTAAGGTGTATTGAATTTTTAAAATCCTACATACATGGTTGTCATTAGGAAGTAAAATGTGGTTCAATGAGATTAAAATAATTTTTTGGTGAATAGTAACTTTTTTTCATTAATCGCGATTAGAGGTAATTAGTGTAGTTTAAGGTAAAAATGGTATTATAAGAATGTGAAAACACCATGACACTTGTCCTAAACCTATTGGGTGAGTGATGGCCGACCAATACAAGCCATGGGTCAACTTGGGGGCCCCATGGAGCCACTTTAGTTGGAAAATGAAATTAATATATTTTTATTTAATGTTAAAGTGAAAATGACACTAACATAAATTGTTTTACTAAAATAATTTTTGAGTGGGGTTATACAAGTCCAAATTTTGATTATAAATAGTAATTGGAAATCTAAAAATATTTCCTACATCATAGTATTTTTTTTATAATTTTTAGACATTAAATAAATTAAATTATATATGACATAATAATGATGCAGCGATGACATCATTATTTGACGATTTAAATAAAATGGAAGGATAATGAAAAATCTAAAACCTACACTTGTCCAAAACCAATTGGATGAGTGTATTTCGAACCCTTATCACCTTATCCACGAATTATATCAATTTGGGACCTTTTAAAACCGAAACACATTTTCAAATAAAGTAATATTTCTTTACATTCCAAAAGTGCCCCTCCTCTCCTCTTATAAAAGGCCCCCACCTCTACCTCATTTCACACACTTCTCAAGCCTTTGGATCAGCCAAACCCTGCCCAATTACTCTCTCCACATCCCTCTCCTCATCCTAGAGGATTCACTTTGGGCAGAAGCCTTTCAAAGGAAGCCTTTAGGCTCAAATCAAAAGGGAGTTACACTTTTAAAGGTAATTCATTCTCTCTTGTTCATTTGTTTTATTTTTCTTCTTCAACCCTCTAAACTCTTTTTATTTACTTATTTTGTAACAACACCAGTATATTCAATATACTAGGATGTTGTTATAATATTTATTTGAGCTACACTCTCACACAACTACATCAAATTGTTAAAGAACATACGGTTTCCGTGGATGGCGAAATTCTGCCTCCCGAAACGATGATTGTTCAATACTCATTTAACACCTTCAAGGGTGGCCATTATGATGTCACTATTTTTATATATGATATATAATATGATTATGTTTTCTTTAAACTTCTGTATTTTTCATTTTTGGCATACCTTTATGGTTTCCATTATGGGTAAACACGATATCTTCATTTAAGGAAGTGCGGACTACCGCCACCTAAAAGTGATGTGATTCGTTAATGCCATATGTGGGACGTGTAAAGGATGGATTTAAAGTTATTATATATGATGTTATACTAGAATTATAATATACCTCTATATCATTATTATTTCTTCCCATTAAAGTATGAGATAGAAATGAAAGTAGCGTTCATGCGTACGTACGGCTTACCGTCTCCATGAACGGTGCATTTCATTTCTTACCTCTAAATGATTATGTAATATTATAAATACATGTATATGCTGGATATATATACATATTATATCCAAATCGGGAATTTCATTCTGGATATAAAGAACTTTTGACCACATGAACAACATGTTATTGTAAGAAGTCAACTTTCGACTTAAGAACCAAATATTGACAAAACAAACATTATTAACTTAAATGGTTAAATAATGTTTATAACATGTCAATAAGTGATATATAAAGAATAATGAACTTTAAAAAGGTTCTTAATCAAGTATAAATTAACTCATGTTTATTATTCAGGACGTTAAAGAACGATCGAGTCAAGTCGGACCCGAGGTAAGGGACTTCGTCTCAATCTCCTTTCATTGAGGCATATTTCGTTTTATACACAACTTTCTTTTATACAGTGTATAAACCACTTTGACTTTTACTTTTATACAAAAGGAATCTTTTTCTACGAAGCGTTTTACTAAACGTCAAAAAGGAATGTTTTTTTTAATGTACACGGTTACAACGACCTTTTCCGCCGCCACGAGTATTATTTGGTCTTTGGCTTTCTCAACAAGCCGTAATGTTTTTAGAATAAAATAAATACCATATACTCTTTTATGTATTTTGGTATTGAAAATGGTTTTGAAAAAGGATTCTATTATGTCAATATATTTATGATATATTGTGATTGAAATGTGGAAATATTATCATTCCTTTATATTGGTTTTATGTTTTATGATTTTATATTGGTACTTGGACATTTTAACGGGTGGTTACATTATAAACCATATGACGGGTGGTGTCGTGAATACCAGGACGGGTGGTTACGTTATAACCTCCAATGCATTGGGTATGGAAGTCGGTCGTATGGCTATTCCAATAAGTATGTATGGAAATTGGCCGTATGGCTATTCCATTAAGTGATATGTGTGGAAGTCAACCGTATGGTTATTCCACTTAAGTATGTTTATGTCCCAAGTTACCTTTATATATTCTATGTGTTCTTTATATGGGTTTTATGGTAATCCTTTGGTTACAAAAAGGTAAGTAATGATACTTTATTCAGTGAAGATTTTTTTTTACTACTTCATGAAGGTGAATGTATTACTTTGATATAGTATACATGGTTTACTTGATGTTTGAAAAACTAACAATTTTCATTCTTTGTGTATCCCTTACTGAGCTTCTTATGCTCACCCCAAGTTTTGTTGAAATGTTTTTCACAGGACTTAATGTGGAATAGGGTCAAGGATGGGATCAAGGGAATGTCATGCTATATAAAACATGGAACTAGACATGTTTCTTGTAAGAGTTTTTTTTATTTATGGAAACTTAGTAGAAGTGACTACTTTGTAATCTTTTGAGATGTAATAGTTATGTTCTAATTCTCTAAAACTCTAAACCTGAAAAGATCCTGAACGTGTAATCTTGTGATTACTCAAGATTAAGTAAGGTTTAAGGTTGGGGCCTTATAGTTGGTATCAATGGTCGGTTTAGACAACTTTAGGAGTTAGAAAAGTGTTAAGTTATAATATGATTGAAATGATATAGCATTTACGGATTACCATGTTGCTTCGCATAAGATATTTCTGTGTTCAGAATGGTTTTCTGTAGAGGAAACAAAGCAGCTATGATGGGACGACATCAGGAGGAAGATAACCTTCCAAATCAGCAACCTGAGATGGTCGGAATCGGAACAGAACAGTTTGTTGCAGTGATGGCACAGTTGACTCAGGCTATAAATGGTGGTGGTATCCATGCACGAGATCAGCCAGATCAACTGCAGAGGAACATGTCAGTGGTGGAACATTTCATGAGGCAACATCCCCCATCATTCAGAGGATCATCTGACCCTGTGCAAGCTGAAGGGTGGATTAAAGAACTGGAAAAGATTTTTAATGTCATGGGGTGTTCAGAACATCAAAAGTTTAGTCTTGTTGTTTACCGTTTTGAAGGTGAAGCTGATCAGTGGTGGTCGATGGTGAAAAATATAAGGGATAGTGATGAGATTGAGGATCTTCACTGGGACGAATTCAAAGGTATGTTTCTTCAGAAAAATTTTCCTAAGGTGGTTCGTCTTAGGATGGAAAAGCAGTTCCTAGAATTGAGGCAGGAGGATGATTCAGTGGCTGCTTATGAAGAAAAGTTCACTCGATTGGCAAGGTATGCTCCAAACTTCATACGAGATCTTGATAGTAAAATAAACCGTTTTTACTCAGGGTTAAAGCCAAAGAATCGAAAGGGATTTAGCTTCTCGTGAATTCAAAAGTTATAAAAAACTTGTTCGATGTGCGGAGAAGGTAGAAATGGAGTTTGCCGATGATCAGGTGTTCTATGACCAATAACAGAATAAGAGGTCTAGTTGGCAGGAAAAGGGGAAGAATTCATCAAAGAAGCAAGGAGTTAAGAATACCAAATATCCATCCTGTGAGAAGTGTGGTAAAATGCATCATGGAGAATGTTTATCCAAGTCTGGTAAGTGCTTTCGGTGTGGTAAGTCTGGTCATATTGCTCGTAACTGTAAGGAAGATGATCAAGAAGGAAATGAAAATCCAACAGTAAGATGTTTTAAGTGTAATGAAATGGGTCATTATGCAAATGATTGTCCAACGAAGAACTCAACTGGGGGAATGCAGCCAGACTACAAGAAGAAAGGGGTGGTGAAATCCTCTGAAACAACTTCAGCAGATGTTGGGCCAACGAATGAAGTGGTATCAGCTCCAGGGAGCTCAGTATTTTTTGAAGATTGACTTGAGGTCGGGGTACCATCAGTTGAAAGTAAAATAAGCAGACATTCCGAAGACTGCGTTCCTTACTAGATATGGCCATTATGAATTTGTAGTTATGCCTTTTGGGTTAACCAATGCACCTGCTGTATTCATGGATCTTATGAATAAAATTTTCCATGAGTTCTTGGATAAGTTTGTGTTTGTGTTTTGAGGTTTGTGAAGAGGTTATGTGTGCCTTGTGATTCACAGTTGAATAATGAGTTGTTTTTTCATCCTGGAAGTACTAAGATGTACAGAGGTCTACGGGAGTATTACTGGTGGGATGGAATGAAAAGAGACATTGCTGATTTTACTGTGAAGTGTTTGACATGTCAACAGGTTAAAGCAGAGCGACAGTTACCGAAAGGGATGCTTCAGCCTTTACCAGTGCCAGAGTGGAAATGGGAGAATATATCCATGGACTTTGTTGTGGGATTACCGAGGACATCTCGAGGTAATAATGAAATATGGGTTATTGTTGATCACTTGACCAAATATGCTCATTTCCTTTATCTACGAGATACTTTCAATCTAGATCAAATTTCCCGTTTGTATCTTAAAGAGATAGTCAGATTACATGGAGTTCCTCACTCCATTGTATCGGATCGTGATCCCAGGTTTACTTTTAAATTTTGGAAAGGCCTTCAGAAGTCGTTGGGTACTGAATTAAAATTTTAGTACAGCTTTTCATCCTCAATCAGATGGGCAGTCAGAACGAACAATTCAGACATTGGAGGATATGCTACGAGCTTGTTCGATGGATTATCAGGGAAGTTGGGACCAACATCTTTCTTTGGTTGAGTTTTCTTATAATAACATTTTTCATTCCAGTATACAGATGGCACTATTTGAGGCATTATATGGGAAGCGGTGTCGAACTCCAGCATTTTGGAATGAAGTGGGTGAAAGGAAGCTGATGGGACCAGAATTGGTAGAAGAGATGGCGGAAAAAGTTTAGTTGATTCAGAAAACATATGAGAACAGCTCAGATCAGGCAGAAGAGTTATGCGGATAACCGGAGGAAGGATCTATCTTTTGAGGTACGTGATCATGCTTTTCTCAAGGTTTCTCCTTGGAAAAGTGTGATGAGATTTGGTAAGAAAGGAAAGTTGAGTCCATGGTTGGTTGGACCATACGAAATTCTGGAAAGAGTTGGATCAGTTGCATACCGAGTGGCTTTACCTCCGAGTTTATCTCAGGTACACAATGTTTTTCACGTTTCGATGTTGAGAAAGTATATGCCAGATCCATCTCATGTTTTGAGTCCAGAGGTAGTTCAGCTGGAAGAGAACCTATCTTATGAGGAACAACCGGTCCAGAATCTTGACCACAGGGAGCAAGTGTTACGGAATAAGGTGATTCATCAGGTAAAGGTTTTGTGGAAAAACCATGTGATTGAAGAGGCAACATGGGAATCTGAAAATGCTATGAGGGATAAATACCCCCACTTATTTTGATAAGTGAATAAAATTGTGAGGACGCAATTCCCAAAAGGGGGGAAGGATGTAACATCCCAGGTAAATAAAGAATAAAGAATTTTCATATTTATTAATATTTACGAATTAAATATTAATTTTATTTTAAAGGGGTTGCTATGTTCGATAGCGTACCCGATACGCAACGATGAGTTTCTTTGAAACTTACGTAGCACACTAGTAATAAAATAATATTATTTTAAATGTTAGTTAACAAGTAGCCATTGTACTGGCGGGAATGGATAGAAATAACTAAAATATGATTATATATGTTTTTAAATGTTTATACATTTACCCAATAAAAGATAAAGGCTTAAAATACGGAAAGAGTTCAATTTTAAGGCATATATAATCTAATTTTCACTAAAAGTTCACTTATCACCTTTTAATGGTGAACTGTCATTAAATATAGTTTTGATCACTCTTATACTTTATTTTGGACCAAATATAACTCTTCTTTAGAATCGGGACATCCAAATTTACTTTTTGTAAAGTTTTGGTACCTTTCTGATAAAGTTCATTTTTTTATGAATAGTGTAAAATGTTCAAAACCTCTTTTTAATCTAAATTATTTATATGATTAGATTATTATTTTAATTGGTTTTAAAGTGAAATTAGAAAATATTTTTACCAGTTAATCCAATGGTGGTCATTGGAATCAATTTCACTTTGAAATTGGACTTAAACTGGTGTCAATCTTTTGATACTTATTGTTTCACAAAAACACGCTATTTATCATGACAGCGGAAATTAATAATTAAATTAATTAATTTTACTTATATGTTTTGAATTTTGTAAAATGGACTTCATTTTTGAATTCGGAATATCAAATATAGCTTAGGGTGAATTTTTGGTAATTTTCTGAAAAACTTCAATTTTTGATGAATAGTGAAACCACTAAGTGGTAATCAAGAAAACTGATTTTTCAGTTAAATGAAAGTTTACCACTAATGTGTATTGAATTTTGAAAATCCGATATACATGATTGTCATTAAGAAGTAAAATGTGGTTCAATGAGATTAAAATAATTTTTTGGTGAATAGTAACTTTTTTTCATTAATCGCGATTAGAGGTAATTAGTGTAGTTTAAGGTAAAAATGGTATTATAAGAATGTGAAAACACCATGACACTTGTCCTACACCTATTGGGTGAGTAATGGCCGACCAAGACAAGCCATGGGCCAACTTTGGGACCCCATGGAGCCACTTTAGTTGGAAAATGACATTAATATATTTTTATTTAATGTTAAAGTGAAAATGACACTAACATAAATGTTTTACTAAACTAATTTTTTAGTGGGGTAATACAAGTCCAAATTTTGATTATAAATAGTCATTGGAAAGATAAAACGATTTCCTACATAATAGTATTTTTTTATAATTTTTAGACATTAAATAAATTAAATTATATATGACATAATAATGATGCAGCGAAGACATCATTATTTAACGATTTAAATAAAATGGAAAGATAATGAAAAATCTAAAACCTAAACTAGTCCAAAACCAATTGGATGAGTGGATTTCCAACCCTTATCACCTTATCCACGAATTATATCAATGTGGGACCTTTTAAAACCGAAACACATTTTCAAATAAAGTAATATTTCTTTACTTTCCAAAAGTGCCCCTCCTCTCCTCTTATAAAAGGCCCCCACCTCTACCTCATTTCACACACTTCTCAAGCCGTTGGCTCGGCCAAACCCTGCCCAATTACTCTCTCCACATCCCTCTCCTCATCCTAGAGTATTACCTTTGGGCAGAATTCTTTCAAAGGAAGCCTTTAGGCTCAAATCAAAAGGGAGTTACACTTTTAAAGGTAATTCATTCTCTCTTGTTCATTTGTTTTATTTTGCTTCTCCAACCCTCTAAACTCTTTTTATATACTTCTTTTGTAACAACACAAGTATCTTCAATATACTAGGATGTTGTTATAATATTTATTTGAGCTACACTCTCACACAACTACATCAAATGGTTAAAGAACATACGGTTTCCGTGGATGGCGAAATTCTGCCTCCCGAAACGATGATTGTTCAACACTCATTTAACACCTTCAAGGGTGGCCATTATGATGTCACTATTTTTATATATGATATATAATATGTTTATGTTTTCTTTAAGCTTCTGTATTTTTCATTTTTGGCATACCTTTATGGTTTCCATTATGGGTAAACACGATATCTTCATTTAAGGATGTGCGGACTACCGCCCCCTAAAAGTGATGTGATTCGTTAATGCCATATGTGGGACGTGTAAAGGATGGATATAAAGTTATTATATATGATTTTATACTGGAATTATAATATACCTCTATATCATTATTATTTCTCCCTATTAAAGTATGAGATAGAAATGAAAGTAGCGTTCATGCGTACGTACGGCTTACAGTCTCCATGAACGGTGCATTTCATTTCTTACCTCTAAATGATTATGTAATATTATAAATACATGTATATGCTGGATATATATACATATTATATCCAAATCGGGAATTTCATTCTAGATATAAAGAACTTTTGACCACATGAACAACATGTAATTGTAAGAAGTCAACTTTCGACTTAAGAACCAAATATTGAAAAAACAAACATTATTAACTTAAATGGTTACATAATGTTTATAACATGTCAATAAGTGATATAAAAAGAATAATGAACTTTAAAAAGGTTCTTAATCAAGTATAAATTAACTCAAGTTTATTATTCAGGACGTTAAAGAACGATCGAGTCAAGTCGGACACGAGGTAAGGGACTTCGTCTCAATCTCCTTTCATTGAGGCATATTTCGTTTTATACACAACTTTCATTTATACGGTGTATAAACCACATTGACTTTTACTTTTATACAAAAGGAATATTTTTCTACAATGCGTTTTACTAAATGTCAAAAAGGAATGTTTTTTTAACGTACGCGGTGACAACGACCTTTTCTGCCGCCGCGAGTATTATTTGGTCTTTGGCTTTCTCAACAAGCCGTAAAGTTTTTAGAATAAAATAAATACCATATACTCTTTTATGTATTTTGGTATTGAAAATGGTTTTGAAAAAGGATTCTATTATGTCAATATATTTATGATATATTGTGATTGAAATGTGGAAATATTATCATTCCTTTATATTGGTTTTATGTTTTATGATTTTATATTGGTACTTGGACATTTTAACGGGTGGTTACGTTATAAACCATATGACGGGTGGTGTCGTGAATACCAGGATGGGTGGTTACGTTATAACCTCCTATGAATTGGGTATGGAAGTCGGTCGTATGGCTATTCCATTAAGTATGTATGGAAATTGGCCGTATGGCTATTCCATTAAGTGATATGTGTGGAAGTCAACCGTATGGTTATTCCACTTAAGTATGTTTATGTCCCAAGTTACCTTTATATATTCTATGTAACATCCCAGGTAAATAAAGAATAAAGAATTTTCATATTTATTAATATTTACAAATTAAATATTAATTTTATTTTAAAGGGGTTTCTATGTTCGATAGCGTACTCGATACACAACGATGAGTTTCTTTGAAACTTACGTAGCACACTAGTAATAAAATAATATTATTTTAAATTTTAGTTAACAAGTAGCCATTTTACTAGCGGGAATGGATAGAAATAACTAAAATATGATTATATATGTTTTTAAATGTTTATACATTTACCCAATAAAAGATAAAGGCTTAAAATACGTAAAGAGTTCAATTTTAGGCATATATTCTTTAATTTTCACGAAAGGTCCACTTATCACCTTTTGATGGAGGACCATCATTAAATATAGTTTTTATCGATCTTATAAATTCTATTGGACCAAATATAACTCTTCTTTAGAATTGGGACATCAAAATTTACTTTGTTAAAATTTTTGGTACCTTTCTGATAAAGTTCATTTTTTTATGAATAGTGTAAAATGTTGTATTTTAATTCAAAACCTCTTTTTAATCTAAATTATTTATATGATTAGATTATTATTTTAATTGGTTTTAAAGTGAAATTAGAAAATATTTTTACCAGTTAATCCAATGGTGGTCATTGGAATCAATTTCACTTTGAAATTGGACTTAAACTGGTGTCAATCTTTTAATACTTATTGTTTCACAAAAACACGCTATTTGTCATGACAGCGGGAATTAATTATTAAATTAATTAATTTGACTTATATGTTTTTAATTTTGTAAAATGGACTTCATTTTTGAATTCGGAATATCAAATATAGCTTAGGGTGAATTTTTGGTAATTTTCTGAAAAACATCAATTTTTTGATGAATAGTGAAACCACTAAGTGGTAATCAAGCAAACTGATTTTTCAGTTAAATGAAAGTTTACCACTAATGTGTATTGAATTCTGCAAAATCCGACATACATGTTTGTCATTAATAAGTAAAATGTGGTTCAATGAGATTAAAATAATTTTTTGGTGAATAGTAACTTTTTTTCATTAATCGCGATTAGAGGTAATTAGTGTAGTTTAAGGTAAAAATGGTATTATAAGAATGTGAAAACACCATGACACTTGTCCTACATCTATTGGGTGAGTCATGGACGACCAATACAATCCATGGGCCAACTTGGGGACCCCATGGAGCCACTTTAGTTGGAAATGACATTAATATATTTTTATTTAATGTTAAAGTGAAAATGACACTAACATAAATTGTTTTACTAAAATAATTTTTTAGTGGGGTTATACAAGTCCAAAGTTTGATTATAAATAGTAATTGGAAAGATAAAAAGATTTAATTCATCATAGTATTTTTTTTTATAATTTTTAGACATTATATAAATTAAATTATTTATGACATAATAATGATGCAGCGATGACATCATTATTTGACGATTTAAATAAAATGGAAAGATAATGTAAAATATATGAACTACACATGACCAAAACCAATTGTATGAGTGGATTTCGAACCCTTATCACCTTATCCACGAATTATATCAATGTGGGACCTTTTAAAACCGAAACACATTTTCAAATAAAGTAATATTTCTTTAATTTCCAAAAGTGCCCCTCCTCTCCTCTTATAAAAGGCCCCCACCTCTACCCCATTTCACACACTTCTCAAGCCTTTGGCTCGGCCAACCCCTGCCCAATTACTCTCTCCACATCCCTCTCCTCATCCTAGAGGATTCCCTTTGGGCATAATCCTTTCAATGGAAGCCTTTAGGCACAAATCAAAAGGGAGTTACACTTTTAAAGGTAATTCTTTCTCTCTTGTTCATTTGTTTTATTTTGCTTCTCCAACCATCTAAACTCTTTTTATTTACTTCTTTTGTAACAACACCAGTATCGTCAATATACTAGGATGTTGTTATAATATTTATTTGAGCTACACTCTCAGACAACTACATCAAATGGTTAAAGAACATACGGTTTCCGTGGATGGCGAAATTCTACCTCCCGAAACGATGATTGTTCAATACTCATTTAACACCTTCAAAGGTGGCCATTATGATGTCACTATTTTTATATATGATATATAATATGTTTATGTTTTCTTTTAAGCTTCTGTATTTTTCATTTTTGGCATACCTTTATGGTTTCCATTATGGGTAAACACGATATCTTCATTTAAGGAAGTGCGGACTACCGCCCCCTAAAAGTGATGTGATTCGTTAATGCCATATGTGGGACGTGTAAAGGATGGATTTAATGTTATTATATATGATGTTATACTGGAATTATAATATACTTCTATATCATTATTATTTCTTTCCATTAAAGTATGAGATAGAAATGAAAGTAGCGTTCATGCGTACGTACGGCTTACCGTCTCCATGAACAGTGCATTTCATTTCTTATCCCCAAATGTAATGTAATATTAAAATTACATGTATATAATGTATATATATAATTAATGATATATCTAAATGATGAATATAATTCTGGAATTAAAATATACATACCTCTCATTTATTTTTAATTCCACTAATATGACAAAGAAATGAAAGTAGCGTTCATGCGTACGTACGGCTTACAGTCTCCATGAACAGTGCATTTCATTTCTTACCTCTAAATGATTATGAAATATTATAAATACATGTATATGCTGGATATATATGATACATATTATATCCAAATCGGGAATTTCATTCTGGATATAAAGAACTTTTGACCACATGAAGAACATGTAATTTTAAGAAGTCAACTTTCGACTTAAGAACCAAATATTGAAAAAACAAACATTATTAACTTAAATGGTTACATAATGTTTATAACATGGAAATAAGTGATATAAAAAGAATAATGAAATTTAAAAAGGTTCTTAATCAAGTATAAATTAACTCAAGTTTATTATTCAGGACATTAAAGAACGATCGAGTCAAGTCGGACCCAAGGTAAGGGAACTTCTTAACCCATCTTCCATTCTTTGGGTTAATCTCCTACTTTAAAATTATGTCATGATATTATTATGTCCTATGTTGTATTTGTACTTTCTTTATGTGTACTTATAGTGAATACACATAATAGATCTATTTTATTTTAAAAATGATCTTTGTATGGGACTTCGTCTCAATCTCCTTTCATTGAGGCATATTTCGTTTTATACACAACTTTCTTTTATACGGTGTATAAACTCCTTTGACTTTTACTTTTATACAAAAGGAATCTTTTTCAACGAAGCGTTTTACTAAACGACAAAAAGGAATGTTTTTTTTAACGTACGCGGTGACAACGACCTTTTCCACCGCCGCGAGTATTATTTGATATTTGGCTTTCTCAACAAGCCGTAATGTTTTTATAATAAAATAAATACCATATACTCTTTTATGTATTTTGGTATTGAAAATGGTTTTGAAAAAGGATTCTATTATGTCAATATATTTATGATATATTGTGATTGAAATGTGGAAATGTTATCATTCCTTTATATTGGTTTTATGTTTTATGATTTTATATTGGTACTTGGACATTTTAACGGGTGGTTACGTTATAAACCATATGACTGGTGGTGCCGTGAATACCAGGACGGGTGGTTACGTTATAACCTCCAATGCATTGGGTATGGAAGTCGGCCGTATGGCTATTCCATTAAGTATTTATGGAAATTGGCCGTATGGCTATTCCATTAAGTGATATGTGTGGAAGTCAACCATATGGTTATTCCACTTAAGTATGTTTATGTCCCAAGTTACCTTTATATATTCTATGTGTTCTTTATATGGGTTTTATGGTAATCCTTTGGTTACAAAAAGGTAAGTAATGATACTTTATTCAGTGAAGATTTTTTTTACTACTTCATGAAGGTGAAGGTATTACTTTGATATAGTATACATGGTTTACTTTATATTTAAAAAACTAACAGTTTTCATTCTTTTTGTATCCCTTACTGAGCTTTTTATGCTCACCCCAAGTTTTTCGAAATGTTTTTCACAGGACGTAAAGTGGAATAAGGTCAAGGATGGGATCAAGGGAATTTCATGCTATCTAAAACATGGAATCTAGACAACTTTCTTTTTAAGAGTTTTTATTTTATGGAAACTTAGTATAAGTGACTACTTTGTAATCTTTTGAGATGTTATAGTTATGTTCTAATTCTCTAAAACTCTAAACCTAAAAAGATCCTCGACGTGAATTATTCATTTAATTCAATATTAAGTAAGGTTTAAGGCTGGGGCCTTATAGTTGGTATTAGAGGATGGTTTAGACAACTTTAGGAGTTAGAAAAGTGTTAAATTATAATATGATTGAAATGATATAGCATTTAAGGATTACCATGTTGCTTCGCCTAAGATATTTCTGTGTTCAGAATGGTTTTCCACAGAGGAAACAAAGCAGCTATGTTGGGACGACATCAGGAGGAAGATAACCTTCCAAATCAGCAACCTGAGATGGTCGGAATCGGAACTGAACAGTTTGTTGCAGTGATGGCGCAGCTGACTCAGGCTATAAATGGTGGTGGTATCCATGCACGAGATCAGCCAGATCAACCGCAGAGGAACATGTCAGTGGTGGAACATTTCATGAGGCAACATCCCCCATCATTCAGAGGATCATCTGACCCTGTGCAAGTTGAATGGTGGATTAAAGCACTGGAGAAGATTTTTGATGTCATGGGGTGTTCAGAACATCAAAAGGTTAGTCTTGCTGTTTACCGTTTTGAAGGTGAAGGTGATCAGTGGTGGTCGATGGTAAAAAATATAAGGGATAGTGATGAGATTGAGGATCTTCACAGGGAAGAATTCAAAGGTATGTTTCTTGAGAAATATTTTCCTAAGGTGGTTCGTCTTAGGATGGAAAAATAGTTCCTAGAATTGAGGCAGGAGGATGATTTAGTGGCTACTTATGAAGAAAAGTTCACTCGATTGGCAAGGTATGCTCCAAACTTCATACAAGATCTTGATAGTAAAATAAACCGTTTTTACTCAGGGTTAAAGCCAAAGTATCGAAGGGCTTTAGCTTCTCGTGAGTTCAAAAGTTATGAAAAACTTGTTCGATGTACGGAGAAGGTGGAAATGGAGTTTGCCGATGATCAGGTGTTCTATGACAAACAACAGAATAAGAGATCTAGTTGGCAGGAAAAGGGGAAGAATTCATCAAAGAAGCAAGGAGGTAAGAAAACCAAATATCCATCCTGTGAGAAGTGTGGTAAAATGCATCCTGGAAATGTTTATCCAAGTCTGGTAAGTGCTTTCGGTGTGGTAAGTCTGGTCATATAGCTCGTAACTGTAAGGAAGATGATCCAGCAGGAAATGAAAAGCAAACGGTAAGATGTTTTAAGTGTAATGAAATGGGTCATTATGCAGACGAGTGTCCGAAAAGGAGCTTGAGTGATGGGAAGCAGTTAGACTACAAGCAGAAAGGGGTGGTAAAATCCTTTGCAACAACTTCAGCAGATGTTGGGCCATCGAATGAAGTGGTATCAGCTCCAGGGAGCTCAGTATTTTTCGAAGATTGACTTGAGTTCGGGGTACCATCAGTTGAAATTAAAAGCAGCAGACGTTCCGAAGACTGCGTTCCGTACTAGATATTGCCATTATGAATTTTTAGTTATGCCTTTTGGGTTAACCAATGCACCTGCTGTATTCATGGACCTTATGAATAAAATTTTCCATGAGTTCTTGGATAAGTTTGTGTTTGTGTTTTGTGGTTTTTGAAGAGGTTATGTGTGCCTTGTGATTCACAGTTGAAGAATGAGTTGTTATGTGAGGCTCATAGTTCCCTATTTTCAGTTCATCCTGGAAGTACTAAGATGTACAGAGATCTGTGGGAGTATTACGGGTGGGATGGAATGAAAAGAGATATTTCTGATTTTACTGTGAAGTGTTTGACATGCCAACAGGTTAAAGCAGAGCAGCAGTTACCGAAAGGGATGCTTCAGCCTTTACTAGTGCCAGAGTGGAAATGGGAAAACATATCCATGGACTTTGTTGTGGGATTACCGAGGACATCTCGAGGTAATAATGCAATCTGGGTTATTGTTGATCGCTTGATCAAATCTGCTCATTTCCTTTATATACGAGATACTTTCTCTCTAGATCAACTTTCCCGTTTGTATCTTAAAGAGATAGTCAGGTTACATGGAGTTCCTCTCTCCATTGTATCTGATCGTGATCCTAGGTTCACATCTAACTTTTGGAAAGGCCTTCAGAAGTTGTTGGGTACTGAATTAAATTTTAGCACATCTTTTCATCCTCAATCAGATGGGCAGTCAGAACGAACAATTCAAACATTGGAGGATATGCTACGAGCGTGTTCTATGGATTATCAGGGAAGATGGGACCAACATCTTTCTTTGGTTGAATTTTCATATAATAACAGTTTTCATTCCAGTATACATATGGCACCATTTTAGGCATTATATGGGAAGCGGTGTCGAACTCCAGCATTTTGGAATGAAGTGGGTGAAAGGAAGTTGATGGGGCCAGAATTGGTAGAAGAGATGGCAGAAAAAGTTCAGCTGATTCAGAAACACATGAGAACAGCTCAGAGCAGGCAGAAGAGTTATGCGGATAACCAGAGGATGGATCTATCTTTCGAGGTAGGTGATCATGCTTTTCTCAAGGCTTCTCCTTGGAAAAGTGTGATGAGATTTGGTAAGAAAGGAAAGTTGAGTCCATGGTTGGTTGGACCATATGAAATTCTGGAGAGAGTTGGATCAGTTGCATACCGGGTGGCTTTACCTCCGAGTTTATCTCAGGTACACAATGTTTTTCACGTTTCAATGTTGAGAAAAGTATATGACAGATCCATTTCATGTTTTGAGTCCAGAGGTAGTTCAGCTGGAAGAGAACCTATCTTATGAGGAACAACCGGTCCAGATTCTTGACCACAGGGTGCAAGTGTTACGGAATAAAATGATTCATCAGGTAAAGGTTTTGTGGAAAACCATGTGATTGAAGAGGCAACGTGGGAATCTGAAAATGCTATGAGGGATAAATACCCCCACTTATTTTGATAAGTGAATAAAATTGCGAGGACACAATTCCCAAAAGGGGGGAAGGATGTAACATCCCAGGTAAATAAAGAATAAAGAATTTTCATATTTATTAATATTTACAAATTAAATATTAATTTTATTTTAAAGGGGTTGCTATGTTCGATAGCGTACCCGATACGCAACGATGAGTTTCTTTGAAACTTACGTTGCACACTAGTAATAAAATAATATTATTTTAAATTTTAGTTAACAAGTAGCCGTTGTACTGGCGGGAATGGATAGAAATAACTAAAATATGATTGGATATGTTTTTAAATGTTTATACATTTACCCAATAAAAGATAAAGGCTTAAAATACGGAAAGAGTTCAATTTTAGGCATATATTCTTTAATTTTCACGAAAGGTCCACTTATCACCTTTTGACGGAGGACCATCATTAAATATAGTTTTGATCGATGTTATAAATTCTATTGGACCAAATATAACTCTTCTTTAGAATTGGGACATCAAAATTTACTTTGTGTAAATTTTTGGTACCTTTCTGATAAAGTTCATTTTTTATGAATAGTGTAAAATGTTGTATTTTAATTCAAAACCTCTTTTTAATCTAAATTATTTATATGATTAGATTATTATTTTAATTGGTTTTAAAGTGAAATTATAAAATATTTTTACCAGTTAATCCAATGGTGGTCATTGGAATCAATTTCACTTTGAAATTGGACTTAAACTGGTGTCAATCTTTTGATACTAGTTGTTTCACAAAAACACGCTATTTGTCTTGACAGCGGGAATTAATTATTAAATTAATTAATTTGACTTATATGTTTTTAATTTTGTAAAATGGACTTCATTTTTGAATTCGGAATATCAAATATAGCTTAGGGTGAAGTTTTGGTAATTTTCTGAAAAACATCAATTTTTGATGAATAGTGAAACCACTAAGTGGTAATCAAGCAAACTGATTTTTCAGTTAAATGAAAGTTTACCACTAATGTGTATTGAATTTTGAAAATCCGACATACATGTTTGTCATTAAGAAGTAAAATGTGGTTCAATGATATTAAAACAATTTTTTGGTGAATAGTAACTTTTTTTCATTAATCGCGATTAGAGGTAATTAGTGTAGTTTAAGGTAAAAATGGTATTATAAAAATGTGAAAACACCATGACACTTGTCCTACACCTATTGGGTGAGTCATGGAAGACCAATACAAGCCATGGGCCAACTTGGGGACCCCATGGAGCCACTTTAGTTGTAAAACGACATTAATATATTTTTATTTAATGTTAAAGTGAAAATGACACTAAAATAAATTGTTTTACTAAAATAATTTTTGAGTGGGGTTATACAAGTCCAAATTTTGATTATAAATAGTCATTGGAAAGCTAAAAATATTTCCTTCATCATAGTATTCTGTTTATAATTTTTAGACATTATATAAATTAAATTATCTATGACATAATAATGATGCAGCGATGACATCATTATTTGACGATTTAAATAAAATGGAAAGATAATGTAAAATCTATGAACTACACATGTACAAAACCAATTTGATGAGTGGATTTCGAACCCTTATCACCTTATCCACGAATTATATCAATGTGGGACCTTTTAAAACCGAAACACATTTTCAAATAAAGTAATATTTCTTTACTTTCCAAAAGTGCCCCTCCTCTCCTCTTATAAAAGGCCCCCACCTCTACCCCATTTCACACACTTCTGAAGCCTTTGGCTCGGCCAAACCCTGCCCAATTACTCTCTCCACATCCCTCTACTCATCCTAGAGGATTCCCTTTGGGAAGAATCCTTTCAAAGGAAGCCTTTAGGCTCAAATCAAAAGGGAGTTACACTTTTAAAGGTAATTGTTTCTCTCTTGTTCATTTGTTTTATTTTGCTTCTCCAACCCTCTAAACTCTTTTTATTTACTTATTTTGTAACAGAACCAGTATCTTCAATATACTAGGATGTTGTTATAATATTTGTTTGAGCTACACTCTCACACAACTACATCAAATGGTTAAAGAACATACGGTTTCCGTGGATGGCGAAATTCTGCCTCCCAAAACGATGATTGTTCAATACTCATTTAACACCTTCAAGGGTGGCCATTATGATGTCACTATTTTTATATATGATATATAATATGTTTATGTTTTCTTTAAGCTTATATATTTTTCATTTTTGGAATACCTTTATGGTTTCCATTATGGGTAAACACGATATCTTCATTTAAGGAAGTGCGGACTACCGCCCCCTAAAAGTGATGTGATTCGTTAATGCCATATGTGGGACGTGTAAAGGATGGATTTAAAGTTATTATATATGATTTTATAATGTAATTATAATATACCTCTATATCATTATTATTTCTTTCCATTAAATTATGAGATAGAAATGAATGTAGCGTTCATGCGTACGTACGGCTTACCGTCTCCATGAACGGTGCATTTCATTTCTTATCCCCAAATGTAATGTACTATTAAAATTACATGTATATAATGTATATATATAATTAATTATATATATAAATGATGAATATAATTCTGGAATTAAAATATACGTACCTCTCATTTAGTTTTAATTCCACTAATATGACAAAGAAATGAAAGTAGCGTTCATGCGTACGTACGGCTTACCGTCTCCATGAACGGTGCATTTCATTTCTTACCTCTAAATGATTATGTAATATTATAAATACATGTATATGATGGATATATATGATACATATTATATCCAAATCGGGAATTTCATTCTGGATATAAAGAACTTTTGACCACATGAACAACATGTAATTGTAAGAAGTCAACTTTCGACTTAAGAACCAAATATTGACAAAACAAACATTATTAACTTAAATGGTTACATAATGTTTATAACATGGAAATAAGTGATATAAAAAGAATAATGAACTTTAAAAAGGTTCTTAATCAAGTATAAATTAACTCAAGTTTATTATTCAGGACATTAAAGAACAATCGAGTCAAGTCGGACCCAAGGTAAGGGAACTTCTTAACCCATCTTCCATTCTTTGGGTTAATCTCCTACTTTAAAATTATGTCATGATATTATTAAGTCCTATGTTGTATTTGTACTTTCTTTATGTCTACTTATAGTGAATACACAAAATAGATCTATTTTATTTTAAAAATGATCTTTGTAAGGGACTTCGTCTCAATCTCCTTTCATTGATGCATATTTTGTTTTATACACAACTTTCTTTTATACGGTGTATAAACTCCTTTGACTTTTACTTTTATACAAAAGGAATATTTTTCTACGAAGCGTTTTAATAAACGACAAAAAGGAATGTTTTTTTAACGTACGCGGTGACAACGACCTTTTCCGCCGCCGCGAGTATTATTTGATATTTGGCTTTCTCAACAAGCCGTAATGTTTTTAGAATAAAATAAATACCATATACTCTTTTATGTATTTTGGTATTGAAAATGGTTTTAAAAAAGGATTCTATTATGTTAATATATTTATGATATATTGTGATTTAAATGTGGAAATGTTATCATTCCTTTATATTGGTTTTATGTTTTATGATTTTATATCGGTACTTGGACATTTTAACGGGTGGTTACGTTATAAACCATATGACGGGTGGTGCCGTGAATACCAGGACGGGTGGTTACGTTATAACCTCCAATACATTGGGTATGGAAGTCGGCCGTATGGCTATTCCATTAAGTATGTATGGAAATTGGCCGTATGGCTATTCCATTAAGTGATATGTGTGGAAGTCAACCGTATGGTTATTCCACTTAAGTATGTTTATGTCCCAAGTTACCTTTATATATTCTATGTGTTCTTTATATGGATTTTATGGTAATCCTTTGGATACAAAAGGTAAGTAATGATACTTTATTCAGTGAAGATTTTTTTTACTACTTCATGAAGGTGAAGGTATTACTTTGATATAGTATACATGGTTTACTTGATGTTTGAAAAACTAACAGTTTTCATTCTTTTTGTATCCCTTACTGAGCTTTTTATGCTCACCCCAAGTTTTTCGAAATTTTTTTCACAGGACGTAAAGTGGAATAAGGTCAAGGATGGGATCAAGGGAATTTCATGCTATCTAAAACATGGAATCTAGACATCTTTCTTTTTAAGAGTTTTTATTTTATGGAAACTTAGTATAAGTGACTACTTTGTAATCTTTTGAGATGTAATAGTTATGTTCTAATTCTCTAAAACTCTAAACCTGAAAAGATCCTCGACATGAATTATTCATTTAATTCAATATTAAGTAAGGTTTAAGGCTGGGGCCTTATATTCTATTTGTTATTTATATGGGTTTTATGGTAATCCTTTGGTTACAAAAAGGTAAGTAATGATACTTTATTCAGTGAAGATTTTTTTTTTACTACTTCATGAAGGTGAAGGTATTACTTTGATATAGTATACATGGTTTACTTGATGTTTGAAAAACTAACAATTTAATTCTTTGTGTATCCCTTACTGAGCTTCTTATGCTCACCCCAAGTTTTTTTTTGAAATGTTTTTCACAGGACTTAATGTGGAATAGGGTCAAGGATGGGATCAAGGGAATGTCATGCTATATAAAACATGGAACTAGACATGTTTATTTTAAGAGTTTTTATTTATTTATGGAAACTTAGTAGAAGTGACTACTTTGTAATCTTTTGAGATGTAATAGTTATGTTCTAATTCTCTAAAACTCTAAACCTGAAAAGATCCTCAACGTGTAATCTTGTGATAACTCAAGATTAAGTAAGGTTTAAGGATGGGGCCTTATAATTAACATACATGGATAGTATGTCATTTTTTATGAATATTAAATACATTACAAAAATACATGCTTGAGGACCATAATAGTTTAGTGTCTCTAAAAACATAGGAACAAAATATTCTATCCTTGTGAAAGATATTATAAATATCTCATAATGATCTCCACCTTTTTTACTTCTACCTAAAACCATTCTTTAAAACCTATGGAATGTAAAAATAATAAAGGAGTGAGCTTCGATTCTTAGTAAGGGAAAATAATGGAAATGCATAAGAATAACATGAACAAAGGGTTATAGAATATAAAAATAACGTTTAAAGATCATGTCTTGTATATTATAGATCATAATAAAGATTGGAAGTTTATAATACATGAATCATAGGGAAATAAATAACATAATGCATTAAATAATAACATAGGAATAAAACAAGGAATTTTAGAAAACACATGAGCATATAATAACCCTAGGTCAATGCAGCCTACCAATACCTTTGTAAAATTTTAGGATTGGGTTAATCACTCATGTACCTTATTTGGTCTTGGTATTCCCTCCCATGAAACATCTTATTTTTATTTTTTAATATCATCCCATGTAACCTATTGTTTTTTTCTTTGTATTTCCTTTCATGTACCCTCTTGTTTTAAGAATGGTATGTCCTCATGTATACCCTCTTATTTCGAGCTTGAAATTTATACTGTATACCATATTTTTCAGTAATTGGATGAACTCTGATGTATAATTTAAGCTTATAAACCATTTATTATTACCCAATTAATTTAAGGGAGATATAGTTCTGATCTATCTTATAATTAAATGATTCATACATTTCCTAGAAAATCATAAGAAATCCTTTTGTAACCCATGAAATTAAATGTGTAAAATAAATAAGTAATCATATCATAACATATGGAAAAAGTTATAGGTTTCATAATCATTTCTTCAAAATCATAACATGTTAAAGATAATATAATTTCTTAAACATATAACCTATGAAAGAGAAACATATTTCATAAACATATAACCCATGAAAGGGAAACTAATTTCATAAAAATAAAACCTATTAAAGAGAAATAGATTTAGTTACCATATTACACATGAAAGAGAAATGGATTTAACAAACACAAAACCCATGAAAGAGAAATCGGTTTAATAAATACCATGACATTGAGCATAACTCATTCAGAGAAATAATATAAATACAACCTTTAGATCATTTTCTAGAGAGGCATGAGTAACATCAATTGATTTCATCTTAGATATAAAATAATTTTGAAATATATTTCCAAAACATTTCTTGAGTAATGTATCATTTCTTTTTTGAAAATTTATTTTTAATACAAAAGAACCATTTAAACGTCATTTACTTAGAAAATACATTGAAAACATATAAAGAAGACAAGAAATTGTTTTGAAATAATTTTTCCTTGAATACATATAAAATATGATTCAATAAATTTTAAAAACATTTTTATTTTAAAACACTTTTAAAACATTAAATGAAATCATGAAAATGGTTTGAAAACCATTTCAATTAAAAACTTATGAAATATACATGAAAAAATATTAAAACCCATTTTCCTTTAAAACTTATTAAAAATGCTAGAAAACATTTTGAAAACAATTTTTATTTTAAATCATATCAAAGTTATTTCAAATCATTTTGAGAAAAAAAATACTTGAAAACATATAAAAGAACATACATAAAATTTTAAAAACCATTTATTTGGAAATTATATTAAAAAAACTTTTTCTTAAACACCAAAATTTTAAACGTGTAATGGAAACTTCATCAAAATTATAGTGGGTAACTATGTACATGTTTTATGAGATAAAATGAGCATTCCTTTATCATCGTAAAAAGTCTAGAATAAATTCCTTACTCAGATAAAGATAATAATATTCCTTTGAATACATTGTAAAAATAAAACAAAATGGGTAAAAAATTTCAATTAAATTTTATTGAATAATAGTATAATATTCAATGAAACCCTTTTTTAGAAAACATGGTTTTGAAGGAACATAGATTTATGACTAATGAGGAAGGTAAATTCATACTTTTAAAAATTCATATCTATCTTATTTACCATAGAGTAGAAAAATTGTACCAATAGATAATAATTTCATGAATACCCATAGGAGAATAAAATTCATGATTTTTTTGAGATATGGATCATTATATTTCATCAAAGTAAGCATAATCATAAACAACCTTGAAAAGTGATGAGATTATTTTAATAAACTCTTACAACATTGTAACATTGAACCATAAAACCTGTCTTAGAAAATGAAAATAAATTAAGCTTAAAATATCATTAAATTATGTAGATTAATGATATAAAATTTAAAATGGATGTATATACACCTTGAAAAATAATGTTGGTGTTTAATAAAACATGTGTCTCACATAATCTAAATTAAGGAAAATAGTCTTACCGATTTGGTTGCTTTTGGAACATTAAACCTTTTAAAAAAGTGATCACAAAATGGATATGTATAAACCCATAAATTTATGTATAATAATAATTTAATACAACCATGGGAAGTATAAACACCACATTAATGTAATCGGTGGTAAATAAATCTCGTATCTCACAGAAATAATAAGTGAGATGAAATCCCCTTACATTGTGTCTTGAATCTCGTCATACACATTCAAACCTCTAGTATAATAGATATAAATTTTTTAATAATATATCACATAACCATATTATTATGTATAATATCATTTATGGTTTTATTATGCCTTTCTATTACCTTCTTGTTATCAATTCTAGGTTAAGTTTTCACTTAAGGAAATATATTATTTCTTCTCGAATGTGTCTTAATTTTTTATATCTGGGGTTCTTATAGATACATCGTGATTTAAAACATGTAAAGAATTATATAAATATATTTTATATTTAATATATTTTTATTATAAAAATCCATATAATATATAAGTATAAAATAGAATATGTGATTCAAGGATACAGTATGTCGTACGTATGCACGAACTCTATTTTCATTTAATTGTCATGTTCAAATAAAGAAAGTTAAGTACATATATGTATATATGTGTATATGTATAATTGTTATAGTAGATTTATTATATCATAGATATATCATAAATATTAACTAAAACCATCCTTAATATATTCCATGTTGTTTATGAACGAATCACATCGCTTGGAAGGGGTTGTAGTCCACACTTCCTCAAATGAAATTATCATATTTACTCAAAATAGAAAGTATAAAGGTATGTGTTGTAAAATAATTTATGAATATTGAAGAAATAATATATATAATATATAATATATATATAAACACAATATCTATCATAATTTCCACCATTAGAGATCGTAAAGGGAAAAATGAACAATCATCACTTCATGAGGCGGTAGTTCACCATACACATAAAAAATTTGTTTGTTGCCCATTTATTGAGGTGTATGAAAGTGTAGGTAAAACCCTTATCATAAAAAACATATAATATTGAGGATACCCGTTTTTTTAATATAATAATTGAATAAATAGAGTGGAAGGGTGGAGAAAAAAATAAAAGAAAGGATCATGAGATAAGACGTTACCTCTCAATCTGGTAACTCCTTCTTCTTTGTGCCAAAATGATTACTTGGATTGATTTCTTCCAAAATGGAGAATTGAAGGAGGAATAATGGGATTTACGGAAGTTTATTGGTCATATATTTGTTGAAAATAAGTGGTCTGAGAGGTGTAAGGAAGTGAGTGAGGTGGTGGCCTTTTATAGGGAAGGAAAAGGACTCACATGGAATTCACTAAAAAGTTAGGTTTACACATGTTCTTATCTATAAATATTAATAAAAAATCCAAATAAATAATGGAAGGTCTATTGATGAAATATGTCCATTAAATTGGTGTTTTACAAGTTTCTAGGTAATTTTGGCCCCTAATATTAAGGCTTAGGTCCTAATTAAATTTAATTTGACCTTAATCATTGCGAATAATTGTAAACACTTTTAATAATTTATTTGGTAAGAAATAACATGGTATAATTAGACTCTAAATATTATAGTTATTAAAATTTTTTTAATTCAATTTTTAGAAATTCTATATACAAAAGAAGAAAAATTGTGATTAATGCCTATCCCACATATGGGATGAAATAACAGGTTTTTATAGAAGAAAAATACTCAAAATATTGTTATGTTTTTTATATTGAATTTCATAGTGTAATATATTATAATGAACTAAATTTTACTAATAGACATATAATTTATCTACTTTTAACTTAAAATAAATTTAAATTATAATTTAACTTTTATAATAATTTAAATGAAAAGGTTATTATTAACTAAAATGTAGTATTTTCACTATTCCTCAAAAATTGAAGTTAGAAAGAAAATTTTGAAACTTCACCCTAAGATATTTTTTTAATTATCAATTAAAAAATGTATTTTATTTTATTAAATTTTAATATTTATGGATCTAAAATTAAGAATTTTTGTTCCTCACAGAAGTACATTAAACGTAGTTCATTTGAGAAAATAATAATTTTAAAAATACAATTACTTTACAAAAAATTATATTTTACATTATAAATATTTATTATTTATAGGAAACCATTTTAAAAATATTTGTAAACTAGTTATTCATAGTCATATTATGAATTTTTAATTGAATGTTTATGACTAAATCATCTAAATAATTATAATAATAAAATGATGTTTCATAGAAACTCAATATTGTGTGAAATGTATGCCAAGCCAGTGTTGTGTGTAGAATAATACAAGACAATGTTTTGTGTAATTCAAGATAAGGTATTTTTGAGTATAGCGAAATAAAATTTTGTTTCATGTGAAATTAATGTTTTAATTAGTGTTTAAATATATTTATATATAATTATTTCTAGTGTCTCATGAAATGAGATATATCACTAAGATACATTAATTCTAAAAAATTAGTTCAAAAAATCTATGGTTGTTACATTCTACCCCCCATTAAATTAATTTCAACCTGAAAATTCATCTATGTTATCGAAGGATTAATTCTTGAAATTTCATTTCATAGAAACCCTGATAGTAAAAATGAATACTAAAACCACCTTAAAAATGGATATTTAGAACCAAAATGGTTACCCAATCTAACATATAACATGGTATTAACATATGTGATCATAGGTTGGAGGTAAAAACATGGAAGTGTATGAGAAATTTTATAATCATGTTATGAATGAGAGTTATAAAGAACATGGTCATCATAAAACTACTAAACACAAATTCATAAATCTATGATAACCTAAGGGGACTTCTGATAATTCGAAATGAAATTAGTAAGACAACATTTTTTGTTTCAAGATCTTTTTTCCTAATATTAAATAATTTCATGAAAACATATACTTGCATGGTTTCCAGAAAATTTCACCCCATGGTACTTTGTGGATCAACTTAGCCTCTTTCTCTAAAAATTTATGTGAATTTATCAATCATAAATTAAAAAAATATTACGTGACCCATGATATTTCATCCCATAGTTAACATCAACACAAATTAGTTTGAACAAGATATCAAATATGCATAAATCATCATATGGAAAGATAACACTTTAATCTTACTAACATCAAATGAAGTTTAACTTAAACATTTAATAATTGTTGAAATTTTTATCACCTAGAAAATATCATCCACCCTTTATTCCTTAAATAAGTTCTTATCTTAAACCAAATTATTTTTTATAGAAAAATTGGTCAATCATTGTAATGAATAAATATCCAATGTAATTTTTCTATTCCAGAGTCCATGTAGGGAAATATAATACTTGTAATGTCACCAAATCATTAACAATAAGACTTTAATATGGATTATTCATTCCATAAAAACATAAAATTCCTAACCAAGGAGGTAAGGATATGTAATTATTAATTATCATGGCTCACATCATCCATTATGATCACATAATATTTCCCATTTTTCTATTGTATTTAGATGTTTTTGTGGATTTTCATTTACACTAGTCCTTGTATTGGGGAACATGTTATAATAATGGAAAAAACTCCATGAAATTGAAACACAAATGTGTGGGAGGTTTATTTTGTGGTTAATTCTCATTATTTTAATAATTATCTAACTTTCTTCCAAACAATTGACATTTATATTCCCAGTGAACATCCTTTATACAATTAAAACATTTAGTAGTCCCATTAAGACAATTCCTACAATGTTTCTTCCCACAATTTGTGTATAAAAAGTCACATTTTCATTTCTCCATTGTTGTTAGAATTTTTTTTATAATTCCATATTCCATTTCATGTCAACCCCATTAGATTGAGACAAAAGTCCAACCTAAATTTCCAACATTATAGCACATATAAACACTTATTCATAAATACTAATGTCTCTTATACACAAGGCCTTTCGAAGATATGGTTTCATACCACCAATTAATCAATAAATTTTTCTTTTAGGTTTAATGATAATACCTGGAAAGAACCTCACAAGACTTGTGAAATTTTCTCATATGAATGAATAGATTCTCTATTTTTCTTCTTAATCTATATGAATTACTTTTCCATATTCATATGAATAATCCAAGTAATGTACTTGTTATAAAATAATTTTTTAAACTCATCCCAATACATTGAGTTAATATCTTCTTGTTGACTCATATTTTTATTAGAGTCCACAAATGATATGCCTCACCTTCTAAATGATAAACATCTAGAATGAATTTATCATGTTACAAACATTAGAGAATGGAAAATATCTTCTAATTATTACTGATCCATTTTTTATCAACAAGTGGATCAGGAGACACACTAAAATAAGATAGTCATTTCCTTATGGAGGAATCAATAGAATTTTGGTCCCTACATTTCACATTTTGGAATACATCATGGTTCAAATCATGAGAAATTTGTTTGAGTATAGTTATGATACTTTTCATTACTTATCCCATATCATTCGGTTTCTCTGGATTAAAATAATTGCATTATATATTATAAATCACCATTAACGTGGTTCCTTCGGGTTCCATCCATTTAATAAAACTAAAAGCATAGAGTAATAAGTATTTATTAGAGTGAGGAACCACATAATCATGAAAACGTCATATATTTTGTCTAAATAATGACACCATTCATAAAATATGAAATATTAGGTTTATCCTAAGTTATAAATATCTATATTCTATTTATCTCCTTCATGATGGTACAGGAAGAGTTTTTAAATTTTGAAATAATATCCCTTGGGAGTTTCAAACCAAGTCTGTAAAAAGACCTATTTTTGTGCACCATATTACCCTAAGTTAGGCCCAACACATCTTTTCTAAGTTTTTACCCCTTGTTATATATATTATAGAACCACATCCACTTATAGTATCCAAAAAGAGATTTATTTATTTTGAGGACATTTTTCTAAACATCAAGTCATCTTTATACGTATCCTTACAGAGCCACATAGACATATCCTTAGTAATATAACTGGGGATATCGTTAATGTTTTATCATCCTAGTTTACTAAGGATGGATAAAAATTTCCTCTGAAACAAAATATATAGACCTATGATTAACATAAATGGATATTATATCATTTTAGATGAATATTTAGTACATTACAAAAATACATGTCTGGGGACTGTAATTTTTTAGTGTATTTAGATACATTTAAACAAAAATTTCTATCACAGTGAACGATCATCAACATCTCCCATAAATATCTCCACCTTTATTAATTCTACCTAAAATCATTCTTGATAACTTGGTGAAAGGAAACATAAGAAAGTGGTGATAATAGATGATCATTAAGGGTAAATAATGGAATTTCATAATCATAACATGAATAAAAGGGTATGAAACCTGAGTATAACATTTGAAGATCAAACCCTTGAAATTAGAGATCATAATAAATATTGGTAATTCATAAAACATGAATCATAAATAATTAATGAACATAATCCATGAAATAATAACATAGGAATATAACCTGGAATTATTGTAAAAAGAAAATCATAAAGTAACCCTATGTCAAGGATTCCTACCAAGGCTCTTGAAACATGTTAGGTTTGAGTAAATCACCCATGTACCTGCTTCGGGAATGGGATTCAATATCATATAACCTCTTCTTTTGGGCTTCAAATATCCCCCCATGTACCCTTTTTTGGATTGGGATATCCTCAAGTGTACCCTTTTATTTCAGGATTGGGATTTCCTTCTGTATACCCACTTGTTTCGGGCTTGGGATGTTCTCCAACATAGAATCTTTTTTTAGGCTTGGTATTCCATCATGTGTACCCTTTGAGCTCATAAAACATTTATTTGTATAAAATTAATTGAATATAGATATATCTCCCACCCATATCTTAATGAAATTATTCATAAATGTTGAAACAAATCTTAAAAAAACCTGTTATAACCCCAAAAATGAAATGGTTATCATAAAAATTTAATCATATCATAACCTCTTGAAAAAGATACAAGTTTGATAATCATTCCATAAAAATAATAACACATGAACGATAAACTAATTTTATAAACAAATAACATGTGAAAGATAAATAGATTTCATAAACATATAACCCATGAAATAGAAATGAATTTCACAAACATACGACTTGTGAAAGAGAAATAGATTTCATAATAATATTAAACATGAAATAGAAACATATTTCATAATCATATAACCCCTGAATGATAAATAAGATTCATAAAGACCATGACATTAATAAAATCCCATGGTTGAATAGATCATCGACCCAAGGAAAATGGTAATTATTCTCGAAATTCAATTGATTCATCCTTTGGTTGTCAACACACAAATTTATACTACCATATTTATTCTCGGGAAACAAAATTGGATCATTCCACAGCAAAACACAGGGTTATATGAGACCAATATGCATTAGATCATCAACATACATCCACAACTTGTGAAACATCAAAAACTCTATTTGATAAGGATACATCAAAATTTGTGATGTTTCTAGTTGAAAATATATATATATATTTAATTATGGTTAAGGGGGTAGTGTCAAAATATAACAAACAAGATAATTTATGAAAATTGTTTTCTAAGAAAATTAATTTGTTAGATATCATACATTAAATGGAAAACAAGTTTTAATGAACCATGATATAGTGTACTATTATAACCTAGCCATTAAATTAGGGGTTATGAATTGGAACTAAATTTTGAAAATTATATGGAATACACATGTATAATATGAATTAATTGTTAATAAATTTTATAAAAATGGGAAGAAATCATTCAATATTAAAATAAATGTATTTAACATAATCTATTTTTATACTTGAAAGCTGTTTTTATCTTCATAAATTAAATTATTTGATATTCAGGTATTATTTTAATGAAATTTATTTATCATATAATAAATAAAAATTTATCATTATTTGAATATTTTTTTGATGCATGGTATAAGAATGAATCCATTTTTGTTCATAAAACTACATTTATCTACAATGATATTTCATATCTTTTTCAGTAATTTTTTAGTTAATTTTTAAACACTTTGATATAATATTTTAAAATTTTAAAATCATTTTTAAAATAATAAATTAATTTTAATCATAAATTTATTTTTTTATATTTTTCTTTAATGATTATATTTAAAATTAATACTAAATTTTTTTAATTTTTATTAAACACCACCTTTTTCATTTAATTAATTTACAAGGTAAAATTTTGTTTTAAAATAAAGTAAAATTAAAATTACATCTTTTAAACTATTAGTACTATAATTTGGGTTAGTATAATCAATTTCATTTTTAATTTTTAAATGAAAACCTTTCATACTTATTAAAATATATTCATTGGAAAAACAATTTCCCATCTCAACTGTGGGTTTAATTTGAAAATAAATTCTACATCTTCTCAAAATTGAATTTGGTTAAATGGAATAAATATTGGAATAAAGAACAACTATATTTATTTATTTTATCAAAGATGGCTTTTTTTATAATAAATTGTAATAAACTATAATAATTACATACCATGGATAATATTAAAATGATATTACCATGGGTTAAATCGAAAGATAATGGTATGGTTTCTAGTTGAAGAGTAAAAATCCAATTAGACAACCCTATTTAAAAATTATAATTTATATGTTCATGTGGATTAATATTAATTTAAAATTTCATTATAATTTTCTTTTCTTTGAGGATGTTTCTAAGTGGTTTCAATGAGGGTCCTCTCCCCCACTTATACAAGGACATGTCATCTCCTATCCAATCCACCCATCATGAGCCTTATAGATGAAATATCATTTACCAACACTCCTCCTTAAATCCTACCCTACTAATTAGATTCCATGGGTTTATAATAAAACCATCCTAATAAGTATTTAGGTATACACGTAAAGAGTATCTCGAAAAAAGTGGTATAGTTCATAACGGTTCCTTTTAATTGTATTTTATATTCCACCGACTTAATATATTATCCAAACATGATGATATAATAAAAAATATACTGCTATATAATGAGATGGTATTTTTTAATGTAATAAATTCAATAAATTTCCTCCATAAAATGTTAAATTAAATCATCGGTCGTGGGTACAACAAACTTCCTCCTCACAAACAGATGTAATTCATTTTCCATCGGAACCTCTCACAGATAGATATGATGATGAATATAATTTATATATATTTATATATGTGATATACATGATATTATTATACATATTTATTTATAATATGTCATTTAACTTCTAAATATCCACTCCCTTGGAAAATTATAACATCACTAATGTCACCTCAACAAAGAGGAGAGATACATTTTTAATATTGTTTTGACATTGATTTTAGTAAATATATATATAATAAAATATATGATATATATGATATAAATATTATTCTATAATGTTTAATTGGTATATTATTTTCATCCAATACATTAATATAAAATATTGAAATAGTGTTCATGTGTACGTATGACCTACTATCTAGATAAAAGACATAAATCATTTTCTATTAATAACTTTTAGGTATGAATATAAATATGTATATAATGAGTATTTGTTATATTTATAACATTATTAACATTATATATGTTATTTAACTATAATCATTGTACATGGACTAAGACTACCTAACCAAAACATAGAAGAATAATAATGCATTTATCTCCTAGAAGAGATCTTTTAATAAAGAATTATCAATATATAGTTGATAAATTATTAAATTAAATAATATGTGGTAAGATATGTATGATTATTTTTCTCTAATATATATATATAAATCATATATATATATATATATATTATAAGATTTTTTAATTGGTATGATACTAGCCAATACAATAGGTTGGTATTTTCTTCACAATTTTATTTATGTGGGACCCATGCTAAATTCAACACATTATTCTATAATATGGAATATATACTACCCATGAGTTTATTTTTTGATTAATATCACAATAATTATGGGATATAAATATCAATATAGGTATATTTCTTTTAGGAGTCTTATAATTCAAAATATGCCAATGTGTGAAGGGTTTTACGTTATAATCTCATTGTTTATCAGGGTTGTTTATGATTTAGTTCATAATGGTGAAATCATGTGATCTATATATCAAGAAACTCATGATATTTCCTTTCACCTATTACTATATAGAGATTACATGTTTTCCTTTCATTTTCTTCTCACTATGTAACCAAAACCCCAAAAAAATTAAATTAAAACCTGAATTATTTATGATTAGTTGAAAATCATTTCTCATCCATGTCCATGTTTCCGAAATAATTTTTAAATTATGTTCTCACGATTTTATAATTTTTTTACATAATTTTGACCATTTTTTTTCTTCCAAAAAAATTTATAAAATTAATTCTTTTTTGGGCTATGAATGAGGCAATTTTTAATTATTTTTTGAAAATATGAATGAAGTCTTTTTTTCACATGTATGACAAGAATAGTATCTCCCAACATCATGAAATCACGATTATTTAACTATTCCATTAAATTTTATCAATGATATTTTAGAAGAAATTTTTTCTCAATGTTGGGAAAATTTTTATCCTTTTCAATTTTATTCTTAAAATTAAAATGTTATTTTTGTAATGAATTTTTTTAATGATCAGTTAATGGTATTTGTATTTAGCAATGACAAAAAACCTTTATTCTACTATTTCTCTTCTAAGGATATGATCCAATGATTCCATCTTTATTATTCCTATTGATAGTTTATTATTGTAATGAGAAAATTTTTATGAATACATTTTTTTCAATGGGTTTTGATTATGAAATCCATTTTTTCCATGAGATATTCTTATGAACTAGTTTATTTTTTATGGTGTTTTATTTGATGAAATGTTTATTAAACCAATTAAAATGGGATTGTTTATGATATGATGATTTTTTATGATCCTATAGAGTACATATGTTTTATTTTAATTATTTTACATGATGTACCTAAATTATATATCCCTCCAATGCTTTGGGTAATGATGAATAACTCATAATGTAAATATGTTATGTATTAACTTGTTTTCATGTTCACAATTTAATGATTGATTCTGGTTTTTATGTTCATAAAATTCAGCATGGACAAAATTTTCATGTCAAAAAGTTTATTTATGGACCTAAAATTTATGTGTAGAAAAAATATGCATGTATATAGTTTTCATGTACATAAAATATTTCTAGGGCCTTATTTTATTTCCTTAACTTATTGTCTGAACATGTCTCTATTTAAAAATTTTCACAATGATATAATCTTATGGTGTTTCCCATTCATATATCTATTTAATTCCCTAATTGATTATTATCATTGATTTATTTTATGACTCATATCTTAATAACTACTATGATTAATGTCATGAATCATGTTTATGATTCATGATATTCAAATTATAGTTATGAAATTTTTTATTCTCACATTCTCAAAACCCTAAGCTCTTGTTCTATTGATATATCCCGTGTTTACCCTTACAGATAATCTGATATCAACATTTCTTATGTTTCAATTCCCCACATTATGAAGAAATTTATTATTTTTAATTAGGTTTAAAAATGCTATATATTTTTAATATATTAGTCAACGATTTTGTAGTCCACTTTAGAATCTGTTTTTTATGTATCCATATCACTAACAGCTCAAGTAATATAAAATTCTGACATAGATCAATATGTTGTGTTATGAATATTTTTCTATTAAGATGTGAAATTTATATATCAAATGTGTTTGTTTAAATCATTAGATTCATAGGAATGTCTTTTTTTCATGGAAAATGAGATTTAGAAAAAATTAGTGTGGATTATTATTATAATCCTAATTATAAGAGGACATTATAAGTGATGTTAAAAAAATGAGTTTGGCCATACTAGAAAAAAACACAATATATACACTAAAAATGGATGTGGATCTGTTCTTGTTGTACCAATGGTTAATAACCCCGAAGAGTACGCATTGGTTATTTACATGACCATCACCTTGTTCATTAAAAAGAGTCCTTCTTACACACATAGTTTGACACTCCCATAAGAGTTTATTGGGCTATTTCACATTCTCATTATGAACCATTATAAATGTTTTAAATATACGGTGACCATTAAAAACATAGTGCAATCTTAAGGTGTTATATATTGAAACTAATAAGTAATTATTTAGAGATCATATGAAGGATTATTTATGATTAAAAACTTCGATTAGGGACACATGATGGCCATGAAAACCATTATGGTTTTATCAAGGGGCTGAATTTATAAAAAGAATCACTAGGGCAGAAAAAGTTATTTATGTCTGCTATTTTTAATTTTTTACGTTGGGTTATAGCCGACGTTAATACAGAAGACGTTATAAATAAATTTTTTTACGTCGGTTATTTAAAAACCGACGTAACATAAATAACATTGTGGTGTTTATCACGTCGGTTAATTAATAACCGACGTGGAAAAATCTGGGGGTGGAGTTTATAACGTCGGTTATTCTATAACCTCCGTGAAAAACTGGGGGGCTTTATCATGTCGGTTATACAATAACTGACGTGCTAAACCAGTCCCGGGAGGGGTTTATCACGTTGGTTAATCAATAACCGACGTGACAAAGCATTTCCTAGGACATTTATCATGTCGGTTATTACATAACCGGTGTGATAAACCATGCGACAGGTGTTTATCACATTAGTTGTGAAAAAAACCGACATGATAAAAACTTCTCGATTTCATTATCATGTTGGTTATAAAATAACTGACGTGAAAGACAAAAAATATTTTCTAAAAAATCCACCGCAAACCTCTGTTCTCCCCCAAAATCAACCAGAAGCCAAATCAATAATTCGTATCACAAAAACAGAAGATAGAAACATGAACTATAGCAAATTTAAGCATTTACATTGATAACAACTAAAACGTACCCACTTGATAGCCCCCACCCTCATGTATTCCTCCTGTACATCCCTCCCCCACCCCATTGGAGCTCCCACCACACCCCTAGACTGCCCCCAACCCCCTGGACAGCCCCAAACACCCCTCAACACCCCCCCACCCCCCACCCTCCTTAACAACACCCCCTCACCCCACTTGACAGCCCCCACCACACCCCTGGACTGCCCCCGACCCCCTAGACATCCCTAAACACCCCTCGACAACCCCCCACCCTTCTGAACAGCACCCCATCACCCCCTCACCCCACTTGACAGCCCCCACCACACCCTTGGATTGCCCCCGACCCCCTGGATAGCTCCAAACACCCCGGGACAACCCCCCTACCCTCATGTATACCCCCCATACCCTGGACAGCCCTCCCCCACCCCATTGGATCCCCCCAGCACACCCCTGGACTCCCCCCGCCCCACCCTCCTGAACAACACCCCCTCACCCCGCTTGATAGCCCCCACCCCATTGGAGCCCCCACCACACCCCTGGACTTCCCCCTGACCCCCTGGACAACCCCAAACACCCCTCTACAACCCCCCCCCCCCCACCCTCTTGAACAGCACCCCCTCACCACACTTGCAGCCCCCAGCACACCCCTGGACTACTCCCCGACCCCCTAGACAGCTCCAAACACCCCGGGATAACCCCCCACCCTCATGTATACCCACTCACACCCTAGACAGCCCTCCCCCACCCCATTGGAGCCCCCACCACACCCCTGGACTTCCCCCAACACCCTAGACTCCCCAAACACCCCTCAACAACCCCCCACCCCACCGGACAGCCCTCCCAGAACCCTGGACACTCCCAACCCCACTGAACACCCCCCCCCACCACACCCTTGAAACCCCTCCCCCCCCAGACCATAATCCATACTTGAAAACCATCATAAGTATACCAAAACATGAAGTAGAAAAAAATTAAACATTCACATATATAACATTCAAAACATACACTTTCAACTTCAAAAAAACTAAATCCAACCTAAACGACTACCAAATACACAATTACAACAACAATATTCAAAATTACATTTTACATTACAAACAACAAAAATTTAATCAAACCTATAAAATAATTTGACCACTCCACTTTTAGGTGTTTTATATCCTCAGCATTATAGGGTTTAGGGTCATCAAAAAGCTACAATTGAAAAGGATAGTAGTTAACGTGTATAATGAGTAAATCAAATTGAAATACTATGGCAAAGTTTAAGAGGAAATCTTACCAGGTCAAAATTCACAATTGTCCCAGTTGTTATTATTTCATACATAAATCTTAATATATAATATCCGCATTCGATGACGCCTTTTTGTTAATGAAAATTCTGTTTGAATGAGTTTAAATTCAATATTTTATTTTAATGTAATAAATCAAAAAGTACGAATTATAAATAGATATTTACCTTCGCATTAATATATTTGATCTTTTCATTAATTTTCTTTGCGTTTTTTCGAAATTAGACCCATGCCCTATTAGAAAATAATTCTAACGGTGTAAATTTAAAATTCATTATAATATATAAAACTATTGAGAAATTGAAACTTACTTTTCCAATATATTCTTAAAACTTTCCCGCACATCACCATGGACAGAGCATATCTAATAAAGTGCTTTCTCCCTTGGGAAAAAACCACTAACATCCAATGATCACTGATAAAAGGAAATTTAGCGTCAGTGGTTTTTTATGTTAAAAGATAATTAACTCTTTGAGAGATATGTGTTTCATACCTCTCACAAAAAGGCATCATCTAACATTATGTGACTATATTCTTTTCAATTCTTTCAGAAATATAAAGCATTATTTGTTCCCCATCCAATGCACATGCTTCTGGGTAAATCAATTGTTGGTCCATGAATCCATATACATCTTCTAGCTCATTCCTCTCACAAATTTTATAAAGATACCTAATAAAAAATGGACATAATTATATAATTTTAATAAATATAACGCAAGGAAAAGGTGTTAAGACTTACATGGAAAAAATGTGCACCATGTTGATGCCCAACTTATCTCCAGTAACAAGCTCCATGATATCAGTTTTCATAATCCCCGCATTTATTTCATGTCCACAAACATGAGCTTCCATTGGAAACTCATAATGATCTGCCAAAAAATTTTAATATCTCGACAATCTATCAAGACTACTAGATTTTGTATCTGATGTCATAGATATTTGACTTTGTTGTTGTCTATAGAGTATTTGTTTACCTTTGAAGTATTCATGTAAAAATAAATTGAAAAATATATTAGTTTTCAAATGATAAAACAAATTTAAAAAAATAAAATAAAATAAAAGATATAACATTCATGCCTATATGGTAATGAGTCGAAGAAGTCTGGATGGCCAAATTAAAAAATGGCCGATACTATGTCCAACTTTCGCCACCTCATCTGTAGGTAATGGTACCCAATCTGATCTATCTATAATATCATGTACAGTGACCCTCTAATTCTCTACCTCTAATTGTTGATGATGAATTGTATCTCCTATACAATATTCCAACCCATATTCTACTATATTCTTTTTAGAATCATCAACATACAACTCGTAATAAGTAGGAAGTCGCGGCGGAGGAGTGGGATAAAAAATGTGGTCAGCAGGCTGAGGTGGCGGAGTGGGAGCTACTGGAGGTGGTGGAGGATAAATAATAGGGTCTACAGGGGGAGGTGGAGGAGTGGGATCTACAATATGAAATTTTCTTTGCATGTCTGCAAACACAGACTGAACCGACGCCATATTCTTGTCCTCCATCGTCACATTAATATTATGAATTTCAGCCTCCAAGGATTCAATGTTTTTTCTATAAACCCCCTCAACGTTTGAAGTTCAAGAACGTGTCATCACTTTTCTTACCGATACACATGTCGGATATCCTCTTACATGACCAGGATGTTCGGGCCTTCCCAATGATACAAATAAAATATCTTCCCTCCCAGTAGCTGTAAATGTCCCCTATGAACTATGATCCTCAAGACAGTCCTGTATTAATTAAATTAATATTTCTATAATGATTTAAATTATATGAAGAAATGGTTAACTTAAATAAATAAAATATATATCTTACAATCCTATCATCTATGATTCTCGATTCATCCGAAAGATATTTCCCTTTTTTTCCCTTCTGAGCTCTCTTCAATTTTTCATGTCTAGATGGAGGGGATGGAGGGGCCACCTCTCCAAAGCTTGAAGACTCACCTCTTAGTTGTTGAAATTTTTCCGCCATCATTTTTTCTTCCAATAAGGCATACCCTCCACGAGATAAACTATGAGGGTATACATTTTTATATTGGATCTCCTGATGAGATTTCCTTGTTTTCTGTAAATTAAGAATAAGAAATCATTAACAAAACATTGATAAGATCATTTATATAAGAAATATTATAAAATTTTACACTGCCCTTACCAAAAATGAATCTTTTATTCTACTTTCAAAAAACTGTCTCCATGTTTCTTCATCTATAAAAGGATATATACGACATGTATTGTCATGACTCCTATGACCATAAATGAAATCAGATGAGAGGGTTGATTTAAAATCCCTCCATATCATGGAATCCAATGGTAAGAATTTCTTCCTGACTCCTCCAGTGTCAGGAATATCAAATTTCATCTGATAAAGAAGAGTTTAAACATATTATATATACTAGAAACATTTAAAGAGTATTCAAACAATAGAAAAAGATCTTACCAAAATCGTCTCCCATAACTGAGAGATTATCACTTTATCCACACTTCTCCGGTCATCATACAGAATGCTTACTTTATTCTTATCCTAAGTTGCTACAAAACTCTTAAAATCTTTTTCATTTGGACCTCTAGGAATATCATCATCATCAAACTCAATGACTATCCTCTGATCCTGCATATGGGCAACTGATAATTTTGGTAAATGTGTGCACCCACGTTTACCAACCTTTGAACTCTTTGTTATAATAGGAGCATGTGAATGTTCCTCCCCAGAGGTATGACCAATATGCTCATCTCTAAAATCATGTGGTTGATCAACTGAATGATCTATCATTATAATTCAAATAAAAAAACAAACGTTGGTTCCAAAATATAAAAATTCAAATATTTTAATACTATTGTAATCAGAAAATAGAAAAATGTACTAAGTTACATAATAGTAAACATTGGTAATATGGTAAGCATGTTAAACAATGGTAAAGATGGTAAATATGGTCAAGATGGTCAAGATGGTAAACATGGTAAACCTGGTAAACCTGGTAAACATGGTAAAGTAATTGTCACTGAAAAAAAATTGATATATAATTCATGTAATGGTAAACATGATAAAGTAAACTAAACAAACTTAAAATAAACAAAAAATTATACTTATTTTGTTTTAAAACATGTTTTAATAAATAAAAAACTTACAACATCTAACATTTATGAAAAAAATAAATGTAAACAAGAAATAAACATATGTTACCTGTAATTTTTGGAATGTACAAATGGATTGTTTTCCCAAATTCCTTCATCGTGGTCGTTCCTTATGGAACAAACCATGTCTTCAACATGCCCATCATTATGTTCTGTTAATCTTTCCATGGAAGTAGGGATCTCACGTAAATCAGCATCTTCATCAACTTCATCCTCACAAACATATTGTTTTTTCCCTTTTAAAACAACATCCCACTGCATATATGATTGATATACTACATAGAAAATTTGTTTTTTCATGTGTTTCCATTATAAAAGAATCAGCTGTGTCATCTAATCTATTCAGATTAAAAAGTGTCATTCCAAATTCATCGATTCTGACACTGTTGTTACTGATAAACCATTTTCAGTTAAAAATAGGAACTTTATTTTTAAATTAATCAACCTCCAATATGTCTTCAATCACTCCATAATATACAGTTGATACAGAAATTGGGTTTTTGTCCTTATCACTCGAAAAATGCATTGTTTTTTAAAACACCAATACACCAGTATTCTGAACTACACTTCTATTGTCCTGAGCATTCGTATGAAATGTATAGCCATTAATGTCATAACTGGATCATGTTATCACATTTAAACATGGACCACCCACTATCCATTTTAATTTCTATGATACATCTGATCTACCAAGCAAAGTCTTTTTCATCCATGATAAAAAAGTTTTGTTGTGATCATTCAAAATCCACATTTCTTTCTTCTTTGGATGACATTGATACAACTCATCAATATGCAATGTGATATACGGTTGAGCATCAGCTATGTTATTCAAGATGTATGATTCTAAATTCTTCATCTATTCAGTTGACAATGATTTGACTTTCATGCCACGAATCCCCTTTCCCTCATTATAAACTCATTCATGGTGATATAGAGGCAAACCTATGTGTTGCGCCACAGCCAAGTAGCTCGTACAAAACTCTGTTACCTTCTCAAAAATATACTTTTCAATAATGGAGGCTTCAGGTCGATATAGATTTTTAACATACCCATTTAATATTTTCATATACCTTTCAAAAGGATACGTCCAACGAAGATATACAGGTCCACAAATCTTTATTTCTCGAACCAGATGAATCATTAAATGCACCATTATATCAAAAAAAGTTGGAGGAAAATACATTTCCAATTGAAAAATTGTAAAAATTGCATCCTTTTCAAAAAAATTCAAAGCATTCAGATAAATAGAATTGTTACAAATTGAATTGAAAAAATAACACAGCTTTATCATAGTCTTTCTGACACGAATGGGAAATATTCCACCTAATGAAACTGGTAGAATTTGTTGCATCATGACTTGACAATCATAGGATTTTATACCTATCAACTTCAAGTCCTTCAATGAGACAAAATTTTGAACATTTTAAGAATAAACTTGAGGAACTTTGATATCATGAAGACATTGACAAAAGCTAATTTTCTCCCTCTTCGATAATATATGAAAAGTTGGGGGAAGAAATGTTTGTCTTCCTTTAGGAGTGGAAGCTAACATCAAACGTATTCCCATTGATAGTAAGTCTAATCTTGCATTCAACCCATCTTTAGTCTTTCCTTTAATATCTAACAATGTTCCAATCAAACAGTCACATATACTCTTCTCCACGTGCATGACATAAATATTATGTTTAACTTCATGATACCTCAAATATGGTAGCTCAAAAATTATTGAAATTTTCTTCCAAATATGTCTATCATTACCAGATTTCTGTGTCTTTCCCAATGTCACATCAAGGTTTTTCACCCTCTCAAAAATACAGATCATGGGATAAAGGGTTTGGATCAGTATCAAATTCTTATGATCCATTGAATTTCTTTCTTAGTCGTCTATAAGGGTGATCTATAGGAAAAAACTTTCGATGACCCATGTACACTGTTTTCCGACCATGATGCAATTGACAATATGACGTCTGTTGTTCACAAATTGGACATGATTTATGCCCTTTAACATTGTATCTAGACAAATTTCCATATGCTGGGAAGTCATTTATAGTGAACAGAAGCACTGTATGCAGTTGAAAACATTCCATTTTATAAGAATCACACACCCTAATACCATCATCCCATAACAGTTTCAAATCATCAATCAACAGTGACAAGTAAACATCAATATCATTATCGGGTTTCTTTGGACCAAAGATCATTATACTCAACATGAAATATTTGCGCTTCATTCAAACTTCAAGAGAGAGGTTGTAAATTACCAATAAAACAGGCCATGAACTATGTGTGCTACTGAGGGTTCTGTATGGATTCATTCCATCTGTGCAGAACCCTAATCTGAGATTTCATATTTCATTTCCAAATGTAGAATACTGCGCAACAATTTTATTCCATTCTGGACAATCAGCTGGATGACATATTTTTCCATCCCATACCCGCTCATCAACATGCCATATTAACCTTTTTACATCATGTGAATTAGAAAATAAACTTTTGAAATAATGAATTATAGGAATATACCAAAATACTTTTGAAGGGAGCTTTGTAATCTCTACATCAGCCTGTGATTTCTCTTTCACCTTATACCGTGATGTCCCACATTTAGGACTCTCTGAAAAAAATTCATATTCCTTATTATATATAATGCAGTCATTCGGAAAGGCATGTATTTTCTTGTATCTCAATCCCATCGGGAATAATATTTTCTTGGCCTTGTAATGTGAATCTGGAAGATCGTTATCTTTTGGAAGAATGTCTTTCATCAATTGTAGCAGCTCTGTAAAACATCTGTCACTCCATCCATGTTTTGCCTTCAGGTTAATCAATCTTAACACCGCTGAAAAAACCGTAAAATCTGTACAACTAGGATATAATGGTTTTTCAGCATCACCATATAGACGCGCAACTGTCTGTTCTATCTCAATTAGTTCTGCTACAATATCGCGAATCATTTCTTCAATTCCATCGGAGTTACCATCTTTTGAATCATCATCATCAGTGACATTTTTTACAGTATCACCATGCCAAATCCAAGGGCTGTAAATCAGATTAAAACAATGAAAAATTAGATGATCGTTTATCTCTCTACTTTTCAACTTCTTCATATTCAAACATTTCAGACATGGACAGAAAAAATGTCACTACATGGAACATTTCGTTTAGAAAATTCCAGAAAGGCATCAACACCTTCCTCATATTCATTGCTCATTCGATGTGCTATAATCCAACTTCGACTCATTATTACCTATAAAAAATATCAGAAATATATATATTTTTAAGATAAGACAAATATAAGTTTATATGAAAGAAAATCATAATTTGAATGTAAAACAATTTTGAAATGTAAAACAAGTCTATGTGTATTTAAAAAAATATGCTTGAATATTATTATTAAAATAAAATATAGTTAGATATAACAGTTTTAAATTCCATTGAATAAAAGAAAACAATGGCACCTACATGGTTGATAGAAAATTAGAGAGAATGGAGTAAACTAGAGAATCAAATCATATTTAAAATAAAAACTCAGATGGATAAAATCACCCCTCCTGGACACCACCCCCCACCCCCTACCCCCTTGGACACCCCCCCTGGACACCCCCCAACCCTCTGGACAGCCCCCACCCCCCGGAAAACCCCCAAAACCTTCTGGACAGGCCCCACCCCATTGGACAGCACCCCACCCCCCCCCCCCCCCCCTTGGACACCCCCTAGACAACCCCAACCCTCTGGACAACCCCCCACACCCCTTCCAACCCCCAAAACCCTCTGGACAGGCCCCCACCCCCATGGACAGCCCCCCACACCCACCCACCCCCTTGTACACCCCCTGGACACCCCCAACCCTCTAGACAGCACCCCAACCCCCTAGACACCCCCCACCCCTCTACACAACACCCCCACCCCTCCTGGACAGCACCCCCACCCCCTACCCCCTTGGACATCCCGCTGGACACCCCCCAACCCTTTGGACAGCCCCCACCCCCCCACCCCCTGGACAGCACCCCACCCCTCCAGACAGCACCCCCAACCCCTCCTGGACACCACCACCACCCCCGACCCCCTTGGACACCCCCCTAGACACCCCCAACTTCTAGACAGCCCCCCACCCCCTGGACAACCCCCAAAACCCTCTGGACAGGCCTCCACCCCCTTGGACAGCCCCCCACACCCACCCACCCCCTTGGACACCCCCTGCACACCCCAACCCTCTGGACAACCCCCCAACCCCCCAGACAACCCCCCAAACAATGGTTTACAAATAAATACTAGGCATGGTGGACAACTAAAAACACATGAATTTAATATATACTTCAGCATTAAATAGATGGAATTAAATATTATTCAATATGGATACTTAAATGATCATATGATAATTAAAAATAACCATTGATATTAAACTAGTCAAATGATCACAAGTTTTATCGATAACTAATATCATAATGAGGTAATGGATAATTCTAGAAATACAATCGTCTAGGGATTGGCCAAGGCATTAAAAATACTAGGGTAAGCCCTCAGCAGAACCCATTTTTATTTGGAATCCTGAGACATAGCGATTCATCGAAGGTCCATAAAGGTCAACAGCCATTACATTATATGTCTAATAGATTCTCATATAAAAGAGGACAAACATAATCAGAAAAAACACAAGAAATATCATTTCCTAATTCATACATTTAATCAATAACCATTCTATGCAGTAATATAGGTGAATGAGATCATTATTTGCAATGAAAACAAAAATTACCATCTGTGTCGGGCATTCGCGAAACAAAAACAAACTAAATAAAACTATTTGAGGCTTACATGAATATTTCAAGTCGATCTAACAGATCTAGGGATGATAAATAAGATGATGATGGAAAAAAGAGGTAAGAGGGTTCGAAATCGAAGAATCTTACACAGTTTAAACACAAAAATCACAAAACATAAATATAGATTATCCGGGAAAAAAATGAATGAAATAAATTCGTGGAAGGCTTACTTGAGTGATGCAATTGGATATGATAGATCAAAGCTGAGTAAATATGATAAACGATGAAGGAAAAATGATTTTAACGTAGCGAGATCGATGAGTTGATTTGGGTTTACCACGTGAGAGAGACGAGCCGTCGGACTATCGATCAAAAAAACGTAAATGACAATCCACGGGGTGTGTTAGTTTTATAAATGTTTTATAACGTCGGTTATTTAATAACCGACATTATAAACTGTTTTTTTACATTTCTAACGTCGTTTATTTTATAACTGACGTAAAAAAAATCCACGTGTTGTTTTTTTACGTCGTTTATTTTATAACTGACGTAAAAAAAATCCACGTGTTGGTTTTTTATGTCGGTTATTCTATAACCGACGTAAAAAGGACAACAAAAATCACAGTTTTTTACGTCGGGTGTTGTATAACCGACATAAAAAACATTTTGTGGCTTGTTTTGTTACGTCGGTTATAAAATAACCGACGTCAAAAAGGCCTCAAAAGCCACGTTTTTTACATCAGTTATAAAATAACCGAAATAAGAAACCCCCGTGCTTTTTTTTACGTCGGTTAATTTATAACCGACGTAAAAACCAAACATGCGTGATTTGTAACGTCGGTTATTCAAATAACCAACGTTAAAAAGCTACTCACCGCATTTTTTACGTCGGTTATAAAATAACCGACGTAAAAACCATGTTTCACAGATTCCCACGTCGGTTATATATAACCGACGTCAAAAATGGTGACGTAAATAACGTTTTTTGCACTAGTGAATGTCAGGGTGGTGACATGTATTTTTAGATATTAATGTATCTTATTTCATATTATTTATAAAAATTACATTATATAAAAAAAATTATATATGAATTTCAATTTATATAACTTGTAATTAAATATTTAATTAGCATTGAAAACCCCAAATAGTTTGATGATCACATATCAAGTCTACGATTCCTCTCTAGTTGATGTTTGTGGGAATTTTCTTTATAAAATATTATTATTATCCCTCTATTTGAATATGATTTTATCTTAGTCATTGATTTGATTTCACTATATAAATATCACCTCAATTTCCATGTAAAGGAAGTCACATATAACATTTTGAACTAACCAATAATCATATATTCATGCATTTATAAATTTGAACATCTGATGAAAATCACATCCATTGTATAGTTCTTTATTCTTATTAAAAAAATTATCTTAGAGGGTATAAGAGAACCGCAACATTAATGACATTCTCAATGTGTAAGATTTTTTTATGCTATTTTATAATTTTTTCCTAGACTTACACTAAATCATGAATTTTAGTTCTTTATAGGACTCATACATGATGCTAAACCTATTTAAAAAAACCATATAGTATGGCTATGATTGAGTTAAATGATTTAATGAAGAAACTCTAGGAGAATCTTAATAGGGGATTAATTTATCGATGTGTATCACCTTGGGGTCAACGTATTCATTTTTAATGAAGAAATATCAAATATATGACTCTTCATTGTTTATCAAGAACTAAAATATATCAAAATAAAAAATCCGGAATACCCTAACCCATACTGATGACATATTTGATCAACTGCATGAAGCTCCATTTTTTCTGAAGATTCACCTTCTATCTAAAAATTATAATTTTGGAGTCAAGATTGTAGATATTCCCAAGAAAATAATATATAAAAGGTATATACACTATGACTATATAATTATTCTATTTAGACTTACTAATTCCCTAACAATCGTCAATGAATTAATGAAGATAGACTTTAGATATTTCCTTCATCAATATGAGGTGGTCTTTATAGATGATATTATAATATAATCAAAGATTAAGGACTACTTGAGAATTTTATAGAAGACCCTGGGATAGGAGAAGTTATATAATGTGTTAAAAAATTGGGGAATTTGAAAAGAATATATTCATTTTTTGGTAATAAAATCTAAAAAGAGTGTGTATATGTGAATATATCAAATACAAAAGATATTGAACATTGGACCGGAACATCCACTGTGATATAGAGATAAATATTTCCTTATTTTACTATATATTATCGATAGTTTATGGATAATTTCACATGAAAATATAATCTAATCACCATGTTACCACATAAGGGATCTAATTTCATTTAGTTAAATTAATGTGATGAAAATTTGAGTGAAATAAAGAGATAGTTAGTCAGTACTACTTTTATTACATTACTCTATATAAGAGAAGGTTTAGTGATCTATATTGATGTATCAATGACTGGATTGAGAATATTTCTCATGTAAAATAGCATGGTAACAATTTATTCCCTATGAAAATTGATGCTTCATGAGAAAAATAACCCAACTCATGGAGTTTTTTGGTGTAATTTTTTCATTAATGATATTTATGAATTATCATTATAGATAAAATTTTAAAATAAAAACTGATCCTTCAAGATTAAAGTATATAATCAAATAGAAGGATTTTAATATTCACTAGATTATATAGTTGGATATGACTAAACATTGAAACAGATAATTACATTTCTAACATGGAAAAGAGAAAATTTTGGTTGATACTTTATGTAGAATGGATCTTTCTTTCATATACATGAATAGGATAAAAAATATTTTTATTTTTTTTATTTTAAATGGATGGATCCAAAATTAATGAAGGAAGAGGATAAATATTATCTTTATTAAATAATTGTTCAATCATCTATACAAGTGAAGACTAAAGAGGAATAAATATAAGATATAGATCTGTAAAATAAGGTAAGAAATTATACTGAGTTTTTTCTTGATTATGATGGAACTATAATGTTCAGTAATTTTTTATTTGTTATTTCAATACTAGATTCTAATAAGAGATATATTAGTCGAAGCTTATAGTAATTCATTTTAAATTCATTTTGGAAGTAAAATGTAACGCCCTGAGATTTTATGAGATATATTATTTTTAATTTCTTTGATGTCTTCTATAGTACATTAAATCAATATTAGCTTGTACTATACACAGCACCGTATTAGCTTGCAGTATACACAACACTATTCTGGGCACGTGTTATACACAATTTCAAGTTCATTTTGTAGAAATTATTCTACGTAACATTATGTATAGATTTTGTTTAATTTATAAATGAAATAAGTTTTTATTATGTTATACACAACACCAAAGAGAGCTTCCACTACACTTTGCCCTGACTTGGCTTTAATTACACACAATCGTGACCATCCTCCATATCGTGTGCAGTACGCAATATCGGGTTTTGCTAAACAATGATATATTTTTATAATATTTTTATGAACTAGCCATTACGAATAGTATTAACTAAATTTTTAATTTTCTAAAACATTATTATTCATCTTACACATTTTCTAGAACACGGTGTGAGAACAAAATAATGTTTTCGGGTAAAATAAGTATTTTTAAAAAAATGCAGTTTTTCCTCCTTTTGATGGTGCACCCACTTTAAATCTATTTTTTACAAGTTATAAGTTCAATTTGACAAAATAAAATTGTTCTTTTGAATTAGGATATAAAAAATTACTTTGGATAAATTTTATATATTTTTCTGATAAGTTTCTTATTTTGAAGAATAGAAAAAATACGCAAAATTTTAATTAAAATTTACATTTTTCACCAAGATAATTTATATGGTTAAATTATAATATTTAATGGATTAAAAGTATAAACATTATATATTTTTACCATTTAATATAATTTATGTCATTACCATTAATGTTACATTGAATTCATAGGGAAAAACATTTCAATCTTTGGCAATGTTTTAACTTTTAAAATCCTTTTTCTTAACAACAGCATTAATTTTAAATTAATTACTGCAACTTATGTGTTTTGAATTTTAAAAAATGTATTTAATATTTTAATTCAGTGGGTCCAAATTATGTTAATAGGTTACTTTTATTTTTTCCATACTATAAATAGTAACTATGGTAATTTGTATTTACTACAGTTAAAGGTAAATCGAGTAATTAAGGGTAAAAATATGATTATAAAATTACCCTAACACCTAATAAAATTCTATTGGGAGAATAAAAGTAGACCCATATAACTTGAGGGTCTAAATAAATTCATTTCATGGACTTTTTACCAAGAAAATAATATAATTATTATTACAACCAAAGACAGTGACAACATGTCACTCTCTTAAATCTTATAAGTATAATAATTTTAATTTAGTGATAAACTTCATGAGACTTGGAAAATAAATATTATCCAGAAAGATAATAAAATATCTACATCATGCGAATTTATTTAGATTTTTTAGGGATTAAATAGTTATCATTAAATTTGACACAATAGTGATGGTGAAATTATTTTATTGATTGAAATATCAAATAAATTATTTTAGAAATATTAAAATAAATAATATATAAAGTATTTAATGTTCTCCACCTATTTTATAGATAAATATGAAATTTTATGAATCTATTAAATCTTTTATTTCGAACATATCTTCTGTGTGGATTTTATTTAAAGTCAAATAAATAAATAGTGTCAAAATTTACACTATTGTTATTTCCTAAAAATAACATAATATAAAATTTTTTAAAATCACAAAAATATTTAAAATTTATAAATTAAAATTTATATGCTCTAAAATGTAATAAATTATCCAATTATTGACAATTCACAACACATAAGTAATTATTGATAACATTTTAAAATTTAGAATCTTGTTACCACAAATAAAATTAAATAGATTAAATAAGGATAAATCAAGTTGATAAGGTTTAAAATAAATTTCCAACATGTCTAAATTTTATTGTTTGAGGATATTAAAACCCTATATCATCTAATATTTTAATATGAGCCATTTTGGAGGTTTTTAAGTGGGGTTTTATTTATTATAAATTAATATTTTTGAGGTTTTCAAAGGTGCCCCTATCCTCCCTTATAAAAGGGAACCTCATCCCTCTCCTCATCACACAATTTTTAGCCTTCATGCTCGGCCAACCCCTGACCATTTCTCTTCTCAACATATATAGTCATATTATAGAGGGTTTTTTTCCCAAAATAACAACTCTAGTTCCCTAAGAGGAAGTTTAAAAGAGGTGTGTCGAAGAAGAGGTAATCTCTTCTACCGATTCTTTCAAGTTTCTTTATTCTTCTACTTCCTCTTATTTAATTGTTTGATTATGAAGTAATAACATCAATATAACTAACATACTGATATTTTACTACAAATATGAAACACCAAATTTCACTTTCTATACATCCTACAGAAAATGAAATCACCACGTGTGCGTACGTATGGAATACCATCTACACGCTGTGGTGTAATCTGTTTCTCCACCACCACCTTAATTGGATGGGTATAATGGCGTAAATAATAACTATATATGGTTATTATAACATCATACTTATTCTGAGATATTATATCATCCACTCCAATTCCATTCAATAATAATGGGAATGATATCATCACTCGTGTGTATGTACGTATTACCGTCTCCACTACACGATTAGATTCATTATCCAAGTTAACTATTCATGAATGAATATAAATTCTATATAATAAATAATAATTAAAGATATGGAATAATAATACTACTTTATTTATGTACATATTTGTTTCATTTATTTAATTCCATTCAATTCAATAAGGAAATGAATACAGCGCTCATGCGTACGTACGGCCTATCGTCTCCATAAACGGTGTATTTCATTCCATTTATTGATCTACCATATATATTTATATGATGAATATATATGTTATATATATATCATGTTTTACATTCTTCAATTAATTAAATCAGGATATAAGTAACAATATCAAGAACAACAAGTCCAAACACATACGATAAATGAAATGATTTTACCCCAAATGCTGCTTTAACATGGAATTGACAAAAAACGGGTAATATAAAGTCATAAGTGAATAATATATGATATAATAAATATTATTATGGTTCTGTTACAAGTTAATAATATGTTTAAAACCACTATACAGGATTTTTGGTCATGTACAGATGAAATTGAACCTAAGGTAAGGGTTAATTTTGCAATCTCATTTTTTATCCGAGATTGCTTATACGTAAGTATTTACTGGGGTTATATTTTTCATCCATGTCCATAAAAATGTTTTTCATAAAGTGTTTAATATTATTCCTTGTATGTTTAAATTCATATTTACCCCTATTTGACTTTTATATTATGTTATGGAAATAATATTTCTTTTGTTTACCATACGAGGAACTTTTTAACTTTATTAGTAAAAGTACGAGGAGAATGTTTTTTAACTTATACGGCATGAATAGATTTCTATGGTTTTAAAACACCTTTTATTAATGAATCTTACCCTACAATATTTCATGATTATTTTTAATAAAATTATTTTCTTTTAAAATTGTGTCGCATTTTGTGAAAAGAAAATGATTTTGAAGAAGAAAGGATATTTTCCACAAGAATTCATCTCAAGTGTTTTATCAAAAGTATTTTCCATCTAAGATGACATTATTTAGCATGTTTATTTTTCAAGTATAATTTATCCATTATTTATATGGTTTTATTTTTATTATGATGAAATGATATCCATTTCTTTTATATGGATTATGTTATGATGGGATGATGTTTATGAAACCCATTTTATTTGTTGGGTTATTATGAATGATGTATGTTTATTTTGTGGAAAACAAAAGAATGATTTAATTATGAGATGGGTGGGACCTATATCTCCCTCTAATGCATTGGGTAAAATTTTATATCTCGTGAGATAGACATGGCTGGAATGGAAGGTTATTCGGGTTCAGTGATACAGGACTGGAACGAGGAGTGAACTAAATTCAGTAAGGGAATTTTTCCACAATGATGGTCTTGGAAGCAATGCCTTTGCTACAATGGAAATTATAAAATGTGCTTAACGGTTGCCACAATTACATGTTTTATTACCATGCTATTTTTTCATGGTTAATTTTCTTTTTTGATCTATGCCTTATTCACTGCCAAGATTTATGTCATTTGTAACGCCCCGACCCTAGATACCCAGAGTCGGTGAATTATTACATAACAATGGCATGATCACAAAGGATCAAGTCTCAAAAGGCTGATTAGTTTAGTAGTCTTGGAAACACTAGATGTATTCATAAGTTTTAAATTAAATCATAAGGTAAAAAAACTACAACAACATCTTGTCTTCATATCCCCTTATACTATCCCTGCAGGTCATTCATAAATTACTTCTTCACATCCTGGGAAAAATAAAACATTGAAAGGGGTGAGATTAGATGCTCAGTAAGGATAAAAATATAGCAGAATCTTTCATAGATAAGCATAAACACTTAAAGAAATTTATATCAAAAACAAAGCCTTTTAAACTTGAACTTCAACATAATATGGAAAATATAAAATGAAATAATTCCATTTACTTATTCACATAGATATTATACTAGTCTAACAATAACATGCAATATAAATAACCACTTTCATAATGATGGAATGCATAATTCCAGACTATCATAACCACATAGCCAAGGCCTCGTGCCAAGACTACAAATAAGAATTTGCCAAGGCATTGTGCCAAGACACTAGTTTGTCTCATGAGACCTACCGATGCATCGAGGAGCTATAGCTGGCTCCACATTTCACTTACTAAGTCCAATGCATTCCACATATGAATAGGTTTAAACATAACATAAACATTCATATTAAAACTAGCATACAAAATGTCAATACATTATCCACTAACCATGAATGGTATAAAAATAGCACATCCATAGTCGGACATAAATCATTCGATACAATATGGAAGATTTTATTGTATCAGATTAACCTCAATTGATAATAATGAATGATATTAACATAGATGAAAATAACCATCAAAACTATTTGAGAGAAATATCCCCCTTTTCTTGAAAACATATATAAGTCACACTATTTGTCAAGAAGCCGTTTGAAAATATATTTTTTAATCTGAGTGTGTCATACCACTATGAAACTTTTAAAATGATTTTTAATTTTAAAACTTTAATGCCCATATAAATAAATCCTTAAAATCATTTTTTAAAACATGGACATTAATGATCAATATTTAGAAGAATAAGTCTTTAAAACACTTAAAAATGGTATTTTAGTTAGAGTTTCTAACCAAAAGAGAGACACTTGAATACAAATACTTGAGGTAATCAAATTGATTTAAACTACATATATTATATCCAATTGTTAACATTCATATTATGTGGTTTTTATAGAATAGATAAGAATAAATGAAATTTTACGATTAAAAATATTATATTTCTAAAAAGATGTTTCATCACCTTTTGCACACTTATAAAATAAGTAATTTTATATACTCTTAGAAAATTAATTTCATAATATAAACTTAATTTTTTAAATAATAATTCCAAAATTAGATCTAGGTTAATTTTTAGTATTTTATAGAAAATATTAATTTTTTGATGAATAATGAGAAATAATGGTTTTTATTTAAAAATGTACATTTCATTTAAAGAAGTTAATTGTTTAATTTTTATTTCAATTGGTTTAAAAAGGTTAAATTATTTTCATTATATATCTATTAATAAAATTTAATTCATTTAAATCAATTACAAGTTAAATTTTTATATTAAATTTTATAAACTTTTGAACATTTGTTTTCCAAAACCATCTTTCTCATTGTGTCTGTTTGATTGATATTAAATTAAAAATTTCTAGTCACTTGAATATAATTAATATTTATTTATTTATAATTTTTAATAATAATAGTTTATATCATTTAATTATTTCATCATATTTTTTCACCATATTGAATAGTGAAAATATAAGAAAAATATTGTAGTTATCGTAAAAATTGGTTCGTATGGGGTTAAACGAAATAGATAAAGGTTAAAAATAATCCACAACTAGTATAAATAATAATGGTTGGAAATAATTAGATATCATACAATCCAATTTAGAATAAATTTTATTTTTAAATTTTTTCCTTGGGAGATGTTATATTTTTTTGTATTATTTTGGGAAATTTCTATGCGACTTCCAAGTGGGTAACCTTCACCCAATTCTAAAAGACCGACAACAGAATTCATTTTTTAACACTTATAAAGCCATATAGATCATGTAAACCCTTTATAAATACAACCCCAACATCATTATCAATATTTTAGAGATTATTTTTCTCCAAAATTTCTAACAGTAGGGTCCTTAATAAGAGATCTAATGTAGGTGCTTCTTACAAAGGTAATTCTCTTTAAAATTTTATTTCTTTATATTTTTTATTTTTCTCCTTAATTATGTTCCAAAACGACAAATATAATTATAAAAATTTATTATTTACACTAAGATGATATTATGTTAATTTAATAACCTATATCCATCTCCACTTCCATCAAGTTAATCACAAAGTTGTATATCGTGTGTACGAAAAACTACTATCTCATAAATCGATGTAGTCTGTTTTCCATCACCACAATTCTAGGATGGATATAATTATGTATTAAACATATTTATAACATATTAATGACATTAATATAAATGTTTCATTATGATATTAATGATAATTTCTTACTATCCATTTCATGGGAGATACGATACCATTGCAAATTTATACAGAGGACTACCACCTTACGAAGTGATTTGATGAGTTTTAAAATTAAATTTACAAGGAATTTTTTAAGGATAAATTTAATTTATATATATTATTTAAATTAAATGATAAATAATTTTTAGATTTTATATATTTCAAATACCTTTCATTCCACCCTTCATGAAATGTGAAACACTATGCAAGCGTACGTATGACATACCAACTCCATGAACGGTTCATTTCATCTTTCTATATATAAATTTTATTAATAAATATAAAAATTTATATAATGAAAATATATTAAATTAAGGTAATATTTAACATTATAGTGATTCTGTAATGAAATTAAAATTTTAATGACCAAAACTACTACACTAAAAATGTCATTAAAAATTAGACAGTTAACACTAGGAAATAATGATTTTATAAAGAAATTGTTATTAAATGGGTATTGATATTTTATAAGGGGATCACATATGATATTATAAGTATATTTATGATTAAGAAAAATATTATTAATGAACCTATATTTATTATATAACTAGTATAAAAATGTACAAATGAATTTAAGATTCTGGTTATGGATTTATGTCTTAATGTTAGTTTTTATGCGATAGAAGCCATATCCATCACATATTTCATCGATGTGGTATATATAATATCCATTAAACTTTTTATGGTGATTATTCTAAAAATATGGATATTTCATATCAATTTAATGATCTATCCTTCAAGGGTTTTGTGTTTAAAAAGTTACCAAAGTGGTAATGGTATTTTGTTCCAAATAAATTTTTTATGAGGATTATTTATGATTATGTATCTAATGTTAAAATACTATGATATTTATATCAATAATTTCCATTAATTTTATTCACTTATGGTTATTAAATAAATTTTCATTCAATATTACCATTTTCCACTATTTGGTAATTAAAAGTATTGAGAATATTTTTTAAGAAAACTTATCTTTAATTACCTCTTCAGTTAAAAAATATATTTTCCTCCAAAACTATGTTTTCAGAAAATTAAATCATTTTAATTTAACAATATTTAAATGATTTTATTATTACAGTTTTACCTATGTTTTAAATTTTTATTTCTCAAAAAATATTCTTCAGTTCATTTTCCAAACGATTTGGATTTGGATTTTATTGAAAAGTGAATATAATCTTTGTTTTAACATATATGGAATGTATATAATTTTATGTTGTCATTACCACCCAATTTTTTGAAGTGTTATTTTGTATGTTGTAATGGTTATTTTCAAATAAAAATATTTTTCATATGTTTAATTTTCTAAAAACAAATCAAATATAAAAGTATGATTAATTCAAAAAATGTCTTAAATGATTTTTATGATTTTTTTGTATGTTTTTTGAAGATTCTTTTCAAACAAATTGATTTAAAAAATTATTTTTTACTTTTTTTAAAGTGGAATTCAATGAAAATTATTATCCTTGGTAAATTTTCCAATTATTATTTCAATACCACATTCCATATAAGATGAAATCTTTTGAAAAAACTTTTCTTTATATGTGATATGATCCAAAGATATCATTCTAATTCATTCTATGAATGGTTTATGTTTACCATGAATAGATTTTTTTGAAACACATCTCTCTTCCATGGGTTATACCATAAATAAATTATTATCAAACCCACTTCTTTTTCTGTTGGTTATACTATAAAGAAATGATTATAAAACCATTATATTTTCAACAGCATATGATATCATGAAATGTTTATGAAAAACATTTCATTTCACTAGTTATGATATGATTAATTTTTTATGATCATGTGGTATTCATATATATGATTTTCATTATGATATGTTTGGGAAAAACATCTCCTAAAAATTTATTCAAACAATATTTTTATCTCATGAGATAGACATGGCTAGAATGGGTAGTGAACCCATGTCAATAAGGGATTTTATCTGCTATTATATGGATTTGAGTAAACAAGGACTACTCTGATGGTTTGGGGATTTATACCATTAATCCAACATATCCATGTATGTGATCCTTTAATACTATAGTACTAAATTTCTATAGATACGTGTATGCCAAAATTATATGTCTTATGAAAATATTATGCTCTCATGGTTCATGTTATTTTATTCCCTTTTGATTCATGTTTTATGAACATAAAATATTTATTCCATGCATCAAGATTATGTTCTTTGATTTGTAGGTCACGGTTCCCAAATATTATCATCATGTTCTTGTATGGTTATTCTCATGTCATTCTTGCATACCTCTCACGATAACCCTTACTGAGAATCTGATCTCACCCTTTCTTATGTTACTTTTCATCAGGTTATCAAGAATGGTTTTAAATATGGTATGATAAATAATATTATTTTGTGGGTATATAATTATGGGATATTTTGAATATGTTTCAACAAATAAGAAGATTTTTATTCAATTACACAAAGACCCTAAAATATTATAGTCCACTAGAATGGGTTTGTGTAATGTATTAAATATTCATTTCAAAAGATGTAACATATAGGTACGAGAATACCAGGTTACTCTTTTGATAGTTAGTAATAGTCTAGGGAAAGAGTATTGGTATGTTAGGATGTGTGAGGTATGTTGTGTAATGGGTTATTACATAAGGGATAGGTTTTCATATAGGGAGATTCCCAGAGATTATGTTGATTACCATAGTGTTTACATTTAGTTATGTATTTTACAGAGTGAACTAATTTCAGGTGCATATATATTTTAATTTATATTCAACAGAATAAAATATTTTAAAATAAATATATTCCATATGAATGGACTATGTCAATTTTTAGAATGGGTTCTCTACCGGCCAATAATTTTATATATTGTTCCCTAGAATAATAACTATTCTATGTTATGGTTTTACATAAAATTTACATGAATATTTTCTCTACTAACTAGTCATTTACTATATAATTTCATATATTTAAATTTTTTTATTCTAGTTGTTTGAAATATAATTTATTTGGAAGGGATCAGTTTGATCATGTGGTTTAACATATCATTTTTTTGGAATGGTTTCTCTTCTTGATAGTGGTTTAGAAAATAATTTTTATGATATGGTTTGATTCTAACCTATTATTTGTTAGATGATTTTATTGGGGTTGGGTAAATTTACTACCTATTATAGGTGCTACTATTATTAAATTCATTTACCAACATATTTATTGGTGGTTCTATTTTAAAATGGAAAATTTACCTCACATATAATCGATGAATGAACATTCCACCTGCAGGATTAGGGAAAAATAGGTAAACAAAATGATCAAGATGATGAAACTATCCCCTGTTTATCTAAATTATTAGTTTCAATTTACTATTTACAAATTTCATTTATAATATTTATGGTCATATAGATAGAAGGTATTATATATGTTTACTTTTTGTGGTTTTGTATTAATATTTATACTGAAACAATCAATAATATACTTTGTGTACTTTGAATACATTTATTCAATATATAGTTAAGAGATATGGCCCTAGTAAACGTGTGTAATCTGGAACAGCACTTTGGGGATAGAGATATTATTGATGTAGGATATATGACTAATCATTCAATTTCATGATATTATTATTGTTATTTTTCATATTATGTTCACATGATAAACCACCAGGAGATCCATTTTATAATCATTAACATGAATAATGTATAGTGGGTGAATATTTTATAATATGTTGTATATTATTTATTATAATTGAACTCTCATTTTGATTCCATATTACCTTGTTAATATTATCTATTTTATGGATTTTTTTTGTTTTAATTGTTATTTTATGGTTATTATATCAAGGGTATATACTTACTATTGTATATTATCTTACACTCACCACTGATAAATACCCCTTGATTATGTAGAGGTCCACATAAGTTGATGTGGTGACACGGATCAATTATTGTTTGAATAAACCTGGATGGGGATGATAGAATTGTATTAAAGATTCATTTTAATTGTCTAATTTATTCAAATCATTATATATGATGATAATACTAGATTGAAATATATATAGAAGCCTAAATATGATAATTGATTGTAAAAATTTGTATATAAATTAATGTTACTAGGTATTTTGGGTTACAGTTTTTGGTTGGATTATTAAACATATTATTTTTTAATAAATTATTTTTTTATGGTAACAATTTAGTATTTTAGTCTTTTATCATGGTTGGAAAAAGGAATTCATAAAAGTATCATACTTAATTGGTAGGTTTACATTAAATCTCAATAATTTTATTTTATTAGAATGAAAAATATAAAAGAAACTATATTTTAGTTAAATAAATTTACATTAGTGGTTGTCTTGGGTGTACGTGTGGTTTCTCACTTTTTCGAAAAAGTTGGATTTGATAATAGAAATTTATGTTTCGGTTAAAAGAATAGAATTTTGAATAAATCTTCATCTTGATATAGAATTTAATATATGAAAATATCCATAGAGTATTATTTTATGCATGTGGATACCTGGAGATAATGGATTTATATATAGATAATTAGTATGAGGAGGATAACATGTTCATGGTTCATTGAATGGGAATAAATTTTTATTTGGATTACCTCAGGTTTGTATTGGAGATAAAATAAATATATTTCTTGTATTAATTTGTAATTTTTAATTAGGAATAGTGGGATATGAATCACAATGGAATGAGTTCTATTATACAGTAGGGTAGTATGAAAGTCTTTGACTAGATATGGATTGATTTCGATAAATATTTATTATTTTTGGGAACCATTATGATAGTTATTATTATAACTCTATATCATTATTTTGGGATAAAGAGTGGGACTTAATTTAACTTATAATAGAAATAGATGATTAAAATTGGTGATTCTAATTGATTATATGTGAAGCCTTCCTTAGAATACTGTGTTTTTTGTGGATGAGATGTGTGTATGGTCCCTTGAGAACCATGGGGTTTGTAGGACCTTGAGAGGTTTTAGAAAGATCATTATTGATTGTATAACTCTTAATTTCAAAAATTCATGGGGCTTTTTCATGGGGTACTCCTGATAATTTGATGGGTAATTACACAATTATTTTTTGTTTATTTATTTAATTACATGGGGAAATATATAGGATACCTAATTTTAATTGAAAATTGTTGAATGAAATGACCAATGGACTTAAATACTATTTTGAAACCAATTATGGAAATATTGATACAAATATTTTTGAACTAATTTTCGTTGAAATGTGGTAGAGATACATTATTATCAGTGACTGAGGTGGAGAATTTTTATTTAGTAGTTCATTTAATAGTCAGTGTTGTGTTCAAATTTAATCATAGTGATGTAAAGACCCATGGAATGGAGCTGGGAATATGAAACAGATGAGATCTAAAATGAGATACTATAATATATCTAATGGATTAAAAAAATTTAAATAATTTAAATATGATACATTATATATGTGTTAGGTGTGTCTTTATGGAGAAAAATATCCCTAACATGACATATTGTCTCCATAGAATGATTTTGATCGAAGTTAGTAGGTGTGATTATTAATGATTTAAGGACCCTTAAAACATGTAAATATACTTGAGTATGTCGCTAAAATATCCAATGTGAACGGATGGGTCAATATTTATCATGTATTATGAGAAAAAATATATATTATTATTTATACTAGAGTGGGACATTTAGATTTTCATTTATTGAAAAAGTAAATAGATCTTAATGCACAAAAGAATATATTATTTCAAATTAAAAATTATTCGACCATTTCCTCCTTGATTTATTCCTCCCATCGTTTGTTCTTACACCTCCAGTAGTTCCTGTCCCGGTTTTTTCATCCTTTAGTGCCCAAAAATCACTATCACTTGGAGCCTTTCATCCTCCTACTTTAGTGTTGCACCTCATCGTCTCATTCAAGGATTCCCTTCATCAATCTTCTTAGGTTCCTCTAGCCCTATCCTTCCAAGAGGTATCTATGATGTTTATGACAATTATTTAGGATTGAATCTATTCAGTGATTTAAATTATTTTGTTAGCCTTCACTAATTCCTCATAACGACACAAGTGGATAATGGTGGTGAGATTTGTAGAAAAAACCCCAAAAATTTCTTTTTTCATAACCTCATGGATTTCTAGGGGTTGGATTCCCCAACTTCTGACTCAGCCTTGATTTCTAAATCCTTCTATGTGTTTTTTGGGATCGAAGGTGGACTTTTATCTAGTGTGGTATAACTCCCCTACATCAATGGGTTAGTATCTCTTCATCCTCTCTTGATGAGAGATGGAGACTCATAATGGATATGGGTTCTCTCATGAAGTGGTGTGGATCTCCCTTCCATACCACACCCTTCTATTCTAAAACACCTCCTTCCTCATATCCATTGGTGATCATTTTAGATATTTTCTATGTGTGTAGTAACAATCTCTCCATCTTAAATAATATTTGATTGCTAAAATATATTTTGAAATGTTTGTCTCTTATCCACTATCATATTAGATTCATATTTCTATGAAACACTCATTATAATGAAATATAGATCGTGTTTACCTATTAACTCCTAGGTTCTATTTTTTACTTTTTATAGTGATTATTTTTGCGTTGTAGGAAGCACCATCAGGGAGAGATGGGGGCTCAAATTCAATAGTTTCTCGGCATATTTGATTCCCCCACTTCATCATTTAATGTAATTACAATCATTGAAATGGTAGGGAATTATTGGGTTCATGATATTTTGGATGATTCGGGTGTTCAAATTCATGTTGTCTTAGGGGGAAAGGGGCCAGCACTTTATTCCACCAGCCTACTGGATAGAGTTTTCCCCCATTTTAGGCCCAAGTGCCTTAGAGTTCAGTAGTCTCCATTTTCTATAATAGTGGATCACATTAGAGAGAGTGTGATATTCATCTTCAAAGGGATCTATGTATGGTTTTTTATTGAATTTCCTAAATTTTTTCCTCTCCTCATAAATATTCGCATCCCCTAGGTTAGTCTCCCTTCCTATAGTTGGCTACAATGAATAATCACATGTTAATGAGGTTCATATTTTCTTGGACACCCTCCTAGATCAGAACTCATAAGTATATTATCCTCCTCTGAAGGATTCCTTTGGATCCCCAATCATGTGTTTGTATACGAGATCCTATAATAGATAACATATGTGCAACCTTTCTCTGTATACTCTATCCATTGTTATATGGGGATCCAAAGACTATGTCCATGAACCCCCAACATCCCATGCTGAGTTACCATAAACCATGCATAATAGAGTGTGAATGAGATCCCAATAAAAATATAGATGGGAATGATCTCAATATTATATGAATGGTTCTATGTTTCCTAAGGCCAAAACCATGATTTTTTTTTGGATCAATGATCTCTTTAATACTTTGGAATGATTGAGGCTAGAATGATTAGGTTACAAAAAAAATTATTTCATATGAACATTAGAATGGTATGGTCTCTCTCATTTCAGTTCATGAACACATGAAATGTTGCACCGAAATCTCTATGTTCACACACATGATAAAAATGTGAGTGTTTATGCATGATATTCCTAAAAACAGGACATTTGGATCATTAGGAATATAGATATTTAATTGGAACAAATAACAATTTAAGACTTGTTTGTCACTAAAAGAATAAAAATTCTATCTATCACTATTTTATTTCTATCATGTAAATTAATTATGATGAACAGATGAGGGATCATTATGGAAAGTCTTAAGTTCCATTCATATGGTATAGTCATTGTGGATTATGGTAGGAAATGTCAAAGCAGTTTCAAATCCAAATGAAATGAAATGGAGAGGGGGATTCACTCAAAATAAATAATGGAGTTTTTTTTGGTTGATGAATCATAGTGGATTTATGGAAATATGATATATAGGGGATTATTTTATATTGTGAAATCATTGAAAAGAGGGTCATATCACCTCATTCCTCCAAGATCTATGACTTGAAAATGATCATTCAATCTCTATCTATCCAAATTTAGTTGTTAATAATCTTATCTAAAGTCTCTCTATTTATTCCCCACTCTTGGGTTACTTGTTCTCTGGGAATTAGAGTGACCGGTGTTTTTATTTCCCACATCCATGGATTTACACTCTGGTCTATCACCAAGAGGTGAATGATTTATTGAACAAGTCAGTCAAGGGGAGTTCATTGATTGAGATTCACATAAAACTCAAGAATATTAAAAGTGATATTCAATCATAGATTGTAATACATCTATCATGACTTCAGGATGTCGTTGAATTGAAAATGTATATTGAGGGAATGAAATCTATTCTGAAATATTTCTAGAGTGATACTATGTTTAGTGAGATGATATATAATAAGTATATTTTGGAGTAAATGATATTGAGGCATGAACGTGTGACATGTGAATAGATGTGAATTAAATAGATTCATGAAGGTGATTGGAACACATACTTCTTCCATGATGGTATTAAATAGATATGGTGTATCATTAGAACTAATATTTCGTAGTAGGATGTCACTTACACTAATGATCTGGATTTTTTTGGTGGTTTGGTCTGATGATAATTCAAGTCTCTTATTACATGTACCAACCCCCACATGGAATAAAGATATTTGAGGGGTTATGTTGAGATCATAGATGTGGTTCCTCACTTTGTGACTCCTATTGATAACACTTTCATTGAATCTAAACCCTATGAGAAGGTGATCTATAATGAGATGCATTTCCTTATCCCAAAGTTTTCATTGTGCTCAGAAAGCCTCTTGATATTTTTCTATAAGTCTTCTTGGAATATTTTTAGTAGTGATATAGTAAATTTTTTCCAAGACTTCTTTTGTAGTGGAATACTTCCCCTAGTTTCCACTACCACAACCTTGCTGTTTATCCACAAAATCAATCATCATTCATATCTTTAATATTATCATCCATTTAACATCTATAATTATTCTTATAATACATCAACTATTGTTTTCAAAAAAAAAGGAACTTAAACCACGTTTCATATTGGTTCTATGAGGAGATGTAACACCCCAGGTAAATAAAGAATATGACATTTTCATATTTATCCATATTTGGGAATAAAATATTAATATTACTTTAAAGGGGACACTATGCTCGATGGCGTACCCAATACGCAACAACGAGTTTCTTGGGAATCTTGCATTGCACTCTAATAATAATATAATATTATTTTAAGTGGTAGTTAATGCCTAGCCGTTGTAATGGCGGGATTGAACGGAACTAACTACAAAATGATTATATATGTTTTTCAAATATTTTTACTTTTATCCAATAAATTTTAGAGGCATAAAATGTGAATGAATCCAATTTTAAGCGTAAATATTCTAATATTCTTTAAAAGGTCGATTAACCACCTTTTGATGGAGAACGCTTTTAAAACCACTTTTTGAAAGTTTCATATGTCATATTGGACCAAATAAAATTCTTCTTTAGAATTGAGACATCAAAATTTAGATTGTGTAAATTTTTTGGTATTTTTCCGATAAAGTTCATTTTTTTAATGAATAGTGAAAAATGTTGTATTTTAATTCAAAACCTCTTTTTAATCTAATATATTTATATGATTATATTATCTTTTGAATTGGTTTTAAAGTCCAATTATAATATATTTTTACCATTTAATCCAATAGTGGTCATTGTAATTAATTTCAGTTTGAAATTGGACTTAAACTAGTGTCAATCTTTTAATAGATATTGTTTCATAAAAACATGCTATTTTTTTGACAGAGGGAATTAATTATTAAATTAATTAATGCAACTTATATGTTTTAAAATTTTTAAAATATACATAATTTTTGAATTCGGAATATCAAATATATCTTAGGGTGAATTTTTGGTATTTTTCTGAAAAACTTCAATTTTTGATGAATAGTGAAACCACTAAGTGGTAGTTAAAGAAAATGATTTTTCGTTTAAATGAAACTTTGCTACTTCTGTGATTTTATTTTCAAAAATCTGACATACATGGTTTTTATTAAGAAGTAAAATGTGGTTAAATGGGATGAAAATAATTTTTTTGGTGAATAGTAAGTTTTAAGTTTTAATCATGATTAGAGGTGATTAGTGTAATTAAAGGTAAAAATAATTTTTTAATAATATGAAATGACAGTGACACATGTCCTACCCTTATTGGATGAGTCATGTCCGACCAAGACAATACATGGGTCAACTTGTGGACCCCATGGAGCCACTTTGGTTGGAAAATGACATTAATACCTTTTTATTTAAAGTTAAAGTTAAAATGTCAAAAACATCTGTTGTTTTACTAAAACAATTTTTAGATGTGGTTATACAAGTCATATTTTTGACTATAAATATTAATTAGATATAAAAAACTATTTCCTACATCATGATATTTTTTTCTATAAATTTTAGATATTAAATAAATTAATTTATTTATGACACCGTGATGATGCAGTGATTACCTCATAAATGAACGATTTAAATAAAATGAGAAGATAGGGTGAAATCTAAGTCTTACACTTGTCACAAACCTATTGGATGGGTTTATTTTGAAACCTTATCACCTTATACTCTAAATATATCCTTTTGGGACCTTTTAAATCCGAAAATCATTTTATAATAAAGTAATATTTTATAAATTTCCAAGAGTGCCCCTCCTCTCCTCTTATAAAAGGCCCCCACCTCTACCACCCTACACACACCTATCAAGAATTTGGATCGGCCAACCCATGCCCATTTCATCTCTACACATCCATATATTCATCATTGAATCCTCACTTTGGGAAGAATCCTTTCCAAGGAAGCCTTTGAGCTCAAATCAAAGAGAGTTACCTGATTTAAAGGTAATGTCTTCCCTTGTGTTCTTTTGTTTTATTTTTCTTCTATAAACCCCTAAACTCTTTTTATTAATTTTTTTAGTAAAAACACCAGTATATTAAATATAATATTATCTTGTTATAAGAAGTATTCGAGCTACACTTTCACACACCTCCGTCTAATGGTTAAAGAATATACTGTTTCTGTGGATGGCGAATTACTTCCTCACGAAACAATGATTGGTCAATATTATTTTTACACCTTCAAAGGTTGACATTAAGATATCACTATATTTATATATGATATATAATATGTTTATTCTTTCCTTAAGCTTCTGTATTTTTCATTTATGGAATACCTTTATGGTTTCCATTATGGGTAAACGTGATATCTTTATTTTAGGAATTGCGGACTACCGCCCCCTCAAAGTGATTTGATTCGTTAATTCCATATGTGGGACATATAAAGGATGGAATTAATGGTATTACATATGATATCCTACTGGAATTATAATATAACTTTTTATCATTATTATTTAATTCCATTTAATACCAAAAAAAAGAAATGAAAGTAGCGTTCATGCGTACGTACGACTTACCATCTCCATGAACGGTACATTTCATTTCTTATCTCCAAATGTTATGTACAATTATAAGTACATATATACAATGGATATATATTCAATATATTAAATCTAAATGATGGATATCATTCTCGAATTATAATATATATATCTCTCATTTTGTTTTAATTCCATTAATATGAAAAAAAGTAGCGTTCATGCGTACGTACGGCCTACCATCTCCATGAACGGTGATTTTAATTTTTTTATCTCAAAATGCTATGGAATAGTATAAAATGAATATTTACTGAATATATATGATATTTAAAACATCAATAATATTCTGGATATGATGTACCTATAACTACATGGAAAATTCCTTTCCAACAAGTTCAATTTTTTACTCATGTACCGAACATCGACAAAAACGTCTGATATGAAATAACTTTATTAACCAATTATTATTACATTATAATATGTGATATTAACTGAATAATAATCATTAAAGGAGTTCCTTAAGGAATTATAAATTGACCAAATTTTATTATTTAGAAGATTAAAAAACGAGCGAGTCATGTCGGACACGAGGTAAGGGATCTTACCCCTCCCTTTCTTTTTAAGTACTCTCATTTATGTCACTTCTTTTAAGCACCTATTTGTTATGTTGGGGGATGTTCTTTTATATTAATATTGCTGTAAATTTTATTTTAATATGATTAGAGACCCTATTTTATCTCATCAATCCATTTTTGATGTTTTAAGTGGTGTTGTTAGGCTGCCAAGTTTTTGTAAGGTATTTTTCATCTCACTTTTATTCTCGTGAGATTTATGCTACATTTACTACCATTTTTTTGAGTGGTGTATATACTTACCATTATTATACTACTTTTGTAATATAATTCCATTTATGTATATTTACATATTAATTGTATGAAACTACTTCAATGGGGTGTACGTTTCGAAATTTACCCAAGTCGGTAAGGGAACCTTTCACCCTCCTCTTTTTAAAAGACTTCATTTGTTATGTCTTTTAATTCACATACTATTATGTTGGGATATGTTTTTATATATCCTTATTGATGTAAATTTTATGTCCAAGTGATTAGATACCCTTTTTATCTCTCATCAACTCATTTTCTAAATTTTGAAGTGACGCTGTTTGGCTGTCGAATTTTACCAAGGGAACTTTTTAACCCAATTTCGATTTCTTTGGGTTCAACATGTAGTTATCGAATATGTTATCCTTTGAATATGTTTGAATGACCTTTTATTTTTTTACAGTTAATACCCTCTTATATTTGGTGTATTTATATTTGTCACACATAATTTTGAGATTTATTTATCCTTAATTTAAGGATACCTTCTTTATAAGGGATTTCATCACATTTTACATTTCTATTGAGACTTCATTGGTGTTATGAACTAATTCACTCTTATATGGTGTATATAATGTCCTTTGGAATATTATATCATGAATCAATTTATTCTCATGATATTATAAAGTTATTATTAAATTTTATTCCTCAATTATTGTATTCAAGTTTTTCTAATTTTGGTAAAAACCCATTAACCAAAATATCACTTTTAATGTTTTAATGATTTGTTCTTATTAATATCCATGTTTTTAAAATGGTTTTAAGGATTTATTTATATGAATATTAATGGTTTAAAATGTTAAAAGCTTCAAGGTGTTATGGGACATTTTTATTCAAAAATATATTTATTAAATGATTAAAATGGTTTTGAAAATGGTTTTTTTAATGGATTCATTTTTTCAATATCCTAAAATGATATATTTTAATTGAAATGTGGAAATGTTATTTTTCCTTTATTCATGTTTTATGTGATACGATTATGTTATGGTTCATGGGAATTATTATGAATACGGGTGGTTCTATGATAATCTAGTGGCGGGTGAGCCCGATATAGCTCTCCAATGCATTGGGTAACACGAAGGGGTTAAACGTTAAGGTTTATCCGAAGAGATTTAGGGAATATATGTGATGGGTATTCCAAACGTAACCAAGAGGGTTACTCCCTATGTAAGAATGTTATGAATGCCTCAAGTTACCTTTATGCCTTATGATTTCTATGATTTATTCATGATTTTATGAGGTATGTTAAAATGATAATGTTTTATGAGTAAAGTATGTCTTTATACATGGACTAATGTTCTATTTTAAAACTTTTATATCCCTTACTGATCTTTTTATGCTCATCCCATGTTTTTTAAATGTTTTTCATAGGAAAAGGTAATGGTACATGATATGATGATAGTGTCAAGGAAGTGTCAAGAAATAATCCATGTTTTATTTTAAATATGTTTCTGTTGATGGGAAAAAATGAATACTATCTTGTATGTAACCACTTTGTTTAAATGTGGATTGTAATGCATGTTTTAAGGTATAATTCTCTAAAACTCTAAACCATAAAAGATACCCAATGTGTAATCTTTTAATAACTCAAGATTAAGTAAGGTTTAAGTCTGGGGCCTTATAGTTGGTATCAGTGGTCGGTTTAGAAAACTTTAGAGGTTAGGGTATTCTCTAGGCATAAGTGACATTACCATAATGGATAGGATTTCAAAAAGAGTCATAGTTTTTAGATAAAGTGAATGAGTAATTATATCTAAGTGTTTATCTTCATCATTAGTACATGATGGTTTTATTGATATACTCACACTGACATTTCTATTTTTAGTGAATGGATGGATCTAGCAGGAACCAAAGTGACAATAGGCTTAAAGGAAACTGTGGTGGTTCTCTGATTAAGAGACTATATGAAATGGGGGATTCAATGAGGAAACTCATGGTTGCTCTAAACCAACTATTAATGAGTCATGATCAACCACTTTAACCTTGGTATGTTCTGTATTGCATCATGTACGAGATGACCAATCGATGTGGAAGTTGAGGTAATAATTATAAATGTAACCATTAGGGTTTATATGATCCTTAATTTTTAGGAAATTATGGGTTACTATATGATATGATGGAAAGGCATGAGATAAACTTGAGGTTAAAATATGTTATGATCATTTTTGAAGATTTTATCTCCTTTTGGGGAATGTTTTACGAATTATATAGTTTTGGAAAAAGGACAACACGCAGACCGTGTGACAACTCGTCGCATCGGACAAAGCTGTGGGAATAAAACCCACAACCAAAGTGTGGCTGGTATTTATTTCTTACCACTGGACTATTGAAGTCCCTAGTTATTTTAACTAATTCTTTTTAGTTAGATGATTTTAGGAATCAAGAGTATGTTTATTTTGGATTATCTATGTAAATTATTAACCTATCATGGAGGATATGTGATTAGGATAATTACTTTTTAATATGATACTTTTAGAGAAACTAATGTTATTTGGAGGTAAGTGTTAATTTGTACCTTGGAAGACTTTGTGAAAAAATCCTTCAAATATTTGGTATTCAATCTTTGTTTGGTTTACTTTGAAGAATTTTATGGAAAAATTGTTTATCGAATGGTCCTTGTTGAACTTTGGTTTTTGTTGGACAAATTTTGGAGATTAAGAATAGATTTTCTTTTTATAAAGGGTTATCCTTTTCTAGATTATATGATCTTGTTCTAATAATTTTGGTTTTGGTAAGGGTATAAAGACATGGGAAATATATAGATCTCTTTTGTGGATTAGGTGATTCTCAAGAAGTTTATTATATTACTCTTAATGTGAAAAAGTCTTCCTAAATACTCATCATTTGGGGAAAGTATGAGTTTGTGTAAGAAATATAGTAAAAGTTGAAAGTCAACAAGACAAGTAAGTATGTTTCCTTAAGATCAAAAATAAATTCCTCAATTAAAAGTAACTTAAAACAAAAAATTTGGCTATTAAATTTTCCTACTGGGGAATCTAATACCCTTTAACCCATCACAAGTTTGTGATTTTCTTATGGTTAACCTTCTCCTAGATATGTTTACTATCACTCTCCCTCAGAACATGAACCTTTGTTTTTTCTTCCATATCCATATATTCATACATGGAATCCTAGTATGGGTTAAATTGGGTGACCTTTGTACTTCCCTTTATATCTTTTAAAGTGACAGTTTAATTTACTCCTTTTCCGATGTGGGGTTTTCAATGAAGTTTCCAAGCCCAATTTTAAAAATAGTGAGGACGCAATTCCCAAAAGGGGGGAAGGATGTAACACCCTAGGTAAATAAAGAATATAATATTTTCATATTTATCCATATTTATGAATAAAATATTAATATTACTTTAAAGGTGACGCTATGATCGATGGCGTACCCAATATGCAACAACGAGTTTCTTGGGAATCTTGCGTTGCACACTAATAATAATATTATATTATTTTAAATGGTTGTTAACGCCTAGCCATTGTAATGGAGGGAATGAACAGAACTAACTAAAAAATTATTATATATGTTTGTCAAATATTTTTACTTTTATCCAATAAATTTTAGAGGCCTAAAATGTGAATGAATCCAATTTTAAGCGTAAATATTCTAATATGCTTTAAAAGGCCGATTAACCACCTTTTAACGGAGAACGCTTTTTAAATACACTTTTTGAAATTTTCAAATGTCATATTGGACCAAATAAAATTATTCTTTAGAATCGGGAGATCAAAATTTACATTGTATAAATTTTTGGTATTTTTCCGATAAAGTTCATTTTTTTAATGAATAGTGAAAACTGTTGTATTTTAATTCAAGGCCTCTTTTTAATCTAATTTATTTATATGATTAGATTAACCTTTGAATTGGTTTTAAAGTACAATTATAATATATTTTTACCATTTAATCCAATAGTGGTCATTGGAATTAATTTCAGTTTGAAATTGGACTTAAACTAGTGTCAATCTTTTAATAGATATTGTTTCTTAAAACACGCTATTTGTTTTGACAACGGGAATTAATTATTAAATTAATCAATGCAACTTATATTTTTTGAATTTTGTAAAGTAGAAATCATTTTTGTATTCGGAATATCAAATATAGCTTAGGGGGAATTTTTGGTATTTTTCTGAAAAATTTCAATTTTTGATGAATAGTGAAACCACTAAGTGGTAGTTAAAGAAACTGATTTTTCGTTTAAATGAAAATTTTCCACTTATGTGATTTGATTTTCAAAAATCCTACATAAATGGTTTTCATTAAGAAGTAAAATGTGGTTCAATGGTATTAAAAGAATTTTTTTGGTGAATAGTAACTTTTAAGTTTTAATCGCGATTAGAGGTAATTAGTGTAATTTAAGATAAAAATAATGTTTTAATAATATGAAATGACAATGACACAGTTTATACCCTTATTGGATGAGTCATGGCCGACCATAAAAATCCATGGGTCAACTTGGGGACCCCATGGATCCACTTTGGTTGAAAAATGACATTAATACCTTTTTATTTAAAGTTAATGTTAAAATGTCACAAACATGTGTTGTTTTATTAAAACAATTTTTATATGGGGTTATAAAAGTCATATTTTTTACTATAAATATTAATTAGAACATTAAAAATATTTCCTACATCCTGATATTTTTTTATAATTTTTAGATATTAAATAAATTAATTTATTTATGGCACCGTGATGATGCAGTGATTACCTCATAAATGAACGATTTAAATAAAATGAGAAGATAGGGTGAAATATAAGTCTTACACTTGTCACAAACCTATTGTATGGGTGTATTTAGAAACCTTATCATCTTATCCCAAAAATATATCCTTTTGGGACCTTTTAAATCCGAAAATCATTTTATAATAAAGTAATATTTTATAACTCTCCAAGAGTGCCCCTCCTCTCCTCTTATAAAAGGCCCCCACCTCTACCACCTAACACACACCTCTAAAGCCTTTGGATAGGCCAACCCCTGCCCATTTCATCTCTCCACATCCCTATATTCATCATTTAATCCTCACTTTGGGCATAATCCTTTCCAAGGAAGCCTTTGAGCTCAAATCAAAGAGAGTTAACCGATTTAAAGGTAATGTCTTCCCTTGTGTTCTTTTGTTTTATTTTTCTTCTCCAAACACCTAACCTCTTTTTATTACTTTTTTTTGTAACAACACCCATATCTTAAATATAATATTATGTTTTTATAATAAGTATTCTAGCTACACTTTCACAAACCTCCGTCTAATGGTTAAAGAACATATTGTTTCTGTGGATGGCGAATTACTGCCTCACGAAACGATGATTGTTCAATATTATTTCAACACCTTCAAAGGTGGCCATTAAGATGTCACTATATTTATATATTATATATAATATGTTTATGTTTTCCTTATGCTTCTTTATTTTTCATTTATTTCATACCTTTATGGTTTCCATTATGGGTAAACGTGATATCTTCATTTTAGGAACTACGGACTACCGCCCCCTCAAAGTGATTTGATTCATTAATGCCATATGTGGGACTTATAAAGGATGTAATTAATTGTATTACATATTATATCCTACTGTAAATTATAATATACCTTTGTATAATTATTATTTCATTCCATTTAATACCAAAAAAAATTTAAAGTAGTGTTCATGCGTACGTACGGCTTACCGTCTCCATGAACGGTACATTTCATTTCTTATCTCCAAATGTTATGTAATATTATAAGTACATATATATTATGGATATATATGAAATATATTACATCTAAATTATGGATATCATTCTGGAATTATAATATATATATAACTCTCATTTTGTTTTAATTCCATTAATATGACAAAAAATGAAAGTAGCATTCATGCGTACGTACGGCCTACCATCTCCATGAACAGTGATTTTAATTTTTTTTATCTACAAAAGATATGGAATAGTATAAAATGAATATTTACTTGATATATATTATATTTAAAACATCAATACTATTCTGGATATGATTTACCTATAACTACATGGAAAATTCCTTTCCAACAAGTTCAATTTTTACTCATGTACCGAACATCGACAAAAACATCTGATATGAACTCACTTTATTAACCAGTTATTATAACATCATAATATGTGATATTAACTGAATAATTATATTTAAATGAGGTCCTTAAGAAATTATAAATTGATAAAATTTTATTATTCAGGAGATTAAAGAACGATCGAGTCATGTCGGACACGAGGTAAGGGATCTTACCCCTCCCTTTCTTTTTAAGTACTCTCATTTATGTCCCTTATTTTAAGCACCTCTTTGTTATGTTGGGGGATGTTATTTTATATTCCTATTGCTGTAAATTTTATTTTAATATGATTAGGGACCCTATTTGATCTCATCAATCCATTTTTGAAGTTTTAAGTGGCGTCGTTAGGCTGCCGAGTTTTCGTAAGGTATTTTTCATCTCACTTTTATTCTAGTGAGATTTATGCTACATTTTCCAACATTTCCTTTGAGTGGTGTATGTACTACAAATTATTATACTCCTTTTGTAATGTAATTCCATTTATGGATATTTACATATTCATTGTATGACACTTCTTCAATGGGTTGTACGTTTCGAAAGTTACCCAAGTCGATAAGGGAACCTTTCACCCTCCTCTTTTTAAAAGACTTCTTTTGTTATGTCTTTTAATTCACATACTATTATGTTGAGATATGTTCTTCTATATCCGTATTGATGTAAATTTTATGTCCAAGTGATGAGATACCCTTTTTATCTCTCATCAACTTATTTTATGAATTTTGAAGTGATGTCGTTAGGCTGTCGAATTTTACCAAGGGAACTTTTTAACCCAATTTCGATTTCTTTGGATTCAAAATGTAGTTATCAAATATGTCATCCTTTGAATATGTGTTAATGATATTGTATTGTTTTACACTTAATATCCACTTATATTGGGTGTATTTATATTTTTCACACATAATTTTGAGATAGATTTATCCTTAATTTAAGGATGCCTTCTTTATAAGGGATTTCATCACATTTTACATTTCTATTGAGACTTCATTGTTGTTATGCACCAATTCACTCTTATATGTTGTATATACTGTCCTTTGGAATATTATATCATGAATCCATTTATTCTCATGATATTATAAAGTTCTGATTAAATGTTATTGCCCAATTATTGTATTCAAGTGTCTCTAATTTTGGTAAAAACCCTTTAACCAAAATATCGCTTTAAATGTTTTAATGATTTGTTATTATTAATATCCATGTTTTCAAAATGGTTTTAAGGATTTATTTATATGGATATTAAAGGTTTAAAATTTTAAAAGCTTCAAGGTGGTATGGGACACTTTGATTCAAAAATCTCTTTATTAAATTTTTTAAATTGTTTTGAAAGTGGTTTTTTAATGGATTCATTATTTCAATATCATAAAATGTTATATTGTGATTGAAATGTTGATATGTTATGTTTCCTTTATGCATGTTTTTTGTGATACGATTATGTTATGGTTCTTGGGAATTATTATGAAGACGGGTGGTTCCGTGATAAACTAATGGTGGGTGAGCCCGATATAGCTCTCCAAAGCATTGGGTAACGCGAATGGGTTAAACATTAAGGTTTCTCCGAAGAGATTTAGGGAATATACTATGATGGTTATTCCAAACGTAACCAAGAGGGTTACTCCCTATGTAAAAATGTTATGAATTCCTCAAGTTACCTTTATGCCTTATGATTTCTATGATTTATTCATGATTTGATGAGGTATGTTAAAATGATAATGTTTTATGAGTAAAGTATGTCTTCATACATGGACTAATGTTTTCTTTTCATACTTTTATATCCCTTACTGAGCTTTTTATTCTCATCCCATGTTTTTGAAATGTTTTTCATAGGTCAAGGGAATGGTACATGATATGATGATAGTGTCAATGAAGTTTCAAGAAAGAAACCATGTTTTATTTTAAATATGTTTCCGTTGATGGGAAAATGAATAATATATTTTATGTAACCACTTTGTTTAAATGTGGAATGTAATTCAAGTTTTATGATCTAATTCTCTAAAACTCTAAACCTGAAAAGATCCTCAATGTTTAATCTTGTAATAACTTAAGATTAAGTAAGGTTTAAGGCTGGGCCCTTATAGGAGAAACATGGGTTTGTTAAATGGAAGATGATAAGAGGAGCTAAAGAGTCATCCCAAGAAGTGGATAGTGATTTCAAACACACAAGGTCTATGGTTCTTCCATTGAAATAATATTATATATATAGAAGGCATATGATATAGTTGAATGTTCTTTTGTTATCAAGGTATTGTAAAGTATGGGTTTCTACTCTAGTTCCTCTGAATTTATGTTTAGGTATTTTTGATTCCTATAGATTTATATTATTTTCATGGGTAAAATCATGTATTTTTTAAAGATACTAATTTTATAAGACATGGAGAAGCACAATCCCAAAAAAATCTCATTCTCACCCAATTAGTTCATAACTATCACATTAATAGGATCACTTTAATAAGTAATATTATTCCTTTTTCTTATCGATCATACTCCTATTTCATCTCCCATATAATGTTTGTATATTAAAACATTATATTTATAAGTAATATTAAGATATTAATTAGTAAAATTAATCAGATACATGAAGTCAACTACAAATGGAGTGGGAAATCATCAAAAGTTTGAAGATGAAATTCATTATCTAATGAAAGTTCTAATAAATTCATGAATTCTCATTGAGTTCTTATTTAGACATAAATAATAAGATATCCCCCATTTCTTATCTAGGTTCCCTAATATCCTCAAGAAGAATTTTCATTGATGATTTTTATCAGATTTTTGGATGGATCATGGGTCGTTTTATGAATTGGAAAAATATGTACCTATCATTTGGTGGTATAATTTCTTTGGTAAATAGAATTCTCTCCTCCATTCCAATTCATGTTATTTTAAATATTGATCTTACCAAAAGTATTTTCTCTAACATTTATATCATACTATAATATTTTATTTGTGACACACATGCAGAAGGTAAGAATCACTAGGCTTCTTGTGAAAGGATGGAAATGCCTATGAATGAGTGAGGCATCAATATGAAAAAAAAATATTTTTTACACACTACATTACCTGCATAAATAGCTGTCTTGAAAATTATTGAGGAATGGTAACTCTTTGTAATGTTTATTAGTGTGATTTTTGGTCATTATAAGAATTATTTGATGGAACTCATCTTTATTTTGGTCCATTAATTTCTCACATATTCCAATTCTTCATATCCATACTCGATGGTTAGTGGGGAGGGGTGATAAATATTTTTTCCATCACAACTGTGTGGGTTCCAAGCATGAATTTTCCACCTTCCTTTATCAAGATATAACATTATGGTGGGTAATAATGCACCCAAGATTCATAAATGTTATTTGGGATAACAACCTAAATTATATTTTCAATATTATTGATATAAAAATAGATGTACAATTTCCTCTTCACAAAATCTGCATCAGGTTCCTTTTCTACAAAAGATATGTCAAGGGTGATGATCTCTTTAGAATTCCTTGATAACTGTGGAGAGGATATTTAGTGTAATGAAATTTATATCAAGTACAATATCCTTGTGTGGAGAATTATAAACTGGGCACTACCCACTAATGAAATCATTAAATGAACAATCATCAAACTGTTTGTCAGGTTCTTGTGTTTTAGGGAACATTGAGAGGAGATCATGGATCATCTGCTTTTCATAGGCGAATGGGCATGTATGGTATGTAGTTTATTTGGGGATTTTATTGGAATCTCCTCCCAAGAACTACATGTCACCTCCAATCTCAAGATATGGTTCCACGGTGTTGGTATTACTAGTTTTGAGAAGAAGGCTAGAGCCATGGTGATTCTAGTAGGTTTCATGTGACTATGAAAGGTGAGGAATTTTACTAGTATTGATGGGGTTATTTTATTATCAATTGTATAGGGTTCTAGAACATGAAATATCTTTCTTGAAATGGTAATTGTTTTCAAGATGTAAAAATATTCCATCTTCCTCAGATGAAAAATGGATTGAAACTCCGATAACCATTCCATCCCTAGAGGAATTCTAGACCACTAGGTTCATTAGTGCCCCCATTTTTTGGTTCAAAAACTTAATATGGATATTTCTTGTAGAATTTGTGACATACGAGGACATAGTTTAGATCATGATTAAGGGGGATTCTTCATATTTTCATTTCACTATGTAATATGGTTATGATCAGTGCCTCCAAGATGACCCCATTTCAATGTTAACTGGTCTCTTCTTATGGTGACATAGAAATATTGGCCTCGTAGCATTGGAAATATATTACATGATTCTTTATGATTCTCTTCATGTCAAATGTATGTCCCCTAAGAAAATATCATATATCATTATAAGGTGACGGGAATTCATCAAAAATAATATACATTTCATTTATACATGGTGTGAGGGTAACAAGGTTACAGGTTATTTTTTCTCTATAGTGGTCTATGGGGAAAACATTACTTGATTCTCTATAATTAACTCCTTACCTCTTGAGGGGGTGGACCTAGTAAGAGGGTATTGATTCATGATTCACTATTTTAGGTATCCATGATTCTTTCTTTCCCAATATTTCATGTTTTTTTATAATCTTCACTCTATTACCAAATAAATAAATGATATAATGATGGATTGTGAAATTATAGTGTGCTTAATTACCTTTGAAAATATTATAAAGATCTTAGAACAAGTAGAAATGTGATAATTTCAATTAAAACTAGTGGGCACAGATCTGAGGAATTTTAAGATCCCTTGTATATTTTTGATAACTGATCATCAATGATATTGGTTAATTATAGTTTGGAGTACTATTATGATTTTTAAATATAAAAAGAGGATCCTCTATTGGATTTATTAAGTTAATATGATCTAATATTGTGAATAATGGTGTTTAATCCATGATGATATTGAGTATTTTAGGTCAGTTTGACTCATGATAATGGAAATCATATGGAAGAGATCACAAAATTTATTTCTTGAAACTATGACCATTGTCTGACATATATTATAATTAAGTAAGGCGTGATATTCATTGTGAAAACTAATTAATAGTTTTTGTGGTTATTCTATGGAACTATGATTCAAGTGGGTATGATATTTCTTGATAGTGGGAAATTACACAAATCCAAAATTAATTTATGAAATGCATATTGAGAATATATATTTTTTAATTGATAGGACATTGGGTTTTGAGAAATGAAACACAGAGCTCCTAATATTAGACAATGGAAATACTTATGATAGGGTACCATGAAATATCCAACATAGTTATTATTAATTGTATATATAGATTATTAAGTGACAGATAATATAATTTTGGGTATGGATGGATAATAAATGATTTTGCGTCGCTCAAAAATAATAATAGTCTTATGTACAGTAATGACATTAACAGTTGAGTGTTGTAATTAGAGAGTGGATGATTCTATCTATATCACCTATGTTATTTTATAATCAGTAGCATGATAAAATTATTTTTTACAATAATTCATGGGAAATTAAGTTAATAAAATAATTTAGTATAGTGAAGTATTAGATGATTGAGTGTGGTAAAAATGAAATTGTGTCCTATGTGTCATTTAGGGAATGGAAAATGAAATTTATGTATCAGGGATAGTGGCCCTCTAAAGAGATTATGTTTTTCTAGTTTGTGTATTATATTAAATAGAACATAACTAATTTGTTTCTCAATGTTATTAACATGTAAAAGATATTATAGGTTGGTGTAGATTATAGAGATATTCCATGGTGTTTCTTGATAATGTGTGGCCATATTGAGGGTAGATTTTACCATTATATTTCATTGAGGTTTTGTTGACTTCAGAGTTGTTCTATTCATTTCATTTTAATTAGTTAAAAAATTTATTTCATTGAATTAAAGTAAAATGAGATATCATTTATATTTCTTTAGAGGGATTAATTATGATATTTAAGACATGGTTATACCCTTATTAATCATTAAAATTTCATCCTCCTTTCTACTTCATGTTCCATTTATATTGACTTGATTTCATCGTGGATGAATATTTTAGTTTGATTCACCATATCATATAGAATCACTATATAATAAATGGGAGTTTATAGGATGTATCACTAGGAGATTTTTTGAATAAGTTTTTAACACCATTATATGTAATCTTGGTCATTTCAAGTCACTTAGTGATTGATTAAATTATTTTCATATACATGATTGAAACCAATTTACATATAAAAGGGGAATGTGGACTTTTTTATCTTAGAAATGTGTGTAGTCATTTTTGAGAAATTATTTTGTTATTTTAGGGTATTTTTTAATTATTATGATATTCAATTATATTTAACTCAATGATGAAAAAATTAATTAATTATGTGGATTAATTATTGATCATTTGGAAAATAATTAATATAAATTTTGATAAAATATGTTTTAAATATATACTATATAAAGGAATTTATTATTAGTTTTAATGAAATTAATAAAGTACCTTTTTGAAAGTATTAGGGACCCTCTGAATTTGGTTGGATCATCCAACCCTATACAATTATCGATCATAATTTTGTAAGGTTTTATATAAGATTTCATTTAATATTTGATATTTTGGTTGGGGTATACTGGTGTGGGTAACTCAAAATGGGAACTATGTGTTTCATATATAAAACAAATGGTATGTAAGATTTATCATGGTCCTGATTGTGATTTTACATGAGTCACCTTAGATTTAGAGTCGCACCATGAAACTCTTCATGTTATTCAGTTTGGGTAGAAAAGATAGAGCAACCAATATAGGGTGTAATACATATAAATCTAGCATGGATGACATATTTAGGATTAATGTGATGATTTATATTGTTTCTTTGAGAGTATATAGATATGTTTGTGTTAATTGATATGCATACTTGTATATATTAATGAGAATTTGGTGTATAATGAAGGGTGAATTTGCGAATTATATTTGGAGAATCCATGAAATGGTTCATGAGACTAAAAAATTGATTCTTTTAGAGGATATAATAGAAATTAATCTTATGAATTATTATTTATTATTGGGGTTTCATATATGTAATGAGTTATGGGAAACCATTAAATTACATGATACCATATGAGAGGATAGATACTAAATGATCATAATGTATTAGTAGGATTGATTTTGGTCTCTAGTAATGTTGATAGGTTAACTACAATGGGTTATATTTTTTCTTAATTTTTAATTGATAGTTATTACTTATGACCCTATAGAATGGGAATGATTTGTTATAACATCATATTTTGTATTCCTAAAAATAGATGATTTGGTCAAATTGGGATACTTTAATCATGTTTAATGTGTCATGTGATGGGTATTGGGATATGGAGATCAGTTAATATAATTGTCAATATACAATGGATAAGATAATAGTATATCAGTATGACTAATACATGAGTTAAAAGGGGTTATTATATGAGGCATATGGGTTTGGGAAGTGTGATGCCTTATGATTGAGCATATTTTCATAAAATTTTCTTATTATGTTGTGTTGTACCAGGTGACATAATGGAAAACATATATATGTTGTAAAAATTATTTTAGAGACTATAGGAGTATTGGATATGTGTATTCCACATATTAAAAAAACAATTTTATGGATTACGTGTTATTCATGATATCGTTTTGACATGTCATTTCATATAATTGGAAATATTCTAGAGAGGGTTATAAAAAATCATTTAATGGTTAGGGTGTTCTAATAGATTGTGGATTAACATATCATTTATTAACCTAGGTTATCTTAAATCTAGTTGTTTGACATATTATTCCCTATAAAAGTTTATTTTCAAGCCAATGGTTTGACATATCAATTCCTATAATATACTCCCATCTGACTAGTGGTAAAACATATCATTTTTATGAATTGGAACACTATAATCATATTATTCAATTTTTAATTATTAAGGGTTCAGTAACTTTGTTAACATTATAAAAATATAACATTTATCAACATCATATACTAAAACATTCATAGGTAGTTCTATTATATCCTCTCAAATATTGTCTAAATTATGATCGAGAAATGGAAATTTAGTCTACTAGATTTGGATTTTTTATTTTCAGTCATCAGTGGGGTTATGCATGCTTAGATGTAAATAGTGGTTTTAATGTGATATTTTACAACATACACTCATATTGTATATTCATACATGCATATTATGGGTTATATTATATGATTATTACTGGTTTCCAAGTCTTTTTTCTAATAAAACATACACATACACTATGATTGATATATAAACCTTGGGATTGATATATAGGTAATTGAATGATCTCCAACACAGATGATTGGGATGGAGTATCTCTAAGATTATGTAGAGAACTTAATGAGGTTATATAATGTTCTTTTATATAAATTTTTTCATATTTTTTTTCTTTTTTATATGACTTCTATATTATCATCTACTAAGATGTCCTTTTATAATATATATCTTGCATAATGTATTATTGGTTCATTTTTTATAGCATGGAATGTTTTTTTATTAAGGTTACCCTCCCACTAGGATTCTATATTACATATTCTATATTATCAAATTTATAAAATCTTATATATTTTTTATTATTTATAGATTTCATGTAAAGGTTCTAGTCTTACCATGGTGTATTATTCAACCCTTTTTATTAATCATCTATATTTTTTGTACATGAATAAATGATAGAGTGTTAGATTTTGTACCCTACAACCAAATAACTTTATACTTTATATTACGTAAAAATTAATAAATATATTATCACATAGTGATTTTACTTTTTCATAAAAATAATTTTACAATATACTATAGTACATATATCATATGTCTAACTGGATATATATGATTTCTAAATTATAGGTGTTAGAGGCTCATAAAACCTTGAATCTTCTACGCATGAAGTTCACAATTGGTGATCTCCGAGAAGGGAGGTCATTAGGAGAAACACAGTAATGATAATTCGAAATGTTTTTTTGAATGGATATTCCTCTATGATATTAGATTTATTATTCTATGAACTTGATATTCTTGTTATTTTATATTAACAATCAAGTACATCAATGTTTGGATGAAAATTGTGACAACATATTCTCGTGGAGAGATAATATATATTGGGAGTGTCATAAGTGAAATAAAATTATATTAATATGTTTAGAAAATATTTATCACTTCTATATCAATGGAAGAACATATTTTTAGACCTATGATTAAAATAGAAATTTCTTATTGAAAACAAGGACATGGTATTTCATCGATGAGTTCATTTTGAAATGTCTAAGAGAAATAAATCAGATGTATAGGGTGATTACATATGTATAAGTCCTTCATGAAAATATATCAATAGATTAAAGAATTATATCATACTATATAATTCAAAGTAATGATTTTATAGGCGTGAAAATAACAACATGATTTTACTTTCTCCTCTTAAGGAGAGTTGTGATGTCTACTATTACATCGTGACAGTGGTGTCTTATGAGCTGGTATGTCCCCCATTGGTGGGGGAGGGACCTCTGATGTCTTTCCAGGGAGAAAGATCATATTTTTACACTTTTTCTAATCCCAATATTCTTCCCTTGTTTCCTTCAATTTATCTATTCCATACTACCCTAGATCTTTGTGATCTCTACCCTAATAGTACAATTTAAATCATGAAATTTAGTAAATCCTCTTCCCTTTTAAATCTAACGTTGATTTCTTAGTTCATGCAATGAAAACATTCGGTTTACTTATTTTATTGGTTCTTTTAAACTCTTGGAATTTTCAGGATAGTGAAATAGTGTGTTTTCTTGATGAAAAATATATTATAATCTGCTTCACATAATAGGTAGACTCGATCAAAGATTGGTCTAGTGCTTAATATAGATGAAACATATCCTAGTTCTATGACTTCATTTGGACCAATGATTTTCATATGAAGTGTGACTCTCCTTCAGTGATTATTTGGGTTAGTTTCCATAATCATCCTTTACAGATTCAAAACCCTTCAATTATTACAATTATTTGAAGCCTCATGGGTAGATACATTTATTATGAAATATGAACTATGAGTGTTTCTCATCTTGAAATTCCTTGAGTTTTTTTATAATATTATGTTTCAATAATTCCTTCCTAATATGTTCCAATTATATTTGGAGAAGAGTTTTGTTGAAGATGGAATGTGGTATGAAAAAACATGGTTTTATTATTGTTCCTCCTATAAGGGAATGGGTTATTAGAAGGTGGCATATAGTTGTGGGTCTAAAACCCTTAAAAAGCATAAGTTTGTGGATATAGGAGGCAGCAGCAAGGACCTAGTGTCTAGTGTTGAGGAAGATTTTTCTGGATAGAGTCTAGTGGGTGTGGATATAATGGAATTATTTTCAAATGGTTTTCTAGTGTGGATCATGGGATGGTAATCCATTTGTGATATAAATATTCATCTTCATGAGAAAGGAACTGAGAAATTCTCAACCATATGTGCATTCTTATTTGGGGAAAGTGAGTTCTAATTTTGGGATGGTTGTTGGTGTTTTGGATCATATAAACTCTCTTAAGGGTCATCAAGATAGAGTTGTGTGATATTGTCGTGGTCCTAACTCTGATGTGGAATCAAAAATGATTAATGGGGGAGTTCCAATCCTCCAAAAGTTTCTTCATATGTTGAGGTACTTCTTTTATGGAATCATATCAGTAGTATGGGTTAGGCAGTGATTCCTATGTCATCATGGGAGGGTGAATCTTCAGGTTGCAAATATCTAGAGTGTTTAGGGGGTGATGACTAGATCATGGAAATTAAAAGAATGGAGGTGTAACTTACTGATATGAGAATCCATTTTTAAGGATTGACTAATTTTAATCCTATTTAGGAGTTTGAAACTACTCTGGTTAAGCATTCCATGTAATAATAATAGGACCCCAGGAATAAGTCCAATGATGAGTATTCTAGCCATTTTCAAGTGATACAGAATATTACATTCAGTGTAGTTGGATTCCATGGTCAAGGAGAAGTAAAACCAGAAAGGGAAATAGAAAAGGGTGAAAGGACTACGAATTATTCCAATAACCAAAGGAGACAATATCAATAAAGAATTCGATATCCATGTTTATGGACATAGATCCTCTCCTTTACCCGAAGTCTAATTGGACTGGTCAGTAGTGGGAGTTTGGTGGAGTACCTGAATAATATTTAGAATATCCTAGGAATTTGGAAGAATAAATTTTGGAATATGTTCTATGGATTAATGCTAATATATAAGAATCTATCATGGTGATGGGAAGGTCATTATGGGTGATTTCCAATGAGGATTATTTTACTTGGATCAAAACTAAAGATATGATATTGATAAGGGGATTCAATGATGGGATGATCAATCAAGAGGAGTACATTCTGTCTTGGAACCAAATCATGTATCAATTTGAAAATATTTTAATGGATGAAATACTTACGTAGGTAAACACTATCTCATGTAAATTATATATGGATATTAATTCTGGTATACTTAAATTTAGCTTTAATGGCTTTGTTGTTTCCATTAGTAGTTCAACGTATGGTTTCTCACTTTTTCCTTAAAAGTGATTGATTATAAAAAAATAAATTTTTAGTCCAACTTCACCCTATATGGATTCCTTATTATGTATATAGACACGAGTTATAGGAAATAGTTATATTAATAGAATTAATCTTAGAAGGTGGCCTAGAGAGTCATACATAATGTATATCTAGAATATAATTAAATTCTATTGACATTTGTACTAATTATTAATATTATTCATAGAACGGGGAATGGAAATAATTCTTGTAATGTTGATCCCAAATATTCAATCAAGACGTAATATATTTTAAATCATGTAACTTCAATTTTATCACTTTATTATTATTTAAATTTTAATAAATAAATTTTTATTTATACAATAATTTCACAAATAGAATAATATATAGTGGTTATATGAATAGAAAAAGAAATAATTATTCAAAAAATTTAGAATAAAATATTAATTTATTTAAAAAATTAATCATATTTATTTGACTAAATATTTTATTATCCATTGTTCGATAAATTATCATAGAGGATTAATGGGACAAGTTAATAGTCTATTGGAAATTAAATATTTTATATCATTTAAAAATATATGTGTTTATTTATTTAGGAAATGATATTTAAATTATCAAATTTTAAGGGGTGTAATTATTATAATATTTTTATTTGATATTGGTTATTACATAGATTAAAATTCTTCAAAAGAGTCTGTCATCAATTATCAATGTTTAACGTTAAGGTTGTGAAGAAAAATATACAAAATTAGTGTGTATAATGTCTTGTTATACATGATAAAAAACACTCAATAATTCTGTTGACTCTATATTTAAAACTCCTCACGCATCCCCTATCAAGAACATCGAGATGATAAGAGAACCTTTTTTCAATTAATAGTGAACATGGTGAAGAAACTGAGCAATCCACACTATCACTCGGTGATTCGAGAACTGATGGTAAAAGGCTTAGTTAATGTTCCAGATAGGGAATTCCCAACATAGATTTTTGTTACAACCAATGATTAATCAGTGATTTTAATGATGAAAATTTCCATGTTTAATGGAAATGAATCATTGAATAATTGGTGGTTTTAGGCTAGAACCAATATTATAGATTGTCACATATAATTTATATGAAATTTAAAAAATTAATGAATTACGTTGTGATTAATTATTTCTTTGTTGGTGGATCAGAAAACATCTCAACCACATACCTTCATTATGTTGTATGAATCAATTTTAGATTCCCACTAGTGGTAGTCCATATGTGTTCCACAAATGTCTAAAAATTTTCAAAAGGATTTCTACTACTAGTTTAATAGATCTTCATACTTACAACATTATCCTTTGATTACCTCAAAAATCACATGAAGAAGGATTATCATTGATATTTATAGAGTAAAGAGTTATTGTGGAGAAGCATCTCTCTATACTCTTAAGATGATTATTAATGAGTGAGTTCTATTGGTATTCAAGACAATTCTCTCAGAATATCATTGTGATAAAGTAGAAGATATTGGAACATAATAAGAAAACAATTTAATTGTACTTATATATCACTAGTTCTAGAAAATAATAATTTTACATACACTAATATTAATTTTTAATTCCCATGGAACCCCAATTCATATATAATAATAACAATACTTTTTTGACATTTAGAAAACACTCAAATTAAATTAAATATTATTTTTTCAAATAATAATCAATGTATATTACTTCACACCCGATTGTTAATATGAGTTCTCCGCTAAATAAAAATATTTATCAGACTATAAATATTTATTTTTTATTTAATAAATAAATATCACTTCATTAATAACCAATAATTAAATAAATATAATTTTAAAAAAATATTTATTAGATATCCTGTTAACAAAATATAATCAAAAATAACTAGTGATGCAATATATGTGATCAGTAAAAAATGAATAAATTTTAAAAAATGTTTCTGAATAATTATTATTCTATATGATAACTAATTAATAATATTATTATTATTTAAGTGAGGTTATGGATACACTTCATGTGTGGCCCACTAGACCTCCTTCTCAATGAAATTATGAGAATAATCCCAAAGTACATTTTTATAGTCTAGCGATATGCCAAGGAACCCACAGAGAAATATGTAAATTTAAAAATGGAATAAAACAGCATTTAGATAGTTAATGTGTAATTTAATCCCATAATGTTAATATTTATAATGAAATTGGTTTAATACTAGTGCCATGAACCAGTGTTTTTGATGTCTCTTTCACTAAAATTACTTAAATTTAACTTTCTTATATAATACCATTGTAACAACTCGGATTATAACTATTTTATTTTTATAAATTATTTAGGAAATCTCTGTGACCAAGCACAGAGACGTAGTGAGATTCGGAGGTTCGGTGTACCCTGAACAATTTTTTGAAAAATGGTAAGTTTCAAATAAAATACACAAAAATATTTCGACTAAAAGTGGAATATATTTTTAATGGGTACACATATCAAAAATATGAGGACACTAATGAGCTCATAATGGTTGCTTTATCGTAGGTGCATCCAATCTTTGGTCATCATAGTTCATCCAAATAAAATGTCAACAAGGATGAAACGATAAATTAATTAATTAATTATAATTATTTTAGTTTAAAATAATAATAACTCATGAATGCTAAATTGGATTTAAAATTTGAGACCACTGTTGGGATCATAATGTAGTGTTTTCTCTAAGAGAAAATTAATCATAGTCACTGTGGGTCTTATGTGGAAAAAGATGGAATGAATGTAATTGTCATTATATAATATGATAATAAATTATTTTAATGATGCAGTGACCATTTCTACTTTAGGATTATAGTTATATAATATATTTAGGATTGGTTGCTCAAACCTTAGAGATCCAGAAAACCATTGGAGGTCTCTTTCGGATAACGATGATGGATCAATGATTGGATCATGGATTGTTCCGCTGACAGAGTTATAGGATCTTATCAACGGTGATAGTGCAACTATTTTTGATCAAAAATCAACCTAATATCTAGGTAGGGCAGTTGTTTCTTTTTTATTTCCCTGTTCTAGATTTTCAGGAAGAATGTGGGTCAATCCCTGAAAAAATTTATCTATAGATCAATCATTGAGTGATAGTATATAATTTTGGGGATTGTTAACATGATGTTATTTAAAATTCCACATCATTCTTAGTTATGATGAGAGAAGATTGATGACGACATGAACAAAGGCTTAGCTACACTCCTTAGTGTGTTATTAATGGTTTTCTCTCCCCTATTCTTGGTATTCGTCGCTATTGGACCCTAATAATTACAGATCACCTTTTCAAGAGGCTCCAAATGTAATCTTACCCCTGGATTGGAGGAAAAATAATAAAGAGGCCTGATCTCTGTAGATCAGGACCCAAGCATCACAAATATTCCTTCTTTTCTGAAATACAAGAATCGGAGGTGTCTATGTGGTCTACAGAAGGGAACACTAGTGTTGGTCTATGGAAGGGAACCCTGGAGCCTGTTCAGCATGGCAGTCTGATGATCTACTGTGAGGCAGCATGGAAACCAGAGCTGGTGGTTGTGGCTATCACTGGAGGTGGTGATGGTGGTAGCAGCTATAGGAATCATGATGAATAGAGGTGGCGACAATCAACAATGCCACCAGAGGTGGTAGGTGTCCATGAAACATAGTTGTGCCATGGGATATTACGGTGATTGCGGATAATTGGGATGCATACCGTGACCATATTGATCATGCCAGATAGTGCACACGTGAGATGGTCGGGCCATAGGATGTAGGCTAGCCTAGGAATAATGGGTTGGGCCCTGGTTGAATGGTCCGCGCCCATAGTAGTTAGGTTTGGCCTGGTGGAGACAGACTAGGTCGTGTCGGACCTGGGTTGGACCTAGGAGACCGGACCATTCCACAGTCGACTGAGTTGTTGCGAGGCCATGGTAACTGTGCCACGTCTGATCTCCATGGTAATTCCATATCCCAGTTAACCCCCCACCCATTCTATAATTTACAAATGTACATAACATTCAAACCAAACATTTGTTTGATGATATGTCTACGGCGTATGGATCCTTACGATGAAAAAAATACTTTATAGATATCTTAGTTTTTATTTTTGTGGGAGTGTACATACACCCTAATGGTTTGAGGAGTGAGTTCTCCTGGAATGATCACCCTTAATGTAAAATTTATTGTGGCTAGCTGTGACTTTGAGAATTTGGGTCTTATCGTGACTATTTGTCTTATAGAGACTATGTCTCATATAGAGAATGTGTGTATTATGGAGACTTTGTATCCTATGTAGACTATGTGTTTTGTTGAGACTTTGTGTCTTATTGGATTTATTATATATAAGGCCCCAGACTTAAACCTTACTTAATATTGAATTAAATGAATAATTCACGTTGAGGAACTTTTCAGGTTTAGAGTTTTAGAGAATTAGAACATAACTGTTACATCTCAAAAGATTAAAAAGTAGTCCCTTATACTAAGTTTCCATAATAATAAAAAACTCTTGAAAGAAACATGTCTAGTTCCATGATTAATATAGCATCTCATTCCCTTGATCCCATCCTAGACCTTATTCCACATTAAGTCCTGTGAAAAACATTTCAAAAAAACTTGGGGTGAGCATAAAAAGCTCAGTAAGGGATACAAAGAGAATGAAAACTGTTAGTTTTTCAAACATCAAGTAAACCATGTATACTATATCAAAGTAATACCTTCACCTTCATGAAGTAGTAAAAAAATCTTCACTCAATAAAGTATCAGTACTTACCTTTTTGTAACCAAAGTATTACCATAAAACCCATATAAAGAACAAATAACATATATAAAGGTAACTTGGGACATAAACATACTTAAGTGGAATAACCATACGGTCGACTTCCACACATATCACTTAATGGAATAGCCATACGGCCAATTTCCATACATACTTAATGGAATAGCCATACGGCCGAATTCCATACCCAATGCATTGGAGGTTATAACGTAACCACCCGTCCTGGTATTCACGGCACCACCCGTCATATGGTTTATAACGTAACCACCCATTAAAATGTCCAAGTACCAATATAAAATCATAAAACATAAAACCAATATAAAGGAATGATAACATTTCCACATTTCAATCACAATATATCATAAATATATTGACATAGTAGAATCCTTTTTCAAAACCATTTTCAATACCAAAATACATAAAAGCGTATATGGTATTTATTTTATTCTAAAAACATTACAACTTGTTGAGGAAGCCAAAGACCAAATAATACTCGCGGCGGCGGAAAAATTCATTGTCACCGCGTACGTTAAAAAAACATTCCTTTTTGTCGTTTAGTAAAATGCTTCGTAGAAAAAGATTCCTTTTGTATAAAATTAAAAGTCAAAGGAGTTTATACATCGTATAAAAGAAAGTTGTGTATAAAACGAAATATGCCTCAATGAAAGGAGATTGAGACGAAGTCCCTTACCTCGGGTCCGACTTGACTCGATCGTTCTTTAACGTCCTAAATAATAAACTTGAGTTAATTTATAATTGATTAAGAACCTTTTTAAATTTTATTATTCCTTTTATATCACTTACTTCCATGTTATAAACATTATGTAACCATTTAAGTTAATAATGTTTGTTTTGTCAATATTTGGTTCTTAAGTCGAAAGTGGACTTCTTACAGTTACATGTTGTTTGTGTGGTCAAAAGTTCTTTATATCCAGAATGAAATTCCTGATTTGGATATCATATATATCATATATATCCAGAATATACATGTATTTATAATATTACATAATCATTTAGAGGAAAGAAACGAAATGCACCGTTCATGGAGACGATAAGCCGTACGTACGCATGAACGCTACGTTCATTTCTATGTCGTATTAATGGAATTAAAACTATATGAGAGGTATGTATATTTTAATTCCAGAATTATATTAATCATTTATATGTATCATACATCATATATATCCATTATATATATGTACTTATAATAGTACATTACATTTGGGGATAAGAAATGAAATGCACCGTTCATGGAGACGGTAAGCCCTACGTACGCATGAACGCTACTTTCATTTCTATCTCATACTTTAATGGAAAGAAATAATAATTATATAGAGGTATATTATAATTCCAGTATAAAATCATATATAATAACTTTAAATCCATCCTTTACACGTCCCACATATGGCATTAACGAATCACATCACTTTTAGGGGGCGGTAGTCCGCACTTCCTTAAATGAAGATATCGTGTTTACCCATAATGGAAACCATAAATGTATGCCAAAAATGAAAAATACAGAAGCTTAAAGAAAACATAAACATATTATATATCATATATAAAAATAGTGACATCATAATGGCCACCCTTGAAGGTGTTAAATGAGTATTGAACAATCATCGTTTCGGGAGGCAGAATTTCGCCATCCACAGAAACCGTATGTTCTTTAACCATTTTATGTAGTTGTGTGAGAGTGTAGCTCAAATAAATATTATAAAAACATCCTAGTATATTGAAGATACTGGTGTTGTTACAAAAGAAGTAAATAAAAATATTTTAGAGGGTTGGAGAAGCAAAATAAAACAAATGAACAAGAGAGAATGAATTACCTTTAAAAGTGTAACTCCCTTTTGATTTGAGTCTAAAGGCTTCCTATGAAAGGATTCTGCCCAAATGGAATCCTCTAGGATTAGGAGAGGGATGTGGAGAGAGTAATGGGTCAGGGGTTGGCCGAGCCAAAGGCTTGAAAAGTGTGTGAAATGGGGTAGAGGTGGGGGCCTTTTATAAGAGGAGAGGAGGGGCACTTTTGGAAAGTAAAGAAATATTACTTTATTTGAAAATGTTTTTCGGTTTTAAAAGGTCCCACATTGATATAATTCGTGGATAAGGTGATAAGGGTTCGAAATCCACTCATCCAATTGGTTTTTGACATGTGTAGGTTTTAGATTTTTCATTATCTTTCCATTTTATTTAAATCGTCAAATAATGATTTCATCGCTACATCATTATTATGTCATATATAATTTAATTTATTTAATGTCTGAAAATTATAAAAAAAATACTATGATGTAGTAAATCTTTTTATCTTTCCAATGACTATTTATAATCAAAATTTGGACCTGTATAACCCTACTTAAAAATTGTTTTAGTAAAACAACTCATGTTAGTGTCATTTTTACTTTAACATTAAATAAAAATATATTAATGTCATTTTCCAACTAAAGTGGCTCCATGGGGTCCCCAAGTTGGCCCATGGCTTGTCTTCGTCGGCCATGACTCACCCAATAGGTGTAGGACAAGTGTCATGGTGTTTTCACATTCTTATAATATCATTTTTACCTTAAACTACACTAATTACCTCTAATCGCGATTAATGAAAAAAAGTTACTATTCACCAAAAAATTATTTTAATCTCATTGAACCACATTTTACTTCTTAATGACAACCATGTATGTCGGATTTTCAAAATTCAATACACATTAGTGGTAAACTTTCATTTAACTGAAAAATCAGTTTGCTTGATTACCACTTAGTGGTTTCACTATTCATCAAAAATTGAAGTTTTTCAGAAAATTACCAAAAATTCACCCTAAGCTATATTTGATATTCCGAATTCAAAAATGAATTCCATCTTACAAAATTCAAAACATATAAGTCAAATTAATTAATTTAATAATTAAATCCTGTTGTCAGAGCAAATAGCGTGTTTTTATGAAACAATAAGTATCAAAAGATTGACACTAGTTTAAGTCCGATTTCAAAGTGAAATTGATTCCAACGACCACTATTGGATTTAATGGTAAAAATATTTTCTAATTTCACTTTAAAACCCATTCAAAAGATAATCTAATCATATAAATAAATTATATTAAAAAGAGGTTTTGAATTAAAATACAACATTTTACACTATTCATTAAAAAAAATGAACTTTATCAGAAAGGTACCAAAAATTTACACAAAGTAAATTTTGATGTCCCTATTCTAAAGAAGAGTTATATTTGGTCCAATAGAATTTATAAGATCGATCAAAACTATATTTAATGACGGTTCTCCGTCAAAAGGTGATAAGTGGACCTTTCGTGAAAATTAGGGTATAAATGCCCTAAAATTGAACTCTTTCCGTATTTTAAGCCTTTATCTTTTATTGGGTAAATGTATAAACATTTAAAAACATATATAATAATATTTTAGTTATTTATATCCATTCCCGCCAGTACAATGGCTACTTGTTAACTAACATTTAAAATAATATTATTTTATTACTAGTGTGCTACGTAAGTTTCAAAGAAACTCATCGTTGCGTATCGGGTACGCTATCGAACATAGCAACCCCTTTAAAATAAAATTAATATTTAATTCGTAAATATTAATAAATATGAAAATTCTTTATTCTTTATTTACCTGGGATGTTACATCCTTCCCCCCTTTTGGGAATTGCGTCCTCTCAATTTTATTCACTTATCAAAATAAGTGGGGGTATTTATCCCTCATAGCATTTTCAGATTCCCACGTTGCCTCTTCAATCACATGGTTTTTCCACAAAACCTTTACCTGATGAATCACCTTATTCCGTAACACTTGCTCCCTGTGGTCAAGAATCTGGACCGGCTGTTCCTCATAAGATAGGTTCTCTTCCAGCTAAACTACCTCTGGACTCAAAACATGACATGGATCTGGCATATACTTTCTCAACATTGAAACATGAAAAACATTGTGTACCTAAGATAAACTCGGATGTAAAGCCACCCGGTATGCAACTGATCCAACTCTCTCCAGAATTTCATATGGTCCAATAAACCTTGGACTCATCTTTCCTTTCTTACCAAATCTCATCACACTTTTCCAAGGAGAAACCTTGAGAAAAACATGATCACCTACCTTGAAAGATAGATCCTTCCTCCGGTTATCCTCATAACTATTTTGCCTGCTCTGAGCTGTTCTCATGTGTTTTCTGAATCAAATGAACTTTTTCTGCCATCTCTTCTACCAATTCTGGTCCCATCAGCTTCCATTCACCCACTTCATTCCAAAATGCTGGAGTTCGACACCGCTTCCCATATAATGCCTCAAATAGTGCCATCTGTATACTGGAATGAAAACTGTTATTATAAGAAAACTCAACCAAAGAAAGATGTTGGTCCCAACTTCCCTGATAATCCATAGAACAAGCTCGTAGCATATCCTCCAATGTCTGGATTGTTCGTTCTGACTGCCCATCTGATTGAGGATGAAAAGCTGTACTAAAATTTAATTCAGTACCCAACGACTTCTGAAGGCTTTTCTAAAATTTAAAAGTAAACCTGGGATCACGATCCTATACAATGGAGAGAGGAACTCCATGTAACCTGACTATCTCTTTAAGATACAAATGGGAAAGTTGATCTAGAGAGAAAGTATCTCGTATAGAAAAGAAAATGAGCAGATTTGGTCAAGTGATCAACAATAACCCAGATTGCATTATTACCTCGAGATGTCCTCAGTAATCCCACAACAAAGTCCATGGATATGTTTTCCCATTTCCACTATGGCACTGGTAAAGGCTGAAGCATCCCTTTCGGTAACTGCTTCTCTGCTTTAACCTGTTGACATGTTAAACACTTCACAGTAAAATCAGAAATATCTCTTTTCATTCCATCCCACCAGTAATACTCCCGTAGATCACTGTACATCTTAGTACTTCCAGGATGAACTGAAAACGGGGAACTATGAGCCTCACATAACAACTCACTCTTCAACTGTGAATCACAAGGCACACATAATCTCTTCCCAAACCTCAGAACACAAACACAAACTTATCAAAGAACTCATGGAAAATTTTATTCATAAGGTCCATGAATACAACAACTACATTGGTTAACCCAAAAGGCATAACTACAAATTCATAATGGCCAGACACAGTCTTCGGAACGTCTTCTTCTTTTACTTTCAACTGATGGTACCCCGACCTCAAGTCAATCTTCAAAAAATTCTGAGCTCCCTGGAGCTGATACCACTTCATTCGATGGCCCAACATCTGCTGAAGTTGTTGCAAAGGATTTTACCACCCCTTTCTGCTTGTATTCTAACAGCTTCCCATCACTCAAGCTCCTTGTCAGACACTCGTCTGCATAATGACCCATTTCATTACACTTAAAACATCTTACCATTGGCTTTTCATTTCCTGCTTGATCATCTTCCTTACAGTTACGAGCAATATGACCAGACTTACCACACCGAAAGCACTTACCAGACTTGGATAAACATTCTCCAGGATGCATTTTACCACACTTCTCACAGGATGGATATTTGGTTTTCTTACCTCCTTGCTTCTTTGATGAATTCTTCCCCTTTTTCCTGCCAACTAGACCTCTTATTCTGTTGTTTGTCATAGAACACCTGATCATCGGCAAACTCCATTTTTACCTTCTCCGCACATCGAACAAGTTTTTCATAACTTTTGAATTCAAGAGAAGATAAAGCCCTTCGATACTTTGGCTTTAACCCTGAGTAAAAACAGTTTATTTTACTATCAAGATCTCGTATGAAGTTTGGAGAATACCTTGCCAATCGAGTGAACTTTTCTTCATAAGCAACCACTGAATCATCCTCCTGCCTCAATTCTAGGAACTGTTTTTCCATCCTAAGACGATCCACCGTAGGAAAATATTTCTCAAGAAACATACCTTTGAATTCGTCCCAGTGAAGATCCTCAATCTCATCACTATCCCTTATATTTTTCACCATCGACCACCACTAATCAGCTTCACCTTCAAAACGGTAAACAGCAAGACTAACCTTTTGATGTTCTGAACACCCCATGACATCAAAAATCTTCTCCAGTGCTTTAATCCACCCTTCAGCTTGCACAGGGTCAGATGATCCTCTGAATGATGGGGGATGTTGCCTCATGAAATGTTCCACCACTGACATGTTCCTCTGCGGTTGATCTGGCTGATCTCGTGCATGGATACCACCACCATTTATAGCCTGAGTCAACTGTGCCATCACTGCAACAAACTATTCAGTTCCGATTCCGACCATCTCAGGTTGCTGATTTGGAAGGTTATCTTCCTCCTGATGTCGTCCCAACATAGCTGCTTTGATTCCTCTGCGGAAAACCATTCTGAACACAAAAATATCTTAGGCGAAGCAACATGGTAATCCGTAAATGCTATATCATTTCAATCATATTATAATTTAACACTTTTCTAACTCCTAAAGTTGTCTAAACCGACCTCTGATACCAACTATAAGGCCCCATCCTTAAACCTTACTTAATATTGAATTAAATGAATAATTCACGTTGAGGATCTTTTCAGGTTTAGAGTTTTAGAGAATTAGAACATAACTGTTACATCTCAAAAGATTAAAAAGTAGTCACTTATACTAAGTTTCCATAATAATAAAAAACTCTTGAAAGAAACATGTCTAGTTCCATGTTTTATATAGCATGTCATTCCCTTGATCCCATCCTTGATATTATTCCACATTAAGTCCTGTGAAAAACATTTCAAAAAAACTTGGGGTGAGCATAAAAAGCTCAGTAAGGGATACAAAGAGAATGAAAACTGTTAGTTTTTCAAACATCAAGTAAACCATGTATACTATATCAAAGTAATACCTTCACCTTCATGAAGTAGTAAAAAAAAATCTTCACTGAATAAAGTATCATTACTTACCTTTTTGTAACCAAAGTATTACCATAAAACCCATATAAAGAACACATAACATATATAATGGTAACTTGGGACATAAACATACTTAAGTGGAATAACCATACGATCGACTTCCACACATATCACTTAATGGAATAGCCATACGGCCAATTTCCATACATACTTAATGGAATAGCCATACGGCCGACTTCCATACCCAATGCATTGGAGGTTATAACGTAACCACCCGTCCTGGTATTCACGGCACCACCCGTCATATGGTTTATAACGTAACCACCCGTTAAAATGTCCAAGTACCAATATAAAATCATAAAACATAAAACCAATATAAAGTAATGATAACATTTCCACATTTCAATCACAATATATCATAAATATATTGACATAGTAGAATCCTTTTTCAAAACCATTTTCAATAAAAAAATACATAAAAGAGTATATGGTATTTATTTTATTCTAAAAACATTACGGCTTGTTGAGGAAGCCAAAGACCAAATAATACTCGCGGCGGCGGAAAAAGTCATTGTCACCGCGTACGTTAAAAAAAACATTCCTTTTTTTCGTTTAGTAAAACACTTCGTAGAAAAAGATTCCTTTTGTATAAAAGTAAAAGTCAAAGGATTTTATACATTGTATAAAAGAAAGTTGTGTATAAAACGAAATATGCCTCAATGAAAGGAGATTGAGACGAAGTCCCTTACCTCGGGTCCGACTTGACTCGATCGTTCTTTAACGTCCTGAATAATAAACTTGAGTTAATTTATAATTGATTAAGAACCTTTTTAAAGTTTATTATTCCTTTTATATCACTTACTGCCATGTTATAAACATTATGTAACCATTTAAGTTAATAATGTTTGTTTTGTCAATATTTGGTTCTTAAGTCGAAAGTGGACTTCTTACAGTTACATGTTGTTTGTGTGGTCAAAAATTCTTTATATCCAGAATGAAATTCCTGATTTGGATATCATATATATCATATATATCCAGCATATACATGTATTTATAATATTACATAATCATTTAGAAGAAAGAAACGAAATGCACCGTTCATGGAGACGATAAGTCGTACGTACGCATGAACGCTACTTTCATTTCTATGTCGTATTAATGGAATTAAAACTATATGAGAGGTATGTATATTTTAATTCCAGAATAATATTAATCATTTAGATGTATCATACATCATATATATCCATTATATATATGTACTTATAATAGTACATTACATTTGGGGATAAGAAATGAAATGCACCGTTCATGGAGACGGTAAGCCGTACGTACACAATAACGCTACTTTCATTTCTATCTCATAATTTAATGGAAATAAATAATAATTATATATAGGTATATTATAATTCTAGTATAACATCATATATAATAACTTTAAATCCATCCTTTACACGTCCCACATATGGCATTAAGGAATCACATCACTTTTAGGGGCGGTAGTCCGCACTTCCTTAAATGAAGATATCGTGTTTACCCGTAATGGAAACCATAAAGGTATGCCAAAAATGAAAAATACAGAAGCTTAAAGAAAACATAAACATATTATATATCATATATAAAAATAGTGACATCATAATGGCCACCCTTGAATGTGTTAAATGAGTATTGAACAATCATCGTTTCGGGAGGCAGAATTTCGCCATCCACGGAAACCGTATGTTCTTTAACCATTTGATGTAGTTGTGTGAGAGTGTAGCTCAAATAAATATTATAACAACATCCTAGTATATTTAATATACTGGTGTTGTTACAAAAGAAGTAAATAAAAATAGTTTAGAGGGTTGGAGAAGCAAAATAAAACAAATGAACAAGAGAGAATGAATTACCTTTAAAAGTGTAACTCCCTTTTGATTTGAGCCTAAAGGCTTCCATTGAAAGGATTCTTCCCAAAGGGAATCCTCTAGGATGAGTAGAGGGATGTGGAGAGAGTAATTGGTCAGGGTTGGCCGAGCCAAAGGCTTGAGAAGTGTGTGAAATGGGGTAGAGGTGGGGGCCTTTTATAAGAGGAGAGGAGGGGCACTTTTGGAAAGTAAAGAAATATTACTTTATTTGAAAATGTGTTTCGATTTTAAAAGGTCCCACATTGATATACATCGTGGATAACGTGATAAGAGTTCGAAATCCACTCATCCAAGTGGTTTTGGACATGTGTAGGTTTTAGATTTTTCATTATCTTTCCATTTAATTTAAATCGTCAAATAATGATGTCATCGCTCCATCATTATTATGTCATATATAATTTAATTTATTTAATGTCTAAAAATTATAAAAAAACTTCTATGATGTAGGAAATCATTTTATCTTTCCAATGACTATTTATAATCAAAATTTGGACCAGTGTAACCCTACCTAAAAATTGTTTTAGTAAAACAACTCATGTTAGTGTCATTTTTACTTTAACATTAAATAAAAATATATTAATGTCATTTTCCAACTAAAGTGGCTCCATGGGGTCCCCAAGTTGGCCCATGGCTTTTCTTGGTCGGCCATGACTCACCCAATAGGTTTAGGACAAGTTTCATGGTGTTTTCACATTCTTATAATATCATTTTTACCTTAAACTACACTAATTACCTCTAATCGCGATTAATGAAAAAAAGTTAATATTCACCAAAAAATTATTTTAATCTCATTGAACCACATTTTACTTCTTAATGACAACCATGTATGTCAGATTTTCAAAATTCAATACACATTAGTGGTAAACTTTCATTTAACTGAAAAATCAGTTTGCTTGATTACCACTTAGTGGTTTCACTATTCATCAAAAATTGAAGTTTTTCAGAAAATTACCAAAAATTCACCCTAAGATATATTTGATATTCCGAATTCAAAAATGAAGTCCATTTTACAAAATTCAAAACATATAAGTCACATTAATTAATTTAATAATTAATTCCCACTGTCAGAGAAAATAGCGTGTTTTTATGAAACAATAAGTATCAAAAGATTGACACTAGTTTAAGTCCGATTTCAAAGTGAAATTGATTCCAACGACCACTATTGGATTTAATGGTAAAATTATTTTCTAATTTCACTTTAAAACCAATTCAAAATATAATCTAATCATATAAATAAATTATATTAAAAAGAGGTTTTGAATTAAAATACAACATTTTACACTATTCATTAAAAAAATGAACTTTATCAGAAAGGTACCAAAAATTTACACAAAGTAAATTTTGATGCCCCTTTTCTAAAGAATAGTTATATTTGGTCCAATAGAATTTATAAGATCGATCAAAACTATATTTAATGACGGTTCTCCGTCAAAAGGTGATAAGTGGACCTTTCGTGAAAATTAGGGTATAAATGCCCTAAAATTGAACTCGTTCCGTATTTTAATCCTTTATCTTTTATTGGGTAAATGTATAAACATTTAAAAACATATATAATCATATTTTAGTTATTTCTATACATTCCCGCCAGTACAACGGCTACTTGTTAACTAACATTTAAAATAATATTATTTTATTACTAGTGTGCTACGTAAGATTCAAAGAAACTCATCGTTGCGTATCAGGTACGCTATCGAACATAGCAACCCCTTTAAAATAAAATTAATATTTAATTCGTAAATATTAATAAATATGAAAATTCTTTATTCTTTATTTACCTGGGATGTTACATTATATCTGGATGTTCTTGATATATTTTCTGCTTATATATATATATATGTGTGGATATGACTAGGTCTTCCTTTATTGTATTCCATGGTGGTATTCCTTCATGGTATTTCATTTGTGGTATTCCTTCATGGTATTTCATTTATGGTATTACTTTGTGGCATTCATTAGTGTTATTCCTTCTTGGTATTTATTTTTTGGTATTCCTTTGTGGTATTCTTCATGGTATTTCATTTTTGGTGTTTCTTTTAGGGTATTACTTTGTGGTTTTGGGGTTTTCTACTGAGTATTTTTTTACTCACCCATGCATGGGATTTTCTTTCTTTTTTTTTGTCTTGTGTAGATGATCAACTCTTCGACGAAGTTCCAAGTAGACTAGGACTAGGCGGTACCTTGTGAGACCGGGCAGGCTCAGGTTTTTTTTTGAAATATTTTCCAACGACAATCCCAATACCACTTAATTTATAGGTTGGAATTTTGGCTACATACTCTTTTCTTTCAGTGGGCTTGTTTTGGGCATGTTTACATTCAGCTACTTTCACTATTGTATGCTGATTGTGAGATATAGTGGTTTTCATGAATTGTTTAATTAGTGTTTTTACATTTCAGCATTTATGGCTTGGAGATATGTGTGTACATACAGGTACTTAGGAAAATGCCTCCCATTTTTGGGATATTCCTGCTTTGTTCTAGTCATCATCCCATGTCCTATTGGAGGTTGGCTTGAGGTATTCACGATATGGGCCCCTCTATGATGGGTCTTGATAGATTGGAATCAGAGGAGGTCGTTTCTAATTTAGGACTATATGTATGTGAGGTTGGTTTGGCATAATAGTGTTATGTGTTTCGAGTTCATATTTTATGCTAGGGAATCCAGTGCTGGTGTGGTGTCTAATGTATCCATACAACAAGACTTTGGGAACCTTCCTTTGGACTCAATACATGAAAACACTGGTTATGGTGAAAATAATGGTACATGAATCATATAGGAATGGGTTGTGTCTTCTTTGTCCTTCTTGAGTTAGCTCTCCAGATATGCTATATTAATTATGGTACATCTTTTTTTATTACAGGATGCATCCATGCAGATAGTCTACTAGGATTATATTGTGTGATCATGCGGAAAATCCTTCTAGAAAAGAGGTATTGGTATAGGGGCCTATAACAGAGATAGCACCTCTGGGTGGTTTACAAGTTATACCATCACCCATCAATCATAATATACTACCATCACTACTAGATGAGGATCCATGTTGACTGAGTGCATCACATGAGTTTTAGAGGCCATTACCACCAAGGTTTTGGAGTGAGCAAGACCCCCTCGATGCTGAGGATTGGCAGGAGGCAGTTACCTCTGTCTTCCTCCTTGTGAGGAAACCCTCCAACCAGATGGTAGTCCTGGATTTGAGTATTTTTAGGGTTATGTAGGGTGATGGTGGAGCTTAGTGACCCAAAAAAATGATGTGATGACCATATCTTGGGAAGACATTGAGTATCTCTTCAAAGAGGAGTTTATTTTAGAAATGTTGTGTTCGGTGAACATACATGAGCATCATCATCTACAGAAAGGTAGTCGGTTTGTGGAAGACTATTCGACAAGATTAAATGATCTTTCACACTAATCTATAGTTATGGTATGAGACCGATTATTTAGGTTTGATACCGTCAATCTAGTCTTACATTGGTAGATCATGGAATCCATGATTTTTAATATCATTCCTACTTATGATGGGGTAATTGAGTGATCCCAACTAGTGGAGAGGTTTCTATCAAAGGAGGAACTAGCAGTAGAAGATACCATCAAGAACTGGGTAGTTGAGACCTCAGTAGCTGGTAGCTGATGATAGTTATAGGGACCCAATCAGTTTAGGAGCATTGGAGATGATCCCTAGACACATTATCTGTGGTGTGGGCCGCCTAATAAGCTCGAGTAATCTGAGATACACACAATGTTGCTCAAGCAGTGGTTAGGGGCATCTGTCACAAGACTTTCCAACCCATCGTATTACTGATCAATAAATAATCAAGGGGCCACTGAATTAGAGGATGAGGAAGGTTAACTGTATTACTATGGGTGGCGAACTTGGCAAGGGACTAGGCATAACAGCATGAGGTGATTGAACGTTTGAGATATTACCACCACCACACCTAGGTGGTCCACAACATGATCATGGAGTTGGTGGACAGGGATGAGGCCATCTATAGGTAATGGAGGCTTCTAAACCTGAGGCTCCACAAATTATTAGAGGTGAAATTTGTGTCTTTTCCAACATATCTTCAATTTTGAAAGATATAGGTTCCAATCCTTATTTTCTTTTCATGAACCATTTTCAGGACTTGTAGATTATGGTTGAACCGTTTACTCGTCCCTTATGCTTAAAGACTCTTAAGGACAAGAATCTATGATCAAAAAACTATTTCCTCCAGTGTGACCTTACTCTTAGAGGTGATAGTTTCGTTTGTGATCTATTGGTAGCAGCATTGATTTCTTATGACATCATTATTTGTATGGAATGGATATCCACATTTTGTTCTTAGATTTACTGTTTTAGGTGTAGATTAATTTGTGTCCATAATTATGGGACCTGGTTTTCATTTTTTGGTGAAAAGGAAATTTAAGAAGTGTAGGATGGACTCACGCATAGGAGGGTGCATCTGATCACTCATCAGTTGGTTATCCTAATCCTCGATGTAGTTGATGATTTGAGTCCATATTTTCCTATATTAGTGGTATATTATGAGAAAATATTTCATAACGATGTTCTGGGATTACCTCTCTATAGGGGGGTAAGCTTCTGTATTGATATATACCTTGGGAAGATACTAATATATACCCATTATTATCAGATGTCTCCTATAGAGCTTCATGAATTGATGGTGTAGTTAGAGAACTTACAATAGAAGAGATTCATGAGACCCATTGTTTCACCGTGGGCAACCCCAGTTTTGTTTCCCAAGAAGGAACACAAGAGCTTGAGGTTATGTGTGGACATCCGGTACATGAACCAGTTGACCATGGAGAATATGTATCCACTATCAATGATCAAGTACCTCTTCTATGGGTTGAAAGTGGTGTGATGGTTCTCAAAGAATGTCTACAGATATGGCTATCACCAGCTTGGAATACAAGATGATGATATACCAAGGACAGACTATATATGTCATTAAAACCACTGTTATTATTTGGGGATTCTATTTTTCCTGAAAATTTTCCAATAAATGTTCATGGGATTTGTGAACTGGATAATTCAGCCTTACATAGTATGGTTCATGGTGGTCTTCATTTATGACATCCTAGCGTACTCAACATCTGTAGAGAAGCACTTGAGACACTTGAGGATGGTCATGGACACACTCTGAGAGAAACAGATTTAAAGAATCTCTCAAAGTGTTAGTTTTGTATTATGAAGGTCCATTTTCTGGGACACAACATTTGATAGTCTGGAGTTTTAATGGATCCAGTGAAGATTGAGGCAGTACTTTCTTGGGAGCCATCCAAGGGTGTTATAGAGGTGCGGACATTACTTGGTTTTGACGGGTACTATCAGAGATTTGTACCCGAATATTTTATAGTGGAAGAATCCTTGACATGTTTGACATGAAATTTAAAGCCTTTTATGTCGATTAAGAAGTACCATGATATTTTTTATCATTTGAGGCAGATATTGATGAGCACTCCCATTATGAGATTTCTAGAGGTGGGGACTGAGTACATAATGTTTTTAAATGCATCATGAACCAGATTTTGTTGTGTTCTCATGAATGGAAAATAGTTTATTGCCTATGTTTCATTCCAGTTGAAACCACATGAGATATACTATGTGACCCATGATCTTGAGTTAGCAGCAATAGTCTTTGATTTGAAGACATGGTGACAATACCTGATGGGAAAGAAGTTTATCATCTACTCGAACCGCAAGAGTCTCAAGAATATCTTCTCTTAAAAGGATTTGAATTTTAGATAGAAGTGATGGATAAATTTACTATAGGACTGTGAATTTGAGATTTTCTATACTTATGGGAAGGGGGACATGGTAGAAAATTCTCTCACCAGGAGATCCAGTTAACAATTATTGAATGAGGAATTATTGCAGTTGGCCTCATTGCATATATCCTTATGGATGGGGATAGATCAGCTTACCTATATTCAATGGTTATTACCCTTCCACTCTTACAGTGTCTCTGGGAGGCACAACATGGGCATACTGACTGCGAGACATTACATGCTCAGATGTCCACATGGAATATCTCTCATGGATATTCAAAAAGTGTGGAGCATGTAGTTCTTTTCAGAGGCCACACATTAGTACTAGTGGAATTGAGGGAGGATGTTTTAAGGGAGTTAAATACATCCCTTTTTTGTGTACATTAATGTGTGGTAAATATGTACCATTACCTCGGACATAAATTCTGGTGGCTAGGGATGAAGAATTGGTTTGCAAGGATTGTTTCTTGGTGCCACACCTATCAGGAGGTTATGGCCAAGAACCATGTTCTAATAGGGTTAAATCAACCCCTTGAGGTTTTGGAATTGAATTGGTATGGTATATCAATGGATGTCATGATATATTTACCATGTATGTCCATAGGACACAATACCATCAATGTGATCATTGTTCGACTCTCCAAGTTGGCCCATTTCCTAGCTATTCTAGAATAGAGTTCGGTAGAGAGCATTGGATGCCTCTACCTATAAAAGATAGTTCATATAGAGAACCAATATTGACATACATGGAAATTAAATTACTTTTTTGGAATAATTAACACATAAAAAAACAAACACCCAAGGACCGTAACAGTTTAGTGTCTTTGGAAACATGGAACATAATCTTCTGATCATGGTGAAAGATCTTCAACATCTCCCATAAAGATTTTACCCTTTTGTTTTCTTACCTAAAAATTTTATTTATATCCTGGGGAAAATAAAACATATAAATGGTGAGCTCAAATGCTCATTAGGGGTAATCATGGAGAAAATAAAACAAACCATATACATTTGAACTTAAAAAACATGAACATAAAGCTTAAAAATCAAAATCTTGGGTTGTGAAATAAATCTTGACAGTACGTAAGGCATAGATCATAAAGGAACATCAATCATGATATAATAGCATGGGAATAAAACATTTAATTATGGAAAACCATTAATCACATGATATTATTTTCATATTATCCAAGGAATTGTTTCCAAGACCATCATAGTGGACGAAGTCCATTACTGAACCGAGTTCACTCCTCGTTCCAGTCTTGTATCTCTAAACTAGATTAACTTTCCCTTCCAGCCATGTCTATCTCATGAGATATAAATCTTTACCCAATTAATTAGAGGGAGATATAGGTCCCACCCATCTCATAATGAAATCATTCTTTCGTGTGCCACAAAATAAACATAAATCATTCATCATAACCCAAAGAATAAAATGGGTTTCATAAACATCTTCCCATCATAACATAATCCATATCAAACAAATGGATATCATTTAATCATAAGAAAAATCAATCCATGTAAATAATATGGACATTATTCTTGAAACATAAACATACTAAATAATTTCATCTTATATGGAAAATAGTTTTGATAAAATACTTGAAATGAATTCTTGAGGAAAATATCCTCTCTTCTTCAAAACCATTTTCTTTTAAAAAAATTCCACAAAATTTTAAATGAAAATGATTTTGTTGAAAATAACTATGAAATATTGTAGAGTAATATTCATGAAAATAAGACATTATGAAACCTTAAAAATCCATTCATTCTGTATATGTTTAAAAAACATTCTCCTTGTACTTTTTCCGGAAAGTCAAAAAGTACCTTGTATGGTAAACAAAAGAAATATTCTGTTCATACAACATATTAAACTTCAAAAAGGGGTAAACATGACTTTAAACATACATGTAATAATAGTAAACACTTTATGAAAACATTTTTATAAAACATGTACATGTATGATAAATATAACCCTAGTAAATACTTTCGTATAAGGAATCTCAGATAAAAATGAGATTGAAAAAATATCCCTTACCTTATGTCCAATTTCTTTCATATATGTCTGAGACTCTTATATAGTGGGTTTAAAAATATTATTAACTTGTAAAAGAACCATAATAATATTTATGATAACATATATGATTCACTTATGACTTTATATTAACCATTCATTTGTCAATTCCATGTTAAAGTCGTGTTTTGGGTAAAATCGTTTTATTTATCGTACATGTTTGGACTTGTTGTTATTGATATTATTATTACTTATATCATGATTAACTTACTTTTAGAATGTAAAAAATTATTTATATATCATATATATTATGTATATTTATATATAATAGATAGATAAATGAAATGAAATACACCGTTCATGGAGATGGTAGACTGTACGTACGCATGAACACTGTTTTCATTTCCTTATTGAATTGAATGAAAGTAAGTGGATGAAATAAATATATATATAAATCTAGTAGCATTATTATGTAATATATTCCATGATTATTCATTATATATATACTTTATAATCATTCTTTAATGGTTAACATGGATAATGAATCTCATCACGTCGTGGAGACGGTAATCTGTTCGTACGCACGAGCGATGATATTGTTCCCATAATTATTGAATAGTGTTGGAGTGGATGATAGAATATCTCATAATTAGTATCATGTTATAATAATCATATATAGTTATTACTTACACCATAATAACCATCCAAGTAAGGTGGTGGTGGAAAATAGATTACACCACGGCGTGGAGACGGTATTCTGTATGTACGCATACGCGGTGATTTCATTTTTTGTAGGATGGATAGAAGGTGAAATAGGGTTGTTTCATATTTATAATAACATATCAGTATATGAGTGATAATTATGTTATTTCTTTATTATTAAACAAAAAAATAAGAGGAATTATAATAAGAAATTAATTTGAAAGAATCGGTAAAGGATATTACATCTTCTTCGACGCTCGTCTTATAAACCTCCTATTAGGGCACTAAAGTTGGACTTTGAAGAATAAAAGGACCTCTAGTATGTTTCTAGGGAATTTTAGAAGGTAAATGGGCAGGTTTTTGCTAATCTTGAAGGATCAAAATGTTTTGAAGAATAGAGGGAGGAGGTTCTATTTTATAAGAGAGGAGAGGGGCACTTTTGGAAACCTCTAAAATATTAATTTGAAATAAAATCAAACCCCACCTAAAAACCTCAAAAATGACTCAAATTATATTCTGAGATGAGATAGGGTTGTAATATCATCAGAAAATAAAATTTATACATGTTTTTATATTATTTTAAACCCTATCATTTTGATTTTTCCCTATTTAATCTATTTAATTTTATTTATGGTAATAGTGTTATAAATTTTAATTGGTTATAAATACTTACTTATGTGTTCTTCATTGTAGATAATTGGATAATTTATGAAATTTTAGAAATTTTAAATTTTAATTTTAAATTTTTAAATATTTTTGTGATTTTTAAACAATTTAATAATATTTTATTTTTATAAAATATCAATAGTTTCAATTTTGACACTATTGAATTATTTGAAGTTAAATAAAATCCAAACATAATATATGTTCAAAAATAATATTTAATAGATTACTAAAATTTCATATTTGTCTATAAAATTAGTGGAGCACATTAATTAGTTCATATAATATTTATTTTAATATTTTTAAAACCATTTATTTGATATTTCAATGAATAAAATAATTTCTACATCACTGTTGTGTCACCATTAATGATAATTATTTAATCCCTAAAAATTCTAAATAAATTAACATGATGTGTATAATTTTATTATATTTCTGTTGACTTTTTTTTTTGATGTTTTAGGATGTTTATAACTAAATTAAAATTATTACACTTATAAGATATAAGAGAGTGACATGTTGTCACTTTCTTTTTTTAATAATAATTGTATAATTTTCATAGTAAAAAGTCTATAAAATTAATCTATTCTAACCCTTAAGTGATATGGGTCTATTTTTATTCATCCAATAGAATTTTGGCAGGTCTTAGGGTAATTTTATAATCTTATTTTGACCCTTAATTACTCGATTTACCTTTAACTGTAGTAAATAAAAATTACCGTAGTTACTATTCATAATATCAAAAAAAAAGTAACCTATTAACATAATTTGTACCAAATGAATACAAATATGGAATCCATTTTTAAAAATTCAAAACACATAAGTTGCAGTAGTTAATTTAAAATTAATCATATTGTTAAGAAAACGAGTTTAAAAAGTTAAAACATTATAAAAGATTGAAATGTTTTTACCTATGAATTCAATGTAAAATTAATGATAATGACTTACATTATATTAAATGGTAAAAATTTATTCTATTTATACTTTAAAACCATTAAATATTATAATTTTACCATATAATTTATCTTGATGAAAAAAGTTGTTTTTAATTAAAATTTAGCGTATTTGTACTATTCATCAAAATATGAAGGTTATCAGAATAATGTCAAAAATTTATCGTAAGTTAATTTTTATATACTAATTGCAATGAATAAGTTTATTTTTTCTAATTTAACTTATAAACGTTTCAAACACTATATTTAAAGTGGGTGCGCCATCAAAAGGCGGCAAAACTGCATTTTTTGAAAAATAATTATTTTACATGAAAATTTTATTTAGTTCTCTTACCATGTTCTAGGATATGTGTAAGATGAATGATAATGTTATAATATAAGGCCCCATCCTTAAACCTTACTTAATCTTGAGTTATCACAAGATTACACGTTGAGGATCTTTTCAGGTTTATAGTTTTAGAGAATTAGAACATAACTATTACATCTCAAAAGATTACAAAGTAGTCACTTCTACTAAGTTTTCATAATAAAAAAACTCTTAAAAGAAACATGTCTAGTTCCATGTTTTATATAGAATGACATTCCCTTGATCCCATCCTTGACCCTATTCCACATTAAGTCCTGTGAAAAACATTCCAAAAAAAAACTTCGGGTGAGCATAAGAAGCTCAGTAAGGGATACACAAAGAATGAAAATTGTTAGTTTATCAAAACAACAAGTAAACCATGTATACTTTATAAAAGTAATACTTTTCACCTTTATGAAGTAATAAAAACTCTTCACTGAATAAAGTATCATTACTTACCTTTTTGTAACCAAAGGATTACCATAAAACCCATATAAAGAACACATAACATATATAAAGGTAACTTGGGACATAAACATACTTAAGTGGAGTAACCATACGGTCGACTTCCACACATATCACTTAATGGAATAGCCATACGGCCAATTTCCATACATACTTAATGGAATAGCCATATGGCCGACTTCCATACCCAATGCATTGGAGGTTATAACGTAACCACCCGTCCTGGTATTCACGGCACCACCTGTCATATGGTTTATAACGTAACCACCCGTTAAAATGTCCAAGTACCAGTATAAAATCATAAAACATAAAACCAATATAAAGGAATGATAACATTTCCACATTTCAATCACAATATATCATAAATATATTGACATAATAGAATCCTTTTTCAAAACCATTTTCAATACCAAAATACATAAAAGAGTATATGGTATTTATTTTATTTTAAAAAACAATACGGCTTGTTGAGGAAGCCAAAGACCAAATAATACTCGCGGCGGCAGAAAAATTCATTGTCACCGCGTACGTTAAAAAAACATTCCTTTTTGTCGTTTAGTAAAACGCTTCGTAGAAAAAGATTCCTTTTGTATAAAAGTAAAAGTCAAAGGAGTTTATACACCGTATAAAAGAATGTTGTGTATAAAACGAAATATGCCTCAATGAAAGGAGATTGAGACGAAGTCCCTTACCTTGGGTCCGACTTGACTCGATCGTTCTTTAACGTCCTGAATAATAAACTTGAGTTAATTTATACTTGATTGAGAACCTTTTTAAAGTTCATTATTCCTTTTATATCACTTATTGCCATGTTATAAACATTATGTAACCATTTAAGTTAATAATGATTGTTTTGTCAATATTTGGTTCTTAAGTCGAAAGTTGACTTCTTACAATTACATGTTGTTCATGTGGTCAAAAGTTCATTATATCCAGAATGAAATTCCTGATTTGAATATCATATATATCATATATATCCAGCATGTACATGTATTTATAATATTACATAATCATTTATAGGTAATAAATGAAATGCACCGTTCATGGAGACGGTAAGCCGTACGTAGGCATGAACGCTACTTTCATTTCTTTGTCATATTAGTGGAATTAAAACTAAATGAGAGGTATGTATATTTTAATTCCAGAATTATATTCATCATTTAGATATATAATTAATTATATATATACATTATATACATGTAATTTTAATAGTACATTGCATTTGGGGATAAGAAATGAAATGCACCGTTCATGGAGACGGTAAGCCGTGCGTACGCATGAACGCTACTTTCATTTCTATATCATACTTTAATGGAATGAAATAATAATGATATAGAGGTATATTATAATTCCAGTATAACATCATATATAATAACTTTAAATCCATCCTTTACACGTCCCACATATGGCATTAACGAATCACATCACTTTTAGGGGGCGGTAGTACGCACTTCCTTAAATGAAGATACCATGTTTACCCATAATGCAAACCATAAAGGTATGCCAAAAATGAAAAATACATAAGTTTAAAGAAAACATAAACATATTATATATCATATATAAAAATAGTGACATCATAATGGCCACCCTTGAAGGTGTTAAATGAGTATTGAACAATCATCGTTTCGGGAGGCAGAATTTTGCCATCCACGGAAACCGTATGTTCTTTAACCATTTGTTGTAGTTGTGTGAGAGTGTAGATCAAATAAATATTATAACAACATCCTAGTATATTGAAGATACTGGTGTTGTTACAAAAGAAGTAAATAAAAAGAGTTTAGAGGGTTGGATAAGTAAAATCAAACAAATGAACAAGAGAGAATGAATTACCTTTAAAAGTGTAACTCCCTTTTGATTTGAGCCTAAAGGCTTCCGTTGAAAGGCTTATGCCCAAATGGAATCCTCTAGGATGAGGAGAGTGATGTGGAGAGAGTAATTGGGCAGGGGTTGGCCGAGCCAAAGGCTTGAGAAGTGTGTGAAATGAGGTAGAGGTGGGGGCCTTTTATAAGAGGAGAGGAGGGGCACTTTTGGAATGTAAGGAAATATTACTTTATTTGAAAATGTGTTTCGGTTTTAAAAGGTCCCACATTGATATAATTCGTGGATAAGGTGATAAGGGTTCGAAATACACTCATCCAATTGGTTTTGGCCATGTGTAGGTTTTAGATTTTTCATTATCTTTCCATTTTATTTAAATTGTCAAATAATGATGTCATCACTGCATCATTATTATGTCATAAATAATTTAATTTATTTAATGTCTAAAATTTATAAAAAAAACTACTATGATGTAGGAAATCTTTTTATCTTTACAATGACTATTTATAATCAAAATGTGGACTTGTATAACCCCACTCAAAAATTATTTTAGTAAAACAATTTATGTTAGTGTCATTTTCACTTTAACATTAAATAAAAATATATTAATGTCATTTTCCAACTAAAGTGGCTCCATGGGGTCCCCAAGTTGGCCCATGTCTTGTCTTGGTCGGCCATGACTCACCCAATGGGTGTAGGACAAGTGTCATGGTGTTTTCACATTCTTATAATACCATTTTTACCTTAAACTACACTAATTACCTCTAATCGCGATTAATGAAAAAAAATTACTATTCACCAAAAAAATATTTTAATCTCATTGAACCACATTTTACTTCTTAATGACAACCATGTATGTCGGATTTTCAAAATTCAATACACATTAGTGGTAAACTTTCATTTAACTGAAAAATCAGTTTGCTTGATTACCACTTAGTGGTTTCAATATTCATCAAAAATTGAAGTTTTTCAGAAAATTACCAAAAATTCACCCTAAGCTATATTTGATATTCCGAATTCAAAAATGAAGTCAATTTTACAAAATTCAAAACATATAAGTCAAATTAATTAATTTAATAATTAATTCCCGCTGTCATGACAAATAGCGTGTTTTTGTGAAACAATAAGTATCAAAAGATTGACACCAGTTTATGTCCAATTTCAAAGTGAAATTGATTCCAATGACCACCATTGGATTAACTGGTAAAAATATTTTCTAATATCACTTTAAATCCAATTAAAAATATAATCTAATCATATAAATAAATTAGATTAAAAAGAGGTTTTGAATTAAAATACAACATTTTACACTATTCATTAAAAAAATGAACTTTATCAGAAAGGTACCAAAAATTTACACAAAGTAAATTTTGATGTCCTGATTCTAAAGAAGAGTTATATTTGGTCCAAAATAAAGTATAAGAGTGATCAAAACTATATTTAATGACGGTTCACCATTAAAAGGTGATAAGTGAACCTTTAGTGAAAATTAGAGTATATATGCCCTAAAATTGAACTCTTTCCGTATTTTAAGCCTTTATCTTTTATTGGGTAAATGTATAAACATTTAAAAACATATATAATCATATTTTAGTTATTTCTATCCATTCCCGCCAGTACAACGGCTACTCGTTAACTAACATTTAAAATAATATTATTTTATTACTAGTGTGCTACGTAAGTTTCAAAGAAACTCATCGTTGCGTATCGGGTACGCTATCGAACATAGCAACCCCTTTAAAATAAAATTAATATTTAATTCGTAAATATTAATAAATATGAAAATTCTTTATTCTTTATTTACCTGGGATGTTACATCCTTCCCCCCTTTTGGGAATTGTGTCCTCGCAATTTTATTCACTTATCAAAATAAGTGGGGGTATTTATCCCTCATAGCATTTTCAGATTCCCACGTTGCCTCTTAAATCACATGGTTTTTCCACAAAACCTTTACCTGATGAATCACCTTATTCCATAACACCTGCTCCCTGTGGTCAAAAATCTGGACCGGTTGTTCCTCAAAAGATAGGTTCTCTTCCAGCTGAACTACATGTGGACTCAAAACATGAGATGGATCTGGCATATATTTCTCAACATTGAAACATGAAAAACATTGTGTACCTAAGATAGACTCGGATGTAAAGCCACCCGGTATGCAACTGATCCAACTCTCTCCAGAATTTCATATGGTCCAATAAACCTTGGACTCAGCTTTTCCTTTCTTACCATATCTCATCACACTTTTCCAATGAGAAACCTTGAGAAAAACATGATCACCTACCTCGAAAGATAGATCCTTCCTCCGGTTATTCGCATAACTCTTCTGCCTGCTCTGAGCTGTTCTCATGTGCTTCTAAATCAACTGATCTTTTTATGCCATCTCTTCTACCAATTTTGGTCCCATCAACTTCCATTCACCCACTTCATCCCAGAAAGCTGGAGTTCGACACCGCTTCCCATATAATGCCTGAAATGGTGCCATCTGTATACTGGAATGAAAACTGTTATTATATGAAAACTCAACCAAAAAAAGATGTTGGTCCCAACTTCCCTGATAATCCATAGAACAAGCTCGTAGCATATCCTCCGATGTCTGAATTGTTCGTTCTAACTGCCCATCTGATTGAGGATGAAAAGATGTACTAAAATTTTAATTCAGTACCCAACGACTTCTGAAGGCCTTTCCAAAAGTTAGAAGTAAACCTGGGTTCACGATCCAATACAATGGAGAGAGGAACTCCATGTAACCTGACTATCTCTTTAAGATACAACAGGAAAGTTGATCTAGAGAGAAAGTATCTTGTATAGAAAAGAAATGAGCAGATTTGGTCAAATGATCAAGAATAACCCAGATTGCATTATTACCTCGAGATGTCCTCGGTAATCCCACAACAAAGTCCATGGATATGTTTTCCCATTTCCACTCTGTCACTGGTAAAGGCTGAAGCATCCCTTTCGGTAACTACTGCTCTGCTTTAACCTGTTGACATTTCAAACACTTCACAGTAAAATCAGCAATGTCTCTTTTCATTCCATCCCACCAGTAATACTCACGCAGATCTCTGTACATCTTAGTACTGCCAGGATGAAAAAAACAACTCATTCTTCAACTGTGAATCACAAGGCACACATAACCTCTTCAAAACCCTCAAAACACAAACACAAACTTATCCAAGAACTCATGGGAAATTTTATTCATAAGGTCTATGAATACAGCAGGTGCATTGGTTAACCCAAAAGGCATAACTACAAATTCATAATGGCCATATCTAGTACGGAACGCAGTCTTCGGAACGTCTGCTTCTTTTACTTTCAACTGGTGGTACCCCGACCTCAAGTCAATCTTCGAAAAATACTGAGCTCCCTGGAGCTGATGCCACTTCATTCGATGGCCCAACATCTGCTGAAGTTGTTGCAAAGGATTTCACCACCCCTTTCTGCTTGTAGTCTGGCTGCATTCCCCTAGTTGAGTTCTTCGTTGGACACTCGTTTTCATAATGACCCATTTCATTACACTTAAAACATCTTACCGTTGGCTTTTCATTTCCTGCTTGATCATCTTCCTTACAGTTACGAGCAATATGACCAGACTTACCACACCGAAAGCACTTACCAGACTTGGATAAACATTCTCCAGGATGCATTTTACCAAACTTCTCACCGGATGGATATTTGGTTTTCTTACCTCCTTGCTTCTTTGATGAATTATTCCCCTTTTCCTGCCAACTAGACCTCTTATTCTGTTGTTTTTCATAGAACACCTGATCATCGGCAAACTCCATTTCCACCTTCTCCGTACATCGAACTAGTTTTTCATAACTTTTGAACTCATGAGAAGCTAAAGCCCTTCGATACTTTGGCTTTAACCCTGAGTAAAAACGGTTTATTTTACTATCAAGATCTCGTATGAAGTTTGGAGAATACCTTGCCAATCGAGTGAACTTTTCTTCATAAGTAGCCACTGAATCATCCTCCTGCCCAATTCTGGGAACTGTTTTTCCATCCTAAGATGAACCACCTTAGGAAAATATTTCTCAAGAAACATACCTTTGAATTCGTCCCAGTGAAGATCCTCAATCTCATCACTATCCCTTATATTTTTCACCATCGACCACCACTGATCATCTTCACCTTCAAAACGGTAAATAGCAAGACTAACCTTTTGATGTTCTGAACACCCCATGACATCAAAAATCTTCTCCAGTGCTTTAATCCACCCTTCATCTAGAACAGGGTCATATGATCCTCTGAATGATGGTGGATGTTGCCTCATGAAATGTTCCACCACTGAAATGTTCCTCTGCGGTTGATCTGGCTGATCTCGTGCATGGATACCACCGCCATTTATAGCCTGTGTCAACTGTGCCATCACTGCAACAAACTGTTCAGTTACAATTCCGACCATCTCAGGTTCCTGATTTGGAAGGTTGTCTTCCTCCTGATGTCGTCCCAACATAGCTGCTTTGTTTCCTCTGCGGAAAACCATTCTTAACACCGAAATATCTTAGGCGAAGCAACATGGTAATCCGTAAATGCTATATCATTTCAATCATATTATAATTTAACACTTTTCTAACTCCTAAAGTTGTCTAAACCGAACTCTGATACCAACTATAAGGCCCCAGCCTTAAACCTTACTTAATCTTGAGTTATCACAAGATTACACGTTGAGGATCATTTCAGGTTTAGAGTTTTAGAGAATTAGAACATAACTATTACATCTCAAAAGATTACAAAGTAGTCACTTCTACTAAGTTTTCATAATAAAAAAAACTCTTAAAAGAAACATGTCTAGTTCCATGTTTTATATAGCATGACATTCCCTTGATCCCATCCTTGACCCTATTCCACATTAAGTCCTGTGAAAAACATTTCAAAAAAAACTTGGGGTGAGCATAAGAAGCTCAGTAAGGGATACACAAAGAATGAAAATTGTTAGTTTATCAAAACAACAAGTAAACCATGTATACTTTATCAAAGTAATAATTTTCACCTTTATCAAGTAATAAAAACTCTTCACTGAATAAAGTATCATTACTTACCTTTTTGTAACCAAAGGATTACCATAAAACCCATATAAAGAACACATAACATATATAAAGGTAACTTGGGACATAAACATACTTAAGTGGAGTAACCATACAGTCGACTTCCACACATATCACTTAATGGAATAGCCATACGGCCAATTTCCATACATACTTAATGGAATAGCCATACGGCCGACTTCCATACCCAATGCATTCGAGGTTATAACGTAACCACCCATCCTGGTATTCACAGCACCACCCGTCATATGGTTTATAACGTAACCACCCGTTAAAATGTCCAAGTACCAGTATAAAATCATAAAACATAAAACCAATATAAAGGAATGATAACATTTCCACATTTCAATCACAATATATCATAAATATATTGACATAATAGAATCCTTTTTCAAAACCATTTTCAATACCAAAATACATAAAATAGTATATTGTATTTATTTTATTTTAAAAAACAATAGGGCTTGTTGAGGAAGCCAAAGACCAAATAATACTCGCGGCGGCAGAAAAAGTCATTGTCACCGCGTACGTTAAAAAAACATTCCATTTTGTCGTTTAGTAAAATGCTTCGTAGAAAAAGATTCCTTTTGTATAAAAGTAAAAGTCAAAGGAGTTTATACACCGTATAAAATAATGTTGTGTATAAAACGAAATATGCCTCAATGAAAGGAGATTGAGACGAAGTCCCTTACCTGGGGTCCGACTTGACTCGATCGTTCTTTAACGTCCTGAATAATAAACTTGAGTTAATTTATACTTGATTAAGAACCTTTTTAAAGTTCATTATTCCTTTTATATCACTTATTGCCATGTTATAAACATTATGTAACCATTTAAGTTAATAATGTTTGTTTTGTCAATATTTGGTTCTTAAGTCGAAAGTTGACTTCTTACAATTACATGTTGTTCATGTGGTCAAAAGTTCTTTATATCCAGAATGAAATTCCTGATTTCGATATCATATATATCATATATATCCAGCATGTACATGTATTTATAATATTACATAATCATTTAGAGGTAAGAAATGAAATGCACCGTTCATGGAGACGGTAAGCCGTACGTACGCATGAACGCTACTTTCATTTCTTTGTCATATTAGTGGAATTAAAACTAAATGAGAGGTATGTATATTTTAATTCCAGAATTATATTAATCATTTAGATATATCATTAATTATATATATACATTATATACATGTAATTTTAATAGTACATTACATTTGGGGATAAGAAATGAAATGCACCGTTCATGGAGACGGTAAGTCGTGCGTACGCATGAACGCTACTTTCATTTCTATCTCATACTTTAATGGAAAGAAATAATAATGATATAGAGGTATATTATAATTCCAGTATAACATCATATATAATAACTTTAAATCCATCCTTTACACGTCCCACATATGGCCTTAACGAATCACATCACTTTTAGGGGGCGGTAGTCCGCACTTCCTTAAATGAAGATATCGTGTTTACCCATAATGGAAACCATAAAGGTATGCCAAAAATGAAAAATACAGAATCTTAAAGAAAACATAAACATATTATATATCATATATAAAAATAGTGACATCATAATGGCCACCCTTGAAGGTGTTAAATGAGTATTGAACAATCATCGTTTCGGGAGGCAGAATTTCACCATCCACGGAAACCGTATGTTCTTTAACCATTTGATGTAGTTGTGTGAGAGTGTAGCTCAAATAAATATTATAACAACATCCTAGTATATTGAAGATACTGGTGTTGTTACATAATAAGTAAATAAAAATATTTTAGAGGGTTGGATAAGTAAAATAAAACAAATGAACAAGAGAGAATGAATTACCTTTAAAAGTGTAACTCCCTTTTGATTTGAGCCTAAAGGCTTCCTTTGAAAGGATTCTGCCCAAATGGAATCCTCTAGGATGAGGAGAGGGATGTGGAGAGAGTAATTGGGCAGGGGTTGGATGAGCCAAAGGCTTGAGAAGTGTGTGAAATGAGGTAGAGGTGGGGGCCTTTTATAAGAGGAGAGGAGGGGCACTTTTGGAATGTAAGGAAATATTACTTTATTTGAAAATGTTTTTCGGTTTTAAAAGGTCCAAAATTGATATAATTCGTGGATAAGGTGATAAGGGTTCGAAATCCACTCATCCAATTGGTTTTTTCCATGTGTAGGTTTTAGATTTTTCATATCTTTCCATTTTATTTAAATTGTCAAATAATGATGTCATCGCTGCATCATTATTATGTCATAAATAATTTAATTTATTTAATGTCTAAAAATTATAAAAAAACTACTATGATGTAGGAAATCTTTTTATATTTCCAATGACTATTTATAATCAAAATTTGGACTTGTATAACCCCACTCAAAAATTATTTTAGTAAAACAATTTATGTTAGTGTCATTTTCACTTTAACATTAAATAAAAATATATTAATGTAATTTTCCAACTAAAGTGGCTCCATGGGGTCCCCAAGTTGGACCATGGCTTGTCTTGGTCGGCCATGACTCACCCAATGGGTGTAGGACAAGTGTCATGGTGTTTTCACATTCTTATAATACCATTTTTACCTTAAACTACACTAATTACCTCTAATCGCGATTAATGAAAAAAAAATTACTATTCACCAAAAAATTATTTTAATCTCATTGAACCACATTTTACTTCTTAATGACAACCATGTATATCGTATTTTCAAAATTCAATACACATTAGTGGTAAACTTTCATTTAACTGAAAAATCAGTTTGCTTGATTACCACTTAGTGGTTTCACTATTCATCAAAAATTGAAGTTTTTCAGAAAATTACCAAAAATTCACCCTAAGCTATATTTGATATTCCGAATTAAAAAATGAAGTCCATTTTAAAAAATTCAAAACATATAAGTCAAATTAATTAATTTAGTAATTAATTCTCGCTGTCATGACAAATAGCGTGTTTTTGTGAAACAATAAGTATCAAAAGATTGACACCAGTTTATGTCCAATTTCAAAGTGAAATTGATTCCAATGACCACCATTGGATTAACTGGTAAAAATATTTTCTAATTTCACTTTAAAACCAATTAAAAATATCGTCTAATCATATAAATAAATTAGATTAAAAAGAGGTTTTGAATTAAAATACAACATTTTACACTATTCATTAAAAAAATGAACTTTATCAGAAAGGTACCAAAAATTTACACAAAGTAAATTTTGATGTCCCGATTCTAAAGAAGAGTTATATTTGGTCCAAAATAAAGTATAAGAGTGATCAAAACTATATTTAATGACGTTTCACCATTAAAAGGTGATAGGTGAACCTTTAGTGAAAATTAGAGTATATATGCCCTAAAATTGAACTCTTTCCGTATTTTAAGCCTTTATCTTTTATTGGGTAAATGTATAAACATTTAAAAACATATATAATCATATTTTTGTTATTTCTATCCATTCCCGCCAACAATGGCTACTCGTTAACTAACATTTAAAATAATATTATTTTATTACTAGTGTGCTACGTAAGTTTCAAAGAAACTCATCGTTGCGTATCGGGTACGCTATCGAACATAGCAACCCCTTTAAAATAAAATTAATATTTAATTCATAAATATTAATAAATATGAAAATTATTTATTCTTTATTTACCTGGGATGTTACATATAAAATTCTAAATTTGGTTAATACTATTCATAATGGCTAGTTTATAACAATATTATAACAATATATCGTTGTTTAGTGAATCTCGGTATTGCGTACAACACATGCTAATAAGGATGGTCGCTCTTGCGTGCAACACAATCCAAGAATAGTGTTTGCGTATAATACAAGATAATACGGTGTTGGATATTGCACAAGATAATTTTTGTGTAGCTTACAACACGAGACATCAAAGAAATTAAAAAAATATATTTCTCATAAAATCTCGGAGTGTTACATTCTACCCCCCTTAAAATGAATTTCGCCCTTGAAATTATTTGGGGTTATAAATGGTTTACAACATGAAAGTTTCATTCATAGAAACCCACATCGTAAAAAGGAATACCAAAACTTAATTTTAAAAAATAATGTATGAAATGTAACTGTTGCCCAAGTTAACTAATCACTGGGTTTCCACATAGGAGAACATAAGTGAATATATGGATATGGAAGAGAAATCTAACCATCAAGTTCTGATAGAGAGTGGTAGAGAACATGGATATGAAAAATCCAACAATCACAAATCCATAAATTTGTGATGATCTAAGGTACCATCTAATTCATCGGATATGAGGGTTCTAGGACAACGTTTTTGGTTTTCAGGATCATTTCCCAAAAGTTAATAAATTTTTCACAAGGAGAAATACTTACTTGATTTCAGTGTAATATCATCATTGGTAATTACATGAATAATTTCCACTTCATCTCTTATTTAATGAAATTAAGTTAAATTTTTCCATCTTGAAATGTTATTAGATCATGCGATAGAATTATAGGTTATTCCATCTGTCTCAAAAAGTTAGCAAAAACTAGTAAATATACATAAGTCCATATATGGTGATATTAATCGTCTATGGTTCAAAAAATGGGATTATACATTATCTATCATACCACATAATAAAATAAAAATAACTTCTACTAACCAGGGACTTCCTATACGCCAGTGGTAGGAAATAAAGGCATTTCACACTTCAGTTGTGGGTTCGATTCCCGCATCCTTGTCTGACGCGATGGGTTGTCGTCCATCCTGCAGGTTGTACTTTTTCTAAAACTACACTATTAAAACATTCTAGAAAAAAGATTTACCCTTAAGCAATACTATTTAATGTCCAAGTTAATCCATTCCAAAATTTAGGCTTATCCAAAATACGTATGTCTAATCTCACAGTATGAAGAAAAAAAATACCAGAAAGGTCATATAACAAACATGTGAATACCATCATTTATCTCCCATATATCAAAAGATATATATTGTTGATCACATTCAATAAAATTAATACCTTAATAATGTATTCTCTTGAAAAATTAATTATATTATAACCTTAGTGAAAACATAAATGCTATCAAAAGTTAATTATTTCCACATACCAAAATCCCAAAATTTCTATATACTCAAACCATCAGTCATGAGCTCAATAATGCTATTATTTTCTCTGTATCCCTTAATTATGTGCATATCATCTTCTTTAAAAAAATATTTCAATCACATTTAAAGGTTACTGGTACTATACAATTATTTAAAACCAATACATAGATATTACAATATTCCATAATACTATAAATGAGATTCCACAACACTATTTTGGAATCCTGTTACATATACACTTAATCATTCCACCACTTCGTTGTCATATTCAAAATCACCAATAGTGATAACATGTGAATTCCCATTGTCCTTTTCCTTAAGAGGTTATTGATGTCAATCATCATTAACCCTTGGATTAAGGTATCAGATAGCATAATGCCTCATTTTCTTTTACTTGTAGCATTGATGTGTTGGTGGTACGTTCTCTGTAGTCTTTTCTCTATTCACATCATTAGCTACCTTTTTCTCATTACATAGACACTCAGTTGCTCGATGACCTAATTTTCCACATCTAAAACACTTTCTAGTACCTTTAAGATAATATCCACCATGATTCCTTCCACACTTTGAGCATAACAAAACATTCATCTTCTTTTCACCATGGTTTTGAGATTTTTCCTTGAACTCCATCTTTAGTTTCTTGTCAAAACCACGAGATGTATATGTAACACCAAATTCCAGTTCCACCTTCATAGCACAATTCACAATTTCTTCATAGCTACTGAAGTATCTTATAGATAATTCCCTTCTAAGACTTGGTTTTAAGCCACTAAAGAATCAATCAACTTTACCTTCAGGTTGGATTATAAAGCCAGATGCATACCTTGAAAGCCTTGTAAAATTCACCTCATATATACCTGTAGATTCATCATCCTTTTTATTAATCTCAAGGAACTCCTTTTCTATCTTTGTTCTAATAATATTAGGTAAGTACTTATTGAAAAAAAAAGTTCCTTAACTCATCCCATTCCATAGATTCAGTTTCATCTTGGGGACTTGTAATCATAATTAGAGTCCACCACTAGTCTGATTCACCTTTTAAATAGTAAACAACTAAAATAAACTTTTCATGTTCTAAACAGAGAGGTATGGAAAATATCTTTTCAATGGTACTAATCCATTGTTCAGCAACAAGTAGATCAGAAGACCCACTAAAAGAAGTTGGAAATTTCCTCATGAAGGACTCAATAGAATATTGGTCCCTTTTATGCTCATTTAGAAGTCCAAAATGATTCATAGCTTGTGTAAGTATTGCTATAAGATTTTTCACTCCATTTCCCATAACATTTGGTTCTTCTAGAGGACAATCATTGCATTACCCAGTGCATTGATCATTAACACAGTTCCTTCGGGTTCTAGCCATTATCTAAAACCCAAAAAAGATAGTGTGAGAGGAAAAATCATACTAGGAAAATAACATAATCAAGGGCAGTAATTTCAATCTCTAATAGCTTAGGTTTAATACTAGGTTATTCAAAATAGTTATCAAAATTCTAGGACTGTAACCTATACTTATACTTAGCCTTAGGTACATCCATAGATATACCTTATAAATATCTCTAGGTATCTCACTAAAGTTTTCGCATCCTAGTTTCAAAAGGTTAACTAAACCATTCATTTCATACCAACTATAGAGACCCAAGCATGAAATACATGTAAATTACATTACTTTTGCGGAATAATTAATCCATAATAAAAACAGACACCCAAGGACTGTAATAGTTTAGTGTCTTTGGAAACGTGGAACATAATCTTCTGATCATGGTGAAAGATCCTCAACATCTCCCATAAATATATTCCCATTTTATTTTATTACCTAAAACCTTTCTTTATATAATTGGGAAAAGAAAACATATAATTTGTGAGCTCAAATGCTCATTAATGGTAATCATGGAGAAAATAAAACATACCATACACATTGAAAATTAAAAAACATGAACAAAAAGTTTAAATATCAAAATCTTGAGTTGTGAAATAAATCTTGGCAGTTCGTAAGGAATATATCAAAAAGGAACTTCAATCATGATAAAATAGCATGGTAATAAAACATGTAATTATGGTAAACCATTAACCACATTATATTATTTCCATATTATCCAAGGAATTGTTTCCATGTCAATCATAGTGGATGAAGTCCATTACTGAACCGAGTTCACTCCTCGTTCTAGTCATGTATCATTGAACCAGATTAACTTTCTGTTCCAGCCATGTTTATCTCATAAGATATAAATCTTTACCCAATTAATTGGAGGGAGATATAGTTCCCACACATCTCATAATTAAATCATTCTTTCGTGTGCCACAAAATAAAAATAAATAATTCATCATAACCAAAAGAATAAAATGGGTTTCATAAACATATTCCCATCATAACATAATCCATATAAAACAAATGGATATCCTTTCATCATAAGAAAAGTAAATCCATGTAAATAATAGGGACATTATAGTTAAAACATTAACAAACTAAATAATGTCATCTTATATGGAAAACAGTTTCGATAAAACACTTGAAATGAATTATTGAGTAAAATATCTTCTCTTCTTCAAACCCATTTTCTTTTCACAAAATGCCATGAATTTTTAAAAGAAAAATATTCTGTTGAAAATAATTATGAAATATTTTAGATAAATCTTCATGAAAATAATGTTTTATGAAACTTTAAGGATCCATTCATGTCGTATAATTTTAAAAAAACATTCTCCTTGTACTTTTGCTGAAAAGTTAAAAAGTACCTCGTATGGTAAACAAAAGAAACATTCCTTCCATACTACATAGTAAAAGTAAAAAAGGGGTAAACATGACTTTAAACATATATGGAATAATATTAAACACTTTATGAAATCATTTTTATAAAACACGGACATGGATGATAAATATAACCCCAATAAATACTTATGTATAAGTAATCTCGGATAAAAATGAGATTGCAAACTTATCTCTTACCTTATGTCCAATTTCGTCTGTATGTGTCCAAGACTCTTGTATAGTGGGTTTAACCATATTATTACCATTTAAAATAACCATATTCATATTTATTATATCATATATGATTCAATTACGACTTTATATTACCCATTCATTTGTTAATTCCATGTTAAAACTGCATTTTGGGTAAAATCATTTTATTTATCGTACGTGTTTGGACTTGTTGTTCTTGATATTATTATTACTTATATAATGATTTAATTACTTCCAGAATGTAAAAAATGATTTATATATCAAATATATTCAGTATATATATATATATAATAGATAAATAAATGAAATGAAATACACTATTCATAGAGACGGTAGACCGTACGTACGAATGAATGTTGTTTTCATTTCCTTATTGAATTGAATGGAAGTAAATAAATGACATATATATATAAATCTAGTAGATTTATTATGTCATATATTTCCTTATTATTCATTATATATATACTTTATAATCATTTTTTGAATGGTTAACATGGAAAATGAATCTCATTGCGTCATGGAGACGGTAACCCGTACGTACCCATGAGCGATGATATCATTCCCATAATTATTGAATGGTATTGTAGTGGAAGATAGAATAACTCAGAATTATTATCATGTTATAATAATCATATATAGTTATTCTTTACACCATTATACCCATCCAAGTAATGTGGTTGTGGAAAACAGATTACACCACGACGTGGAGACAATATTTTGTATGTACGCATGCACGGTGATTTCATTTTCCATAGGATGGATAGAATGTGAAATAGGTTTGGTTCATATTTATAATAAAATATAAGTATATTAGTGATATTTATGTTATAAATTTATTATGAAACAACAAAAGAAGAGGAAGCAGGAGAAGAAATTAATTTGAAAGAATCGGTAAAGGATATTACCTCTTCTTCGACGCGCCTCTTCTAAACCTCCTCTTAGGGCACTAAATTTGGTCTTTGAAGAAGACCAGGACCTCTATTATGTTTCTAGGAAAGTGTATAAGATAAATGGGTTGGTTTTGTCTGATCGGGAAGGCTCAAGATGTTGTGAAGAAGGCAGGGAGGAGGTTCCCTTTTTTAAGAGAGGAGAGGGGCACTTTTGGAAACCCCTAAAATATTAATTTATAATAAACTCAAACCCCACCTAAAAACCTCCAAAATAACTCCAATTATAATATTAGATGATATAGGGTTTTAATATCATCATCCAATAAAATTTATACATGCTTTTATTTTATTTTAATCCTTATCATTTTGATTTATCCATATTTAATCTATTCAATTTTATTTGTGGTAATAATGTTATAAATTTTAAATGGTTATAAATACATACTTATGTGTTGTTAATTGTACATAATTGGATAATTTATGAAATTTTAGACATTATAAATTTTAATTTGTAATTTTTAAATATTTTTGTCTTTTTTAAACAATTTAATAATATGTTATTTTTATAAAATATCAATAGTGTCAATTTTGACACTATTATTTTATTTGAATTTAAATAAACTCCACACAGAAGATATGTTTAAAACAAAATTTTTAATAGATTTCTAAAATGTCATATTTATCTATTAAATTAGTGGATCACATTAATTAGTTCATATAATATTTATTTTAATATTTTCAACACCATTTATTTGATATTTCATTCAATAAAATAATTTCAACATCACTATTCTGTCACCATTAAGGATAACTATTTAATCCCTAAAAATTATAAATACATTTAAATGATGTAGATAATTTTATTATATTTCTGGTGACTATTTATGTTCTATGTTTATGAAGTTAAACACTAAATTAAAATTATTACATTTATAATATATAAGAGAGTGACATGTTGTGACTCGCTTTGGTTTTAATAATAATTATATCATTTTCATGGTCAAAAGTCCATGAAATGAATCTATTCCTACCCTTAAGTGATATGGGTTGAATTTTATTTATCCAATAGAATTTTTTCAGGTCTTAGGGTAATTTTATAATCTTATTTCTACCCTTAATTACCTGATTAACCTTTAACTGTAGTAAATAAAAATTATCATAGTTACTATTCATAATATCAAAAAAAAGTAACCTATTAACATAATTTGGACACACTAAATCCAAATATGGAATCCATTTTTCAAAATTCCAAACACATAAGTTACAGTAATTAATTTTAAATTAATCTCGTTGTTAAGAAAAAGGGTTTTAAAAGTTAAAACATTGCAAAAGATTGAAATGTTTTTACCTATGAATTCATTGTAAAATTAATTATAATGAATTACATTATATTAAATACTAAAAATATATTCTATTTATACTTTAAAACCATTATGTATTATAATTTTACTATATAATTTATCTTGATGAAAAAAGTTGTTTTTAATTAAAATTTACCATATTTTTATTATTCATCAAAATATGAAGGTTATCAGAATAATGTCAAAAATTTATCCAAAGTAAATTTTTATATATTGATTAAAATTAATAAGTTTATTTGGTCTTATTGTACTTATAAATGTGTCAAAACTAGATTTAAAGTGGTCTCACCATCCAAAGGTGGAAAAACTGCATTTTTTGAAAAATACTTATTTTACCTGAAAAATTTATTTTTTTCTCATACCATGTTCTAGGATATGTGTATGATGAATGATATTGTTATAGAATTCAAATTTTGGTTAATAATATTCATAAAGGCTAGTTTATAATAATATTATAACAATATATCGTTGTTTAGTGAATCTCAATATAACGTACAACACACGCTATTTGGGATGGTCACTCTTGCATAAAACACAAGCCAAGAATAGTGTTTTCGTATAATATAAGCTAATATTGTGTTGCATATAGCACAAGCTAATTTTTGTGTAGCATACAACACAAGACATCAAAGAAATTAAAAAATAATATTTCTCATAAAATCTCGGGGTGTTACGGTTCGAATCCCTGGAGTTCCATCTATTATAGTCTCTTATCATGATTATCACTTTACATCCCAATTCTGGAAGGGGTTATAAGAGGTATTTGGGAATATATTATGCTTGAGCACAAGATTTCACCAATAGGAGGATGAGAAAATAGAGTAGACCATGTATGTTTTAAAAGACATGCTACGGGCCTGCGTGTTATATTTTGGCCATAGTTGGGAGGATCACCAACCCCTGTTGGAGTTTTATTACAACATTATCGCCCATTAAACCATCGGTATTGCACCATTGAAGGCCTTTTATCGGTGACCCTATAGGTCACCCCTTTTCTTGATGAACCCAAGAGAGTCTGCACTCATGGGACTGAACTTAGTTTAGGCGACTACAGAGAATGTGCAGATCATCCTGGAGTAAATGAAGACTGCACATAGCTAACATAAGTCTTATGATGACAGATTATGGAGGACTTTGGAGTTCAATGAAATAGATTATGTGTTCTTTCGGGTCTAACCTTGACACAGATTATAGAGATTTGGTCGGGGAATCAAGATATATATGAAGTTCATCAAAACTATTTCGATACTATATATAGTTGGCAAGTTGGTGTACCACTTTGATCTACATTTGCAGTTAGAGTGGGTACAAGAGGACTTCCACATGTCGTAGCTGAGGTTGTATGTGCATGACCCATCACAAATCATTGACTTGCTCAAGATGGACATCAATGATGGGATGACATTTTTTGAGTACCCAGTGGAGATCAAAAAATTATAGGGGAGGATCCTTCATGGGATGTTTATTCCCCTATTGAACATTTGGTTGAAGCATGAGAATCTCCAGAAGAGCACATGGGAGTGGGAGGGTCAAATTTTTGCTCAGTTCCCCCATTTGTTAGATTAGATTTTTATATTTTAGGGGTGTAAAGCCTGAATTTTGGAAGAATATAACGACTCAGATTTTCCATATTTTATTTTTAGAAAATATTTAGGAATATTCTGAGACTAGGCACTGACACAACATGTAATTCCATGGCCTGGTTTTCTCAGAACAACTCATTGAAAATTTTATGTTCTAAATCGCACATGCACTTCTCTTTCCTTAAAAATTGGAATATCTTTTAAATGGGTTCCTAAATCATAAATATGAGGGCTCCATTAAGCCCATAATGGGGGCTTCACATTAGGCACGACCTAACATTGGTTTTGAGTCATCTGATTAAAAAGTCACCAAGGACGTAACCGTAAATAAAATAATTAAATAAAATAATTTTATTTAAAAATCCTAATAACCCATGAATGGTGACATGGATTGGAAATATGAGACCACCACTGAGTTTGTAATGTGGTTTCCCCTAGTTGAAACATAACCTCATTCGGTTCAGGTCCTCTATGGAAAACTCAAAAAGGATGTAATTATCATTAAATAATTTAAAGAAAAACTATTTTATTGATAAAGTGACAATTTCAACATTAAATTTACTATTAAAGAATTTCTTTAAGGTTGGATTATCAAACCTTGATGATTTAGAAAACCATTGGATTGATTTTCCAACAAATTATGATGGATCAAAGTTCTGATTGTGGACTGTCACGCTGATGGAGTTGGAGGATCTTGTCAAAGATGAGAAAATAACTGTTCTTTGACAATGATCGATCCAAACTCCAGGTAGGTAAGTTCATTATTTTAGATTTCTTTGGTATTTATTTTCATGATGAATGTGGGTCATTCCACGAATAGATTGATCCATATATTGATCATTTTAGGATGGTTGTTAATTACATGGTTTGTTAATGTGTTATTATTCTAAATTCTTTAGCATTACTCATTCTAATGATAAAATACTAACGTAGACATGAACAAAGGTGGAGGTCCATTCCTTAGGGTGTTCTTCAGGTTTTTATCTCCACTGTTCTTATTGTTCTTTATCATTGTACACTCTTAGTCATGGATTGACATGTCGGGTGGATCTGAATGAAATCGGAACCCAAGGATTGGAGGGAAAAAAAAGAGGTTGGGTATGTATATATCAGGACCCAATAATCGTTGATATGTCTTATTTTTAGAATTACAAGAAATAAAGGTGGCTCGGTGTTCTGTGTAAGGGACCACCAGTGTGAGAATGTTGTGGCAGTCTGGCGAGGTGGAACAACGACTAGAGGTGGAAGAGGTGGAACTGATCACAAAAGGTGACGATGGTCCATCTGGTATGCGGAGGGAGGACACGTGGGGTGATGGTGGGAAACAAATGAATCATACGTCTAGAGAAAATGGATGTTTCATGGGATAGGTCGGCAACAGTTGTCGTGTGGGATGCAGCCGAAGACCGCTTTGACTTGGCTATACCAACCGCATGTAAGCAGGCCATGCCAGCCCAGATTGATTGGGCTAGGACTAAGAAATATAGCTCAACTCCTATAGAGTACGTTCAAGCCCATAGGAGATGGGGTGGGTCGGGTTGGACATAGGTTGGCCCTAAGGCGGTCGGGCTCAGCCACGGTCGACCGTGGGGGTCGACTGCCACCGCCACTCAAGCTGATGTGGGGAAATCAACTATGGGGGAGGTCAGAACAAGCGGTTGACTAGGGCGGATAGACCAGGTGGTCGACCACAGTGGTTGACCACCCTAGTTGGTCCATGATCTAGTGAACTCCCAACAATTCTGAATTTTAAAAAGGGCCTAACATTCAAACCAGATATCTTTTTGGTGATCCTTATATGGTGTTGGGAACCTCATAATGAGACGGTCATGTCAAAATAACATAAGTGGGTTTTTCAGGGAGTTTCAATACGACCTAATGGATATAAGAGTGATTTTTCTCAGAATGGGCATGCTTTAAGGAAAAAATTTTTATGGATGTGGCCTAGAGACTACGTGTCTTATAGAGATTATGTCTCTTATAGATAATGTGTGTCTTATGGGGACTGTGTGTCTTATAAAGACTGTGTGTCATATAGAAATTATGTCTATTATGGAGACTAAGTTTCTTTTTGAAATTGTGTGTATTATTATATTGTGTATATCTAGATGTTATTTATATATTTGATGTAGACATATATCTGTGAGGAGATTATTATGCATTAATTTATGGTATTCTATGGTGGTATTCCATTATGGTATTTCCATTGTAGTATTCTTTAATGGTATTGATTATTTTTATTTCCTTTTTAGGGTTCATTTTTGGAATTCCTTTGTGGTATCCCTTCATGGTATTTCCTTTTTAGTATTCCTTTGTGGTATTCCTTCTTGTAATTTCCTTTTTGGTATTTCCATTATGGTATTCTATTATGGTTTTGGGGTTTTCTATTGAGTATTATTTTACTGACCCTTGAACGGGATTTTCCTGCACATGTTGTGTCTTGTGCAGAAGATCGACTCTTTGATGGAGTTCCAGGTAAACCAGGACCTGGAAATGCCTTGTGAGATCGAACAAGATGATGTGTGTTCCGAAAGATTTTCGGGACATAGTCCTAGAATCTATTACATTACATGTAGGACTTGTGTCCGTAGACTAATTTCTTTTGGTGGGGTTTTTTAGCCCTATTTAATTTCTAGTAATTTAACTATTGTACTCTTGTTGTGGGATATAGTGGTTTTCATAAAATATTTAAATATATTTTTTACATTTCATCATTTTTTTCAGGGAGATGTATGAGTGCATACATGTTTTTAGACAAATTACTCCCATTTGTGGCATATTTATACCCTGTTCTAGTCACCAACCCCATGCCTATTGGAGGCAGTCTTGGGTTAGTCATGTCCTGGGCCCCTCTAGGATGGTTCATGACAACCATATACTTGGATTTATATAGAATATATCATATCCATAAAATGTCTTAATATATACATTTACATTAATGAATAGAAGAGACAAATCGATTCTCACATTACCCATTAAGGAAATATTACTCCTGATTCAACCAATGTATCATACTTCTCTGTAAATATATGTTACCATAAATTTCATTCAAACCTATATGTATGTGGATTGTAATGTCCATTAATTTTAATAATAAATTCAAAGGACCAATAGAAACATATATAGATAGGATCATCCAATGGAATGCATAAATTTTGATTTCCTATTGGCATGTCCCATTAATATAATTTACTACACAAGAAATTACCATTCACATACACCCTAAGAAGGTGCATGAATGTATTTTGAGTCTCTAAATATGATTTACTATATAATTTGTGTACCTAAATTGATTTCATCTAGATATAGAACATATATATATATATATGAGTGAAAATGTGTGTGTAACTTATAGGTTTTTATCCTAGTTGTGAACTACTATGAACTTTTAGTTACATATATAATATTTGTAGATTATCAAAAAAATCAAACATATGGATAATCATGATGTTATAAGTAGTAGAATAATATTCAAAATATTGAATAAAAATTATAATAATGTTCAAAAAAGTTGGTTCAAGGGAAACAACTCAAATAGACCCCCCCCCCCCCCCTTTCACAATATCAAATTACTAACAGCCATTAGTCTGCTATGACTAACATGATATCCATTCTTATATTGAGATAGGACTTTATGAAAGTAATAAAATATGTTTTCTTCCATATAAAATATTATTACTATAACATCGCCTTCTGAGAAAAACCCCTCATTAGGTGATACTTCTGGAGTATATCCTTTTTCTATTGGTGTGACCTTAGAAACTTTTCAAGATCCATCACTGCATTATTATCACAATATAATTTGATATAGTATTTACTGACAGGTACAACATTAATCCATATGAAATAGTTTTTTATATAAATAGATTCATTGGTTGCATCAGAAGCATAAATAAATTCACTCTCTAATATGGAATTGACAAAAAAATATACTTTGAACTCTTCCACCTCACGGCTCCTCTATTATGATAGAAAAAAATCATGATTACAACATCATATCCTTGTAATCTATTTGGATATGTTAATTAGTATAACACTTGATGACTACCTCTTCATTTTATATTAACCAAAGAAAAATCTTTAGTTATTCATAGATACTTCAGGATATCCTTCATAGCTGACCAATTATTTTCTCCTAGATCAACATGATATCTCTATATAATTATCACTGTTTATGAAACATATTTTATGGTAAATAAGTTGGAAAATATGGAAGATCATATATCTAATTCATATTGGATCTTACTCATTCTATGATTTTCATATTTTTATAAAAAAAATCTTAGAATGATATATAGAATGTGACACTTGAACCACCCTATCTTAGATGGTTCATAGTATATATGTGTAGTATCTAGTTAATATATGTACCATGAATTATTTGATGAAACCACATGTATCTATAATGAGTGATCTTGATCCTTTGAATGTAGGATACTTAACATATTTACTTCATGGATAAAATATTTTAATCTGTTATTTTACAAACTATATGATTGGTTCGTAAATTCAAAATAAGTAATATACCATAAATATATACAACTATGATAACAAAAAAATTCCAACTACAATTCTTTAAAACACATGGTTCAAATTAATTCATAATGAAATCAAAATGTTTTATATATTCGTTAAATTGAATTTTACAAGACCATTATGCTTTATTCTATCCATAAATATATCTATTCAACATTCATAACTTTTTGGAATCACCTGGATTAAAAAATCCTTTTAGTTGTTTCATGTAGACATCTTCTTTAAGGTTCTCATTAAGTATATATATTTTAAAAATTTTCTTCAAAATTTCATAGTCCTTGTATGATTTTATAAATAATATAATTTTGATGCACTGGAACACGACACCGGGTGAAATAGTTTCATTATTGTCAATTCAATGATGTTTTTTAGAAAATTAGGACATTATCCTCTTTCCATAGGTATTTACAAGACCTTCCATTTCTATTTTTTCCTTTAATTCTAATTTTCACCTAACAATCTTTACATAAATGGTTTGATTGACTCAAACCCATACTTGGTTCTGATACATGGAATTCATTTTAAAATTCATTTCATCATTTTATCTTGTATCATATAATCTATATACTACCTATTTGTTAGAGATAATATTATTATTGAAAACAAATAATTATTCACCATATTTAAGGACTTGAAAACCATATCTCTCTAGTTCTCTTATATGTAAAAATCCTCAACATAATATGTATGTTTAAAGAAAAACTTCATCGATGGGGACCCATAGAATATGTTCTTATCCCAAAAATTGTGTACCATGAGAAACAAATTCATCCAAATCAATATTAATCCCACTATCTTTTTTGATTATGTGATCCCTCTGAATAAATATATATTATTTGATGATAATCACTTTTATGGATGAAATGATTAATTGGTAGTATCCATTATCATCATTCGAATTCGATATGGAGATATAATTTATACCTTCTAAAGAAATTTTATTCTTGGTAAGTCTATTAAAAATACATTGGAACCTTGTACACATGCATATTCTATAATGAGTTTATTTCCACAGATTAAATCACAGGGGAATATATTCTCTATATTTTTTAATACATGGTTTAGTTTTATACCATATATTTTAATGCATATCCCCAAAAAAATCTCAATCTGTATGACTCATCATCAACCTTACCATGTATATAAAGGTATGGATCCTCCTTCCACTAACACCATTTCACAGTGGTGTGTAAGGTTCAGTGAGTTGATACAGAATCCCAAAACCCTATATAATGTTGATAAAATTCTAGTTAATATATTTACAACATCAATTAAATCTATGATTCTTTATCATACCACCATATTTATTATATACATCATTATTATATTCCACGATTTTCTCAAAGATCTTGGACTTATACATCATCTATTATAAATAATCATATCTACTCAAATCATCATTAAATGTTAGGAAGTAAGAGTACCCTCCTGTGGATTTTATAGTAAATGGTCTAAAAATATCAGTGATTAATAATCCTTGATGTTTTATTTCCTAATCACCAAGTCTAATGAATTATTTTGTTTTCATTTTTCCTTATAAACAAGCTTCAAATCATTCAAGTGGTTCTAACTCAAATGATTATAAATATCCATCTTAATGGTGATTTATCAAATAGTGCTCATTTATATGACCAAAATGTTTATGACACAATTTGGTGTCATATGAGTTGAGTGAAAAAAATTTATTAACTCCCAATACATGGTTTTTATAATTTAATACATAGATATTATTACTTAAATGTTTATACAATATCATATGTCATATTTATAAAAGAAAAAACATTTATTTCAAAATTTGAAAATAAAACCATATCTATATAGGAAGTAACTAAAACTATGTTTTCTTTAATATTCGGTAAATAAGAAAAATATCTAAATACTAGTATCATTACTATTGGAAATTAATGAAGGTATTCTTCAATAACTATTGTAGCCTTCCTCACACCAATGGAAGCTCAAAAAACAACCTCTAATTAGGGAATATTTTTTATATACATAGTTTTTACACTTGGATACCATTTTTTGTATTATGATCTATATATAATAAACAATGTTTATATGTTGAAATATTACACTCAATAATGATTCACATTTAGCTTACCCTTTCTTATGTAAGAAGTTCCTCTTCTAGTGTCCTTGTCTGGCCATGGAAAAACACACTACTTCATTTTTCTTTCCCTACCTCTATATGATAATATTAAAATAATTGTGTTTACATAGATCTTTAGAAATGTTATGAGTCATGGATCCCATTTCATTGTTCTTAATTTTCTTATTCACTATAAGGACTACAAGTTTTTCATACCCTATGTGTGTTTTCAGTTAGAAAATATGAGTAATTAGCTCCAAAAGCCTCTTCAAATTATTGGTTATATTATAATTTATAATAAAATTTGAATAGTTATTTGATAGTGGGGAAAGTATGAGATCTATGAAAAAATCATCTTTAAATTTAACATATTTGGTTTCTAGGAGTTCAATGTAGCCAATAAAAATGACACAATGAGTCCCTTTTAGAACTAATTCTCCATTATTGGTCATAAAAAACTATTTGAGATCTCATATATCTATTATCTCACCTTATCTTAAGATAGATACCAAAGTCGAGACATTATTCAATATGTATCCGTGCTCTCATGTTTTTTTAGAATCACATTGGTCCTAGATTATATAATGAAACACTAGACATCTACTGCATCACTCAAATATTTCTCATAGACTGATAACACTTTATCACTATGCTCTTTATGAAGATCTCTAGTAATAGGTTCTTCAAGAATATAAAATTTCTTTTCATGGTGTAGGGTAATTCCTAAGCACCTTTTTCACTCATTTAAATTTGATCATGTGAAAAGGTTAACATTATCAAGTATGAATCATAGATATATTTTTGAATAAATATTTATTATTTTTTATATAAATAAGATTAATATAATTTTATTACTTAATATGATAAAATAATAAATATAAATAACTATTATATTTATTAATCTCACACTATTTAATAAATACCCAATATCCCTCATCTATTGGATTAGGAATATATATTTTCATAGACATTCTAGTGGAAAGGATCTATATTCCCCTTTCCATCACCTCAACAGTGGCTGATCAAGAAATTTCAATGTTTTTAGACAGGTATTCCAAATACTAAGTGTATTAACATATAGTTCCCTGATCAGTTGAGTTGACTCGTCAATCCTAAAATACGTAAATAGGATTTCCTCAACCTATTAATCTTAGTTACACCCATTACTAGTCACCCCTATATGTAAAATAAGTAAATTCAACCCAAAACATCATGTTATAGTTTCCAAATAAATAAAATCACCCAACAATGTATAATCTAGATCTAGGAACTATGTTTCAATTTTAATATAAGTAGTTGAATGTAATACTAATATTATGTATGTAATTATGTTATTTTATATTCAGGCATTAATTTAGAATTTTTTCTTTATTACATTATTGTTTATATTTATTTAATTTACTAATGTGACAAACAAAAGTCTTCTAAAATATTTAAACATAATCCAACCTATTTTAGTTTTATCATTCATGATGGTTAATTTATAAATTTATGTGATCTTGAAAAATCAGCTATAATGAAATAACCTTATAACATTAAACAAATAAAATAAAAATGTTGTATAATAATAATATTTTACAAATGGTTAATTTTTTTAGTAGATTATAAACTAACCATTGATCTAAGAGAAAACACCTAGAGCCATGTATCGATTGTGTTATAGAATTTCACATGTACACATATGTATCTCTCTTGGATTGGTTATACCTCAACTCAAATCATAAACATCCTCTCCTAGAGTAAGAAATCTATCCATTACGAATTATTTTACACACATATAGGTGAGGGAACCAAATAATTGGTAATAGTGTTGACATAAATGAAAGCATAGGCTCGCAGGACCATATATAATGAGGGAAGGGATGACACCCATAATATAAATTTAATTTAATAATTAATTGAAAATGATACAAATCAGTACAAAAGTTGGTTATATGATTCTGATCATCCATATAAATGAAATGAATTATTCATTTAATAAAAAATAGCTTTCAATTATAATCATTTTTACTTAAGATAAATCATGATCAAATTAGTTAATTATTTTTTTTAATTAATAAATTCACTTATCTAAAATATCATCCAAATATTTTATTAATATTCTCATCCATCATGATATTAAAAAAACATAATAAATTTATTCAATATTTATTGTAAAAAAATACCATTGAGGTAACATGGTTCGTACCCTTTTGAACCACCAAACTTGTGTTATATTCTTATACTATTTACTCATGATCCATATGGAATAAACTTTTATCATTTATATTAATGTAATTTACTATAAAATTTATGGATACACAAAACACATGGTATTCACATTTCATGTTATGCTTCAATTCACCTAGAGTAATGATTGTATTATTACTAATACATAATGTTCCTTTTCAAAAAGTATGAAAAAAATAATTAGTCATTTAATATAATTGTATATATAACCAGTTACATCTATTGTTCTATCAACATAACTACTGCATGGAACACATGTTGATTGGGATAAGATTTTATAATAAATTATTTTTTATTTCTGTGTGGTTTGGAAATATAAAATCTATGTAAATTATAGGTACAAGATGTGTACTTTTCTCACTGCCTATCTCTGGCACATTCCAAGGGACTCTTCATGTGAATATTTGGAAAAATAATTATTATTTTCATGCAATGTACATGGGATACACAGTTTGTGGTCTCTATGTTACATGATAAATAGTCATGTAGTCTGTGAACATAAATATATGACCCGTATATGACTAATGGACAACAAATTGTATATAGATGTTACATGGTGTGTAGTCTATTTAATCATTAATTAGTTGGCCCGGTCAACATGCAGGGTATTTATATACACACTATGAATAAAAATTTCTCATGGATCAAATTAATTCTAAAATAAATCATATTTAGTTGAAAATGGGTACACAACATGTACAACCAGGCCACACAACATGTAATATTATGATAACTGGCTAGAATCATTAGTACCTCTGGATGAGTTCATTGAATTAATTTCATTCAATAAATTAATTTATTTTATTATATTAATTATAATGATGTGAAAGTATATAATATCTCTAGATTCATATAAATAATGATTAAACCAGTATTGATAACTAATGATATATGTGTAAATCAACTAGTGATCATTAAAAAATTATAAAAAACTATGTGGATGATCTGATTCTACTTGAAGGCTCTTGATATAGTGGATTCTCCCAATAGGTATTTTCCAAATTATCTTTTTCCATAACAAATGATTAATCCAAGATTTAAATTATGATAAATACAATGATCAATGGAAATGAATGAAAGAATAATTTACTATTTTATGCTAGAACCAAGATGCATGATCATCACTTATTATTTATAATTATTTATGAAATTAAATATTTAACTTGTGATTAATTATTCAATCATTAATTGATATGAAAATTTCACTATATTGTACTATAGTTTCATTGTAGGAATAAATTTTAGATTCCCTCTATCGAGGATCCACACAAGATCCATTAACCTTTGAATGCCACCATATGAATCTCTAGGTGCTAGCATAGATAGATCCTAAAATATTGTATCGTTCTCCTTTCATCACCATGAGAATAGTTGGAATAGGAATTCACTTTGATTTCTCTTGACTCGTGAGTGATGGCGGAGGATTATTTCTCTCCATTATTGAGAGTTTTTTATATGGATATATCTATGGGATTAAATATAATTCTCTATGAATTTCAATATGCACAATCAAAAGAAATTGGCAACCTAATAAGAAAATAATATAATTGGTATTATATTCATATAATGTTAATAACTAATACTTTCACATATGTACTTATTATTTTTTCTTAATTCAAATAGAACACCATGTTAATAATAACAAAAAAATATTCATTAACATTCACTAGATGTATAACTTAAAATAAATTTTATTTATTCAAATAATATTAAATATAAATAATTTCTCACTAGACTACTAATAATATTCCACCATTCCTCTAAAATATTTATTTCTCAATAAATAATGAATATTGATATAATAAATAAATATAATTTCAATATTCACTTATAAATAAATAAATATTAAATTTAATAAATCAAAAATTATGTTTTATTAAATGTTCCACTAACAAAATATTTTCTTGAATAAATAGTGACAGAATATAAGAGATTTAGAAAACATGAATTGTTATGGAAAAAAATATAATAATAATATCTATTAAACATTTTTAATAATAATATTATTGTTATTATTTAACTTTGGTTAAGATACACATAGTGTGTGGTACTCTAGGCCTCTTTCTAAGTGTAATTTGGGGAAAGTTCCCAATGTCCAAGGCCCGCATCTACCATCATTCCCTATAACCCATAAAGAATAATTTTAATTTCATAAGATATATAATTTCTATAAAAGTTAATTAGATATAAATTTTAATTAATTAAGATAGAAGATAAATCATTTCTCACATTATTCATGGATGAAATTTTTCTGATGACACCCCAAACCAATTCAACATCATTGTGAAGATATGTTGTCATGGTTTTTATCAATAAAAAAATGTAAATGAGTCATAAAATAAATTAATAATAATATTAAAGTCTAAGGAAGAATACAAACATCCACTGATAGGATCATCTAATGAAACATATAAATGTGGATTTTATACTGATGGGTCTCATTCTCATTATTTTCTAAAATGAATATTACCAAGGGAGTACACCATGATAAGGTGCCTCAATGACCTATGACCCTCAACTCCATATTTTCTATATAATATTTTTCCCTCAAATTATTTGATATAGCTATAGAATATACATTTAATAGTATTATCATGGAACTTCTGGGATCTCATAATTGATAAGAACTACTATAACATTTATAGAAACAATTATTCTTGTGAAATTATCACATAATATTTAATAGAAAATGAAAATCCTAAAGGTAAAATGATTTTATTAATATTAAAAATAATGAATACTATTTATATTAAATTACATAGATGTTGGTTCATGGGAACCAACTCCAACAACAACATCATTTAGTTATTTTATGAGAAAATTTTGATAAATTTATAGGGGTCCTCACTTAGATTATCAATAGAAATAACAATCAATAAATAAATCAAATGAATTTTTTCCAATGAAATTTTAGAATGAATGAAATTATATTATTAAATTTAATTTAATTTAAATTTGCAACATCTTATCTTTGAATTTATGAGGTTGTATTAATCATTTTCATTTGATCATATCCATTTAAACTGATGAAACACCAAAATTAGTCACCCTCTAATAAGTTCATCTCTGTCTTGAAACCATTGAGTGGTATCAAAACCACCACATTATATTTTATAATTATTTATAATTTATTTGATCAATTTCATGTGTTATTATTCATTTTCAACATTTTCTTATTTTAATTATTATTTAAATGGTTTACATTAATTAGTCTTTTGAGTTAATATGACTAATAAAAGGTTGGTAACATACAGAGAATAATCATTGATCACATTCATAGGATCTATGGTTTCAAGATACATGATGTTGATACATGGCATGAAAGTTTATATTAGATGTTTAATACCCATACTCAACTCACATAAGGATCTGTTCGTGTAAATATCATCTCACTGTATAAAATGGTATGAATCATCATTAAACACCACATATTGATCTTCTAGTGTGGCACATGAATTTAATGAGATTTCATGGTTTTCTATAGAGTACCCGCAATGTAACCCCAAATTATTTTTACCTCACAAGAAATTTAGGAATCCATGTGTACAATTCATGACATTATTACTTATAATCTAATGTATTCCTATCAAGTGACACAGCTAGACATGGACTACACAACATGTATCTATCATGTACATACCATATAACACATTTCAACCCATATAAAATACACATCTAGTTTCTTGGCATGTTTTTTGGGTCAACTTGAATAATAATAAAAGTGACATACAAAATATATGTTGTGTAGTTGGTTGTACATGTCAGGTGATTTTTAACATTCTATACTAGGTTCATACTGAATAATTTCCATTATGTATTTTGGTAATACAATATTAATAATTACTAACATATAATTTCTATATATACATGTCATGTAATAATCATGTTACACATATTTTACATCATGTGTGTTTGGAATTGTACACATGGAGTACATTTATGGTGCGACATGTGGTCATAAATGCTAAGAAGACTGTATTTCATCTCCAATGGAACTACATGTTGTGCCTATCATGAAATGTATTTTATGTACAAAACATATGGTAATGATTTTACACAACATGTGTCACATGAGAAATCAAGTGAAAATACATGCCTGTAATAATTAAATTTTAGAAATATATTTAATTTAATACCTCATTATATGATGTGTACTTAGTTATTTTAAAAAATTTAAAATTTAATTTATTATATATATTAAACATAATATATTGTAACATTTTTATTTGCATCATGGGCTATTATGACAGAATATTAAGATAAATAATTACTTAATATGATAGTTCAGTAATTTACTCTACGAAATGTGTGTTAATGAGAACGAAAAGGAAAAAATGATTGAGATTATTAATTTGTAGTCATTTCTTATTGTGTTTGATCATTATCATCATAGATCAATTTATATGTGGATTTTATTTATATAATTTAATTACATTTTTCATTTTTACATGATATAATTTTAATAAATTAAATATGATAATCTAGAAATCACCTGACACTATTTTATAATGTAAAACCTTTAGGTTAAAGTTTATTTCATATAACCACAAACCTAGTGTAACCCTCACTTTTAAGTGAGTAAACATTTATATAGTGTGGATATCCAAGCATGAGGGAACTATTAGTGACCTTGGATGAGGTGAATCCAATCGCATTGGTATATAAGGAAATAAATACTTTCTATAAATTTAACTATGTAAGGGATAAAGGATTGCATCCCAGATGGTCAAGATTTTTTTTACGCTATATAAACCAAATAATTGATAATATATGATGACCACATCAAATAGTTATTTCATTTTTTCAATTGAAGGTTATTTATTTATTTATATGACACATCCTTTATTTAGATAATTAAATTGTTTCACATAATAAATTAATTATAAATTATTTTATTTGACATGTTTAATTAATTATGTATGGTCCACATTATATTAACAAGAATGAGAAGAATAAAATAAATGATATTTACTCAAAACTTGAACAAAATCCCTTAAAAGAAATATTATATTGTAAAAATATTTCTATAATCTATATTAGAATAAAAAATTAGTTAAGTTTTTTATTTGTACATAGTCAAGGGATCTTTTAATTATTGGGGAGTCATAGTAAATATTATTGTTCAACATAACAAAAGTGGTTTTATTGGAAATTTCTGATTTTAAATCTACACAATTGGTAGGTTTGTTTTATGGAAATATGATAATAGTATTTTATGGGTGGGGAGTCCAATCAATAATCCTAGGATATATGAGTTAATTATATAATGAATTAAAAAATTAAAAAATTCCTTACATTAATTTCTATTTCTATGATCTAGTTTACGAGAATGGAAATATAAATATTTTCTAATAGAATTCCCATGAAAGTGGATATTTATAATCCAATGGTCAGTGATGTTTGTATTTGATTAAATAATGGGGAATAATTTAAATTAATATATAAAATCTTAAAAGGAAATAATGATAAAATATAAACTATATTATTATATTTGTTATAGAATAAATGAGACACCACATGACTATATAATTATCCATATGATTCAATTTTAATAAATGTAATCTCTTAATCAGTACTAACATCCAATAATGGTATAAAAGTGTGCTTATTTTACAACACTATGATTGGATATTTTAATTAGTGGATTTTCTAGTTATAACTAATACCACATAGGAGGTTAGTGTGGATAGATAAAAATATCTTCTTGAAATATTTGGATGATGAATTAGATATCAAATGCGTCATTTCAATGAATAGTAATATCTTGATCCTTCATAAAGGCGTAAATCTATTTTACATGTTGTCTCATCTAATTGATAACTTTCAATGTAAATAATGATGACATTGGTAAAAATATCCTAGGTACTAATTAAATTAAATACAAGATAAGGACTTCTATATGGAGAACTTTTTATTAAGATGATTGGCGATATTGAGAATTTGGAAATTATTGTTTACAATATACATAATGATTTTTAGAAAATTTTAAATATATAATTATTTATTATATGATTTTCCTGTTGTTTTGTGAACATGAAAATTGAATATATTTATAAGATTATCCAAGATCTCTTGATGTTGATTCACCAAGTTAATAAAAATTTAATAGTGAAAAAACAACAATCCTTATAGAGAAGAAAATTAAATGAAAAACAAATTATATTGATAGTTCATGTTCTAAGTCACCATTAAACCACCATTAAATAATTTTAAGGTTCCAAATGGAGGCTAAATAGTATAATGAAATATTATTTTCTTAAGAAATTAAATTCAAATGGATGAAAAAACATACCATAGTTATGAAGTAAGGGGAAGCTTCAGTTATTTTTATTATCGAGTAAATTATTTTTCTTCCAACTAATTGGTCAATTGATATAGAATTTGGTTCCCAAATATGAACCCAAACATAATAACCAAAAATAATATGTAATAATTATAATTTTTTGGTGAATAATTTGTTTGTGAATGGAGGGAGTGTAACTGCATTGGTTATGAGGAACTTCCCTTGAAAATAATATAATCATGAGTTTTAAGTCAAGAATTAATTTTCTTACATTTGAGGATATTTTATTATATTTATTTTTGAATAATTAGGACATAGAACATACTTATTAACCTTATTTTACAAATTTTAAACTTCTTATTAGTATCAATTTTTTCAATAATATGATACTTTAAATATGAGACACATCTTCTGTTCTTGAAAAAATTTCAAAACTTTCATGTCACTTCTCCATTAATGTTAACCATCCTTAATCCCTATGAAAACATTTAAAAAATTTGGATGAACACATAATAGTCAATAATTGACATAAAAGAAGATGATAAAGAAAAATGTTAGTCCATTTAAAAACTATGAGATCAAAAAAAAGTATTTTCATTAGAGCGTTACATTCAATGAAATCTGGTTTAATACGCAAATATTATAAAAAAATAAAAGAAATAATAGGAGAAAAATTATAATCACTATATTTTCTTATTATAAATGAGAACACATGAAGAATATTTTCTTAAAAATACAATTTTTACCCAAAAGTGTATAAAAATCTCATAAAAAATATACATCTTAACTTTTTAGTTCTAAATATTTCCCTGAAAACTCATACAAAAGTTTATAAAATTTATGTAAGTTTATTCAGACGTAAACTTATTGAAACTAATATAAGAACTCTCACACATTTAATAACCATATATTCATCTTTGAATATAATTCTGCAGATAACTTATTCATTACCTAATGAATTGGAGATCTCTAATGGGGCCCAACCATCATATCATTTTCTATAATAGGGAACAAAATATTGTATCATGAGATATAATGAGGATAAACCAATTTTATAAGTAATATCGGGTTTCGTAGTTATGAAAAATTATTTCCAAATACTATATCATGAATAGAAAATTTTAATCATTCACATTTTCATCATAAAACCCATGAAAAAACTATTTTCAACCCATATGCATAACACATAAGGATATTTTTAATACAATTTCTTTTCAAAAATTATTCTTAAAAATAAAATATCAAAAAGGAAGGGAATTAGTGTCTTTATACAAAAAACATAAATCATAAAATTGAATCCCAATCTTAAATAACTTTTACGACTATATAAAATATTTTGGTCACAGTATATGTTAAAATAAAACATTCCATATTTATTTTGTTAATTAGGTCATTTTTTGCATAATTTATGTAAAAATATTCATTTTTATATTATTAAAGTGAAATTAAATGTATACAAAATATTTTAATTTATAAATTATTTACATCCATATAAAAAATAAGTAAAATAATATTACGAATATGGGATTGGAAGAAAAATATTTAATAAATATATCATTAAAAAAATTGAAATTAAGTTTTATGTTCATGTGTCCCTTACCATGAGTCTTAAACATCTAGTATATTGTTTATATTCCTAAATAATAGATTTAATTTAATTAATTAAATTTTTGGTAACTTTTTTTTATTACATTTATTTTAATTTAATAATAAATTTATTAATCTGTTATGTTCATGCCAGACATTTTGTAGATATTCAGTTCATATACCTTTAGTGACATTGGTAGGATGACTACAAAAAAGGTAATTATTCCATAATCTATAGAATAATAACCATGACATATTTATAATCTTTTTACATAAATTATAATTTCAAAACCATATATGAGAAATGTTTATAAAAAATAAACCAGGTTACAATCCTGGAGATGGTAGGTCATACATAATATTGAGTAAAGTTTCCTTTTTTAATGATCATCTTTGAAAGAAGGATAATATTATCTACTATTTTAAAAATTATCGTTATATAATAATTCAGAAATATTATTTTTATATTTAAACTTATATATATCATCCATGTTATGTGGGTATTCAAAATAAATCACATCGCTTTGTGGAGGAAAACGTTTATACATATAAACAAACATCATTTTTATTTTTTACTGAGTACAATGTTAAGAATTTAAATGATATATTATCTTTTTAGAACAATAAATATGTTAGTATAATATATATATATATTAAATAAATCAATTCAACTAGTAGTAAGAGGATAATATGTTAAAAATCAGTAGGCATCACCAATGAATGAACGATAATTTCATTACCCATTTCATGGAAGATGATATAAATATATGTTATCCAATTAAGATAATAAAATCTAAGTATATGGGATATATTGGTTTTATTACTTCATCATGATTGATAAATATTTTACAAATTTATAAAAATAAAAAAATAACTTTGTTAAGAACGAGACCTCTTATTCCGAAAATATCTAATGGTTTACACAAAAATAATTAATATATTCTTTTTATGATCAAAAAAATCCTCTACGAAATGGTAATGGATTTATGTACTTGAATTTTTTTCTAATAAATTAGTAGGATTATTTGTTTTGATAAATAACTCCTTATTAAATTTTTCTTAAATTTTTCATGTGTTTTAATTAATTAAAATTTATTATTTACAAGTTTTTATAATGATTATATAAATTAATACTTCATCCAATTATTTTTATTTACTGAATTTAAATATATCTTATGATAAAAAAAATCACATCCTTAGTGAGGCACCTATGTTAGACCTCAACCAATTGAAGGACCCATTTGGGTAACCCCATGTTAAGCCCCACATAGGAATTATAAAAGGAGGATGAAGATCATGGTTTGCATAGTGAATGCTAATAGTGTGCATTCCCAAGTATAATTCCCATGGATTGTTCCTAGGTTGGGCTAAGTCATTCGCTTTTCAATTAGATAGTTTGTATGAAAAGTATAACTAGTGACTATCATCAGGAGCCAAATTTAACAAATGATCAATAATGATTTTATGTTATACATATCATCCTATGCTTCTCCAACCCGATTTGGGATTTGGTTTTATTATTACTATTCATCTATCTTTAAAATATCATACATATGTGGTGAGATCCTCAACCATTAGACCAGATCCAACTCATCTGTTTCATCTCCCACTTATATTATTTTGAACTCTAACACAATTTTCTTCTTCATGTACTTATTATTCTTGTTTTATAATGTATCCTACATTCTTTGACCGTAGTTTTTGATCACACTGGTTTATTTGACCAAACATTATTACATCTTTGACTCACACTAATTATTTGGACTAAGGCTATCTTACTTATTCAGTATCTCTTTTTCGTTATTCTCGTCTTCTATATATATCACACCCTGACCTATATAATTAATTTACTTTGTTATTTTTATTGGTTTTTAAAATTTTCGTTGAGGATTTGGTTGAATCCTGAATGAGATTTTTGAGTTTTGTTAAAAAAGTGTTTGTTTTTCAGCTAACATCGTTGGGCGTTCGGGCAGATCACATTATGGAAACCCCACTCAGCTTCTCCAATTAAATTGTGTGATCTTCCAATCATTCAAAAATTTCAAATGAGTAATTTTTTGTAATTTTTTGTGTTATTTAAAATTTTTATGGTTTCAAATATTATAATTATTGTTTTTAAAATAGAATGAGTATTTTTATTATTTATATTTTTATCAGTATGATTATTACAATTATTAATAGTATTATTATTAATAAGGCTTTCTTATTGTTATTATTATTGTTGTTGTTGTTGTTTTTGTTGTTGTAATCAAGGTATTATTATTATTATTATTATTTTAGGATGGTGTAAGGGCATCGCACGGCTAGTGGAAGTCATGCGGTCATCCTGGGTACCGCGTGATTACGATATTTGAATCGTCCTGATAAAAATGAATTGAATTAGTTGAAAAATTAGAATTTAAGTTTAATAGATAACTCACTAAAGTAATTATAATATTATCTTGTCATGTATAATAATATTATATTATAATTAAATATTTGTTATTATTAAAAATATTACTTTTAAAATTTTTATATTATTATTAAAGTTGTTGTTACTAATATTATTTTTATTATTATTATTATTATTATTATTATTATTAGTTATTTTTGTTTTTCTATTTTATTAAAATAAAAAATGAAATGAAATTGAAAACAAAAACGCGGAAGCCTAATGCCCCGCCCACTCTCTCTCTCCTTCTTCCCCATCGTGATCATGCCACCTTCTCACCCCGTTACTCATTATGGGTGCCACCACCCTCTCCGCCCCCTTCCTCGTCTCAGTTCCACCCTCAATCCTCACCTCTCCTCTGCACAGCAGGCCTCCACCTAGCCCCGCACCCACAGTCTGTGCTCCACACCTAGCCCCAGCATCTGTTGTTCACGCACCCATCGCCACCCGCTGGCTGCAGGCTTCTCCGGACGCACACCCACTTGCAGCATGGCACCCCATAAACCTCCCCCCTTTGTTGCACCAGCCTTCCATCATCCCCCTTCCCTGCTTCGGCTGGCCAGCAGCGGCTCAATGCCCCAATGTTGTCCAGCCAGTAGCGACGTGACACCCCGACACTCTCCCCCTTCACTTCAATAGTCACGCACTCCCTATCGACATCATTTGTCCTCCCTCCTTCTGGCACCGTACCATCCATTGTGAACCCACTGGATGCAACGTCCCCTTCTAGTCACTGCGCACCTACCGACCCACCTCGACGCCCCCACTACTTTTGGTCGGCAACCATAGGCTTCACACCCACTAGTCGTAGCGCCTTCCACCACTCATGTTTTTTGTGCACCCTCATTTCCATCCTCCATGCTCATCTTTGGTTGGGCGCGCCTCTGGCTCGGCAGTGCATCACCCCAAAAAATTGTTTCCTGGCCGTGCAGTTCTTGTGTGACCCCTTTTTCATCACCCATTAGTTGCACGACGCATCACAACTCTCCCCTACTACTTCGACCAACTCCTCCATCAACTGCATCGGCCTTTGTGCCACTGTTGATGGCATTGGTGACCTTCCCAGTGCACCGCGGAACTGCTCCCAATCATTCACTCTTTCATGCAACCCTGTTGGTCAAGCTCACCTATGCGCTGAGGTGAGGTTTTTTCTGATTCTTCAGTGGATTATTGTGTATTATTTTTTTGTGTATTTTACTTATTTTTATGAGTGTTGCAGCACATTGTCAAGATAATTCTGTGATACTACAGTTATCTGCTTTCATGTTCATGTGCACTTGTGTGAGGTGTGACGTGCCAACGTGTTTGAGCTGTGAGTTGAGGTTGGTCCCCCACAGTACTTTCCATTATATTTAGAACTTATTAATTTATATTATTTCATTAGTTTTAAATAAATTTTAAATAATATTTTATAATTATTTTTACAATAAATTTTCATTGTCAAAGATAGTGGTTCTCTCTTGTGCTTGAATTACGTGAAAGTGTTTTCTTTCAAATGTGCATAATTAGTGTTGATAAAATGCTCATATGGCTTGGTCATTAAATTTTGTTTATGTTAAAGAGTGGCTTGGGTTTAAAATGTGTTCATCTTTCTAAAATGTATTTCTGAAGTTGGTTTTCAAATGGATTTGAGATTGAAATTCATGTTTCTTTGGTCATTTGGAAGTGATTTGGAATTTGTTTGTTCTTATGGAAAAAGTTTGGTGTTGAGTGGTTGGTTAAGGAACATTTGGAACATTAATGAAATAAATTATTTATAAAACTCTCTTTGGGTGACTCGGGGGGTGATTCTACTGTGTACTTGGATTGTGTGAGTTATTGTGTGTGATTTTTGTGTGTTGTGGTTGGTTACTTGATTGAAATTGTTGAATCATCCCCTTTTTTATTACATGTGTTGACATGGTAACCTATCATAGTAAGTGAATCTTCTAAGAATGATTGCCTCACTAGTTTATATTATGCACTAGCTAGTGGCCCTTAGTAAAAACTTTTCTCTACTTGGGGATTGGGCCCCTCAGTTAGGCCAGGTATGGAAACACTGAGCATTTGGGTGTTATGATGTCATTGAGTACGGAATACCTTACAGATGATTCACACATATAGTATGTTATAGATTGTTCACAAGCTCCTAGGTTTGACCAATGTGTTTAGTTCTTATTTATATTTGGCAGACGATTGAGGTGATCAGTTTGGTTTCCATCCCCTGTGTTCCACTTTTCCCATTTCCCATATTGGGTGTTGTGTGTGTGTATGGTTTTTCTATTATTTAACAACTAAAATTATGAATATAAATTATTTACAGAAATGTGTTTAAAATGTAATGCAACATTTTCTGTCAAACCTTAAATTTGATTTAAAATTAAAAAAGTCAAAGGACTGTTACTTGTTTTAGAAATAAAAAGTGCGTGAAAACACATATTTTATATAATTTAGTTCAATCTTCAAATTAGTAATATTATTTATTTAATGGTAGTGCTTTGGGGATAGTTTTTTGGGCACACCTATTGATTTTTAATACTCACGCCAATAATTTTTTCTTGTTTTTAGTTTCTATTACAGGTTTGATATGAGCTTGCTCGCCATGGGAGAGATTTGGTGGTGGTTTGGTGACTGACTCTTGAGGTCATGATGATTTTTGGTCTTGTTCAAGTTAGTGTGTTGTTGTTGTTTATTTTTTTGTTTAATTTATTAACTTTATTTTGTTCTATTTTTCTACTGCATTATTTATTTTCATTTGGAGAAATCGTTCCCACATTCCATTTATTGATGACCTAGTTCTTGTTGCTAGACCAGGAGGATCGGGAATGCCTCTCGGGCCTTTCCGTGGATCGGCTTGGGTGACCGGATCACAGTCAACCCGGGTTGGTTCGTGACAAAATGGTATCAGAGGAGGTCGACTCTTGAGCGGACCTTATTTTTCAGAGCACACATCCTTGTTTGGAGTTGTCCTGATATAAGGATTAGTATATTCGGGACTCAAGGCATAGGGATGGGAATGATGTCATGAACCATTTCTCATTCTGAACCCCAGGTTACCATGGGATGTCTGGGCGTGTTGGTGACTTTTGATTGTTGTGAAATGTTTTATGTAGGTAAATGAAAAGGGTGTTGGGAGAGTAGATGCATAATCTTGTAGGGCCTAGAAATCCATGTGGAGCTGGGGACATTTCTCTAGACTGGTATATGTGACGGTGGCTTGATTGGCGTACATCCACTAACCATATGTCTGAGTAACCCATCGGCACTAGTTTCTCATTGTGAATCAGTTAGGTCTTCTTTAATTCTGAAAACTATTTGTATAGTTTTATTTTGCAAATTTTCAAAAGTTGAATTTGAAATGTCAATGACCATTTTTTTATTAAGTTCCTTGCTTTCATGTTCCATAGTGTTCACCCCCATGAAGTTTTGATGGATGCCCTAGGTACAGCTTCGGGTGGTGTGCCGTTTTAAAATCTTCCAGTTGATCATCCTATGGATTATGTTCAAGAATTCCGAAAGTTGAACCCTCCCCTATTTTATGGTCAAGATGATCCTTTTGAGGTGGAGGAGTGGTTTCAGAAGATTGAGAGTAACTTCAGTTTCATTGGATTTACTGATCCATTGAAGGTGAAGTTTTCTACCTTTATGCTTGAAGGTCCAACATGGAAATGGTGGAAGTCCGTGTTTCGATGCAAACATCGAGAAGATCTCACATGGGAGTTCATCAAGTTTTCATTTATCCAACAATATTTCTCTGAGTTGATTAATATAAGGAATAGGATGGAATTGTGTTGTGTTCATTAGGTTTTTGAATCAATACTAGAATTATATCGATGTTTCTTAGACCTAATATTATATGACCAATGGTTTGTTACAAACGATCCTGAAAAGCGTCGACAATTTGAGTATGGCATCTGACCTGAGCTACAGTTGAAAGTGGAAGAGATCAACCTAACCACCTTATCAGATGTTGTTGGGTAATACTTTAGGGCCCAATCTGAGTTAGAAGGAGGAAATGTGGTGGCGAATCCTCCCATGTCCTTGGGAAGTAGTGCAAAGGATGGAGATTGGAAGAATGGGAAGAGACCTCATGCAGGTGGCTCTAATAAAGGAATCAAGAGGACTTTAGACCTTCAGTTATCTTATTCACAATGAAATGTCATGATCTGTCACCAGAGTGGATGGAAGGGCCACAATAGTCTGATGTACCCGAGCTCTCTGAGACCCTGCCACACCTGTGGATGTCTGGGCCACTTGTAGTGATTGTGCCGAGTTGTTTTCAAGAAGCTCACTAAAGCCACATTGTCTCATCGAAGGTCACCTCAACCCGTTAGTAGGATTTGGACAATGTTTGGGATCATTTTCGTTTTTTCTCATTGCTATGTTCCCAATGTGTAGTGGTATTCTCTTCTAGAATTTTGTGGTGTTTCATTTAATTTATTTGAAAGAATAGTTTTTGTTGAACATCTTTGAAATATTTATTTTAATGGAAGTTCTTTTGTTGAAATTTTGGTTTGTTTGTTATGTTTGGAAATTTTTGAAGCCTGACTATGAGGAAAAAGATGCTTCAATTATCAATGCTCTATCCATAGGTCCCAGAGTGAAGCTAACGCGTAGTTAGAAGAACCCTAGTGGGGAAAAAGGGCCTTAGTTTAATCTTTGTCCTTAGTGTGGTATGGTTTGTGTTCCACTAAGGATGTGACGTTGTTGATAGAGTGATGGTGGTAGTTTTGATGAACTACCATTTGGGTCCTTCCCTTCTTCCCCCTCATAGTGGGGGTTTTTGGTCTATATTGAAAGTTTTCAAGTTCAGATAATCTCATTAGTTCTTATGGTGGGGAGACCCACGGTGGGTCTCGTAGTGTTACAATAGAAGTAATTTAGTGATAGACCGATCCTTATTGTGGTGAGTCTATTAAGGCCTCCTCAAATCAGTATCAAATTTTCTTTTCATGTATTGTTTGATGGCGAGTGGTCTCATGTAGAAGCACCTAATCCTATCTTCTTCCTCTTGAGTAAACTTTGGGATTGAATTACACCCAATAGTTTTGTTTGATTAAGATTATGATAATAAGTGTCGTAGGTGTTTTAAGTTTGTTCGTTCCTTGGTTGAAATGGATGGTATGGATTCTATTTAGTAGTGGTTAAGATGTTTTTGATTTAAGGATGAGTTGTAACTCTTGGGATTTTAGTGTCTATTTGGGTCGATCAGTTGGAGGTGCTTAAACTTTTGGAGGTGGCTGACACTTAAGAAGTTTTGTTATTAGGTCTTGAACATGTTGTGGATTTCTGTGGGAAAAAACCTTTATGGTTGGGAGAATTGTCACACCCTGACCTATATAATTAATTTATCTTATTATTTTATTTTGTTTTTTAATATTTCTTCGAGGTTTGGGTTGAATCATGAATGAGATTTGGGAGTTTTGATAAAAAAAAAGTGTGCTTTTTTTAACTAAAATTATTGGGTACTCGGCAGTGCGCATTATGGAAACCCCCCTTGGCTTCTCCAATGCCATTACGTGATCTCCCTATCTTAAAAAAATTTCAAACGAGTACTTTTTTTGTAATTTATTGTGTTATTTAAAAAGTTTATGGTTTCTATTAATTTTAATTATTATTATTAAAATTAAATGAGTGTTTTTATTATTTATAATTTTATAGATTTTGATTATTAATATTCTTATTAATATTATTAATAACAAGGATTTATTATAATTATTATTATTATTATTGTAATCAAGGTATTTTTATTGTTTTTGTTGTTGTTGATGTTATTTTAGGCTGGTGCGCGAGCACCGCACGGCTAGCGGAAGTCGTGCGGTCATCTTGGGTACCGTGAGCAGGCCGTCTTCCCACCCTCTTACCCATTCTAGGTGTCGCAGCCCTCCCAGCCTCCTTCCCTATCCTGACGCCACCCTCAATCCTCACCTCTCTACGCAGCGCACCTCCACCAATCGCTGCACCCATTTTCCAGGCTGCACACCTAGCCCCCATATTCGTTGTTCGCGTGCCCAACGCCACCCATGCCCCCCGCTGGATACGAGCTTCTTCGTCCGCACACCCACCTAGAGCGCAGAGCCTCAGTGACCTCCCCCTTCACTTCAAAGCCTTCCTCTGGCCCCCTTCACTGCTTAAGCTGACCAGCAGTGGCACAGTGCCCCAGAATCCTCCAACTAGTAACGTTGTGACACCCTAACACTCTCCCCCTTCACTACAATAGTCACGCGCCCCCTTCTGGTGTCCTTTATCCCCACTCCTGCTTGCACCACATTGTCTAGCGCACACCCACCTGCGGCAGCCTCCCCTTCCAGCCACCACGCACCTGCCTACCTACCTCGTCGCTACCTCTACTTCTTGCCGGAGACCCGAAGATACACACCCACTACCTAGCACACATTTTTCCTATCACATTGGCCATACTCCCTCCTTTATATCAACCTCGCTCATCTCTGTCCTGACGAACCTCCAGATCGGCAATACATCACCCCGCAAACCTGTCTCATGATCATGAAATTCTTGTGCGACCCATTTGCCTTCCCTCGGTCATTACACAACACATCGTGACCCTCCCTAACTGCTTTAACCAGCTACACCATCAACCGCGCTTACCTTCATGCCCTCAATGACAACATTGGTGGCCTTCCCAGTTCACCACGGCATTGTGCCCGACCATTCACCCTTTTGTTTGTCCATGTTTGTCGAGCGCACCTCCGCACCGAGGTGAGGTTTGTGAGGATTCTTCATTGGATTATTTTAAATTAGTGTATTTATGTTTTTAAATATTTTTTATGGTGTTTCAGTGCATTGGTGAGATAATTCTTCGATACTATAGTTTTTATCTTGTGCGTTCTTGTGTGCATGTGCGAGGCATGACGTGCCAGCATGTTTGATCTGTGAGTCGAGGTAGGTTCCCCACTACACTTTCCCTTATATTAGGAATTTATTATTTCTTTTTTATTTCATTAGTTTTAAATAAATGGTAAATAATATCAGATAATTAGTTTTGTAATAAATGTTTTTTGTGAAAGATATTAGTTCTCTCTTATGCTTGAATTACCTGAAAGTGTTTTATTTCAAATGTGCATAATTAGTGTTGATAAAATGTTCGGTTGTCCTTTGTAAGTAAATTTTTTTTCCTTTAAAGAGTGTATTGGGTTGAAAATGTTTTTCTATTTCTAAAATGAAATTATTAAATAAGGTTTGAAATGTTTTTTAGATTGAAGGTTGTGTTTATTTGATCCTTTAGAAGTGATTTGGCATGTGTTGGTTCGTCTGGAAATAGGATGGTGTCGAGTGGTTGGTTAAGGCTCATTTGGCACATTAATGAACTAATTTTTTTTTTGAAAAAACTCTTTGGGGTGACTTGGGGGTGATCCTGTTGTGTATGTGGATTGTGTGAGTTGTTGGGTGTGATGTTCATGTGTTCTGGTTGGTTACTTGATTGACATTTTTGACTCACCCCCTTTTATTATTACACATGTTGACTTGGGGACCTAGCATAGTAAGTGAATATTATGAGAACTGTTGCTGCACTAGTTTAGATTATACATTGGCTAGTGTCCCTTAGTATGGACTTTTCTCTACAAGGGGATTGGGCCCCTCGGTTTGGACAGGTAGGGAAACACCAAGATTTTGGGCGTCAAGACACCATTGAGTAGAACATGCCTTTAGGATGAGTCACACGTATAGTACGTTATATATTGTTTACAAGCTCCTAGGTTGGACCCATGGTTTTTAGTGCTTGTTTATATGTGGCGGACTATTGAGGTGCTTATTTTGGTTGCTATCCCATGTGTGCCACTTTTTTCATTGTTCTTATTGTGTGATGTGTGTTTGTATGGTTTTCCACTAGTTTAACAACTAAAACTCAGAATTTAAATTATTTGTAGAAATTTTTTTAAAATGTAATGCATATTTTTCCTTCTAACCTTAAAATTTCTTTTAAATTAAAAAGGGAAATGGGATGTTACTTGTTTTAGAAATGAAAAGTGTGTAAAAACTCAAATTTTATATAATTTAGTTCAAACTTGGAATTAATAATATTCTTTATTTAATGGTAGTTCTTTGGGGATTTTTTTTTGGGAACACATACTAATTTTTAATACTCACACCTATAGTGTTTACCTATTTTTAGTTTTTTTCATGTTCTCCTTGAACTTGGTCACCATGGGAAATATTTGGTGGTGGATTGGTGATCAAATCTTGGGGTCACGAGGAGTTTTTGTTTTGGTTAGGTTAGTGTATTGTTGGTTTTTTTTTGTCATTTATTCACTTTGAGTTACTCTATTTTCATAATGCTTTATTTAATTTAATTGGGAGAAATTGTTCCCACTTTCTATTTGTTGATCCCTCAGTTCTTGTTTCCATCCTAGGAGGATCTGGAATGCCTCTCAGTCCTTACCGCAGATGAACTTGGGTGACGGGTTCAGGTTCAACCTAGGTTGGTTCATGACAATTTATGATAATATCTGAATAAAATAGTATATGGGATATATCATAGTGCTTTCCACTACTCAAATTGACTTAGGTTTCATCTCTAGTTTGAATCCTTCTTCTTCTATGGTTTCAATGATAGTAACAACGTCACATTCAAACGATGAGTCTTGAGCAACCGTTAGAACCCAATGTTGTGTCATGAGCCACCATCAGACACCAATAGTGGGTCATGAACCACTATTGGACAGTGAAATTGAGTTATGATCCACCTTTGGACAAAAATAGTTATTCGTGAAACATTATTGGACACCAACAGTGAGTTATGATCCACTATTGGATAAAAACCGTGATTCATGTTTTACACACTATTGGACATAAATGGTGGCTCATTTTTAATCCACCTGTTATTATTTATTTCTATTCTATATAAACATTGAGGAAACTTATTCAAGCTCTAACAATATCTTTTCCTTCTTTGATTATATATAGTATAGTATTCTTATTGTTTTAATTTTATATATTTTTATCTTAATATTATTGAACATTGTTTATTTATATCCATCTGTAATTTTTTCAATGAGACACTATTTGAAATCCCCAATGGTAGGTTCTGAGTAAATGTTGGAAATCAAATGATAAAAAAATTATCACTTTATCTAAATCCTTTGTTTTATAGTGGCATGGAAAAATGCTTTTTTCTAGTTGGATATTTTTATTCATGTATGTGAAACAATAGTATTTTCTCTATTTAGTCACCATTATAATTCCATCTCTTTATGATTTCAATAGTAGAAAAATAATCCAAACTAAATATTTTTCTATAGTATAAAAAATGTGTCCCTACTATATGTTTTCATAGGTTGAATAAATAATGCATCGCTCCATATTTCAATGGTAGATTAATGATCAATCATTAGTAAAAAAATATAAAATTTTATATCATATTTTTAATTAATGATATTAAAATAAATTCCTTTGGTAAAGGTTTTATTATTTTTTATGGAATAAAATTATAAGGTGTGTAAAAGTTAATTTTAGTATTATTTTATTTACATATTATTGCAGTTCAAAAGTTATGTAATGCTATATTTTTTACATCATTTTATTGTAAGTTTAATCTTCAAGATTGTAATATTTATTTCAATTATTTTATAATTCTGATTTTTTTTACAATTGATATAGATAACATATTAATTGGTTTTTTTAATATTTAATGAATAAATATAAATATTTTTTGTTCTATATTTTTAGAATGTCATTAATAATAGAAGGTATTTGTTATATTAATTCGTTGTTATTAAATTACAAGTTCATTCTAGATATTGGAAATAGATGTGCTCCTAGAGGATAATTGATTTAATTATTTATAATATTTTTTAAATTGTTAAAAAAATATAACAGTGAATATCATTATATAAAGAACTGTTGATACATCTTTGACACACTATTACTACTCTCAGTTTTTTCATGAACATCTACGACTTCTGTACTCTATATATGATCATTTAAGGAATTCCTCTTTGAAATTGTTCTATACATGTGATTAGCTATCATCAAGAATAAACATATTTTACAATTATGATTATACATTATTTTTAATTTATTTGATTTTATTCATGTAATAATATTCATTAGGATTATATTTATTTGAGTCTATTTTCTGTATTTCCTATAAAAATCATGTGTTCCTTTTCTAATTTTATTGCACCAATAAAAAGGATGTCAGGGTTGTGACTCCCAATCAAAAGTTAGGTAAATAGACTAGGTTGGTGTTCTATGAGAGACAAGGATGTCCCATTGGGTTGTTTAAAAGGAATTTTAAATATATAAGTTTCTCACACCATTGAAATTGAGGTTCTTAGTGGGTACCAATCTCCCCCAAGAGAAGAGTAGGTTGAGGATTGTACTATGAGATTTTTTTTCTGAACCACTATAAATCATTTTTTTATTACTTTTTTTCAACTAACACTCATTCCTATATCACAACACTCACTATAAATCTTAATTCTAAAATCTCTAAATGTTTTTGAATTTATGATTTAAATAACGACTATTCACCCCACCCCACCCCCCCCACTAGTCATACTTTACAACTCTAACTATATAACATGTTTGGGTTTTTTGTTAGGATTTTCAAACCTAAAGGGACTTTAGGGTGTTATTAAAAGAGGAGAGAATGGTTCCTTCTATAATATAGTATAGGATCACTCTTGGAATTTCCAACGTTATTTAACTAATATATAAATTAATTTCCATATTAAAATGACTCTAAATTGGTAATGTTTAAGGATAAGATGTTTTTGGGTTGAAATCTATGCGTCCACTAAATATTGGAAAAAAATAGTTCATGTTTCTACACATACCATTAAATTTTAACACCTTTTAACTATATATAAAAATTATCATGGTAATAATGTTTTTACTCATTTTGGACCATGAAACATTTTATTAAATAAAACACATATCCTAAATCAAACACATATGATATTACCATAAACTCCTAATTTTCATGATGAATATATGTGTTTTATATGTTTTAAATAATCTAATAAAGCATTATATATTATAAAATATCATTAATTTCATTTTTTACCATATTTATTTTACAGGACATTAAATACACAAATAAATTGAAGGAATTTGAATATAAACATTTAAAGATTCCATAAAATTTTATAATTATCTAAAAAAGCATGTGACTGAATATTTTATTCAATTTGTATTACTTTTAATACTTTTAATAACATTTCATTAATTTTCCTTTTAATTAATTAATTACTATATTGGTGTTGCGTAAGAATTTGAGGTAATTATATGATTTAAAAATATATATAAATAGATTATTATCATAAAAAATATTCCGTTATTCTGGAAATAACCATTTATATTCTATCACAAGTTTATATGAACCATATGTGAACACATTAGATATTTTTAAAAGTAAAAGAGTGATATGTTGTCCTTTTTTTATAAATTACTATAAATATCATAATCAATGCCATAGGGAAAAAATGTGATATATATCAATATTGGATTATTTTTTATGAATTTTACTTATAAAATAAAATTAAAGTGGGTTTTAGGGCTACATTTTAGTCCATATCATATTATCATTACCCTTAACTAATACATTTTCCTTTAACCATGGTAACAAATTCTTTTATTGGGTTTACTCTTCATTAAAAAAATTATGTTGAACATTTTAAATAATAATAATAATCATAATGATTACAAATATGGTATTGATTTTATAAAATTAAATATCTTTAAATAGAATAAATTCATTTTATAAGTATCCAATAATGAGTGATGAAAAAAAAAATTTTAAGAAAAATTATTCTTTAAGAAATAAATGATCTTATTTTAAATATATAATTAGAAATCAAAGTTATATAAATTTATATTCATATACCTAAACATATAATATGTAAATTTAATTTCAATATTTTTTTATTATAGGTTATTTTAATTAACTAAAATTTATAAAAAAATTTCACTTTTAAAGAGTTTTGAAAAAATATTTTTTGATGTATAAAAATTGACATAAATGAAAATCATGAAAATTTATTTTTAAGATGAATTAATTTAGATTACTATAAACAAATTTTTTAATATTTGAATATATTTCCAAATCTAATATATAATAGGTCTTTAAAAATACATGAATTAATAAACTAAAATGATTATATTAAGAAAAACATTAATATTCAATATTCACAAAAATTTCTATAATTTTAGTAAAATATAAAAAATTAATCTCTAGATAACTTTGAGAAGATAAATTAAAAAATGAATTCATTTTCATTAAATTAAATACATTTTTTGAAAATAAAAATTTATAATATGAAAACTAAACATCCAAATAAAACCATTTAATGAAAAAGTCTAATAAAACTTTTTTCTTATTGTTTTAAAAATAAATTACTTTATATAACTATCTAATTTATGGATACTAATAAATATGAAAAAAAAGTTATTCTATCATTACCTATTTTATAACATTATTACCACATTTTAGAAATTTTATTCTCATAAATTTATTCACATATTAAATAAGTTGGCATATCATATGATCATAACATTTTTCATATTACCATATTGGTTCCAAAACCATCTAGTTTCCCACTAATCCTTAATAGGGTGATTCACTTTATTCCATAACATTTTCTCTCTATGTTCAACAATATGTACTACATATTTCTCATAATAATGGTTATCTTATAAATTATCAATCTCAGGGCTCAATACATGAGATGAATCTGGAATATATTTTGTCAACATCGAGACACAAATAATGTTGTATATGTTGGATAAATATGGTGGAAAATTCACTCAATATGAAATTGATCCTATATTATATATGGTTTCATATGGTCCATTGAATCGTAGACAAATATTACTCTTTTTACCAAAACACATAACAATTTTCCAGGAATATACTTTAAGAATAAAATAACCACCTGCCTCAAAATAATGATATTTCCTATGTTTATTTGTATAGCATTTCTAATTTCTATAATCAATACAAATATTTTGTTTAATCACCTATAATTTTTATATTATTTCCTATAAAAAAATTTTTCCCATAAAGAACCTTTCCAATTATTCATAACAAAAAAAGGAGTTTGAAACAGATTTCTATATAATGCCCCAAAAGGTTTCATTTTTATATTGAAATGAATATTATTATTATAATAAAACATATGTAATAATATATATTTATACCAAATTCTATAGTAATACAGTTAACAAGATTGAAAAATTTCTTCCAAGGTCTGAATTGTTCACTCATACTGTACATCATATTATGTATGGAATGTTGTACTGAAATTTAATCTGGTATGAAAAAACATCGAAATTATATTCCAAAAAGTAGAAGTGAGACTAGGGTCATGGTAAAATACCATAGATATTATAACATCAAGTAACTATATTATCTACTTTATGTATAGTCAATAATGTTTATCTAATGATTTACTATCTTTAATTGGAAGGAAATTCATAGATTTAGTTATTTAATCAACAATAACCCAAATTTCATTATTATATTCTGTTCCTCTTTTAAATCCCCAAAAAAATCCATGTATATATTTTAAATTTCAATTATGGAACTAGAATTGTCTAAAAATCCCCCTTTGGTAATTATAATTCTTGTTTAACAATTTTAAAAGTAAAATATTTTATGGTAATGTCAGTAATATATCTATTTATTAAATTCAACTATTAATAATTATTATGGTCTATGTAAATTTTAGTTATTTTTTTATTAATGGTAACTGGGTAACTACGAGATTCACTCAATAAAAATTTCTTAACAATGAATCATAAGGAATACATAGTTTTTTTTCAAACTAGATAACACTTTCTTCATCAATATTAAGCTCTAGAAACATAACATTCATAATTGATTCAAAATTTTCCTATAAACATTACCTTTATTTTTAGTATTCATAATTATTTATGACAAAAATGGTTTTGATGATACCTAAAATGAAATATTGGATGTTTCAGGATTCAAAATTTTTTATCCCAAATTCATAAAATAATTAAAAAATGTTTAATGTCCCCAATGTAATATAGATAATTTAACATTATTTTTCTAACTCAAACCATAGTCTAGATTGATTAACATTCCAAGAAGATAAGGAATCATGTTTTCCTAATAATTAATTAGTTACAGTAATCTCCTCTATATCATTTTTAACTTTTTATAAGTGAATATATACTTTAAACCATTATGATCACTATATATTTCACATTATAAAATATATTAATTATTCATCCAAATTTTTACACAACTACTGCAGAAACTAATTAAAAACAGGTTTATGATAATTTAACTCATGATATTTCAATTTATGTAATAAAAAACCAGTTACATGATCATTCTATATCAGGAAACAATCATGTATCTTAAAATACGCATAATTGTAGATAAAAAATTCTCTATTTATAGAGGTCAGGGATAGAAAATATCATTCAAATATCTTTTTTTCGATTCTGAAAAACATTTAATATATTTTTTTAAAGATAAATTTATCTCATTTTTTATTTTACATTATTAGTAGGACATTGAATGGAGAAATTTCTTCTTCAAACCATATGAATTATCCGGATAATCTATGAAAACATGAATTTTTTTAACATGTTTAGGTCTTTTCAATACTTTAACAATTTTAGGTTCAGTAGGGTCTATCGTTATTCTATAATTAGAAAAAATATATATCTATAGAAAGAAATTTTTTGGAACCAAAATTTATGCTAAAAAATATTTTATGTAGTTTTATTTGACTTTTGTTTTTAAAATCAATCCTTAGGTGCCTTTCATGTTCTACATTAGTTATAGAATGTACTAAAATATCATCAATAAACACTGAAAATATATATCGATGAACTCATGGAAAAATCTATTCAATGGGTTTTTAAACACAAAAAGTGTATTATAGAATGAAAAGTGAATAAGTAAAAACTCATAATGGTAATCATTATTATAAAAAAATATCTTCATAGTATCTACCTACTTCACCATCAACTGAGGTTATCCTGACCAGAGATCAATATTTGAAAAATACTACACTCCCTAGAGCTAATAAAAAAACCATCTATTTGAGGAAAATGATACCTTTTCATAATATTGATGTTATTAAAAGATATATAATCAATGAATTGATTCATTGAACTATATTCAATTTAAAAAACACACCCCATGATAATGTTCTGGGATAAATGAAACATTTATCTTTTAACTTCAGTAACATCATTTTCTATTTAAAAATTTCTACTTGAACCATTAATTGTAGTGTTTTGAAATATTCATAGAATCTAGAAGTAGGTCAACAGTAGATTCAACCTATATATCAGTGATGGAACCTATAAAATCATCAATAAATATATCTACTTATATATTTACTACAAGTACATTACTGATTTGAATAGTATCTTTCATTCAAAAATAGCATGAACTAGGTAACGGTCACATCCATCTCAAATCAATTTCACAGCTTCTTAGTATGTTATTAAATGTATGAAATAACTTAATATATCATTCCTATTTTTGAAAACCATCTTATCATGATAAATTAAAAAAAATTGAACCCAAAATATTATCAAACACTACCATAGGTAGTTTGATAATATTTGTAGGAAAAACCACCCAAATAATAATAATAGTAATATTTATATAAATAATTGTTGGTTTAAAATTTATACATGATGGTTTCATAAAATTTCTTATATTGTTTTCATGAGGTGATAATCCCATTTTATACGGAAATTTATCATAAATAAAGGAATTATAAGATCCAATTTCAAACATGGTATGGGAATAATTAAAATAAACATGTAACAAACCATAAAATTCTTCATTAAATGGTATAACATTAAATATAGTGGTGGAAAATTATTTTTAAACTCTTTATTTAATCAATAATAATTATTTTCATGCTAAGTGACCATATTTGGATACACTTTAGTGATATTCCCTCACTACTTTCAATTAAATTATATCTCTATTGGATTATCATAACTTATATGATCATTTTCCTTAAATTAAAAATCCACATGTACAAACATTCCAAAAAGTAACACTTATTAGAATATAAATTTCATTCTCCAGGATTTTTTTTATCACACTTATCATAAGATAGAAACATAGTTTTCTTACTTCTAGATTTCTTAGAATGATTATTCCCCATTTCAATCCATCTTGATCATTTCATATTATTTTTTCATTGGATAAACAATCATTTTTGAACTCTATTTCTACCTTCTCATCACATTTATAGTGTTTTTCATAACTATTTAATTAAGAGGTAGAAAATGCCCTTAAATATCATGGTTTTAATCCTATGTAAACCTGATTAATATTAATGTCATGTCCCAAGAAAAAATTCACTGCATTCATTTCTAATTAGTTACATTTTTCACCATACATAACCACTAAATCATTATATTTAAATCTCAATTCAATGAATTTTTTGTATCCTAAATCTTGTGAAAATATGATAATATTTATCATGGAAAATATTTTTAAATTCATCTCACTAATGGGAATAAAACCTTTCCATTTTTCAAATATTCATAACCATTTACTACCACTGATCAACTTCACTATAAAATGGTAATCAAAAAGATTTATGTTTTCGTTCTCCAAACAACACATGACATAAATTATATTTCAAATTTCTTTATTCGATCCATTATTTACCATAAGGTCAAAAGATCTGTTGAATGCAAGAGGGGGTTGACTCATAAAATTCACCAATATCAACATATTCAAGTATTTTATATATTTATGATCTCTAGAATGGATACCACCACCATTTAAATAATGCATCATATGATCCATAATATGGAAAAACTACTCAATTATAATTAAAATTATTCCTAGTTGATGATTTTGTATGATATTTTCTTCTCGATTCCTTCCAACTAAAATGCACATATTTCATCTATGAAAAACCATTCTGAATGGGCACAGTTTAGATGATAGAATATGGTAATAAATAAAATTTTATATTAAATAGAAATTAAAATTTATTAAGTGTGTTTATTTTCATTATTTTAACCTCTAAAATTATCTATACTAACCACTACATCCAACTATATAGACTTGAAAATGAAAATTAAATAACCTAGAATATTAAGTAAAGAATTTATTTTCTAACATTTGTGGATATTTTTATGTTTATATTTATAGATAATTAGGTCATAAATAATAATTAATTAAAATATATTTTACAATGTGGACACTTATAATTATTATCCATATACCCTATAATAAAAAAACTTTTAAATTGGTACACTTTTTCTTTTCATGACAAATATTCATCACTTTGAACTTGACTTGTTTATTGTGCTTAACCATCACAAAACCCAGTAAAAATAATTTTAAAATGTGTTATGAGAAAAAAAAGTTTTAAGGGAAATAAAAATAAAAATATTGAAACAATTTATTGCATTTTTATTCCATGGGATCATCAAAAGAGTTTTCTTCCAAAATTTTAGTTCAATTAACACAGATTTAATGCCCAAAGGTTTTTAAAAAATAACCTAAAATAAAATATAATCGAAATAATAATAATAATTTGTTTTTACTAGAATACAAGATAACATATGAAAAATATTTTATTATAACATATATTTTTTACCCAAATGTTTCATAATCATCATTAAAAAAATTATTTATCTTACCTATTCAAATTATTAAAATTTCCATGAAATCTAATAATAAAGTATAGAGAATTCATGTAGGTTCCTTGGAAAATTATCTTCATAAAAATCATAAAACAACCCTTAAGCTTGGAATAACCATATGGTAGAAATCCTATATAATTATCCTAATATCATAATCAATATCTATTGCATTAGACAAATAAAATGAATCTCACTGATCATATCATGAGCTATAAAGGGGCTCAACTAGTTTTATCAAGAGATATAATAGGACTCAATCTATTATATATGTTATATCGGGATCATCCTATATTGTAAAAAAAATGGACCATATCATGAATGTAAAAAATTATTGATTCACCTTTTCATTATAAAACCCTTGAAAAACTCTTTTGAAATCATAAGCAAAACACCTTTAGATATTGAAATACCCTTTCTTTTTAAAAAACATTATCAATGATAAAATAAACATAAGGAATTGAAATAGTATTTTTATTTCAAAAAAATAACTATTTTAATGGAATCCCAAAAAAATAGTTATGGGGGATTTATAAGTTGTTTTCACCATATAAGGTAAAATATAACATTGTTTTTGAATTTTGTAAATAATTTTAAAATGTTCCATATAAGGTATGTAAAATGATTATTTTTGAAATAAAATTAAATAAAGTAAAAGGATAAATAATAATTTCCATTATAATTAATTTGTTTCCATATACAATAATCATTAAAATTAATTTACAAATATGGAGATGGTTGAGAATGATTTATAAAATAATTCACTAAAACATTTAAAACATGATTTTTATTTAAATTAACCCTTAGATTGATTCTGAATCATAACATAAAATATTTATCTTCCTTAATAATATAAATATTTTTATTTTTTGCATTAATTAGATAATTTTCCATGTTTATTATTCCATTTTTTAACATTATGTATTCAATTAGTTAATCAATTAAGTACACATTGGATGTTTTGACAATATTCGGTTCATATATCCAAAATGAAATCTATAGGATTGATAGAGTCATATTTCTTATTATTATATCATCAATAAAATCTAAATAATGACATAATTATAATATTTCACATCTATTATAATTATAAAACCAACAATGAGTGATTTTTACAATCATATAAACGGTAAACTATATGTACGCATGAGTAACATTTCCATTTTTCAATGATAATTATGGAAATAAATTAAGTACTATATTATCCTTCCATAATGATAATTATATTATAAATAAAAAATTATTTCTATAAATATGACTATATATTTCGTAATTTTTATGTCGTGTTGAAAAATGGATAACATCAATTTGTGGAGCTGGTTTCCCCCATGTACGCTCAAACAACATTATACTTTTTCAATGACTAAAATGGTAAGAAAGTTAAGATATATTATCAATTAATAATGATTAATATGTCTTACTCATAATATATATTTAAAATACATCATTAAAACCATATTTAATCAGAGGTGATTGGAAACTAATTACATCAATTCGCATGGCAGTAGTCCTCACATACACAAGAATGTTTATTTCATTCCCTATTTAACAGAAGAGGAGTTAGATATGTGTTATTAAATTAGAATAATTACACCTCTATACATAGGAGAACATGGTGTTATTATTTAATTATGGTTTAATAAAATTTTATGATGTTATAAAAATAAATATTAAAAAAAAATTTGGACAAGAACTACACCTCTTCTTCAAAAACCATATAATGGTTTACATCAAAAAATTTCCTAGGTAAGTTTTTAGATCAAAATACAGCCTTTAGAATGTTAGAAGGGATTTAAGGAAGATATTTTTTTTGATGTTCTGAACCAAAATTCTTTGGAGTGTATATAAAATAGGATAGGAGGATGCCTTTTATAACATTGTGGTGGGGCATTTTAGGATTTTTTTATTAAAATATTAAATTAATACAAAGTAATTTTCATATTAAAATGGCTAAAAATGAGGTTTTTATAGAATAATAGAAATATGATTTGAAATCCACTCATATAATAAAAATTAAAAAAGTTAGGTGATTTTTTCACCTTAATAATTTTTAACTACTTTTAACCATTTTTGAAAATTACTACTGTAGTAAAATCTTTACTCATTATGGGACATAAAACATCCTATAAGTGGAATAAGTTCCAATAAATGGAACATATATGATATTATCAACAATTTACCATTTAATTAGTGATATATAATATTTTTATTACTTTAAAATCATTTAATTAAATATTATTTATTATAAAACATAATAAATGTAAATATTGATTCTATTTATTTAATGTGAATTTAAAAACATAAATATATTAATATTATTAAAATATAAACCTTTTACATATACCAAAATATTTATAATTATATTCCAAATTAATGTATTAAAATTATTAATTCAATTTTTATAAATTTAAATATTTTTAAATTCATTTAATAAATTTTCATTATTAAAAAAATTCAATATCGATATTATAAAATCATTTAAGGTAATTTTATAATAATTTAAAATTATAAATAATCTAATATGATGAAAATAATTTCATTATTCCAAAAATAATCTTTATATTTGATAACAACTTTATGTTTTCCCTTTCTGAACACATAAGATATTTTTTAAAAGTTAAAGAGTGACATTTTTTCCATTTCATTAATTAAATTATTATAATGGTTATAATCATATTTATACAGAAAAAGTTCATAAATTAGATTATTTTTAAATATTGATGAAATTTCAGTATATAATAAAATAATTTTAATTTTTAGGGTCACTTTATAGTACTTATCTAAATTATTTTTACCCTTAATTAACATATTTCACCTTTACTATGGTAACAATTTTTTATTTGTTTTTACTAATCATTATGATAAAAAAATAATTGAAAATATTAAAAAAATTTATTATTATTATTATTATAGATAAGGTATCAAATTTACCTAATTCAGTTTCTAGAAGTGGAATAAATTAATTTTAAATATATCTTAAAAACCACAATGAAAAATAGTTTTTCTTTGAAAAGTTCATTTTGAAAATAACCTATTATCTTATACGAACTATATGACTAATAATAATAATTATGTTAATTTAAATTTATATATATATACATATCAAATTATTATTTCCTTATTATGGGTTATATTGATTAATTAAAATAAATAATCTTTAAGAACATAAAACTATTTTTAGAAAAATACATTCTTAAGAATAAATATATTCAAATACCAAAATCTTGATAACTATTGATTAAAAACAAATTACTTATATAATTATTAAAAAAATGATTTATATATATATTTAATTCCAATTAAATAACATAAAGGTACTTTTAAATTACAAAAAATAATGAAAATAAGTAACAATATTTCAATAATCGTTAATTTTCACTATTCACTAAAAAATAAATCATTTATGAATAGTCTAAAAATATGAATATCAGGATAATTATAAAATTTTGAATTAAAAATTTAAATTTATTTGTTTCCAATTAAAATTCTACAATTTGAAAATTAATTGTCTAAATAAAACCATATTGGAGAATTGTTTTATAGAAATATTTTAGTTTTTTTAGAAAATAATTACTTAATATAACTATCTAATTTATGAATATAAATAAAAATGAAAAATTTATATTCTATCATAACTAGGATCATTACATTGAAAATTAGAGAATACCATCAAAAATTGATGAAACAATTGGATTTAGTTTTGATTAAATGTCATTGTGTGCCATTCAAACCATGAAAATTATTTCTCTATATAGTTTGAACATCAATGGGATTATTTTATTGATTGAAAATAAAATATGATACCTTTATAAAAATAACATATATTATGGGTTATAACATTTTAATAATAATCTTTATTTACTTGCATATGATGATAATTCATGGAAATAAATAAAAAAACATGTTAATGTTGTTCAAATTACACCTACTTGTGGAATCAATGACATATTCATCTAAATGAGAATCATGTGAACAAATTATTTCCAAAATTTAATTTTTAATATTTAGATCTAAAATTCATGGATATGTGTCAATATTTTTTATCATATAAAATAGAAAAAGATACATTTATTAAAAGGGTGAGAGGGTCATCGAGATATCAGAATTTGTTTACACTAATGTAAGAGGATCCTTTCCATAAGAAGATGGAGGTGGATACTAATATTCCATAACCATTAGCAATAATTTTAGAAAATATGGAAATATATAATTTAGGAGGTTCAACTCGTATTCCTTTCATAAATATATAGAATACAAGAAATATATTGAGCATCAAAATTATTTTCATTGAAAGTATGCTTTGTTCACGTTTTTGTGGGGAGTATTTTTCTCGATATTTCATTAATTATATAAATGAATTTGGAATTATATATCAACCCAATCCTCCTTGTACACCATAGTGCAATGGTTTTAATGAAATAAAGAACATAACCTTGTTTTAATTGGTGAGATCCATGTTGATCCTGTAAGAAGCCAGTTCTTGTTTTTGAGGTACGGGTTTCTCTTTTTCCTTTTTCCTTAAGTGCTTTTGAGAAAATAAGGAAAATGGGGAAAATCCCAAATTTTTTGGGTATACGCCGTGTACTTTTCCATAGGCCGTGTACTTTGTTCGTGTAGGATCAGTACACAGGGCGTGTAGCCCTGTTGGTGATAAAAGGTGTAAAAACTGACTACATGCCATATAGTGGGTATTTACACACCATGTAGTCATTCGGCAGGTGAATAGTAAGGTGGTGAAGGGAGCCGCCAGCTGATCAACAGTACATGTTGTGTACTCAAGTATTACACGCCGTGTACTCATGTCGACAGATCAGCAGTGTCACACTAGTGAGGGGCCGCCAGAGGAACAATTTAAAACATGAAAATTATGCATCGTGTACTTGAGAGTACACACCGTGTAGTTTTTTTCGATTAAAACGGGCAGTAGCCTCCACTTTTGGAATAGGAGGCATTTTTCTTCGTTTTGGAGCTCAAGAGGAGGCTGGAGCTTTGGAGATCCCCCACTCGCGCACCAAGAATCCGATTCCGTATCTGTCAATCACATTGGGACAGCACGTGTAAGCCCTCCCTTAACCTTGATTTGTTCATACCAATTCTTTCCTAAGTAGATGTTATTTAAGGTTTAGCATGTATTTGTTTATCTTAGATCTATGCCTTTCTCATGCATTTCGGGAGGCAACGTTCACATATACTGATCAGGGGCAATCGATATAGCCGGTCTGGTGTTTATTACCAAATGTTGAGTTGAATTTGTGTACCGTTGTGCTAAGAACACATGTTTAGGGTGTAATTTTGCTGTGGCCTTTTCTGAAAGTTATCTAGAATTTCATAAATAAACTTTTGATAAGTTAAAACTGCTTTTTGGGATCACTTCTTGGATCCAGGAGCACCCCGGGGGGCGTTCCTCTGTTTACCCATTTGGCCAGAATACCAGTGGGTATACCGTGAATTTTATCATGCTTTGAATTTACTTGAGAGGAATTGTATATAATTTTTATCTTATGTTTTGGGCTCGGCCTGGTTAATTATATAGCCTGAGGGCAGTGTTACATTTAGCATGTAGGCAACCTTTCTCATGCCTGTGGGCAGTAGTTTCTATGCCCATGGGCAGTAGTTTTTGTGCCTATGGGTGACACCTCGTACACCTTTAGGCGATATTCGTTATGCCTGTGGGCAGACACCTTTGGGTTTCAACTCTGGTTTCCTGAGGGTAAGGTTTGTATGTATGAGGATAGTGTTATCATGAATGTTCACCATGGTGATTTTCATATGTTGTACCTATCAAGTTAAAGCACAGGACTGTCATGGTTAAATTAATATTAAAATTGAAATATAACCGGTAAAGGTAGTTACTTTTGAGTACTGCTTAGTTTATTACATTTACTACTGCACACTATTTTTGCACATTTTCACTAACCGTTGGGCACAGGCCTTTGGTGGTTGCTTACTGGGATTTATTTCTCACACCCTATTTGGGTCATGTCTTCGGCCCAAACAAATTACATTTCTGCAGGTGTCGATAGGGGAAAGGGTCCCTATATAGGTACATGATTGTATAATAGGAGTAAGAGAGCATGGGACCAAGCTTAGGCTTACGATGCTGCTGCAATCTCTTCACTCTGTTTTGTTTTGTTTAGATGTACCTTGTACTTTCAGATGTATTGCAGTGTATCATGTTCTGTCTATTTTCATTGAATTAGTGACATGTTTCATCTCTATATATATGGATTCTAGTTTTCTTTTACTTCTATTGTCCATTTCAGTTGTATATTGTTAATGTTTCCACTATTGCATGTTTATGTTATTTATCTTTTCCACTATGTTACACTTTGATAAATGATGGCACAGTTTCCCCACTATCATACCTGGTACATCGCTGCTATTCGGCAGCCTCTAGAGTTTGGGGAAATGCGCTTGAGGTCATGTGACCAACCAGGATTAGGGCACCCGTGGTTTGGAACCCGGATCTGAGACGTTACAGAGCCATAAAAATATCCAATTATCCATTGGGGTATAAACATTTTGTTAATCCGAATACGTACTAAACTGAGTGAAAACTAAATAAGTAAGACAAATTACATAAGAGATATTTTTTGAATGAAATAATATTTTTGATATATTCCTATGTCGTGATGTGAGGTATTTTTTAAGTGTAATTCTAACAACAAACTGGCATCACGAGGCACAAATTACATAGTTATAGGGTATCTGAAAGAAACCAAAATATATTACAAATTGTTTCTCGTATATTAATAAGTAGTAGTTGTTATACATTAAACCATTCATAAAATGGAATATATATCTAAAAATCATAGTGGTATAAATGAATAATTTGATGAATTTGAATCTTGATATTTAAAAGAGTTGTGTTAAGAATAAATTGCACAATTTTTGATAAAATATCTTCTTCCAAAGACATAAGTACTGCATATGAACACTAGAGATGTTAGAGAAACTAATAGGTATTTTTTTCTTTTCTCTGATGAAGATGACACACTATTAGTCAAAAATAATTATACTATATAAAATAATGAAATAATAAGTAGCTCAAAATTTGAAATTTTATAAGAGTACATTGATTTTAAAATTTATTCTATATACAATAAAAATAGTTCTTAGTATTGGTAAATCCTCTGATTGATGTAAATAATTTTTAGTTAAAAAGGGATTAAAGAAGAAATTATACATAAATAGTAAATTCACTATCAATAAAGCATGACTATCATCATTATTTTTTATAAAATATCAACACATAAAGTATAAAAAATCCATTTCACCTATCAATATATATAAATATATTCAAATTACATTTTTTTAATAGCTTATAAAGACTATAATAATATGAAAACTTGTTATAAGAAAAACTTCTATAATGAAAACCTTGTGGAATATTTTTAGAAAACTCAATATAAATGACTTGTTAAACAAATGGATGACAAATCGGTGTAAAATTTAGAAAGATCCATTTATTTATTTAAGAAAGATTAAATATCATGAAAAATCTATGTTGATAACATCATAATATAATTTTGTTTTATAAATAATGAATGTGATTAGTGTGTCTATAATATGTTTAGTGGGAGTGAAACATTTTCCCATGTATATAAGAGGATGATATATTAATTATGGGAAATGAGATATCAGTATTATAATTTATTTACAGGTGGTTAAATAAATGTATCTATATGATAATTTTTTTGAATAAACCTAAAATTCAAGGGTCAAGATCTATTAATATAGATATAATAGGAATATTAGACTATGTAATAGTATAAACATAGATAATTTATTAAATAAATTTAATATGGAACAATCCACAAGATGACTATTTCCATTGTCTCATGGTATACATCTCTCTAATGATATTTTTAGTAAAGAAAAAGAAAATAGAGGGATATAATGAGTTGAATACATTTCACATTAGTGATTGGATTTATTAGGAATTCTATAAAATATATTAGGCTTAATGTTAACTATTACATGAACTTTTTAGGAATAAATTCTTATTCCTTAGAGATCCATATTTATCTATTATAAAGACTATTCAAAAATACATTAGGTGTATGAAAGATATATTCCTAGTATATGGAATAGGTAAAACACTTGTTATTATAGGATAGACATATAGTAGTTTTCAAATAGATGATAATGATCTAAAATAAAAATTTGGATATGTGTTTTTCCACATTATAAGACATGGAAAAGTTATAAAATAAAAATAGTTGATGATTTTACAGGTGAGTATGATTATATTTATCTCCAATTGTATCTAATGAAGTATTGTGAATTAAAAACCTTACCCTTTATCTTTTTATAATAAATATATGTAATTATTTTATCACACTATTTTTAAATAATTATACACTGGTTTTTTATCTGTACATCCCCATTCATATCAATTAATAAAGAATATACATCAGAAGTATCACCTATTATGGTATTTTCCTCTAAGAGATGATGCCGAATAAATTAGAGAAGATACATAATAGAATGTGGTAGACCATTGAATAATGAAATATCTCAGAATTGGTATGATTACCATGTGGGAGATAGTGTTTTTAAACTTGATAGACTTTTTCTCTTGGGAATGTCATATTTTATTGGGATTTGTATCCTCAAAACCTATAAAATATGTAAATTTTATTAATATATTATTAAAAAATGAATTATCATATAATAATTGTTCTTCTATTTAATGTTAATTTGATAATGTAATTAATTTATTTCTCACATAAAACATCATTTTGATGAGTCAAAAATCAGGTTTTATTATAAGTTTTTGGTGGCTTAGAAGAAATTGATCATTAATTTCTTAATGTTTTCACTTAGTGATATCCAAGAAGGGAGGTCCTGATGATAGAACCACCAATAATAATTCCAAATGCGTATTTTTCATTGTATATTACTATATGTGATTTTGTATATTGTTAAATATAATTGATAATGTTATTAACATAAATCAGGAATCACATACATTGATCAATGGATAAATTTTTTTGATGACATAAGCTCATGGTGGGTTAACATCTATTGGTTATTTCATAAGAGATATATAATTAATTTTATAACATAGGGATTTATTTTTCCCTTCAATGTTAAATAGAAATATACCTTAATCTATTTGATTTAATTAGAACTATCTGATTAAATTTATTTTCATGGAAGTTCACTGACGCCTTCAATTTAGATGTTTAAATAATGATAAATCAAATGCATAGGGTATTAGCACAATTATCAAATATTCAATATGAGATACTAGTAGAAAAAGATATTGTATTACACTATAGTTTTCTTATGAATGTTTTCTTTATTATGATATTTCCTACTTCATTATGGGTTCCATAAAGTGTTGGTAGAAACATATCATGGAATTTAGGTAAGTTGACCGAATGTTAATAAGAATGAGGCTAAGAGCGTCACACAATAATATTATCTAAAGCCTCATTAAATTTTATTGAATTTATTATTATGAATAAAAATTATTCTAAACATTTTAATGTTAATTTTTCATGTAATGTTGGTTTCAAATATTAAATCATAGGATATTAGAGTTTATAATATTTTAGTTGAATTTTATATCTTGTTTATTATTCTCAATGTAAAAAAAACTAATTTGTTCTTCACCACTTTATTTATTTTTTTAATATAAATATTTATTTAGTTATGTGAATATTAGAATAATATATATACATGGTATTAGTGGATAGAATAGTTAATTATTTATCAAAGGTATAATATTTATTGAATACATATTAATTATTCAATGTTTAAAAAAATTGTCTGAGGATTGTTTAGATGATTTAAGTGCATGATGAGAAATCTATATTTTTTAATTTCATCTAAATAAATATTAATTTAATTATTTAATAAATGTTTTTTTAATAAGTTCGTTTCATGAGATATAATAATAAAAATATTATATTTATTTGAAATGGGGTATTACAAAGGAAAAATATGATGATATGGTCATATGAGGAATTATTTATGTTTAACCCTAAGTATATATATATAATTATAAAATATTGAGACCTATTGTTCCCAATGAAAATATCTCAATAATTATCATTAAAATAGAGATAAAACCCCTCTCATACTCCCTATCATGAAAAAAGTGGGAATAATGGAACCTTTTTATGATCGATAATAAATGACATTAAGAACATGAACCTACATACCTAATACCTAATGATTTAAGACATCATTAATATATTCTTAGAGAATGTTTCAATAAATATAAATGATTCATTTTATGTATTCTAAATGATAATGAAAAAAGATGCATATCAACCAATTTTGATCAATACAATTTCCAATTTTACAAAATTCTAGTTCAAAATTTATAGTAGATTAAACCTGGAAGATCCTATCTTATCTATTCTTGAGTTTTGTTCATTAAATTCTTTAAAAAATTTCCCTCAAAAATAATGAAATCCAAAATTTTTATCCAACCACCCACTTTTGTTTTAACCCATATCATTCACTAGGATAACTTGGTGAATTAAGACAAATATTATATTGGTTATACTAGGTAGGGGTTGTTATGAATATATATATATATATGAAAAATAGTTTTCATAATTTTCATGAGTTTCATAGTATATTATTTATAGCTCAAATGAATATATTTGACGATAATAAATCTAAAATTCCTTTAATATTATTCAGAATTTTTATTTCACAAAGATATAAAAAAATTTAAACAATTTCAGATCTTTAATGTTACACTATAGTGTTCACCAGTCCAAACAATCACATTTTGTTCCTTATAAAAATATACAAGTGGAAAGGATCAATATTACTTAGTTATGAACTCACAAAATGATTTATTATTATTTATTCAATATACCAATATTTAATTTCTTAAGATCACATCAATGAAAAATCACATTTTCCATGATATTAGATAAAATATTTTTTATTATTACAACCTTATACAATATAATTTATTGGAGAATATAAATAATATAATGTATAAAAATTGTAATTTCACAATTACTTCACCCTTTTATCATGGGATACAAGATAATAGATGTTATTTACATGAACATTCATAAAGTGTGTACTATTTGTACTCAATGATGAATATACTGGATGTATGGATTGATAAAAAAACTTTTCACTTCCATTAAAAGTAAAAATTTTATTGGTATAGGAACTTTTGTATCCATTTTATTCATTGTAAATTTATATATGAGACAAAAAAATCATATCTTAAATTTCATTAGTGAATTTTTGTTTAAACCTGGTCTTTTTTATTTTTTAATAACCAACTATTTATAAAATTCTAGTAGTAGTGTGATGTATTTTTAATGCTCATTAATTTAAATAGTTATTATTCAACAATTAGTTTCATTTACATTTATTTTTTATGGGATTTGACATTATTTTTTATAATTTAATTGGAACCCTCTTGAAGATTCCTTTATACAATGTGAATTGATATTAGTGTGAAATATCTATTTTTCCTAATAGGAACATATTATAGAGAAATGATCATATGGGAACATTGATTCCAACTTGATCTGTATATAAACATAAAAAAATCAAACATACAATACTTGATAAAATGAACAACATATACTATAATAACTATTTTGTGACATTTATTATTAATGATGGGTTTAATTATTGGTTATTGATTTTAAGGATTAAAAAATCCAGGGAAATAAATAAAATTTTATATAATAAATGACCAGAATAGTATAGTAATTCCAAGTTGATAAATACATTGATATTTACCATTTATAGGAATTTTTACAACCAAATTTCTTTTTGGAAAAATGAATCATTAGATAAAGAAAACAATATATGTATTCCACTTTGACAAATATAATGTATATTATACCCCAAGGGAATTTCATCATGTATATTAACAAATATATGTAATTTAAATTCACATAATTATATCACTATATATATTAACGGATTACATGCATCATCAATAAACTACATTAACTTGGGTGAAGAGGATTCACAAATTATAATGATCAATGAATCGATGAGTGAATTTTAAACCCAACTAACACATCCCAAAATTTATTAAACAAGAAGGATAGAAAAAATTATGATGTTCAACAAGCTTGTACCTTCAAAATATTCAATGTGTATATAATAAATATAATGGAAACATTCCCAAGGAAGAGCTCAATAGAATTAGGTAAAGATATATTGAGTGGATGTTTATTATTCTATCTAAACACTAAAATAATCATTATAAAAGTAATACTAATTATTTATTAGAGGTCTTTAAATTTAGCTGCACAATAAGTCATAATTTTGAGGAAAAAACACAATATAAGGAATAATGAACATCGTATTTGTTGATAATTTATTCGAGTACAATCAATATAACATTCCAAGTAATTATAGAATAAGACCATTTAATATCTGTAAATATTTATTAATCAGATATTAATTTCTTTTAAATGAGAAACTATGCTCAATAGTGTTCCAGACATACAACAATGGGTTTCTCATAAATCTGATATTGCATACATGACTCAGATATACAAAAAATTAGTATATTATTTATATAATTATTATAAATGGTGGTTATTTCCAAGTTGTTTTGTTGGGTGTAATGAATAAAACTAACCACATTATCATTAAACATGTTTATTAAATTTTTTACTTTTTATCTAATATATTTTAGAGGCATAAAATTACAATAAATCCAATTATAAGCAAAAAATACTCTAATGTTTTTATAAGGTAGTTTTTCCACCTATTGATGGAAAAACATTTTTAAATCTAGTTTTTGTCACTTTTATACATTCTATGTGATCAAATAAACATATTATTCGAAATAAATACATAAAAATTCACATTGGATGAATTTTGTTTATTTTTATGATAAAATTCATATTTTAAAGAATAGTGAAAATTACTACATTTCAATTCAAAACTCCCTTTTTGTATAATATATTTATATTGTTATATTATCTTTTTATATGTTTTTATGGAATAATTAGATTAATTTTTTATCATTTAATCCATTTTAGTTCATTTGGTGAAATTTCAAATTGAAATTGAATAGAAAAATATGTGATATTTTGAATGTTTTACTTTAAAACCCCATTTTCTCAACCAATCAAATATATTAGTGTTAGGCATAATTTAACCACTTATATGCATAGAATTTTAAAAAATATAAATAAATGGTTGTAATATGGGTGAAAAAAATTTCCTAATTGGATCGAAATAATTTTTGGTGAATAATAACTTTAGTATTTTATTTCCCATAGTTAAAGGTAAATAGGGTAATTAAGGGTAATAATAATATTATAAATGTATAATACTTCCCTAAAACGTTGATATATCTTATTGGATGATTTATTTTCAACCAAGACAACAATTTATCAGAAATTGTGACCTTTAGAAGCCACTTGGGTGTGATTATGACAATTATAACATTTAATTTAAACTAAAGGAAAATATGTCATAGACATGTCTCTCATAACTGAATAAATATTAATATGGGGTTTCATAAGTGATATTTCCAATTGTAAATAATCCTTTTAAAATTCAAACAATTTCCTTCATCATAATAATTTTTTATAATTCTTAAACATTAAATAATTAAATTAAATTTTGACATAATGGTGATATAGTAATAGAATTATTAAAGAAAGAAAAAATAAATGATTTTAATAATATTGAAATAAATATAATTTAAAATATTTTATTCCATTAACTAATTTTATTGATGACCACAATATATTATAATTACATATAATATATTTTTTCTTTGTTTTCTCTTTTTTTATTTTATTTAAATTCAATGAAATGAATAGTGTCAAAATTGATAGTATTCATATTTTTTAAAAATAATATTTTATATGATTATTTAAAAATCATAAAGAAATTTAAAAATTAAAAATTTACTATTATAAGGTCTATAAGTTCATAAAGTATTCATTAATGTGAATCTTAACCCATATAAGTAAAAAATTTACCCTCTTAATATCAAAAATATTGTTACCAAAATTAAAATTAAAAAAGAATAACTTAGGGAAATCTAAAAAGATATGGTGTAAAATAATATAAATAAATGTCTAAAAATTATTATATGGGATTATTTAGAACTATAATCATCTTATGTTAGACATAACTCATGTTGTTGTCCATTGGATTTCAATGATAATTTATATTAATTTAATATTTTAAGAGTTTCTAAGGGTTCCTATCCCCTCTTCTACAAAATGGTACACACTCTTCTATAATACTCATACTTGAAGAACCATTTGGTTTATCCATGATCTTCCCAAACCCTTAGTATAATAAATTACCACATTATTGAGGCCTTATTATGGGCATAACACCCTCCTTAGTGGTGTTAAGCTTTTCTTCAAGGGTGAACAACTGAATAAGAGGTATCGTTTTATTTTCTTAGTTATATTTTATTTCTTTTCCACAATCTTCAACTCCCCTAAAACAATGATGAGATAATTAATATTGTATCCTAAATATACTGAGATGTTATTATGTTAATATCTTCACCAAAATCCATCTACACTTACATCAAATGGGAAAGAAATTAATTGTTCATGTGTATGTGTGAACTATCGCCTACCTGAACCGATATAAGTATTTATTAATAATAATCTCTCATGACTGGTTATAAAAAAAATTTATGGTCATATGTGATATTCATTGAATTTTAATAATTTTATGATAATATTATATCAATTATGTTCTTACATTCCATGTTCATAAAAATGAAAATATCATTCGTGCGTACCTGTGAAGTATCACATCCACGATGTGATGGGACTCATTTTTATTCACTATATCACATGTATGATATAAATAAGTATATTTAATTTATTAATATCATATTAATGATGATATGGAAATTATTTAAATATAAAATAATACATCAGTTCTTTCCATAATGATCAATGAAAAATGGAAAATGTTACTCGCGCGTACGTATGACTTACCGTCTCCATGATTATAATGTTGTGCATTTTTCATAGCCACACTTTATAGTTTTAATTAAAGGTAACATTTATTTATAAATATGATAATAATGTGATTAATATTATATAGGATATGATAGACTTATCACTACATGGACTAGTGACATCAAAGCATGTTCATTTTCGACTCAAGTACTGAATATTGGTAAAACGTCAGATATGAAATCAAATAATTATGTAATTTTTCTAACATTTTAATAAGTGATATAAAATAATAATAAACACGAAAAATATTATAAGGATATTATAAATTAAATTAAATTTATTATTGTGGTATATAATGATTTTATGTGACGAGTCGGACTCATGGTAAGGGACATTGTCTCAGACTTCTTTAATTGAGAAATATTTTGATCATATACACCACCTTCTATTATATGGTTTATAATTATCCCCTTTTAATTTTAATTTCATTCAAAATATTTCAAAAAGAAATATTTTTATAAGAATTATTTTATTTAATGTTAAAATGAATTTATTTTAAAGTACGTGGCGACAATGACTTTTCCACCGCCATGACCATTGTTTAATATTTGTCATCCTCTATAAGCCTTAATGTTTCTAAAAAGAAAATAAATATCATATTTCATCTTCATGTAATTTGGTTTTTAAAATGGTTTTGAGAAGGGGTTGATTATGTCAATGATATATTGTGATTGAAATATTATTTTTCTTTCATTATTATTAATGTGTTACGATTATATTATGGTTCTTGGGAATTTATTGTGTATACGGGTGGTTCTGTGATAATATGGGGGTTTTTAATCCTGTGATAGTGCTCTAATGCATTAGGTAATGAGAATTAGTTAAACAATAAGGTTTCACCTAATAGATTTCGGTAATATTATTTGATTGGTATTCCTAACATAACCATGAAGCTTACATCATATGTAGATGTGAAAGTTACAATGTGAGTATGTTATAGATTCCAAAATTTTCCTTTATGATTTATGACTACTAAGAAAATTTTTATAAATCTAATTATTTCATGAGGTATGTTAATAAAATTAAGTTTTATTGATGAAAATATTTTTTTTGAAAATTTTTTCATGAGTTTAAAATATTCATGGACTAATGGTTTCATTCATAATTTATATACCTTATTGAGCCTTTTATGATCATCCTATTTTTTGAAATGTTTTCACATGGTATAAGGATGTTTTTGAGAAAATAAGAAGTCAATATTAATTTTTTGAATATTTTTATCAACAAAAAAAGAAATCACTTTTTGTTTCAAATTTTATATATTGTAGAATAAATCGATATTGTTTTAGATATATCCACATTGTATAAATTAGAGTTGATATGTAATAATAATGGCCTAATTCTCTAAAACTATAAACCTAGAAAGATCATCAATGTGAATTCTTGACATAAATCAAAATTATGTAATGTTTAAGGTTGGGGCCTTATAGTCGGTATCAAGGGTCATTTTAGATAACAATATGGGTTAGGATATTGTTAATATAATATCTATGAATAATTTTTTACTTTATGGTAAAATTGAAATGATATAGAATTTAAAAATTACCATGTCAATTCATATAAGATATGCTTGTTCATAATGGTTTTCCATAGAGTAAAGAGTGCATCTATACTGGGATGACATCTATAAGAAAACAAGCTTCAAAATTATAAAACTAAGATAGTCCTAATTGGAACTGAATAGTTTATTGTAGTGATGGAACAGTTGACTCAGGATATAAGTGGCAGTGGTATTCATGTGTGAGATCAACCAAATCAACCATAAAGTAATGTGTAGGTAGTAGATCATTTTATGAATAAACATCCCCCATCATTCAGAGGATCATTTGGCCTAATTATAGATGAAGGGTTGATTAAATAACTAGAAAATATTTTTGATGTCATGGGTTGTCCATACAATCAAAAGGTTATTCTTACTATTTACCATTTTGAAGGTGAATTCAATCAATGTCGTTCTATGGTTATGAATTTCAGGGAAAGGGATGATATTGATTCTCTTGATTAGGATGAATTCAAAGGTATGTTTCTTGAGAAATATTTTCCTAAGGCATATTGACTTAGGATGGAAAAATAATTCATATTATTGAGGCATGTTGAGGACTCAGTGGATGCATACGAAGAAAAATTCACTTGATTGGCATGGTATAATCTAAATTCCATCTGAGTTATTCATAGTAAAATCGATCATTTCTAACCATGATTAAATCTAGTGTATCTAAGGGCATTGGATTATCATGAGTTCAAAAGTTATTCAAAAAAAATTCAATGTGTATAGAAGTTTAAAATGGACATTTCCAATGATTATGTGTTCTTTAAGAAATATTATAATAATAGGTCTAGGTGGTTGGATAAAGGGAATAATTATTCAAAAATTTCAGATGGTAAGAAAATTATGGTTACATTTTGATAAAGTTGTGGTAAAAATAACATAGGGGTGCCTTTTTAATTATGGTAATTTTTCTAATGTGGTAAAATGTGACATAAGTATCATAACTACGCTGAAAAATATCATGGTAGTGGTATGAAAAAATAAGATTTATAGCAAGTAAAATGTTTTATGTGCAATGAGAAGGGTCATTATTTGAATGAGTGTTCGACAAAAAACTCAAATGATGGGAATCTATCAGAATACACGCATAATGGTTTGTTGAAATCATTTTCATCTACATCAGTAGTTATTTTTCCATCTAATGATGTGGTATAAAATACATTGTTTTTTAATTAATATTATTCCAATGTGTTGTTTCATTCAGGGTCTACACATTCTTTCATTTCTGGGAAATTTTCTTATAAATTGAAAATTCAACCTCAAGAAATGAATCTAGAACACATGGTTAAAATACCTATGGGAAATGTTGACGCAAAAAAAAATTACAAGAATCTTTCTATCCTTATCTATAGAAATAATTTACCTTCAAACCTTATTATTTCATCCAGTGGAGTTTTATATCATTCTTGATATGAATTGGATTTCTATTTACCATAATAATATTGACTGTAGAGATAAAGAATTTTCTTTTAATGGACTTTCAATTTTTACACTGGAATGAACCCTTATAATTGGTAATATATTAGGAAGCTGAAAACTATTAAAATATGGAAATTAATTTTATCATTCCCATATTGTTCAAAATAAATTAATTGATAAAAATAATTATGTTCCAGTGGTGAATGATTATCTTGATGTTTTTCTAATGAGTTTCGTGTTATTATACCTGATCAAGAAGTTGATCTTACTATTAAATTAGTTTCTGATGATAAACCAATTTCGAAAACCCCTTATCGAATATCTCAAATTTAATTTTAGAGTCTATGGATAAATTCCATGAGTTATTAGATAAAGGTTCCACTTGACGTAGCACGTCACCATGGGGTGCTCCTATATTGTTTGTTAAAAATAAATTTGTTTCAATGAAACTTTTAATTATTATAAAGCATTGAATAACATCATTGTTAATAACAAGTATAATTTTTCGCATATCGATGATCTATTTGATGACATTGAATGGGAAAAATATTGTTTGAAGGATTACTTGAGGTTTGGGTCCCATCAGTTGAATTTAATGGAAGAATAAATTTTGAATAATATGTTTCATACTAGATATGGACATTATGAATTTGTAGTTTTGTCGTTTGGGTTAACTAATTCACATTCTATATTGATGGATATTTGGAATAGAATATTCAAATAGTTCTTGGATAAGTTTTTTGTTGTGTTTATTAATTAAATTTATTATATTATAAAATTAAACAAGATCATGAAACTCATTTATGGTTTGTATTGAAACCCATAAAAGAAAAGAAAATATATGGGAAATTCATCAATTGTGAGTTTTGGTTACATCTAATTTCATTACTTTGTCAAATTGTTTATAAATATGAGATAACAGTTGATCCTTCTAAAAAAAATATTTTGAATAATGGCCAATACCCACAAATATAACTAACATTTGTAGTTTTATTGGTTTAGTAGGTTATTACCAAAGGTTTGTTTAAAATTTTTCATTATTATCTTTACTAATGACTATGTTAACTCAATAATGTGTTAGGTTCATCTGGTAAAATTAATGTGGTGACGATTTTCTGGAATTTAAAATAAGATTGGTAAATTCTCCAGTTTTGGACTTACTATATAGAAATGGAGATTTTTTTTATGTACAGTAATTATTCATTGAAAGTACTTTAAATTTTCCTAATACAGAATGATCAGGTAATTTTTTATGCCTCATGTCATTTTAAAACTCATGAGTTAAATTACCTTCACAAGATTTGGAAATATCTGTTGTTGTTTTTTATCTAAAAAATTAATGGAATAATCTATATAGATTAAAATGTGAAATATATACTGACCAGAAAAGTTAGAAGTATATATTCACTTAGAAAGAATTCAACATGACACAAAGGATATGTTTGGAACTAATCAAGGATTATTATTTCATGATTCATTACCATATTGTAAAATAAAACAAAGTGTTCAATGATTTGAGTCGAAACATTAATGCTACATTAACCATGTTACATTAGAAACATGACCCATTTATTAATGATTTGATAAACGTTGGTTGGGAAGTTATTGGTGTAGGAAATTACTCTGTTTTTTTAAGGTTTTAGTGAAATAAACTCTATCAAATATAATTAATCATGGTAAAAAGTAAGATAGTGAATTGTAGAAAAAAGTAGAATTAGTTCAAATGGGTAAGTTTCATGAATTTTACATTAATAAATATTGTGATTTGAGATTTGGGAATAGATTATGTTTTCCTTTTGATTCGTAGTTGAAGAAATAGTTTTTATGTGAAGCTCATAGTTCTCCATTTTTAGTTCATCCTATAATTACTAATATGTAATGAGACCTACAAGAGTATTATTGGTGGGATGGATTAAAAAATAAATATTGATGACTTTACTATAAAGTGTTTGACATGTGAGTAGGTAAAAGCAGAACAACAATTTACAAATGGGATACTTCATCCTTTATGATTACCAGAGTGGAATGGGAAAATATATCCATGGATTTCATAGTAGGATTACCAAATACTTCTTGAGGTAACAATTTGTTTTGTTTTATTGTTGATAGATTGACTAAATATACACATTTTCATCATATTCGAGATACACTATATCTATATCAAATTTCTTAGTTGTATCTTAAAGAGAGATTAAAGTTAAAAGTATTTCCTCTCTCCATTGTATCTGATCGTGAACATAGGTTCACATATAACATATAGAATGGCCTTTATATGTCATTAGGATGTAAATTAAATTTTAGTACATCTTTTCATCCTCAATATGATGGGTAGTTAGAACAAATAATTTATACATTGGAGGATATTCTACATTCTTGTTCAATGGATTACTAGGTAATTTGGGATCAACATATTTCGTTGTTTACATTTTCTTATAATAACTAATTTTATTATAATATACAGAAGGCACCATTGGAGTCATTATATGGAAAGTAGTGTTAAACTCCATCTTTTTGGGATAAATTACTGGAAAGGAAGTTGATGGGACTAAAATTGGTAGAAGAGATAGAAGAAAAAGTTTAGTTGATTCACAAACACATGAGGACAGCTCAGAGCTGCCAGAAAAGATATACAGATAACTAGAGTAAGGATCATTCTTTTGAGGTAGGTGATCATGACTTATTCAAAGTTTCACCATCGAAAAGTGTGATGTGTTTTGATAAGAAGGGGAAGCTAAGAACACAGTTCATTAGACCCTATGAAATTCTAGGGAAAGTTGGATCAGTTTCCTACTCAAGGTATTTGCCTCCATTTTTATCCCTTGTAAATAATGTTTTTCATGTTTCAATGTCGAGATAGTATTTTTTATACCCATCTCATGTTTTGATCCCAGAATTAGATCAGTTGTAAGAGAATCAATCTTATGAGGAAAATCCGGTCCAATTTCTTAACCGCGGAGAACAAGTGTTGCGGAGTATAGTGATTCATCATGTATTGGATTTATGGAAAAAACCTTATGGTTGAAGAGGCAACATGGGAATCTTAAAATTATCTAAGTGAGAAATACCCCCAACTTATTTGATGAGGAAATAAAATTACGATGACACAATTTCCAAAAGGGGGGATGGATGTAACATCCTAGGTAAATATAGAATAATAATTTTCCATATCTATTAATATTTATGAATTAAATATTAATTTTAGTTTAAAGGGGACTCTATATCCAATAGCAGACTCCACATACAACAATGGGTTCCTCTAAAATCTTATACTGCACACAAGAATGAGATATATAATAAAATAATACATTATTAATATAATTATTTAAATGGTAGGTATCACTTAAATGTTGTATTGGTGGGAATGAACATAACTAAATATATTATGTTTACACATGTTGAATAAATTTTTTTACTTTTTTATAATTTATTTTAGAGGCTTTAAATGAGAGTAAATCCAATTTTAAGTATAAAATACTCTAATATTTGTAAAAGGTAGTTTTACCACCTTTTAATGGAAACCCATTTTTAAATATAATTTTTTCAATTTTTTATTTTTTATTTTACAAAATAAACATATTATTTGGTTGTGGGACAAAAAAATCCACTTTGGTTTAATTTTTGTTATTTTTTTGATAAAATTCATATTTTAATGAATACTGAAAATTAATGTATTTTAATTCAGAACTACGTTCTTATATAATTTATTCATATTGTTAGATTATCTTTTTACATGTTTTTAAGGTATATTTATATGACTTTTTTATCATTCAATCCAATATTTTTAATTTAATGAAATTTCAAATTGAAGTTGAATAGAACAAATATGTGAACTTTGGAACGTTTACTTTAAAAACACTTTTTCTCAACCCCCTCAATGGGATTAGCATTATATATAATTTAACCTCTTCTCTGAATTGAAATTTAAAAAATGGACACACATGGTTGTAATTAGTTTGAAAAATGTGGTTCAATGGGATCAAAATAATTTTTGATAAATAGTAACTTTATTATTTTAATTACCCTAGTTAAAGGTAAATATGGTAATTAAGTGTAAAATTAGTATTATAATAATATAAAACTACCATAAAACTTGTAATAGTCTTATTTGATGAGTTATTGTTGAACAAGACAACACATGGGCTGAAATTGTGACCTTTTGGAGGCACTTGGGTGTGATTATGACATTTATAACATTTAATTTAATGTAAAGGCCAATATGTCATAATCATGTCTCTCATTACAAAGACAATATTAACATGGTGTTAAATAAGTTATATTTTAGACTATAAATAATAAATATAATTAAAAAAAATACCTACATCATGGTAATTTATTAATTTTTTTAGACATTATATAATTAAATTTAATTGTGACACACTCATGACGTAGTAATAGATTTATTAGATAAACAATCAAATAAATAATATTAATAATATTAAAATAAAAAATTTTGAAATATTTCATTCCATACATGAATATATGGATTAATATGACATATTATAATTCTATTTAATGTCTTTGTATGATTTTATCTCTCTGTTTGGATTTTATTTAAATTCAATGAAATGAATTGTGTTAAAATTAAAAAAAATAACTAAGGGTATATCAAAAAGATAAGGTTTAAAATAAAATCAATACATACCTAAAAATTATTATATGGGAGAATTTAAAACTATACACTTCATTTATTTGACATAACTCATGTTGGTGTCCTTTTTATTTAAAAATTAATTTATATTAATTTAATATTTTAAGAGTTTCCAAGGGTTCACCTCCCCTCTCCTATAAAAGGTACCCAATAGTCTCTAATAATCACCCATAAATAAAAAATTTTATTGACCAATGTCTTCGGAAAACCCATATTAAAATCCCTCCCCACATTATTTTGGTCTTATATTAGGCATAACACCCTCCTTAGAGGTGTTAAGGTGTTCTTCAAGGGTGATCAACTAGAGAAGAGGTATCGTTTTTCTTTAAGAATTTATATTTTATTTCTTATTCTACTCCCTTCATATATCATGAAACCCTTATTAGTTAATAAATATAGTATCCTAAATATAATTATATGTTATTATTTTAATATCATCACCTAAATACATCTCCAATTACATTAAATGAGAATGCAATTAATATTTCATGCATAGGTGTGAATTATCACCTCCACAAACTCATCTAATGTTTTTCATAATTGTCTCTCATGACTAGTTTTAATAATTTAATTAATGTTCATATATGATATCAATTACATATTAATAATTTTATTATAATAATATATCAATTACAGTCTTAGTTTCCTTTCGCATAAAAAAGATAATGTCGTCAGTGCGTACGTGTAAATTATAACCTCCACAAAACTATATGACTCATTTTTATTCATTATATCACAAGTATGATATATAAAAGTATATTTAAATGATTAATATGATACGAATGAAGTTATTACCATTATATAAAGGTAAAATAATACTTAATTTCTTTCTATAATGATCAATGAAAAATAGAAAATGTTACTCATGTGTACGTACGAATTACCATCTCCATGATTATAACATTGTTTATTTTTCATAATCACACTTAATAGTTTGATTTAAAGGTATAATTTTAGTATTAATATGATAATAACGTCATGAATATTATTCTTTATATGATGTAATTATGACCACATGGACTAGTGACATCAAACCATGTTCATTTTCGACGCAAGTACCTAATATTGATAAAACATCCGATATGAACTTAAATAGTTATGTAATTTTTATAACTAAAAAATTTATGAATAAATTGTAAATTAACCTAATATTCTTATGAAGGAATATAAATATTGTACAAATGAGTCGAACTCAAGGCAAGGGTCTTTGTCTTAATCTTCTTTCATTAAGGCATATTTTGATAATCTAGATCACCTTCTTCTATATGGTATATAATTAAACCCTTTTAATTTTAATTTCATTAAATAGTTTTGAAAAGGAATCTATTTTATATGAAAAGTTTTACTAAACTACAAACTGAATTTTTCATAATATATGCGGTGAAAACGAATTTTCCACCATCATGACCTTTATTTGATATTTGGATTCCACTATTTAACTTAATGTTTTTAAAAGGAAAATGAATATCATATTCCCTTTTCATGTATTTGTGTATTGAAAATGGTTTTGATAAGGGATTGATTATATCAATCATATCTTGTGATTGAAATGTTATTTTCCCTTTATGCTTGTTAATGTGTTATGATTATGTTGTGGTTCTTGGGGATTTCATATGTATATAGGTGGTTCTGTGATAAAATGAGGGAGGGTAAGCCTGAGATAGATCTCTGATTTATTGGTAATGAGAAAGTGTTAAAGAATAAGGTTTCTCTTAAGATATTTATAGAATATATTGTTATGGGTACTCCAAAAATAACCATGAAGGTTATTCCATATATAGTTGTGAAAGCTACAATATAAGTATGATATGAATGCCACAAGTTAACATTATTATTTATGTTTTCTAATATTTTTTTCAATAATATTATGATTTCAGGAGGTATTTTGAAGGACTTATGTTTTATGGGTAAAATGTATGATTTTGTGAAAATGTTTTTGTTTGTTCAAAATATTCAAGGAAAAATGGTTGCATTCCTTATTTGTATCCCTTTCTAGGATTTTTATACTCATCCAATTTTATTGAAATGTTTTCCACAGGGTATACAGATGTATAAGATAAAATAAGAAGTCAAGATGAATTTTATGAAGATTTTAATCAATAAAAAAATAAATCATATTTAGTTTTAAATTTTTTATATTTTGGATGAAATGGATACTATTTTAGTTATATCTACTTTGAATAAATTTGAGCTATTATGTAATTGTTAGGGACTAGTTATCTAAAACTATAAACCTGAAAAGATACACACTATGACTTCTTGACCTGAATCAATATTATGTAATGTTTAAGTCTATGTCCTTATAGTCAAATTAGGACTACCTCCAGTAGACAAGGTTAGACCACAAATAACCTCAAATTCCCAATGAAACATAATGTATCAAATGGTTACCCTAATATATCAATATAAGAAAATAATTAATATGATCACATAATATGAATCATTATTAAAAACCCATATTTCGTATTCTAGGTGATGGATTTTATGAATAATAAAAAAATCCAGTATCACATAAAGAGTCTTGGTTTTTGGAAACAACCCTTTTTCAAATATTTTTAAAATTCAAAAGTGGTGTTTATTGATGTAGGAGGAAAATCACAATAATTATCTATCCAATTAATTATCCTTCATCTATGTATTAACTTAAATGAAAAAAAGTTTGAAATTATGAATTTATGTGTCATTCATGGTAATAAGTATGTAGGATCCAAATTAGATATCCAATTCACCTAACCATAATGATACATATAATTGTGGGACATAGATTTATCATCTTGGTATTAGTTGGTTTTTCAATAATATAAGAGTTTAATGTCATAACAGGAATTCATTCCTATCATTGAACCTAGAGTATATTTCATTTTTGAAACACTCCTTGATTATGATGGTTTCATTCCATGGTTTACATCAAATATTTGAGTATTCTTCTTTAGAGGATTATTCATCAAAATATGAAAAAGTTATATTTAGGATGGGATAATGAGGAACATCATTTTTCCACTAAATATGAATTCCTAATGATTTTGTGAAAATATTTACCCCCAATTTAGAATAATCTATATTTTTTGAGATATTCATGGATACGGGGTGATAAATCCATCTCAATCCACCATTTAATTATTACATTTTTTGAACCTGATCTAATGAAATACTCTTTAGTTTTACATTCTTGTTCTAGTATGCCAAGAGTGAATTTATCAAAATAAATAGGATCCTCCAGGGCCTCCACTTGAGTGGAAAATTTAACTCTTCATGTTATTTTGAATTAATGGCCCTTGGTCTAAGCATAATAAATAGAATTAATAAATATATAGAAATCATTGTCATCTATTCCATCATAATTTTATTTACAAGGTCTTGAATCAATATACAAATCCATAGTATAATTCTATAAATGATGGTGGGATAATTGTTATTTTTTCAACTTAAATTTATTTCTTACCAACAATAGGTTGTTTAGTGTGATTCATAAAATTCACCTTCTCAAATAACCAATTAGTGTCCCCAAAATGAAAATAGGAGGAGACATAAAGATGAATATTTTCATAGGTTAAAATTTTCAAAAAAAATCATCTCCCCATTCTAAATCAGATGAATAATGTAATGGACCAGGAAGTGACTCATCAATAAGTTTTCCAAAATTTGGTTCCATCAAACGGCTCCAATGAAATGGTGGCACAGGTCACAATGGAATCGTAATAGTTACACTGGTCACGGTCGCACACAGTAATAGTGGCACTAATTATGGTGTTCCATCGAAATGGTGGCACTGTGATGGTGACACCATGATGGTGGCACCGTGACGGTGGCACTGTAATGGTCTCACAATCACGGTCTCACACCGAAACGGTGGCACTACTTATGGTGGAATCGTTACGGTGGCACTGTGAGGGTGGGACCTTGATGGTGGCACTGTAACGGTCGCATCATTACGGTCACACACCAAAATGTTGGCACCGTGAGGGTGGCACCGTGAGGGTGGCACCTTGACGGTGGAACTATAATGGTCTCCCTATTATGGTCACACATCAAAATTTTGGCACCGCTTATGATGGAACCATGATGGTGGAACTACTTACAGTGGCACCATGACAGTGGCACCATGATCGTGGCACCGTTTATAGCGTCTCACCAAATGGTGTCCCACCTTTATTTCTTTTTTCAATCCCACTCCCGCAACATATTTTTGACCTATGTGTGTTTTAATACCCCCATTAAAATCCATTAAAATCCCATAAATGATATCAAAAATCCCCTAGGAGCCGGGAATCCCTTGACTTACCAAAACGTATGGCTTTTCCCTTGGTTCCACACCCTTTTCCTGTACATTTTATTTTTTTCCCCCTATTAGGTGATTTCCTCTATTTAAAGGAAACCCTTTAACTCACTGCTTTTATGTCCATCTCTCTGATTATAATTATTAAATAACAATAAATTCCATTGTGTGTAATCATCCAACCGCGTGGTGAAACCATGATCTACCTTTAAATCCATTCAAAATCCATATCCCTTACCTCCAGGATCTCTCCTTTTTATCACATGAGAATTATTTCTTCTTCTTGTATGGTCTCTTTTTCCTTCCTTGGTGCATTTGGAGTCCCCCTTCCCGGGGATAGTGGTGTGCCTATTCTGTATCCTTTGTTACTCACTTTTTGAGTCCTCGAAGTTCCTCCCCTGCAAGTCACGCATCCTCAGTTCTTGGTGCAAGGAGAAAAACTTTGATCGTTGATCATCCAATTATGGTTCTTCCTTCGTCTCTCTTTACTATGTATCATGTGGGTGGGTATGCTAATGTTTCTATAGGGCTGGATGAAAACCAACGTTAAAAAATATAATAAACAAACTCTAAAATAATAATGGGTTGTGTCTGATGATGTTGTTGTACTCTTTTACCCTTTATTATATATTGTGAATTGTGTGGGCTTCTATCCACTAAAAATCATCATTTTTTGTGGTCTTTTCTTGTGAACTAATGGACCCCTATCTTCTGATATGATTGAATGGTTGCAACATATAAATTGGTTAATCATGTAGTATTAGTTGATTAAATGAATTTCTAAGGAACAAGAATTCTTGTGTGATCACCCCGGTTAACCAAATAGAAAATAAGGAACTCAATGAATTTTTTGTTTGAATCTAGAAACCCCCTTCCTCTGTCTTGGTAATATGTGTAGTTTTTATTCTTGATTCTCGTGTGGTGAAATAGATGGGGATGGGAACCCTTATTATGGTGTAGTTGTTGGGATGTGTATTTGAGGCCATGTGGAGCCATACAGTGGGGCTTAGTTTGGTTTCAATACTTTGAGGGATCTCATGAATACCTTTTGTTACTATTACTTTACAAGAGAACCATGTTTGAATGCTTAAATTTCTTCTTGATTGTTTTACCTTCCTTGGCTTGTGGTTATTCTTGTTAGTTACCTAATAGTGAAGAATTATTTAAATAGAACCACTTGAATGTGATAACAAGAATGGCTTCAATGAAAAATTGTTTTCTGGGAATGAGTTGTGACTTGGTTTTGGCTTTTGTTCTTTTTATGAATGAATAGTAATGAGAGTTTTTGTGTATGGGAAAGTGTTGGAACCCTTGAGTTGGGATTATTACTTATTTACCTATATGTATAATTTAGTTTTTATGTTTCTTGTTACCACCCCACCCAAGCTTAGCACTTCATGTCAAACACCCACCATTTCATTGGGGAGGGTGTTTTTTCCAACACTCTTATGAGTGGATCATTATTAGCTCCTTCTTTTCTCCCTTTACCTAGTATCCCAAGAATCTTGGGGTAGGATGTGATAGGAAGAGGTCCATTAGAGCCCAAGACTCTTCAGGAAAGGTAGCTATGGTGGCTTTCCCAAGTGTGTGTGGGCAGTTTGTTTCCCAAGTGTCTTTGGGATGAGGGCCAGGTGTCTTTGGGCATGGAAGTATTTGTTCTAGACCAAGTACCTTCAGGCGTGGTGGCATTTATTCTGGAACATGTGTCTGCGGGCATGGTTACATGTGGTTGTTGTGGCCCATGTGTGTGCAGGAGGGATGTGTGGTTGTGGTATCCCAGGTGTGTGCGGGTGGGGTATTGAAGTAGGACTATGGTGAGAATGGTGGGGGATTTCTGATTCATAGGATGTCTTCAATAACTAGTGGTAAAGTGGTGTGTGGTACCCAATAATCGATGTGTTATTACTATTACATTACTTGACTTGAGTTATTTTAGGAGTTCCCCTTAGTGAGGTTTGTGTTGATAGTTTCCTTTCTAGGTGCTTTGGTTATATCCTTTTTCATGGGGCATTAGAATGTCTCCCCATATGTGCATGAGAGATTTTTATTTTCCTTACAGATTATACCTGTATACTCACCCTACGTATATAAAACAGATTTCAATTTTCTAGGAGGAATTCAAGGACCATGCAGTACCCTACTATTTCGGACGTTGGGACCATTGATGTTGCTGCTTTTCATTTCTTTTTGTAATTTCCTTTGGAGTTTTCTTGTATTTTCATAGCACTTATTATTGGAACATGTATATGGGAATGGATTGTTTTGGATTTACTTTCACTTTCAGTTTTGGTGTTGTTTGGGATTTACTATGTTATCTCAAGATCCTAATAAATAAAAAGGGTAATGCCTTTCATTTTTCTTGTGATTCCATACCCTTGGTGATATTCGCCACTCTGAGACCTATTGAAGGTGGATCTCATGGTTTATTATCTCTCCTTCAACTTGAAGAAGGAAGGTTATGGAAATCTGATGTCCCTTCCCTCATCTTAGTGATGGCGGGTCATGACAGAATGGTATTAGAGAGAGTTTGAGAGATATGATGGATTTCTTATTTAGGAACAATGAAGATTTCATGGGATTGTAGGGAAAGAGTGTTGGGAAATATTGGAATGTGAAATAGTCTAGGGAAGACCGGCTAGGACATGGGATTTTAGGCCCCCTTTGATCTGATGCAAGGACTCTGGACCTACCAAACAACCAAGTGAGGCTACACTGATTGCAGGGTAGAGACCCTAGTAAAGGTACATTAATCATAATGACTTGTGTTCTTATGTGTCTTGGGTACTTTGGGATCCAAAATAAATATAATGTTTAATCAAAATTTGAAAACAATCTTCTACACTACCCGGCCTTAGTAATTCTTTGTTTACCATGCAGCTATAGAACCCGAATGATGACCATGATTAGTGTGGTCGATTGATGCCCAAGAGTATGATTTAGCTAATCAGCTGAGGCCTTATTGAGAGGAGGAGTATGACCAGTGGAACAAGACTCTTTTTTCCTTTTAGAAATAGACCCTTGAGAAGTAAGAGGGAAGCATATCAGACATGGAGGTAGAGAGCTGGCTCGAAGAGCTGGTGATAGCTTTCAGCATGATCAGGGATCTGACGGAGTACTGGATTCCTCTGGCTGTAAGCCAGATGTGGGGAGTGGCACATCAGTGGTGGAAACTCTATCTTGGGGAGAAGACGGAGGCTGAGGTTTCGTGTACTAACATTAAGAGGCAGTTCTAGGTGGAATTCCTCTCATCCACGATGAAGGTGGAGAAGATGTAGGAGTTATTATCCCCTTTATTAGTGGAGCATGTTAGTGAGGTATTTGGGAACCAAGTTCAATTATCTCCTTCTCTTTGCTCCAGACCTTTTTCTGGATGAGAAGTCTCAGTCAAGACGTTTATAAGAGGCACTCTGACCTTCTCTTCAGTATGCTGTTACTCCCTTAACCCTACCGACAAACATGGAGTTCCATAGGAAGTTCAAAGTGGTGGAGAGGATTCACATGCTAGGATGTGTTCTGTGAGAGGGGAGATAGTTTGGATAGTAAAAGGGGAAGCTATTAGCAGCAGGCCTCCAGCGTCTAGGCCTTCTAGGTTTCGGACGGTGGGGAGCAGGCCTTAGAAATTCTATTTTTGATCTCCCAGTTCTCACCACTTTTTTTCGGGCCCAAAAATGAGATGCTTCATCTATGGAAATCATGGGAATATTCAGAATCGGTACCCAGGCCTATTTAAGTATATTGGGGGTGGTCAGGTTCAATTCCCACCTCAGCAGCAACAGTTCCAGTTAGGCCCTTTCAGCAGCAGCAGTTGGGATAGTGAGCTCCCGCTCCTATGAGAGCAGACATTGTAGGAGGGGGCCGACCTCAGGGTACTCCTTAGGGACCTTGACCCGGGCATGGTCGGGGAGGTGGCTGACAACCAAGGGGTAGAGGAGCTGGGCATGGGCAGTTTCACACTACGGAGGCAGCAGTTCTAGTAGGGATAGAGGTCATCTGTGGTACGATCTTCTTGTTTAGTACTCTTGAATGTGCCTTGTTCGATTCATGAGATTTTCACTCCTTTTTTAACCCATTCTAGACCATACCATGGGTATAGACATAGAGGTAATTCACATAGCCCTGGTTCAGAGTTTCCCAGTCGGAGGTCAGACCAGTTTGTCTCACGTTTTTAGGGGATGTGGACTGATGTTGGGAACATAGAAGTCTAGTGGGGACCTTCTTTTGCTGCATATATAGCTGTATGATGTCATTTTAGGCATCAACTGGCTATTCTCTATATGTTTTTTTATCAACTACTTCTTAATAAGGATTGTGTTTTCAGATATGGGTGTACAACATGTGACTTTCGTTAGCGAGCGGGGTTTTTAGGAGGGCAGTTATTGAGTGGAGCCCATTTATTCTTTCTTAGTCGAGCTGTCAGTAGAGTTAGCAGACTAAGAGATGGTGGAAGTACTGAGAATCATATGTGAATTCATGGATGTCTTCCCTGAAGAGGTGGTGACTCGACCCCCCTCAACCTGATGTTGAGTTCGAGATAGTCTTGAAACCCAATGCCCATACAATTTCAATGGTTCCCTATCGGATGGTGCCTTCTGAGTTACTTGAGTTATGAATTCAGATTGATGATTAGATAAAGAAGGGTTTTGTTTAACCAAGCGCATCACCATGGGGTGCTACAGTCTTTTCCTGAAGAAGGAAGATGGTGATCGTAGGTTGTGCATAGACTAACGGAGACTGAATCAGGTAACGGTTAGGAACTATTACCCTCTCTCGAGGATTGAAAAACATTTTGACCAGTTGAAGGGGGAAGGGTGGTTCTCCAAGATCAACATGTGGTCAGGAGACCCATCAAAGGTTGAATCAGTTGTTTCTTGGGTAGCACCCAAAAATGTGATGGAGGTTCATAGTTTCCTGGGTCTGGAAGGATATTATCGAAGGTATGTTCCTGAATTCTCTTGATTTGTATCTCCTTTGACAGCTTTGACCAAAAATGGTCAGGCCTTTATGTTGTGTGAACAGTGTCAGACGGCCTTTAGTTATCTGAAGAGGAAGTTAGTTAGTTCCCCAGTGCTGAGGTTTCCCAAAGAAGGGGTGATGTTGGAGTTGTTCTGTGATTCTTTCATATAGTTCTTGGGGTGTGTGTTGATGCCACATCCAGGGTGATATCTTATGGTTCTAGGCAGTTACGTCCCCATGAGAGTAACTATTCAACCCACGACTTAGAGCTCACTACAGTTATGTTCTCACTAAAGGTTTGGTAGCACTACCTCATTGGGGAGCACTTTGTGGTCTTCACGGATCACAATAGCATGAGGTATATCTTCTCTCAGTGAGACTTGGACTTGTGGTAGTGGAGGTGCATGGAGTTTCATGAGGACTATGACTTCGAAATTTTATACACCTCAGGAAAGGGGAATGTGGTGACTGATGCCTTGAGTAGGAATTTTCATAATGATGTGGTTCGAGAATCGACATATTCTTGGAGAGTGATGGAGGAGTTGGATTCCCTACACCTGGATGCAAGAGTGGAGGATGGAAGAGCCTATCTGTTCCAGCTGAAAGTGCAGTCCTATCTATTTTGGTAGGTGGGGGAGTCTCAAAGGCGGGACTTAGAGGCTGATGTGAAGTGCGATCATGTTAGCCAGAGAAATGCTCTGAAGTATGATCAGAAGATGGATTGAATCAAATGTTGTTTCATGGAAAGTTATTCGTCCTTTTGGTAATGCACAAGAGAGTTCTTGGTGAGTTCCACAACTCACCCCTGGCAGTACACCTAGGAGTTTCCATAAAGTTTCAGGGTTTGAGGGGTCAGTTTTGGTGGCCTGGGGTAACGTGGGAAGTGGCAGAGTTTGTGGCAAAGTGCCTCGTGTTTCAGCAGTTGAAGACTAAACACTGCATCCCAGGGGGCTTATTACAACCTTTAGATGTCTCCGAGTAGAATTGGGACAACATATCGATGGATTTTTTCAGGAAAATACCCAGAGTTCATGGGAGTTGCGATGATATCTGGGTAGTGGTGGATCGGTTGATGAAATCATCTCACTTCCCAAAAATCAAGAGGTTGAGTGTAGTGGATACCCTAGAAGAGTGGTATATGGAAGAGGTGGTGCAGTTTCATGGAGTTCTGAGGTCCATAGTCTCAGATCAGGATACCTGGTTTACCTAACGGGTCTAGAAAGGATTGAAACATGCTTTTGGCACCCATCTATGCCCCAACACACCTTTCCACTCCCAAATAGATGGTTAGACAGAGCACACCATCCATATGTTAGAGGATATTCTAAGAGCATTTGTTTTGGGATTTGGGGGATCGTGGGTACGAAACTTGCCTCCTATAGAGTTTTCCTACAAGAATAGCTATCACTCTAACATTAGCATGGATCCATTCAAATACTTGTACCTGTGTTGCTAACCTGTGTGTTGGGTAGAGGTTGAGGAATCAAGTGTTCTTGGCCTAGAGGTAGTGTAGAGAAAAATGGATATGGTTAAGCTTAAAAGAGGAAGGATGAAGGTGGATTAGGACCGGCAGAAGTCTTATGTCAATCATCAGAGGAGACACTTGGAGTTTAAGGTTGGGGAACACGTGCTCTTGAAGGTCTCCCCTCAGGGTAGGAAATGCTGGTTCAGAAGGGGGAGTAAGCTTTCTCCTAGGTTCTTTAGACCCTTTGAGGTGTTTTGGTGAGTCGGAAAAGTGTCTTATCATCTGGCACTACCACCACTGCTAATGAGGGTGCATAACGTCTTCCATGTGTCTCAAATCTATCACTATCTACATAATGATTTGCATGTCCTCGACTGGGGAAAGCTGGATATCGAGGAAGACGTGACATTTGTAGAGTAACAAGTGTTTATCGAAGGTCATGAAGAAAATTTAATTCATATATGAACCATTCCATTGGTTCTTGTGTTATGGAGGCATGGTAGATTGGAGGAGAGTACCTGGGAATGGGAGGCACAGATGCGCACCCAGTACCTAGAGATGTTTTGAGTTTTGTTCTGTTATGTCTTATATATGATTGTGATGAAGGTCTTGACCTTGTTAACTATGAAATATGTTGTTTTACATGTCCTATGAATGTGTGTGAAGATTCTTGACTATGGGGTGTGGAGTACCTGATCCCAAATCAAGACGCATTAAGGTGGATGTGATTAAAACCATGCGGGCAAGTTAGTGTCATCCAAAGTGGACAGTATCTTGACATGGAATAAGGGACTCCCTAATCCATATGTCTAGATAGTTACACCTTTATATGTTTGAGTGGTTACCTGAGGGAGATGTGTTCCTAGATGTCGATGAGGTTTACTCTTGAAAGGTATCTTTTGAGGTGTTTGTTCGGACCCCTCTCTTTTCTTTGGGTCTTATTTTGATTCTCGAGGGTGAGAATAGTCTGAAAGGTACCTGATGTGATGGACCGGGAAGTGGCTCATTATGGAGTTTTCCAAAATTCAATTCCATAAAATGGATCCACCGAAATGGTGGTACCACTTACGGTGTTCTATTGAACCGGTGGCACAGTAACGGTCGCACTGTCACGGTTGCACACCAAAATTGTGAAACTATGATAGTGGCACTGTAATGGTCGCACCATCACACTTTGAAACCTAAATGGTGGCATCTCTTACAGTGGAACCATAAATATGGCACCATTTACAGCATCTCACCAAATAGTGTCCCGCCATTGTTTCTTTTTCTAGTCATGCTCCCACAACGTATATTTTGACGTAAGAGTATTTTAATACCCCCTTTAAAAGCCATTAAAATCCTATAAATGGTATCAAAATCCCCCAAGAGTTGGGCGACCCATGACTTAACAAAACATGTGTCTTTCTCCTCAATGCCACACCCTTTTCCTGTAATTTCCAGTTCCGTCCCTATTATGTGTTTTCCTCTGTTTAAAGAAAACCCTTTAACTTATAGTCATTATGGACACCTCTCTGATGAGAATTATTAAATAACAATTAATTTCATCATGTTTAACCATCCAAACACATGGTGAAACCACAATACACTTTTAAAGTCATTAAAAATTCATATCTTGTAACTCCAGGATCTCACCTTTTTACCACATAGGAATTATTTCTTCTTCTTGGCTAGTCTCTTTTTCCTTACTTGGTGAATTTTGAGTCCCCCTTACCAAAGCTAGTGGTACGCCTATGCTAAATCCTTTATTACTCACTCTTGGATCCCCCATAGTTTCTCCCATACAAGTTGTGCATCCCCAATTCTTGTCACAATGAGAAAAACATAGATCATTGATCATCCAAGTAGGGTTCTTCCTTTATCTATCTTTAATGTGTATCATGCGGGGTGCGTATGCTAATGTTTCTATGGGGATGGATGAAACCAAACCTTAACGATGATAATAAACATACTTTGAAATAATGAAGGGGTGTGTTTTATGATGTTGTTGTACTCTTTTACCCTTTCTTATATGTTTTGAATTGTATGGGCTTCTGTCTACTGAAAATCATGGATGTTCGTGGTCTTTACTTGTGCACTAATGTACCCCTATCTTATAAGATGATTGAATGTATGTAACATGGAAATTAGTTAATCAAGTATTCTCGGTTGATTAAATGAATGTCTGGTGAACAAGAATCCTTGTGTGATCACCCCGATTAACCAAACGGAAAAGAAATAACAAAATTAATAGTGTGTTTGAATCTGGAAACTCCATTGATCTATCTTGGTAATATTTGTGGTTTTTCTGCTTGATTCTTGTGGGGTCACATGGATGGGTTTGGGATCCCCTAGTGTGGTGAAGTTGTTGGGTTGTGGATCTAAGGCTGTGTGGGGTCATATGGTGGGGCTTGGTTTGGTTCTAGTACTTTGAGGGATATCACAGATCCTTTTTGTTGTTGTTACATTACAAGAGAACTGGGTGTGAATGCTTAAATTGCTGTTAAGTGTTTTTCCTTTCTTGTCTTGTGGCTACTTTTTTTAGTTACCTGATAGTGAATAATTATTTAAACATAACCAATTGAATGTGATAACAAGAATGGGTTTAATGGGGAATTATTTTCCAAGAATGACTTGTGACTTAGTTTTGGATGTTGTGATTTTTATGAATGAATAGTAAAGAGGTTGTTTGTGTATGGTCTACTATTTGAATCCCTAGGTTGGGATTAGTTCTTGTCTACCTATATGTACAATTTAGTCCTTATGTTTCTTATTCACACACCACCAAAGTTGATCACTTCCTGCCGAACACCCCCATTTCTTGGGTGAGGGTGTTTTTTCCAACACTCCTATGAGTGGTTGGTTATTAGCTTCTTTCTGATCCCTTTCTTGAGTATCCCAAGACTCTTAAGGTTTGTTGTGATGACTTGAGGTCTATTATATCCCAAGACTCCTCAGGAAGTGTAGTTGTGGTGGTTTTCCCAGGTGTTTTTGTGTAGTTTGTTTCCCAAGTATCTTCGGGATGAGGCCCTTGTGTCTTCGGGCGCGGCAGTAGTTGTTTTGGCCCATGTGTATTTGGGAATGTCGGTAGTTGTTCTGACCCAGGTGTTTACGGGTGTGGTTATGTGTGGTTGTTGTGGCCCAGTTGTGTGTGGGCGGGATGTGTGGTTGTGGTATCCTAGGTGTGTACGGGTAGGGTATGGTAGTGGGACTACGGTGAGAATAGTGGGGGAGTTCTGATGTGTAGGATGTCTTCAATAACCTATGGGAATGTTGTGTGTGGTATCCAAACATTGATTTGTTATTACTATTACTTTACTTGACTTTCATTATTTGAGGATTGTGCCTTGGTGAGGTTTAGGTGGATAGTTTCCATGCTAGGTGCTTTGGTTATATCCTTCTTTTTGGGGCATTTGAATGCCTCCCCACTTGTGCACGAGAGATTTTGGCTTTCCCTACTGAGTATACCTGTATACTCACCCTACATATATAAAATTGCTTTCAGGTTTCCAGGAGGACTTCGAGGACTATGCTGGACCCTACTAGTTCGGATATTGGGACTGTTGACGTTGCTTCTTTTCTTTTCTATTGGTACTTTCCTTTGGAGTTTTCTTATATTTTTGAAGCAATTATTATTGGAACATGCATATATGAATGGATTGTTTTGTATTTACTTTCACTTCCAGTTTTGGTGTTGTTTGGGATTTACTATCTTATCTCATGATCCTACTAAATAAAAAGGGTAATTTTTTCTATTTTTCATGTTATTCCATACCCTTGGTGTTAGTCTCCACTTTGGGACCTATTGGAGGCGGGTCTTGGGGGTCATTATCTCATGTTCAACTGTAAGAAAGAAGGGTCTGGAAATCTTTTGTCCCTTACCTTATCTTGGTAAAGGTGAGTCATGACAAATAAGGTTGACTATTTGGAAATAAATACTTCTGTAAAAATTCCCACAATAGAGGGTCTTGAAATCCAAAAGGTGTTTGAATCATGATTAGTGGTTATTAAAATAATATTGTAAATGTTAGTCAAAACATCCAACATAATGATTTGAATAGATAATTATTTAATTCCAATCTAGATAGAAACGACTTGTGGTTTAAAATCCATTTCATTATCTGAGGTATATTTCATTATCTTCATACCACATCCTTTAATGGACCACATTTCATGGGATCAATAACTATATTAATCATATTTCAAGGATAAAAGAACTAGGAAATGAATGGAATCTGAAATCCCCAAATCAAATTAGGTAAAAACATTCATTTTTGGGGACCTTATATTAATATTAATCTAATGGAGTCAGTTTAAAGACATATTGATAAGAACATAACCAATATATGAAATAATAAAAATTAATTCCTCCTATGATAATTCAACATAATGTTATCCCTTTTGTTGAGAATATGAAACTGATATGTTTTAAGAGATTTCAAAGTCATCAAGAAGAAGGTATTTATCCTTGAACACATGTAGGAATCAATGATTATGGTTCAGCTTAAAAATAATCTCGATGATCTCATGGTAAAGGATGTAATAAACCAAAGTTTCATTAATGGAAATACCTCTTGATATAATTAAATGTCTCTTTATGTTTATATAAAATTTCAACTTCATTGGTTTTATGTTATGAATTTTGACCGTAGCTAATATAACCGTTGAACAGTGATCACATGATTAGTATAAATATAGGGCCTTAACAAATCCAAATTTACTCAGACAAAAAAGTGATGGCCTCATCTAGTAGAATTGCTCTATACGAAGCCCATTTTTCAGAGCTCAGAAAATAGGTGGCATCCTTGGGCTTCGCTCTTGACCAAGCCCAAGCTGAGCTTCATCATGTCAAGCTCGAATGGGACCGTCTAAGGGAAAAATGGAAGTTGATAGAAATTACCACTCAAGCGATGTTATCCGAGCCACCCCAAGAGTCGGTCACCCTCGCACACCTTACCCTTAGGTCTTATGTGGCTTTTTTAAGGTTTTATGTAACAAATCACTAATACTATGTTCATGTACAATATTTTTTTTTGTATATAATAATGAATATAATTTTTTGTCATTATTGATACATTGTAAATAGTTTTTAAAGTACAAATGGTGTTTTAGTTATTATTTAACTATGAAATATATTTTATTAAATTAAGGGATTTTTGAACTAAATAATATTTTAATAAAATATTATTATTATTATTATTATTAGATTAATTTTATTATATATAAATTATCATATAATTTTATGAATGCAATTATAATTTTTATTAAGGTTTGAAAGCCATTTTTGTCAAAACCCGTGAATTTTCTATAAATGTCGGTTTTTATTTTAAAAGTGAAAATTCACTTATTTAGAAAATTATTTAGATAAAATAAATTTTATTTTTGGAATCAGGACTTCGATATTATCCAACGGTTAATTTTTCATAATTTTCTAAGACAGTCAAATTTTTGAGGAAAAATTAAATACTGTTTAAATATATAATGTGTTTTATGACATCATAATGACCCAATAGTGATTTAATAAAATACTATAATCTTTATGTTCGGCCAAAATATGTTTTATAATTAAAATAATGTGATTTTGGGTTTGTTTGACTTAATTTTCAAAGCATTAATGGACCCCTCAAGACTTATTAAACACCTTGTCTTTTTAAATTAATTTCCATGGGAGTATGACTCACCTCCACATAAGCAACCCTATTATTTTAAGAAGTTTTTACTTTGGCCTTATAAAATATTTTTTTCCTATTATCTTTTAAAAAACCATCGGAAAAAACCATGGGATGGTTTGTGTTTTGGATTAATTTGATATAAGGGGTCCAAAACCTAAACAATAAAGAATTCCCTCACCTTTCCTATATAAACCCACCCAAGATCCCACTTCCTCCTCACTCAAAGCCTTTTGAGTTCTTCAAACCACTTCCCTACTCTCTCTAGAATCCTCCCAAGGTTCCCCAAGCTCCCAATAAGCCTCTCACAAGCCTCTCTCTAGCCTTTGGAAGCACACTTCCAAGTAAGGGTTTTTTCTTCCTTTCTCATTTTTGTCCAATTTTCTTTAAGTTGTTATGCCCTTTTAAATTCAATTATAAAATATGGGGTATGGTTTCGCACCTTCCCCACACTGCAATCTTATTTTTTTGAATGATGGGATAGCCCTTTCTCTCTCATTAAATGCCTCCCATGTACACCCGTTACAATGCCGAAATTCCGAAAGGAACTTCTCTCTCCTCAGTTACATTCAAGCAATACTTTTGTATCATGAATCTAAATTCCATTACAATTGTTGGTACATGTACCTATATTACCCCCTTAATTTCCATCTCATTTAGATATGATGAGGTACCCCTTTATCTCTCATCAACCATTTTTTATGAATTCTTATATCACGTCGTTACGCTGCCAAAATTACACCGATTTTCTAAGCCAATGCCATTGTGTAGTGAATACCATTCCCATTTCTCCATAAAGGGTATTCACCTTCATTCACATTTACTTATTGATTATAAATTTTCATTCCACATTCCTTTTTCTTGGAATAAATGATTATGTTTTATGAATCCATGTTTTATGATCCATGTGCCACACTTATGCAAGAAATGAAATGTTTAAGAAGGGTGGACCCTTATAGCGCTCCAATGCATTGGGTAAAGTATAGTATCATGATAAGTCATGTGCAATGAGTGTTGACTCGTTCTAATTCAAGTGCAACGAGGGTTTACTCATGCTTCATGTGCAACGAGGATTTACTCGTGCTCTATGTGCAATGGGACTTGGCTCTTGTTAATTCCTTGTTAAGTGTTGTTGCCACATTTCCATGTTATGATTATCATGCTTTATCATGCCTTTATGATCATGTTTCTCTTGTGCTCTATTGATATGCCTAATGTCTAACCTGTATTTTCCTCCTCATGTTATTCCATGTGTTTTCCCTTACTGGCCTTTATAGCTCACCCTTTTCTTATGCATGTCCTCAGGTTATCCCATGCAATGCTAAGTACGAAGGAATGTAGTGGTCATGTAAAGGAAGTCTTCAATAAAGATTTTGTATTTCATGATTTATGTTTTTATGTAATGATCCTAATCCCCAAATACAGTAAACCTATTGATCTTCTTTGTTGTATCAAGTGAAGTTCTATGTAATAAATCATGTTTAAGTTTGTAATAAAAGCACGGTTGTCATAGTTGGTATCAAAGGATAGGTTTAGTTATTTTTTGGGATTAGGATTAGAAAACCCTAGTAAAGCCTTATAGACAAGACTAATTATAATAAAAACATCCCTATGTTTTGGTAAGTACTGATTAAGTGGTTTATCAAGCAAATACATCCATGTCTGGATACGAGCAGGTAGAGGCGGCTCTGGCACAGATGTATCCTAGGGGTAAAACCTAAAAACACCGCTTTGAGCTAGACTCGAACGGGAACTGGTGCACGACAACAGGCCTTGCTGCACTCTAAGTTATGAAACTCCTGGGTATATGTTTTGATAAATTCACAAGCTTAGTATGAACCCTTATTAAGATAATTAAAAAAAATCCCCTAAGAATATATGTTAGAAATTTGATCATGAAAAGCCTAGATTGAAGACAATAGACTCATTAGTTAAGGAAATAAAAGTTTATTTATAAGTCATCAACTTTTGATTTGGATTACCCTTTATGTGTTACCCCTAACTTTCATTTTATTCCATCCAATGGCCAGTAATAGGAGGAATCTTGCTAACAACTGATGTGAATATAAGTGTGATGCCTGTACAAATGAGATTCCCAATCCAATAAGAGCGGGAATCGCAAACTTTGTCACGCTTATCTCTCAGCTAACTCAAGTTTTGAATTGAAACACGGGTCAAGAAGAATTTCCAAACCACCCTAAGAAATAACAAGTCGCTATCGAGAGCTTCATGACACAAATGCCTCCTACTTTTAGTGGATCAACTGATCCCATGATCGTTGAACAATGGATCAACTCCATTAAAAAGATCATCTCCATACTTCAATGTTATGAACAATAGAAGGTTCTCCTAGAGTCTTATCATATGGAGGGTAAAGTTGATCAATGGTGGACATTGATCAAAAATAAGAAGCTCGAGGAGGATATCGAGGTGTTGGAATGGAAGGATTTCCGAAAGATGTTTTTTGATAAATAGTTTCCACGCACCCTCCGGCTTAAGATGGAAAGGGACTTCATTTACCTCAAGAAAAAAGACGCAGAATCTATTTGAGCGTATGAGGAAAACTTCACAAGGCTTGCAAGATACACTTTCAGCTTTGTCGTTACCCCTGAATTCAATGTTGACCACTTCTTTGGTGGGATGAAGCCTAGCCTGCGGAAAGCATTAGTGATCCGTGACTTCGACAGCTATGATGAAATTGTTTGATATGCCCTCAAGGTAATAATGGAGATCAGAGAATCACAGAGATATAATGGGGACAAGAACTGTAAGGTAGAATTCAATGTTGGTGGTCCGATGGACAAATCTAACGGTGCTAAGAAGATCCAGCACCCCACTTTCCAAAAGTGAGGAAAGAAGCACCCTGGAAATTGCCTTAAGGGGACAAGGAAATGCTTCAAGTGTAGAAGAGAAGGGCACCTACCTGTTAACTGTCGGCAATAAAGACCCGCCGCTGCGACATATGAGAGGAATGCTCCGTTCGATCCTCAACGCGTTGTTCAATGCTACAAATACAAAGAACCGGGTCATTTTTCAAATCGGTGCCCTAATCCAAGGGTTTTCAGAGACAACCAACAACCTCCAAGGTAGAAAGGAAGAGCTTTTGCCATCACTTCTACCGAAGTGAACCCCGATAATGAAGTTGTGACAGGTACTCTAATTATTCATTCAAGAATATTGAATGTAATTTTTTATTCAGGTTCTACGAATTCTTCTATATCTCGAAATTTTAGTAGATAAATCCCAGCACCACCACAAATCATGGAAGTGAAGATGTCAGTGAGTATGAAAAATGGGGAAATCATTGCATCCCATGAATATAAGTCCTCCCCTATTATAATATGTGGATTGAATTTCCCGGTGAACCTCATCATACTCCCTCTGGTGGAATTTGATGCAATTCTTTTCATAGATTGGATTTCCTTATAGAGAGCCAACATAAATTGTTGGGAGAGGGAAATCACACTCCATATGGAGAATCGACCCCCGATTCTTTACAATTGTAAGAAGGAAGATGAATATCCATTAGCTCCAACATCTCAAGCATGGATATTACTGCCCTATGAGCATGCGTATTTGGATCAGATTATTGAGTCCAAGGAAGAAACCATCCTTGAAGAAATGCCTATTGTGAGGGAATTCACTGAAGTGTTTCCCGAGGAACTGTCCAGTCTTCCTCCTAGAAGAGATGTTGAATTCTCAATTGAATTTATACCTGGGGATTTACCAATATCCAAGACTCCATATAGAATGGTTGTTTTAGAGCTTGAAGAGCTTAAGAAACAACTACAGGAGAATCTGGATAAAGGGTTTATACGCCCAAGTGCTTCGCCATGGGGTGCACCAGTCCTCTTAGTCAAGAAGAAGGATGGGTCAATGTGGATTTGCATCGATTATCGTGAACTTAACAAAATCACGATAAAGAACAAGTATCCTCTCCTAATAATTGATGACTTGTTCGATCAGCTGCGTGGAGCACAATACTTCTCCAAGGTGGACTTGCGGTCGGGATATTATCAAGTAAGGGTGAAGAAGGAAGATATCCCCAAGACTACTTTTCGCACAAGATACGGGCACTATGAGTTCATAGTAATGCCTTTTGGACTCACTAATTCTCCAGTAATATTCATGGACTTAATGAATAGAGTCTTTAGAGACTACCTAGACAAATTCGTGGTAGTATTTATAGATGATATTCTAATATACTCCAAAACCAAGGAAGATCATGAGGATCATTTAAGAACTGTACTGGAAATTTTGCGCAAGGAGAATCTCTATGCAAAGTACAGCAAGTGTGAGTTCTAGTTTAATGAATTCTAATTCTTTTGACATATCATCACAAGCAATGGGATATCTGTGGATACCTCCAAAACAGATGCAATTGACAGATGGTCTAGGCCAACATCGGTAACGGATATCCGTAGATTCTTGGGGTTAGCTGGATATTATCGACGATTTGTGAGAAATTTCTCATGATTTTCTAACCCCTCTTACCAAGATAACTCGAAAGGTAGTAAAGTTTTCTTGGAGTGATGAATGTGAAGAAATCTTCAAAGAGTTGAAAAGGAGGCTTATCACTGCACTCGGGCTCACTTTACCCACAAGTGGGGAACTTTTGTGGTATTCAGTGATACTTGAAAGAAGGGATTAAGATGTGTGCTGATGCAGAATGATAAAGTGATATCCTATGCCTCAAGGAAGTTGAAAATCCATGATCGAATCTATCCAACACATGATCTGGAGTTGGCGGTGGTGATCTTTACCTTGAAAATCTGGTGGCATTATCTCTATGGAGAGAAATGTGAGAGATATACTAACCATGGGAGTCTTAAATATATATTCACCCAGAAAGAGATTAATATACGCCAGAGAATATTGATAGAGATCATCAAGGATTATGACTATTCAATCCATTATCACCCTAGGAAAGCAAGAAAGGTGGCAGATTCCCTAAGTAGAAAGGATCCAGTGATTCTATAAATGATGAGAATTGAGAAGGATCCAATCTTCTTGGACTTGATGAAGATGGACATGGAAATAATAGAGAAGGGAACATCATCAATCCTTTCACAAATTATTGCTCAACCATATCTTTTAGAAAGGATAAAGGATGCTCAAAAGGATGATGTGGGAAATCAATAAAAAGTGGAATCTATAAACAAAGGATAAATCCTCAGAGTTTAATGTTAATGAAGAAGGAATTGTGCGTTTTGGGAAAAGACTATGTGTTCCATCAAGTCCGGATATGAAGAAGGAATTTTTGGATGATGCACATAGAACAAATTTCTCTATTCACCCAGGGAGCACAAAGATATATTGAGATCTCTGAGAAAACCTTTGGTGGGATAATATGAAGAAGGAGATTGATGAATATACATCAAAGTGCCTGGTGTGTCGGAAAGTGAAGGTAGAGAGGTAGAAGTCTAAGGGGATGATAAAACCATTTCCCATGCCAGAATGGAAATAGGAAAACAACACCATGGACTTTGTCACCGGACATCCTAGGACATCCAAATTCAACATTTCTATCTGGGTTGTTGTGGATCGTCTTACAAAGACTGCACACTTCATTGCTATTCGGGAGGATTTCTAATTGGATCAACTAGCACGGATATATATTAGGGAAGTGGTAAGGTTTCATGGAGTACCACTATCTATTGTGTCTGACCGAGATCCAAGATTCACCTATAAGTTTTGGAAGAGTCTTCAACATGCTCTGAATACTGAACTGAACTTCAGTATGGCCTATCAACCTCAAACTGATGGCCAATCCGAGCGGACTATCCAAACACTTGAGGATATGTTGAGAGCGTGCTCAATGGAATTTAACGGAGGATGAGATCAACATCTTCCTCTGGTTGAGTTCTCTTATAATAACAGTTTTCACTCGAGCATCCAAATGGCACTATATGAAGCCCTTTATGGGAAAAGGTGCATAACAGCGGCATGTTGGGATGAGGTCGATGAAATTAAGCTTATTAGACTAGAAATGGTCAAGGAAATGGTGGAGAAGGTGAAATACATTCAGCAGCATATCAAGGCATCACAGAGTCGACAGAAGAGTTATGTAGATAATCATCGATGAGACCTTGAGTTTAAAGTTGGAGACATGGTTTTTCTATGCATATCTCCATGGAAGAAGGTCATGAGGTTTGGAAAGAAAGGTAAGTTAAGTCCAAGGTACATCGGCCCCTTTCGATATTATTGATATGTCAGGGCTGTGGCCTACCGACTAGCACTTCCACCTATTATGGCCAAAGTATATGATGTCTTTCATGTTTCCCTCTTAAGGAAGTACATACCGGACCCTTCACATGTACTCCCTTCTGAGGTGGTACAATTGGAAGATGATCTTTCTTATGAGGAGCAGCCAGTGAATATCTTAGATCGTAGAGAAAAAGTTCTATGAAATAAGACAATGCCCCTCGTCAAGGTGTTGTGGAGAAACCAAAAGTTTGAATAAGTGACTTGGGAATTGGAGGTAGTTATGAAGCTGAGTTACCCACATCAATTTTAGTGTGGAAAAGGAAATTTTTGAGGGAGAAATTTCTTAATGGGGGAATATTATAACGACCCAAAGTTTCATTAATGGAAATCCCTCTTGATCTAATTAAATGCCTCTTTATGTTTATATAAAATTTCAACTTCATTGGTTTTATGTTATGAATTGTGACCATTGCTAATATAACCGTTGAACAATGATTACATGATTAGTATAAATATAGGGCCTTAAAAAATCCAAATTTACTCAGATAAAAGAAGTGATGGCTGCATCCAGTAGAATTGCTCCATACAAAGCCCATTTTTCAGAGCTCAGAAAAGAGGTGGCATCCTTGGGCTTCACTCTTGACCAATCTCAAGCTGAGCTTCATCATGTCAATCTCGAACGGGACTATCTATGGGAAAAGTGGAAGTTGATTGAAATTACCACTCGAGTGATGTTATCCGAGCCACCCCAAGAGTCTGTCATCATCGCACACCTTACCCTTAGGTCTTATGCGGCTATTTTAAGGGGTTATGTAACAAGTCTCTAATACTATGTTCATGTAAATTATTTTTTTTGTATATAATAATGAATATAATTTCTTGTCATTATTGATACATTGTACATAGTTTTTAAAGTAAAAATGGTGTTTTTAGTTATTATTTAATTAAGAAATCTGTTTTTTTAAATTAAGGTATTTTTGAATTAAATAATATTTTAATAAAATTTTATTATTATTATTATTATTAGATTAATTTTATTATATATAAATTATCATATAATTTTATGAATGCAATTATAATTTTTATTAAGGTTTGAAAGCCATTTTTGTCAAAACCCGTGAATTTTCGATAAATGTCGGTTTTTATTTTAAAAGTGAAAATTCACATATTTAGAAAATTATTTAGATAAAATAAATTTTATTTTTGGAATCAGGATGTCGATATTATCCAACAGTTAATTTTTCATAATTTTCTGAGACAGCCAAATTTTTGAGGAAAAATTAAATACCGTTTAAATATATAATGTGTTTTATGACATCATAATGACCCAATAGTGATGTAATAAAATACTATAATCTTAATGTTAGGCCAATATATGTTTTTCCATTAAAATAATGTGATTTTGGGTTTTTTTGACTTACTTTTCAAAGCATTAATGGACCCCTCAAGACTTATTAAACACCTTGTCTTTTTAAATTAATTTCCATGGGAGTATGACTCACCTCTACATAAGAAACCCTATTATTTTAAGAAGTTAGTACTTTGGCCTTATAAAATATTTTTTCCCTATTCTATTTGTGAAAAACCATGGGCAAAAACCATGGTATGGTTTGTGGTTTGGATTAATTTAATATAAGGGGTCCCAAACCTAAACAATAAAGAATTCCCTCACCTTTCCTATATAAACCCACCCAAGCTCCCACTTCCTCCTCACTCAAAGCCTTTGGAGTTCATCCAACCTCTGACCTACTCTATATAAAATCCTCCCAATGTGCCCCAATCTCCCATGAATCCTCTCACAAGCCTCTCTCTAGCCTTTGGAAGCATACTTCCAAGTAAGGGTTTTTCCTTCCTTTCTCATTTTTGTCCAATTTTCTTTAAGTTGTTATGCCCTTTTAAATTAAATTATAAAATCTGGGGTATGGTTTCGAACCTTCCCCATACTACCATATTATTTTTTAAAATTATGGGATACCCCTTTCTCTCTCATTAAATTCCTCCCATGTACACCCGTTACTATGCCGAAATTCCGAAAGGAACTTCTCTCTCCTCATTTACATTAAAGCAATACTTTTGTATCATGAATATAAATTCCATTACTATTTTTGGGACATGTACCTATATGAAACCTTACCTTCCATATCATGTAGATATGATGAGGCACCCCTTTATCTTTCATCAACCATTTTTTATGAATTCTTATATCATGCCATTACGCAGCCAAAATTACACCGATTTTCTAAGCCAATGCCATTGTGTAGTGAATACCATGCCCATTTCTCCATCAAGGGTATTCACCTTCATGACCATTTATTTATTTATTATAAATATTCATTCCGCATTCCTTTTTCGTGGAATAAATTATTATGTTTTATGAATCCATGTTTTATGATCCATGTGGCACACTTATGCATGAAATGAAATGTTTAAGAAGTGTGCACCCTTATAGAGCTCCAATTCAATGGGTAAAGTATAGTATCATGATACTTCATGTGAAATGAGTGTAGACTCATGCTAATTCAAGTGGAACAAGGGTTTACTCATGCTTCAAGTGCAATGAGGATTTACTCATGCTCCATGTGCAATGGGCCTTGGCTCATGCTAATTCCATGTTAAGTATTGTTGCCACATTTCCATGTTATGATTATCATGCTTTATCATGCCTTTATGTTAATGTTTCTCTTGTGCTCTATTTATATGCCTAATGTCTAACATTTATTGTACTCCTCATGGTATTCCATGTGTTTTCCTTTACTAGGCTTTATAGCTCACCCTTTTCTTATTCATGTCCTCAGGTTATCCCATGCAATGATACGTACGAAGGAATGTAGTGGTCATGTAAAGGATGTTTTTAATAAAGAAGTTGTATTTCATGTTTTACGCTTTTATGTAATGATCCTAATCCCCAAAGACACTAAACCTCTCGATCTTCTTTGTTGTATCAAGTTATGTTTTTTGTAATAAATCATGTTTCAGTTTGTAATAAAAGCAGGGTTGTCATAAAGTAACTAATCCATCGTACTCCATCTTAGAGAAAATAAATCCATTAAAATATTAAAATATTTTTTAAAAGGAGTTAATTACTCTACTAGGATAGTGGGAATTAAAATGCATCACCTTATATTACACAATGAATATCAATAACCATATTATTAATGGGGTTATTAATAAATAGATATAATATTAACATCATGTAAAAAATTATAAGGTGAAATATTATCATTATAAGAATAGAGTTACTTTAAAAATTTATATAGTTATATCTTCTCTTGATAAATTCATTATATAGATGATCTATTTTCTAAACTAGTAAATAAAATGGGTCAAATATTACGTAAAGATAATATAGAAACCAAATGTTGTAAGTGAAATATAAGGAAGAACTAAAGGCAAGTTGTATTTGATAAATAAAATAAATTTACAACATATGAATTTAAAAAAACAAGACAAATCATGACCAATTTTCCCTGAGATAAAAAAAATTAAAAATAATTAATAAAGTAAAAATTGTTATTAAAGCATCAAACACCTACAGTGAAAAAAATTCCTCATAGTTTGAGAGTGATTTATATAGTGATCACTCTCAAATGATATTAGGATTTTACATTTATATATACATAATCAATGAAATGACTTTATAGAAAATTTTAATGATGAATTAACTATTAGATATATTGATTAATCGATACATATTGGTTTCTTTGAGTGTAAACATACTTATAGGAACTTATATAATATTATAATAAACATAATAATGGTTAAAAACATCTGAAATGGAAGTACTAATTGTATTAATTTTACATGATTTTGGAAAATTATGTTTCCTCAAAACTTATCATAGAAATGTTTGTGAATTTTTTTATACCATTTTCAATTCATGGACCCTGGTGGTTTTAAAAATAAAATTATGTACTTTATCAAAAAATGGAATCAGTTGTTCCAAATATAAAATAAAATGGTTCTATAAAAATAATATCTTATTGATAAGAAATAAAGTAAAAATATACTATAATATATTTCCATAATTTATACAAAACCATATGAAATTGGTATAACCATTTCTCCTAAAAAGTGTAAATTATCTATATTTACATATTAATGGATTTCTATGTAATTGTTATTCTAAAAAATCATTATAATAAGAAAGTATGAGTTTTATTAGTTTTATTACATAATATATCAGGATTCAAGAGGAAAAATGTAACAAAATATTTTTTTATATAATTTAAAATATAATATACCAATTAAAAATGCTAACAATACCCAGTGCAAGGATATAAATTTCTATAAATAATTGAATCGGGAAAATTGGTAACTTCAAAATAAAGAAGAAAATATAAATAGGATATATAATTCTTAGAGATAACATATTAGGATAGATAGTAGGACATTTTGATGATTATATCCAATTTAAAACATTGATATTAAATATTTTAAATGTTTAAGTTATAAACTACAATAACATTGGGATTATATAATTATTTGAAGATAGAAACTTTTTTGGAATTTATAAATCAAAAATGTACTATTACTAATATACAATGAGTGATGATATTATATAATAACTAAAAATATAGTTTTTATAACTTTTACAAATAAAAAATACCAATGGGAACATTTAATATCATGATGTAATTAAAAATGGTTAAATTATATGGAATTTTAGACATGTAAAATAAAACTTGGGAAAATAGGGTAATTATTCTGGGAAGAAACTAACAAAGAGCCTACTAGTGTTGAATTTTTATTTCCCTTGAGTTTTCTATCCTTTTGAGTATTAAAATCAACCAATTTAAATAATAAAACCAATAAATCAGGTCTCAATATCTGAAACACTATAGTTAGTTCAAAAGATTATAGTTTGACCAAAATAAATTATAAGTATTTTAAGGAATATCTTTTTATTTTAACTTTTTAATAAATTTACTCATTACACATTTCTTTTCTATATATTTATTCAATCATAATACTTAAAATAGTTTTAAATATTTATTTTTCTAATTCCAAATAAAAAACATATTATGATAATTATTATTCTAAATAATCATGGTATTTTATTTTTAAAATTTAATTTTGAAAATTTAAATAATAATAAAGATATAAATAACTTTCAAACACAAATAAATCCATTAGAATAGTGTTTTTTAATGTAGTAATATAACCATATAAGATACTTCTCAGGAAAAAATTTAAATATAAACTTCAAAAATATTTTGGGATTAATAATAAAAATGTTTTATACTATATGATAAATAATGTTTTAATACAATTTATTTTCAATAAAATGCCTTATGAACTATAGAATAAAAATAATCATGATATTGAGGGCTTATAGGTTTCTGGTTTAATGGTGTTTATTTTTAATATAGCCTATTTTTTCATAATATTGATATGACATTCTAAGGATGAATATTTGAGGAATACTCTCCCAAAATTAGGTCTAATGATACATTAAAGAAAAGAAGTTACTCCATTTAAAAACCAATATGTTTGAAAAGAAATAAGTCTAAATTTTTTAAAAAAATAAACTTCTAAACTTTTCAATGATGATTCTCCATAGAAATTACTAATGTTCCATTATATTTTATTATATAATAAAATAAAATTCTCTAATATTAGAATGTAAGTAATTAGAACATGACCAGTATAAAGAGGAAGATTCATGTAATATTTTCCCTATAAACCTAATATTATTATAGATTCATTCTATTAGTAATGTTATTGGTGATTTTCACCAAAAAACTCATAATTACTAAAATATTCCCATTAAATGAGTGTGTTAATATATAATTAAATAAAAATATTTGTCCTTGAATTTCATATTAATATCTAGGTGATTAAAATATATTGATTGTTGTGAAATGGGAATTAAATTAACTTAAAATTAATAAAATCATATATTAGGTTGAACATTTAAATGTTTATCAGAGAGTAGAAATATAATGAGTCATACGGAATAAGTTTTTTGAAAATTATAAGATTATATAATACAAAAAAATACTAATGTCTATGTTATATAACATGGAATAATGAAATAATTATAATGAAAATTTCACATTGGTAGTTTATTAGAATTTATCTCGATCTTAAATTTTTTTTATATATCAAATTCATGATTTTAAAAATTGATGACAAAATTGTATTTTTAATTTGGTTTTTTCATAGGGAAGGAAATGTTGAATAATATCCTAATTTTGGAAATCATCATCTTGTAAAGAATGTTTTGAAAAGAAACATTGAACAGTATGGAATATAGAAATATCCTATATAATTCTATGATTAATTTTCTTATAAAAATTTATTTTTAAAAGGAATTTTATATCCAAATCATTTCATAAAAAATATTTAACATACACAGTATTTGAAAAAATCTATATAGATGATATATTATTCAAACATTAATTTAAATCACTAATTGAATGTTTTTTTAAACATATGAAAAGTAAATTTTTGTTGGGAATAATAGAACTCAATTACTATCTCGTTTTTTTAATTTATAAATGAATAATTATAATCTAGTATAAGTATTTTTTAAAGGTGTGTTCCCATGACCCAACTTGATAAGTAAATTTGATTACCATATCATGTATAAAAAGAGGTATGAAATATTTTTTCTTATAATAATTGTGTTGATACATCAGCTTCCACTACTTACAAAGGAATTTACTTATATAATATTTCATATAAAAGAGATATAGTAGTTCTATGATATAATTAGAATAATTATGTACTCTAATAGTAAACTTAAATATATGTATTACTCTCTAGATAAATCATGATGATAGTACATGGATGATGTTTTAATATAATGGTTTGTAATTTTTTTAATAATTCAAAACTTCTTCTTATGAAGACCACAATTGGTGATCAGGAGTAGTTGAGATCATGTGGTCAGACCGATCAAAAAGAACACCACATGTTACAGATGTCATTGGTTGTTCTTAACAATTAGAATTTATTTTAGACTGTTAATTGCAGATTATTATCAATGTGTTTCATTTTATTAAATACATTAATGAATTATTAAGTCCAATGTTTTAATTTTATGTCTCTATATCTTTACTGGTGGTGTAATTAGTGGTTTATAATTGGTAAAATTATGAAGAACAAATTATTTTCTTCCATGTAGTGAAAGAGATATATCGAGCACAATTTTACATGATACTAGTACCTTCACTAAATCAATATCCATGGTAGAAAAAGTAATTTTAATCTATTAAGGATGTATAAAAAATAAATAAATCAGTTAAGGATGGTGATATAATTTATGCATATTTATTTATATGATATCTTATGATAAAGAGATTATTTTACACAACATGTGTAATTGGGATAGGTTGTCATTTAATTGACTACAACTTATCTCTGTAAGGGACTTATTAAGTCATTTGACTAAGCACTTTTTCTATTAGTCATTGTAATGACCAAACTATTACAAATATAGTTCCCTTATAAATGAATATATACTTATTAATTAATGTTGTAATAGAAAACACATTAACTATATTTCATTTTTTATTTGAGTGTATCGTAAAATAAATCCATGATTTTACTGTCAATATTTAAATAATATTAAGAATCATAACCATTTTTAATATATAAATTATATAGTTTTTATTATTATTAGTATATAGTAAGTGTTATAATAAAATTGGATTGAGATATAAGGAAAAATATGATGAAATTGACAAGTAGGATCATACCATATAAATAACATCTATTGGATCTTTTGAGGGAGATTTAATCACTAGGAATTTCAATTAACCAATAGTGATAAGTGATTAAACAACATAAACATATGAGAAACCATTTATGAGATATTTTCAAACTCATCAAGTTCTCCTCGAAAACTCTCTTCACCAAACCACCCTAAAAAGGTACCACCATCTCTCATCTTATCCATAGAGAATGTGGTATAGTAATAAGGGGTTATTTATATGGACCATAGTTGTATGAATTTATATTTCATCATTTTAATAAAATAATTATTAATTTTTTTCGTGTTAATTATTACTACAGATGTATATATATATATATATATATGATTAAATAACGAGTTTTAAAAAAATTATATTTTGATATGTAGAAACTAAAATTGTATTTTTTGGAAATATAGAGATTCATTTAAAATTTTCACCTAGATAAATTCAATTTTTTTGAAAGAAATAATACTTTTTTGAAATATTGTTATTAAATGATATTTTTTTTATATAAATAATAATATAATTTAGTGCAGTCCAATATAATCATTATAAGGGTAAAAAAGTGGATAGTGTCATTAAAAAAATATAATTTTGCATTAAGTAGTGTTTTTTATTTAAAATTTTAAGTATTCAAATAAATAAAATTATTTTGGTAAAGTAAACACTATTTCTAAACTTATCATGTAGAAATGATCCAATGTTGATTCTTTCATAATTTTTCGAGATAGTGAATTTTTTTGGTTAAAGATTAAATACAGTATAAATATATTAGACTTATTATGGAATCCTAAAATCCCCAAATAGATATAATAAACTGTATAAAAGGAATATATTATGAAAAAATATATTTCAAATTTAAATTTTTTTTGGTTATTTGATTACTTTTACAAACCTATAATGAATCCTCCAAAAATATATTATATTATAAGGTTTAAAATATAAATTTTTAAGATCTTGACTCACTTCCATATCATGAATGATATTATTTTAGTGGTTTATATTCATAAACTGTTAATTTATTGAAATATTTTAATTATTTTTTCTAAAAAAGGAGAAATCATGGGAAAGTTTATGGTTTTGAATATTTTATCACTTATAGTCTAAAACCAAAATGTATACATTAGTAAAAAAATTACCCACTCTTTTTCAATAAATAAAAAAACATTCTAATTAAAATTCAATAAAACTAATTTAAAATTAATTTTCTCTCCCTATACCTCTTTAAATCCCTCACTAGGTGTTCTTATGATCATAAGAACCTCCTCTTAAGCTTTTTGAGTCACCCTCTAAAGGTATCTGATTCTATTTCTCTTACTCTTTATTCACGTACATTATTTGTGTTAGGCCATTTTATTTCTAACATATCATGTTAAAATATGTTTTTACACACCCCTTTATATTCATCATGATTTTAATTTAGTTATTAATTAATTTTAACACTCATTGGTCCCATTCATGATCCTTTATCTACACATGTAATTATGCCAAAAGTATTCCATGAATTTCCAAACCAAAATTTATGTTGTGAATACCTAATCCCTTTTAAACTCATTGGAATTCACCAATTTGTAACTAGAATTCATTTATTTGGGACCTCCATATATTCAACACATAATCTTTAATCATGGTATTAAATGTAGTTAAAAACATGTTTATATTTTATAATCTATATGGGATAAAAATACATGTAAATGATATGAATGTGATGGGTGTGCTTATAATTATATAGAACTATAAAGTATAGTGAAATTTTTTTCACCTAATATACCATGTGTGGTTAAAAGTTTGGTATGTTATGAACACTATGTTATGATTTTTTATGGTTAAAAATGACTTATGGTTATGATATCATGTTTTATGTTGTTATATTTTGTATTGGTTTGATTATATCATCATATGTCATTATTCAATGTTCAAGTGTATGATTCAATACATTTTTAACCTTGATAAACCTCTTGACTCACATGTATTATTTTCATCTTGTTATTATTTGATTATTCCATTGATGGTCTTTATTTCTCCCCACTTTCTTATGTATATCCTTTTTTTATCTCTTTAAATATTATAAGATCAATATAATTTAAGTCCATATTGTGGAGTTTTAAAATAATTTTTTTATCCTTGTATCTATTTCTTATAATTTGTGTCATATTACCCAAAGAAACTAGGCCAATTGATCGTTTGAGATTGTAATATGTGTGTCTTTGTATAATTTTCCATGAAATAATGTGTAAAAAAGATATGGGCTTCCATAGTTGGTATAAGATAATGGAATAGTTATTTTTCACTATTAGGATTATAAAATATTAGTGGAAACCATTGGGATAGTATAAATATATGAAATCACTAATAACATTTCCTGAGGTATAGAGAGTGTGTATTCCAAGTAATGATATCTCGTTATGGATACTACAAGTGGATGATTCTCTAAAAAATTTGGTACCTAGGGGTAATAACCATAAAGGTTGGATTTTGTATTAAATCCATTGTCACCAGGTTCAGGAAAAATACTCCTTACTACACATTAGGTTTGACACTCAAGGGGGACATGATTTGGAAAATTCATATGCACCTTATCAACCATTATGCAGGAAAAAATTCCTATGAAATTTATTATTAGGATTTTTACCAAGGATAAATAATATTGAAGCATATAATTTTATTGGTTAAGGGATACATGTCATTTAAAATCTATCTAATTTTCCTTTGTAACATTACCATTTATATTATTCGTATTTTAAAAATTCTCATCATTATTTATATTTTGGATGAAATTAATTATTATAACTAGAATCAAATAGTGATAGGTATTCTTATCTTACATTTATGAACATCAAAATGTACTATATGAGTATGATTATATGCATTTTTTCATATAAAAAAAGTTTATTATAACTTTTTAGAAACCTCCTTAAAGAAAATATTACATGTTAGTGTTTAAAATAAAAAATTGGCCTTTTCTATATTCAATGAATATAATTTCTCCCTATCAATATTTATGTGATTAATTTATTAAGAAATCATTTGATTCTCCCTTTAGATGAATTTTATTGTTTATTGGGCATCGATTATATATCAATATATAGATAAGATATAAATTTCTAAGATAATGAAATCATCCTATGTATTGAAAATCACCCTGTGATTCTATATAATTTCATGGATAATGGATCTCCTTTTGAATCATCATATCAAGAATTGAAATTAATTTCATATAATAAAGTGTATTTGATTCAATGATTATTTTAAGGGAAAAAATCCTCAATGTAATTCCTGATATAATGGAATATGTTGTTTTGTTTCATGGATAATTTACTTTTCTTCCTCATAATCAAGAGGATTAGATCTTAATAGAACTTATACCGAGATATTTATAATATCCAAGATAATAGATATATGAGTCTATATCGAACAATAAGATTTTAAGAATAAACTATAAAATAATATAAATAGATTTTTTATGAGAACCTGGGTTTTTTATGAGGTAAAAATCCCTTCTTTACAATTTTAATGTTTAGATATGGCTTGATGTGAATTTCCTAGGAGGTCATAGAGGTATCGGGGGTGTTTGGGGCTTGTTTGAAGCCCAGAACTTATATTTTAAGGAGAAAAATTCATGGTTAATGGTTAGTTAAAACCATACAAGGTTACCCATAGGGTATGATCAACTAGCTAAGGCGTGGGAAAAGAGTAGTGGAGTCTGCATGGTCTGAGAAAACTGTGTGAATTTGGACGCATGGTAGTGAGAAACCCCCATCAATTTTAACAATGGATTATTATTACAATTTTCAAATAGTTAGTCAAATCATGTGAGGAAACCTTGTATGTGAACCTTCCCTATATCTAACCATGAACAGTTGTGCATGATTTGTTATAATATAATACTAAACTATTTGTCCCTTTATTTTGGCTAATTTTATAATTTTAATCCAAATTTAAATATAATTTAAACATATGTTTCTCACTTTTCACTATATGACCAAAAAACACATTTTGAGAGATTTTGGGTGTCTATTCTTGTAATTGATAGATCATCTATGTTGGATATGTGATTCAAGTGTTAAACGTATTATTGGATATGCATTGGTTAGTAATTAATTATTTTTTATCCATTCTTTTTTCATAATATTTCTGAAACGATTTAGATGCAAGATAATTTTTCCTAATTTCATGTTCTTTATCCATTCCTCATTTTCCACAGATCTAAGTCAAATCAGGAGATGAAATTGGATGACAAATCTAATACTGAGATAATGTAGATGGTCAATAAATTTTCTATTGGTTTTGGTGATTTATAGAACTAACTTATATTGTCCCACTCACCAGACTTTCCATCATAACCCTAAAATTAAAATGATTAATTTAATGAAATGTAATTGGAACTTTTAGGGATAAATTTAGGTTCCTTTTTGATGATTTGGTGGTTGTTGTAAAAACCAAGTCCACCCATGGGGTGGGATATATGAATTCACCTTATTTATGTCTTTTAAAACCATCTATGGGATGTTTTATCATGCTTTCTGAGTTAGAGGAAGCTTAATTATAATTAAAATGAAATGTTTTCTTTCTTAATAGGTGTACTTACTCTCTATTCATGTGATACATGTTAATAAATATTATATACTAAATTATAAATGTTATTTTTAAATTAGTTAGTATACTCAATGTTTTATTTTTATTGTGAACTTGAGATAATTGAGTGTGTATACTCATCATATATCATTGGAAGAGACATGATTAATGATAGGGTAAACTCATATGGTATGAATGGTAATTTCATGGAATTGATAAATTTTTTTATATATTCCTTGGAAAAATATCATAAGATCTTGAACATTGTAGTTTATTACATGGATAGAGTCTGATTCTTTGGTATTGATTCCATAGGATGTCTTGGGCCTTTCTATCCCTTGGATCCATCATTCTTGGACTTTCATAGGACATTTTTGGCATGACATGATCATAGGAATCAAAACAGTTCCTAACCATGATTCCATCAAGATTATCTTTTTATTCAATGATGATTTTTTCTCTTATACACCTTGGATCTGGCCCTTCATGGTCTAACATGTTGATTATATTTCATGGACATGAGAAATGTTATATTATCAGTTGAATAGAATTTATGTGGTTATTCTTACACTTTATGTTGAATGAAAATTTCGTGGTTGATGTGGTTCTAGGGTTTTTATGCCTAGGTCATGGTGCTTACTCTATTTTACTTGTAGCTTCCTTTTAAGTATGTTTACACTTTTTTTAGAGAGCCCTAAGGGGATATTTGGTATCACTTCATAGTAGTAGATATTCCATGGTCACTTTACATTTATTTACTGCTTTCCATTATTACCTACACAATGCTATATTGTTATATTACATACCCTAGAAATGTATAGATCATAGGGTAGTTAACTCTAGGATTGTGTATCACTCCCTATTTAGGTCACCATTAGGAACCCAAATAAACTTTTTGGATGAAATTATGGATTAGGTAAAGTTCATATAGATCAATTCTTGATTTTGTACCATTCTTAGGGGAAGGGAGCACAAGATTGAGTTTATCCATGTGATTCTATTTAAAGATATAAATTTTGTAATTTTTAGTATTTTAGAATACATGTATTGTATAGTTATTTTATGGACATTGGATGCTTTCATAAACACCTAACATGTTTTAACATTGTGTATGAGATACCTTATTGCATAGGTATCTATTCTAGCAATTCATCCATTGTTTGAATGATTTAATGCTTCTTCTACTTTTATGTTATCGATATTCCACAATGTTAAACTCTAGTGATGAGAGAAAAGTATCCTCTCTAACTCATCTAGGCCATCACTACTAGTCAATATCCTCTTGTTATTAGGGAAATAACATTGGTGTTTTATGAAAAACTAGGATCGGGGAAATGTTGAGTGGTTCCCTGTTCCGAGACGTTACAAAGTGGTATGATAGTATTTTTTCAAGTTTTATTTACTATATTGGGATAATTAAAAGGGATATAACAGAATATTAATTATTTAATGAGCTATATCCTAGAGTAGTTAAGCCACATATAGTAAAAATCTAAATTTACTCAAATGGAATGTTCATTTTATGAATGTTGGCTATTATAGTTGAATTGATTCCAATGTTGTGTAATTCAATAGACTTGTGATGTTATTATTGATACTATTATGGGTATTATTTTGCTTCAACATAATGAGATGAGTGTATGTCATCTCATACATCATATTAGGAACATTATAGGAATCAAATGACATGCATTATGCCTTACCATTTAGGATGCATTATTTATTGCATGCTCTTGTGATATGTGTTTTTATATATTTATATAATATTATGATAGATTTTGTATATTGGATAGATAATTGATTCCATATTTTAATTCATAATAATAATAGTACCTTATTTACTGGATTATGACAAACATTTAGATTCAATCATTTGATTTGAATTTGATATGGTGTAAATTTTATGGATGCCACATTTTGACTCATAAGGTGTATGGGACCTTATAGATCATAACATAGGGAACCATTAGTTCAAACTTTTTAAATTTCATTTTGATAAAATGTAAATGAATATTAAATTAAATGTAAAATGTAAAAAATTAACTTGTAGAAAGAAACTTGACATAGACCCAACATTTTAGTGGGTAAGATGCAGTGTTTCTTGTGATATTTATGAATGATATTTTTACAATCTAGTATTTAGGTGTAGTTTGTATGGTATGACATTGTTTTAGGGAGATTTTGACCTATACTACACTTTTGGGTTGCCAACATTGATGTTATTATTTTCTAATGTGTGTGTTTTTTATTGTAGAGGAATTCCACCATGACAGCCTTCAGTCATACACCAGAAGGGTGGCAATTACCATAATTTAGAGGCAGTGGGACTTGGGCTACCAGAGGATTCTCCTTCAGTTCAATATATGACCCCAACATTTTTTCTAGAAACAGGTCCCAAGGAAAGATTCCATGAGGGATTCTATAACTTTATGAATACTTTTTACGGAGCACTACAGACTGCCTTGTCTATGGCAAAATTGAAGTGTGTGTTCTTGTAACAGAATCCTCCCATGATTTTAGGGGATGGTGGTCTATGAGATTTTGAGATATAGATTGAGACTATTCTTGAAATCATCAAGCATCAATATACACATCTATAGAGGATAGTGAACCTCACTACATATATACTCTATAGAGAAGAAAATTGTTGGTTAGATGTTATGAATCTGTATGAAGGATTGGGGGATATGGTTTGGGCTGATTTCTAAACCATGTTCTTTGAATATTTATACCCTATGAATATTTTTTAAATTCATTATAGTGAATTAATTCTTTGGTAGAAGAGGGTGATGATAGTTATTGAGTACCCATCATTATTTACAGAGTGCATCATTATGTGTCAACATACCTTACTAATGAGCTATCGAGAGTGAGAGTCTTCGAGGAAGGTATCCTACATGCTATCAATTAACATATCAATGTGTTCTGGTGTTCCTCTATCACTAAAATTGTGATTCATGTGCTGATTAAAGAGTAGAACATGGGGGATTGTGGGGTTACATAACGAGGAGGTGTTATCTCTCGTCCTAGTGCTTTAATATCCATGGGAAGGAAGTGAAATTTTTAGGCTTACCATGAATTGAGTACCAGTTAGGTAGTGTGTACTCCTAGCTTAGTTTTCTAGCATTAGTGATTAAGATAAGTCCTCATGAGGAATCACTGTGACCGAGACCCAAAATAGTGAACAGTTGTAGGTAGGATGGTCAACATGAAATGTTTTTGTAGTATCTTCCCACAAGTAGTGAGTGGTCAGGGTCAGATCTAACACCAGGTACACAAATAGGTTTCTCATCTCTATGTCAGTCAGGAATCTAGAGCATTACATTTTCATCAAGTGATGGTTATGGTGGTAATGGATGAGGTATCCATGAACTATTTACATAGAAATATCATATTGGGCCTACTCTGGTAAGTGTGGTTTTTTCACTAGGTCATAGTTTAAGCCAGATTTATTCTATAAATCCCACCTCTTAGTAGGAGGGCACTAGAATATCTATAATCATAGGTACAATCATAGAAGCCTCTACTTTTACATTTTATCTTTTCGACACTGGTTCATCTTACATATTCAATTTTCATCAGTGGTGACATGTGTGGAGTTTTAGTGTACGTAGTGGGGTCATCTCTAGAGTATAATCACATGTGGATTAATGTAATAAAGATCATATAAATTCTCGATATGACTTCAAAGACATGTTTTTTGACATTTCGGTCTGATTGGTTTTTGTTTACATGCCAAATGGATTGATTTTGAGAGTGTGACTTGGAGGTATGTCACATGTGTGTTTATTTTTAATCTGATCTATCTCGCCAATGAGAAACTAGTATTTCCCTTCTTTTGATGTGTTGGTAACTTCTAAGGTGGTTTGTATCACTTTGGTTATAGTTTATGTGTCAATGGTTTCTCAGAATAAAGAAATTAATATTTTTTATGTGTATGAAACCCTTAAGGAACACAATTAGTTGTGGATTAACTTCTATGCTAATTATTTAATATTAACGGGTTTCCACATTTGGTATTTATGTGTGATTAGTAAATGAATGTGTGTCAGAAAGTGATGATGAGATTATTTTATAAATTTTCGACCAGTAATTGTCCGACTGATCTTCTAGTAAATCTTTGATATACTCTTACTATTCTCCTATTTAGCAATGAGCATGTACGCTATCTTGCTGTTATCTTTGATGCAATAAGACATTTTTTATATTATTTTTCGCTATTTTTTTAAAATATTTTGTACTTTTCTAGGTGGTTTTCTTAGTTTTATACATTGATGAATGTGTCTTATCGAGTCTTGTTTAGTCTTGAGTAATAATTGGGTTACCAAGATGAAATTTCTTGGATGGAATCTTGGACACAATCCTTTTTCTTTTTCATTAATAACTAGGAGGATTCCACTCTTATCTTAGTCAATTTTTAGAAATGGTTGTTTGGCCAACTACTGACAGCTCACTTGTAAAGATAGAGTATGGACTACTTGGGGTTAGTTCCCTAAACTCTAATTAAATGAATATAAGGTTACCTCATACTCATGTTGGGATCAGAGGTAATGTTTTAAAAGGGTGACAATTCTGGTTGATTGGGTCTTGGTTACCCATTTTTCATGATAAGTATTGAAACTTTTAAATGTACATGTGATGGTTTGAAAAAGAAACATCACCAGAAGTCAGCTATGGAATTCATTTTATGTGTTTGTGGTAAATGAAATATGTCTTGGAAGAAGGTGTTGTGCTTCATTTTTTAATATTTCGACAATCTACTCTGAACATTTTATAAATATTCATATTGGGTAGCTAAACTTTTTATCATTATTGTTTGTTGTTTACAACCATTAGGAACCAATTTAAACACATATATTTGTTATGGAGAGTTTGGTAAAAAGGTCGAAAGTGTCATTCATGAAATCTTGCACAACCAGTTTTACTTTTTTCAATTGGGATTCAACCATTATTTTACAGATAATTCCATGATATGACCTTATATTTAGGTAATCTCATATAATTAATAAATTCACACCATGGGTGTCACTAGAATTTATAGTGTCATGTTTGGTAAGAAAAATATAATGTTTGAGGTATCATGGTTTGTAATTGCTCCCTTTTGTGATAAAATTGATAATAGGAAAAAATAGGCTATATGTTTTAGGATACTATGATGTATCATGCCTCTAGCTAAATGGGATCACTAGTACTGGTGGACATGTATGAAGCATGTGGTAGATGGTTTTGTTATGTGGTGTTCTAACTATTGGTAGGTGAAGGTGGAACATCAGCGACCATCTAGAAATTTAAATCTATAACTTATTCCATAGTTTAAATTGGTTGAGATCATGAAAAATTTCATGATAGGTTAACTGAGGTCACCATGAGGTAATTGTATAGTACGAGTTGTTATTTATTGGATAATAAAGATTGCTCATTCGCTTCCAAACAAGAAGACCTTAATGGTTGATGATTTTGTGAGGTTATATTTCTTTGAGATAGTATGACTTCACAGAGTCTCTCATGCTATAGATTCAGATAGGGATCCCCCATTACATCTCATTTCTGAAAAAAAATTAGATGGAAATGGGTATATAGGTGATTATGAGTATAAGATAACACCCTTAGACTCATGGATGGTTAGATCGTAAGATATTAATGCTTAAAGACATGCTGCGAGCATGATGTAAAGACGCATAAATTTCCATGTAAATTTTTCTTTAATTATATGGGAATTTTATGAGTCGGTGAAAATTTACGGTGCATGAATCTGAGGCTCGGTGTGCCCAGAATGAATTTTTGAACTATTTTTCGGATACGTTCAGTAATGGTGTGAGCAGGTTTTTGTAACTTTTGAACCAGTGCTCGGAATTAATATTTGAGGGCACCGTTGAACTCACAGCACCGTTATTTTATTAATAAGACCTTCACCTCGGCCGCAGTTGGTTGAGGGGGAATGTTATTTTTCATGTTTTTCATGGAAATAAAAATAAAATAAAGAATAAATTTTATTTTATTTTTCTTTAACCTCCCAATTGAAGGCTCAGTGGTGGGGACCACCTGAGCTAGAAAACCCCTAAATCAAATCCATGGTGGTGGGGACCACCCAAACCCCTCTTAATGGGGGAAAACCCTCTCAACTCCCCAATAATTTATTTCTCCCATTTAATTGAGCCAATTAATTGTGCCAATTAATTGTGCCAATAAATTAAATTGTTAAACTTAATATAATTTATATTGGATCCCCTCAACTTTTGAGAGGATTGGTTGGCAAAGTGTTGGAAAAGAAAAGAATTGGGAGAAAGCCGTGGAGAAACTCTTTCTCTCCAACGATGAACACCTCTCCAATGAAGAACAAGGAACCGACCTGAGCCCGGATCAAAAGCGCCTTGAGGGAGAAAGGAACACCAACATACTCCAAAGACTATGTCTTCATTTCTGTGACATCCTCCAACTAACGACAAGGTAGGGGTGTGATTTCAATTAATCATCATTAATTTTCTTTCCCGTTGAATCTCCTCCCAAGACCCGCTTACTACCACTCTAACACGGAGGGTATGGGTCAAACGAACATGGCCCGACCTCTCCGCAAATCTTTGTGCTTCTTGATGTGTTCTTCGCAATGGATGAGGACGGCGACCGACACCAGTGGGGTTTGGGAACGGTGGCTGGAACCATGATCGACCGTGATGAAGGAGGCGGTGCAACTGTGCCCCCAGAGAAGGGATACGACCCATCGGCCGCAGAGGAGCAAGGGCGGCAGCCGGGTGGTGGTCGGTCACATGATGGGGAGGTGGTGGTGCGCGTCCGCGCCACCTAGTGGAGCAAGAGTCGCAACATGAGGACACAGCATCAAAGAAGGGCGCCCGGTCAAACCGGCCACCAGTGAAGGAATGGCTCACAACCACGCTGTGCGGATGAGGGGGTTAGCCGTCCGGCCAACTGCGGCAGGCCGCCGCACCACGGGCCGCCCCACACCGCGGGCCGCCGCACCACGGGCCGCCCCACACCGCGGGCCGCCGCACCACGAGCCCAGTGAGCCGCCGCACCGTGAGGCCAGCGGGCCGCCACACTGTGGGTGGGGCCACTTCGGTGGGTCGGGCCAGACCCTACGGGCAGATCTGGTTTGGGTCCACTTGAACCGGTTTGGGTCAGCCCAGGCCAGGTCGGACCGAGTCGGACCAGACCCGGACCAACTTCAATCACTTTCACTCTTTCAGCCTTATCTTGCGCTACGGGCATCCATTTGACGAATTGTATGCGGAACTAGAAACCATGGATCAAGATGGTCCTTTTGTTATAACCCACTTGTTTTTTGGATAAATTTGTGGTATGGCTGGGTTGGATCAAACACAAATCCAATCGATCCCTCGGGACTAAAAGGCCAATATCTTATAGACCGGGCATCCGATTGATGCATCATCTATTGCATTGAGACCCCTTTTACAAGGTGGTCCTTTGGGATACTTCTTCATGGAACTTCGTGGTAGTTGTAGTATCAACTTGAGTCTTGAGGATTAGATCCTCCCAGAATCAAGTGATATTAATGCGGGAACCATGTATCTAGATGTAATATGAGAAAGGGACCTTATGTCGGTATGTTCTTTGGGATCCGTCGTGGGAATGTGATTGAGGGTCCCACATGGATCCTCTCTAGGAATCCATGCAGTAATACTCTAGGATCCTTCGTGGGTATGTTGTACTAGGATCCAATGTGGGTCTGATGATGTACTATGATCCTATGTGGGTATGATTATTTAGGATTCTACGTGGGTCTGATGATTTAGGATCCTACGTGGGGTTGCCTCTTAATAGTGTAAGATGATTTATTAGTTACATCTAATCATCTCTACTATTGTACCTAAGTTATACCTAGTTGAGATAAGTATTTACCTTTTTGGAAATCTTCTATGTGGAATACCTATGTCACACTTAATTTTCTGATAATACCTTTCTGCTAATCTTCTGTGTGACATACCTTTGTGGTACTTACCTTCGTGGTGTTACCTTTTTGGTATTCTTTTGTGTGGCATACCTTTTTGGTACTTACCTTCATGGTGATACCTTTGTGGTATTCTTCCGTGTGACATTACCTTTGTGGGGCATACCTTTGTAGTGTTACCTTCATGTTATTCCATCCTTTATGGAAGAGTTGAGCTTTGGGATTTTGAGTTGGGCATTGTGTTTCCTCAAGAATGAGATGGGTTTACTTGATAACATTGGTATATGTATGGGAATATAGATAAGTAGGGTTGTCAGTTGATTTCATGCTTTGTGGTTTATCTTTTGTGGATTTTGTGAGACCTTTGAAGGTATCGGGGTCCCTACTGAGTATCGTTATAATCACCCCTGCACGGGCTATGCTCACACCATGTTGTGTTTGGTTCAGACGATGGATAGCACTGATAGAGGATGAGGGTACTAGGACTGGAGGTATCTCGGAGGTGGACATTAGACGAGGTGTACCACAGATACAACCGTTCGAGATTTTTTCCTACCCTTCAGTTAGGTTCCCTGGTGGTTGTTCGTAGTAGATGTTTCAGACTACTTCTTATTTTTAGTTTTCTTGTACTTTCTAGTTGGGATTTTATTCTGTCCCCTTTTTCTGCTATACACACTCTTTTACTATATAATTACTTGTGTTTTTATCTTTCTGTGTGCATGGTTTTGTGTTTTTACATGTTATAAAGGCAATGTCTTCCCGGTTTTAGGGAATAAGCCTTTCGGTGCTAGTCTCCATCCCATAGCCTATAGAAGGTGGGCTTGGGGTAGTCATGGCACAGGACCTAGGGCACGGGTCATGACAAATTGGTATCAGATGAGTCGGTTCTATCATAGAACATTGGAATCTGATCTTTTAACGGAAATAGTTTTAAGTGTATTAAGTGTGGTTATCAGTTTAGGGAATCCAGTGTTGGTACGACGACCGATGTATCTATACACCAGGACCCTGACTTCTGATTTCTGACTCAATGCACGAAAACACTAATTGAATGTGTTTTTAGAAAAGTTTTCTATGTGATCTTTTTGAGTCATCTCCATGGGTATAACTTCTTAACCATGGCGCACCTGTTTATTTTCAGGATGCCTCCACGCAAACAGCCAGCTAGGGTTCTGGGTAGAGTATGGGATGATAGCCCACCAAGTGAAGAGGCCTCTGTATAGGGCCATCGTTTATTAGAGGCACCAGCGAAGGCACCAGCGGTACCATTACCCATTAGGCAACCGATGCCACCATCCCCAGTATCAGAGGGTGCATGCCTCTTGAGCACGTTTCACGAGTTCCAGCACTAGAGGCCACCCAGGTTTAGGGGTGAGATGGATCCACAGGCATCTGAGGATTGGCTAGAGGTCGTGGTGAGAGTCTTCTAACTTGTAGGGATACCAGCTGATCTTATGGTGATCCATATCTCCAGTCTTCTATAGGAAGTAGCAGGTATATGGTGGATCTTGATGCTCCAGGTTCACGATGAGGTAACACTTCTCTCAGTAGACTTTGAGAGCCAATTTCGGGCAGAGATTGTCCTAGCGACCCTTTGTGCAGTGTTTATACAGGAGCTTCTTCATCTGCAGTAGGGCAGCCTGACTGTGGCTCAGTACTCAGCGAGGTTCACCGAACTTTCAAGCTACTCCACTAATATGGTGTAGGACCCATTCTTTAGGGAATGGACCTTCGATCAAGGACTCGGGTAGGAGATCAGGGATTCGTTTATTTCTCTCAGTATCTTGACGAAGGAATGGGTGTCAGAGTGAGACCTATTAGTGGAGAGTTATCTTGATGAGTAGTCACAAGCAGCGAGACCTACCATCGGGCATCACGTAGAAGAGTCTTCTACAGCTGGCAGTAGACAGATGTCACAGAGGTCCAAGAGGACCAGACCTACAGGTGGACAACTGCAACATACTGGGTCAGTTGTGCGGGGCACCAGAGACAGAGCCATTCATGCGAGGAGCAGGCAGTCTTACACATGCGGCGAGCAGGGTCACATGGCTCGTGACTACCTGACTCACCGTATGGATGATCAGTATATGGTCGAAGGACTGCCCAGGAAGAGATAGTGGTTCAACCAAGGAGGTATTCAAGGAGTAGGTGGATTTGGAAGAGGTGTCGGCCGTGCCGTAGGCGGTGGATGATGATTTGAGATGTTACTGCCGCCACCACCAGGTTGTCCACCCTGACTACAGGGAGTAGGTGGACAGGGGCGATCTTAGCTCCAAGAAGTTGAGGATTACGACCATGGAGATCTGGAGATTATATGAGGTACGATCTGTGTCTACTCCACCTTAGATACATTACATATAGACATAGGTTCCAGTCATTCTTTTATTTCCACTACCCTCATTCAGAGCTCAGAGATTCCGACAGAGCTGTTGGATCGATCCTTACGGATATAGACTCCTACGGGAGAGGATTCAATTATTACACACTAGTTCCGGCAGTGTAAGATTACTCTAGGAGGCGAGAGCTTTGGTTGGGATCTCCTAGTAGTGGCGTCGATGACTTACGAATCCATCTTGGGTATGGATTGGTTATCTACAGTCCACACACAAATTGACTATATTAGGTGAAATGTTCGGTGTGTCCACATGGATGGGACTAGGTTTACCTTCAACAATGATAAGGGAGCCTTTGCAGTATAGGATGGACTTACCCGAAGGAGAGTACAGATGATCACTCATCAATTGGATAGCCTTACCCTAGGATCGGTTCATGTGGATAGTATGAGTTATCCTGTAGTGGTGGAACAGTACACGGATGTTTTCTCTGATGATGTTCCGGGTCTACCTCAACATAGATAGGTGGAATTTTACATTGAATTGTACCCCAGTACGGAACCGATATCTACACTAGTATATCAGATAGCTCTCATAGTGCTTCGTGAGCTATGGGTACAGCTAGAGGACTTACAGGGGAAGAGATTCATATGGTCTGGTGTTTCTCCTTGGGCAGCCCCAATTCTATTCACCAAGAAGGAAGATGGGAGCTTGAGACTTTTTTTTGACTATCGGCGCTTAAACCAGGTGACCGTGAAGAACAAGTACCCACTTCCAATGATTGATGAACTCTTTGATTCGTTGAAGGGAGCACAGTGGTTCTCAAAGATAGACCTCAGATCAGGCTATTACCAGTTCAGAATACAAGATGAGGATGTGCAGAAGAAGGATTTCAAATTTTTGTATGGCCACTATGAGTTCTTATTTATGCCATTCGACATGACCAATTCTCCAGTAATGTTAATGGGACTCATGAACAAGATCATTCAGCCATACCTTGATTTCTTTGTAGTAGTCTTCATCAATGACATTCTGATCTACTCGGCTACTGGGGAGGATCATGCCTATCATTTTTAGATAGTTCTGGACACAATTCGAGAGCCCGATATTTATGGTAAGCTCTCGAAGTGCCAGTTCTAGATCCGAGAGGTTCACTTTCTAGGATATTTCATCTCAGAGGCTGGAGTTGTGGTGGATCTAGTGAAGATTGAGGCGGTACTTTCTTGGGAGCCGATAGAGGTAGGAAGTTTCTTGGGTTTGGTTGGATACTACTGGAGCTTTGTGCCAGATTTCTCCAGAGTTGCAACACCTTTATCAATGTTGACAAAGAAGGGGAAACCCTTTGTGTGGTATGAGAAATTCCATTAGAGTTTTTAGGAGCTGATGTATAGGCTGACTAGTTCCCCCATCTTGAGGCTACTGGAGGAAGGTGTTGGGTGCGTAGTCTAATATGACGTATCAAGGACCGGTCTCAAATGTGTCCTGATACAGGAGTGAGCAGTTATCGTATATGGTTCTCGACAGCTGAGACATCATGAGAAGAACTACTCTACCCATGAACTTTAGTTAGCAGCAATGGTCTTCACTTTAAAGATGTGGCAACATTACTTGACGGGTGAACATTTTATTGTCTACTCTTATCACAATAGTCTCAGGTATATCTTCTCTCAGAAGGAACTAAACCTGATACAGTGGTGTTGTCTTCAGTTTATCCAGGACTATGACTTTGAGATAGTCTATACTCTTGGGAAGGGGAATGTTTTATAATTTTCACTCAGTAGGAGATCTGGTATACAGATTCTAGGTGAGGTGACGGGGCAGCTGGCCGCTTTGCAGATATCCTTTGTGGATCTAGACGGAGCAGCTTTTCTTCAGTCTCTTATAGTCACTCCCCCACTTCTTCAGAGATTTATGGAGATGTAGTCTGGGGACACTGACTTCAAGGTTCGACGTGCTTAAATATCCACAGGATAGGCACTTGATAGATTTTTTGAAGGTGGGTAGCATGCCATCCTCTTCAGAGGTCGTACCATGGTACCAGTGTCGCTTCGGGAGGAAGTGTTGAGGGAGTTCCACACATCCCCTCTATTGGTACATACAAGAGTGGTTAAGATGTACCAGGACCTCCGATGATAGTACTGGCGGCCAGGAATTAATAAAGAATTTGCAAAGTTTGTCTCTTAGTGCCTCACGTGTCAGTAAGTGAAGGTAGAGCATCTAGTACCAGCAGTCCTAGTTCAGCCTTTAGAGGGCCTAGAGTGGAAGTGTGATTGGATATCCATGGACTTTATGACAGGACTTCCACGTACATCTAGGGGCCATGATTCTATCTTGGTTATCGTCGACCGACTCACCAAGTCATCCCACTTCTTACCGATCAGAGATTAGGGTTCAGTAGAGAGCTTGGGATGCCTCTATGTGCAGGAGATTGTGTGGATACATGGAGTACCCTTGATGATTGTATCCGATCGAGATGATCATTTCACTTATTGGATATGGAATGGGTTACAGGAGGCTTTTGGGATGTAGCTTCGTTTGAGCACCACCTTCCATCCTCAAACAGATGGCCAGACTGAGCGGACTATTCAGACCCTCGTGGACATGCGGTGTGCTAGCGTCCTTGACTTCGGTCCCAGATGGGAGGATTACCTGCCTTTGGTGGAGTATTCATACAGCAACATCTATCACTCCACCATTGGGATGGAAAATTTCGAGGCGTTTTATGGATGACCTTGCAGATCACCTTTGTGCTGGACAGACCTGGTGGAGTCAGCACTCGTGGGACCAGAGATGGTATGGGCTACCACAGAGAAGGTGCAGATCATCCAAGAGTGGATGAGGACTACACAGAGCTGGAAGAATCCTTATGCGGATAGGATATAAAGACCTTAGGAGTTCGATGATGTGACCACATATTTCTACGGGTCTCACCCTGATGGGGATTGTGGAGGTTTGGCCGGGGTGGAAATTTATCTCCGAGGTTCATCAAACCCTTTCAAGTCCTTAGCATATTTGGCATGGTGTCTTACCTCCTATCACTTACACCTCAGTTGCACTGAGTTCACGATGTTTTCCATGTATCCCAGATAAGGAGATACATGAACGCCCCTTCACACGTCATCGACCACGGAGATCTGGACATCAAAGATGGGGCGACTTTTATGGAGGTTCCAGTAGAGATTGAGGATCGAGAGGAGTGGGACCTTCATGGGCAGTTGATACCTTTGGTGCATGTTCGTTGGTAGCATGGGAACCTCCAGGATAGAACATGGGAGTGGCAGGCTCATATACGTGCTCAGTACCCCCACATGTTCCATTATTTTGAGTTGTGTCTTATGGGTACGCAAATCCCTGAGGTGGAGAGAATATAAAGAATTAGAAATTTCCAAGTAATTTTTTATAATTATATGGGAATTTTATGTGTCCGCAAAAATTAACGGTGTGTGAATCTGAGGCTCAGTGTACCCGGAATGAATTTTTGAACTTTTTTTGGGTACATTTAGTAAACGTGTGAGGGGGTTTTTGTAACTTTTGAACCGGTGCTCGGAATTGAAACTTGAGGGCACCATTGAACTCACAGCACTGGTATTCTCTTAAGGAGACCTTCACCTCAACCATAGTTGGTCGAGGGGGAAATTTAGTTTTCATGTTTTTCATGGAAATAAAAATAAAATAAAGAATAACTTTATTTCATTTTTCTTTAACCTCCCAATTGAATTCTCGGTGTTAGGGACCACCCGAGCTAGAAAACCCCCAATTCAAATCCATGGTGGTGGGGACCACCCAAACTCCTCTTAATTGGGGAAAAACCTCTCAACTCCCCATTAATTTATTTCTCCCATTTAATTGATCCAATTAATTATACCAACAAATTAAATTGTTAAACTTAATTTAATTTATATTATATCCCATCCACTTTGGAGAGGATTGGTTTGAGAAGTGTTGGAAAATATGAGAATTGGGAGAAAGTAATGGAGAAACTCTTCCTCTCCAACAAAGAACTCCTCTCCAATGAAGAATGAGGAACCAACCCGAACCCGGATCGGAAGCGCCTTGTAGGAGCAACGAATGTCGACGTCCTCCAATGACTCCATCTTCTTCCTCATGAAATCCTCCAACGAACGACAAGGTAGGGTTGTCATTTTGATTAATCATAGTTAATTTTATTCCATGTTGAATCTCCTCCCATGAGCTGCTTGCTACCACTCTAATGTGGAGGGTACATGCCAAATGAACATGGCTCAACCTCTCTGCAAATCTTTGTACTTCATGAGGTGTTCTTCGCGATGGAGGGAGATAGTGACTGACACCAGTGGGGCTTGGGAATGAAAGTCAGCACCACAAACGGCCGTGACAAAGGTGGTGGCGCGATCACACCATCTAAGAAGGGTCGTGGCCTATTGGTTGTGGCGGAGCAAGGGCGGCGACCGAGCGGAGGCCAACCGCATAATGGGGAGGCGGCGGTGCACGTCTGTGCCGCCAGCCGGAGCAAGAGCCACGACACGAGGTCGCGGCAATGAAGGAGGGTGGTCAGCCGAACTGACCATCGATGAAGGCATGGCACATGACTGCACCGCATGGAGGAGGGGGCTGGCTGTCCACCCATCCATGGTAGGCTGCCGCAATGCGGGCCGCCGCACTGCTAGCCCAGCGGGACGCCGCACCGTGAGGCCAGCGGGCTGCCGAACCGTGGGCCAGGTCACGCCTATGGGCCGGGTCAGACCCAGTGGGACAGGTCGGGTTGGGTCGACCCAAACCAGGTTGGCTTATCCCAGGCTGGGTTGATTCGGGTCGGTCTGACCGGGTCGGACCGGACCCCAACCAACTTCAACCATTTTCACTCTTTCGGCCATATCTTGAGCTACGGGATTCTGTTTTATGAACCTTCTGTGTCACCAAAAACATTGGATCAAGATGGTCCTTTTGGTATAACCCAATTGAGTTTTGGATAAATTTTGGGCTATGGCCAGGTTGAATCGAACACAAATCCAACCGGGCCCTCAGGACATAAAGGCCAATATCTTATAGAATGAGCGTCTGATTGAATCATCATTTACTGAATTGAGACCTCGTTTACATGTTGGTCCTTTGGGATACTTCTTTGTGGGACTTCATGAATGTTGGAGTATCGACCTGTGGCTTGAGGAGCAGATCCTCCCACAATCAAGCGAGCTTAATGCAAGAACCCTGTAGCTGGCTGTAATATGAGAAAGGGATCCTATGTAGTTCTATGCTTTAGGATCCTTCGTGGGTCTGTGATTGATGGTCCCACATGGATCTACTCTAGGAATTCATACAGAATGACTCTAGGATCCTTCATGGGTCTATTGTACTAGGATCATGTGTGGGTCTATTGATGTAGTAGGATCCTATGTGGGTCTGATGATTTAGGATTCTACGTGGATCTAAGGATTTAGTATCATATGTGGGTCTACCTCTTAACATAGTAAGGTGATTCAGTAGTAACATCTAATCATCTCTACTATTGTACTTAAGTTATACAAGGTTGATCTAAGTCTTTACCTTTTTGGTAATATTCTGTGTGGCATACCTGTGTGGTACTTACTTTCATGATAATACCTTTTCGGTAATCTTATATGTGATGTACCTTTGTGGTACTTACCTTCGTGGTGATACCTTTGTGATATTATTCTGTGTGGCATACCTTTGTGGTACTTACCTTCATAGTGATACCTTTGTGGTATTATTCTGGGTGTCATTACCTTTGTGGTTCTTACCTTTGTAGTGTTACCTTCGTTGTATTCCTTCCTTTTTGGAATAGTTGAGCTTTGGGATTTTGATTTGGTCCTTGTGTTTCCTCAAGAATGAGAAGGGTTTACTTGATAACTTAGGTATATGTATGGGCATATACCTATATAGGGTTTTCAGTTTCTTTCATGATTTGTGGTTTATCTTTTGTGGATTTTGTGAGACCTTTGAGGGTCTTAGGGTCCCTATTGATAATTTTTATACTCACCCCTGCACGGGCTACGCCCGCACCTTGTTGTGTTTGGTGCAGATGACGGACACCGCAGATGGAGGATGAGGGTACTAGTACTGGACATAGCTCAGAGGTGGACATTAGATGAGGCGTACCGTAGAGATGACCGTTTGAGAGATATACCTACCCTTCAGGTAGGGTCCTTGGTGGGTGTTCGCAGGATCTATTTCAGACTACTTGTACTTTTTATTTTTCTTGTACTTTCCAGTTGGGCTTGTATTTGGACCCCTTTTTCTACTGTACACACTCTTTTACTATACAGTTACTTGTGTTTGTATCTTTATGTGTTCTTGGATGTGTGTGTTTATAGGTTATAAATGCAATTTCTTCCCGGTTTTAGGGAATACGCCATTTGGGGATAGTTGTTATCCCTTGGCCTATAGAAGGCGGGCTTGGGGTAGTCACGACATGGGCCCCGAGGGAAAGGTCATGAAAGATGAATCATAGATATTGGGGTCACTTGGGTGGGGAATATACCCCTATTTGAGTTCTCCTACAAAAAAATTATCAGGAGACTATATAGTTGGAACCATATGTGGATTTTTATGGTAGGCCATGTTGATCACCCTTATACTGGATAGAGGTAGGTGAGGTAGTTTTATGAGTAACACGTCTTGTATAATCAAATTCTAAGAAGTTACAATGTTTTCAAAAGGGTATTACTACTACATATTCATGATAGAAATATTATTCCAATCATCATATATTACCTCTAGAGTTTGAGGTTGAGGATAGGGTCCTTTTACGTGTTTCACCAACGCTAGGACACTGATTAATCTAAAGACAATGTGATCTTTCACCATGACATGTCGAGCAATTTGAGATTCTGGGTAGATATGAGTTGGTAGCCTATCAGTTGTAGTTACTATAGAGGTACTAAGCCATTAGCAATATCTCCCATGCATATCAATTATGATGATATCATCCAAACTCATCTCTTTCTTTTTAGCATGAGGAGGTTGAGTTAATGGTTGATGCATCCTCAATGCAAAATCCAATTCATATCAATGATAGGATCATAAAGGTTATCTGAGGATGATAGTTTCTCTATTATAGGAGCTATGTTAGCATAAAAGTTTATAGGATGAGTCTTGGGATTGGGAGTTCAACATATCTACTCAGTGGTCAATGTTGTTCTAAAATGATTCTTGACTACCCTTGATAGGGAAATTCTGAGAAAAATTACATTAAAGGGAAAATATTGCAAGAACCATAGTTTTCGTACGACGTAAAAATTCCATAAACTTAATTTTAAATATTTAAATATGATGTAATGTGAATTACATTGGTGGTTTTAGAGGTATTAGGGGAGTCTATGGATTTTTCTGAGCCAAAAACAAGATTTTTGGGGTGAAATTTTCATTTCATGTGGTTATATCAAACAATTCAGGGCAGTCCATATAGTCTAATAAACAATGTGATTCATGGTTATTGATTAGTGGGAGGCCAAATCGTAATATAAAACCATGAGACTTTGTTCACATGACAATGTGAAAAACTCTACAATTTTAACAGAGGTTTTTTTTTCACAATTTCTAAAAAGTTTGTCAAATTGTGTGAGGAAACCACACATGTTCCCATTCCCTACTGGTAATCTTGCATGACTAGGTCATGGTTTTTCAGACTATGTACCTAAACTATGGATCCCATTTATTTTGGGTGGTTTTATAATTTTAAATCAAATTTAAATCTAATTTAAACCAAATTTTCTAACATTTCCTTCTACTAATAGAAAACTTATTTTTAGAGATTTTGGGGGACTATTCTTGTAATTGATAGGTCATATATGTATGATCTGCATTTCAAGTGAATAAGTTATCATTGGATACACATAAGTGATTATTTTATTTTCTTTTTCCCTTTCATTATTCTTCTTCCTATCAGAGATGTTGTTTAGATGCAAGCTCAGTTTCAGTAATTTCATGTCATTCATATGCTCCTCATTTTTCTCCTAATAGGAGTCAAATCAGGATTTTATATTGGACATTCACTCTATTAATCAACTAAGGTTGGTGGTCTATACTTTTCTTATTGGTCTAGGTTATTTATAGACCTACATTTGATTGTGTCACTCTTTAAACAATCCAGTATGACCCAAAAATTTAAATGATTAATTCGATTAAATGGAATTGTATATATTATGGATTCCCATAGGTTACTTTGTGATGTGTTGGTGTATATTGGACAAACCAAGGACACCAATGGGGTGTGAAATATGAATTCTACTTTTTAATTCCTTGTTAAACCATTTTTCATATGTGTTCTCATGCTTTCCCTGTTAGAATAATATTAATTATAATTAAATGGTATTGAGTTAGTTTTTTATGAGATCTACTTCCTCCCTTGACATGTGATTCATGTTAATAACTTTTATAAGTTGAATTTGAAATTTTTTGTTAAATTATAAGGAAATATGTCATACTTGAGAGAGTATACTCATGAGATATTGTTGGATGTGACTTGGATAATCTATGGGTAAAATCAAATTGTGTAAATGGTAATTTCATGGAACTAATCATTGTTTTTATAGATGCCTTATAAGAATAACCATGGATCTTAAACATGGAAGTGGAAATCTTGGAAATATTATTCTCTTTAGGTCTTGATTTAGTGGGATGCCTTTAGCCTTTCTACCCCTTGGATCTGGATTTTTAGACTCACATTAGACATGTTCGGTGTGACTTGTTCTTTGGAATCCAACCAGTGCCTATCCAAGTTTCCATAGGGATTTTCTCGGGACTAAATGAGGATTTCTTGGTCTTCTAAACCATGGATCTAGTTCTTTATGGAATGAAACATTGATTATACATCACAACCTTATGAAATTTTCTTTTCTGTTTTGAACATCATGGCCATGGATTTTATGACAATTCAGGTTGTACTGTATGTCCATGGTTGATATGGTTCTATGGTTTGTATAGTGAGGTCATGGTTATTAATATCTTTTACATTTATCTTCCTTGTTAGTATCTTGAAACTTATTTTGTAGGGATCCTTGAGAGGCTATTTGGTATCACTTTCTAGTTGTAGATATGCCATGGGAACATTACATGTATTTACTACATTACTATTGTACCTACACACAGCTATATTGTTATACTTCATAGAATGAAATTGTATAGATATTTTGGTGGTTACCTACTAGGATGGTATGTTATAAAATATTTTAGGCTGCTTTTGGGTACCCAAAAAACTATTTGTATGATGTCAGGTACTAAGGTAGGTGTTAATAGTTCCATGCTTGATTTTTTACCATGCTTACAATTAGGGGTGCACGAGATTGAGATGAGGCTCATGATTCAATTATGAGATAAAACATTTTGGTAATTTTGGATACATGTATTGTTTTGTTATACTATGGTTTTTTTGGATTCTTTCTTATAAACACAACATGTATCAAAAGTTTTTTATGATACACCTTATTGAATTGTTAATTATTGATGTTTTTCATCCTTTTTTGTATGATTTACTACTTCTGGTACTTATATTTCATTGATATTATGTTGTGTTCCACTCTAGTGATGATTTTACAGTCTCCCCATTTACTAACTTAGGCCCTCACTGAAAGTCGACTACCTCTAGAATTCAGGGAGAGGTTCTTGAGACCATGTGACCAACTAGGCTCAGAGCACTGTTGAGTGGCATCTAGGTCTAGGATGTTTTAGGATTTATGTATAAAGGTGCTTCAAAATTTTGTGTGATGTTCATTTTTATCAAGATGAATTAGGGTTTAATGCTCCTATGTATTGATTATCATCATATCAAATATATCATTATAAAGAATATGTATCATCAACCATTGATTTATTACTTGTTTCATCAGATATAGGGATATTAGTACTACTATATGGTTTATATTTGTTCAGGATATTATCATGTAAAGGTGAAGAAGAAGGTTATGTACAAGACATATTTTTGTACAAGCTATGCACCATATAAGTTCACAGTGATTCTATTTTTACTCACTAATTATCAATATATTTCCATAGACTTAGTGAATATATACTTTATAGAATACCTAAAATTATTGTTTATTCATTGTATATATTCTTATATACTCTGAATATAATGTTTAACATAAGGATACATTGATTTCTATGATGGTGACTATACGAACAATAAATTTATGTGTCATATAAAACAAATGTTATCTTTCGATTCGGAATGTAACATTTCCAGGGTATTATATCAAAATAAAAATGATATTTGTGGATCCTTTAAAGCCTGTTGAAATTCAATAAGGGTTATACTAAGTTATGAGAAGGATATCCATATATTAATTGGATTATATAGGTAATATAATTTATTTTTGAGATTATTCTCATGATCTTAAAATTGAATATCTTGGATAACTTGGAAGGGAGTGACATTTTATGGAATAAAGAATGTGGGGTGATATTTAAATATCTAGAGAAGTTTATAATCACTATACATGTTCTCACATTATTCACTAGTGGGTATGTATTTTTTTATTTTGATTCATAAAAATATTTATTGGGTTGGGTACTCATCAAAAATTACTAATTAATATAATATCACTAGAGAGAGAAGTATGACACATATAAGGATCATAAGAGACTAAACATTATTTTGGAATAAAAAGATCTCAATGTGTCCCAATGATGGTAGTTAGATATATTCATTGATTATGATTGTTCAATCCATTAATATCTTGGGGAAGTTAGTAATGGGGAAATGATTTGAGAATAAATGATCCTACAACCTTATCCACGATGAGGATGGATGTGGATTTAATATTTTAAAATATGCAAAATATGAAAATGGGAATCATAAAATGAATTTCAATATATATTGATCAAATAATTTCTCAACCATCCAATATTAATTTGATTAAGGAGGCCCAAAAATGAGATGAACAGATACATATAAAGGAAGTGAATGTTCCAAAGTAGAAATTTAGAAAGGATTTATAAAGTTTTGTACTCAAATATTTATACCATAGAACACTTATCTGAAGAGATAACATATGGATGATGCACATTGATCTTCCTTCTCTATTCATATAGGAATCACTGAGGCATGTCAATATCTAAAAAAAATTCTGACTGAATAACATAAATATGTCAATTGTAGATTTTTTATCCTGATGTTTGGTATTCTAAAAATTCAAGGATGAATTAAAATATTATAAGTGTATGATGAAACCATTTCTTATACCTTTATGAAAATAGGAAAACATCACCTTGAATTTCATCAAACAAATCCTTATGAAATCTAAAGTCAATATGTCATGTGGATGGATTTGATTATATTATTATGTTAATATTTTTAATTTCTACTAAGGAAGATTTATCTATTGTCCAACTCTATAATATATAAATAATATAAGTGGTTAGACTACATGTAGAATCACCCTCCATTGTATCTGATTGATATACGAGGTTTACCTAAAGGTTTTGGAAAATCCATTAGCATTTCTTTGATGTAGATTTGAGTTTCAATATTGTATATCACTCTCATATGGATTGTTAGTCTAAGATAAGAATCCAAACTAGATATGTTATGATGAAATATTTTTTAATATATTTTCAAGGATTTTGGGATTAGAACCTTCCCCTAGTAGTGTTCACATATAATAACAGTTTATATTCTATCATTCAAACGAAACCAAATGAGGCTCTTTATTGAAAGAGGTTTTAGACTCTAAATTGTTCAGATAATGTCAAAGATTTGAAGATGATATGACTTAATCTTATAAAATAGATGAAATAGTTGGTCAAAACCATTCAGATTCATGTGAAATACATGAAATTTGGATATATAAGATATGTATAAAATTGGTGATATTACCTAATTATTGAAGTTATAGGTTGTTCCTATATTTTCTTTCAGTTAATAATTTCATAAAAGTTTTTAAGAGGGGAAATATTAGACCAATATACAAGGAAAGAGTAAATATTTTCAATAATTTTAGATTTAATATCAATTTTTTAAATCAATCTAAAGTGTTATTTTAATATAAATTTTCACATTTTATTATTTTTGTGGTATTTTTTTCTTAATCATAAAAATGGATGATTTTGGATTTTTAATAGTTTTAAATTATTTTAGTATTTCCACAATAAAATTTTTTATACTGATAAAAATCATGAAATTATTTTTTTTCGATTCTATACCTATTGTTCTTAATTTTCTTTTTCTGGACCAACAACTTAATCCACCATATGGAATCTCAAAACATGCTCACAAGTTGGGCCATGAGAAATGTCCACATATCTAGATATTTTTCATGTTTGGCCCATATTTCAAAATTTTAGGGCTCAAATAATCTTAAATGTGATGGTCAGAGGCACTAGATATTTTGGAACTACTTTCCTAAAGACTCTCATGTGTGACTCTACATTTTTCAAGAAAATTAATGCATGAAAATCTGAATATTTGAATTATGGAGATTCTGCCTAGGTAGAATAAATTCTCGAAGAAAAATAGACATAACTCTATATACACATTTAAAAAATGATGAAATTTTTATTAGAGACATAAAATAAATTTATGAACTACTTTAATGAAGGATTAATCTCATGAATTGGTCATTTATTAGGGATAACATGGTTCAACTTTAGAAGGTAAATTTTGTCTTATAAAAGGAGGAGTGTAAACCCCTCCAAAAGCATTCCAATCTATCCAATCAAAAACCATTGTTGAGGATACCAAGGGAAAAGATAATTATTATAGATTTATTTTATAGATTTATTTTATTTTTTGATTTTTTCATGTAGCGTGCAATCATATTTTTATTAAACTATTTCATTTTATTCTTCAATCTCTATTTTTTTCCAACCCTACTCTTATTCTCTCTCATCCATCCTTCCATCGTTATCTCTATTCACTTATCACTGGAAAGTGACTAACCAGAGGCTTGGCCATGGGTGATTTTTCATTGCATTATTTGTTATTGTCCTTCAATTTAAAAAATCATATATTCTATTTGTGGTGGATGAAATAGCATTGCATTGGTGCGGCAGTCGTCCACCATGACATTATTTTTAATTCCATTTCTTTTCATTGATTAATTATTTGTTCATCACATCTCCTAGAAAATCCATCATATTGTGTAGAGGGGATAAATAAAAGAGATTAAACGACATATGGTGGATTCGAGTATTTTAGGAATAACATTTTTGGTTGAGGTGTTATCCTATTTTACTAGTAGAGGAGGTATAGTCAGTGTGCTAGAGGCATGCTAAAATCACACACTCAAAAAATCAAATAAAATTAATTCATTAATTAGGTTTCACTAAATTAATAATCAAATTGAATTTAAACAATATATAAATAATGAATGAACTTGTGTTATCCACCCTTAGAATCAAGACCTTTCCTCCCTAATTTAATTTTGTTTGCATATATATTTAGATTTAAATTATGAATTGCATTATTTTAATTATATCTTTCCAAAAAAACCAAAAATGTAATTTTTATAAATAATTAAAGAATCATAAATAATTATATTATGTGAATTAAAAATTATTTATTCAATGAAATAGAAATTTACTCAAGTGAGACGACCCTGGTTAGCCTCTATGCTACATTAGGAATATAAATTTTCTTTTTCAATGCCCAATAAAAGGCATGCATCAAAACTGGCACCATTTTAGGGTAGCTAAACATTTATTTCAATAAATTTTTCCTAATTGAAATTTTTTAAATATTTTTTCATTGTTTTAATTGTTAAATGAAAATATAAAAACCCCTATTTCCATGATTTATTCAAATTCAAATAATTATTCATGGTTAGATTACTCACAGGTGAAAAATCTATAACAACAACAACATGAAGAAGAAGAAGAATTTGTGAAATAAGAACATAATAGTACCTAGATGAATGAAAATAGAGAAATCATATAACAATTAATGAGAAAATATGAAATATTATCTGAATATGTTTGTGAAATAATGGAGAAACCCAACTTTGAGTAGCTTCAAGAACCTAAGGAAGTGTTGAAAAAAAATTTAGCAGTCATCATTGAAATTAATAAACATGAGAAGGTAATAGTGGAGGTACCTAATGTTTAAATAATCATCACACAACCATTTACAAGAGATATAGGTTAAAATAATTTCTTCATGAGTTGTATGTGGGAGATAAACATGAACTGGATGACTTCTATAATGAATGTGAGTAACTACATGATCTCCCCAAACCTTGCAAAGAAGAAGAAACACCATCATAGAATATCTCCCAAGATATGAAAGAAGAATCGACCAAATTGGTTGAATTCAAAGAAAAAATGGAAGATCATGACAACCTACCTTCATCCAGCAATGATAAACTCCAAGAGGCATTTACTATCAAAAATGATATTCAAGTCAAACTGCCTTAGGGAGATGATGCATTCTTGAACAGAAATTATTTTATATTTTTTAAAACTAATTTAATTATCATTCCAAATAGTATATAATATTCATATTTAGCCAAATAATATTACACCCTAGAGGAAGATGTTGAAAAATAATATTCACCTATTTAGAAACACCTGAAGATCCCTATAGACATTGAACATTTACTGGGAGGAGTAAAGGAAGAAAACCTAGTGGTTTTTCTTGAAGAATAAGAGATACAATCTTCCATGATTAAAAAGGACAATTTTTGAAATTAATATATCAAATTTAAAATTTAATCTCCCTTTGATTATTCATTTCATACACATTAGATTATGAATACGGTGTTTTATAAGTAGAAATAGAGGAGGTGGTTCCATACTTCCCTCTACCCCCTCCATACATGTTGTACCACATTGAGAAGGGGTAATATCTAGTCTACTCTATACATATAATTCTACTCAATAAGAACATATAAATGTATTCTAGGAGGAACCACATGTGGTGGTTCAAATCCAAGAATCCCCAACCAGCATTATACTTTGGATAATAGTTGAAACTTCCCACTATAGGTAGTAAAAATTAATGTCCCACTTGGGGGATATTACCAAGAATTATCCTTTAAATTATTTCTATAAATATAATTCTAAATATTAGGAATTTATATTTCAAATTCATTCTTATGAATTAATCCAACATGCATCCAACTCCCTCATATCTTTTAGAGATTAAATGAAATGATCATTTTTCTTAGTTGAGAAATTTTATTTTTTAAGTTGATAATGTCACAAAAATATCCAAATATATATTTAGTAAATAGTACGTAGTCTAACTAAAAATAGGATTTAACTTTTAATACATATGTTTTAAACTCCTTACAGTTTTTTCTTTCATTCTTATTTTATCTATTTAACTGTAAATTGTATTCCTACACTTGAATTATACATTACATGACTTATTTATGAGACATGAGTTTCATAGTAATATTATTATTTCATGTTTTTTATTTCAATGTAAATATAATAGAATGAGTAAAATGGAGAATTTAATTATTAAAGTGAAGCATGAATATTAAAATCAAGACTCATGATTTTAGGAAATTAGGTGATTCAGGTAAATGAGATTTCCCTAAAAGTTTTCATGATTTAAATCCTTTAAACTTATGAGAATTTATTTTTTATTATCATCCATGACATTATTGATTGTCCCAAATCATATTTTCCATTCTCAAGAGGATTTATAGCATAATTACTTCCTATTTTTTCTTAAACATAGTTCTTGAGTGATCTTCAGACATGGCACTGACCAAAACTTGTATTTGAACTTTTCAAAGCTTTGACTATAGAAAAAAACATTTAAAATGATTTATCCATGTTTTGAAAAAAACAATTATCCATATAATTACACATTTACATAAATCCTTCATTATCCCATAGATACCATGAAATAAATTTATAGGGATATGGTATGTTTCAAGTAATTTTTATCCATTCCTACCTTTCTCTTGGTTTATGCATGATATTTTAATGTTAATGTATGGGGTAAAGGAAATCATGGTGTAATTAATTTTATAGATTATATGGAAGAAGATTGTGGGTGATATTGTAGGGAATTGTAAAAGTTTTTGGAATAATTCATTATACTATATTGTTTTCCCCTTCTTGAATATAAAAAAAGTGAAAATGACAAAAAAGAACCAAAAATTGAGAAAACTAGGTTGTGAAATATGGAATCCAAAAAAACAATCACTAAACTTATGATTTTTATCATACATGGTTAGGTGGTGGATGTGAGGTAAAATATAATAATAAATTTTGAAAAAAAAATAAAAAAGGAATGTTTCTTGGAAAATTAAATAAAATTATTTGGTATAAAAAAATCAAGAGTGTGTAAAAATCATTCATTATGCATAATTTTATCATGAATTTAATTTGAGTTTGGAGGAAGTGGGACTTGATACTTCAAAGGGGATAATATCATTGAACTTTAATTTTTTATATTTTTAATTGTAATTAAGAGATAAACCTACCTATTGATCCTTAATTTTTAATGAATCAAATCCTACCAACCTTAAGCCTTAGAGTTATTTGAACTTTTATTAAAAATCTGAATGATTTTATGTTCCTTTTTTATTCAAAAAGTGGATAAATTAGTTCATTTACATGCCAATGGATAAGAAAAATTTTCTCATGATATAATCCTTACTCTACCTAGATTTTATAATGAGATATGAGATAAAAGAAACAAAAGGTGAATCATGACATGGCATATTTGATAATAATGAATTGAGGATCATGAATGAATGAATATAGAACATCTATCATTTTTCAATGGGGAAAATTAAAATTAATTAATTGATTATTTCATTGGTAAATGGGAAATTATATTGATATTTTATGTGGACTTTTGAAAAAAAAATGACATTTATTATTATTTTATTTTCTTTCTTTGGAATTTAAATATTGGCAAAATTGGTTCCCACTTATTTTTTATGTTAAGATTTTAGGATTGAGGACATGAATGGTTTAAGTGTGGTGGAATTTATAGAGAATATATTTTCAATAATTTTACATTGAATTTAAATGTTTTAAATCCAAACAAAGTGTTATTTTAAGATAAATTGTCACATTTTATGCTTTTAGTTGTATTTTGAGATTAATCGAAAAAATGGACCATTTTTTATTTTTAATAGATTTAAAATATTTCTATATTTCGGACATAACACTTTGTATAATAATCCAAATCTTTAAATTCTTTCATTTTATAATTCTATACATCATGGTCCCCATTACAAGCTTTTGGACCAAAAGCTTAATCCACCATATGGAAGCTCAAAACAAGCGCATACATCATCCCCATTGAGATCCTTCATCACATCAGAACAGTGGGATATCAATTAACACTCCCATGAAAACTATATCATCCATATGTTGTTTTACATGTATCCAACATACTAATTTTCATGTTAAACCCCTCTTATATACTGAATCAAATAGTGATATATTTGGAGATTGATATTTCATGTGATGAGTAGTTTGTTAAGATCTTAGACCACACAGATAAAGTTTTGGTGAACAAGATAGATCACCTCTTCAAATTACAATGGTAGAACCACAAGTCTAAGGAACAATATTTAGACACTAGAAGAGGACATGAAACATATGTACCCATATTAGTTTTACTTAATGGAATGAATATTTATGGTAGAAATTTATAATGGGGAGACAAATGTAATGACCCATATTATTATAAATGAAACTTCTTTCTAAATGAATTTATGTTTTATTATATAAATTATTAATGGAAAACACATGAACTATATTTAATTTTTTATTTTGGAAATTTATAAAATACATCCATAATTTGACAATAATGCTTAAAATACTATTAAGGACCATTAATAATGTTATGATAGTAATTTATAATCATAATGATTAAAATATATTAACTGTTATAATAGAATATAATTAACATAATTGGAATATGTGATGACCTAGGGTTTTTATATCTTACTATTTGAAGCACAGTTATCGAATATTCTAAGGGAGATGGATTCGCTGGGATTTCTCTTTAACTAATGAGAAGCTAACATTCAACAAATCAAACATGATCAAAATCATTTATGGGAGAAGTTTGGGATCACAGTGGTAATCACCCAAACTGTGATTATTGAACAATTCTAAGAAAGTACCCCCATTTCATTCCTTAACCTTAGGGAGTACATAGTGGGAAAAGGGGTTATATATCTAGACCCCAATAGTATGAATTTATAAGTTTTCATTTTAAAAAGATAGTCTCTATATTTATATGATTTTCAATATTTTTTTATGTATATATATATCATTAAATAATGAGTTTGATAAAAATTGATTTTGATATAATGAAAATCCAATTTTATTTTGGTAAATAGATTGTTTCAATTAAAAAAAATTGATAAATACCATAATTTTGGAAATAAATATTATTTTCACAAAATATTCATATTAATTAATATTTAATTAAATTTGAATGAAAATATAATGTAATGAAGTCCAATTTCATTTTAATATGTGTTAGAAAGAGGTTAGTGTTGGAAAGACAAATATTTTTCAGTAAATAAGGTTTTTATGTTAAAATTTAATATTCTTGAATATTTAAGAAAAATTGGTAAAATAAATGTTTTAAATCATTAAGACCAAATTACACAATTGTGAATTTTCTCTAATTTTATGACACAACATAATTTTGGGTAAAAATTAAATATGATATAAATATAAAATTTGTATTATGATGTCAAGATTTTTCAAAAGTAATGTAATAAACATTATAAATGGAATCCACATTCAATTAATTACTTTCCTGTTTTGATCATATTTTTATGTTATTTGACTAATAACACAATACTATAATGAATCCAAAAAAATCTATATTATATTTTAATTTTTTAAAAATAATACTTTATGAACATGACTCACTTATAATTCATGAATGATATAATTTAATGAATATTAGATTATATGATAATAAAATATTAAAAACCACAAATCTTTGGAAGATAGGATTTGAAAAAATGATAAGGTTTATGGTTTTGATGATTTTATCACTTAGATATGAAAACCTATATTTAGAAACTAATACATAATTGTCCTCTATTTTTTGACATATAACAAAAAAACACTCATTTCTCATCACTCAAAACCCATTGGGAAAACATCCCTCTCCCTATCACTCTCTAAATTCCTCCTAATGTTTTCCTAATCTCTTAAGAAACTCCGCCCCAACTTTTAGAAGAACCCACTCAAGGTATGGGATTCTCTTACTCTTATACTTTTTTTATGTACTTTCTTTTTGTTAAGACTTTTGATTTAATTTTTTTTATATTTTCATATGATTTTATGAATAACTTTAATATTTTTATGATAACTGACTACTGAGATACCACCATTCACTATCATTAATTCTTTTCATGGAAATTTATTTATATTTCTTGTGCTGTATAAAATATTCCATGATTTTCAGTGGAAACATATTATTTTAGGAATACCAATTACAAATTCCTATCAATGGTATTGACCTAGTTTCACCTATCCTTCATTGATTTGGAGATTCCATTTATATAAACCACATACCATAATCATAGGATTTAAATTGATTAAGGAAATTCTTATATTGTATGATCTCCACATAAAAAAATTCATGTACATGATATGAATTTGATGTCTTTTCCCAAAATTATATATTCCTCTAATGCATTGGGTAATATTTTTGTTTCACGGTATACCATGTAAGGTGCATGGGTTGTTCGTGTAACCACATTATGCTATGATGTCTCATCAGTTAGCCTTGACATTTGCTTATGATGTCATGTTTTATATTTTCCCACATTTCTATATTTCTTAGATATTATCATATTATACCATCTTTAAATGTTCATTTTTATGATTATCATCCTTTAATGAAACATTGATATTCCTCTTTAATCACATGAATTATTTTAATTATCTTATCTTTTGATTATTCCATAACAAAGATTTATATATCTCCCATTTCTTATATACATCCCTTATTTATCTCATGTATTATTAGAGGTTCAATGAAATTTAAGTGCATGTTGTGGAGTTTTTAAATAATGTTGTTCAATACATATTTCTATTAATTGTGATATGTATCTAATTATAAAAAATTCATGAGGCAAAATTATTGTTTTGGATTGTATTATATGTTTCATTGTGTAATAAATCATTAAATAAAGTGTAAAAAATATATGGGTTTCCATAGTAGTACTCAAAGGAATCAATATAATGTTCAATAAGATCACACACCAATAGTATTACAATGTATACCCTATTATTGTGAATATTTTTTAGGACATATTGGGCCCCATTATGAAGTTTGGGTGATATATGAGATTGATAAATCATTATCAGATAAATAAATTCATTATTATTTCGGTCTTGAATAATGAATGTCAAATTTTTATACACATAATAATCAAAGTTTATTATGTGAAAAAATAGATATTTTTCAAATTAATATTATTATTAAAGGAACATAGAGTATTTATTTGTAGAATTGAGTCAAGTTAATGGAGTTAATATTATCACATAAAATATGTTCGATAATATAAGAATATGATAAAATATAATGGAAATTTATGAAATAGTTAACATGTTTGTAAGAATCATTGAGGTATTATTTGTATTGTTTAATTTATATACTGGTATATGTTCAAAATGTGTGACTCTAAACCTACTGATATAATCCACTAGAGTCCCAAATTCCAGGTATTATTAATTCCCTTGAAATTGAGATCCCCACTCTCTCATATCCCTAAAATTATAAGGTGGTAAAGAGGAGTTCTGAGGATAATGATCTATGTTCATCAGTCAAGATAAAAGATAAATTACTCTAAAAATAATAGGGATATCAAAATAATCTTCCCTTCTCTGTGATTTTACGTTGATACAAATTTTTTAAGTATCTACTAGATCATTAAATATTTTTTGGTGATCTTGAGGGATCTGACATCGTTTCCTTTATGCTACGATTAGAAATAATAAGAGGAACATGATTTTGATAAAAAAAATTGTAATTTATGATTTTATTTTTTATTTTTCATGTTTAATTTAATTACATGAGATCCTTGAGTTGTGTATTGGAGAACCTACTGGTTCCTTCTATGTATGTCCCATGATGGGGCATGAAACTTACATTAGTTCTGACATCTATCCATGTCTCCCCATGCCATGTAGAGACAATTTCGTCCTAATACAATGTTTCCAACCAACTGGGGATGAACGATGCCAATTTTTACATTTAGATACCTATTCAGGTACTAAACAAGGATAAACAATTGGAAAAAAAATTAAAAAAAAATAAGTATAATTTTCTTATGTTTAATAACATTATTTTGGGTTCCAAAGTTGTATCAATACTTAAATTAAATTATTTTAATAAGATTTTGATATAATAAAATTAACAGAATTTTTGATTTTTTAAATTTAAATTACAGTTTTGGTATTTAATTTCCCATTGATTGATCAAGATATGTGGCCGACACATTCATGTTTCAGTATTTATTTATTTATTCTCCTTCAATATAAAATAATTATTGAATTTTTTATATTCATTTAATCATCTCTCAATATTTAAATTTATAAGGGCCTGTGTATCCCCATTTTATCAATAAAATATAATTCATGCACCCAAATTTTCCCTCACTTATGTGTGAGAAAACATTTTAGATATCACAAGTGTTTACAATGATGCGGTTTGAGTATAGACCCAATGTGAAAACAAAAACATAAATTGAATTGAATTTTAGTGGGAGATAAAATATGATTCTAGGATGAATTAAGTTATTATAAAGGGTCTTAGTTATTCAATTTTCCACTTAATAGATTGAAAAAAAGATGATTGCTCATGATCATATCATTATTTATTCTCTTTGACATGAATGCTTTGTTATCATACTATATTGGTGTTATATGAACTTATATTATAGTTAATAAGAATGTAAAGTTAATAATGAGTTCTTTTAAAAAAAAATAATTTATGAGTGGTTTATTTGTATGTGTGATCACATAGGAAAAAGTGTTTAATAGAAAATAATTTCATTCATCGATAATAATTAAAAAAGGTCAAAGATATATAATGTAAAAATTCCATTCAACACAATTGATTCTATAAAACTATAAATATTTTTTTTGAATATATAAGAGTGGGTTCATATTACTAGAGACAATTTATTATGATGTTGTAGTTTAGACTTAATTTAAATTTGAAACAAATAAGTATCCATATATATCTTGATGAATGTTTAAGAGGTAAAGTGTTTAGTAAAACAGGTTTATGATTTCTAGAATTTTGGAAATCACTCAAAATATCAAGGAACCATGATTTGATGAAGCTGGATAGAATATATCCTAAAATGCATCCCTTCAAGTAGTGGTGTGTATATAACTTGTCCTTTGTAGAGTGTTTTTAAGGATCTACTCCATTGAATACTCTAGAGACTATGTATTTTGAATAAATTAGTCAAGGGATTCATGGATTTTACAAAATAGTTGGATATTTTTAATGAACAATTAATTATAAAGGTTTATTGGTAATGGATATAAGTATTAATCTACAAATTTTTTATTTTGTATATAAATTAAATGTAATACAAAATGGTCACCAAGAATTTAATTGAACAATATATTATATTGGTACATTTTATTTCTTGTAGTTTTATTATATAAACTGAAATTCTATGGAATAGATCTCCCACTACATGATGATCTGCCTTAGGAATAATGTGTAGATGAAATAGAAGATGATAAGAGAATTATGTATGAAACATTTGAAGTTTACATTATAATTATATCATTATTTTCTGATGAGTTTCGAATGAAACATGAGGAAATTGATTAGTATATCATTATATCCCATATCAGATAAGTTTATAATTAGATATTGAATTGAGAGATTGATGATATTATGAACACATTAATAATTTTTAAATTGAATGTTATAGTTTTTTATTCTATTCAAGTAATCTGGAGTATTCGACACATGGATTAATTAGAAGGATTTAGATTTAATATGAAATTTGAACATTCAATATATATCACTTTATCAATATTACCACCTAGTTACTCATGTTCTGTTGAGAATTATAAAGTTATAAATTTAGGGAATTCATTTCGATGTATTTTTTGTATGTTTCTCAAAGAAGATAAGAACCTAAATATAGATAGATTATTGTTATGTATAGTGATCAATAAGAAAGAGAAGGGAAAATAAAAAATATAAACTACACCAATCAAGGTTCCTTCACAATTTCCCCTGAAAACCCCAAAATAATGTTATAAAACATATAATAAGGGAACATAATATTCACATGTTTCAATATATATCATTTAAATAGAAATATCATTTAATTTAAAAGAAACTAATATAGGATTCTAATTTGGTATATTAATTTGGGATGTGATATTTCTATTCTATTTCATGGGAAATAGATACAAAATACGACATATATAACTACATCTAAATAAAATAACCATTTATGTACAGAGATTTCATAAGAAATAAGTTTATCATCATGTTGATAATATAGATTGATGACAATATTATTTCAAGAAGAAAAAAACATCATAATATGAATAAGATATATTCCTATATTTCAGTACAATTTTATGTATTTTTTACTACCAATACACTATATTATTTCAAGTTTAGAATCAAGAATATTTTATTTCAAATTTGAAACAAATTTGATCTGTTATATTGTACATAATTAATAGTTTAACAACAAACATTTCATAGATATCCTATATCTACAAAAATAGTTGGATATAAAATGTAATACTTAATAATACCCAACTGTGAAATGTTGATTTATGGTCAATATAATCAATATTTAAATGTCTATAAAATTCCAAAAATGATGTTTAAAGTCATTGGGAGTTAAAATTCTTATTCGTTATACATGGATTCTTTTTATGGTAAATTTCTTATAATTCACATTTTTACATTAAAGGTGATAAGTACTTGAATTTTCTTGAGCTAGTTCAACAAGATAATTGTGAATTATTTAATATAAAATATTGATGTGACATTATGTGAAACTTGTGATTCCTTTAATAAATTTAATGAATATAAATTTTAATATATGAATATTAGTGGATAGAATATATGAGATGCTTCTCATTATAATGTTGAAAATTTTCATAACTAAATAATTATTGATCTTGAAAATTTTGAATGGATCCATTCCTAGACTAACATTTTCTTATAGAAAAAAAAATAATTTATGTAAATAGAATTAGGATCAATGATGAGTCTTATAACTTCTTAATGACTTTAATTACATATATGATACATTATTTGAAAATTGTTGTAATAATAGTAACAATAATGCAACTAAAATGAAAATGGAAATCATATGAGTTATAGTATAATATAATCCCATTCTATAATAATTAATTTGTAAATATGATAATAGTTTTTTAATTAATTATTAACAAACAAAAATTTAACAAGAAAAATATAATTTACATCTCAATTAATTATCATTTATGATTCATTGGATATTATATAAATCTCCAATACGAAAAATTAATTGTGACGTGAAAGACTGTATTTCTATAATAAGTGTGAAAATATCATTAAAAATCCGAAGAAAATATTTTAATGGATAAATTCAAGGATTGAGATATGTAAATAATTTTCATAGGATCATGTTCCAAAAAATAAAGAGGAAATATAATTTTTTAGCGACACTTACTATGTAATAAGGATAAAAAATATGAGATAATTTCATGATCCCCATGATATGGGTATATATTATATATTAATTATAATAAATATCCAGTTTAAAGGATGTGAATAGAAATATGGTATGATGTAAATGTTTATATGAATTCATAGATACAGATTCCATATAGAAAAATCATATTTTTTTTACTTGGGTAGTTTCACCAATTAATTAATATCCACTAGTGGATATTTAAGATAAACTATACAAGGGTGGTAGAAGCATGGATCTAATAAGGAACTATTTTTAAACCAAATAGTCGTGAATAAATATTTTATAATTATATATTTAATTTAATCTTTATATGATCAACATATTTGTTATTTGATGTCTAGAAAACCATCATACGAATGAATCTATGTGAAGTAACAATAATGGGTTCATTACATCATATAATTAAAATAATTAATTCATGTTTTATAGAATCATTCATAGATTAACTTAAGTATATTTATCATAGAATATTAATTTGGAATTAAATTTTTTCTTTTTTTTATAAGAGTTTGGTGGGTGTGTTGTAGTTTTCCAACTAATATTATATTGATAACTTATGGAAAACTATTATTATTATTATTATTAGTTTAGTACATATTGAAATATTATCTAAAAATATTGAAATAATGTATAAATACATGTTATAAGGAACAAAATTTATTGAGTAGGATCTATGGGTTTAAAATAAATTGTAAAAGTAAATATAATGAAACTTTATTGAAAAATAAAAGTTAGGATAATTCAAGATAGAAATGTTTCACATGTCCCATGGAATAAATCTCTCTAAAGAAACATTTATATGGAATAGAATACTCTTATAATGGTTATTGGAATTACCTATTCTTTAGTAATTAATCTATAACATATTCCATGCTTTGTAATAGTGTTTGAACAAATCCCCATTGCTGGTGTTTTGGGTTGATTGTGTTTGTTGATAAGGTTTGTCATTGTTGACAAAGGCTAATTTTTAATGGAGGCATGAAGTGTTAGCATGAATGTATTAAAGTAGTGTGATGATCTCAAATTTCATAAAAGGATTATGTAAATCATGTATGTGGTAAATAATCACTTAGAGGTGAGTGATTCATAAGGGGTCACAAGTAGTTTATTATCTAGCCAGGGTGGACATTCCTTTCCTTCGATCACAAGGGATGAAGGAGATCATATGATAAGATGACATCATCTACGTGTTTATAATTGGATCACTCGATCAAATTAAGTATCAAATGATCAGTCAATGGGATTAAATGATATAATTAGGTACCAAATAACCGTGTAAAGGGGTCACATGATCATATATGTCCAAACTAATCAAGTGATAATATCACACAATTCACATGAAGAAAATGCATGATTGTTAGAGGATCTCAGTATGATATCTTGTGATGCACCTAAATATATGATATTATTTCATTGTATATAAAAATGAGATTTTGTAATGTACATGAAGACATGGAATTATAATTAGATGATATTGTGAAGTGATCATGAAAAGAACATAAATTCACTGTATGATTGTTATAAATCCAATAAAGAGATCATGAAATGTGAATAAATTAATAGATGATATAAATTAGGTAGATATCTCATAGTCATATGTAATTATGTGAAAACATAATTTTCATTTGATCAAATGATGAAATCAAATGAAGCATAGAGTACAAGCCCTATAACCACATTATTTTCTTTTGATCTCATGGTTAGATCACATAAATATGGAATAACTGTTTTTCGAACACATGATGGGATTATGGGAAATGATGAATGTAATTTCCCCCGACCACCAGGTGATTTTATAAAAATTTCATGATGGTATCATGAAAAACATGAAATGAAAATTCATAATGGGTGGAATCGATGGATGGATATGATTTATAGATTTATTGTGGTGTATTTTTGCTTATTAATACCCCTTAACCAATCATTATAATGTAGAAAACATTTCTTATGTGGTCTGATCTAATTAATCATATTTCAAAATACATAAACAATTTCAGGCATCAGATCCTTATGATCCATGTAAATATTGTAATGTATTATGATGATATCTCATGATGTTATCTTTTCATGATATTTATCCACTAAATTACAATGTCACATAAGTTTTTCACTTAATCATAAAAGTGAATCATGCTAGAGTCACATGATCTGTATTATGAGAAGGGGGGTTGTGAGTGGTTTTTTAGAAGGGAACTTGTGAATTGTGTCATAAAGGGGATCCACAAATAAATATTAAGAAGCAAAGAATATAAAAATGAATTTCATGTATATGATAAACCATTTATAAAACATGATCCACATAACTTGAAAGGTGTATCATTATAGAGCCACATGATCTATATGAAATGAATAAGTTAACATTAATATATATCATGAAGGTTTCATGAGAAGGGTTCTATCATAAGGTTTTCACTTCTGGGCCCTATATTAGGTGGTACCTGGTAGGGATACCCTCTAAAAAATATCACTGGAATATCTGAATTCTTAAGAATAATAATAAGAATAAGACATAGGATCTTCACCATTAGAAAATATTTGTTGGAGGTGTTTATTCCCTACTATATCAAGTATAGTTAACGGAATAAAGTGGTTCTACATACTGGAAAATGAAGGAATTTACAGAATCATTGTTGAAATATGAAAAAATTGAATACCTTGAAGAACATTAAAAAAAATTAGTTTCAATGATCTCTCATGGAATGTTGATTCTTGAGGGGGTGTTCACATAAAGTTTGTGAAGGAGCATGTGATGTTCGAAGGCACATATATTACATTCAATTAAAATATTAATAATAAATATATTTTTATTTGGCCAATGTGCCAATATGTTTTCCTTATAAAGAAGTGAGCATAAGAGGGATGTGTGTGAGATTTGATCAAAGGGAGATAGTGTATCTACCCCAAGTATTATAAGGGTAATGAAAATAGGTAGGATTGACCCAAAATATACCAATAGGTAGTGATCTTAGTGATTTTTGGTGAACTAACACATTGTTGTTTTCATTCACCTTGTACAATCCCATAGTGGTGTACCAAGTTAATATTTATGTGTCCATTTTCATTATTTATTTCATTAAATTATATGTTTCATAATATGATAAATTTTTTATGTATGTGATCAATATAAAAACTAAAAAGAAAAAAGTTACCCTTATAATAAATATGTCATAATCTTGTTGGTAGGATGAATTTTTCAAAGAATATATATATACCCTTACTGACACCTATGGTATTTAAAATACATTATGGGATTAAAACTAGATATGATATCAAAATTACATAAATTTTGAAAGGTAAATTTATGAAAAATCTATAAAAACTATATGAGAATAAATTATTACTTTCCAATTAAACTTGAGAATGTATAAGGTATATGGACCAAGTACTTTTAGAGAATGGAGGACTAGTTAATATTAGGGATATAAAACTAGTCATCTTATAGATCAAATGAACTTATATCATATTTTAACATATTATATGAAGTAGATAATTACATTTAATCCAAGGGTATCCATATATTTAAATAAAAATTATATCTATTCCTCTAATAGATATAATGAATAATTAAAAAAACAAGTATTTATTCTAGTTCTTAGAATCATTCATAACAATTAAAGTACTATTATAAAATAAATTTTGAAAATCTTATTACATATTTACTAGTAAATATGTCAATAATATGAAATAGGAATAACGGTATATACTCATGGATATAACCAATTGAGAAGATTTAATTATAGAGGTGATGTCATAGATTTCAGAGTTTTTTATGTAGGAAAATGCAGCACACCCAGTGGATAAATCCATAACTCAATAAAATCATTATAACGACCCATACTTTAGATACATTGTTAATACTTCAAAATTGAAGCACACTTATTACAACATATGACAAAACCAAAAAGGACCGCATAGGTATAGTGTCTTTAGAAACTGGGAAACATAAACAACTGGTTCATAAATCTTCTACAGTGTCTCCCATTTATTTCATCATATCTAGGGTCCCTTTTAGCATATTCTACTTAATATCCATATTCCTGACCTGGGGAAAAGAAAACATAAAAGGGTGAGCTCAAATGCTCAGCAAGGGCAAATAAAGGAAATAAAAATCATATCATATCTTTTTGAAAATCAAAACCTGCAAAAGAGATCATAATATCTTAATATGGAATAAATCATAGAAGTGAAAATGAGATCCCCATAATCATAACATAAAACTTGAAACTTTGTGGCATGCACACATAATCATGGAAAATGATTTCTTGTTAGTCATGACTCATTGCCAAGACTATCTTAGTGGACAAAGTCCCTTTCTGAACCGAGTTCACTCCTCGTTTCAGTCCTGTATCACTGAACCGAAATAACCTTCCGTTCCAGCCATGTCTATCTCATGAGATATAAAATCTTTACCCAATGCATTGGAGGGAGATATAGGTCCCACCCATCTTATAATTAATCCTTTCTTATGTGTGCCACATAATCATAAATCATACATCATCGCATAACACATGTAACAAAAATGGGATTCTTGAAACATCATGACATCATAAAACAATTCATATAAGATAAAGGAATTCATAAAAATATTTCCATCACAACATAATCAAATCCATGTAATAATAGGGAAAAAAAAGAACCCTTTTATTATCTTAGATGGAAAATAATTTTGATAAAATACTTGAACTCCATTCTTGAGGAAAATATCCTTTCTTCTTCAAAAACATTTTTCCTTTCATAACATGTCATACAACTTTAAAATAAAATAAGTTGATTAAAAATAAACTTGAAAACTTGTAAAGGAAGCTTCTTGGAAATAATGTTTTAAAAATCCATTCATGCCGTATAAGTTAAAAAAACATTCTTCGTACTTTTGTCGGAAAAGTCAAAAATTACCTCGTACGACAAAAGATTCCTTTCATAGATATTACTAAAAACTCACCGAAGGGTAAAAATGGATTTAAACAATTGTAGGTGGATGGAAATAATATTACATATTGATGAAACATGGATGTGGATGATAAAATACACCCCAGTAAATACTTACGAATAAACAATCTCGGATAAAAATGAGATTGTGATATTTCCCTTACCTTATGTCCGATTAGCTTTGTACGTGTCCGAAGCTCTTGTATAATGGTTTAAATAATGTTATTGACTTATTCCAGAATCATACATATTGATATGATATCATATATGGTCATATTCTTAGCTTCTTGTTAGTAATATTTCATTGTTACTTGTTACTCGGGTCTTTATTGCCTTTTGTTCTTATGCGTGTTTTACCGAATACATTCTTATTATTCTTTTAAGGTTATAGATACCTTATATCCAGAATGGTATTAGTATAACATATATCATATTTATTCATTCAATTCATTTATATAATTACTATGTAATGATGATCATTTAGAACGAGTCGCATCACATCGTGGAGACGGTATTCCGTACGTACGCACGAGTGATGATATCGTTCCTATGATCGTGGAACTATATTGGAGTTTATATATATATTATTTCAGTATCAATATTACTTTATAATAATCATAAATAGTTACTCATTACACCATTATACCCATCCTTGTAAAGTGATGGTGGAAAAATAGATTACACCACGGCGTGGAGACGGTATTCCGTACGTACGCACGCGCGGTGATTTCATTTTTTCGTGGGATGGATAGAAGGTGAATTAGGGTTGTTTCATATTTATAATAACATATCAGTATGTAATTAATACTGATGTTATTACTTTATCATGAAACAACTAAAGAAGAAGAAGTTGAAGAAGAAAGAAATTGAAAAGATCGGTAATGGATATTACCTCTTCTTTGGAACGCCTCTTTGAATCCTCCACTTAGGGAACTAAGATTGGTATTTGAAGAAGACCAGGACCTATAGGATTATTCTAGGGAAGTTGAGAGGGGAAAATGGCAGGGGTTGGCCGAGCTTGAGTGCTCAAATTGGTGTGAGGAGGAGGGGGAGGAGGTGCCCTTTTATAAGGGAGGAGAGGGGCACCTTAGGAAAATCTCAAAATATTATTTTATATTAAAGTCAAAATCGGTTTATAATGGCTCCAAAGGGTCTTATTTCGAAGATAAGGTGGGTATGGGTCTAAATCCTATCAACCAATAGGATTTAGACAAGTTTAGGGTATTATTTTAACCTTATCAATTAGATTTAACTCTAAGTTAAATAATTTAACTTTTACAGTGTCTTTTTGTTTTCTTTCACTATTTGGTTAATACACTTACTATAACATGCCAAAAGAACCCTAAATTGTTTATTATTAATATATATATCCTTTTCTAAGTCATGTGGCCGAACCTTAGATTTTTAGGAATACAATAAAAATTAATAATATAATATTTGATTTAAAAACTATTTTGTGTCAATTTTGACACTATTTGATATATGATTTTTGTGAAAGTCATAACAGAATTATATGTTCGAACCAAGTTGATTAAATCAACATTAATATATCATAGTAACCTAGAAAATTATTGGAATTCATAAAAAGTCTTAAATTACATTTATTTTGGTGTTTATAACATCAATTATGTCAATATTTCATTAATAAGATAATTACTGCATCATCATTGTGTCATAACTAAATTAAATTATTTAATGTCTAAAAATTACAAATAAAATACCATCATGTAGGAAATCTTTTTAGATTTCTAATGAATATTTATAGTCGAATTTATCTTATGTATAACCCCATATTAAAAATGATTTACTTATTAAACTTTGATTTTAACTATTTTAACCCTTCTTTAAATAAATTAATAATAAATGTCCTAATCTAATCCAAGTGGGCCTAAATGGTCATATTTTATTCATAAGGTTGTTTTTGGTCGAATTACACTTATCCAATAGAATTAGGACATGTGTTAGGGTAATAGTAATATCATATTTACCCTTAGTTACCCTATTTACTATTAACCGTGGTAAAAAAAAGTAAAAAGTTACTATTCACCAAAAATTATTTTCATCTCATTGAACCACATTTTAGTCCTTGATAATAACCGTGTCTGTCGGATTTTCGAAATTCCATTCACAGAAGCGGTAAAATTATGTTTTATGCAAAATTCAGTTTTTAACCTACCACTTAGTGGTTTCACTATTCATCAAAAATTGAAAGTATTCAGAAAAATACAAAAATTTCACCCTAGGATAATTTCGGTATTCCGAATCCAAAAATGAAGTCCATTTTAAAAAATAAAATTTATAAAATTTCAAAAAGTGGTTATTACTATTCATAACGGCTAGTTTTAATAATATTTTAATAGCATATCGTTGATTAGTGAAACACGGTATTGCGTACGACGCAAGCTATCGAGGAAGCTCGCGATTGCGTGTAAAGTAAGCCAAGATAGTATTGTGTAGAAAAAGATTCCTTTGATGATTCATATAACATAAAAGTCTCGGGTGTTACATTCTACCCCCCTTAAAAAGAATTTCGCCCTCGAAATTTTTCACTTTGTAACAAACAGATGAGGATACTTCTCCCTCATCATATCCTCAAGCTCCCAAGTAGCTTCTTCAAGTTGGTGGTTCCTCCATAAAACTTTCACCAAGTGAGTGGTCTTGTTTCGTAGGACTTTTTCGCTACGATCCAGAATCTCTATCGGCTGTTCTTCATAAGAAAGATCTTGCTCCAGCGGTACAACTTCTGAGCTGAGTACATGTGAAGGATCTGGTATGTACTTTCTCAGGAGAGATACATGGAACACATCGTGAACCTGAGAGAGATTCGGTGGAAGCGCCAATCGGTAAGCTACCTTCCCAACATGATCCAGTATTTCGAAAGGACCGATATATATAGGGCTCAACTTCCCCTTCTTTCCAAATCTCATAACCCTCTTCCAGGGAGATATTCGTAAGAACACTTTATCACCCACTTCAAACTCTAGGTCTTTTCTTCGGTTGTCAGCATAACGTTTCTGTCGACTCTGAGCTGCGCTTATGTGTTGTTGAATAGATCTGACCTTTTCTACCATTTCATCAACGAGATCAGGTCCTAATAGGTTTCTTTCCCCAACTTCATCCCAACAAGTTGGAGTCCTGCATTTCTTTCCATAGAGAGCTTCATAAGGAGCCATCTGAATACTGGAGTGAAAGCTATTATTATAAGAAAATTCCACCAAAGGTAGGTGTTGATCCCAACCTCCTTTGAAATCCATAGAGCAAGCTCTCAACATATCTTCTAGGGTTTGAATTTTTCTCTCAGACTGACCGTCTGTCTGGGGATGATAAGCAGTGCTGAAACTCAACTCTGTATCCAGAGTATGTTGAAGACTTCGCCAGAACTTCGAGGTAAATCTCGGATCCCGATCAGATATAATAGAAAGTGGTACTCCATGCAAAGGACACATATTACAACATATGACAAAACCACAAAGGACCGTATAGGTATAGTGTCTTTAGAAACTGGGAAACATAAACAACTGGTTCATAAATCTTCTACAGTGTCTCCCATTTATTTCATCATATCTAGGGTCCCTTTTAGCATATTCTACTTAATATCCATCTTCCTGACCTGGGGAAAAGAAAACATAAAAGGGTGAGCTCAAATGCTCAGCAAGGGAAAATAAAGGAAATAAAAATCATATCATATCTTTTTGAAAATCAAAACCTGCAAAAGAGATCATAATATCTTAACATGGAATAAATCATAGAAGTGAAAATGAGATCCCCATAATCATAACATAAAACTTGAAACTTTGTGGCATGCACACATAATCATGGAAAATCATTTCTTGTTAGTCATGACTCATTGCCAAGACTATCTTATTGGACAAAGTCCCTTTCTGAACCGAGTTCACTCCTCGTTTCAGTCCTGTATCACTGAACCGAAATAACCTTCCGTTCCAGCCATGTCTATCTAATGAGATATAAAATCTTTACCCAATGCATTGGAGGGAGATATAGGTCCCACCCATCTTATAATGAATCCTTTCTTATGTGTGCCACATAATCATAAATCATACATCATCGCATAACACATGTAACAAAAATGGGATTCTTGAAACATCATGACATCATAAAACAATTCATATAAGATAAAGGAATTCATAAAAATATTTCCATCACAACATAATCAAATCCATGTAATAATAGGGAAAAAAACAGAACCCTTTTATTATCTTAGATGGAAAATAATTTGGATAAAATACTTGAACTCCATTCTTGAGGAAAATATCCTTTCTTCTTCAAAAACATTTTTCCTTTCATAACATGTCATACAACTTTAAAATAAAAGAATTTGATTAAAAATAAACTTGAAAACTTGTAAATGAAGCTTCTTAGAAATAATGTTTTAAAAATCCATTCATGCCGTATAAGTTAAAAAAAACATTCTTCGTACTTTTGTCGGAAAAGTCAAAAAGTACCTCGTACGACAAAAGATTCCTTTCATAGATATTACAAAAAACTCACCGAAGGGTAAAAATGGATTTAAACAATTGTAGGTGGATGGAAATAATATTACATATTGATGAAACATGGATGTGGATGATAAAATACACCCCAGTAAATACTTACGAATAAACAATCTCGGATAAAAATGAGATTGTGATATTTCCCTTACCTTAGGTCCGATTAGCTTTGTACGTGTCCGAAGCTCCTGTATAATGGTTTAAATAATGTTATTGACTTATTACAGAATCATACATATTGATATGATATCATATATGGTCATATTCATAGCTTCTTGTTAGTAATATTTCATTGTTACTTGTTACTCGGGTCTTTATTGCCTTTTATTCTTATGCGTGTTTTGCCGAATACATTCTTATTCTTCTTTTAAGGTTATAGATACCTTATATCCAGAATGGTATTAGTGCAACATATATCATATTTATTCATTCAATTCATTTATATAATTACTATGTAATGATGATCATGTAGAACGAGTCGCATCACATCGTGGAGACGGTATTCCGTACGTACGCACGAGTGATGATATCATTCCTATGATCGTGGAACTGTATTGGAGTATATATATATTATTTAAGTATCAATATTACTTTATAATAATCATAAATAGTTACTCATTACACCATTATACCCATCCTTGTAAAGTGATGGTGGAAAAATAGATTACACCACGGCGTGGAGACGGTATTCTGTACGTACGCACGCGCGGTGATTTCATTTTTCCGTGGGATGGATAGAAGGTGAATTAGGGTAGTTTCATATTTATAATAACATAGAAGTATGTAATTAATAATGATGTTATTACTTTATCATGAAAAAACTAAAGAAGAAGAAGTTGAAGAAGAAAGAAATTGAAAAGATCGGTAATGGATATTACCTCTTCTTTGGAACGCCTCTTTGAATCCTCCACTTAGGGAACTTAGATTGGTCTTTGAAAAAGAACAGGACCTCTAGGATTATTCTAGGGAAGTGGAGAGGAGAAAATGGCAGGGGTTGGCCGAGCTTGAGTGCTCAAATTGGTGTGAGGAGGAGGGGGAGGAGGTGCCCTTTTATAAGGGAGGAGAGGGGAACCTTAGGAATATCTCAACATATTATTTTATATTAAAGTCAAAATCGGTTTATAATGGCTCCAAAGGGTATTATTTCGAATATAAGGTGGGGATGGGTCGAAATAATAACAAACAATAGGATTTAGACAAGTTTAGGGTATTATTTTAACCTTATCAATTAGATTTAACTCTAAGTTAAATAATTTAACTTTTACCGTGTCTTTTTGTTTTCTTTCACTATATGGTAAATACACTTACTATAACATGCCAAAAGAACCCCAAATTGTTTATTATTAATATATATATCCTTATCTAAGTCATTTTTCCGAACCTTAGATTTTTAAGAATACAATAACAATTAATAATATAATATTTGATTTAAAAACTATTTTGTGTCAATTTTGACACTATTTGATATATGATTTTTGTGAAAGTCATAACAGAATTATATGTTCGAACCAAGTTGATTAAATCAACATTAATATATCATAGTAACCTAGAAAATTAGTGGAATTCATAAAAAGTCTTAAATTACATTTATTTTGGTGTTTATAACATCAATTATGTCAATATTTCATTAATAAGATAATTACTGCATCATCATTGTGTCATAAATAAATTAAATTATTTAATGTCTAAAAATTACAAATAAAATACCATCATGTAGGAAATATTTTTATATTTCTAATTAATATTTATAGTAGAATTTATCTTATGTATAACCCCATATTAAAAATGATTTACTTATTAAACTTTGATTTTAACTATTTTAACCCTTCTTTAAATAAATTAATAATAAATGTCCTAATCTAATCCAAGTGGGCCTAAATGGTCATATTTAATTCATAAGGTTGTTTTTGGTCGAATTACACTTATCCAATAGAATTAGGACATGTGTTATGGTAATAGTAATATCATATTTACCCTTAGTTACCCTATTTACTATTAACCGTGGTAAAAAAAAGTAAAAAGTTACTATTCACCAAAAATTATTTTCATCTCATTGAACCACATTTTAGTCCTTGATATTAACCGTGTCTGTCGGATTTTTGAAATTCCATTCACAGAAGCGGTAAAATTATGTTTTATGCAAAATTCAGTTTTTAACCTACCACTTAGTGGTTTCACTATTCATCAAAAATTGAAAGTTTTCAGAAAAATACCAAAATTTCACCCTAGGATAATTTCGGTATTCCGAATCCAAAAATGAATTCCATTTTAAAAAATAAAATTTATAAAATTTCAAAAAGTGGTTATTACTATTCATAACGGCTAGTTTTAATAATATTTTAATAGCATATCGTTGTTTAGTGAAACTCAGTATTGCGTACGACGCAAGCTATCGAGGAAGGTCGCGATTGCGTGTAAAGTAAGCCAAGCTAGTATTGTGTAGAAAAAGATTCCTTTGATGATTCATATAACATAAAATTCTCGGGTGTTACAATCATGATCTTATTATCTGAGATCGAACATACTATTTGTTATAAATTTGGATATAGTGTAATTGGGAGTGTGGTGTATTTGTGTTCCTTAGATCCACCATAAGAATTAATTTTAATACAATATAATATATATAATGTTTTTTAAATGATGTATTATTACTAAAATTATGTTTATAAGGACCCAGTATTCTAATGATTACTTTTCCTTAATTAAACATCCTGTGAGTAGCTTTTATTTTATGAAAGAATAATCTAAACTGAAAAGCACACTAAAATAATAAAATATTATCATTATATTATATTTTTTATGTTGTAAGATATATCTATAAGTAACTACTATTAAAAATTATATAATAGTGTATAATAAAACAAATGTAATTTTATGCTTATAAAATATATGTTTCTAAAAAAATTGAACTTATATTAATATTAATTTTTAAAATTTTAAAAAACTGAATAGGGTAATATGGATCCATATATTATTTATTATCATGAAAATATTAAGTAATTTTATTTATTTGTTTTTATGAATATAATTATGATTCAAAATTAAATGTTAGTTACCATGGTTGAGAAATTATTTTTCAAATAATGGATCTTTTGTAATTACTGTGTATTAAATGAATATATTTTAAATTTAGATCAAAATAGTATGTTTTAAAATATATAAAACATAATAAATAATATTTTAATTAATAATTATTATTATATATATTATGATAACATAATGATTATAATTAAATTTTCCTTCTAAAACAAATTTTCAACAAGTTATATGTTTTGATTTGAAAATTGAATTGATCTATTTAGAAATTTAATAAGGCTAAATGGAGTTTTAATTCAAATTTATGACACCCGAATTCTGGAATTAGGGTCATCATATATGTTTCTTAATAAAATAATTTTTATGATTAAGGTTTAATCTAGATTAATATGTGTAAAATGGGTTAATAAAGTACTTCAATTTTGTTATGAATAAAAGGAACTGACAACATCTAGAAAAAAATTAAGGTATTAGATTAAAAAATAAAATTCTAAACTTCCCTTTCAACACCAATATCTACATACCAAACTAAAACCCACGTGATTTCTTTCTCACCCATTACATAACAATTTATTACAATGAAATAGCCTATCTTTTTCACTTATAAAAGGAGATCACTCCCACCATTTCTATCATCCCACTCAACCCAAAGAACTGTATAATAAATTTTCACACAATATCCCTCTATAAATCCTTAATAAGTAATTAAAAAATTTTTATAGAGTCTTACAAATATTTAATAATCCACGAATAAAGGTAATTATTCTCCTACTCTTTTTAACTAAAGTACTTATTTTTTTATAAGCCCTTTGAGTTTGAATTAATTGTCTATTAATATGTCCAAATCCAACACTTAACTATCCAAATGAATCTCTGGTAATTATAAAATGTCATTACCTCTCATTAAATCCATTAAATTGAATTATTTGTATAGCTGATATACTACTGAAATCACTCCATGATTATTTACCTCCACTTTTTAATTCAATCACTTCCATTGATATAAGACTTTTATTCTCATATTATTATTCATACACATATTAATAATAAATCAATTATTATCATTATAATTAGTTATTTTTTAGAGACTATATTTCTCTCTTATTAATATTTTTCATAACTACATTCCTAGAATTTTCAAGCTACCAAAAATCCTTCATTGATTTTATGTATTTGTGAATACCCAAATCTATTATTATTCTATGGTATCCATATAAATAAATATTAAAAATGGTTTTGGATATAATTTTTTTAAATGGTTTTTCAAGATAGATATGTTTATTATATAGGATGATAGATTGCGATCAACTAAGATAGATTTTATGGTGAGGGTTTCTTTTATGTAAATTTGAATCCATTTATAATTGTTCATTCTAAACCCCATGATTCATTTTTTATGGTGTAAATGCTATGGAAGTTTAATTTTTTATCATGGTTTATATATATTTCAAATTTTCCAATGTTTTTCTATATTAATTTTCCCTTTAGGTTTTTACTCAAAAGATAAAATTTTCTTAAGGGTTTTCATCTAAAATTCAATTCATGGAGACATGTTTTATTTTTTTCCTATAAATTTCATATTTCTATGGTGTATATACAGACCATATTTTTTTAATATAATCCATGATTTATTCCATTGTATTTATTGAATCATTTTATTTTCAATCTCCCATTGATATTTGATTCCAAAATTACTAACTCCTTATAAGGTTTTTCATAACTTAATTCTCTTCCATGGGTCATAACTACATATATTGGTCTATTGTGATTAATGATTTATCAATTATAACCTATAATGATATTATATTGTATCCCACCATCTATTCCAATTAAATAATGTTTTTCAAAAAAATATTCTTCCTTAATTATTCATGTGTTTTTTTAATTCATTTTTGTTAATAATAACTCCCATTTCATTTAATGTATTTTTTCTTATATGTCTATTTTTTTTACATTGCACAAATATTCTCTTTTATCTAGGGTAAAAGGATTCTATTTTTATCTAGAATGATCACTTTAGTGAATTTGTTTAATTTTAAAGAATATGAATATATTACCTTTTTAATAATTTGTGTTTTTAATAGTTTTATTCCAAAATTTTAAAAATGGAATTATATCCTTTTAAAATAAAAGGTATTATCATCCAATTGACATTTCCTTTTCAATTTTTTTAATTCTTCCATTATTAAATAATATTTTCAAAATTTAATGTTTTCCAAGTGTTTTCACTTTTTCTTATTAATACATTGTGTCTCTTTAATTATATTTTATATAGAACGCATTATAATAATGTTTTCATGAATCTTTCTCTTTTTATTCATAAATTTTTTTCATGGAATTAATTGAAACTTCATATTTTATAAAAAAATTGAAAATGATTTTGTGAAAATGATTTCATTTTTACTTAAATATTTATTCCATTGATTATTATCCATGAATTTATGATTTTATCATTCTCCATATGTTATTATGTTATGAATAATTTTGAGAAATAACATAAGACTTCTTAAGTTCATGTTATTTTAATATGTTATAAATCTATTCGTTTTTCCATGGGTAATTTAAAATTTGATAATATTGTTTCTTAAGTGACACATATATGTATGGATGATGATATGTTTGTTCTTATATCACACTCTAATTAATTATTTTAACATTATATCTCATGTGATATTAAGGCTTTGTAATAATGGTTTTCTTCATATAGTCATGGGCATGATGGGTAAGGTCCCATTTTTAGGCGTTGACATAATGAGTTTTTTCACATTTATGAGGAAATTATAGATTTTATTACACATGTTTTCATATAATTAGGGATGTTCTGAATTTTAAAATTTATCTTGTTTTAATACATATACATGTTTTTATATCTTGTTATTCCACGTTTCAAGATGAATATTATTTCAAATAATTTCCATTTTCATGATTATTCCATTTCGTGTATCTGATAACCTCTATCATGTTCCCATTTTATTTGATTTTAAATTTATATTTCCTTAATAATAATTATAAGTTATTATTTAGATCCATAATATTTTTTATTATCATACATGGTCTTATGATCCCCTATTTAGATATTTATGTTTTACTCATAATTTTCTCATGCATATGAACTAATACTTAATGATATGCATTTTATCTTAGTAAGAATTTGAGATCATATCTCTACTATGTTTCTTTTACCCATGTTATGAAGATAATTATATCCAGTAATATGTCTATTAAAGGGTTTTGAGGATAAAAAATTATAGAAAAATATTTTCAAGTTTTTATAAAAAATATGATTATATAACTAAATTTGAATATACTTAACTTTCGGTTCTCAAATTATGAGATAGTATTGTGAAGTGTATTTTAAATCATAAGATTGAAATATTATGTAAGTAATTTTTTCATGGGTATAAATAGATATTTTTATATAAGTGTTTAGTTAATATTTTAGATTAGTTTAGATAACATTTTCTAATTTAATATTTTTATTATTACAACAAATAGATCTGTTTTCGAGGTTAAATGGGAACCCTCACAAAATAACACTAGAAGACAAAAACATATAATCATTCCACATCCAAGGCATCACAAAAACACCCCACACACCATAACCACCAATAATCAAACATCATAAGAGATCAAAGAACAATTAAAATCAATTATAAGTCTAATAGAATAATTATTTTCAACATAATTTTCAGTATATGGTGTGTACCATTGTTTTTTGATCCTATTTGATGAGTTCTCAGAAGTGATAATACATATTTCCCAATATATGAATATAATCACCCACATTTTACTCCTTTCATTGATCCCTATTTTCAATATACGTTCTTTTTTGTTGAACCATTCCCAGTTCTTATCATTGGTGTCCAATTGAATAAATATTTCAATGATCATATTTGTATCAACTTGGGAGACATTAATTAGTAATTCCACATCTTTAATTTTATCCCCTACATATATAATATGATCCCATGTATTATAATTAATGGTTGAATCACCATACATTTCTTTGAGTCCATTTTTTAGAATACCTTGTCTATGTTCATCTACAAACTAATAATAATCCTTTCTCACTTTATATTTATTCACTTTTACCATTATACAACTCCATGAATCTTGGTTTCCTTTCTACACTTTCATTATTATTGGTTGATGAATTTATTTATTATGCCTTACCCCTACACTATCTACTAAGAAGTATCTCTCACTCACATCATTTATCTCTTCCCCATATGTTCCTTTATCCTCCTTGGATTTCAACACCAATTTTAAACCTCTTTCTTCTATGTCTTCCCCTAAATATCTATATGTTTAAATTGGTTAGTTAGTTTAATATTTTCTATGGTCATTATAAGAATTAACATTCCCATTAAATTCTTCATAGCCCCTTATTTATCCAACACACTCTTAATTTCATAATTATTTTAGCAACCAAGACCACCCACACTGGTCTCATGGATAATAGCCTCTAGATCTGGATCTCATACCTGTATAATATCCTATTTATATTATGAAGAAGTTGCTTTAGGGACCAATAAATCACCATTATTCACCCCCTCAATCCCCTCATAATAAACCTATACCTACCTTATCCAATTATTGTCACTAAAGTCTTTCCTCATGAAGTCATATATATATGTTATCTTTATCACTATATTTGTGGTTCTTTCCACTTTTTGTATTCAAATAGAATTACCCAACCCTTTAGAACCCATTTGTCCCACCTTGGGGATAATTCAATTATTGAGCACCATCACCATCAGATCCGGAACCGTGTGCCTTTTTCAACACCCATGATGACAGGATAAACCAAGATGTCCTAGAAGACCATAGGTAGAAAAAAATCAAACCACGATTTACAAAGTTCTACTTTATTGAAATATAATTTTTACCCCACTATTATCCACACCAAGTCCACCGGTGCCTTATAAACATTAACCACAACACAAATATTGGGACAAATAAGATGAATAACAGAATATATTCTATTATTAGCACATGAGAATCTCCCTAGAATATTTACATGAATACACACAATACATGGGTTTTGGAAGGGTAGTGGTAGTTCATGGAAACATAAACAAATCAATATGATAGGGGAATCACATTTCATGTGGAACTCATTGGACCAATATAGTAGATAGAAATGACACCCATCACATTTTCAAGGATACGTGGACCAATCCATAATCAAATACTCAATCAAAAAACTTGTTCATACAGACCCAATTTTCAAGAATCCCCACTATCACATGTTCCTCTAATCCCTAAGAACCAAAGAAGAAATGATCAAAATCATCAACTGAAGGATGGTGATGTTAGGATAGGGACACCAGGTTTTGATTTAAGAGACTGGAAGCATCATTTATCTCTGATAGTGAGGTTGAAATTTGATTCTCTCCTTCAAATTGATTTGGAAATTTTGGGATTATCGAGAGTGATAGAAACATTAAAATAAAATTTGGATTTGAAAAATGGAGGAAGGAGAGCGACTGGTCCATAGGGAATGATGATGGTTTAAGACCCCCCGTCAATAGTGGTAGGGATACCTTCCATCATATATTCCTAGTGAATTACTGAGAACATGGATTATAGAAAATTAGTTAGAAATTTTTTTACTATATGTTTGGAGAACATTTTTGAAACCTATGTGTAAAAGACTAAGGGATTATTCTTAACATTTGATAGACTCATACTTATTTGGTAAAATAAGTATTATTTGGGTTTTATAAAAATACATCAATGTATGTGTTCTATATGTTGATGTGGTTTTGGAAAATCTGAATCTATGGGAAAACCCCTAAGAGGGTCTGATGATTATATATCATCCATCATTCTGGTGTATGGTGAATGGGTCCATATTGTGCACATTTTTTAACACTCCCAATTATATTTTCTGGTTAATCACATTATATTTCGAGACTATTATGAAGTGTTTTAATATATATATTTTACATGTGTAGTTATAAAAGTAATCATTTATAACTTATATTAAAACTTTGAGATTCATAAGTTAATTTATGCACACCAATTATGAAATCCATGGGAATTAAAATTATTTAATTTGGATACGGTAGAATTTAATGTGGTAATTTTGACTCATATGATCAGGTAGGATGTTAACTTTAATATCATGCCTATTATACATGAATATAATGACATATTCAAGATTAAATTCCTATTCTTCCCTCGGAGGATGTGGTTGAGTTGTAAAAAATAATAATACATGGATCCTTCATTATCACGAAGAGTCCCTGTTGAATATATATCATTGTAATATGTTAGTTAATGATTAAACTGGAAGAAAATTTGGGAAATGTTTTCATAAACATTATTTCTTCACCATGGGGTTTACTAGTCCTCTTAGGTAGAAAGAGGTATGGATTGATGTGTCTTTTAATTTATTATCCTGATATTAATGAAATCGTAATAAAAACAATTTTCCAATACCATGTATCAATGATATATTCAATCAATATTGTGGATCGTAAGACATCTTGTAGATTAATCTTCAATCTGGACACCATTAGATAAGGGTCAAAATGGAAGATATATCTAAGATTTATTTCTATATAGTGTATGGAAACTATAATTTTATAGTGATGTTTTTTAGACTTAACAATTCCACTTATATATTCATGTATCTAATAAACAAATTCATTAGAGAATAACTTTCTCAATATGTGCGTTTTTATAGATTATATTCTTAAATATTCAAATAAAATGGAAGGGAATGAATTTAATTGTCAATTTGTTTAAAAAACAAAGATAAAGGAAAATATTTATAATATATTTAGTAAATATTGATTCTATATAAAAAAGGTTTCATTCCTAGGTAATGTAATCACATTTTAAATAATATTAGTAGATCCAACAAAGATTAAAGTTATCAACAAATTCCCCAGACTTACTACTATAACTGGTATCCATATTTTTCTAAGGATAATATTTTATTACTTGTTGTGATATATTTCTCATGGTTATAAAATACACTAAATAAGGTGACATAGAAGGAAGTAATTTTCCTCTAGATAGAATAATGTGAATAAATTTTTATTTAACTAAATAAGATATTGTTAAATACTCCATATACTTACCCTAAATTACAGTGTGGAATATTTATAATATACAATTCTACCTTGAAAAATAGTCTAGGTTGAATCCTTTAGCTGAATGATAAGGAAATTTCTTATGGTTCCCAACAATTAATTATTACATAATAAAATTACCTAACACATGATTTAGAGTATGTGGGAGTGATATTTTCATTAAATATTTTTTGAAATTATCTATATGGAGAAAACTGTGATATATATATATTTATTTATTGAATAGAAGATCTTGAAATTAAATATTAACACATAATGAATTGAATATGTGCTAAATTTTATTGTTGGAGTTGATAAATATTATAAATTATAAATAAATTACCATCCTAGTAATGAAAATAAGGTGATCAATTCTCTTAGTATGAAATATTATTCAACTCAATATATGATTGTGACTAAAAAGGACCCAATGCTCATGGATTTGCAGAGGTTTAATCTAGTTTTCATATTGGAGGTAGTTAAATACAATCTTTCTTAACTGGATAAACAACCTTCCATTTGCCTGAAGATAAAATAATCCTAGGTAGATTAATTACAGATGAAAAATGGTACTGAATATTCTAGAGATCATATTTGATAAATATGGAGTTATAATGTTTCAAACTAGAATTTGTGTCCCATAATAGATGCAATTTTATAAGGAAACATTCAGTGATGCACATAGCTCATCCTTTTCAATACATCTGAGATGTATAATTATCTATAGAGATATAAAAAAATTATATGTTATAGTATTTATCTCGATTATTATTAGGTAAGTAGCTTAACAAAGAACAAAAAAAAAGTCTAAGGATATGTTTCAACCATTACCCATACCGGTATGAAAATGGGAAAACATCACCACATTATTTTTCATAGGACTCCCAAATACATATAAATTCAAAAAATCTATTTGGGTTGTAGTTGATCAACTTACATATTAAGTTCATTTTATTTACATCAAAGAAAACTTATCAATTAATCAAATCATTAATACATATATACGGGAAGTGGTAAGGCTTCTGGTTGTACCATGATCCATTGTATTTGATTGAGGTCCTAGGATTACCTCATGGTTCTAGATACATCTGCAGAAAGTATTTTAGATATGTATTTTCATTATCACTACATATTATCCAATGGTAGTTGGTATTTCTAAGAGTAAAATTCAAATACAGGAGGATATACTAAGATATAATTTGATGTATTTTCTAGGATATTGAGATAAAACCCATCACCTCGTATAGCATAAAAATAACAATAGTTCTAATTGTATCATTCATATGGAACCATAATAATATCTATATGGTAATAGATATATGTATCTAATATTCTAAGATAATGATGTGGAGAGGAACATGATAGGTCATGAACATGACTAAGAAATGACAGAGACAATTCAAACCATAAAGTATCATATGAAAATTTCCTAAATACAATTGAAAAGTAATAAAGATAATGATCCATGTTATATATAGATTCAAAAATAAGATATGGTGTTCCATTAAATATACCCATGGAAGTGAGTTAGGAGATTTTTTATGAAAGGGAAGTCAATCCCTTGATACATTGTTCCCCTCTAAATCCCTCATCATGTTATGGTTGTAGCATATCACATAGCGATCCCACCACACCAATCCCTAGTTAATATATTTCTCTATGTATTACTATTGATAATTTACGTAACATTCTCTTCCCATGTTATAATATCTAAAATTATTAAATAGAAACATGATATCTCCTATGTGTAAAAATGAATGGAAATTCTTGACTGATGTGATAAAGTGTTGTGTAACAATACCACTAATATTTTCAAGGTTCAACAGTGAAATCATAAATTTATTGGGCTATATACTAACCCACAGATGTTTTGAAATATAAGTATAGTAAATTTTATCATTTATGTAATAAAATTTGAAGGATGAAATTTTTTGAAGTGTGGTATAGTGAAATGACCCGTGATTTCAGTGATTACTTTTCCATAATTATATACTATGTGACTTTTTTTAATGAACCCAAATTGAACTATAATGATAAAACCCACTACCATAATAAAATATTACTATTATATTATGAAATTTATTTTTTTATATCATTATAAAAAACCACTTTATAAAAAATATATAAATTTTTATAAAAATAATATTTATTTTTTTGTGGAAAATATATGTTTCATATATTTTTTTCAATATTATATTAAAAATAATTTTTTTAACTTTGATAAATGGAATCAGATAAAATTACTCAAATATTTTTTTTATGATCAAATTAAATAATTTGGTCAAATTATTTTAATATATAAAATTATGATTCTTAATTAAATGTTATTTACTGAAGAAGATTAAATATTTATAAAAGACTAAAACATTAATAACTATTTTTCATTAAATGAATCTATTTTAAATTAGGATAATAACTATATGTTTATTCTTACATAAAAAATATAATTAAAAACCATGTAATTTTTAATCAATGTAAAAGAATATTAAGAACACTTAATGATTAAAAAGACTTGTATCTACAAAAATAGTTTGTGAAAACATTCTTTGATTTGATTTCAAAGTTTAATTTATCATATTTATAAATTAAATAATTTTAAATAGAGTCTAAATTATAATTTATAACATCTAAATATGAAAATATTGTTTGTATTATATTTTTATTAATAAAATATTTACCATTCTTAATTTTTAATCAAGAATAACTAGTGTAAAAATGGGTAAAGAAAGTATCTTGGTTTATAGTGATTAAATTGTCACATTAAAATTAAATAAAATATTTTTATGTATTAAAGTCAAACACACATGTTTTAAATACAATTTTTCCTTATAAATCAAAAAACTCACATAAACTATCTATCACCCATGTGATTCTCTTCTAACCCCTTTATTAACTCTTTTTTCCCATAAAAAACCACTCTCTATCACTTCTTAAAGGATTTCTCCCCCAATATTTTTCTCATCCAAATCCACCCCAAATTCAAGGATCATGAATTACACTTTCCTTTCCCTCTATAAATCTCATCGATGTAGTTACTAATATTCTAATATGTCCCCCCACTTATTAATAAGCTAATTATCGATGTATGGATTCTCCTTCTCCTCTTTTTGATTCAAGTACTTATTTTTTGATAATCCCTTTTAGATTCAATTGAATATTCTTTCAAATGTTCATAATCATCCCTTCAATGTTAAAAAATTATTCCTTATTTATTAGAGAATATCCTTTACTCTTATTAAACCCATTATAAAAAATATTTCCTTATAGCTATTATATTGTAAAAATCACAATTTTATTATCCCCCTCCTTTATTTAATTGAAAAAACACTATTATTATACGATATTGATTTACACATGATTTTTAATCAACATGTTCATAATAAATCCATTAATATCCTATCTTTTACATATTTTATGGAGATAATATTTCTCTCCCAATTATCCATTTCATAATTTCATTTCTATATTTTTCATGCTACCAAAATATATCATTGAATTTCCATATTTGAGAATACCCAACCCTATATATGTCAAGAGTATCCATATAAATGAATATTAAAATTTTATTATTAAGGTTTCAGAAATATGTTTCCAATATATTTATTTTTTTGTTATAGGGGGATATTTTCTGATGAACTGAGAATTATTTCAATCTAAGTATTTATTTCTCTAAAATTTTAATCCCTTGTGACATGAGAACACTATTCACCCATTTCAATTTGTGATGGTATAAATACTACCTAATTTTCATTTTGTATAATGATTCAATTATATTTGATGAAGTATAATGTTTTTTCTATGTTTCATCTTTCGTGATGTTCTAATTATAATTATACACAAACAAAAAGAAATTTTTATTACGGAATTGGGAAATCAATGACATAACAAAATAAAAGATGGTACACAAAGAAAAAAAATGTCTAAAATAGTTATGTACAATGGAATACCCTCTAACAATTTCCACACCCTCATGAGTAAAGGACCCAAGGATACAGAATCATTTAAAATGAACATTTTGTGTTTCTAGTAAAGATATAAAGTAAGAAAAATTATTTCCCTCTTGCCAGGTGTGATAAACATCCACATGATCACTGATAAATCTAAATTATACAAAGGGTGTAAGGGTTTTGTCTTCAATTATCTTCATTGAAAAATATTTTAATTTCTTTCACAAATTTATTATTTCAATTTTGTATATACTTTCAATGAATGTTTCTAAATTACTCAGTGATTTAATTCATGATATTTTTATAATCATATGATTTTATATCATTTAATTAATTTTGATCCAGAAATTAATAAATCCATGAAGGGTTTTCTATGAAAAAGTTTTATTCCTGGGCTAATAATAACTAATCTTTTAAAAATTTATTTCAATATTGATCTATTATAACATATTATAAATTTAGGATATATTTTTCCATAGTTTTTAGGAAATCTTATTTCACACGAAATTATCCATCATTGATGATTATAATGTTTTGATAAACTTAATTTTTATTAAAAATAATTCCCATAAAATTTAATGAATTTTACTTCCATATAAATTATTTTACTTTCCACCAATGTTATCCTTTCTCTAGTGTAAAATCAAACTATTTTTATCTCTAATTATCATTTTATTCCCTTTTTATCTTTTTAAAACAAATGTCTCTTTATCATTTTTAACAATGTGGGATTTCAACAAGGTTATTTAAAATTGGTCAATAGGGGTTTATATCATTTCAGAATAAATGGTTTTATCATACAATCAACATTTTTGGGATGAAATTTATTTTTTTCAATATTTAACTTTTAAATAATATTTTCAAAATTTAATAATATTAAACTTATTCACAGTTTTCATATTTGAAAAAATTTCTATTTTTATGTATATTTTACTTAGCCCATATTATAATAATGATTCCAAGATATATTCCATTTCCCATCTCAAAAATCTATTTAGGAATTTAATTCACACATCATATATTAAAAAATGTTTAAAATGGTTTTGTGAATGCTTTATTATTATAACATTAATTTTCCTTCCACTGATTATCTCCCATGATGTGATGTTTTGATCTCCATCAATTTTTTATTTGCGTATAAATACTTTGGGGAGACGATACTTTGATATCCAATGATGTCTTTAATTCATGTTACTTGAATGTTTAACAAACCTATTATTTTTATAGGGTTAATCTAATATATAGTGATGTTTGATTTTATGAGGAACACATATGTATGGATAATTAGGGATGGGGTCTTATATAACCCTCTAATTTTTTGGTTTATAATTATATCTCATGAGATATAAATTCTTGTACATAATGGTTTTTTTAACACAAGGGTCAGAATTATGGGTTTTCTCGCATTTTCTTGTTCAGTTATATAGAGTTTATTCACATAGGAGTGGACATAATGGGTTTTATCACATAGGATTTCTTATAATTATGTATGTGACACATTTTCATGTTTATCAAGTCATGAAACATTTCCATGTTTTTATCAAATTATTTCACATTTTAAGATGTATTCTATTTCCATATAACTCCAGGTATTCATTATTATTTCATTTCAATTATAATTTGACTTTTTCCATATACAAATTTTATATGTTTGTTTCATTGGGAAAATTGAAATTATTTTGGGAACCCTCATCAATGTGGTTTTAGTTTGGCATGATGGTTCATTGTTGGTGTTTGTCTTTTTACACAAACTAAAACATTGATTTACCATTATATCTCTTATAAAAACTCCTAATGGTTTAACCATCTATAACTTGGTACAGAATTGTATTCCAAAGGCAAGGGTTCATCTGGGTTTTAGGAACAATGGCTCTTATCAACTCGCATTGGTCAATAGGGTTAGAGTTCGGGCTCATCGCACCGTTTTTGTGGTGAAATTGTTTCCTACTCTGGGACTCTCTAATAGATTTAAGATATGTTCATGAATCTAATCCTAATTCCCAATATAGGACTATTTTCCCTAAAAATAACTTTGAGTTAAGTCTCTATACTGTGAAAAATACAGGGTTATCATTTGTGAATACATCTCTATGTTTCCTTGGTTCTCCGTCAGTTTCCAATAATGACCAACTATTCATGGGATGAAGCCATATAATAAATATATTCATAACATTATCCCATGAAATGAGGCTATTAGTATCCCAAGGAGGGTATTGAGTCATTATGGGGCATCTTAGGTATCCTGGTTATTGATGGAATCAAAACCAATGTAGTTTGTTCAAAATGTTCAGTTTAACATCATGTGGAATGGATATATATATATGGGTGTTTTAGGACACTGGGTATTCAATATCAAGTCCCTTAGAGTCATAAAATGTATCCCAATAATATAAAGAATCCATTTTTTCATAGTTCATTTGTTTTGTTAGTTCATTGAAGGATTAGGTATATTGTTCATCCCATGGGAATTGTTGGATCTCAATAGTTGATATGTCATAGACATAAAAGGACTTGCACTAAAGTGGGTGACTATTTGGGAACAAACCATAGAATGGATTCCTATGTATCCTTATTAGATTAGGAATTAAGGTTCTCATAGTTCAGTTATTTCATTGGGACTAGACCCATTATAGACTAACTTTTGTTGAAGAGAATGTGTCATTCCACTCCTTGTGGATAACATACTTATGTTTCCATGGATGGTGGAGACTCATGAAGAAAAATTTATGATTTTTGTGACTATTTAAACCCATTTATGTAATTATCAATATGAGAAACAATATATGAAACATCATCATCCCCATCACCCATGAATGGGGACCTTATGCACTAAGACATCCACTGAGATTTTTAAAATGCAGCTCGGACCTTATAAAGTCATTCTATATACCTTGATCATTCCAAGAATCATATTCATCATAATTTGGTAGATAAGGACTTACACACTGACATTATCCTAGTCTTTGTAGAGGTTTATGGTGAATATGATATGACCATTGAAACTTCCTAAGCCCACCTGATCCATGCTCATTTTGAGAAACAAGGGATGGAATGTAAAAAATGTAATTTCTTATGTATGTGAGACTTATATTCTAGTATCGACCTTGGAAGAATAATATAGACCTCGAGCCTTTGGGATGTGTCTAACGTATCCTGGCTATGGAAGGAATCATAATCATCATAGTTCCCTATTTGGGGCTTACACACCAAGGTTTCCCTTGTATTCGAGGATTACACACCATTGATGAATGGGGTTATCAAATTATAGGATTCCCTTATGACCCTTATTACTTTATTTCTTAGAATGCATTGATTTTACTCTCATCATACATTTAATTCGTCCTTTATATATAATAATGTATCATCCTAGAATATCAAAATACAGTTAGATAAACCATTTGTCCTATACAAATGAATTCACATAACCTGGGTAGAATGTCTGAAGGTTGTCATAGGATCAAAGATGACATGTATAGAGGACATCTCAAGACCGATATGGTTTTTCCTAGAATCCATAGCATGACTTTTCTAACCTATCTATATGGTGTTAGATAATCCAAATGACTTTCCCTAGTGTCATCATAAGAACCGGTTGACACTTAGGGATGGTGTTGTGATATTCAGTGTTCCATATCTCGAATGGAATCACATGTCTTAGCTGAAATGTATAGGGGGAATCATGGTACCTGGATAGTGTTCCCAGAAGGAACTACAAGAGGCAGTGGACATGCCCAGAGGGAGTCGTGAGAGCTAGTTGACATGCCTTGGTTCTACCTAAAGACTTTACTGACCCGATTGGGCACTATTATATGAGTCAAGAGATGTATTTGAAGGACATTGAAAGTTTTGTGCGATGAGCCTAAAGGCCCTCACGAGACTAAAGTGTTGTTCCAAAGGAGGAATGCGTGACCTACTGTAATATATCCAAAGTACTTTTCATCATCTAGATAGAATACCAAAGTTGTTTCACCAGATTTGGGTGACATTTCCAGGTGTTTTCGCCTGATTTGGATGGCTCGTGTGAAGTGCAGAAGGCTTCGTGAACATGTTTTTGTTTAATTATCCCACCTTTAGTCTTTTTTATAGCCCTTATATTGTGAATTATTTATATTTATTCAGTTTTAGTTTATTTTAAGTCTCATTTTATTGAGTAGATGTTCTATATGTTCCCTTTGCATCATACCAGATATCCTTCACGTGATCTATGAGTGACCATGTAAAGTGATTTATGCATGGAGAATGATCACTACAAATATTATCCATTTTATTACCTGATATAAGAAATTATGATTATGTTATTATCTAATCTGAGAAATTTACTCTAGCACCGGTGCATCTAAATATGAAAATTACATTGCACTAGAGAGTCTACACCATTCACTTTTCATGCCGAGGTGGGGTATTAATAGGAAACACCAGCCAGGTTATTATCCAGTTTTCACGGCATGTATCTTGTGGGTCATGGACAGAGTTGGATAAGGGATCTTTTTTCATGTGTCTTCGCAAGTCTCTATCATGGATCACTTTGAGGGTGTTACTTAATTTTCAATGACCTTGAGTCACTCTCTTCAATGCATCATTTATTATATTATTTCCAATTATTTGGGCTTGTTGAATTATACAGGTATGTTGATAGACTTCCATGTTGTCATATTGAAATATTCAAGGGACATTGAGAGATCACACAAACTGTTGAAGGTCCTTCCCATGATCTCTTATGAATTATCATGGAATTTCATGAGAGAAGGACAACATATCAAGGGGCCTTGGTGGGATCTATCTTACATTCATGGAGTCTCGTGAGACCATGTTGCAGGCATCTTTATCACGTTGCATGAGTTTTAAGACTGTGATAGGTTCCCACCTTCTCTTTTTTTATTTCTATTGTTTATTTTCCAAATGTAGAGGGTCATGAGAGATTAAATAAGTAATATAAAATAATATTACTCTTCCTCTTAATGATACATAACATGGTCAGTAAAAATTCTTGTTGAGATGTGTGATAATTCCATGGACAAACCCATCCTTTTTCCATAGGTATCCAAAGTGGAAGCACCTGGTCTCTTGAACATACCCAAGGTGGATCACACGATGAGGGTGAAATGTTGGTTACCTTTTGTGAGATGTTGTAGACATGCCATCATGGTATCGTGGTGTCTTACACACCACCAAGGGCTTGAATCTTGGATTTTATGACTATGAGTTTCTCCATCCTCCTCCCATTTTATGTCCTTTTTATTTTAAAAAGGCTTCGTCGTTTAGTGAGTTTTCTCAAATATTGTCAAGGATGATCATTCTTCCTATTGGTGAAACATTGTGTGATTTTCATGACCTAAAAGGGACTCTATCATTTGGAAAATTTTCTCCTATTTTAGATGGTTTTGAGATGGGTTTTTAGGTTTCTACCATATGACAAGCTGCGTGGCCTGGGGGAGATTATTTAGGTGCCACCATGTGACCACCATTTTCCAAAGATTCCTTAAAAAAATCTAGATAGATTGTCAAATAAGGCTCAACACTATCATATATAGGTTATGTGATACAAATGGACATATGTATATCCATCTACTAGTCATTTTTTTGCAATTCTTATGGGATATCACACGGTCCATGGGTCTCCAATCACTTTCTACTCCCTTTTATTCTATAGGGAAAACAATTCAAATATTCATACATTTCTTCCCCTTTAATTTTTTGATGTGTATTTGGTAGGTGTAACCCCCCCCCCCCAGAAGAAAATTTTTTTGGGGACAGGGAATTTGTTATGAGGAACGTAAATGCCCACCTGAGTCTTGGAATTCCCCCGAATTAGTGTCTGGGGTGATATTTGGTCTGCTATATAATGCTTGGAATTTCATGAAATTCTATTTGTATTTTTGGGTGTATAGAGACATTAATTTCACCATCTATAATTTTTTTAGATCTCTGGACCTGCATCCATCATGTTCCCTCATCAAGTGAACCTTCCACGAGACCCCACAATGAGCCATGCCTTTACAAGGACTATTCTAATGTCCTCTTTCACTCAAGCACTCATTTGAAAAAACTACGAACATCTTATCTAAAAAAATTGAACTTTGATAGTGAGTATTTTTCTTTTCTTGATTATTTCATGGGATATATTGACTTGATCCTATGACCAATATGTTATCATGTGATTTTCATGACCATATCTAGGTCACGTGATTGCATGTCTCCAAGAGATCATGTGATTGTCTGATTCCCTTTGAGATAATTCGACCCGTGAGACCTTAGGGAGTTAGGTGATTCATGAAAACCTTAAATGGTTCATGAACCCCATAATATATTCATATAATGTGTGTTTTTATTCCATTTTATTATGTACTTCCTTTGATAAAATTTTATTTCATTCATATGACATATGGAACTAACTCTTGTTTAGATGGATTATAGTTCTCATCGATCCTCCCCATCTATGGCCAATAAATGGGCCATGATTTCTAGTAATCGTATCATAGTACCCTTATATAATTTGTATTATAATAATTAATTTCTAAAGATGTTCCTCTCATCTGAGCTTTAGGACAATCATTTATCTCAATGAATTCCTCTATATGTGTTCAGTATATAGAATGATGCTATCATCCCTCCATAAAACTTTAAGTTTCCATCTCCCTGTTTTTCAACTTCTTCTCAGTTTTTTTAGATAACAGTTAATTAAGAAGGCCATCTGGTAGTAGTTATACACTAGAGATTTCCTTATATACTGGAAAACTCTCCTTGGGTCCATATGGATACAATTTTTCTCATCAGCCTATCGCATTGAACTATTCAATCATATTTTATTCTACACTATGTAATCCCAATAGTGGATAGATATCAATGTGGTATCTCTTCCCCCTCAGAAATTTATTTGATGAATGGGCATGGACCATCTGATATAGGCAAATATGCATGAATGATGGTGATGATTTATATAGGGTCCATCTTTATGAAATCATGTGGATTTCCAATTTCTTCGTTTACATCAAGAACAAAATCCTTCAAGAGATGACCATTCATTAGTGCCCTGGAACCAACACATTCCCTATGTTCCATGGTGATGTGGGAATAATCCCATGGGACATCTACCAATAGGGTGAGATACCCCCTCTTGGTGAGATTTATGACAAATTTCTCCCAACTGTAGATGTTTGGGATTATCCCTTATAGACTCTAATTTTGGAGAAGGATATGATTATCATTGTGAAAGAGAAACTGAGGAAGGGTCTGATGATGTGCTCACTCATTTCATAGAAGTATTGGATCAATTTTTTTTAGTGAGGGTAAGCAATCATCCATAGGCCCTCATCGGTAGCCTTATAAGTAGGTCCATGACAATGTCATATCATATTGGGCAATCATGAAAGTTGGGAACTATAACTTAGGGGGATAAAAAGTGAATTTTATAGTTTATCTAGACATAAGGTTGGAAATATTTATAGCCATGTTTTTAAATGTATGTATTTTACAAGCTAAAGATATGCACTTTAGGATTCATGATAGTACATCGGTGATAGTGTCACATCTTGCTGAAGGACAACACAAAAATTTGGAAGTTTACATACTTGAAAGTATTTATAAAATCCATATCCAAATTGAAGAAGGTACCACCCCTCATATGATAAGATGAACTCTCCATTTTTTATCTGAATAGGGGATAAATTTAGTAATTATGAATGCTGAAATTCCACTTGGATCCCAGATGCCTTATCCCATCACCTAATAATGAACATATTGGGGGTTGGAATCATATTTTTAAGCCCCAATGTGGTTAAGGATACACTGAACAAATCTAATATCTTATATTTTACCCTATTCCATTCATAGAATGGGACACTTTGTGATAATGGTGGATTTTCCCTTAAAAGGAGGTCATATAAGATCTCTCATCAAGACAGGGTTCTTGAAATTAGAGTGGATTAGCTAATTATCTGCGAGCATTATACACCATATCGATTCTATCTTATGTTTGTTTAAACCCAAAGGATATCCCCTATCCATTCATTCACATTATGAATGAATGAATTTTTAGAACTTTTCACATTAATATATAGTTTATTTTCATTCATGATATGCATTATATTTGGTTTCTATGATATTATGTGAATCTCCAATGTTACTCATCATTTTCATAATATCAATTAAAAAATAATAGAATTAAATGTTAAAATACTAAAAGATTTCATCTTGAGAAATTCTCATGATTTCCCACCCTCATATTATCCTTGTTGGATATTTTTTTTCTAGCTATCTTGAGACTACCTGACTGGCAAAAAGATAGTTGGGTAGGATTCACATCTCAGTGGGATTGTTCTCTTTTATTTCCAAATATGATAGGCTTTTTTGGCGTATCTTAACTGTTCTAAATCCATGTAGTGAGAATTATAAGCTCTTTTAGGCTAAATTGTTTATGTGTTTTAGTTTAATAACTTTTATATTGAACATTATATTGCTATTGTTTAGGGTATTTCAGCTCGGACCTAATATTGCTTTAGTTTAAGGTTTTTTAGATCAAACATTATATAACATTAGTTTTGGGAATTTTATCTCAGACCTGATATTTATTTTTTTATGTTAGTTTTCCTCAGATCTGATACTAATTTAGAAGAAGTTCATTTATCCCAGACCTGATATTGCTTTCATATATTGTCTTTTAGCTCAGACTAGATCAATGATCATGTGATATGGTGTAGACAGACCAGGAATAACCCAAAACACACTATGGTTTTAGGTTCTATAGTGGTGTTTCCAAGGATCCCAAATATTAGAAATCCTTTTTTCTATCTTGTGCATTTTCTTGCCGACCATAAGATCATATACAGTATCCATTAAAATACATTAATAGTCAACAAAACGGTCCTTGAAGTCTGTTATATTTTCCAGGGGCTATGGAAGATGTATATAGGTAATATATGTTGAGGGAAAAACATGAGGGATGATAGTTATATCTAGACTATTGGATTTTGGATGATGTAAATAATACCCCAAAAAATTGAGTCTATGTATATGGGATTGGGAAGACATGTTGAGGATGACCTATAACACTCTAAGGATTTGAGTTCCATCGTAGTGTTTTGTAGGTCTCACAATGATTGAAGATATTTCATTGTAAGGAGGAGATTCCTTTATTTGTGGGATCAAGGACCTTATGCATTGGTAGCATGGTCAAGAAAAACATTATCTTAATGTTTTTTGAGGGCTGTGAATGGTTTGAAAAGACTAAAATGTCTATATGATGGGGATGGGTATGGGAGGAAGGCTATATAGGAAGGGTTATGACACCCTAGGAAAATTAAGCTCTATATTATGAATCTCAATCCTTATTACCTATGGTATCAAATAATTAGGTGTGGGACATCAAAGGTTAGAGAATGTCATGTCAAATTTAATCCATGAGAAAGGGTACAAAACAAAGTAACATATCATAGGGGACATAGAATCCTCCATGATAGTTTATTATTGTGGTTGTAAGTCACTGTACAAAGTGCTCAGATAAGGAAGATGATATGGGATAGTCATATCAATTGTAATTCATCCACAATAATTTTTAGATTAATTCCACAGTGATGTTAGGGCTCACAAGAATTGGAGTTTAATTTTTTTCAGAGTGACACAATATGTTGACAAACATTATCATATATTCAGGATCCATATTCATATGTGCATAGTGAAGAAAATGGTCCCTTGAAGACATATTTCTTTTACAAGGGACTTGGAAGGGTTATGTTGATATGGAACACCACAAATCAGTACATTTTATTTTTGGTAAGGGTAATATTAAATAATGGTCAAAACTCCCTATAAATTATTCTACCACCTAGTGAACATATTCTCATGGAGAGGAGATGTGAAAAATCATTACACTTAATTCTTCTTGATCCAGGGGGTTCAGTGAGTGTATATTGGATGTTACTAAAGATATAGTGTAGACTATATGATCTATATAGATTATTTTTTTACTCCTAATTTTATTAAAAAATATAGGGATGATGAGTTTAGTTAGTGAAGACGTGACTTTTTCTTAGGCCTCTCTTTGTGGTTTTTTGACCCATCATGTTTCGAGTATTTCTTCCTCTTACAGTTTAAGGGCTTGTGATCTAGACCATTATAGGCTATTCTTTAAGGTTTTATATCTTTGACCAAAGTGTGGGATGTTTAAGGTCATGAACCAAATGGACCTGATATTGGTAATGATACACAAGAGCTGATTGGGACACCCATGGTCATGAGTACCCCTTCGTCCTTTGGAGTGGGAGTTGGAAATACTCTATGTCATGGATCATGGTTCTTAAGTCATTAGTGATGACATAGGGTAATCATACAGGGAGTGGATCAAATCACACTAAAATGTTGAGTTATTCCATGGTAATGTAAGGGATCACAACGATTGGAATATATTTCTTGTTGAGTGAATGATTTGGTCGAGTACTATAGGCACATACATATGATCCATAGGCATTCATACATAGTACAGAAATGGGGACCTTGAAGATGTATATCCTTTTTGAGGTCTATGGAATGATTTTGGAAAACCGATTCAACTGAGGCAAGAAGTGTGTATTATGGATTGAGTTGATTTAAAAGATGATAGTTGAACCCTCTATTCTAGCTATCCCAGGAAAGTTTCTTATAGTACCTTTATAAAGAGAAAAAATGGGTGATTTCCTACATAGTTTATATTCTGGTAGTGGGGATCTTTTTTGTATAGTTTAAGATAATATGGAAAGTACATATTCTGTTTAGTTTATTTTCATAAATTAATGAGATTTGTTTTTGTAGTTTTAATGTCATGTGACCAGGAAATTCTCTTTAATGTTTAATGTCATATGGTATGGTCATGCTCTCGTACAGTTTAAAATCATTTTTTAAGGATGTACTCTCATGTAACATAATATCCTATTCAAATTATGTGGGAACTAACATGAAAAAAAAAGTATGAGGAATACTATATAAACAAGAATAACCTAAAAATATCTAACTCATGATTAGGAATAGTGATCATGTGTGGCCTCGTATCTTATGTAGTTTGGAGTTCATTTTTTATCGGTTGTTGTAGTTGGTCCCATGATTGAGGATCCAAAAATCACTATATATCCTATGATTTCAAGAATCAAACCACATGTATTTCTTGAATAACCATGCACTTTAACATATTGGGGAAAGGATATGGGCTTTCCAAAGTTAAAACGAGAATTTTAGTTAGACTCATGGATGGAAAATTGGGAATCACTATGTATCTTATGTAACTATGAATCTAGATATATGTATTTCTTTAAATTCCATGCACTTTAATATCATATAGTGAGGATGAAAATGAAATGTCATGAATGCATGGAAATGTTAAGGATTGTCCCAATAGTAGATGTCTAGGTGTAACTACATATCTCATGAGGATGAGAATCATTCCAGAAGTAGTTCTGAGGAATACTTCATTTGAAGGTATGAACCATACATATAGAGGAGGGAATTTTTATATTTTCTTATTATGAATGGACTTGGAGTTGGATATCTAGGTATCAGTATATATCCAATAAGGATAATAATCTATTCAGGTGTAGTTCTTAAATGGGAATCTCTCTATATAGTTCTGACCTATATGCAAAGGTGGGAATTTTTTATGTTGATTTTTGTAGCTGGGCCTAAGAATAGATATTCAGTTGTCACTATGTAACCTATGATTTCATGAATAAATCCACATGTAGTTTCTAAATGGTTTTGTGATAAGAGACCAACACCAACAAAAGTTGTCCACCTTGGAAAGATTTATTTTAGTGTGAAGTTATATGTAATGAAATAGACATTAATCATTCACTTTAACATCATGTGGTGATGACTCATGGTATTTAGTTTAAGGTATTTAATTCAGGACCAAGATGATGATGTCAAAAGCTATTACTCCTTGTTTGTGTAGGTAATCCCTTTCCAAAACTTCTAATTCCCTTTGAGCTATCTTAGTGTGAGAAACAAAGAATGTTAAGGGTTCCCCTCCCCATACATATTCATTAAGTATTAGGAGAGGGGGATTTTGTATCATTTTGTGGATGGACCATGATATAGAATCGATGTGTATGTACATATCCCATTGAAATTAGAATAAATACATACATAGTTATAAAAAACCCATGAAGTTTAATGTCATGTGGGAGGAAATTAGCCATGCAATTTAACATGCAATAGTACAGATATGGATCACCCAATGTGGAGGAAAAGGGAGGTGGTGGCTCAATCCAAAACTAGATGTTTTGACCTGACAACCTATCCTACAATGACTGGAATCAAGCCATACATAGTTCTTGGGGGATGATGTAGTTTAACATCAGGCAACCAAGACTCTATCTATATAGTTTATCATCATGTGGTCAGTATGATATGTGCTCAATAATAGCTTTGCAAAGTACTTCTTGAGAAATATTGAATTGGTGGGGATGTGACATGCTCCTTATGCATAGAGTCCATTGAGTAGGCTCCATCATAATAGACCTTACATATGATGTAAGGGACATCGTGTTTAGGTTCTATAATTATGGTATTCTCTCCTGGAGCCATCCCCAGTTCTCCTTGGTGGAATGAATGGAGATAAAAATTTTAATTAAAGGATTGTGTGATTCGATTCTGATGGACTTATAGGTTTTGTAGTGTGGAAAACCTACCCCCATTGATCCTCCCTATTTCAACCAGTTGCTGTTTTGATTTCTCATCATCTGAGAGTTTTTTTAAAATGACTTATTAGAGTGATAGAATTTATACCTCTATGTGTAATATTTCCTCGATCCCATAAACCAATGAGTATGGAGTTTCTTATGTAAAAGTACACCTTGTGGTATGGTAGGACCATAGTGCAGGGATAATATTTTTTGGACAATACTTCTTATCCTTGTTCACTATCATCTATAGTATTTTATATAGACCCTTATTAAATTCCTATATCTATCAATTATGAGTTTCATCATAGTAGGATGAGATATTTGACTCTATATTGTACTCCTGGTATAGTCACTTCAACTTTTTAGAACATAATTTGGTGTCTTTGTTCATTAATATTGTGTGATGGACCCTGAACCTGGTGATGATATAGGACCTCATGAAATTGATGATATTATTCATCTTTAATTTTTTGAGGATATTTTCAGAGCCCAATTGTAAAAAATTTAGTATGAGAAAGGATTTAATTGAATTGATTAGCTATGGATGTGGAATATGTCACCCTAATATCCATTCCCCAAACAAAAAATGACCAAAAATATTTATCTGTATATAGAAATTATGGGGGATTATAGATAATGATTTCATGGACATGTAAAGTATGAAATTTCTTGGTGAATTTCATGAATTCCTATATCATGGTATTTCACTAATATCCCAACATCATGATTTGGTTAGAGAGCCTTGTCCCAGATTGATGGAAGCCACATGAGACAGCATGAACTTCTTTCATGATGGTGGAAATCTATCATTATGATATGAATCTAAGGAGGATTACATTGAATCCATGGTTTTAGATTTAGACCATATTTCAAGGTGATTTTCACTATAAAACACTGACTGTGTTCCTTATAACTCAGTCTGTCGGGAGAGTCCCATTTTGATGATAACTGATTATGGTCTCCCTCTATCTAGGGGTGGTTTTTGGTTTATCACACTCTAGGGAGGTGATGAACTGATTTATTTTTATTACTATATATGATGATTTAAGATTCAATTATTTAATTTTTGACACATAATATTGCTTCCTCTTGATAAGGGTCGCCCAGGATGGTGGCTAAATTATCCAATGCATCAGTGCAAGAATTCTATGATTGGGGAACATTATTCAATGTGGGATAAAAAGGAAATGATTCCATCATTCCCCTATCATAACTAGTGAGAGGGTCAAGTTATTCTTTTTTAATGAAATATTCTCCATTGATCTACTTTATCATGAACTGTAAACCCCCTTTGATATTTAGGGAGGATATGTATAGTTTTAGGACAAGTTCCAACTCTATGAAAATGGATTTATATTCTTTATCATTATTAATGTATCCCCCATATAGTGAAAAATATTATTGAAAAATGAAACTTTTTGGAGATACAATTAATATCCCTATAGAAACCTGATTAAACTTATATTTTTCAATAATTTTTTTGAAATGACTCCATGAGGCACCATCAAAGTAAATCTCTCATGTTTGTGGAGTTTCATGTGTGTAAAATAAATCTTCATCTGAAAGAATGGTGCTTTCTAGTTTATTTTCTGGGGCTAGATGCGTTGTGAGTAAATCATCCAGGTAATTACCTTTCACAAAATTTTTTTTATATGAACAGAATGTCATATTACTTCAGAATTAACTCCCCTAAGGGAAAGCACCCAAACAAAATAGGGAGCCCAAGGATGTACTTGAGTGGATCAATATGGTAGACTAAATGGAATTCATGGTGTTTCAAGTAATGCCTCATAATTTTAACTGTGAAGATGAATGTAAGTAATTTCTTCTTGACATCAGAATACCTAGTCATAGTATATAGCATTGTTAGGATGAGGTAGTAGAGACTATTCTCACTCCCCTCATAAATTTTATATTTCAGGAGGGTTCCATGATTTCCTTCCATGATATCCACATATAAAATGAGTGACCTCCCTTCAACAGGATGCATCAGGAATGGTGGGTGTAGGATATATTTCTTGATACATTCAAAGTCTTGTTGGAAATCATAATATAATTGATAGGATATTCCCTTATTCATTATATTGGTGAATGGAAGATCTTTTTTTCCATGTTGGATATGAATCACTGAATGTAATAGAGGTTCCCTTTAGTTCTTTTATATTTCTAGGGGTGAATATTCTATAATAGAACTTGTATTATCTATGTAATCCTTGATGTCTATGTGGCATAACACAAAGCCAATGAATATACCTAATGTTATTGTGAAGGTGAATTTAAGTGGATTCAACTTTATACTGTGTTTTCATACCTTTTAGAATGTATTTTGGAGATTTTTGAAATGATCAAATCAAAGTAACGACATTACAAGAAGGTCATAGACATAACATTCTGAAATATTTCCCAATAATGTCTTAATTAAATGATGTATAGAACATTGATATGTGGTTCTAGCATTCTTCAAGACAATGGGCATGACCTAATATAAAAATATTTCTTAAGGTTCTCTGAAGGTAGTGGAATATTCATGATTAGGGGACATATTTATTTGGTTGTACCTAGAATACTCATCCATGAAGGAAATGGATTAGAAGATTACAGTTTCATTGATCATGATTTCTGTGACTAGAAATTAGAAATCATCCATTCAGAAATTCCAATAAAGTATGAAGAGATCAATGAAGACCATAATCTTCTCATTATTTTTTTTAATAAGGAAAATGTTATTGATAAATAATGGGTATTTCACTTCTCAGAAAAAGTTCGATATGATTAATTTGTCAACATATATCTCTACATTAGTGGCATAAGAGGTATGTATTCTCTTGGATTATAACTTGAAGCATTTATTCTCATAAGGTAAAATGATATATTTGGATTTAGTTTGATATTTTATGTGTAGTTGTTAGAGAAAACATATCAATGTTTCTTTAGAAATGAAATCTATATCTCTTGATATTTGAGGGGAATGGGAGAACTAATTAGAGTAGTTTGAAGTTATTCATCCATTCATAGATTTATTTGTTGAAGTCCATCGATGGTGGTTTAGATTCCTTCCTCCAATTCAAGTATGTTTTTCCTAATTTCATCATCATATTCTTCCAATTATATTTATATAGAGATGTTTTCAATAGTTGATATAAATCTAGGGGATTATCCATCACCATCAGGGTGAGGAATGATAGGATAAGAGGCACTATCATCCCCCACTATATGATTCATTGTAGAGAGATGTCAGAGATAATTGTATTTTACACTATCACTGGGGAAAATAGGGGTTTAAACCACTGAAACTAGATTTTTTACCTCTACTAGACTTATGGGGCTTATAGAGTCACTGTCAAATGTACTCCATGGAATTACAGGAGTGGTCCACAATCCAATGAGGGATGGAACATGTGTATCATCATCCACCAGTGTTTTCTTGCCGCACTTACTTTAGAAATATAATATAGCATATTTGGGCCCACAAGTTTCAAATAGGGAGTTTTCACCATGTATTATGTTGAATTTACCATTCATGAGGTACTTCAGACACTAATGGAATGTTGAAGGAGTTTCAAAGTGTTTATGGAGCCAAGTCCTTCCAAGTAAGACATTATATGGGGTGTCTTTATGGATAACCATGAACTCAGCATCATATGTGACATACAAAAACTGTGCTAAAATTTTGATCTTACTGATGGGTATTTTCTCTAACTTATCATACCCTTCAATGGATAACCTTATTTGAGATAGGTCCCTTTATTCATATCCCAATAATCATAGGGTTTGAATAGTTGTGAGGTTGATCCTAGAACCATTATCAATTATATAAATTGGTTTGTTGATGTTATTGAGTATTCCCAAGACATATAGCAGTTGATTTTCCCTTAGAAAACCTCTTCATGATCTAGTTCAGTGAACGAGATGGAGACATGGCATTCTGATGGCATGGTCCTCACTTAATAGAGCTCAGCAGTAGCGATTTATTTTTTCAAAATACAATAATAATCATAGAGGATCAAGATGTTACTCCATGAGTTCTTTTGGAATATGTTGTGTATCTAGGATTAATATCATGGTAGGGTCCACCAGTAGTTATTTCACAATGATGTACTTTTGAGCTAGATGTTCGGGCTTCTCAATGTGGGGTTGATCCTGGATGTGCATATCAGGAGCTGAGGAATTTGAGGTGGATGGGATTGTTTCTTGTGAAGATTTTGTGGTAGTATATACTATTAGGGGAATATTTCATGTTCTCCATCTCCATAATTTGGATCAATTAGATGATTGAACCCCTGCTAGGCATTCATGCAACACAATCAGGTGTGGATGACCATTGGAGAGTTTTGAGATGCCTCTATTCCTTTTTTGACCCTACTGGGGCACTTTACCATGAGTCTCAGCTGTATATATATAAATATATATATATATATCCTATTTGTGGATGTGTCCAAAATATTAGGTTTGCCCATGCCCATCATGTCTCATTTATCCTAGATTCCTACACATGCGGCCTCCCATTCCCCGGTTATGTGAGGGAAAATCATATTTTTAGGCATATTCATCATCTGAGAAGGGTTCATCCAAGTATATCATGTTGATAGAACCAATTATGATCTATTCATAAGATGAGGATTCCATTTGGTGGGGTATTTCAAATGATTCAGATGATCTAGGGATGAAATTTGTAAGAGTTAGGGCTTACATTGGGGCATAATATGAATCTTCCCCTTTTATTTATTTCAAATTCAGATGGTTGTGCCTAAAATTGGGAGGTGTATATGAAATATCCTTCTTAGTTGGTGGGGATATTTTTTTCATAGTTGTGAACTCAGTGTGGTAGGATTTTGGTCAATTGTTTTTCGATTCATCCCATTATCAGACTTTCACACAGTGATTTCCAGAACCATCTTCCAATCACCTTCTTCTTCTAACTGGGAAATAGTTATGTATGGAACCTTCTCTATGGAGTTATATAAAACCAAATATCCTTATTTTATCATGCCATCTAGGAAATCATTTAAGATGAAATAGTCCTAGGAATTATTATCCAACCTTCCATGGAAAGGGAACTAGTCGGTACGATCCTTGAGTTTGAAATCATCGAGATTTTTGGGTTGTGGTATTGTGATAAAGTTATTATACATGGCTTCCAAGAAATAAAAAAGGACTTGTTCATTTCATAAGGATTATTATTTTTTATCTATTCCTAAAATTATTGGGTGACATTAATTTCTATGTGCTTCTGGATGAGGGTGATTCTATAGTTTCCGACACTCAATAGAAGGTGATGGGTGGCTCAGGACCTCCTTGGGTGCTTGTATGGGAATTGCTAATAGCTTAAGAGTGATAGATAAAAATTATTTATTGGTGGAAATTTTCCCATATTCAATGAACATGAGTCAAGTCTTGGATCAGGTTCAATTAATGGACTCCTCAAGATATGGAGCGATTTCAACAAACCCAAATAACCAACTTGGATATTTCATTGGGATCAGAGGAGTCTTCGACTCATCCCAGATATTTTCATCAAAGAGTTTCAATAGTTTCTCCTATAAGATAGGGATGATGAGTGAATAGGTTAAACCATTCCACTTGGTAATAAATTCAGACACCCTCTCAGTTTTACATTGTTCGCAGTTCTTCATGTCAATGATCATTGTTTTCCTTAGTGTGAACTAAATTAATAATGTAACTATGAATGAAGTTCTTCCCATACATCCATGGATCATGTTGGTAGGCTACTGTATAATAAAAAAATTTTCCCTATTATAGTCTATATGAATCACCTCATCTTTGTTGCCTCTTGTTATCTCGAGAGGCCATTATCAGCCCACGTGGGGATACGGTGTGTGTGAGATGTTTTTCAGGGTTTCATACACCATCAAAGGTATATATGGTTAGATTTTTGAAATTGGGTAGAGGTGGAGTATTATCCACTAATTCCAGAAATGGAATATTGTAACAACCCAATGTTTTATCAATGGAGATTCCTTTATTATAATTATATCATATAACCACATGAAATAAAAACAAAATGAACTACTAAGTACTATGTGACATTTAAACCTAATGTTGACACTTATATGTTTTGAATTTTGAAAATCTAACATAGATGGTTGCGATCAGTAAGATATTTGGATTCTAATAAGACAAACTTAATTTTTTGGTGGATATTATCATTCCCATATAAATAGTAATATGACCCTTATGAATAGAAAATCTTTTAAAAGAATAGTAACTTTTCCCTTGAATGTAAAAAAAACTTAGGAATCTTATAAGTGATAATGTGACCATAGTAAAAGTATTGGTATTTTTGTAAGTAATTAATAGTTAATTAAAAGTAATTAATTAATTAAAATAAAATTTATTTTCCTAAATTGTGTTCTTAAATTAAAAAAAATTATCTTCTGGTTTTAATATAATTTTATAAGACCTTATGTAATTCTTGAGAGAATTATAAAATCAATTATTGTTTTAAAATCCGTATTTTTCATGTAATTTAAGATTTTAATTAAAAATTAAATTTATCATATTTAGAAAAAAATTAGAAAATGGAGTTTATTTTTTGATCCAACACATAGGTAAATAGTTAGGGGTAATTTTTTGTATTTTTCTGAAATACATGAATTTTTTATGAATATTGAGATATGGTAATTTACTGTATATATAAATTATAAGCTAAATGGACTATTACTGGTATCATGGATGATGTAAGAACCCTTAGTTATAATTCACATGAACTTATTACTATTTATGGTCATTTAATCATCACTATTTCCTATCTTATGGAAAAATAATAAACTAATTATTAAAATATTAATAAAACCCTCCTCCCCTCTACTATAAAATCCACCCACACTCCCCTCTTCCCTTCACTCCTCTCAATCCTTGTGACTTCACTAAATTTTGACCAAATCTCTCCCTAAGATCCTCCCCCACATTCATAATCCCTTAGTCACCTCAAAATACTAAATAATCTCCCCTTAGGGGGCTCTCAGGGAAGATTAAATCAAGAGGTAAATTCCTCTTTTTTTCATTCATTTTATTTTCACGTTAATTTTTTCTCTTTTATTTCTTAAAATATCTTCATAAAAATTTTATGACAACTCTAGTACCATAAATGTGTTTTAATTTTGTTTTTATAAAGGTATAATTCATTATCATATCTCATTTCCTCTTCTTTTATACAAAATAAATGAAAACATCATCTAAGATATGTTAATTTATCACATTCAGGTACGACAGGTTATCAATTTCTATTACCATATTCAATTCAGGTAATGAACCATTTTCATAGTATAACCAGACTATTAAATATTTATTTTATCATATATAATGTTCTGGAATCCTTTTTCTCACATTATGTAAAATAATAATACAAAACAAGTTAATTTTAAGAAAATTGACAAATTAATCTTGGTGTTTATCGTTAATGTTTTATTTAATAAGTCACCTTCTCTATAAATAACCAAATGAATTTTATAACCAACTATTATTATGGATGTTTACTAATTTCATATAATTTCAATTCTGGACAGCCATGCTCATCATATATGTTTAACAGGACATGAATATAAGTGAACTGATCATTAAAATCAAGGAAGAAAACGCTCCCAAACAATGAAATTGAACCCATTAACTCATCAAAAAGGAAATGAATGAAATTAATAAGGTTATACTTAATCAATAACATGTATTGGAGGTTATTTAATTATTAATTAATGGACCTAATTTGATTATTTAGTTCATTAATTTCAATTGGATAACATCATCATACTTAAGGTAAGGGATCCTCTCTTTCTCACATTTATTCAAGAATATCCTCTATGTTATGTCCTTTTATGTGTATTTACTAATGATGGGGTAATAATTAGAACCTACCCCATACTGACCTCATAATTTATAATATAATATAAACCCATTTCTCTATCATTAATTTTTCCAAAGTACACCAAGTACCATGCCAATATTCCTTAAGGGATTCTACCTGAACCTCTATTATTCCTTTGGGTTGTTCTTACTCTATTTATACCGAAATGAAATACTATATTATATTTACTTACATCATAAAATTTATATTTATATTTACAAAATCATGTTTCAAGATCCCTCCCTCATTTTCTTTCTAGTATATGCATGTTTTTAAATGATTCCCTCCTCAATACATCCCGATAAGCAAACCTGTTTTAAGGGAGCTTCTTGATTTCTTACCCAATTCCAAATACACTATAAAATTTGTTTTTAAGAAACCATTATATTTATAAATCCACTATTTTTTATGAAAACCTTCTTGGTTCTCTTTTTATTTCATACAAAATAATATTCCCCATTCAATTTTAAAGACTCTTTAGTATTTTCCCTAAAACCACACTAATGTGTTTGAATGCTAAAATTTCTTAAATACTCTTCTAAAATGTTTTCACTTAGGTTTCACATCACTTACCATAACATATTCCTATATTAACTTATTAATTTCAATGTATTTTTTAATTTCTTTATTTCATGGACACTTTTATGATACGCCCTTCTATGACATGATTATGATACCCATTTCTTTCCTTGGGTACCCTTATGTTTATGTATGATTGAATATGTATGATTCTGTATGTGGAAATAAAATTCATAAACATGTTAATATGGGTGAAACCAGATATTTTTCTAATTCATTGGGTAGAGTTGAGTCTTATGGGACGTTATGTGCAATTGTCTTGGCATTTAGCCTTGACTCGTGCTACCATTTCAAATAGTCTTGGTTGTTAACCTTGACTTGTGATCCTCTATGTTCAATAATACTTGACTTGTGATAAATCCATGTTTTATGTTACTAACACGTTACTTTGAATTCATTTTTATCAAAACAAATTTTTATATGTTATGATTCCATATGTTTCATGCCTTTTTATATCATTATAGTTTGCCTTCTAACCCAGGTTCTGAAGCTTTATTTCTCATGTTTATTCCATTGTTGGGATTTTTATCCCATACCATTGTTCATGTTATCCCCATGTTTTCCTATGATGGTGTATGAGAAAAATGGAATTTAAGAGCTCATTATGAATACTAAATAAAGAAATGTTATATTAAGTCCCATTTTTTCGGTTTAATGTACCTAATCATCCAAGACACTAGAATTCATGATCCTTGGCTTGTTTTTTTTGGGTCGAAGCCTCATTTATCATTAAAGAAAAGAAAATACATCTTTAACTGGGTAGAGGGAGACCCATTACATATCCCAAAGGCCGAGTGGGAATTTGGCCCATTATATTTCTCGTAGGCATTTGGCCCAAGACCCATTCTATGAACAGTAATGCTATAGTACTCATGCTGCTACAGTACTGCACAGTACCTGCCACTGCTACAGTACCCTACCATTGCAACAGTTCCCACCATTGCTACAGTGCTTCCACTACTATAGTGCGCTACAGTACTACTACAGTACCCTATGCCAAACGGGTTTTGAACCCCCATTTTTCATGTAGAATTAAGGGGTGCTTACCACTAAGCCAAACCCCAACTTCAAAACGTGTGTAGGTTAATGCTCGCCTCCCACTGGGGGGCATCCATGACCAAAGTGTGCCGCACATTCCTCGGCTAAGAAAATGGCTTTTAATCTCCCTGTGCATAATATGCACAGTGTCTGAGTCTGGAAGGACTCGAGCCTGGGCCAGTTCCCACGGAGAGCGAGGGGTACAACCAGCGGGTACCACTCATCTAACACCCCATGGGAAAAATGTCTGTAGTGTAATGCTCGCCTCCCACTAGTGGGACCCTCCATGCCTAGAGTGCACCGCACATTCCCCGGCTAGGCAAATGGATTTGAATCGCCCTGTGCATAATATGTACAGTGTTCGAGTATGGTGGGACTCGAGCCTGGGCCAGTTCCTACTTGGCTTGTAATATGATGTTTTATTATGGTTAAAATCATGTAATTATATGTATAAAAGGTTAGGGTCACTGTATTTGGTATTAGAGGCATGTCTATTTATTTTTAGAGACTAGGAATGTATCACTTTATTAAGAACCTTAAATATGAGACTAATTATAAGAAAACACCACTAAATTTTCGTAATTATAGAGTATGTGGTTTATCAATAAAATACATCCCAATATAGATACAAATAGGTAGAGGTGGATCTAGAACATATGTACGTATGGGTAAAACCTGAAAAAACCACTTTGAGATAGATTCAAATGGGAAATGGTGCATGTCAATGGGCCTTTTTGTACTCTTGGTTTGACAATACTAGGTGATATGATTTGGTAAATTCAACAATGTTGTACAAACCAATATCAAGGGATTAAAAAATCCCATAAGAATATAATTTAACAAATAGATCAGAGATAACCTAGATTTAAACCTATGGAATCACAAGTTAGGATATACTTCTCTTTTTTAAGTTTATCCTTTTATGATTAAAGTTTTCTTTTTGTGCTCAATAACTAGGTATTCAAGCCCTCTAATTGTAAATTTTTTTTCTTAGTTAATGGTGGGAAATATGAGAACAAATTCAAACAATTAATGTGAGTTATTGTGAATGTTTCCTTAATGATATGCCTTATATGATGGGAATGGGTGATTAGAACTACATGAAAGTAATTGCTCAGTTGGATCAAGTTATAAATAATAACTTGAATCATGTGTAAATACCTACTCCTATATTTAAAGACAAAGTTTCCATACAATCTTTATTGAGGAAAAGGTCTCCCATATTTAGTGGATCTTTTAATCCCCTACTTATGGAAGAGTGGATTAACTCCATTGAAAATATATTCTCTATCCTCCAGTGCTTATAAGGAGAGAAATTTGTGCTAGAGGTATATCCTTTTGATAGGGAAGATGATTTGTGGTGGACATTGATCAAGAATACAAATCCCTGGGAAAATATTGATTCCATGTATTGAGAGGAATTCGATATAATGTTTTTCAATAAACATTTTTCTTGAACCCTCCATCTCAATATGGAAGGAGAGTTCCTCAGACTCAGGAAAAAGGAAGATGAGTCGATAGGGGTTTGAGAAGAAGAATTTACAAGGCTTGAAAGGTATGCCTCTAGATTTTTTATGAACACCAAAAGTAAGGTGGGTCACTTATTTAGCATACTAAAGTTGATTCTATGAAAAGATTTGGTGATTCGAGACTTCGACGCCTATGAGTATATTGTTTGTTGTTCCCTTATGGATGAAATGGGGATCAAAGACTCTCAGTGGTATTGTTAGCCCAATGAAAAAATAGGAAAAAAGAATCTAATGTGGGTGGTTCTACAAATAAATTCCATAATGGAATGAATCCCAACCATCCCACATGTAAAATTTTTTGGAAGAAGTGTATTGGGAACTATTTAAAGGGACCTAGGAATTGATTCAATTGTATAATGAAGGGAAATATAGATAAAAAATTTTAGTGGGATATGAATAATCCCTCTAATGTGGAATAATAAAGTAAGATCCAGATAAATTCTCATCCAGTGGTGATGTGTTTCAACTGCAATGAACATGGGAATTATGCAAAAAATTTACCTAAGCCATGGGTTATCGAAAGAAATCAATAATAAACTCCAAGGAAAAAAGTAAGGGATTATATTGTCACTACTACTAAGTTGTAGCCTAACAATGATGTGGGGATAGGTAAGCTAGTTATTCATTAAATAATAGTGAACTTACTATTTGATTTTGGGTCAATTCATTATTTCATATCCTGAAATTTTAGTATAACTATTGAAACACCACATTAAAATTTGGAGTATATGTTATCTATGATAATATATAATGGGGAAATTATTTATTACATGGTTTATAACTCCTCCTTGGTAAATGTTTGTGGACTGAACCTACCAACAAATATCATCATAATTCTTTTAGTGGAGTTCCATTTCATCTTGTGCATGGATTGGATATCTTTATACAAATCCAACATCAACTATTGAGAAAGGTATATCACTCTTCACAACTCAAAGCATCCTACAATTATTTAAAAGTGTAAGGAGGAATAAGAATCTCCTTTAGAATAATTATCTAAAGTGTGGATATTAATTCCTTATGAGTAAGAATGTATAGATCAAATGTTTGAGACAAGGAGAGAATCATGCTTGAATACAAGATCATCATGAGGGATTACACTGATGTATTCCCTGAAGATTTTCCTAGTCTTCCTCATAATCAAGTGTTTGATTCATAAATTTAACATATTCCTAGATCCCTACTCATATCAAAGATAGCTTATAGAATGTCCACCAGATAGATGGATGAGCTGACGAACAAGTTAAAGGAGAATCTGGAGAAGGATTTTATACGCCCAGGTGATTCACCGTGGGGTGTGCTAGTCCTCTACATCATGAAGAAGGATGGATCAATGTGCCTCTACATTGATTATCATAGGTTAAATAAAATCATGATAAAGGACACTTATCCCCTACCACAGATATATGACTTGTTCGATCATCTTTTTGGGGCTAGTTATTTCTTTAAGGTGGACCTTCAGTTTGGATGTCACCAATTAATGGTGAGGAAAGAAAATATTTCCAAGTTTTCCTTTCAAACAAGGTATGGACACTATGATTTCATAGTGATTCCCTTTTGGATCACTAATTCTATAGAAATTTCCATGGATTTAATGAATATAGTCTTTAGATATTAACTTGACAAATTTGTGGTAGTCTTTATTGATGATATTCTGATATACTCTAAGAGAAAGGAGGAACAAAAGGATCATGTGAATATTGTTCTAAAGACATTACGAAGGGAGAATTTGTATGAAATATATAGTAATTACGTGTTTTTGATGGAGGAAGTATCATTCTTGGGACATGTTATCACCATAAAAGGGATATTTGTGGACCCTTCTAAGATAAAGTCAATTGAAGAGTGGCCCAAGCTAACATCTATAATAGATATCCACATATTTTTGGGTCTATCAAGGTATTATTTATGATTTTATAATAACTTCTCATGATTGTAAAACCCAATAATTTTGCTGACATATAAGGGAGTGATGTTTTTCTAGATTCTAGAATGTAAAGACTACTTTAAGGAGTTGAAAAAGAGGCTTATCACTACGCCAATACTCACACTCCCAACAAGTGGAGATCTCTTTGTGGTGTATAGTGATGATTCAAATAAGTTATTAGGTTTTTTTCTAATTCAAAATGACTAAATGGTATCCTAAGACTCAAGGAAGATGAAAATACATGAGAAATACTATCCAACACATGATTCAGAGTTGGCATTTATGATCTTTGTGTAAAAACATTGGAGGCATTATCTATATGGGGAGAAGTATGAGATATATACCAATCCAAAGAGTCTAAAATATATTCACACTAAAATACCTTTATATGAACTAGTGAATATTGATATATCTCATCAAGGATTATGAAGGATCAATCCAATACCATATTTGTAAGGAAAACAAGGTTGAATATGCTCTAAGTAGAAAGGATCCTACATCTTTATAAATGATGATAATTAAAAACGATCTAATCTTATTAGATTTTTAGAATATGAACATGGTAATAATTAAGGGAGGAACATCATCAATCATTTATAAAATGATTTATCAACCATAACTTGTGGATAAAATAAAGGATGATCAAAGAAAATATGTGGAAATTAAGAAAAGGGTGGAAGCCATTAGAAATGGGAAATCCTCTGAGCTTATGATTGATGAGGAAGGAGTTGTAATATTTGGGTCATGATTATGTGTACCATATGATCCATAAATAAAGAAGTATATTTTGAATGGATCACATAGCTCATCCTTCTATATTCACCTAGGGAGAAAAAAGATGTATTGAGATCTCTGAGAGAACTTTTGGTGGGACAATATGAAGAAGGAGATTTCTTAGTATACATCAATTTTCCTAGTATGTCAAAAAGTAAAGTATAAAATACAGAATACTAAGGGGATAATGAAACCACTATCCATACCAACATGGAAGTGGGAGAACATCCCCATGGACTTTTTCACTGGACTTCCAAGGAAATCTAGAGGAAACAATGCTATATGGTTCATTTTTGTTATTCTTGAAAAGGTAACTCACTTTATCATGATTTGATATGACTTATCATTGGATCAACTTGAAAATATATATATAAAATAAGGGGAAAGGTTGTATGGAGTAACACTATCTATTATATTTGATTGAGATCTGAGATTCACCTCGAAGTTCTAGAAAATTTTCCAACATTCTCTAAGAATTTAACTGAACTTCAGTATGGAATATCATCCTCAAAATGATAGTCAATCTAAGAAAAAATTTAATACACTAGAATATATGTTTTGATATTATTATATGAACTTTAAAGGATTATGGTACTAATATATTCCATTGGTTTAATTCTCCTAAAACAACCTTTTCCACTCAAGCATCTGAATGGCACCATACAAATCCCTTTATGGGAAAGGGTGTAGAACACCAGTGTATTGGGATGAAGTCAGCGAGCATAATCTTCTGGGGCGTGAAATGGTCGAAGAAATGGTGGGGGAGGTGAAAACAATTTATCAACACATTAAGGTATCCAAAAGTTGAAAAAAGAGTTATACGGAAAATTTTTTATGAGACCTTGAGTTCAAAGTTAGAGACAAGTTATTTATATGCATATCTCTATAGAATAATGTCATAAGGTTTTGGATGAAAGGAAAGTTAAGTCCCAGGTATATCGGCCCCTTATAGGTTCTTGATCATATTGGGGTTGTGCCATATAAATTAGGACTTCCACCTACCATTTCCAAAGTAAATGATGTCTTATATGTATCCCACTTATGGAAGTATAGACCAACCCCTTCACATGTACTCTCTTCAGAGGTCGTATAGTTGGATAATGATCTTCCTTACATTGTGAAGCCAATGAATATCTTAGATCATAGAGACAATGATCTATGTAACCAGACTACTCACTTGGTCAATGTTCAATGGGGGAACCATATGTATGAAGAGGCAACATGGGAACTAGAGGAATAAATGATGGAAAAGTACATACACCTATTTATGTCTTAAAATGTAAAGAGAGATTTTGAGGGTGAAATTTCATAAGGGGGGGATAATGTAATGACCCAATGTTTTATCAATGGAAATTCCTTTCATATAATTATCTCATATAATAACATGAACTCATAACATAATGAACTACTAAGTAATATGTGACATTTAAAAATAATTATGACACTCTTGTGTTTTGAATTTTGAAAATCTCACATACACGGTTGCGATCAATAAGATGTTTGGAGTTTGATAAGACAATCTTAATTTTTTTGTGAACAATAAACTACCATTATGAATAGTAATATGACCCTTATGAATATTGAATCATCCAAAAGAATAGTAACCTCACCCACAAATGTAAAAATAAAATTTAGGAATCTTATAAGTGATAATATTACTATATTCAAATTATTGGTATTTATGTAATTCATAAATAATTAATTAAAATTAATTAATTAATTAAAATAAAATATATTTTCCTAAATTGTAATCAGAAATTAACAATTTTATGTATTTTGGTAGTAAGATAATTTTATAATACCTTTTTTAATTCTTAAAACATTATCAAATCAGTTATTGTTTTAAAATCTGTATTTTTCAAGTAAATTCGTATTTTAATTAAAAATTAAATTAATAATATTTATAAAATTATTTTCGAAAAAATGGAGTTCATTTTTGGATTCTTCACATCAATAAATGGTTGTGGATATTTTTTTGGGATTTTTCTGAAATGCTTTAATTTTTTTATGTATAGTGAGATATAGTAATTTACCGTATATATGCATTATAAGCTAAATAGACTATTCCTAGCATCATGGTTGATATAAGCACCCTTGATTCGAATTAACATGAAATTATTACTATTTTTAGTTAGTGAATCATCATTATTTGTTGACTTATGCAAAATTAATAAACTAATGATTAAAATATTAAAAAACAATTCTCCCCTCCACTATAAAAACCACCCACACTACCCTCTTCTCTTCACTCCTGTCAAGCTGTTTTCCTTCCAAAAATTCTTCCCAAATATCTACCCAAGCACCACCCTCACATCCATAATCCATTATTCTCCTCAAAATACCATATCCTCTCCCCTTAAGAGGCTCTCAAGGAATATTAAATAAAGTGGTAAATTCCTCTTTTCTTTTCTATCATTTTCTTTTCATGTTCCTTTGTTCTCTTTAATTTCATATAATCTCCTCATCCAAATGGTATGAAAACTCCAATACCATAAATTTAGAGCAATTATGTTATCCTAAAGTGATAATTCATTATCATCTCTCATTTCCTCTTGTTTTATATGATATAATCGAAAACACCATCTGAGATGTATTAATTTATCACATTCAAGGATGATGTGTTATCAATTTCTATTACCAAATTCAATTCTAGTCATGAAACAAGTTTTATGGTTAAACCATAGTATTAAATATATATTTTATTATATGTGATGTTCTGAAATCCTTTTTCTCCCATGATGTAAAATAATAATAAAAACAAATTAATTATGTGAAAAATCGCCAAATTAATCAAAGTGTTTATCATTAATGTTTTATATAATGATTCACCTTCACTCAAAATAAAGAAATGAATTTTTTAACCATGTAATATTATATATGTTCACTTATTTCATATAAATTCAGTTCTAGACAACCATTATCATCATACATGTTTATCTAAACATGAATGCAAGTTAATCAATCATTAAAACCAAGGAAGAAAATGCTCCCAAACAATTAAGTTGAACCTCTTAAATCATAAAATAAGGACATGGATGAAATTAATAATTTTATACTAAATCAATAAATTGTAGTCGAGTTTTTGTAAATATTAATTAATGAACCAATTTTGATTATTCCAGTCATTAATTTCAAGTGGATAACACCATCATACTTAAGGTAAGGGGTCCTCTCTTTCTCACATTTATTCAACAATTTCCTCTATGTTATTCCATTTTATATGTAGTTCCTAATGATGGGGTAAGATTTATCACCTCACCCATACTTCCTTCATGATGTATAAAAGAATATAAATCCCTTTATCTCTCATAATTCCCTCTTATGTACACCTGGTACCATGTCAATATTTTGAAAGGGATTCTACCCGAACCTCCATTATTCAATCGGGTTTCTCTTACTCTATTTTTACCCAAATTAAATCATATACTTTGTTTATTTAAATCTTATAATTTTTTTATATGTCCAAACACATGTTTCATGTTCCCTCTCTCATTCTCTTTCATGGATATACATGTTTTTAATTGATTCCATCCGCAATACTTCCTGATAATAAAACTCATTTTAAAGGGGATTCTCAATTTCTTACCCAATTAAAAATACACTATATGATATTTTTTTCAGAAACCATTATAATTATAAAACCAATAATTTTTATGAAAACCTTCAAGGTTCACTTCTGGTTTTATACAATAGAATATTCCCTTTTCAATTTTAAATACTCTTTAGTATATTTCTTAAAACCACACTAAAGTGTTTTAATGCTAAAATTTCTTAAATAACTTCTTAAAAGTTGTAAATTCTATTTTACATCACATACCATGATATAATCATATTTTACCATATTAATTTCCATGTATGTTTTAATTCCTTTCTTTCATGAAAACTTGTATGATACGCCCTTCTATGACATGATTATGATACTCATTTCTTTCCTTGGGTACCCTTATCTTAATGTATGATTGAATATGTAAGATTATTTATGTGGGAAAAATATTCATGGACTTGTTATGATAGGTGTTCCCAGATAAATCTCAAACTCATTGGGTAAAGTTGAGTCTCATGCGACATTATGTGCAACGGTCTTGGCGGTTAGCCTTGACTCGTGCTGCCATGTGCATCGGTCTCAGTGATTAACCTTGACTTGTGCTCATATATGTACAATGATCCTTGACTTTTTCTAAATATGTGTTTATGTTTCTTCCACATTACTATTAATTCATTTTTGTAAGACCCCATGTTTAGATTTTATGATTCCATATGTTCCATGCCTTTTTATATCATTATGTTATGCATTCTAAGCCATGTGTTAACGCTTTATTTCTCATGTTTATTCCCTTGATTGGATTTTTAGGTCATACCATTATTCATGTTATCCTTATAATATCCTATGGATGTGTATGAGAACAATGTATATTAGGAGCTCTTTATTAACACTAAATAACTAAATTTTGTATTTAGTCCCATGTTTTTGGTTTAATGTGCCTAGTTTTATAATACACTAAACTTCACAATATCTAGATTGTAATATGATTTTATATTATGCTTAAAATCAGGTAATTAAATGTGTAAAAGGATAGGGTCAATGTACTTCTTCTGAGGTTGCACAAGTGCTCATCACCCTTCCATGGCATCCATTCAAGTGAACAGAGAATCTATAACGTTATGAAAATTCAAGGGAACTACTTTATTATATTCCACCAATATATAGGGAGAAATATTATATGTGTCTTTTGTGTATGGTAGCTGCAATGTGCACAGCAGAGTAAATTTATGGCAGGACCTAAAAACTTTTGATCCAGGATACCTCCCGTGGTTTTTAGGCAGGGACTTAAATATCATATCAGAACCTTCAGAGAAGAAGGGAAGAGGACCTTTCCCCCAGCAGGGCATCTTAGAGTTCATCCAATTCATTAATGATGTGTGCCTTATGAATATGGGATACATTGGAGATGACTTCATGTGGTTTAACAACTAGAAGGGAAGTAGGTGATGTTATAGCTGGATTGATCAGTGCCTAGCGAACATCAACGCAATATCAAGTTTTCTGAATTCCTGGGTTGAACATCTTGCTCAGGGTATCTCTGATAATTACCCTTTGATGGTGCTACTATCCCCATAGAGGGTTGTCCAGGATAAATTTAGATTCTATCATTTCTGTACCAAATACTCAGGATACCAATATATTTTAAGTGACTCATGGGAGGATCCGACCAGAGAGAATACATGGGCGTCCATCCACAACAAGTTACAGAGATTTAATATTAGGCTCCAAGAATGGTACAAATGTATTCCTACAATAGATCAGGATGTGGAGTCCATAAAACATAATTTGAGAGCATAGAGACCAGTCTGGAGGGGGAGTGGAATGATTTGATCTTTGAGGCACTCTTGGAGAAGAAGGAAGTCTGGGCCGAACTGATCCTCAAACAGGAGAGGATGGCTCGCGAGTGATCCATGATTAAATGGATGTAGGAGGGTGACAAGAATTATACTTTCTTCCATGTTTGTATCATAGATAAAAGGTGTACCATCACTCCCAACATCAAGCTAGATGATGGTGCGTTTATGAATGATAGAGATGTAATTGGTGGCATGGCTTCGATGTTATTTAAGGATCTACTGGAAGGCCCCAACCTAAGGATGGCCAATGGATTCCCCTATGGTGATGCGTAGATCTGGGAAAATATACCATCATTGGTATCTCATAGGGACAATGAATGGTTGGATAATATTTCAGAGGATGAATAAATCTATAAATCCATGAAGGACTTCAACCCAGATAGTGCACTGGGCCCCAACAACTTCCCAGGTTCATTTTTCCAGGATGCTTGGGCCATTGTTAAGGGAGATGTTATTGCAGTGATCCAGGATTTTTTTAAAGGAGGGAACCTACTGCGGGTAGCCTCAGCCACTACCATGGTGCTCATTCCAAAAATCAAGAACCCCTCATCCCCTGAAGACTATAGACATGTAATCATGTGTATCTTTCCTTATAAGATCCTAGCAAGCATCATCAACACAAGAATGTCGGTGCATCTCCCAAGATGGCTATCCATTGAGCTGCATGGAAGTGGTGTGAGATATCAACATTAAGGTGCATGGTTCTAATGTGGCAATTAAACTCGATATGAGTAAGGAATACAATAGGATAGAGAGTAGTTTCAACAATATAGTGTTGAAGACTATAGGATTCTCCTATAAATCCATTTATCTAATTTTCAGATGTTTCAAATCCCTATGGATGGTGGTATCCTTTATAGGAAAGACTTTTGGCTTCTTCAAGGCGACTCATGGATTGCATCAAGGAGGCCACATCTCCCCTAGCCCGTTCATACTTTTGCAGGACACTCTTAGTCGACTCATCAACAAAGGGGTTTCCAACGGTGATATCCTTCCTTTCAAAAGGAAATATAACCTACCTATCATATCCCATTCGATGTTTGTAGATGAAACCATTAAATTCCTCAATGGTGGAAGGAAATCAGTGAATGGTTTCAAAAGGCTCTTAGAGGATTATAGTGTAAGGAGCAGCCAGACTATCAATAATGTTAAGAGAAATATTTTTATCTCCATAAAGAGTGATGCCCATCAGGTCTCCTAGTTTTTTACTACACTGAATATGCAGAAGGGATCTTTCCCACTGGATTACCTTGGTGCACCTATATCTTTAGGGAGACTTTGTGTTCGCAACTTTGATCAAATAGTAAGTAGAATATAAGGTAGGGTACTCAACTAGAAGAATCATTATCTCTCTTTCTGAGGTAGGATTTCCTTAGTCAATTGTGTTCTGGCAGCCATTCCCATCCATGCGATGGACTCTACCAACGTTCTGAAGGGTTTCATCAAAAAAATCGATAGTATTCTTTCTATTTTTGTATGGGACTCTAGATCCAAAGGTAAAAGGCACTAGTTAACATGGGAGAATATTTCAAGACCAATTTATGACGAAAGGATTAATGTGAGGACCCTCAATAGCACCATACAATGAATTTATTCAAACTCACATGGGAAATAATTAAGGGATGAACACTCTAGGGGAAATCAATGTCCCGCATAAGGGTAGGAAATCTAGAAGAAAATGGAGGACAGATTTCTCCCTTTTATGCCAAGATTCATCAGCTCATCCTTGTCCTCCAAATTCATTAATGTTGGATCATGGGGGTAGGTAAAATCTCTTTCTAGACTCACAACTAGGTAGGTTTGATTATAGGTTTCCCCAGCTGCCTTGCCCCCTTGATATTGTTTAGGGAAGTGGCCCTTTATCCTGAGTTCTGTAAGGATTTTCTGAATGAGGAGCAGTGGGATATCTTCTTCTAAATTTTCATGTTCATAGAGGCCGACAAATGTATTTTCACAGCTTTATCATTGGGGGAGTTTACCACCAAGGATTTATAGAGGCTTTAGTCTGAGCAAGATCAACACATTAACTGGAATTGCATGGCATGGTGCACCAAGATCCCTTCAAAGTACACTTTTCTTATGTGGAGAATCAGGAGGCAAGCGTTGGAAACAGATGATACCATCAAGAAGATTGGTATTAACATTGTCTCTTGATGCCATTATTGTAGATCACTACAGGAGGAAAGTATGATCAATATCTTCTTTGAATGAGAATGGGCTCGAGATGTATAGTCCTTCTATGGTGGCCTCATGTTGTCCTGTGGGTATGCTCATGATGGGGTATCCTTTCTGGATGGGTGGTTTAATGGGACTTCATAGGTAGGTTCTGAAAAAATGGAAAGGGCCATCATCCTTAGCGGTGCTTGCTGATGTTTGTGGCAAGCAAGAAACTAGGCCAGGTATTAGGGACTCAACCCCACTGCAAGGATTATTTTGATACATTTAAAGAACCTGTTGATCAACATGACTGCCCTCTTCAAAGACACAAGTGATGCTTCATTATGGAACATGCTCAAAGCACAAGTCCTGTTATACCAGGTCTTCTCCAACAAACCATAGGGACAATGAGTTTGTTGGCACCCACTGAATGAGGTATATAAGCTTAATATAGATGGGTTGTGCATTCTGGGTAGAATGAGAGGTGGGGTGTGGTTTAGGACTCCTAGGGGAATGTCATTCTATCCTTTGTGGAAAATTTTGGCAACAGTGACCCCCTTCAAGCTGAGGCAAGAGCCATGATGACATTCCTATCCATATGAAAGTAGGAAAACATGGAGATATACCAAGTGGGGACTGACTCTTTGATCCTCCATGACACTTTACATGGAAGAAATTTCACCCCACGATCCATATCATACATGGTCAGAAAGTGAAAAAAAATCTGAACAACATCACTCAGGTGGCTCACACATGGAGATAAGGGAACAAGGTTGTGGATTATCTCACTTCCATGGTGGGCTCAGGGATAACTATTTTTCCAATACCCACATTTTCAAGCTGGAGGGGGCTAAAATGATTAGAGGAGATTCTTTAGGTATTCATTATTTTAGAATGCCCTAGACTTTTTTGACTTTTTTGTTTCAATAAAAAAATATTTTATGTTGGGTGGATGGATAAATAGTGGGAATATTTCCCCTATGTATCTCCTTATTGAGTTACCTGAGAGCTCATATCTCACACTCATATTGTGAAAAATGTTCATCCATGGTAGGAAGCTCAACTCTTCTCAGTGGTGGTTGGGATGTATTTTAACCTTTAACTTTCTCTTTGGTAGTGTTCTAGTGATAAGGTGGTAACTCATTTTTTAGAGGTACCATATTTTGGAACCTTCTTTCAATCCAGTTGTGTGAGGCCTCATTGGTGCATCCAGATCACCCTCCCTTCGAGTTTTATTTCCATGTTTTGACCCAATTCAATTATGTCTGGATCCAAAATGTCTTCCAAATTGATAGTGATGAAATTTATAGAGGCATATCAAACAATTTTTTTGTACCATTACTTTCAATGCAACAATATGATTTTATGTTTCATTTTTTAGGTCGTTCTTTAAAAAATTGTCCATATTGGGCCATTTTTTCATACAAAATATGTGGGGTATGATAAACTTGGTTTTATTCACCTTCTATTATTGTCTATGAAGAGTGAATTTGAGGGATCTTCTGGTCATGACTGATGAGTTTTCCCCAACCAATAATTTTTTTCTTATGATAGGAGGAACATGTGGGATGGAGATTGTTTATCCCCCCCCCCATTACAGAGAAGATTGGATCTCTCTCTGGTGATGATGATGAAAAAAATTCCCCCATCCATGTGGGGTGGGGGTTTCCTGTGGTTGAAATTTTTATCAAATGATCCTATTGTCGAGGATCTAATGGTTACCATTGGATATTTTATGAATATGGGGACATACATTGAGATATAAATTCCCACATCCTAGTGGGGTGGGTTTGATCTTAAATTGCCATTGATATCCCCACGGCCCTTTTAGGGGATGATTAACATGGATATGGTGATTTAGATACAAATTTTTCCACCCAATTGGTCTAGGGTTTATTTGTATCTTCTTTCAATGGATCCTAAATACTCTTGGGATTTGATGTTCCTTGGGGTAGAGGCGCGAGTATATATTCTAGTATGGTGAGTCGATTCTGTTCCTGGTTGGCCTCTATAGAAGCTTCTACTGTGGCTCATTAGATATGGTACATTTGTTCTCATCTAAGAGATGTGTGCGATGGAAGGCCATGATGAGAAACATATTTTATGGAATGTTTCCCATATGATCAAAAATTCATGCTCCATGTCCAAAATGAATTATTATGCATTTTAGGGGGCCAATTTTATTTTTTTTCTATACTCTCCCTCCATTCATGATGTATGGGAATCTTTGAAGCGGTGGAATTCTATTATAGGGACCAACTAGATTGATTTTTACCATGTGTCCTAATTTTTGGGGGGTTATAACAGTAAAATATGTAGTATCAGATTGGTTTTGATTATCTAGGTGTGTAGATAATTGTAATTCTTCATATTGTTCCCATCCATGAATTCAGATGCATGACATGACATTAGGGATCATATTCCAAAGATTTTTGATGTAATGACAATAGGAATGATGCATATTTTTACTATGATTTTGTAGTTTTGGATCCTAGTCCATGGAGATAATAGTCAGGTCTAGCTAGAAATTGATTATATTAATGGTATAAAGATGATCCTTTAATCCTGGATATGTGATGTTTATTTCCTTCATTCACTGATGAGTATCCCATATATTTTTTCACTAGTCATAAACACACTCATTTCTTATCTTATGTATGACCTCATAGTCAAATGTGGTGAGGGTTCAGAACATGATGGGGAGGTTTTTTCTAGATAAATATTAGCCTTGTCTTCCTTATAATTATATATCTAGATCCAGTTTGACCATATAAGATGATCTTTGTGCATGGGGGTAGGGATATTCCCCTCTCCCATGACTAATGTAGGAATATGCCCTCATACTTATTTTGAGTGAGCAAGAATATGAGTCTACTCATGAGTTACTACCAGAATATGTAGGATGGCTTCATCTGTAGGAGTGGGGATATGATCTCACTCCTGGGTATATAGAAACATCCTCACTCTATGTGTCTTCCTTGTTTCCCATAGATTGGTTTTAGATACATTAATGTATTAGGTGGTACCCTAAACATGCATCTAGTGGGTACCAGTGTGATGGTGTTTGCAACGACGGTTGACAGATTCCCTCCTTAGTGGCACCTGAACTAGAAGGGGCCTGTATATGTCTTTCGATTCCACCTTCATTAGATATTGAAGGTGGAATTTGTTACCCTCTAGTTATATGATCCTAAATGTATTGGTTCTAGTGACAAGGGCCACAAGATTAGCTTTAGTTTTCCATGAGTGATGTGGACTCACCAGTTTCCATTCTTAGAGAACATCCAAGGAAGCTTCTAGGGTCAATATTTTACCATGTCGGTGGTACTCCTAGACCATAGTGTTCACCCCATGTCATCGAATATATTGAGAAGGTGAGATCGTTTTGTGACTTGTGTGGGTTATAATCATAAGTGATTTACCTGAGTGATTACTAGATAATGAAAAAAATGTCTTCAATTAGGGTTCTAAGAGTAGTATCTGTAGTTGCGTAGATGAGAAAGAAAATTTTTACAAATTAATGCAATATCGTAGGCATAATATGCTCAATCAAATATTCATTATTAATATAACTTTTTATTTTATTCCCAATTTTATCCATTCTACTCGCATGGACTTATCAAAGTGAGGAAGAACTTATTTCATGAGAAACCCTTTTAAGTTGGACCATATATAATATTATGTTGATAAAACTAGATTTTTTGTGTAATGTATGCAATAAAAGTGGAATTATTCATGATTAACTGACCAGCCTATTATTTGAGAGTTTCATATTGGTCTTCCCAATTTTGATTACTTATTGGGAACAAATAAAATAGATCAATATATAATAAACCAATCATTTTTTATTAGATATATTCATATCGGGATCACCATTTTTATTTCATTGGAAAAATGGTAATGATTTTGGGAACCCTCATTGAAGTGGATTCAGTTTGGCTCAATGGTTTATTCTATCATCTTTGTTTTGTACGTAATCATAAACATCAGGTTACTATTGTCACTCTTACTACAAACTACCAATTGTTCTCTATTTATAACTGGGTATATACCTACATTCAACAGGTTTGATATCATCTAGTTTTTTAGGCCTAATGGCTCTTAGGAACTTGCATTGGTCCATAGGATGGGAGGTTGGGCTCATCTCACCCATTTTGCAAGGGATTTGTTTCTTACTTTGGTACTCTCTTATAAATAAAAGATATGTTCCTGAATCTCTTCCTAATCCCTGATATGGAACAAGTTTCTATAACAAAACAATAAATGGTTAATTCTCTCTCCAATGAATGAATTAGGGTTATCATTTTTCAATCCATCAGTATGTATCCAAGGTTATCCATCCATTTTGAGTAATGGGTGGCTACTCATGTGATAAATCTATATAACTAAGAGCTTCAAAATTTTCTACCACTCATGTAGGTGGTTAATGTACCGAGGAGGGTATTGAGCCATTATGAGGAGTTCTACTTATCCTGGTTATTGAATAAATAAAAACCCATGTGGTTCATTGAACCAATATAGTTTAATGTTATGAAGAAAATATATATATGGGTGTTCTGAGACACTAGGTATTCATGATTGGTTCCCTGAGAGACTTCCAACATATCCAAATTATTGTGAGAATCTAAGTTTTCGTTGTTCATTTGTTTTTTCATTCCATTGACTAATGAGGTAGAGTGGTCATCCAATTGGAATTATTAGATCCTGATAGTTGTGATGTTATGTACATAAAAGTACTTTCACAAAAGTGGGTGCCTATTTGAGCTTGGGATTTAGAAAGGCATGCTACATATCCTAATTATAGTCGGAATCAGAGTTCTCATAGTTCGGTAATGCCATTGGGACTAGACCTAAGGTATAAACCCTTATATTGAATATAATGTTTCATTATACCCATTGGGCATACATACTTATTATTTTTTGGATGATAAAGAATCATGATGTGAAATATATGACTATTGATACTTCTTAATCCCATGTAAGAAATGCTCATTATATGAAAAAAGGAACAAAAAATAATAAATCCCACTGCACATGGATGTGGGGTGTATACACTAGAAAAACCCTTTAGATATTTAACATGGAACTTGTTCCATAGAAAGGTGTCTTATATATCCAGATCATGGTAGGAATCAGAGTCATCATAGTTCGGTAGAAAAATACATACACACTGATGTTGACCTAGTCCTTGTGGAGGATTATGGTGCATATGGAATGATCATCACAACTTCCTGATCCTATAAGAGGCATTCTCATGTTATGTAATAATGGATAGAAAGTAATCAATGTCATTTTCTATAGAATTAAGACTTATATTATGGGATCTACTTTGGAAGATTAATATGGGTCTCGATCCTATGGGAGGTTTCCAACATATCGTGTCTATTTAATGAATCATAGTCATTGTAGTTCCCTATTTGGGGATTTCACACTGATTTTTTACTTTTATTTAGGGATTACACACCAAGGATGGTTGTGGTTATCAAATAATGGGATTCCCTTATTACTTTTCCATCTTGCCTTCCCAAAATGCACAGATTGTCTGCTCATCAAGCTTTGATTTCTTACTTGATATATAGAAGTGTATCTGCCTAGCTTATCCAATGATAATTAATTGACCCAGTTATCCTATCCAAATGAAATCATCTAAATAGGGTGGCATGTCTGAAGGTTTTTACATAATCAAGGATAAAGTTTCTAGAGGATATCACAAGACTCAGATGGTTTGTCTATGAATCCATTGCATGACCTGGTTGAACTATCTTGAGGGTGTCTCATAATACAAATAAATTACATATGTTTCATTATAAGAACATGATGACATATATGGAGGGTTTCGTAAGAGTTAGTTCAACCTATCTTGGAGGTTGTCACATGTTTTGATTGACATTTCTAGAGGGCATCACAAGACCTGGATAACAAGACCAAAGGGAACCATGAGATCTATTTGACATGAGAAATGGGTGTTGCAAGAGAAAGTTGAAATTCTAGAGTACTATTTCGAGACATAGATGATAGAAGAAGGAACTGTTATATGTATTGGGTGACATATCCTAAGTACATCACAAGTCTTGGGTGACCAGTCCGAAGGGTTTCACAAGACTATGGTGGAATTCCTAGGTGGTCCATATGACCTACTCTAACATGTCCATAGTACATAGCATGAACTATATAATATAAAAAAGGAGTGTTTCGATATTGGGGAGACATGTCTTAGTTTTGTCACATGTCTTTAATGGCTAACGTGAATCACATGAGGGTAAGTGAACATATATTTTTTTAATTATCCCCCATTTATTATTTGTTAAAGCCATTATATTTTGAATACCGTTGATTTATTCAATGTCAAATTATCTTATGTTTCATTGGGTTTAGTAGATGTTTTAGATATCCATTAACATACCACTAGAAATCTTTCATGTGATCTATGAGTGATCACAAGAAGTGATTTATTCATGGTGCATGATATCTCTGGTTTTTCATCAGTATATTACTTGAAGGAAGACATGACAGTTGCAATATCTTAAACTCTGATAAATATACTCTTGCATTGGTGCTTCAAAATGTGAAAAATCCCTTATGCTTGATATTCTAGACCATGAATTTTTTATGCTGGTTTGGGGAATTTATAGGTCCTTTCCCCCAGTTATTCACTATTTTTCAAGGAAGGTATCATGAAAATACATGATGGAGTCAGTGAAGGGCTTTTACACCACACGTTTTCATGAGTCTCTATTGTGGGTCACTCCGAGTGCATCACCTGTTTTTAGAGATAGTGAGTCCCTCTCGTAAACAACTCCTTTATTTGATCATTTCCTATGAATGGGGACTCGTTGAATTTTTTTGTTATGTGAAGGGCTTCCTTGTTTTCATATTAACACGTCCAAGGGCCTTTGCTAGATCAATGTACCTATAGAAATGGATTTTCATGATCTGGGGTGACATTTCAAGGAATTTTGTGAGGTAATGATAGATTTCCAACGGTCTTTAATGATATTAGGCATACATTTCTAGAAAACTCATGAGACTGTTATATGGACACATTTATCACATCGAAATGTTTTTATAATTTGGAGAGGCTCTCACCTAATCATTGTTTTTTATTTCATTTGTTTAGATCCAAAACATCAAGGGTCGTGCGAGATTAAATGAGTAATGTACAAGATAATTACTCTTCCTCTTGATGACACATCATGTGACAAATTAATGGTCTTATGGAGATGAATGAGCATTTCATGGACAAAACCATCTGTTTTCCCTTAGGGATCCAAAGCGGATGTGCATGGTCACCTTGACATACCCAAGGTGCTTCGTACAATAATGGATACATGTCGATTGTCATTTGAGAGATGAGTTGGACATGTTATTATGGTATTTTGGTGTCTTCAGGACCTCTAGGGGTGCATCACATGTCTTTTACGACCATGAGTGGCTCCCACCTCCTCCAATTTTATTTCCATTTATTTATTTCACAATGGTGTGGGGTTTCACAACATTTATTTAATGTTTTCAAGGATGATCATTCTCCCTATTGGTGATCCACATCATGTTTTTTATGAACTCAAGGGGAATCCACCATTTGAGTACTTTCCTCTAGTTTTTGAAGGATTTTGGATGGGTTATCAGGTGTTTGATGGTTGAAAATTTGTGTTTCCAAGGAGAGTTTTTTTGGTTTCCACTGCATGACTACCAGTTGTTTAGGAATAGTTAAAATAAGATAAATTACTTTTAGAAAGGTTCTATGTGGGATCATTTGTAGGTTTTGTGTTTCACATGGCCATCAGCATGTCCTCCTACTAGACATGAATTCATGAGTCTTATAGAATCTTGCATGGTCCACTGGTCTTCATCTACTTTTTTCTTCATTTGCTTCTATATGAAAAACAATACTCTTTTTCAAGTATTTCATCCCTTGTGGATTTTATGATGCTCATTTGGAAGGATTCAACAATTTTTTCCCTTTTATGTTTCCTTATTGATCATTTTATGATCTTATGTGACTCCATCATATTTTTTGATTATCTTACATTTTTGTACAATCTATTTTTTATATATTTTTGAATTACTCATATTATCCTCATTATTGTGATCTAATAGTTTAAGTTTTTATTTTACCATAATGATGATTTGATAAAAACTATTTATTATGTTTCTATTCCTTAATATATAATGAATATTACATCATGTGATATTTCTAGGAAAGGATATAGAGGAGCACAATTCTGTAAAAAAAAAATCAAGTATTATTAAATACAATGTTTATGTCCTACATTTCCAAGAAAATAAACCATTCGGCCCTTAGATTATGTCCCTATTTTATGATTTTTAATATAAATCATGAGATTAATGTATATTTAAAATAATTTTCATCCTATGTCACTATAATTTTGATACTTTTCTATCTACTATTTATATAGTTATTCTGTTAGATTATTTTTCCTATAAAATTATTATAGTTATCCCTTACTAAAATGGGACCCTAGAGATATTATTAAATTAATCTTCAATACATGTCAATTAATCTAGATATATCTTGCTGATAGGACATATATTATGTTTGAATCTTAGGTTTTATGGGAAAATAATAATTAATACATATTCTCATGATGTTCACACATGGTGATCACAAGTAGTTAATATTTTGATGACTAGTATGATAATATGAACAACAGATGTTTCTTGTGTAAATGGTGACTTCTATTAGTGAAAATGTGAATTAGTATCTTAAAAATATATGATAAAAAATATATAATTTTTCTACATGAATAGATAAATGATTAAGATAATATTGTTTTTTTTTTGGTGAAGTAGATTGAGATGGGTGTGATCGTAGGGGTATGTCCTTGGTTGAATGACCAAGATATGATTTTTCACTTATAGATAGAAGAATAAATATCTCAACACCTATTGACCTGGATGGTATTACCTTCACTAAATCCATTTATATGGTATAAGAGGTAAATCCTATCTATTAATGTTATATAATGAATAAATAAATACAGAAAGGATAGGGAAACAAGTTATGTAACCTCCTTTGTAAGATATCAAATGAAATTATGATTATATTAAAACCTATTTTTTTAGGATTGATTTTATTTTCTAAATTTATACCTTAACTCCTTAGGTGAATATTTGGGATTCCATACTCCACTCTTCATCTATGATTAGTTTTGATAGTTATTGATATAAGGTCATAGAGGGTCACAGACTAAGCATAATCAAATGTATGTAATATTATAGTGAATAAAAGTTTAGGACATTATGGGATCCACTATAGGTTTTGGATGATTTAAAATTCTCACTGATACCTAGGAAATTGATAAATTCAATATGATTTGAGTTTAGAATAATATGTCCTGAATTTATTTACACATTAAATTCATTAGTTAGTATGTGAATTTAAAATTTATATTTATTGAAAAAAAATCATTATTCACATTTTATGATGTATTTAATTGGAGAAGTGAGTTTAGTTAGTTGATATAATTTTTTCATGTAATATATGAATTAGGTGAAAATTATTTGATAAAATATAAAATAATTTAATGAAATACTTACTCATAGATTTATTTTCAGTTAGCAATTATGTAGAAGGATAAAGTTATATAAGTGCCTAAGTGAAATTTTCATGACTCTAAACGTATATATTTAAATTTTTAGAAGCAAACAAATCATGGGACAATTCATTCCCCATAATTGTAGAGGCTTTGTCTCTTTACTCTCATATTTTAAAGTGATAAGTAAGAGATCTGGAACCCCTATCAATGTTATATCCTTCAGATCGAATATACAGTTCTCTATATATCATAAAGAAGTTAATAGAATCTTCAATTCTCTATGATATATCCCATAGTACAGTTATAGTTATACTAGTATGATCATAAATAATGTCTAGAAAATCTTTATGGATATGTCCCTATTTCTATCAAGTGATAGTCACCATCAATGAGCAGAACATGGATCCAATCAAATTAAAAGATGTATGTTATAATTTTTTCATTACTAATTAAATTATATGATATCCTTGTGAAGTGTAATGGGTTTTTATTATCTATGAAAACATCCTATAATTAATCATGATGAAATTTTTTGATTCCCCGTGATTTAATTATTTTGATGTGCACTAGATACAGAACTCTATACCATAGATTCATTAAAATATTTTGGCTTAGAAAACAACCCATGCATCCATGATTAAGTAAATACCTTTTATAAATATGATTTGGTTGAATACAATAAACATAAATATCAAAAAATATATACAACTATGGTCATTTTGTTGTACATATTTAAAATTTGGTTTAATGTCATTTTTTCTTACATGTATTTATGATCATTTATAAATAATTTCAAAATAATTTCAAAATAATAAAATTTAAATTCCATAAAATGGATTTTGTGATGTTAAAAAAGGAATTTTTGACCTTTTTTCTATCTTTTGTGTATAGTTTAAAATTATTATTTTTACTAAATTATTCATTAGTTGGTATATACTAGCTATAGAAATAATGATGAAATGTGTCTCCAATTAAGAGGAATGCTAAAATGTTGGTCTAACTAGATGAAACACTTTATATAAAAATCTACTAATAAAGTAGAAAATAATGTAGTTAGAAGTTCATGTAAATTATTTTTTAGAAAAAACATGTGATTATAAAATTTCGGTTCACTTATATTAAAGTATAGAACATGTTTTAAAATAGTAGTGTCTTCTATTTTTCCAAAAATGTGAAACCTCACAATGTAATAAACATATATATGTTATATAAAACATCCATTGAATATGTACTAAAACGGAAATATTACTCTCAAGATCATAAGAATAAATATATAACTTCTTGGTATCATTAATCAACCTTAAATCATAAAAAACATGATTTTAGGAAACAAAAATTTGGAATGATAAAATATAAACAATAGTTTTTATATTAAAATTATATAACAAAAATTTGATCCTAAAAAGTCAAGGCAGTACATAATTTTGAAAATAAAATAATATATATATACCATTTATTAAATATTATACACAAAATCATATTTATTATAGATTTCATACAAAATAATAATTTAATAATAATAAAAGTTGTATCATATAAAACATTCTCCTACCATATCACCAATTGCAACTTTATAATGATTATTTCAAAAAAACAAATTTCAACTTATATTACAATTTACCATTTTTTACACCTTTAAGTGTAAAATGTGTTTTCCCTATTTACTTATTTTTAAAACTATTTTATTTTTAATTTCTCTATTTTTTGAATCAATCACTATATATTTATATAATATATAATAGAGTATAAGATATGATTCTTCATCCAAAATCTAATCAATGGATGATTAGAAATTATATTTTTTACAAAGAGAGTTAATAAATTTACATTTTACACACAAATTATTATATTTTTATTACTTTGTAAAAATTACCATCAAGTACTCTCCCTCTCTAAAACACTGTGTTGAATATTTTTGAAATATCTGATCATTTATTTTTAAAATCAAATTCAATAAATATTTTTAGTCCTTCCATATTAATAACATGAATTTTTAAAACAAAACCAATGAATTTTGACCCATTGTTTATGTTTGAAAATTATAATAGATCAATGATGAAATAATATTATTTCTTATGACGTCAAAGGTTTATTTAATTTTTAATATTGGGGGAAACATTACCTACTAAAGAGAAAGATGATGTATAATTTAGAGGTATTGAGGATATTTTTCTAACTCCTAAATAAATAGAGGTATGAAAACAAAATATAAATATTTTTATAGTATGTATCATTTATTTTCAAAAGAATATTTTATATAGAGGTTGAGATAATATCTAAAATGGGAGTCATACATGAAAATTCATATATTGTTAATTATAAATCTACTTTGGTCCCTTAAACAATATATGAATAATAATTATATTTTATTATATGTTTCCCATAACTAATTTTATTTCATATAAATTATATAAATCAGATAACCTATGAGTATATTTGATTAATTAATATTTATGAATAAAATTAATAGTTTATTCTTTATAATTATTTTATTTCATGGCTTCTAGGAAGAGGGGAGACCATTATAAGTATGTAAAATTAAGGTATTTAATATATATATCCAAGACATGGGATAACATTAAGATTATAACATTACCTCACTTTGAGGTTTAAGGATCAATCAACTAATTATACATGAGATCACATCCATAACTCACATTACATTTGGGGGAGAACACTATCTCATGATGATAATAGATATTACTCTTGATCCAATGGAACCCCATGTCCAATTAAGATATATAAAAACCATAAATTTATTTTGTTTTATCTTTTTAAATAATTTAAGTAACATTTATATGATTTTTCATTGAGTTATCATGGATTTGTGGGTTTTTTAAAACCCATATAATAATATATTAAAAATTATAAATTAATTTTAAGGAATGAACATGAATTAAAGGGAATAAAAAATTATATTCTTATTAGAACCTTATATGGGATATCAAAGACATAATATATATTCAAAATAAAGGTTAAACCCTATGATAGTTATAATCATTATTCACACTAACATCCTCATGTTCGGGTTTTCATGAGTTGAAAAAATTTGAAAAATTAATAAATTCAATTAATACATTAATTCATAAATTAATTATCCAATGAAACATAGAGAACCAAATTTAAACTTTAAATTCATCATTAACCCCTCTTTTTGGTTATAAACATAAACTATATATTTAAATAGGGAGTGAGAGGTAGAGATTTTGGGGGTAATCATGTAATGAGGAATGAAATTATATATCAAAATCACCAATGGATGCACAGTGTATGTTAAACTCTTCATTAGATGTTAAAATTAATACATAGGGAATGTTATTTTATTTTTTATGTATTTTTTTCTTCAATTATATTTTCATAATTATGATCTGAAACCTTGTTCTTATTCCTCTGTCTCATTCAATGTGTTTTGATTTATGGTACAAGTATTAATCCCAAAAACTAATTTTTAATATCTTAAAATTAACTATTTATATAGAGGATCAATTTTTGGTTTCCAAAAAGAATATTTCTACAGAATCCCCCCTACACATTCCATTCACTTTCTGGTGTGGATTGTGTGGTGAGGCATAACAGTTACAGTGCTGCAGGATTTGATAATAGAGGTTGTGGGTCAAGGAGGAATGGGATGACATCGATGCAGGGAAACCAATATAGTGTTTAACATGGGTGAAAAAAAATTGTAGTTGAATTTATGGATTTTTTGGTTGGATGTGGAGGATAATATAGCCCCCATAGTGTGTGAATGCATTACTATTATGAGAGGATATAAACTAGCACAATATTTTCTGATCGGTCTTGATGAGGTGGATCATGTGACATGGATTAATGATTTTTTTTTGGATACTCCTTTCTAGTTAGGTGGTTCCTACAATACAATTAGTCCACCCTAGGGCTTGACCCAAGTGTGTTCCACATAATAGATCATTCAGGTGACTGATTCAGGTTGGGTGAACCAGACCTAAACCAAACATGGGGTAGTTTCATGGTGTGTGTGTGTGTGTGTTTTAAAACTGTGTATCTATTCATGAGGTGAGAAAACACATACTAAACAACAACCTCTCCCTAATAGTGTTCTTTTTGGTGTGCTTAGGGGTCACCACATGGTCTGTCCCTCTTGTGTGTTATGTTTATCAATAGTTTTTAAATGTTTTATGTTTAGGAAAATAAATATCCTATCATGAGTGTTTTTTAATATGGGTTATGATGGTACAGTTTGTTAGTATATGAAATACCATTCTCAAAGTGTGATAGATATTTTTAGGATTTATAATTCTCGGTCCAATGAAGGTGTTAATGCAAGGAAATCAATGCATTTATAAAGGGAAATTTATTACCCCTTTATGAATATACATTTTTATGTTGTATTTTTTTTAAATGTGATATTATGTGATAAATCACTCAGTGTTTAAATGTATTTGAAAATTTAAGCATTTTAATAATAATTATCCTATCATTAATTATTATATAATTTTTTAATTCATTTTATAAAATCAAATGTCATTCTTGAACAATTCACTATATAAGTCTGACAATTAATGAACTAATATTAATTCCAAAAACATAAAAATTGATGTTCACATTGGAACCTATAATATAAAATGAATAAGATACATCAAATGGTATTTCTTTATTAGATGAATTCTAGGAAGATAAAAAAGATCTTGAAAATATTTATTTTCGTGAACATATTTGAAGGCCTTGAAAAATTAAATAATGAATTTATATTTTTTTATAAATATTATATTTAAGGAGCATTGGAGTTGGAAATATAATACTTTGTAGTTACTAAGTATTATATATGGTCCCTTATAAAAAAAATATGGCTATCCATATCCATCCATTTGGGACAAGTCAACCACATGTGTGAGTAATGAATCAGCCACCAGGGAACTGACCAAAGAATGGTAATCTATAGTGTCTATGAGGGAACCACAGGAGAGAACACATGTTAATAATGTAGACCAAAGCAAACACATTTACTTCAATTTGTGTGATGATGGTTCTTGAATAATTCATAAGTGAGTTGTGACTTATGTGGATGTGGCGTGAAAGAGGTCTAGGTATCAAACCTAATGCTAGTTCTAAAGGTTGAAGATACAACATTAATTATATGGAAGCACTCAACCATGGCTGAAATTGTTTTGGAATAGAATAATAACATATTAATTTTTTAGAATTTATAATTATTTAAAAAAACACTTTTAGTTTTATAAGATTCATCATTATATTATGACTGAATCCTTTTAACAACTTCAACCTCCCATGACCCTTGACATCTTGCTTCAGCATCAACCATATCCTGTAGTGGGATAAATATCAAAACTGTTGTTATCCCACTATATTTAGACATTTAACACCATAAATATCACCATAAATTTATACATTGATGACTTTGAAACCATATAGTCAATGATTATGATATTTCTTAAATGATTCGATGTAACAGAGAGCCTTTTTTTCATAAAATGTATTTTTGATATTTGGAATGAATGAATCTATTCTAAGATTCATGTAGATAAGGTGTTTACACAATAAAATATTTTGATATCAAATAAGAAAGGAAACCACAATTTTAATCATATGTAAACCACGTAATGTCTAAAATACTAAACTCTTATATATTTTAATATTCATATTTGATGTACCTATTTGTTATAAAGGATTTACATGTAACTATTATTATAGGTGAGGCTATGAATCCTATAAAATAAATTCCCACCATCCAATCTAATATTAGTTTTTGATACTCTTTAGATCCCTCATTTTACATTGTGAAAATAAAGCATCCACACCTTACATAAAGAGGGCCTCTCATGATACATTCAACTATTTGAAGGAATTTTTCCAGGGATAAATCATTATAAAATAAGAATTATGAATATTTGTTGATCATGTGAAGACTAAACCATAGTCCTACTATTTAATGTGAAAAATGAAAAAAGAAAATACCCTTCAGGATACAAGAAGGATTATTTCCATGAACACCTCTTACATGAAGAACTCTTAAATAACAAAAAAAATAAATTTCATCTTGGATAAGATTGTTTTGTGTGTGAATATCATGTGTTTTTTTCACTTTAAGTAGTGAAAAATACATACAAAATATTTCCCAATGGAATAGAAACTAGGTATTATATGTCAAAAACCTATGTGAATCCATGTAGTATATCTTCATTAACTAATTAATCCATCTATATCAAATAGATTTTAGATAGTCACAAAAAAGGAGAAAAAGAATAAATAGAATTATGTCATGCGATTTACATGTGATATTACTCATACATGTCACTTTACCAGATTGATAATAGTTATGAAATATTTTATTATTTCATGTGATGTTGATGAAGTTTCTCACACTGCAATTTAAAATCTTATATTGTTTCTCAATAACCAAAAGAATATTAAAAAAAATTATTGAGCTATTCTTTTCATATTATTATTTAGGTTAAATTATCATGATTTTACTTGTATATATGATATTGATATTGTATTAACTAAAGAAGGATAATGACAATCATCCCATGACTGCTACATTTATAAGACAATCATTTGAATGTTTTGAATCATAGGTAGACTTTTGATAGTATTAATTTGAGGTAGAAGACCCAATTTATTATTTTCTTTTAAAAAGTCATATTCTATATAGGTGATCAATTACCAAGGAGTAGGATAACATCTTGTATTTATGGTAAATTAAATACCATGAAATTTGCCTGGTTGTTTATAGGTAAAAAGGTTCAACATCATAACATTTCTCATTCTTTTCTTGATAATAAATCTGTAGTAACCTAAACCATAGAATCCAATATCCAATTACATATTTAATTAATTGGCATAAGGTAAAAGGAATCATATCTTGAAGGATAAAAACTTTTATTAGTTCTGTTAAAATAGATACATACATGATTTCCATGTTACATTTATAAATAAAAATTATAACATACTTTTTTTAGAATAAAGTTATGCCCCCAGAATATCCTTTCATATAAAACATATAAACTTCATGGTTTCATGATAAAGGAAAAAAAATTCGATGAGATCAAATTCTCAATAGGGGTTAAATACAATGAAATATGTCATCAATAATTTAGAATAATCAATCTGTTAATGTAATAAATAAACACAAATTCCATTTGAATATATGGATAACGAATAATAAATATTAAAATATAACTAACTAAAACACATTCCATTTAATAGATAAATTTATAATGAATGTTATCCACAGATAATATCACTGTGAAAAATCATGTCTAATAAGATAAGGAAAAATCAATATGTGAAGGTAAATAACTGAAAACACAATCCCTTTTGATTAATGCTATTCAACTATTTCATCTTACATGACATGTCGATCCTTCGAGGGGAAATCTATAACCAGGACCCACCCATGTCTTTCATGTCCAAATAATTCCCCATATATCTAATAATTTATTTAATTCATAAATAATGTTCATCAACACAAAATATCCATGTTGTTTAAATATGGAGGATTTATCAATATTTCCCAGACAAACAAATGACTTTAAATATAGAACACCGTATTTTGAAAAGATATAGGTTTAATAAATAAACATATCAATGATAAATAATATCAATATTTAGGGGAACATTAATGTTCAATGGTCGTAATAAAGTGAATATTTCAAGGGAAACTAATTAACCCAAAAATGAATCAAGTGAATGTCAATGTTATCCATGGAAAAAATAATTAAAACCCCTTGAGAGTGATAATAAGAATGGTATCAATACACTATATACCCAGTTTAGTAATTGTTAATTGATAGGATATTATCATTGAAAAATAAAAATATAACAAAAAGATATTTAATAACATTCTTAAGGAAAATATCCTTTTCATTTCAAAATCAGTTTTGAAAATCATAAATCTCTACATGAATTTTGAAAATAAATTTTTTAGAAAATAATCATTGATACTTATAATGGAATAATAAAAACATTTTAATGGTAATGAAAACTAGAAATTTTATTCATGTCATACAGAATAAAACAATGATTCCTTTCAAAAAATTTATAAAATACAAATGGGATTTTTTTAAAACAACATGATGATTCCATTTAAAACATAAAAAGTAAAAAAAAAATTAAAAAAATTATTTAATAAAAATTTTTAAAAGTTCTAAAAATTTTACTTTTTTAGAAAAAACATTGTTTTAAGGGAACCGGATTTTGACTCAAGATATATATGAAATCATATTTTCTTCAAAAAAATTCTCTATTATTTTAATTACTAAAGAATGAAAAAAATTGTACTACTAAATAAAAATAGAATGAATAACTAGATGATAAAAAATTAAATTTATTTATCATAAAATGATCAAATTATTTTCTTGAACTAAAAATCTAGAATAAATAATCTCGATTATAATGTGATAGTGAAATAAACCCATAAAATGATAATAATGATTATGTGAAAATTAATAATTGAATATATTATCTGTATAAACTATAAATGGATGTAAAAAAGTTTAAATACAAAAAATATTCATATTCCATTACAAACATAATATTATTAAGACATAATTATTGATGTAAAAGTTCAAACTAATGAATTAAAATGGAGTTAGGAAATCACATATCACATGGTAATATTCAAGATAAATCCACGTGGATTAAATAATTAAAATTGAAATATAGGATACCATGAATTGTGAATTATTAATTATATTACATGTAAAATGGGTAGGTTATATTACATATAAAATAAATTTTTGAATAACATACAAACATCCCTTAATGAAAGGAAATTAAGACAAAATAACTTACGTTTGTCTTCTTTTTCATTCAATGTGATTTAACAGAATATATAGTGGGTTTAAACATGTTATTAACTAAAAAACAATATTAATTTTTATAATATCATATGTTATCCTTTTATAACATCTTATCTCCAGTTAATTAATAATCCTTTATTATTTTTATTATATTTGGTGTTAATTTCCCAGTTTTTTCATGCCTATTTTGTAATGAAAGTTCATGTTCTTGTACATAAGAAATAAGTAACTCATATAAAGAATGATAATTATTTTATAAATAGCATATTTACTCAACATATATATTATTATAATCATTCTTAAATTTTTATCATGTAAAATGAATCACATCGCTTTGTGGTGATGGTAGGTCATATGTACGTACGAGCGATGATATCATTCACATAACAGGTGAAAGGTTAAGGAAAATGATGATATTTTTTATTTTTAGATTAAAAATATTCACATATATAAAACATATATTCATTGTTTTTTCCTTATTAAATTTCTTATAAATCATAAGTGAGAAACAAATCATGTCGCTTTGTGTGGCGGTAGTCTACCGTATGAGTGACGTTATCGTATTTGAAACATAATTGAATACAAATAGGTATATGTGATATTAAAATTACTAAAGTATATTAATATCTTAAATTTCATATAAATTTTTTAAATACATCATTATATCCATCCTTGAATGGTATTAATGGTAAATTTGCAACATCGGTTCATGATGTGGTAGTCCACCGTACACAATATTGATGATTCTATTTACAATTTTAGAAAAGTGGAAATGGATAATTATTATGACATAAAAATAGTATCAAATAATTATATTTTATATGAAAGTTTAATTATATTTTAATTTTTAAGACATACTTTATGGTGAAAAATAAGAATGGAAATTAAATATCTTTGTTAAGTTAATTACATTCTTAATAAGAAACCTCATTTGGATCTCCTTTCAGGGACCCTATGGATAGTCTTCTAGGAATAAAATAATCCTAATAATATAACTAAGTATTTTTTGGAGAGAATATTTTATGTTTTTATCAAGATAATGGGATTTAGAGGTGTGTATATGTAATGGGATGGAATTCCATTTTATAAGTTGGGAAAGAGAACCTCCTTGGAAGTTATTTAGAAATTTCCCAATTGAATCCACAGTAATAAAGTAATTCACATGAATAATTATTCAAAAAGAACCTATATTCTAATATGGAATGTATAAGTTTGAAATATGTCCATAAAATTGGTTTTTTAATTTTCTGTAGTTCATTTTTAATCCTTATAGTCTTAGTTTAACCCCCCCCCATCAAAACCCATGCTAACCTTAACTGTGGTAAGTATTTTTTACTGTTTTTATTATTAATTTAGGTGAAAAAATGAAGAACATATTATATAATATAAATTATTATGATTTAAAATATTGATTCATTTTTCCCAAATTCAATTAATATAATTGGAAGAATAAAATTTAAAATTAATATGACAAATGGGATAAAAATTATGGTCTTCAAAGTGAAAATGTTCATAATTTTAAAACATTTTTAATAAAAAAATGTTTAAATGATTCCAATAAACTAAATTGGATTAATTGATATATAATTAAACAAATATTATATTAAAAACAATTAAAACTACAATTTAACATTATTAATTTTTTAACAAAATCGATGTTTTCAATTGAAATTCAATATTTTTCACTATTCAGTAAATAATGAAATTTTTATAAAAAATATCAAACATTATCCCTAAGATAAATTTGAAAAGATGATTTAAGAAATAAATTTTATTCTCTAAAATAAATTTTATAATAATGATAATAAATAAATTTTATATTATTTTTCCAATTAATGACTAAACCATATTTAAGAAATTAATATAATTTTTCATATTTTTTTAATATTAATTCATTCAATTTTTTTTTGTAATAAAAAGTTAACCATAATTTTCATAAATTAGTTTGAACTATTTATACCCAAAAATTTATCAAAAATAGAACAATTATCATATTTAATATTAATATTTTAATTATTTTTCATATTTTTTTTAATCTCGATGTTGCATGTGACACAATCTTAACTCAGAGTTATATATAATTCAAAGATAAACATTATTTTTCATGTAATGAAATCTTTTAAAGATATTGAATTTATTTTATAAAATATATATTATAAGTTATTGGGGTGTTTTATTTTCTAACATTTTCCGTAAAATAAATTGAATAATTAAAATTTAATGAATAAGAGGTGTCACATTCCCCCCACCTTTAATAAATTTCATCCTCTCAATTTAAACAAGATTGTGATAATCAAGTTTTTGATATTTATAAATAAATTTAACAAAAAAACACAACATAAAAGGGTTAATAAATATTCTCTTAATATTAGAGAAATGGATGTATAAAGGTCATATGGAATAACTGTGACTAGGATTCCAAGTAAGAGAACATTGGTGTGATGTAATGATGTATATATAGAATAAAAGAGTAACAATTATAGATATTGATTGAGGTAATTCACCACACAAAATTTAATGATCAATAGAAATTTAAGGTCCTTAAATCCATATATTTTAAATGTTTTAATAGAACATCTGATGCATCGTATATCAATTTAATAGGGTGTCATTTTTTTCAAGATTCTTTCCTTATACTTAAGGAACTCTTTTACATTCTAATTATATTTTGAAATATACTTACAAAATATTTTACTATTTCATAATCAAAATTTCAATCTTTGTTTTTTTATTAATTTCCAATTCATCCCTTACTCTATGAAATGAGTATCAAAAAATTTATTTTTTATGCTCAAAGAACCAAAATTCACTTTAAAAGGATTATAAAATCCATAAAAGAGTGAACAGTTTTTTTGTATGTCTCTAACTATTTTCTAAGACCAATATGGGTAGTAGAAGTTTTTAATATAACAAATTAATCTCTAAAAATTATATGTAACACCACTGGTTCATCATTAATATTTATTTTTTAAATTATATAACTAATATAAATGTCATATTAACCAAGGAATAAATTAGGATAGTGCTACGTGTTAAGCCCTTATTGTTCCTTGGTCGTGGGTTCAAGCCCTATGGACTTACAGATTTTAAATTTTTTCACCTGGGATTTGGGTTATCCATTTGTTCAAAAACTATGTTTATGTAATTCCTATAACATTACACAAAAAATATTATGGATATTCTTGAAATAAAATTCTTCATTAAATAAATTTTTTATAAAGGTTTTCAATATAAATTTTTTCACAAAGTCTAATAGTATTATTTGTCTATTATTATAATTTCATAAATGATAATATCTACCCTAAAGTGTATAAGTTACTTTAAATTTATATCTATAAAATGTAAATACAATATTCCCCAAATAAATTTTCTACTAAGACATATACTTGCTATAAATTTATCAAAAAATATCCTTAATCATGGTAGAATCCCACCATAAAAATATTAAAAATGACATTTTAAGACTATTAAATTATTATCAATCCTAAACTGATAAAAAAATGATGGTATACATAACACATTAGTTAATGAAGACTTTTATTCCTCTAAAATTTTACAAAATCCTTAGATGTTTCATTATTCTTATAACCAAAATACCATTTGTGAAATAATTCAACAATTTAATTATTGAATAACAATATATAAATGCATCATCCTTTTTATTTCCATAATAGTCATCCCTTGGTCTAGGGTTTATCCTTTAGAATAGTTAATTAACATTGATAATTCATAGTTTCCCCACATTTAATAGAGTAAACTATAAATACATCCCTAGGATGTGATTTATTTCCTTCCATCATACTCATCATTTTACCTCAAAAAATTATTACATTTTTCCCTTATTTTCTACTTGTGAAACATTTTCCAATATCATTAGGACACATTCATTTAAATATAAGAAATATTAGGCTTAACCTAGATCATTCATAGTCAATATCTATTTAAATCCATCATAATGGTTTGTAATGAAAATTTTAATTATCCTAATCATATCCCCTAGGAGTGTCAAATTAGGTGTGTAGTAAGGACCAATGTTTTGAACCATGTAATGATTAGGTGAAGACAAATGTGCCATTTTTGGATTTATAACCCTTAAATAACTCTATTCTAGAACCATGTACCCTTTTAGTGCCATTAAGGGATGTATTTCTAGGAAAACCTACATAATGTCTTCCAAAACAAATCATTAGGATATTATTCTATACTTATCCTCAAACTCTATCATAGGGTTATGATACCTAATATATTTTTTCCTAAATGTAGTTCACATGGTTTCTACTAACCTACCTCTGATACAAATGGTAGTGACCCTGACCCCAATACCATAGACATGGTTATTTCTTTAATAACTTAGTATAATAAAGAAGGAATCATATCCCAAGGACCGAATAGTTCATTAATATTGGTAAAATAGATACATACATTATTACTATGTTAAATTTGAAAAAACTAATTAGAACCTATTTTTTAGATTAAAATTGTTCCTTCTATAATATCCTTACATATCAAACATTTTACACTTCATGGATTTCTGATAAAGGAAACTAAATAAGGGAGGTCTCAAACGCTAATTAATTTTTAAGTAGAATGGTATATATCATGAATCAATTAGAATAATAAATATGGTACGGAAAATAACTAAACACATTTTCCATTTAAATAACTGGATAAGGCATAATCAATATATAATTGTTAATTAATGAAATCAAATTTAATTTAATCAATTAACATAGAATGAAAGGCATCCATAGAAAATATCACTATTAAAATATCATGGATAACAAGATAAGGAACAATCAACATTGAAAGTTAAATAACTAAAAATGCATTCCATTGAATCAATAAAATGATAATCAAATGCATCCAAAGATAATTTCTTTTAAAACATATTATGGATAATTATACCAAAATTCTTAATGAATGAAATAGTTAATTATTGGATGTCATGTCTTAGCCATGTGATACCTCTACCCTTAATAATTATCCTGAATACATTATTAACATTATGGGTAGAAACCCATTTAACAATTGATACCCAATTGTATAATCTCATGAGAAGTTTCAATGAATCAAGGGGTTATTGGTAACTAGGCCCCGCATATGTATTTAATATACAAATCATTCCATATATATCTAGTAATAAATTTAATTCAAAAAAAATGATCTATATCATCAACTACAAATATTGAGTAAATAATATGTATTTATTAATATTTATAGATAAAAAAATTACTTTCAATGTTGAACACCGTATGTAGAAATAATAAATTTATCAATAAATTAACATTTAAATGATAAATATTATGGATATTTAGAGGGAATTTTAATTTCCAATTATCACATGGAAGTGAAAATTTCTTGGAAAATTTATTCACTAATGAAATAAATATTGGAACTAAATATTAATATTATTCTTGGTCAAAATATTGATAAACCATCCATAGGGATGATAAGAATAATATCATTATAACATATCCCTAATGTAGACTTCTCATTTTAAAAATAAATTTTATAAAAAATTGTGTTCAAAATTCATTTTAAAAATAAATTTTATTTAAAATAAATGTTCAAACATATAATGGAATCATAAAAATATTTTATTTTTTAAGACGGATGGAAATTCTATTCATGTCATAAATGTGAAAACAATGATTTCATTACCTTTTTCTGAAATATAAAAATATCCATTGTTTTGAAAATGAAATGAAAATTTATACTGAAACATAAAAAGTAAAAATGGGTAAAATTTTATTTTATAATTCATTTTTAAAATGCTAAAAAAAATTAAAACATTTGTAGAAAACATAGTTTTGTAAGAAAACTAATTTTCTATGGAAGAGAGAAATGATGTTAGATTTACATAAAACAATTAATCAATTATTTTAGGTACTAAATGGTAGAAAATAGTGATATTACTTGAATATATTATGAATAACTAGAGGGTGATAAAATTAAATGGGTTTGTTAGGCAATTATAAAATAATTCCAATCAACTGAAATGAAATAACTAACAATCTTGATTAGAATGAGATTGTGAAATAATCCATTATAATGATCATAAAGTTGAAGTGATAATTAATCAATGAATTGATTATCTGTATCAACTGTAAGTATACATAAAATAAGTGGAAATATAGCAATATATAGATAATAGTAATTACAAACATAAGCTTATAATAACAAAATCAATGATATAGAAGTTTAACCCAATTAATATAAACTGAGTTAAGAGATATCATACCACTTGGTCTAATTCAAGACATATCTACATCGATAAAATAATTGAAAATTAAACATATAAAAACAATAATTATGATTTATTTAAGATATATCATGTGATATGGGATGTGTATGCACCATATAAAATAAATTTTTGTATAACATGCAAATATACCTCAATAAAAGGTAATATAGATAGAATCTATTAACCCATACTTCCTTTTCATTAAACATGTTTTAGTATTTAGTATAATGGTTTTAAAAAAATTATTAACTTAAAAATTGACCATATTAATATTTATAATATCATATATGGTCCTTCAATAACATATTACCACCCATTCATTAAAATCATTCATTATATTAATTATCTTTTGTCTTAATTGCCTTATTTTTGCATTCATGTTCTAAAATAAAAGATATGTTTATTTTGAAATGGATATAACTAATTCATTAATATAATTTTAAAAAAATTATAGATATCATATTTAATCAGTATATAAATAATTATAATGATTCATAAAAAATTTCCATGGAAAATTAATTGCATTGTTTCATGGAGATGATAGTTCGTACATACACATGATCCATAATATAATTCTATTAATGAGTAAAATGGTACATAAGTAGATTATATGATTATTTTAATGAATGAATATCATCTCATATAAATCACATATATCAATTAATTTTATCCTAACTACATTCCATGTAAATTTTAAGTGGAAAACGGCATCGCTTCATGAGGTGTTAGTCTTCTGTACACATGAGATATAATATAGTATTTAAAACAGAATGGAAAGACAAATGATATATGTGATATCAAAATTCTATAAATATAATAATATTGTAACATCCCAAGTAAGTAATGAATAATAGATATTTTTATCTATGTCTATTAATGATTAAGATAGTGTTTTAGAGGCTTAAAATGAAAATAAATCCAATCTTAAGCATGGAATACACTAATATTCTTAAAAGATTGTTTTACTGCCTTATGATGGAAAACCCTTTTTAAATATATATTTTGACAATTTTATAAACTATTTTTGTCAAAATAAACTTATTCTTTATAATTGGGACATCAAAATTTACTTTGTGTGAATTTTTTGTATTTTTCTGACAATGTTCATTTTTTTAATGAATAGTGAAAAATACTGCATTTTACATCAAAACTGCTTTTTAATCTAATTTATTTATATGATTAGATTATGTTTTGAATTGGTTTTGAAGTTAAATTAGAATATATTTTTACCATTTAATCCAATGGTGGTCATTGGAATCAATTTCAGTTTGAAATTGGACTTAATTTGGTGTCAATATTTTGATATTTATTGTTTCATAAAAACACGCTATTTGCTCTGACAACGGGAATTAATTATTAAATTAATTAATGTGACTTATATGTTTTGAATTTTGTAAAATATACTTCATTTTTGAATTTGGAATATCAAATATAGCTTAGGGTGATTTTTTGGTAATTTTCTAAAAAACTTCAATTTTTGATGAATAGTGAAACCACTAAGTCGTACTTATAAAAACTGATTTTCCGTTTAAATGAAATTTTTCCATCATTGTGTTTTGAATTTCAAAAATCCGACATACATGGTTGAAATTAAGAAGTAAAATTTGGTTCAATGAGATTAAAATAATTTTTTGGTGAATAGTAACTTATTAAGTTTTTAATCGCGATTAGTGGTAATTAGTGTAGTTTAAGGTAAAAATAATGCTTTATTAAAATAAGATGAGCTTGAAACATGTAGTACCCTCATTGGTTGTGTCATGGCCGACCAAGACAAGCCATGGGTCTACTTGGGGACCCCATGGATCCACTTTGGTTGGGAAATGACATAAATAACTTTTTATTTAATGTAAAAGTAAAAATGACACAAACATAATATGTTTTACAAAAATAATTTTTACATGGGGTTATAAAGATCAGATTTTTTATTATAAATATTAATTGGAAAGATAAAAAAGATTTCCTAAATCATAGTATTTTTTTATAATTTTTAAAATTTATATAAATTAAATTATTTATGACATCATGATGATGCAGTGGTGACCTCATTATTTAACGATTTAAATAAAATGGAAAGATAATGAAAAATCTAAAACCTACACATGGACAAAACCAATTGGATGAGTGTATTTCGAAGACTTATCACCTTATCCTAGAATTATAGCAATGTGGGACCTTTTGAATCAGAAAGTCGTTTTAAAATAAAGTAACTTATCTTTACTTTCCAAAAGTGCCCCTCCTCTCCTCTTATAAAAGGCCCCCACCTCTACCTCATTTAACACACACCTCAAGACTTTGTCTCGGCCAAAACCTGCCCATTTACTCTCTCCACATCCCTCTCCTCAACCAAGAGGATTCCCATTGGGAAGAATCCTTTCAAAGGAAGCCTTTAGGCTCAAATCAAAAGGAGTTACACTTTTAAAGGTAATTCATTCTCTCATGTTCATTTGTTTTATTCTGCTTCTCCAACCCCCTAAACTCTTTTTATTTACTTCTTTTGTAACAACACCAGTATCTTCAATATACTAGTATGTTGTTATAATATTTATTTTATCTACACTCTCACACAACTACATCAAATGGTTAAAGAACATACGGTTTCCATGGATGGTGAAATTCTGCCTCCCGAAACGATGATTGTTCAATACTCATTTAACACATTCAAAGGTGGCCATTATGATGTCACGATTTTTATATATTATATATAATATGTTTATTTTTTCCTTAAGCTTCTGTTTTTTTCATTTTGGGCATACCGTTATGGTTTCCATTATGGGTAAACACGATATCTTCATTTTAGGAAGTGCGGACTACCGCCCCCTGAAAGTGATTTGATTCATTAATACCATATGTGGGATGTGTAAAGGATAAAGTTAATGATATTATATATGTTATTATACTGGAATTATAATATAATCTTATATCATTATGATTCCATTCCAGAAAATACGAAATAGAAATGGAAGTAGCGTTCATGCGTACGTACGGCTTACCGTCTCCATGAACGGTGCATTTCATTTCTTACCTCTAAATGTGATGTAATATTATAAATACATGTATATGATGAATATATATGATATATATGTTATCAAAATCAGTAATAAAATTATGGATATAATGAAACTTTGACCAAATTAACAACATGTAAGTGTAAGAAGTCTATTTTTGACTTAAGAACCAAATACCGACAAAATGAACACTATTAACTTAAATGATTACATGATGTTCATAACATAGTATAAAAGGAATAATGAACTTGAAAAAGGTTCATAAGAAAGTAGAGATTAACTCAAGTTTATTATTCAGGAGATTAAAGAACATTCGGGTCAAGTCGGATACGAGGTATGGGACTTCGTCTCAATCTCCTTTCATTGAGGCATATTTTGTTTTATACACAACCTTCTTTTATACGGTGTATAAACCCCTTTTACTTTTATGTTTATTCAAAAGGAATCTTTTTTATACGAAGCGTTTAATAAACGAAAAAAGGGAATGTTTTTGTCGTACGTATGCGGCGACAACGACTTCTCCGCCATCGTGACCGTTATTTGAGTTTCGGCTTCCTCTACAAGCCATACCTTCTTTTTAAAAGAAAAATAAATACCATGTTTTACTTTTATTTTATTTTGGTATTGAAAATGGTTTTCACAATGTTTTTTGTGTTGTATTGATATCTTGTGATTGAAATGTGGAAATGTTATGTTTCCTTTATGCATGTTTTATGTGATACGATTATGTTATGGTTCTTGGGCATTATTATGAAGATGGGTGTTTCCGTGATAAACTAAGGGCGGGTGAGCCCGATATAGATCTCCAATGCATTGGGTAACGCGAAGGAGTGAAACGTTAAGGTTTCTCCGAAGAGATTTAGGGAATATATTGTGATGGGTATTCCAAACGTAACCAAGAGGGTTACTCTCTACGTAATAATGTTATGAATGCCTCAAGTTACCTTTATGTCTTATGATTTCTATGATTTGTTCATGATTTTATGAGGTATGTTAAAGTGCATATGTTTTATGGGTAAATTATTATCTCATCCTTAGGTATATATGTACCCTTGTTTCCTTTCCATATTTTTATATCCCTTACTGAGCTTTTTATGCTCATCCCATGTTTATTTTGAAATGATTTTCACAGGTCAAGGGAAGGGTACATGATATGATGATAGTGTCAAGGAAGTGTCAAGAAATAATCCATGTTTTATTTTTAATATGTTTCCATTGATGGGAATGAAGAATACTATCTTTATGTAACCACTTTGTTTATATGTGGAATGTAATGCAAGTTTTATGATCTAATTCTCTAAAACTCTAAACCCGAAAAGATCCTCAATGTGTAATCTTGTAATAACTCAAGATTAAGTAAGGTTTAAGGCTGGGGCCTTGTAGTTGGTATCAAAGGTTGGTTTAGATAACTTTAGGAGTTATAATTCTATTAAATGATTATCCAAAAATATTTTTTTGAAATGATATAGCATTTGAGGATTACCATGTTGCTTCATCTAAGACATGTTTGTTCAGAATGTTTTTCCGCAGAGGAAATAGGGAAGCAGTGCTAGGAAGGCATACAGAAGAAAATAACCTTCCGAATCAGCATCCCGAGATGGTCGGAATTGGAACTGAATAGTTTGTTTCAGTAATGGTGCGGTTGACTCAGGCGATAAATGGTGGTGGTATCCATGCACGAGATCAGCCAGATTAACCGCAGAGGAACATATCAGCGGTGGAACATTTCATGAGGCAACATCCCCCATCATTCAGAGGATCATCTGACCCTATGCTAGCTGAAGGGTGGATTAAAGCACTAGAGAAGATTTTTGATGTCATGGGGTGTTCAGACAATCAAAAGGTTAGTCTTTCTATTTACCGTTTGGAGGGTAAGGCAGATCAGTGGTGGTCGATGGTTAAAAATATCAGGGACGTTGATGAGATTGATGCTCTCAACTGGGAGGAATTCAAAGGTATGTTTCTTGAGAAGTATTTTCCTAAGGTTGTTCGACTTAGGATGGAAAATAAATTCTTGGAATTGAGGCAAGAGGAAGACTCAGTGGCTGCCTATGAAGAAAGGTTCACTCTATTGGCAAGGTATGCTCCAAATTTTATCCGAGACCTTGATAGTAAAATCAATCGTTTTTACTCAGGATTAAATCCAAAATATCGAAGGGCATTAGCTTCTCGTGAGTTTAAAAGTTATGAAAAGCTTGTTCGATGTGCTGAGAAGGTGGAAATGGAGTTTTCCGATGACCAAGTGTTCTATAGCAACCAACAGAAGAAGAGACCGAGGTGGCAGGAGAAAGGTAAGAATTCTTCAAAAAAGTCTGATGGTAAGAGAACTAAGTTTCCAGTTTGTGATAAATGTGGCAAAAGACATGCTGGGGAATGTCTTCTGAATTATGGAAAGTGCTACTGATGTGGTAAGATGGGACATAAGGCTCGTTATTGCACTGAAAAGGATCAAGGTTAAGGTAAGAACAAATTTGATTTACAGTTAGTGAAATGTTATAAGTGCAATGAGATTGGTCACTATGCAAACGAGTGTCTGACAAAGATCTTGAGTGATGGGAAGCAGTTAGACTACAAGAACAAAGGGGTATTGAAATCCTTTGCAACTACTTCAGCAGATGTCGGGCCATCAAATGAAGTTGTATCAAGTACTTTGTTTTTTTTTCAGATTATGCCAGTGTGTTGTTTGATTCGCGGTCTACACATTCTTTCATCTCTGAAACCTTTTCTAGTAAAATGGGAATACCATCTCAAGAAATGACTCCTGAAATTTTGGTAAAAACACCTGGGGGAAATGTTGAGGCAAAAAGAATTTATAAGAATCTTCCTATCCTTATCTGTGGAAAGAACCTACTTGCAAACCTTATTGTTCTACCTCTAGTAGAGTTTGATGTTATCCTGGGTATGGATTGGCTCTCTATTTACCATGCTAAGATTGACTATAGAGCTAAAGAAGTTTATTTTCAGAAATAATTTCAGTTTGTGTACAAGATTGAACCCTTACTTTTGATAACATATCAAGAGGCCGAGAAACTTGTAAAATATGGAAATGAATGTTACCTTGCACACGTCATTGAAAATAAAGGAACTGTTCAGATTAATGATGTGCCAGTGGTAAATGAGTATCCTGATGTTTTTCCTGGTAAGTTGCCTGGAATAATACCAGATCGGGAAGTCGAGTTTACTGTTGACTTAGTTCCTGATGCTAAGCCAATTTCAAAACCCCCTTATTGAATGGCACAAATTGAACTTTTAGAGTTGAAGAAGCAATTGCAAGATTTATTAGAGAAAGGTTTCATTAGACCTATCAAATCACCAATGGGTGATCCTGTTTTATTTATTAAAAAGAAAGATGTTTCTATGAGACTTTGCATTGATTATAGAGCCTTGAATAGCCTCACTGTTAAGAACAAATATCATTTCCCTCATATCGATGATTTGTTTGATCAGCTCCAGGGAGCTCAGTTTTTTTCAAATATTGACCTGAGATCGGGGTACCATCAGCTGAAGGTAAAGGAGGCAGATATTCCGAAGACCACGTTCCGTATGAGATATGGCCATTATGAATTTGTAGTAATGCCTTTTGGGCTAACCAATGCACCTGCTGTATTCATGGAATTAATGAATATAATTTTCCATGAGTTCTTGGATAAGTTTGTGGTGGTTTTCATTGATGATATTTTGGTGTTTTCTAAAAGTAAAGAGGAGCATGAAAGACATTTAAGGGTTATCTTGCAAACCTTAAAAGAAAATAAATTGTATGGGAAATTCAGCAAGTGTGATTTTTGGTTGAAACAAATTTCTTTCCTTGGTCACATTGTTTCTAAAGATGGAATAACTATTGATCCTACAAAAACAAAAGTTGTGGAAGAATGGCCAAGACCCACAAATGTAACCGAGATTCGTAGCTTACTTGGTTTGGTGGGATATTACTGAAGGTTTGTTAGAAAGTTTTCATGGTTATCTAGTCCAATGACTAAGCTAACTCGGAAGGGTGTTATGTTTATCTGGGCAAAAGAATGTGATGATTGTTTTCAGGAATTGAAAAGAAGATTGGTGAATGCTCCAGTTTTGGCACTACCTTCCAGGAATGGTGAGTTTTTTATATACAGTGATGTTTCATTGAAAGGACTTGGTTGCGTCCTAATGCAGAATGATCAGGTAATTGCTTATGCTTCACGACAGTTGAAAACTCATGAGGTAAATTACCCTACACATGATTTGGAATTAGCTGCTATTGTTTTTGCTTTAAAAATTTGGAGGCATCATTTGTATGGAGTAAAGTGTGAAATATATACCGATCACAAAAGTTTAAAGTATATATTCACTCATAAAGAGTTAAACATGATACAGAGTAGATGGCTAGAATTAATCAAGGATTATGATTGTACAATTCATTACCATCCGGGAAAAGCATATAAAGTGGCTGATGCTTTGAGTCGAAAAAGTAATGCTTCATTAACAATGTTGCGTTTGGAACGTGATCCTTTGGTTAAGGATTTTATGAACTTTTTCATAGAAGTTGTTGGTGAAGGAATTCCTTCTGTTTTGTTTCAGGTATCAGTGAGATCTTCTCTATCAGATAGAATCAAGCAAGCACAGAATCAAGACAGTGAGTTGCAGAAAAAGGTAGAGCTGTTTCAGAAAGGTAAGTTTCCTGAATTCAACATTGATAATGATTGTGTTTCGAGATTTGGGAAGAGGTTGTGTGTGCCTTGTGATTCATAGTTGAAGAGAGAGTTGTTATGTGAAGCTCATAGTTCTCCGTTTTCAGTTCATCCAGGCATTACTAAGATGTATAGAGATCTGCGGGAGTATTACTGGTGGGATGGAATGAAAAGAGATATTGCTGATTTTACTATGAAGTGTTTGACTTGTCAGCAGGTTAAAGCAGAGCGGCAGTTACCGAAAGGGATGCTTCAGCCTTTACCAGTGCCAGAGTGGAAATGGGATAATATATCCATGGACTTTGTTGTTGGATTACCGAAGACATCTCGAGGTAATAATGCAATCTGGGTTATTGTTGATCGCTTGACCAAATCTGCTCATTTCCTTGCTATACAAGATACTTTTTCCCTAGATCAACTTTCCCGTTTGTATCATAAAGAGATAGTTAGGTTACATGGAGTTCCTCTCTCCATTGTATCTGATCGTGATCCCAGGTTTACTTCTAACTTTTGGAAAGGCCTTCAGAAGTCGTTGGGTACTGAATTAAATTTTAGTACAGCTTTTCATCCTCAATCAGATGGGCAGTCAGAACGAACAATTCAGACATTGGAGGATATGCTACAAGCTTGTTCAATGGATTATCAGGGAAGTTGGGAACAATATCTTTCTTTGGTTTAATTTTCATATAATAACTGTTTTCATTCCAGTAAACAGATGGCACCATTTCAGGCATTATATGGGAAGCGGTGTCGAACTCCAGCTTTCTGGGATGAAGTGGGTCAAAGGAAGTTGATGGGGCCAGAATTGGTAGAAGAGATGGCAGAAAAAGTTCAACTGATTCAGAAACACATGAGAACAGCTTAGAGTAGGCAGAAGAGTTATGCGGATAACCGGAGGAAGGATCTATCTTTCGAGGTAGGTGATCATGTTTTTCTCAAGGTTTCTCCTTAGAAAAGTGTGATGAGATTTGGTAAGAAAGGAAAGTTGAGTCCAAGGTTCATTGGACCATACGAAATTCTGGAGAGAGTTGGATCAGTTTCATATCGAGTGGCTTTACCTCTGAGTTTATCTCAGTTACACAATGTTTTTCACGTTTCGATGTTGAGAAAGTATATGCCAGATCCATCTCATGTTTTGAGTCCAGAGGTAGTTCAGCTGGAAGAGAACCTATCTTATGAGGAGAAACCGGTCCAGATTCTTGACCACAGGGAGCAAGTGTTACGGAATAAGGTGATTCACCAGGTAAAGGTTTTGTGGAAAAACCACATGATTGAAGAGGCAACATGGGAATCTGAAAATGCAATGATGGATAAGTACCCTCATTTATTCGATAAGTAAATAAATTGCGGGGACGAAATTTTCTAAAGGGGGGAAGGATGTAACATCCCAAGTAAGTAATGAATAATAGATATTTTTATCTTTGTCTATTAATGATTAAGATAGTGTTTTAGAGGCTTAAAATGAAAATAAATCCAATCTTAAGCATGGAATACACTAATATTCTTAAAAGATTGTTTTACTGCCTTATGATGGAAAACCCTTTTTAAATCTATCTTTTGAAAATTTTATAAACTATTTTTGTCAAAATAAACTTATTCTTTATAATTTGGACAACAAAATTTACTTTGTGTGAATTTTTGGTATTTTTCTGACAATGTTCATTTTTTAATGAATAGTGAAAAATACTGCATTTTACATCAAAACTGCTTTTTAATCTAATTTATTTATATGATTAGATTATGTTTTGAATTGGTTTTGAAGTGAAATTAGAATATATTTTTACCATTTAATCCAATGGTGGTCATTGGATTCAATTTCACTTTGAAATTGCACATAATTTGGTGTCAATATTTTGATACTTATTGTTTCATAAAAACACGCTATTTGCTCTAACAGCGGGAATTAATTATTAAATTAATTAATGTGACTTATATGTTTTTAATTTTTTAAAATATAATTCATTTTTGAATTTGGAATATCAAATATAGCTTAGGGTGAATTTTTGGTAATTTTTTAAAAAACTTCAATTTTTGATGAATAGTGAAACCACTAAGTGGTACTTATAAAAACTGATTTTCCATTTAAATGAAATTTTTCCATCATTGTGTTTTGAATTTCAAAAATCTGACATACATGTTTGACATTAAGAAGTAAAATATGGTTCAATGAGATTAAAATAATTTTTTGGTGAATAGTAACTAATTAAGTTTTTAATCACAATTAGTGGTAATTAGTGTAGTTTAAGGTAAAAATAATGCTTTAATAAAATAAGATGAGATTGACACATGTATTACCCTCATTGGTTTTGTCATGGAAGACAAATACAAGCCATGGGTTAACTTGGGGACCCCATGGATCCACTTTGGTTGGAAAATGACATAAATAACTTTTTATTTAATGTAAAAGTAAAAATGACACAAACATAATATGTTTTACGAAAACAATTTTTACATGGGGTTATAAAGATCATATTTTTTATTATAAATAGTCATTATAAATCTAAAAATATTTCCTACATCATAGTATTTTTTTTATAATTTCTAGACTTTATATAAATTAAATTATTTATGACATCATGATGATGAAGCGATGACCTCATTATTTAACGATTTAAATAAAATGGAAAGATAATGAAAAATCTAAAACCTACACATGGACAAAACCAATTGGATGAGTGGATTTCGAAGCCTTATCACCTTATCCTCGAATTATATCAATGTGGGACCTTTTGAATCCGAAACTCTTTTTAAAATAAAGTAACTTATCTTTACTTTCCAAAAGTGCCCCTCCTCTCCTCTTATAAAAGGCCTCCACCTCTACCTCATTTCACACACTCCTAAAGCCTTTGGCTCGTCCAAACCCTGTCCATTTACTCTCTCCACATCCCTCTCCTCATCCTAGAGGATTCCCTTTTGTCATAATCCTTTCAAAGGAATCCTTTAGGCTCAAATCAAAAGGAGTTACACTTTTAAAGGTAATTCATTCTCTCATGTTCATTTGTTTTATTCTGCTTCTCCAACCCCCTAAACTCTTTTTATTTATTCCTTTTGTAACAACACCAGTATCTTCAATATACTAGGATGTTGTTATAAGATTTATTTGAGCTAAACTCTCACACAACTACATCAAATGGTTAAAGAACATACGGTTTCCGTGGATGGTGAAATTTTGCCTCCCGAAACGATGATTGTTCAATACTCATTTAACACCTTCAAAGGTGGCCATTATGATGTCACTATTTTTATATATGATATATAATATGTTTATTTTTTCCTTAAGCTTCTGTTTTTTTTCATTTTGGGCATACCTTTATGGTTTCCATTATGGGTAAACACGATATCTTCATTTTAGGAAGTGCGGACTACCGCCCCCTGAAAGTGATTTGATTCGTTAAAACCATATGTGGTATGTGTAAAGGATAAATTTAATGATATTATATATGTTATTATACTAGAATTATAATATACTATTATATCATTATGATTCCATTACAGAAAATACGAAATAGAAATGGAAGTAGCGTTCATGCGTACGTACGGATTACCGTCTCCATGAACGGTGCATTTCATTTCTTACCTCTAAATGTGATTTAATATTATAAATAAATGTATTTGATGAATATATAGGATATATATGTTATCAAAATCATTAATATAATTCTGGATATAATGAAACTTTGACCAAATTAACAACATATAAGTGTAAGAAGTATATTTTTGACTTAAGAACCAAATACCGACAAAATGAACACTATTAACTTAAATGATTACATGATGTTCAATACATGGTATAAAAGGAATAATTAACTTGAAAGAGGTTAATAAGCAAGTAGAATTTAACTCAAGTTTATTATTCAGGAGATTAAAGAACGGTCGGGTCAAGTCGGATACGAGGTATGGGACTTCGTCTCAATCTCCTTTCATTGAGGCATATTTTGTTTTATACACAACCTTCTTTTATACGGTGTATAAACCCCTTTAACTTTTACGTTTATTCAAAAGGAATCTTTTTTATACGAAGCGTTTATTAAACGACAAAAGGGAATGTTTTTGTCGTACGTATGCGGTGACAATGACTTCTCCGCCGTCATGACCGTTATTTGAGTTTCGGCTTCCTCTACAAGCCATACCTTCTTTTTAAAAGAAAAATAAATACCATGTTTTACTTTTCTTTTATTTTGGTATTGAAAATGGTTTTCACAATGTTTTTGGTGTTGTATTGATATCTTGTGATTGAAATGTGGAAATGTTATGTTTTCTTTTATGCATGTTTTATGTGATACGATTATGTTATGGTTCTTGGGCATTATTATGAAGACGGGTGGTTCCGTGATAAACTAAGGGCGGGTGAGCCCGATATAGCTCTCCAATGCATTGGGTAACGCGAAGGATTGAAACGTTAAGGTTTCTCTGAAGAGATTTAAGGAATATACTATGATGGGTATTCCAAACATAACCAAGAGGGTTACTCCCTATGTAAGAATGTTATGAATGCCTCAAGTTACCTTTATGTCTTATGATTTATATGATTTGTTCATGATTTTATGAGGTATGTTAAAGTGCCTATATTTTATGGGTAAAGTATGATCTCATCCTTAGGTATATATGTACCCTTGTTTCCTTTCCATATTTTTATATCCCTTACTGAGCTTTTTATGCTCATCCCATGTTTTTTTCGAAATGATTTTCACAGGTCAAGGGAAGGGTACATGATATGATGATAGTGTCAAAGAAGTGTCAAGAAAGAATCCATGTTTTATTTTTAATATGTTTCCATTTATGGGAATTAATAATACTATCTTTATGTAACCACTTTGTTTATATGTGGAATGTAATGAAAGTTTTATGATCTAATTCTCTATAACTCTAAACCCGAAAAGATCCTCAATGTGTAATCTTGTAATAACTCAAGATTAAGTAAGTTTTAAGGCTGGGGACTTATAAATATCATAAAAACATATAAATTTGGTAAATATATAATTATATATAGACTTTAAAGTTATCTATAGAAACCAAGCTATATCGGTTCGCGAGACGGTAGTCCTCCATACACAAGATAGGTGATTTTGATTCCCATTTAAAGGAAGTGGAGATGGATAATTGTTTTCCCATAAACATAATAAGATATTAGTATATTGTAGAAACTATTTTTATTATATTTTAAGTGTTAATACATAATTTATGGTTGAAATAGAATAATGAAAATAATAGATCTTGGAAGAGATAACTACCTTGTCTAAGAGAAACCTCCTTTGGATCTCCTCTCAAGCACCCTAGGTATGGTCTTTTGGGAGGACCAGAAGCTCTTAAAAATAACTAAGGATGTAGGGGTGGTAATTTTTTATGGGTTTTAAGAATTTTGTCTTGGAATTTGTGAATATTTTATGAGAGGGAGTCCCATTTTATAAGGGGTAAGCGTACCTCCTTGGAAATTACATGTAAATTTCCCAAATAAATGTGAAATGATAAATTATTCACATGAAAAAAGCTTCCAAATGATCCTATAATCAAAATTGGTAAGTATTTATTTAAAATATTTCCATAAAACAATATATTTACTTGTTGTTAAGTTATTTTTAATCTTTATCTTTATAGTTTTATCAAACTATTAACCGATTATAATCTTAACCGCGATTAATATTTTTTATAGTTTTAAAATTTTATTTTGAAAAAAAATAATACTTTCTTATTAGATAATATAAATTATGTTATTAAAAATATTGAATTATATTTTTAAAATGACATTCAAAAAATAGGAAATATTAATTTAAAATTAATCACGGAAAGATGACAAGAAATAATGTTTTCAAGGCGAAAATGATATAAAGTTTACAATTGTTTTTATATAAAACTTCATAATGAAAATGATTCTAATGAACTAAATTACATTCATTGATATATAATTAAACTAATTTTTTAATTAAAAACATTTAAAAATAAAATTTAATTTAATATATAATTTAAATTAAATCTCATTTTTTAAGTAAAATTCAGTATTTTTCACTATTCGTCAAAAAATGAAATATTTCATAAAAATCCCATAATTCATAAAAAGTTGAGTCTAATATGATTATTCAAATAATTAATTATATTTTTTCAAATAAATTTCTATTATTGGTAAAAATTAATTTCAAATTATGTTCCCAAAGAATAATTAAATCATATTTTAGAAAAAATATTGTTTTTCAAAAAACTATTCTCTTTCTGTTAATTGATTTTTATTCTATTTATAATGAATAGATAACCATAATGTTCATAATTTTATTATTAATATTTATACTTTAAAATTTATTGGTTAGGTTATAACTGTAATATTAAGTATTTATATTTTAATAATATTACACATTTCGTTTAAACTCAACATTGTGTGTAAGATAAGATTAACTCAATGTTGCATCTAACACAATCTAGATATAATTTTGTGTGTAATGGAAGATATTTATGTGATTTAATATATTTAAAAATAAATATATCATAAAGTCCCAAGGTGTTATATTTTCTACTAATATTTATGTGGTGTGTCACACACCCTATTAAATATAATGTTCTTATTTTAAAATTTTGGGTTGTTACCAAAAGATAATATATTTGCATGTGAAAAAATAACCACCATACATTGGGGAATAATTATCCACATTGGAGTAAAACCTCATTAATAAATCATGGTGTTCCTTATACACTATTATTTTATGTGAATTATTTCTAACCCCTGGTGAAGAAAATAATACAATCATTCGTTGAATAAGTGACAGAGGTAAAAAGATTGAGGTAAAAGTTTTATAGTTAAAATAGTCATCCCACACAGATTCTCCTCCCAATTTTGTGTTCATCCAAAAATTTATCCTAATAATTCATATAAAAGGTATCTTTCAAACCTCTATATGGATTCCACTATTGAAATCTTATTTATGATCTGATGTATCTTTTCTCAATTTAGAATAGAGTGAAAATTGGAGGAGGAGTATCAATTATAGATCAAAATTCTATCTCAACCAAGACATTGAAGAATAAAAGAAAGAATGTGTTGAGAAAGATAAAGAATACATCTATCTTGTGAAAATTATATGATGATTCAGTTTCCCAATGCATTATTACCATGAAATAAAGTTCATTCATGTAGTAGAAGATATAGTAGTTCAATCTACTATAAATTATATGGAAAATGTTCTACCTTAGAAGCTGATGATGTGGTAATATGTATGTTTTTCAATAAAAAAAATTACCAAGATCATGTGGTGAAGATCACTCTTTATGCAATGATATTAATACAATTAAAAGGAATGACTTGTAATTATAGATCACCCATATATCCAAATAATATAATAAAATAGAGTTGGCATTGGAACAAAGTATAATGATTTTTTATATCTCACCAAATAATTCAATTACAGAGGTGAAAGAATTATAGACCGTGAAGAAGGATGTTATAGAGTCAAGAAGGATTTGTTTTACATAATCTTAAAAAATTATTATACTATTCAGATCCTTGAAAAAAAATTCCATTCATTAGAATAAAAAAAGAAGAATATCATTTATGTAAAGAAGTTTTATCTTTAGATCAAAGAAAGAAACATCAAGAAATTTGACACCATGATATAAGAGATACATAAAATTCATTATTAGAAAGTTACAAAGATCAAGGAACCACATGACGAAAAATTAAATTTATTCAATGATGTGAAATTAATTAGAAATATGAAATTCCTTTATCTTAGAGTCAAAATTTTATGTATCAATAATTTTTTAGGATACTATTTACAGCATGTTGAAAGAAGATATATTATATGAAAAAAAATTCCATGAAAAATTCTATAGATTATTAATATCCTAAAATAACATCATTGTATTTAATTAATATATTTAAATCATCTAATGTCCCATCAGTGAAATTATGAAAGAATATAGAATCATCAAACTCTAATTAGTGTATATGTTGTAATTTTATTTTTATGAAAAGTGTATGTTATAAATCAAAACAAGTGAAAATGAGGATGAATAAAGGTGATTATTTTATCACAAATACAACTATGGGGAAGAAAGGTGTGTGTAAAATATGTTTCCCCCTAAAAACTCCCATCGTAATAATGAAAATAAAAAAACAGACATTCCAATATGGTGGTACTGTTTCTCAAAATAAAAGATCATGATTGGTTGTCTAGTGTTGGTGTTGTAAAGGACTTGGGCACTATGTATATGATTATATGTATAATATATTAGTATCCAAAAATATAATTCCTTTATCGGGGGAGAAAATAACTGATTAATAAATGAATATAAAAGAAATGGAGGAGACTTCTAACAGCAAAAATATTTGATAAACTAAATAATATCTATTGTAGTTTCTATTACAGTGGTAAGAGTGGAGAGGCATGATATAATAAATCATTTAAGAATATATGTAAAAAAAATTCATAACAAAATACAACAAAATAATAAGATAAAATATAAACCAACTATAGGAAACAATTAGGATAAAATATTTTCAAATATCATTAATAAGAGGTTAAAAAAAGATACAAGTAAGTCACAATTGGAAGAAAATAAAATTGAGACTAAATCTTATCCAAAAACCAATAAGAACAAAATGGATGGTACAAAAAAAATTATAATATATTTAATTTTTTAATATTAGGTCACACCATGTATTTTTATAATATGTCTATGGGTATCATAATGAATAGAATCAAGATTAATAAAAAAGGGGAATACCGGTCCAAGAACAAAGTATGTGGAAAAAAATATTTAAGACAGAACCTAAGAATCCATGTGGATCGTGTAAGATATATATGAAAATTACAAATGATATTATGGTAATTTCTAAACTTATTGGAAAATAGAGTGAATATTTTAATAAGAATAGATGAAGGCTAATGATAAGGGAAATGATAAGATCCCATATGAAGAAGAAGTTGAATATCATTTAAATATAAAAACTAATTATAATGAAAGAATTGATGTATTTCTATGTGGAAGGTGTAAAAGTGCTTGAAATATATATGATAATTGGGTAGTGATATAGTCTCATTAGGAAGAAATATGGATGAAGTTTCATAATGCATAAGGTGATGCAAGTTCCATAAAGGTCAGAGTAGAAAGTAATATTTTAAAAAATCTTGTATCTATTGTAATAAAATACACCATGATTCCCAATATTACTATAAAAACTAAAAATTTAGTATGAACATTTTATTCTCACATGGAGTATAAAATACATGATTTTCATGGTTGATAAACAATTTTCATCGATCTTTCTCTAACTTAAAATAATATGAAATACACCTTATTCCCATTTTTTTCTCATTAAATTAAGGTAATTTAAGGTGATGCATGTACTATGTTAGAGAACTAAGTTCATGATATACTTATATGTTTGTAAACTAGAAGATTTATTCCAATTTTACAGGAAGTCACCATATTAGTTTGATCTATCTATTAATATCATGGAAATTATATTTAGAAAATTATTGGTGATTAACCATGATGAAGATGATCAATTTATCATTACTTATCAATATTTTTTAAGTCATCATCATAGATTCGATAAAACAAATTGGTATTCATATCAGTAGTCATTCCTAAAAATAGAAAATGACATGATCTATCTTGACAAAGTGAAGCAAAAGATTATTCCATTGAGGGGGAGTATCTAGAGAAATTACAAGAGGCTTATTTTTCTTCAAAATCTTACTTCTTTGGAAGGTACTTACTCATAATTTCATGGATAAGGTATGTTTTTAACTCTATAATCACTATTAAAGAAATTAAAATAATTACGATCTTAAGGGGATAAAATTAATGAACCATTTAAATGAAAAAATGATTATTTAAGATATTCCATGTCTAAATTAAATAAAATAACATGCTAAGTATACTTGAATGTTTCTATTTTGTGTGATGGGATAACTGTATGGATTACATGATAAAACTATTCCATGGAATATTTATTCAATAATTGGTATTATAATGTTACCACTTCTTTGAATCAATTGGAATAAAACAATCAACATCAACCTAGAAACAATTGAATTGTCTCTAGTTAATAATAGATGTTGTCTAATTTTTTTTATATCTTATTCTAATTCTAAAATGGAAATTATTTTTGTCTAAATTGGACCCTATTGTTTTCGACGCGAGAATATCCTAAGTAGAATCATAGTGGAATAATTACTTGAACACTTATTCATAAATAAAGGATACCATACACAATCAAGTAAATTGAATTTATTATAAATTAGTGGAAGTGAATAAAAATAAAAAATATATGGAGATAGTGGGAGAGAAGAATATCATATGTGATAATAGTATGAACATATTTACATGGAATTTTTTGTTGGTATTACCGAAAAATACGAAGGGGGATTGATGATGAATTTTTTTTAATTTTATCTATTGTCAATATGTTACTAAGTGATGAATCGCATTGTGTTAATATGTATTGGAAAATAAGAACACCTTGGATGTTAATTGGTTTCCTAATATTATTAATGATTGGATTGATGTTCTGGAGAAGTTACCATCATTGTATTAAGATACATTAAATTTTTTTAAGATTTTAATAAGACCCATCCATGGATGTTCAAAGTTAACTTGATTATATTTTTGATGATTTAGTAATGCATGGATAATTTTAATGGATTTATTTTATTGAATTGGATTCCCTGATTCAAAAATTCTCTATGTAGGTATGATGATTTTTAGAATTGTATTAATTTAAAAACACATGAATATGTATGTTCCCATTGTCTAAAATAATAAGTAATAAAGAATAACTATCTAATGATTCTTATTTAATGGATGATGAATAAAGAAGATGAGAAATATCATGAAAATATTTATTTTCATGAACTTATTTAAATTATATGATAAAAGAAAAATGAATATATATGTTTTCAGAAATATTAGGTTGAATGATATTTGGAGTTTATAATATCATACTTGAGAGTTAATATTTATTATATATGGGACTTTATAAAAAATTTGGGGCCAACCAAAGCCACCCATATTGTCCAGCTAGACCAAATATGGGATCAGTGGCTTATCCAAGTGGTAACCAACATAAGAATGGGAAGATATTTTATTGGGGAGGGAACCATAATTGATAACATGGGTTAATTATAGGGAATAGAGGTTTCATTGCACCCAAGAGGTTCTTTTAGAGGGTGTATGTGGATAGAATATATGATAAAAAACTAATGAGAGTGTGTTTTGAAAGTGTAATAGGTGCCAAACCCGGTTCTTGCCAAAAATTTGGAAGATAAAGAGACCTTTATATGTAAGTACTCAATAGAGGAATAAAGTGAGGTGGAAAAATAGTGAAAAGTTAATTAATCCTATATTAAAATTATTTTTTATAGAACAGAGGCTATTAGATGTGATACCTCTCAATTATCTAAAAGAAACCTTTATATATATTCCACGTCCCATGAACATCAACATTGTCCTTCATCATTGATCATCTAAGACAGCTAGAAAAAGATATGCAGTGTTTATCTCTCACAATAATGGATCATCAAACGCCATACAAATCACCACTAATTCATACCAAGATGTGTTTTCAACCATCTAGTTTGAGATTATGATTCTTCTAAGATGATAAAAACTAACAGTGAGACTTCACATCATATAATGTTGGTATGATATTGATCATGAATGCTTCTACTCATGGATGTTTGAAAATTATTTGTTTCCACCATAGAATAATATGAGATCGTAAAAGATGGAACACTATGCTTTTCAATGTCTAAAAACAATATGATTTTTAAAATACTAAAAGATTATATATTTTAATATTGTTCTCGAATGCAGTTTTTTAATCAAAAGGTTTTCCATGACATATTTATCAAGGTATTGGTGGTGTATCATCATTTATAAATACATTGTAACCAATTTGAGATAAGTTGTTGAAACACTTAGGAGACCTCATTTTCCTTTTGAAAATAGAGAGTATGCATGCTTCTTGAAGAATTCCTCTCATGATACATTCATTTACATCAAGTAAATGTTAAATCCATAACTATTTCCTAAAGAATAACCAAAAATATCAGTTCATTTTTTTGAATATAGAAAAAACATACCCACAGTTGTACGTGATGTAGAGAAAAACAGTGAACCCTACTGGTTATGTGAAGAAGAAGATTTTTGTTGACCTACTATGTGAAGATTTATTACACAATTTTGGATTTCATTTCATCTTGAATAGGACATTATCGCAAATATTTTGATAAAATTATTATATCTCATGTGCTATATATGAATAAATAAGTGAAACCCATGAACATATTATTGTCCAGTGGAAGAGAAACTAGGGTTCATAAATCAAAAACATGCATGAACTTGTCTAGTATATTTTTATGTGTTGAGATATCCATCACTATTAAATAGTTTTGGGGTAAAAAAAGGAATAAAATAAAACATTCCATTAAATCACATTAAACACATGTGATATTGCTTTTACATGCGACATGAGAAGATTGAGAATATATATTTAATATTCTATTATTTCATGTGACGTTTATTGAGTATCTGACACTAAAATTTATTATTTAATAATATTTTTTGAATTACAAAATTTGAATAAGAAATTGTGGCTGAGCTAATATTTAAAAATTATTATTTGGGATAGAGAATCTTGAGTTACATAATCTAAATCATCTATAAATTATTCTAACTGAAAAAGAAGAATATGATTTATTCATTTATTATGCTATTTTTGAGACATCTATTTAACTGATTTGAATGAGAAGAAAACTTTTGATTGTTATAGTTTGAGGAAGATGATCAAGTCTATCATTTTCTATTTACGAATTAATGTTCTATACATCTAATCACCTAAATAGGAGAAAGATAAGTTTATACATTTTTTCTACATTGAATATCATTAATTGTACATTTTTGGTTCCATGAAAATGATTTCATGGTCTTAAACATTCATGTTCATTTCACGATAATAAATGAGTTGTGTGTGTGGGGTATAATAACCATCAAACACTAGGAATTTAATCACCCACACTAGAGGAAAACCATGTCAAGAAATCATATTGTTCCTTACATTTTATTGTTTTATATGAATTATTTTGACCAGATTTGATGAAGATAATAGAATGATTTACTAAATTTGTGATATATTTAATGAAATGGGGTAATTTTTTTAACTAAAATATAGTCCTCTCACACTGATTCACCCCAATCATTATGTGGATCATAAAAATGATCCTAAAATTTTTTATCATAATAACTTTTCATACCTTCTATTGGATTCTCTAATTTGAATATTTTTGATTATCTGATATCTCTTTTATAACTTTAGAATAGATTTCACAAATTGAAGAGTAGTCTTTGTTTCAGATTATATCTCTATCTCATCCTTTAAATTGAAGAATGAAAGAAATAATGAGTTGATAAATATTAATAATACCACCCTCTCATGTAGAGTGGATGATTAATCATTTTTCTAATTCATTATTATTAAGTAATAAAATTCATGTATGAGATTGGAAAATATGATATTTCAATCTAATGTATTATAGATGGACCACAATTCTACCATACAAACTGATAAAGAGGTATCTGATATGGTATTTCAATTTCCAACATATGAACAATGTTTATCCAGTTAATATCACTCCTAAAACAATCATATTTATATAATTTGGAGTAATAGATTGTAAGAACAGATCAATAATCTAGAATAAGCATCTATTTAATGGGAGAGTGAATTTTTAAAAATGATAAGGACGTGTGTAAAACTCTCCAAAATAATGTAATGCATAAGGTTCAAGAATTAAGAAGCACAGGGAAGGATGTTACATAGTTTGTGAGGATTAGATTGGAAAAAAAATAATGATATATTATGGACCTAAGATTCTTGAGGAAAACTTCAATGCATTATTGGTCAAATAGAATAATAACATTGATATTGGGACTTGTCAACCTGAAATAAATTCTAAAAAATCCAAGATCTTGACACCTTGTTATATAAGAAATATAAAATAGATGTGGAGGAATTTATATAAAATAAGGATGAACATGAAGAAAAATTGAATATAGTTGTTGGTGAGAAATTCATCCATAATTTTTAATGTCTGGAACTTAGAGTAAAAATGACATGATTTGAAAATGTTCATTTTTATTCATCATAACAAGATAGAGGAAGAGTAATTAATTCAACATATACAACTATAAAAATAACTAATGAGAATTATTATCCCAAAATAACTTCATCTGTTGGTGAGAATAAATTGAAATCATCAAATATTCAATCAATAGTATTCCCAAAGAAGAATGTACAATCCACCCCTTATAATAATATCTTATATAATTTCGGTCTTATGAATAGTAAAGCTTGAAAATCAAAACCTATAAAAAGGAAGATAAAGAAAGGTAATTATTTTATTACCAATAAAAATTTGTTAAATTATGATAATTGTAAAATATGATTTTTCTGTACAAAATACCATTATATGAATAAAAGTAAACAAAAATATAAATCATACCAATCAGGACCTACTATTTCTCTATATTAAGAATCATGATTTATTCAAAACTATTGGTGTTGTGAATGATTTTAGCACTATTAATCTAATTTATATTATAATATGTTAGTATGTAAAAAATTATATATCTTTACATCAATGGGTGAAAAGTATAGTATAAACTAAAGATTCTTCACATTATAAACAGATTTTAAAATTTTAATAATATTTGGGGTCATTACAATAGACGTGGTAATAGTGATGAGGCATACAAGTATAAGTAATTCAATAATTGTGGTATAAAAGTGAGAAGAAAATTATAGAATAATTGAATATTTGAGATAAACCTAACTTAGGAACTAGTTATAATGAAATCATAAAAATGAACCTTCCCATAATGATTACAAATAAATAAAATTAATTCAACATTGGTTGAAAATATAATGGATAATAATGCTTGGAAAAATCCAACAAGAAGAGAAAGGCCGCTACAACAAAGGCTATAAGTTTTTTATTTTGTGGAAGAATTTGTAACATCATTGATCAAAATAAGAATACCATATATTTGATATTAAATTGAAGAAATAAAATTTAAGGGGAAATAACTTATAGTACTCTAGTAAATGGAATCATCTGGAGGGTTATATGTAGATGGTACATCAGTCATGGGAGCAGCTAGTGTGTAGTGCTTCATGGATGGGTCTTATTAAAAATTTATAATGGTTTAAAATAGATATCCATGAATGGTGAAATAGTAGGAATGAAGGGGATATCAGTTTAGATCATCTCAAAGTGAAAATCAAAAGGATGGAGGAGGATGTATAGATCAGGTGGGATGATGATTTAATTTTTGCGATCATAGAAAATAAATGTTTTAGATTAAAAGATTATATAGATTGAAAGAATTTGTAGGGACAGGACAAGAGCTGTATGGATGAGAGAGGGAGATCGAAACTCCGCATTTTTTCAGACCTACATTAAGGAGTGAAAATTGTTCTAAATTATCAACCTATAGTTAAAAGATGGATCTTTTACCTTTGATATGAAACTGGATGAGTAGAAATATCTTTATAATTTTAAGAATCTTCTGGCTGGTCCTAGGCTGATAAGAATAATTTGACCTCTCAATTCATATGTTGATGATTTGTTCATGAATTTCATCCTGAGGATGGTTACCCAGTAGGATAATTAAGTGTTAGAATCTATATCAGAGGAGGATGAAATAAAAAATAAATATCTTTAATATATATCAAGAATGAACTATGGTTCCTGATGGATTACTGGGGGATTTTTATTTAGAATCATGGGATATTGTTAAGACCCAGGTATGTGAGGTTGTTCAGTACTACTTCAGAGGTGTAGGTCTTACCAGATCTGATTGTTCTTTAATGGTGGTGTTGATTCCTAAAGTGAAAGACCCTACATCCTTTAATCAATATAGAACAATTTGTCTATGTAACTTTAGTTACAAGATTCTTTCCAACATGATAAATAGGTTCATCAGAGAGATCATTCCAAGGATGATATCAGATCAGCAGCATAGATTTATGAAGGGGAGGAGTATTCAAGGGGCCAATAGAATCACTAATAAAATGGTGGAATATTTTAATAAAAGGAAAATTGGTTTGAATGTTATGATGAATGTTGATATGGACAAGGCTTTCAATATACTAGAATAGAGTTTCATCTTCAAGGTCATGTAGAATTTTAATTTTATTTATTGATTCTATGATTTATGTTTTAGATTCTATGATTAGACCTAAATCATGATCTCCCTGATGGGTAATGGGGTTTGGTTCTTTAAGTTTGTGTGTCGTGTAAGACAAAGAGTCCAACATTCCCCTAGCCTCTTTTTCTTGGACCAGGATGATCTTACTAGAAACATCAACTAGAGATTGAATGATGGGATAATTGTGCATTTCATGAGCATCTTTAGGAGTAACGTCATTTCCCACCTAATTTATGTTGACGACATGTAATTTTTTATTAATGTTAGGAAATTTTCAATCAATGGGTTCATCAAAATCAAGGAAATATATGACATCCTTAGTGGGAAATGTAATAATTAATGGAATATTAGAGTTATTATTTCTAATAAATGTTCAAGGATAAGAGATAATATAATTCAAGACTTATTGGTAATTTAGAGGTGAAAGCTCCCTATGGAGTACCAGGGAGCCCGAATTTCTAACTGGAGAATCAAGAAGGTTCTTATTGATGATATTATTAATCTATTATCTGGGAAGATTTTCAATTTGAAAAATAAATTCCTTTCTTTTAGAGGTCGTATCTCAATCATTGATAGTGTTCTCACCTCAGTTTCAATTCATATTTTTTCTATCATTAATGTAACGTCCCAATTTTGGGTGACTCCCAGAGGTACCCCGTACCCGGTTGGTCATATGGCATCAAGAACATTTCCCTAAATTTCAAGGGCTTCCGACTAGTAGTGAGGGCATTGGGTGTGATAATGGAAGAACTATTCCCTCACGGGTAGAGTAATACAGTGGAAATAAACAGATAACAATAGTGGAAGCAGTAATAATAACATGCAACAGTAAACAGTGGAAGACTATAAGTAGATAAACAACTGGAGCACATATATAAATGATTCATGTCAAATATATCTACGAAAGCATCCAAACAAGTCAAAATGCTGGAATACAATACTAAACGAAAGTACAAGGGAAAAAATTAAATAACTCTAGTAATATCTCAATCCTCAGCTTGTTCCCATGCTCTCCAACTCCACAACAATCAAGTACCTGAAGTAGAAGGGCGCTTGACCTTGTCTATACCTACAACAATATAATCTATTTAAGCCAAAAAGTATAAACCAAACAAAACATGAGATGAATCCTAGTAGCAACCACACAAAGATATTTTCCTAGTATTCAGTGAATAAATATGGAAAGCAATAAGAAAAATGAAGCAATAAACAAGGAAGTAATCAAAATTAAACAAACGTACAGCTTCAATTGCATTCATTTTCACATGTCAAGTAAAAAATCTAATCAAATACAAGTAACCCTTTGGGAAGTACTCACATCCTAAAATCTCTGGTTCTACCAATCAAACACTAGAAACCCTTTGGGAGTACTCACAGACCAACCCTTCTAGTTCAGCTTTAGCAAAGACTCTCTAAGGAATCACTCTCTGTCAATTCCCCATGTGGTCTCATATCGACAACTATAGAAACTCTAAGGAAGAACTCAAAATCCAATTTCCCCTGTGCTCTCACAATTTGGAACTACAAACACTCTGAGGGAGAAAAAAGTTCATCCCCCCTATGGTCTCTCAACTTAAAAGTAAACAGACACTCTGGAGAATCCATCAGTTTCAATTCCCCCTATGTTCTACTACACTAGGTTCCCACAGCCCTGTGTAAGTCAATTGTGCACAATGTTGTTCAACAACAAAATTAAACCTTAAGAACTACATGGCTAACAGATTCCAAGAACTACTTGGCTAATAGCTACAAGCATAAAACAACATCAAATAACATCGCTCCATCCTAACAACACTAGGCATGGAAAACAAGAAACCTAACTGGAAAAGCGAGACCAAATAGTCAATATCAAAATAAACATGGTCTACAAATCCATATCATGGAGAATAACCCATTAAAAATCAAACAACCTCTACTCAGGAACACAAGGAATAGCAGGCATTAATAGGGCTAAAATCCCTAAGCATATAATACCACGAACTAGGGTATTTGGAAATTTTTCACATATAATTCAAATAAAATCTACGGAAATAAACAAACCACCAACCTCAGTATTGTATGATCGATAAAATCCTATGTCATCCATTGAATCAGCCTAAAACGATGTAGATCATCAAAAATGTCAAAAAAAAAATCAACCAAGGATATCTCAAGAGAGAGGATAAATCAAGATGTGAGGCTCTAGAAGAAGGAAGAACTCAACATGGATATTCTACTGCAATCTATGGTGATTCATTTGGAAGACGGATGGTTGATCAGGGGCTCAAAGAAGAATTGTCACTCTTGGTCTCTCCCAGATGAGACAGAGCCAAAAGAAGGTTGTTATTCCAATTAGATGTGACCCCGATCCGTTTAATCAAATAAAAAGAAAAGTAAATGGCATGTTCATTTAATGTACACACCATGTACATGACTTAACTAAGATCCACTTTAGGTGGTATCCAGGTCACCCCACATGGCCATATACTCATCCATCACATGGAAAATACACGAACACCCGTGGCAATCAAGTAAATAGTGTGTACTCCAAAGTACACGTTGTGTACTCCTTAAATTTTCAGATTCTCCTCTTTTTCTGAAAACACCAGAAAAATAGGATCCATGCCTAAAAATAAGATCTTAGTTCTTAAAAACTCCCCCCTTTAAATAAATTTGTCCCGTAATTTCCTTAAGAAGGAGGAGAAGAAGAATAATCCTCGAACAAATCTGGCCACAATGATCGTGCATCGGTCTCCCTCTCCCAAGTTTTGTCTTTTACTCGCCCGTGCTACCTTAACACCCATACCAAAGGAATATACCAGCCACAGAAAACCTTCATTATTTAATCAACAATCGAGATAGGATGCTCCTCGAATGAGTTTTCCACCTCGAACTCAACCTCCTCAGTTTGAAAAACAAGATACGGGTCTGAGAAGTAACGTCGTATTTTAGAAATATGGAAGACATCATGCATATCTTGCTACCTCTGAGGTAACTATAACTGATAGGAAACTGGACTAACCCACTCTAAAACCTAAAATGGCCCAACATATCTTGGAGAAATCTTTCCCTATCTCTTAATCCTCCTGTGTCCCAAACTCAATGTGGAAAGTAGGAAAACATGATCTCTAACCTCTAACTCTAGAGGTCATCTCTATCGATCAGAATAAGCCTTCTGTCGTGAGTGTGTAGTATCCATCCTCTTCTGAATCAACTCCACCTACTTTGTGGTCTTTTGAACAAGACAAGGTCCCAGTATAGCTACCTCTACTACCTCCAACCAACATAATGGTGATCGGTATGTCCTACCATACAAAGCCTCATAAGGTTCCATCTGAATAGTTTCTTGGAAACTATTATTGTAGGAAAACTCCACAAGTGGTATGTGTTTCTCCCAAGAACCTCCAAAATATAGAAAGCATGCTCAAAGAATTTCCTCCAGCACCTGAATAGTACGGTTAGACTGTCCATCTATCTGGGGATGGTAAGTTTTACTCATAATTACCTGTATATCCAATGCCCTCTATAGTCCCTTCCAGACCTGAGAAGTAAAACGGGCATCCCTGTCTAAAACAATGGAGTGTGGAATTCCTTGTAAATTTATAATCTCTCAGATGTACAGTCATTCTAGATCATCAACACTGAAGGTCTCCTTGATCATCCAGAAGTGGAAACCTTTGTGAGTCTGTCAATGACAACCCAAACTACATCATTCCCTGAAGGCAACCTCAGTAAGCCTATCACGAAGTCCATCGTGACATCATTCCACTTACACTCATGAATAGGTAACTTATGCAAAAGCATTGTCGGTCGCTGATTCTCTACCTTCACCTACTAACAGGTGGAACACCTCATCACAAAACCAATAACATCCCTCTTCATGCTTGGCCACCAATACTGACGTTGTGGATCTCGATACATCTTGGTGTTGCCAGGATAAACTGCCCAAACAGAGGAATGAAAATCCTCCATTCGCTCCTCACATATGTCTTCTGACACCCATACACACACATAAAAGCACAATATCTCATCCTCACCTATGGACCATCCTAAAATAGGTTCCTCCTCTGACACACTCTCCCATTGGACTAAGCCTTCAGAATCTAATAGCTGTCTCATTTTCACTCGATCTAGTAGAGTAGAGGTAACAGCCACAGAAGAAAGAAACGTCTTCCCTTGTCTATCGTACACCTCCAAATACATCTTAGAGAATAGAGTCATAAGCTTACACTCACTACTTGCCTCCGGAATTTCCTGTTTCTGAGTCCTCCTACTCAACACATCATCCACAGTGTTTCCTTTCTTAAGCATGTAGGCAAAATCAAAATCCAAAGACTGAAGGTACTCAAACCACCTTCACTATCTCAGATTCAGATCACACTGACTAAAGATATACTTGAGACTTTTGTGGTCGATGGAAAAAACAAAATGATATCCCAAAATATAATGTCTCTAACAACGTAAATCATAAACAACTACAGCCAACTTAACATCATGCGTCATGTAATTTCTCTCATGTGGCCTCAACTACCGAGACCTGTACGAAACGACTCCTTCCCCCGGCATAAGCATTAATCCCAGCCCAATACCTAATTCATCATAGTATAAAGTATAGCACTTTCTAGGCTCTGGAAATACTATTATCGGTGATGAAGTCAACCTCCCTTTAATCTCCTGAAAGGCTAACTCACAAGAATGTGAACATAAGTACTTTTCACCCTTCTTATTCAGGCTCATCTATGGCACTTATAAGCATGAAAAGTCCTATATGAAATTCTTATAGTATCCAACCATCCATATAAAAATTCATACTTCAAATACGTTCTTTAGATTCTCTCAGGAAACTACTTCTCTCACTTTCTCTAGGTCTACTGATACTCCTCTCTCTCAGATGACATGACCTAAGAAGTGAATCTGGTCCATCAAAAAGTGGAATTTTGAGAGATTTAAATATAATTGATGCCCTCTTAGAGTGCTCAAAATGATCTCAATATGTGTGGCATGGTCATGTCGAGTGTGAGAGTACCCCAGGATATCTTCTGCAAAAACCACCACAAAGGAATCCAAGTATTGATGGAACACTCGGTTCATCAGTTCCATGAAAACTGTAGGAACGTTTGTGTGACCGAACGGCATAACCACATACTAGTATAGACCATACCTTCTCTAAAAGTATGTAAGAGGTATATCAAATAGCCTAATGTGCAAAAAATTATAATCGTATCTCAAGTAAATATTTTAGAACACCTGAGGTCCATGAAGCTGATCAAATAGATCATCAATCCTTTGCAAGGGATGTCGGTTCTTAACAGCCAACTAGTTAAGCTTCTGATGATCCACACAAATTATGAGGGTATTTTCTACCTTATTAACAAATAGGACTAGACAACCCTAAGGAGAAGTATTGGGTTGGATATAACCCTTTACCTACAACTCCTCCAACTGTTTCTTGAGCTCAGGTAACTCTGGTGTAGCCATCCAATAGAGAGGAATAGACATCGGTGCCTCTCCTGGCACAAGATTAATAGAATATTACACCTTTCTCTATAAAGGAAAACTTGAAAATTACTCTGGAAAGATATCCCTGAAATGATTGACTACTAAAAGAAATTCCATCGGTGAAGTTCCCTAGTAATAAAGATGTAGACTATAAATATGGGTTGTACCTCCTCCCAACCCATGATGCTCAGGTCTTTCTCTGCTCGCCTGGACATCCCATTCACCCTTATGTAAAAACGAACCACCCTCTGGTGATGTGAAACTAACCCTACGGTGATAGTAGTCAACAATAGCCTAGAATGGAACCAACCAATCCATTATGATAATGACATCATATCCTATCATCTCTAAGACATAGAGGTCCTATAAGAAATGACATCTTCTGACCTCAAGAGGGAACTCCTTGCATTGACGTACACTAGTCGTTCTAGTCCCCAATGGTGGGACCAGCATCAAGACATCACTAGAAGTAAAGATACAGAGCCCAAGGATCTCCACAACATCAATGGATGTGAAACTATGGGAATCCTCGGTATCAAAAAGTGCAGAAACTAAAACTAATGCAACTAGAATCATACCTCGAACTATAGAAGGTTTGGGATCCTTCTCCTGTTGGGTCTAATCCAATGCAAAAGTCCGGACTATACTGCGGCCCTGAGACCCTGCTTGACCACACTGAGCTAATCCACCCTATTTTCATTAAAATCCTGCCGACTAGCTACCACGGCCTAGACCTCCATCTCTTCCTGAACAGCTGTAAGGACTACAGTTCCCTGACTAATGAGAAACTGGTGGTCCCACTCCTGAATAAGGAGTCCTAGAAGAACCTATGTCACACAATGATGGTGATAATATCAGGTATAAACGTTAAAGATGACCCATATTTCCACAAGATCAGCACTCCATCGGGTCCCTCGGGCAATGTGGACTCCTATACCCACTCAACCCACACCGGTTTCACACCACATGTCCACCAGAAGAAGTATTCCACCTACTCGGATCTCCATGAGTAGACTCCCTACGGCACTTCCTACTGTCAGTTAGAGGGGTACCAACTCCAGATGTCGATCCTCCTTGGCTCATAGCTCCATAATCCCTCAGGTTGCGCTCTTTGATCAACGACTGGTTAACTATAGAAGTGATGGAAGTCAATCTAAATATTTTCAACTAATATCAGATGTCTTGCCTGAGACCGTCCTCAAACTTCCTTGCCAGAAATAACTCATCACTCCCTAGAATGGGTGTAAAACACTGCAGCTCTATGAATCGAGAATAATATTCCATGACTGAGAGAGTACCCTACTCCAAACTCATGAAATCTTGGTCTCAGTCATCCCTCAAAGTCTCTAGGTAGAAGTAATTGTAAAAATCACACTATAACTCATCCTAAGCCATAAACTGCTAGCATCCTTCCTGAGAGATCACATCCCACCATCTATTGGATGAATATCAAAGCATGTAGGTAGTGAGATTCACCCTCCTCTCTGGTGGTGTCTCCAGATGATCGAATATTGACATCATGGCTTCTAACCATGACAGCCTGGGATCCTTCATTCCCTAAGAAGGTGTGAGGATGATGCTACTAAAAGACCCACGTCAACTCTTCCATTAACGGGGTAGGATGCGGTACTCCCCTAAAGGTTTTCATAAACCTCAAGAAGCCCTATTGGAACTATGAATTGGAACTTGTATCTTGTATAATGGTTGGTGACAAGACAGGCATGACTGAAGGATCCTCTGGTAGTCCCTGATCATCCATGTCTGATGTCTGGTCACTGCCCTGAATTTGGAATACAACCAGAGGACGTTGCGGTGGCATGACTCTGTAAGGTCAAGCGCACACCTTAGATCAAGATTATCAAGGACTGAAACATAGAAGTATGATAAATGAATAGGAGAAGGAAGGAATTCATGTTTTTTAAAATAGGGATACACAGCGTTTATGACCCCTACACGATGTGTTCCTTTAAGCCTTTACATGGGCGTGTAATTCTTCCAAAACTAGTTGTGTAACACCCCAATACCTGGTGTGTTACTCCCAATAACACAATGTATACTTGAATCATTTTCCCATGACTAAGTTCTTTTACACGACTAACCCATATAGTCCTCCTAGAATGATACTACATAACTTGTCCGTGCCAGACGCAGTGTGTACTATAAGGATTTCACTGACCTGTGTTGACAGTCACATGGCCGGATACAAGATCAACTCTACATGGTGTGTTCAAGATAGACATTGAGTGTACTACCTAAGTTTAATCCATCTATGTCATTAGTCAAACAGGTGGGCACATATTCTAAAAAACACGACGTGTACATCCAGTACACGACATGTGCCATCAGAGATTTACCAACCTCCTGTCTCTGCCCACACAGGAAGTAACACGGTTAGAGACTACACAGTGTGTACCTAAATTACATAGTGTGTAATTAAAAAAAATATTTCCTTCCCGAACAGAAGTATACAGGGTGTGTATTCTTCTAATACACACCGTGTATTTTGGGTTTTTTTTATAGTAAGCCTCAAAAACTACTCTGGAACCCATGAAACAATGAAATGATCATTATAGTGAAAAATCCTGATCTGTGGGGGGCCATACTCCCTGAGAATCAAATCTTGGAATCTTATACATGTCATATACAATGAATAACAATGACATGATTCACTAAATTCTGGTCCATGAGGGCCCATAACTCCTCAGGGACCAAAGTTTGGAATTCATTCAAATAAACATTAAACATTAGCAATACCCTATCAAACAATAGATATTCTTTCAAGGAATCTATCACAACAGTATGCATATTGATAAAATACTATTTTGTTAAATATTTTATTGATAACAAATGAAATAATTTCCTCACATTATGTTAAATATGTTAATTTATAAAATATTTGGGATTTGATCATTCATTTGAAAATTTGGTGAAAATTCCAGTTTTACCCTTAATAGTGCACTGTAGTATTTCGAAGATAAATATTTTTATGTTTATTATTTGAATTTTAAATTTTGTAACAGTGTTCATAACGTATTCTTCTACAACTTTCATTCAGGACACCAGAGCTAAAGAGTGCATTTGTATGGCGTAAATGGGCTATTAATCCAATGGTGGGCTGGACTCGGTAGAATGGACATGGGTTCTGTATTTGGGCCATATATTCTTCATCAGGGCTTGGAGTGAGCCCAAATTTTGAGGAAGGATCGGGGACAAGATAGGAACAAATAATCCTTCTGTAAGTCCGGTAAATTCACGCGTTTTAGAGGTCAAATGGGCGGTGAAGGTTGGAATAAAATATTTGGCCGAATTTCCACATTCACACTTGAACCCACTTGTAACCTCTCCTCCCCTCCCCTCTATAAATTGGAGTTTTTCTCATTTGGAGGGGTTGGGACGTGCATTGGGAAGTTTAGGGCAGAGGATAAGTGGATCCACTTCAATTATACAACCATTTCAATAAGGGTGTCTCTTGAAGCAAGGATCCCTTCGACGAAGCCTTCTTCCTCTCCTTCATGTTGTAATGATTTTGTTTGTGTAATAAACTTCTTTGCTCTTATTTTATTTCTTATCTTTTCTTCTGTTTTGTTTAAATTTATTATTCTCTTAATCTTCCTCTTTGGGCTTGAATTATTTAGAAGAACCGTTATTGGGTTATACCCATTATAAACCTTTGCACATGCAAAACGCTTCTATGATGATTACGCCACCCATGGAAGAGTAGTCTTTTAGTAATCGATCTATCATCTACTCTCTTCATTTAATTATTTTGAATCAATGAGATACTGTAATTCACATAATATGATCCATGAATTGTGTTTTAAAATTACAAGAAACTAATCAAGCAATTGAACAATTAACCCAAAAACACACGAGGTCGGGATTTTGTGTAAATTGTGAGAGTGTAATCTTAATCGGTAATACAAGACCACACGGGATAAATTTGTAGAGTTCGAATATAATCTCAAAACAAAATTCATCCTCATTTCCAGAATGGATATGTGCTCTAATTAACCACTGACCATAATCTATCCTTAGAACAACAATCAATGCAGGGTGCTGTGATTGCGTGTCCCGAAGCTAGCCTAGAGTTTAAGTAATTTTATCTTTGTGGTTAAGTTAACTCTCGTAGGGTTAGAGGGATAAAAAATTAGGGGATCATAATTAACTTGATATTGATTTAAATTATAATGATTAATAATTTAATGAAGAGGTAGAGTTAGATCAATTATGCCTTTTAAAATAGATTTCTAAAAAAACAACTTTTTGTTGTGTCATTTCAATCGAACTTCATTTCAAAACTAAAAAAAACAATCTTCTTCCAGCAAACTTCTTCTAGATTCATAAACTATAACAAACCCCAATCCTTTAAATTAGTGTTTTTATTCTATTCTATTTTATTTGTTTTAGAATACCTTTAATAAGTTGTTAAATTCACTTCCTCCTTTGAGAGACGACCTTGGTCAGCCACTCTACTGCACCTAGGTACCCCAAAATCACATTAATCATTTGAGGGCGCCCACGACAGCGCTCTATCAAATTGGCACCGTTGTCCGGGAGGCAAGTAATTATTTCAACCAATTAGAGGTATTTATTTTATTTTATATTTTATTCTCTTCCTCTCTTATTTCTTCCTTCTTTACCCAATCTGATTTTTCTTCTTCTTCTTTTATTTTCTTCTACTTCTTTTTGGACCATCGACTCAAACTTCTCATTTTTATTTTACTACGGTCCACTTTCTTTACTTTCATTTTTATTTGATTTATGACACGAACTAATCCCGAAGATCTCTTAGATCTTGACCCTGAGATTGAACGCAGCCTTAGGGCACGAATCAGACACTATCAGTCTGCGGGAAGTTTCAATATTCAACCAGTTGGTGAATTCCTCTCTTCTGGAAACATTGAAATTGGAAGCAATTCAAATTCAAACATAAAAGAAGAACCAATGGCTGGAAATAATGGAAATGAACTTAATAGAACCATTCGAGAATTGGTTGCACCTGATATTAACTATCAACCGAATTGTATTGCATACCCGAATCTCGAATCGGACTTTGAATTGAAATCTGGATTAATTCACCTTCTTCCAAAGTTTCATGGCTTATCTGGTGAGGATACCAACAAATACCTTAAGTAATTTAATGTGGTTTTCTCAACTTTAAAACCAAGAAATGTTTCTGAAGATAAAATCAAATTAATAGAATTCCCATTCTCACTTGATGGAGCTGAAAACGATTGGATGTATTATTTGCAACCTAAATATGTAACATGTTGGAATGATTTGAAACGTCTTTTCTTGCAAAGATTTTTTCCATCATCAAGGACCACATCCATTTGAAAGGAGATATTGGGGATCAAGCAAGCATAAGGGGAGTCAATGTATGAGTACTGGGAGAGATTCAATAAGTTGTGTGCAAGCTACCCACATCACCAAATCAGTGAGCAATTACTCATCCAATACTTCAACGAAGGGCTTACACCCATGGAGAGGAGCATGGTGGATGTCGAGTCTGGAGGAGCATTGGTGGAAAAGACACCAGTAGCTGCACGAACATTGATCGACAAAATGGACCAAAACACCCAACAATTTGGCGATAGAGGTACACTGTAACACCCCAAGATTTCATAGTGTGTTATTTCTTCAAAATAATTCAATAACTTGCACTACACACAACACCGAGTTCAAGCGCACCCTGAATTACCAAACAAGCCGTTAAAAAGAGGTTATTAATAGTATTAACTAAATTTTAAACTTTATATATCCCTATAATTTTAGAATCCATGTTATGAGTTTCTTAGACAAAATGTAAGAACAAATTCATTTTCAGTATTGCACTTTTACCAAATTTTAATAGTGAACCCTTTTTAAATACAATATTTTAAACTTTTTGACTAAATGAGGATATCAAAATTTTAAAATGAAACATCCCAAGCTTCCACGGTACGCTTTCCTTTGAATAATACAGTAGCGTGTGTTGTACGCAACTTCGAGTTCTAACACACACCACAACCAATAAAACTAGTCATTATGAATAATAATACCTAAATTTGAAATTATATATATTTTATATTTCAAAATGGACTTAATTTTTTGATTCGGAATATCTAAATTAGCCTAGGGTGAAATTTTGGTACTTTTCGGATAACTTTCATATTTTTGATGAATAGTGAAAATTACTAAATTTTAATTAAAAACAACTTTTTTAATCAAAATAATTAATATTGATAAATTATGAATTTGAGTGGTTTTAAAGTATATTTAAAATATATTTTTACCACTTAATACAATTTTGGTCATTGGACATAATTTCACAATTAAACCGAACATAAACAAGTATCAATATTTTGACAGTTATTATATCTTAAAAACACGCTTTTTGTTTTGACAACGGAAATTAATTTTAAATTAATTTCTGCCACTTCTGTGTTTTGAATTTTAAAAAATGGATTCCATATTTGGAATCAGATGTTCAAATTGTGTAAATAGGTAACATTTATTTTTATACATTTTGAATAATTACTTCGGTAAGTATTTTATTTACCATGGTTAAAGGGTAAATCCGGTAAATAAGGGTTAAAAAGTAATATTATACTAATAAACAAATTACCCTAAAATGTGTCCTAACCTTATTGGTTGATATAAGTGCGACCATAGGCTTATTTGGGTCGATTTTGGGACCCCATGGTGCCACTTGTAAGTGATAGGGACACTTTATTTTAATTAAGTTAAAATGAATACAAAAATGACACAAGCATATATCTTTTAGAAAAACCATTTTTACATAGGGTTATATATGTTGTATGTTTGACTATAAATATTAATTAGAAAGATAAAACTATTTTCTACATAATGGTAATTTATTTTTAATTTTAAAACATTATATAATTTAATTTATTTATGACACAATGATGATGCAGTAATTACCATAATAGTGAAAAATTAAAATAATTGATATTATAAATACCCAAATAAATATAATTTGAGACTTTTAATGAATTAAACTAATTTTATAGGATAATATGACATATTAGGATTTATGTAATTGATTTTTTTTAAGTAATCATTCTGTTATAAGTTTCACAAAAATCAACTATTGAATAGTGTCAAAATTGACATAAAAGAGTTTTTAAAACAAATATTATATTATTAATTTATATTAAATTCCTAAAAATCTAAGGTTCGGCCAAGAGACTTATATCATGATAGTTGTATCATTAATGGACCACTTGGGGTCTCTTGTATGTATACATTATGTTTATTAACTATATATTATAAAAATACAAAGTGACATGGTAAATGTCAAACTAATTAACTAAGAGTTAAAACTAAAAGATAAGGTTAATATAGTAACCCAAAACTATCTAAATTCTATTGGTTGAATGTTTTTCGACCTATCCCCACCTTAACCATTTAATAATTGACTTTGGATCCATTAGAAACCGAATATGAATTTATTATAAAATAATATTTCTAACTTTTCCAAAGGTGCCCCTCACCCCTCTTATAAAAGGGCATTATTCCTTCTCATTTCTTCACACCTTCAAAGCCATTTGGTTCAGACAAACTCTGCCCAAATACTCCCCCAACTTCCCTAACTACAACTTAGAGGCCTTAGTTTTATCATAAATCTTACCTAAGGATCCCTTTTGATCAAATCAAAAGGAAGAACCCGAAGAAGAGGTAATGATTCCACCACCCTTTTCCAAGTTCCTTTCTTCTTCCACTTCTTCTTACTTTGTTGTTACCATTCTAAAATAATAACTCCAGTATCATATATATACTATGATGTTATTATAAATATGGTACAACCATATTCAGTATTTTATCCATCCTTTGAATAACATGTCACCATAGGTGTGTACGTACGGCTTACCGTCTCGACGTCGTGGTGTAATTGTTATTCAATATATTATTATTTGGATGGGTATAATAATGATGTTTAACTCATGTAAATAATAAATATAACATGATAATTATTCTGTATATATGATATACTATCCAATTATATATTATTTTAATATCAAAAGAATGATATTGTCGCTCGTACGTACGTACGGACTACCGTCTCCACGAACTCGATGAGATTCATTATCCATCGTATCCATTCAAGTATAATTATCATTTGATGATTTAAAAATAATGTTTAAGGACTGGATATCATTCTGGATATGAATAATATAAAACCTATCCATGACAAACATGGCTTACGTAACAAAACATATAAAAGAAAACGAGTAAGTTAACACCAGAAACGACGATAATACTAAGATATTATTAACAAAGCAATGTTAAAAGATCATATATGATATCATATTAATATATGTGATTCTTGTATAATTTAATAACAATTATTTCACCATTATACAGGAGTTTAACCTACCTTCAACCAAGGAAAAGTACAAGGTAAGGGTTATTTCACAATCTCTTCATTATCCGAGGTTGTTTATACATAATAATCTACTGGGATCTCTTTATCATCCACATCCATGTTTCTTAAAAATGTATTTCAAAACATTTTTACTATTTAAAAAAATATGGGTTAAAGTCATTTATACCCTTTTTTGACTTTTTATAAGAGTTTTATAAAGGAATCCTTCCGTCTTTTTCCAAACAAGGTGTTTTTAACCTTTTCGACGGAATTAAGGTAAGAATGTTTTTTTAACTTATACGGCGGGTGCGGTTATTTTCTGCGGTTATAAAACCTTCGAAGCTTCCCTTACAATATTATAAGAATATTTTCAAAGAAAATGTTTTATTTTATAAATATATGACTCTTAAATGATTTCAAAAATAGAATGAGCTATTTCTCTAAAAAGAGTTTTGATTTCATCTATGTCAACATCCTTTGATGGATTTTATGCTTATTTGAAGTTGATTTATTATGATACAAAACTTCTATATTGTATTGAAGGTTTTGTGATATTTTTGACTGTGGATGTGCTATTTTTAGACCATTCATAGTTTATGGTGAAAGTATTGACTTTTTGTATGCTAGTTTTAATACGAATGTTTATGTTATGTTTAAACCTTTTCATACGGGAATGCATTGGACTTAATATGTGACGGGTGGAGCCCGCTATAGCTCCTCGATGCATCAGTAGGTCTCATGAGACAAACTAGTGTCTTGGCACAAGGCCTTCACAAAATATTATTTATAGTCTTGGCACGAGGCCTTGGCTATGTGGTTATGATAGTCCGGCATTATGCATTCCATCATTATGAAAGTGGTTATTGATATTGCATGTGATTATTCGATTAGTAGAATATCCATGTGAATAAGTAAATGGAATTATTTCATTTTACTTTTTCCATACTATGTTTAAGTTCATGTTTAAAAGGCTTTTGTTTTAGTTATACACTGCCTTAAATGTTTATTCTTATTTATGAAAGTTTATGCTATATTGTTATCCTTACTGGGCATTTGAGCTCACCCCTTTTCTATGTTTTATTTTTCCCAGGATGTGAAGAAGTAAATTATGAATGACCTGCAGGGTTATTATGAGGGGATAATAGTGTGGACTATGGAGACAATATGTTTTTGTAGTAGTTTTTCACTTTATGATGTAATGTAAAACTTTATGAATATATCTAGTGTTTCCAAGGTTACTAAACCAATCGGTCTTTAGATATTTGATCTTTCTTGTGATCATGACAATGTTATGTAATAATGTACCGACTCTAGGTAACTGGGGTCGGGGAGTTACAGTTGGTATCAGAGGAAGTTTAGTACAAACCTTGGAATCTATATTTAGATGAACTCTGATTATAGAACATAGATTTAAGATGGACTTTGAGGTTTAGTATAAGATAACTTCCTAGAATTTTGGTATTGTAGAGATTTTGTGAGTTTTCCGAGCAATACATCATTGTCTGGATACGAGCAGGTAGAGGCGGCTCTGGCACAGATGGACCTAGGGGTAAAACCCAAAAACACCACTTTGAGCTGGACTCGAATGGGAACTGGTGCACGACAACGGGCCTTGCTGCACTCTTGGTTACGACACTCCCAGGGGATATTCTTAGGATAATTCTCATTTTCTTTACACACCATTATGAAGGTTTTATGAGTATATACTTCCTTAAAGGAGACATTTTTATGATTATGGATTATATCCATAAACTATTTAATTTATGTTATGTGTTTTATAGGTTTGTGATTAGGTATTGTTATTCATAAACTAATCTAGTGTATGCCATTGTTTAGAAATGGAACCTAGTAGAAGGAATGAGAACTCCAGCAATTCACATGATCCAAAGAGAAAGAAGGATCATATATTTCATGGTCTTAAGCCATAATTTATAAGAGAAATAGTCTCCCATGTATTATCATCATATGAAGAAATAATATCATGTGTTGATAAGATAAGTAAAGAGTTTACTGAGTCCTATGGATTTGAAGGGAAGCAAGAGAAGAAAAGGATGGAATAGAGAAAGATGGATAAAGGGAAGAGGGAAAAGAAGAATTTTCCCATATGTGATAACTGTGGGAAGAAACACCCTGGAACTTTCCTGAAAGGAATGGGAGTTTTTTATAAGTGTGGAGGAAAAGGTCACAAAGTACGTGACAGCAAGGGTATGAAAATGGTTTCAAATGTACAATTATTCATTTGAAAAGAGTTTGGACACTACACAAACCTATGTCCCAGTCATCAGACTATGCCGAAAATGATGCTATTGGATAATAATCAAGTTATGATACTACCATAGATAAATAGTAATGATTAGAGTTCTTATGTTGATTATGTCATTTGAGTGTTGTATCAACAATGTACTTGTTATAATAATTATGAAGTATATAAGGATTGTACTACAGTAATATTTCATTAAGGACTTGAGATTGTGTGGAACAAAGAAAAGTGACTCAATAGCAGGATAAATTTTTGGAAAATATATGGTTGAGAGAATGATAAACCATAATATAGTTCCGATGCTGAGGTAGTGATTTTGGAATAATACGTGATTGATTTGGATAAATTATATTCGATATTATTGACTACCTTGAAACTGATTAATGATTTGTATATTCCATCATTTTTTGGGTTTAAAACATTTTTGTATTGAAGAAGTATATCTTTTATTCTTTAAGGAATAAGGGATCATGAATGTAATCAATAAGGTATTATGGTAATTCAGGATGTTGTAGTGTTTTAAAAGAATACATGATGAAGGTGTTCACATGTTATTACACGGAAAAAAAGGATCTTTATTGTGTTTACCTTCCTTAAAAATTTTGGACTGAAGTATTTTGGATAATTCTAGTTTGGATTATTTTGGATTTCCATAAAAGGACAACCTGGAGGTCGGGCGGCAACCCGTCGCATCCGGCAAGGCAGCGAGACTTGAACCCACAACCGAAGGGTGACAAGGGTGTATCACCTACCACTGACCCACGTGATGTCCTAGATTGAATAATGTCGTTTTTTTAATGGTTCTGCTAGATGAATTATAAATTCATTTTTTAGCCCTATACGAATAGGATAAATAGAATATTATTTTTAAGTTCTATTATCTTTTAGAGTGAAAGATGAGTTTGTTGTAGAAATTAGTTAAAGGATGGAACTCTACTTGTCAAGAATATATTTTTCTTATTCTCTTACTCTATGAAGAAATCAATTCTTATACTTTATTTAAGGAATCCTGAAACCAAAAATGTGTTATCCTAATACCCTCTGTTTTGTTGAACCGATGGTATCTCAAATCATCATAGATTGATGAATTTAAGGACCTCAATTTTACACTTGTTTGTGATTGATGACCTCAATCACTACCTATAAATATTTAAGTTTTTCCTCCAATTATATGTCTCTAATTTCCACCAATGTTCTCCTAATCGAGATCATAATTTTGGGGTGACCCTTTCATTTCTCTTTTCCTCATATTAAGACTAAATTTTAGTAACCCAATTTTCGATATGGGTTTTCCAACAAAGATATTTTCTATTTTCAACCTTTTATTTTCGAAGAACAATTTCAAATTGCGAGGAAACAATTTATTGAAGAAAGGGAGAATGTAACACCCCAAGATTTCAAAGTGTGTTATTTCTTCAAAATAATTCAATAACTTGCACTACATGCAACACTAAGTTCAAGCGCACCATGACTTACCAAAAAAGTTGTTCAAAAGAGTTTATGAATAGTATTAACTAAATTTTAAACTTTATATAGTCCCTATAATTTTAGAATCCATGTTATGAGTTTCTTAGACATAATGTAAGAACAAATTCATTTTCAGTATTGCACTTTTACCAAATTTTAATAGTGAACCCTTTTTAAATACAATATTTTAAACTTTTTGACTAAATGAGGACATCAAAAATTTAAAATGAAACATCTCAAGCTTCCACGGTACGCTTTCCTTTGAATAATACAGTAGCGTGTGTTGTACGCAACTTCGAGTTCTAACACACACCACAACCAATCAAACTAGCCGTTATTAATAGTAATACCTACTTTTTGAAATTATATATATTTTATATTTCAAAATGGACTTCATTTTTGGATTATTAATATCGAAATTATTCTAGGGTGAAATTTTGGTACTTTTCAGAAAACTTTCATATTTTGATTAACATTGAAAATTACTAAATTTTAATTAAAAACGACTTTTTTAATCTAAATAATTAATATTGATAAATTATGAATTTGAGTGGTTTTAAAGTATATTTAGAATATATTTTAACAATTTAATACAATTTTGGTCATTTGACATAATTTCACAATTAAACCGAACATCAACAAGTATCAATCTTTTGACAGTTATTATATCTTAGAAACACGTTTTTTGTTTTGAAAGCGGGAATTAATTTTAAATTAATTTCTGCCACTTCTGTGTTTTGAATTTGGGAAAATGGATTCCATATTTGGAATCAGGATGTTCAAATTGTGTAAATAGGTAACTTTTATTTTTGTACATTTTTAATAATTACTTCGGTAAGTATTTTATTTATCATGGTTAAAGGGTAAATCCGGTAAATAAGGGTTAAAATAATATTATAATAAAAACAAATTACCCTAAAATGTGTCCTAACCTTATTTTTTTGATACATGTTCGACCATAGGCATATTTGGGTCAATTCTGGGACCCCATGGTGCCACTTGTAAGTGATAGGGACACTTTATTTTAATTAAGTTAAAAATGAATACAAAAATGACACAAGCATATATCTTTTAGAAAAACCATTTTTACATAGGGTTATAAATGTTGGATTTTAGAATATAAATATTAATTAGAAACATAAAAATATTTCTTACATAATGATAATTTATTTATAATTTTTAGACATTAAATAATTAATTTAGTTATGACACAATGATGATGCGGTAATTACCATAATAGTGAAAAATTAAAATAATTGATATTATAAATACCCAAATAAATATAATTTGAGACTTTTAATGAATTAAACTAATTTTCTAGGATAATATTACATATTATTATTGATTTAATATACTTTTTTATAAGTAATCATTCTGTTATAAGTTTCACAAAAATCAACTATTGAATAGTGTCAAAATTGACAAAAAAGAGTTTCTAAAAAAATAATATATTATTAATTTATATTAAATTCCTAAAAATCTAAGGATCGGACAAGAGAATTATATCATGATAGGTGTATCATTAATGGACCACTTGGGGGTCTCTTGGATGTATATAGTAATTTTATTAACTATATAAAATAAAAATACAAAGTGACATGGTAAATGTCAAACTAATTAACTAAGAGTTAAAACTAAAAGATAAGGTTAATATAGTAACCCAAACCGGTCTAAATTTTGTTTGTTGAATGGTTTTAGACCTATCCCCACCTTAACCTTTGAATAATCAACTTTTGAGCCATTATAAACCGAATATGAATTTATTATAAAATAATATTTCTAGCTTTTCCAAAGGTGCCCCTCACCCCTCTTATAAAAGGGCACTCTTCCTTCTCATTTCTTCACACCTTCAAAGCCTTTTGGTTCGGCCAAACTCTGACAAAACACTCTCACAACTTCCCTCACTACAACCTAGAGGCCTTAGTTTTATCATAATACCAACCTAAGGAGCCCTTTTTATCAAATCAAAAGGAAGAACCCGAAGAAGAGGTAATGATTTCACCACCCTTTTCCAAGTTCCTTTCTTCTTCCACTTCTTCTTCCTTTTTTGTTACCATTGTAAAATAATAACTCCAGTATCATATATATACTGTGATGTTATTATAAATATGATACAAAAATATTCATTATTTTATCCATCCTTTGAATAACATGTCACCATACGTGCGTACGTACGGCTTACTGTCTCCACGTCGTGGTGTAATTGTTATTCAATATATTATTATTTGGATGGGTATAATAATGATGTTTAACTCATGTAAATAATAAATATAACCTGATAATGATTCTGTATATATGATATACTATCCAATTATATATTATTTTAATATCAAAATAATGATATTGTCGCTCATGCGTACGTACGGACTACCGTCTCCACGAACGCGATGAGATTCATTCTCCATCGTATCCATTCAAGTATAATTATCATTTGATGATTTAAAAATAATGTTTAAGTACTGGATATCATTCTAGATATGAATAAGATAAAACCTATCCATGACAAACATGTCTTAAGTAATAAAACATATAAAAGAAAATGAGTAAGTTAACACCTGAAACGACGATAATACTAAGATATTATTAACAAAGAAATGTTAAAAGATCATATATGATATCATATTAATATATGAGATTCTTTTATAATTTAATAACAATTATTTCACCATTATACAGGAGGTTAACCTACCCTCAACCAAGGAAAAGTACAAGGTAAGGGTTATTTCACAATCTCTTCATTATCTGAGGTTGTTTATACGTAATAATCTACCGGGATCTCTTTATCATCCACATCCATGTTTCTTAAAAATGTATTTCAAAACATTTTTAATATTTAAAAGAATATGGGTTAAAGTCATTTATACCCTTGTTTGACTTTTTATAAGAGTTTTATAAAGGAATCTTTCTGTCGTTTTCCAAACAAGGTGCTTTTAACCTTTTCGACAGAATTAAGGTAACAATGTTTTTTTTAACTTATACGGCGGGTGCAGTAATTTTCCGCCGTTATAAAACCGTCGAAGCTTCCCTTACAATCTTATAGAAATATTTTCGAAGAAAATTTTTTATTTTATAAATATATGACTCTTAAATGACTTCAAAAATAAAAAGAGATATTTCTCTAAAAAGAGTTTTGATTTTATCTATGTCAACATCCTTTGATGGATTTTACGCTTTTCTGAAGTTGATTTATTATGATACAAAACTTATATATTGTATTGAAGGTTTTTTGATATGTTTGACTGTGGATGTGCTATTTTTATACCATTCATAGTTTATGGTGAAAGTATTGACATTTCGTATGCTCGTTTTAATACGAATGTTTATGTTATGTTTAAACCTTTTCATATGGGAATGTATTGGACTTAATATGTGACGGGTGGAGCCCGCTATAGCTCCTCGATTCATCGGTAGGTCTCATGAGATAAACTAGTGTCTTGGCACAAGGCCTTGACAAAATCTTATTTGTAGTCTTGGCACGAGGCCTTGTCTATGTGGTTATGATAGTCTGGCATTATGCATTCCATCATTATGAAAGTGGTTTTTGATATTGCATGTGATTATTCGATTAGTAGAATATCCATGTGAATAAGTAAATGGAATTATATCATTTTACTTCTTCCATACTATGTTTAAGTTCAAGTTTAAAAGGCTTTTGTTTTATTTATACACTGCCTTAAATGTTTATTCTTATTTATAAAAGTTTATGCTATATTGTTATCCTTACTGGGCATTTGAGCTCACCCCTTTTCTATGTTTTATTTTTCCTAGGATGTGAAGAAGTAAATTATGAATGACCTGCAGGGTTATTATGAGGGGATAATAGTGTGGAGTATGGAGACAATATGTTATTGTAGTAGTTTTTTACTTTATGATATAATGTAAAACTTTATGAATATATCTAGTGTTTCCAAGGCTACTAAACCAATCGGTCTTTCGAGATTTGATCTTTCTTGTGATCATGCCAATGTTATGTAATAATGTACTGACTCTAGGTAACTGGGGTCAGGGCGTTACATACACCACATGTCAGGGGAGTACATCAGGTAAGTCCTTCTTCTCTTGAAAGTCATTTTAATGATACCAAGTTGGAAGAATTGACCACTATGGTGAGGCAAATTGCTTTGGAACAAAAGACATCTCTACCCCCTCCTTCAAGGCCTTGTGGTATTTTCACTGAGACAAGCCACCCAACTGATTGTTTCCCACAACTCTAAGAAATAGAGAATTGCATAGCAGTATTCCCAGGGAGACCATTTCAGTAGCAACAACAACCATATCCCCAAAAGAAGTTTGATTCATTTGCTCCAACATACAAACAAGGGTGGAATGATCAACCGGACATGAGGTATGGCTCTGGACAACAACAAAGGCCCCCTTTTTAACCAAACTTCCAGCAGCCTCCGCCTTACCAGCAGGGTTTCCAACAACCCCAAAGGAGATTTGAAGCTCAAACATCAACAAGGCAGCAACAAGGGAATCCTCCACCAAAGGTACACTCTAACACTGATGATCTTTTGAAACAAATTGTTCTTAATCAACAGAATGAGCTGATGAGTCAAGGTTCGGAGCTGAGAGAGTTGAAGACACAAATGAGCCAGATTGCCACTGCCCTCCATGAACTTTTAAGTAAGAATTCCATAAATCTACCTTCCCAACCCACTCCAAATCCAAAGGGGAATGTTAGTGACATCACATTGAGAAGTGGGAAGCAAATGAATGATACATCTGTACCTACCATTCCACCGGGATTTACCTCAACTCCAGAGAAGCTGCATTCCATACCAACTGATGAGAAATCCAAGGATAAAGATAAAGGTAAGAAAAATATTGATGATGTTCCTCCAAAACCCCTTCCTTTTCCAAACAGGTTTGTTCAAACCAAGAAGATGGCTGAAGAAGCAATTAAAAAGGAGGTTTTGGACACATTCAAGGGTGTGGAGATCAACATTCCTCTACTTGAATCCATTAAGAAAATCCCAAGGTATGCCAAATTCTTAAAAGAACTCTGCACCAATCGAAGAGGGCTCAAGGGAAATGATAGGATCAACCTTGGAAGGAATGTCTCAGCACTCATTACACCAACTCTATAAATTCCAACAATGTGCAAGGATCCCGGGACATTCACCATCCCATGTACCATAGGGGAGTTGCACTTCTCTGATTCTCTTTGTGATTTAGGAGCTTCAATAAATGTGATGCCTCACTCTGTATTCTATTCCGTGTAGGTTGGTGAGTTGAATCCAACAAGAGTAGTGGTGCAATTGGCGAATAGAGTTACGGCATATCCAGCGGGAGTCCTTGAGGATGTACTTGTTCGAGTAAGAGACAAGATCTTCCCAGCAGATTTCTACGTGGTTAACATGGAGGATGATCAGGTAAGTTCTCATGACCCCATAATCTTAGGTAGACCCTTCCTCAAAACTGAAAAAACTATCATAAATGTCACTGAGGGTACACTTTCCATGGAATTTGGAGATGAAGTTGTGATATTTAATGTTATGGATTCCATGAAGTACCCCTCAGAGGACCATTCTGCTTTTGTTATCTCCCATCTTGAACCACCAAGTATGGAATTGGATTGTCCTATGCTTAGGGAGATTATGAGTATTGGTTCTAGTTTGATGTCTAAGAGTACTTCCACACCCGTTTCTAAGGAACAAGACTCTATAAGATTTGATTTTTAAATGGAATCATATTCTGATTTTGATCATGTGAACTCTAATTATGACATGGATCTTGAGTATGCTGATGTATTTGGTGCTTTATTCTCTGATTGTGATGATTTTTATTCTGATACTGATGTTCATTGTGCAGATATGTCTGTTGCATCAATTTCTCCATCCATACATCACCCCCTACATTGCAACTCAAGCCATTTCCCCCAAATCTTAAATATGCATACTTGATGAGTGGTGATAGATTACCTGTTATCATTTCTAACAATCTCTCTTTTGAACATGAAGAAAAACTTTTGAATCTATTGAGAGATAACATTAGAGCAATTGGTTGGACATTGGCAGACATATCAGGTATTAGTCCCTCCATTTTCATGAATAAGATTCTCTTAGAGGATGGGGATAAACCGGTGAGGCAACCACAAAGGATACTCAATCCAACACTTTTGAAGGTTGTTAAAAAAGAAGTTGAAAAATTGCTCGAGGAAATAATAATCTATCTAATTTCAGATTCTCAGTGGGTAAGTCCAATTCAGGTTGTGCCTAAGAAAACTGGTTTCACTGTTTTTGAAAATGAAAATGATGAGTTAGTTCCTGTGAGAGTTCAAAATAGTTGACTAGTGTGTATTGATTATAGGAAACTGAATCAATACACTCGTAAGGACCATTTCCCACTTCCATTCATTGACCAGATGCTTGAGAGACTTGCAGGTAGGACGCATTATTGCTTCTTGGATGGTTTCTCTGGCTATTTTCAGGTTCCCATTATAGTAGAGGACCAGGAGAATATGACATTAACCTTCCCATTCGGTATCGTTTCTTACAGAAGGATGCCATTTGGACTTTGCAATGCCCCAGGTACCTTCTATAGATGCATGGTGAGTATTTTCTCAGATTTCATTGAGACCTGCATGGAGGTATTTATGGATGATTTTACAGTTTATGGATCCTCATTTGATGAATGTCTCTCTAGTTTGGGTGATGTGTTGAATCACTGTATTGAGAAGAATATGGTCTTAAATTTTGAAAAATGTCATTTCATGGTCGAAAAGGGAATTGTCTTAGGTCATATAGTATCACAACATGGCATTGAAGTTGATAAATCTAAGGTAGACATTATTTCATCCCTTCCATATCTTACATGTGTGTGTGATTTTTGATCATTCCTTGGACATGATGGATTTTATCGACGCTTCATCAGATATTTTAGTAATATCGCTCTACCCTTATCTCGATTTCTTCAAAAAGATATTGAATTCAATTTTGATGATTCATGCAGGGTATCATTTGATGAGCTAAAGAAGTGTCTGACCACTCCACCTATCATACATCCCCCACGGTGGGAGATTCCTTTTTTGCTTATGTGTGACACCTCCAACTTCGCGGTTGGAGCGGTCTTATCTCAGAGGGTGGAGGGACGTTCACATGTGATCGCCTATGCATCGAGGACACTAGATTCAGCCCAATAAAATTACAAAACTGCAGAAAAGGAGTTTCTTTCTGTTATATTTTCTTTAGATAAATTCTGTTCATATTTATTGGGCTCTAAAGTAGTTGTTTTTTCTGACCATGCAGCTTTGAGGTACCTCCTAAAGAATCCAGATGCAAATCCACGACTTATCCGTTGGATGCTCCTTCTTCATGAATTTGATATTGAGATAAAGGAAAAGAAGGGATCAGAGAATTTGGTGGTAGACCACATGAGTAGGCTTACTCACACACTAGAGGATGACACCTTGGACCAGGTACCACTTCGGGACACTTTCCCCGATGATCATCTCTATACCATCTCAGGTACACATCCTTGGTATGCTCATTTATTTAATTACATTGTTTCCTCTTAAATCCCAGCAAATTTGAAGAAGCATCAAGTCCAAAAATTAAAAATTGAGCCTAGGTATTATGTGTGGGATGATCCTTACCTCGGGCGCATGTGTAGTGACCAAGTAATTAAGAGGTGTGTTCCCAATCATGAGTTTGAGTCTGTTTTGCGTTTCTATCATACACTTTCTTGTGGTGGACACTTTGGACCCCAACGGATAGCTAGGAAGGTTTTGGACTCTGTATTATATTGTCCTAGCTTGTTCCATGATGCCCATGTGTTTTGTAATTCATGCTCTCGTTTCCAACACACTGGGAATATTTCTAGGAGACATGAGATGCCCCAACAACCCATACTATTCTGTGAGATTTTTGATGTATGGGGAATTGATTTTATGAGTCCTTTTTCTAGTTCATTTGGATTTTTTTATATTTTGGTTGTTGTTGATTATGTGAGTAAATGGGTGGAGGCCAAGGCCACTAGGACTGAAGATTCTCATGTTGTTGCGGAATTTGTCAAAGCACATATTTTTTGCAGGTTTGGAGTACTAAAGGCCATCATCAGTGACCAAGGGACACACTTTTGCAATAGGAATTTTTCTTCCCTCCTTTGGAAGTATGGGGTGACACACAAAACATCAACACCATACCACCCCCAAACAAATGGCCAGGCTGAGGTTTCAAATCATGAGTTGAAACAAATTTTAGAGAAAACTGTGCAGCCAAATAGGAAGGATTGGAGCAAATTCTTTGATGATGCATTGTGGGCTTATAGGACAGCATACAAGACACCCATTGGTATGTCCCCATTTAGGATTGTTTTTGGGAAATCATGTCATCTCCCAGTGGAAGTTGAGCATCAGGATTATTGGGCTATAAATAAATGAAACATGGATTTGGCCCACGCTGTAATCCAAACGAAGCTACAAATTCAAGAGATTGAGTAGATTAGGTTATCATCATATGAGAACTCAAGGCTCTACAAGGAAAGATCAAAAGCAGCTCGTGAAAAAATGATCCAACAAAGGGAGTTTCATGTTGGAGAAAAGTCCTTCTCTATAGTTCACGACTGAAGCTGATGTCTGGTAAGTTGTGTTCTAGATGGTTAGGTCCATATATTGTATCTAATGTTTTTCCTTATGGTGTAGTGTAGATCACACAAGAGGAAACTAGAAGGAGCTTTACAGTCAATGGGAAACATTTGAAGAGATACATTGAGGGACATCCTACTGATGCAGTGGATTTTATCACACTGTATGGCCCCATCATCACTTGATCACATCATGCTATTCCTAACCATTTCAATTTTATATTATTTATCCTATTTAAAAAAATTTCATTTCATGTGCATATATCATCTCATGGGTTCACATTGAGGACAATACAATATTTTAAGTGTGGGGGAGGGAAACTTTTAGTTTAGTAATTTCAATTGTTTTCCTATTAAAAAAAACCAAAAAAATTGTGTGTTTTTCAAATTTTGTATGTTTATTGTTTTTCAATTTTCTTTGTGTTTTTGAAATTTTTGATCTAAAATGATTCTCATCACAATTTTGAAATACATATCAATGAGTGAAACAATTTATCCCATGAAACAAATCTTAAATGAATACTGAAAATGACTTTGTTTCAAGTTCAAATATTTAGTAATTTCATGAAAAGTACACAGAATTTTGAATCACATGCCACATCTCACTGTCTTTATATTTGAAATCACTTTCCTGTGAGGCTTCTGAACCATTATTTTCATATTCTTTACATTCACTTCAATTCTTGAGAGAACCAAATCAAGCTTTATTTAACCAGAATTTGATCTATTCCTGTCAAAACTTGAGGGTTTGAGGTACTTGTTTTTAAATGATTGAGGAATTTGTTTAGTATTAAAGCCCATATTTCAAAGAATCCTTTTTTATAATGGCCTACCTTGAATATTTAATCCTTGTATCCCTTAGAATCCATGCACATCCCGTTAGGTTAGCCACATTACAAGCCAATTTCCCCTATCCAACCAACTCTTGAAGTGAAATTGCATAATTTAGTTGAGCTTAAGTGTGGGGGAAGATATCTTGTGTTGTGCCACCACATTCTGTGATACTTTGGGTGCAAAATTAAATTCTTACGAGATGTGTTTGCTGCTGAAGAAATTCATTATATTGAAAGTTGTTCCTTTTTTGGAGCTTTCATGACAAGTGAAGCTGTTCCTTTTCTGGAGCTTCTAATTGAGGTGGAAAGTTGTGCCCATCTGGAGCTTTAAAGAAAATCATATTTGAGAAGATTGACATTTTTTATGCTGAAATGATGAATGGTGTAAACTTTTCATGACTTTTCATGATGATGGAGACGAATTGATACTATGGGGATTAATGAGAAGACCATATTTAAGTGAAAATTGGATTAATGCAATTTTTCTTCAAAAAGAGTAAAGCCCTCCTCATTCAGACTCAGAGTTTTTCACATCTTAATCCTACCAACCGAAAGCCACAGAACAACCCTAAAAAGTCCTCATGATAAACATATGTCCTTGACTCACATCGGGTGGCGATGTAGTAATATATCAATCCTATGGTGACCCTTGTATGAGTTTGGATGAGAAAGACATTGCAAAAAAATTGATATTTGAGTGATGAGAGAAAATTTAAGTGAGGTAAGTGTTTTGTGCATGGGAGGATAAATAAAGTGGAAATATATTGAATGATATAAATAAAGAACTTGAAATAATGGTTTTTTATGAGGAATGATATCTTTTGTTTCTTAGTGTGTAATCGTTTGATCTCAAAGATATGTGTTTTAAAATTGGTTTTGATTTGATATTGATGTTACTTGATATGAGATTTTTCTCAGGAGTGCAAAAGGGTAAGTGTGGGGGAGTTGATAAAACACTATTTTGTTGAATATTTTATTTATAATAAATGAAGTAATTTCCTCACATTGTGTTAAATATGTTTATTTATAAAATATTTTGGATTTGATCATTCATTTGAAAATTTGGTGAAAATTCTAGTTTTACCCTTAATAGTGCACTGTAGTATTTAAAAGATAAATATTTTTATATTTATTATTTGAATTTGAAATTTTGAAACAGTGTTCCTAACTTAATTTTCTAAAACTTTTATTCAGTACACGAGAGCTAAAAAGTGCATTTGGATGGAGAAAATGGGCCATTAATCCAATGGTGGTCTGGACTCTGTAGAATGGAAATGTGTTCTGTATTTGAGCCATATATTCTTCATCAGAGCTTGGATTGAGCCCCAATTTTGTGGAAATCTCGGGGACATTATTTGTAACAAATAATCCTTCTGGAAGGCCAGTCAATTCACGCTTTGTAGAGGTAAAATGGGTGGTGAAATTTGGAATAAAATATTTGTCTGAATTTCCACATTCACACTTGAAACCACTTGTAACCTCTCCTACCCTCCCCTCTATAAATTTTATTTTCTCTCATTTTAAGGGGTTGGGACGTTCATTGGGAAGTTTAGGGAAGAGGAGAAGTGGATCCACTTCAATTCTCCAACCATTTCAATAAGGGTATCTCTTGAAGCAAGGATCCCTTCGACCAAGCCTTCTTCTTCTTCTTCATGTTGTAATGATTTTGTTTGTGTAATAAACATATTTGTTCTTCTTTTATTTCTTCTCTTTTCTTCTGTTTTGTTTAAATTTATTCTTCTCTTAATCTTCCTATTTGTTCTGGAATTCTTGAGTAGAAGCGTTATTGGGTTATACCTATTATAAACCTTTGCACATGCAAAACGCTTCTACGATGATTACGCCACCCATGGAAGAGTAGTCTTTTAGTAATCGATCTATCTTCTACCCTCTTCATTTAATTATTTTGAATCAATGAGATACTGTAATTCACATAATATGATCCATGAATTGTGTTTTTAAATTACAAGAAACTAATCAAGCAATTGAACAATTAACACAAAAACATGCGAGGTCGGGATTTTGTGTAAATTGTGAGAGCGTAATCTTAATCGATAATACAAGACCACACGGGATAAATTTGTAGAGTTAAAATATATTACCTAAACACAATTCATCCTCATTTACAGAATGGATATATTCTCTAATTAACCACTAACAAAAAGCTATCTTTAGAACAACAATAAAAGCAGGGTTCTGCGATTGCGTGTTCCGAAGCTAGCCTAGGGTTTAAGTAATTTCATCTTTGTGGTTAAGTTAACTCTCATAGGGTTCGAGGGATAACAAATTAGGGGATCATAATTAAGTTGATATTGATTTAAAGGATAATTATTAATAAGTGAATGAAGAGGTATAGTTATATCGATTACGCCTTTTAAAATAGATTTCTAAAAAAACATCTTTTTGTTGTGTCATTTCAATCGAACATCATTTCAAAACTAAAAACAAAAAAACAATCTTCTTCCAGAAAACTTATTCTACATTCATAAACTATAACAAACCCCAATCCTTTAAATTAGTGTTTTTATTCTATTCTATTTTATTTGTTTTAGAATACCTTTAATAAGTTGTTAAATTCACTTCCTCCTTTGAGAGACGACATTGGTCAACCACTCTAATGCACCTAAGTACCCCAAAATCCCATTAATCATTTGAGGGCGCTCAAAACAGTGCTCTATCACATATCTAGAAAAACATCTATCACAACATCATGAAATCAATAATGCACCTTAAATGGCATGACAATAATTCATGACATGTGATATCTAGAAAGTACCTATATGATGCATGAGATGACATACCCTCATATCATCAAGTTGCAATAGAAATATAACCTCAATAATATCAACAATAACAGCACAAAACATGTGAATCACCTAATGGTTAAATCAAATCAACTTTAATAACTGAAAAAACAGAAAAATCACAATATACGAGGTAAATTGTATTTTCCTTGTACACAGGTTAGCTACTCCCAGGAATAGATTATTAAAAATTACCTATTCCTTCCTATCCTTAGTTATAGGCTCCAAACTGTAAATCAGGAAGAAAATAATCCCTCTGATACCACTTTGTAACATCCCAGTTCTGGGTGCCGCCCAGAGGTGCCCTGTACCCGGTTGGTCACATGGCTTCAAGAAAATTTCCCTGATTTCCAGAGGCTTCCTAATAGCAGCAAGGGCCTTGGATGTGATAGTGGGAAAAATATGCCCTCATTGGTAGAGTAACATAGTGGAAATAAATAGCTAATAGTAGTGGAAGTACTAATAATAACATGCAACAATAAATAGCTGAAGACTGTAAAAAGATAAACAACTGGAGCACAAATATAAATGATGAATGTCCCATATGTCTAAGAAAGTATCCAAACAAGTCATAATGCTAGAATACAGCACTAAACTAATGTACAAGGAAAAAAAATTAAATAACTCCAGCAGCATAACAAGCCTCAGCTTGGTCCCATGCTCTCTAATTCCATAGCAATCAAGTACCTAAAGTAGAATGGCACTTTCCCTTGTCTACACCTGAAAAAATATAATCTATTTGGGCCCAAAAGAATGACCCAAATAGGGTGTGAGATTAATCCCAGTAGGTAACCACCGAATGATCTGTGCCTAACAGTCAGTGAATATATATGGTAGGCAATAAGAAAAATGAAGTAGTAAACTAGGAAGTACTCAAAAGTAAACAAACCTATAGTTTCAATTGCATTCATTTTCACATATCAAGTAAGAAGATAATCAAATAAAAGTAACCCACTGGGAAGTAATCACAGTCTAAACCCTCTGGTTTAACTAATCAAACACAAGAAACCCTCTGGGAGTACTCACAATCGAACCCTTCTGGTTCAGCTTTAGCAAAGACTCTTTGAGGAAGCACTCATAGTCAATTCCATATGCGGTCTCGTATCGGTAACTATATACACTCTGAGGAAGAACTCAATGTCCAATTCCCCATGTGGTCTCGCAACGTGGAACTACAAACACTCTGAGGGAGCACAAATTCCATCCCCCCTATGTTCTCACAATGTAAAAGTAAATTGAAACTCTGTAGAATCCCTCAGTATCTATTCCTCCTATGGTATACTACACCAGGTTCCCACATCCCTATGTAATTCAATCATACACAAAGATGTTCAATAGCCAAAGTAAATCTTAATAACTACATGGCTAATAGATTTCAAGTACTGCATGGATAACAGTTATAAGAATAAAATAGCATTAGATAATATCACTCCATCATAACAACACTAGGCCAGGAAAACTAGCAACCTAACCGGCAAAGCTATACCAAAAGGTCAATATCAAAAAACATGGGAAACTCATCCATTTCATGGAAAATAACCCATTCACAATCAAAATACCTCTACTCAGGCACACAAGTCATAACAATCATTAACAGGGATAAAATCTCTAACCACGCAATACCCCGAACTAGGGTATTGGGCAATTTTTCACATATAATTCAAATACAAACTATGGAAAGGCACAAACCACCAACCTCAGCATTGTACGATCGATAAACTCTGATGTCGAACCTTGAATAATCCTATAATTATGTAGATCTACAAAAACATCTATAACTTTCAACCAGGGATATCTCATGATAGAGGATAAATAAAGAGGTGAGGCTCTAGAAGAATGAAGAACATGTCATGGTGATTCCAACACAATTGACAATGGTTTATTCGGAGTAAATATGGTCGATTGGGGGCTCGTAGAATAATCTTCACTCCCAGCCGCTTCTGGAAGAGATGGAGGTAGGATAAGGGTGCTCTTCTAATTAGATATGACCTCAGTCAATTTAATTAAATAAAAATAAAAGTATATGGCATGTTCATTTAATGTACACGCCATGTACATGCCTTAATCGAGCTCTGATTTAGGTGGTATCTAGGTCACCCCACATGTCCATGTACTCGGCCATTACATGACTCGTACACGGTCACCTGTGGAGACTGGGTACATGATGTGTACTCCAAAGTACATGGCATGTACTCCTTAAATTTCCAGATTCTCCTCTTCTTCTCATAACAATATAAAAATAGGATCCATACCTGAAAAGAAGATCCGGGTTCTAACAATTAAGGCTATGAAAGGGACTATTTAAATAATGGAATAGATCATGAATTAATTTTATTAGGATTCTAATCAAGTTAGAAAATTTCATTGGGCCCTATGGAAGTGGTTACCCAATCCAATTGATGAGGGAGGAATGGATCCACACAATATTGAAGAATCCATGAAGGCCTTGCAAGACAAAGATACATTGGATATCATTTGTGGAAATTCATTATCAGAAAATTTCATGAGAAAAAAATGTAGTTATGGTAGGGCAGACTAGAACAAGAATCCCAAGAGTTTATCCAACCTTGATTGATGTATTCTCAGACAACTCGAGATTGTAGAAAACAAATCTCATTGGATCCTTGGTTATGGTGATATCATTTTCTGTTCAGATAATTGGTTCATCCATAAGCATTATTTTTCAGGTTATACTTATCTTAATATTTACTTCAATTAGGTTATTAGGTACCCTAAGTTCATTTAGTTTGTTTTAAATCCTAAAAAGATAAAATGTGCCAGCACAATATGCTTGTCCGACGAGGCTGATCTCTATGTCTTCCTCGAATCATCCTCAAGTGTTTTAAATGGAAATGTCTACAGAGATATGATTCATGCCACCATTCTCTTGGATGGCTAGGTGTAAAAGATTTTGTGTCATGAGATTCAATGCAAACATAACATTATTGTTTGGAGGATAAAAAATAATTCCCTACCTATGGATGAAAACATGAAGAGAATGGGAATTTTATTGTCCTCCAAATGTCTTTGTTATAACTCTTTGTAGTAGGAATTCACATATCATTTATTATTTCATAGAGAGTGGTTTAGGGGAATCTATATGTTTATTGGGTATAGTATAAATATTAAAATTAGTGGAGGCGTAATTCAGGACATTATCACTTCATGGTTTCCCAGCATAGGCACACAGGCGGATGAGGTTAAGGGTAGATGAATTATTTTTTTACTATTTTTTTGTCCATCTGGGAGGACCTGAACAAAACTAGAGAGGGTGGAAAATTTTCTCATTCATTTTTTTAGTTCCATGTTAAGTTTTTTTTGGTTGGGTTGGGTGCACTTATCCATGGTGGTATCTCTTCTTTGGCATTTAGATGGTTTCTCCCACAACTTGGGTATTCTTTAGAGAGAATAAGAATTTCATAAGGTAGGTGGGTTTGGTGGAAGGCTCTGACCACTAGACTCAAGTTAAATGTGGATTGTTCATGTCTCTTAGGTAAACTGAGAGGTGGGGGTCTTCTAAGAGATTACAAAGGCTTGGATTTGGTGGGATTCAGTGCATTCTATTGGGCAGGGTCTTCCATTGAGGTGGAGTTAAGAGATTTACACACCGGTTTGGAATTTTGTAGGATGCACAACATACAAATCAGGTAAATTGAATCTAACTATGAATTAGTGGTTATATTCCTTCATTCAAAGATAATACATACTTGGAAAGTTACATATATTATTATAGTTTTTACCATGATTATCAATGAGGTTACTCAGGTCAGACACACATAGAGAGAGGGAAATTATGTGGCATATATTCTTGCTAGAAAATGGAGTTCGGCTGAAAATATCATGATTTATGAGGGGTGGGGTCTCTTCTGGATAACTGTAAAATAAGTTTCAAGGGATATTCCCAATTACTTAATTATTTAATTTCTCTGTGAGTTTTGAGGTCATGGTATGAATGTTTCTATATGTTTTCATTAAATAATATAAATTTCATTTTTAGTAAAAGAACCATTTTTAATAAAGGGGGAGAAATGTGAATAATTATGTAAAAGGACTCAAGTAGAAAATAGAACACCTGATAACTAATTTGGATCTAGAAAGAAAGTTGTGAATATTAAAAATGACATTATGGTCATTTTACTATAATATTTTTAAATTGAAAGAAAATTTTTAGAATTATAGACAAAGAAATATTCTAAAGGAAAGAAAAAGAAATCACATAATGATGATTTTGAATTTCAGGGGTTGTTTTCATCTAATGACATCCACATACATGAATAAGTACAATGTTAATAATTCAAAAGGGTTTTTCATATCTTTTATAATTTTTTATTCATATTGATAACTTAAAAAGTAATATTTCAGAAGATTTATAAATTACCATGTGGTCTTTGTTACTTGATGGCCAAAGTAGATAGGAAGATTCCATATAAAGATATTTTATTGGGAAAGAATGATTCTCTGCTTCCTAAGACAACATGAAAATATTCTAACATTATCATAAAGAGTTCAAAAACTTAGGGAGAGGAAACTAAATGAATTTTATGGATGAGAAACTAATCTCACCCATATTATTTTCACTAAAAAAAGGATATATACATTATTCCCATACACTTTGTGTTAGATCATTACATAAATAGAATTGAAGGTGGTGCATATATTAATGGGGAACTCAATTGAATTTATATTTATATATCTACAATATAGAATATTACATCAATGATTAATGGAATACATGATCATTGTTTGATCTATATACTGATATCATGAATATTATCCAGTACAAAATATCAAAGATCAACCTTGAATAAGATGATCTAGATATCATTTTTAATCAATGGATTTTAAGTAACCATCATAGATGCGATGAAAAAAATGTGTTCATATTAATTGGAATTGAAAAGATCAAAAAATGTCATGGTCCATAATGATTATATGAATCTAGAGATCCTTACTTGAGGGGGAGTGTGCAAAGATATTACCAGATCCCTGTATATCTTCCAAATATGACATCTTTGGAGGTTATATGTTTATAAATTCATTGAAAACGTATATATTCCCATTACTTCATCTATATTTAAAAAAATTAAATTATGTATGATATTAAGGGATAGGGAAATAATTAATCAATGAAATAAACAAAGGATTTTAGAATATGATACATGATTGAATTCAAGAACATAACATTTCAAGTATACATAAATTTTTATAATTTTTTTAGATATGAGTTCAAGAACATTAGGTATAATTTCTATTGAGAATATTTTGTCAATAAGTTGAATTATATGATTTCCACTTTTATTTTATAAATTGGTATTAAACAATCACTATCAACCTATAAGTAGTTGAAAACACTTTTATGAATAATAATTGTTTTGTAAAATCAATTCGTATCATATTCTGAATTGAGAATGGTTAGAATTATTTTCTAAATTCGACCATATTATTTCTAAAGTAGGAAATTCCAAGTGGTCTTTGAGTGGATTAATTTATGGAAAATTTCATGAGAAATAATTGATACCATCCCTATTAGATACATTTCATTTATTATAAATATTTTTGAGAGAATAAAAAATGTTAAGGATGAAAGAAGTGAGGATAATATCTTATATTAAAATTGTATAAAAATATATATATTTCATTTTATGATGGTATTGAAAAAAAAATGGTTTGATGGATGATCCAACTTTTTTATTGTGTTTTACTTGTTTTAAATTTGATACTAAGTGATAAATCACATAGTTTCAACATATATTAGAAACGAATAACTACATGGATGTTCATTAGTGTTCCCAAGAATAGTAATGATTTATTTGATGTTCCCATGAAGTGATGTGAATTGTATTATAAATTTTTTATGTATTTTATCATTAAATATAATCCATTCATGGAAGTTAAAATGTCACATGTTAATATTTTTTATGAAGTGGTGATACCTGTAGAGTTGTTATGGATTCATTTTATGACATTTAATTTCATTCATGAAAAATTACCCAAGTGAGTATGATGATTGATAAAACAATATTATGTTCAAAAACATTTTCAAGAGGATTTTGTAATTTCTGAATAAAATAAAAGATGATTTAGGTTCATCTAATGGTTTTTTTGTGATCAGATGAAGTCTAAGGAACATGATAAATATCATGAAAATGTTTATTTGTAGAAATATAATTGATGTCTAGGAAAAAAATAGAAATGAATTTATATTTTTTCATTAATATTATGTTGAAGGAGATTTAGAGTTTGAATAATCATACTTAGTAGTTACTGAGTATTAGATATGTGTCATTAAAAAAAATTGGGTCCAACCATAGCCACCCACATGGGATAAATCTACAATTCAAGGGATTAATTGATCAACCATGATGGAACCTACTAAAAAAGGGAATTCATAGTTTAAGTGAGGGGGGTAATGGGAGGTCTTGAGTTATGAATGTGGAAAAGAGGTATCCTTGATATCATATGGTGCATTCAAAGGGTGATCAATAACCTTTTAGGTGAGTTATGGCCCAAAAGTTCATAGTGTACAAGTGTTCTAGGTATCAATTCTAATATCAGCATGAAATAATGATGATATAGATACTACAATTTAATAATTAACAAATATGGTACAAAGATATGTAAGTATGAATCCCAACACATACATTGTTCCTCCACTAAAATTATATAGAAAAATCATTGGTCGTTTGATCTGATTTATCTTTGTCATCTGATTTAATCATTCAATTGTGTAAACCCTAAAATAGCCCTTGACATAGTCCATTAACATCAATAATCTATTTTAGCCAAAAAAAACATCAAAATATTGATATATAACCATATTGAGATATTTAACACAATATCGATCACCATTCACTTGTACATAAAATTTTTTTTACCACCATCTAGTCGATGATTATGATTTTGTTGAGATGATATGAAGTAAAAGTTTGTATTCAAATTGGATAAAGTTGGTTTAAGACTGATCATGCATGAATAAATTATTTGATTTCTGTAGATGAGTTGTTTCACAAAAAAACGATTAAAAATCACATAGGAATGGACATTTCTATTTTCTTACTATGAAAACCTCATGAACGTTAAACTAATAAATGTTATGGTATTTTAATAATGATCCCCGGTGTGGTTATTTTATCAAAATAAAAGACAACAAAACAATTATTAGAGGGAATGAAATATATCCTCATATATAAATACCCATTAAATAAGCTGATAAAAGATGCATAAACTCTTGATAGATCTCATTTTAAATTGGGAAAATAGATCATATATGGATTGTATGAATAAGTCCTCTCATGATCCATTTATCTACATGAATGAAATGTTTCATGAATAATAGTTTCATGAAGAGGAACTATGAATATATGTTATGGTCATGATTTTTAAACCACATACCTACTATTTTACATGAATAATAGAAAAACCAGGATTCCTCATGTTTATGCGCAGGATATTTTCCAAGAACACCTACTACATGAGAAATACATACAAACCCATAAATTAAATTTCTTAAAAAAGAATAATTTTTCTCACTTGTTGTCACACACGATTTTTTTTCTTTTCTGTCATTGTATTGATCCGGCCCATTAGAAATACCGATCCTTTTAATGGGTATTTGATGAGATAAATCTTGAGTTTTGAAGTTTCATATATTTCTAACCACCCTAATTTGGGATCCCCATTGTTTGTTTTGTAGTTTTTGAAGAAAGGTTGGTTACTTTATGATTTGGGCCAACCGTGAGCCCATTCCCAATTTTAAAAACCGAATTTGTTTCTTTTATAACTCTTTTTTTCATCCTTTTTCACCCATTCAACTTCCCAATTGTCCTATACTGATATATTAAAACTTATTTATCCTTTTGGACCCATTATAAATTCATAGGCCGGGTGAATTTGGGTTACTCATTTAGGTATTGGGCCAGCCCATGGGCCCATTTCCTATTTAAAAAAAATAATTTGTTTCATTTATATCTTTTTCATTTAGTACTATTTTTCGGTGATTCCACCTCCCCCTCGAATCCAATAACCCTATCCTAACCCTCATAATAGATTGTACCTCTTTGGAGCTCATGTGGGTCGCGAATTAGGGCGAAATACTCAGGAAACCTCAAATCACCCAGAATTTCCAAGGTAAATTTTATCATTCATAAATCAATCAATTCGTACTACTTTAGCCACCAATATTCTTCCCCTGGTTCTTCCAGACCTTAGGAGTCTCTCCAATAATTTTCAATCCATTCCATTTTCTCTAGGGATTCAGATCTAATGGAAGATGAAGAGTTTTCTAGGATGAAAGGTGAGATTCCTTCTCCTTTCTTCTTCCTCTTCCCCCTCCTTTCATTATTTCTTGGTTTTATATTGTACCCTAGTATTGATCGACCTAGGGTTTTGTTATACCATGTTTTTTGATGGGGTTTATGTTTTTTTAGGTCTGATCTTTATAGTTTTATGGTTTATAAACCCGCGGCGGGTGATTTCGGGTGTGCGTTTCAATTACGCCAAAGATTTGAGGTAGGATACCCCTTGCACATTACTTTATTATTTAAGTTTCATAATTTTATTATATTTAACACAAGATATATATGTTTATTATTATTTTTCATCCTTTGGATAATTTTATTGGTGTTCAAAGTGGTTGTTTAATCATTGGTTTGTGAACGGTAGTGTTGTTTTGTCATGAAAGTTCTCAACAAGTGTTTGTTTAAATGTTCTGTTCTCTTTTGCAAATATTTTGTGAGGTTTATAATCTGTTCTATGGTATTTTTAACATGTTACAGTATCTTGAATGAAAATATGGCTTTCAATTGGTTTTTTATTCCTTTTCATGTACTTAAAATAAATTGTTTTTTTTAAAGGGCATGTCATGTGTTCGGTAAATTGCCCGGTTGGCTTTTATGTGTGATGTGTGATTTAAAAGTTATTTTTTTGGATTTATAAAGGAATTGGAATAATGATAAATGGTATTTTTGGGTACTTATATGGATTTCCTATTTGTATTTGTTTTTACAATCAAGTGGGTTTTGATTTACAACATATTTTGGCCCGAGTTGCCCAAAAATGGATTGTTTCACATCTTTATGAAAATAGTTGTGTTTTGAATATGTAACCTGAGTATTATAAGAGATTTATGAATGTGGTTTTATGATGTAAATTGTGTTTATACATATCCTTAATAGAATTAAAATTCATACCTTCGTCAAAGGATAGTTTTGAGAAAATAATTAAAGGCCCGTTTGGCATGTCCTAGAAATGAAGGAGTGTTTTACTTGTATATAACAATTTGTGAAATTGGGATTGTTTTATGGTCCATTAAATGATTTTATTAAATGTTTATTGGGCTTCAAAATATGATTTGGTTTGTTTATGATGTGTGTTTATAATTTAAAGAGTGTTTTTGAAAGAGTTTTATCTGCAAATCCTCAATACACTTCATGAAATTGTTTTACCAAAATATTTAGCGGTTTGTTGATTAGTGTAAGAAATGTGAAGAATGATTATGGGATGTTTGTGTTTTTATGGTTTTTTAATGGAATGGGGATGTGAAATTTGTATTTTATAATATGTGTAACTTTATTGAGCACTAAAGGGAATCCCGGGTATCTAGGTGGGCAGACGTGTACTAGTATGCTAGTGATTATGTGGGGGTTGGCCCTTGTTTCACGTAGCAAGTTTGACGATGAAAAAAACAACTAAACTATGATGATGATGATGATTGGGGACCACTAGGTTATGGGTATGTTCCCTATTAGTGGATCGTGCATGATAATGGATATTTATTATGGTTACTTTCACCGAGATACGAGGTACCTGGGGCTCACAACTAACTAGTGCCTAGGGGTATTCCTGTGACTAGTGCTCATTGGCTATTTTGTACTCACCGTCGGTATACGGTGTGTTTGGTTGGTAAATTCAGTATTATGTGTTATTTATTTGAATGTTAAAATTCTTTAAAGCAGCCCTCTTGAAAACTATTTTCATTTTGAAGTTTCACCTCTTTGAAAATAATTGTTACTTGCATTTTTGTTTATTAAACATGCATGTTTTTGTCTGATAATTATTATAGCATGGAACCTCATTTGAAAACCATACTTTCAAATCTTGAATTTAAAACTATAAATTTATGTTTCTTTTATTTTAAATTAATGTGCATTGGGAAGAGAATACCAGGCTAACCTACGGAGTTTTAATACTCGCGCCTATAGTCTTATTCTTTTTTTATCCCTTGTGTAGGTTTCATCTTTAGTTTGATCACCTTGGGAGACTTTTTATCATTGTGTTGGAGAGTGACCAGAAGTGTCACATGGAGTTATTTTTTCATAGGGATTGTTCAGTTGAGTTGTTGGTTTTGTTCTAATTTTAGTTTCTTGTACAAATAATATTTAGTTCAATTTTTATATAAATTCATTTTGGGTTGTCTGTTTATTTCCGTTGTTTGTTTGATTGTTTATATATGGGATAAATCGTTCCCTTGTGTACTCTATTGATTCCCTTGGTGCTTGTCACCATCCCGGGAGGATCTGGAATGCCTCTCGGGACTTGTCGCGGGCTGGCCTGGGTGACCGGTTCAGGGTCGACTCGGGCTGGTTCGTGACAAAATGGTATCAGAGGAGGTCAGCTATTAGCGGACCTTTTTTTAGAGCTCCCTTGTTATTTTTGGGATGTTAAGGTAGATGGAGTAGGATTGTTGGGACTTGAGGGGTAAGTTCAAGAAGAGCGTCGCGAACTCTTTCTTATTCTAATCCTCAGGTTTCCATGGAAGTCCGGTTTTATTAGTGTCCATTGTTCTAGTTGATTGTTTGGTATTGGGATATGACAAGGGGAGTCTGACCAATGGCCTTCGTGAGATCACAGGGCCTGGCAAGCCATGTGGAGCTGGGTAATGGTCCTAATAAGTCTCTCTGTGTTGGTGTTGTGTTTGGAATATGGTCGCCAACCATATGGTCAAGTCACCCACCGACACTAGTTCCCTTTTTTTGGGTCTCTTGAACCTTTCTTGAATTCTAAATTTTTGTTTTTAGAATCCTTGTGTGAGAATTGTGGAAATGGGTTTTAATGTAAGGATTAGATTTTGAAAAGTGAAAAAATGGGGTTTTCAATAATTAAATATAATAATGGTTTTGGAAGGTTGTGTTTTTGTGAAAAAAATGGAGGGAAGCAGAAAAGATTTAAAGGGATTGGATTATCCATAATATAAACTTGTGGTTTGTTGAAATAAAAAGTTTTGAATTTGTGAATCATTTTTAAGTGATTCTGGATATTTTTTTAAATGGGGTATTTTAGGATGTTAAAAAGTTTTTGAATCGGATAAATTAGTTTTGGAAATTAGTTTTGATCGGTTGGTGTTTTACTAGAAACGTTATTGGTCTCAATGGACCTCGGATTATGAAAATATACATTGCTAATTTGTTTTTAAAAAAATAATGTGAAGGGGTTGTTTGGAGTGGCTTGGTTATTTAAAAAGTTTTTAAAAATGAAAAGGGGTAGGTTTTCAAGAAAATGGTTCTTAATTAATTGTGGTTTTTTTTTTGTGAAACATTAAAATGTTTTTTGACATGGTGGTTGGTGTTCCTTTTGAAGGTAAATTGTTTTTTTTTTTGAATTATGATGTTTAATTTTAGGCTTTGGTGTTTTCATGGGTGATCACATGCATGGTTTTATTTATATTTGGAAGTATGGCCTATATGGTATGGTGGTTGGGTGTCATGGGTGGCATGGAAATGTGCATGTGGGTGAGACTTGATGAAACACCATTGGTGAATGTGGAAACCCACCAAGTTAGTTTGTTTTTTCAAAATTGCTTTGAGCTGAAAATTATGGCCTTTTTTAAAAACCAATGGTTATGTGGATTGATTTTTCTATGTCTTAGAAGAGTTTTTTATTTGGTTATCTTCCATGTGATCTAGAATTCATACTCTTGTTCTATCTAGTGATGAGATCTTGTTGGTGGCTCGGTTTTGGAGTAATTTTCATTGGGTTTCTAAAAATGTGTTTGATGTTGTGATGTGGCCATGGATAGTTATGCGTTGGAAATCTTTCCTGCTGATCAACCTAAGTATTCCTTTCAAATTTTAAATCCACCTCTTTTGATGATGCCTCAACTTGTTTGTTGGAATAGAGAGATGTTTGGGATCTATTAAAAGTGCTTCTAGGTCATGATAATTCTTTTGGACAGAGCAGTTGTGTTCGGTGATGTTGATGTGTTTTGTCATATTCCTTGTCCATTCTTCCCCTTTTTTGGAGTGAGATATAATTTTTATATGTATCTATGAGTTCCTATTTAGATGATGGTTTTTGTTTGGTGATCAAGTGTGGTTTTTTTGAGTGGTGTGATCCTTATCACCTGACTGTGGTGCAGCAAATGCTTCAAGAATCAGGGCTCCAGCCATAGGCCTCGGAGTGAATTTTTTCACGCAATCAGGAAATCTACAGAGGTGTGGAGTTCTATATTAAGATCCTTACTCCTCTGTTTTGGTAAGTTAGTTACTATGTCAATGTTTTGGTTCCTCATTTCTATGAATTTCCCTTTGTCGCAACAAGCGTGGTGGACTTAACCCCTCACATAGTGTCTATGGTTATTCCTTCATGGATGTGGGTTTTCAGTCAATGTCCCTGTGTGGACCGCCTGTAAAAATCAGGTGCAGTCTTGGTGTTACCTATTCATAGGGGGAGAGTTTTGGGTAGTTTCTTTGTTTCTTTTGTTGTTTCAGTGGCCAAATTATTGGGCCCCCTTCCCTCCCATCCCCAAGTGACGGGGGTCCAGAATTGTGCTGATGTGTCGACCAAGTTATTGTCCCCTCCATTCGGGAGTGGGTGGTTTATATGTTCATGTTGTAACTCTATTAACTTGGTATAGTAGTTTTTTGTAGGTGGTTTGTTTTGGGCTTGTGTGAGTGAGTCCCAACTCTAGCTCATGTTCAATTCTTGTCTATTCATTTCTAGTTGGTTTCTAATGGTGGGGAGACCCACCATGGGTCTCTTGGATTTTCATCCTAAGAAAATTTATAGTTATAGTTGATTCTTAATGGTGGGGAGTACATTCTGGAATCCTTAGGTGTTGTTTTTTTTCAGCCGGAAAGTGTTATGGCTTTCCGGGGGCGGAAAGCTTTAATGGTGGGGAGAATTATCACACAGTTTTTTTTTCTTTTCTGTCATTGTATTGATCCGGCCAATTTGAAATACCGATCCTTTTAATGGGTATTTGATGAGATAAATCTTGATTTTTGAAGTTTCATATATGTCTAACCACCCTAATTTGGGATCCCCATTGTTTGTTTTGTAGTTTTTGAAGAAAGGTTGGTTACTTCATGATTTGGGCCAACCGTGAGCCCATTCCCAGTTTTAAAAACCAAATTTGTTTCTTTTATAACTCTTTTGTTTTTCATCCTTTTTCACCCATTAAACTTCCCAATTGTCCTATACTGATATATTAAAACTTATTTATCCTTTTGGACCCATTATAAATTTATAGGCCGGGTGAATTTGGGTTACTCATTTAGGTATTGGGCCAGCCCATGGGCCCATTTCCTGTTTAAAAAAAATAAATTGTTTCATTTATATATTTTTCATTTATTACTATTTTTCGTTTATTACAACTCCCCCTCGAAGACAATAACCCTATCCTAACCCTCATAATACATTTTACCTCTTTGGAGCTCATGTGGGTCGCGAATTAGGGTGAAATGCTCAGGAAACCTCAAATCGCCCAGAATTTCCAAGGTAACTTTTATCATTCATAAATCAATCAATTCGTACTACTTTAGCTTCCAATCTTCTTCCCATGGTTATTCCAGACCTTAGGAGTCTCTCCAAGAATTTTCAAGCCATTCCCTTTTCTCTAGGGCTTCATATATAATGGAAGATGAAGAGTTTTCTAGGATGAAAGGTGAGATTCCTTCTCCTTTCTTCTTCCTCTTCCCCCTCCTTTCATTATTTCTTGGTTTTATATTGTACCCTAGTCTTGATAGACCTAGTGTTTTGTTATACCATGTTTTTTGATGGGGTTTCTGTTTGTTTAGGTCTGATATTTATAGTTTTATGGTTTATAAACCCGCGGCGGGTGATTTCGGGTGTGCGTTTCAATTACGCCAAAGATTTGAGGTAGGATACCCTTTGAACATGACTTTATTATTTAAGTTTCATCATTTTATTATATTTAACACCAGATATATATGTTTATTATTGTTTTTCATCCTTTGGATAATTTTATTGGTGTTCAAAGTGGTTGTTTAATCATTGGTTTGTGAACGGTAGTGTTGTTTTGTCATGAAAGTTCTCAACAAGTGTTTGTTTAAATGTTCTATTATCTTTTTCAAATATTTTGTGAGGTTTATAATCTGTTCTATGGTATTTTTAACATGTTACAGTATCTTGAATGAAAATATGGCTTTCAATTGGTGTTTTATTCCTTTTCATGTACTTAAAATAATTTTTTTTTTAAAAAGGGCATGTCATGTGTTCGGTAAATTGCCCGGTTGGCTTTTATGTGTGATGTGTGATTTAAAAGTTATTTGTTTGGATTTATAAAGTAATTTTAATAATTATAAATGGTATTTTTGGGTACTTATATGTATTTCCTATTTGTATTTGTTTTTACAATCAAGTGGGTTTTGATTTACAACATATTTTGTCCCGAGTTGCCCAAAAATGGACTGTTTCACATCTTTATGAAAATGGTTGTGTTTTGAATATGTAACCTGAGTATTATAAGAGATTTATGAATGTGGTTTTCTACTGTAAATTGTGTTTATACAGATCCTTAATATAATTAAAATTCATACCTTCTTCAAAGGATAGTTTTGATAAAATAATTAAAGGCCCGTTTGGCATTTCCTAGAAATGAAGGAGTGTTTTACTTGTATATAACAATTTGTGCAATTGGGATTGTTTTATGTTCCATTAAATGATTTTATTAAATGTTTATTGGGCTGAAAAATATGATTTGGTTTGGTTATTATGTGTTTTTATAATTTAAAGTGTGTTTTTGAAAGAGTTTTATGTGCAAAGCCTCAATACACTTCATGAAGTTGTTTTACCAAAATATTTAGCGGTTTGTTGATTAGTGTAAGAAATGTGAAGAATGATTATGGGATGTTTGTGTTTTTTTGGTTTTGTAATGGAATGGGGATGTGAAATGTGTATATGATAATATGTGTAACTTGATTGGGCACTAAAGGGAATCTCGGGTATCTAGGTGGGCGGACGTGTACTAGTATGCTAGTGATTCTGTGGGGGTTGGCCCCTGTTTCACGTAGCAAGTTTGACGATGACAACACTAACAAAACTATGATGATGATGATGATTGGGGACCACTAGGTTATGGGTATGTTCCCTAATATTGTATCGTGCACGAGAACGGATATTTATTATGGTTACTTTCACCGAGATACGAGGTACCTGGGGCTCACAACTAACTAGTGCCTAGGGGTATTCCTGTGACTAGTGCTCATTGGCTATTTTGTACTCACTGTCGGCATACGGTGTGTTTGGTTGGTAAATTCAGTAGTATGTGTTATTTATTTGAATGTTAAAATTCTTTAAAGCAGCCCTCTTGAAAACTATTTTCATTTTGAAGTTTCACCTCTTTGAAAATAATTGTTACTTGCATTTTTGTTTATTAAACATGCATGTTTTTGTCTGATAATTATTATAGCATGGAACCTCATTTGAAAACCATACTTTCAAATATTGAATTTAAAACTATAAATTGATGTTTCTTTTATTTTAAAGTAATTTGCATTGGGAATAGAATACCGGGCTAACCTACTGAGTTTTAATACTCACGCCTATATTCTTCTTCTTTTTTTAGCCCTTGTGCAGGTTTCATCTTTAGTTTGATCACCTTGGGAGACTTTTTATCATTGTGTTGGAGAGTGACCAGAAGTGTCACATGGAGTTATTTTTTCATCGGGATTGTTCAGTTGAGTTGTTGGTTTTGTTCTAATTTTAGTTTCTTGTACAAATAATATTTAGTTCAATTTTTATATAAATTCATTTTGGGTTGTCTGTTTATTTCCGCTGTTTGTTTGATTGTTTATATATGGGTGAAATCGTTCCCTTTTGTACTCTATTGATTCCCTTGGTGCTTTTCACCATCCCGGGATGATCGGGAACGCCTCTCGGGACTTGTCGCAGGTTGGCCTGGGTGACCGGTTCAGGGTCGACTCGGGCTCGTTCGTGACACTTGTCATGCATGAAGGGGTATATCTTGTGTGATGAAATCATAGAAATCGGTAAAACCCCTCAATATTCTTTATCATAGTGGAATATAAATAATATAAGATAAATAAGAAACACGTGTTAACCCACATAGTATATATTTGTACTTTGATATTTATATTGACATAAAATACTGTTGAGATAATCATAAAAATGGGAATAAAATAACTCATTGAATGACATAATATGATAAACATGTGATGTTACACTTACATGTGACTTTTATATATTTATAAGAGACATGAAATATTATACTATTACATGTTAAGTGGATTAATTATCTGGTATTGTGAATTGTCAACATATATTGTTTTCAAATACCAAAATAATAATAATAACTAGTTATTGAGATAATATTTTCTTATTATTTTCTATTTTATAAAATTTTATATTTACTAGTATAAATAATATTTAAATTATCATAATTTAAAAAATAGAAAAAGAAGAATTTGTTGATTTTAGTATTTGTGAGATGACCATATGTTTTCTTTAAATTGGAGATAGCCTTATGATTGCTATTATTTGAGGAAGAAGATCTAATCTTCTGGGGTCTATTGAAAAAGAATTTTTTATAGATAATTACATTAAAAGGATTAGGAAAAAATCATTAATTTTTGCTATGTTGAATATATTTTAATGTACTAGGCTAGTTCTAGGAAAAAGAGTTCGTGTTCATACCCTTTCTCATACTTTTATTTATAATAAAAGAGATGTTATGTGGTCTTGGGATAATATCTTCCATAAATCAGGGAAATACTTATCAACAAATGAGGAAATGATAGTTAACAAAACCTTATGTTCCTCGTGATTTATTATTTTATTTTAATGCTTACTAAACATAGGTGAATAATATAAAAGAAACATTCACTAAATATATGAAATAGGTATTAAATGGGGATAAAATATTGAAAGTAAAAAAAATAATCATCCCACATTGAGTCATCCCCACTTTGTGTGGTCATACAAAAAGTGATCCTAAAAAATGATATCATAGGGATATGTAACACCTATTATTTTATTATCTAATTTTAATCCTATTGAATATTTTATATATCTTTTCCCAATTTATAATGTAGTGAAAACATATAAGAGTGGTATTAATTGACGACCATAATTATATCTCATTTATGACTTTGATAAACCAAAAAATGACTTTAGAAAGATAAAGGATACATCCCACTTATCCATATAAAATATATGAATTAGTTTCCTAATGCATTATTACTAACAAACACGAGCCTCACATATGATTTGAAGATATGGTAGTTTAGTCTACTACCAAAGAAATGGAAAACATTTGTACCTCATATGATAATAAAGAGGTATAATATATGTTCTATCAATGTCATATAAAATAAAAAACTCTTATGTTGAAGAAAATTCTTTATAAACTGACAGTTATATGATTTTTAAGAAATAAATATATGAAGAGATCACTAGTCTTGAAGAATAATCTCAGAAAATGGATATTTAATTTTAAAAATTTATAATTATGTTAGTACATATCACCAAAGAATGCAATGAAAATGGTATAAGAATTGAGAATCTTGAGGAAGGATGTCCTATATTAGGCAAGTATTTTTTTCATGAAATCACAAATAATTTTCTATCCATTAAGATCCATTATGAAATGTTTTATCAATTAAAATAAAAATATAATAATATCAGTAATGTCAAGAATTCACAACATGAGATCAATGAAAAGAAATTTAATGATATTGATATCTTGTATTTGGAGAAAGGTAAATTTCATTATGATGAGGTTATGATGATCAAGGAAGAATCTTAATAAAATTTTAAGATATTAGAGGTTGAGAAATTCATCTTAAATATGAAATGTATTAAACTCAAAGATAAACTGAAAGGTTTTGAAAATTTCATAGGTGAGTCTTCACAAAAAGATGAAATAAGATATAATACTATAATATCTACATCTAAAAAAACATAAAATAATGATTTTAATTATAAAAACATCCTCTATTGGGAATAAAATATTTTAATTTCCAAATATTCAATCATTAGTGGTCTCAAAAAAGTACCACCCACTTTTGATAACAATTTCTATGCTAATTCTAGCCTTATAATAAGTGAAAGATAAAAATAAAATCCTATATAAAGGTGGATTAATAAAGGTGATAATGTGACCTCTAATAAAAATTTTATGGTTAAATTAAATTTAAAATAAGATATCTCTCTAAATAATCCAATTATAAGAATTAAATGTAATATAAATAGAAAACATGGCAATCATTCCAAACTATTTCTCAAGATAAAATATAAAGATTATTTTTCTATAAATTATCATGTGAAATATTCTATAACAATGAATATGATTGATGTTACAGTATTTTAGTATTTTAAATAATGTTTTAATAAATTAAGGTTGTGAAAATAAGTGAAGAATTAATGACTACAACAAAAATGGTATTCATCTTATTACAAATAGATTTGAAAATTTGAGGATTCTATATGGTATTTTAAATTGAAGTGGTCATAGTGATAAGTCATGAATATATAAATAAATCATGCATGAATGAAATAAGTTTCCAAATAAAATAACTAAATAGATAATCCTTGAATAAAATTATACATTTGGAATGAATCATGTGGATGTATTTTCAGGGAACATTCCAAAGAGGTTTACAGAGAAGATAGGTAAGTCAACCTTAGGTGAAAATCAAAATGGGAATAATAAAAAGATAAAACCAATGAATAAAAAAATATAAAATAGAGTATACCAAGTTTCCTTTTTTTAAGAAGAGGTAACATAATGTATCATTGTGAGAAGGCTGTGGATATTATAATTAATGTTATAAATCTTAAGTTACAATGGGGAAGACCTATCGAGTAACAAATTAAATGGAATAAATTAAAAATGAGAATACCTTAGAGGCCATGATCTATTAAGAAATACAGAAATATTAAAAATTCAATTCAATTCATTTATCTAGTTGATTTAAAAATAAAAAATAATAATAATTACAAATGAAGGAATATGTTAAAGGAAAGAAGATATCTCGTGAAGAAGAGATTGATTGTTTGGGGACGTTGTCAACTAATGGCTACTCAAGAATAAGTTAATTACTCTATATAAGGGGAAATATAGGTGGATATATCAATTTTAATTATTTATTCATATTCTCAAATCATGATTAAATATGGTATAATATTCAGAAAGCACTAGTTCATTCATGTGCCTTGAGATCCATATTGGAAAAGAAGATTTCACACAATGTTGTTTCTAAAGTATGAACTAATTCCATGCTACCCAAGTCTATTAGAAAATATACTAATTTTATCATAAATTTTTCACCCTCATATGTATTGGAAAAAAGGAGTTTCATGTTTGATAAAAATTTCCTAGCCATATTTCTATCACTGAAGAAAAAATTATAACCATATCTTTCCCATGTAATTTTTTTATTCATTACAAGCATGGAATTAAAGGTGATAAAAATATAATTGGGTATAAATAATTTGATGTTATATTTCAACATATTCAAGAAGAAATATTCATTCCAAACATAATGGAATTCATTATCCTCTTTTGATGTATTTTTTAATATCTTAACAATTATATTATAAAACATATTAGATATTAATCTCAATGAAGATGAATAATATATAATAGTTGATCAAAAAATGAAGTCATCATCATTTATGTGATAAAATAATTGGTATCCATATTATTTGGAATTTAGCAGAAGAAAAAATTACATGATCCATTATGATGGTATGAATCTAGAGATCATTCCTTCAGGGAAAGCATCTAGGTAAATTCCTAGAAACCTATATTTCTTAAAAATTTAACATATCTAAAAGTTACATCTTCAAAAATTCATTAAAAAGATATTTTCCATTATCTAATACCTATTCAAATATTGAAATTAAGTTTTTATATTAAGGGGGATAACATTAATTAATCTATAAAATGAAAATTAAGATCATTTAAGATGTTGTAGGACCTAATTAATTAACATAATCAACCAGATATACAAGAATTATTCTAATCTCTATGTTGAGATGAGTGCAATAATTTCATGTCCAAATATTATTGGTAATCTATTTTCAAAAAATTTATAAAAATATTTCTACATGTATTATATTAACTGGTATCAACCCATCACTATCAACATAGAAATAGTTGAATAGTATTTGATGTAGAACATTAGTTTTTTAAAATTACTTTCTATCACATTCTATATTGAGAATAGATAGCTTTTTTGTTTAAATTAGACCATAATTTTTTCTAAAAAGGGTTATAAAATTATTAATTATAATGGAATAATTAATTGAAAATTTCTTAAGAAATAAATGATATTATCATCTCTTAGGTACATTTCATTTTTTATCAATCAAGATGATAGAAAGGATGATATAGGAGGTTATACGTTCAAATTTAATGAAATTATTTTCATGGAATTTTCTATTTCTTTTGACAAAAAATAAAATTAGTGGATCAATGAATCTACTTTTTTTAGTTTTAATTATTGTAAATGTGTTAATATGTGATGAATCACATAGTGTAAATATGTATTGAAATTGAAGAACTACTTGGAATTTCATTGGTGTTCCCAAGATTATTAATGATTAGAAGGAAGTTCCCAAAACAGTAATATGAAGTAAAATATGATGCATGGAAGTAGTTGATTATTTAATGTAGATCCATCCATGGAAGTTAAAATGTTACATGATTATATTTTTAATAAATTGGTGTTGCCTGTAGAATTTTTATGGATTCATTTTATGGATTTTGATGTCTTCATAGATTAGCTCTCCATATAATACTGATCATTATTGTAATAATATTATGTTAAAATAAATTTTCAAATGGAAGTTCACATTGGATACTAAAATAATTAATAATCTAGATCCATCTAATGGTTTTTATTGATAAGTTTATTTCTAATGAACAAGAGAAATACCATTATAATATTTATTTATAGGATGATATTTGAAGTCCATGAAAAAAAAGAATGAATTTATATGATTTAAAGAATATTATGTTGAAGGAAATTTTTATTTGAAAATATAATACATGGTAGTTACTAAATATTATATATGGTCCTTTCTATAAAATTCGGGGCCATCCAAAGAATCCCATGTGGGCTAGCTCAAAAAAGGGAGAAATGGCTCAACCATGAGGGAACTAGCCCAAGAATAGGTATCCACAGATATAGTGGGGGAAACACTTGGCAGTTAAAAGGCTAAGAATGAGGACCAAAGGTAGAATAGTTATTAAAAGGTGTGTGTGGTGGGTTTATGAGGATGGTGAAATTAAGGAACAATCCTTTATTTTTTTTTGAATTTTATCCAAGTGTTGACCCTAGTGAAACCTCAAAGACTAAATATACAGAGCAATGTTTATGGATGAACTCAACCGAGGTGAAAAGAGATGTGGTACATAAGTGTAAAAGGAACATTGTTCCTTAAATAAATTTATCTGTACAGAACAAGGCCCATTTTATTTGATTCATATCTATAATAAAATGCATTCCTTCTGTTACCTTAAACCTCCCACAACCCTTAACATCATCATTCTACATCGATAATCTCTAGAAACATGACCAATCTCAACATTGGTGAGCTCTCATTATATTGAGACATCAAACACAATAAATATCAACATGCATGTGTACTTCAATGTGTTTAAACCATATAGTTGGGGATTATAATTCAATTGAGTTGATATCATATAAAAATGAGTCTTCACATTGGATAATGTTGATTTGATATTGATCAAGAATGAAACTATGTTATAATTCCTGCAGATGAGTTTTTTACAAAACTAAAGATGTTGATCTCATGAAAGAAGGGACACCACCATTTTTAATATATGTAAACTTTTTGAATTTTTAAAAACCAAAATATTCATTATTTTAATATTTATCAGGGATGAAACTATTTAATTGGAAGGAATGATGTGACATTTTTATCAGAAGAGAGGTGGTGAATCCACATCTATAAACACACATCAAACCAAACTAATATAAGGCACTAAAAATATCTTTATATCTCACTATCCATCATGAAAATAGAGCATTCACATCATTTATGATGAAGGCCTCTCAAGATAAATTTTAGTATACAAATTAAAGGTTCTTCACATAACTATTATGAGAAATAGAACTGTATATATCTATTGATTCTATGGATATTGAACCACAAACATTCTATTTTATTTGAAGAATAGAAAAACTATAAACCCTTATTATTACATTAAGGATAACATACATGAACACTTATTAAATAAATAAGGATTATAGAATCTTGAATTACATTACTTCATGGAGAACATTGTTTCATGGTTTCCTTATGAAAAGAAGTACATCTCGTGTGATGTTTTCATGTTATGAATTTAAACAAGTTTAAATACTACTTCATGGTTAAATATATGTAAGGGTTCATATATCAAAATCATTCATGAACACATGTTGTATATCTTCATGCATTGAGATATCAAATAGAATAAAAAATGTTAAGATAGAAATTAAAAAGGGAATAGAATAATTCCTTAAATGAAATCAAAGATACAGATGTGATATGACTCTTACATGTGACATCGGAATATTGAGATAGTAAATGAAATATATTTTTATTTCATGTGATATTAATTGGGTATTTTACACTAAAATTTATGAGATCATACTATTTTTCAATGTAAAAAATAATAAGAATAAATTTTGACTGAGATAATAATTTCTATTTTTTATTTGGATCGCATAGTCTTTAGTTTACCAGTACCAATATTATATTAATTATTCTTAATCAAGATGGTGAATAATATTTATCCCATTATTATTGTAATTATGAGAAACCCATTTTATTAATGTGATTTGGAGGCATTATTGCGACTACTACAGTTTATGGAAGCAGATTAGATGTATCGGTGTCAATTAAATAATACATTTTTTACAAATATGATCACTTCATGAGGAGCGGTCTAACATCTTGCATTTGTGATAAATTTAATATCATTAATTTTACTTGGTTGGTTCCATGAAAATATGTTCATGGTAAGACCCATTCTCATGATTTTTTTTATAATAATATAGAATTTGTGTGTGTGTTGGATATGGACCACCGTATAGTGGGTATGTAGTCATCTATATTGGTGATAAACTTTGATAAAAAAAGGATGGGTATTCCTTTTTATTTATTTCATTATGTGTATTCCTGATAACTACATGTAGATAAGATAATATAACCATTAACTAAATAATTTAAAGAGGTGTTAAAAGGGGATAAAATTTTTAATGTGAAAAATAGTCACCCCACATTGATTCCCCCATATCAGTGTGAAAATCTCTAAAGTTATTCTTACACCCATTATTAGTTGTGTGCTACATAGTGAGGTTTTGGTCCCATGTATCACTATTTTAGTAATATGGTCTCTTTATAATTGATTTTTTCTTCTCACACCTATTGGGTGATACTCTATTCTTCTATGTTCTACTCATATATGCATGGTTCCTCCTTTTTTATTATAGTTAGGTGACATATGTTAATTTGTTTTTTCATTTATAATTAATGGGTTTGTGTGATAATATCTCCATTATAAAGATGTAAAATTTAATGATATATATCCTTTATCTTGGTTTCTCTAATTAAAATATATTTGGGATGTTACCTTTTATGGGATATTCCCTCAAACTGGTCATGTGACATGGAGATGAATATTTTTCTTATCATTTTCTTTTTGGTATTTTGGTCATTTTACTAGTTATATATATATATATACTCACACCTACATGGGTTTCTTCTACCAAACATGTTACTACTTGTAAAAATTATATATATCTTGATGGTGACTTCGGTGGACATGGTTTTAGTGAATCATAGGTTTTCCAAGAATAGGTAGTAGCAGGAAACGTTCATGTATAAACCAACATTATTATGGGGACCTCATCATTATAGCTTATTAGTATATATTTTATATTTGTTTTTTGGGTGTTTATATTACCATTTCACATTATGGATTATTATTTGGTTTTTCTTTGTTTATATTATAATTTTTCTCATGTAATTTATATATAGGATGATTTTATTTACCTTCTATATATTTTTATGTTATGTTTGGATGTGTATTTTTTATATAGGTTCATTGTAATATGAACTCAAATCATAGATGATATGCCTACTCATATATAGTGACTATCCCCTAGACTATTTGAGGTGGTATTGGGATAGAAAACATAGTTTACCACCACCAAAGAGGGGTTCTAGTGGGCCAGGTTATGTTACAGTTAAATCAGAGAGTGGTTTGAATTATGGAATGATTTTGGAGTTAGATGTTTGTGAGGATTGGTTTAAAATTTTGGGAATTTTATTTACAGGGTCTTTTATTTATATTTCAGTATAATAATCCCATTGTTGGTGTAGAAATTTAGTTATCCCTTCATAAGGAATTTTATACCCTAATGGTTGACTCAGTACACTGAGTAACTAGTTGTAAGGAGAAAATAATGATAAATGTGTAATATATGAGTGGTTCATTGATTCTTATTTCCTTATCACACAAGATACAAATATATTATTTAATATCTATGATCCACTTTTTATAATTATAGGATACCCCATGCAGATATCTATTTATGATCCACAAGCAGTGTAGTGATTTCCTGTAGTAGAAATATATCCCCTTGTCATCCTCATAAGAATGAAGTGGTATGAAAGCCTAGGTAATACTAAAAATAAATCAACTATGAATTTCATAAGTATTTTTTTGATGGATCACATTTATCATAGTTTTATAATATATTTTAGAAATGTTTTTAGGTGAAAAAATTTGTTTATTTAACTAAATTGATTTCAAATAAATTACATTGATTTATTTAACAGATAAATTTCATGATTTTAGAAACTAAAATTGGAAAAAAATTAATTCATTTATGTTATTAATATATAAAATATAGCTTATTATTTTTATTTTAGATTTTTCTCAAGACATTGATTTTTGAGTGAATAGTGAAAAATAAATATTTTTTGCAAAAAAATAATTTCATTTAATTAAATCAAATAATTTAAAAATATAAAATATATTTTGGATTTAGTTTTAAATTAAAATAATATCCAATTGATTAAATATAATATAAAAAATTATATTTAATTCATCATTATAGTTTATTTTGGTATAAGTTCATTTATATGCTTAAAAACATAATTTTCTATAAAAAAATCATTTCTTTTTGGGATATTATATTAATCATATTTATTATAAATTAAATAAGTTTAATAATTAAAACATTATTATATATTTTAATCAGGTGATTTAATATTATTAATGTTTTCAATTTAATTTTTTAACAATGAATGGTAACCATGGTAAAAATATTTGGACATGATAAAAGGTTAAAAAGAGTTATCTAAGGTAAAAGAAAAGTGATATGGTTCATAAATCATTAATTAATTCATATTTTTTGAGATTTTTTCAAATAATATCTTCGTATACTTTAATATAATTGGGTTATTTCCACATTACCATGATAATGACTTAATATTATTTTCAAACAATGAATAATTAGTTGTGTTCCACTCCCCTCACTTATAAAATATCATAGTCTTTCCTCCCTTTCTCATACCTATTGAGAAATATAGTTAATAAAATCCCTAAATAAATCTATCTAAAAATACCTCCCAAAATTTAAGAGGTATCTATCTCAAAAAAATTCAACACCTAGAAGGATTAAGATATAAAAGAATTTTGGTTTTCCAAAAAAGATGTGTAATTATTAACCGAGTGTTTCATGTTTATTTATTATTTTGAATCCTTAAAATATTTTTAATCTAAAATGAAATATTATCATATGTATATTACATATAATTAAACTTTTTATGATTATTTTATAACCATATTTCACCTCTTTTTCTACCATATGGGAAACGAAAACATCACTCATTCATACATGTGGACTACCACCTCCACGAAGTGATGTGTTGAATTTTTCATCATCGAATCATATGAATGGATAAAATGATAGAGAAAATGAATATTTTTGATATTAATGATATAATTATTATTCTATAAAAGTAATATATTAAATACCTTTTTACATTTTATGTCTGTTGTAAATGGATAACATCGATACTGTGTATGTGTGGAATACAACCTCAATGAAGTGATGTGAATAGTTTTTCAGTTAAAAGTTATAAGAATGGTCATAATAAATAAATATAACATTTTCAAATTATTTATTATTCTATAATTATAATATGTTATATAATATTTATCTTCTCTATATGTTATAATAATGAAAATTTCATTCATGCATACATATGAACTATTGTCTCTAGGAAATTATGTGGTTAATGTATCATGACCACATTAAATGGTTGGTCTTAAAAATATTGAAAATTTTTAAATATGATAATTATAAAAAAAATTATGATTCTAGAGGTAATGTTACCATAACCCTTTTGACCATGGTTAATGCACCATTGGTGCATAAAGTTATAATCTGAATGACCTTTAATCATCCAATGTGAAAATAACCATTTTGGTAACTAAATAAAACAAGGTAAAAATGATAGAAAATGAATTATAAAAATAAAATTATCAAAAAAAATGTTATTAATCATGTATAGAACCAATAAAAATTTAATTATTTAGGATTTAGATAGGTAATATGAAATATGGGACTTATGTTTAGCGATATTCCTTTAAAAAACCTTTTAAATGGTTTAAACCCTTTCTCATTCTTTTCAATATTATTTTAAATTTTTAATAAATGTTTTTATTTTTAATTCAAAAATATCTTATGTTTATTTTCATCTATATTTTAATTTCTTTTCAAATGATAAAAAATAATCTCTTTGATGTTTTTATGGGTTATTTTTAAATTTTCCCCAAATTATAAAAAACTTCTTTTAAACTATATGGCTTGAAAACCTTTTCCTTACATTATAGTAAATATTCATTATCAATATTACTCTAATATTCAACATGATTTTTAAAAGAATAAATTATTCCCACTATTGTAGGATTTTTTTAATTTCTTTGGATTCTCAATGAAAATTTATATTTCTATAAGTGATTATAAAAAATGGACAGTGTTTTACTAATGGGTTCAAATGGGATTTAAAAGGGTTGTATGATGAAAATTTTCAAGGATATAATTTTTTTCATTTATTACTTGATCTTTATTGATGATTGTGGGTCTTCCAATTAAATATCATAATTACAGGCATGTCATATATTGTTACCTAGTAAATTGGGTAATAAATAGTGTTTGAAAGGTGCAAAAATATAGATATAAAAGGATTGGTTACTCCTATAAAAAAACTAGGATTCTGTTATTCTATCTTGGGTTAAACACAAGTGAAATTGTGTTATTAATATTATTCTACAAGCTACCAATATTTTTATTCAAAAATGGTTTTATGGGGAATATTTTTATTTTATGTAGTAAGTAATTTTTAAATGTGAAATTATTTTTTTCAAAAGAGTTTTTCCATGAGTTTCCACATTCCTTAAGACACCATAATATTTTTTTATTTAATTTTATTGGGTTTCAATGGATTTATTTGAGAAAATTTTATTTTATTTTATTGTTAATTTTTGTTTATATGATCAATATTTTATTAGGAAAATTTTAAATTTTTTTATGGGTTTTTATGTTTTTCACTAGACTAACTAGATCAAATTATTTTTTTCATTACCAATAATTGTTTTTATTGTCCCATGTTATTAAATGATTTAAAAAGGATCAAAGTGTGAGTAGATATTTTAGGAACACCATGTCTTATACCATGGTGAGCCATACTTAATTAATAGAATGGTTTTAAAGGAAATATGACTGTAAAAATAAATAACTATTTCTATAGAAGAAATGTTTAATATGTGACTGTTAAAAAATTATTATATATTTATTTTAATAATTCACTAAAAATATATACTAAAATGACATCTAATTATATAAAATATTATCCCTAGTTATAAACTATGTGATTTTGGGTTGATTATGGCATGAGAAGTTATATGAGGTTTTAAACAAGGGACTAGATTTTGAGGTGTTTCCATGATCTGTGTTAGGAGTTATGCCTCATCATGTTATATAATGAGAAGAACCACCTATTGTATTGAAATAAGATGTTATTCCACCATTTTTGAAACCACTTGTTCTATTGTGTAAATTTGGTGATACAGATATGTTTAGTGTGTTGCATGAGTTTCATGGAAAGAGATAACATGTATTCTGATGTGATCATGACCCCTAGGTGGAAGAGGAAAATATTTATAAATTGGTTCTAGTATTGTAACTTATTTGAACAAATACCAAAAATGTAGTGGTGATTTTATCCAGTCTATCTATAGTACTATGGTCCACAATTAGGTTTTGATCATCTATAGTCATGATAAGAAGATAGTTTATTGGATAGAGTTAGATAATCTCTTCCATGTGAATTATTAACCAGTGATGTTGAGATCCATTCATATCTAGGTTATGTTGGAGCTAATTTAGGGTTTTAATGCATTTTTTGAGTATATATCAGGATTAATTGATCTCATAAGTTACTCCTTTGATATTATTATTGATTTATTTCTTTGGAATTTTATGTTTAAGAAAGGAATATATAGAGATATTTGAGCCAACATTATTCCCCTTTGTATTCCTATCTATAAGAATATTTTAGTGTGATCCTTGGTTATAGATAAATTCTTAATAAATGGAAAATATATATCAACTATTTTTATCATTCATAATGAATCATATAGATCAGTTGTAGTTGATCACCGTCTGGAATCAAGGTCATGGTGTAGTAGATAGGTGCATGTATATTCATAGAACCAAGGATTAAAAACATGTGATTCACACCAAGGATATAATTAACCATGGTATTTAAGTTTTTTTATATGAAGATAAAATCTAGTGTGTGACTACACTACCTGACATGAAAAAAAGGGATGACATGTTGTAGGCATACCTCTATGTAAAAGGAATCATTGTGATTAGGGACCTCCAAATTGTGGCTAGGGTAGTCCTCAAGGAGGATCATTTGCAAGTAAAGTTTTAGGTGAATCAAGAGGAGGATATAGAGGATGGTGAAAATATGATCCTCCTCCACCACTATCACCCATAGGTATTCCACAGTAATCTTTGAGGACTATTGAAAAAGTATGATCCTTGATGATGGTGATATAGTGTTACAATTAGGTGGTACCTTACATGATATGATGTATGATCAATTCCTTCTCAAAATTGTCACATATTCTTGTATGCAACATAATAAGCCAATAATTTATTACTCCAACATTATTTTGACATCTTGATATTCTAAAAGATCCCATAACCCAAATGTTTTTGTTATTGACTTCTACTGGATTAAATGATATACTCACCCACATATATTGATGGTAATATCATTAACTAAGTAGAGATAGTCTTTATTATTACCTCATTATGTCTATGATAAAGCCCTATATTTTATATTTATGTTGATAGATTTATCTTCAATACATTCATGGATAATATAATACCATCTAAGAGTGATTTTATTCTAAGATGATAGATCAAAATTATATTTTGTCGGAAAGTGGTACCTTCTCTCTGAACTAGAAGGGAATATGGAAGGGTAGTTTAATCCTATCATCCATTAGTTTGTGAGTTTATCCCTATGTATGTAAAACACCATAGATTATTATATTCCAATTTTTTTGGAGGTGTACATGGATGTTTTCCTCAGAGACATGTTAGGGTTTTTCCCTCATCAAATTTTTAATATTTTCATCTATATTTACCCATAGACTACTCTAATATATTCTTCTACTAATTATATAGCCCCAACTGAGGTTATGGGGCACGAAGTGTAGTCGGAGGACATTTTGGATAAGATTATAATCAGATATAATGTGTATTAATGGTTATCGCAATTGTTTTTTAAAAATAAGTAAAACTAGATTTGAGGATCAGTATTTCCTATCGCTAACTAAATTTGGGGATAGTTTAAAAAAGTACACTTTATTGATGATTGACAATATCTATAACAAAGTAATATTATAAAATTGTTTCTGAAAGAATGTTCTTAGCTTTGTATACCACCAACTTTAAATTTGTGAGGATGTTATCTCATATACAAGTGTTAGATATCACTATCTACATTTTGAGTATTTGGGGATTCTCGTTAGCATAAAAAACACCCCATTTGTCTTCATGGACCTAATAAACTGGATTTTCTAACCCTCTTAGATTGGTCCATAGATGTATTAATTTAATACATCCTTATTTATTCATAATTGGATGATGAGTATTTTAAGAATCTATTTATTATTATTTGATTAATATTTGAGATCCAGTTATATAAAAATCACTCAATGTTTCAATTTTATATTTGGGAGGTCCACTTCTGGGTGAATATAATATATGAGGGAAGATTATCAATTGAATATTTAATGATAAAGGTTGTGATATCTTTTGTATCCACACAATAGAGTGATTGAGGTATTGATTTTTCTAATGATGGAGGGGTATTATTTCATATTCACTAAATAATTAACATAAATTATGGGTCACATGGATACTCATACTCAAAATAATAACTGTATGATTGTTTAAAGAGATTATACATAGATTTTAATGAGATTATTTACATCTTGATGAGTTATCATTTCCTGAGTTTTCCAAAGGATGTAGTTTATTATGTAGTGATATTTTATGAATCTATATGTTTTAATGGTTGTGTTCTAATGTAAATTAAGGAGATTATATATTTTGGTTTTTTGTAGTTGAGACTCCATAATAAATAATACAAGAACCATGATCTGAATTTAGTAGAATTAGTTTTTTCCTTGACAACCTGAAAGAAATACTTTCAAATAGATTATTTTTTTTCTATATGACCATAATAGTATTAGGATAATATCTAATGGGAGTGATAAATATCTAAGGTAGATATATTTTTTGGAGATCGAATTGGACTAAAACATTGATATTTAATATACTCAAGGATAGGGAAAGATAGTAATTTATGTCCTTAGTAAGAAGTCCCATTCTCAGTTGTTAAAAGAGGAATATTATTAGTTACAATCATTATAATTATACTTAGTGGATGATGGATTAGTGTACTATGTTTCATTTATGGTTATATCTCTTCCCTTTATTCCACACATGATGGAGTCCCACATGGGAGACATTAACAATAAGGTTTTACATGACTGTATATTCTCAAGTGATGAACCTATTGAATATTATGAAGGATGGGTGTACTTTATATTCTTTTATATTTTTACATTGGTATTTATTATTCTATATTAGTAGGTTTTGAAATAGTACAATAAATCATCATTGGATAGTTATCCTATTTTAAAAGATATGTATAAAGACCTTAAGGGTCTATTTTGGTGGGTGGGTTAGAAATGATGTGTCAAAACATTTATCTCAGATTCCTAGAATATTTGTTAGTTAAGTTGAACCACTTAGTCCCTCAATGTTGGAAAAACCATTAGATATTCTAGAAAGGATTATGGAAGGAATATCAATGTATTTTTTGAAAGGATTTACATGATCATTTAGAGGACATAATAATATCTAGTTGATCATTGAATGACTGACTAGGTAATCCCATATCATTACTATTCAGAAGTAAGAGTTTTTTGAGATATTCAGATTCTTTTACAAGGTGGAGATCATCATTATTCATGGGATCCCCTCCTAGATTTTTTTGATCAAGATAATTAATTTAAATCCTGGTTGGTTAGGATCATGTATGTTACATTTTTGGAATCAGTTATAGATGAGTAAAACATTCCACTATTTGGTTAGTGACCTGATCAGGATAACCATTTCTATTCATAATTATATAATAAGTGTTTTCATATTGGATTTTAGTCTAAGATGATAAATCAGATGACTTTTTTATATTTCATATAAAATAACTACAACCATTAAAAATTATAATATTATTTTTTTCAGGGCTTGTATGGGAGACCCTAATAGTCACCATTATATTGGAAGGAGGTAGGAAAGTTATCATCGATTTGTACAGAGTTAGTGTGGTTGATTATAATGAAGGTTAAAGTGATCATGGAATGGATGGGGACTACTTATAGCTAATATAATTCCCACACATAATGTTGATGGAAAATTTTGGTCTTTAAGGAGCGATATCATGTGTTCTTTAATATATATATCCAAGGAGTAGTTTGCATATATTTTGATATTGAGGAATGTTTCCCTTTATATTCATTATTTTATTATAAATCTTTAATTAGGTGGGAGTGGTTTTTTACAACCCGAATTTTCCATTGCAGTTGGACTTGGTAACCTAAATTATTCACATGAAGAATTTAAGGAGATATGGTTATCATCTATCATGTAACACCCCAATATTTTTTGGTATGGGTCTTTTTAATTTAACATCTTTCATAGCTTACATTGCATGAAACACTGAATTTGAATGAATCATGATGTACTATTAAATATAAACATAATAGTTTAAATAGTGATGTGATCGTTATAAATTTTAATATGGAAATTAAAATAATAACCTCAAATATGAATGTATAAATACAATTTATATATATCATAAATAAAAATATTATATTTTTATATCATCGTATATATATAAGTAAATGTTTTAAAAATGATAAATTATGTTTTTGTATTTTTCTGAAGCCTAAAAGTTATTTACAAATTTTTAATTAATATAATGATTTAAAATAAAATTTATTTTCATAAAATATATTCAAAAATTAATATTTTGTAACATTATAATTTTATTATTGTTTTATGAGACCACAAGTAATTTTTTAATGTGGCCTAAATTTTATTATGATATTTTATCTTTATTTTTCGATCAAATGTTGATTTTATTTAAAAATTAAATTTCACATATTTAGAAAATTATTTTATAAAAATGGATTCCATTTATTAAATCTACACATCAAAAAATTGTTAGGGTGAAATTTTTTGATTTTTCTTAATTAGATGAATTTTTTATGAATAGTGAAATATGGTGACTTACAATATTTAACATTATAAGTAAAAAAAATTAATTTTAGTCATGGTTGAGTCATGGATGATGTATGTGTCCATTATCTCAAACTCACATGATATATATAATTAAATTAGTCAAAATTATCAATACTATTTATAGTCCTATTCCAAAATAATAAACTACTGAATAAAATAATCCAAAAACACTACTCTCCTCCACCATAAATACCACCCCTCACCGCACATTCTCTTCACACCTTACAAGAATTGTATTTTTCTTATATTATAAGAAATTACAATCAAAAACTTCATTCCCACATTCTTATCATTCGGGTCTCACCATAATACCATTCCTAAGTGCATTAAGGAGGTTCTCAATGAGACACTATAAAATAAGTAAAATCATGTTCTGTTTTCTTTTATTTTTATTGAATTTATATTCATTTCTTATCCCCTCCTTAACTACTCTATCAAAAAATTAATGATATCGCCTGTATATAATATAAAATATAATGGTATTATGTAAACATAATACCCATCATCAACCCCCTTCTCATATCACTTTTATTTTAAAAATTAAAACATCATCTGTGTTATATTGATTTACCACCATCATAGATGATGTGTTCTCATTTTCCGTTACCTCCATATAGTCTGTTAATAAAACAATAATTATGGTTAAATAAGATTTTATTATAAATATTATTAGTTATTTAAAATTATCGAATAAATATATAAACTTGATATTAAATAAAATCATATAATTTCATGATGATCGTAAAAACCACCAGAATAAATTTAATCATTTTCATTAAGGTTTTATCAAATGAATCATTCATATACCATATAACAAAATGATATATAAGATCATGTTAACTTCTAGAATTGAAATAATAACATATAATATAAATTTTGGATAACTATTCCCATTTTACAAGAACTTCCATACTTGTATACAAGCGAACTGATCATGAAAACCCAAGAAAACAAACACACCCAGAATGGTGAAATTGAATCATATAACTTATCAAAAAGGACATACATAAACTTAATAAAATTATAATAAATTAAATATATATTTAAGAGGTTTTAATTTAGGTTATTAATTAATCTAATTTTATTATTCAGGATATTAAGAATATGTAAAGATCACATTCAAACAAAGTTAAGGGTTTCTCCCCAAACCTCCAATTTCCTTTATGTTTTTCTTTCTCTCGCTTTACCCAAGTGTAATTCATAATTATTATTACTTACTCTTATTAAATTATTATTTTATGTTAAAAAAATATTTAACTATCTGAATTCTTTATTATTTTACGGGGAAATACATGTTTTAAAATGTTTTCTTTTTCAATTCCTCAAGACAATAAATCCCGATTAAAAGTAACTTCTAAATTTCTTAACCATTTTAAATTACACTATATAGTCTATTTTAAACCACCAATAATTTTATAAAATAACTATTTTTATCCTGAAAATATTATTAGTTCATGTATATTTGAATTCAAACATTTATTCCTTTTTATAATTTAATGAATCTTATATATTTTACCTTAAACCACACTAAAGTTTCTTATTTCTAAAGTTTATTAAACACGCATTTTACATGTTTTAACTTAATTTGGACTGAAATTATCACCATATATCCCTATATTACTATATTAGGATCTATTTATGATTTAAATCCATCATTTATGGACACCTTTAGGTTACATCGATTGGTTGTGCCTTATAACATGATTATGATGCCCATTTCTTTCCATGGGTAACCGTTATGTTAATTTCTCATGGTTAATTGAGTTTGATATATTATGATACCATATAACATATTTTATTTAATTTTTTATGATCATTATGACTAGGTATTTTCTATTATGATATAATTCTATATATTACTCTATATAATTTATGATTATGTTTAATGATTGGGAATATTATTTACATTTAATATCTTAGTTTCAATATGAATGTGTATGTAGATTATGTTTCACCCCATTCATATGAGGAATGAATTGTACTTATTAAGTGTATAGTGGGGCTCACTATATCCCCACGATGAATCGGTAAGTCTCATGAGATAAACTAGACTTATTTTTGGATGAGGCCTTACCTATTTATGTGGACTTCTTTACTGAGGCTTTAATGGTATGTTTATGATGTCTTGTATTATGAATTCCCTCATTATGTGATTGGTTATTGAAAATACATGTGATTATTTGACTTTTATATTATCCATGGTTAAGTTTCATTCTAATTTTATTATTTTTATGGAATTATTTGATCATATTTTATTCATTCCATATTATTCTCAAGATTATGTTTTAATGGAATTCATTTTTAGTTATTCACCTTGAATTATTGTTTATATTTATTTTTTATAGCTTTTATGGAATTTCATATCCTTACTAATAATCTAAGATCAACCTGTTCTTATGTTTATTTTTCCCCAGGGTGACATAATGTATATTATGTGTTAAATGAGAGGATAATATAGAATAATAGGGATGTTTCCAAAGTAGTTTCACTATTTTATTTCGTTTAAAGTTGTAATGTAACAATTATATCTTTATATAATTTTAAAAATATATTAAACTATTCATTCCATCAGGATACATTTTCCTTGTTTATTATTACAATGTAATAAATTAAGGCACTAGCTCGAGGATACTAGGTTTAGGGTCTTTAAAATTGGTATGAGAAAAAAGTTTAGTAGAAACTTTAGATCCTAGATTTGGGAAAACATTGTTTTGGGAAGTATAACCTAAAAACTGACTTTTATAATATTCAGTAACCATGATTATGATTTAGTGACTTTTTATACCTATATTTTCTATACACATTAAGTGTTTTAAAATTTCTATAATATAAATTATGATTCATAATTCTATGATCTAATCTAGTGTATGAAAATTCTTATAAATGGATCCTAGTGGAAGGAATGGAAACCATATAAATGCACATTATCCATGTATGGATTTCCCTCCTATGAAATATAATGATGATAGAGATAGAACTGCATTATGAGTTGAACATATTATAACTATACTGGTACAAATGACTTAGCTCATGGAAAATAATATTTCCTATATGGAGAATTCATATCTACAACATGGTGAAACAATGTTAGACCAATTCATTTGACAACAACCACCAGTATTAAATGGGACTAAATACACATTTCTAGATGAGGAATGGATAAGTTCTAAAGAGAATATATTTCATGCATGGGGGTGTAATAAAAGGGATAAAATTATCATGGAATTTTATCATCTCTCAGGAGATGTATATCATTTTTGGTAATTAATTAAAAACAAAATGTAGAAGTAATATATTGAAAATATTGAATATAAGGATTTTGAGGAAATTTTCTGGTAAAAATATTCTCCCTGTCAATAGAGAGAAGATATGAATAGGCAATACTTGAGTCTGAGACAAAAAGAGGAAGAAAATGTTTCCATTTTTGAAGCTATCATTATATATTTATCAAGGATGTTATGGACTACATACATATTACAAGGGTAAATATTTACCATTTATTTGATGGTATTAATCAAATTCCACTAAGGGAACTAGTCTCCCAAACATTATCTTCTTACAAGGATATAATATCATGTTCCATAAAAATAGAGAAATTATTTTCCAAATCCATATGGCTTCAAATAGAATAAATATAAGAAGAGTACAGAAGAGAAAATAATGTATAAGTGGATGAAGTGAAACAAGTACATTCTCTCGTATAATAATTTTGTACGGAAACACCATGGTACATTCTTGAATGGAATAAGAGTTTGCCCAAAATGTGTAGAGGAAAGGACACTAGGATCATGATTGTAAAGAAAATAAATAATTAGAACAATGATTCAGTTGTATGAATATGGGGAACTACACAAATGAATTTCCCAAGTGATAATGGAATACAACTCAGAAGAACAAAGGGATCATAGTCAATCGTAATGTATTACTACAGTCAAAGTATAAATGGGTCAAAGAATAAAAAAATTATGAAATTATGATTATGACATGAAAATAAATCAATTATGTTATTTACACAAGTGCCTATTTATATAGTAAAATATTTCATCAACTTTAGGAAAAGTACTTGGGAACAAAAATGATATCTATTTGCTTTTCTTACTAAGAAATAAATGGTGTTTTAACCGATCACAAATTTTCAGTTTTGTGATGGTAGACTTTATAATAACCATTTTCCCTTTAAATATCAATCATGAACTTTATATTTAGATTTCTTTTTCCATTTCAATTTTTTCACATTCCACTAATGTTCTCCTATACACAAACCTAGATTTGTTTTACTATCAAATTTTCATTTCCCTCTTTTTAAGATGATATTTTATTCACCTTGTCGATGATGTGGGATTTCCATAAGATTATTTGAAAATGAAATATCCATGATTACTAATAAAAAGTTAAATTCTTAGGATGATGTTTATTGAATGAGGTTATAATGCTACACCATAACTTTTTATGTTAACTCTCATTTAAATTTAACATCTTTGATATCTTACATTTCATGAATCCCTAAACTTAAACAAACCAAGATATACTTTTAGATATTAACATAAATATTGGAATAGTTATGTAACCATTATAAATTGTAACTTAGATATTAGAATAATAACATCACCTATGAAATTATAAATACGATTTAGTTTTTTCATAAATGAAAATATGATATATTTATTCCATGGAATTACTAAATAAATATTTTCTAAATGATAAATTAAGTGTTTGTATTTTTGTAAAACATGAATGTTTCTTTAAAATTTTATAAATAATATAATTATTTAAAATAAAATTTATTTACATAAAATATATTCATAAATTATTATTTTTATGCATTATAACTGTAAGATAATTTTATGATACCATAATTAATTTTCAATGTGTTGTAAAATAGGTTATAATATTACAATCAGTATTTTTTGAATAAATATAGATTTTATTTAAAAGTTTAATTACTAATATTTATAAAATTATTTTCATAAAATAGATTTCATTTTTTAAATACTAATAAAAAAATTATGGTAAATTTTTCATATTTTTCTAAAATAGTTGAATTTTTTGTGAATAGAGATGTTTGGTAGGTTATGTCATTTAACATTATATGTAAATACATGAAATTTTGATTCATGGTTGTTTCATGGATGATTTAATTGGATATTATAAAAAACGTACATCATATATTTACTATATTTATTCATACAAATCAATATTATTGATTGTCTTGGGCCAAAATAATAAACTATTGAAAAAAATAATAATAAAAACACCCCTTTCATCATATATAAATTCCAACCCTTATACTCACATATTATAACATTTGGATCCAGATTATATTATGAAAATTTCCACTCAAAAACGTCTTTCTTGCATTCTGGTCTTTTCTGGTGTCACCAAAAGGCAAATATCTCGTGCCTTATAGAAGTTCTCATGGAGACGCTATACAAGAGGTAAAATACTCTTTCATTTTCTATTAATTTATTCACTTTCCTATCCTTTTATTTCATCTTAAAATACATGAATTATAAATCAATTATCTTATATAAACTATAATTTTATTATTTTAATCAAATATACCTCATCAAACCCCTTATCCACCCCCTTTTATTATATAAATGAAAACGTCATCCATGATGTGTCTATTTACCACCATCATGGATGATTCATTTTCATTTTACATTACCAAATTAACGGTTGTTAATAAAACCATGATTATGGTTAAATAAAATTTTATTATACATATTATATGTTAAATGATATTTTGTAATAAATACATAAAAATTATATTAAATAAAATGATATAAGTTCATGATGGTCGAAAAAAAAATTAAATAATTTTCATTGACATTTTATCTAATGAAATATTATCATATCATATATCCAATTGATATATAATATCATATAAACTTATATATGTCCATTAATAACTTATAATTTCAATTTTGGAGAACTATTTCCATTTTATGTTAACTTCCATACTTGTATACAAGCGAACCAGTCCAAAAAAACCAAGAAAACTAACACTCCTAGAATGATGAAATTGAATCTTATAAATTCTAAAAAAAGAAAAAATTAACTTAATAAAACTATAATAAATAAAATATATTTTTTATAAGTTCTCAATTAAGTAATTAATGAATCTAATTTTATTATTCAAGACAATAATCACAAGTGCATAACACTTTCTCACATAAGGTAAGAGATTCTCCCTAAACCTTCATTTTTCTATCAAATTTTTATTTCTCTCTTTTTACCTGAATGTAATTACTAATTATTATTAATTACTCCTCATAAATTAATTTTTTATGTTACAAAAATTTTATCCTCTATCAAGTCTAATTTCATTTATGTGGAAATACAATTTTTATAAGGTTCTTTGTTTAATTCCTTTTGATAAGAAAGCGCGATTAAAGGGAACTTCACAATTTTGAACCCATTTTAAAGTAAAAAACCATAAAATGTTTGAAGCCATTTTTTTTAAACACAATTTTTATCATGAAAAATGATATTTTTTCATTTATGGTTTATGAAAACATTTATATCCTTTTCTGATTTAAATGATCTTTTATATCTTCCCTTAAACTGCACTAAAGTAAATCATTTATAAAGTTTCATAAACACTATTTTTACATGTTTTAACTTTTTTTGACATAAATTATTATTATATATGAATATATTCCCTTATTAATATCAATTCATTATTTAAATCCATTCATTCATGGAAACCTTTATGATACACCGATTTGTTATGCATAATGACATGATTACGATACTCATTTTATTCCATGGGTAACCCTTATGTTAATTTCATATACATAATTTATGTTGATCTCCTATGATACCATATACTATATTTTTTTATTGAATTTTTATGATCATTTTTACTATGTATTTACTAACTCAATATTGTTCTCTATATTACAGTATTTAGTTTATGATTATGTTTACAAATTGGGGAAATTATTTAAATTTCATATTCTAGTTTCAATATGAATATATATGTTGATTATGTTTCACCCCTTGCATATGAGGAATTAATCGGACTAATAAAGTGTAGGATAGGGACCTCTATAGCCCCAAAATGCATCAGTAGGACTCATGAGAAAAGATAGACTAGGTTTTTTCCAAGTCCTTACTCATTTATGATGTCTTATTTATTGATTCCTTGAAGGTTTGTTTATGATGTCCCACATTATTCATTCCCTAATTATAAGGTAAGTTATTGAAAATAAATATGATTATTCTTCTTCTATAATATAAATGGTTATGTTTCATTCTCATGTTATTATTTATATAGAATTATTTTATCAGCTTTTATTATTTCTATATTATTCTCAAGACTATTTTTTAATGTAATGTGTTATTAGTTATTAAACTTTATTTATTTTTATGTTTATTTATTATTTCTTATTCTATATTTCATACCCTTACTAAGAATATGATCTCACGTATTTATTATGTTTTTTTCACTAGTTTTCATGATGTATATTATGTTTTACATACAGGTATAATGTAGGAGATTATAGATGTTTCCAAAGGAGTTTCTATGTTGTATTTCATTTCATTTTGTAATGTAACAATTATGTTTATATCTATTTTTTCATAGCTATTAAACTATTCATTCATTTGGGATGTGATTTCCTTTTTTATTAGGAAAATTTAATAACATAAAGAACCGAATCGGGGATACTGTGGTCAGGTCTTTATATATCACACATTAATTACAATAGTTACATATAAATCAATGATTATTATATATTATTAAGGAATTTTTTAGTGAACAGGAATAGGTAGGAGTGTACTCTTAGGAATGAGCTACAATATTGGTGTATCTCCATTGAAAGCATGGAAAATTAATGATAGATCATTGGATCATGAGAAATATATTTGATCATAGTACCCATTCCTTTTCATGTAGATTATACATTTTAGGGTAAAAAATTTAATATTATTATGGAGTAACCTATTTTATTACTTTTTAAAACCTTGTAGTATTTTAAGTTATATTTTTTTAATGGGATACTAATTAATTTTGGAGTTATATGAACTACATAGCATCAATATTAATTTTTTTATTTTGTTTTGTAGGTTTGAACTCATATGAATAATTAAATTTCACAAAATTGTATCCAAAAATCAGAATTCTCATACAACTATTGCATCTAAAATCTGGTTCACCTAAATATTAGTATAATCTTTATTCACACCAGGATCCTTGGGTTCGAGTCAACATGGGTGGATGTAATTTATTAAATTAATAAAATTTATTAATTAATTAACCAATCATTGTTATATCCATTAAAAATAGAAACCGTAATATTTTCTTCAAATTCATAATTAACCCCTCTTGTTAGGATTAGGTGTTTTCATGACGCATCCCAACGGGTCCTTAACTGTGACAAACACAAGGCTACCTATAATAGTCCATGGGATGGCTACCAATGCCAAGTAGGAAAATAACTCACATGGGATTCTATATCCAAATGTACATGTACACACACACACACATCTCCAAGACCATACAATGCTAAAATTTAAAAAACTGATAACCCCTATATGCCTAAATATAAATATCACTATTAGATCTAGGAAACAAGTATATAAGGGAAAAAGGAACCAAATACAAGTGCACCTCAAAGAGAATAAAAACAATTATAGACTGAATGTTTATATAGGGAAGAATATCATGATAACCATAGGAACAAACCATGGTATTTTATACTCACTAAGCACCACCTAGTCTTGGTCCCTCTTAGACTTTGTCAAAAGGTTAATCATCTACATAAGACACCAACTATGTAGGAAAATACCATACAGGTGAGAGTATAAAAATATCCAATATGACACCCCAAAATAACTATTCATATGGAAATGAGAATAATATTCTCCCTTAAATTGGTATTTTTCTATATCACATATAAAACGAATATTTATAGATACTAAAAAAAGACACACATCTTCAATTAAACTCACAAATTTAATTCCAGTCTAGTGATCATGCTCAAAGATTATACACTTCACTCATTCAAGAGACTACACTACACATGTGATATAACAAAATGACATTCAACTGAGATGTCAGGCTCCTCAGGTCTCTCCATAAGTAGTGTACACTATTTTTTTGAGGAGAACAATACACAGATGAAAACCACACCTAAGGCCATGGGGTATACAAAAAACATAAATCTGGAATAACATTCTGAGTAGAGGATCAGTGAACATATAGTGTTGGTAACAAAAATATAGATAACTCCCCCTAGTTTGAGATGATTATAGAGAATCTCACTTCAATACTCATAGAATGATTATAACTACTCTATCCAATAAGTCTCAATATACTGATCAGTGTCCTCTATGTATGATGTGATTCTATACTAACCCTTATGGAATGGTTCAAGGGTATTAACCCTACCAAAAAAAGGTATTTTATTAGAGGAAAATTTCTACAGTGTGACTTGTATGGGGTACATGAAATGTCACATCAACATCGAGTTCTTCCTAGTGAATCGTACCATGTACGTGTTTATGTCCACACCTAAGTACATGGTGTATTTGATATTGTGAAATCCTAGCCATGTCCAAGTCCATCTATCTATGTCAATGCATATCTATAAGTTTCAATGTATAGATCTCCATGTATAATCTATGATAAATTTTGAGTTATAGGTGAGGGTTCACACAATGTGTGGTACGTGTGATACATCATGTGATACTTTACTTCATATTGAAACTATGATGTCTCTATGAGGGTCCCACACTTCATGTTGTTATAAAATACACACTTGATACTATAGGATTTTACATAAATATATAACCTTCCTCTGTTTCATCATCTGCAACTCTAACTACCTAATATGGTCATGAATCACACTAGGAAGTGAGGATCTACTCGGTCTTACCCTCATCATCACTGCTCTCTAAAATCTGGTCCTCTGATTCGAATATGAATCAATAATAATTCATCACATCCACCATTACATTCACAGATTGAATTGTTGTCACCCAATATGATTTTATTTACTCATCACTACCATCATATCATGATTCCCTCATCATTCTGAGCCTGGATGTTCAATAATAATTCACTATGAAAAGACATGGGTTCACACTGATTATTTATTCTGTATTTGTATAACCACGGTCCCAGATAATTTTTTGGGATTATTGAAGAAATAGGGGAATAAATTCACAACCAAACAATTAATAAAGAACATTATCCAATGTTTATACTAGCCTCATTGTTTTTCCAATATAATGAATAATGAAGATAGAAATACATAAACACAAATAATTCCCCAAATTCCAAGATAAATATAACATGTAAACATAATATGCATGATCCATGAATCAATTATTTATTTGAGTGATTTTTTTAATCATAATAATAATAAAATGGGTATAAATTCAATCAAAACAACATACTACCTCAATTTTTATCGATCATTGGTAATGAAAGAATCTGTTTTGTTTTTGTTGGTGAGATCCATGAATCTCATTGCATGCCTATTGACAATCCCTATTTCAATAATCACTCTCCAATATTATCTTCTCCAATATCTCATCCAAATATATAGGGTTATGTTGCTAACCAATATGTTTTCCCATAGTTGTATATTTATATATTTCTATTAGGATAGGTAACTAAATAAATAAATTAATAAATTTATTTAATTAATTTATTCTAAACATCCTCTCATGACCGCACCTCAACACAAACACCTAACACGTTACAAGGACATGTCATTCCTAGGGTAAAACCGATGATTTTAACTCAATGGTGGAATAATATTTTTTATATGATCATTTTTTAGATGTAATTACACATTTTTAGGAAAACATCATGTGTGTTTTGTTAATATATTTAATATATTTCAAACAATTATTCTAGGAATATCGAGTATTATAATGTCAAACCATATCAGTTCTTATCCTTGAACATAATACATTAAATATCTAAAAAAAACTGGAAAAACTGAGTCACTGCATTATACCAGAATTGGGGATTTACATATCAAAAATCCTAAACAAAAGGATACATAAACAGATGTGGGTACTGATCATGCATCTGGGTCTCCCACTCTTATGTGCTCTCTGGATGATTCCTATGATACCATCTAACAATAACTAAATGAATCTGTCTCCCAAAAAATATCATCTCCCATTGATCCTCAATCACTATTTGGTACATAACAATGGTAGCTCCATCCTCATTGTCATGCTCACCCCATTAAATAATGTGTTAAAAATCATGCATGTACCTCCTCAAATGTGACACATGGAATACATTGTGTACCTAGACTAACTGTGGGAGTAGAGAGATGTGGAAATCCACCTCAACAACATTATGTAGTATCTGTAAAGGTCTAATGAATTATGAAGGTAGTTGTATTACTTGAAGAAATATTTGTAATCCACATAAATTTGAAACCTGTAGGAACACATAGTCTCCCTCCTCAATCATAAATGTCTTGTTTCATTGGTTAAAATTGGAATTGTTACAGATACATATATTCCTAACACACTCCAATATAATCTACACCTTCACTGTAGTAGCTCATACCCACTCTAGGCCTATAAGTGCGAACCCTCATTGATTGCCCCAACATAGTGTTGACCAGTAGTGTTTCCCATAAAAGGCTTTTAATGGTACCATAAAAATGGGGAAATGGTATATGTTTTTGTATGAAAATACCAAAAATAGTATGTGATCTTCCCAAATATGGCCAAAAACCAACATGAATGCTTGCAACATTTTATCCAATACGTGAATGGTCCACTCAGTCTGGACATCATCCTAGGGTTGAAAAGACAATCTAAAAAGAAATTGAGTCCCAAAATCCCCCTACAATATATTCCATAATAGATATGTGAAGTGATAATCACATTTAAAATTGGTCATTGGGTTAACACCTTGTAGTTAGACTGTCACATGCACGTAGAGGCATCTCAATCTCTCTATTGAACTCTTCTCCCAAATAGCTAGGAAGTTGAAAGACATTCTGAGTGTATCTATGATCGCCTAGATAGAATCATTTCCCCTAGATGTACTTGTTAAGACCATCATAATTTCCATGGATTCCCTATCAAACTTATACTCTAGCACCTCAGGGGTTGATCTAATCCTGGTGGATTCGGTTTCTCATCCTTCATGTGATGATAGATAAGTCAACGAGATACAATTTATGCAACTCCCTTATTCATCCCAGACCACCAAAACTGACATTATATGTATAGTGTCATATTTCTTGTATGTGGATGTACTATAAGAGGATATGTATGATATAATCTCATAACCTCCTCCTGCAATATAACTGGTTCCATCAAGCATCCTCTGAAATAAATGACATGCACAACACCTTCATTAAATCCATTAAGATCATTTCTAGTGGATATCTGAGTATGTTGGTTATCACAATCAGTATTTCCATATTGTGCATCTTGATTCTCTATAAAATAGGAGGGATAATATCTATCGACTAGATTAAAGATGCTCTATCCCCATCCACAAAGGATAACTAAAATGAGGCCAACTACTTTGATGCCTCACTTTGTAATTCAAAACATGATCTCCTATTAATAACATATAATACAAAGTTTCTCATACCTTGAGTATAGAAAATCTAGATGTCATAATTGTGGAGGGACACCAGACATATCCTCTATCATAGGATAAGATCCTTTTGAGGGAAGATATACTTAACAATATTATGGTCATAATAGATGTTAAAACACTGACCCATCATGTAGTATCACCACAGTAATAGTATGAAAACCATCACTCCAAATTCAATATCATCGGTGAATTATTTATTCTCATGAGGTATTAAGTTACTTGAACCATAGGAAATCACCTCTTACCTACTCATCAAAACAAAACCTATCTAATTTCATGATGCATCGAAAAACCATTATGTACTCAACACCCTCCTATATAAATATCAAGATAGGAGCACTCATAAATCTCTATATCAAATCCTAGAAAGCCTACTGACACCTCTTTATCTACATGATTGGATTACCATTTTGTTTCATATATTTCAAGGGATATTATATCTTGGAGAAACCATATATGAATATTCTCTAGTATCTTTCCAACCCCTGTAAGTTCTATAACTCCATCACCCTCTTTAGAGGAACCCATACTAACACTGCATCGACCATTTCTAAGTCTACAACTACACCATATACTGAGTTAACATGTCTCATAATGTGGAACTCCTAAATAAAAAACTTGTACATTGAGATATTCCTGAAATTTTGGTTCTCTCAGAGTATGTCTATAACCATTCTCATTTATCCCATGTGATCCATGTCAGATAAAGCGTACATAAGGATATCATCGATGAATAATTCCATGAACTAATCTGTGAAAGGATATAAGATATAGATCACAAGTCCCATGAATCCTATTAGGGAGTTTGTACCAACAAAGGGAACATCATGTACTCATTGTGACCATAGAAACATCTGAATGACATCTTTGATATATCCTCTTCCCTTACTAAAAACTAGTGATAACCTTTTCTCATGTAAATATTCAAAAACCATCATTCCCCTTCTCAACTGATAAAATAGGACATAAATCATAGGTATTGGAGACTTGTTTATTAAGTTCAACTGGTTTAGGATATGATAATCCACACACAACATCAAGATCTCGTATGCCTTCTTGGAAAACAAAATTGTGGCTTCCTAGGGTGAAACATTGGGTCTATAAATTCTCATCACCTAAAATTCTTCCAAAATTACCCTCATATTGTGAACCTCTATAGGTTCTATCCCATATGCAAGTGAGGATATCAGGGTCATCCTGTGGTGTAGATTAATACATCAATAAATCTATTAATGGGGATTTATGCTTGGAATATCCATAGGAATGACGTCCTCATACTCCTCTAGAATTTCAGAGATACATACTGGAAAAAAACTGATAAACCACAAATTAGGACATCTAAATCCTAGTATTAGAGTATTAAAAAAATTAATTAAATAAAAAATAGGCCAAATACAAGAACTCCATAATGTGTCTGAAAAAAATTCCAACATAAAATTATATATGGAGAATTCTATCATGATATTTGTAGGAACACTCTTAAGTATATCGATATCACTAAGAACTACCTCATCCTAGTCCCTATATGACTACATATGAAGTTCAATTGTATATATAATACAGGATATATATAGGAAAATATCATGTGTGGGTGAGTATAACAATACCTAGTAGGACACCCCAAAATCACTAAGCATGTACAAAGAAATAGCAGTTTGATCTACAAATGTATATTTCTATAGAAAATATAAAAATAATATATAGATATATTCCAAAAAATACTCACATCCTCAAATAAATTCAAAACTATAATGTCAATCTAGGGATCTTGCACAATGATTTTGCACTGGGATCGTCCAAGAGAACACAATTCACAATTCAGATAGCACTGAGGAAGTTCATCATAGATTTCATTCCCATCATGTCACTCCAAAAGAATTATATGATGAAAGTATGATTATAATGATACGCATATGAGGATCACACCAAAGGCCATAGGGTATACCAAAAAATCAATCTAGAATAACATGATAAGTAGTGGATCGACGCCCACATTGTGTTGGTCACGATGATACTAAGAACTCCACCTTGGTGAAGATGGTGATAGAGGATGATCTCACTATAGGGCCCATATAAGGACTGTAACTACTCTATAAATGATTTCCCACTATAGGGGTCACCAATTAATGTGTATTATGCAGTTCTATACTAACCTGTAGGGAATAGATAAAGGGTATGAACCCTAATGAAACATTTCCATGGTGACATGGACATGGGATATGAGATAAATTTTAAGGAGTAAAATACATGTACTAGTATTAGACAATGTTTACCATCAACATATGGTTCTGACCAAGTGAGAATACCCATTTATGTGTCCATGTTTTTGCCTAATTACATGTCGTGTTCAAGCCCATGTACTCCTGGCCATGTCCGTGTCTGAGTGGTCATGTCTGGGTATAACTAAATGTGTCAGGGTATGATAATCCATGTATCCTCTGAAATACATGATGTGTTCTAGGTGAGGTTTCACATGTCATGTGACAGGTTTCACATGCTACGTGATACATAACTCCACATAGAATCCCTAGCCTCCAATGTAAGGGCCCCACATGGTGTGCATCTCTGAAATACAAGAAGTGTAATATAGGATATTATAGAAATACATATCCATATTATGCATCATCTTATAATACTTTTGTCCCAAAATATGTTCATGAATTGCACCAACAATAAGGTTTATACTTTGAATGATCCTCACTATTGTTTCTCACTGAAATCCAGTCATCTAACTCATACTGGAATTAGTCATCATCCATCATCATCGTCATTGCATGCGTGACTTGAACCGGTGTCATCAAATATGATATTATTGTCATGTCACCACTATTTTCACATGATTCACATGTTATACTAAACTGGATCTTTGATAACTATTTAGTGTACTATGAAATGGTCATGCAATGATTGTCTATTTGGTATTTGTCAAACTGTAGGCCAAGAGATTTTCCCGTGGTGAATGATAAAACATTGAAAGATATTCACAACCACAAACATGAGGGTAAAAACTCATCCAATTTTCATGTTGTCCTTTATTATCTTTTTTTCGAATTAAAAGTTATTATATAAATACATAAACAAAAAAATTCCCAAATTCCATGATAATTCTCTCTCATACCTGCAATATGAAAAATCTAGGAATCAATTCATTAGGTTGTTGATTCATGTTCTTCATAGGAATAATAAAATAGGGATAAGTACAAAAAAATCAACATCCTACCTATATTTGGATTAATCACTGAAGAATAATGAATCGGTGTCTTTTTTGCCATGTTGTCGAGCATGTCATATTAGATGCTTAGTTTTTAATTGAATTTTATCATTATATAAGGAACGATATGTAATCTATCGATAGAGACTTAGATCATTAATTTAATAAAAAGTTTTATATTATGAAAATAAAATTGGAATTGGATTATGTTTCTAGGGTTTTAATGATTTTAAAACTAAAATTTAAACAGTAATACTATGTGAGAGAAATAAGTTTGAGAAATCATGATCAACCCGGGTGAGTGTCCCATGATCTTAAATACTTAATTTCTCTCTAGGGAATGGGAAGGAAAATTGATTCCTTAATTTATAAACATTTAAACAAGTATAGTATGTTATTTATTACAATGTTACCACATTTTATTTGATATATAAAAGATATTGATTACCAATGACCACTGAAAATCCACAAATTATATCAATGTAAAATACCAAACTCAATCAAGGAATCACATCAACAATGTGATGATATGACTGCATTTATGTCTATGATATAATGTTACACAAGAAAATAATATAAATATTCATGGGTTTATTCACCTATATTTTATCAACTGACGTAACACATTTGTTAACTCATGAAATGGATGGGGTTAGAAAAGAGATGAACACGTTCAAATCATCACAAGATCTGGGTAATGCAAAGAAGAATGAGGATTATTATTCCTTTTATTTGTATTGATCCCACCAAAATAAAAAAATCAAAAGGAATAAATTAATGTAAAAATACTAAAACCCTGTAAATTAATTCACCTTAAAATGATTACAAGCATGGAGATCTGAATTACAATAAAGAACACAACCCAATCAATATATCACTAAGAAGCCAAGAAGTACAAGATGTATAAGAGGGAGAAAATGGATGATGAAAGATATAAAATTTGACTCTCCATTACCTATGATCGTTCCCACCTTTACAATGTTCTATATAGTAATTTTAAAAGGAAATTTGGAAATATAAATCCCAGAATAGTGAATGGTCTACGGGTGTAGGTGAGTTGTTCATGAATGATTTTTCCACCAAGTCGATTCGGCTGGTTGACTAATATAAAATGTTTTCAATTGTCCTAAAATTATGTTCATATGTGTAACATCGTGTCAGATGTCTGATGGAGGTATAATACACCCATTTTGAGCTCTTAGTCCTGAGTTGTCTCTTAAATTCATAAGGGTGGTCCAATATGGTCCGCCAATAATTACTTCACATTGTTAGACACTTTTGGGCCTCAAAATGGATGAATTAGGCTCCATGGTATTATAGATAAATGTATAAAAAATATTTTTTTACTATACACAAATATTTATCCCAATTGGATGCACTGAGTATCCAAAATAAATATTCACGTCCAAAATTTTCTTCGGGATATCACGTTGTTTGACCTATTTTACTTGAATTCCATCATGGGATCTTCAAATCACCACCTCCATCAATGTAATCATTAATAAAATTAAAATTTTACTATTAAAAATTGATTAAAATTAAATTACTTAATTAAACATTATGTTCAATTTTTTATTACAATTTTAATTTTCAATACAAAACCATTTTAAAATAGTGGTGTTAGGGTCAAAATTAATAGTCAATCGTTATACTATCACACCCCCACACCTATGCATTTTTAATCTAAGGTAATGTAACATTAAAAAAATTATTCATGTAGATATTATAAACTTCATGAAGATTATAAATTGAATGAAATTTTAATTCATTAATGTAATTTGATCAAAGCCCAAACCCTACCAATGAGTTATTCCTAGTGATCATGGAAAAGATGTCTCATAATTTGTATCTGAATGAAATTTAGAGAGATGAATGATACTAATATGAGAAAGGAATTAAAAAGAAAACCATGCTAATAAATATCCATGTGTGTATGTTAAAACCATTTAATACTATTTTTTCCACTTTTTATCCAATAAATATATGTTATTTTAAAAAATTATACTTATATGCTTTTTTATAATGAACTTGTCCTACATCCTTTACCATCAAATTTTAAGAACCACTTACTTAATCAATCCTTGAAGTCAAACCATAACCTAACTACCTAGATATCATCATTTTTTTAAAATTTCATCACTCCCCTCATTAATTATTTATTATTATTTTTCATTTTTTATAGTTGTTTTTTTATTATTTTATATATTTTTTTGAGGGTGTACAATGGTCAGATAATAGGTACACATATATAGTTAAATCTAGTATAGTAATGAAAAAGATAAGATAAGGAATGAATTTATGGAAAAATAATTTTAGAATGTTGATAAAAATTAACTTAGCATATTTTATCTTATATTAAGTAAGATATATTCAAAATTATTGGTTTAGCTCAATGATGTATAGAGATATTATGTGAAAAATCACTCATAAACTACTCACAAAAAAATTAATCATTTACCTCAATTGTTTCATAGATATAAAACCATTTATATCATCAAGAAAGAAACCATTTTTCTAAAAAACTCTCTACAGTGTAAAATTCATGCAAAAAATCACATTCCATAATTGAGACACAATTTCATTAAATTTTATAACAACATAGTGTTAGGAATGTCAACGTGAATTTTCATTAATTTCCATGATATTGTGTGCATAAAGGGGGAGAAAGTAAAAATACTATTCCTAAATCTATAAATAGAATAAAGAAAAAAACGATGAAAATTATAATGAACTAAACAAGGTGGGTAAATGTGAAAATATAATTTAGCAAGATAAAAAGAGAAGAAAGAAGAAAGACAATGAAAATTATAACAAACCAAGGAATGTACCCACCCCCCAACCTAGATTGTGGAATTGCCTCACATTAATAAAAAATAATATGGGAAGGAAGTATAAAACCTTATAGAATTTACTAGTATTTTTTGTCTTGAAGGTGAATTTACACCACCAAATGCTTTGGAAAATATTTATAAATGTTTTTATGTCTCTACCCATTGATGGTAATACTTATCCAACTCTACTCATGAAAAACATTTATTTCACCAATAGGGTAAATATTAGTAACATTATAAGGACTAATCTATCATGAATGAAGCTAACCTATGTGGATATTTATACTAGAATAGTACAATAGGAACTTCTCACCAATATGAAACATTTGATGATGAATCCTATATTCATGTATAGACATTATCTTCTCCTTATAGATTCATGAGATCTCATATGCATCATGATTAATTTATTCCAACTATTGAATCTATATCTTCCTATTTTAACCGGAATCATAAAGATTCATGATACATTTTTAACATCCTAATATGAACAATGCCCTAAAATTATAGCATGCATATAAATATATGGTCTATTCTTGGAAATATCTACCAATGTCCATCTTATCACTTTTTAAAATTATCTCAAAAGGTCATGTAGTTTTGATTCATCTATGGAGAAATGTTTTTGGAAATAATGTTAGGAAATTTTTTAATACCCTCAATATTGGAATATTTTAAATTTTATGGAAGTTGTTTTAATTCAAACAATGATTGTTTTTTGATTAAGGGAGGGTATTTATGGGGATTGGTGTCTATGAAACTATTTATCTACTCATGTTTATTCTCTAAGGAAAGATATATAATTGAAATGAGATTTTCATAATCATCAACACCTATGGGTACCTCAGAATGAACAGACACATCAATTAAATCGCAAAATGTTCACTATTTTGAACCCAAAAAATAGTCAAATCCTGAATCAAAAATTGTTCGACCCTCTATGATATAGTAGTTTTCATAATCACAAATAATTTCAATCTACATATTCTACTCTTTCATGAAATTTAATTTCTCTAAGTAAATCAATTATTTCATAGAGAACAATATACTTAAATAAGTCAATTACCTATATTTATGAATCAATATGTTTACAAGTGTATTTTTTTACATGTATTTTTTGATGTATCTTAGTCTAGTAATGTTATGTATAATACAAACTCTTCATAATCTTTTTAGAGTCCCTGCCACCAATAGTATGTTTGACACACCAATGTTTGACACACCAATGTTCGACACACCAATGTTTAACACACCGATGTTCGACACACCGATGTTCGACACACCGATGTTTGACACACCAATGTTTGACACACCAATGTTTGACAGACTAGAGATGACATAACAAAGTTGAAAAATCAAAGTTGAAAGATCGAAGTTGACAAACCGATGTAGACAGACCGAAGATGACATACCTAAGTTGACAAACTGAAGATGACAGACTGAAGTTGACAGACCGAAGTTGACAGACCGAAGTTGAAAGACTGATATTAACAAACCAAAGATGATAGACAGATGAAAATGACTCACTAATATTCATAAATAATTGTTTTGAATTTATTAATTCAAATTTATTTATAACATTCATATTTAGACAAATTAATGTTTTTGACATTATTTAATACTGTCTTTAGGACTATCCATAGACAGTACGAGGTACATGCACGTGGGGAGATCTTCTTGCCTAGTGGACCATGAATTATAAAAGGATTACAAGATAATCCTTAAATTGGGCTCTCTCTCTCTCTCTCTTAGAAAACACACTACAAAAATAAAAAGGATAGACTATGTGAATACGCAAGATTTTGTAAAGATAGGAACTCAAAACTTGAGCTCACGAGAAGCTTTACAAGCAACAACCTACTGAAGCTTACTGAACCTCCTCAAAAATAAGAGTTGAACCTTTACACACCTGGAAACTAGATTATAGAGACTACGATACTATGTTCTGAAGCCAACTTCCAGAAGAAGACTCAAATATCATTTTCTCTATATCCATTGAGTCCAGATCTTTACTGCACAACACACATAGATTTCTAAACTCTATTTTTTCTTTTATGAATCTGTTGTGTTCTTGTGTTTAATTTACGAGCAGTTTGTGAATCTGTTTGTTTTACACACACATTCTTTTAAGCTTAACTGAAGGATACTAAAATATCTTCACACTTAATCCCTTTCTACTCTTTCATCCCATATAGAACTGTGGAAGATATCATGTGTGATTTGTTTGATATTTTTCCAATGAATAATTATGGTAGAGGTTAAGTGTAACCTGGAGAGCCCTGAATTCTATTGTGAACCTCGATCCAGGTTGTGGATCAAAAGTTTATTAATATAAACTTCTTGGTGTTAGGTGATCACCAAGTGGAGAGGACTAAGTCTCATCTTGAGACTAAACCTCTTGTTTTACTCGTTGTGTTGTTTGTCTTGCATTTTAATCTGATTTTTATTTTTCACATTAAGATAAAATGAACTTTGATAGTTATTTTATAAAGTTTTTATATTTTTTTTGAATTAGTAGATTAGTTTCAAAAGTTTGAATAATATTTTTATTGGTAAAACTGAGAACTAAAAAATATTCTGAGAAACTAATCGAACTTTCATGACTTATATAAATTCACTAAAAAACTGACTTTGATTTTATTTTAATAAGCGGATGTTATTTTAAAGAACCAATTTTAACAAAAAAAATTATAGATAATCAATTCACCCCCTCTTGATTCATCTACCAACCAACATTTGGTATCAGAGGCATTTAAAAGTTATTTTCAGTTTTCAACTCTTGTCAACTGTGATTATAGTTGTCTTTCAAATATCTCAAAAATTTTGTTATTTATAAATTTTTATCTCTTTGAAATTATTTTACAATTTGTATCATGGAAAATAGATTATAAGGGGCTGCTACCAATAGACAACTTTTCTTTAATGGAATTAATTATGATCAGTGGAAGCTTAATATGAAAATACATCTATAAAGCATGAGTTTTGAAATCTAGACTACTATTGAAATTAAATATAAAATTCTTGAAACTACTAGAAACACTTGGGATGAACCTACCAAGATCACCTATAACAATAATTTTAATGTAATTAATGCTCTGTAATATTCACTATGAGATAAAGAGTTTAACAGTATCTCTACTTGTAAAATTGATCATGAGATTTGGGACACTCTATCTATTTATCATGAGGGAACATATAATTTTAAAGAAATGAGATTAAATACTTATACTATTAAATATGACAACTTCATAATGAAGCCTAATGAGTTTATTTCTGATATATATCTCAGGTTCAATGAAATTATGAATACCATTATTTCTTTAGGAAGATAAATAATAGCCAAAGAGCGGATTAAACGGATTCTATGATGCTTACTAGAAATATGGAATGGAACATCTATGTCTATTAGAGAATTTTGCGATATTGATAAGATTCCAATGAAGGAATTGATTGGAAAATTAATGATGTATGAAGAGGAATTGAAGGTAAATTAAGAAAAGGATGAACCAAAATGAAAGTCTGTAGATTTCAATACAACTACTTCTAAAAGTAAAGACAAGGATAAAGTTCAAGATTCTATTGAAATCTCAAGAAGTGATGAAATAGCTACGAACAGTTATGAAGAAATGGCCTTGTTGGCTAGAAGATTCAAGAAATTTTATAGAAAAAAGAAGTTTTTTAGAAAACCCAATTACAAAGGAAAATATGATAACAAGGGAAATTGGAAAAAGGATTGAAAGAGAAATGATATATCAGAGGAGATAATTTGCTATGAATATAAAAGGAAAGGACATGTGAAGGTTGACTGTCTAAAGATGAAATACAAGAAAAAGTATGAAAATAAGGATAGAAGTTATAAGAAAGCAATGAAGGCCACCTGGAGTGCCTCTGGGGACATTTCAAGTGAATAATTATCTTCTCAAAATGAGAAAGATGATATGGATAATATGTGTTTTATGACAAACACAACCGACGTAACCTTATACTCTCTTGTACATAATTCTTATTATTCTGAAAGTGGATCTGAGAATATGAAAAATGATGAATTGTTTGAATATTACAACATGCTATAAGAAACATGTAATGATTTTAAAGATAAGTATAAATATTTAAAGAAACAACATGCTCTTTCTATAACTGATAAATCTGAACTTATAACAGAAAAAGAGAAAAATGCTCAATTGCTCAAGGAAAATAATGAGTTAAAAATGTCTAATAAGAAATTGAAGAAAAACATAGAAAAATTGACTAATGGGAAAAATAATCTTACTCAAATTCTTGGTAAACAAATAGCTCCTAAGTATACTTCTGTAATAGGATATCAACCAGGTCAAATAAATTTATCCAAATTGCATTTTGTAACTAGATCTGGAAAATTTGCTACCTTTTTCAAAAACCAGAATTTTATAGCAAGTTCCAGTTCAAATAATTCTTTTACTGCATCTAATTATTCTGGACCAAATAGAGTTTACTTTTCAAACACTTTATATTATGCATATAGAAAACCCATAAGATAGTTTTGGGTTCCTAAATTTTATATCACTAATGTATGTGGACCCAGACAAATATGGTTACCAAAGTCGTTTCTTAAATTAACTGCTTTGTAGGTAAACTACCTAAAGATCTCATGTAAAAAAGTTGTGGTACTTGGAAAGTGGTTATTCAAGACATATTATAGGTTAATATTCAATATTTAAAAGTATTATCAAGATTGATTTAGGATATGTCACATTTGGTGACAATGGTAAAGGAAAAATCATCGGCCTAGGCCAGATTGGTAACCCTGACTCTATTTCAATTTCTAAAGTACTGTATGTTGATGGATTAAAGTATAACCATATCATTATATCTCAATTTTGTGATGATGAATTTAATGTTAAATTAAAAAATGATTCATGACATGTTTTTGATGCCAAGAATAACTTAGTATTTACTGCTTTTATAAATGATAGTGTATATGCCATAAATCTAGACACACTAGTCTCACAGAATATCTCTTGTCTAAATTCCATTCACAAAGAGTCTTGGATCTAGAATAGAATACTAGGACATTGCAACATACAATCTCTTAGGAAGTTAAAAAGAAAATTATTAGTTAGAGACTTACCCAAATTTGAGTTTCCAGACAATAAAGTATGTAATCCTTGTCAAAAATGAAAGCAACGTAAAATCTCTTTCAAACCAAAGAAAGAAGTGACTACTTCTCAACCTCTTGATTTGGTTCACATGGACTTGTTTGGACCATCTACAGTTTTGAGTCTCAATGGAAATCACTATGTTTATGTTCTTGTATATGATTTCTCTAGGTACACCTGGACCTTTTTCCTAGCTGACAAAAGTGAAGATTTTTCACACTTTACCAAGTATGCTAGGACTATAAAAATTCTGAATTAGTGGACTTAAGATTAAATCCTTAAGAAGTGATCATGGTCGTGAGTTTAAGAATCAATATTTTGAAGCATTTTTTTCACTAAATGGATATAATCATAATTTCTTTTCTCTTAGGAAACCTCAACGGAATTGTGCAGTAGAAAGAATAAATAGAACCTTATAAGAAATTGCATGAACTATGCTCAATGAATATGACCTACCTATTTACTTCTAGGATGAAGCTATTAATATATCTTGTTGAATAATAAATAGAGTCTTAATTATAGTCATACTTAAGAAAACTCTTTATGAGTTGTGTAATAATAGGAAATCCAAAGTCATTTATTTTAAAGTGTTTGGATGTAAAGTTTATATTCTGAACACTAAAGATAATTTAGATAAATTTTCCTCCAAATTGATGCAGGAATATTTCATGGATATTCTACATCAGTTAAATCTTATAGAGTCTTTAATAAGAAAAACAAATGTGTGGAGGAATCTATACATATCAAGTTTGATGAAGTAGATCCACATGAGCCCAAGAACTCACTAGAAAATATTGAAGAGGATATTTCCAATCTGTACATTAATGATAAAATCTCAAATCATCATGTGAAGGAATCTGTGAAAACTTTCAGTTCTAGAATTTCTCTAGATCCTAACCGTAGTGAACCAGATCAACATTAAAAACCTGAAATATCAATTCCAACTTTCTCTATACCAACTAGAACCCTTAAGAATCATCCCCTAGATGTTGTCATTGGAGATTTATATAGAGGAACACAAACGAGAGCTTCCTTGAGAAACCAGGTTGAACATTAATCTTTCTTATCATATCTTGAACCTAAAAATATCAATGATGCAATCATAGATGAATTTTGGGTAATGGACATGCAAAAAGAACTTAATCAGTTTGAAAGAAATAAAGTTTGGAAACTGGTAGATTGACCGAAGGATACTTTGACCATAGGAACCAAATGGGTATTTATAAATAAAGTAGAGAATATGGAAATATAGTTATATATAAATATAGAATAGTTTCAAAATGATATAATCAAGAAGAGGTAACTGATTATGAAGGGACCTTTGCACCAATAGCAAGACCTGAGGTAATTAGGATCTTACTTGCCTATGCAACACACTTGGATTTTAAACATTATCAAATAGATGTCAAAAGTGAATTATTAAATGGTTATATAGTTGAGGATTTTTTTGTTGAACAACCCCCAGGTTTTAAAAATCCACATTTTCCAAATTATGTGTTCAAATTATTCAAGGTTTTATATGGTTTGAAACAAGCTCCAAGAGCTTGGTATGAAAGGTTGAGTAAATTTCTTATTTATAAAGGTTTTACAAAAGGACTTGTAGATCATGCTTTATTTATAAAGCGAATTTCAAAAGAAGTTTTAATAGACCAAATATATGTAGATGATATTATCTTTGGATCTTCTAAAAAATCTTTATGTAATGATTTTTCAAAAATAATGCAAAGCAAGTTTGAAATGAGTTTAATGGGTGAAATTAAATATTTTCTTGGATTTAAAATATTTCAATATAAAGAAGGTATTATTTTAAATCAAATTAAGTAAAAAATATCTTTTGAAAAGATATGGCTTTGATAGCTTTAAGAGTAGTGAAACCCCTATGAGTTCTACAAGTAATTTAGATCTTGATGATAATGGAAAATCAGTTGATCAAACTGCTTATAGAGGAATGATTGGGAGTTTCTTGTACTTAACTACTATTAGGCAAGATATTATGTTCAGTGTGTGTATGTGTGCAAGATTTCAAGCAAACCCAAAAGATTCACATTTAAATGGTGTTAAAATCATTTTCAAATACCTCAAGTATACAACTAATTTAGAATTGTTATATCCTAAAGGACAACCTTTTGATTTAGTTACCTATTTAGATTTTGACTTTGGTGGGTGTAATTTAGATATAAATAGTACCTCTGGAACATGTCACTTTTTGGGAAAGTCTCTAATATCATGGTGTAGTAAAAAGAAAAACTCAGTTTCATTATCAACTGTTGAAGCAGAATATATTGCTACTGGAAGTTGTTGTGAACAAATTTTTTGGATGAAACACACCTTATTAGACTATGGATTTCAATTTAGACATATCCCCATAAACTATGACAAAAAAAGTGCTATTAACATTTCTAAGAATCCAATTTCTCATTCTAGAACAAAGCATATTGATGTAAGACATCAATTTTTGAGAGATCATTATCAAAAAGGTGATATAACTCTTGAGTTTATTGCGACTGAGCATCATCTTGATAATATATTCACTAAACCATTAAACTTTGAGAGAATAAACTACATCAGACATGAACTAGGAATGATAAATCTATAAAGTCTTGTCAAACCGATCTTTTAAAACTCATCTTCGAAACCAATCTTCTGAAACTGATCTTTGAAACTGATCTTCAAAACCGATCTTATAAAACCGATCTTTTGAAATCAATCTTTGAAACCAATCTTTTGAAACCGATATTTGAAACTGATCTTTGAAACTGATCTTTGAAATCGATCTTTGAAACTGATCGTCTGAAACCGATCTCCTGAAACCGATCTTGTGAAACTGATCCTCTAAAACCGATCCCTGAAACCAATTCTTGAAACCGATATTTGAAACTGATCTTGTGAAACTGATATTGTGAAACCGATCTTGTTAAACCAATCCCTGAAACCAGTCATGTAAAACCAATTCAATAACACCGATGTATTTAAAGATACTTTTGTAAGTCTGTCTGTTTTAAATAAAATGACACTTTTTTGGTATTCTTTTTACCACATTTAAATTTTATGCTTTATGATTTACAATCCCTAAATGATATATTATGTTCGATCCATCCCGACCTTTCACCTTCCCACTTCCATAAATCCTTCTACACTTGGTCACTCTATATATCGACCCTCGACCTCTAGACTCTATTAGAATCCAAAACCTCAAAATGGCAAGGACCAAGAGTGATATAGAAGAGCCAAGAAAATCTCTGTCTGCTATGTGTTAGAAAGGTGAGTCCAGTGGGGCCGCAAAACCGAGCTTGGAAAGCTGAGTGGTTACAATTTAGAAGGAATTATTTGCAGAGTGGATTCTGTCAAGCAAGTCATTTTTATTAAAAGTGTTGGAATCTCAAGGATGGCTAAGATGGTTCTCTAATAATGAAAGGCCTTACTATCCCCAGGTAGTATATGAATTTTATCAACATTTGAAGATATCTATGGATGAAACTGAGGCAGTAAGGATGAAGTTAGTGGTAAATAGAAAGGAAATAGATTTTTCATCTAAGGAATGGGTTGAGTGTTTGAAGATTCCTCGTGAAGGTGTCTATGATGATTATCCAGGTAATATTCCACCTTCCTATGATTTATTCTCTTATGAAGATTCTATTAATAAGTTGACTGGAAATAGAGAATCTAGGAGGAATATTTCAAGTGAATTTTAAGGAGAGGTAAGATTACATTTCCAGTTCATATAACATAAAATCTACCCAAGGAAGGTAGATTTCTCTACTTTGAAGTATCAGGATGTATTCCTGATCTATCTGTTGAAACATAGGATAAAATTGAACATGTGTAGGTATCTAATGGTGCATGTCTCTAATTTGATAAATCCATCCAAGAAGGCAACATGTTTGTACTATCTGAGGGTGATATCGGCCATGTTAAAAAAGTTAGGTTGTGTGGAAGATGGAGATGAAGTGATAAGTTCTTGTAGTGGTTTCTGTCTTAAAAAGATATTTTTAAAAGGATGAAGATATTCTGGAACCCATGGAAGAAATTTTGGGTAGGTGATGAGGAAAGGTTGTATGAGGATTTCAATCCAGTTGACCATCCTACCATACCAAAGGATCAAGTTGATCCAGGTCTCAAACCAAGAGAAGAACCTGTTTATTCTGATGATGAAGCTAAGGCTGAAGTGATGAGGGAAGAAGGATCTCATTTTGATGAGAGGAGTGATCCTGATATTGCTGAAAGCCCCAAAGATATGTCTTATGGACCTACTAGTCCAACTTTGGACTTACCCTCAAGAGAATATTTTTTAAGTGATATGGGTGAGGAAGAGACCAAGATTACTGGAGTTGAAGGTTATGTAAGTAAATCAGATGGGGAGTCAGATGACGATGAAGGAAGAAATGATGAGAATGTAATTGATTCTTTGAAAGTGGGATAACAAGTAGTTGATAGATATAGTGAGGAGTCTGTACATGGATCTATTAATGGTGCTAAGCCTATTGAATATGAATATGTTGATCATAGAGATGCTGGTCATGAGGACAGATCACCTCATCTTAATGCTGAAAATCAAGACATCATTCTGGAATTGAATGAACTTATAGGTAGTGACCATGAGGAAGAAGCTAAGGATCAAGTGCTTCAAATTGAGGAAGTGCCTGCTGAAGTTGAAGTGGCTGGAGCACATGCCGAACTTGAATTTGAGTTGGACCCTATTTCCAGAAATGTTATTATGGCTAGAGGACAGGATGAACAAGTTGATGAAGTTGAAGTTGTTCTTAGGCCTCAAGAAAGAAGAATCGGGATTGATACTATTGAGCCAAGAGATTGGACCTGTACTAGAGAGTGGAATAATGATCCAGGATACATTATTTTTGGGTTGGAATATGACTCAGATGAAGAGAGGTTCCCTCCTCCTCTTGCTCCACAAGCTCAAGTTGGAGAAGAACCTGTTCCACCAATTGCATCTCCAGTAGTAGAGCCATTAGAACAGACAGTGCCTAGTGACTATGTCACTAAGGCTAATTTGGAGGAATTCAAAAATTATATATGTGAGTCAGTGAAAGACTAAATTGGATCCAGAATTGAATCCTCCACTTCAATAGGTATTTCAGATGTAGATGAATCAATGATTTCAAGTATGGTGATCTAGGAGATTCAACCAAATCTCATTACCATAGAAGAAACCATTATTAGGATAATACCTTTCTGAGAGAAGAAGTAAGGAAGATGATAAATTAGTTAAATTCTCTAACATATGATTTCAAGACCTCATTTAGTAGTGTACTGGAAGTTATTAAGATCTTGGTGACTCGTCTTCTAAGTGTAGATCTAAAGAAATTGAAAGAGGATCTTGGAAAAATGATTACTATCTATTTTAGTTCTATGAGTGGGAAAGGTGTTGTTGTTGATTTGGAGTCTCTCAAGGCTGTGATGAGAGAGGAACTCTAAACTCATCAGAGTTTTTTAGACAAAGAAACTCTTGAAAAGGTGAATTGAAATATAGACCTTGTCTACAATATGGTAATGTAGTGCATAAATGAAGCCTCTGCTGCTCAGAAAGATATTTGAGACAAATTGGATAAGTAATTTTCTAATATTTATACCAAGAATGATCTGATAAATAGCTTCAAGTTTCTAGAAAAAAATCTCAGAATACCTCCAGTCACAGAAGCATTTAAGAAACAAGTTACTAATTGAATTATTTTACCCATTTGATAAATAAATTCATGGAGAATAAGGATGACTTCGAGAAAGATATGCAATATGGTGGTGAAATCATTAATGATTTCATCAATCTCCTTAAGCCATATATACATGTTCAAGCTGAAGAAATTGTGGTTCCTCCTGTTGCTTCCATTGTTACTCCCTCTAGGCCTCCTACTCCAATGTCTGTCTCTCAGGATCTTTCCCAGATTCGACCGGTCATTACAGAGCAATCTCCCAATCACGTGTTGTTAGAGATAAGGCCTAGTCTTGTAGCCAATGTCCCTACGGGTGTTTCCATTCATGGTTTTTTCTTTATACTGACACTTCCCTTTACCACTCCCAAAGCTTCTCATCCTACTCTGGATCCTTCAGATAAAGGAAAATCTCCTCAGAAGCCAAACCCTTAGGGATGGATTGTATCTTTGATAGGTATTTGTTCTTTTTTTGGCATGTACTCTTATACTTCTTAATGGAAATATTTATGGTGTCTTTCTTCTTATGATATTTCTCCTCTTACTTTATGATTTTCTTTTTTTGCTAATCCCAAAAGGGGAAGAAAGAAGAGGAATACATTATTAATCTAAGGAGGATAATTTCTAGTATAGGACACATGGAATATACTCATCATAATTTATTTATTGTGGAGGTGCTTTGTGGGGGAGATTTCTTATATATTTTCATGATTTCCATAATTTGTGATTATCAAAAAGGGAGAGATTGTTGGACCCTCTATGATATATTAATTTTCATAATCACAAATAATGTCAATCTACAAATTATACTCTTTCATTCCATTTAATTTCTCTAAGTAAATCAATTATTTCATACAGAACAATATACTTAAATAAGTCAATTACTTATATTTATGAATCAATATGTTTAGAAGTGTATTTTTTTACATGTATTTTTTGATGTCTCTTAGTCTAGTAACGTTACGTATAAGAAAGACTCTTCATAGGATTTTTAGAGTCCCTAGCAACGATAGTATGTTCAACACACCGATGTTAGACACACTGATGTTCGACACATTGATGTTTGACACACTGATGTTTGACACACCGATGTTCAACACACCGATGTTCAAAAGATTGAAGATGACAGACCAAAGCTGACAAACTAAAGTTGACTGACTGAATTTGACAAACCGAAGTGGACAGACCAAAGATAACAGACCAAATTTTACAAACAGAAGATGACAGATCGAAGTTGACAAACCAAAGTTGATAGACCAATGTTGACAGACCGAAGATGACAGACCGAAGTTGACAGACCAAAGATAACAGACCAAAGATGATAGACCGATATTAACAAACTGAATATGATAGATCAATGAAAATAACCCACCAATAGTCATAAATAACTGTTTCAAATTTATTAATTCAAATTTATTTCTAATGGCCATATTTAGAAAAATTAATCTTTTTGATATTATTTAATATTGTCTGTAGAACTATCCATAGATAGTACGAGGTACATACACGTGGGGAGATCTTCATGCCTAGTGGACCATGAAGTATAAAAGGATTACAAGCTCAACCTTAAATCGGGCTCTCTCTCGCTCAAAAAACACACCGAAAAAACAAAAAGGATAGATTGTGCGAATAAGCAATATTTTTCAAAGAGAGGAACTCGAAGCTTGATCTCACAAGAATCTTTACAAGCAATAACCTATTGAAGCTTGTTGATCCTCTTCAAAAAGAAGAGATAAGCCTTTACACACCTGAAAACTAGATTACAGAGACTATGATACTCTGTTCTGAAGCCAAATTTCAGAAGATGACTCAAATATCATTTTCTCTACATCCAATGAGTCCAGATCTTTACTGCACAACACATAGTGATTTCTAAATTCTGTTTTTCCTTTTATAACTATGTTGGGTTATTTTGTTTACTTTTTGAGCAGTGTGTGAATCTGTTTGTTTTACACACACTGTCTTCTGAGCTTAACTAAATGATACTAAAATATCCTCACACTTAATCCCTTTCTACTCTTATATCCCATGTAGAACTGTGGAAGAAATCCTGTGTGATCTGCTTGATATTTTTCCAATGAATAACTGTGGTAGATGTCAAGTGTAACCTAGACAACCCTACATGATGTTGTGAACCCTGATCCAGGGTTTGGATCAAAAGTTTTTTAATATAAACTGCTTGGTGGGAGATGATCACCAAATAGAGAGGACTAAGTTTCAGTTTGAGACTGAACCTACTGTTTTACCTGCTGTTCTGTTTGTCTTTCATTTTAATTTGATTTTTATTTTTCACTTTAAGATAAATTGAACTTTGATAGTTAGTTTATCAAGTTTTTATATCTATTTTAAATCAGTAAATTAGTTTCAAAAGTTTGAGTAATCTTTTGACTGGTAAAACTAAGAACTAATAAATATTCTGAGAAACTAATTGAGCTTTCAAGACTTATATAAATTCACTAAAAACTGAATTTGATTTTATTTTAATAAGGTGATGTTATTTTAAAGAACCAATTTTAACAACAAAAATTATAGATACTCAATTCACCCCCTCTTGAGTCATCTACTCCAACCAATAAAACTCAAATCATCCAAGGGTGAATAATATGTAAATGAATCTGATTAGGGTTCAAGGAGATAATTTTTTGTGTTTGTGTGTTGTTAGAGAGAACTTCCGGTGAATACATAGGATGATTTGAGTCCACTTCAATTTGATTTTTCATGTAACCAAGGATATTAAAACATACCTTTTCTCTGAATAACTCCATATAAATGTACCATTGTGAACCTTGATGATCTTATTTTCTTTTTTGATTAATTATCTCCCATGTATATATGTGCATCATGTCATTGGGTTCAGGTATATTCCATCGCATGAATCTAGAAGTTTGTAGGGAATATAAGGTTATGAACTCTTATGAGGACAACCTCAATCACTCTGAATAGATGCATTGTGGTCTGGTTAGATATTTTCATGATAATTATTGTTAGTTGAATCATTCCAACCTAGAGAGTAGTGTTCACAAAGTAAGAATTCACATTAATCAAGGAACCCAAATGTTGCATTGCATTATAATGGAAGATATCTCATATCGTTAAAGGTATTATGAATGTTCATGGATCCTTTAATTTGGTTGGAATTGTTGGTTCTATCAATTCTAATGCATTTATTCCTAGGTTAACTATATCATTCTCATTCAGTTGGCATCTATGGGTTCAAATATCTTTAATAAATTTGTTATAGAGAGGTATTTTTATCTACGTCCAAGGAAAGGTAACCAAAACATTTTTAAATGTATCCACTATTTCCTTATCAATATCATTATCAAAAAAATAGTAGCATTATAGAGTCTTTAGGGGAATGTAAGAGGACTGTATTGTTCTAGGTAATCCTCACTAATACAGGTTTTACCCTTTTTTACATGTTTTCTTTGCTTGAATCATTTCAAGGTAGGGAAAGAGTGTTTTCAAGAGGAGGAAATATCTGTTGAGTATAATTATTACAAGAAGAATCTTCTTTACCACTATGAAGTATAATTTCACAAACATTTCCTTTTTCATTTGGATTATAAATAGGTTGGGATGGTATTTTTCCAAAATCTTGCATCTTTATCTCACCGATAGTGTTTTCCAATTTTCCCACTTCAGTTCGTAGGTCTTGAATGGTGGATTGTGTGGTATTTTGGAACTAGAGGTTATAGGTTTCCATTTGCTTCAAAATATCATCATGTATTCATTTATATTTTTGAGCGGGAGTAAGATTTTTTTTGATATGTTGAAGGATAAGAAGATTACATACCTTGGACTTATTAATACTAGTTCTTTTTTAGGTAGATCTAGCTGACTCATTTTTAGTACAATAGTTTTTCTTTCCACCTAAGGTTTGGATTTGGATTGAATGGTTCAAGTATGAAGGTAGGTGCTTGTTGTAATTTATGCATAGGGAATGTTGTTGCACAAGACTCAGATAAATCCTAATGTTGAAGGCACTGATCAGAAAATTGATTATTAATAAAAAAAAAATACCACAATGCAATGGAACGGGTAGAGAGTGTGAATTTACATTATTTTTGAACAAAATTTATTTTAAGGGTATGAATATCATGAATTTTATTATATTCCTTTTGTTTTAGGGAAGATTTACTTACCTCATGAACTCCTTGAGTGGATGTAATTGCATGTGTACCAAATTGTTTTGAATTTTGATCCATGTTGGCTATTAAGTCACAGGCAGCGTAAAGACTATTATCAACTAGGGAACAAGAAGCTAAATCTTCTATAATACCATTATCCATAGGGATAAGTCCCTTGTAGAATTTTTTAGTTATAAATTTTTCACTTATTTAGTGGTTGGTGAAGCTTGAATGAAGTTATTTTAATGTCTCCCAAAATTTATGGCAGGTCTCTCCTTGTGATTTTCTAATTCCACAAATTTCATTTCTAGTTGATGAAGTTCAGGATAGTGGAAAAAAAATCTCTAAAAAGAGTCATTTATTTTCATTCAATCCCCCAATTTTGGTTGTAAATTATTATATCCAATATCTGGTTACACAATCAAGGGAGAAAGGGATGGCCCCAATCTTAATGAGATCCTCAAAAAAAATTGGGCTTTCATAGTGGACACTATATGAAAATCCTTAAGATGTTTACAAGAATCCTCACTAAGAAGACCATGAAATTTAGAAAATAGGTTTATGAGGCTTTATATCATCTCAATGTTGTATTCTTCTTCTAGATATTGGATATATGTTGGTTGGTACTTCAGATCCAATGTGGTTAGTTCTTTTAAGGAACCATTATTTACAGCCTCGTTTTCATGGGTTTGATTTGGATCACTTTTGACTGGTTTGGGACCACGTGAGGTTCCACAAGGGGTTCCCCAGTGTAACATGAATGTCCTACTCTACATGACATAATTTTTGAGTGAATTTTCTTTTCAATTTATAGGTCAAATTCCTATAGTTTTGTTCTCTAATCAATTCTTGGTAATAAAATCTGAAGTTTGTTTTTTTTTCTATTCTTTTTTTTATTTTATAAATGAATATTGATAAAATAAAATTACTTAAGAATAATTAAATGAAAAAAAATATATAATTTTATATAATAGAATTATAAAGAGATAGAAGAAGAATAACTGAGATAGATAAAGTGACAAAGAAAACAAAAACAAAAACAATAAAAATTGATCGGGGTATTTAAATGAGTAATAAATAAAAAGGAAAATAATTATATATAATTGAAATAAAATGATATTTTATACCAAAAAATGGTTCCAAAATTTGACCTCACTATTAAGCTCATCAAATTATATGTTTTGATTTATACGAATTTTGGATGTATAGCGGGAACCCATGGTCGTATATTGAATGAGACATAGATAATTAATTTAATAAACAATTTTTTATTATGAAAATAAAATAGTAATGGGATTATCTGTTTGGGGTTTTAATGATTTTAAAACAAAAATTGAATTCATATTACTAAGTGAGAGTAATAATTTGGTTAAATCTTTGTCAACCTAAGTGAGTGTCCATTGATGCTCAATATGTCATCTCTATCAAGAGAATGGGAGGGATAATTGATTCCCTAAATTATACACACTGAAATCATTATGGTATGTGAGTTCATAATAGGTTTCCACTTATTATTTTATTGATAAATGATATTTACTACCCAATACCTCTTAAAATCTACAAAATTGTATCAATGTAAAAACTAAACTCAATCAAGGCATCACATGAACAATGTCATAAAATGGCCCGATTTGTGTCGATGATATAATATTACACTATAAAAAAAGATTCATATTAATGGGATTATACTTATATAATTTATCAACTGACATAACTGATTCATACACTCATGAAATTGAAGGGGTGGGAAAAGAGAAAAACATGTTCAAATCCTCAAAATATCTAGGTTATTCATAGAAGAATGAGGATTCTTGTTAATTTTATTTTTATTTCATCATACCAGAATAACCACAAAATAAAAAGGAATAAATTAATAATAATAGACTCAAAACCTATAAATTCAATCACATTCCAACAATTACAATATGGGACCTCAGTTTTACAACAAAGAACACCCCCCAAATTGATAACTAAAAGTTTAGAAGTTCAAGATGTAGAAGATTTAGAAAATAGATGAATAAATCTGAAAAATTAAAATAACCCTTAAACCTGGTGTTTAAAACCTTGGTAATGAGTCTTTGAGTTATTTTAATGATACATTTGTCAATTCTTATCCAAGAATAGTCAGTGTTCTATGGGTGTTGGTGTGGGGTTCATGACATATTTTTCCACCAAGTTGATTCTTCTGGTTGACTGACGAAAAAACGTTCAATTTTCATGAAATTATGTGGATAGGTGTGTCTTTGAGTTATATGACCATTGGAGACTGAATCAGACCATTTAAAGTTATGAGGCCTATGTTATGTCCCAAATACACAAGGGTGGTCCAATCTAGCCCACTTAGAATTTCTTCACATTATGGGCCACTTTTTGGCTTCCAAATGGACAAATTGGGAACCATGGTATTCTAGAGAAATGTAGTGAAAAGTATTTTATACTCTCACTAATTTTATCCCAAATTTATAAAATAAGTATCCAAAAAAATATGTTTGTACACAATTATTCTTGGGATCTTGCACAGTTTGGCCCGTTTTTCTTGAATTCCATCATGAGATCTCCAATTCACCTCCAACTTCAATTTAAACATTATTACAAGTAAAATTTATCCATTTAATAGTGATAAAAATTAAATTATTTAATCAAATATTATTTTTAATTTTTTATTAAAATTTTAATTTTCAATACAACCCCATTTTAAAATAGTTGTGTGAGGGTGAAAATGAATAGTGAATCACTATGCGATCATGTTGTCATTAATAAGATCCATGAATCATATTTCTTTTCAATTGAAAAACCTAAATATGATTATTGATCATAAATGGAATCTAATCTAATGGCTCCTCTAAATATCCAAGGTTATTAGGCTTCCCCATGTATTTTACCATAGTTGTATATTTATATAATTTTATTAGTTCAAGAAGTTTATTAAACTAATTAATTTATTCAATTAATTGATTTTAAATTTCCTCCCATGACTATGAATCACCCCTAACTCCTAAATAATTACAAGTTTATATCATTCCTAGTATGAAAACCACACATTGAACTCAACTAAAGCCTCGTATTTTGAATCTACTCCTCCATTTATATTTTTGCCCACATTTTCATTAATATTGTACATGTGTTTTATTTAATACATTTAAAACATTTAATACTGGATTAAAAGGCCTAATAAGATAACATAGTCTCAGTTCCTGGGCTCAAAAATTATCCATACAATATCAAAAATTAATACATTTAAAATCTGTGACTCTACAGTTGTAGAAACCAATGCCTGGGAGATGGAGTGAGAGTAAGAGATTGTTAGTGAAAATAGTAATCAAGGAAAATAATTCTTCATTGGAATCTCTAGTGGATCACATGTTTGATGAAAAATTATTTATCATTTGATCCAATCTATAGACTAGGATTTTTATTTTGATTCATTTCCATTATTTATGTAATTTATATAAAAACATTTGACCTGAAAAAAAAAAGTGGACACTCTTTTATAATTCTATTGATTTTGAATTAGGTTATAATGACTTATCCGATAATTTTTTTTATTTTTGTAAATGAACCAGTACTATAGTGGATTGAAATTAGGTGGTCAGTTGGGATTCATCCAAGGAATCCCCCTACCCATGCCATGTGCCTTCTGGTATGACTAGAAGTTTCTAGAGACATTATATTGGAAGTTGTATCTCTAGCCTCTGACTCCCAGTCCATAAAACCTCTATCCAAATCAATCATGATAAGCATGGTGAGGCATGATAGTGGAAGTTCTACAAGATCTGGTGATAGAAGTGATAGCTCAACAATTTGTGGGATAATAGTGGAATGGATATAAATGGATTACTTTTAATGGAGGAACAATTAAGGGTTAACTACTTTATTGGTCAAAGGGGATGGAGGTGGAAGTTGATCGAGTCACCATGATATGTGAAGGTGAAGTGACAAGGTGAATTTAGGGTACTGTATATTTCAAAATGAGTGGTCATGATTAGATGGATGGACACCCACTATGTGGTAGGTGTTTTTTTATACGATAGCCTCTCATCCCAGCCCTGTTGTGGGTGGGATGATATAGGCCAGACATCTCACTATATCCAGTGCATGATCAAGGAATTATTATCCCATGTGCTCATGGCCTACCCACTCAAGTGGGTGACTAGACCAGGTCAGGTCTAGTTGACCAATCCTCAGGAAGGGGAGGATTCATGGAACATTTGGAAATTACTCACTCAGGTGACACACACCTCTAATGAGCATCCTCCCCTACTATTTCACCATGTGTAATTCCCATGGGAATCTATGTGGTCTACTCTTCCAATGTGGGGGGTTTCTCCTGATGTTTTCAATATGTGATGATTTTGGGAAAATAAATAACCAATCCTAAGATTATTTTTCTTATATTATGATGTAATTGTTTTTTTCTTACAGGACAATTTGTGAGTGGAAATAGATAGTTTATTATTTAATTCTGTAGGTCAAATGATGGGGTTTGGGAATGGTGATTGGACAATTCACATGGGGTTAGGTATTACCACTCATTTTTTATGTACACATTAGTGAGGTTGAGGTCCCCCAAATTACATTGGGAGTTATAATCTCTCTTTGGATAGCTATGTGACAATCCCTCCTATTGTGTGACCCTATCATCTCTAATGTGTTACATGATGTGATGTGAGACCAAAACTGTGATTCCATATATGTTACATGACATTATTGGATCTGGTGGTTTAGATTCTTATAGATTCATACTAATTTCTCTTCTATCTTGATATGAAAAAAGTATTGTCTTTTATATATCCTGAGTTAAATCATTTACATAATATTTGTGTTTCTATATTCAATGTTATATTCCCTTTTTATTCTCTTGAAACATTGAGTTAACCTTTTTTTCTTATTATTTGCATTGTATTTTCTAGGGATTAATTCTAGGTATATATATACTCACCCTTTAAATGGAATCATGGACCACACATTTTATATATTATGTATATGATTGATAGCTCAGTGTTTCCCATGGTGGAAATAGTTTTGGCATAGCATAGTGGTTCCTAGAGGTGGTAGTAGCAGGGGGTGGTCATGTTTGGAGCTATATCATTGTGATGCCCACTCCTTTATCATTTCATAAGTTGGATGTCGTTTTTTGTTTTTAGGAATGTATCTTTCCCATTTTAATTAAAAATTATATACTCGTTTTTCATTTTGGATCATAGAATTTGTCACATGATTTTTTTATATTTAAGTTAGTTTTATTTATATTTTCTATTATTATATCTTGTGTGGGGGTGTTCATTGTATATAGGGGAATTACGATAAGGACTTCCATCATGTGTTATATTCCAACTTTGAGATAGTCCTTGTCACTAGTCCTATTGGAGGTAGTTTTGGGGTGGCATACATGGATTAATACTTCCTTGGTGGGGTGACAGTGGGATAGTTCATATCTAAAGAAAGTATTGGAATTATGATATCATCTAAAATTCCCCATTGTGAGGATATGTTTTCCTACCAATGGAAATTGCGTTTAATTTTAAGGACTATAATAGCCTCAACATAACATGGGGAACACCCATGATATCATCCAATATTAATGATTCCTCATGGATTCAATTAGAAAATAAACATGTGGACTAATATAGTGTGGATAGAAAATGTTGAATACAAACCTATGGAATGGAAATCATTTCAGTTGAGGTGAACCAAACCCACACTACCAGATCTAGTTCTAAAACATATAATTTAATTATAATCATTTATAGTAACTGAGGTGATCCAAATTTTGATTCCTTCTCAAAATATAATGTAATATCTTTACTATGAGTTCTAAAATGAGTAGCACTATCTAAAGAATCAACATCGATGCTTAAAATTTACAAGAAATAAAAATATGGTGTTTTCTACATCACCAAATATCTTCAATACCTACAAAAAATGCTCAATATGTTTAAGTATTCTCTTCTTGGGTGTATTAAATATTTTAAGGGGGATAATCTATGACCTATTATAGATCTCGTGTTTTGAATATTTTATTATTTGGAAAACATAAATTTGGAATTTATTCCAATTGTATGAGGATATTATCAAATTATTCTTGGGTTATAGTGATCCATGATTAACATACATAGATAGTGTGTCATTTTTTATGAATATTCAGTACATTACAAAAAAACATGCCCAGGGACCATAATAGTTTAGTGTCACTGAAAACATGGGAACAAAATCTTCTATCCTTGTGAAAGATCTTATAAATCTCCCATAAAGATCTACAACTTTATTAATTTTACCTAAAACCATTATTTATAACCTATGTAATGTAAAAATAATAAAAGAGTGAGCTTATATGCTTAGTAAGGTAAAATAAAGGAAATTCATAATAATAACATGAAAAAAAGGGTATAGAATATGAAAATAACATTTAAAGATAATGTCTTGTATATTATAGGTCATAATAAATATTGGAAGTTTATAAGACATGAATCATAGGGAAATAAATAACATTATACATTAAAGAATAGCATAGGAATAAAACATGTAATTTTAGAAAACACATGAGCATATAATAACCCTATGTCAATGTGGCCTACCAAGACCTTTGTAATATTTTATGATTGGGTTAATCACCCGTGTACCTTATTTTGTCTTGGTATTCCCTCCCATGTAACATATTATTTTGAGTTTGTGATATAATCCCATGTACCCTCTTGTTTTTCACTTGGGATTTCCTTTCATTTACCCTCTTGTTTCAGGAATGTTATGTCCTCCTGTATACCCTCTTGTTTCAAACTTTAAATGTATACTGTATACCCTATTTTTTCATCCATTGGATGCCCTCCCATGTATAATTTAACCTCATAAACCATTTATAATTACCCAATTAATTGGAGGGAGATATAGTTCTGACCCATCTTGTAATGAAATTATTCATACATTTTCCAAAAAATATTAAGCAATACTACCGTAACCCATGAAATTAAATGTGTATAATAAAAAAGTATTACCCAATGAATTGGAGGGATATATAGTTCTGACCCATCTTGTAATGAAATTATTCATAGATTTTCCAAAAAATCTTAAGCAATCCTACCACAACCCATGAAATTAAATGTGTATAATAAACAAGTAATCATATCATAACCTATGGAAAAATTTATAGGTTTCATAATAATTTATTCAAAATCATAACAAGTTAAATATAAATTAATTTCTTAAACATATAACCTATTAAAAAGAAACATATTTCATAAACATATAACCCGTGAAAGCATAACTAATTTCATAAACATAAAACCTATTAAAGAGAAATAGAATTCATTACCATATAACCCATGAAAGAAAAATGGGTTTAATAAACACAAAACCCATGAAAGAGAAATGGGTTTCATAAATTCCATGACATTGAGCATAACTCATTCATATAAATAATATGAATATAACCTTTAGATCTTTTTCTAGAGAGGAATTAGTAACATTAATGGATTTCATCCTAGATAGAAAATAATTTTGAAATATATTTCAAAAAAAATTCTTGAGTGAAGTATCATTTCTTATTTGAAAATGTATTTTTAATACAAAAAACCATTTGAACATCATTTTCTTAGAAAATACATTGAAAACTTGTAAAGAAGACATGAAATTGTTTTGAAATAATTTTTCCTTTAAAACATATAAAATATGATTCGATGAATTTTAACAACATTTTTCTTTTAAAATTATTTGAAAACATTAAATGAAATCATAAAAAAAATTGAAAACCATTTCAATTCAAAACTTATGAAATATAATTGAAAAAATTTTGAAAAACATTTTCCTTGAAAACTTATTAAAAATTTCTTGAAAACATTTTGAAAACCATTTTCCTTGAAATCATATAAAAGTTCCTTCAAATAATTATGAAAAAAATCCTTGAAAACATATAAAAGAAGATACATAAAATTTTGAAAACCATTTATTTGAAAATTATATTAAAAACTTTTTCTTAAAAACAAAACTTTTAAATATTCAATGGAAACTTAATCAAAATTATAGTGAGTAACTATGTAAATGTTTTATGAGATAAAATTAACATTCCTTTTTCATGGTAAAAAGGCTATAATAAATTCCTTACTCAGATAGAGATAATAATATTCCTTTGAAAACCTTGTAAAAATAAAATAAGAGGGGTAAAAAATTTCATTTAAATATTATTTAATAATAGTATAATATTCTTGGAAACCCTTTTTTAGAAAACATTATTTTGAAGGAACATAGATTTCTGACTGATAAGGGAGGTAAATTCATACTTTTAAAAAATCATAACTATATTATTTACCATAGAGTGGAAAAATTGTACCAATAAATGATAATTTCATGAATAACCAGAGGAGAAGAAAATTCATGATTTTTTTTGAGATATGGTTCATAGTATTTCATCAAAGGAAGCATAATCATAAACAACCTTGAAAAGTGATGATATTGTTTCAATAAACTCTTACCACTTTGTAACATTGAACTATACCCCCCATCTTAGAAAATGAAAATAAATGAAGCTTAAAATATCATGAAATTATGTATATTAAAGATATAAAATTTCAAATGGATTTATATACACCTCAAAAAATAATGTTGGTGTATAATAAAACATGTGTCTCAAAGAAGGAAAATTAAGGCAAATAGTCTTACCAATTTGGTTTCTTTTGAAACATTAGACCTTTTAAAAAAGATATCATAGAATGGATATATATACACCCATATATTTATGTATAAAAATAATTTAATACATACATGGGAAGTATAAACACCACATTAATGTAATCGGTGGTGAATAAATCTTGTATCTGACGGAAATAAAAAGTGAGATGAAATCCCCTTACATTGTGTCTTGACTCTCGTCATACAAATTCAAACCTACTGTATAATAAATATAAATTTATTATAAAATATAACATAACCATATTATTAATTATAATATCATTTATGGTTTTATTATGGCTTTATATTACCCACTTGTTAGCAATTTTATGTTAAGGTTTCACTTAGGTTAATATCTGCTTTATTTTCGCATGTGTCTTAATTTGTTATATCTTGGGTCCTTATAGATATATCATGATTTCAAAAATGTAAAAAATGATTTAAATTTAATATATATTAAATATATTTGTATTAAAACAATCCATATAATATATAAGTATGAAAAAAATATGTGATTCATGGAGACGGTAAGTCGTACATATGCACGAATGCTATTTTCATTTAATTTTCATGTTTAAATAAAGAAAGTTAAATACATATACATATATGTATGTATAATTGTTATATTAGATTTATTATATCATATATATATCTTATATATTCACTAAACCCATCCTTAATATATTCCATGTTGTGTATGAACGAATCACATCGCTTTGAAGGAGCTATAGTCCACACTTCCTCAAATGAAATTATCGTATTAACACAAAATGGAAAGTTTAAAGAAATGTGTTGTAAAATAATTTCTGAATATTAAAGAAATAATATATATATAATATATAACATATATAAACATAAAATATATCATAATTTCCACCATTAGAGGTGGTAATGGAAAAAATGAACAATCATTAATTTATGAGGTGGTAGTTCACCGTACACATAAACAGTCTGTTTGTTACCCATTTATTGAGGTGTCTGAAAGTGTAGGTAAAACCATTATCATAAAAAAACTTATTATATTTAGGATACTAGTTTTTTTATAAAATAATTTAATATATTTTATGGGTGGAGAAAGAAAATAAAAGAAAGGAGCATGAGATAAGACGTTACCTCTCAATCACGTAACTTCTTTTGGTTTGTGCCAAAAGGATTACTTGGATTGATTTATTCCAAAATAGAGGATTTAAAGAGGTAGTATGGGATGTATGGAAGTTTATTGGGAATATATTTGATTAAAATAATTGGTCTGAGAGGTGTAAGGAAGTGGGCGAGGTGGTGGCCTTTTGTAGGGAAGGAAAAGGACTCGCTTGGAATTTTTTAAAACAAGTTAGTTGTACGCATGTTCCTATATATAAATATTAATAAAAACCAACCCAAATAAACAATTGAAGGTCTATATATGAAATATTTCCATTAAATTTTTGTTTTAAAAGTTTCTAGGTAATTTTGGCCCCTAAGATTAAGGTTTAGGCCCTAATTAAGCTTAATTTGACCTTAATCGTTGTCATTAATTTTAATCACTTTTACTAATATTTTTAGTAAGAAACTAACATGGTATAATTAGACTCTAAATATTATAATTATTAAAATTGTTTACTTCCATTTTTATAAATTATACTTACAAAAGAGGAAAAATTATGATTAATTCCTATCCCACATACGGGATGAAATAACAGGTTTTTATAGTAGAAAATTGTTCAAAAGATTGTTATGTTTTTTATATTCAATTTCATAGTGAAATATATTATAATGAACTAAATTTTATTAATAGACATATAATTTATCTAATTTTACCTTAAAAAAATTAAATTATAATTTAAATTTAATGATAATTTAAATGAAAAGGTAGTTATTAAATAAAATGTAGTATTTTCACTATTCCTAAAAAATTTAAGTTTGATAGAAAATTACGAAAATTCACCCTAAGATAATTTTTTCATTCCCAATTATAATTGAAATTTATTTTATCGAATTTAAATTTCTAGATGTGTCTAAATTTAATTTTTTTCATTCATCACAGAAGGACATGAAAAGTAGTTTATTTGAGAAAATAATATTTTTAAAGATATAATGAATTTACAATAAAAATATTTTACATTATAAATATTTATTATTTATATTAAAACATTTTAGAAATATTTGAAAACTATTTATTCTTAGTCATATTACGATTTTTTAATGGCTAGGTTATAACTAACTCGTCTAAATAATTATAATAATAAAATGATGTTTCATATAAAATCAATATTGTGTGAAATGTATGCCAAGTCAGTGTTGTGTGTAGCACAATACAAGCCAATGTTTTTGTAATGCAATATAAGGTAGTTTTGAGTGTAGTGAAATAAAATTTTGTTTCATGTAAAATTAATGTTTTACTTGGTGTTTAAATATATATATATGTATATATTTATAATGTCTCATGAAATGAGATATATCAAAAATATAAATTAATTTGAAAAAAAAATAGTTCAAAAAATATATGGGTGTTACATTCTACCCCCCCATTAAATGAATTTCAACCTCAAAATTCATCTGGGTTATCAAAGGATTAATACTTGAAATTTAATTTCATAGAAACCCACAAAGTAAAAATGAATACTACAAACTCCTTAAAAAATGGAAATTTGGAACCAAAATGGTTACCCAATCTAACATATAACTAGGTTTCAACATATGTGATCACAGGTTGGAGGTTAAAAGAAGTACATGTATGAGAAATATTACAATCATGTTATGATTAAGAGTGATAAAAACCATGGTCAGGAGAAAGCTAATAACCACAAGTTCATAAATATATGATAACCTAAGGGGAATTATGATAATCAGAAACGAAAGTAGTAGGACAGCATTTTTTTTTCAAGATACTTTTTCCTAATATTAAATAATTTCATGAAAACATATACTTGCATGATTTCCAGAATATTTCACCCCTTGGTACTTTGTTTATAAACTTCTCCTCTTTCTCTAAAAAGGAAGGTGATTTTATCAATAGTAAATTACTAAAAGATTATAAGACCCATGATATTTCATCCCATAGTTAACATCAACACAAAGTAATTTGAACAGGATATCAAATATTAATAAATCCTAATATGTAAATATAACACTTTAATCTTACTGACATAAAATTAACTTTAACTTAAACATTTAATAAATGGTGAACCTTGTATCACCTAGAAAATATAATTCACCCTTTATTCCTTAAATAAGTTTTTATCTTAAACCAAAAGCTTTTTTATAGAAACTTGGGTCAATCCTTGTACTGAATGAATATCCAATGTAATTTTATTATTCCACAATACATGTAGGGAAAGATAATCACTTGTAATATCACAAAATCATTAACAACAAGACTTTAATTGGGATTATTCATTCAATAAAAACCATAAAATTCCCAAATAAGGAGGTAAGGATATGTAATTATTAATTATCATGGTTCACATCATCCATTATGATCACATAATATTTCCATTTTTCCTATTGTCTTTAGATGTTTTTGTGGCTTGTCATTCACACTAGTCCTTTTATTGGGGAACATGTTAGCGTAATGGAAAAACTCCATGAAATTGAAACACTAATGTGTGGGAGGTTTATTTTGTGGTTCATTCTCATTATTTTAATAATTATCTAACTTCCTTCCATTAATTTGACATTCAGATTCTCGGTGACCTTACCTTTAGTAGTCCCCTTAAGACAATTCCCACCATGTTTCTTCCCACAATTTGTGCATAAAAAAGGATCATTTTCTTTTCTCCATTTTTGTTATTTTTTTTTGAAATCTATATTCCATTTCATGTCAAACACATTAGATTGATACAAAAATCCAACCTAAATTTCCAAATTTATAGCACATATAACCACTTATTCATAGATAATAAAGTCTCTTATACCCAAGGCCTTTAAAAGACTAGGTTTTATACCACCAATGAATAAATAAATTTTCTTTAGGTTGAATGATAATACCTGATGATCACCTCACAAGACTTGTGAAATTTTCTCATATTAATGAATAGATTCACTATACTTATTCTTAAACTCTATGAATTCCTTTTCCATATTCGTATGAATAATCCAAGTAAAGTACTCGTTATAAAATAATTTTTTAAACTCATCCCAATCCATTTAGTTAATATCGTTTTTCTGCCTCATATTTTTATTAGAGTCCACCATTGATATGATTCACCTTATAAATGATAAACAGCTAGAATGAATTTCTCATGTTCCGAACATTAGAGGATGGAAAATATATTCTCATTGGTAATGATCCATTTTTTATCAACAATTGGATTAGGAGACACACTAAAATAAGGAGGAAATTTCCTTATGAAGGAATCAACAGAATTTTGGTCCCTACATTGCACATTTTAGAATCCATCATGGTTCAAATATTGATAAATTTGGTTGAGTATAGTAATGGTCCTTTCCATTACTTCTCCCATATCATTTGGTTTTTCTAGAGTAAAATCATTGCATTGTCTATTTCAAATCACCATTAACGTGGTTCCTTCATGTTCCATCCATTTAATAAAACCAAAAGCATAGAGTAATAAATAGTTATCAGAGTGAGGAACCACATAATCATGAAAACCACATATATTCTGTCTAAATTATGACATATTTCATAAAATATGAAATCATAGGTTTATCCTATGTTATAAATATCCATATTCTATTTAACTCTGTCATGATGGTACAGGAAGAGTTCTTGAATTTCCAAATAATATCCCTTGGGAGTTTCAAACCAAGTGTGCAGCAAGGCCTGTTTTTGTGCACCATATTACCCTGAGTCAGGCCTGGGATATCTTTTCTAAGTTTTTACCCCTAGGTATATCTATTCTAGAACCACATCCACTTATAGTATCCAGAAATTTATTTATTTATTTTGAGGACATTTTCCTAAACATCAAGTCATCTTTATATGTATCCTTAGAGACACCCCTAGACATATCCTTAGTAATATAACTAGGGATATAACTAATGTTTTATCATCCTTGTTTACTAAGGATGGATAAACATTTCCTCTGATATAAAATATAGATATCCAGGATTAACATTCATGGATATTATATCATTTTAGATGAATATTTAGTACATTAAAAAATACATTCCTGAGGACTGTAATTGTTTAGTGTATTTAGAAACATTTAAACAAAAACAACTATCATGGTGAACATTCTTAAACATCTCCCATAAAGATCTCCACATTTATTAATTATACCTAAAATCATTCTTAATAACTTGGGGAAAGGAAACATAAGAATGTGGTGAGCTTAGATTCTCAGTAAGGGTAAATAATTAAATATCATAATCATAACATGAACAAAAGGGTATGAAACATGAGTAAAACATTTAAAGATCATAACCTTCAAATTAGAGATCATAATAAATATTGGTAGTTCATAATACATGAATCATAAATAATTAATGAACATAATCCATGAAAGAATAACATAGGAACAAAACATGGAATTTTTGTAAACATAAAATCATAAAGTAACCCTATGAGAAGGATACCTACCAAGGCTTTTGAATAATGTTAGGTTTGAGTAAATCACCCATGTACCTACTTCGAGAATGGGATTCCCTCTCATGTAACTTCTTATTTTGGGCTTTAAATATCCTCCCATGTGCCCATTTTTTGGATTGGGATATCCTCCAGTGTACCCTCTTGTTTCAGTCTTGGGATTTCCTTCTGTATACACACTTGTTTTGGGACTGTTATGTTCTCCAATATACCATATTTTTTCAGGCTTGTTATTCCCTCATGTGTACCCTTTGAACTCATAAAACATTTATCTTTATAAAATTAATTAAATATAGATATATCTCCCACCCATATCTTAATGAAATTATACATACAGGTTGAAAAAAATCTTAAAAAATCCTATTATAACCCATGAAATGAAATGGGTATCATAGACATGTAATCATGTCATACCCTATTGAAAAAGATACAAGTTTGATAATCATTACATAAAAAAAATAACACATGAAAGAGAAACTAATTTTATAAACAAATAACATGTGAAATATAAATAAATTTCATCAACATATAACCAATGAAAGAGAAACAAAATTCATAAACATATAACCTGTGAAAGATAATTTAAAGACCCAAAAATTCCAGGGAAATTTTTTTTCTTAAATTCATGGGAATTTTACGAGTCCACAATTTATGACGGCACTTCATTCGGAGGCCCTGTGTGCTTGAAATCAATTTCTGAAGTTTTTTTTTGGTACGTTCAGTAAATTTACGAGTGGGATTTTATACCTTTTGAACTGGTGCTCGGAATTGAAATTTGAGGGCACCGTTGAACTCACAGTGTCGGTGATTTCTTAGTGAGACTTTCACTGTAGTTGCATTCTAATGTGAATGGAAGTTAGTTTTTGGGGTTTTTAAATAAAATTAAATAAAAATAAGGTGTGCTTATTTTTATTTGTTGGTGGTTAAAACCTCCAAGTGGAGGTCAGAGGTGGGACCCACCCTCACATAACCTCCCTTGGGAGGATATTATTTAATGGGGCCCACCTGATGTTTAACACCTCTTGTAATCAAAGAGGTGGGGCCCACATGAGCTTTAACCCCTTGAACCCCCCATAAATGGGGAAACTCTTGAACTTCCCCATAATGGTGTCAATTCACCCAAAAAATAATTAATGGCTTCAATTAATTAATTTTTGAAATCTTTTGAATTCTTTCCAACCTTTAAAATAATAGTGAGTCTGTTATTTTTGGTGATGGCATAATCTTTGGGTGGAGCTTGAAAGAGGGCTTGGAGAAACCTTGGAGAACTTCATCCTTCCAACAAAGAACCACTGAAGAACGAAGAACTTCTACTTTGATCTTCGACCGAGTCAAAAGAGAAGGAGTTGACCGCAAAGAACGCCGACGACGCTTCTTCCTCAATCTCCTACCTCAGATGCTTCTCGACGACAATGGAACGATGTCCGCCTTATCGCGACTCCTTCAACGATCACTGAACTTGAGGTAGGGGGATTTTATTTATTTTATATATGAGTTTTAACCTCCATTCTTCGTCATTCAAATTTCTGGATTATGAAATTCCAAATGTTATCACCATGAAGAGGAGGGCTTGGACTGCATGAACACGGCCCGAACCTCCCCCTTTGGTTGTTCTTATTTGATGACAGCGGAGCGTACCACGAAGAAACCAGTGGCGCAAGGCCTTCGGTTCACTAAGAGGGCGTGGCACCATTGTGCCGCGCGGATGGAGAGCCATGGCCATGCCGGGCCACGATGGAGGCGTGTGGCCCCGTCGCGCCATGCAGAGGGCAGTAGAGGGTTGTGGTAGAGGTGGCGCGGCATCGTCGTGCCGCACGAAGGATTTGGAGGTCGCGACAAGGCCGGGCCGTGCCAGAGGAGGCACGGCGCCGTTATGCCACGCGGTGAAGCTGGACTGCAGCACCGTCGCGCCGCGGTGGAGGAGCTGAGGTGTTCGGCCGCTTGGCCAGCCGGGAGGAGCGGGACCCTCAGGGTCCCGCATAACCTGGACCGGCACCACCTGGCGCCAGTTAGGGTCCCCGCCCGAATGGATAATCCATTAAGGTGTGTCAGGGGGGCGCGTGCATCCCCCTGGGCGTGGCTAGGGCAGGCCGTCGGGCTGCCTTCGGTCGGGCCGCCCTTCGGCCGGGCCGCCTTCGTCTGGGTCGCCCTCGGTCGGGCCGCCCTTTGGCCGAGCTGCCTTCAGTCGGGCCACCTTCGGCCGGGCCCCCCTCGGCCAGGCCACCCCCTCAGTCCTGGCCGCTTCTTTGGACTGGATTGGACCCACAGACCAGTTCAGACCCCGGTCCAGACCGGGTCGAGCTGGGTCGGTCCGACTGGGTCGGACTTGACCCGGACCTGTTTGTTCTGTTTACACCTTTTCTCCCTTATCTTGGGCTATGGGTGTCTGTTTGATGAACCGTTTGTGGAAATGGAATTCTTGGAGCGATATGGTTCTTTTGGAATACCTCACTTGATGTTTTGACACAGTTGGAGTACGGTCGGGTTGGTTTGAACCTAAAAACCAACTGGGCCCCTGGAATGGAAATGCCAATAACTCACAGACTGGGCATCCGATTAACGCACCGTCTGTCGCGTTGGAACCCTTACGACATAGCGGTACTTTGGTTTACTCCTTTGTGGAGTTTAGTGGTGGTCTATGTTTGACCGATATCTCGTGGGCAGATTCTACGGAGCTCGAGCGCACCGGATGCGAGGAATCCAGAGGCTGGTAGTGAGGTGGAGGTTGGAGACATATCATACGGAGGTCAGCGCTCAGCGATCCTGAGTGGTTCAGCACATACCGATCCTGTGTGGGTCAGATCATGTGTGGGTCAGCACTTAGCGATCCTGTATGGGTCAGATCCTGTTTGGGTCAGTGCATACTGATCCTGTGTGGTTCACATCCTGTGTGGGTCATTGTAGGGGTTAGTATCTATCAATCCTATGTGGGTCAGACTCCGTATGGTCAGAAGCAGTGCCTCCTGACAGAATAAGGTGATCTAGCCTCATGAATAATCATATGTACTTCTATGCTCTATTGAAATCCTGGTTTGAGCTGAGTTAATGAATTTCGTGTTTTCCTCATGATTGAGATAGGTTACTAAATAACTTAGGTATATGTATGGGAATATACCTAAGTAAGGGTTATCTGTTGACTCCGTACATTGTGGTTATCCTTGTTGGATTTTGTGAGACCATGAGGGTCTCGGGGTCCCTATTGAGTATCATTATACTCACCCCTTCATGGGCTATTCCCGCACCTCGTTGTGTTGGTTACAGAAGACAGACAGTGCTGATCGGGGCAGAGAGTAGCAGAACTGGATGGCACCTGGAGGTAGACCACTCGGCTTGATGTACACGGAGTGGACGGATAGACTTGGGGTCCTGAGGAGGCAATCTGTACCCACCCTTCAGGTGGGAATGTCGAAGGATGACCCATTAGCTGCATTACTTCCTTTCATCAGTTGTACTAGCATTTCAGTTGTATTGTACTTTACTGTTGGGCTTGTATTTCCATCCCCCTTTACTTTCAGCAAACTCTTTTGTATATAGTTTTACTTAGCATTTTAATTCTAGTTGCATACTCTATTGTGTTTGTTTACTGTTATAAAGGCAATGCCTTCCCAGTTTAGGGATTTTTGCCTTTGGTGCTAGTCACCAGCCCCCAGCCTATGGAAGGCGGGCTTGGGGTAGTCACGATACGGACCCCGGGGGATGAGTCGTGGCAAATTGGTATCAGAGGATTCGGTTCTACCACAGAAATTAGGACTCTGATCTTTCTTTTCTATGAAGCAATAGTGTTAAGGGTACCGAGTGTGGTTTTCAATTCGGGGAGTCCAATGTTGGTGCGGTGGCCGACGTATCCATACACCAGGACCCTGACTACTAATTTCCAACTCAGTGCACGAAAACACTGATTGTGTGTGTGTTTTCAAAAGTTTTCTTTAAGTCATCTCAACCAGGTCAGATCACCAGGTATAGTCGTTTGACCGTTTCACATCGGTTTCTTTTAGGATGCCTCCCTGTAGAGCCCCGAGTGTTGTATGCTCTGACACCCCACCGAGAGATAAGGCCTCGGTTCAGGGCCCTTTACCAACAGAGGCACCAACGGTACCACTTCCCGTTGGGCCACTGCTACCACCAGCCCTAGCAGAAGATGATGCATGCCGCTTGAGCACGTTACATGAGTTCCAGCATCAGAGGCCACCCAGGTTCCAGGGAGAGACGGACCCACAGGCGGCTGAGGATTGTATGGAGGTTGTGGCGAGAGTCTTCAGGCTGGTAGGGACACCAGTAGACCTCATGGTTATTCTTAATATGAGACTCCTTCAGGAAGAAACAGGCATATGGTGGATCCTGATGGTTCAGGTCCACGACGAGGCGACATTACTCTTGACAGACTTCGAGAGTTTGTTCTGGGCAGAGTTTGTTCCAGCCACCCTTCGTGCGGTGCAGATACATGAGCTACTTCATCTGCAGCAGGGCAGCATGACAGTAGCACAGTACTCAGCGAGGTTCACTAACCTCTCACGCTACTCCACAGATATGGTTCAACACCCATTCTTCAGGGCTCGGACCTTCGAGCAGGGGCTCAGGCGAGATATCAGAGTCTCGATGATCTCCCTCAATATCCTGACGTAGGCGGGGGTGTTAGAGAGAGCCCTCATAGTATAGAGTTTCCTTGCTGAGAAGTCACCAGCAACGAGACCCACTACTAGTCGACATGCAGCGGAGTCTTCTGTAGCTAGCAGTAGACAGATGACACAGAGGTCCAAGAGGACCAGACCCATAGGCGGTCGACTGCATGACTTAGGATCAGTTGTGCGGGGCACACAGAGTAGAGACACATATGCCAGGAGTAGAGAGTGATACTCATGCGGCGTGTAGGGTCACATGGCACATGACTGTCTGACCCGCCATACAGAAGATCAGCAGTCAGTTGAGGGACCTCCCAGGCAAAGGAAAAGGTTCGATCGAGGCGGTCAGTAGGGTGCAGGTGGACGTGGAAGAGGATCTGGTCAAGCAGTTGGTGGAGGATAATGTTTCGAGGTATTTCCACCACCACCACCAGGAGGTCCACCCTGACTGTAGGGAGCAGGTGGACAGGGGAGATCTCAGCTTCAGGAAGATGAGGCATATGACCATGGCGCTCCAGATATTATTCGAGGTACTATCTTTGTCTACTCCACCTTAGTTGTAGTTATTATAGACACAGGTTCTAGTCATTCTTTCATTTCCACTACCCTCATTCAGAGCTCAGAGATTCCGCCAGAGCTATTGGCTCGATCCTTACGGCTAGAGTCTCTTACGGGAGCAGAATCGATGATTACTCACTGGTGCTAGAAGTGTGAGCTTAATTTAGTAGGTGAGAGGTTTGGCTGGGATCTCCTCGTATCGGCGTCGAGGCCTTAAGAAATCATCTTGGGTATGGACTAGTTATCTACAGTTCATGATCATATTGACTGTATTAGGTGAAAAGTGTGGTGTTTCCACATGGATGGGACCAGGTTCACCTTCACCGGTGAGAAGGTAACCTTTGCAGCACATGACGGACTTACTCGGAGGAGGGTGCAGCCGATCACTCACCAGTTGGCTTGCCTTACCCTCGGAGCAGTTGATGTGGAGAGTCTTACTTATCCTGTAGTGGTGGACCAATATGCGGATGTTTTCCTTGATGATATCTCAGGACTACCTCCTCGTAGAGAGGTGGATTTGTACATTGACTTGTACCTCGGGACGGCACTAATATCTACTCTAGAATATCGGATGGCTTCCGCTGAGCTTTGTGAGCTGCGGGTACAGCTGGAGGACTTACAGGGGAAGGGATTCATTCAACCCAGTGTTTCTCCCTGGGCAGCCCCGATTCTATTCTCCAAGAAGGAATATGGGATTTTGTATCTTTTTGTTGACTACCTTCGCCTAAACCAAGTGACTGTGAAGAACAAGTACCCACTTCCAAGGATTGATTACCTCTTTGATCATCTCAAGGGATCTCGATGGTTCTCAAAGATAGACCTCAGATCAGGCTATCACCAGCTCATAATTCGAGATGAGGGTGTGCAGAAGACGGCATTTAGGTGTCGGTATGGCCACTATGAGTTCTTGGTTATGCCCTTTGGTGTAACCAATGCTCCAGTAGTGTTCATGTGTCTCATGAACAGGATATTCCATCCATACCTCGATCGCTGTGTCGTAGTCTTCATCGATGACATTCTGATTTACTCGACTACTGATGAGGAGCATGCCTACCATTTTTAGGTAGTACTGAACACACTCTGAGAGCACCATCATTATGGTAATCTCTCGAAGTGCCAGTTTTGGATTCGAGAGGTTCACTTTTTGGGACATGTCATCTCAGAGGCTGGAGTTGCAGTAGATCTAGCAGAGATTGAAGCAGTACTTTCTTGGGAGCCACCCAAGAGTGTGACGGAGGTACAGAGTTTATTTGTCTTGGCTAGATACTACCAAATATTCATTCCAAACTTCTCTAGAGTTGTAGCACCACTATCATACTTAATAAAGAAAGGGAAACCCTTCACATTGTCAGAGAGATTCTAGTAGAGCTTTCAGGAGCTGAGGCAGAGACTGACTAGTGCCCCCATCTTGAGGCTTCCAGAGGAGGGTTTAGGGTATGTAGTTTACTTCAATGTATCAGGGACCAGACTCATTTGTGTCCTAATGTAGGATCGATCTATGATCGTGTATGGTTCTCAGCAGTTGAGACATCATGATCAGAACTACTCTACCCATGACCTGGAGTTAACAGCAATGGTCTTCGCCTTGAAGATTTGGCAGCACTATCTGATGGATGAGTATTTCACAGTCTACTCTGATCACGAGAGTCTCAGGTATATATTATCTCAGAAGGACCTGAACCTGAGACAGCAGTGTTAGCTTGAGTTCCTCCAGGACTATGACTTCAAGATAGTCTATACTCCTGGGAAGGGAAACGTTGTTGTGGATGCGCTCAGTAGGAGATCTGGTATACATCTTCTAGGAGAGGCAAAAGAGCAGTTGGCAGCCTTATAGATATCTTTTGTGGATAGAGATGGAACATCCTATCTAAAGTCTCTCACAGTCACTCCTCCACTTCTTTAGTGAGTTAGGGAGGCGCAGTGTGGGGACACTGGCTGTGAGACGTGACGTGCACAAATATCCACAGGGTAGGCACCTGATGGATTTTTGAAGGTGGTGAGCACGTCATCCTCTTTAGAGGACATACCATGGTACCAATAGCACTTCAGGAGGAAGTGTTGAGGGATTTCCACACTTCCCCTCTAACGGTACATCTAGGAGTGGTGAAGATGTATCAGGACCTCAGACGAAAGCACTGGTGGCCAGGCATGAAGAAGGCAGTAGCATGGTTTGTCTCATGATGCCTCACTTTCCACCAAGTGAAGGTGGAGCACCAGGTAACAGCAGGCTTGGTTCAGACCTTAGAGGTCCTAGAGTGGAAGTGGGATGGGATATCCATGGACTTCGTGACGGGTATTCCACGTACATCCAAGAGTCACGATTCGATTTGGGTGATCGTCGACCGACTCACCAAGTTGTACCACTTCCTACCGATCAGAGAGCAGGGCTTAGTAGATAGCTTGGGACACCTCTATGTGAAAGAGATAGTGCGTTTACATGGAGTACCTTCTTTTATTGTCTCTGACCGTGATGTATGGTTTACTTCTCGGCTATGGAAGTGGTTGCAGGAGGCTTTCGGGACACAGCTATATCTGAGCACCGCCTTCTATCCTCAGACGGATGACCAGACCGAGAGGACCATTCATACCCTCAAGTACATGCTTCATGAATGTGTCCTCAACTTTGGTCGCAGCTAGGAGGACCGCTTACCTTTGGTGGAGTTATCCTACAACAATAGCTACCACTCCACCATCGGTATGGAACCCTTTGAGGCCTTGTATGGTTGTCCATGCAAATCATCACTATGCTGGACAGACCCAGGGGAGTCAGCACTAGTGGGACTAGAGATGGTACAGGCTACCACGAAGAAGGTTCAGATCATCCAGGAGCGGATGAAGACTGCAAAAAGTAGGCAGAATTAATATGTTGACAGGAGACGGAGGCCTCTAGATTTTGAGGATGGTGACCATGTCTTTCTACGGGTCTCACCTTGATGAGGTCTACAGATATTTCTCCGAGGTGGTAAGTTATCTCAGCGATTCATCGGGCCTTTCCAAGTCCTCGGCAGAGTAGGCGAGGTGGCTTATCGCTTAGCTCTTCCACCTCAGTTGCACCGGGTGCACGATGTCTTCCACGTATCTCAACTAAGGAGATACGTGAACGACCCATCTCCATCATCTACCATGGAGATCTGGACATCGATGACAGGGAAACTTTCACGGAGGTTCCAGTGAAGATCGAGGATCGAAAGAAGCAGGTCCTTCGTGGATGGTTGATAACTCTGGTGCGTGTTCGCTGGCAGCACGGGAATCTCCAGGAGAGAACATGGAAGCAGGAGGCTTAGATATGTGCTCAGTACCCCATTTTTTCCCTTAGTTCGAGTTATAGCTTACAGGGATGTAAATCCCTGAGATGGAGAGAATGTAAAGACCTAGAAATTCCGTGGAAATTTTCTTTTCTTAAATTCATGGGAATTTTACGAGTCTACAGTTTCTGACGGCGCTTTATTCCAAGGCCAGGTGTGCCTGGATTCAATTTCTAAAGTTTTTTTCAAGTAAGTTTAGTAAACATATGAGTGGGATTTTATATCTTTTGAACCGGTGCTCGGAATTGAAATCTGAGGGCACATTTGAACTCGCAGCGTTAGTGATTGCTTAGTGAGACCTTCACTGCAGTTGCATTCTAACGTGAATGGAAGTTTGTTTTGGGGGTTTTTAAATAAATTAAATAAAAATAAGGTGTGCTAAATTTTATTTGTTGGTGGTTAAAACCTCCAAGTGGAGGTTAGAGGTGGGACCCACCCGCACATAACCTCCCTTGGGAGGATATTATTTGATGGGGCCCACCCTATGTTTAACACCTCTTGTAATAAAAGAGGTGGGTCCCACACAGGCTTTAAACCCTTGAACTCCCCATAAATGGGGAAACTCTTGAACTTCCCCATAATGGTTCCAATTCACCCAAAAATTAATTAATGGCTTCAATTAATTAATTTTTGAAATCTTTTGAATTCTTGACAATAATTAAAATAATAGTGAGTCTATTATTTTTTGTATTGGCATAATCTTTGGGTGGTTCTTGAGAGAGGGCTTGGAGAAACCTTGGAGAACTTCATCCTTTCAATGAAGAACCACCGAAGAACGAAAAACTTCTCCTTTGATCTTCGACCGAGTCAAAAGAGAAGGAGATGACCACAAAGAACGCTGACGACGCTTCTTCCTCGGTCTCCTACCCCAGACGCTTCTCGACGACAACAAAACGACGTCTGCCTTACTGCAACTCCATCAACAATCATTGAACTCGATGTAGGGGGATTTGAGTTATTCTATATATGAGTTTTAACCTTCGTTCTTCGTCGTTCAAATTTCTGGATTATGAAATGCCAAATGTTATCTCCATGACGAGGAGGGATCGGACAGCACGAACATGGCCCGAACCTCCCCTATGGTGGTTCTTATTTGATAACGGTGGAGCGGACCATGAAGAAACCGGCGGTGCAAGGCTACCGAGTTGCCAAGAGGGCACGGCACCGTCATGCCACGTGGAACGAGAGCTGCGGCCATGTCGGGCTGCGGCGGAGGCGTGTGGCGCCATCACACTACGCAGAGGGCAGCGGAGGGTTGCGACCATTCCGGGTCGTGGCAGAGGTGGCGCGGCACCATCGTGCCGCGCGGAGGAGCTGGAGGTCACGACCAGGCTAGGTCGCGGCGGAGGAGGCGCGGCGTCATCACACCACGCGGTGAAGCTGGATCGCGGCGTCGTCGCGCCGCGACGGAGGATATGAGGCACTTGGCCACCGGAGGAGCCGAAAGGCTGGCCATTTGGCCAGCAGGGAGGAACGGGACCCTCAAGGTCCCGCGTGACCTGGACCGATGCCACCTAGCACCGGTTAGGGTCCCTACCCGAACGGCTAAGCCGTTCGGGTGTGCCAGGGGGCACGTGCCTCCCCCCTTGTGTGTGGCTAGGGAAGGACATCGGGTCACCATCGTCCAGGCCACCCTTCGGCTGGGCCACCTTTGGCTGGGCCGCCCTTGGCCTGGCCGCCCTTCGGCCAGTTCGCCTTCAGCCGGGCCACCTACAGTCGGTCAGCCTTCGGTCGTGCCACCCTCGGTCAGGCCACCCTCAGGACGAGCTGCCCCCTCGGGCCTAGCCATTTCCTTGGACTGGATCGGACCCGTGGACCGGGTCAAACCCTGGTTCAAACCGGTTTGGTCCGGGTCGGTCCGACTGGGTCGGACCGGACACGGACCCGTTTGGCCAGTTTACACCTTTTCACCCCTATCTTGGGCTACGGGTGTCTGTTTGACGAACCTCCTATAACAATTTAAGCCTTGTAGAAATACGGTTCTTTTAGCATACCCCAGTTGAGGTTTGGACACAGTTGGAGTACGGTCGGGTTGGTTTGAACCTAAAAACCAACCGGGCCCCTAGAACGGAAATGCCAATAACTCATAGACTGGATGTCCGATTAACACACTGGCTATCGCGTTGGAACCCTTACGACATAGAGTTCCTTTGGTTTACTCATTTGTGGAGTTTAGTGGTGGTCAAGGTATGACCGATATCTCGAGGGAAGATTCTAAGGAGCTCGAGTGCACCAAGTGTGAGGAATCCAGAGGCTGATAGTGAGGCGGAGGTTGGAGACAGATCATACGGAGGTCAGCACTCAGCGATCCTGAGTGGGTCAGCGCATACTAATGCTGTGTGGGTCAGATCCTATGTGGGTCAGCGTTCAGTGATCCTATGTGGGTCAACGCATACCGATCCTGTGTGGGAAAGATCCTGTGTGGGTCATTTTGGGGGTTAGTACATATCGATCCTGTGTGGGTCGGACTCTGTATGGTCAGAAGCAGTGCCTCTTGACAGAATAAGATGATCTATCTTCGCGACTAATCATCTGTACTTCTATAATTCATTGAAATCCTAGTTTGAGCTAATTCAATGACTTTCGTGTTTTCCTCATGATTGAGATGGGTTACTAAATAACATAGGTATATGTATGGGCATATACCTAGGTAAGGGTTATCCGTTGACTCAGTACTTTTTGGTTATCCTTTTTGGATTTTGTGAGACCTTGAGGTTCTCGGGGTCCCTTCTAAGTATTGTTATACTCACCCCTGCATGGGATATTCCCGCACCTCGTTGTGTTGGTTGCAGATGATGGACAGTGCTGATCAGGGCAGAGAGTAGCAGAACTGGACGGTACCCAGAGGTGGACCACTCGGCGAGACGTACACGGAGCAGACAGACGGACTTGGGGTGTTGAGGAGGACATCTGTACCCACCCTTCAGGTGGGAATGCTGAAGGATGACCCAGTAGCTGCATTAATTCCTTTCTTCAGTTGTACCAGCATTTCAGTTGTATTGTACTTTACTGTTGGGCTTGTATTTCCGACCCCCTTTACTTTTAGCACACTCTTTTGTATACAGTTTTACTTAACATTTTACTTCTAGTTGTGTACTCTATTGTGTTTTTTTACTATTATAAAGGAAATGCCTTCCCATTTTAGGGATTTTTGACTTTGGTGCTAGTTGCCAGTCCCTGGCCTATGGAAAGCGGGCTTGGGGTAGTCACGATACGGACCCTGGGGGATGGGTCTTGACAGAGAAATATATTTCATAAGAATATAACACATTAAAGAGAAACATATTTCATAAACATATAACCCCTGGATGATAAATAGGATTCATAAAGACCGTCACATTAATAAAATCTAATTTTTAGAAATAATATGAATGGAATCTTTATATCATTTCATAGAGAGGCATGTGCAACATCAACAGATGTCATCTGAGAAGGAAAATAATTTTGAAATATATTTCAAAAACATTTCTTAAGGAATGTAAAATTTCTTATATGAAAATGTATTTTCAACACATAAAACCATTTGAAAATAATTTTCTTAGGAAATACCTTTAAAACTCATAAAAATACTTCAAATTTATTTCAAATCCTTTTTCACTAAAAACCTATAAAATAAGCCTCATTTAATTTTAAAAACATTTTTCATTAAAATCATATTGATTCATTTGAAATAAATCTTGAAAAAGTTTTGAAAACCATTTCATTGAAAATAATTTGAAAAATTATAAAGAAATAATGAAAAAAATTTGACAACCATTTTAAATGAGAACCTATGAAATAATATTGAAAACTTTTTTAAAACTAGTTTCCATGAAAACTTATAAATGAATATTGAAAAACTTTTGAAAAATAAATCCTTCAAAACATATAAAATAATATTAAAATCCTTATCAAAACATTTTATTTGAAAATTAAAGTAAAAAAAGTTTTCTTAATATTTAACATTTTAAACATTCAATGAATGCTTCATCAAAATGATGGTGGGTAAATCAATACATGCCATACGAGGTAAAAATAACATTCATTTTTCATGGTAAAATGGATGGAAAATTGTCTTGTTTATAAATATTCAAAAATATTCCTTTGAAAATATTATTAAAAGAAAAAAGGGTAAAAATATCTTTTAAATATTATATGATAGATTAGTATGTTCTTGGAATCCATTTTTAGAAAACATGGTCATGAATGAACATAGATTTATGACCGATGAGAGAGGTAAATTTATACTTTCTTAAAAACAATTTCATAACTATGTTACATACCAAAGTGTTGAGAAATTGTACCAATAAATAAATATATTAGGAATAAACATATTATAATAAAATACATGAGTCTTATTTAAATATAGATCATAAAATTTCATCAAATTAAGCATAATTATAAACAATCTCAAAAAGCGATGAGATTATTTCAATAAACTCTTACCACTTTGTAACTTTGAACCTTACCCCCATTTAAGAAAATAAAATCAAATAATGCTTAAAATATCATTAAATGAGTTATATTAAAGATATAACATTTCAAATGCAAGTATATACACCTCAAAAAACAATATAGGTGCAAAATAAAACATGTGTCTCAAAGAAGGAAAATTGGGACAAAACTAACTTACGAATTTGATATCTTTTGAAACATTAACCCCATGAAATAAAATATTATAATAGATATTTAAATACCAGTAAATTTAAGTATAATAATCATTGAATACATATATGGTAAATATACACACAACATAAAATGAATGGGTGGTGAATAAAGCTTGTATCTCAAAGAAATAAAAAAGTTAGGGGAAATAGCAATCTTGACTCTCATAGTTCTCATTAAAACCACCTGTATAATAAGTATAAATTTATTTAAATCTATAAAATAACAATATTATTACTTATAATACCATAAAGGGTTTTATTATGGCTTTATATTACCATCTTGTTAACAATTTTATGTTAAGGATTCACTTCATGTGATATCCACATTGTTTTTCACAAGTGTCTTAATTTGTTTTATATGTGGTAATTATACTTATATTAAGATTCGAATAATGAAAAACATGATTGAAATATAATTTATATTCATTATATTTTTATTTTTATAATTCATAGAATATAAAAGTATGAAATGGAACACACCGTTCATGGAGATGGTAAGTCGTACGTATGGATGAACGTTATTTCTGTTTAATTATATTGTTGAAAGTAATAAAGTAACAAAAATATATTTATATATATGTATATATAAATATTTTATATCAGATTAATTATATCATGTTTATTTCATATATATTCACTAAACCCATCCATAATACCTTAATACATTCGATGTTGTTTTTGAATGTATCACATCGCTTTGAGGGGGTGGTAGTCCACACTTCTCAAGTGAAATTATCGTATTCACATAAAATGAAAATTATAATGAAATGTATTATAAAATAATAAAATAAGCTTAAATATATAATAAATATAATATATAACATATATAAATAGAGTTTCTATTATAAATTTCACCATGAGAGGCGGTAACGAAAAAATGAACAATCATCGTTTCGTGAGGAAGTAGTCCACCATACACATAAAAATATGTATACTACCCATTAGATGGAGGCGTGTCTATATGTTGGTAAAAACATTATGATAAAAACATATTATTATATTTAGTATAGTAGTGTTGTTATAAAATCATGGAATAATGTGAGTGGATTGGGTGGATAAATAAAATAAAATAATGGGGCTTGAGAGAAGATGTCACCACTTATTCTGGTAACTCCTTTTGGTTTGTGCCAAAAGGCTTCGTTGGATTACATTATTACCAATGGTACACTACAAGGAGGAATGGAGGGAATTTGGGAAGTTTATTTGGCAGATATCATATGATCCTAAGTGGTTTGAGATCTGTGAGGAATTGGGAGAGGTGGTGGCATTTTATAGGTAAGGAAAGGGACTCACATGGAATTTTTGAAAACAAGTTTGGTGTACAAACGTTCTTACCTAAAACTAGTCCTGAAAAAACAAAAATAAATAATTTAAGTTTTATGACTAAAATGTATCCAACCAATTTGTTTTTTTACTAGTTTCTATGTCATTTGGTCCCCTAAGATAATGGTTTAGTAACTAATTAATCTTAATTTGGCCTTAATCGATGTGATTAATTTTAATCACTTTTACTAATATTTTTGCTCAAAAATTAAAATGATATAATTAAACTCTAAATAGTATACTAATTACAGTGGTTTATGTCCTTTTTTATTAATTCAATTCATAGATAAATTCTAATCCCATGGATGAGATTAAATAATGATTTTTTAAAGTAGAAAAATGTTCCAAAGTTGTTATGTTTTTATATTCAATTTTAAAGTGAAATTGATTATATTAAGCTCAATTGTCTTAATAGATGTATAAAGGTTAAAATTTGAACATAAAACAAATTTAATGTATAATTTATCCTTAATAATTATTTAAATGAAAATTTATTTATTAACTAAAATTCAACATGTTTCATTATTCATCAAAAAATGATGTTTGTCAGAAAAATCCAAAAAATTAACCCAATGCTAATTTTCGTTGTAAATTCAAAAATGAAGTTTATTTTATAAAATTTAAATTTTTATATGTTTCTAAAATTAAGTTTTTTTCTTCGTACATGGACATGAATAGGAGTTCATATGAGAAAATAGTATTTTTAAGCAAATAAAAACATTATAAAAAAATTATGTTTCATTATCAATATGTTTCATTTATATAAAACCATTATAAAAATATTTTAAAAGTATTTATAACTATTAATATTACTATATTTTAATTTATATTTTATAAAAAACTCATTTATATAATTATAACAATAAAATGATGTTTTTTAGAAACTCAGTATTGCATATAATGTACACCAAGTTGGAATTGTGTGTAGTGAAAGCCAAGTCAGTGTTGCATGAAGATCAAGCCAGGCCAGTGTTGTAAGTAGCAGAATAAAATTTGGGGTCATTTTAAAGGAATGTTTGACTTAGTTTTTTAATATATAAATATATATATATATATATAACTATTTCTACTGTCACCTGAAATAAAAAATATCAAAAAGATAAATTCATTCAAAAAAATATTATAGAAAATATAGGGTTGTTACATGGTTCCCAGGATGATTTAAATTTAGATGGGAAGTATTGAAACTTGAAATTACACCTTCTTTTAATTTATCTGAATGGGACATATCTTTTAATCATATCACCCAAAGGAATTATTCAACACACTATTTGGGTCATGATTTACATTTTAAATTGGGTTTTTTGAACCTAAAAATTATAAAAGATCTTGTTTCTTATATAGGAATTCCCTTGAATATTTTTTAGAAAAAATAAAATGGGGACTGAGTTTTATACACAATAATTATGGTAAATTTAAAATAGTACACAAAAACTAATGGAAGTCATAATATTCACTACAAATTATTAAAAAATAGATATCAAGGTTGAGTATGAGTAAAAAACTCCCTTCTATTAGGTATATAGATTAATTGGGAACTCCATTGCTACTTTTAGGGTTATTCAAAAGTATGTGAAACCAACTCCTGATAATGACCATAAGGAGATAAAAATAACTAAAAAATGAAAGGCTCTAGTCATTGAGAAGGGTGAACCTTCTAAAAATAATGATGTTGGTAAATGGGTGAAAAATTAGGTCATCATTCCTACTTCAAAAGCTAAACCTGGAAAGCTTTGGGATGATCTAGTTAAAGAATAAGAGATTGAAACCAAAGATTATAAAATAGACGGTGAAATTACTATGTACATTCGGAAGCCTCTTAACTTCACCTAGCCTGAAGATACTATTGAGGGATCAAATAATAAAAAAGATATTCATCATATTGATTATGTTTTGAATATTACATCTAGTATGTATAGTGGGATACATAAAAACTCAAGAACCTAGGAACTGAATAATGTTATTGAGTCCTCAAATCCTACATTAATGAAATAAAAAATTCAATTCTTATGGAAATGGTATCTTATGAATAAAAAATGAAAATTTTTATTAATGAAGGCATGCAGGACCCAACTGAATAGTTCCCTTCTAATGGTAAGTACACCACAATGTGCATTGAATATATTATACATGACTCATCAGAAGATGATTAAATATGTATTAAACCCACTCCCTATGAAAATGAGCATAATGAGATAACTACCTAGTAATGTGGGGATAAATCATAAGCTTCTATATGTGATAATCATGGGGTTCTAATAATATCTCAATCTAAATAGGATAATACAGTGAAACAGTCCAATCTAGATTTGAATAATAGTCCCGTTAATTTGAATAATGAGACTATTTCTTGTGATGATCATAAGTCTCCTCTATCTCCAATTGTAGATGGATATAGAAGCAATGAATTTTCTACAACTCTTATACTCAAACAGAGTTCTTATACTTCTATTCCAAGTGAAAAAATGAATATATAAGACCATAAATTCTACAAGGAGGAAGATATCTAGAGGTGAAGATAAGAGGTGTTCCAACCCCAATCATAATATTAAATGAATATCCTTTTTTTGAATTATTATTGTGTGGAAATACTTGACACACTGAATTATTTAAATAGATTTATTCATACACATAAACCCATTATTTTTTCAATTTCTGATCCAATGATTATTTCCTCACCTATTTTTTATTATATTTAACATAAATAATATTTTTTTAATGTTTATAACATTAATAATTATTCTTTTTACTCTCATTGATTATTTTCTCATTCCTCTCTGAATAGTGTTTGTGATTTTAACATTGAATACCATTAGTTAACATGTGAAGTGTATTTTTAAAATTCACCCACGTTTTTCTCCTTCATATATGCTAATAAATGGTACCAAGATAGAACATTATGTTAACAACATATTGATTATTTAGTCTGCATAATAGGTTAACACTGGATTATTATTGGGGACTTTAATGATATTCTCTATCTAAGTGAAAAAAATGGTCCAGATCATTCTTCAATCTCTAAAAGGTTGTTTAAATATTGCATTGAAGATAATAATATTACTGATATTAATTTATTTAGAGAAAAATATACCTGGTATAGAGAAATTGAAATAGAATAGTGGCCACCAAGCTACTAAGAGACTTCTCTAATGAAAAAACTCTTGATAAGTGGGATATTATTTCCAGCACCACCATTCCAAGATTAAATTGTGATCATCATCTATTTTTGGACATCCTTTCAATTAGAATATTTATTCATGTCCTCCATTTAAAATTTAATAATTCCTGGAAATCCCTTCATGATTTTGGTGAAATTGTTAACGAGTTTTGGAATTTAGGGAATTTTGGAAATGGTGTTTTTTCTTATATCATGAAGCTGAAACTCTTGTAGAACAAACTCAAGGCTTGGTTTAAATTCACATCCCACCAAATTGATAATGATATTACATCTTTATAAGTTATCTTTAATCGTATACATTATTCTTCTACAAATTTAGACATTTTTTCTAATTTTCGGTAGGAAATAGAGATTATCATCAAGTTAAACTTTCTTCCCCTATAAATTATAACCATAAAATGTTTATTTTCAATGTAAAATATCTCAAACATAAGGATTGAAATTGAATGATTTACAATTCTCTATAAAGTTCAAGGAAATATTTTTTTTCCATTGCCTTTATTAAGGTTAGAGAAAATATTATTGATATTGAGGAAATAATTTTTGATCATATTGTTTCGTATATTTTCAATATCATTAATGCGACTGATATAAGGAAGGATTTAATTTATTATATCATTCTAGCCATTTTCAGTAATGACAAAAAAAATTCCCTTACTTATGTCCCTCTAGATTATGTAATCAATGATGAAGTCTTCATTCTGAATCCAAATAGTTCTCTAGGGACTGATGGTTTTACTAAATCCATTCTTTGGAACATAATGGATATCAAAGATTTGAACATGTCTAATTGGTTAAATAATTATTTTCTAATGGCATTATTCCCCATGGCCTTAATAGTCAGTTCATATCCTTGATTACCAATGTTGATAATGCCTCTGATATACACCTATTTGGACCTAAAACTCTTATTAATACACTATAAAAGATCATTACCAATCTTATTATTGATATACATTCTATAATTTCTTACAATGTTTTCTATTGGAATTTTTTTGGTTTTTTGAAAGTTAGTACCAATCAAGATTGTATCATCTTGGATTTTGAATGCACCAATATTCTAATGAAAAAAATAAAGGTCATTTCATTTATATTAATCTTGATATTGGAAATGGTTTTTATAATATTTATTGAAGCTTTATATATAAGGTTATTTAGGTATTTGGTTTATTATATCTTAATTTCAAAATAATTAAATCCCTTTTATCTCTCCTTAGTTCTCATTTATAATAAATATATCTCTTAAGTGTATTTATAGATGATTAAAATGGGTTATACAAGGTGATCCTCTACCACCATCCTCTTCTCTATTAATGGGTATTAGTTAGGCAGGTTTGTCACACAATTTTTAGATCAAGGTAAACATACCACCATTCTTTAATCAATAAATTCGGTTGTTCCTTCCCATATCCTTTAGGTAGATTAAATTATTTTATTTTTTTAAGGATGAAAAAAAAATATTCAAAATTTTAAAGAAACATTCTCTAATTATGATTTTGTTTCAGGTAAGTCTAGAAAATGTAATAATTTTGCTATTTACATTGGGAAAAGGTTTCCAGTTTCTCAAAAAATTCATATTCTGAAATACATACACATCAAATAGGGTACATTCCCTTTCACCTATATTGGTGTCCCTCTTTTTTGTTGAAATATTAAATGTAGTTATTTATCCAAAGTAGTTGATCAAATAAAGAGTAAACGTTCTTCATCAAATGGGATGTAATGATCTAAGGATGGAAGAATTTTCATTATTAAATCCATAATTATTTCTAAAATTTATTATGTCATGATGGTTCATAAATGAACTATTGAAATATTTAAAAGTCTCAATGTTTCCATTAAATAATATGTTTCGAGTTTAAGCACTCTTGAAAGGAAGATAATTATTGTCCCTTAGAATAATTTTTGTAATACTCTTGATAATAGTGGTATGTAAATCAAGAATCTAAAATTATTTGATTATTCCTTATAGGGATGGTTTACTTGGAATAATATCAATAATAATTCAATGGATCTCAACATTTAAAGATCCAGGTTTCTTGATAATTTGAATAAAAAAAACATGCACTATATAGATTCCTCTATTTTTCGGCCTATCAAATATTAATTTTCCAAAACTATGTCTCATTAATGATATATCCTTAATATGGAGTCTTCTCTAAATTTTTGGCTGGATAATTTGATTGATTATTTCCTTATTACAATTTCTGATCAACTTAATTTATCTATTGATACTCACTTTTCAATTAATTATTTTTGAACTGAACTAAAGATTATATGACTGATGTTATTAACATATTTTTCAAAAATTAGTTTTTTTCACCTACTAATTATTATTTGATTTGGAAACCTATCTGTAATGGTATTATTTATTATAAGCTTCTATATAGTCACAATCTCATAGGTATGAATTGTGATTTTACTTGGTTGAAATGATTTAATAATCCTTAGATCTAACCTTCTCTATTTACTCTTGTTTGGATGATTTATCATAATTTAATTCGTAATGATACATGTCTTAAATCTTATGTTTTTCAATTTTGTTCCAAATTAAAATTGTGCAATATGAAAAAATAAGATTTTGACGACCATTTCTTATGTAGTGATACTACTGGTCATTTGTGGAAATATATCTATGGTCCTATTGAAATCAGGTGATTGGAGGTTGATTACATCCATCCAAAACTCTAATAGTGTATAGATACCAACATTTCTTCAAAGTTAAAGAATATATTATCATTGAAGTGTCCTATCTAGTTTATATCATCTAGTATGATATAAATTCATTAATTTTCAGTAATTTCATTTTCATCCATCATGAAGCATCAGTTAAAATACACACTATTATCATGGAGGCTTTCTCACTACATCAGGAAATTTCCCACAAATCTATTTTGGATTTCTCTATTTTGCACTATCTAGGATTTTAAAGAAACTAAAAACCACATAGGATTACATTTTATGTTTTTAGGAATGCTCCAATTCCAAGATGGGTCAAATTCAATGTCAATGGTGCCTCAAAAGGAGACCCTAGTCCTTTAGGTTGTGGATCTGTCTATAGGGACCATAACAGACAGATTCATGGATGTTTTTATGAAACCTATGAAATTGATTATTCCTTGGATTATGAAATTCATATTTTTATCATTATTTTCTCTTTTTATGGAAATAATTATGGACCACCATCTCGCTTGAAAGCTAATATACCACAACAATGCAAGAGGTCTTGAATGGAAGGACTTATCTTTCAAATCCCCTCACAGCTAGATGAATGGACTAAATTCATTATCTATCAGTACTGAAACATATAATCACCCAAGATTTCGGAGAGGTGAAATCGGTGGTAGATGGGATTTCCAATAATGGGGTCAACACCAACATCACATGGTCGGATTAACTTCCTCCAGATTTACTTTCTTTTTTTAAAATGATAGAAATAAAATTCCCTCAATTAGACATTTGTAACTATTTAATTCTTCCAATAATTTTTACTTGGTCTTTTTGACCAAGAAATAATATTTTTTTTAAAATTATTTTCCATAATTAAAAAATTCCATATCATAAATAATTTCACAATATCAAGAACCAAAGGTTTATTGTATTTGAGGATTAGTTACAAAATAAACTTATTTTACAATACTTTTAAACATTTACCCATAAAATAATAACTATATAACCCCTTTTATTCTTATAAAAAGTTATAATGAACTTTATAACATAATGAATGAAAAAAAAACAAAGGTGTGAGGTCAAATTATCAAAAATAGAAAACATATCAACTTTTCATCAATCGTTAGATCATAAACTTTTGATAATATATGATCATGGAAGAATTATATTTTTAACATAAACATGGAAAAATAATTGTGGAAAATATTTTATAATTATAAGATATTTATTCTTAAATAAGAAAATATATTCCATGGTATAAATTTTCATAAACATGTGATAATAAACAATATCTATGGTATGTAATAAAATACATATGATATAAAAAATGTTGTATGTCATGGAAGCATAAAATAAAAAGGAAATTTGGAAAGATATAAAAGAATAAGGAATCATCAATATTTTAGAATAAACATGATGAAAATAATTTATTTTATCAAAAACCCGTGATTCACATTATTTATATTTTGAGAAAAAAACATGATGCCTAGACATTAAGTTATACGAAAACCCATTATTCCCACACTATTTGTTGTGAATAAACCTTGGATATCCATAGTTAATTATATAATTATATATGAAATATAAAAAATAAATTTGTGGTTGATATAAGACCCCACCATTTACATAATTGAAATCCATAATAATGTGTGACAAAAATATTTAATTATATAACAAATCTTGAAGAATCCATAGAACAAAAATGGGTTTCTTAACTCTTCGAAATGGAGTCACCTAAAATGATCTCATGAGATTGATATGTTGATACCAAAAAATAAATAAATAAAATTTTATACAAAAAACTATTTAGAACATGATTTATGAAACATTTTTCCAATTTAAATTAAAATTTTAGTGACCAAGTGGAAAATATAAGAAAAATCATGAAAATATTTTTCATAAAACATTTTTAACATTATAAAAACAAAAAATGTTATAGGTAACTTTCATAAATTTATTCCAATAATTTGACTTAAAAAAAATCAAAAATTATGTGGAAATAAATCTCTTTAATTAATCATTGAAAAATAAAAATAAAAAACCTACTGGAAATTTTGAGTGGAAGAGAAAAAATACGATCAAAGAAGGGAAAACAATTAATATTTTCAAATGCCTTTATTGAAACCCAGATGAAAAAATAGTAATAAAACATTTTTTTGAAAAATAATAATGAAAAATATTAATTTCACAAGTGATAAAACGTATTTGGATTTCAAAATAATAAATTATAATAATTTTTAAAATAAAAAATATAGATATAGAATAGTTTTTTAAAAAAATATTACAAAAACAATTCTTATCAATGTTATATTTTTATATAAAATAAATTTATCAAGGAAGAATAATTAAATTAAATTTTTTATTTTATATTTATGGAAAGATATATTTTCATATTATAAAACAACTAAGTGTAATAAAAAAAATAAATTAATCAATTTGAATAATAAATCTTATAACCCAAAGAATGATAATTGAGATGACAAAAAACATATCATAACTCAAGACATCCATATAAGTGATTTATCCATAGTTTTAATAAAATTAACTATATTAGTAAAATTTATTGATGTCGTATTCAAATATACCACCTTTTCTACTCATAAATTATTATCATTTGTTATTCATTGATTATTTTGTTATTTGTTGTTTTCATAATCAAATGTTAGTTATTTTTTTAGCTTCAAAAATGTTTTGAAAAATTCAATTTCAATCCTTGTACATTGATAAAAAGTTAATCATTCATATATAAATTAAGTTCCTAAAATATATTTTCCATTATAATATATAAATTAATAATTTCATTTATTGTGAGTTTTAGTCATTCTTCATGAACATGAAATTGATGATGAGTTTGTTTGTGGTAATTTACTGATTTTGATGAATTAATTTATGGGTAAATTTTATTTTATAATCACATTATGGAAATATAATAGTCCTTAATATATTATATATTAATTAAATAAATTTTTATATCTATCCATTTAGTATGGTTATGTAAAATGAAACATGTCATCCACAAAGGCAGTAGTCTGGACGTACAAATGAGAAACATTTTAATTTTTAAAAGAATATAAATAAAATAAGGTAAATAACTACTTATCTCTATAATGATATAAATATGTCATAAATATAATATTTATTCAATAAATACACTCTTATAACCATTCATGTAATATGGAATGATACATTTTGACCATGGAGGCATTAGTCCGCACATATGCACATGTGATGTTTTCATTTTATGATTAGATGAGAGGGTAATATATAATGGTTTTAACATGAATATAATTAAATTTTATAATAAAAATGATAATAATTTAATTATATTAATATCATTATAGAAGTTTTTTATAGGATTTATGGGAATTATAAAGTACAAAATACTAGGGGTGGATAATACTCCCATTGGGTATTTGAGTCTTCTCATGAATGTCTTCTTGGAATTGGAGGAAATTGGGAATTTTTTTGTATATAACTACAGAAATATGGGTGTGGGTATTATATGAAAGGTAAAATTTTCTAGTTTTTAATTTTAATGAAAAGGTTAATTTTTTATTTATGTGGGTGGATGCGAGCTCCCATTATAGGTGAAAAATAGAGACATTTCAATGGAATTAGGTTATACGTGAGTTGTAAAGATCTATTTAGAGGGGAGTGTGGAGAGTTAGGTGAGTAATGGATTCTAATAAATGTGAATATGGCTTTGAAACCGAAAATATTACATACTTTATATAAACATACAAAAATTTGTGTGATATTAAGTTACCACTTTTATCCCTTATTAACCATTATTAAATATTTACCAAGGTAATTATTTTTTAATGAACATGTATGATGTCCCCTCTAACTAGATTTATAAATTATGAATCTTAATTTTTACTCAATTTAGCCTAATTTAGTTCTAAAATTTTGTACAATTATTTTTTAAATTAAAACATATGATATCCAAAAAAATCATAGAAAGTTATTTTTTATATATTGAGTAGTTTTATTCTTATTTCATGTATCTAACTAATTAATTTAGTTGAAATGTATAAGTTTATATTTCCAAAAATATAATAGATTCACTACTTAAAATATATCAATTTAATTTATTTATATAAAATTTAAAATAAATTTATAAAAACAATTATTTTGAAAAGTAATTTTTGTACTATGGTAACTAATATTAACTATTGAATCCTTTTTATGTTAAAAATGAATATTACCATATTAAAAAATTTATGTACACTGATTATAAATATTGAAAAAATTTATTAAACACATTTTTGAGATTTGATAAATTAAATTTAAAAGTTATTATAATTAATATAAATGGTTTAGAGAAAAATGTATTTTATAAGAATAAAAGGATTGTATTTATATTCCATTCTAATTTAAACTATTTAGTTGAAAATTTTATATTTTTTATATTTTTTTAAATATATTCCACTTTACACAATATTGATAAATTTTATTAATGATACAAAATATGTATAAAATGTATAATTATTTGTGGAAAAATAGTTTTATCATTATATGATATGATTCCTAATTAATTAATATTTATTACAAGCTTAATAATAATTATATAATTTGTATCAGTACATTGATATTAAAAATCATTCTTTTTATTTCATAAATTTATATCAATTCACACTTTAATAAAATAATAATAATAATAATAATATTCAACACATAAGAATATTTATAAATTTATATAGTAAAATGTTTTAATTAAAGATCTTATTTTCTGTTTATTGTTGAATATTGATAATGTAAAAAATATTTATCTTATATTATAAAATATTATCTAAAATGTATAATGGTTTATTTTAGTTTGGTGTTTCTTGTGAAAAATGGTATTTCACATAGTATTTAATTAAATTATATTACATACTAAAATATTATGGATTTATATTATCCCCCACCCATAAATAAATTAAGTCATTTAAATTTTAATTATCATACACTAATGAAAAAATATAGTTATCCAACCTAACATATGATATAATATATAATGAGATATTAACCTAAATATCATGGATAATATTTGAAACTCTCATTTTCCATTATAATTGGATTATATTGTTATTATCATCAATTTTTACAAATATGTCTCCTTAGATTTATATAAGACATAGGAGATTCATAAAAAGGACCATTTATAACATTATTTTCATGATCATGATTCCTATGATATTTTATAACCAAAATTGTAATGATATTTTCAAAAAAATTAAGATTAAATGAACACATTAATATAGAAATTCAATATTAAGATGTCTCCTTCATTGAAAAATGCATTTTAATCTATGAAAATTTTAGTTAAACTATAACATTTATAGCTCGGTGGCCACTAAACATGCACCTCAATCCAGGTCATGACATGACCTCAAGCATTCCTCCTTGTATGCTAGAGGTTTTCGACTATCGGTGAGTGTCTAATAAGTGATGTGCCAAGACTATACCCTCATAACCAAGGAAATACACAATATATAAAAAATGAAATAGAGGGAAAAATTGTAATAACCAATAACCATGCATAACCAATCATCTCCTAATAGGGTACAATTTACAACAAAAAAGTAAATAATTTCATTCCATGCGAAAAATGCTAAAATTTCTAGAAAATACAAAATAATGGAAAATATCTAGATCCATAAATGACCTTGAATCAAAGTATGGAACCTCAGTAATGTGCATACCAAGCCTAAATCAACTCCCAATAATATGCCATTTTTTCCTTTCCTGGCTTATAATAATGAAATCTACTCAGGTACCCCACAACGAATGAGCAGGGTGTGAGTAAGATTTAGTAGTCCTCCACCCATGGTGTCTATAAAATATTATGTTTAATAAATAGTGCATGAAAGTGTTAAATAAAAGGAAATATAAATAAACAAAACTCAGGTTCTATTAGTTAACAACCATTATTTTATCCATTTATATCATTATTCAAATTCCATCAATTATACCATATTCATCACTTAATTCATTTCTCATTACATGTTCAATGGATTAATAATATTCAATGACAATAAGGCCTAAGTGGAATAATAAATGTTCCCTAAATCATTTGGGAGAATCATCTCAAAACATATGTACAACACACTCACCTTGAAGACTCGTTCTAGGTGGTACTATTGAATACAACCATTAGCGGAATAAAACTCTATCCCCTTCCCTAATTCATGCATTTTTGGATGAAGTTTAGATACTCAATATAACTCTACCCATGTTCATAGAACCTCATTTCAATACTCCACTCTACCAATAAATGTGAAGATGATTATTTATTTATTCACCACGCACAAATCATGTCACAACCAACACCAATAACAATCATAACCCATAAAAATACTAGAATAAATATTATTCCATAACCCATTAAAACATTTTTTAATTACATTACACAATCATGTATCCCAATTCACTTTTATCATTATTAACTGACTAAGGATATTCACTAATTCCCATACACTATCCCATTTAAAATATTCAATAATTTCCCACATGTTAATTCAGTTAACCCACTCATTATTCCCCATATATTAACCCACTTATGATTTTAGAGTACTATTTAAAATCACATTTGTTACAATTAAATTAATCTCAGTTAACCCATTTTCTATTAAATCAAAACTATCCCTCAAACCATTATTCGTATCTAGATAGAACTATCAAAATCCCTTTATTAACCATCAAATTAACCAATAAACATGTTCATCATTGGATCTACTTAAACACAAGTTAATTTCATACATAACATATTCTTTCTAGGTTTAGTATGCTTGGATCATCCCATGGGTGGATCTAAATAGGTTAAATTGTCTTCAATAGATGCCACAAGGATCATGAGGGGTTCAAATTTTCATTCAGACGCCCATTTTATCAAAACTCACTAACAAAAAGAAAATCACAACATGGGGGAAACAATAACAAAATATCACATGCAAAAATACACTCAAAAACTATGGGATATAACTTTTAGACCACCTAAATTTAATCTAATGATGAACACACTCATAATCATTACCTTAGATATATATTCAAGAAGCCCTTAATGCTTCAACTCAGTGCTTCGATCTTCAACCAATGGCACTCCAAACAGTATAGAAATGAGGTAGATAGATCATTTGGAGCTCTTGAGGTTCATGGTTCATCACAAGGGTTAAGAGGGGAATAATGGGAGTAAAATAAGGTAGATCATAAAAATACCAAAATGGAAAAATAGTAATTTTTCTAACATTTAATGGGATGCATGGTTTACATGCATGGTTTTCCAAACAGTTCACAAACCATGAGCAAAACGATGTCTAAGGAAAGTGAGGTCGCACAGTTATATAGGTATCTCCACACAACTTGACTAATCATGTGCCAATCATGAATAATTCCAATATATAAGGTTTCATAGTTTTATTGGGAAATGCGCATGGGTATCTTAACCATGCGCAAACCATGCAACTTGCACAAATTGTCACGATTTTCCTTCCTTTCATGTCCTGAATCCCCAAAACACCCCCAAGTCCCCTTATACTCATAGTGAAAATTTAATTAATGAAAAATAGATTAAAACAAAAATTTAAAGAGAACACACCTCAACATATCTAGGATCTTACAACTTCCCCACCTTATAACGGCTCATCCTAGAGCTATTCTTTCCGAGAATAACTGAGCTTCTAAGATAAAATGATAGGGCCAATAAGTCCACAAATCTGACTCCCTTTTTCAATTTTCCTCTAGATCATTACCATGATATCATAAAACTTAAACTAAGATAACAATATTTCCTAGCATTACTTTCTCACTCTCGACCATGATATGAATTGAATACTTCTAAAAGGATGTATCAGCCTCAAGATCTACATTCCCCACATTAATCACATGATATTGATCAATTTGATACTGTTGAAACTATGAAACATAAAAAACATTGTGTATTCCAATATACCATTGTTAAATATCCAATAATTAAGACACCAGTACGATCCTCTTCGGGATCTCAAATGGACCCACATACCTGGGTGCCAACTTTCCCTTTTTCCAAATTCAAGGGTGACCCAACCTTGTCAACACCTAAAGAAACACACGGTCACCCACTATTGACTATTGAGGTGAATGATGTTGATTTTAATTTGACTTATTCCTACTTTGAACCATTTTAATGGGTTTAAAAATTAATTGATCCTTTTTTGATGTCTCCTACATGAGACTCAATCCCAACAACACTCAATCTTCAGCCTCGAACAAATATAATAGAGATCTACACAGCCTCCCATAGAGCACCTCAAAATGATCCATCTGAATAGTAGTCTGAAAAAAATTATAGGAAATATCAAAAAACAACATGTGTTTTCCCATGAACCATTGAAATCTTGGACAAAATTCCTCAACATGTCCTCTAGTTCTAGATTGTACACTCTGACTGGCCATCCATCTGTTGGTGAAAATCCATACTAAACAACACCTAGATACTAAGAGCCTTATGTTATCCCTATTGGAAGTGCGATGTAAAATGTATTTCATGATATAAATAAATAGATATTGGTACACCATGAAATCAAACTATATCTCGAACCAATAACTCACCCAATTGGTCCACCATGAAGGTCTCCTGGATTAGCAATAAATGATCCACCTTAGTCAACTGATTTACGACTTCCCATATTCCATAATTCTTTAGAGTTATCCTCAGAATAACCACAATGAAGTCTATTGTTTTATATTCCCATTCCTATTCTGGAATAGGAAATTGCTATAGCATACCACCTAGGAACTGATCCTCAACCATCACTTGCTGATAGGAAAGGCATCACACTATAAAACCCACAACCTCCTTCTTCATTCCCTATACCAATAATGCATGTGAAGATCATGATACAAATTTTTCAAACTAGGAGGAAAATTAGACATTGATTCATGAAACTCACTCATGAACTCTTGCCACATACATATTGGTAGAACCACATGACTAGAAATACAATAAATCCTATCATCCCTGATAATCCAACTAGACAGTGACTCCCTGCCTTTATTTATTTCCTTCATATCCAAACACTTGAGATCCTCAAGATGACTCTCCTTGACTTAGCTCAAAATCATGGATGCAAGGGTCATCTTCCCATGCCCATCCCATACCTCCAGATTCATTTTAGAAAACAACGAAATTATTCTCCATTCAATGTTGGATTCCAGAATTTCCTGATTCCGAATCTTTCAAATCTAGGTATCTACAATAGTATTCCATTTTTTCTAGAGTGTAAACCAACTAAAATACCAAAGAATGAATTTATTCAACCCATATTAACTACCAATGACTCAAATCACACAAATAGAAGATGTACTTAAGACTTTTATGATTTCAAAACATCGTAAATTTATCTCCTAATGAGATATGCCTCTAACACTCTAATACATACAATACCCAGTCCAAATAGATATCTTGATTTAGATATTCTTGAGGCCTAATATTATGTGACCCTTACATAACATCCCAATCATCCTGTATCAACACATCTTCCTACCCAACACCAAACACATCAGAAAAACACGATATACACTTTTCTAGACTCGGGTAAGATAAAAAATGGTGTGGTAGTCAACCACTTCTTTAACTCTTGAAAATCAATCTCGCATGACTCAAAACATTCAACCTCAATTCCCTTCATAATCAAACCTTACCATGGAAGAACAAATTTGGATAAGTATTTAATAAACCTCTGGTAATACCCATCAAATCCAAGAAAACACCAAACATCATAAACATTAATGGGTTATTCATAAGATTCCACTGAGTTCACTTTATTTAGATCTAATTTCACTCTTTCCTCTGAGATAATATAACCCATGAAATGAAAAATATCGATCTAGAAACGAAATTTGGATAACTTGGTGTATATCATATTCTCTATTAGTGTACCCAAGATGATGTCAATATGTTTGGAATGATCATAATGAGTCTTTGAGTTCACCAAGATGTCATTGAAAAATAAAAATACAAATAGATCCACATAAGGGTGAATGATTTGATTCATTAGAGACATGAAAACTTTCATCACATTAGTTAACCCAAATTACACCACCAAAAACTCATACAACCTATACATGATCTTGAAAGCAGTATGCAGTATATCATAAGGACTCACCCTCTACTAGTGATACCTCGATCTCATAAAAATATTTGAAAACACTAAATCAACCCTCAGTTGGTAAAATTGATGATTTATTCGAGGAAGAGGGTATTATTTATTAAATATTATTTGATTAAAATTCCTATAAATGACACAAATTCACATAGATCTATCAGTCATCATAGAAATCAACATTGGAGGTCACCAAGGTGATGTGATAGTATGAATGAATCCTTTTCTATATAACTCCTCTAACTGAGCCTTAAGTTCCTGGAGTTCTGTTGGCGTTATCCCATACAAAATAACAGAAATTGGATATTCCCCTAGAAACAACTCGATCTTAAACTCAACATATCTCTTGGGTGGAAATCCTTAGAAGTCCTTAAGAAATGCATCCTTGAATTGATCCACAATTAGAGGAAATACAAGATACTATATTCCACCATCATCAATAACAAGATATGAGACTTGGCCTATGAGATCTCTCAACCATAGTCAAACTATCCATCCATGGCCTATATGAACATTAAATTCACCATGATGGGTATACATGTCTCCATAAAGAGACATGAATGTTACCTGATGATAGTAGAATTTGATATGGGCTTGGTAAAACACCATCCAATCCATACACAGAATCATATCAATACATGAAATATCAAGGATGAAAAAGTCCCATGGAAAATGGTACCCATCAACCTCTAGAGCACAAACCATACATTATCTGATATCCTCAACTCACACCCCCAATAGAGTTTCAATTGACATAACCCTACACACACGTTCTACTTTTAGGTGCAACATAATAAAAAACCATGTATTGATAAAAGAATGTGTGGTGCTTGTGTCAATAAAAGAACTAGAAAACATGAAAGATAAAAGGATAATACCTCAAACTATTGATGCTCCAACCTCACCATCTCTAGGTGAAGACTGAACTATGTGAAGAAATTCTACCCCTCTACACTGGGATCTAGCATGAGTACCTCACACTACATGATCTTGATAATATGGATGCTATCACCCTAGAGTACCACATATACTATCTCTAACAATATGACTCATAGAAATACAAATACCTACCTAATACAGGGTAACAATCCATCTTCCTATAGAACCTATTCACATTCCCCAACCTTCCATATGACCGGAACTCAACTGTTAATCAGGAACAACGACCTTTCGTGGGTAACTATCATCCAAACTTATAACATAACACATAATCACTACTATGAGAGGTTGAACCTATCTTTTTACTACTCTTCTTACTTCCACCCTAATTGAAACTCCCAAAATGATGCTTCCCTCCCCCGAAAGCCAAACCACTCCCCCATCCAACTAGTACCACATGTCCACTACCTGAATCCCCCTTTAGGTTACCTTCTACAATGAGGGCCTAAACCATGATCTCTACAAACATTTTCAAATGGAAGATATTCACACAAGATCTGATATCGTTTATTAGCTTGTCATGTAAACGTTTCTCCACATCCATGTCATCTCCTACCATTACTATAATGAAGCGTCGCATATCGGTGAACCGGATAGCGTAATCCATCACCAAAATTACTCATTGGGTAAAAATCATAAAATTTGTAGTCATATCCTACCTCATGGTATCTTAATTGAAATTATCAACAAAAATTTCCTAGAAATATTTCTATAACATTCCTTCATCTTGTTCAGTCTGCACCATGATATCCCACCAGCTCTTTTCCTGACCACTCAATATATAGGCTTCCAACATAACATGCTTCTCAAAAGGAGTCTCCATATAGGGAATAATTGTCTATATGGAATCTATCTAGAACTCGACATCCTCATGTCCACCCTCTCTAATAATGGTCATAGGGTGTTATAACATAAATTCACTAGTCATCCCAAACATGCTCGGAACAACCTATCCTAGGTCATGTTCCATAATTTTCATATATAGATAATGTTTCTCATGGAACTAATCTTCTATATTATCTGAGATCAAAACATTATATTTATACCCTATTGGAGGATAATTTTTAGCAACATCCTCTTGTCTCCTAAATGACACATGTCTTCATGGAAGCATTTCCCCATAATTCCATACACTATATTTAGAACACATAGCATGTAGCTTTCACAATTCATAAATAAATGAAGTCTCTCTACTAGACATTAAAAACAAATTTCTCATACACTAAACCAAAGTTCATCATCACCACCCAAACCTACCATCGACCATCCCTACCATAGGTCATGGTCAGCATGGGGTAAACCAACATACACAGTAACAATTATTACATTAGACACCATTTAAAAATTATTTCCATACCAAATACATTAATCATTCCTCCTAGGAACATTTTACATTTCATAACTTGTTACAATAAACACTATCAACTCATTCTAAAACATTAATAAAGAACATTTTTTAATCTTTATTTACCAAATTTCCCTCTTCACCCATTTTCATTATTTTATTAGACACCAGTTTACTTAGACTTTTAAGGAATTTTGATTCATTCTACCCTTTATGCCTCACACACACATCTTGTGTGTTCCAACCATGATGTATGACACTTATATACCAAGTTTACTTTAATGATTCCTTAACACACATTCTTATGTCACCATGTACATGAGCCAAAATATTGTTATATAGTCAAATCACATGACAAGTGCATCAACCAATGGTAAAATATCATGAAATTTAACTATGAACATCCAAAAAAATAAATCCCATATCAGGGAATATGGTTTTCCACCATACATTGGTTAGATACTCCTAAGTAAAAGTTCATTGTTAAGTCCAAACACTTCCTAATATCATTTTTACCAATCCCATTAAAATAAAACCATCCTTTGATACCATCTTTTAATATGCCAATTCTACTAACCACAAAATTGGTGCCCCAATCCGGGTCATCACATGACCACAGGCACACCTCAGCGTATTCTAGGGGATGTCGACTAGAAGTGAGGGTATAATGAGTCACATGGGGACACTATACCATATTTACTATAATAAAACACAAAATATAATAAATTTAATAATATAAAAAATTTAATAACCATTAACCATGGATAACCAAGAATCTCCCAACATGGTACAAGCCACAATAATATAGTTAATAATTTCAAGTCATGGGAATAGTTCCAAAAGTACAAGAAAACCCAAAATAATGTAAAAAAAAGCTAAATCCTCCAAATGGCCCTAACTCCATTTATAGAGCCTCATCCATATAGATCACAAGCCTAACTCAACTCCCAAGAACTAGGATTTTTTCCCTTTCCAGACCTATAACCAGGAAGTCTACTTGGGTACCCCATAGTGCCCCAACAGGGTGTGAGTAAAAATCAGTAGGACACCACCAACGCTATCTAAAAAATATCTAGTTTAGTAATAAGTTCATGAAAATTTTAAATAAATGAAAATATAAAAAAAGACATCTCATATTCCATAAGTTAACAACTTTACTTTATCCATTTCTACCATTATTACCAATTCCAAAAATTATACCATATTCATCACATAATTCATTTCTCATTAAGTGTTTAATGGATTAGGCATATTCAACGATAAAAATGCATAAGGGGAATAATGAAAGTTTCCCATCAAACTTGGTATAATCACATCACAACATATATACAACACACACACTGTGAAGCCTTGGTCTAGGTGGTCACATCGAATGAAACCATTAATGGATTAGAACTTTTTCCCCTTACCTAATCTGTGTATTATAGGGTGTAGTATATAGCCTTAGTGTAACTTGGCATATGGGTGTGGAACCTCATGTTAATACCTTGCTCAACCAAGCCATGTTCACATTCTTATTTATCAATTCACCACACACATACCATATCCCAACCAATAAAACCAATACTAATAGCAGTCATAACCCATAAAAATGTGGGAATCAACAATACACCATAACCCATTAACACATTTTCCATTTACATTAGATAATCATTAATCATAATTACCTTTTCTTATTCCTAACTTACTAAGTATATTCACTAATTCACATACACTAACCCATTTTTTATATTCAAAAACTTCTCACATATTAATTCATTTGTGCCAATTATCATTCCCCATGTATTCTACAACTTATGATTTTCAAGTACAACTTATCATTCAATTTTTCACATTCACATTAATCTGATTTAACCAATTTTTATTCCAATCTAAAAAATCCCTCATGAAATTATACATATCTAGACACAGCTATCAAAATCCTCTTCATAACAATAAAATTAACCAATCAACATGTTTATCATAGGATATACTTAAACATGAGTCAATTTAATATTTAACATTTTTATTCCATGTTCGAGAAGGTATTTGTACCCAATTGTTGGCCCTAAATATGTTAAATTTTCCTCAATGCATCCCATGGGCATCATGAGGGGTTCAAATTGTCAGTTAGACACCCATTTTATCAAGACTCACTAACGACTCTGTAAGTAAAATAAGTGGGAAACAATAACCCAATATTACATGCACAAATATACTAAAAAACTATGGGATATAACTTGTATAGCACCTAAAATTAATTATATGATAAATAAACTTATAATGGTGGCCTTAGATCTGGATTCAAGTAACCTATGAGGATACAACCCAATGCTTTGATCCACAACCATAAATGATCCAAATGTCCTAGAAGTGAGTGACATTGATCCTTGGGAGCTCTTGAGGTTCATGGTACGTCACTAGGGTTGAGTGTGGAAGAATTAGTGGAAAAATTTGGTAGAACATAATAATAATGGAATGAAAAAACTATAATTTTTCAAACATTTAATAGGGTGCATGGTTTACCCGCATGGTTTTCCAAACCATGTGCAAACCATGAGCAAGCCACTGTCTAAGGGAAGTGTGGTCTCATGGTTACGTTGAGATCTCCACAGGGTTTATCTAACCATAAACCAACAGTGTGTAATTCCACTATCCATGGTTTTACAATTTTCCTAGGATGGTCAATCATTTTTTTTAAACCATGCCAAAACTGTGATCCTTGAACATATTTCCCTAGTTTTCCTTCTTTTAATATCATGAACCCTAGGAACACCCCAATGACCCTCATACTCCCATTGAACCATTATTTAATGAATAATAATTGATTCAAACCAAAATTTAATTAGAGCATAGCTTCATAGAGATGAGATCTTACATAAACATCAATATAATTCAATCAACCTATAAATCTATCAGATTAACCTATATTATCTAGGGTAATACTCCTATTATGTTCTATCATATAACTAAATATATTTTACATCATCAAACAAAATTTAAATTATTCATAATAGATCATAAATATCATTAGAAAAAATAATGTATCTCTACCAAGAGGGTGAAACCAGGTATAATTAGGCCCACTTTTCGTGCACTGAGTAAATATTTTGTAAATAATAAACCATAATTTTTATGGGTTTTCCCCAAGGTGGATATATTATAGATCATAAATCCACTTGTTTTCTTCTGATCATAGATTTCTGTGCCAGAAAACCACACACTATATACATTAAAAAATTAAACTTTTCATGCATTTTACCTTTCTCATATTTTTATCACAGATTTTATCCCATCTTAACCCCCTAAAATCACTAAACTGATACCTAATAATAAATAATTTTTTATTTGAAACCATATGAGTTTCCTCAGTCTGGAACCCCCATATCTTGTGGTAAAACACATACATTAATTAATATATTTGATACCAACTAAGGAAACCCAACCTAACATATATTTATCGACATATTGGTTTTATAATTATTGTTTTTTGAATTTTACAAGTACATAATTTTTTAAAATAATATTGATTATAATCTGTATTTCATAAATATATGAATATATTTTTATAATAAAATTAATTAATTAAATATCATCTTCTTTTTATTTCATGTTTCATTCTCATAATGTATCGAATTTTATCTTGTATTATAAATTTTTAACAAAAATATAATATGGGGTTTTTGGTTTTCTAATACGTGTGAAGAATTATATTCAAAATAGTATTTAATTTAAAGAAAAAATATACTAAAATCTTTGGGAATTACAATAGTGATGCACTATTTTAAAAAATTTGAAATGTTATGACAATGAAGGATATGTTATCGTTTGATGTGACCCACATCACATGATGAGGGTATGTTTCATAAGCCCCTCCCACCAAAGATACCATATTAAGGAGAGAGAGGTGATGACCCCTCAATCCTATAACTAGTAGAACTAAGGGTAGCACCAAGGGTATAAAAATATCATAGTATGAGAAGTATTACCCTCTATAAATGACACGTTTTTGAAAGATTAGATAAAAACCCACCAAAAAATAGAAAAAAAAATAAAGGTATATGAAAAATCATCTCATAATTCATTAATAAAGTAAAATTAATACATATAAAATTCTACAATGTAAATACCAAAACATTGGTTTGTGGAAGCGACTCAACAACAACTCCAACAAGGCTAGTAATATACATTTCAACCCCAAATATCCTCAAGGAAACCTGGAAAATAGTATATATACATATAGTGATCATAATGGGTATAATTTGAAGGGACATAACCAAGGCCTCAACTTCCCATATGAAATATGCATGATAATTCGCTAGTGAACAAGCATTAGAACCCACAAGCCCCTATACTTGTCATATTCCTTGACCAAGCCTCATTATATATCACTCACTAAATACCACTCCAATATAATAATATATCATTGAGATAATAACAAATTTAGGTTCCCTACTTCCACTTCCCCACTGATTTAAACTCTCACACCACAATGTCCAACATCTTATGCTCTCATCCCTTCCATACTTATCACATAAAATCCCATCAAATCCCACCTATAGACACCTGGTCCATACATCACATCAAATACTATACATAGATTTCTTGTACAAAAATCACATCACATCAAATCTCTCATATAGACACTTGGGCCTCAAATAACATCGCATCATATCTTTCATGAAGACACCTAGTCCACTCATTATATCAAAAATAGAATCGGGGCTATAGTGTATCATCAATGTGGAGGAAATTAATCATGTGACCACCTATTACAAAACATGATCCCCACCACATATCACATCACACCACATCAATTCTCGCCTATAGACACATGGTCCCACACATTGAATATCCCCTCTAAGACACCTTGTCCATCACATAAGTAACGGGTAATATCTATCCTAAACCTGTATCAATACTTCTAAAGGATGAGTATAGGAGAGGGTGTTTCGATCCATCCATATGACTAACATACTAGATGTTGGGGGAAACCCTGAACTCAGCAACTTTGAACATTGTAAAGTTATCCAAATTGGATGGGTCACATATTAATATTACATAAACAAACATGGTATACAGATATAACACAATATCCAAACCATGGGTTTGCATGAAAAATAGTAGAATAATTGACATCACCACTAAGTATCACACAAAAACCCTATCAACCACTTACACCACTATATTAAACACCATGTAACTACCATACAATCCACACAACATTTCCCACTTTCAATAATAGGATTCCCCACATTTTTTAGCAATTTCAATTAAAATTTCACAATTAATTTGTTCATCCATTTCAGTTTAATCCATTTATAACACATATATTAAAAATAGACCTTGTTTATTTACAAACATTTTTTAATCATAGTTCATCCCATGGAAGACCATACAATGGATGCAACCATTACATGATACAACTAACCAATCTCACACAACCACTTCCATAATAGTATACATCCACCACCATCACCACATCACATCACCCAAACCATCTCACAACACAACCACCATATAATTCTATCACTACATACCCTAAAGAATTCACTACACCAAAACAACCATAAAAAACCCCTAAACTATAACCAATGTGCCGCAACCACTCACCCATAACCACTACGCCACCACCTATGCATTCCAACCACTATTACATGACCATTATGCCACACACACTCTTCCATAACCACTACACTACAACCTCTATGCCACTAACACTATTCCACATCACACAACTTCCCACATCACATAAATGCTAACCAAGCACCATGTCACTTCCTAACATACTACAAAACCCATCTGGTCACTAACATCATTTCACAATATCCCAAACCACATAGGAAAACAAAACAATAACAATCACATAATAGAAACACCAACCAGCTACCATAATTATTCTAGGAATTTTATAACGTTAATTATTTAATTAGAAAGGATATTATCACAAAAACTAGATGTCCAAGGGAAATAAATTATTTTAAAAATATATGTTACACAACCTCTTATTGAAGGTGATATCACTCAATAACACAACAAGGGTCATTACAGCATAATGGCTATAGTGAAAAAATATCCTAATATCCCTTCTTATCATAATTGGAAACATGCATTCATAATAACATCGACAAGATATATAAAATCATTAACACGTCGATAACTTACATTTCTATCAATTTTAGAAATGAAAATTAATTATCTCATTATATTGACCCTTACAATTTTTATAATGGTAAGTAAAGGCATTAAGATATCACACATTGAACAAAAAAAGAGAGAACAAGGATCCCCTGACTCATATATGCATTTTGATCTCACATCACTCTATACATTGATGAAGAAACTTCCCAAAATCCAATACCATAGAAGGAACTCGTGGATTAACCTACACCAAACCAAAGGGTTTTAAAAAAAACCAAAATCACCCTAAAAAATATTTACTGTTGCTACAGATCTCTGAATCAGAATAGAAGGGAATACCTGGGAAAGAGAGGATAACACACCATGAATCACCAATGGGCTCCACAGAAACCCAATGATCGAAGAAAGGGAGATGAGGGATAGAATATATATTCAAGGTACTAAGAGTTTGTCTGAATAGAGAGAGGGAATCAAAATGGAAAATAAAATGGATCAAAGGGTTATAAAATAACCTAGATCTCGATACATTCAAAACAAGTAACACATTTACGATGTGAAAAAAAATCAAATTTCCTATAAAATTCACTTCACCTCATCTCAAGTTAATTAATAATCTTGAATTCAACTTTCACCGTGTGAATCCATTTCATGCGACACACCTCTATCAAATAGTATCTTATAATTCACCAGATTTGGATGTTTCAAATCACTAATTCACATCATGTACCCCTTTCATGACATAAATATCTTGAAAAATATATGTTTTACCTCCAACCACCATGAAACCTCTTCTAGACTCCTATTAAACACCTCTGACACTAAAAATTAATAATATAATGGTCCTGGAAGTCCCAAACATCTATAATTGATACCAATAAAATGATTCTCATTAATGAGAATCAAAACCAAACCTAAAAAAGAGGGTATGAACTACCACACTATGAGATATAACTCAATGATCCCAGCACTCCTCAAATGATACAACCATCCAAGCACACCAACCAAAAGCCCCACAAAACACCTCGCACAACCACATCACTACATATCACTGGGAATAACACTACAACATCTAGTACCAGCCACGACCACAAAATTTCCAAATAACCACACCAACCTACACATATCCCAAACCAACCACTTCCACAAACAACACACAACACATCACCATGCTAACATACTAGGGAATTCAATCCTCCATGTCAAGATACTATCCTTTATAAGTGAAACTAACTCACTTACATAGGTTTCATAGTATCGTTGTATAATGTGACTTTATTAGGGATCAAGTACTCCCCTTTTCATATTTTTGGTGTTTTATTGCACATCACATGTCATCGGAAATATCACATACCATAATACATCCACATCCAAACACCACAAAACAAGAAAAATACAGAATATAAACTAAAAACATCTCTTTGAATTGTTCATGCATTGTAGAATCTCACTCAAATGTACTCTCCTCTATACCATAATTTCCCCCACAACACACAAACAAATAGAATGGTTCATACATAAAACACCTCTTGTCAAGATCCTATATCTCTACTATCCACCCCATGAACATTCTATCATCATTGATATCCAACTATCCCTAGTGAATAAAATGGGATTAATTGTTAAGATACTGACTATGATGGGAGATATAAAAGATGCCATGGATCCTCTCTAACCATGGTGTAAATTCCAACTAATATTTCACCTTTCCGAATTTCCCTGACATCTAAAAGGGTCTAATAAACCTGGGAGAATTCTTACTCTGCCTAAAAAACCTCTACTACCCACATTGAGGGGAGACTCTAAAGAATATATGGTCTCTAACAATGAACTCTATAGGATTATACCTATGATTAGAATAGACCTTCAGATAGTCTTGTGACACCCCCATCCGCTCCTAAACCAACTAGATAGTCTCAATCATGCACTATACCACACTAGGGCCGAGAATTTCTAACTCCCCAACCACTTTCCAACATGACATAAAATGACACAGTTTTCCACATATTGCCTCAAATAGATCCTTTATAATGGATGAGTGATAAATATTATTTTATAAAAACTCAATGAAAGGAAGGTTTTGTATCCAACATCTACCAAATTCCAAAATGCATAACTGAAACAAATAATACATTGTATCGATGGTATTATCCATCTTCCCATCTATCTAAGGTAGAAATGTAGTGTTAAGGTGAAACTAAGAGCCAAATGCATATTGAAATCCCATACATGCATACATTTTAAAACAAGGATTTTGATCATAGATGATGGTCATCGGTACTTCATGAAACCTTACCATATCCTCCACATAATTCCATACTAAGACACCCATGTCACTCGACTCATGGATAACCAGGTCATGAGATATTTTATTTAGTATTTCCATTGCCATAAAAACTACATCACAACCTCCTTGATCTTGGGGAAACACTATAACAAATTCCACTGATATGTCTTCCCATTTCCACTCAATTATATCCAAGGACTGCAGAAAACCTCCCTGAACATGGGGCACCAATTTCACCTACTGAAAAACTATTGATTTATCCACATACTATTCGACTAACCATTTCATCCTTTTCCCCAATATATGCATCCTCGTGCCACAATAAAAAAATTTCATAACAAGATTTACTAATAAATGTGATCATTGAAACTCCTGGAGAAATCCGACATGCTTCACATGCGGGACAAAAAACCTCTCCTAGAATGACACCTAATTCTAAATATCCATTAATTATCCCTATAAATGTTACCATGGAAAAAAATGATCACACATCAACTCCTACTCTTATTATTTCCACCGAGACTCCTCCACATACCAAAATAAATATGTCTCAACTATCTAATGATGAAGATAACCATGTCAACTTATCTACCCAAAAATAAGATGCATTACTACATGATCCTCTATTCCATTACAAATATCAATAGATTTTGGAGCCACATTCTCTAGGGACATCTAACACAATGAATTATAAAATAAATTAGCCTTATTTGTGGCGTAAGAGATCTCAAAATCATAATCCAAAAGAAACTCTTTCCACATGATGTATTATATATTCAAATCTTGTTGAGAATAAAATATCTCAATGTCTTTTGGCCTGTGAAAACTAAAAAAATCTCATTGATGAGGTAATTCCACCACAAGTTAAGCATGCACACAACATCTTACAACTCTAGATCATCGATGGAATAGTTACTCTCATGGAGATGTAACTGCCTATAACCATAACAGATCACTTATATCTGATACATCAACAAACATCCAAGGACTAGAATGGATTCATTATAGAGAACCTCAAATAACCCACCCTCTTCAGTAAAATGAAGCAATGTAACACTAACCAACATCTACTTCTAGTAACCAATTTTTTTCTTACACTGATGCGTCCATAAAAACTCCATTTTATTCCTAGAAAATGTTGTTAGTGGGGCTAAAAAATTAAGAGAAATATGGAAAAACATTTGATAATATCCAAAAAGAACTAGAAAATAATGAACCTATGGGAAATTCATGGTTGTTTCCTAGGAAATAATTTCTTTATCCTTTGATGGGTCTACTGTAGCACACTTTAGAGATAACACATGTGAAGGAAACACAGCTCTCATGTTGAAAACTCTCACTTGGACCACATTACATAATCATATTGGTGTTGAAGGACCTAAAAAATAACTCTGAGATTATCAAAAAGATCCTCATATGAAATTTAGTAGACCGTGATATTTTCAATGAATACAATGATGATCTGGTCTATAGACATAAGGAATATATTTCTTATAGTTTCCATGAGCATGTCTGGTTCACTTGTAACATCAAAAAACATGAATAACCACTTAAACACTATATACCTATATGTGATGATAGGCTTTTTAAAAAAAATCCATATCTTTCACCCTCAATTTATCATATCCATAGTGCAGAACAATCTTATAGAACTTCCTAGATCCACTCAAATAGTCAAATAGATCATCAATACTTGGAAGATGTTAATATTTCATGACCATCACATTATTCAACATCCATTATTTTATACATATCCTTAGACTACCACCTTCCATCATGGATGAAAACATTAGAGCACTCCATGGTGACACACTAGGTCTGATGAAAAACCACTCCATACAATCATTAACATGTTGCCTCATCTCACACATGCCCATGGGAACCATATGATTATGAGGAATAAAAATTGTTGATGTTCCAAGCTACAAAAATATCACAAACTCAACATCATTTTGTAGAGATAGTGATATAAATTATTATAGAAAACATCTAGGAACACCTTTAAAATCCTAGGAACAACCCCGCCTATGATTATTATAAAATATCCTCCAATTGTGAAAACATATGCTCCACATGCCTACTAGCTAAGGGATATCCTCTCTCACAAATGAACACCATTTACTGACCCTCCACATCAGAAAGAAAAATTCTTATATGAAATTAGTTGATGAATTCATGCACATAATAGATATAATATATATTAAGGATAATATCATATAGATGTATATGTAACCAGAATAAATCCCCCACTGAATGGCTCTACCCTATTATTATTCTACATCCCTATCACACATCAAACAATGAATTTGGACCTCCAACCAGCATAGATAACACTAGTTTCCTTGGAATTCTCACCAAATTTAGTCCCAACATAAATTCCAATGATGGATAAACAAATGATTTTGAGGCTCTTAAATCAAGAAAAACCATACACAAGGGAATATGATAAACCAGTCATACCTCAAACAACTCCTAACTCTACTAGTGATGGTGCATCCAATAAGTGAATTTGATTACACATGTCTCCAATATATATCTACTTCTTTCCTCTATGGATAATCTCTAGGATAGTTCCCTATTCATTATGACCATCATGTTGTTTCCCACTACTAACTCCATATGATCTCGACTGATGAACAACAACATGTGATCCCTACTACTGAAACTGCCTCATACGAAACTACTGATACTAAAAATTCACCTAACTATCCATTTAAAACTAACCACCCAAAGTAGTAGGACACTGAGACTAGTTGATCCCATATCTCCCATGGATATGGAACGCTAATGTAAAACACCCAAAAGGAACTTCGAAAAAACATGTCCCTTATTATTTGTAATGAAACTGCAAGCACTGATTCCTCACTAAACAGAACCATAGTTGACTGAACACTTATATCCCATCACATGAAGCTCATCTTTTAGAAACACTATGTTTTCCACCCTACTAAAAGCTAAAATCCCAAGGAGAGAATCTAATTGATTAACTCATCCTTTTTATGCACCTCTTAGTATGATGGGAGAGTAACCGTATGGACCACGTTACTTATGACTAGAAGAAAACACTCATATAGACAACCTTTCTAGACTACTCATCTAGGAAAACATCTAGATAGAGGTGTAGGAGTTACTTGAAAATGATCCAAAGATCCCACAAACTTATAATCCCCTACTGAAGGGAGATAGACTTCTATCTATTGAATTCCCTCATCATCTATGATAGAAAATCTACCCATAAATCCCTATAAAATGATGGAAACAACACATCTTCCACCTTACGATCAACAAGAAACAACATTCACCACTAATTTTTAGCTCATCAGATATGACTAACTACCCACAGTTCCCATAACGTAGCTAATTAATGGATTATACCAAAATATATCTCAATCTTATACATCCAGTCCTCCATATCTTGATTTAAAACACTCCCCTCATACTTTCCCAAACTCTATCATTGAGAGTTATGAAATGATCATATTCATGACTCATTCTCCTCTATTAGGTTAACCCTCTAATGATAAACCATATCATACTATTGAACATCAGCTACTTGGCTTGCTCACGAACAATTAACATGATTAATTCATGAAAACAAGTATAACATCCTATTCTTGGTATCATATAATTTTATCAATAATTATTTATATAATTTATTCTATTATACTAAAATAAAAAATTCATACATGAAAACAGGTCATATTTATGAATGTACATCTCCTAAGTGTCTACCCTACAAATAGGTCCACCTCACATGGTCATTTAATATGCTTAGTGTCTGTGTAAGGGATCATGGGGCCCCTAAAATCATGTGTCACAGCTATTCTCCTTGGCTAATTTTACACACCAAGATAAACTAGAAATATTTCCTTACAATCCCATGAAATCCTCAATATGAAAAAAATAAAAAATCCATCTCATCTCTCAATGATCACCTTTGATACCACTTCAGCATGACCCCCTCCGAAAAAGATACCACAATGAGGAGAGATAGATGATGATCCACTGAGTCCAGCCTCTAGTGGGCCATGGGATGACGACTAGCACTGAGGGTATAAAAATATAATAGTATGGTATAAATTACCCACTATAAATAAAATAGGATCAGAAGAGAGGATAAAAAACCACTGAGAAACTCCAACAGACAAAATAATGGTTAACCACAAAATATCTGAAAATGCATGAATAATGTTAAACTAATACATATGAAAGACTCTAATGTAAATTCCAAAATATATATCTATGAAGGTGAATGAAAAAAAACACCAAATGAGCTTGTAATTCCTAGATCAGTTCTCAAATTCCTCCTAGAAACCTGAAGAGTAGTATATATTTATATGTGTGGTTAGCCTAATAGGTATACTCAGTAGGGACATAACCAATGCCTCTTGTTCCCATGTGAAAAGAGAATGTTAATACACTAGTGATAAAATAGTAAAAAAACAATCACGTATATAGGTAATGTAACAAAACCTAGCCTCACCATGCTTCACTCACCAATTCACACATTGAATGTAATAATATATAATCAATATCATAACAACTCCAGGTGCCCTGATACATCTTCCCCACTAATTTTCCTCCCTCACACCCCAAATTAAAATGTCTTATATACTAATATCTTCCACACATATCACATCACATCACATCATGTCCCAACCATATAATATTGGGACACATCTTTCATCACATAACATACATTGATACCTAGGCCACATATCACATCACACGTCTCAATCAGCAAAACTAGGGTAACTCATGAGAAACCTTTACATCTCTCTCATATACATTTGGTCCAATCATCACAACACAACCAACACTAGAAAATTATGTTATCACCAAAATGGTAGAAATCAATATTGTTCATTCATCATTCCACAAATTACTCCCACCAAATATTACTGACACCAAATCACATATCTCACATAAACAACAAGGCTAATATGTCGCATATCATCTAGATAAACCTTTTTCATCACATGTAAAGACCATTAAATTTCAAGGAAAATTTTTTCTTAAATACTTCGGAATTTTACGAGTCTACGGTTTCTGACGGCACCTAATTCCGAGTCTCGGTGTGCCCGGAATCAATTTCTGAAGTTTTGTTCAGGTACGTTCAGAAAACCTACGTGCGGGTTTTTCTATATTTTGAACCAGTGCTCAGAATTGAAATATGAGGGCACTGATGAACTCACAACACCAGTATTTGCTTAAGGGAACCTTTACCGCAGTTGCGTTTTCTCGGGTGGAGAAGTTAATTTTTGGGGATTTTTAAAAAATAAAATAAAATTGTTGTACACAATTTTATTTATCTTTGGTGGTTATTTCATACAAGGATAAGTTAGAGGTGGGGCCCACAACCACATAACCTCCCATGAGAGGATAATGTGAGGTGGGTGCCACATGATCCCCTAACCTTTGAACTTCCCTTAAACCCCCATTAACTCCCCTTCATTTAATTTGACAACTCCTCTCTTTTTGAATTTTTTAAACTCTCCACCTCCCTTTCATTAATTATACCACCACATCTAATTAATAACTTCATTCATTAAATGGAACCTCTCATTTGAATCAATTTTTTAATTCCATGGAAATTCTTTTAAAATTTAGAGGCCTAATATAATATTTTCTTGGAAAATATTTTGGTGGGGGAAACCTTTGGAGAATTATAGAAGAGCTTCATTCTTCCAGGAAGAACGTCATACTCTCTTGGAGAAGAACACTCCACGACTTCTCCTACCTTCTTCTTCCTTCGCGTCAAGGGAGAAAACATCGCTCACGAGAAGCATCGCCTACGATAATAACTCTTCCTCCAACGTTGATGGGACGACACCGTTCTACCACGACGCTTGTCTTCTGTGGCTTGACGATGTGCGACGTCAATTATCGAGGTAGGGGTTTGATATAATTTTAAGTGAATGAAATTATTTTTCGTCCTTGGTGAATGCTTGTTTATCTTTGGCTAATTGATATCACCTAACGCGGAGGGCGCGGGCCGAACGCACATGGCCCGACGACCCTCCGATGATTCTTGAATATTTTGGCGACGACAATGACTACTGTACTTGTATCCTAAGTGGGTCCGACAGTTTGACTTCTGTTCTAGTATCCTATGTGGTTCTGACAGAGTAGCTGTTCTAGTATCCTACGTGGGTCCGACAGCTTAGTTGGTCTAGTATACTACGTGGGTCTGACAGGTTAAATGAATCAGTGACTACATCTGATCATCTTTATCGCTTTACGAAAATGTGTACCTATGTGAGCTGAGTCTTAACTTTCAATCATTATCATTGATGTGATTGACTTGCTTTCATGTGTGGACTGGGTTGTTCTTGGGCTCGAGAGTTGCAGCCAAACTATGATTGATAACTTAGGTATATGTATGGGTATATACCTAAGTTGAGTTGGTTGATACTTCCTGATTATATATTTCTTCTATGGTTTATCCTTCGTGAATTCTGGGAGACCTTCAGGGGTCTCGAGGTCCCTACTGAGTATCGTATACTCACCCCTGTGCGGGCTATGCCTGCACTACGTTGTGTTGGATGCAGACGATGGACAACACTGATCTAGGTGGAGTCTTGTGGAGCTAGACGGTGCCCAGTGGTGGACCACTCGACAGGATGTACACGGAGCGGACGGACGGACTTGAGGTGCTGAGGAGGTCATCTGTACCCACCCTTCAAGTGGGATTCCCGGAGGACGACTCAGTGGTTGTTGTTTTACTTTACTGCAGTTGTACTAGCTTTTCAGTTGTTCTGTACTTTACAGTTGGGTTTGTATACTAGCCCATTTACTTTACATCACTTACTTTTGTATTCAATATTACTTAGTGCTTACTTCTGTTGCGTACTCTATTGTGTTTGTTTACTTTTATAAAGGTAGTGTCTTCCCTTTTTATCGGGATTTATGCCTTTGGTGCTAGTCGTCAGCCCCTGGCCTATGGCGGGTGGGCTTGGGGTAGTCACAGCACGGAACCCATGGATGGGTCGTGAAAAATTGGTATCAGAGGTCGGTTCTACCGCAGAACTCGGGACTCTGATCATTCCTTTCTATGAAGCAATACTGTTAAGAGTATTGAGTTTGGTTTTTAGTCTAGGGAGTCCAGTGTTAGTGTGGCGGACGATATATCCATACACCAGGACCTTGACCTCTGATTTCCGACTCAGTGCACGAAAACACTGATTACATGTGTGTTTCCTTTGAAAAGTTTTCTTTGTGATTACTTTGTGTCAGCTCACCAGGTATATTGTTTGACTATGTCACACCTGTTTCTTTTCAGTATGGCCCCACGAAGGCATCCAGCTAGGGTTACGAGTTGCGTACGATATAGAAGCCCACCGAGCGACGAGGCCTCGGTGCAGGGCCCCATCACAGCGGAGGCACCAGCGGTACCACTACCCTCTGGGCCACCGATACCACTAGCTCCAGCAGCAAAGAGTGTACGTCGGATGAGTGTGTTGCACGAGTTTTAGCGACAAAGGCCACCCAGGTTCCATAGAGAGATGGACCCACAAGCAGCTGAGGACTGGCTGGAGGCTGTCGTCAGAGTTTTCAGATTGGTAGGGACACCAGCCGACCTTATGGTGATCCTTACTACGAGTCTCCTGCACGCAACAGTAGGTAGATGGTGGAGCCTGATGCTCCAGGTTCATGACGATACATCTTTAATTTGGACAGAATTCGAGAGTCTCTTCCGCTCAGAGTTTGTTCTAGCCACCCTTCATGCGGTGCAGATTCAGGAGTTACTTCATCTGCAGGAGGGAAGCATGACAGTAGCTCAGTACTCAGCGAGGTTCACTGACCTCTCATGATACTCCACGGATATGGTGAGGGACCCATTCTTCAGGGCCTAGACCTTTGATCAGGTACTCAGACATGAGAGAAGGGCTTCTATGATCTCCCTCAGTATTATAACGCTGGCGGGAGTGCTGGAGCGAGCCCTTCTTGTGGAGAGATTCCTTGCTGAGTCGACACCAACGGCGAGACCCACCGTAGGGTGACACGTAGCAGAGTCTTCTTCAACGGGCAATAGATAGTTGACGCAAGTTCTAAGTGGACCAGGCCATCAGGGGAGTGACCTCAGGATACAGGTTCGGTTGTGTGGAGCACCCAAAACAGAGCCAGCTATATGAGGAGCAGGCAGTGTTATGCATGCGGCGGGCAGGGTCACATGGCTTGAGACTGTCCGACCTGCCATGAGGATGAGCAGCAGACAGTGGAGGGACCTCCCAGAAAGAGGCAGAGGTTTTACCATGGTGGTCCACCGGGAGCAGGTGGACGTGGAAGAGGAGATGTCCGAGCAGCGGGTGGTGGACGACGTTTTGAGGCTCTACCACCACCACCACCAGGAGGTCCACCCTGACCATAGGGAGTTGGCGGAAAGATTCAGGCTCAGCTCTAGGCAGTCGATTCCTATGACCACAGCGCACCTGAGATGATTCGAGGTACTATCTGTTTCTACTCCACCCTTGTTTTAGTACTTATAGACATAGGTGTGAGTCATTCTTTTATTGTTGCTGCCCTTGTTCGGAGCTCGGAGATTCCGACGGAGCCATTGGCTCGATCCTTATGACTAGAGAATCCTATGGGAGCATAATAGATGATTACGTACTGGTGCCAGCAGTGTGATCTTACTCTAGGAGGAGAGAGCTTCGGCTGGGATCTTCTTATAGCGGTGTCGAGGCCTTACGACATCGTCTTGGGTGTGGACTGGTTATTTACAGTTCGTGCTCATATTGACTGTATTAGGCGCAAAGTGCGGTGTGTCTGCACGGATGGGACTAGGTTAACTTTCACCAGTGAGAAGGGAGCCTTTTCAGTGCAGGATGGACTTACACAGAGGAGATGGTATCCGATCACACATTAGTTGGCTAGCCTCATCCTCAGAGCGGTTGATGTGTGGAGTCTGAGTTTTCCTGTTGTGGTGGATCAGTACGTGGATATTTTTCCTGACGACGTTCCAGGACTACCACCTCGCAGAGAGGTATACTTATACATAGACCAGTCCCCTAGGACAACACCGATATCTACTCTATCATATCGGATGGCTCCCACTGAGCTTTGTGAGCTGTGGGTATAGCTGGAGGACTTGCAGGGGAAGGGATTTATCCGACCCAGTGTTTCACCCTGGGCGTCTCCAATTTTGTTTGCCAAGAAGGTGGATGGGAGCTTGAGACTGTGTGTCGACTACCGTCGCCTGAATCAGGTGACTGTGAAGAACAAGTACCCACTCTCGAGGATTGATGACCTCTTTGATCAGCTCAAGAGAGCACGATGGTTCTCAAAGATAGACCTCAGGTCAGGCTATCACCAGCTCAGAGTTCAAGACGAGGATGTGCAGAAGACGTCCTTTAGGTGTCGGTATAGCCACTATGAGTTCTTGGTTATGTCCTTCGGCGTAACCAATGCTCCAACAGTTTTCATGAGTCTCATGAACATGATCTTCCATCCTTACCTCGATCGATTTGTCGTAGTCTTTATCGATGACATACTGATTTACTCAACTAATGAGGAGGAGAACACCTACCACTTATGGGTTGTACTGGACACACTCCTAGAGCACCAGATTTATGGTAATCTCTTGATGTTACAATTCTAGATTCGAGAGGTTCACTTTCTGGGACACGTCATCTCAGAGGCTAGAGTTGTAGTGGATCCAGTGAAGATCGAGGCAGTACTTTCTTGGGAGCCACCCAGGATCATGACGGAAGTGCGGAGTTTCCTGGGTCTGGTTGGGTAATATTGAAGATTTGTACCAGACTTCTCAAGAGTTGCAGCACCACTTTCAGCTTTTATGAAGAATGGGAAACCCTTCATGTGGTCAGATAGATTCCAGAAGAGCTTTCAGGAGCTGAGATAGAGATTGACCAGTGCACCCATCTTGAGGCTACTAGAGGAGGGCGTTGGGTACGTAGTTTACTAAAACGCATCAGGGACCGGACTCAGGTGTGTCCTGATGTAGGAGCGAGCGGTGATCACGTACGGTTCATGGCAGTTGAGGCAGCACGAGCAGAACTACGCTACCCATGACCTGGAGTTAGCAGTAGTGGTCTTTGCCTTGAAGATGTGGTGGCACTATCTGATGGGCGAGTGCTTTACAGTCTACTCTGACCACCAAAGCCTCAGGTACATCTTCTCACAGAAGGACCTGAACCTGAGACAATGATGTTGGCTCGAGTTCCTCCAGGACTATGACTTTAAGATAGTATATACTCCTGGTAAGGGGAACTTTGTAGTAGATGCTCTCAGCAAGATATCGGGCATTCAGCTGCTAGGAGAGGCGACGGAGCAGCTGGCCGCGTTGCAAATATCCTTTGTGGATAGAGATAGATCATCCTTTCTTCAGTCTCTCACAGTCACTCCTCTACTTCTTCATCGATTCATAGAGGCACAGCGTGGGGACGTTGACTGTGAGACGTGACGTGCTCAGATATCCTTAGGGTAGGCACCTGATGGATTTTCTGAAGGAGGGGAGCACGTCATCCTCTTCAGGGGACGTAACATGGTACTAGTTGCACTACAGGAGGAGGTGCTGATGGAGTTTCACACTTCCCCTCTAGCGGTACATCTAGGAGTGGCGAAGATGTATTAGGACCTCAGACGACAGCACTGGTGGCCGGGTATGAAGAAGGTTGTAGCAGAGTTTGTATCACGATGCCTCACTTGTCAACAAGTGAAGGAGGAGCACCAGGTACCAGCAGGCTTGGTACAACCCTTAGAGGTCCCAGAGTGTAAGTGGGACGGGATACCCATGGATTTTTGTGACGGGGCTTCCACGTACATCCAGAGGGCAAGACTCTATTTGGGTGATCATAGACCGACTCACCAAGACTGACCACTTCCTACCGATCAGAGAGCATGGCTCGGTAGAGATCTTGGGACGCCTCTACGTTCAGGAGATCGTACAGATTCATGGTGTGCCATCGTCTATAGTTTTTGATCGAGATGCTCGATTCACTTCCCGGATATGGAAGTGGTTATAGGAGGCTTTTGGGACGCAGATACGTCTGAGCATCACCTTCCATCCTCAGATGGACGACCAGACAGAGAGGACCATTCAGACTCTCGAGGACATGCTCCGTGCATGTTTCCTCGACTTTGGTCGCAGCTGGGAGGATCACTTACCCTTGGTGGAGTTTTCGTACAACAACAGTTACCACTCCACCATCGGGATGGCCCCTTAAGAGGCACTGTACGCCCGACCTTGCAGATCACCTATGTGCTGGACTGACCCGGGGGAGTCAGCACTTGTAGGACCAGAGATGGTGCGGGCTACGACGAAGAAGGTTTAGATCATCCAGGAGAGGATGAAGACTGCGCAGAGTAGACAGAAGTCCTATGCTGATAGGAGACAGAGACCACTGTAGTTTGAGGATGTCGACCATGTTTTTCTATGGGTCTCACCTAGATGAGGTCTAATGAGATTTGACCGGGGCGGAAAGTTATCTCCGCACTTCATCAGGCCTTTCCAGGTCCTCAGCAGGGTAGGCGAGGTGGCTTACCACCTGACCCTTCCACCTTAGTTTCACCGGGTGCATGACGTTTTTCACGTATCTCAGCTGAGGAGATACGTGCACGAATCGTCCCACATCATCGACCACGGGGAGCTATACATCGATGATGGGTATACATTCACAGAGGTCTTAGTGGAGATCTATGATCAACAGGATCGGTTCCTATGTGGATGGTTGATTCCTCTGGTGCGCATTCGCTGGCATCACGGGAAGCTCTAGGAGAGAACTTGGGAGTGCGAGGCTCAGATACGAGCTCAGTAACCCCATTTGTTTCCCTAGTCTGTGTTGTAGCTTTATGGGGATGTAAAGCCCTAAGGTGGAAGTAATGTAAAGACCTAAAAATTCCAAGGAAATTTTTTTCTTAAATACTTCGTAATTTTACGAGTATGTGGTTTCTAATGGCACCTGATTCCGAGTCCCAGTGTGCCCGGGTTCAATTTCTGAAGTTTTGTTCGGGTACGTTCAGTAAACGCACGTGTGGGTTTTTCTATCTTTTGAACTGGTTCTAAAAATTGAAATCTGAGGGCACCGATGAACTCTCATCACCGGTATTCGCTTAAGGGAACCTTTACTGTAATTGTGTTTGCTCGGGTGGAGAAGTTGATTTTTGGGGATTTATAAAAAAATTAAATAAAATTGTTGTACACAATTTTATCTATCTTTGGTGATTATTTCCTACAAGGGGAAGTAAGAGGTGGGTCCCACACCCACATAACCTCCCATGAGAGGTTAATGTGAGGTGGGGCCCACACAAGCCCCTAACCTTTCAACTTCCCTTAACCCCCCATTAACTCCCATTAATTTAATTTTACAACTCCTCTCTTTTTGAATTTTTTAAACTCTCCACCTCCCTTTCATTAATTATGCCACAACATCCAATTAATAACTTCATTAATTAATTGTAACCACTCATTTTAATCAATTTGGTAATTTCATGGAAATTCTTTTAAAATTGAGAGGCCTAATATAATATTTTCTTGGAAAATATTTTGGTGGGGGAAACCTTTGGATAATTAGAGGAGAGCTTCATTCTTCCACGAAGAACGTCATACTCTCTCGGAGAAGAACGCTCCATGACTTCTCCTACCTTCTTCTTCCTCCGCGTCAAGTGAGAATACACAGCTCACGAGAAGCGTCGCCTACTAAAACAACTCTTCCTCCAATGTTGACGGGACGACACCGTTCTACCGCGACGCTCATCTTCCGCGGCTCGACGACGTGTGACGTCAATTATCAGGGTAGGGGGTTTGATATAATTTTAAGTGAATGAAATTATTTTTCGTCATTGGTGAATTCTTGTTTATCTTCGACCAATTGATATCGCCTAACGCGGAGGGCGTGGGCCGAACGCACATGGCCTGACGACCCTCGGAAGATTCTTGAATATTTTGGTGGCGGCAATGGGAGGCGGTGGCGAAAAAAGGTGGCGGAGAACGAAGGCGGTGGTGATACAAGGTGAAGGCCGCACGCCGGCCGCATGAGAAAAAACTGCGGCCCGCAACTGCAGGTCGCTCGGCCGAAGAATAACTGGTCGGTCGTGGCCTGTCGGGCTTGTGGAACTGCGGCACCCCACGGCACTGCGCTGTGGAGGACTGCGGCCCGCGCTCCGTGGGCTGCTTCGGCCGGCCGGGTTGGAGAAGGCTGCGACACCCATAGGTGCCGCACGGGAGGACAGCGGCCCGCTCGCGTCGGGAAGACTGGTCGGCTTCAGCCGACTGGATTAGAGGGTGGCACCGCTCGGCACCGCCGGTTCGGGAAATCCCCCCCCCCCCCCCCCGCACCGCTCAGCGAGCCACGGCCGGGCCGGGCCGCTCATTATCGGGTCGGGTTGACCCCTTTTCCGGGTCGGACCCGCCGAGCCAGAACGGGCCGACCCGCCCGCCCACCGGGCTTGACGGGCCGGGCCCGTTTTTCTTAAATGCGAATAACTTCATGACCGTGCATCTGATCGGCGCATCGTCTATGGAACTAGGACCCTCGCCACGAAGAGGTCATTTTTCAATACTCTAAGTGAGTTTTAGACGACTATGGGAAACGGTCGGGTTTGGAACGAGCGTATTTCCAACCGGGCCCCTCGAACGAAAATAATGATGACTCTCAGACCGGGCGTCCAATTGACGCGCCATCTGTTGCATTGGGTTCCTTTTGACGAGACATAACTTTGGGATACATCAACTCTGGACTTCGTGATAGTTGATGTATCAACCCCCTTGGCTCGAGGAGTGGACCCTCCCGGAATCGAGCGTGTTGTGTGCGGGAACCCTAAAGCTGGCTGCGACTGCAACAACTACCGTACTGGAATCCTCTATGGGTTCGACGACGACAAAAACTATACTGGAATCCTCCGTGGGTTCGACAGCGATGACTACTGTACTTGTATCCTAAGTGGGTCTGACAGATTGACTTATGTTCTAGTATCCTACGTGATTTAGACAGAGTAGCTGGTCTAGTATCATACGTGGGTCCGACAGCTTAGCTAGTCTAGTATCCTACGTGGGTCTGACAGCTTAGATGAATCAGTGACTACATCTGATCATCTCTATCACTTTACGAAAGATGTGTAACTTTGTGAGCTGAGTCTTGACTTTCAATCATTATCATCGATGTGATTGACTTGCTTTCCTGTGTGGACTGGGTTGTTCTTGGGCTCGAGAGTTGGAGCAGAACTGTGATTGATAACTTAGGTATATGTATGGGAATATACCTATGTTGAGTTGGTTGATACTTTGTGATTATATCTTTCTTCTGTGGTTTATCCTTCGTGGATTCTGGGAGACCTTCAGGGGTCTCAGGGTCCCTACTGAGTATCGTATACTCACCCCTACATAGGCTATTCCCACACTACGTTGTGATGGATGCAGACGATGGACGACACTGATCGAGGTGGAGGCTTGTGGAGTTGGACAGTACCCGGTGGTGGATCACTCGGCGGGACATACACGGAGCGGACAGACGGACTTGAGGTGCTGAGGAGGCCATCTGTACCCACCCTTCAGGTGGGATTCCTGGAGGACGACTCTGTGGTTGTTGTTTTACTTTAGTTCAGGTGTACTAGCTTTTTAGTTGTTCTGTACTTTACAGTTGGGTTTTTATACTGTCTCATTTACTTTACAGCACTTACTTTTTTATTCAGTATTACTTAGTGCTTACTTATGTTGTGTACACTGTTGTGTTTGTTTACTTTTATAAAGGCAATGTCTTCCCTTTTTATCTGGATTTACGCCTTTGGTGCTAGTCTCCATCCCTTGGCCTATGGAAGGCAGACTTGGGGTAGTCACGGCACAGGCCCCGAGGACTGGTCGTGACATCACATCAGTACTGGGTAATCTTGAACAAAAACCTTTATCACTATTTTTGAAGGAGGAGTAGGTGATGGGGGTAGAAAACTATCTATATCACTAAATTCTAATCTATTGGGGAAACACCCGGAATTCAGAACCTCAAATTGTTGGTAAGGTTATCCACCTTAGGTGGGTGAATTTAAGAATAAAAATAAACATATATGTTATATATATATATAGCACATAATACCCAACCTACAGGTTCACATCAACAACACCAGTGCACACAACATCACCACCATGTGTAACACATCAACCATATCAACAACTACCACTATTAAATGAAACATCATAAAATCTCCACATAAGCCATAATACAATTACCACTTTTAGTTATATCATTCACCAGATTTTTTATCCATTTCATTTCACATTGCACAATTCATTCATTCATTCATTCATTCATTCTTATCCATTTATCACGCATCTATTTCAAGTCTACCTTATTTATTTACCAACCTATTTTTTTCATTTATCATAGTAGTTCATCCTATGGTTAATAGGGAAACTGTCACACCGAGACTTCTCAAATTATTATTTTTTAATTTTTTTTATTTTTTTTATCTGGATTTGAAATATTTTGTCGAGGTGTGGGCCAAGCCTGGTTAAATTTTTTTATTTTGCTGATAAATTAATGTTTTGTGATTGGCAGCATCCAGCGCATGGGCAGGGCACGGTTGAGGTCGCGCGGCTTTGCTAGGTCACCATGCAGCCTACCTTGTGTTTAAAAAAAATATATTATTATTATCATTATTAATTAATTAATTAAAAGGGTGAATAATAAGATGGGGATAATGTAAGAAAAATAAAATTAATTTTAATGAATTACTTTATTAATAATACAAATGGTAATTATTATTATCATTATTATTAATAATATTATTAGTGTTAATAATATTAATATTATTATTGGTGTTAATAATATTAATAATATTATTAAAATGAGTAACTTCTTATTATTGTTTTTTATTGTTATCATTTATTATATTATTACTGTGAATCTAATTAGGGTTAAAAAATAAAGCGGTAGTTGAATACCCATTTCTCCCCACCAGGCACGACCTCTCCCTCCCCATGAAACCCTACTGTCATGACCCAATCATGGGGGTCCTGTCCCACACCAGCAAGAACATCAAAGATGTGGTTCATCTGGTTAGACCCTATCTAAGAGATGGGAGTCACCCCGACAAAGAGGAGGATGGTGCGTGTCAACCTTGACACCATTGGTTGGGAGTTGGGGCCACTCTCCTGATGAGTCCATGGCAGGACGAAACCAGTGAACCTCACATATGAAGAGCTGGACGGTTGAACCCCGTCCGCCTTGGAGGGGGCTGGGGTGCCACACGGGCGAACTGTTGTGCTGAGATGCTCAGCCCGTGGCAAGTGGTATCAGAGGGAATGTGCCTCGTGGTGTTGCGGAATTCTGTCATACGGACCTTGGTGGTGGGAGCGGAGTCCCGGGGTGTCATGTGGAGGTGACACGACACAGAAGGTCACACTTGCGAGATGTCTGAGGCAGAGACGCCACTATAAAGGGTGGGTCTCATGGAGGTGGTTTTCGACCCAGACAGAGAGGGTGGACCATGGTGGTTTGCGACCCAGAGAGTGGGTGGGCCATTGATTCCAACGACAAGGAAGAAGCGTCCCCTGAGGCCATGCTTGGTAGCCGGTTAGTTGGAAGCAGTCACGGACACACATAAGGCCACGATCCTGCATGCATGAGGGAGTTCATGGAATGGTAGTGGGAGAATGTCACGACCCAGTCATGGGGGTCCTGTCCCACACCAGCAAGTACATCAAAGCTGCGGTTCATCTGGTTAGTCCCTATCTAAGATATGGGAGTCACCCCGACAAAGAGGAGTATGGTGCGTGTCAACCTTGACACCACTGGTTGGGAGTTGGGGTCACTCTCCTGATGAGTCCATGGCAGGACGAAACCAGTGAACCTCACATATGAAGAGATGGATGGCTGAACCCCGCCCGCCTTGGAGGGGGATGGGGTGTCGCACGGGCAAACTGCTGTGCTGAGATGCTCAGCCCGTGACAAGTGGTATCAGAGGTAATGTGCCTCGTGGTGTTGCGGAATTCTGTCGGACAGACCTTGGTGGTGGGAGCGGAGTCCCAGGGTGTCATGTGGAGGTGACACGACACATAAGGTCATGCTTGCGAGATTTCCGAGGCATAGATGCCACTATGAAGGTTGGGTCTCGTGTTAGTGGTTTTAGACCCTGAGAGAGAGGGTGGAACACGGTGGTTTTCAACCCAGAGAGTGGGTGGGCCATTAATGCCAACGATAAGGAAGAAGCGTCCCCTGATGCCATGCTTGGTAGTCGGTTAGTTGGAAGCAGTCATGGACACACAGAAGGCCACGATCCTGCATGCACGAGGGCATTCATGGAATGGTGGTGGGAGAATGTCACGACCTAATCATGGGGGTCCTGTCCCACACCAGCAAGAACATCAAAGTTGCGGTTCATCTGGTTAGTCCCTATCTAAGAGATGGGAGTCGCCCCGAAAAAGAGGGGGATGGTGCGTGTCAACCTTGACACCACTGGTTGGGAGTTGGGGCCACTCTCCTGATGAGTCCATGGCAGGACAAAACTAGTGAACCTCACATATGAAGAGCTGGATGGCTGAACCCCGCCCGCCATGGAGGGGGCTGGGGTGCGGCACGGTCGAACTGATGTGCTGAGACGCTCAGCCCATGACACTACGCATCATTCCCCCATCCCTCCTATGCATTTCGCACCACATTCTTCCCAATCTTCCATGGTCGACGCCCTTTCCTCCCCCCAGCAAAGCTTTGCTCTGACCTCGGCGACCTCGCACCACCCTACCTCACCTGTGTGCATAGGTCTCCCTTTGCTGGACCCCTTTCTGGAGCAGATGTCCATTCTGTCGATTTTGACCCCCTCCGCACCCATTTTCTTCTAGCGACCAGTCGCCGGTGTCCCGCTCTCCTCCAATGAATACATATTCCCCCGGTAATCCCTTCTTCTACCTTTCATATGGTTTTGGATCGTGTTAATTGTGTTTTTGATTTCTCTAGTAGGTAGGGTGTTTTTTAGGGGTTCAATCATGGATTTTTTTTGTCTAATCTCTTAGATTAGGGTTCTATCTGGCCTCTTAGAGGTGCGATTGAAGTGTGATTGTTGTTTCAAAATATTTCCTAGAAATTTCATGATAAAAGGAAGGTGAATCCATGTTTAATCATTATTTGAAGAATTATTTTTACGTTCTTGATTAATCTGGTGCATTCTATGATTAATTGGTTTTGGTGAAAAATTGGTTTTTAAGAGGGTTTTGTACATGTTTGATATTTTTTAACATGTTTATATAAAAATGGGTGTGCTGTTTATGAAAACCCATAATTTTTCATTTAATATTTTCGTTGATATGTGAAATTATTTTATTCAGGTGTGATGGTGGTTTGAATTGTGTTTTGATGTGGCGTTGGTGTGTCTTGGGTTTTAAAATGGCATTTATGCATAAAACTGAGGGTGTTATTGATGAAAACTCTTGAGGTACTATTTAGAAATTTTTTATTAATGTTTTAAGTCATTTATTAAATTATGCATGTGATGCAAATCAAGTTTTAAATTTTTTTTGGCATGCATAAAATTTTAAAAAAGGATTTTGAGTGTACTTTTGGGTGTGAAGTTTTGCGGTGTTAGGTTAAAAATGTTCTATTAAATTATATAAGTAATGAGAATCATGAAATGTAGTGGTTTTTGATGATGCATGGGGATTTGACAATGTGTTTTGAGTTGTTGGTAAATATTATTTTTTCTTACAGTGTTGGGTCCTGTTGATGTGGTTTAGGGCTGCGGGTATCAAGAACACAAATATTTACATGCATAGGTAAGGCATATATATATTCTATCATTTTACATATTCCCTCATGACATGGGGAATATGTGCAATGCATCTAGGGTTTTTTTTATATATAAGTATAAATGCATGTGCGTGTAAGTGAAAAGGGTCTGTTTGGGTGGTCATCATCAAGGAGCGATAGGTTTGAGGTATGTCCCATATTCCTAGGACTTTAATTTTTAATCCTAGGATTTCTTTCTTTTTGAGAAAAATATTTTATATTTATTAAATATACATATTCTATGAAAATTGGTTACGTTTTTTAGAAATGATTATGCTTTTATTATTGAAAATGTAGTGTATTTCTAACGTTCGATTAGTCCTAAGTGAATTTTCTTAAAATTTGATTTCCTAAATGGTTTTTCATTTGTAATGAATATTTACAAAGACATTTTTCATTCATCCATTTTAGTTATAAAAGTGCAATTACATGGTTGGGTTTTTTTCCAAAAAAGTCCCAATGTGATTTCCAAAAAATGGGTTTTGGCATGAAGTCAAGATTAAATGGTGGGTTGATTTTCTTGAAGGAATTTCATTTTTTAAGCATGTTTTTTAATATATTTAGTACCTTGGAAATTTAAAATGGTTTGTGAATGAAAAAGGAGGTGGGTGATTATGTGTTACAAAATTAAATGTGTACCTTGCAAGTAATGAAGCCCAATTGAAAGTTTGAAAATGGTTTGTGGAAATTGAAAACCCCTCTTGAGGCATTCCCCTTGATTTGACAGTTTTGATGCAAGTGTTAATGTGTCTAATGTAAAGGTTTGTGCATTTTTGTGTGATGTGAAAGATGGGGGAATGAGCTTAAGTAGGGAGAATTATGGTGAGAGTTTGAATGAGTTTTATATAAATAAATTGTTATGTTCGTTTATGTTGGATTAATAAAAACTCTCCAAAACTTGAAATAGAGCACATAGGATTTCTGGGGTATATAGGTGGGTGGACTAGGACTAGTATGATAGATTATATAGAAGTGGTTCATCTCGGTTTTCTCTAGTAGGATTGAAGTTACAACAATAACTAATAATTTTTAATGATTGGATACCACTAGGTTGTGTTTGTGTTCCCTACTAGTGACTCATGCACGAGAACGTAGATCATTGTGGTTCCTATACCACGTTTACACTGATATATGATGTCTCTATAATCCTACTTTTTCTATCTACCTATAGGGATTTCCCATGGTGCTCGTTTGTGACATGATGGTTTGTGATGTGATTTTTCATTTCAGTTGTTTTAGGTTTTCTCTCTCTTTTGGGAAAATCATATTTCAAATTAAAATTTCTTAGCGCTCACTTTGAAAACCTAATGCATTCTTGGGATTTATTTTGAAAACGTAGTTGAATTGAAATTTTCATCTAAAGAAATGTAAACTTTTGACTTATCCTTGAAAAGAATGAAAAACAATATTTTATTATGTCGTTTTTAAAAACTAGAATGACTATGTTTCTTTTTAAAGGTATGGGCATAGGGTGTTCTTGTTCTTTGGAATTCATTGTGAGATTCTCAGTGCTCATGACAACTTGATTTTTCAGTTTTAGGTTCCCCTGGTTTGGGTTTCTCTTGGAAAGAGTGTGGTTTTGTGTCCCATGGCGACCCACAAGGTTACTTGAGGTATGTTTCACTACTTAGTTTATTTTTATTTCCCTTTCTAGTGATGTTTTTTATTTTTTTTATTTTTTATTCGGTTATTTTTCTTTAGATTATGGTCCAAACCATTCCCAAATGTATTATTTTGATACTCAGCACTAGTTGCTAGCCTGTGGGGATCGGGAACGCCCTTCGGGCCTTGTCGCAGTTCGGGTCGGGTGCTAGGTTGGATGGTGACTCAACTTGGTTTGTGAAAAAATGGTATTTGAGAAGTTATGCTCTTTTGAGTATTGATTCTTGGGAAAGAATCATGGTTGACCAGAGCTAGGATTTTCGGGACTCGATGTCCTAATTGTGAGTAAGGTTCCTGGCCAGCACACCTCATAGTGGGACTTAAGTTACCAGTGGAAGTCGGTTTCATGTGAGTTCTTTGGTCCTTGCATTTCATTGATGTATGGGAAATGAAAAGAAAGTTGGTTCAATGGTCTCTGTGAGGTCGCAGGGCCTAGAAATCCATATGGAATTGGGGACATTATCCTAGAACACTCTCTGTGATAGTGGTGTGACTGACGTATGACCACCAACCATATGTCTGAGTTGCCGACCGGCATTAGTTTCCACTTGAATCGTCTTGTGACTCATCCAGTTCTGAAAAAATATTTCTGAAAACCCTTTTTTGAAAAGTGTGGGAATTTAATTTTAAAACAAAAATGGTTTTTTGGGTCCTTGGACTTCTTTCTTGGCTAGTGTATGCCCCTATAAAGAGCTAATGCATGATTGACGTGGATCCCATGATAGTTCACCGTTGATCGGACCACTAGCTGATCAAAGTTAGAACTTTACATTTTGAGAGTTAGTGCTATGTTTACCCCTTTTTCCTTCTCGATTAAGAAGATCCTCTCACATCGAGAGAGCGTATTCAAGAGGTGTTGAGTGAAAATTGTTTTCTTTGCGTCATTTTATGGTAAAAAGTGAATATTGACATCATTAGGTCTATAGGTCTTGTTTAGAAGTATTGAAGGGAATTCCATTGGGAAAATAAGAAATATGTCTGAGTGGCCTATAGCATCCCGCCTTTTTATCACATAAAATTTCCTTACATTTTACAAAAACGAGGATCTTTAAGGTTTAGTGTCTTGGAAACCAGGAACTTAAAACATGAAAACATAAAACATTCTTCTTAAACACTTGAAATGTTTCTCCTCATGTTCATCCTAGGTTCATTACTGCATCTCATAACCTGGGGACATACATCAAAAGAAAGGGTGAGCAGAAGGTCCAGTAAGAGAAATAAGAGAAACATTTTACATGTGAACTTGAGATACTTCAATAAGGTCATGAAAAGAACTTTAAGGCATGAGAAAGAAATCATGAGATATATCATAATAAAAATAACATTTTTCATAACTTGAAGATGTGGCTACAACATTTAATATTGAAAATCATTTCGTTTCACCAAGTTCCATCCCCAAGGTGTCATTAAATAAATTACCAAGGTTATTCGCCAAGGTATCAGTCTAAATGGTCATCTTTAGAGATTAAGTCTTTACCCAATTCATTGGAGCGCTATCAGGGCGCACCCTTAAATTTGTATTTATCATCATGTGAGACACATATATCATCATCAATCATTTCGTAAACAACCCATATATCATTAAAGAAATGGTTTTCATTTCATAATCATAACGTTTTAAAAACAACTTTAAAGACATGATCTTAATGTCACTTTAAACCCACGGAAAGGGAAAGAGGGTCTCATGTATGTAAATCCCAGAATTTAAAATAGAACAAATTGGTACATATGTGAATACCCCTATAAAAGAGAGATTTTTGAGTATTCACTTAATAAAATAAAAGAACTCTAGAAAAAGAGAGAGACATTTTGAGACGGAAATTCTGCAGCATAACGGCTATGTTTTGGGGTTTTAGAAAACATTGAAAAGAGAGGGGACATGGGTTAAACATTCATAAATGACCCCTAAAACAGTAGAGGGACAGAAAATGAAGGATACATGAACATGGTAATGAAATTTTAAGGACATACCATTTGAAATGAAAAACATGGAAGGAAGAAAAAAAATAATATTCCTCTTATGAGAATTCGGCAGCCTAACGGCGTCACTTAAAACATCCAAAAAAATTAATTGACGAGATAAAATAGGGTCTCTCATCATATGAACATAAAGTTTCAGTATGATAGATATAGATATCATACCCCAACATAATAAAAATGAACTTTAAAGACTTGACATGAAAGTAGAACTTTGAAAAATGAGAAAGGTGAATGAATCCCTTAAAAATTCGGCAGCCTAACGGCGCCACTTAAACTTCAATAAAAATGAATTGACGAGATCAAAAAGGGTATATCTTCATATGAAAATAAATGATCAGTATGATAGATATATAGATCATACCCCAACATAAAGTAACTTGAAATACTTGACAAGAAAATAGAACTTGAAAATGAGAAGGGTGAAAGAATCCCTTAAAAATTCGGCAGCCTAACGGCGTCACTTAAACATTCTTAAAACGAAATGATGAGAGTAAGAGGGGTTCTATCATCATATGAACATAAAAAGGACATTATAATTAATATAAAATAACCTTCTCCAACATAATAACATGGAGCATAAAATATGACATAAAAGAGATCACTTGAAAAGAAAGAGAGGGGTCGGATCCCTTACCTTAAAACATAACTCTTAAAACACAAAGGTTGGGACCTTGAGGGCTTGGGGCACCTTGGGAGGACTCCTTGGGAGGTAATGAGACTAGAACTTCGTTGGGGGAGAGTGGGAAGTCGAAATGGATGAGAGGATGTCTTGGTATTTATAGGGAAAGTGAGGGGACAAGGCATTAATTGCCAAGGGACACCTCACAAGTGGTTTTCTCAAAAGCATGGGCTCTCCCATGGTATTTCCCATGGAGTTAGGCCACATGGGCCCCCCCATAAAATAATTCATCACCTTTGGTTGGAAAACCCATAAAATATCTCATGAAATCATCATGACACAATTATGATGTCATTAAACATACCGAAACCCTAAAACTGTATTTTTACTATTCACTGAAAATTCAACTTTCTCAGAAAAAATCCCAAAATTTCACCTTAACCAAATATCAATGCTCTGATTTCAAAAATGAACTCCATTTTATAAAAATAATTTTCTAAATAATTTTTATTTATTTTTTTAAATAAATACACTATTCACCGAATATTCATTTTTTTCAGAAAAATCCCCAAAAATTACCTTAACATAATATTAATGCTCTGAGTTGAAAAATGAAATCCATTTTATAAAAATATTTTTCTAAATATTTTTAATTTAATTTTTAGTTAAAAACACTATTCACCTGAAAAAACTAATACTTGAATAATAATTTATGAAACCGTTATTTAACCATTTTATTGAATCACATTACATAATCAAGTTGCCTAGATTATATTAATACTTTCTTTAAGTGAGATTACTAATCCATTTGGTCACATTACTAATCCTAAGCATAAAATCACTATTCATAATTTACTATTCATCAAAAATTAAGTTAAACTTATTAGACTCTAAATTTTGTACTGAACATAATTGTAGAAGAACATTTTTTGAATATCATTACACATTTTTAATTATTTAAGGTTTACATAAACATTTTTAAAATATCCTTTTTCTAAAATTCATCAAAAATATGCATACTATATTTATCTGGTTATTTGAAAATTTATAAACTTCCTCATAAGAAGAAATCCCAATTTTTATTTAAAACAAGGGATTACACAAGGAAGTTACGGTCTCCTTACATAGCCCTTTATCACACCAGCATAGGACCTAAGTGTAAGGTGCGCTAAGGTTAGAAAATCTGAGGGAGGCTCGGCCAACATCGCACGAGTAGTAATTTCTATCAGTTTAAACTTCTCTCAAAGGCGATTCAGTTCTAGCTTCACACGATGAAGTTAGGCTTGGGTTTGGTCCAGAGCAAAGCCCAGTGGTGCTACCTCCTTCCCAAGTTCTATTAGATGGGCTTCGATCGGTCCAAGACTACTGGGTGAGGCCATCAAATCTTCTTTCTATAATAATTAACCAAGATTACTTGTATTTAGAGACAATAATCAAAACGTTTAGTTTACAGCAGTCATATTGACCAATGGTCATATAACAGTCAAAACCCAATAGTCTCATTTTAATTATAATCATGTTATCAAATGAAACATTTTTGTTGAGTATAAAAATAAAATAAAATAAAATAACACACAAAATTAGGAAACAAGATTTATTCAAAATTTCAGGTCATTACATGGCCAGTATTGGCTGTAATCTTAAAAAGGTCTTTGAATCATTTATTGGTTTTTTATAAGGGTTCATGCTAAGATACCTTTGTACTAAATATGGTCATCATGGGCTGTTATGGCTGCTCATAGTAATCTCACGATGTTGGGGACTCAGTTCATGGTTCCCCTCCTTATAATGTCTATGTCAGTTGCAAGGGCCTTGTTCGGTGACATCATGTAGTGTGGGTTCCCTTTAAAATGTAAGGTTGAATTTCATGGTACTTTTCGAACATATATTTTACTAAATCATGTTTCTTTTGGGGAAATTCAAAATCACTATGTTTCAGAAGAGGGTGTCTTTCGAGTGTTTTCCCACCTGATGATTCTCGTTCAAAGTAAAAAGGGATGGTGTGTGTGCATTTTCTAATCCCTCGTCTCAGCAAAGTGCAGTGTTAGAGTAACTGGGCCCCGATGTGTGTTTCATTATAATGGTTTTATCTAGGATGTTTTTTACATTCTTGGAGCATGATAAGTAGAAGTTTCGATCGAGGGTTTTTCAGTACCTGACTGTGAGGAAAGGGATGCTTTAATCATCAGAGCTCCAACTGTAGGTCTCGGAGTGAACCCAACACGTAGTCAGGAGCTCTAGGAGTGTATGGGATCCCGGTCTAATCTCTGTCATTAGTGTTGAAAATGGAGTAAATTCAAATCTCTTCATGTGTAACTGTCTCATTCTGAGCAGCCCCATTAGGTGAAATGATACATGGGGACCTTGTTCCTTCGTTGTGTTCCACATGGGTGGAAGATTTCTTCCTCAGTTATAATGATGCATTGTTGTCTCATTTTCATAAGTCTCAGTTCTTCTACCCCTGTGGATGTGAGTTTTTTTTCAGTTTCCCATATATGGCCATCCCTACGAATAAGTCTTTGTTTTGTTTAGGCACATCTGAGGATAGTTATACTCGTGGAAGGGGTGAACTATGTAATGTATTCTGTTTGGTTTGGAGTTGCTTTGGTTGGGCCCCTAATGGTTCCAGATTTGGTCTATGAGGTAAGTTCCCAAGAATTCCCATTTGTAATTTTTGATCTGATCCGTGCTAAGTAGTTAAGCTGGTTGGTTACTATGGTGGGGTGACCCACCGTGGGTCCCACTGAATTCTTGTGGAGTAAACCTATGTCAGTTCATTTTAATGTTGGGGAGTCCATTTGGGCCTCCCCATGTTGGTCTTCTGGCCTAGTCTCAGTTTTTTGTTGGTTTCTAATGGCGGAGAGTCCATTCGGGCTGCCCCACAGGGTACGCCAAATAGTTTCGTTGAATCAAGGTTAGGAGAGTATTCTTTAGTATGTGGTTTGATTTTTTTCTCTTGTTTCAGGATAATGGTGTGAGTTCCGTTTGGTAGTGTTTGAGGTGTTTTAACTTAAAGAGGTTGGATTTACGTTGTAGGAAATATCTTTTCCTTTGATTGTTCAATTGGAGATGTTTAAACTCTTTGGGGAGGGTGGCTCGTAACGGGGAGTCCATTTATCCCTCTTGAGATTAACTTGCAAGCCTCTTTTATTGTTGTGAGTGTTCTTGTCATCTTTTCATTTGTTGTTAGTTCAAGAGTCTCCTTGTGTTATAATGGAGTACTAGTTCTTTCTTTAGAATCAACATTATGAAGACATTTTGGGGGCAGAAAGCGTTATGGTGGGGAAAATTGTGACACCCAGACTTCTCAAAGGATTTTTTTATTATTTTATCTTTCTTTAAGATATTTTTTCTAGTTTTGGGACGATCCCAGTTAAAATTTTGTGTTTTGCTTATAAATGAATGTTTTGGGCTAGGCAGCATCCAATGCATGGGCAGGGCACGGCTGAGGCAGTGTGGCTTTTCTAGATCACCATGCGGCCTGCCTGGTGTTCAAAAAATATATATATTATAATTATCATTATTAATTAATTAAATAATTGGGTGAATAATAAAACGAGGATGAATTAAGAAAAATAAAATGAAGTTTAATGAATTACGTTATTAATAATACAAATGGTAACTATTATTATCATCATTATTATTAATATTATTAGTTTTAATAATATTAATATTATTATTGGTATTAATAATAATATTAAATTTATTAACTAATTATTGTTTTTTTTTATCATTTGTAATATTAATATTGTGAATCTAATTAGAGTTAAAAAATAAAGGGGAGGATGAAGCCCCCCTTTATCCCCACCAGGCGCGACCTCCCCCTCCCCGTGAAACCCTACACGTCGTGGCCCCAACCCTCCTTCTACCCATATCATACTTTATTCTTCCCCCCTCTTCCATGTATAATTCCCTTTCCTCCCTCCCGGTGAAGCATAGCTCTGGCCTCGGCGATCTCACACCACCCTGCCTCCCCTGTGCACACTAGTCTCCCTTGTCCGGACCCCTTTTTGGTGCGGATGTCCCTTCTGGCGATCACAACCCCCTCTACTCCCCTATTGTTCTAGCGACCACTCATCGGCATCCTGCTCTCATTCTACGCATGTGGCTTCCCCCAGTAAACCCCAATTCCTCCTTTCCTATGGTTTTGGATCGTGTTAATTTAGTTTTTGGTTTCCCCAGTAGGTGGGGTGTTGTTTTAGGGGTTCAATCTTGAATTTATTAGTCCGGTATTCTTGATTATGGTTTTATCTGGCCTCTTGGAGGTGCGAGTGAAGTGATATTTTTGTTTCGCAACATTTCCTATAAATTTCTTCATAAATTGAATGTGAATCCATGCTTCATCGTTATTTGATGAATTATTTTACTTTTTTTAGTAATATGGCATGTTCTATGATTAATTGTCTTAGTGTGGAATTGGTTTTTAAAAGGGTTTTGTATGCGTTTGATATTTTTTAACATGTTTATATAAAAAGGGGTGTGTTCTTTATGAAAACCCATAATGTGTCATTTTATATTGTCTTATGATCTGTGCAGTTATTTTATTTATCTGTGCTGGTGGTTTTAATTGGGTTTTTGATGCGGTGTTCTTGTGAATTTGGTTTTAAAATGATCTTTCTGCATGAAATTGAGGGGGTTATTAGTGAAAAGCCTTGAGTTTCTATTTATATTTTTTTTATAAATGTTTTAGGTGATTTATTAAATTACACATGTGATGTGAATCATATTTTAAAATGGTTTTGGAATGCGTATAATTTTAAAATAGAATTTTAAGTGTTCTTTTGGGCGTCAAGTCATGCGGTTTGTTTTTAAAAATGTTCTATTAAATTATTTAAGTAATGATAATCATGAAATGAAGTGGTTTTGGGTGATGCGTGGTTCTTTATCACTGTGTTTTGAGTTGGTAAATATTTTTCTTCCCAGAGTTTTGGGTCATGTTGATGTGGTTTCGTGGTGTGGGTATCAAGAACACATATATGTACATTCATAGGTAAAGCATATATATATATATATACTCTCTTTGTACATATTCCCTCATGATTCTGATAATATGTGCAATGCAGATAGGGGTATTTATATATATATTTATAAATTCATTTGTGTGTAAGTGCGAAGGGTTGGTTTAGGTGGCTGTCATCAAGGAGAAACATGTTTTAGGTAGGTTCCCTATTCTTGTCCCTTTAATTTTTTATCCCATGATTTCATGCTTGTTTTAAAAAAAAGTTTTATATTTATGAAACATACACATGATATAAAAATTGGTTTTGGTTTCTAGAAATGATTTTGCCTTTGTTATGCAAAATGTAGTGTATTTCTAACGCTCGATTGGTCTTAAGTGACTTTTCATGAAAAATGATTTCTTAAATGGTTTTCCATTTGTAATGAATATTTACAAAGGTGTTTTTCCTTCAACCACTTTAGTTATAAAAGTGTAATGACATGTTTGCTTTTTTATAAAAATTCCCCAATGTGATTCCCAAAAAATGGGTTTTGGTGTGAACTCGAGGTCAAATGGTTGTTTGATTTTCTTGAATGAATGGAATTGTTTTAAGAATGGATTTAAGCTTTTTTTAAATATATTTAGTAACTTGTTTTTTTATCTCAACTTTCAAGTGGTTTGGGAATGCAAAAGTATTGGGTAATTATGTGTTACAAAATGAAAAGTGTACATTTAAAGTAATGAAGCATGTTTGACACTTTGAAAATGATTTTCGGAAATGTAAAACCACTCTTGAGGCATTCCCCTTAATTTTAGAGTTGCGATGCAAGTGTAACCATGCCTAATTTAAATGTTTTTACATTTTTGTGTGATGTGAAAGAGGGGGGAATGCGTTTAAGGAAGGGGAACGATGGTGAGTGGTTTAATGGATTTCAGATAAAGAAAGTGTTATGTTCATTTATGTTGGATAAATAAAAAATCACCACCACTTGAAATAGAGCACATCGGAAGCCTGGGGTATCTAGGTGGGAGGTCAAGGACTAGTATGTTATATGATACATAAGTGGTTCATCCCAGCTTTTTTTAGTAGGATTGACATTACAACACTAACTTAACATTTGTAATGATTGGAGACCTTTAGGTTTTGGGTGGGTTCCCTACTAGTGGCTTGTGGATGAGAAGGTAGATCATTGTGATTTATATGGCATGTTTACATTGAGTACAATGTCTCTAGGTCCTCACTTGTTCTAGCTACCTATAGGTATTTCTTATGGTGTTCTTTTGTGAAATGCTGCATTGTGATGTGATTTTTCATTTCAGTTGTTTCAATATTTCTCTCTCTTTTGGGAAAACCATATTTCAATTTAAAATTTATTACCTTTTATTTTGAAAACTTTATGTATAGGGATTTATTTTGAAAATGTAGTGGAACATAAATTTTCTTCTAAAAAAATATAAACTTGTGACTTAGATTTCAAAATAATGAAAAAAAAAATTTATTATGTCTTATTTTGTAACCAGCATGGCTGGGTTACTTTTTAAAGGTAGGGGTATGGGTAATTGTTGTTCTTTAGCATTCATAGTGGGAATCTTGGTGATCACACCTATGTATTTTTTTTTAGTTTTAGGTTCCCCTAGTTTGGGTCACTCTTGGAGCGAGAGTGGTTTTGTATCCCATGGTGAACCACGAGGTCACTTGAGGTATGTTTCGCTACTTAGTTTATTTTTATTTCTGTTGATATTATTCTTTATGATTTGTTCAGTTTTTCTTTGATTATATGTCTTTATATTATGGGCCAAACCATTCTCAACTATCTTATTTTGTTCCCGGCACAAGTTTCTAGACCGTGGGGATCAGGAACACCCTTCGAGCCTTATCGCAAACCGGATCGGGTGCCGGGTTGGATGGTGACCTGTCTTGATTCGTGACAGAAACAAACATAACCATGCCATGATATAACTAGACCAACTCACACAAACCACATGAAAAACACCAATCATCCACTATTATCATGTCACATCACCCAATACATCTCACAATGCATCACCCCCATAATTTTATGACCACATAGCACAACAAAGCCACTGTTATGCAACCATTATGCCACAAAAATTATTCTACAACCACTACACCTCAACCACCACTCCACAACCTCTGAACCACAACCATTGTGGTAAAACTACATATTCATAACCATTATGCCACAACCTTTGTGCCACAACAACTGCGCAACATCACATTCGTGCTAACCAACCACTGCGTCCTTCCCCATGTACTACAAAACCTATCCATTCATGTGCTAGTACCAATATGATAATGAATATCATCATATTCAGAAATTTTATTTTGTTGTGAAGGATGTTCAACAAGAAAATAAATCACCTCACTTTGTTTTTAGTGAAAATAGGACTTACCATCATATTTAAAAATTCATACCCACAAATCATAAAATATTCCATAGTATTGAGATTTTTTTTGATGGAAAGACTCATCAGACTCACCTTTGGTTTGATGTGAGGTTCTTATCATAATGAAAAAAAAGACTGAGTTTCAAAATGTATTTTATAGAAATATAAAGATTCTTTGTTTTTTTCTCAAAAATCAAAAGTTATAAAAATTTTGATTCTATCTTGATTAAATAAAGATGATAATATGTGCTTATAATTTTATTGAGCAGCCAATTGGAAGTAAAAAGGTGATGAAAATTATATTCTATAAAATTTTGTTTAGGATGAGTAGGAAATAAATATGTTTCAGAAGGAATTGGAGGCTAAAATATTTATTTTATAAACCATACGATGCTGAAGCTAGAAATAAATGTTTCAAATTCATTAAGAAGTCGTGATTAAAAGTATGAAGTTGATGAAGAAGATAAGTGGAATTGTATTCCATGTGGGTCAAGAGAAAAAAATAAGATTATGTTGTTTTATATATATCTTCTTCATAATGAGGAATATCATAATTGAAATTGGAAATGAGAAATCAGAAATCGAAATGGGGAAATAATAATAGGAAAAAATCGGAATGAAAAATATGTATCGAATTGAAGATTTTTTAGAAAGACTAAAGGGATATGAATTCAATAGATGATCTGAAATTCATGGATGGTTAGAGAATTCAATTAAAGATCCGAATTTCAAGGTAAATTGAATGATTCAAATAAAAATTTAGATTTCATGGGGGAATTGAAGGAGTAAAAGTGAGATCCATGATTTAAGGAAGATTAATGATTCACTAAATTTAGTGAAGTAAGAAATCCTTTCCAGAATCCTACTTAAACTATTATTGTGAGCCTATTAATAGGAGTAGATCACATCATCCATTCTATGACATGAATATCTCTAGAAAAATTGAGAAATAATCTCTACAATTGTAGAAAGAAAATGTTTTCATATTTTTTTGAAGAAGATACCCAAATAGAATAACAAGAGAAGATCAGATTTAGAATTTTCATTTTTTTTATTTTTTTTTATTATTTTTTTTTCTTTTATTTTATCTTATTTTTCTTATTATTTATTTTTATCTTACTTTCTATTTTTTTCTTATTTTTATTTTTTTTCTTTTTTTTTTACTTTCTTTTATATATCTTAATGTGTTTTCAAATGTCATATTAGAAGAGGTTTAGAATTGTCTCAGTGGTATTCTGGAAGAAGTATATTTTTCGTATTGAGAAATTTAGACCTGGTAATTGGACTGGGGAATCATATTGAGTATCATTAAAATTTCCTACATGTTCTTACCAGCTTCTGGGTAAAAATATGAAGATTTTTTTAAAAGATAAAATTTGGGAAAGTTGATCAAGAATCACCATAACATGTTTTTTACAAAAAAAAGTATTAGAACAAGAACTATTTTAATGAACATTGTGATACATGAGTGTAAGGGAATACCCTACCCATTATATTCCATAGAACATGATTTTTTTCTTGGGGATTGTGTGGTATTTTTTTATTTCAAAACCATACCAAGTACTAGCCACTCTTGTTAAGTAGTGGACCTTGTAAATTCATGTGTTCTTGTGGTAATATTTTGATTTTTTTTCAGAATATAAAGAAATATTTAATAGGAAGTGAAGGTTGTATCTTATGGAATAAAACATAAAATAAAAATATATCACAAACTCACCCCCTTCCCCACTCAGTGATACTTGAATCCTAGTTGGGTAATCTCAATTGGTATCAGAATGAAGGTTTCTATCATTTATTACTTGTTGATTTTTTTGAAAGAGATGTTGTGATAGAGAATTTGAATTGTGTGAATAGAAAGGGGATTCCAATCTTCGATGGAAAGAAATATCATATCTGGAAATATAAAATGTTACATTATTTTATGTCTCTTGGGTACAATGTTCTTGAAGTTACAATAGATTAATTTCTTCCTATTGATGACAAGGTTCCTCTTACTCCTATTGACAAGAAGAATCTTGAGAATGATGTAAGTTGTAAGAAAATAATTATTGTAATTACATTCTAAATTAGAGTTTTGAATATTAAAAGATTTTTTCACTACCGATGGAATCTAGGATATGTTGAAAAAAATTTATGAACGAAATACACAAGTAAAGAAGGAAAAATTACATATCTAGAGGATGAGGAATGATGATCTGAAAATGGTTGAGTATGAATCAGTTGGGGACTTCTATACCTTGGTAATTGATTTTTTTAGCACTATTATATTTTTTGGTGAAAATTTGGAGTATTTTGCAGTTGTTGAAAAGATCTTATTAATTCTTCCCAAAACTTTTGATGATGGATTTTCATCGTTAGAAGATAATGACCCTGAAACATTATCTCTAGATCATTTTCATAGTACTCTCATCACTTATGAAATGAGAGTGGAGATTATTATGAAGAGAGTGAAAAAGTTGATAGATAATTGTATTTTATGGTTTCTAAGAAATAAAATACTAAGATGGTTCTTGAGGAAGATGAGGTTTCTTACTCTGACTATGAAAATGTGGTATGTAAAAATTCTGATTATATTTTATCCTTGATTTCTAAAAATATGACAAGAGGTAAAGGTAAGGGAAGCTTACCATGAAGTGTTTAAAATGGGGACCCATTGGGTACTTTGCAGTTAATTGTCCTCAAAGAATGAAAAAATAGAATAGAGATGAAGAAGAAACAAAGTTAGGAAGGTTGTGGAAGAAGCAAGGTGATAAGGATAAATCTATTTCAAGTTGGAAATAAAAAAATCATTAAATCAAAAAATAATAATTTTCTTATCTAAAGATGATGATGAAGAAGAAATTAAAGCTGAATCGAAAAAATATTTTGAAATGGCTAGATAATTTTTCTCCATGCAATAGTTAATAATGAAGATATTTGAAGTAGAATTTTAGAAGAAGAAGAAACAAAATTTTAATTTCATCTTCAAGAATAATTGAAATAGTGTTTGAGAAAGATTGGGAGGAAAGAGAATGAAATTAGGAATCTAAAGAATTAAAAATCTTCAAAAAATAGTAAATAAGGATTTCTATATGATAAATTCGAGATGATAAAAGAGATTGATGTTCAGAAAAAAATTTCTTGATGAGAAAATAATCATAATGAACATGTGGAAGTAAAATGAAGTATAAATAATAAAATTTGAAACTTTTTCGACAAAAAAATTATGAAGATGAAAAGAGGGATATAATATTCAAAAACTATATCTCTAATGGTGGGAAATGTTCTCATAAGGAGGATCGTGAGAAGGGTCAACAAAAGTTACATTCATAGGTTGATAAGAAAGCTATAATTTTTTCTGAGAATATGAAATATGGGAATGTTATGTTTGTGGACAAAGTTAATAATATTGAAAATTCAAAAGTTTTTAAAAATAGTGAGACCAAAAATTATTATAAACCTTATAAATAGGGAAAATTTCTTACAACTTATATTTCTGATAATGTTGAAAAGAAAATCGATATGAGAAAGAAGATTTTGATTGAAAAAAGAATGGTTGGTGGTCAAAAATGTTTTGTTAAGAAGGTTGTTGAAAAACATACTCACAACACCCGTCAATCTGAATGTTTAAATGGAAAATATTGTTTGTATAGATAAATAGTGTTTTGTGTTGTATTCCGACATATGTAAAATAACTATTGGTTTAATCAGCAACATTACTACTATTCCATAGGTTATGAAAGGCAAGGTTTGAGGGAGATTCAATCCTATCAAAAGAAGTAGTATGAGAAGGATGTTTATAAGAAACCTGAGAAGGTTTTTGTGAAAGTTGAAAATAGGATCCACCCCCTGGAAACTATTTTTGAAAGATGTGAACAAACTATAAATATTTTTAAGTGTTTTCTCTTTTTTACCAGAAAACATTTCTTACCAATTCTCAAAATTTTTGGGTGAAGAAAGAAAAGTAATAAGAAAAATATCTTGTTTTTTAATCTTTTTTAAAAGCTATCAAAAGAGAATAATCTTGGATTCTTTATAGTGGGTGTTATTATCCTATTAAAGGAGGCATAAAGTTGTTGAATAATTGAATGAATTCATTAAGGTAATGGTCAAATTTAGCAATGATGAATCTCTAAGAATCTAAGATGTTTGGTCATCCATCATTAGGAAATAATAGATAACATCTAAGAAAACATTACATTTTGATGGGATTCAAAACAACCTGAGTGTCTCACAACATTGGGATGAGGGTAAAAAAGTTATAACTCAAAAGTATGGGTTTTTTGTAAAGAGTGAAAAATATGTAAAAATAGTTACAATATGCCAATGTATAAAAGGAAAATAATTTTTAGTTGGTGAAATACAAAACTCTTCTTAATTGGGAATGGTTGAATAAAATCAGTTGTGGAATAAAATGACGGGACACATGTCAAATAAACATGAGCAACCTATCAAAATGAGATATTGTCCATGACATTCTTGATGTGTCAAGAAGCATATATTTGTGTTGCACTTTTTTTGAAAGGAAAAATAATAAACTCAATACCTATGAATGCATAATTTTTTTCAAAACAACCCAAGGAACTTATTCATTCCAATATCTGTGGCCCAATGGAAATCAATCAACTAATGGATATAAGTACTTCATCACTTTCATTGATGAATTTTCTCACATTACTTGTGTTGTGCATATTAATCATAATTCAGATACTCTAAAAATGTTTAAAATTTTAGTAGGAAAGCTGAGAAGGAATGTAATTATTCATTAAAGAAGTTGAGAACTAATAATGGTGGTGACTATAAGAATGAATAAATGGAAATTTATCTTTAGAATCATGAAATTTATCATGAGTCCAATTCACAAAATGTACCTCTAAAAAATGGGGTTGCTAAAAGAATTAATAGAAGTATGGTGGAATTGGGGAGAAATATGTTACATGAACATGACCTTTCTCATTACTATTGTTGGAAAGCTATGATTACTATTTGGTATATTTAAATCTAATGTTTCTATAGGCCATTTTCATATATGACTCCTTATGAAAAGTTTTAGGGAAAAATCCATGTTTGAAATGCTTAAGATTTTTTGGGGGTCCATGAATTATAACGAAAAAAGATGGAAACCATGTAAAGTTTGAGCAGAGAGGTGAAGAATGAATTTTTCTTAGATATGCTTCAGATGGAATATGATATAGGTGTTTTCACAATTGAATAGAAAGAATTGTTGATTCTATTGATATGAAAGTTATTAAAAAAATTATGATGATAAACAGACTCATGAAGATAAGGAAGTCGAGTAAGATAAGGAAAGTTTTGTTAACAATTATGTTAAGGATACAAACAATTGTAATCCTACTAAAGAAGATAAATCGAACTCAGTCATTCCAAGTTATGAGTATGAAATTCAAATAACTCATCTTAGTCTGAGGAAGCTAGTAGTTGTTTAGAAAATTTTTAGTGATCAACATCATACGTTTCAAACAATAAGAACTTTAAAAATTATAACACATACTTTGTTAAATTCAAAAGTCAACCCGAATGATGTTAATGATGATTTTGAGCATTCAGAATGGGTTTATGCTATAAATGAATATATTGATCACATACAAAAGATTGATACTAAAGAACTCATACCCAAACAGGATAAAAAAATTATTATTGGTACCAATTTAGTTTTTCATAACAAGGTGAATGAAGAAGGTGAAGTGATAAGAAACAATGTAAGATTAGTGTGCAAAGGATACTCAAAAATTTAAGGTGTTGATTTTGATGAGAATTTTTCTTTGGTTGAAAGGTTATAAATAGTAAATATCTTTATTGTTATTTTTTCACAATGATGTTACAAATTCATTCAAATGGAAGTGAAGTCCTAATTAATGAATGGTTATCTTTATGGGGAAATTTATATTGAAAAAACTTATGGATTTATTGTTGGGATATATGAAAGTTATGTGTGTAATTTGAAAAAATATTTTTATAAAAAAAATAATCTTTGAGGGGATGGTATTCCAAATTGGATACATTCATATGTATGATGATTTTCAAGAAGGGAAGAGTTAATTGAAATATTTACATCAAGGAAAGTGATGAATTTTCCATCATCATAATCATATATGTTGATGACATTATCTTTTTTGGGATGATGAATGAACTTGTGAAATATTTTCTAAAGAGATTAAAATATTGTTTAAAATTTCCATGTTGGGTGAAATTAAATACTTTCTTAGGTTACAAATATTACAAAATAAGAAACAAAATTTTAATTTTCAGAAGGATCTTCTCAAGAAGTTTAGTATGGAAAATTCAAAACCAATTTCTATACCGATTTCAGTGGGAACCAAGTTATCTAATGATGGAGAAGTTGAGGAAGTTGATCAAAAATATTTTAGAAAGATGATTAAAAGTTTTTTATATTTTACTTCCTTGGGATCTAACATTGTTTATGTTGTTACCTTATGTTCAAAATTTCAGTGTTCTTATAATGAATCACTATTAATTGATAGAAAAATAATTATTATATATATCAATGGTATAACAAATTTAGGAATCAGCTATGATATAGCTCAGAACGTATTGACTTGTTTGGGTATTCATATGGCGATTGGTTAAGAAATTTTAATGATAGAAGATCTATATTTGGTGTAGTTTTCTTTTTGGGAAAAATTAGTTTTAGTTGGGAAAAAAAGAAAAAAAATCAGTAACTCTTAGCATGGAGGAAGATGAGTATGTTGCTTCTACTCAATATGTTACCCAACATATGTGCATGAAAACTTAGTTGTAATACTTATTGAAGTAAAGATACCCTTTCTCTTTGGATGTTATAATCGATGTGAAATAAACCTTACAAAGAATCTGGTACAAAATTTTTATTAAAGACATATTAATATAAAATATTACTTCATCAAAGAGCAAGTGGAGAAGAATGAATTGAATCTAGAGTATATTCCTACACTATAACAAGTTGATGATATATCCACAAAACCTTTAACAAAGGAAACATTTTTATAAATTGAGGATGAACATGGGCGTGCAACCCCTTTCTCATGAGGTGAAAGAAATGTTTTTTCCCCATATCTCATCTTAACTTTTGGTTGTGTTCTAAGGGGGGATAAACGATTCATAAATATATCATTATGGAATAATTCACAAAGGGGGGGTTATGGGTAAGATTTGAATCCAGCATGTAAGTGTGTTTGAACTATTAAAACTATTTCTTGGAGTGGTTGTAGGAAACAAAATTTTATATTCCAAAGAAGTTGAAGAAGTGTAGATAAGATGAGAAGATAAGATGAGGAAGAAAAGATGAGGAATAAATCTAAGTAGGAAAGTTAAGGATGAAAGGTGGGGAAGAGTGTTGGGGATGAAAGCTAAGTAAGTTTTTCACGAGTCACTACTTTTGGACATCATGGTTTTTCTATCAATGATTCTTATTTTCCATATTGAGTTAGCACACATAGAGTTAGAATTATTCATAAGTAATCCATTACTTAATGTTACAATGTTCAATTATTTATGAACCACAGTTTATAATAAAATCCAAATGAGGTATTATTAGGAACAAGATGATAAAAGATATTATCATATTTTTGTATTCACTATTGTTGTCAAGGAAGTTCAAGAATAAAAGAAACCCACTCACTTTGTTTTTAATAAAAATATAATCACAAATCTTATAATATTACATAGTATTGGGAATATTTTTTCAGGATGAGAAGGCTCAATGGACTCACCTTGGGTAGAGAATAATGTTCTGGTCATAATGGGGAAGAGAATCAGATTCAACATGGATCTAATGGAAGTTTGATGATTATTTGTCGTTTTTTATTTCTCAAAATTCAATAGTGTGTTTCAAAAATTGTGATGCAAGAACGATGACTAAATGTTTTAGAGGAAATGCTGACAATTGTATTGAGCATCTAATTGGAAGAGAAAAGGTGTTGACAATCGTAATTAAGAAAATCATATTCAAGCTGAGTAGGAAAGACAGCTGTTACTGGAGTATTGGGAAGTTATAATAATTTAAATTATAAGTCAAAAAATTCAGAAACTAATCATAAATTTTTCAAATTCATGATAAAGTCATGCTTACAAGGAAGAAGTTGATGAAGAGGAAAATTTTAATTATATTCCAAGTGGGTTAAGAGAAAATAAGAAGAATGTTATATTCTTTTACACTAAAATCCATTTCAATGAGGTAGATCATAACTGAAATCGGAATGGAGAAATCATAATGGGAAAATTGGAAAGTAAAATAGGGATCAAAATGAATATTTTTTAGAAAGACTCTAGGGAGTTTAATTCAATAGATGATACGAAATTCAAGGAAGGATGAAGAAGTCAAAGAAAAATATGGATTTCAAGGGGAATTGAATGAGTAAAAGAAAGATCCAGATTTCATGGGGAATTGAATGAATCAAAGAGAGATATGATATTTAATGATGATTAATGATTTGGGAAATTTGGTGCAGTGGGAAAACCTTTTCAGAATCCTACATAAAACATTCATGTGATCCTAAAAATATAGAGTATTTAATGTATTCTATGACATGAATTTTTTGTGACAGAGGGGAGTGAATATATGCAATCATATTAGGAAGAATTTTCCATATTGTGTTTTTTTGAAGAATTTATATGAACATAAGAATAAGAGAATAAGATCATATTCATATATTTTGAAATTGGTCTGACCTTTTCATATTGGAATTATCGAACATAAACAAAAGCATTTCTAATTTGTTTTAGTGGTGTTCTCATAAAGTTATATTTTCTGTATTGAAAAAATTGGACTTGGAAATTAAAATTTTGAATTAGAGTAGGTTTCCTAGAATCATATTAGAGGTGGTTTAGAATTTCCTCGGTGGTATTCTAACAGAAGTATATTTTCCTTTTTTAGAAAATCAATATTGGGAATCGGATTGGCGAATCAGACTGAATATAATTACATAGTCTAGGAAGTTCATACCATCTTCTACGTAAAAAAGTGATGAAATATTTTCACATATCATATTTTAGAATGTTGATCAAGAATCACAGTAACATGTTTGTCATAATTTTTTTAAAGGTTGGGTCTGAAGCCTCAATTATTATTTAAGGAAAAGACCTATTTCAAACTGGGTATAGGGAGATCCATTACATAGCCCAAAGTCCCATGACTAAGTGGTCTGAATACAAGGCCCAAAAACACATTTTTTTGGCCCAAAAATTTAATGAAATCATTTCGTTCTACTTAATTGAAATTCACTTTTAAAGACCTGGAAATTTCAAGGAAATTTTTTTCTTAATTTCTTTGTAATTTTACGAGTCCGCAGTTTCTGACGGCACTTGATTCTGAGGCCTAGTGTGCCCAGAATCAATTTCCGAAGTTTATCTCTGGTACGTTCAGTGAACGAACAAGCGGGTTTTCCTATCTTTTGAACCGGTGCTCGGAATTGAAATCTGAGGGCACTAATGAACTCGCAGCGCTGATAATTGCTTAAGGAAACCTTTACCGTAGTTGCTTTTTAAGCGGGTTGAGTTTTTATTTTTGGGGAGTTAGTTTAAAATAAATAAAATTGTTAGAGAAATTTTATTTTATAACTTTGTAATTTAATCCCTCCAATGGTAAGTTGATGGTGGGGCCCACAACCATCTAACTTCCCATGTGTGGATATTTGAAATGTGAGGCCCACACGAGCCCCAACCTTTCACCTTCCCCTAAACTCCTTGAACCCCCCTTCTTTAATTTGTCAACTCCTCTTTATTTGTGTAACCCTTCCGCTTCCTCTCTCTCTCTCTCCCTCTTTAACTCTTTCCAACACACCTTAATTAATAAATTGAACCACTTCAATTAATTAATTAAGTGTTTTGAATTTTGAAATTTAAATTTCTTGTGTTAATAAAATAATAGCATTAACCTATTATTTTACCTTAGCACATGTTGTGTTGGGAGAAATTGGAGAGAACTCTAGTGTAAAAGAAGAAGAAAGTTCCTCTTTCGTTGAATAACATCATCCTCCTGCGAAGAACGACGCCTCTTTGATGAAGAACGCCGATTCCTAGAAGTACGATTATCCAATGACAAGACTTCCAAGATCTTCGATGAAGAACAATCCATCAACGGAGATCAGATTCCGACGAGTCTCCGACGCTCAATCTCGGATATGAAGTGAGAGGCGGATGCAATGATCGACATCAACTCCATCCTCTTTCCGCGACGTCGTCAATAAACAATGAATTGAGTTAGGGGGTTGTTTTTGTATAATTCTAATTATGTGAATTACACCCTCAAAGTTGGGCGATTATTCTGTTGGGTGTTTATTCGAACTACTAACACGGTGGGTACGGACTAACAAACAAGTCTGAACCCACTGCCAACTTGTTCTTGATGCGCGGATTGCATGGCGAAAAGTGAACGGAAGCGCAACGGTGTTTAGGAGCCTTTGTAGTAAAGTTCGGGACCCGAGAAGACCGCCGATGCAGACGGGAGCTAAATCAGAAAACCGGAGCAACTCTGGTGGCCCGCGGAACCACATGGCAGTGCGGATCGCCGGCGCGGCAGTGCCGGTGACCGGAGGCGCCGCCCTGGTGCGCCGGTGACCGGAGGCGGCGCCCCAGCGCGCCGGCGACCGGAGGCGGCGCCCCAGCGCGCCGGCGACCGGAGGCGGCGCCCCAGTGCGCCGGCGACCGGAGGTAGCTCCCCAGCGCGCCGGTGACCAGAGGCGGCACCCTAGCGCCCCGGCGACCAGAGGCGGCGCCCCAGTGCGCCGCCGGAGGAGATCCGACACGGTGGATCCCGCGGCCGCGCGGGATCCGGGATGACTGGGGGCGGTGCCGCCAGTGCCAATCAGCGATCCCCCCCCCCCCCGCTCCGCGTAAACGCTCGGTCAGGCCGGCCGAGCCACGGCTGGTCGCGGGTCGGGCCGCGCCCATCCGTGTCATACCTGGACCCCCTATTTTCGGACCGTTTTCGGTTAAATGGCCATAACTTGAGCTACGGACCTCCAATCGATGCACCGTTAATTGTGTAGGATTCCTTGGATCGATAAGTTCGTTTTGGTATATTACACTCAATGTTTTAGCGAATTTTGGGTATGGAAGGGTTGGTTCGAACTCAAAACCAACCGATCCCTCGTAGCGGAAATGATTATAACTTGAGGGTCGGACGTCCAATAGACGTGTTGTTGACTACGTTGGATTCCTCTTGATGAGATAGTTCTTTTGTCATACTCCACTTGTGGTTTAGGTGAAGTTGAGATATGGTTGGGTTGGTTCGTTCACGAAACCAACTGTGCCCCCGGGATAGAAAGGCTAATAACTCACAGATCGGGCGTCCGATTGATGCGTCGTCTGTTGCATTGAGATCCCTATGACATGACAGATCTTTGAGATACTTCTTAATGGGAATTCGTGACACTTGGAGTGTTGACCAGTAGCTCGTGGAGCGGATCCTCCTGGAGACGAGCATACGGAGTATAGTGACCTTGTAGTTGGCTGAGACATGATGACTGCTTGTCTGATTCATATCGGAGTGACTTGACTAGCCCAGTGGGGAGCACTGCTGTGTTGGGGTGGCAGACCCATGGAGGAGGAGAGCTACTGTGTTGGGCCGGCAGACCTGTGGTACTCGACAGGAGGAGTACCTCTATAGGCTAGTAGGGGGAGCGCTACTGTGTTGGGGCGGCAGACCCATGGCAGGGAGCACTACTGTGTTGGGGTGGCAGACCTGCGGTACTCGACAGAGGAGGAGTACCTCAGCAGTCTAAGGTTAGTGAGTGACACCTCGGAGTCATGACAGGACTACTGCACTCGATAGAGGAGGAGTTCTCCAACAGCCATGTTTTCGTCATCATGAATAAAAATCCTGGTCTGAGCTGAGTCAATGACCTTTGTGTTTTCCTCATGATTGAGATGAGTTACTTGATAACTTAGGTATATGTATGGGCATATATCTAAGTAAATGTTATCTGTTGAGATATTTCTTTTTGGTTTATCCTTGTTGGATTTTTTGAGACAATGAGGGTCTCGGGGTCCCTACTGAGTATCGTTATACTCACCCCTGCACGGGCTATGCCCGCACCTCGTTGTGTTGGATACAAACGACGAACAATGCTGACCGATAAAGAGTGTACGAGGACTAGACGGTACCCGGAGGTGGACACTTGGTGTGAAGTTACATGGAGAGGACCGATAGACGCAGAGTGCTGATGAGGACATATGTACCTACCCTTCAAGTAGGAACCTGGAGGACAATCCAGGAGCTGCTTCACCATTTAGCTGTTTGTCTTTTCAGTTGTACTTTATTTCAGTTGTAGTTGTACCTTTCTTTTGGGCTTGTATTTTCATCCCCTTTGTACTTTATGCACACTTGTTATATTTCTTTACTTAATGTTTTCTTCTGCTTGTTCTCTGGTTGTGTGAGTTTTATAAAGGCAATGCCTTCCCAGTTATAGGGATTTACGCCTTTGGTGCTAGTCGCCAGCCTCTGGCCTATGGAAGATGGGCTTGGGGTAGTTACGACGCGGGCCCCGGGGGATGGGTCGTGACAAATTGGTATCAAAGGGAGGTTCTACCGCAGAACTTGGGACTCTGATATTTCCTTTCTATGAAGCAATAGTGTTAAGGGTACCGAGTGTGGTTTTCAGTTCTGGGAGTCTAGTGTTGGTGCGGCGGCCGATGTATCCATACACCAGGACCCTAACTACTGATTTCCGACTCAGTGCATGAAAACACTGATTGCATGTGTGTTTCCAAAAGTTTTATTTAAGTCAGCTCAAACCAGTTCAGCTCACCAGGTGTAGTCTTTTGACCGTGTCACATCTGTTCAGGATGCCTCCACGCAGACAGTCAGTTGGAGTTCCGAGAGAGTACCCGATGACGTCCCACCGAGCGACGAGGCTCCAGTGCAGGGCCCTCTTTCTATGTTGGCACCTTCAAATGGTGTACCAGCAGCACCATCACTCGTTGGGAAGAAGATTCCACCAACCGTACTAGTGGACGTTGCATGCTGACGGAGCGCATTGCACGATTTCCAGCAGTAGAGGCCTCTGAGGTTACGAGGCGATGCAGATTCCCAGGCAGCAGTGGACTGGCTGGAGGCAATTTCTAGAGTTATACACCTAGTTTAGACACTAGTAGAGAAGATGGTGATCTTAGCTACTGGTGTTTCCCAGTGAGTGACCATGAGGTTGGTCCACATAGTGATGAGGCTTCGGTACGTGGACCGATGCCTGAGATAGTACCTTCGGGTAGTGTGCCAACTATATCACTACTTGTTGGTCAGCAGTTACAACCGGCGGTACCGATAGATGACACATGTGGGCATAGTTACTTACATGTGTTTTAGCATCAGATACCCCTTAGGTTCCAAGGCGATCCTGACTCACAGGCAGATAAGGACTGGCTTGAGGAGGTGGCTGAGAGTTTTCTAGAGCTTATACAGCTTCGGCAGGCCGACATGTCGGTAGCTGAGTATTCATCGAGGCATACCGATCATTCCTAGTACTCAATGAATATGATACGATCAGTGCTTTAGAGTTAGGACCTCTGAGCGAGGTGTGTTTAAGGATATATGATCTAGCACTTTTCCTCTATGCATTCCTACTTATGTTAGGGTGCTAGAGAGAACCTTTGTGGTTGAATGTTCTATGGCTGAGTGGATACAGCCAGTGAATGTTAGTAGTGGGAAAGTAGAGAAATGACACTAGTCTCTGAGACTTGGGAATGTAAAATGTTCCAAGAATAAGAAGTGTTAAGGACAGATGAATCTGCAGAGCAGCAGACGTGGAAGCAGAGATAGGAGAGCAGCAAGAGGTGGTGTACATTTCGACATTTTACAACCACCCGCCTTTGTTGTCCTCGACAGGCTCAGGTAGCTAGAGGGAAGGGGAAGAGAGTAGCTATATGCGGTCAAGGAGTATGACCCAAGGGCTATAGGAATGATTCGAGGTATGGTCTGTGTCCACTAACAGCTGCCGTAACAACGGAAATTGATACGAATCATTCCTTCCTTCCACAAATCTTGTCCTAGACCTAGAGTTTCCAGTTAAGCCGTTGACTTAACCCTCACATATGGAGATATATTTGGGAGGAGACTCGATAATCATGATCACACCGATGGTGTGATCTGTCCCTTGAGTCGAGAGTTTCAGTTGAACCTCTTGGTGGCAGCATAGTGGCCTTACGAAATTAGTTTGGGTATGGACTGGGCAACCACAGTTCATACACAGATTAACTTTATTAGGAAAAAAGGTTATGGTTTACCTACAATGTTGGGATGAGTTTTCTTTGGTCGGCGAAAAGGAAACCCCAGGCAGCACAAGATGGAATCATGCATATGTGGGTGCAGTCGATCACTCATGAGTCAGTCAGGATTATATTTGAGCTAGACTTCTCCAGAGTTGCTGCACCACTTTTAGCATTGACTAAGAAGGGGAAAACCCTTCATGTGGTCAGAGAGATTCCAGAAGAGCTTTTCAGGAGCTGAGGAAGAGGTTGACCAATGCGCTCATTTTGAGGCTACCGAAGAAGGTACAGATCATCCAGGAGTGGATGAAGACTGCACAGATCAGACGGAATACCTATGCTTATAGGAGACAGAGACCACTGGAGTTCAAGGATGGCGATCATGTTTTCTTACGGGTCTCACCTCAACGAGGTCTATAGATATTTGATGGGGCAGCATGTTATCTCCATGATTCTTCGGACCTTACCAGGTCCTAAACAGAGTAGGCGAGGTGGCTTACCGCCTGGCCCTTCCACCTCAGTTTCATCGGGTGCACGATGTTATCCACATATCTCAGCGAAGAGATGCATGCACAACCTATCTTTCATCATCGACCACAGGATGACCTTCACGGAGGTCCCTTTGTATATTGAGGATCGATAGGAGTAGGTCCTATGAGGACGGTTGATTCCTTTGATGCGCATTCGCTGACATCATGAAAACCTTCAGGGGAGCACATGGGAGCAGGAGGCTCAGATGCGTGCTCAGTACCCCTTTAGTTTCCCTAGGGTGTGTTGAAGATTTATGGGGATGTAAAACCCTGAGGTGGGAGTAATGTAAAGACCCATAAATTTCAAGGAATTTTTTTTTCTTAATTTCTTTGGAATTTTACGAGTCCGCAGTTTCTGACGGCACTTGATTCTGAGGCCCGATGTGAGAATCAATTTCTGAAGTTTAGCTCGGGTACGTTTAGTGAACGAATGAGCGGGTTTTCATATCTTTTTAATCGGTTCTCGGAATTAAAATCTGAGGGCACCGATGAACTCGCAGCACCGGTAATTTCTTAAGGAGACCTTTACCGCAATTGTGTTTTAAACGGGTTGAGTTTTTATTTTTGGGGAGCTAGTTTAAAATAAATAAAATTGTTAGAACAATTTTATTTTATAACTTTGGAAGTTAATCCCTCCCATGGGAAGTTGATGGTGGGTCCCACAACCATCCAACTTCCCATGTGTGGATATTTGAAAGGTGGGGCCCACACGAGCCCCAACCTTTCACCTTCCCCTAAACTCCTTGATCCCCCTTCTTTAATTTGTTAACTCCTCTTTATTTGTGTAACCCTTCCACTTCCTATCTCTCTCCCTCTTTAACTCTTTCCAACACACCTTAATTAATAAATTAACCCACTTCAATTAATTAATTAAGTGTTTTGAATTTTGAAATTTAAATTGCTTGTGGTAATAAAATAACAGCATTAGCCTATTATTTTACTTTAGCACATGTTGTGTTGGGAGAAATTGGAGATAACTCTTGTGTAAAAGAAGAAGGAAGTTCCTCTTTTTTTGAAGACCATCATCCTCCCATGAAGAACGACGCCTCTTCGACGATGAACGCCGATTCCTTGAAGTACGGTTCTCCAACGATGGGCCTTCCATGATCTTCAATGAAGAACAATCCATCAACGGAGATCGGATTCTGACGAGTCTCTGATGCTCAAGCTTGGATATAAAGTACGAGACGGACGGAATGATCGACGTCAACTCCATCCTCTTTCTGCGACGTCGTTAATAAACAAAGAATTGAGGTAGGGGTTGTTTTTGTATAATTCTAATTATGTGAATTACACCCTAAAAGTTGGGTGATTATTCTGTTGGGTGTTTATTCGAACTACTATCGTGGTGGGTACGGACTAACGAACAAGTTCGGACCCATCGCCAACTTATTGTTGATGCGCGGATTACATGGTGACGGGTGAACGAAAGTGAAATAGCATTTAGGAGCCTTCTCAGTAAAGTTTGGGACCAGAGAAGACCGTCGGCACAAACAGAAGCTAAATCGGACCACCGAAGCAACTCTGGTGGCCCGCGGAACCTCATGGCGACGCGGGTCGTCGGTGCGGTCGGCGCCGGCCAGCCGCTTGGAGGCGGCGGCGCCCCAACGCGCCGCCAGAGGAGATCCGTCATGACAATAGCTGTGGCGGTGACGCGGTGGATCCCGTAGCCGCGCGGGATCCGGGACGACCGGTGACAGCGCCGCCGGTGCCAATCAGCGCCCCCCCCCCCCCCCCCCGCTCCGCGTAAACACTCGGCCGGCCACGGGCTGGGCCGCGCCAGCTATGCCCATCTGTGCTGGAATCAGACCCGGTTTGTGTTGACCTGGTTCGGGCCGACCCAGGGGGTGTTGGGCCGGGTCGGACCGGGCCCAGACCCCCGATTTTCAGACCGTTTTTTGTTAAACAGTCATAACATGAGCTAAGGACCTCTGATCGATGCACTGTTAGTTGCGTAGGATTCCTTGGACCGATACGGTCGTTTCGGTATATTACACTCAAGGGTTTGGTGAAGTTTGGGTATGGCAGGGTTGGTTCGAACTTGAAACCAATTGGGCCCTTGGAGCGGAAACGCTTATAACTTGAGGGTTGGACGTCTGATAGACATATCGTCGACTAAGTTGGATTCCTCTTGATGAGAGGGTTCTTTTGGCATACTCCACTTGAGGTTTGGTTATATTTGATATACTATCGGGTTGGTTCGTTCACAAAACCAATCGGGCCCCTGGGATTGAAAGGCTAATAACTCACAAACCGGACGTCTGATTGACGCGTCGTCTGTTGCGTTTAGATCCCTATGATGTGACGGATCTTTGAGATACTTTTTGATGGTATTTTGTGATACTTGGAGTGTCGACTAGTAGATTTTGGATCAGATCCTTCTGGAGACGATCATACGGAGTACGGTGACCTTGTAGCTGGTTGAGACCTGATGATTGCTTGTCCGATTCGTATCGGAGTGACTTGACTAGCCCAGTGGGTAGCACTACTGTGTTGGGGTGGCAGACCAATGGCGGAGGAGCGCTGCTGTTTTGGGGAGGTAGACTCGTGGTAATCGATAAGAGGAATACCTCTGTAGTCTAGTAGGGGGAGCGCTACTATGTTGGGGTGATAGACCCATGGCGGGGAGCACTACTGTGTTAGGGTGGTAGACCTACGGTACTCGATAGAGGAGGAGTACCTCAACAGTCTAAGGTTAGTGAGTGAAACCTCAGAGTCATGACAGGACTACTGCACTTGACAGAGGAGGAGTTCTCCAGTAGCCGTGTTTTCATCATCGTGAATAAAAATCCTGGTTTGAGCTGAGTCAATGACCTTTGTGTTTTCCTCATGATTGAGATGAGTTACTTGATAACTTAGGTATATGTATGGGAATATACCTAAGTAAAGGTTATATGTTGAGATCTTTATTTGTGGTTTATCCTTGTTGGATTTTGTGAGACCATGAGGTTCTTAGGGTCCCTACTGGGTATCGTTATACTCACCCCTGCACGGACTATGCCCGCACCTCGTTGTGTTGGATGCAGACGACGGACAACGCTGACAGAGGCAGAGTGTACGAGGACTGGATGGTACCCGGAGGTGGACACTCAGCGTGACGGTACACAGAGCGGACCGATAGATGCAGAGTGCTGATGAGGACATCTGTACCTACCCTTCAGGTAGGAACCCAGAGGACGATCTCGGAGCTGCTTCACCATTCAGCTATTTGTCTTTTCAGTTGTGCTTTCTTTCAGTTGTAGTTGTACCTTTCTTTTGGGCTTGTATTTTCGGCCCCTTTGTACTTTCAGCACACTTGTTATAATGATTTAATTAGTGTTTTCTTCTGCTTTTTCTCTGGTTGTGTGAGTTTTATAAAGGCAATGTCTTCCCGGTTATAGGGATTTATGCCTTTTGTGCTAGTCACCAGCCCCTGGCCTATAGAAGGTGGGCTTGGGGTAGTTACGACGCGGGCCCCAGGGGACGGGTCATGACAGCATTATTGTATTGAACATAGTGCTACATGAGTGTAAGAGAATAACCTACACATTGTATTACACATAGTTCCAAACCATCTAATGACTAGCTTTTTTAACTGAGTAGTGAACCTTGTAAATTCTTGGGTTCTTGTGGTTATGTGTTTGATTTGTTTTTAGTAGAAAAAGAAATCATTAATAGGTGAATCTTATTTCTTAAGAAGATAAACTTAAATGAAAAATATATCACTGATTCACCCCCACCCACCAATCAATGATACTTGAATCCTAGTAAGTTAATCTCATTATGAACATAACCGAACTATATCCCAAACAAAGTAGGGAAAACAAAACAAAAAAACACATAATTATGACAAAAAATGAATTCCACAATTATTAAAGGAATTTAATGAAACAAATTATTTAATTAGCATGAGTATTACCACACACAAAAAATTCATGGGAACCCAACTATTAAACAAATATATGAACATTAACATTTTATGCAGCCTAAGGTCACACAACAACTATACAAGGGTCATTATAACATAAAAAATACAGTTAAAATAAATAACCCAACAAATTTTATTTTTAAAATTGGCAACAATAATGCATTATAACATAAAAACATATATCAATTTAGTAAATCATGTGATAACTACCCATTCCAATTAATTCTATACATTCCAATCAATTATCTCATTACTCAGACCCTTAAAATTCCTCGAAAGGTAAGAAAAAGTATGTAAATATCACACAAAGAACATAAACAGGTTATAACAACGATCCCCTACCTCAAGAAATCTTGCTGATCACACTGAATACCATAGGGATAAGAAGAAACTACCTAGAATCCACTACCCCATAGGGAACTCACATATCAACCTACACCACACCAACAGTTTGAAAAGAACACAAGTCATACACACTCCAAACCAAAACTAAAACACTATGGTGGATCTCTAAAGATGAATACAAGTAAACCCATGCAAAATCAGGTATAACTCAAAATAGATAACCAATATTCATCCCCATCAACCCAAGGATCAAAGAAAGGTAGATGAAGGATTGGAGATCTCCTCGGGGTGCCTAATGTTCATCTAGATAAAGAGAGATTGAATGAAAAGAAAAATATTTTAAAGAGTTATAAAATAACCTATAACAAGACACCTTTACATAATCTAACACATTCATGGCCTTAATTAATTTTTTTAAAACTTTTTCCAAAATTCGTGTCACTTGACATCAAATTAGTTACACGTTATTAATTCAGATTTCATAATGCGAACCCATTTATTGTTTCACACCTTACCCAAAAACAAGCCTAGAATTAATCATATTCATAAGATGTGATTCACCCATTCATATCATGTTCTCTTTTATCAACATGAATATCCTACACCAACTTTTCTTCACCTCCAACCACCATAAAACCCCCTCATTTGTCCTTTGAAACACCTCCAACACCCAAAACAGGAAATATGACGGGAAGGGAAAGCATATACCATTACATTATGACCAAAATAATTGAAATATGTATCATATATTAGGTATATGTTCATATTAATGTTTTATTAGATAAATTTTATTTATATTTATCTACATAATATCATTACTTTCATCATTTTTCATTATTTAGATCGAAGTTTATTTTTAGGCATAAAAAATATTTTTTAAAAAAAAAAAATTATGTGTTTTATGAATTTTTGTTAAAATTAATTTCAGAAACATATTAAATTTTATAAGTGAAAAATAACCTATGTGTTTTAAATAATGGGGCTAAAAATTTTGTGTTAGGTAACTTATATTTGTAGTGATTATGAGTTGTATTTGTGGTAAAATGTATCACCTCTGTAAAGGGTAAATATGGTATTTTTGGTTTATGAAACATAATAAGAAGTTAAAAAATATTTCAAAAATTAGTCTTTGCCTAATTAGATGATATTAATTCTTCATTATATTTCCCAACATTAAATAAATTTAATTTTTGTGCCATTTTCCATTGATAATATTATTTAAACTATATTAAGTAGGAAAAATACAAAACATCACTCTCTTGCATTTAATTTTCTATTATATGTTCACACGGGGATAAAAATAAGCTTTAAAACATTATTAAATGTTATTTTCAGATAAATGAAATTATTTTTATAGTGTTAAATTATTTTTAAATTTTTAAATTATATAATTGCATAAAATTCTTATACAATGTTCACATAATGATTGTGTAAATAGTGGGAAAATTGATGTTAATAACTTTGAAAATATCAAATTTAATATATTTAGAATGAATTAATATCAAAGATGATATTTAAAGTTAATAAAAAAAATATTATTTAGGGTTAGTATGATTATATTAGAATTCAATCTTTATCTTTATGTCATTAAGGTCAAATTTTTTTAATAATTTTTAAAAATACTAATGGTATTTTATGTTAAATAATATTTTTAAAATTTTTTAAAAATCATAATAAGTTTTCAATATGAAAAGTATGAACATAATTTTTATAAAATATAATCCTTTATAAATTTATGAGAATATTATTTTCTTATATATAAAATGAAAACCCTCTATGTTTCAAAAATATGTTACTATAATTAAGGATAAAATTATTTAATGAAGATGTTAAACTGTATGGAAACGCATAAAATTCCATTTAAACATATCAAAATTTTATTGGATGACGGTATTTCAAAAATATACTATCATTTATTTTAAATTTTTTCCACATTGAACCACATAAACATGAATATTATTTTATTATATTTAAATATTTTTATTAAATACTTGGGTTTCCTTTCATTCACTATAAAACGATACCATATATCCTGTCATATATACACCAAATAGATCAAATTATATTAAAAAAATACCAAAACCAATTCTAAAAATAATTATACATGTTATAGTTGTTTTCTAATCCCTTAATATAAACATTAAGTCACTTAAGAGGAGATGTAAAGGATCTCTTTCAATGAATATGTAATCATCTTCACCTTTCACATTCATTTTTCATCTTCTTTTAAAAAATTAAATTATTTCCCAAACATTCCAATATAATAACACAAAAATATCAAATATAATTATATTTTATTATTTTTTATGTAATAATATTTATCGATATTCTTCTCTATTAAATGGGAAACAAAACCATCGCTTGTTTTTACATCAGATTATCACCTCGCGAAGTGATGTAATTTGGATACCATCACCACCTCACATGTATTTCCTTAATAATGAATATAATAAATATATATGATACATATTACATGATTTAAATTCATTGAGTATAATATATCATTTACTTACTCACCCTTCAGCCCATATAAAATGATAAAGTCGCAGGTGCATATGCATTCTTTCCCTCTCTATGAAGTGATGTGATTCATTTTTTTCATTTATCGTAAATTAATTTAAATATTTATATAATTATATTAATAATGTTTATATCATTATTAAATTCAGGATATTATATAACCATCATCTTGATATGAGAACCATAATTTCTAAATTTGAACACGCATGAAAAATGCAGTAGTTAACTCCTGAAACAATGATAAAATAAAAGATTTTTAACCAATGGGTGATAAGATAAAATAATTGAATCTTATATGATATTATATATATTTATATGGTTATGGTATATTATTATAATAATTCTAAATTTAAAACAATGTATGTTAAAATGAATTATGAGGAATGAAAAACATGAGTTAAGGGATTTCATCTAAATTTCCACTCCACTAAGACATATTTGGTATTATGCCAATATTTATTTTATATAAAATATATAATTCCAATTTTATTTGCCTGGCGTGAATATGTATTTATTCATTATTATTGTTTTTAAAATTCATTTTTAATCTTTTAATGTATTACAATTTAAAAAGTTACAAAATATGTAAGAATTTATTTTACAATATCATTTTTGGTACTCCTCATATTTTAATTGATGGGATATTATAATATATGATTCATAATCTCTGTATATTTTCTTATCCTCTTTATATTTAAATATATTCCAAGTTTCTACTAAAATTTACTGCTTTTGGAACATTATTCAAAGAAATTAATGTGTAAAAGAAAATGTGATCTTATCTCTATTTTGATTAGATATATTAATATTCCAAATACAAATTTTTTCAAATTGGTTTAAAAAATTATTATTTATCCACTAAAAATTTTTATTAAGTAAATTTTATATCATATGTTAATATTTTCATGATTTCAATAAAATATTTAAAAAAATCAAAAATCATCATTTTTTCCATTCTTTAAAAAAATTAAAAAAGGATTATATATTTTTATCATATAAGGAGTTAAAAATATTTTCCCATCTCCATATTTGTTTTATAATATTTAACTTCATGTACTATTTTTCAATTGTTTTACAAAGAAAAATGTTTACTGGAAATTTATTTTAAATGGTTTAATTTCATTTTCTTATATTCTCTAAAATAGATTATTTTACTATAAAACCTGTATTTATGATGAATTGATGGTCAGATGTTATCCCTTGATTAATTCTGTGGTTATTAATTTTGTCTTGAAACATTGAAATTCATGTGATAATTTTTAGTAGACGATATATTAATCCTAAAATCCATATTATTCGTATCATGGATATGATAATTTCCTAGAAAACACAACATTTCTACATATAGTGATTTACTATGAAAATTATTTGACTGAATGGGGAAAAATAATATTCAATATTTTTTAATCAATAAATATCTTTTTGATAAGGAATGTTTTTTTTTGTTTATATTGATATCTCAATATAAGAGGAATGTGTTGTACATGTAGTAATGGGTGGGTTACATTTATAGATATCCCTCAATACATTGACATGTATAATGAGACAAACAAGTTTTATAAACTTCTTAAATTTGTTTTTGGTGTGTACCTTCCCATCAGATAAATTTTCTTGGAATAAGGCCTTGATAATAGGAGATAATGATTTCTGAAATAATGATTTCAAACATTATAAAATCCCTTAATTGGGAATTTAGTTATTATTATCCATGTGATTAAATTATTGCAATTATCTATGGATTCATTTCCAACTCATGTTATTGATTAAATTTCACATGTCTTCTATTATTTACCTTTACATATTGTTTATTCCTTATTTATTCTTTATAGCTTCTGTTGTATGTGACCCTTATTGAGCATCTAATATCACCATTTACTTGTTTTCCATTCCCCATGATATGAATAAGAATATTATAAAATATATAACAAATGCATGAATTCTCTTTATGATATGTTTTTTTATATTTATAATGAATTATGGGAATCATATGTGTATATTGTTTTTTTACTAATAAAATGACTGATCCATGGTGAAGTGTTCCCTTATATCTAATTCATATTTAATAATGTAGACACTAAATCAGGGTTACCGGAGTTGCGGTTTTCACTATCAGAATCAAAGGTTGTTTGAGAGAAACCATAAAACTATATTTTAAATGAACATAGGTAACATTAGAATTTTGGAAATTCCTTATAATATTTTAGAAAATTTACTAGTTGTATTTTTATATTATTGTTCAATATTTATGAAAATTATGATCTATCATAGTGTGTGCCATTTTTTTATTAATGGTACATAATGGGAAAAAGGTAATCAACAACCATAATAAATGTAGATATTTCCATACTAATAAAGAAAATATAATTGGTTCTGGAAATGAGTAAATCATGGTCATTTTAGGGTAGCTAACTCAGGTTATGATGAATAACATTGTTTGTATGGAGAAACATTTTGTTCCACAGTTTGATTCACTAATGTTTCATCCTTTCATGAGATAGATATATCCATAATTTAATGGAACTAATAATCCATTGGTAGCAGAGTAGTGAATTAATTATATTAAAAAGATATGCATGGCATTGAGAATTAAGGAAAGTGAAAAGTATATTCTCGATAATAGATAGTTGAAATAGAGAGGACATTCCTCACTTTACAATAGAAGGAAAAATATGGTTTAGTAGAGTATGAGGATAACTTTACATGATTATCCATGCATGTATAGGACTACATACATAATCCTAAAATTAATATAAATATTTATTTTATGGAATTATGATGATTCTCTAAAGGTTTATAGTTTATAAACATCTTCATCATATGTTTAGATAGTATAAACTCCCATTATTAAGGAGAATGAATTTTATTCATCCATTTTTTATATGAGAAATCAATAAAAGAATAGGTAATATGAGTAACATGAAAAATGGAATTCATTAAATAAGTAAAAGGGGATAAAGAAATTTTTAAAATATAGAAATTGTGGAAAGAACAATCTAGGAAAATTCTTGAGGGACCTGACAGTTTTTTATAAGTGTAGGGAAAATGGTATTATATATGTCAAATTTATGGAAATAAAGAAACTACCTATATCAAGTAAATTAACTATAATGAGATAGGGAATTATTCAAACCAATTCTCGATGTGTCAAGGGAACTTACTATATAAAAGGAAAATGGGATAAAGCAAACATATAAAATTAGAACAACTAAATTGAAAGATCCATGCGATGTGGTGAAATGTAAACTTATCATCCAATCTAAATGTGAAAATATTTTAATTATCATATTTTCTGGAAACTCTTTTACATCTATAGAATTTTCACAGGGTATCAATTAACCACCAGAATGATTATATGTTGAGTTGGTAGTGAAAGCAATCAATGGTGTGGTGATCACATCTTAAGTCTATAGCTCCTCTCCAATATAATATTGAAGGAATATTCTTCTGGAAAATATTTTTATTCAACATCTAGTTGAATCTAAAGTAATTTTGGGAATGGATTGGGTTTCTTAGTATGGATACTATATCATTTTATTGTAAGGTATGGAAACTTGGATATTCCAAATAAACTAATGATATTATATTAGTGTGACACTAAACCTAAACTCCAAATAGAAGCACCTACATCATATGGGTTTACTAACTATTCAAATATTATTTTCTAAAGTCATATCCTATTTCATATACAATATTATGTCCAAATGGTTCCACTTTCAAAAGAAATTTATTTTATTATTTTTATGTTTTTTTATTAATTCCATATGTTAACTTTCATTCACTATAAAAAGGCACATAATCTCTTCTCTTATATATAAAAACTATATCCATTTATCTTGAATAAAAATCCTATTATAAAAATACTTATCCTTGTTTTAGAGGTTTTGGTGTTCAAAAAATATTATCCTTTTATCCCGTAAGAGTAAATATAATTGATCTCATTCAAAGAAGTGGTAATCAGGTTCACTCAACGACATCAATTTTCAACTTAATTTCCCATCATCAATTGTGTCCGAACCATTCCAATATGATCACACTAGTAACTTCCACATAATAAGATGTTATTATGATGATTTAATTTCAGTTATTAATATACTTCTACATAATATGGGATACAATGCCATCGATCATGTGTACGATGGACTACCATCTCCCAAACTGATATTATTTTTATCCATCATTGCATCACATGGATTTTCATAATGATGGAAATAATGAATATATAAGAAACATATGTCACGACCCGTCCCCTAGAGCCTGTGTTGTGACTACCCCAAACCCGCCTCCCGAAGGCCAGGGGCTGGCGATAAGCACCGAAGGTGTCAACCTGTAAGTGGGATACATTTTCCTGAGTACCTATACGCACACACACACCCAACCACATCCCAACACACTGAAAAAAAGAGAAACAAGTACCACCAAAAAAAGTTGAGTTCAAGTACAACTGAAAGTATGTTGGCCATAATAAAAACCCAATAAATACTGAAAAAAGTAAGTACAAAAACAAAACTCTGATGGCCATCTGTAGAAAATTCCACCCGATTGTGAGAGCAGTGAAGCTACTGGAATCCAAAGTAGTACGTCATGTCCACTTGGTCCTACTAGGCCCCGCATGGTGATATGTCACCAAGTCCACCATCATAGTGTCCATCATTCCTGTATCCCTAAGCACCCCTATCGAAATGTCGGTTGTCTGCACCATACACAACACGTGTGGGAGAAGACCGTGTAGGGGCGAGTAACATAGTACTTAGTATAGACCCCAAAACAAAATAGGAAAGACCACACAGAAATTCTCAAATTAAAGAATGAAACACAAGACAACCCACACTAGGTATATTCTAGGGTAGTAACAGTAGCATCATCAGTCACATCGTCGAACACCTCAGCTACTGGAAAACTCCTCCTCTAGCGAGTATAATGAGTCTACCAAGTCACGAATAGGTGCTTCCCAATAACCTTGGATTTCTTAGGTACTCCTCCCCCATCGCGTACCATGGGCCTGCAAAGTCACACATAGGTGTTTCCCACTATTCATGACATACTGAGCTACTCATCCTAATCGCGTACCATGGGCCTTCAATTTCACAGATAGGTTCTTTCCACCATGGGCTTACCAAGTCACAAAGAGGTTCTTCCCACTGGGCCAAAAGTCAGCAGTCGTCAGGTCTCAGCTAGTCACAGGGTTCTGTATGTAGAGAACCAATCCTCAAGCCATTCGTATTATATGAACTATCATGAATGTCATCATAGAGCATGCCAAAATATTCACCTCATTGAGAGAGTCCCAACACCACAAACAGATCCTCAATCAGATGCATGGTTTGCAAGATACGAGCATTTTAGTAACTTGGGGACCGGTTGCGACGGGGCCCGGTCTGACCCGGCCGGGGGGTTCCACATACCCCGATTCATTTAGACGGACTCAACTTGACCTAGTATGGGTCGAGGTCGGTTTGGTTTGGCTTGTCCAGTGGGTCAGGCCTAATAGGCCTCGCTGGACCCGACCCGGTTGGTAGAGGTTCCAGCCCGCCTGGTCGCTCAGCGACCCGGTCTAGTCCGGCCCAGCCCAAAGGGGTGTGGGTCCGTCCTAGCGGTGCGGGTCCGTCCCTCCGGTGCGAGTTCGCCCTGCCGGTGTGGGTCTGACCTGATGGAGGTGCGGTCCGCTGAGGGGCGCGACCCACTGGGGGGGCGTTGGGTGGCGTGACCCGTTGGCCCAAAGATCGACCGCGTTAACGGCTGGTGGGGTGCATCTGGGATGTAGCAGACTGCCACGTCCCTCCCTGTCTGAGTGCGGCCCGCAAGGATCGGGCCGCTTCCTCATGCGCCCGCGGCCAGTGACGACCAGCCTTGCTCTACGACACCCACAGACCCGATCCACAGGTTGACCCTGGTCAACGTGGCGCCATTCTTGCGTCGTGGGTCTCCAGCACCACGGCTTCCACCGTACCGATGTGTCGCTGGAGCACACCACTCCACCTGGTCGGTGGCCTATTCCTGTCATCCGACATGAGGTTGGTGCATGCCTCTGTTTCCCCCTCATTTTTCCGGTGCCGGTGCCGGTGCACCAGCAGATCCCTCGGCGGACCACCGGACGTGCTTCGATGGTTCATTCTTCACACCACCTGCACCTATGGCCTTTGGGGAGCATCCTCTTTACCTCAAAGCCTTCAAAGACACCTTGTCATCACTTCAGACAAATCGTTCACCAAGAGCGCATAAATGGAGGGGTCCGGGCCTTTGTTCTTATCAGCCCGCACCCTCCGCGTTAGAAGTTTTAAAGATGGGGGATGTTTTGGGAGTATCCGTTCAATCGTTACATGCCAATATTTGAACCCCGAATATAAAACCCTAATAATGAAACACCCTCCCGCATAAACGCATGAATCATGGTTCAACCTATTCGTGGGTTGAATCATGTTCATTGTTTCTAGAAATAGACAGGGAAGAACAACAAAACAAAACCCCTACCTCTTTGAAGTTCGTTTCTACACATTTATCCTCGAGGGGTTAAGACGTCGGCATCGCTTCTCGGCTCCGATCTTCGAAAGGTGTGACAGAGAAGATGAAGTTTCATCAGCGTTCTTTGTTCTTCGTTGGGATGTAATTCCGTTAAAGGTTCTCCAGAGAATCCTCCAAATTTTTAATCCATATTTCCCCAGCGAGTCGAACTATAAATAGGAGCACATCGCAGCGTTCCCATTAAGATGCAACGTCGCGTCGTTACGTTGTTTTTTTAAGAAATAGTATCGTTGTTATGCGTCATTAGAGTGTCATTACGCTGCGATTTTAACGATCTATTAATGATCCTCATTGATGCGCATCGTCTCTTCCATTTCGTTTCCCCGCAGCATCGTCTTCCAATACTCAAAAGTGTTAAGGAAAATAAAATAATTATTACAAATTATTTTATTATTTTTCTTGAAATGTCCAAAAAATAACTTTTCCACTCGGACCTTACCGGCTAAAGTTAAGTCATTTTTAGGTGAATCCCAGCATTTTGAATTCAACAGCACCCTCAGATTTTCGATCTCAGCGACTGTTCAAAAGATAGAAAATCCCACTCACACATTTACTGAACGTACCTTAAAAAAAGTTCAGAATTCTATTTCGTGCTCTTCGGACCTCGGAATCATGTGACATCGAATTTCATGGTCTCAAAATAATCCATATAAACAAAAAAATATACGTAAATTCTGAGACGTTACATTCTTCCCACCTTAGGGCTTTACATCCCCAAAATCCAAAACAACAACTAAACAAAAAATGGGGGTACTGAGCACGAATTTTAGCCTCCCGCTCCCATGTGCTCTGCTGGAGATTATCGTACTGCCATAGGACGCGCACTAGAGGGATCGACCATCCACATAGTACCTTCTCCTATCGATCCTCTATCTCCGCTGGGAACTCCACAAATGTCTCCCCATCATCAATTTCCAGCTCACCCTAGTCTATGATGTGCGATGGATCATGCACATACCTCCTCTACTATGACACATGGAAAAAATCATGCACTTGGTGAATCTTTGGGGGAATAGCTAGGCAGTACGCCATCTCGCCAACTCTACTTAGGATCTGAAAATGTCCTATGAACCTTAGAGATAGCTTGGTGCCCTGGTCAAGTCTATGCAATCCTCTTCGGGGTGAGACTCAAAGGAACACATGATCTCCCTCCTCAAACTCCAAGGGTCTTCGTCTCCTATAGGTCTAAGACTTCCGCATGATTTTTACGGTCCTCATCTACTCCTAGATGATCTGTAACTTCTTGGTGGTAACCCGTACCAACTCTGGACCCATGAGTGCCGACTCCCCTAGGTCTGTCCAGCATATGAGTGATCTGCAAGGCCACCCATACAAGGCATCAAACTATTCCATACCGATGGTGGAGTGATAACTTTTGTTGTATGAAAACTCCACCAGGGGCAGACGGTCCTACCAAATATGACCAAAGTCTAGGATTCAATCACGATGCATATCCTCTAAGGTCTGTATGGTCTATTCTGTTTTACCATCTGACTGGGGATGAAAAGTTGTGCTCAAACGCAGTTGCATCCCAAATGCCTCATGTAATCCCTTCCACAATCAGGATGTAAATCGGGCATCATGATTTGAGAAAATTGTCGAAGGAACCCCGTGAAGCTTCACTATCTTCTGGACGTAGAGGTGTCCCAAGACCTCTACCGTTCTTTTCTCTTGAATGGATAGGAAGTGAGATGACTTGGTGAGTCGGTCAAGGATCACCCAAATAGAGTCATGACCTCTAGACGTACGTGGTAACCCAATCATGATGTCCATTGAGATACTGTCCCATTTCTACTTCAGTACCTTGAGTGGATGAGTCAAGCCTGCGGGAACTTGGTGTTCAGCCTTCACTTGCTGACAATTGAGGCATCGTGAAACGAACTCGGCCACTGCTTTCTTCATCCCTGACTACCAGTACTAACGTCGGAGGTCTTGGTACATCTTTGCCACTCCAAAATGTAATACCAAGATATATGTATGAAACTCCCTCAACACTTCATCCTACAATTCCACTGGTACTAAGGTGCGCCCTTTAAAAAGGATGGTGTGCTCCCCACCTATCGAAAATCCATCAGGAGCCCGCAATGAGGATATCTGAGCACGTTGGGCCTCATAGTCAACATACCTCGGTTTTGCCTCCCTGACTCACTTTACGAGTGGGGGAGTAACAGCCATCGACTGGAGGTAAACAACTTCACCATCATCCATGAGGGATATCTGCATCGCGGCTAACTGCTATGTTGCCTCACTCAGCAGCTGCAACCTAGTCCTCCTGCTGAGTGTTTTTTCCATCGCGTTCCCCTTTCTAGGAGTATATACTATCTCAAAATCATAGTCCTGGAGTAACTCTACCCATCATCGGTATCTCAGTTTCAGGTACTTCTGGGAGAAGATATACATGAGACTCTTTTGGTTGAAGTAAACTTTAAATTGTTCCCCCATCAAGTAGTGATTCCACATCTTCATAGAAAAGACCACCACTTTTAACTCCAGGTCGTGGGTCATGTACGTTTGATCATGTTGTTTCAACCACTGTGAGTCGTAGGCGATCACCGCTTTATCCTACATCAGGATACAACTGAGTCTGGTCCCTGATGTGTCGTAGTAAACTAAATTCCCAACACCCTCCTCTGGTAGTCTCAAGATGGGGGGGCACTAGTCAATATCTGCCTCATCTCCTGGAAACTCTTCTAGAATTTCTCCATCCACATGAAGGGTTTTTCCTTCCGTGTCAATGCCGATAAGGGTGTTTATACCCTAGAAAAGTTGGGCATTAACCTTCAATAGTAACCAACCAAACCCAAGAAGCTATGTACCTCAGTCACGCTTCTGGGTGGATCCCAATAAAGCACCGCCTCTATATTCGTTGTATCTACTACAACTCCAACCTCTGAGATGACACGTCCTAATAAATGGAATTCTCGAATACAAAACTAACACTTAGAGAGCTTACTATAAAGTTGATGCTCTCATATTTTATCTAGAACTATCCACAAGTGTACAACGTGCTCCTCCTCTTACGCTGAGTACACCAAGATTTCATCGATGAAGACCACGATGAAACGGTAGAGGTAGGGCAGGAAGATCCTATTAATGAGGGCCATGAACACTACTGGGGTGTTGGTCATGCCTAAAGGCATCACCAGTAACTCATAGTGGCCATACCAGCACCTAAAGGCTGTCTTCGGTACATCCTCCTCTCGTACGCGAAGCTGGTGATAACCTGATCTGAGGTCTATCTTTGAGAACCACTTCTCTCCATTCAAATGGTCGAAGAGGTCATCAATCCTCGACAGTGGGTACTTGTTCTTCATGGTCACCTAGTTTAGGTGCTGGAATTCTACGCACAACCTCAAACTCATGTCTGCCTTTTTGGAAAAAGCACTAAGGCTGCCCATGGTGAAATGTTGGGCCTTACGAACCCCTTCTCCTATAAGTCCTCCAGTTGTACCCTCAACTCGTGAAGTTCTGTGGGATCCATTCGATATGCCGGTGTGGATATCGGTGTTGTCATGGGGTACAGGTCGATAAAAAATTCTACCTCTCTACGAGGAGGTATCCCTGGAACCTCATCAGGAAAAACATCCTCATACTCGTCCACCACTACAAGAAAGATTTGACTCCTTTACTCCATTGCACCGAGGGTGAGGCTATCCAATTGGTGGGTGATCGGATGCACCCTCCTCCGAGAGAGTTTGTCTTATGCCGCAAGGTTTTCCTTCTCTCCAGTGAAGGAAAACCTAGTCACGTATCCATGGACACACCGTATTGTACGCCTAAAACAGTTGATCTAAGCATGGAACGTAGATAACTACTCCATACCCAAGATGACATAGTAAGGTCTCGACACTGATACTAGGAGATCCAAGCAGAAACTTTTACCCCCTAGAGTAAGCTCACACTGCCGGCACCGGTGTGTAATTGTCGAATCCCCTCCCGTAGGAGTCTTTAACCATAAGGATCGAGCCAATGGCTCCACCGGAATCTCTGAGATACAAATGAGATTTGTGGAAAGAAAGTAGTGACTAGAACCTATGTCAATAAGTACTGTATCTATGGTGTAGAAGACATAGATCATACCTCGGATCATCTTTGGAGCACCGTGGTCGTAAGCCTCTGCTTCCTGAAGGTGAGCTCACCCCTATCCGTCTGCTCCCTGAGGTTGGGGTGGACAACCTGGGGGTGGTGGTGGTAACACCTTGAACCGTTTCCCACCAACTTCCACTCATCCAACTCCCCTTCCACATCCTCCACCCTACAAACCTCCTCACTCGAACTATTGTTGCTTCCTCGGTGGCCCATCGATCGTCTGCTGGTCGGTCATATGTATGGCGGGTCAGGCAGTCAAATGCCATGTGTCCCTGCCCATTTCATGAGTAGCAAAGCCTGGCCCCTGTCTGACTCCCTCTAGCCCATGAGCCTCACACATCCGACTATGAGTCCTGGGGTTGGCCTCTGAAAGACCTGGCCCTCTTGGGCCCATGCGTCTGTTGTCTGCTGCCTACCAAAGATTCTGTCGCCTGGGGTCTGCTGGTAGATCTAGTTGTGGGAGCCTGCTCTACTAAGAATCTCTCCATCAGAAGGGCTCTCTCTATCACCCCGTCCTAGGTAGGTATGCTGAGACACCACTGAAGCCCTGGTCTCCCACCTGAGTCCCTGCTCAAAGGCTCGATCCCTGAAGAAAGGGTCTCACACCATATCTGTAGAGTAGCAGGAAAGCTCCATGAACCTTGCTAAGTACTCGGCCACCGTCATGTTGTCATGTTGTAGGTGAAGTAGCTCTTGGATCCACACAGAATGCAAGGTTGCAGGGAAAAAATCCTCCCAAAAAATCCCCTCGAAGTCAACCCATGTGAGGGTCGCCTCATCGTGAGTCTGGATGTTCAAACTCCACTATTTCCCTATTGATCCCTACAGAATGCTTGTTTCCAAGATCTCCATCTGGTCAGGCGGTGTCCTCACTAAGCGAAAGGCCCATGTCACAGCCTCCAGCCAGTCCTCAGTGACCTGAGGATCCGTCTCTCCCCTGAACTTGGGAGGTCTCTGTCTCTGAAACTCATGTAGGGAACTAAGCCTAATAACATCCTCTGCTGGAACCTCCGGTAGTAGATGCTAACCATCGGGCAGTGATAGCATTGGTGAACCACCTGGTGGGGCCATCTCTAGAACTGGTCCTTGAATGGATGCCTCGTATCTAGGCGGGATGTCCTCACGACCTCGCATCAAGATCCTAGCTGGTTTTCTACGTGGAGGCATCCTGTGATAGATCAATATGTACCACGGTTAGAATGCTATACCTGGTGAGATGATTCTTATACAAGATAAGGAGACACTTATGCAACCAATGTTTTCATGTATTGAGCCGAAAACAGAATTCAAGGTCTCCTGGTGTATGGATACATCGGTTTCCGCACCAACACTGGACTCCTTGAATCTAAAAGTTGAAATCGAAACACTTAACACTATTTCCCCAAAACAAAACACAAACTCCTGGTCTTTGAGGGGAAACTAACCACCATCTGATACCACTTTGTCACGACCCATCCCCCAGGGCCCTTGCCATGACCACCCCAAGCCCGCCTCCTAAAGGCCAGGGGCTGGCGACTAGCGACAAAGGCATCAAACTGCAAGTGGGAGGCATTTTCCTGAGTACCTATCACTACTAGAAATAATCCAATTTGCGATGGGTTATTTTCGATGGGATCTCGTCGCAAATGGGATTTTGTGACGGGGGTCCGTCGCAAATGACCCGTTGCGGTAAATGGCGTCGCAACTAACACTATTTGCGACGGGCCCGTCGCTAAAACTATTTTTTGCGATGGGAATATTTCTCATCGTAAATACTAATCGATATATATTAAAAACTTCAAATAACGCTTTTGCGAAGGGCCCGTCGCAAATGTTATTTGTGACGGGTCACTAATCCCATCGCAAAAAAGTTAAATTTTTTTTAAAAAAAAAGAAATAAGCAATTGCGACGGGCCCATCGCAATTGGATATTGCGACGGGCAAATATTCTCGTCGCAAAAAAATTTAAAAAAATTTAAAAAAAGTAGCTAATTGCGACGGGCTCATCGGAATTACCTATTGCGATGGGATGATTATCCCGTCGCAAATATGTATAAAAAAATAAAAAATATTAAAATATTAATAAAAAAATTTAATTAATATTATAATAGTAATAATACAATTATAATTCATTCAGATATTAAAACAAAAAATCATTCAAATATTTAAAAAATTATAATTAAATTAAAATATTTAAAAATTTAAATATATATAAAAAAAATTAATATTATAAAATATGAATAATATTATTAATCAGATTATTATTTTAATATAAATAATATAATATTATATAATAATAATAATAATATACCTAATTCATATTATTATAAATAATTAAAAAATTAAAATTTTAATTAAAATTTTTGAAACATTTTATGTATTAAAAATAATGAATATAATATTATTAAAATAATTAGAAAATAAAAATATGAAAATTATCAACATTTGAAAAAAGAAATACAAACAAATAATAAAATACTAAGAGTAATATTATTATTAATAAAATAAACAAACATTAAAATAAATACCAATAATAAATAATAAAGTATTAAAAATAAATAGAAATTAAATACTACAATATTGACACCAGTATAAGAGAGAAAAAAACTATGAATAGAAAAAATGTCATATTTTAAATTTACAAACTTTATAACATCTAAAAAATAACTAATCTGAAGGAGGTGGGGGAGGGGGGGATCTACTGGTGGAGGAAACTCTATCCCTAAGGCATGAGTGAGTCGGCGCATGTACTTCATCTTCTCCTGCTGTTGTTGCTTCCACCAACTCATCTGCTCCTCGTACACCTGTTGCTGTCGCCGGTGCTCCTCCTCATGTTGTTGTTGCTGCCGACGCATCTCCTCATGCTCCTTTTGGAAACTCTCTATCAACTCAGTCTGAGATTGCAACTGATCCTTATACTGTGTAGCGGAAGAAGATGCACGAGCTCCTCTCGAGCTGGATGCTGACATCGTAGCACTGCCATAATAATCTCCGGGAGTCAGTCGAGAGTCGATACCAACTACCTAGCCCTTCTCGAAGGCATATTGGGTCGCCTGCATCCATGTCGCCTCATCAAACTGATGGCCACTGGTCTGATCTGATGCCTCGGTCTGACTCTCATGCCGGGTTTGTGACGCTGCGGTCTCATATGACTCCTGTAGTTACAATTTAAAATTAAAATTGTGAATATATTATATGCAGTTAATTTTTAAACATGAAAAAAAAATAATACTGACCACGATGTGATGCTGGCGATCACCTCTAAGCTCCCCAGTTGCTGGATCACTATACATCCTTCGATATATGTCGTACTCCGTAATATCGGGGTGCTCGACAGCCTATAAGAATATAAAATAAATTTTTAATATTTAAAGTTATATAAAATATTTATAAAAAAATGTATGTACCAAATGTTGTCTATGAGTACTGAAAGTACGATTCCTAGCTCGATGAGTCACCTTCTGTCTCCCCCGATTCTGTCTCCCCACTGATGATCTCCTCTGAAATCCATCACTCAACCAGTGTGCACATAATCCATCCCATATGTGGGATGAAATGTACTCTGGTCAGTGTGCTCTACATGACTCATCAAAATCTGACACTCATGCTTTATTCATGGCAGCTCTTCTTAAATTGTGCAAAAACTGACGAAATTGATCACGCATGGCCACCTCCCATGCCTCGTGGATGGCGTCATGCATGGTATCCTCGATCGGATACCATAAACCCTACAAAAAATTCAAAATATCAAGTTATAAATGAAATAAATTTCAAAATAAAAATTATTTATTTACGTATGTACCAACCAATGGCCGAACATGGCCTACTGCACATCAATGGGAATATGCTCTCATGTCGTCCATGGCTGAGAAAAATAGTTGCGCAAAATAGTGCTGCCATGTCCGACTGCTATATGCAGAAAACTGTAAAAACAATAATCAAACATTTATTATGTAAATATATTAATGAAATCTTAGTAAAATGAACAGGTTATCACACCTCCGAGTGCATGGGTCGAACCCAAGATGTGGACGTCGCTCGGGGATGGGGTCAGGAATCATCAGTCGTGTAAGATCGTGCCCCCTCCATGTACCCCCTGAAGCGTCTTCAGGCTGAGGGTCAGGTGCTAGTAACTCGTCCACATCGAAAGATAGGTCAGCATCCGCCAACTCACGAAATCTGTCCTCGTCCATCTGAAACAGAAAAGGAATGTTGTTAGCAAATAATTGATAATTATTATTATATATACATATATATTAGTTATGATTATATATAACTACCATTGAATTGTATCAATGTTCATCTTCATCATCATCTTCATATCTGTCAATGTCATCTTCATATTCCTCCTCAATATCATCGGTATCCATTTGAGTTCCAGTTGCTTCATCTCTTACCATTTCAGATTCATTTGTGACGTCATTAATATCATCATCATCATCACTGACTCTTAATTGAGGGGTGTCATCATCGATACTCATGTCTCTTTGTAACAAAGATTGATTTTGAGTACTCTCTTGAAAAACTTCAATTCCTTGCACTTCAGTGAAAGCACATTCACTTTGACTAAACTGATTGTCTCGAATTTTCATTTTTATTATGCTCCACCAATCAGTCAAGTCTCTTGACGTAGCATAGTACTTTTCATAATAAACCTGATGTGCCTATTGAGCCAGTAAGAATGGTTCATTTACTTCAAGAACACATTTACATTTAATATCGATGATTCCATGAGTCGGATGAACATGCACGCCTCTCTCAGTATCCAACCACCGACATTTGAACATCGTTATGTAATGGTGTCCTAGATAACAGAGTTCAATGATTTCATCAAGTATGACATAAAAGTCAACTTCATTTTCTCTATGATGAGATCCTGTCAAGAAAACTCCACTGTTCATTGTTTTTTTTATTCCCCATATGCATGTGTATGAAATCGAAAACCATTCACCACATATGCATTATAAGATTTCACCATTTTGGATGGTGGGTTACTCAATATACAAAGTAGTTTGTCAATGTTATCAGCATGTCGAGACACCTGAAAATTTGTGAAATAATTATCAATATAGTAAACTATAAATTGAAGGAGATGTTAAAGTATGAAAAATTTATGTTACCAGTATTTGAAACCACTGAGAAAAAAAAAATTGTCTGTGTTCTTCGAGAGCAGCTGCTCTAATTTGTGGAAGTTGTTTCTTGATATGATTATCATACAATCTATAAAAAACAAAGTTATTTATTGTAACATAAATAATAGAATAAGTAATAGAAGCACTTACAGTAAAAATGATTTCATCTCTTCATAGTTGAGCAGAACATACGTATGAGCTCTGTGATGTTCATCATCTGAAAGCCATCGTTCATGAACTCCACCAAAACCAATCTCTGACTGGTTAAAAATAGATAATTGATTGTAGATTTCATCAATATTCCCCTCGTTCCATCTCATGAGGTTGTGTTTTGAAGGATACTCAGATTCAAAATAGTGGGAGCAGAAAAAAGATATCTCCTCTTGTAAATAAGCTTCAGAAATAGATCCTTCAACAGATGCTTTGTTACATACTTTTTTTTCAATTTCTGCATGCATCTTTCGAATGGGTACATCCATCGAAACTGTATCATACCTCCACATTTTGATTCATATGGAAAATGTAATATCAAATGTTCTATTGAGTCGAAGAAAGACGGCGGGAATATTTTTTATAGTTTACATATAATTACAACAACATCTTTTTCAAGTTTGAATAGAGCATCATAATCTGTTGTCGCCACACAAATGTCCTGAAAAAAAATATTATACATCTGTTATGGAATCCCATATCACATAATTCAATAGACCTCTTAATCCAATGGGTAGAAGTATTTCCATTATAACATGAGAATCATGACTTTTTAATCCGGTAATATGACCATTATTTACACATCTACCCAAATTGGAAGCACAACCATCTGGAAGTCTCAAATCTGAAATCCATTGGCAAAATAATAAGTGGATTTCTTTGGACAATGTATAAGCTGATTTTGGTTTCATTAACCTTTATGTTCTGATATTCTCAAACAGTTTGAGTTCTGGACGCCTGCAAATTTGAGCAAGATCTAATCGTGCATTTACATTATCTTTTCTCTTTCCTGGTGTATCCAAAACTGTATGAAAAAAATTATCAAAACAGTTCTTCTCAATATAAATGACATCCAACATGTGGCGGACCAGCAAATCAGACCAATATAGAAAATCCCAAAATATGCTACGTTTTAGCCAATTGTGTTCTTTCCCAAAACCAGAAATTTTCTGTTGGTTTATTGTGGGTCCAAATGTGATGGGAGGTAATGAATATACAATGGATTTTAACTCCGTACCTGATAGAATTTTTGGAGGTTGATCCCTTTCAACTGTTCCTTTTCTAAAATGAGATCTGTTTCTGCAAAAAGGATGATCAACTGGAAGAAATCTGCGATGATAGTCAAAACAACAAGGTTTTTTTCCATGGACGAGCATAAATGCCTTGTTTTATCCCATACAGTAAGGACATGATTTCGGCCCATGTGTACTCCAGACAGATAACATGCCATAATCCAGGAAGTCTCTAATTGTCCACATCAATGCTGCTCTTAGTATGAAATTCTATTTCGCAGCAACATCATAAGTACTGACACCAGTACTCCATAGTATATTTAATTCATCAATCAATGGTTTCAAATAAACATCAATATTCTTCTTCGGATGTCCTAGGATTAGTAAGGTCAAAAAGATATAGGGCTCCTTCATCAACATCCATGGAGGTAAATTGTACGGAGTTAAAAAGACAGGCCAATATGAATACTGACTACCATAAGATCCGAATGGACAGAAACCATCAGTGAAAAGACCTAGTCGCACATTTTGGGCTTCTAAAGCAAAGGATTGATGCACTCTATCAAAATGTTTCCATGAATCACCATCGGCCGGATGATTCAAGATTTTACCAGTTGAAATATTTGTTTTGTGCCATGACATCATTGTTGTTGTATTCTTAGACATGAATAAACGCTGAAGTCTGGATGTAAGAGGAAAGTATCTCAACATTTTTACAAGAATCAAGACAAACTTCCCATGTTGAGCTTCTTTATACCTCGATTTCCCACAAGTGGGACAACTATCCAACGACTCATTTTCCCCAGAATATAAAATGAAATCATTTGAACATGCATGAATCTTCTGACAACTAAGTCCTAAATTCCAAACCAGCCTCTTACTCTCATAGTAATTTGTAGGCAAAACATTTCCTTCAGGTAACAGTGTTTTAACCAAAGAAAATATTTGATCAAAACACGTGTTTGACATTCCATTATCTGATTTGATAGCCATAAATTTTGAAACTGCTTCTAATTATCTTATCTTACAACCAGGATATAACGCATCCTCAGCAGACCTCAACAACTCATAAAATTCAGAGTGTGCCAACTCAGGAGTTGAATCAATATCATCTTGAGTTTCTGTATGTTGAATAGATGGACCTACACCATCATGTACTAAATTTTGAAACTGGGATGGATCCGAAATCAAGTTAGTATCACCTTCTTTAGAACTACGTTCACCATGTTGATACCAAAAAACATAATCCGGTTGAACACCAAAACACAAGAGATGTCCCCCAACTTTGTCAAACGTGTCAAATGTTCTCAGTGCACATTTTTTACAAGGACATTTTATTGTTCCTTCTGAAACAAATTCTGGATTTGATTCTGCAAATGCTAAGAAAGTCTCCACACCCTCAACATATACTGGATTTAAACCAGAACCATTTGGATTTCTACGTTGATTTATCCATATTCGGCCATCTAATAATGCCTATTGAAGACCTCGTTGTTCCATATTTTTCTATAAAATATAAAAAGAATTACTGGTTTTAAATAATTTGTTAGAAAAAACACTCAAGCAAGGATAATTATAGAGTTTACATCAGACACGACTGATGCAAACTTTTTATTGGGATAGACCTAAAAATTGACCCTTTAAGAATTGAACATGTTAAGAATAAAGCAAAACATGTTACAAATATTCATAATTTTAATATTTTATAAATTTTTATTATTTTAATAATACTAATATTATTTTTTCATAAATATTAATTATATAATAATAACATTATTACATTATTAGTATTTTTTATTATTAATATTAAAATAATATAATTTTCTATATTATGTTACAATTCTCTTTTCATCTGTGTGTTTAACATTCTGTCTCCACATGTAATATTTACATTCACTTTAACCTCTCTATTAGTGAGTAGGTTGATAATTTTGAAAATGAATGCAAATATTACATGTGGAGACAGAAGTTTTCTTAAAACCAATACAAAGATGAAAAGATAATTGAGAAAGATAATGATCATGCTAGTTTTTTCCAATTAGCTAATTATTACTAATTATTACTAATTATTCCTAATTATTGGTTATTATTCCTAATTATTGGTAATTATTACTAACTATAGGTAATTATTACTAATTATTGGTAATTATTACTAATTATTGGTAATTATTCCTAATTATTGATAATTATCCCTAATTATTGATAATTATTCCTAATTATTGGTAATTATTCCTAATTATTGGTAATTATTCCTAATTATTGCTAATTATTGCTAATTATTTCTAATTATTGCTAATTATTGCTAATTATTGCTAATTATTGCTAATTATTTCTAATTATTACTAATTATTGGTAATTATTACTAATTATTTGTAATTATTGCTAATTATGGCTAATTAATACTAATTACTGGTAATTATTGGTAATTATTGGTAATTATTGGTAATTATTGGTAATTATTGGTAATTATTGGTAATTATTGGTAGTTATTGTCAGTTATTGCTTGTTATTGGCAGTTATTTTTAGTTATTGCTAATTATTGTTAATTATTGCTAATTATTGGTAATTATTGCTAATTATTGGTAATTATTACTAATTATTGGTAATTATTAATAATTATTGGTAATTATTACTAATTATTGGTAATTATTACTAATTATTGGTAATTATTTCTAATTATTACCAATTATTGGAAATTATTCCTAGTTATTGCTAGTTATTGCTAGTTATTGCTAGTTATTTCTAGTTATTGCTAGTTATTGCTAGTTATTGGTAATTATTGGTAATTATTGGTAATTATTGGTAATTATTGGTAATTATTCCTAATTATTGCTAATTATTGCTAATTATTGGTAATTATTGGTAATTATTGCTAATTAGTGGTAATTATTACTAATTATTGCTAATTATTACTAATTATTAGTAATTATTGCTAATTATTGGTAATTATTGCTAATTAGTGGTAATTATTGGTAATTATTGTTAATTATTCCTAATTATTGCTAATTATTGGTAATTATTGCTAATTATTTCTAATTAGTGGTAATTATTGGTAATTATTGGTAATTATTACTAATTATTGGAAATTATTGGTAATTATTGGTAATTATTGGTAATTATTGGTAATTATTGGTAATTATTCCTAATTATTACTAAATATTCCTAATTATTGTTACTTATTACTAATTATTGTTAATTATTCCTAATTATTGGTAATTATTCCTAATTATTGGTAATTATTCCTAATTATTGGTAATTATTCCTAATTATTGGTAATTATTCCTAATTATTGGTAATTATTGGCAATTATTGGTAATTATTGGCAATTATTGGTAATTATTGGTAATTATTGGTAATTATTGGTAATTATTGGCAATTATTGGTAATTATTGGTAATTATTACTAATTATTACTAATTATTGGTAATTATTGGTAATTATTACTAATTATTGGTAATTATTGGTAATTATTGGTAATTATTTTTAATTTTTACTAATTATTACTAATTATTACTAATTATTGTTACTTTTTACTAATTATTGTTAATTTTTTCTAATTATTACTATTTTTTTGAATTATTCCTATTTTTTGTTAATTATAGCTAATTATTACAAATTATTGCTGATTATTACTAATTATTGTAAAATTTTACTAATTATTACAAATTATATTCATTAATTACTAATTAAATTCATTAATTACTAATTACATTCATTAACTACTAATTACATTCATTAATTACTAATTACTATCTTTAATTAAAATTACAGTTATTAATTACTAATTACAGTCACTTAATTATTAAATATTGTTAATTACTAATAATTAAATCTAACAAATCAAATTTAATAAAACCATAATACAACATAATTATATCTAATTAGAAATAATAAAAACTAATGTAAAAATATAAAACAAAAAAATTAAATAAATATTAAATTAAAATTCAGATAAAAACCTTAAACTGGTTTTCAAGCTTTCGATTTGTTGTACTTGTAGGATGATCCCCGCAACCACCTTGAAATCGGCTTGCAAAACAAAATTCACTCAACTCATATAAACTAGTAAAAAGTAGTTCAAATTCGGAAAATATGTCAAGGCTGGTTGTATTTATAGGTTAGATTATTTGCGACGGGGTTTATTGCGACGGGACCGTCGCAAATAACCCCTGCCGCATTTATTATGGGCGGCAATAAAAGGGAATATTTGCGACGGGCCCCGTCGCAAATAACCCATGCCTCCAGGTTATTTGTGACGGGAAGGCGATCCCGTCGCAAATAACCTGTTACCGTCGCCGGTTATTTGCGACGGGTAATGGATCTCATCGCAAATATCTTTTGCACGATTTGGCGCGCAAGTCGCGCCAAACCATTTGCGACGGGTGAGAATATCACGTCGCAAATAACCCAATCGCGGGGGTTATTTGCGACGGGACATATTTCTGTCGCAAATAACCCGTCGCTAATACCACTTTTTCCCGTAGTGTATACACACGCCCACACACCCAACCGCATCCCAACACCCTGAAAAAAATGGAAACAAGTACCACCAAAACAATGTTGAGTGCAAGTACAACTCAATGTATGTTTTCCAGAATACAAACCCAACAAAGACTGAAAATAGCAAGTACAAAAAGGAAACTCTGATGGCCATCTGCAGAAAACCGCACATGATCGTGAGAGTAGTGAAGCTACTGGAAGCCGAAGTAGTACGTCTTGTCCGCCCAGTCCTATTGGGCCTCACCTGGTCCAAGGCCACCAAGTCCACCATCGTAGCATCCACCAGTCCCGTCTCCCTGAGCACACCTATCGAAACATCAATCGTCTGGACCAGACACAACATGTGTGGGTGAAGCTCGTGAAGGGGTGAGTAACACAGTACTCAGTAGGGACCCCAAAACAAAAGAGGAAAAACCACACATTAATTTTCAAAGTAAAGAATGAAACACAAGATAACTCACACCTGGTATATTCTAAGGTAGTAACAGTAGCATCATCGGTCGCATCGTTGAACACCTTGGATGCTGAAGAACTACTCCTCTAGTGAGTACAGTGGGCCTTCCAAGTCATGAAGAGGTGCTTCCCACTAACCTTAGACAGCTTAGGTACTCCTCCCCCATCACGTACTATGGGCCTGCAAAGTCACACAAAGGTGCTTCCCACTAGTCATGGCCTACTGAGGTACTCATCCTAATCACGTACCATGGGCCTGTAAAGTCACAGAGAGGTGCTTCCCACCGTGGGTCTGCCAAGTCACGAAGAGGTGCTTCCCACTAGTCTAAAAGTCAGTAGTCGTCAGGTCTTAGACAGTCACAGGGTTTTGTACGTAGTGCGCTTGGGAGAACCTCTCCTCAAGCCCTTCGTCTCATTTGAACTATCATCAAGGTCACCATAGAGCATTTCAAAATATCTGTCTCATCAAGAGGGTCCTAACGCCTCAAACGACTTGTTAATTAGACCCACGGTTTGCAAGATACAGGTGTTTTAGTAACCAAGGGGCCGATTGCGACGGGGCCCTGTCCGACCCTATCGGACCGACCCGACCAACCCGGACCGGGGGTTCCACATACCCCGATTCATTTAGACGGACTCTACCTGACCTGTTACGGGTCGAAGTCAGTCTGGTTCGGCCTAGCCAGTAGGCCAGGCCCAATAGGGCTCGCTGGACCCAGCCTGGTTGGCAGAGGGTCCTGCCCGTCGGGTCTCCCGGTGACCCGGTCTAGTCCGACCAGACTTGAAGGGGCGCGGGTCCGGCCAGCTGGGCAGTGGGACCGGCCTGACCTGGTGGGGGTGCGGCCCGCTGAGGGGCGCAGTCCGCTAGGGGGGTGTGGTCCCATGGGGGGTGTGACCCGCCGGTCCGTAGACAGACCGCGTTAGCGGCCGGTGGGCAGTGCCTGACACGCGGCGGACCGTCGCGTCCCTCCCTTTCTAAGTGCGGCCCACAAGGAGTGGGCCGCTTCATCACACGCCCGTGGCCTGTGATGACCGACCGCCCCCCACGTCACCGCGGACCTGGTCCGTGGGTTGACCTTGGTCAACGCGGTGCCATGGCACTGCAGATCTTCAGCACCGCAACCCAATCAGTTGCGGCTTCCACCGCACCAACGCACCGCTCCACCTGGTCGGAGGCCTGCTCCAATCGTTTGGCACACGGTTGGCGCGTGCTGCCGCTGCCACCACCCACACCAGTGCATTGTCAGATACCTCGACGGACCACCAAACGTGCTTTGGTGGTCCGTTTTTCGCGCCGCCTGCGCTTACGGCCTCCGGGGAGCATCCTCTTTATCGCGAAGCCTTTAAAGCTTCCTTGCCATCGCTTCAGACAGATCATTCACCAGGAGCGCACAAACGGAGGGCTCTGGCCTTTTTTTATATCAGCCCACACCCTTCGTGTTAGAAGGTTTAAAGATGGGGGAGGTTTGGGGAGTATCCATTCAATCGTTACATGCCATGATTTGAAACCCGAATATAAAACCCCGATAATGAAACACCCTCTCGCATAAACACACGAATCACATGTTAACCTATTTGTCAGTTGACCAGTGTTCATCATTTTTAGAAATGGATGGGGAAGAACAACAAAACAAAAACCCCTACCTCTTTGTTGTTCGTTGCTGCATGTTGGTCCTCAAGGGGTTAAGACGTCGATGTCGCTTCTCGGCTCCGATCTTCGAAAGGCGTGACAAAGAAGATGATGTTTCGCCAACATTATTCATTCTTCACTGGGGCGGAATTCCTTCAGAGGTTTGCCAGAGAATCCTCCAAAATTTTAATCCATATTTCCCCAACATGTCAAACTATAAATAGGAGCATGTCGTAGTGTTTCCATTAGGATGCAACATCTTACACTGTTTTATTTAAGAAACAGCATCGTTGTTACGCGTCATTAGAGAATCGTTACACTGTGAGTTTAACGATCTATTAATGAGCCTCATTGATGCACATCATCACCTCCATTTCGCTTCCCCGTAGAATCATTTTCGACCACTCAAAAGTGAGAAAAAAGAGAAAATAATTATTTTAAATTATTTTATTATTTTTCTCGAAATGTCCGGAAAATAACATTTCCGCTCGGCCTTACTAGCTGAAGTTAAGTCATTTCTAGGTGAATCTCAGTGTTCTGAATTCAATGGTGCCCTTGTATTTTCGATCTGAGTGATGGTTCAAAAGATATAAAATCACACTCGCACGTTTACTAAACGTACCTTAAAAAAAGTTCAAAATTCCGTTCTAGGTTCTCCGAACCTCGGAATCACGTGCCGTCGAATTTTGCAGTCTCAAAATAATTCCATATAAACCAAAAAAAATTACATGGAAATTCCAAGACGTTACAACATATGAAATAATTATAATTATTTTTATATAAAATATCATATATGTACATATCCTTTCACCTGTATAAGAATCATAACGTCGCTCATCCATATGTATGAACAACCTTCTCCATGAATCGATGTGATTCATTTTTCACATTTGTTTCACATATATGATTTTGAATTTCTGTATAATGAATATTTAAGATGTTTATATCATTATTATAAATTGATAGGATTTATTAACATGATCAACATACATGGAACCTATCTTCTTAATTGAAACATACATGAAAAACAATGTAATCGACACCTGAATTGAATGATAATAATATAATATTGTTATAAAAAAGATGAAAATATGTTATAAGCGGATCATATATTATATTATTTGTATGTATATTTTTTTATATAATTACATTAAATATTAATTTAATTTATAGGAGGTTAAAATCACCTATGTGGATAGTTGAATATGATATTGGATATTTAATCTCAATTATCACTCCATTGAGACATATATTGTCTTATGAACCTATTTATTCTTATATGGTTTAAATAGATCTCATTTTATGAATTAAACACAATGATGTATCCACTAAAGATTATTAATGTTTCAATTTATGTTTTTACTTTTAAGATGTTACAATTTAAAAGTTAACAAAGAAGTAATAATTTATTTAACAATTTCATTTTTGGGAATCTTGTTATTTTCATTAAAGGAACCTTATAATCTATCAAAACAAAAACTCTGTATATTTTCTTATCCTATGGATTTTTATGGAATTTCCATGTTCTTATAAAAAAAATTTCTCTTAGGAACTTGAATAAAAAAAGTAATGTATTAAATAAAAGGCAGTCTTATTTTTCTTTTGATCAGATATATTTTCCTTCAATGTCCATATTTTGAAAAAATGTTTTAGAAAAATTTTCTTTAATCAATCAAAAGATTTAATAAGGAAATTATATATTATCCTTTAATTTTTAAAATATTCTAGTATAATCTTTATAAAGTTTTTTAAAAGTATCCCTTTCTAATTTTATATAAAAAGAAAAAAAGGAACATTTGTTTTTAACATATATAATGTCAAATGGATTTTACCACCGCCATAACTGTTTTATACTATTTAGCTTCTTCCACATGTTTCCAATGGTTTTTTAGATTAAAATTATTAATCAAAAATTTATTTTAGATTTTTTATTCCATCATCATATATTCTCCAAAATACTTTATTTTACTATAGAACCTATATTTTTTATGAATTTATGATCTCCTGTCATCTCTGGATTAATTTTATGGTAATTAACATTCTATTGAGACAATCAATTTCTTAAGATCATTTTTCATTGGAAATTATATTTATCTTGAAAATCCATATTCTTTGTTCTATGTATATTATTATTTCCTAAACCGTTTTTCATTTCTATAGATGGGGTTTAATGATAAATTTATTTGATTGACTGGGGAAATATTAATATTATATAATCTTTACTAAAATCAGATATTTATTGATAAGGTATACAATTTGTGAATTATATTTATCATTAAATATAATAGTAATTCATTAGATGCATAGTGATAGGTGGGGCTAAGTTATTGATATCCCCTCAATGCATTAACAGGTCTTGTCAGACAAACTAATTGGACAAACATATAAATGCATTTTGGTGTATACCAGCCCATAAATTTAATTGTCCTAGAATAAGTCTTTGATGATAAGATATCCTAATATCTGAAATCATGAAATCCAACAATAATAATGTCCTTCATTGAGAATTAAGTTATTATTATCCATTAGATTACATTATTGATAACATCAATGGATTCATTTCATTCTCATGTTATTAAATAAATTGAAAGTGTTTTTTGATATTTACCTTTCCATATTGATTATTCCATATTTATTAATAATGGATTATATTGTATATAACCCACTATAAAAATTTGATCACACCCTTTATTTTTATCTTTTCCCTATTATATGAATAAGAATATTATGAATAATATCAAGGATGTATGAATGTTTCATATGCTATGTTATTTTATATTTCCAATGTAATATTGGGATCATGTCTATTTTTCAATCTTTAATACTACGAATATGAACGATCCTTGGTGATGTGATACCTTTTATTTTATCCCAATGTAATAATGTGGAAACTAGCTCTAGTTTATTAGGGTTGGGTGTTTATAAAATTTATTATTTCTCTACACAGTAACAAACTTTAGAGGATTCCATCCAAGATTACATTAATAAAATTATGGAATGTTAGGATCCAACATAGGATACATTTGGTCTAAGGCAATCATATTGATAAAATTTCATTAGTTTTTACAATTTTAGTGGATTTGTACAAAATTAAATTTAGAACAATTTTTTTGGCCCCTAAACACCATTTACATATATTTTATGATCAAAAGATATTGAGTGGATCATTATGATTAATTGATTCAGATTATGTCCATATATAGAACATATATTAGATATGGGGACCAATTGATATTTTATTCATCCTATATATCCAAATATACAAAATATAGTAACAAATTGTATCAATGTCACCTGATCCCTTGGAGAGAGGAATATGTTGATATCATAGAACATTACTTTTACTCATGCATCCATGTAATATCCATATATTCCATATAGAAATTTTTCTAATATCAGTGAAAAATGGAAATTTATAAGTTGGATATGAATAACATAATTAGAGGATGATTATCATAATTCAACGATATAAAATTTCATCATATCTATTTTACATTTTCTATATTCTCCAGTGATCATATAATAGCCCCCCTTGTGGTAATAGTAATGATATTTAGGCCTCTCCAACTATTGAATTCCAAAAAATTAATGTTCATATCTCTTGTCTAAATCTCACGGTTTTTCTTATTTTGTGAAGCAGTGTGACTTTTACATTATTTAACATATTTCAATTATTTTTTCCATTACATTATTTGGTTTTTACCCACATTCCCTTGGTCTTACTCAACTCTCATATGGTGGAGGGTGGTGAGGTGGGTTGTATAGTTCCTAGGGATTATGGATCAATTTCAAAAGTTAAGTGTAGATTATATAATTATCACTTGATGTATTTTAGTGAGTAGTACACCTTGGGGGTCATTAGTTTAGATGTTATCCATTTATAAAGAAAATAAAAGAGTGATTATTTGAGGTAATTATAATTAAGTTGGTCATTAGAGGTAATTTCTGTGGTGATGAAATTTATTCCAAATTTTTATAAAAACAAATTCACTTTCTCAGAATCTAAAAAATACAATATATATCCATGTGATACCATCAACTAAACACAAAAAAATAAAATAAACACTGACGATTACTCCCTCTTCATTTGTTATCTAGAGGAAGACTACTATAGTGCATTGCATCTTAGGTTTTATTTTATATTTTTTTGACCAAACTGTAATAAATTTGTTTCAATATATAAGAACTATTTTTAGGATGACATTATTCTTTATTGTTGTATTTTGGTTCTCTACTTGAGATGTTTTAACTCAATGATTATATTATGTTTTAGTCACCTCATTGATTTTTATCCATAGGTTGAGAGGAATTTTTTCGAATGAGAAAGAATCATTTGAATAATAAACACATACATTATAAGATTGATAAAGTCCCTTTTAAATATTCACAATCATTTTCATCATCTTCATTTAGATCTTTATTAAATATTGAAAGTATAGAAGAAAACAATGAACAATAAAATAAGACACATTGGGTCCTATGTAAACCTATACTCAATTATCATAATAATAAATTTGTACATCCAAATAACAGTGTGTGTTTTTAGAACATAGTGTAATATAGCTGCTTTAAAATTTTCATGGTTTAATGTTTTATGATCACAAATCTCACCTGATGGAATTCAGTGTTGTGTTCATTTTCTTCATTCGAGAATTACTATCAGATGCTCATATTAATTGGTGGGAACTCCCATTTTTTTATAGAGAGTAAAACCAATGAATGGATGTAAAATCATAAAACTAGTGAAGATATAAGCAATGATGTACTCCATAGGTAATTCTTTTATGTCATGAAACATGCATCTACAATAGCTCCAAACATGAAAACCAAGATCTTGTGTTAAACCATAAACTTTAAATTTCTATATTTGATATGGACATGTGTGACCCAATTTTAACCCTCCAAAACATAAAAAAAATATCATTTATGTTCCTAAATACCTTTTAGGTTTATATTTTTAGTGAATTATGAAAAATCTATACATAACTGATTTTATATATAAAAAATAGGTTCTTAAAAAATTTTATCATCTCCCAAAAATGTTCATTTCATCTAGTTTACTTTTTTTGTATAACAAACATAAAAAATTCTTCATAAACAGGGGAAATAGAAAACATAAAAATAGTGAGTTTAAATGATCCCCATGGGGTGTTAGCCGAGTGGTACCCGCTGGTTGTACCCCTTGCTATACGTGGGAACTGGCCTAGGCTCGAGTCCCACCGGACTCAGACACTGTGCATATTATGCACAGGGTGATTAAAATCCATTTGCCTAGTCAGGGAACGTGCAGTGTTCTCTGGGCATGGCGGGGGGGGCCCAGTGGGAGGTGAGTGTTACCCTACACACGTTTCTGCCCATGGGGTGTTAGTCGAGTGGTACCTACTGGTTGTACCCCTCGCTCTCTGTGGGAACTGGCCCAGGCTCGAGTCCTTCCAGACTCGGACACTATGCATATTATGCACAGGGCGATTCAAATCCATTTGCCTATCCGGGGAGCATGCGGCGCGCTCTGGGAATGGCGGGGGCCCCCATTGGGAGGTGAGCATTACCCTACACACGTTTTTGGTTGTACCACTCACTCTCCATGGTAAATGGCCCAGGCTTGAGTCCTTCCAGACTCAGACACTATGCATATTATGCACAGGGTGATTCAAATCCATTTGCCTAGCTGGGGAATGTGCGGCGCGCTCTGGGCATGGTGGGGCCCCCCAGTGGGAGTCGAGCGTTACCCTACACACGTTTTGGGGCCCATGGGGTGTTAGCCGAGTGGTACCCGCTGGTTGTACCCCTCTCTCTACGTAGGAACTGTCCCAGGCTCGAGTCCCGCCAGACTCGGATACTGTGCATATTATGCACAGGGCGATTCAAAGCCATTTTCCTAGCCGGGGAATGTATGGCACGCTCTGGGCATTGTGGGGGCCCCAGTTGGAGGCGAGCGTTACCCTACACACGTTTTTCCCATGGGGTGTTAGCCGAGTGGTACCCGCCGGTTGTACCCCTCGCTCTCTGTGGGAACTGGCACAGGCTCGAGTCCCTCCAGACTTAGACATTGTGCATATTATGCACAGGGCGATTCAAATCCATTTTCCTAGTCTGGGAACATGCGGCATGCTCTGGGCATGGTAGGGCCCCCAGTGGGAGGCGAGCGTTACCCTACACACGTTTTTGCCTAGCCGGGGAACGTGCGGTGCGCTCTGGGCATGGCGGGGCCCCCAGTGGGAGGTGAGCGTTACCCTACACATGTTTTTCTAATGGGGTGTTAGCCGAGTGGTACCCACTGGTTGTATCCCTCGCTCTCCATGGGAACTGGCCCAGGCTCGAGTCCCGCCAGACTCGGACACTGTTCATATTATGCACAGGGCGATTCAAAGCCATTTGCCTGGCCAGGGAACATGTAGAGCGCTCTGGGCATGGAAGGGGCCCCCAATGGGAGGAAATCATTACCCTACACACGATTTCCCATGGGGTGTTAGCCGAGTGGTACCAGCTGGTTGTACCCCTCTCTCTCCGTGGGAACTGTCCCAGGATCGAGTCCTGTCAGACTCGGACACTGTTCATATTATGCACAGGGCGATTCAAAGCCATTTTCCTAGTCGGGGAACGTGTGGTGCGCTCTGGGCATGGAGGGGTCCCCCAGTAGGGGGTGAGCGTTACCCTACACACGATAGTTGTACCCCTCGCTCTCTGTTGGAATTGGCCCAGGCTCGAGTCCCGCCAGACTCGGACACTGTGCATATTATTCATAGGGCGATTCAAAGCCATTTTCATAGCCAGGGAACGTACGGCGCGCTCTGGGCATGGCGGGGCCCCCCAGTGGGAGGCGAGCGTTACCCTACACACGTTTTCACATGAGCCTCAGTCCAGTTGGTGAGAACTCCTTAAGTGCATCCAAGAGACCCTGGATCAAATCCAGGTGGGGGATAATTTCTGGGTACTGTAGCAGGTACTGTTGTAGGTACTGTAGCAGGAACTGTAATAGGAACTGTGTAGAATTGTAACAAGTACTGTAGTGGGAATTGTAGGAGGCACTATTTGGCACTGTAGTAGCTAGGAATATCCCCCATTTGGGCCTTCGGGCCACCGATTTGGTCCCCGAGTCCTTTAAGGCCTTCGGGCCACCCAGGCCTTCGGGTCAGTAAGGCCTTCGGGCCACCTTAAAGTGCAGATGCAAACCAGACAACCTACAAGGAAAAAAGATTCAGAAGGAGGAGGAGCAAGGAGCTATCACCATAGCAGAAGCTAAACAGATTGCATGAGTGAGAGGGTATGGCACCTGCCATCGGGAAAAACCTGTGCATGCATGGGAAATCCTAGCCGAACATCCATGCGAAGGTGGAGAGCTGATTTTACGATGAAGATGCTGGGGAGGAGTAGTTCCAAGTAGTTAGTCTGGGTTGTAATATTTGAAGCCTACGGGCAATGAATTCCTCTAAGGCCTATGGGTCATGTAATACTTACACCTACGGGCCTTGTAAGGGTTCCGCCTCACACCTTGAAAGGTGCATTATAAAAAAATCAATAAAAAATGAAGGCCTTCGGGCCATTGGAGGATATAGTAGAATATAATATATATTAAAAATGCCTGAATAATATGGCATGAATAAGCATTTATCATAGAATTACATATAATTAATCACATGATCTTGAAACATGTGTATAGATATCATAAATATTTAAATGACCATAGAAAATTAAATAACCAATTTATTAATAATGGAATGAATATATTCTTTAGATCTTAAACATAATTTCGAGGCCTCATGACAATACATCATAAAGATACCATCAAGGATTTATTATAAAGAATATTACATAAATGGGTAAGGCCACATCCAAATCCCCAACCCATTTTTTCTTAATAGACACACCTATGCATTGAGGGGATTTATAATTTTACACCTCCCCAATTAGTTAATATGTAAAATTTATTCATCACATTAATTTAAAATACAACATAATCAATATTTCATAATATTAAAAACTATTCTTATAGGAAGAACTAAAATATAGAATGTCAATACATTTCCCAAAAAACTAATCATAAACCATCTATAGAGGTATAGTGGATTATATTATTAGATTATAATCTCATTAAATCATAAGAATCCAAAATGGATGATGACACAAATAAAAATACATAAAATAGATTGTTGGAAATTTTCTTGATAAAAATACATTTTTCATTTGAAATCACATAATCGTACTATTAAAATTTTCAATTTAGTAGGGAAATAATTTTCATTAGAAATAACTATGGAAACATATAAAGGAAGCTTTAAATCATTGATTTGTCATGATAGGGGGAATTTTTTTCATAACGAGTATGTTAAAACAAAGAATCCTCTCATATTATCCATAAAAAGAAACAAAAATTGGAAAATGAAAAAAAAAACATTTGTTTTATTTTTTTTATAAATTCAAACATTTCTAAAAAAGAAATTATACTATCATTGATTAATGGTATTAAATAATTCATTAATTTTTTTAGAAAAAATGGTTATTTAAGAAAAAAATTCGACCGAATGAAGAAAATAATGTCATCATTTCATAGACAATTTATAAATATTTTTAATACTAAAGAGATGAAGATATTACAAAATCATAAAAATTTAAGAAATAACTAGAGGAGAAGAAAATCGATAGTGTTTAATATAAAAAGATCATATAATTCTCCAAATAGAAACAAAACATAAACAATCCAAAATAATAATATGATTTTAAACTAAACCATTATAAAGATCATACCATTGAATTTTGAATTAATTAATGTAGATATTATTTTTAATAAATTTTAATCCAAAAAAAATATGTTTAAATAAAACATAAAAAATATTAAAGATATTTAACACACAGTCTTGGAATAATATAATTAATGAATAATTGATATAACCAAATAAAATGAGATTGAGTTAAGAAACGATTATTTCTTTCTATATTTATAGTCAAATCCCCTTCGATGAAACAATTTATATTGTAACAGAAAATTCCATGAACCATTAAGGATTAATGATATATCTTGTAAAATGGGTAGTATATACACCATATAAAATAAATTATGTGAAAAAACATTAAATTATGCCTTAATGAAGGTAAATTGAGATGAAATCCCTTACTTTTCTATATGGTTCGCCTCCCTTTGGTTAAACTTAAGGCCTATATATGAGAGTTTTATTATTGATAAAGTGTATATGGGATGTGGGAATTGATTTTTAGATGGGTACATGGAAATATTTTGAGATATAACCAAATTAGATTTGTGTGAAAATATTGAGGGGAGTGTATTTTTAAAGGCCCAAATTAATGTTGTTTTAATAATTTTCAATATTTAAGGTTTATAAAGGTAATTCTAAAAATTTGAAGTGTTAAACGTAATTACCATGAATGATATACTCATAACTTTTATATCTACATGAGTAATTATATAATTTATATAATCTTATAATGATTTCAAAATTATTTTTAAACATTAAATAATATTTAAGGTTTTCTCATCTCAATTCATAATACTTGACACTAAAAAATCCTGAAAAATTAAAACAATTAATATAATATCTTATAGAACACAAGCAAATCATTATTTTTTATAAAATTTGTGGGATACTAAAACTCATAAAAAAGTATCACTTTTAAAAATTTTAAATTATTTTTTTATTTGTTTTACTATTTCAATATATGTTCTACCATCAGTGTAAGTGATTTAGAAAATTATAACAATTTTATAAATTAAAAATAACAATTAGAACTAAAAAATTATAGATAATTTTTATAATTTATATTCTACAATAACGAATTTAAATTCTCAATCGTATCTTGATTACATATTTAATATGTTACAATAATTTTTCGAACCATGTATAAGAATTACATATGTATTTGGATAAGTTTGTTATTATATAACTGAAATGTTGTAAAATATCTATAAAAATAATCTTTTATACATAAAATTGAATAAAAATTAAATGAATACAGTTTTCCCACAAAATTTATTATAATTAAGATAATAAATTTGAAATTTCCAGTATTGCGCAAACACAACGCCAGCAAAGAAAATTATTTTCATATTTATCATAAAATATATTCTAATTTACATGTTTTTATTTTTTATGATATTTTTAGTATATTTTTTATATGAATTTTCCCATAAGTTTCAAAATTTTATATATTGTATTTATGTTACGATAATATCATAAAATATATTATATCTTATAAAAAACTATATTTTTAATATTATTCAACAAAATTTGACATTAAATACTCTAAGAATGTAATATACCATTATTTTAGAATATATAAAATTTAATTAATATCTTACATTGTATGCAACAACAAACCTAAATGAATCTCGAAATATTATTATTTAAATTTGATCATTATAACTAGCTGCTTAAATAGTAGTAATTAATTTTAATATCCAAATTATGAGATATATAATTGTAAAAATAGTTTATAATGTATTAATTAATGGTTTTTGACTAAGGAATTGTTTTTTAGTAAAGTCATTTATTCTTCAAAAATAAGTCTTTTTAGAAAAAATAATTTTCCCTCTATTTAATATTAAATATTTATGTAATTATATATATATTATATAAATTTTATTTTATAAAACTAATATAATTTTTTAATTTGACAAATTATAATTAAAGTATGCTTAATTCTTGAGAATTTTCTAAAAAGATTGATTTTCCAGTGAATAGTGAAAATGTCGATTTTTATAAAACTATCATTTTCATTATATTAAAATTTTTCTTCATGATTTTAATTTGATTAAAAGGTTTATTAATTAATATTTAGTTATTTATATTTTAATTAATCAAATTTTAATCATCCTTATACTTTATTTTAGTGTCAGTACATTTTTGAATTAAAAATGAATTTTTCAAGAAAAATGTTTTCCTTTGACTTTTACAGTATTAATTTTTAATTAAATACAAAAACATTGTGATTTGAATTAAAAAAAACTTTTCATATTTGAATTCATAATTTTATAATTTCATAAATAGGCCCATTTTATTTTTTTGAAATATGAATAGTATCCATGTAAATTTTTGTTACCTTATATAATGGTAAATTGGTTGATTTTGGTTAAAAATAAAATTATAAGAATTATTTAGTAACCCAAAATCATAAATAAATAATTATAGATGAATAAGTTTCATCCATAATCATTTAAGGATATAATATATGACCTCATTTTTACATTTTGATGTAATTATGACATTTATATATTTTATTTAAACAATAGTCAAAAATGTCACATTCATGATTTTAATAGTTGTACCATTTTTAATATGGTGTTATCTAGAAGATATATTGGGATATATATAGTATTTTAAAAGATAAACGAATTATATTAATCATTTTAATTTATTTTAAATTAGTAGTGAAGAAAATAATAAACACAAGTTCTTGGACACGACTCATGCCGTAATTATTTAATTAATGGAAAAAACAAATAAACGATATTAAAAATATTAAAATAAATATTATTTTAGAAAGTTAATGTAATGAACAAATTTTCAAGATTTACATGACATATTAGTGGTGTATTAAATTATTTTTTATTAATTATATCTGTTATATTGATATTATCAAATTCAATGTAATGAATATATAATAAAATTGATATTATGAATACTTTATAGTAAATAATAGTATATTAAGTGATATAAAATTCGTAAAAATATTAAATTTGGAAAAATTATTTGGATAACTTTTAAAATTTAATCCATGATCCATTTATGGGTTAGTTTTCATTTTTTAATAATTGCATTAACCCTAAAAGATTAAAAATCTATGTTGTCACTATAAGAGTTAAAAAGGTTTAATTAGGGTTAAAAACAAAAGATAGCGGTAGGAAATTATCTAGAACATATATAAGATTAATTTTATAAGGGTATTTAGACCCATAATCATATAAACAATTAAAATAATTCGTTTGGATCCATATGGAATTAAAAATTAATTTATATTAATTAAATATTTTATGAAATTCATAAAGTGCCCCTCACCTTAATTACAAATGAGAACGGTTTCCTTCACTTCTTACACCACATTGAGCCATGATACTCAACCAAGTCCTACCCATTCAATTTATAATCATCCTTATCCAAGTTATTTAGGTTATATAATACTTTAAATTAAATTCTTATATCTCTTATGAATAGGTTAAATGGTAGTCCACCGAAGAAGAGGTAATCATTTTTATCAACTCTTTCATGTTTATTTTTTCATCTATTTCCTATTAAGGGTTTTTTTGATAAAATAATAATAAAATAAATGTATTATAAATATTTATATGTCATTATGACTAAAAAATATAATATACCTTTTTTGATCCTATGAAAAATGAAATCATTGTGTACGACTTACCGTCTCCATGTAGTGGTGTAATTCTATTTTCATAACCACTTTAAAAGGATGGTTATAATGATGAACATAATGGATATATTTGATTATTATTGAATTATATTTATTCTATAAAATTAATGCAAAACCCACTTTACCATTTCATCCATTAATGGAATGATATCACTGCTCATGTGTACGTACGGTCTACCATCTTCGCGACACGATGCAAATCATTTTCTATGCTCAAAATTAATGATTGGATATAAATATATATATATATATAATGAATAAATGTGGAATATATTACATTAATATATTTCTATAAATGATGTATTTATATCATATCAATGGGAATAAATACTTACACAACAAAATCTTCATAGAAAAATGAAGCATTTAACACCTGAATTAAGGGTGATAACGAAATATTATTATCAAATGGGTGATAAGATGATATAAGTTTATTCTATATGATATTATAAATATGAATATTTTTCTTTTATAAAATAATATCACTATTTAAAAAAATATATAAGAGGCTAAATCACATCCAATTAAAGGAAAGCACATGGTAAGGGATTTCTTAAGTTAATTTCCAATCGTTGTGTTAAACATTAACATTATTGATTTTTTAATGATATGATTATTGTGAAATGAAATTTTATTTAATTAAATTGTATTTACACTTTTTTTATTTTAATTTTAAATGGATACAAATAATCTATTCATTTTATTAACTCTCACATCAATTATATGATCTTTTTAAGGGATTTTTCTCAATTTTTTGATGTTGAGGCATGGTTTAATGTCATGCACCTATATTCAATTATGATGTGTATCTAAAACCTATTTATCATTTTATATCTTGAATATATATATAATAATGATTTTTGATGTTTTGTTAATTGATATTATTTCATGTGGAAAATGATTCTACTAATTAAAAAGTTATAAGGTTTTATTTCACAATCTCATCATTATTTGAGATTGTTTATGTTTAAGTATCTAACGAGGAAAAATTCTTTTCAATGTCCGTGTTTTCTATAAAAAATAATTTTTATTTTGTTCTCCAATGATATTTAAAGTCATTTTTACACCATTTATAATTTTTGTAAAATGTTTTAAAATTAATCATTATATTGTTTTCCAAAAAGGTATTTTATTATTTTTCTTACAAAAGTGGGAAAGGAATATTTTTTAATCGATAAAGGATTAATGGAATTTCTATATATCATGATTCCATATTTATATAAAGATTACAAGTTTATATGGTTATTTTTAATGAAAAAATGTCCTTTTTTTGTCTATAGTTTTTATGTTTTAAAAGTTATATTCAATGTAAAAAAGGTAATTTCATATATTAATATTACAATATTATCTTTATAAAATTGTTATCTATGTCACCATCCTCTTTTGAATGTTATATTGAGGATACAATCAAATTATATGATCCATAATATTTCTTTGTATGGTTTATGATCAATTTTAATGAGGAAGTATTGATATTTTGTATGAAAAAGTTCTTATAATATAGACAGTTATTGATTTTGTTAAGGAATTTTGACTAATTTTTATTATCTAGTAAAATGTGGAATGCATGGGACTTAGTATGTTTCAGGTGAGGCTGACTTTATCCCCTCAATTCATTGGAAGGTAATATGAAACAAATTAGTTTTGGGTATTTGCTGAGGCCATAGATATTTATGTATGGTGTTTTGGTTGAATCCTTTATGGTATGTTTATGATATCTAAGACCTCATTATGAGGTTAGTTATTGATATTTCATGTTATTATTTGATTACAATATTATCCATGGTTATGGTTCATTATCATCTCATTATTTATATGACATTATTTGATCATCTTTAATTCTTTCCATATTATTCTAAAGTTAATGTTTAAATGGAATGTGTGTTCATTTATTTACATTTACATGTTGATTATGCTTATTAATTCATGATATCTTCCATTGTACGTAACCCTTATTGTGAATTTGATCTAACCATTATATTGTTTCTTTTTCCTAAGAATCCATGATGCATACTGTGATTTTGTTTCAAGGATATGCTAGAGGGAATAACTTTATTCTTAGAAAAAAATTATATTATAATTTTTGTTTTGAAATATAATATGGGAATCATATATATATCTTATTTACCAAGACTATTAAACTATTATGTTCTTCAGGATGTAAGCCCATGCATCTTATGAAATTGTAATAATGTAACCATCGCCTCTAGGATACTTAGGTTGGGGTTTTTACAATTGTTATTAGAGGATGTTTAGTTGATTATTTGGGAAATAGATTTAGAAAAACATTTATTAGATAAAAAACACAAGGAATGAATTTTGAAATGTATCCAAATAAACGATGATTGTTATTTAGAGATTACTTATACCTAACTATTAATTTTTTTAAGTGTATGAGTGGTTTTGGTATTATAAATTATATTTCACTATGTTTGATCTAATCTAGTGTATTTCATTTTTTTAGAAATGGAACCTAGTCGAAAGAATTGAATCCATATCATTGCACATAATTCAATGTGTAAGAATGATCATTTATTTGATTGTTTTAAGCTAATAAGGGAACTAGTATCCCAAAAAATATCATCATATGTGGATATATTATCATGGGATAAAAATATGGAGAAAGAGTTATCCAAGTTGTAAAACATCAATGGGAATCAAGAGAAGAAGTGGATGTTAGAGAAAAGGATTTATAAAGGGATAATGAGAAAGGATTATTTTCCATCATGTGATACTTGTTGAAATAAACACCTTGTTACATTCTTAAAATGAAAAGGATTTTCTTTCAAGTGTTGGTAAAGAAGACCCCATGATCATGATTGTGACTATAACAATGAATTTTCCAATTATAAGTGCTTCCACTGTAAAGAAATGGGGCACTACGCAAATAAATTCCCCAAGATTCAAGGGAATATACCTCAGAAAAAAATAGGGACTGATGTCAAACTCACATTATTGATAATGAAAAAGTTTAATGATTATTGTTCATGTGTATTTGGATAAAATAATTTTTTTCTAAAATTATTTTTTACATTCTCATTATAATAAAAATGAAATATTTAAGGATTATACTGCATTGTCATTTCATTAAGGATTTAGAGGTAAGTGATGAATAGTATTTTTAACCAAGAGAAGTGGTTTTGTGGAAAGTTGATATTTTTCAAAACACATGATTTAGGGAATATAACCATAATATGTGATTTATGTTGACATAATATTGATAAATATAAGTTTATGGGATAATATTGGTTTCCATGAATGTGGTTAGTGATTTGATGGTTTATGTTATTTTTTTTGGGATTATTAGATATTTGGAATTAAGAAACATATTCACCATTCAAAGATTTTTTTTTAGAAGATTTAATTTTTTAGTAAGGTTTCCTGGTGATCAAGGTATTCATATATTACTTATTTGATATTAATTTAATCATTATTTTTTTGGTGAAAATATGATGTCCTATTTTTTTTAAATTTAGTGACTATCCTTCTAATTTTTTTGGAGAGATGTTTTTTGGATGAGTCTTAAGTGTAAGATCCTATCCTTTTCTTTAGTCGTCTTGGGAATGTTTTCATCTAATTTTTGAAGCTTTTAAGTACCTTTAACTTGGATTCCTAGCTTGGGGTTCGTTTAGGTGAATTTTTAAAGAAAACTAATGGACAGTGGGTTGTGCACTATTTGTGCATGGTTTGACAAACCATGCGACCAAACTGTGCCAAGCGTGCAAAAATGGAAAGAGGGGTCTGCATGGTTTGTGAAAAATTTAACAATATATGTGGCCAAACCGTGCCAACCATACAAACTTGGACAAAGAGTCTTGCATGGTTGGCGCACGATTTTCCTAACTATGAGCCTCTACCCAGGAAACCATGCGCGTGGGATTTTAATTTCGAAAATCCTTTTTAAAACCACCCAAAACTCCGATATTTCAACCTTTTCTCGGGCTTGACAAATTCTAGGTGTTTTCAAATCCTCATAGAGAGATTCTAAGGCGATCCAAACACCTTTCTTCAAGATTGAAAGCCCATATTGAAGATTTTCTCTCCTCCTGGTAAGTGGATTTCATCCCGATGCTTCTTCCCTTATTTATCTTATCTTTTTTAGGTCTTTTCATAGAGGATCTTCACTATTTCCATGGATCTAAACCTATGGTTTGAGATCTAGATCTAGGACTTTGAATATAGATCTATATTTTCAAGATCTTGATTCCTTTGATCTTAATTTTGGTTTTAGGGGTATAGATCCGGAGCTTGATCGACGACGTTGTGCCACTTGGAATTTGGGGATTTAGGTTAGTCTAACTTCTATCAATAAACCAAGGTAGGTGGTCTAAATCGAACTCCCACAGTCATGATTTATGATATGTGTATGATTTTATGAATTTTCTAGATTCCCTTGATAATTGAATTTTCTAATTTAGAGTAATTAGGTATATGGAATAAAATTGAGTTGTATTGGTGATTTAATTGATGATTGAATCAAGGAACAATCAATGGGGGGTTGTCCAAATAGATATCTTGGAGATTTGATATTCTAATTGAGATATTTAATTGAATGTGAAATATAATTAATTGTGAGAATTAAATTATGTGCCATGATGTTGACAAAAGATAATTAATTGGGAGAATTAGTTATATGTCATGATGTTAATCAAATATAATTAATTGTGAGACTTAATTATGGCATGTTGAGATTTGAAATGGATAATTAATTTTGAAGAATTAATTATGGAATGATAATGGTTTTGATTGATTAATTAACTGATGAATTATTTAATGGGTTATGTGCTTAGTTAACTGTTGAATTAAATAATGGCCTTTGAAATTATTAACTAATCATTGGATTAGTAAATGAATAATGTGGAAAATTATTATGATTTAAATAATGATTAAATGGATGTGATTTTGTGGTTCTAGGAATGGCGTCCTAGAACGATTAGAAGTTGGGACTTGGATATAGAGTTCCTCCCTAATAGTTATCCAATCTTGAGATTATGGGGTGCTAGGCATAACGACCTACACCGAATGAGAATTGGAGTGCTAGGAATGATGACCTACACTCAACGAGATTCATGGTGTTAGGCATGACGATATACACCAAATGATTAATGATAATGAATGATGATTCAAATGGGAAACATGAATTGAATTGGCCTAATTTGATGATTAAATATTAAATGACAATGTGATAACTGTTTAAATTGTGAATTATACTTATTAATTCATAAAATTGCATGCACTATCTTTTGATTGGACTCATTTTAGACACCATTGGTGGTGGCCTACTGAGTTGTACTCACACCCTATTTGGGCCTCCTGATCGGCACCCAAGCAGACTTTGTTGTTGTAGGTTAGGATAAGGGCAAGGCCCTGGGTTAGGTTGTTTTTTGGGATTTGAGAGTGGAGAGGGAACTAGACGCAGTTCGGGACCCATTTTAGAGTCGTTGTGTCTTTACTTTGAGTTTCATTGTAGACACTTGGCACTTGTATTTCCATAGCATGTTTTACCTTTCATTTGAGTATTGTATTTCTTGTTTTTGACTATCATATGTCATGGAATTGTTCTGGTTATTTATACGCTTCCGTACTTGGTTATTTTTATTTGCTTCCACTGGTGTTTTATTCTAATAACAGAGGATATAGTCTCCCCAAGACTGACTTACCAGGCCCTCACTGCTAGTCAGCACCCTCTGACGTACAGGAAGGCATGCTTTAGGGCATGTGGCCAACCGGCACAGGGCACCGTTCAGTGGCTTCTAGGTCGGGATGTCACATTAGGGCCAACTACTTATTTAATGGATTAATTTTATCATTGGATATTATTATTTGAGGTTAATGTATGATTTGGATACAATGTTCTAACCATTTTACATTCAGTAAATTTTTAAAGGACAACGGAATGACTTATTGTTCTTATAATACATTTAATTCAGGAATAAAAATATTTCTTCGATATCTATATCTAGGTGTGTGAAATGAAGTTGAAATATATCGAAGAACAAAAAAAGGATAATATTATTTTGTTGAACAAAATAAAGTAATTTTATTTTCTCAAGTGATTTATATGGATTTTAAAAGAATCCCCCAGCTCTAGGAAATGCTTTTTGGAATAAAAACATCATCAACTTAAAATTCATATTATTAAATCAATGGTCTTTTATATGAACATATATGTATGGTTTATAGTGGTTAATATTATAATAAACATGTAATATATCACTCTTGATCATAACATAATAGTTTTATTTCACTACCATGGCCATATTTTCAATTCCCTCTAAGGTTCTACTTTATGGAATCCTAGTTTTGTGGTGAACTTCACATTCTCATTTTCCACTTTTAAATATGAATTTTTATTAAACCTTTTTAAGATGTGGGTTTCCAAAAAATGAATTTTAAAATATCAAGATTTTAATTTTAAAGATTAATTTCAAATTGAAAGTATGAAATTTATTTAAGGTGGGGAGAATTTAATATCCTAAGATTTTAGAATATATAAAATTTAATTAATATCTTACATTTCACGTAACACTAATCCTAAATGAACCCCAAAATGATATTATTTAAATGTGATCATTATATCCAAGCTAATAAAATGGTAGGAATTAATTATATTAGCTACATTATGAAATATATAATTTTCTAAATCATTTTTAATTTATTAATTAACAATTTATGAATAATAATATAAGTTTTAGTAAAGTCATTTATTCATTAAAATTACATTTTCTTACAAAAATAGTTTTATTAATTTTATGAGTAAATATTATAATAAGTTTATGTATTTTATGTAATTTCTATTTTATAAAACCAATTTAGTTTTTAAAATCATCATATTTAAATGAACATATGGTGATTTTTTGGAAATTTTCTTAAAATATTGATTTTCTTTTGAATAGTGAAAATGTTGATTTTTATAGAACTATCATTTTCATTATATTAAAGGTATCAATATGATATAAATTTGAACAAAAATTAATATAAGTACTATTTAGTTATTTATAATTTAATTAATTAAATTTTAATCATCCTTATACATTATTTTGGTTTAAGTACATTTTTGACTTAAAAATGCATTTGTTAAAAAAAATATTTTTCATTACATTTTGCGGGATATTTTTTAAATTAAATATGATAAATTATGAGTTTAGAATTTTGAAAAATATATTCCATATTTTCATTCATAATGTCTAATTATATTAAACAGTTCCCTTATATCTGTGCCCAATGTGAATAGTATCCTCAGTAATTTTTGTTACCACATTAAATGGTAAATTGGGTTATTTATACTAAAAAAATGATAAGAACCCTTTAATAACACAAAAACAAAAATAAGACATACTCTATGAGTAATGTTCAACCATGATTATTCAAGGTTCAAATATATAACATTTTTTCCATTTGAAAGTGACTATAAAATTTATAATATTTTATTTAAAGAGAATTCAATGACGTCACATACCTGATTTCAATAGCCATATTATTTTTAATATGGTGCTATCCAAAAGGCATCTTTGATTATAAATAGTATTTTGAAATATAATGGAATTGAATTCATCATGGTAATTTATTTTTAATATTTAGTGAATGAAAAACTTACTTAAATGATTTCACTACATTGATATTGCAATTATTTAATTAATGTAAACATCAAATAAATGATAATAAAAATATTAAAATAACTATAATTTGAGATAAATAATGTAATCACCAAATTTTATATATTACCAGGAAATATTATAGATGTATTAAAAATAATCTTTGTGAATTATAAGTGTTATATTGATATTATTAATGCCAATGTTCTAAATAGTTCTTAAAATTGACATTATGAAAATTTAATAGTAAATAATATTTCATAAAATGATATAAAATTCGTAAAAATAATAAAGTTACCAAAATATTTGGATAATATAATTTTTTTTATCTCTGGTCCATTTATGTGTGGTTTTTCATTTTATAATTAATAATCTAACAATTAATGAATAATAGTTAATGTTGTCATGGTGAGATTTAAAGAGGTTAAATACGAGTTAAAACCAAAAGATAAAGGTATAAAGTTAGAAAAAACCAATTTTTTTTTATTTGTGGATTTAGACCCATAATCTTCTTATATTGTAAATTGATAATTTTTCATCCATTTTAATAGAAAATTAATTTATATTAAATTTATTTTTTTTATGAAATTCCTAAAGCGCCCCTGGCCTGAATTATAAAAGGTCACATCATCCTTTACATATTACACTACATTGCACCATCCAAATCAACCAATTCTATACCTTTACATTTCTAAAATATTTTATCCACATTCTAGATTTGTTAGCCTCCTCAAAATACCAACCCTATGTCCCTTAAGAAGAGATCTAAATGAAGTATAACAAAGAAAAGGTAGTCCTTTTTATCAACTCTTTTGAGTTTCTTTCTTATTCTACTTCTTCTCCATGTTTTATTTACATACTAAAATACTAAATTCATTATAATATATATGTGTGTGTGTGTGTTATTTTGATTACAAAATTACTATATTATACCTTCTTATCCATCACATTAAAAAGAAAAGCATCGCATGTGCGTATGTAGGGCTTACCGTCTCCATGTAGTGATGTAATTCTTTTTTAATCACCACTTTATAAGGATGGTTATAATGATATAATTAATTTATATATTTTTTAATAATTAAATAATATTGTTTCTTAAAAATTAATATATCACCCACTTTCTTACCATTTCACCCATTAATGTAATGATTTTTTTTCTCGTGCATATGTACGACCATCTGTCTCCATGGCATGTGTGAATCATTTTCCATGTTCAACATTCGATATTATATCTAAAAATATATATAATGAATAAATATGGAATATATTAAATTAATATCACTCTAGATATGATGAAACTATATCATATTCATAATAATTGGGACTTACATGTCAAAACATCCATTGTAAAATGAAGCAGTTAACACCTCAAACAAGGGTAATAATGAAATATTATTAACAAACAGTTTATAAGATGATATTATATTATCATTTATGATATTATAAATATGAATATGATTTTTTTATAAATTAGTAACATTATTTAAATAATAATATAGGTGGTTAATGCATTTTCAATTAAAAGAAATCACAATGAATGATATTTTTTAACTCAATTTCCAATCATTGGGTTAAACTTCTACTTTATTGATTTTATCATTCCAAGATTATATGTGAAATGAATTTTTATTTTAATAAGTTTAATTTAGACATGATTTATGTGTCTCTATAGTGGATACACATAATTGATTCATTTCATTAATTCTCACTTCAATTATATGATCCTTGTATGAATTTTTTTAATAATTTTCTTTCGTTGAGGCATATTTTGATGTTATGCACCTATATTGTCTTATGATGTGTATATTACTACCCTTTAACATGATATATCATGAATTTATTTATTCTAATAAAATTTAATGTTATGTTAAATTTTATTCTTTCATGGGGAATATGATTCAACTGATTACAAAGTAGTAAGAGTTTATTTCACAATCTCATCATTATTCAACAATGATTATGTTTAAGCCTCTGCTGAGGAATATTTATTTTCCAAGTCCATATATTCAAAAATTGTTTTCCATTTTTTTATTATTCACTAATGATTATTTAATTCCATTTTATCCCCTTATTGAAATTTTAAAAAATAATTCTATGGGAATTTTTTTTCATTTCCCAAAAATGTATTTTATGGTTTTTCATACAAAATTATGAATGTAAATTCTTTTTAACTATTATGACATGAAAATAATTTCACACCATCATGAAACCTCAATGATTTAATGATTCATTTGATAGTTTATAAGTCTCTTTTAAATGGAAATTATTTCATTATTATGTACACATTATTTTGATTTTAAAAATTACTTTCAATGTTAAAAGGGTATTTTTCTCGGGACATATTCCAATAATATCTTTAAAATATTTTCATCTATGTAAAAATATTTTGTTGAATCTTATGTTGATGATGTACTCAAATGATATCATCCACAATAATTCATGGATGGTTTATGATCATTTTTACTAGGGATGTATTGATATTACATATTACCAGTTCATCTAAAATGGATAGTTATTGATTTTGTTAAGTAATATTGATTAAATTTTATTATCTATTAATATTATGAATTAATTTGATTTACTGAGTGAATGGTTGGGACCACAGATCTTGTTGATGTATCAGTAGGTCTCATGGGGTAAACTAGTTTTGGGTATTGGTCGGGGCCTTACCTGTTTCTATATGACGTCTTAGATGAATCCCTAGTCGTAAGGTTATGATGTCCCGCATTATGAATTCCCTTATTATGAGATTATTTATTAATATTTCATTTGATTATTTCATTAGTTAAATACCCATGGTTAATTTTAATTCTCATGTTATAATTTATATAAAATTATTTGATCTTATTATATTACCTACATATTATGCTCATGTTATTTTTTAAATGGAATGTGTATTCAATTATTTACTTTTCTATGTTGATTATACTTATTGATTCATTATAGCTTTCTCTTTACTATAACCTTACTAAGAATTTGGGATCACCAATATTTTACTTTATTTCCCCATGAATCCATAATGTATACTATGATTTTTTATGTAAGGATATTTTAGAGGGAGAATGTTATACTAAGAAAAAAAATTATATTTGTAATTTGTATTTTCAAAAGTAATATGGGAATCCTCTATGTATCTAGCTTACTAAGAATAATGAAATATTTGATACATAGAGATTTTATTCCATATATCTTATGAAAATGTAATAAAGTACCCATTAACTATGTGATACCAGGGTTGATGTCTTTATAAAAAATATATTCAAATTTAAATATATATATTTTTTAAATAAAGTAGATTTTAATTAGATCTGTAAAAATCAACCAAGACCCTAAATTATCCAAAAAAACATGAAATTTAATACTTATATATATATATTTACATTGATAATCATAAATATAATATTTTTATACTCAAATTAACCATTTTATTATCCATAAATTATTTTAATCCTTGTTAGAAAATGATAAATATTATTTAAAAAATAGTGTGCCATTTTGTTTTTATACTATACATAAAAATTATTTATGTCACTATCAATGAAAAATGGCATACAATTTCCATATTTTAGATATTATGTGAGTATGAATGAGCTCAACACATTAAATAGTATTATTGAAAGTGTTGCGGTAATTTTAAGGTCTTACCCCATAGTATTAACATGATTTTAGCCATTTTCCCTTACTAGGGTGATAAATATTACCATGGTAACTATTCATGATAACCAAAAATAAGTGGGACCTATTTACCAAATTTGGACCACTTGATTCCAAATATATAATCCATTATTCATGATTTCATTTTTATAATTTGAAGAAATAAATTTTAATATAATGTTTAAAACACAATATAAAACAATTTTTATAAAAATGCATTTTAATTTTTAAAATAGAACTTTTACCAAAATGAGATATGAAGATAATTAAACCATAATTAATTACATAATATCAAAATAAATATGTATATTATTAATTTTATATCAAATTAAAATCCTATTAGGACCAAAAGGGGCCTAAATACCCTGAGAGGGGGGCGGGTGAATCAGGGTATGGATATTCGTTTTCAAAATTCTTCATGCCTCACTGGATCTTGACCTCTTTATTATTAGGGTCACTTTATTTTCTCTTGTGTGTTTATGTTGAAAACTTATTTTCATCTTTATTTGATGGTGATGTTTTAGATGCAATGCAGGGAAGAAACCAGGCTGACACAGAGATTTTTACTTGGTTCACCCTCACTAGGCTACATCCAAGGAGCATACAATAGTGATGTGCCGCTATACCAAATCCACTAAAGATCACTGCCAATAATGTTTGGGCTAGATCACTTCTATGCCCAGGATCACTGCCTTTATAATGTTTAGGGTCATATCACTACTTTCCCAAGGGCCACTCCCTATTTCTCTCTCTTTGGTTCACTGGCGGTAGAAAGAATAACTTTCTTCCTCTTTCTTTGCTCACTGCACTTGGAAGAGATCCACTCACAGTTTATAGACTTGTTGGTCTCTTCATTTGCATGAATACATGCATCCTCAACTGTTGATAGATGCTATATTGAAGTCTAAATTTCATCCACTGATGAATACCACTTTTCCCCTGAACACTGGGCAATACACTTTGGAAACCCCTTCGTAAAGCACCCTACTTCGCGAAGCTCCCAATTTCGCGAAGCTCAAACAAGCCTTCGTGAAGCTCCTGCCTTTTCACGAAGCTCCTGCCTTTTCACGAAGCTCAAGCCTTCGCAGAGCTCAGGCCGTCGCGAAGCTCAAGTCATCACAGAGCCACTTCCCTCGTGAAGCTCACTGAGCCAACGCGAAGCTTGCAACTTTCACGGAGCTAGACTAGCCGCCGCGAAGCTCTTCTTTCGCGAAGCACACTGCCTTCACGAACCACCCTTGCAAGCCGAGAGCAAAGGATTTTCTTCAAAAACTCTCTGCTTCTCCCGAGGGGGTCAAGGACTATTTATAGACAATTCCACCGACCCTCAAACCTTCCGCACGAAGTCAACACCATGTCATCTCAAATCGCGAAGCTCCAAAGATTATGTCAGAATTCTCTCAATATCGTGAAGCACCATGGCAATTTTCCGACCGCGAAGCTCGTCGTAATCACGGAGCATCCCTTCAATTCCTTCGCACCTTCACCGTGAATCTTCCTCGCATTTCCCTTCAACATCGTCATTCGCAAAGCTCATCGTAATCACGAAGCATCACCATCAACATTCTTATGGTCTTTACGAAATCCAAACCATGAAGTCTATATTCACGAAACTGGTGCTTTTGTCATACTTTGATGAGATATTTAAGGAAATCCATATTTAGCGATACTCACCAAACTCCAAATTTTTGACCTCAAAAATTTGGCAAACACTGCAAAACGGCTCCATCTTGTACTACACTTTTCATACCGCCTCCAGATCGTCCATTCCTTTGTCATGGTTTTTTGTTAACATGTGTTGTCAACAACATCTCTGGAACATGACAATTCACCATGGAAACCTGTTTTGTCAACAAACACAATCAACCCAAAAATACTGCAATGTTACCTTGAGAGATTTTTGCCCAACAAACCCTAATGAGACTTTTTAATAAATAAAAAATATTGTTTTTTAAAAATTGGTGTTTTTCATTTTTCCCTAAAAAATAAAACTTTTCAGAAAAATCACAAAAGATCATCTTAAGATTTTTTTTGATGGTTTCAAAAATATATATAATTTTTTGTGAAATCCATTTCTAAGATTTGTTGAAATTAATTTTATTATCAGCACATAAGATGCAATAAAAATCATTTTTGAAAAAAAAATATTTTTTGAAGGATAAATTAACTTTATTAAAAATTTAATATTTATATATTATGTAGTAATAAATAAATTTTGATTATATAAATCCTTTAGACATATTTTTTAAATATTTTTATTACTATTTATACCTAACAATTTAATATATAGGTTATAATAATCACATTTAAGTAATAATATTTCATTTTTCATTTACTCTCGGTGTTGTTTGTTGTATACAGTATCAAACAAATTGTTATTATTAAAATATCATGGTGTTACACTTCAAGGATTTAAACATTAAATAAATAGAAAAATGGAATATGTAAATACAGTGTAAAAATCACAATGAGTACTAGGAAAGGATCAAGAATCTAAATTCCTATTTCCCACATCAGCACGTTAGGATAACCATTTATTTATATTCTTTTACCATGCGAATTTGGAAAAAAAATGAAACCCATTGGATTCTTTATCAAGATTATCTATCATTTTAAATTCATCAAATAACACTAAATAATTGATTGAGATGATCTTTTAGATTTTACAACATTTTCGTACAAGTACTACTAATAGAGGTATACAAGAGGTAAAAATTTCCAGCTATCATTCACTTTAATCTATAACTAAGGAACTCACTTATATTGGGAGAGAGAAATCCATGAATTGGGTAATTGAATCACCATCCACACCACTCAATAAATAAATTTATTCAGGTCATGGGATCACTGAACCAAATATTGAACCAATTATCAAGATAAATGTTATTGTTACATCATATACCAATGAATGATCCCACAACTAGTAGGGAATAAATATTGAAGTAGTTTTACAAAGTGATGTAAGGAGTTGGAAACCAATAGTAGTATATTCCACTGTTACAATAATCCTACTAGCTTCCACCATTCTAATAAGTGATGAATTGTTAGGAAACCATCACAAATATACCAATAACAAGAGAAGAGTGAGGAGCCTACCATGGAGGACTTGAAGAGACAATTTGTGGAAACTAAAGCAGTCAACATGCCTAATTGACAATTAATAAATCCAAACACTAGGAATTGGAAAAATAGTTCAGTTAAGTTATTTATAGATTGAACATATTGGATAACCATGGGTCAGTTAGAATATAATCTCAACATATTCATAACCCCAATATAGATTTTATTTCTTTTTTCTTTAGGAAGTGTAAGGGAAGTTCAAGGGGATGAAATATATCTAATGGGGCCAAGATGTGAACAACCAGTTGAGGAGGTACAAGATTATATAGAAAATCCTTCGACATAATCTTTCATATAAAAACTATGGTGGAGGAAAAGCGTAATGCTAAGATAGAGGATATTCTTCCATCATTTATGTTATTCCCTTCATGGATGATTTTAAATTTGACTAGTTTTGGAGAAAGAAGACATCGATTGAATTAAAATGGTCAATAGAAAAGTTCAACTACTCAATGAAATTAATCAAATTATGAGTATTAAAAATTGATCAATGATTTTTTTAATGGGATATGGTTTCATGGGGATGAGATCATAAGCTTGTGAAGGGAAATTTATCCTTTTTTCATAGCAAGATTACAGATAAAATTTCATGATCATGGTTCCTTCATAATTTATTGAATTTGACCTTAATAAAATCCTTTTATGGTTTGGTTTCACAAATTAATAGCTTACCACAGTCCATATTTCTTTAATGTAGTTAGAAGAACTCATACCAACTAGAGTATCAATACAAATGGTCGACCCATGTATTGTATATCATTTTGATTCATTGGAATATTTTAGGGTGAGAGTTAAAGGTTTCATGTTCCCTACTAACATCAATATTATCAATATGGAGGAATAAATGGTAATGTCCATTCCCTGATAATCCTAAGTATTACATAATTTAAAACCTCATTCATAATAATAAATATTCATAGAGTAACCCTATCAATGGAATTTGGTGAAGACACTAAGAATTTCAATGTTATATACTCTATGAAATATCCTTCAAAAGAACTCTTAATTTTTCGCTCTCACTATTGAAAAAAATCATAATTAAATGATAATTTTTTTTATTTTTAATGAAATCATGAATTTTGGAGAAGCTTTGATGTCACCAAACATAAGCATATATTTTTTTTGGAATGGTTTGGATTTTATAACAAATCCTTGTAATATATATTATTTGTGAGTTAGTGATATTATTGATTTTTTTTCTATAATATTTCTATCTAAACTTATTTGCACATGCATGTTGATAATATGAGTGAAACTAATTTGATACCATCATTCGAACAACCACCATAATTGGAATCGAAAAGATAAACATAAAATATTAAATATGTATATCATTTAGATAGTGATAAGATACATATGATAATGAAAAAAAATTAACTCTCAATAATTATTATGCATGGTTTTTGATATTGAGACAATATGAAAAAGAAAGATGTTGGAATCCTTAAATATACCTGGGATAAGTCTGAATATTTTTCATGAATCAAGGTTTTCTTGAAAATTATTCAAAACCAGTAACACAATCCCAAAGAAGGATAGACCCATCATTAATAGAAGTTGTTGGAAAACTCTAAGAAGAATAAGTCATCTACCAAATTTCAAATTACCTATCTGTGAGACCAAATTGTTTTCTAAAAATACCACAATAACAATTTTGAAAATTAGGAATAGTGACATTATTCCCACTTAATTTCAAAATATTTAAAGGGCATGCATTGATTATCAAAAACTAAACCATGTTACCCAAAAGACTATTTTTATATCCCCATTATTTAAAAAATGCTTGAGATACTTTCTAGGAAGATCCATTACAAATTCCTTAATTATTTCTTTAGCTCATTATAGGTCCCTTTTACACACAAAAAGACAATGTTAACTTTCCCTTTTGATATATTTTTTTACAAAAGGATGTCGCTTAATTTAAGCAGTTCCACTATAACATTTAAATTCATCGTGGTAAACATATTTTATATATTTTATCAAAATATACCAAGAGGTATTCCTTGATCACTTTAGAGTCTTTGGATCATCAGTTGAATGTTTTCCTATGAATCTAGATAGTGTTTTAAAATGGTGCAACAATAATTTCATAGTCATGGTTTTTCAGAGATGTCATCTTATGGATAGAAAAGGTATTATTATGGGCTATATCATTTCAAAAGATAGAATTTATGTTAATAAAGTTAGGGGGAATTGTATTTATTTTTTATAGAAAATAACTAAAAAATTCAAATAATTTTTATCATATAGGATTTTATTAGAGAATCTTTTTTGAATTTTTCATAATTTCATTTCCTTTAACTAATTTTATTATAAATGAAATTGAATTTTTGTTTGATGAACCATGATGGAAGGAATTGGATGAACTGTAGAGGATCTTGACTATTGGCCCCAACATTAAGTTGTTATCATGCAATGTTCCTTTTTAATTGATGTGTGATGCTTCAAAGAATTTAGTTAGATAAATCTTGTCCCATACAACTAATGAACAATCCTGGGATAAATTCTGCTTCAAAAACATTGGTCTGGTCTCTCATCAACTATACAACAATTAAGAAGTATTTTTAATCCAGGGCATTTAAACATGAGAAATTTCAAATGTATTTTATGGGAAGTTATGTGTTGAATATATATTCTAATCATGTTGTTCTTAGATACGTCCCAAATAAGGAATATTTGAAACCCAGGGTGATTTGGTGTTTTCTTCTTCTCTAAGTAATTTATATGGTAATTAAGGAAAAGTAGGGATATGGGAGCAACATTTTAGACACTATAAAAAACAACATCAAACTGTTGATGTTCAAATTCCTATAGAAACCCATTTCAATGACTCACTCTCATGTGATAAACTCTAGGATCAAATGTAAAGTACCATGGTATGCAGAAATGGTGAATTACGTTGTTTCATCAATGGTACCTCCCTACCATTCAAAAAAATAATTATTAAAAAACAAATATATTTTAAGATTCTCACTGTGGGAGGATCCATAAATATGGGGGATTTTAAGTGATCGTATGAAAATGAGGTGTATTCCATGTGATAGGGTAACCTATGCCCTCTCATTTTTTCACACTTTCTTAGAGATATATATTTTTCCCCAATTCAATTCTATAAAGATATTAAAATCTAAAATGTATTTTCCATTCATGTTTATATATACCTAATACATATTAAGTCATATCAGAATTTCAAATTCACTAGAGTGATTTCCAAAATATAGGAGATACCCCCACAACCTTCGAGTTTCTATGAAATTTTTTATGTTTGAGGAATATAATTTTTGGAACCATTTCCTATCTATTTAGGATTTATTTACAACCTCTTGGTAGTGGATAATGATTCTAAATAGATTGAATCTTAAGAAACAAGGATTCATAATTCAATTTTTATTAGGGAATTTCTCATGTCACACATTTTTTATATATTTGGAAGTACAATGGAAGGTATTAGTGACTAGGTAAGGCATTTTTTTTAACCTAAGGAACTACAAATGAAAAGGTATGGTGTTCAATAAAAAAATTACAATTCCTACCATACATAATCAAATTTGTAGGTTGAGGTTTGAAACATTTAAAAAAGTGGAGAATATTTTAGAGAATACATTTTAACCCTATTGGAAATATTGGAGCAGGAAGATGGATGATGTAATATGGGTTTATATAATTCCATTCAAAACCCGTTAAGTGTTTCTGATTATATAAATTTTTATTTTAAACATTTTCATTTTCATATTAACTTATAGTATAAGGCATACTATGCTTTGAATAATTTAAACACGAAAATTAGCAAAGATAGAGAAAATAAGAAATTTCAGATGATGGAACATGTAACAACACATTATTTTACTATGTATGTTTCATTTAAATACACATAATTCGTTTATTTATTAATTTAAAAGAGAAATGTGATAGAATACAAACCCCCAAGGAAGTTCCAATAAGGAAGATACTTAAACAATAAGTCAAGGGGGAAAATAATGAATCTTGAGAGTGTCACCTCTAACAATGCTCACACACTCTAGGTGAAGGGAACCCACACTAGTAATGGATACAAAATTATCATCATGAGTGTGCCATTATGCAAGGAAATCTTCCACCTTATTTCCCGCTTTCCATATGTGATGTACACTTGTCTGGTTGTCTATGAGAAGTCTGCATATTCAGATATGGTAAGATATGGGCCAGGGAGTGGTGTTGCGGTTTTTGAGAGATATGTGTAGAATTATAGAATTTGTTTCAATGTTTTTTGGAAGTGGGCATTCCCTCCAGGATGCCTAAAAGCTCCAATAACATCATAAGAATTAGAAAAAAGGGGTTTTGTACATGTCTCGTAATGATGATCGTCAATTATTTCATTTTGAAAGTTTCTGCAATTACATGGACTACTATATCGATTTGCAAAAATACTTCAACTTGCAATCGTCAATACAGAGTCCAATAAGCATATCTTGAGTTGGTATGGAAATGGGATAACCTATTGCTAGGGACAAGAGATTTATATGAGAAAACATAAGTAAACGAAATGTTCCATACAAATAGATTTTGGTTCATCACCATGGGTTCCAATGCACTAGATCTTGTAGCACTTACCAATGAGGCCCTATCGATTCGTATTACACAGAATAAATCAATTATAGACTGTAATACAATGAGATCCGCTCTTCATAGACAAACTTGGTATTTGCGATCCCATGTCAGATCGGTTCAGGATCATGGAATCCTTGGAAGATCTAAAACCAAAAAGAGTGGTATTTGCTAGAAACAACATAATGGATATAGTCAATCCATATATCTTGATTCGAAAAGGGGCGCGCGTCTGATTAGCTAGTTGGTGAGGCAATGACTTACCAAGGCGACGATCAGTAGCTGGTCTGAGAGGATGATCAGCCACACTGGGACTCCGTCCCGAGTAAGTATAGGACCCATTTAGTCACGTTTTCATGTTCCAATGGAACACTTTCCATTTTTATTCTCAAAGGATAAGATTCTTCTTTTTACCAAACATATGCAGATCCAATCACGATATTATAAATAATAAGAAAAAGAGATCTTTCTCGATCACTTTCCTCGATTCTTCGAGAATCATCCTTTGAAAGTTTTAATTTTTTTTCATTTTGAATCTGGGTTCTTCTACTACTATTTAGCCTTGCAAAGTGGTCTTTGCTGATTCACATGGGATTCCATGTGCCCCATGCTACTCGGGTCAGAGCGTAAGCTAGTGATGCTTTCGGCTACTGGACTCTCGTCATCTAGGGTGCAGCACTCCACCGCTTCACCTAGCAGCACGACGCTTGTATGGCTCTCCCACAACCCCGTTTTTACAGTTTAGGCTGCTCCCATTTCGCTCTCCGCTACTAGGGGAATCACTTTTGCTTTCTTTTCCTCTGGGTACTAAGATGTTTCAGTTCGCCAGGTTGTCTCTTGCCTGCCCATGGATTCAACAGTTCGAAAGGTTGACCTAGTATCAAGAATCGTAATTATTAATCCAAACAAACGAAAAGGAAACGAAAGAAACATCAAAAAAAGAAATGGATCAACGAAAAAAAGGAGGGGACTTGATTAAGATTAAGAAGTAGAGTCATCTCATGTCAATACCATGAAATAAGGTTTGATCCCATGATATGAGGATTCTGTAAATGTTTCATTCCAATAGAAATTGAAACGATTGGGATTTTTTTGGAGATTGGATGCAGTTACTAATTCACGATCTGGCATGTACAGAATGAATAATTATTATGAATGTCAACTAAGTATCGTAAATAAATTGCTACTGGTTGTTCAATGATTTGATAACCAGAGTCATTCTTTGATAAATGATCACGATGAGTCAGACTCCATAGAATTTGATCAATCCTTTTTTCTATCGTTAAGGTGGAGAATTGAACCAATAATTCTCTTTCTTCATCATCCATCGAATCATTGTTCGCGAGCCAAGATTCTATTTTATCATCCATCCAATCACTGTAGACATTCCATTTCGACAAAAGAGCCATGTCACATAGCTGCTTTTTTGGGCCCGCTATCCCGATCATGATTTTCCTACCCCCGACCCGATAAGCTTCTTTGGCCCGGTTGTGGGCGAGGGGGGATTCGAACCCCCGACATTGTGGTTCGTAGCCACGTGCTCTAATCCTCTGAGCTACAGGCCCCGTCTCCACTGGGTCTGTTCCCGGTAAAGTCGCAAGACTATGTATGGGGGCTGACGCATGCCCAGTGCCGGAAGGTCAAGGAAGTGGGTGACCTGATGACAGGGGAGTCGGCGACCGAAGCCCCGGTGAACGGCGACCGTAACTATAACGGTCCTAAGGTAGCGAAATTGCTTGTCGGGTATGTTCTGACCCGCACGAAAGGCGTAACAATCTGGGCACTGTCACGGAGAGAGGCTCGGTGAAATAGACATGTCTGTGAATATGTGGACTCCCTGCACCTGGACAGAAAGACCCTATGAAAATTTTCTGAAAGGTAACTATCCTGATTTCATATTATATTGTATATGTATATTTTCATATTATATTGTATAGTATAAATATATATATATATATAGATATATATAGAATCCTTGAAAAATAATTTCCCTCATTAAGAAGAAATGCTTACTCTTTTTGGGATTTGATCCTACACCAGTGCTCCTTTTCGGGCTTCATAGCAAGAAATGATATATTCCGTTACAGAAAGTCCTTCGCGTAAATTGTTTTGAATGGGTAAATCAATCATTTGTCCTTGTCGATCCGACATTAATCCTCTCATACCTACTAATTGGTGTACCTGAGATGCATTTCCTCTAGCTCCCGAAAAAGACATTATATGGACGGGATTAAAAGGATCACTCATCCTAAAATTAGGATTCATTTCTTGCGTTGACCAATTGGATAGATCAAAAAAACGACAGCAGCAACTGCTACTGGAGCTGAATATGCAACAACAATCCAAGGACGCATGTCTAGACGGAAGCTAAGTTCTCACTCACGACCCATGTAAAGAGATACACCAAGTAAGAAGTGTAGAACAATTAACTCATAAGGACAACCATTGTATAACCATTCATTGACGGATGCTGCTTCCCATATCACTGAGCGTTTATTGGTTCAAAAATGCTGAATCTCGTCTCAATCATCATTTGTCAGGACTATTCGGGGTAAATTCCTTGGCTTGGACAGGTCATTTAGTCCATGTTGCTATTCCTGGATCCAGAGGGGAATACGTTCGATGGAATAATTTTTTAGATGTATTACCACATCCTCAAGGTTTAGGACCCCTTTTTACAGGACAGTGGATACTTTATGCTAAAAACCCCGATTTAAGTAGTCTTTTTTTTGGTACTTCTCAAGGAGCAGGAACTGCCATTCTAACCCTGTTCGGGGGATTTCATACACAAACGCAAAGTTTATGGCTAACGGATATAATAAAATTATACTTTGGAGGATTTTTTTGCACCAGAGGGAATCACCCCACTTATCCTATAAGCAATTGTCGGAGAAGATCGATCAGTATGACTTGGCTGAGTAGGAGCCTGAAGCGAAGGTTTTAAAGACGTAGTGGTCTGAATCATCCGTGAGATTTATGAGCTAAAAAAAACTCATGCTATTCATTTTTTAGGATAATCTAAGTGAAAGTAGGATAGATGTAGGCTTGAAGAAAGGATATTTCCAAGGTCAGGAAACCTGAAAATCCTAACGTGCTTCCCACCCAGTTATCATGTAAGAAACTGATATCCCCCGATCCAATAATCTAGCATGCATTTTGTTAAAGATAAGGAATATGGATTTGAAGTGTCTTGTATATATAAGAGTTCCTTTTCTAGGAACCATAATTTTTCCCATACATACCCATTATAAACTTTGTCCATAGAGCATGTCTTTCAATCACTTCCCATGTAAGACGAGCACGCAAACAGTGCATTGAGTCAGTGACACTTCTCAACCCTATACCACCTTCTTCGGTTGGCATGTCCATTCTAAACTATGACTCCCAATGAAATATTCCAACCGAATGGGAATCCCATATAAAAGACGTCAAGAGTTGATCGATTGTCTTTATAATAGAATTTGGAACATTCATAACTGAATGTACGTGCAAAGGAATAGAGGAGAGAATGTTGTTAGCAAGGTTGATCTTCCCTCTAAATGAAAGAATGTTTTTTTCTAGTTATTGATCCAAGAAGAGATTTTCTCAACCATATTATCCAGATGCCTAATCTGTAGCCTTCCAACCATATTTCGGGCACCTAAATATTCCATTGGAAGACTTATTTTTCATATTCCCATGATCGAATCAATTCTGTGAACACGCTGCTCTGACCATTGAATTAATATGTAGAGAGTACTTTTATCATGATTGATGAGTCGACCACTCCATTTACAGTTATCATCCAGGATGTTGTTGATACATCTGATGGTATTTGAGCTACCATTTAGAAATAGAACCGTGTCATCTGCAAACATTAGATGGGATCTGATTTGGCTAAGAGAACTGCATCTAAATAGTCGGACCATAACTGCTTGTATTTTGGCTTTAATTAATCTATCATGAGAATTCCGGGACAAAAAAACAAACCTGGGGATGGCGGGTCCCCTTGTCTCAAGCCGCATACTGGCAGGAAAAAAACCATTTTTTCCTTCACATCAAATAAATGTAGAACCATGGTAAGAAAAAGAATCTAAATAGAAGATCAACTGCCCAAGAAGAAGGACCCATGCAGTTCAAGACCATTAAGAAAAAACCCCATTTGAGACGGTCAAACACTTTTTCCATATCCACATTAGTGACAATAATTGAACATTGAGATTTCTTATTGATAACCTCAACCATTTCATGTTCAAGGCTGATAGCACCATGGATGGACTGGCCTCTAATGAAGCCATGTTGTTCCTCAGCAACCCATTCTGGGTGGAGATTGGCTATCCTCCTTTTGAGCACACTAGAAAGAACTTTGTAAGGAAATTTGCACAAACATATAGGCCTGAATTGCTTAATGGGTGATGGGTCTTTGATTTTTGGGATCAGAACAAGGGAAGTAGAACTAGCCACCCGAGGAAGGATTCCTCCATGAAATAATTAATGGACCGACACAATTATATCCTTATTCACTATATTCCATGAGGATGGATTCCATTTGTCCCTGACGAACTCTTAGGATTGAGGCCTGAAACTGCCTCCCACAGCTCCTTCTCCTCAGGAATGTATTCTAAAAAATATCGTTCATGATATTATGTCAAATATAGAAGACTGACTGCTGGGAAACCCTTCCTCTATGGAAGGGTTAGGGCCGACAAGGAGATATTTGAATAAATCTTCTTCTTTATTTTTTACAAGCATGAATTTAACTGGTATTTCGGTCCCCTTCATGAAGCCACCTAGATTTTGATTTCTTGTGAGACACCCTCTCTTGGATAAGGATAAATTCTTCCAAGATACTCTTTTTATGAGGAAGAGTGATGAAGTATCCTTCATTCCAATCTTCTTCAATGCCTAATTCCAACTGGTCAATTTTTTTCTTTAAGTTATCCAACTCATGATATGAATAGGATTGTTTGGTAGTCCAAGCATTAAAATCCCCCTTCAACCGTTTAAATTTACTATGAACGAAAATCCAATGAAGTCCCTGAGTAGGTTTCGACCAAGAAACACGCACTTGTATATGAAAATCCAGATTAAAAGTCCAGCTTCTAAGGAAGAAAAATCATTTGATCCCCATGTTCCAGGTTTCCAGTGTCACTAGAATCAGGGACTTGTCCAATAAATCATGACTAAGATGGGAGACCGAAGCTTTCCGAAAAGTGGATATTGAAAGAAGGTTGGCATAACATCTGTCCAGAAAACACCAAGTGTGATTGGATCTCTTTTATTGTTACACTAAGTGAATTTGTTTCCATTGTATCCCATATCCATAAGTCTGTTAAAGGACGTCAAGAAACAGAAGTCTTGGCATGATTTCCTGCATAACGCACCACCACATTTCTTTTCTAAGGGATCCAAGATGGGGTTAAAGTCGCCTCCCACAAGCCATGTAAAATACCTTGGATCGAACAAGATAAGGATGTTACAAAGTGACTCCCTATCCAGAGATTCACATTAAGCATTTACAAATGAAACAAAGTAGTTGTGCGTATTTGACGTGATCTCCATGGTAAGCTACTGGTCTGAAGATTCAATAAGATCCACTGAGATATTGGAGTTCCAAAAGAGCCAAACATGCTGGTTGGAGGGATTACCATGCATGAATTGGTGTAGCCTCATCCTGTTGGAAAATATAGAGATCGTGGATTCATTCTGTTTCGGTTCATCAATAGCCACTAGAGAGAGTTGGTTGTTGTGGATTTCATATTCAATAAAATATTTTTTCACCCATGCGCCCAATCAACGGGAGTTACAGATGAAAAATATTAGCATTGAGGTTGAGGACATCATGGGTTAGGAGTTTGACGTCAGAGGCTTGGAAGAATTTTATATTTGAAGGGATGCTGGAAATTTCTCAAGATTGGATTTTGATCAAGTATGAACCCCTGATAATAGGGCTGATGTATTGTTTCAATTAGGGGATTGGGATTTCAGCTTCTGATCTGGAGAAGGTAGAAAAGCTGGTTGAGCTAGGGAAGCCTAGTCCTGGATGAAAACATTCTTTGATTTTCTAGGATAACCTTGCATAGAAAAGCATGGTAAGGCATGACTAGGGAGTGAGCTTATGGTCAGACCATCTTATAGGAATTCTAAAGGGTCCTTCTCTTGAAAGGAAACTTTTATAGATAACCTGGGAATTGAACTAATCGGGAAGTCAAGGACTTGGTGGATGAGAGATACCCCTCTGTTGGGGGGCTAGAACATGAAAAATGTCTGGTCCAAGGGTCCTAGATCATTAATAATAGGTGCACGAGTGAGCGGGAAATGCCGGTCATAACCATTGAATCGCATCTGGATTTTGTGGAGGACAAACCGATTCCTGGAGGGAACATCGAGCTTTGGGGGAGAGGTCGGAGCCTCTAAAGGCACCAGGGATAGGATAAAAGAGTTATCCTCATTCGGAGTATTACAAGCCTGAAGCAAGGACACCATGCCAAAATGAAATCCATGGAATAAGTAGAGGAAACCCCCAAAACATCCAGATAATGAGGCACCGCCTGAATTGGAGAGGGGAAGAGAGAAGAACCCACTCCACATAAAGAGGGATCTATTTCGTTACTCGGGGGAAAATGAGTGCTGGCTACCTGACCACTGCACCTTTGGTTCCTACAGACATTCATAGAATGACCATGGAGATGGAAATAAGCGCAGAACCTGGGAGCTGAGGGATAAACAATATCCTAGGGCTAGACGAAAGAGCTATGTACGTTGAGACTCATGCGATACCGAAGCGGCTTAGAAACATCCCTATCAACACACACCTGAGCTATAGAGGAGTACTCAAAACATAAAGTGTGATCAGCCACACGCAGAAAATATTAAATAGAATTACCGATGGAATGCAGAAGGGAAGGGTTATGGAACAGGAGTGGTAAGCCAGGATGTAAGATGCACGCTGCCGCTCAAGGCGAATCCTTTCCATGGTGAACCTTGTTTGCCCATTGGGAAAGAGAGAACCACCATCTTCCAATAGAACGTGGAGACTTACACCATTCCTTGACAAAGTGAGCCTTTGAATCCAGATCAATACAGTATGATTTTCGATTCTGTAATGAAATGTGAGCTGAGAATGCCAGATCTTATGAAGCCACAAAACATCGAAAAATAGGGAGAGGCGGTTTGCCCATTCCAAAACGTTCTACCAACGTCCATTCGAGGAGATCTGAAGCATCAGTGAAGACCAAGGTAGGAACATCTAACACGGTGCTGGATCCATAAGGAGCAATGACCGAAAACTCCTGGGAGAGCTTAGGGAAGCACTGCTGAAACAATGGAGTTGGACGATGAAGGGAAACATTGAAGGAAAAAACCGGCCATGTAACACCATCAGGAGACAGAGATCCGCTGGGAATGGAAACAGAAAAATCTTCCTACAAAGATTCGGGAAGACGACGTAGAAGGCCAGGAGACACCGGTGAAGCGGGTGCTTCCTTGGAGATAGCAGCTGGCCGGAGAGAAATGTTCGAATTTTTTTTAAAAGGCAGCAGCGCGTGAAGAGCGTTCTCATGAGGTGGCGGCATTCTTTTCACTACACACCTTTCTTAACCATGTCATAATTAAATGTAGTGTTCTATAGCTTATTTTAAATAGAATACAAAACTAAAATGAACCAAAATACTTTTTATTGAGAAAATTTTTATAATGAAGGATAAACAGTAATATATTATGATAATATATGAGGATACATCATTAAGAAAATTACAATTGGAGCAAAACCACATGTAAAAAATTACCACGAATATAAATTCTTTACCCTCAAGATTTTGTATGAAGATCATAAACTTGAAATAAACTATTTATGAAAGGAAAATAATTCAAAATATAGTAGACATGATGAAAAAAATAAAATGTATAAATGAATGAATTTAGTTATGTATGTAAGGCTATATATTTGAATGAAATCTTACCATTATATATGTGGTTGTGGGAAATATAGCCATTGGAAATACTGTGTTTGTAAATATGGTCACTGGATATACGTTCGTTGGGTATATCCAATGGGTAAATTGTGTAATTAATAATAATATAATAAAAACTAAATTTTCAACAAAATAAAAAGATATTATTTAAATAAACTATTGTATTATAATAATATATTTTTATGCATTTCATGTTGTTGTTGTTGTTGTTATTATAATTATTATTAAGTAATGATTTAATTTGTTCACAAAAATCTAGTAATGATCTTTATACATATGTATTGATACAATTCAATGTTTACAATATAAATAATAAATTTCTAGGTTATGTGATTAAGATGATTTATAGTTAAAATTTTTGATATTTTTCAAAGTACTATTTTTATATCTTAATTAATTAAGTTGATAAATTTTAATGATGAATATAATGTAATGTTTCAAATAATAAAAAAATATATTAACAAAAATTTAATAAGTAATTTATAATTTATAATATTATGAACAATTAGTGTTTAAAATGTCGTTTGAAAATAAAAATATTTTATTCTATTTATATTATGTTTTAAATAAAAAATTAAATTTCACTAAATTGAAAATTAAATTAGACAAAATTCATTTAAATTTTTTAATAAATACATCGAACTTAGTTGTGATGTTTTCTTTCATTTATTGGTAAAAAAATTAAGTTGTGAAGAAAAAAATGGGTGAACACAATAAATGTAAAATATAGTCAAAGTGGTTAAAAAATGTTAAATACTCCAAATATCATGAATTCCTGTATAAAAATTTTTTGGACGTAGGGATAAAAGACCCAAATACAATATATTGCAACTTTGTATTCATTTTCCTTTTAAAATGACAATCATATATATATTAATGAATGAATATTTATTAAAATTCCACTGAAAACTCATCTATAAAGGGAGCCCTCCTCTAAACCAACAAATCAAATAAAAACAATAATTTATCTTTAGAATACGCGCCCATTTTTCATCTCTTAAATCCTTTTTAGATGTTGTTTGCTTTTGTTTCCATAAATTAGATCTACATCATTCATTCTAAAGGAACATGTGTTGAGATGGAGCAAATTCAACAAAGTACCTAGTTTTTCACCAATTTGTTCAATTACCTCCTCATTTTTCACACTCTAATGCTCTCATTTTTTACAAGATTGTTATCATATTAACATCATTATGATTCTAAGTGAATTATATTACTATTATATAACTCAAAACACTTTCTCATTCATTAGTACATCATGTTATTATTTTGGTCGGTTCAACCACCCACATGAATGATGACCAATGTGCACATGAGCTTCAGCCCGGTTGGTGAGGACTCCTTAAGTGCATCCAAGTGACCCGGGATCAAATCCAGGCAGAGGCAAAATTTCTGGGGAACTGTAGCAGCGCTATAGCAGGTATTATTTGGCACTGTAGCAGCCAAGACTATTCCCTCATTTGGGCCTTCGGGCCATCGATTTGGTCCCCGAGTCCTTTAAGGCCTTCGAGCCACTAAGGCCTTCGGGTCAGTAAAGGCCTTCGGGCCACCTCCAGGCCTTCAGACCACCTTAAGTGCAGATGCAAACCCGAAAACCTACAAGGAACAAGCTCTAGAAGGAGGATGAGCAAGAAGCTTTCACCATAGCAGAAGCTAAACAGATTGCAAGACTGAGATGGTATGACACCCGCCATCGGGATAAGCCAGTGCATGCACGAGAAAGCCTAGCCGAACAACCATACAAAGGTGGAGAACTGATATCACGATGAAGATGCTGAGGAAGTAGAAATGATTAGCCACTAAATGAGGCTAATATTAATTTTTAATATATATAATATTCATGTGATTTATTATTCATAAACACCATTTTAGTGCATTTTACACTTTGAACATCATTTCACATTATAATTTGTAATTCCTTCTTAAAATGCACTATTATGTGGTACATTTTTTAACATCATTTAAAGTACCCAATGATCTTGATTTTATTTTCATATTTAATTTTCAGGTTTCTAATTATTTTGGGAACAATTCATACTTGTGGAGTGTTGGAAGATTTATATTGGAAGACCACCAAAATGGGATTTCATGCAAACAATTCTGGAGAAGGCAGATTGGACACCAGCCCACTGATGAGAATGTGGGGCCCATAATACAAGCCCAATGAATCCCAAATTTCATGGGATGCTAGAATAAATACAGAGGAACAAATAATTCTGCAGGATCCAATGCTAATTCTGCCTCCATGGTGGTTATTAAGGTGACCCAATTTGGAGATAAAATTCTGGGCCAGATTTTGCGGCCTAGAAAATAGCCTACCAATTTAATCATATCTCGTCATCCACAACTCCATATATGCCCAAATTTTTCAAGAAGTTATAAAACATCTGGGGATCTATTTTATTCTTCTATGTCCCACTCCAATTCGGTCATCTAGAAGGTCTTCCAGGTGCCTCTGTTCGGTGGAAGTAAGTTGGCTGCAACTTCGGGTCAAGGGTGGAAAAGTCTCATCTCCCTTACTTTCCACCACCCTAAGCCTACCATACTCAAGTGATATCCTTTGTATTGTTGGGAGCCCGACCCAAGCCTCTTGAAATTCCTATTTAAGGCAGTGGTGGTGGAATAGTTTATCATCTTTTGATCTTTCTTTCATTGTAATGTTATACTGCGATTTTGTTGTCTCAAGTTTGTCTTTCACATGTAAGTTGTTTTAATTCATCCTAGTTTCTTAATAAAAGTTCTTCTTCTACTATTATTTTGTTCTTCTCCATCTCACTTTGATATTTTTTTCCTCAAGGTGTGAATTTATTCACACTAAACCTTGTGAACTTATTCACACAACAGTGGAGTGATCATTTTCTTTTTATTGTTTTCTTTATTTCTTCAATTCCTCCCTCATGAGTCTACTTCCCGCTTCCACTGAAACCATAACATCAATGGAGGGCTAAAACACTTATGGGTTGATCTAATGGAGTAGAAAGAGGTTGTATTGGATGTTATTTATCATCCTATTAATTTATAATCACATATTTTAATTGAGATTTATATTTGATGATTTTTAAACTCCATCGTCCTTGTTGAATTTAAGGCCACACACTTCAAGTGCTAATACGAACCTTTACCTTGAAGTGCTCAAAACTTTGATCCTTAAAGTGTATAGGTGATTAGTGTTAAAGTGTGTAGGTATTAAACCAGTAATAGAGGATGTTGTTTGATCTTCTTAAATTAACCCATCTCAAATATAAGAAATTGAAATAGTTGAAAAAGAATTTCATCCAATCCACCCTGAGCGATAACCTAGGATCAACTCATTCTTTTAAATTGAATTCACTTGAATATGTTAGTTATACTTTAAACCCATCTAAAATCAACCCAATTTGGAGACTTCATAGCCAAAATAGTTCATAGAATGTGTGTGTCAATAGATTGCTTCTTAGGTCTCTGAGGATTCGACAACCCAAGTTAAACTACAAAGATCGTTCTACTTTAATCTCTTGGGTAAATTTGAGCGTGAATAAAATTTTGGTGCCGTTTTTGGGGACCCAAGTAAGTCATCTCAACACCCATTCTATTATCCCCCATTTCTTCTATTCTCACCCAAGATCTCTTATCTTTTCCCTTTTTCGTTTTTTTTCTTTTGGCGCATGTCCGCCTACACTCGTGATCAATCAAACCGTCTAGTTAGGGTGGATAGTCCTGAGGTTGGGGAGTCAAGTACACAAAGGAACTCTTTATATTAGATCCTAATATTCCTAATACTTCAGAGTAAAAAATTGAGCTCATTTTAATGGAAGGTCTTCAAAAAAAAACAACTCATAAAACCGAGTGGGAACCAAAATGGAAACCCAAATGAGGCAGCTCCACACTTAGAGAATGCAGTTGATCAAACCATGAATGACTATCTCACACCTACTTAGACCAATACTCTCATACATTATACACAATTCCCTAGGAGATTCCAACTACATATTTAAACCCCCCATGTCCTAAACCACCTTCCCACATTACATGAAACGAAGTCCGAGATGCCCTACCTTCACGTTAAGGAGTTCAATGACATTGTAGAAACCATGTGTCCCCCACATCAACTAGAATCAGCTAAGATGATGCTATTTCCTTTTTATTTAAAGGATCGAGCTAAAAATTGGCTAAACAATTTGAGACCATCATCCATCAACTCTTGGGACCAACTACAAAGAGAATTCTACAAAAAATACTTTCCCCACCACAAAACAATTGCACTTAAAAATAATATCCAAAACTTTTTTGAAAAAGAGGGAGAGTCATTCTATAAAACATGGGAGAGGTTCAAAGACACTCTAAATATGGTTCCACACCATGGTTTTTCTATTCCTAAACAAGTGTGAATTTTCTATGAAGGGTTGGGTTCGAGGAACAAACAATTCATTGACATGATGTGTAATGGAACCTTTAAAAATAAAGCCCCAAATGATGCTTACGAGTATCTGGAAAGCCTTGCTGAACAAAACCAAACATGGGGAACTTCACCTTATTCTGAAAATCCACAAAGAACTACTGGAATTCATACACTTAGAGAAGAGAAAATCCTTAGGGCTAAACTCGCAGCACTCTCTAGGAAGGTTGAAGAGATAGACCTTAGGAAAGTCCATGAAATCCAAACTATAGACCTTGTTTGCACAATTTGTGACAAATATGACCATAAAACAGACAACTACCCAACCATTCCATTCATCAAGGATGTTATTTTAGGAGGAACCCTAGTGGAAGTAAATGCTTTGAACTTCCAAAATCCTCAATACCAAAACAACTTCAACCCAAGGTATAATGACCACCCAGGCTTCCGCTGGAAAGATAACCAACAACCTAGCCAACCACATGGAAAAAATCCTTACCCCCATCAGAACTACCAAACCCACAACCAGTTCCAAACCCAACCTATCCAATACCAACAGCCACCAGTCCATTTTCAACAAACCATCCCACCTCCAAAATATCCCCCTGGGATAAACCAATCTTCTCAAGCACCAACCCAAACTGTTCCACAAAGCCTACTAGAACAACTATGCAAACAAATGGAAATGATGAACTCAGAAGTCTCTTCCCTAAAACAAAAACTTCAAACCATAAAAACTAGAAAGGCACCCATGCCTCAGGCGATACCATCCTCAAATTTAAGGGGAGAGTCAAGTTGTACTCAAACAACTCATGAACAACTAAAGGTTGTGACTCTTTTAAGAAGTGGGAAATAAATTGAGAAACCTAAAAAAATAAGTCAGAAACCATGTGAAGCTTCAAACTCTAATGAAAATTCAAATGAACCACAAGATAAAACTGAGGAAACTGATAACAATGTGAAATAAACAACTCTTCAACAAACAACCCCACAACCTGCACCATTTCCTCAATGCATGAGGGGGAAAACCAAGCCTGAATTAAGTGAAACATTGAGGGAAATCTTCTCACAAGTCAAGTTGAACATTCCCCTTCTTGATGCAATCTAAACCATACCTACCTACTTAAAGTACCTTAAGGACTTGTTCACTTTTAAAATAAAATTTCCACATAAAATCCAAGTCCTTTTGGAAGCTAATGTGAGTAAAACCATTCAAGGGACCATTCCTCCTAAGTTGAAAGACCCAGGTTGCCCTTACATCAATGTTGAACTAGGAGAGAGAAAAGTTGTCAAGGCCTTGTATGACCTAGGTGATAGTTTCAATCTCATCCCCTATGTTGTGTACTTCCAGTTAGGCCTAGAAGAGATCCAACCCACATCTGTCACACTTCAACTTGCTGATCATAGCATTAGGGTTCCAAAGGGGATTTTAAAGGACGTTTTGGTAAAGGTTGAAAACTTCATCTACCCTGCTTACTTTATTGTCCTTGAAAACCATCCAAACTTAGGAAATAAGGAACAAAACCCAATCATCCTTGGTCATCCCTTCCTTGCAACAATCAACTCTGTTATCCGAGTCCAAAATGGGAACATGACCATCACCTTTGGAAACATGAGTCTAGACTTGAACATCTATAATGCAAGCTCACAAATAGGGGATGATGAAGACATTCATGAAGTAAACATGATAGGAAGCATTGATAATTAATCCATAGAACATCAAGGAATATTTGATGGATGTTTAAGTCAGGATGAGATTGATTTCCTTTGTTCACATGAAGGAAGTTTATATCCTTGGCTTGAATCATTTTCAAATTTCTCTTATAATGAATTCTTAGGTCCAACAATCAATGAAACCTTTCAGGAAACCACTTTCATGGAGACCACTCCAACTTCCTTCCCTAAATCTAATAAATCCAATCTAGTAGTTGAACCTTTTACAAGTAGTGAATCAATACTATCTAAAACTCTAGGAAAAAAATTTGATCTTGATCCAATGTCCCAATCTTCTGCTGAAATTATGAACCAAACTAATCTTGAATTGAAGGAACTTCCCGCTGCACTCAAGTATGCATTCCTAGGGGAAAATCACACACATACTATTGTCATTTCTTCTTCTCTTGATGCCAATCATGAGAGGATGCTTCTAGATGTCCTTAAGAAACATAAGAAATCCATTGGTTGGACCCTGTATAATATTCCTGGGATTATACCACTTATCAGGACTCATAGGATTGTTTTGGAATCTGATTCAAAGCCATGTCATCAACCTCAACGGTGACTCAATCCTAATCTTCTGGAGGTAGTAAGGAAGGAACTTCTGAAATTGTTAAAAGCTGGTATCATATATCCCATAGTTGAGAGTGAGTGGGTCAGCCCAATCCAAGTGGTTCCCAAGAAGGCGAGAATCACAGTGATAACCAATAAGGATGGATAGATTCTTCTAACTAGGGTAAGTAGTGGCTGGAGAGTCTGAATTGACTATAGTAAGCTAAACTCATTTACCAAGAAGGACCATTTCCCCTTACCATTCATTGACCAAGTCCTTGAGAGAGTGGCAGGTCATGCCTTCTACTATTTCTTAGATGGGTAGTCGGGGTACAATTAGATTGAGTTATCCCTAGAGGATCAAGGGAAGACTACATTCACCTATCCATTCGACACCTTTGCCTTTAAACGCATGCCCTTCGGGTTATGCAATGCCCATGGAACCTTCCAGCGGTGCATGATGGGAATCTTCTCAGACATGGTAGGGGGTTTTCTTGAGGTCTTCATGGATGACTTCTATGTGTTTGGGGATACATTTGAGGGATGTCTGAGGAATGTGTAGAGAGTCTTGTTAAGATGTGAATAAAAGAATCTGGTCCTAAACTGGGAAAAATTCCATTTCTTGGTTAAAGAGGGACTAGTTCTAGGCCATCTGGTCTCAGGTTGGGGGATTGATGTTAATAAAGCCAAGGTTGACATCATTTGTCACCTTACATCACCCAAAACTGTCAAGGACGTGAGGTATTTCTTAGGACATGCTGGTTTCTATAGAAGACTCATCAAATACTTTCGTTCAATATCCCGTCCCCTTTTTTCTCTCCTAGTAAAGGATGCGCCATTTTTTTGGACAGAAATCTGTGAGGGTTCATTTTAAACCCTCAAATCCTCTCTCACCTCTCCTCCCATTATGAAATCTTCAAATTGGAACCTTCCTTTTGAACTTATGTGTGATGCTAGTGACTTTTCTGTAAGAGCTATGTTAGGACAACGTTGTGATAAAACTCCTTATGTCATTGCTTATGAAAGAAAATCCTTAAATGACGCTCAAATCAACTACACCACCACTAAAAAGGAGTTACTTGATATTGTGTTTGCATTAGAGAAGTTTAGGTCCTACCTCTTAGGATCCCCCATTACTGTGTTCACTGACCATTTTGCACTAAAATACCTCTTCCAAAAACAAGATGCTAAGGATAGACTGATTAGGTGGGTCATTCTATTACAAGAATTTGACCTCACAATCAAGGATAAAAAGGGTGTTGAAAATGTTGTAGCTGATCACCTATCTAGGATGGAATTCAAAGACAACTCAAATCACTTTTCTGTGTCTGATTCATTTCCTGATGAACACCTATACTCTGTGAGTGACTTCCCTTGGTATACCGACATATCCAATTTCTTAGTTACATGAGTCATTCCAAAATTCTTAGGGACTCAAGCTCGAAGGAAATTCCTTTCTGATGTTAGAAACTATGTGTTTGATGATCCATACCTCTATAAGTTTTTCCCTGACCAAGTCATTAGGAGGTGTGTCCCAGAATCTAAACAAGAGTCCATCCTTAAATTTTGTCATAGCGAGGCATGTGGAGGTCACTTTTCCTCTAAGAAAACTTCTTCTAAGGTTCTTCAATGTGGTCTCTTCTAGACCACCCTCTCAAGGGACTCCTACACATTTTTTCAAAGTTGTCCTAAGTGTCAACAATTAGGTTCAATCACAAAAAGGAATCAAATGCCACTCACTCCCATCTTAGTGATTGAAATCTTTGACTGTTGGGGAATAGATTTCATAGGTCCATTCTCAAACTCTAGGGGATAATTCTACATCCTCTTAGCTGTTGATTATGTCTCAAAATGGGTTGAAGCCATTCCCACCAAGTCTAATGACCATCATGTTGTGATCCGATTTATGAAAGAGCACATATTTTCTTGATTTGGAATTCCTAGGGCTATAATCAGTGACCAAGGAACCCATTTCTACAACTGTCCATTCTCTTCACTCATGTCTAAGTATGTGATTTCTCACAAGGTTTCCACTGCGTACCATCCTCAAACCAATGGTCAACCAGAGTTAGCAAATAGGGAGATTAAGAATATTCTTGAAAAAACTGTCAATCCTTCTAGGAAAGATTGGTCTGAGATGCTCTTTGGGAATATCATACAACATACAAAACCATCCTAGTAATGTCACCATATAGGTTGGTTTATGGAAAATCATGCCATTTACCTATTGAAATTGAGCATAAGGCTTTTTGGGAAATTAATAAAATAAATTATGACCTCTCATTGTCCAGAACAAAAAGGAAATTAGATCTCAATGAACTTGAGGAACTAAGGATGTAGGCGTATGAAAATTCAAGGATCAATAAAGCTAGAGTTCAAGCCTACCAATCTAGGAATATCAAAGTCAAAAATTTTGAATCAGGAAAATTCGTGCTCTTGTATAGTTCAAAACTTCATTTACACCCAGGAAAGTTAAGGTCTAGATGGTCAGGTCCTTTCATAGTGCATCATGTGTACCCCCATGGGGTAGTAGAGGTTCAATATCCCACAAGTCGTTACATTCTCAAGGTCAATGGTCAAAGGTTAAAACCATTTATTGAATCATTCAACAAACAAGAAAAAAAGGTTGAGTTAACTGAGCCAACCTATGAACCAGGAAAAAATTGATAGATTTAGGATCCATGTCGGGCTAACAACATTAAACAAAGCGCTGAATGGGAGGTAACCCATGGTTTTCAAGTTTCCAATCATTTTTTTGTTTTAATCAACTTTATATTTTAAATAGGATTAATGAATCATTTTGATATTTAAAAATAATAAAAAAATAGACTGTTGACCTGTTCTTCTATTATGAGTATGGATGGGTATGAAAGGGGAGCACCATATTCATCCGTGTCACATGGTGTGATCCTTGAGTAATACCTTACCCAGAAATTTAAAAAGAAGACAATGTATCATCAATTCATTTTATTTTTATGTGTTTTTAGGTTAAAATAATAATACAATATATATATATATATATTAATAAATAAATAAAAAGGGACACATCATAGGTTGTGGGTTAAAGCCCATCACAATTGGCGAAGCCGTGGGGAATTGAACCCGGGACCTAAGGGTGGCAGGGGTGCGCACTTACCACTGACCTACGACTTTTTATGCTTCCATATTCTATAATTTTTATATATATACTTATATTTTACTTTATTTATTATATAAATATATATATATATAGTTTTTTTGTTTTGTTTTGTTTGTTTTTTTCCACTAATGAATTCTTAGAGTGACATCAGGATCAAGGGATTAAAAGGGAGCAACAAGAATTTCAACTTCAACCACCAGGTGACTTCATTCCATGATCCTTGTTTTCAATTTCCTTTTTGAACTCTCATTCTCTACCTCTACCCCCTTTTAAATTTTCTTTTCTTTAAACACTGGGGACAATGTTATTTTTTTTTGGGGGAGATAAAATAAAAAATGATTTTGTGTCAAAAAAAATGAATGATTTGAAAAAAAATGTGTGTAAATGGATGGAAAAATTACTTTAACTTTGAACATGATAATACACATTGCACACTTTGAAATTGAATATCAAATAATTTAGCATTCCCCAATTCTGATTTTAATCCTTGTATAATTTCATGAGCATTTATTTTGGAAAGTGTGGCTGTCCAATGTGATATTTCATCATTTATATTTTCATCCAAATAAAAAAAAGATCATAATGCACGTCCTTTCGATAGTGGGGTATTAGTTTGAGTTTATGGGGTCCCCCAAATAAATATAATAGGTTTGGTAATAATTTTAGTTTTAATATGATTATTCAATAAAAAGAATTAAAAAAAACAATAAATTTGCATGTAGAGCAATGAAATGACCTAATGCGTGGCTTTCGACACTTGGGGATCGTCACTCCATAGTTTTCTGGCCCAGAGTTAGTAATTTTATCTCTATTTTTGGTAATTTGATTTTGTTTTTGATTGATTTAACTCAATATGATGCCCCAGTATGTAAGCTTCACTTGGTGCCCTAAGGTCTTTGAGCCTGAGAGTCATCGGCAAAGTCTCGCTACAGGGGTTGACTGTTTTGAGTGCAATTTCAATTACCATGACAAAATTACAAAAAAAAAAAAAAAAACAAAAAAAATACAATTTTTTTGAATACTCATATTAATATTGAAATGTTATTCCACCTAGAACTTCCATCATTTCCCTCTTGAATATAGATGAACTCCCATGTCTAATGCGATGCACAACACATCATCACTCTTAATTGATATTGGATGGAATATAACGATGAATTTGAACAAAGTAATGGGCTTGGGATTGGTATCTTCTTATGAAACTATCATGTATTAAAATATTTTGATGTTTTTATTGATTATTTGGTATAAGGGTTTTTGGTGATCATTGTTTATTAAAATGTTTTTGGAAAAGGGAATTCGAATTTCATATTGTTGAGATATATTTTTCTCGGGACTAGAAAAACTCAAGTTGGGGGGTGTGATTAGCCACTAAATGAGGATAATATTCATTTTTAATATATATAATATTCATGTGCTTTAATATTCATAAATACTATTTTAGTGCATTTTACACTTTGAACATCATTTCACATTATAATTTGTAATTCCTTCTTAAAATGCACTATTATGTGGTACATTTTTTAACATCATTTAAAGTACCCAATGATCTTGATTTTATTTTAATATTTAATTTTCAGGTTTCTAATTATTTTGGGAACAATTCATACATGTGGAGTGTTGGAAGATTCACATTGGAAGAGCACCAAAATGAGATTTCATGCAAACAATTCTGGAGAAGGCAGATTGGACACCAGCCCACAGATGAGAATGTGGGGCCCATAATACAGGCCCAATGAAGGCCAAATATCATGGAATGCTAGAATACATATATAGTAACAAATCATTATTCAGGATCCAGTGCTAATTCTTCCTCCATGGTGGTTATTAAGGCATCCCAATTTGGAAATAAAATTCTAGGCCAGATTCGGCGGCCCAGAAAACAGCCTACCAATTTAATCATATATTGGCATCCATAGCTCCAAATGAGCCAAAAAGTTTCAGTCAGTTAGAAGAAATCTGGGGATCCATTTTATTATTATATTTCACACTCTAATTTATCCATACATAAGGTCTTAAAGGAGCCTCTGTTCGGTGGAAGCAAGCTGGATGCAACTTCGGGTCAAGGGTGGAAAAGTCTCCTCTCCCTTACTTTCCACCACCCTAGGACTACCATACTCAAGTGGGATCCTTTGTAATATTGGGTGATCAACCCAAGCCTCTTTAAATTCCTATTTAAGGAAGTGGTGGTGGAGGAGTTTATCATCTTTTGAGATTTCTTTCATTGTAATGTTATGCTGTGATTTTGTTGTCTCAAGTTTATCTTTCACATGTTAGTTGTTTTAATTCATCCTAGTTTCTTAATAAAAGTTATTCTTATACTATTATTCTGTTCTTCTCAATATCACTTTGATACCGTTGCCTCAAGTTGTGAATTTATTCACACCAAACCTTGTTAAATTATTCACACAATGGTGGAGTGATTATTTTCTTTTTATTGTTTTCTTTACTTCTTCAATTCCTCCCTCATGAGTCTACTTCCTGCTTCCATTGAAACCATAGAATCAATAGAGGTCTAAAAAACTTATGGTTTGATCCAAGGGAGTGTCAAGGGGATGGATTGGATGTTATTTATCACCTAATTAATTTCTAATCACTTATTTTAATTGATATTTTTATTTGATTATTTTTAAACTCCACCGTCCTTGTTGAATTTAAGGCCACACACTTCAAGTGCTAATACGAACCTTTACCTTGAAGTGCTCAAAACATTGATCCTTCAAGTGTATAGGTGATTAGTATTAAAGTGTGTAGGTATTAAACCAGTAAGTGAGGATGTTGTTTGATCTTCTTAAATTAACCCATCTCAAATATAAGAAATTGAAATAGTTGAAAAAGAATTTCATCCAATCCACCCCGAGTGATAACCTAGGATCAACTCATTCTTTTAAATCGAATTCACTTAAATCTATTAGTTATAATTTAAAACCATCTAAAATCAACCCAAGTTGGCAACTTCATAGCCCAAAATAGTCCATAGAATGTGTGTGTCTATAGATTGCTTTATTAGGTCTCTAAGGATTCGACAACCCAAGCTAAACTACAAGGACCGTTCTACCATAATCTCTTGGGTAAATTTGAGCGTGAATCAAGTAGTTCCAAGTAGTTAGTCTGGGTTTTATATAATTTTTAAAGCCTACGGACAATGAATTCCTCTAAGGCTTATGGTCCATGTAATACTTACGTCTATGGGCCTTGTAAGAGTTCCACCTCACCCCTTGAATGGTGGATTATCAAAATCAATAAAAAATTAAGGTCTTCGGGCCATTGGATGGCATTACCAATGTCATGGTTTTCATCATGAATAATAATACATACTTTAATAAAATTTTATATAATATTAAATAATTATTTATTTCATGAATATCTTTCTAAAATTGGGACACACATTAATGAATGGTCACTATAAATTACCATGTCATTATTGATAAATTTCACAAAACATGCCCTTCCTGGATTCAATTATCATAAAACATACCCATAATTTCCATAAAAAGATCACGGGACTGAATAAATCATCAGACCATAATTATTCAACCACTTTGACTTGTCTTGGAATGTTAAAATTCGTATCAATGAATGAGTATCAACGTCAAAATTATGAAACTGTAATGAAATAATCAAAATCAATAACACCTGATATTAAATGAAACTAGTTTCTAAGTAATTTATTTGTAATGAATGATTATAATTGAATAATATAAAATTTAATAGATATTAATAAGTTTATTATAATTTATTAATGTATTTTTTATATTATATTGTAGTTTAAAACTACTTTTTAAAGTCGTGATTAAAGGTAATGATTTCATTATCAATCATAGTTTGAAATCCATATTATTGATGCTTGATATTCTAAATAGAGAAATTATATGTTAATTATCTCTAAAATAAATCTATTATATTCATCTCTGATAATTCACAAGTTTTACATGTCTTCATTCAATTTAACCCCCCCTGATTGAAAATGAAACTGAATGAATGTTTGTAGGTGGAGCCAAAAGTTTATCTTCATTGGTGTCTAAAATAATTATATTCCATGTCCATATTCTATATTATATTTTAATGTTTTATTATATCTAATTTTATTATTTATTAATGTTTATTTTAGTGTACATTTCATTATTAAAATGGTTAATATTATTTTTTTCATTTTTTATATGGTTGTTTTCGGACATGTTTTTTATTCTTTATAATTGAGTGAAAGGAATATCCTTTATGAAAATTTTCCATTTAAATGAATTTTCACAATATCATTAATGTATTTATTTATGAATATTACTTTCTAATTTCATATGGGTTTTAATGGAATTTTTGTTCCATTTTTTATAAATTATTTTATTTTTAAAGAGGTATTATAAATGTAAAGGATATTTTATATTATTTTTCAATGTAAATAATAATTATATTGAAAATAGTTTTTATTATATATGAATATAATTTAATTTTTGTTATCATTCATTGGGGATAGATAATAATAATATAATCCACCCCTTTCTCTAGACGAGTTATGATAATATATTTTGGATGTTTTCATGAAACTCATATCCTTTCAAGGATGAATTATGCTATAATAGATTTATAAATATTTTCATATTTATCTAACAAAAAGATAAACCATTTTTAATTTTCTAATGGGTTGTCCTAAAATTATACATACCTCACATGCATTGGGATACATTTATATATCTTTAGATTACTTGTATGAATATATATAGTGAATATAATCCACAATGGGACTCTGTCGTTAGTGTTTATGGGTATAGGGAGTGAACCCAATCCACTATGGGTAATTTTAAACTATGTAAATATTTTCCTGGAAGTGATCCTTGATATAGGATATGATTTTCAATTCTTAAATATGTTCCAGATTATAATTCCTATTTTATGTTTTCATGAATCATAATTATTTACTTATGTTTCTACACTTCTATCACTCATGCCTTATTATATGGGGAAATCCTTAACCCCGAACCCATTATCTTTTAAAAAATAAATTACTTGGTCTACTTCTGTTATTTTATGTCCATGAACCTTGATTTTATTTTCATACAAATATGATTATCTGATGTTCACATATGATCTTTGATTTTTTTCTCTCTCATTGTTACCCTTACCGAGCATCTATGTTAACTCATTATTATGTTTCCATTTTCCCAACTTATGAAGAATAATATTGTATATGATGTGTCTATATTGGTATCATGTTTTAAAAAATTTGTGGTAGATTTTGAATAACTGTTTTAATAAGTTTATTATGTATTCAATCTCCAAATACAATAAACCTAAATGTTACGGGGTGTCTTTTATATGATAGGTAATAAATATTCATATAAAATGATTTATTATGAATATACATTGTTCTTTATTTATATTGGTTGGTATCAGGATAGGGTTAAGTTATTTTTTGGTAATAGGTTATGAAAAATTGGGGGCTATAACCTAAAACACTGAATGATGAACCAAAACTGATATTTGATGAACCTAAAATTTAATTTGTTAAAATGATGGTGACATAATTTATGGAATTTATTTATTTTTTTCCTTATAATATGATTTCATTGTTAATTAATTATTGAAACTCATGCTACCCATTTTAGTTTTAGTAAAGAATTGAATTTAGAATCACGATATTGGGGTGGTGATAGGCATTCTCAGTATTGAAAACATCTTATTTGATCATAGTTTTATGAATTCCTTAATTTAATGAAAATTATCTAAGACTTTCAATTCATTTCCCTTAAGGATTTATATTATATTATCAATGAAAGAACCTAGTGGTATGATGACTACTTCCCAAGTCCATAACTCTGCTGTAATAAATGTTTTTCAAGATAATATTTCTTGGAATTGAATATCATCATGGACATGGATTAACTATCTTGACATAGGGATTGTATTAATTATTAAGACAAGGTAGTCACATTTCATATCCTGGATCAAACTGTGATTATATATCGATGTATGAACGACCATGAATTTCCTATAGAAATTACTTTCATTATGTGGGTCTTAATACTAAATTGTGAGGGGTATATAACTAAAATTTTTGTGGGTTAAAATAGAAAATTAGGATATTCTAATCATGAATGAATAAAATTATTTTTATCAAAAGTGATTTTTGGGATTCACATCAATCATGAGGCATTGTTTTATATAGAACCTACACATAGTTCTATTCCTATATCAGGACTCATTATCACATGACCATAATTGAATAAGAGGAATTGAATAATAAAATCCAAGAGAATCTAGATGAAAATTTAACATTACAATGTGCCTCATCATGTGATACACCAATCCTCTTTTTATAAATTAAATATGGATCAATGAGGCTCTATATTGAGTATCACAATATAAAAAATCACAATCAATAAAAATCATATTCTACACTTTATTGATGATAATATAGATTAACTATGAGGTGATCAATAGTTATAAAATAATAAAAATTGATATATATTTAAATAATTAATGGTAAAAAATAGTATATGTGCCTGATAAATCCCTTTTTAAAAATAAATGGGCACTATAAACTCATTGTGACACCATTAAAACAAAAATATTACTTTATAATCTTCATGGTAACAATAAATAGTCTTTAGAAATTACTGTGATAAATTCATGGTAGTGTTTATAGATGATATTATATTATTTTCTACATGAAATGAATAGAATTAAAATAAATTGAATATTATGATAATTATCTTTAGAATGGAGATAATATATGATAAATTTTCATGTGTCTATTATACCTATATAAAGTGTAATTTATGATTCATGTAATCACAAGGGAGGGTATATTTCTTAATCCATCAAATAAAATGGTTATTGAATAATTTCCTAGGAAAACCTTGGTAATAGATAAATGCAGTTTTATTGAATTGGATGTATACCATCAATTTATTGTGAGAAACTTCTCATGACTATCAAATTCATAAAACAAGTTAACATAGAAGGTGGTAAAGGCCATCTCAAAAGATGAATGTGATGAAAATATCAAGGAACTCAATGTATGTTGGGTCAGAGAACCAGTAGTCACACTACCTAACATTGGAGAAGGGTTTTTAATATATAGTAATGAATCATTGAAGTGATTGGGATGTTTCATCATGATGAATTACATGGTGGTAGTTTAGTACCCACATTAATTAAATATTAATGAGAAAAATTACCCTAATCATGATTTGGATCTTTTATAGGTAATATTTACATTGAAGATAAAAATTCACTATCTATATAGTGAAATGTGTGAAATATATTACAATCACATGAGATTAATGTATATATTCAATCATAAATAGTTAAACATTCATTAAAAGAGATTGTTGGAGTTGATCAATGACTATGACAACTCAATAAATTACAACTCCAGAAAGGAAAAAATAGCGGATGATGCTTTAAGTGATAAGGATCATGATAAATTATCTAAGATGTGGATTAAATAAAAAAAATACTCATGGATTTTCAATTCATGTACTTTGAAATCATAAGGTAAAGGGATAAATATTATCTTTTGGAAATGACCACTCAATATTCCATACATGTGATGATTAAAGATATATATGAGGAGGATATAGAACTGTAGAATATGGTAGAAAATAATTTAGACATTAACATTGAGAATGATGAGATTCTAGGATTTGAGAAATAATTACAAATTCCATCAATAACAGAACTAAATAAAGATTTATGGGATTATGCATATAAATAATCATTTTTCTCATCATTGTATCAAATATATAAATATGTAGAGATATAAAGTATTAATTTAATGGGACACCATGAAGACAGATCATGTATAAAATTTATTTTCATTCTAGTTATTCCATTATGTTAAGGAGGAATGGAATAAGTCTAATGGGATAATGAAACCATTACCAATACATGTATGCTCATTGGATAATAATAACATGGATGTCATTATATGTCTTCCTAAGAATACTGAAGATTATAATGAAATTTGGGATATGTTTCATCACCATATAAAGTCATAACATTTAATTTATATTTGTGAAGATTTATTACTCAATCAACATTTGATGATATGCATAAAGTATATGGGGTGGTTTTATGGTGTACCATAATCAATTGTATCTAATCAAGATGTGAGTTTTACCGAAACTTTATGTAGTTCTTTTCAATATTAATTGGATATGGAGTTGATATTAAACATTGTTTATGATCTATATACTAATGATCAATTATAAAAGACCATTCAAACTATAGAAGATATGTTGAGATCCTATTTATTGGATTTAAAAGGATGTTGGTATTAACACCTACTCTTTGTAGAGTTCTCATATAATAATAGTTTCTATTTTATCATTACAATGGATCTATATTTAGATCTTCATGGGAAGAGGTGTGTAAATCTATTTTTTGGGATGATGTTAAATAGAATACGATGTTAGTACTTGATGTTGATAAATATATGGTAAATAAGATTCAAACCATTAAATGAGACATTATAACTAAAGATGTTGACAAAAGAGATATAGTGAAAATCCCCAGTGAGATATCATGTTTAAAGTTAGAATAAGGTATTTCATAGAATATAACCATGGAATATAGTTATGAGATTTTAGAAAAAGGGAAATTTATACCCTAGAGGCAATGGACCATTCGTAATCCTCAACCATGTGGGAATGCTATCCAATCATTCTGAACTTCAACCAAACCTCTCTCAAGTGCATGATATGTTCTATCAATCACTTTTGGATAATTACATACAAATTACATCATATTTATTGAACTTAGATATAACAACCCCGCTCTTTATCACACACTAAAACATGATTTATTACATAAACCTCACTTGATAAAATATAGAAGATCGAGAGGTCTAGTGTATTTGGGGCTTAGGACCATTACATAACAACTTAAAACATGAAATATAACATCTTTATTGAAAAATTTCTTTACATGACCACTACATTCCCTCGTACTTAGCATTTCATGGGATAACCCGAGGACATGCATAAGAAAGGGGTGAGCTATAAAGCCCAGTAAGGGAATAAAAATGGAATAACATAAGGAATAAAATACATGTTAGACAATAGGCATATCAATGGATCACAAGAGAAACATGAACATAAAGGCATGATAAATCATGATAATCATAACATGGAAATGTGGAAACAACACTTAACATTGAATTAGCATGAGCCAAGGCTCATTGCACATAGAGCATGAGTAAACCCTCATTGCACATGAAGCAAGAGTAAACCCTTATTGCACTTGAATTAGCATGAGTCAAAACTCATTGCACATGACGTATCATGATACTATAATTTTCCCAATGCATTGGAGCCCAATCAAGGCACACCCTTCTTAAACATTTCATTTCATGCATAAGTGTACCACATGGATCATATAACATGGAATCAATCAACATCAAAAGTTATTCCAAGATTAAGTAATGCAGAATAAATACATAAAGTACCATTCAATATGTATATGTGAATAAAGGTTAATACCCTTGATAGAGACATGGGTATGGTATTCACTACACAATGATCTTAGCTTGGAAAAATGCGGTGCAATTTCGGCAGCATAACGACATGACATAAGGATTCATGAAAATGGTTGATGAGAGAGAAATGGGTGTCTCATCATATGTAAATGAAATGGATAGTAAGGGGGTCATATAGATACATGTCCCAACAAACATAATGGAATTTAGATGCGTAATACAAAAGAATTACTTGTATGTAAAAGAGGATAGAGAAATCCCTCACAGAATTCCGGCATGGTAATGGGTGTACATGAGAGGCATTAATGGGAGAGAAAGGGGTCTCCCATAATCCAAACATAAATAGGGAATTATGGTGGAGGTTATAAATCATACCCCAACATTTTTAATTGAAAAAAAGAGCATAACAACTTAAATAAAATTGGAAAAAATGAGAAAGGAAGAAATCCCTTACTTGGAAGTGTGATCCCAAAGGCTTGGGAGAGGCTTCAGAGATGCTTCTTGGGAGCTCGGGGTACCCTGTGAGGATTATAGAGAGAGGAGGTCAGGGTTGGTTGAACTCCAAAGGCTTTGAGTAAATTGGATTTGTTAAAGCCCTATATTTATACTAATCACGTGATCAGTGTTCAACAACTATATTTGAAATGGTCATAATTCTTAATAGTATTTTAAAATTCAAAGCATAAAAGCAAATAATTCTATAAATTTTATATAACCACAAGAATACATTTAAATATACCAAGAAGAATTTTCATTAATGAATTTTTGGGTCATTACAATCTTACCCCCTTAAAAAAACTTCTCCCTCAAAATTTCCTTTTCCCACTCTAAAAAAATATGGGTAACTCTGCTTCATCACTTCCTCCAATTCCCACGTCACTTCTTCAAACTTTTGGTTTTTCCACAACACCTTGATGAGGGCCATTGTCTTATTTTGTAGAAATTTTTCTCTATGATCTATGATCTTCACTGGTTTCTCCTTGTAAGAAAGATCATCCTCTAGCTGTACTACCTCTGAAGAGAGTACATGTGAAGGGTCTGGTATGTATTTCATTAAGAGGGATAGATGAAATACATCATGAACTTTTTCCATGGTAGGTGTAAGTTCTAGTCGATAGGCCATAGCCCTAACACGATCAAGAATCTCGAAGGCGCCGATATACCTAGGACTTAACTTCCCTTTCTTTCTAAACCTCATGATCTTCTTCCATGGAGATATGTTTAAAAATACCATGTCTCCAACTTTAAACTCAAGGTCTCGTCGACGATTATCTGCATAACTCTTCTGTCGACTCTGGACTGCCTTGATATGCTGCTGAATGGTTTTCACCTTCTCCACCATTTCTTCGACCATTTATGGTCTTAACAGCTTATGCTCACCGACTTCATCCCAACACACTGGTGTTCTGCACTTTTTCCCATAAAGGGCTTCATATGGTTCCATTTGGATGCTCGAGTGGAAACTGTTATTATAGGAGAATTAAACTAGAGGAATATGTTGATCCCATACTCCTTTAAATTCCATTGAGCATGCTCTCAACATATCCTCAAGTGTTTGGATAGTCCACTCAGATTGGCCATCAGTTTGAGGATGATAAGTTGTACTAAAGTTCAGCTCAGTATCCAGAGCATGTTGAAGACTATTCTAAAACTTAGAGGTGAATCTTGGATCTCGATCAGATACAATAGATAGTGGTACTCCATGCATCCTTACAACTACATTGATATATATCCGTGCCAGTTGATCCAATGAGAAATCCTCCCGAAGTGCAATAAAGTGTGTAGACTTTGTAAGACGATACACAACAACCCATATTGCATTGTTACCTTTGGATGTCTTCAGAAGTATGATGACAAAGTCCATGGTGATGTTATCCCATTTCCATGCTAGTATGGGTAACGATTGAATCATCCCCTTAGACTTTTGTCTCTCAGCCTTCACTTTCTAACACACTAGCCACTTTGATTAAAATTCAGCAATATCCTTCTTCATATTATCCCACCAATAATGCTCTTGGAGATCTCCATACATCTTTGTGTTTCCTAGGTGAATAGAGAAATTTAAACTATGTGCATCATCAAAAAGTTCTTTGTTCAACACTAAACTTGATGGAACACATAGTCTTTTCCCAAATCTCACAATTCCTTCTTCATTAACATTGAACTCCGAGGATTTCCCTCTTATGATAGCTTCTACTTTCTTTTGAATTCCCACATCATCTTTTTGAGCATCCTTTAAATTTTATAAAAGAGACGGTTGAGAAATCATTTTTGAAAGGATTGATGATGTTCCATTCTTTATGATTCTCATGTCCATCTTCATCAAATCTAAGAAGATTGGATCCTTCTCAATTCTCATTAGATATAGAATTGCTGGGTCATTTCTACTTAGAGCATCCACCACCTTGTTCACTTTTCCATGGTGGTAATGGATTGAGCAGTCATAGTCTTTGATTATCTCTAACCATATTCGTTGGTACATTTTCAACTCTTCCTGTGTGAATATATACTTGAGGCTTTTGTGGTCCGTATATATTTCACACTTCTCCGCAAAGAGATAATGATGCTAAAATTTTAAAGTGAAGATCACTACAGCCAACTCCAGATTATGTGTTGGATAATTCTGCTCATGAAATTTCAATTGCCTTGAAGCATAGGTAATGAATTTGTCATTTTTCATCAACGCACATCCCAGTCCCTTCTTCGAAGCATCACTGAATACCACAAAAAGTTCTCCACTTGTGGGTAAAGTGAGAACAAGCATAGTGATAATCCTTCTTTTTAACTCCTTGAAGCTTTATTCACATTAATCACTCCAAGAAAACTTTACTCCCTTCTGAGTTAGCTTGGTAATAGGGTTGGAAAATCGTGATAAATATCTCAAAAATCATCGATAATATCCAGCTAACCCCAAGAAGCTACAGATATCTGTTACCGATGTTGGCCTTGTCCATCCCTCAATTGCATCGATTTTGGAGGGATCTACAGATATCCCATTTCTTGTGATGATATGACCCAAGAATGAGACCTCCTTCAACCATAACGCACACTTGCTGTACTTTTCATAAAGATTCTCCTTCCACAAGGTCTCTAATACAGTTTTTAGATGCTCCTCATGATCCTCCTTGGTTTTGGAGTATATCAGAATATCATATATAAAGGCTACCACAAATTTGTTGAGGTAATCCCTAAATACTCTATTCATCAAGTCCATGCATATTTCTGAAGTACTAGTGAGTCTAAAAGGCATTACAATGAATTCATAGTGCTCATATCTTGTACAAAAAGTAGTCTTGGGGATATCTTCCTTATTCACCCTTACTTGATAATATCCTGACCACAAATCCACCTTGTAGAAGTATTGTACTCCACATAGCTGATCAAATAAGTCATCAAATCATGGCAGAGGATACTTTTTCTTTATTGTGATTTTGTTAAGCTCATGATAATCGATGAAAAGGCGCATTGACCCATCTTTCTTCTTGACGAATATGACTGGTGCACCCCGTGGTGAAGCACTTGGGCGTATAAACCCTTTATACAGATTCTCCTGTAGTTGTTTCTTCAGCTCCTCAAGCTCCACAAAAGTCATTCTATATAGAGTATTGGATATTGGCAATGCCCCAGGCATAAGATCAATTGATAATTTAACATATCTTCTAGGAGGAAGACCAGACAATTCCTCGAGAAACACTTTAGTGAATTCCCTCACAATAAGCACGTCTTCAATGATGGTTTCCTCCTTATACTCAATAATCTGAGCCAAATACGCATGCTCATAGGGCAGTAATATCTACGCTTGAGATGATGGAGATAAAGAAGATTCATCTTCCTCATTACACTTATATATAATCAGGGGTCGATTCTCCACATGGAGAGTGATTTCCTTCTCATGGAAATTTATGTTGGCTCTATATAAGTAAAGCCAATCCATGCCAAGAATTGCATTAAATTCCACCAGAGGGAGTATGACAAGGTTCTCCAAGAAATTTAATACATAGATTATGATAGGGGGGAGTTATATTCATGAGATTCAATCAATGCCCCATTTTCTGTACTCACCAACATCTTCACTTTCATGATTTTTGGTGGTTCCAGGATTGATCTACTAAACTTTAGGGATATACAAGAATGTGTAGAACTTGAATAAAAAAGTATGTTCACTATTCTTGAATGAATAACTAGCGTACCTGTCACCACTTCATTGTCGGGGTTCACTTCGGCAGTAGTGATGGAAAAATCTCTCCCTTTCCACCTTAGATGTTGTTTATTGCCTCCAAAAACCCTTTTCTTAGGGCACTGGTTTGCAAAGTGCCCCGATTCTTTATAGTTGAAGTAATGAACAACACATTCAGGGTCTAGAGGAGTGTTCCTATCTTCTGTCACCACTGTAGGTTTTTCTTATCGATAGATAATAGCCATGTGCCCTTCTCTTCCACACCTAAATCATTTCCTCATCCCCTTCTGTAAATTTCCATGGTGCTTATTTCTGCACCTTTGTATAGTGGGGTGATGGATCTTCTTATCACCATTGGATTTATCCATCATACTGCCGGCATTGAAGTCCACCTTACACTTTTTATCCCCATGATACCCCCTGAGATTCTATGATCTCCATTTCACCCTTGAGGTCACATTAAACAATTTCTTCATAGCTGTCAAATTCACGGATCACCAGTGATTTATAAAGGCTAGGTTTCAGGCCACCAAAGAAGCGGTCAAACTTGCATTTAGGGGAAACAACAAAGTTGGAGGTGTATCATGAAAACCTTGTGAAGTTTTCCTCGTACGCTCTTAAAGATTCATTATATTTTTTACTTGAGGTCAAGGAAGTCCCTTTCCATATTAAGACAGAGGGTGCACGGAAAATATTTATCAAAAAACATCTTCCAGAAATCCTTCCATTCCAACGCATCAATATCCTCCTCAGGCTTCATATTTTTGATAAATGTCCACCATTGATCACCTTCATCCTCCATATGATAAGAAACTAGGAGAACTTTCTCTTATTCAAATCATTGAAGGATGGAGAATATCTTTTCAATGGAGTTGATCCATTGTTCGGAGATTGAGGGATCAGATGATCCATTAAAAGTATGAGGCCTTTGTATCATGAATCTCTCGATAAAGACTTGTTCTTTCTTGGGGGGGGGGGGGTTGAACATTCCTATTGACCCATGTTTCTATTCAAAGATTGAGTTAATTGAGAGATAAGCATGACAAAGTTCGTGATTCCCACTCCCATTGGATTAGGCATCTCATTAGCATAGTCATCACATTGATCTTTACATCAGTTGTTAGCTCGAGTCCTCCAATTACCGGCCATTGGATGGAATAAAAGGAAATTTAGGGGTAACACATAAAGGGTAATCCAAGGAAAAAACTGATGACTTATAAATAACTTTTATTTCCTTAACTTATGAATCCATAGGCTTCAATCTATACTATTCATGATATAATTTCTAACATATATTCTTAGGGGATTTTTTTAATTCCCTTAATAAGGGTTCATACTAAGCTTGTAAATTTACCAAAGCATATCCCACAAGAGTTTCATAACAGAGAGTGCAACAAGGACCGTTTTCGTGTACCAGGATACCCCAGGTCAATCTCGAAACTCCTTGTCGGGGTTTTCACCCCTAGGTACATCTGTGCCAGAGCCACCTCTACCTGCTCGTATCCAAACGGAGATGTATTTTCTTGAAAAAACACTTACTCAATACTTACCAAAACTTAGGGATGTTTTTATTATACTTAGTCTTATCTCCAAGTCTTTACTAGGGTTTCTAATCCTAATCCCAAAAATAACTAAACCTATCCCCTGATACCAACTATAACTATCCTGCTCTTTATTACACAAAAAAACATGATTTATTACATAAACTTAACTTGATACAATATAAAAGTTCAAGAGGTCTAGTGTCTTTGGGGATTAGGACCATTACATAACAACTTAAAAAATGAAATAAAACATCTTTATTGAAAAATTCATTTACATGACCACTACATTTCCTCATACATAACATTGCATGGGATAACCTGAGGACATGCATAAGAAAAGTGTGAGCTATAAAGCCTAGTAAGGGAATAAAAATGGAATAACACAAGGATTACAATACATGTTAGACAATAGTAATATCAATAAAGAACAATAGAAATAGGAACATAAAGTCATGATAAATCATGATAATCATAACATAGAAATGTGGTAATAACACTTAACATAGAATTAGCATGAGCCAAGGTTCATTGAACATGGAGCATGAGTAAACCCTCAATGTACATGAAACATGAGTAAACCCTCATTTCACTTGAATTATCACGATTAAACACTCATTTCACATGATGTATCATGATACTATACTTTTCCCAATGCATTAGAGCACTATCAGGGTGCACCCTTCTTAAACATTTCATTTCATGCATAAGTGTACCACATGGATCATATAACATGAAATCAATCAAAATAAAACGTTATTACACGATTAAGTAATGTGGAATAAATACATGAAAGTACAATTAAATATGTATATGTATATAAAGGTGAATACCCTTGATAGAGACATGGGTATGATATTCATTACATAATGATCTTGGCTTGAAAAAATGCGGTGCAATTTCGGCAGCATGAAGACGTGACATAAAGATTCATGAAAATGGTTTATGAGAGATAAATGGGTGCCTCATCATATTTACATGAAATTTAAAGTAATGGGTTCATATATATACATTTCCTAACAAACATAATGGAATTTAGTTGCATAATACAAAATAATTACTTGGATGTAAAAGAGGAGAGAGAAACCCCTCACAGAATTTTGGCATGGTAACAGGTGTACATGGGAGGAATTAATGAGAAAGAAAAGGGTATCTAATAATCTAAACATAAAGAGAGAAGTATTGGGGACGTGAAAAATCATACCCCAACATTTTTAATTAAAAAAAGGGCATAAAAACTTAAAGAAAATTGGACAAAATGAGAAAGGAAGAAATCCCTTACTTGGAAGTATGATCCCAAAGGCTTGGGAGAGGCTTGAGAGAGGCTTATTAGGAGATTGTGGAACCTTGGGAGGATTCTAGAGAGAGGAGGACAAAAGTTTGTTGAACTCCAAAGGCTTTGAGTTAATAGGAATTGGGATCTTGGGTGGGTTTATATAGGAAAGGAGAGAGAATTCTTTATTATTTTGGTTTGGGACACCACACATTAAACTAATCAAAACCACAAACCAGCCCATGGTTTTTGCACATTTTTTTTGCCAAAGTGGAGTGTAAAACAATATTTTATACATCCAATGACCTGAATTCTTAAAATAATATGGTTTCTTATGTGGAGGTGAGTCACACTCTCAAGGAAAAAAATTTAAAAAGACAAAATGTTTTATAAGCCTTGATGGGTCCACTAAAGATTTGTAAAATAAACAAAACAAACCAAAAATAAAATTATTTTAATGGTAAAACATATATTTTCCGAAAATAATGTTTATAGTATTTTATTACATCACTATTGGGTTATTATGATGTCATAAAACACATTATATATTTAAACGATATTTAATTTTTACCAAAAAATTCGACCGTCTCAGAAAAATATGAAAAATTCAACATTGGATAATTTTGATGTCATGATTCCAAAAATAATATTCATTTTATCTAAATAATTTTCTAAATATGTGTATTTTTACTTTTAAAATAAAAACTGACATTTATCGAAAATTCATGGGTTTTGACAAAAACTGCTTTCAAAACATAATAAAAATTACAATTGCATTCATAAAATTATACGATCATTTATATTTAATAAAAATTAATTTAATAATAATAATAATAATATTTTATTAAAATATTATTTAATTCAAAAATCCATTAATTCATCAAAATAGATTTCTTGGTTGAATATTAACTAAAAATACTATTTGCGCTTTAAAAACTATTTACAAAGTAACAATAATAAAATGAATGTATATTAATTATTATATAAAAAATAATTCAAATAATCATAGTTCTAAGGTCTTGTCACATAACAGCTTATAATACCCACATAAGACCTTAGGGTAAGGTGTGCGATGGTGACAAACTCTTGGGGTGGCTCAAATAACATTGCTCGAGTGGTAATCTCTATCAACTTCCACTTCTCTCGTAGGTGGTTCCAATTGAGGTTAACATATTCAATCTCGGCTTGGGCTTGGTCATGAGAAAAGCTCAATGACACCACCTCCTTTCTGAGCTCCGAAAAATGGGCTTCGTACGAGGCAAGTATACTTGATGAGGCCATCGCTTCCTTTGTCTGAGTAAATTGGATTTGTTAAAGCCCTATATTTATACTAATCATGTGGTCACTGTTCAATGACTATATTAGCAATGGTCACAATTCTTAAGAGTATTTTAAAATTAAAAACATAAAACCAAATAAGTCCATACGTTTCACATAATCACAATAATACATTTAAATATACCAAGAGGAATTTTCATTAATGAATTTTTTGTTCGTTACATTAGATGTAGTATAACAAGAAAAATATCTATCTTATGAAGAATAACATGAAGGAAACATGGATCATAAAGATAAAGAAATTTGAAACAATACCTCTCACCTAGTTAATTCTCTATAGATTAATCATAAGTTAAATTAAGAAACATGGGAACTTGAATATGTAACATGTTAGAAATACCATCATTTAATTAATCAATGTAATGAAATTTCTTTGGTTAAATTTTTTGAAGGTGGTAGAATATAACATCCAATTATGTTACTATGTATTTTTAAATTAAATAAATAATATGTTGAATATATTATTTCACATGAAACATTTTCTCAAATTGATCCACAATAAATTTAATTAATAGGTAATATTAAAATTTGAAAAAATGTTAATATATTATGATAATACAATATGAAACATATATAAGAAAATTATTGGATGAATACAATAGAAAGTAAAAAAGATTTCCATAGACATAAGATATTTATCCTTAAGATTTACATGTTGATTAAAACCCCATTTTCAATAATAGAAATAAGTAAATAAATTATAAATTTAATAGATATGTTGAGAGAAAAGAAAATGAATATAATGAATAAATTTAATTATGTATGTAATATTTTTATTGAAATTAAATGTGATAATTTTATATATTGTCAATGGAAATATGGGAGATGAAGATATAGACATTGTAAATTTGGTCATTGGATATATGGTTGTTGGTTATACCCAATGGTTAATTTTTCTAATTGAAAACTAAATTATGAAAAACAAATCAATAATGAAATAAAAAGTTAATATTTAAATAAAATGTTTTATAATAAAAATTTATTTTTATGCATTACATATTATTATTATTGTTTTTGTTATTTTTTTAAGGAATTATTTGATGATTTTTTTAAAATCATATTAATATATAATACCTATGTGTAGATATAATTTAATCTTTATAAGTTAATAAATAAAATTTAAGGGGATGTGATTACAATTATATAATTTTAAAAAGGGGACAATTTTTACACATTTGTCTTTAAAGTGTTATCTTAATAAATGAAATAGATAAAATTTTAATGATTAAAATAATGTAATATATTAATTAACAAACATATATAATAATTATAATGTAATTAGTAATTGATATTAAATAATATTAAGAAAACATTATGTTTAAAAAATCATTTTCTATAAAAATAGTTTTCCATTAATTTTACATTTTAATTAAAAGTTTTATTCTCATATTTATAAATTAAAATAGAGTAAATTGATTTCAAAATTTTAATATTATTGTCTATATGAGGTATAAATATTTATTTCATTTTTAGGAATAAAAATAAGTTATCAAGGTAAAAATTGATTTAGAAAAATTAGGATAAAATAATATAAAAAGGTTAAAACTAAGTGGTAGAGATTTAAACATTAATGAAACATTATATATATTCCATGGATGGTGGTATACATGAACCAACCCCATTATTTTTCCACTTTGTTTCCACTTTTCCACTAAAATGACATCCCAAATAGTAATGCATGGATATTTGTGGAAATTCAACTTAAAACTCATGAATAAAGGACCCATACTCTACCCCACTAAAACCCCTAAAACTATTAATTTCTCTCATAAATAAAATAATTTTTTCAATCTATTAAATATTTATTGGACATTGGGTATATTTTTTATTCCGTGAAGGAGGTTTAAATCCTTCATTTCAAAGAAACTCAGGCCGAGAAAGGACGAATTCCTCAATGTATTGTGTTCGTTACCATTTTATCTCAATTAAATTATCATATAAACTATTTATTAATATAATTATATATTTTAATAATCTTATAGTAACATAATTATTCTTTTTTTAAATCATATTAATATTTTATGACTCTAAAATTTTACTCATTCAATGGTTTTAAAAGCTCTTTTTAGGCTAGTTCAAACTGACACATGAATGATTCTATACCAACATCATAATTTTCATCACTAATAAGTGTCAAGATATCTATTCAAGGAAAATATGATATTTAAATGTAATCTATGTAATTAATAAGATTCTAGAAATGTGAGATAATACAACTTTTGGTCAGTATAATGTAACTAATTTTTATCTGTCAATTACCCGATCATGATTGCATGGATTCTATTCTCATGAATAATAAGAATGGATTCCATAAAATGATTTGGGGAATTAATAAATAATTGGAAAATAGTGATTCTAAAACCTTGAATAATCAATTAATATTGGATATTATAAGGACCCAACCTTAAAAATTACATAATGTTGAGTTTTAATTTAAGAATTAATTCCCTTGTATTTGATGATACTTTCAGGTTTCTAGATTTAGATAATTAATTCATAACTCACACAATGAAAATATTTTAAATTAAAAAGTGTAATAATCAGTTTATTATATATTTTCCAATAATATAACACTTTTAAAATAAAGAATGATTTATTTTAATAGAAATTATTCCTAACATTCAACTTAACTCATTATATTATCTTACACATTTATAAACCTTATAAAAAACAATTTAGAATGGGGCATGAGAAGGAAAATAGCAGAAATGGACAAAAAATAAATAAAAACCATTATTTCCATAAATAACATGAATAGTCATGAAATGTTTTATCATTAAATAATTTTTCTTTAAAAAAATTAAATAAATCATATTCACATGAAAAAATGAATTCTTTTTATCAATGAAAATATTTAAAACCCATAGTAAGAAAATTAAAACCCTATTCAAAACATAGAGAATCAAATTCATAACTTGTTTGAAACTTGTGTTAGAATTAACTACATCCCATTTAAATCCATAGTAAAAACCCATTGGTAACCCCCTCATTCTTTCATGTTATGAAAAAGAACATTACCTGATGCACTGGACTACTATATGGGAACACCCATCATATAAGCTCTATCGGGCTCACTCGACGCTATGTGGGTGCACCCATCATATAGGCTATATCGGGATCCCTCAATACTATCTTTGTTGAACATATTTATCATGTAATTTTGAAGTAACATATCATGAATAATTATTTTTATGATTTCATTTTTAATCATTAAAATTTTTAAAAACTCTTTCTAACTCATAGCAAAATCACATTCAAATATTCAAATACCCTTTTCTTTTAAAACCCCATGTTCAATACCAAAAAACAATTTTCATTTAAAAAAATATTTTCATATCCAAAATGTCATGAAAAAATAGAATGAGTATTTTTAATTAAATAATATATGAAATCTTGTAATTGAATCCAAATATTAAATAAGGTTTATAGTGATTGAAAATTCATTTCCGACATATATGATAAAATAAAAAATTCATTCTGTCATTTAGAATGAAAGTCACACATTCCGTAAAAATATTCCATTTAAAAAAAAATTAAAATTAAGAAAAATTCCCTTCATAAACACTCATGTCCATAATAAAATCATTTTAAAAAAATTTCTTGGAATAAAAATAGATTTATATAGAAAACAATAATAGATAAAAAATTTAAATGAAAATACCCTTTTAAGTATGGAGATATTTGAATATTAAATAAAATGAAATAAAAACATTAATCAAAACATTAAATACCATTATTGTAGAGAAATTAGTGATATAAAATCTCAATGGGGATATGCATACACCTCTTAAAGGAATATAGTTGCATAACATCAAAATATACCTCAATGAAAGAAAATTGAGATAAAGTCCCTTACCCTAAGTTCGATTCATGCCACTCATTCTTTATGTTCCTTAATAAAAAGTTAGGTTAATTATTTATATGACTATGAAAATTTAATCAAGTATATTATTCCATTTATTTCACTTAATACAATGTTTTGTAAAATTACTTAATCAATTATGTTTACATCAGGTGTTTCGATGATATTTATCTTTTTTGTCAAAAAGGGAATATGTAGGTTGACTATAGGTATAATAGATCATTATATAAACATCTCAAAATTAATTATAATGAAATATTTATCATCTTTATAAATGAATTATAATTTTTAAACCAATCACGACTGATGGTTATGAAAAATAAACTATGTAACGATCATAGAGACGATATGTCGTACATATACATGAGTAACATTTCAATTTTTACATGAAATTATGGAAAGGAGTAAAGTGATATTTTATCCTCCTAGATTAAAAATTATATAATATATACCATATTTTTTTAAAAAATATACTTAAATATTTTTGGAGCTGGTGGCCTAGAACCAACTACTTTTCACTTTATGATAAACTTGTATTCATGGATTTGAATATTAATAAATACCTTATCACATCTTGATTTCTCTTCTGTGTGACAATGCATGTGATAATTTCCTAAGGATATATCTTAAACCAAAGAGACATAGAAGATCCCTACTATGATGAGAACCCAACAATGCCATTACACTACTCTTGAATATATGTTCTATGTTCGGATGAAGTTATTTGAGGGAAACAAATAATACAATCTATTAGGGTTGAGGACTCATAAAAAATTGAGACACATTCTCATGGTGTGTGCCCTTGGTAATGCCTAGGATGATATTATGAGAACGAAACCCGCCAGTAAGAAATCCATATTTCATAGTGTTATTGGATGTTCCTATCTGCGGACGTGTGCATTGGTCCTTAGACTTTAAGATCATTATTAATGTGTATTACAACTCGCACACTTATATTTATTGAAAAAAACTATGATGACATGCTATTCATAGTGAGTTAGGATATTTTGGGTGTGTCAAGAGTAATAACGCATTGATAGATAATGTGATAAAGGATTTTTCCCTTCTGTTCCATAACAAAAGTTGATATCTTGGGCCATTTGATGGAATTGATATAGCCTAAATAAATTCATGGCCACAGTGAGTAATGAGCAAGTTCAATTATAGGAAGTCAAATAATGAATAATCGATCACATGTGTTGATGGTACTAGAATGAAACCTAATTGATTGAAGATATCGACATAAAGAGATTACATTGCATGATAAGAGTTCGTAAGAGGTGACATGTTATTGCGGATTTAACTTATTTATCTATGGGTGCCTTGGCATATTGATAGACACTAACCTTGGAATTTAGGCATGCTCCATCTAATTCCACTAAGAAAGAGGCCTAGAGGGTCACACGCTAAGTGTATCCAAGTATCTCAGTTAAATATTCATTTAACAAGTTGAATAAATATCATTCCCGGTTGTGGTTTAATAATTATTCAAGGATGTCTGATCACATTTATTTCGAAACTAGTTATTCGAGGGAATATATTATAGGTGAAATAATATATTTATTAGTAAACAATGTCGTGATATTTATTTAAGAAATAAATAGTCATTATTCAAGGTCTAATAAATGTTGTGGAGTAAATAAAGAAAATGAAAAAAAAGTACACACCGTGTAGTTTTTCTGGGAATTTGTGTGAAATAATATTATTTATTTAATTAAATAATATTAGTTGTAATTAATTGGGAACATGTCTAGTGATAATAATAGTCAAATGTTATTATTATACATGAGGTCTTGCTAAGAATTAAATGAAATAAATAAATACCATTGGGTAATTAATTCATTTTATTATACTAAGTAATATAAATCCCAATTTCATTATTCTCATAAAATCAAGACATTCTTTATGGTTGTGCAAAACTAATATTGAGAAAGATCTTAGGTGAATAAAGAATTCTTTTCCTCCAAGAACATTCTCAAGTTATGAGAGATATCCACCTCCACTAGATCAAGGAGAGCGCTTTAGAAGCGGCTCTCAAGGAAATCGAAGGAGGACACCACAAGTGAAGGCTCTTCTGTGCTTGCACCCAGAGATCAATTCAGTGTTGTCTAGAGATACATGGTGCATGTGTGGATCCTAGCTAGAGGAAGACTATACTTGGATTCTGTGACGCAATGATGGATCACATTGGATCATGGCCGAAAACATCAATGGTGATAGAATTCCATCAAGTTAATTCTTGTATTTTAATTAAATTAATTATAACCAATATATGATGATACTCTATATGGTTCTGGGACTACCATTTTCCCTTTCATTAATTGTTCTATAATGAAGATCTGGGGTTTTATCATTTTGATGAATCTTGGATTGATCATTGTTAACAGTAAAATTAAAGTTGGGTACACCCATCCATGCGCTTTCACTGCACTCAGAACCTATAATTGGTATCAGAGGGGTCATATTGTTGATTATAATTATTTAGTTTTTCATTGATAATTTATGAATATAATAATTTAGTTGTTTCAATTCAGGTTAATCATTATATAAATCAGAATCCTGAGATCTGTTCCTCATCTTTCATTTCTCGTTCACCTTATATAAATGATCTTTTCTTTTAATTTTGATTAAAATAAACAAATAGAGGATCTCATTTAGAGGAACTAAATATTCTCAGTCGTACAACACCAGAACACACAACATGTCAGTTGGACTCACACTCCATGTAGTTGGACTCACACAACATGTATTCTACTTCACACGCTGTGTAGTCAAGGTTCAGTGGATCAGGACTGGTTTTCCAAACCCAGCAGTGTGATTAGAGTTTTTCTAAGTCTTAAAGACTTCATGTGTTGACCATTAATAGGTGTCACATGGTTTTCGGATTACACACCATGTGGCCCAAAGGACATGACATGTAGTCCCTTCAGGTTAGGGTTAGACCATGTACCCCATACATGGCTTGCCCGACCGGAGACCGTGTAATGAAGACACTACACAACGTGTGGACCACTTTACATGCCATGTACTATAATGATTTCAAAAGAATAACCACACACCGTATCCTCGGGCCTGTACTTTGGATGGATGGTGAATGATAGTACACATCGTGTAGTAGGAATTACATGCCGTGAACTCATCCAAATTACATAGATTTATTAAAATTTATTATTATATTATACAAACCCTTGAGATGTGTACCATTATTTGGGAATAAAGCTCGGTAACAACATGTGATAGGTGTTATATATATATATGTTCAATTTAACATCTGCGTAATGTTCATTTCTACTTATTGGGGTAGTTATGAATGGGAATTCACTAGGTTTCCTCCAAGGCACATGTTATGTACAAAGGTAATTTTAAATGAATTTATTTTTTTAAAATTATAGTGGATGAGAATCTCAAGAAAATTAAAAAAAGGGTTTAAGAAAAAAGGGTTGATTAATTAAAGATGGCAATTAATTGATTCGAGCATGAATTATCATAAACAAGAACAATTAAAGAATTGAATTCTAGTTTTATTTATGCGTAAATATCATTGCATATATGGATGATCATGAGATAGAATAAGACCTTTTTATGTGTACGGTTTCTTTTTTTAAAGGTAATGCTTTGGTCAAAGACCAAACCATAATTTATTGATAAGCAAAAAGATTAAAAAAGTCAGAAGAATGGGATTTTTTTACAATCTCTATCAAACAGATATAATAAGTCAGCTGGAAGAGTGTCTATCCAAGTCATGCTCTGATATACTCCTTTGTTAGCAAGAGCATCTGTAACAACATTCGCTTCACGGTAGGCATGAGTAGCTATGTAATCAATCCCATGGAGCAAGTTCAGACAATTCATACAAAGTGTGGTAAGCGACCAGGCAAGATAAATGTTGCCAATTCAGATGGCATGAACGATAGTGGTATAATCACTTTCAATCCAAAGCTTTATCCAACCTCTTTGAAGCACAAAATCAACTGCATGGATGACCCCCAACATTTCAGCCTCCATAGATGAAGAATGTCCACATCCAAAATATAAGTAACCCTGACACTGGACAATTTATGTGCATGGTTTCTTTTAATTTATTTATTTAACTTAAATTTGTTGGCCTATGAGCTTTCTACAAATTAATATGTTGGGCCTACATACCTAAGGTTTATTTTATGTAAACCCCCTTTTTACCCCACACCTGTATGTGAGATAAAATCATATATAATGGATGAAGCTCCCAATCTAGTGTAGGTTGTTCAAGTTAGGAGCTGAGGTGAAACCAACCCAAGGAGATACAAAGGTGGATAGGTGGAAAGCTATAAACATGAACCCAAAACATTCAAGGTGTTTTCTCCCCTAGGTATTGGGTTAGTTTATCAAACTCTATATAAAATAATAAATAGAATAATGTCACGATCATCCCATTTATTTTATTTCTATCATTTGAATGGTTTATTTATTTAGGTCATGTTTTCACGATCACAAAATTAATGAATTAAATAGGCATGCAAGATGGAACTAAAATAAGGTTGGCTTATGCATAAATATTATCTTAAGACATGGTTAATAACTTAAGTATATCCCACTTAATATTAAAAAACATGTAAGAAAGATAAAAAATGGAAATTTATGTATAATGAAAAATTCCCTTAAAGAAATATTAAGCCGGTATAGCCTTCCATAATCTTGGTTATAATCTAACCATCGTTTAATGTGGTTGACCAACCATAGTTGGGGTGATTTATATAATATGGGAATTCCAATTCAATATTTTTAGTTGAATTTACTTGGTTCACATCTAGGGTTGACTTCTATAGCAAGCCTTAGTGTGACCAAGAGGCAAAGGATGAGGAAATCCACAATAGAAGGATTTTAGGATTGGGGAGTCCACTCAACGGATCAAGGAAATGTGAGTTAATGCAGTTGGAATTTAGAATGCCTACCTAAAACCATTCATGTTTCTTGACCAATCCTAGTTGAGGTAATGTGAAGGGAAATATGGATCCTTTCCATTAGAATATTCAAGCAACATAATATTCCAAAGCCAAGGGCTACTAGATTTCAATAAAATATTGAGAGACTAATAAATTATTAATTTATTTATTTGTATTGGTTTTATCATGATAAAGTACAAAATATTTTATCATCTTAATTTTTCGAAACAGAAAAAAAATTACTTCAAACATATCATTGCGAACCATACTCGAGAAGGAAAACCTTATCACTGGTACCAATTTCCAGGAGTGGTAGAGGAGTTTATGCATCATCCTTCACCCTAAAATGAAATTGTATGTGATGAAGGAGCCTATTTCAGTTGTGCAAGGAAATGAGTCCAGTGATGAGGAAATATCCCTCTATATGAAACATTTGTATGATGCCACATATGTCCAATGTTTCAGGATATCAGCCATATTCTACTAAGATCTTGAAGCAATATGAAAACATGGATGTGTAAAGCATGATGTCTCACCTTAAGGATCCCTATCAAGATAATGTGATATAGAAGATATATGAGACCTCCAAATATTTTTTCATGACTAATCTTGGAGAGTCTACACTAGCTGGGCCTCATGTAGTCAAGCTTATTGACAACATTGAATTCCTGGACATATGAGGGATTACGTTTTTGGATGATTTGCATATAGATATTATCCAATCGTCATTTCCCAAGACATTCTATAGATTTATTTTCAACTATAACATCATAAATAATGATAAGAGTATATCAGTACTTCTAACCTTGATTTTTTAGGTAGATAAAGACATGGGGTGTGACTAGCCCACAGTCCTTATGGTGTATTAGAAGAGGAAGGACAAGGCAAAGGGGCCAAGGATTTATAATTGATTTGAATCCCCCAAGAACCACCCCTCCAATAAGGTGAAGATCTAGAGGCAGGGAAAGGAATAACAAGTAGTATGTTTTTAAGGTGGCAATCCATGCCACTGGAAGAGGAACTGTACCCAGAATAATGGGGATGCTAAAGGAATGTTTGTTATCTTGTGTAATATTTCCATTTCTACACATTGGGTATTAGATATGTCATGTGGGGATCACATGCATATTCAATTGTAGGAACCAAGTACAATTAAAAATATCTCCAGAGGAGAGTTAGATCATTGAGCTACCAATAGCGCAAGGCTGGCTGTGTTAGCCATTGGCTATTACCATATCTTATTTCCAACTGGAATGCTTTTGGTTTTACATAAATATTATTATATACCTAGTGTTACAAAGATTATAATTTTGGTATCATGTTTGGATATGGATGGATTTATTTTTATGTTAGGAAATAAGGGTTGTTTCTTTTATAAGAACAATGTATGCTAATGTATGGGGCATTTAAATAATGATTTTTATGTATTAAATTCCGAAATCCAAGTGTTTGCAATTGATAACGAAACAAACTCACATGAATTATACAACACCCAGTTGTGGCATCACCGACCCGATCATGTAAACGTGAAGTTCTTGAAAAAGCTTTTCCAAGATGGTTATTTAGACTATACTGAGCTAAAAACACTTGATAGATGTCATGCTTGTTTACAAGGTAAAATAACCAAGCCACCTTTTGGTGGACAGGGTGAAAGTGCCATAGAGATTCTAGGATTAGTACACACGGATGTGTGTGGACCATTTCTAGTAGAAGATATAGGTGTATATTATTACTAGATATAGGTGTATATTATTACTTCATTACTTTTACTGATGATTTAAGAAGATATGGATATATCTACTTAATGAGGTATAACTCAAAATCCTTTGAGAAATTTAAGGATTTCCATAATGAGGTAGAGAATCATCTTTGTAATAAGATAAAGAATCTTCGATCTGATCGAGGTGGAGAATATATGAACCAAGAGTTCATTGACCTTTTATGGTATTATGGGATTCTATCTCAACTCAATCCTCCTTATACAACACAATGACTATATCTACTTAATGTGGTTTAACTCAATGATGAGTCATTAAGATCTTCCATTATCTTTTTGGGGATATGTATTAAAAACTGCATCATACACATTAAACCGAGTAACAACTAAGGTAGAAAATGGAATTCACTCTGAGTTATAGAATAAAAAGAAACCCATTTTTCCTCACACACATGTATAGGGATGCAATGCATTTTTTAAGGCCTTCTAAGGCAACAAACTAGAATCCTAGGGAACGAGGTGTATCTTTATAGGATATTCCAAGGAAAAAAAGGATATTACCTATATAACCCTTCACAAAAGAAAGTGAATGTCGCCAGAAAAGACATCTTTTTTGAGAGGGAGAACATCCTCAAAAAGGATAGTGAGATAAAGACCAACTTCGATGAAGTTGATGCTCAAGATACACAGGAAGTTGTTACAGGAACAAGTTCCATAGGTCCCTATGGAAGAGGTTCTAGAAACACAAGTATCACATAGGAGCTCAAAAGAGGTAAGGGAACCTGAGATATTTGGTTTTCTAGTCACTAAGGATAGTGAATAATTATTATTGGAAAATGATGAACCTCTTTCCTATAAGGAATAAGTAGAGAGCATAGAATATGCAAGATTGATAGAAGCTATGGATTTTGAGATGGATTATATGTATTAGAACCAAGTTTAGGTTCTGGTTGATGAGACAATTGATGTAAATCCTCTTAGATGGAAATGGGTATTCAAGAAAAAGATAGACATAGAAGTTCAAGTTAACACCTATAAAACAAATCTAGTTGCTAAAGGATTCAGACCATGTCAAGGAATTGACTATGATAAAACCTTCTCACTAGTTTCCATGTTTAAATCTACAAGAATCATAATTTACAAACCATCCTACCATGATTATGAGATTTGGAAAATTGATCTCAAAACAACATTACTTAATAGGAACCTCCAGGAATAGGTCTTTATGACACATCCAGAAGGGTTTGTGACACCAGGTGAAACCAAACGGGTCTGTAAGTTTCATAAATCCATTTATGGATTAAAGAAAGAATCTAGGTCATAAAATATTTGATTTGATGAAGCCATAAAAGAATTTGGTTTCATTAAGAATGAATGTAATCCATGTATTTGTAAATGGCTTAATGAGAATGCAATCATTATCCTAGTAGTACATGTTGACGACATATTACTTATTAGAAATGATGTACCAGTCTTACAATCCGTTAAGGACTAGTTGAATAATTATTTCTCCATGATGGACTTAGGTGAAGCCGCCTACATTCCAGGGATCATGATCATTTGTGATAGATCTAAGAGTATTCTTGGACTAAGTCAAAACACATACATTAACTAGATACTGAAGAGATTTAGTATGGAACAATCCAAGAGGGGATTGATTGCAGTGTCACATAGCCTAAATTTTTCTAAGATAATGTATCCCCAGACACAACAAGAGAATGATAGGACGAGTAAGATCTCATACGCTTCGAGTATAGGATCCATTATGTATGCCATGTTATGTACGAGGATTAATGTTGCCTTTGAACTGAGCATGGGAGGTAAATATCAAGAAAATCTAGGAGAGCATCATTGGACTGCTGTTAAGACTATCCTTGAGTATCTGATAATAACTAAAGATATGTTCCTGGTGTATGGGGGAGATGGGGAGCTTTTCATCAGAGGGTATGTTGATGCTGGTTTTCAAATAGATCAGAATGATATGAAGTTGCAATTAGGATATGTTTTCTGTCTCAACAGAGGATCTGTGAGCTAGAAGAGTTCAAAGTAGCCAGTTGTCGCTGATTCAATAGTAGATTCTGAATATATAGTGTCTTCTGATGCATCCAAGGAGGCTATCTAGATAAAAAACTTTTTCCATGGTCTTGATGTGGTTCCTAGTAGTAAATATACTACCACATTTTATTGTGATAATACTAAAGTGGTGGATCTTGCAAAAGAACCAAGGTCACATCAATGAACAAAGCACATTCTCTAGAATTATCACCTCTTGAGGGATTTCTATCAAAGGGGTGAATTTTCAGTGAGAAGAGTGTCCATGGAAGATAATGTGGTATACCCCATGACTAAGTCCTATCTCAGCAAAAGAATGAATATCGTGTGCGAGCTAGTGGGTTAAAGGTTGTTAGTAGTTGACTCTAGTCCAAGGGGGAGTTTTTTGGATTTGGTGGCCTAGAACCAACTACTTTGTACTTTGATAAAATTGTATTCATGGATTAGAATATTAACAAATACCTTATCACATTATGATTGTTCTTATACATGACAATGGATGTGATAATGTCCTAAGGATAACCGTTACACTAAAGGGTCATATCAGATCCTTACTATGATGAGAACCTAGAAGTGACATAACACTATTATTGAATATATGTTCTATGGATGGATGATGTTATTTGGGGGACACAAATAATACAGGCCATTATGGGTGAGGACTCATAAAACTTTTAGGAACCTTCTTAGGGTGTGATCCCTTGGTAATATCTAGGAGGATATTATGAGAATGAGACCCGTCAGTAGGAAATCCACATTTCATAGTGTCATTGGATGTTCCTATCTGAAAACATGTGTATTGGTCCTTAGACATTGAGATTATTATTAATGGGTATTAAAACTCATAAACTTAGATGTATTAACAAAAATTGTGATGAAACAAAATTCACAGCAACGTAGGATATGTTGGGTGTGTCACGAGTAATACTGCATAAATAGATAATGTGAGAAAGGATTTTTCCCTTCTGTTCCATAATAGAAGTTGATATCTCAATCCCTTTTATAGAATTTATATAGCCTAAATAAATCCATGGACATGGTGAGGAATGGGAAAGTTCAATTTTGGGAAGTCAAAGAATGAATAATCGAGCACATGGGTTGATGACACTAGCATGCAACCCACTTGATTGGAGATATCGTGACAAAGGGATTACATTACATAGTAAGTGTTCACAGGAGGTGATACGTCATTGAAACATTAAATTCTTTTTCTATGGCTACCTTATCATGTTTCTAGATGCTAAACTTGGAATTTAGGCAGGATCCTCCCAATTCCACTGAGAAAGAGGCCTAGATGATCGCACACTAAGTATATCCACATATCTTAGTAAAATATTCATTTAACAAGTTGAATAAAGATTATTCATGGTTATGGTTTAATAATTATTCAAGGTTGACTGATCACATTTATTTTGACACTAGTTATTTGAGATAATATATTATGGGAGAAATAATATATTTATTAGTGAATAATTCAGTGATATTTATTTATGAAATAAATAGTTATTATTCAAATTCCAATAAATGTGGCGGGGGAAATAAAGAAAATGGAAAAATAAAATTACACGCTGTGTATGAATATACATGCCATGTAGTTTTTCTAGGGATTTGTGAGAAATAATATTATTTATTTAATTAAATAATATTAGGTGTAATTCGATGGGCGCATGTCAAGTGATAATAATAGTAAAATGTTATTATTAGACATGGGGTATTACTAAGAATTAAATGAAATGAATAAATTTATTTGGGTAGTTAATTTATTTTATAATTCTAAGTAATATAAACCCCAATTGCATTATTCTCATAAAATCAAACCATTCTTTGTGGTTGTACACAACAGATCTGGAGAAAGCTCTCAAGCCAAGAGAGAATTCTTTTCCTCCAAGAACTCTCTCATGTTACGAGAGACATCCACCTCCACCGGATCAAGGAGAGTGCTTTGGAAGCGGCTCTCAATGTGATCTAAGGCAAGCCCTACATGCGAAGGCTATTACACACTATAACCTAGAGATATCTTCGGCAATGTCCAGAGATACGTGGAGCACGTGTGGATCACCGCTAGACGAAGCCTACCCTTGGGTTCTGCAATGCAACAATGGATCACAGTGGATCATGATCAGAAACATCAATGGAGAGAGAACTCCATCTATTTAATTCTTGTATTTTAATTAAATTATTTATAACCAACATATGATGATCCTCTCTATGGTATTGGAACATCCCTATTCCCTTTGTTTCTTTGTTCTATTCTGAAGATATGACATTTTATCATCATGAAGGATCTTGGATTGATCATTGTTAATGGTAAAATTAAAGTTGGGTACACCCATCCATGTGATTCTGTAGTTCTCAGAACCTACAAATATATCATTCATGTGATTTTTTTATGAAATAAAGGAATCACATCATTTTGTGGACGAATTATTCGACGCGTACTTGAATGAAATTATCATTTTTTAGTGTAACATATAAAAAGATATATTATCACATTGGAATAATTAATGTGTCATTAATAAATTAATTATTTCATTTATATCACATATATTAATTAACATTATCCTTATTACCTTCCATTAAAAGAGTTAGGGAACTACTAATCACATAGATTCATTGAACGGTAAACCATTGTACACAGAAGCGATGTTATAATATCACCCATGGAATGGAAAGTAAGAAGGTATTTTTTATATCATAAATAAAAAAGTGTAATTATGTGAAAATTATCATATATATACTTTAAATACTTCATTACAAAAATCCATTAAAGGTGATTATAGAAAAAAATGACATTAATTCTTGAAACAGTAGTCCATTATACACACTAATGATGATTTCGTATCCAATTTAATGGAAGATGAGATGGATTGTTTTATTTCATTAACAAAATATCATATTAGTGTATGGGAGATAAATTTTTCATATATATTCTTCATCCAAGAAGATTTTATATATTTTAAATAAGAAATAAAATAAATACGTTTGGTAAATCATGATACCTCTTCTTAAGGAAAAATCCTTAGGTAAGAACAAAAATCCTTTATATGATGGATTTACGATAAGGTAGTGTGATCTAAAATATGGGTAGGAAGTTTATGATGGTATTTTGGTAGATATTAATAGATCCAAAGGGCTTTGAATTTTGATGATGATTAGAGATACAATACCAAAATATATAATTTGTGATTTTTTTGAATATGGGATGTTTTTAAGTGTCGTTAATTTGTTTATTGATGTTTATCAAAAATTCTGGTAAATGAGGTTCCAATAATGTAGTTACATTTATAAATGTCACTAATTATAAATGATTATGAATGTATGTAGTTAAAAACATTTAAATACATCTCCAAATTACCTATGTTTAAAAATATCACTAATTAGTGACACCTCATTTAATAACATTTTTGAGAAACATTGGTAAATAACACATTATTTCTAGTTGTTTCTAAAAAATGTTGTTATTTTTTTTTGAAATTAATAATTTTTTATATATGGTTCTTTATACAATAAATAAAAATTTACTAATGCTTCCCAACCACCCCTACCTTGCAAGAAACCCACACTATATGCACCGCCAAATACCCTAGAAAGAACCCCCTTCAAGCCTCTCCGTACCCTGGCATAACCCACCATCGTAGGCAATACCAAATTACCTAGAAACATCCCACATCAAGCCTCACCACTCTACATAACCAGCAAGTAACCCACCCCCAAAATTCAGCCTCCACAGAAACTTGATCTGTGGACCTAGAGCATCACATAGAAGAACTCCACCAACCCACCAATTTCTATTTTGAATAAATAATTATATTTTGTTATAAATATAAATATTTTAGTATTTAAAAATTCATATATTATAGAAATATATATATTTTTATATATTCATATACATATATTAATATATATATTTTATTTTATATTTTATGTATATATATATTTATATTATCTTTTACTTAAATATATATTTTTATTTATATTATATATATATATGTTTATATTTTATATTATATAGATATATGTTTATATATATATATGTTTCTATTTTCTATTTATATAATATATATATATATATGTTTATGTTTCATATTATATATATATATATATTTTTTGTTTATATAAATTATATATATATGTTTATATTTTATGTTTTTTATATGTTTATATATATATATATGTTTATATGTGTGTGTGTCTATGTAAATATATGTGTGTATGTATTCATATATAAAATTATAATCACACACACACAAATATATATAAATATATATATATATTTATCCATGCATAAAAAATAGATAAAAATATCATTAAAATAGATACATTTTCTTAAAAATGTTACTAAATTTAAGATATATAATTGTGTTTGTATATAAATATATTTATGTGTGTGTGTGTGTTTATATATATATATAAAGATATTTATATTTATATATGTGTTTATATAAATGTCTATGTATCGATATATATTAAAAAATATATAAATATATTTTAAAATATATATAAATATATATAAATATATATTTATATATCTAAATATATATTTACATTGATGTTAAGAAATGTGATATATTAATATATATGTTCAGTGACGTTTCTTGAAAAAATGTCCCCAATTTAGAGAAATTTTATAAAAACATTTCTAATTTAGCAACATTTTTTAGGAAAAATTGATAAATTTAAATTTACCATCATTTTAGAAAAAAAAAGATAACAAATGATGTTAAATTCCTACTTTTTTAGTGAGGGGATGGCCTTCTATAAGTTAGGATTGTGGGACAGCTATAATTTTTTTAAAAAAAAAGTTATATGCACATTTTTCACATGCCACAGGGGTAAAAAATGTTGAATTATCTATCCTTATACATTTTAAGGTGTAAATATGGCCATAAAATAAAATTCAGACAAGTTTTTTTCTTTTTAACCCTTATCATTTTACTTTTACCCCTGATAAATCAATTTTTACCTTGACTACAACAATTAATTTTTATTGCTTTTACTATTCATTATGGTAAAAAATTAGGTTGGTTGTATTATAAAATATAAATTATTGTTAATACAAATATGGAATCCATTTTAAAAAATTCAAACCATATTAGAGGAAAATTTTAATTTATAAAAAACCCACAAAAGTAATGAAAACACGAGTTTTCCACAATTTTACTTTTCAAGAAAAAATGATTTCATAGTAACTCAATGATTATTAATAATGATTAAATGAATATGAATTTAATTATTTTAATATATAATATATTAATTTAATTTAAAAAATTTATATTCAGTTATTATCTTAATAAATTAAAATGGAGAAATCTTATTCACGTTAAAATAGTTTTTAGAAAACCCTTTTTTAAACTAGAAAACAATATTATACAAAAATAAAATATAATGTTTACATAAAAATAAATATATGGATTAAAAATAAGTAATTAAAACTTATTATAATTTCATTCATATTCAAAACATAATTTTAATTTTTAATTACATAATTTATTAAAAAAACTATTTTTTTTACAAGAAACTAATAACTTTCAATAGTAATTGAAAAAAATATTTTGCAAAAAATTCACAAATTTCACCCTATGTAGATTTTGATCTTCTAATTCAAAAAAGGATATTAATTTTTCAAAATTTAACATCCAAAATTTATAATTAAATAATTTACATAAAACCTTACAAAAATATTGTTTAATTAAAACTACTTCTTTTTTAATTTTAAAAAATACATAATATTTTTATAATTAGTATAATTGTATTAATAAAAATGAAAGTGATTTTTTCTATCATTACCTGGTTTTGTTAAATTATTCCCCATTTTTAGAATTTATTTCATCTCAAATTTATTCAATTAATAAACAAGTACTAATATCTTTCCCTCATATAAATTTCACATTTCAATGTTTCCTCTTCAACCATATGGGTTTTCTATAAAACCTTTACGTGGTGAATCACCATATTCTACAACACTTTATCTATACACTCAATAATATGAATAGTTTATTCCTTATAAGAATGAATCTCTTACAAATGAACTACATCACAGAACAATACATTAGATGAAACTGGAACATAGTTTGATTACATCAAGTCATGGAAAAAATTATGTACCTAGGATAAACTCAGGGGAAAAGTCACTCAGTAGGAAATAGATATAAATTTATCTGGGATCTCATATGGTATAATGAACAAAAAATTAGATTTACATTTTTATAATAATTTATAAATCTTTTTCAATGGAGATACTTTGATAAATATATGATCACCTACCTCAATAGAATGAAATTTCCCCTGTTTATCTACATAGCATTTCTTCTTACTCTGTGTTTTTTTTATGAACTATCTTGGATACCCTGGTAACCTGATAACCAATCCAGTCATAACATGGACCAAAGGGAGTTCCCTATCCCCACGGGTCGGTGACTAGCACCTAGTATAATATAATATTAATGCGGGAACAAATTTTTCACAAACACAATGGAAGAATGATTAAAAAGTAAGTATGAATTAAAAAAAACTCCACTAGGAGAAGTTTAAATAAAATAAAATAGGTATAATATCCCAAATTACTAAAACCAAGTACAAGAGAACCATAAAAAACTACCAATGTCCCAACAGAAGCAACTCACAAAGTCCAAGGATCGATAGATAGAACCACCTCTAAGTGGTGCTTTACCCCTACTCGAACCTGGAAGGAGATAATATACAGACACCTGAAGAAACAAGTAGGGTGTGAGATAAAAATCCTAGTAGGATCTCAACAAAGATTCCATAATAAATACTAACATTTTATTAAACATAGAGATCTTTCAATTTTAAAAAAAGGTTTGGAATTTCATAAGAATAATTAAAATAATTCATGTTTTTTATTTTAAAAGATGGAAATAATTTAAGAAAATGATATACTTTTCAATTGATGTAACATTTCTATAGAAATGGAACTTTTAAAAAATGTCTTAAATGAACACTTTTATATAAACAATTTATATAAATCATATGTCATGTAAAATAGTTTATAAAAATGGTATATATTCATTTGAAATACAAAAAAGAGAGAAAAATGGTGACATTCCTAAGAAGGTATGATATTTTCAGGCTGTATGGACTCCACTCTCAATTTGACATGGAAATATGCACATATGTCCCTTGGAAGACGGGTGAAATATGACTCATCAACATCTCCTAAGAGATGTAATGTGATGTATTTATGTTTTAGAATGTTCTAAAGTGTAAAGTTCCATACAAATAACTCACTTACTACCCAAGGCTTCCATATTCTATAGTAAAAAATGATATGAAACTTATTTCAAAGAACCATAAAATAAAATTATTCCCATTATCTATTTCAAATATGTCATTTTTTCATTTAAAACCCAAAATAGGATTTTAATCAAAAAATGTATTTTCACCAAGATAAAACTGTAAGGTATCTATAAAAACCATTTTAATCCATTTTCACAAAATAACATTTTTATATTTATTCACATTCATTTCCACAATCCACATTCAATAATTAAATTAAAAATTTTATTTTTTCCCACGATTCCATTAATTTTACAATAAACCCCCAATTCAATGTAATTAGAGGTTTTCACAATTTTCCATCTAATAATTTTCCAAAATTAAATTCAATAATTTAATTTATACAATTTTAATCAAATCCAAAATTTAAATAAAATAATTTAAATTTAAAAAATTTCCATAAACACACCCCAATTCAATGGAATTAGTGGTTTCAAATTTCATGAAAAAATACCATCATAAAACCCAAATTCAATGGAATTGGGTTTAAAAAAAATCCCATTGAAATAAATTTAATTAAAATCAAGAAATTAAATTTAATTATATAAATTAAAATTAAATAAATAAATTTGCAGATCACATAAATTGGTCATGATAATGAAACCACCTACACTGGGATCACATGATCTCAAATTGAAAAGATGTACATAGAAAAATGTAGTGGAGAATGATGACTGTAAAGATCTATGAATAAATATAAGGATTAGATCTGAATTGGTGGGTATCAGATGACACAATAAACATGGGGATTCACAGAACCCTATGGATGAGAATAGATATTATGGGAGATAGATATCGGTGTGAGGAAACTAACCAAGAGAAGATCGAAGGGAATTCCTCAAGATTTAAATCACTTCCAGGAGGTATTTTAGGGTCTAAAAACACTTAATGGGAACAAAAATGTTTGGATAATTATACTATAGGTCTTTACAGTCCATTAGGGACTTAATGGGTGTGGGGATTGGGGAATTTTTAATCAAAATTTGGATTAATTGAAAACCTATTTGCACGGTTTCCTAGGTAGAGGTGCACATTTTAGAAAAATCATGCACAAGATGTGTGATTATCATAAGTGAAAAGCATGGTTTTTTTAATAGGGGTAATGGTTTTTAAACTATGTTCCAATAGTGAAAAATCCCACTTCCTTTGGTTGCACAATTTTCTCTATTAGGGCACACAGTTGGGGAAAACTATGTTCCAATTGTGAACTAGCCTATAAATTTCAAAATTTTCAATATTTCCACCTGATACTACCCCAATAAAAACCCAAACAATTTAGGATTAGAGGGATGAGTTTATTAATACCTAAAAAGAATAATTTTATGTTACAACCTCCCCACCATAGAAACTTTCTATACCAAAATGCCTACTAAGAAGATTCCATGCCAAAAATATGAGGCCACTTCTCTCTAATCAATTTCTCCCTCTCCCACATCTCATGAGAATTAGAACCATGATTCCATATAATAATAACCAATGTTATCATCCTCCCATGACGTGGATTGGTTTTAGAATCAAATATCCTTACTGGTCGTTCAAGCATGGATAAATCATGTTCAACCACAAAATCACTCCATATTAGAACATGATATGGATTAGATAGATACATTCATAGTAGAGATACATGGAATATATTATGTATCTACATTAGCTGTGGTGGTAGTGCTTAATGGTAAGAAACATTCCCCACCATCTCAACTACCTAAAAAGGTCCCACAAAACTATGAGCAGTCTTTACTTGCCTTCCAAGATGTTAATGAACCAATCGAGGTGATACTCTAAGGAAAACCTGGTCACTAACTGCAAATTCCAATGGTCTATGATGATGATCAATAGAATACTTATAGCTAATCTGGGCCATCAACATTATCTGATGGATTGATTGAATATTTATTTTTTTCTCCTGAACTAATTTTGGTCCAACCAGGTAACTTTTCCCAATCCATGACCAACATAACAGATACATGTAATTTCATCCATACAAGGCCTCAAAAGGAACCATTCTGATCATGGAATGGTAACTATTGTTATAGGAAAACTCATCTATCCCCAAGTGATCATCCAAAGATCCACAAAAGTTAAGAAAACATGCATGAATCATATCCTCATGAATATGTATAGCTCTTTCTATATGGACATCAGACTACGTATATTATTTCATACAAAAATAGACATGATATCCAAGTTCCTCATAAAGGCCTCTCCAAAAGCATGATGTGAACTAAGAATATCTATCATAAATAATAGCACAAGGAACTTAGTTAAAATGAATAATATATTTTAAATGGAGATTTACCAACTCCTAAAGTTTTATGGTATCACTAATGGGTATAAAATGTTCTTATTTAGTCATCATTTTCATCAAAACCCATATTTTATTCTTATTTCTCTTTGAATGTGGAAAACCAACCTCAAATTCCATAGATATATCATCTGACATTCAATTAGGGACTAGAAGTGGATGAAGAAAACTTGATGGATTCTTGTGCTTGGATATAACTTTTTCGCATGTATAAAAAAGAGAAAAAAACTCAGAAATTCCCCATATCAAACCATAATAACAAAACTGCCACCAGACATCGTTGAACTTCTTCATGGATCCTGGCTACACAACCCACTATGAATAATGGAAACCCCCCATCACAACATTCCATACCTCTAATGGAATAACAAGGAATTTCTAATAGCATTTAATTCCCCCATGGAGAATGACCAATCATCCATGGTCTCCCCACCATAAAGAGAGTCTCCAATGCTATATGTCTCATCATCAAGATAATTCTCTTGAAGAATCAATTCGAGAAGAATGGATTTCAACTAAACACTGTACAAGGAATCCTCAAACCATGATTCTTGGAATCCAATATGAGACTGTGCAAAGAGAGCTATTATGTTCCACTATTTTGAATATTATTTCTCTTCCTAGGTCATTAGTTTTTTACTTAAGCATTTGAAATGAAATTCCCTTTCCATAGGGTATATGCGATGTCAAAATTGAAAGTCTATAGGAATTCAACTGAACACCTATGTTGTATATTTAATCCTTTTTGATAGAAGATATAACTCAAACTCTAGTGTTCTGAATACATGGTAAAATTTTATTTGAAAATTTAATGTCTCCATCTCTTAAGTGCATGCATCATAGATGAAATTTTGAGGTCATGGGTTGGATAATTAATCTCGTGTGTCCCAAGCTAGTGAGATCCATAAGCAACGACATGATTTCCTAGCATAAGAACGCATCCCAAGCCTGTACTCAACACATCAAAAAAGACCACCTAGCCTTTTCCTGCCTCTGGAATATTCAACCCCAACACATTAATCAAAATAAATTTCACCTCATAATAAGAATTATAACAATTATTTATCCCATGAAAACATTACTCCCTTATGTGTTAGTGTAGTCATAGGAAAATCCAACTTTGATAAGTCCTTCACAAACTAGCGATAATACCCTAGTAGACCAAAGAAACTACACATATAGAGAATTTTTTTTTTTGTTTTTTCCAATTTCATAATAGATTTTAACTTCTCAGAATTAACTGATATCCCATGTTTCGACACCACATCTCCAAATAATTTCAATTCTCGAATCCATAAAGCACATTTAAAAAGCTTGGTATAAAGTCAGTGATTTCTCAACAATGTTAGAATTTTTCTAAGATGATGGACATGATTATACTTGAACATATAGTAAATGGGAATTTCATAAAAAAGACTACTGTGAAGGTATCAAAATACTCATGGAAAATTATATTCATCAAATCCATGAAAACTGAAGGGGCATTGGTTAGACCAAAGGGAATTACAAGGTAGTCATAATGTCTTTACCTGCTCTGAAAGGTTGTTTTCTGAATGTCAAATTATTTTATCCTCAAATAATTATATCTTGAATGAAGATAAATATTCAAGAACCAATTCAACCCTTTTAACTAATCAAAAAAATCATCAATCCATTAAAAAAATTACTTTTTGGTTATCATAACTCGATTAAGGTTTTGATAATCAGTGTATAGGTGAAGTGAACCATCATCTTTCATAGAAATGTAAACTATCACCACATAAGGTGACACACATAGGTGCATGAAGAATTTCTCAATAACGTTTTCCAACTGGGACTTTATCACTTTCATTTTAGCTAGTTCCACATCATAATAGAGAATAAATACTGGTTGAGTACCATGCATTATGTCAATTGAAAACACTACCAAACTTACCAGTGGAAAACTAGTAATTTATGAAGGAAACATGTCTAGAAACTCAATGAGAACTGGAGAGACATCACCACTCAATTATTCCTACTCCAGATCAAAAGTGAACAAAGATATTACTTTCACCTAATCTGAATAAGAAGTTATGGCCCTACTCGATCATGGGTCCAATTCACCTTGAATGACATAGGACCCATCACTGGGTGTAGTAAATGAGACTCATAAAATATAATAATCAATACAATGAGAAAATCCATCCAGAATATTTCATCAAGTGGTTTCATGTCAAGAACCAAAAAATTAAAACAATTATCTACATACTATATAGAGAAAACACAGGCGGGACTACAGAGACCATACTCTCTATTTGTACCATGGGGTGTAGTAATATCCATTTCACAAGATAAAATCACCATAGGAAGATTTAGTAGATTAAAAATATGGGTTGAAATAAATTAATGGGATGTAATAGTATCAAATATATTAGTCAGTAATGATGAAGCTATAGTAATGGAACCTCTCATGGTCACTGGACCCATATTCACTTCCTCTAGAGACTCTTGCACCACGTAATGAAGAATCATTCTGGATGCATGTTGTTGGAACCCTTTTTCACTAGATTTTTTGACTATGACATAGTTTTATAAGGTGTTTATGATACTATTCTACAACAAGGATTGGAATAAACATGAAAGAATATCTACAAGTGACCCAAGCATCTGTAGGAGCCACAATTTTTGGGTGGCTTAGTGCAAACCCTCTTTGAATATGTCAGTTTTCCACACTAGTAACAAACAATAGGACCACAACTAGGCATTTAAAGAAGAATATAATTAACTTAATATCAAGAACCACCATGAGAATCATCATGATTCTTATTTACCTTAAAGAAATTCACACTGGCACTATGAGATAAATAAACACCCAATAACACTAACATGTCATCCAGGTCTATGTCAACCATCGGTGCACTATCTAGTACATCATCAAAAGAAGTAAATTTCAATTATAAAACCTAAGATTTAATATCCTGAAAAAACTCCATATTGAACCTTTGAGCCTTAATCTTATTATTTGATACAATATCATGTAAAAACTACACAATATTAGTAAAAAAATATGCATAATCTACCATAGTAATGTCATCCTTCTTGAGTTTAAAAAAATCATTATCCCTAGCCAACAGAATTGTATCTTGATAGAACTGGTTAGTTAAAAGAACCTTAATTTCATTCCACTATAAACCCTCATGTTTCTTCTCTGGCACCATCATGTCCCACCATTTCCTAATTTTTCCTTACAACATTAAGGTGGAACACTTGAATTTGAATTTGTTGGGTTTTTCCAAGAACCTAAAAAAACTATCCATATAGAAAAACCACTCCTCATCCCCTTAAGGATCATTAGAGACTTTGAACGATGTTGGATTTATCTGAGGGAACTCTTAAGAACCAATCCTAAGAACGTCTATCTGAGGTTCCACAGATGGAGCCTGAATATGAAATGGAGGTAGTTCCCATCCCATGTCTTTGGTAATGTGCACAATAACCTTAATCAGATTCAGTTCTATGATTGGATTTACTCACTAAGGTTCAACAAAAACTTCCTCCTGGATCTGACTCACATGGCATCTCAAAGGAATGATGCTACACAACATCAAAAGACAACATGGATGACATCAGATTGCACTAAAATAAATAAACAAGGGAAAATAAATCCCATTAGATTAAAAACATGGTTTGGATTTCAATCTATCAAAATCAAAATTAAGGAACATACTAGAACTAATAATAAAGTCATCTTTCCCTAACAACCCATGGGGACTTAGAGTTTATTAATGTGAGAGATGGCTAGACACTCAATCATAACTACCTCTTATGTCTTAAAACGATTTCATAAATGCATACTGACTTCAAGGGAAGAGGAAAAAAATAAACCTTTGATAAAAAAAATTCATGAACCATCCTAGGTACCATGGTAACCCGATAACTGATCCGGGCATGACATGGCCGAAAGGGAGTTTTAGATCCACAAGGGTTGAAAACTAGTACATGGAATTTTACAAAATGAAATTGGGAATGAATTTTATGTAAAAATAATGGAATAAAGATAAAAAAGTTCATATTAATACAAAAGAAACTCCTATAGAAGAAGTGTACCAGAATTCAAACATGTATACTAGCACAAATTACTATAAAAAAGTATGATAGAACCAGAAAAACTGCCCAAGTCCCAATGGATGAAACTCACCAAGTCCACATATCAACATCTATAACCACCTCCATGTGGTTATTTACCCCTACTCAAACCTATAAGGAGATAATCTAAAAACACCCAAAGGAACAAGTAGGGGTTGGGCTAAAAATCATAACAGGGTCTCTACAAGGATTCCATAATAGATGAAAAAATCTTATTAACCAAAGAGAGATTTCAATATAAAACAAGCATGTTTGGAATTTCATAAGCATAATTAAAACTATTCATGATTTTTATTTTAAAACTTCGAAATACATTAAGAAAAGAAATTACTTTTCAATTCATTGAAAATTTCTAAAGAAATGTCACTTTTTTAAAAATGGTGTAAATAAATTTTTTTCAATAAATAGATTATATAAATAAAAAGGATTGTAAAATAGTTTATAGCAATGGAATATATTTATTTAAAATAAAAAAAGAGAGAAACATGGTCACATTCCTAATAAGGTATGATATTTCTAGTATACAAGGAATACACACTCAAGGTGACACAAAAATATGTATACATGTCCCATTAAACTCATGAAAAATAGGAATTATCTGCATCAACTAAGTGATGTGATGTGATGATTTTATGTTTTAGAACATTGTAAAGTATAAAGTGTCATCCAAATAACTCAAAAACTACCTAAGGCTTTCATATGATATAATACAAAAACAATGATGGGAAATTTATTTGAGGAATACTCAAAATAAAATTAATCCCATTATCCATTTCAAATATCCCAATTTTTCATTTAAAAACCAAAACCAGTTTTTAATCATAACATGTATTTTCACCAAGATAAAACCCCAAGGTTTCTATCAAAACCATTTTTTATATTTTCACAATATAAGAATTTGAAATCAATTCACATTCCATTACACAACCCAATTTTATAAATTAAATTTTACAATTTATTTTTGCACACAATCCCATAAATTTCATAATAAACCCCCATTTCAATGGAATTAGGGATTTCACAATTTACCATAAAATAATTTTCCACAATTAAATTCAAAAATTTAATTGAAACAATTTCTATCAAATCCACAATTTAAACTAAAAAATTTATATTGAAAAAATTTCTATAAACTCACCCCAATTCAATGGAATTGGGGGTTTCCCAATTTCATGCTAAAAACCCATCTTAAAACACATCTTAAAACACAAATTCAATGGAATTTGGTTTTATAAAAAAATTTAAATACATTTAATTAAAATCCAGAAATTTTATTTAATTAAAAAAATTTAAATTAAATAAACAATTTAGGGTTAACATAAATTGGGAATCATAACAAAACCACATATCTTAGGATCATGGGATCTCAAATCACAAATCTATACATGGAAAACTCCAATAGATAATGGATGATACACGGATCTATGAACAAAACCTAGGTTTAGATCTGAAACATTGAGTATTGGATCAAAAAATCAACATAGGGATTCATAGAACCCTAGGGAGGAGAGGAGATATCATGGGAGATATAGATCGGGGTGAGGAAACTAATCAGGAGAATATCGAAGGGAGTTCCTCAAGATTCCAATCACTTCTAGGAGAGATATGAGGGGCCCAAAACCCTTAATGGGAGATAAAAGGTTAGGATAAAACTACTATGGATCATTTTGGTCCATAAAGTACCTAAAAGGGGGGTTTCAAAATTATTTAATCAAAATTCAAATTAATTTAAAATCCAATTTCATAGTTTCTTGGGTAGAGGCCCATGATTTAGAAAAATTGTGCACATGATGTGTTCATATTTTAAATGGGATTCTCGGTTCTTCATAAGAGGGATAACAGTTTTTAAAACATGCACTAACCATGAAAAATAACATTACGTTAGGTTTCATGGTTCTCTTTAAAAGGGCACACCATTTAGGAAAACCATGCTCCAACCATGCACTAGCCCAAAAATATCCAAAAATTTTATAATTACACCTAATGAAAACCCAAAAGAAACTCAACCAAATATATATCAAGGACTAGGGTTTAGGAATACTTGAAAACAACAACAGGATGTTACAGTCATCATGTGTTTTTGAATGATCTGCACCTTCTTAATTATTTACTTAAATAACTCTGGTCCAATCAACTTATTTTCTACTAATTAATCCCATAAATATGGTGTCTGACAACACTATCCATATAATGACTCAAATGGTTCCATCTGTATAAGAGAATGAAAATTATTTTATAAGAATACTCAAATAAAGAAATATGATATTTCCTACTTCCATTTTATATGTTGAAACTGTGTGAAGCATATTTTCCATGCTCTGAATTTTCAACTCACACAGACAATTTGGTTTAGGATGATAAAATGTACTAAAATTTAATTTAGAAAAACAATGATTTCAAATTTCTATTAAAAAACATACATGTGACCATGGTATCACATTCTGATAAAATAGAGAGAGGCAGTCCATGTAACTTGAATATCTACTTTAGATACAGTAAATAAAGAATATATAAAGACATATTATATTGAATGGGATTAAAATTCACATATTTATCTAATTAATAAAAAAATACCCAAATCACATTATTACCAAAATAATACATTGGTAATCCTAGCATGGAATTGATTAATATATTTTACTATTTTAACTGTATTATTGGAAAAGGTTAGATCATTCACTTCAGTAATTTTTTTTCTTTTTAACCTACTAAAAACTCATACACTTCATGGTAAATTCAATAATATCTCATTTCATAACATCTCACCAATAATACTCTTGAAGTATTGTGTACAACATAGTGATATCTGAATGAATTAAGAAAAGGAAACTATGAGATTCACTCAACAACTATTTCATAAATTTGGAATCAAAAGGAACACATATTATTTTTAAAAATCATAAATGACATTATTCAATAATTTTAAAATCATACAACTTAACCTTATTAAAAAATTCAATATTTTCAAGAAAATCATGATCCTCCTTCTCAGCTTTCTAAATTCTATCAGACAAATTCAATTTCACTTAAACCTAAAAAAAGACATAGGATGTCCTGCATCAACAACTTCTAGGAGAAAATTAATTAAATAATTAACCAAAGGACCATGTTACAAATTTACCATAGTTAATATAACATTATTTTTCTAAATCATTGAATTGGTCACATTGTTTTCCTTTCCAAAAAAATAAATCATGCAATAATAATGCTTGATCAGTTCCACCCATATTTATTATCACATGATTAATTATTTATGAGTGAATATATTCTTTAATCTTTTATGATTAGTATATATATCACACATTACTCCATAAATATGATGCCTCTTTATTTTTAATTAAAAAACCACAATAGATAATTCTAAATTATATGTATAGTAATTTAACTCTTAAGGGTTCAAATGATCTGAAGAATAAGGAATTACCTGATCATCCTAAATCATAATACAACCTAGTACCTTTAAATAATCATCAATGTAGATAAAAAATTCACCATTTATGGATGGAAAGGATTAAATAGTATAATTAACCAATATTCTTTTTAGTTCCTAAAAAATCACCATATTTTGATTTCCAAATGAATTAAACTCTTTTTCAAGTTAACCTGGTCAATGGGCTAGAAAAGAGAGATATATTTTCAAGAAAACTCTATTTTTAATATTTTGGTCTATAAAAACTATAAATCTATGTGACATTTTTTTGTCTTGTATATTATTTGACATCATTTTTTTAGTGGGGTCAATATTTATTCCATCTTTATAAACTGTGTGTCCAAGTAAATAAATTTGTTACAATCTGAATTCATAATTATAAAATTTATAATACAATTTCATTTCTTTTATGTGTTTATAAAAAATCTTTAGTTGATTTTTATGTTCCTCCTAACTTTTAGAGTAAACAAAAATTTCATCAATAAAAAAAACCCAAAAAATTATCTATGAACTCATGGAAAAATATATTCATAAGATCCATAAATATATTATGTTCATTAGAAAAACCAAAAAATAAAACTACAAACTCATAGTGTCCATATATTGTTTGAAATTAAGTCTTTAGAATTTCATCCTCCTTCACCATTAGCTGATGGTACCATGACCTTATATTATTGGTTGAAAAATGTTGACCACCCTTGATTTGAGCATAAAAATAATCTATGTGATGCAATGGATATTTTTTCTCAATAGTAATTTTATTCAAGGATCAATAATAAATGAAAAGTGTCCTTGAACTATATTTCTTTTAAATAAATAAAATAAGAGAACTCCAAGGTGATGAGATACATTGAATAAAACCTTTATCTAACAACTCATGTATTATAATTTTCAATTGTAAAATTTCTACTTGATCTAGTAAAAAAGGGGGTCTAAAAATATTCTTAATATTAGGTACTAATAAAATAATAAACACAACCTCCTGATTAGGAATAAAACTATTAAATTAATCAGGAAATACATCCATTTATTCATTTAGTACCAGAACATCAAAAATTAGAATAGTTTCATACTTTTTAATAATATGAGATTGGTAACATTCACATCCATCACTAATCAATTTATTGGTATCTTGGTATGTTATCAAATAAATTAAATAGTTGAATAAAAAATTCATGGCTTTGAAGTCTATCATTGCATGATAAAATGAAATCCAATACATACCATAAATGATTTGAAACTCTATTATGGTCAGTTTAACAATATTTTTTTGGAAATACCATCTCATTGATAATAATAAGAATATTCCTATAAATTTTTATTTCTTTAATATTTCCAAATGGTGTTTTCACTAAAATTTATATAATTTTTTCATGTGGTGAATTCCAATTTTAATTGAAAAATTCCCCAAAATGATAGAATGTGAATATCTAGGGTAAAATAGGGCATTTTTATAACTAAAATAAATAATTACCAAAACTATCACAAATTCATTCAGTAGAAAGAAATCAATTATAGTTGTAGAAGATGACTTTGCTATGCCTTTCTATTTCTGACCGTGATGATTTCTACCCTTTTTAACTAAATTTGGGAAAATTTAATAAAATGATTGAACACTTTGAAAATAAGACACCTCACCATTAGATGGATATTAGTTACCCCATTCTTTGGTTTTTCAGGAATATTTTCTTTACAGTCATGGGCCATGTAACTAAGCTGACAACACTTGAAACAGTTTCCATATCCTTTCAAAAAATCATTGAAATGTTGTTTAATACAAAAAAATAATTTTGGTGGCCTTCCTCTAAAATCAATAGTTGGTTGCCTCTCCATTTCCAAACACCTAGACACTTTCTTATTATTTTTATCTCAAATAACATACATGTCATAAAAATCCATCTCAACATTCTTATCACAACAAACCACTTTCTTATAAAATTTAAATTCTCCTTATACCAAATCTCTTCATAAACATGGTTTCAAACCTAGGTAAAATTTATTAATATTAAAATTATTGTTCGAATAATGAATGAAATATACCTAGACAATATTGGGATTTATTCTCCATATGAATATACAAAATCATCATCTTTTTCCCCTAATTCTATGAATTGTTTTTCTATTTAGTTCCAAACAACCATAGAAAAATATTTCTCTTGGATAAGGTCATTAAATTTTTTTATATTCCATGGAATTAAGAACATATTTTTCTATAGTATTATTAAATAACAACAACCATAAATAAGATTCACCTTAAAATAATCAACTTTAAGAGTTACCCTTTCATGTTATGAACATCACATGACTTCATATATATTTTTCTGTGAATTGATCCAACATTTAGCTAGCACTTGTTCAGAAGATCCATTGAATGATTGGGGATGTTAACTCATGAAAATCTATACAATAGACAGGTTCCTTTAGGGTAGATTATGTTACAATAAAGTGTTTTTACCACCATAATTAATTGTTCATTTCAACTAATCTATCATGAAAAAAACTATATTTTTACAATTATGACCATCTCAGGATGCTGATTTGGATGGATGTTTTCTGCTCGGTACCTTACCACTAAAAATACCAAGTTTCTTCTGTAGAAATCCATTCTAAAAAAACATATTTTAGATGAAGCAACATGGTAATCATGAAATTATATATCATTTCAACTTAACTATAATGAAAAATCATCAAAGGTCATGTTATTAACATTATACTAACCTCAAAATTTATTTAAAGAATCCATGATACCAACTATATGTACCAAAGCAAAAAAATTAAATAATCTTGAGTTTTAAGTCAATAATTCATTCTCATAAATTTTATAAACTTTTCAGGTTTAGAGTTTTATATAATTCTATCATAAATCATACAAAATAAAACCAATAAATTACATAGTGGAATCTTCTATTTAGTATCCAATTTTTCCAAAAATATATTTTTTTTTCAAATATAGCATGATTTTTTTTCTTTTGAAAATATTTAATACATTTATGTTTACTTTTTATTTTCCCTTAGTCATAGTTAAACCTCGTGAAAATCATTTTAAAACATGGGATTAGCACAAAAAACATAGTAAAGGACATAAAATAAACTAAAACCATTATCCCAATAAAAAACCTGAAAACACATATATTTTTTACCATTATCTAAATATTGTTTGAGAAAAATAGAAAAAATAATTTTCACATGAAAAATACACACTTTTATCTCAAAGAAAATCATTAAAACCCATATAATTAAAATAAAAACATTTTTTTGAAACATAAAACATTGTATTCATGTCCCATTTTAAACCCGTGATAGAATAAACTGGTGCCTTGATAAATCAATATGAGTAACCCATTAATAACTCCCACCTTATTACTTATGAATATATGGAATGCTAAAAAAATGTCAATTAGTGTTAATTTTTTTCATTAGAAACATTTATAAATGTCGTTAATTCATTTACCGATGTTTCTAAAAAATTTCATTAAATGAGGTGTTTCTAACTTAGTGATGTTTCTAAATGTCACTACTTTGGCGATGTTTGTAAAATTATCTAATTGGATATATTTGTAAAAATCACTAAATTAGTGACGTTTAGAAATGTCATTATTTTGTGACACCTAATTTACTTATGTTTCTATGAAATGTCATCAAATTTTTAAAAACAATATAATTTTTATAAAACAAAATTATAATTTTTTTAACAACCTTTTTTTTTGATTTTTTTATTAAATTTATAAATTGAAATTATTATTATTTTTGAATACCATCTATATCCCCAATATTCCCCCTCCCTTTCCCCTCACATCACACCCCTACCCCTAGAAGTCCCCCATCCCTTCCATAATACCTTATTTTATAATCCTGTCCAGAGTAGTACCACCCGATCTCATACCTCACATCACACTCCCATCCAGTTCCCCTCTCCAGTAGTACCACCCCCATCCCATCCCCAACTGTTCATGTATCTAGCAGTACCACCGCCATCTTGTACCTCACTTCAAATAGTAATCCCCAGTAGTACCCCCATCTCCATCCCATAAAAGTCTATACCATGCTACCCACACATCCAACAATATTCCGAACTCACCCAACCCAAGATCCACATCCCTAAAAACAATATCTGCATTAGAATTCGATCCTTAGACCTCTAGTTTCATAGAAAATAAATGACCAACTCACCTATTATATTTTTAATTATATTAATGTATTATGTTATATTTATATATATAAATATACTTCTACATTTAAAAAATAATATATTATATCTATATATATATATATTTATACGTATATTATTATATATTTGTTTATATATATATATATATGTTTATTTATATCTTTATATGTATATATATATATGAATGTATATATATTATATATTATATATTATATATATATGTTTATATGCGTGTGTGTATGTAAATATATAAACGTACAATCATATATATATATATATATATATATATAACTAGACACATTTTAAAACTATGGTAAAAATATTCACGTTTTCATAAAAAATTGACTAAATTAAAAATATTTAATTATATTATATTATATTTTTATATATAAAAATACATTTCAGTATTTAAAATTTAAAATTATATATATATCTTAAACTAATATACATATATTAATTTATATATGTTTATATTTTATAATTTATATTTATTTTTTATATTTATTTAGTGATGTTTATATTATATTATATATATATATATATTTACATTATGTGTTTATAATTGTATATATATATATTATGTACTTATTTTGATATATATATATATATATATCTCTCTGTGTGTGTGTGTGTGTGTGTGTGTGTGTGTGTGTTTGTATGCCTTTGTAAATATATATGTGTATATAAATAAATATATGTAATTATATATATAGCTACATTTTAAAGCACATGTTACAATGTCATTAAAATAGCCATGTTTTCTTTAAAACACGACTAAATTTAAAATATATATGTTTTATATATATAAATATATGTATATATATAAATATATGTATATATATATATTTGTGTGTGTGTGTGTGTGTGTCTATGTGTGTTGATATATATATATGTTTATATATATGTGTATTTGTTTATACATATATATGTTTATATTTTATTTTATATATATAAGTTTATACTGTATATATATATTTATAAGTTTATATTATATATTATATACATATGCTTATATTTTATGTTTATATACATATTTGTTTGTATTTTATATTATATATATATATGTGTGTGTGTGTCTCTATGTTTATATTTCGTGTTTATATTTTTTTGTTTTATGTTTATATTTTACATTTATATGTTTATATTATATATATATGTATATGTGTGTGTGAGTGTGTGTGTGAGTGTGTGTGTGTGTGTGTGTGTGTGTGTGTGTATGTTTGTGTGTGTGTGTGTTAATGTTTTTATAAGATTGGGTTTTTGTAAATATATATGTGTATTGCATGCTCGCGCATCGTTGGGCACGAGCGACAAACTAAAATTTATAACCTACTTACTACATAGGACATTGGTAAGACAGGGTCGAACCACAGGGAAGCCTTATGTTGTGTTTGGTGATCTAAAAAAAATAAACTAAACAAAAACACACACAAGAACAAGAAAACACAGTTGGTGGTGGTGAAGTGAAGAGAGTGAGAATTGGTGTGTGAGGAAATGAAGGTGAGATAGTGAGTGCAAAGGGAGTAGACAGAGCATCAAGGGAAAATTGTGTTGTAAACAACTAACAGATGAGTAGGGGGGAAAGTCCACTGGCCGATTTGATATTGCTTAGCCTTGTTCAGGAGCTGAGATTTAAAGAATGTGGATCTAACTTAAAGTACTGGCCATATTTTTCGTCTGGCCAGTTTGTGATGAAATAACTATTACAGTTCTTCAATTGTAACAGTCATTCTATCTAATGGTGATAAAGTTCAGATATCACTGGGCTCAACTTGTCAGTTGAGTTCAGTGTGTCTCTCTCATTCGAGCATAACTCACTTGTCAGTGAGTTCCTCAAATTGAAACAGTTTTCATTAAAATTCAATCAAGATCAGTTTCACTCGACCTTGTTGTTTTGAACATAAATCCGAGTGAGAGAGACATGCCAGGAAATGATGCAGTGCATAAATCAGACTAAACAAACCTAATCAACCAGATTATTCCCCGAATGAATTTAGCTTGACATAATGGTTGGTTCTAATGCAACAGTAGAATTAAGATCAATGAAATTCATATTGAAATAAGTTGCAGAAAAATAGAGCACAAGGAAAACTAAGATGTTCAAAATCCATGCTAATTCTCCTGAAGGTACTAATTCCTGCTACTTAATGGTGTAAGCGATGCTGAAATGCACTCGATGTCTCGCCCTGGGAATCAAGGTATGAAACTCATTGATCTTCTTCTCTCGGTTCTCTAATATGCTCACGAAGTCGATGCTGTATGTTCCTCCTGCTATGCTCCCCCAGTCTGGATCAAAGCCTTGCTGCTTTGTCTCTCATTCCCCCCTGTCCCGAATTCTATTTTTTGCAAGTCTCCCACTCCATTGGATAGATCAATGCCTCTCCCGCCTCCTGTGCATTCATCACCCAGTCGAAGTCTCTGGAATCTCATCTTAAGTGTTCTCTGGCCTCCACGTGTAGATTTCACTTTTTTGTTCCTCCCGCACTTGTCATCGGAGCAGTTTCTCCTAACTGAATGAAAATAATGTGCACGCGCAGTAAACTACAATCTTCCCTGGAAACGCAGATCCACGTGATATGATTTTATGTGCACATCATGGATTTTTAGTGAACTCTATGTAAGTGCAAACAACCCCTGCAATGAAACAAAAACAAACGCATGTGAGCCCAATAAAAAGTAATTGCTATGTATAACTAAATAAATCTATACTCTATATATTAATATCACTACTTAAATTTAATAATAATACTAATATTTAATATTATTATTAATATAATAATAACATATATTATAATAAATTATATATATATAAGCTTATATACCTATTATTATTATCATTATATTGTATATGATATATAACACATAATATATGAATCATAAAAATAACATAAAAAATTATATATTGTTAATGTTCTACTAATTATATTTGTTATATATGTTACTATCAACATTATTATCTATTATATATATATATATATGTTATTATAAGTTATAATGTAATATAAAATTAATAAAATGAAAAATGAAAATTAAAGAAGAAGGGGGGGGGTCTGTTTGTGCAATGTAGGGGAGAAGTGGGAAGGGTTTAGGTGGTTTGAGGGCCAAGGCGAGGTAAAAGGTGAGGTCTAGGGTGGTTCGACAACAGATTGGGTTCGTCCAACAGGGTGGAGGTAAAGGTGGTTCGGTCCGACGAAGCAAGAAGGGGGGTTGCGGGTGGATTTTTTGTGCGGGTGTGGCCGACCAGGGTTTCAGCGAAGAAAGGGATAGGGTTCCTGGGGAGGCCAGGGGTGCAAATAGAGGATTAGGGTTGGCGAAGCAGGGAGGTGTAGCGGTGGTGAGGCAGAGGGATCGCTGGCGGATTCGGGGCGGCATGCGGCTTAGAGAGGGAGGTGGTTCAAATCTGGCATGACACTGAGCTTGTGGAAGAAGGCGGCAGCAGCTTGTGTTCGGAAGGTGCTGGAAAAAGAAGGCCAAGGCATGTTGAGCTAGGGTTATTAGTGTTGAGTTGCTGCTAATATAGTTTTAAATTGATTGTTGTGATTTGTTTCGGAGTTATATTTGCTTCAGAAATCTGATTTGATCTGCTGCGGAAATTGTTTTTTGTGTTTAGTGAATTGCAATGAACTGGTTGTTTTTGTGATTGCATCTGTGTGGGGGTGGTGCGAAACAGGAAAGTGGAAAAGCTGTGGTAGAGGAGAGGTGGGGGTGACAATGTGTGGGGGAGACCAGTGGCATAATCAAGTGTGGGGTTGAAACAATGGTAAAGGCACCGTGTGTGGAGTGGGGATTATAGTGAGACAATCACCATGATGAAACGGTGAGACAGGTGGAGAAATGAAATGGTGACTGGGTAGAGGCGAGTGAAGCGGTGTGCGGGGGAGACCGGTGGCACCGTGAGTAATGCTCACGGTCTCACCATGAACGATACGGTGGCAGAGAAGGGTGAAAACGGTGGGATGTTCCACTGTGTGTACTTGCAAAATAAAAAGAACAGATTAAATAAATTAATAATTTAATAAAACTAAAGAAATAAATTAATAACTCAACTAATTAAAAATAAATAAAATAAAGTAGTATTAAATAATGAAATTAATTATACATTATTTAAAAGAATGAATTTATTTGTATTAAAAATTATAACAAATTTAATTTAAAATGAATTAATACATTTAAAGTCACTAATCAATCAATTAATTAGTTAAATAATTAATTAACATATTAATTAATGAATAAAACTATGAATTGAATAAAATTATGTTGTTAAAATAATTAAAATATTTACAAAATTAAGAATTGAAATGTGTTATTTATTTACAAATTTCAAATAAAGAATTGATTAATGAATTGATAAACTAAATAGAACCACAAATTGTAAAAAATAAAAGAATAAATAAATAAAAATCGAATTCACACAGATAACTAAATTTAAGAATTATTTAAAAAGACAGTAATGAATATTAAAAACAATTGATTTAAACAAAAAATGATTATTTTACACAGCAAAGTACTAAATCACATTAATTATAAATTATTTAATAAAAAACAACATTTTGGTATAAAAAAGTCTGTAAAAATATAAAAAGGGTGTGGAAAAGAGTGTGAAAATACTGCCACATCAAACTCCCCCACACTTAAAACTTTGTTTTCCCTTAAAAAAATACATGCCTTTAACTTAAAAATAGAAAGATGATTTGTGAGTTCAGTTCAAAAGGTGCATGATTAAACATTGGTACCCAGAGGATTAAGACCAACAGTAGGTCAGGCTTTTCAAAGGTGTTCAAAAATAGTGTCCTGCCTAGCTTTAAATACTCACTGGAAGTCAAAAACTTCACAAATTCATACACTGTCAAGTATTTCATTCCTCCTATGTGTATTCATTAATTTTCCTACTTCACCTTCCAATTCAAGTTCTAATTCAAGGTGTGTTGAACGGTTAGATGAAGTGGAACTCAAAACTTGACCATGGGAACCTTCTATTCTCACCTTCCCCCAAGTTCCAAAAGTTAAAGACCATTAAATTGATCACTTTATTGATTCAACTCAAATGAATATTAACTAAGTCAATTTCTCCCTTATTCATCTGGGTTCAAAATTCCCCTCACCTTAATGAGTTCATTTTTGACATGGGAACTTTATTTTAATCATTCCCAGCCATATTCCATGTGCAGAGCACTATGCGTAGCACTTATTAAGATTGAAATTAGATTTATTTATTCACAGAAATGCACTCAGTGCACCTTGTCTCAGATACTCACCGTGGGATCCCATTTTCCCATTTTACTCTAGTTACAAATGACTTAACTAATAAACAATCGAGTTGACTTCCTAAAGTGATTGAATATTAATTAATTTTCAAAGTGTGAGTCCTCTGGTTTCTAGTGAGAACTTCTAGTTACTACATGTCATGATCATCATCCCACAAAACCTATCTTGTCACACTCCCATCATCAGTTCCTAAACAGAAAGGTTCATAGAGAGAGTGAACAATTACACTCAACAATCATTCATACTTAACAGTTTCTGACTAAGTGCCACTCTTAACTTACAGCAAATAGTTATCCACTAAACAAGACATAATTGAAGTACTAGTAAACCTCCAATGACCATCATGTGATGAAAGAATTTGAAAAATTTTAAAGGAATTTTGAACCTTTTTTTGAAAAAATTTGACAATTTTTTAAACAACCACAAACTCAGGTTCAAGAAGGGGGAATTCGACATGAAACTAGAATAAACCCTCTCCCCCACACTTAAAACCCAACATTGTCTCCAATTTTGTATTCTAAGGTGGAATACATATTATGTTCAAAATAGATAGACATTTCAGCTGAAAAAGGATATGGAGGGGTATCAATGAAGCTCAAAAATTTTCTTTTCCACACAAAAAGTGAAATAAAATAAAAACAAAAACAAAAGAACCCAACAACACCAACTTCACCAGCAATAAGCTCATTTTTATTCCTAAAATATTCATGCTTTGAATGTTTAAAGAGAAGACAAAGGATTTAATCAATTTACTTCAAATTGTTGCATGATTAGCAGTGATGTGCAGCAGCAACATAATGAAATTGAAAGTAGTGGGTGGAAGCATGTTTCAATAAATCATCTCAAAATTCATTTTCAACTCTCTAGATACTAGCAGCTAAACACCCTTGAATGAAAACATAGTCATTCCTCATAGATTAGGGGGAATTCCCCCACACTTAGTTCATAGTGAAGATTAACCAAGTAATTGAAATTGAAAAAGGAAGAACAACACTTCCTTGAATTATTAGACCATTAGTAGCGGCATTCATCAAGAGATCCTATTCAACATCACTGGTTTGCTACTCTTCTTCATTAACCTGCATGTTCAAATAAGTAAAATAATATTTCAGAGTTTTAAGTTCAAGATAAGTAACCCAAGAGAGTGAGTAGAGAGAAATGTTATCCATATGATGCAGTGGATTTCTACCTTGAGGTTTCTTGGCTAAGTTTCTAGCAACAACAACTTTTTCTAGAACAAAAAAAGAACATGAATCACAATCAAGCAGTTAAGAAATTGAACTGGAGAACAAGAATCAGGGATTGAATTTATTAATGAACAAAAATAAAAGGGAAACAACTAAGCAACCATGGGTTAGTTACCATGCAACACTGAGTTTATAGTCCTCAGTTAGACTTGAATTAGTTCATTATTCCAACAGATATATGGTAGCCAAGCCCTTTGGCTGCCCTTCAAAGAAGTGATTTATTCTTTGACCATTGACTAAGAAAGGTCGATTATCTTCTCCAACCAGCTCAACAGCTCCATTAACCAAGACTTGAACAATGGAAAAGGGTCCTGACCATTTGGTATTCAACTTTCCTGGAAACAATTTCAATCTTGAATTGAAAAACAGGACTCTCTCACCAACCTTGAAATTCCTATTTTGAATGATTGAGTCATGAAAAGCCTTTGTTCTGTATTTTTAAAATTAATCATTCTCATAGGACTCTCTTCGAATTTCCTCCATCTCATTCAGCTCTAATAGTCTCCTCTCTCCAGCAGACTTAAAATCAAAGATAAGTGCCTTGACTGCCCAATAAGATCTCTGTTGTAACTCAATAGGTAGATGGAATGTTTTCCCAAAGAGCAGCCTATATGGTGACATCACTATAGGAGTCTTATAAGAAGTTCTATAGGCCCAAAGGGCCTCATCCGACTTCCTTGACCAGTCCTTTCTAGAGCTAGACACTGTTTTCTCTAAAATTTGTTTGAGATCTTTGTTTGAAACTTCTGCTTTCCCACTAGACAGTGGGTGGTAAGTGGTGCCTGTCCTATGTGAGAACCCATATTTCTCCATAAAACCTTTGAAATTATAATTCTTTAAGTGAGTCCCATTATCAGTGATGAATTCTCAAGGCACACCAAATCTAGAAAAGATGTTTTTCTTGATGAATTTCACAACACTAGTAGCTGAATTGTCGGGTAGAGCTACTGCCTCAACCCACTTGGACACGTAGTCCACAACAACCAAAATGTACTCATTCCCATAAGAGGATGGTAATGGTCCTATGAAGTCCAATCCCCACACATCAAAGATTTCAACCTCTAGAATACCTTTTTGGGGTAGTTCCTGTATTCTTACAACATTTCCCAACATTTGAAATTTATGACAGCCAATAAACAGACTCCTAGCATCTTTAAACAGTGTTGGACAATAGAAACCAGCCTGTAGGACTTTTTGAGCTGTCCTTTATCCTCCATGGTGACCACCCTAAGTTGATGAATAGAAGCTCTCAAGAATGGGAAAAATCTCATCCTCAACCACACATCTTCTCAGAATCCCATCAGCACACCTCCTAAAGAGAAGAGGGTCATCCCAAAAATAATATTTCAGTTCAGATATAAACTTCTTCCTTTGGTTGTGTGAGAGATCCTTGGGCATGACTACAGCTACCAGAAATTTGGCATAGTCTGCAAACCAAGTAGACTTCTACACAGAAGTAGCAAACAATTGTTCATCATGGAAAGAAGTATTGATCTCTTCTGGTTCCTTACTTAGGGAATTAGGTAATCAGGACAAGTGATATGCAACTACATTCTCAGCCCCTTTCTTATCCTTAATCACTAAATCAAACTACAGTAACTACAAGGTCCACCTCATGAGTCTGGTATTTGAGTCCCTTTTAGCCATCAAATACTTTAGGGCTGAATGATCTGTGAAAACTATAATCCTTGATCCTAACAAATATTGCCTGAACTTTTCCAAAGCAAACATCACAACATCCAACTCCTTTTCAGTGGTAGAATAATTTTTCTGGGCATCATCTAGTAGCTTTCTTTCATAGTAAATAACATGTAATCTCCTATCCTTCCTATTACCTAACACAACTCCTACTACAAAGTCACTATCATCACACATAACCTCAAAGGGAAGCTTCCAGTCAGGAGCAGTGATTATAGGTGAAGTAGTTAACTTCTTCTTGAGCAAATTAAAGGCCTCTAAACATGTCTCATCAAAGAGAAAGGGTGTGTCCTTAACCAGAAGGGAGCACAAGGGGTCTAGTGATCTTAGAAAAGTCCTTAATGAACCTCCTGTAGAACCCAACATGTCCCAAAAAACTTCTAATTCCTTTGACATTTTCAGGTGGGGGAAACTTTTGTATGAACTCAATTTTAGAATTATTGACCTCTAGACCCTCCTTAGAAACTTTATGTCCCAAAACAATGCCTTCAGTGGCCATGAATTATAAATTTTCCCAGTTTAGGACTAAGTTGGTGTGTTGGAACCTTTTTAACCCTAGTTCCAAGTTTTTCAGACAGTTCTCAAAGTTATCTCCCACAACAAAAAAAAAAAATCATCCATGAACACTTCAATTATCCTTTCAATCATGTATGAAAAAATTGCTATCATGCACCTCTGAAAAGTGTCAGGAGCACCACACAAGACAAAGGGAATTCACCGGTAGGAAAATGTCCCAAATGGACAGGTGAAGGTGGTTTTCTCTTGGCCCTCAAGTGCAATGGAAATCTGGTTGTAACCAGAATAACCATAAAAAAGTAGAAGAATTCATTGCCTTATAATATCTCTAACATTTGATCCAAAAATGGCATGGTAAAGTGATCCTTTCTTGTGGAAGCATTCAACTTTCTGTAGTCTATACAGACTCTCCATTTATTCACTACTCTTGTCTGGATTTTCTCATTCTTTTCATTAGTGACCACTTTCACTCCACTTTTTTTGGGTACCACCTGGACAGGACTAACCCAGGGGCTATCAGAAATGGGAAAAATTATTCTAGAATCAAGAAACCTAATCACTTCTTCTCACACAACTTCCTTCATGTTGGGGTTGAGTCTTCTTTGGGCTGCTACTCTGGGCTTACACTCAGGTTCCATTAGAATTTTATGCATGTATAGGGATGAACTTATCCCTTTGATATCAGCAATTGAACAACCTATGTCTGACTTGTATTTCTTTAAAACAGTAAGCATATTTTTCTCTTTAATCACCTCTATATTGGATGAAATGGTCACAATAAGGGTGTAATTGTCTCCTAAAAAGGAATATTTGATATGGGCAGGGAGGGGATTGAGTTCAAGGGTGGGTGGTGATTGGCTTGAGGGAAGACACTTAGGCCTGGGTGGACCAATATCTTCATGCTGCCTCTTATAGAAGGTAGTAGAAAAGGGTTTTTCCTCAATGAAAGAGCTTCCAAAAGATATCTTCTCAAACTTAGACTCTTATCTCGGGGTAAGAATGTGCTCTGGAACAAAATAATCTAGGTTCTCTAATAATTTTCCCTCATACTAATAAAAAAAATCTCTCTCCTTACTTGAGATAATCCCCATGCAAGAGGCAGCAGTGATTTCCGGTTCACTATTGATTTCATCTATCATTCTCAGAAACTTTTCTTCCTCCTTATAAACACTACTCTCAGTAACTAACATCTCATATTTTGGTAAGAATGGGTGGGTGGGTTATTATATTTTCTTATACACATTGAATTATTCTTTCTGTTCACCCAAATTGAAAACCAGTTTCCCCTTAGACACATCTATCACAGCTCCCCCTGTGGCCAAGAAGGGCCTACCAAGAATGATAGGAACCTCCTGGTTGCACTCCATATCAAGGATAAGAAAGTTAGTAGACAAAAAGAGTTTGCCTACTCCCACTAAAAGATCATAGACCCTACCCACTGTATAAGTAATGGACCTATCAGAAAGCTGTAACACAACAGTGGTGGGTTGGAGAACTCCTAATCTCAGGTGCTGAAAAAGTGACAGTGGAATCAGATTAATACTAGCACCCAAATCACACAAACAATTGAACTTACCACCTCTATCCCCAAATGTACAAGGGATGACAAAGCTTCCTGGGTCCTGAAGCTTAGGAGGTATCCTATTCTGCAAGACTGCACTACACTCCTCTATTAAGCTATAGGTGGAAAATTCTTCCAATGTCTTTTTGTTTGAACATAGTTTCTTGAGTGATTTCAGATATGATGGGATTTTAATCACTGCTTCCAAGAATGGGATATCAATGTTCATCTTTTTAACCACTTTAAAAAATTTCAACAGTTTAGAATCATGAATCGGTTTCTTAATTCTTTGTGGGAAGGGGATTGTAGGGGAAATATTTCTCACAATTGGGGGCATCTCTACAACTTCTTCTTCAAAAAATTTCTTCCCTTTATTGTCATTGTTTTTCAAGCCATTTTTTGGGTTTTTGAGTTGGAACAGTTGGGACTGGAGGGATTCCAATGGTGCTATCCAGTTTTCTAGATTCAGGTTCTTTCAGATTTGAGTTTCTAGTTTCATCCAGTTTCTCATTTTCAGAATTTTGGGGTTCTTTCCTAGGATCTTAGTGAGTTTGGAGACCACTTATATTGGTCACAGCCACAGAATTCTCCCTAGTATTGTCTTTAGTGGTGCTAGGCAGCCTACCCCTATTACTAGCATCCCTAGCCAACTGCCCCATTTTAATTTCCAATTTATTCATTCTAGAATCCATTTGAACTTTATTAAAATAATTTTTGGTCTTTTTTCCATCAAAACTCCCTATCAACTAATTGAACATGTCTCTCACCTCATATTTTGAGTTGTATGACTCATCCTTAGGTTGGGGCTGGGGTTGGAATTGCTGCCTAGGAGGCTGCTGGAATCCAGGAGGGGCAGTAGGTCAGAGGACTCTCTGCTCCCTCCATGAAAGGTTCGGATGGTTCTGATACCCCTGATTGTAGGTGTTGGAAAAAAGATCTTCCCTAGGCTGTATCTAAGGTCCATAGCCAGCAAAGCTGGCACTCTCATGGTGTTGGATAGGCATATCGAAGTTTGGACAATAGGTTTGAGAATGACCATACATTCCACAGTGGTGGCACTGCTCCTTAAGGATTTGATGTGGGTTCTCATTAAAGAGACCAGAAGCTTGGGATTCAGCTTGAGGAGCAGGGGCAGTTTCATTTATCACAATGATTCTCCTCCTAGAGAATTTGTTCTGGGAATTTTGAGCTAAGGCGTTAAAGATCTGTTTGAGATCCTCAACAGTCCTATCACTAAAGTCTCCTCCATAAGACTGGTCCACCAAGGTTTGATGGTAAGGGGTGAGACTATTGTAGAAGGTGTCCATAAGGAATTGAGGTGTACATTGATGGTTTGGAAACTGCCTAAGAAAACCTCTAAACCTATCCCAATCTTCATGAAACAGTTCTCCTTCACCCTGATGGAATCTAGTTATTTTGTGCCTAATTTCAGATATCAACCTCTTAGGATAGAATTTCATTGTGAAAGCATTGTAAACTTGTTCCCAGGTGACAAAGATTTCTTCTTCTAACTGTTGTAACCAATAACTAGCATTTCCCTTGAGGCAGAATGGGAACACTCTCAGTTTAAGCTCTTCCTCAGTGACACACCTCTGCTGGACACTACAATAGAAGGCTCTATTGATGTCAAGAGAGTCTTCACTAGGTATTCCATTGAAGGTAGGCAGCTTCCTAAGCATAGATTGATTGATCTCGTAATTTCTGGACCTAGGAGAGAGCCCAATGCATGAAGGGTTGCTAGACACTAAAGGTAACAAAAACTCTCTCAAACTGTTCCTCTCAGCTATGTCATTCCCAGGTGGGTTCATTATTCCAGGTTGGTTCAAATTCTCAGGGAGTGGGTTGTTCAAGTTTTCATTTCTGTTATCTTCCATTTGACCTTGTATTTTTTCTTTTTCACTTCCTTAAGGTGATTATCAATTTTGGAATTACCAGGTACTAAGTGTTCAGACTTAGACTTGGTTTGCATGCAACAAGTTCACAATTTTTTTTTGTATTTCAATTTTTTTCTTTTTGCAGATTTTTTAGTGTTTTTTTTTGTAATTTTTGTGATTTTTTTATATGTGAATTTTTGTTTGGTTTTTTTTATCGCACCTAGCCACTCCAACAATGATGCCAAAATTTTCATGCTCGCACGTCATTGGGAACGAAAAAAAAACTAAAATTTATAACCTACTTACTACTTTGGATAGTGGTAAGACAAGGTTGAACCACAGGGAGGCCTTATGTTGTGTTTAGCGATCTAAAAAAAATAAACTAAACAAAAAAACACACAAGAATAATCAAACACAATGGTGGTGGTGAAGTGAAGAGAGTGAGAATTATTGTGTGAAGAAATTAAGGTGAGCTGGTGAGTGCAAAGGGAGTAGACAAAGCAGCAATGAAAAATTGTGGTGTAAACAACCAATAGATGAGTAGGGGGGAAAGTCCACTGGTCGATTTGATATTGCATAGCCTTGTTCATGCATTGAGATTTAAAGAATATGGATCTGACTTAAAGTAATTGCCAGATTTGTCCTCTGGTATGTTTTTGATGAAATAACTATTACAGTTCTTCAACTGTAATAGTCATTCTATCCAATGGTGATGAAGGTCAGATATCACTGGGCTCAACTTGTCAGTTGAGTTTAGTGTGTCTCTCTCATTCGAGCATAACTCACTTGTCAGTGAGTTCCTAAAATTGAAAAAATTTTCATTAAAATTAAATCAATATCGGTTTCACTCGACCTTATTGTTTTGAACATAAATCTGAGTGAGAGAGAAATGCCAGGAAATGATGCAGTGCATAAATCAGACTAAACAAACCTAATCAACCAGTTTATTGCCCCCGAATGAATTTAGCTAGAAATAATGGTTGGTTTTAATGAAACAATAGAATTAAGATCAATTAAATTCATATTGAAATAAGTTGCAGAAAAATAGAGCACAAGGAAAACTAATATGTTCAAACTCCCTGCTAATTCTTCCGAAGGTACTAATTCCTACTGTTTAATGGTGTACGCGATGCTGAAATGCGCTTGATATCCCGCCCTGGGAATTGAGGCATGAAATGAACTGATCTGCTGCTCTCGGTGCTCCAATATGCTCGCGAAGGCGATGCTGTATGTTCCCCCTGCTCTGCTTCCCCAGTCTGGATCAAATCATCGCAGCTTTGTCTCTTGTTCCCCTATCCCGAATTCTGTTTTTTGCAAGTCTCCCACTCCGCTGGATATATCAATGCCTCTCCCACCTCCTATGCATTCATCACCCAGTCGAAGTCTTTGGAATCTCATCTAAAGTGTTCCCCGACCTCCACGTGTAGATTTCACTGTGTTGTTCCTCCCATGCTTGTCATCGGAGCAGTTTCTACTAACTGAATGAAAATAATATGCGTGCGTACCAAAATAAAATCTTCCCTAGAAATGAAGATCCACATGGCATGTTTTTATGTGCACGTCATGACTTTTTAGTGAACTCTATTTAAGTGCAAACAACCCCTGCAACGAAACAACAACAAACACACATGATCTCAATAAAAAGTAACTACTATGTATAACTAAATAAATTTATACACTATATATTAATATCACTACTTAAAGTTAATAATAATACTAATATTTAATAATATTATTAATATAAGAATAACATATATTATAAGAAATTATATATATAAGCTTATATACCTATTATTATTATCATTATATTGTATATGATATATAACTCATAATATATGAATCATAAAAATAACATACACAATTATATATTGTTAATGTTCTACTAATTATATTTTTTATATATGTTACTATCAATATTATTATCTATTATATATATATATATATGTTATTATAGGTTATAATAAAATATAAAGATAATAAAATGAAAAATTAAAATTAAAGAAGAAAAGGGGGTGGTTCTATTTGTTCAACGCAAGGGAGAAGTGGTAAGGGTTTGGGTGGTTCGAGGGCCGAGGTGAGGTAAAAGGTGAGGTCTAGGGTGGTTCGACCACGACTTGGGTTCGGCCAACAGGGTGGAGGCGAAGGTGGTTTGGTCCAATGAAGCAGGAAGGGGGGTTGCGGGTGGATGGTTTGTGCGGGTGTGGCCGACCAGGGTTTTAGCGGAGAAAGGGATAGGGTTCCCAGCGAATCTAGGGGTGCAGACAGAGGATTAGGGTTAGTGAAGTAGGGATGTGCATCGACAGTGAGGCATAGGGATCACCGACGGATTCCGGGCGGTGTGCGGCTTAGAGAGGGAGGCAGTTTAAATCTGGCATGGTGCTGAGCTTGTGGAAGAAGGCGGCAACGACTTGGGTTCGGATGGCACTGGAAAAAGAGGTCCGAGGCAAGGTGAGATAGGATTCTTAGTGTTGAGTTGCTGTTAATTTAGTGTTAAATTGATTGTTGCAATTTGTTCGGAGTTAGATTTGCTTCATAAATCTGATTTGAGCTGCTGTGGAAATTGTTGTCTGTGTTTTTTGAATTGATATGAACTGGTTGTTTTTGTGATTGCATCTGTGTGGGGGTGGTGTGAAACAAGAAAGTGTAAAATCTGTGGAAGAGGAGAGGTGGGGTGACAGTGTGTGGGGGAGACTGGTGGAACAGTCAAGTGTGGGGTTGAAATGGTGGAAAAGGCACCGTGTGTGGGGTGGGGATTACAGTGAGATAGTCACCGTGATGAAACGGTGAGATAGGTGAAGAAATGAAATGGTGGCTGGGCAGAGGAGAGTGAAGCGGTGTGCGGGGGAGACTGGTGGCACCATGATTAATGCTCATGGTCTCACCGTGAACGATACGGTGGCAGCGAAGGGTGAAAATGGTGGGATGTGCCATCGTGAGTAACTAAAAAATAAAAATAACAGATTAAATAAATTAATAATTAAATAAAACTAAAGAAATAAATTAATAACTCAACCAATAAAAAATAAATACAATAAAGTAGTTTTAAAAAATAAAATTAATTATACATTATTTAAAAGAATGAATTTATTTGTATAAAAAATTATAACAAATTTAATTTAAAATAAATTAAAACATTTAAAGTCACTAATTAATCAATTAATTAGTTAAAGAATTAATAAACGAATTAATTAATAAATAAAACTATGACTTGAATAAAATTAAGTTGTAAAACTAATTAAAATATTTACAGAATTAAAAATTGAAATGTGTTATTTATTTACAAATTAAAAATAATGAATTGATTAATGAATTGATAAACTAACTAGAACGAAAAATTGGAAAAAATAAAAGAATAGATAAATAAAATTCAAATTCACACAGATAACTAAATTTAAGAATTATTTAAAAAGACAATAATGAATATTAAAAACAATGGATTTAAACAAAAAATGATTATTTTACAAAGCAAAGTACAAAATCACATTAATTATCAATTATTTAATAAAAAAAATTTTGGTATAAAAAATTCAGTAAAAATATAAAAAGGGTGTGGAAAAGAGTGTGAAAACACTGCCACATCATGTATGTATACATATATATATAATTTGTCACGTATTAAAACACCGGTAAAAATGTCACTAAAATAGCACGTTTTCTTAAAAACATAATTAAATTTAAAAAATATATGTATTTTATATAAATAAATAAATAAATAAATATATATATATATATATATTTCTATATGTGTGTGTCTATTTTTATACACACACACACATATATTTATATATATGTTTATATATATATTTATGCATGTGTGTGTATTTGTTTATATATATTAATATATATGTATATACAAATATATGTGTATGTGTTTTTTATATGTTTATATATATGTTTTAGTATTTAAAAAATTAATATATTATATAAATATAAATAATATTATATATTAATATATATATTGATATATATATATAAATACGTTTATATTTTATATTTTATCTTGATATATATGGATAAGTTTATATTATATCATATATATATTTATATATCTATATGTCTATATATTATATTATATATATATATGTTTATATTTCATATATATCATATGTTTATATTAATATATATATTAAAAAAATATTTGTATATATATATGTCTATGTGTGTGTGTGTCTCTATGTCTGTGTAAATATATGTCTATGTGTGTATATATATATATATTTAATTATAATTATATATATAATTATCCATGTTGTAAAACACTGGTAAAAATGTAACAGAAATATATACATTTTTGTAAAAACATGAATAAATTTAAAATATATATGCTTTCTTATATATAAATATATATGAATATATTTATACATATATTTCTATATTTATATATATATCTTTCTGTGTATGTGCTTATATATATATAAATATATTTGTTTTTATATACGGTTTCATATATACGTGTCTGTATATATATATATATCTAAATACATATTTACATCGATGAAGGGAAATGAGATATACAAATATAAATATGTCTAGCGATGTTTCCTGAAAAACTTTGATAAATTAGTGATGTTTTTTAGGAAATGTCCCTAAATATGTGATTTTTAGGAAACATATCTAAATTAGTGACGCTTGGAAGAAAAAATTGTTAAATTAGTGATATTTTTCAAAAAAAATTTCTAAAGTAGAGGAATTTTTCACGAACCATCGCTAAATTAGAGATTTTTTTAGGAAAAGTATCTAAATTAGCGATGTTTTTCAGAAACGCTTCTCAATTAGCGACTCTTCCAGAAAAAATTCATAAATTAAAAAATTAGGGTCTTTTTTTATATAAGTTAAAAAACACATCTCTAAATTACATTTTTTGCAGTGGAACATTACCCAATGCCTTGGACCATGATTTGGGCACACCCATCATATAAGCTATATTGGGTTTATTTTTCTCTATCAAGGCATAACCATCATAGAAGCTATATCTGGCTCAGCTTGTGCTATCTAGGTGCACCCATTTCTCATATCATGATCAAGTACCATATTATGAATAAAATTTTTTATGATTTCATTTTTTCCTGATAAAACATTTGATTAAGTATTCTAAACTCACATATGAATCATATTTAGATACTAAAGTACTCTTTTATTTTAAATCTTATTTTATATATGAAAATAACCTTTTCTTTTCCAAAACCATTTTCAATATAAAAATACACTAAAAAATGTAATTATGGTCTTTATTTTAATGAAACAGTAAATCTTTTAATGGAATCCAAACTTCATATAATGGTTATGGTGGTGGAAGAGTTGTTACTACCATATACATTAAAATTGAATATTCCTTTTTCCATGTATAAATAATGCCACACATTTCATACAACTAATTAGTTTTTTGAAAAAACATGAATGAAATAATAATATTCAATTTAAAAAACTATCAATATTAAAATAATTTTAAAAACATATACATGGATGAAAAATAGGGTTATATGGAAATCATTAAAATATTATTTTTTAAAGAAAGTCCCTGATCACTTTTGAAATATTTGAACCTCAAAACCCATGAAAGAATTACGTTAAATAAAAATATACATACCAGGTAATTGAAATATTTATGATATGAAATTTCAATGGGTTAGTATATACACCTCATAATTGAATATTGGAGCATAACATCTAATTATGCCTCAATAAATTGAATATGAGACAAAGTCTCTTATGTAAACTTCGATTCATTATGGTCGATGTTTATATTCCAGAATAAGAAACTTTTGTATCTTATTTACTTACTTAAGAACCATTTTAAATGTTTATTAATGCTTTCATTTCTATTATTACCATATTGATTACAATTACATAATCAATGATGTTTACATTAGATGTTTCGATGATATTCAAATTATGTGTTTAAAATGACTGTTGAGTTGACTATTTTTCTAAGATGCAATACCCTAACTTTTCTAGAGATCCTTATGAACATTTTTAGGTACACTTTTACGTTTTATTTAGTTATATATTGGTTGGATTATTATTTTGGAGTGAAATTAGAGAAATTTGGAAGCCCATGGGAATGTTCATGGTTGGTGAATGGTTTAAGAAAACCATTCGGTTTTCCTGAAGAAACCATGAGCCCCATTTTAGAGGAATAAGAGGAGGCGCATGGTTTGCACATGATTTGGCCAAAGCATTCGACCTCCCTACCCAAACCACATTCCCTAAAATAGAGGTTATTTATATGGTGGGTCCATAGTTATTATAACACTAAGCCATATAAGAGAATCCATTCACCCCCTAATTATAGGTGTATAGTTAAGGTTTATAGTTTTTAACACCATTCACCTCTACCCAAGAAACCATGCACACTAGTTTTAATTCCCTATTTTTTTTATTAAAGTTACCGAATCCCAAGTTATTTTATCCATTATAACTAACTTGAAATTAATGGTTTTGCTTTATTTTATTGTCTGGAAAGTAATTACAAGGCTCCACAAACCTATTTAGTAGTGAATCAAAGATCCAGTTGAAGGATCAACTCATTTTTGGTCATTTATTTCTTTCATAATTGGTTTACCATTTATCTTGTATCTCTTTCCCAATGAGGACAATTGATTTTTCCTATTTTAGAAATGGATTATATCTAGATTTTATTTGATAATGTTCTCATAGATTTCAATATTAGGTATTGGTCCAAGATTATCCACATCATCGTGATTTCTATATTCTCATAAAAAAATTTTGTTTTTCAATTTTGTGAATTTTCATCAATGACCATGATGTAGGTGTTCTAATTTTCATTTCCTACAGTCTTAATTTTATTTAGGTGTATGTAATTGTGCAAATTCAATTTCCACATTTGGAAATCACATCTTTAATTGAATAAATTAATTGGTTTTATAATGGGATTGTGAAATTGACTAAATAACAAGATTTTGAAATTGATTGATTAATGAGATAATGAAATTTATGGCAACCCATGGGGTGTTCTGATATGATTGAAATAATTATTTATAAATTGTAAATAGTTAAACAATATATTTATTAAAAGTGTTGAAAAATTAGTTATTAAATGATTGATAAATGGGTTGTGAATGTGGGACCATGATATGAAATATTTTTGAATGAGTTGTGGGATAGGGAATTCAACTCCAATACCCTCAGGTTTCAATATTACCACTATATGCCCCCATTAATTATATTTATTATTTGTGATCTTTGAGTTGTGGGACAAGGAATACTGCTCTAAATACCCACGATGTTCTACAGTGCTACTCTAGGCCCCCAATTTATGATTGTGAATTTGGATGTTAAATTATTAATGAAAACCCATGATATAATAAAATGTTATATCATTTTTGGATGGTTTAAAATCCTGGATGGGATGAAGAAGGAATTGTTGGTTCAGGTATCACCATGAACCTAGGGGTTATGTGGTTAATTAAAATATATTTTAATGTTAAAATTGTTTACATTATATTTTGTACTTCATTAATTATAAAAATATATAAATTGTTATAGACTTGATATTGCTTGAGATGTCATTGGTGGTTTCTTACTGAGTTATACTCATAGAATACTTGAGCTACCTGATAATTACCATAATAGACATCATGTTTTAAGGACAAGATAAAGGAAAGAACCCAATGTTAGATGGTTGAGTTGAGATTAGGGATGTAGCATGTATGAGGTGATAATACATAATTTCCAAACCCTCCTTATATTTTTTATTATTTTGTTATTTTGGTTTTTCATTATACAAATTACATTCACTATGGAATGTCATATATAGTAATTTGGTTTATGGTTAATTTTCCATGTTTTAGAATTATCATGTGATATTGGTCTTGATAAATTATGGTATTATCTGAGTTATTATTTTTATATTTTGGATATTGTTTCTTGATTTACACTATTATTCTTGTTTTATAAAGTAGGTATAGTATCCTCACATTATATATTAGAGCATCTATACTAGTTAGCAGCCTTTGGTGTTATGAGAGATTCTCTTGAGGTCATATAACCAACTTGCTCAATGCACCCTCGTTTGGAACCTGTGATGGGATATTAGAAGGTGGTATTAGTGGAATTTTTATTCACTTGTTTTTTATATTAGAATTTGGGTATGGTTGATATGATACTAGGATTAGTAAAGAATTGGTCACGATCTTGTGCATTAGAGTAGCTAACCCATGTACAGGGAAAAACCAGAGTACCCAGTGTTGGATTGGGGTTCTTGATGGTTTCTATTTAGGTTTAATGTTATTCCACATTGAGTGATGCAATTTTGTGTGATTTTATTATTTTATATGATTTTTTTCATGGAATTATATGGTAAAAAATTGGTGTATGCATGTATCATTTTAGGCACTTAGGATTTTGTGTGACATGAATTATTTTAGGTATACATGGAAAAGTATTTTTTAGGTAGGTGGTTATAAAGAAAATTATTTTCATTATTTTGGTATTTAAAAATGAAATGGTTCCTAATAATAAATTGATAATTTTTAATTATGAAAAATGATGTAAATTGAAATGAATAGAATGAATGTATAATGATAATCTTGAACTATGAATGTATTTTACCCTATGTTAGCCATGAAACATATGAGGGATGGATGGTGGTAGTGATATTTCATTAGTTTTGACTGTGTGGAGGTGAATGTAGGATAAATTGTTATGGATTTATAATAATCCTCTTGTGTAAATGTGTTAGTGATGTGTTTGTATCAAAATAAATATTCTTTTAATTGTAGATTCATATCTCTATGATGTCAGTTTTTGATTGGATGACATGAGGATATAGCTGAAAATAATCAACCAGAAATGGAACCTGAGGCTTGGATAATTCATAGTAAAGGATTTAGAGAGTAGTTTGATGAGAAATTCTCTCTCAATATGATGTTCATGGGAAGATAAACATTTTGGGCTGTGTAGAGTATGTTCATATTGAAACTGGAGCCCTAGTTTTGGCACCCTTTGACATTCAATGGAGTGGGTGGTCTTGAGGTAGCTGAGATCTGGATTGATTCGATCCAGATGATCGATGACCATTTAGAGACTCATGCTGATAAGTGTTTCAAGTTAGATTCTTATATATTACATGGTAAAGTAAAGAGTTGGTGGGATATTCAAGCTCAATATGGGTAGTTGGATAACATGGTATCGAAGTACATTCAGGATAAGTCTATGGAGTACATTTACCCAGAGACATTCAATAAGTAGAAAGTAGAAGATTTTATGTGGTTGAACTAGGGGAGTATGTCTGTGTTTGACTATGACGGTAACATTACTGATTATCAACACTTTATCCCAGGGTTGGGAGGATAACTATTGCTGGGAACTATTTTCAAGGAGGGATTAATTGTGATATTATATCCCAGGTTAACAACTTTAGATTTAAAAAGTTTTTTGATGTTTTTAATCATGCTATAATTTATGAGGGGAACCTAAAGGATAATTCCAGTAGAATGAATGTTGTTTCTACTGGTTGAACAAGAGGTATACGTCTTCTGAGTATAGGAAGTGTCACTATGATAATGTCAACTAGGAAAATAGAAACCGAAGTGGAAGGGGGAATGATCAGTTATTCATAGTACTAACCAAATATACTTCCACTTATATTATAGGTTAGGACACATTCGTAGCTAGTGTACATGACCACTATTGGATTATTGAGCCTATGATAATATGGGTCACATGTTGAGTTATTGCAGGAACCCTCAACCAATAGGTATTTATGGGGGAACAATACATAATTAGAGTGTCGTAAGGGGGTCTTCTGCCCCATATTAGTCTCATAGTTAGAGTAATTTTAGTCATGGTAGTTGAGGCGATATACATGGTACATTAGGGTAAGATCACTCATATCAGTAGAGTTGTGCAACTTAGGGGACTCATACAACAACATAAGGAAGATGGATATGATAGTTACATGTAGTTTAGCATGAACTTGTGGATAGCATGTATGGGCCATCAAAAGATAGAGATATTATTCTTATATCTTTCATACTTAGTAGTGCCTTATCTGATTCAAGAGACTATCATTATTTCGTATCTATAAAACTCATGAACGATTTAAGACTAATGGTGGAGATTTTTCTTGTTGTTAGGACGAGAAACACACTATTGGGAGTATGGTTGGGGAATATCTATTTATGTGTAAGGTGTTCTATCGAGGTTGGGGAGTATCATTTTCATTGGTATCTATACATACCTGTTATTTCATGCTTTCGCATGATTTTGGGAATGGAATAGATGGTATCATATGGAAAACATATCGATTTTTACTATAGGAGATTCAAATTTACATCTCATGAGGGTAACATTTATGTTTATCGATGAGAGTGGGATATCTATGATGGTCATACCTGGATAGTTAATCAGTAACTAGGTGAGATCACCACCAAGGTTGAATGTTTTTTGCTGGATGATGTGGGTGTGAAACATTGTTCCTTTCCACCCACAGTGGACCAGTTTAAGGACATGTTTCCTGAGGAATTATCATGGATACCGGCTATAAGGGATGTTGATTTTATAATTGAGATCATACCAGGATCCAAATATGTTTCAATTACACTATAAAAAATGGCCCCAATAGATCTTCAAATGATTAGAATTAGCTATAAGAGTTGATGAATAAGGTATTTATCCATACTAGTATGTTTCCTTGGGGTTATCCATTTTTTTCTACAAAGGATAATGGGACATTGAATTTATATGTTCATTACCACAATTTTAACAGGATGATAGTGAAGAACCAGTTGAGAGGATATTGTGTGTTCCCCAAAATTTAATTGAGATCAGGGTATCATTAGTTGAGAGTTATTCCTCCTGATATACCATGGATTACTTTTTGAAGAAGGCATGTAACTTTTTAGTTCTTCATAATTATGTTTGGGATAAAAAATTCTCCTGATGTGTTTATGGCCTTGAAGAACCAAATATTCCCCCCATACTTAGACCATTTTGTTGGTTTTTTTTGGGTTTCATCTTGGTGTACTCCCTGACTCAAGAAAATCATGTCCATCATCTTGAAATTGTCCTGAGTACACTAACAGATCATAATCTAAACACTAAGATATATAAGTGTAAATGTTGGATCAACAAGGTACATTTCATAAGACAAATCATCTTGGAGGAAAGTGTGTATGTGGACCCATAGAAATTTAAGGTAGTCATTTCTTGGGAGAATCCCAATAATGATATTGATATCCATAGTTTTTTTGGTATAAGTGGGTTATTATCAGAGGTTTATTCTGTAATCTTTCCATATAGAAGCACCACATTCAATATTATCTGAGAAAAGAATTATATTTTAGTAGTCTAGAGTTTTTGAGAATTCTTTCTAGGAGGTGAAGAAGTTTTTGACTACCACACCGATTTTGATCCTACCCAAACTGGGTGTGGAGTATTCCATATTTTGTGATGTGTCCAAGGTTAGACATAGAGCAGTGGTGATTCATGGGGATCTAGTTGTGTTTCATAGTTCATTATAGTTGAGGAAACATGAATGGAATTAACATATGCATGACCTCAAGTAAGCTGTGGTGGTTTATGGATTAATTTGTTGGCATCATTATCTATTGGGAGAAAAGATTACTATGTATACCGACCAAAAAATATTTAAGTATATATTTTAACAGTGATATTTGAATCTAAATCAGTTGAGGTGGGTTCAATATATTTAGTCATTTAATTTTTTATATAGACTATACACCCAAGAATGAAAGGAGGGTTGATGATGCTTTGAGCAGAAAGAAATATAATCAGGAAGTTCTAGAGTCCATTTCTATGTAGAAGATGGTGACCTCACTAGATGATATGAACATTATGGTTAAAGAGGGATAGAATAATATTATCCTCAAATTAGTATCAGGAGAGTCCACACATTTGATTCAGATCAAAGACTTGAAGGTGAGGAGTCTCCTTTTGATTGGACTGTAGATGAGGACGAGATATTCTATGTCGAGAACTATGTTGTTGTGGATATGTGTATGCAAGAAGAGTCGATGTGTGATTTTCATTCCTTGAAATTGGTGGTACATCCTAGATTGACCAAAATATACCCTGACCTATGTTGACCGTATTGGCAGTCAGGCATGCAAATGGATATTTTAGTGTTCATGACATAATGATACATTTTTAATAGGTGATGGCCAAGAATCAATGAACTGATGGTTTACTACAGATGTTAACCATTACTAAATAGATTCTAGATGACGTTACCATATACATCATGGTGGGTTTTCCAAGTTTTCCATAGAATAATGATTCTATATGGTTATTTGTGGACATATTGATGAAATAATCCCATTTCTTACCTATTCGAGAGACTTCCACATTGGATCAGTTGGGGGATATATTTAGTCATAGGATGTTCCATTCCGATAAGGTACCACCAAAAATTGTTTCATCCCATGATCCACTATTTACTTCACACTTCTTACATGCATTTTAGAAATTCATGGGGTACCCAGGTATTTTTGAGTACATCTTTACACCCATATACATACAGGCAGTCAGAACATAATATTAAGGTTTAACAAAATATACTACAAGCATGAATCATAGAATTTTGTGGGTCTTGATATAATTACATAACATTAATTAAGTTAAAATATAACAACATTTATTATGAGAATAATCAGATGGAACCATATTATGCACTTTATGGTAGTCCATATAGATCACCCTTATACTAGATGGATGTATGTGAGTCTGAATTGATTGGACTGAGTCTCATGAAGGATACATTGGAATATGTATAGTTGATTCATAATTGTATAGATATGGATAAAAGTATAAATAATTCATATGTTGATAGATGTTGACAAACCTTGAGTTTACAATGGGTGATACTTCATTCCATCAGGTTTCACCTAGATTAAGTCAGCACATGATTCAGAGATAAGGAATTTAGGTACCTATTACTATTTGTTCATTTTAATATTGTGAATAGAATTGGATTGGTGGCATACTAATTAGATCTTTAATAGAGATATAGTTATATTCAAGATGTTTTACATGTGTCACAACATTGGTAGAATCACTCCATCCATTCTCATGTGATCGATGTTAATGATTTGATCTTGAGGATAATGCATCCTTTAAGGAGAATGTGATTCATATTATGGATCACATTGATAATGTGTTATAGTGAAATATCGTACAAATAGTCTAAGTATTGTGGAAACATAGTTGAGTTGAGGAAGAAATATGGGAGATGGAAACAAATACGAGGTCTTAATGGCCTGAACATTTTACCGTAGAATCTTAGAGATTTTTGGTAGTATAGATTGGGGATGAGTTGTTATTATATGGAGTGATTATATGATAGAGGATATTCTATAGAATCCTCATGCATGTTTTCAGTTACTCTTTTACGTTTTTAGTTATACCTTGGTAGGGTGTTTATTTTTTTTGGGGGGGGGGTTTAGGTGAAATTTTAGAAATATAGAATCACATAAGGATTTTTATGGTTTTTATATATCTAGGGAAAACCATATGGGTTTCCCTAAGAAATTTTGGGCCTTATTTTTTTGGAACAGGAGGTGGTGCACAGTTGGCGCATTGTTTGCAAAAATCGTATGAACACTCTCCCCAAACTGTTCACCCTCAAACCAAGGAGATTTACATGATGGGAACATGGTTTTCCAAACCGTTTACCATATAGGAAAAAATATGTTCCAATTATGTATAAGTTCATAGTTAAGGTGATTTTTTTTGAAAACCATGTGCCTTCTCCCAAGAAATCGTTCATGTAGGTTTTAATTCCCCATTTTTTTTTATTAAAATTATCAACCACACCAGTTTTTTCACAATTCACCATCACTCAAACTAAGAGGTTTTACTTCATTTTTTGAGTTCCTTGATAGTATTCCAAGGCTCTTAAAATCCATTTCATGATGAATCGAAGATCCTGATGAAGAATCAACTCCTAATTGGTAAGTGATTCATTCTCGATTACTTTTCTCTACCCCCAGTCTATATTTCCAGATGAAGAGGGATGATTTTTCATCTGTTGGAGATGGTTTAGATATAGGATTCAATGAATATTTTTCATTTGGATATAGATCATTAGTATTATTCCTAGATCATCTGTTATATTTTCACCCGGAACTTTCCATAACAAATTTTTGATTTCAGTTTAGAAGATTTTAATCAAAGACGATGAGGTTGGTGGTCTAATTTTGAATTACCATAGTCTTAATTTTATTTTGGTTATTAAATTGAAAAATTTAAATCTCCATGTTTTCTAATAAAATATTGAATTTAATTAATTATGTGGTTGACTAATGGGATTTTAAAATTCATAGAATGACGGGATTATTAAATAGATTGATTTATGGGGTTATGAAATTGATGGAAAAATATGGGGGGGTGTACTAATATGATTTTGAATATTTATTTATAAATTATGAATAGTTTATAAATGGATTTATGAAATTATTTGAATAATTATTTATAAATTGGTTGATAAATGGGTTGTGAACATGGGACTATGAGATGTGTTATTTTTTAATGAGTTGTGGGATAGTAGATACTTGTCCAAATACACACGGGGTTCAATAATTATTATTTAGGCCCCCATTATAAATATTTTTTTTGTGACCATATTGTTATGGGATAGGGACTCCTACTCCAAATACCTATGGGGTTCTAGAATTTGGCTCAAGGCCCCCAATGTATGATTGAAATTTTTTATGTTAATTTATTAATGAAAAACCATGATACAATAAAATGTGACATATTTTTAGGATGGTTAAGAATCCATCATGGGAAAAACAAGGTATTGATGGTTATGGTGTCACTTATAACCTAAAAGTTATGCAGTTAATTAAAGGATATTTTATTGTGAAAACTATTTAATTTATCTCATATACATTATTCTTTATAAAAATTCAAGAACTATTATAGATTGGATATTGTCTAAGAATACATTTATGGTGGGATAATGAGTTATACTCATACCCTACTCAGACTTCTAGATTAGAACCCAAATATACATCACATTTCTAGGAAAGGATAAGGCAAATATCCCTTTGTTAGATGGATGAGTTGGGATTTTGGATGGAGCATGGATGAGGGGACCAGACAAGGTGTTAGGATCTGCACATGAGTTGTTAGTGTGTCCTTATTTTTGTTTTACAAAATACACACGACACACATTATGGCATGAAATATCTCCTACTTTGATTTATGGTAAATTTTACATGTTTTTTAATTATCATGTGATATTAGTCTTGATCAATTGTGGCATTCTATTGGTTATTATTTATTGTCATTTGGATATTGTTCATTTATTTTAGATGTTTTGATTATTTTATAAAGATTATATAGTATCCCCATGTAACATATTAGTCCCGAACTACGAGTCGGCATAATTTCAAATTTGGGGAGATGTGACTAAGGTCATGTAACCAATAGGCTTGGGGAACTGGCATGTGGATCATGGGTGAGTATGTTATATAATAAGTCATTATCTCAACATATCTATAATAATAATCAAGGAATATTTATCACATTTATACATCAATTATAGGTTTTTTTGGTAAGGTAGGAAGGTATTTAGGTAGGTATTTTAATATAAAAAGGCTTTGATAGTGTGAAGAGGAGAGGATATATGGTGGCCATTTATAAGTGAGGTGAGTTGTACATTTTTAATTTTTGAAAATTAAAAGGTGTACCCATGTTTTTCACAAACTAAAAGTGTAACACCCCAGGTAAATAAAGAATATGACATTTTCATATTTATCCATATTTGTGAATAAAATATTAATATGACTTTAAAGGGGATTCTATGCTCGATGGCGTACCCAACACGTAACAACGAGTTTCTTGGGAATCTTACATTGCACTCTAATAATAAAATAATATTATTTTAAATGGTAGTTAACATGTAGCTGTTGTATTGGAGGGAATGGATAGAAATAACTAAAATATGATTATATATGTTTTTAAATGTTTTTACATTTATCCAATAAAAGATAAAGGCATAAAATACGGAAAGAATTCAATTTTAGGCGTATATGCCCTAGTTTTCACTAAAGGTTCACTTATCGCCTTTTGATGGAGAACCGTCATTAAATGTAGTTTTGTTCACTATTATACATCCTTTTGGACCAAATAAAACTCTTTTTAATAATTGGGACATCAAAATTTACTTTGTGTCAATTTTTGGTATCTTTCTGATAAAGTTTATTTTTTAATGAATAGTGTAAAATGTTGCATTTTAATTCAAAACTTCTTTTTAATCTAATTTATTCATATGATTAGATTATATTTTGAATTGGTTTTAAAGTTAAATTAGAATATATTTTTACCATTAAATCCAATAGTGGTCATTGGAATTAATTTCACTTTGAAATCAGACTTAAACTAGTGTCAATCTTTTGATACTTATTGTTTCATAAAAACACGCTATTTGCTCTGACAGTGGGAATTAATTATTAAATTAATTAATGTGACTTATATGTTTTGAATTTTGTAAAATAGACTTCATTTTTTAATTCAGAATATCAAATATAGCTTAGGGTAAATTTTTTGGATTTTTCTGAAAAACTTCAATTTTTGATGAATAGTGAAACCACTAAGTGGTACTTATAAAAACTGATTTTTCCATTTAAATGAAATTTTTCCATATTTGTGTTTTGAATTTAAAAAATCCGACATACATGGTTTTCATTAAGAAGTAAAATGTGGTTCAATGGGATAAAAATAATTTTTTGGTGAATAGTAACTTATTAAGTTTTTAATCGCGATTAGAGGTAATTAGTGTAGTTTAAGGTAAAAATAATGTTTTAATAATATGAAATGAACTTGACACATGTCCTAAACTCATTGGATGTGTCATGGCCGACCAAGAAAACCCATGGGTCAACTTGGGGACCCCATGAAGCCACTTTGGTTGGAAAATGACATTAATATCTTTTTATTTAAAGTTAAAGTAAAAATGAGACAAACATGAAATGTTTTACTAAAACAATTTTTACATGGGGTTATAAAAATCAGATTTTTGAATATAAATATTCATTGGAAATATAAAAAGATTTCTTACATCATAGTATTTTTTTATAATTTTTAGACATTGAATAAATTAAATTATTTATGACATCATGATGATGCAGCGATGACCTCATTATTTAACGATTTAAATAAAATGGAAAGATAATGTAATATCTAAGACCTAAACATGTCCAAAACCTATTTTATGGGTGGATTTAGAACCCTTATCACCTTATCCTTGAAACAAATAAATGTAGGACCTCTTAAATCCGAATACAATTTTAAAATAAAGTGACTTTTCTTTACCTTCCAAGAGTGCCCCTCCTCTCCTCTTATAAAAGGCCCCCCACCTCTACCTCCTTACCCACACTACCAAAGCCTTTGGATCAGACAAACTCTGCCCATTTTGTCTCTCCACTTACCTCTCTTACTCCCTGAAGCCTCACTTTGGGCAGAAGTCTTCCCAAGGAATCCTTTGAGCTCAAACCAAAGGGAGTTACCCGATTTTAAGGTAATGTCTTCACTTGAGTCCTTTTTTTTATTTTGCTTCTCCAACCCCCTAAACTCTTTTTATTCATTTCTTTTGTAACAACTCCAGTATCATAAATATACTATTATGTTTTTATAAGAAGGATTAGAGATACACTTTCACACACCTACATCTAATGGTTAAAGAACATACTGTTTCCGTGGATGGCGAATTTCGGCCTCCCGAAACGATGATTGTTCAAAATTCTTTTAACACCTTAAAAGGTGGCCATTAAGATGAAACTATATTTATATATGATATATAATATGTTTATTGTTTCCTTAAGCTTCTGTATTTTTCATTTTGGTCATACCTTTATGGTTTCCATTATGGGTAAACGCGATATCTTCATTTAAGGAAGTGCGGACTACCACCCCCTCAAAGTGATGCGATTCGTTAATGCCATATGTGGGACGTATAAAAGATGGATTTAAAGTTATTATATATGATGTTATACTGGAATTATAATATACCTCTATATAATTTATATTCCATTCCATAAAAATATGAAATATAAATGAAAGTAGCGTTCATGCGTACGTACGGCTTACCGTCTCCATGAATGGTGCATTTCATTTCTTACCTCTAAATGATTATATAATATTATAAATACATGTATATTCTGGATATATATGATATATATGATATCCAAATCATGAATATAATTCTGGATATAATGAACATTTGACCACACGAGCAACATGTAATTGTAAGAAGTCCACTTTCGACTTAAGAACCAAATATCGACAAAATAAAAATTATTAACTTAAATGATTACATAATGTTTATTACATGGAAATAAGTGATATAAAAGGAATAATGAACTAGAAAAAGGTTCTTAATAAAGTGGAAATTAACTCAAGTTTATTATTCAGGACGTTAAAGAACGATCGAGTCAAGTCGGACCCAAGGTAAGAGATCCTACTCCTCTCTTTCTTTTTAAGTACACTCTTTTATGTCATTCCTTCTAATCTCATATTTCTTGTTATTGGGATGTTATTTTATATTAATCTTACTGTAATTTTTATGTTCATATGATGAGGGACCCTATTCTCTCTCATCAATCCATTTTGGAAGTTTTGAGTGGCGCCGTTAGGCTGCTGAATTTTCGTAAGAGATATAACCTCTCTCTTTCTTTTTAAGTACTCTCCTTTATGTCACTTATTTTATGCTCCTCTTTATTATGATGGGGAATGTTCTTTTATATTCCTCTTTCTGTACATTTTTTTGTAATTTTATGAGATACCCTATTTGATCTCATCAATCCATTTTTGGAAGTTTTAAGTGGCACCGTTAGGCTGCCGAGTTTTCGTAAGGGATTTTTCATCTCACTTTTATTCCCGTGAGATTTATGCTACATTTGCCACAATTTCCTTTGAGTGGTGTATATACTGACAATTATTTTACTCATTATGTAATATTCTTTCATTTATGAGTATTTACATCAATGTTGTATTGTCCTTCTTTAACGGGGCGTATGTTTCGAAAGATACCCATGTCGGTAAGGGAACCTTTCACCCTCCTCTTTTTAAAAGACTTATTTTGTTATGTCTTTTAATTCACATAATATTATTTTGGGATATGTTCTTATATATCCTTATTGATGTAAATTTTATGTCCAAGTGATGAGATACCCATTTTATCTCTCATCAACTCTTTTTCTGAATTTTGAAGTGACGCCGTTAAACTGTCTAATTTTTGCAAGGGAACTTCTTAACCCAATTTCGATTCTTTGGGATAAACTTGTACACCTTGAATATGTCGTTCTATGATTATGTGTGAATGTCCTATGATTTTTTTACACTTAATACCCACTTATATTTCGTGTATTCGTTTGTCACACATAGTTATGTAACTGATTTATCCTTAATCCAAGGATACCGTCTTTGTATGGGACTTCGTCTCAATATCCTTTCATTGAGGCATATTTTGTTTTATACACAACTTTCTTTTATACGGTGTATAAACCCCTTTTACTTTTACATTTATCCAAAAGGAATCTTTTTATACAAAGCGTTTTACTAAGCAACAAAAGGGAATGTTTTTGTCGTACATATGCGGCGACAACGACTTCTCCGCCGCCGTGACCATTATTTGAGTTTCGGCTTCCTCTACAAGCCATACCTTATTTTAAAAAGAAAAATAAATACCATGTTTTACTTTTCTTTTATTTTGGTATTGAAAATGGTTTTCATAATGTATTTATATCAATGTGTTGTATTGATATCTTGTTATTGAAAGGTGGAAATGTTATGTTTCCTTTATGCATGTTTTATGTGATAAGATTATGTTATGGTTCTTGGGCATTGTTATGAAGACGGGTGGTTCTGTGATAAACTAAGGGCGGGTGAGCCCGATATAGCTCTCCAATGCATTGGGTAACGCGAAGTAGTGAAATGATAAGGTTTCTCCGAAGATATTTAAGGAATATACTGTGATGGGTATTCCAAACGTAACCAAGAGGGTTACTCCCTACGTAAGAATGTTATGAATGCCTCAAGTTACCTTTATGTCTTATGATTTCTATTATTTATTCATGGTTTGATGAGGTATGTTAAAGTGCCTATGTTTTATGGGTAAAGTATGATTTCATTCTTATGTATATATGAACTCATGTTTCCTTTCCATATTTTTATAACCCTTACTGAGCTTTTTATGCTCATCCCAAGTTTTTGAAATGTTTTTCACAGGTCAAGGGAAAGGTACATGATGTGATGATAGTGTCAAGGATGTGGGAAGAAAGAATACGTGTTTTATTTTAAATATGTTTCCGTTGATGGGAAGAATGAATATTGTCTTTTATGTAACCACTTTGTTTAAATGTGGAATGTAATGCAAGTTTCATGATCTAATTCTCTAAAACTCTAAACCTAAAAAGATCCTCAATGTGTAATCTTGTAATAACTCAAGATTAAGTAAGGTTTAAGGCTGGGGTTTTATAGTTGGTATCAGAGGTCGGTTTAGATAACTTTAGAGGTTAGGGTATTCTTTAAGCATAAGTGACATTACCATAATGGTAAGGATTTCAGAAATAGTCCTAGTTTTAAATAAAGTGAATGAGTAAGTATATCTTAGTGTTTACCTTCCTCATTAGTACATGATGGTTTTTTTGATATACTCACACTTACATTTCTATTTTTAGTGAATGGATGGATCTAGAAGGCACCAAAGAGACAACAGGTTTGAAGGAAGCTGTGGTGGTTCTCTGATTAAGATACTAGATAAAATGGAGGATTCAATGAGGAAACTCGTGGTTGTTCTAAACCAAATATCAAGGAGTCATGATCAACCAATTGAACCTTGGCATGTTCTGTAATGCATCATGTATGAGATGACCAATCAATGTGGAAGTTCAGGTAATAATTATAAAGGTAACCATTAGAGTTTATATGATCCTTACTTTTGAGGTAATTATGGGTTATTATATGATATGCTGGAAAATGAAAGGCATGAGATAAACTTGAGGTTAAAATATGTTATGATCATTTTTGATGATTTTATCTCTTTTTGGGGAATGATTTAAGAATTATATAGTTTTGGAAAAAGGACAACACGCAGACCGTGTGACAACCCGTCGTGTCGGACAAAGCTACGGGAATCGAACCCACAACCAAAGTGCGACTGGTATTTATCGCCTACCACTGGACTACGTGAAGTCCCTGGTTAGTTTGACTGATTCATTTTAGTTATATGATTTTATGAATTAAGAGTAAGTTGATTTTGGGTTATTTATGAAAATTATTAACCTATCATGGAGGATATGTGATTAGGTTAATTACTTTTCAATACGAGACTTTAGGAGCAACTGATGTTGTTTGGAGATAAATGTTACGATTTAACTTGGAAGACTATGTGAATAAATCCTTCAAATATTTGGGTTTCAATCTTAGATTGGTTTACTTTGAAGAATTTTATGGACAAATTGTTTTTCAGATGGACCTCGTTGAACTTTGGGTTTTGTTGGACAAATTTTTGAGATTAAGCATAGATTTTATTTTTAATGGGTTATCCTTTTCTAGATTATCTGACCTTGTACTAACCTTTTTGGTTTTGGTTTTGGTTAAAGCCTAAAGACATGGGATGTATATAGTTCTCTTTGGTGGATTGGGTGATTCTCTAGAAGTTTATTATAGTACTCTTAATGCGAACAAGTCTCCCTAAATACTCATCTTTTGGAAAAAAATATGAGATTGATTAAGGAATCTAGTAAAAGTTGAAAGTCAACATGATAAGTGATTATGTTTTCTTATGAATAAATTCCTCAATAAAAAGTAACTTAAAACAAAAATTTTGTCTATTAACTTTTCCTACTGGGGAATCTAATACCGTTTAACCCATCACAAGTTTGTGATTTTCTTATGGTTAACTTTCTCCTAGACATGTTTACTATCACTCTCCCTCAAGAACATGAACCTTTGATTTTTCTTCCATGTCCATGTTTTTCTACATATGGGTTAACTCGGGTGACCTCTGTACTTATCTTCCTTTATTTTAATGTGATTGTTTTACCGACTCTTGTTCCGATGTGGGACTTTCAAGGATGTTTCCAAGCTCAATTTTAAAAATTGTGAGGACGCAATTCCCAAAAGGGGGGAAGGATGTAACACCCCAGGTAAATAAAGAATATGAAATTTTCATATTTATCCATATTTGTGAATAAAATATTAATATGACTTTAAAGGGGACGCTATGCTCGATGGCGTACCCAACACGCAACAACGAGTTTCTTGGGAATCTTACGTTGCACTCTAATAATAAAATAATATTATTTTAAATGGTAGTTAACATGTAGCCGTTGTATTGGCGGGAATGGATAGAAATAACTAAAATATGATTATATATGTTTTTAAATGTTTTTACATTTATCCAATAAAATATAAAGGCATAAAATACGGAAAGAATTCAATTTTAGGCGTATATGCCGTAGTTTTCACTAAAGGTTCACTTATCGCCTTTTGATGGAGAACCGTCATTAAATATAGTTTTGTTCACTCTTATACATCCTTTTGGACCAAATAAAACTCTTCTTAAGAATTGGGACATCAAAATTTACTTTGTGTAAATTTTTGGTATCTTTCTGATAAAGTTCATTTTTTAATGAATAGTGTAAAATGTTGTATTTTAATTCAAAACCTCTTTTTAATATAATTTATTTATATTATTAGATTATCTTTTGAATTTGTTTTAAAGTGAAATTAAAATATATTTTTACCATTAAATCCAATAGTGGTCGTTGGAATTAATTTCACTTTGAAATCAGACTTAAACTAGTGTCAATCTTTTGATACTTATTGTTTAATAAAAACACGCTATTTGCTCTGACAGCAGGAATTAATTATTAAATTAATTAATGTGACTTATATGTTTTGAATTTTGTAAAATAGACTTCATTTTTTTAATTCAGAATATCAAATATAGCTTAGGGTGAATTTTTGGGATTTTTCTGAAAAACTTCAATTTTTGATGAATAGTGAAACCACTAAGTGGTACTTATAAAAACTGATTTTTCCGTTTAAATGAAATTTTGCCATCTTTGTGTTTTGAATTTCAAAAATATGACATACATGGTTGTCATTAAGAAGTAAAATGTGGTTCAATGGGATAAAAATAATTTTTTGGTGAATAGTAACTTATTAAGTTTTTAATCGCGATTAGTGGTAATTAGTGTAGTTTAAGGTAAAAATAATGTTTTAATAATATGAAATGAACTTGACACATGTCCTAACCTCATTGTATGTGTCATGTACGACCAAGAAAACCCAAGGGTCAACTTGGGTACCCCATGAATCCACTTTAGTTGGAAAATGACATTAATATCTTTTTATTTAAAGTTAAAGTAAAAATGAGACAAACATGAAATGTTTTAGTAAAACAATTTTTACATGGGGTTATACAAATCATATTTTTGACTATAAATATTAATTGGAAAGATAAAAAGATTTCCTACATCATTTTATTTTTTTTATAATTTTTAGACCTTAAATAAATTAAATTATTTATGACATCATGATGATGCAGCGATGACCTCATTATTTAACGATTTAAATAAAATGGAAAGATAATGTAATATCTAAGACCTACACATGTCAAAAACCTATTGGATGGGTGGATTTAGAACCCTTATCACCTTATCCTTGAAACACATCTATGTGGGACCTCTTAAATCCGAATACCATTTTAAAATAAAATGACTTTTCTTTACCTTCCATGAGTGCCCCTCCTCTCCGCTTATAAAAGCCCCCCACCTCTACCTCCTTACCCACACTCCCAAAGCCTTTGTCTCAGCAAAACTCTTCCCATTTTGTCTCTCCACTTACCTCTATTACTCCTTGAAGACTCACTTTGGGCAGAAGTCTTCCCAAGGAAGCCTTTGAGCTCAAACCAAAGGGAGTTACCCAATTTTAAGGTAATGTCTTCACTTGAGTCCTTTTGTTTTATTTTGCTTCTCCAACCCCTAAACTATTTTTATTCATTTATTTTGTAAAAAATCCAGTATCATAAATATACTAGGATGTTTTTATAAGAAGTATTCTAGCTACACTTTCACACACCTACATATAATGGTTAAAGAACATACTGTTTCCATGGATGGCGAATTTCGGCCTCCTGAAACGGTGATTGTTCAACATTCTTTTAACACCTTCAAAGGTGGCCATTAAGATGACACTATATTTATATATGATATATAATATGTTTATGTTTTCCTTAAGCTTCTGTATTTTTCATTTTGGGCATACCTTTATGGTTTCCATTATGGGTAAACACGATATCTTCATTTAAGGAAGTGCGGACTACCGCCCCCTCAAAGTGATGTGATTCGTTAATGACATATGTGGGACGTATAAAGGATGGATTTAAAGTTATTATATATGATGTTATACTGGAATTATAATATTCCTCTATATCATTATTATTCCATTCCATAAAAATATGAAATATAAATGAAAGTAGCGTTCATGCGTACGTACGGCTTACCGTCTCCATGAACGGTGCATTTCATTTCTTACCTCTAAATGATTATGTAAAATTATAAATACATGTATATTATGGATATATATGATATATATGATATCCAAATCATGAATATAATTCTGGATATAATGAACATTTGACCACATGAACAACATGTAATTGTAAGAAGTCCACTTTCGACTTAAGAACCAAATATCGACAAAACAAACATTATTAACTTAAATGATTACATAATGTTTATAACATGGAAATAAGTGATATAAAAGGAATAATGAACTAGAAAAAGGTTCTTAATAAAGTGTAAATTAACTCAAGTTTATTATTCAGGACGTTAAAGAACGATCGAGTCAAGTCGGACCCGAGGTAAGGGATCCTACTCCTCTCTTTCTTTTTAAGTACACTCTTTTATGTCATTCCTTCTAAGATTATCTTTCTTGTTATTGGGATGTTCTTTTATATTACTCTTACTGTAAGTTTTATGTTCATATGATGAGAGACCCTATTCTCTCTCATCAATCCATTTCGGAAGTTTTGAGTGGCGCCGTTAGGCTGCCGAATTTTCGTAAGAGATCTAACCTCTCTCTTTCTTTTTAAGTACTATCCTTTATGTCACTTATTTTAAGCTCATCTTTGTTATGATGGGGGATGTTCTTTTATATTCCTCTTTCTGTAAATTTTATTTTAATGTTATGGGATACCCTATTTGATCTCATCAATCCATTTTTGGAAGTTTTAAGTGGCACCGTTAGGCTGCCGAGTTTTCGTAAGGGATTTTTCATCTCACTTTTATTCCCGTGAGATTTATGCTACATTTGCCACAATTTCCTTTGAGTGGTGTATGTACTGACCATTATTTTACTCATTGTGTAATATTATTTCATTTATGAGTATTTACATCAATTTTGTATTGTCCTTCTTTCACGGGGCATATGTTTCGAAAGATACCCATGTCGGTAAGGGAACCTTTCACCCTCCTCTTTTTAAAAGACTTATTTTGTTATGTCTTTTAATTCACATAATATTATTTTGGGATATGTTCTTCTATATCCTTATTGATGTAAATTTTATGTCCAAGTGATGAGATACCTATTTTATCTCTCATCAACTCTTTTTCTGAATTTTGAAGTGACGCCGTTAGGCTGTCTAATTTTTGCAAGGGAACTTCTTAACCCAATTTCGATTCTTTGGGATAAACTTGTACACCTTGAATATGTCGTTCTATGATTATGTGTGAATGTATTCTGATTGTTTTACACTTAATACCCACTTATATTTCGTGTATTCGTTTGTCACACATAGTTATGTAACTGATTTATCCTTAATCCAAGGATACCGACTTTGTATGGGACTTCGTCTCAATCTCCTTTCATTGAGGCATATTTTGTTTTATACACAAATTTCTTTTATACGGTGTACAAACCCCTTTGACCTTTATGTTTATCCAAAAGGAATCTTTTTTATACGAAGCATTTTACTAAACGAAAAAAGGTAATGTTTTTGTCATACGTATGCGGCGATAACGACTTCTCCGTCGCCGTGACCATTATTTGAGTTTCGGCTTCCTCTACAAGCCATACCTTCTTTTTAAAAGAAAAATAAATACCATGATTTGCTTTTCTTTTATTTTGGTATTGAAAATTGTTTTCATAATGTATTTATATCAATGTGTTGTATTGATATCTTGTTATTGAAAGGTGGAAATGTTATGTTTCCTTTATGCATGTTTTATGTGATAAGATTATGTTATGGTTCTTGGGAATTGTTATGAAGACGGGTGGTTCCGTGATAAAATAAGGGCGAGTGAGCCCGATATAGCTCTGCAATGCATTGGGTAACGCGAAGGAGTGAAACGATAAGGTTTATCCAAAGAGATTTAGGGAATATACTGTGATGGGTATTCCAAACGTAACCAAGAGGGTTACTCCCTACGTAAGAATGTTATGAATGCCTCAAGTTACCTTTATGTCTTATGATTTCTATGATTTATTCATGGTTTGATGAGGTATGTTAAAGTGCCTATGTTTTATGGGTAAAGTATGATTTAATTCTTATGTATATATGAAATCATGTTTCCTTTCCATATTTTTATAACCCTTACTGAGCTTTTTATTCTCATCCCAAGTTTTTGAAATGTTTTTCACAGGTCAAGGGAAAGGTACATGATGTGATGATAGTGTCAAGGATGTGTCATGAAAGAATCCGTGTTTTATTTTACATATGTTTCCGTTGATGGGAAGAATGGATATTGTCTTTTATGTAACCACTTTGTTTAAATGTGGAATGTAATGCAAGTTTCATGATCTAATTATCTAAAACTCTAAACCTAAAAAGACCCTCAATGTGTAATCTTGTAATAACTCAAGGTTAAGAAAGGTTTAAGGCTGGGGTTTTATAAAAAGTATCCAAAATGGATAATTATTGATTCTTAGTCATTATAATTTCAAAAATTGTCCATAAAATAGAATTATACAAGTTTTTAGGAAATTTTAATCCTCAACCATTTAGTTTAACCCCCCACTAAATCCATTTTTACGTTAACTGTGCTAATTAATTATTACTCTTTAACTATTAATTATGGTAAAAAATTAAGTTATACTCATTATAGAATATATATTGTGGCTATTCCAAATATTTATTGCATTTTAAAAATTAAAATCATATAATTTTATAAATTTAATATAAAACAAAACCTACAGATGTGATGAAAAAGGGCTTTCAAGAAGTGTATTTTCCATGAAAAAAGATTATTTTATATTAAAGATATTATTAATAATAATCATTTTATAAATCCCAATTATTATTTTTTGAAATATAATAATTAAATTTATTTTAAAAGTTTTCTCATTATTTATTATATTAATTAAATAAAATAGAGAAATATTATTCACTTTAAAACAATTTTTAGAAAAACCTACGTTTAAACCCAAAAAAAAAACATATACAAAAATCCAATATAAATTTGATTAAAAAAGTAATTAATTGGATTAAATATAAATTAATAATAAATATTTCATATTAATTAATATTCAAAAGGCTATGTGACTTTTAAATTATTTATTTTGTTGAAAAGAAATGACTTTTTATTACAAATTCTATATTTTTCAAAATCCACTAAAAACCAATATTTACCCTAGAATAAGAAAATTGAAAATTATGTAAATTTATATTTGATTATTTTAATATATTTTTTTAATTTTTACAAATTAAAATTTAAAAATTTAGTAAGAAAAGTTTAAAATAAAACCTTGAATAAATGAGTTTAATGAAAATTATTTCCTTTTTTATTTTAAAAAATATTTAATATTTTTATAATGACTAAAACTTTATTAATAAAAAATATGGTGATATATTATATCATTAAATGAGTTTCTAAAAATGTGTTCTAAAATAATGAATAATCATATCACCTTTTGGAAACTTGTTTGAATCAATAAAATCACTAATGTCTAGTGAGGAAAATAAAAATAACTATGTACTATATGTGTAATGAAAGTCTATAAATGAATAGTATAAGATGTAACAGATATGAATATGGTTCATATATAATGTACTAATATATTTTTTATATATATGTTTTTAAATAACTATCATGGATTTTGTGGTTAAAAGTAATGGTTTATTTACAAATCTCATTTTGGAATAGAGATTGTTTATATTTGATCATTCATCTGGGTAAATTAAGTGTTAATTCTCTCTAAAACCAATATATTTTATTCTAATATGGTAGTTAATGGGGTTTACATGTCTTATGAACTTTTAACCCATCATTGAATAAAAATTATCCAAAAAATAATGTGTGTAAGTGGTGCTGACCACATCACTTTTTTGTGAGGAATCTTTCACAACTACATCCGTATTCTTTATTTTTATTGGAATTAATTATCCCTATATAAATTATATAATTTGGTATTTTTAAGTTGATTTTAATTTATTTATATAGGAATATTGTTTTAACAATTTTGGTATTTTCATTTACTGTAATATTTTACTTCCTTTACAAAAGTGTGAAAGGAATTTATTTTTTAACATTCCTCGCATGAAATTTTATTTATACAACTGTTATTGGTTTTATTTTTGAATATTACTCTCTAACTTTTCATGTATTTTTAATTTAATTTTTTTTAAGATAACTAACATATGAATAAAATTCATGGAAATTGTTTCATCCATGAGCCACATTATCACATACACATATCGTGAAACCAATTTTCAGGGCGATGGCCTTCAAAATAGAGGGATAACTACTAGAAATATGATCTGGTAAGATAATATTATAGATAATGTTTTTTATATTTAAAATATATGTTTATAAAATAAAATACTTAAGACTATTGTTACATTTCCTTTATTCATTAATAGTGACATTCTCATAAAAATTGGGTTTCTTATTATTTCTCAAAGAAATAAAAAATTCAATGAAAACGTTTTTTAATCTAAGTAATTATACATTAGTGATTATAATTATTCCATGATGGTATTTTATAATAATACCATACAACTCCTATAATACCCCCAAATTATAAAGGGTTAAATGGCTAAATGATATGGCTCATGTTAACAAGGTGCACCTTCCTTTTCAGGCGCCTGCCTGATTAGAACTACACAATTAAGCATTCTTGGACTATAGTAGTGACCTGGATGGGTGACCATCTGGGAAGTCTCTCAAGGTGTGTGTGAGTGAGGAAAAAAGCAAACTGGAAAGGACATGTGTTGGCCTATGAAGATAATCATTAGTTAGATGACCCATTCAGGCATGTGGGTGGGCCCCAGGGTGGGGACCACGTGTCTGCGGGGAAATTGGTGGTACCTGATGGGACAGGACCTGACAACCATGTTAAGGTGGGTTGGTTTTTCTGTCACTGGGGCCTAGTTGTCACATTTGGTGTCATAGGTGGTACCTAGCCTTAAGTGCAGTGCATTTCATGGGTTGAGATGTAGGGCACACAACAAGGACGTTGTGCTCTGGGGGGGGGGGGGGTGATTGTAACACCCCAAAATGACAAAGGGTTAAATGAATAAATGATATGGCTCATGTTAACATGGTGGACCTTCTTTTTTGGGATCCTAACTGATTATAACTCCACATTTAAGCATGCATGTCCAAGAGTAGTGATCCAGATGGGTGACCTTTTGGGAAGTTTTCCAGAGTGTGTGTGAGTGAGGACAAAAGCAAACTGGGAAGGACATGTGTTGGCCTATCAGGATAGTCATTAGTTAGATGACCCGTTCAGGCATGTGGGTGGGCCCCAGGGTGGGGACCACGTGTCTGTGGGGCAATTGGTGGTACCTGGTGGGCCAAGACCGGACGACCATGTTAAGGCGTGGTGGTTGTGCTGTCACTAGGGCCCAGTTTTCACACCTCCTTTCTCGGTATGAAATATAATAATGTAATATTGGTAATTTATTGAAACACTGCAAATGACATGTGTTGGCCTGTGGGGACAAAAATTATTCAGATGACCCGTTCAGGCATGTTGGTGGGCCCCAGGGTGGGGACCACGTGTCTGCAAGGCAATTGGTGGTACCTGGTGGGCCAGGACCCGACAACCATGTTAAGGTGGGGTGGTTGTGCTTTCACTGGGGCCCAGTTGTCACACCTCCTTTCTCGGTATGAAATATGATAATGTAATATTGATGATTTCATGAAACACTTTCATTTTCCTTAGTTAATTAAGCTATGATTAAGTAAAAATTATTTTCATGTTTATGTGGAACACATATGTATTGTTTCAAATTATTTTTTGTTTGGTACCAAATTTTTTTAATCCTATAATGCGTTTGTTAAAGATTTAAATCAAATGAGATTACATGTATGACATTATGGTCCCCAGGGTGGGGACCACATGCCTGTGGGGTAATTGGTGGTACCTTGTGGGCCAGGACCCGACGACCATATTAAGGAGGGGTGGTTGTGCTATCACCGGGGCCCAGTTGTCACATTTGGTATCATAGGTGGTACCCAACCTTAAGTGTGGTGCACTGCCTGGGTTGAGATGTAGGGCCCACAACAAGGACGTTGTGCTCTAAAGGGGGGTGGGGGGTGGGGGTGACTGTAACACCCCCCAATGATAAATGGTTAAATGACTAAATGATATGACTCATGTTAACAAGGTGAACCTTACTTTTGGGGATCCTACCTGATTAGAACTCCACAGTTAAGTGTGCTTGGTCTGTAGTAGTGATCAGAATGGGTGAACTTCTAGGAAGTTTCCCAGGGTGTACGTGATTAAGAATAAAAGAACACTGAAAAGGACATGTGTTGGCCTGTGGGGATATTCATTTGTCATATAACCCATTCAGGCATGTGGGTGGGCCCCATGGTGGGGACTACGTGTCTGCGGGGCAATTGGTGGTACATAGTGGGCCAAGAACCGAAGACCATGTTAAGTCAGGGTGGTTGTGCTGTCACTGGGGCCCAGTCACCACACTTACTTTATCAGTATGAAATATGATAATGTAATATTTGTGATTTCATGAAACACTTTTTTTTCATTAGTTAATTAATCTATGATGGAATAAAAAATATTTTCATGTTTTTGCGAAACACATATATATTATTTCACATTATTTGTTGTTTGGTACCAAATTATTTTAATCCTATAATGCATCTTTTAAAGATTTAAATCAAATGAGACGACATGTATGACATTATGGGGAGGTTTTGAGACGTTCTTAACTATTTTTCATTAATTTTAAATTGTTCCAATTTAATTTGTGGTGGATGACGAAGAATTTCATAAGTGTGAGGGTATTCCACCATGTCTTGGATCCTAATTTAATTTCAATTTTCAATCATGGATAAGGATATCTAGGTTTATATATAGGTTTCCTAGGCATGATAAAAATCATTCTAAGGCTTGAAAAAATCAATAAATATTCCGAAAGAAATGGATTATTAAATTGAATTCAGTAATGATGTAATACACCTAACCAAATCCTAGAACCAAGACTATTATTCCTAACCAACATTCTATGTAGATATGCATTTAGGTTTTATTCCTGAATTCTATTTCTCTTTAAAAAACCCAAAATCAATATTATCATAAATAAAAAAAGAATTATATTATGTTGAATATAATTACATATTGAACTAACTATGACACTCCTTAATTAAGACAACCGTGATAAACCTCTGTGTTACATTAGGAAAAATAAATTAAAATTTTCCCTAACCTACAACTTGATCATAAAAATCATCAATATTAATAGGGGATAATAAGTTATTTCTTTATCTTTTTTCTAATTTCAATTTTTTTAAATAGTTATTCTGTTTCTAAAAATAAGAAAATAAAAAAATATCTGGGATATATCCAAATTTCTATTATTATTTATGAACTATCTACTCAGAGGTGGAATATTATGAAAAATAAGTTAATAAAAATGATCTCAATTATTTGGTGAAAAATTTAATAACCAGAGACCCACACATAGAGGTCTCGTGATATAAATAAAATCATTACATTTCTATAATTGATTCTAATAGATGGGACCTAATTTTTTCCATTAAAAGCATTGAATTTCAACATGAAATATTGGATCACTTACATGAACAAGGACTATATATATATATTGAATTATATAGAAATAGGAAAAATATTAAAAACATGTGTTCATAAGGAAATGGATTATAAGTATCAAAATCATCTCCTCATATACCAAACATTTCATATTCTATGTGAAGTATTCTATATAACTCAATAAATTCTTCACATATGAAAACTTTTTAATAAAAAAACATTTATCATCATTATTATTAACCTAAAAAAAGGAAATATAAGAATGGTTGGTCTCATATTCTCATTAAAGGTAATAATGGGAGATTTTATTGGTTTCATAAGTATATAGGAATAATATTATGAACATAAAATCTGAAAATAATACACTTCATATCATAGATCATAATCATGAGTTGTGGAAAAAATTATAGAATTACATAAGACATGAATCATAAGGGAATAAAAGAATATAATAAATGATAAAATAACATTATAAAAAGATATGGTATTGTTTAATACTCATAAACATAAAACATTGTTAAAATTTATAAATAGAAATAGGTTCACACATTATGTTAAGGTAATGGAATAATACCCTAACAAAAGGTTCTGGACATGAAACTAGGGCAGTGAATAATCTTATGGAAATGAAATATAGGTAAAAAAATGATCCCATGGAGATGAAATCTAGGTCCACACATAATGTTATGGACATGAAATCTATGTACACACATAAACATATGGAAAATAAAACCAATTCCATACATAAAATTTTGAACATGAATTTGGGTTCACACATACTATATTTGCATCATTAGTTATCCATATCTACCTAGCACATTGGAGAGATATATAGGTCCCAAATATTACATAAATAAATTCATAAATAAATGTTCCATAAGTTCAAATAACAATCATCATATCATATCTCATAAAAATAAACATATTTCATCAATGTATAACATGTATAAAAGGGAACATGTTTCATAAATATATTTTCATCAAAAACATAAATCATATAGAAAAAATAATATGGATGGTATATATGGATTATAACCCCAAAATAATTATGTATCATAAAATTATGTCATCTTATATGGAAAAATTATTTTCAAATAGAATATGGAATAAATATTAAGGTAAATAAAATTTCTATTTTTAAATATCTTATATTTTAAAAATATTAACAATGATAAATGAAAACATTTTCATTGAAAATAAATCTTGTAAAATTCTAAAGGAGGCATCAATAAATTGTGGAATTATAATAGTAGGAAAATATTCTCAAGTCATATAAGTAAAAAACATTACTTCCATAATTTTTTATAAATTTTACAAAGTAACTCATTTGGAAAATGACAAAAAAATTTCCTTTCAAAACATTTTGTAAAAATAAAAAATGGGTAAAATTTATTTTAAAAATTGTTAGAAGAATATTAAAAACATATTTGAAAATAATTTTAAAAAACTTGTAAATGTATGAGTAATATTCCTCAGTTGGGACTCAAACTTAAACAATCCTGAATAATGATGATATTGTGAAATAAACCATAAAAACTTGGGAATATTTTGTGCTATAATCCACATTAAATAAATAAAATCAAATTAATCCTTAAATATATTGAATAAAATATGATTAATGATATAATACATCAATGGGTAGTATATATACTATAAAAAACAATAATATTTGAATATGGAATATGTCTCAAAAAATTAAAACTAAGATGATAAACCCTTACCTTGAGTTTGAACAATCATGAACATTCTTTATTAATATTAATAATTATAATTGGTTATTTATTTACATTATTAATAACCATTTTCATTTTTCTTATTCATTTTATCTAAATTATTACAATTTTATAACAATTAAATATTCATTTATGTTCATGTTAGACGTTTTAGTGATATTGGGTCATCATCAAAATATTAATTCAATTGGTTCACTATTGTAAGAGTGGTAATTATTCAAGAATTTTAATAATAATAATGAATAAATAATTATCATATTTATAAATCAATTATACTTTTAAAACTAACTATTGAATTTAGTAGTAAAAAAATGAACTACGATGCAATCATAAAGATGGAAGGCCGTACATACACATGAGTATCATTCCCATTTTTCAAAAATCATTAAGTAAATAAGGTAAGTATTATATTAAATCATCCATTTGATCCGATGATAAAAAAATCATATCACTTTGTGGAGGTGGTAGTCCACATGTACGCACAAATGACATTATCATTTTTCTGTGCATGGAATAATAATAAGGTAAATGATATATTATATTTTTATAATTATAACTATATTATGAATATCATATATAAAAATTAATTCCATTATTATAAAAAGTCTTGATAAATGGTGATAGAAAATGAATTATATCAGTTCATGAGGTGGTAGTCATCCATACATGTGAATAAAGATTTCCTTTCCCATTTAATGAAAAAAATATGGATATAGGTCATGATACTGACATAATAAAATTTTAATTTATTTAGAATACTAGATGTATTATTTTATCATGGTTGAAAATGATATTATGGAGGTTTAAGAAGAAAAAATGTTAAAACAAGCGGATAAAAATTATATATATTCTTTTGAGAACCTCCTCTAACTAACACTTTAATCTCTATAAGGTTGGAGTTCTACCTAATATAAGGACTAAATAATCAGTGGATTAATCCTTATAAGTTATTTGTAATGGTATTGGGTGAAGAAAATGTGTTTAGAAGTGCGTAGCAATGAGAATATGATTTCCCCTTTTATAAGAGAGGGGATGAAAAATCTAGAAATTTCTCAAAATATTGAAATAATATAAATTAATTTTAAATTACAATTATCTAAAAATTGAGTCATTTAGAATATAGTATGATTATTTTTATAAATAAACTTATAAAATAAAAAATAGACCTTATTTTTCTATATGTATACACTTATCTTTTGGTGATAAATACTATTTAACCCTCTTATCTTTTTCCATGACAAAATAGATTTTTACTCTTTGAGGGTCAAAAATATTACAATAATATGACACAAAAACCATAAATAGAATAAGGTTGGAAATTTTAATCATTATCCTAATAAATTGTTTTAATTAATAGTTTTTAAAAAAATTATATCATTTAATGAATTATTGTATAATATAAAATTTCTACAATATAAATTTTTAGAAATATTCATCACATTGAAATTTATAATATAAAGATAACATTTATAATTCCAAATATATATTTTATTATATAATTAAACTTCATAGAAATATATAAGTTTTTTTTATTTAATTTTTTTTCAAATTATATTTATTATAATATTTTTAATATCATTTTTTTTCATTAATTTAATAATTAGATCATTGATATTTTGTATGAATTTAAGATAATTCAATCTTCACAAATAATTAAATATAAATCACCATGATGATTATAAATCCATTATATATCAAAATAATTTTTAAATTCAATAATGTTTTCTAGATTACCCTGTGCAATTTTTTTCCTTTAATATAAAAAAGAGAGTGACATGTTTTACTTTTCTTTAAATAAGATATTATAAAAGAAATAATCTCATAAAATTATCCCCAAATGGTAATAAATGTGACCCTTGTATGATTGTGGTCTATATATACCCATATAATAGGATTTATTCATGTTTATGGGTCATTTAATGGATGTTCGCATTTTATTTTTAACCTAAATCACCCAATTTTCCCTTCACCATGGAAATATAAGTACAAATTTTATTATTAATATTGACCAAAGATAAGAAGAGAAATATTTACTAAATTTGGACCAACCGATTAGAAATATGGAATCCATTTATGAAAAATTCCAAAAAAAATATATTTTTATTTAATTAAAAAATTAAATAGAAAAATGAGATAAAAATAGTTTATTCAGGAAACAAAAATTTCTAAATATAAAATGATTTTTTGGAAAAATCAATTTTAAAATATAGATAACCCCGACTCTCATGCATGGATAATTCAAAATTTTGGATGAATTTTAATTAAAATATATAATTACAATCTATATGAGCATAATAGTATAGTTTCTTTAAAGAATAGGAACAAAATATTCAAATTTGGAGACAAATCATCAAAATATCCCACAATGATCCTCTCACATTGTACTCCTCTCAGATATACCCTACATAAACCATTATTTATAACCTGAGGAAGGAAACACATGAGATTATTGGATCATATTCTTAGTATGTGTAAGTATAAAATATATCAATTTTTTATCCTATAAAATCATAAGAGAAGAATAAATTTATATAATGATGAAAATTACATAACATGCTTTTACCCAACCAGTCATGAATCATAAATATGAGTCATGTAATAAAACATTATCATTTCCAAAAGAGTACCATACTTATGATAAATCATCATAAATAAATCATTAACTATATTCTCATTGAAAAAAAGTGTTTCATAATGAAAATATTGAAATCCATTTCATATGTCAAGGTTATCTACAAATACCATCAATATAGTAAATTAGGACTCATCACCTTTTCCCACTGTGCATCAGGACACACCTGTTATCCATAATGGATTAGGACACACCTAGTTCCCATAGTGGATCAAGAATACCTATTTCCCATAGTGGATCAAACAAATCGACTATTTTCTCCATTTTTATCTCATGAGATATAAATCCTTACTCAATGCATTGGAGGGAGATATAGGTCCAACCCTTCACAAAATAAAAATTATATATATGTGTAACACAAAATCATAAAACATTCATCATATGAAAACCCATGAAATTAAATGGGATTCATAAAAAATTCATCATATTATAACCTATAGAAAAGATACATGTTTTATAATCATTTCTTCATTTCATCATTTCATGAAACATATAGAAATAAGTAAGTTGAATAAGAATTTTATCATGGTATAAAAAATGGAAGGGAAACATGTTTCATTAAAATCTATCAATCATAACATAAACCAATTATATAAATAATAATAATGGTATCATTGGTTAATATACCTAGAAAATAATATGTCATGTAAAAGGATTCCATCTTAGATGGAGAATGATTTTCAAAGATAAATCATGTTGAACATTTCCTGTAGAAGAATGCATTGGAATAAAAAAATATTATTAAAATAGAAATCATAATTTATATCTTTTTATTTGAAAATATCCTTTATTATTTATATTTTAATGTTTAATGAAACTAATTATCATGATTAATGGAAGTTTAATTCATGTTGTACACATTTAAAAATATTCTTTTCACATTTCTAGAAAAATCTTAAGGGGAAATGATGAGAAAATTATATGAATATTCCTATATAATTTTTTTAAAAAAATTTAAAACATGGTAATTTTTTTTAAAATTCATAGGATAATACTAAAACATTTTTTAAAACCTTTTTAGAGAAAATAGATTTATGACCAAAGGGATAAATAATGTTAGATATCCATATAATTTTTTTATCAATTATATTAAGTACTATATAGTATAAAAATGGTAATATTAATATCTTTCATAACCAAAGGATAAAAATATTCAAAATTTTCATAAGTATTCAGTCATAATATTTTATCATCAGAAATATAATCATAAAAAAAACCGATAAATGATGACTTTGTAATATAAAATATTTACCAGTTTGGAAACATTGAAACATAAGTACTTTGAAGGAAGATCATAAAATAAAACATAAAATATAGTAAGAATAAATTAATTATTTATATTACATGCTAAATGGGTTTTATATATACATCATTATGGAAGATAGGTGCATAACATAACAAATATCTCAAATACTACAAATTGAGAGAAAACCTCTTATGACTTTAGTAACGATTTAAAAAATTATATCTGATAAAGAATAAAAACATGTTAAGATTTAAATATAACTAAAATAATTTTATTTATGACATAAAATTTCAATGGGGAAGTATATACACCACAAAAAATAAACAAGTGGTGAATTTACACACGTCTCTGAGAAATAAAAGAGAGAATATAAATCCCTAATCTAAAGTATCAACTTCCTTCACACACATTAAAAACTCATGTATACTAAATATATGTTTATTATAAATCTATTATAGATATTTAATTATATATATCATATAATATATTATTTATTTTGGTATTTTTTTACCAGTTTATTAGTAACTATATGTTAAAATCATGTTTTGTGAAAAACTCCTTTTACATGTATGTTTTTGTTTGTTAGTTTTCAACCTATTACATTGATCATGGTTATATCATATATATAATGATAAAAAAGATATAAATATTATATATATTCAGTATATATGTATTTATATTAATCCATAAAAGTTAGTGGTATAAAATGAAATACATTATTCATGGAGATAGTAGGTCGTACGTATGCATGACCATTGTTTCATTTTTTCTAGATGGATTAATAGAAATAAATCTAAATAAAATATTACCAATATATAATCATTTTTATTTCATTTATATAATATATTTTTTTTGTAAAAAAACCTTTATTATCTTCTTTCTAAAGCATGAATGAATCACATCGCTTTGTGAAGAGGTCGCCCTCCGTACACACAGGAGATATTATCATATTCCCAAAAAAATAGATTTTATAAAGGTATGAATGATATAATAATTAAATAACTATTATAATATCATAAATATCATATATAAAATATTAATATATAATTATAACCCTTTTATAGAGGTGGAAATTGAAAAATGAATGATGATAATTTGAGATGTGGTAGTTCATCAGAAAAATGAATGAAGATTTCACAACCCATTGAATTGAAGTGGATAGGGATAAATTTTATGAAATCAATATAATAAAATATAATTATATTTAATATACTGGTGTTATTATATTTTAAGTGTTAATACATAATTAAATTTGGAAAATAAGAAATAAAATGAAAGCGCTTTGTTATAATAATTACCTTCTCAATTAGAAACCTCCATTAGATATAATCTTGAGGACACTATAATTGATCATTTATTATTAAAAAACCTATATAATGTGGATATTTATTTTGGAGAGGTATTTTTTAAGTTTTTATAATGATAGATTCGTTTATATGTGTGAATAAGTGAGGGTAGTGAGTTTTATTTTATAATTGAGGAGGAGTGGAAGTTTTTGTAAATACACAAAAATATTGAATAATGGGAGGACTATATCATCTCCTGTGGATCAAAAATTGAAATATAACATATTTAAGGGATTATATGGTTGATCCACACCTCCACCTCAAAAAATAAATTTTTAAGCATTTCATTTCTTATCCTTCAAGTTTTACTCTTTTTTACTGTTTCAGTTTTCACCCTTTGACATTTATGGTCTATATATATTCATACAATTGGATTTATTCAAGATTATGGCTCATTTAATGGATATTATAATTTTATTTTTGACCCAATTTACCTAGTTTACACTTCCCCATTTTAATGAAATTACTAACATTATTATTAATATTGACCCAAAATAAAAGAAAAAATATTTAATAAATTAGGACGAACTGATTTGAAATGTGGAATACATTTAATAAAAAATCAAAACATATATATGGTATAGTTAATTAAAAAATAATTTAAACAAAGTTGATGAATTTTTTTTTCATAAAACAACCTTTTAAAATATAAAATTTTTTCATGAAAAATTCAATTTTAAAATATAGAGAACCTGGACTTTCATGCATGGATAATACAAATTTTTAGATGAATATAAATTAAAATACACATTTACATTCCATAGGACCATAATAGTTTATTTTGGTTGAATAATAGGGATATAATCTTCAAATTATGTGAAATGTCATCAACATATCCCAAAATAATCCTCCCACATAGTACACCTCTTAAATTTACTCTACCTAAACCATTTTTTATAATCCAATGAAGGAAACAAAACAGTGGATGGGCTCTTATTCTTAGTTTTTGTAAGGATAAAATATATCAATCTATAATCATTTGAGATCATAATATAATAATAAATGTATATGATCATGAAAATAATATAACATGATCATACCCAACTAGTCATAAATCATAAACACGAGTCATGTAATAAACATTACCATTTCCAAAAGAGGATCGTACTGATGATAAATTATCATGTATTGATCATGAACTATATTATAATTTCATAAAAGTGTTTCACCATTATAAATATTGGAAACTATTTTATATGTTAATTTTAACTACCAAGACCTTCAATATAGTGGATCAGGACTCATCACCTCTTCCCATTATGGATCAAGATACACCTATTTTCCATAATGGGTTAGATTACACCTCTTTCCAAAAGTATCTCAAGAAAACCTATTTACCATAGTGTATTAAACACATTGTCTTTATTACCATTGTTTTATCAATAGATATAAATATTTAATCAATTCATTGGAGGATGATATATGTTCTACCCATCACACAATGAAAATCATAAATATGTTTAACAAAAAAGCATAAAACATTCATCATATAAAACCTAATGAATTTAAATGGGATTCATAAACAATAAATCATATCATAACCCATGGAAAAGATACATTTTTAATAATCATTTTATAATTTCATCATTGCATAAAATATAGAGAAATAACCATTTTTTATAAGAATTTAATCATGCTATATCCCATGGAAGGGAATATAGTTTATTAAAAATCAATCCATCATAAACATAAAATAATTAGGGAAATAATAATAATGGTATCCTTGATTAACATATCTAGAAAACCATATGTTACATCAAAGGATGTAAGTTTAGATGGGGAATGATTTTGAAAGATAAATAACATGGAAAGTTTCATGAGGAATAAAAAATTTGACAGAAAAAATATTATTAAAAAATAATTTTTTTTAAAAACATTTAAATTTAACATATCCTCAATAATTTATAATGGAAGCTTCAAATAAAATAAATTTCATGATGACATGATGTTTCTTTCATGGTGTACACATTTAAAAAATATTTTTTTTCACACTTTTGGAAAAATACTATCTGTAATTGATGAGAAACTTATATGAATATTCATTTCAATTTTTTTTAAAAAAATTAAAATGTGGGTAATTTTTTTAAAATTCATAGGATAATACTAAAAAAGTTATGAATGCTTTTTTAGAGAAAATGGATTTCTAACTGAAGAGATAAATAATTTCATATTTTCATATAAAAAATTCTAAATGATTTTAAGTATAATATATTGGGGAAACAGAACTATTAATACCATGAAGAACCGAAAAATATAAAAATTCAGAAGTTTCATGAGAATTGGATCATAATATTTTATCATAAGAAAAATAATTATAAAAAATCCCAATAAATGATGAGAGTGTAACATATAATATTTACCACTTTGGAAACATTTAAACATAAGAAACATGAAGAAAAATAATATAATAAAACATAAAATATCATGGGAATAAATTAATTATTCATATTACATGCTAAATTTTCTTTATATATACATCATTATGGATGATATGTGTATAACATAAAAAATGTCTCAATGATTAAAAATTGATAGAAAAACCTCTTACTGCTTTAGTAATCTGTTAAAACATAATACCTGATAAAGAATAACAACAAATTATACATTAAATATCATGAAAATAAATTTATTTTTGATATAAAATTTCAATGTGGATGTATATAAACCACAAAAAATAAACGAGTAGTGAATTTACATACATCTCTCAGAAATAAAAGTGAGACTACAAATAACTTATCTAAATTATTTACTTCCTTTGTACACATTTTAAACTCATGTATAATAAATAAAATTTTATAATAAATTGATTATAGATAAATAATTATATATATCATACCATATATTTTTTGTGTAGGCATTTTATTATCCATTTATTAGTAATGACATATTAAAATCATGTTTGGGGAAATAACTCCTTTTTTCATGTATGTTTTTTTTGTTTTTTGTTTTTGGCCTCTTACTTTGATCATGGACACATCATCTATATAAGGAAAAAAATATATAAATATCATATATATGTTGTATATATATTTTTATATTAATCAATTAAATTTATTGGCATAAAATGAAATATGATATTCATAGAGACGGTAGGTCATACATACACATGAATGTTGTTTCCATTTTTCTCAATGGATTTATTAAAATTAATACAAAATATATTACCATTACAAAAACATTTTTATGAAATTTATATCACATATTTTTACTAAATCCACCCTTATTACCTTCTTTGTAAAGAATTAATTAATCACAACGCTTCATGAGGCGGTAGTCCTCCATACACATAGGAGATGTTATCATATTTTGAAAAAATGGATAGTATAAAGATATGATTGATATAATAATTACATAAGTATAATAGTATCATAAATATCATATATAAATAATTAATCAATAATTATAAGCCTCTCTAAAAGGTGGAAATGGAAAAACAAATGATGTCAGTTCAAGATGTGATAGTTCACCGGACACACGGATGATGATTTCATAACCCATTTGATGGAAGTGGATAAGGATAAGTATTATTAAATCAAGATAATAAAATATAATTACATTTTATATAATATAATTATTATATTTTCAATGTTAATACATAATTGAAGGTGGAAATAATAAATAAAATGAAAAAGCATTGTTTTGAAAATTACATTCTCAATGAGAAACCTTATTTAGATATCATATTCAGGACCCTATAGTTGGTATTTTATTATAAATATCCCAATATAATGTGGATAATTATTTTTAAGAGGTATTTTTTAGTTTTTTATTTAGATAAATTCATTTATAGGTGTGAATAAGTGAGGGGAGTAAGTTCCATTTTATAATTGATGAGGAGTGGAATTTTTTGTAAATACAAAAAGTATTTAAATAAGGGGAGATAAATATCATATCATGTGGCTCCAAAATTTATATATAATTCATGTAAGGTATTATATGGTAAATCCACACCTCCAACTCAAAAAAAAATGTTTTAAGAATTTAATTCCTTATCCTTCTTGTTTTACTCAATTTTACAATTTTAATTTTTACCCTTGGATGATTATGGTCTATACATACTCAAACAATAAGATTAAATAAAAAATATGGGTTATTTAATGGATCTTATTATTTTATTTTTGAGATAAATTTCCCAATTTACCATTTATTATGGTAATAAAATTACTAATAATATTATTAATATTAACCAAAAAAAAGAAAAATATTTAGTAAATTTGGAACAACTGATTCAAAATATGGAATCTATTTTTTAAAAATTAAAAACATATATATGGTTTTATTTAATGTAAAAATAATATGAAAAAACATGAAAAAACTTGTTTTAAAAAAACCCTTTTTTAATATAAAATATTTTTATGTGAAATTAAATTTCAAAATATCGAGGTCCCAGACTTTCATGCATGGATAATAAAACTTTTTCGATGAATATTAATTAAAATACACAATCACATTCTAGAGGACCATAATATTTTATTTTCTTGAGGAATACGTACACAATCTTCAAATTTGAAGAAAATTCATCATCATATCCCAAAATGATTCTCTTACATAGTATACCTCTTAGATATACCCTACATAAAAAATTCTACATAATGAAAGGAAGGAAACAAAATAAAGGATGAGGTAATATTCTAAGTATATATAAGGATAAAATATATCAATAAATGATCATAATAAAGCATTAGAGAAGCATAAATTTATATGATCTTGAACATAACATACCATGTTCATAACCAACTATTCATAAATCATAAATATGAGTCATGTAATAATACATTATCATTTACAAAAGAGGACCATACTGATGATAAATCATCATGAATCAATCATGAACTATATTCTCATTTCATTTAAGTTGTTAACCATCATAAATATTTAAAACCATTTTATATGTAATGGTTAAATGATGAAAGTGTAACATAAAATATTTACCACTTTGGAAACCTTGAAAAATAAGTACCATGAAGTAACATCATTAAATAAAATATAAAATATCATGGGAATAAATTAATTATTTACATTACATACCAAATTGATTTTATGTGTGAATCATTATCAAAGATAGGTGCATATCATAACAAGTGTCTCAAATATGGGAAATTAAAAGAAAAACCTCTTACCTCTTTAGTATTCTTTTAAAATATAATACATGATAAAGAATAACAATAAATTAATCTTTAATTATCATGGAAATAATTTTATTTATGATATAAAATTTCAATGGGTAAGTATATACACCACAAAAAATAAATGAGTGGTGAATTTACATACGTCTTCCAAAAATAAAAGCGAAACTAGAAATCCCTTATCATTAAGTATCAAATTCCATCATACACATTCAAAATGAATTTATAATAAATATATGTTTATTATAAATCTTTTAAAGATAAATAATTATATATATCATACCATGTATTATTTTTTAGTTCTTTTATTACCCGTTTATTAATAATTACATATTAAAATCATGTTTGGGGAAATAATTCTTTTTTTCATGTATGTTTTTAATTTTTGTTTTCTGTTTACTTACATTGATCATGGTTATATCATTTTTATAATGATAAAAAATATATAAATATCATATATATTCAGTATATATGTATTTATATTAATTTATAAATGTTAGTGGCATAAAATGAACTTTGCTATTCATGGAGACGGTAGGCCTTACGTACGCATGAACGTTGTTTCCATTTTTTCACAATGGATTGATTGAAATAAATTTAATTAAAATATTACCATTATAGAATAATTTTTATTTTATTTATATAACTTATTTTTACTAAATACACCCTTATTATGTTCTTTGAAAAGTGTGAATGAATCACATCACTTCCCGTGGTGACAGTCATCGACACACATGAGAGACATAATCATATTCCCAAAAAATTTATAGTATCATTCTATGATTTATATAATAAATAAATTATTATAATAATATTTTAAATATCATATAAAAAAAATAATCTATAATTATAACCCTTTGTGATAGGTGAAAATGGAAAAACAAATGGCATTAATTCGGGATGTGATAGTTCACCGAACACATGAATAATGATTTAATAACCCATTTTATGGAAGTGGATAGGGTTAAATATTATAAAATCAATATAATAAAATATAGTTATATGTAATATACTTTATTTATTATAATTTTAGTGTTAATATGTAATTGAATGGGGGAAATAATAAAATAAAATGAAATATATTTTTTATGATAATTACCTTATAAATGTGAAACCACCTTTAGATATCATCTTAAGGACCCTAGAGTTGGTATTTTATTATGAAAAAAATATATAATGTGGAAAATTATTTTCTAGAGGTATTGTTTAGGGTTTTATTGTGATAAAAATCCTTTAGTGGTTTGAATAAGCGAGGGGAGTGAGTTCCATTTTATAATTGAGGTAGAGTAGAATTTTCTATAAATACACAAAAGTATTCAATAATGGGGGGTGAATATAATATCTTGTGTCTCCAAAATCGATATATAATCTATGTAATCAATTATACGGTTGAGACATACCGCCACCTCAAAAAAATAAAATGTTTTATGCATTTAATTCCTTACCTGTCAAGTTTTACTCACTTAAACTATTATAATTTTCACCATTGAATGATTATGGTTTATATATACTCATCCAATATGATTTATTAAAGTTTATGGGTCATTTAATAGATTTTATCATTTTATATTTAACCTAACTTACACAAATTTACCTTTACCATGGTAATAAAATCACTAATTTTATTATTAATATTGACAAAATATTATTATAAAAATATTTACTAAATTTGGACCAAATAATTCCAAATATGGAATAAATTTTTTTATAATTTAAAAAATAAATATGGTGTCATTTAATTAAAATATAAAATGAAAAAAACTGATAAAAATTGTTTTCTAAAAAACAACCCTTTTTTAAATATAAAATGTTTTTATGTAGAATTCAATTTTAAAATATAAAGACCCCACACTTCCATGTCGGGATAACCAAGTTTTTTAGATTCATATTAACTAAAATACATAATAACATTATAGAGTAATATAAAAGGTTAGTTTATTTTAAGGATAGGTACATAATCATAAAATTTGGTAAAGTATCATCAACATATCCCACAATGATGATCTCACATCGTACTCCTCTTAGATATACCCTACCTAAACCATTCTTTATAACCCAAGGAAGGAAACACAAGAAATGATGGGATCATATTATTACTAAGTTTATGGATAACATATATCAATATATGATCATATGAAACCATAATATAAGTATAAATGTATATTATCTTGAGCATAAAATTCTATGTTCATACCCAACCAGTCATAAATCATAAATACGAGTCATGTAATAAACTTTATCATTTCCAAAAGAGGACCATAATGATGATAAATCATCATAAATCAATCATGAACTATATTCTAATTTCATAAATGCGTTTCAACATTATAAATATTTAAAACTATTTCATATATTAAAGTTAACTACAATGACCATCAACATAGAGGATTATGACATATCAACTTTTCTCATTGTGGATTCGGACACACCTATTTTCCATAATGGATTAGGACACACCTGTATCCCATAGTGGATAAAAATCACATGTTTCCCACAGTAGATTAAACACATAGACTTGTTTCCATTGTTATCTCATGAGATATAAATATTTACTCAATGCATTGGAGGGAGATATGGATCCCACCCATTATATAATGAAAATCATACATACATGTTCCACAAAATCATAAAGCATTAATCATATAAAAACCCATGATATTAAATGGAATTCATACATAATTCATCATATCATAACCTATGGAAGAGATACATGTTTCACTATCTTTTCATTATTTAATCATTTCCTGAAACATGGAGAAAGAAGTAGGTTTCATAATAATTTTATTTGGGTTTAAACCATGGAAGGGAAATAGAATTCATAAAAATCAATCCAAAATAAACATAAACCAATTAGATAAATAAAAATATTTGTATCCTTGGTTAACATCCCCAGCAAAGAATACATAATGTTAAAGGATGCTGTCTTATATGGAGAATGATTTTGAGTGATAAATCACATGGAACGTCTCATGGGGAAGAATACATTTGAATGAAATAAATATTAAAACATAAAACATTTTTAATATAATTTTATTTGAAAATATACTTGATAATTTATAATGGAAACATGATGGAAACCAATTTTCGTGATGACACGATGTTTCTTTCATGTTGTACAAATTTCAAAATATTCAATTCATATTTTTGAAAAATCCTAAGAGGAATTGATGAGAAAATTAAATGAATTTAAATTTTAATTTTCTGGTAAAAATTCAAATATGGGTTAAAATTAGTTTTAAAATTAATAATAGAATAATAAAACATTTTTTAAAACCTTTTTAGAGGAAATTGATTTTCGATCAAAGAGAGAAGTATTGTTGTATTTTCATAAAAAAATTATTAGTTATTTTAAATTCAATATAGTTGGAAAATGGTACCATTAATATCATGAATAAAGGAAGGATAAATAAATTCATTAGTTTCATTATAATTGTAGTATAATAGTTTATCATTGGAAGAATAATAATAAAAAAACCTATAAATGGTGATATTGTAACATAAAATATTTACCACATTGGAAAAATTGACACATAAGTACCATGAAGGAACATTATAAAATAAAATATAAAATATCATGGTAAAAATAATTTCATTATATTATATGACAAATGGTCTATATATATACATTTATATGGAAGATAGGTGCATAATATGACAAATGTCTCAAAGATGGAAAATTTAGAGAAACCTCTTACCACATTAGTAATATTTGGAAACATAATACTTGATAATAAATTACAATAAATTAATAATTAATTATCATGAATATTATTTTATTTATGACATAAAATTTCAATGGGGAAGTATATACACCACAAAACATAAACAAGTAGTGAATTTAGATACATCTCCTAGAAATAAAAGTGAGACTTCAAATCCCTCATCATAAGTATCAACATACTTCATACACATTCCAAACTCATTTATAATAAATATATGTTTATTATAAATATATTATATATAAATAATTATATATACAATACTATATATTATTTGTTGGGAATTTTATTAACTATTTTTTAAAAAAAACATGTTATAATCATATTTGGGAAAATAACTCCAATTTCTCATGCATGTTTTAATTTTTTGGTTTTTATCCTCTTATATTGATCATGGTTACATTATATATATAATGATAACAAATATATATATATATATATCTCATATATATTTAGTAAATATGTATTTATATTAATTCATAAATTTTATTAGTATAAAATGAAATATGCTATTCATAGAGACGATAGGTAGTATTTACACATGAACATTATTTCTATTTTTCTTACTGGATTGATAAAAAATAACTATAAATAAAATATTAAAATTATAGAATAATTTTTATTTTATTTATATATAATATTTTTACTAAACCCACATTTAATAACATCTTTTTAAAGAATTAATGAGTCACATCGCTTCATGAGGAAGTAATCCTTCGTATACAAAGGAGATGTTATTGTATCCCTACAAAATGGATAGTTTGAAGGTATTATTGATATAATAATTAAGTATGTATAATAATGTCATAAATATCACATATAAACAATAAATACATAACTATAACCCTCTGTAGGAGTTGGAAATGGAAAAACAAACGATGTCAGTTCGAGATGCAGTAGTTCACCGAAGACACGAATGATTATTTCGTAACCTATTTTATGGATGTGAAAAAAGATAAATATTATAAAATCAAAATAATAAAATATAATTACATGTAATATATTGGTGTAACTATATTTTATTCTTAATACAAAATTGAATGTGTAAAATAGAAAATAGAATGAAAGAGCTTTGTTATGACAGGTACCTTGTAAATGAGAAACCTCCTTTGGATATCATCTTAAGGACCATAGAGTTAGATTTTATTATTAAAGAAACCAATATAATGTGGATATTGTTTTTGGATAGGTATTTTTTAGTTTTTTATTGAGGAAAATTCCTTTAGAGGTGTGAATAAGTGAGGGGAGTGAGTTCCCTTTTATAACTAAGGAGGATCCCTTTAATAATTAAGGAGTGTCATTTCTTGTAAATACGAAAAATTATTCAATAACGGGATGTCAATATTATATCATGTGGCTCCAAAATTGATATATAATGTATTTAAGGGATTATTTGGTCGAGCCCCACCTCCACATAAAAAATAAAAATTTTAAGCAATTCATTCCTTATCCTCCATGTTTTACTCACTTTTACTATTTTAATGTTCACCGTTGGATGATTATGGTATATATATACTCATAAAGTAGGATTTATTCACGTTTATGGGTAATTTATTGGATATTATCCTTTTATTTTTAATGTAAATTACATAATTTACCCTTTACCATGGTAATAAATTTTTTACTTTTATTATTAGTATTGACCAAAAATAAAAAGAAAACTATTTAATAAAATTGGACCAATTGATTCCAAATATGGAATCTATTTTTTAAAAATTAAAAACATATATATGGATTCATTTAATTAAAAAATAATATGAAAAAAATGCTATAAAAATATTTTTCTAGAGAACAAAACATTTTAAATATATAATTTCTTTATGTGATAATCAATTTTAAAATATAGAGAACTTACACATTCATGCATGGATAATACAAATTTTTAGTTGAATGGTTAAAATTAATAATAAAATTTTAGAGGACCATAATAGTTTAGTTTCTTTAAAGAATAGGTATACAGTAATAAAATTTGGTGAAATATAATCAATATATAATATAATTATCCTCTCACATAGTACTCCTCTTAGATACACTCTACCTAATCCATTCATCATAACCCAATGAAATAAACAATGGAAAGTATGGGATCATATTTTCTGTATATGTAAGGATAAAATATACCAACGTATGATCATATAAATGAATAAGATAAGGATAAATGTATATGATCATAAACATAACATACCATTTCCATACCCAACTAGTCATAAATAATAAATATGAGTCAAGTAATAAAAAATTATCATTTCCAAAAGAGAACCATACTGATGATAAATCACCGTGAATCAATCATGAACTATATATTAATTTCCTAAATGTTTTTCACCATAATAAATATTGAAAACCATTTCAAATTTCAAGTTTAACTACCAAGACCATCAACATAGTGGATTAAGACTCATAACCATTTCCCATAGTGGGTTATGAAACACCTATTTTCATAATAGATTTGGATGCACATGTTTCCCAAAGTGGATTAAGAATTTTTTTCCCACAGTGGATCAAACACATGGACTTTTTTACCATTTTCACCTCATGAGATATAAATATGTAAACAATTAATTTAAGGGAGTTATAGGTCCCACCCATCAAATAATGAAAATCATACATATGTGAGACACAAAATCATAAACCATTCATCATAAAAAACCCATGAAATTAAATGAGATTCATAAAAAATTCATCATATCAAAACCTATGGAAGAGATGCATGTTTTATAATAATTTCATATTTTCATAATTATATGAAACATAGATAAACAAGCTTGTTTAATAATAATTTCATCATGGTATAACTCATGCAAATGAAAGAGGTTTCATAAAAATTAATCCATCATAAACAAAAAACAATTAGAGAAATAATAATAATGGTATCCTTGGATAACATCCCCAGCAAAGAATATCTTACATCAAATGATTTCCTATTATATAGAGAATAATTTTGAAATATAAATCACATAAAACATTTCATAAGTAAGAATACATTTGATTAAAAAAATATTATTAAAAAATATTTTTTTAATATCATTTTATTTGAAAATATACTTGATAATTTATAATGTAATCTTTAAATAAACTAATTTTCATAATGATGGGATGTTCCATTCATATTTTAAACATTTAAATATATTATTTTCAATTTTTTTGTAAAATAATAATGTAAATGGATAAAAAAGTTATATGAATATGAATTTAAATTTTTTTAAAATTAAAAAGGATAAAAATTGCTTTAAAATTTATAGGATAAATCAAAAATATTTTTGAAAACAATTTGAGAGAAAATGGATTTCTGACTGAAGAGAGAAATAATTTTATATTTTTATAAAGTTATTAATTATTTCAAGTATCATATAGTGGGAAAATGGTGTTATTAATATAATGGATAACAAAAGTATAAAAAAATTCATGAGTTTTATGAGAAAATTACAATAAAGGAACATCATAAAAAACATAAAATTTCACGGGAATAAATTAATTCATTATATTCCATTTCAAATGTGCTATATATATATACATCATTATGTAAGATAGGTGAATAACATAACAAATGTTTCAAATATGGAAAATTGATAAAAAACCACTTTCTGCTTTATTAATATTTTAAAACATAATACCTGATTAATAATAAAAAATAATTAAACTTTAAATATCAAGAATTTTTTTTTAATGATATTAAATTTAAGTGGGGGAATATATACACCCCAAAAAGTACAAGTGTGTTGATGTTACATACATCTCCCAGAAATAAAAGTGAGACTAGAAATCCATTATCTTTAGTTTAAAATTTCTTTATACACATTAAAAACTCATGTATAATAAATATAAGTTTATTATAAATCAATTAAATATAGATAATTATATATATCATACCATATATTGTTTTTTTGGTATTTTATTACCTATTTATTAACAATTTCATGTTAAAATCATGTTTGGGGAAATAAATCCTTTTTTCAAGAATGTTTTTATTTTTTTTGGATTTCATTATCTTACATTAATCATGGTTATGTCATATATGAAATGATAAAAAAATATATAAATATCCTATTTTTTAGTATATAATAATTTATATTAATACATTAAATTTATTGGCCTAAAATAAAATAAGATATTCGTTGAGATGATAGGTCATACGTACACATTAACATTTTTTCCATTTTACTCAATGTTTTGATCGAAATAAATGAAAATAAAATATTACCATTACATAATTATTTTTATTTAATTTAAATATCATTTTTTACTAAACTCACCCTTTTTAAATTTTTTGTAAAGAATAAATGAACCACATCACTTTGCGAGGCGGTAGTCCTCCATACACACGACAGACAATATCATATTCTCATAAAATTGATAGTATGAAGGTATGATTGATATTTAATTAAATAAGTGTAATAATATCATAAATAACAGATAAAAAAAATTAATTTATAATTTTAACCCTCTATGAGAGGTTGAAATGGAAAAATGAATGACGTCAGTTTGAGATGTGGTGGTTCATCGAACACGGGAATGATGATTTTGTAACTCATTTGATGGAAGTGGATAAAGATTAATATTGAAAAAACAAAATAATAAAATAAAATTATATGTAATATAATGGTCTTATTATATATTAAGTTTTAATACATTATTGAAGGTGGAAAATAATAAATAAAATGAAATTGATTTTTTATGAATATTAAATTCTCAATGAGAAACCTCCTTTGAATATTCTATTAAAGACCCTTGAGTTGGTGTTTTATTATTAAAAACACCTATATAACGTGGATAATTATATTATTGAGGTGTTTTTAAGTGAGGGGAATGAGTTCCCTTTTATAATTGAGGAGGAGTGGCATTTTTTATAAATAAAAAAAATTATTCAATAATGGGATGTCAGTATCATCTAATGTGGTTACAAAATTGATATATATTGTATGTAAGGTATTATTTGTTCAATCCACACCTCCACCTCAAAAAAATCAAATTTATTATGAATTTTAGTCCTTATCCTTCAAGTTTTACTCACCTTTACTATTTTAATATTCACCCTCAGATGATTATGGTCAATATATACTAATCCAATAAGATTTATTCAAGTTTATGGGTTATTTAAAGGATCTTATCATTCTAGTTTAAACTTAAATTTACCAATTTAACCTTTTTTGTGGTAAAAAAACTACTAATTTTATTAATAATATTGAAAAAAATAAAAAGAAAAATATATATTAAATTTTAACAAACTCATTCCAAATATGGAATCCATTTAAAAAAAAATTAAAACCATATATATGGTTTCATTTAGGTAAAATATAAAATAGAGAAACATGATAAAAATACCTTTCTTGATTTTTTTAAATATTAAATGTTTTTATGTGAAATTAAATTTTAAAATATAAGGAAACTAGACATTCATGAATGGATAATAAATTTTTTTAGATAAATATTAATTAAAACACACAATCACATTCTAGAAGATCATAATAGTTTAGTTTCATTGATGAAAAGGTATGAAATATTCAAATTTGGGGAATGATCATCAATATATCTCAAAGTGATCCTCTTACACAGTACTCCTCTAAGATATACCATACCTAAACCATTCTTTATAACCCAAGGAAGGAAACAGAGGAAATCATGGGATCATATTATCAGTACATGTAAAGATAAAATATATCAATATATGATATTATGAAAGAATAATGTAAGCATAAAGGTATATGATCATGGTCATAACATACCATTTTCAAACCCAACCAGTCATAAATCATAAATACAAGTCTTGTAATAAAACATTAGCATTTCCAAAATAGAACCATACTATTGATAAATCATCATGAATCAATCATTAACAATATTTTTATTTCATTAAAGTGTTTCTATATCATAAATATATAAAACCAATTCAAAAGTTAAAGTTAAAAACTAAGAACATAAACATTGTGGATCAAGACTCATCACCCTTTCCCATTATGGATCTAGACACACCTGTTTTCCATAATGGATCACAAAAAACCTATTTACCAGAGTGGATCAATAAAACCTATTTCATATAATGATTCAAAAACATTGAATTTTTTTCCATTTTTATCTAATGATATATAAATAATTACTCAATTCATTAGAGGGAGATATTAGTCCCATCATTCATATAATGAAAATCATACATATGTGTTCCCGAAAATCATAAAAAATTTACCATATCAAAAACCATGATATTAAATTCGATTTATAAAAAATTCACCGTATCATAACCTATGTAATGATACATGGTTCATAATCATTTCATAATTTCATAATTGCATGGAACAAGAAGAAAGAAGAAGGTTTCATAAAAATTTATCATTGTATAACCTATAAAAGGAATTTTTTTTCTTCATAAAAATCAATCCATCATAAACATAAACCAATTAGAGAAATAATAATAATGTTATCATCGGTTAACATCCCCAGAAAATCATATTTTACATCAAAGGATGTCATATTATATGGAGAATGATTTTGAAATATAAATAAAATTGAAAATTTCATGTGTAAGAATACATTTGACTAAGAAAATATTATTAAAACATAAAAAATTTTAATGTCATTTTTTTGAAAATATCCATGATAATTTATAATGAATCATCAAATAAAGTAATATTCATGATGAAAATATGTTTTGTTTATATTTTACTCATTTAATTTTTTTTAAATTTTTGGAATATTCCTAAGAGAAATTGATGAGAAAATTATATGAATATTCCATTATTTTTTTTGTACAATTTCAAACAAGGGTAAAAATTAAATTTAATATTCATAGGAGAACACTAAAACCTTTTTAATACATTTTTTAGAGAAAATGGATTTTTTATTGAAGAGAAAAATAATGTTATATTTTAATAATAAAAATTATCAATTATTTTAAGTACCATATAGTGAAAAAATGGTACTATTAATATCTAGGATAATCAGAGGATACAAATGTTCATGAGTTTCATGAGAATTGTATCATAATATTTTATCATCAGAAATATAAATATAAAATAATGATAAATGATGAGAGTGTTATATAAAATATTTACCACTATGGATATTTTGTAACATTAGTACCATGAAGGAAATTCATAAAATAAAACATAAAATATCATTATAATAAATTATTTAATTATATTACATTCCAAATGGACTATATATATACATCATTATTAAATATAGTATTATAAAATAAAACATATCTAAAAGATGAAAAATTGATAGAAAAACCTTTTACCTCTTTAGTAATATTTTAAATTATAATACCCGATAATGAATAAAAAAAATTAAACTTTAAATATAATTGAAGTAATTTTATTTATGATATAAAATATAAATGGGGAAGTATATACAGTAGAAAAAAAGTAGTGGTGAATTTACATACATCTCCAAAAAATAAAAGACAGACTAGAAATCCTTTATCTTAAGTATCAAATTTCTTTATACACATTTGAAAATAATGTATAATACATATAAGTTTGTTATAAATACATTAAAGTTAAATAGTTATATATATATTACCATATATTATTTGTTAGGTCTTTTATTATCTATTTATTAATAATTACATGTTAAAATCATGTTTGGGTAAATAACTGCATTTTCATGTATGTTTTCATTTTTTGGTTTCTATACTATTACATTTATGATGGTTAAATAATTTATATAATGATAAAAAAGATACTAATTTCATATATATTCAGTATAATTTTTTTTATATTAATCCATAAATGATAGTGGCATAAAATGAAATATCTTATTCAAGAAGACTCTAAGTCATACATACACTTGAACATTGATTCCATTTTTCTCGATGTATTTATCTTAATAAATGTAAATAAAATATTTAAAATACATAATAATTTTTATGAAATTTATATCACATATTTTTATTAAACCCACCCTTATTGAATTCTTTGTAAATAATGACTAAATCACGTCACTTTGTGAGGCGGTAGTCCTCCCCACCCACGAGAGACATTATCATATTTCCAAAAAATGGATAGTATAAAGGTATGATTGATATAATAATTACCTAAATATAATAATTTATTAAATATAATATATTAACAATTAATCTATAATTATAACCCTCTATGATAGGTGGAAATGGAAATATGTGTGACGTCAGTTGGGGATGCAGTAGTTCACCAGACACACAAATGATGATTTTGTAACCCATTATATGTAAGTGTATAGGAATAAATATTATTAAATCAACATAATAAAATATAATTATATATAATATACATGTGTTATTATATTTTAAGTGTCAATACATAATTTAAGGTGGAAAATTAAAAATAAAAAGAAAGAGCTTTATTATGACAATTACCTTCTTAATGAGAAACCTCCTTTGGATATCATCTTAAGGACCAAAAAGTTGGTCATTTTTTATGAAACAAACCATTATAATGTGGTATATTATTTTTTAGAGGAATTATTTCGGTTTTTATTATGTGAAATCCCTTTAGAGGGGTGAATAAGTGGGGGGGGGGGGGGTGAGATTCCTTTTAAAATTGAGGAGTGATTTTTTTTGTAAATACAGAAAAGTATTCAATAATGGGAGATCAATATTATATAATTTGGCTCCAAAATTGATATATAATGTATTTAAGGGATTATATTTCCATGAAATTCCTCCACCAGAAAAAAATCAAATGTTTTAAGCATTTAATTCCGTATCTTTCATGTTTTAATCACCATTACTATTTTAATTTTCACCCTCGGATGATTATATTCTATATATACTCATCTAATATAATTTAATAAATTTTATGGGTCATTTAATTGATATTATAATTTTACTTATAACCTAAATTACCTAAATTACCCTTTATCTTTTTAATATAATTTTTATTTTTTTAATATTTACAAAAAAAAAATATTTACTAAATTTGGACCAACTGATTCCAAATATGGAATACATTTTTTATAAATTCAGAATATATATATGGTTTTGTTTAATTAAGAAATAATATGTAAGAAATTGATAAAAATATTTCTCTAGAAAACAACACTTTTTAAATATTCAGTGTTTTAATGTGAAATTCAATTATAAAATATAGTCAACGCAGACTTTCATTCATAGATAATACAAATTTTTAAATAAATATTAATTAAAATAGAAAATCACATTATAGAGGACCATGATAGTTTAGTTTTTTGAATAATAGGTAAACAATATTAAAATTTGGTGACATATCATCAAAATATCCAACAATGATCCTCGCACACAGTACCCCTCTTAAATATACCATACCCAAACCATTCTTCATAACCCGAGAAAGGAAACACATGAAAGGGTGGGATCATATTATCAATATTTTTAAGGATAAAATAAATCAATAAATTATCATATGAAATTATAACATATGCATAAATATATATGATCATGAACATAATATACCATGTTCATACCCAACCAATCACAATCATAAATATGAGTCACGTAATAAAACATTATCATTTCTAGAAGAGGACCATACATATGATATATCATAATGGAACAATTATGAACTATATCATCCTTTCATAAAAGTGTTTCTCCATCATAAATATTGAAAACCATTTCATATGTCATGGTTAACAACCAAGACCATAAACATAGTGGATCACGACTCATCACCTTTTCCTATTGTGGATCAGGACACACCTATTTTCCATAAATGAACAGGACACACATTTTATCCATAGTGGATCATGAACACATATTTCCCATAGTGTATAAAACACATCAACTTGTTTCTCATTGTTATCTCATGTGATATAAATCATTACTCAATGCATTTTAATGAGATATAGGTCCCACTCGTCACATAATGAAAATCATAAATATATGTGACGAAAAATAATAATACATTCATCATATAAAAACTCATGAAATTAAATGGGATTCATAAACAATTAATCATATCATAAACCATGGAAAAGTTACATGTTTTATAATAATTTCATCATTTCATCATTACATTAAACATTGAGAAAGAAGTAGGTTTCATAAAAATTTTATCCTGGTATAACACATGGAATGAAAATAGGTTTTATAAAAATAATTTCATCAAAAATATAAACTAATTAGATAAATAATAATTATGGTATAATTTGTTAATATCCCAAGAAAATCGTATGTTACATCCAAGGATTTCATCTTATATAGAGAATTATTTCAAAAGATAAATCACATGGAACATTTCATTAGTAAGAATACATTTGATTGAAAAAATATTATTAAAACATAAAAAATTAATATTATTTTATTTGAATATATCCTTGATAATTTATAATGTAAGTTTAAAATAAACTAATTTTCATTAAGACATGAAGTTTCATTATTATTGTACACATTTAAAAATATTATTTTCACATTTTTGGAAACATAATAATGGGAATTTATGATAAAATTATATAAATATTCCATTAATTTGTTTTTGTAAAAACTTGATCATGGGTAATTTTTTTATATAAAATTCATTGGAGAATACTAAAACATTTTTGAAAACCATTTTACAGAAAATGGATTCCCGGCCGAAGATAGAAATAATGTTTGATTTTTAAAAAAAATTAACAATTATTTTAAGTACCATATAGTGAGAAAACAATATTATTAATATCATGAATAACCAAAGGATAAAAAAATTCATGTGTTTCATGATAATTGGATCATAATATTTTTTCATTGGAAACATAATCATAAAAAATCCCAATAAATGATGAGAGTGTAATGCAAAATACTTACCACTTTAGAAACTTTGAAACATAAGTACTATGAAAGAATATCATAAATTAATCTATAAAATATCATAGGAATTAATTAATTCTTTATATAATATAGTAAATGGGATATATATATACATCATTTTGTAAGATTAGTGAATATCATAACAAGTATCTCAAAAAATAGAGAATTGAGAGAAAAACCTCTTACCGCATTAGTAATATTTTGAAAAATAATAACTAATAAAGAATAAAAACAAATTTTAATTTAAATATCATGAAAATAATTTTATTTATGATATAAAATTTCAATGGGGAATTATATCCACCAAAAAAATAAATGAGCGGTGAATTTACATACATTTCCCAAAAATAAAAGTGACACAAGAAATCTATTATCTTAAGTATCAACATCCTTAGCACACATTAGAAACTCATTTATAATAAATATATGTTTATTATAAATATATTAAAGATAAATAATTATATATATCATACCATATGATATTTTTTAGGTATTTTATTACATTTTTATTAACAATTACATTTTATAATCATGTTTCGGGAAATAATTCCTTTTTTATGTATGTTTTTAAATTCTGGTTTCAATAATATTACATTGATCATGGATACATCATATATATAATGATAAAAAATATATAAATATCATATATATTCAGTATATATGTATTTATATTAATCTATAAATGTTAGTGGCGTAAAATTAAATAAACTATTCATGGAGATGGAAGCTGTATGTACAAATTAACATTATTTCAATTTTTCTTGATGGATTGATCAAAATAAGTTTAAATAAAATATTAACATTACAGAGTCATTTTTATGCCTTTTATATCAGATATTTTCACTAAACCCACCCATATTAACTTCTTTTTAATGCCTGAATGAATCACATCACTTCACTAGACGGTAGTCCTCCGTACACACAAGAGACATTATTGTATTGAAAAAAATGGATATTATAAAGGTATGATTGATATAATAATTAAATAATTATAATAAAATCTTAAATATAATATATAAAGAATTAATATATAATTATAATGCTCTATGAGAGTTGGAAATAGAAAAATGATTAACGTTAATTTGAGATGCATTAGTTCACCAGACACACAGATGATGATTTTGTAAACCATTTGATGGGAGTTGATAGAGATAAATATAATGAAATAAACCTAATAAAATATTATTATATGTAATATAATTGTTTTATTATATTTTATTTGATAATAAATAAATGTAGGTTGAAAATAATACATAAAATGAAAGATCTTTGTTATAAAAATTAACTTCTCAATGAGAATCCTCTTTTAGATATCATCTTAAGGACCCTTGAGTTTGTATTTTATTAAGAAAAAACCTATATAATTTGGATAATTATTTTTATATAATTTTCTAGATTTTTTTAGACTAATGGCTTTATATTTGTGAATAAGTGAGGGGATAGAGTTCCCTTTTATAATTGATGAGAAGTGGTGTTTTTTGTAAATACAGAAAAGTATTCAATAATGGGAGGTCAATATCATCTCATGTGGCTCAAAAAATGATATATAATGTATATAATGGATTATGTGGTCTAAACTAACCTCCATCTAAAAAAAATAAATTCTTTTAAGCATTTCATTCCTTATCCTTCATGTTTTACTCACTTTTACGATTTTAATTTTCACCATGGTGAATAGTTATTTTTTAACTAAGATAATTTATCCTTTAAGATGAAATTAAAATGATAATTATTAGAAAAATTATAAAAATTAATTTTAAAAATTAAATCCAATATCCAAAATGAAAATTCTAGGTGTTTTGAAAATTAATTTTAACACAAATGCATGTAACATGCAAAACCTCATTTTAACCTCAATATGGGTAAATAATTTTTATCTATTTCACAAATAATTATGGTACAAAATTTATTTTAAATTATTATATAATATAAATTATTATTATTACAAATAGTGAATATATTTTTTCTACATTAAAATCATATAAGTGATAGAATTTAATTTAAAATTATTTCCGTAATTGTGATCAGAAAACAAGTTTTCAAAGGGAAATTGATCAAATGTGTACATAGATTATATATGAAAATTAAAAAAGAAAATTATTGAAGTGACCTAAATTGTATTAAAATATATATATTTAAACAAATTTAAGTTATAAAATTAAAATATAATGTAATATTATAAATAATTTCAATGAAAACATAGTTTCTAAATAAAATTCAGTATTTTTTACTATTAAAAAAAATTAAACTTTTCCAAAAATTATCAAAATTTCACCTTATGATAATTTTTATATTCTTATCCAAAAAATGATGTTTATTGTTTTAAAATTTATTTTAAAAAATCCAAATAATAAATTTTATTTTTATTCACAAAGTTAAATAAAAATCAATTTTTGAGAAAATATTATATTCAAAAAGTGTAAACACATTTCTAAAAATTAAGTACCTATTAATAAATATTTCTTCTCTATATAAAATAATTACAATTATTATTTAAAAATTAGTTTTTACTATTGATATAGTTTTGAATAAAATATTGGTTATAATAGCCGCATTTGAATAATATTAAAAATATATCAACTTTTTGTTAAAACTTAGTGTCATGTGTAAAAAAAACTAACCTAATATTGTGCATAATTCAAGAAAAACTTTGTTTTGTGTGTATCAAAATATTAATTTGGTTTTAAGTTTAATTAATGCTATCAAATAAATTTAATTTATTCAAAAATAGTAATACAGAAAAAATAGTGTGTTGCAGAAAATCAATATTAAAAACTAAAATTGGATTATATTAAATAAAAATGAATGAATTAAAATTTAAAACTACTAAAAAAATATGTTTACATTGTAAGTAATTTAAAATAAAATAATTTTTTCTATAAAATTAATATTTTTTACTAATATTTTAAAAAGTACTATTTTCTGAAAAATTTTAAAAATTTATTTTAATTTAATTTTGACTTGCTGACTTCAAAGATGAAATTACTTTTTTCAAATAAATTTTATATAATTTATAAAAAATAATTATATAATTTAATAATAAAAATTTAGAAAACTCACTTTCGAAGAAAGCATTTTTTTTGAAGAATAAAATGACTTTACTAAAAAATTGTGTGATTATTTTCTTTGTATTTTTCAGTACAATTATATTGAGTAAGACCGTTAAATTAATTTCATAAATTATCTAATCATATTCATACCAGTCAATTAAAATCGTTACACATAAATATTAATATTTCATTTTTATTTTATGATTTTTTTCCATATCTTGTATACTATATAAAGTCTTCTTCAAATGTCAGGATATTAAATTCTCCCCACCATTAATAATACACATCCACAAAATATTAAATTAGACTCAATAACCATTGTTTAAATTTTCAAGATACCATTTATTGAAATTACACACCATAAAAAGGGTCTACAAAACATCCACTAAAAAAGAGATAATTGAATGAATTTAGACCATAATAAGTAACACATACTTAATTTTTATATAAGAAATCATTTTTTAATAGTGAAAACATGGATATGGAAGAGAAAAAAATCACCAAAGGAATGATGGAGAAGGATAGAGAATATGGTTCGGATAAATTTATCCATTTCAAAATCAATAATATTGGATTTAGTAAAAGTAAATTGATTTCTTAGCATGAAAATTAAACAAAAAATGTTTTTTATTTAAAATAATATTCTAAAGTTAAGGAATTATTTTAATTCCTAGCTTAATAATATGATGATATATACTTACTTGAGAAGTATAGCTTCATTCATTTATACATTACCACCAAAATATCCTCCTTTGATCCAAATTATGGGTAATGAAGATGATTTTTTAATGTACGAATCAATAATATAAACTTGTTATAGATCACATAATCCAAAAAAATTTAACAATATATTCATACTTCCTTTAGAATTTAACCACAACAAAACGGTTATAACAAGAAAATATGATCCTAAAATAAAATAAAACTTCATATAAATAAAACTAATTTAATATAAAAAATTCAATAATAATACCCAATATTCAACTTAAATGATTAAATAAATAACAAACCTTAAAATTATCTAAAATATTATATACAAAGATTAAAATCCAATAATATGAAGGTTTTGATCACATAGTCTTCCATGATAAATTAAATATTTACCTCTAACTAATATCATTCAATTTTCTATTCTCAAACCAATATATAGTATCCCTAGTCAAATAATATACATGTTATGGAAATCATTTCCATAAATCACTGGAATCCTCACAAAGTGAAAAAAATCATATATTCTTCTAAAAGATAACCCTTTTGTATTCTGTTTACCTTAATCCTACATCGCTCCCAAAAATTCTAGTGATCTTCTTCCAAAATAACATATATCATTTAATAACCAATTTTTTTTTTCTGATCACATGGTTCTATTAATGATAAAAATGTTCTTCCAAGATACAATAAAATCATTATCTTTCATGATAATTAAATAAATTAAAACAATGTGATACAGACTGGTACATCACATTGTCCAGTGTTATGAACTTCACTGTTGTCACCATTATATTGTGATATTTAGCCTCATGGCCTTACTTAACATGATAGTTCCTCACCCAACCTATGAGTAAACCTTTTTCTTAACCTATAATCCTTTTAACATTCCCATAAATGTGTTTAACATCCTAAAAAATAAACTTTTTATATTCAACATTAAATAAAGTTTAAACCTCAAAGGTTATCTCTAACATTTCATTTTGCATCCCTAAAATATAGTAAACATTACTTACCTTAATTTTTAGGGATCATATTATCCCTAATTTTTATAAATAAGTTTATATCTTTTATCCAAAAAATTTAAATTCATTATTCCTCAAATAATTCTTAATGTTAAACCTAAGGGTTACATATAACTATCCCAAAACATCATTAGACTCCTCAATATTTGATCACTTAAAACATTCAAAAGATTTTTAAGACTCCGAACATATACATAACATCAAAATTATATAACTTATATGGCATCCATAAATAATAAGATACCATCTCATGAATACATACTAATCACCAATGTTTTGTAAACACTTCTCTCATACCAACAGTTATAGCATGAAACTCATACATTAGGATCTAGTACTAAAAAAAATCTTTAAATTTCTATCTTTGATAACAATAAATATGACCTAATTGTTGATATGAAATAATTAGATCATGAAAAGTAAATATTGGATCACTTACATAACCATGTATATTTTAGGTTTATAGTTTTATAGAATTAGAAAAATCTCGTAATAACTTATGTTCATAAAAAATGGGTTGTAATGATCTACATCATCTCCTACTATAACCAATGTTTTATATTCTATGCTAAGTCATCTATATATCCCATAATAATCCTTACATATTAATCCTTTCTATACATAAATCATTGTTCATCATTATTCATAACTTGGGGAAATGAATAATTAGAAATGGTGATCTCTGATTCTATGTAAGGGTAATCATGGGAGAAATCAGTTATTTTATAAGCATAAGGGAATAAGAACAGTAATATAGAATTTAAAAATCATACCCTTCAAATCATAGAACCGAATGATGGGTGATGGAATCAATATTTATATTTTATATAAAATTTATCATAAAATAATAAAATAACCTATTATTTAAGGGAATAACATTAACATAAGACACAGAATTGTGTCATACACATAAAATTATACCATATTTAACATGTATTAATAGAAATTTCACTCATTTTTCTAAAGAAATAAAATTAGTCCCTCGCATTAACTTATGAACATGAAACCTAGTAAAAAAGATATATAAATTCACAAAATGTCTATACTTGATCTTATTTACAAGAAATCCATGTCCACACATAAACTTGTGTATATGAAATTTAGGTCAACACAAACTCTTTTAGAAATGAAAACCAAGACCAAGTATAAAATTGTGAACATTATATCAGGCCCACGCATAACATATTTACCTCATGAGTTATCAAAATTTACTCAATTAATTTGATGGAGATATAGGTTCTAAATGTAACATAATTAAAATAACAAAACCATGTTCCACAAGATCATAAAACATTTAACTTCTAAAAAATCAAGAAAATAAATGAAATTCATCAAAGTATAACCTGTTGAAAAGAGGACATGTTTCATTATAATCATAACATCATAAATAAAAACCATATATAAAAAATAATAAGGATGGTATTTATATATAATATCTCTAGTAAGGCTTATATTTAATCATAGTGTATTATATTTTATGAAAAAATGGTTTTGAAAGACCACATGTAATAAATCTCGATTTAAAAAAATTCCCATTTAAAAAAAACTACTCTTTTAAAATGTCGTGCACTTATAAATGAAAAATATTTCATTGAAATAATATTTTAAAATTTTAAAGTAATATTAAATTAATTAATAAATAATAACATTTGGAAAAGAAAATCATATATGCCCGGATAACATTCCTCCCATATTTTTGTTGTAAAATTCACAAAGTACCTCATTTGGAAAACGATAAAAAGTTTCTGTTCAATTTTTTTTAAAAAAATGGATCATAGATAATAATTATTTTAACAAATTTAGGATAATATTAAAAATGACATTAATTTTTTATAGAACATTGAATTTTAATAGAAATATTCTCCATAGGGGACTTAAATATAAATATTCCTGAATAATAATGAGATTTTGAAATAAACTCTGAAATATTTGATATCATTTCATTTGTAAGCCCCATGAAATAAATAAGTTCAAATAAAACATTTAATAACATGAATAAAAATATATTAATCAAATAATATTTAAAATGTTTATTATATACTCCATAGAAAAAAATAAGTGGTGAATATAGAATATATCTTACAAAAGTAAAATAGTAATTATAAACCATTACCTTGAGTCTGAATTATCACATATGATATTTATCATTATGAATAATAAAAATATTTAAATTATATAAATTTCTAGGTTTATAATTTTTATTATTCGTTTCATCTCACTTATTTATATTTTATAATAATTACTTAATTATTTAAATTCACATCAAATGTTTTAGATATATTTGGTTCATAAGTCCAAAATGACATTGGTAGTTTGACTATGATTAAATAGGTACTTATTCCATCATCTCAAGAATAATAATACATAAATATTTAACAATATTATACATAAATTATTATTTTAAATTCAACTATTTAATATTAATATGATGAAGGAGCTATGATACAATCAAAGAGAAGGTATGTCGTACACACACATGAGTATTGTTTCCGATTTTCCACAATAATTATTGATAGATGGTAAGTATTAATTTATCTTTAAATAATTATAACAATATAATATGTATCATATTAATTATTTAACTACACTTATATATATATCATCCATATAATGTTTTAAAAAATGAGTCACATTACTTTATGGAGGTGGAATTCAACTCATTCTCATGAACAACATCATAATTTTTTTTATTCATTGAATTGTAAGAAGGAAAATTATATATTATATATTTATAATGTTAAATATTTTATTAATATGTTATATAAATATTAATTACATCATTCTAACCAGTCATGAGTGATAGTGATGAAAAACAATTATATCGGTTTGCGAGGCGGTAGTCCTCCATAGAAACTAACGATTAATTCTTTTCCCATTTTATGGAAGAGGAGGTGTATACAAATCATTACACTAACATAATTAAATCAAATTATATTTATAGAAATTTAGTTATATTTTTCAAAGGTTTAATAAAATTTTATAAAGGTTCAAGAAGAAACCAAACTAAAACAAGATGATAAAAATTATACCACATCATTGGAAAACCTCCATTGATTAATACGTTAAGCCTTATACAATTTGTTTTATGAATAAAATAATCCCTATAGAAAGAGGATATGGATTACATGAATGTATTTGGGTAGTTATTGGATGAAAATAATGGTTTTGATATTGTTAGGATTGAAAAAAGTAGTTCCATTTTATAAGAGAGGGGATGGGAACTCTTGAAAATTCTCAAGATATTAAATTTATATAAATTAATTTTCAATAAAAAAAATACTCAAAGGTGAGTTATTTGGAATAAAATATGATTATTTTTATAAATACCATAATTAAAGGAAAATTATGAAAAATATCATTTTTTCATTGTTATCTCTTAGTTATAAAACAAATTTAACACCATTAATTCTTACCATAACAAATTGGATTTTTATCATTTGAGGGTTAATATAGTTACAATAAAATGAAAAAATACCAATAAATGTATCCTGGTTTATATATTTTAACTTATCATAATAAAATTAAATTTTTTTTTTTAATTTTGTATAATTTAAAAAATTATTATATACTATAAAATATCAATAATCGTAATTTTTCAAAGCATTCCTTACATAGACATTAATAATATCAACACAGAACATATAATTTTAAGAAAATATTTAAATTTATCCCTAATTATTCATTAAAATATAATAAATTAGTTCATTACATTATTTTTCTCTATTTATTTTTATTATAATATTTTTAATATAATTTATTTTATTATTCAATTAATTGAATACTTACTAGATTGGTGTTGTATAAGAATTTGAGATATTTATTTATTCACTAAAAATTAAAAATAAATTACCATGATGATGATAAATCTTTTATATTTAAAAATAGTATTTATAGTAAATCATTTTCTCTAGATTACCCCATGATAAAAATATTTTTATTGTTAAAAACAAGAGGGTGAAAAGTTTGAATTTTCGTTAAATAAATTATTATGAAAGTTATTACCTAATAAAAGTGTTCCCAAAAGGTAATTAATTCTACCATTAGATTATTATGGTTGATATATAATCAACCAATAATATTTAGTCAAGTTTTTGTTTTATTTAAATGTTTTTTTCATTTTATTTGTATCCTAAATTACCTAATTTACCCTTTACCAAGGTAATAAAATTAATATGTTGATTATTATTATGGACCAAAAATAAAATGGAACTATTTACTAAATATATAACCATTTATTATAAATATGTAACAATTTTTTTAACATTATGAACACATGTGTTATATAATTAAATTTAAAATTAAACTAGAAAAACATGATGAAAATTAGTTTTTAAAAAAACCTCCATTTTTAATATAAAATGTTTTAATGTGAAATTAATTTATAAAATAAATTTCAAAACCCATAAATGGATTATTTTAAATAGAAATTAACTAATTAAAATTAAAAAATAATCTAAAAAATAATTAGAACCAATAAATACTTTATGATAAAACAAATTTTGGAACACAATATGTATTTTTATCTATTCCTTGAAAAATCAATATTTTCTGAAAAAATATCAAAAATTATTTTTGTGATATTTTATACATTATTAATTCATCAATTCAATTATATATTTCAAATAAAATTTATATAATTGTTAATATTAATTATAATATTTCATCATAAAATAGATGAAAACTCAATTTTGAAGAATATGTATTTTTTATGAATAAAAGGAGTTTAATAAAAAAAAATTGTGATTGTATTTTATGAATTTTTTAATAAATTTATATTTAGTAGGAGAATTATATTTATTTTAAAAAATATTTAACCCTATTTATACTCTTTAATTAAATAGTAACACCGAAATAATAATATTTCATTGTACATTTAAACTTGGAGTTGCGTATCTTACATGCTATAGACATTCATTTTCATATCTATTAATATTACCAAAAATAAGAGAGATTCACTAGATGTGTTGGGGATAAAATTGGATTGGATAACTATATATTGCAAATTTACCTAAAAAAACTAAAACCCGAATTGTAGTATGAACTTGAGCTAGCGTGGGAAGAAATTTACGCACTCATATTTGATGTTTAAGAGCCCAAGGAGGCAGATGAGTGTATAACTAAAGATTCATTCCATTTCACTGAACCCCTACTAGATTAGATATATTAAAGATACATTTATATTTATTTATTAATGTGAGATCAACTGAATTTGGAGAGATATTTGAGTAATTGTGAGCAAGAGGATCTATACTTTATCCAATCCCCACCATGAAAGTTTTGAAACATTATAAAGTGTTAATATATAGTGTAATATATCAATGGAATAATAAAAATAAGAAATAAAATTTGGGGAAAACAACATGTGGTGGTTCATGTATGTGAAAATCCAATCATCGATTGATTGTAGATGATAACCGGTATAACATTTTTAGAGGCAGTCAAAATCTATAGCCCACATGGGGGATCAAACAAAGAATAATATTCCCTATATTTTATATTATTTTTAAGAATTAATAATTTTATTACTAGTTTGAGAAATAAATAAGGATGAATCCTCGATCCATTTATCTTTTTGAACGTAAATTTCATGTTCCATTTACTCAAAAGATTTTTTCTGTGTCCATCAACATGGCACATAGCCTGAAAAGAGATATGAAATAAAAAAAACACCCCGTAAAAAGGATTAATGATCTAAATATATATTGAATAAGATAAAATCTACCCCACATAATATATATATTGAATTCAATGGGAGCATGAGTTTTCAATTCTTTATTTTTTATCTCAAAATATTAATTTTTTAGTTATTTATTATTAATTTCATGCCCCAATTTAACCCTTGTGATCTAGTTTTAATCAGGGGGACATAAGTTTCATAGGATAATCAATATTCCTTGTTTTATTTTTCACTATTGATAGGATTATATGAGTAATGTGGTAAAATTAATGAGTTTGGTTAATAATGAGGGGAAGAATTTAAAAATTCATGATTTTGGGGAATGAGATAATTTTATAAATGAATATATTCCTAGATTTTCTATGTTTTTAGTTTCTTATATTGATATGGATTGATATATTATTTTTGTGAAAAACCATGTTTAATTTTCCCAAACCATATTTTATTATCCCTGCGAAAAACATTTAGAAAAAAATACATCCTATTATTTTCTAATTTATATTTCTTAAGTGACAAGGGCTTGTTATCTTCTAGAATTTTCATGGCATATTATTGAAGCTATGATTGAATATAATCATTTTCAGTATGAATTAATAATTTTTATTATAGAACCCTTTATACTCGGACTAACTATGACATTAATACTTTATTTTCCATTAAATACATGAATATTATTTTTATAAAATGATTCACGCTACAAGCCTATTATAACTATTCATACCCTACACATATTATATATCATGATATTTAAAATAATAAGTGTGTGGGAGAGGTCATCCATTCCATATGGGGATGTAATACACTTTTCTATTGGTTCTAATGATATTTTGGTAGATTACATGTTTTCATTATACTTTATTATTCTCCACTCTTGGAAAGAAAAATAAAAATATTAAAAATAAAAATTAAAAAATAGAAAAAATGGGATATGTATTTTATAAATCAAGAATAACTATTTCAAGAATGATGATATTTTGAGTTTATGTGGTTATTTTTTGGATGAGATATTTATTTTATGCACAAATATCAAAAAAAAAAAATAAAAATGAAATGAAAAAAAAGAAAAAAATAGAGAGGGATATTCATTCATTATGCTCACTTCTTCTAGGTCCATACATCAAGAATTAGGGTTGGATGGTGAAATATTTAGGATTATTTTACTAGGAAATACCTTTTATATCATGAAATATGATAAATATTGAAAACTTATTTTTGATATTTAAATTTTTTCATCACCTACCTACCATAATCCCCAGACACATTTGAACCATAATGAAAAGTCCTCATGATTAATTTTTTTTTTCATTATTTATATGATGGAGATGATAGATGTATTATAAAACTATTATAAATGACATGTATATGATGTGTGAGATTAATTACAATTACATTTATTAACTTGTATGGTTAGTAAGAATAATTATATGTCTTCTAAATTGAATATCTCAAGAAAAAAAGATGAATTAAGAACTAAAAGTGGAAGGAAGGAGATGAATTATAATTTCAAATAAAGGAATATAAAATTCATGGTTAGTGTTGTTTCTTTTAATAATGAGATGTTGGTGGAACTCTATTATATATAATTTAAAAAATTATTTTCCCTGATCAGACATTTCATTTTGTTTTTGTAGAAATTTAAATATTAGTAGAATGAATTTAATTTGATTTTTTAAGATTATATGATTGAGAAAAATCATTTATTATTAATGGGGTAGTTAATAGATTCATTTTTTGAATATTTATTTAAGTATAATTTTTTTTTAATTTAAATGATTATCGTTACCGATATTTAATTGTTTTGTTAGTTATAGTTGGAAACCAATTATTTTGGAAATTAAATAAAAATTATGAGTTATGAACACTAAAGTCACTGTGTTCCATGATCGGAAGTGGGGTAGAGTGACACTAGAATTTTTAATCTATATTGAATCTAAAGTAGTCTAATAGATTGTCCAAGACATGACATAGAAACTAAAAAATGAATAACCATGCTAAAATGGGTGAATCATAAAAGAAAACAAAAAATCACATTGTAATTATAATGGAAAATGTGATACTTGGAAGAATAGATGATATTAATGAAGAAGTATTTCATAACATTAAATATAGTATTAAGAATATCAACCCCACACATTACACATTTTTAATGTTATTCATGATGTGAAAGACTTAGGATGATCCAAAAAATAATTATTTTAATAGAAATTTATGGAGGATATTTTTTTGAGGACATGGTCCCACATATACCTTTTTATTTACATATTTAAAAGTTACATAGGTACTATTGGCTATATAAATAGATGTCTAGTGGTGATGATAAAGTGATCAGTCCCTAAGTATCTAAAACTATGCTACAATGTTGGGATACTAATGATTAAGATTTCTTTTCTTTCATTATTTTCCATTTAATTTCCCTTGTTATGGATTGATATTTTAATTCTAATCCTCCATTTTCATCCAATATCAATTTTATTCATATTTCTATCACTCCCAATCTCTTTATTTTTCAATATCTCTCTCTTTATTATTTACACCTCCATATCTTTTCACATTGAAATATAAATTGATTAAACTGAGGATTATCCTTGGGGGAGGTTTTGTGGTATTCTTAATTATTATGATTTTTTTTAAAATTGATTAAATTTAATTTGTGGTGGATGAATGATAATTGCATGGGTGTGGTGGTAGTCTACCATAGATTGGATATTAATTTCATATCTATTTTTAATCAAGGTTAGTGGTATTTGGGATGATTAAGAGGATTCCTAGGAATTTTAAAAATCCTACTGAGTGCATACAATATAAATACCTGTATGGAAAGTAATTGATTATGAAATTTAATTCAAAATGAATTAACCCACATAAACTAAATATAGAACCACAAAATGTATTACTAACCTAAAATATATTTACATCTATATTTAGGTTTTATTTATTCATTGAATAACAATAATGAAAACCCAAAACATTATTTTCTTAAATATTAAAAGCAAAAAAATGAATTATATTGGGTGGAATTGAGTTATTTATTAAATAGATTGTGATGATACTCATGTGAGGAAACATCATCCAACCACATTAATACATTATAAAAAATATATTATCTTTTTTATCTCTAAATTTAAGGTGTATCATGACCTTTTCTAATATATTTATGGGAATTGGGACAAAACCCAATCTACTATGAGACATTTTACACTATTCAATGATGGTAATGGTTATAATCCTTGAAAATTGAAATGATTTTCTATTCTTATTTTTATTCCACATTATGATGCCTATTTTATGTTTTGATGGATCATAAATATAGGCTCATGTTTCAAAACTCCTATTACCAAGGAATTAAGTTATACCAAATGCCTTTTTTCCATGAACCCCATTAATGATATATGATTTATTAGGAATGATTATATATTATTATGTCCATGGACATTTATTTGATTCCCATACCCACATATTTATCTTATCTCTAATTATTATATTAAATTCTTATCTCCATTGTTAACTATAACGCCTTTACTTGAGATATGGAATCCCATAGTTTTAATACATATAATTTAATTTTCATTATAAAAAATAGAAGATTTTTTAAAGTTTATTTTCTTGGAAACAAGATACATAATACATGAAAATAAAAAAAATTATTCTAATCCACTTGAATGGATTCATAATAGGTTTATTCTTTGTAAATTTAATGAATCTCATAACTTATGGAAATAAAAAAATTCAATGGTGAGCATAAGTCCTAATAAGGAAAAGAAAGGGAAATACTTCACATTTGATCTTGAGAAATATCAATAAGAACTAGAGGAATATAAAAAAGGCATGAGAAAATGAAAAAAGTGGAATATAATAATAAAAATAAAATTAATAAAAACATGGAAATATGGTTATAACATTTAAATTATGCATTCATAAGCATATCACCAAGGTTTTTCACTAAGGTGTTATAAAAATTACAAATGTTATTCAACAAGGAATCTTAAACAATGTCATCTGTAGAGATTAAATTCTTTAACCAATGAATTGGAAAAATATAAAGGATCAACCTTAAAAATTATTAATTAATTTGTGCCATATATATCATAATAAAAATTTTTATAAAAAAACTCATGGATAATAGAAGAAAATGGGTTTCATATAAAAATAATCATGTTTCAAACGTGTTTTAAAAACCAAATCCTTATGTTATTTTTACCCATGGAAAGGGAATTCATGTTTTATATATGTCAATACCAGAATACAATAGATAATTTTTACATCCTTATTAATAACATAGGAAAATAAATATGTTTGGGTATTCAGGAAAAGAAAATGAACGAGAATTTCTTGAGGAGAAGAGAGAAATTCTAAGAAGTAAAATCTGTATCATAACAGATTTTAAACATATTTTTAGAAAAGGGTAAAAGAATAGGATACAAGGGTATCCCATTTATAAAGGAATATTAATAAAATAAAGGGATAAAATAAGTTTTATAGAAGAACATAGTTTATAAATTTTAAAGACATAGAAAAAAATTGATCTTGAAAGGAAAGGATTAGTTAATATTTACATTACCATGAAGAGTAGTTTTTAAAAATGAGGATTAAGACCTTGGGTGATTGATGAATCCATGGGAGTAATCCTTAAGAGGTAAAACTATTAGAGCTTCATATAATATAAAATTGTAGTTAATGTAAATTTATAAATGGGTGAGTGTTTTTTTGAAAAGCATGCTATGTTTTTTATTAATTTCTAAATGAAGGCATCATACACCTTGGTAGTGGTAAACACAATAACCTAGTAGTTTCAATTGTATATTACATGGTATTGGAGACTTAAGAAAACTATTATATAATTTTACTCAAAAATTCCTAACCATCATTTTGTATTACTTATTTTTGCAATGAAAATTGATATCTCCCCAAAGTAACATTTTTATAGATAAAGATTCAATTTTAAAATTTGAAAAAAAAATTATATATTTTTAGATTTATTAAAATATATTAAAATATGTGATATTAATAAAATAAAATATTTTAGGTCATATATTGTGGTTTATTAGTTGTTACATCATTATGAAAAAATCACGAACTTATAAAACCTACAGAAAAACTCAAACTGTTTTTTACTATTCATAGGAAATTAAATTATTTTAGAAAATCCTAATAAATTCTCCCCAAGATAATTTTGATATGATTATTTCAAAAATTATATTTAATAATAATAATAATTCTATAAATATGACAATTTTAACTTCTAAATATAAAAATACATATTTTTTAAGATTAATAGCCGATCAAAAATGCATAGTAAAATTTCTGACACCTGAAAAAATAAAATTATTATATCATTTATTTTTAAATAAGAGTTTTTAATTATATTATTTATTTAAAATATACATTATTCATAATAAAATTATTTATTATAATAATTATATCTTTTAAAAAAACTATAATTTCTCACTGAAAAATCTATTTATCAAATTGCATCTCAAATTTTATTAAGAAAAGCTATTATCAAAATGGAAATGATGGAATATAAATTTTATTTATACAAAGGGATTACACTTTAAGTAACTAAAGACTCTAAAAACCCCTTATAACACATTCATATGACCTAATGGTAATGTGTACAATGGTGATAGACTCATGGGTCATATCAGTTAACATTGCCAGAGTTATAATTTCCACTAACATAAAATACTCCATTAAGGGATTTAATTCAAGACTCAATTATTGAAGCTCTACTTGGTAATGGTCAATAGAGAATCCTAGTGACACTACCTCTCTCCCAAGTTATGAAAAAATGGTCTTCGTATGACATGTCCCTTCTAGTTGAGGCAATTGTTTCTCCTTTCTTTATTAATTATCCTTTGTCATTTCTACTTATAAACATTAATTATGATAATAATATTATCAAGAGAGTAGTTTACAATAGTCATATTGGCCAATGGTAATAATTGATCAACAATAATAATTAAAAAACGGTCATATAACAGTTAAATTCCAATGTCCCTATTTCAATTTATACCCACATTAGTGTAAATAAGATATTGTTTTGTTCCTTATAAAATAATATAACACACATTTTCAGGAAGAAATTATCATTCAGAAATATTTGGTAGTTACATTATTCCCCCCTTAAGAGATTTTCCCCCAAATTTCAACTCATTCCCTTATTTGAGAATATTTTTGTGTACTTATACCTCATTGTTTCCCCTAGTTCCCACATCAGCACATCATATTTTCAGTTCCTCCATAACACTTTTATGTGGTGGGTAGTCTTGTTTCATTGAACCTTGTCTCTAGGATCCAATATCTCCACTGAATGCTCCTCATAAAAGAGTCCATGTTCGAGTTGCACCGCCTATGTATTTAGTACATGTGAAGTTCTAGGTATGTTCCTCCTCAAGAGAGATATGTGGAATGCAACATGAACATGAGTTATATTTAGAGGTATTGAAAGCCGATAGACCATTACTAATTTTCAACCAAGGATTTCATAGGGGCCAATGTAAATGAGGCCAATCTTCCATTTATTCCCAAACTATATGACTCTATTCCATGCTAAAATTTGAAGGAGTACATTCTCTCCAACATCATACTCCTAGTCACTTTGATGGTTGTGATCACAACTATTCTTCTAACTCTGAGAAGCCTTTATCTGTTAATGGATTTAATGAACCTTTTTTGTCGTCACTTATACAATATCAGGCCTAAGAATCTTTCTCTCACCATCTTCATACCAACAAGTAGGAGTTCTACATATGCTCCCATATAGATCGTTAAAGGGTTCCATTTAAATACTTGATTGGAAAATTTTGTTGTATGAGAACTGAACTAAAGGGAGTTGTTGATCCCATTCAACTTCAAATTCCATTGAGCATGTTCTCATCATTTTCTCAAGTTTCTGAATAGTCCATTTATTTTATCTATCTATTTGGGGGTGATATGCCATACTAAAATTCAATTCATTAATCAGATCATGTTGAATACATCTCTATAATTTTGATGTGAACCTTGGATCATGATCATATATGATAGATAGTGGTACCCCCTATAGCCTTACCACTTCCTTTACATATATCATGAAAAGTTATTCAAGTGATAAATTTTCATGCATAGTGATAAAATGGGAAGACTTGGTGAGATGTTCCACAATAACCCATACCACATTATTTCCCTTGGATGTTTTTAGGAGACCAGTGAAAAATTCCATAGTGATATTGTCCCACTTCCATGCTGGTATTTATAGTGGTGGAAATACCCATTTATGAAGTTGTTACTCTTCCTTCAAATGTTGACACACCAGACAACTTTTAGTGTATTCACCAATCTCCCTTTTCATGTTATCCCACCAATAATGATCATGATGGACCCTATACATTTTTTTACTTTTATGATGTATAGAGAATGTAGAGATACAATATTCATCAATCATATCCTTATTTATTTCTTGAATAGATTGAAAAAATAAGCTTTTATGAAATTTAGTACACCCTCTTGATCAATATTTAACTCTAGAAACATCCAATTACTCACAACCTCTATTTTATTCTCAAATAAAGGATATTGTCTTTGATATCTCTTGTTCTTTTCTAATGATGATGGTCGAGAATTCATTTTGGATAGGGTTGATGGTGTCACTTACTTTATGATTACAATTTCTATTTTTACTAAGTATTTGATCAAAAGATATCCTTAAATACTTATCATTTCCAAAACAACATATTCATTCTTACATAATGCATCAATGACTTTTTTTAATGTTCCAAGGTGATAATGAATTGAGCAATCACAATCATTAAGAATATCTAACCATCCTCTCTATCTTATGTTGAATTACATTTTTATGAAAATATACTTCAATATTTGGTGGTCTATGTAAATATCAGATTTCTCCCCATAAATATAGTACCTCTATATCCTCAAATAAAAAAATAAATACAACTAGCTCCAGATCATGCATAGGATAATTCTTCTCATGAGGTTTCAATTGTTGAGATACATAAGTAATAACCTTGTCATTTTTCATGATGACACACCCAAAACCTTTTATAGATGAATCACTAAATATAACGACTCCATATATAGTAGAGGGTAGAGTTAACATAGGTGTAGTAACCAATCCCTTATTCTTCTCTTGGAATATTTATTCTTACTCTTTTGTCCAAATGAACATCCCCCCATTCGATTTACATGGATAATGGATTAGAATGTCATAATTTTTTTCAAAAATAACCAATAATATCCTACTATACTAAGGAAACTATGAATCTTATTTACTATTGTGGGATGAGGCCAATCCTACAAAACCTTTTCTACACCGGGTCAACTATGGTTCATTCTTTGGTTACAATTTTCCCAAAAAAAAAATTTTGTGACCAAAATTTACATTTTCTAAACATTTTAATTATCCTATCCTTCCTCATAATTTACAATATAATCCTTAGATAATAATAATTATCCTCTATAATTTTATAATATATTAGAATATCATAACTAAAAACTACCAAATAGTTTTCAAGGTGGTCCTTAATTACTCTATTAATCAAATCCTTAAATGTAATATGAGTATTAGTCAACTCGAAGGGAATAACTAATATCTCATAATGACCATATCTTGATCTGAAGTAAGCATTTGAAATATCTTCATTATTCACCCTCAATTGATGATAAATATATTGAAGATCAATCTTGTATAATAATTGAGCCCCATAAAGCTGGTCAATTAAATCATCAATCCTTGGAAGAGGGTACTTATTCCACACTATGAACCCATTATGTTTCCTTTAATCAATGCATAACCACATTGATATGTCCTTCTTCATATAGAGAATAGGTTCTCCCCAAGGGGATACAATTAGTTCGATAAAACCCTTCTCAAAATGATCTAGGAGTTAGTTCTATAATTCCTCCAACTCCACATTTTCCATTGTATACAAGGTCTTTGATATCGACATGGATCTAGGCATGAGTTCAATGGATAACTCTAGATCTCTTTTTGCGGGAGGTCCTGGTAACTCCTAAAGAAATACGTTAATGTATTCCAAAATGACGGGGACATTATCTATTCATATACTTTAATTTACTTCATCATTTTCCCTAATCATCTCTATAAAGAACTCTACATTACTTTCTTATAGATAAAAATCAATTCTAGATATCTATCCTTTGAAAACAACTATAGATTTTCTATTCAAGATTATCGTTATTTCCATGCTTCTACAGTTGATCTTAGAATTATAATTTCATAGTCAGTCTATCCCTTGTATAATGCTGAATTATTGTATGGGAATGGATTCTATATTTGAGATGAGATTATTCTACACAAATGGAATATTAGAGTTTCTATACACTATTGATTCTTAGATAATCCTTCTAGGTGTCTTGACAGCTAGTTATACTATTATCAGTTCAGAGATTGATTCTATATTCCTTAAAAACATAGTGTATATAAATGAATGTGTAGAACAAGAATTAAACAACGTAATTTCATGGTTTCAGAGATAAAAGAGTTCATATTACACAATATATTTTTAATTTTCAACAATAGCTATTATGATAGAAAAATATCAACCTTTATCTCTTGGCCTATACAGAGGTTGATGGTGATTCCCCTCCATTAACTTCATATTTAGTCTTTCATTAGAAATGTTCCCAAGCTATCCAAACATGAATAATTAGAATTTAGAATGGACCAACACCATCTTAACTTTTTCTTTATTCTTGAGAAATTTCAGCATAACCTCACTATGATAGTTCTGAGAAATACGTCCTTCTCTACCACAATTTTACCATTTCCCACTCCCGAGAAAGTAGTTACTCAAATTCTTATTTTTATAATTATTTCATGTGTAAAGTTTCAATTCTCCCCATTACATGATCAATGTTACTCCCCAAGATTTGTTCCAATGATATCTTCTTTTTATTCAATCTATGAGACTACTACATCTCACCCTAAATTTTTGGCTATATCACTAAGCCCGAAGGTTCCTGATATATTTGATGGAGCGACACAACTCTATTTATTGATTATGGGGTTCAAGGAATCTTAAATCCTCTTGGATCATACCCTTGTAAACCATTTATATCACCAAATACCTCCAATGGATGATTTTTACTGGTTCATCTTTGGATCATGGTGATTTCAAGATCACACAATTTTTGGTGTTCTTGAAAATCATCATTTGATGATTCATTTCGTCTCGGAGGAAAATATTATCCACACATAGTCCAAGGCTACACATAGGTGCATTGATTATAAGTTCTTTATATTATGATGAACTTATTATTTTCATTTTAAATGAGATTATTCCTTAGTTGTAATCTAGGTTAGTTTCCTTAAACATCCAATGTCGTTTCATAACCCTTAAACCCTTCAACTTCTAGGAAAAATGGTAAGTATATTTCGATGCTCTGATACTATAACCCTATTTGTTAGACAATTAATTAACCCAAATATATATGAGGAGGTTGACATCTCCAAACCACCGGTAGAGTGGATGTGGGTTACATTCAGTGAAGAATTTAGGTGAAAATAATCAGTTTTCTTTGAATCCTAGGTGGAATTTTGTGAGATTTGTAAGACACTGGGGTATTCAGATTCCGGTTGTTGGTGTGGACTCAATAGTGGGGGAGTGGATCTGATGTTAATTAATAATTTTAACCATGATAAACCAATGATCATGAAAGGGAAAATTCTACATGTGGGGCCCCAATATGGGATCTATCCTTCTACATCTAGTGTGGCCACTAGACAACAAGGTGTGGGTGACATTATCCCCTCATAGAAGGAGGTTCATCAAAGTGATTAATCCCCCAGTTATAGATGTGTTCAGAAGGTTGAATCATGATATTATTGGATGATGACTACATGCTCCACTTAATTTTGAGGTGATAGAAGGAGGATGACTTTAGACCTCATTCTATAGCCAACACAACCTCCTATATTGAGGCCTTGATAGCTAGTAGTGGAACTATGTATAGGGAGGGTCTGTAGGTGAATGGATTCCACAATTCTGACCCTATTTAGGGTGTGTTCATCCAGCCAAAATTTGGAAATGGTGTAACAAATTTCATGAACTTGAGTTTGTGGGCCATAGGGGTGTTGTGATTGGTGTAAAATAGTTAGGTCTAAAGACCAATCCTTTGATTCAACTGGGCAATAACTTTGAAGGATTGAATGTTGGTGGATTTGATTAGGATAAATCAGTCCCAATTTGGGATGAGGAGTCTGATGTAGGTTGTCTCAATCTCAGGGTCGAGTCTGGTGATGGGCCCTCTATTTCTTTACCAGATGAAATTATGGAGGGTCTTTATAGAATATTGATCTAAAATTTGAGGAGTAAAAAGGGGTATAAAGAAACAAAAGGATCAAGCATCTTTATTATTCTCGTAAAACAAAAATCTAGTGGTCAGAAAGACTACTCATACATGCCTAAACTGATGGAGGCACAATCTGCAAAGAATCCAACGTCTATAGAGACTATCCTTGATACTAATGGTAAGGTGATGGATTGGAATGTGATTATGATGGTTTAATAAAATGGTGAACAAGAAGCTGGAAGTGAGATGGGATAATCAAGTTTGTTTTAGGAATCCACAGTGGTGGTGGTGGAGAACACCACTAACCGAGTTGATATTATTATGGGTTTGCCTAATGACTAGACAAATGTGGATTCCAAATGGGTTCTAATGAGTTCCATCCTTTAGGAGACAATTTTCTACCCTGAGCATGAAACGATAGAGGAATATCTTGGGATTAATGACTCGATAGTGGATGCAGATAGGATAACTGAGCGACTCTTATTGGTCGATACTAGTAAAGGGAAGACATAGTGGATCAAAAAGTAGGACCTCATTTTGGTAATATGTTTCAATGCAGGAAAATTAAAAATGCAAGAAGTCATTCAAATATAGGAAATGTTGACATATTGGTTTGAATATATTATCAAAGATGACCCAGCTAGAGAGGTAACCAATATTAACTAGAAATTATATAAGGATAATGTTTCAAATAGGTTTAAATTATAATTTAATGATTCATCCATTTTATATGGTTTTTTATGTCTTTTATTTTGTACTTTAATCGATTCTCAATCATCCCTTAATTTGTTTTTGCAAAATTAAAATGCTAATTTCCAGTATTCCAGTCCACCACTAATCAGCTTCACCCTATAGGAATTACATAGCTAGGGTGAAATTATCTTGTTCTGAATTATAGAGTATAAAAAAAATATTTTCTATAGATCTTATCTATTATTTAGCAATCAAGGGTTCAGTAGATACACTGAAATATGGTGGTCGCTAATGCATAAAGGACTTAATAGACAGTTTCTCCCTTCAAGGTGAATCTAGTCGCTCAACATGATTCAACTTATTGTTCATAACTCATGTTAATTGATTCATCCTCCTCATGATGTTTTTAATTACATATTACATTGGAGGGTCATCAATGATTTGTCCATTTCACTCACCATTTACATAGTTCCTCATATTTCCCTCCATTTTCAGAAATAAAAAAAACATAGTGAGAAACTTGTTCCTATTAAGAATCTTATAATTCTAAATAAATTTTATGTTCCAAAACATCATGATTGAATATGTTATTCTTTGACACCAATTACATTTTCTATAAATCCTTCACAATGGTTCGTAAAAAGCCTATGGTTTACCTAAAATATCACCCGGGAGTATCAAACTAGGAGTTCATCAAGTCCTATTTTCCTACACCAGTTCCCATTCGAGTCAGGATCAAAGCTATGTTTTTGGGTTTTACCCCTTGATATATCTGTGCCATAAAATATACTCTTAATATAGTAAATGGATAAATTAATTTTTATAGATTAAATTTGTTTGGATATTTTGAAGACATACTACAAAAAAAGGATCTTGAATGGAAAAGAGAAGTTGGGATTTATCTTATTTTGAATTATAGTTCCTAAAACATGACGATCAAAACCTTGGGGGATTGAGAACAAATTTGGAGGAATCCATGGGAGGTATGAATATCGAAGAATTTTAGGGGATGAAATGGGAGTGAATTGAAATGACGAAATGGGTGGGTATTAATAGAAAAAAGCGGGGTGTTTTTATATTAATTTCTAAATAAAGGAAATAGACACCTCAGTAGTGGTAAATGAAAAATCATAGTCTTTCCAATGGTATTTTACCATAATATTGGACACATAGAACACATTTAATGTTATTTTAATCCAAAAGAGTCGAACATCATTTTATATTACTTATTTTTTCACAGAAAATTAATGTTTTCACAAAATAACATTTTTTAATCAAAATTTTCAAATTTAACATCTGAAAACTAAATTATATATTTGGAAATTGATTATAAATAATTAAAATAATTGATAATAATAAAATAAAATACTTTAATTCAGGGATTGGGATTAATTAGTTATTATATCATTATGACATAATAATGATGGAATTAAATATTCTAAAAAACTCATACTGTATTTTTACTATTCACAAAAAATAAAGTATTTTAGAAATTTATCATAAATTAACCCAAAACAAATTTTGATTTAAAGATTTCAAAAATTCTATTTATTTTGTAATAAAAAATCTCTAAATATAATAATTTTAACATTTAAATATTAAAATCCTTATTTATTAAAAATAATAGTTGATTGGAAATGCATAGTAAAATTTCTGACACATAAAAAAAATAAAATTATTATAAAATTTATTTTAAAATAAGAGTGTTTTAATCATTTTATTTCATTAAAATAAAAAATATTTATAGTAAAATAGTTTAATATAATAATTATCACTTTTCTAAAAATTACAATTTATAACTGAAAAAATAATCTATAAAATTCCATCTGAATTTTTTAAGAAAAAATATTATTAAAATATAAATGATTGAATAAAAATTTTATTTATTCAAATAGATTACACTTTAAGTAACAAGGGACTTAACACATAACCACTTATTACATCCGCATATGACCTATGAGTGAGGTGTGCGATGGTGATAGAGTCATGAGATTTCTCGACTAACCTCTTCTGAGTGGTAATTTACACTAACTTGATCTTACCCTGTGTACAATTCTATTTGAACCTCACTTGTTGAAGCTCAGATTGGACTTGATCAAGATAGGAGCTCAATGATACTACTTACCTCCTAAGATCTAACAAATGGGATTCATAAGACATGACTATAATGGTTGAGTCTATTATTTCTCTTTTCTGAATTAATTATCCTTTTTCATTTCTTCTTATAAGCACTAATTATAACATTAAACATATTATTATATATATAGTTTCCAAAATTTATATTAACCAATAGTCATAATTAACCAATGGTCATATAATGGTCGAACCCTGATGGTCACATTTCAATTTATACTCACATAATTATTAATGAGATATATTTATGTGGTGTGTAAAATAATTTAAGACACATTTTTAGGAAAAAATTATCACTCAAAAAGTTTAGGTCATTACATGAGAATCCTAGAGACAATAAATTAATTTATTAAATTGTAATTATCATGATAACACCGAATAAAATCCCAAAGGAAAGATCGGTTTAATATATTTGGAAAACCAAATTACATACATGATGCCCATTTTACATTAGGAAATTGAAAATAAAACATGAAACATAATAAAATTAAATGAATTGCATCCTTGAAGGATCATTCAAATATTTCTTCTTCATATCCTAGAGAAAAGAAAAAAATAATTGTGGGCTCAAATTCTCAGTAAGGGTAAGTAAAATAGAATAAATAATGAATCAATGAGAATAAAAATTTTGTAATGGTAAATAACTATGCAAAAATTCCATATAAATATCTGGATAAGTCATAATAAATATGGCATGATAGATAACTGAAACAAATGTAATTTAATCGATAAACTGAGAATGAAATGAATATATATATAATTTCAAAGAAAAAAAATCCAATGGAAAATAATATTAAATAAATTATCAATAAATTCAAATCTTAAATATTAGACGTCTTGTTTCCCATGAACATGATGCCTTTACCATCATGATCTATTCACAATATAGTTTGAACTAATTAGTTTTGGCCAACTAATTCATCTTATGAGAACCTATAAATACACTGAGGGGAACTCATTAACCAATACACAACAAATATATTTCATTTAAAATAAATTCCCCATATAGTGAAATAATAAATTTAAATCATAAACAATGTTTCTTATAAAATATCCATATTTGAATAAAAGATACATATTTTAAAATAATTACTCAGTTAATTAAACCACTTTCAATGTGAAAACCATATATAAAAATGGTATATGATTTAGGAAATAAGATTATCTATTTTTCATTTATGATAAATTTAATGTATAATAAAAATGACCATAAGGAAGTGATTGTTTTAATAGAAAGTGTACAATCACAAAAAAAGTGATATTGCAATGATTAATTTTACCATTTGTTAATTATCAAGTGAAGACCCCTTGGATGAGATAGTTCAAAGTGAAAAACAAAATACCATGAAGTTTTATTGATTCCTGATATTAAATTATAGTTGGGATTTATATACACCACATTGACATGAATTGATGTATAATAATGAATATGTCTCAATGGAATGTAAATTGAGACACAATCCATTACAACTGCGATACCATCAGAATCAGAAACCCCAAAAGTAATCATAAAAAAAGAAACATTTAAATATCATGAATATAAAATAATTCAGTATATTATATATAAAAATGGTTTGTAGATACTCCACACAAAATAAGTAATTGTTTAATATGAAATTTATCTTCACATTTAAAAAGTGAGATGAAAATAACTTTCCTTACACTCAATATCAGTTAAACTCAATTAACCTAATGTATTATTGTTTTTTTATGTTATTAACATAAAATATAACCATATTAGGATCTATGATATCATATATATTAATTTTATAACATATTAAAAACCATTTATTAATAATCATTAACTGATTTCATCATTTTAGGTGTTAATTGCCTTATTTGTTGAGTTTGTCTTCTCTTGTTATTTTTATTCCTATTAATTATATAATGATTTCATAATTTAAATAATATAAAAAATGGTTTAAATATAATATATATTAAATATATATGTATTTATAATAATCTATAAAATTTGGAGACAGAAAATGGAATGCAATGTTCGTGGATACAGTAGGCCGTACATACGCATCAACAATACTTACGTTTCTCATATTAAAAAATTTAGTTATATATATATATTAATATTATAATTTTAGACCCATATTTATTTCATATAATTCACTTATTTTTATTGAAAACTTCTTTAACACATTCCATATATAGTGTAAATGAATCACATTAGTTTGAGGAGGTGGTAGTCCACACTTCCACAAATGAAGTTATCATATTCACACAAAATATAAAGAAAAAATGAATGTGTTATATAAAAACTAAAAAAGAATAAATAAACCATAAATATGATATATATCATATATAATATATAAATTTATCACTATTACAAACCTTGAATGGTGGTAATGGAAGAATGAACAATATCGGTTCGGAAGGAAATAATCCACCTTACACAGTAATGCAGATTGTGTATCCCATTTTATGGAAGTGTGTGTGATTGTATGTCCTACCAATATTATAAAAACATTCTAGAAAACTTTTTATAAATATTTTATTATTTAAAAAATATAGAATAAGAATTTAGTATGTGCATAATGAAATGAAACAAATGTGACCATTTAAGAACGTTACCTCTTTTTTGGGAAACTCATTTTTAAACCAAAAGACTTACATGGATGGATTTATGTGTAAAGTTATACTAATTGGATAATTTTAATGAATTTGGGAGCTTATTTGGAATGTTTTTGGTGATACAAAAAGCTTTAAATATGTTAATAAGTGGGAGGGGTGAGATACTTTTTAGAGTGGAGGATGAGTCACATTCTTGTAAATATGAAAATGTAAAAACTATTGAGAGGTATCCATTACATAATGTGAATAAAATAATAAATTAAATTATATAAAAGAGATTATAAAATATAAATGTTTCCATCAAATAGGTTTTCGACATTTTTTACATCACTTAGGCCCTTATGTTTTACATTTAGTCACTTATTAAGCTGATTTTTTCTTAATTTTTGTTATAATTATTAGTTAATTTCACTAATAATTTTGGTAAAAAACAATATTGAACTTACTAGAAATTATAAATTATTATGATTCAAATTATTAATGAAAATTTGTCAAATTTCAATTACAAAAGTGGAAAAAATTAATTTAAAATTAATCCTATGGACGAGATGAGAAAGCGGGGTTTTCAAGTAAAAAATGTTTAAAAGATTGAGATGTTTTTATATCAAATTTCAAATTGAAATTGATTGAAATCACCTAAACTGAATAAATTAATTTATAATTTATCTAATTTTAATTTAAAACCAATGTAAAATATAATTTATCCTTATAACTAAATTATAAGAAAACACATTTTTCAATTAAAATGCAGTATTTTTTACTATTCATCAAAAAATGAAACTTCTCAGAAAAATATCAAAAAATCACCCAAGAATAATTTTTCCATTTTTCATTAAAAATGATTTATATTTTAAAATTATAATTTATTAAATTTTAATACCTTTTTTTTAAAACTAGTTCACCATTAAAAGGATGAAAAATTTCTATTAGAAAAATATAGGTTTTTAGGAGTATAATTGGGCTTATTCTTATCATATGACTATAAAATATATTGGATAAATGTAAAAACATTTTAATGAATATATAATATATAAATTTAGTTAATATCATTAAATAATAGTAATTAATTTAATTTATTAGAATGAAACACTTTTTTGAGCATGAAAATATTTCCTTTATATTCAGTTTGTTTATATTTTCACTTATAATTAATTGGTAAACAATGAATTAATATTATATTTTTGTAAAAAATATATTTTAATAATTTAGTTAATATTATTCATAACCTATAATTTAATGGCTATTTAATATCTTATTATGTTAAATAATAATATTTCATTAATATGTTATTTTTTGGTAAAACACAATCTTAAACGTAACAGAAGTCATTGAAGAAAGTAATTATTGCATGCGACACAAGATAAATCACCATTGAGTTTATTGAAATATATATAATATATTTAATTTATTTTAAATATTAAATTTACCATAATATCTTGAGTGGTTTTACACTATCAAATAAAAGTTACTCTTTTGGAATTTTCAGTGTGTCACATTCTCCCCACATTAAGTAAACTGTGTCCTCCCAATTGAAACCTGATTTTGGGAATCCAGGGATTGATATTTGAGAATAATTTTTTTAAAATCACACATCATAAAAGTTATAATAAAATTATCCACTTAATCATATAGAAAAGATAATTTTAAGGTCACCACAAAACCAGGATTTTAAAAAGAAGAACATTAGTGAAAACTTGGACATGAAAGAGAAATATAACTATCAAGTACTGATGGAGAGTGACTAAGAAAATTTTCATATTAATTTTTATTACCACAGATAATTAAATCATAGTTATTAAAAAGTTCATCATTATTATATAAAATTATGATAATAGGATAACATTTTTGTTTCAAGATTGTTTTTCCTAGAGTTCAATAATTATTTCACTCTAAGAAAATATGTAAATATATGATTATATTTCTTAAAAAATCATATACTTTGGTTGTGAAATGAAATATTTATACTTAATTTTTAATCACATGTATCATAATATAGTGATTTAAAACATTAACCTCTTATACATCATCCAAATAACAACTTAAAAAATTTCATAAATTTTTATCATTTTCAAAATATTATAATCCATCAAATTGAAATCACTTAATAGGTAGTTAATTTTAACCTCTTTAAATTATCCACATCAATCATATATTTATCCAAAAAATCATTATATAAACATTAGGAACATGTTCAGTCTTATCATTCCCTCAACAATTTGTTTTCCAAAAAAGCTTAACTTGCTATCAAATCAATTTTCTTTGTACCATTCATCATATGATTTAAAATATTTAATTAAAATGTAATATAGTATAATCCTCCTATATTTCATATATCATGTGATAAGAAAAACATTAATAAAATATCTTTACAACACATTTCATATATCCAAATAAAAAATCACATTAATCATTACACTTTGGTTGTGTTAATAACTTATGATTGATAATGATCCCTTAGCTTATATTGAGGTATATTTTTTTGACTATTGGGAAATTAGTTTTCATAGTTCCACATATCCATGTATTTTTAACATTGATTAGTTCTTTTGTACTTATTTATGTTGCATTATTTTTCTTAGTGACCATTTTCACTACACTTATAACAATATCCCATTCCTTTCAGGCATTTAACAGGGTGATTATATAACAACCCCTCCCTTAATTACACATTAAAAAATGATTTATTAAATAAAATTAAACTAAATTCAACCTGAAATATTGATATTTATAGTATATTCATGAATTATTTCATTACAATACAACATAAATCATGAAATACAACATCTTTATTGAAAACTTATTTAACAAGCTCACACATAAAAATCCACAGGATAACCTGAAAGAGTACATAAGAAAGGGTTATGATATAATGCCCAGTAGGGTAATAAACATTGAATATGGTAAAACATGTTATAAAATATCCATATAAAGGGGAATAAAAAGAGTAGTAATCATAAACATGAATGACAAGACCATATATAGCATGATAACATAAAGGAAACATTTGAAATGTAGAAAGAACATAAAATAATACATCATAGATTAATGATAACTGCCATGAAATCATAATGAAAAAAGACCCAAAAATGAATCAGGTTCACTCCATGTATGAACATGAAATATCATGACACTAAACATTACAAGCATTGGAGCGCAATATAATTTTGGCTAGACTTATCACTTTCATTTCAATGTCATGCTTAAGTGTACCACATAGATCATACAATATGGATTCATTCATTATCATAACATATTACAAGATAAGGGAGTGTGTAATAAATACATTTAAGTTCCAATTGAAATAATAATAAGTGTGTAATGTTTAATAACATTGATATGAAAAGGGTATGATATTTACTACACAATTTTTTTAATCGAAAATCATGGTGAAATTTCGGTTGCTTAACAGTGTTGCTTAAAAATTCATAAAAATGGTTGATGAGAAAAAAAAGGGTATATTAGAATTTTTTACATCAATTGGGCAGTAATTGGGTCATGGAAAGACATATAAAATCATTATTAATTGAAAATATAAGTTATATGATAATAAAGAAACTTGATTAAAGAAGAGGAAGGATGAACTCTTACAAAATTTTAGCATGGTAATAGGTAAACTTAGGAGGGCATAATGAGAGATAAAGGGGTATATAATAATTTATAAATCGCAAGGGTAGTATGGGGAGGTGAGAAAAATACCCCATAATTAGAAATAAAAAATAAAAGTGCATCAAATAGAGAATATTCTTGAATAAAAATGAGAAAGAGAGGATCCCTTATGATATTTGAGAAATATAACAACGTCTCATAAAAATTAATAAATAGGGTTGATGAGAGAGAAATGAGTGTATAATCATTTCAAAATAAAATGGTAAGTAATTTGGATATGGAATAACATCTCCCATCATAATTAAATGAATATAAAATAAATAAGGTAAAGAAGATGCATTAATAAAGAGGAGAAATAAAAATGACCACTTAGCTTAAGAGTATGAGACCAAAATATATAAAGGGGATTCATGAGAGCTTGGGGGAACCTTGAGAGGAATATAGAGAAAATATTACAATTTAAGGACATTCTTCAATTATTTTTATTTAAGAGAAATGGGATATTTTGTGGGATTATATATGAAATTAAAGGGGAATTCTTTAATATTTCACAAACATGGGTTTTGGACTCTATGTTATAAAATATTTAAAACCACAAATAATTCTATGTTTTTAACCTTAGTTTTTGAAAAATGGGAGTAATTTTTATTATTTTATTAGTAAAATTCCAAACTAATTAAAATATTACCCATTCTTATGTGGAGATGAGTCACTTATTTAAAGAAATGAATTTAAATTCCAAAAATTTAATGTATGTTTTGGGTTAATTCAAAATGGATTTATAAAATTAATAAAATAATCTTAAATTCAATTAATTTTAAGGGTAAAATATATATTTGGCTAAGGATACCTATTATACTATTAAATAAGTCATTTTGGGTCATTATGATGTAATAAAACACAACATATATTTATAAGATATTTAATTTTTACTCAAAAAATTGATTATCTCAAAAAATTAGAAAAAAATCACCATTGGATAATTTCAATATTATTATTAAAAAAATATTCATTTTATCTAAATAATTTTCAAATTTTTTTCATTTTCAATTTTAAAAAATAATTATTGACATATATTGAAAATGATGTGTTTTTGGCAATAATAGTTTTTAGACCCTAATAAAAAATTACATTTGACTTCCTAAAAATTATACGATCATTTATATATAATAAAAATAATTTAATTATAATATTTAATTAAAATATTATTTATTCCAAAAATTACATTAATCCATCAAAAAAAATTGATTAATTGAATTGAAAATTACCCAAAAATACAATTTTTCTTTTATTGTATTAAAATAAGAATATATTCATTATTATTTACCATATAATGTATATAATAAATTTTATAATATCTTTATACACTTCTCTTTAATACACCAGCATACGCCCTACGAGTAAAGTGACCAATAATGAGACCTTCATAGGGTCATTTGGAAGATATGATTTGGGCCATGATCTCGATGATCTTGAACTTCTCACATAAATGGTTTCTCTCATTCTTATGTTTTTGGATATAGTATTGGGCTTGGTCAAGGGAAAATACCAAAGATTATATATCCTTCAAAATCTCAATTAAATAGGTTTATAGGGTATAATCGAACTGGATGAGTCAATCACATCCTTTTTCTATGTCAATTGGAGTTGTTAAAGCCCTATATTTATAATAATCATGTGATCATTGATTAAAAACAATATTATCAATGTTAATGATTTACAATGGTCTTTTGAATCCAATTGGATATAAGGTAAAAATTTCATGTGTTTTCTAAAACAATATTACATAATAAAATAGTAAATTATAAGTGAATTTTATTTATTATAGTTCTGGTTTTTGTAATCTTCCCCTTGAGATATTTCACACTCAAAATTTTCATTTCACCCACTTAACAAGGATGAGGGAAATTCTATTTCACCACTTCCTATGGTTCCCACATTACATATTCATACTTTTTTTCTCTAAGACACTTAGAGAAGGTGAATTGTCTTATATTATAAAATTTTGTCTCTATGGTCTAAGATCTTCACTGGTTGCTTCTCATAGAAATGATCATTCCCCAATGGTACCACCTATGAATTGATTACATGTGAGGGGTCTGGTATGTAATTCCACAATAGAGATTCCTGGAATACATAATGATCATGATATAAGTTAGTGGGAGTTCATGTTGATAAGACATAACTCTGATGCGATCAAGGATCTCAAAGGGAATCATGTATTTGGGAATAATCTTTCACTTATTTTGAAATCTCATCACTTCCATCCATGTAGATATGTATTAGAATACCATATATCCTACATAAAAGTTTCGGTATTTTTGATGATTATCATCATAGTTCTTTTGTTTACTTTGAGAAGATTTGATGTGCTAAAGAATGGTCTCCACCATTTCAACAATTTCCTTGACCATTTTAGGACCTAATAGTTTTTGTTCCCAAACTTCATCCCATCATGATGGTGTCCTACACCTCTTCCCATAAAGAGATTCATAGGGGTCTATTTGGATGCTTATGTGGAAAATATTTTTATAAGGGAACTCAACAAATGAAGATGTTTATCCCATCCTTCTATTGAGTCAATTGAGCATGCTCTGAACATGTCCTAAAGTTTTTAGATAGTCCACACTGATTTTAAATTATTTTAAGGGTGATAAGTCATTATGATTTACAACAAAATGTTTATGTAATGATGAATAATTTTCCAAAAATGGGAATTGAATATTGGATCTCAATCAGACACAATCAATATTGGTAATTTATGCAGTCTAACCACTTCTCTGTTGTATATCCATGATTGTAGATCTAGTAAGAATTCAGCTCATATCAAAATAAAGTGTTAAATCTTTGTAAGATGATCTACTGAAACCCATATATAATTATTCACTCTTGATGTATTTAGAAGAATAGTGGAAATGTCCATGGTTATGTTTTCCCATTTCCATGTAGGTATTGGTTATGGTTTTATCATCCCCTCGGATTTTGTTTCTTTATTCTTTAAGTTTCTGACATAAAAGTCATCCTGATGTATATTCCATAACCTCCTTCTTTAAATTCTCCAACCAATAGTGTTCTTGAAGACCTCAATACATCTTTTTTTCATTATGGTTTGATGGAGATAGTTGAGATATGTGAATTATCCAACAACTCCATATTTAACTCAGGATTTTATGGTACAAATATTCTTGACCTAAATCTTATAAGACCTTCATCATTATCATTTAAATATGGGGATTTACCTTTTCTTATATCTTCCAATTTCTTTTGAATTCCCACATCAACTCTTTGAGCATACATTATCCTCTACAGAATAGAATGTTGAGAAATAATTTGTGAAAGGTTTGACGATGTTCCTTCCTTTATGATTCCCAAGTCCATCATTTCCAAATATAAGAATATTAGATCCAGTTAAATTATCATCAGTGATAGAATTTATTGATCCTTTCTTCCTATAGAATCTTCAACTTTATTAACTTTCCATGGATTTTAGTAGATTGATTAGTCATAGTCTTTGATCATATCTTACCATCATCATTGGTGAATATTAAACTATTTTAGTGTGAATATATACATGAGGATTTTGTGATCTATATATATTTCACACTTCTCCCTAATGAGATAATGTCACCAAATTTTCAAAGTTAATATCACTATAGATAACTCTAGATCATTCATTTTGTAGTTCTTATTAGGAATCTTCATATTCCTTGAAGCATAGGCTATCACACTACTATTATGAATTAACCCACAATCCAAGCCCTTTTTTCTAAGGATAACTAAAAACCATGAAAACTTATCCACTTGAGGGAAGTGTAAGCACACAGACAATGATAATACTCCTTTTAAACCCCTATAATCTATCTTCAAATTCACCATTCCAGGAAAACCATAATCCCTTCCAAGTTATCTTGTTAAGAATGTTTGAAAAACATGATAAATGTTTCACAAATTAGGGATAATACCCTGATAACCCAAGGAAACTATGGATATTTGTCACAGATGAAGGCCTCAGCCATCCATAAATCTCTTTAGACTTTGAAGGGTACACATATATCCCATGACTTGTGATGATGTGAGCCAATAAATATACTTCATTCAAACCGAACTCACATTTTATATACTTGGAAAAAAATTCTCCTTTTTCAAGGTCATTATCATTGTACTCAAATGATCTTCCTCCCCCTCTATAATTTTAGAGTTTATTAGAATATCATCTATAATGGATACCAAAAATTTATCGACTTAATATCTAAAGACTCTATTAATTAAAGTCTATGAATATTTATGGATCATTAGTGAGTCTAAAATCTATCAAAATGATCTCATAGTGCCTATACCTTGTAATAAAAATAGTCTTGGGAATTCCTCCTTGATCACTCTAACTTAGTAATATACCAACTGTTGATCTAACTTGGATAAGTATTGTACTCCATGGTTCTGATCGAACATTTCCTAAATCTGAGGAAGAGGATAATTGTTTTTTATTATGATCTTTTTGAGATCATTATAATCAATGAAAAGTTTCATTGACCCATCCTTATTCTTGATGAAGAGGACTAGTACACCTCATGGTAAAGCAGTTGGGAATATGAACCTTTTATCTAGATTCTCCTAAAAGTGTTTATTTATCTCCTCATGTTCGAAAATATCAATTCTATAAGGATTCTTAGATAGTGGTAACACCCTACGTATAATATTGATTGAAACCACAACCTATTAATAGGGGGGAAGACCAGACAATTACTCTGGAAACACATCAACATATTCCCTCATAATGGACATGTATTCAAGGATGATGCATTCCTTAGACTCAATAATTTGAGATAGATATTCTTTATCATAGAAAAATAATATGCATGATTGATATGATGTAGCTAAATAATATTCATCATTCTACTGGTATTTTTAAAGAATTTGAAGCTGATTCACAACATAGAGAGTGATTTTATTCTCTTGGAAATTTATTTTGGATCTATATTGGGAAAGGAAATCCATTCTTATAATTGAATAAAATTATACCAAAGTGAGTATGAAAAGGTTAAATAGGAAATTCATACCATATAATTTTAAAAGGGTGGAGTTATAAACTTGGGAAATAATAATTTCCCCATTTTCTTTTTTCACCAAAAACTCAACTTCCATAATTTGTGGTGGTTCTTGGATAGTTCTACTAAAATTTCATGATATGAAGGAATGTGTGGAACTAAAATCAAAAATAAATTTCCCTATTATTTAATGAATAACTAGCATACCTATCACCAAATAATTTTCAATAACCATATCAGTAGTTGTGATGAAAAATCTCTCACTTTCTATCTTTGAGGTTGTTAATTTTCATGGAAAACACTCTTCATAGTGCATTGGTTTGAAAAGTTATCTGGTTCCTTATAATTGTAGAAATGAAAAATGAACTGTGGGTTGAATGGAGAATTTCTTTCCTCCATCACAGTAGTAAGATTCTCCTGTTGACAATCATTGTCTAGGACCCCTTCCTTCTCGCAACTAAAGGATTTAATTACCCCCTTTAGGAATTTTTCAGGGTTCTTATTTCTGCACATTCGATAAGTGGGGTGTTGAAATATCTTGATACTGATATATTTCTCCATCACACTTTCAGAATTAAACTCCACTTTTTTCTTTTTATCACCATGATACCCATAAGATTCGATGATCTCCATTTTTACATTGAGAAAACATAGTAAAAACTCCTCATAAAAATCAAAGTCTTAGATCACCAGATCTTTTCATAGACTATGTTTTATCCCACCAAAAAAGTGCTCAACCTTGAATTTTGAGGTAATGACAACGCCAGAGGCATACCCTCTAAGTCTTGTGAAAATTACCTCGTACGCTCCAATAGATTAGTCACATTTTTTCTTAATGGAAGGGAAATCCATTTCCATTTTAAGATCGAGAGTGTGTGGAGATTATTTATAAAAAAATCCAGAAATACTTCCAAAACATTTCTTCAATATCTTCCTTGAGATTTTAATTTTTAATCAATTTACACCACTGATCAGATTCACCTTCCATATGATAAACAAAATCTAGAACGTTCTCATTCTAAAGACAATGAAGGATGGAGAATATCTTTTTAATGTATTTAATCCACTTTTCCATAATTATGGAATCAAATGACCCATTAAAAGTCAGAGGCATTTGTCAGATAATTATTTATAATGCAGCTTATTACCTCTTAGGGTGGTATGAATTCTTATCCTACTATAGGATTCTATTCAGAACCTAAGTCAGATGAGAGTGTATCTTTATGAAGTGAATGATTCCAAATCCCATCGGGATGGGAATCTCATCGGGGTAGTCATCACGTTGCTATTTAGACTGATTATTTACCCGATTCCTCTTATTTCCAACCATTTCTAGAATAAAAAGAAAATGATGGATGAGTAAATTTAAAAATTAAATAGATAGATGGGAATTTAATGACATTAAAGGCATAACTTATAAATTTCATTCATTTCCTTAACTTATTAATTTCTAGACTTCATTATATGTCATTCAAGATCTATTTCTTAACATATACAATTATGGGAATATTTTTTTACTCCCATAAAAATTTTTCATAATGAGTTTATGAATTTACAAAATCACATTCTTGGGAGTGTCAAACGAGGTTTGAAGTAAGGACCGTTGTCTTGTACCAGGTTACCTCGAGTCATGCCCGAGACACCTTGTTGGTGTTGTTACCCCTAGGTACATTTCTTCCAGAACCAAATCCACTTATAATATCTAGATAAGGATAAATTTTCTCGATAAACCATATAATAAATACTTACAAAAGTTTAGGGATTTTTTCTTATACTTAGTCTTATCCCTAAAGCATTTGAGAGAGTTTTCTAATACTAATACCAATAATAACTAAAATTTTCCTATGATATCGACTATAATGATCCTTACCTATATTAAAAATTAACAAGTGATTTATTACATAAAATTAAACTTAATTCGACCCGAAAGATCCAGAAGTATAGTGTCTTTGAGAATTAGGTACATTACATTAAAATATAATATATAGAATACAATATATTTATTGAAAACTTCATTAACATGCTCATACTTAAAAATGCATGGGATAACCTTAACAAACACATAAGAAAGGGGTGAGATATAAAGCCCGGAAAGGGAATAAATAAGGAATAAGGTAAAACATGTTATAAAATGGTAATATAAAGTTAAATAAAAAGAATAGAAATCATAAAAATTATTGATAATACGTGATATATCATGATAACATAAAGGAAATATGGGAAATGTGGAAACAACTTAAAACATTGCATCATAGGTCATGGGTAATAGCCAGGAAATCATAGTGTACAAGGTCCAATAAAGTACCCACTCCCAAAATAATGTATCATGATACTAAACATTACTCAATTCATTTGAGAGCTATATAATTCCTAGTTCACGCATCACTTTCATTGCTATCTCAGGATTAAGTGTGCCACATAGATCATACAACATGTAATTAGTCATCATCATAACTTATTACAAGATAAAGGAGTTTGGAATAAATACATGTAAGTCAAAATTAAAATATTAATATGTTTATTAAGGTAAAAACCATTGATAATAAGTGCCTATGGTATTCAATATAGAATTTCCTGGGAATGAAAAATCATAGTGAAATTAAGTCAGCATAACGACGCCACAAAAAATTCATAAAAATGGATGATGAGAAAAATTGGTCTCTTATAATTTGTATCTAATTTGGGAAGTAATAGGGCCTTGTAAATAATTATTTCATAATTAGGTATGGGAAATATAAGGCATATCATAATATATAAACATTATTAAAGAATAAGAAGGAAGAAATCTTATGAAATTTTGGCATGGTAACAAATGAACTTAGAAGGGATTAATGAGAGAGAAAAGGGTATATCATTATTTAGAAAACATAAGAGAAGTATGGGGGAGGATAGAAAACTATCTCTATCATTATGAATTAAAAATAATAGTGCTTAAAATCGAGGATATTCCTGAATAAAAGTGAGAAAGAGAGGATCCCTTACAACATTTCGGCAGTATAACAACGTCTCATAAAAATCATAAAAACATTTGATGAGATTGAAATGGGTATCTCATCATTAGGAAACAAAATATGAAATATGAGAGATATTTAATAACATATCCCATCATAAAGAAATGGAGATAAAATAAATAAGGTAAAAAAGATTCATTAATAATGAGGAGAAATGAAAAGATCCCTTACCTTAAGAGTATGGCACCAAAAGCTTGAAAGGATATTCTTGAGAGATTGTGGAAACTTTGGGAGGATTATTGAGAGAGTATAGAAGAGTGATGTTGTACAACATGGATTTTGGGTGAAGAGAAATGGGATCATGGTAGGGTTTATATTGGAAATGAGAGGGGAATTCTTTATTATTTAAAAAACATAGGTTTTGGACCCTATGTAATAAAACATCCAAAATCAAAAATATTTCCATGGTTTTTTCCATGGTTTTTTCCAAATTGTAGTGTTTTTTAATATTTTATTAGTCAATGGTCCTAACTTATTAAAATATTAACCTTTATTATATGGAGGTGAGTGATACTTTTACAGACATGAATTTAAAATCATAAAATATATTATATATTCTGTAGGATTCATAAAGGATTTATAAAATTAATAAAATAATATTAAAATGAAATTATATTAAGGTTAAAAAATATTTTTTGCTAAGGATATGCATTATAGTTTTTATTAAAACATTTTTGGGCACTATGATGTCATAAAATATACCGTATATTTATAAGGTATTTAATTTTTACCCAAAAATTATACTATCTCAAAAAATTATGAAAATAATTGGATAATTTCAATGTTATGATACCAAAAATAATATATATTTTAATTAAATAATTTTCAAAATATGTGATTTTTCAATTTTAAAAAATAATAAATAATATTCATTTAAAATGATTGGTTTTTTTGGAAAATTACTATTTTTGAAACCTAATAAAATATTACATTTGACATCAGATAAATTATTTGATCATTTTTATTTAATAAAAATAATTTAATAATAATATTTAATTAAAATATAATTTATTTAAAAAATAAATTAATCTATCAAAATAAATTCATTAATTGAATTGAATATTACCCAAAAATACTATTCATGTTTTATAATATTAAAATAAAAATATATTCATTATTATTTACAAAAATAATTTACATAATAATTTATATAGGGTCTTGATACATATCCCTTTAGTACACCATCATACTCTATAAGAGTAAGGTGTGTGATGGTGAGACATTGATGGGTTTATTCGACACACATGGTTTGGTCCATGACCTCAATGAACCTTAAATTATTTAGTAAAGAGCTTTGCTCATGATTAAGTAATTAGATATCAACTTGGGATTGGTTGAGTAAAAATTCTGGAGATGATATCTCCATTAGAACTGTAAAGACCCGAACCCGAAACATGAGTTTCGCCCTTTAAAAATGTCGTGTAATTTATTTTATTAAAGAAACTCGAATAAATACACAACATTAAATACAACAGAGGACCTTTTACCAGTCTAGGTTTTGAAAAATTAGATACATCACTTACAATTCAATAAAAATATATAAATAAAAAAACAACGATTCTTCAGCGTGATTGCTTCCACAAAAGAGTTTCAACGCAACAAGTAATGATAAACCTTAAAAAATGTTTACAATATGTAGGGTGAGCATACATTATTCATAGTAATGAGTTTTGAAAAAAAATGATAAAAATCCTTTTATTAATTCCTGAAAATTTTATAACCATACAAGAAAAAAATATTTTCACAAACACATGAATATATATATATATGTGTGTGTGTGTGTGTGTGTGTGTATACAATATTTCACAAAATAATTATACTTAAAAACAACCATTGAGGATTCTTCTTTAAAAATAATAATTTTGTTGTGGGATGTTAAAAATACTATGCAGTCCATGGCTAAAATCCTTAAGGTCACAAGTATTCTCTTAGACTTTATGGGTTCACTCCCCGTAACGTCTCTTAATTCAGAAGTTCCATATTTTTGAAAACATTTTCTCATAGACCTTCCATTCTCATCTTAGTCCCAAAATATTTTCAAAATACCCACATAGTATTAATTCACTCTAATGAGTGTCACTATATTTTCACAAAAGTTTCTAAAATAGTTTAGAGAGAATACCATGCTCGAAAAAATTGCTTTTATTTGAAACCCATGATTATATGAAACATGGATTTTAAGTGAGTTCAAGAACAAATAACTTTTGGAATGCATCACATGAGTTAGATGATGACCACACCTATTCATTCATGACATGAAAGGAGATGAAGATGCCGGTTTCACACTTGAAATAATAACATGACCCATAATTACACATAAAATGATAACAACTATCACATGCGATTATTCAAACAAGGTTGTTACAGGAAAATAATCATACATAAATCTTTAAACCGAAGTTTGGTGGTTGATAAATACCATTAATAGTTTCCAAATAAATGAGATATAATATTGTACTTAACATGTTTATATTTACATGAATATATATGTATATATATACACATATATATGTTTATGTATATGAGAATTGAATTCATAAAACTCAAGAAACCGTATGTTTTAGGGACTAATCTTTTAAAAAAAACCCTCTTAAATTGAAATGGGTTGATATATATAAATGTGTATATTCGAATGTACACACACACACACACAGATATATATATATCAAGATAACACCAAAATAAACATAGGTATTTCAAAATATCGTTCAATGCAAAAGAACCCTCATCAAGATGATGGATAAAAAAACTGAAAATATTGAGTTATATATGTGTGTGTATAATTGTGTGTATACACACATGTAATTCTTTGTTAACAAAAAAAACATTATTTCTTGATAATCAAAATAATACCCCGTAAATCCTTAAGTTTTATGGAGTAACATTAAAAACAAGAAGACGTAGACATAAATGAAATTTAGGTTAACAAAATATAGTTTTACATGAATATATATATATATATCAATATATATATATATAATGAAAAAATCAAACAAAAATTATAAAAATCCATTACCTGACTTAAATAAAAGAGGGAAATGGGTTCGCTAGGGATGAAGCATGGCGGTGAGAAATTCAGGTCATATTAGGTGTGCAAAGTGGGTTTATATTACAAGGAATTACCAATATTCCTTCGGAAGTTGGGGTTTTTTAAAGGACAATTTGCAGATGCGCAAATCCTGTGTGAAAGTCGACCCTTCGTTGGATTCCATTTAAAACAAAGATTTGAGTTCCTTTATTATTTAAATTGTTATCTTTTCAATTATCATATCATATTATATTTGTGTTTTTTTATTCATTAGTAAACTTGCATTTTTTTTTCAAGTCATCACGTCAACTTTTTTTTTCACATGCCATTACCTTTTCCCCTAATTAATACCATTATTATATTATATATATTTTAAGAGTTATTGTTTTGTTTTTTTAACAATTATTAACTCTATTTTTCAAAAAAAAAAACAAACCATTTATCTTATATATATACATTTATTTTTATTTTATATTAATAAATATTTATATAATAAAACAAACATGTAATATATATATATAGATATATATATATATTGGGTTTTTAATATAAAAAACTACTTAAAATAAACCTTTTTTTAACACAAAACTTTTTTTATTTTATTTTTTTATCAAGGGATGTTTTTTTAGTTTTATATAAATTTATATTTCTTATATTAATTTAATTATATAAATTTATAAATTCCAACGGAATTTTTTGTCCCTCAAAAAGTTTTTCACATTTGACTTTTTTGCTCCAAAGTTAGTCACACCTCTCTCATATAATTTGAGTGAATTTATTATTAGAATAATATATCACTTATTATATGATTCAATCATTTTAATTTTTTTAACACTATAACATATTTTAAAAAAAGTGGTGTTTTTTTATGAAAAAAATCACAAAAACATTTTCAAAATATATAAATAAATAAATAAATATATATATATATAATAAATTAATAATTTATATCTATAACTCTATACATATATACATATATTATTATATATATAATGATAATTACATGTGTTTATATACGTTAAATCACATAAAATTTATATAAAAAATGTAAAACATAAACATAATATAAATTCATATATTTATAGAATATATTAACTTTTAAAATAATAATTATGTTTTCCCTTAATCAATGTTATTATTAGTAACACATTTATTTAAACATTTTTCTTAAATCACATATATAAAGTGCGCATATATAAATAATAAACAATAAATGCATATTTTGGAATTTAAATAAAAAAACACAGATATATATATATATATATATAAGATAATTACATGTATTTATAAACACATAGTAATATATATATAATACGTCTTCATAATAAATAAATGAAATCACATTCTTATTTAAAATATAAATATAATGTGATTTTTTTCATAATATAATAATTATATATATATATATATATATATAATTCATAATATGTAACATCCCAGGTAAATAAAGAATATGGAATTTTCATATTTATTAATATTTGTGAATAAAATATTAATATTAATTTAAAGGTAATGTTATGTTCAATGGCATACCCAATACGCAACAATGAGTTTCTTTGAAATCTTACGTTGCACACTAATAATATAATAATATTATTTTAAATGGTAGTTAACGCCTAGCCATTGTAATGGAATGAATGAACAGAAATAATTACCAAATTATTATATATACTTGTAAAATATTTTTTCATTCATCCAAATAAATTTTAGAGGCTTAAAATGCAAATGAATCCAATTTTAAGCCTAAATCTTCTAATATTCTTTAAAAGGTCGATTAACCTCCTTTTGTTGGCGAAACCTTTTTAAATATATTTTAGAAAATTTTATATGTTATATTTGAAAAAATAAAATCCTTCTTTAGAATCAATACATCAAAATTTACTTTGTGTAAATTTTTGTTATTTTGTCGATAAAGTTCATTTTTTAATGAATAGTGAAAATGTTGTATTTTAGTTTAAAACCTCATTTTAGTCTAATTTATTTATATGGTCATATTATATTTTTAATTGGTTTTAAAGTTTAATTAAAATAAATTTTTACTATTTAATCCAATGGTGGTTATTTGAATTAATTTCACTTTGAAATTGGATATAAACAAGTGTCAATCTTTTAATAGATATTGTTTCTTAAAAACACGCTATTTGTTTTGAAAGCGGGAATTGATTATAAAATTAATTAATGCAACTTATATGTTTTGAATTTGGTAAAATTGATATCATTTTTGAATTTTGAATATCAAATATATCTTTGGGTGAATTTTTTGTATTTTTCTGACAAATGTTCATTTTCAATGAATAGTGAAAAATACTGCGTTTTAATTCAAAACTGCCTTTTCATCCAATTTATTTATATAGTTAGATTGTAATTTTAATTGGTTTTAAGGTTTAATTTAAATATTTTTTATCATTTAATACAATTTTGGTCATTTTATGTAATTTCACTTTTAAATTGGATGTAAAAACAAATCAATCTTTTGATAGATTTTACTTCTTAAAAACCTGTCTTCGGTTTTGACAACGAGAATTATTTTAAATTAATTACTGAAATTTCTGTGTTTGGAATTTGATAAAATGGATTCCATATTTGGAATCAGAAGGTCCAAATTATTTAATTAAGTCTCTTTTTTTTGGACATTATGAATAGTAACGACGGTAATTATCTTTAATTATCGTGTTTAATTAGTAATCAGTTAGTTAAGGGTAATAAAATAATATCATAAAAATATAAAATCACCCCAACATGTGTCATAATTCTATTTTTGGTGTCATTTCTGACCATGTGATGCCTTTTACCAACCTTGGGACCCCATGGAATCACTTTAGTGTGATAGTGACCTTTTATCATATTTTTTTAAAGAAAGGAAAATGTAACCAAAGTATGTATCAACTAAGTAAAACAATTTTAATTTTGTTTACATAAATTATCTCTTTGACTATAAACATTATTTGGAAAGATGAAAAGATTTCATACATGATGGTAGTTTTTTTATAATTTTTATACATTAAATAAATAAATTTATTTATGACACCGTGATGATGTAGTGATTACCTCATTAATGAATGATTTAAATAAAATGAGAAGATAAGGTAAAATATAAGACTTAAACTTTTCGAAAACCTATTTTATGGGTGGATTTCAAACCCTTATTACCTTATCCTCGAAATATATAATTTTGGGACCTTTAATATTCGAAAATCATTTTATAATAAAGTAACTTTTCAAGATTTTCCAAGAGTGCCCCTCCTCCCTCTTATAAAAGGCCCCCACCTATACCCCCTTACCCACACCTCTCAAGACTTTTTCTTGACCAAACTCTACTCATTTTATCTCTCCACATCCCTCTATTCATCTTAGAAGCCTTAACTTAGGCAGAAATCTCCTCAAGAAACCCTTTTTGTTCAAACCAAAAGGAGTTACCCGATTTAAAGGTAATGACTTTTCTTATGTTCTTTTATTTTATTTTGCTTCTCCAAATCCTTAAACTCTTTTTATTCATTTATTTTGTAACAACACCAATATCGTAAATATAATATAATGTTTTTATGAGAAGTATTTGAGCTACACTTACACAAACCTCTGTCTAATGGTTAAAGAACATACTATTTCTGTGGATGGCGAATTACTGCCTCACGAAACGATGATTGTTCTATCTTCTCCTACCACCTCTCATGGTGGCCATTATGATGGAACTATATTTATTTATTATATATATTATATTTATTTCCTCTCTCTACTTCTGTATTTTACATTTAAAAAATACCTTTATGCTTTTCATGTTGTGCAAATGTGATAATTTCATTAGAGGAAGTGTGGACTACCTCCCCCTCAAGTGATGTGACTCGTTCATGAAATACATGGAATGTATAAAGAATGAAATTAATGAACTTATGTTACATATATAACATATATATTATATTGGAATTTTAATATATATATATATCTCATTTAGTTTTAATTCCACTAATGTGAAAAAGAAATGAAAGTAGCGTTCATGCATACGTACGGCCTACCGTCTCCATGAATGGTGCATTTAATTTTTATCTACAAATGTTATGGAATAGTATAAAATGAATATATACTGGATATATATGATATTTAAATCATTAATTCCATTCTGGAGATGATGTATTGATATCTACATAGGTAATTATTTTCAAACAAGTTTATTTTTGACTCATATACCGAACATCGACAAAAACGTCTGATATGAACTGACATAATTAACTAATTATTATGAAATTATAATATGTGATATGAATTGAATAATAAAATTTAAATTAGGTCTTTAAGTAATTATTAATTGACCAAAGTTTATTATTCAGGAATATAAAGAAATGAACAAGACAAGTCGGACTTGAGGTAAGGGATCCAACCTCTCTCTTTCTTTTTAAGTACTCTCTTTTATGTCACTTATTTTAAGCTCCTCTTTATTATGTTTGGGGATTTTCTTATATATTCCACATACTGTAATTTTTATGTTCATATGATTAGAGACCATAATTTATATCTTCAATCCATTTTTGGATGTTTTATGTGGCGTCGTTAGGCTGCCAAATTTTCGTAAGGGGATATCTTATCTCACTTTTAATTCTGTGAGATTTCCATTGTTCACCACTTATTTATTGCATGTGATGTATTTTGTTCTTAAATTTGATATATATTATCATGATTATATTTATATTCATGATATTCTGTGATTCATATTGTGTTTATTATCTTTTGGTCATACGACTCGATTGATTACAATGAGGTATGTGGTTTTTATCTCACTTTTTATTCCCTTGAGATTCATGCTATATTCATAACTATCTCTGTTGAGTGGTTTTTTTAATGACCATGATTCTACTATTTGTGTATTATACTCTCATTTATGGGTATTTACATCAGCATTGTTTGATCCTTCTTTCATGGGGTGTACGTTTCGAAAGTTACCCAAATCGGTAAGGGAACCTTTCACCCTCCTCTTTTTAAAAGACTTATTTTGTTAGGTCTTTTAATTTACATCTTGTTATGTTGAGATATGTTCTTATCTATCCTCATTTTTATAAATATTATTTCCAAGTGATGGGATACCCTTTTCTCTCTCATCAACTCATTTTCTGAATTTTAAAGTGACGCCGTTAGGCTGTCGAATTTCTGTAAGGGAACTTCTTAAACCAATTTAAATTCTTTGGATCAAACCTCTAATTCTTGATTATGTCATAATATGAATATTTTTGGATGACCTCTGATTTTTTTACACTTAATATCCTATTATGTTAGGCGTATTTATATTTTCCACACATAATCATGTAATTGATTTATCCTTAATCTAAGGATACCGACTTTGTAATGGACTTCATCTCAATCTCCTTTCATTGAGGCATATTTTGTTTTATACACAACTTTATTTTATATGGTGTATAAACTCCTTTGACTCTTAATTTTATTCAAAAGGATTATTTTTATACGAAGTGTTTTACTAAATGACAAAAGGTAATGTTTTTGTCTTACGTATGCGGCGACAATGACTTCTCCACCGCCGTGACCATTATTTGAGTTTCGGCTTCCTCTACAAGCCATAACTTTTTTTAAATGAAAAATAAATACCATGTTTTACTTTTCTATTATTTTGGAATTGAAAATGGTTTTGATAATCTTTTGATTATATCAATGTGTCTTTGATATCTTGTGATTGAAATGTGGAAATGTTATGTTTCCTTTCTGCATGTTTTATGTGATACGATTATGTTATGGTTCTTGGGCATTGTTTATGAAGACGGATGGTTCCATGATAATCTAAGGGCGGGTGAGCCCGTGATAGCTCTCCAATGAATTGGGTAATGGGAAGGATCTAAACGATAAGGTTTCTCCGAATATATTTAGGGAATATACTGTAATGGGTATTCCAAACGTAACCATGAGGGTTACTCCCTACGTAAGAATGTTATGAATGCCTCAAGTTAACTTTATGTCTTATGTTTTCTATGAGTTATTCATAAATCTTATGATTTCATAAGGTATGTTAAAGTGCTTATGTTTTAAGAGTAAAGTATGATTTCATTGATTCTTATGTATACATGGACTAATGTTTTCTTTCCGTATTTTTATATCCTTTACTCAGATTTTTACGCTCACCCCAAGTTTTTGAAATGTTTTCCACAGGACTTAAAGGTGAATAGGGTCAAGGATGAGATCAATGAAAGACATGCTATCTAAAACATGGAACTAGACATGTTTATTTTTAAGAGTTTTTATTTTATGAAAAAAATGGAAACTGAGTAGAAGTGCCTACTTTGTAATCTTGTGAGATGTAATAGTTATGTCCTAATTCTCTAAAACTCTAAACCTGAAAAGATCCTCAATGTGAATTATTCATTTAATTCAATATTATGTAATTTTTTAAGGCTATGTCCTTATATAATATACGTTATCTTAACAATAATAATAGTTTTCATATAAAAATGTTTTAACCTTAATTAGTAGAATTTTTTAAACATAATGTAATTATCATAATTAATTTATTTCAGATAATGGAAAAAAATTAATTATAAAAATTAAATAAAGCCTCACATAAAATATATTTTTTAATTTCTTGAGATGTTACATTCTTCCCCCCTTAACTGAATTTCATCCCCGCAATTTATTCGTACACATAAGGAAAAGAATGTTACACGAGGGACATATTTTTTTTAATTTCTTCTAATTTTCCAAAATTATCTAGACCATTCCACTGATACCAATTGTAAATACCCGAACCTGAAACTCGAGTTACGCCCTTTAAAAATGATGTGTATTTTTTTTATTAAAGAAACTCGAATAAATACCCACCATTAAATACAACAGAGGACCTTTTACTAGTCTAGGTTCTGGTAAATTAGATACATCACTTACATTTGAATAAAAATATAGAAATAAAAAAAACAATGATTCTTCAGTGTGATTGCTTCCATAAAATATTTTCAATGCATCAAGTAATGATAAACCTGAAAAAATGTTTATAATACGTAGGGTGAGGATACATTATGCCCAGTAAGGAGTTTTGAAAAAAAAAATGATAAAAATCCTTTTATTAATTCCTAAAAATTTTATAACCATACAAAAAAAAAGATTTTCACAAACACATTAATATATATATATATGTATATATATATGTATATATATATATATTCACAGTATTTCGCAAAACAATTATACTTAAAAACAACCATTGAGGATTCTCCTTTAAAAATAATAATTTTGCTTGTGGGAAGTTAACAATACTATACAGTCCATGCCTAAAATCCATAAGGTCATAAGTATTCTCTTAGAATTTATGGGTTCACTACCCGTAACATCTTTTAATTAACCAGTGCCATATTTTTGAAAACATTTTCTCATAGACCTTCCATTCTCATCTTAGTGCCAAAATATTTTCAAAATACCCACATAGTATTAATTCACTCAAACGAGTGTCACTATATTTTCACAGAAGTTTCTAAAATCGTTTAGAGAGAATCCCATGCTCGAAAAAAAAGTTTTTATTTGAAACCCATGATTATATGAAACATGTATTTTAAGTGAGTGCAAGAACACATAATTTTTGGAATGCCTTACACGAGTTAGATTATGGCCACACCTATTCATTCATGACATGAAAGGAGATGAAGATGCGAGTTTCGCACTTGAAATAATAACATGACCCATAATTACACATAAAATGATAACAATTATCACATGTGATTATTCAAACAAGGTTGTTACAGGAAAATAATCATACATAAATCTTTAAACCTTAGTTTGGTGTTTGATAAATACCATTAATAGTTTCCAAATAAATGAGAAATAATATTGTACTTAACATGTTTATATTTACATGCATATATATGTATATATATACACATATATATGTTTATGTATATGAGAATTGAATTCATAAAACTCATGCAACCGTATGTTTTAGGGACTAATCTTTGAAAAAAACCCTCTTAAATTGAAATGGGTTGATATATATAAATGTGTATATTCGCATGTACATACGAACATATATATATATATCAACCATGATAACACCAAAATAAACATAGGTATTTTAAAATATCATTCAATACAAAAGAACCCTCATCAAGATGATTTATAAAAACACTGAAAATATTGAGTTATATATGTGTGTGTATAATTGTGTGTATACACACATGTAATTCTTTGTTAACAAAAAAACATTCTTTCTTGATAATCAAAATAATACCCCGTAAATCATTAAGTTTTATGGAGTAGCATTAAAAACAAGAAGACGTAGACATAAATGAAATATAGGTTAACAAAATATGGTTTTATGTGAATATATATATATATGTATATCAATATATATATATATATGTATATCAATATATATATATATATGTATATGTATATCAATATATATATATATATATATATAATTACAAAATCAAACAAAAATCATAAAAATCCCTTACCTAACTTAAATCAAAGAGGGTTGTGGGTTCACAAGGGATGAAGCATGGCATTGAGAAATTCAGGTCATATTAGGTGTGAAAAGTGGGTTTATATAACAAGGTATTACCAATCTTCTTTCAGAAGTTGGGGTTTTTTTAAATGACAATTTGAAAATGCGCAAATCCTGTGTGAAAGCCGACCCTTCATTGGATTCCATTTAAAACAAAGATTTGAGTTCCTTTATTATTTAAATTGTTATCTTTTCAATTATCATATCATATTATATTTGTGTTTTTTTATTCATTAGTAAACTTTCATTTTTTTGTCAAGTCATCACGTCAACTTTTTTTTTCACATTCCATTACCTTTTTCCCCTAATTAATACCATTATTATATTATATTTATTTTAAGAGTTATCATTTTGTTTTTTTAACAATTATTAACTCTCTTTTTCAAAAAAATAAACCGTTTATCTTATATATATATACATTTATTTTTATTTTATATTAATAAATATTTATATATTAAAACAAACATGTAATATATATATATATATATCGGGTTTTGTAATAGAAAAAACTACTTAAAATCATAATTTTTTTTAACATGAAACTTTTTTTTATTTTATTTTTTATCAAAGTACGTTTTTAGGCTTATATAAATTTATTTGTCTTATATTAAGTTAATTATATAAATTTATAAATTCCAATGGATTGTTTTGTCCCTCAAAAAGTTTTTCACTTTTGACTTTTTTTCTCCAAAGTTAGTCACGCCTCTCTCATATAATTTGAGTGAATTTATTATTAGAATAATATATCACTTATTATATGATTCAATCATTTCAATTTTTTTAACACTATAACATATTTTTAAAAAAAAGTGGAAATTTTTTTATGAAACACACCAATAAAACGTTTTCAAAATAAATAAATAAATACATAAATATATATAATAAAGTAATAATTTATATCTAGAACCCTATACATATATACATATATTAATATATATATATATATATATAATGATAATTATATGTGTTTATATACGTTAAATCACATAAAATTTATATAAAAAAATGTAAAACATAAACATAATATAAATTCATATATTTACAGAATTTTTAACTTTTAAAATAATAATTATGTTTTCCCTTAATCAATGTTATTATTAGTAACATATTTATTTAAACATTTTCTTAAATAACATATATAAAGTGCACACATATAAATAATAAACAATAAAGGCATATTTAGGAAATTAAATAAAACACACACACACACACACACACACACACATATATATATAATATAATTACATGTATTTATAAATACATAGTAATATATATATAATACATTTTCTTAATAAATAAATGAAATCGTATTCTTATATAAAATATAAATATAATGTTATTTTTTTCATAATATAATAATTATATATATATATAATTCATAATATATGTTATTTTAACAATAATAATAGTTTTCATATAAAAATGTTTTAACCTTAATTAGTATATTTTTTAAACAAAATGTAATTATCATATTTAAGTTATTTCAGATAATGGGAAAAAATTAATTATAAAAATTAAATAAATCCTCACATAAAATAAATTTCTTTTTTTTAATTTCTTGAGATGTTACAAGAACATCCTATAAATGGGATTCAGATGGAACAATCCTACTGGATGAGGCCATCACACCCTTTGTTTTAGTAAAATGGAGTTGTTAAAGACCTATATTTGTACTAATCAAATGATCATTGTTTAATGGCTATATTATCAATGGAAAAGATTATTAAAGATATTTTGAATCCAATTGGACATAACAAAACAAGTACACATTTTTTCTATAATCATATTTCATAATAAAACATTAAATCATAAGGAATATTTATTTATTATAGTTTGGGACATTAAATATTCATTCCAATTTTATCACCTTTTGGAAAATATATCATTCCTATATTACCTATATCTATTATTTGATATTACATTATCTTATTCTATTTATTCCCTTTGAATACATAAGAATTGGAAAATTATTTATATATCTTACTAATACTTAAAACTATTTTATCATATGATTAAAAGGTTTGAGACACCACCACCCTTCAGAGACTTGGTATAATCCCTTCAATGATGTGATCAATATTTCACTCTGTGTTGTGTATGAAATTTATATAATACCTTGTTATCATTATAAAGGTATATTCATACTCTACATCACATTATTTCTCCATTTTCTTTAAACTAAGGAAAATTATATTCATCTCAGTTTTTTGCTCATTAGGGAGACAATTTTTGAAGAATATATCCTTAAAATCATTCCATTCTGTGAGTTTTATTTCCTATTCATCCCCAGTATTCAAGATCAAGCACTATTATTGACCAGTATCACCATTGATTTAATACACTTGAAATGTATTCTTTTCCTTTTAACCACATCCCATTGTAGTGGATATCTTCTACAAAGACATAATCCATTTCTCAACCGCTATTGTGAAAGTAGTATGACAAAATGATGGGGGACTCTATCAAATAAATCAATCAATCATCATAAAATCTTATTATAGAATAATTTTCTCTATCCAGGCATGATATGTGCCATAATATGATTATTTTTACCTAATATATACACCTCTTTCTCAGTTATTATACAATCTATATTAGCTTAATCAGTAGTGAAACCACTATATTTTCGACAAGTATTGATACCATTCATCCTTTTAGGTTCCATTTATGAACAATGTAATATATAGGATTAGATCGTAACATTCGGTAATATAATGTGTAATCCCAAAACTAGTGAAACAATTATCCTTAATTGAAAAAATTATTCCCTAAATAATATCATTATAATGGACACAATTTCTTTTAAAATATTATTATTTTCAAATACTTCCTAATGGTTTTTGAAGAATATTTGAATTATCCTAAGAATATCTCCCATGAGTTTTAGACTAGGTGTTCTGTAAGGCTTGTTGTCAGGTACTAGGTTATGCTTGAGCTAATAATGAATCATTATTTTAGAGTTGTTACCCCTAGGTATATTTATTCCAAACCACATCAAATTTTAAAATCCAGATAAGGCTGTATGTCTTGGAATACACACATAATCTCTAATTTATAAAAAATAATGGATGTTACTTTATACATATCCTTAAATTATATTTTAATGATAATTTACCTAATAAAATTTTTCCAAAATCTTGTTTCTATTTTTCAACTAAACATCATTTGATACCAACTATAACACCCTAAACTCAGAAGACTGTGGTCGGTGCCTTACATTATTACATTAGAATGATTATAAGGAATAAAATCCAGAATAACTGACTAGTTTAGTTGTTTTAAAAAATCATATTACATACATGGTACACATATTAAATTGGGAAATTAAAAATGAAACATGATACACAATAAAATGAAATGAAATTAATTATTGAATGTTCATTCAATGATTTCATATTCATATCTTGGGCAATAGAAAAAAATAAGGTTGATCTCAAATACTTAGTAAGGTATGTAAAATGTAATAGATAATGAATCAATTAGAATAATCATCATGGGAATGTAAAAAATAGAACAGACATTCCATATAATTATCAGGATAAGGAATAATTAATATGGCATGTTAGATAACTGAAACACATCATATTTAACTAATAAAATGACTATAAAATGAATACATATAATATGTCAATGTATGATACTAATGGGAAATAATAATAACTAAATTCTAAATAAAGAAAATGTTTAATTATTGGACTTTATTTTTCCCAGGAAGATGATAACATTAATTTCATGATTTATTATCAAGACACTTTAAACTACAAAAATTTGGAAAATTGATTCATCTCATGAGAACCTATTGATGCATATAGGGTATTTAATTAACTGGTCCCCAAACTATAAATTTAATTTCCAATGAATTCATAATATATTGAAATAATTAATTAAAATCAGAAACAATGTTTTTAATAAAATATCTACACTGAATAAAAGATATGAATGTATCAATAATTCCCCTGTTAATGAAATAACTGTCTTAGTGAATGCTGTATAGAGACATGTAATACAAAATAAGAAATAATAATACCCATTTATCAGTATTTTAAATGTAATGTATAATAAAAATGATCATAATTAAGTGATTGTTTCAAGAGAAATTTAATACTCACAAAACAAAGTGATATTGTAAATATAACATTTTCTACTTCATAATTTTCATGTAAAAACCACTTGGATGAGATAAATAAAAGTGTAACATAATATAACATGAAGTATGAGTGAATAGTGATATTAAATGATGAACTATGAGTATATAAATCAAATCAAATTAATTTTTTTATAATAATAAATAATCTTTAATGATATGTATATTGAGATAAAATCCATTACAAGTATGGTAACATCATAATTAGAAACCCCAAAGGTAATCATAATCAAATTAAACATTTATACACTTGGAATATTAAATAATTATTGATATAATATATCAAAATGGGAAGTATATATTCAATAAAAAATAATTATGTTATGAATATGACATTCATCACACAAATTGAAAAAGTGATATGAAAATCCCTTACCTTACGCTTCCATTTAGTTGAACAATATTTAACCTCCTGTAAAATGGTTCTAATTATGTTATTTAATTAAAATATAACCTTATTAATATATATTGTATCATATATTTTCCTTTTATAACATATTATAACACGTTCATTAGTATTCTTTCATAGTTTTCATCATTTTAGGTGTTAAGTGCCTTGTTTTTTGGGTATGTCACGACTTGTTATTTTTGTTCATATTAATTATACCATGATTTAATATTATAAATAATTTTAAAAATTATGTAAATATGAAATATATTTTCTCTATATGTGTTTATAAGGATCCATAAACATTGGTTATATAAAATAAAATGCACCATTCATGGAGATGGTAGGTTTTATATATGCATGAACGCTACTTCCATTTTTTATTATTTAAAATGTAAATGATTTATATATGTATATAATAATTTTAGTATAATATTTATATATTATATGTAACATATTTTTATTTAAATTATCCTTAATACATTCCATGTATAGTGTTAACGAATCACATCACTTTCGAGAGACGAAAGTCCACACATCCATAGAGAAAGTTTTCATATTCCCACAAAATGGAAACCATAATGGTATTTGTTGTATAAAAACTATAGAAGAAAAAATACATAATAAATATGATAAATATTATATATAAAATATAATTACATCATTATTACTAACCAAGAACGACATCGGTTCGTGAGGCGGTTGTTCGCCATACACACGAACAATGATCATGCAACCAAATTAATGGAAATGTGTGTGTTTTAGGTAGTAAAAATGAAATAAAAACATTCAAGTATTTTTATTATACTTATGTTATTATAAAAAAATGTTATAAATTTAATTATATAGTTGGATAATGAAAATAAACAAAAGTGATCATCGAAAAATGTTACATATTTATTCTGGTTACTCATTTTGGTTTATACCATCAGACTTCCTTGATTGGATTTATACCCAAATTAAGGATTCTAGGATGAGTTTAGGGAAGATTAGGTACTATTTTGGAGGCTTTTTATGATACAAAGGGCTCGATTGGTGTGAACAAGTGGGAGCTGTGAGTGTCTTTTTATAGTGGGGGATGATTCGTATTTGTAAATATAAAAATGTAAACACTATTGAGAGGTGTCCATTAAATAATGTGCCTCAAAAAATAAACCAATCTCTATAATAATTATTACATAAAAAAATATGGACATCCAAAATGTTTTTAACATGATTTTAATTCATTTTGTCACATATGATTAAGGTTTAGTCCCTTGTTAAGCTAATTTATCTCTTAATTACTATAATTTATTTTAATTACATTAACTAATATTTTTTAGTCAAATAATAAGTTAAATATACCTGAAATTATAAATCATTCTTATTCCAAATTTTGAATCCATTTTTTTAAAATTCAAATCATTGATCTGGAAGATACTAATTAAAAATTAATCCCACATATGGCATGAAAAATTGATTTTTTAAAGTAAAAAATGTTCAAAAGATTGATATTTTTTTTATATCCAATTTCAATGTGAAATTATTTATAATGACTAAAATTGGATTAATTGATGCAAAATTCATATAATTTTTCTTTAAAACTAATTTTAAATTTAATTTAACCATATAAATTAATTAGATTATAATCGGTTTTCAATTAAAATGTGGTATTTTCACTATTCATAAAAATGAAACTTCTTAGAAAAAAGAAAAAATTAAACATAACCTAATTATTTAATTATTATTTTATAAAATAAATATATATATGAAAATAAATTTTATAAAATAGGAAAAATTTGGTTTTAAAACATGTGTATCAATAAAATGTAGAAATATTTCCATCATAAAAATATAGGTTATTATGTGTGAAATTGGGTTTCAAATTATTTTATGCCAAAATAATATAATGGATGATTTTAAAATGTTCTATTGAATATATAATATTTAAATTTAATTATTATAATTAAATAATATTAATAAATATTTTTTTGGGATAAACACCTTTGTAATCGTTAAAATATTTCTTTTATATTCAGTTAATTTATATTTTCATTTCTAATTAATTAGTAACCAAGTAATTCAATGTATAATTTTTTAAACCATATATTTTTACAAGTTAGTTAATAATATTCATGACCATTAATGTAAGGGATCAAATATATATTATTATTTTAAATAATAACATTTTAACAATATAATGTTGTTCTGTATAACTTGATATTGCGTGTAATACTAGTAGTTGAAGAAAGTCATTGTTGCATGAGACAAAAGCTAAAATTGTGTTATGTCTATATAAATATATAGAATATATTAAATATATTTAAAAATTTTAATTTACTATAAAATATCATGGGTTTATATGCTATCAAATAAAATACAAACTTTTAGAATTTTTAGGGTGTTACATTTACCCTTACTCAACATCTTATCTCACTATTTTTTTGTTTCCATTTACTCATGTTTGGAAGAAAATTATTATATACTATATTTCATAAGGGTGTCACATTTAATGAATATTTTGGGGGAATGTTTGGGGAATGGTTGTAAAATATGTTGATTATGTATCTATTCTCCCATGACCCAAAACTATATTTTTTTGGGCCATGTTATATTGTAATATATAATGAGTGTTCCCAAAAAATAATTTCATATGAATTTATGTTGTGATTGGGTTTATCCATGGATAGTGGACCTATGGTGAGAAGATTAGAAAACATGAAAAATGCCTTGTAGTGGTGTTTTATATATTATAGGACATTTTAAACTATAATTAATTGATCCCAAATAGTTTTTAAAATTATCATTGATAACATAGTTAGCTATAAGTTAGTGGACTTTTTTTCATTAGTGATAGTTTTATGGATTCACTATGATTCTAAAAATGGAGGTTGTTTTGAAACCACCTTGATAATGAATGATTGAGTTTAAAATATATTATTATAGTAATTTTTTTGATGAGGTTATAAGTAATATTAAAATATATTACAGTGGTTAGTTTTATTACACCATTTTTAGAAATTATCTGTATATAAAACATCCGTTAATTAATTATATGTGGTATAAAAGTCTAATCAAGATAATAGAAACAATTCATTTGTATCTAAAAGTTATTTTGGAGTATGTTTTTTAAAGTTGAAGTAGTTTAAAATTCCTCTAAAAAACAAAGAATATTGACTATATAGAGGTTATATTTGAATACAAAAATACCTATAATTTAATATATATATATATACATATATATATATCCAAATTAGACACCACTAAATACTTTCGGTAGTATAAAAAAGAAATAAAGTTACATAAACTATAAATAATGTATATTACTATATTTTAAATAAATGATTGTTTTAGAAAAATTCTCAATGAAAGAATATATATGTTATTTCTAAAAATATATAACACATCAATAGGGGTATCCAAAATCTATTATACACTTCTAATCAGGCTATCACCCCAGATGATTCACACTGTTAATATTCTTGTTAATTGACAACCCATGTTGCATTTTGTTCCCATTTCACATGAATTTTTCATTTTTTTTAATTATAATTTTTTTTTCATATAATATATATTTAGAATATTTATTGTGATAATATAATAATATTTAAATAAATTTAGTATATTTTATACCACACATATCAAAGATAAAATTTCTGTAGGAATCCCTTATTTCATTCCCATAATTAATGTGGCCACTACACATCATATAATATCAAATTGATCATCCAAATATATAAAATTTAATTCATTATCTTGTATTATGTTCTTAACGATCATAATTTTATTTTTTTATTCAAATTTATCAAAATCATAAAAAATACTCCTTGATGAAGGAGGAGTCATCACAGTAAATGAATAAGATATCCACCCAAAAACTCATGAGTGTAAGGGGGAGGTTTAGTAACCTGCCATCACACACAACCAACATATTTCTTGATAAAAACATGGGATGTATCATCACAATGGGAGAATAATGATGAATGCAATGGATTTTAATCCCATTATTATTTAATTGTTTTCAATATATTGAACAAAAATTAATCAAATACACAATAAAATAATAAATTAAAATAATATAAAATTTCATGCAATATATATTATAAATAGTCATTTCCAAAATAATAATTTTGATGAAAATATTAAAATAAATCATGAATGTGACTCATTAAAAACAAACATTAATTTCATAAATAATCATTTATCTACTTTTTATTTGTTCTCTAGGTAAAACCTAAAAATTAATACATAATTAAAACATCAATAACAACTTATATCCATTTTAAAAATATATGAAACAAAAATATCAAGGTCACTCAGGGAAGAGGGGATATTACTATAGATGCCCAAAAAATAAGAATTGAAAAAATAAAAAAGGACCTGAATATGAGTATTATGTTCCCCACAAAATAGAAGGAAGAAGAAGGTGTATAAGACCTATGGATCATGTGAGCCTCTATGAGATACGTGATGACATGACCATCCTGAGGTCATATGAATGAAGCATGAGAAGAGAATAAATGTAAGACAGTACCACAATGTCTCATAGATTAAGTCCTTCTTCTCTTATGATGGAGCCCCAAACATTCAATGATCATGTGGATACTTCTTGGAAAAGAACCCAAATACATGCAAGTTGTCAGTCAGTGGATGCCCAAAAACCATCCAAAATTCCTTCAAAAATAGAAGTAAAATATTCAAAATGTGGGAGCCTCAGGCGGTCGTGAAACTCATGAAACACATCACCTATGAAGGGAATAATTGTCATAGACAACATTCAAAAAAACTCAAGAACTCCCCAACATTTTAAAAATAAAAAAGAAGATAAACATGGAAGAGAAATAAGCCTATCACATTCATAAATGTCATGCGACATGCCCCTGGGGATCTAAAAGGCACTAAGAGAACCTGGTGGTATGTCTTCCACATCTCATGAAATCCCACCACTTGTCATCCTCATCACATGAAGGGCCTCAGGAATATACAGGACATTGTGCACTCCCCATTTGGCTTCACAAGGATAGGTAGGTGTAATTGAATATGAAATTCTTAAGTATCTATATATGACCATTTCTTATCACACAGTACATCACTAGAATGTAGAATGACTATCCTTAAAAAAATTCAAATTCTCTTTCAAACTCCCCAACCATTTTTAAATAATCAAATGAAACAAAAGAGGGAAGAGGTGGAGGCCTCTCACGGATTTAGGACTCATGTGTCATGCCTACATGATTCAATAGGTGGCTTAATGTCATGAAGTCCCGTGAACATGTCAATACGAAAATATGGAAGTCCTTTGGCATTCCAGCATGAATCAAAAAGTACCAATAATTTAGAAATAAAATATTAAATTATTCATTAATGTGTTGTACTCACAGTCATTGAAAATAAGGTGACACACTCAGAGTGATCCACATTAGGGACTCTAGAAGATGAGTGATTCTGAAGCTGTACACCGACTCCATCCTGGATTCACTTGATATGATCTATGAAATGATGGGAAAAACCTGGGTGGTGAGGCTTATAAATCCCACAACCAACATGAAAAAAAATTAAAATGAATCTAAAAATAAATTTTTTGCCATATTGTATCTAGGCGCACTAGTTCTAGAAAAGATTTATTAGAGAAGATGACCATGAAACTAGAAAATATTCCTTTCAGGTAAGAACTAGGGAAAAACCAGAGAAATCATGAAACATGAATAATTCACTTCGTGTGATCACTCATAGGTCATGTGAAGGAAATATTATAGAACATTCAAGAACATCCTACACATCTACTAGATTAAGAAAGACATTAAATAACCCAAACCATAACAAATATAAGGTATTAAAAATATAAAGGATATAACAAATACTAAATGTTGGAGACTTACATAAAGGATGTACACACTAACCTTCATGTGGTTCACACCAACCACCAAGGATTCACGAAAACAACCTGACATGATTTCTAGATCATGTAACTCTAATTTTGTATACTATTTTTTGTCATTTGAAGTCATCTAGACATGTCAAAATAAGTCACATTTCTCCCCTCAGGGATTCCACCTACATCTCACAAATCCCTCTATGTTCACCACACAAGTATCATTATGTAAGTAAGACATGTATCTTAAATCATATAATGGGGCTAACACATGTTAGATTAGTCTCATGGTAGCACTAGAGTGTGTCAACTAGCTATCGTGACACCCTTTATTCACACCATCTAGGTCTCACAGTTCCCTCTAGACATGTTATCTAGGACTTGCAACACCCTCTGAGACATGTCACATCAAATCTCACAAAACCCTCAATGTGGTGCAACCAAATCTCATTTGGACACTAAGAAAATAAAATTTGAACATGAGGAACCTTATAGACAAGCCATCTTGACTCATGTGATGGCTTCAGGGTTGACTGACCAGGTATTTTTATGTCATCTGGATGAGTCATCCTTGATCATTTGGCAGACCTCAGACATGCCATCGAATATTGTCACCACCCCTCATACAAGTCAATTGGATTGTATGATTTCCATAAGAAATATCAGGGATACATCCTATGATATGTCAAGTAAGAAATCAAGTAATTACTAGAGGAAAATAAATATATGTTAGGAGGAAATAAATTCATGTCATAACTATATCCTAGGACTTGCTATCTTTTTCTACTCTCGGTGTGTAAGACCCAAAAAATGGGAAATGTCCCTGTATATGCCCCAATTTGTGGAATAATGAGGAATCTAATTCCTACCATAACTAGGATACATAGGATGCCTATCTGAGGCCTAAGATCCATATTAACCATCCAAAGGGATGTCTCAATATATAATTCCTACATCCATAAGTAGTGAGTCTTATCATTATTAATCCCTTGTCTCAAATAGAAATCATAGATCATCATTTCTTAGGGAGATTCAATGTTAATATAATTTTCACCATAAGCCTATACCACTGAATGGGTGATCTCAGAGTGTAATACTTGATCAGTGACATAAAATGATATGTCACAAATACTGGGAAATATCCATGTGTAAGACAAAATCAACTGAACTATGAGAAAACTAACTCCCATAATAACCAAGATACATAAGATGAATTACTAAGTAATGAACTCAAATAATAATACATTTATATATATTCCCAATTTCTCTAACATTTCAACCATCGGAACCTAATAATTCCCATAGAAATATCACTCTACCACATCCCTCAACAGATAGAAAAATCAACTAAACTACATTGAATCTGATTCCTTCATTAATTAGGATACATATGATGTATCTTTGAGAATATAGATCTATATTGATGTCCAAGGGTTGTTTCAGTATAGAAGTATCACATACATAGACAATGAGGCAGACCGATTTTTATCACTTATTTATCACACTAAGAATAGCTCACATGGACATAGGGAGCCACAATGAATAGCTCATTGGCATCACGAATCACTTCCATCCAGGGAAATCCCATTATGTAATCCCTGACGAGTTTCATGTCATAAACACCCTTACACATATGGGCATCTACCTTGGGGATAGTCCCAAGGGAGTGATCATACAAAAATAACTTGGATTCATGTTATATCTAGGATACATAGGATATATCCATGAGGATCGAGCTAAAACATACGGTGGATCAGTGCTCTCACATACATCCTCTCCTACTGATATTAAATTGTATGGATTTAACAAACTCCATGGGGTTTGATTCTTGCAACAACCAGGATATGTAGGATTCATCATAACAGATCAACCCACTCATTGGAATATTAAATGATTCATTATGTGGAATAAAATTAAAATTTACTTGGTTATAGGACTTCAGTATATAAACAACTACACATTACTTGGAAACGGATAAAGACACTCAGGTAATAAAGATGGATTCACTAATGAGGCCCCCTTTCCTCTATTCATCGATGATATCCCCATTCGTTTTTATATAAATAGATTTAACCTATAATCATTTTTAGGGTATTCGAACCTATATCTGGATTAGGAAGAAATTTCAAAACATATCTTAAATATATAAGAGATTCCCATAGTAGAAAAAAAATCACCCCAAAAGGGAGTTGTGATCCCAACCTCCCATCCTCTCAACCAATGAGAGTCCCTAAGGGTCATTTGGTCTGAAACTCCAAGTTACCACTTAAATTTGGAAAGTAGGTCAATACCCAGTTATGGATAAGTGAACCATTGGGATTTTTTTTAAGAATGACAATGGGGACCTGATTTTGATGATTGTTCATGAAATCAATCCCCCCACAATAAACCATCAGGCCAAACTTAAACCACCTCAGAAAGGGTTTACAAAGGCATACCTTTCCTTTTAAAAATTGTTGAACCTGACATGAAAATATTAATAAATAAACTATTGGGTTATTATTTGTCAGACCATTTTGTTTCAACACCATACGTAGATAGAAATAATGAACTTGATGAAAATCTCTTAAAAATGAAATTATTTTATGATCATCAATAGGTCCATAATTTTTTACACCATACACAAAAAAATGGAGAACCCTATAAAAATATATTACATAACAAAATTATTACTTAATCATCATTCAAGACAGATTTATTTTCAAATACTAAAAAAACCTAGTATTTCTGGAATTACCTTACATCTGATCCTTTGTAATTGGGATTTTATTAAAATAAATCCATCTTCATTTTGACAATTCTAAATGAGAATAATGGCTGGATCAGGAATAAAATGGAAATTTCATTAACCATCCATATTTTATTGATCACACATCATGCTAGGATATTGAATTAATTAGTTTCCTTATTCCATATTGTCTGAATGACTCCCAATACTACTCTCATAAAAAAATCCTGATATGATAGAATTTATTATTCATCTAATGAACATTCTAGTAAATTAACTACATATGAAACCACCACACTTCACAAAATGATCTCACCTACTCAAAAACTTCAATTTAAGGTGGTGAACATGGTGGTCTAGGAGTACCAATGATATGGTAAAATCTGAACCATCGAAACTGATCTTGAGGGTCTCCAAACAGTAAAGACGATGAGTCGACATGATCTAGACAATGTTGTAGTTATGCTAGTGGCCCTCATCACCACCTCCAACCACTTCAGGGAGCTTATCCCTAGATCACGATCATCACCAACTTCAATATGTGATGATGTTGGAGTAAGGAGTCAAATATAACTCCTTTCTGGTTTAGGTGACACCTAAGAGGGATCCTATCAACCATCGTCACCAACATCATCCCACTAGTACCCACCCATCACCTACTAAGGGTACCACCAGACACACAACCACCTCTAATTACGATAAAAATATAGAAAGAAAAACAAATTGGGAAAGGAAGATGCTATATATCCATAAGTTGGCTCATATTCCCACTTTCGATGATAAAATCAACCAACATATTCTAGAGGTGACCAGCGAGAAGGCTCATAGCGCTGCTCACTCAAAATAATTTTTCAAGAATATTCTCATTACTATAATGATGGAGGTGTATATTCCTTCCCTCATGCATGATGTTCATTGGCATATTACAGTGGCTATGGGAGGTAAAAAGTGGAATCATATCCTCGCCTATATTGAAGATATCTTCTAGTAAACAGTGGATATAGAAAATGTACAAGAGTATATCCCTTCATACACTTTTATAAAATTCCAATATATTTTAGAAACATGTGATTAAATCCTCTGGTATACTCCAAAACTATTTCATATGAAGGGATAGGTTCATACTTCTATCTCTGCAGTTAGGGAAACTCAATAGTCATATCATTGTGAAAAAGTGGTTTCATCAGAGAATGAAAAAATTATTGCTCCCATATAGGAGGATTATATATATATTTTGATAGAGGATGATAAGTCAGATCAGTCTTATAATCCTGTTCCAACTGAGGGTCACCTGGTGAGAGAAGCACATGCCTCAGCATAGGGGCACATGAAAGTTGAACATGTTTGGTGGAATATTTTAAAGGCCCGGGATCGGGCTCATATCCTCATTTTTGGTCAGGTATCACTATGTGATAGGAGAAAATTCCTTGATACAAGATCATATTCTTATTGGATATTTCCAGTGGCATAGGTAAAATGCCCAGGATTGGCCATATATCCCCATTTTAGCTAGGGATAACCAAGTGAAAATGGCACATGCCTTGGGAGAGGCTCATATTTTGATCAGTGAATCTGCCTGGAATATTCTACTAGATCACATATTCGATGATAATACTCATACTTACACCAAATGACCTCACTAGTATCATTCTAAGACAATAGAGAAGGAGGCGTATATCCCTTCTTCCATTTTGGAGGTATGTCAACACATTCATGAAGGGAATAAATTCTTGAACTAGTATCATATTCCTACTCCAAAATGGGCTCAATAAGTGAGAGAATTACCAAGGGAAGGCTCATACTCCTTCAATGATATACCAATGGAATATCCCAAAGGATCATGATCAACCCTAAATTCCCATTAAAACTAAGGCTCAGTAAGTGAGAATGGAACATTCTTTAGGACATGCTCATATTACTATCAATAATGAGATAGATTATTGGAATATTATAAAATCTTAATAGAAATGGGATCACACTCCCATAACATCAAACAATTATAAGCTTGTTTTGGCATATATCATAGAGAAATCTCATATCTGTGCACAATTATAAAAGGTAGGTTGGAATATTCATACCATGATGTATAATGTGACTCATATTCCTAATACACTCAATGCCAATTTACTTGAGGTCATTTGAGACATATTCTCAACAACCCAATTGTCCATAAACTCTCAAAAAAGAAGAAGATGTTCATTACCATGATAGTACTCCCCGTGGAAGTGAGAATATGGATCATAGGGACTCTACTCCTGTCATCCATCATGGTCAACATCCCCATAGATATATCTCTAATGAACATGGAAATAATACCCTTACATAGAAACCTTCATATAAAGTGGTGTACCAGAAATTTACACATTTGTATAGAGAGGTGATTGAAACATTAGGGTCAACGACATATAATTCCCCAACAACATCAAGCATCAATCTACTATAGTTAGTAGGAGACCCTTAGAAGCATCTTCTATGGTCTGAATAGATGGAGTCTTGTAAGACTGATGAAGAGGAGGCCTATATAGACATACGGAGAGATATATTTGGAAACATACTCCTCATCATGTTTTTTCCCATCGCTACTTTTGACTACGAGTTCCCATATGAGATTGAAAAGGAGTTCATTCCTTATCTATGACAAAAATATGGGGGAAAATAATCAACTGTATAATCCTAGACCACTCCCTTATCCAAGATAAGAGTGTCACCTTAATACCATCCTGATATATTTTTTCAGCTAGAATTGACCTCTATATCCATGGATTGAGATAAAAAACTAGAAAATCACAACAATAATCTACAACATAGTTTCAACCATTGCATCACAACTCCTCAAAAGATGATCTCCAAAGTCATTTCATGCAATTTTATTCAAGGATGGTGAAAATATGGAGTGTTGCATGTTGATTAATCCTTTTAAGAGTAGAACCCCTATGATACAATGTCTTGTAATTTCATAGTCTTATAAAAAATCAGGGGACCAGATAACACTCCGACCAGTTAATTACTAAAACAGAATTCCCCCAATTCAATGATTCCCAAACATCAATAACAGAGGGAGAGGATATAAAAAAGACTTCATACTAGGACCCAAATAGAAATGGGAATGAATTTTATACATGGATACCATGATTACGATCAATCAGAAAAATTCTAACAATGAATGATTCCCACCATGGCATTCCATCACACCCATATCCTACGCGGGCACAACCATACCACACAAAATGGGCCATAATAGCAGCTACAAAATCAGCTATCTTGGAGAATACCCATCTCACTGGGATAATGAATATCTACTATCGCATCTACCTATCATATTTTTAATCCCATAGAGGATTTAGGACATACCGTTCATAGATGAAACAGAACCCCATCACACTGGGATCCTTTAATTTATATTTTAATCACCATCATCAGGTTCATCATCCCTAAAGAGGGTCCTAGGAAAATCATTAGTGATTCTATATCAACCCTGCCCCATTATGATGGGGGAATTTATATCTCAATGTTTATCTTGAGAATCATCAATTCCCCATCTAGAATCAATGGATCCTAAACAATAGAATTAGTCAATGCTAATTGTATCCTCTAATAACCAATACTTTTTAGGGCTAGAGGAATTTTCATTATCATCATCACGATAGATATAATCAGCCTTCTCTAGGTTGGGATGGAAAAATAAATAGTTGACATCCCACCTGTTCATCTAACAACAAGATAAACTTCAATTGGTTGGGTCCCGTTTGTCAATCAGGATAAAAAACACCATAAAATTCATTATTCATTGATTATGGTGGGATAAACATGATGTGCAGGAAAAAATAACCCTCTGGGGTCACACACTAAAATGTCCCAATATGTCCAAGGGTTAACATAAAAACCTTAAATAACATAGTGAAGATTCATCCAGTTACGTCGAATGTAATGGTAAAACAACCATTACCTAATATGCCTCTTTGGATTTCATAACTATCAATATGATAGAAACTGTGGATCAAGATGAAAATATCAAGGGCTAGAACATGTAAAACCTACCCTAATAGGATGGTAATTTGGATACCCCAACTAAGGCTGCATGCATCTAGATCCAAAAAAGGCTCCAAAATCTAGCACTTCCGAATACCATGATGCCACCACCAAGGTAGAACACTGCCAAAGAAATAGAAAATTTTGTGGACACATTCCAATAACCACCTATAAGAGTTGATGTTCCTTCCACAATGGAAATATTTGCACAATATTAGAGAAAGATGAGAAATTTTAGACAACTAAATGGTGAGATACTCAGGGAAAATATTCCTACTAGGCATCATCTTTAGGATAAGGTGAATATTCTGCCTCCCATATATGATCTTCCAACAATAATGGAATTTGAACATAATATTGGCTATGAATATAGGTTCCTTGTTTACATATATTAGGATTTAGAAAATAATAGTTACTTCCCTACATTGTGGTGAAATCCTATCCCTCATTGTGGTATTCATCCAGTCTTAGGAAGAATTGAGAATCAATGAGAGGGAATTGTGGGGAAACCTTATTGTGCCCCACCTGCTCCCTATAGAAGGGAGATGAATGAGACAATAGTTCCGTTAGAGATTACTAACATTATAGATTCCTTGGATACTTGAATTTAATCCCTTGTTGGGTGACACACATCTATATAACATGGGAGGAAGCTATATCCCTAGTGTGAAGATGACACTTTGCCTCTGGAAAACCTACCTTCTCCACTTTTAAAGATAAATTATACCCTAAAATACATATCACACACTTTATATCAGGATTTTGGATGATGATGGAGCCTCTTGTTCTATAGAAGGTGACTAATATGTGGTGTTTGGTACAAACACCAATAGGTCCAACTTTTTTATGGTATAAGAGCTTACCAGCAGGATCTATTATAGGATAGCAAGACCATTTTCATAAATTCATTTATCAATTTAGCTCCAGTTTAAGAGAAAAGAAAATATTGAACCTAATTAACTGTAATTAGTGTTAGAATTAGAGGATTTCTGACATCATATCTAGATGTAATGGTTTAATCTTTTCACTCAACATCCCTCTCTCATATGAGCAATTTATGGAACTCTTTATTGAAAATAACTGGGATGAGTTGAAGAAACCTATGATCCCAATGCATTATATAGGTGGGATCTATGAGTCTAAAAAAATGAAATAACATCTTGAGAAATCTATTTAGTGATCCCAATCATGAAGTCTAGTCATACCTATAGAACATGGGAAATTGTTACTCAAATCCGAAGTGGGAGCTATCACTCTCACTCTAACAATAGTAAACATACATGTGCTTAGGAAGGTCCTAAACCACCTCGCATGTCTTGTCAATAAATAGTGACCACAAAATAGACCTCATCAAGAAGGAATTTGAAGTTAGGGTTGTATAAAATTTAAAGAACTGATGAATAAAGAATACTCCATCCCAAATGAACAAGTACTTGGTTATTACTTGGAATCCAAGGAAAGTAAAATACTCATGCTACCACAACCCAGGAACCCCAATGTAGTCAACCTCAACATCCGTCTTGACTACATCCACTTCCATAGAAGGATGGTTCACAATACCCACAAATTTTTCATCTTTAAAGATTTCCTTCAAGGCATGGTCAATTACTGGTAGGTGGTGTTAGATAAATCCTCAGAGATGTTGTCCTGCATAACCATGGCCCATCATAAGAAGATCATTTTTGGAAGAATGTTTTGACCAGGTATGCCTATTTGATTAAAAACTAGATCACTCAAAAAATAGTTGAATATGATCTTACCACCCTTAGGGAACAGATTCACAAACACAAAATATCTCCACCACCCAAGGAGAAAAAACAAAATATACCTACCATAGGTGAGTGTGAACACAAAATGTAGGAAGAAACAATAGAGGATTCATATTCTACTCCAACAAAAGCTATGGATATTGTATATTTAATCCATATACTATCCTAAGTACATGAATCGTACCACCAAATGGATCCCTCATCATTTTAAGTGATCATATTTGGTTATTTAAACACGATTCACTTGGCATATCCCTTTTTTGATGATGAATATACCTCAGAATATGATTTTATTGTGTATAATTGGGGTAAATGTGGATGTAGGCACAAGAACCGAGGGTACCTGGGACATAGAATGTATGTTCGGGCATAATATTTTGGTCACATCCCCTAAAAGGACATTTATATAGCTGAGACTCTTGGGAAAGTGTTCCAAAAGTCCCAAAAGAGTCTTGTAAGTGTATCAGAACCCACCAATGGTCACCCCTAATCTTTTTTATTGCATGACTACCTGGTGGTGGTTCAGTTATCTAATCAACCTAGACTATTGGGATGGCCTTTGAGACCAACACCACTAATATAAGATTCTCCCTCGACCTCTATACACACACCAAGCCCATATGCCTCAAATTCATTGGCACCTGAACCACATGTTAAGGAGGAACCACACATCAGGAAGCACCGAACTCTATCACACACTTATAATGTTCTATAATAGTTGGTGGTTTACCCAACCAATCTCCCAATCTTGGATTCACACTATATTTAAAAATAACATAGTGTGGAACTCATAGAATACCTTGATATCCCACATAAAATTGAGATAGATGTTGCTGCAACTAAGGATTATCAGGTGGAGAATATGTTAGAAGAATGTGATGTTTCCATCTCGTTCACTGACCAGGATCAAGAAGTGTACATGAAAGGGGACCTCAAGCCCCTATATTTTTCAAGAATTCTCAATATAACTGATGTCCAAAGGGAAGTGATTGATAATGGATCTAGGATCAACCTCATTCCATCTCAAACCCTCTGATGTTTAAGATATAGAGAAATGGATTTTTCTCCCACAAATCTGACCATTCAAGACTATGATAAACATGAACAAAAAAATATCAGGAAAATCATGCTTAGACCTTAGTTCAGGGATCTTACATCTGATGATGACTTTATGGTTATTCAATAAGACACCATAGAAAATATCATTCTTGGGTGGCCCTAGATCCATAGACACTTGGTGGTGCATTTAATATTCCACCAATGACTAAAATACCCTATTGATGGAATCCTTAACAAACTACAAGGTCATTGTACCCCAATGGAGACCTGTGGAGTGACATATGCTGAATAATATTTTTATAAAAAGTGAGGAAAATAACCAATAGTACATGATGATACATAGGTTGCATCCCCCACGAGCTTGGGGAATACCCCTAAAAATCCATGGAGTATGCTCACTAGTGACTATTTACTCCCTAAAAATATAGAGGATATGATAAACATGAACCCATAGGTCCAAGAACCTTAGGTCTATAGTGAATGTATAGAATATAGTATGCTTTATAATCTTTCTACAATGGATTAGGAAATGGGGGATGATAATGTATCTTTTCATGGCCTATCACACCCTGATGGTGATAGAGGAGCCCCTAGATTTCCAACTTCATCCCGAAATGTATCCATAGAATCTAATATATAAGAAGAACAGGATGAACTTATAAATTCCTGTCCCACATTTAAGGAATATGTATCCACCATCATTAATGAGCTCGAATAGATAAATATATGAATGAATGAATACCCATATCCTACTATGATTAGTTCCACCATTCTCTTCAAAGTGAAGGATATTTATATCACATTTTTCAGGAAACAACAATTTTTATTCACTTGGATCTACAAAAAAAATCCTGGACTGAATCTAGATATGGATATACATCATCACGAACTACCCAATGATCATCAATGATTCAATAAAGAAACTTGGATGATTCACCCATCTCACACCACCAATATAGAGGATGAAGAAGAAAAATTGATCAAATACAACTTTTTATGAGAAGTGAAATACCCACATTGGCATTCCAAAATCATCCATGTCAATTAAAATAATAGAATATTAGGCTCTATAATGATTTTGGAGACTTTAATCGACACTTAACAAATGATGAATTACCTTTTCTAATAATATAACTTCTGTTTGATGTAGCTTTTGGCTTCCAATACATTTCCTTCATGGATGGGTATTTAGGGTACAATCAAATAATGATGTCCATTGATGATGAAGAATCCATTAACATCAAAGTGATTTAGGATATCTTTTACTATCAGGTTATGACCTTTGGATTAATGAATGCTAGTTCTACTAATCAATGCACTAAGAATCATATCGTTTATCCATTATCAATAAATATAGATAAATATTATGTCGAAGACCGGGTGTTAAAATCCCGAGAGTGATGTGATCACTTCATGAGCCTTTAATAAATATTCAAAAATCTGTGGTAACATTGTCTGAATATGAATCCAATGAAATGTACCACCGGGGTAACATAAAAAAGATCCTTTGATTTGTGGTATGCCACTGCAACATCAAGGATGGCCCTAAGAATACTACTGCTATTTTAGCAATGTCACCCCATAGAAATGAAAAAGAACAAAGGGGATGTAAAGGAAAATAACCTATATTCCATGATTCATATACAACTAGGCCAAAAAATATATCCCGTTCACAAATATAATGAAGAAGGAAATCACCTATCAATTAGATGATGACTACTAAAAATCCTTCAAACATCTCAAGAAGTATTTACATCAACCGCTAGTATTGATGAAACTAGTGTAAGGGATTAAACTAATATTTTATGTTGCTTCCATGAAATGATCCCTAGAAACCCTCCCAACATATAAAAATAATGTAGAGAGTAAGGAAAATCTCTACTATCTCAAACAAATTATGTTAGGTATTGATACCTGATACTCTAATGTCAAGAAGAAAAACTGTGCACTGATCTTTAACATGAAAATGGAGAGGCATTAATTTTAGAACAATAAATTCAATCTAGTCTCTTTTATTTATCTACTCAAGTACATCCTTGAATGCCCTATATTGATATGGAACTTTTCTATAAGGGAGGTCATTATGAATCCATAAGACACTTGGTTTGTATCACAGAATTTGAGGAATGGGAAATCCCCAGATGATTTCATCGCAACACATCCTAACATGAGAATACCTAGATGGGCACTAATATTTTGAATGAGGAGGTATTATAGTCCCATGTAACTCCATAAATATGGTATATTTGTTTTTATACAACCTCTGGGAGGCATATCAACAAATGGATTTAAATCATGATGATCAATTATTTTGGATTAGTGATTTTGTTCTCTCTCCAGACCAAGTAATTTTCCCTACTCTTTCTCACTGTCCAAAGGATGAACGAATAATTAGGATGAGTACCAAGCCCTCATTTTTGGGTTAGAACTAGCTCTACAGCTGTAAATAGCCTACCTAAATATTGAATGTAACTTATAGATAGTGTTAAAGACGATCAATGGTGAATATGCCATAAAAAAGGAAGAACTTTCTCCTCTTACTAGATTAGTTGGGGGAATTGTGGAAGAGTTTCCTTTTAATCCCACATTATATCATATACCCCTATCACAGAATGTTTGTGCCAATGAGTTAGCTAATAAAACCACTATCATTCCTGACATTGATTAGGAGAAAGAAACATTTAATACCACACATAAAAGAATGGTCTTATTGATCAGTGAATTTAATTTGGAAGAAATAAATTAGGACAACACTTCCCTAGAGTATGATGAACCAATGTCTATTTCCAGATAGATGGATCCCATGATAAATTATCTCCAAAATGAAGCTCTCTTAATATACTGAATTAGAAAGAGAAAAATTTGGTTCCATGTAGTGAAACTTATCCCATGGGATGGACCAAAAGAGAAAAAATTATTCTAGAAGTGAGGATTTGATAGAATCATCCTAAGATGCATAACTAAAGGATATATTTTCTCCATCATGGAAGAAGTCCATGTAGGTTCTTGGGGAACCCATCAGTCTAGGACCAAGTTGTCCCTCCAAATCATGAGACTGAGTTACTTCTTGAAAACAATGATAAATGACTATTTCAAATTTTCCATGAAATTTCATATGTTCCAAATCCATGAAAACTTCATCCATTGACCCCCATAATGGTAAAATACAACTAAATATTCCTTTCTATTTGTTTTCTGGGGAATGGGTGTTGTGGGACCATATCACCCAACCACAACAAATCAATTCATGTACATCCTTACATTCAGTAAATTATTTTCCAAATGGGTTGAGTCAATAACCCTCAAGAAATTCAGGAAAAAAATATCATAATCTTCATAAATTACCATATCATCACCAGTTTTGAGGTCTCTCAAATAATATTAAAGAAAAATGGCACCACATTATTTTCTATAAATTTGTTGAAACTGCACCTGGAGTAAAATATTTAGTTGAATCACTCATCTCACAATCATGTAGGCATAGATGGATGAATATATGAATTTAATAAGAATCTATAAAAATAATTTAGATGATGGAAAACAAAGATATTAATTTATGGGAAGAAAATATCATCCATGCTTTATGAGCCTACTGTACCACCACACTTAATCTACACACAAAACACCATACTCATTGGTTTATGGGACCAAGGCAGTGTTACCTATAGTGGTCCAGGTCCCTTATCTCTAAATATTCTTTTGTGTATAGATATTGAATCATGAGAAATCACAAAAGAGAGTAGATGAATTAGAATATCTTGATGAGAACATTTTTTTTACACTGAAAAACCTTGAGGTCCATTAGAATCGGATCACACAAGCATTTAATATGAAGGTTACCCTCCATTCATTCCTCCAAGGAGAACTAGAGTTGGCACTTGGAACCCCAATGATACAAGGAATGAATCCTATAAACATGGAACCCAAATGGGAGGGGCTTTATAACATACATAAGGTCTATCAAAATGGATCTTACTCATTTGACACATTAGATGCAGAGTGTATTACACACTCCAACAATGAGAGGTTTTTCAATATGTAATTTTCATAGCTATCATCAGATGGTAATCCACATCAGAGTAATTCTTTAAATTCATCCTCATTACATGATGTTAAATTGTACAAATTTCATTATATTTACATTATTTTAAATAGTACAAATGCTATCCTAGTCACATGATGGTATAATTAAAAAGTTCTTCCTGAACATATGATAATAAAATCTATGGAGAAGTCATGGTAGAAAGCCTTTAAATGTAATTATATCCCACATCCTTAGCACATGATGTTAAACTGCACAACTGATGTCCTTACTACAAGGCATTAAAACTGGATGAGTTTGTAGAACTATGTGTGGCTTTATTCCTACCATCATAGGATACATAGTGATTCCTGATCTTCCATTTTGAAACATTCTTTTTCTTTCACATTAGGTTACCCTCCTTCTTACCACATGATGTAAAACAATATGGATCCATAATATTCCTTTCCTAATTCACGTCATGTGATATATATTATTTATCTCATAACATCAAAATACTAGAAATATTTCCTTTTCACAGTATAATAAAAAACTCGGGTTTCCAAGAATAATGTACCGCTTGATTCTCATTGTCAATGAGATACATAGGGATATATCAATCCTATATCTTAGTCCATCCTCCTCATGTTACAAAATCCTCATGTCCCATTCTTAAATGCCTCTTCAAGATGAGATGAATCCTATCTATTCCTTTATTCTTACACAGATTATAGATCACATGAGCTTAGGAGCTCTAGAAAGTTCTTCCCCACATAAAAATCATAATAGATTTCAATAGTCTCATCATGGTTCTGAATGCAATACCTTAAAAGGAATACCATGATTCCTCACCCCATGACATTAAATTGTATGGTTAATGTACCTTCCAAGACATAAAAATACAAATTCCTATAGACATTTCCTAATAGGACCATATTTCTTAGTGTTAGTCTCATACCAAACCTCAATTTAATAAATATATGTGTATTGATTTTCATTCCAATGAGATACGTAGTGATTCTATGATCTCTAGTATCAAGATGAATAAAAATAAAAAATAACCCCACTCTCTATGAATGGATCATTCCTACACAAGGGTTCTCCCATGAACTAATTATGGATTGATTGTCATTCCCATGAGATTTATAGTGATGCCCAGACATCCACCCTTAGGACTAACCACAAAATTTCTATTTTTTCACATCGGTTCATGTTATTCATCACTGCATGATGTTAAAATTCATTAAATTTCAAGAACTATGTTTGACTTGAATCCTATTACCATAGGATACATAATGACACCCAGATCTCCATATTTTGGACAAGCCACACTTCCACCTTTTTCTTTTCAGAAATACAATATTGTTTCTAATGAAGTTAAACTGCACGGTTCCTTAAGAACTACGCATGGATTGATTCCTATCATAACAAGATACATAATGACACCTAGATCTCTAATATTTGGCCCAGTGACAATAATCAACTGAAGGAATTCGTAACTCTGTGTATGGTTCATACCTACATAGAGAGTTTCTCATTTTTGAAATGCATATTCCTTGATTTATGTAATCATAGGATACATAGTGACATATAGATCACAAATCCAATGACTAGATACAATAACCAACAAATGAAATTCACCTTAACCACATACATGATGAAACATGTAAAACCAATTTTACTATGTACAAATAATATCTAGGCGTAGTCCTCTTGAGCATGAAAGGTGTATTTCACAAATTTTTACATTAGTTCCCACATACGTAATGCATGAAATTAAAAATCCAGGAAAACCTATAGGTAGCATGACATCAAAATAGAGAAAAAAATTCCTTACCACATGAAAATAAACTGTGTGCAACACTTATTTACCATAAGATGTTAAACTATAGGGAGAACATCCCCACTAAATGAAAAAAACTATGCTGTCCATCAACTATTTTGTTCATCCCCTATCAAAGGACCATAAGAGAATTACCATGGTCATTTAGAGTACGGGGTGTTTCTACTATATTTTAAAATCTACTCCACCCAAAAATCACACATCATTTCTTGAGTTCCTTAGTTTGGAAAATCATTCCATGTCCATTGTTTGAGATACCCAACTTCAGGGAATCCTTTTCTGGACAATGCAAGTATTCTTATAGATCCTATAAAGGTTCATATGTTTTTTCTACTAAATCTGTCATTTTACTAAAATTAATCTCCAATCCTCATGAGCCTCGACATCACTGTTGGAGAACTAAACACCTTAGTATGATCTGAACTAATTCTGGTATGATTTAAAAATATCATTACTCATGAGATAAGGACCTCGATCAATGATTTAAAACATTTCCAACTCCCACTTAGAAGGATGTTGGGGGAAATATTGACCCTAGATATCCTAATTAGGATCTTGTGTATTATCCTTTATATTAGGTCCACGTGCATAATTACCTAAAACATTCTACTATTTGGCCAAATTTTTATAACCATAAACTTTATCCTATAATCGTCCAAATATTAAGAATTTAAACTGATAGAGAAAGGGACATAAAACATGTCAAGTTGAAATCATAAAAAGGGCAGCCTAAATATAATTTAAGTCTTATCTAGATAAAATCTTCATCTAAATAGTTCAGAAAAAATTTGGGTGGAAATAAATAAGGCACAAGCTCATAGGTCCTACTTAGTAGCCCTAGTAAAAGACAATATATTATCGTTGGACACCCTGGTTAAGGAAAAAGTTTGAGTAATGATTTTTCACATCCCCTCACCATGATGATATGTTCACTATGTAGTAATGAATCTTTTTGGGTGTTCTAACCCTTATTGGATATTACACATTCCATAAATCATACTTCATTATTTGTGGGGCCTCAGATCACCAAATTATTCCATGTCCCTTAGAAAGGATTCCAAACTTCAAGGGACCATTTTCTTAACTATGCATCCATGCATATTCCTCTTACATTTTAACATATAGTATTCCACAAATGCATAACTTTGAAAAAAGGTATTGCAATCCTTGTGATCCCAGACATCATTATGATAGAATGCAACAGAATAGTGTGATATGAAATACAATTGTTATGAATATCCCATATCATTCTCTAAAACTGAAAACATTAGATGATGATTTACAATCCCCACACTAATTTATCTAAGTGTATATGATAGCCTTGATGTTACATCACTGTATTCTACACCCTTTCTTAAGTATAGAATGCATCAATCCATTCCCGAAACATAGATAATTTTCATATTGTGATTTTAAACCACAATGTGTAGGTTTAGAGCCTCATAAGTTGAGAGCTGAACAACCCTAGGGTTACTAAACCTTTCTTGGATAGCTTTTATCCAACACCCAACCTCATAATCTTGATGTTTGAGTTTTCACATATCATTCATAGTCCTTTGAAATAAGTTGAAATCATATTTTTCTTGAACATGATAACAACACATTAGAGACTTCACCCCCCAAATAAAGGAATATCTTCATTAGAAGAAATGATCTTTAATACTTGTGAGCCCTAGTAACACTATTGAGGAACCCATCACTTTAATGTGTTACAGGTCCTCTCTAGCATTTCTTCCCCATTCCATACTCACAGATTCAAAAATTTTGGGTTATGAATTACATCAAACATATTCCAACTATCCAAGTAGACATATAATCCCTAGTATTTCTCTCTCAACTGACATTACCTCCTTAAATATTTTATTTCTCACAGAAAAGATAATAAGATTCAAGAGAACCCTTTGTTCAATATTTATGTATACCATTGGATTATGAATAAGTTCCTATGGTCATAAACTAAATGGTTAACTCTTCCAAAATGAATTTTTGATCCTAACAAGCCTCATTAACACTATAACATAACCTGGCACCTCATTATTTTTTGGGTAATTCATGAAATGTTTTTACTATATTCCATGATCATTGATTATATTTGAGATAAAAGACCCTAAATTATATTAATAAAAGTTTATAGATGAAAGTCCCTAAAATACAACAATATAAAGTCTAATCTAAAAGACCCTAAACTATAGTAATAGAAGATATAAGATAATATATCCTAAAATAAAAAAATTATATTTTCAAGATAAAAGACCCTAAACTATAGCAATAGAAGGTCTAAGCTAAAAGACCCTAAACTATCGTAATAGAAATTTTAATATAAAATACCTTAAACTAAAGCAATATAAAGGTCCTAGATAAAAGACCCTAAAATAAAATAGAAATATATATGATAAAAGATCCTAAACAACAATGCATCCAAAATTTAGTTTTTAGGAATGAAATACCATGAAATTCCTCTTATATGATCTTTGAAAATTCATTATATGATATATATGACTATTATCTTAAGAAAAATAAGAGTGATATCTACTTAGGACATATATTCTACCACCTTATCCTTATGAAAATTAGGTGATCCCAATATAACATGAACATATAAGTTAGTAGGTAATATCTTGTTGGTGGGAATTCGTGAGAGCTTATAAAAAACAATCTATATTAATTTAAATATTTAGAACCATAAATTCATGTTTTCATGATATTATTCAAAGCACGGGTTACATAATGATTACCATAATATTATATCAATTAAAATTATTGAAAATCATGAATGAAAGAAAGATATAATACTAATGAAATGTTCAAAAAATCCATTAACTAATACAAGGTGATAGGAAGAATGTCCACAATATGGATCCTATCCATTTGTATCATAAAAAACTAGGTGCAAATCAATAATGAATCTACAATACAATTTAATTAGTGGAGCTGTCCAAGTCATCAAGAGTTGGATGATAATTGTCTATTGAGTGATGGTGTGTCTCTCACCCCACCTCTTCTACTTCTACCCTGGGACAGGGAGTCTCAACGAAAGTGGTTTTCTCCTCAACTCTCTTCTAAGCATTATCCAAAGAGGAAGATGATTTTGAATTGATAGACCTCATAAGGGCTATTATTTACTTATGAATCCATATTTGTGTAGTCTAGAAATCCATATTATCTTCTAGTATAGTATTTAGTAGAGAACCTATTACAATGCCTCCGATGTCTCTTTCATATATCTAGAAAGATGAGCCTCATCTGCAAGATCATGTTGGTACCTCTAATTTTTTACCAATTTTTTTTGAGTTAGAATGTTTTGATTCATGATTTTGTACATTGATTTTTGATCAAAGACACCTACCAAAAATTCATAAAATAGATGATGAAGTCATTCCCCTTGATCACTAAATACTTCCAATAGAGACTCAGAAATAAAGGAGTGAATCTATTTCTAGATTAGCCTCTGTTGTGTCTAATAATATGTGACTGATGGAGCATTTTTGGAAGAGGAGAAATAACCAGTTGATCTGGTAAGGAATCTTGAGAAGAAGCCTCATATTCTCATCCCTCAATAGGAATATAATCAGTAGCCTATGCTAGAGGAATGAAATCCTCAATAGATTTTCTATCACTATTACTGTAGTTTTCACTAGAATGTGGGGAATTATCCAATATATCTCCCAATTCATCGATCAATCCCATCATCAACACAAATAGAGTGGTTGGTGAGGTAATAAGCATGTACACATGATAAACCAGCTCTCCTATCACACCGTTTAGATAAGCTGATACCCATGATTGGGAATAATCCTGTGAATAGAAGGAGGTATAATCAAAAGTTAGAAGAATGATCATGGAATAAGTATCTTCACATACCATCATCATCCAAAACTAGAGGATGAACTCAAGGTGATGCCCTCTTTATACGCTAGATAAAGGATGAGGGGAGACCATTTGAGTTTAACCAAACTAATGAACAAATCGACAAGGTGTATATGAATTATCGATGACTATATCATACACCATATATAAATGAACCCAATCTGAAAGAGATATTATATAAAACCATTTTTTGAGGGAACTGCTTCCATTTTCAATAATCGGCCAGTCGGTGCATGATAATGGGTGAAATAAAATCTCTAGAGTTTGATCAATTCATCCTTAACCTCATCTAGTAATAACGAAAAGGTTTTAATCCCAGATATGTTCAATATAATGGGATGGGAAAAATAATCGAGGATCATAGTAGAATTATATTATTAATCACAATGGAACTTATCCTTTATTTATCCAAAAAAATTTGTAAAGGACCACTGATCCTATAGAGAATGCTCCCTTGTTGAATGTGGCCTAGGATTAGGTAAATGTTATTCCCCAAAAATCTAAAGTAAGAACTTTTTCTTCGATGGCGTGTATGAAATTTGACACTAAGCATGTAAGGTAATAAATTATCTGTATACAATATAATATATTTACGATTTAAAATATATTTTATATATTTCAACAAATGAAACACTGAGTTATATTACATTACATGCAATAGTAACCTTCCTTGATTTCTTGTGCTACATGAAAGACTGAGTTTCACTAAATGACAATGTATTATTAAAATATTATTATTTAATATAATATGATATAACCCTAATATTATGTTAGTGGTTATAAATAATATTATAAAACTTATAAAACATTATTGTAAATATTAATATAAAATTAATTTCTGGGTTACCAATTAATGGGAAACAAAAATAATAATTAATTGGATTTTAAAAAAAATATTATTATTTTTATGATTTCAAAGGATTTTTTTCTTAATAAAAGTAATTAATTATAATTATATAGTGATATTAATGAAATATATATTATATATTTAATAAATTATTTTTGATATTTATCCATTAGGTTTGATATGTATAAGATAAGAACAAACACTACTTCTCACATAAAAACTCATATTTTTATTAAGTAATTTTTATCACCTTTTAACAGAGAACACATTTTAAATTTAAATTTTTACACCTTAATTGAATTAAATTTTAAAATATACATCATATTTTAATGGAAAACATAATAATTAGTTTTTTGTGGATTTTTGATATTTTTCTGAAACATTTACTTTTTTATTATCTAGTTAAAAATACAGAATTTTAGTTTAAAAATTATTTTTCATATAATTTATTTATGAGAATAAATTATACTTTTAAAGGGATTTAATGTTTAATTAGATAAATTTTTTATCAATTAATACAATCTATGTAATTTTTATTAATTTCACTTTGAAATGGATTATTAAAACCTAGAAAAATATCAGACATTTTTACTTTAAAAACCCAAAATGTTATCCCACTTACTGGATGAATTTTGCATTTATTTATGCCACTTATGTTATTGGAATTTGGAGAAATGGGTTACATATTTTGAATCATAATAATTTATAATCACTAATAAGGCCAATTTTTTTTACCAAAAATATTAGCGAAAGGAATGAAAATTAAGTAAAAATAATTAAGGAAAAATAATTCTTAATAAATGGATAATCGTTTATCTCAAGGGCCACAATGACCTAGAAACTTGTCCAAAACCCATTTTATTTCCATATTTCGGTAATAAAACATCCATTATTTAGTTTTTTGCATATTTATGACTTCAATTATGTATGATACATTGTACACCTATCTTGTTTCCAAAAATTCCAAGTGAGTCATTTTTATTCCCTATAAAAGGCCACCACCTCTCCCCGTTCCTCACACCTCTAAAACCATATAGGGTCAAAAATATCTACTGATATATCTTCCCAAAATATCTCCCCTCAACCTTCATGTATCCCTTTGGGCTGAAATACTTATAAGGAATCCTTTTGGTTTAAGCCCAAAGTAGTTACTCGATTAATAGGTAACATCTTCTCTCAATATTTTAAATTTTATTTCCATTATTCAAACCCTCATATAATATTATTTCATTATTATGCAACAAAAAAGTATCTTAAATATTATATGATGATGTTATCAAAAGGTTTTTACCCAAACCTACAGACACTTTCATCTAATGGGTAGCAAGCATACTGTTTCATTGTACTACAAACTACTGCCTCACAAAATGATGATTGTTCATTTTTCCATTACCACCTCTCATGGTGGACATTATGGTGGAAACTATGTATATATATGATATATATGAAATTTATTATTTATTAATATTTATTTAAATATTTTATAAAATATACCGTTAATACTTCCCATTTTTCATTAACACGATAATATCGTTTAAGGAAGTGTAGACTACCTCCCCCTTAAAGTGATGTGATTCATTCACACTAAATATAGAAAATATAAATGATGATTTCGTTTAAAAATATGTTAAATAAAAAATCACTGTATTATATTCATTACATAATTAACTTTATATAAATATTATATATATATATATATATATCATTTTCTTTATTACCCTTTCACACACTTAAAAAGTGATGATGTCGTTAGTGGACGTGTGGACTACCGTCTCCTTGACATAATGTGCTTCCTTTAACACAAATATAATCACATATATAAGTATATATAATAAAATAATATGGTATTTAGGATATAATGATCATCACGTAAGGATATGGTGTTACTTAACTTCTTCCCATAATGATCATTAAAATATGAGAATGTTGCTCATGCGTATGTATGAACTACCGTCTCCATGATCACACCATTGATTTATTTTTCATAACCATATTTAATGAATGATATTAAAAGTATAATTGATGTATAAATATGATAATTATGTAATGAATATTTTTCTAAAAATTCCTGGTAATGATCCCTTTGACCATAGTTGACCTGCTGAAGTAATTTTTGACACACAAACCAAATTTGGTCAAAACACCCGACATAAACTTAATTATTTATCTAGTTATATAAAAAATAGAAAAATTGAATGAAAATTAATTATAAATATGAAAATTTTTCTCAAAAAAGTATAAATTTCAAAAAAATTTATTATGCATGATATTAAAGGACATTCACCCAAAAGGAAACTCAAGGTAAGGGATTTTCATCTCAATTTTTACTTCTGTGAGACAAATGTAACGTTCACCACTTACTTATTTTGTGTGGTGTAACTACCAAACATTTTTACGTATTATATAATGAATTAATTTATATTCATGGTATTTAAAACTTTCATTTAATATCATTCTTACATGAGGGTTATGATTTAAAATGTTTCAAAGTGGTATGGGACACTTTTGAATGTTTAAAGATTATATTCCTCAATAACAACAATAATTATTTCTCAATGGTATTAAAATTTGGGGAAATTATATGACCATTATAAATAAAAAAATTTAAATATATTCTTTTATGGTTATTCATGACCTTTTTTAAGTATTAGTACCATTTTTTCACTCTTTGGTACTCAACATGTTTTAGAAAATATTTTCCAAAAAACCCAACATTATTCCTCTCTTAGATGAAGAAAATATTTTCTTCTAAAAACCAATTTTTATTAATGTTTTTTCAAAAATGTTTTAAAAATGATTTGTTAAAGTCATTTCCCCCTTTTTATCCCTTTAACAATGTTTTCATAGGTATCTTTTTGTCACTTACTGAATAAGTTATTTTTCTAACCTTTACCATGAAAAATGAATCCTCCTTTTACACGATATGGCTTATACGGATTTAAACACTCTTATTTAATTGAATATTCCATTTCACGTAGAAAATTTTACTTTTTAAATAAAATGTATTTAAAATTTATTTTTGAATAAATGGTTAAAAAAATGGGTATTTTTCTCAATATTGCTTTGAAAATATTTTTTTATAGTATTATGTTGATCAACAACAATGACCCTTATTTTTACTCCACTCGATATATTTTGTATTCATACCATCCTTACTCATATACTAGATGGTTTATGATATATTTCACCAAGGATAGTATTCACATTCACTTCCATGATTCTTTTTATTTCCATTGAAATATTTAGTTTTCTACGATCATTTTGACATTGAATTTCACCTAAATTATCCATTTTATTTATCATGGACATTACTATTTCCTAAATCATGCACCATTTTATATATGATGCCTTCATTGACAGTTATTTGATTAATTGAGAAATTATTGATAAATCTATATCTTTTATCCAAAACAAATTTTTAATAAGGCATATTGTTTTTTAATAAAATTGATTACTCGATATAAAGAATTATTTGGACATCCAAAGATGGGTGGATCCAAGAATTTATATTGATCCTTGATGTATTGATAAGTTCTCCTAAGAAAAATTTGTTCTGAAAATTAAAAGGGTTTATATCTATAGTTTTAAGCTTTATGAAGGATGGATATTGAAATTATAGGAATTCATGTGCCAAAGACAAGGCATCCATTAAGAAATAATTTCCCTCATATTAGTTCCAGTTAGTATTCATCCATGAGATTTTTAATCAACATATCTATGGATACATTTCATTTTTAGTTCATTGATTTAGTGGAATGTGTTTTAGTTTCTTTCCTTTTCATATTGATTTTAACTTATGTTGTTATTCAAATGGCATGTGTTTCTATTTATTACCATTCCACATTTTTTCTGAACATCCCTCTCATTTTATTAATTATATGAATGTTATTTCAGTTATTTACCATGTCACAATTATTATTCTTATTGATTCGTTATTAATTTCGCTATATTTTTCCCTTACTGAGAATTTAATCTCACCCTTATTATGTTTCTTTCCTGAGGAATAATTGATGCATACTATGAATGATATGGAAGGATATACTAGATAGATTAGAGTTATCCATGAAGTTATTAATTTATAAATAAGAAAAAAATATGTTGATAATTAGTGTAATATTTTGTAATACAATACTCATTTATTTATCTGGTTTACGAAAACTACTAAACTTTTGGTCCATCGAGGATTGATTCCTTGTAATCATGCTAGGGTAATTTATAGCAGATTCCGACTCTGGTCGATTTGGGTTCAAGTTAATACTATTTGTATTAAAATAAGTTTAATAGAAACCTTGGGAACTAGATTTAGGAAAACATAGATTAGATAACACAACCCTAAGTTACAATTCAAGTATAAATATAGAATAATATATAACAAATTTTGGTAAGGTATATATTATGTGGTTATTCCTTGAAATAAATCCTTATCTAGATACTACATGTGTACACGGTTCTATAATAGATGAACATAGGTGTAAAAACTCCAATAAGGTGTTCTAGGCCAGACTCAGGGTAACCTGGTACAAGAAAATGTGCCTTACCTAGCAACCTGGCTTGACACTCTTGGGGGACATGCTTAGGATATTTGACATTTTATTTACAATGAACTATAAAGGATTTTGATAATGGATAATCTGGGTTAAAACTAAGTTGTATTAGATTAAAGTCAAGGTTTCCTAATTTAGAAATCCTTTTAATGATATTTTGGGTAAAACATATACCATGGAAGGATCTATGTGAAAAATAAATGGATTAAGTAATTATGTATTGAGGTTTTATTGAAAACTATATTTAAATTTCTATTTAGTGATTAACTTTATTTCAAGGATTTCTATCATATTTATTTTGAAAATTACAATAATTTTATTTTATAAAATAAAAACATGTAAAGAAGGTGACAACCAATGAAGTCCGGAAAGTTGGTTGGTCATGAACCCATGACCGAAGGAAGATAAGTTTTTCATTCCAACTACAAACCTAAGAAATGTACTATTTAATTTCTGATTGTTTTTAGTTAAATAATATGAAAAAATTAATAATGAATTAGTAGTATCACTTTTGATTGTTATAGATTAATATATCGAATATATTGGTTTTGTAAGATATTTAAAGACAAATATTAATAATTTCACTATTTTATGGGAATTAAGATCCTTTAAAATTGAATTTTTGTGCTTCAAGAATGAATATTATTTTTTGAATGAATTGGACAATAGATAGATTCATAACAAAATTTTGAAATTATGTTTATAAAAATATATCAAGTATGTATAGATAGGAAGTAAATGAATTACTCAACATTAAGAAAAGTATCTTCTAACAAAATGTTATCTTAATACCTTTTTTTAAACCAATGGCCTTATATATTATCATATATTTATGGATTTTAGGCTCTCAAATTTATATTGATCATTCACTTTTTTGTGATTTATGACCTCAATTACTCCCGATAAATATTTACTCTTTTCATTTATGTATGTATCTCTAATTTTCACTAATGATATCATACTTAGAGACCTAGTTATATGTTATTTCATGTGAACTTTATACTTCCCATTATCTCATTTGTGACCAAATATTTCCATGTTAGAACAATTTGATTCATGACTTCATACAATGGTTTTCAATCAAAACCACCCACTGCTAAGTCATGAAATAGCTGATGAAGATCTTCCCCCTAGTCATGGAATACTTACAATGGAGTCTATGTAATAAAGGTGTGAATCTATTTACATATTAGAATATGATGTTTTTTTATTATATGTGACTAACGAAGCATGTGTTTCAGGAGGAGAAATAACCAGTTGAGCTGATAAGGAAGCACGAGAAGAAGCCTCATATTTTCTCCTCTCAAAAGGTATCTCATTTTTAGCCTATGCTAGAGGACTGAATTCTATAATAGATTTTATATCACTATTAGGGTCTTTGTCACCTAGAATGAAGGATATTCCCCAACATCTCTCTCAATTCATCGATCAATTATATCATTATCACAGATTGAGGGGTTTGTGGGGAAATAATCATGTCCACAAGATGAACCATCTCACTTAGCACACCATCAGGATAAGCTGATAGCCAATCCTAGGAATAATCAAATAAAGTATGGATGAATAATCAACAGGTATAACAAGGATATTGGAATTAGTATCATCACATTCCAGCAATATCCAAAAATAAAGGACGGACCCTGGGTGATTATCTTCTTATACGTCAGCTAAACGATGAGGGGAGACCCTTTGAGTGTAGCCAAACTAACAAACGAATTGATAAGGTGTATATGTCTGATTTATGACAAGATCATCCACCTTATATAAATAAACCCCATCTCAAGGAGATATTATATATTACCTTTTTTTATGGTAACCACTTCCATTTTCAATAATCAGCCTAGAAGGTGTACAGTAAGGGGTGAAATCAATGCTCTCAAGTCAGATCAACGCATCCTTAACCTCATTAGGGAATACCAACATGGTTCTAATCCTAGATATGTTCAATAAAATAGTATGGGTTAATTAAGAAAGGATCATAATAAAATTATAGTATTCATAACAATGGAAATTATCCCCTATCCATCCAATTTTTTTGAAAGAACCATTGATCCTGTAGGGTATGCTCCCTTGTTTAATGTGGCCCATGAGTTGTTAAATGCGTTGCCTCAAAAATATAATATAATAACCTTGTATTCGATAGTGTGTATGACACATGGAACCAAGCATCTAAGGTAATATAATATTGGGATATTTTATAATATATTTACTATATAAAATATATTTTAAATATTTCAATGAATGAAACATTGAGTTATCTAACATTACACACAAGAGTGACCTTCCTCGATTACTTGTGTTACACAAAAGATCAAGTTTCACCAAATAATAATGTATTATTAAAATATTATTATTTAATATAATATGATATATCTTAGAAGTTATGTTAGCAGTTATTAATATTATTAACTAACTTATGAAAATTTATGGTTTATCAAAATACAAAACTAATTCGTGGGTTACCAATTAATAAGAAATGAAATTATGAATCAATTGGATATAAAATGAAATATTATTATTTTTATGCTTCTAAATGAGTTTTATATTAATAATAATAATTAATTACAATTATCTAGTTATTATAATGAAATTTATATGTTATATATTCATAAAAATATTTATTATGTTTATCCATTAGTTTTGATAGGCATAACATAAGAACAAACCCTATTTGACACATAAAACTCGTATTTTTATTAAGGCATTTTTACCTCATTTTAATGGAGAACCCATTTTAAATTTGAAATTTTACACTATAATTTATCTAATATTTTAAAATAAACCTCATATTATAAAAATAAACATATGAATTAGGTTAGGGAGAATTTTTTATATTTTTATAAAACATTCCATTTTTTAATGAATTGTTAAAAATATGGAATTTTTGTTTAAAAATAATTTTTAATCTAATTTATATATAATGTTAAATTAAAAATTTAATTGGGTTTAAATTTTAATTAGATAATATTTTTATCAATTAATAAAAATTATTTTATTTTAATCAATTTCAATTTTAAATTTGTTATAGAAACATAGAAAACTTTCAGACGTTTTTACTTTAAAAGCCCACAATGTCGTCCTACTTGTAGAATGGATTTTCATTTAATTTCAAACAAATCTATGATTAGAATTTGGAAAAATTGATTCCATATATTTAATCAGAATATTTTCAGTTTTCTAATAATAAAAAATTGGTTTTTTACCAAAACAATTACTGAAAGTAATTTAAATTAATTAAAATTATTAAGGAAAAATTAAGCTTAATAAAGGACTAAACCTTTAACAAAAGGTAAATAATGACCTGAACACTTTTAAAAAACCAATTTTATTGAAATATATCATCCATACACCTTCCATTATTGAGTTTAATTGTTTTTATGACTTTATATAGGTACAAACATGTGTACACATAACTTGTTTCCAAAAATTCAATTTTGGGTACTTTTTCTTCCCTATAAATGCCATCAACTCTCCCCATTCCTAACACCTCCCCAAAAACATAGGATCATCCACGATATGACCATATAGATTTCCAAAATCCCTCACCTAGAACTTTAAGACTCACATTGGTCAGAATCTTTCCAAGGGATCCTTTTGGTAAAAACCACGAGTAGTTACCTGATTAAGGGGTAACGTCTTATCTCATGATTTTTAATTTTGTTTCCATTATCGATCCCCTAATTTATTATTATTACATTATTTTGTAAAAAAAGTAGTACTATAAATATTCTATCATTTTTTAGGTAAATTTTTAGACCCATACTTACACAAAATTCCATCTAATGGGAAACAAACAAACTGTTTCTGTGTATGGAGAACTAGTGCCTCACGATACGATGATTGTTCATTTTCCTTTTACCACCTATCATGGTAGAAATTAAGATCTAATATATATATATATATATATATATATATATATGATATTTATGATATTTAATAAGTCTTTATACATATTTAATTATTTTATAAGACATACCTTTAATACTTTCCATTTTTCATTAATAAGATAACATTGTTTGAGGATGTATGGACTACCACCCCCTCAAAGTGACATGATTCATTCACACTAAGAATATAACAAATAAAATATGGTTTTAATTAAATATATGTGAAATAAAAAAACTCAATATGATATTCATGGAATAATAAACTTTATAAAATATATATATATATATATATATATATATCATTTTCTTTATTATACTTTCATACACTTAATAAGTGATAATATCGTTCGTGGACATGTGGACTACCACATTCTTGACATGATGTGATTACTTTTCATCACAATAATTATATACATAAGTATATGTGATTAACTAAAATAGTATTTAGTATATAATGGTCATTCTAGAAGTATATGGCCTGACTTACCATCTTTCCATAATGATCATTAAAAAATGAAAAGTTTACTCATGCGTACGTGCGACCTACCATCTCCATGATCGTAATGTTGATTCGTTTTTCATTACCATATTTAATGATTGATCACAAAATTATAATTTAATTATATATATTATAATTATGTCATGATTATTTTTTTTTATATTCTATGTAATGAACCCTTTGAACATTGTTGACCTACCAAAGTTATTTTTGACACATAAACCGAATTTGGTCAAAACATGGGATGTAAATATAATTGTGTAACTAGTTGTAATAAAAATATTAAATAGAAAAATAAAATTAATTATAACATAAAATTTTTTCTAAATATAGTTTAAAATTGAAAAAAGTTTATTATAAAGGAAGTTGAAGGATTTTCACCCAAAAGGAATCTCAAGGTAAGGGATTTTAATCTCACTTTTTTACTTCTGTCAGCTAAATTCCATGTTCACCAAAACCTTATTTTGTGTGGTGTATATACTATCCTTTTTTATATATTATATAATTAATTTAATTTTATTTATGATATTTAAAACTTTCATTTAATATCATTCCTTTAGGAGGTTTATTATTTAAAATCTATCAAAGTGGTATGGGATCTTTAGAATGATTAACGATTATTTTCCTCAATAATTACTTTAATGATAATTCAATGGAATTTAAATTCCAGGAAATTATATTACCATTGTTAAATAAAACATTTAATTTTATTCTCCTCTAGTTATTCATGACCTTTTCAATTATTTGTAATATTTTTCCACTCTTTGGTACTCAACATGTTTTAGAAAATGTTTTTTAGAAAACCTGAATCTATTACCCTCTTAAATAGTAATCCTGTTTTCTTCTAAAAGCCATGTTTTATTAAGAATATTTCTAAAATGTTTTTAAAAATATTTGGTAAATAAATTTTCACAAATTTTATTATTTTAAGAATATTTTAAAAGGAATATTTTTATCACTTTCCGAATAAAGAATTTTTGTAAAAATTATCCATAAAAAAGGGATATTCTTTTTACCTCGTATGACTTGTACTAATTTACCTACCATCATTTCTTTGAAACTTACATTTATTTTCTAAAAGGTTACTTTTTAAAGAATGTTTTTTCAAAAGTTATTTTTAAATAAAATATTTTTCAAATGGTTTTACAAAACAAAAGGATATTTTCCTCATGATTTATTTTAAAATACATTTTGATAGTATTTCTATCCATCAGTGATAATAACCATTATTTATACTCCATAAGGATATGTTGTATTGATACCATCCTTATTCTTGTCCAGGATGGTTTATGATTGATTTCACTAAGGACAGTATTCACATTCACTTCCTTGATTCCTTTTAGTTCCCTTTTAAATATTCAATTTCCTATAATCATTTGACATTGAATTTCCCTAAAATTATCCATTTAATTTATCATGGATATTAATATTTCCTAAACCATGTACCATTTTATATATGATACCTACATTGATGGTTAAATGATTAACTGATAAATTATTGATAAATCCGTATATTTTATTCAATATAGATTATCGATAATGCATATTATTTATTAATTAAATCAATTACTTGATATAAATATTTCTTTGTACATGAAATGATGAGTGGAGCCTAGAATTTCTACATCTCCTTGATACATGAATAGGTTATCATGTGACAAATAAGTTACTAAAATTAAAAAGGTTTCAATCTGTAGTGTTAAACTATCTGAAAGATGGATCTTGATAGTATAAGTTTTTATTTTCCTGAGATATGAAATCCATTAAGAATGAATTTACCTCATATTATTTCCATTTATTATTCATCTACAAGATTTTTCGTCAACATATCTATGGATACATTTCATTTCTTTTTCATTGAATGAGTGTCATGTTTTTTAGTTTCTTACCTTTCTATATTTAGTTTTACATATGTAGTTATTTGAATAGATTATATTTCTAGTTATTAGCTTACTATATTGTTTATGAAATTATCTATAATTTATTTATTTTATTCCATGTGATTTTAGTTATTTACCATGTTATAATTATTATTTTCATTGATTCATTATTTCTTCTGCTATATTTTTTCATTACCTAGAATTTGAGATGAACAATTTTATATTTCTTTCCTCAAGATTTCAAGAAGAATACTGTGAATGGTATGAAGGTATATACTATATGTATTTGAGTTATACTCGAAGTTATTTATTTAGAAAGAATAAAAAAATTATGTTCTAATTATTGAAATATTTTGTAATAAAAAATGAATTTATATGTCTAGTTTACCCCAAATATGAAGCAATATATCCTTAAAGTCTTGATTCCTTATAATCATCACATATGTAATTGATATAAGGCACCATATCTATGATATCTGGGGTTATGCCAATATTGTAAATGCATGAAAATACTGAAACATCCATTTTTATGTGTGTTACTTTTTCTTGTTTTGTCACCATCAACAATGTGATGACATAGATCCCTAAATGCACATCCCATCTCGGAAAATCCAACCATTCAAAAACATTTCTATAAAGCCTACCATCTTATGAATCAAAGATATCATTGAGTTCAATCGATAGACCCACTATGTATAGTACCCATAATTCAAGATGGACCAACATGATCCAGAACTGTTGAATACTTACTAGGAAGGGAACCGATTGGGACATATTCCTATTGAAATGACCTGACTGTGATAGAGGATAATGTCAATCTAGTCCTTGAAATATATGATCGAGTGAATCTTTAGCTCTTTCATAATATTCTCCATAACAATGATGAGAATTTCCCATTCCAAAACTGGAGTCTACAATGGATCATCCCAAATATCTATAGTAGGGAGGAACTCATCATACATCTCTATGAGGTGAGGAATCCCTCCTATTTGTTAGATTTACCATTGGATGATACCTAGTTAACCTTGGAAAAAATTGTGTGTGTTGGTGCTTGGGCACCAATGGATGACCATTTCTTCAAAAAGGTTTGGATGATGATAGATGATAAACTAGGAAATCCACAAAGCTACATAAATATAAACCTTGTATAATGGATCAAAAAACTCTATGTAGCTCTTCCTAACTAAGAACATCTATATCCATTTATTATTGAAATTATATTTAGTATGGAGATCCCATTTTAAGTTCCATCCTCCACCACAGTTTTTTATATAAAAGGATAATATATTCAAGTGGTTCTGTGCAGTAGGATGATGAGAAAAATCACAACCATCTAGAACCAGAGGAGTGTTTTTGATCATATAAGACAACCCCTAGGGATTAACTATTACTAGATTGTTTTTTTCAAGAATTATCATCTTAATGAATTGATAGAAAGTTGAAACCCAATAATAATGATTATTATTACATGATGGAGGGATGGAAACATCATTAATCAAACCAAAACCATATAGAAAAATCTATTGAGGTAAGGGATTATATTTAAGATCAGGTGAGAGTAACCCCTTTAAAATATCATTATCAGGATACACATGATATTGGGGGATCAACATTGTAGATTCAAAAACTGTGTCTATTTGATTATCCATAGTAGATGAACCATGGTGACAACTTAAAGCAATCTAAAATGAATTATGTGGAATAAGTTATACAGATACAATAAAAAATTTTCATAGGAAAGACATAAAATTATGGAAGAATCAATAAAATTTCATGCACTAGAAAATGAATTAGAAAATCAACTGAAAGGTATTGTAAAATGCATGACCCCTAGTTATCTTATTGGTCAAATAGACCTTTAGGGATTTCGAAATCACATTATCCCTCAAATACTCTGAATCATGTGACCTAGACATTGTCATATAAGCTGCATGATATCAAAAAGATCATACGATCAAGCTCATAGATCATGGAAAACCCTCAAGAAAATAGCATCCCCATGACCAAAGATTAATAAAATTACTAAAGTATGGTTCATAGTGTATTCGAGTATGTTCCTGAGAAAAAAGAGGCCCTGTGGAGCAGATCTCGTGAAATAGGTTCGTGATGGGGTATCATGATCGGGTTTTGAATAATGTTCTTATGAGAAGGAAATGTCATAGATGAAAGTCCAAGAGAACTATAAATATTGAGTATCCGATGAATGAGGATGATCTCTGTTATCCTATATATAGGAAATTCTGTTGAATAACATGAATTTCATGATGAAGTAAACGTCGCCCAATACAACAATTTTCTATAGCACCATATTGTTAGGTGGAATTTATATTACTCAAAACTGAGTCCTTTCCCATGCAGAAGTCACTCATGAAGGGGTCGGGGGGGGGGGGGGGTTGTTGAATCCCTCCAAATGAGAATTATAAAATTCAAAATGGAATAAATAACTGAATATATGTATTATCTATCCCAATAAAGTGAAGGATGGATAAGGTGGAAAAGACCCATGGACCTCATGAGCCTCTAAGAGATACATGATCGTGTGGCCATCGTGAGGTCACATAATGGTATCATACATATGGAGTAACCTACAGAAGGTCCCATAAAGTACTATCTATGAAGTAATTGTTTTCTCATGAAAGAACCAAAGACAATCAGTGATCTTGTAGTAACTACTTGTAAAAGTAACCCAAGACATGTGAATTGTTAGCTGAAGTGTAATGACCGGACAATTTTCATTGGCTTGAGAATACAACGAGTCATTACTAGGCCTTAAGCAACATTTACAAGGTGCCAAAGGCTGGCAATAAATGCCGAGGGCTTTGAGAAACGATTGGGGAACAATTTTCCCTTGAGACAAAACCAACCAACCAAATGATCCACTATCAACAAACTACATGATGCATGTCAACAAAACAACCAACACATACATTTCCAAAAGGGAACTACAAAATTACACAACACAACCCACAAACCAATAAAACCAACAAAATATCAGATTACCATGTAGAAGACTAAACAAAAGACCCAAAATAAGCTAGGACACACTCCATGGCTCCACACCAAGCTCCATGCTCCAAGCACCACCACATATCCCAAGCATCACCACGAACCACGAGCAATGTGATGTTTTACCTTTACCTATATCATGGAATAAGACATCTGAAAAATCACCAAAGTTCAAAATTAGGGGTTAGTATAAAACTCAGTAGGTTTTCCCTAATGACTTCCCTACTCATGCCACTAGGATAGAAACGTTAGTCACATTTATATAAAACAGTTTATATAAAACATTTTACCAAAACAGATTATAACCAAATACAAACAAGTTTCCAAAACCATTTATAACCAAAATCATACAAGTGCAATTGAAACCAATTTTTTCAACAAGTTATTCTTTCAGAAAAATAACTAAACAAGATTTAAAACCATTTCTCAATATTCCTTTGACATACCCAATTCATTCCATACATCCACACAACCAACCCTACATGTAACCTGGATCTCCCTATACTCACGTGTGGTGACTCATCCTTTCACTAAGTCACCCTTAGTGAACCAATTGATAGGGGAGAGCCTGAACCCATATCCATCTCGTTAATGATAGGGGAGACCCCTAACCCTTATCTGTCCCACATGCACCCTTTGACGGGGGAGATCCCTTACCCTTATCCATCCCGTTAATGATAGGGGAGACCCCTAACCCTTATTCATCCCACATGAACCCTTTGATGGGGGAGATTCCTAATCCTTATCCATCCCGTTAATGGTAGGGGAGACCCATAACCCATATCCATCCCACATTCCCATGAACACACACAACCATCATGTCAAAAACCAAGTGTGTTCAACCAATTCAAACCATTTCAATAAAACATTACTTTTATTGAAAACCAGAGAATAAAACAATTTCAAAATATCCACTTCAATTCAATAAAACATTCCCTTTTAATGAAAACATCTAATCCAAACCATGTGTCACAACTCCAGAAAATCACCATTTTAAAATCTCTATTTTAAAAATTAAGAACCAAAGAACTCCTTCAAAATCCCCAATTTTCCATATTTCACAACCATCAATCAAGAAGGATTACAACTAGTGTTAAAAAACTAAATCAGAATAAACTCAACAACACATTAAATTTAAAATCATGCCAATCAATTCTATTAATTGGAGTCAAGAAAGAAGCCTCATGCCTCAAATGTTTTGAAGAAAACCACAATGAATGAAGAACTTACAAGAAAACCGGTTTGATTCTTCAAGAACCCGCCTTAGATATCTTATCATAGAAAGAACAATATCTAATCTCATAATATTTGGAATCCACACACTTAGATATACCCATAACGGGTGTAGATATAAGAAACCAATAAAAAAGGATAAGTAAATCTAAGAAACCAGTCGAGAACGATGACGAATGATCACATACATCAAGAATCCGGCTTTGATTCACCTAAGAAAGCCTTCATATTGCCTACAAAACTTTTGGGATAGGTTCTCCTACCTTCAACAGAGAGTGATCCCAAGTTATGGCCATTTAAGAGGGAAAACGAGCCATTTAGAGGCGAAAATGTGTGAGATCCACTTTTTTAGGATATCATTTAAGTGCCTGCATGGTGTGTTCGCACGGTTTGAAAAACTGTGTGCTAACCATGCATTAAACACTGCCTCGATAGACCCTCACATGACCTCCTGGAGTGGTCTCCCAAACCGTGCTCCAACCATGTGATAGCCACTGCCTCAAAAGTGTCAACAACGCATGGTTTGGCCGCATGATTAGACAAACCATGTGATGCCCATGCGACTTCCCATTTGCCTCAAAATTTCATTCCAAGTTCTCTCGACTCTCCCATTCATCACCCTTGACTTTATAACCATTAAAATCATTAAGTAAGGGTTACATAGTAGAAAAAGATGGTACTAAATTCTCCCCACCATTGGTATTTCCATCTTCAGAATGTAGACAACCCCTGCTGGCCAAAAATAGTTCCGGCCATTGCTCTTTCATTTCCTTCTCACGTTCCCAAGTCTCTTCTTGAATCTGACCATGTTTCCATAAAACTCGTACTAGGCAAAAAAATTTCCCACAAAAGATATTCTCTTGTCTATCCATGATCCGAAATGGAATATGTACTAGTGATGCATCCAGTTCTAGATCAACGTGATCCCATATGATCACATGGTTAGGATCAGGGTGATACTTTTTCAACTGGGATACATGGAACACATTATGCACCGAACCAAACCACGGTGGTAATTCCAATAGATATTAACCCTCTCCAACTCATTATAGTATCTCAAAAGGGCAAATGTATCTAGGAGATAACTTGCCCATGCTTCCCGAAATGATGATTTCCAAGACTTGGAGAGATCCTCAAGAAGACATGATCACCCACAACGAACAACAACGGTCTTCGACGGTGATCTGCATAAGATTTCTAACGACTCTAAGCCATCTCCATCCTCTTTCTAATCAACTGAATCTTCTCTATTGTTTCTTAGAAAAGGGTTGGCCCGAATAGTGATGTTTAACCCGTTTCCACCGAGGATAGTGGAGAATGATAAGGATGCCCATACAATTCTTAAAACGGAGCCATGTGTATCGAGGCTTGATATCTGTTATTGTATGAGAACTCCACTAAGGGTATATGCTATTCCCATGATCCACCAAAATCCATTACACAAGCCCGCAACATGTCTTCCAATTTTTTTATCATCCGATTGGATTTCCCATCCGGTTGAAGATGATACACAGTTCTAATAGTCAACTGAGTTCCAAGGGCTTGCTGTAATGATTTCTAGAAACAAGATGTGAACCTCGTATCTCTATCTGAGACTATAGACATAGGTACACCATGACACTTTACCACTTATCATATATAGATTTTTGAAATATCCTCCACCGTATGAGTTTCATGAATAGGGATGAAATGGGCTGACTTGGTTAGATGATCCATGATCACCCAACTGGAATCGTGTTTCCGGATTGTTCTTGGAAGACCTGTAAAAAAATCCATTTATATTTGATCCCATTTCCACACATGGATGTGAAATGATTGTAACATACCATCTGGTCTTTGATGTTCTGTTTTAACCTGCTAACAAGTTAGGCACTGCGAGATGAACTCGACCACCTTCCTTTTCATGCCGCTCCACCAAAACTGCGCCTTTAACACCTTATACATCTTCTATGTACATTGATGTACAAACCATATTGAATGGTGGTAAGAATTAAGGATTATTTCCTGAAAAACCATAGGTACAACCATACGATCTCTGAAACACAAAACTGAACCCCCATTAAGTTTCCAGTCATCAATGGTCTCCCCACCATTATGTTTTGAACTTACAACTAGACATTATGCATCAGATGTTTGTGCTTATTTGATCATTTTTACTAAATAATGAACAAGCATAGCTGAAAAGAAAAATGCAACATCACCTTGATCTTTACAGTCCACATGAAAGTTGGATAAGACTGACATCAACTACCATTCATCTGAAGCTTCTTTCGCCAACTGAGCATATAAATTTCTACTCAATTCAACCGCCACCAAATTTCCTTTCCCTGGCGTGTACATAAAGTCAATGTCAAACATTTAGAGATACTCCATCCACCTCCTTTGCCTCAGATTCAATTACCACTATGAGAAAATGTGTTTCAAGCTTTTATGATCCGTAAACATAGTAAATTTTTCACCAAAGAGATAATGTCTCCATGTTTTCAAAGCATGGATGAATGCAGCTAACTCCAAATCATGTGTTGGGTAATTATTCTCATGAACCCTCAACTGCCTTGAACCACAAGCAACCACATGATCTATTTTTATGAGAACACAACCCAAACCTAATCCTAAAGCATCACAATACACCACATACCCCTGTCCTGATTCTGGAAAGGTCAAGATAGGTGCCGATGTCAGCCGAAATTTCAGTTCCTGGAAAGACTTCTGACATTCTTATGTCCATTGGAATGGAGAAATATTCTTTGTCAGAGCTATCATTAGTGAATCTAGTCATGAGAAATCATTCATAAAGTGTTTTTAGTAGCTAGATAGACCATGAAAACATCGTATCTCAAACACATTCTTTAGTGGTTTCTAAGAGATAGTGGCTTCTATCTTTTCAGGATCAACAGAAACACCTTTCTTAGAAATTACATGGCCAAGGAAACATACTTCCTATATCCAAAAATAAAACTTTGATAATTTGGCATACAAATGATGATCTCTCAAGATTTGTAACACTGTTTCTAGGTGCACCTCATGATCATCCTTTGTCTTTGAAGAGACCAAAATATCATCCACAAGCACCACAACAAAAGAATCCAGATATTGTTGAAATATTTGATTCATCAATGCCATGAAGATAGCAGGTGCATTTGTTAAACCGATTCATAGTGGCCATATCTACTTCTAAAAGATGTCTTTGGAATATTCTCTTTCCGAACTCTCAATTGGGGATATCCGAATCGCAAGACAATCTTGGAGAACCACTGATCTCCCCTTAATTGATTGAATAGATCATCATTGTGTGGAAGAGGATATATATTCTTTATCATAACTTGGTTAAGATTACTATAATCAACACATAGTCAAAGAGTTCCATATGCCTTCTTCATGAACAAAACTAGTGCTGCCCATGGTGACATACTTGGTTGAATGAAAACCTTGCTTTCCATCTCCTCTAACTTCACTTTCAATTCCCATGACTCTGTTGGTTCCATCCTCTAAGATGGTAGGGAAATAGGACTGGTCCCTGGAAGGATATCAATTGTAAACTCCACTTCCCTTAGAGGTGGTAACCCTGAGTTGTTCTTGGGAAAGACATCTGGAAATTGATCCACAATAGCTGGAAAACTATTTTCTTTGATATTTTATATTGATTCCAAAGTCAATGTTTCCAATTGGTAAGATATCGTTCCCACCATTGGTTCCAACAAGCTATTTTCACCTTTTGTTATAGTTCTCTCTTTTCTAAATAGATGCTCGATACCGTCCTCAGTCATGAAACTAACTGTTCTCCTATAACAGTCAATTTGAGCCTTGAACGTTGTTATCCAATCCATACTCAGTATTACATCATAGAAATCCATATCCAACATTGAGAAGTCCCATTTTAACTCAGCTCCATCAACCGTTATGGCACATGCTCTACACACAAAGGCTTGGCATTCTCTTTCACCAAGAGGAGTTTGCAGTTTCAAAACAGAAGGAATCATTTCTAGTTTTAAACATAGAAAGATAAAATAATGAGAAGCAATGAAGGAATGTGATGCACCATTATCAAACAACACTTGCACCATGGTATAATTCAAAATAATTTTAACTCTCACTGTAGATGGTCCAGCCTTATCATCAACAATAATCTAATCAGCTACATACAATTTCTTCTTCACAATAATGTTCTCCTTGTTTCCTTACTGAGGTTGCTCTGGTTGAGGAGTCATGATATTTCTAGAATCACCATGGCTAGCTCTGCTCTGCTGAAGATACTGATTCTGCTATCCTTGTCCAGTCGAAGCATATGATGCTTGCGATATCTGAGAAGTGTCTTGAGCACCTGACCTTGGAGCACTGTGACAATAGTGCTGAAGATGTCCCATCTTATTACAATTATGACATGCTATGGGCTGTGCCGTATAATCTTTCTTTATGTGGTAAAGTGAACCACATTGAAAACAACCTGTTTTTCTCTGGGGTCATGGAGGAAGGTTTACTGATCCATCCATCTAGTTCTGATTTCCACTTGCACCGTGGAAATAGGTGTCCCTTTTCCTCTTATTCCCATCGGTTGAGTTCCCACCATTTCCTGTAGGTATCATCATTACTCCTCCAATCGATCCCAAGATATCATGTTCAGAAATGGTCTCTCAGTTCATCATCTCTGTATAATCCGTAATACAGAGCACCACAATCTTCGATCAAATATCCTGCCTTAGCCCTGATTCGTGCGTGCCTTCAAAGATGCACTTTCCGCAACCTCTGGTGAAAAACTTACTAAATTCATGAACTTATCCATATACTCTATGATAGAGATTCTCTCATGCTTCAGGATGAATAATTCCATCATTTTCTATATTTTGAACGTGTGAGGATAGAATTGTTTGTTGACCAATTCATCAAAATCCTCCCATGTAAGGTCTTCATCAAATTTAGCCTGCACCGCTAAATCCCACCACTGACATGCAAAATCCTTGAGAATATATGTCACCAACTTGACCTTGAGCTCTGATGGTGTGCCGATGAAATCGAAGATACGATTCATCCTACTTAGCCACACCTCCGCCTTCTCAGGTTCAACATCACCCCAAATGTTCAGTGGATTGTGCTTCATGAACTGGATAGTATGATCCACATGCCTTGGTTCATTCCTCCAGTTACCTATATCCACAACATTAAATGCTTATAAAATACACTGAACAAGCTCTTGGTTCACCCGTGGTTTAGGTGCAACCACATTCTCCACAGCTTCTTTGGGATGGTTTCGACGACATCTACTAGGGGATATTTTCTAAACAAACAACAAACTCTGTGAATCTCACTCTCTAGAAAATTATGGCATAACATTTCAAATTCTATCACATCAACTATCACAACATTGTTTTCTAAAATATCATTTTCCCCATGTTCAACTATTTTTGAAACCACTTCACATGCTTTTGAAAAATAAACCATTTTCAAAATACGATAATCATTCACATTTTCAAAATCTTTCATTTGAAAACCAATTACATACTTTTAAAAAATGATCATTTCTCAAAATGATATATGAAATCCTAGTGGGAATTCATTCCTCTATAATTCATGTCATGCTCGTCTCATTTGATAAACCCATGACAATGAGATTTCAAAATCCTAGAAGTGTCTCTATAAACATATTTACCCAACTCCCTAGTAACTTGAAGTTCAACATAAATGGGTTAGCTATGTTCTTTTATGCTATATATTTCAAGTTTTGATAATCCTACTCCTTTATAAGATTCCCACCCAAGGAATAGACAAGATGGGATTTCATCTCCAAAATTTGGAACATCGATGACTACTTGTTAGGTAGGGATCAAACAAGCCGATACCATTTGTAACAACCCGCCCCTACCTCATTGGCATGAGGAGGCGGTGAAGGTTACTTGGCCTTAAGCGACATTCCCTAGGAACCAAAGGCTAGAAATAAATGTCGAGGGCTTTGAGAAACGATTAGGGAACTATTTTTCCTTGAGAAAAAACCAACCAACCAAACGATCCAATATCAACAAACTACATGTTGCATGTTAACAAAAAAACCAATACATACACTTCCAAAAGGGAACTACACTATTCCACAATACAACCAACACAATATCAGAGTACTATGTGGAATACTAAACAAAAGTCCCAAAATAAGCCAAGACACACTCCACAGCTCCACACCAAGCTCCATGCTCCAAGAACCACCACATATCTCAAGCATCACCACGAACCACTAGCAATGAGATCTTTTACCTTTACCTATATCACAGAATACGACATCTGAAAAAGAACCAAAGTTCCAAATTAGGGGTGAGTATAAAACTCAGTAGGTTTTCCCCAATGACTTCCCTACTCACACCACTAGGATAGTAAAGTTAGTCACATTTATATAAAATATTTTATATAAAACAATTTACCAAAACAATTTATAACCAAATATAAACAAGTTTCAAAAACCATTTGTAACCAAAAGCATAAAAGTGCAATTGAAACCAATTTTTCCAACAAGTTATTTTTTCAGAAAAATAATTAAACAATATTTAAAACAATTTCTCAAAATTCCTTTGACATACCCAATTAATTCCATACATCCACACAACCAACCCTGTATGTAACCTGGATCTCCCTATACTCGCGAGTGGTGAGTCATCCTTTCACTAAGTCACCCTTAGTGAACCAATTGACTGGAGAGAGCCCTAACCCTTATCCATCCCATTAATTATGGGGGAGATCCCTAACCCTTATCCATCCTACATGCACCCTTTGACCGGGGAGAGACCTAACCCTTATACATACCGTTAATGATAGGGGAGACCCCTAACCCTTATCCATCCTACATGTACCCTTTGACGGGGGAGATCCATAACCCATATCCATATCACTAATGATGGGGGATACCCATAACCCTTATCCTTCCCACATTCCCGTTAACACAGACAACCATCATGTCAAAAACCAAGTGTGTTTAACCAATTCAAACCATTTCAATAAAACTGTACTTTTATTGAAAACCAAAGAATAAACTAATTTCAAAGTAGCCACTTCACTTCAATAAAAAATTCCATTTATTGAAAACATATAATCCAAACCATGTGTCACAACTCCAGAAAATCTCTATTTTAAAATCTCTATTTTAAAAATTAAGAACCAATGCACTCAATCAAAATCCCCAATTTTCCAGATTTCACAACCATCACTCAAGAAGGTTTCCAACAAGTGTTAAACAACTAAATCACAATCAATTAAACACCAAAAATTCAATTTGAAGATAATTCCATTCATTTCTACTATGTGGAGTCGAGAAAGAAGCCTCATACCTCAAAGGTTTTAACAAAAACCACAACGAACAAAGAACACACAAGAAACCCGGGTTGATTCTTCAAGAACCTACCTTATATCACTTTTCCAAGAAAGACCAAGACCAATTCTCATCATATTTGGAATCCACACACTTATATCTAACCATAACGGTTGTAGATCTAATAAACCAAGAGAAAATAAGAAGTATATCTAAGATACCGATCAATAACGAGGACAAATGATCACATACCTCAACAATTCATTTTTGATTCATGAAGGAAAGCCTTCAGATCGCCTCCAAAATGCTTGGGAGAGGTTATAATACCTTCAAGGGAGAGTGTTCTAGAGTTATAGCCACTTAGGAGAAAAAAATATCCATTTAGAGGCAAAAATGTGTGAGATAAACTTTTTTAGGTTCTCATTTAAGTGCCCGCACGATTAGTTTGCTTGGTTTAAAAAACCGTGCACTAAACATGCGTTAGCCATTGCCTTGGAAGACCCTCGCATAGACTCCTCACACGGTCTCCCAGACCATGCTCTAAACGTGTGGGATCCACTACATCAAAATTTTCAACTACGAATGGTTTGGCCGCATGATTAGATAAACAGTGCGCTACCCGTGCGACTTCCCCTTTGCCTCAAAACTTCATTCCAAGTTCTCCCGACTTTCCCATTCATCACCCTTAACATTATAACCATTAAAATCATTAAGTAAGGGTTACATACCAGAAACATGGGGTAATACATGAAGGAAAACCAAAAAACTATCCAAAGGTCCCTCGATAATAGGAGGAAAATATACAAATGGTCAGAGCCTCTAGAAATCATGGTGATCATGAGACAAATCACTAATGAGGATAATTATTTTCCTCTAAAACATTAAAAGAACTCAAAAACATACGATAAATTCTTATATAATCTAAGGAAATAAATAGGGAGGAGGTAGAATTCTCTCATGGTAAAAAAATGTTACGTTCCATGCCCTTGGAAATCTGTAAGACAACGTGAGACCCCAGTGACATGTCTTCCTCATTTCGTGAAATCCCACTATCATTACATCCTCTTCAAGTGAAGGGCCTTAATTATGTCTTGGAAATTTTGCACTGCCCTTTTATCTCCTTAAGGAAAAGAATATGTATTTATATATGAAATTATTTCACATCTCTATAGGATATTATTTATCATGCAACACATCACCATGAAGTAGAATTATTCTCCTTGAAAAAATTAAAAGGACCATGTAGACTCCCCAAATTTAGTAAAATAAACAAAGTATATAAAAAGAGGGAGGAGGAAGAAGGCTCTCATGGTTGTAAAACTAATAAGGCATGGATAGTCTATCTGTAGAGAGATCTCATAAGGCCCCTCATCAAGTCATCCTGGCCATGTGAAGACCCATTGACAAGCCATCCTTTTCTCATGAAATGTCTAGAAAAGTCACTTAATATCACGTGAAGGAATTTCAATAGGTACCCTAATCTCGTGAAGGCTCATAGATATATAAATTAGACAAAATAGAATTCATTATGAATGAAACATGAATTAAAAATCCCACTTTAGTTGGAAATAATCTATTAAAGGGGTTTTTGATGGGGTGGACTCATGTTCACTAAAAATAAGGTGACTCCTTTAGAGTGATCCATGATAAGGACTTGTGAAGACATGTGATTCCAAAAACCATCATTGAATCCATCCTGGATTAGCATGATATATTCTATGAAAAATAGTGAACAACTGGGTAGGAAAGCATAAAAATCCACCACCCCATCAAGAAAAATGCACCATGAATATCCAGATGAAGAGTTGGCCTTCTCACATCTAGAGAAACTAGCTCTAGAGAAGATTTCTCAGATAGGTTGAGCTGGTGACCAAGAAAACATCACATCAGGTAAGATCCCGGGAACAACATGATCAATCATGGGATATGCATAAATAACTTCATGTGATCACTCATAGATCACATTATGTAATTATGGTAAGAAACACAAGGAACTTCTCATACATCTTCTAGATCAAAAAATATATAAAATAAACTGACAAATAATAAATATGAGTCATTCAAAATATAATGTCTAGAAGAAATACTAATGATGGAAGGCTTACATGAATAAAACACATATTAAACCACATGAACTTCATGTGAACCACCCGTGATGCATGATAACACCAGAACATGTCACCCAGATATAACGATGTTCCTTTAGTATACTATTTGGCTATGTAATTTCCTCCAAAAATATGAAATTAAGTCACATGGTTCACCTCAGGCATTCCACCCAAGTCTCACGAAACCCTCCAAGTTCAACATTCAAGTCTCATTATGTGATTCGTACATGTCTCCTGACTCATATAATGCCACCAAAACATGTTAGTTGAGTCTCACAGTGGAACCTGGGTGTGTCAACTAGCTCTCGCACTGCCCTCAGGGCACACCAGCCAGGTATCACAATGCCATCCAAACATGTTATCTAGTATATGCGACACTATCTTGGACATTTAATATCGAATATCACAAAAACTTGAATCATGTCATTGATATCTCATGATGACACAAGGTAATGTCCGTTAGATCATGCACCACACTCTATACTTGCTAAACGGGGTCATGCGATGGCTTCTAGGGTCGACCAACTAGGTCTTGCGATGTCCTCTAGATGAGTCAACCTTGGTCATGCGAAAAAACTAAAAAATGAAATCGAATATTTGAGACTTCCATCAAAAAATTAAACTATATTATATGATTTCCTTGAGACATATCATAAATACATCCTCCAACATGTCATGTAGACAATAAAGTAATGTCATGTAGACAATCAACCAATGTCAGGTTGGAAGAAGGCCATGTCATAAGGGAATACCATGGCTTGATAACTTTTGCCACCCTCTATGTGTGAGCCCCAACCAAAGGGAAATTCCATTGTGTAATCCCCATTTTAGGGAACTACAATTACTATAATTCATTCCATAACTAGGATATGTAGTACACCTATCTGAGTACCAAACTCCATATTAACCATCCACTGGGTGGTATCAATACATAAGTCCTACATCCATATGTTTATCACACCGTTCATAGATCATATGGGCATATGGAGATACAATGATCATATCATTTTAATCATAAGCCTCTACCGAGGAAAGGGATATACAAGAGTGTAATAATTTATTAGTGACATAATATGATATGTCCCAACTATAGGTAAATGTTAGTGTGTACGGCCAAATAAAATGAACCATCGAAACACTAATTCCTACAACAACCAGGATAAGTACGAATACTTCCTAAGACCCATGACCAAATAAATATCCATCTTGATGTAAGCCCCATGTATCCAACATTTAAACCATTGAGACCCAATCATTCCCATGGTATGGTCACTCTACCTCATCCCTTAGAAGATTGGTAAATCAAATGTACTATGATGAATCTGCTTCCTTATATAATAAGGATATGTAGGATGCCTCTTCAAGTCTAGAGATCTATATTTAAGTCCAGGAATTATATCAGTACACAAGTACCTCATCCATTTGGAATGAGGTAGATCACTTTCTATCCATTGTTTGTCACATTGAGCATAGCTTATATGTTCTTAGAGAGCCATAATAAACACCTCATTGGCATCATGAATCAACAGAATCTATATAAAGAACAATATATAAACCTCGATGAGTATCATGACATATACACCCCTATACATACATGCATTTACCTTGGGGCCAATCCCATGGGCGTGATCTAACCATGATAACTATGATTACTACTTTAAATAGGATATGTAGGATATATCCCTGAGACTTGAGATCAAACATATAGTTCCTCAATTCCCACACATATGTCCTCAAACCATGACATTAAACTATGAAGGTTTAACTAAATACTTGTGTTTTGATTCCAAAAAATAACTAGGATATGTTTGACTCCTCAAAATGTCTCAATCCTCTCCTCGGAATACTAGCCTCCTCCCTATGTGGAAGAAAATTATGAAGTACCAAGTTATACATCTTTAGTACATAAACAACTACCCATTACTTGTAAAGGGATGATAAACCTCAAATACCTAGAGATGGATTCACTACTATTATCCCCTTTCCTCTATTCATTAATGAGATCCCCATTTTTTCAATATAAATATAGTTTACCTATACTCATTATCTTAGGTAAACTAGTCCCATATCATTATTAGGAAGATATTCATGATCATATATTAAATCTATAAGAGAGTACCATAGAAAGACACAATTCCCCACAATAGGGTGCGATGAGCCATACCGCCCATCCTCTCAACTAATGTGAGTCCCTAAGAGTCATTAGGTCTAAAACCCCAAGTGACCACCTATAATTAGTAAGAAGGTATGTATCCAATTAAGGATTAGGGAACCAATTAGAGTTTCTATTATGAATGAAAATTGAGACCTGATGATGATGATTTTGTAAGAAATCAAACCCACCACAATCAAGTACAGGGCCAAACCATACCTACTTCAGTGAGGGTTTCCCAAGTCATACATTTCCCATTGAAATAATACCATTACATTAATGTTTTACTATTTATCAATATATTTCATTTGGAGTGAAATCAAATAATACTTATGTCATGAATATTTAAAATAAAAACATAAAATATTGAAATTAAACAGTTCCAAAAGTAGATTAAAAAGTTTGTTAAAAAAAATAAAATTATCAATTAAATAAAAATAATAATTTCATAAACTAACAAAAAAACACATTTTTAATGTACCATTAACAATGAAACAAAAATTTATCATAAATATTAATATAATTATCTATTTTAGTCACAAATTTTTTAAACACATAATATATTTTATTATATAAAAGATAGAATATTTAATATGTTATAAATGATAGGTTTATAATTTAACAAATAACACTAAAAACAACAACAATATAAAAATACTATCATATGACTATGAATCTATTATTTACAATTATTTAATCAATAAAAAAAACTAACTTAATAAAAAGTTAAATTTAAATTTTATTTTTAATCCTTTATTTCTAGTGGGCCAATTTTCATAATTTCTATCATATTTATTGTGGAAATCAAACCACAACATGGTTCATCTAACCTAATAAACCAATTATTTCACCTATATCATAAAAAGAAAATAAACAATAAAATTTTTATTACTCCATATGAAAAAATATATTTATTTATACCTAGTAGATTACCATGTTTGATATTATTACTAAAAAGTATTTATAACAACCTATGTGTGGGATGACATGTTTCTCTCTACATGATGAGTTTTTTAGAAGTTTCCCAATGAATGAAGGAAGTTAATGATAATGAAAAATTTCCACACTTTTAATAAATTGATATAAATGTACTAATATAGTATCTAATACATTATGTGAATTAAAATGATTTATATTTGAAAAGGAATTCCACTAATATGGTGTTATCCCCTTTCAAACCTTTTAGTATAACCAAAATAGACTCATTGAGGTGTCATTGAATTAATACCATAACATATACATAAATGTCTCCAAATTTTCAACCAACTTATCAATGTCTATTAATAAAAGAATACATCATGAACCAAAAAATGAAAACTCATATACCTATTAGATATGAAAAAATAATTATACAATTATTTTATAGGAATATAAAATTAAATAATACGGGAAACATTATTTTGATTACATTTTACATGTTTATCACAGATCTAATTCTTTAAATTGATGGGAATGTTCCACCAATATAAGTAAGCTATGGGAAGGGACATTAGCTTATATGTTAACCACTCAAAAATCATCCCATATAAGCATGAAATATCATCTATAGACATAAATTTTAATTTAAATAACTACTATAAATTGGTTCATCCTACAAATATATGATGTATTCATTTTAGTTTTTGTCATTTTATTATATGAGTTTTTTCAAAAAATATACTCAATAATTCGAACATGGATGTATTCAATTATTTTTTCATATCAATATCAATATATCTACCCTGAACACCCACTAATTCCCCAATTATGCTAAGTACAACACCATATGATCAGTCTATGATCACACATTGGCTTCTCCATATTATCCACCTAAAATTCATGAAGATGAAAGGAAATGATCAGGATGTAGGGATAGTATTAGTTGAATATTAGAGAATATAATATGGTTTAAAATAGACTAAATGGAGATGATAAAATTTAAATAGAATACTTGATGAAGGTGAGATCATATCATATGGGTATAACGGTAGATGAGTTTTGGTAGACCTACTTATATATTTTAGTTTTATGTATTTTGAAATTACATTTTCTATAAAGGGAAAATAATACTTTGATCAATTATATTATATAAAAAATAATTTTAAAAAATATTTTAAAAAAGAAAAAATGAAAAAATATCATTATATATATATATATCATCGGTTAAAATTGATGGATGATATATTGTTGTCATGTAAATAAATAAAAAATTTAAAAAATAGCTATTTAAACTAAAAAAATCATATAAATTAAGTCCTTAATAAATTAGTACCATATAATTTTCTTCCTAATATATATCTATTACATTGATTCCTTATTGAATTCATGTTTACTATTTTCACATACACAATTCATGTTCCTAATATATAAACAACTAATCTATTTGGTATGATATTGGGAAAAAATTTCTCTATATGAGGTTAAATTATTCAATTACACACTTTTATTATTAGGTAGACTTGTTAATTTAATTTAATTTTTTAATATTAATTCCAATATTATATTTCTCACATGATATATATTGGTTTATAAAAAAAAATATTTCATTATTTCATTGAAATAAATTCTTCCAAATTATAATGTATTGAATTTACTCAAAAGTATGGACCTTTAAATTTTGGTTAAAATTAATTAAAAATGCCATTATTATGATTCCTAAGAATTTTGAGGATTTCTTGGATGTTTCTAGGGCTCGTTTGGAGCTCAGAAACCCAAAATGTGGAGAAAATACTCGACAAAAACGGTTAGGAGAAATGGTGTGGCCCAACCCGCACGGTTTCCCTACACAGTGAGATTATAGATTGTGGAGTGTAGGGGATGCACAATTTGTATGATACCATCTGACCCTAGATGTATGTATGTTTGGTGCTACATAATTTTGGGGTACTGTGATTTCACATGGTTTTCATAATTTTAGACAAATTGTGTGCCTAACCGTGCAAATTTCCCCTTGGAAGTAGTAATTGGTGCACGGTTGGAGCACTATTTGGACTACCATACAGCCAAACCGTGCACCCTTGTTTTGTTCATTAATTTACAATTCTATAATTCGTTAATGAGTTAAACATATTTATTTTTATTCTTTCTTCTAATCCAGTGAGTCTCCTCTCCTCCTCCATACAAGAGATTCATTCTCTTTCTCTCCATTGGGTCTTTTCTACCTCATTCATTTGGAGACCAAATCTCTCACTATCAGAGGAAATAAGAAGCCCACAGTAATCTCCTCCTTCCTATATTTCAAGGATCATCTTCCATCCATTTTGTTATTATGAGAAATTGAAATTTCTCTATTTTTAGTGTGTTGGAATAATCCATAAATTTCTTCCATTTTATGTCGATTCATGACTTGATAATGGAGGAGTAAAGAACTACCACATTGAGGTAGGATATATAGATATTTCCCATTCTTTGAATTTATTTTTAAACTACACACCATTGTTCTGTGTTCCATAATATTTTGGAAAACACTCATTTATTCCTAAGAAATTAATTAAATTGGTTTTGCATGCCCATTGTGACCCCATTATACAATTATACCCATATTTGTTGTGTTTAATTTGTCTTTGTCCACCCAGTTGAGTGTGACGAAATAAATTTCCTCTTATGATGACCTAAATGGATAATTTAAATGTGATTTTACCTCCTTTTCTATATTTCTTGAATCATTAAATTTAATTGGAATGAATGGTTGGACATGGGATAGGTACTTGAAACTCTTATCATATACTTTACATTTATATTATTATTCTTGATTCTCTTAATTGAATTCAACATGAATTATATTTAATTATTCAATAATTACCCTCTTATAATGCCTTATGTGTATGTTTTATATATCATTTATTTCATAATATGATTTTTTTGGTGCCTTGTGATAAACTCCTAATGCCTTGTTTGATGGCTTGAATTACTGTATTTGGCTAACTCGATAACATGAGAAATTTCCTTCGATTTTAATGTCATGTGATTATATAAATGATATTCCATGTTATGATATGTTCTTTATAAATAATGTCCTACTTTCTACGGATCAGAATAGAACATGCATTATGATTTAAGGACATCGTGGATGGATTCCCCATGTCTGGTTTAGATTTACTTGATGCACTCGGAGTAATACTTTGGATTTCCAGGTAAAGGATCTCAGGGTGGTTTACTTATTCTCATGAGTGATACATGCTCCCTAGGGGAGAAACCAAGGATGGACCCTTGGGAAATATGCCTACGACACTCTTCAGGTGATACCTGGTCCCCTATGTGAGATACTTGGTACAAACTCAAAGTTTATAATTCCTTGAATGATACTAGGTATTCTATTATGGTACACATTGGATGGACTTAGTTGCATTGGTTATATCATAGACACCTCTTTCAACCCATCAGATTCTTTACAGATCTCATTGGATGAGTTCAGGATAACACCCATGGATTTAGAGGATTAATTTCTTGTGCTGTATGTGTTTCTTCTTATTTATAATAGGTAATTATTGTATGATGACATGGAAATGTGTTCAACATTCCAAAGCACAATCATCGGGCCATCCTGCCATAACTTATTGTTTACAATGGTCCTTGTATACATATCACAACTTACAGAGATACCTCCTTTAATACTAACAACTTACTCCAATGTATGTGGTATCTGTCGAGTATTAAATTTAAAATCCATAGTATGTATTTATTTATTTAATTAATCATTTCCCACATTTATATTGTAATGGAACACTATCAATTATTTATATCTTGAAATGGATTAGTTAGAAATTGTGTGTAGAGGCCTAATGAGATTATATCTTACACCCTACATGGGATACCCTTGGAACCCAAGTCCTTTTTATGATTGTAGTTATGGAAGAAGGAAATTTTGAATCTTACAATGATTGATTGATTTACATATTTCAGATGAAACAAGAGGTAGAGGAAAAATCCCATGCTCATGATTATTTTAGTAGTAGTTTTTTTCTTTTTTGTATAATTGTCCAGCATATAATATATGATTATATCCCCTGATCCCCATATTCACTCATTTTTACATAGCATCTTGAACATGATCATCATTGAATCTATTCTGAATATTCAACTTCTGATAGTCGCATACTCATTTATCCTAGTTTATCATTATAGTTGTGCTACTTCTACTATATCTGTTTTCTTCCTCCACTATTTACATTATATCATCAACTGATTTTCTCACTCAGATCAATGATGGAATAGTATACCCACAGAAACTCCCAAGGTCATCAATTCTAGTTTGTAGACTCTGGAATTTGGGGAGATATGATTGAGGTCATGTGGAACACTGTCTCATGGACCCATTGAGTGTACACATGGGAGGGATTATATAAATTGGTATCCAAGGTATTGTTCATTTTTTATTTATTTTTGGTGCTAAAAAGGAGACTAGGAAATTGGAATATAAAATTTACCTTGTTCTAAGACATTGCTATCCCATGTATAGAGGAAACACATTTTACCAAGGGAAAATTGAAATTATTTATTATTCCATTTATGGTTGACGTGACATCATTTTTAGGTAAATAATTATTTAAAATGATAATATATTAGCATTATTAAAATGATAATTTTTACTATTTTAGCCTAATGATATGATAGAGAATGTAACCATGAATAATAATAGGAACCATATGCTTAAATTTCATTCATTATTCCATTCCAAATCAACTTTTTATGTGAATTTTCTATTTTTATGTGATTGATGTTTTTTATATGGTTATTATTCTTTATAGTGAAATATTTATTAGATTTATAGAAATGTGCCATTTTGAAATGTAGGAACATATTATGTTTTGGATTAAGTGGAATCCCAATTTCAATTTACAAGGTGCATGAGCCACTATAAATTGGAATGGTAATGCACCTAATTCAAACTTTAAAGGAAAACTTCGATAGATAAATGAGTTAAAATTATTTAACCACGTTATATGATAATACGAGAACTTTAGTATGACTCAACCATCATAATGGTAAGAAGGTCATGTCTTCTATGATATATAGAGACATTTCCTTCTTAGATGAATGTAGATCTAGGAGTAGGTTGTTGGTTCTGTAATGTTTCAGGGAGTCCTTGTACCTTCCCATCTTTATCATTTTCCTTATCTACTTTCTATATCTCGTAAAAAAATTGGTCTCAGGAGTGTGCATGTCAATTATAGAGCTATTCCACTATGAAGACCTCATGATGTATGTCAAGAAAGTGGTGATGTTCACAAACCAATGGTGGTGGGCCGTAATCCACCCATGATACATTCTATAATGACACCTAAGTCACCTCCTACTAATCATCCACTAGGAATTGATACCCAATTCCAGGAATGTTTTTTCATGTCTATGAATTCTATTCATGGTTCTCCCTGACCTACCTCTAGTATAGAAAATATGACATGGTATCAATCATTTATCGCATTGAGATGCCTCCATAGTGTATGTTCATGATTGATAAATACTTGTTATGTGATTCCAAAAAGAATTTATGAGACTTCATATCTCAATTTGAGCATCATCAAGGTATGGTCTATGTATAATTATAGACATATTTATACAATAAATTCTTCTAATAAACCCTAATGGGGGATCACTCTACTGAGTTATTACATATTCAATAGGGTTTTGTAAACGTGCTTGAGTATTCCCCTCACATCACCAAGATCTAAATTTTTTCTCATTCTCTAGTTGATAATGAGTTAATGAATGTGTGACTTTTTTAAGAAATAGTTGGATATTTTTTCTTCTCATAGGTGAACATCTACTAGTTGACTATAATTATAGAAATAAGGAACCAGTAGATATTTACAGAGCATAATATCCTAGATGTTGGTAGAATGATCCTGATCGGTTCAGTTCTGAGCCAAGGTGACAATTTTCTAGATATAGGATGTTATATTTCTAGGGAGAAAGTAGAGATAGTTACGGCCTGGTGAAATGCACTAAATTATCTATATTTTTTCACTAGTGTAGAATGAAAGTCCATAAGAAGCCTCAGTGAACAAGGAACCCAATCATATACTGATATTGCGGTAGGATGGGTCATATTAAGTTCTTCTTCTAGTATTTTCCTCTAGTATCTAATGAGGGGATTCTTACAGAACCCTCTATCAGTAATAGGATCCCAAAATCAAAATAATTCTAGATGATTTCCTTTTACTAACCTATCAGGGAAATGTAGTTATGTCCATGAATAAAGAAATTAGGCCCCAGATCATCAGCATCAGCAGAGTGTATATACTTAGGCATGTCAAGAAGCACCTTAGGGTCGTGGTTCAGGACATATTTAGGTATTGAGGCATACACTTGAGGTGAATATTCCATAACCATATATAGTTTTAGGTACTATTCGATAGACAATAAATTAGTTTCTATACTTTTTGAAACAAGTTAATAAAAATATTTTATATCTGACGTGGTTGTGGAATGTATATGTATTTAAAATGAGTACTTATCTAGAATAATGTCCCTTGAAACACAGTTAGGAGTCAAAAAAGATGTAACACACAAATTTCAGGAGTCACCCATTTAGATAGGTGGGTTTCGTTTCTTCTGGAGTTTCATGTTTGTCAATAAGATTGACTTCGATGTCATTATCAGTATGGACTTTCTCATTCTTTATCATTACCAAGTGTATTTGTATCTCTAAAAAGTGTCTTTCACATCACCTAAAGGAAACACATATATAAAAAAGGGTGAATGGGTTATCCAGAAAACCTGAGTTAGACCCAAATATACTATTCTAGGAACAGTGAATTCTATCTAGATAGACTCTTTATGAGTGATTAGGGGATGAAGTTATTGGAGTTCCCTTATATTTTGGATCATTTTAGGGATGTATTTCTGGACAATTTCTCTATTTTACCTCTTGAGAGAGAGATTTATATCAATATAGAGATATTTCTAGGCTCATAAAAATTATCCATTCCTCTATATAGGATGGAACCTACAGATCTCCAGGAACTCAAGAAGTAGTTTTTGTCTCTAGATTCATAGGGTTTTATATTACCCAACACATTAACATAGGGTTACCCAGTCTGTTTCTCTAATATGGAGTATGGTACCCTCAGACTATGCATGGATTAGATGTGGTTGAACATGTTTTTAGTAATGAAAAGTTATCCAATGACTCATATATATGGAATCTTTGATCATATCCAGCGATAAACTATTTTTTTCTAAGATCGATCTGTGGTCGGGCTACCATCCGGTGAATGTGAAACTGCTTGACATAAAATTTATGGAAATATAGATAAGTTATGACTTGTAGAAGTATATAGTTGTTCTGTTTGGTCTGATGAATGAACCAATAGTATTTATAGATTTTATGAATCAGATTTTCTACCTGTACGTGATTTCTTCATGGTAGCCTACATATACAACATCTTAGTGTAATCATGTACCATACATGACCACACAAATCATCTTGAGATCCTTTTGAGTATAGTAATAGAGCACTAACTATATGTAAAGCTCAATAAATTTCACTTTTGGATCAATAAGTATCACTTCATAGGTTATACCATATTAGAGGAAGGTGTATTTGTTAATGAAGTGAAGGTGAGAATCATGGTTTCTTAGGAGCATCCCAAGAATATATTCGATGTACGTATATTCTTAGGGAAAAGCTAGCTATTAAGAACAATTATTCTATGACTTTTTTTGGATTAATAGAACCTCTTACGTCCCTAACAAATAAGGGTTCCCAGTTCTTATGGTTTGAAGCCTATGAGATGACTTCTCAAGAGTTAAAGGGAAGACTCATGTTAGCATAGATCCTAATTCTTTGATAGATAAAAAGAGTTTAGGAAGTCTATAATGATGAATAAGGTATTGGGCTAGGTATAATTCTGATGAAAGGTGATTAGATGGTGCCTCACTCTCCTGGAATCCGCCTTCAGGCTCCCGACTTCTCCTCTCCATCTTAGGGTTTCGCTCCATCCCCGATGGTTCTCAACCTTCTTGCGTCTCTTGGGAATCATATCTCTTTGGCCTCACATCTATTTGGGTTCTCTTCTCTGCCTCTTCCTCTTGGTTTTTCACTCGTCGGGTCTTCTATTTTTGTTTGTCCTCTCTGTTTTTGCGATTTAGACCTCCGCACTTGCCTTTGCTTCTCTTTGGGTTCTTTTAGGGTTTCAATCTCGGATTTATTTTAGGGTTTCAATGTCGCTTGTTATCTCTTTTAGTGTTTTCTTCATTCCTTCTTGGGATTCACTTTGGGTCTTGAAGTTGTGTTCCATTGAGGGGGTCAACCACTCGCTTCTCTGCTCTCGAACTTGGTCTCCACCTTTATCTCCAAGTCAGATTGCACGGTGGTCTCCCCGGTGCTCTGGGATGTGATTTCGAGTGGTTTGGTGTCTCATGGAGACTTCAACTTCGTAGGCCCTGGTTGGTTGATGGTGTTGGATTCATAGTTCGACTTGTGGGAGGCCCCGTTACTTGTGCTCTGCTCTTGTTTCCAAGTTCTTCGCACCCACCCAGGTCGGTTGCGTGCATTTGTTTCTGAGGAGACTTTGGGATGTGTTCATGCAAGTGGATGGGTGTCCAAGGTGATGCGTCAGACGATTCCTTTATATGGTTTATTTCGTCATTGGGGAGTTCCTTTCTGTGTTTTTTGGGTATTCTGGTGATTCGTATGGCGATTCGTGTTCATAAAATGCATATGGAGTGGATGTTGAAGGTAAAGGGTGTTTTTGGTGGTCGACGTCGATGATATGGACGTCGGTGTTGAGTGATGAGGACGATGACGATGGGGATGGAAGCTCCGACGATGACTACGACAATGGTGAAGGTGATGGTTCCAAGAAGCGATGATAACAGATAAGTCTGAATGAATCAAGGTAGGTGACCGAATCAATGTTTACACAACTCGAGGTGGATCTTTTGTGATATCGAGGTAGGAGCATGAATGATGGAAGGGTATTTCTTTTTGAATGTTGTGTTTTTATTTAAGGCGACAATGGCAGTACTAATAGGGGTTGGTTGGAGTGTTTTGTTTGAGATTTGAATGTTGCATGTTGTAATTCCCATTTAATTCTGGTGATGGGTTGAATCTGGTGGTTTTGTGAGGGTCTACACTTACCCATTAAAAGTGTTATTAGAAAATACAAAAATATGGATTGTGGCCTAATGAAAGGTGATTAGGTTGTAGCATATGATTCATTCCTACTAATTCCTCATGAGTGGAATTACCCGATGCAAAAACATGACATAGTAGCATTGATTCATGATCTGCATTATTGGAGGAACTACTTATTGTTTGTGAAATTAATTTTTTATAAGGATCAAAAGATCCAAAAAAATCCCACAAAGCGATACATAAATATGAGGCATTTCATGTTGATTGAATAATTGAAATATTTTGACATTGAGATTTATTACATACCCATAATGGGAAATGTAGTGGCTTCTATCTTGAGACAATAAAAATCATATCAATTCCATCCCAAAGGCTAGAGGTGAGTTGCAAATGATGGATTTGTTATCAAAGTTGCATCTGGAGGCTTATGAACAACTTGGGAAACCAGTCATAGATGATATCTAAGTTATATAATCCCTTATAGAGAGGGTAAAGATGCGACACTTTTCCGATTCTAGTGGACTTTTTTTGATGGAGAGAATCACAAGTGAGAAACTAAATCTTGGTTAAGTTGTTGATAGAAGTGAAACTGTACTATTTTGTGGGAGTGTTTGGGTGACTTTTGATATTCCAGAAGAGATAATGAAGAAATCACAAGCCTCTCTAGTGGTTGTTAATCCCATTCTAGCTAAGAAGTATCAATATATCTATCATCATTATTAATGGATAGGTATAAAGAGGAATATAAAATGCTTTATCACTCGTTGCTCCAAATGTTAGTAGTTTAAGGAAGAGCACCGAAAACTTGTTTGGATTCTACTGTCTCTTTCTATTCCAGAGTGGAAATGGAACGTTGTTATCATAGATTTTATGATATTATTGAAAATATGTCCTTGAGGTAGATATATTTTATGGGTGATTTTCAACGGTTAGACCATGGTTTCACACATCCTAAGAATTTTGGAATCCTTATCCCTTGATGAGTTTTGATCTATTTACATATGAGAGATAGTTTAACTTCATGGTATCCCATGTTTTATCATTTCAGGATAAGATTTCTGGTTTACTTAATAGTTATGGAAAGGTTTGTTAAAGGAACTGGGTTCACAGGTTCTCTTAAGTACATCATATCACCGTCAGACCAACGCGCAGTCCTAGTCGATGATATAAGTTTTAGAGGACATGAATGAGGCCTCTATTCTTGATTTTGGAGATTCTTGGGAAAAACATATTCCACTAGTTGATTTTTATTTAAATAATAGATTTCAGAATATAATCTAGAAGCCACTATATGAGTCCTGCAACCGTAGACTATTCCATTCACCTCTATGCTTTCTTGATGCAGGTCATGCAACTTTATTGGGTCCTAGTCTCATCTAGGAGACTTCAGATCAAGTCAAGCTGATTAAGAAGCATATGGATACTTCTCAGTATATGAAGAATTATTATGATGATCATTTACATAGACCAATTAATTTTGAGGAGAGAATTGGGTCTTTCTCTATGGATCACATAGATTGGGTTACAAATGAATTAGGAGATTGGGAAAGTTATCACCTCATTATGTATGTCCATTAGATAGACTAGATAAGATTATTCTGGTGGCCTATAAATTTCTGTTACCACATAGGTGTTGTTTGGTGAATGACATATTCAATATATCTCATCTTTGATAATATCATGCAGATCGGTCTCATTCATTTGGCACTGAGGATATCAAACTGGAAGAAGATGCATATTTTGAAGAGAATCTGAAATGTACCAGTGATTGAAGCATGAATTCTCTCTAAGTTAGGTTAGTTTCTCTAGTCCAGGTGCTTTAGTAGCAAGGACATGTTCAGGATGAGACCTAGGATTGGGAAGCTGATGTATATTCATAGTGGTCATATGTATTCTCAGATGAAATCATACCGCCATCATAATAGAAACTTGAGGATAAGTTGTCTTAAGGAGGGGAGTTTATAACATCCAATATTTTATAAAAGTTACATACCATTAATTATATTTTAAAATTTATTAAAATTTCTCTTATAATGATGCTTAAGAGGTTCAAGGAGTTATCAGGTGTTTGAGGCTCATTCGGAGCTCGGATCCTCAAAATGAGAAGAAAAGACTTGGCCAAATGGTTTAAAGAAATCATGCATCCCAAACCAAATGGTTTACCTAAACCATGTGGTTCTTGACAGTGGAGTACAAGGGGCCACAAAATTTTTCTAAAACTGTGAAATCCCACGTGCAAATTTGCGGGGTGCTACTGAATTTTGGGACAATGCGATTTCACATGTTTTGCACATTTTTAGAAAAACCTTACACCCAACTGTGTGAATTTCCAGATTGTAGCAATAACTAGGAGATGACTAGAGCACAGTTTAGAAAACCATGTCACCAAACTGTTCACCCTTATTTTGTGGGTGAATTTACAATTCTACCACTATTTAATGAGTCAAACACATTTATTTTCCTTCTTTCTACTCTTGTAGTAGTTTTCCTCTCCACCTTCATCCATGTGATTCCGCCTCTCCCTCTCTATAGGGTTTGTGCTACCTTCTTCGTATGGATATTGAATCTCTCACCATTGGATGAAAAGGAATCTCTAAATCAGATCCTCCATCCTCTTAACTATATTTAAAGGTTCCTCTTCCAGTTGTTTTTTAATTTACATGGAATGAATTTTCCCATATTTTCAAGGTGGTGGATGAATCATTTGATTACTCCCATTCTTGGTTGATTCCAACCTCAATAATAGACAATTTGAGTGCTACCACATTTAGGTAGGTGTTCTAGGTCTTTCTGGTCCATTTTTTTATTTTTAAATGGAACATCAGTGTTCCATGATCTAGACTCTTCTAGAGATGCCTAATTTATTACTAATAAATTAATTAAATTGGTTCCCAACGAACATTGTGACCATACCATATGGATAAACCCATCCATAGGGTGTCACCTTATCATTATCCACACCTTTGGGTGTGCCCACCTAAATATAATCTTACCATCCCATAAGAGGATAATTTCCATGTGAGTGTTTCTCCTTTTCTAAATTCCATGAATCCTTAAATTTAATTAGAATTAATGGTTGGCCTAGAGATAACCCCTTTATACTCATGAATTATACATTAAATTTAAAGCCATATGATTGATTGACTACATTGAATTCTACATTCCTTATATTTCATCTCTTAAAATTGATCCTCTACTAATGCCTTGCAAGTATGGTTTATATATCATTTCTTGCATAATATTGTTATATATCTTCCTTGTGATAAATGCCTTATACCATGATTAATGGATTGAGTTATATTTTTTTGGATAAATTGATATCAGGAGAAATTTCTAGGACTATTGATGTCATGAGATTATATAAATGTTACTCCATGTTTTGATATGTGATTTACATTTCATGCTTCACCTGATATGGGATGGGTGTGAAAACATGTTCAAAATTAAGGATGCCATGGATGGAATCTCCATGCCTGGTTCATATTTACATGATGATCCAAGAGAGATATATTGTATTCTATTTACAGGCTCTCTAGGAGGATTACATATGATCGTGAGTGATAATGGTTCCCTAGGGGAGCAAGCGGGGATGCACCCAAGGGAAGGATTGTTATTCCATGCCCCAGGTGATTCTAGGTCCCCTATGTGAGATAACTGGTATGAACCTAGAGTTTACCATTCCTTTAGTGATACAAGGGATGTATCTATTCATCTTCTTAGATATAATCGTTGAAATTAGTTATATCATAGACACATGTTGTGACCCTTCATATTCATTATTCATCACCTTGGATGGGCTTGAGACTACAGATATGGATTTGATGGGTTCATTTATTGTTCTATAAGTGTTTCTTCATTTTTATATTAGATCATTATTATATGATAACATGGAAATGTGAAAAGAAAGACAAAGAACAATCTTGGGGTCATCCTACTGTAGTTTATTTTTTTCTGATGCTCCTTGTATACATATCATGACTTGCATGAGGGCCACTTTTCATGCCCCCCATCTTAGGATAAAGTAGGTGGTATAAGTCATGTGTACAATTAAGAACCTAGGCTGAGAAATTATCAATTAATTTAATTATTCCATATATTTATCATTTCAAGGTGCACTATCATTTATTTGTTGAAAAAAATGGATTTCCCAAAAATCTTGGTTGGATTCCTACAATGATTGTAACTCACACCCAGTTTGTGATACCCTTGGAACCCAAATAGATTTTGTTATTGAAGTTATGGAAAAAGGGGTGCATAAGGCTTCTAATGCTTGATTGATTAAAAAATTTAGAATAGAGAATGATGCATTGGGTGAGTCTATTGTTGAGATATTTGTAGTAGAAGTTTTTTTATCTTCTGCATATTTTCCATCACATATTATATACTTGTATACACTAATCACCATGTACTCTCATTTTTTATATAGAATCATAAACACAATCAACATTTTATCTAGTCTGGTTATTCAATTTCTAATAGTTTCTTAATTCTCTTCCATGGGTTATCATTATAGTTGTGTTTTTTCATCAATTTCTGATTTCATCTTACATTATTTACTTTTTGTCACCACCTATTATGCGAACTCTGATCGATGAGGGAATAGTCTACCCACACAAACACCCTATTCCCTCACTAATATTCAGAAGCCTTATGCATCTAGGGAGATTCACATGAGGTTATATGGCCCATTTTCTCAAGGCCATGTTGAGTGGAAACAATGACAGTATGCTACAGAAGTGACATAATGCATCATTGGATTAAATTTTCACTATTCAAAATCATCAGCACACACTTTGATGATAATAATTTTATAAATATACGAATATATACATTTAAAAACCAGATTTTGACATTAATAATTATTATATATCTTCAATATTTTTTAAGATAATTGATATAATGATGGTTTTCATATTAAATATATAGTTTTCTATATAATAAATAATTTCCCAATATATATTACCCACCAATAATAACCTAATAGGTGGATGAAAAATATATATTCTAGAAAAATGATATATATATATATATAAGAATAAAATTGTACATAGATTACTATTATTTAAAAAATTAAATAAACAATGGTTATTGATCCCAAATATGATGTTATCCATGTAATCTAGATCAATGCATGTATATTCATTTATAAAGGGTTAATTTAAGATTTTTATCTATCTATATGTTGATATTTATTGAAATATTTAATTCAATTATAAAATTTATTTGAAAATTATTTTAGAATATATATTTAAAAATTGAATCCAGTTTTGAAATAAATAAAAATTATATTCAAGGAAATTTTAAAATACAACTTATATATATTTTATTTATTTTTCAAAAAAAAGTTGGAAATTATATGATATATAGGGATAAAAAATATGATTTTATTAACAAATGATCATAAAATGCAACAAATATCTAACCTAATTACTTATAATCTCCAGCATGTTTATAAATCATTTGAGTTTAATGGATAACATAAATGGATTATAATAATTTACTTGGAATTATTTCCCCCATTTATGAAAATTTGCGTACATATTTATTTTATTTTAAAATTTCATTCTGAAATTTAGATAAATTAAATATTCACACAATAAAAAAGTTGAACAGAGTCACATAATTTGGTATCCCATAATATTAATATATAAATCCAAATATATCTATATAAATAAAATTTTGGAATTTATATCAGTTGTCCTAAAAGAAAATTAAATCTATAGGGTGAAACTAAATGAAAAGAACAATATCTATTAAAAAATGAACTAAGAAAAAGTTCAATGGGGGTTAAAATATTGAAAATCAAGGTAATTCCCTTTTATAATGATTTTTCAATCCTTAGTAAGGGACCCAAGTTTGGGAAAACAATCAGAGGTATTTTCAACTTTTCCTTTGAAGAAAATATTTTATTGTCTTCATTTCCATAATGCCAATTGTGTTGTATCACCAATTTATTATAAATAATGTTAATAAATTCTATTATAATAAAAATAACAAACCAATGTATGAGCTATTATTCCTTTAGAATACACACTACAAGTGATAATTTTGATTCCACTATATAAAAGTTGATTTATAGAACCTATATATAACAAGGTTACTCAATATAACACTGATATTCTTAATGGGTGGGTTCCCCTATGATGTCCCAACCTAGGAGCCACTAAATAGTGACCAGAGCCGGTTGGTCACATGCCCTAAAGCATGCCTCCCCATATTCCAGAGGGTGACAACTAGTAGGGAGGGTTTGGTAAATCGGTCTTGGGGAGAGTATACCCACTATTATCAGAATAAAACACCGACAGAAGAAGGTAACAATAACCAAGTATGGAAGTGTATTAATATCTAGAACAATACCATTAAATATAATAGTAAAAACTAAAGAATATAATACTCAAATTAAAGGTAAAACATGCTATGATAAAGCAAGTACCAAGTGTCTACAATGCAACTGAAAGTAAAGACACAATGACTCCAAACGGGTCCTGAACCATGTATGGTTTCCTCTCCCATGTTCCAATCCCAATCTACAACCTATCATAGGTCCTTTACCTTATCTAGTCCTACAATAACAAAGTCTACTTGGGTGCCGATTAGGTGGCCCAAATAATGTGAGATTACAACTCAGTAGGCAACCACCAACGATGTCTAAAATGAGACCAGTTAAAAGATAGTGCATATATATTTATAAAGCAATAAATACAATGCTTAAATTAAAAAATTATCACATTTTCATTTAATCTTTAATATTCACATTAGGCTAAGTTAAATTCATTTTTCCCATTTTAATCATCACATTAGGATGGGGCGGCTTGCGAGGTTCTCTCTCCACATAAATGGATTCTAGGGTTTGGCTGCGCTGGCCTTGGACGAATATTTTAATCCTGTTAAAGTCTTTATTGGACCTCCGAAGAAATCAGATGGAGGTTCTAGTTTGAAGCCACCTCAAGTACCTACAGGATCTGATTTGGGTAGGGATTCTCGACCGAATGACCTACAGGTAAGGGGTTCTAACCGTTTTTCCCTGACTCTCGAAGTGACGAGTCTACTGCTACTAATTGCATTTCGAGAAATGGTGCGCTTGTGGTTTTTGAAGTGAATCCATGATTTTTTCAAGAACGAATTGACACCTGAAAATATTCTATAATTTCTCGACTATGCTCGATGAACTCTACGTGGAAGGTTGAAGACCTTCAGAAACATCTTCAAGAGATTTGGGGTTTTAATGATTGGCAGATAGTTTCCATCGATATGAATTTTTATCATTTTACTTTTGGATCCAATGATTTCAAGATGCGGGCCCGGAGTCATGGGTTTATGAATCTAAAGCCTAGGATTCTCATATTTCAGAATTGGGACCCCTGGTTCAATCCCTTTAAGGACCAGAATACCATAGCTCAATCCTGGATCTGGATCAAAGGATTGAGCTGGGTATTTTGGCATCCAAATATCCTTTGGGATATTGATTTGGCAGTAGAAGCTCCTATTAAACTTGATAAAGAGACTGGATCAGTTCAATATGGATATTTTTCTCACATTCTAGTTGAGTTTGATATGTCTTTTCCCCTTGTTGAAATGGTTCTGTTGATTGATGGTGATTTTAAGTTTGAGCTTGAGATTGAGTTTGAACATGTTCCTTCCTTCCGTACAATTTGTTCAGTGATTGGGCATGTTAATGAAAAATGTAATCGAGCATTACGATTCTGCAATTGTAAACAATATGGGAATCTTGTTGAAAGCTGTAAGTTTAAAGCCCAAGGTGCTTCTGCTCAATCAATTGGGATAAAAGGGGTAGATGATGGGGGGAAGGGTGTCCCGAATGGGTCATCATTGACCTTGTCTACCTCTGATGGTGTGAAGGGTCTCTCACCTTCGACCATCAAGGTGGATTTGGTGAAAAACAATCCATCTAATTCTAAGAAAGTGGGTACTGTTTCTTTTGCTGATGTTGTTGCTGGTAAATGTCCCAATGAGAGGCCTTTGAATGGTCATCAAGACAGGGGTATGCTGTCTAACCCCTCAGGTGATAGAACACTCCCTCTTTCTAGATTTTATACAATTGAGCATAGAGAACCCTCTAAATGGGGGGATATTTGTTCTGACGATGCTGATAGTGAACAGGAGATGGATCATGCTGATTTTCTGGAGGAGAAATACTTTGATAAAGTTAAGCTGGGTAGTTTTTCATCTTGTGGGAAAGGATCCATTGATCATTCTGTTTCACAAAGGGGTGTGCAAGGTTATAATTACATTAAGGCTTTTGTTTCTCATACTATTTCTCATACATTAGGGTCCTCACTTGCCTCTGGTTCTTCTGCTGTTGTTCTCACAACAGCTGTTGTGCCTGAACTAATGGGGGAGGTGAATGCTGGACAGACTGCCCATAACAATATAACAGTTTCTTCTGAGTCCCCTGCTGGGATTTCTTCTATCTCCCCGGGTGAACCTATCAATATTATTTCAGCATCACTTGAGTCCGCAACTATGCAGGATTCTGTTTTACCTTCTTCGGATTCCAAGGCCTTTCATGCCTCGGATGCAGGAGCTCTACCACCTGATCACCAGACTTCTTTGGATGAACCTTCCATCACAATGGGAGTGACACCTAACTATGATGTTGTGGCTATGAATGCTGCCACTGGTGCTACAAATTTTTTTCCATGCTGGACTCAATGAATTACCCTGATTTTGATATGCTCTATATGGAGAGCCGTGAGAGGAAACATCATGTTACCATGAAAGGCCCTGTTTCTAATGCACCTTCTTTGGTTGCACATGACAGTGCTAAGAAGATTGGGTAGCCCAATTCTGAGGAGCACTTGGAGGATGGGGATAAAGGCACTGATGATGCTGACACTATAGATAATCTAGATGATACTCATTATGATGGATCTAACGATGGAGGTGCGGATGATCAGGGTAATGATTTGCAGATTCCGAATCAGTGTAAAAGAGGCATGAATCCAAGAAGATGTTGTGGTCGTCGTGGAAGAGGTGGGAGAGGAGGCAGGACCAGAGGCTGATTATGTTTGGATTATTTTGGTTCTCATCACTTGTACCCCAAATCTTTATCCTCTTGTATTCTTGACTTTTATTTTAATAATAATTTTTTGGATCATTGATTCACCTCCATGATTCCAATGTTATGGTATCATTAATAATTTGGTGTAGGTCATCATGACTAGCACCCCAAATTCCATTTAAATCATAATTAATTATTATCATTAACTGTTCGATGTAGGATTTCATGCATAACACCAAATATATCTTGGAGTGTATGTATCCATGCCTAGAACTACAAAATCTCAAGCTTGGATAACTATTGGAGAGGAATGCTATGTCCAAGTACCAACCACTAATCAGTCTAGGACACCATTCCTAGAACCATGAAATCTCATCCATTTAATAATTATTTTATTCTCAATAATTTTCCACAGTATTCATTTACTAATCCAATTATTACTTAAACATTTCAAAGCCCATCATTCAATTCAATAATAAACTAAGTATATAACCCATTAATTAATTCATCAATTAATTAATCAATAAATACCATTTTCATTCCATAATTAATTCTTAACAATTAATTATCTATTTCAAATCCATCAAGTAATAATTAATTCTCAAAATTAATTATCTTTAATCACATCATGACACATAATTAATTCTCCCAATTAATTATCTTTGGTCAACTTCTTGGAACTAATTAATTCTCAAAATTAATTATCTTACAGAGCCAAACATAATTACATAATTAATTTCCCCTAATGAATTTTCTTTCCAAATTTAAATTAATATCTCAATTAAAATATCAAATCTCCAAATGATCAATATGGGAAACCCCCCATTGTTTGTTCTGTGTTTCAATTATCAGTTAAATCACCAAGGTAATTCACAAGTCAAATCCATATCCCTAATTACACCAATTTAGGAATTCAATTATCAAGGTAAAACCAGAAAACTAATAAACTCAAAAACATATCATAAATCATGACTATAGGAGTTTGATTTAGACCACCTACCTTAGTTTATTAACAGAAGTTATCCCAAAAGAAATCCCCAAAATATAAGCAGCACAACATCATCGAACAATCTCAGAATCTAAATCCCTAAAACCAAAATTAAGATCAAAGGAATAAAGATCTTGAAAATATTGATCTAGATCTACAATCCTAGATCTAGAACTTAACTCAAAGGTTTAGATCCTATAAAATATTGGATATACTCTATGAAAATATCATGGAAGGATAGAGGAATGAACGAGATAAGAAACAGGATGGAATCCACTTACTAGGAGGAGAGGAGATCTTCAATCCCGACTTTCAATCTCAAAGAATGATTTTTGGATCACCTTGGAATCTCTTTGGGAAGCATTAGAAATAACTAGAATTCATCAAACCCGATCCAAGGTCGAAAATATGGAAGTACTGGGGGTTCGGGTGGTTTTAAAAAGGATTTTGGGAATTAAAATCCAACGTGCTTAGTTTCCTGGGAAGAGACACACAGTTAGGGAAAACCATGCACCAAATGTGCAAACCCCTCTATCTAGTTTTGCATGGATGGAATAGTTTTGTCACACAGTTTTTCAAACCATGCGCAAACCGTGAAGACCTCTATCTCCAGTTTCACATGCTTGGCACAGTTTGGTCGCACAGTTTGTTAAACTGTGCACAAACCGTGCACAACCCACTATCTTTTTGTTTTCTATAAAATTTTACCGAAACATACCTTAGGTCACTAATCCAAGTTAATGGTACTTAAAAGCTTCATAAATTACTTGAAAAAGTGCCTGAGATGACTCCATAAAATTCTAGGATCTTACATCCCCCACCATGGAAAACAATGAAAGACAACATAACAAAACCCATCATGTCTCGAATAGTACCTTAATTGTGTATGAAACAAAATTTAGAAGATCCATTAGTATTCTGTTTAGGAATAAAAATTTCTACCACCTATCCCACCCAATGAACATTATATCCATAATGAAATGTATAATCTAGCACCGATTTAGTATCTAATGGGATCCTCTTTCATATTGGCATAAACTCCACTAAAAGTAGAAGACTTTTTAATCTCTAGGAAACTGTATTCACCTAATGAACCAAATTTATGGTTTCATTATGGGCTCCCTATAACACCCATTAGCCTTCCACAATATTTATACTCCACACATTACATTATACTGAGTTTAAATCCACATTATGGAACTCCTCTATAATGAATTAATCGATGGAGTTAGGTCATAACGGAGTCCCTGCACAAGTTCCTAGTGAATTACACTAAAAACCTAACCATTATCATTGAATGAATAGATTCTCAATGGGCTCTTTTATTACATTTATATATCATATTAATCTTAAAACCATATGTATCTATCTACCTCAAACCATGTTTTTAGTTGGGACATCACTTTTCTTCACTTTCTATATTAGAAATCTATATTTAGATAGAATGAATTTTATTCGAATATATTTTTCCAAAAAATAAAATCCCTGTAGAGAATGAATAAGTATAGAATACTATCCTATGGTAAAATTACCTATACTAAATAAAGTAAAGACACAATATTAATGTTCATAGACATGTTAGATATTGGAGAAAATCATCTCCTGATCACCATCAAAATAGGATTTATTGAATCTTCAGTGTTTTTTGACCTCTCACAACATAATCCATTGATGAGGAAAACCTGGAATGAAAAGTGGGTTACCCAAAATTTTATATTCCCATAATAATATGTAACCCTTCTGGAAGATCCAACTCAAGGGCTATAAGAGGGTAGAAAAACAGTCGTTATTACTCCTAAAAAGAGAACATGCCACAACACCACCATACAAACCAAACCTTGTCACCTCCTCATACTTATCATTGGTCTAGTTTGATCATATAGGTTATCCTTTAAATGGAACCTTTTCCAAATATACCTACATAAACATCATGATTTAAAAAAAAATTATGAATATACTGCCTGCACCATATTTGATTTCCAGCCACGAAAAACATGTCATGTGGAACCGACCATCATAATTAGACTCCCATAGTAAAGCATTGGGGATCAATTATATTCCTTTGTTGGATGATAAAGTTTATTTAATAATATATAATACATGAATGGTACAATCTTGGAGTTTATTTTTTAGAAAAGTTATCCTTCCACTGGTTGAAAAAATAGATTTTCAAGTTTATAATTTGTCTCATTATTCTATTTACGAGGAATATGAAATAGTGAATCAAAATTATCCTTTTATATAGATGGGATCCAATATAAGTGAAGGGAAGTTCCATTTCAAAAATCAGATACACTATTAAATGACGTTTGAGGATCTTGTCATGCATTAATTAGATATATAAAAATACATTTACATGTGATAGACTTTTTTTCACTCAACATAAAATAGTTTTTGTGGATACCCATAACATTTTTAATGTATTGGGAGCTTTTATTGGGGAATAATAGAATATAAACATAGAGAAATATATTTTATTGACCATGGATTCCAATACTACAATTTAAAAGCTGCATCTCCCCATTAGAGAAAACCTTTTTCATATAACTACTTGGCATTCCATGAGTGAGGATAAAGTGGTTGGCTAAAATGGGAATAATTATAAAAATTGAAGTGACTATTTGAAGAATCCAAACAACTTACCCATTAGTTATATAGATAAAAAAGGGCATGGTTAGGTTGTAAAAAAGGGAAAATAGTCACACTTAGAGAATCCACTTCACCTTATGAACTTTTAAAATTGATTCAGTTAAATTTTATCATATTTATTACGCATGTCAAATTTAATCATATTATTGGTACCCATAACCTTTTGATAAAAATATATCATCATATATATATTGAACCCAATGGTACCATAGATACTTATAAAATATACCATTACATGTATTTTATTCAAAACTATCCACAAATTGAGTTTGGAAAGTGTGTTATTAAATATTTTACCCTAGATCTTGTATAATAAATTAAAATTATTTATGGGAATAAAGTGGATTAATGAATTCATGTATTTCACCTTCAATATGATAACATGGATAGTAGCACATGAAAATCCAGGGAAGGTTAACCCTTTGAAGTAGTATTATATATAATCAATTTACTCTATTTTAATGTATTTCCATTAAGAAATATAAAAATACCTTGGAAAACATTTCATACCAAGTAAAGTATCATGGTTTCGGTAGAAGATTTCATTATTAATCTCCTAATTCATATGATTTATTCCTAGGAATATGTTTTTTTTGGATCCTAAAATGATTTATATTATGTTTCCAAGGAATTAATTCTATTTTTCTTTCCAAGGGTAACCACTTCTAGAATATAGGCTCACACACTACAGTAGTGAAGAAAAATTTGAAAAAATAGTTGAACCTATTACCTCAATGTCATTTGGGAAGGTGTTATCATCTAGTTGAATGTTGAATATCCCTGAGAACATACATTATTTGATAAAAATGTGGGAATTCACCATGTACTTATCCAATTATTTTATCCCTAACACTCCATAACATTCACTGGACAATCTTTTATCTTCTATTAATATATTAGATAAAATTCTTCTTTTTTGTGGAGAGAATAAAATTTTTTACAACAAAATGCCTCCCATATTATACTTTTTTAATTTTATTAGTCTTTGAGTTTAGAAATTACTACTTCATATAGTGTTTAGGAAGTATATCTATCATGAATAAAATATCTACCTTTATCCTCCTCAGTTTGATATGCATAGAAATCAACGCATGCCCCTATATATGAATATAATATGAATTCTCTAAAACAAGAAGGAATTACGTTTCTCTGTTAAACTACTTATAAAAAATTATTATTGAGGAACATCTATTCAATATTTAAAATTTATAAATAATGGTAAAGGATCAGATATATATTTCATCCTAAGAATAAGGGATTTAATGGGAAATTATATGATCTCTTGAAGATTATAGAAATACATTTCCATCTGACATTGATTACTATAATGTAATATATTATTATTACACTACATGAAATTATCTCAAAAAGATGTGAGATCCATGTGGTTGTTATTAAGAATGGAGTATGTGAAGTTATTAATAACTTATTATAAAAGATAAACTCACCATTCCTCTAATATTTATTGATAATAGTCTTGAAATATATAAATATAAACAATTTTTTATTACCTAGGTCGAAGGATAATAGATTATACCAAATGTTTTCTCTCTCTTAGTTATCAAATTTTTCTAGAAAATGGATTGGTGAAAGGATATTGAGAGACATCTAACATTTAACATGATTTATTTTAGGGATGAACAAACCATTTATACTAATATATTATTTTTAAAAATGACCCAATTGTGATTATTCCATAGTCATGGATGCATGAAACTCTCCATGTAAAACTTTAATGAATACTTTTGAATCATATTTTTATCATGTTTTGTTTTAAGGAACTCTATCAATGAGATATGGATGTAGATAAAATAATTTTCAAGAATTTCACATGTTTCCATAGATTATATACCCTTGTAATTAAAAATTGTTAGAGAGGTCATGGGAGAACGTGTGAGAAAATTCATGTACCCTAAATCTAGAACTAGAGGAAGAATTTTTATTCCTCCCACTATATGTTGTGAATAGTGAGGAACCATGGATATATTTTATAAACATATATAACACATGAAATGGAATGGATATATATACAAGTACATGTGTGTTGGAATATTCTAATACTAGAAAAATGGGGGCCTAAATGTCATCCTGAACTAGTCATGTAGCAAGGAATTATACATGAAATAATGTGCCAGATTTATCTAAACAATCTTATGGGATTATATGAATATTATAGGGTAATTCCAATAACACACCCCAAAAATCATTAATTAAATTTTTTTACAAGGAACCTAAATAGTAGACTCAACTTTCATAGGAATAAGAACACTAAAAAATGTATCCTCATAAGAAACAAAATCTCCAGAAATACACGTCTAAACAATTTCACCTTCCAAAATTGAATGATTTTCAGTAATAATGCGAATAAAACTAGAAAATAAAATACATGACACATACTAAGCTTAATAATATACCAAAAAAATCATAGGATACTACTTATGTGGCTCATAAGGGGGATAAGTCGGTAATATGAACCTGAGAATCGGTATATATTAGGAATGATCATATTTTCACAATGAGACACCACCAATGGAGCTCTCTTGGGCAGGAAATACCTATAATATATCTAAAATTTTTAATGAAAAAATCATGGTGAATTTATTTATGAAACCCTCTACAGAGCCCCACTTTATATGAAAAAAATTCCATTTATTATAAATAAATTAATGATCCCACCCAAAATAAAAATACAACCTAGAATAGTCTAAGATAAGTAAATATCAACCAAAGTCCATGGAACCAACTTTTTATTTTATCTTATAATGTAGGAATTTTCATATAAAAACATCCCATGTGACACATATATACCTTTCAGTATAACTGGATTGTGGAATATGAGTGGGAGACTTGGAAATGTCACCTGTACCATAGTTGAGCTATGTTATTGACCTTGATTAAGGTCTATCATCCATTGAAAAAATAGACATATATATATCTACCACATGTTCAAATATCCATCACTAAATAATACCTGAATTCTTTTCCTTATAGGAGGTGAATATATAAGGACCTTTAGTCGATGAGAGACACAATCATGTGAATAAAAACCATATAGGTGGCTATGATCTTCAAAAAAAAATTCCATGATAGGATGATTTGAACCAAACATTGAATTTAATATATAATCATGAAACCCTACTATTGACTCAAAATAGTTTATTGTTTTCAAAATCTCTAGATCGCAAAAAAATCTCTAGAACATTTGATACGATATAAAATAGTGGAAATGGAAGGATAAGAGCATCTGTAACATGGGACGATACCCTATTAAGAGCTTCATTGAATGAATAAGGGTCTAATATTGGGGTTTCAATGTCTACCCCCATAGAATTAAAACCTAAAAGTACCACTTTAACTTTTCATAATATTTAAAAATTCAAAGTTTTATTTTAAAATTTCCCTAGAATAGTCATACGGGAGGTGGTAGATGATGGAGAAAGAATATGAACCTCACTGACTAGAAAACACTCATTATAAAATAAGGAATCATTTGAATGACTCAACCTCTTATCAATGATAAAAAACATGTAAATATATCCTGGTATGAGTGGCTTGTAGTATGGACAAGTATCTAACTTTAAAAATGATCCCACTTGATGAAACAATACCCAAAAATAAATGGACACGTTCATTTATACCAAAATAAAAGAAAAACAAATATTTGTATATGATAATCCTTGATTATTCAAATCGTGAACCATAATCATCATTATAGGAATCAACACATATATCTATTAAAAAAATATTCTCAACATTGTAATATAAAGAAAATTCATCTATATCAGATAGAATTCCAAACAAAATTACTACACATTTTCATACTTATAAAAGTAGAAACTATTTATCAATTCTAAGAAATAATGAGAAATGGGAATCAATTGTCATAACTAAATTCAAATATTGATATATTCTTATATATGTATGTAATTTATTAAATAGAAAAATATATAGTAATAGGAAAATAATAATAAATATAAAAACTGAATCATTGTTATTTTTTAAAACTAAATGTGTTTTCAAATAATAAAAATACATTATTATATTATAATTCATTAAAAAATTGATTAGTTTTAGTTAAAAGAGTTAAAAATAAAAAAAAGAAATTTTCTATTCATAATAAAAAAATAAATCTTGTCCTAAATAACTTATATCACAGTGTATGATATATACTTTTAATATGAAAGACATGTGGGATATTCAAGAATATTGAATTTTTCATTTCAGATATACTATAGATTAGGGGATGTTTTTAATTACCCAATTGAAAATCCACATTGCAATCTCATAGATATCATTTAAATAAAAAAATAATAAAGAGAATATAATATTAGAGCTTCTGTGAACACACGTTGTACATAGATCCAATAAAAAACAAAGGGGAATAAGATAACTTGACATACAACGATGAAGTACATCAATAAGGATAGCGAGAAGCTAATATGAAAATGGAGAATGGGTTATTTGGATCAAGTAGATGATATTAGTGTGATGGATGAAGGAAGAAATGGGTAGGGGATGTTTTTATAAGTGAGGAAGGAGTAGAAGGGAAATGAATGATAGAGGAAGAAGGAGACGAGATATATGGTTTATATTATAGTGTAAGGAAGACGATATATGGAATATTATAAAAAATTGGGTTTAAATACTAGTTTTTTAATAACTTCTTCTAATAATAATAGAGGTATTTTTTAAAACCATTTACAATATTTCATTAAGCGATTACTATATTTGGGCACCACTAATAATGTTTTGTTAATTCTTTTGGTACTTTGGTTTTTTTTAATTATTAGTGTTTTATTGAAACCTTCTCTAATATACTAAACCAAATTATGTTTTTTGTTATAGAATTATTTTTTTGGGTTGTCGTAGTCTTGGTAAAAACTAAAATTTTTAATTCCTAAGATATTGAGCAGTAGCTAACCTGGGGTTCATCTAAAGAAGGTAGTGTGTATATTAAAGTGTTTTATTACAACATATTATTGTGATTTTTCTATATTATTAATGTAGAAAATGAATGAAAAAATGATCAAGAGAGGAATAAGTAAGACATAAAAAAAATTAAATTTTAACTATGAAATTAGAACGAATTTTATAAGAACTATATATGGCCTAGTTTTCACACCTTTAAAATTCACATTAAACAACATATAAATAATTTTAATCCAAAAAACTAAACCCAATTAAATGTATAAAACCCTTATACATCATGATATAATTATTTTTAAATAAATTAAATATCTTATATAACTTGAGATGCATGAAACACTAGGTTAATAGAAATAAAATACTATTTTAATTTTTTTTATTTAAAGACGACCATTATAACCAAGACGTTTAATTAGTTCGTATGAATAGGAATAAAAAATTTATGAAACTTATGTTCTATAAATTTATGAAATAAATGAAATTATTGTATATTTATTTGAAATATATTAAGAACAAATTGGATGAAAAATATAGGTTTTCTAAAAATTAATATTTTTATAAAAGGATGTTTAGTCATGGTTTTTTGTCATTATTATTATTATTTTTCAAATTTTAGTTCAATTATATATTTTTTAATCCAAATTATTTTATTGTAATCAATTTAAAATTTATTTTTTATATAAAAAATTTTCAACTTATGAAATTTTCTGTTTTGTAAAACCATTTTTTCGAAACATCTATGTGTTTCATTTTAAATTAAAATCTTCAACTTCTATGAATTTAATTTTAAAAAATATATTACACATTTGGAATTAGAATAATTTATATTTTCTTTTATTTTAAAATTAATTTTTGATCCCCATGAATTATGAAAACATTAAAAAATATTTATTGTAGTTAAGGTAAAAATAGGTTTACCAGGGTTTAAACAAAAATGATAATAGAAAAAAATTACCCAAAACGTGACTGCATAAAATGTTCTGGTCATTATTAGACATTATATCTTTTAAAAATATAAAATTGTACATTTTTTTACATTTTTAATTAGATAAACCCAGGTGTATATTTTTATTTCCATAACATCAATGTTTTTATCTCCCCCAATTCTAAAAGGCCACCCCTATCATCATCATTACACACATCCAAACCCCATTGTCTTGGAACTTTACTACTAAAATAACTTACCTAATTCACTCCCCTAATATTATAATTATTTTTTGGGATCAAGAGACAAACTAGGAAGGATTTTTATTTAAACCAATAGATGTTGTTCGTAGAAGTGGAAACATCCTTAACCAAGTTTTTTATTTCTTATTTAACCTCTGTAAAATAAAATTTAATCATGTTGAAATAATAAACTTAGTATGTTATATATACTAATATTTTTTAATGTTATGTTCAGGACCTAAAAAATATCATCCTCCCTAAAATGGGAAAAAATGTTGATCATGTGTACGACAGACTACCACCTCATGTACCTATTTAATTCATTTTACATAACCAATTATCATGGATGTATATAATAATGTATCTAATTTTAATATATTATATTAATTATTTTATGATAATTATGTAATTATAATATGAGATACACCTTTTTAAATTTAATTCCAAATATCATATAATAACATCGCTTATTTTTATGGAGGACCACCAATTCACAATGTGATGTGATTTATTTTTTTTACATAAACCTTACATGGAAGGTAATAATGAATAATTTTACGTTTATATGTTATATCAATGACATATTAACCATTATGGTAAAGTAATATATCATATACATCCTTTTAATATGATCTATTAAATAAATCATAATGTTGTTCATGTGTACAGTGGACTATTGCCACATGAAGTGATGTGATTCATTTTTATAAATAATCACATGGATGGTATGTGGTGGGTATTTAATGAAATAATATGATATTTATTACATAATGATATTTTGGGAAATATAAAATGACACTTAACTTCCTTCAATCATGATCTTAAAAAGTTAATATGTTACTCAAGCGTACGTATGAACTTTCATTTCCTTGATTGTATCATAGTTAGTTTTTTATAATCAAATTTAATGTTTGGTATAAAAGGTAATAATTATTAATAATAATGATCTATATTTCATGGTAACCATTTTGGGAATGATTAATTAATAATATTTTTGAACCTAGTTAACATATCAATGTGGGTTTGGACATATGGGTAGTTTATCATTAAAGCATCTGAAGGGATAGTAATTGGTTATGTAATTGAATATGACGTGTTAAATATTAAAATAAAAGGAATAATAAATTTGAAAAATATTATTAAAAAATAATTAACTAAAATATGTTTATTATTATGGAATATAATGAATGAATGTGTCAAATCATGCTCAAGGTAAGGGATATCTCTAATCAAACATTTCATTTAGGTTATTAAATTTATCTTTCAAACTAACTTTATCTTTTTCTTAAAGTTGTGTACTACTTTATGATTCTGAATATGTTACTCACATATTTACCAGGCTTATTTTTCCTTCCATTTATGAGGTGATACATTCCTTATGATCATTTCCCAAATTTCATCATTATTAAATTTCCTTTTATTATGATATGATGATTTAATATGTAGTCTATTTTCATTCATTAGGTAATTATTATGTTATTCCTTATGATTTATTTAATTATGTTTCATGCGTAGATCTTAAACATGGTATAATGGGTGCTCCCAGATAGAACTCTAACACATTGGGTAATTATTAAGTCCTATGGTACGTCATGTATGGGATCAGGGATTACGCCTAATATATTATGTTACTTTTTATAACATGTGATATTGACCAGTTAGTTATACTTGAATCAAGTTTAATTCAAACTATATATTGTTTAAAGATCTCCTATGTTGCCATGATTTAATAAAATCATGTTAATTGTGATACGATTCCATGAAATTACACATGAACCTTTTCTTTTATGATATCATGTTTTACCTTTGACTGTTATGGTATGTTTCCTTATCACATTTATAATTATACTTGTATTTTTCTCTCACCCCTAACTTTATGTATTTCATAGGTTAGGTCGTGCCTTTTTATGATCTAAATTGGATTTTAATAGGATACTATAGTGAATAAGTTAAAGATACTAGGTTTTATGTAAATTTTGATATAATATGAACCTAGATATCCAAATACATAAGGAATCTATGATCCTTTGGTTGTATTAATGGATATTTACTTTTAACATTCTTAAAAAACTAGGTTTAATAGACTTTGGCCACCATATTTGTTATAAAAGTAATGGTTTTTCTAACCTTTGGAACTAGGATGAAAAACATTTAGTGTGTACCTTATGGATATCTCTATGAATAAGAATAATGATATAAAAGTAGTATATAGTCTTTGTGATGTATTGAGTGAGTGGGTTCTATTAAAATAAATCCCTATATATATTTAACATGTTTATGTGGCACCATAAAAGAGGTATTTAGGAGTAATAACCTAGAAAATGACACATTGAACTGGACTCGATTATGACATGGTGAAACATAATGGGACTTGTTTCAAACTTATTTTACCACTCGTAGAAGACATGTTATGTAAATTTTAAAACTATATGAACCGTTATAAAGGACCTAAAAAATTAATATGTTAGAAAAACCAATTGTGAAATTACATTGAATAACCTAAGTTCAACCCTAGGGGATCATAAGTTAGGATGTACTTATCATCTCTATGATATTCCTCTGATGTTAATAAGTTCCACTTGTGAAATTTTATTAGTTGATTTATTATAATTTTTCTTTTATACTTATTAATAGCTGGAAATAGGATAAACCATTCCAAAAAAAAACATTATTGGTAATATGATTATTTTTATTGTGATATGCCTAATCTCATGGGTGATGGAGATATAAACTTAATTGAAGAACCAGATCAACTAGCTTAATTTATGAATAATAACATGAATCATGAGTAATTCCCAACTCACCCTAAAATGGATTAAGTTAGAGTTGAATCATTTATGTGACAAAGGCCACCTATAATTAGTAGAACTTGTGATCACATCATTGTTGAAAAATAAATTAACTCCATTTAGATGATATTCAATGTTCTTTAATGCATAGAGAAAGATAAATTTGTACTATATTTTTATCGAATAGAGGGAGAAGCTAATAAATGGTTTAAACTAATCAAAAACATAAATTAAATAGAGGATATTGATTCTATGGAATGATAATACATAATGAAAATATATTTCAATAAATATTTCCCACAAACTCCCCATTGTAAAATAGAGATAGAGTTCCCTAGTTTGAAGAAAAGGGAAAAAGTATATATTGGGTCATATAAGGAAAAAATCACATGGATTTTAGTGTACGCCTCCATCATTGTAACCAGAACTGAAATTATGCTGGTCATTTTCATTAGTGGGTTAATGAGAATTCTATGAGAATATTTGGTGGTCCAAGAAATTTATTGTTATTAAGAGATTTTATATTGTGACCTCAATATTTAGATGGACATTGGTGACACATAGTGGTCTCATGGGACCAGTGAAAAAAAAACATAAAGTGGAGTTTCATTCATGTACATTAATAGATAAATCCAAAATGGTAAAGAAAACAAAATAGACTAGTTTTTAAATAGTTGGGTAAGAATCATCTCGTAAACATCCCAAGGGGAACCAGAAAATGATTCATGTTTGGAAAAAGGAACTTCAGGATAACAAGTGTCATTGGGAAATAATGGAGACTAATAATGAATAATAAAAAATAAGTATCCTATGCATAATATCTCAAAAATAATGTTTTTTAACTATATGGAAAATGGGTAATATTCAATACAATTCCCTAAACCAATGGTTGTCGAATAAATTCATCGATAACAAACTCCAAGGTAGTAAGGAAGGGAATATTCTATCACTAATCCCATACAGGATTTTAAAAAATATGTGGTGATTGATAATTTAATTATTAATTCTAGAATAGAAAATGTACCTTTTTATTCTAGTTCTAGGTATTCTTTCATATCTTTCATGTTTATTAGAAATATTCAAAGAAAATCTCAAAACATTGGAGTTGATCTATTTTTGAGAATAGGAAAAAGATTGATGGTTTCATCCCAAGTATATAACTCCTCTACGGTCAATTATTGTTTACATAGTCTTCTATAAAATCTCATCATACAACATTTATTAGAGTTTAATTCTATTTTCTAAAGTGATTAGAAAACATTATATAAAGATAATGTCAACTATCAACATAGGGAGATCACTCTTCATGTATCATGTCATAATATTTTTTGGTATATGTGTAAGGATGTGGATGAATCTCCCATAGAATCTAATAATCAACAATAAATATTATTACATTATGTTAATGTATATCTTGTCCAAATTATTTTTAAAAGGATATTATAATTCTGGATGACATGACCATTATGAGGGATTATAATGATGTATTACCTAGACAGTTATGTAGTCTTTTTCCTAATAGATATTGTGAGTAGTCAATTGAAGATATACATTAATCACAACCCATATCAAATATGCCTCAGAAAGTGGCCACCATTGAGTTGGAAGAATGGAAAAAGTTGTTACAAGAGTATTTGGAAAATATTTTTATATTCTAAATTTCTTCACTATGGGTTGTGATACTCCACATCATCAAGAAAAATTATGGGTCAATGTGCCTCATTATTGATTATCATGAACTCAAAAATAAATTAATAAAGAACTTGTATATCCTCCCATGGATAAATGACTTTTTTTATCAACTATGTGGAGCCATGTATTTATATATGGTAGAACATGGGTTGGGGTATAATGAATTCAGTGTAAAGAAAAATGTTACTCCCAAAATTGTCATTCACATAATGTATGGGAACTATTATTTTGTAGTAATTCCTTTCAGAATCACCAATTCTACAATACTATTCATGGAATTGATGAATATAGTATTTAGAGATTACCTAAAATAAATTCTTTTAGCCTTATATATATAATATTTTTAATTACTCTAAATATTAGAGGGAGTATGAGAAGCATTTAATTACTATTCTAAGGTCTTTGAGAAAGGATAAGATATATGGAATGGATAGTAATTGTGAGTTATGGATTAAGTAAGAATCGTTATTGTAGAATATTATAACCAGTGAAAGGGTTATCTATATACCCTTTTAGGAAAAACATAATGAAGGACTGGTGTAGACCATCATTGGTAATGAATATCAGTAGTTTCCTTAGAATAGATTGGTATTACCGATGATTTCTTAAAAACATTTCAAGATTTTTAAACTCACAAACCAAGATAACATATAAGTGAGTAAGATTTTTCTAGACTAGGGTATGCGATGAGATCTTTAGGGAGTTGAAAATGAGGATTAACATTTCACCATTACTTACGATTCCCTAAAATGGTGATCATTTTTTAATTTAAAGTGATTATTCAAAGAAGGGGTTGGGTTATATAGTAATGTATAATGATATGTTGATAGCCTATAACTCAAGGAAGTGGAATTGAAAATATAAAAACACCCCACACATGTAAGTTCTTTGGTGGTAGTAATATTTTCATTGACTATATGACAACATTATCTCTATAGGTGGATGTATGAAATATGTATGGATCATATGATCCACGAATTTAAATTCATATATAATTACCTTAACATGAACCATTGAAGATGTTTAGATATTATCATAGAAAATGACTACACAATCCATTACCATCCTAGAAACGAAATGAATGTGGCAGGCTCTCTATGTAGAAAGAACCTAGGGATTTTATCAGTGATTAGAATTTTGAGGGATTCAATCTTCTTAGGCATGGAAATTATCGACATGGAAATAGTAAAATGTTATTAATATTAAATTTCTCAAATAAATTCATAAGAATCCACTATTGAGAGAATCATGGTGGCATGGAAATAGGATTAGGTGTAGTAGAAAATAGTTGAGAATATTCCATATTTCATTATTACTAAAAATGGGTTTATAATCATTTGAACTCATATATATGTCTGAAAAAAAACTATAGCTAAAGAGAGAGCTTACATATTATTCACATAGAAAATCATTCTCTATTCATATGAGAAAAATACATATGTATAAGGAAATGAAGTTGAACATATGAGGGAATAACATTAATATGGAGATTACATAATTTGTATCTCAAATCTTGGTATAGAGAAACATTAAGGATAAATGACATAATAATAAGTGTATTATTCTATAGTTTCATATATCTATATGTAAATGGGAAAAATGATCCAAGTATTTCGCCATATGACTCCATAGAACACCAAAAGACAATAACGCCATCTGGGTGGTAGTCAGTCCCCTTAAAAAGTAAGCACATTTCATTACTATATAGTAATATTTCTTTATTAACCAACTAGATAAGATATAAATAAGGGAAGTGTTTTGATTTTATAGAGTGCCACAATGATTTTTTATCTAATCAATATCTAAGATCTTCCTCTTGTTTATGGATATTTTTTTATCAAGCATTGGATACAAAACATAGTTTCATCACTTCTGATCACCCGAAAAACAATGTTTAGATTGAAATAACCATAACAAATCTGTAGGATATGCTGAGGTCTTCGTCAATATATTTCAAAAGATGTTGGTATCAAAACCTTCCCCTTGTATATAACTCATATAACAATAGTTTTCATTCTAGCATTCAAACATAACCGTATGAGAATCTGTATAGGAAGCGGTGCTAGACTCAAACCTGCTAGGATAAATTTGGAAATTGTAAGCTAATGGGACATGATCTTTAAAAAAATATGACAATGATGGTCTAAACCATTCACTATTATAAGAAACATGCATAAAGTATACATAAAATCTATGTAGACGACCGTCAACAATATCTTGAGTTTGAGGTCAGAGATAAGGTGTTCCTCCATATTTCACTATCGAATAATGTCCCGAGGTTTAGGTAGAAGGGAAATATTAATCATATATAAATCATCCCTTTTGAGATCATGTAGAAAATCCAAGTTGTGGCTATAACACTTGATATATTGTGATTTTTTAAATTAATTTTTCCTTTTTGATATTTTTCATTTCATGATACACTAAAGATAGATTATTTATATTAAAGAACTATGTTTGGATTACATTATATATATCAGCAAGTTAATCATTTCCTACACGTAACATAATCATGGTCTTTCTCTACATAGAACACCGAGGTTATCTTTCATTATAATCAAGAATGGCTTTCCTCGTTGACGTGCGTAACACGCAAGGCGAAGGATTACCAAAAAATATTATATTATTAAAATATGATTATTTAATATTATAAAATTAAACTTTGATGAAAAATTAGTGGTTAAGAATATTATTAAATAATTTATGAATATTTATGGTTTAAAAAATATAATATGAATTCATTGGTTACCAATTAATTATAAATGAAAATGAAAACTAATTGAATATAAAAGGAAATATCATTATGGACACAAATATATTTTACACTAATAAATTAAATTTACATATTTTTATACCAATGAACTAATTCAAAAATTACTTTCACATGGAACTTACTTGGCATATGTTACATATAACTCCAACTTGCTGTAGGTTACACGAAACACCGACTTGGAGTATAATGCACACAACATTGAGCTTACGCAAATCAATATTTTTATCTAATTATTTAAATGAAATAATTATTATCTAGACATTAAAATTATTTATAGTTATTGTAATAACTACTTTTAAAAATTATAATTGTTTTATATAAATAAAAAATATGTATAATGAAAGTTATGATTTTTTGTAATGTCTATTTATGTTAAAAATACCATTTTTTAATGGACCACTTTTAATAAACAAAATTAATTTTAGAAACATTTAAAAATTTAAATTGATAAAATTAACTTAATTTTTTATATCACAACATTTAAATTATCCTAGGGTGAATTTTTGGAATTTTCATGAGAAACTTCATTTTTTGATGAATAGTAAAAAATACTCCTTTTAAGTTTAAAATTGCCTTCTTGTTTAACTTATTATTAATTTCAATTGATATTATAATTTTTTAAGGATAAATTAGAAAAATATTACATATATTAATACAATTTAATTCATTTAAATCAATTTCACTTTGGAATTGATTATAAAAAGAAAACAATCTTGTGAAAATTTTTCTAGTTTCAAAACACGTCATTTCATCTCATCTACGGGATTAGAATTAATCTCAATTTTTCCGCTTCTATGATTTTGAATTTTTAAAATCAAAAATCAAAAATTATATTAAGTATAATATTTAGTGTCTAATAATACCAAGTTAATTTTTTACCAAAATTATTATTAAAAGTGATTAAAATTAATCACACCCATCAAGGCCAAATTAAGCATAATAAGGGACTAAACCTTACAATTAAGGGCCCAAATGACCTATACACTTGTCCAAAACCCATTTTATGTCCATAGTTAGGTATTATAAATTCAATTATTGAGGTTTTTTTTTCTTATTACTGTTTTTGGAATGAACAAGTGTATACTTAACTTGTTTCTAAAAATTCCAAGTGATTCGTTTTCCTTCCATATAAAAATCCACCACCTCTCTCGATTCTTCAAACCAATAAAACCTATTAGGTTATACCATTATATACCTAATATACTTCCAAACATATCTCCATTCCCTCTATAAGTCTTACCTTTGGAATAAGGCAATCCAAGGAAGCCTTTTGGCATAAACCAAAAAGAGTTACCCAATTAAGAGGTAACCTATTATCTCAAGTCATTTATTTTATTTTCCTTCTACACCTCCTAAAAATATCTTTATTATATGATTATATAAAAAAAGTATAAAAAATATTTTAGAATGTTTTTATTTAAATGTCTTTACCTAAAATTATGCACACCTCTATCTAATGGGTAACAAACTTACTATTTCTGTGTACGACGAACTACTTTCTCACGAAATAATTATTGTTCATTTTTCCATCACCACCTAGCATGGTGTCAATTATGATGGAAACTATTTTTATATATTTCATATATTAAATTTATCATTCATTTAAGATTATTTATTCATTTTTACAACACATATTGTTTTACTTTCCATTTGTTTTTAATACTATAATTTCGTTTGAGAAAGTGGGGACCACCACCCACTCAAAGTGATATGATTCATTCATACACCACATGAATTGTATTGAGGATGGTTTTAGTGAATATATAAGATATATATGATATAATAAATCTAATGTAAAAATGATATATATATATACATATATATATTTATATATTTATTTTACTTTCATTCTATCAACATAACAATTAAAATGAAATAACATTTATGAATACATATGGTGTACCGTCTCTTTGAATGGTATATTAAAATTCATTCATATATATTCAATATATTATTATAATAAATATATAATCTATATACAAGATATATTTATCATTGTTTACATTTTGGAAATCATGAAATAATGTATAAATACCAAAGATATAACAAATTAAGACACTTGTGAATAATAAAGATAATATTACCTGAAGTGAATCATTAAAATAGAATTTTTAACAAGAGGGTAATATAAGGTCATACTAAAAACACATATGGTATTAGGTATAAAAATATGGTTATTTAAATTATGTATAATAAATTTATATTTATTATACCAGTGTTTTGAACATGTCCAAAGAGATTTAAGACATAAGGTAAGGCAATTTCATATCACTTTTTATTTCTATGAGATACATGATATGCTCTATAATCTTTAATTTTTAGTGGTGTAATAAATTTACATGAATGTATTATATTTATATTATAACAAAATTTATGGGTATTAACATATCATTTTTATTAAATTTCATTCATGGGGTTTAGTTTTCAAAAGATACCAAACCGGTAAAAATGTTTTGTATCAATTTTTTTTCTTTAAGACTCGTGTTTTGTTATGAACCTAAAATATATTTATAGGGGTATATAATTACATTTTACATGTTTTATGATGAATATAATTGTTTTAATAATATTCTTATATTCATTCAAATTACTTTTATTACATGTTTAGTACGATCTTAGGTTACCATGTTATAAGATTTTATTGATACTATCTCATCGCTTTTCTAGATTCTTTATGTTTATGATTCCTTTAATGAATTATTATGTAAAATATATAAATAAATTAATGAATTTCCTTATCCTTTTTTAATTTATTATTTACTCATGTATTAGTACCATTTTCTACACATTGGTACATAATATTGTTAAGAAAGTGTTTTTATGTAAGCCTGATTATACCATCTCTTTAGTCAGGAATTCATTTTCCTTCAAAACCATGTTTTCTAAAAATGGGTTTTATGAATATTTTAATAATATACTATGATAATTAATGGAAATTATTTCACTTGTTCTATTTGAAAAATATTTTAAAATGAGTCTTTTTTTCTCTTTCAAATTGATGAAATTTTCTATCATTTTTACCTTGAAAAAGAAATGTTCTTTTTACCTCATATAAAATGTATGGATTTCTCTACCGTAAATCATAAAAATATTTCTTTTCTTATTTAAACCTTATTTTTTTATGAAATTTTTTCTAAAATATATTTTCAAATAAATTTGATTTCAAAATGTTTTAAAGATTATTTTATAAATTTTCAAGTAAAATAGTTTTCAAAATGTTTTCAATATTATTTTATGTGTTTCCAAATAAAATTGGTTTACAAATGTTTTCAAGATTTATTTATATGTTTTAAATTTATTTTCAAGGAAAATATTTTTCAAAATGTTTTATATCACTATTTATATGATTTCAAAGTATTTTCAATTAAATGATTTTCAAATAAATTTCAAGCTTTCTTTAGAGTTTTTCAAAGTGTTTTTGAAGAAAATGGTTTTTAAAATTTTTTAGGCTTATTTTTTATGTTTTCAAGGAAAATTGATTTAAACTGATTTCAATTATTATATATAAGTTTTGAAGGTATTTTCATTGAAATTTTTTATCAAATGGTTGTATGATTTAAAAATCCTTTTTCAAAGTTGGAAGATAATTTTGAATAAAAAATGTTTTTAAAGACATTTAGAACTTACATTCTATATCAGACAACATCCATTGATGTCACTCATTACCTTTTACGAAATGATCTAAAGGTTCTACTAATATCTTTTCTATGACTATATAATTCTTAATGTCATGGTCTTTATGAAACTAATTTCCCTTTCATGGTTTTTATTTTTATAAAATCTATTTCTCTTTCACGAGTTTTAGGTTTTGAAAATTGTTTATCTTTCATAGGTTATACATTAATTAAATCTGCTTCTCTTTCACAAGTCATTATTTTAATTAAATGATTATGATTCTTATATATTCTTTATAGTTATGATATGTTGACATGTTTATGATACCCATTTTATTTCATGGGTTAAAATACAATTGTTTATGATTTTTTGTTACATGTATGTATAATTTCACTATGATATTGGTGAAACCTCTATCTTCCTCCAATGCATTTGATAAAGATTTATAACTCATAAGATAGAATAATATGGTCTTGTAAGTAAAAACTGACTATTAATATGGCCATGTGAGTGAACCATGACTACCAATATGGTATGAGGAGTGATCTCATAATACTATAATGGCCATGGGTGTGAACCATTAATACCGAGATAGTATGATGAGTGAAATAATTATACTAATATGGCCATGGGAGTGAACCATTACTACCAAGTTGGTATGGGGAGTGATGGCGTACTACCAAGATGTTATTGTAACCAATTCCTTGGATACTATGGAAATATTATAATATTCTTATGTGTTTTCCAAAATTATATATTCTATTCCTATGTTATGATTTCATTAATTATGTTCTTCATTTACTTATGAATCATGTCTTATGAACTTCCAATATCTACTATGATATCTAATATCTAGATTATGACCTTAAAATTTTATCCTCAAGTTGCATACACTTTTGTTCTTGTTATGATTATGCATTTACTTTATATAACCTTACAAATTATCTAAGATCACTGTTTCTTATGTTTCCTTTAAAATGGTTATAAAGAATGGTTTTAGTAAGAAGTACTAAAGGTTTAGATAATTATGGTAGATGTTGAAGATATTACACCAGGAGAGATGATTTGGTTTCCATGTTTCTAAAGACACTAAACTATTATTGTCCACAGGAATGTATTTTTGTAATGTAAAAAATATCCATAAAAAATAATGAAATATCCTTGTATTTCAAGCTTGGGTTGTTATAATTGTTTTCAAAGGGAAGGTTTAGTCAACCTTTGGAAACTAGAATGAGAAATAATTTGTGACATTCCAAGGTATATTTCTAAGGATATGTCTAGGGATGTCTCTAAGGATAAGTATTTGGATGAGTTAATGTTTAGGAAAATATATTGTAATTTTGGTAAATTATAGAGTGAGTGGTTTCCTATAAATACATCCATGTATGGATACTATAAGTGGATGTTTCTTTGGAATAGATATACCTAGTAGTAACACCTCCGGAAAGATGTTTTGAGCCTTACTAAGGAGAATATGGTACCAGATAATAGGCCTTGATGCACACCTGGTTTGACACTCCCAGTGGATATTATTTGGGTATTCACAAACTATTCATGAAACATTATGAAGGATTTCAATATAAGTCAGAAATTAATAATCTAGGATAAAACTAGTGTCTCATAGATTAAGAAAAGTGTCACAATTTAGACATACTATAAGTAATTGTCTTTATAACTATGTAGTTTTCTTCTATGATAACTAATGTTCACACCATTCTTCTTTTTGTAGATAATGGTGTGAACCAGATGGAATTTTATTAATGATTAATGTGATGGATGACTTTCTGATGATCATACAAATGTGATGATCACTGGAGTGAGACATGTTGTAATCATTCCTAATAGTTGTTCATGCAACATGATTAACAATATATACCTTAACCAACTCTCAAAACCCTCCTAGGAAGAGAAATAAGGAGTTTAATGAGAGTTTAGGTAATGGAGACCATGGAATAAAAAATATTTTGTTTTCATCATGTCAATAATGTGGAAAGAATCACCTAAGTGAATATCTTATAGAAACAAGAATATGTTTTTACTGTGGTAAATAAGGAAACAAATCAAGTGACTGCAAGTTAAAAAAGAATAGTTCTATTAATGAAATGAATGAGAATATTGTCCTCCCTATGTCATCATTAAAGGTTTAGTGTATTATGTGTGGAGTAAATGGTCATTATTAAACTCAGTGTCCTAATAAGAAATCTCTTAAAAAGGATCATCATGTTGGTACAAGTAATGGTTACATTTCCTATGATGAAGATAATAATGATGAAATGTGAGAGGAAAGATGTATTATGATAAGGTAGACTTGTAAATGGATTAAGGATAAAGTAATATATGTTTTTATGAATTTGGATTAAATAATTATGTTATATTATAGGTGAAATATATAAGTATTTTTTATTTTATGTTTTTATCTATGGATTTACAAGAACATGTTGAATGGTTCTGATGGGATAAAGAAGTTATATAATGGAAAGGAAATGTCTATGAAAAAAAAAATATTTAAGGGAATAATAACCCTTAATATGTTCCTTAGGATATGATAATATTGTTTAGATAAAGGTATCTGGGATATGAATAAGTAAATTGGAAGGTACTGATTAACTTGGAACTTATTAAAGATTTCCTGAAAAGTAGTTTATGCTATCATGGATGATGTTTATGACTTCATTGATTTAAAGAATATATCCAGTAATCATTGGAATAAGGAAGCATATTGGTTTTCTTAAAGTATTTACGATAATTAAGGTTAGTACCTTGTTTCAAGAGAATATATGATGAGGGTATTCACATATTGTAATGTGAAAACTAAGAGCTTATTTTTGTTATATGGGGGTCAATGTTAAGCTAGTTTCATGAATTTATTTCTAAAGATTTGGATTTATATATTTCAGAAGGTTTTTTGAGTTTAACCATTCATGAACAATTTAAGATAAACTTTAGAGGGGGAATTTATGTATTTACTTTATATTAAAAACCTTGGATAAAAGATTATATGGTGATTAACCTTATTTTAATGATGTACATCATATTTATTTTTGAAATTATATTAGTGTGATTTTGGAAAAGGATAACATATACTTCGGGAGATAACCAATCATGTATGGCAAGGCCATGATACTTAATCCCCTGACCAAAGGACGATAAGGGTTTTACACCTACCATTGGCCTAAATGATGTCTTGGTTTATGTATAATTATTTTTGATGAATAATTATTATGGTGAAACAATAGTGTTTCTTTTTATCTTTAGAGATTAATTTATTAACCGTATTTAATTTTAAGAATATTTATAGATAAATAGTAATACTTTTCATTCTTTTATGGGTGATAATATCCTCTAAAAGTGTATTTTCTTACTTTAAGAATCATAGTTAATTTATAGACATCCATTTCTTGAAGTAATGGATGAATTGGAAATACATAAAATCAAAACCAAAGAATGATATTTTTTTTTGTATTCTTGGTGAATAAAATAATTAAAAATTTACAGGATAATGATCTAAAATGAAAATGTGTTGTCCTAATAGCATCATTTTTTATTCAACCAATGGACTTTTAAATCATCACAGATTTATGAATTTGAGGCCCTAAACTTTTCATTGATCATTCACTTGTTTTTGATTGATGAACTAAATCAATAACTATAAATATTTACACTTTTGAACCATGTCCAATATTCACTCCCAACATATGTTCTACTATATGGAAACATAGTTATATGTTAATTTGTGTAACCATTATGGTTTCCTACATTTAATTTTTAATAGAAGAGTTAGTATTCAATTGTACGAAGTATGTGTCTATGAATGAATCTTTCAATTATTAATCCTTTGATAACCGAGATGAATTTTAGGGTGAAATCATTTTTAATGGGGGTAGAATGTAACACCCTGAGAGTTTGTGAATTATATTTTTCCTATTAATTTTTCCTTTTTGAAATTTCTCATTTCATGGAACACTAAAGGTAGTTTATTTATATTAAAGCTCTATGTTTATCTTGAGTTTTACATAACACCAAGTTAATAGTTCCCTACATACAACAAAAACATTTGATTTATATACAAATAAAACTAATGTTAGATTTCATTATATATAAAAATGACTTTCCTTAATGACTTGTGTAACATACAAGACCATGGTTTACAAAAAAATAATATATTATTAAAATATAAATTTTTAATATAATAATATAAAATCATGATGTTAAATTAGAGGTTATTAATATTATTAACTAATTTATGATAATATATGGTTTACATAATATAATATTAATTCATAGGTTACCTATTAATTATATATGAATATGAAAACAGATTGAATATAAAAGAAAATATTATTATGGTCATAACTTTGTTTTACACTAATAAATTAAATTTACATTTATGTATAGTAATGAACTAATTTAAACATTATTTTCATATGGAACTCACTTGGCATACATTACACACATCATCAACTTGGCATTTGTTACATGCAACAGTAACTTGGCATACGATTCACATAATACTGAGTTTCTTTGTAGAATATTTTATTTATATAATTATGTAAATGGGATAATTATACCATAGACGTTAAAATTAGTTATTGGAATATTAATAATAAATTTTAAAATAGTTCTTATAATTTTTTTATAAAAATAAAACATTATTATTGTAAAAGATATGTGTTTTAGTAAATTCATTTTATGTTAAAAATACAGTTTACTTGAATAAATCAATTTTAATAATAAAGTTAATTTTAGACACATTTTGAAATTTAATTTAGTAGAATAAACTTCATTTATGAATTCAATATGTGGAATTTATCCTATAGTGAATTTTTGGTATTTTTCTAAGAAACATCATTTTTTGATGAATAGTGAAAAATAATACTTCTTCTTTAAAAACTACCTTTTTATTTAATTAGTTATTAATTATAAATGATATTGTAAATTTTTTATGGTAAAATTAGATAAATATTACATCAATTATTAAAATTTATTCTATTATAATCAATTTCCATTTGAAATTGAATATAAAATCAAAACGAACATTTGAACATTTTTCTACTTAAAAAATATCTTATTTCATCCCGTCTTTAGGATTAACATTAATATTAATTTTACCTATTATATGATTTTAATTTCAAAAAACATAAATGCACCATTTCATTAATTATAATATTCAGATTATAATAATACTAAGTTAATTTTTGACCAAAATGATTAGAAAAAGTGACTAAAATTAATCACAATGATTAAGTCCAAATTAAGCTTAATTAGGGACTAAACCTTAAAATTAAGGGCCAAAATGATCTATCCAATTTTCAAAAACCCATTTTATATCCATATTTCTTCCATACACATTCCATTATTGAGTTTTTTAATGCCCTTTTTTAGGAAAGAACTTGTGTACACCTAACTTGTCTCTAAAAATTATATGAGAGTCCTATTCCTTCCAAATAAAAATTCACCACTTCTCTCACTTCTTCACACCTATAAAACCTATCAGTATTGGAAACAATATTCCCAATAATCTTCCCAAAATACCTAAAATACTACTAGAATCACTCCTACTAGAACATGGAAATAAAATGAATGTTTTTGGCACAAACCAAAATGAGTTACCCGATTAAGAGACAACCTCTTCTCTCAAGTCATTTCTTTTATTTTCCTTCTCCACCCCGCGAAATATCTTTATTCTATGATTATATAACAAAACCAGTATAAAAAAATATACTAGGATTATTTATTTAAATGGTTTTACATATAAATATACACAACTCCATCTAATGGGTAACGAACATACTGTTTCTGTGTATGACGAACTACTGCCTCACGGAATGATGATTGTTCATTTTTTCCATTCCCACCTACAATAGTAGAAATTTTGATAGAAAATCTATTTATATATATGTCATATATTTAATTTTTTATGACATTAATATTATTTATTCCTTTTTACAACATATATCATTATACTTTTTATTTTTTTTAATAAAATAATTTTATTTGAGGAAGTGTGGACTATAACCCCCTCAAAGTAATATGATTAATTCATGCACCACATGGATTGTATTAAGGATGGATTTAGTGGATATGTAAGATATATATTATATAAAAAATATATCATAATAAGGATATATATTGAAATATATATACATATATGAATTTTAATTTTATTCTATCAACATGAAAATTGAACAGAAATGGCGTTCATGAGTACATACGACCTTCCGTCTCCATAAACAATGTATTCTATTTCACACTCATACATTATATATGTTATTATAATACTCATATAATATATAAATATAATATTTATATGATGTTTTAAATTTTTTAGATCATTATATAAATTTTAAATACAAAAGATATAACAAATTATGACACAAGTCAATAATAAGGCGAATATTACCCGAAGTGAAACCTTAACATACGATTGTTAACAAGAGGGTAAAATAATGTAGTAATAAAAACATATATGGTATTAGTTATAATAATATTCATGTTTAAAATATTTATAATAAATTCATATTTCTAATATATGTTAATTGAATGCGTATGATTAGAGTCAAGATCCAAGGTATGAAGATTTCATCACTTTTTTAATTCTGTGAGATACATGTTGTGATCTCCACTCTTTAAATTTTTTGTTGTATTTGTACCAACCATGATTTTATTAAATTTATCTTATAACTAAATTTATGGGTATTAAAATATATTTTTTATGAACTATCATTTATGGGGTTTAAGTTTCAAATGCTACCACGTTGGGTAAACATATTTTGTCTCAATTTTCCTTCTTTGAGGCTGATGTTTTGTTATGCACCTAAAATATTTTTTGAGGTGTATAAACATAAATTTTACATGTACTATCCTTAATATAATTCTTTTAAATATATTTTATTCTTCATGAAATTTAATTTTTTTACATGTAATGTATGATCCCTTGTTACCATGTTATAAAATTTATTGGGAGAATCTCATCGCTTATCAATATTGTTTACGTTTATGCTACCTTTGATGAATTGTTGTGATCCATCTCTCAAAAAAATCATGAATTTAATAATAATATGGTTATTCATGATATATTAATTTATTAGTACCATTTTATACTCTTTGGTACATATGAAAGTTAAGAATTTGTTTTTAAGAAAGCCCAACTTTACCCTCACTTTGGCTGGAAATCTAGGTTCCTTCAAAACCATGTTTTATAAAAAGCGTTTCCATGAATATTTTATTAATATCCTATGATCATTAAAATAAATTTTCACACTTTTTTAATTTACCAATTTTTTAAAAGGAATATTCATATCTCTATTTTAATGAGAATATTTTATATCCTTTTTATAATGTAAATGGAATGTTTTTTTACATCGTACGACATGTACAAATTTATTCAACACCAATCCATTGAATGTTTATTCTCATGCTTAAAGGTTATTTTTTAAGATAATTTTTTTAAAATATATTTTCAAATAAAATGGTTTTCATAATGTTTTCATGCTTATTTTATAGGTTTTCAAGGAAATGGTTTTCAAAACTTTTTAAAGCTTCTTTTATAAGTTTTCATGAAAAAGGGTTTTAAAACAATTTCAAGATTTACTTATAAATTTTCAATATATTTTCAAGGGAAATAATTTTCATAATGTTTTAAAGCACTATTTATATATTTTGAAAGTATTTTCAAAGAAATTATTTTCAAAATATTTTCAAGCTTTCTTTATAAGTTTTGAATGAGTTTTTGAATAAAAAGTTCTTAAATTTTTTCGAAGTTTATTTAATATATTTTCAAGTAAAATGGTTTTCAAATGATTAAAATTGTTCTTTATATGTTTTAAAGGTATTTTATATGAAAATTATAATTAAATGTTTTTATGTATTAAAAATAGTTTTTCAAATGGTTTTTAGAAATGTTTCTCAAAGACATTTTAAAATTATTTTTTATATAAGATGATATCTATTGATGTTAGTCATTACCTTATAGGAAATGATCTGAAGGTTACATTCATATAATTTCCATGAATGGGGTATCCTTAATTTCATGATCATTTTGAAACCTATTTCTATTTCATGAGTTTTATATTTATGAAATCCATTTCTCTTTCAAAGGATTTATGTTTATTAAATGCAAATAGATTTCACAGGTTATATGTTTATGAAATAAATTTCTCTTTGACGAATTATTATTTTGAGGAAATTATTATAAAACATGTATCATTTAAATAGGTTATGGTATGTTTACTTTTTTATGATACCCATTTCATTGCATGTGTTAAGTTATTATTGTTTATAATTTTGTGGTACATGTATGTATGATTTCAGTATGAGATGGGTGAGTCCAATATCTCCCTATAATGTATTTGGTAATGATTTATATCTCATGAGATAGACTATGATGATCTTGGGAGTATAACTTGACTAAAAGTATTATCAGGGTATTTAACCATGAAAAAAAATATTTTCTAAAGATTGAACTCATGCAACTTAGATAACCATGGGAGTAAACCCTGACAACCAAAATGATATAAAGAGTGCACTAATGATACTAATATGGCCACATTAGTGAACCATGACTACTAATATGGTATGAGGAGTAAACCCATACTTCCAATATGGTACAGTAAGCAATGACTAGGCCAATATTTAATTAATTTTATATTTTTATGTGTTTTCTACAATTCCATATTTTATTCCAATGTTACGCTTTCATGGATTATGTTCTTAATTTAATTATGATTCATGCCTTATGAAATTAAAATATATATTTTGTTCTATAATATAAAGGGTATGATATTAAAATATTATTCTCAAGTTCTATACCCTTTTTTCATGTTATTATTTAGCAATTCCTTTATTTACCATTATTGAGAATCTGATCTCACCCTTTTCTAATGCTTCATTTCCCCAGGTCATGAAGAATATTTTTAGGTAGATGTACTAAAGGTGGAGATATTTGTGGGAGATGTTGGATATATTACACAAGGATATAAGATTTTGTTTCTATTTTTACAAAGATAATAAATATTAGAGTCCTCTAGCCTGTATTTTTGTAATGTATTGTACTGTAATATTAAATGATGTAATATCCTTCTATATCAAGACTGGGTTGCTATAGTCGCATACCGAATACCACTCCCTTATAATCTATCTCATTTACCTGATGTTTTCCATTTAACCCTATCAAATAAATTTATACTAGGCCCCTCACATGTATTGAATAAAGAGGTGGTACCACTATAGAAATATTTATCATGCGAGGAGTAGACAATGAATATCATGGATTTTAGAGGAAATGTTTTATGAAATTATACCACTCACCTAATCAAAGTGTTATAGTGAAACAACATGATTAATAAAGAAACATGGGAATTGGAAATGGTGAAGAAGTAGAAGTACCATAATTTATTTTAACCTTAGTATATAATATGAAATTTCAAGGGTGAAATTATTTATAGGAGGAAGAATGTTTCACCCCTAGACATAATGATATGTTTTTCTTAAATAATTCCAATATATTTTATGTATTTGGATGCCCGAAAAACCTAGTTTAAATGAAACATGATACTCTATTAAAACATTATTATTTATACCTTACAATTATAACCATGAAGTAAAATTGAAGGTTATGAATTAGACTAACTAAAAAATAAAACTTATGTTTCAAAAATTTATAAACAAAAATAATTTTTATCTTTTCCATATAAATAAAATATTAACTCTTTAAAAGAAAATAATTTTTTTTTTCTGAAAATCATATTTTCCAAAAAATATATTTTAGTCACGTTTTTCACTCATAATTTAATATAAATTTATACAAATTTAATAAAATTTATTTGAAAAAATAAATTATTGAAATATATATGTCAAAATTATCATACGGTGACTATTTAGGATTTTTCTGAGAAGTTTCATTTTTTGATGAATTATGAAGAATAATTATTTTTATTAAAATGAGCATTTTTAAAGAATTTAAAATATATATTTTATTTTAATTTTCTTTTAAAAGTATAATTATTACAATTATATATTTATAAATAGATTTTATGTTAGTTTAGTAAATTTCATATTAAATATTATTATAAGATCATTTTTAACTTTTGAAATATTTTCTTTTAGAAAACCATTTTTTCAACATGTCTCTAGATTTAATTTAAAATTAAAATATTATAATAATATGATTTGAATCTAGAAAAATGGAATCAATATTTATAAGTAGAAAAATTTATATTATTTAATATTATGAAATTATTTTTTTTACCATACTGAATATTTAAAATAGTAAAAAAATTATTTATTATAGTTATGATAAAACAAGTTTAACAATGGGAAAAACTAAAGAAAAATGTGTTTAAAATTACCCAAAACATGTGTAATTACTATTCTATGTTGATATATAAGAATTATATTTTATTATCTTAAAAAAGGGTCCATTTTTATCCTTTTGGTATGAGAAAAACCTGTGTGATAATCCTTATTTTCAAAAATTCCTAGTGTGTCCTCCCCCCACTTATAAAAGGACATTGTTCTCATATATATTACACTCTTCCAAAACCCATTTATTCTACTAGTAACAACCCAAATAACATATCTAATTCCCTAATCTCATCATAGAATCCTTTTTTTGTTCCAAAATCCAACACAATAAGTCATTTTTTAAACCAAAATAATTTTTATGAAGAATATGTAACATCCTTAATCGAGCATAATATATTATTTCTTCTTCCATATCCATAAAATATTATTAAGAAATTTTTATATAAGAAAATAATTATCTTATATATGAAAATATATTTTTCATTTTTTGGTTATGAATTAGAACCCCCCCTGAAAATGGGAAACAATATCATTGATCCTTTTTCCCAATGAACTGCATCCTCATGAACTAACACAATTCATTTTCCCTCAATGATTCTCACAGATGAAAAAAATGATATATATATAATTATTAAATATTATATTTAAGGAATAATTAATTTTTTTTAATTATAATATCATATATAACTTCTTACATTTCATTCAATACAAAATATGACAATGTATATATTTTGTACAGTGGAATAGAGCCTCACAAAGCGATGTGATTCGTTTCTAACATACTCTTTACAAGGAAGGTAATAAGAAGTTTTTTAAATATGATTTTAAATTAAATATAAACCTTTATATAAATTTAATATATATAATATAATATCTTACCTTATTATACTTTAAATAAATAATAACATCCTATGTGTGTACGGTGGAGTACAACCTCGAAAAATGATAACATTCATTTTTATTAACTCATCATTTGGATGGTTTGTGGAATGGTATTTAATGAAATGATAATAAATTTTTGATATAATGATAATAATATAAATATAAAATAACACCTACCTTACTTCCATCCTGGTCATCAAAAAATAGAAATGTTTCTCATGCATACATATAAACTAACAAATCTATGATTCTAACACTGTTAATTTTTCATAACAATATTTCATGGTTGTTTTAAAATTTATATTTTATGTATTAAAATGATAATTATGTCATGGATACCATTCTAGAGAATAAAAATTAATAATATATTTGACCTTATTCAACTATCTATAATTTTTTTGGATATACTTGTCATTCATCATTAAAACATTTGACTTGAAATTAACTGGTCAAGTAATTGAATATGAAATGGTAATAATTGATGTAAAATAGAATTATAAAATTCAAAAAAGATATTAATAAATAAAATAATTAACATAATTTTATTATTATAGTAGATAAATAATGCAGATTATATATCAGACTCAAGCTAGGGGATCTCTCTAAACCAACATTTTCATTAGGTTATGAAATTTCCCTATATAAATAAAATTATCTCTCTCTTAGTGCTACCGAATGATTCATAATTCTGTATATATTTCTCTCACATTTATACGTATCTTATTCTCCATTCCATTGAATATGTAATACTTGTCTTGAGATCATTTCTCAAATGATTTCTTTATAAAATTTCTTTTGATTATGATATGAAGAAAGATTATGGAACCCTTTTTAATTCCTTGGGTAATTAAAATGACATTACCAATGATTGAGTATATTATCCGTAACACATAGTTCATGGAAATTTTATTATGGGTGCTCCCATATTTCACTCAAATAAATTGTTTAAAGATTCTACCTTATGTTACATAATGCAATAGGTCAGGAAGTAAACCTAATCTATTATTGGACTTTTTCCATTGTGTGATATTATCTAGGAAGTTATCCTTGATTCATGATTATGTGATGTAATATGTTTTTTCTATAGGTGAGGGGCTAGTGACTAGCACCAAAGGTGTAAATCCCGATAAAAGGGAAGACATTGCCTTTATAAAGTAAACAAACACCACTGAGAATGCAAGCCCAAGTAAACACTAAGTAAACTAAGTACAAAAGTAAGTGCTGGACAGAAAATGGGCTAGAATACAAACCCAACTTAAAGTAAAGTACAACTGAAAACAAAGTACAACAGCAGAAAAGTAAAGTAGAAACACTGAGCCGTCCTCTGGAATTTCAACCTGAAGGGTGGGTACAAATAGTCTCCTCAGCTCCTCGGGTCCAGCCGTCCGCTCCATGTACGTCCCGTCCAGTGATCCACCTCCAGGTATCGTCCAGCTCCACGAACCTCCACCTCGATCAGAGCTGTCCGTCGACTGCATCCAACACAACATAGTGCAGGCATAGTCCACGCAGGGGTGAGTATACAATACTCAGTAGGGACCCCGAGACCCCTGAAGGTCTCCTAGAATCCACAAAGGATAAAACACAAAGGAAAGATACAATCAAGAAGTATCAACCAACTCTACTTAGGTATATTCCCATACATATACCTAATCCATCGATACCAGTTATGATCCAACTCACGAGCCCTAAGTTTAACCCAATCAACACAGGAATGTTCAACCCAATCCACATAGGAAAGCACAACAAAATCCACACAGGATAGCAAGTCAATCATTTTGAAGTTAATGATTGAAAGTCAAGACTAATCTCACATAGGTATACTACTCACGAAGAGGGGTGGAGATGATAGATATAGCCTCTGAATCATCTCCCCTGTCGAACCCACATAGGATCCAAGTACAGAAGTCGTCTTTGCCGAACCCATGTAGGATCCAAGTACAGTAACCATCGCTGCCGAACCCACGTAGGATCCAAGTAAAGTCGTCATCACTGCCGAACCCACGGAGGATCCAAGTATAGCCGTCCTCACTGCTGAACCCAAGTATGATCCTAGTACAGTCGTCATCATCGTCACAGTCACAACCAGCTCTAGGGTTCCCGCCCACAACATACTCGATTCCGGGAGGGTCCGCTCCTCGAGTCAAGGGGGTGAATACATCAACTGTCACGAAGACTAGAGTTAATCTATCCTGTAGTTTTGTCCAACATCACAGGGGAAAACCAATCAAAATGTGCCCAAGTAATGAAGAACAAGATGAACATGCCATTTTCCTAAAGTACACTACGTGTAGGTAAGCAATACACGCCGTGTCGTTAGACATCGGGTACAACCCGTGTGAAACGGCCCGTGTCATGGGGCTAGTCGTGTAAAAAATAATTACACGTCATGTGGTATGGTTACACACTGTGTCTTCAATCCTCGGGTACTTTCCTCGTACCATATCCTGTGTCTAAGGGATGTTCATGTAAAAAGTAAGTACATGGAGTGTGGTATGGTTACATGTCGTGTCCAAACTTCCGGGGTTGGCTCCATGTACGCTGGCCATGCCTGGACGTGTGGTGGAGTACCTGCCCGTGTACTGCACCCCGTGTCCGTGTATTCTCGGAATACATGCCGAGTCATCACGAAGCCGCTTCAATGAAGGTGAGGGTAGTACACGCCGTGCCTCTTGGCCGTGTGATTCTTCCAGTGTCCATGTATCTCTCGGATTACACGCCAAGCTTCGCGAAGCTAATTCTGCCTTTTAATGAAGATAATACACACCGTGCCTCGTGGTTGTGTATTTCTGTCTATGTCTGTGTATTTCCCTTGAATACACACCATGTCCCTCGAAGTCTCCTCTGTCAAACTGTGTGGATAGTACATGCTGTGTGACCAGTGTCACATGCCGTGTGTCACATCTTCTAATGTCCGTTACTTCTGCCGCTGAACACTTGTACTACACGACGTGTGCTTTGGAAGGACATGCCGTGTATTCTGGAATTTTCCAGAAACAACACCTCTGGCTAGCACACCTCCTGAGGTGTCCGTCCTTTGTTATGATGATCCATTTTCTACACAAATCCCGTTACTAGGTCGTCCCGATGTTCTGAGGCCATTACCAATGTTTTCAGGCCTCCGATCAGCTCCAAAAACGTTCCTTGATTCAGCGCTCAAGATTGGTTAGAGGACACCATACAACAAGAACGACGGAGGAATCGGACCATGCTAGTTTGGCCTGGTTCCATCCACATTAGTTTGATAGAAAAAGGTTTAGAGATAAACATCAACATGGAAGGGAAACCAATATATCTCAATTCAAAACACACCCCTACCTTGACACAAGTTGTTGAACGATGATTGTCACAGAAAACAGCGTCGCGGGGTGAAGCTCCGTATATGTTGACAGAGAACGTCTGAGGAGGAAATGGTGTCTACCTTCCTTTGACTTGGAGAGAAGATTGAAAGGCGAAGTTGATGGAGAGTTTCTACGTCGGTGCCTCCTCCTTGTCCGTGGTGGTAGAAGATGACGGAAGAAACCGATTCGCTGAGTCGATGCTCTCCCTCAGTGAAATAGCGTTCTTCATTGAAGTGGGGACGTTCTTCGCCAGAGAAGATGAAGTTATTCTAAGGGACAAGAGCTCTCCCTCACCCAATATCCTCACACAACTATCCAACCAAATAAAATAAGGTGTCCCCCTTATTTTATTATGTTTTCCATACAATTCAAACATTCAAAACACTTATTCAAATTAATTGAAGTGATTGAATTCATTAAATTAATGGGTTGGAAATTGTTTATGAGGGAGAGAGAAGGAGGTGAGTGGTTTCACATTAAAGGGGAGTTAACAAAATAATGGGGTAGTTATGGAGTTAAGGAATGTGAAAAGGTGGGGGGCTTGTGTGGGCCTCACCTCCCTCATAACCACACATGGGAAGTTGGGTGGTCGTGGGACCCACCATCAACTTCCCATGAGAGAATTTAACTTCCATGGATAAAATAAAATTGTACACAAATTTATTTTACTTATCATTTAATCCACATTTTTTTATAACTCCTCCCAAGAAAACACACCTTCGGTAAAGGTCCTCTTAAGAAAATACCGATGCTGCGAGTTCATCGGTTCCCATAGATTTCAAATCTGAGCACCGGTTCAAAAGATAGAAAAACACGCTCGTTCGTTCACTGAACGTACCTGAGCTAAACTTTGGAAAATTATTCCAGGAACTCTGGGCCTCGGAATCAGGTGCCGTCAGAAACTGCGTACTTGTAAGATCCCAAAGAATTTAAGAAAAAAAATTTCTTGAAATTTACAGGTCTTTAAATTACACCCAACTCAGGGATTTACATCCCTGTAAAGATTCATCACAAACTAGGGAAACAAAAGAGGGTACTGAGCATGCATCTGAGCCTCCCGCTCCCATGTGCTCTCCTGGAGGTTCCCGTGCGGCTACCTGATGTGCACTAGAGGAATCGACTATCCATGTAGTACCCGCTCCTGCCGATCCTCAATCTCCACTGGAACCTCTTCAAAATTCGCCCTGTCATCGATGTCCAGTTCCCCATGGTCGATTATATGCATTGGGTCGTGCACATATCTCCTCATCTATGATACGTAGAAGATGTCGTGCACCCGATGCAACTGAAGTGGAAGAGCCAGGTGATAAACCACCTCGTCGATCCTACTGAGAACCTGGAATGGTCTGATGAAGTGCAGAGACAGCTTTTCGCCTTGGCCAAATCTCCGCAATCCACGTCGAGGTGAGACCCGTAAGAAAACGTGGTTGCCATCCTCAAACTCTAGTGGTCTCCGCCTCTTATCAGTATAGGAATTCTATCGGATCTGAGTAGTCCTCATCTGTTCCTGGATGATCTGTACCTTCTCCATCATTGCCTGGACCATCTTTGGTCCTACAAGTGCTGACTTCCCAGGGTCTTTCCAGCACATAGGTGACTTGCAAGGTCGTACGTACAATTCCTCGTATGGTGCCATCCCGATGGTGGAGTGGTAGCTGTTGTTGTACGCATACTCCACCAAAGAAAGATGATCCTCCCAGCTGCGACCAAATTTGAGGACACATGCACGGAGAATGTCCTCGAGTATGGTCCTCTCCATCTGACCATATGTCTGCGGGTGAAAGGCGGTGCTCAGGAGTAGCTGCGTCCCAAATTCCTCCTGCAACCCCTTCCAAAGCCGGGAAGTAAAGCGAGCATCTCAATCGGAGAGGATAGTCGATGGCACACCATGAATCCGTACGATCTCCTGAACATAGAGGCATCCCAATATCCCCACTGATCCCTACTCTCTGATAGGTAGAAAGTGGACCGCCTTGGTGAGTCGGTCTATAATCACCCAAATGGAGTCATGTCCCCTAGAAGTACGTGGAATCCTAGACACAAAATCCATAGATATCCCATCCCACTTCCACTCAGGGACCTCTAAGGGCTATACCAAGCCTGATGGTACCTGGTGCTCCACCATAACCTGCTGGAAGGTGAGGCATCACGAAACGAACTCTGCCACAACCTTCTTCATACCCATCCACCAGTGCTGTCGTTAGAGATCTTGGTACATCTTCGCCACTCCTGGATGTACTGCTAATGGAAAAGTGTGAAACACTCTCAGCACCTCCTTCTGTAATGCAGTTGGTACCATGGTACGTCCTCTGAAAATGATGATGTGCTCTCCTCCTAATGAAAATCCATCAGGTGCCTGTCCTGTGGATATCTGTACACGTCACGTCTCACAGTCAACATCCCCACGCTGAGTCTCTCTGACTTTCTAAAGTAGTGGGGGAGTTACTGTGAGCGACTATAGAAAGGCTTCCCCTTCTCTATCCACGTAGGATATCTTCAAAGCGACTAACTTCTCCGTCACCTCTCCAAGTAGCTGAATTCCCATCCTCCTGCTAAGGGAATCAGCTACTACGTTTCTCTTTCCAAGAGTATTGACTATCTCAAATTCATAGTCCTAGAAGAACTCATTCCATCACCATTATCTCAGGTTGAGGTCCTTCTGCGAGAAGATGTACATGAGACTCTAGTGGTCAAAATAGACTGTAAAGCGCTCGCCCATCAGATAGTGCCACCACATCTTCAATGCGAAAACCAATGATGCTAACTCCAGGTCATGGGTAGCATAGTTCTGCTCATGCTACCTCAACTGTCGTGACCCATAGGCAATCACTGCCCGCTCCTACATCAGGACACACCCGAGTCTGGTCCCTGATGCATCGTAGTAAACTACATACCCTACGCCCTCCTCCAGTAGCCTCAATATTGGTGCACTGGTCAATCTCTGTCTCAGCTCCTGGAAGATCTACTGACATCTATCCGACTACACGAAGGGTTTCTCCTTCTTCATCAAAGCTGAAAATGGTGCCACAACTCTGGATAATTCTGGAACAAATATCTGATAGTACCCAGCCAAACCTAAGAAACTCCACACCTCCGTCACGCTCCTGGGTGGCTCCCAAGCTAGCACTGCCTCGATCTTCATAGGATCCACCGCAAATCCCGCCTCAGAGATGAAGTGTCCCAAGAAGTGGACCTCTCAAATCCAGAACTAACACTTATAGAGCTTACCATAAAGTTGGTTCTCTCAGAGTGTGTCTAGTACAACCCGAAAATGGTAGGCGTGCTCCTCCTCAGTAGTCGAGTAAATCAATATGTCATCGATGAAGACTACGAAAAATCGATCGAGGTAAGGCTTGAAGATCCTATTCATGAGACTCATGAACACTACTGGAGTGTTGGTTATGCCGAAAGGCATAACCAAGAACTCATAGTGGCCATACCAACACCTGAAGGCCGTCTTTTGCACATCATCGTCTCGAACTCTGAGCTGATAATAGCCTGACCTGAGGTCTATCTTCGAGAACCATCATGCTCCCTTGAGATGATCGAAGAGGTCATCAATACTCGGAAGTGGATACTTATTCTTCAGGGTCACCTGGTTCAGGTGACGGTAGTCAACACACAGTCGTAAGCTCCCGTCCGCCTTCTTGGTGAACAAAATCGGGGAAGCCCGAGGTGAAACACTGGGTCGGATAAATCCCTTGACCTGCAAGTACTCCAGCTGTACCTATAGCTCTCATAGCTCAACAGGAGCCATTCAATATACTGGAGTAGATATCGAGGATGTATCAGGGTATAGGTCAATGTAGAAGTCTACCTCTCTACGAGGAGGTAGTCCTGGAACATCGTCAGGGAAAACGTCTGCATACTGATCCACCACAATAGGAAAACTCGGACCCCACACATCAACTAATCCTAGGATAAGACTAGCCAACTAATGGGTGATCAGCCGTCCTCTCCTCTGTGTGAGTCCATCCTGTGCTGAAAAGGCTCCCTTCTCACCGGTGAAGATGAACCCGCTCCATCGGTGCGGACACATCGCACCTTGCGCCTAATACAGTATATCTAAGCATGGACCGTAGATAACCAATCCATGCCCAAGATGACGTCGTAAGTCCTTGATGCCGCTACAAGAAGATCCCAACCGAAGCTCTCACCTCCTAGAGTAAGCTCACATAGCCGACACCAGTGTGTAATCATCGAGTCTGCTCCTGTAGGAGTCTCTAGCTGTAAGGATCGAGCCAACGACTCCGTCGGAATCTCCGAGCTCAGAACAAGGACAACAACAATGAAATAATGACTCGATCCTATGTCTATAAGAACTGCAACAAGGGTGGAGTAGACATAGATAGTAACTTGAATAATCTTAGGTGCACTGTGGTCGTAGGCCTCCACTGCCTAATGTTGAGCCTTCCTCTATCTGCTAGCTCTTTGTGGTCGGAGTGGACCTCCTGGTGGTGGTGGTGGTTGAGCCTCAAAGCATTTCCCACCACTCGCTTCTTGGACATCTCCTCTGCCTCGTCTACCTGCTCCCTGGGGACCACCATGGTTGAACCTCTGCCTCTGCCTGGGTGGTCCCTCAACCATCTATTGCTCCTTTGTATGGCGAGTTAGACTATCCCAAGCCATGTGGCCCTGTCCGCCGCATGCATAGCACTATCTTCCTCTCGAATGACTAGCTCTACTGCGTGTGCCCTTCACATCTGAACCAGTGTCCTGAGGTCTTCCATCTGATGGTCTGGTCTTCTTGGACCCCTGTGACATTTTTCGACTTCCAGCTGCGAAAGACTCCGCTACGTGCCGCCCTGCGGTAGGTCTCGCTACTGGTGTAGGCTCAACAAGAAATCTCTCTACAAGAAGGGCTCGCTCCAGTAATCTTTCTTGCGTCAGAATACTGAGGGAGATCATTGAAGCCCTGCTCTCATGCCTTAGTCCCTACTCGAAGGTCCAGGCCCAGAAGAATGGGTCCCATACCAAGTCCGTGCAGTAGCGCGAGAGTTCGGTAAACCTCGCCGAGTACTGGGCTACTTTCATGATGCCCTGCCGCAACTGTAGTAACTCTTGAATGCGCACCGCACAGAGGGTGGATGGAACGAACTCTGAGAAGAAGAGGCTCTTGAAGTCCGACCAAAGGAGATATGCCTTGTCATGAACCTGGAGCATCAGGATCGACCATCTACCTACTTCCGTGTGCAGGAGACTTGCTGTAAGGATCACCATGAGGTCTGCTGGTGTCCCTACCAACCTGAAGACCCGAACAACAGCCTCCAACCAATCCTCGGCTGCCTGAGGGTCCATCTCCCCGTGGAACCTGGGAGGTCTCTGATGCTGAAACTCATGCAGTGTACTCAGGCGACGTGCACCCTCAGCTGCTGGGGCTGGTGGCATCGGAGGCTCGGCGGGTAGAGGTACCACCGGTGCCTCCACTGTAATAGGGCCCTACAGCGAGGCCTCGTCACTCGATGGTCTGCCATCTCGCAAAAATCTCAGAACCCTAGCTGGCTACCATCGTGGGGCCATCCTAAAAGAAACAGGTGCTCCATGGTTAATATAGTATACCTAGAGAGCTGACATAAAGTAATCACAAAGAAAACTTTTGAAACACACATACAATCAATGTTTTCATGCATTGAGTCGAAAATCAGAAGTCAGGGTCCTGGTAAATGGATACGTCAGCCACCACACGAACACTAGACTCCCTGGACTGATAACCACACTCAATACCCTAAACACTATTGCTTCACATAGAAGAAATTATCAGAGTCCTGAGTTCTGCGGTAGAACCGACTCCTCTGATACCAATTTGTCACGACCTATCCTCGGGGCCCGTGTCGTGACTACCCCAAGCCCACCTTCCATAGGCCAGGGGCTGGCGACTAGCACTAAAGGCGTAAATCCCGATAAAATGTAACGCATTGCCTTTATAAAGAAAAAAACACCACAGAGAACGCAAGAACAAGTAAACACTAAGAAAACTGAGTACAAAAGTAAGTGATGGAAAGTAAATGGGCCAGAATACAAAACCAACTTAAAGTAAAGTACAACTGAAAAGAAAGTACAACATCAGAAAAGTAAAGCAGCAACACCGAGCCGTCCTATGGAATATCCACCTGAAGGGTGGGTACAGATAGTCTCCTCAGCTCCTCAGGTCCAACCGTTCGCTTCGTGTATATCCTGTCCAATGATCCACCTCCAGGTACCGTCTAGCTCCACGTGCCTCCACCTCGATCAGCGCTATCCATCGTCTGCATCCAATACAACGTAGTGCAGGAATTGCCCATGCAGGGGTGAGTATATGATACTCAGTAGGGACCCTGAGACCCCCGAAGGTCTCCCAGAATCCACAAAGGATAAACCACAAGGGAAAGATACAATCATGAAGTATCAACCAACTCTACATAGGTATATGACATTACATATACCTAAGTCATCAATTGCAGTTCTGATCCAACTCACGAGCCCTATGTTCACCCCAGTCCACATAGGAAAGTCCAACCCAATCCCCATAGGAAAGAACAACCAAATCCACATAGGATAGAAAGCTAATCATTTCGAAGTTAATTATTTAAAGTCAAGACTTAGCTCACATAGGTATACTACTCAGGGGTGGAGATGATAGATGTAGCCTCTGAATCATCTCCCCTGCCGAACCCACGTAATATCCAAGTACATAAGTTTTCACTGCCGAACCCACGTTGGATCCAAGTACAGTAACCATCTCTATCGAACCCACATAAGATCCAAGTACAGTCGTCATCGCTGCCGAACCCACGGAGGATCCAAGTATAGTCGTCCTCACTGCTGAAACCACGTAGGATCCTAGTACAGTCATCATCGTCCTCACAGTCACAACCAACTGTAGGGTTCCCGCACACATCATACTCTATTCCGAGAGGGTCCGCTCCTCGAGTCAAGGGGGTGGATACATCAACCGTCACAAAGACTAGAGTTAATGTATCTTGTAGTTCCATACCACGTCATAGGGGAAAACCAAGAAAAATGTGCCCGAGTCACGAAGAACAAGACGAACAAGCCATTTTCCTAAAGTACACAGCGTGTAGGTAAGCGATACACACCGTGTCATCAGACACCGGGTACTGCCCGTGTGAAACGACCCATGTCATGGGGATGGTCATGTAAAAAGTATGTACACGACATGTGGTATGGTGACACGCCGTGTCTTCAGTCCCCAGGTACTGTCTGTGTACCATAGCCCGTGTCGAAGGGCTATTCGTGTAAAAAGTAAGTACACGACATGTGGTATGGTTACACTCTGTGTCCAAACTTCTGGTGTCGGATCGGTGTACGCTGGCCATGCTTGGCTGTGTGGTGGAGTACCTGCCCATGTACTACACCCCGTGTCCGTGTATTCCCAGAATACACGCCAAGTCATCACGAAGTCGCTTCAGTGATGTTGAGGGTAGTACACGCCGTGCCTCTTGGTCATGTGATTATTCCCGTGTCCATGTATCTCCCAGATTACATGCCGATCCTTGTGAAGCCGCTTCTACCTTTCAATTAAGATAATTCATGTTGTGCCTCGTGGCCGTGTATTTCTGTCTGTTTCCGTGTATTTCCCTTGAATACACGCCATGTCCATCGAAGTCTCCTCTGTCAAACTGTGTGGACAGTACACACCATGTGACCGGTGTCACACGTCGTGTGTCACTTATTCTAATGTCCATTACTTCTACCACTGAACGGTTGTACTACACGGCGTGTGCTTTGGAAGTACATGCCGTGTATTCTGGAATTTTCTAGAAACGACGCCTCTGGCCAGTACGCCTCCCGAGGCATCCGCCCTTTGTTCCGATGATCCGTTTCCTACAAAACTCCCGTTCCTAGGTCTTCCTGATGTTCCGAGGCCATTACCGATATTTTTAGGCCTCCAATCGTCTTCGAAAACATACCTTGATTCACCGCTCAAGAACGGTTGGAGAACACCATACAACAAGAACGGCGGGGGAATCAGACCGTGTTATTTTGGTTCGGTTCCATCTGCATTAGTTTGAAACCAACAGGTGTATATAGAAACATCAACATGGAAGGGGAACCAATATTTCTCAATTAAAAACACACCCCTAAATCAACCCAAGTTGTTGAATGATTATTGTCACGGAAATCGACGTCACAGGGTGAAGCTCCGTATACGTCGACAGAGAACGTTCAAGGAGGAAACAACGTCTCCCTTCCTTTAACGTGGAGAGAAGATTGAAAGGAGATGTTGATGGCGAGTTTCCGCATCAGTGCATCCTCCTTGTTCGTGGAGGTAGAAGATGACAGAAGAAACCGAGTCACCGAGTCGATTCTCTCCCTCGGTGAAACAGCGTTCTTCGTTGAAGTGGGGACGTTCTTCGCTAGAGAAGATGATGTTATTCTAAGGGACAAGAGCTCTCCCTCACCCAATATCCTCACACAACTAGTCAAACTAATAAAATAAGGCCTCCCCCTTATTTTATTATGTTTTCCATGCAATTAAAACATTCAAAACACTTATTCAAATTAATTTATGTGATTGAATTCATTAAATTAATGGGTTGGCAAGTTTTTATGAGGGAGAGAGAAGGAGGTGAGTGGTTTCACATTAAAGGGGAGTTAACAAAATAAAGGGGGAGTTATGGAGTTAAGTAATGTGAATATGTGGGGGCTCGTGTGGGACCCACCTCCCTCATAACCACACATGGGAAGGTGGGTGGTCGTGGGCCCCACCATCAACTTCCCATGAGAGAATTTAACTTCCATGGATAAAATAAAATTGTACACAAATTTATTTTACTTATAATTTCATCCACAATTTTTTTATAACTCCTCCCAAGAAAATACACCTTCAGTAAAGGTCCTCTTAAGAAAATACCGGAGCTGCGAGTTCCTCAGTTCCCTCATATTTCAAATGCAAGCACCGGTTTAAAATATAGAAAAACCCGCTCGTTCGTTCACTGAACGTACCCAAGCTAAACTTTGGAAAATTATTCCAGACACTCCGGGCCTCGAAATTAGGTGCTGTCAGAAACCGCGTACTTGTAAAATCCCAAAGAATTTAAGAAAAAAATTTCCTTGAAATTTACGGGTCTTTACAATATTATGATAAAATATTATTTAAAATATACTTTTATGAAATTAATCATGATCCTTCTTTTGATGATATTTTGTTATACCTTTGATTCTCATGTTATGTGTCCTTATCATGTTTATTATTGACTATAATATTTACCTCAACCCTTTATTTATGTGTTCCCCAGGTTGACCTATGATTTTTAGGATATCAAATGTATTTTAAGATAAAAATATGAATAATAAAATATGGAATCCATGTTCTAAGTTACTTTTGATATAAATTGAACCCATTTTTCCAAATACACTAGTCTATTACGATCCTTATGTATTATTAATGGATATTTTTGTTTAGTAATAATTTAAAAATATCTGTAAAATACATGGGTGACTATACAATGTTTAATCAATTTCATTACTCAAAAAACCCTTCCACAATAAAAATAATCACCCATGCATGGAATGAATAATAATCTATGAATTAATCTCCCAAATTAAAACATGAATCACTCAATTTATTCATCTTATTATGAGTGTATCATAAGATAAAAATTATCATACTGAGGTATACCTATCACAAAACCATAAAAAAACATTCATTCTAGAGAAAATATTTAAGAAGTGTAAAATGAATATGTGGATGAAAGTAGAAAACATATCATGTGTTGAAAATGCCTTAACATACCCATTTTATAATCACTACTGCATAAGAGAGTACATAAGAATTATGGTATTTTATATATATGAATCATTATGAAACATCTAGATTTACTTCATGATACATGCATAGAATGTTATCACCATATCTTTTATGGATGAAGAATATAACAGAGGAAGAAGAAAAAAATCATAATTTTTAAACATTATAAAAATAGAGAAACAAATTACATATTTATATTAAACATAAATAAGAATGGAATATGTCATTAAAATACTTCTTATCTATAGACATAATTAGATATAATTTACAAAATATTCTAATAGGTAACATCTATTACATGGAACGATCCCCTAATGATCTTCATCTTCACCCAACATAGTTCTAGTGATCCTAGAAGAATATCTAATTGAATATGCTCCTAAAATATTCTTCACAACCATTGGTTCTAATCTATAACCCTAGATATCTACACTACATTGGTTAAGATTTGTCTTCTCCAATATGGTGTATTGACATGAACTCTATAAAGTGGATATAATCCTCCCATGTAGGATTATCTGATTCAACTTCAAATTTTTTAAAACTGGATGCATTTAATAGATTGATTCATTCTTCATCATATTATTTTTAGAATGTATTCTTTGTAACTCCTTGCCTCGACTCATTACATAAATTATTATAAATGGTATTTAAAATTCAATCTCCCCATTTATTTTCATTACCCGTGAATCACATTGAGAGAATTATAGAGTGCATTTTTCCCTTAAATAGGCCTCAGGACCTTTTAGGTACCTTGAAATGATCTATCCTTTACCCGTAAATTAGAACTGAAGAGTGGTATATAACCTTGACATAACCATTGATATGTGAAATTGCACATGATGTAGTGTCCAAAGTAAATTAATGTAGATTCTAGATACCGAATCACCTTGATATATCTCTATTGAAGCAACATTACACTTACATAGGATATTTAATCACAGAGGTGACCTTGATGATGTGGATATTTCACTATGGTACCCTTATATATAATTTAACCAAGGAACTTGACCATTAAATATTTAATATATCCGGTGGTTTTACCCATAAACATCCACTGAATGGAATTTACACTAGTTTAGTGACCTTTATATAGGTGTGAACATACCTTTATGCATCTCATGTAGACACATAATTCAAAAAATCTGTTAAATTTATCAATTCCAATGAAACATAAATCCCAAAATTAATTAAACCATAAATTAATAACATAAAAATTGTGAAAAAAAATTAGTTCCAATAATTTTTTTTCAATACAGAAACATTAAACATTTGAATATATGAAAACAAAAAATAAAGGCCAATAATTAAATATTAATTTTTCCTTACTATAATAAGTAATAAAAAATTTAAATGATATTATTCATTAAATATATTCAATTTTAAGATAAGAAAAAATTGTCAATTTATTATAAAAATAATCATTTGAATAAAAATATAGAATAAATTACATTTTTCATCCAAAATGTCCCATATTGAAAATAATATAAATTAAGGAACATTATATCATTATAGCTATTAGTATATCATTAAAATTTTGGGTAAAACATCTATATAAAATAGATGAATATCAAATTACAATACATTTAAATAATTTCATATCCTCAAAAAATCAATTAATCAAATTTTATAAAAGTAAATTCATCTAAAAAAATGATTTGTATTATTAACAAGGAAGTTAATTTGAAAACTAATTTCCACTATAGAATCTTTAATGTATGATATGGAAGTTTTTTATTCTCATGAATAATTTGTTTTGGCAATAAATTTGTTTTGAGTTTTACAAAAACATTTAGATTCAAAAAATTTCAAAAAATTTAAACAAATATCCATTTGCATTTCAATGTTCGTATTTTTTTTCATTATAACCAAGTTGAATATACTAATATAATTATATGAAAATGGAATATGAGTGAATTTAATAATTAAAATAAACAATATAAAAACTTTCAATAGTTTTATCAGAAATAATTACAATTTAATAGGGATTAGAATTTTATTTAATATCCTATTAAAATGAAAATATATTGAATTTAAAATAAAATTAAAAGTTTAAAAATTAATTAAATTTTTAAATCTTACACAAATTGTTTGATTAAAAAAATTAATTAGAATAATTAAATTGATATTATATGATTGAAACCATGAGAGAATTGAAAATATAAAACACATAAAGTACATTTTTTCTCAAATATAATAAATATTTATATTTACCAATTATTAGTAATAAATAATAAAATATATTCAATTTTGATAATTTTATATCTATAATTATGTATACTTCACTAATATATAGTTTAATATAGTGAAGACCACTTCTGTACACATGAAACCAAAATTTGTTACTATTGTTGACCTTCAAGAAGGTGGAAACATTTATAACTGTTTATAAATTATTTTTCAAATTAATATTCAATATCATTGAAAATAGTTCAATACAATTTCAAACATAATATTTTAAAAAACAACATGTACATTAGACGGTTCATGTCACACAAAAGGATTTTACTACTAGATACAACATTAATAATTATAGTTTACATGCTAGATTATGAGAGAGGCGTGTTCATAAAAATTAAGGTTTAAATAAATTTTTCAAAAGGGTAAAAAAATAAAGTAGTGTCATAATTTATATATAAAGAGATATAATAAATATAGTAGAAAATATAAAATCAATTCCAAATATTTTTAGCAAGTATCTATACTTTTCAAAAAAAAATATTCAACTATTAATTCTTTGGCGTAGTAAAATTGGAAGTTGAAGAATATGAGTAGTAATATGTTTCATCTTTAGAAAAAACGTTTTTGGTGTTATGTAATTTTTATATAAAGAGCTTTAACCTATACCACATTCTATTTATCTTTGTGAAAAGATCATCAATTTTCAGTTTCAATACATGGGTATTCATAAATTAAGAAAACATCCTGAATACTTCCATTGGGTTTATATAATTCACCACCAATTTATTTTCTATTATAGAAAAATATTATTAAGAAAAAAGAAATTGAAAAAATTTAAACAAATAAATATAGAAAAATCTTAGGATAGCCTCAAAGAAGATCGATATTAAAGTATCCACAACTTGATAATACTTGGTTTATTCTCAATATGACGAGCAATGTATCTTCTCTCTTAATAACAACCAAATGTAATTAAGTACATCCTTAGTTCTATTAAATATTTACTATATAGAGTGTAACCCTTGAACAACTTCATTTATATCAATCTCTATTTCATATCAACTCTTTTGGAGTACTGAAGGAGGGGCGAAAAAGTAGGGGCATTCCCCTCTTTTTTCACACATCAGTTGTTTCTTCGACATCATTATGTTCCTCAACTGACGAATTATGGATTTACTCTATAATATATATATATATAATAAAAGGTAATAAGTCACATGAATTCATATATTGGGAGAAGAAAAATAAATATCCTTCTCAATATAATCATAATAAAATGGGAAAATGGCCTCCAACAAGAAAAAAACTCCAGGAATGTGTACGGGTTTATTTTCATCTTAAAATACCTTTTATGATGGGAGTATTTTTAAGGATATATTAATTTACTCATCTTTCTCTAGTATCTTACCAATTAATATCAGTTTCGTTATGGTGTGATCAATATAATTTTTTTTTATTTTCATAGATGGTTCAATCTTTTAATTCATGGGAAAATCATTTGATAAGTTCATACAATTACAATCCTCACAATGAACATTAGAAATAAATTTATATTAAAAAATTTCCATATTCATCAAATGATACGTGAACCATCTTTTGTAACCCATTAATAAATTATCAAAATGGGGATCATTAAAAATCATCTTTATATCTGCGGGAAATTCATTTTGAGAAGAAGGAAGATTCATCTCATCATCAAGTGGATCTTCTATATTGTGCTGTTTAAGTGTTTACTTGACTTATTTATATTAATTTATTTTATTGATAACTTTCTCAAACATTTTCAAAATTCAATGTGATAAATTTATTTCATCATCGGTGAGTTTTCAGTCATTTATTTCATATATTTATTATTAAAAATCAATAATGGGACCACTATTATCCTTTATTAGAGAGTCCTATAATAGTGAAATTGAATAAAAATCATTATATACCATCACTGTTGTAAAAAATTTTAAATATAAATAAACAATTAAAAATATAATGATTTCCCCTAAATAAAGATTTCATTTTTGACATCATGCTATCACAATACTCGCCAAAATAAAATTTATAAACCCATAGATATAAAATGGTGGGTAACCTCAGGGTTATTTCATGAAGTTAGTTTGTTTTTCCAATTTATTTTGAAAAAATGTTTTTTATTTTTATATATTTTTAAATTAGTAAAATAATGGAAGTAATGATCATGTGATAAATAGTAAAGAAAAAGAAACAAAAAATAGACGCTGGAAAGGGGAATGGTTGTTATAAGAACAAGACCAACCCTAAGTTTATCAAATTTTAAATAGAAATACATGATATTATAAACAATTTTATTCATCAAAAATAAATCCAATTCAATGTATAATATATGGATCTACTCTAGAACAAATCTCACCATGAAAGAGATCACCCATGTAGGGAATAAATCCAAGTTTGTGAAGTAATATCCAAATATGTAAAAATAATAACTAAAAAAATAATCCTGTAACTATCATGTCAAAAAATATCTAGGGTATTACCATGGTCTTATAGTAACAAAACCATAATGAAAACATCATTCATGTGAAATCATTATTGAAGTTTAAAAGGATTATCTTGAAGAAGGAAGAAAAAAAATATTGTGTTGATTTTACTATCGAATTATAATTTCGACATCACTAATGGATATGTGAGTGTAAGATAATAATGATTTTATTAGTATTATCATCCATATGTAGAATCCGTCTTTACATCTTGGGAATGGGTTACTAGGCAAAGGCTTCATCTCTAGAGTTTGCGGAACAAATTGGTGGATTAATACAACACTATTTATTTATAAACCGAATAACAATAGAATAAAAAATATCATTTTACTCTTAAAAAAGAGAAATTTAATATCACATAACCAACCCCCCTATTTATAGAAAAACCCATAATTCATATAAAATTAATTCTAATAGGAATATTATTTCGTATGGATCTATCCCCATATGTTTTTCATCAGTTCTGTATAACTTCAGGGATCCTAGAGAAATCCCCATCTGAATCTTATCCACATTCATTCTTCATAGTCATAAGTTATGATCATTCATCCCATAAATCTATGTGTAATAGGTTACTATTCAAATTATACATTTTAGTTTTTCAATATAAACCCCTTTAAAAGAATATGATATACCTGCATGTGATTCATAGTTAAGCTCTTTGCATGTTGGAAGTATATGAAGTTCCCAACTAAATTCAATATTCATTATCTCCTATTGAAAAGATATTCCTAGGAACACCTCTCATTAACTATAGCTCCTAATTAAACAAAATAAAATGGATAATATGGTTTTCATAAGTGTTTTATTTAACTTTTTTTTACCTTTATATAGTTTTTTAGTGACGCAACTACCCTTATGTTGGCCTTATATATTCAATGGTACATTGAAAATATTTTCCCCTTACCGTTATTTAATAACTAAATCATAGTATAGTATCATGAAAACCCCTTTGAAATATTAAAGTTATCCTAACACTGGTTGAAATACTTTGATGTATATCCCAATAGTAGAATCACCTATATGTAAGAATGTTTAAGCTTTAGTATAATTAAAATGCTTTATAGATCCTATATGTGACCTTTATGTAGTGGCTAGAATTCTAAAATAATATTTTGTATCCTTAAATTGAGGCATGTTACCTTTTCATATACCATATCCCATGTGTGCATACCATTATACAGCCCATGAATAATATTTACTCAAGTCCAATGACAATTACATAGGTGTGAACACAACATTACCTAGCTCATCAACACACATAAAAAATATGTGAAATTTATCAATTCCAAGTGAATGATTAAAATACAAAAAAAAATAAAATTAAAACATTAATTAAAAACATAAAAAAGTAATACAATATAATTTATAATAATTCATGTTTAATAAAAATAATGAAACATTTCAAAAGATTAAACACAAATATAATTCCCAAAAAAACACTTCAAAAAATTACTTCCCAAATTTTTATTAAAAACTAAAAATACACTATTATAAATATACCTGAAATTTAAAGGAAATAACAGTTTGTTAATTTAGTCTAAACATTCATTACTTTCATTCAAATATTTAAGGAATTACATTTTCCTTCCAAAATGACCAATTTTTAAAATATTATGAATGATATCCAAATATATCATTAAAACCGTTAATATATCATAAAAATGTTGTGGAATCCATATAAAGAATAAATAAACATAAATGAGTAAAATTATATACTGTATAAGGAATGATTGAGAACTACATATGATAAATTCATTCCATATCTTGATTTCTATGAAATTGATAATGTGTTTCTTTTCATATTAAAATTGTAATTTTTTCTTGGTGAGAATAATTCCCAATGAAATGGATCATAAAATGTAACATTTGTGTTTTGACTTAGTTTTTTAAAAATAAAATAGGTATAATTATAGACATCCTTCTAGGTGAATTAGCAGTAATTAAACAACTTTAATAGGGATTTTTGGAAAGAACCTTTAGAGGAGTTTTAACTTATATATGAAAAGTATGAATAATACTTCCATGTCATCAATTTATTTTTCAATTGTTTTTAACTATGTTATATTATATCATCTTCATATTTAAAATTTAATCATTTGTTTTACTAAGTATAACTTCAATTATAATTGTTGGGGACCAAACAACATAGTAGTTTCATGGATTTTGTGTATTTTCATTCTATAAATATTTTTTTGATTATTTTTTGTTCTGTTGAGAACTTATTTTAGAAAATAAGATAATCCCTTTATGAATTACAAATAGTGATTCATTTGGGGAAATTAAATCTTTCTTTAAAATTAGTTAATGACTATTTTAATAAAAATATTTCTTCTACATCAAAATTTAGACATAAACTCAAAAGAATTTTGAACTCAATATTTGATTACTTTTTTGAATAATAATGTTAAAAAAATATAATTCCTATATAAATAAAATTATCATAAATTATATTAATTGGTTTAAAATGAGTATATGGGAACTAATATTTATGTTTTATTGAGTTAATATGGATCAATATGTGTTAGAGTTTAAGATATAAATTATAGTTAGAGTGATATGAAATATAAATTCTCAACATTTTCATCCATGCCTTGACTATCACAAATAACCTTAGGGGATTAATATAGTTTGAGTGGATTTTTTTTCTAGGTTATATTCACTCTTTAAATAAGTAATTTTCCCAAATGTTGATGGGGAAAATAAAATATGTTCATAGTTATCAATAGGGGCTGAATAGATTTATTGAATTTTTAACTCAAATTAATAAGAGATAAAATATGTATAATAATTTAATATTGGAATTATCAAAGAAGTATGATATTTCGACATTTATGAGGAGATTATAAAAGATGTATTTTTGATGATTCTAAATAGTTGAAAATTGATTCAAATTATTTATTATCATTTAATGTTTATTTATAAAGGGCCAGAAATGTAGAGGAGATAAAAATATTTTTAAATATGTAGAAGGTTATTACATGGAGATAAGTTCTAGTTAAGGTTTTGAGGATGTGATTCATGTGAAATATTCATCATAGTTTTTATTATATATTCATTTTATTCCCTTATATTTGATAATAATAATCATTCTGTTATGTTTTTATATTTTATGTACCAATTCATTTTTTTATAAATACTATTTAAATTAGAATATATGAGAACATATTAAATTAATATTGCTTTCAGAATAAAACAAACAGTTTATTATATATAATACTTTTAATTATTGATTTCCAGGATGGGGTTAAATGATGGAAGTAATGGAATAAATATAATTGAATATATATATATATATATACCAAACTATCGATAGTATGCTAAGAGGATAATCTAACCTCAAAATGAGTTATAAGGATCCATTTTTTGAATAGAAATAATCTGAGATCCATCAATAAAATTAAATGATGTGTACGATTTTTTCACTTTTTGATAGTGGGGGTTATACTAGAGTCTATGGAACCTCATATTTTACCACAAGAATAAGTAACATATAAACATAGTATGAAATTATCCATTAAGAGTTTATTTCAACTTCCCAACTGAGGTTGTATTGAATTTACAGTACTACACATATGACACTATAGAATCACACTATGGAGACCTGAGCTAAAATTCATTCTTTAAATAATCTCTATGATTCCAAGTTAGAAGATACTGGTAAAACATAAATATAATACCAAAGTATTTAACATTATATCTCACAATAGTTACACAATTCCCAATAAAAGAGGTTTGTTGCCTTTATGGATCAACTACATAAGAAACTCATTTTATTATAAAAGTAATCATTTCCCCTTATTTTAACCACATGATACCCACTTATAATCATGTATTATGTTATAATCGTCTTTTTAACTTGGGGAAAGAAAATATAAGAATGTGGTGAGTTCAAACACTCAGTAAGGAAAAAATTTAAATTTATAGTAATGGTTAGGTCATAATCATGTGAAGTGAAATATATATGGACAAAAATATATTATGAAAATATCATAGGGGAATAAAACCACAATAAGGTTATTAATGAGGAAAAAATCATATAATAACTTTGAATGATATAAAAATAACCTTTAATAAAAAAAATATGATAATAATTTTGATAATCTGGGAAACAAAACCCAAACATAAGAAAATAAAATCACCCAAGGGAGAAATAATTATAACATGATTCCCTTATCATATTGTTCTTAAGATAATAACCCATGTACCCCAATTAGGCTTAGTCTAAAACCCATGTTACTAATTATTCCTCAGAAGAAACCTATGGACTTTTTATTATTAGTGAATAACTAATTTAAATCTCTTGTCTTTGAGAACAACACGTGTAAATATTTAGTCTTACAAAGAAATAAGTGTACCTCTTTAGTCTTTTGAATTAACCTTTATACCTCCTTAGTCTTTTGATACAACTCATGTAAATATATTTTCTTTGGAAAAAACTCATGTATCATATCGATCTCATGAGATATTATAAAATTACCTAATAATTAGAGAGTTATATAAGACCACAACATTCATAATAATTAATTATGTGTGGCATAAGATACAAATCATCTATAATGTTAAAATAATTTTTGAAAATAAAATCTTTTATATATCATTGATAAATAATATCACAAAAAAACTTCCAGAATTTGTTTGGTTGACTCAAAAAATTCAATCATGAAAGGAAATTAATTCATATTGGTATTTAGAGAGTGTTTCATCAAACACAAAACCATTATTTAATTATATTTGGATTTTAATGAGGAAAAAATAATTAAAACATGAAAAGAGACTTTTATAAATAAAATTTTACCATTAATAACATGATGATGATTTGAGTAATTTTTAGAAGAAATATATAAAAGGGGTATGTGAAATATGTTGAATAATTTTACTTTAAGTTTCACTAAAAATGGAGGCTTGAAAAATACATAATGGTTCCATAGAAAGTTGGTGTGTAAAGAAAAACCTTGATATTGGTAGGTAAAATCCTTTTTGTAATGGCTCAGACCACTCTAGTAAATTCTATTGAGAGGGTATGGCATTTGATGTGTTTTGGGAGATCAAGGTAACTCTTTCCAACAATTTTCAAAATCGCAGTATTCCAAATTTTCTAACAGTACCTCGCCAATGGCCACACCTAGAAACAATGTAACCCTAGAGGTGCCACCACTGGAGGTGTCACCCTGGCAGCATCACCCTGATGGTGTCAACCTGGAGGTGTCACCCTAGTGGTAGGTCGCTAGTTGTAGCTCACCCTGGTGGTCTCCCACTGCATGTGTATAACCCTAGCAGTCGCTCTTTAGCGGCATCTCAACATGGTGGTCACTCATTGGCGGTGTCTTGCCATGGTGGTCACTTTTACAATGGTGTCTGATCTATTTGTGCCTCGACTAGTGATGCCTCTTTTCTAATGGTTGTATGTCTAGAGGTGTCTTGATCAATGGTCTCTCACTGATAGTGGAAGGTGTTTCATTTGACGGTCCCTCGTCCGATGATATGTTGTCTAGTTATTCCTTGGTGGTGGTGCCTCATCAAGCGACACCTTATCTTGTGGTGTCTCACAAAAAATGTTTCCAAATTCTTCTAGTTCCACCGTTTTTGATATCTTCTTGGATGTAAAATGAATTTAATGGAATATTTGAAAGACATTTAGGTCAAATAAAATACGATAAATATTATCTTAAATACCTAAGTGTCTAGGGGATTTTACTCATTGAAAACATGTTTTCTTGACCAGATTCTAAATTAATGTAAAATCAATTAATTATCTAAAAAGATGCTCTATTTATAACTTTCCAAACCCGATATATCTTCCTCCCTTGTTCTTACTTCATGTTTTACCATTGTAAGAGATGTTAAAAAACCTTTCTTCCCCTAAGGATTAATTCAATTTTGTTGTTTCCTTTGGATCTCATTTTCCATTGAGGATTTTTCCTACTGCTTTCACCCCCTATTTTGGTGTAATTAGAAGGTGATGATTATATATTTTACCAATTATGTTTCATTCCATCCATATTTATTTTTGTGCATCATGTGTGGTGGGTGTGTAAATTTTTCTATTGTGAAGACAATTTAATTTGGATTAACAAAGATAATTAAACCAGCTAAAATCAATATAATGGTTCTGGGAGAAGTTAAGTATGTTCTTCCTTTATTTTCAGTTTTTCCTTTTGATATTTTTGATCTATTTTCGGTAACTACAAACTAAAAATCAATTCCATTGGGGGTATTTGTGTTTTCATGGGATAGTTATGTAATGTATGTTGTTTTTATTCCTTGAACACCTATATATGAAAATTTTTAACCACATATATCCCATTAATAAATAGAATCCCTAGTATCATATGATTTTTGTGATAACCCTTTAATTAAAAAGTGAAATTAAAGAACAAATTCCATGTTAAACCTAAATATGTCTTGCTTTGGTCCACAGGGTAATGTAGTTGTGGGTGTTGATGTGCATAGGGGGTTAGTGTTGTTGATATGGTAGTCTGGGGATGTTGTGATTTTTCAGTAGTGCTTCATATTTGGTTTTGGTTTAATGTGTTTCTAGATTTGGTTGTGAGTTGGGGTTTTTTTGTTGACATTGCAATTTAGGAAGGATGAATTTAAAAAATGGTATTATTGGTCGGTATGGGTTCTTTAAAATTATTAAAATGTATAAGGATTCACCACTATCTTCGGATTAGTATATGTTATGTAATGAACGGGTGTTAAATGAACCAGAAATAAGAAGTGGGTTAATTTACCATGGTTATTATTCCTTTGTGAGACTTTTGAGGTTCTTATTTTTGTGATTTGTTACTAGTAGTTTCTCGGGTGGTGATGGAATGATTAAATGAATTTTTTGATAAAGAATATGTTTGGTTAATTAATATTATTGGGAATGTAAATTGGATTTTCTAGGGTGTTGTGTGGTGTTTTTCATTTATAGGTAGTACCAAAGTTGGCAGCATCGTGACTTGGTGGTTTTTTGAGAACCCATAGGTTGGGTTTGAGTGTTGAAATTATATATATAACCATATTATCTTGTGATTTCTATATGAAAACCACCCTATTTGAGCACTATGTGTTGAGAACCCCCAATATCACGGTGGAGGGTTTCTTTCCCATACACTATGGTGGGATGATGGATGGTTGTCTACTCACTCTTCCCTGCTCCCTCTTCCAAGAAGGGATAACCCAAGATTCATTGGGAAGGTTGTGGGTTGTGAAGCCAAGGTGTGTGTGGGTGAGTTGTTCTTCCCTAGTGTCCTTGGTATGTGATGTGTTATGCCTCCCATATGTCTTTAGGATGAGTTGTGGTTTGTGGCCCAGGTGTATATAGGGAGGGGGGATGTGATGTGGGTTATGTCACAGGTGTATGTGGGTGGGATGTGATGTGGTTTGATACCCTGGTTTCTGCGGGTGAGATGTAATGTGGTTTGTGGCCTAGGTTTTTGTGGGAGGTATGTGATTTGTTTTTTACTAGGTTTCTATAGGAGGAATGTGATGTTTTTTGTGGCCCTAGTGTTTGTGGGTGGGTTGTGATGTGCTTATTTCAGTTGAGGTGGGAGCATGATGATGTTTCCCATGAGGAAAGAGAGGCTAAGCCTATGAGAAGTGGTGAGGGGTTACCAAATCATTTATGTGCTTACTATATTATTTTACATCACTTATGTTACTTTGTGAGTGTACCTTGGTGTGGTTTGGATGGTTAGTATGCCTTGTGAGGTGCTGATCAGTTTTGCTGTTTTTTCACAGGAGCATTAGTATGCTTCTCTCACTTATGCAGGAGAGACTCGAGTTTTACTACTTTGTATACTTGCATCCCCATGATACACATATGAAACTAATTTTATGTTTCTAGGAGGACTATATGGACCATGCTGGAACTTACTAGCTCTGACTTTGAGATAGTTGTCATGTCACGACTTAACCATACTATTGGTACTTACTTGGGAGTTTTATTCTAATTTTAACAGTTCTATTTTAATCATACATAGGGGATGTATTTTTTTTCATTTATGTATATATCCTGCAGTTTTTTGGATGAACTATCCTATCTCCCGATCTTGTTTCTATAAATGCATAGTGCCTCCCATTTTAGGAGACTTGTATACCCTTGGAGCTGGTTTCCACCCCAATGAAAACTGGAGGTGGGGCTTTGGGTTCATTATCTCTCTTGATCAATTTCTAAACCAGTAGGGGAATCTTTGGATGTGGGGGGGTCATGATAGAATGGTATCATAGGTGATGTTTAATAGATTTGATGTAGTTTGGAGTTAGGGATAGTTAAGATTCTATGGATTGGTAGGGAAATAGTGTTATGAGATCATGGTGCATGACATAGGATAGGAAAGACTGGCTAGAACATGGGATTTTAGGGGCCCTAATGTTCGATGTAAGGAGTCTAAACCTACCTAACGAACATGTGAGGATACAATGTTTTCTCTATAGAGACCCTAAGAAAGGTACATGAATCATCAACACTTATATTCTTATTTTAATTGGGTTGTTTTGGGAAATTTGAAATGGATAAAGAAATAATTCAAATGAGCTGTAATGACTCTTAATTTAAAATTTCTTACTACTCAGGATTAGTAACTGCTTATTTACCATATATCTAGGGAACCTGATCAGCATCCATGTGTGGTTTGAGCAATTGAGGCCCAGTAGGGTGATCTGGTTGATCGGTGGAGGGTTGATCCAATGTAGGAGGAAAATCAGTGGTGGATAATGTTATATGCCTTATAGAGACATGCATTGGAATGTATAATGGGATTTTTTCAGACATGGATATGGAGAGTTAGCTTGAGGATCATGAGATCACCTTCAATTTGATCCAGGATCCAAAATTGTACTTGGTTCCATTGGTAGTGACTTAGATGCGAGGAGTTGTGTGTCAATGGTGGACGTCGTACCTAGGGGAGAGGAAAGAGATAGATGTTTTGTGGGTTGAATTCGAGAAGGAGTTTCGTGAGGAATTCCTATCATCAACCATGAAGGCCGATAAGTGGCTGGAGAAACTCTCACTTTGGTATGGGAGTATATCGGTATAGGATATGGGGATCATGTTTAATATATCCTTCATTTTTCCCTGATCTATTTCCTGATGAGGAGTCTCGTGTGATACATCCAGAAGAGGCACACCATCCTTCTATACATTACATAGTTACTTTATTTAAGTTGTCATCATACATGGAAGTTCAGAATAAGGTGGAGGTGATTTATAAAATTCATATGTGAGGAGGTCTACCATGAGAACTGATTCATAAGTGTTCTTTAGAGGGAATAGTTACTAGAAGATGGTCTCAAAGGTCATGACCTTTGAGGTTTTGACCGGAAGTGAGTCAACCTTATCAGCATCCATTTCATACTTCCAACATCAGTGGTTCTCGTGCCTTTCCAGTGAATTTTAAACCAATATTCTTCATGTATGGAGTATGTGACCACATTCAGAACTAGTGTCCAATAGATATTTGAGCTTAGTATGATGGAGGTGGACCGATTTTTCCCCAACCTCAGTAGTAGTTTCCAGCTAGTCCATTTCAATAGTAGGTACATTAGGATCACACACCACTACGGGGATAGGGAGACGGTATATGTCAACCTTAAGTGGTTCATCAAGGACCTATAACTAGGAATTTTCATGGAGGTAGTAATTATTAGAGGTTCATAGGAGCTTGTCCTGGTCAGTTTCAAACAATAGTGGTTGTAGTTCCTATATGAATCGACAACATTAGAAGTACGATCAGCTTATTTATAATTTATTCATGTTCTTTTTTCACTGAGGAGATTCATAGACTTTTTTTCACCCACTCTATTCCATGCTTTGGGACTAGACATAGAGAGGATTCCTGTAACCCCATTGTCAAATACTCCATTTAGAGGTTATACTCTTTTTTTTATGTGTGTCAGAGATGTTGACTGATGATGGGACCACATCAGTCATGTGGAGATATTTTCATAATATAGATATAGCCATACGATATCATCCTCGACATTGAATAGTTATATTCCATGCATAAAATTATCAATAGATTCAATAGGAGAGACTTGTTTTCAGATATGGATAGCCCGCATGTGCTTTTCATTTGTGAGAGAAGCTGTCTGGTGGACATTCAACATATATGGCCTCTTATTTCATTACTAGCTGATTTTTATACAGAATCAGTGGGAACTAAGATTCTTGAGGTTCCCAATTTCATTGGGGAGTTCCTATAAATTTTCCATGATGAGGTTTTGATGCTTCCCCATTGATTTGATTTTGAGTTCAGGATAGACTTACACCCAGTGCCTCTCTGATTTCAATGGATCGTTATTGGATGGCACCTTCTGAGTTGTAGGATTTGAGAATTTAGATAAATGATCTGATGGAGAATTGTTATATCCATCCTAGTGTATCATCATGGGGTTATTTAGTATTGTTTTTAATGAATATGGATGGTGGTATGAGGTTGTTCATAGAAATCCATAGGTTGAATTATATTACAGTCAAGAATTGTTACCCTCTTCAAAGAATATATGATCTTTTTGACTAATATAGTGGGAATGTTTATTTTTTGAACTCGATCTGTGATCTGGATATCACCATTTTTATGGTAAAGGAGAGTGATATCTCAAAAAAAATATTTTAGTCAATGGTATGGTAACTTTGAGTTTGTGGTCTTCCCCTTCAGTGTTACAAACACACCAGTTGTGTTCTTGGGACTTATGAATTCTATGTTCCAAAAGTTATAGGATAGGTTCATCATCATATTCATCGATGATATCTTGATCTACTTAAAGTTAGAGCTGGATCATGACCATAATCTCATAACAGTCTTTTAGTTTCTTCAATGCCACCATCTCTATGAAACTTTCTCCAATTGTATGTTTTCAACATGCTAGATGTATTTGCTCAGGCACGTGGTGTCTCAATAGGGTGTGGGAGTTTATATGTCAAAGGATGAAGTGGGCAGTAATAGAGTTTGTGGAATGGTTCATGGGTATTCAGTAGGTGAAATCTAAACAATGTGTTCTTAGTGTTTTTTTGAAGCCTTTGGATGTCCCTATGTGTAAGTGGTATGATATCTCTATGGATATCATCACATGGTTACCCAGAGCTCCTGGAGGTGGTGATGATATTTGGGTGATCATGTATTGGTTGATGAAATCATCCCACATCACATTAATCAAGGAGTTGGTCACAATGGATGCCTTGTCCAAGACATACGTGGGTGAAGTGGTTCAGTTTCATAGAGTTTTGAGGTCCATTGTCTCAGATCGGAATTCACATTTTACCTCACGAGTCTGGAGGGTATTGTAGAATTCCATAAAAACCCAGTTATTCCCTAGTACTACATTCCACCCTTAGACAGATGGGAATATGGAATGACCTATCCAGATGCTAGAGGATATATTGCGGTCGTGTGTCTTGGAATTTGGCGGATCTTGGGTACAACACTTTCCCATGATGGAGTACATGTACATTAATAGCTATCAATCTTCTATTGTCTTGGGTTCAATTCAATCCTTGTATAGAATACCTTGTAATTCACCATTACTCTAGATGGAGGTTGTGAAGATAACTATTCTTGGCCCGGATGTGGTACATAGCATGACCGAGAAGTTTCAGCTTGTTCGTGAGAGGATGAAAGTTGTGCATGGCTTACAGAAGTCATATGCTGATCATAGGAGGAGGCCATTGTACTTCGAGGTTGGGGACCAACAGTTCATAAAGGTTTCCCCTCTACATAGAGATCAATGGTTTGGAAGAGTTAGTAGTATTTCTCCTAGGTTTTTAGACCCTTTTAGGTGTTGGGGTGAGTTGACGAGGTGGAATACTAGTTAGCATTGCCACCACAGTTGGTTAGGATCCATGAAATCTTCCATATTTCTTATCTTTTTCAGTATCTACACAATAACTAACATGTCATTGACTAGAGAGATTTAGGCATCGAGGATTATGTGGTATTTTTGGAGCATCCATTGGATATCTTGGATCATCAACGAAATTTTTTTCATGGTTAGATCATTCCTTTGGTTGATGTGTCATGGATGCATGGTAGTCATAAGGAGAGTACTTTGGAGCGCGATATACAGATGCATTCCTAATACCATTTTTTTTATTCTGAGTTTTACCTTATTCGGTTTTGTTTCATGGTGTAATGCTTGAACCTTGTTTTATGTGAGATGAAATTTTTCCCGTGGTAGTGTTATGTGTGGTTAAATGTGTTATAAAGTCTTGAAACATGAAAAGGTGATGACCTGATTATTAATTGAGACACAATAACTGTGACGTGTTTAAACTTGTGTTGGTGAGTTAGTGCTGCCCAGAGTAGATATTATCATGACATGGAGAACAAAATTCCCAGATTCGTGTGTTCAGGATGGTGTGGTTGTTTATATTTTTTTGGTGTGGCATTAGAATGTTTGGGTTAGTACATGTAGGAGGAGGTGTTATTGGATTTGGAAGTTTCCACTCGAAATTTTGAAAAACACAAGGTGGTTTATCATTGGATGATGATGTGTTTTTTTTGTTAACGATGTTTCAAGTTTACCAATATCTATGAGAGGTATCTCCCAAGGTGGTTTTTTATACCCCGATTTCTTCTGGGCTTGGTTTGGAATTCTCATTGGAGAGAATAGTATGAGAGGTTTTTTATGTAATTACCCTGACCTCTTCTATCCATTTTTCTATGAAAATATTGTGTTTGAGGTCTTATGGGAGATCAAGGTGAATCTTTCCAACACTTTGAAAAATTACTAGTTTTTTTTATTCTAATAGTGCCTATATAATAGCTTCACCTGGTGATGGTGTCACCCTCTAAGAATCACCACTAGTAGAGTCACCCTAGTAGCGTCACCCTGATGGTGTCACCCTAGCGGTGTCACCCAGGCGGTCTCACCCAAGCAGTCATTTAATAGCGGTAGCTAACCATCGATTTCACTCACTAGCGGTGTATCACCCTAGTAGTCTCTCACTGGGGGTATCTCACCCTGGAGGTCACTCACTAGCGATGCGTTTCCTAGGTGGTTTCTTGCCCAGTGGTGTATCATGCCTGATGATAGGACGTCTGGTGGTGTCTTTCTTGATGATCCCTCACTAACAGTGGATGATATTTCATCTAATGGTGTATCATCCAGTGGTTCCTTGTTTGGATGTACTTTTCATTATGTGGCCTCATTCCGTTGTACATCATCTGTAGTGCCTCACTGGAGGTGCCTCATCAAGCAACACCTTTTCTGGCAGTGTCTCACAAACAATGTTTACAACTTCTTCCAAATCTTCACTTTTGGCATATTTTTTTATGTAAAATGAATTTAATGGAATATTTGATATAATTTAAGTCACTATAAAAGGATATAAATATAATCATAAATAATGAAGTGTCTGGGGGGTGGGTTACTCGGTCAAAACACATTTTTTAACCAGATTTGACTTCAATGGAAAATAAAAAACTTATTTGAACTGATGATCTATTTAGATATTTCAAAAACCGAGATATCTTCTTACCTTGTTATTAATTATTATTTTCCCTTGGTATGAGGCACCATGATCCTTCCCTCCCAAATAAGTCATGTGATTGTGTTGTATCATTTATATAATGTTTCCCCTTGAGGGTTTTTCCCAGCTGCATGTGCACCCCCGGTTTTGGAGAAATAATAAAGTTGTGATCATATCTTCTTCCAAGTAGGATTCCCTTTGTCCCTATCATATTTTTGAATAATTAGGGGTGGGTGTATAAATTTTTCTTTTGATAATATAGTTTAACTCAAATTAACAATGATAATTTAACCGGCTAAAATCAATCTGCGGGATCTAGGAAAAGTTAAGTATGTTCCTGTTATGTTTCCAGTTTTTCCTTTTTATAATTTGATATGTATGAGATAACATCTCACTAAAAATAATGGCCTTTGGGGGGTATTTTTTTGAAAATTGTATAGTTACGGAATTTATGTTGTTTTCTTTCCATGAAAAATTTTATATGAAAATTTAATAACAATATATATCAAGTTAATAATTGGACTCCCATGTATCATTCTGTTTTTGTGATAACCCATAAATTAAAAGGGGAAATCAAAAAACAGATGCCTTTTTAAACATGAGTATGTATTTATTTGGTCTATGGGGTAAAGCTGTTTTGGATAAGAATTTGCAAAGGGTTTTTTTTTGATATGGAAGTCTGGGCGTGGTATGCTTGTGCAGAAGGGCTACAAATATGGTTGTGGATTATTGTGTCGCTTGATGTGGTTGTGAGTTGGGGGTTGTTGTGGTTGGTATGATGGTTTTTAAAGGATGAGTTTGAAAAATGTTATTGGTGGTTGGTATGGGTTATTTCCCATTAATAACATTCAAAAGCCTTCACCTCGTGTCTTGGGATCAATATATGTTATGTCTTGAATGGTTGTTAAATGGAGCGGAAATTTGAAGTGGGTTAATTTAACATTGTTCTTCTTCCTATGTATGAATTTTGATTTTATACTTGTTTTGATTTGATATTATTATCTGGATAGGTGGTGATGGAATGATTAAATGATATTTTTTGATAAATAATGGTCTTGGTTAAGTGAAATGGATGAGAATGTTAATAATGTTTTTTGGTAGGTTGTGTGTGTTTTTTGCATCTAGAGGTAACAGAAAAGTTGTTAGTGTCATGACTTTAAGGTCTATTTAAGAACCCATAGGTTGGGTATTATAATTTTCATTATATATATATATAATTGTATTTTTTTTTATTTTTATATGCACCCACCCAAGTTGAGAAATATGTGACGAACACTCCCATCATCATGGGGGAGGGTGTCTATCCTTAACAATCTCGTGGGAGGATGGATGGATGGAAAACTTCTCTTCCCTGCTCCCTCTTATAGGTGGTGATATCCTATTATTTTTTTGGAAGGTTGTGGTTTGTGAGTCCCATGTGTGTAAGGGAGAGTTGGGCTTCCCAAGTGTCTTTGGGATGAGATGCATTGTTCTTCCTAGGTGTCTTTAGTATGAGATGTGGTTTGTGGACCAAGATATTGTAGGATGGATGTGAGGTGGGTTGTGGCCCAAGTGTATATGGGAGGGATGTGATGTGGTTTTTGGCCCAAGTGTCTATGGGAATGATGTGATGTGGTTTGTGTCTTAGTTGTATGCAGGTGGGATGTGACGTGGTTTATGGACCAGGTGTCTGTGGGAAGAATATGATATGGTTTGTGACCCAGGTGTGTGTGGGAAGGTGGTAACAAGGTTATTTCAGAAGTGGTGGGAGAGTGGGGAAAATTTCCATTAGGAATGATTCACTAAACCATTGGTAAGTGGGGTTGGTTACCCAAATCATCAATGTTATTACTATATTACTTTTCTTGAGTTTTTTTAGTTTGTGATCTTTCCATGGTGAGGTTGGGATGGATAGTATTCCTTGTTAGGTGATGATCATTTATGTTGTCTTCTCACAAGGGGCATTGGTATGATTCTCTCACTTATACATGAGATAATTGGATTTTCTAATTGAGTATACTTATATGATCACACTATGTATATAAAACATCTTTCATGTTTCTTGGAGGACTACATGGTCCACGCTGGACTTTAATATATCAGACATTGAGACAGTTTTTAGGTCGCTTCTTAGAAAAACATTTGGTACATACTTTGGAGTTTTTATTGTAATTGTTATAGTTATATTTTAATCATGAATGTGGTATAGATTTGGATTTATTTTATGTATATATCTTGGAGTTTTTTTGGATGAACCATATTATCTACCAATATTGTTTCTCTAAAAAGGGGCATTCCTCCGATTTTGTTAGACTTGTATAACCCTGGTGTTGGTTGACACCCTGGGGCCTACTAGAGGTGGAAGATAGGGGTAATTGTCTCTATTTCTTCATTTACACCTTATGAGGGGCATCTTTAGGGGAAGGGTTCATTAAATTTTTTGACATTTTGAAAGTACATATATTGAAAACCCAAATTAGAAAAAGAGTAATATAAATTTATCTCTAGAAATCACAATGGTAAACATGATAGTCACATTATTTAATATATAATTGTTTTTCAAAAAATGATAATAGAAAATTTTCTATGAGGTTAAACATGAATATGGAATATAAATAATCACTTAGGTATGATGAGAATAATTTAAAACATAATATAATTTTGTGAATAATGAATTCATTCATATTAAGAGATGTGTTTCAAAATTCATTTTCCCTAGTGAGATACAAGAGAGAATATCATATAAAATTGGAAATGTTACAACAAAGAGAACATATAAATACCATTTTCTAGATAAAACCATAATACTAAAATAAATAATTTAAATTTACCAAAAAATATTTTTTTGAATAATAGTTATTTTGTATGAAACTTTTGAAGAGGGGTACGTTGTGGTAAAAATTTAAATCATCATAAGTGAATAGAAAATAAAACATAATTCATTAATATGGTGTAATTTACCAAAATTATATGAAATAAATTTTATTAGAAAAATCATAACTTAATTAATGAGAAATTAGTTACCCAAAAAACTTATATCTTGAGGATCATTTAATTCAAATAACTATTAAAGGGAGTGAATTAAATTTCAGTTACAATTAGAAAATGGTACTTTCTTATATTAATTTTCAAATGGAAATTATATACACCAAAAAATTTTAATTCATATCATAATACTAAAAATGTCACAATGGTAGGAAATTGATACGAAAACCCTTACATTATATGTGGAATTCATGAATGGTATTTATGCTCCCATATTCTTTGAATATCACAATTACAAGTCAGGTAAATCGCTTGATTGAAGGTCAATTATGTATACCATAACCTCTTGAATGTAGATATTAATATCAAGGAGGTTTTTGGATAGATTTTTGGTTGATTAAAGGTGGTTATAGTTTCTGGGAAATTTATGAGAGTAGATCCCCATTTTTAAGTGAAAATGGATGATATTTTTGTAAAATATCAAAAAAAAAATCAATAATCAGAATTCTCTATTAAGAAAATTCACTCAAAAATTGAAAAACTATGTATAATGGAAGACATAATATTTATAAAACCCTAAAGAAAACATTTCGATACATGTTTAAATCATATTTAATTCTATTTACCCTTATATTATTTTTATTTACCATTTTATGTTTCCCTGTAATAACTTGAATTTACCTATGTAAATGAAGCTTTATTATTAAAAATAAAATGTAACCTTGATATAAATTTTACCCAATAATTCCAAATTTTATGTTAATTTAATTCAATTATGTTTTTAAATGTAAGATTAATTTTTTTACAAAATAATAAATATATATTATATTAAAACAATTGTATGAAAATGTTACCTAAGATCTAAAATATCAAATATAGGTTTGTAACTAAAATATTATATTTTAAAATATATAATATTACTTATATAACATATTTTTTTCAAAAAAATGGTTTCATAAGTCTTATGTTATAGCTATATCCAAGTGATGTCATAAAATACACTGTATTTTCAATTACAATATCTTTCATTACTAAATTAAAAATCAATTTAATTTAAAAAATAAAAAAATTAATCTTAATAAAATATTAGTATAATTAAAATAAAAATAATTCTAAATTTTTCAAATTTTTTTTATAAAATTTGAGAATTAAATATTTAAATAATACAAAAAATAAAACGAAAAACTGTTCATATAGGAAAATTAATTTTTAAATTGTTGACTATTAATTATTCTTCCTTACTATCAATTAATAATTTATTTATTATAAATATATTATTTATATTATCAAAATATTTTATAATTATATAATCATACTATACTTTTTTTTAATTAAGCAATAATTTTATTAAAATGTATTTATAATCATATAATGCTTTTTTGTAGTTTTTAACCTATACAAATAATTGTTCATTTGTGTGAACATTATACATTTTGAACATATTTAATATTATGGTTAATGTTGTACTATCTTGAAAATTCAAGGGATATGATTTTATTGACATATCTATCATTTATATATTTTTTACATATACAATGGTTTTCCATTTAGTCTTATGTTTCGTGAAGAGCATACATTAAAAATGATATTTATTTAAAGAAAATATAGGGTGAAATCAAATTTCATTATATTCTCACCCTTTTTGTTTTATATATTTATATTATAACTTATGGATACTAAATATTAAGTGTGTAAATAATATATATATTAATCGATAGTCAATTTACAATGTGGTATCAAACTTACTAATTTAGGCGAGATTATGAAACTCATTTATTACTTCCTAAGCGGTGTATACAAATATTGTGTTTTTACAACATTTTAATCTAAATATCCATCAGAATGAATTTCCCATGAGAGCTCAATATCATACATGAAGTGATAGATGATCATTGGTTGATTTGAGATGCTAAATGTGATTTACCAATTTCTTAAATTCATATAGAGTCTATGTGGGAATGAATAATACTTTCTAAAAATCAAATTAAGTTCATATAATGGTATAATTAAAATATTCAAATTCCCCTAAACATAAAATTAGGATACACAAAAATATTTTTATTAGAGGTTTTATTGGATTTTCAAATCATCTATGTAGTGATTTAATTTTCTTAGATATCCTTTTTGATATATTACGATGGGTAGAATATAGTCCAATAAAGAATATTTAGTGGAAGATAATTACTCCATAAATATCAATATAAAAATCAGTAGGAATTTCCTAGTCATTATCTTATTCCCATGGTCGATGTTGTTGAATATTTATGTTATCTTTGTTTTTCCTTGGTTTAGGGCATCAAAATGGATAATTCTCAAACACAAGGCACATAAATCATTTCACCTTATTCTCCTCCATTACAATGATCATCTTCATTTCCCAAAATTCAATACTATGATCATGATGGCCAATCCGTAAACCCATGAAACACTTTTTTGGTAGAATCATGATATTTTATTATATATATATATTTGCTTTAAATAATAATGAATTGAATATATTTATTCATATTCACTCAAAATGATTTTTTTCATTATTAAATTATTATATTCATCCTTAAATGATCATTATGATAAAATATAATATATATATGATATAAAAGGTTGAAATTATTTAAATTTTATAATTAGTATGAAATAATTTTATAAACACAGAATATTTGAGGTCTTTTATATAAAAGTACTTTATCTCTATATTTTGAATTTTATATTGAAAGATTAATATATATTTTTTATAAATTTGAATAGATAAAATTCAATTAATTTTTTAATTTAGAAAACAATATTTTACTTAGTATGAATTTATACAAATTTTCGAGAAAGATCATACTTTATAATAAATGAGTTTAAAAAAAATAAAATTTTCAATAAAAAATTTAGGTATAATAATATCCTAAAATTAAAAAAAAACTTATAATATATGAAATTAATGAATAAAATTGTGTATTTTATAATATTAATATAACACAGAGACCCCATGCACAACATTTTTAGAACAAAAAAAGGATTACATTAATAAAGAATGATGTTTAATTTATTTTCATTCAATTAAAGAAAATATTGGTATAGATTTGATTAGGGTTTTATTTTAATGTAACATGTCAATAAATATATTTATAACAAATAAATTTTGGTTATAAATTTTTTTTACATTTCTGATTTTAACTAACACATAAAATTTATGCATAAAAACATGATTATCAAAAAAAAGAATTTAAGAAATAAGCATGTTAATATTTTAATTTGAATATTCATAATGACATTTATTTTTTAATTGATAAATTAATATCAATATCCAGTATTATAATACTCAAATTATGTTCACATTAAAATTTTAATAAATATTGTTTTAATTAATTAACATGGGTAAATTTAAAAGTTACCTTATAAAAAGTACACCTGGGTAAAGTGAAAAGTGAAAGTAAAAACCCCTAAATCAATAAAATATGTCCAAAAAATTAGTTTATGGGATGCAGTTCGTCTATATAATGTCCCATTATCCATATTTACAATGTATTAGGATCTTTAAACTTGTATAGTGTGACAAACAAATTCAATAAGTTGGGAAAATTAAAAAACCATCCTTCCATTCACTTATAAAATGTCATGCATATAACCATAATTTAAAAACAAATACACTAAATGTATGAACCTGATTTTTCTTAAAAAATACTTTGTAAAATTTCTTGATGTTATTCCAAAGCAGGGCGTTCAGACGGCGTGTGATTCTGAGCCCCGGTGCGGCCGAAATTATATTTTAAGTGTGTTTAGAATAGGCATGCCAAATAAAAATAATAACTTCTAAACGGTTGCTCGGATAGGAAAAGGTAGGGCACCTTTGAGTCTATAACGTGCCATTTACCCTAGGAGGGTTACAACTTTCGTGGGCGCGACCCTTCTGTGAAAAACACCACCATGGGATTTTTCGTAATTTAGCGGCCTCAGACGTTGACTATACAACATTTGAATGGAGGCTTAGATTAAAATTCAGAGACAACCGTTGCACTCAGAATGTGGTTTTTACCCTAGGGGTGACTTAACCACGACCCTGTCAAAAGTTCGGGTACAGGGTCTACGGGTGGGGGGTTTAAGTGTTTTCTATTTAAACCCCACCCCCACCCTATTCTCCCCCTTTCTCCCCTCCTTGGAGTTTCCTCTCAACGAGATTATACCTTCTCCTCCACCTCTCTGGTGAGGCGCATCAACTACGATAGACCAATCGTGAAGCTTCGGGCTACGCCCAACGTGGTAGGAGGTTTCGTTCTTCGTTTTGGTTTTTGATTTGTCTTTAAATTTAATTTCCTATGTCGAATTGCAGTCTGATCATCGAGAGAATCCCCTGGTTGTGTAGGGCTTGATTTTTTATCTTCCCAACAATCCTTTCGGATCAAATGTTTGAGTCTCAGGGTGTCCGGGTGGCCCCAAGATGTTTCCTGGACATTTTTTCCATTTTCCGGCGGCTCTAGGGAGGTTCGGCTAGAGATGGAGGTAGTGCGGTTCCAGCGGCGGTGGTGACTTTCTAGGACGGTGGCGCGGCAGAAGGATCCTCAGCAGCAGCGGCTTCGTGCAGCACGACGACAGCTCCAGGCGGCGGGCGAGGTCGATGGCAAGGCGGACCGGGGCAGGGCGCAGGACCCCGAGCGGGGACTGAGACCCGCCTTCGGTGAGTCTCTGCGGAAGACCGCGACTGGCCACAAGGTCCGCTCAGTGCTGCGTGGACCTGGGGTCCACAACCGGGCTGTGTGGTGGAGCCGTGGGCCAGCGCTGCGAGCCGGGCCGGCCAGCATGGGCCGGGCCGGACCGGGCCAGACCGGGCGGACCAGGCCGGTCTAGCCCAAGGGGTTGGCCCTCTCTGACTTTGGACACCCTTAATTTTTACTACGGGTGTCTGTTTTGCGTTCCGTCTATGGAAGTGAAATCCTCGGCTCGATACGAATCCTTTGAGATGGTTTTAGGGGTTTTAATTCCCAATAAGGGGGCCTCAGTGGCGCAACACTCCCATTAAGTGGATTGGCGTTTTCCCAGGGGTTCTTGTTTTGTGCGGCGCAGACACATCCAGAGTCCGTTTTGAGCACTGTCAGTGGCATTGGGACCCTGGCGCCGAGGTGGAGTTTTACAGGGTGGTTTCAGGCGTTGAAATCCGAGTTGAGGAAAGGGCCCCATGACCCGACTTTTAAGTTGTGAGCAGTGTTTAGCAACTTTTTCATCGGACGTCCGTTCGGGGCATACGAGTAGTCGATTCTGGGTGTTTTTCTGGGGGAATTGTAATGGAACAATCTTCCTGCTTTGATTTAGAACGGTGGAGTGGGCCCCATATTGGTTATTTTGGGCATTGGCGGTGATTTATATCCTCTTCACTGGGTGTCCGTTTTGGACAAGTGAATAATCAATCTTGGGTGATTTTTCCAGAGGATCGAAATGGTGTGATTCATTGGTAGTGTTTCGGGACTGTGATGCGGGTCCCACGTAGCACCGCTTGTGTGCGGTATGATGAGATGCATCATTTTTATCTATATATCTATTCCACATGTGTAAGTAGTCAATATGACGTGTTTTTCCGAGGGGATCGCAATGGTGCGATGTGACTGACTGTTTTCAGGACCGAGGCCCGGGACCACGGGACGTTGTTCGGGTGTAAAGTGGTGTTGGAAAAATTTTCTATCAGATATCCATTTGATTCAAGTAGATAGTCCATCTTGTGTGTTATTTTATGAGGATTACAACAGTATGATCCGTTTGGATATGGGGAGCCTCATTCAAGATCTCATTAAATGTGGAGGCATGAAAGGTGTACGAGTGGAGGTTCTTCCCGCGGTGTTTGCAGAGAACCCTTGGCGTGTGATTGTGAGAACTCCTGTGAGAGTGAAGTAAATGTTTTAATAGGTGTGGATGGTCATGCTAGGGCTGTGGTGGAAGCAAGTTGGAGAACTTACGTTTTCACCCTTTTTGCGTTGACGTTGGACATCGTGTGCATGCTAGAATTTGGACTAGAAATGTGGTATACTCTGGGAGTATACGGGTTTTCCTGGAGGTACATGTTATAGTTTGTACCCGAGAATGTTTTTGTACGTGGTTTGGAGATGAGATAGGGCCACACGTCGTAAGGCCGCCATGTGTGTACTGTGTTCTACTTTACATACCTTTGACCTCCCGTGACACAGAGGGACCTTCTGTTAATGATGGTTTAGACCAGCAGGGTTGAGTGGTTTCCCCTGGTTCTATTCTCGATGGTTTGATCGGTAGAGTTGTTTGGGTTCCCCTATTCCTTCAGCCGTGTGGGCTTTCAGTATCACGTCCCTTCATGTCACCTGGTAGGGTTATTGTGGATTTAGTGTGACCAATACTTTAAGCGGGCACTGATCCTCTACCCAGAGGTTGTTTCTAGTAGGGTGCAGATCCTAGTGATCCCCGGGTGCAGACTCCCTAGGTGAGTATCAAGATCATATCTTCCTTCCACGATCTACTATGATGTGTTTACCTAGGCAGAGTTCCAGGTATCGACATGACCCACACTATACAGGCACTAACCCTATTCTAGGTGAGTTGTTTTGGAGTCGGGTCATTGCGCGATACCCACTCCGTGTTCCTTTGGACAGTGTTGTACCATCTGGTAGGTATGGACAGAGTAGTTATGGGTTTACCCTCCAGCGGGGCTGGGCAGTGGGTTACCCGATATCCTCTTAGGGTTTACCTTCCAGTGGGGCTGGGTAGTGGGTTCTCCGATGACCACTTAGGGTTTACCCTCCAACGGGGCTAGGCAGTGGGTTACTCGACGACCACTTAGGGTTTACCCTCCAGCGGGGCTGGGCAGTGGGTTACCCAACGACCTCTTAGGGTTTACCATCCAAGGGGGCTAGGTAAGGGATTACCCAATGACCTCTTAGGGTTTACCCTCCAGCGGGGCTGGGCAGTGGGTTACCCGACGACCTCTTAAGGTTTACCCTCCAGTAGGGCTGGGTAGTGGGTTACCCGACAAATTCCCTCAGACTCAATCCTTTCTACCAGGCTAGTATGTGGCTTCTATCTATGACTTTCGGATCGGGACCCTTGGTTGTACGGGTCAGTGATGTTATAACTTTGACATTGAGAAGACCTCTCGACTGTGTGACAGTGACGAGGTGTGGTTTGAATTTCCCCAGAACTCTCAATAATGAGAGGCTCTTTCTCCACCGAGATGCGTCCTTGTGACGCGAAATAAAATTGTGTGGGAAATTCAGTACCGCCCAAAGCGGATACTGTAAAGGTGAGGTGATTTGAGTTCCTTGACTTGAAGTTAGGGGAAGACGTGTGTGATACTGGGTATCAATGGTGTTTACTTCTGGGACTGTTGCCAACTCACTTTCTTAGGCTGAGGTATGAGATGTAGATCCTCTTACGATCTTGTTCAGGTTTCTTATTGATCATATGGATATGTATATACCTTGTTCCAGTACCCACTTCTTAAATTTTGGTTACTCTCCTTCCAAGAAAGGCGAAGACGCGCGAGGTATGGCCCGTGCTTTCTGTGTCTAGCTTCTCATGGTTGGATGAGTCTACTCTTCTGCTATAGGTAGCGAAGGCTCGACAGGAAGTTCATCTTCTCACTATTTCCATCTCCTTGTGTTAGGATGAATCTACTTCCTTCCTCTTGTTGGGTTGATCTGTACTCTTTACTACACTCTCTATTTTACTCCTTTACTATTCCCTATTCTATCTACTTCTCTCTCTTCCGTACCTCCTTTGTTGCTCCCTCGAGCCTTCATGGTATCCTACTAAGTATTTTTATACTCACACTGTTTGGGATTTTCCCTCACTTGGTGTTCCCTTACAGACGACAAACATGTTTCTCGTGACTATAGAGGAGCTTAGGAGTTCGGGGGCTTGGACGACATGTGGTGGTCGTAGTCGGGTTCCAGGTGTGGGACTCTCCCAGCTGTTTTACTTTTTTTTACCTTTTTCCGGGTTGTAGCACTTTTCTTGTTGGGCACGTGTTTTGCCCTTTTATTTTTAGTTTATCTTCAGTACTCACTTTTTACTGTTTAGAGGCCGATGCACCTTGTTGGTTTGTTTATAGAAGTTGGTACTTTACTTTTCCTTTTACTTTGTACTTATGTATTGAGTGGGCTATGTGTGTGTGTACAGGTACCTAGGCAATGGCCTCCCCGAGTTGTTTAGCCTTCAGAGCTTGTCGCCACACCCTGGCCTATGGAGGCAGGCTTGGTGTAGTTGCTGCTCGAGCCCGGGTCAGGTTAGATCGTGACAAATTGGTATCCTAGGTGGTTCGTTATGTGGGAAATTATTCAGATATCCCTAAAAAGGAATTGGTTTGGATCTAGGTCAACCATGTCACTATGTCTCGATAGTGGCTCTCAGGACAGGGAGTCCAGCGATGGTGCGGTGGGCGACGTATCCATTCACCGGGACCCTGATAACCCGCTTGTTGAATCAGCATGCTGAGACACCCATTCTAGGGAAAATTGGTCTGTACATCACATAGGATTGAGTCTTTGACTGTCCTTCTTGATTCAGCTCCCCATTGTTGTTACTGTCATATACATATATGCTTATCTGATCATGGTGCTCATTGATAACATTCAGGATGCCTCCGCGAAGACAGCCAACCAAGATACTAGCTTTGGTTCTTGATAACGACCCTGTGAGCGATGAGGCCTCAGTCCAAGACCCATCATGAGAGTCCCTTTCTCCAGGTGGGCCAGTAGTAGCACCCCTACCTTGTGAGCAGCAGACAGTGTCATCAGAGCAGACTAATCTTGAGCGTAGGTTGAGTGCACTCCGTGAGTTCCAGCGGTAGAGACCGCTGAGGTTCAATGATGAGCCAGACCCTCAGACAGTAGAGGTTTGGATAGAGAAAGTGGCTCGACTCTTTAGTCTTGTGCAGAAAACGACAAATCAGATGGTGGATTTGGCCGCCAGCCTTTTCCATGGAGCATCTGGGAATTGACGGAGTCTGGTGACTCAGTTACTCGATGAGTCATCACTTTCGTGGGATGACTTTCAACTGCTGTTTCGTGAGGAGTTTTAACCCTCCTGTTTACACTCCTTTCGGATCTAGGAGATATTGTAGTTTTAGTATGGAGGGATAATGGGGACTGAGTATGCGACTAGGTTCACAGACCATGCAATCTTTTACCCGGACTCGGTCCTTGAAAGCAACTTCTGAGCACAGAAGTTCGAGCAGGGTCCCCGCAGAGAGATTTGTGCATCATCATACCCTTGTGCATCCCCACTTATGTCGAGGTTCTAGAGTAGGCTTTGGTGACAGAGAGATTCCTGCCACATTTTACAGTTGGTGGTGGAAGTAGGCATGACAGAGCTGAGATGTATACCATATCTAGTAGGTGCCAGATGATAGAACCTCGACAAAGGTGGCCATCCCTCCACCGGTTTCAGAGATATGGTCGTGCACTGATGTGGCGGAAAAGCGCAGGGCCTCAGCCGAGGAGACCATTCTGTGAGTGGACTCCAGGTTGTGGTCATACACCATAGTGGCGCCGGAGGGCACCAGGGTAGCCCAGAGTGCGACGGTGTTATGCTTGTGATGGGTGAGGTCACTTGGCATGGGACTTCCAGACCAGGTATGCTGAGAACTTGGGAAGGCATCAGGCGCACCACCATGGGAGAGGCAGCGCCGTGATCAGAGTAGTGCCCAGAGAGGTAGTGCTAGCAGAGGAGAGTGAGGATCTAGAAGTGGGGGACGACATTATGAGCTCTTACCATCACCACCAGGCTGTCCAAATCAGGCTCCGAGAGCTGACAGTTGGGACCATAGACAGCCGTGAGCTTTTCATTTTTATGATCCTGCAGAGCATTAGGTGATAAGAGGTACGCTCTATAGCTCTTTTACTTTTTTGAAGTAGAATTGTTGGACTCTGTATGTGAAATGATTTTCTCCCTACTTCTTGTTTTTGGTGTTACTAGGGTGATACGGGGTGTCAGTGTAACCATGTGTCAGTAGAGTAGAAGACGTGGAACGTTTTCTTTAGTCGACGGTATCGAATCCTTCACTTTCCGAGTGTGTAAGAGAGTCTTGGTCTTGGGACATCGACTGTGAAACCTTACATGACCGGATATCCTTGGGTGTTTCATCATATGGATATTCTGAAGGATGGAATCACCAGGCTTTGTCCTAGGTCCAAACGGTGATTCCAGTCACGACGTGCGATGTGGGGGTTCGACCGTGGAGGTGAGCTACCCTCGAGGGCCTTAGGGCCATTTGAGACCATGCGAAGGGATGGATAGGTTGTATACCACCTTTACCAAACCCACCCAAATTATGGAGTGGGTGCACAATGCCTCCTACGTGACATACCTGAGGAGATGTGTACATGCTTTTATGCACGTAATCAGCGAGGGTAGACCTCGCGTGAACGGATCAAATCCTTTGTGTGCAGTGACACAGAACTCTGCAAGAGTTTTCCTATGTACGGGGGATCTAGGTGTGGGATTAGTTCACTATGTTTTTCCCTGATTTTTCTTTTTGGGGATGCAAATCTTGAATGAGGGAATGATGTAAGAACATGGTTTTTTCTATAAAAGACTTTGGAAATTTTTTTGATGTTATTCCAGAGCAGGGCGTTCAAACGACGTGTGATTCCTAGTCTCGGGGCAGTCAAAATTAAATTTTAAGTGAATTCACACTATACACTCCAAATAAATAGAATAAATCCAAAACAGTTTCTCGGATGGAAAAATCGAGGGCACCGTTGAGTTCGGAACGTGCCGTTTACCCCAAGAGGGGTATAAATTTCGCAGGCGCGACCCTTCTGTGAAAAATGCCACTAGGGGCGTTTTCGTAATTTAGCGGCCTCAGGCATAGACTTTACAACTTTTGAACGGAGGCTCGAATTAAAATTCTGAGACCACCGTTGCCCTCAGAACGTGGTTTTTACCCTAGGGGCGACTTAACCCTGACCCCACCGAGGTACGGGGTCTACGGGCGGGGGGGGGGGGGGGGGTTTAAGTGTTTTCTATTTAAGAACCACTCCACACCCTCATCTCCCCCTTTCTCCCCTCCTTGGAATTTACTCTCAACGAGCTTCTACCCTCTCCTCCACCTCTCCAGTGAGGTGCGATAACTTTGGCGGACCAATCGTGAAGCTTCGGGATACGTCCAACGAGGTAGGAGGTTTCGTTCTTCATTTTAGTTTCCCCTTTGTCTTTAAATTTAATATCCTATGTCAAATTGATGTCCGATCATTGAGAAAAGTCCTTTTTTTAGTAGTTCTTGATTTTATCTTCCCAACGATCCTTTCGGATCAAATTTTCGAGTCCCGGGGCGTCCGGGGTGGCCCCGGGATGTTTTCCGTCCATTTTCCCCCTTTTCCGGCAGTTCCAGGGAGGTCGGGCGAGTGAAAGTGGCGGCGTGACGCGTTCTAGGGGATGGAGGTGTGGTTCCATTGGTGGAGGTGACTTTCTAGGACGGCGGAGGATTTGCGCGGTGCAACGACGACTCCAGGCAGCGGGCGAGGTCAACGGCAAGGCGGACAGGGGCCGCGGCGCGCGACCCCGGGCGGGGACTGAGACCCGCATTCGGCGGGTCTCCTTGGAAGACTGAGACTGGCCACGAGGTCCGGTCGGTGCTGCGCAGACCCGGGGTCCATGGTCGGGCCCACAACTGAGTCGCGGGCCGGCGCTGCGAGCCGGGCCGGCTAGACCAGGCCGGTCTAGCCTAAGGGGTTGGCACCCTCTGACTTCAGAGACCCGTAATTTCAGCTACGGGTGTCCGTTTTTCATGCCGTCTGGAGAAGTGAAATCCTCGGCTCGAGAAGAATAATTTGAGATGGTTTCGAGGGGTTTTAATTCCTGAGATGGGGGCCTCGATGGTGCGGTACTCCCATTAAGTGGATTGACATTTTTCCGGGGGTTCTTGTTTTGGGCGGCCTAGACACATCCAGAGTCCGTTTTGAGCATCGTCAATGGCGTTGGGACCCGGACACCGAGGATAAGTTTTCCAGGGTGGTTTCAGGAGTTGAAACCAAAGTTGAGGTGTGGGCCCCATGTCCCATATTTTACGATACGAGCAGCGTTTAGAAACTCTTTTATCGGATGTCCTTTCGGGGCATGCGAGCAGTCAATTCTAGGTGTTTATCCGAGGGAATTTTAATGGCACAATCCATCCTCTTTGATTCAGAATGGTGGAGTGGGCCCCACGGGGGTCTTTTTGGGCATTGGTGGTGATTTCTATCCTCTTCACCGGGTGTCCGTTTCAGACAAGTGAATAGTCAATCTTGGGTTCTTTTTTGAAAGGATCGCAATGGTGAGATCCTTTGGCAGCACTTCAGGACTGTGATGTGGGTACCATGTAGCACCGCTCGTGTACGGTATGAAAAGATGCATAATTTTTCCCCGGATATCCATTACACATGTGTAATATATCAACTTGACGTGCTTTTTCTGAGGGGATCGCAATGGTGCAATGTGGCCGGCTGTTTTCGGGACAGAGGCTCAGGACCACGGGATGCCGTTCGGGCGTAAAGCGGTGTTGAAAAAATTTTCCTTCAAATATCCGTTTTAGGAGAGTAGATAGTCTATATCGCGTGTTTTTCGCGAGTATTACAATGGTATGATCCGTTTGGATTCGTGGAGCCTCATTTAAGATCTCATTAAATGTGGAGTCATGAAAGGTGTACGAGTGGAAGTTCTTCATGTGGCATTTCCAGAGAACCCTTGGTGTGTGATTTTGAGCACTCCTGTGAGAGTGAAGTAAATGTTTGAAGAGGTGTGGTTGGCCATGATAGGGCCATGGTGGAAGCAATATGGAGACCTTATGTTTTTTCCTTTTTTGCGTTGATGTTGGACATTGTGTGCACGATTGATTTTGGGAGGGAAATGTGGTATAATCTGGGAGTATACGGGTTTTCCTGGAGGTACATGTTGTAGTTTGTACCCAAGAATGTTTGTGTACGTGGTTTGGACATGAGATAGTGCCAAATGTCGTGAGGGCCCCATGTGTGTACCGTGTTCTACTTTACGTACCTTTGACCTCCCGTGACGCAGAGGGTCCTTCTGTTAATGATGGTTTAGACCATCCTTGTTGAGTGGTTTCCCCTGGTTCTGTTCTCGATGGTTTGATCGGCGGAGTTGTTTGGGTTCTCCTGTTCCTTCAACCATGTGGGATTTCAGTATCACATTCCTTCATGTTCCCTGGTAGGGTTATTGTGGATTCGGGGTGAGAAATAATTTACGTGGGCACTGATCCTCTACCCAGGAGGTTGTTTCTAGTAGGGTTCAAAGTCCAGTGAGCCCTCGGCGTAGACTCCCTAGCCGAGTATCGAGATCATGTCCTCTTTCTACGATCTACTGTGAAGTGTTTCCCTAGGCCGAGTTCCAGGTATCGGCGTGACCCACACTACACGGGCATTGACCCTATGATAGGTGAGTTGTTCTAGAGTCGGGTCGTTGTGCGATACCCACTATGTGTTCCTTTAGCCAGTGTTGTACCATCTGGTAGGGATGGCTAGAGTAGTTATGGGTTTACCCTCCAGTGGTGCTGGGCAGTGGGTTCCCTGACGACCTCTTAGGGTTTACCCTCCAGCGGGGCTGGGTAGTGGGTTCCATGATGAACTATTAGGGTTTACCCTCCAGTGGGGCTGGGCAGTGGGTTCCCCAATGACCTCTTATGGTTTACCCTCTAGTGGGGCTAGGTAGTGGGTTCCCCGACGACCTCTTAGGGGTTACCCTCCAGCGGGGCTGGGCAGTGGGTTACTAGACGACCTCTTAGGGTTTACTCTCCAGTGGGGTTGGGAAGTGGGTTACTAGACGACCTCTTAGGGTTTACCCTTCAACGGGGCTAGACACTGGGTTACCCGATGTGATCTTAGGGTTTACCCTCCAACGGGGCTGGGAAGTGGGTTACCCGACAACCTCTTAGGGTTTACCCTCCAGTGGGGCTAGGTAATGGGTTACCCAATGACTTACCTCAGACTCAATCCTTTCTACTAGGCTAGTCTGTGTCTTTTCTCCATGACTACCGGAGCGGGACCCTTGGTTGTATGGGTCAGTGATGTGACAACTTTGACTTTGATAAGACCTCTCGACTGTCTGACAGTGATGAGGTGTGGTTTGAATTTCCCTATAACTCTTAAGAAATAGAGGCACTTTCCCCACAAAGACGCGTCCTTGTGACGCGAGATAAACCGTGCAGGCGAGTCAGTACCGCCCAAAGAGAATAGTGTCAAGGTGTAGAGATTTGAGCCCCTTGACTTTTAGTTCGGGGCAGACTTCCGGGATACTAGGCATCGATGGTGTTTACTTCTGGGACTTTTGGCGAATCACTTTCTTGGGCTGAGCTATGAGATGTAGATCCTCTTACGATCTTGTTCGTGTTTCTTATTGAGCATATAGATATGTATATACCTTTTTCCAGTACCCACTTCTTGGATTTTGGTTACTCTCCTTCCAGGAGAGGTGAAGACACATGGGGTATGCCACATTCTTCCCGTGTCTAGCTTCTCATGGTTGGATGACTCTACTCTCCTACTATAGGTAGCGAAGGCTCGACATGAATTTAATCTTCTCACCATTTCATGCTACTTATGTTAGGATGAGTCTACTTCCTTCCTCTTGTTTGGTTGAGCTATACACCTTACTGCACTCTCTATTGTACTCCTTTACTATTCCCTGTTCGATCTACTTCTCACTCTTCGATACCTCTTTTTTTTTTCTCCCTCGAGCCTTCGGGGTATCCTACTGAGTATTTTTATACTCACCCCTGGTTAGGCTTTTCCCGCACTTGGTGTGCCCTTGCAGACGACGGAAAAGTTGCTCATGACTACAGAGGAGACTAGGAGTTTGGGAGCTTGGACCGCATACAATGGTCATAGTTGGGTACCCGGTGTGGGACTCTCCCAACTGTTTTACTTTTGTTTACCTGTTTCCGGGTTGTGGCACTTTTCTGGTTGGGCACATGTTTTTCCCTTTTCTTTTCAGTTTACCTTCAACACTCACTTTGTACTGTTTAGAGGTCGATGCACCTTGTTGATTTGTTTATAATAGTTGGTACTTTACTTTTCCTTTTACTCTGCACTTCTGCATTGAGTGGGATGCATGTGGGTGTACAGGTACTTAGGCAAAGGCCTTCCCGAGTTGTTTAGCCTTCGGCACTTGTCACCAGCCCCTGGCCTATGGAGGCGGGCTTGCGGTAGTTACGACTCGATCCTGGGTAGGGTCGTGTTGTGACACTCAAGTTCTATAGTTAAACTATGAAAAATTATTTATAGAGGATCCATATCCCATGGAATAGATCCTTTTCATCCATTAACTACCATAAGCCATTAATTTCCAAGGATAAATCCAAAGAATATTAAAGTTATCGACTTGAGTATTACTATCCTCTTAGTCTTCCAATTTAATTTTACACATTATAAATTTATCTAAAATTCAGAATATAATGAATTAAATATAGTTTATGTAGTAAAATTTTATTATATTAATTTCACGATAATTATTCATTCATTGATTATTGTCCATTAAAAAAACATACACATTAATCTGGCGTACATGTAGACTATTATATCCATGGAATGATGCAGTTCATTTTTCATTATCCACTCTATTGGATGGTATCAAGGATAAGTTTGATAAATAAATAAATTTTATATGTCACTTTTAAAAAATTATATAATCAATTTTTTGGATTTAACTTCATTACATACATTCCTTAAGGAATGAGATTGTTAATCCTGGGTACGTGCATACTACCTCCTCCATGAATTATGTGTCTTATTTCAATTAAACACCAAAAAAAGATGAAAAAAGAGTAATTAATTAAGTAATATGTTTCTATAACATTATAATAATTTAAAAATAATAAATTTTCATGTATTTTTACTCCTTCCATACTTTCTGAAATTTGTTCTTTAATCATGCGTACATGCAAAAAACCCCACCATAAATTCTGTTTTTCATTTTTTGAATAAAGACAATGTAACTAGTTATAAAATTGGAATATATGAATATATATTATATATATTAAATTTATAATATTCTATTTTTATGACATTGTGTAGTTTTAATTTTTTACTCATTCTATCATTGTGAAGTGCTTTTGTTTTGATTACTTTATCAGCTACTTAATTAATGTTGTAATATTTTTATACTGAATGATTAAGGAATGTTTTATAATATTAATGACATATATTATTATGGAATCAAATATTCTCTTAATTTTACTGGATCATAACAATAATATCTAAATATGTTAATAATATATTACTTTCATTCACAAAGAACTGCCAAATAATGTTTGTATCTAGCTTTATCTTAAGGATTTATAATTAAATTATTATTTGAATGAGTGCATAATATTATAAATAATAAAGGGATATATATTAAATAACCATGGTTAATATAGTAATCTTGAAATTAGAATCGATATTCAAGGATCAATAATATATCTGCATAGCTTGTCCAAGGAAATTAAAAGTGTTGACACCCGATGATAAAAAAAGATATAATGAACCACCATATTCATTGTAAATAGATATAAATTAAATATATGTAAGGGTTATATAGATTAATAGTGTTAATAAATATATTATTAAGAAATTCATGTTTATTTTATCAGAATTTTGAATGTTATTAACAAATAGGTGAAATAAGGTACAATATTTTTGTCTCATACACCCTTCGTTGAGACACATTTTACATTATACACCAATTTTGTTTTATATGGAGTATATGATTCCCAATTGTTATGTTATCATGAAATTGTTGTATTATTTTTATTTTAGGTTCAAATTTATGATATTTATCCATGAATAGTTTTGGATAAGATGCAACTAAATTATTTAACCATGTTATTCTTCTAGAAGTCATGGATTTTCTTCATAATATTTATATTAAAAGTCTACATTCTCCTCCCATTTCTCATTAAATATTTTTTATTTCAATTATTTTTTAGTAAATTAATCAGTTTGATTAGAAAAATTCTATCTCAGGGGATCATATTATATTTTAAAATGAATCAATGTATACAATGATCCCCAATATAAGGGAACTACTCATTTTCATCCATGTCAATGATTTTTGTAATGAAATTATTTTATAAAATAATGAAAGTGACCTTAATTTTTTATCTTAAAATATTATTTATTAAATGTTTTATCATCATTTTTATGATTTTATTATCACCAAAAGGTTTTAATGGGATTTAAAATTGGCCCCCATGATTAGTTTTTAAAAAATTATTTCTTCTAAAGTAATAATTTATAATAGTCCCATGCACATAATTTTAAAAATTTTAAGGTTATTTTCATCTAAATTGACTCTATTAAAAATTATTTAGATAAAAATAATTTTTATATATTCCAAATTAGTCAATTTAAATGGAATGAATCTATTTTACACTTTTATATGTGAATATATATTTATACCTCCTTTTTATTTTTCATATAGACTTATTCTATAATCATCATTGTTTTAAAAAATATGATATTATGATTATCAAAGTTTAATAAAATCATCCTTTTAAATTTCTTTAAAAGAATAATGTAAATTATTATTTTTATAGAATTTTTCATAATACTTATAATGTTTTTCTTCATTTATATTGTATGATTTATCAAATGTATTCTTCAAATGATACCATACACTATCATTATCAAGATAGTATGTTAAATTGTCTTTTACATATATGGAATAATACATCATTTTTTTTTCTATTTTCTAATCATTCAGTTCAATGTTCTTGATTTATTTTTTATGTCGTTATTATTTGAAAATCATATGATATATTACACGATTCTAGGGTGTTTACCTAGATTCCAAAGGTATTGATTGAGTAGTAAAAATTATTTTCAAAACTGTATATACACTTCTTATATGGTTTAAATACCATATGTGTAATCCTTTTTATTGGGTGGTGTTTAACTTGAATGATGCATAATGTTATTATATGCTCATTTATTTTCCATGTTTTTATCATGTTAGTTTTACTGGTGAAATCATGAATGCTTCCACATCAATACACTTAAAAAGGATATTAAAAGAAATATTTTACTAGGTTTTTGTGATATGTGAATTAAAACCGCGTGTCCAGTATATTTATTATTTATATTATGTAATGGGTGGGTTATAAAATTATATATTCCTCAATTGAATTGGTTAATGTTTCTATATCATGAGATATCATGTTGTAAGAGCAGTAATCATAGAAAACTATAGTTCTTGTGTAATTAGATATCCATCCATGATATATTTATGAGGCAATGAGCCATGAATTATTCTTATGATGTCAGTTTATGTTGTGGATATATTCGTATCATTCCATGATATTATGATATAATTTTTCTTATTTTTATTTAATTCTATTTAAGAAATTGTTTTATAGATTATAAAATATATAATACTGAGAGGAACAGTTTGGGATATACCTAACACTGAGAGGGGGGGGGGTGAATCAGTGTTGGGGAATTTTTAAACCAATTCTAACTTTTATCCCTGTACCTCTTGACCTGTTAGGATCTTGATTCTCTTATTCCCTTTTCCCTATCACATGCAATAATAGAAAGCAGTAAAAATATGAACACGATATTTTTACAAGGTTCACCACTCAATAAGAGTAGCTATATCCTTGACATGCATGGATATGACTTGTGCATGGATTCTCCACTATGATGTGATATACAATTACAGTGGAATGGCTAGGAAAATAATCCTCTAGCCAGTTTGTGTCCCTACACTTTAGAGGGGGTGGGAAACAATCCTCTTTCTTGGACTGGTGATGACCTAGCCCAACTTGCAGCCTCTATCTGGTTCTTTATACTGCCTATAGAGACAGTATTCTTCATTATTCAAAAGGTAGGTTCTACTCTTGATCTTCTTCAGTGCTCTTCACTTGATTACTTGTAAAGTAGTAGGTTATAAATTCTTTCTTATTTCATTATCTTCTTTTCTAGTGCAACACCAACTGCACTAAACTTCTTCTTTCTTCTTCTTAGTGAAACAAACAACTTCACTAAAACTTCTTCTCTCTTCTTGGCTAGAATCAGATACACCAATGTGTTTATTCAGACACTGAGGGTCCGCTCACATATCATCATCCGAATTAAACTGCCCTGAATAATTGTTAGCCTTCAGTTTGGCATACTATATTCTTCTTCTTCTTCACTTCTTTCTATGCAGCAAACCTGTAAGCTGCACACTCTTATTCTTCTGCTTCTTCAATGCACAACCAGCTACACTAAAACCTAATCTTCTTTACACGTTCTCTTTTAGTGCAAAACCATCTACACCGATATTTTCTTCTTCTTCTTTAGCTTGCGCGCCAATCCTTACTTGCACGACACCGTGCTTGCGTGTCACCTACTTGCACGCCACACAGCTTGCGTGCCACCAGCTTGCGTGCCACACAACTTGTGTGTCACCTTCTTGTGCGCCACTAACTACTTGCGCGCCACCATTGAGTACAACTCACAACTTGCATGCCACCTTTGGCTTATACACAAGCCGCTTCTTGAAAGCACCTCCCTGCTTGCGTGCCTATTGAAACTTGCGTGACAAGACTTGCATAGAAAAACTTGCGCGACAAAACGTACAAGAAAAAAATTACATAGAAAAACTTGCATGAAACCCTACTTGCACGCCTTATAAATAACTCGTATCTTGCGCACCACTTCAGCTTGCGTGCCACCCTCTACTACATGCACGATCAGAGCACCCTCTACTACTTGCGCGCTTAGAGATCAAATTTTCTCTTAAGTGTTGTGCATATAAAAATGAGGAGGCTAGTCAGATATTTATAGGAATTTTGGTGACTTGCGCACATACACTTTCACGTCGTTCCTACTTGCGCACCGCTCAATCACTTGCGTGTCGCTCCATCACTTGCGCGTCCTTCCATCACTAGCACAACACTTTCCTTCTTTTGACATATTTTGATATGATGATGTTGGAATATGACTTTCATGGAACATACACTTGAGCACCACTTATACTTGCACCCACACTTGCGTGCCACTTATACTTGCGCGCCACACTTGCGCGCCACTTATACTTGTGTGCCACTTTTTGACTTGCACGCCAATCATTAACTTGCACGCCATTTTATTCCCTTTGTCAAATTTTGATGTGATGATATTGAAATTTGACTTGAACGCCATTACTTGAACACCAATACTTTCACTCCACTCTTTGTTTGTGCAAAAATTTCTTTCCTTTGTCAAAAAACACTTCTTTACTCTCCCTATCCTTCATAAGGTTTGCATCACAAGTTCTCCAAACTTATGATATTTGTGAAATAAAAATCAGAAAAGAATCGTCTGGTTTTTTTCCATTCTTTTTGGTAAATGAATTCCAAAGTACTTATTCTTCCTCACTTCAAATCCTCAATTCCTTTTGGAGTGTTAATTCCAAATAACTCCAATAATCTATGTTCATCCAAACGTGGAGGCTTGAAGCTTCTTCAAATACCTTCAATGTTGCAGAAAATGTATCACCTTTGATACAGGTATTTGGAACTTTAAGAATAGTGAAACAATCATCTGATTTCAAGGAAATGTGTAATTCATGACCTTATTAGAATGCCAAGCCCTTACACACTCTCTCTTCTTCTTCAACCATCATTCTCTACTTCATTCAAATCATATGATTCTTTTCTTCAAGTATGCTCTTACATGGTTCTCATACAATCGTGAAGCATTACATGGTATTCTTTAAATCCTTATTCTTCTTCAATCATCCTTATATGGATGATACTTCACCATTATTCATTGTTGTAAAAAATGTGTCACCTTTGACACAAGTTCTTTGAACTTAGTACCAGTTCAACAATCGTCTGAATTGTAACAACATAGGGAATTTCCCAAGAGAGGCATCCAATGCTATGAATCCAAAACAATTCTCCAGACATCTTCACTTCATTCAATCTCCATTAACATTAGAGACCTTCATCGTATCGTTATTTATTTTAAACGACATTGAAAAATGTTGACAACAAATACAATCTTCATACACAAAGTGGTCCCAACAATCTCCCCTTTTTACTTTTTTTAATACCTTAAAGTATCCTCAGATGAATGTGTCAATGTCAAAATGAGAATCTTATCTCTCCCCTTTACTTATGTCTCTCCCCTAGAAATTAATTTCATTTATCTCCCCCTTATTGACAAGAAATAAAAAGTTCATGGTAGAGAGGGTATCATTCTATACTTAATCAATTTGTCATCAATCATTTCACTCTAAGTCTACTTGAGAAATGCTCGGTGTAGAAAACAAGAGGATTTGATTTAGACAAAAATCTTTCCATTACACACTGAATATGATACCTCATGATATGAGAACTCATAAACATATCTTCAAGGGTTTCCACTATCATTCCAGGATGAATATATTGAATGTGATAGGAAATAATCAACCTGAAATTCCTACACTCACTTTAACAAATAGATAAAAAACATTCATGTGTAAATGGCAGGATAAGTGGCCTTGGGGAACTTTAAGTTTTATTATGTCATTGACTATCTTTGTTACTCCCCCTTTGTAGAATGATCATTATTTTCAGTAACTATGGATGAGAGATTTAGAAATAACATACCATTTACAATGACATGATCTTCAGAAACTCTTCAGAGTAGTTGAATTTAGTACCAACTGAAGTTGATACTTATTGAGATAATGACTCTGGAAGCTTCTTCATGTGTCTACTTATAAAGAGAACACTTCTCATCACTGAATCTCAGGTTCTCCCCCTGAGATCTTGAATCACCTTCAATTCCCTGTATTTAAATAACAAATACAATACACAAAGATTTACGGGAATAAGGTGGATCCTCCATGCTTCTTCAATGTAATTAGGATGACTGAGATGATTTTCTCAACCAAGATGCTCAATTTTCTCCACTCCTCACACTTTTACATTTGATATTTAATTTTTAATGTGTCTGTGTGGATCTCAATACTTCTTCCATCTCTTTGTGTGTGAATCTCCTTTCTTCAAGAGATTTCAAGCACTAGAATATCCCGGTGCAACTTTCATCCTCTTCATGAATTCTTGTTGTGATGGAATAAATTCAAAGCACTTTCTAACAGTATGACCGACCTTGTTTCACCTCACACAAATAAATTCATTGTATTCACATAGAATCTTCTTTTTTCATTTAGCACTAGACTTAGCTTGTGAATCTTCCATTTTCTCATTCTATCCAAATCTTCTGGCCAAACAACCAATATGTCATTAGGGATTGAGGAATTAAGATTGGATCTTTTACATGGATTCTCCTGAGTGGATTCTTTCTTAGTAGTTCTTTTGGATGCACCACACTTCACCTTTTTGGATTTATAATACAAGTACTTCTCATCTTTCCTTCTTGAAATCTTCTTGGGAGAATTTTTTTTCACATTATTCGTCTGATTTCTTCCCAAGGATGCTTCCTCATTCTTGCCCAGCTTATGTGGTCTTCTTTTCTTATATGAACATGAACCATTCATATGACCACTCATATTTCATACATCACAGATGTTATCTAACATTCCAAATCTGTTTGCAGTATACAGATGTTTCTGGATCTGTGGATGTCTCTTATTCTACTCTGGATTTCTCCCCCTTGAGATGGGAATTCTCTTTGCTTTTACATTTAAGGGATTATACCAACAATCTAGTGCACAATGGACAAACCTATTACATCACCAGCATTGAACTACAAACCTTGACTTCTTGTCATCTTCTTGATAAGGTTGCTGAGTATTCTTATTAGAATGTTGTGCTTTCTATGGGGATCTATCTTCAACAATATTTCCCCTGTCCACCCTATCCATGGTGATAGGTTTTATCTAACTTTTTTCATCCAAACTTGTTTATAATTTTTCTTCCAACCTGCAATTTTTGTAGAAGCAATTTTAGAAACATTAATACAAGTTGGTATGGATGATACCTTTACTTTATCAGATGCTTGTGATGGATTAATGAGGGAAGCCATGATCTTCTTATCACATTTTTGAGGTCTTTTGATAGTAGAATCCTCCAGTGAACAATGGGTACTAGCAACAACTGTTTACTTCTTTTGTGAAGACTCAATATGTGTCTTCTCAATATAGGTCAACTGATCTTCCAACTCTAGACATCTCATATTGAGGATGACCTTTTGTTCTTCAATCATAGTCATCTTATCTTCACAATACTTCTTCAATCTTTCAAATTCATCTTCATGCATCTTTACATTGTTTTGTAACAAATAGTCAAGTTCATTGATCTTCTTGGAGTTATATTTCAAATATAACTTCTTGACTTAATTTCCCCTTTTCAGATCATCTTCATGTGCATGGATCTTCTCTTCTGGAGTCTTCTTGACTCCCTCCTTTTCTTCAACATCTTTGAGCCACTTTGAAGATATTTTTTCAAATCCACTCTTTATTGCTTCAAAGGATCCAACATGTCTGGAGAGCTTTATACATTCAATAATTTTTTCTTGTAAGACTTTCTCCAAAAAATTAGTTTCTTCTTCCAGTTGAGTGATATTTTCTTGCATAAACTAAAATAATCCACAAACCACGAATGTAATTTATTCAAGAATACCATACAGAATCATTCTTAATCTATCAACTGATATTTCTTGAGGTGTTGTAGATTGATCATCACCACTTGTGCTAGAATTTTTATCATGAGAATTATTTCCAAATGTACTAACACATATCTCTTGATTAGTTGAGGTAAGAAGGTTGTCCATATTCATGGTGGGTACTTGAGCCACCTTCTCATCAATTTCCAAGTCTGGTGTGTCTTAAATGTTAGCTAGATATGGAGAACCATATGCTTCCAATTATTCAGATAAGAGGGAATTCTTCTTCGACCATCTCTTCTCTTTCTTTTTCCTGTTCATTATGGTCTTGGTAGATATATCCTTCTGATCAAAGGTAACTAAATCTTCACCAATACTTCTCTTCATTGTTGAATCAGGAAAGGAACCCAAATATTCAAAAGATAATAACTTCACTATAGAGAATCCAACAGAGGTGAACCTCCCTCTGATACCAATTGAGAGGACCAGTTTGGGATACACCTAACACTGAGGGGGGGGGAAATCAGTGTTGGGGACTTTTTAAACCAATTCCAACTTTTATACCTGTAACTCTTGACCTATTAGGATCTTGATTTTCTTATTCTCTTTTCCATATCGCATGAAATAATAGAAAGCAGTAAAATTATGCACACGATATTTTTACAAGGTTCACCACTCAATAAGAGTAGCTACGTATTTGCCATGCATGGATATGACCAGTGCATGGATTCTCCACTATGATGTGATATAATATTATAGTGGAATGGCTAGGAAAAAAATCCTCTAGCCAGTGTGAGTACCTACACTTTAGAGGGGGGTGGGAAACAATCCTCTTCCCTATACTGGTGATGACCTAGCCCAATATGTAGCCTCTAGCTGGTTCATTATACTGCCTATAGAGACAATCTTCTTCCTTCTTCAAAAGGCCAGTTATGCTCTTGATCTTCTTCAGTGCTCTTCACTTGATTACTTGCAAAGCAGTAGGCAGGAAATTCTTTCTTATTTCCTTCTCTACTTTTCTATTGCAACCCCAACTGCACTAAACTTCTTCTTTCTTCTTCTTATTGCAACAACCAACTGTACTAAAACTTTTCCTCTCTTCTTGGCTAGAATCACAGACACCAATGTGATTATTCAGACACCGAGGATCCACTCACATAACATAATATAAATTAAACTTCCCTGAATAATTGTCAGCTTTTAGTTGGGAATACTATGTTCTTCTTCTTCTTCTTCAATTCTTTCTATGTAGAAAACCTCTAAGCTTCACACTCTTCTTATTCTGCTTCTTCATTGCACAACCAGCTGCACTGAAACCTAATCTTCTTAACATGTTATCTTTTAGTGAAAAACCATCTACACCGAGCTCTTATTCTTATTCTTTATCTTGTGCGCCAATCCTTACTTGCGCGACACCCTGCTGGCCTTCAAGCTGCTTGCGCGCCACTCAGCTTGCGCGCCACCTGCTTGCACGCCACTCGACTTGCACGTCACCAGCTTACACGCCACTAACTACTTGCGCACAACCATTGAGCACAACTCACAACTTGTGCACCACCTTTGGCTTATACACATGCCAGTTCTTGAAAGCACCTCCCTGATTGCGCGCCTCTGGAAACTTGAGCGAAAATACTTGCCCGGGAAAACTTGTGAGGAAAAACTTGCGCGGCAAAACTTTCACGGAAAAACATGCGCGGAAAAACTTGCACAACACCCTACATGCATGCCTTATAAATAACTCTCATCTTACGTGCCACTTCAGCTTGCACACCGCCCAATACTACTTGCGCAATCAGAGCACCCTCTACTACTTGCAAGCTCAGAGATCAAATTTTCTCTTAAGTGTTGAGCACACAAAAATGAGGAGGCTAGTCAGCTATTTATAGGCATTTTGGTGACTTGCGTGCCTACACTTGCACATAGTTCCTACTTGCGTGCCGCACCATCACTTGCGCGTCACTCCATCCCTTGTACGACCTTCCATCACTAGTGCGGCACTTTCTTTCCTTTGTCATATTTTTTGATATGATGATGTTGGAATATGACTTGCATGAAACATACACTTGTGTGCCACTTATAATTGCGCACCACACTTTTACGCCACTTATACTTGCGCGCCACACTTTCACGCCACTTATACTTTCACTCCACTTTTTGACTTGCGTGCCATTTTTTAACTTGCACGCCAATCTTTAACTTGCGCACCATTTTATTCCCTTTGTCAAATTTTGATGTGATGATCTTGAAATTTGACTTGCGCGCCACTTACACTTGTGAGCTAGTACTTGCATGCCAATACTTGAGGGCCACTCTTGACTTGAGGACCACTTTCTTTCCTTTTCCAAAAAACACTTCTTTACTCTCCCTATCCTTCATAAGGATTGCATCACAAGTTCTCCAAACTTATGATATTTGTGAAATACAAATTAGAGAAGCATCGTATGGTTTTTGTCCATTCTTTTTGGAATATGAATTCCAAAGTACTTCTTAATCCTCACTTCAAATCCGCAACTCCTTTTGGAGTGTTAATTCCAAATTACTCCAGTAATCTATCTTCAAACAAAAGTGGAGGCTTGGAGATTTTTCAGATACCTTCAATGTTGCAGACAATGTTTCACCTTTGATACATGTATTTGAAACTTGAATAACAGTGCTATAATCATCTGATTTGAAGGCAATGTGTAATTCATGACCTTCTTAGAATGCCAAGCCCGTCCACACTCTCTCTTATTCTTCAACCATCATTTTCTAATTAATTAAAATCATATGATTCTTTTCTTAAAGTATGCTCTTGCATGGTTCTCATGCAATATTGAAGAATTACATGGTATTCTTTAAATACTCATTCTTCTTCAATCATCCTTAGATGGATGATAAATTACCATTCTTCATTGTTGTAAAAAATGTGTCACCTTTGACACAAGTTCTTTGAACTTAGTATCAGTTCAACAATCGTCTGAATTGTAACAACATAGAAAATTTCCCAAACGTGGAATCCAATGCTATGAATCCAAAACAATTCTCCAAACATCCACAGTTCAGTCAATCTCCATTAACATTGGAGGCCTTCGTCGCATCCTTATTCATTTTGACCGACATTGACAATTGTTGACAACAAATAAAATCTTCATACACAAATTGGTCCAAATAAATACGTCTTTCTATTATTCATTACTTTAATTATTCCATTAATGAGAAATTAAGCTCACCCATTCATATGTTTCAATTTCCATAGGTTATAAAATAAATTATTAACTATACTAAGACTAAAAGAGTATCTTATAAATTTAATTTATAGTTTATGTTGAAGACTTATAATAGATTAATTACCTTGTTATATAGTGGGAAAACTCCAAAAAATATTAACAAAATTATAATTGGTTATCAAATGTCAGAAATATATTTTTAATCTTATAACTTTATTAATACCAAATAGTTTCGTTATTTTTCATTAGTACCTAATCCAAGAGCTTGGTTATGGAGGAACTAAAGTCGGTATCTGAGTAGTGTTTAGATTACATTATATGATAAGATGATATTTTTTTAGAATGATTTAAGAATTAGGAATGAAATCAAGGGATGATGAGTTTTGGATGATCATAGAGTCAATGGAATAGATAAACCATTATGTTAGTAGTGGTGAATAATTCTTTTTTATTTGTTGATTAAGATCACAGAACATTAGTGGAAATTGAATGTACTAGTATAAGTATAACATAAACTCATTATATTTTGGTTAAGTAAAAATTGTGTTGTTTTCCTAGAAATTACATCCCCATGCTCATAATAGAATGTGGATAAAGTATTGGTAAATATTCCTCAAAGGTTATCAACTTTGATATGTGTTTATTAGTTATATCTTGATAATCATTCGGATGCATGGTGAGTAGGACATAATTATGAACCTATATAGACACTAATGAGGGATAATCTTGGGATAATTTATATTCTATTTAAAAATAATTCTAAAGGATGTGATCATGCTATTTTATGGATTTTAAGAATATTAGAGAACCTAATAGTAAAATAACCATAGATAACCTAGATTGAAGATAAAGAATCATAATTTAGGGTAGCCACATAATTTATGATTTATAATTTTTAATCCTATAGTTTTCACTTTACACATTAACTAATTTATGTATTATCATCATTGAATTCTTTTTTAATATAATGGGTAGAGTATGATGGAACATAACTAATAAAAAAATTGAAAATGTAATGATTATCCCAACCTTTATTCTATTTGGGAAAAAACTGGGTTATAAATCTTGATATTTTTAAATAAAAAATACCTCAAAATAAGACTAACTTTATGAACCTAGAAAAACTCAAAATAAAAACAAATTAAAGAATAATGGATTCTCATTAAAGATAATGAGATGAACTTAATTAAGGAAAAAATTTTCAATTTCAAATACATAAAACATATGGGAAGAAACAGAATGGTAAATGTCTCAAAGAATATAGAAAACGCTTCATTCAGGGAAAAAGAGGAAAAAACATTTAGTTAGTAAGGGAAAATAAAGGATTAAGGTAATACAATAATAGGAGAAGACTTATTGTTATGTTTTACATAAGATATTAATGTAAAGTTTTAATTTGAAATTTTATCATTACTCATGTTTAACCATTTTAAGTCCTTAATTAATTTATATTTGAATATTTTTTTGGATTATATTTAAATATGACATGGGAGGAATGTAACATCATACGAATTCATTATATATATGTATATTGCATTAAATAATATAAATTTAGATCACTTTCTTCACACACACATAAATAAATGTCATTATTAATTATTAATTAAATATAATCATATTTAGAAGATAAATATGACAATATATATTATATCTATATATAATTTAAAATAAAAAAATTCTTTAAATTTGAAAATTACATTAAAATAACATTTGAAAGATTTTATAATTAATAATTTATTTTTAAATATGTATGAATTATATTTTTATTTTATATTTTATATTATAATAAAAATGAATATTTTTTAAAGTATATAACAAGAAAAAATTAATTTTTTTTATTTCAAATAATTTTTTTCTTTGTATGAATTTTTTTTCATATTTTTATATTGTTGATTTTTAATCAAAAATATTTTTTTTATGAAAATATTAATTTTCATGTTATTATGAATAAATATTAATGAACTTTAATGTAATAAAAGCCTTTATATGATCAAATATGAAATTATGGATGCAAATAATTAAATTTTACATTATTATTTTAACATAGATAACCCATGACTAACATTTTTCAAAGTAATGTAAAAAGATACGTCAATAAAGAAAATTGTTTTGTATTTTATTTAAATTAATTAATATATTAGTAAAATTAATTTATGGATAAAATAAATGTACCATAAACCTCATTTTATTTTTAATAAATGAATTTATATGATTAAAATTATTGAAATTATCAATTTTAACTCACACATATATTTTAATATTTAATCATGATTTCCATTAAATCAATTATTAAACATTGAGAATGTTTATTTTTGAAGTAAACATTTCATAATCATTGAAATTTTTATATCATAAAATAAATATCATATATATTATTATTATAATTAAATTATTTTATAATATTAATATTAATAAGGACCATTTTAATTAATTAACATGGGTGAAAGTTAATGTAACATTGGAAATGTAAACATGGGTAAAGTGAAATGTAAATGTTCAGACCCCTAAATCCATCAATTATATCCAAAACATGAGTTTATGGGTTCCCCTTTGTCCATATCATATTCCATACTCCATATTTTTGATTTATGGTGGTCTTTGACCTAAAATTGTGCAATGAAATTATTTAATAATTTACGAAAATTCCATAACTACCCTTCCATTCACTTATAAAAGGACACACATTCACACATTCTATAGACACACATCAATTCTAATTTTTTGGTAAAATATCACCCATTTTATAATAATTATACTCTATCCAACAACTATACTATTTTTCCATGCTTAGTTCACAAAATCCCTACCTTTCTAAGGACAATTCCATGAAAAATCTAAGTTCCCAATGTGAGTTTTACTCTCATATTAGCCTTTATTTTAAATTTCCATCTTCCTAATAATACCTAATTTTTGAATATAATGAATTTAATATCATCTATATACATAAATTTTATTATATTTATTTCAAAAAAATATCCATTCCATCCATAACATCCAAAGGGAAATATAACTTTATAAATCCATTATACCTGTGGACTACCACCTATACGACATGGGGATCTTCATATTTCATCATTGTCTCCTATATATTATAGAAAGGATAGGTATGATGAATAATTATTATATTTATTTATCTTATAAAATTCTAAAATGAGCACCTTTTACATTTATCCTCATTTGATCCGTTCATTATGGTACAAGATTGTTAATTATGTGTTTGTGTGGACTGCCACCTCCATGAACGAAGATTCATATTTCAATAATCCAAATAAAAAATATGAACATAAAAGTGTAATTAATGAACAAAGATGATTTTTATGTCATTATTTAATTTTTTAAAGAAATTATTTCATATACAATCAATCAATTCATCTAATAGAAAATTGGTTTGTTAATTGTTTATACTTGCAGACTACCGCATCTAGAGATGAATAATTTTATTTTACAACAAAACCCAAGTTTTATGGTTATATTAGTGTAATTTATGAATATATTTGATATATATTTCATTTGAAATATTCTGTAAATTTTATAATAACATTTTTTTTATTTTTTCTTTCCTACATATTCAATTATTACGACACACATTTTTTAACATATTACTTCTTACATAAGATATATTGTATCATTTATATAATTAATGATTAAAGGGTTTTATTTATTTTTAATTAAATTGAATAATAATTTATTAAATATTTTTATAAATGTTTTCTATCTAGAAATTAAATACCCAAACATAATAATAATATATCACCAAAGTTCATTAAAAACTGTCAAAATAATTTTGTCCTCAACATCATCATAATGAGTCATAATTAAAACTATCATGGGATGAAATATGAAAATTATAAATAATAATAGGATATATGTTATATAACCATAATAAATCATTTAATTATGAACATATTAACAAAGGTAAATAATTTACATTAACATTACAAAGAACGTGGAAGAAAATTAAAAGTGTTTACAACCAACGTAAAAATTGCCATAATGAACAACCATATGCATAGTACATAATTTAAATTAATTGTATAAAATGATAATATAGATGAATAAGGTTAATAAATATGTTATTAATATATATAAGGTTGTTTTATAAAAATTTACAGTGAGATAAACTTAGAGGGGAAATCATGTTTGGTATTTTTATCCCAAACTCCCTTAATTGAGAAATGTTTTAATTTATGAAAAAATTTACATTTATATAATTTATATTATTCCTATTTTCTATGTTATAATTAAATATTTTTTTATCCATAGTATTTTATTATAACAATCAAACTCTTTCTCTTACAATGTATTTGGTTAAAATTATACTCAGGTCTAGACTCAACCTAGTTTTCCTTGATCCATGAGTTTTCTTCATGAAATTGATGTACATGTATAATTAACAAAGTGATTTATTATTAATAATATACCATTAAATTAATACGTGTCAAATAAATCCCTTTAATTTAAAAGTTTCCCTTTTTGATGTTATTTTTTATTTCAAAATGCATTACTGAAAGAATGATACCCAACTTAAGAACATTTCTATTTGTATTTGATAGAGATAATATTTTCATAATTTTTCATATTTGTTTCAATGATTTAAACCCTTAAAATTAATCAATTTAATCTGATTTGTATCATTTTAGTATTTTGGTGAATTATGGGCTTAATTGTGGAAATTGGTTAATTTTAGAAATTTAGCAGTTTTGTGGAGCTTCTGTATTTCGGGCATATATTTTATATTTTTTATCCAAATAGTATGATTCCATTTTTTTAGGATTTCTATGCTCGTGGAATTCATTTTATCCTTATGGACCCAAATCTCAATCCATCATTTGGAAGCTCCAATTCAGCTCACAAATCAGGCCTTGAAAACTGTGTACAGAACTGCATAATTTTATTGTGGGGCCTATATCTCATTAATGGTCAAACCATTGAAGCTTACATTTTACATGGAGCTATAGAAAGTCCATAGGAACAACTTTCATTAATATGTCAGCGTCTGATGCTTTCATTTTCAAGGTCTTTAATGCGTTGGAACTCGGTGTTTTGGAATAAGAAGAGTCACCTGGACAAAATTAAATATCCGGAGTAGTGTGGACATATCTCCTTCATACGTGGACCAATAAGGCTCCAATTTTTTGGGTCGACATAAGAGATGTAGGGAAAAAACTTTCAAGAAGGAGAAATTCCAAAAATCTGTCATTTACTATGCCAATCGGACTCAAACGTTCGGGGGAGTAATTTTGGAGGAAAATTTTCTACTCCCCAGGCCTATAAATAAGAGTATTCACTTCCATTCAAAGGGGTTGAAGAAGGTACAAGAAGGGCTGTGCTGGAGGATTGAGTTCTTGAAGTTCTCTGTATTTTATATTTTATTTTTACTTAGTTTTATTATTCTCTCTTCTTCCCCTTTCAAATCTAATACCCTTCACATGGAGGGGTAAAACCTTTGAGTGTTCGGGGAAGGGGGAGTTTATCTTTTGTAATGTCGAAGTTTTGTGCTTAAATGTATAACCTTATATTTCTTTTTAATGACATCAATTCTCAGTGTTTCCCAATTCTCTTAATTCGATCGTGTTTTGAGTTTGGTGTATTCATTTTTAATAGCTTTGGTTAAAGACTTTTAATCTCCCTCTGCCTAGTGAAATTTGTCTCGATCGAGCAGATTGTGTTAGGTGGTGAGTGTCTAACGATCGTTGGCATGTGTGTGGAACTAGAAGACTTTTTCTAGAGTTCTAAGGATCAAAAATTCCCAATCGGGACTTGCCTTAGTTGTTTAGGAATTGTTTATGAACTTCCATTCACATAGGAGTGAGTTCTATTTTCTTCTTTAACCAATGGGGATAGATAACTCGATCGAGGAGTCTTTCATTTGTCATTCAGAAGGAAGAGATGTAAGATGATCATTGTGACTATGATGAAATTACAAAAGGTGATCCTACCCTGACCCCATCACCCTGTTCATCCATTAGTGTTCAACCTTTCTTTTCAATTTAATTCTTTATTTTTGAACTCAAACAACTTTCAAAAAGAACCTCTTCTTCTTTCTTTAATTTATGTGACAAACATAATTGTTGTGCACTCCTCTATGGAGACAACTTAGGATACCCACTTTTCTACATTTTAACTTAGGTTTTATTTGTTTTTGTCACCCCCCATGACAGGCACGTGTCAAAACTTGGCGTCGTTGCCGGGGATGTTGTGCCAACAATTTAATTCTAACATTTTCTAAATATTTTCATTTATTTATTTAAAAAAATCTAAAAAAATATATGATGTATTACAACTATAATTATTCTTCTTGGATTAATTACACACAATTTCAGGGACAAATGGTTCATAATTACGAGGAATACCTCTTTCAAAAGCTTGATGAACTCACTATTTTGGCCAAGAAAATGATGAATGGTCATGTCACCGGTATCTCGCTTCAAGAACAGATGGACACGGTGAATCAAGTCAACATTGATTATCAAAGATTGAAGTCCTTATAGAAGGTTACATTGGATCATGAACCTCAACTGGAACCTAAACCTAATCCATTGGTGGAAGTGTATTCCCCACTCATCCTTGATGTTGAAGAACCAGTAAGTACAGGATATCAACAAGATCTAGATGAGTTCTTGAAGGAGTGTGAGGAACTATTTGATCCCCCAGTTCCTCATAATGTAGAAGATCAATCATCATTAAAGGAATACACTACCAACGTGGTTGAATTTAAAGAGAATGTTGAGGATCCTGACTACCCTCCTCCATCTGCTACCACTCTACTTCAAGAGAAACTTCCCACTGAAGAAGAAAATAAAGCCAAGAAACCTCAGGGAGATGATCTTTTCTTGAACTCATTATATTCTAATTTTATTGAATCTGAAATGTGTATCACCCCCATTTCTTGAAATTTTCAGATTCGGAAAACTCATGTATTGTGTTAGCAGACAAGGAAGAAAAGGAAGATGCACTTAAAGAGGAACAGTTGGAGCTCCCCAAACATGTTGATATTTTATTGGAGGGAGTTGAAGAGGTGAATCCAAGTGGATTTGGCAAAGGAAAAATAGATGCAAGATACTTACTTTGGAATGGATGAATATGATATTGACACTTCATGCTTTAACTTTTTTCAAATAGAATTATACTTTGACGATTCCTTTGATTTTTCCAATGATGCAGCATACCTTCAGAAATCACTGGAGAATGAAGAGGTGGCTGTGAAATTGGAAACCAAGAAATATGGGGACTCATTCTTTGTCCTACCCCCACCGAGAAAATTGTATCTTATTTTACTAGGGGTGGATTTGGTGTACTATACCCATGGTTTCCTCAACAAAAAATATGAAGCACATGATGTGAAGAAGAAGTTTTGTTGGTTCATCACAAAGAAACTCAACCCACCTTTAGATTGGGGATAACCAACTGAAACTGCCCATCTGGAGGCAGTCAAAACCCAGGGCCCACATGGGAGATTAAACCAAGATATATCCTTCTTTTCTCATCCTATTTCTATTTTCATTATTTTAATAAATTTCTTATGATTTCTTTTGTTCTTTTTCTTGTAGGTTTTTAGTGTGGAACACTTAGAAGCTTAACTCAATGTTGCATTACCAATAAGTCAGGTTGTACCTATCCTTTACACTTTCTTGCTGTTGTGATTCATTCTAAAATCTGTTTACATGTTAAATCCACTTGAATGGATTGAGGACACTACATCATTTAAGTGTGGGGGAGGGAACTTTTTTAGTTTTGGATTTTCATTTTTTGTTTGTTTTTAAAAAAATTGTGTGTTTTCAAATTTTTGTGTTTTTATTTTTTAGTTTTTGAAGTGTTTTTGAAACTTTTTAAGCTAAAATGATTATCATTTCTATTTTTAAAGCCCATTCCATTGAGTGAACCAATTTATTCCATGAAACTGATCTTAAATGATTACTGAAAATGATTTTGTTTCAAGTTCAATTCTTTGGGAATTTCATGAAAAGTACTCAGGTTTTTGAATCCCATTCCACATATCACTGTCATTATCGTTGAAATCACTTTCCTGTGAGGCTTCTGAACCACTATTGTTATATTCTTTTCATTCACCTCAATTCTTGAGAGAACCAGAACATGCTTGTCTTAACCAGAATTTGATTCATTCCTTTCGAAACTTGAGGGTTTGGGGTACATGTGTTTTAAATGATTGAGGAGTTTCTTTGGTTTGAAAGCCTTATTTTCAAGATAATACCTTTCATTATATCCTACCATGTAAATTAATCCTTGTAGACCATAGAATCCATGAACAGCCTGTTAGGTTAGCCACATTACAAGCCAATTTTCCCTTTCCAACCTACTCTTGAAGTGAAATTGCATGATCTAGTTGAACTTAAGTGTTGGGGAAGCTGTCTTGTGTTGTGCTACCTCATCTGGTCAAACTTTGGGTGGAAACTAAAATGCCCAAGAGATTTTTGTGCTGATGAAAAATCATTATGTTGAAATCTGTGCCTTTTCTGGAGCATTCATGATAAAAGAAGTTGTGCCATTCTGGAGCTTCTAATGGTGGAAGAAAGCTATGCCATTTCTGGAGCTTTCAAGAAAATCATGCTTAAGAAGATTGAAATTTTTGCTGTAGAAATGCTGAGCTGTTTGAACATTTCTTGATATTTCATGATGATGGAGACGAATTTATACTAAGTGGAGTGAGGAGGATACCATACTTGAGTGAAAATTAGAATTGTGCAATTTTGATTCAAAAAGAGCCAAGCATTCCTTATTCAGCCTCAGAATTTTTCACATAAAAATCCTACCAACCAAAAGCCACAGAACAAACTTGCAAAGTCCTCATGATAAATAAATGTCCTTGACTCACATCGGGTGGAGAAGTAGAAGTTTTTCAAACCTATGGTGACCCTTGCATTGGTTTGGATGAGAAAAACTTTGTTGAAAAGTGATATTTGTGAGATGAGAGAAAATTAATGTGAGGTAGGTGTCTTGTGTGCATGGGAGGAGAAATAAAGAGGAAAATTATTGAATGATCTGATTAGAGAATTTGGAATAATGGTTATGGATGAGGCATGATAGCTTTTATTTCTTGGTGTGGAATTGGTGGATCTAAATGGCATGTGTTTCGAATTTGGTTTGATTTGATTTTGATTTTGACTTGTCCGGGAGTCCAATTTCTAAGTGTGGGGGAATTGATAGAGATAATATTTTCATAATTTTTCATAAGTGTTTCAATGATTTAACCCCTTCAAATTAATCAATTTTATCTGATTTGTATCATTTTAGTATTTTGGTTAATTATGGGCTTAATTGTGGAAATTGGTTAATTCTGGAAATTTAGCAATTTTGTGGAGCTTCTGTATTTTAGGAATATCTTTTATATTTTTGATCCAAATTGTATTATTACTTTTTTGTAGGATTTCTATGCTCGTGGGATTCATTTTATCCTTCTGTAACCAAATCTCAATCCATCATTTGGAAGATCCAATTCAGCTCACAAATCAGGCCTCGAAAATTGTGTACAAAACTGCATAATTTTATTGTGGGGCCCATATCTAATTAATGGTCGAACCATTGGAGCTGAAATGTTACATGGAGCTATAGAAAATCCATAGGAACAAATTTCATTAATATGGCCGCGTCTGATTCTTTAATTTTCAAGGCCATTAATGCGTTGGAACTCGGTGTTTTGGAATATGAAGAGTCACCTGGACAGAATTAAATATCCGGAGTAGTGTGGCCATATCTCCTTCATACGTGGACCAATAAGGCTCAAATGTTGTGGGTCTACCGAAGGGATGGAGGGGAACAACTTTCAAGAAGGAATAATTCCCAAAATCTGTCATTATAATGCCAAAATGACTCAAACTTCCGGGGGAGTAATTTTTGAGGGAAATTTTCTACTCCCCAAGCCTATAAATAAGAGTATTCACTTCCATTCAAAGGGGTTGAAGAAGGTGAAAGTAGGGATGTGATGGAGGATTGAGTTCTTGAAGTTATTTGTATTTTATATTTTCTTTTTTACTTAGTTTGATTATGCTCTCTTCTTCCCCTTTCAAATCTAATACCCTTCACATGGAGGGGTAAAACCATAGAGTGATCGGGGAAGGGGGAGTTTGTCTTTTGTAATGTCGGAGTTTTGTGCTTAAATGTAAAACCTTATCTTTCTTTTTAATGAAATCTATTCTCAGTGTTTCCCAATTCTCTTAATGCGGTCATGTTTTGAGTTTGGTGTATTCATTTTTAATAGCTTTGGATAAAGACTTTTAATCTTCCTCTACGTAGTGCAATTTGTCTTGATCGGGAAGATTGTGTTAGGTGGTGAGTGTCTAACGATCGTTTGCACATGTGTGGAACTAGTAGAATTTTTCTAGAGTTCTAAGGAGTAAAATTTCCCGATCGGTAATTGCCTTAGTTGTTTAGGAATTTTTTATGAACTTCCATGCACATAGGGGTGAGTTCTATTTTCTTTTTTAACCAAGGGCGATAGATAACTCGATTGAGGAGTCTTTCATTTGTCATTAAAAAGGAAGAGATGTAAGATGACATTTGTGAATATGATGACATTAAAAAAGGTGATCCTACCATGAAACCATCACTCTCTTAATCCATTAGTATTCAACCTTTCTTTTCAATTGCTTTCTTTATTTTTGAACTCAAACAACTTTCAAAAAGAACCTCTTCTCCTTTCTTTAATTTAAGTGACAAACATAATTTTTGTGCACTCCTCTCTAGAGACAACTTAGGTTACCCACATTTCTAAATTTTAACTTAGGTTTTATTTGTTTTTGTCACCCCCCATGATAGGCACGTGTCAAAACTTGGCACCGTTGCCGGGGAGGTTGTGCCAACAATCTAATTCTAACATTTTCTAAATATTTTCATTTATTTATTTAAAAAAATATAAAAAAATATATGATGTATTCCAATTGTAATTATTCTTCTTGGATTGATGACTCATAGTTTCAGGGAAAAATGGTTCAGAATTACGAGGAATCCCTCTTTCAAAAGCTTGATGAACTCACTATTTTGGCCAAGCAAATGATGAATGGCCATGTCACGGGTATGTCACTTCAAGAATTGATGGACACAGTGAATCAATTCAACATTGATTATCAAAGATTGAAGTCCTTAGAGAAGGTTACATTGGATCAAGAACCTCAACCGGAACCTAAACCTGATCCATTGGTGGAAGTGTATTCCCCAATCATCCTTGATGTTGAAGAACTGTTAAGTACCAGAGATCAACAAGATCTAGATGAGTTCTGGAAGGAGTGTGAGGAACTACTTGATCCCCCAGTTCCTCATAATGTATAAGATCCATCATCATTGAAGTAATACACCACCAAAGTGGTTGAATTTGAAGAGAATGTTGAGGAGCCTGACTACCCTCCTCCATCTGCTACCACTCTACTTCAAGAGGAACTTCCCACTGAAGAAGCAAATAAAGCTGAGAAACCTCAGGGAGATGATCTTTTATTGAACTCATTATATTCTAATTTTATTTAATCTGAATTGAGTTTCACCCCCCCTTTCTTGAAATTTTCAGATTCGGACAACTCATGTATTGTGTTGGCAGACAAGGAAGGAAAGGAAGATGCGCTTAAAGAGGAACAGTTGGAGCTCCCCAAACATGTTGATAATTTATTAGATGGAGTTCTAGAGGGAATCCAAGTGGATTTGGCAAAGGAAAAAGAGATGCAAGATGCTTACTTTGGAAGGGATGAATATTATATTGACACTTCATGCTTTAAATTTTTTCAAATAGAATTATACTTTGACTATTCCTTTGATTTTTCCAATGATGCAGCATACCTTCAGAAATCACTGGAGAATGAAGAGGTGGCTGTGAAATTGGAAACCAAGAAATATGGGGACTCATTCTTTGTCCTACCCCCACCTAGAAAATTGTATCTTATTGTACTAGGGTTGGATTTGGTGTACTATACCCATGGGGTCCTCAACAAAAAGAATGAATCACATGATGTGAAGATGAAGTTTTTTTGGTTCATCACAAAGAAATTCAACCCACAATCAGATTGTGGATAACCAACTGAAACTACCCATCTGGAGGTAGTCAAAATCCAGGGCCCACTTAGTGGATTAAACCACGATCTATCCTTCTTTTCTCATCCTATTTCTATTTTCATTTCTTTAATAAATTTCTTATGTTTTCTTTTTTTTCTTTTTCTTGTAGGTTTTTAGTGTGCAACACTTAGGAGCATAACTCAATGTTGCATTACCAGTAAGCCAGGTTGTACCTATCCTTTACACTTTCTTGCTGTTGTGATTCAATCTAAAATCAACTTACATGTAAAATCCACTTGAATTCATTGAGGACACTACATAATTTAAGTGTGTGGGGGGGGACCTTTGTAGTTTTGGATTTTCATTTTTTGTTTTTTTTAAAAAAATTGTGTGATTTCAAATTTTTGTGTTTTTATTTTTCAGTTTTTGGTGTGTTTCTGAAAATTTTTAAGCTAATTTTATTATCATTTATATTTTTAAAGCCCAGGCCCTTTATTGAACCAATTTATTCCATGAAACTGAGCTTAAATGAATACTGAAAATGATTTTGTTTCAAGTTCAATTATTTTGGAATTTCATGAAAAGTACTCAGGTTTTTGAATCCCATGCCACATCTCACTATAATTATCTTTGAAATCACTTTCCTGTGAGTATTCTGAACCATTATTGTTATGCCCTTTTCATTCAACTCACTTCTTGAGAGAACCAGACCATGCTTGTCTTAACCAGAATTTGATTAATTCCTTTCGAAACTTGAGGGTTTGGGGTACCAGTGTTTTAAATGATTAAGATAATACCTTTCATTCTGTCCTACCTTGTAAATTAATCCTTGTATCCCATAGAAGACATGAACACCCTGTTAGTTTTTCCACATTACAAGCAAATTTTCCCTTTCCAACCTGCTCTTGACGTGAAATTGCATGATCTAGTTGAACTTAAGTGTTGGGGAAGCTGTCTTGTGTTGTGCTACCTCATCTGGTCAAACTTTGGGTGGAAACTAAAATTCCGAAGAGATTTGTGTGCTGATGAAAAGTCATTATGTTGAAAGTTGTGCCTTTTCTGGAGCTTTCATGATAAAAGAAGCTGTGCCTTTCTGGAGCTTCTAATGGAGGAAGAAAGCTGTGCCTTTTCTGAAGCTTTCAAGAAAATCATGCTTAAGAAGATTGAAATTTTTTCTGTAGAAATGCTAAGCTGTTTGAACATTTCATGATATTTCATGATGATGGAGCTGAATTTCTACTAAGTGGATTGAGGAGGATACCACACTTGAGTAAAAATTATAATTGTGCAATTTTTCTTCAAAAAGAGCCAAGCCTTCCTCATTCAGCCTCAGAATTTTTCACATAAAAATCATACCAACCAAAATCCATAGAACAAACTTGCAAAGTCCTCATGATAAACAAATTTCATTGACTCACATCGGGTGGATAAGTAGGAGTTTTTCAAACCTATGGTGACCCTTGCATTGGTTTGGATGAGAAAAAACTTTGTTGAAAAGTGATATTTGTGAGATGAGAGAAAATTAATGTGAGGTAGGTGTCTTATGTGCATGGGAGGAGAAATAAAGAGGAAAAATATTGAATGATCTGATTCGAGAATTTGGAATAATGGTTATGGATGAGGCATGATAACTTTTATTTCTTAGTGTGGAATTGGAGGATCTAAATGGCATGTGTTTTGAATTTGGTTTGATTTGATTTTGATTTTGACTTGTCCGGGAGTCCAAGTGCTAAGTGTGGGGGATTTGATAGAGATAATATTTTCATAATTTTTCATATGTGTTTCAATGATTTAACCCCTTACAATTAATCAATTTTATCTGATTTGTATCATTTTAGTATTTTGTTGAATTATGGGCTTAATTGTGGAAATTGGTTAATTCGGGAAATTTAGCAGTTTTGTGGAGCTTCTGTATTTCGGGCATATATTTTATATTTTTGATCCAAATTGTATGATTCCTTTTTTAGGATTTCTATGCTCGTGGGATTCATTTTATCCATCTGGACCCAAATCTCAATCCATCATTTGGAAGCTCCAATTCAGCTCACAAATCAGGCCTCGAAAACTGTGTACAGAACTGCATAATTTTATTGTGGGGCCCATATCTCATTAATAGTCGAACCTTTAGAGCTGAAATTTTCCATGGAACTATAGAAAATCCATAGGAACAAATTTTATAAAGATGGACGCATCTAATTCTATCATTTGCAAGGTCATTAATGCGTTGGAACTCGGTGTTTTGGAATACGAAGAGTCACCGGGACAGAATTAAATATACGGAGTAGTGTGGCCATAGATCCTTCATACTTGGACCAATAAGGCTCCGATTTTGTGGGTAGGTAGAGGAGATCGATAGGAACAACTTTCAAGAAGGACCAATTCTCAAATTCTTTCTTTTACTATGCCAACCGGACTCAAACGTTCAGGGGATTAATTTTGCAGGGAAATTTTCTACTCCTGAAGCATATAAATAAGAGTATTCACTTCCATTCAAAGGGGTTGAAGAAGGTGCATGTAGGGATGTGCTGGAGGATTGAGTTCTTGAAGTTCTTTGTATTTTATATTTTCTTTTTACTTAGTTTGATTATGCTCTCTTCTTCCCCTTTCAAATCTAATACCCTTCACATGGAGGGGCAAAACCTTTGATTGATCGAGGAAGGGGGAGTTTATCTTTTATAATGTCAGAGTTTTGGGCTTAAATTTATAACCTTATCTTTCTTTTTAATGGAATCTATTCTCAGTGTTTCCCAATTCTCTTAATAATATTGTGTTTTGAGTTTGGTGTATTCATTTTTAATAGCTTTGGTTAAAAACTTTTAATCTCCCTCTACCTAGTGCAATTTGTCTCGATCGAGAAGATTGTGTTAGGTGGTGAGTGTGTAACGATCGTTGGCACGTGTGTGGAACGAGTAGACTTTTTATAGAGTTATAAGGAGCAAAAATTCCTGATCGGGACTTGTCTTAGTTGTTTAGGAATTGTTTATGAACTTCCATGCATATAGAAGTGAGTTCTATTTTCTTTTTTAACCAAGGGTGATAGATAACTCGATCGAGGAGTCTTTCATTTTTCATTCAAAAGGAAGAGATGTAAGATGATCTTTGTGACTATGATGACATTACAAAAGGTGATCCTACCCTGACCCCATCACTCTCTTCATCCATCAGTGTCCAACCTTTCTTTTCAATTGCTTTCTTTATTTTTGAACTCAAACAACTTTCGAAGAGAACCTCTTCATCTTTCTTTAATTTATTTAACAAACGTAATTTTTGTGCACTCCTCTCTGGAGACAACTTAGGTTACCCACATTGCTAAATTTTAACTTAGGTTTTATTTGTTTTTGTCACCCCCACGATAGGCACGTGTCAAAACATGGCGCCGTTTCCGGGGAGGTTGTGCCGACAATCTAATTCTAACATTTTCTAAATATTTTCATTTATTTATTTAAAAAAATCTAAAAAAATATATGATGTATTCCAACTATAATTATTCATCTTGGATTGATTAATCACAGTTTCAGGAAAAAATGGTTCATAATTAAGAGAAATCCCTCTTTCAAAAGCTTGATGAACTCACTATTTTGGCCAAGCAAATGATGAATGGTCATGTCACAGGTATCTCGCTTCAAGAACTGATGGACACGGTGAATCAAGTCAACATTGATTATCAAATATTGAAGTCCTTAGAGAAGGTTACATTGGATCAAGAACCTCAACCAGAACCTAAACCTGATCCATTGGTGGAAGTGTATTCCCCACTCATCCTTGATGTTGAAGAACCAGTAAGTATAGGAGATCAACAAGATCTAGATGAGTTCCGGAAGGTGTGTGAGGAACTACTTGATCCCCCGGTTCCTCATAATGTATAAGATCCATCACCATTGAAGGAATACACCACCAACGTGGTTGAATTTGAAGAGAATATTGAGGAGCCTGACTACCCTCCTCCATCAGTTACCACTCTACATCAATAGGAACTTCCCACTGATGAAGAAAATAAAGCCTAGAAACCTCAGGGCGATGATATTTTCATGAACTCATTATATTATAATTTTATTGAATCTGGATTGAGTATCACCCCCCCTTTCATGAAATTTTCAGGTTCGGACAACTCATGTATTTTGTTGGCAGACAAGGAGGAAAAGGAAGATGCTCTTAAAGAGGAATAGTTGGAGCTCCCCAAACATGTTGATAATTTATTGGAGGGAGTTCAAGAGGGAATCCAAGTGGATTTGTCAAAGGAAAAATAGATTCAAGATGCTTATTTTGGAAAGGATGAATATGATATTGATGCTTCATGCTTTAACTTTTTTCAAATAGAATTATACTTTGACTCTTCCTTTTATTTTTCCAATGATGCAGCATACCTTCAGAAATCAATGGAGAATGAAGAGGTGGTTGTGAAATTGGAAACCAAGAAATATGGGGACTCATTCTTTGTCCTACCCCCACCAAGAAAATTGTATCTTATTGTACTAGGGGTGGATTTGGTGTACTATACCCATGGTGCCCTCAACAAAAAGGATAAAGAACATGATGTGAAGAAGAAGTTTTGTTGGTTCATCACAAAGAAACTCAACCCACCTTCAAATTGGGGATAACCGACTGAAACTGCCCATCTGGAGGCAGTCAAAACCCAGGGCCCACTTGGGGGATTAAACCAAGATCCATCCTTATTTTCTCATCCTATTTATATTTTCATTTTTTTAATAAATTTCTTATGTTTTATTTTATTCTTTTTCTTGTAGGTTTTTAGTGTGCAACACTTAGGAGTTTAACTCAATGTTGCATTACCAATACGTCAGGTTGTACCTATCCTTTACACTTTCTTACTGTTGTGATTCATTCTAAAATCTACTTACATGTTAAATCCACTTGAATGCATTGAGGAAACTACATCATTTATGTGTGGGGGAGGGAACCTTTGTAGTTTTGGATTTTCATTTGTTGTTTGTTTAAAAACAATTGTGTGTTTTCAAATTTTTGTGTTTTTATTTTTCAGTTTTTGGTGTGTTTTTGAAAATTTTTATGCTAAAATGATTAACATTTCTATTTTTAACGCCCATTCCATTGAGTGAACCAATTTATTCCATCAAACTGAGCTTAAATGAATACTGAAAATGATTTTGTTTCAAGTTCAATTCTTTGGGAATTTCTTGAAAAGTACAAAGGTTTTTCAATCCCATGCCACATATCACTGTCATTATCTTTGAAGTAACTTTCCTGTGAGGATTCTGAACCATTATTGTTATATTCTTTTCATTCACCTCACTTCTTGAGAGAACCATACCATTCGTGTCTTAACCATAATTTGATTCATTCCTTTCAAAACATGAGGGTTTGGGGTACATGTGTTTTAAATGATTGAGGTGTTTATTTGGTTTTAAAGCCTTATTTTCAAGATAATACCTATCATTTAGTCCTACCTTGTAAATTAATCCTTGTAGCCCATAGAAGACATGAACAGCCTGTTAGGTTTGCCACATTACAATCCAATTTTCCCTTTCCAACCTGCTCTTCAAGTGAAATTGCATGATCTAGTTGAACTTAAGTGTCGGGGAAACTGTCTTGTGTTGTGATACCTCATCTGGTCAATATTTGGGTGGAAACTAAAATGCCGAAGAGATTTGTGTGTTGATGAAAAATCATTATGTTGAAATCTGTGCCTTTTCTGGAGCTTTCATGATAAAAGAAGCTGTGGCTTTCTAGAGCTTCTAATGGAGGAAGAAAGCTGTGCCTTTTCTCGAGCTTTCAAGAAAATCATGCTTAAGAAGATTGAAATTTTTGCTGCAGAAATGCTGATCTGTTTGAACATTTCTTGATATTTTATGATGATGGAGCTGAATTTCTACTAAGTAGAGTGAGGAGGACACCATACTTGAGTGAAAATTAGAATTGTGCAATTTCGCTTCAAAAAGAGCCAAGCCTTCATCATTCAGCCTCTGAATTTTTCACATAAAAATACTACCAACCAAAATTCACAGAACAAACTTTCAAAGTCTTCATGATAAACAAATTTCCTTGACTCACATCGGGGGGAGAAGTAGGAGTTTGTCAAACCTATGGTGACCCTTGCATTGGATTGGATGAGAAAAAAGTTGTTGAAAAGTGATATTTGTGAGATGAGAGAAAATTAATGTGTGGTAGGTGTCTTGTGTGCATGGGAGGAGAAATAAAGGGGAAACATATTGAATGATATGATTCAAGAATTTGTAATAATGGTTATGGATGAGGCATGATAACTTTTATTTCTTAGTGTGGAATTGGTGGATCTAAATGGCATGTGTTTTGAATTTGGTTTGATTTGATTTTGATTTTGACTTGTCCGAGAGTCCAAGTGCTAAGTGTGGGGAAATTGATAGAGATAATATTTTAATAATTTTTCATATGTGTTTCAATGATTTAACCCCTTCCAATTAATCAATTTGATCTGATTTTTATCATTTTAGTATTTTGGTGAATTATGGGCTTAATTGTGGAAATTGGTTAATTTTGGAAATTTAGCAGTTTTGTGGAGCTTCTGTATTTAGGGAATATCTTTTATATTTTTGATCCACATTGTATGATTCCGTTTTTTAGGATTTCTATGATCATTTTCTTCATTTTATCCTTCTGGACCCAAAGCTGAATCCATCATTTGGAAGTTCCAATTCAGCTCACAAATCAGGCCTCGAAAACTATGTACAGAACTGCATAATTTTGTTGTGGGGCCCATATCTCATTAATGGTCTAACCATTGGAGATGAAATTTTACATGGAGCTATATAAAAGCCATAGGAACAAATTTTATTAAGATGTACGCGTCTGATTCTTTCAGTTTGAAGGTCATTAATGCGTTGGAACTCGGTGTTTTGGAATACGAAGAGTCACCTGGAAAGAATTAAATATCCAGAGTAGTGTGGTCCTTCATACGTGGACCAATAAGTCTCAAATTTTGTGGGTAGACATAAGAGATGGAGGGGAACAACTTTCAAGAAGGAGAAATTCCCAAAATTTTTCATTTACTATTCCAACCGGACTCATGATTTCGGGGGAGTAATTTTGGAGGGAAATTTTCTACCCCCAAGCCTATAAATAAGAGTATTCACTTCCATTCAAAGGGGTTGAAGAAGGTGCAAGAAGGGATGTACTGGAGGATTGAGTTATTTAAGTTCTTTGTATTTTATATCTTCTTTTTTACTTAGTTTGATTATGCTCTCTTCTTCCCCTTTCAAATCTAATACCCTTCACATGGAGGGGTAAAACCTTTGGGTGATCGGGGAAGGGGGAGTTTATCTTTTGTAATGTCAGAGTTTTTTGATTAAATGTATAACCTTATCTTTCTTTTTAATGACATATATTCTCAGTGTATCCCAATTTTCTTAATGTGATCATGTGTTGAGTTTGGTGTATTCATTTTTAATAGCTTTGGTTAAAGACTTTTAATCTCCCTCTGCCGAGTGCAATTTGTCTCGATCGAGAAGATTGTGTTAGGTGGCGAGTTTCTAACGATCGTTGGCAAGTGTGTGGAACTAGTAGACTTTTTCTGGAGTTCTAAGGATCAATAATTCCTGGTCGGTACTTGCCTTAGTTGTTTAGGAATTGTTAATGAACTTCCATGCACATAGGAGTGAGTTCTATTTTCTTCTTTAACCAAGGGTGATAGATAACTCGATCGAGGAGTCTTTCATTTGCCATTCAAAAGGAAGAGATGTAAGATGATCTTTGTGACTATGATGAAATTAAAAAAGGTGATCCTACCCTGCCTCATCACTCTCTTCATCGATTAGTGTTCAACCTTTCTTTTCAATTGCTTTCTTTATTTTTGAACTCAAACAATTTTCAAAAAGAACCTCTTCTTATTTCTTTAATTTAAGTGAAAAACGTAATTGTTGTGCAATCCTCTCTGGAGGCAACTTAGGTTACCCACTTTGCTACATTTTAACTTATGTTTTATTTGTTTTTGTCACCCCCATGACAGGAATGTGTCAAAACTTGGTTCCGTTGCCGGGAAGGTTGTGCCAATAATCTAATTCTAAAATTTTCTAAATATTTTCATTTATTTATTTAAAAAAATCTAAAAAAATCTATGATGTATTCCAATTGTAATTATTATTCTTGGATTGATTACTAATAGTTTCAGGGACAAATGGTTCATAATTATGAGGAAGCCCTCTTTCAAAATCTTGATGAACTCACTATTTTGGCCAAGAAAGTGATGAATGGTCATGCCACAGGTATCTCGCTTCAAGAACTGATGGACACGGTGAATCAAGTCAACATTGATTATCAAAGATTGAAGTCCTTAGAGAAGGTTACATTGGATCAAGAACCTCAACCGGAACCTAAACCTGATCCATTGGTGGAAGTGTATTCCCCACTCATCCTTGATGTTGAAGAACCAATAAGTACAGGAGATCAACAAGATCTAGATGAATTATAGAAGGAGTGTGAGGAACTACTTGATCCCCCAGTTACTCATAATGTAGAATATCCATCATCATTGAAGGAATACACCACCAATGTGGTTGAATTTTAACAGAATGTTGAGGAGCCTGACTACCGTCCTCCATATGCTACCACTCTACTTCAAGAGGAACTTCCCACTGAAGAAGCAAATGAAGACGAGAAACCCCAGGGAGATGATCTTTTCTTGAACTCATTATATTCTAATTTTATTGAATCTGAATTGAGTATCACCCCCCCTTTCTTGAAATTTTCAGATTCGGGCAACTCATGTATTGTGTTGGAAGACAAGGAATAAAAGGAAGATGCGCTTAAAGAGGAACAGTTGGAGCTCCCCAAACATGTTGATAATTTATTGGAGGGAGTTCAAGAGGGAATCCAAGTGGATTTGGAAAAGGAAAAAGAGATGCAATATGATTACTTTGGAAGGGATGAATATGATATTGACACTTCATGCTTTAACTTTTTTCAAATATAATTATACTTTGACTATTCCTTTGATTTTTCCAATGATGCAGCATACCTTCAGAAATCCCTGGAGAATGAAGATCTGGCTGTGAAATTGGAAACCAAGAAATATGGGGACTCATTCTTTTTCCTAACCCCACCAAGAAAATTGTATCTTATTGTACTAGGGGTGGATTTGGTGTACGATACCCATGGTGTCCTCAACAAAAATGATGAAGCACATGATGTGAAGAAGAAGTTTTGTTGGTTCATCATAAAGAAACTCAACCCACCTTCAGACTGGGGATAACCAACTGAAACTGCCCATCTGGAGGTAGTCAAAACCCAGGGCCCACTTGGGGGATTGAACCAAGATCTATCATTATTTTCTCATCCTATTTCTATTTTCATTTTTTTAATAAATTTCTTATGTTTTCTTTTGTTCTTTTTATTGTAGGTTTTTATTGTGCAACACTTAGGATCTTAACTCAATGTTGCATTAACAATAAGTCAGGTTGTACCCATCATTTACACTTTATTGCTGTTGTGATTCATTCTAAAATCTGCTTACATGTTAAATCCACTTGAATGCATTGAGGAAACTACATCATTTAAGTGTGGGAGAGGGAACTGTTGCAGTTTTGGATTTTTATTTGTTGTCTGTTTTAAAAAAAATGCGTGTTTTCAAATTTCTGTGTTTTTATTTTTCAGTTTTTGGTGTGTTTTTTAAACTTTTTAAGATAAAATGATTATCATTTCTATTTATAAAGCCCATTCTATTTAGTGAACCAATTTATTCCACGAAACTGAACTTAAATGAATACTGAAAATGATTTTGTTTCAAGTTCAATTGTTTGGGAATTTCCTGAAAAGTACTCAGGTTTTTGAATCCCATGCCACATCTCACTGTCATTATCTTTGAAATCAATTTCCTGTGAGGCTTCTGAACCATTATTGTTATATTCTTTTTATTCACCTCACTTCTTGAGAGAACCAGACTATGCTTGTCTTAACCCGAATTTGATTCATTCCTTTCGAAACTTGAGGGTTTGGGGTACATGTGTTTTAAATGATTGAGGAGTTTCTTTGGTTTGAAAGCCTTATTTTCAAGATAATCCCTTTAATTCTGTCCTACCTTGTAAATTAATCCTTTTATCCCATAGAAGCCATGAACATCATGTTAGGTTAGCCACATTACAAGCCAATTTTCCCTTGCCAACCTGCTCTTGAAGTGAAATTGCATGATCTTGTTGAACTTAAGTTTTGGGGAAGCTGTCTTGTGTTGTGCTACCTCATTTGGTCAAACATTGGGTGGAAACTAAAATTCCAAAGAGATTTGTGTGCTGATGAAAAATCATTATGTTGAAAGCTGTACCTTTTCTGGAGCTTTCATGATAAAAGATGTTGTGCCTTTCTGGAGCTTCTAATGGAGGAAGAAAGCTGTGCCTTTTCTGGAGCTTTCAAGAAAATCATGCTTAAGAAGATTGAAATTTTTTCTGCAGTAATGCTGATCTGTTTGAACATTTCTTGATATTTCATGATGATGGAGCTTAATTTCTACTAAGTGGAGTGAGGAGGATACTATACTTGGGTGAAAATTAGAATTGTGCAATTTTGCTTCAAAAAGAGCCAAGCCTTCCGCATTCAGCCTCATAATTTTTCACATAAAAATCCTACCAACCGAAAGCCACAGAACAAACTTGCAAAGTCCTCATGATAAACAAATGTCCTTGACTCACATCGGGTGGAGAAGTAGGAGTTTTTCAAACCTATGGTGACCCTTGCATTGGTTTGTATGAGAAAAACTTTGTTGAAAAGTGATATTTGTGAGATGAGAGAAAATTAATGTGAGGTAGGTGTCTTATGTGAATGGGAGGAGAAATAAAGAGGAAAAATATTGAATGATCTGATTCGAGAATTTGGAATAATGGTTATAGATGAGGCATGATAACTTTTATTTCTTGGTGTGGAATTGGTGGATCTAAATGGCATGTGTTTCGAATTTGGTTTGATTTGATTTTGATTTTGACTTGTCTGGGAGTCCAAGTGCTATGTGTGGGGGAATTTATAGAGATAATATTTTCATAATATTTTCATGTGTGTTTCAATTATTTAACCCCTCCCAATTAATAAATTTTATCTGATTTGTATCATTTTAGTATTTTGGTGAATTATGTGCTTAATTGTGGAAATTGGTTAATTCTGGAAATTTAGCAGTTTTGTGGAGCTTCTGTATTTCGGGAATATCTTTTATATTTTTGATCAAAATTATATTATTCCTTTTTTAGGATTTCTATGCTCATGGGATTCATTTTATCCTTATGGAACCAAAGCTCAATCCATCATTTGGAAGATCCAATTCAGCTCACAAACCAGGCCTCGAAAATTGTGTATAGAACTGCATAATTTTATTGTGGGGTCCATATCTCATTAATGGTCGAACCATTGGAGCTGAAATTTTACATGGAGCTATATAAAATCAAGAGGAACAACTTTCAGTAATATTTACGCATCTGATTCTTTCATTTTAAAGGTCCTTAATGCGTTGGAACTCGGTGTTTTGGAATACGAAGAGTCACATGGACATAATTAAATATCCGGAGTAGTGTGGCCATATCTCCTTCATACGTAGACCAATAAGTCCCCAATTTTTTGGGTCTCCAGAAGAGATGGAGGGGAACAACTTTCAAGAAGGACCAATTCCCAATATCTGTCATTTACTATGCCAAACGTACTCAATCTTTATGGGGATTAATTTTGGAGGGAAAGTTTCTACTCCCCAAGCCTATAAATAAGAGTATTCACTTCCATTCAAAGGGGTTGAAGAAGGTGCTAGAAGGGCTGTGCTGGATGATTTAGTTATTTATGTTCTTTGTATTTTATATTTTCTTTTTTACTTAGTTTTATTATGCTCTCTTCTTCCCCTTTCAAATCTAATACCCTTCACATAGAGGGGTAAAACCTTTGAGTGATTGGGGAAGGGGGAGTTTATCTTTTGTAATGTCGGAGTTTTGTGCTTAAATGTATAAAATTATATTTATTTTTAATGAAATATATTCTTATTGTTTCCCAATTATCTTAATGTGATTGTGTTTTGAGTTTGGTGTATTCATTTTTAATAGCTTTGATTGAAGACTTTTAATCTCCCTCTCCCTAGGGCAATTTGTCTCGATCGAGCATATTGTGTTAGGTGGTGAGTATCTAACGATCATTGGCATGTGTGTGGAACTAGTAGACTTTTTCTAGAGTTATAAGGAGAAAAAATTATTTATTAGGACTTTCCTTAGTTGTTTAGGAATTTTTTTATGAATTTCCATGCACATAGGAGCGAGTTCTATTTTCTTCTTTAACCAAGGGTGATAGATAACTCGATCGAGGAGTCTTTCATTTGTCATTCAAAAGGAAGAGATGTAAGATGATCTTTGTGACTATGATGACAATAAAAAAGGTGATCCTACCCAGAACCCATCAGTATCTTCATCCATTAGTGTTCAACCTTTCTTTTCAATTGCTTTCTTTATTTTTGAAATCAAACAACTTTCAAAAAGAACCTCTTCTTATTTCTTTAATTTAAGTGACAAACGTAATTGTTGTGAACTCCTCTCTGGATACAACTTAGGTTACCCACTTTTCTACATTTTAAGTTAGGTTTTATTTGTTTTTTTCACCCCCCACGACAGGCACGTGTTAGTATTCAATATCATTGTTTGACCTAATACTATTATTTTTTTAATTCTATAAGTGACCTTGATACTTATATTATCCTCTTAACAATGAAATATTTTTAAATAATTTTTATGATGTTGGATTCATTAAAATTAATTAATAGAAATTAATAATTATCTACATGATTAATTTTAAAAAAAAATTCTTTTAAAGTAATATACCAAAATGTTAAAATGTACACAATTTCTAATTTTTTTAATTTACTTTTCAAGTATATTTAGTATCTAAAAAAATTAAAAATAAAATGATTCTAATGTTTTCAACATTGTAATTTTTTAATGGAAGGAATATATTTTACAAGGTTATGTGTGAAATTATATTTATGCCAACTTACTATTTTTTATAAAACATCCTTTGTATGATTTCATTTTTGGGAAAAAGAATTCTTATTCTCACGGTTTAATAAAATATTCCTTTTTAAAATTCTCCAATGGAGAATTTTAAATTAGTTTTTCATAGAAATTTTCTTCATACTTCTAAGAGTGTTATTAATCTATGATTCATACATGATCAAGTGTTTTATTCAAATGATACATTACAACATAATTATTTTGATGGAATATGAAATTATCTTTTAAATATATGGTATGACCCATCACATATATTGTATCACATAATCATTAACATGTATTGGAATGATTTAATTATAATTATTTTTCTATATGAATTCCCTACGATCCATTACTTGATTTAAGGGTGTTCAACTAGATTCCTAATACATAGATTGATTGGGGGAAATTATTGTCAAATCCATATATACATTTCCTAAACTATGTAAATACCATAACTGAAATTATCATTATTGAGTGGTATTTACATAGAACTATGCTTTTGATATTATATACCCATTTCTTATAGGGGTTTACCATGTAATGTTTTTTGATGAAATCATGAATACATACTTAAGAAACCACATAAAAATGGTACAAAATTAACTTTATATCCTTATATTTTTATGATATTATGATCTTAATAATGTGTCACACACAGGAATGATTTTCATTACATGATGGGTGGGCCATGAATTATATACCCCCAAGACATTGGGTAATGTATCTATCTCATGAGACACCATGGTTCATGGTAGGTGATCCTAGACAAATATAGAACTTGGGTTGTTATCCAAGATAACTATGTTATGGTAGTGAAGTTGGTAGCCATGAATTATAGTTATGATGTTATGTTTGTGTACTTTCCACACTACTATAATTCCATTACGTTATAATACAATCATGATTATTCTATTCTATTTTGTTATCAATTTTGATGTACTGATTTCATGATTTTTATAATATCATTTTTTTCTTCCTGACACATATATGTTGTCTCAAAATTATGATTTATATTGATTATTCCCTTACTAAGAAATTGAGATCACACCTTATTTGTTTCCATTTCCATAGGTTATTAATGAAGGTATTATTTATGGAAATACTAGAGGAGTATCGAGTAAATATAATTTATGGGTGATATTAATGACACATTATAGATTAAATAAAATTTATATGTTGAAATTGTTTTCCATTTTATGAGGTAAAATGAAACGTACTAATTAATAATTTAATATTTTTTCTAAAAATATAAAATAAAATGCCCATGTATTGTAAAGAAAATAAATATACATGAAATTTATATGAAGAATTACTCTCATGGAGAATATGGGAAAAATATTTCCTATTATAATAAGAAGTATACTGCTCATCCCTGGTTGTCTCTACATAGGAGCTCAAAATAATACATTTTTCACATTGTATTAGAGGAAATGAGGTGGGGTGTCTCTAAAATGTTATTATGTTGTAAAAAAGGTAGAAATGAAAAAATATCTTGAAAATATAGTTATGAATTAGGCGATATGGTCAGGTTTTCATAACCTTTTTAAATTCTATCACTTTCATAAAAAACATCCTACCTCTATTGTAATTAAATGATAAATGAAGGAATACATGATTATGATTCCAATAACCCATGGTTAAATAAAGTAATTGAACCTTTCATATGTCCATGAAGGTATGTATATCATTTCTAAAATACTAAGTAATGTCTCAATCAAGATTTTTTGATCCTTATAAATCCAAAAGATACTAACTTCTTCCACACATATTTTAATGATCACAAGAGAATCACCACCCAACTCAATCAATATGAGAATCACATTGTGGAGGGAGTTTAGAAAATATCAGACAATGTATTAAATAATTAATGAAACCCAAAAGCTAAATAAAATATCATTAATAGTATTTTAAACAACTGATGATCGAAATAATTCAATAAAAAAATTTAATTTTAAATTAAATCACAAAGCTCAAAAATTAAAAAAGGAAAATCAATGCTTCCCTAATCACTCAAAAGATTTACCCCACTATATGAAGGTTAATAGATATGAATGGGGTTGAAAAGATAATTTCCAAACTAATAAATTCTATAATAAAATTTATTAACACTTTATAGTTCAAAATATCAAATGCACTTATTCCAATTTCTCTAAAAAACAATATATGAAGGTAAAGACACATATTTTTTGGATTAAGGGGTGGAAAAGTTTCCTCCTATTTATAGGTATATAATGTTTTTTCGTATTTGGAAAAGTAAATGGATGATTTTATAAATTGTATATTCCTAAAAATTATTCTAATTTATATTTTTTTGACACACCATTTTTAAATTTTTTATCACACATATATGAAATGATAATCCCAAACTACTATTTACTTTTTTGTTAATAGTATCCTTATCTTCCTTGACTATCATAAATTCTTCAACTATATTGATGTGAGATTTTTCCATGAAATTTAATTTAGAAATTAAACTTCATGTCCTATTTTAGTGATAAAGGAAATAACCAAATTTGATGCATTGTGACCTAATACATGACTTATATATTGATATGTGGTCAAATCTATATTCCCAAATATCTTTACAAATTTATTTATTTATTTAGATCCCAGGGATTTCAAATGAGAACTTGTTTAATTCAAAGAGGATAAATTCCCAAAAAATATGGAATCCTAAAGGTAATAATTACTTAATATGGATAAATATATTAAATTTTACTCATTAGATACTGAAGTGATATACGAAGGATCAAATTACAGAATTATGCAATTTTAATATCTATTCTCAAAACATCCTTGAAATTGAAATATGTTTACTTTGAGATCGAAATGATTTTTTAAAAATTTATTAATTCAAATTTATATATAATGTAATTATATTCATAGATTAATAAATTCCACACACCCACATAGCACATGGAATCCTGGAAAATTAAACATAAAAATCAAATCAAACAAAATTAGAAAAAACATGAAAATGAGATCTACTAATATTAAACCAAGAAATAGAAGATAATATACCCAATAATAAATCATTATTTATGTTCAAAATTTAACTCATTCAACCCATCATCACATAATTCACCCACCCATAAACAGAATTTTTTTTCACATGAGTATTCCCTCGTCCAAAATCTATATATTTTTTACGAAGAATTTTCTCAAACAAAATAATGAAATAACTACAATAGGATTGATAAATTTCTAAACATGAATTTTATGTGATATAAGAACATTTATTTAACATTAGTAAATTTATATGTTGTTTATTGGAATTCTGCATTTATATTTTAGATGTTAAAAATTCTAAGTTAGAATAAAAGGGGCTAGGATATTTTTCAAGAAAAATTTATTGATTCTAATTTTCACTAAAGTATAGTCTCTTCCTCAACCCCATGGAATCAAATAAACTTCAATACTCATGAAAAAATTAATATATGTTAAAAAATAGTAATAATTTTATTTGAAAAATGATATCCCTTCAATATTTATTAATAGAATTGTATTTTTTTATTGATATTTTATAATTCTACTTGATCATGCACAATCACTTCTAGAGAATGCTGGAAAGAGAAAATTGTCTAATATTTTGGCTAACCAAATAAGATATGAGATATAACTATTAATTGAATATGGTAGAACATACTAAAAAGGATTAAATTGAGAATATGAATTTCAATATATAATAATTTATGTAATCATTGAAAATAAAAATTCCTCAAACCCTCATGTTTTTTAAAAAAATAAATAAAATTATATTTGAGGAAATAATGGATTGTTTCTCTAAATAAATGATCTAAATGTAAATAATATGTCAAAAAGGGGTCATAATCCTCATGGTAAAGTTATTTTAAATATTAATACAATGATATATGGCATGAGACAAAAACCAGACAACTTTTTATATGGTTATCAATGTTTTAAACCTGAAATAAATTCATTTTTAGATTTCATTTATGTTTAAATCAATGGGATAAATTGGTTAAAACAGTGGAATCATATTAAAAATATAATAATTTTTGCTCACAATATTAAAAAACAAATTAAAATTAAAAAATGAACACAAAATAATTTTGAGAAATTTTAATTTCGAATTCCTAAATTATAAAGGATAACTCACTATTCATAAATGCGGCAGTGTCTTAAATGAATTCTAGTATACTTGACATGTAATAATTTTTTTAATTTAATTACAGTATAAAATTATGAGGTAAATAGATGATCAACCTAACCTATTGGTAATAATTTTTTTAATGAATATCCAATGTGAATATCACTGAAAACCAACATGTAAAATAGAAAAAGAAAATATTGGGAATTTATTCAATGAAATGTAAAAAAAAATAGAATGAAAAAGGGAATTAATATAAGGATAAATCTTTTTTTAACCCCATTGTGGGCCTTGGGTTTTAAAACCTCTAGATGTGTAGTCCTGATATTATATATAGTATCATGGTGGGAGAAGTTTCATAGTGATGAACCATAATAAATATTTTCATTATAACATAAACCATATTTCCTTTTTTGTTATACTACCCATGTATAGAGTGTACCAAATCCATAACCTTGTAAATAATATATGGATTCCAAGATAGGTTTGGATAAAATATGGTTCGACCTATATTAGTTTGACCACAACATGTAAAAAATCTTATTCATCATGTTGGGTAACATTTTTTATAATTTTTATCTCAATATACTAAATAATGGTTGCTTCCTTAGGTTTGTATTCAATTTCTAGGGTCAAATTAGGATCATATAATCTTGAATATTTAGTATAATAAATTTAGTTTTTAGTATAAGAAGAGATAAATAAAAAATTTAAATATGTGGAATTTTATATTCCCTTGATATGTGTGGACATGATCTCATGTTATTTATTAAATTTCCCTAGATTGGTTTCTTCATGATAGGTGAGTGGATCCATCATGATTTCATAATATCTAACAAAATCCCTTTATTTTTAATCTTCCATGGTATACCCTAAAAGTATTGAATATAGATATTCAAAAGAAAGAGGTTTATCTTTCATATGAGTTTTATAAATTTTAAAAACAAGTGAATTAATTGTGTGTCTATTTAACATCTAGATATTTAAGAATTCTATTAAAGTTCAATAAATATATTGTCTTATGATTTAAAAAAACTAATAATTTTTTTATTATAATTTTTTATGAAATTATGGTATTTTCTCTAATCAAAATAAATTTTTATCATGAAATATTCAAAAAATAAAAAATTTACGATTTAAATAAATAATATATTATTTAAATAAATGAAAAAATATTAATTAAAGAAATAATATAGTCTAAAAAATACTATTAAAAATATTTATTTAAAGGTGTAATGTATAATAATCATTAAACATATAAATTGAACTACTTGAAAATTTATTAATAAATTAATTTTAATATGGTTATTTCATAAATAATTTTATATATAATTTTTAATCATTTTTAATTTTACTTATTTCAAGTATGTGACATATAATATTTAATAATAAATGATAATGTTATAGAGAACATACATTTTTTAGAAAATTTAAAATTTACAAGGAGAAATATTTTTCATATTAAAGGTATATACTCCAAAGTTTCATTCATGGGTTTGGATCCCAAACCCATGACTCAAAATTTATAAATAAGAAGTAATGATACAACATAGATAGAGAAAAAAACATGACACCACAAGATAATAGTGAAACATAAGTCACCTCCTATGGAATCCCCTAGATCCCATATTGTAAGGACATCTACCCGTTCTCTTGGTATGTATGCCTTTACATAATTTCTTGTTTTGTGGGGGGGGGGTGGTCATTGTCCTCATCATAAGGTAGCTCGAAATATTCCCCTAATATTATGAATTTCCAAGACAAGTCTTATAATTTCATCTCTCTATTTGAGTAGAATCCATCCTCAGTGATTATAGAATGTATCTTGTGGACTATTAAATAGTAAATGCAATCGAACACATTCATCTCCATTATAGAAAATATGACCTCCAACAATAAAAGAAAATAATCTTACTCTTACTTATTAAAGACTTAAATTTTCCAACTCACCTTTCTAGTCTCCTAAGAAGGTGGAATCTATATTATTCTTTTATTCACTTAGAAACTCCTTTTTTAGGCCTTTCCAAAGTATTCATATTCATTATTCATGAGATATGATAAATTGGAAGGGTAATTAAAATCCATACGCATACAATCATCCACTGTCTTGATTGGGGTAACATCATAAAGCTTCACTAGTTCAGATGTTTTGGGTTTCCAAGGAGGAACCATTTAAAACACCCACGTATCCATTATAAAAGTATTCGATTAAGTACTAACCATGTCTGCAGGGTAACACATAACTGAAGAACCATATTTCTTCCTCGACTGTAGGGAGACGACCACAAGAATGAAATTTCATTTACTATTGGTGGTGGGAAGAGATATTTCTATATATATTTCCTCAGCAACATCACATTGGATTCTAGTCTCAGAGACATTTAGATCATCATCATCAGAATAAAATATCACCTACAAAGAAGTAGAGCCATGGGTCAAAACATTAATTTTATTACTATTGGCATTGATATGAGACAACTTACAAACATGGGTATTTAGGATACCAACAACAGGAAATTGTATTGACTTATTCAAGTTTTCATTTTTTCCTACATCTAATCTATCAGAGAAAAATTTCATAGCATTGATAGGCTATACAAATACACTATTATCACTCATGAAATGGGCAGTATACAGATGTACCCCCCAGTAAGCCCCCGTCCAAGATCAATTGAATGGAAAAAAGAAACTATTCCATAATCGTGTAATGGGATGTATGTTGATGTAGTTCTCAATGTGATTTGATATGTGATCAATTATGTAATTATTACCTAGAACCAGCCACTCCAAAATTGTGCATGATTCATCTTTGATATGGGAAACACTTACCTTGCATGAAATCACACTAATAACTACATCCTTGAAGAGTGAAAATGAGTTTTTTTACATCAACACTAGGGATCAGATCCACCAGTATAGTTCTTCCAGGAGTTTCCCATGTTTTCGATTAAATGGCAGTGTCATGGTCCTTCTTTTGCACAGACGTAGTCAAACCCATCTTGAAATCATCCTGAATCAAGGTGAATGTGTGAAGATTCACACATTGTGGATGTAGGGTAGTGAAATCACCAAACGATGCTCTCCTCTCCGATTCTTCCATCCTCCACATAATAAAGTTATATATTATAATATGAATATTATTAGTTTTATATATGTTAATATATATTATATGAAATTATAAATATACAAAATTATGAAAATTATAAAATATATGTATGTATCTGAAAAATGAATATTAAAATGTATATGAATATAAATACTAATATTAATTTTTTTGAAAAATTTAATGGTTATCATGAATAAATTGAATAATCATATATTAAATATAATAAGTACTTATTTATAATATTATATGTAATATATTATGAAATTATAAATCTAATAACAAATATAATTATAAATTATTAATTATCAGTAATAAATGTAATTTTTTTCATTTATGAAATATGAATATTATTAAAAAAATTAACAAATAAGAAATAAAGGAAAATAAATGAGGATAAGGGGTTCAGTTTCAAACAGATTGAGAAAGGGGGATTTGAGGCTTTCACATTGGGAGGCTAAGCATGTTAATGCAATGTGGAGGATCGACCGTGACTGAAGGATTTGGGAAGTTTGAACTCAAGTGAGAGGTATCAACCACTGGATGATAAGTCTATCTTTGTTGATGGAGATCGACTACCCGGGAGCATCTAATGTAAGATATGAGCAAGGTTCAATCTCAAAGGGTTTTTTTTCATGAATGAGTTTCCAATGTGAATGGTGATATTCTCTTCATCTTAATACACATATAATCATGGTCTATGGGTATGAATTTATTTCCTATGTGTCAAATCTTCTTGTAAACCATATTTCTAGGATCCTTGTATCATAAAAGTGGTTTCTAGGTATTCTTCTTCTTAGAAAGATTCAGTTTTCCATGTTATTTTCATTTTAAATACATATTTTGAATTTTTCTTGTCCAAATTTGTCTCATTCCATTGAATCTTAATTTATAACATTTATCAATTTAGTGAAATATAAACATAGAATTAGACTAAATATAGTGTTTTTTTATGTTTTCCAGTTAGTTCAATTTTTCTAGTTATAAAATCTATACTTATGATTCCTTGAAAAAAAATATTTATTTTCTAAATATATCCTTATCCATATACAGTGAGAAGATATTTTTTATTATATCAATCAATAAAATTTTCAAGTATAGTATAGATTTTATAACACTAAATTTTTAAAAGGAATTTTGACAAATGAATATGAATATCAATGAAATATGATTTATCTTTCAATATTTTATTATAGAAAGAGTATATCACATGTTTAAATAATACATCACTTAGTATCTGAATGACTAGTACAAACTTCATTGTCTGAGAAATAGTCTTCTATGAAGAAAAAGTGTAAATATATAAAATCCATTAAGGGTTTTATTTTTTTAGTGTTTATAATTTTAATTACTCAAAATTATAATTATGTTATTCATTTTTGGAAGGCCCTTAATAAGTGAATTTTTATTATAATTATTCATTTGATTTTTTTTTTGATTTTTTTCCCAACAATCAGTATTAGTTTTATTGATGAAAATATTTTTTGTTTTTTCTTTTCGATGGCATGGGGTTTATTTTAAAAATTTATTTCTTACAAAATATAATTGTGTTTCATTATTATAAGAAAAACCTTAGTATGGAGATTTGTTTTTATATTCCAAATTTCTAACACTATATGGAATTTTCTCATCCATCAATTTTATTTTTATTACCAAAATAATTTTGATTATGTTTTTTATGAAAAACGTTTGTTGATTGATTACTAAAATTCAATATTTAAGTACAAAAAAAAGTTAATTTATTTTCTAATTATTATTCTAGAAATTTTAAAAAAATTTCTATAGATTTTCATTTGATGTTAGAAATACTTTAGGCAGATTATATATGTATATATATATTCATCAATTCATGTTTATAATAATTTAGGAAGATGGATTTATTTTTTATAAAATTATTTTTAATGTTTAATTAATATCAAGTGGGATTCCATAAATTCTAAAAACGTTATGGAATTTTAAAAATTAATTTTTATGTTAAAATAGTTTTAATTTTAAATAGGAATACTTAAATAAAAAATTCTATATGGAATTATTATATTCAAAGATGTATCTATTTATATATGTATATAAATATGTATCATTTTATGTAAAACTAATTTTTAATCTGGTTTTATTAGATACATGTATTTAAATGTATGAATCACATTATAAAAAACTATTTTTTTATGATATATATAGATATATATATGTAAATAAATGTATATGTACATATACATGTCATTTTATCTAATGGGGTTTTGTTATTTTTTTGGATATCATTAGATATGAGTACGAATATGTAAGCATGTTTTTACAGTAACAAAAATATGTATGTAAATATATATATATATATATAAATATATGAATGTTTTTATGTATGTATATATACATATAGAATAATTTAATCTTGATATATATATATATATATATATCAAATAAATTATTTTTTTGTGATATGGACATCGGAGCTCTTGGTTTCGAAAAATCTTTAACGTCATTATGATATAAAATAAAATTTACCAAGTTTTTAAATCCAATGAATTTCACATGGAAGGGATAATGAGTATACACAACCCCTTTTGGAAAATTGTCTAACTATGTGATGCGAGTGCCTAGATAGCTCCCAAATGAATTGAGTAATGTTGTAAATCTCATGAGATGCCATGTTTGGTGCATGATAGGGTATCCTAAGCACACTACAAGATCATGGAGTAAAGATAATCTATTATGAGATAATTTTCACTTTGGTATGATCATTTCAAGAGTAAACTAGGACATTATGTTATGATCCAAGGTGCCTATCGTAATTATTTATGAATTGTAATGATTTTTCAAGGGAAATATATAAAATTTTATGAAATGGATTTTCCAAAGGTTTTATATATTGAAATCTATTTAGATAAAAAGATTTTTTTAAAAAATTACACATAATTTATATGGTCTTCATTATCGAAATTATATCATTTTTTACTTTTATATTAAATTCTAAACTCTATTTGGTATCTATATGTTTTGAAAGTTATAATGATATTTTGCAATCATCCCAATTTTTAAAATGTTTTTCACTGCTAATTTCGAAATTATAAGATGTATGAATTCTTTTTTTGTAGTTAGAATATGTTGTTTTAAATTTTTATTTTATTATATTTTTTTAAAAATAGGAAATTATTTAATGTTTTGTCTCATTCTCCAAAACCTAGACCATAAATGATCGTAGAATGTATAACACACAACAAATTTTCAATTTTTTAAATAAACAAATACATAGTACGTTTTAGAACTAAATATAGAAGCGTAGGTTTGGGGATTTAGAGTCGATATTAGAGATACAAACAAATAAAATTCAGATATTAAGAATTTTCATTTAAGGAAAACAAAATCACGATGATATAAATGTCTTTTAAACTTATATTTAATGATGTTCCATTACAAATCCTTGTATTTTATCATTTTGAGGATAAAAATTCAAATTTTTTATGTTGATAAAAATAATTGCAAGGGTATATTTTTTTTAAGGTAGAAAGAATATAAAATATATGTATTTTAGAATGATATTAAATCATAATAAATATATTTTCATAAAATTTAATACAACTAATAAAATTTATAAGATAATATTTTATGAAATTAATGTATTTTCTATAATCAGAATAAGTTTTGATCAATAAATATGGAAAAAATATAATATTTATGACTAATAAATAGTATATTATTTTCTTAAATGAAAATGTATTATTGAAATAAATCATATAGATGTCACGACCCGTCCCCCGGGGTCCGTGCTGTGACTACCGAAAGCCCGCCTTCCATAGGCCAGGGGATGTCGACTAGCATCGAAAGGTGTATTCCCTAGAACTAGGAAGGAATTTCCTTTATAGCCTGTAAACTCATGTAACCAAGCACACAACAAGATACAAACACAAGAAAACTGTATAGAAAAAGGAGTGATGAAAGAAAAAGGGTCCGGAATAAAAGACCCACTATAAAGATACATGTACAACTGAAATACAATAGAACTGAAGAAAGAGAAAAGATAGCTACTGGATTTTCCTCCGAGGTTCCTACCTGAAGGGTAGGTACAGATCGCCTCCTCAGAACTCTATGTCCACTCGTCTCCTCTACACACCGACACACCGTATTGTCCCCCTCCGGGTACCGTCCAGTCCTGGTACTCTCAGCCTCAGTCAGTGTTGTCCTTCGTCTGCATCCAACATAATAAGGTGTGGGCATAGTCCGTGCAAGGGTGAGTATAATGATACTCAGTAGGGACCCTGAGAACCCCAAGGTCTTACAAAATCCACCAAGGATAAACCACAAAGTATGAAAATAACAGATAACCCAACTTAGTTATATTCCCATACATATACCAAAGTTATCAAGTAATCCATCACAAATATGAAGAAACATAGAGGTTCTGACTCAGCTCACACTAGGTATTACTTAGGTATGGTAGTAGAGATTATTATTTATATCTAATGAATCATCTTACTCCATTAAGAGGCTCTACTGCTGACCTGATTAGAATCTCTAGGAGCTGACCCACGCAGGATCGATAGGATCTGACCCACACAGGATCATTAGATCTAACCCACAGATGATCTATAGGAGCTGACCCACACATGATCGCTAGAATCTGACCCACATAGGATCGCTAGGAGCTAACCCACAGAGGATCGCTGGAGATGACCCACACATGATCGCTAGGAGCTGACCCACACAGGATTGCTAGGAGTTGACCCACACAAGATTTCTATGAGCTGACCCACACAGGATCACTAGGAGATGACCCACATAGGATCGCTAGAGCTGACCCACATAGGATCTCTAGGATCTGACCCACATAAGATCCCATGGAGCTGACCTGCACAAGATCTCTAGGAGATAACCCGCATAAGTTCTCTAGGCCCACTCTTCTCGTCGTAGCCAGCTACTAGGTTTCTGCCCTAGGATTTCTCGTCTCCAGGAGATTCCACTCCCCAAGCCACTGGTCGATTCTGAAACTGCCATGATGTCCCCTGAATAAGTATCTGAAAGGACCGCTACATCATAGGGGTCATAATGCAATAGAAGATACGTCAATCAGACGCTCGATCTGTGAGTTATTAGTCTTTTAGTCCCGGGGGCCCGGTTGGATTCATGCTTGGTCCAACATGACTGTACCCCATCTTAACCCAAATATTTAGTAGGGTATATGTAAAGGGACTGTCTCACTCCAAGATTTATAATGCCACTGACGGTTCATCAAATGGACGTCTGGTGCCAAATTTATGGCCAAAAGAGCGTAAATGAGTCGTAGTGGGCTCGGGTCCAGTCCGCCCCAGTCGAACCAACCAGGCCCGACTAATTTGAGGTCGATCTGGCCTGACCCACAGGGTCCGGCCCGGAAGGCCGCGAGGGGCCGTAGAGGGCTTTGGGGGGCCTCGAGGCTGCGGAGGTCCGCGGGTAGCTGTGAGGCCGCGGAAGGTTCCGTGAGGGCGCGAGGCCATGAGGGGGGGGGGGGGGCTCGGGCGGGGTAGTTTGGCCAGAAGGACGGCGACGGTTCAAGCGACAGCTCGTACCGAACAGCTACAGCTCAGTGGCAGCTCGGCCCATACGATGGCGGTGGCTCGGCCCGGACGGCGGCAGCCGATCGAACGATGGCGGCTACTCAGCTCGGATGGAAGTGGTGGCTCGGCTCAGACGTCAGCGGATCGGATGGCAGCAACGACTCGACTCAGACGGCAGAGGCGACCTGGATGTTGGCGGCGACTCGGCCCAGATGGCTACGGCGGCTTGGACGGCTGTAGCGACTCGGCGGCGGATTGGCCGTGGACGACGCAAAGTGGTGGAGGCTGCGGGGTGGTGATGGCCATGGGGCGGCGGTGATCCGTGCCTTCGTCGGTGGTTCTAAAGTTCCATCGATGCCATCCATCAGCACCCGTCACCATCACCATAGTCACATTCTTCCATCGCAAAGGATACACCATTCAAGAAGAACGACGGAGGGGTCATGCCATGTTTGTTTGTCCGGAACCCCGTGTGTTAGAGCAGTAGAAAGCAGCTCATCAAGAACAGGAATGTGTATGGAAGATATTTAAGAACTTCAATCCGCACAACCTTCGTCAATCACTAATCCCATTCCCATAGAAGAAAATTAGAAGGGAAGAACATGGGAACTAAACCCCTACATCGTTTGATTCATCGATGGAGATCGCGAGGGAGAAGACAATGTCGTTGGGGAGGGGAAGACGATCATCGATTGAAGACATCCCATGTTGGAGGATGTCCTGAGGAAGAAAGTTGAAGTTGAGTTCGGCGTTCTTCATTGGAGATCTTTCCCCCAAGTTATCTAACACCCACCCTTTTGCCAAGCCTTTTCTCCAATTCCACCAAAAGAAAGAGGTTCCAATATAATATATCTTAAAAAGAAATTATATTTGCACACACACACACACACATTGGAAAAATTAATGTATGGCATTGGCACAATTAATGTGCAGAAATCTCTAGAGGCTCCTCCACATTAAAGAGGGAGTTGAGAGGTTTCTCCCTCATTAAGAGGGGAGTTCAAGATTTTTAAACCTCAGGTGGTCCCCACCACCATAACCTCTCATGGGAGGTTAGGACCGGGTGGTCCCCACCACCGTAACCGCTCATGAATGGTTAATTCAGGTAGTCACCACCTGTGAAACTTCCACATGGGAGTTTCAAAACAAAACAAAATAAAATGTTACACACTTTATTTTATTTTATTCTTTTCATGAAAAACCCAAAAATTAACTTTCACCCTCGACCAACTACCATCGAGGTGAACGTATTCTTAAGTGAATACTGGTGCTGTAAGTTCAATGGTGCCCTCATATTTCAATTTTGATCACTGGTTTGAAAGTTAGAAAAACCTGCTCGCACGTTTACTGAACATACCCAAATTAAAGTTCAAAAATTCATTCCGGGCACTCTGGGCCATAGAATTATGAGCTGTCAATTTTTGCGGACTCATAAAATTCCCATTTATTTTAAAAAAATTACATGGAAATTTCGGGCCTTCACATTCTCCCCACCTCTGGGCTTTGCATCCCCATAAGCCACAACTCAAAACTAGGAAAACAAGTGAGGGTACTGAGCATGCATCTGAGACTCCCACTCCCATGTGCTATCCTGGGGGTTCCCATGCTGCCAGAAAACGTGCACTATAGGTATCGACCATCAACGAAGGACCCACTCCTATCGATCATCAATCTCTACTGGAACCTCTGTAAAAGTCTCCCCATCATCGATGTCCAACTCTCCATTGTCGATGATGTGATAAGGGTCATGCCATATCTCCTCAGCTAGGATACATGGAAGACGTGATACACCTGGTGCAACTGAGGTGGAAGAGTTAATAATTAAGCCACCTCGTCAACTCTACTGAGGACCTAAAAAGGTCCGATGAACCTCGGAGATAACTTGCCACCTTGGCCAAATCTCCGCAAACTTCATCGAGGTGAGACCCGTAGAAAGACATGGTCACCATCCTCAAACTCTAGAGCTCTCCATCTTCTATCGACATAAGACTTCTGCCTACTCTGTGCAGTATTCATCCACTCATGGATGATATGCACTTTCACTATGGTATCCCATACCATCTCTGGTCCCACTAGTGCGGAATCACCTAGGTCAGTCCAACCCAAAGGTGATTTGCAGGGTCGCCCGTACAACGCCTCAAAAAGTGCAATCCCAATGGTGGAGTGATAGATGTTGTTTTACGCCAACTCTACCAAAGGGAAGTGATCCACCCAGCTGCGACTAAAGTCGAGGAAACAACCACACATCATGTCCTCGAGGGTCTGAATGGTCCACTCAGTTTGACCATCCATCTGAGGATGGAAGGTGATGCTCAAATGAAGCTGTGTCCCAAAAGCCTCCTACAACCCCTTCCACAGCTGGGAAGTAAAATGTGCATCATGATCGGAGTCTATCATTAAATGTACTCCATGTAGCTGTATAATCTCATACACATAGAGGCGTCCCAAGCTCTCTACTGAACCCTAATCTTTGATCGGTAGGAAGTGGGCCTACTTGGTGAGTCAGTTGACGATCACCAAAATCAAGTCATGTACTCTAGATGTACGTGGAAGTCCCGTGATAAATTCCATGGATATCCCATCCCACTTACACTCTGGGACCTCTAATGGATGAACCAATACTACTGTTACCTGACGATCCACCTTCACTTGCTGACAAGTGAGGCACTGAGAAACAAAATCTGCTACTGCTTTATTCATTCTCAGCCACTAGTGCTATCGTCGGGGATAATGGTACATCTTTACCACTCCTGGATGTACCTCTAGATGGGATATGTAGAACTCCCTCAACACATCCTCCCAAAGAAACACTGGTACCATGGTACGTCCTCTGAAGAGGATGCCATGCTTCCACCTCCAGAAAATCCATCACGTGCCTATCCTATGGATATCTGAGCACGTCATGCCTCATAGTCAGCATCCCCACGCAGCGGCTCCCTGACTCACTGAAGAAGTGCGGGAGTAACTGTAAGATACTGAAGGAAAGTTTCTCCATATCTATCCACAAAGGATATCTGCAAAGTAGCCAGCTGCTCCATCCTCTCGCCTAGCAGTTGTATACCAGACCTCCTACCGAGCGAATCTGCTACAATGCTCCCATTCCCAATAGTATAGACTATCTCGAAGTCATATTCCTAGAGGAACTCAAGACAATGTCACTATCTCAGGTTCAGGTCCTTTTGAGAGAAGATATACCTGAGACTCTTGTGATCAGAATACACTATAAAACGTTCACCCATCAGATAGTGCCACCAGATATTCAAGGAGAATACCACTACTGCTAACTCCATGTCATGGGTAGCATAGTTCTCCTCATGTTGTATCAGCTGTCGAGAACCATATGCCATCACTGCTCACTCCTGCATCAGGACACATCCGAGTCCGGTCCCTGATACATCGCAGTAGACTACGTACCCTACGCCCTCCTCTGGAAGCCCCAAGATGGGGGGGCACTAGTCAGCCTCTACCTCAACTTTTGAAAACTCCACTTTCATTTATTCGACCAAAAGAAGGGTTACTCCTTATTCAATGATGATAGTGGTGCTTCAACTTTGGAGAAGTCTACCACAAACCTTCAGTAGTATCCGTCCAATCCCAGGAAACTCCGCACCCCCGTCACACTCCTGGGAGGCTCTAAAGCAAGTACCACCCCAATCTTCACTTGATCCACTACAACTCTAGCCTCTGATATAACATTTCCCAGAAATTGAACCTCTCAGATCCAAAACTGGCACTTTGAGAGATTACCATAAAGCTGGTGCTCTCGGAGTGTGTCTGGTACTACCTACAAATGATAGGAATGCTCCTCCTTAGTAGCCGAGTAGATCAGAATGTCGTCGTTGAAGGCTACTACAAAGCGATCATGATATGGATGCAAGATCCTATTCATGAGTCAAATGAACACTGTGGAAGAGTTGGTTACACTAAATGGAATAACCAAGAACTCTTAATGGAAATACTGACTTCTGAAAGACTTCTTTTGAACATCCTTGTCTCACACTCTAATCTAGTGATAGCCTGATTTGAGGTCTATCTTCGATAAACACCATGATCCCATTAGCTGATCAAAGAGGTCTTCAATCCTTGGAAGTGGGTACTTGTTCTTCATGGTCACCCAGTTCAGCCGTCGATAGACAACACAAAACATCAAGTTCCCATATTCCTTCTTGGAGAACATAATTGGAGCTGCCCAAGGAGAAACACTGGGATGAATGAATACCTTCCCCTGCAAGTCCTCTAGCTGTACCCGCAGCTCACAAAGCTCCACAAGATCCATACGATATGCTTGTGTAGATATCAGTGCCATCCCAGGGTACAAGTTAATGTAAAAGTCCACCTATCTGCGAGGAGGTAGACCCAAAACATCATCAGGGAAGACATCCATGTATTGGTCCACCACTACAGGATAATTTAGACTCTCCACATCAACCGCTCTAATGGTAAGGCCAACCAACTAATGTGTAATCAGCTGCACCATCCTCTAGGTAAGTTCATCTTGCACTGCAAAGGCTCCCTTCTCACTGGTGAAGGTAAACCTAGTCCCATCTGTGTGAACACACAACACATTGTGCCTAATACAGTCAATCTGATCATGGAATATAGATAACTAGTCCATACCCAAGATGGCGTCGTAAGGCCTTGACACTGCTACTAGGAGATCCCAGCCAAAGATCTCACCTCCAAGAGTAAGATCACACTATCAGAACCAGTGCGTAATCATTGAATCCTCTCCCATAGGAGTCTCTAGCCGTAAGGATCGAGCCAACAGCTCCGTCAGAATCTCCGAGCTCCGAACAAGGGCAGTGGAAATAAAAGAATGAATGACAGTTATGTCTATTAGAACTGCATCTAAGGTGGAGTAGACACAGATCATATCTCATATCATCATTGGAGTTCCATGATCATAAGCCTCAGCTGGCTGAAGCTAAGATCTCCCCTATCCACCTGCTCCCTACAGTTGGGGTGGTCCTCCTGGTGATGGGGCGATAACATCTCGAATCATCGCCCTTCGCTAGCTGCACAACCAGCTCCTTTTCCACATCTTCTTACTCCCTGCATACCTCCTCGGTCAAACCTTTGTCTCTTCCTAGGTGGTCCTTCAACCATCTACTGATCATCCATACAACGAGTCAGAAAATCACTATCCATGTGACCTTTCCTGCCACATGTGTAACACTGCCCGCTCCTGGTATAAATGGCTCCGCCTCATGTGCCCTGCACAATCAATACCGAGTCATGTGGTCATCCACCTATAGGTTTGGTCCTCTTGGACCTCTGAAAAATCTATCTATTGCCAGCTGCAGAAGACTCCACTACATGGTGACTTGGAGACAACTCAGCTATGGATGGCACAGACCGATGGAGGCCGTGGGGTGGGGATGGCCACGGTGCAGTGGGGCACCGTGCCTTCATCGACGATTCTCAAGTTCCACTGGTGCCAACCTCTAGCACCAGTCATCATCACCAAAGTCTCAATATTCAATCTTGAAGGATACACCATTCAAGAAGAACGATAGAGGGGTCATGCCATGTTTGTTTGGCCCGCACCCTTTGCGTTAGAGCAGTAGAAAGCAGATCAACAAGAACAAGAACGTGTATGGAAGATATTTAATAACTTCAATCCCCACAAAATTTGTTAATCACTAATCCCATTACCGCAAAAGAAACTTAGAAGGGAAGAACATGGGAACAAAACCCCTACCTCATTTGATTCGTCGACAAAGATCGCGAGGGAGAAGACGACGTCATTGGGGAGGGGAAGACGATCGTCGATTGATGAAGTCCCACGTGGGAGGATGTCCTGAGGAAGAAATTCAAAGTCGAGGTTGGCGTTCTTCATTGGAGTTCTTCGTTGGATATCTTTCTCCCAAGTTCTGCAATGCTTTATCTTATTTGAAGACTTTTCTCCAATTCCACCAAAAGAAAGAGGTGCCAATATAATTTAACTTAAGATGAAATTATGTTGGCACACACAAAAAAAATTGTAAAAATTAAAGTATGGCATTGGTACAATTAATGTGGAGGAAGATCAAGAGGATCCTCCACATTAAAGAGGGAGTTGAGAGGTTTCTCCCTCATTTAGAGGGGAGTTCAAGAGGTTTAAGCCTCGGGTGGTCCCCACCACCATAACCTCTCATGGGAGGTTAGGCTCGGGTAGTCCCCACCACCATAACCTCTCATGGGAGGTTAATTCATTTAGTCCCCACCTGTGAAACTTCCACATGGGAGTTTCAAAACAAAATAAAATAAAATTTTATAGACTTTATTTTATTTCATTCTTTTCACGAAAAACCTAAAAATTAACTTTCACCCTAGACCGACTGCCGTCGAGGTGAAAGTATAATTAAGAGAATACTGGTGCTGCGAGTTCAATGATGCCATCATATTTCAATTCCGAGAACCGGTTTAAAAGTTAATAAAACCCACTCGCACATTTATTGAACTTACCCAAAATAATGTTCAGAAATTCATTCTGGGAACTCCGAGCCTCGGAATTATGCACCATAAATTTTCATAGACTCATAAAATTATCATTTATTTAAAAATAATTTACCTGGAAAATCTGGGTCTTTACAATAGGAAAATCAAGATAAATAATAAAATTTAATAAATGGAGTAATATATAATAATCCCCAATGAAATAAATTAAACTCCTTAAAAAAGTGATACTTAAATTAATATTAATAAGATATTTTGGTAAATAATTTTATATATAATTTACATAAAACTTTAATTTTCAAAATTTCAATTATGTGACATATAATATTATAGAAAGAAATGATAATATTCTAAAATACATAAATATTTTAGTTAATTTACAATTTAAGGAAACTCATATAGTGCGTATTAAAGGCACATATTATGATATGAGTATTATTATTATTTATAAGGTAATATATTTTATATGAAATTAAAAATAAACTAACATAAGAAAATTATAAAAAATATATATTGATCTAATATATTAATATTAAAATATATATGAATATAAATAAGAATAATCATGTCTTTGAAAAATTAAATGTATATTTCAAAAAAATAGAGAAATTATATACTAAATGTAACATGTATTTCATTCTAACATTAAATGTAATATATTATATAATTATAATAATAATAAAAATAAAAATAAATTTTTAATTATGATTAATAAATATAATATTTTTTTTATCATGTTTGAAATGGTATTATTATTAAAAAATTAAATTAAGAAAATAAAAGAATTATAGAGAAATTTGGATAAGGGGTGGTCATCAAATATCTTGGGAAAGGGGGATTCATGAACTTCATATAAGGAGGATAATTTGGTCGAAGTGATGAGGATGTTCAGTCATTACTAAAGGAATTGGGAAGTTTGAACTCATGTATGATGGATTATCCGCTGGACAAGGAGTCGATCTCAGTTGAAGAAGATGGTATACTGGTGAGTTTCAAATGTCAGATCTGAACAAAGTTCAATCAAGAATGGATTTTTTGTGATGGGGTGTCTATCAAAGAAGGGGACTTTTTCTTCATATTACATCTCCTAAAATCATTATCTAAGTGTATTCAATTTTTTTTCTAGGTGTCAAATCATCCTCTAAACCCTATTTTGAGGATCGTTCTGGAATAACAAAGGAATTTCCATATTTTTCTTCCTTGAACGATTATGTTTTCCCTATTATAGAAATTTAAAATTATTTTTGCCCACATTTATTGTCAAAAATTGTCTCATTTAATGTAATCTTCATAAATAATATTTATTAATTTAGTGGAATATAGAAATTGAATTTGAAAAATACAGTGTGTTTGTTTTTTTATAGTTTTCCATTTAGTTTTATTTTTATAATTTCATCAATGATTATATAATAAATATATATATTCCAAAAATGTGTTTATTCCTCAATGGAAAGAATCATGTTTCGATTAAATCTCTTCGTGGACATATACAGAGTGAAGATATAGTTTAACGATTTCATCACTAATTTTTTCAATCCTAGTTTATATTTATTAGTAACGAATTTTCAAATAACATTTTTAAAAATGGATATGTATATTAATGAAATAGATCTCATATTTCAATATTTTATTAGCCAAAAAATAAATCATGTGAATATAAAATGAATCCTTCAGTATCTGAATGTCTAGTTGAAACTTGTGGGTACGATACATACTAATTTTCGAAAAAGAAGAATAAATCTTCAAAATACCGTAAGGGTTTTATTATTTCAATGATAATAATTTTAAATATTTAGAATTTTAATTGTGTAATTATGTTGTTAGAAAACCCTTAATATGTTAAGTTTTTTTTTAAAATTATTCCTTAAAAAATTTTATGAAATTTTTTCCATCTTTTGTATTATTTTTATTTACAAAACTAATTATGGTTATTTTTTTTGATTGTAACGGTTTTTTTTTCAAAAAACAATTTATTAAAAATTATAACTGTGATTTATTTTATTATAAAACCCTTATGATTGGGTTTTTTATTAAAATTAAATACTTAAAATTTTGTATGAATTTGTTTTCATTAATTTTTATTACTCATATTAATAAATGAATCTTGATTATTTTTTATTATGAAAACAGTTTTCTTATTGTTGTGTGAAAATTTCATTTTTATCTATTAAAGAGTGAATGTTTCATTTGTAATTATTATTTTGGAAGTTTTGTAATCAATGTTTTTTTATTTCTATTTTATGTTATAAGTAATTTATGTAGAATATATATATATAAATATATATTCATCAATACATGTTAAAAATTTATTTATTTGTATGGATTTATTATTTATACAATTTTGTTTTTTGATTTTTTAATGAATATCTAGTGGGAATCTATAAATTCAGTGGACATTATGGAATTTTCAAGATTAATATTTATGTTAAAATAGATAAATTTTCAAACAAGTATACATATATATAATAGTGCATATGGAATTCTTAGATTCAAACATTTATAAATCTATGTATGTGTATATATATATATGTGCCTCAATTTTGCTAAAACTTATTTTTTACTCTAGTTCTAATAGATACATGTATTTAAATGTATGAATAAATTTATATAATATTTTGATTTTTGATATATATTTATATATATATATGTAAATAAATTTATATATACATATATGTTTCATTTTATGTAAGTGTATTTTTTTTCGATATCATCATATATGAGTGTGAACATGTAAATTTTTTTTTACTCTAACATAAATATATATGTATAAAAATGTATATATATATATGTATGTATCGAAGAATTTTTTTATGAGATGGGAATCAAATGTCATGGATTCAAAAAATATTTTTTGGTTTTATGATATGAAATACATGTTATAATGTTTTTAAATCCAATGAATTTCATTTTGATGTGATGGGGAGTAAACCTAAACCCTTTTTATAAATTGTACGACTATGTGATGGGTGAGCTCAGATAGGGCTGAGTGAGGCTATTATAGCATACACCATGGGTGTTCCCAAATATCACCCCAATGCATTCGTTAATGTTGTTAATCTCAGGAGCTGTCATTTATGGTGCATGAGAAGTTATCCTAAGCACAACATGTGATTAGGTAGTAATTGTAATCTGATAGAGATAATAATTACCACTTTTTTATATTAATTTCAATTATTAAAAAACTCTTAATTTATCAATTTGAGCTTATATAGAAATTTTTTAGATTTATGGTGTGTTTTGAGATTTTTTAAATGGTTAATTATGGAATTTTAATAGAATTTTATCACAAAATTATTTTGGGAAGATCATTTAAAACATTATTCTAATTTGATTGTTTTTTTATTCCATGATATATTCTCAAAAACACTGTCTTCAAGAGAAAGAACGTATTCGAACAAATTGAGGCCCAAAAAAATCATTCAAGTTATACAATTGTTCTAGAAGATAGATTGGACCCCACCATTATAATGGAAGAAAAATTTGGGCTAAAAACCCTTAATTGAGGTGATTAGAAATGGATGATAAAGATAAACCATTGAATCATATCTATAAATAATTTTTTGAAGTTTTTCACTCATTAAAGGGGGCTGTTGGATGTTATACATTTAAAGAAAAATTATAGAATTCTTATCCAGAAATAGTCAATCTCAATATTTATTCCATAATTCCTTTTATCTGTGGGAAATTATGATGAAATATTTTTTTACAAGGAATAAGAGATTTATGAACAAATTTTATAAAGGATGAAACTTCTAAACCATCCATTTAAGGTGTCAATAATCAACAAACTTTCCAAGGATAGATTTTGGCCAATAAAACATGGAGAGATACTCATTACCAAATCATTCCATTACATATCATGCTATCCGAGGCACAAAAGAGGATATCTCCACTGAGTGAGGATGGAAAAAAATCTCCCCCTTTTCTTCTTCTTCATTTTTTTAGTTCTATTTTTTCATTTTATTTTCAATTTTAATTTTAAATTTAGTTTTATTCAATTAATCCATGCATTTTCATTTCTCCATCCATCCTACAATTCGTCTTCACAATTTTATTCTATAGATTATACTTTTTTTATTATTGTTTATGTTAATAATAATAATATTAATATTAATATAAATACTTTTATCATTATAACATTCTTATTTTAAAATTATTTTATTTTTTCCCCTATGCTTTCTCAAAAAATTATTCTCTTAATAATAATAATAATAATAATAATAATAATAATTATTTTAACATTCATTATAATATATATATATATATATTTTTCATTTTTATCCAACTCTTTATATGTCTCTCTCTTATTATCCATTAACTCCACCATTGTGGTATATTACTCTCAGAAATGAGAGGCTCACCCATAGGAATGGACTGGGTAGTGGTAAATGTGTTCATGAATTTTCATTAAAGTTCATTTTAATTTTGTGGTAGATTTGAGTAACATGTATGGGTGGGGAGAATGTTCCAAATATAGTGACTACCACCAATGACAAGAAACTCAAACTATTTCAATTCTGGAAAATAATAGTAATTCAAACATGAGTTTTAATGTTTGGATTATCATACTAGAATCAAGCACGTAAAAGAGAATCATTATTGATCCCAATAAACCCTAAACAAATTGATTTCTTATTATATCATTCATTTTATCATTGCGTGATAGTTTATATTTATTTATTTCCTAAGTAATAAAAAATATAGAAATATTTTTAGTTGTTTTCATAAATTAATTAAAACATCTAAAAAATAGTAGCATTGGAGAATTATATTAATTATGTGAAAAATGAGAAATATCATTGAGATAGGCAACTATAGGATTCCACTATGCTACACTAGGAAAAATATAACTGCTTTTGACCATGCCCCACAACAAGCATGTGTTAAAACATAGGCTGTTTTATAGGATCTAATCGGTAGTTTATTTACTTTATCTACTTTCACACTGCATATAGATTTTCATTATTTTTTTAATGTAAAATATAATTATAAATCCATGATATTTTTCGGTGATCAATCCTACAAGAAATAGAATAATTAATCACCATTTTAGGAAGATGAAATTTACTATACTCAGGTGGTTCTCTAAATAAGGGAATATGCTCTTATGATAATGGTCAAAAAGAAGAAAAGATGCATAGAAACATGGATCTCACATAATTATTTTCTGGTCATGACCAATGATATATGAACTAATATACATGAATATGAGGTATAACATGATCTCCTCATTCCATACACATTAGAAGTTCTAGCATCAATCTACTTGTCTCAATTAATGTAAGAGGAGGAAACCATCAAAATAGATTAATTTTAATAAAATATTAACGATCCTGACTACCTGCCTCCATACATTGAGATAAAACATCAATATCCACTTACTACAAAAGAAGGTATTGAACTTGAACCAAATCAGGGAGATGATATTTCTTTGGAATCATTATTTTCTAATTTGAATAAATGTGATTTGAGTATCACTACATATGTTTTTGAATTTTTAGATTCATTAAATCCTCATTGTTCCTTAGAATATGAGGAAGAAACTAAACTCGCACCTATTGAGGAACACATGGAGCTCCTTGAAATAGTTTAACATGAATTTTAAGAGGCCAATAAAGAAGTCCAAGAAGATGAATTTTAGGATATCAAGATAGTGGATGATCATTTTTAAAGGGTGAATATTTTTTTTAATTCAAATATAATGTTTATTTAAGAAAATTTCCTTCCTATATTCCCTTTGAAAATTGAATTTATATATTTCATTTTGAGCCAAAATTTTAAGTGAAACACAATGTTCCATAAGTAGAAAAAAACTAGGAGGCGGTTCCATACTTCATCCTAACCCAACTATAAAATCTAGACTACATTGTGAAGGGGGGGATGGGTGATAAAGTGTACTCTATACCTATAATTCTCCTGAACAAGATCAAATAGGAGGATGTTAGTAAAATCCACATGTGGTGATTCATGTCAAATAACCCCCAACTACTATTCGAATTTGGATAATAGTCGGAACTACCCACTAGAGTAATTAAAAATATAGGGACCACTTGGGGGATGGTACCTAGATTTATCCATTAAATAATTTCTAGTACATTCATTTTCAGTCATAGGAATTTACATTTTAAATTTAGTAATAGGAATTAGTCAAGCATGCAGTCCACTCCCTCCTATTATTTTGAGGTTTAATGACATCATCTCTATGCTTAATTGAGTTGTTTTCATTTATAGGTTCATAAAGGAATAAGGAGGCCTCATAAAGTGGAAGACAATGACTAATAATCATGGGGAATAAGGATTATTTTTATTTTATAAACTTTTAAACTCCTTCAATTTTTGTCAAAATCATGATTCAATAATTCAATAGGGATTGCAAGACCATGATTGAATTTATTATTTACATAAATTAATTAGGATACATGATATTCATTGGAATCCATTTATGTCATGTTTTATATTTCAATGTAAGTTAAATTGAATGAGTAAAATAGAATATTGATTGTTTAAGGTGAATAATGGATATTGAAATGATGACTCATGATTTTAGGGTACTGATTGATTCTTTTAAATGAAATTCCCCAAAAATAATTATGCTTTGGATTTATAAAATTCATGTTAATTGATTTTTTATTATTAATATTTCCTTGAGTTATTTTCTAGTATTATATTTTCTATTCCTGAGAGTATTTCTAGACAAAGTACTTCATATTTATCCTTGAGAATATTTCTTGAGAGATCTTGGTACATGACACTTACTTGAACATGAATTTGAACTTGTCAAAGATATGACTCTACAAAAAAATTAAAATTATTATGGAATCTTTTAAAAACCCCTTATCCAGAAAGACCAACTTTACATCAATCCTTATTTATCTCATAGAGACGATGAATGTACTTTATAGGGGTGATCCATGTTTCCCTCCATTTTATACTTTCTAAACATGCTCTTGGTATTTTTATTATATGTTAAAGTTCATGTGTGGGGGTAATGGAAATAATGGTGGTTGGGATGATATAAATTGCAAGGAAGACGTGTGTGTGTGTGTGTGGGGGGGGTGCTCTTTTGGTAATGATAACAATAATTTGATTCATTCATTATAACTTTTATTGTTTTTTCCCTCTTGAATAAAAAATAAAGAAAATAAAAAATAAATAATAATGGGTTGTGATCTGGGAAAAAAATCACCTTTATTAGATTGATGATTTCAATCATACGTGTTTAGTTATGGTTGTGAGGTTTTATTCATGAAATTTTTTTGAAAAAAAAATAAAAAAATAAAAAATAAATAGAAAAAATAGGGTGGAAAAATAAATTATCACACATTACTTTGATCATGACCTTAAATTGAGTTTTGTTAAAATAGGAGCTGCTACATTGAAGGATATAATTTCATTAAGATTTTTTATATCATGAATTATAATTAAGGGGTAAAAATCCTCCTTGATCATTATTTTTATATATCAAATTCTACCAAACTTAATCTTTAGAGTCAGTAAAAGTTCAATTGGAAGTCCTTAGTATTTTATATGCTTTTTTTCATTACAATGTGGAGAAAGTAATTATTTTACAAGATTATACATAAAGAACATTTTCTCATGATTTTCTCATAAATCGAGTTGAATTTTATCATAAGTGATGAGATAAACGAATCAAAAGTGAGTTAAATACTGACTTGGCATCTTTAATAATAATGAATCGAGGAGCATGAATGAATGAAAGGAGAAGTTCCATAAATTTTAAAAGGGGAAAAGTAAAATAAATTAGTTGGCTGGTTCATTGAAAAATGAGAAAATAAATTGATACTTTATATTTATTTTTTAATTTTTGGTTTGACATTAAAAATTTATTGATTTGATTACTTTGGAATTTGAATATTGGTAACATTGGTGTCCTTTGAATTCTATGTTGTGATTTTATTCTTGTAGAAAAGTATTGTTTATTTGTGGGGGAATTGATAGAGATAATATTTTATTCATTTATATATCCATTAATTTTTTTAAACCCTTCCAATATATCAATTTGAGCTTATATAGATAAATTTTGTGTTTATGATGTGATTTGAACAAAAATGTAAAAATTGATTCATTTTGGAATTTTGACATCATTTTACCACAAGGGTATTTTGGGATTTAAATTTAAAATATCAATAAAATTTGAGTTGTTTTTTTGAATCCTTGATTTATTTTCCTTATCTTTGACTTTAATTTCTAGAGTTGATTCGAACCAAATTAGGCCTAAAAAACCATTCAGGTTGGAAAATTGTATGAAGGGGTATTGTGGACCCCACCTTCAAAATAGAACCACATTTCAGGATAAAAACCACTAATTTATGTGATTATAAATGTATGAGAAAGAGGACACATAGAATCATTTCTATGATTAATATTGTGGAGTTTTTCAGTTATTAAGGGGTCATTAGAAATTATAAATATAAAGAATAATTCTTTAATTCTTGTCTAGAAACAATCAATATTAGTATTTATTCTATAAATCCTTTTTACTACAGCAATGTATGTTGAAATTTTGAGGGTGAATGAAAAATACATTTATGAACAACTTTTATGGTTGATGAAATTTTCTAATCATCTATTTAATGGGTCAAAAATACAAAAATTTTATGACAATAAATTATATCCTATAAAAGGTACAATGATCCTACTTCCTAAATCATTCCATTAAATCCCATTCCATCTGAGGATCCATGGATGTGATCTACACCAACATAGTCCAGCTGCAAATCTAACCCTTTTATTTTTCTTAAATTTTTTAGTTCTCTTTATTTTATTTTTATTTTCAATTTTAATTTTAATTTTAGTTTTATTAAACTAATCCATGAATTTGTGTTTCACCATCCATACCAAAATTCTTTTGAAAATATTTATTATTTTAATGATATATATAATTATTAATATTAATATTAATATTAATATTATTATCATTATTTTAATTTTAACATTATAATTTTAAAATTATTTTCTCATTTTCATTCTTCTCTCATTTTTTTTAAAATAATCTCTTAAATATAATAATAATTATAATAATAAGAATTATTATTATTATTTATATTACTATTATTTTAACATTCATTATATTCCATATATATTAATTTTTTTCATCTTCATCTCTCTCACTCCCCATCCCCCATTACTCAATTTTTATTTTATTCATCCACTGCTATTTCCTTCAACCTATCTTCTTACACCCTTCTTCTATCCACTAAACCATTGTGTTCTCTTTCTCTCAGAAATGAGAGCCTGAACCTAAGTATTGTCCTGTGGGGGAGGTTAAAGTGTTCTTGAATTTTAATTAATGATTAATTTGAAGTTTTTACATATAATTGAGTATCATGAATGGGTTGAAGGACCCCAGAACACCCTTAGAGTGGAGGGGTGAATTAGGGTGTAAACTTTTTCTTTTAAACTAATGGATCTTTTTACCACATTTTAGGAACCTGTTAAACCTATCTAATGAAAATGTGAAAATAAATAATCATATTCAAAGTGAAGAAACAAGAATTTTACGTGGTTCACTGATAAGGGATTCATCCAAGGATAATATACCAAAAAGTTGTTAGTCATACCAAATTACACTAATATTCACTAGTTGTGGATTCAAAATGTTTAACACATCTACTCTATGCCAAGTGAATTACCTTTACATGTTTTTAGGAATAGAAAATTGCATCCCTCAGATCACTTTCGTTGACTCCCTTGTGCTCACTACGTTGGGAAGAATATGAACTTAGTTTTTCTAAAGGAAGGCCACTACAATAGATTGGAATTACATCATGAATCCTCACCTACATAAGGATTCTATTTGGAAGTCTCGTTTTCCCCTGTAGATGTAATATACTTTTCCGCATACTGTTCATTTGAAAAGTTGTCCTCTTCGTACTAGAATTATTCCTCCATGTACCACAGTGATCCACATACCACCTTCATGATCTATCCCCAGCAAATCGTCTCTGCCTAACACTTACACAAACCACCTCTATGTAACACTTCTATTACACCACCCCCGCAAACTAATTCTGTGTACCACTTCAGCGTACACCTCCTGTTTATCTCTTCTGCGTACTTGTTCTTATCTATAGACCAAATCCTATTATGCTAACTTTCTTCTTTGAATTAAACTTCTTCCTTTTCATAATGTTTTCTGTGAAATGTTCTGGACTTAATTGAATTCATTTCAAAATTTTAATTAAAGCATTTAAGGGACTTTCTTCTCTCTAAATATATCTCGGTTTCACAGAATTCCTCTAAGACTTTTAATTTTAGTGCTTTATTTCTAATAAAGGGATTAGTGCTCCTTATATGTCCAAATAGATCCTCATACTCCTCTAATCTATGATTTACCAAATATTTGATACATATCCAACTTTCCTGCGTACCGTACAACTCCCATGAACAATATACTATACATGGTCCACATACCACCATTATCCATACACAACATCATAAATCACCACCTCATTCCCACAATATACACCCATTATGATCTATCAAGACTCCACCTTGATTTTGCGAACAAAACATCATCCCATGAACCGTTTCCCTTTTTTGAACCGCATGACTTCCCTTCAAACCTACTTAGCTCTGTTAATCATTCCTCTAACATGGTCTGTATATGACTTAACATTACAAAAAAATTTTTTGGTTCACTTATCTCACTTCATCATCCACAAACCATTCCCAGTACATGGTACATGGTTCGTGACCTATTCTACGATGTTCTCTTTATTTTTCCAAATTAAATTTCCATTCTTCATCTCATTCACTCATATGTATAAATATTTCCTTCTTTAAAAAAATATCCCAATTTTTAGGCCCACAACATTCAAAAACACTGGGAAACTATACCACCTTCAATAATACTTTCAACTTCAATCATAATACCATGTTCCGTGAAAAATATTTGATCAACCCAATGTTGATTGACAATAGACATAGAAAAAACTCCATATCTAATATAGAATATATTTGGATCAAACATGGGTGAGTCGAATGTCCCCTATGTGGTGACTTCCCTCAATGGCATGTAACTCGATCTATCTCTATTATTTTATTTGATTACTTTTCCATCTATCCATTGGTTAGTTCTTCACATGTTGGAGTTGAGAAAATCAATATATGAAATATCATTGTTAGGACTAGGTACTAGATGGTGAAACGTCCTAGAACAAGGTGTGTCATCCACCTTGATTAGAGGATAAGGTGGAATTACAAGTGCTTAGCCATTAAATTATATTCCATAATTTTTAAATAAAGAATAATTGTTCAAACATGAGATTTAATGTTTTTATTATCAATCTGAAATAATACATTTCAATGAAAATAAGGATTGATAATTGAACCAAAAACAAAAAACAAAGTTCCCTATTCTTAATTCATTCTGTTTAGAACTACTTGTTATTATAAATTTCTATATTTTATGTAGTTTAAATAAAAAACCAAGAATATTTTAATTGTTTTCATTAATTAATCAAACCCAAAAAAGGATCTAGTTTAGTTAATATAGATAAATTAAGTGATCAAACTGAGATTCTCTTCAAGTGAGATGAACCTAGTCATCCACTGTGTTGCACTTGGAAATATATAATGGCCTTTTGACCACTCCCCACGACAACCATGCGTCATAATACATCAAGAAACAATGGAAACAATGTTATTATTGTATTGAGAGTAAAATGTGACATTATGTTATAATACAATATCAGTTTTGAAAATATTTATGAATATTAATGAGTTTTCAAGAGAAATATTATAATTTTACGTAATGTATTTTCCGATGGTTATATATGTTAAAATCTATTTAGAAAAAGAGTTTATAATCAAAAGTAATAATTATTTATATAGTATACATTCAAAATTATAAAATGTTTTACTTTTATATTGAATTGAAAAATCCATTTATTAGTTAAATGTTTTCAAACCTCTTTCTTATATTATTTCATTCATACCATGTTTTTAATTATTTTTCATTGTTATTTTAGAATATATAAGATAGAAAACATCAGTTTTCGAGTTATATATAGAGAATGAAAATTGTAATTGTTTTTATTTTTGTGTTCCTATGAAAATATTTGTGGTTTTATATAATTCACAAAAACATATATTGGAACATGTCCATGATTTTATAATGAACTGTTTATTTCCGATTTTTTAAAATATAATCTGATTTAGCACTAAATCAAAAAACAATTGTCTGAAACTTCACATGTTATCCCCATTAGGTTGTTCAATTGGTAATATGTGTTATTCTATGAGTTCCTCTAACATAATTTAAAAAATTTTATATATTGATGGTTCTTCCATAAGATCATCCACCTCATGTATGTCTTGATAATAGGATGGATGGGTGGGATATTTATACAGCTCAATAAAATATTGATTGAACATATTATTGCATTTTGGAACCTTAGTGAGCTCTTTATCCATGAATTTTTAATGGATGTTTTGATGAATTATTAGACTTTAGGCAACACATATTTTATAGCACATATATAAATAGAATATATATTTACTAGGGGTGTGTAAAAATCATAATACATTTTTTATTTTAAATTTTATTTTGAAAAGAGTATGATATTTACAATTATTCGGTTTGTAATACCTTCATAACATGGACCCCATGTTTTAACATGTTCAAATAATGGGGTGTGGGAAGGAAACTTTTTACAATGTTAAAATGAATTATAGTGTTAATAATAGGTTCTATAAAAAGTTTACTACACAAAAAACATGTTTTTACATTAAATTATGGGAAATATTGGGGTTGGGGTGAAATTATTTGATATAGAAAACAGGTTAATTTAATAGAATGTGAGATTTAAAATATATTGATTAAGAAAGTGATTAGGTTGGGGTTGGATTAACATTTTAAATTCAATAAAATACATATAAATTGACCTACCTATATTTTTATTGAATGATAAATTAGAGACTCTTAGAATGATTTTTTAATCTTCCTTGGATGAAGTAAGTAATGTAAATCATACATATTGGAATTATGGTCAATAAAAAATTCCTTAAATACTAATCCCAGTCCAAATAATGAATTTTTCAACCTATAAATATATACAAACTCAATTATATAACACATTTTCAAATTATCACTAGACACTTACCAACCAACACAATCTTTTCAATGAAGACATGATGTACTAGGTGGAGGAAGTTTAAATAACTTCAACCATAATTATAAACAGTGATAGAATTCAAAAATTTAAATAAAAACATATTAAGAGAATTAAGGAACAAAAAAATCATAAATCTTTCAATAAAAAAGCATAATTTTAAATTATAGCATAATAACATAAGGTCACAAATAGATACCCTCTTTTCCGATCACTCAAATGGTTTACCCATCCATAAGATGAGTAATACATGTGAATATGGAAGAAAATATAATTATAGAACTAATAAAAGAGAAAATATAAAATTATTAGAAATTAATGGTTTAAATTATCCACAATGTCCATGCATTATCCTTCTCCCAACACCATTTAATTGAATTTTGAGACACTTATTTATAGGATTAAATGTTGTAAATTTTTCCCTCAAACTTATGTTCATTGAATGAATGAGTTTAATTGTCACACTAAATGGAAGATTCATAGAATAGTGTCTTATTGAATGTGGTATGAAATTATCTTGGATTTTGATAGTAAAATATTCAATAATATCGGCCAAATTAATGAATTTGTTTTCCATTATTTCTAAAGTTATCTTTTTTAAATGAACATTGTATTTTTATTCCTCAACCTTAACACATGCATTAGTTATTTTAGCGAGAAAATTTATCCTTGAAATTTAATTTGGATATTATATTTTTATTTTTATTTAATAGAGAAATTTAAAATCGATATTTTAAGTCTTTTATCCCGAGATATTCATGATTTAGTGAGGCGTGCTCAAATATATCAACATAAATGGTTTTCTATATTTATTGATTATTTAGGACCAATGGATTTTTGATGAACACTTGGTCCAATTGAAGATATTGAAGGAAAAAATAATGGAATACTAAAAAAAATTCTCAATTTTATTATATTATTAAGATCTGGTGAAATAATTCAACATTTTTTTATTGAACAATCATATGATAGATTTATATGGAAGTATTCATAGATATCTTTTGGAATGAACACCATCGTAGGATGACCGATTGAGGAGTAACTCACCCTTCATTGAAATACCAGATAGAGTAGTATGGTGCAACACTTATGGATGGTATCCACTACTTCTATTCCAGATTCCATATCGAGAAATTGGTATGTGAAACTCTTTGACTACAAGAGTTCCTTTATTCAAGTTGGAATGTTTTCTATGAACATATATGTTCACTCGACTTACCATGTTAATGTTGTAACTATGAATAATGACAAGAGAGACCTTAAAATTATTAGGAATTTGGGAGTTACAGGTTTTCCTAGGACACCACATCTTCTCAAGTCTATTATATAGATACCTCCTATTGAATTTTGGATCAAATAAACATTAATAGAGAGGCCACTAGCACACTAGGTCCATTAGGACGAAATAATTTTTTTTCCAAAATGATCTTGGATTTGTTAAGGTATGTTTAAATCATTATATTTTGGTATGGAAAACCTATGAGGCTGGAATTTGGTAAATGATGCATGTGATTAAGTATATTGGTCATCATAAGCGGAATGATTTATGGATCAAATATGACTCTGAAAATGCCTTCATGTTTCTATAGATGAGACCCAGGTATGTCCCATGGAGTCTCTTACACTATGGGGTTATGTTCATGGATCATTCAACTCATGTTAATATTTTTGTATCACATTTATAGAGATAAAATAATCAAGTGGAAGATGCATTTTTGAACAGGGATATCCTTGAAGCGAGAACAATGTGGGATTTTATATCCCTGAACTACTGCACCTTCCTGGTGAATGATGACTTGTGAGGGGAGGTACTGTTTCATTTTTTCAAACTCCATTATAATTCTAGAATAATTTTTTTTATCTTTACTCTTTTTTAATAAATTTTTTAGGACTAGACTCACTCGGATGCTCTATTTTATGTGTATTTTTTACATCTAAGCACAAAAAAACCTTAAATTAAAAAAACTATGCAATTATGATGAAACTGAAAGATTAGTGAAAATTTATTAAATTAAATTTATATGGGGCCTAATTAAATGGTTATTTTTATCACCATTATTGTATGTTATGTGTTTTTAATAATAGATTTTGGTGTTTTAGTTTGAGGTTCCAACATTTTTGTTCTTTTGAGGAATTACCTTGGGTGATTTTTAAACATGTATTATATCTTGGGTGTTAAAACTTAATTCATTTATCATCATCCTCATGTGAGATTATAAAAAAAATACTTCTCTTATTTTTTTAGAATGATAGCCTATTATGGTTCAAGTTTTTAGTCACATATCATGTTTTCTTGGTGAGAAACACCACATAATATTGAACACCTTCTTCTATCCCATTAGTTTTATCACTAGGACCACCACTACATTATATATCATTTCTATGATTATATTTATTACTTTTAGAACTATCCATTTATAAAATAAAATGGTTATCATAAGTGGTTATAACCAATAGCATAAGTGGAATACCATAAGTAACATTAGAAAATATCACCTTAAAATGTATTACCATATTGTTAGAATTTATTATTTTAGTTAATTATATTCATTTTTTTAACTATATAATTATATATTAAACCTATTATACATTTGGTTGAGGTATATAATCATTCATAACCTAATCCATCAATGTAACATTGAAATAAATACTTCATATTGGTTCTTGAAGAGAATATAATCAACTAAATAATATCCACAAGGTGTGTCAAACATGGTGTGTAGTTAGTCCACATTACCATGAACTATGTGAAGTTTGAGTTACTAACATGAATTCTATTTTTTGAGATATTACACCTTGGTACATGTATTTTAGATCCTAAATGTAATTTTATTATCTAGGCATAGATGTTATTTTATAGTAAACTGTGAAATCTCCACATTACCAAAATTTAATTAAGTTATCATATACATGGAAATATAACATAGAATTATCCATATGTTTTCACTAATTTTATCTAAAACTAATCCAAAAAATAACTAAACTAATCTTATAAATTAACTAATACAAATTATAATACCAACTCAGATACCTCATAACCACACTCCCCAGTCCAGAGTAAAAAATAAATTATTCAATGTTTCTATTCGATAACGAGTGAGATAATCCAAGATAAAAATATATAAGATACCATAATTTTAAACTTTATATCTCCCAATAGTCCCACAGTTCTCATGAATTGAAGGATAATTGTTTTTTAGGTTTTTCTACATCAGAAGCTCATTTTTTGGATATCTGTAATCATTTATCCATATTTAAACCATAGAAGATCGTCTTCTAAATATCTCTTAGGTTATAATCATATTTATAACCTTGGGAAAGAAAACATTTGAATGGTTTGAGCTTAAATTTATATAAGGGAATCATTTCAATGAATCATATGTGTTCAATCATTAAAATGTCATACAATATTTATTAAGAGATAAATGACTAGAGAATGGACCATAGGAATATAAGATCCAAATAAGGTCATAAAATAGGCATCAAAATCATATAATATCATTTAAAAATATAACAATAACCACAAATCATGGAAAATGAAAATAATATGGATATCTTGGAAAAAAGACCCAATCATACGTAAGTAAAATCACCTAGTGGAGATAGAATTACATCATGAATTATATATGATAATGTTCTCTGGAAAACAACTCGTATTGCTTATTTATTGTTGGTATACATCTATTGTTGAAATTTATTCTTTTTAAGAAACTTTTTAAACTCATTATGATTTATAAACAACCTAGGTACCTCTTTAGTGTTGGGAAATAACCCAGGAACCTCTTTACACCTTCAAAATAACCCATCTAACTCTTTTTGTTTTAAAAAAATTTGTAAGGCCCCAGTCTTAGACATTACATAATCTTGAATTAAGTTAAAAATTAACATTTAGGATATTTTTAAGTTTATATATTTAGATAATTAGGTCATAACTTATACTTAACAAATTAAATATTACATATAGACACTTCTACTCAGAATCAATTTTTTCATAAAATAAAAATTCTTTTAAAAAAACATGTCTAATTCCTTGTTTTAGACAACATGAATTTCACTTTATCCCATCCTTGAACCTATTCATATTCAAGTCCTGTGGAAAACATTTCAAAAACTTGGGATGAGTATAAAAATATTAGTAAGGGATATAAAATTTGGAAAAAAACATTAGTCCATGAATACATACAAATCAAAGAAATCATACTTTTCAATATTAAAACATAATCTCTTTAACATACTTAACAAAATAAAAATATTTAGTAATAACACATAAAAATTATAAATAATAATGGTAAATTGTGGAATATATATCATACTTACATTGTCGCTATAAAAAATACACAGGGAGTTAAGTTTGGAATACCCATCACGGTATATTCTTTAAATATATTATGAGAAACATTAACGTCTACCTCTATCACATTACCCAATGCATCAGAGAGCTATATATGGATCACCTGACCTCAGTTTATCATAGAACGACCCTTATTAGTAAACGATTCCCAAGAACCATAACATAATCATAACACATGAACTAGAATAAAGAAAAGATAATATTTGCACATTTTAAACCCAATATATCATTTCAAGATATTGAAATAAATAATTATTTTTCAAAAAAAAATTCAATAAAAAAATATGTAAAATGGGTATATGGTATTTATTTTCCTTTTAAAAAAATTATGACTTGTTATAGAATGCAAATACCAAATAATGATCGCGGCAACAGAAAGGTCATTGTAACCACGTATGTCAAAAAGAAACATTACCTTTTCCATTTGGTAAAACACTATGTAGAAAAAATATTCCCTTTAAATGAAATGAAAAGTCAAAGGATTTTATACACCATATAAAAAAATTACGTGTATAAATCCAAATATGCCTCAATGAAAGGAGATTGAGACGAAGTCCCTTACAAAAATTGGGCAGCCTAATGATGTCACTTTAAAATTCATAAAATGAGTTGATGGGAGAAAAATGGGTCTATCATTACTTGGAAATAAAATTTAAAACAATAAGTATATATAAGAACATATCCCAACATAAGAAAATGGAAATTAAATGACATAACAAGAATAAGTCTTTGACAACAAGAGGAGGGTGAAAGGTTCCCTTACAAAGATCATTTTGTTAATAAAATAGATCGATTATGTGAATTCACTATAGTTACACATAATTAATGGGTAAATAAAAGATACGTCATCAAAATTTATTTATCACATAATCATAGAACAACATAATCATGAATTAGAGGATCAACCCAAAGAATATAAATTGGGTTAAGAAGTTCCCTTACCTCGTGTCTGACTTGACTCGTTCATTATTTAATCTCCTGAATAATAAATTAAAGTTAAATAGTAATTTCTTCAAAACATTTTCCATGTTTATTATACCTTTTATATCACTTATTATTACATTATATAAATTACATAGTCATTTAAATTAATAACTGTTGTTTTGTCGATATTTGATACTTGAGTCAAAATGAACTTGTTAAAATTATAAATTGTTCATGTGGTCAAAATTAAATTATCTCCAGAATGATATTCATGATTTAGATATCATATATATCATATATATCCAGTATATATATGTTTATTTATAATATTATATAACTTTTGGAGATAAGAAATGAAATGCACCGTTCTTGGAGACGGTAAGCCGTACGTACACATGAACACTACTATCATTTCTATTTCATATTTAATGGAATGAAAACCTAATTATTAATTGGTATATTAAAATTCTAGTATAATATCATATAAAATATCATTAACTCCATCCTTTATACATTCCATGTATGGCATTAACAAGTCATATCACTTTGAGGGGGTGATATTCCACACTTCCTCAAATGAAATTATCGTATTTACCCATTATGGAAACCATAAAGGTATGATATAAATGAAAAATACAGAAGAATAGAGACAATATAAATATAATATATATCACATATAAATATAGTTCCATCATAATGGACACCATGAGAGGTTGTAGGAGATAATTGAACAATCATTGTTTCATGAGGCAGTAGTTTGCCGTCCACAGAAACAATATGTTCGTATCTATTGGATGGAGGTGTGTGGATGTTTAGTATGAATAATCTTCATAAAAACATCCTACTATATTGAGGATACTATTTTTTTAGGAAAGTAATTGAATAAATATAGTTTATGGTGTTGAAGAAGGAAATTAAAAGAAATGAACTTGAGAGAATACGTTACCTTTAAATCGGGTAACTTATTTTCATTTGAGCCAAATGGATCTATTTAATTTTCATCTTCCTAGGATTAGGTTTCAACGAGGAAGAGATGTATTTTGAAATATTATTTGGGAATATGTTGGATGAGACAAGGGGCTTGAGATGTGTGACTAATGGGTTAGAAGTGGTGTCCTTTTATAAGAGGGAGGATGGACTCTTTAGGAATGTTTGAAAGTATTATTTTATCATAAAATTATTTTAAGTTTAAAAAGGTCCAAAACTCATTAAATTTAAATATAACATGAATATAATTCTAAATAAAATCATAAAATAATAATTTTATAGGTTTTGGATATTTTTTAATCCTTATCTTTTTTATTTAACCCTTTGTTAACTTATTTACCTTTTATCATGTCTTCTTGTATATTCATACTATACGGTTAAAATATTTACTATAAAATTCAAAGAGACCCAAAATGGATTATTGATGACATTTTTAACATCATATATATCATTTTTAAGACTATTTTATCATTTTATAAAATATTAATTGATTTAGAAACTCATTTATGTCAATTTTTATACTATTCATATCATGACTTTTTACAAAATCCAAACCAACACGATTATTTCGAAAAACATTAATTAATTCAAAGATAAAAAGTTATCCTAATCTCTAAAATTCGTTTATGGCATAAAAAGTTTCAAAATAAATTTATTTTAATATTTATAATCACATTTATTTAAAACATTCATTAATGAGGTAACCATTACATCATCATTATGTCATGAATAAATTTATTTATATGATGTCTAAAAATTATAAATAAAATACCATGATATAGGAAATAATATTATATTTCTAATTAGTATTTATATTCAGAGATATCAATTATATATCCCCATATTAAAATTGTTTTGGAAAACAATAAATGTTTATGATATTTTTATTTTAACTTTATATAAAAGGTTATTAATGTCATTATCTTACCCAAATGGATTTCAAAGGCCAGAAGGTATACCCAAGGATTTTATTGGTCATAAATGACCCATAAAATATGGTTAGTACAAGTGTTAAGGTAATTTTATATTATTATAATATTATTTTTCCCTTGAATTACCCTTTTTACCTTTAACAGAGGTAAATAAAAACCAAAAGTTAATATTCACCAAAAATTATTTTCATCCTATTGAAGAAAATTTTACTTACTGATGACAACCATGTATGTAATATTTTTTAAATTAAATTCAAAGAAGTGGTAATATTTCATTTAAATGAAAAAATTGGGTTTTAACTACTATGCAATGTTTTTCACCATTCATCAAAAATTGAAATTTTTTAGAAAAATACCCAAAATTAACCCAAAGATAATTTTGATATTTATAATTAAAAAATGGTATCTATTTTATAAATTCAAAACATATAATTTTCATTATTTAATTTAAAATTAATTTATGTTGTCAAAACTAGAAAGCGTGTTTTTATGAAGTAAAAACTACAAAAAGATTGACATTTGTTTACATCCAATTTCAAAGTCAAATTACTTATAATGACCATCATTGGATTAAATGGTAAAAATATAATCCAATTAAAATTGAAAACCATTTAAAAAGATAATATTTTCATATAAATAAATCATCCGAAGAGACAATTTTGACTTAAAACGCAATATTTTTGACTATTCATTAAAAAAATGAATATTATCAGAAAAATACCAAATATTTAACCAAAGTACATTTTTATGTCATATTTTTAAGTAATATGTTTATTATGTCAAATTAAAAATATAAAAGTGACAAAAATTAAATTTAAAAAAGGTTCACCATCAAAAGGTGGTAAATTGACCTTTTACAGAATATTAGAGTATTTATACTTAAAATTGGATTATTCACATTTTAAGCCTCTATATTTTATTAGATAGTGGTAAATAAATTTACAAAACATTAATTATCATAATATGGTTAGTTATTTACATTCACACAAATAAAATATCTAGGTTTTTACAGCCATTTAAAATAATAAAATTATATTACTTTTTTTTTTCAATACGACTCAACATTGCGTATAACATAAGACTTAGGGGAAACCCATTGTTGTGTGTTGGGTATGCCATCAAAAATTTCATCCCTTTTAAAATAAAATTAATATTTAATTAACAAATATTAATTAATATGAAAATTTCATATTCTTTATTTACCTGGGAGGTTACAAAATCCATTGTACTAGTTCAGGATTGGGATATGACCCATGTAAAACAATAAGATTGGAAAAAACTCATGTAACTTATTTAGATCATGATATTTTAATCATTAAAGAATTTAATATATTTAGATATATAACCCCACACATTTAAATCCATTTATATGAGTCACATGAGATACAAATACTTCATAATGTTATAATATTTCATGAAAATGAATTGGTATTGGTAACATTCCCAAATAGTATTAAAAAAATAACTTTAAGAATTGGTTTAGTTTATAAAAAAAATTCAACCAAATGAATGATTTCATAAATTCATTTAATAATTTATTCATTTAAAATAATGAAATTGATGAAATATTAGTGTATTTTAAGAATGAAAATGGAAATAGATAATGAAATATGTCTTCTCAATATTTTTTATCCATTCACATGGATATTGATTTATAGGTATTTTTCTGAAGAATCATTTAAAATACAGAAGTGATTTTTTTTTAATTTTACTTAAAAAAGATACAAAAAATGGATCCATGAAAATGGCATAAATGAATCCTAGAAAACATGGTATCAGAGAGATAACATTTGGGGATGGAAGGTAAAAACCATTTTATATTTATTGTTTAGCTTTTTTGAAATCTCACATTATAAAAAATGTAATAAAAACATATCATGAGAAATGTTAATTATAAATATGATAGTAAAACTATTTAATAAATGATTTTATTTGAAAGTATTATATTAGAACATATTTGGGATTGTTAATCACGAATATAGAAGATTAATCATCACTTTTAGAGGATCAGAATAAATCAAAAAATATAAGAATTTTGGTAAAATAGAATTTATTTAAAGAAATATGTCCATACAAAATCATCTTCTTCAATGATAAACTAGAGATAAAATCATATGAAGTTTTAAATGGAATAAATTTTATAATATAAAATAATTATGTTGATTGAGAAACTATATAACTTAATGAATGAAGTTTGAGTTACTGAAATCCCCTTACAAGAAACATAGAACATGTGGTATGAATGTTTTAAAGAGGGGTTGATATGGAAAAAATATAAATAACCATAGGTCAATATAAAATTCGACATAAATTTTCCATAGTTTATGGTGTAACCAAATTATTTGAAATAACATCATTAAGAACAACCATAACTCAATAAATTTTAATTTGGTAAATAAATACCCATAAAATTTGGGAAGAATGTAAATCATATCCTCATGAAAGCGGGAAAATTATATTGAACACACAAGTATAAATTTAAACTATACACACGGTTCCAAAACGTGGTTATATGTGTCAAAACCATGTCCATAATCTATAGCCATAGTTTTACTAGTCCTGGAACCTATTGGCATGGCTATCGAAAAAAACCATCGCCACACTTGTAAGAGGCTATAGTAATGGTTTTGGAAACTATTGAAATATTTCAAATCATTGTCTACTATGGCTATAGGTTTATAGCTATTGTGGAAAACCATGTCTATAGACCCTGTAAACTATGATTATAGAATTAAAATAAATATCAACCAACCAGATTCGATCTCCTTACCTCTGCTATCTGAACTTGTTACCTTACCACTACACCATAAATGCCTTTGAGTATATAAAAATATATATTTTTATATATATTATTATGAACCATGTATATAGAATGTAACTCATGTCTATAGTCCTTCCCAATATTTTTTCAAAGGTAAATTTTTTTCCAGCACAATGGTAGGTGACCTATAGCCATAGTTTTGATGAACATCGACTATAACCCTTGAAAAAACCCGATAACCATGGATTTAAGAGGGTATAGCCATAGTTTTGGAAACCATGGAAATAACTCACATGACTGTCCACTATGGCTATAGGGTCTATTGACACAATGTAAAACTATGGTTATATCCCATGTAAACCGTGGCTAAAGCCTTGCTATAAATATCTATAGCCACAGTTTGGGAAAACCATGGATATAGATCCATGGATATAGCATAGTTTCCCAATAGTGACAAAAATATCATCAATAAAAGGAATAGAATTTAGTAGTTTATAAAATGGTAATTATCAACACCATAAAAATTTAATTCGGTTCATTATATAAAACATGTCTCAAAGAGAGATATATTGGACAAAAACACTAACCTGATATCCAAAATTCCCCAAGTTCACTCTAAGTTACTAACCTCATGGGATATCTCTAATGAAAGGGGGAAATCCATTGATGAATTGTCTTTTGAGAAGAATAAAACATCATGAATATGGATATAAATGTAGAGGTGATTTTTCAGTAGAGTTTGGTATGAACTAAGGGTGTCATAGTGTGTGGGTATTTGATTAGAGGAGAACCCCATTAATATTTGAAAGGTGATGAAATTTTTATAAATTCCAAATAATTTTAAAAACATGTATTCTATATCTAGGAATGTGGCTCCCCCATTGATAAAAAAGTAATAGGGGATGTGACATGGTCAATAAAGGCTTCAACTACACATTCCCACAAATGTTTGAAATATATTTGAATTCATTTATTCTTAATTTTCTTTAAATTTACCATTTCTGCTTTTACTACGACAACTACATTTTATCTATGTAAATGATAATTTATGCATAAAAATAAAATTTCCATTTTTTAATATTTTAGACCCACTAATTCCATATTTTAAAATCATTTAAATTAATTCAATTTATAAAATTTATGTAATTCAATTTTAAACATAATAAATATTAAATTTATTAAAAACTGTGATTTAGAAAATATTTTTTATTTTATAAAATAAAAAATTTAGTTTTTTAATTGAAACATAATATTTTTAAATATATAATGGTTATTATAGAACACATATTTCTCATTAAAAATGGATTTATAGGTTTTAGGGTATACTTAAATACATTTTATGTCACAATTTTACAATATTTTGAAATGGTTTTTATCCATTTCCAAAAAAATAAATTATTCTGAAAAAATATGAAAAATATATCTAAATGTTATATATAAATTATTGACTCAAAATTTATTTTCATAAAATCAATTGGAATTATAAAATTTTAAAATTCAATATTATACGAAATTCCAAATATAGTGGAAAATTGTTCCGATATGAGATTGGTTTTTAATTTTTAACTATTCTTTATCCCTATTTCCAGTCAATTATTTATAATTTTATTAGTAATATAATATTAATATTTTCATTATTTTTTAATTAAATCACAGTATACATAGATTCTTGAAATAAAACATTTTTTTATAAAAATGTATACTATACCCAATTATTATTTTCATAGTAGTTTTAATAATAATAATTTTATTTCAATATTATTAAAATTAGTATATATACCAATATTTTATAATTTCATTTCTCTTATTCATACCTTCTTATTCAACAGTTTTGTTTTATCAATCATACATATTTTTTATATTTACCTAAATAAGTTGAGGTTTTTGTTATAGTTCAGCATTGTGGGCAGATATGGCTTTCAACCACAATATATATTGATGTAATGTATATAGTGAGAAATCATGTTATTACATTCCCTAGCATAAATATGGTATATCCAAAAAAAATTAATCATCACTTACTAATGAATATTTTTAAGAGTGTATACTACATACATATCACTTGATAGTTAATTTCCAATATGTTATCAATAATAATAGTTCATGTGAGACTATAAAACTCAATTGTTCCTTCATAATTTTTATATCAAAATATTTTTTTTAACATTTAACGTAAACACCCATTTTTATTAATTTCCTTAAATAGTTCACAGTCATCATCAAAGTGATAGATAAACATATGTTTATTTGAGATATGTAGTTTTATTTCACTATTTTTGAATTTAATGTAGTGTATTTGAATTAATAACCACTAATTTCTATATATTTCATTAAGTTCATGAAACAATATATTGAAAAGATTCATATCCCATAAATACCAACTTAGTATACAACAATATTATAACATGATTTTTTTGATCCTAAAATAATATAGGAATTTATTTAATTCACTTTTAAATATTCCTAGATATATTATGGTTGATATACTTGAGTCCAATCACAGATGAATAGTGGAATAAATTTTTCACTTGACTATTAGAATAATTATTAGTGGTTATTTAATAGGAATTCATTTTTCCTCTTGATCACGGAGGTTGAAGTGGTCAAATATCCATGTCATCACTCCAGTTAAAAAAACCTCTTGGATAAATTTAAAACTCATTGTATATTATGTGTTTATCATTATTTTACTCCATTTAAATGATTAGATTCATCGTTAAAAATTCATTGTAATGTGATTGATGGCCAATAATTTTAAACATGAATCACTTTCTTGTTCTTTTTTGTTATCCCCAAGGATGATAATTCCCACATTTTTTACATATAGAAAGTTGAATCTTATTTAATTATTTATTATAATCACCCGATCCTCAGAAAAAATCCATCTTACTCATTATTTATGGATATGTAAGTTTTTTATGGTTCATGTTTTTAATCACAACTCATGTTTTCGGGGTGAGAATAACCTAATGATTTTAATCAAAAGATTTTGTCTCAATTGGATGATAACTATGTCAATAACTATATTTTCTATCTTGTCCATTATTTTTTTAATTCCATCAAGATATATTCATTACATAAACTAAATGGTTTATCATAAGTGGTTAACAAAAATATCATAATGGTATTACTATAACCACCCACATTTTTCCTCAATAAATTTATTTATAGTCTAATTGATTAGTATATAAAAAACACTGAAACCAATAAAAAATTGATCAATATAAGTTATTTTCATAATTGGAAGTTATAAATAGTGGTATCAAAATTATGAATATATATATTTATATATATAATAAATTTCACTCTAAATATCAATAATACTTGGCCATCTAAGAAAATATTAAAACATATTTTCTAAAATCTAATTCTTTTAAAGAATAAATTTATTTTAATATAAATAAATTAATAACACTAGTTTAATAAGAAATTTATATGCAATAAAAATAAGAATATATCTTATACAAAAAATCATTTTGAAAAAAATAATAATTCATCCCTGTATATATTGTTATTATATAAATTAATAAAAAATATAAAATTTAGGATGAAAATATATAAAAAATAAAAAAGTTTTTGTATTTATCATGTACAAATTTTGTGATGTTGATTTTATTTAATTTTGTTTAAAATGTTTTATTTTTAGGTGATTAGTAAAAAATATTGTTTTTACTAATAATCTAACATTTTTGAAATGTTTAGAATATATGTAAGATTTTGAAATTCAGAAAAAATTTTCCCATGACTGATATTAATATTTTAATTATCATTATGATTTTAATTTTTTTATTTATATATACATATTTGAAATTTTATAATTTATGTTATATTATTCAAACGTTTTTTTAAATACATTATACATATAGTATATAATATTTAAATTTTATAATTTTAAAAAATAAAAAAAAATATTTGTTGAAAAAATTGACTCATATGGTCCCAATAATATAATATAGACTATTTTATTTTTAGTCACAATTGATAATTTACCTACGTAAAAACTATTTAACGTGAAGAAAAACAAAACGGAAATAATTTTTAATCAGAGTGGTGAACGAAAAAAATTGTTTAAAAAATGGTTTTAATTAAGTGGTGGAATTTTGGATCAATCATATTTCATCCAAACTTTATTATTGTTCATTATTTTGATCCAAATTCACTGAGAGTGAGTTTAATTTATTGTAAAGTTTTAGGTATTTTCAAAAAATACCACTCATTTTAACTTTTAAAGGGAGATCGTCTCCTCAAATATCATTTGAAAAAACCAATTAATTATTTCCCAAAATCATCCATAATACCTCATATTCATTATTATACTCTAAAATGTGGCTCATGAATTCCCAAAACCCCATCCCTCAATGGTTTAATCGCCTTATTGACGGATATAATCCAATAATTAAATTATATGTTCTTAAAATATATTTATTTTTTATAACATAATGTAAATTTATTCTTTACAAAATTTCATTTCATAATCATAAAATGATAATATGATTATGTTTGTTATTCTCATATACTATTATAATAATTTAAAAAACATTTACAATCCTCTCCATTACTATAAATAAGAGGAAAATGTTAAATCATATATTGTATGGTATTTCAACTCCATGGATAAACATGCTTCATCATTGTTCACATACAAAAATCTTTTGTTTTAATTTATTATATATTATATATATAATTAATATATATATATATATAATATGTTTATTTTTGGATAACATAATATATAATGATTGTTAAAAGGTAATCCATTGACATTTTTAGATAACCCAAAAATAGTTCATCATAGTTTTTGTAACACCCCAAGCTTCCACGGTACGTTTCCCTTTGAATAATGCAATGGCGTGCATTTTACGCAACTTCGAGATTCTTACACACCACAACCAATCAAACTAGTCATTATGAATAGTAATACATACTTTTCAAAATTTTAGAAATTTTATCTCTCAAAATGAACTTCATTTTTGGATTTGGGTTATCAAATTTAGCCTAAGGTGAAATTTTGGTACTTTTCGAATAACTTTAATATTTTGATGAATAGTGAAAATTACTAAATTTTAATTAAAAACAACTTTTTTAATCAAAATAATTAATAGTGATAAATTATGAATTTGAGTGGTTTTAAAGTATATTTGGAATATATTTTTTCCATTTTATACAATGTTGTTCATTGGACATAATTTCACAATTAACCCGGACATAAACAAGTATTAATCTTTTGATAATTATTATATCTTAAAAAACGCTTTTTGTTTTGACAGCAGGAATTAATTTTAAATTAATTTTTCAAATTCTCTATTTTGAATTTGGAAAAATGGATTCCATATTTGGAACCAGGATTTCCAAATTGTGTAAATAGGTAACTTTTATTTTTAGACATTTTGAATAATTACTTCGGTAGATATTTTATTTACCATGGTTAGAGGGTAAATCCAGAAAATAAGGGTTAAAAAAATTATATTATAATAATACTAAATTACCCTAAAACGTGTCCTAACCTTATTGGTGGATACATGTCCGACCATGGGTATCTTTGGGTCGAATTAGGGACCCCATGGAGCCACTTGTAGGTGATAGGGACACTTTATTTTAATTAAGTTAAAATAAATTCAAAAATGACATAAGCATATATCTTTTAGAGAAAATTTTTTTACATAGGGTTATATATGTTGTATTTTCGACTATAAATATTAATTAGAAAGATAAAATGGTTTTATACATAATTATATTTTATTTATAATTTTTAGACATTATATAATTTAATTTATTTACGACACAATGGTGATGCAGTAATTACCTAATTAATGAATAATAAGAAAAAATGATTTTATAAATACCCAAAGAAATGTAATTTGAGACTTTTTATAAATAAACATAATTTTATAGGATAATATGACATTTTAGGATTGATTTAATTAACTTTTTTCTAAGTAATCATTCTGTTATGATTTTTAAAAAAATTAATTATTGAATAGTGTCAAAATTGACATAAAATAGTTTCTAAAATAAATATTATATTATTAATTTATATTAAATTCCTAAAAATATAAGGTTCGGACAAGATACTTATATCATTATAGGTGTATCATTAAGGGACCACATGGGAGTCTCTTGGATGTATATAGTAAGTTTATTAACCATATAATATAAAAATACAAAGATACATTCTAAAAGTGAAACTAATTAACTAAGAGTTAATACTTAATGATAAGGTTAATATAGTAACCCAAACCTATCTAAATCCTATTGGTTGAGTGGTTTTAGACCTATTACTACCTTAAACTTTAAATAATCCACTTTTGATCCATTAGAAACCGAATATGAATTTATTATAAAATAATATTTCTTGCTTTTCCAAAGGTGCCCCTCACCCCTCTTATAAAAGGGAACTCCTCCTTATCATTAATTCACACCTCAAAAGACTTTTGGCTAGACCAAACCCTGCCCAAATACTCTCTTAACTTCCCTAAATACAACCTAGATGCCTTATTTTGATCAGAAATCCAACCTAAGGAGCCCTTTTGATCAAATCAAAAGGAAGAACCTGAAGAAGAGGTAATGATTTCACCACACCTTTTCATGTTCCTTTATTCTTCCACTTCTTCTATCTTTGTTATTACCATTCTAAAATAATAACTCCAGTATATTATATATAATTTTATGTTATTATAAACATGGTACAACCATATTTCAGTATTCTATCCGTCCTTTGAATGACATGTCACCATACGTGCGTATGTACGGCTTACCGTTTCCACGTTGTGGTATAATTGTTATTCAAAACATTATTATTTGGATGGTTATAATAATGATGTTTAATTCATGTAAATAATAAATATAACATGATAATGATTCTATATATATGATATACTGTCCAATTAAATATTATTTTAATATCAAAAGAATTATATTGTCGCTCGTTCGTACGTACGAACTACCATCTCCATGAACGCGATGAGATTCATTCTCCATCGTATCCATTAAAGTATAATTCTCATTTTATGATTAAAAATAATATTTAAGGACTTGATATAATTCTGTATATTAATAACATACAACCTATCCATAATAAACACGACTTACGTAACAAAGAATATAAGGGAAAACGAGTAAGTTAACACCCGAAATGACGATAATACTAAGATATTATTAACAAATCAATGTCAAAAGATCATATATGATATCATATTAATGTAAATGATTATTTTAAAATTTAATAACAATTATTTCACCGTTATACAATAGTTTAACCAACCAAATACCAAGGAAAAAGTACAAAGTAAGGGGTTTCTTATCTCACTCTTAATTTTGTGAGAATTCCATTGTTCACCACTTATTTATTGAAAGTGGTGTATGTGTACTTCCCCTAATTGTATTAATTGTGTAATATACTTTAATTTATGGGTATTTACATCATCATTGTATGATCCTTCTTTCATGGGTGTATGTTTCATAAGTTACCTAATCGATAAGGGAATTTGAAATTTCAATTTGCACTCATTCGGCTTTAGGCATACTTCATTGATTATTTTACTCCAAGATTATGTGTGGAATCACTATTCATTTGATCAGGCCATAATTTCCACTCCCCATTCTGTGGATATACTTTTTATACACATAATCACTCCATTGATAAATTCTCAAGTCATCAATTTGAACTTGATAAAAGTAATTTTAACTCAATCTTTATTTGTTGAGTTAAATATCCAATTCATTGGTGTTGTTTTTACAAGAATATGTGTGAATTTCATCTGATTTATTTACACTAAATATCCAATAATATTGAGTGTATTTATATTTGTCACACATAATTATGTCAGTGATTTATCATTAACCTAAGGATACGGTCTTTATAAAATAAATCATCTCAATTTACATTCCATTGAGACTTCTTTGTTGTTATACACCAAATCACTTTTAAATGGTGTATATAATGTACTTTGACATAGTATATCATGAATCCATTTATTCTCATGATATTATAAAGTTTTTATTTCCTCAATTATATGTATTCAAGTGTCTTTATTTTGGTTATGAACTCTAACTAAAATATCATTTTAAATGTTTTAATGATTTATTATTCTAAATATTTCTCATTAATGTCCATGTTTTAAAAACGTTTTTAAGGATTTATATATATGTACATTAATGTTTTAAAATTAAAAATTCCTTTTAAAAGTTTCAAAGTGGTATGGGACACTTTGATTCAAAAAAATCTATTTTAAATGGCTTCTTGAAAAATAGTGTGAATTTTAAATGATTTCAAGAAAAGGGGGGATATTTATCTCTAATAGTTGTGATGATTATTTTCATATATGTCAATATCCTTCATCATTCTCTATTGAGGTTAATATGATACAATAAAATCTTCTATATTGTATGGAATGAGTTATGTTTGACTGTGGATGTGCTATTTTTATACCATTCGTGGTTTGTGGTTAAAGTATTGACATTTCGTATGCTAGTTTTAATACGAATATTTATGTTATGTCTCAAAATTTTCATCTGAGGAATGAATTGGACTTTGTAAGTGATGGGTGGAGCCCGCTATATCTCCTCGATGCATTGGTAGGTCTCATGAGACAATGTAGTGTCTTGGAAATAGGCCTTGACAAAATCTTATTTATAGTCTTGGAACGAGGCCTTGGGTACGTGGTTATGATAGTCTGACATTATGCATTCTGTCATTATGAAAGTGGTTATAAATATTTTCATGTGATTATTCGACTAGTATAATATCCATGTGAATAAGTAAATGAAATTATTTCATTTTATCCTTGCCATATTATGCTGAAGTTCAAGTTTAAAAGGCTTTTGTTTTAGTTATACATTGCCTTAAATTTTTTATGTTTATTTATGAAAGTTTCCACTATATTGTTATCCTACTGAGCATCTAAGCTCACCCATTTCAATGTCTTATTTTTCCCAGGATGTGAAGAAGTACTTTATGAATGACCTGCAAGGATAGTATGAGGGGATATGAAGACAATATGTAATTGTAGTTTTTCACTTATTGATGTAATGTAACCTTTATGAATATATCTAGTGTTTCCAATGCTACTAAACTAATCGGTCTTTCGAGACATGATCTTTCTTGTGATCATGCCAATGTTATGTAATAATGCATCGACTCTGTGTATCTAAGGTCGGGGTGTTACAGTTGGTATCAGAGGAAGTTTAGTACAAACCTTGGAAGCTAGATTTAGATAAACTCTGATTAGAGCACGTAGACCTAAGATGAACATTGAGGATTAGTTTAGAAGAACTTCCTAGAATTTTGGTATTGTAGTGATTTTGTGAGTTTTCCAAGCAATACATCCCTGTCTGGATACGAGCAGGTAAAGGCGGCTCTGGAACAGATGTACCTAGGGGTAAAACCTGAAAACATTGCTTTGAGCTAGACTCGAACAGGAACTGGTGCACAACAACAGGCCTTGCTGCACTGTTTGTTACGACACTCTCGGGGGATATTCTTAGGATAATTTATATTTTCTTTACAAACCAATTTGATGTATTATATATATAAGATGAGAGTAAATGACCTTGGTTAATCCTAATGTGTTTAAAATTGAGAATATGGTGACATGTTAATCTCGAAATAATTTTATGACTACTGTTACTCACACAATGCTTTCTGGTTTTAGTCAGTGGCTAGATTCCAAGGAAGTCACAGTGACTTTGAGAATGTTGTACAAGGTGGGAACGATGGTGTAAATGAGAAAAAAATTGAATTTTGATAGACATAAATGATATAATCTTTATGACAAATCAATTTTCCTAAAATATGATCAACAATATATATATTAATCAATTCTCAGACTTAAAAAAGAAGAGAAAGTTGATTAATGATAAGAGATCTAGTGGAGACCATGGAGAAAGGAATCCTCAATTTCTATCATGCAGGAAATGTGGAAGGGGACACCTAGGAAAGTGTGTCAATGGGAAAAAGAAATGCTTTATGTGTGGGAAAGAAGGACATAATGTGAAGAATTGCCGAAGAAAAATGAAGATTACTATGGAAGAAGATAAAAATGGTCCCAAGAATCTATTTACAGTCATTTGCTGTAAATATAGGGGACCTGGCCATTACCCAAGTAAATGCCCTTTTCAATAGGATATTTTATTGGTCAAAGAAGAAGCTATGTGGGAATAAATGGTTGGAGAAATGTTTAAAAAGTATTAGTGCTCCTTGTTGATGGGCTTACTTTGGAATAATTTTCTCTTGTATTTTTAACCCTGTAGTTTTCCATGTCAGAATGATATTTGAGGAAGAATTATCTTTTCTCTTGTGGATATAGTTATAAATAACCATTTGGTTTTATATGATTGTTGGGTTTGAGGCAATTATAAGTTATTATAATTTGGGATGAAAATTCAACGTATGAGATAATATTTGTGGTTAAATTATGTTATGGTTATTTTGAAGAATTTATCTCATTTTGGTAATGTTATAAAATATAGTTTTTGAAAAAGGACAACGCGCAGACCGTGTGACAACCCATCGCGCCGGACAAAGCTATGGGAATCGAACCCACAACCAAAGTGTGATTGGGATTTATCGCCTACCACTGGACTACGTGAAGTCCCTGGTTAGTGTGACTATTATTTTTAGTTAAATAATTTTATTGATCAATAATAATTTGATTTGGGATCTTATGTCTTATCAAATGAATACCCTTAGTATAGGAAAATGATTTGGCGATTAAGTGATAAATGTTATTTTGGAAGTTTATCACTTTGTTGTGAACACTATATTCCAAAGGAAAGTAGAGTAGTATGATATTTCATTTGAGGAGTAATGGTGGATTTTTATCTATGTTTTTATTGTGGATTTATAGTTATTTAGGTTATTTATGGAAATGATTAGGTTAATTACTTTTAAGTATGTGACTTTAAGACTAATTAATGTCATTTGGAGATACAATTTAATGTGGAAGACTACATTATTATAAGTTTTGGGTTTTAATATTAGTTTTGATTATATTAAAGGATTTTAAAGACAATTGATTATTGAATGGTATTTATTTAACTTTGGGGTATTGATGGTTCAATTTTAGAAATTAAGATTAGTGTTTTTTTCTAATGGGGGATCATCAGATATTATACTAACCATTTTGGTTTTGATTAATCTCTAAAGACAAGGTTAATACATAGTTTATCCTACGTGGATCATGTATTTCTATAGAAGTTTATTCTAGGTACTCCATTGTGACCAAGTCTTCTTGAATACTCATTGTTCAAAAAAATGAGTTAGTGGTAAAAATTTATTAATGAATGAAACTATACTTAAAAAGTAAGCATATCTCTTTATGATATTAGTCAATATCATAAATTAATTCCTCGTACTTATGTAATGTAACTTAAAATAGAAAATGTTGTCCGTTTACTTTTCCTACTGGGAGACTAATGACCGTTTGTCCCAACACAAGTTTGTGATTTTCTTATTGTTAACTTTCTCCTGATCATGTTTTCTATCCCTCTCCATTAGAACTTAACACTTTGTTTATCGTCCATATCCATGTTTTCCTACATGGAATCCTAGTATGGGTTATCTTGGGTGACCTTTATACCTCTCTTCATTTCTTTTAAAGTGATAGTTTTATTGACTCTTTTTCCGATGTGGGACTTTCCATTATATTCTCAAGCCCAATTTTAAAAAAAATTCGAGGATGCAATTTATTGGAGGGGATAATGTAACACCCCAAGCTTCCACGGTACATTTCCCTTTGAATAATGCAATGACGTGCATTGTACGCAACTTTGAGATTCTAACACACCACAACCAATCAAACTAGCTGTTATGAATAGTAATACCAACTTTTTAAAATTTTAGAAATTTTATTTCTCAAAATGAACTTCATTTTTGGATTCGGGGTATCGAATTTAGCCTAAGTTGAAATTTTGGTACTTTTTGAATAACTTTAATATTTTGATGAATAGTGAAAATTAATAAATTTTAATTAAAAACAACTTTTTTAATCCAAATAATTAATAGTGATAAATTATGAATTTGATTGGTTTTAAAGTATATTTAGAATATATTTTTACCATTTTATGCAATGTTATTCATTGGACATAATTTCACAATTAAAATGGACATAAACAAGTATCAATCTTTTGATAGTTATTATATCTTAAAAACACGCTTTTTGTTTTGACAGCGGGAATTAATTTTAAATTAATTTCTGCCACTTCTCTGTTTTGAATTTGGAAAAATGGATTCCATATTTGGAATCAGTATTTCCCAATTGTGTAAATAGGTAACTTTTATTTTTAGACATTTTGAATAATTATTTCGGTAAATATTTTATTTACCACGGTTAAAGGGTAAATCCTGTAAATAAGGGTTAAAAAATAATATTATAATAATACTAAATTACCCTAAAATGTGTCTTAACCTTATTGGTGGATACATTTCCGACCATGGGCATATTTTGGTCGATTTTGGGACCCCATGGATCCACTTGTAGGTGATAGGGACACTTTATTTTAATTAAGTTAAAATAAATACAAAAATGACAGAAGCATATATCATTTAGAAAACAAAATTTTACATAGGGTTATATATGTTGTATTTTCGACTATAAATATTAATTAGAAATATAACAAGATTTCCTACATAATGTTATTTTATTTATAATTTTTAGACATTATATAATTTAATTTATTTATGATACAATGGTGATGCAGTAATCATCTAATTAATGAAAAATTAGAATAATTGATTTTATAAATACCCAAATAAATGTAATTTGAGACTTTTTATAAATAAAAATAATTTTATAGGATAATATGACATGTTAGGATTGATTTAATTAACTTTTTTTTGAAGTAATAATTATGTTATGAGTTTTACAAAAATCAATTATTGAATAGTATCAAAATTGACATAAAATAGTTTTTAAAACAAATATTATATTATTAATTGATATTAAATTCCTAAAAATCTAAGGTTTGGAAAAGAGACTTATATAATGATATTTGTATCATTAATAGACCCCTTGGGGGTATCTTAGATGTATATAGTAAGTTTATTAACCATATAATATAAAAATACAAAGAGATATTGTAAAAGTGAAACTAATTATCTAAGAGTTAATACTTAAAGAAAATGATAATATAGTAACCCAAACCTGTATAAATCCTATTGGTTGAGTGGTTTTAGACTTATACCAATCTTAACCTTTAAATAATGCACTTTGGAGCCATTAGAAACTGAATATGAATTTATTATAAAATAATATTTCTAGCTTTTCCAAAGGTTCCCCTCACCCCTCTTATAAAAGGGAACTCCTCCCTCTCATTAATTCACACCTTCAAAGCCTTTTGGTTCGGCCAAAACCGGCCAAAATAATATATCAACTTACCTCACTACAACCTAGAGGCCTTATTTTGATCATAAAGCCAACCGAAGAAGCCCTTTTGATCAAATCAAAAGGAAGAACCCAAAGAAGAGGTAATGATTTCACCACCCCTTTTCAAGTTTCTTTATTCTTCCACTTCTTCTATATTTGTTATTACCATTCTAAAATAATAACTCCAGTATATTATATATACTACTATTTTATTATAAACATGGTACAACAATATTTCAGTATTCTATCCATCCTTTGAATGACATGTCACCATACGTGCGTACATACGACTTACCGTCTCCACATCGTGGTGTAATTGTTATTCAAAACATTATTATTTGGATGGTTATAATAATGATGTGAAATTCATGTAAATAATAAATATAACATGATAATAATTCTGTATATATGATATACCATCCAATTAAATATTATTTTAATATCAAAAGAATGATATTGTCGCTCATGCGTACGTACGGACTACTGTCTTCACGAACACGATGAGATTCATTCTCCATCGTATCCATTCAAGTATAATTATCATTTGATGATTAAAAATAATGTTTAAGGACTTGATATAATTCTGGATATGAATAAGATACAACCTATCCATAACACACACGGCTTATGTAACAAAGAATATAAAGGAAAACGAGTAAGTTAACACCCAAAATGACGATAATACTAAGATATTATTAACAAATCAATGTTAAAAGATCATATATGATATCATATTAATGTAAATGATTCCTGTATAATTTAATAAAAATTATTTCACCATTATACAGGAGGTTAACCAACCACCGACCAAGGAAAAAGTACAAAGTAAGGGGATTCTTATCTCACTCTTAATTTCGTGAAAATTCCATTGTTCACCACTTATTTATTGCATGTGGTGTATGTGTACTGCCCATGATTGTATTCATTGTGTAATATAATTTAATTTATGGGTATTTACACCATAATTGTATTATCCTTCTTTCATGGGTGTATGTTTCGTAATTTACCTAATCGATAAGGGAATTTGAAATTTTAATTTGCACTCATTCGGCTTTAGGCATACTTCTTTGATTATTTTACTCCAAGATTATGTGTGGAATCACTATTCATTTAATTATGTCATAATTTCCACTCCCATTTCTGTGGATATACTTTTTATACACATACTCCATTGATAAATTCTCAAGTCATCGATTTGAACTTGATAAGAGTAATTTTAACTCAATCTTTATTTGTTGAGTTAAATATCCAATTCATTGGTGTAGTTTTTACAAGAATATGTGTGAATTCCATCTGATTGATTTACACTAAATATCCAATAATATTGAGATTATTCATATTTGTCACACATAATTATGTCGTTGATTTATCCTTAACCTAAGGATATGGTCTTTATAAGAGAATTCATCTCAATTTACATTCCATTGAGACTTCTTTGTTATTATACACCAAATCACTTTTATATGGTGTATATAATGTACTTTGACATTGTATATCCTGAATCCATTTATTCTCATGATATTATAATGTTTTGATTTCCTCAATTATATGTATTCAAGTGTCTTTATTTTGGTTAGGAACTCTAACTAAAATATCATTTTAAATGTTTTAAAGATTTATTATTTTAAATATTTCTCATTAATGTCCATGTTTTAAAAAAGTTTTTAAGGATTTATATATATGGACATTAATATTTTAAAATTAAAATTCCTTTTAAAAGTTTCAAAGTGGTATGGGACACTTTGATTCAAAAAAATCTATTTTAAATGGCTTCTTGACAAATAGTGTGAATTTTAAATGATTTCAAGAAAAGGGGGGAGATTTCTCTCTAATAGTTGTGATGATTATTTTTATATATGTCAATATACTTCATAATTCTCTATTGAGGTTAATATGATACAATACAGTTTTCTATATTGTATCGAATGAGTTATGTTTGACTATGGATGTGCTATTTTTATACCATTCATGGTTTGTGGTTAAAGTATTGATATTTCGTATGCTAGTTTTAATACTAATGTTTATGTTATGTTTCAAAATTTTCATATGAGAAATGAATTGGACTTAGTAAGTGATGGGTGGAGCCCGCTATAGTTCCTCGATGCATCAGTAGGTCTAATGAGACAAACTAGTGTCTTGGAACGGGGCCTTGACAAAATATTATTTTTAGTCTTGGCACGAGGCCTTGGGTACGTGGTTATGATAGTCTGACATTATGCATTCCGTTATTATGAAAGTAGTTATTAATATTTTCATGTGATTATTTGACTAGTAGAATATCCATGTGAAAAAGTAAATGGAATTATTTTATTTTATACTTTCCATATTATGCTGAAGTTCAAGTTTAAAAGGCTTTTGTTTTAGTTATACATTGCCTTAAATTTTTATGTTTATTTATGAAATTTTCTGCTATATTGTTATCCTTACTGAGCATCTGAGCTCACCCCTTTCAATGTTTTATTTTTCCCAGGATGTGAAGAAATATTTTATGAATGACCTGCCGGGATAGTATGAGGGGATATGAAAGCAATATGTTGTTGTAGTTTTTCACTTATTGATGTAATGTAAACTTTATGAATATATCTATTGTTTCCAAGGATACTAAACTAAATGGTCTTTAGAGACTTGATATTTCTTGTGATCATGCCAATGTTTTGTAATAATGCACCGACTTTGGGTATCTAGGGTCGGGGCGTTATAGTTTTCGTCTTCATGAAATGTAACTATAAACTCCCATATATTAAAATAATAAAATTAAAAGTCTCTATTAGTCATAAATTCTAGAACCTTTAATGGGTTTTATGTGATGATATTTTTATGACAAAAATATCAACACTACTATTACTAACCCTATTTTAAATCTTCATGATTATTAATACATGATGTTCAATAGAGATTACCAAAATATAACATATTAAGATAATTTTTATTAATAAAGACTATAAATGGAAATGTATATGAATTATGTTCTGTAATGGGTAATTAGATTGATTATAATTATCATATAGTATATTAAGAATATTTTATTGAAATAATGGTTAATCACAAGTGTCTTGAAGACTCAAATTTTATAATATGAGTTATACTATTTCATCACAATTTTATTTATCATATATTCACTATGTGTTCTATTTTAAATTATTTTTTATCCTTTTTTCTATTGATTTTTTTTATCTGAATCCATTTCAATGATGTTTTTTTACATAATATTTCTATATATATATATACACACACACACATGCAAAACCTAGGTGGTTTCCTCCACATGTTTCACCCTCTCATTAATTCTCTTAAATTTACCATATTTTTTCAAATATCACTCCCATGAAAGAAACCCACTCCCACTCACAATATTATTTAATTCCAGGTTTACCTCCCACCAAAACACCCCACTACAGCTCATCCTTTCCCTATCCCTAACATACGGTTACCACTGATACTATACTCCAACCTCATCGACTCAAATTCTCATTTCAACTTCGAAACAGTTCATCTCTTATGTCTAGAACCACTATCGAGTTTCCAGAGAACCTCAAATCCTCCATCATCAGCTCCAATTTCTCTTTTATCCTCAACCACCCACTACTTCAATGTCCACAACCCATTTCTAGTATCTCAAGATAACCAAATCCTCCATTATAACACTTGATTATAAATGAGTTATCACCCCAATGTAAATTTGTCTAGCACGTCTCAATTTATCTAGAAACCCTACCATTGTTTCTCGTGACTTGTCTCCAATACAACTTCAGGTCCCTTTATGAAAGTCAATTAAATTTTTATTCACCATCATCCACAACATAGGTCACCGATCAACACCTTCATGAACCTGGGACTTTACCCTAATACCTAAATTATGTCCATCACTATTTTTTAATAGTTCACCATCACCAGTCGTGGAGGTATCTAATCAATATTTTTCTGGACCTATTCCCCAACACCAATACCTTCATCAAATAAACTACATCTAAAGATCTCTGCAACATTTATGTTGTCAAAAAATAATTGAATTATCCTTTTTTTCTATCCATCAATGATTTTTTATAGTTATTCACTATTATGTCAAACATTTATACTATTCATGTGGTATTATGACACTACAAATTCTCAATGTACTGATTCTACTAGGACATTGTTTCTTTGATCATAAATCATACCAATTTTAATATTGACTTCCTATACTACATCATAGTCTTCTGTATATCCGTTATGTGTCACCAACATCATTAAAAAAATTATTCATTCTATTTAATTCCTCACAATTTATTATATATTTCATTCATGTATGAATAAATGTCTTCGATTTCATGCATAGTCGAGTTATTGTTTTCCTATAGAAGATCAATTACATGTTATCTAATATCATTAGTGCATAAAATGATTATTTTTAATTCCATGACAATTACATTAAAAGATAAAAATACAATCATGAAATCCTCATCGTGATATAGAGAGGTGAGGGTTTAGAGAAAGCTATTAAAAAAATGACAAACTGGTTGTCATATTTGTATTATATTCACCTGAAAAGTGTTTTTTATTTATTATGGAACTAATATATATAGTTTCACTATGTATTCAATTTTACAAGAATAAGATCTCTTGATAATATTATTGTAACTAAAAAACTGACACCAACAAGAAGCAAACAAAGCTGAAAACACATCCCATTGATGCTTATATCGATGAATGGTTAGTTCCATATAATGTGACAGTAAAAATTAATTTGATTTCATAATGAAAAATAGTGAAACATATATTGGTGTACTTTTTCATATCTCTATTTGACAGTACATCAAAAATGTTCTAATCTATTAACATTATCTTCTTGATCAAACAAGGTAAGAAAAAGAAGGATAACATGATACAATATAGTAATTAATTATGTGAGCATATTGTAATTGTAGCATCACATACTTAATGGTTACTGTGTTAGTCCTGTATTTTAGAATAAACTTATTCTTTATTAATATTACTATGTATGACTAAAAATTATCATATTTTTTTTCAAATTCAAACCTTACCTCTTCATCACAATATGCATAAAGAAATCTAGTACACACTAAGTTCTCAATCATTTCAAAATTAATTCTTGTGAATTTAATTTATAATATCAACACTTCATCATATACTTCTATTGGAAATGATAATTAATTTCAAAACACATGTATGTTATATGTTACACATGAAATATCACAATTTATTTTCTTATATATTTATATGTATATTCTTTATAATATTTAATAATGTAGAAAACTGTGTTATCCTTTCAAAGAGATGATAATAAGAATTTAGGTTCTACCCAACTGCTGAGGTTAAAAATTAAATGGATTCAATATTGTCAGAGATTACTATAACAAAAAATTATATCACAGATCATACATCCAGTTTTACAGGTCTCTCAACATACACATTTTTTTTATTTTTTTTGTTTCTCCATAACTTGATTTGTGAGTGGGGTGTATACCGCGAATATCTAAAAAATGAGCTTTACACTCTAATAGATTAGATTATCTCTCCCTCTAACCCATAGTACCTCTTAATATAAAACTATCACAGTACAAGAATGTTCATATATTATTTCATTGTCATTTTCCAATGATACACTCATTCAAATGATGATGATTTTCATAGTAGATAATTCTATTCAGATTATGATGCAATGATAGAGGGGTTTTACTATTCCATTATTTTTTATAACTTATTTTCTAGTAATTTTTCTCACCAATATTTATTATAGCTAGTTTTGACAATAATGTGAACCCAACATCCATGATAGGGGATCCACTGTAGAAACTACACACACCACTATTGGAGGGATTTTACTAACATCGATGTATGCTGACACTGTCTCTCCTAGGAACACACTAGACACTATTGAAAATGAGAAGCCTCTATTACATAACTTAACATATTTTTCATATAGAAATATTTCTGTGTAAACATATTGTTATGTTTTCTTGGTTTGAAACTATTTATTTTATGTTGACAAAAACAATTTCCATTCTCATATTTCTATATTCATTATTACTTGTTCATATTACATATGTATGTTAATTCATGTCTTTGATATCTCTATGTTCAAAATAAATTTTCATTTCCATTCATTTAGTCATATATGTTTTCTACAATTATGATGATGTATCAGAAGGTTCTTTTAATTGTTTTCCCTTATCCGGTTTTTTATATTTTATCCAAACATATTAATTTATAACCTGAAATGCTTACTAAACCACAATAATTTTTCTTGATACTAATTACGTTGAGTCTTCATAAATGCAATAAAAATACAATTTTGTTGATTATTTAACTATATAGTTTGATTTCCAGGAAGTGGATCCCATAGATATACTAGATTTTCATTATATTTATTCAATTTATTACAAAATGATAAATATTTTTTTGTTCTTTACCCCTAATACCTTTATATTGTGATGCTTATATAAGAGACATGGCCTGATGTGCCAACAACTTCATCTTTCATTATTGAAGATGAGATGAATGTCCATGCTGGCTTAGTTTTCAATCCAAAAAGTGGTAGAAGACAGAGAAATGATATATTGATTCTCGTCACCACCTATTTCACTAATTGTGTAACTTAATTGTAATGCTAGAATTTTATGTGAAATATAGTTTCCAAATCTTCCTCGACTTCACTACATTATATAATTTTTATATTATAATAATTGAGTTATTCTTGAATATCTTTAAATTTATTCAAGTGAACGACCTAACACTTTTAATGAGAAGGTATTTTTCTTTCATAAAACCATTTTAAGAGTTCTTTCCTTCCATAAAATGGTATTTCTTTCATCACCTCATTTTCTATCTAAATATACAAAATTTTATTAGATAAAATGAAATTTTGATTCTACATTACCATTTTAGTCCATTATTTGGATATTAATGATATTTAAAAAAATGTTTCGGGATGTATTATAAATTACATTATGTAATTTTTTTGAAATTATGTATTATATTGATGAATTCTTACATCTTTTATTCAATTTTAGGTTCTATGTTTATAAAATGATTCTTATTTAATATGTTCTTGAGAAATTGGATAGAACTCCATTTCATTTTTCTCAATATTTTTTTACATTAAAAATTAATGAAGATATGATGTTATCCATGTAGTAATCACATATTGTGTCATATACTTTTTGACAAAATTTTATTTTTATTATTATTCTTATCTAGACTATTTTTAAATAAAAATTCATATCAAATACTCCGAATTTTATTAATATATGTTCTGTATTCTATTTTTTTACTCCAAATCCTTTTTATAATGTAAAAATTAAATTTAGAATGTTAGTTATAGGTTTTCACCAAGGAATGATATTTAAATCATAGTAGTAGAAAATAAATATCAATTTAATAATATAATCCAGCTGTTCACCCTTTATTGAAGTGTTCACCATACCGTTTACATTTTAACATGCTCTAATGTATTTATTTTTCCTAGGTTATTCTAAAATACACTTTAGAAACCATTTGTTTCATAATTAAACAAATGTTAATGAAATGGTTGATGGTTTACATTATTGGGTATGTTTTTGAGAAATTTTCCATCTTATATAGATTGATTAGTTGTCTCAAAATATATTATTTTATTTATAGTAGTATATTGATGTATTTATGATATTGTATCCAGTTTTTTTGTATACAAACACAATTTAATATAAAATAATGCAACTATTTTTATTTTTGAATTATAAATTACTAATTTATGTATTAGTAAATTTAATAAAAACCGTTGATTAATATACCAAACAATATTGTGATTTGTGCATTATATAGATTTAGTAATTTTTTAAATGATCAAAACAAAAACAGAAACTATTTAATTTTAAATACTTTGAATGATGTTTTTCATCTTTGTGATAGTAGAATACAATACTATCATTATCTCATGACATCCATATTTATATTATTATAAGAAAAAAATATAATTAATCAACAGTTTTTAAACCATGTACATAATTCTTTTGTTCGGTATAAGTATGTACAATAAAATAATATTTTTTCTATTTTTATCATTAATAGAAATGATTTAATATTTATGTTTGATTACAAAAAAATAATGGCTTTTTGTGTATGTTTTAGAAAAATGATGATTTTTCCTTGATATTTCTAAAAACAACATCCATAATCATCAACATCTATTTGAAAAGAGTTTCATAATTCTATAAAAATTAGAATATTACTCACAAGTCATGGATTTTAATATAAAAGATGTTACCCATAAATCTTCTCAACTTGAATAACTATGGTACAAACAATTATAATAAACATTAGTTAGTGTAAAGAGGAAAACACATTAATCATGAAATAAGATCATAGAAATATTCTACAATAGCTATTTAGATGTTTTTGACACAATTGAATTTTTTATATAAGCTTTCTCAAATGAAAAGAATGTTTATTCTGATATGATGCTTTTGTTTCCAAATCCATATATCGTTATGGGGTTATCCTTTGTAAACTTAATAATGTTTATTCCAACATATTTTTATGTTTTTTTTGGAATTTTATTACAAGGAATCAATGTGTAATATTGTCCTCAATATGAAGGATCTGTTATTGATTTTTGTTAAACTCACAAATGCACATGATATGATTTCACAACCTTTATATTTTTTTAGAATTATTGATAAATTTACTAATGCTAACAAATAAAACCTTATGTGAAACATAACAGTATGTTAACAAACATTCTTCTATATTTTCTTGCTTTGAAACAGTATATTTCTATTACATATTTTTATGTATATTTGTTTTCAGAAGTCTTATGAGATTGTTTCCATATTTTTTATGATCACCATGGTAGGTTGATTTGGATAGTTTACTATTCAACATTAGGATGTAATGAATGAATCCTGGCTGGATATGCGGTTTCACTACCTAATATGGCCTAGGTAGTATTCATTAGTATGTATTCTTGTTTTAAAACATTATTTTATCTGTAAGTAAAAATGTTAGATGGATTTTTATGTTCCAGGATCCTGGATTATTACCTCTTATTACAACACTATAACACCTTCAAACAACTAAAAATCAAGGTGAAACAACAACTTTATTTTCTGGAAATGTTTTCATACTAGTTATAAAGAATTTAACATCCTAATTTTTTTAGTTACACTTATTTATACTAAATATAAAGTGACATGTATTAGAGTAGTGGATATTGTATTTTTGTTGAATAGTGGATCATGTATTTTAATTCATCATTGGATCATTTTTTAGAGTAGTGGAACATGTTTTTAATTTGATTAGTGCATCGTGATTTTTTTGGTAGTGGATCATGTAATTTGTTTGATCAGTGGACACTACAGGAAAAGGAGGATTTACCAATGGTTCTGAACCATTGGGAAAGGCCATAGAACTATTGGTATACCTTATACCAATGGTTATGTGAACCATTAGTAAGTAATCATTTGGGATAGATTTTCCTAATAGTTTACATAGAACTATTGGTATAGGTTATAAAAATTAGCTTATCCCAATGGTTTTGGGAACCATTGGGAAATGTTTTTCCCAACAGTTTCCCCAAAACCGTTGGGAAAACCAACATTTTCAAATGGTTCCCAACGGTTTTTAAAACGTTGGGAATGTATTTTTACCAACGGTTCCCTTTGAACCGTTGTTAAAAACATTCAATGAAACCTATGCCAATGGGTTGAAACCGTTGGCATAGGCTATGCTGTGCAAATTGCACAGCAACCCTCAATTTTCACAGCACTGGCAGGGTGTCCATCCATTCACCCACCCATTCAGATAATTCTATGATATCCTCTCCGATTAATGTTCCTGCAATAAAAAACTAACACATGCATATACAGAACAAATTCATGCACATTTAACATATAATGCATCTAGAACTATACACATCCAGAATTAAATCAGAATTCATAACTTAATTATAAACATACATAATTAATTTAAACACACACATTTAAATGTGTTTTTTCTAGAAATGATGTCCATTTTAAACAGAATACATACACTTGGAGTGATACCGGCCACACCGTGCTTTAGATTGAGGAGAGGTTGACTTGTAAATGTCACAAATGACCCATGGATCGTTGTCCTAATGTATCAACATATTCCGAAAGAATTTGGTCGATTTTCCATATGACATTTATTATCACTTAAAATGTTGTTCATTTAAAAAAAAGAGACTTTGAGTGGTTTCGGCCACACCATGACTCAGATAAAGGCGGGGTTGACTCGTACATGTCACATATGATGCATTGATCATTTTACTAAAGTTTCAACTCATTGTGAATGTGTTTATCCAGTTTTCCATATTCCAGTAGATTTTAATTAAAATGTTGTCCATTTAAAATAAATGTGACACTTTGTGTGGTGCCGGCCACATCGGGAATCAAATTGATCCGAGGTTGACTCATAAAAATTAGAGAAAACCCATGGATCATTGTACTAAACTATCAACAGAATCTAAATAAGTTTGGTCAGTTTTTTGTTTGTCAATTGTACTTTTAACTAAAAATGTTATCCATTTCAAATAAAAGTGAGACACTTCGAGTGGTGCCAGCCACTCCACACCTCGTATTGAGGTGGGGTTGACTCGTACACATCACATATGACCCATGGATAGTTTTTCAAATGTTTCAATGGAATCTGAATGCGTTAGGTCGGTTTTCTGTATGTCAGTTGTTGTTTTCACTTAAAATGATGTCCTTTTGAAAAAAAAGAGACACTTTGAGTGGTTCCAGACACGCTACGCCTCGGATTGAGGCAGGGTTGACTCTTATATGGCACATATGGCCCCTAGATCGTTGTCCTAAAGTTTCAACTGAAACCAAATTCGTTTGGCTGGTTTTCCGTATGTTAGTTGTTGTTTTCACTTAAAATCCTGTCCACTTTAAACAAAAGTGAGACACTTTTAGTGGTTCTAGACACACCGCACCTCGGATTGAGGAGGGGTTGACTCATGCACATCATATATGAATGATGGATTGTTGTGATAAAGTATCAAAACAATCATAATCCGTTTGTTCGGTTTTCCATATGTACTTAAAATGTTGTCCATTTTAAACAAAAGAGAGACAATTAGAGTGATCCCGGCCACACTACGACTCATATTGAGTATAGGTTGACTCATACACATCACATATGACCCATGGATCGTTTTTCTAAAGTTTCAACATAATACTAATGCATTTGGTTGGTTTACCATATGTTAGTTGCTGTTTTTAATTAAAACGAAGTCCATTTTAAACTATAGAGAGACACTTCGAGTGGTGCCGGCCACTCCACGCCTCTTATTGGGGATAGTTTGACATGTAAACGTCACATATGACCCATGGATCGTTTTTCTAAAGTTTCAACAGAATCTGAATGCGTTTGGTCTGTTTTTTGTATGTCAGTTTTTGTTTTCACTTAAAATGTTGTCCATTTCAAATAAACCTAAGACCCTTTGAGTGGTGCCGGAAATATCGTGCCTCGGATTGAGGTAGGGTTGACTCTTACACATCAAAAATGACTCATGTACCTTTTTCCGATAGTTTCAATAGAATCTGAATGCATTTGGTCGGTTTTTCATATGTCTGTTGTTGTTTTCACTTAAAATGTTGTCCATTTTAAACTATAGAGAGAAAGTTCAAGTGGTTACGGCCACACCATGCCTTGGAGTGAGGCTGGTATGACTCATACACATCAAATATGAATCATGGATTATTTCCCTAAAGTTTCAATGGAATATGAATGCGTTTGGTGGGTTTTCTGTATGTTAGTTGTTGTTTTCACTTAAAATGATGTCCTTTTGAAACAAGAGAGAGAAACTTTTAGTGGTTCTGGCCACAAAAGGTCTTGGATTGTGGCGGGGTTGACTCATTCACATCACATATGACTCATGGATCGTTTTCCTAAAGAAAAAACACATTATGAATGCATTTGGTCAGTTTTCCATATGTCAGTTGTTGTTTTCACTTAAAATTAAGTCCATTTTAAACAAAAGAGAGACACATTGAGTGGTGCCGGCCACAACGCACCTCGGATTGAGGCAGAGTTGAATCTTACACATCACATATAACCCATGGATCATTGTTCTAAAGTATCAACACAATCAGAATTGGTTTGGTCAGTTTTCTGTATGTACTTAAAATGTTGTCCATTTTAAACATAAGAGACACTTTGGGTGGTTATGGCCACACTATGACTAGAATTGATGAGAAGTTGACTCATACACGTCACATATGACCCATGGATCATTTTCCTCAAGTTTCAATAGAATCTGAATTCGTTTGGCCAGTTTTCCGAATGTCAGTTGTTGTTTTCACTTAACATGAAGTCCATTTTAAAGTAAAGAGAGACACTTTGAGTGGTGCCGGCCACACGTCATCTTGGATTGAGACAGGGTTGACTCGTTCAAATCACATAGGACTCATGAATATTTTTTCTAAAGCATCAACATTTTCCAAATGCGTTTGGTTGTTTTTCCGTATGTCAGTTGTTGTTTTCACATAAAATAATGTCCATTTTAAACAAAATAAAGACACTTTGAGTGGTTCCGGTAACACCGTGCCTCAGATTGAGGTGGGATTGACTTGTACACATTACATAAGACCCATGGATTGTTGTTATAAAATATAAACACAATCCTAAGGCGTTTGGTCGGTTTTCTGTATTCTAGTTGTTATTTTCACTTAAAATGTAGTCCATTTCAAACAAACCTGAGACACTTTGAGTGGTGCCGGTCACACTGGGCCTCAAATTGAGGCGAGGTTGACTCGTAAACATCACAAGTAACTCATGGAACGTTTTCATAAAGTTTCAACCGAATCTGAATGTGTTTGGTTGGTTTTTCGTATGTCAGTTGTTGTTTTCACTTAACATGAAGTCCATTTTAAACTAAAGAGAGACACTTTGAGTGGTGCCAGCCACACTGCATCTTATATTGATATGGGATTGACTCATACACGTCACGTATGACTCATTCATCATTTTACTAATGCATCAACACTTTAAAAATTCATTTGGTTGGTTTTTCGTATGTCAGTTGTTCTTTTCACTTAAAATGATGTCCATTTTAAACAAAAGAAAGACACTTTGAGTGGTAATGGAAACACAATGCCACATATTGATGCAGGGTTGACTCGTACATGTCACATATGACCCATTTATCATTGTGCTAAATTATCAACACAATCCTAATGCATTTGGTCAGTTTTCCGTATGCTAGTTGTTATTTTCACTTAAAATGTTGTCCAATATGGAAAATAAAAAAAGATTCTCATCTTCCTCCAATTGTAACAGGTTTTAGTGGAAACATTATTTCTCTTTCCTTATTTCATTTGACCCTTCCCGAATGAAAAACGTAAATCTTTCAATTCATTAAGCACACTAGTTCCAGAAATACGCTGAGGTGGATCATCGGTTTCTATGGTATTATCAAATCTTCGACGATTCATTCTATATGGATGATCATTTGGCAAGAATCGTCGATGTACCATAAAACTGAAACTACAGTGATGTTTCAGTCTTCTGGATCATGTATTCCTCATACAAACTAGACATGATAGTTTTCCCTTCGTGCTCCATCTAGAAATCATTGCATAAGCTAGAAAATCATTGATCATCCACATAAGCGCAACACGCATATGAAATATGTCTTTCGAACATGCATCGTATGTGCGCACACCCACATACCAAATAAGTTTCAACTCTTTTATTAATGGTTGCACATATACATCAATATCAATGCCGGGATCAGAAGGGCCAGATATGAGTATACTCATAAAAGTGAAAGGTTTTTTCCTACACAACCATGGGGGAAGATTATAAATGTGTATAAAAACTGGCCAAGTGATGTGCGAAGTAACCATCTGCCCAAACGAATTAAAACCATTTCATAAAAGACCCAGCCTCACATTACGCATTTCAACTGAAAAATTAGGATGTCGAGCATCAAATCTCGTCCATGAAAATCCTTCTGCAGGATGAACAAACTCATCATTAGTCTTCTTTCTCTCGGTATCATGCAATATAAATTTTTATTGATATGTCATCATACATAAAAATATTATGGAGTCTAGGGATCAATTGAAAGTGAAAAATTACTTTCTGTGGCACACGAGATGGTGTTCCATCATATTTTGACTTCTAGTGGGATGTGCAACATTTTATACAATCATTTCATTCAGTGGTTTCCTCCCAGAATAAACTGCAATCTTTCGGTCAAGTATGAATTTTGTTTCTTGAAAATACAAGTTCCTTAACTAAATTCCATGCCATATAGTGGTTTGAGGGAATATCTACATCATCTGTAAGTAAATCATCAATAGGGTAAGAATGTAATTGATTTCTATATTAGAAATCCCATACATAGTTTTCCCATGAAACAATTCGATTAAAAATTCCCGATTTTTCATTTTATCGCCTTGTTGATATACTGGAGTCATGGCAGCATCATTCAATTTTTCCACCCTATCAATATCATCATTCTCACTAGATGCATCATCTGTCCTCATATCTAATTCTTCTTGAGTCTAAATCCTTTCTTTTTCATGATGAAGAATAAATGGAAATAGACCATCAAAAAAATTCTCCATTCCAGTCCTTTAATTTCCATCATCACCAATTTGAGATTTCATTTTCCCCCCATTGGGATACCACACAAAGTAGTTTGCTTGAAAACCATATTTGGTTATGTGGTAGATAACTTCTTCATGGCTCGACCAAGGTCTACTAGCACAATTGGAACATGGGCAGTGTATGCGACCACTATATGAAGCATTGTGAAATGAAAAATCTATAAAGCTCTCCAAATTGTTTTGAAAATTACTTGAGATACGATCAGTTTCATACATACAAATTCTGTCCATTCTATAAAAAGAATTTATATAAGACATTTTTTCATAAAAAATTCAATAGGATTGAACTTTAATAGAAAATAAATTTATGTAAATGATAAAGGGAATTATTTCCAAATGGTTTTCATAAAACTGTTGGGAAATCATCCCCTATGTCTTCCTTTACTAACGGTTTTATGAAAGAGTTGGTAAAGGAATCCTACACCAACGGTTTTGATGAACCGTTGGTATAAGCGCGTTAGGAAAACCTATATTTCCAGTAGTGGATTCCACTAGATGAGGTACGAGTCCACTAGTGAATCAAAAATCTAGATTTTCCTATCTAACTATCTAAGTCACCATGACTAGTCAAAAGAGCTGAGTAAGATAATAAAGTTATGAGGATCACAATGAGGATCCTCATCAATATCAATCATATTATTCAGACCTCAAATCATATCTCACTCTCACACCAATCTCCATAGATGTGAATAAACCCATTTTCAACATCCATAAATTGTAATTACAAGAATTAAGCAACTTACATTAAAGAATTATTACAATTGAGGATCTTCATAATGTTCCAACTGAGTGGTAAAAATATTCAATTCAATTCAAAACCCCTTATTTAATTCAATATTTATAAAGGTTATCTATACCAACTTTTTTCCAAAAACTAACATGTAATTCTAAACATGCCTTTAAAAAATCCTTTATTTCAAAACATCCCAAATTCATTAAAGGGTGTTTTACAATTAAAAATTCTCAATATTAATTCAAAACATGGGATTACAACCTATTTCCACATGAATAAATATGTACTTTAAAATTACTAATGAAATTTCATTTTAAAAAAATTATTCCAAGTGGTTTCATTGTCAATTAACAAATTAAATCATTTGAAACTACATAGAAAACATTAAATAGGTCAACTCATTTCATGAAAATCAATTTATTTCATTTTTTTGAATAAAAACATGAGACAAATACTCAATTTCACTAAGTAATTCTTTAAATATTATTTGAAAATAAATCCAAAAATCCATGGAATTGAATAATTTATAAATACATGAAAGATGTCAAAATTATAGTCATCAAATTCATGACTTGTTCAATTCAATAAGAATAGGGTTAAATAATATTTTACAATGAATTTCTAGGAAAAAATTAATAGAAAATTTTCTAAAAACTAATAAACACATATAAATAAATTTCCAAGTAACAGTTAATTACAAGATGAAGAAAAATCATAAAAAAACATACTTAGAAAATTTGAAATCAAACCACAATGAATTTGAGATGTTTCATCTTCAATGGAGGGTTAAATATTTAATTAATTAAATGGATTGGAATGGAGAAAGTCTAGGTTAAATCAAAACAGAAAAAAAGATATACACATCAAAATAAAATCTTAAAACTAAAATATTAGATGAATAACAATAAAAAAAGGTATCACTTAAATATTTTATGTGCATAAAGAAGAAAATTCCTGATTTTAGATGAATGGGATGAAGTTTCAGCGGTTCAGATGGGGGAAGTCGAGAAAGGAGCACTACAGATTTAGAGTTCCGTCTCGCGAATGGGAGAGAGGATAGACTGAGTGTATTTGGGTTAAAACATTACCAACGGTTTCCTAAAACCATTGGCAAAGGGTGTCCTGGACCTTCTATACCCACGGTTTAGGAAAACCGTTGGTAATGAAGCGTGGGGAAAACCTCCCATTCCAGTAGTGGGATCATGTGATTTTTTTATGAATGGATCATTTTTTAGATAAGTTGATCATGTGTTTTAGAGAAGTGGATCAAGTATTTTAGAGAAGTGGATCATGTATTAGATTATTAGATAATTATATTAGTTCAACTACACATGACTTGACATTTTTTTGGAGCAGTGGATCATTTATTATATTTTAATTTAGTTATTAGTTTCTTTGGGGGGATTAGATCATTTTTAGTTTTTTTTACTTCTAGAAATTAGTTTTTTAGTCCTTAATACTTAATTATTTCTACTATATTGATGATGTATCCTTATTTTAGAGTATTAGACCATTCTATACATTGGAATTTTTTTGTTATGTGGCTTCATTGGGTGAATTTCTTACATCACCATGTTTAGGAAGAAATACTTCTTTGGTATGGAGGCATGGTATGAAATTCCAATAACTGCAACACTTGTTTTCGTAAACAATATTACTAGCATAGGAAAATATGATAATTTATTTTATAATGGAATTATTCTAAATGATTCTAATTCAATTTAAAGAATATTGTTATTAATAATTCTAAAACATATGTTTAATTTTAGAATTTTTCTTTTCTCTTTAACATTAATCACAAATTATGTAAGGGATCTAATGGTTTTTACTGAATGGGGTGGATAACAAGTTTTGATTGAATTAATTGTTTCCAATTAACTCTCTTTAATAGTAATATCAGAAGAATTATTTCTTCACCCACAACTAATTTCTTGGGTTCATTACTATTTGGGTAGGAATGAAGGTATTGTTGGGGGGGGGGGACTCATTGATTGTGACTATGGGCGGATCAAACAAATACACCAAGATATTGGAACTCATGTCATTCATAAATTTTTCCTCCAAATCCTCACTACCATCTCAAAGATAAAATGAGTATATACATTTTTCTTCACCTTGAAAAGGAATTAGTTTTAGTTACTAAAAATTTCTTATTAAACTCATCACTTAAAATACAAATAAAGAAAAAATAATGGTTTTCAATATTTTTAATCTATCTATATAGACAGATTCAGATTAGAAAGTGCTTTGGAAATTCTACCTTGAACCATAGAATTCAGGTCCCCTTCCATGGTATTTCCTTGGATTGTTGATCGTAAGCTTTCAATGTGATCACTATGTTAGTGATGAGGGATATGTGGTGTTCTATGAAACTCATCCTGAACTATACATATCAATGATGATTCTTTCAATGTTTCTTTCATGGAGAAATCGATAATTATATTGGAAGAACGAAATCCTAGAAATGATCTCTAATAGTCAGTCTTTATGAAAACTTGAAACACAATCCATTTGTGGGTTATGGAACATCTTTTTACAGCTAAGATTGTTATCTTTTCAAATTCACAATTGCTCTATTATTATGCTATCATGCATGGATGGACTGCACACTCCCACAATTTCTGTAAATTCTTTTCCTTCATTATCTATTTTTCATTTTTTTAATTATTTTCAACATTAATATGAATTATTATGTTTGATAAATGTTAATTTATTACTTGATAAGAATAACTTATTTATAGTTTCACGAAAATGCACAATCAATGTACTAGTCATTTGAAAAAGGGTTCTATTAAAAAAATACATAAAATTATAAAATTCATAACACAAAATTAATTTATTTTTCAAAATAACTTTTAATTATATGGTTCCCATTATCGTAAAATGATCTATATCCAATAGAGTTTCATTTAATGTTTTTCCCTATATTATCATTTAATATGTGAATATTTTTTGTGATCATAATTTTTATATCAATATATTTATTTCATGATTTAATTTTATAACATATAGATATTTTATGAAACCCATTTTATTTCTATAGATTAATTTTGAAAAGGGAATGATTTCCATTTTATTTTTTAGAAATCCATTCAATTCTTTTTGGTTTGTTATTATATTTTTAGGAATGGTTTTAGGTGGAACACATATGTATAGTTGTTTATGGATGGGGTACTATATCACACTATAATTCATTTACATGAGCTTACATATCGTGATATAGTTAGGCATGCACATACTATGTTTGTTAAAATAAGACTGTGCATGACGATTTTCTCACGTTTTCAGGAACAGATATAATTTATTCCTTCACTTAAAAATGGAAATAAGGGGTTTACTCACATATTTTTTTCCAAATATTATGGTTTTCCACATTTCCATGTTCTCTATCAAGTTATTATTAAAATTAAAGATGCATTTAATTTTCAATTTTTCTTGATTATTCATTATCTTTAACATATTTCACACCATTTTTTATTCTCATTGTTTATTTGATCATTGAAATTTATTTTGGTCAATGTGATATCATTAATTATCCCTTAATGATATTTGAATGATCTATTATTTCTATAACATGTGTGATGATTATCATATAATGTATTATGATATTTTTTAGTAATTTTTATGTCTTCCTCATTATATTTTTCCAGTTTATGATCAACCACATTAAGTTATATTTTTCTTTATTGAGCATCTGATCTCACACATTTTCTATGTTTAAAATACCAAGGTTATTGTGATGACCTGAACCTAGATGCCACTTAACGGGTGCCTCAAGCCCGGTGGCCCACATGGCCTGAAGTGTATCTTCCAGAATGCCAGAGGCTGCTGAATAGCAGTGAGGGAATAGGGTGTGTCCGTAGAAAGACTATTCCCTCATTAGTAGAGTGTATCACATCAGAAGAGATATAAATTAATAGTAAAAAGTGGAAGCAATAAAAACAAATAGGGGAAGAAAATTGTAGAAAGAGATAAACAAGAAGTATAATAACTCTATCAACTCGAAAAGTGATAATGTAATGTAATGTCACTATAAAACTAGAAATCAGGGATACAAGACAATAATCATAACATGTTCCAAATGTAATGTAAAACAAAGACTAATCCATGCATCCTAAGATCCAACTTGGTCATCTGCTATCATTATCCATATTATTATCACACAATCAAGTATTAGAAGTTGCATGATGACCTTTGTCAATACCTGCAACCATGTAATCTACTTCGGGTACCAAACAATGCCTGGATAGTGTGTGAGATAAATCTAAGTGGGCCACCACCAATGGTGTCTATAATATTCGATCCATGTAATGGAATATTGCAGTGTGTAGATATGCATATATAAAGTAAATCAAGTAGTAAAATATAACTAAATAACCATGTACCTACTTCAGCCCTCGGTTGGTGTCTGAACATATTACCAGTTCATTAATTAATCAATTACCTTTTAATGTTAACAGGTCATGTAAGACATAAGCAACACTGACATCATCTTGTAACATTATAAGTAGTGAAGGTCCCAAGACGTAACAAGGTAACTAGAAAATGATATCCAGTGAGGGAGTTCCATGGTAAAAACCAAGGTAACCTAAACTCAGGGAAAACTAACTCAGTAGTATTTGAGTCTAACTAAGGGGTAAGAGTGTGATCCAAGGATCGTAATGCAAGGCATTCCATAATAATGTGCTTACTGAGTACATGGTGATCGACCAAGGTAAAAAGGGACTAAGGAAAGACAGGGCCCTATGGGATTTCACCATGGCACCTACTAGTCTATGCTGGATCCAAGGAGTATATCCAAGGCATTCTATAATAAAGAAAGGGACCCAATGGTAGTATACCAAGCATCCAAAAAATAGACAAGAACTAGTGTATAGGTGGGTATCAACCTAAGAAAACCATATCCTTGAATCAGAATGGGTGTCTAGAGACCCAAGGTATTATCCTCTCAAAATCCAAGGAGAGATTGAGTCAGTCCATTCCTATTTGATGTTTTAATCATGTAATAATTCATTTGGTTCAATTATTTCCTTCCATTATTTTGGATAAGTCAAGTAGAGTTGAAACCATTTATTTTTTGTTCCACGCCTTGTCTTCCATTAGTGTGGAGAGGCCAAATAGCATTTCAACCATTTAGTCAAGTCATAATGAGCCATTAAGGCATATTCAATTATTAAGGACCACTCCACTACCTTCCATCCACATGGAAAGGAATTCTACAGACTTGTAACCTTTATTCAATTTCTTTAAATAAGGCCATTTTATATACTTAGTATTCTTTCCATTTTACATTTCACATTTCACATTAAAAAACTATTTGGAAGCACTTAACTTAGGCGGGTCAAGTTGTGAGCATACATGGTACATGGCATTATGAAATTCTCAGTAATAAAAATCCATTTATTATAAGAAGACTCACCTTTATAAAGTTTAAGTAAAAGAACACCCGAATGGTGGGTCAAACGTATCGAAATATAAAAAAACCCAATTAAGGAATAACCTTTGACATGGGGAAGATTGAGTTGTGGGTATAACCACTAACAACTAATCACATATTTGGTAAGTGTGTAACTATATGATTCTAAAAAGTATAATGATGTAATGTTATTTTAAGAAACAATTTCCAACGAAATCGGTGGGCCGCACATGAACATTCAAAAAACAACGAACTTTAGGGATGAGTTATAGACCTCCCACCTTAATGTTGTATGAGTATTATCCCCCGGTATCATCCCTTGATTTTCTTCAGACCAGAGTAAATCTAAAAAAAGGAGAAAAATTCTCACATGGCGATAACTAGGTCGACAGTGAAAGAGAAGAAGAATGGCTAAACATGACTCTAGTTCTTACCATTGTGCATCTAACATGATGAACGTAAGCTCGATCAGAAGCTGGATGAAGGATATCTATTGATTCCATGTTTGGAGCTTAAAAATTCTCCAAAATGAGAGAGAAATAGGTTGATCCCAAAGAAACTCATATTAGAGAGGAAGGTGTTGTCATATTAGTTCATTAATGGAATTTTAGGCATTTTACACAGGTTTTTAGACTACACATAGTTTTTTCGGACGGTTTTTCAAACCGTGAAAAAACCGTGTGATATGGTTCCTCCCAAACCTGGGAAAAATGGGAATTCACCCCATTTTGCTTCATGTTCATGCGCCAACTGTGTGAGGGGCCGCTATCCAAAACAAAACACAATCCTTATGGTTAGCCAAACAGTGCACTAACCATGCATAAACCGTGCAACATGGCCAATTTTTCGAAAAAGAGGTCTTCCAAGCTCTGAAAAAGCCTCAAACACTCTCAAAACCTTTGATAAATCATTAGGAATCTATATTAGGTCTATAGTAAAGATTTTGACTAAAAATTGAAGATCCATACCTGAGTGAAAAACCAGGTTCTTACAGTTATTTAGATGATTCTATCTTGTGAGACAACTATAAAAAGGTCTAGAGTTGAATGATTTTTAGAAATAGTAACCATTTTTAAAGAATAATATGTTTATATAGGAAATTTCTTGATACTAAAGTATGTTTTTCTTTGGATTTTGTAAATTTTTGAATGGTGTATTCTTTATGCTTATAGATTTATAAATTATTTTTTTTAGATTTACAATGGGATTAATTAATTAACTATGTATCAATAAAAAAACTCACCTTAAATTTTCTTACAATATTATTAGAATTTAATTATTTCTATTAAAGATATTTACCTATTTGTTTAAAGTATATCATTATAATTTATACAATATCATTTTCATTCAAAATAGTTTACAATATTTTGAGTTATCTTATTATTCTAAATAGAATACATAAATGTAACTATGAAATAAATCCTTCATAGAATTTCTTAATTATATTATGATAAACTAAAGTATATCCCCCAGGAATGTCAAATTAGGTTTGGAATTAATCATATTTGTCATGAAACATGTGACACCAACAATCCATTTTTAGTTATATTACCCATAGGTACATCTTCGCTAGATCCTGTATCCAGTGATAGTTTGCATATATGGATGTTATTAAAAGGAAAACCATGAAATATATACTTTAATAGAATTTAAAGATTTTATCCTATACATACCCTTATCCCATGGTATTTCAGTTATTTTCTATATTCCCAATACCTAAAAATTACTGAATAAAATCTAAAAAACAACTAAACCCAATTGTGATACAATTATATACACCACATACTGACACTCTCTAGTTATGAGATTAAAATAAACTACCTACATAATTTTACTGATTACAATTGAGGTAATCCCAGATAGACAAACACATAATATGAAATCATTGAACATTTCATATCATAATTGTCACACAATTCAAAAAAAATAGATTATTTAGATTGTTGGAGGATAATCTATATAATAAATTCATTTTTGGATACATGTAAACATTCACCCATATTCAAATCATAGTAGATAAAATTAAAACGATTCCTAGGTTATACTAGACTTTATAATCTAGGGAATGAAAAGATTTGAAAGGGGTGAGATAAAATATTCAGTAAGGTAATATTTATATTAAATCATAAGGGTTAGATCATATGTAAGTGGTAAAACAAGGGTTCAAAGATAACAATATAAAAAAAAGATAATAGGTGGATAATACCATTATATGTTCATCAAAGGGGCATGAAATTAATATAATAGCTTTGATTCATGCAATAAGAATCATGAATAATGGAAATAAGAAAATAATTTGGAATATCCATGAAAAATGGTATAAACATTGTCAAATAAATCACATAGTGAAGTAGTCATTTCAACCAAATTCCCATGTAATAGCATTCCTGGGATACAAAATGGTGTACCCAATTTATTCATGGGATATGTCATATATAACTCTTTAGGATTAAAAAATAACCTATGTACCTATTTATATTTTTGAAACAACCTGTGTACCTATTAAGGATTGGGAAACAACTTTTGTATCTCTTTAAGATTATGAAAAAACCCATGTACCAATTATACATTGGACAAAAAATATGTACCTCCTTATTCATAGAATATAACTAATGTACCTATTCAGGCATGGGCTATAACCTATGTACCACATTATTCATAAGTAATGACCATACCAAATGATGTAAATGATTACATATTGGCAATTATAATATTAAAATTTATAATTCCCAATATACACTATGCTAGTAAGAAGTAATAAATAGGCAGTCCACGATGAAACCCATAGGTAATAATTATTGGATAGTTATTTTGTTGTAAGAAACTTTTGGGTAGGATTCCTCTAAATATCATTTTTTGTTTGGGATTTTTGAAATTATATACCTTGTATTATAATCATATTAGAGGAAGGGTTTAAGATAAAATTTAGGGTTTATACATAAGATACTCCAAAATCAAGATTTAGAGAAAGCTATTAAATATGGTACAAATCAGTGAAAATGTCAAAAATTGATATTTTTCCAACCAATTGGATATTCCTAAGTTGGAAATTACTCCATGGTATGGATATAGTTGAAAAATTATGTACTAGAAACTATTATTCAAGGAGCAAAAAATCACTTGATATTGGTCCCAGCTTACTGAACTCCATTTGGATCAAGGATCATTAATCTTTAAACTCTAATTGTCAGGATATCTTCAAAGGAATGATATTAAGAACTTTTTTCACCTAATTACTAGCCAAAGGGTTACCCTATTTTGATTCAAATATTAAATATGATGAAATAAAACCTTACCCTTAACCCTTATCCAGTTGTTGATTAGTCATGCATGAATTTTTTGAATGGAGGAAGGGAAACATGAAACACGATTGAAATAAAAATTAAATAATTAAAAGTAAATAGGTCCAAAAGTAAAACATTTTCAAATAAATTAACTACTTACTTGAATGATGAAAAAATGAACAATTCATTGGAATATTGGTATTCAATGGAAAAAAAGAATTATATTCAAGTGTTGGTCAGAAATGTACAATAAAAAAGTCTTGGACTCAAAACTAGCAAAAAAGGAATGCATATATCAAAAAAATATTGTAATAAAATTAAATGGGGTAAAATGATAACGAAACATAAATAAAAAGAGGAATTTCTTTGAGCCATTGGTATCTTCTTGTGGATCATTGGTCACTGCATGATTATAGGCTCTCATATTTTCTTGATATTTAACTTATTTATATCATGGACTTGCATTTTTCTACTTCTAAATTGAGGCTTTAAAAATATTTCATTTTCTTTCTTGTCATGTACTTCAAATCCTCATTAATATATAAATATATTAGATCTATGGATTTAACAATTTGACCCTATTTTGAGATTTTGGTTTTGAATATTGAATGACATTTAATGATTCGACACTATGTATCTTCATCATGTTCATGCTTCGCGCCTTTCGTATCATGTAATCCATATTCACATCATGTACTTGGTTTACACAAGTTAAATTGGATTCAATGGATGTCCTTTAGATAGAAGGTTCTCTAATCAAGTAGTAATTATAATTTATTTATGATTCATGATGTGTAATGATTATTTTCTTATTTTTCAGCATGATATCATATGATTATTAAATTCATATTTTTTAAGAATCAAAATAAATACAAAATTTAGTATCGAATAATGCATTTTCAAACATTTAATAAATTGATCCAATATATATATATATATATATATAAATATTTTGATTATCAAATCCCCTATCACATAGATAATTTATTTTCATTAACTAAAAATATTCTTAACAGGGATTCCTAAGGAATAAAATTTTAAATAAGAAATATGAATTAGAACTAGAAAAATAAAACTATATTTAATTAAAAAAATTAGATTTCCTCAAGAATAAAAAATGTAGAGAAAAATAGAAATCCCCCATAGTCTATTTTTTATTTAGTTTCTTTCATCCTTTATTTATAAATTCCTAACTATTCCTAATATACTAGATCCATCATTCAATTTAACTCTTAATATATTTTTCCTTATCATGAAATTTAAAATAAAACTCCAATTATTCTATTTCCTTTAGTAATTTTCCAAAACATAGGGTTACACTACTTGTAACACCACTACATCATAAAAAAAATTAAAAAATTAATCATGATTGATTGAGAAATATGGTTCAAATGTCATTGAGGCTAAGGTAAGGTGTGTAGTAGATTAAAATAATGTTCATAAAAGAGTTTAAACTCATAGGTATAATTAAATATAATCATGAACAATAAAATGAAGTAACTCTTCCTAGATATAAATGAATCATTGAACTATATTGTAAAATGTGGGTCCATGAATATGTCAAGAAATCATAAAGAATTTTCCATGTTCGTTTCCCTTTACAATTTTAATATTTTTTTAAAAATCTTGCCTATGCGAGATCTCACATCCATCACCTAACAACATATGGTCCATTATAGGGATCATCTATCTCATAATGGTGATTTTTGACATTCCTAATACACAACCCAATTTTTTAAAATTTATTTTTCATATTCATAAAAAATATTGAAGGTAATACTAAACCATGGCATATAAATCTGATGAAAAATCCACCATACGACTTCCTATTATCAACATCCCATTTATAGAAGTGATGAAAATTCATCCACCCTTGTTTAAAATAAAACCCCACAATATACTAATATTAGGTTATTATGGGATAATATACTTGAAATTAATCCATCATAACAAGGATATTCATAGATAATGTGGTCAAAATAAGGATTGATTTTTAGGTGGGTTACAGGATAACTGGCTCAAAAAACTTTTCATAAATCATTTTAACATTGTATTTGTTTAATCGTTTCTTCAACAAGATTCCAATAAAATTTCTTATAGGTTTACATGTCCCACGTATCTCTCAAGGAATACAATAAATAAAGAATATGAAAACAGTATGTTTAAAACCCACTTTGTAATGGGATTGTAATTTAATAAGAAATCACATTTCTCATATAAAACCTTAATATGTCATTGAAAACAAATTTACGGAATCTATGATTTGAATTAAATTACTGAACATAAGAAATATGTAAAAATTAAAAGATGTAATTAAAATGGATTTCCACTCTTTCCAAATAAACATTTTCTTTTATTTAAATTATTGTAATAAAATTTCTAATTAATAAATTATTTCAACACAATACTTATCTTTGAAAAGTAATAAACATTAAATAAATCAAGTGCATCAATAATAAATTTCAATAAAGACACACCAAACTAAAAATGATACACCATACACACAGTTATGGAATGAATCATGTATTAGATATTAATATAAGAATATATAAAAATGAAATTTTAATTATGATTTGAAATTTTTAGAATAATGATATCAATATAATGAGTTTCCTTCCATTTAGGAATTTTCTTGATAGTGATGGGAAATTATAAAACATCAAAAATTAGAAATAGAATGTATAAACTAAATAAACCATTAGTATATAAAGGTTAATAAAATTATTATTAGAAATATTAGTAGGTGAAATAGTCAATAGAATGATAAAAAATGTTAGTCTAATGCAATAAATGAATATAATGAAGTTTTGTATTATTAAAGAACATAAAATTCTATAAAACATCTGTGACAACCCAAACATGTATAAATAAAATTACCTTATAATTTAATGTTTTATTATGTATTATAGTGATAGAAAAAAAAATGAAATTGGTCTAGTTTATTAAATCCAACAGTATTCAAAAGACCATTTAAAATATTTACCATTGATAATATATTCATTAAACAACAACCACAAGATTAATATAGATATAGGGATTTAACAAGTATAATTGAGACAGAAAAATGATGTGATAACCTCATCTAGTAGGATTTTACCCAATGAAATCTATATCTCAGAGCTTCTAAGGGAGATATAATCACTGGTATTTTACCTAAACCATACCGAATCTAATATCCAACAACTTAAACATAATCAAAACCATTTACTAGAGAAGTTCATGATCATTAAGATCACAACCCAAACCATGATCACCGAACGACCCCATAAAAGTCTCGCCATCACAAAATTTAATCTTAGAGAATATTCCAATGTAATAAGAGTATATGTATCAAGATAATAATAATAATAATATTTATATTTTATGGAAAAATGATTTTCTTTCAATTTTTTATTACTTTATAAATGATTTTGATTTTGATTCTATTAAACAGAAATTGTATTTTCAGGTAATATTCAAATTCAATTAAGGGATTTATTTTGATGAATTAATGTTTTTTTCAATAAATATAATTTTAATAAAATTTTATTATTAAATAATATTTATTAATTATAAAATATCATATCTATTTTAAGAAGTGAAATGTAATTTTTATAAGTCTTCAAAAACTATTATTTTCAAAAAACACAATATTTTCGAATAAATATCAAATCTTATTTTAAAAATTAAAATTAAAATTTTTAGAAAATTATTTAGATAAAATAAATACTATTTTTGAAATCATAATGATGAAATTATCCAATGGTTACCTTTTCATAACTTTTAGAGACAACCGAATTTTCTAGTAAAAATTAAATACAGTATAAATATACTGTGTGTTTTATGACACCATAATGAACCAAAAATGATTTAATAAATACTATAACGTGTATATTCATCCAAATATATGTTTTAACCTTAATATAATGTGATTTAATAATATATTTTTATTGTTATAAAGCATTTATGAATGCTAAAAAACATATAATATTTTTTATTCTTTTAAATTAATTTCTTTAAAGTGTGACTCACCTAGACATAAGCATGGGTAATAATTTAATAAGATTGTATCATTTCCTAATAAAATAATTAAAACCTATCCACCTTGGAAAAAACTATGGGAAGGTTTGTGGGTTGAAATATTTTATTTTGTAGAGTCCAAAACCTAAATATTAATGAAATCCATCTCTTTACCAATATAAACCTACCCATGATCCAACTTATCTTGACTTTAAATTCTTGTAGAATAAACATACTATTCACCCTATCTCTATAATTATCCAAAGGTTCCCCCAAGCTCTCATGAACCCCCTTTCAAAATTTAGGTGTAATACTCTTAAGGTAATGGATCCACTCTTTATCAATTTTATTCAAGAATATCCTCTATTTTATTCCCTTTAATTTTTTATTCCTTTCAATGGGTTATGTATTAAAACCTCACCCATTCAACCCTTATGATGAATAAATATGTATATACCCCATTCTCACTCATTAATCACTCATATGAACACCTATATCCATGTTCAAATTTCTTAACGTTTCGTTCCTTTCTCATCATTATGAATGTTTCTTTATCTTGTTATGACCTTTTATTTTCAATTAATAATTATTGGGTATGAGTTATAACCTCTACCATACTTATTTTATTGTTTATAAATTATGATAATCCGATATCTCTCTCATTAATCCCTTCCATGTACATCCATTATTGTGTCGATAGTTCGTAAGAATCATTTCCCTTTTATTTTCATTTATAATTATATGACTTATTTTTCTAATTCAATATATGTGGACATGTACTTACATGTTACTAATACTGAAAACTTCATGTACAAATTATTAGAGACCCAATTCACTCCCACCAACTTGTTTTATGATCTTTTAGGTAACGTCGTTATGCTGTCGAATTTTCACTGCGATTTTTCATACCAGACCAATTATGTAGTGAATACAATAGCCATTTCCTATCATGGGTGTTAAATTTTATGAAGCTATACCTGATGATTCGGTACCTATATAAATTTATTCTAAACTCCATGATCGTGGAATAAATTATGATGATGAATGAATCCATGTTTTATGCTCTATGTGGCACACATAAGCATGAGAAAGAGATGAAAGTGATGGTTTTGCATGGAAGTATATAGCACTCCAAAGATTTTGGTAATGTTTAGCAACATGATAAGTCATATTGGTATATTAATTACACATTCTTCCTTTATGGGGATTTTTTCATCATCATGCCTTTGAATTTTGCCTTGACCAATGATGCTGTGTTTTAAGTTTTTTTTTCACATTACCAAGTTTCCTTTATGTTTTCTTTTTATATAATGACTTATCATTCATTATTATTATTCCCACTATATTTATTCCCCTTATAAATATTATTTTATAACATTTTTTACCTTGTTCCATTTTTTCTCCCTTACTGGGCTTTGTAGATTATCCCTTTCATATGTATTTCTTTAGGTTATCCAATGCAGTTTTATGCTCAGGCATGTTAAAGATATTTTCAATAAAGATGTTGTAATTCATGATTAATGTTGTAATTAAATGTACCTATTTCCCAAGGAAACTAGAAGTCTCAATCTTTTAGATTGTAATAAGTTATATTTTATGTCATTAAATCTTGTATTAATGTGTAAAAAATATTACTATTATTATAGTTGGTATAAGAGGAAAAGTCGAATTATTTTTGTGATTACGATTAGAAAAATACAGATAAAGCCTTATTGATATTACCAAGTATAAGAAAACATACCTATTTTATGGTTTGTATAGATTAAGTATTTTATTATGAAAATAAATCTTGTCTAGATTATACAAGTGGTTGTGGTTCTAGGAGAGATATACCTAGGAGTAACAACTCTGACAAGGTGTTTCAGACCAGGATTATGGTAACCTAGTAAACGAAAACTGGCCTTATTGTGCACCTAGTTTGACACTCATGTGAGATATGCTTTGGTAATTCATAATCTCATTATGAACCATTAATAAAGGAGTTAACAATTCCCATAAGAATACATGTTAGGAAATAGGTCATGGATAACAATGACAAAAGACCAGGAATCCCTAATTTATGGAAATACATGTATGTTATATGTTGTCCATTTAATGTAATTAAATTACCATTTATGTAATTAATATTTAAATATAATCATCCTTAATTTTACTTTTTTTCTATTCAATGGACGGAAATAGAGGAATTTGGTAAATAATCAATGTGAAGAGTAATGTGATGGCTTCCCCAATGAGATGCCCAACCCGATGGGAGAAGGAATTTCACACTTCATGATGATACTCAATTAGCTGAATCAGGTTCTAAATAAAATCCTAAATTAAGAGGAGTGTCCAATTCCCTCTAATAGAGAGAAATCCGCAATCAATATCATCATGCATTAATGGTCTCCCCCTATTAATGGGTCATACGATCCATTAATCACAGAATAGTGGATCATGTCCATTTAAAATATATTCTCCATCTTTACAATGTTTTGAATAAGAGAAGGCTCTACTGGATATTTATCACATGGAAGGTGAAGCATATTTGTGGTGGAAATTTATTAAAAATTCAAAGTTTGAGGAAGATATCAAAGTAATGGTGTTTAAAGATTTCCAGATAATGTTTTCGGATCAATATTATCCTTGCACTCTATATCTAAAAATGGAAAGGTATTTCCATTCCCTCATGAAAAAAGACAACAAATATATCAGGGAATATGGGGAAAAATTATAAGGCTTACCCGATACACCTTCTTCTTTGTTGTTACCCTTGAATTCAAGGTTGAATGATTCTTTGTTGGGATAAAACCTAGACTATGGAAATTCATAGTTATCCATGAATTTGATAGCTACGAGAAAGTTGTCATATTTTCCATCATACTCTAAATGGAGATCAGCGAATATCATGGTTATCATGGGGATAATAAGATAAATTTGAAGATTAATTCTAGAATTTCGATAGATATATTTATCAGTGATATGAAATTTCAACATCACACTTACCAATGGTGGGGAAATAATAACCCAAGATGTTTCCTAAAGGGGATGATGAAATGATTTAGGTCTGGGAAGGAAGGTCACCAAGTCAGTGATTGTCGATAAAAAAAACATGATATTTCAAAGGAAGAAAAAAATTCTTTGTTCAACCTTTAGCTTCGTGTTCATTGATACAACAATATGGAACTAGAAAAAATTTCAAAACAATTCACCAAGGTAAGGGTTCTCAACGAAAAACAACATCTTCCAAAGTAGCATGGGTGACTTTTTTCATCACTACCCCTGAAGTGAATCTAGAAAATGAAGTGGTGACAGGCATACTATTTATTATTTCAAAAATAGAAAACATTTTTTTAAATTTATTTAGTAATTCCTTCATATCACAAATTTTTAATATAACTTTATAAACACCATAACAAATCTTGGAAGTAGAGATGTCAGTAAAAATTGAAAATGTGGTAATTATTTCCACCCAAATATATAAATTCCCCGATCAATGTTTTTCTGATTAAAATCCCAAGCAACCTTGTCATAATACTATTGGTGTAATTTGATGAAATATTTGGCATGGATTAGATTTACCTATATAAATCCAATATAGATAGCCATGAGAAGAAAATCACTCTCTATATTCTAAATCGACTTTAAATTCTATACAAGTGGAAGGAGGAGGATGAATGTCCTTTAGCACCATCATCTCAAGAATGGATATTATTTCCCTATGATGAAACATATCTTTCTCCAATGATTGAGTCTAAATAAAGGATAATCCTTGAAGACATTGCCATTATGAGGGAATATGATGATATGTTTCTCTATGAATTTCATGGTCTTCCTCCTATCCGATTTATTGAATTTTCATTTGATCTTTTACCTGGGGCATTACCATTATCCAATAATCCATATAGAATGGCAGTTGTGGAACTAGAGGAGCTAAAGATACATCAAGAAGAGAATAAAGTTAAAGGATTCATACACCTAAGTTCTTCACTATGGGGTTCACTAGTAAACTTCACCAAGAAGAAGGATAGTTCAATATAGCATTTCATTGATTATCATGAGCTCAATAGGATCACGATAAATAAAAAGTATCCTTTTTCACAAATTAATGAATTTTTCTATAATTTATGTAGATAACTATAAAATTCCAAGGTGGATCTGCAGGTGAGATAATACCATGTTAGGTTAAAGAAGGAGGATGTACCCAAGACTTATTTTCATACAACGTACAAGCACCATGAATTCATAGAAATCCCATTTGGACTCACTAATGCTATATCAATACTCATGGAAATTATGAATAGATTATTTAAGGAATACCTTTAGTTTTTTTTTGTAATATTTAAAGATGATATTTCAATATAATACAATAGTAAGGAGGATGATGAGGAGAATTTGAATATTGTACTAAAGACCTTTCGAAAGGAAAAGAATAATTCTATGGACTATAAATGAGAGTTCTATTTGAATTATATTTCTTTGGGAATATCATCACATGAAATGGGATATCAACAGAACCTTGGAAAACTGAAGAAAATAATGGGTGTCCTAGGAAAAAACCTATTACATATATCCGTAGTTTCCTTGGGTTAGCTGGGTATTATAAATGATTTGTGAGGAATTTATCATGATTATAAAACCCGATTACCAAGATAACTCTGTAGTGTGTATAGTTTTCATAGAATGATGAATGGAAAGAGAGATTCAAAGAGTTGTAAAGGAGTCATATAACTGTGCCTATTCTCACACTACCCACAAGTGAAGATCTTTTTGTTGTATTTAAAATCCTTCAAAGAATGGATTGGGTTATATGTTTATGAAAAATGACGAATTCATTGCATATGATTCAAGGTAGTTGAAAGTTCGTGAACGTATCTACCCAAAACATCTAGAATTTGTTGTAGTTGTTTTCACATTAAAAATTTGGAGTCATTATCTCTTTGGTGAGAATAATTAAATATATATGGATCACTAATGTCTCAAGTTTATATTCAAACCGAAAGAGATGAATATGTGACAATGAAGGTGGTTAGAGCCGATTAATTATAATGAATACTCAATTCACTAAAATCATGGGAAAGTGAATAATGTGGAAGACTCCCAATCTATAAAGGATATATAAATTCTTTCATTGATGAGAATTGAGAAGTATCTAATCTTATTATTCTTAAATAGGATGGATATGGGAATTACAATAGAAGGAACAACATCAATCAATTCAAAAATTATTTCTCAAGTATCTCTTCAAGAGAGGTTAAAATATTATCAAAGAGTTTATGTGGGAATTTAGAATAATGTTGAAGAAATAATGAATGAGAAATCCTTAAAGTTTAATGATAAGGATGAATATGTTATGAGGTTTGGGTAAAGACTATGTCTGACATATAATCCTGAGTTTATGAAGAAGTTATTTGATGATTCACATAGCTCAACCTTCTCCATACACCAAGGAGTCACAATGATGTATCAAAATCTCCAAGAAAAATATTTGTGCGATAATATGAATAAGCAGATCACAAAATATATATTAAGATTTCGTGTATGTCAAAAGGTGAAATTGGAAAGGAAGAAATAAAAGGTGACGATAGAACCATTATCTATACCTACATGAAAATGGGAAAACATCACCATAGGATTTTCACTAATCTTCAAAATAAATCATGAGGGAATAATGCTATATGGGTTATGGTGGATCTTCTTACAAAGACGACACACGTCATTGTGATATGAAAGGAATTATCACTGGATCAACATACATGAATATAAAACAATGAATTGGCCATGGTTAATGGAGTACCACTACTGATTGTATCTGATCAAGATCCATGATTCACCTTTATGTTATAGAATATTCTCCAGCATGCTTTGAATATTGGGTTGAAACATTATCACGACCTGTCTCCCTCAAACTACTGGAAAATTTGAGTGGACTATGTAGACACTTAAGGACATGTTGAGATCATACTCAATAGACATGAAAAGAGGACGAGATCAACATATTCCACTGGTTGAGTTCTCTTATTATATTAGTTTCCACTCGAGCATCCAAATGGTTCACTATGAATCCCTCTATGGGAAGAGGTGAAGAACACTTTCATGATGGGATGAAGTCGTGGAATTAAAACTACCAGTTCATGAAATGGTAAAAGAAATGGTGGAAATAGGTAAGACCATTAAACATCACATCAAGTCTACTCAGAGTCAACAACATATCTATGCTAAAAATCATCGATGAGACATATATTTTGATGTTGGAGACATGATATTCCTCTGTATATCTTTATGGAACATTGTGACGTGATTTGGGAGGAACAAAAATCATAGTTCAAGATACATCAGCCCCTTTGAGATCCTTGATCACATTAGAGCAGTGGCCTATAGACATGCAATCCCACATAACATATACTTAGTTCATGATGTATTACATGTATCAAAATTGAAGAAACACATACCTGACCCCTCAAATGTACTCAATCCAGTGGTGGTACTATTGGAGAATGATCTTTCCTATGAGGAGCATCCTTTGATGATCTTAGATCATAGAGAAAATGTCTTTTGAAATATGACAATGAACCATGTCAAAGTGCTCTGGAGAAACAACAAGTTTGAAGAAGAAACATGGGAACAACAGGAAGTGCTGTTATAGAATTACCCTCATATGTTTTATGGGGTGAAATGAAAGTTTCAGGGGATAAATTTTTTATGGGGGTAATATTTTAATGACATGAACTATTATAAATAATATTCCCTTATGATTTAATGATTTATTTTGTAATATAGTTATAGAAAATAGAAGAACATGTTTTGTTTTATATTACCCAATTGTATTAAAAATACCATTAATAATCATTTCCATTGATAATATATCTATTAAAAAGTGAAACATTATTAGAATAAATATAGGGCTTTAATGAATCCAATTGAAAAAATAAGTGATGACCTCATCTAGTAGGATTTTACCCTATAAACCCCATTTATTTGAGATTTATAGAGAGATAGAATCACATGTATTTTATCTTGACCAATTCTCTAATTATATCCAAAAAAATTTGCATGACCTAAACCATTTATAAGAAAAGTTCAAGACCCTCGAGATCCCGACCCAAACCATGTTCTCTGAATGGCCCTGTGAAGTTATCAGCATCGCACACCTTACTCTTAGGGTGTATTCCAATGTAATAAAGGGAATTTATCAAGAAAAAAAATAATATTAAGATTTCTATTTTATAAATTTTTTTTTTAATTTTTTATCATTACTTTATAAATTATTTTAATTTTGATTCAATTAAACTCAAATTGTATATTCGGGTCATATTAAAATTAAATAAAGGGTGTTTTGATGAATTAATTGATTTTAGAAATAAATATTTTTTAACTAAAATTTTATTATTAAATAATTTTTATTAATTATAAATGGTCATATAATTTTTATGAAGTGAGATATACTTTTTATAAGGGTTCAAAAACTATTATTATCAAAAAACCCATCATTTTTCAATAAAGTTTGAATCACATTTAAAAAGTGAAAATGAATATATTTATAAATTTTTTTAGATAAAATTGATTGTTTTTTTGAATCATAATTTTGAAATTATCCAATGGTTAATTTTTCAATTTTTTTTGAGACAGTTGAATTTTTGAGTAAAAATTAAATACCGTATAAATATATAATGTGTTTTATACAATAATAATGACTCAAAAATGATGTAATAATTACAATAATGGGGATATTAGAGCAAAATATTTGTTTAAACTTAATATAATGTGATTATATGAATATTTTATTAGTTTCATAAAGCCATTATGAATCCTTCAAAACATATAATATATTTTATTATTTTCAATTCATTTATTTAATTGTGTTTTTCACCTCCACATAAGAAAGGGTTAATTTTTAATAAGTTAGGAAATTTACCTAATAAAATAATGAAAAAATCTCCACTTTGGAAAAAAACTATGTGAAAAACCATGGGAAGGTTTGGGGTTTGAACTACTTTATTGTGTAGAGTCCAAAATATAAATATTAAATAAATCCCACTCTTTTCCAATATAAAACCAACCCATATCCCACTTCTCTTCACTTAAAATCCTTGGATCACGACCTTAATGTACCCCCTCTCTATATTATCCTCCCATTGTTTTATAATGCTCTAAATTATCCACTTCCAAACATTTGGTGTCATGCTATTAAGGCAAGGGATCCTCTTTTTCTCACTTTTATTCAAGAATCTCCTCTATGTTATAACCTTTTATTTTTGTTATTATTAATGATGATTTATGTTTTCTAAACACCCCATACATCCCTTATGATTTATAATTGTTTATATAACCCCTTCTTATCTCATTAATCACTCCTAATAACAACTATTACCATACGGAAATTTCGTAGGGGTTTTTTCCATTCTCATCTTTATCAATGTTTTTTTATTTGGTTATTCCCTTTTATTTTCAATTACTAATGATGGGGTACAATTTCACACCTCCACATACTAACCATATTATTTCTAAATTATGAGATACATCTTTATCTCTCATTAATCCGTCCCATGTACACCCATTACCCTGCCAAAATTTCAAAAGAATCATTTACCTTTTATTTATATTTATTTTAATATGTATTATTTTTCTAATTATATATGTGTTTAAATGTACTCAAATTTATCTATTACTTCCCAATTCATTAACCTTTTATTTTAGGACCATTTTACTCTCATTAACCCATTTTATGAACCTTTAATTGATGTCATTATGCTACCTAATTTTAATATCAATTTTCCATGCCAAACCTATTTTGTTGTGAATACGATACCCATTTACTGTAAAGTGTGTTGAATTTTATGCACATATACATATTTATTTGGGACATAATTTTTTTTATTCCACACTCCTTTAATATGAAATAAATAATGATGATGAATGAATCATTTTTTTACGATCTATAAGGCACTCTTAATCTCGAGAATTAAATGAATGTAATGGGGTTGTTTGAAATTATATAGCACTCCAATGAATTTGGAAATGTTTAGTATCATGGTGCATCATGTTGGGATAGGTCATAAACCTGATTCCTTTATGAATCTTTGTCCATTATGATTTCTTGGCTGTTATCCATGACCTATGATGTAGTTTTTTAAGGTGATTCCACATTCCCATGTTGCCTTTATGTTATCATGCTATATCATGTATTATAATTCATTATTATTATTCATACACTTTTTTTGCTACCAGAAAATCCTATTATCTTACATTATTTACCTTATTCCATTTTCCACCTTATTGGAATTTATATATTATCTCTATCTTATGTATTTCTTCTGATTATCCAATGCCCATATTATGCTCAAGCATATTAAATATATTTTTAATAATGATTTTCTAATTCATGTTTAAAGTTGTAATTCAATTTACCTATTTCCTAAATACACTAGACATCTCAATATTATAGGTTGTATTAAGTGAAATTTTCTATGACTAATTCATGTATTAATTTGTAACAAAGTGATGGGTTTTCCTAATAAAAAAAAATTCATAAGAAAAAATATATAATAACAAAATATGTCTTTCCCCCATAAAGCACTAACTATGATGTCTTCATGTTAAAGGGTTGAAAAATAAACCAGTTCGTGTCATCCATTAGATCATACATCCTTTTCTTCCCACCTCTACTTGTGTAATTGAATTTTATTTCATGAGAGTAGTTGGTTAGGATAACCACCTTAGGAATGGGTCTACCAAAACACTCAAGGTGAAGTAGTAAATTCCATGAAAAATGAGGTGGAGGAATTTAATGAGTTATATCTGGAGACGAATATCCTAATTATATATCTTTATATTTTCCATATGTTGATATATGACATATGGAAGGTCATATGGTGACCTAACAGTTTAGTGAATTACCATATATGATGAAAATTATCTACCCATGGAAAAAATTAATGTAGAATTAAAATGAAAATAAATAATATTGTAGGGAAGTGAAAATTGTATCCCATCCTTATATATGAAAAATTTTATATCAATCAAAAGGGAGTAAATCTAAAATTTAAAAATAGTCACCTTAGATAGTGTAAAATATGGGAGGGTATATGGACATAACTAAATTGTATAGGCATTTTCTATATTATATTCATCAAGAATCCCCTCCTGAACAACAGGGGTCTGGATTAATGCTACCCTATCTCTGGTAGGAATGGGGGTGAAGGTAAGGTCATCGATCATTAATGGAGTTTTTGTGGTGCTGGCTATAAGATCAGTTGTTAAAGGTTATTGGTAGGTTTTAGTCCACTAAAATTTCAAACATATATTTGTGGGATTAGTCAGAGGTACTTGAGATATTGTTGGAAGGGCGGGGTAATATCCCCCTTAGGCCTGGTCTACTATACACTCATGTTGGGTGGAAGGGTTTGTAATCATAGGGGGTATTCTAACCTGGGTAGGAGGTGTTTTTGGAATGATAAAGGATGCATAAGATGGGTGAACAAGTGGTGGTGGGTCGGTAAATTTATTGGGTAGTGGTGAGACGAGGTGGTGAAATGGGATGAATCAATGAATGTAATGCATAGATGGAGGAAATTCATTACTTGGGCCCCCCATAAGGCAATAAATAACATACCATATGTCTGAGGGAAATTTTTTTTAAGGTTTATTGGTGATATTTAGTGGATATATGGAAAGAGGTGGTGAATATAGAGAATTATAGTTTCTAGTGGTAGATGTAGAAGTAGGTGGAGGAGCTGGGTCAGTAGGGGATGGTGCTGAGTCATCAGGGGATTGGGTTGGTGCTAGCTAATATGAAGACACAATAGGATTTATTCTTATAATGGGAAACAATGGTATCTCCCTTAGATCTTCCACAAAAACCCTATCTTGAGGAGTATGAGAAGTTATATCAAATTTATCATTTTTAATAAAGGTAAGATACAGATTAGAATTGAGGATGTCATGATTATATGCATGGTGGGTAATTAAAATTCCCTCATGAGAGTACCTCAAGATGAACATAAATATGTTTAGTAATACAAGAAAACTAATATCCCATGCTGATGAAAGTAACTCTCATGGATGAGGCATGAATGAAAACCAAAATTTGACTAATGTTAAAATGAACATCTCCACTAGATAACCAGGCATGTGTGAGTGCCTGATGAGGAATATATAATGTGTCACCCCATAGCTAGTTAAAATTTATTGTACGTGGATCATGGATCTTTACAGAGACTAGGAGACTGGTTTTCAATACCCTACCATATCCCCCTTGATGAAATCCATCCACACATAATTGTATTTAGTGGATGTAAATAATTCTTCTTTTTAAATACTAAGCCCCATGGAAAATTCACTTTATCGTGAGCTCCTAGTGATGTCCTCTAAGGTGGAAGGTGGAATGTTCCTTTCAACATTCCGACATAGCCAATAAAACAATTAAAAACTTAAGGAATGTATCCTCATGTACCTCAGTAATAGAGTAGAGGTTAATTTATCACCAAAGATCGATAACCTCTTCATGGGAATGGATTTTCTTGAGAATTTATAGGTCTAGGGGATTTTTGGGCCATGTTGGTTTAGAATGTATATAGGCCATGTCCATATAGTGATCAAGGGTAGAAAATTGAAGGCATATGTATAGGTAGAGACATAGTGAATCAAACTAGGATTCATGGGAGGAGGACTCAAACTGGTTAGAAGATGAGGGGGTGGAAGACGATGATGCTAAGGATGAGGTGGATAGATCAATGGGTGGTGGAGGAAGAGAAACATCTTGGAACATAGTTGGTGGAGTATTTCCACATTATGTATTATGTTAGTTAAGAAACATTGTGAATGTAGTGGGAAGTAGAAAACTAGAAAGTGTTCTAGGATTATGATTTTATGGATGATGAAAGAAGATGGAGGAGGGTTACATGTGGTGAGTGAGGATGAGTGGCAGTTGGGGGAGGGAGAGGCACACACATTGAAGAAAGAGGGGATTAGCTATCAACACTAACTAGTGGTTTAATATTAAAGGCGAAGTATTTCATATCATGTATTTAATACATGACAATAAATCCTTATGATATTATTTTTGAAATCCCTAATACTATTGGATATTGTTTTTTTCTATACGACATGTGTTTTTACATGTTCAAATTTTAAAATTTTAAATTCTAAATTTTTTGAGCTTGACCACCAAACCATATAAAATGTTATTGAACTCCTATAATTTTCCTAAAATAAAAACTATAAAAGATAACATATCCTTGGCTTCAATCCAATCAGTACATCATTTATTTTTGAGATATATACATGCTTCCATTCTGATGAATTGAATAGTAAAGACACACCCCTCATTGAATTGTTCATGAAAAAAGACGGTAAAAATGGTTTAATGAAATTAATTATGAGAGATTCAAGGTAATTTAAATATTTTTAATGAGTGTTTACATTTTAATCAGGATACAAGGTCTCTTTTTCATCCTTATGGGTCATATAATCATCATTTATATCGGTAACAGAGAATGAATAGAAATCGAATGACTATTAACTATTCCTGAAGCTTTTAATTGAGTTAAAAGAACTTCTTATTTTATGAATATGAATATAAAACTTCTTAGGATTGCATCAATTATCACCTTCCATGTATAGATAAATGGTCTCCCTATGAATATGGGAACATCAAATTCTTCTCCCATATCCAATACAATTAGTAATTAGGGAATATGAATTTACCAAGCATAAATAAGACATCCTTAAATAGTCCATTAGGATTCATGACTGAGTAGACAAAATGTTTGAGTAAAAATATGGTAGGTTTGATTTACATGAGACACATCATTTTGAATACACTTGTAGGAATAATAATTAAACTTTTACTAAGAATACTCAACGCTCTTTCAAAATTTCATGTCTTTGTAGTTCAATAAATTTAGAACCATACAATGTGTCTTATTTTTGGAAGAATATTCTTCTGAACAGTTTCGTATCATTATTCATTTTGGGAGATGAATCATATATCTTCTTTTTTATTCTTTCTGGAATGATTGTATTAAAAAATGGTATAAGAAGACATTTTCTCAATATCATATACAAATATAATGATGTGTTACAATAATTTAATTTTTTTAATTATTTTTAGTATTTCTCATCACTTTAGTTTGTATCATCTTCTATGGAATGGGGAGAGAGTGTTTTTATGGTGGTAGTTACACAAAGGATTATTATTTTTTAGGATTATATAAAACCTGATCTTTTAGGATTCATCTTATTCTAGTTTTTTCTCCTAAATAAAATTATTTTTACCATCATATCCATCATGCCTAATAATTGAAGCATATTTTTCGGGTTCTTCTGGTTTGTTTTATTCACCTAATAATAGATTTTGAATCTCTATCATAATTCCATTCCTAACCAATATATCCTTATTGTCCTGTCATATATGATTCTAAGTGTTATTGGGAAACATTCAAGGTAATAAATCTGATAGGGTCTTAATAATTTTCCCCAATAGATTTTAATGCCTTTTTAGGGACACCCTTTTCATTTATATCTCTTTATTCATCATCCTTTAATATTATTTACGTGTGAAAGAATTTATAAAGTTTTCAGGATTAGAATGAAGAGTTAGGAATATTTTTGGTGGTTTTGGAGGATCTTACAGTCTTTGTTGTTGTTGAGAATTTGGAAACTATTGAGCTCCCATAAAATGATTTTTTTAAATTTTTTGTTATATTCAAAGAGATGAAACTTAGGAGGTTACCACAATGGTTCCTAATTTTTTTGTTTAAATTTTATAATACTACATAGATAATAATATTAATTTACTATTTCATGTTATTAGTCAATCCTTTTTTGATAGTACTATCTTTGGTACTATATGGGATACAAATACAGTTGATTATGATTATGGTAATTAATGTAATTATAGTTTTGGATTTTAGGTTTCTTTATTCCGGTCCAAAAATCCGGATATGGTTATAGGCCTTAAAAACTATAAAATGATTGTATCTTCGTATCCAAGGAAGAAGGTTATGGTCGTTGATATGGAAGATGAAATGATTCTAGCTTCATCATGAGAGATTCTACCTCTGTCGCTTGATGGGGGTTATATTCTACCAGATAGACTCCATTCCATGGTGGTGCTCTACCACTCTTCCAAAATACTAGAATTGGGGGAATCCTTATCTAACAATGCTATTCTAACATCATGTCTAATGACCATGAGCCTTCCATTTGGGGTGGTGTCAAAAATAGTGTGTGCATTTTTTTGGGGTCCCTAGTAAATATTTTGAATTTGAAGCCACACATTGAGTTCATGATATGGGAACTTATAAATTAATTCCTTGAAACTATACCTAGTATATATGTTGATTCACAGTCCACCTAATTGAAATTTTGAATCCCATTTCTTAGAATCTAATATTAGATCAATGGGAAATATTTATCTGGAAATTTATTTTTTAAATATACACCAATCACGAATGACCTAGGATCTTTAAATTTATGAAAATACTTGGTAGAATTATTCAAGGTGAATAGAAAGACCCTCAGTCAGGTGGATATAGATGAGACACTTTGGTTTCAAAATGTGTTAAAAATCTTGATGAAATTATAATGTGTTTACATGGGTATTTACTTTTTTGTCTACTGAACATCCCAAATTTCTGGATCATATAGATGAGTCCAGGATTTATCTCAAATGGGTGATCCTGAATAGGAGGGAACATAATTCTAGGTTCCCAACCACTGATGGAAGAAAATATATATTCATTGATGTTGTGGTTATGTAGTGCTGGTCTCTCATCCTGATCTTCAGGTGGAAAATATTGGTGGTTTTTTGGTGTGGTGGTATTTTTTTGCATTAATCCATTATTAATAATCTGTGTAAAACTAAAATACTACCGATATCGAAATTGAAAAAAGTGTTACATGAGAATAATGTCTCCTTGAATGATTTAAAGGGCTTTGAAGCATAAAAATAGTTGAATAAAATAGTAAAAAGGTTCTATTCTATGTGAGAAAATTGTAAAATGAATGGAGGAAAAAAAGGGAAGGGTGGATGGTGAGGTAATCACAGGTTAGTATCGAAGTTCACTATGAAAAAGAATAACTATCCCATAAAATGTTGCAATGATTTATCTGAGACACATAAAATCTATTATTACTCATAGTTGTTCAAAATATTAAAATTTATATTTCCCAAACTACAGTCAGCAACTATATAGTAGTAAAGTGAGAGTTTGAGGAAGAACCCATATGGGATACTTGTAGGTAGGTGACCATGTGGTAAGAATATTTTTGGTTGTATTCCTTGCAATATATTTATTGTTTTTTGGTTTTATAAAACATTATATATTGGGTTTTAATTAGAATGAAGCAATGTTTTAGGGTCAATTTCAATGATTAAGCAGAAGAAAATCACAAATACTATGTGGGATATGCCAATTTATTGGGATTCAAAGATGTGGAATGGTCACCAATTGATATTATTCCAGCCAATTGGATCTACCTATGAATTTAAATCCTCCTTATTCTAGATATAGTAAGAAATATATTTGCTATAATATTAGATTCTAGAAAAAAATAATCATCAGCTATTGGTCCTAGCATTGTCAACTCCAATTTAGTCAAGGATCCTTTGTTTTGAACCTACAATGGTAAGGATAGTTGAAATATAATGATATTAACAATTTTGTTTATCTTATTTATTGGTCATAGGTTTACTATGTTTTGATTCATTGATTCATTTGGATTAAATCCAAACTTACTCCCAATCTCTATCCCTATGTGTATTTGCTGCAGATGATGGTATTAATTGGATATATAGAAAAGGGAAATGTTCTAGACATAAAAAATAAACAGTTCAATGTAAATCAATACACATTTGAAAAATTGAAAATTAAATTAACTAATAACAAAAAAAATAAAAAATGAAGAATTAAGCAGAAGATTGGTATTTAAAGAAAAACTAAATTGGATTCAAGAGTTAGTCATTTACATGAAAAGAATGAATGTTTGAATATGAGTGCATCATGATGTAAATAGGATTTGAGTCATGAAAATTTCATAGGTGACATCATTATTGATGATTTCATAATTTTTAATATTTTTTCATGCCATGTACTTTAGATAATAATTAATATCTATATATCATGGTTCTCAGGATTTCATGGAATGACTCTTTGATGAAATTTAGGATTCAAATTTTTTACTTCATGTAATGCATCCACAATGTGTATCTTCATTATGTTTGAAAGTAGTGTCTTTCATGGCATGTAATATAGATTCAAATCATGTACTTGCATCTTGCCTTGTACTTTAGAATCATGTAATTTCCATATGATGGAAGGTGCTCTTCTTGAGAATTATAGGATGTTTATATTAGATTCATGACATATAAAGATGATTTTTCAGATATGTCATCATTTCCTCCATTGATTACTAAAATCATATTCCTGAGAAAAACAAAACCTGGTGTATTATTGAATAATGAATGATGTAACAACCTGGATATGGGTGCCATCTAAAGGTGCCCCACACCTGGTTTGTCACATGGCCTCAAGGGAATTTCTCTAAACGCCAAAGGATGCTGACTTGCAGTGAGGGCCCTGGGTCTGATAGTGGGGAAACTATGCCCTAATTAGCAAGACAACATAGCTGAATAACAATAATAAGAAGTATCAGATAAAAAAATACCATACAATATAAGTAAGCCGTGGAAGACTGATTGTATGAACAACTGCTACATATATAAATAAATTATTCATGTCACATGTAACTAGGAAAACATTCATACAAGTCACAATGATGGAAATACAATCCTGAAACCAAAGTATAGTAAATAGTAAACTCTAACATCATCGAAAGCCTCAGCTCGGTCACATGCTCTCTATCTCTAACTGAAATCAAGTACCTAATGAAAAAGGGTGTTTGCCCTTATCTATACCTCCAACCATATAATCTATTTGGGTCCAACAACATGACCTATATAGGATGTGAGATGAATCCTAGTAGGCAACCACCAAAATATCTGTGCCTAACTATCAGTAGGTATATATTGCAGACAATGTGCAAAATGAAGCAATAAATAAAGAAGTACTCAAAAGTAAACAATCCTATAGTTTCCAATTTCATTCATGTAAATTTATTAATTATTCAAACTATTGAATAATGAAATCCTTTAATATAGACAAAGCTATATATCCCCTATGTAATAGAAAAAATAGATGTCTTAGGATAACTTCTAGCAATAAGGTAAGGCCAATTCCAAGCTTGTGCTTTGTAATGGAAGACTCATCACAATCAATCAATCACTCACAAGAAACCCTCTGGGAATGTTCGCACAGTCTAAAACCTCTAGTTCAACATAGCATAAATTCAATAAAGATATAATGAACCTATATAAAATATCACATATTCTAACCCCTTTGGTCCCATAAAAACAACGAATCTCTAAGGAAGCACTCACCATCAATTTCCTCTGTGGTATTTTAATGATAAACAATAGATTCTATGAGGAAGCACTCAACATACATTCCCCATGTGGTCTCAGAACATTATAATACAGACACTCTGATGGAGAACTCACAATCAATCCCCCATATGGTCTCATAATTTAAATATAACATACACTCTAAGAAATCCCTTAACATCAATTCCCCCTATGGTCTAACTACACCAGGTTCTCACAACCCTGTGTAATACAATAATGCACAAATGATACCCATAATCCAAAATTAATATCAAATACAACAAGGATAAGTATTTAAATTACATAACACAAGAATTTAACAATTATAAAATAATAAATCAATTCTAACCTAATAAGAAAGGCAAGGAAACATGGCCTTCCTCAAAGGAAACCTAGACCAAACAACCATAAACATTAAAACAAAGAAATGAACCAACAAGGTGTCCCATAAACATGAAATTTAGCATAATATATAACCTAAAACCCTTACTGTATCAATAAATATAAGGTAGATGATAACTATGTTCAATTCCTTAACCTTAAATACCCAAATCATTGGTAATCAGAACTTAGGCATATATAACTCAAAGACAAACTCCAAAAGGCAAAAAACCACCTACCTCGGTGTTATACGATGAACACTCATGAATGTCGACCCTTGAATCGGCCTAGAATGGTGTAGATCTAAAAAAATGTCCAAATCATTCAACCATGAATAACTCATGAGAGAAAATAAATCAGTAAGAGAGACTCTAGTGAAAGAGAGAACTCACCTATGGGAATCCAACGCACCCGGTGACATCTCCATCAGAGCTCGGATGGAGGAACGAGAGGTGTTCAATGACAATAGGCCATATGTCTCTCTTCTGTATGAGACACAGGAAGAATAATGGAGTTATAGAGATGAGACACAACCTCTTTATGATTAATCAAATAAAAATAAAAGTCCACATAGTGTTCAATAAATGTACGCACCGTGTACTAGCCTCAACCGGCCCCCACTTTAAGCGGTCTTCCAAGTCACCCACATAACAATGTACATGACCATTAGACATCCAGTACACGACTAAACATGATAGCCGAGTACACGAAATGTATTCAAGAGTACACGGTGTGTACATTGAAAATTCCCACTTCTTCTATCTTCCTCTAAAACAACCAAAAATTCAAGATACAAACCTAAAAAGAAGACCCAGGTTCTTACAAACTTCCCGCCTTAAATTAATTCATCTCTAAATTTTCCTTCCAAGGGTGGAGCAGATTAAACATCGAATTACTCTGGACACTACGATAGTACGTCAGCCTCCCTCTCCCAAGTCTCATTATGTACTCGCCCGTGCTGCCATATCACCCGTACTAGAGGAACAAACTAGCCACAGAGAACCTTCGTACTATGATCCAAAATCTGTATTGGGTGATCCTAAAAAAATGAATCCACCTCCAAATCAACCTCCTCAGGATGAAAAATGTGATATGAGTCTGAAAAGTACCATTGTAGCTGAGAAACATGGAAGAGGTCATGCATAGACTGATACGTCTGTGGTAACTGCAACCAATAGGAAACCGGCCAGACTCCCCACAAAACCTCAATTGGTCGAACATATCTTTATAAAGGATTCATCCGTCTTATAATTCTATTGTGCCCCAACCTCGATGTGACATGTAAGAAAACATGATCTCTGACCTCAAACACTAGAGGTAGTCTCAATCGATTAACATAATATTTCTAGCGAGATTGTGTAGTAGCCATCCTATTCTAAATCAACTATATATGCAAAGTGGTCTCCAGGAAAAGATGAGGTCTCATCATAGCTTCCTCTCCTAACTCCATCCATCATAGGGGTGATCGACAAGGCCTATGGTACAAATACTCATATGGTTCCATCTAAAACTCCTATAATACCACTTTTTAAAGTCCCAGTTCCAAGTTCCACCCAAAGGTGCCCCGTACCTGATTGGTCACATGGCCTCAAACGCATTTCCCCAAATACAAATACAACTGAATAGTAGAGAGGGAAATGGGTGTGATAGTGGGGAAACTATTCCCTCATTGGTAGAGAAACACAACGTAAAAATAATAATAATCACATAGAGAAAACGTAATACCATAAAATATAAGTAAACATTGGAAGACTGATAGTGTAACAACTACATCATTTATAAATAAATGATGCATGTCACATGTAACTAGGAAAATATTCAAACAGGTCAAAATTCTTGAAATAAATTCTAGAAACCAAAGTACAAAAAATATTAAACTTCCACGTCATCGCAAGTTTTAACTCAGTCCCATTTTCTCCAGTTCTAACAACAGCCAAGCACCTCATGAAAGAGGGTACTTTCCATTATATATAACTGCAACAATATAATTTGTTTGAGTCCAAAAGCAAGACCCAAACATTTTGTGAGACGAATCCCAATAGGCAACCACAAAAATATATCTTCCTAATAGTCAGTGAGTGTATATATCAGGTAATTTGAAAAATTATAGAATAAACAAGGGAGTACTCAAAAATAAACAATCCCATAATTTCCAATTTCATTCATTTAAATTTATAAATTATTCAAACTACTGAATAATGAAAACTTGAGATGTAGCTTAAGATCTGTATCCCCTATGTAATAGAAAAAAAACATATGTCTTAAGAGACCATCTAACAATCATTTAGGTCCGAGTCCAAGCTTGTGCTTTGGATTGGAAGACTCGTCAAAATCAATCAATCACTCACAAGAAACCCTATGGGAATGCGATCATAGTTTAAACCCTCTAATTCAACATATCATCAATTCAATAAAGATATAATGAACCTCTGGGAATGCTCATATAGAATAACCCCTTTGGTCCCACAAAAACAAAGACTCTCTGAGGAAGCACTCACTTTCAATTCCCCCTATGGTATTATAACTATAAACCATAGAATCTCTGAGGAAGCACTCAATAACGATTCCCCATATGGTCTCGTAAGAGTATAATATTGAAACTATGAGGGAAAAATCACTGTCAATCCCCCCTATGTACTCACACTATAAATATAATAGACACTCTAGAAGCCCTCAACGTCAAATCACCCTATTGTCTAACACACCAGGTTCTCACAGCCCTGTGTATACAATCATGCACAAATGATATCTAGTAGCCCAAATTTATCCTAACTACTAAAATTCTAAGAAGCTACAATTCATAACAAATGAATCTAGCAAGAAACAAATAAGCAATAAATTATACCCTGAAAAGCCAGGTAAGGAAATAAGGCCTGCCTCATAGGCATCCTAAAACAAACAACCATAAACACTCAAACAAGGAAACACACCCACAAAGTGTCCCCTAAAAATAAAATTTATTATAATATATCAAAAAAACACTTAATCTATCAATAAATATAAGGAGAATGATAACATGGTTCAATTCCTAAAGATGAAATACCCAAATCTTGGTTAGTCAACACTTAGGCATATATAAATCAAATAAAAACTCTAAAAGGAAATTAACCACCTACCTCGACATTGTACTATTAACAATATTGAACATCAACCCTTGAATCAGCCCAAAACATCATATATCTAAAAAAAGGTAAAAAAAATTCAACCTTGAATAACTCAAAAGATTGGATAAATCAGGAAGAGAGACTCTAGGGAAAGAGAGAACTCATTGGTGGGAATCAAACGCACCTGGCTTCATCTCGATCAGATCCTGGATGGAGGAACATGAGGTGTTCATAGATAATCATTTTTATGTCACTATACTATACGAGAAATGGGAAGAAAGGAGTTCTGGAGATGATATGTGGACCTGATAAGATTAATTAAATAAAAATAAATTTACACGACGTGTTCATTTAATATACACGCCATGTACTAGCCTCAATCGGCCCCCGCTTTAGGCGGTATTCCAGGTCACCCACACAACCATGTACTCGGTCGTTGCACAACCAGTACATGGCTATACATGACAACCGAGTACATGGCTACATGCGACAACCGAGTACATGGCTACATGTGGTAGATGAGTACACGCCGAGTACTTATAAAATTCCAAATTCATCATTTTTCCTTGAAAACAACCTGGAATTGAAGATCCATACCTAAAAAGAAGACCCAGGTTCTTACAAATGATTATAAATTAAATAAATTTATCACACACACACACACATATATATAAATATAGGTTACCAAGGAACAACCTATGTGACCCTTTGAGCTCATCAAATTTTAAAAATCTAACAATGGATTAGTGGGATATATCTGATCACATCCATCATCATCAGGTAACATAAGTACGATAAGATTTAAATCATTCATCATATAAAATGAATTTATTAAATGAAAATGGGTTTCATAATTTTTCCAAATAGTATCACATAAAATGAAATCAATTATTGTTTTGGTTGATACCAATAGATCAATCAACAAATGGAATTACTTTATAAATAAATTCAGATGAAATTCATTAAAAAACCAATTTAAGAAATATATTTTTATTTCAAATAGATAAATATAAAAATATGAATACATTCCTTTATATTAAATTTTCATCAATTTTTAATGATATATAGTTGTCGGTCATTTTAAGAAGTTATTTTTAAAAGGGGGATGTGAAAACATCTGGAATCAATTACATTAGAAATGTTCTCCAAAAATATATCATGGAAAAATTCATAAAGGTGTATAGAGAAATTTTAAATGGAATAAAAAATTTCTCATGGAAGGTAACAATATTTTAAAATTTTTAGAGTACCACTATTGAAAACCACCATTGTAAAAATATTAATAAAAAATTAATAAAAAAAGGTAAAGGGAAATATGATAGTCCCTTTGTTAAATTATAAAAGGGTTTTATAATATGGTATGATAATTTTTTTTTCAGATAAACGTTTATATGCAAGGGAAATCACCAAATAAGGGGGATGAAAATAATTCAAAGCATACTATAATTTTATGAAAATTAATTCCTTCATAGAAATGTATTTTAATCAAAACTTATTTTCTCTTGTGAGATACCAGATATAATTTCATATTAATTGTGAAATGGAAGAAAAAATAAATCATAGAATAACTCTGTTTATTAATAATCCATATAACTCAATGAATGAATTTTGAATTTCCAAAAATCCCTTTTGACCAACATAGTTTATGAAGTTGAAACTTTTGAGGGGGTGTTTATGTGGAAATAAAATAAATCACAATAATTCAAAAACAAAATAATGCATTATTCATCACAATTTTATATTATACCCAATTTATGTGAAATTAGTTCAATAATAACAATAATTACTCAATGAATGAGAACTGAGTTAAAAAAACCCATAAAAATGAGGAACATTTAAATCAAATTATATTGAAGGAGATATCTTTAAATTATACATAAATTACTATAAATAATAAGATATTAATAATATTATATCATAAATGGGTACTATATACACAACAAAATTGGAATTATGTTCATTATAAAAATCATGTCTCAAATAGCAGAATTTGAGATGAATACAAATAACCAGTATCATGAAATCCATGAATGTGCTATATGCTCCTCACTTCTTAGATTATCTCCTTTTAAAATGAAATTAATCTCTTAAGGGATAGAATTTTTATATGACTAAAATGAAGTTATGTTTAATAGGAATGTGTAGGAGAGTTTTGGGTAGACTTTATGTTGAACAAAGGTGGTTATTGTGTTTGGGAATTGATGATAAGAGATCCCCTTCTATAACAGAAATGAGATAAAATTTCATTAATTGCCTAAAACTCTTCAATAATGTGTAGTCAGCATCATGAATAGTGGCTATGAAATTCAAAAATAATGGATAGGGAAGTTACAAGGCTAATAAAGGCCTAAAAAACTCTCCCAATCATGTTTTAAATTGGTTTCAAGTCATTAAGTCTTAGATTTTTGGTTTCAACATTTTAGTATTTACCATGACAATAAGTTTTTACGTATATATGTTGTCCTTTATACATTAAAATAGAAACATTATTTTTTATATATTTTAGACACAATGATTCCAAATTTTAAAATATTTTAATTTATATCAATTTTAAAATAATATTAAAATTAATTTTAAAAATAAGAAATGTATAATTTATTAAAAAATATTCTTTAGAAACAATAATTTATGTTTGAAAATATCATATATTGGATTTTAAATTAGTGATGATATTTTAAAATATATAATGTTACATATTGAATATGTATTATTTTCTGAATTTTTTTATCTTTTAGCCTATACTTATTTAAAATGATTTCACAAAAGTCATAATATTTTAAAAAATGGTATTTTTTACTATTCACCCAAAAATCAATGATTTTTGAAAAATACAAAAAAACTATTAAAATTATATTGGTATTATTATTAAAAAAATGATTTTAATTTATTAAAATTACACATCTAAATTTTATAATTCAACATTTATGTAAACTCTCAAAATATACTGAAAAAATAAAGATATAGGTATATACGAATTAAAATTATTTACTATTCCTCAATCTTATTTCATATAAATTAGTGACTAATTAATTCATAAATTATTACTCCTATTATAAATATATTTTAATTTTATTTAGTAACACAATACATATTTTCTTGGTGTAAAAACTTGCTTAAGAACCAAATTACATGTAAAAAATGATATCCTTTGTTGTTTCAGCCATATTAATTTCATTTCATTATTATTAAAAGTAGTATTTATAAAAAAAATTCATATTTTTGTTACTATTATTAATTATATATTATTTTATAATTTGTTTTTAATGATAATATTTATTATTTATATTTAAACTAAATATATCCTGGTTATCATATTAATTTGGGTTTTCATGTGGAGAAAGCTATCAAAAATCAAGTATATGATCACACCCCAATTCATTATATAGACAAAAATCATGATTTAATAACACTCCAATGGAATAAAAGTGAATGCTGAAGAGATTATCTTATAAACGTGATAGCTTATAACAATTTATAATATGATACACTAGGAGTATTCGATTTTAATTGATAAAATTTCACACGTTTTAGTAATTTTACCAGAAAACATGATATTCAATCCAAAAAAAAAACTTTAACCCCCATAAACACTTGAATTTTCCTTTATGATAAATTGATGTTGAGTGAAAAAAATGGGATTTATTATTTGGGATTGTAGCCATGTTGATCACATGAATAAGATGTGGGGAAATGTAATATTTTCTTCACCACATATAAAAAATAATTATATCCAAAAATATACTCAATAGGTGGTTCCTAATCCTTGGGAGAGAGGAATATATTCTTATAATGGAACTTGACCTTTATTCGTTCATTCGATGATGAAAAATAAACATCCCATTTTTCTAATATATACAACCTCAATGACCCATGGAAACAAATAAGATGGATGAAAATCATAAATATAATAGAGGAATATCTTGAATCAAAGGTTATAATTTTTTTAATTTTTTAATTCCTTTATTTTATACACTAGTAATGGAACACTATGATCCCTTCTGGACAAGGTTAATATATTTACCCCACCCCCTCTATTGAATTCCAATGAATATATATTTTCTACAGTTTTGTAAATATCAGATGTTATATTTTGAATAAATTATCTAATAAGATATTTCCTTATTCCAAAATTCCCTTTGAAATCCTATTTTCATTTATTTATTTTCAGACACGTACCTTTGATATTATTCATATGTTGTATAGTGGAGTGAGGAGAGATAGTTTTAATATTTCTCTATGATTTATGATAATGTTAAAGTGGTAATAATATAATAATCAATGATCATTTCATGACCATACTTTATTAAAACACATTAGGGGGAGAATGGTTGATATTATATCCAACTTGAGATAAAAAAAGAGAGTGATTATTTATGAGAATTTGGAATTAGTTGGTTGGTTGATGGGATAAATGGGGTGGGAAATAGATTATAAATTAATATGAAAACATATTCGCTTTATCTTCATCATAAATAAACGGTTTAGTTGTATTTGATACAAGTACCTAAAACCACACAAATAAATAAAAACTATAAGGATGAATTCCTCTTATAGAGGTATAATAAGTCTAACCAAAAAAATTTATTCCAACATGGTTTGAAATTTTCATTTCATGACCAAATGATTATAGGTCCCTAAGAGAGAGCCTCATAAATCATTGTAAACTAATGGGTATTAGTCAATGATCATTTCTTATATCATTGAAAACATTATTATTGATGTGGATACTATTTATACTTTAAATATGTATACAATATGAGGGTACCTTAGGAGAAATATGTATTATTTATTAGTGAATATGGGTTGAAGTTGTATTTTTCTTAGTGATTGTAATAATTTCTTCACACCAGATGAAAAAACCGATAGTAATTTCTGTAGAAAATCAACCAAAAAATTTTATTCTTGTATTGATAAATGTGTCTTGATTAAATTTTCCATACCTGAATCTAATCATACTTGGAGTAGTTATACTTTAAATGGTAGGAGTTCCATTAAAATGGATTGATGTTTTGTGCAGGTGGATGAGAGGAACAATGTAGTAGATATATCATACCTCACCCTTACGAAATTTTATTTGGATCATAATACTTTTTTTATTGATATTTGAGTTATAAATTTAATTTCAAACCCATTTACCCTTATGTTTATTAATTCTTTGATCATTTTCCCAGGCTATAGAAATTTTTTTATGGATTCTTGGAAGGATGAATGTTTGTGATGTCTCTTCAAAATAGTTTCTAGAAATTTGAAGAATGCGATGGATAGACATAATGTATGGAGTAAAGAATATTTTTCTAATCTAGAGAGTGATATTAGGGAGGAAGAATCTCATCAAGTTCTTTTCCTGAAAAATAACTTGTGGAAAGATATTACCTCACATATGGAGATAGAACGATTCTCTAAAAATGATAGTCTCTTGAATCTTAAGGAGAGACTTTCCCATAATCAATTCAACAACATATGGTTAAAGGATGGGGATATTAATTCCAAACTATTTTATTGTATACACAGGGAGAGAATAACAATAAAATGAATCAATTCCCTTAAAATTGATCTGAACCTATTATGTTCTAATAATGAAATTTCTAATGGCATATCTTCTTATTTTTAGGAGATCTACTCTGATAATGTGGAGGAAAATACTGATAAAATTCTCAAAATCATAGATCCATCTATTGATAAAATTCAAACTCAAAGGATTTTTGAATTTCCTAGTTCAAATAAGATTCATGCACCTCTCTTATCCTTAAATATGGATAGTGTTACTGGTCCTAATGGATTCACTAACAAATTATTCATGTTCTATTGGGAAATCATTCATCTTTAGATAATAAATTATGTGATATAATTTTGTATTCATTCATTAATTACCAATATAGTGACCTATAATTTTATTTCATTGATTCCAAAGAAAGACAATACATTGGATATAAATGAATTTAGGACTGTTACTATTGGAAACTCTATAAAAATGGTTGATAATAACGGCATGACACATATGTGGGGTGAGATTTATAAATTATTTATTTGTTAGAATTATTTTGGGTTTTTCCCTGGGTTAAATATTCAAAAATACATTTAAAATTATTTTTAATGTGTGAAAATATGGAATAAAAAGGGTAAATATGGAAATATGGCACTACAAATTTATATTTCTAAATCTTTTGACAGAATAAGATGGAGTTTAATTTTTCATATTCTAAGAATACAATGTTTTTAATAGAGATTTATTGGGTCCATTTTCTCTATTATAAAAATTTCTATGCTTTATATTCTTGTAAATGGGTCCTCAAGGGGCTTCTTTTAGTGGTCTAGAGGTGCTAGATAGGGGTATCCCCTTTCTGGGAATCTCTTTTATAAAGATGAGGATTATCTAAGTTAGTGTCTTACTGATCTAGGTAATGGTTGACTTTATTAGTGAATAAATGCTGGATGATATTTTTATGCAACCTCACATTTTTTATATGAGGATGAAATTTTACGTTTTAGGAAGGCTAAGAGAGGTATTATATCTTTTATAAAAGGATTTTTCTCACATTAATATTAATTTATTGGTTAGTTTATTAGCTGGAAGAAAAATTCTATCATTTTTGGAGGAGTGATGATTTCTAATAAGAACAGGGTGACTCAAATTCTTGGTGTGAAGTGAGGATTATTTCCATTCACTTATATGAGATCTCCTTTTAGGTTAGGATGAAAAAATTCTACATGAAGAGTATTTATCTTAAGATTGTTAATCATCTGGAAACTCAGAAGGGGAAGAAAATGTCTCAGGAAAGTATAAATTTCTAGGTAAATTTTTAATCACCACAACGTTGTTATATTCTTTCTCATTGTATAGATGTACTATATCCATTATTAAGAATATTCAACGTATAATCCAAAATTTTATATGGAATAGGTCGATTCAAGAGATAATGTTAGTCATGATTTTCTAGAAATATCAGGTCAAACCTATAAACAAGGGTGTATTGGGAATAAAGGATCTTAGGATATTCAATGATACTTTAGTAAAACTTTTCACATGTATAATTATTACCACCAGTAACTCCTCATTATAATTTCATGCAACCAAATTTGTTTATAAACTACATAATGGTCATGTCATGTATGATTCCTATTTTATATGTCTATCTCTTAAGTAAGCCTATTTTGAAATTATGGGAAATACGAAATATTTGTTTTGTAGAAAGTCATAATTGAACCACTTGATCACTTCTTATCACTATAGACATATCATAAATAATGCAGTCATTCCTATATACGTTAATAATTTCACTACTTCGGATTTATAGATAAGAAATGTTACGAGTGATCTTATGCTTGTCCAGCTCACTGAGGAGTTTTCTAGGTGCACCTATTATGATAGTGACACTTTAATATGGATGCCCAACCTGGATGGTATATTTATTACCAGGGACTATTACAAGATGAAATGTGGTTCCTCTATTGGTTTTTTGGATTGGGTTTCATGTTTTAGATATCCAATTAATCCTTATGTTGATACATTATTGATTTGGAAAATCTAGAAAAATAATTTCCCGAGAAGATGTAGTATTCAACAAAAAGGTAATAAAATTGATTCAGACTACTTATTCTACCTGAGTGATGAGGATTCAATTTATCATTTTACTTTTAATGTGGAATTTCTATTAGAATATGGACTTACCAACATGATTTATTTTTATGTAGTTTTAATTTACATAGTATTGTGGTGCTACATATCTCTATATGAATTATTTCATGTGGTGATCAGATTAATTATCTCATGTTGGATCCTATGATTATAGTTTTTTCATACACTTAGAGAGATTGGAATGTAATTATAAGGACCCGACCTTAAACCTTACTTATTCTTAAATTAAATTGAATAATTCACAATGGGGATCTTTCTAGGTTTGGGGTTTTAGAGAATTAGGACATAACTATTACATCTAAAAGATTACAAAGGAGACACATCTACTCAGTTTCCTTTTTTTCACAAAATAAAAACTCTTGAACAAAAGAGTCATGTCTAGTTCCGTGTTTTAGATAGCCTGACATTTCTTTGATCCCATCCTTGACCCTATCCAACTTTATGTCCTATGAAAAACATTTCAAAAATTTGGGATGAGCACAAAAATCTCAGTAAGGGTTATAACAATATGGAAAGAAAACATCAGTAAATTTATATATAAGAATTAATGAAATCATACTTTACTCATAAAACATAATCACTTTTACATACCTCATGAAATCATAAGATTTACAAATAACTCATAGAAATCATAAGACATAAAGGTAACTTGAGGAATTCATAAAATTCTTACGTATGGAGTAACCCTCATGGTTACATTTGGAATAACCATCACAGTATATTCCCTAAATCTCTTTGGAGAAACCTTAACGTTTAACTCCTTCGCGTTACCCAATGCATTGGAGAGCTATATCGGGCTCACCCGCCCTTAGTTTATCACAGAACCACCCGTCTTCATAAACAATGCCCAAGAACCATAACATAATCATAACACATAACTTAACCATAAATGAAAGAAAACATTCCCATATTTCAATAACAATATAGCATTTTAAGATATTGAAATAATGAATCCATTCTAAAAACCATTTTCAAAACCATTTAAAACATTTAATAAAGAGATTTTTGAATCAAAGTGTCCCATACCACTTTGAAGCTTCAAAAATTTTAAACCATTAATATACATATAAATAAATCCTTAAAACCATTTTAAAAACATGGATATTAATGAGAAATAAGAATAAATCATTAAAACATTTAAAACGATATTCTATTTAAAGGGTTTTTAACAAAGTGAGTGACACTTTAATACAATAATTGAGGAATAAAACTTAATCAGAACTTTATAATATCATGAGAATAAAGGGATTCATGATATAATAATCCAAAGGAAATTATATACACCATATAATAGTGAATTGGTGCATAACAACAATGAAGTCTCAATAGAAATGTAAAATGACATCAAATCCCTTATAAAGAAGGTATCCTTAAATTAAGGATAAATCAATATCATAATTATGTGTAACAATTATAAATACACCCAATATAAGTGTATATTCAGTGTAAAACAACCACAGGTCATTCACACTTATTCATAGGGTGACACATTCAATAACTACAAGTTGAACCCAAAGAAATCGAAATTGGGATAAGAAGTCCCCTTGGTAAAATTCGACAGCCTAACGACGTCACATTAAAATTCATAAAATTAGTTGATGAGAGAGAAAACGGTATCTAATCACTTGGAAATAAAATTTACATCAATAAGGATATATAATAACATATCCCAACATAAAAATATGAAAATTAAAAGACATAACAAAATAAGTCTTTTAAAAAGAGGAGTGTGAAAGGTTCCCTTACCGATTTGGGAAAATTTCAAAACGTACACCCCATGAAAGAAGGGTCATAAAATGAAGATTTAAATACATATAAATGAGATTATATTATAGAAATTGTAAAATAATGGGCTGTACATACACCACACAAAATGAAATAGTGGCCAATGTAGCACGAATCTCACAGGAATAAAAAGTGAGATGAAAATCCCCTTAAGAAAATTCGGCTGCCTAATGGCATCACATAAAACTTCAAAAAATGTATTGATGAGATCAAATAGGGTCTCCCATCATATTAACATAAAATTTACAAAAAGATGAATATAAACTGACATCCCCCAATATAAGAACATTGGGCATAAATGAAATGTCATAAAAGAGGGTACTTGAAAAGAAATAGAGAGGTCGGATCCCTAACCTCAAGTCTGACTTGTCTTGTCCGTTTCTTTATATTCCTGAATAATAAACTTTTGTCACTTTATAATTTCTTAAGGATCTCCTTTAAAGTTTATTATTCAATTCATATCACATATTATCATGATAAAATAATTAGTTAATTATGTGAGTTTATATGAAATGTTTTTGTCGATGTTTGGTACATGAGTCAAAAATGAACTTGTTTGAAAAGAATCATCCATGTAGTTATAAGTAAATCATCTCCAGAATATTATTAATGATTTAAATATCATATATATCCAGTACATATTTATTTTATACTATTCCATAACATTTGGAGATAAAAAGAAATTAAATGCACTGTTCATGGAGACGGTAGGTCGTACGTACGCTTGAACGCTACTTTCATTTCTTTGTCATATTAATGGAATTAAAATTAATTGAGAGAGATATATATTATAATTAACATATAATATATATTTTATATAGTTTACATAAGTTCATTAATTTCATTCTTTATACATTCCGTGTATTGCATGAACGAGTCACATCACTTGAGGGGGCGGTAGTCCACATTTCCTCAAATGAAATTATCGAATTTTCACAACATGAAAAGAATAAAGGTATGTTTTAAATAAAAAATAAAGAATAATATAGAAAACATATATAACATATATATAATATATAAAATACAGTGAGATCATAATTTCCACCTTTAAAGGTGTTAAAAGAATATTGAACAATCATCGTTTCGTGAGGCAGTAATTCACCATCCACAGAAACAATATATTCTTTAACCATTAGACAGATGTGTGTGTAAGTGTAGTTAGAATAATTATTATAAAAATATCCTAACATATTAAATATAATGGTTTTGTTACAAAATAAATGAATAAAAAGAGTTTAGGGGGTTGGAGAAGAAAAATAAAACAAAAGAACATAAGAGAAGACATTACCTTTAAATCGGGTAACTCCCTTTGGTTTAAACCAAAAGGGTTTCTTGAAGAGCTTTCTGCCTAAGGTGAGGCTTAAATGATTAATAGAGGGATGTGGAGAGATGAAATGGGCAGGGGTTGGATGAGGTAAAGGCTTGAGAGGTGTGGGTAAGGAGGTAGAGGTGGGGGCCTTTTATAGGAGGGGAGGGGGGGCACTCTTGGAAAGTCAAGAAATGTTACTTTATTTTAAAATTATTTTCTGTTTTTAAAGTTTCTACATTGATATATTTCGAGTATAAGGTGATAAGGGTTCTAAATATACTCATCCAATAGGTCTTTTACAAGTGTAAGTCTTAGATTTTACATTATCCTTTCATTTTATTTAAATCGTTCATTAATGAGATAATCGCTACATCATCATGATGTCATAAATAATTTAATTTATTTAAAGTCTAAAAATTATAAAAAACTACTATGGTGTAGGAAATATTCTTTTTCTTTCCAATGAATATTTATAGTCTAAGAGATAATTTACACATACAAAAATAATTTTTTGTTACTTGGGTGATACATACTTTGGTTATACCTTCCTTTTAAAAAAAATAAAATGATAAAGTATCACTATCACCCAAAAGTGATTCCATGGGGTCCCAAAGTTTGGAACAAGGCATCTCATGGTCAGAAATGATATAACCAGTAGCATTAGAACACATATTTGGGTCATTTTTTATTATTATGATATTATTTTATTACCCTTAACTACCCGATTACTAATTAATCACGATAATTAATGATAATTAAGGTCGTTACTATTCATAATGTACAAAAAAAAATTGTATTAATTAAATAATTTGTAACTAATGATTCCAAATATGGAATCCATTTTACCAAATTAAAAAAACATAAATTTCAATAATTAATTTAAAAATATTTCCCACTGTCAAAACAAATAGCGGGGTTTTTTGAAGCAATATCTATGAAAAGTTTGGCACTTGTTTAAATCCATTTTCAAAGTGAAATTAATTACAATGACCAACATTGAATTAAATGGTAAAAATATATTCTAATTAAACTTTAAAAAAATTAAAAAGATAATCTAACAATATATTTAAATTAGATGAAAAAGCAGTTTTGATGTAAAATGCAGTATTTTTTCACTATTCATTAAAAAATGAACAATGTAAGAAACATACCAAAAATTTAACCAAAGTAAATTTCAATGTCCCAATCATAAAGAGTATGTTTATTTTGAAAAATAGAGCTTATAAAATTGTCAAAATATATATTTAAAAAAGGTTCACCAACAAAAGGAGGTAAAACAATCTTATAAAAATATTAGAGTATTTATTCTTAAAATTGGATTCATTTGGATTTTAAGCCTCTATCATTTGTTGGATAAATGTAAAAATATTTAAAAAACATATGTAATCATTTTATAGTTATTTATGTTCATTACCTCCATTACAACGACTAGGCGTTAACTATTATTATATTATTATATTATTAGTGTGCAACGTAAGATTTCAAAGAAACTCATTGTTGCGTATTGGGTACGCCATTGAGCATAACATTACCTTTAAAGTAATATTAACATTTTAATCACAAATATTGATAAAAATTAGAATGTAATAGTATTTATTTACCTGGGATGTTATATCCTTCCCCCTTTTGGGAATTGTGTCCTCGCAATTTCAAAATTGGGCTTTGAAAATTCATTGAAAGTACCAGATCGGAACAAGAGTCAGTAAAACTATCACTTTAATAGAAAGGGAGAGCAGTACAAATGTCACCCGAGTTAACCCATTCTAGGATTCCATGTAGGAAAATATGGATATAGAGGAGAAAACAAAGGGTCATGTTCTGATGGAGAGTGATAGTAAACATGTATAGGATAAAGTTAACCACAAGAAAATCACAAACTTGTGATGGGTTAAACGGTATTAGATTCCCCAGTAAGAAAAGTTAACAAAAAACATTTTTGTTTTAAGTTACTTTTCATTGAGGAATTTATTTTTGAGCTTAACTAAATCATAATGAAACATACTTACTTGTCATGTAGACTTTAAACTTTTACTAGATTTCTTACTCAAACTCATATTTTCTCCAAAATATGAGTATTTAGGACGACTTGTTCGCATTAAGAGTACTATAATAAACTTCTTGAGAATAACCTAATCCACAAAAGAGAACTATATATTTCCCATGTCTCTAGACCTTAATCAAAACCAAACCAAAAAGTTTAGTATGAGATCAGATAATACCCAAAAAGGATATATTTTTTTTACAAAAATAAAACTACTCCTAATCTCCAAAATTTGTCAAACATAACCCAAAGTTCAACAAAGACCATTCAATTAACATCTATCCACAAAATTCTTCAAAGAAAACCAAACCAATTTTAAACCCAAATCTTTGAAGGGTTTAATCACATAGTATCCTAAGAAAAATCTTAACATTTTTCTCGAAAATAACATTAGTTACTATTAATGTCTCATACTATAAAGTAATTAAACTAATCACATATCCTCCATGACAGGCTAATCATTTCCATAGATAACCCAAAATCGACTTACTCTTAATTCATAAAATCATCTAACTAAGAATAATAGGTTATACTAACCAGGGAATTCATGTAGTCAAGTGGTAGGCGATAGATCCCAATCGCACTTTTGTTGTGGGTTCGATTTCCATAGCTTCGTCCGACGCAACGGGTTGTCACACGGTCTGTGTGTTGTTCTTTTTCCAAAACTAATAAATTCATAAAACATTCCCAAAAAAGATATAAGATCTTCATAAATAACCATAACATAATTAACCTCAAGTTTATCTCTTTCCTCTCATTTTCCATCATAACATATAGGAACCCATAATTACCTCAAAAGTAAGGAGCATATAAACCCTAATGGTTACCATTATAATCTTTACATGAAATTCCACATCGAGTTGGTTCTCTCATACATGATACATCAGAGAACTACCCGAGGTTCAAGTGGTTAACCCTGACTCCTTGATAGTTGGTTTAGAATAACCACGAGATTCCTCATTGAATCCCACATTTCATCTAGTCTCTTAATCAGAGGACCACCACAGTTTCCTTCAAACCCATTGTCACTTTGGTTCCTGCTAGATCCATCCATTTACTAAAAAAAAAATGTCAGTGTGAGTATATCAAAAAAATTATCATGTACTAATGAGGAAGATAAACACTAAGATATACTTACTCATTCACTTTATCTAACACTATGACTCTTTCTGAAATACTAACCATTATTGTAATGTCAATTATGCTTAGAGAATACCCTAACCTCTAAAGTTATCTAAGACGACCTTTTATACCAACTATAAGGACCCAGACTTAATCCTTACTTAATCTTGAATTAAATTGAATAATTCACATTGAGGATCTTTTCAGGTTAGAGTTTTAGAGAATTAGGGAATAACTATTACATCTCAAAGATTACAAAGTAGACACATCTACTCATTTTCCATTTTTTCACAAAATAAAAACTATTGAACAATAGAGTCATTTCTAGTTCCTTGTTTTAGACAACCAGAAACTTCCTTGATCCCATCCTTGACCCTATTCATCTTTATGTACTGTGAAAAACATTTCCAAAACTTGGGATGAGCATAAAAAGCTCAGTAAGGGTTATAACAACATAGAAAGAAAACATCAGTCCATGTATACATAATAATCAATGAAATCATACTTTACTCATAAAACATAAGCACTTTAACATACCTCATGAAATCATAAGATTTACAAATAACTCATAGAAATCATAATACATAAAGGTAACTTGAGGAATTCATAATATTATTATGTAGGGAGTAACCCTCAAGGTTAACCTTGGAATACCCATCACAGTATATTCCCTAAATCTGTTCGGAGAAACCTTAACGTTTAACTCCTTCGTGTTACCCAATGCATTGGAGAGCTATATCGGGCTCACCCGCCCTTAGTTTATCACATAACCAACCGTCTTCATAAACAATGCCCAAGAACCATAACATAATCATATCATATAACATATGAATAAAGGAAAGATAACATTCCCACATTTCAATAACAATATAACATTTTAACATATTGAAATAATGAATCCATTCTAAAAACCATTTTCAAAACCATTTAAAACATTTAATAAAGACATTTTTGAATCAAAGTGTCCCATACCACTTTGAAGCTTCAAAAATTTTAAACCATTAATATCCATATAAATAAATCCTTAAAACCATTTTTAAAACATTGATATTAAAGAGAAATAGGAATAAATCATTAAAACATTTAAAATGATATTTTAGTTAAAGGGTTTTTAACAAAGTGAGTGACACTTTAATAAAATAATTGAGGAATAAAATTTAATCAGAACTTTATAATATCATGAGAATAAATGGATTCATGATATAATAATACAAAGGACAGTATATACACCATATATGAGTGAATTTCTGCCTAACAACAATGAAGTCTCAATAGAAATGTAAAATGAGATGAAATCCATTATAAAGAAGGTATCCTTAAATTAAGGATAAATCAATCTCATAATTATGTTTGAAAAGTATAAATACACCCAATATAAAATTATATTCAGAGTAAAACAACCAGAGGTCATTCACACTTATTCATAAGGTGACACATTCAATAACTACAAGTTGAACCCAAAGAAATCGAAATTGGGTTAAGAAGTTCCCTCGGTAAAATTCGACAGCATAACGGTGTCACATTAAAATTCATAAAATTAGTTGATGAGAGGGAAAATGGTATCTCATCATTTGGACATAAAATTTACATCAATAAGGATATAGAAGAATATATCCCAATATAAAAAGATGTAAATTAAAAGACATAACAAAATAAGTCTTTTAAAAAGAGGAGTGTGAAAGGTTCCCTTACAGATTTGGGCAACTTTCGAAACGAACACCCCATGAAATAAGGGTCATAAAATGAAGATGTAAATACACATAAATGAGATTATATTATACAAATATTAAAATAATGGGCAGTACATACACAACACAAAAGGAAATAGTGTCCAATGTAGCATGAATCTCACAGGAATAAAAAGTGAGATGAAAATCCCCTTATGAAAATTCGGCAGCCTAACGACGCCACATAAAACTTCCAAAAATCTATTGATGAGATCAAATAGGGTCTCTAATCATACTAACATAAAATTTACTGAAATATGAATATAAAATAACATCCCCCAACATAATAACATGGAGCATAAATGAAATGTCATAAAATAGGGTACTTGAAAAGAAAGAGAGAGGTCAGATCCCTAACCTCAAGTCCGACTTGTCTTGTTCGTTTATTTATATTCTAGAATAATAAACATTTGTCAATTTATAATTTATTATGTACCTTATTTAAAGTTTATTATTCAATTCATATCACATATTATAATGATATAATAATTAGTTAATTATGTGAGTTCATATCAAATTGTTTTGTCGATTTTTGGTACATGAGTCAAAAATGAACTTGTTTGAAAAGAATCATCCATGTAGTTATAAGTAAATCATCTCCAGAATAGTATTAATGATTTTAATATCATATATATCTAGTACATATTCATTTTATACTATTTCATAACATTTGGAGATAAAAATAATTGAAATGCACCGTTCATGGAGACGGTAGGCCGTACGTACGCATGAACACTACTTTCATTTCTTTGTCATATTAATGGAATTAAAATTAATTGAGAGAGATATATATTATAATTACAGTATAATATATATGTTATATAGTTCAAATAAGTTCATTAATTTCATTCTTTATACATTCCATGTATTGCATGAATGAGTCCCATCACTTGAGGGGGCGGTAGTCCACACTTCCTCATATGAAATTATCGAATTTGCACAACATGAAAAGAATAAATGTATGTTTTAAATAAAAAATACAGAAGAATATAGAAAACATAAATATCATATATATCATATATAAAATACAGTGAAATCATAATGTCCACCTTTAAAGGTGTTAAAAGAATATTGAACAATTATCGTTTCGTGAGGCAGTAATTTGCCATCCACAGAAACAGTATGTTCTTTAACCATTAGACAGATGTGTGTGTAAGTGTAGTTCGAATAATTATTATATAAACATACTAGTATATTTAAGATATTGTTTTTGTTATAAAATAAAGGAATAAGAAGAGTTTAGGGGGTTGGAGAAGCAAAATAAAACAAAAGAACATAAGAGAAGACATTACCTTTAAATCGGGTAACTCCCTTTGGATTGAACCAAAAGGGTTTGTTGAAGAGATTTCATCCTAAGGTGAGGCTTAAATGATGAATAGAGGGAAGTGGAGAGATGAAACGGGCAGGTTTTTTCCAAGACAAAGGCTTGAGAGGTGTGGGTAAGGAGGTAGAGGTGGGGGCCTTTTATAAGAGGAGAGGAGGGGCACTCTTGGAATGTCAAGAAATGTTACTTTATTTTAAAATGATTTTCGGAATTTAAAGGTACCACATTGATATATTTCGGAGATAAGGTGATAAGGGTTCAAAATATACTCATCCAATAGGTCTTTTACAAGTTTATGTCTTAGATTTTACATTATCATTTCATTTTATTTAAATCGTTCATTAATGAGATAATCGCTACATCATCATGATGTCATAAATAATTTAATTTATTTAAAGTCTAAAAATTATAAAAAAAATACTATGATGTAGGAAATATTTTTAACTTTAAAATTAATATTTATAGTCTAATAGATCATTTACACATACAAAAATAATTTTTTTTTGCTTGGGTGATAAATACTTTGGTTATACTTTCCTCTTAAAGAAATTAAAATGATAAAGTATCACTATCACCCAAAAGTGATTCCATGTGGTCCCAAAGTTTGGCACAAGGCATCCCATGGTCGGACATGATACAAAAAGTATCATTAGGACACCTATTGGGGTCATTTATTATTATTATTATATTATTTTATTACCCTTAACTACCCGATTACTAATTAATCATGATAATTAAAGATAATTAACGTCGTTGCTATTCATAATGTCCAAAAAAAGTGTATTAATTACAAAATTTGGACCTTCTGATTCCAAATATGGAATCCGTTTACCAAATTCTAAACACATAAATTTAAATAATTAATTTAAAAATATTTCCCGTTGTCAAAACAAATAGTGGGTTTTTTTGAAACAATATTTATGAAAAGTTTGGCACTTGTTTATGTCCATTTTCAAAGTGAAATTAATTCCAATGATGACCATTGAATTAAATGGTAATAATATATTCTAATTTCCATTTAAAATCAATTAAAAAGATAATATAACCATATATTTAAAATAGATGAGAAAACAGTTTTGATGTAAAATGTAGTATTTTTTCACTATTCATTAAAAAAATGAACAATGTCAGAAACATACCAAAAATTTAACCAAAGTAAATTTCAATTTTCCAATCATAAATTATAAGTTTATTTTGAAAAATAGAGCTTATAAAATTTTCAAAAGTTATATTTAAAAAAGGTTCGCCATCAAAAGGCGGTAAAATAATCTTTTAAAAATATTAGAGTATTTATTCTTCAAATTGGATTCATTTGGATTTTAAGCTTCTATCATTTATTGGATAAATGTTAAAATATTTAACAAACATATTTAATAATTTTGTAGTTATTTCTGTTCATTCCCTCAATTACAACAACTAGGCGTTAACTATTATTATATTATTATATTATTAGTGTGCAATGTAAGATTTCGAAGAAACTCGTTGTTGCGTATTGGGTACGACATCGAGAATAGCTTTACCTTTAAAGTAATATTAACATTTTATTCACAAATATTGATAAAGATTATAATGTAATATTATTTATTTACCTGGGATGTTACAGTAATATTCATTAATAATCCTGAAACTTATTTTTTACGGGTGTATCTACCATCCATCATGGGATCATGATTGCATCTAAAATACAAACCAGGTCAATGAATAATGAATTTTCTGATCTTGTTATTTTCATATTAGTTGGTGTTAATGGAAGGGTGATGAAGCCATTATTTTAAAAATCAATTATATTTATACCTCCACTCCCAAGGTTGTTAAAATTCAATGTTGATGTGGCGACTTCCAGAGCACAAGGGCCTTCAGGTTGTGGAAGAATCATTCATACCTATCATGGAATCATTAAAGGTTGTTTCTTTAAATTCGTTGGAAATGGTTATTCTATTAAAGATGAGATATGGGATATGATCAAGTAAATAATGTATGTTTTCTATTTTAGTTGGAATTATATATTGTTGGAATTATATTCATATGTTGTAGTCAAAATTGTAAAATGATGATTTAAGAATGTAACAGGGAAAATGATCATGCCCTAGATTGATTACCTTTGTCTTGAAGAATCCATTTCCTTTGATGTTACTCATGTGTATAGAGATACAAGCCACGTTACTGATTCTCTATATAAGAGATAAATTCTAGAGGTTAGTTCAAGTTGGTAATTTTTTTACTAGATTTTTTTTTGTATTTTTGAGGTGGTTTCTCATAGAGATTTGAAAATCAATAATTGTAAATCCTCCTTGTAATGTATTTTTTAGTGCATATCGTTTTTAGTAAAATTTATTAGTAGAAGGTTCACCTACCTTTTAGGCATTCAAGTATTAATGTATAGATCACTAATATTAGTATTCATGATGTTTTCACCGTGTATTATCTTTTCAACATGAATCACTTCAAAATATTTGAATTAAATTATCAGTATATTGAAACCATTATCCTTGAAATGTTAAATTCCAATAACTTACTCTATAGTATATTACTCTAAAATATGATTTATAATTTAGACAAGATAAATATTGTGACTTTACATTGATATATAATAATGAATATTGTTTTTCCATTAAATGGAAAAATTATTGATATAATGAAGTTATCATTTGATAAGAATTTGAATTCATATATAAATCATAAGAAAAATGTGGCTTCATAAGGATATGAAAATCCTTTGAAAAGTCCAGTCTAATAAATTAATTAATCATTAATGATCCAAATTAATAATTTTATAGTGAATTTTTAAAATTATCATGATGAAAATACCTCCAATCCCTAATTTGTTTTAGACACAAGTCCCACCTTCAAAATGAAATTATAAAAATATTTCTATAAATATTTTTTAAAACACATCTAGAACCGAAGAAGATGATTCATTCATAGAATACATTGAAGAAATATACTCCAACCACTCCATAGGTATAATAAAAATAGTAAAAGTATTTTACCAGGAAAGTCTGAACCAGGCGAAAGCCTGGTCCTGCAAATTTATTGAAGGAAAAGTGCAAGTAAAGAGAGAGGAGAAAATACATGTTACATTACATCAAAACCATACGCATCCCTTTCCCCATCATCAGATAACTCATCACCAGGATCAGCTGACTCCCATTCAGAAGACTCGTACTTCCGCATCATCTCAAGATACATGTTTTTCTTTCTAAGCATTTCTGCAGACATTTTCTCCTTGATTGGCCGTTTCCCATTGGGCCCTTTATCTATCTTAGGGGGCCCTTCCCTTTGCTTGCCACTGTTCCCATTCGCAAAGACATTTTCTAGGGTCCCAACATTCTTGTATGCTGACCTTGTCCCCAATGGTTTGGGAAGGTTCGAATAGTCCCTCCGTGGCTTCCTCCTGCTTTGAGCTTTTTCTTCCACTTCCTTGCTCAGGGTCTCATGATTTCTATTCTTAACAGCATCACTGTAGGATATTTTGTGACTGCGGAGCTCTTCTTCACAATCAGATCTATCCCCCCACTTCTTTTTATGGGCCATAGGAGGGCTGACACTGCCATCATTCCCATCCTCCAGTTGAGGTGTCTTGATTGGGTCATCAGCATAGAGGCTTTTGCATTCATCTGTCATTCTGTCCAGAGTACCATGGTCATATTTCTCTATAATTTCCTCTGCCAGTTCATGCTCCTTTGTCTCATTTTCTCCAGCATCAACCAGCACTGCAAATCTATTTTTAGAATAGTTCAACAGTTCATGATGATTTACCTGCAACAGGACATCATGTGTGTTTTTCTGTTCAGACACCGGTTCCACAGATTCAGTGATATCCTGCATCAGAGCAAACCCCCTGCCAGTGTACTGAGAGTCAGTATTTGATCTCTCCACTTCATGCTTTTCCTTGGATCCAGATTTTGCAGCTCCTGCCATATTTAACTTCTGTAAATCTGGATCTTCTATCACATTCATAGATGTGGCACACTCATTCAAAGTTGAGTCTCCAAGCCGGATCACAGCCTGACCAGTGTTGTCCAGTTGAAATTCACTAGAATCATCCACTGGAAGCTGACTGAATCCAGCATTTAGAGAGTTTCCATTCATCAATTCCCCTGCTGACACACCCTGCTCCATACTAGCAGCAATAGCCAGATCATTAGAGGGGTTAACTTCATCATCCTTGTTTGCACCTGGAGTAGGATCGGCCACCACTGTGCATGCCTCCACTGGCAATCCAGCTAGTCCACTCCTGCGGCAGACATCCATCCCGTGCCCCTGCTTATGGCAGAAGGAGCAGAAAGGCATCCATGACTCATAGCAAATCTTTTGTGCATACCTATACTCACCCTCCACCATGATCCTGACAACTCCAGGTGGAATCTTTGAAAGATCCATCTCCACACAGACTCGTGCGGATGCAGGATTTCCCATGGAGGTGGTCCTCTGATCAGTGCAAATGAAGCGTCCAATGGAATTGCCTATCGACTTCAGAAGCCCGGAATTCTGAAATGGGAGGTGGAGTCCTGGCAGTTGCAGCCAAATGGCGAGATTTGGGGAATCCCGGTTCAAATGATGGTCGAAAGACCACCGAAGAAGATGAAACGGGGAGGCTTTCCTTGATCTAGACCAAGCCCTACCCAGATCATCCTCATCAAAGAAGATGATGAGGATCTGCCGAGCCCCGAAGATCCCGACCGACGCCTGATTCTTCAAACCCCAATCTTCATTAACCGTCTTCCCGAAATCCTCAATCAATGGACGTCACCGCACAAATCTTGCGATTAAGGCTGTGGAAAACATCGATGATGCTTCGGAAAACTCTCGAACAGAGATTGGAACAATGGGCTGACCAGAAACGCATCCCGGAACCCTCGGTGCTACCTGTACCTCAGGCATGAAGAAACCAGAATCAGACTTACCACTTTGCGCAATGAGACCAGAGGACGACGAAACCCCTCCCCCCGCTGCGGGAGGTGGGGCCATGACAGCCGCCATGGGCGATCTAGGTCATCCTCGTGAACCACCATCGGGGGAAGCCTCGGGGAGCGGAGGCCATCGTAAAAGTATTTTATAATGTTTTTAAAAAACATCTCCACTTATACCTTGTAAAAATGTGACTCATTATCTAAATGAAGAGGAAAAATAAATTGGACATGAAGGAAGAGTAAAAGGATGAAACATCCATTGAAAGAAATATTATCTATAATTTGAACTATACCAACTCACACATAAGATGATAATGGAACATAACTTAACTATAAAATAATATTTTTTTCCAGAAATTGTTGAAAAAATGAAATCATACCAATGAAATAGGTACATCAATTACATTTTGTAACTCACATTCTATACCAAACTCTCATTTTCCTCCCATGAAAAAAATAAACAACTCTAAAACCAATAATTTCTAACACACTCAACCTGTTATTTTCCTTTATTCTATCCATGATTCCATTTCATAATCCAATCTATTTTCCTCAACCTAAAAAAATATTTATTTTGTTAAAAAATTACAAAAATAATCATTTTTTGATTTGGTGGGTAAAAAATAATATTTATATGGTCATTAATATTCTACATCATCCAATTAATTTTCTCCATTATAATAATTTGATCACACTGAAACCAAACCTTCTTCTCAATATCCTCTTATATCCATAACCATATTTATGAAAAAATAACTAGCTAAACATACCTCTTATCTTACCAAATAAACACCAAAATACCATTATAAAACAATTTTTATGTCGTATATGAGGGATAAAATCTATAAAAGTTATCCAAATGAGATGTGTTTGGATTATAGAGGTTTATGAAGATATTAAAAATTATTCCACAAAATAAAAAAAATAATCTTGGATTAATAGTTTTCTCAACTTTAACACAAAATAGACTTTATCAATGTTATATATAAAGTTACTATTCCTTCTAAAAATACCCCAAAAATTATTTTTATATAAATAATATAATATTAAGGGTTATGGATTTTAAATAAAATTATCAATTCCTAAATTATGTATAAAGTCAGGATAACTAACTAATTATTTAGAGAATTGAATAGATATAGAATTTTGAATTTTAGTTTTTTTATACATTATTTATATAGTATAATATTTTAAATTAACTATATAGATACCAATATGTTTATATATTTTCCACTTCCCACCATGAATGTGACAGTTTTTTATTATAAAAATGTAGGAGAAAATTACAATCCATAACATTTTTAGTCATGAGTTAGCCTCTCAGCACATACCATTCTAAAATGTATAAAAAAGGAATTTAATCTGTACACATGAGGTGAAATGAATTCCCACCATTGAGAAATTGGGGGATATTATAAAAAAAAATTATCCTAGAAACAAAAATTAAAAATACTTTGTAATATTCTTTAGGGTGTCAATATTCATGTGAGGATTCTCTCAATATCCACTCCTTATGTGAATATCCAAAAACTATGTATCCAGAGTCCTATAAAATATTAAACTAATTATATTATTGAATTATCATCATTTATAATGAAAAAAATTGACCCTTATAATACATAATTTAAAAAATTCTTCCTCATCTCTAAAATGTTATATGTTTATGATACGACAGAACTAACACATGATAAAAGGTACTATCATCATGGAAAAGGAGATAGTTTGGGAGAATAACAATTACTTTGTTATGGTACTATATATTTATAGACACATATAATGGAATTAGTTTAGTCCACCATAGAATATGCACATTAAAAATAATAAGTAGTAGTCTTTTGATAGTAATGGTACTTCAATTCAACCATGTCTTTGCACTAATCAAATTATTCAGTTTCTTCTTGATATGATGCCTATTTAAAATAAATTTCATCCCATTCATTATGATTATGTTATTATTAATAGTGTACACCATAAATAGTATATAAATAAACATTAGGTTGTAGTTAATAAAAACAGAAAAGTAGGAATATTCATTTGAATAATCAATAGAAATACTCATAGTCAGAGAAGAACTCTTGTAGTCAATGAAATCATCACTAGTGATCAATAAGTAGAAAATATATTGATTCAATGGGATGTCATTAAATAGTAAATCAATGATTTATAACCATAAAATAAATTAATAACATAAAATATCATATACCCCAACCTATTGAAACACATAATACTACATTGTCCCATATCAAAGGTGTCATTGTAATTGAGTAACAGATAAATATATAGAGAGGTTGTTCTCAAAATCAGTTCAATCGTTGAAATCATTGTATATCGAATGAAAATTTAATAATCTAATGTAACAAATTATTATTTAAATATACATATATAAATTTAACATGATATATTTATAATTAGAATACGATTACTAAAAGTTATATGCATTAACAAATGGGTATATTCTAAAAACATATCTATTACTGTGTTTCATTATAACTAGACATTAATTCTATAATTTGGTAAATATAATATTTTCTATTATTTATTTTTTTATTTTTTTATTTAATGCATTACCATTTTATGAATTTTATTATTATCAATATTCATTTCTAATTCATCATATATATTGTTACTTTCATCATAGAAACCATCTCTTTAAAATATTTTCTATAACTCTTTTTCTATTAACATTAATAATATTTCAACATATTTACATTGATATATCATATATAATACTATATAAGTTAATATTGATTTATTATCTTTAATTTGAGACCAATTTTTATTAATTAGTTTTTATATTATTGTTATAACATTCAATAACTGATTTTCTATCTCCTGGATGATGTTTGGTTTCCACATCACGTAAAATGAAACTGTTGATATACAAAAGGAACTAGAGTTTCAATAAGAGAAAAATCATATAGGGAGTCTATATCCACTATTTTTTAAAACATGATAATATATAATTAACAGAAATATAGAAAATGTATTTAATATAGAAAATATATAATTATAATGGAAACCTATCAATAATTAATAATAAAAATAATTCTATAAAATAATCCCCATTGTCAATCTTTGATATTATATATCAGAATGAAACCACCAAATGAGGTAATCATACATTGTGAATTTTTAGAAAACATTTAAAATAGGATAAGGTATACACTATCATTAATCATCAACCGAACCTCAAAACTATACGCATATTTCCATTGGGCTAGTTTATCTCAATTACCTTTGTTAAGGTCTGTTTTCCAACCAGCATGCCAAGAATAAGATTTTAAAATCCACCACAGATCACATGTTTGGTGTGAGTATTAAACATATTATAAATAGACAAATAGGGCCTAATATAAACCAATATATATGTTTATAATTTTAAAATATGATATTTCTTATTTAATACATGTCATATTTAAAATATGTTGAGAAATTTTTAGCTTACCACATTGCTAAAAATATTGATAAAAAAATATTTTGATCAATTTTTTATTTATTAGAACAAAAGTTATATTTTATAAATAAAATTTATTTCATAAGTTTTAGTAGATCTATATCAATAATGGGTATTTTAGTGATATATTTAACTATTTTCATGGCTAAAAACTATTAAGACATCGTATATTAAGAGTATATTTAGATAAATAATAGGATGGTAATATTCCAATCCTAGTTATAAAAAATTAAACCAATGGGTGGTAGAAATTATAATCCATAGAAAAGATATATAAAACCGTTTTATGGAAATTAAGGTGTCTGGGGAATAATATATTAGACTAATGGATTGAAAATTATTATTTTTTGGGAATAATGTATCAACCACCTTGTAGAAAGTTTTCTAGTTTATTTAATTATATTTCAAAACCACGTAATGGATAAGTGTCTAGTCTAGGGAGTCATATATATGGATACTAGATGAAAATAAAACATGTCTGAGGGAATATATATGAAACCACTATATTGAAAAATTTACAGTCAAGGATATCCTTGATTTTCCATTTACTACTAAAACACCATATCCATAGAATTATAGCCTATCCACTAATGGGGACAACACACTATCAGGATAATACTTTCAAAATTATAACAATATATTGGTGGAAATATATCTAGAAAATCATTAATTTATTTTACAAACATGATAATATATACCAAAAATTGGTTAGTAATAACATTAATACCAAATATCAATAATTATCATTATAATAAATGTCATGATTAATTCCATCCATGATCCCAACCCTAGACTAAGAACTTATCACAACTAATGTGGAATGTGTCCTAAAATATTATCCACTTATACATTGGTTTTTATTGTATACTACATCACATATATCTTGGAATTAAATACACATTTTAAAATTTAACTATCCCTTTCTCAATCCATCACTCATAAATATCACCCATAGTAATAGAGACCCCCTATTGATAAATCATTATCATTATCTCTAAGATCTTTTAATAAAACCATAATTAGTATCCACATACAATACTTAACATTTGATAATAAATAAATAATAATAATACTATAATAACCTCTGTGTATACTATTTAATCCAATTCCCCCCCTCACAAGTCACATCTCATATAATGACTTATCTATTTTAGTCTATCAATAATTCATGTGATGGAAGAATCCCCATGTTAAAAAATCATTGGGAAATTACCTCACTATTTTATACTCTAATTACTTTCATTTTTAAACATAATAATAATCCCACTACCTCTCTTAATGATCTATATTCTATATCATAGGTCACTTTCTCTTTTTAACAAATATATATTACACGTTTTAGATAAAATCTAAAAATACACCCATTTAAAGATCACTAATCTCCATGGATAATAACATCTCAACAATAAACACATAATTATTCCTTTCAAGACATAACCAAACACTATAAATCATCTACAAGGACTTTCACTATTTAATCTAAAAAACACCCTCTAATAAATTTCATAGAGTGACAATATTTTTAATTGAACATGTTCGGGATCACTCATAATTTAGAAAATTTCCACACTTATATCCTCATTCGATATAATCCATGTTATCTCCCAATAATGTTAGTCATAACCACTAACCATAAATTTTAAATCATATAACATATAAATCTATATATAAGAGTAATAAAAATAGTTAATAAATAAATCAATCATGGATTTTACCCCTATCATGATTTATGTTACATCTGTTCCGATTCATCATCATCCATATGATTCTAACTTTTAATAGGGGTTATTTAATCATTTATAAAAAATTATAACTATTTCATAGAATTATTATATAGTTATTATAATATAATACACACAACAAGAAGATACAATTTATTTAAACATTGAGAATGATCACATAGACAACCCACTACATCCTAAAAACATATTTAAAAATACTAAAACAAAGCTAAAATTTAATATACTGTTCAATATCACCATATAAAAATCAAATTAAAATATATAATTAATAAATTATTTTTATATAGTGAAATATTATGAAAACATGTGATTCCCCCATTTTGGAGCCTCTAATTTGTTATGAATGAATACTCTTCCTTGTATTGGTTATATTTCAATATACTTCAATGAAATATAGATTAAATCCCTAATACCAAACCTAAAAAATTCTAGGGATGGAGAGGGAAGTTGAATAAGGAGATAAGTACATAGAGATATTGTGGTAAACCTATTTTAAACACTTCTAATTTTATACTTAATTGATGTAAAACAAAGGATTTAAAACAAATGGGTTTGATAATCAAATGGACTTCCAAAGATGTCCTTGATGGTTAAAATAATGTTGGGATGATAATTAATAGATATTCATGAACAAACATTTTATAATGGACATAGGGAATAAACTTAATCCATATTTCCTTTACTATATTACTTATGAGACCACTATGGTCATGTTGTCCTTATACTAAGAATTCATTAATTGGGGTTGTGGTGTAGTACCACTACCCAACCTATAAAAACTATTTAGAACATCAAAGAAGGTTCTAGTGGATATCTTCTACAACACACCATAACATTATTTTATATAACTCTAAAATTTTCACTATGGGTCTCTTTTTTCAATTATCCACCTAGATAATGACTTTTTACACATTACCATAATTATAATGATCTCTAATTATAAATTTATATTTATGGGTAAAATTTATGAACTAAATTCCACTATAATGGAATCAAAAATAATTTTTCATCACAAACAACATATGTAGTCATTAATTATAAACTCCATATTATACCACTTTCATTCCATGAGTACTATACTCATTTAATATAGAAAACACTTTCAATCACAAATATGAAATTCACTCATTTTATATTTTTTGATCTATTGGCTATGGAGTTTCCACTATGACACTAAAACAAGAAAAATTATCTATTATTTAAGACCCTCACAACACAATCTTTATTCACACACCATAGTCATTACTTTATCAAAATTATCAATAAAATTATTACTTAACACATCTAATAATTTATAAAAAATGACAGGTGATAAATCACTATATGGGATTCATCTAAAAACACTATGGCCTACAGTGAAAAAAATAATGATGTTTTCCTCCACAATAATTTTGGAATAATATACGTGGAAAATTTATAATATCAAATCAATAAAATCATACTCAAATAGTTGACATCATTTTCCTAATATTGATCACTAACTTCTCTAAAATACTAATGATAATCATATGATTATCAATATATAGAATACAAAGCCTCATTTTTAAGAGTTATTTATCACAAAAATTCATTATCTATGGACACAATCATCGTACTTTACTTATGTATGGTTAAAATTCAATATCAATCACAATACTAATAGTAGCTCCAAATCCCAAAAATTTTTGTACCTAATATGATAACCCACTTGATCATTATTGATATATATGAATATATAATTATCTTGTCACACCTTGACTTTTTTTTCCATTATCGATTTTTTATTTATGAGTTTATGTCTTCATTCTCCAGTTGCAGGTTTAGAATCCATAATAATTTAAAATATTTAGAGATCTAGTGAATGGAACATAGTTAGTTTTTTTGGTATTAACCATGTGACCCAAATTTAAATGTCTATTGATTTTTAACAGAGAAATTTTTCATGTTTGTCACACGAGCTGTCCAAACTTGAGGCATAACCATGAGGTACGATCCTTATGCATCCATCCAACTAGTGAGGGGTATATGATTAGTGTTTGGTGAATCCAACACTCTGAGTAAAAAATATATATCATGACCCCTGTGTAGGGTGATTCCCATAATAAAGAACACGCTTGGAAGATGAGAAATTATGTGGAACAAATATGTGGAAAAAAATTATACTTATTCAGGATTTCTATAATTTGAGTTTTACCCATTTTTATCTTATGGAATAAAACCCAAATATGACTACATTCTCCTTATTCACCCAAGGAACACTTAGGGAGGTATTTAATTCCAACTCCCATGTGATTTTGTGGTTTACACTTGATACTTGGTGGTTTATTAAATGATTTAACTTCATAATCCCATATTTCATTGATTCTATCGATTCATATTCATTCCTAGTCTTGAAATAATGTTGGTTAAAGCCTTGGGACTGTGTTCGAAAAAATATATTATGGATTTTCATGTTAGGGTTTAATGGTTGTCTTTGGGACTATCCCAATATATAATTAATAGTACCATTTCTTCCACACTCCATTTTAGGAATGTATTTCGATTACATTCTTTACCATGTAACACTATGAGATTCTATGAGTTTCATTTTTTTTTTCAAATTTGGCCTTTTTTTAATCTATGAATTTGTTTCTTAATGCATCATTATTTAATATATTTGTTTTAGGTGTGTGTGTGGGGGGGGGGGGTAGGTTTAGTTTTAAATAGTCATTCCATTTCATTAAAATTATATTCATGCTATGTGTTATAAAAAAGGATAACATGACTTTCTAAAGATATATAGTGTTTTAAATAATGATAAACCCTTAATATTTTAAATAATTATGATTTTGGTGCTAAATAATTGTTTGATCGGACATTTTTAATTGATTTAATGGTTGTTTTACATATAGGTTATTATATATTTATGTGTTAACATTATACTATTCATTTATTATTCTCTATAAATATATATTTATATTAATCTTGTTATGTGTAGATATTTTTTTTTGTTATTGTACATAGATATATGTGTATATATATTTCATATAATACACTCATTAAATCTTGGGTTCTCAAATTTTCCACTATTATACAAAAATTGTTTCAAATGTAATTTCAATATGGGGTTCCTAAAGTATGATTATAGAGTTATGGTTTGAATATTTAAAGTGTTGTTTCATCAATACCTTTTATGATTTAGTGGAATTAAAAAATCATTTCAAGGGAAATAATTATTAGTTTCAAATAAAAATGTTTATTTAGTAAATTGAGATTTTTTTTTCATAAAAAAAGTCACCCTACATAGAATCACATTTATTCTGGATATTTTGATATATTAATCGATTATTTTAAAGGGGTATTTCACATGGATGAGTGTATTGAGAATGGATTAGAAGATTCTTTTAGATTATGTTGATTACTTATTAATATGTTTTATATAATAGATATATCACCAAAAACTGATATAATAATGGGTATCATATGAATCATACTGTAGGATGAGAGACAATTAATATCTAGTACTGATTAAATAGTATAGATCTAATATTGAATCAGTGGACCTATGGGAGTGAAACCGAGGAGGCTAGGTATGAGAATCCAATTTCTTATTGACATTAGAATGCACTGATAGGTTCGAATATAGATCCAAAAAGATTACATCAAGGTTTAGATCACACAATGCTTAGTAATTTTCCATGGTTATTAATTTTTTTATTTCTTATATACTCGATATAGTTGTAATGTGTTCTTTGATGGAATGTATTTTTATTTTATTATTATTCTTAATTTTACAAGTTTATAATTTTATTAATTCTTTATTATTTTGATAAATTTATCGAAATACAATTTTTATTTTTATTTGTTTTGGGTTCCCTTACATATAGTTTTAAATTATATTTTAAATAATATTTTCAAATATGATATTTATAATAAAAATAATTTTTTAAATGTTTCATTAAAATATTCTCTCAATTATAATGGAGTAATTCTAGAAAATATTATAGTTTATTTTATTTCAATGAGAAAATTATATTTTCTACCAATATGTTTTATATAGGGTTTATGGGTAGTCATATTAAATGAATTTTATGGGATTTTTGATGCTTATATACTAATATTATTTATGACCTCACCCAAATTGTTTTGCTAAATGTCAGTTGTACTTAGTCTATTTTGCAGGTCTAATTTCCATGTGAATTTTAAAATATTTTCATTTTATTTATTGATTCATGTATAATGAACCCTTATTACTAACAATGTTTCTAACCATAAGAAATATTTTTTTTATATAGTGATTTTTTATAGTTAGTATATTGTTTTTCCTACCTTGCGTCTTAACACAGTGTTATAAAACTCATGCATGGATACACCTAATGATGGATGCATGGTTTGTGTATGATTTTTCAATCCATGAAATCAAAAACTATGCAGTATGACCCATATTTATGATGTTTTCATAAATTATGACAACTATTGGTACATGATTTAAAGCACCATATCACCAAACCATGCGACCTATCTTGTTGTCCTAAAATTTATTATTACCCTATTTTTTGTTATCAAATAAGTTCCAATTGGGTCACCCATGACCTCATTCACCTGAGGATAAAAAAATTAGGTCTCATTATATCCTCCTATCATGTGATTTTGATGTTTACCCCTTTGTAGGTTCCTTCAATGTTTATTTCATTATATACTAGATTTTTTCATATTTTTCTTGATTCCCCGATTTAAGGAATGAGTTTTGATTCCATTCATTTAAATAACACATAATGAGATGATTTATTTTTTATCTATTATTATAAATTATATTTATAATGTTGTTAAAATTATAATTTTTTTTCAAAACAATTATGTGTTAAAGGTTTTATTAAAAGGGGATTTAATATACATAATATTTATGCCTCTATAATAAAAGTATATATTTCATTTGTTTCTACTAAAATACATAAGAGAACATTTCAATGAATTATTGTGTTTTAATTGATGATTGATGTTTAGTTTTTTTAATCTACCAGTTCATGAGGCTAAATTATATTTTATCAATCTTTTTGATGTTACAGTGATTTTACATAGAGGTTATTAAACATCAAATAGTATATCTTTGGTTTTTCATTTGGAATTCCTTATGAATATTGATATATGCATATATATATTTTTGGGTGTGCATTTATTTGAATATATATATATGTATGTTTTTGTATACACATATATGTGACATGTATATATATATATATTTTAATTTTTAAAGAATATTTTCATTAAATACTTGAAATAAAAATCTTCATTAATTCAAAAAATCTTTTTAAACGAGATATCAATTCCAATTTTCTAAATCATGATTCTAGGGTATTTTTTAAACCTTTAGAGTGTATGTTCAGACATTTCATTAAATTTTTAGTGGAATTAAATGAATTATTTATTATAATAAACTTATTTCTACTTTAAAATGTAAATCCCATGTTGGTGAAATGAGTTGGTTTTCATAAATGTGTACACCCTCCATAGATGAAAAATTCTTCTATTAGTGTTGAAATTCCATTTCTTTATTTTAATGTTATTATTCACATGGATATCTGTAGATAGGTTGGATAATATAATCTATTTTTATAATTATGATTGTTAATTTTTATGGTGTTTGTAATGGTGGCCTAACCTCCATTTTCTATCATCATGGGGACCATAGGAGCCTTACAAAGGGACGGAATATGGTTTCCATACAGTTTGAATTAGGAATAATAGCTATTATATGGTATGAAATACTATGGGTGCACCCCCATTGATTCTAGGTTATAGAATATTGATGGTTATAGATTTAGTAATATATTAATAGGATGTCATATGGTTCCAAATCAAGTATGTTTACGGTCTCCTTTGAAAATATTTAGTAATTACCCATGATTACATTTTTTATATTTATTATATTTATTATATTTATTATACTATACACTTATATTTTTACTCACTTTTAGGGTATATCATTCTGTTTTATATTTATTTTCTAATTTTATTTATTTTTTATTATATTATTACTCTATTTATTCGATTTATATATCTACTTTATGTTTTCCTTTTTTGGAACTTTTTTGTTGCTTTTTATATGTTTATGAAGGTTATTTTAAATGATTATTTTGAAATATTATCACTAAATTTAAAAAATGTATATATATTTCAATAAAACATACTTAAAGTTTAAAATATAAATTTTATGAAATATTATGGTTTTTTATCAACAATTAATATATATTTTTTACAGTTATTTTCAATTTAGAGTTTATGGTTTTTTTCATAAGGGATATAGATGAGAACTATAGTTTTTTACTATTAAAAAATGTTATTCGTACACTATACTGGTATCAGTTGGCATTAGGGAAGATAAGTTTGTTTTGATGGTCTACATTTTGATTGATCATATAGATAAATGTTTTGGATATTATATAATGACCATGATTTTTTAATAAGAGAATGTGAGATATTTGTTTTTTAATCCATTATTGGATGGGTTAGACATAAATTCCATTAGTATTTAGATGTTTTATCTATTTCACTATTATAATATATTTTTTTGAGTTTATTTATTCTTATTATAACTTAATTTTTTTTATTATGATTATATTTATTTGATGTTATGAATGGATATATGATACATAGAGTGGTCATGAAATAAATTAATGTGGATTATCCATGTATCATATTATTTATTGAAAGACTATGTTCCTATTAGAATTTATTTTATGTAGTGAAACTAGTTTTGAACTAGGGGAGATGAAAAATGTTCCCTAGGTATGTCACATGCCAACTAAGGTTCCCGGTTCAATAGTGATACATAGTTTTTTCATGAAATATATATTTTCATTTGAAAACTTTCACATTCTTATTGTTGAGTAACTCCTCACCACTTTAATTTAATTATTTTCATAATTAAAAAAACCTCATTTTTTCACTTTAATATGAAATTGAAGAAGAATTAATGATTTTTGTAATGTATAATTAACTTCAAGTAGAATAAAATAGTGATTTTCAATTGATGTTGATTTGATTTTTTATTTTTTACTAATCAAATTTTCTTCAATTTTATTTGTGTTCATGATGTTTTAGATGAATTTATATTGGGAAAATATATATCAGTATCAGTAGACGAATAACTCATATATGGAATGCATAAATAATAATTTTAAATGTTTGATGTAATTTTAAATTTAAAATCCATTTTGTTATTTCTAAAGTATTATAAATTTCATAAAATCATTATGGTTTGAAGTTTTATGAATTTTAGGAATGTCTAATTTCGTAAATAATTTCCTATTATTTTATGAACATTTTTAATGTCATACTGTCAGAAGGAATGGTCTTATGTGATTGGGTAAAAGTATTACAGGAATAAAAATCCTATTGAAAATATGAAGTCTACTTAAATAATTTTTAAAAAAATATAGTCCTATTTTACTTAAAAAATGTATTATCTTAAAAAAATTCATATATAATTAAAAATATTTGAGGAGATAATTTATTATGATATTTATATTCTCATAATATCCAAATTTTCATTTCCATAAAGACTTATAGGATTTAAAAAATAATTATAAAAATTATGATGTAGTATATGAAGGACCCCGGGACACCCTGAGAGGGGAGGGGTGAATCAGGGTGACCACTTTTTCTTTTAATGTGATGGATCTTGTTCCCATGTTGGTAGGAACTTGTTGAACCTGTATGATGATTATGATCATAAAGAAAACATTCACAAGCACAGAGAAGACACAACCATTTTTACTTGGTTCACCACTAAGGGCTACGTCCAAGGAGCATACGCCGACAGGTTGTCGGTCGTACCAAAATCCACTATGCTTCACTAGCTGTATATTACAAAAGTTCGGGTACAGTCGCTCTGTCCCAGGCTCACTGCCTATACAAAGGTTCAGGGATAGCTCACTACTTCCCTCGGGTCACTCCCGTTGACTCCCCCTGGCTCACTGCCGTTGGTGAAGTCCCACTCAGTTTATAGACGTGAAGGTCTCTTCTTCATTTGCATAAGAGTGCATCCTTTGTTGTATGTAGATACTCTATTGAAGTCCAATTCTCACCAGAAGAATAATATCACTTTTCCTCTAATGTACCGAGTAGTCTCTCGGCTTTCGTGCAGCTCCAAACAGGCCAGTGGGCTTCAGCAAAACCAGGCGCGCTTCTCCAAGATAGTCGTGCAAGTCCCACTACGGTGCACAAGTACAAACTGGCGTGCAAGTGTCATAAACACACATGCGCGACTCTTCCTTACCCAACTACAAACTTGCGCGGTCCACTTCCTTTCTCTTCCAAACCGCCTTGGGCGCACAGCCAAAAACCGGCGCGCAAGCTCTACTTGCGCGACAAAACTACCACTTGCGCGACTCAACCACCTGCGCGATGAGAGCTCGAACAATCTCTCGGCCTTGAACTCCGTGAGAAATGAGGAGGGGTGGTCCAGTATTTATAGGCAAACTGGACCACCTGCGCGGCGGCGCGCAAGTCCCTCGACGACGCGCATGTCTTGTCTTCAATAAACTCTGTCGCGCAACTCACTTGCGCGACCCAACCAAAACTTGCGCGACCTTATTTCCTTAGCCAACTTTTGATGTTCTGATCCTCAAAAACATATGGCGCGCAAGTCTTTTATCCTCCAAGAGCATGGCACGCAAGTACCATTGCCAAAAACACTTTATTGGCCGACTTTTAGGCCCAAAAAATTGGCAAACACTGGGAAACAACGCCACCTTCACTACTGTTTTCTTCTTGAACGGTATGATCGCTTTGTTGGTACACACCCTGAACTTCCACTGAGGATTGACAACAAACACAAACCATACACCGAATCATGCTTTGAAGAACCTGGTTCCAACAATCTCCCCCTTTGGGTTTGTTGGCAATCAGAATAAATTCAATAGATCTCCAACCATGAGCAGATCCAAAACGCAAGAATCAACTCAGCCAACACTCTAAGTCTACGTGAGCAATGCTCGGTGTAGAAAACAAGAGAGGAAGCTTGAATTGGGTCTTAGTGTTTTGAAATTCTCCATGACGCCCGATGTTATCCTTATTAAACTTCTCATCACAATCTTACACTTCCATCAAAGAAGAATTTGATGTTATCCTTATTAAACTTCTCATCACAATCTTACACTTCCATCACAGAAGAATTTCTTGCCGTGAATTTCTTGCCTTGAATTTCTTGCCTTGAATTTATTCCTTTCTCCCCCATTGACAATAAAACCAAAGACCGAAAAGTTTGTTCAACGTTCATCTCAAGCCATACTCCCCCTGGATAGTATCTCCCCCATAAACCTGCATCACAGCCATAAGCAGATAAAAACAGTTAAAACAAACGGGGAGAGGGGACTTCCGGAGCCTCCTTATGCAGTAGGAGGTGGTCAAACACCGAGGTTCAACCGATGCTTCTCGTACACAGCCGCGGAAAATGGCTTGGTTAGGATATCAGCCACTTGCTCATTAGTTCCAACATGATCCATTTTAATCACGCCTTGTTCAACCTTTTCTTTGATAAAATGATACCGTATTTCAATATGTTTTGCACGAGAATGCTGAACCGGAATCTTCGTAAGATCAATTGCACTTTTGTTATCCCAATAAATCACCATTGGTTGCTACACCTTATCACCAATATCTGTTAGCTGCTGCTTCATCCAAAGAAGTTGAGTGCATGCTTTTGTGGCGGAGATATATTCAGCTTCAGCAGTACTAAGAGAAGTACTTTCTTGTTTCCTGCTCAACCAGCCAACACATTTCTGCCCAATATAGAAAGCTCCACCACTAGTGGACTTTCTGTCTACAACATCACCAGCCCAGCCAGCATTAGAAAATGCTGATAATTCACTGTCCCTGCCTGCAGCAAAAAATAACCCGAAGTTATGTGTACCTTGAATGTACCTCATGATTCTTTTTACCGCTTCCATATGTTCCTCCTTTGGATTACTCTGACAGCGGGCCGCAAGGCATGTTGCAAAGACAATATCTGCCCTTGTCTCTTTCAGGTACAGTAGGCTTCCAATGATCCTCCTGTACAAGGTGGGATCAACAGAGTTCCCATCCTCATGCTTTCCATGTTTAGTTCCAACTGCAATCGGAGTTGACATTGGTTTGGAGTCTTGCATATTGAACTTCTTCAGCAGCTCTCTTGCATATTTTTTCTGAGAAATGAATGTGTATTCCTTCTTTTGAATCACTTGCAGCCCCACGAAATATGTGAGCTCCCCAATCATAGACATTTCAAATTCTGATTTCATGTGGTTGGCAAATTCATCCACTGATTTCTTCCTGTTGCCACCAAATATGATATCATCAACGTAGACAAGAACCATGAATTGATCTTTTGGAGAATTCTTCGCATAGAGATTGTGATAAACTCCTCCTCTTTTGAATTCCAACTTCTTGAGATATGAATCTAGTCGTGAGTACCACGCCCGTGGTGCCTGCTTCAAACCATATAGAGCTTTCTTTAGTTTGCAGACCTTTGTTTCATCGGTACCCAAGACAAAGCCCACTGGTTGTTCAATGTAGACTTCTTCTTCGAGTACACCATTCAAGAATGTTGTCTTGACATCCATTTGATATACTTTATATCCTCTTTGGAGTGCCATGGCAAGGAAAAGCCGGATTGACTCCAGTCTAGCCACTGGAGCAAAGGTTTCTTCAACATCAATACCTTCAATCTGAGAGTATCCTTTACATACCAGTCGTGCCTTGTTTCTGATGACACTTCCATGCTCATCAAACTTATTTTTGAAGATCCATTTGGTACCAATAACATTGTGAAATTCGGGTCTCTGGACAAGATCCCATGTCTGATTCTTGTCAATCTGATCTAATTCATCATTCATGGCTTTCACCCAAGATATATCTTTTGCAGCTTCTTCGAATGAGGATGGCTCTACAACTGATAGAAATGCAGATTGAGTGGTATTCCTCATCCTTCTTGTTTGAGTGGGTGCACTCCTGTCCCCAATTATGTTGGATGGATCAATATCAGCTCTTCGATTTCTCCTGCGAGGTTCAGTAGTATTCTCTTCAGCCATATTTTCTGCTTCAGATTCTTCTTCTGAGTCAACATCATGTTGTGACTGCTGAGTGTTTTGAACAACTTCATCTATTTCTGCACTTGTATTTTCTTCACGTTCACATTATTCCCGAATTTCTATCACATCAGCATATGACGTCCTTGAAGCATTTGTGGTTTTCTCTTCAATTATCTTAACATCACTGCTTTCCACAATTCTTCCCAAACGCTTGTTGAAACATCTGTAGGCTTTGCTGTTCATCGAGTAACCAAGGAAAATTCCTTCATCTGCATTGTCGCCAAATTTCCCTTGATTTCCCTCTTTGTTCCTGATGAAGCATTTACTTCCAAATACACGAAAGTATTTTAGAGACGGCTTCCGTCCATGCCACAACTCATATGGTGTCTTCGTCTAACCCATATAAAGTCCTGTTCGATTCTGAATGTACACTGCAGCTTGAACAACCTCTTTCCAGTAATGTCGTGGAATACGACTCTCAATCAGCATAGTTCGTGCCATGTTGTTCACCTGTCGATTCCTACGTTCAACAACTCCATTTTGTTGTGGAGTTCTCACAGCAACTACCTCATGCTGTATCCCATGCTTCTCTAGATAATTCTCAAATTAAATGGACGTGTATTCTCCTCCATTTTCAGATCGCAACACTTTGATTGTTCGTCCAGTATCATTCTCGGTGATTCGCCGATATGTTTTCATGCAGTCCAGGACTTGTCTTTTCCTGTGAATGACGATCACACATGCCATTCTACTGTAATCATCAATGAAAAGGACAAAGTACCTTTCTCCATGTGTTCCTGCAACATTTATTAGACCACAAACATCTGTATGAATCAGATCAAGAAGGTGAGATGCCCTTTTCTACTTTGGCCGATATGAACTGCAGACCAGCTTCCCACGAATACAAGCATCACACGATTTTTCACGCTCACGCTTCAGGTTGGGAATGTCCATGAAAATTCTCAATTTTAATATTTTCTCCATGTCTTGTTGATTGATGTGTCCCAATCTCCGATGCCACAGATTGTTTTCTTCTTCAACAGTCATGTAACATACATTTTCTTCACTATCAACCTGATACAAGTTTCCTTCTGTTCTGCATCCCTTCATAAGAGAATTGCCTATTTTTCCCTTGATAGTGCAGCCTTTCTGATTAAAAGTAACAACAAGTCCTGAGTCATAGAGTTGACTCACACTGAGGAGATTATGACGTAGGCCATCTACGTAAAGGACTTCAGTCTTCTTTAGTTCTCCATTAGCTAATTTGGTACTTCCAATCCCTTTGATTTTTAGAGCCCCATCATTACCAAATCTTACTGTACCATCAACATTCTTTATGATATTTGTTAGTAGGCCGACATTACCTGTCATATGAGATGAACAACCGCTATCTAGAATCCAGGTACTGTTGTTCTTTGTAGCTTTAAGGGCTACCTCTGTAAGGTTTGATTTCTCAATCTTCCTCCTTTCCTTCCACGAGACATTAGATTGAGTATATAGAACTGATGGCCTTTCAACTATCTCTTCTGCATACCAAGGTTCTTCATAGTCAAAGTCTTCTTTAAGAGGTGAGAACCTGTTTGAAAGAGCAAGATTGTCTTGCTGACGAGACTTGACTTTTCTGGAACTTCTGTATGAGGTGTCAATGTCCCTTCTCTGCCTGCAATTAATGGCCTTATGACCAAAGTTAGAACAACGAAAACAATATCCATAGAAATTATTTCTTCTATAAGAATTAGGATATGAAATTGTTCTCCTTTGTTGAGCATCTATATCTTCTCCATTCAGATAGCTTCTTGCTTCTTCACAATAAGACATGGTATGGACCAGATAGCCACAGAACTGACACTTCATGAGAAGAAATGTCTTCTCACTTGAATTTCTCCTTATAGCTTCTTCCTTGGGAGAATAGTAAGACTGTCTGCCATTTTTGAAAGTTTGAGGATAATTTTCAGGTCTCCTTTTAGTTTGGATTGAGGGTTAATTTTTCATCACTCTAGGTAACATTTCAACATGTTCAACTTTCATATTATCTTTCTTTTGGATATTTTCACTTCCAGCAGTTTATGACTCAGCCTCACAGCCAATTCCACTCTTTCCCATTCAAGCGGGTCTTTGATCACTCAAGATTTTTCCAACCCCATCTGAACCACACTTGGATCTTTCTAGTAATTATGCATCTGAGAATCGTCAAAACTGTATTTTCTTCCTTGATTATTTTGGAACTAATTCAGTCTCCAGTTTAATCCTTAGAGTAACTACTTCCTCCTCAAGACCCTCAGCAGTCTTGGATTTTTCATCCAGTCTGGATGTGAGGTCATTGATGACCTTTGCCTGCTCTTAAATTCTCAGCTTCATATCTACTACATCATCATTGATTTCAATTATTTTAGATTGTACCTTCACAAATTCTTCCAGTCGTTCAATTTCAGCTTCAAGTTGATCAACATATTCAGTTGATTCTTCTACAATTGATTTCCACTTATTGCAGCTCTTACATTTAATCTTAAGCTTACTAACCGCATCCTTAAGTTGCATCTCAGGATCTACACAAGTTCTCAGTTGTTTTTCTCCTTCAGTATCTTCTGGCTTTTCAACAGTGTCCATCATAGAAGCATGGTTCCCAGTTTTGAATTCTGGTTCTTCTTCATCACAGAATTCATTATCATCTTCTTCCACTTCACTGAAAAAACTCTTCCTTTTCATTTTCTTACCAGATTTGAAGTCTCCCTTTTTGAAGAACCTTCTCTGAGGCTTCTTGAAGTTTTCATCCTCACTATCTTCATCATTGATCATTTTTAAACATTGAGAAGCAATGTGCCCAACTTTTCCACAACGGAAACACGCGAGAGGTAACTTCCCTTTGAATTTCCCTTTCCCCTTCTGGAACTTCTTTGCAATGAGAGAAAGAATTTTTTTTTCTTCTCCATCTTCACCGCTACTATCCTTTGATATTTTCAGTTTATCCATGGCCTTGAATGCCATTTCCTTTCTCACCCGAGTCATAGCATCTTCATGTTTGACTCTCATTTCATATGCTACCAAACTGCTCAGTAGATCATCTAAAGAAAGTTTGGAAAGATCTCTTTCCTCAAGGGCTGACACCTTCGCATTATAAAGAGGTGGAAGTCTTCCCAATATTTTCTTTACAATATCAATGTCTTTGATTTCTTCTCCTAGACCCCGAATATCTCCAACCACTTCGGTAATTCGATTGAAGAAAGAGTCTGCATTCTCGTCTGGATGCATCTTCAGATCATCAAACCGATTGTGCAGAACTTGTAGTTTCGCCTCCTTCACTTTGCTATCACCTTCATAAATATTCTCAAGTTTATCCCACATGGATTTTGCTGAGGTGCAATTCATCACCTTTAGGTAGATCTGATCAGAAAGGGCTGCAGTGAGTGAATTCTGTGCTTTAGCATCTGCATCAAGAAGTTTCCTGTCTATTTCAGTCATAGCAAGGCCTGTTGGATCGGTGACTTGTATTCCTTGCACAATAGAAAAAAGAACTTCCATTCCAAGAGATCTTAGATTAGATCTCATTCTGTTCTTCCAGATCTGGAAATTGCTTCCATCGAAGTGAGGGACTCCCCTGAAATTGATCGCGTTTTCCATGATGAAGAAGGTCAGATTCAACACCAGCAACCTTTACGCTCTGATACCACTTGAAGGACCCTAGGACACCCTGAGAGGGGAGGGGTGAATCAGGGTGACCACTTTTTCTTTTAATGTGATGGATCTTGTTCCCACGTTGGTAGGAACTTGATGAACCTGTATGATGATTATGATCAGAAAGAAAACATTCACAAGCACAGAGAAGACACAACCATTTTTACTTGGTTCACCACTAAGGGCTACGTCCAAGGAGCATACGCCGATAGGTTGTCGGTCGTACCAAAATCCACTATGCTTCACTAGCTGTAGATTACAAAAGTTCGGGTACAGTCGCTCTGTCCCAGGCTCACTGCCTTTACAAAGGTTCAGGGATAGCTCACTACTTCCCTCGGGTCACTCCCATTGACTCCCCCTAGCTCACTACCGTTGGTGAAGTCCCACTCAGTTTATAGACGTGAAGGTCTCTTCTTCATTTGCATAAGAGTGCATCCTTTGTTGTATGTAGATGCTCTATTGAAGTCCAATTCTCACCAGAAGAAGAATATCACTTTTCCTCGAATGTACCGAGTAGTCTCTCGGCTTTCGTGCAGCTCCAAACAGGCCAGTGGGCTTTAGCAAAACCAGGCGTGCTTCTACAAGACAGTCGCGCAAGTCCCACTACGGTGCGCAAGTCCAGACTGGCGCGCAAGTGTCATCAAAACACATGCGCGACTCTTCCTTCCCCAACTACAAACTTGCGCGGTCCACTTCCTTTCTCTTCCAAACCTCCTTGGGCGCACATCCAAAAACCGGCGCGCAAGCTCTACTTGCGCGACAAAACTACCACCTGCGCGACTCAACCACCTGCGCGACGATAGCTCGAACAATCTCTCGGCCTTGAACTCCGTGAGAAATGAGGAGGGGTGGTCCAGTATTTATAGGAAAACTGAACCCCCTGCGCGGCAGCGCGCAAGTCCCTCGACGGCGCGCAAGTCTTGTCTTCAATAAACTCTGTCGCGCAACTCATTTGCGCGACCCAACCAACACTTGCGCGACCTTCTTTCCGTAGCCAAATTTTGATGTTCTGATCCTCAAAAACATATGGACCGCAAGTCTTTTATCCTCCAAGATCACGGCGCGCAAGTACCATTGCCAAAAACACTTTATTGGCCGATTTTTAGGCCCAAAAAATTGGCAAACACTAGGAAACAACGCCACCTTCACTACTGTTTTCTGCTTGAACGGTATGATCGCTTTGTTGGTACACACCCTGAACTTCCACTGATGATTGACAACAAACACAAACCATACACCGAATCATGCTTTGAAGAACCTGGTTCCAACAGTATATAATGATGAAGTCTTATGATATTAAATGTCCAATAATCTAGAAGATATATATAATTTCTAATATCTTATAAGAAACTATTTACATGAAAATTAATTTTTTGAAATATTATAATATGATATATTATTATTCTATTTAATAGTATGATCAACTGTATATTTTGTCACGACCTGACCCAATGGGGCTCGAGCCGCGACTCCCCAAGCCCACCTCCAATAGGCCAGGGGCTGGCTACTATCGCTGAGTAGGCTATCACACACATGGGAGGCATTAGCCTAAGGTACCTGTACACATGCACCCCAAAAAACCTCCATGCAACAGTGCAGAGATATAGAAAACTGAAAGGTAAATGCATGCATACAATCTATCGCAAACCAGAGTGCGACAACGAAAGTACAAAAAGGAAAAACAGGGACCACCAAAAGAAAACTACAAAGTGCGTCCAACCTGCTCTGAAGAATGGGAATGCTGTGACAAACACCTGCCAGAAAGCTCCCTCGGCACCGCACTGACAAACACCCCGGTCAGTCTCGATCACTTAGCTCCGCCTGCTCCGAGTCCTCCTGGGACTCCGTCGAAAGGCCTGTGGTCTGCACAAGACACAAACATGTGCGGGAAAAGCCCATGTAGGGGTGAGTATAAACATACTCAGTAGGCACCCCAAAAACCCAAAACCAAAGAGAGAATCTGAATGGCAACAATCCGATCATCCTAGCCAGAGGGAACCCCGACAAGAGAGAAACTCCATATCATGACCATCCTCGGCTAAACACAACTAGTCAGCTCAGCTTAGGTGTATTCCCATACATACACCTTGAACAATCCAGTTATACCCACCTCACGCATCAAGCCACAAGAGGTACCGACATCATCACTAGCAACTGTCCACAACCAGGAGAGTACACCACACAAACACTGTCATCCCAGATGACACTCATCCAAGAGATACACTCCATCGGGTTTCTCACAAACCTCTCAGACGCTCACACGAGAGATCATGCTCGTCCGATAGAATCACTGAGGAAACCTCGCTGAAACAATATAACCACCAAACTCCTCGGATATGGGATCACTCCTAGGGTCCTCTAGGGGATACCAGAACCCACTCCGGTAGATGAAGATCTCAGAGATAGGGGATCACTCCCAGGGTCGGCTGAGGGATAAAACAACCCGATCTGGCGCTCGACAGAAGCACATCACTCAGATAGAGGATCATCACCCATATAAAGGTGTTCACGATGATACTAGAACCATATATGGTATAACTCGCGATGTAGGGGATCAAACCGAAGATTCTGCAACCCTAAAAAAACCACGCACTGAGTAGGGGATCACATAACCAATGATACCACAACCCTACTATACACCTCATGATGAGTAGGGGATCGTATAACCGATGATGCCACAACCCTACTGAGTACGACCCATCGTGTAGGGGATCATAATCCCTATGATGTCACAACCCTACAGGGTTAACCAACTAGACAGGGGATCGCCGCCCATGGATAACCGGTCACAGTGATACCAAGAACCCGATCTAGGGTAGTGACGCTAGAGGATCCCACTCCGGCCCACCGGGGGGATACCACAACTCTAACAGATTAAACATCCCATCCAGAAGATCACAAGCCAAAACTAGGGTTGTGATGCCACGCAAACCCTCGTAGGAACAAACTAATGGAGGACCGTCAACCACTGCTGGTCCAAACATTGCTAACCCGAGCGACCCAACACAACGCCACACTGCGCATATCCAAGGCCGATACCGAGGCCACCATCGCGTTCCACGTGAAAAAATACGCAGGATAGGCTGTTTACTCGCCCAAAACGGAGCACCGGTGAAAAATGCACTATTCACCGTAGCTAGCTCGTGTGGGGGTACACAAAATGATCCTGAAACCCATCGAGAAGATCATACCACGACGAACCCCTCGAAAAAACAAGCGGAATTGACTACTCGTTCGTCCGAAACAGACACCAGGTGAAAAAGTTACTTTTCACCGAAGCCATCTCGGGTGGGGCTCATATCTCGATTCCGAAACTCAACGAATGGATCACACCATTGCGATCCTCTCAGAAAAACACATAGGATCGACTATTCATCTGTCAAAATCGGACTACTGGTGAAAAAGTTGTGTTTCTCTCTAAACGCCAAAACTCGGTCTCATGGGGCCCGCACCCCACACTCAGTCCCAATAGCCGGAAACCATCTCAAAAAGTCCGTCGTACCATCAGGGTCACAACGCCACTGACGGCATGTCAAACGGACACTCCAGGAAAATGTTACAACTGGTCAAAGTCAAATAATAATTAAAATATTATTATTATTCGAGGTTTCGTGACCCCGGGCCACGGATACAACCCAAAAAAACCCGAACCTAACCCAATAGGTCCGTCCCAATCCCAGGGTCGCATCGCCATAGACGCCACGCGAATGGGACCTTTGAATTGCACAAAACGGGGGTTTTTAGAACCCTCGGTCCAAACTGGATGAGTCCAGCCCCACCTGGCTGGTCTGGCCGGCCTGCACCGGCCCACCCCGGCTGGTCCGGCCGCCGCCGCCGCTGGACCACACCAGCCGACAGACCTTCTCCGCACCGCGACCTGCGCCACTGCGGGACAGCTGCGCTTGGTGGCGCGCCGCCGCACCCCAGGCGGCCGTCGTTGCCTCACCGGGCCGGCCCGCCGTGGCCTGCCGCTATCCGCTGGCGCCGGCACCGCCACGCCGGTGCCGTGCCGCCGGATCTTCCGTGGCCCGCCCGGAGATCCCCAGTGGTCCGTTTTGCGATCCGGAGGCGTCTGCGCGACCCCCGGGACCCGATATATACTGCTACAGCTTCGATTTGTAGGAAAACACAGAAAAAATGGGATCGGGGGTTAAAACTCAAATCCGCCTACCTCACAGGCGAAACGCCGATGTTCTGCCTTAGATCCGGGCTCCAGATCTTCCGCTGCACGCTCCTGGAACATCCGCTGTCGAAATCCAAGCTCGTGAGCGCTTAGTTTTCTCGATTGGGCGGATCGACAACGAACAACAGTGAAGAACGCCGAGAGGAATGAGAAGGGGGGGGGGGTGCTGATATTTATTTCTGTTCTAGAAAAATATCTGTCGCCTGCCGGCGCCAAACCCTCCTCGGACCCGACACCCGATGCAAACAATGTTACAGTCACCTCTAGGGTAAACGTGCCATTCTAAACGCAATGACAGAATCGAATTTGCGATTCGGGAGTCCCTTCAGAAGTTATTCGAGTTGACCCTCGTAAACCAACTTTTCCACTTATTTATAAAAACACCCCTGATGGCTTTTTCCACTGCAGGCTCGCGCCCACAAAGTTTACACCTCGACTAGGGTAAAAGGCACATTTCGGACGCAACCGCGCCCTCAGATTCCCGATATGAGCTACCATTTAGGAGATATCACACCCCTGCCATGTCCATAGTATAAAAATACTTAATATTTTTATAAAATTAATTTTGGGCACACCGAACCTCAGAATCGCACGCCGTCTTCACGCATAGCTTGGGAATTATTTGTAGAAATATTCCATAGTCTGACAGGGCCAAAACCCAAGTCTCTACATATTTATTTAACATGTTTATCTTTATTCATTAGTTCTATAATTACTTATGAAACTTTTATAAATCTATGAATATATATATTAATGAACTATTTTATACATAATTAAATTGATATCAAAATAAAATAAGCATGTTATATATATATTTCATGTTGGAAATTGAGAGAATAAAATTTTAATTCCTTATAATATGAAGATTCATCATCCAATTATTTTTGGGAGTATTCTATGGAATTTTATATTAATTATTTTGGGATATTTTACTGTTTTACTAATTGTTTTCTAATTTATTATTATATAGTGTGTTATTGTTAAATTACCATCCTAAATAGTGATGAAAAATAATGTGAATCACTGTTCAAAATTATTATAAAGAACAAAAACATGATGAAAAGTCACATCACCCATCCTGATACTCCACTTTGACTGAAGGACCTTCTAGATCCCCAAAGGGTGGAAACTAGTTTCTAAGAACCGAAGAACACTCTTTTGGAAATTATTTAACACTTAAATGGAGTAAAAAATAATAGATCATTTACTATTATTTTGAAATGGATCTTCCACACATTATATATCTTTTCAATATCAAATAAGTATAATTAGATAATATTACCATCCCAATGAGTTGTATTCATTAGATTATTGAATCAAACCATTTATAATGATATATCAACATCACCTAAAATGAGCATGTAACAAGATATATAAAAATAACATGAAATGAAATACATTTGAAGATAATTCATATTGGCTAATATATTGAATAACATGAATATAATCCTAAAAGAGAAACAAGCTACTATATCACCTCTATCCAACCCATTGGTTCTATCCACATCCCAACGAATCCATCATCTAATGTGCAATTATTAAAAATATAATATACAATATCCTTCCTATATAAAAAAAGAGAGATTCATAAAAACAAACACACACACACACAATAATGTCTATATAGAGTGTGATCGAATAGGACCATTAGGATTTCACCATTGATTCTATGTCATTAATTTAATTAAACATGTAATAAATTTTCTTTCGAAAGAAAATTAAATGTAAGGTTTCCCATTTTAATATTAAATAATCTATAAGAGAAAAAAAATATTATATTTAATAAAGAATAAACCCTTTACCTTTATGAAAAAAAATTTAACATCTTTTAGAACCCAAAACATGATCATTTGATTTTATGAAAAACCATAAAACTCATTTTAAAAATTTTTGAATGATTTTCTGAAAAACTCAACCTTAAACCAAATTTATTTCCATAACACAAAAAAATAATTCTATAAAACCGAAAAAACATATCCAAAAGTAATGAAAGTAAGAAAATTTTTCATGGAAACATTGACATGAAAGAAAAATGTTCTTACAATCAATAAATAGAATTAGTTCTTCTACTGAAAAGAATATGGTGATAAAAAAATCATGTAATGGAAATCCCTTATATAGAGAAAATGATCAGGAAACATATTTCTTGAGATACCCCAAGGAACTAAGTGTGATTATTTTGATGACCTTATGAAAACATGAACATGTGGACAAAAGATGTTATATCTAAAAATAATAAAACCCACATTATAGGGTTGGAATAGGAATTAATAATAAACAATAGGGGTGAATTGTTTCCATAAAAAATCATGAAAATATTAAAATTTCTATCATGAAATGAAGAGATCATTTCCTTCTCTGTTAAATTAGAGTGAGATGTAGAAATTAATAGTGGGGATAATAACAAAATGATGTATAATGGTTTATTGAATAGAAATAAAGTAGTATACTCACCCAATTCTCTACTGTATGAGTTTTGGTTATTTTCCCTAGTAGGTCCTCTTATCTAAAGACCTATACAGTTGAGTACACGAAGTTGACAGCTTACAAGGCTTTTATAAGGACTTCTAGTTCTTTTAAAAGTAATAGGTTATCCAAAACATAAACTTAGAATCTGATACTCCACCATTATTTATTCTGAGGGGAATATACTAAAAATAAATTAGGTGAGATTACATTTTTTGTGAAATAGATATAGCTTATAGTTGAAGTATCAAATGAAAGATATAGATGATCTTTGATAATGTACCACATCTGGAAAATAATCTTTAATGGTGTGGATTCTTCTATTTATTTTTATTTAAATAGAAAAAAATATTGAAAACAATGTTTTGAAGGATTCCTTATTTTTTTATAATGTGAGTGAATAAGGATAGAAAAGAATATTCTTATCTTATATAAAATGATGAGAAAAAGAATATTTCATCACCTTATTTTTTTCATAGTTTTTACGTCTTTAATCTTCTTCATGTATTTTTATTTTTTCTAAAGATAGATATATACAGGTAATAAATATCATAGAGTATCTAATCTTTACTTCCATTGGATATTAAAATTAAATATGGTTAATAACATTCATAAATATCCCATGATGTGCATATCACTATTTGTTTCTTCCTTTAAGATAAATATACAATAATATCATTTAAAATAAGCGTAAAAAATATTTGGACGAAATTTATAGAATAGTATAAGAATTGAATGATACAAAAAACATCTTTAAATCCATTCAGAACACTTTAAGTGTAACCGAAGTAGTTTCTGAAAACTATCATCACAATCAGAACATAATATCCAATATTTGAATTTGTATATCTTTCTATCCAATCACTTTTATAAAAAAATGATATCATAATAAACAGAACATTTTTCTCTATATATAATTCCCCATAAACATTGAAACATATTCATTAATAATCCTTTAGTTTTATTAGAATTTATCCAACTCATAAACTACAAAAATAATTATCAATTAGAATTCATTATATTTAAATACAACTGATCTTATAAAAAATAGTATTATAGGATTCTTAAACTCTAGGTTTTTATTTCTGTATATATAACATTTTAAATAATTATTACATCCCAACATTTAGGACACATAAATGTTCCTCCAAGTAGAAACTATCAGGAGTTTTTACATTCTCATGTTCCTATTCATATCTGTAATCCATTGTGTAGGCATATTGTTCATCTTGTTCACCTTGTCATGAAATGAGTATGTGTTCAAAAAAACATATTTCAAAATTGTAATCCTTCAATTTCGTGTGATTCTCTTGTGTTATTGTTGTAGTAATGTTATGCTTCACATTTCCTTATTATTATAATTAATTATCAATATAAATATATTCTATGATCCCCCACAAGATAAAACAAATAAGAATTCAGCATGTAGTATTTCACCCTGTAAACATTGGGGAAACACAAATTAGGTTTCCATCTTGAAACAGTGCATCTAAAACTCCATTTTTTCAAAAACATAGTAGAAAAACATTTTAGAAAGTGATTTATCCATAGTAATTTAACATTGTGAAATATAAATGAGGTTATATGGTAGAAATATTCATATTTAAAACTCTAAAAATTCATCGCACAAAAGTTCAAGATTCTATAATTTAGTTACAAACATATGTAGTGAGTTTACAATCCTTGGATGAAGTTTTTCATTTTGTAAATATATGAATAGTAGGATGAGTTTTATTTTGTATAAAAATAACACAAGGTAACATCCTGAAATTAAGGTAAATTCTTCTTAGAATGTAGGTTTTATGTTCATATGGTTCATGAATGTAGTGTTCATGAAAGTAGGGTTCATGAACGTAGGGTTCATGACCACTATCGTGTAGGGTTCACCAAATGTAGGGTTCATGAACATACGGTTAATTAACAACATATCATAGGGATCATGAATTTAGGGTTCATTACAGCCATATGGTTCATGAAAAATACCTTTGTATCAAAAACAGTGTCAATAATATAGAGTTGAAGAAAAATTCAGTGTTGATTAACCATACATTCCCTTTTCTCAAATGTAGTGTTGATTAACCATATTTTACCTTTATCAAACATTGCTTTGACTAAATATAATGTAAATTTGAAAACTATAGGTCTGGTTAATAATAATTTCCATTTAAAAATTATAGGTTTGATTAACCATACATTTCATTTCTCAAATATATGGTTGTACTGTTCAGAATGTAGGGTGTAGAAAACTTGACAACATACCTATAGACACTTCGACAATTTTTTTAGAGTTATTTAACATTGAATCCAAAATTCATTATAGAAGCAATATATTTATTAATCATTAGGATATTTTTGACATATCGTTAATTAAATCAATATGACTTCTACAGATCCTGATTTCTTTAAAAAATATAAGTAATAATATTCTGAAAAAACTATAGTTCTAAAAAATAATCTCAAAAATATGGGAAATTTCTTGTCCATTCAAACACACTTTCTAGGATTATATATAAACTGATGAAATGAATACAGATTTATTGTATTTCCATACCAAAATGTTTCAATTAATATCAATACCTTCAGAACTTATAGTAAATTAAATACAATAGGGTTTCATGTCTATTCATTATAGATATTCAAAACTAATGCATGAAATTCAGATATTTTTTAGACCTCATAAACCAACATTCTAGACGTCCTCAAATAATAATACAATATAGAAAAATAACTTATATATACAATAGTATGAGCATCACAAAAATAAATTCACTATATCTTGAGGTATCATCAAAAGTCATAGGTGACTTTCAGATAAAAACTGTAATGTCACCTAAATATCTTGTAACAGATTCAGTGAATTTTTTCACCTTCAACACAACAGAATTGTATTTCAACATTAAGAGAAGAAATGAATATAATATTCCCATATATCCATTTCAAAAAATCCCTTATTATTCTGATCACTATTTCATCATATATTAAACAAATACCATGATATACTAAACCTGTAACACATAAAAAAAATCATTAGAAAACAAATAATGATGGGTTAAAGTAATTATCAAAACAAAAAGAATATGAGAATGATAAAGACCCACAAAAAATTATCCCCATTATTGATAACTACATAACCCTAATTATATTCCAACATTTTCAACCTTTTTTTAGTGATCATAAAGAAGATTTGTTGAGGATATTAAATAATATAATAAATTTACCCTTTTAATATTGAATATAAATTTGAAATTTATGAAGCAGTTTAAAAAATATTTAAATTTTGGAATAGAAAATTCCCTTCCCCACTTTTAAAATATCTTAATGATGAGATATTTAAAGATATTTTCCAAAGAAATGTAGTAATTTACACTCCCACTACATTCATGCTTCCTTTAAAAAGATAAAAAGTTAGAATCAGGGTTCCATGAAACCATATATTATATTATTCAATGAATAATAAGGGTTTTAAATGAATGTATTAGACCATTTCATTCATTCTATGATAAAAAAACATTTAAAATATGCTAAATATTTAAGTTAATCCACTTAATACATTTTATTATCATAAATAATATTTAATGAATTAAAAATATTTTCAAGTAATTTTAGTTAAGTGAAATGATTTCAAAAAAATTTAAAATAAAAATTTAAAAAATGACTTTTTTCAAAAGTGAAAAATGAAGAAAAATTATTTAATAATATAATAATTTACTACATATATAACTAGTTTAATTTAGAATATTCCATTAATCTAAATATAAATACATTAAAAACATGCTTACATACAGGATAACTGTTTATATAAAATCATAAGAGTGGGTTTAATGGAAATTGGTTAAAAAATTAATTTAATGAATAAATTTATAAAATAATTAACTGAGAAAATGATTTAATAGTTTAACAAAGATAATTAAATGTAATGGAATAAGAAGATAAAACATTTAAACAAATTTATCACCCTTTATAGAACATTGAATGAATTCATTATTGAGAATAAAATAATTCCTCGATTAAATATTCTACATATAATGAAATTTTAATTTAATTGAATTGGAAATGAAAATATAATAAAAGACTATAGTTTTCAAGAATGAAAATAATTATGTAATAGTGAATTCCACTGGTACATAACTATAAAATATCAAATATAAGTTTCTTTTGGTACCCATATACTTTTTGGTATAGTATTGTTAGAAAATAAAGATTTAAGTAACAAAATATTTTTATTTTGATCAAATATATTATAATTAATCTAGACTATTATTTTGAATACTGAACATTCATGAAACTGAAATATTGATGTTTTATAAAATAAAAGTCATTAGTATAATCTTCATTAATACCATTATAAAAACATTTAATTGCAGACCTGATTTTTATTTTTCAAACTAGGAACAAAATAATTCTTATATAGTTTGGGATTTTCCCTAGTTCTAACAATACCAAATTTTTTTTATGAATGTTTTTTTCTAGGAATTTGATTAAAATAATTTCTCCATTAAGAATAATACTTGATACTTTTTTTAAATTAACAAATTCATCCCAAAAATCATTGATTATAGTTTCATGTTGATCAAAATATTTTTTGGAATAATTTGATCTTAAATCAGAAATTTTCATTGAAATAAAATTCATTATCAATTAAAATAGAATCATAATATATTATATGTTTTATATCATCTTTATTTAAGGATTAAAATATTTTATGATGCCTAAAACAATATTTATCACATCCATCATTATATGAATTTTCTGAACAAAATCATTTAGAGTATGATGAATTTATCTCATCATCATGAGCCATAATAATTTTATTTACCATTATTATTTTATTTATCATATTATGAGTTTTTAGTATATTCAATTAGTTTGTGAAAATTTCTATAATCATAATTTTCATCCATAAAAACATTTAGTGAATTATCTCTCTCTATGAAAGAAACATGGTTTTCAGTTTTTTCATACATCTCAACATTACGCATCTCAATGAAATCCTTTAATACCTAATTTGTTTCTAATATTGTAGATCCCAAGACATAATAATCATTTTTAACTTCATTAAATTTATGAATTCCTTCAAAATAAACTAAAATTTTCTCCACATCTCATGGGAAGTAACACATTGATAAACATGATTGAATTACTAATGACCATGTCCACACATAATTTCATTCATTTCTCTGGATTTAATATCACATTCACTTTCCTTTTCATCATCACACTATTCTATGTCTCTAGGTATTTTATAGTTTTGATAGTCTTCATGTAAACATTTAAATTAAGATTCTTCAAATAAGTAGTAATGTATTATTTCCATAATCTATAATTATCACCATTAAAATAAGGATCACAGATTTCCAATATAAATTCTCAAATACCATCTATTGAAATTTTTCATAATATTATTTTCATAACTCAAAATTATTTAGGCTAACATAAATCCTAAATATTCAAAAAGATACCAACCTTTTATATTACATGTTTGGTATCATATAGAAACAATAAAATATTCACATATTAAAAAAAATATAAATATAAAAAAAGAGGAATCCGTCTAATATTACTATATTGTGTCGAATAGATTCATATTACCAGAATGAGAAATATCCCTTATAGAGTCCAACCATTAATACGACTTATTGTTTCTGAATGGTTATAATGAATACACAATATGGGGAGGGGTAAATTTTTTCCTTTTAAAAAATCATGACAATATTAAAATTTCCCTCTCAAAATGAAGTGATCCTTTACTTCTCCAATTATTTTGAGCTATTAGTGGAAATAAATAAAGAAAGAGATCAAATTTATATATAATATTTTGGAAAATAGAAATACCATAGTCAACTCCTCTAACTCTCTACTCCATGAGCATGGTGATTTTCATTAGTAGTTCCTCTTATTAGAAGGACTCTATAAATTAGTATAGGAAGTTCAAGCTTATAAGAATTTTATAAGGCCTTCAGGTTCTTTTACAATGAATCAGTTATCCATAGTTTAGTCTGATAAGATGAAATTCCACCACAACTGAGTCTGAGTAGCCAATACTCAATATAAAATCTAAGAGGTGATTATTGTTTTGAAACATGTTTACCTCACATTGGTTGAAGCAATTGATAGATGTATATGATCTTCAATAACATAAAACAGTTGAAAAATAATCTTAAATGTTGTGAAGGATTATTATTATTACTATTTAAAAAGAAAAAAAATAGATTGAACAATAATTTAATGGTTTATTAAATATTTACACCATTATAGGTTGAGGATTTACAAAGAATTTTTCTCTCTAATTTAAAATGATAAATAACAGAATATTTACACACATTATTTTTTTCAGAGTTTTTATGTCTTTACTATTGTTCATGTATTTTTATATTCCTTTCCAAAGAGAGATATGTATTGAGAATAAATATCCAGGAGTAATATCTTTCCCCATCTATTGGTTATTAAAAAAAATAGAGTCAATATCCTTTATAAAATATCCCATGAATAGCATAATACCATTGACATATTACTATAGAATAATTTACCAATAATATCATTTAAAATAAGTGGAATAAATCTATTGATAAACTATAAAAAATAATATATGTGTTGAATTATTTAAAATTTGTATTCAAATCCATTTACACCACTTTAAATATAGTCAAAAGAGTACCTAAATCTAAAATCAAAATTCAAATATAAATTCAAATATTAGAAATTGAATAACCTTCTATCCTCTAATTTTTTTTAAAAAACGATGTTAGAACAAACTGTCCAATTTTCCCCAATAATACAACACCATATGTTTTGAAATATCTTCATACATAATCCTTTGTATTTATTATAATTTATTAAACTGAGAAACTACTGAAATAATTATAGATACGAATTCAACATATTGAAATACCATGGAAGATATAAAATAGGGTACCATAAGATACTTAAACTCTATTATTTTCATTCTATATATTTCACCTTTTAAAAAAAATTTCTATTTAAACATGTTGTATACCTATGAGCTTATCCAAGTAGAAAAAATTTTGAGTTCCTCCTTTTAAATATTCCTATACATACCCACTATCATTTTTGCAACCATATTTTTCATCTTGTTCATCTTCTTAAAAAATAAGTAGGTCTTCAGTAAAAAATATTTTAGCATCTTAATCCTCTAGTTTTTTTGTCATGTTCATGTGGTATTGTTGTAGAAGTGTTATACTACACACATTTTTCCTTTTAGAAATATTTATCATTATAAATATATATACGAGCCCCTGGAATGTGAAACAAATAATCTTTTAGCATGTAGTGTTTCATCATGTAAACATGAAGGAAACACAACATTATTTTCTAGCATAAAATATAGGATCTAAAAATCACTTTTTTGCATCACATAATAGATTACAATTTCAGCAGGTGATGTATCCACATGAATTGGAATTGAAGAAATATACAGAAGGATTGGTAGTAATTTTTTTCTATTTATCACCTTAAAAAATTATCACACATGAGGCCATGAATCTATATTTTAGTTGCAAGAGTATGAAGTGAATTTAATCCCTTCGTATGCAACATTTCATATTATAAAGACATCAAAAACACTATTAGTTTTATTTTTGGGAAAAATAACATAAGGCAGCTTCAATAATGTATGATACATTATATACGGAATGTAGAACTCAAGAACATTGGGTTCTTGAATGTATTATTCATGAAGATAGGGTTCTTGACCAGTGTAGCGTTGTGTTGACTTAAAGTAGAGTTCATGAACATGTGGTTCATTACGAACATAGCGTAGGGTTAAATTGAAGTAGGGTTCATTAAGGAATGGTTCATTAACAACATATGATTTATGAACCATACATTTTTATCAAAAATTAGTGTTGATAATGTAGGGTTGAATAAAAAAATAGGGTTGATTAACCATACTTTCTCTTTCTCAAACGTAGGGTTAATTAACCATATATTACCTTTCTCAAATGTAGGGTTTATTTACCATTCATTTTATTTCTAAAACATAGGTTTGATTAAACAATCGTTATATTTATTAAACATAGGTTTGTTTAACCATAAATTCCCTTTCTAAAATGTATGTCTGAACTATTCATAAATTAGGGTTCAAAAAATACGACAACTTTCATTTAGATACATAAACTAATTTCGTATCCCTTTAACAGAAGATTAATTCGTCAACCTAGAAGAATTATATTTATGAAATACTAATTTATTTCTAATGGATCAAGAATGATATCAATCTAACATCAATAACTCCACACATTTTAAAAAAAAGAAGTAATAACATTATTCAAATACTATAGTTCTAAAAAATCACCATATATTATTAGAAAATTTATATTCCATCAAAATAATATTTTTAGGAATTGATGTAAATAGATAAAAATAAGATAAATTGATTATATTTTTATACAAATTTGTTTGGAGATATTAGGATATCTGTATAAATTATAGTAAATCAAATACTGTAAGTTTTCAAGTCTATCCACTGATGTAACAACTTCAGTGGTTTTTTAGAACACCAAAACAACATTTTCAGACTTCCTCATAAATAGATAATGTTTTAAAAAATATATTTTAAATAAAATGGTATATGTATCACATAAATATATTCATTGTATCTTGAGATATCAAAAAATCATAAGTGACATTATGATAAAAACTACAATGTCACTTGAAGGTCTTATAACAAATTTAGGCAATTTTTTCACCATAAAAAAAACTAAATTGGATTTCAATAGTAATAGATTAAATTATATTATTTATATATTTTCATTGGAGAAAAAATATTATGGTTATAATAATTATTTATCATATATAAAATAAATACCTTGACATAATAATTCTAAAACACCAAAAAAATCATTAGAAAAAATAATGATGGGTTAAAGTAATTATCAAAAAAAAACTATATAAGAATGAAAAAGCACCACTAAACACATTTGACTATCCGAAAATATATTTATAAGGGTGAAACCTCCCACATATCTTTATCTCATGATAAATGGGTCATTAGAAGCATGCTTAGTAACTCAGGTAGAATTTATCTGGACCTATCATATTGATACCCATGTTACCATGATAAAAAACCATGTAAATGAGAAATAAGGTGAGGAATATAATAAAATAAAATATAAGAAATTTCCCAGGGATCACCTCTAACACCCTTTCATAATACAACTTATTTACAAATCAAACATCTCTCACAAAAATAATAAATAACCCATAGTAGGTGAAATATGAAAATAAAATAAAATTAGGTTCCATGAAAAAATATCCCTCTCATTTGTACTATTACAAATAATCCATCACATAAAAACTATATTGGAACTCCATTCCGGTTTTATTATTTTTATTTTTATTATTTAAAAAAATTATGATGAAATTAAAATAGAATCATTTGGAATCAATTTTTTGGAAATCCATAAAATATCATCTCAAATAATAAAGAATGAACTGTGGTTTTTTTTTAAAATTTATTTAAATATGTTTATAGATAATTTAAACAAAATCTTGGAATATAAATCCCTTCATTTCATGAAAAATAGTTAAAATACACAAGCTAACCCTTTATATCCATATAAAAATTAAAATGAGAAACTTTATAAACACTTCATTGATATCATATATATTTAAAATTTCATAGGAAGAAATTATAAAAACAAATTATTATATGAGTTATAAAATAATGTATGTGTATAGAAATATATGCCTAAAATATTTTAAAAACAAGTAGTAGTGTGTCTCTCTCAATAGATAACACATGAATGATTATGAAAATTCCATATATGAGTTTAAGAAAAATAAAACCATGGGATAGAATAAACCCAAACACCACACTCAACATGAGTAGTTGATTAGGGTTCATAGTGTAAGAGAAGACTGTTGGAGAAATGGAATATAAAAAAGGAATAACTGAAAAGATGATAGAAAATTTGTGTTTACTATGGAAACCAAATGGTATTTCAATAATATGTTCCAAAAATAAGAGGATTTTTAGAGATAATATATTCTCTAAGATACCTATGAACCAGTTGAATGATAGGGATGAAGAGTAGAAGAAAATACTAAAAAATCCCATGGGGGGAATTGGTTAATTTATTTTTAATTGAAATCTAGTCATATTGCATGATTTTATGACATGGTCTGGTAGAGTTTGTTCAAATATCACTTAACCCATTGGAATCTCATTTGGAACCCTCACAGTTGTGAAACATGGCTAACAAAACTCTGTCATTCTTGATAAATATCTCTATCAAAACTATAAAGACACATAGAATACAATCAACTTTTTGTAAACTAACTGTTCACAATTCATGTGCCACCACCCTAATTAATAAATGGATTTTATTATTTATATTGGGTTTTGTAGGGTTATGTTCCAATTATTTACTTCTAATAAAGAGATAAATTACAAAAAAAATATCCCCTAGAAAGGTCCCTATGTATAGTTTTTGACATATTTTCCAAAAAAACATTTCATACTGGCTATTTAAAGAGAAATATTTTCTAGAATTTCAAAAATAATTCCCCAAACTTTTCAATGATCATATTAGACATAATATTAAATAATAAAAACACTTTAATAATAAAAATAGTCTTTATAATCTCCCCACAATACCACATTCTACCACTAAAAGTCATAGGTCAATATAGAAGGCAATTAAGAAATAATTCCTCCACATGTAAATGCTTGAGGTGGGTGGGTTGGGGAAAACTAATAAAACGAAAACATTAAATTAAAGATCCCAAAGATCATAAAAATACACTAAAATCTACATGTATATATCAAACAAAACCATCACACTCAAATTACTAAGGTAACATATAAATAATATTAGTCTCCCCGTCATTTGAAATTATAATAAAATAGTGGAACAAAAGGAAAATAATTATTACAGGATACCTCCAAAAAATACGAAATTAGTCCACCAACCACAACCATACATTATAAAGAAAACCAATCAATGTTATAAAATATAAATTCCCCTTAATAAATTTTTTTTTTAAAAAATTAACATCAAACTACATAAAAAAACCAGAAAATAAAATTGTAATGGAATAAAAAATTCATTAATATACCTCAACAAGACAAAAAATGGTTCTTCAACTAGTTCAATGTAGTTTACACAATTAAAATTAGTCCGAAACCTAGAACACCATCTCATGTTAATCATATAAATTTAACTATCACCTACATGTGCTTATCGAGAAGCAACACTAATCTTTTATACTCAAGCATAATACAAAGATCTTTTATGTTCTTCCCCTATAAAGTCTATAAGAAAAATAAACATCCATAGCCATAACAATTATAAGAAACATTATTTTACTAATTATATATACACATAACCTTGAATAACTAACATTCATAAAAAATGATTAGTAAACCATGATAACCTAAAAAATATCCAAATACAAAAATGGTTCCATTAAAATAATCAACTATAAGGGAACATATATCCTAATCTAAGACACACCAACTTATATATATTTGTTCATTCCCAATGAAAATAAAAAAACATAGGAAACAAAAACTCCCCAACAGTAGACCGAGATATGGGCAAAGTCAATATTCAATGAAATGATATTTCTAAGAGAGAGTGGTAACTCACCCATATGGGCATTGACCCCAAGATAGGATAAAAAATTAAATCACTAACTCAATCTAGGAATAATTAATTAACAAATCATTAGGGAACTCCCATGAAATGGTCTATATCTAGGGTTTCTTTTGAATCAACTACTCAATTTGAAGTTAGGGAGGTGTCTGAATATTAAATGATTTACTATATGTTATGAGAAAACTCACCATTATAATAATACTATAGTATAATAATTTTAAGTTATTTATTATATATATAGGTGGAATTATCTAACTAACACATAACTTGAACACAACCAATTCATTCCTCAAATTTTTATGGAAATGGTCCCATTAAAATCTAATTTAAAAAATTAAAAAAATACTAAAAAAAACAAATTCTTCACACCCCAAAAAATAATAATTGAATTTATATTCCCATCCTCAAATAGGAAGATATGAAAGTAATTTTACCAAACAATACCCTTGTGAAAAACATAACTCCATTCCTTTAAAACAAATTTACTGTTGTTAAATTTCATTCATTTCGAAAAAAACATCACACAAAATAATTATAATGTAAAATAATGTCAATAATATTTGTATAAAATTTCATATCTAATTCCATTAATTCTCCAAAAAATATAAAAATAAAAATAAACTTTATTAGACACATTTTCTACGAAATTGGTAATCCATCAAAATCAAAAACACATAAAGAAATTTCAAAATAAAAATTTTTATAAAAAAATCCTCATGATCAAAATTGAACAACCAAAATATAGAAACATATAATTCATGAAACCTCCAAACCAATTCCCAATAAATAAAATTTAAACTCTTAAAAATCAAATCAAAACCCTTCCCAATCCACCCCCAATAATGTAGTGCAGTTAAAGGGAAATCCAGAACTAAGAGGGGTCAAAATAACAAATCTGGGTGGAATATAGAGCTATGAATGGTTTGGAATAATGGTTCATCATTACTTTATACAATCATATAATAACTACTATGACATTCATAGAACCATATTTATGGGATCCTTATGGTTTGATCCACCATGGGAACTAACCATGCATCCCTATTTCAACTTCTATTTTCACAAAAAATGAGATAGAACCCAAGAATCACCTTAAAAACTTATCAAGGGTCCACATATCATCTTTTGATATAAATATTCAATCATCTTGTTAATAGTGGAATAAAAATAAAAAAACTCAACCATAAAAATCCATTGTAACTCGAGGTTTCCTTTGAGAAAGAGATCATGAGGCTCCCCTGACAACTACCTATTGAGTTCTCACATCTCTATAAAAATTATATCATGAAACCCGCATATAAATTATGGAAGTACTCTATAATCTAGGTCATTTTTGATAAAATAAGATTTTACCCAGTTTTTAGTGATCCATTCTAAGACATCCCACACCTCACACTACCTGATTCTCTTCTAGGAATGAAGGGTGATCTCGATACCTATGATCTAGAATAAAGTTTTAGGGAAAAAAATCCTTTGATAATAATTATAAACAAACATTAGGGTAAAAAATTGCATAATTTAGAAAAAACATTGATTGTTTTTTACACAATGTATGTCAATAAGATAAGAAATATGTAGAAATAGAACAACAAGCATAATAAATGAGGAATAATTATTAATGTTCTTCATAGCTAATATATCAACATATAAAAACAAAAAAATATCCCATAACCAAACTAGATGAGGTTCTCAATGGAAACCACATTTTCTCTCTAAATCCCAAGCTATCCATCAGATCTAGTGAAATGATAAACAATATTATAAGGAACCTAGATGCTATAGAAAAAAATGAGATCTACATGCACACATATTATTTTTTTATATAGGTTTTGATCTAGTAGTCATAGTTGTATCTCAAAAATCATTTTATGAAAATAATTTAATTAAAAAAGAAATAAATTATAATTTTTAAATATAATTTATTATATACTGTCACATTTTTATTTTAAATATTAAATTACGGAAAAAAATCTCATATTATATGTCATAAACAATTAAATGATTCACCATTGGTAAAAAAAAATGAAAACATTTTTGGAACCCAAAACAAGATTATTATATTTTATGAAAAATACAAAAGAAAATAATTTCAATAAAATGAAAAGGTCTTATATGTAAATTCACTTTTTTAAAAAAAATATTTTCTTTAATTGAAAACAAATATGAAACCACACATTTAAAAAAACACACTGGACCATAAAATATAATCACATTGAGAATCAGCACCCAAAAATCATATTACAATGTATAAAATAATAATAATTAGAAATGGTTACACTAGTAACATGTAAAGGAAATAAAATTAATCATGAAATGTAAATACGTTATATTGATCTAGTGATTAAGAGGAAAATTTAATGGGATATTTCTTACGTACTAGTTTTTGAAGATTCTAATAGAGATATGACAACACAGAAAAATAATATAAGATTTTTTTGTCTAAGAATATTGAAATATGGTTTTAGAAGAAGATGAAGGATGAATTCTTACCCAATGTGATATATTTTTATGTATAACATAGATCAATTTACTTTATTATAATTTGCATCAAAATTTTTTAGATTCAATCTATTACAACAAGTGTATTAAATAGTGTCAATAAGATCAAGTTCATTAGATGAGTGATACTACTCAGATGTGATTGGACAATTTTTAGTGTTTAATTTATATTCGACAATGATCACTTAATTGATGAAACAAAATTTTTTATTAGGCGAGATATGATGATACCTTTCTGATATAATGTTCCAAATATCATGAGTACTGAATGGTCTGGTGATCCTATATTGTGTATGAAGGTGGACATTGAGGTGTGGATGTATAAGATTTGTGTTACAATGTTGAATTATATTATGATAAAATTATTATAGATAAATTTTACTGCTTTGAATTGTTATTAATCTTAAAATAATTTTTTTTCATTATTATAAGTTTAATTTTTGTAAAGATATGATACTATAGTGGAAAAAAATTCATCTAGACAACTCATTTTGATGATTTCTATTAATAGGATGTATATATATGTATACAAGATAAGATCTTAGAAACTTTCATTAGGTGAATAGTATTAATTGAAAGATAACAATGAAATATTCTAGAATTATTTAGAATGATGTAAATTAGTGTAATGTGAAGAAGTATCATACCGATCGTAAATAATTTTTTGTGTTAACTATAAAATTTTTTGTTTCTTATCATCATAAATAGGTAAATTTATTAGGTTAATCTAATATAGGCTTCCATAAAAAGGAAAAAGTCGAATTATTCTGATGTAATTCATCAAACGAATGAATTATTTAGGAAAATACATCTAATATTTTCCTATGTTTTTTAGGAACTATGGTCAGAGTATCATTAGACATGAGGATTTTATGAAGATATACAACGTAGAAGAATCAATATAGTTTATTTTATTTTCATGAGGATATTAAATGAGACAAATATAATTAATTAAATCAACCTTCCAAAAATCATAGATTAGGATCACAATTCTCATAAATTTTTCTGGATGTTTTGTTGATCTTCATTGATGTTAGGTCTTAAGGAATGTTCCTAACATTAACTATAATTAAAGTTGATAAAATATTGAATTTTTTTGAGTGGGATGTTAAAATTATAGTGGTATATTTAAATTTATTTCCCCTATTTTGATTAATTATCATTCGAATAAATCCTACATAATGGTATTTGTTGTGTGATGATATTTGAGTTAATTATTAGTAGTTAGTCAAATTCTTGTCAAAGTGTAGATTCGATCAAATATATAGATAAATGTGGCATCAATTTGATAGATACCACATAGTGTCTTCCCATCAGCTGGTATGAGATGTACAATGTTGAAAACCATCTGAAAAGGAGAGGAAGAGGCTTCCATAGAAACATACGAAGAAGGATTGGTCAAACATATGTGATTTCCCAAAAACTATTCATCACATAAAAAGGGTAATAAACCATGTTTTATCAAAATATGTATACTATGTGAAGAAAATATAACATAGATAGCTTTTTTAGATGGTTTGGAATATAATTTTACTCTCTACTATGCAATAAAGTGAATAATAAATTGAAATAAGTCTATAAATGAGTAATTATCAAGAAGCATAATGAATAAATACTAAATATTGTTAGTGATGTTTCATTCCATTTAAAAAAAATAATATTTACATTTTTACCTATGGGATGAGAACATGCATCATCAATTTACTATAGGGTTATGAATGTTAAATGATATTCCCTTTTTACTAGAACAAAAGATGGTTTATTTTCTAGTTTTTTGTTAGTTGTTGGACTACACATACAAAATTCTGAGGACATGATACTATTACTGAGTAGTGATCCTTATCAATAATTTTTTCTTATGGATGTGTTTGGTTTAAAATTTTTTAGCATAATAATTTAACACTAAAAATAGCTTAAGGTTGTTTTTTATCAAATATTTCATAAAAAAATATGATTAATAATTCACCCACTCTCTCTATCTTTAATCAAAAATGACATGATTAGTACATTCAATTGGTATCATAGTAAAAGTTATCTAAATTGACAATTTATTAATGTTTGAGTAAAAGAAGAATGATATTGGGTGATTTGAACTATATGACAGTAACTAGATTACTATACTCAACAGGATTGACTATCACATATATATAAATATAGAATTATTCCATATATTTTATTCATTATCTATGACGTTTTGAAGCTTATATAGATGTTTTTAAACCTCCTCTAGAATAATTTTTCTAAAAAGAGATTAATTAGAATAATCTATAGGTTGATGGGTGAGAAACAAATGTTATACATTACTCAATATTTCAATGAGAGTTTCTGTGATATAAATTAATTGGAATGGATTAAGATATTTGGGAAAAAATTAAGAACATTTATTAAAGATAATTTTTTTAAAGAAATTAATATATCGATATTTTTGTATGAAGGTCCTATGATTTACGATGATAAATCTGTTGGTGACTTCTTTATATGATTTAATGAAATTTTTTGAGCCATAACACATCTTAGTGAGATGTTAAAATATTAAAACACTATTAAAAATATATTATATATTATTCTAGATATATTATAGGCAAAATTATCATCCATTAAACATATAGGTCTTGAAAATAATTCTAAGTATAATCTATATAGAATTATCATCATATAAGAATTGAGAGAATAAAAAGTTATCTTTACGAAGGAAAATTTTTATTGAGAAACATCATTCAAGGATATATAATAAAAAATCTAATAATGTAGTAGTTAAATAATTTCAAAATGAATTCAACAATGATGACCAGGTTAGTGATAAATTTTAATAATTTATAAATTTTGTGTCTTATATGGTGAAATAAGAAACATGTACATAAAAAGAAAATACACAACTGAAATTATTTGACTCTGGATCCATAATTCACTTTATTATAAATGATCCAAGAGAAAAGGAAGATGAATATGATCAGAAGATAAGAATATATATGAAAAATAGGTTTGATAAATCAATGTTTAAAATCTCGAGAAAGGATTATAATTTCAGTATATAAAATTATATAAAATTTATTTCTATGTGTAAGGAATATTGTGACTGTGATAAAGAAGTTGAAAACATCAATGTTTATGCGGGAAGAAAAATATTATTATAAAAAGAAATTATCTAAATATCACAGGTTAAAAAACGATTAGATTTAAATAATATGAAAGGGAATATAATCAAATTTTTTAAGAGTTAATTGAATGAATGTATTGAAAATGTTATTAGTACTGGAAATAAGAACACGAATTTGAAGAATGAAAATATTTCAACAAATAATTGATAATATTTTCATGATGAAAAAACAATGTTTCTAAAAAATATTGATGACTAAAAGAAGTTTCTTGAAAAGAGGAAAACATTTACATCATGTATGTAGAAATGAAAATTGTGAAACATAAATAATTTAATCTTATTTAATTAAAATGTTTCAAATATTAGTGTCTAATTAGATATTTTTAAAACCTGATTAAAGTAAATTTTAAATGTTATAAGAAGTGTAATCCTTATAAGGATTAACATAAATTATCATCAAAGCTTAATTACATGGTTAAATATATTCACATGAAAAAACGTTTTCATAATACCATATATGTTTATAAGATAATTGATGTTGAAAATTTTAAAAATTTCATGTTTTATGTGTTTAAACCAAAGTCTTATACAATTAGATAGTCTTATAAGGTATAAATGATCCAAATATGGAAAGGAAGATTTTTAGTGGCTATAAAAACATTGGTGCATAAAAAAGGGACATGTTGATCATATGAATGATGACAAAAAATAGTTTCATTCCTATGGAGATCATGTATATTATAGAGGAAAATATATATTCAATTTATACTACTGGTACTATTTATGATTTAGGAATATGGAAAACATGTTTAGGTATAATAATCAAAACCACTATAAAATCATGTGGAACTGGAGGAGAAGTTTGATGATGATTCAACCAACCTAACAAAGTCAACTAGAGAAATCCATTTTGAAAAATGAAAATAGATTTCAAGTACTAGAATTGTTTCTTAATTATGTGATCATCCCAAATATCTTGCTAAAGTATATGATAGATCGAATAGGGTAATAAATGATGGTTAAGAGGGGGGTTAATAGATAATATAATAAAATTTATTAAAAAAACATTTATTATTTAAATTAGTTATGAATGCTGATTACTATAGTTAGTCACAAGAATAATAAATAAATGAATTGAATGATTTTCATAGCAGTTAATTACAATTTACACATAGTATATTATTATACCTCTATAATCTATGAGAGACACAATAAAACAAATATTTTTTGATGGGGGAATTAGAAACCATTTAAAAATCATTTTCTCATGGATTGATAACCATGAAAAAATTAACTTTTGTGTGAGGAGTCACAACCAAAATAAAAATATGACATTAGACTATGGGAGTAAAAACATAAAATGTCATGAAATTGGAATCTAGAAGCCACAATCTGAATATAAGAATAAAAAATTATTTTTTTATGTAGAATCCTAAACTAAAAGTGCAATGTAAATCAAATATAGGAAGAAGTGTAATAGACTCAACAATCTAAGAAAGGTAAATTGAAGAAGAATAAAAAATAGTTTCTAGTTCTTAGTTGTTTTAACATATTGATCATTTATTCATGTAAGTAGAAGAAAAATATGTTTTTTTTCATACCTTGAGAGACTTTCCAATAATAGTAAAAATAGTGTATAATATCAATTCAACAATCACATAGTATAAACAATTTTTATCTATTTTTATCTTATGAAATTGTTGTGTCATAATATTGTAATTATGTGTATGTATTCTAGGAATCCTCAATTGACCTAAATATAATTATATATTGAATACACAATAATGGTAAACCTTAATATTATTCAAATAATAAAAACTATGAAACTAGATTATCAGAGAGAGGGATATAGAGAGATTGATATTATCATTTCATAGTAGTAACTAAACTGAAAAACAAAATTTAATACAATACATTCTTATTCATACCAATATGAAATTATACACAAAATATTTGAAACTATCTAAATAAAAATATGTTAATCATAAATAGAATTAAAATATAAACAGTGAATTTGAAAAATACATAATTTTAAATATCCCATTAAGAATAGTACTAAATATGGAGATAATTTCAATACCTAATAAAACAAAATTATAAAAATGTTGAAGAGTTTTGAAACAGCTTAATATCAACTAATATATATTTTAAAATAATATAATATAACAATATAACAAAGAATAATAATTTTTTTGAGTATTAATGTTTTATTTTTCATACATGATATATAAACATAATTTTATTATAATAAAACAATGTTTATTAACAATGATTTTTCTCATTGGGTTGGTATAGTTAATAATAATTTTGTCATGAACATCCTTCTTCGAGATGAGTGAAGGGGCAACAAAGTGAAACATCCTAATTTCTTCAAGATGAATGAGAGAAAATGACCCCTGCGGCCTACCTTCAATGTGCCTTGGAGTGGTGACTATCACCAAAGGTGTAGAATATCACACAAAAAATGAAGTCATTACCCTTTTGTTTGAACACTAGATCGGGAGATAAGACGGTAAAAATCCCAACGAAACCAAACATTTATATAAAAGAAACCAAAATCCAACCCATGCATTGTTAAAATGTAAACCGTGACAAAATTAATACCAAAGTACTCAATCAAGTACCAAATGAAAAAAGGCTACGTAGAAACATAACAACTATCCTGATTCCCAGGATAGTAAAGTCTAGAACTATACTCAATGTCCTCCTAGAAACCTGGAAACAATTTTAAAAACTTAGGGTGAGTATATAAGTATACATAGTAATAATTCTAAATCCACCCATGCACAAGTGGGGGAACATACTAATGACCCTGTGAGAGAACAATATAACCTCGTAGAACCTACCAAAGAGTACTAACCAAACCAGCCTCACCAAGGCACACTAACCAAATAACAAAAGTCATGTAATATAGTAATATAAGCACATCTAAATTCTGGTACCCCGTATGACATTCCCAAAGGTGAAATGATCATTCTTAACGACTATCTTCATAATGGTCCCACTCATCTAAACACAGTCCCCCTGCCATAACCCACCTACACATACCTAGGCCTCAACCACACCAAAAATCTCTCTCGCAGACATATGGGCCACAAAAACCACACGTCTCACAAGAAGACACCTGTGCCTCATCCCGAAGACACTTGGAAAAAGAATCCTGGACCGCAAACACCTGGGCCTCTCATCCAAAAAAAACTACCTAAAGGATCACAGACTATGGTAAGCCTCAATACATTACAGCCTACCTGGATATGCTCAAGTGGTATGAACCGCAAGACAGTTTGAGGAAGAAAGTAAGTATCCAACCATCCATCCTCCCACTGGGATGTCGGGAAATACACCCTCCCCCATGAAATGGGGGTGTTCGAAACATGATGCCTAATGATGGTGGGGTGCATATATAAGTCACGAGGAACTAAAATTTATATATATATATATATATGTAAACAAATACTCAACCCAACCTATAGGTCCAAAAAACAAACAACCAACCCACACATACCACTTTTGCTGCTACCCCTATATGCACAACCATAAAAACAACCACCAGGATAGCATAACCCAACATCTTTATCATTAAACCACTTTCTATTTCTTAATTAAAGGGTTAAGATTAGTTTATTACCACACTAACTAGAGAAACTACCAAGTTAAATCATTTCCATTTAAACCCCATTCATAGAAACAACAGAGAACAACTAACCTATAGTTCCACCGTACACCCCATTTTCCCCTAGGCACCCATTCAACCCCTGCCAACCACCATGATTCAATGTTATACTTGTCAATACTTCCCTTACAAACCTGCAGTCCTAATACCAAAAAAACCCAATATGTAGTCCCAATGCATAACAATCCCATAACCACACTGCAGTCCGACTACCCAATGTTTCACGACAACCACAACACAAAAAAAGTCAGTACCACGGCCTAAAAGTCCATTCATTCCTAAATAAATCAGTCTTTCAAACTAAGGTTCCAACACACAACCCATACGTCCCACACCAAAAACCCAACAGCACACAGTACACAACCACACCTATCAATGAGGGTATATTTAGATTTGGAAAACACCGTTATTCAATCCACTTTTATAAACAGGGGTGATCACAGAAGGTTTTTTATTTTGCGGCCTCTATTCCATTTAATTAGTTATACATTATTAGTCAGATTATTATTTAATTTTTTTTTATTAGGAAACATAAATAGTTATAAAGTGTCATCCATGCATAGAAAAACACCACAAACAACCATGATTTTTAGAAGGCTTTATAGAAACCACATATCACATAATCAATAAGGATAACAAAAAAAATTGACGATAAACAACAAACCACTCCCATTCCATTATTTCATTGACCCCATTATCTTTTGATTAGATTCCCTTCTTATTTATCACTCATTTTAATAAAATTATTCACCCTTTATTCATAAGGAATCATTAGTACACCCACCAAGAATGATGAAAAATTAAATAGAGGAATAAAAAATCATTACTTGAAACAAAAGGCAACCAAAGACCATATTTGCACAAAAAAGGGGATGGTGTGAGTATTAGGAAAGAATTCCATGAAAATTGAACGATGACTTCCAAATAGATTCATGACTTTGGGATGGGGAAATGATTTGGGTCCTCCATGGAAAAACTGAAATGGTCCAAGGAAGAGAGGATCTCAGATTTGTAGAGTTAGATCCTATGTTAAAGGAGGAACAATTTCAGAAGTCATTAATGTGGGATCGAAGTCAAGATCATGCTGTTTGATTATCTCAATGTCCCAATAGAATTTGTATATTAAAGATATTATTAATATCAAATAAAACACCCTTAAAAACGGCTAATCAAGGCTTTAAACTGCGCTTACGTTAAATACTATTTAAGAGGGGAGAAAATAGAAAACATGGAAAAACTGGAAATGATTCATTGTTTTTTGAGTCACCAACATAGATCCACCGATGGGTGAGCTCCAGACGTGACCTACCAATTTTGTTCCACATACACAGAGTTACTGACACAACGAATCACTAACATCGATGTCGTCGAATTACCAACAGTTGGACCAACTATCGTCTTGAGTCAATGACACTAAAACCCTCAACTTACCGATGACCTAACCTACCAATGACTCGAGTCACAGATTCCAACCCCATATACTCACCAATACCCTGACCTACTGACTTCTCGAATGACTAATGATGATGCCCCCGACTCACTGATGTTGACAGTTCAATCTAGATTTTTGGATAACTCTCGAAACGAGCTACCATTGCCTACCAAAACTCCCAAAACACTATATTTTTACAAAAATAATGGCCCAAGGTAATTCTGGGTCAACCAATAAGATTCCTCTCAAACTATTCTCTTACCCTATAATTCAAAATGAACCTATAATATGGAGGGTTTTGAACAACAACCCCTAGAGATATGTCTCAGAAACAAACCACCTTTTGTTGTTCGAATACTAGGTTGAAAACCCTGACATCCAAAGACACCACCCTGATATAGATCTCATAAGAAACTATAAAAAAACTAAATCCCCAAACACCCATACAAACACCAAAGGTCACACTATCTAGAAACTTAAACTAGTGATCTATTTTATCCATGTCATGATACTATCATATTTGGGCAGCACTGACTAGCCCACATGGGTTTAATTGCATCCACATTAGTGCATCTTGATTAGAGATCATGTACTACCCTCCCCACAGTCAGGACATTTCACACACTAAATTGATAAAAATGGAACAAAACATTTGATAAGGAACAAGTTTAAGTATTACATCATAAAATGAAGCAAAAAAGTAAAAAACCAAAAAAAAAAACAAAGAACAACTCTGTGTACTGGGCACACATATGTGCCTATCATTCCAAATTACTCTCCTTAATGTCACCATGCGTCCAAAACACACAAAACAAAGGAATGGTCCTCTCATGAAGCACCTTCTCCTCAGTATCCTTGATTCTTACCAGTTTCTCCATTAATATCATTTTATCCTCAATATCCAACTCTCCCTCATAAATGACATGGGAGTCATCAGGTAAATACCGATCGAGATGACATATAAGTAAGTAATCATGTATCCTCTTCAATAGTGGTGGAAATTATAGAATATATGACACCCTAACAACCCATACCAACTCCTTGAAAGGTATGATGAACCTGGGAGAAATCTTTCTCCCTCTACCAAATCTTTGCTTCCCACATTGTGGGGAAACCTTCATGAAGGCATGGTCCACAAACTCGAACTCCAAAGGCCCCCTCCTATAATTTTAATATGAATTCCTTATATCATGTGATGCATTTATTATCTCACATAGAATTTTTACCTTCTATTTATTACTCCATGCCACATCCATACCAAGAATGGCTGCCTCCCCAACTTTTTTCTAGAACAAGGGTGAACGACACAACCTCACATTTAGAACTCATAATGGAGCCTTGAAAAAGGAAGATATATATCTATTGTTATAAGAAAACTCCTCAAAGGGAAATTGTCATAACCAAGAACCAATCAAGTCCAAAACAAATTATCATAACATTTCCTTTAATGTCTGGATGGTCCTCTCTATCTACCCATCTTTCTGAGGGAGGAATGTAGTATTGAGGTGTAACTCGGTCCCAATGGTATGCTGCAATCCCCTATAGACTTGTGATGTGAAACATGTATATCAAAATGAGAATATGTTAATTGGAACTCCATGAAGCCGCAACACCTCATATCCATATTTGTGTGTTAAAGAATCCACTGCACTAGACTCCTTGATCGCCTAGAAGTAAGCCGACTTTGTAAACCGGTACACCTCTATCCAAAAAAGCAGCATATCCTACCTGATTTATAGGTAATACTATGAAGAAATCCATTTATATTTCATCTCAATTCCACTCAGGGAAATATAAGGGATATAATAGACCACTGATAGCATGGTTCTCATCCCTCACCTACTGACACACAAGCCACCTTTCTAAAAACTCTGCCACTCCCCGCTTCACCCTGGGCCACCAAAACTATTCCCTCATGCCTTGGTACATCTTAGAGACTCTTGGATGCACCGCCAAGGGTGAGATATGGAACTCATGGAGAACTCACTCACATATTCCAACTAATAGAAACAACTCCCCATAGAATAACATCTGATTTTGACTATCCTCTGACCATCCCTTTATAGCATCGCCCCAAACAGCACAATCACGCATCACTTCAGTCTTTGAGTATCACCACTGAGACTCCTCCACCGGCCTCATTAAGGAATACTGAACTTTCATATGAAATAGATAGCCTCATCCATTATGCACTCTCGTATCCAGGTTCAAAGAGGATAACTCCTCCATCACCTTCTAGGAATTTGTGGATTTTCGAACAACCTCATTCCACGACTTCTTAGTTAATAAATCAAGAACCATTTTCCCTTTTCTATAGTTGTAAGAGATATCAAAGTCTTAATATAGGAGAAACTCCATCAACCTTTTCCACTGCATGTTCAGGTCTCACTGGGGGAAGATATAACTCAATCTATTATGATCCATGAAGACCAAAAAGTGATCCTTGATATGGTAATTCCACCACAACCCCAACGCAAACATGAATGCTTCATGATCCAGATCATGGGTTTCATAGTTATGTTTTTGGATACGTAACTTCCTGGACCCATAAAAGATCACTACTCTCTGCTAAATCATCATACATTCCAACACTAAGCAGAAGGAATCACAAAACACCTTGATCTTAATCCATTCCTCTAGAAACCAGAGCACTGGAGCACTGAAAAACATCTCATTCTGGTAAGGGAAAGATGCTTAACACTACTCACTCTACATGAATGCATGCTATTTTCTGGTCAATGATTTCAATGAAGATAAGAATCGAGAGAAGTTAGGAATACATATATGTCAATTACCTTCTAGAATCCAAAATCTATGACCCTCTACTACATTATTGGGTGCTTCCCGGGAAACAACCACCTCAAAATTTGATGGGTGCACTACTAAACCTTAACGAGACACAAAATGTCCAAGGAAGTGCACCTATCATATCAAAAACTTGAAATTGGACAACATCCCATAAAGAAGGTGGTGCTAGAGGGCCTCCAAGATAGTCCTAAGATGCTCAATGTTCTCCTCTTATGATCTTGGGTAGATCAGGATGTCATCGATGTACATAAAAATGAACTGGTCTAAGAACATTAAGAAGATAGGGTTCATGAGAACCATGAACACCGTTGGTGCATTTTTAATGATAAAGGTCATGACCATGAACTCAAAATTCCCATACCTAAACCTAAAAAAAGTATTTGGGATGTCACGATCCTTCACCCTCAGCTGGTGATATCCAGACCACAGATCATTCCTAGGGAACCAACATACTCTCTTTAACTGGTCAAAAAGAATATTGATCATCTAGATGGGATAAAAGATCTTGATTATCACCTTATTCAGTCCTTGGTAGTCTATGCATAGTCTTAGACCACCATCTTTCTTCTTTGTGAACAATACTAGATCACTCCACTGTGAAACAATCGATTGTATGAATCCATTATTCACTAAATCATCAACCTAAATCTACAATTCCAGTAACTCATTAGGATCCAACAGATAGGGATAGATCAAAATTGGATGTGCACCGGGTTACAAGTCTATTCCAAAAATCAACGTCACATTAAGGGGGTAAGGTCACTACCTCATCTGGGAAGACATCTAGTAAATTTATAACAACCCCCAGAACCTCCACCATATCTACACCTACTAATCCCACTAATAAATTGACTGAAAAGGAGAAAAGATTCTCCACACATCGACTGCCCACCTGACAACTCTGATCCCCAATTAAAACTACATGTGGTCCATCCAAATCTGAAAACATGACTCTTCTCCAGAATAAATCGATAATAGTGTTCACTAGACACAACTTTTAAATGATCAGGATGACATCGTATGACTAAATATATATCAAAAGAAGCTCTCCCCTAGAATTATGTGGCCCTAACATCATTCTACATCCCTATAAAACATCAAAAAGATCGGCCTAACCTTAAACTGGCATTCTCAACACGAGGGATACAGAATGTCTCTATATGTCTTGTCTTAGGACATGGGCCATACTAGGTTAAAAATGGGGTTCAAAGCTCTTTAATCAAACAAGACACACACAATGGTTCTAAACAGACTGATCGTACCTTAAAAAACCTCTAACCCTACTAGAACTACTTCCTCAGCAATGAGAAATTTCCCATGCCTAACTCCTCTACCCCTCTGATGTGGATTGCCTCCCCGAACACACCCTGGTCAAGGACCCTAAGGAGCACCCTAAGGTTGGACTCCTCCCACATAGTCTACCCTCGGTGGGGCAAGAGCTCAAATCCGGTATTGCTGGAAAGTCTTGACTGCCAACTACTACTATGGGGTGGGTGTCGAACCAGCCCAACCCCACCATACTACACTTAAACTGGACACTGGTCCTAAATATTTTCATGGCCTCCAAAGAAAATTCACCTTGTTCTTATTCCCATGGGTAAAGTGCTATAATCAAGATATCAGAAATGAGACTGATGAGGCCTACACCCCACTGTCCAGAACCAGGAAGTACCTAACGATAAAGACCTTCTACTGACTGCCTTCCACTTCAATAAACCAAGCTAGTTACCCTCTCATGGCACACCTCCCTACAAGTGAATCCTTTCTACTACTTTTGCCTTCTTATGAAAATCTATGCATGTCGGTCGAGTAAAGGTAGTGACGATATACTAAAGAGATAGTCGGAGATCCTCCTCCAAGCATCTTTCTCATGACTCCTTATCTGGGACGAGAACTAGTGTGAACTATAGGATATTATTGAACTTTATCCCCAATTCCATCACTAAAATACTCCCCTATTGGAGGGAGAGCATGTCCTTTATATTTTATACCTTCATGATTATCAAACATGGTATGGGAAAATGTCATATATTAGATGGCTGGGCTGGGATGGAACATGGATGCGGGAACCAGACCTGGTATTGGCACCCACATGGGAGTTTTTAGTGGCATTAGTTTTTTGTTTTAATTTTGACACATCACCCATTTTTTTGCGTGGAATAGCTACTATTCAATTTTGATATTTTGTTTCTTTTTTTTGTCATCTTGTGATATGGGTTTGAGTTTGGTAATGATTATATCATATTGTTATTATTATTTATTTATACTATTTTGATAATTTGATAATGATGGTATAGTCTCCCTATGATCAATATTATACCCTCTATACTAGTCGGCAGCCACTAGAATATCAGGAGTCATGCCTGAGGTCATGTGACTTAATTTCTTAGAGAACTGGTGTGTGGCACTCAGTTCGGGACATTACAGTAATATACCATTATATTTAGTACATATTTATATATTTAGACATACTCAAATCTATATACGACATATCATTATTATTATTTCCTAACATGATATCATGTTAGGTGACCATCTCAATAATGCTTATTTGAAAAATATATAAACTCACAATTGAAGGATATAAATGTGAGGGAAAATTCTTTATTTGTTCAATATTTTCTCAATGATACAAAAATATAATGAAAATGGATAACAGATAATTGGTTTTCATCATATATGAATGGATATTTTAAGGGTTTTATGCTTTTAAAATACTACAAAGATATGAAACTAATTTTTAGAAATGTAGAGTCCCCTAAAATAAAATGTTTTTTATTTCAATAATTTCAGATAAATAATTTAAATTAAAAATTTCATGATTTATTAATGGATTGAATGGAAAATTGTTATGTTTTTTATAATTATGTGATGAATGAAACGATGTTATGTTCAGTATGTATCATTTTTTTGATAAATTTATTGAAGGTGGAAAACTCTTTATGATATGGAAATGAACCAATGGAAACATATATAATGTTTTTGATGGATAGAGATTATCCTTATAATCAGGAAAAAATAAAACAAGTTATCAAATATAAGGTTCGAGCATATGTGTCAGGGAAATATAATCAATCTAACAAGGAGAGAATTTATTTATGATATTTCTGATATGAAAATAATATGAGATCTATGTTCTTCAATATTCCATAAATGGATTATTACAAACATAATATATATGAAATATAATATTCATTAAACATTCCCCTTAGAGATGATGCATTTTGAAATATGTGGGCCAATAAAAAAATAACCATCAATAAAGATAAGTACATTATTTTTTTATTGATTATTTTAATCCTATTACATGTATTATGTTTTCAAAAAAATATATTATAGTCTCTACTTATATTTTTGAGTTTCAAGATAAGTGGAAAAAATAGAATACAGATATTATTTTAAATTTACAAGAACTAATAATTATTTTCACTGAAAGAGGTCATACTATGATATTATATTGAAAATTATGTAACATATTAAGATTTTAGTAATCCATAAGTGTGATAGAAAAATAGTGTTTATAAAATAAAAAATATATCTTCAGTAGTGGTCGAACGAACTATGTTGATTGATCTAGATACTTGTTAGGTCCACTAGGCTGGATACCCTGAGAGGGGGGGTGAATCAGGGTATGACTAATTCAAAATTAATGCCCGTTCTAATCTTGTTTCACTGTTAAGCAAAACACTCTTCTCTCTTTTTCCTGCTGCACGATATAAACAGAATGTAAAACAAGCACAGCACACAGCAATTTTACTTGGTTCACCGCTAAGGGCTACGTCCAAGGAGCATAAGACGACAGGTTGTCGGTCGTACCAAATTCCACTAATCTTCACTAGTTGTGGATTACAAGGTTCGGGCTAGATCACTTCTATGCCCAGGCTCACTGCCTTTACAATGTTTAGGGTCAGCTCACTGCTTTCCCAAGGGTCACTCCCTGTTTCTCTCTCTATGGCTCACTGCCGGTGGAGAGGATCACCTTCTTCCTCTTCCTGAGCTCACTGCTCTTGGATGGAATCCACTCACAGTTTATAGACCTGTAGGTCTCTTCATTTTATTGAAAGAATGCATCTTCTCTTGTATGTAGATGCTCTGTTGAAGTTTAACTTTCACCCGTTGATGAATATCTCTTTGCACCGAAGGTATCGGGCAAACTTCCAGCTTCCACACAGTCTGAAAATCACTGCGGGAACAAAACCTTACTTGGCGCACAAGTCAACCTCGGCGCGCAAGTATCGGCGCGCAAGTCACAACGGGCGCGCAAGTCCTCCTCTGACACTTGCGCGACACATGCTTCCTCAACTCCAAACTTGCGCGACTCTCTTCCCTTTACGCCCAAACCACCATTGGTGCGCAACTGCAAACCGGCGCGCAACTTCTAACACCGGCGCACAACTTCAACCACTGGCGCGCAAGTCCCACCTGCGCGACAACACACACCACTTGCGCGACCACCACACCTGCGCGACGGGAGCTCTCGTCTTGAACTCCGGTGAGAAATGAGGAGGGGTGGTCCGGTATTTATAGGCAATCTGACCACCCTGCGCGACGGCGCGCAAGTCACCTGCGCGACCCAATTTCGGCGCGCAAGTCTCCTCTCTTTTAGACACTTGCGCGACCAACTCCCAAACTTGCGCGAACCTATTTCCTTAGCCATATTTTGATCTTCTGATCTTGAAAAACATGTGGCGCGCAAGTTTCCTATACTCCATGTTCGCGGCGCGCAAGTCCCTTTGCCAAAAACACTTTTCTTCATTTGCCGATTTTCAGGCCCAAAAATTTGGCAAACACTGGAAAACGGCGCCACCTTGTATCTGTTCTTTTGTACCGCCTCCAGATCATCCATTCCTTTTATCGACGTTCTTGAATCAAACATGGATCGTTGAACTCAGCTCTTGAACTCGACATTCAACCATGAAATCCTCTTTGTCAACAATCACAACGTAGATGTCCACTTTGTCAACAAACACAATCACCTCAAAAAGGATTCAATGATACCTTGAGGGATTTTTGCCCAACAATCTCCCCCTTTGGGTTTGTTGACAACTCTTCCAAACAAAGATACGTCATTGATTCTTCAACCTCCATTCGCCTCATTGCGATTCTGATAGCGACCAAGGATTTACTCAACACATACTCTAAGCCCACATGAGCAATGCTCGGCGTGAGAAACAAGAGTAAATGAAAAGTTCATCAATGAATCACTTTGTCTCTGACATCCATTGTTGACACCAAACACTGTCCAACACCACTCTTCTGCTTTTATCACGATCCTCAGCTGTCGTGATATCTATTCTTTGATCGATCACTTCTAGCATCGTCAGATTTAATACGCTCCCCATTTCTGCTCACAACTTCAACACCTCTTTAGCCATATTTCCTGTGTTGTCCAAGCTAAGCTCTGGCTAAGCACGTTCAACTAGCTTCAACTCCCCCAATCTGGCTGCTCCACCTGTCAGCTTCTCCCCATATCATTCATGATTTATCAAATCTCCGCACTGTCTCCCCCTTGAACAACCACTATTTTCTCCCCCTTTGTCAACGAACCCAAAGGTCACACCTTTGTAGTCTGTAACATAGTAGAGAACAGATTAGCATAGTAGGGAAAACACAGCATACCTCGGGGAGAGGGGGGGGGGTCCCGTGTCCACACTATTTCAAGTGCGGGGAATCAACTGAACTCCCAGAGCTAGTCGATGCCTCTCAAAAGCTTCCTTGGGTAAGGCCTTTGTCAGAATGTCTGCAACCTGTAGCTCTGTAGGCACATACTCCAACTTCACGATGCCCTGCTCAACCTTCTCCTTGATGAAATGATACTTGATCTCAATGTGCTTTGTCCTGGAATGATGGACATGATTTTTGCTAAGATTTATAGCACTTGAGTTGTCACACTGGATTCCGATCGGAGACTTCACTTCAACTCCCATATCTTCAAGCTGCTGCTTCATCCACAATAATTGTGTGCATGCTTGAGTGGCCGCTATATACTCAGCTTCTGCGGTGCTCAATGAAATGCAATCTTGTTTCTTGCTTAGCCAAGAAATACACAATCCACCAAGATAGAATGCACCACCTGACGTTGATTTTCTATCATCTGCTGAACCGGCCCAGTCTGCATCAGTATATCCCAGTAACTCTGTCTGAGATTTGTCGTTGTATGTCAAACCGAAGTCCACCGTGCCCTTGATATACCGAAGTATTCTTTTCACTGCAAGCATGTGACTTTCCTTGGGATTACTCTGATATCTCGCTGCTTGGCATGTGGCGAAAACAATATCAGGCCTTGTTGCGGTTAAGTACAACAGACTTCCAATGATTTGCCTGTATTCTGTGATATTAACTGCCTTGCCATCCTCATCTTTTGATAATTTCATCCGGGTAGCAACCAGAGTCTTCATTTCCTTGGAATTATCCATTCCAAACCTTCTTAGAACTTCCTTGGCATATTTGGATTGAGAAATGAATGTTCCATTCCTTCATTGTGTCACCTGTAGACCAAGGAAAAACGTTAGCTCTCCAATCATTGACATTTCAAACTCATTTTTCATGAATTCGGAAAACTGTCTGCACTGAGCTTCATCTGATCCGCCAAAAATTATGTCATCGACATACACTAGCACCATCATCCTTTGATTACTGTCATTGCTGAAATAGAGATTGTAATCAACTCCTCCACGCTGAAAACCAAGCTTCTTCAAGTACTGATCAAGCCTTGAGTACCATGCCCTTGGTGCTTGTTTCAGCCCATACAATGCCTTCTTCAGCCTGCAAACTTTGTTCTCATCCTCATGAATGAGAAAACCATCTGGCTGCTCAATATACACCTCCTCTTCCAGAACCCCATTCAAGAATGCGGATTTGACATCCATCTGGAACACTTTGAACTTTCTTTGCACTGCAATGGCTAGGAATAATCTTATTGTCTCCAGCCTTGCAACTGGTGAAAATGTCTCATCAACATCAATTCCCTCGATTTGGGAGTACCCCTTGCACACTAGACATGCTTTGTTCTGAATCACTGTGCCATCTTCATTCATCTTGTTGCGATAGACCCATTTGGTCCCAATGACATTCTTGTCCGCTGGCCTCGAAACAATCTCCCATGTCTGGTTCTTCTCAATCTGATCAAGCTCTTCGTTCATGGCCTGAACCCAGTTTTCATCTTCAGCTGCATCAGAAAAACATTTCGGCTCCACTTGAGACAAAAACGATGCTTGCTGTGATGATTTCATTCTTCGAGTTTGAACTGGAGCTGTTTGATCACCAATGATATTCTGCCTATCAATCTCAGCTCGACTCCTTGGCTTCCTCGCAGACACCGACTTGACACTTTCCTCTTCATCATCAGTATCTTCTTCTGAGTCAGCTTCTGCCACTTCTGCTCCCCCTGGGTTGCTTATCTCATCATCACTTTCATCCAGGAACTGTTCACTGGGTCGTTGAGAAGTCTGTTCATTTTCGACTATAGTGACATCATTACTTTCAACAATTTTTCCCAGCCTCTTGTTGAAGCATTTATATGCTTTGCTTTTCCCTGAATAGCCGAGGAATATCCCTTCATCTCCTCGTGCCTCAAACTTCCTATGATGTTCTTTGTTGAGAATGAAACACTTACTTCCAAAGATTCGGAAGTATTTCAACGTTGGATTCTTTCCGTACCACAGTTCATACGGAGTCTTCCCTTGCTTCGGACATAACAGGGACCTGTTTGAAACATAGACCGATGTCAAAACCGCTTCCTTCCAAAATTTCTCTGGTAGGTCCTTATCAATAAGCATTGTTCTGGCCATGTTGTTAATGATCCGATTCCTCCTTTCTACTACTCCATTCTGTTGGGGAGTTCTCACTGATGAAACTTGATGCCTTATCCCATGTTTCTCGAGATAGTTTTCAACCTGACTGTTTGTAAATTCCGTACCATTATCAGTACGAAACTTCAGAATTTTCTGCCCAAGCATCTTCTCTGATTCCCTCCTGTACTGCTTTATGCAACTGAACACCTCTGTCTTGTGGGTTATGATGAATACCCACGCCATTCTGCTATAGTCATCAATGAAAAGAACATAGTACCTTTGCCCATTTATAGCTCGTGGTGAGATAGGTCCACATACATCAGCATGCACCAATTCGAGCACTCTAGTTGATTTCTGTTCCTTTGGCATGTATGTCTTTCTGATGATTTTCCCTTGCTGACAAGCATCACATGTATGAGTGCGATCACGTGATAGTTTGGGAAGGTCTCTAGCAGCATCACATTTAACGAGATCCTCCATAGATGGTTGGCATAGATGACCAAGTCGCTTATGCCACAGCTGGTTTTCTTCCTCTCTGGATAAAAGACAAGTATCTTCTTCGCCACCTACAAGATAGAGATTTCCCTTTGATCTTTTTCCTTGCAGAACAGCTGCTCCATCTTTTCCTCTCACAACACACATCTTCTTGGTAAATTGGATAGAGTTCCCAGAGTCACATAGTTGACTGACACTGAGTAGGTTATGACTGAGACCCTCTACTACCAAGACATCAGCACGTCTCATGTCTTTGCCCCCAAACTTGGCTTTCCCTGAGCCAACAATCTTCAGGCCTTCATCATTTCCAAATTTGACAACTCCTTCTTTGTCATATTTGATGCCTGTAACAAGATCCTTATTACCCGTCATGTGGGATGTGCAACCACTATCAAGGATCCAAACACCAGATCGATCTGATGCTTTAAGGGCAATCTGCGCCACCACAGCCTTCTCATTTTTCTTCTTCTTGGTCCATACTTTTTCTTTCACACTCGGCATGGATTGAGGCTTCTGTTCTTTCTCAGAGTATGACGGACCACCCTCATCTTGCAGAGCTGCAAATCTATTCTGGACTTTTAACTCACTTGTTGGTTTATTGATCTGCTGCTTGCGAACATTTTGATTATTCTTTGACACATTTCTCTGAATGATTGATGTGCAATACCTAGCCATGTGTCCAAATCCTCCGCACCAAAAACAGTGTCCTTCAAAATGTGTTCTGGAAAACCATTCTCTGTTTGGCTGCCGTCTCTGCTCATGTTCCCTTCTGTATCTCTTGGCTATGGAACACACAAACTGTGAATGTCCCATTTTCCCACAGCAATAACACCTGATATAGGATGCATTCCCTCGTGATATTTCAGCACTGTGATTTCCCCTTTGGGATCTCTGAATATTCTGATTCTGTTTTGTTCCCAAATCAACCTTCACTTTCGGGATGAGTGCTTGTGGTCTGACTGCAATTGTCGCCAATTTTTGTTCTTGACTAAGCCCAGAAACGACCTTAACATCTGAGCTCAATTGCTGTTTCTTTCCTACAGAACTGCTAGGCTCCGCTTTCATCTTCTCTGTCTTCTGAATAGCCTGCTTTTCGGATATCACATTGGGGGTCAAGAGTTTATCTTGATCCTTGAGTTTTTGTCGCAGACTGACCACTTCTTCTTCAAGATCTTTGATACATCTAACCTGCTCCTTTCCTGTGTTTGTCAAACAATCAATTTCCTTCTTTTGTTCCTCAATTTTAAGTTTATACTCAACAATATTTTCTGAGCTCTCTGGTGTTGAGGATTTAGGCCTTTCAATTTCTTCTAACAGCTCAGACTTTTCTTCATCCTGTTGTTGCATGTAGAGTTTGGCATCACGAACCACTTTATTGGCTTTCTTCGTTTTGGCTCTCCAAACATCTATCTCCTCAAGAGCTGCTTCCAATTCGGCTTCCATATCAATTCTCCCTTCAATTTCTTCTTCTTCTTTAGCATCAGCTTCTTCTCCCTTTTGAGAACTACCAGCAATTGCCACCAAGGCATTTACCCCACGATCTCTGCAATTTTCTATTTCCTCAACTTCTTCATCCTCAGACTCATCTGAACTTTCAAATTCTTGTGAGAGAAGATTCTTTTTCTTGAAGAAATTTCTCTTGAATTGTTTCTTCCCTTTCACAAAAGCTGAAGACTTCTTTTTGGGAATTTCAACGTCATCATCATCATCATCGTCTTGAAACTTCTTGGGGCATCTTGCCGCAAGATGACCAACCTTTCCACATCTAAAGCATGCTAGTGGAAGTTTACCTTTAAACTTTCCTCTTCCTCTTTGTAGATTCGAAGAAAGGAATGACATCACCTCATCTGTCTCTTCTTCTTCATTAGAATCTTCAATGGTGAGCTTCTTCATGGCCTTAAATGCCACCTCTTTAGACTTCCCTTTTTCCACAGCCTCATTATCATCGTTCCTCATTTCATATGCAACCAAGGTACTGTGCAAATTGTCCAATGTCAGCTCTTTTGGATCTTTATCTTCTAGTACTGAAACTTTCGGATTGAATCGAGGTGGAAGTTTCCTCAAGATGCGCTTTACAATCTTTATGTCTTCAATGACTTCTCCAAGACCTCGCATATCTTCCACAACAATGTTTACCCTATCAAAGAATGCGTCAACAGACTCATTCGGGTTCATTTTCAGATCTTCATATTTGTTCCACAACACCTGCAGCTTTGCCTCTCTGACTTTTGTGTACCCTTCATATAAATTCAAAAGCTTTTCCCACATGGAATGTGACGTTTTGCATGACATCACTTTTGTGTAGATGGGATTGGAAAGGGCTCCCCCTAAGGCATTGATTGCTTTGGAATCAGCATCCAACTCTCTATGCTCAGCTTCTGATAAAGCACCACTGTTAATATCAGCTGTGATACCATGCATAGCTGCTGAAAACACATCCATTCCCAAGGATCGGAAATAGTGTTGCATCCGATTCTTCCATATCTGAAAATTATATCCGTCGAAGATCAGAATCCCTTTATGATTGGTTACCTCCATTGAGAGAAGAACAACTTTTCAACCTTCCCTCTGATACCACTTGTTAGGTCCACTAGGCTGGATACCCTGAGAGGGGGGGTGAATCAGGGTATGACTAATTCAAAATTAATGCCCGTTCTGATCTTGTTTCACTGTTAAGAAAAACACTCTTCTCTCTTTTTCCTGCTGCACGATATAAACAGAATGTAAAACAAGCACAGCACACAGCAATTTTACTTGGTTCACCGCTAAGGGCTACGTCCAAGGAGCATACGCCGACAGGTTGCCGGTCGTACCAAATTCCACTAATCTTCACTAGTTGTGGATTACAAGGTTCGGGCTAGATCACTTCTATGCCCAGGCTCACTGCCTTTACAATGTTTAGGGTCAGCTCACTGCTTTCCCAAGGGTCACTCCCTGTTTCTCTCTCTATGGCTCACTGCCGGTGGAGAGGATCACCTTCTTTCTCTTCCTGAGCTCACTGCTCTTGGATGGAATCCACTCACAGTTTATAGACCTGTAGGTCTCTTCATTTTCTTGAAAGAATGCATCTTCTCTTGTATGTAGATGCTCTGTTGAAGTTTAACTTTCACCCGTTGATGAATATCTCTTTGCACCGAAGGTATCGGGCAAACTTCCAGCTTCCACACAGTCTGAAAATCACTGCGGGAACAAAACCTTACTTGGCGCGCAAGTCAACCTTGGCGCGCAAGTATCGGCACGCAAGTCACAACGGGCGCGCAAGTCCTCCTCTGACACTTGCGCGACACAAGCTTCCTCAACTCCAAACTTGCGTGACTCTCTTCCCTTTACGCCCAAACCACCATTGGTGCGCAACTGCAAACCGGCGCGCAACTTCTAACACCGGCGCACAACTTCAACCACTGGCGCGCAAGTCCCACCTGCGCGACAACACACACCACTTGCGCGACCACCACACCTGCGCGACGGGAGCTCTCGTCTTGAACTCCGGTGAGAAATGAGGAGGGGTGGTCCGGTATTTATAGGCAATCTGACCACCCTGCGCGACGGCGCGCAAGTCACCTGCGCGACCCAATTTCGGCGCGCAAGTCTCCTCTCTTTTAGACACTTGCGCGACCAACTCCCAAACTTGCGCGAACCTATTTCCTTATCCATATTTTGATCTTCTGATCTTGAAAAACATGTGGCGCGCAAGTTTCCTATACTCCATGTTCGCGGCGCGCAAGTCCCTTTGCCAAAAACACTTTTCTTCATTTGCCGATTTTCAGGCCCAAAAATTTGGCAAACACTGGAAAACGGCACCACCTTGTATCTGTTCTTTTGTACCGCCTCCAGATCATCCATTCCTTTTATCGACGTTCTTGAATCAAACATGGATCGTTGAACTCAGCTCTTGAACTCGACATTCAACCATGAAATCCTCTTTGTCAACAATCACAACGTAGATGTCCACTTTGTCAACAAACACAATCACCTCAAAAAGGATTCAATGATACCTTGAGGGATTTTTGCCCAACAATACTTCTCAATAAATTTTTATGTATGCTATTAGAGAAGTGGTTCATATTTTGAATCAATGTTCCCAAATTAAATTCTCTAATATAGATTCTTACAATATTTATTACAATAAAAGCGATGTATTTAATAAATAAGGTTTTTTTGTCATTGAATTATCATAGTCTTGAGTGAGAATATTCTGAATTTTGACCATACAGGTGTGGATGGAATTATTTTTTTCTACCCTCATAATGGTAGAGGATATATTTTTTATAATAAATATATCAAAAATATTGATGAATCATAAGATGTGAATGTTTTGGAACATTCTCTCAAGAAATATTCACTATAAATTATATATATTAGAGGAGATAAATATGATGTTGTTAATATTATACAATATAAAAATGTATCTATCCTAGGTAATGATGTTGAAATAGAACAAGATATAGATGTTTTTTTATCCATTTCATGTGGTCATGAACATACTTGTTCATGTCATCCGAATATTTGACTGAATATTGTGGTCCAAAATATCATTGGTGATCATGGAAAATATTTTAAAATTAGAAGAACATCAACTTCAGTTGCACATACATTTTTATATTGACAGTTTGAGCCAAAATATATTTAATAAGACTTAAAACATTAGGAGTGGATGGATTTAATAAAGGAATAATTTTATTATATTGAGAAGAATATTTCATGGTAAATTTTACCCAAATAATAACAACAATATGGTGGAAAAAAGTGGATTTTCTAAAAAAATTTAATCCAAAAGTTAATGTGATAAGAAACATGACATGAAAAGACAATAAATATTACTAAAAAATTGAAGGCATTTATTTTGATGAATACTTTTCCCATTTAGCTGTACATAAAAATATAAGAATCATTCTTTCTATCTCTACAACATGATGATAAAATATATTCTAGATGGATGTTAATTAATATTTTATTAATAGATATATGAACAAAGAATTATAAAATAAAAAATCATGTGGAATCATTCTTGGATAATATGAATGCTACGTGTTGATGTTAAAGAAGAATTTGTGTATGTTAATGCAATAATGGATAGATTATTATTCAAAATTGGATACATTCTAAAGGATGTTAAACTGAAATGAAGTGTTTATAGTAACCTATATATAAGATAAAATCATGAGGTTTCCCTAAATTTTATTATTTAATTTGATGATATCATATTCACATAGAATGGTAATGAGACATGTTAATATATTCTCAAGGAGATAAATATGTTAAAACATTCTATGCTAGGAGAAGTTAAATACAATATTTTCAAATAAATATCTCAAAATAGGAAATATGTATTTTCTATTTCATGAAATGTATGATAAGGAACATCTAAAAAATGTGATCATGGAATAATCAAAGATTATTTCCACACATATTTTGGTCGAAAATTGGTTAAAATATTTAGAAGGTATGGAGAATGATCCTATAGAGTGAAAAAGATTATTAGAGGATTATTATGTCTAATAGATTCAGGGCCAAATATAGTGTATAATGTTACATTTTGTGTTAGGTATCAATGTATTCGAAAATAATATCATATTAGGGATCTAAAAATATATTTCAGATATATAAATGGTATCATTGATTTCGGTATAAAATATGTAAGGTTTAGAAAAATAGTTATGTTTGGTTACACATATGTAAATTGACAAGGTTGTGTTTACGTAAGATGATCCACATATGGGAGAGTTCTATTCTAAGGATAAAATGGTTTATATTTTCATATAAAGAAGAAAAATTTATTAACACATAGATTGACCAAAGTTGATTATGTACAATACACTCAAAAGAATATACAATAAATGTGGATGAAGCCATAGTTGTATGACATGATAGTTTATATTAAGTATCCCCTTACACAATGTTCTGATATAAGAAGTTCCATTTTTCACCATAATAATCTTCAATATAATTTTTTATCCAGCAATATTGATATAAAATATTACTTTATCAATTCCCATGTGGGAAAAATCATAATAAGTTGAAGTTCATTCCTACATTGGAGAAAGTTACTGATATCTTACTAGACCTTTACTAAAGAAAACATTTCTAAAATTGATGTCGATCATGTTTGTATAACCTCACTCTCTTAAAGGGTAATGTGTGTGGTATTTCATCAGCTCTCTCAAAATTTATCTGGATAATGTCATCAAATGGGGAGAAATATTGTGACATAAATTTATCAAATGGAATGTGGTTTATCATTATAAGTAATATAAAATAATTAGGTGGATTTTAAGATATTTTTAGTGTGATTCCATCTTGTGTGAATATTTTTGACAATTTTTTAACTTAAATGTGGAAATTTGATCATACAATTTTTTTTTTCTGTTTGAAATGGTCAAACATAATGAAGATGTAAAATTGAATGAATAACCCATAAATATTCCATAAAGGGTGCATGTAATGTTTCTAAAATTATATCATATGGTCAACATAGTATTATTGTAAAGTGGTTTTTTATAAAATTATTTTTTCAGTAATGGATAATATTGTTTCGATAAATAATTAATTTATTGAGTTTTAATATATTTTTTTAAATTATGTAACATCATTTGAAAAAATTTCAACGGGGGTTATTGTTCGACCATGTACATTGGAATATGTTTTAAGAATACTATAAGGAAGAGTGTTTCTTTAAAGTTCTGTCTTGTATTATCTAATATAAATCATATTAATTTTTTTTTGATTTCATTCAAATGTTATCAAATGATATTTGTTGTATCAAGTGTATAATATGGTTTCCACCATATCATGTTCATAATATAGATGTCCCTGGTCTGATATGACCAGATAGAGTTTTGAACATAATGATTATTGAAGAATGATAATTGGTTTTATCAGATTGAATATTTGATGAAGTGATATTCAAAGATTACTTTCTAATAATATATCCTCAACATAATTAGTATTGAATTCTACATGAATCCTAGTTATTGTATGTACGTGGAGGTTATGGTGAGGCTATATATAGTTTTTGGGATGAAGTTTTCATTTTTTACCAGACTATTGTTAATAGTCAAAGGGGTGGTTTTGAAAAGTACAAATATTAATTTAATAAAATTTCATGAGTCTTATTTGGAATATTATATATATATGATGTATAGCTGGTATTATTAAACATTAAAAATATATTATTGAAGATTTATATTTAGAGTAAATTTATAGATATGCATAAGAAAAATCATTAAGAAATTTCATTGTATGAGTTAAATCAGTTGATTCATGAAATTTTAATAAAATATAATTATTTGGAATTATAAACAACAATTTTATGTGAAAACTTATTATATTTTCATGAATATGGGTCTCAATGATTTTATGGAAGACAAAATTTTATTTGATCAGATAAAGGTTACTGTATGAGGTTCATCTGTCAGAGGTTCCCTAGATAATAAAATGGTTAATGGTTTATAATAGAACTCATCATATGAATAGTTAATATAGGAATTGAATTTTAAGATATTCCTATAATGATGGGCATGAATATGGATAGATATTAATTTATTTGAAGTAATTTAATATTATTCATAAGATATAATTTTTGATGGAAATTAAAGAAAATTCATGAAGATATTAAACATGTTAATTATAATAAGTTTATTCAGTGTTCAAAAATATATTGGAGAAGGTTCATGATTCTATCTTTTTTTTTCAATTTTTTTGATTATTTTCATTGATAATGGGACTAATTATATTTTTCTTAGAATTCAATAGAATTGATTTTGGTCAGGAATTGAAAATGATTGAGAAATATGTTCAAAGATGAGTAGGATAATTAAACTAGACTTCACATTATTCCCTTAATTCTTAAAGGAAATATTACTATATAATTGGGACTAGTTCATGGAGATGTCTAAGAAAACTTTTGGTATTTGGGTGATGTTCTACCTATTTGGAATGTCAATCAGATGACTATATATAAATGGAATGAGCTTAAATGATAATAGAGAGGTTTTCCCATCAACTGATATTATAAGGAGGGTGTGTATATGGATTAAGAAAATATGGTAAAGAGGTATAAAAAGAATAGTATGAAGAGGAATTTTCTAGTATGAAGTGATTTTCCCCAAAGAGATGGCCAAATGAGCATGATATGAGACCAAAATTCCTCAGACCATAAATACTAAGTGAATAAAATATCATATATAAAGCTTGCAATACAATACTTAGAAGAATTTATTACTCACTAATATGATAATAATAACATAAGAGATGATAATGTGTTGATGATTTTCAAGAAGAATAATGATAACATACTGAATACTTTTAGTGAAGGATCCTGAAGTTGTTAAAAAATATAATATCTTTAATCTATTCGAGGATCATATAAAATGATGATTGACTGTAGTGATACAAATATAAAAGTATATTTAACTATTTTTTAAACAACAAATTGATTATTTCATTGTGGTTTGTGTGGACATTTATTACATCCAAACCATTCCATGGAAAATATACTCTTATTGAGTAGTGAAACATGTAAATACCTTCGATCCAATGGGTGTGTTTTCATTCTATATTTAAAGTAGAGTATTATCTATCTAACATGATATTAATTTATTTTCTCAAGTAATATAACATAAAAATATAATATCAATAATTAACCCCTACCCTACTCAATGGTTATAGAAATAATAATATTTCATTTCACATATTTAAAGATCAATAATTACCCAATCCTCATCACTAGTGCATACTATTATCTTCGATATGACAACCCCATGAATACCTATCTCACATTAGTGTAATCCCTTGAAACACATGTACTGACTAGAGTAACATGTATCAAGACCCCAAAAATACTCACCATGGTTACTATGACAAAAACATCACAAAGGTAAACATAAAATCATTAAAATTAACAACATAAAACATATTCATTGTATCACAAATCATCTACAATACCCTCACATTGAAGAACCCCTTTCCACATCATATATCATTAAAAATTTACTCAATTACACATAAAGAGTGAGAGAATCATAGAGGCATTAAAATATGTTCCCACAAGCAATGAAACCACCTGTTTATAGTATTTGAAACATAACATCACTTGAAATACAACATTAAATGATTTTCAAATTATAATCCCTTAAATTTCTTCATTTCAAAACCATTTTTTAAAACTCTATAAAGTGTACACAATTAAAATAAAAAACAATTCTTTGAATGGTCAATAATTTCCTTTGAATTTACAATGTATGACCTACGGTTATATTTTTCACTAGAACACATTTATAGGATTCCCTTTTTAACTTTTGTGGATTATTGTCACATAAAAACCATTATTTTCGGAAATAGGAATTATAATTCTTATAGAACCACTTTATTCCATGATAAAACTCATTACAAAAACTTTATAAACAATTGTCTAATTAATTTCATATTAATAATTTCATAGAAAAAATTATAAATACCAATAATTTGAGGAGTTGAAAAATAATTGATGTGCATGAAACCCCTTCCTCAATGAAATATGATGTAATTCTCAATGTGTCAAATTCATTAAAGAACGGAAATAAATGTATGAAAAAAATATTATACATCTACTATAGAAAACTAGCTATAAGGCAACCAGAGTCACATATTTCCCTTTTGTTGTAGAATACTATTCATGGAGGAAGAAGAAATAAAGGATAAATTAGAGCGAAAGAAATAAAATTGAATGGTGGATATAAATAGGGTAGTTTACATTAGATACTATAATATCCCATCCAGAGACATCAGGTCTGATCCAGAATGCCATATGACCTCATATGCACCTCAAAAAATGCAATAGGATTTCGACTGGTAGTGATGGTATCAAGTGGAACCATGGGGGACTCTTCCCTCCGTCAGAGTTCACAGATGTGGAACATAACAAATATAAACAAAATTTATAATCAGAGTGATTCATAAGGAAATTAAAATATGGAATATATAATATAATAAACATACTAAACATGGATCCATGTAATTGGATAATCTAATAATATATAAAATATATGTTGAGGGCCCACTCAAACTCCATCTAGAAATTTTTACATTGTCCAACTCAGACAACTCAACTGCCTACCCCAAGGCCCTTTCCATTTACTGGATCCTTAGGAATGCTGTTTAGAGGAACACCAAAATGCATGAGTAGGTTGTTATTACACAACTCAGCAGTACACCACCAATGGAACTTACCAATGGATCATAAAATATTATCGTGTGTACCACAAACATAGATAAGTTACATATATAAAACCAATATATTATATCACGTAAGAAACACACACATGTCGGGACTTCAAGGACCATATTTACCTACTTCGACAACATTCTAGGATAATCATATATTCTTCACCACAATTCCAAATAGAACATTCATAAATTAACTAACATATCCTATTTGAGTGGATATTCCCATTTATTTGAATCATTCCTCTAGCATGGAAACTCCATGTAAACTCTGACCCATTGTCTGGCACATCTATCTCGACTGGATAATGAAAACATGTGTCAAATCACACATGTTGAAAAATTTATATCACATCCCACTTGTATGGATAACAACATGCATGTGACACATCTGAATTACTAGAATACTAAATGTAAATACCGACCCACTTATAAAAAAGCTATCATTGAGGATTATCTCATGAATATGTCACATCTCAAATGATGGACCAATATTCTAGGCCTACATTCTAAACTATAGTTAACCAAAATATGACATGTACAATACATAATAAATATTTTATATCAAAATAAACTCAAACCATGAATTACTACAATCTTATTCATCCTATTTTGAATTCATTAAACACAATAATTATTCTAAGACTATACACACACATCTCACATGACCTTGAATCAAACATAAGTCACATGGGATACACACGCATATTAATACATAAGGCCAATATGATGTATAAATCATGAACTAATTTCAATGAAGTCACACCTTAGTTAAAATGGTTATTGATGATAAGGGTTGACGTATGAGTTTAACCGCACCACCGAATGATCACTTCCTTCATAAATGAAATTAGGTTTAATAATTTCTCATCAAGAAGAACCCAATAGAACTAATGGTTCACTAATCTAATTAATATCACTTGAGATATTCAATATATTTTTTAATAGAAATTAAAATAATAAAAAATAATTAGATCAGGGGGAGAGAGATAGATATTGGTGTGAGAAGGTGAGGGGAACCTCTTACATGGTGCACATTTACCCCAATACCCCTTTTATAATGTTTTTTAAACCATTTAATTTAATAAATTTTTTATTCTCTCTACTCATGCCTTACACATGATATCATAAAAAATCCTTCTTATTCACCCTTTTACACACCGAAAACACATTTACTCTATCAAATAATTATTTAATAATTTATTATTTTACCATATAAATAATATATTTCAATATTTTTTTTCTATTCCCTCATAAATCCAAGTTCCCCCAGTTATGTATTGTATGTTTTCATTCTAAAATACACATGTAATGATATTCAATTAGAAATTAGTTATATTTTAAATTTCATCCATATATATACATATGTAACTTATATATATACCCACCTAGATTTATATACATGGAAACAGACACACACACACATATATATATTTACAGCTGAAAATATATATATAAACCAAATACATACATGTCTGTATAAAAATATATACACCTTCACATGTGTGTGTGTGTCTATATATAAACATTTATCCCATATATTAATAAAAGATATATATGTATATATATAAATATCTGTATAAACATAAACACACACACACAAACATATATTTATCTAATAAATATATAAAAAATAATTTCCCATATATACATATATATTTTTTCAAAATTTTATAATTATAAAAATAATAAAAAAAATATTATCATTATTAAATATCTCACATCAATTTCACCATTAACAATTGAAAAATAAATTCAATTAAAAACCAAATAGTTATTGAATTAATATTAACCACACATTTTCATTTATTTAGTGTAAGGAAATAATTTCTCTGAAACTATGTAACATCTATATAAGTAAATATTCACCAATGGGTAAATGTCTCTCATTAATTAAGAATGATTAATTATACATGTAATTTACATTGGTTTCATAAAAAAAATATAAAAAATATAATCAAACCCTTATGCATGATATAATAAAACTATCGCATCACACTAATCATGTGACATGTATAAGGTAAAAACCAATATTATATACCTAATAGTGGCCCCAAAATTCTCATATGATACATCGTTTAAATTATATTGCGATATTTTCTTATAACAAATGTAATTGAAATACTAAATAATTTTTCATCACATATAATTTGATGAAATTACAGATGACCAAAAATATTGTGTTTCACCAAGGGGAGACCCCACATCTCATACTTAATGACGTTATCTGATTTCCCATATGAGATATTTTTCAAGTGATATTTGATTATTTTGAAAAAATGAATTGTAAGAATAATAGAATATATTATATATTTTTTATTGAATCAATATCAATGATTTATGGTCCTTATATTTCATCCCAAACTCAGCAACTAACTCTGACAATATAAAATAGAATATTGTGATGTGTTAATAGAGATTTACCCATACATAAACCCTTTAAATGATTTATAATTTTATTTTTATTGAAAATTTAAATTTGTAACATAAAAATAAAAATAAATTATTTTCAATGATGGTTTTATTGTCCTAAAAATTTTATGGATGCTAAAATTCACTCCCTATATCGACTTCTCATCCCCGAGAAGTATATCTAGCGGTCTTGTTCACACAACTCAGAATTCTGAGCTCCAATATTAGGCTCCCTCTCTCATGTATTTATAAGAAGAGAATATTGGGAAGAAAAATAGATAATGTTCAGTGTATGGGATAATATAAGGTTCTCTTATGCGTCTACCCTTACCCCAAGACATACCGCTTTTAGCACTGATCCTAGATCCTATCCCTACAAATTATTCACATTCATCAAATATATTGTAATGAAACAACATGATCAATTTTACTAAATAATTTCTATAAATATATTTCAAAAAATATAGGGAAACAAATATATCACACTATCAGATACACTATCATGAATATATAGAAAAAATATAGGAATATAACATATTAACTACTATGCATAAAAAAAGGCACACACACACAGACATCCGAAATTTGATTCGATGATCCTGTACGTAATGAATAAATCCATCTAGAACCTCATGAATCACATACCAACATCAAGTGAATCACCAAACATGAATGTTTGAAACTATAATAAAAAAAATTAAATTTCCACTTTTATGCAAACTCAAAGGTACACTATAAAGTGGTCACTAGATATTGAGACATTTACCTTACCTCATTCTTTATCATCCTAAATTCGGTTCAACCTATGAAAAATCTAGGTAAATGAAGTGACTCGTTATTAAAACTTTTAATCTGATACCATTTTGTAACACCCCATATAGAACCACTGGGTTCATGTTGTAATAACACATAATCTCATGAGAGCCTCTATATATGAAAGAGGTTGTCGACTAGTAGTAATGATATTGAGTGGAACTATTTAGAGACTATACCGTCCATTAGTGTTCAAAAAAATATAAATAGTAATAAAATATATAATTAGAGTAATACATGAAAAAACTGAAATATGATAGACATGATATAATAAATAGAGTAAACATGGGTATATGGTATGTTGTATGAAAATAAATTAATAATATTATATGAAATCCCACTTACACTATCAAGAAAGGTCCCCATCCTCCATTTATATATAGTTGACCACCTCCCACAAGTCCCCTTCCCATCAACTGATCCATAGACATGAAATTTATAAGTTCACCGAAATGATCAAGTAGTGTGTGAGTATAACACTTAGTAGGACCCAAAAATAGCCTTTATCATTAGTGCATAAAATATACAAGTGTATTCCATGAACAAAAAATGGGTAAATATTTAAAACCAATAAAGTATATCACAAATGTACCAAACACATGTCAGGACCTCTGTGATAGACTCAACCTACTTCAGAAAATTCCCAAGGGAATCATACATGCTTAAAATCAATGTTGTATGGAGCATCAGGAACAATCATAACACATCTTCATTGATTTGATATCACGAAGAATAAGATAATGTCTTCTGTCACAGAAATTCCATGTACATACCAAACCAATTCGAGAAACCATCTCGAGTGGATATCCCAAAAATGAATCAAATTGCACACACCGAACCAAGTCAAGCACATACATCTTGTATAGATCTCCCTAATCATGTAACACATCATTCCAAATAGAATAGTCCTTGAAATTTTTTACCCAAGGCTAACCCATAAATCACTAATGGTTTTCTCATCCATGTGTCAATATCACATGATGGCCCAATATACCTAACCAGAACACTAAAAATTATTAGAAAAAATACAACATAAATGATACATAATGTAAATGATTGATGACCATCATGTTAATAAATTAAGTACCATATTCATATGAATAATCATCCATAATGAAGTAACAAAAATATATGTCGAAGTTTATACAAACAAACACATGCACACACACACCTCATGTGATCAAGAATCAAACATAAGTCTCATATGCTTCACACACATGAAAAATGTTCTTGATAATAACTTGTATAAAGAATGTGATATTTTCAAAGAATTCATACCAAAAATAGAGAGGATACTAATGAAATATTTTGAATTTGGATTTTAATCTCACCAATGAAGTATCACTTCCTTGGTATAATATTATGGGGGATAATGGAAGATAGGTGTCATAAGGTGATGAGGACTTCTTATGCGGTGCAAATTTTCCCCAATCCAATTTTTATAATATTTTTTCTAAAAATTTATTTTCTTCATTTATTCATTTACCTCCTTATGTCATTGAATTGATCTCTTAAATAATCCACCCAATTATCTCTCTTTTTTTCTAGCCTTATTTTACTCCAGTGAATTATTACATAATTTATTATTTTTATATCTATCTCATTTTTTAAAATTTAATTATTTCTGTTTGATCACAAAACCATCCACCTCCCTAATTATCTCTTATACATTTTCTTTATAAAATATTATTTTAAACACATTAAATCCAAAATTAATTATTTTTAAGAGGTCATATATATATATATATATTATATTTATAAATTGTATATATTTACATTTCAATATATATATAAATCCATATATATATACATACACTTGCACACAGACACACACACAGATATATGGATATATTTAAGAATTATATATACATTATATATATACATGTCCAGATATACATATATATAAACTTTTACATGTGTTAATATATATATATATAAATATATTTATGTACATATATACATATAATTTTATCCCATATATATATATACACAACATAATATTACACACCAAAATATATTTATTCCAAATATAATATATAATAATAAATTTTTTTATTATTAAATATCTGATATCATTTAGGAAATTTGAAATTTGAAATACAACTTTCACTAAAAACTAAATAGTGAATAAATTAATTGTCACACTTGTTTTTTTCTTTTCATGTCTTGGTTTTGATCCGGTTCATTGAAAATCTAGATCCTTTTCTTGGGTGTTGGGTGAGATTAATTTTGAGTTTTTTAACTTCCATATATGTTGAATCATCATACAGTGGGTGCCCCATTTCTTTGGGGGGGGGGGGGTTGAAGAAAGGGTGGTTACTTCATGATTTGGGCCAACCATTAGCCCATTTCAGATTTAAAATCCATATTTGTTTATTTTATAACTACTTATTTTTTCTACAATTTTCACCCGTTACACTTCCTATTTTTCCTCCCCTAACATATTACAACCATAATATCTTTTTGGACCACTTAATAATTCATAATCATGGTGAATTTGGGTTACTTATTTATGTATTGGGCCAACCAGTGGGCCCATTTGTAGTTAAAAAAATAATATTGTTTATTTGATATATTTTTAATTTTTTAATAATTTTTGGTTATTTTATCTCCCACTTGAATCCCAAATCCCTAGCCTCACCAACATTTTCTACGTTTCCTCTTTGGATCTCATTTTCATCACATTTTAGGGAGAAAGTTCTCTGGGTTCCTCAAATCGTTCAGATTTGAGAAGGTAAATTACATCATCAATAAATCATTAATTTATTATTATTTTCCCTAGGAATTTGTTTCCCATGGTTCTTCCTAACTAAAGGATACCCTCCATTGAGTTTCAAGACATTCCCTTTTTTCTAAGGGTTCAAATTTCAAGGAATAAAAAGTGTTTTTGAGTTTCAAAGGTGAGATTCCTTCTCATTTCTCCTCCCTCACCCTCCTCCTTTCATTATTTCTTCTTTTTTCTATTATCCTATAGTCATGATCGACCTATGGTAATTCTATCACATGATTTTAGTGGGGTATTTTGTTAATTTTGGGCTGTTCTTCGTAGGTTTATGGTTTATAAACCCTCAAATGGGGATATCGGGTGTGTGTTTCCATTACGCCAAGCATTTGAGGTAGGATATATCTGTCACATGGATTTATCATTTAAGTTTCATAATTTTATTATTTTTTAAACTGATATATATGTTTATTTTTTTCAGCCTTTGGATAATTTTCATGGTGTAAAAAATGGTTGTTTAAGCTTTGTTTTGTGAAAGGTAGTGTTGTTTTGTCATATAAGTGCACACCAAGTGTTTGTTTAAATGTTATAATTTCTTTTTGAAACTATTTTGTTAGGTTTAGAACCTGGTTTATGTTATATTGAAAATTTTCCATTATCTTGAATAAAATATTTCATGCAATTGGCTTTTTATTCCTTGTCAAGTGCATAAAATAAATTGTTTTGTTTCAAAGGGCATGTCATGTGTCCGGTACATTGCTCAGTTGGCTTTTATGTGTGAAGTGTAATTTAAAAATTATTTTTTTGGATTCATAAATTCATTGGAATAATGAAAAATGGTATTTTATTAGTTCTTATATGTATTTATAATTTTTATTTGCTTTTATAAACAAATGGGTTTTGGTTCATAACATGTTTTGGCCTGAGTTTCCAAAAAATGGCCCATTTCACATCATTATGAAAATTGATGTGTTTAGAATATGTAACCTATGGGTTTTAAGGGATTTATGAATGTTTTTGGATGCTGTAAATGGTTTTTATACACCTAATTAATAAATTTTAAATGAATACCATTGTCAAATGTTAGTTTTGAGAAAGGCTTAAAGGATCATTTGGCATTTTTTTTGTAAAAATGGTTTACCTGTGTATTTCATGTTCTATCGTTTTGGGAAATTTTATGGTCCATGAAATGGATTTATTAATTGGTTTCAAGGATTCAAAATATGTGTTGATATTTCATTGATATGTTTTTGGCCTTAAAATATCATTTTAATGGGTTTTATGTGCAAGGCCTTGTTATAATCCTTGAAATTGTTTTACGAAAATTCTTAATGGTTTATTGATTCATGAATGAAATATGAAACATGTTTGCGGTTTGTTTGCATGTTTATGGTTTAGTAATGGAATTTTCATATAAAAAAGTGTATTTCATAATATGTGTAACTTTATTGTGCACTAAAGGGAATCCTGGGTATCTAGGTTGGAAGACGTGTTCTAGTATGCCAGTGATCCTGTGGGGGTTTTCCCTTATTTCACGTAGCATGTTTGATGATGAAAACACTAAATAAACTATGATGATGATGTTTTTGGGGGACCACTAGGTTTTGGGTATGATCCCTAATAGTGTAATGTGTGCACAAGAACAAATATTTATTATGGTTACCTTCACCGAGATACGAGGTACCTGTGTCTGACAACTAACAAGTTCCTAGGGGTGTTCCTGTGACATGTGCTCACTGGCTATTTGGTTCTCACCATCAGTATAAGTTGTGTTTCGTTGGTAAATTCAGAGGTGTGTTTGATTTATTTAAAATTTCACATTATTTAATGCATCCCTCTTGAAAAATATTTTCATTTTGATGTTACACCTCTTAGAAAATTGTTACCAGCATTCTTTTTTATAAAACGTGCATGTTTTTGTCTGGTAAATTTTTCATTGAATAGGAACTATTTTGGAAAATATACCTTTATATATTGAATTTAAAACATGAAATTTATGTTTCCATTATTTTAAAGGATGTGCATTGGGAATATAATATTGGACTAACCTACCTAGTTTTAATACTCACGCCTGTAGTCTTCTTTTTCTTTTTAGCCCCTGTGCAGGTTTCAGCTTGAGTTTGATCTCCATGGGAGACGTGTGATCATTGTGTTAGAGAGTGAACAGAGGGGTCAAATGGAGTTAGTAAAAACCACATATTGGACTTAATGTTGGTCTCATATTTCCCATATGATACACAATTCTATAGATGTATCATTACATTGATAAAATATAATGAATGCATATTACTATTTATTTCAAATTTTTATTAAATCATTATTGAGTCTCTACATGCCATATATTTCCACAATAACTCAGTGTGACTCCAAAAATATCCCCTAGAATATTTCAATGTGTTAATATAGATTTTTCCATTACTTAATGAATTTAAATAATATTTAAGTTATTTTTGTTTAAAATTAAAAAAAGTTCACATAAAAAAATTCATAAATTATTTACAAAGAGGGTTTTGTTATCCTTAAATATTTTCGAATGTTACATTTCTCCCCCACAATCGACTTCTCATCCCTGATAAGTATCTCTTGCGGTCTTGTTCACACAAATCAAGACACTAAACTTGAATTTTAGACTTTGGATCATATTTATCCATAAAAAGTGTAATATTAAGAACATAAATATACTATATACAGTTTATGGGATCACACATGGTTCTCTTACAAGTCTACCCTTATCCCATGGTATACCAATACTAGCATTAAACATGGTCTTTGTCCATGCATGTTACACAACATCATCATATTTATAATAAGTAAAAAACATGATCATTTCATCTAAATAATTCCCAAAATGATATATTTTAATAGATAGGAAAATAGATATATCACACAATCAGATAAACTATCCTGAATAGATAGAAAAATAAATTCATTTAATTAAGGAACTATTATGAAACAAAAATATATATCTATATATATAATTGAATTATGAAGGTAAATCCCTAGTCCTATTGCATGAACACATATGAAACATCATAAATCACATATCAATATCATGTGCATCACCCAAGGTTATTTTATTCAACTATAATAGAAAAACTAAAATTTTCACTTTTATAGAAATGCCAAGGACCTCTATACTGTGCTAGCTAGACACTGACATAGTTCCCCTACCCAAGTTCTAACCATACTAACTCTTGTTTAACCATTAAAAAATCAAATAAAAAGAAAAGAAAAGTTAGAAAACTCAGTATTCTAATATAATTCTGCTACATCTAGTCCCAAACCACAATGTGTGAGGAGGAATTACATATGACTTCATCTGCACCTATGCATATACATTCTTCTAGAAACTAGTGTCATGGGTAATGGGTGGTAACATGGGGAGAAAACACTCTCTATCAGTGTTCATAAAATAAATATATAAAAAATATATCATTAATAAATCATCAGAGTAATACATGTAGAAGATGAAAGATGGAATATCAGTTATAATAAATAGAAAAAACATAGATCCAAGGTAATGGGTAATATATTAAAGTATAAATAATAGATGACATCCAAAAATAAATATTTTTCACAATGTCCACAACTTGTAGAACTAACTACTCAACCATACACCATAGATCCCTTTCACTTAATCAGATACCTAGTCATGTAATCTACAAGTTACTTAAAATTTCTGTTTGGGGCCTGAGTACATGATTCAATAGGACACCACAAATGATCCTTAAAATTGTTTCATAAAATATATATGTGTATTCCATGATCATAAATAGATTACTTATATAAAATAAACACAATATATCCCACAATTACCAACAACAAGTCGAGTCCACTATGAAAAACTCAACCCACATCAACACCATTCCTAGAGAAACATACTAACTTCAACACAATTCCAGATGGAACATCAGTCACTGAACTAACACATCATCCTAGAGTTTTTTCCCCACCAATGTGTGATAATCTGCCTACAGGGATATTCAAAGTATAGAACGACCCATGTATGTACATTCTTCTTGAATGGATAGCCATAAAAATATTCAAATCTCAAATGATAGACCAATTCTATCACATCACTCATTTATGGATATCTATAATCATGTGAAACATCCCTCCATTTTGAATATCCCAATTACATACTGACTCAATTTTGGAAGATTTTCCTCAAAGGATTGTTTTATGAAAGTTTCACATCTCACCTACTAACCCAATAGTTCCTCCTACAAGCTGAATAATATTAGATAAAAATAATACATGATCGATACATATTGTAAATTAGTGATTAAAATATTTTCAAGATAAGAAGAACCAAAATAATAGTCACTATATTTAATATTCAAGAAACACAATCATTGTTTAAATACTATAAACACACTCACATCTCATGTGATAAATCCACAAACATATGTCTTATGGGAGACACATTCATGCCAAAAAAACAAGACAATAACTCATATAAATCATTCTAAAATGTTAAGTAATTTATATGTTAGGTATAGTGGGTATTGGAGATAATGGTTGATGTACAAGTTTAATTTCACCATTTAATGCTCATTTCTATTAGAAAAAAACATACAATTAAAATTTTGTTCATTGAGTAGAACCTAATGAAACTGATGATGCATCAATATGATCAATATAACATGAGATTTTGAATAGTTCACTTTAGAAAAATAATAAAATTAAAAAAATGAATAACAGAGGGGGAGATAGGAATAAAAGGGTATGAGGTCCCCCTATGTGTTTCGTGTTTCCCCCAAGAACCTTTTTATAAAAATATTTTAAAATATTTTTTTTCATTATTTTATTCTTCTCTCTCACCATTAATTTTCTATGATATCTTACAAATCCCCATATTCTTTCTATGTCTGCTATGACATCACATACTCTATTAATTAATTATTTTCTCATTATTTTTCCATTTATATAATTTATTTCAATTTATTTATTTCTTTTTCATCATTAATCAATGTGCCACCCCAATGAAATCTTATATGATTTCTTTCTAAATTACCCTTATAGACATACTATATCATCATTTAATTATATTTAAAAGGTAATAAATATATACGTACCTTGTATATATACCCACATATATATACACTAACATATAGATATATTTATACCAGCACACACACACACACATTTAATAAAAATATATACAAAATATATATTTATATACACGTCCATATATATAGATATATACCCACACATGTATATATATATATATATATAAATATTTAACCCATATATGTACATGTTATATATAAATACACACACACACTTGTATGAATATTAATACAGCCACAGATATAAAAAACATTTATTATTATCCCATGAATATATATATATATATATATATTAATTTTGCACAAACAAATATTTTTTTACCAATTTAATAACAATAATAATTATTATTATTATTACTATTATTATTATTATTATTATTTTTAAACATATCACATAATTTCCACCATTGAAAATTTAAATACAACATCAAATTAAAACCCCAATAGTTACTAAATTAATATGTTCCCCACGTCTAAATGTATTTAGTGAAATGTAATAATATGAGTGTTTTTATATAAAATCCCAAAAAATAAGTATTCACCCATAGGGAAACATCACTTATTAATTAAGAAAAATTAATTACACATGTTATTTCCATTTTAGTTTTCAAAATAATAATAATAATATTATTATTATTACCATTATGTATAATTTAATAAAAAAACGGGATGACACAAAGATTATGTTTCACCTACGCTAAAACTCATATTTTGGACCTAATGGTGGTATCAAATCCCTCATTTGATACACCATTTATGAGATATTCTACTATCATTCTAAAATATCTAATAAAAATTAATAATTATTTATACTCATGGGTGATTTGATGAAACTCCTGAACCACACAATTTTTATACCGTGCCTAGGGTAAACACTGCATCCCAGACCTGGCAATGGTATCAAATTTCACATTTGAGAAACTATTCAATATAAATTTCATTATTTTTGAAAAATAGCATCCACACATAATATAATATTGTTAATATTTTTATTAAATCAATATAATGGCTCTATAGGACCGATATTTCTAGGATAACTAAGCACCTGACCCAAAAACAATTACATAGAATATCCCAACGTGTTAATAGATATTTTACCATTATATAAATCCTTTAAATAATTTAATATTTTTTTTAAAAAATTATATTTTTTAGACAAAAATAGTCATAAATTATTTAAAAAGAGTATTTTATTACCACTAAGAATTTAAGAGTGTTACATAAACAATATGTTATTTGAATATGTGGAGATGAGGATTGGGGTGGCGGAGAAGAAAGATCTCTCTTGAGTGCCCTAAGAGTCGACTGAATGAGTAGTATTGGAGAGCAGAGGGAAAACAAAAAAAACACATAGGGATAATTTGATAATTTCAATTTTTTAAGTAATCTAGGATGATCCCCATGATTTTCTACATGGTTTGGTAAACTATACACCAATCTTGTGGCACATAGTATACTCTTAGTGAGTACCTACTCAATTTATTTTTTTATTTAATAAATAGTGATCCAATCATAAAGATTACCCTTTTCAAAACTATTTACCCCTTACTTTTGTTCAAAAAATATTCTTCTAATCATTCACAATATCTTTCTTGAAACTCCTATGCTAAATGTATTTATAGTTTCAACATTTTTTTAGATCCAATAGTGTGCTACCTGTACAAAAATATTGTGAATGAAAAAAATAAACTTGAAAGGACCTTATGAAAAGGAAATCATATGGTTTATCATAAACCAAGTGTACTAACCATGCAATGTTAATAATTTTAAGAAATATATAAAATTACTCCCCATTATTATCAGTTGTCATATTAACCAAAATATCAAACTAGAAATATTATAATAGTAATTCAAGGTGTTATAAATCTTAAGTGTTCCAGGGTGAGAACTAATTATTGGAAACAATTTTTTCTTGCTTTATCAAGATTCTTAATCTACATAAATAAGGTTTATATAATTAACTCTTCCAAATTACAGAATCCAATTTAATAAACATTTAATAGAATTTATTTATATGTGTTTTTACTATACATTAATTATCTGCACTGTAAATTAATTCACATATAAATGTTTCATGGTATCATACTACCCTCTAATAGGTATTTAATTTAATTATTACCTAATTAAAAAGAAATAATCATTAGTTTTTACATTATTTAGTAAAAAACAGTATTTTTAGTTCTTTATTTTTGTAGAAAATGAATGATTTGTTCATCCTCTATATCAAATGTATTTTCACGAGTTATGACTATTTATGTGAAAAATACAAGGTATGATTTTCTATTCTAAGGAGAAATGTTGCGATATAGGTTTTTGACTCCATGTTGAAAACTCTAATGTGATGTGTTCTTACTCTAATTAATAATTCAGGTCATAATATTGGGGGTTCTATTTCCCTTAAGGATATTTATAAGTAAATAGTAAATGTTAGATCACATTGATGTGAAATAATTTAAAAAATACTGGGTTCAAATTTTTTATTTCACATCACTAAAATAATTAGTTGTAACATTATGTTCAAAATATTATAAACGTGTCAATTCACCCTATTAATATTTCATCTCATTCAATATCTAGGATAAGAAACCAGTATTAAGGAATGCACTAATTTGGATTTATAATGATCTATTATATTTTTATCTCTTATATCAATGATATATATTATTACATAGAAATCTAAGGTAAATACCATTTTGGATGGTAGAAAAAACTCAATGTGTTTGATGAATTTTCATGAGACAACCTTATTTTGATAGATGTTATTATCTAAATTAGAAACAATGAATGGAGGCCAGTCTAAAGAAGTTATGAATTGATAAGTAGATTATAATTATAAAACCAAACAAATTACCTGGATCTGATCATGAATCTCTTATTTCAAATAATATTTTTAACTATGATATTTTTTGTTAGATAAATAATATATATATTGTTTCAATTTGAAGAATTTTTTTTCATGATTATTCATATAAAATTAAATAGGATATTTATAGAGTTTTCAATTTTACTTTTTAAAGATTATTAAAGATGATAAGAACAAAACCTCTAATGTTACATGCTAAATGTATTTATTTCATTATTAGAGAAAATGGAACTATTGATCATATTTTTCATAGATTAACATGTATTGAAAATGGAAAGATTTATTAGAGTGATGAAATACTAAAAAATGACTAAATGATATTATTTGGAACTCATAAAAAATTGGAAAACTATTAAATATGAAATTGAAAAAAGAAATAACCTAAATTGTTATAATTTGGATGAGCTTACTAGATCACTTCATTAATATGATATGAAGTTAAAAAAATAGAAATAATGATTTTGATCTTACTATTTTTATGTTAATAATAAAGGAAACATCAAACCAAGTTGTAAAAGGATAATAAAGAAATGGATGTATAAAAAATGAGAAAAAGAAATTAGTTATATACAATGTAGATAAAATATCATATTAAATTGATCACAGTGGAGGTAAAAATAGACACTATTAATCTTTATTTTATAGAAAAAATTTCAATATTGCTTCTTTCATTAATCATTCATATTATGTAAATTAATTTTGATAATCTTCATATAAAGATGGAAATATATATTTAATGAAAAAATTGATTATATTTCTAATTTTAATTTGAAATAATATTTTTTTATTAATTATAAAAATAAAAAATATAGGAATAAATAATTAAATTAAATCCTTCATTCATATGAAGAACAAATAAAATATTTTTATACTATACATGTGTAACGCAAAATAATAGGCCATAGATTCAATAAGATAAAAAGATTATATCTCACAATGTATATAAGTTATGTAGTTCTAAAAACAAAATATTGAAACATATAACTGAAAATTAAATTTTTAAAAACTTTTCATATAATTTTAGTGGAATTTTTGTGATATTTTATAGGTTGTTAAAAAAGAAAATATTAAGTTAAAATTTGATATTGATATATTAAATTTAATTTTTCTACTTTTGTGTCACGACCCAACCCATTGGGGACTTCATGGCACGTGATGTGCTAAGTGTGTGACTCCAATCATACCTTCGATAGGCAGGGGTTTACAACCAATAGTGAATTGGCATGACACTCACATGGGATGCCTAGAATATGGTACATGTATGGAAACACACATATAAAATACTATGCAATGTTATAATGTAATATGAAACTAATACCAAATTCATTAATAGATCTACAACCCACTATTACAGTATGATGAACAATATTGGAAGGCATTACAGTCTAATACAGGCCTTAAAAACCTATATGGAAGACAAAATGACTTATAGAATTAGTCTACATTCAAATGTGACTCCTATAATGAACCACACACACTCTAGACCAATCTAAGTATTATCTTCTCATGGTCCATCTAGAACCCTATCTAAAGGCTGATCATATTCATGAGGCACAAAAGGTGTAGGAATAACCCATATATGGGTGAGAAGAATACTACCCAGTATGAAACCCTAAAATTAATAACAACAATGAATCAATAGTATCATTCTAATTACAGGATATGTTAATAATAATCTAAGACATAAAAATAAAAAACCTATATAATCATGGTAGATATTATGTATAATGAAATTTTCATAACATCTTTTTTATCCTATGATTCAGCTTGAGATTCAGTTACCATAATCGTGTTGGTGAAGTCACTCTTCCAGTCTAATAAAACTGATAGCATCCATTCGAGATTTCATTCCCTTTAGTTATCTCCATTATGAAATGCATAATGGATGTATGAAGATATTGTTAAACATTTGGGGATCACAATGAGGGATATGGTGAATAAAAATTACATATTATGGATTAAACCACTATATAGGGGATTGGTAAAAATGTATAGTTGGTTATTCTAATTTTAAGAACAAAACATATGGTAAAAGATGATATAGGATTCCTCACCTGCCTCATATTTGAATTCAGATAACACTATATGATGTGTATCCCATAGAGATGATTTCAAACTATCACGTGGATGTAATGTTGTATTTTACACATAGAGGATTTCAAACTGTGTGTTCAGCATGTTCCCATTTACCACAAATTGTGTTGGTGTACATGGTAGTGTCCATGTGATTGTTTACATGTCTTAGTACTGGTTCATGCCTTTATACTCTATCCATTCCTATATACAAGTGCATACTCATGATTGTATAATCTAAGAGATATTTTTTGATCCCCCATGGATGCGTCATAAAATGTGTGACATCTGTCATAAAGTGTGTGCTAATTTTTTTCTTCTCAGAAAGGCTTCTCCTATATCCACGTCTCTACACAATGTTTATATGCACCTTACACACTGTGTAACTCAATAATTTCATGAATACTATGTTTCAACATGCAGTCTCTGTATTACATCACCACCACCACAAATCATGCTCTAGAATCATAAATCTCAGTGTTGACTAGACTTTCCATTACATATGGAAAATTTCAGTATTCGATGTTATTTGAATCACCACCCATAACCAAACCTTAATTTTACTTGAAAACGTTTCTGTGAAAATGTTAAGCCCTGTCTTGAATCCCCATAATCAATATAATATCTTAATCCCATCAATAATCTTGAATATAATCCACAGTATGAATCTATTGATCCAAATAAAAAGTCCAAAATGATTTATTACCATATATATTATTTATCAATAGGTCAAAAAACACTATTGATTAACATAGAAAGAATGGTGGGAAAAAACCAATAAACACATAAATGAGTAAAGGACAATAGAAAATGATTCTATCGTCCTAGATTAATTACTTTTAGAATAAATAAGAAATTGATATAATTAATCAATATTAAAAAACACAAATCCAAAAGGATAAACCCATATCTACAAAACATCTACCTATGAATCAATCTATTGGTTTATTTACTTTTATTTCATCATGGGATACTAAAACATGGGGAAATACACTTAATTTATTTTATTGAGTTTGTATTGATCAATGATTAAGAAATTTTTTTTATTGAAATAATTAGTGAGAGCTATGAACATTGTTAGAATAGAAGATCTGTGAAGTAATGATCTAATCCCATGATCTGATGTCATTCACCAACGTCTCTCCAATAGATGAATGCTTGGTCTACAAGTTTATAAAGATAACCTTGATACTCACCCATAATAGAGTATTTATAGAGTAGTAAATTAGATCTCTACATCAATGTATGAAGATAAATTAAGTAATTTGTTTATTTATTTTCAATTCCTACAAGAATTTTTTCACCAATACCAAAAAAGACAATTCTTATTTCATTCAATGGGTAGAATATTATTTCTAAAATCAATTATGGCCTCATAAATTAAATCAATGAATATTTTCGGTATTCATTCAAATTATTTATAAAAAATATATATGAATGATTTTAATATAGGTAATATTTTTCAAATATCATTTCTAGGATCACATTCCAGGGAATCTCACACCATCATAGTTTATGGCACAAAAAATAATAATATATGCATTTAAAATATTTTAATTTAATATAAGTGACATTAAATTCTCCCCACATAATTTATTTTTTCCCAAAAAAGTGAATGGGACTACACAAATAGTGTGAGTAATGAGCTCGAATCTGAGTCTCCAACTCCCTGGTGCTCTTATAAAGATTCTTGGGATTCCACTAGACCTGAAAAAAGGGAATTTATCCCAAAAAAAATATGCTATCATAAAAATAATTGATATCCATGTCGTTCCATATAATGGCATCTCCACCCTCAAGGTATATCTTTCCCCATTTGACAATGTGGGTTTCACTTTGCACATATCTTCTAATATACGACCTGTGGATGGAATCATGTACTATATATAACTACGGTGGTATAAACAAGTGGTATTCAACCTCTTCTACTATGCATAGTATATATAAAGGTATAGTGAAGAATAGAGATAACATTGTACCCCAATGAAATCACTGTAACCCATATCTATATGACACCTTCAAAAAATATGGTCTCCCTTATTAAACTCCAAGGGACACCATTGTTTGTCCTCATAGGACTTCTAACAGCTCTGTACCATCCACATACATACCTATATAGTCTAATCCTTTTCTATAATTTCTCACATAATTATTGGACCCATATAAAATGAATCACTAATATTATTCCAACTAATTGATTACATTATAGTATCTTATAAAAATACTTGATGATTATGTACTGATGGTATAATGGTAGCTATTATTGTCTGATAAATCCACCAAGGGTACTTGGTCCTAAAAACTATTTCCCCTGATTAACATGAATGTAAGAAACATATCTGATAAGGTTTGAATGTTCTTATTTGTTCTACTATTAGTTTGGTGATGGAACTCTATTCTCAAACTCAAATAATACCAATGGACCCCAGAAATCCTTTTTATGATCTTGATGTGAAGCGATCATAATGATCATAAATAAATATAAAGTGGATTCACTGGGCCCAAAAAATCTATGGAATGTAATAGAATCCAATTATTTCTAGTGAACTCTGAACTTTAATAGATAATAACTGGTCTGACATTGTGAGTCATTCTATGATCACCCAAATATAATCGTGTCCTCAAGAAGTTTGTGGTAACCACATTATAAATTATATCTATATCCCATACCGCTTTAACTATGGAACCTCAAGGTGTTTAACTAAACTATTTGGACCCTAGTGCTCATCCTTCACCTTTTAACATGTTAGGGATTGAGGGAAAAATTCAACTACACCCTCCTTCATGAATTTATACAAGAATTCTGATCAAAGTTCCTAAAACAAATTTTACATGCGTGGACGTTCTGCTAAAGGGAATGTATGAAACTCTATCATCACCTCCACCTACAACATCATTAGTACTATAGTCTATCCTATGAAAATATAAAATTATCCCCACATTCATAAAATCCATTTGGAGAAGGTCAAGTGGATATATAGATATGTAATATCTTATAATCGATAACCCTAAGATTGGACTCCCTAGCATATTGTAGAATCGTCGATTAAGAACGATCAATTGTATATATGAATAACCATCAATTTTCACTATATAAAAATACAAGGAGGTTAACTACTCTAATTCATTGGCTAAAAAATGAACAAGATCTATAGGTGATAAAATATAACCCCACATTCCTCTTCCCATGATAATAGAATATCTCATTGTAATACTATTTTTGGAATAATACAATTCAAATCTTTAAAAATATAATATACTATTGAGAAAATATATAATCGATACTATTCGGTTTAAAGTAGACGATAAACCACCCACACATAAGGTAGTTTCTCCACAAATTGTGTTTGATAATTACTACTACTAACTGATGAATGTGTATTACATAGTTCCTCTTATGTGGTCTCAAATTGGTTGTCATATATTCCATCACCACTTTCCTATTCATCAGAAAACACCAAGTTTATTCCTCGAATCCTCAAAGAAGACTACATACTCAACAACCTCCTTCAGCAATCTCAATATTGGGAGCTCATCATACTCTACCAAAACTCCTAATATTCCTTGTGTAACCATTATATTCATATGATGGTCTCCCCATTATCGTCAAATAATTCATATGTGTACACATCCAAGAGTAATTACGAACAAATCTATTATAGTATCCTACGAAACCATGGAATTTACTAAACTCGGTCACACTCAGGGTCTATGACAATTCAACCACAATATCAATTTTTTATAGGTCCTCTACCACACCATCATCTTAGATAACATGTTTTAGAAATTAGACATCCTACATCTATAACTAAGATGTAGTGAGATTCCCATAAAGCTGGTAATATAAAATTATTTCTAGAATAATAGTAATTTTTCTCATGTGATCTTCCATTGATGCCATGTAAAATAGGATATCATGAATTAAGACAACTAAAATCTGGCCAAAGAAGGGATGAACGATCCAGTTCATGAGTCCCACGCAGACTATTGAGGTGTAAATTGTAACGAAGGGCATCACCATGTATTCATAGTGGATATAGATAAATCTGAATACCATCATCAATATCCCTTCATCACGTACTTGCATATGGTAATAGTCTGATCATAGATTAAAATTTGAGAACCATTAAGCCCCTCTCAATTGATTTTTTAGAATGTCAATACTTAGTAGTAGATACTTATTATTCATAATATCATAGTTCAGACCAAGATAATCTATTCACAACCTAAAAAACATATCCACCCTCTGGAAAATAATTTTGGGGCTTCGAAGTAGGAAACACTCAGGCTCACAAATACCTTTCTCTAGAAGTCATCCATCTTCACCATTATCTCTAAAATATATACCTGATCCATCCAATATACATCTTTATATTTCATGGTATTCCTTCGGTGTAACTAAATTTATATGTTTATCTCTTGATGGGGAGGTATGTCTATCATTTTCTTAAAAAATATTTGCTCATAATAAACCTCTATTGCTAGAAAATTAAATCCAATAATGTAATGACCTGAATGCAGTAAGAATGGGGATGGTTTCTACTACCATTACATTGACATGATTATAAGGACTAAAATACGTAAATAAATCATAGTTTAGTAGTATTGGTAAATAATATTCATACACGAGTCTTGTTTTACAAATGAATAAACTAATTAAAACAATTTTTTTTATATTCGAGGATAAAATTATTCCCACTTAAAATATCATTGTATATATTTCTTAAAACACTTCATGGATTCATGGGGAAGGGGAACATAATAAGAGTGAGATCAAATGATCCGTAAGGGGTATATATAGAGGAAGAAATAATGAATCCATGTGAATACTCATTATGGAATGGTAAATAAATAAAAAAATTTTCAATGTAGTCAATAAAATGAGAATGAAGAGAATAAAAAATTTGGAAAGGTAAATAATTGAAAGAAACTTCTATTTAAAAAACTGGTTTAATAATAATAAATATGGAAAGTTATGAAATTAAAAACTAATACTATTTTATAAATTAACTAGGAATGAAATGCATCCATGTAAATTTTCACAGTTAAATTTTTTTGGATAATAAATACCAAATAAAATAGAAGAAAGTGCTAAATTATTATATGTCTTGTATGAGGGGCATGAAAACATATACCATTAAGAAATTTCAAAATACAGTTTAAAACTATAAGTAGAAAATGATTTAATTTGCAGAAATAATTTTTTTTGATCAGAATGTATCAATGCATTGAGGGGTTATATAATTATCAATCCCCACCCATCAATGCATATCCAAATAATTCCCCATATTGAGTAATTGATATAGTTAATAAAGAATGTTTCATATCAAATATCAGTATTTAATAATGAATATAGATTTATCAATATTTTTCTAAAAAATAAAATAAATGGAAAAGTAAAAAACTTATGGGGAACTGATATATAGTTTAGGTAATAATCATATCCATGATAAATAATTTGCACATTTAGGGGAAATTTAATTTTTATTGGTCACTAGAAAGTGAAAATTTCAAGTAGACTGAAAAAATGAATCAAGAATGTGAATATTAATAATATCATGGGCCAATCAATCCAAATATACCCATGATAAGAATAATAACATTATTAATAAAATGTATCCCATGTTGAGTAAAAATAATGGTTTTTCGATTTTTTAAAATACATTAAAAATATCATTTAAAAACATTATTGGAGAAAATATCTATTTAATTAGGAAAATAATTTTGAATTATATTTCATTGAAAATAAAATTTAAAAACATTTTCATTAAAAATTATCCTTTTGAAGTTTCAATGGAAATATCAATCAAACTAGAATTTTTAGTTATGTGCATGCCATACAAGGAAAAAATAACATTTATTTTGCAAGGAAAAATGCTTAGAAAAGTGACTTATGAATAAAATGATAAGAAAATTACTTTGGAAACATTTTTAAAATAAAAAATCATCAAAATTATTACAATAAATATCTATTAAAATTAAAAAAAAATTGAATTTTTTTAAAAATCATTTTTAGAAGAAAATAGGTTCTCAGATTAATGAGAAAAATGTAGTCAGGTTTTCTAAAAAAATTATAAATAATTTTCAATAAAAAAAGATTAAAAATGGAAGTATTATTTGAAAAAATTCAAGAATAACTATACTTGAATATAATGAAAGTTTTTATTGAAAATAGATCACATAAATTCTTTTAGTTTAATTTTAGGAATAGAAAATCTTGATTAGAATTATATTACGGAATAATCTATTAAATTGATCATAAAATTGAAGTGAGAATTGATCAATTAACTAATTACTTATATAAACGTTAAATACAAATAAAATAAGTGTGAATACATAAATATATATTAAATTTCATTGGACGTAAAATCATTAAATTTGAACGATAATGACGGAGTTATTTTACCCAATTAAAAGGAATTGAGTCAGGAAATTTCTCTACCACTATGTAACATTATGTTAAAATCACCATTGATGAAATAATTAAAAGTGAATCTAAAAATACAATGAATAATAAATTAATCAGGATATTAAATGTTAAATTTTAATTATATACACTATATAAAAGAAACTAGGTTCATAACATTACAATATTCATCAATGAAATGAAATTGAGATGATATCCCTTACCATGAATTTCCTTTCAAGGGATCATTTATTAACTTTATATATAATGGTTTTAAGAAAGTAAATAACTTATAAAATAACAATAATAATATTTAAAATATCATATATAATCTTTTTATAATATATTATCACCCATTTGATAAAAATCATTCATTATTTTTCCTATTTCGGGTGTTAAATACCCAGTTTTTTGAGTATGTTTAGACTTATATTTTTTATAATTCCATAAATCACGATTTAATCATCTATAAAATTTAATAAATTATTTTAATATAATATATATTTAGTATATTTTTTATAATAACCCAAAATATTTTATGATTGGAAATGAAATGTACCATCTAAGGAGAAGGCATGTCGTATATACGTATGAACACTACTACCATTTCATTATCTTATTAAAGGATTGAAAATTAAACCATATGTATATTTATATATATATATTAAATACATTATAAATATTTTATCATATATATCACTAATTTTAATTAAAATAATCCTATTTATATTTCATGTATACCAAGGTGGTGGTAGTCCACACATCCACAAACGATGTTATCGTATTACCATAAAATGGAAAGAACGAATGTATGAGTTATATAAAAATTAATTAAGAATAAATAAATTATAAATATAACATATATCATATATAAAATATAAATAACTAATTATTTCCAACATTTAAATGTGGAAAATGGTTGAATGAATAACATCAGTTCGCGAGGCGGTAGTCCGTCACACACACAAACGATGACTGCATATCCCATTATATAGATGTGTGTGAAAGTATAGGTTGTAAACCTAGAATAAACATATAATTATATTGAATATTTTTTTATTGTAATATAATTATATGAAAATATTTTATGGCTGGATAATTAAATGAAACAATATAGACCGTTAAATTATGTTTCCTCTTATACAGGTAACCCAAATTTTTAGTAAGAAAATTATTATCGTGTTGGATTTAATCTTAGTTATAGGATTCTAATATTATTATAGAATATATGTATTCTATTTTTTGTAGGATTTTTAATATCCAATAGTCTTGACAGGTGTGAATAAGTGGGAGGGTGAGTGCCATTTTATAGTGGAGGAGGAGTTTCATTCTTGTACATTTTTGAAAGAGGGAATTCCACCCACATTTTCCCAAGGTAATGTGGCCCTAATAATGATAATTTTTTTATTAAAGGTATTATATGGTACAAAGGTTTCCATTTAATTGATCTTATAAAATTATCTATGTCATTTTGTCTCTTATGATTAAGGATTAGTCCTTTGTAAACTAATTTTTACCCTAATTACAGTAATTAATTTTCATTAAATTCACTAATATTTTTTTAATTATAAAATATTATGAATAATAATATTTAATCTAGGATTCCAAATTATACTATCAAAATTTATATAAATTAATTTTAATTTAATGCCGTAGATGGGACAACAAAGCCGGTTTTTAAGATAAAGATGCTGAAATGTTTGAAATAATTCTATATCACACATGAATGTGAAATTAATTAAAATGAAAAATAGTTTATTAATATATTTTTTAATTATCCTAATATACTTTAAAACCAAAATAAAATATAATTTATCTATATGAATAAATTATTTAAAAATGCAGTTTTCAATTAAATTATTTTATTTTTCATTATGAATAAAAAAATGAAACATAAATTAAAAAAACCAAAAGCTAACCATAATATAATTTTTGAATTAATAATTCTTATATGAAGTTTATTTTGATATATAAAATTTGTAAAAAATTTAAAACATAGTTTTCAATAAGCTTCATCGTCAAAATACGACAAAATTTTCTTTCGAAAAATATTACTTTGTTATGCGCAAAAATGAGTTTATTCTTATATTATACTTATGAAATATATTAGATGAATTTAAAACAATTTGAATGAATATATAATATATATATATATAATTAATATACAAATAGTAATTAATATAATTTATTAATACAAAACACCTTTGAAAGAATGAAAATAGTTTCTTTATAAAAACAATACATATATTTTAAATTAGTTTTAATATTCATTTATCTTTAACTGTAATATAATGAATTCAAAAATATATTTACATTAATTATTTAATACTATTAATAAAAAAAAGTTTAAAATCTTGTTTATATCATCTAATATGAAAAAAATAATATTTTAATAATATATTGTTTCTCAATAAAACTCAATCTTGTATATAACACAATCTACCAATGAAAATCATTGTTGTTTGCGATGCAATATTAATAGATTTTTTTTCCATTGAAATCAATATAATATATTAAATTTATTTAAAATATTAAATAAAAAATAAATTCTAGAATGATTATATAACTGTATATTATTGTTGGTTTGAGTTATACCTCCTATCAAATAAATATTTAATGTTTTAATTTGATTGAGTTATTACATTCTCAAAACCTTATGTAATTTGTTCCCTAACAACTCATCCTCAGTCACAGAAATATCGAGTCAGAAATTTGAAAATACCTTCATTTAAATCCCACAACATGATATTAGTTAACAAAATATCCTCTTAAAAAAGTATGATAAGTACATATGTCACATGGAATAATGTATAACTAGGTTTCTAAAAAGAAAAAATTTATTGTAAAGTGAAAATATGGACATGGAGGAAATGATTAAATATTTATAGGTAGTGATTAAGGTCATTTTCACAAACATGTGAATGATCAATGGAATATTTAGGGCCGCAAACCTGTAAATCAATGATGATTTAAAAGACCATTGGTTCACAAAAATTAAGGTATTAGGGAAAAAAAATTTAAACCATTTTCCTAATGTTGAGTAATTATTTTATATCCTATGAATACATGGAAATAAAATTACATGAAATATTTATTTTTTAGAAAAAAAAATTTCATCCTTTGGTTTTTCTTTTATCAATATCCAATTCATCTATTACTTTATGTAATTGATATTAAAAAATTAACTTTGATGCATGAAACAGTAAAATACACTCTTATTGGTTATTAAGTCCCATAAAGAAGTTAAAATTATTTCCTCTTGTCTCTAAATATTCTCCATATACAATATGGTTAATAAATTAATCTCTAAACTCAAAAAGTTGAACTAATGATTCATTTTTAATATTTAGTCATCAAATTGTTTCTCTTAAAATAGTTACACCTTAACCAACACATCACACATGATAGTGGTAAGTGTAAAACCCTTATTTTACTTTGGCCATGAGTTGTTGAACAAATTTAATATAGGTTTTAATTTTAATAATTCAATATTAATATAATTTCCAAAAAAATATGATGGAAATCCTTGAGATATAATCATTTAATAACATTTTAGCTATGCTTTGGAAAATATCTTATCTTTTTTCAAAGCCTAATAATCTAATGTGACTATTATTACAATGTTGTTAATGAAAATACTAACCATAAAGGTTATCAATGCCTTTTAACTCATGAATATATAATTTAATATCATTATTACACAAATAACATATCCATTAATACATGTACTAGGATAATGAGTTGAATTTTCATAATTTTCATCAAAAACATCTTTAATACTAATAGAATAAAATTAAATAAAACCTAATAATTTGTGTTTAATACTTTGAAAATATGATCAAACATAATCCCATAATCCCATAATGGTATCCACCACTATTTAGTTAATTAATTGATATGTTCTTTTAAAATTTGAAACATTCCTTAGATGTTTCATGAATCTTATACCTAAAATAATATTGGAAATAATACATCTAAAATTTAATTCGAGAATCCTTGTAAATACTTCAACAATTATATTTCAACACAATTACTTCATTATTACTAAGTTTAACCTAGGTAATTAATTTTAATTATATATTCAAATACATTATAATAGTTTTCAATGAAATTTGGAATTACCCTAAAAATATCCCTTGGGAGTGTCAATCAACGTGTTGAGTAAGGTCCATTTTGATGTACATGGATACACTAGATTGAAAAAATGCACAATTTTTATATAGTTACCCACATATACATTTTGGTAAGAACCACATCCACTAGTATAATTGAGATAGAGATATATTTATAGTAAAACCACATAATCACCATCTAACTAAAACATTAGGACGTTCTTCTATTCTTATATTAAAATTATACCTTAGAAATATGTTTTCTAATATATATTTTTATAATTATCAAACCCAATGATTATACTAAACATCCTTTGATACAAACAATAATGAAAAAATCCCAGTAAGCTCAGAGCTATTTTCTTCTACAACTACATTGGTAGGATTATAAGGAATAAAATCCCAATAGAGAAAAGTGTTTAGTAGTCATGGTAAACAAGATATAGACATGAGTATTGTTTTATTAATAAATAAACTAATTAAATCAAATTTACTTTATTCATTTAGAGTGTAACTATATTTCCACTAATAATATCCTTACATATCATTTATAGAAAAATTATTTGATTCCTAGGGAAACGAAACATAATAAGGGCTGGATCAAATACTTAATTATAGATAAGTATAGGTGTTTTAAAAATGAATCAATGATAATTATAATTATGGTATGGTAAATGAAACACATTCCACATAATTATTAAACTTATAATTAAGTGGATAAATAATATTTAAAGGTAAATAACTAAAAAAGAATTCCATTTAAATAAATGGTTACGGGTAAATAAATATTGAGTGGTATGTAACTAAAAACACATTCCATTAAATCAATAAAATTAGAATTAAATGCATCAAAAAGATATTTAATAGTGAAAGTCTCATGTATAAAAAATACTGAATCAAAACGAAGGAAATACTTTTTTTGGATAACATATCTGAGGTACATGAAAACATATACCACCAAGACCTTTCATGAGGTGGTTTAAAACTATACGAAGAAACAAAATTATTTTTTGTAACTAGTTTTTTATCAAGAGAACCTATCAATGGATTGATGTGCTATATAAATTTTGAGAACCACCCATTACTGCCTATAAAAATCATTCCTCTTATCTAGTAATCAATTTATTTTACAAAATATATGACTTATTAGATATTTTTATTGAATAAAGAATACATATTTATCAATTTTTCGTAGAAAACAAAATAAATATCCAAGTAAAACTTCAATGTGAAAATTGTATATATTTTTGGGAAAAATAATATCCATGATAAATAATATATATATTTTGGGGACATTTAATGTTCAATAGATATTTTAAAGGGAATATTTAAAGGGTAATGAAAACTTTAATCAAGGAAGTGAATGTTAATACTATCCTAGGATAAGTCAATAAAAAACCGTCATATAGAGGAATAAGGATAGTATCAATAAACTATATACCATGTTGAGTAATATTAATGGTTTTATTCATCGATTAATTGAAATATTATAAAAATATCTTCTCAATATATTCCAGAGGAAAACATCATTTTTATTTTTATTTTTTTAAATAGTATTCATTGAAAATATTTTTTAAACAAATTTTATTTAAAAAATAATAGTTCATTCATGTAACTTAATTTTTAAATAAACAAGTTTGATTAATGTTTACATGTCATAAAAAGTAAAAAAGTATTCCTTTTCCAAGGTAAAAATGTTTGAAAACTTCCTTATTCGTAATGTGATAAGTAGGTTCCTTTTAAAACATATCTAAAATTAAAAAGGGTAAAAATTTATTAATTTTTTTAATAAAAAGTTTTAAACCCTTTTTAGAAATTATGGTTTTTTGAATCAAATGGGTTATTTGACTAAAAATTCAATGAAATTGGGTTTTCTTAAAACATTTTTCCAAATTATTTTTGTGTACCAAATGGAGGAAAAATAATACCGTTACATGAAATTATTCACAAATAACTAGAGGATAATAAAATGGAAGGGTTAATTGAATAATGAATACTTTAATTACTTTATTTTAATTCCATGAATAGATAATATCGAGTAAAAAAATATTGTGAAATAAACCCGTAAAAATATCGTAACATTGAAGTGAGATTATTCAATGAAATAATTATGTGTATCAAATAAAATCCATATAAAAGAATTTGAAATAAATGAATAGATATTCAAAATACTTATATATATAATCATATAATATTTATGACAATGAAGAATTCATATATCCCAATGAAAAATGAATTTTGTTACAAAATTTCTCAACCCCTTGGTACCATTGTGTTAAAATCCCCTTAGATGAAATATTTAAAATTAAAACTAAAAAATACGATGAATAATGAATTATTCAGGATATTAAATGTATAATTTTTATTATATAACCCATAAAAATGAAACTACATGTAAAACATTACAATATACCTTAATAAAATTAAATTAAGACGAAATCCATTACTTTGCATTTCCATTCATGTGAAAATCATTTAACCTCATGTATAATGGACTTATGAATGCAAATAAATTATTAATGAACAGTAATAATATTTATAAAATCATATTTGATCTTTTTATAATATCTTGTTACCTATTTCTTAATAATATTCCATTATATACACAATTTTGTGTTTTAATTGAATGTTTTTTCCAGTAATTTTCACTTTTTTTGTTCATGTTACATCGATCACATTTTCATATTCTATGGGATGTAAAACTTGATTTAAATATAATTTAAATTCATTAAATATTTATTTATAATATTCCATAACATTTTGAGATGGGAAATAAAATGCACCATTCACAGATATGGTGGACCGTACATATGCATGAATACTACTTCCATTACATTGCCATATTAAAACAATGAAAAGTAAATGATATATATATATATATATTAATTCCATTATAACTTTCTTATAATATATATCAAACATTTAACTTAAAATCATCTTTTATATATTCCTTGTATAGGGTGAATGAATCACATCACACTGAGGAGGCGGTAGAACACACTTCTACAAATGATGTTATCATATTTCCATAAAATAGAATGCATGAATATAAGAGTTATATAATGATTATATAAGAATAAATAAATTATAAATATAATATATATAATATATATACTATAAATTCATTTATATTTTGAAACAATAAAGGAATAAAATGGAAGATTGAATGATAATGGTGCGTGAGGCGGTAGTCCTCCATACACATGAAAGATGATTATATATCCCATTTTATAGATTTTTTTAATGTTTATGTCAAAATAATAACATAAAACATCTAATTATAATGAATATAATGAGTTTATTATAATATCATTGTATAAGATGAATTAAATGGTTGGATAAATAAATGAAATAAATAGATCATTGAAGAATGCTACCTCTTATTTGGGTGACTTTTTTGTTTTATAAAAAAATATTTGGTTGGATACTTTTGCATTCATCCAAAAGTGATAATTCTAATGGGAGGTAAGGTATACTTTTCGATTATTTGGCTAGGTTTTGGATGATCCAAAGGTATTGATAGGTGTTAATAATTGGGATGGGTGAATACCTTTTTATTGTTTCTAAATGTGGTAATTCCACCCACATTTTATAATGAAAATTGAAACCAATAATGAAAAAAATAAATCCAATGGAATATATTGTCGAAAAATGAACAATAAATGCATTTTGGACAATTTTTTAAGTCATTTATGTCTTTATGTTTATGCTTTAATCCCTTATAAAGATAATGTTTTCATAAATACAATAATTAATTTTAATTACATTCAATAGTATTTTTTGTCACAAACATATTTTATCTTATTATAAATTATAAACTTTTTTAATTGAAAATATGGAATAAATTTTCCCAAATTCCAATCACATAGGATGAGAAAAGTAATTTACATATGATCCTACATATGAGATGAAAAATCATATTTTTAATGTAAAAATATTCAAAATGATGAAATGTTTTTTTATCCAATGTTTTTTCTGAGAAAGTGACATGGATTGGTTTCCCAATCCATACTAAGAGGAATATATTAAAATCAAAGTTTACAGTAAATACACGAGGTGTAGTGAAATTACACCAACCGAAACAGATATGACATCCAAATCAAATTCATATTTAATGAACCTGACAATCTATCTTCTAATAGGATCAAAATTGGTGCAGAGAGATCTCAGAGCCTTGGGTGTGGAAGCTTGAGCTTCAAATGCGCACCAGTAGCATGTTATTCTGAATAAGCCCGAGTCAGCCAGATGCAAACTATCACATAACAGGGACAACCTCATATTCCAGAGCAGGATAATAACACAAATTGTCCAAATATTAAGTGCTTCAAAGCAGCTCATCATCCAGGTAGTGCCGCAACCAAACAATAGGCCTTCCATCATCCACCAGAGAAGATCATCCAAATTTCAGAGCATGTTAAAGATAAGACAGGTCCAGAAGATCAGGATTATTGAAAAAATAAGCCATACCTCCATTAAGACCTCACTAGAATCCTCAGCAAGACATAAGCACCAAAAAAACACATATAAAAGTGCCAGTACATAATCACAAACTAGGAAAGAAAATCAGATAGAAGGCCATATCACTATATAGTTAAAGAACTGAAATCTGTAAATCAGGCCAGCCAGAAACCAGATATATTTCCCCAAGAAAAAGTCAATAAAAGATCTATGGAGAAGTCATAGAAGAGTACCACAATAGATTTTCCATCTAGCATCAATATTCTAAAAAAATATAATAAAACAGAACAGTGCAGTTCTGGATACAAACCCTCAAGATTTCAGAAATAAAAACACTGATAAAACTGCACAGTAGGATGCATCCAACTCAAAAACAACAAAACCAGAAAGCACCAGCAATTTAACTTCCTCACAGACAGAATCATCCATAAGATTTTAGATTCATTTTCATTTTCTCATTGAAAATGAATATCTTAATTTCTATATATTGGTCAGCATTGATAATTCCCCGTTGTAGCTCATGATGAACAATTTCTTGTTGATTTCCCATATGAGAAATACACTCTTGAATATCTATTAATTTATGCATAATATTTTGTTTGTTCTTCTGTAATCATTATTGAATATATTGGATGAATGTAAAAAATATTTTAATGAATATATATAATATAACATAAATTAATTTAATTCACAAATTGTATTTGATTTAATTTATTAACAAAAAATGTCTTTAGAATCATTAAAATAGTTCTTTATAAAAATATTTCCTATATTTTCAATGGGTTTTGATATCATCTCAAATTAATTATAAACTAAGGAATTAGAAAATATATTTCCATAATTTATTTAATCTTATTCATAACCACTAATTAAATGGTTCTCTTATATCTTATTATATTAAATAAAAATAATTTAATAATATATTCTTTCTAAATAAAACTCATTCTTCCATGTATTATAAGCTATAGATACAACTATTTGTTGTGTAAGATGAAAGATAACTCAATATTACAAGCATTGAAAGATATAGAATATACTATATTTATTAAAATCTTAAATATGCCATAATGTTTAATGAGGTTATATTCTTTTCTATATTTAGTGATTCATTTCATATACTCTATTTAGTAAAACGTTACTCCATTAAATTTTTGTGGTGTTACACATAACATCCACTACTCCAAGAGTCACTCTAGACTACCAGTGAGTAATCAGGTACACTATCTTGAGTATGAGAGCATCTTGCTCTACCTGTTTCTCAATCTCTCCTTTGAAGGAGTACCTCATCCCATCAAAATAGAAAAACTGTATCCCCTATCTATAATAGTCAATATGTTCCTAAATGATGTATAACTACTCAATTCATAAGATGAAATCATAAGGACTCATCACCGTTATAAAGAGATACCATGAAAAACTCTCTCCTCCAAGCACCAGATCAGAATATCTACAAAAGTGTTTGATTTTTGAGTCATTTATAGTTAGAGTCTCTAAGATTAAGGGTTGATAACATCTAATTAAATGAAAAAATGTAGAGTAAAAGGGTGTGTCAAGGTAATCATACATGGAAACATACAAGTACTTTTCCCGTAGTACATGGGCATAACCATGTACACAAACATGACATGTGGTACTTAGGCATGGGCTATAGCACACAAGAAACACCCATTAAAGGTTGGAAATTCCATCTACTACTAGTATACGTAATTTATTATTCATTGTGTGGTCTTAGTCTCATGTTCCCCTTAGTGTGTACTAGTTCACTTAGGGTTTCTTACCTTGATCTATCCCTATGATGTTATAATATTGAATTAAATATTGAATTATAAATTTCTAGGAGCTATAATGGATTGATGTTTGACTGAGTTATCGAAATCCCACTGTGCAATCGAGGTGGAATCCTCAATTATTTTTTTCTAAAGGCAGCGTTCTCGGAATCGTCATGAAAAACTACACATTAGAATCATTCCCATACACAATATGTAAGTCCTTAATGGGTTTTTGTTATTTTCTATGTATATTATTGTAATCCCCATTTGTGCGTTGATCACTTTAGACATCCAGTGTTTAATTATTTCTGGTGAAACCTGACAAGAACAAAATATCATCTTGATTAAATCAATACTATCAAACTCATATACTGACTTCTCTAGGGTGTCATTTGATATAGACCTTGAAGAAGAATATTAGGCTCGAAATGTGGTTCTGACCTTACATTAATGTTTAGTGTCTACCATGTGTATAACTTGATGTTTTATTGTATGTATCATTTTTTGATTCACATAACCTATAATGACTTGAAAAGTATTTTTCTTTATGATTAATGATTTTAGGGTGTCTTAATGGCTATTATTATGCTGTTGAGAGTGAGGTATACTTAGATACATCTAGGCTAGTGTGATTCATCCGTTAAATAAAAAGTTATTATGGGTTTCTAGATAAATAAATGATAATAGAGATATTTTATGATGATTATACACCTATAATGGGTGCTTGGAGTGGGATCATTAAGGATGAGAATTTAGAAAAAAGTAACTAACTTTAAACATAGGGATACATACATGAGATAAATATCTACATGTGATATTAATAACGACGATATACGGTTAAATGTTTCTATGATAGATCTATTATCATAGTGAGAGGAAGTTCTACTCTTGTGATAGAATAAGATATATTTAATTATATTATCTAACCCACATTTCTACTGACCAGTAGAAAGAGGATAGACTGCCTAATAAAAATCAAGGGTAGGATTAATGTGGTCTACATGGAGGCAGATGTGGATCATGAGTACAGAGAGAATCTAGATGAGGAATACAATTTGACTTTTTATCACCACTACCCCAAGGTGGTCCCAACTAGGCTTAAGGAACCGGTGGATAAGGGCGAGGTCAACTAAAATTCATAGAGTCATATGATCTAAAGGATATAGGGATAATTATATGTATGATATATATATTTTCCACCATAGCTATAGTTTTTATAGACATAGTTTCAAGCTACAATTTTCTTCTTACATCCCATTTTAGAGACATATATGTTCCTATTGATCCCCTTGCCAACTGTTATTCTTTCAGACACCCACTTTAGATGACATAACTATCATCAAATTTTTTCAATAGTTTGATTTTACACTTGGAGGAGTCAATTTATTATGGAATATATTTATGTTAGAGATGTGTAAGTATCAATTAATCTTAAGAATAGAATGGATATATATCCTGACCTGTCCCTCAGGGCCCGTGCTGTGACTACCCTGAGACCGACTTCCAAAGGCTAGGGGCTGGCGACTAGCGCCAAAAGGAGTATTCCCTAAAAATAGGAATTCATTTCCATTATAACAGATAAAATCACAAAACTAATCACAAAGTAGGATACAAGCATAATTTAAATCTATATATATTAAAAAAGGTGTGTACCAAAAGTAAAAAAAGGGGCCGGAATACAAGACCAACTGTAAAGTAAAAGTAAACTAAAAAGTACAAGTAAAGCTGAAAACAACTCCTGTGAATACCCACCAAGGATCCTACCTAAAGGGTAGGTACAGCTCTCGAATAGTCATATCAGTGGTATTCCTCATCTAAAGTCCACCTCTGAGCTACCTCTAGTCCTGGTACCCTCGTCCTCAGTCAACGTTGTTCATCATCTGCACCAAACACAACAAGGTTCGTGCATAGCCCGTGCAGGGGTGATTATAACGATACTCAGTAGGGACCTTGAGACCCTTGATGGTCTCACAAAATTCAAAAAGGTTAAACTAAAAAAAATGAAAACTTATTTCAACCCAACTTAGGTATATTCCCATGCATATACTTAAGTTGTCGAGTAAACCCATCTCATTCATGAGGAAACATGAGTCCCAACTCAAAATCCCAAAGCCCAAACGTTAAATGAAGGAAATAATACCACAAATATAAGACTCATATCACCCCAAGTATACAAATATGTGAAATAGAATTATGAATCTAACCCACTCAGGATCGCTATGGAAGCTGATATCCAGCCACATGATTCTCTAGGTATAGTAACAAGTAACATTCAAAACACCTCGACTGCTGGATAACTCCCCCTATATCTAGTACAGTGGACCTAACACATCACATAGAGGTGATTCCCACTAACCTTGGATTGCTGAGTTACTCCTCCTGTCGAGTACTGTGGGTCTACCGCGTCATAGATAGGCACTCCCCACTGTGGGTCTGCTGCGTCACTCAAAGGCACTCCCCCTCCTGGCCTACTGAGGTACTCCTCCTGTTGAGTACCGTGGGTCTACCGCATAACACAAAGGCACTCCCCACCATGGGTCTTCCACATTACATAAAGGTGCTCCCCACTGTGGATCTTCCGTGTCACACAAAGGCGCTCCCCATTGGGCCAGTCGAGTCACACTGAGTTGAAATGGTAAACATTCATCAAGTCTCAGCCAGTCGCAGGGTTTTGTATGTATCGTGGTTAGGGGAACCAATCCCCAAGCCATTGGTCACACCTAAACTACCCCTAAGATCCTTGAAATGTAACCCAAAGGTCTATCACGTCAAAAGGGACCAAACGCAATAGATGATGCGTGAATCAGACGCCCGGTCTGTAAGTTATTAGTGTTTCCTCTCCAAGGGCTAGGTTGGATTCAGGGTCCAATCCAACCCAGCCACACTCCAACCATATAAAAAACTGAAGTGGAGTATATCAAAAGCACCGTATCGATCCAAGGATTAAAAAACCGTAGACAGTTCGTCAAATTAATGCTCTGTTCTCAAGTTATATCCAAAAAGGTAATACTAGACCCAGATGGGCCCGAGTCCGGTCTGACTGACACGACCCGGTTCGTGTTGACCCAACCCGGTCCGGGTCAGGCCTGGATGGCATGGGCCTTGGTGGTCCCGGCTTGACCCACATAGGGGGCGGCCCGACCCGAAAATGGCGCGACCAGTTAGCACGACCCACAGAGTGGCTCGCAGTGCGGCCTGGATGGCATGCTGGACCGCTTGATAGTCCAACACGGTGCGCCTCGGCTGGCCGGAACGGCCGACCGATCATCCTTCTAGCAGTGCAACAACGCCTCTTTCCACCTGCTACCGGCCGAGTGTCGGCTATCGTCCGCCTCTGTCGCGACCCAACAGCCGCAACCTCTTGCTCCACCAGCGACACGAACGCACACCACCACTCTGCCACTCGACCAGCTAGTTGTCAGCAGCCATCCTGCCCAACCGCGGATGATGGGCCACAACCTCCTCTTCAACCGATGGTGCGGACGCACACCGCCCTTCCTTCCTCGCGGTCGGCCAGGTTTCGGTCGTCGCCTTCTTCCATGATCCACTACAACTTCAATATAATCCCAAAAAATTATACGATAATATATTCTCGATCCTTGTGTTGTGAGATTCAATTCCATATATCATGCTCAGAGAAACTCTGTCTTTCCAGCATCAATAAAAATTAGGCGTTGAAGAACGCACGAATAACACCTGAAGAAAGAAAAAGAAGAGAAGCAAGGTTAATGTGTGGGATGATGGGCATGTTCATTTGGTTATCGTCGTCAGGAATTTAGGAAATAAATATCAAATAGAATTCAATCATATTAAAAACAAACCCCTACATCAACCTGTAATAATTATTCCTAACTCCACAAAAAGAATCCATCTGCGGATCAACTAGTTAGTGAGTTGATACACATTCTTCATTTAGAAGATAAGAACATGGGAAACAATAATCACAAAGACTTAAACCCCTACAATATTCCCTTGCAACACCCTCCCATAAAGACGAATGAATCACGAGTCATCTCATTTGTCGACTGACCTGCGTTTTTCATATAATTTCAAGAATGGGGTAGAGGAAAACAAAAATGCTCAAATAAAAAAAACTCCTACCTTGTTTCTTGGAGACTACATGAGAAAGAAGATGAAGTCGATGAATAATTTCGGTGTTCGTTTATTTCGCAAGAATATTCTGAATTGGGCTCGGGGTCAGTTCCTCATTTGTCATTTGGGGGGGGGGGTTCATTTTTGGAGAAAGTTCTTCCCGATTCTCCAAGGTTCTCCCAACTCTCCTTTCCCAATGATTTCCAACCAGGAAATTAGAAGACAACATATATTAAAATAGTTTTATCAAATTAATTAAGGTTGGAAAAATTAATTTGGTTATGTTGGCACATTATAGTTGGAACAATTAAATGGAACATTAAATTGAATTCATGTTCTCACAATTTAATGGGAGGATTCCAAGGAATTTCCCCACATTAAAGAAGGGTTATGGTGGTCCCCACCACTAAAATTCAAAAAGGAGGTTTCAATCTCTGGTGTTCCCCACCTCTATAACTCAAATGGAAGTTTCAACATGAAAAATAAAATAAATATGTTTTATTTTATTATCATTTTTTTAACACAACTACAAATGTATGAAAACTAACTTGCACTCTTGACCTACTGCAGTCGAGGTGAAGGTCTCCTTAAGTGAATAATGGCACTGCAAGTTCAATGGTGTCCTCATATTTCATTTCAGAGAAATGGTTAAAAAGTTACAAAAACCCTCGCGCACGTTTACTGAACGTACCCAAAAAAAGTTCAGATATTCATTTTGGGCACTCCGGGCCTCAGAATCATGCACCGTTAATTTATGAAAACTCGTAAAATTCCCATATAATTAATAAAAATTACATGAAAAAAATCCAGGTCTTTACATTCTCCCCACCTCATGGATTTGCGTCCCTGAAAGCCACAACATAAAATAGGGAAAAAAGTGGGGGTACTGAGCACGAATTTGAGTCTCTTACTTCTTTGTGCTCTCCTAGAGTTTCCCATGCTTCCAGTGAACGTGCACCAGCGGTATTGACCGCCCATGATGGACCCGCTCCTGTCGATCCTCAGTCTCTATGGTAACATCCGTAAACATCGCCCCATTGTCTATGTCTAGATCCCCATTGTCAATGATGTGAGATAGGTCGTGCACATATCTCGTCAGCTGGGATATGTGGAAGACATCGTGCACCCTCTCTAAATGCGGTGGAAGAGCTAAATGTAATGCTACCTCAGCTATCCTCTAATGTATTATAAATGGACCGAAAAAACTCATTGATAACTTTCCACCTCGTCTAAATCTCATTATTCCCCATCATAGAGAGACTCGAATGAATACGTGGTCCCCCTCCTAGAACACTTAGGTTCCCGTATCTTTTTGGCATAATACTTCTGCCAACTCTGTGTAGTCTTTACTTTCTGACAATTGAGAAATTGTGATACAAAATCTGCCACTACTTCCTTCATCTCGGGCCATCCGTATTGACGTTAGAGGTCCCAATACATCTTCACAACAACAGGATGTACTGCCAGAGGAGGTGTATATAACTCCATCAACACCTCCTCCTGTAGCGCTACTAGTACCATTGTAGTCCTATAAAGAGGATGACATGCTCCCCTCCTTCAGAAAATCTATCAGGTGCCTGCCACGAGGATATCTGAGCACGTCGAGCCTCATAGTTAGTGTCCCCAAGCAATGCCTCCCTAACTCCCTATAGGAGTGGTGGAGTATCTGTCAGAGAATGAAGATAATCTACTCCATCTCGATCCACATTGGATATCTACAACGTGGCTAGCTACTCTGTTTCCTCATTCAGTAACTGCAGACTAGACCTCCTGCTGAGTGCATCTGCTCCCACGTTCCCCTTCTAAAGAGTATATACTATCTCAAAGTCATAGTCCTGGAAGAACTCTATCCATTGAAGCTATCTCAAGTTAAGGTCTTTCTGAGAGAAGATATACCTGAGACTCTTGTGATCAGAGTATACTATTAAATGTTCTCCCATCAAGTTGTACCGCTACATCTTTAACTCAAAGACCACTACTGCTAACTTCATGTCATGGGTAGCATAGTTCTACTATTATGTCTCTATCTCAGCTCATGAAATCTATGATGACACTTCTCCATCCTTAGGAAAGGCTCCCCCTTTTTCTTCAAAGCTACAAATGGTGCCTGTACCCTAGAGAAGTCGGGTAAAAATCTCTGTTAGTACCTATCCAAACAAGATGTCCCTATCCCTTCAGGGAGGTAATCCTAGAAACATCTTTGAAAAAGATGTCTCCTTTCTCTTCCACTCATGTTTGGAACTGAAAACTCAAAACTCATTCTACCATGAGGGTACGTCTGGCCAAATCAAGAGTTATCGGCTGCACCATACAATGTATGATTTTATCATGTGCTTTCTGGGTTTCTTTTTTTACTGACCATTGAAAATACAATTCCAACATTGTAGGAAAACCACATCCTTTTTGAATAGTACAATCAATCTGATTATGAAGTGTGGATGTCCATTCCATAACCAAACTAACGTTGTAAGGCCTCAACACTGCCCCAAAAAGGATCGAACCAAAACTCTCGCCTCAAGGGTCAAATCAGACCATTGGTGTAAGTGTGATTATCGAGTCTACTCCCAAAGTTATCTCCTGATGTGAGGGTCAAGTCAACAGATTAATAATAAACTCTAGGTCTTGGACAATATTTGTGGAAGGAAAGAATAATTTGTACCTATGTCTATTAATATGACAGCTAGTTGTAGAAACAGACCATTCATCAAATCATTCCTAGAGACCTTGGGTCACACTCTATGATCGTATGCAACTACTCCCTTCCCCTGTCTTCCAGATCCCTGAGCTTGGTGGGGACCACAATGGGGGGGTGGTTGTAACATGTCAGAATGTACACCACCTCATGCTACTCTCCATGCTCTGCTTCCACATTTGTAGCCCTACAAATTCATTTTCCCCTAACATTTATTCATCTTGAAACATTTTTACACACCCGAGTCTCTGAGACTGGTGCCAGTTTCCTACATTCCCACTTCTAATAATCACTGGTTGTATCTTCTCAGCCAAAGAACATTCAAATGAAAAGGTTCCCTATAGCACCCTATTTCTGACGCTTTCTCTAGGGCGCGCACATCCATTAGGTGGAGGAGGACACGAAGCTGTTACCCCACATTCCCACTTTCCAAAGGCGGGCGGCATCCGCTATTTATTTAGGGACGTCTTCTCCTTGATTGAAACACGATGATGAGATGTCAGTTCTTCCTTCCATGGATTCTTCCCCGGAGCTCATCACATAGTCCAGGTTTCCCTCAATGATTTAAAATGTTGTTCATGAAACTATTCTCAGTGCCATATCTTAATGGACACTAGTTAATTATGCTTCTTCTATCAGGACATTCCACTGGGTTCGGTCAGGGAAACAACCTTTAGTTAGGGGAGTAGTCACATTGGGCATCACTGGAATGTCTAGACGCTGGGGGGTTGTAATGTCTGTCATCTGTCCCTTATTATAGGATTTCACGAGGTCACAAAAGCTTGAGGCATCCCACATCAGACGCAGGGAAACATATGACATTGACATGTATCTTACGTATTCCTCAACTTCCCATGTTTAACACAGGGTATGCCGCAAGTTTAACATCAAACGGAGACATATCAGACTAATTGGAACATTGACTAGAGTGGATCAGATGGAGGAACCCCCTGGAGGGAACGCCAATAATAGGGCCATCATGGGGGTGGCTTCTAGAATTTTTTATGGAAGGGGGTGTGGGGTGGCATGATCCCACTAGAACGTGGTGGCCCAGGTGATGATAAGTATGGGAAATGAAGTGAAGGGGGGATGAGATATGGCCATCGCAAGGGCTACTATGATGTTGAGATTGAGCCTCGAAGAGGATTCCTATGTACCATTTCTTGACATGGATCAAATTCCCCGTAGTTCGGGATGGATTGGGTCTTAAACTTTGAGGTGGCCCAAGGTGGTGGGCTTGAACCTCTTGGAGGCTTCCTACGTACCGTGCGTTGACATGGATCAAAGACCCCATAGTTCAGGTTGGATTTTGGCTTACACTTTGAGGCGGCCCAAGGTGTTGAGTGGGCTTGAAACTCATGGAGGCTTCCTATATACCATTCCTTGACATGGATCAAAGTCCTCATAATTTGGGTATGGGTTGGGGAATACACTTTGAGGTGGCCCAAGGTGGTGGGCTTGAACCTTGTGGAGGCTTCCTACGTACCATGCCTTGACATGGATCAAAGTCCCCGTAGTTTAGGTTCGATTGGGGCTTACACTGTAAGGCGGCCCAAGGTGGTGGGCTTGAACCTCGTGGAGGCTTCCTACATACCATTCCTTTATATGGATCAAATTCCCCATAGTTCGGGATGGATTGGGGCTTACACTCTGAGGCGACCCAAGGTGGTGGGCCTGAACCTCATGGAGGCTTCTTATGTACCATGCCTTGACATGGATCAAAGTCCCCATAGTTTGGGTATGGGTTGGGGCTTACACATTGAGGCAGCCCAAGGTGGCGGGCTTGAACCTCATGGTGGCTTCCTATAAACCGTGCCTTGACATGGATCAAATTCCGCATAGTTTGCGTTGGATTTGGGATTACACTCTGAGGATGCCCAAGGTGTTTGGTGGGATTGAACCTCATGGAGGCTTCCTATGTACCATGCCTTGACATGGATAAAAGTCCCCATAGTTCAGGTAAGGGTTGGGGCTTACATTCTGAGGCGGCCCAAGGTGGTGGGATTGAACCTCATGGAGGCTTCCTACATACCATACCTTGACATGGATCAATGTCCCCATAGTTCAAGATGGATTAGGGCATACACTTTGAGGCAGCCCAAGGTGTTTGGTGGGATTGAACCTCATGGAGGCTTCCTACGTACCATGCCTTGACATGGATCAAAGTCCCTGTAGTTCGGGTTGGATTGGGTCTTACACTCTGAGGTGGCCCAAGGTGGTGGTGTTGAACCTCATGGAGGCTTTCTACGTACCATGCCTTAATATGGATCAAATTCACCATAGTTTGGGTTGGATTGGGGCTTAAACTCTAACGTGAACCAAGGTGTTTGCCACGGTCGTTTCTTGAACTAAGATCATGCGAGCTATGCTTGGTGTGAGAAACAAGAGATAGTAGAGACCTGATGATCATGTCATGAAAGGTGCATTCGTGGGAATTGGGGTGGGGCTTACGCATGAAGCTTCCCAAAGTGGAAACCAGGGCTTACATGTGGTCTGTATCCCATGAAGTTGTTGGGACTTACTCCAGGATGAAGGCCCGAGGTGAAAAATCACAGCAGGAGAGGGACTTGGAACTGCAGAAAGGGGAAGAACCTTTCCCTACCATGCCCTTTGCTGGACCTGGGGACCGAAGATGAAAGGAGGTGCAGTGATGCTTACTCCTAAAAGAAAAGCTAGGGGATTACAACAAGATGACTGCCCTTTCCCCGTGGACAAACGCCACTCTGATAAGGGGGATATCATCCCCTGTAATGGGTGATCCAATCCCCGTGGAGATGAGTTGGAGTGAAGAATGTCCATGGTGGGGGACCCTGCGTGCGAGGAACGGGGCTAGGTCACAGTTTAACATCATGCGCTGAGGACGATGGTGCTTGGTAGTTTTATGTCATGCAGCTCGGACGAGGTGGGTTCACTCCACACCCCAAGGACTTACATAACTGGTACCCTCTACTCTTTAATGCTGAGAGGGGATAGGTAAATCCATAGCTAGGGGGTGTCATGGAGCGAACCATCAAGGGGTCCACATTATCTTGGCTATGCGACGAAGAAATAGTTGTTAGCGTGCCTATGAAAACAATCATGAGGTGATTCAACGCAATGGGAAAAAGTGTCCAAGGGACTTTGAAGTTACTTCGTATGAGACTAGAAGTTTGTATAGGAAAAAAATGTATGATGTGGATTCCCAGGGCGTGAGAGACACCCGTGAATGGCATCCACAAGACGATAATCGAGCGATTTTGTATTGGTATGCGAAATTGAAGAGGTATCCAGAAAGCACCAGAGTGAGGGGTCCATGTGAGTTGCACGCAACCTTTGAGGCTTGCGCATGAAATAAGTAGCCACGCGTGAAAAACACTGGGCTGGTGCAAAATCAGTGAGGATTAGCACGCATGTGGAGTCAAGGCTTTGCACACATCTAGAAAGGATTGCGTGCAAGGAGCACAAATTTCATGAAATTGGGAGAGACTATGCGCAATGACTTGGGTTTGTGCAATTGAAGGGGATTGCGTGCTATGACTGGGGGTGCATGCAATTGAAGGGGATTTCACTCAATGACTGGGGGTGCGTGAAATTGAAGGAGATTGCGCACAATTGGCCGGCTGGCGTTCAATTGAATGAATTGTGTGCAAGGGGAAAACCCTGATTGGATTGAAATTCAGTCTTAATCCAAGGGGATCTCGCATGGAGGTGGACCTTGGGGCGACTGGGTGTGAAAATAACCATACCCTGAATCCATCTTTGTGCGTGCCGAAGGTTTATTTCCGCACGAGAGACGGTTCATATTCTTCAGCCCGGAAGTCGAAGAGGTTACCTTCTATTTATAGGCATCCGGCAGTGCAGAAAATAGGTCGACGCGAAATAATTGTAGGCTGAGGTCGGTGTCGCAGAATGTCAACCGCGCGGAGGTAGGGGCGTGAAATATCTCACACCCATGCTGCCAAACTCTTGAGAATCCCATATTTTCTTGCGCGGGGAATATTTTTTCGTTCACCTATGAATTTATTTCGCATGACTCTTCAGGGCCCCTGGATCCGAATATGACTTCATTTTTTCATTTTGAAACCTTCTTCAGTCTTTGAGAATTTTTTGGCGTCTACAAATGTCACCCCTCGGAATTGGATTGGAGAGGGGTCGCAATGATCGGATTCTGAGGGAAAAGCCGAAATACATAACTCTGGGGGGTCTGTGAATGCTAAAAACTGAAGCGTCATGCAAAAACTGAGGGGGAGAAGAATATGATTTTCACGTGCACGCATAAAACTGTCTCTGCTTATAAAAAGTCGCCACAGGTCCCATGCTCTATACGAATGTCCTTGCCTGACAAGCTCTGATCTCTCGTGTATGAAAATTTCTTTGGTCCTGTGTGAAAAAACCCCTCTCGTTGCACGCAATTCCACCTAGATCAGGCGTCATTTTTCACGAAAACCTCCGATTTTTCACGCCGCATCTTGAAATTTCGCGACGGTTGCTGATTTTTCACGCCACCCTCTCATATTCCACACCAGCTACTAAAACACTTGCCGGAAGAATATGGACACAAATCAGACTGATGAGGGAGAATCTACTGCTCGGAGGGCTAAAATTATCCCCAACCCTGAGGTTTATGGCACTAATAGGATTGTCTCCAATAACCATTCCCTTTTCAATATGCTAACCCCCTCCCAAAAGGAGTACGCCCTGTCCAACAACCATCCATTATGGGACTTAGGTATCTTAGAGGAGGTCCCATTACTGGGTTTTGAAGTTGGTACACCTTGGTCATGAGTGACCCGCGATGATGATCTCCCTCGTTACAACATCACCAACAACAGTCATCCTACTAGAGAACCCAGGCATATGGACATTTACTTCTTGAATCCCAGGACTAGTACCATTTCAAGAAGCAACCCTATTGTGGAGAGTTCCCTGACCCTCTATGCAAGCACCTTCCATCAGAGTGTCACTGATAAGGCAAAAGGCTAGCTATAGGACTGGGACCTGCGATCTGGAGGAAACTATATCAATGAATGGGCCTAGGCATACTGGGTTCACCACAGATGTGACCAATTTGGGTATGAGCTATGGCATATTGTCTTGTTTGAGGTAGTGTGGATGACATAATTTCACTTCTACCACCAGCATGAGCTTGGGCCAGAGCTGTTCACCTGATGGTCCCTCGATACCAATACCTTCTATCTTCATCACGGGGAAGTTGGTATCAGTATTTGGGACATTCACTACATCAGGGTTATCCCTTTTGAGGGCCACTATTATGTTGAATTCCTACCACTGATGGGCACCGGGGGAGATGGATCAAGAACCCCCATGCTGACATGGCATATATTGGAGTTGGCTAAGGAGAGGCTGGTGGTTAAGGATTTTCTGAAGGACATAACTTACAAGGACTGGTTTAGCTTGTTCATAGAAAGGGATCTGATAGTAAAGATTCCAAGTCGAGGGAGACGGTGTCCAACCATGGCACATAAGAGCAAGATCAGATCATACTAGAGGATCCTGGAGGTGGGGAACTATCAGTCATGGGGCTGTTGCATAACTGAGAGTCGGGATCGGAATGTTCTGTATGCTGGATTTCTCACCCCATTCCCGAGCGGGTGGCTCTTTTCGGCGAGGGAAAGGAGGATGGGAGTCCATCCCGTGACCCTGGTGATAGATGGAATCATGGATTCCAACAAAAGATTCAATCTGGGTGTCCCCGTGCTAGCTCATCTGTATTCCATCTTGGGACGGATCTTGAGAGGAGGGTCACTGAGGAGGATTTTTGGCCCCGTACAGATCTTATATGGCTGGGTTGCAGCTCATTGTGGAAGATATACCTTCCCAAATTTCATCCGTCCTCCAGTTAATAGCCTGCGACCTTCCCTGCTAAACATTTCCAGGGTCACTCCGCTGATACTCAATGAGGATGGAGTAAGGATCAGAATTGGTAATCATGACAACATCTCTTTCAGCCCATTCCCCACCCCGATTGGCCAGATGATAGATGATGTGAAAAGATCACTAGAGAAGAATAAGTACTTACAAAGCATCATATACAGGTTACTTGTAGTCCGGATTGATTGTTGGATCTTTTGTGAGCCTTACGTGCCATCTAGGTTTGCCAGGCAGTATGGGTGCCTTCAGCAAATGCTGAAAAAGTTATACATGGATGTCCTAGGAGAAAGGCATACATGAATTATTTCCCAAATGTGGATGATGTCCACAACCCATGGCTCCAGCGATGTCATCACCTTTCCTCCCACTAGATTTGATGTTGGCCTCTCAACTAAGTATGCTGAACATTGGGCCGCAGCATACCCTGAGGGGATTTTGCGGAAGAGAGTTCAGAAACTCAAGGTCACCAGTATGGAACCCAGGCGGTGAGAGAGTAGGCAGAGTGCCATTATAGGGGGACAACTAGAAGCACTTTGGGCAACGAGGCCTGCACAGGCCAGGACTTCAGCAGCGGGGACGTCGCACGGCATGGCCACGCCCTCGTCGCCTATGGGAAGAGGGTCACACGGAGCAACTAGAGAACTTCCTTAGAAGCAAATAAAATATCTTCTTCAACCTTTTCATGAAGAGATCTCCCTGTCACTATGTTCGGCTTGAATAACCCTATGGTAGTAGATGAGTACTGAATCCCTTTGGCAGAATATAGTACGAGATGAGATCTATCTGCCAGAAGTCGTGCTTGTTCGGGTTGCTGACAGAGTGGACTTTCATTGTCGGCATGCATATTGGATGACCATGGACATGTATGCATGCCAAAAGGGTTAGCGTGTGGAGCCATGTTTCTTGTTGAAAGTGATGCTCATCCAAGATCATGATTTGAAAAATATGCCTTCGGAGGATGATGACCTCAATGATGAGTCAGAGGATGGTGAGACAGAAGAGGAGGAGGCAGAAGGAGAAGTTGAAGGAGAAGAGGATCCCAAAGGTGAAGGGTATCAAGGGGTGTCCCACCAATAGAGTATATGAGAGAGTGGTGAGATTGTCGAATCTGATATGGATGTGACTAAGATTCTCGAGGTGTGATTCAACCCTTATCTATCATCCTCCTTTCATCCGCTCCCCTTTACAATCCTTAATCCACCATCATTATCTTACTCAGGAGCATATTGGTTCTGATCAAGAGTCTCCAGTCGAAGGAGGGGGGGAAGCACCAATGGAACAAGGTGGGGCACCGACGCCCATTATTGAACTGACGAGCATTGAGAGCTCCCCCACTATGAAAACTCCTATAGCGTCCAGAACACTAGAGGATGATGACTTGGATTCCGGTAAGTTACTTGCTTCGATACCGGTACTTACCGTCAGAGGAATCAATTGATTAGGGTGGCCTTTTTCTGTACAGTGAACATGGCATTGGAGGCTCATCGGGTTGCTGAGCTCAGACCACCCGTGAGCAAGACAATGTAAAATGTACTTCCCTACCCATGACATGCTTCCCAAACCGAGTCGGCCCCGACAGTTGGTGAGTAGAGAGCGGTGGACACCAGTGGAACTGCTTTCAGGGTAGGGCCGATAGTTGAAGAAGGTGCCACCACGGTCGAGGTGAGAGGGGAAGGTTGCTTAGATTTTGAAGATCACATCCCCCTAGGCGGAATATCCGAGGAAGACCCTGTTGTTACACTGTTGGATTTTTTTTTGTCTATCGGCCCACTAATCCTGAGGAAATTGATGATTCAGACTCAGAAGCGGCTGAGGAGAGCCAGATGACGCGACACAAAGGGTGGAAGTTCCTCAGACGTTTTCTCAGTCAGCCTCAAATGGAATGGGGGAAGTGGATGGGATCACTCCACACCTGGCTGACTTTCCTTTGTGATAGAGTGATATATGCTCAATGACTTATCTCGATAGTCCATGACTACATGGCCGAGAAGATGCACGAGATCAGCAGGCGTTGCGACATCACCTAGTGTCAAGAGGAGTCAGGGACTACCTGAGCATTTCTAAAGGCGGAGTAAGAGATCCTATGTCTTTAAGAAAAGGAGAAAGAGAAGGAGATATTCATCGCAAACTGTTCTGAGCTCGTGGAGCAGTTGAGGGCCTAGATGGCAGACACCCAAGAACAACTAGTGGAAGAGAGTCACCAAATGAATGAACTTCAAACTGAATAGGCGCATGCATGGGCTAGTGTCAGCGAACTACGCTCTGCAACCACTGATGAAGAGAGGGTCCTCAAAGGATGGGAAGTAGTCCTGGAGGACACCAGTAGAAAGTTAGCGTCGTTGGAATGATCCATCCATGAAGTCGACCCTTAAGGGCCCTGTTTTGGCCAAACTCATAAAATTATTTCACCTTCCTGCTTTTTATTTTGAACTGTATGTATGGTCAAATTTATTTACTTGTCCCCTTGGCTTAACGTGCTCAACCATAATCCCGAAATAAATAGCAATCCATTCATAAGATCCTGTGGGTCATACCTAATGTGAGAAACAAGGGACGCTTACTATCACTTCATTTGATCGCGGGAGCGTCAACCAACTTTCGGGTATTTGAGATTTGAATCCGGATTTCCGAGGAGAAGATGGGGGCCTGATCAAAGGGAGAGGACCTCAGACCGATCGATGTATCATTTTCTCAACGTGATCTAGCGCACGATTTTGGAAATTCCAGGGGTATTAGAATTAGTTCAAAAATAGGGGAATAAAAAATGTGAATCAGATTACCCAAAATTTGAAACACTGTGGGAGGGGCGTGGCAGTAAAGGAAAACTTTTGATCATGTTCGAAACACAGCATCCCTATTGTGTTAGCCTGAAATGGGGACAACAAATGTGGGTCGACCACTGACCTTGTTCAAAACACGGGACCTAACTCAAAATATTGTCTATCAGTCTTCTGGAACGTTGGCCTAGGACAATAGGTGGGCCATAATCCGAGCATCCATAATGTTATGGGGTCCCTCCTGATGTGAAAGAGGATGAGGGTCTGAATAAAGGGAACACAAAGCGTGGAAGTTGAAGTGGTGGTTTGTTCAAATAGAATCCAACACTCTTAAAATTTTGCCACCATGGTGGAAGCACATTAGGCGGGCACATTAATCTGATCAAGGATCCTTCCATCTTTTAGATAGGACCTCTCTGGTGAGGGAACTGCCACTTCCCAATGTCATTATGGGGAATATCGAACTTGTTCAGGGAAAATTCTGCAAGTACGCAACTCTCGAGGGGTCATGCCAAGGGGCCAACAGTGAGAGAAGATGGGATTTTTAATTCCCAGGGCTGGACCCGAGACGAAATGTCTAGATATTCTTACGTATCCCAAAAGGATGGGAATCAAGCCATAAGTTGTTCTAGAAAGGGTCTTAGTTTAAGATCATATAACTTGGACCATAGACAGGTAAGGAATGCAGGGGACACATGGTAAAGTGGTTATGAAACCGGAAGTGAATGAGGACATAAGTCAAGATTAACATGTGTTCCTTGGGGAAGTTTTTAGGTCAAGGGACCGAACATGAAAGGCAGGCTAGGCCCATGGGTCAGTGTTCGGGTGTTCCTACATATCTCATGAGAATGAGAAGAAATCCAAATGTAACTCTGAGGGGTGGCATGGTATGATACCAATGCAAAGGATTAATTTTGAGTGCGAGTCTGGACCTCTCACTAAAAGCAGTGGTATTTGATGTATCTTGTTTTTCGTTAAGGTAAATTGTTTTTTTATTAAGCGACAGGCCTAGTGTAGAAATTCTCGGCATCGCCACAAGAATAAATCCTTATACAAGAATTGAAAAATGGTATTGTGGATGATTGATACCCAACGTGATGTCCCCTATGATGAGGTCATCACAATGCAGTGCCATTTTTCGTCGTGCAGTCGAGACGATATTATCACAGTTTAGGGTCATGTGATAGGACCAGATTGCACATTTTAAAGTCATATGGCTTGGACATGGAGGAATGCACATGATTCGATAAAGCATACCTGACATGAATGAGGATGGGGTCCACACAATAATCATACGCATCTCCGGGAAAGGATCCTCGGGCCAAAAGGCCAGTAAGGGTTAGGGGATAAGGGACATGAGAAGCTAGCTCCCAGTTGAGCTCGACCCAGGAATGCAATTTCCGAGTGATCCTATGCATCCCATGAGGATGATAATCAAGACAAACATAGTTACTAGATAAGATCTTAGTTTATTGTCTTAGATCTCGGACCATGGGAGCCCCGAAGATTGCCGTATTGCTTCTTTGTCCCCCTGACGTGCAGAGGTGCACTGAGGGATAATGCCAAGTGTGTTGAAATTATACTTGGACATGATGGGGTGGAACATAATGTGAATAATGTAACCAATATTAAATTCCTGAAGGGGCTAGCGTGGCGACAGAGGATTACTACTGACCATTTTCGCAATACAGCATCCATGTCACGTTAGCTAGAAATGGGGACAAACAAATGAGCATCGACCGCTGACCATGTTCACAACGTAGGACATGTATCGATTTGTTGTCGGAAACCCTCGGGGGACGTTGGCCAATAATGATAGGAGATCCCTTAGTCCTAGAATCCATGCCGTTTTGGGGGTCCCTTCGGGTGTGAAAGATAATGGAAGCCCAAATGAAGAGGAACACAAAGCCTGCCAAGTGAATGGAACTTTCCCAAGTTGAATCTAACCCTCCAGGTCCTAGACAAGAGTAATCTTGGTCACATTGGAGAACCATTACAAAGGGTCGATGGCCTCAACTTGGGAGCGGCCAATTCGCACAAATATGTATAGAACAAAGAGATGGCGAACTATCAGGGGAAAAAAGGGGGGCATGGCATGGTTGGCAAAAACCCAACACAAAGGAGGGTATAACTTTATGCCAAACCTATATATCCATTTCAGGGAAGGGAATAAGCCAAGGGGCCAAGTTGACCGGGAGATCTCTAAGAGATGGGGATGGACCTGAAACCTAAATGTTTGGGCGGTCCTACATAACCCATGAGGATTGGAATCAAGGCACACATAGTTCTTGAGGGTGCAGTTTAACATCATGATGGACTGGCGTGCAGTTTAGTGTCATGCTGGACTGGAGTGCAGTTTAGGGTCATATGAGACCATCCAGTTTAAGGTCATGTAGGACCAGCATCCAGTTTAAGGTCATGTAGGACCAGACAGTTTAAGGTCATTCCGGACCTGAAGGGCTCAACCAAAGTATTGCTTGAGGAACATGACGTTGGTGGGAGGAGTTATACGTTCACCATCCATGGTCACCAGGGAGTATGCTCCATTGGGGTTAACCATATGAACAATGAAAGGTCCTTCCCATTTGGGCTTCAACTTGGGTGGTTTTCTACCGAGTATCATCAGTTCCCTAAGTGCCAATACCAAGTCAACTTGTAGAAAAGAGCAGATGTGAACATTCTTGTTGAAGGCTCGAGCCATCCTTCTCTGATTCCTCTCTAGATTGTGTAGAGCACGAAGCCTATTCTCATCAAGTGCTTCCAATTTGGCTAGACTAATTTCAGCTACTCTATCCAGCACCTGCTGGTCAAAGACCGCTGTGCACAATGAGGGAAACTGAATCTTGATGGGCAGGATGACCTATGCTCCGTATATGAGGGAATACGAGGTCACCTGGGTGGAATTACGAGTCATCACCCGATAAGCCCAAAGGGAATTGTGGAGCTTGCCCAGAAAACTATTTTTGTTCTGGACATCTTTTTTCTGCAAAATTTTAGAGAGGGTTTTGTTAAACACCTCAATCTATACATTCGACTGGACATGATAGCGAGAGGTATGGTTTGAACGGATGTTGTACTTGGCATAAAATTTATTCAGTTTGGCTACTCGAATGTTGGTTCCGTTATTGGTGAGGAGGGTGTGAGGGAATCTAAATCGGTAGATGATGTGGGAGCTCATGAAGTCAACAATAGAATGTGACTTGACTTCCTTGATCGGAATTGCCTTTGCCCACTTGGAAAAGAAATCCGTAGCGGTCTGGATGCACTGGCATTGGCGAGCCGTTGCCGGTGGATATGGACCTACGACATCTAATCCCCATACTGAAAAGGGCCAAGAGTACTAGGTAGTGTGGAGAGGCTATGGTGGCCGATGCACAAAGTTATAATGAGACTATCCAGCTGATGTGTGATCGGCTGCCCTCTCCTCTACGTAAGTGCATCCTGTACTGCAAAGGCTCCCTTCTTTCCAGTGAAGGTGAACCTAGTCCCATCCGTGCGGACACACCACACTTTACGCCTAATGCATTCAATCTGAGCATGGACTATAGAAAACCAGTCCATAACCAAGATGAAATCATAAGGCCTCGATGCCGCTACAAGAAGATCCTAGCCAAAGCACTCGCCTCTTAGAGAATGCTCACACTATCGGCACCAGTGCATAATCGTCGAGTCTACTCCTGTAAGAGTCTCTAGCCGTAAGGATCAAGCCAAAGGCTCGGTCGGAATCTCCGAGCTCTGAACAAGGGCAGTGGTAATAAAATAATTACTCGCTTTTGTGTCTATAAGTACTATAGCAAGGGTGGAGTAGACACAGATAGTACCTCGAATCATCTCAGGTGTGCCGTGGTCATAGGCCTCGACCGCCTGGAGCTGAGCCTGCCCCTGTCTTCCAGCTCCCTGTGGTCAGGGTGGTCCTCCTGGTGGTGGTGGTGGTAGAGTATCAAAGCGTCGTCCACCACCCATTGCTCAGACAGCTCCTCTGCCTTGTCCGCCTGCTCCCTACGGACCTCCACGGTCAAACCTCTGCCTCTGCCTGGGAGGTCCCTCTACTATTTGCTGCTCATCCGCATGGCGGGTCAGGCAGTCCCGAGCCATGTGACCCTACCCGCCGCATGCATAGCACTGCCTGACCCTAGAATGGATGGCTCTGTTTCGTGTGCCTGGTACCTCCGAACCAGTATCCTGGTGTCTCTTACTTGATGGCCTGGTCCACTTGGACCTCTGCGACATCTGTCTACTGTCGGCTGCAGAAGACTCCGCTATGTGTCGCACTACAGTGGGTCTTGCTGCTGGCGTCGGCTCAGCAAGAAAGCTCTCCACAAGAAAGGCTCTCTCCAACACTCCTACCTGTGTCGGAATGCTGAGGGAGATCATCGAAGTCCCCATCTCATGCCTCAGTCCCTTCTTGAAGGTCTGAGCCTAGATGAATGGGTCCCATACCATGTCTGTGGAGTAGCATTAGAGGTCAGTGAACCTCGCTGAGTACTGAGCTACTGTCATACTGCCCTGCCGTAGATGAAGTTACTCCTGAATCTGCACCACACGAAGGGTGGCTGGAACAAACTCTGAGCGGAAGAGACTCTCGAAGACTGTCCAATGTAGAGATTCCTCGTCATGCACCTGGAGCATCATTCTCCACCATCTACCTGCTTCTGCGTGCAAGAGACTCGCAGAAAGGATCATCATAAGATCTACTGGCGTCACAAGTAATATGAAGACTCTGACAATATCCTCCATCAAATCCGCAGCTGCCTGAGGGTCCGTCTCTCCGTGGAACCTAGGCGGCCTCTGTCGCTAAAAATCACGCAGTGAACTCAGGCGGCATTCACTCTCTACTCCTAGGACTAGTAGTATCGGTGGCTTAGTGGGTAGTGGTACCGCTGATTCCTCCACTGTGATCGGGACTTGCACCGAGGCCTCATCGCTCGGTGGGCTTCCATCTCGTACATGACTCTGATCCCTAGCTGGCTACCTTCATGGGGCCATCCTGAAAAGAAACAGGTGTGCCACGGTCAAACAGTATACCTAGTGAGATGACACAAAGTAATCACAAAGAAAACTTGTGAAACACACATGCAATAAATGTTTTTGTGCACTGAGTCAGAAATCAAAAGTCAGGGTCCTAGTGTATGGATACGTCGGCAGCCGCACCAACACTGGACTCCCTGGAATGATAACCACACTCAATTCGCTTAACATTATTTCTTCACAGAGAAGAAATTATCAGAGTCCTAAGTTCTGCGGTAGAACCAACTCCTCTGATACCAATTTGTCATGACAAATCCTTGGGGCTTGTGCCGTGACAACCCAACGCCTGCCTTCCATAGGCCAGGGGCTAGTGACTAGAAACAAAGGCATAAATCCCGATAAAAGGGAAGGAATTGCCATTATAAAAGTAGACAAACACAACAGAGTACACAAGTGAAGTGAGAACTATGTAAAACCAAGTACAAATCTTAAGTGCTGAAAAGTAAATGGGCTAGTATAAAAACCCAACTGAAAGTACAGTACAACTAAAAAGGATGTAAAACAAAAAGGAAAGTACAACAATAGTAAAGAAAATTAGCGACCACTGAGTTTTCCTCCGTATATCCTACCTAAAGGGTGGGTACAGATGGTCTCCTTAGCTCCTCGAGTCCGGTTGTCCGCCCCATGTACCTCCCACCAAGTGGTCTACCTCCGGGTACTGTTCAGATCCTCAAGCCTCCACCTTGGTCAGTGCTGTCGGTCGTCTGCATCCAACACAATGTAGTGCGGGCATAGCCTATGCAGGGGTGAGTATATGATACGTAGTAGGGACCTCGAGACCTCTAAAGGTCTCCTAGAATCCAAGAAGGATAAAAAAAAGGAAATATAAAATAACTAAGTATCAACCGAATCTACTTAGGTATATTCCCATACATATACCAAAGTTATCAATTACAGTTCGGCTCGAATTATCGAGCGCAAGCACAACCAAGTCCACAGAGGAAAGAAGTCAGTCACATCAATGATAATGATTGAAAGTCAAGACTTAGCTCACACATGTATACTACTCACAAAGAAGGGTAGAGATGATTAGATGTAGCCTCTGTATCATCTCCTCTGCCAAACCCACATAGGATCCTAGTACAGAAGTCGTCGTTGCGAAACCCACAGAGGATCCAAGTACAGTCATCACCACTGCCGAACGCAGGGAGGATTCAAGTACAGTAGTCATTGATGTGGAATCCATGGAGGATCCAAGTATAGTCATCAACACTACCGAACCCACGGAGGATCCAAGTGCAATAGTCGTCATCGTCTAACCCACGAAGGATACCAACACGGTACTCGTCGTAGTCGCAGCCAGCTCTAGGGTTCCCACACACAACATGATCGATTCCGGGAGGGTCCATTCCTTGAACCCAAGGGGGGTAGATAAATCAACTATAAAAAATTTCATATTTTATGTATCCCAAATTTCCGTCTCGTTAAAAGTAACTCAACGCGACAGACAGCGCATCAATCAGATGCCCGGTCTGAGAGATATTAGCATTTTTTCTATGGGAGCCTAGTTGGAAATATGCTCGTTCTGAACCCGGATATTTTCTAAATTCATAAAAAAATCACTTAGATTATCACAAAAGTACTGTGTCTTCGTAAGGGTCTCAGTGTCGTAGAAGGCACGTCGATCGGACACACAGTCTTTATATTATTCATGTTTAAGTGAAAACGGGCCTGACCCTTTAAGCCCAGTGGGCCGACGGGTTGGGTTATCCCAGTTTTGGAGGGTCTGACCCGGTAGGGGTGTCATACCGGCCCGATGAAATGCATGACTTAGCCTGAGGGGCGTGACCTAGCCCGAGGGGGCACGACCCGGTCCGGCGGGGTGCGATGTGGCCCGGCAGGGCGCGGTCCGGCCACGACTCAACCCGAGGGGCCGAGCGGTTCGAGGTGGAGGGGGGGGGGGGGGGTTGCCTGAACTAGCGGTGCCACCCTCCCTAAATAGACATCCTTCTTGGCGCAAGAGGCCAGCACGAGCATACCGCGGTTCATCCAGCGCGACGCCCTCCTGGCACCACGACTCTCCTCCACCAGGTCGGCCGATGGACGACTGGTTCTTCCGCCGAAGCCACTAATGCGACCCGTGGAATGCGGGCTGTGGTCTTCCACAGCGCGACTCCATGGGGTGCTGCAGTTACTCACTTCGGCCTAGCCGGCTATGGCCGGCCGGTTCTTCATCGGTCGAGTTCCCGTGGTTGTGGGCCGCGGTTCTTCCGCAGGCGGCCGACACATGACCACCACTCCTGTTCATTGCCAACTTCTTGTCAAGATTTCCATCGCAACCAAAAGAGACTACGGAGGGTCGTCAGGCCGTGTGCGTTTGGCCCGCGCCCTCTGGGTAAAGTGGTGGCAGTTGGTCAAAAATAAACAATGATTTTCAACAAAGAACGGGGTATGATATAAACACTTCAAAAAGAACAAACCCCTACCTCGAATAAGGTTTTTTCTTTGTAGACGTGGAAAGCGATGTCACTCCGTCAACATTGGATGGAAAACCGTCATCGTTGGTGATTTCTCCAAGACGGAGTCTCCTCCCTTGATGTGGAGGAAGAAGAGGATTGGAGAATCTTGGAATGTTCTTCACTGAGTCGTTCTTCATTGAAGGTTGGTGTTCTTCGTTGTAGAAGAACACTATTCTCTCTTTCTCAAGAGCTCTCTCCCTTAACAAAACAAAATCCAAAAAATAAAATATTAGGCTAAGGATATTATTTTATTAACACATGAAATTCAAAATTCAAACCACTTAATTTAATTAACTGTAGAGTTAGAATTCATTTATTAACATGTGTTTGAAAACATTAATGTAAATACTTACATGGGTAAGAGGCTTTAGAAAAGGTTTCCTCCCTTCGAGAAAACCATAAAATACCTAATTTAGAAAAAAAATATTCACATTAAATTATTTTATAAAAAATCAAAAGTGGGTAAGATGATTTAGATTTTTTATTAAAATTGTAAAAATATTATGGAAAACATTTTTATGAAGCACTGGTATGGATGATAAATATATACCAGTAAATACTTACATGTATACCATCACCAATAATAATGAGATTTTTAAATTAACCATTACTCCATACATTCATTTATTTTTGGGTGTATAAACAGACATTATAATTTATAAATAATTTTGTTAAATTATAAAAAAACCATATCCATATTTATGATATCATATATTATCCTATTATTTCGTTTTGTTAATAATACTTCATTATTACCATTTCATCGAGGGTTAATTGTTTGATTTTACTTTGCATGATCTTCCATTTAAGTCCTTATTATGAATATGATATCTTATCTTAATATCCATAATTATATTAAGTTCATAAATATTTTATTTATTCATCTTATAAATTTTTATAATCATTTATTAATGTCTATCATGGATGATGCATCTCAAAACATTGTGGAAATGGAAGGTCGTATGTATGCATGAGTGATATTATCATCCCATAATGGTAAAGTGGAATGAAATTAGATGGTATATTAATTATAAAGAATAAATATCCTTTCATATTTATTATTTATATCCACTATATTCATCATTATACCCATCCAAATAATGGGGTGATTAAAAGGAAACTACACCACAACATAGAGATGGTATGTACACAAACATGTTAATATTCCTTTTTGTAAGATGGATAAAAAGTGAAACATTATTTTCACTTAACCATACTAAAATCTAAACATATATATGATACTATATTAATTACTTTATTATGGAAACAACATAGGAATGGGACGTATCAGTTGAAAATAAATTGAATGAGTTGGTCAAATAATTACTTCTTATTCGATGGCTACCATTAGGTATCCTATTAGGGACATTGGGGGTGGTCTTTTTAGAATAAAAGGACCTAAAAAACATAGATAATATTTCTTGGATGATAAATTTTATGGGTTTGGTCGATCTAAAAGGCTCAATGTGGTGTGAGGATGTGGTGTAGGAGGTTCCTTTTTATAGGATAACAAAGGGGCATTTATGGAATCATTTAAAATATTAAATTGATTTAAAATGATTATTGATTTAAAATAGTTCCAAATTGAGATATTTAAAATATAGGACGATTATGGGTTTAAATATTATCTAACAATTATTTTTTGGCATATTTAGGTGAACAAATTATCATTATCTTTTGGCATTAACCCTTAGTTAAACACTTCATCTCTTACCCTGAGAACTTGGATTTTACTATTTGGTGTTAATATAGTTGCTATAAAATGAAAAAATAACCCCAATGGGATAATTGATAAAATATTTAACTTTATTCTATTTTTTTAGAATTATATATTTTTATAAATTATTTATCATTTAATAAATATTATTTGTTTTAAAGTATCATTAATGTCAATGTTAATACATTTCATTATTTATCATTTTGAAAATATTATAAAAACAAGATAAGTTATTACCAACACTTATAATATATCAGTAATGTGTCTGTGTTATATATATAAAATTCATTTATTTCATTAAATATGTAAAATTATATTTATTTTAACATTTTTAATATCATTTATTTGATATTTCCATTGATTAAACAATTATTGCATAGTTTTTATGAAATCAATTAATTAAATTATTTTTACTATAAAAACTAAAAATACATTATCTTGATGAATAAAAATGTATTACATTTCAAATTACTATTTCTATTAAAATTTATCTTCATTATGACCATGTAGTGTAAATGTAATACTTATAAAATATATGAGTATGAAATTTTTAACTTATCTTTAAATAAAATATTATAAATGTCATATTCTCACAAAATTTGATTAAAATTTGTTATAATTATGGAACAAGGGACCTTTGGTTATAAAAAAACTCATCCAATGAGATTCGGAAAATTTTAATGCAATTTTAAACTATTATAATCTTATTTTTACGTTTAATGACACGATTTACATATAACAGTGGAAATTATAATATTATAAAATGTTAATTTTCATATGACGAAAAATAATAGAAAACTGTTTCCTTAATTTGGAATCACTAATTTACAATAAGGAATCCATTTTTCAAAATTCAATAAATATAAGTTATAGTAATTGATTTCAAGTTAATCTCATTGATGGGGGGTAAAAACATGTTATTAGTGTTTAAACATGGAGAAGATTGATTTGTTACTATATCTAAATTCAATGTAACATTGATTATAGTGTCCTAAATTAGATGAAATGATAAAAAATAATCCAGTTATAATTATTCTAATTAGATAATATAATGTAACACTATAAATTATTTTGATGAAAAATGTTTTTTCAAATAATATTTAGTATTTTCACTATTCATCAAAACATGAAGCATATCATAAAAATAAATTAATATAACCAAAGGAAATTAGTTTATTAAAATTTAATATAAGAAGTTTATTTTGAAAAATAAAGTATAAAAAAGTTTCCAAAATTTGAATTAAAAAAGTTTCTCCATTAAAAGGAGGTAAAAATGTTTTTATAAAAGTTATTTGTTTTATGCGTAATATTAGGTTTGTTCTAGTCTTATTCCTATAAAATATAATTGATGAATATAAAAAATATTTTATTGACTACATAAAATAAATATTTCATTATTATCATTATCTAATAGTAATTAATTAAATTAATTAGGATAAATTTCCTTTGTGGTATAAAAATACTGTTTTATAAAAACATTTCTTATATATTCATTTAGTAGGTATATTCATTTGTAGAAAATTTATTTAACTATATATTTCCATAAGTTACTTAATATTATTCATAACCTACATCTTAATGGATATTTTATATATAATTATATTGAATAATAATATTTTAATAATATGATGTTGTTCGGTAAAACTCTACCTTTTACGTAATGAAAGTGAACTCATTGTTGTGTGTATAGTAAGCTTATCAAGGTGTTTCATACAACGTATGCTCTAAAATAAATTAAATTTATTTTAAAATAGATATACTATAATATACTGGGGTGTTACATTCTACCCTCATTTTATTAATTACATCCTCTTAAATTGAACTATGGATAAAAAAATAGGATTTTTACATTCAATTATCTTTGTTTAAATACGAGATCAGGAAAAGGATTAATGAGACCTCCACTATAAAATAAATAAAGGTAAGTATGAAGGTCACCATAGAAAACACATAATAGGGTTTCATATAGAAAAACATGGACAAATAATATAAATATAACCATCATAATCCGATGGAGATTGATAGATAACATTTACAGGAGAAGGTAACAATCATAAAAATATAATTCTATGCTGATCTAAGGGCTATTTGATTCATCGAAAAAGTTGTTACTATGATATATTTTTGGTTTTAAGTTATTTTACCTAGAGTTTGAGAATTATTTTAACTTATATACTAAAACCAAAAGGAAACATACATGGCTGAAAGTAGAGTCTGATCCTTCTATAAATTTCTACCACAAACTCATACATTTCACCAAATGATAAATTATTAAGTTAATTTTTTCACACCTTAAGGACTAGAAAAATCTTCAATATAATCTGATAATCTATAAAATAATAAATATTTAATTTTCCTATTATTAAACATTTTGAAAAACCAATATTTTCAGGATAATATAAGATAATTATCCAAAAATAATAATCCTTTGCATGAATAAAAACAACATTAATCATAAAAATTCAACAGTAACACCCAATGATCAACAAATATCATTCTTAAATAACTATACTTCCTCTAAAAATTTATATAATAAGAATAAAACCCAAAAATCATAATTATTTTATCATAGTATTCCAAATAAATTCAATAACTCTTAATGTATCATACTAAATGTTAATTTCCTTAATCACATATTTTTCAAGATATGATAACCATTTTCAAAAATAACTTGAATCACTATAAGTACACAATAAAATAATATTTGACTACAAAATAAAATTCAACCTTTCTTCCTCAAAATATTATTTTTATCTTAATCAAATAGATTTCCCAAAATAGAAAACATCTTTGGAAATAACATTAATTGTAACGCCCCGGCCCTAGTTACCCAGAGTCGGTGCATTATTACATAACATTGGCGTGATCACAAGAAAGATCAAGTCTCGAAAGACCGATTAGTTTAGTAGCCTTGGAATAACTAGATACATCCATAAATTTTACATTACATCATAAAAAAACATCTTGTCTTCATATCCCCTCATACTATCCCTGCAGGTCATTCATAAATTACTTCTTCATAATCCAGGGAAAAAATAAAACATTAAAAGGGGTGAGCTCAGATGCTCAGTAAGGATAACATTATAGCAGAAGCTTTCATAAATATGCATAAACACTTAAGGCAATTTATAACTAAAACAAAAGCCTTTTAAACTTGAACTTCAGCATAAAATGGCAAAGGTAAAATGATATAATGCCATTTACTTACTCACATGGATATTCTACTAGTCGAATGATCACATGAAATATCAATAACCACTTTCATAATGATGGAATGCATAATGCCAGACTATCATAACCACATAGCCAAGGCCTCGTGCCAAGACTACAAATAATATTTTTCCAAGGCCTTGTGCCAAGACACTAGTTTGTCTCATGAGACCTACCGATGCATCGAGGAGCTATAGCGGGCTCCACCCGTCACTTATTAAGTCCAATGCATTCCTCATATGAATAGGTTTAAACATAAAATAAACATTCGTATTAAAACTAGCACACGAAATGTCAATACTTTAACCACAAACCATGAATGGTATAAAAATAGAACATCCACAGTCAAACATAACTCATTTGATACAATATGGAAGATTGTATTGTATCACATTAACCTCAATCATGAATAATGAAGGATGATGACATAGATGAAAATAATCATCAAAACTATTTGAGGGAAATATCCCCCTTTTCTTGAAATCATTTAAAAGTCACACTATTTGTCAAGAAGCCATTTAAAAATAGATTTTTATTGAATCAAAGTGTCCCATACCACTTTGAAACTTTTAAAAGGAGTTTTAATTTTAAAACTTTAATGTCCATATAAATAAATCTTTAAAACCATTTTTAAAACATGGACATTAATGAGCATGATATAGAAGAATAAGTCTTTAAAACATTTTAAAATGGTATTTTGGTTAGAGATTCTAACCAAAAGAGAGACACTTGAATACAAATATTTGAGGTAATATTTTTTTTAATATCATGAGAATAAAGGGATTCATGATATACTATGTCAAAGTACATTATATACACCACATAAAAGTGATTTGGTGTATATCAACAAAGAAGTCTCAGTTGAACGTAAATTGAGATGAAATCTCTCATAAAGGCCGTATCCTTAGGTTAAGGATAAATAAACGTCATAATTATGTGTGAAAAAATATAAATACACTAAATATGATTGAATATTCAGTGTAAAACAATCAAAGTATATTCACACATATTCTTGTAGAAACAACACCAACGAATTGGATGTTTAACTCAACAAATGGTGAAAGAGTTAAAATTACTCTTATCAAATTCATATTAATGAATTGAGAATTATCAATGGAGTGATTATGTGTATCAAAAGTATATACACAGGAAGGGGAGTGGAAATTATGACATAATCAAATGAATAGTTATTCCACACATAATCTTGGAGTAATATAATGAATGAAATATGCGTAAATCCGAAAGAGTGGAAATTGAAATCTCAAATTCCCTTATCGATTTGGTAACTTACGAAACAAACAACCATGAAATAAGGATCATACCATGACTATGTAAATACCCATAAATTAAAGTATATTACACAATTAATACAATCATGGGCAGTACAAATACACCACATGTAATAATTAAGTGGTGAACAATGGAATTCACACGAAATTAAGAGCGAGATAAGAAACTCCTTACCACGTTAATCAACTGAGTAGTATGGAAAAAAGTTAATAACCACCAAATTATTTATAAAATAACATGAATATAAAGATAATAATGATAATATATATCAAATTGCAGTACACAATACACCACTTTCAATAATTTAGTGGCGAACAATGGAAATCTCACGGAATTGAAAGTGAGATAAGAAAATCCCTTACCACGTTAATCAACTGAGTTGTATGGACAAAAGTTAATAACCACCAAATTATTTACAGAATAACATGAATATAAAGATAATCATGATAATATATATCAAATTCCAGTACACAATACACCACTTTCAATAATTTAGTGGCGAATAATGGAAATCTCACGGAATTGAATGTGAGATAAGAAAATCCCTTACTTGTACTTTTTCCTTGGTCGATGGTAGGTTTACCTCCTGTATAATGGTGAAATAATTGTTATTGAATAATACAAGAATCATTTACTTTAATATGATACCATATATGATCTTTTAACATTGATTTGTTAATAATATCTTAGAATTATCGTTATTTCGGGTGTTAACGGGTTCATTTTACTTTATATTCTTTGTTATGTGAGACATATTCGTTATTAATGGGATGTATATTATTCATATCCAGAATGATATCAAGTCCTTAGATAATATTTTTAAATCATCAAATTATAATTATACTTGAATGGATATGATGGACAATGAATCTCATCGCGTTCATGGAGACGGTAGTCCGTACATACGCACGAGCGACAATATCATTCTTTTGATATTAAAATAATATACAATTGGATTTTATAACATATATACAGAATCATTATCATGTTATATTTATTATTTACATGAGTTACACATCATTATTATACCCATCCAAATAATAATATATTGAATAACAATTACACCACGACATGGAGACGGTAAGCCGTACGTACGCACGTATGGTGACATGTTATTCAAAGGATGGATAGAATACTGAATATGGTTGTACCATATTTATAATAACATCACAGTATATATATGATACTGGAGTTATTATTTTATAATGGTAATAACAATGAAAGAGGAAGTGGAAGAAGAAAGGAACTTAAAAAGGGGTGGTGAAAACATTACCTCTTCTTCGGGTTCTTCCTTTTGATTTGATCAAAAGGGCTCCTTAGGTTGGCTTTCTGATCAAACTAAGGCCTCTAGGTTGTAGTGAGGGAAGTTGGGAGAGTATTTGGGCAGAGTTTGGCCGAACCAAAAGGCTTTGAAGGTGTGAAGAAATGAGAAGGAGGAGTGCCCTTTTATAAGAGGGGTGAGGGGAACCTTTGGAAAAGCTAGAGATATTAGTTTATAATAAATTCATATTCGGTTTCCAGTGGCTCCAAAGTTGACTATTCAAAGGTTAAGGTGGGGATAGGTCGAAAACCACTCAACCAATAGAATTTAGACAGGTTTGGGTACTTATATTAACCTTATCTTTATGTATTAACTCTAAGTTAATTAGTTTCACTTTTACAATGTCTCTTTGTATTTTTATATAATATGGTTAATAAACATACTACATACAACCAAGAGACCCCCAAGTGGTCCACTAATGATGAACCTATCATGATATAAGTCTCTTGGCCGAACCTTAGATTTTTAGGAATTTAATATCAATTAATAATATAATATTTGTTTTAAGAACTCTTTTATGTCAATTTTGACACTATTCAATAGTTGATTTTTGTGAAACTCATAACAGATTTATTACTTCGAACAAAGTCAATTAAATCAATCCTAATATATAATATTATCCTATAAAATTAGTTTAATTCATTAAAAGTTTCATATTATATTTATTTGGGTATTTATAATATCAATTATTTTAATTGTTCACTATTATAGTAATTACTGCATCATCATTGTGTCATAAATAAAATAAATTATTTAATGTCTAAAAATTAAAAAAAAATATCATTATGTAGGAAATATTTTTATATTTCTAATTAATATTTATAATCTAAAATCCAACATATATAACCCTATGTAACAATTGTTTTTCTAAAAGATATATGCTTGTGTCATTTTTGTATTCATTTTAACTTAATTAAAATAAAGTGTCATTATCACTTGCAAGTGGATCCATGGGGTCCCAAAATCGACCCAAAGATGTCCATGGTCGAAACTGTATCAACCAATAGGGTTAAGACACGTTTTAGGGTAATTTAGTATTATTATAATATTATTTTTTAACCCTTATTTACCGGATTTACCCTTAACCATGGTAAATAAAATATTTACCGCAGCAATTATTCAAAATGTTTAAAAATAAAAGTTACCTATTTACACAATTTGAACATCCTGATTCCAAATATGGAATCCATTTTCCTAAATTCAAAACACAGAAGTGGCAGAATTTAAAATTAATTCCCGCTGTCAAAACAAAAAGCGTGTTTTTAAGAGATAATAACTATCAAAAGATTGACACTTGTTTATGTTCGGTTTAATTGTAAAATTATGTCCAATGACCAAAATTATATTAAATGGTAAAAATATATTCAAAATATACTTTAAAACTACTAAAATTCATAATTTATCACTATTAATTATTTTTATTAAAAAAATTGTTTTTAATTAAAATTTAGTAATTTTCACTATTCATCAAAATATGAAAGTTATCCGAAAAGTACCAAAATTTCACCTTAGGCTAAATTCGATATTCCGAATCCAGAAATGAAGTCCATTTTAAAATATAAAATATATATAATTTCGAAAAGTAGGTATTACTATTCATAACGGCTAGTTTGATTGGTTGTGGTGTGTGTTAAAACTCAAGGTTGCGTACAACACACGCTACTGTATTATTCAAAGAAAGCGTACCGTGGAAGCTTGGGATGTTTCATTTTAAATTTTTGATGTCCTCATTTAGTCAAAAAGTTTAAAATATTGTATTTAAAAAGGGTTCACTATTAAAAGTTGATAAAATTGCAATACTGAAAATGAATTTGTTCTTGCATTATGTTTAAGATACTCATAATATGGAAAAATTATAAGGATTATATAAAGTTTAAAATTTAGTTAATACTATTCATAACCTCTTTTGAATTGCTTTTTGGTAAGTCATGGTGCAATTGAACTCGGTGTTGCGTGTAGTGCAAGTTATTGAATTATTTTGAAGAAATAACACATTATGAATTCTTGGGGTGTTACATTCTCCCCTCCTTCAATAAATTGCGTCCTCGCAATTTGAAATTGTTCTTCGAAAATAAAAGGTTGAAAATAGAAAATATATTTGTGGGAAAACCCACATCAGGAATTGGGTTACTAAAATTTAGTCTTAATATGAGGAAAAGAGAAATGAAAGGGTCACCACCAAATTATGATCTCGATTAGGAGAACATTGGAGGAAATTAGAGACATATAATTGGAGGAAAAACGTAAATATTTATAGGTAGTGATTGAGGTCATCAATCACAAACAAGTATAAAATTGAGGTCCTTAAATTCATCAATCTATGATGATTTGAAATACCATCGGTTCAACAAAACATAGGGTATTAGGATAACACATTTTTGACGTTTCAAAATATCTTAGTTGAAATCCCACATCGAAAAATAAATTAATGAGGCCTCTATTTAAAATAAAGAGTCGAAAGTATGAAGATTACCGAAAATAACACATATTAGGGTTCCATGTAGGAATATATGGATATGGAAGAAAAATCTAACCATCAATTATCTGATGGAGAGTGGTAGAGAACATGGCTATGAAAAGGCCAACAATCCCAAAGCCATAAATTAGTGATGATTTATGGTACCATCTAGGAAAACATTTTTGTTCTAAGTTTCTTTTCTTAATATTGAAGAATTTATTTATGAGATTGGCTAAGATCATAAGGATATATACTTACATTATAATTAGAGTTTTATCCATTAATAAATTTCTACCACAAACTCATCTTTCACTCTAAAAGATAATAGAATGTAAAAAAATTCCATTTACACTATTCGTATAGGGTTCCAAAATAAACAAATTTATAATTCATCTACAAGATCTTTTAATAAAAACTACATTATTTAATCCCGGACATCTCATGGGCCAGTGGTAGGTGATACACCCTTGTCGCCCTTCGGTTGCGGGTTCAAGTCTCGCAGCCTTGCCGGACGCGACGGGTTGCCGCCCGACCTCCGGGTTGTCCTGTTATGGCAATCCAAAATAATCCAAACTAGAACTATCCAAAATACTTCTGTCCAAACTCACAGTCCAACATTTATAAGGAAGGTAAACATAATGTAGATCCTTTTTACCCCATAATAGCATATTAATACCTTCATCATGTATTCTTTTAAAACGCTGAAACATCCTGAATTACCATAATCCTTATTGATTACATTCATGCTCCCTTATTCCATATAGAATGGTGGATATACTTCATCAATCCAAAAATGTTTTAAACCCCAATAATGATGGAATATACAAATCATTAATCAGCTTCAAGGTAGTCAAGAATATCCAATATAATTTATCCAAATCAATCATGTATTATTCTAAAATCACTACCTCAGTATCAGAACCATATTACGGTTTATCTTTCTCTCAACCATATATTTTCCAAAAATATAACCTGTTATTGAGTCACTTTTATTTGTTCCAAAAAATCTCAAGTCCTTAATGAAATAGTACTGCAGTAAAATCCTTATATACTCCAGAATTATTATAACAAGTACATTGTTGATACAACACTCAATTGACATAATCAACATAAGAACTCTAATCATTCCTCTTCATCTGTGGTAGTATCATAACTTGATTATTATCCAATAGCATCATTTGCGGCATAGTCTGATGACTGGGACATAGGTTCGCGTAGTGTCCAAACTCCTTGTAAATGAAGCATTGTACATTTGAAACCATTTTCTTACCCTTGCAGTCACGTACTTTGTGCCCTTTTCCTCCACACTTATAACAAACTCCCATTCCTTTCAGGAAAGTTCCAGGGTGTTTCTTTCCACAGTTACCACATATGGGAAAATTCTTCTTTTCCCTCTTCCCTTTATCCATCTTTCTCTCTTCCTTCCTTTTCTTCTCTTTCTTCCCTTCAAAGCCATAGGACTCAGTAAACTCTTTACTTATCTTATCAACACATGATATTATTTCTTCATATGATGATAATACATGGGAGACTATTTCTCTTATAAATTCTAGCTTAAGACCATGAAAGATATGATCCTTCCTTCTCTTTGGATCATGTGCATTTCTGGAGTTCTCATTCCTTCTACTGGGAGCCATTTCAAAACAATGGCATAAACTAGATCAGTTTATGAATCAAAATACATAATCCCATACTTATAAATCACTTAACATAAATTGAACTATTTATGGATATAATACATAATCATAAAAATGTTTTCTTTGAGGAAGTATATACTTATAATCCCTTCAAAATGATTTGTAAAGAAAATGAGAGTTATCCTAAGCATATCCCCCGGGAGTGTCGTAACCAAGAGTGCAGCAAGGCCCGTTGTCGTGCACCAGTTCCCGTTCGAGTCTAGATCAAAGCGGTGTTTTCGGGTTTTACCCCTAGGTACATCTGTGCAAGAGCCACCTCTACCTGCTCGTATCCAGACAGGGATGTATTGCTCGGAAAACTCACAAAATCTCTACAATAACAAAATTCTAGGAAGTTATTCTATACTAATCCTCAAAGTTCATCTTAGGTCTACGTCCTCTAATCAGATTTTATCTAAATCTAGCTTCTAAGGTTTGTACTAAACTTCCTCTGATACCAACTGTAACGCCCCGGCCCTAGTTACCCAGAGTCGGTGCATTATTACATAACATTGGCATGATCACAAGAAAGATCAAGTCTCGAAAGACCGATTAGTTTAGTAGCCTTGGAATAACTAGATACATCCATAAATTTTACATTACATCATAAAAAAACATCTTGTCTTCATATCCCCTCATACTATACCTACAGGTCATTCATAAATTACTTCTTCATAATCCTGGGAAAAAATAAAACATTGAAAGTGGTGAGCTCAGATGCTCAGTAAGGATAACATTATAGCAGAAGCTTTCATAAATAAGCATAAACACTTAAGGCAATTTATAACTAAAACAAAATCCTTTTAAACTTGAACTTCAGCATAAAATGGCAAAGGTAAAATGAAATAATGCCATTTACTTACTCACATGGATATTCTACTAGTCGAATGATCACATGCAATATCAATAACCACTTTCATAATGATGGAATGCATAATTCCAGACTATCATAACCACATAGCCAAGGCCTCGTGCCATGACTAAAAATAAGATTTTGCCAAGGCCTTGTGCCAAGACACTAGTTTGTCTCATGAGACCTACCGATGCATCGAGGAGCTATAGCGGGCTCCACCCGTCACTTATTAAGTCCAATGCATTCCTCATATGAATAGGTTTAAACATAAAATAAACATTCGTATTAAAACTAGCACACGAAATGTCAATACTTTAACAAAAAACCATGAATGGTATAAAAATAGAACATCCACAGTAAAACATAACTCATTTGATACAATATGGAAGATTGTATTGTATCACATTAACCTCAATCATGAATAATGAAGGATGTTGACATAGATGAAAATAATCATCAAAACTATTTGAGGGAAATATCCCCCTTTTCTTGAAATCATTTAAAAGTCACACTATTTGTCAAGAAGCCATTTAAAAATAGATTTTTTTGAATCAAACTGTCCCATACCACTTTGAAAATTTTAAAAGGAGTTTTAATTTTAAAACTTTAATGTCCATATAAATAAATCCTTAAAACCATTTTTAAAACATGGACATTAATGAGAAAGATATAGAAGAATAAGTCTTTAAAACATTTTAAAATGGTATTTTGGTTAGAGATTCTAACCAAAAGAGAGACACTTGAATACAAATATTTGAGGTAATAATTTTTTTTAATATCATGAGAATAAAGGGATTCATGATATACTATGTCAAAGTACATTATATACACCACATAAAAGTGATTTGGTGTATATCAACAAAGAAGTCTCAGTTGAATGTAAATTGAGATGAAATCTCTCATAAAGGCCGTATCCTTAGGTTAAGGATAAATCAACGACATAATTATGTGTGAAAAAATATAAATACACTAAATATGATTGAATATTCAGTTTAAAACAATCAAAGGATATTCACACATATTCTTGTAGAAACAACACCAACGAATTGGATGTTTAACTCAACAAATGGTGAAAGAGTTAAAATTAATCTTATCAAATTCATATTAATGACATGAGAATTATCAATGGAGTGATTATTTGTATCAAAAGTATATCCACAAAAAGGGGAGTGGAAATTATGACATAATCAAATGAATAGTGATTCCACACATAATCTTGGAGTAATATAATCAATGAAATATGCGTAAAGCCGAAAGAGTGGAAATTGAAATCTCAAATTCCCTTATCGATTTGGTAACTTACGAAACAAACAACCATGAAATAAGGATCATACCATGACTATGTAAATACCCATAAATAAATTTATATTACACAATTAATACAATCATGGGAAGTACACATACACCACATGTAATAATTAAGTGGTGAACAATGGAATTCACACGAAATTAAGAGCGAGATAAGAAACTCCTTACCACGTTAATAAACTGATTCGTATGGCCAAAAGTTAATAACCACCAAATTATTTAAATAATAACATGAATATAAAGATAATCATGATAATATATATCAAATGGCAGTACACAATACACCACTTTCAATAATTTAGTGGCGAACAATGGAAATATCACGGAATTGAAAGTGAGATAAGAAAATCCCTTACCACGTTAATCAACTGAGTCGTATGGCCAAAAGTTAATAAACACCAAATTATTTACAGAATAACATGAATATAAAGATAATCATGATAATATATATCAAATTACAGTACACAATACACCACTTTCAATAATTTAGTGGCGAATAATGGAAATCTCACGGAATTGAATGTGAGATAAGAAAATCCCTTACTTGTACTTTTTCCTTGGCCGATGGTAGGTTTACCTCCTGTATAATGGTGAAATAATTGTTATTGAATAATACAAGAATCATTTACTTTAATATGATACCATATATGATCTTTTAACATTGATTTGTTAATAATATCTTAGAATTATCGTTATTTCGGGTGTTAACGGGTTCATTTTACTTTATATTCTTTGTTATGTGAGCCATATTCGTTATTTATGGGATGTATATTATTCATATCCAGAATGATATCAAGTCCTTAGATACGATTTTTAAATCATCAAATTATAATTATACTTGAATGGATATGATGGACAATGAATCTCATCGCGTTCATGGAGACGGTAGTCCTTACATACGCACGAGCGACAATATCATTCTTTTGATATTAAAATAATATATAATTGGATTTTATAACATATATACAGAATCATTATCATGTTATATTTATTATTTACATGAGTTACACATCATTATTATACCCATCCAAATAATAATATATTGAATAACAATTACACCACGACGTGGAGACGGTAAGCCGTACGTACGCACGTATGGTGACATGTTATTCAAAGGATGGATAGAATACTGAATATGGTTGTACCATATTTATAATAACATCACAGTATATATATGATACTGGAGTTATTATTTTATAATGGTAATAAAAAAGAAAGAGGAAGTGGAAGAAGAAAGGAACTTAAAAAGGGGTGGTGAAAACATTACCTCTTCTTCGGGTTCTTCCTTTTGATTTGATCAAAAGGGCTCCTTAGGTTGGCTTTCTGATCAAACTAAGGCCTCTAGGTTGTATTTAGGGAAGTTGGGAGAGTATTTGGGTAGAGTTTGGCCGAACCAAAAGGCTTTGAAGGTGTTAAGAAATGAGAAGGAGGAGTGCCCTTTTATAAGAGGGGTGAGGGGCACCTTTGGAAAAGCTAGAGATATTAGTTTATAATAAATTCATATTCGGTTTCCAGTGGCTCCAAAGTTTAATATTCAAAGGTTAAGGTGGGGATAGGTCGAAAACTACTCAACCAATAGAATTTAGACAGGTTTGGGTACTTATATTAACCTTATCTTTAAGTATTAACTCTAAGTTAATTAGTTTCACTTTTACAATGTCTCTTTGTATTTTTATATAATATGGTTAATAAACTTACTACATACATCCAAGAGACCCCCAAGTGGTCCAATAGTGATGAACCTATCAGGATATAAGTCTCTTGGCCGAACCTTATATTTTTAGGAATTTAATATCAATTAATAATATAATATTTGTTTTAATAACTCTTTTATGTCAATTTTGACACTATTCAATAGTTGATTTTTTTGAAACTCATAACAGATTGATTACTTCTAAAAAAGTCTATTAAAGCAATCCTAATATATCATATTATCCTAGAAAATTAGTTTAATTCATTAAAAGTTTCATATTATATTTATTTGGGTATTTATAATATCATTTATTTTAATTTTTCACTATTATAGTAATTACTGCATCATCATTGTTTCATAAATAAAATAAATTATTTAATGTCTAAAAATTATAAATAAAATATATTTATGTAGGAAATCTTTTTATATTTCTAATGAATATTTATAATCTAAAATCCAACATATATAACCCTATGTAACAATTGTTTTTCTAAAAGATATATGCTTGTGTCATTTTTGTATTCATTTTAACTTAATTAAAATAAAGTGTCATTATCACTTGAAAGTGGATCCATGGGGTACCAAAATCGACCCAAAGATGTCCATGGTGAACAATGTATCAACTAATAGGGTTAAGACACGTTTTAGGGTAATTTAGTATTATTATAATATTATTTTTTAACCCTTATTTACCGGATTTACCCTTAACCATGGTAAATAAAATATTTACCGCAGTAATTATTCAAAATGTCTAAAAATAAAAGTTACCTATTTACACAATTTGAACATAATGATTCCAAATATGGAATCCATTTTCCTAAATTCAAAACACAGAAGTGGCAGAATTTAAAATTAATTCCCGCTGTCAAAACAAAAAGCGTGTTTTTAAGAGATAATAACTATCAAAAGATTGACACTTGTTTATGTTCGGTTTAATTGTAAAATTATGTCCAATGACCAAAATTATATTAAATGGTAAAAATATATTCTAAATATACTTTAAAACTACTAAAATTCATAATTTATCACTATTAATTATTTTGATTAAAAAAATTGTTTTTAATTAAAATTTAGTAATTTTCACTATTCATCAAAATATGAAAGTTATCCGAAAAGTACCAAAATTTCACCTTAGGCTAAATTCGATATTCCGAATCCAGAAATGAAGTCCATTTTAAAATATAAAATATATATAATTTCGAAAAGTAGGTATTACTATTCATAACGGCTAGTTTGATTGGTTGTGGTGTGTGTTAAAACACAAGGTTGCGTACAACACACGCTACTGTATTATTCAAAGAAAGCGTACCGTGGAAGCTTGGGATGTTTCATTTTAAATTTTTGATGTCCCCATTTAGTCAAAAAGTTTAAAATATTGTATTTAAAAAGGGTTCACTATTAAAATTTGATAAAATTGCAATACTGAAAATGAATTTGTTCTTGCATTATGTCTAAGATACTCATAATATGGAAAAATTATAAGGATTATATAAAGTTTAAAATTTAGTTAATACTATTAATAACCTCTTTTGAATTGATTTTTGGTAAGTCATGGTGCAATTGAACTCGGTTTTGCGTGTAGTGCAAGTTATTGAATTATTTTGAAGAAATAACACATTATGAATTCTTGGGGTGTTACATTAATCCCTTAATAAGAAAATAATTCTTTAATCCTAAGAACATCTATTTGATTAAACAAATGGACCTTAAGTAAAAAAACCATTACCCATTATATATTTTAACTAACAAAAAGAATTCATGTTGATGAGTACTTCATATAATCTAGTGGTAATCACCTTTCGGTTGTGGGTTCATACACCACGGCCTTTCTGAACCTGATAGTTGTCACCCGATTTGTGGGTTTTCCTTTTTTTGAAACCATATTTATATATATCCCAAAAATAATATGATGAATATCGGTGAAATATTTTCAAATCATAAAATATAATTTTAAATAATATTTTTTATTCAACCCCAATTCATAAATACTTCCTCAATTTATTTCCACAAAGGTCCTTATATAGTAAAGATTTTATATTATATAAGAGGACATTAACTATAGAAATTCCTAGGAACTCCATATATTTAAGGGAATTATCTAAAAAACATTCCTAGGAGGAGATTTATCTCCCTCTATCATACCCTTTAATTTTACTCTAAAATATTTTATTTATGTCATACTTTACCACAAATAAATAATTTATTCTTCTTATTGAGACAAATTCCAGGGTGTCTCCTTCAACATTTCATGAATGATGGAAATCGATAATTATTTTATCCAAATTCACCACTACCGTATCTCTTAGAAATATTTCTCTTTCTCTTCTTTAGTGACTTCTGGTGTTGGTTGTGGTATATATTGTTAATCATATTTCAGGAAAACTATTTAGGAATTAAAAAAAAATTGTTCACTCCTGTAAATATTATATTTTGTTTCTCATCACCACCACATTTTCCATTATGTTCAATGATAGCAAGAATACTTAAAGTTCCAGTAATTGACTAAAATTATAAATAATGGTGTAATTAAAAATAATCATATAGAGAAAAACATATACTCATTTATAGAATATCATGAAACCTTATCTTCAATATAAAACACCTCACGTTCAACAATGGTTTGTAATTTTCATCATATATTCAAATAGATCATAATGGTTTGTATAGAAAATGAGAATTAATCTAGACATATCCACTAGGAGTGTTAAACTAGGTGTGTAGTAAGGCTTGTTGTCATGTAACAGGTTCATACTGAGTCAGGCCTGATAAACCATGTTTGACTTATTAACCCTAGGAACATATGTTCGAAAAAAAATCCTCATAAGGTATCTAGATAGGGATGTATTTCTAGGAATACCTGAATAATTTCTACCATATAAAAATTCTAGGATATTATCCAATACTTATCCTAAATGTCTATTTTAGGTTTCTGTTCTCTAATATAAGTTTTATAAATCAAGTTTCTAAGGTTTATACTAAACTTTCTCTAATACCAATAATATCTACCCTGACCCCAGTATCCTATATCTACTTCCTTAGAATTTTACATAGAAATACATACACAATTTTAATCCCAATGATCGATCGGTTTAGCAGTTTTGGATGCTAGATTAAATACATATGTTTTACAAACATCTTGAAATTAAATACAACATAGGATCCCTTCTAAAACAATATTATTCACTTTTCAAACCCATATAAGTCATTTATAATATAAATACAAAAATCTATGGGGGAATGAAACATCAAAAAGTAGTTAAAATAGATTCTTAGTAAAGGTAAAAAATACAATAAAACCTATCATTGATAAACATAATCAATAATAAATAATAAAAAAATCAAATGACACTAAAACATAACCCGAATCATAATGTATTGGGGATATAAGTTGATTAAAAAACACCATATAAGTAGCCTCATGGAAAATATACAAAACCATTAAGATTTTAGTAGTCTATTAATCACAAGGAATGTTAATAACTAATCTCATAAGGAGGGAATGACTAATATCAGACATTATAAATGTACCATCAAGAATTCAACAAATACACCATTATAAAACTTGTAATACATCTTCAAATAAAAAATATAGTTTGTCTCATGAGACCTACCAATTCATCGAGGGGATATAGCAGGCCCCACCCTCCACTTACTAATTCAAATCCATTCCTTATATGAAAGTGGTGATGAAACATAATCAACATAATCATTCTCCTTAAAACAACCATATGAAATGTGGAAACATATACCATAAACCATGAATTGTATCAAAATAGAACGTCTACTATCAAATAAAATAAATATAAATCAATCAAATATAGAAAATGATATCATACTATATCAACCTCAATAAATAATAAGATAAAAAATTGATTTTTACATAGATGAAAATAGTCTAATAAAATCCTGAAAAATATATTGAGAGAAATACTTATTTTTAATTTGAAATCAATTTTTTAAAAGATGTTCAATTATAAAATAAAACATTTACATTGAATATGACTTTATAATATTATATGGTATTCTTTAAAATTTTAAGGATTAATTATGGATGTAAATACTCCTTACACCACATAAGTTAATGAAATTCCTTCTAAAAAAGAAATAAAGTATCTCTATTAGAAAAAAAAGATTCATTTTACGATGTTTTAAAAAAAAAATGTTGGGTAAAATAAATTCAAAATTTTTAGGATAATAGTAATTTATTTTTGGAATATATTTTAAAAAAACTAGGATGTGGATGATAACTCTGTCCCATTTAATAGTTATGTATAAATAATCCCAGATAATATTTAGATTATGAAATTAACCCATACCTCATACTTTACTTTAGTTGAGGATAAATTAAAAAAATGTATAATGGTTAAATCATGTTATTAAATTATAAAAAAACCAAGTCCATATTTATTATATCAAATATAATCTTCTAATATGTTTTTTAATAATACTTCATTATTACCATTTTTTGGGTTGTTAACTAATTCATTTTCCTAGGCATGTTTCTTCATGTATAAAATATTTCCTTTTATAGGATATATTTTCTTAATATAAAGAATGATATTAAAGTCATAAATTGTATATTAATTTATCATATATATTTTTATAATCATTCATAAATGGTTATCTTGGAGGATGAATCTCATCACGTCGTGGAGGCGGTAGTCATACGTATGCACGGGCGAAGGTATCACCCCGTTATGGTAATGTTGTAAGGAATTATATGGTATATTAATTAAAAAGAATAAATATAATGTTATATTTAATATTTATATCCACTATATTCATCATTATACACATATAAAAAATCTGATGATGAAAGAAAATTACACCACAATGTGGAGGCAGTATGTCGTACGCACACACACATATTGATATAGATTTCTTACGGTGGATTAAAGGAGTAATATGGTTTTACCTAATATTAAGAAAATCTCAGAATATATATTATACTTTATTTATTAGATTATTTTTTAAAAAACATAGGAATAATAAGTAGAACATTTAAATAACTTTAATGAGTAGGTATAACAACTATCTTTTCTTCTATGAACTTTCTTTTGGTCACCTCTTAGGAACAATATGCATGGTCTTTTTAGAAAACCAGGACTTTGATAACTTGGTTAATAATATTTTGATGAGAAATGTACAAGGTTATATCAATCTATAAGGCTCAATGTGGTGTTAGGAAGTGAGGGAGTATGTTCATTTTTGTCGGAGAGGGGATTGACACTCTTGCAATCCTCCTTAAAATTAAATAAATATAAATTGATTTTCTAATTAAATTAACTCCAAAGTGAGTTATTTATAATATAATAATATTATGGGTTTAAATTCTCCAAAAAAATTATTTTATACAAGTTTAGTTCAAAATATTAATCTTACAGTTTAACATTATCACTTAGTTAAACCACTTAACTCTTATAGTGACAACTAGGGATTTTAATCTTTTTGTTTTATATACTTAAAATAAAATGATAAAATAATACCATATGGATCATTGATGAAATATATAAACTTATTATTTTTATTTTCCTGAATTATATATTTTTCTGAATTTTCTATCATTTAATAAATTTTTATTAATTTAAAAGTATCATTTACGTCAATTTTGGTACTATTCATTATTTTCCTTTTTATCAATATTATAAAATAATGATAAATCCTAAAAATCACTAATAATATATCACTATAATGTATAAGTTATCTATAAAATTCCTTAATTTCCATAATTATGTTATATTATATTTATTTTAATATTTTTAATATCATTTTTGATATTTCCATTAATAAAAAAATTACTACATCATTATTATGAAATCCTTTAATTAAAATATATCTTCCCTATAAATTGAAAATAAAGTATAATGATGTATATAAATTTAATATCTTTCGAATGAATATTTATAGTTTAATTTATCTTCTGTATAACCATGTATTTAAAATGTAATACTTATAAAAACATGATTATTACATTTTTAACTTATCGTTAAATAAAATAATACAAATGCCATACTAACACATAGGTGGCATAAAAAGTGTTATAATTTCATCCAAATGATTCTTTTGATTGATAATGAATATCCAGTGAAATTAGTTTATGTGTTAGGTTAATTTTATAACCTTATGATATTATTTTTTACCTTTAATTACCTGATTTACCATTAATTGTGGGAATTAAATTATTAATAGTATTACTATTCGTATGACCAAAGATAAAAGAAACCTATTTAAATATTTTTTAACCATTTAGTTCAAATATTTAATCTATTTTTTAAATTCAAATCCCATATACTTCAATAATTAATTTAAAAATAATCCTGTGGATGGGGTTAAAAACAAGTTATTATTGTTTAATCATCAAAAATATTGGGATGTGTTTATATCTAAATTAAATGTATTATTGATTCCAATAACCAAAATTGTATTAAATGTTAAATAATAATCTAGTTATAATTTAAAACCACTAAATAATATAATTTAACAATATAAATTATTTTTATCCAAAAATTACTTTTAATTAAAATCTAGAAACTTCTAACATTCTTAAAAACATGAATGTTATCAGAAAAATTCCAAAAACTTAACCAAAGTAAATTTTTATATTCCAATTTAAATGAATAATTTTTTTTTCTTCAAATAAACTATATATAATTCAAAAAAATTAGATTTAAAACATGTTCTCCATTAAAATATGGTAGAATTGTTTTTATAAAAAAACTTGTTTTAGGTGTAATATTGGGTTAGTTATTATATTAATCATGTAAAATATATTATATAAATATCAAAAAAATTATTTAATATACAAAATATAAATTTAATTAATATTAATATATTATAGTAATTAATTTAACATATTAGGATAAAATGACATGGTGAGCATAAAAATAGTTCTTTAGAAAAACATTTCTTATATATTCTATTGGATCCAATATTAATTTGAGAGCAATTATTTCAACCATATATTCCAATAATTTATTTAATAACATTAATTACTGTAAAATTTATTTCATAGGTTATAAATTATTATATTAATTAATAATATTTTAATAATATATTGTTTTCTGGTAAAACTCAGCTCTGCCTGTAACGTAAGATAACTCATTATTTTGTGTTGTGTAAGATTATCATGGTGTTTCATATAATGTATGCTATTAAATAAATTGTATTTACTTAAGAAGAGACATATTAGAAAACCAAATGGTGTAAAAAGATAATTTTTATTTAATATTTATAATATTTAAATTTAATTTATTAAATATAATTTCCTTATTTATGGAAAATAAAAATAAAATTAGTTCATGAAATGCATAAAATCATGTTTAAAAAAATTATTTTTAATAATAATTTTAATATTATGGATAAAATTATCCATTTCATTGATTATATTGAAATTTTTATTATTATTATTATTTAAAAAATATATAAATAAAATTAATAGAATTTTAATTCCTATTCCACCATGTTAATGTTTTATTTAGATAATGAGATGAATAACATTTTTCATTAAAACATTTCCAAATTTTTTCTAAAATGTTAATTATGATTATTATGTATGTATATAGTTTATTAATATAAATAATTTTAAGTTAGAAAGTAAACATTTTCTATAAAAAGGATTATAAAACTTTTATTTCATTCATGTATTATAAATGTTATAGTTTTTATCAAAGTCAATATTTTTACCATTCACCTAAAAATTTCATATTTTATAAAAGCATAAAAATGGTCAAATAACTAATTATGAAGTAAATGTTTCCATAATGATGTTTGTTTTATAAAATTAAAATTCTTTAATTTTATTGTATACTTAATTTATAAATAAAATAAATTATAAAAAACTATATTTGTTGAGAAATGTGGTTTTTAAAGGTTATGTGTTTTTGATATCATTTTATATAGATTTAAAATTTATATGTAATTAATTTATTATTTCATGGATAATAATTTTTTAAATTTTCAATATAATTTTTTATGAAAAAAAAATGAAAAAAATATTTATTTTAAAATAAATATGTAGTTTACATTAAATAGTCTTTAACAAATACTATTATTTAATTATGAATACATTAAAATTTACATTAAGTAAACCATAGATATTGAAATATTTATGGAATTTAATATGTAAATTATATAATCTCATTAAATAGTAATAATAATATTAATATTTAACTTGTAAATATATATAAATAATATTTTAATTTCATTGTGATTTGTATTTAAAAAAAATTTCACAACATAAAATTAGAAGACCATAAAATATAAATTCGATATATATAAAAAAAATATATAAAAAATATTTATTGTTACTATATTTTCATGACCATATTTATAATGATCATAGTTATTTTCTATATATAAACATACATAAATCATTTGTTCATTCAACTATCACATCACAAGGAATAGTTTATATGCCATATTGTAGTTTATCATAATGTCATATCCTTTCGTGGTACTCTTTCACATTATTGTTTTTTTGGATTTTGCAGATCCTCAAGGTTCATGATGATCAGGGAATGTTTTTAATCTTGATTATTTTAAACATTTGAATAAATTTTCCCTTATTGATTTATAAAGACATAATCAATGTAATTCATCATCTATGTGTAATAATCCATAATGTTTAGTAGTTTTTAGTTCATTTGTTATAATGTCCCACTTATTAATAAATACTGTGTATTTTTTCTCATATATAGTGGTTAAAATTTTCAAATAATGTTTCAATTATTTTGAAATAATATATAAAATTATAAAAAAATTATAATAATTATTACAATCAAAATAATGATGATATTAATAATGACTTCAAAAACCTTGGGCATTACTTATATGAATTTGAATATTCTATAGTTCTTGAGGGTCTAAATTTAGTAATTTTTATATAAGTAGATGGATCCTATATTTTTTATAATCAATTGATAATATGATCTACAAGATACCTAACCACACCTATCCGTATTTTATGATTTTAATGAAATACGATGTTAAATATTATAGTAGATATTAAATTCCAAACAAAAGAAAACTATATAATATTATTATTGCAATATAACCATTACGAGATATCAATTGGATTAGAAGGAATGAATAATATTAAAATCACCTTGATATATATATATATACTTGCAAATTAATGATTATTTTATTAGTTCCTTAGAAATAAGTATTAAATTTTTAGTAAAGCCATTTTATTATACAGAAAACACATGATTTCATAAAATAGTTTTTAAATTTTTATTTTTATTGAATATAATAAATTAAGGGTTATAACCTTTAGAAAATATATTTGATAAAAAAGAAATAATTTTTGAAATAAGTAAGTCAAAATTATATTAGAGCATTTATTTTAATTTTTCTAGAAAATAGATTATCTAGTGAATGTTGGGAAATTGTTATTTTTATTAAAATCAATATTTTTTGAAGCATTAAAAAAGATACATTTTATTTAAAATAGAATATAATAAAGATTAATTCAGTTATATTTTTTTAATCAAAATATGTTCATTGAAATAATTTTTATGGTTAAATTCTAGATTAAAACATTTTATATACTTAAAAGGAATTTTTTCAGAATAAATATTTTTCATTATGTTTTTTAATCAAAAATTAATTTCATCCACATATGGAAATATAATAATTTGAAATGGATTTAATAGTTGGAACTAAGTGGCCAAATTTCTTAAAGAAAACCCTTTTATTATTTTTCATTATGAATAGATACTATAGTAAATACTTACCACTAATGTAAGAATAAATCCTTTATTTCAGGTTTAAAATATTATCATAAATATGAAAAAATAACATAATACTTGAATTTATCCTATTTTATGAGTTTATTTTAGATATTTCTATCCATGGAACTGTGATATAGAATCTTGTTGCAAAATTACAGGGATATTCACCTTTAAAATATTTAATTAAAAGATACTCTAAAAAATGACAATTTCATACATTTGGTATTAATAATATTTTTTGACTGGGTTAAAAAAATATTATGTTCAATTATAAAATTTTAGATCAATGATTTTTTTAAATAGTAACTTATTTTATTATTTTTCTTGAAATAAATACTTTAAATGCTTTGGAAATGCCGATACAATTTTTTTTGCAAGCTGTAGAAAAATCACTTAAATTATTTCAAAAACACTATATGTAACATATTTTTTCTTATTAATCATATAGAAATAATTTACTTAAGATAAATGATATAAATTATAGTTTTTGAAAAAATTTATTTGAATTCCACTATTATCATGTTTTTTTCAATGTCAAATTATATTAACAGTTCTTGAAATGACATTAATATTCTATTATGTAAATTAATATTTAAATAAACTATTTCAAATACAAAAAATGATTTAATAGTACAATTAAGGTGGTAAATTATTTAAAATTTCAACAATTTTCCTTTAGTGAATCAATTTTCAGATTATAATTTAATTTTTAACCCTTTAATTTTGAAATGATTTAATTACTGTTATGTTAAAAATTGTTTAAAGAAGTGGTTAAACCAAAAGATAAATTTTAATGTGATATAAAAACCTATTATAATATTATTGGATGATTATGTTAACACTATATTTTTTTTATTATTGAATAAATATCATTTTTTGAACAGTTTTACAAGAGTTAGAAAACTATTTTCTTATAATATTTCATGTAATTACAAATGTGACCAAAATGATATTTTTTAATTAATAATGATTTATAAAATTATTTAAAATGCAGTAAAAATATATTTTAATACAATTTATTATGATATGTTTATTAATATCAAACTTGATATATTTATGGGATATGTTTCCTTTTATAGTAAATATCATAACCCCTAATATGTAATAGACTTTATTATCTCGGTAATCATCATCAGGGTTAATAAATGGTTAAAAATGACAACACTGAAAAAATAACATAAAAATGTATGTTTTTTATTTTATAAGAGAAATTATACTCATATAAATCTTATATTATAATAATATTAGTTTCGAGGAATTTTAAATTGAATTATAATATATATTAATTTAGTACATTAAAAAATTTCATGAATTCTTCTCCCTTCATTTTTAAAGGTCACCACTATCTTCTTTTAATCACAATAAAAAAACATATTTTTGGTAAAAAGGATACTAAAATAACATTCTTAGATCTCCCTGAAATTCATAGATTCCATTCTTAGGTGATAAATCCAACGTGGAATGGATTTTGGTATAAACTTAAAAATAATATCTTTATAATATATATGGTTTTAACCATGATTTTTTATTTTTTATTCTTATACATCCATATAAAATTTTCCAACCATGAAGATTAAATAAAATAATTATTTTATATATCCTAGGATGTTATTATGTTTATTTCATATGATATATCAATCTCATCTTCCATAAAATAATATTTGAAAACATTGATCTTTTTTACAACATTCTCCCACCTCACGAACCGATGTAATTAATTTCCCATCACTTTATCTCATGAATTATTATTATTATGAATTAAATATATATATATATATATGATATTAATAACATAATTTTCATATTTAAAAATTAGTATATAACCATTTTATGACCTATACATTAATTTAATATTGATAGTTCCATTCATTAATATGTGCGGACTACCACCAATATAAAGTGATACGATTATTTTTTCATCAACACATAATATGAAAAATATACATTTTATATTTAAATAAATAATTTTTTATTTATTATATAATGAAAAATCTATAAATTTAAAATAATTCTCACCATATTCTCATCATTATCATTGAAAAATGGAAATGTTGCTCATGCATACGAATGACCTATTTTTTATGTGATTGTTACATAGTTCATGTTTTATAAAAATATTTCATGATTTGTTTTAAAATTATCGTTTATTTATAAAATGTTAATTAATTCCTAATTATTAATATGGGTATGTTGAAATATTTACCCCTTTGATCATATTCAATCACCCAAAACCATTTTTGATATATGATTTGAATATCATCAAAACAACGCTACAATAAAAAATGCTTATAACATTGCTAGAAAGAGGAAATATCTACTATAAGAATGAATCGAATAATAAAGTAATGTAAAAATCTTACCTTTATCAGAAATTGAAAAAATAATTTATTAAAGAACAATATATCAGTTCTCAATAAAAGTTTTGATAAAGTTGGTATTTATCAGTACTCATTTATCACTAATAAAGGGTTAATTAATGTACAGTATTCGGGAACTTATGAAGGGTTATTTTATTAGATCTTTTTTAGAATAGGTAAAGGGGGTTTTATCAATTATTTTTCTATGTGATATTAAAATATGGGAAAAGTTATTTTTTATGATAACTGACCATTCTACACATTTTTTATCTTCATTTCAAAGTGTTATCCACCCCCTACATCCCCTCATGCACCCCCAACCCTTTAACCACACTTGTGACCCACCCTTCCTTAGCACTAGATATATTATCAGAGACTTGCAGACACATATATTCAAACCCAGTTCCTTCCTTATATAATGAGAATCCCTTAAAACCACACTACCTAGTTTTATTTTTCATTTTAGGATATTTTTATTTATTTATATATATAAAGATAAATATTTTTTATAAGTGTGTCATATATATATATATAAATAAAATAATACTTATTTACTTATACTATATATTAATATTTCTTTCAAAATGTAAATATATATATATATATATATGTTTATTAACAAAAGCATATATATATATATATAAACATTATATATACATATTAACGTTTTTTTATACTGTAAGTAAAATAATTTTTTTACATTAAAAAAATTAATAATAAATATATATATTTAAATATGGTTTATATATTATAAAATAAAATTTTGTGTAAATATTTATTTCAACATTTCACTTATTATAAGTAAATATAAATAAATTATGAATATTTAGTTATAAATAAAACTTAGATTGAAAAAATTCCATAATTTAAAACCCATAATATCTATATAAATGTAATCCATTGGAAAAAATACATCACTTTTGGAAATGGAAAATAATAATCTCTTAAAAAAACCGAAATACTATCGAATATTAAAAAAACTATATCCGAACAAAAAACATAGTTTTGGATGACTTCTCAAACTTTTTTTCAAAACTCATCTTTAAAATTGTTTTTTAGGATTCTACCATATATGTGGTAGAGCCAAAATAGATAATCGTATATAAATGTATGGTCATTTCATGTGAAATTCAAAATTTTAACATATCATCGACCGTTAAATAATTTATTTAGTTTTCATGTAAAATATTTTTTATAAAGAACTATTACATGATAATAATAATCAAATTATTAATTAAAATTATATTTTAGTTATTTTATAACCCATTCATCCGTAAATATATAATATATTAGGTGTAAGTATTTATTATTATGTAAATATTATTTAAAATTATATGATATATTTATGTCATTATAAAAATAATTGTATATTAATATAATATTTTTGGAGAAATATAATTTTTCTATGAAAATTTACATTTATCAACGCTAGAAAAAAGATCTAATAAATGATGTACTGTATAAGCACCAGTAAAAAACAATGATAAATGACCCAACATTATATATGTTATTTTTTTGGTGGTGATAATCCATGAACGTATAAGTTCATTTTTTCTTTCACAGATAATTTCCTTTATCAAAAAAATATTATCACTCATAAATGGGCACCATTTATCTTATATTTTTCCCCAGAAAAGATAAATTTCCCCCTTTATTAGAACATCACTTAGTACCGATGATGAATATAATTTATTAGTACTTGTAGTTATCTCTGATTAAGCCTAGCTTATTTAAAGGGAAAATAAATAGTAGTGTATCCAAAATAATGTTAATTTATTGTGTAATTTACTAGAACATGGTATTAAATGAAATAAAAGAAAAAATTGAGTAGAAAAACATTCTTAGTAAATTAAAAAATTAATATATGTCTATTGTTAAGTAATATAGAGATCATACATGACGAGCTAGACTTTTGGTAAGGGAAACATTATCTTAAAACCTCATTTTATATATTTTATGGATTTATTTTCATAATATTTTTCATCTTTGACTATATTAATAAAATAATTGTATTTATTAATTTTTTATGGAAATAAATGAAATAAAAAGGATATTTTATGTCTCAATTACATTATGTAAAAGGTTTTATAAAGACAATATTTTTAAATAATGATTTGAAAAAAGGAAAAATTAATGCTTTATTATAATTTATAACCCATCAAAGTAATTTTTCACCCTCATAATTTTTTTATGTTTCTATTTCATTAAACAATTACAATTTTTCCTCAAATAAGAAACCCCTTTCTTCCTGATTTGTGTATTTTACATTTTAAAGGTGTTTTAAAAGGAAATTTTATTTTCAAAAAAGAAAAATGTTTTACACATGAGTTGAAAATAGTTTTCATATGTATAAAGATATAATATTCAAGGATAAAATGATTTATTTCTGAGATAGTGCATGAAAATTATACATGATAATGTGTGGGCCCGATATAACATATACGATGAGTAAAACAGATATATCTTATATAACAGGTGAAGAAGATATATATTATACAATTGATGTGCCAAGATTACACTCTAATGGATTGGGTAATGTTCATTATCATTACAGGAAATAACGAAGGAGTTATTTGGGGGGTCATATTGTGGATTAAATAGGTCACCAATAGTTTTTGACACATTTTTTGAATATAATAATACATTTGGACAAATGGGATTTAAATTTACATTATATATGTTATAATGGTTCTCATTAAATGAAATAGTGTGTTTTACATTGGTAAATGATTTATTTCATACAATCAATGAAAAATGTGATAAAAGAAAACATTATATTGGATTTTAAATTTTTCACAAGACTATGAGAATTCATCTTTTGTAACTTCTTGAGATTAATGTTCCCATCTAATGCTTCAATTTATTTTTCATAAGGATTAATGTTGAGTATAACATTTAAAATTTCCCATGTTCTAGATATATATGTTACATAAAATAAAGAGATCGTTTATTTATAAGGATCTAATTTTATGTTTAAAATTAATTTTGTGAGGAAGTTTCCACTATAAATAATTTTTTCTTAATCCAGTAAAACTATAATGATAAAATTTCATTTGGTATGAATATGATTAAAATTTCTATTTCTTATTATATTTTTAAAAGTTTAAAATTTGGTAAAATTTATCAATATTAATTCTAAAATTTTCATGATTTTATTTCTAGCACTATATCTAGGAGTATGTGATCAAGGCTATTATAAATGGAATCATAGTTGGTTTTATATTAAATTGGAGAATATGTTGTTTACTTGAGATTTCACTTTAAGAGTTATAGATAATATAATTGGTTTTGGATTTTTCGATTGACTATATGTTAAACACATGGAAATTTTTTGATGTTTTATGTTATATGATTTTAATGTGATTAATAAAATTTTCGGAGAAATTTTATTTAGGTTAGGTATATTTAAACCTTAGGTTTATCATGAAGTATTATTTACAGAAGAATGAATTTATATTTATTCAACATAAATTAAATTTTATTGTTAACCTATAAGGAATATATGAACATTGATATTACGTAATTATGGGTTATTAGAAGTTGGTAATTTATATTTTATTGTATATATTAAATTGAGATTTAAATACAATTTTCTAATTTACTAACTAATTTTAACTCAAAATAAGATCACTATTATTTTTGGAACCTCATATTATATTATAGGATTTAATTTTTGAAAAAAAGGTTAAATTTTCATTGTGAATAATAAATTTTTTACTATTGGTTTATGGTTATTTTATGTTTTCATGGAAATTGTTATAATATGTTGGAGATTATGTGATTAGGGAATATACATTAATAAGAATATGAATTTTTAATTGACTATTTATAATTGGAGAAAAATGATAAATTTTTCATAGAAGAATATGTGATAGTATTAATCTTATATTTGTTAATGAATCATTGTAAGAAATAATTTTTTAAATTTTAAGAAAGCTTATTTGTTGAATAATTTAGTTTGACCCTTAGGTATTATTATTTAATTTTATATATTAACTTATTATTTCTTCCTATGAATCCATATTGTTCTAGGTATTATTATTTATTGTGAAAACCATTTTGGATCTGGTGAACTTCTTAATATTGGAGGAAAAACTTTTTAAAGTTTTTTCAATGTATATTATCTATTAGAACTGTATTTTTGTGCTTTCGGAATGAATAAATTCCCTTAGAAAACTCATCATTTGAAAAAATGATGATATTGTGGTGGAAATTTAATAAGGATTAAATTATAATTATAACGTAAGTACATATACTTATGTTATTAGTTTATATGTTAAAATAATTCATCAACATTTTCAAATTGATCTGGAAATAAAAATATTTATCTTATTATAACAATTTCTAATGAATCAATGGTATTTTTAACACAAAATTGAAAGATGGTTTTTCGGGTGTTTAATTTTTAATGGTAATTCAAATTCTTATGATCAATGATCTCTATCACTATCCATAAGTATTTGGTTATTTTTTATTGAGGTCCAAATTTTCACTTCTCACTAATTCTCTCTTATTCATAAATTTAGTATGTGTTATTCTAGATAACCGCCATACTTCCCTTTCCCTACTCTGAAAAGGATTTTATGTTAATCCTTTTTATGATGTTTTAAATCAACAAATGAGTTATCAAATAAAAAAAACTAATTACTGATTTCAAGATCCAATTTTTAGGATTAAATTAATTATACGAGGTAATTTAATATCCCTATATTTAAAAGAAAATGTTATGTTCAATAGGGCACAAATGATGTTCCAGGACACATAAAAATACTAAAAAATATTAATATTTAAATACAACAATTATAACCTAGTAATTTTATTAGTGGATATGAGTAAGAATAAATAAATTATGAAATGTTTATAAAGCTCCAAATCAAGGAATATGTATTCAAAAATTCTTAGTAAATTTGAACTTCTTTTTTAATGTAAATTTTTTTCCAAAATATAATTTCTCTAAAATATGGGTTTAATTAAATTTTTAGATTTAATATTATCATTAATTTTTATAAAATTCTTAAAATTTAATTGACAAGATGATATAAATTTTTATATAATTATTTAAAAATTATTTTTGAGATAAATTTTAAGGATTTATTTTAAAATATGGATCTTCCATTAAAAAGTTAAAAATACTGCGTTTTATTGAAAAGAATATTTTTATTTATTTCAATCAATAATATAAACTTTAATATAAAATTTTTCTATTTATGTAAAGTATATTATATTATGAATAATCAAATTAAATTCTTTGTAATAATTTTTATTTTTGAATTTTTTAAAAATAATTATTTTCCCATAAAAGTACTTTTTCGAAAATACTGTCTTTCATTGTGTTTTTCATTTTATTATAATATTTATTTCAACAAATTATATTAATTTAATCCTAAAAAATGGATTTCATAATTGGAATCAAGAGGTAAAAATTATGCAAATAGGACAAGCTAATTTATAGTCGATATAAATATTAACCATAATAACTAATTTTCACCACAGTAAGGGTAAACTAGGTAATAACCATTAAATATAATATGATTTGGTGAAATAAATGACCCTAACAAATTTATTTATTGAATTTGATGATTATATTTATCCTATTCCTAATAATGGATTGAAAATATGAAAAATTGGTGGCTTAAAACATTTACTTTTTACGTTTATAATATTTATGTAAATGATAATGTAAATGATATCAATTTTTGGATTTAGATATATATGATATTTTGTGATAGTAATTAAAGAAATTATATTAGGTTATAAAATTTTATTTTAAATATAATTTATTTATGGTTGTAGTTTATTTCTAATTTCATTAAGAAAATAATTAACTTAATTGTTTACAAACATTGACAGAATTCTTGTGAAAGCAGTAGATAAATTAACTAAATGATTTTAATATTTTGAATTTAATTTTATGGATTAATTATAGTATACAAAAACTATTCAGGAAATGTATATTAAATTATATATTTTTTGAAGGTTTATATTCTAATTCCATTACTGTCATATTTTTTCAAAGTCTATTTATGAGAAGAGTTCTCAAAATGAAATTAATAGTATTTTTTGTTAAATAATATTTCGTTAAATTATATAAAAATAATTAATATTTAACTTAATATTATTAATTTTCATAAATTTTATTTTATCCCCATTTATCAGCCAATTTTCCCCAAGTAAGTAAAATTTTCTTACATTAATTCTAAAAATTCATTACAACAGTAAATTTTGTAATTGTTAAACCACAGGGTTAAACAAATTGAATGAGGTTTTATATTATATCAAAACTTATAAAGATTTTATTTTATGATTATTTTAAAAACATTTCTTCATTATAATCAAATACTAGCCATTTTCGACCCATTATACATTACTTAGACCAATATTATATTATAATATTTCATGTAATCCCAAAAACAACATAAATGATACTTTATAATGAATATTTTTTTAAAAAAATGATTTAAGGTTTTTAAAAATCCTAAAATATTCCAAATTATTTTGATATGGTTTAAAATACCATTCATAGAAAAATTATGGACCAAATTTCCTTTTATAGGAACTATCTTGATCCATAAATCATAAAAAACTTTGTTATCATGGTAACCGTCCAAAGGGTTAAGAGAGGGTTAAAAAAATAAGTGTGAAAACATACCTAAAATTGTAAAATATTTATTTTATAAATTTATTTATATTAATACTCATATTAGATTCAAATTATAGAAATTTAGAGTCCTTTCAACACAGAAGTAAATTTAATTTATTTTGTTACTACAAAAAATGTAAAGAATTACCCACCCTTCAATATAATAGTTGAACCCCCTCTTAATTAATTTACACATAATTTTTTATATCCAAGACATACAAAAAATACCTTTCTTAAATTTCTTCTAAAATATTTGTGTCATTGGTTTGATAAAAAATCCAATGGAGGAAGTATATTTGTATAAACCTAAATAGGATTTCTAAATAGGAGTTATGGTTTTTGAGTTATCAATTCCATTTTATTAATTCCTATACATACATAAAATAATATAAAAAATTAAGAGATATTGAAATAATTATTTTATATATAATCATATGTTATTATGTTATCATCAAAACTTTTATCCATCTCCAGTTCAATAAAATGGAAAATAAAACCATTATTCTTATTTACAGAGAACCACCACATCAAAAATCGATATAATTTGTTTTCCATCACTAAATCTCACATCTAGGTATAATGATAAATTTATTGTATATAAATATATGTTATTCATGATATAATTATATTTTTATAACTAATATATCCACTTTCTCACCTTTCCATTAATTTGAAACAATTATAACATTTTTCGTGGGTACGCATTCACTATCACCTCCATGAAGTAATGTGATTCATTTTTAATCCCCACATCATATAAATAAAATGTATAAAAGTATATTTAAAGTAATAATAATGTATTTAGGATATAATTATTATTATATAATGATAAAATAGTACTTAACTTCTTCAAATCATGATCATTTCAAAATGGAAACGTAACTTATGTGCACATACAACACACTATCTCCATGATTTTAACATAGACTATTTTTGATAACCATCAATAATGATTTTTTATATGTAATGTTTATATAAAAAATTAACCTTTTTTTAATATTATTCTAGAAAACATTTTATAATGACCCCTTTGTCCATCCTCAACCTATTGAATGTCATTTTTGATATATGAGCCGAATATCATCAAAACCAATGCTATGAACTTAGATAATTAAGTAATTTCAATAACATTGTAATGAGTAATATATAATTAGACATTAATAAGAAAAATAATCTTAATAAACTAAATAATTTTTATAATTATATTATTTTGGATGATAATGAACATATGCGATGAGTCAAACTCAAGGTAAGGTAAACTTTAACTTAAAACCTCAATAAAACTATTTCAAATATTTTTTTCCAAATGGTTTTAAAAAGAAAATATTTTAGATGAATTTTGTTACTAAAAAATAGAAGTAATATTTTATTTTAACATTTTCTATGTCAATGGTTTTACTTACCATCATTATTGTTATTTGATGCTTTTATTCCATTAAAATATTTAATTTTTTTATTCAATGGAAAGCACTATTTTTTTTATATTTATTTAATTTTAAAAATGTGTTTTTAGAAGGAATGTGTATTCCTATATCTAAAAAATGTTTTTCACTAGAGTTAATAATATTTATCAATGGTTCTCTAATAAAACTTGTAAGAATGAAAATATTTTTGTGAATTTATTGTATATAACAAATATATATTATGATGGGTGAGATAGAAACAACTTAAATAATGGGTGGTCCTAATAAATCATATATTAAGGGTGATACTAATTAATATTTTATAATAGAAGCACTCAGACAACACTCAAATGCATTCTAGGTCATTCATTACCATTTCAAAAAACACCGAGGGAGTTATTTAGAGTGGGGTGTTTCCTATTGATTTAAATTATATGTGAATTGAATTATGAATATACTGATATTTGTTTCGCAAAAGGGTATTTTATTTATATTTTATAGTTTTTAAAGGTTCCCATTGAGAAAATTATGGGTGTGTTTTATGTGGAAATAATTTATTTCATATTCTCAAAGAATATTTTGTTAAATAAATTCATTTTATGGGTTTCCATCATTTTAAATGGAAATAAAGATTTATTCTATTTTAGGTCCCTTACTGATATTTTTTTATGTTAATCTATTCCATGAAATGGTTTTTTTACCATGATTAAGGATTATTATAATAGTTCATAAAGTATATAGTCCTGATATAGAAGTTACTTTATAATAAATAAGCATATATTTATAAATATCACCTTTTTTGAATAAATGAATACAATGTAGAAGTGCCCAAAGTTACTGATTTTTTATTAATCCTTTAATACTATAAACCTAAAAGGTAATTTGGTATGTAATTGAAAAAAAATCGTTTTTATTTAATATGTTTGAAGGTTTAAAATGGGTTCACATTAATCAGTATTAAATCCATATATGTAAAGATTGTTTTTTATCACAAGATCTAAAAGTGTGGGTTTTGGGACATTATACATTGAGTAGCCTGACAACATTTTTATAATAAATGCATCAATGTATTAATTTTTATAGGATATGGATACTTTTAAAATTAGTTAATAGGAGTTTATAACATCCATGAACACTTATGTATATTGATTGACGCACAAGATTTCATGTGATATATTTTAATGGGTCATTCTAGAAATTCCCTCTCCAATTATTATCATATGGGTATACTATATATCATATATTTTATCTACTCATAAGGATCTTAATATATAATCACACATGATAATACTCCCTAATGTTTAATAAATTTGGATAACTCAATGTATCACATTATTTGGATGTTATGTTTCTATTATATATGTAATTCACATGAGATCAAGGGGATGTCACTCTCCTCTCTCTATTCCCATCCAACATGCTTTGGTACTGAAAATCTCCCTCTGGTGAAATCTGTGGGTGAGGTTCCTTATTCCTGCCCAATAGAGTAATGTCTTTCAAGGAGGCTCTTTTAGGCCAACTTTCCTATGTTGGGGACATTACTTGCATCCCTAGTATCTCATTGTCATCATGTTTCTATGGACCTGTTAATATATTTTCTTAGATAGATATCTCAGAGAAATATACCTCCTCAACCTTAGCCTATCAGGATCTTTTATTGGTGGCATTGTTCGGTCCTGACAAACCATCCATAGATTTCATCAGGGGTTTCATTAAACCTTGGGGTCTCAGTCATCCTGTGGCAGTATCAGATCATTCTAGTTCATCCTTATGTATTCTATGTTCTCCAGGGATGTATTTGTTATAGGTTGGCCATGTGATTACTGTCGTTGTGTGTCTTGGCATTTCTCTTTCAACTGATATTTATAGGATGCCCACCTTGGGAAAGATTTGTTCAAGGAAACTATGTGGATCCATCACCTAGGATATCCTTTTCCCTTGCAGAACCCTCCATTATTTAGTCTGTAAGTAATGAGTTGAGGTGTTTTTATGCCTTGATGATTCTACTCGATGTCTATAGGTTTTATATTTATAGAGGATTTGATTTGGGGTGGCTCTTTTTGAGGAGCTTCCACCGTGATTTCTTATCCATGATGGCTCCTTCATCTCTTGGTGGAAACCTGTGTTTTTTCAAATCCTACCTAGGTTTTGAACAAGTTTCCACCTCTAGAGCCAGTTGTTCGATATCTGAAGGAAGACTAAGAATATGGTGGTAGCTTCAATTGAAGGTAATTTTTGGTAGTAGAAATATCAACCTCCTTTGACACCAGTAATTTATTATTGTTGAAGCGGTAAGTTTAACTGTGCTGGTGTAGATCACTTGAGGTGATCCCAACACACAAAAAAAGTAGAAGCAATGTGGTAATATTTCGTTAACTAGAATTCATATTACTAAAATTCATAACAATACACCATATTAATAGGGATATACAACACAAAAAAAATAAAATAGAGAAAATTAAACTCTATGGTTGGTTGTGGTAGGTTCTGTCCAAGCATCCTGATCCACACACATCAAGCAGAATTTATTGAATTCTTTAATCCTCTTTCCCAATAGTGGATGGAAGGTTACACTCAAGGATTAAGAGTTTAATACTTCTAACACCCCCATTAAACATGTATTCCATGAATCCCATGATTTTTCATTATGTCTAGGTGGGTAACAAACCGGTATAATGACTTCAGTATAGTCATGATCTATAGTAAAATAAATATCACATGTGTAAAAAAATAAACCGATTACTGGAGGTGATCGAAATATCAAAATCACATCACTAAGAAGAAAAATATATTTTTTTTCTTCGATTTGAAATGCATACTCCTTGTAAATTTCTTACAGGATAATATTATTTTTTATCAAACCCTCTACCTTGGGTTTGGGTTCCCCAAAATGTCCCCCTTGCTGCGAGACTTCTACGGGACTCTGATGCATTGGAAGGTGGTGTCTCATTACTTCACCAGGGGAACTAACATGAGGCTTTGATGATTCAAGAATGAACTGATGGATGTTCCTCCATATACAACATTGATTTTAGTCTCGACATTCAAGAATACGTTTGTGTTTGATATCATATTCTGTTCTTCAGTGCCTGTTAGGAAGGAATCTTCATCAGATAGAAAATCAATTTCTTCAACAGCTTCTGGTGCTGACAGATGATCCATCTTCAGGATAATAGATAAAGCCATCCAGTAATCATAGTCAATGCATAGAAATAAGTTGAAGGGATCGATGAAATTGATGTCACTATGCAGTAATTTTTTTTTTCAGATAGTGGAAATTGATTTCTTTTCCATAATTGCAACAAAAAAGTATTTTGGAGTGGATTGTCAATTTATTTTTGTAAATGTATAAGGAAAATGGAGTGAGATGCGTTTTTTATGACCAAATTGACTATTGTATTATGGCGTGGGAGGATCACAAAGTTAAAATTAATTATTTTTGGTGAAAGGGTGATGGCATGGAGGATGTCAAAGGGAAAAATTGATATTTTTATAAAGGGAAATTGACATAGTGGGAGACAAAAAAAGTGAGATGCACATGCACACTTTTCAAAATTTTCATGAAAATTGTCAAAATAAAGACATTTAATACAACCTACTTTGTTTCTAATGACAAAATGACATGGAAAGGAAATGTGGGGGGGGGAGATCTCATGAACATATTATGAATTATTGGGACTATTAATCTTCTTCTTCAGATGTTGTAAATCAGGAAACCAAGAGCCTTATCGCCACTGAAACAGATGGATCAAGAGCACAAACCACAGATCTATGTCCTCTCATCTCAACTTCGAACCAACTTTTGTTGTGGATGTGGAATTGAATATTATAATCACTTCTTCAACATACTCAGATACCACTGAAGGTGTTTTTTGGAAGCGGAAACATCAAACTCCTTTTATGCCACAAATGGAGGATCATTACACCGGTATGTTTAACCGCATAGGCATAGAAAACATGAGGGGATCCCAACACACAATAAAAGTAGAAAAAATGTGGTAATATTTCTTCAACTGGAATTCATATTACTATAAAACATAACAGCACTCCCATTATATTGGGATACATAACACACAACAAAATCAAACAGAGAAAATAAAAGTCTATTGTTGGTTGTGGTAGGTTCCACCCAAGCATCCAGATCGACACACGTCAAGTTGAATTCATTGAATTATTCAAATTTCCATCCCAACAGTAGACGGTTGGTGTCACTCGAGGAATAAGAATTTAATAATTCCAATATCAGTGGGCGTGGATCAGTCATTGACCCATCATGCGACTGCTGAAGGTGTTGAGGTACCCTCTTCTTATATCATGCATGGTGGTAACCCCACCTCCCTAGCACGTCTCGGATGTAAGGTTTCACCATCAGTGTCATAATTAGTCATTATTCCCCATCTAGAAGCCCCTCTGATGGTGGAAATCAGCTCTCTAGTCAACAAAATTGTTCCCCAATAAAATATGTGCTCATCTCTTTTAATTTCAACATATGGGGATGATGCACCTATCTTGATTGATGCACCTGACAAGTCAACCATTATGTCACCTATCACATGTTTTTCTTCTCTATGTTTTTCTATCCCGATGATACCTGTTGGATGTGGCTTTGTTGGTCAGTTAGATTTGTCCCCTTTCTTCCCCTCCCCGTTGTCTCTCTTCCAACTCCCCTCCCCTTTTTCAGAATCACGTTATGATCTTATTTCTATGGTTTTATTCCAAAATAATGCACTCTTTAATGGTGTCATTGATGAGATTAACGTGTCTCATTCCTCAGTATAATGTCGTTTTTGGCCTCTTTTTATAAAAGTTTTATGGGGACATATTCTCTGAGGTATATTGTTCTATCCAGAAATAAGATTTTGGTTCTTGGGTAGCTTGATCCTCCTTTAAATAAACATCCTGTTACTCTAATAAAGAAGGGTTACAATGTTCAAAAGGCTCTCTCCTCTATGGATAGTGGGCACATCACCTTGTCCAAGGCATGAGGCATGTCCACATATAATCTAAACCCCATGTACTACTCCCTAGGCCGTGAGGATGACCGTCTCCTCTTTTAATGATTTAATTCATTATTTGCAACATTCATGGTCTCAAATCTCTTGTGAAGAAAACCTTCTTTAAGATAGAATTGTGACAAAGTAATCTCTCTATGGTTGTTATTATAGAACCCAAACAAGGTATTGGGAATCTCATATTTTTTCAAGAATATGTGATTCAATAATTTTATGCATGGAAGTCCACTCAGCACTCGTATTAAGATATTTTGGAAACAAATTATTTTAGTTGAATCCTTTGATATTTCGACTCAACATATCACAGTCAAAATTTGGTAATGGTGATGGATTTTTTCTTCTCCTTTATATTCGAAAAAAGTGAGGTATTGGAATGAATAGATCTATGTAATAGGATTTGAGTCTTCCAATCTGGTTTGTTACATTGGTTTAATGGTGGAAACATCAATCCTATTATTGATGCTTCATAGAAAAGGGGAGGTACTGATCCCTCAAAATAAGGATTGCAAGAATTTCAAAACTTCTTCACCTAAATGGATTTATTTACAAGGTTTTCAGATGGAATAAATTTATGTGGTGCAAAAAATGGAAATGTAGCACAAGGTTATGGTGTATACTAGACAGGATCCTCTCGAACCTATAGGGGCTTGAATTTTTCATACTAGACTCAATATTCTACCTTAGTTGAACACTCTCTAACCACGTTCATCTTTTGGTTTACTTGAAAATAGAGGATTAGAAACATAAAATAATTCATTACACAACCACTTGGAATCAGTTGGATGGTTTTTTAGGTGGTTAATGATTTTTGGGACAATCGGTGAGTGGATATACTTGTATGTGCCTTGGGAAACACCTCTACAACCTCAAATGTGATTTTATGGACTTGATATCCATCAATAAGGGGGATTTTAATCTATAGGATCCCAAAATGGATATTGGGAAGCCTGAGGATAAAATACAGAACAAATATGATGATGATGTTTTGTGAATCTGACCGAGAAACAAAATCTTTTAGAAGAATCATTTCTTAAAATTGAGAAGATTTACAGGGATAACTCTAATGTTTAATGGAATAGTGATGGTGAATTTAATAATTCAAATTTTCAATCTTGTATTAGAAAGAGGAAAGTGTCAAGGAGGATTTATAAAAAATGTGAGGATATTTATTTCACATACAATGTAGAAGTGGAAAGAAATATGGATGTGAATTATTTACAGGATCATTTAGCGGGTTTGAGGGAGGTTTTTTATTATAGGATTTGTGATCATTCTCAAACATAATTGTTTATGAGTTTCATATCATGAATTTTGGGTGAGGAAGACAACAAATTGTTAATCTGGGTTCCATAGGAAGAAGAAGTTAAGAAAGCAGTGTTCAGTTTGAAATAGGAGAGTGCCCAGGGTCTGACAGTTTCCATAGGTCTTTTTTGTGACAACATGAAGTATTATAATGCGACATGTGCTTAATGAAGTTCTGGAATTTTTTATAGGAGGTCCACTTCATAGGGTATTTTGTGCCTATATGGACATTCTATCACACATGTTGATGGACCCTATTGATTTGTCTCAGTTTAGACCCATTTTTCTATGTAATATTATATTTATAAATCTCTCCAATTTAATGAATAATCAGTTATGTGGAATCATAACAAAGTATATCATAGAGGAGAGACATGGTTTATTATGGGGTAGATGAATCTATTTGGAAATATTCATTTCTAAAGAGATGGTTGATTAATTGAATCTAAGAGTGCTGTGTTAAAATTTTATGATCATGTTATAAATGAGAAAATTATATAAAAGTTTTGATTTGAACATTATCATTAAAGTGATGAGAATATTTGGATTACATGAATGGTTTTGGGACCTATTCTTTAAGTGTTATATTGCACCATGGATATCAATATCATTTATTGGGAAATTATTCAAGTACATTAAATCGACGTGTGGTGTCAAAAAGGAGACCCATATCACTCAATCTCTTCATCATGGCTCTAGAGGATTTTCTTGGATTATCGCGAGGGTTTTGGAAAACAGTCCCATGATTCTTTAGAAAAATATGTTTGGTAGTGGAATGATTTCACATCTAATGTTCGCTGATGATATTCTCATTTTATTTAATGTCATGCATAGATTATTCATATGTATCCTGAACATAACTATTATGTAAGATATTTTGAGTGGAAAACATATTAATCAGTGAGAAAGTAGTGTCTTTATATTAAACAAATGTTCTAGGTGTCACAAAAAAATACTGGTGCGTCCTTGCATGTAGAGGAATAAAATCCCAATGGAATATATTGGAGCACCAATATCCAATGGATGAATAAAATGATCCATGTTTGGTAACATGATCAGTGTGATTACCGGAAGAATAGGCAGTTGGGAAAATAATTTTCATTTGTTTGGAAGATGTATAACTCTGATCAACAACATGCTTGCCTCGGGGCCCATGGATGTTATTTCGATCATTAATCCTTTTAATGGGACATCCGATATTCTAGAGAAAACAATGAATACATTATTATGGGATGATAATCAAACTATAAAATTTCATTGGGTTTCTTGGTCATGGTTGGTTGGACCAATTGATGAGGGAGGCATCAATATTTACAGTGTTAAGGAAATGATGTATTCCATGTAGGCCCATATAGAATGGGAGATCTTGGAGGGTGATTCCATTTGAAAACAATTCATGAAAAAGAAGTATTGGGAGGACTAGAAGGACTTTTCTGACCACACATGTGGTTATCTAATCATTCCCAGTGCATGTTGGGCAGCCTTGATGTGCTGAAAAATAACGGTTGTAGGGTGGTATGAATTGGTGAAATCAATTTTTGCAACTCCAAGTGGTCTGGGGAGATGTTTTTTTTCAGGTTTCCCAGTTCCAAAAATATCCTTCAAGGATGTAATATTACATCTGATATTCATTGATTCCATAATAAACCATGATTAGAAAGATCACTACATGAATATTGAATTGATGAAGAACCTGATAGGTTAGTCTTCTCTGTTTCATTATCTGGGGATTTTAACAGCATGGATTTCAACATTATGATACTTGAGATAAGTGATACTGGTGAATGGGATCAAAAAAACGTGTGTAAGGAGAATCCTAGTAAGTTCAACTTTCTAGTTTTGAGGCAAATAAACAATGCACTGCCTACTGATGAGAACATCCAAAGGAAAGGTGTGGGCTTGGCTTCTCGATGTCATTTCTGTACTTATGTTGAAAAATAATCTTTGTGGAATGTCTTCTTCACAATGGATATAAGTATGGTAGTCAAAAAATTCCTCAGTAACGGATTGGATTTGTCATGCAATGGTGATACTATTCAAGAATTTCTAGAGAACTGGTTCCGCAGAGCGATGCGGCCACACATGGATTTGGGGGCCCATGTGATTATGTTTTTCATGTCTTGTTGGATCGTTTGGGAAGTAGAAAATAATATCAAAGAAAGAAGATTATACTCGACCTCATTAATGCAGTTTCATACCTTTTCACTCATTTTCTAATTGTGGGAACTATCTAAACGCGAGGCTAAGATTTTTCCCAATGAGGATTACTTCTGAGGATTTTCTGCAATGATGAAAGCAGTATAAGTAGTTATTGGATTTGGGTTAAATGGATTCCCCCGACCTCTGGTTTGAAGATTAACGTTGATGTATCCTATTTTCATAGGTTTATGAGGGGTGGATGTTTTGTAAGAGACTCCCTGGGATCTATCCTTATGGGTTTTAGTACAATCTATCATCCAGATACCTCTTTTGGAGCAGAAACGAGGGCCATGGATACTAGTTTTATGCTATACAGATGCTTAATATTACAGATTTTTGAAGTCCAATCCATCACAACCTTGCGGATCTTCATGATACATGACCAATAAATGGCCCGTTGGGAATTGGAAAACATTGTTAGAAATTGTATAGGATACATCAATCAAGTAATTCACATCAACCATATATACAAGGAAGTGAACGTTTTCGTGAATTCTCTTTCCAACATAGGATATCTGAGAGTAGGCATTATTTTATATTATTGCATAGGCTATCTTCCTATGGCTTGTAATGTTTTTTTAACTAAAGATTACCTCAGTCTTCATCATTTCCTTCTTCCATGATTTGGTATGGGCATGTTTTTTTGATCAAATTTTCAATAAAATATCAATTTTCAATTAGTCATGTAATACACATTACAACCATAAATTATAAATAAATAAATATTTCCCTTATTAAAAAGAAAATACTAATTTATATTTACAAAAACTATTAAAAATTGTATCTGTTGTATCAAATACCCAATGAATTTATATAATCATCATCATTTTTTTATTAATTATTTTTTTAATGGATCTATAATATTATCCACTATATCCATACATTAAAACATTATATAACCCCTTTCAAAAATTTATTTAATGAGATTGTATTTTCATTGTTTTTTTGTTCATTCATGTAAAGTAGGTTCCTTGTTCAAACCAATGACTTCAACGTTATCTAATAAAATCCCAATTATATCCATAATGTTAGGAACTACTCTATGTTTATGAATGAAAATTTTATCAAAACTATGTACACTACAAACTCACATGTCCTTATATGTTATACAACTATTATTGAGACTTCTAAAATAGGTTATTAAATGTCCACTTAATTGATATATCTCTACTATTGATGAAAAACAAAAAACTAGAGTAATATATCATCTCATTATTGTCTATTTAGAAACTAACATCATTTAAACCCATTATAATAAGCTCATACTCGACAATAATGTATAATAGAATATCCTCAATTTTTATAATATACATAGGGGTACTTCAAAAAAAATATTTCCACCAACCTATAAAGGATTTTATCTAGTAGTTATGTTCATATAAAAATAGACACCAAGATGATTACACAAAGAGAATGTATAATTGATCCTAGGCTATAAGCTTGAGAGATACTATATAGGTCAATGTTTTTAACCCTTTAGAGTGAGACTTATTAATTCTAATATTCATTCTTTAAAATAATATAAATGAACTGTTTCAAAGGATTTCCTTGTTTAACCTCATGATCACTTTACTAATATTTGTTTCCCAACTCACTTTGAGAATCCACTAACATTTATCATTATATATCTTCATTCCTATTATATAGTGCATAATCCTAATATCATTTAATTTTTATAATTAGTTCAATCACACCATAATAGAATCTAATGTGAGATAATTTTTTTGGATGTGTTCTATATCATATTTATATAATTATAGATAAACTATATCACCCCACTAACCATATTTCATTAGAATTTTTTATACACATTCTTGATTAAGACAAAATATATTATTAACTAAAAAAAACTAATATTTAAAAATATTATAAAGTGATTCAATATGAATGTTAACCATTATATCATTCATTCCCTAGAAATATAGTTTGAAAAATCAAAAAAATCCATGTTATATCATTAAAAACTTGTAAATTAAATTTATACTAAGAAATGTAGTCTTGTCATCCATTTGATATATCTTATAATCATAATGAGTTATTTTTGTAAGAAATATCTGAATGGAAATTATATTTATAAATAGAAATAGGTCACATCATAGTTAAAACCAAGAATTTATTTATACTTACTCTTCCCAAAACATACATTATAGGTTGGAACTCTACTATACATGTTAGTTTTAATATGTAAATCCCACATACACTGTATTGTTATTATCCCTTCTAGTGTATCCACTATATTTCAAACACGATTAGTGTAAATAAAGAGCATTTAAGATCTAATAGTGTATAATAATTTTTTAGAGAAATACTACTAATGAGTAGTCAATAGGAATTTGGGCCATTAAAATTATAAATTACATCTTTATCATTTTATATATTTAATATATATCACCTAGAATTTAGAAATATAAAAACATTCCATCAAGAATATTTTATAAATTATAATTGTTATATTTTTACTATATCTTATATAATTGAATCAACTTACATATCTAGACCCATTTTTTTATTATTTTCAACTTCTCTATATTAAATTTCCACCCAACTGAAACTTTTTTAATATGTTATTTTTCTTCGAATGCACAAAATTCAGAATTTTTATTGGATAAGTATTATAATTACTATAATATCCATTAGTTTTCTAATGATAATAAAAAATAATATTTTCACATTTAGGGTCATATTGTTTAGAAAAACCATCTTACATATGTTTCAAAACACTAAATGATCATAAAAGTTAAATTAAGACAATTCTTGGCCCTTGTTTTGTATGTTGTATATATGAAAACTATTGTTTGAATGTTGTAAAGTATAAATTTAATAGTTTTTATATCATATCATTATAATGATATATAAATGTTACATTAACTCATCATCGATAAACCATATCAAATAAGGTAATATTCCACTACATATACTCTCCATCCCATCTTGGGTTTATAGGAGGAGTGAGATTAGAATTAATTCCCCAATCTCGTAGATTATAAATAAATTTCCAAATCATGTTTCCCCTACTATCATATGATTAGAGAATATTAATTATTATTTCCTACAGATTTGGTACATTAATATTGAATACCATAACAATTTATAGGGTCACAATCATATGTATCATAAAAAACATATAACCATACAAAATGATATTGTGATTGATAATTTCAAATTACTTATACCTAGTAATATTTCTCTTCTAATTATTATTCAAACATAAATAATTATTATCTATAATGGTCCTCTAAAAAATTATCATTTTCTATTAAAATATTATGTTCCCATATTTCATATCATAATTGATTTGAATTTATCATAATATTTACAATCAGATAATTTCAACAAGATATAATTATAGAGTTCATTTATTTTTTCAATTTATATTTCCATGTTGAAAATGAATAAGAAATGTGGTTCTAGAATCTACCATTTAATTCTTATGTCATATTTTATAAATCGTATGATTTATACCCAAAATCTAAAAACTAATCACTATATTTTCAAGGTGTTGTGTAAAGCTGTATTGTAGAGGGTTTTTATCAATAATTTAATTAATTTTTAATGATATTCCTTAAAATTTAATTCCATGAGGATGAGTGGGATGCTTCCATTGTAAATGAAAATGAGAAGGTGAGATTTTTATGCCCATAGAGAATATAGTTAAATGGTTTCAAGGTCCCCATACATGTTATGATTGAATTTTTTTTATTATTTTCTAAAAAATGTTTTTAATCTTTGAGAATCAAAATCTAAATCATGTTAAGAATAGAGGAGAAGAGGTAGAAAAATCTGGGTATGGATCATACTATAGAAATATTGAATAATATTTTTTGTTAAAGATATAAAGATGTATTATTTATTCGAAAAATATTTATAATAAGTAAATAAACTATCGATATAGTACCAATATTAAATTCTCATGTACAAAATAGCTAAAATTCATTGGAGGAAGGTTTGACATGGATTGGGTTGAATTTGATAAATACCCATAGTCATTGGAAGAATTATATTTTTTAATGATTTACTATATAATATGATTTAAATAGGACCATATATGAATTTAATTATGTGTGTATTAATTATCCCAACTATAATGACTCTTCACTTGAATTTATCGATTTTTTATGTCTTCATTCATTCTAAAATACTTCATGGATGATAATATGAATTTTCGAAAAACTACATGAATTTAACATAAAATTGTACCATGATTTTAAAAATATGTCTATGAATTTGACGATACATATGAATTGGGTTTATGGATTTTAAGAGTAACATCACACGTATATGTAAAATTGTTTGAAAATTATAAGATCACACAACATTGGATCAAATGACTGTACCATCTGAATTTGATCTGAATATGAATTTGGAGTGTTTTAATAACTTCTACATCTTAAAAAATAAGTAGTGTATGACTATAGACCACATTTATCATGATATAAATATAAAATATAGATTAAAATGTCATAATAATTTAATGGGGAACAATATTTTGATATTTTTTTGAATCAAAATTTCAAAGGAAAATAAAATACAGAATTTCTAGGAAATTTAAAGGAATGAAACCCCCAAATGAAAATTTTATTTAAATAGTGTTGAAGGATTACGTTTAAGTACAGAAAATCATTTAGATCTAAATGAGACATGATCCGTGACATTATATTTTAATATATGACATGTTTTGGTTCATATTTTGTTGAGTTTTGAATATCTTGGAGTTAACTCATCAATAAATAGATAGATTATGAGTGAATTGATTGATATAAAAAATCCCCATTACTCTATTATTTTTTAATATACTTTTAGCTCGATATTCTATGGATTATTATAAATATAAAATATATTACAATATTAAAAAGAAGATATATTGGTTCCATTACTAATGGATTTTCCATAAATTATATATTGAGAAGAGTCTTCAAAATGTTATTATGTGAATACATAATATAAAATAGAAAGGATTAGAAGTTATTTGAGGATTATGAGATAATTTTTCTAGATATTATATATTACACCATTAAAGGAAGATGAAGGAGGTCAATTCTTGTGGGACATTAAATAGGAAGAATAACTGGAGTACCCATATATTCATGAAGGCTAAGGATAAACCAGATTGAGTAAAGGTTTAAAAAAGATATGTAAGGATGAAATACATGTTCTGAAAAAGTCATGGTCATATAAAAATGATATTTGATAGAAACTATTGAAATCTTTGGATACCATATAGGAAGAAAAAATCATGTTATGAAAATAACCAAATGCCTGATGGTGGTCTTTTTGATTGTTCATCAAAATTGATATTGTAATTAGATAAAATAATGAGTCACATGGATATGTAACTATGATTGGGTGTATTTTTAAGTAAAAAGACTTATTTTGACTCTTTTGTTACTTTTTTTTTGTGAAAATCATAATTTCTCATTTAAATGAATATATATATTGTATTTAAAACATCTAATTTTGTTTTATTTTCTCAACTATGATTTTTATCTGGATACTATAATAATTATACTCACTTATATATTAACAATAATTAATTCATATGACTATAAATATTATAATAGATATATTTATCATCATACTCATCAGATAGAATATGAATACGATTTTTATTGATCTTACTGTTATGAATTTTATCGTAATCACCAATAAAATTATATTGCCTTAATTTTTGTACATACTATTTCAAATGAATACAGTCATACTGATTTACTATCGACTTTTTTATTTTATCATATATGTCATTTTATTTTCATACTCACTATTTTAAATAAATGTAGTCATAATATTTACTTTTAACTCTATTATTTTATCAAATATGCCATATTATTTTCATACTCACTATATCACATCCAAAAAATAGTACTATATCGTTAATAAAAACATTATATAAAAGTGATATCTTGTATTATATTTTGATATATATTAAAAATATGTCCTTGTTTTAGTTACAATATGGTTGTTGGAGAAAAACATGAACATTTTGACGAAGGCTATAAAAATAGGTCATTTTTATGAGTTTAGGGTTAATGTTTATGAATGTTATAAAACATTGCTGAATTTTATTTCTACGAAAATATTTGAAGTGATATAGTCCTGAAAAAATTGTTTGAAACACTATTCATTTTTAATTGCACTGTTTTTATTCATGTGTATTTGGTTGTTGTCAAATTCTATCGAGGGCTTCTAAGGAAAGAAAGACAAAATGCACCGATCAACGTATTGATTGAGGGCTTGTGGGAATAGTACAGACAAACTATGATAATCTTATCAAGGTCTTATCCTAGTGTGTGTAAGATATAAATTTTTGAATGTAAAAATCAAGGGACCCTTATCCAAGGTTTTTGGATACCTTTCTCTTTGGAATAAATGAATTTAATCCCTTTATTTGTATTTTTATTTTCTGTTATTTTTAATTGAAGATGAATTTCTCATGTTAATTTTCTATTTTATACTATTTACATTGTAATTACGTGATTATGATCATTTTGTGACAATGATTTTAAAAAATTTATAAAATTTGATTCTATACGCTATATGTTAGAATATGTTTATTTTTATTCCCCTATTAATCATATCCATTGTGAATACGATTAATTACCACTCATTTTTTTATTACAATAAATAACAACCTCTATATTATCGTCATCATCACTCTCACTATGATAACTAATGGTCCTAGGGACCTATTAGAATGGATAAAATTATATTAAATCCTTTTAAACTAGATCAATTTAAGGGATAAAAATGTATGTTTTTAAACATACAGTTCACCCCATCTTGTAATTGATCATGCACGTCTATATTTCATTCTATCAATTGGTATTAGAGAAGGTCACTAAAATAATAATATAAAAATTTGTTTCAAAAGAGCACTGCACTATGTTTGTCTCACTTGTTTTATCTTATAAATTATATATATTTCTTCGATAAACTATTTGTTTATAAATATTTTCTATACTAATGTATGGAGTGGAAGACTTTTGTTTGGAATGCTGGAAGGAATTAATATCTAATCCATAGACAATCTAAACCCTAGAAGACCACCTAGTAAAGAAGTATCTTGGTATTCCATGCTTAATGAAAATGAAAATAGTATGATTAAAAACAATCTTGGAAAGGAACATTCTATAATTAATCTTTTAACAAAATAAGTATCAGATAATACTAATGATCATGATGAAAATTCTATTGAAATTGTTTCTATTTTTAAAATCCTTGAGGGTGTTAATTCAATAAAGATAATCTTTATAAGTATTTTTAAAAAGTTATTTTCAAGATAAATTTTTTAGTGACAAACTCTAATTCTATTATTTGTGACTATGAAGATAAGAATTTAGTTTTTAGACAAAAATATGAAATATTTCATTTAATGAATCTTTTTTAAAAAATTAATTTTGGTAAGGATGGTTCTGATAAAATGTATTCATAACATTTTCCTCTTAATAATAGTTCTGGAATGGTTTATACTCCCTCAAAACCAGTTTTCAATCACAACTATTTTTTACCTCAAACTACCCATTCCACACTAAGTGTTAAAGTGCCGGATAATGGGAGAAAAAATGTTCTTTAAATAACATCAAATACATAAGATTTCATAGAGCACACTTTTCTAAGAAAATGATTATTTTTATGATTTTACATTCTAACATTTTCAGATCCATGAATGTTTGGATTCTGAAAACCCAAATCATTTATATTCTAGAAAACAAAGAAAGTACTAAAAATAATACATGGTACATGGATGGTGGAAGTTCCCAACACTTGAATAGTAACAAAAATATATTATAATTATTATTAATTCTAATGGTGGAAGTGTCACTTTTGGAGGTAATTCTCGGGTAGATATTTTTGGGGTACAAACCATCATTATTCTTTGAAAATACTTCATTTAAAATGTTTTATTTAATAATGTTCTGAATAACAACCTTATAAGAATATGCCAATTATGTGATTATGGTTACCTAGTGATTTTTTGGAATGATAAATTATTTGTACAAAATTATAAGGACAACTTCATTCTTTCTTCCAATTGGAATGAGAACGTATACACACATAACATAGGAGACCATAGGAGCCATGACATACTTTTTCTTCATTTAATGGTTGACCAATATTTGTTATGGAATATAATACTAGGACACTCTAACCTAATAAACTCATGTAAAATATCTAATAAAGGACATGTTAAGGATCTAACAGATCAAATATTTGGTTCTTCAAAATTCTGTGACCCTGGTCAATATGGAATGAAATATAAGTCACGAATTAAATCTATTATTTAAGTCACAACATTATATGCATTATTTCTAGTTCACATGGAAATATTTATTCCTACAAAAAAACAAGAATCATTTTAGGGAAATACTATTTATTTTTTAGTTGATAATTACACTATATTTACATAAGTAAATTTCATAACAAAGTAATATGAATCTTTTTATTATTTTAAAAGAAATTTAGCCAAAGTTAAAAATGAGAAAAACATTCCACTGATAACTATTTATAGTGAACATATAAGAGAATTATAAAATCCATATTTTGAATCTTTTTGTAACAAGAATGTAATTTCTCATAAATTTTAAGCTTCAAGAGATTCTCAACAATATGGTTTTGTTGAATGAGGAAATCAAATTCTTCAAGAGATAGCAAGAACCATGTTGTGTGAATAATCAAATGTTAAAAAAATTTGGGATAAACTTCTTATGAGTTATGGAAAAGTCAAGAAATACTAATTTCATACATCAGAGTATTTGGATGAAAATTATTCATCTTGAATAAAAATATAATTTACATAAATTCGCACCCATATCTGATGAAGTTATTTTCTTAGGATATTCCACTAACTCTCATTCTTATAGTGTTTTCAAAAAAAACTTATGCTGTTATAGAAAAAGTACATGTTAAATTTGACGAAATAAATCCCTTTGTCCTTAAACAATCCCTAAATACATCTCTTGTTGTGTTTTCAAAAACTTGTTATCTACCATTGATAAAAAATATTCTTACGAGAATAATACCCCATATAATATTTTTGATCTACTCCCTAAATAATACTTTCTACCCTATGTTAATGAACAAGTTTTCCAAAACCCAAGTTAGTTGTTTTTATGGAATCATCCCACTGATAGTCTCATTAAAGATGTAAATAAACTTATAAGGAATAAATGTTATTTATAAAATGAATCATACAATCTTTCATTTCATTCTCAATTTCAACTAAAAACTCTTGATGAGGCTTTAGGTGATAAATATTGGATTAAATCAATGCACGATTAGAAAAATTAATTTGAAAGGAACATATTCTGGACCTTGGTTGAAAGACCTATAAAGACTTCGATAATTGGAGTAAAGTATGTCTTCAATAAAAAATGGGATGAAAATGGAATAATTGTAAGAAGTAAATAATTGTTAGTTTATAAATTTTATAACCAATAATTCTTAATTGACTTTGAAGAAACCTATTCCCCGACAGCAAGACTTGAATCTATTTTTATTCTACTAGCCTTTTTAGCATTCTTTAGTTTCAATATTTTTCAAATGGATGTTATATGTTCTACCACAAACGGGTATATATTGGATGATGTCTTTTAGAACTACCCCCAGGTTTTGATGATAGAAAACAACCTAAAAACATTTACAAACATACCAAAGATTTATATGGTCATAAACAACCCGTAAAGCCTAGTATGATAGACTTACATAATTTTTATTACAAAACTATTATTTTAAGAGAAATGCTGATCCAACCCTTTTTATATAGAAAGAAAACAAAAATATTTCAGTTGTTCAAATTTATTTTGATGACATTATATTCAGATCATCTTAGTAATTAATAACTGATTCATTTGCGAATCTTATGAAATCTGAGTTTGAAATGAGTTTAATGGGTGAGTTTACATTCTTTATTGGTTTTAAAAATTTTCAAAAACCTGTAGGTAACTACCTATATTTCTCAATATTAATATATACAATATTTACTCAAAAATTATGGATATGAAAACACTAATAGCATTAGACCGCCAATTGTTAACTCGAATGCCCTTAATCTGTATGAAGTGGGACAACTAGTGGATTAATTTTTTTTTGAGTTTTGATAGGATGTTTACTATACATAACAACAAGCTAACCATACATAATTTTTTCAGTATGATTATATAAAAGTTATGAAAAAAATAAAAATGAATCACATTTAAAATAAATGAAAATAATTTGTCTCTATTTAAAAGGAACTATGGATTTGGGACTTTTTTACTCTTTTGAAAATGATTTTGTTGTAATTTTTTTTGAATTATGACCTTGGTGGTGTAAAATGGATAGGAAAAGTACATTTCTAAAGTATCATATCTTAAGAGAATCATTAGTGTATTTGTAATTTATAATACAATAATCAATATAAATTTCCACTACTGAATCTAAATATGTAGGAGCTCGAAGTTGATGTGATAAAGTGCTGTAGATGCAACACACTCTCACATTATATGGAATGAGTTTTACAAAAACTCAAATATTATGTGATAAAACTAGTTCTATTCCCATACAAAACAACCCTGCACATCAATCTCATGAAAATCACATAGATATTAGGAATCAAATTCTTAAATATCACACACATAAAAGAATATATCATCTTAAAATTCATCCGAACAATAGAAAAACATGCTGATATATTTAAAATATCATTACATTACGATATATTTGAATACATTAAACAAAATCTAGAATTGATAACTATAAATTAGTCATTATTATCTACTTCCTCTTTAAATCAAAATTTTAAATTACGTTACACATTTTTAAATGGGGAGTACATATTTTTTTTGTTTTATGCTTTAAAATTTTATTATTTTTATGTTTAATTTTTATACCTATTTCATTTTTTATTGATCTCACTTTTTTTATCAATCTAAATTTTTTTATCAATCTAATTTTTTTATCGATCTCACTTATTTAATTGATCTCACTTTTTTACTGGACTCAATTTTTTTATAAATAAAACTTTTTTATCGATCATAATTTTTTATCGATATCACTTATTTTATTGATATCACTTTTTTTATCACTCTAATTTTTTATCAATCTCATTTTTTATCCATCTCACTATTTTATTGATCACTTTTTTTCCATCTCATTTTTTTTATCAATCTCCCTTATTTATCGATCTCACTTTTTATCAATATCAAATTTTTATCAATATCATTGGTTTATCAACTGAAAAAACAATCTAGTGAAGCCAATAAATCTATCCTAAAATACTGAATAGCACAAATCCTTATTCATTTTACTACATGTTCATTACTTTCATAGCTATTGATATTTGTACATAAAGAACCCTATCAAAGCCTTTTTGAATATGAATTTTTAAAAAATACCCCTTAAGTGTTCAAAAATTATTAATCATCAGATGTCCTTGATCTAATATAGGCCATAATATTCCAATGGTTACTTATAAACATTTATAAATAAGAACCAGTCTACCCCACATAAAAATTCTCCAATGACTATAGAAAAGTACTTACCTTAATTGATTAGATGAGACCTATCTTTTTTTCTACTAAGATTTTATCCTTATTATAAATTTCTATGTCCTATGAAACCTTTACCAAATTGATGGAACCTATATATTTTCAAAGATGATGTTATTTTGGGAAAGGCTACTTAATTGTGATTTCTATGAGAAGTATTATTCTTCTTTGAAAAGAATTATTCATTTCCAAGGATGGTAATCAGTATGTGTTAAGAAACTGAAAACTCAAATTTCAATCATTTTGGATGAGGTAATTAAATTATATAAAAATTATATATTTGATGAAGATAATTTGAATGATTCCATTCAAATATTTGATAGTAAATCATTTCTATCAGCAAATGAGGCTACATGTTTACCAAATTGTCCATATACGAGGGATGCATTCTGTCCATCGCAAAAACTACCAATGAATTCGAGATCATTTAGCCAAGAAAAGGTGGATAAAACATTGTTTTTGGTTAATAATAAAAAAATGAGAGGTAAAAAATATTTCAGCAGATAATAGATTAATTACTCCCTAGATGCAAGGGTTTCTAATACCCAGGATCAGTGATAGAAAAATACTAAAGGTGTCAAACATCATTAATCTTTATTACCATATGAATATGATGAATAACAAAATTATGAGTTATATCTTCATAATAATCAAAAATATTATGTCTAGAGCTATTAAGTCACATTTTTTAATGATTCGAGCGATTTTAAGGAAGCTTATTTTTTAAATTCTAATGTTTTGTAACATCTCTAATTCATCAACACCACAAAATATAATTTTTTTTTGGATTAGTGATGACACACTGAGGAGGATGAATATGAGTTTTGACTATGATTGTAAAAATATTATTATGTTTAATGGAGTATAAACTCTATTAGAAACATTAGGATAAAACCATATTCGAGTTGCCTCAGAAAAAATAGAAAAACATTATGATAAAGTTTTCCAAATATTTAAGAAAATTGTTTATACTGAAGGTATATCTAATGTAGAGAGGAAATAACATGATAAAAAGAGATAATTAGATTCAATATTTGGTCTCAGTTTAGGTGATTCCCTTACTGAAAAGATTCACACTATTAAAACAATTACTACCCAAGAAAGGGGAATAAAGGAGAAAACATGAAAAGAAAAGTTTTTTGATAATAGTAGTATATTTATAACTATAGATAATCCTAGGTCTATTATAAATATTATGGATCCATTCCCTTATAAGTCAGTAATACCCTATGTTTAGGATAAATAGAAAAAAATAGGTAGTTGAAGAAGAATCAGCACGAGAAGAGAAGTGTATTCTAAATTGAGGCTCATAGATGAATACATGGCTGAAGAATAAGAAAGTTTAGAGAAAAATATATATAAGAGGAAAATAATTCAAAAGAAAAAAAGAATAGGTGAAACATAAAAATATCATGTCGATAAAATACCAATTTAATCCTCAGAAGAATCTTTAAGTAAATTTCCCTCCCTAAGAATTCAATATACACTAAAAGATGGTCAAGAAAGAGATTCAAATAACGTGATTAAATTAATAAATTAAAAATATAAAGAAGATCTTGATGATAATGAAAATCAAAATATTGAGGATGTGGAAATAGAAGCTCACTATGGTGAACATTCTGAATTCAAAGAAGACACTGATTATGATAGAATAGTAGAAATATAAGGAGTTAAATACATTGAACAATATTTAAATATGTTCGAAAAGATAATTCTATATTTCCATTGTTAGATTCAAATTTTTATATACATTAAAATATCCAAAATTAAAGAATAGATCAGTTAATGTTTTTTGGATAGGTTTAAGACACTCAATCCCCAATTCAAATTGTTTGAAGAATGTTTAATGGAACACAAGAAATCCAAAAATAATGTTTTCAAATGGTCTCATAACATTGAAATCAAGGAAAAGAATCATAAATATGTGATTGATGATATAAGGATATTTATAAATGATCTATAATCCTCTTTTAATAATTTATTTAGTGAAAATAATGCTAATATAAAGGAATTTGAAAAACATAGTTCTTAAAAATCTTTTCACATTCTAAAATACAAGGATCTCAACGATCAAATATCATAGATAAAGGTTGAAAATGTCTTACTATCCAAAAATGTTGAAACCCAAGAAAATCTAATCAAGATTCAATCTGAAATGTTTGAAGCATAGGAAGTGAACCTTAATTCTCAACAATAAATCCATCAACCCTAGGGAGAAACGGTTAGGGTTTTGGAATCTCAGATTCAGTCTCTAGAAGAGAAGATTCATTCTTAAGGAACATATATTTGGAATTAGCATAAATTGATTACATTCAAGGAGTAAAAAGTTCACTCTCATAATCATTATATCAAAAATATTATAGAATCAAGGAAAGAGTTTAAGAAGATGATGATGGATATTTTACAACTAGTAAAGAATGAAAATAAAAAAGATAATGAGATATAAAAAGATAAAAAATAACTTTTGGAACTGTTGTTGTATAATTTTCAAACATCGATGCATTGTTTTCACATATATATTTCTATTTGAATTTTTTTTCTTTATATGGATGAATATTCTCTAAATCATTTTATATGATCAAATCCTATGTTTATTTTTATATATTTCTTATTATCTAACACATTTTCTGGTATTAGAAGATACTATCCATTCCATTTTTTAAATCACAAATGTGGAGAATTTTTTATTCAAGGGGTGAATATATAAAGGGGGAGAATGAAACAGAAGATATTGGGAAGAATATCTCAAAAAGAAAATACTATTTGTAACAGGTATGTTATTATAATAGAATATTCTCCTTTGGTATTTTATTATCCTAAGGGGTGGAATTATTCCTATTCCGATCATATTCAATATAGTATTTTAAAAAGACTCAAAGGGAGATAACTATAAGTCTTCTGAATATAAAATTGAATTAATTTTTCTTCTCCATAAATGTTTTAAATTTTGGGTTTTTCTTTCTAAAAAGGGGTATATTTTTTAGTCAATAGTCTTTTTTTTAATATTCTATTCCTTTTGGTTTTTGAAATCACAAACTCTTCTTTAAATGAATAAATATATTGTATTGAAGACTTCTCATTTTGTTTCATTTCTAAACTACGATTTTTATATGGATACGATAATAATCATACTCACTTGTTTCATAATAATAAATCCTTCATATGTCTATCAATATGATCCAAGATACATTAATCATCACACTCATTTGAAAAAAACTGAATACAATTTTTATCTGTCTCACTATTATTCATTTCATCATACTCATAGATAAAACCATATTGCCTGGATTTTTGTACACACTGTTTCAAATGAATAAAGTCATACTAATTTAATATTCACTCTTTTATTTTATCGAGTATTCCATATTTTTTGTACTCACTATTTAAAATGAATACATTCCTATTAATTTAATGTTTACTCTTGTATTTTATCAGATAGGCCATATTCATTTTTTACTCACTCTATCACATCCAGAAAATAGTCATATATGAAAAAGAATATATTAAAATAAACATTTTGTCATGTATTCTATTTTCATAAGTATTCATAAGATTTCATTATTTCAGTTATAATATGATTGTTAGAGGAAAATATGACTATTGGGAAGAAGGATATAAATACCATGGAATTTGTATAAGATACGGGGCTTTTTTACGGTACTTAATCTTTGTTGAACATTATTTTTGAGAATTTCATTGATGTTATATAGTTGTGGACATCTAGTTCAACACACATTTCGTCTTCAATTGAATTTCTTTGCTTCATGAATCTTAGATTTTTTCTGTATGCAATCGAAGGATTATGAGGAAAGGAATACATAAGGAACTAATCATAGAATTGATCGAGGGATTGCAGGGATAAAAATACAGACTTTGATCATCATTTCGAGGGCTTAACCTGGTGTGGGTAAGACAAACATTCTTGGAAGTATATATCAATGGACCCTTATCCATGGTTTTTGGATACCTTCATCTTTGTGTTAAAATAGTTTTATTCCTTGATTTAAATTTTGTTACTTTGTGTTTTTTTAATATAAAGTGATTTTATGTTGTTTAAATTATATTGTATACTCTTTACATTGTAATTACGTGATTATGATCATTTTTTCAATACAATATTTTATAATATGTATACATTTCTACATGCTAAATGGTAGAATCTATTTATTTGATTTACTCTGATAATCATATCAATTTTTATTATGATTCATCACTACACATTTGTGATTATGAAAAATAGTGACAAGTGGAATATCATCATAGTCACTCTGACTATGATAACTATCAGACCCATGTAAATGTATGAATTAATTTTATTAATAAAATAGTGGATTTGAATATAAATTGATAAAATCCATTGAAACAAAATATTTTTAAGGGATAAAAATATACATTTCTAATCTTACAATTCACCCCTCATGTAATTAAGAAGCTAAATCTACATTTAAATCCTATATTTATATCTAGTCATATGAAGGTGGAACATAATGTGGCTCATTATTGATCATACTGGGGTGGTTCTTAGTGTAACTTACTATATATATTGTGGTTAATATGATATATAATTTCCTGACAAATTACAATATGTTGTGGGTATTTAAAGTTATCCATTATAAATAATCATGTTACTTTTCGAGGTTTTTAACTACATATAATAATGTAAGGGTGTGATAATAATTTTAGTGTATATACAGACATTAAACTGTTGTAGATTTTGATTTATGTAATTGTAACATTGAGGAACAAAAATATATCATTGATTTACCCCTCCCCCTCTCAACGATTCAACTATTATATAGAATATACTTTTATATTATGTAAAAGGTTCTTTATGAATGATCAACATTGATATTGATGATAAACTACCTATTATCACTTATCCTAGAAGGGAGAGATAAAATATAAAATGTTTTTCCACACTTAATTGATGCATTTTATACGAAACATTCAAAAATGGGAATTTTATAAAATTATGGAAATGGCCAAAATGAAATTTCAACAAGTCTTTCAAAAATGTTTTATGAATATTTTATATGAATACAAAAAAGAATGAAGACATGAGAAAAATTAAAAAAAATCCATGAAGGAAATATTAATGACATATATGAAAAGTTACAAGTTTGGGGAATAAAATTTTAAGACATAATGATGGTTTATAATGTGAAAATATTATACTATTTTTATGAATCAATGTAATTATGATAAATACCTATGGTTTTGGTGAGAATCTATAACATTCCACAATTGTGAAGATGATTTTGAGAAATTTCAAAATAATAATTATATCCAAGGATTATATTTTATAACATAAATAAGATATCTCCATAAATGGGAATCATTATATTATCATTGAAAAATAAGAAAGGAACTATATTTCATGATGATTGTAATAGATTATATGATTTTTGAGGAGCAAAGATGAGTAAATTTAATAAATTAGGATGTAGTAGTATAATGTTATTATGAAGAGGATAATAAAGACGAAGAATATAATAATATTTTTATATTACTTCAATTATATTAAAAAATATGATGTCGAATGGAAAGGGAAAGAAATATCCAAATAATTATAATTTTTATTTCATTAGACACATGGCCTATAAATGTTTAAAGAAGAAGGCTAGTGATTTTGAGTTAGATGAGAAAGACAAGAATCCCTAGAAATAGATGTGTGGGAAAAATAAGAAAAACATTAAATGTAAGAAGAGTAATTTTATTATCAAAAGGGATTTGGAATACACATCATCCTCTTATAACCTATCTGATGTTGAATTTATATTTTTTCGTACATGTTGAGAAAGCTTTCGAATCCTCAAGTCGTGATGACGAGGAAGAAAAGAAAGAAATGGAATGGATAAAAAAATCTAAATTGGATATTCCTATTGAGATAAATATATATCATATAATATAAAATATAAAATTAATTAATGATATTAAGAACTAATGTACTGATAATGAATATATTTTAAAGAAATAAATGATATATATTGATGAAATCAATAAACAATTTACTAAAGATATATGAATAGGGAAAGGAAATTTCTGACCCTTATAAATTTTTATTTAATAATTATTTGATTTTAATTGATATATAATCATTGAGAATGTTATATCATAATTATTAGAACATGTTCTGAGAAAGAATCAATACATAAATTGTGGTTTACATTAAATCTTCTAATGTTTGTGAGAATAAATGAACATGGAGTCAAGGTAAATCTACATATAATCATTTCAAAAAAATATGTTATTTCTAATAGTGAAGGCATTTTAAGAAAACATATAGAATTATGGATTTAGGAAACTATGTGTAATTATTCAATATTAATGAAAATGAAAACTTTTCTAAGGATACTAATACATTTCATGAAAAACCATACTCATGATAAGGAAACATAACCCCATGAAAAGTCAAGAGAAACTCAATATCAAGGTGAAAGATAAAGTGTTTTAGGTTACTTATTATATTTTTAAATTATGATCACAAAAACGATTCTCTGTATATTAATATCACTGGACAAATCAATATTGAGGGGGCGTAATTTTTGATAAAATGAGGAAAAAATATCATAAAATGAAAGTAATGAAAAATAATAATTTAATATGTCTTCCCATAATAGATATGGATATTTAGATGATTTGTTTTATAGATATAAAATAAATGGTATTATGAATAATATATTAATTAATTACCATGATAGAGGTTTTAGGTATTCATAGTAATGGATGTAGTTTTAGAAGGAAAAATTATGTCAATTCAAATTCAGTTGAGGATAGTAAGTAGACTTGTGAGAAAATCAAAGAGGTTGAAAATTTCAATAAATAATGCCATGAGGAGGTAATTGATAACTTTAAAATGTTATCATAAATGGTACTACTATATGATAACCAATGAGTTCATAAAGAGAGGTGCAAATTCATAGGAGACTATATAAAAATTATGACATAAAATTTCCAAAAATATTATTTGAAGGGTTTGGGAATTACAATAATGACATTAAATATTTTTTGAAAATACTATAATCCCAATAAGAGTTCATAAAAATTATGATTAAGGGGAATTATAATTAATATTCCCTAATATCTAAGTTGAATAACTATATTTACACAAGGATATCATTCATGATAATGTTATTAGTAAGAAAAATGTTAACAATTTTGGTAGGAAATAAATTTGGATGATCAAAGTGAAGAGTGTCCTATGATTATGTTAAATGATTGATCTAAATGTTAATTAAATATAATAAAAAAATTCACTGGTAATTACCAAAAAATATAACATATTTTTGATAATATTGGGTTATTTATGGAGAAAATATTTTTTTTCAATAAAATATAATGAAATAGAATATTATTAATTATGTATGTAAACTACCATGGGGAGAGGAAGATCCATTCGTACCTTTAGTGGGAGAAGTAATGAGTTGGATTTATAAAAACTTCTAATATTCTACGAATATTTTAATTTCAAAAAAACCATATGAATAATTAGAGAATGATGATACATTTTTTTCTCCAAAAAAACCATCTTATGCAACCCTTTAGATGATTTTTTTGAAAGTATTTTAGTTGATACCAAATGTTTAATATTTTAGGGATATACATGATTTATTAGGGAAATATATATTTTTTTCTACACATATTTCAATCACATATATTTAATATAGTTCAATTATATGTTCATAGATAAATACATGGATTTTATGATGCTTCTCCCAATTAGTGAATAAATGAAGTTATTTAGATTTGAACAGGGGGATGAAGATTCTTAAGGATTAAAATGAATAATTTAGGATTCCCCTATATTACCATAATATTAATTATCAATAATAGATAGAATAAAATGGGATTCAAGAAAAAAATTTATTGATAAATTTATCAACCCAACCCCATATAGCATAAATTACGTTCCTACTATCAATTAAATTTCCATGATTAAAAGGAATCAACCCCTGAATAACCAATTAGTTTTACTGACTTAGTAAACTAGATAAAAAAAGAGTGTTTTATTAACAATCAATAGACTAATTATATATATATATATATATATTCTAAAAAAATAAATTATAGGATAGTATATGATCCATGTAGTATATTACAACATATTATTCATAGTATGCTTTTTAGATTCTTAGGGAAAATAATATAAGGGTGAGTTAAAATTCTCAGTATGGGAAAAATATTTCAGAAGAAATAATGAATCAATGAGGGTAATAATTATGGCATAGTAAATACCATGTAATAAACAAACTACAAATTTTCTGGATAAACAATATAGCAAGCTAATAACTGAAAATACATCCCATTAAAATATCTAGATAAATAAAAATAAAGATGGAAAGGTATGAAACTAAAAAACATTCCATTAATTAGTGAACTCAAATGAAATGTATCCATAAATATGTCAATGAAAAATATCATGGATGAATAATATCTGAAATAACTCTGAGGGGAATTTTTCCCTGAAAGACATCACATCTAAGGAACACGAGGGCCTATTAACATCAATACCTATCAAAATATGGATTGAAACTAAGATTATAGACCAATTTTTGTGATTATTTTTCTCATTAAAACCATTGGATACATCTAGGAGCTATATAAAGTCCGGGATCCACCTATCATTTGCAGTCCAAATAATTCCACACAATGAATAATCGCAATAAATATTATTCCTTATCAAATAACCATATTAAATTAAGAATACATATTTCATCAATAATTCACATGATGTAATAATATTGAATAATATAAGTAAATTAATGGGTTTTATGATATAATATGTAAAACGGTAGATTATACACCGTATAAAAAGTACAAGGTTCATAATATTACAATATGGATCAATAAAATCAAACTAAGATGAAATCCATTACACATGAATAGAAATATAAAAAAGTGATAATAATTAAATATCATTAATATAAAATAATTCAGGATATAATATATTAATATGGGAAGCAGGTAAAGACACAAAAAAAGTATGTGGTTATAATGACATTTGCCTCACAGATGTGAAAAGTGAGATGAGAATAATTACCTTGAGTTTTCATTCGGGTGAAAATCCAATAAATTCTCGTATAATAAACTTATGTTAATTTTAATATTTCTTTTGAACCTTTTTTTATATTTACTTATATTTCACTTGTTACCATGTTTTGAACAACTACATAAATAATTAATTTTATGTCGGGTGTTTCAACCCAATTCGGTTAGTGTATCAGAATCAACATTGTTCGGTCAACTATGGTCATATGGGTCATTATATATTACCTCTAGAATAATAATAATGATATTATTATATTATATACTCGGTAAATATGTATTTATAATATTATATAATATTTGGATATTTGAAATGAAGTGTACCATTCATGGAGACAGTAGGTCATATGTACTTACGAAGGCTACCTTAATTTCATTATTGTACTTAAAGAATGAAAACTAAATGATAAATATTTATATTATAAATCCATTATAATATATATGTTATATATGTTACCTAATTTTTCTAAAATCATTTTTTATATGTTCCATGTATGGAATGAAAGAGTCATATCCCTTTGAGGGGGAAATGGTCCAAACATCCCCATATGAAATTATCATAATTACACAACATGGAAGGAACAAAATTAGGTTCTAAATAAAAATTAGAGAATAATGGAGAATATATAAATGTAATATATATCATATTTAAATATAGTGTCCCTCATGGTGGCACCCATTAGAGGTGGTATGTAAAATTGAACAACCATCATTTCGTGAGGCAGTAGTTCACCATACTTAGAAATGGTATAATCATTACCCATTAAATTGAGGCATGTATAAGTGAATGTAGAAAAAATATCCTAATAATATAATGGAATATTTAGTATACTATTTTTACATAATAATAGAATAATTAGAATATAGGTAGAGGAGAATGGGAATGAGACTAAAAAACATGAGAGAAGTCATTGTCTCTTAATTAGGTAACATTACTTGTTTTATACAAAAATGCTTCCTTGGGAGTCTTTCTTCCCTAAGAGGGAATTATAGGATGAGGGAAGGGATTATAGGAAATGGTTTTGGTATATCATATCCAAACCAAATTGTTATTGAAGTGTTAGTATCAGATAAGTCTCGATACCTTTTTATAGGAAAGGGGAGGGGCACCCTAGGAAACTCATCAAATATTTAATTAATATAAATTCAATTTAGATTAAAAATTATCCCAAACTAATTTATTTATAATATATGATTAATTTGGGATGAATCCCCGACATCCAATTAAAATTAGTCAATGTTTTATTTTTGTAAACCTTATCTTTTCGGTTTAACCCTTATATTACCCATTTTAATCATATTGTGGTATCATGTAATTTACACTTTGAGTGTTAATGTAAATACCATAAGATGTACAAAGACCATAACAAGTGTCATTAATTTCATATTAGTATTTATCCTAACCACTTTTCAAAAATATTATATTTTTTAGAAATTTTATAACAATTAATAAACTATTTTAAATTGAATGCTATGAATTATATCAAATTTTGACACAATACATACTATGTTTTTTTAAAATTAATAACTTCTTCATTTGGAAAAAACACATTAAATAAATCATATCATGTCATATTAATCAGAAAAATTATTTTATGAAATAAAATATTTCAAAAAATATTTATTTTAATATTTATAATATCATTTATTTTATTCTTTAATTAATAAATATATTACTGAATCATCAATGTGTCTTAAATAAATTTAATTATTTAGTTTCTAAAAACTATAAATAAAATATCATGATGTATGTCATTTTTTCCATTCTAATGGCTCCTTATATTTTATATGATCACTTATATATCCTCATATTAAATTGTGTTAGTAATAATAGAATTTTTTATGATATTTTTTCTTTACATAAAATTAAATGTTATAAATTTCTTAATCAAATTCATATGGATTCCAAAGGGAAACCATTCATAAAAATGATTTTCTTGAACTTCCACGACTCATCCAGTAATGTTAGGACAATTCATAGGATAGTTTTATATTATTATAATATAATATTTACTTTTTTTACCAGATTTACCTTTTAACTATGGTAATAAATATAATGACCAAAATTACTATTCAGAATGTACAAAAATAATAGGGACCTGTTTATATAATTTTGAAGTTATGATTCAAAATATTCAATCCATTATCCAAAATTCAAAACACAAAATTGGAAAAAATGAATTAAAAAATTGTCCTGTTTACATAATAAGAAAAAAAGTTTTTTCAGTAAAATGTTCCAAAGTTCACACAATTTTTATATTAAGATTCATTGTGAAATTGATTATAATAAACAAAATTTCATTAAATTATAAAAAAATATATTTAGTTATAAATTATAATCAATTAAAAGCATAATATAACTATAAAAATAAATTATGTGAAGAGGCAGTTTTGAATTAAAATGTAGTATTTTTTTTCTATTCAGTGAAACATGAAATTCATCGGAAAAATAAAAATATTAAATCAAATTAAATATTAGTGTCCCACTTCACAAGAAGAATATTAATTTATACCAAATAACTTAAAAAAAATTTAAAATGGGGACTTATAATATGTTTTCCATTAAAAGGTGGTAAAATTGCCTTTATAAATATATTTGTTTTTGTGTGTGTAAAATAGGGTTTGTTCTTATCTTATGCATATAAAACCTAATAGATAAATATAAAAAAAATATTTAGTTTATTATATATCAAATATAAATTCTTTACATAATTGACTAATTCAGATTAATTATTTTTATTAATTTAATACCCCATTTGGATCATAAAAATAACAATATATCTTTTTAGATCCAACTGATACATTTTTTCATTTATCATTAATTGGTTAACTGTGAATTCATTTTATATTTATATAAACAATATATTTTCATGATTTATTTAATATTATCCATAATTGATACTTTATATCTTATTATATTAAATAATAATATTTTAATAATGTATCGTTGTTTGAAAAAACACGGTTTTTCATACTACACAAGTTATTGAGGAAGGTGTCTCTTGCATGTAACACACTATAATTCAGTGTTGTGTGCATTTAATTACATAGAATATATTTTAAATAGTAAAAATATTACAATTTATCCAAATATTATGTTACCTTATGTGATTGGTGTTGCGTGTCATACATACCATAAAATACAAGATTATTCTTTTCATTTTTTTGGGGAATCATATTCTCCCCAAATTAATTAAATTGTGTCCTCACAGTTTAATCATGATCTTCCTAATAAATTGTTTAATACTTCCTAACTTGATATCCTAAATTGGAATAAGAGTTCATAAAACATCCTGTAGAAAAAAAGTGTTAAATGTACAAAGCTTACATGGACTACCATGTATTTATGTCTCTACGTTGGATAAAATTAATAGAAATTAGTCATTTATACTAAGAGGAAAAGAATAAATATTTATAGGGATTGATTTAGGCCATTAATTAAAAACAAGTGATTGATAAATGGAATGTTGAGGGCCTCAAATACATAAATCATAGATGATTTATAAGACCATTTGTTCAATAGAAATTAAGGTATTAGGAAAAAACATTTTTTAGTCATTTTCCTAATGTAGATTAATTATTTTATTGACCAAGAATATAATGAAATATTATTACTTGATAGGTCTCAATTTCATATTAATAATCCTAACTTTTGGTTTTGATTTCTTCAAATTCTAATTCAACCTTTCATTTCCAGAAATTATTGACCAATAAATAATTTTGTTTTGTTTTTTCCTGAGGCACTAAAAAAACATCTAAAGGGTCGTTAGAGTGACAATGTCTAATACTTTTTCCATAACAATATTCAAAATAGAATATGGTTAGTATATTAATCCAAAATCCTCAAAAGTAATACTAATGGTTTATAATTAACATTTATCTGTGAAAATGTTTAAATAAGAACAATGAAAATTTAATACGGATATTATGTAAGTCAGTGGTTAGTGTGAAACCCTTATCATACTTTAGTCAAGGGATCAAGACCTATGGCCTTTCTGTATTTTATTGGTTGTTACCTATCATACATGTTGTCAATTAATTAATCCTAATTAACATAATTTCCAAAATAAATATGATGAACATCCTTGAAATTAGGTTACCCTCTAAATAGTATTTTCAACAAGGTTTTCCAAATATCCTTAATAAATCATCCATTTTATTTCATCATAGGACCTTAATTGGTATAAATATTTTCCACAATATCATTGGTATGATTTATAATCATGAAACCTAATATTAAATATAAAACACCTTAGGTTTAACACATATTATTTATTATCATTATCAATTAAAATCATTTATAATGGTTTGTAAAAAAATATGGATTATCATAAGAATACCCCTTTTCTGTGTCAAACCAGGTGCATAGTAAAGACCATTCATGTGTACCAAGCTACCCCTTGTCAGTCTCAATGAATATTTTTTATGTTTTAACACCTAGGTAAATCTATTCCCTAACAAAATCCACACGTAGTATCCAGATAGGGATTTATTTAGAGTAAGACTCATGAAATATATACTTTACTAAAATTACAAGGTGTTCTTCTGTACTTATCCTCAAATTCAATCTTACTGATATGTTCTGTAACCTATTTTTTTCCAAAATCTAGTTCCTAATGTTTCCAATAACCTTCTTTCAAAACCAACTCTAGGACCCAACCCTAGATAGCCTGAATCTAGTGTCTAATATTAATTACATTGGCATGATTATAAGAATTATATTGATGATATACTAATTAGTTTAGTAGTATTGTAAATCCATATACATAAATGAGTATTGTAATAAATATTTATATACTAATTACAATATATATATATATATTGATTTTATAAAATAAAAACTTCTAAGATAATCTATAATCCATCAAGATTATTCCTATATATCATTTAGAGTCCACTTCTTTGTTTCTTGGGGAAAGAAACAGAATAAGGGTGAGATAAAATTTTCAATAATATTAAAATATAGTGGAAGAAATAATTAATCAATGAGTGTAATAATTATAGAATTGTAAATACTATGTAATCAATAAACTATCAAGTATCTGGATAAAAAATATTGCAAGTTAACAACTGGAAATAATGGCCCTTCAAATAACTATATAATGAATAATAAAACTAGAAAGGTATGAAAATAAAACTCAACCAATTAATTAATGTACTGAATTGAAATGTACCCACAGATATTTCGAGGCAAAATCTCATGGATGAATAATAATTGAAACCACTAGGATGGAAATGTTTTCTTAATGGACAACATGTCTATGGAATATGAGAACCTATTTCCATCACAAAACTTCACAATATGGTTTAAAACATAGCTTAGAAACCCATTTACACAATTATGTTTCTCATAATAACCTCTTGATGTATTGACGAGCTATATAATGTTGGGATCCACCCGTCATTTCTAGTGCAAAGCATTCCACATAGTGAATAATCATTAAAAATATTATAAATTATCAAATAACCATATTGAATGATCAATAAATATTTTATAAGTAATTACCATGAAGTAAAAATATTAAATAATATCATGAAATAATTAGAATCATGATATAACAATACACATGGTATAATATACCCAATATAAAAAGAACTTGGGGCATAATATTGTAATACACCTAAAAATAAAATAGATATAAAATACCTTACTCTTGAATTGAAAAATAAAAAAAATTTAATCATTAAATAACATTAATATTAATTAATTCATTATATAATATATCAAAAATTTTATAAGGTATGACACAAAAAATAAGTCAGTGGTGATTATGTCATTTATCTCATGGATGTAAAAGAGAGAGATGATAATCCTTTCCCTGAGTTTCCTCTCAGGTGAACACCCTTTAACTTCATGTAGAATAGAATTATGTTAATTTTATACATGATTTATAATCATTTCATGTTTATAATTACTTTTATTTCACTTATTACCATGTTTTGTAAAACTACATAAACAAAAATTTTACATCAGGTGTTCCAACCAAATTCGGTTAATGTATCAAAATAAACATTGTTACGTAAACTATAATCAAATTGGTAATCATATAATATCTATAGAATAATAATAATATTATTATCTTATATTCATTATTTATAATAGTATATAATATTTGGAGATTAAAAATTATGTGCACCATTTATGGAGACGGTATGCCATACACATGCATGAACACTACTTTCATTTCATTATTGTATTGAAAGTGTGTAAATTAAATGATAAATATGTATATTATAATTCAAGTATAATATCTTTGTTATATATGGCACAAAATGTTTATTAACATAATCCATTATATGTTCTATATATGGAATGAAGGCGTCATATCGCATTGAGGGGGCAGTAGTCCACACATCCCCATATGAAATTATCCTACTTACACAACATGAAAGGAATATAATAATGTTATGAATAAAAATAATATATGAATGGAGAAAATATAAAAATAATATATATCATATATAAATATAATTTCTTTCATAATTTTCACCGTGATAGATCATAGGGAAAATTGAACAATGATTGCTTCGTGAGGTAGTAGTTCACTGTACATAGAAACATTACGTTTGTTACCCATTAAATGGAGGTTTGTGAAAGTGTAGGTTAAAAAAATATCCTACAAAGTACTAGATTTCTTTATGATACAAGTTTTTTATATCATCATTGAATAAGTAGAGTGTAGGGAGTGGACCATGGGAATGAAACTAAAAATCTTGTGAGAAGGCATTACCTCTTAATAGGGTATCTTCTTTTGGTTTACACCAATAGGATTACTCGGGATGCTTTCTATGATAATATAGAATTATAGGATAAGGGTATGGATTTTAAAAATAGGTTTTTTCGTGGAATGACCGATCAAAATTTTTATTTAATTGTGATTATAACATATGAGTGGGTAACTTTTTATTGGTGGGACACTTTAAAATGATTACAATAATAAATTAATATAAATTCATTTTTGATTAATTGTTTTTCCTAAAACTCATTTATTTAAAATATAAGTTTATATAGGGTATAATCATTATCATCCAATTAAAATTATACCAATTTGGAGTAGTTTTTAATACTTATCTTTTTTGTTTATCCCTTATTTTACCCTTTTTAATTTTACCATGATATCATGCTATTTACAGTTTGTGTGTTAATGTATTTACCATAACATTTATGAAGACTATAAAAAGTAAAATTTATCACATATTAGGGCATATAATAAAAAATTTGAAAATATTATTTTTTTTGAAATTTTATAACAATTAATAAATTATTTTATATTTTAAGTTATGAATGTGGGAAATTTCAAACAGTATTCGTACAAGACATTTTTTTTAAAATAAATAAAAACAGAATTCCATGAAAAAAAATAAATAATCCTATTAATAAAATGTCATAGTCACCCATAAAATTCTTGTATGACATCAAATATTTTAAATAATTTTTATTATAATCTTTATAATATCAATTATTTAATAATTTCATTAATAAATCTATTATTGCAGCATCATTGCGTCATAAATAAAATTAATTATTTAATGTTTAAAAATTATAAATAAAATACCATGATCTATTTAATCTATTTTATTTTTAATTAATATTTATATTTGATGACATCACTTATATGTCCCCATATGAAAATTGTTTTATTAATAATATTCATTTTTATGATATTTTTGTCGTTGCTTAAAATTAAAAGTTACAATTGCCTTAATCACACCCACATGACTTAAAAAAGATAAAAGTTCAAAAAAGGATATTATAGGTCTTCCAAGGCTCATCCAATATGGTTATGATAATTTTAAATAATGTTTTATATTATTAGAATATTATATTTACCTTTATATATCTGATTTATCATTTAATTATGGTTCAAAAAATTACCAATGTTACCATTCATAATGTCTAAGAAATATAAGGTCCATATTAACATAATTTGGAACTTATAATTATATGTATGGAATACATTTTTATAAATTCAAAACATTGAATTACAAGAAATTATTTAAAAATTATTCCTATTGATGGAATAAGAAAACATGTTTATTATGTAAAACATTCAAAAGTTCACATAGTTTTTATATTAAAATTAATTTTGAAATTGATTCCAGTGACCAAAATTGTATTAAATGATAAAAAATTAATTTAATTATAAATTAAAAATATTTAAAATTATAATATAACTATATAAATATATTAGATGAAATGGAAGTTTTGAATTAAAATGAAAAAAATTCATTATTCATTAAAATATGATATTTATCAGAAAAATACCAAAAATTATACAAATGTAAATATTAGTTTTCTGATTGTAGAGAATAAGTCATTTAAATCCTAAATAACTTATAATTTCATTTAAATGGGGACTTAAATATGTTCCCTATTAAATGGTTGTAAAATTTCTATTATAGAAATATAGAGTTTTATGTGTAAAATTGTGTTTGTTCTTATCTTATGCATTTCAAACCTAATGGATGAATATAAAAAAAATAGTTTTTTAGTATATAACATATATATTTCAAAAAAATAATTTACTAATTTAAATTAATATTTTTATTAAATTAAAACTCATTTCGAATCATAAAAATAATTATATTTATTTTTTTATATCCAATTGGCATTTATTTTCATTTATCATTAATGGGTTACCCATGAAATAATTTTATATTTATATAAACCACATATTTTCATAACATAGATAATATTATTCATAATGGATAGTATATATCTCATTATATTAAATAATAATATTATACTATTATATTGTTGTTGGGAGAAACTCAATCTTGCATAATATGAAAGCTATTGAGGAAGGTTATTATTGCATGTAACATGCTCTAACTCAATTTTGAATGCATTAAATTACTTGAAATATATTTGGAATAGAAAATATATTATAATTTATTAAGAAATTATATTACCTTTTGTGCTTGGATTTGCGTGTCATACATTCTTTCGATTACAAGGTTCTTCCTTTTGTTTTTGAGGGTGTGACAAGAAATTTAGAAGGTGTATTAATAAAAATTCAAAGGCATAGGATTATTATGACTTCCTATATATTAGATTTATTTTTTTATTATGGATGTGAATTTTTTTAAAGGAATAGTAAAATTTTGTTTCATGAGGATTTATGATAGGTTTCCATTTTACATGGAAAATGAAAGTTGAGGCTTTCTACTACATTGATAACATGAATATAAAGACTCTAGGAATCCCCATTACAGGTGTAGATTGATAAATTTCCAATTTTGGAAATGAAATGTTTGAATGAATGATTATGAACTAAATATATCATATTAATACTGGAATATCTAATGTCAAATAATCTTATAACTAAACCTACGATGTATATATTTTTTAATTTATATTTAGAAATGATTTAATAGGTTCAATGTCATGGAATATGGAAGCTATTATGTTGAAAAAACAGACATCTAATACTAATGGTGAAGGTTTTAGAATAAATGGTATAACATCTCATGTATAAAGGTTTGTAAATGATTGATTTCAGTTTGACGAATCATACAATTCCTTAAAATAGTTATATTTTTTGAGTTTCTTCATATCATATGATACTCGGGGAATTGTTTGTGACATTATTTCAGTGCTTGTGAATTTTCTAAATTATTTAACGTAATCATCTATCTTTTTACATATCTTATGTCTTTGATATTTTTGAATGACTTTACAGATAAGTGTATATATTTTCGCCAAATCGTTAGCCTAGATTGTATGAATGTGTTGGGTAATAAAACTTTTTTGAAAAACAATTATGCTTAAAATTACTTGGGTGTAATTATTTTAGAAGGCCTGTTAGAGAGTCATATATGACATTGAGATAAATGTGAGATAATATGGCTTCGGATCATATGACACCACAATTAGACTATTATAAATATTTATAATTTTGATAGATTGCATGATTTAAGAATTTTAACTTTGTGTGACTTTAAAGTCATATAGAATTTAGATGCCAAAAATAATAATTTAAAGTATTATGATATTATAAAAATTTATAGAATTAAAATTTTAATGGAAAATAAAATAGGTGATTCCATGGAATCATAAATAAATAAACAACTAAATATTTGGGTCATTAAAATATAGATATTTAATTTGTTTTAAATGGATAAAAGCATGGGTATGTAAAGGTAAATCTTTACACTATTTTTGCTGAGAAGATTGGCCTGATTTTAGTTCATATTTTAAATTAATAAGAAGATCAATTAATTTTCGTGACATTAAAAGGAATGATTACAAGAGATATATTTTTGTTAATTTATCAAATTAATTTCATTCCTTTTTAGGTCATATGTGCTTGAGATTTAATGGATTATACAACATGGAAAATATATTTTAGTTTTAAAGACGATGATAATTTTTTTCTATAAATTGTGTAGGTTCCAAAAATAACATAATGAGAAGAATTTTAACAATATTTTTATATGAATAAATATTATGTAGTAGTAAGGAAGAAAATTGAGTAAGGAATTTTTATATAATTAGAAAATATAGATACATTATTTTATCGAAGGAAGAATAATTATATTGGATCCAAAATATATTCATTAGGAAAAATATTAGTTGTACTAGAATATTCATTAAAATTAGAGAGAAACCAAACTGCTCAAATGTTGAAGAATGATTATAAATCTAGATATCCCTGTTCTAAAGGAGACTTGGGCACATATAATTGATGGTGTTTATGATATAATATGATTTAGTGATCTTATAAAATATGATCATATCATAGGGAAAATAAGAAACATAAATCATGAAAAATGTCTTACAATATTTTGATTTAAATTATTATATTTATTGGGGTACATAACTTGTATTATGGAGAAAGAACTATTATTGGTAAGTATAAAAAAATCATCCGATGAATAAAAATAATGGGATTCATTATTAATTATAGTAGGGTTATGAATTTTATAACCACATTCATCTATAATGATTAATCCATAACTGTGGTGTCTAACCAATATCAGTAAGGAATAGTTTACTTCAGTCAAACTATATAGATCCTCATGTTCATTTTATATAATTTCATCTTCATTTATGAGAGTAATGGTGAGATAATTATTTACGTATAGATAATGAAATTAATAGATAAAAAAGTTTGGTCTAAAAGGGATTAACTCATAAAAATAAAAGGACATCACATATTCACTCCCTCCCCCACCGAGTTATCAACCTAGATCTAGTACATCACATTGTCATAACACATTTCATTCATTTATATAAGACAAGACTTATTATAATTTATAACACATATCAATTCTTTTATAAAGATGATATATAAATATAACTTTTTTGGGTGTAATATATAAATATTTTTCATTTCTAGATCTAATACACAAGGTATAATTAGATAATCAGTTTCAACCTCTAATACAGAGTCACATGCCCTATTTTTAAAATGTAGATCCAATTCACCTTTAATCAATTCCCCCTATTTTTCTATTACCAGTTTATCATTATAAATGTTTGATGTAAACTAGATATAAATTACCCATGAGTAAAAATTATAATATTATATTTATATTACATTTATAAAATCATTTTATAACATTGTATAATAAAAACATTTCTTTACATTCTGCTCTTAATTTGTGTCATATTTAATTAATAAATTACTACTAGTGGTAAGTGATAAAATTAAAGATCATTTTTTGTTATTGTGGGATGAATTTTTTCACAAAACATTTATAGGAAAATAAATCCACAAATTATAATCATCAATATTCCATCATAAAATAAATTAAAACTCATTAACATAAAGTCAATTTCATATATAGGATAAAAGTTAGTAAACATGGTACATAAAAAATCTAATTTAAAAAAAAAATCCATCACGATCCATTATATTCCCATTATTAATAAATTTTCTATTTTTTATCCATATATAAACCTAAAAATCAACCTAAAAATATTAACAAGAAATATATTTATTAAAAAATAATAATTATTTAAATTACCTTGAGTATGTATACCCTTGAATTCCCCTTGTAGAACATCATTTACATCTATATACAGAAAATCTAGTAGATATATATTTAGATGAACTATATGATATCCCATGGATTTTATAACCACACTTCCATTTTGAGAAATTTCTTGAATAATTATGGCTTGTCTAAAGTTTCCGAATAAATCTCCTAACTATAAAATTTATAAGGAATAACTACTATCTGACAACTTACATTTACCTTGAACTAGTTGTGGAGTTATTCCATATATTACATCTACCTCTTTATGGAGACCACACCCTATATGAATGTAAAAAATAACCATGGAATTTCATCCTTTATTAGAATAAAACGATTTAAATTTCCCATTACCCTTATTATTCATTTTTTCAAATAATTATATAATTATATAGACTAAACATTTTCTCCAACTTCACAAAAGGAATGGACCATTATCCCTTTTTTCAGTAGATGTGATTTTATAGTTTTTAATCATGAACTACAATGATAAGATAATATTGAAATTAGTTATAGATCATATAATATCTAATAGTCTCACTTGAGTATGGTAGAAAATACACAACATTATGGTCAAGATCAAATAAAACATCATTAGAATATATATAAACATGTCAATGACTTCCTTAAATATCTACGTATAGGATGTCTAGGAAATCATCCAATGTTGGTTTTTAGGAATTAATACAAGAATAATATTAAACTTATTCTTGGATATAATGATAATATTTAGACTTATATATCCTATTAATATCCATAAAATATATACTTTTATTAGTTTAACATAGCTCATAGTAACTAACAACATGATTAACACAATGTCATGATTTATGAGAAACCTCATTAGTGAAATCAGTGGGCCATAATCTGGATGCAATATGTCAATTAATATCACCATATATTGTAAAAATATATCCTCCATATAAACCGAAACCCATGAATATGAAATAGGATTAATCATTTGGTAGGATCATATATAAGATATGAATCTATTGTATGTCCATGGAATTGTAAAAAACGTAAATTATAAAAACTTATTTTCATAAAAAATCAGTTTAATGTACCTATAATTTTCAAATTTCATGATATAAATGAATTTTAGAGATTTGGATATGACAAGAAAATAGATACCAAACAATATTGTGACTCTCCAAAACATAGTCATAGATAATTGGTGGGTTATTTTTGACATTCTAATAAAATTACATTGAATTAATGTCCCAATATGAAGGTTTCCTAATCATTAATATAACTGAAAATTAAACATTACATGAGAGCATGAAATATTATATAAATTTAGTTAAAATAATTATTCCTTAATTTTATCTATATACATGATCAAATAAATTATTCCACCTTATTACCTATTAGATAGGGATAAAAATATAAAGGGTGATCCCAAAATCTCTGAATGTGGTAACATACAATAGAAGCTAAAATTTTATAATAATATCATAAGAAATATTGTAGGAATAGATATAAAATTATTACATATCAATGAAGTAGTAATAATATAATACTACATTGATGAAAATGGAAATAAATAATCATATAGGTAAAATTAAATTACCTTATAATGATGGAAATGATTGGAATAAAAAATTGAACAGATCATAAATATAACATTGAGGCTATGTGTCATGAATTCATATATAAAGGCTTTGGTCTCTCCCATTACAATAACTTAATAGTCTCTTGAGAATTACCAGTTCAATGATGGGATATATATCTTAGATCCCCACCATAACATAAATTAAAAGGCATTATATCATATACTTAAAGATAATAGGAAATACATGGAATAATTTTAATGAATTAAAAAAATATATATTAAGAAGAATATTATAATGAATCTTGTATAAGAAACTTTTCCAAGTAGAATAATTTATTATATGGTATTGTCTAAAACATTCAACATTAAATAAGTTATTATAGAGGTTTATGTGATTTACAAAGAAACATTTTTACAATAATTATGGATTCAAAATTTTGGAGTAATTATCCATATCAGGGGTATAATATTTAATTGTAATGATTTTAAATTCCCTATTATTATGGTTATCAATGCTCTTAGTCAATAGAAAACTAATATTTTCTATGGTATGGGACTAATGAAATTATAGATAAATCTTAATTGATGAATGATTATGCAATCAAACATACTTGATATTCGTTTGGGACATACAAATTCCATATGGAAGAACCCCTATATCGATATGCTTTAATGGAAAAGTTGAATTTGTGTCATTATATAGTTTAATACATTTAGAACCTATATAAGGATTCACCAGCTACATCTCCATCATCATTCATTATAAAAAACACCTCTAATTGATATAATACAAAAATAATAATTCCAATACATTGAATACATGGGTATATGAATAATATAATTTATGGTTATGGGCATGCTAATGTTTAGTAATGATATAAAAATGATGCACAATGTGAGTGAAATGGGTACCCCATTGATAGGATACCATACTGGGGTACAAAAAAATAAACCCAAAAAATATTATTTCTGTAACATGGATGTTGGAATGAATAAAAAAAGAATTAAAAAAAATTAGTTTCAAAGAGTATAGAAAATGAACCTTACTCTAACACAATCATAAATTAGGATAGGGTATTAAAAAAGATATTTTGATATTATAAAATTGATAATAGATCAAATGGGTTTCTATAGCATAGATATATAATTATGTGATCATATGAAATAGAGGATAAATTGATATTACCAAAAAAGAAATTAAAATAGGTAATGAAGAGGGTGAAGTAAAAGCCCTTACAACTCTTAAGGATCTTATACTTGTCTTCCTATGGATACAAACAAACTCATTAACATTGAAGAGATATATATGGTATATAATATTTGATAGATCCATTAGGTATTAAATAATATCTTTTTTGGTATAAATAAGATGATGTGGTGGGTATTTATATGCGTGATTACTGTAAATTCATTTAATAATGTAATAAACTTTTTAATTTTTTCATCATATAATATTCTCCACTACCCCATAAAAAATTCCCAATTACCTAAATTAGTTATAAAATAAAAATAGAACTACATTATCCATTTTGATTCAATATAAAATTATATAATATTTTATTTTTCATCAATCACAATATTTCCCCATTTTTCTTTTCTTCTTTTTATAATAATTTGTTTTAACAATTCTCAAGTAGGGTAATTTTTAAATCTTGATCAAAAATATGAAGTCGATTTTATTATATTTGTATTCTAATTTGGAATATATTAATTTTTTATATCGGTGATATATTTGATTAATATGTAATATCAATGTAAAAATAATTTTATTTCTAAATGAATATATATATATATATATATAACAACTTAACACCTAGACACAAAACCCCTTATCTTAATAGCATAATATAGAGGGTAATGTGTTAAATAATAGTAAAATCATGGGGTGTTCTAAAAAAACAATTTTGATATGATTTACACTGACATGAACATCTTCTTTGGATGACTTCATGTGAACATAAAATGTTCATGTTTTTCATTGTCTTGATTAAGGGTGAACCCCAGTGATTCTACCTTGATCCTATGACTTGATAAGTGAGCTTCATAAGGAAATTTTATATTGGAAAATTAGATAGTTTTTATCTTATGCATAAATTAACTCTAACCACTTGCATAATTATATAGTAATTATAATGGTGACTTTGTAATTATAAAATAACTAGTTGTTGTAATTAAACATGGCCAAAATGACGATAGTTCATAATTTCAATTCATCATAATTCCTAACAATTTTCAATTGGCCATATTTAATTCCTATAATTTCATTTAGACCAATATATTCAATAATACATTTCATTTTTAATTCATTCTAAATATTGATTCTATTGCATACATAATTCTTATTTTTTACTATTCTTATTATTTATATGATTTTCATTTGATAATATGACTTCTGAGAAATCTATATTGTACATGAATTATTTTTTTTATATTCTCTGTTATTATTAATATCTTTTATAGAAAATGTCTACATATTATTTTAAATAAATATTTTTTAATAAAAATATTCTTATATATTAGTAGAATTATTCATGTAATATACATTTAAGATGAACATATATAAGGCCCCAGCCTTAAACATTACTTTATATTGAATTAAATGAATAATTCACATTGAGGATATTTTCAGGTTTAGAGTTGTAGAGAATTAGGACATAACTGTTACATCTCAAAATGTTACAAAGTAGACACTTATACTAAGTTTCTATAGAATAAAAAAACTCTTAAAAAGAAACATGTCTAGTTCCATGTTTTAGATAGCATGACTTTCCCTTGATCCCATCCTTGACCCTATTCCACATTAAGTCCGGTGAAAAAAATTTCAAAAAAAAACTTGGGGTGAGCATAAAAAGCTCAGTAAGGGATACACGAAGAATGAAAACTGTTAGTTTTTCAAATATCAAGTAAACCATGTATACTTTATCAAAGTAATACCTTAACCTTCATGAAGTAGTAAAAATTATTCACTGAATAAAATATCATTACTTAACCTTTTGTAACCAAAAGATTACCATAAAACCCATATAATGAACACATAACATATAAAGGTAACTTGGGACATAAACATACTTAAGTGGAAAAACCATACGGTCAACTTCCACACATATCACTTAATGGAATAGCCATACGGCCAAATTCCATACATACATAATGGAATAGCCATACAGCCGACTTCCATACCCAATTCATTGGAGGTTATAATGTAACCACCCATCCTGGTATTCACGACACCACCCGTTATATGGTTTATCACGTAACCACCCGTCAAATGTACAAGTACCATTATAAAAATCATAAGAAATAAAACAAATATAATGGAAAGAAAACATTTCCACACTTTGATCGCAATATATCACATAAATATATTGACATAACAAATCCATTATAAGAACCATTTTCAATACCAAAATACATAAAAGAGTATATAGTATTTATTTCATTTTAAAAAAACATTACGGCTTGTTCAGGAAGCTAAAGACCAAATAATACTCATGACGGCAAAAAAGGTCGTTGTCACCGCGTACATTAAAAGAAACATTCCTTTTTGTCGTTTTATAAAATTCTTTGTAGAAAAAGATTCCTTTTGTATAAAAGTAAAAGTCAAAGGGGTTTATAAACCGTATAAAAGATTGTTGTGTATAAAACGAAATATGACTCAATGAAAATAGATTGAGACGAAGTCCCTTACCTGAGGTCCGACTTGACTCGATCATTCTTTAACGTCCTGAATAATAAACTTGAGTTAATTTCTATTTTCTGAAGAACCTTTTTAAAGTTCATTATTCCTTTTATATCACTTATTTATATGTTATAAAAATTATGTAATCATTAAGTTAATAATGTTTGTTTTGTCAATATTTGGTTCTTAAGTCGCTAGTGGACTTCTTACAATTACATGTTGTTCGTGTGGTCAAAGGTTCTTTATATCTAGAATGACATTCATGATTTGGATATATTATATATCATATATATCCAGAATATACATGTATTTATAATATTACATAATCATTAAGAGGTAATAAATGAAATGCACCGTTCATGGAGACGGTAAGCCGTACGTACGCATGAACACTACTTTCATTTCTTTGTCATATCAATGGAATTAAAACTAAATGAGAGGTATGTATATTTTAATTCCAGATTTATATTCATCATTTATATGTATCATTAATCATATATATCCATTATATACATGTACTATTAATAGTACATTACATTTGGGGATTTGAAATGAAATGCATCGTTCATGGAGATGGTAAGCCGTACGTACGCATGAACGCTACTTTCATTTCTATGTCATAAATTAATGGAAATAAATAATAATTATATAGAGGTATATTATAATTCCAGTATAAAATAATATATAATAACTTTAAATCCATCCTTTATACGTCCCATATATGGAATTAACGAATCAAATCACTTTGAGGGGGCGATAGTCTGCACTTCCTAAAATGAAATTATCGTGTTTACCCATAATGGAAACAATAAAGGTATGACCAAAATGGAAAATACAGAAGATTAAGGAAAACATAAACATATTATATATCATATATAAGTATAGTGTCATATTAATGGCCACCTTTGAAGGTGTTAAAAGAATTTTGAACAATCATCATTTCGGGAGGCAAAAATTCGCCATCCACGGAAACAGTATGTTCATTAACAATTAGATGTAGGTGTGGGGAATTGTAGCTAGAATAATTCTTATAAAAACAACCTAGTATATTTAAGATACTGGAGTTGTTACAAAAAAAATTAATAAAAAGTGTTTATGGGGTTGGAGAATAAAAATAAAACAAAAGGACTCAAGCGAAGACATTACCTTAAAATCGGGTAACTCCCTTTAGATTGAGCTCAAAGGATTCCTTGGGAAGACTTCTGCCCAATGTGAGGCTTCAAATAGTAATAGACTGATGTGGAGAGACAAAATGGGTAGGGGTTGTCTGAGCCAAAGGCTTTGGAAGTGTGGGTAAAGATGTAGAGGTGGGGGCCTTTTATAAGAGGAAATGAGGGGCACTCTAGGAAAGTAAAGATTAGTTACTTTATTTTAAAAATCGTTTCGGATTAAAAAGGTCCCACATTGATATAATTCTAGGTTAAGGTGATAAGGGTTCTAAATCCACCCATCCAATATGTTTTGAACATGTGTAGGTCTTAGATTTTACATTATCTTTACATTTTATTTAAATCCTTTATTAATGAGGTAATCGCTGCATCATCATGATGTCATAAATAATTTAATAAATTTAATTTCTAAACATTATAAAAAAATAATCATGATGTAGCAAATATTTTTATCTTTCTAATGAATATTTATAGTCAAAAATATGACATGTATAACCCCATGTAAAAAGTGTTTTAGTAAAAAATCTCATGTTTGTGTCATTTTTGCTTTAACATTTAATAAAAAGTTATTTATGTCATTTCCCAACCAAAGTGGCTCCATGGGGTCCCCAAGTTGACCCATGGATTTTCATGGTCGGCCATGACACATCCAATGAGGGTAGGACATGTGTCAATCTCATCTCATTTTATTAAAACATCATTTTTACCTTAAACTACACTAATTACCTCTAATCACGATTAAAAACTTAATAAGTTACTATTCACCAAAAAATTATTTTAATCCCATTGAACCACATTTTACTTCTTAATGACAACCATGTATGAAAGAATTTTGAAATTCAAAACACAGAGGTGGTAAAATTTCATTTAAACGAAAAATCAGTTTTTAAGTACCACTTAGTGGTTTCACTATTCATCAAAAATTGAAGTTTTTCAGAAAAATACAAAAAATTCACCCTAAGCTATATTTTATATTCTGAATTAAAAAATGAATTCTATTTTACAAAATTGAAAACATATAAGTCACATTAATTAATTTAATAATTAATTCCCGCTGTCATGACAAATAGCGTGTTTTTATGAATCAATAAGTATCAAAAGATTGACACTAGTTTAAGTCCAATTTCAAAGTGAAATTGATTCCAATGACCACCATTGGATTAAATGGTAAAAATATATTCCAATTTAACTTTAAAACCAATTCAAAATATAGTCTAATCATATAAATAAATTAGATTAAAAATAGGTTTTGAATTAAAATACAACATTTTTTAACTATTCATTAAAAAATGAACTTTATCGGGAAAATACCAAAAATTCACACAAAGTAAATTTTGTTGTCCCAATAATAAAGAATAAGTTTATTTTGAAAAACATAGCTTATAAAATTATCAAAATATAGATTTAAAAATGGTTTTCCATAATAAGGCAGTAAAATAATCTTTTAAAAATATTAGTGTATTTCATGCTTAAGATTGAATTTATTTTCATTTTAAGCCTCTAGAACACTATCTAATTCATTAATAGGCATAGATAAAAATATCTTTTATTCATTACTTACTGGGGATGTTACATCCTTCCCCCCTTTAAAAAATTGTGTCCTCGCAATTTATTTACTTATTAAATAATTGGGGGTATTTATCCCTCATTGCATTTTATGATTCCCACGTTGCCTCTTCAACAATATGGTTTTTCCACAAAACCTTTACCTGGTGAATTACCTTATTTCGCAACACTTTCTCTCTTCGGTCAAGAATCTAGACTATTTTTTCTTCATAAGTTAGGTTCTCCTCCAATTGAACTACCTCTGGACTCAAAACATGAGATGGATCTGGCATATACTTCCTCAACATCGAAACATGAAAAACATTGTGTACCTGATATAAACTCGGAGGTAAAGCCACTCAGTAAGCAACTGGTCCAACTTTCTCTATAATTCCATATGGTCTAATGAACCTTGGACTCAGATTTCCTTTCTTACCAAATAACATCACACTTTTTCATGGAGAAATCTTGAGAAAAACATGATCACCTTCCTCGAAAGATAGATCCTTCCTCTGGTTATCCACATAACTCTTCTGCCTGCTCTGAGCTGTTCTCATGTGTTTCTGAATCAACTGAACATTTTCTACCATCTCTTCTACCAATTATGGTCCCATCCGCTTCCTTTCACCCACTTCATCCCAAAATGTTGGAGTTCGACACCGCTTCCCATATAATGCCTCAATTGGTGCCATCTGTATACTGGAATGAAAACTGTTATAATAAGAAAACTCAACCAGAGAAAGATGTTGGTCCCAAATTCCCTGATAATCCACCGAACAAGCTCGTAGCATATCCTCCAAGGTCTGAATTGTTCATTCTGACTGCGCATCAGATTGTGGATGAAAAGCTGTACTAAAATTTAATTCAGTACCCAACGATTTCTGAAGGCCTTTACAAAAGTTAGAAGTAAACCTTTGATCACGATCGGACGCAATGGAGAGAGGAACTCCATGTAACCTAACTATCTCTTTAAGATATAATCGAGAAAGTTGATCTACAGAGAAATTATCTCGAATAGGAAGGAAATGAGTAGATTTAGTCAATCGATCAACAATAACCCAAATCACATTATTACCTCGAGATTTCCTCGGTAATCCCACAACAAAGTCCATGGATATGTTTTCCCATTTCCACTCTGGCACCGGTAAAGGCTGAAGCATACCTTTTGGTAACTTCCTCTCCGCCTTAACCTGCTGAAAATTCAAACACTTCACAGTAAAATCAGAAATATCCCTTTTCATTCCATCCCACCAGTAATACTCCCGCAGATCGCTTTACATATTAGTACTGCCAAGATGAACTGAAAACGGGGAACTATGAGCCTCACATAACAGATTATTCTTTAACTGCGAATCACAAGTAACACATAATATCTTCCCAAACCTCAAAACACAATTATAATCAATGTTGAATTCAGGCAACTTACCCTTCTGAACTAGCTCTCCCTTTTTCTGCGACTCACTGTCTTCCCTCTGTGCTTGCTTAATTTTGTCTGATAGGGATGATCTAACAGATACCTAAAACAAAACAGAAGAACTTCCTGCACCAACAATTTCCATGCCAATGTTCATCAAATCAAAAACCAAAGGATCTTTTTCCAAACGGAGCATGGTTAATGAAGCATTACTTTTTCGACTCAAACCATCGGCCACTTTATTTGCTTTTCCCGGATGGTAATGAATTGTACAATCATAATCCTTGATTAATTCCAGCCATCTCCTCTGTCTCATGTTCAATTATTTCTGAGTTAATATATACTTTAAACTTTTTTTATCAGTATATATTTCACACTTTACTCCATACAAATGATGCCTCCAAATTTATAGAGAAAAAACAACAGTAGCTAATTCCAAGTCATGTATACAGTAATTTATCTCACGATTTTTCAACTGACGTGATGCATAAGCAATTATCTGATCATTCTGCATAAGGACACATCCAAGTCCCTTCAACGAAGCATCACTGTATATAATAAACTCACCATTCCTGGAAGGAAGTGCCAAAACTGGAGCATTCACCAATCTTATTTTCAACTCCTGAAAGCAATCATCACATTCTTTTTTCCAGATAAACTTAACACCCTTCCGAGTTTGCTTGGTCATTGGACTAGATAACCGTGAAAAATTTTCAACAAACCTTCGATAGTAACCTGCCAAACCAAGAAAACTACGGATCTCAGTTACATTTGTGGGTCTTGGCCATTCTTCAACAACTTTTGTTTTAGCAGGATCAACAGTTATGCCATCTTCTGAAACAATGTGACACAGGAAAGAATTTTTTTGTAACCAAAACTCACACTTACTGAATTTTCCATATAGTTTCTTTTTTTAAGGTTTTCAAGATAACCCTTAAATGAATTTCATGCTCCTATTTACTTTTAGAAAACACCAAAATATCATCAATAAAAACAACCAACATTTTTCACCTGATTCAACTGATCCTTCACTGCAGCAAACAGTTTAGTTATGATTCTCACCATCTCAGGATACTGATTTGAATGGACATTTCCCTCTGTATGCCTTCTTAGAAAATCTGTTCTGTTTCCTCTATGAAAAACCATTCTTAACATAGAAATATATTAGGTGAATCAACATAGTAATCTTTAAATGCTATCTCATTTCAGTCATACCATAAATTAACTTATAATTTAACAATTTTCTAACTCCTAAAGTTGTCTAAACAGACCTCTGATACCAATTATAAGGCCCCAAACTTAAACATTACTTAATATTGAATTAAATGAATAACTCACATTGAGGATCTTTTCAGGTTTAGAGTTTTAGAGAATTAGGACATAACTGTTACATCTCAAAAGGTTACAAATTAGACACTTCTACTAAGATTCCATAGAATAAAAAAACTCTTAAAAAGAAACATGTCTAGTTCCATGTTTTAGATAGCATGACTTTCCCTTGATCCCATCCTTTACCCTATTCCTCATTAAGTCCTTTCAAAAACATTTCAAAAAAAAAAATTTTGGTGAGCATAAAAAGCTCAGTAAGGGATACACAAAGAATGAAAACTGTTAGTTTTTCAAACATCAAGTAAACCATGTATACTTTATCAAAGTAATACCTTCACCTTCATGAAGTAGTAAAAGTTCTTCACTGAATAAAATATCATTACTTACCATTTTGTAACCAAAAGATTACCATAAAACCCATATAAAGAACACATAACATATAAAGGTAACTTGGGACATAAACATATTTAAGTGGAATAACCATACGGTCGACTTCCACACATATCACTTAATGTAATAGACATAAGGCCAAATTCCATACATACTTAATGGAATAGACATACAGCCGACTTCCATACCCAATGCATCGGAGGTTATAACGTAACCACCCGTCCTGGTATTCATAGCACCACCCGTCATATGGTTTATCACGTAACCACCCATCAAATGTCCAAGTACCATTATAAAAATCATAAGACATAAAAAAATATAATGGAAAGAAAACATTTTCACACTTTGATCGCAATATATCACTTAAGTATATTGACATAACAAATTCATTATAAAAACCATTTTAAATACCAAAATACATAAAAGTGTATATAGTATTTATTTCATTTTAAAAAAACATTACGGATTGTTCAGGAATCTAAAGACCAAATAATACTCACGGCAGCGGAAAAGGTCATTGTCACCACGTACGTTAAAAGAAACATTACTTTTTGTCATTTTGTAAAATGATTCGTAGAAAAAGATTTCTTTTGTATAAAAGTAAAAGTCAAAGGGGTTTATTCACCGTATAAAAGATAGTTGTGTATAAAACAAAATATACCTCAATGAAAGGAGGTTGAGACAAAGTCCCTTACCTCAGGTCCGACTTGACTCGATCGTTCTTTAATGTCCTGAATAATAAACTTGAGTTAATTTATATTTTCTTAAGAACCTTTTTCAAGTTAATTATTCCTTTTATATCACTTATTTCCATGTTATAAACATTATGTAATCATTAAGTTAATAATGTTTGTTTTGTCGATATTTGGTTCTTAAGTCGAAAGTAGACTTCTTACAATTACATGTTGTTCGTGTGGTCAAAGGTTCATTATATCCAGAATGACATTCCTGATTTGGATATAATATATATCATATATTTCCATCATATACATGTATTTATAATATTACATAATCATTCATAGGTAAGAAATGAAATGCACCATTCATGGAGACGGTAAGCCGTACGTACACATGAACCCTACATTCATTTATTTGTCATATTAATGGAAATAAAACTAAATGAGAGGTATGTATAATTTAATTCCAGAATTATATTCATCATTTAGATGTATCATTCATAATGTATATATATATTATATACATGTACTTATAATAGTACATTACATTTGGGGATTTGAAATGAAATGCACCGTTCATGGAGACGGTAAGCCGTATGTACTCATGAACGCTACTTTCATTTATATCTCATATGTTAATGGAAATAAATAATAATTATATAGAGGTATAGTATAATTCCAGTATAAAATAATATATAATAACTTTAAATCCCTCCTTTATACGTCCCACATATGTAATTAACGAATCAAATCACATTGAGGGGGTGGTAGTCCACACTTCCTAAAATGAAATTATCGTGTTTACCCATAATGGAAACCATAAAGGTATGCCCAAAATAAAAAATACAGAAGATTAAGGAAAACATAAACATATTATATATCATATATAAGTATAGTTTCATATTAATGTCCACCTTTGAAGGTGTTAAAACAATGTTGAACAATCATCGTTTCGGGAGGCAGAAATTCACCATCCACGGAAACAGTATGTTCTTTAACCATTAGATGTAGGTATGTGTAAGTGTAGCTCAAATAATTTTTATAAAAACATTATAGTATATTGAAGATACTGGATTTGTTACAAAATAAATCAATAAAAAGAGTTTATTGGGTTGGAGAAGAAAAATAAAACAAAAGGACTCAAGCGAAGACATTACCTTAAAATCGGGTAAATCCCTTTGGTTTGAGCTCAAAGGCTTCCTTGATAAGACTTCATCCCAATTTGAGGCTTCAATGAGTAATATAGGGATGTGGAGAGACAAAATGGGTAGGGGTTGTCCGAGCCAAAGGCTTTGGAAGTGTGGGTAAAGAGGTAGAGGTGGGGGACTTTTATAAGAGGAGAGGAGGGGCACTCTTGGAAAGTAAAGATAAGTTACTTTATTTTAAAAAGTGTTTCGGATTAAAAATATCCCACATTGATATAATTCGAGGTTAAGGTGATAAGGGTTCTAAATCCACCCATCAAATAGGTTTTGGACATGTGTAGGTCTTAGATTTTACATTATCTTTACATTTTATTTAAATCCTTTTTAATGAGGTATTTGCTGCATCATCATGATGTCATACATAATTTAATAACTTTAATGTCTAAAAATTATAAAAAAAATATCATGATGTAGGAAATATTTTTATCTTTTTAATGAATATTTATAGTCAAAAATATGGCTTGTATAACCCCATGTAAAATTTGTTTTAGTAAAACATCTCATTTTTGTTTCATTTTTACTTTAACATTTAATAAAAAGTTATTTATGTAATTTCCCAACCAAAGTGGCTCCATGGGGTCCCCATGTTGACCCATGGATTTTCGTGGTCGGCCATGACACATCCAATGAGGGTTGGACATGTTTCAAGCTTGTCTCATTTTATTAAAACATTATTTTTAACTTAAACTACACTAATTACCTTTAATCGCGACTAAAAACTTAATAAGTTACTATTCACCAAAAAATTATTTTAATCCCATTGAACCACATTTTTTTTCTTAATGACATCCATTTATGTCGGATTTTTGAAATTCAAAACACAGATGTGGTAAAATTTCATTTAAACGGAAAATCAGTTTTTTAGTACCACTTAGTGGTTTCACTATTCATCAAAAATTGATGTTTTTCAGAAAAATACCAAAAATTCATCCTAAGATATATTTGATATTCCTAATTTAAAAATGAAGTCTATTTTAAAAAATTCCAAACATTTAAGTCAAATTAAATAATTTAACAATTAATTCCCGCTGTCATGACAAATAACGTGTTTTTATGAAACAATAAGTATCAAAAGATTGACACTAGTTTAAGTCCAATTTCAAAGTGAAATTGATTCCAATGACCACCATTGGATTAAATGGTAAAAATATATTACAATTTAACTTTAAAACCAATTCAAAATATAATCTAATCGTATAAATAAATTATATTAAAAAGAGGTTTTGAATTAAAATACAACAGTTTTCACTATTCATTAAAAAATGAACTTTATCAGAAAAATACCAAAAATTCAGACAAAGTAAATTTTGATGTCCCAATCATAATGAATAAGTTTATTTTTACAAACATATCTTATAAAATTGTCAAAAGATATATTTAAAAATGGTTTTCCATAATAAGGCAATAAAACAATCTTTTAAAAATATTAGTGTATTTCATGCTTAAGATTGGATTTATTTTCATTTTAAGCCTCTAAAACACTATCTAATTCATTAATATGAATAGATAAAAATATCTATTATTAATTACTTACTTGGGATGTTACAAAATCTATGAAAAAATGACCAAAAAATTAATAAAAGATTAAAAAAAGAATGGTTAAGAAGTAGTGGAATATTACTTGAGAAAATTATGTGATATGGGGTAATTAAAAACTTATGGAGATTGAAGAACTCTCTATAAATGAATGAAAAATAGTGGAGCTATCAATTGTTCACAATTGTGACATGATGAATATAATATTTTTCATTACACAAGAAGTTAAAGGATAATAAAAAACATTATTGTATTACTTGATGTGGTGTTTATATAACTTCTTAATTGGATGAATTATTCTTGATTAATTTATGATAAACATTATTTTGGATGATTTTGAATATATTTTAGAATATTTTTTAGTAATTAAGTGAATATTTTGTGATATGTAAAAAACAATGGTGTGATAGAATACCTGTTACACTGAAATGGTCTAAAAGAGGGAAATTATATTGTTATACAGATTAATAATTCCACAATTAATATTATTTACACTTCAAAAAATTTAAATTGAGTCACTATTTATATTAGTATTTTTTTTATGTCATGATAGTATGTTTTTATTTTTGTGTACATAGAGATCTACCTTGAGTAATAGAATAACACCATAAGTTGGTGTGTTGCATAATTGTAGAAGAGTTCACCTAGAAAGGATCCATGTCATGGAATATTTTTTAGGCTAATAAATCATGGAAATTATATAATTATTCATGTATCAATATAATATATACAATACCGTTAAAAATTATACAACTATATTTAAGGATTTGGAATAATAAAAACTGATATATAATATACATCTTTTATATATTAAAATTATAACATGTGATCCTCAATTATAGTAAGGGAACATTATATTTTAATAAAAATATAATATAATGATCACATTAATATTTCATAGAACAAAAAATCTAATTTGATAAGATAAATATGTATTTTTATCTTATTTGTTCAAATAATCATAGAATGAATATTGAAAACATCCCTTATAAATACGTATTTATAAATAATAAAAAATTTAGTATTTGATAATTACTATTATTATTAATAATAATGTTTATCAATATATATATTTTAAAATTTACCATCTATAAATTTTACATAAATAATGATAAGAAAATTTTCCAGAAAAGGGGTACTCTTCAAAAATCCATTTTTCCTAGAAAAATATTTTTGTTTAAAAAGATACAATTTGAATCCATTTTAAATAATTAAAATAATATTTAATGATTAATTATTTAAAGAAAATTTAATTATTAAATATATAATTTTTTATTTAATATCTATATAATGATGATCACTAGACATATAGACAATATAGGATCATTATTTTCTTGAAAAAACCATTTTCTAAAAAATTATATTTCAACCTAATTTTCAAATTTTTTTAAATAAATGAAAACTTTTTTATTTTAGTTCTACAAAATATATCACATATTTATATTAATTAAAGAAAAATAATTTAATATGGTCAACTTAATTTATGGTTATAATGAAAAATAAAAATAATAAAAAGTATTTACCATGGTTAAGGTTCAAAGAGTGTTTTGTGTCTCACATGACCATATGTTAACATTAATTTTACAAAAAAAAATATAATTTATATTTAATAAATTTGATATCATGTTTAGTATGAATGGTTTAAAATTATATAATAAGTAAAAATTTATTTTTGAATTAAAGGATACATTACATAGTGTAAATACTAATTACCGTTATATAATAAAAATGATAATATTTAGAAAATATGGACGTTAAGAAAATAAAATGATTATTATTAGTGTTATATGTGTGGATATACCTCATCAACCCCCAATATTTATCAATTTTGGAGGAATGTGGGATGAGAGTGACTACCAATTATACAATAGTTTTTGGTATATTTAAAAATTGCACTCATCCTTATATTTAAAAGGTATCCACCTTCCCTCAATAATTCATAGCTCTCAATCCATTTAGATCAAAAACTCCTAAAAAATACTTCCCCAAAAATATTATCAATGTTATAAAGGATTTTCTAAAAAACCAATACTAGGGTAATTAATAAGAGATCTAGAGGAGGTATCTCTAAGCATATTGAATCATCTTCACCAAGCATTCCCATTTTTTACTTCCTCCTTTATCAAGTTAAATAACGTATTAAAAATAAAAAAAATAATTAAAAATATACCTAAAATACACTTATATCTTACTATGTTGATTTAATGATGTTTATCCATCTCCTTCAGAATCAAATGCTGAAAAAATTCATCGCTCATCTGTATAGTGGTCTACCACTACACAAACTGATGTAATTTTTTCCCTTACAGATTCCCATGGATATACATAATGATGGAAAAAAGAATATATATGATAAATAAGACATGATATTATTTCAGGTAAATTAATAGAAAATCAACATAATTACTATTTCACCTATTAAGGAAATGATGTCTTCACTTAGGCGTATATATGAACTACTATAACCATGAAGAAATTTGATTATTTCATATATAAAACATTAAAGACTGATTAAAAAATGTATATAGTGAATAAATTTGATATTTATTACATTAATATAATTCTAGACATAATAGATCTAAAACCCATGAAAAATAACTAGAAATTTCATGAAAAAACTTGCAAAAGAAAAATAGACAGTTAACACCAGAAACAGATGACATAATGAAATATTATTAACAAATGTGTAGTTAAAATATATAAGACAATGATATATCATATAATAAATACAAACATGGTTCTGGAATATATTAATAAAATATGTAAAACCAATATAATATAGGATTATTCATGTTTAATTAATGGGAATCATGAAGTAATCGACTTTGTGTAACACCTCAAGATTTTGTGAAATATTTTTTTCCAAATTATTTTAATATTTTTGATAATTTTCACTTCACTAAACAATAAATTTTTTATTATTATATTAAATAAATAAGTTTGGATTATGTTATATGAAACACCATGGTATGTTTCTGCTATACACATCCCTGAATTAGCTTATCTTACATGCCACATTGATTTTCTATGAAGGAACACATTATTATTATGATTATTTAAAATGATATAGATAAAAAAAAGAAAATAAAAAAATTAATATTAATAGTAACTAGTATTTTTTAATATCATTTATAATTATTTCGTTTAAATAAAGTATATATCAAATTATGTATATATTTTGTTTTGGAAAAATCCTAATATGTTTAGAAATATTGTTTTTTTAAAGGTACTACTCTTTATGTGCATATGTGAGAAACGAGATAATTAATTTTAGACACTCATAAAGAGATAATTTGATAGAATAAAAATAATTTTGAATTTAGAATGTCAAAATTAACTTTGGGTGAATTTTTTGTATTTTTATGACAATTTTTTTTATGGATAGAGAACAATATTGCATTATAGTAAAAACAACCATTTATTTTAAATAATTATTATACATAAAATTTATTTTTGAATTAAAAACCTTAAAATTATAAATATATTAAAACAATTTATTTTAATAAAATCATTTTTATATTGAGAATAGATAAAAAAATATTGAACTTTTGAATTTTCTTTTTTACTTACCTTCTCACCACCACTAAAGGATTAGAATTAAATAGAATTTCCCCACATCTATGAATTGAATTTCAAAAAAATGGATATTCATGGTTGCAATAATTATGATATTTATAGTCTAATCATATAAAATTAATTTTTTGGATATTATTAGTAGTAACTTAAGTATTTTTTTTATTTTCCACTGTTAAGGGTAAATCGGGTAATTAATAGTAAAAATAATATTATAATGTTATTAAATTACTATAACACTTGTTCTAATTTCATTTGATAAGTGGAATTCGACTATAATAAAACTTATACCAAAATTTTAACCTTTTAAGACACATGTGTAAAAATATGTAATTTATTATATTTTATTTAAAGATAAATTAAAAATTTAATAACCATATTATTAATAAATATAACAATTTTAATATAAGAATTTAAAAAATATAAATTCTACTATAAATAGTAATTGGGAAGATTAAATTCATATCTATAACATGATAAATTATTTATAATTTTCTCTGTTAAAATAATATTTTTAAATAATGACAAATTGATGATTTCATAATTGATTAATTAATAAAAGAATCAAATAAATGACATTAAAAATATTTAGAAAATATAAAATTTGAATTAATTAATGTTCTACAAATAGTTTATATGTTATTCCAATATGTTATTAGTGGCTTAATATGATTTTTTTTCTAATTTATCTTGCTATCTTTATTTTATTGAAAGACAATGTTGTGAATAGAGTCAAAAGTGAAACTAAGGATATTTTATAAAAATAATATTTGATTAAAATAATTAAAAATCAGAAAAATATTTAAAAAATATAGAGAGATTATAATTAGGTCTATAATTTCATAATGTCTATTTTTGGACAATTTCCAACATATAAGTAAAAATTTATAACCAGTTAATATTAAAAATGTTGTAACCAAAATTAAAATTACAATATATTAATTAAGGGTAAATTAAAATGATAAGGTTTAAAATAAATCAAAAACAAGTCTGAATATTAGTTTATGAATAGGATTTAACCCTTATCATCATAATATCAGCTATGAGTTGTATAACAAACACTATTACATGAAAATAACTTATATAATATTTAATGTCAATGATAGTTAAAAAATTTCACTCTCTAGTATTTTATATCTTTGATGTGTTCACATAGTAAAAAAACAATCCATGAACGAATATAAATAACTATATTGATAATGATGATATTATTATCGTCTTATAGTTTTATTTTGATTTTTTAGAAATTATATAATTACCTTATATTCTTTTTCAATGTCAAAACAATATTTTTTCAATTAACAATAAATTAAAATAATTAATTTTAATAACATTAAATTTGATATATTTTAGAGGAATGAAATTTTATGGTTCATTTAATAGATATATGAGATATATTATAGATTTGTGAAGGCATTATATTTTATATAATACTTTTTTGATGTATTTGACGAAAAATAAAATAAATTGTGCCAAATTTGTAAATAATGATTTTTTATTGAATTAATTTATTATTAAATAATTTAAAATAAAAAATATAAATAATAACTAAGGTTATATAGTATAGTCTAATATGTCACACAAAATTTATTTTTATCTGATTTGGATCTTTATTTATTAAGAATAACCTTATTATATTTTAATAATTTTTTTGGATTTTCAAAAGTCCCCCTTGCCTCATTTATAAAAGGGATCCACCTATCTCACTTCTTCACACCACATTGAGATATAAATATCGAGAAAAAATCTCTAATTTACCTTATAAACTCCTATAGTAACATTATATATGTTCCTTTTTTTAAAAATACTATATCTAATTTCCCTAATAGGTGATCTAGAGGGAGATCGTCGAAGAACAAGTAATCTCCTTACCGACTCTTTAAAAATTGTATTATTATTATACATTCACTTCATTTTTTGATTCCATTATAAAGTAACATCTCTAGTATCACCTATATTATGAGAATTTGTTATGATTATGTGACAACCATTTTCTATCTTCAATTCATCCTTTCAAAAATGAATGTAATACAGATATGTATATACGACTTACCATCTGCATGTCGTGGTGTAATCTGTCTCCACCCCTAATTTTTTAGATGTAAATAACGATGGATATTGTAACATCCCAGGTAAATAAATAATATGAAATTTTCATATTTATTAATATTTGTGAATAAAATATTAATATTACCTTAAAGGGAATGCTATGTTCAATGGAGTACCCAATACGCAATAATGAGTTTCTTTGAAATCTTACGTTGCACACTAATAATATAATAATATTATTTTAAATGGTAGTTAAAGCCTAGAAATTTTAATGGTAGGAATGAACAGAACTAACTACCAAATGATTATATATTCTTGTCAAATATTTTCTCATTCTTCCAAATAAATGTTAGAGGCTTAAAATGCAAATGAATCCAATTTTAAGCATAAATCTTCTAATATTCTTTAAAAGGTCGATTAAACACCTTTTGATGGAGAACCCTTTTAAAATATATTTTTGAAAATTTTATATTTGATATTTGAAAAAATAAAATACCTCTTTAGAATCAGGACATCAAAATTTACTTTGTGTACATTTTTGATATTTTGCCGATAAAGTTTATTTTTTTAAATGAATAGTGAAAATGCTGTATTTAAATTCAAATCCTTCTTTTTGTCTAATTTATTTATATGGTCATATTATATATTTAATTTGTTTTAAAGTGTAATTAAAATATATTTTTACCATTTAATACAATGGTGGTCATTTGAATTAATTTCACTTTGAAATTGGATATAAACAAGTCTCAATCTTTTAATAGATATTGTTTCTTCAAAACACGCTATTTGTTTTAACAGCGAGAATTGATTATAAAATTAATTAATGAAACTTATATGTTTTGAATTTTGTAAAATTGATATCATTTTTTAATTTGGAATATCAAATATAGCTTTGGGTAAATTTTTTGTATTTTTCTGACAAATGTTCATTTTCAATGAATAGTGAAAAATACTGCATTTTAATTCAAAACATCCTTTTCATCCAATTTATTTATATAGTTATATTGTCATATTAATTGGTTTTATGGTTTAATTTAATTATGTTTTTATAATTTAAAACAATTTTGGCCATTTTATGTAATTTCACTTTTAAATTGTATGTAAAAACAAATCAATATTTTGATAGATTTTACATCTTAAAAACCCATCTTTGGTTTTGACAATGGGAATTATTTTAAATTTATTACTAAAATTTTTCTGTTTGGAATTTGATAAAATGGATTCCATATTTGGAATCAGAAGGTCCAAATTATGTAATTAAGACTCTTTTTTTGACATTATGAATATTAACGACGGTAATTATCGTAAATTATTGTGTTTAATTTGTAATCGGGTAGTAAAGTGTAATAAAATAATAACATAAAAATATAACATGATCCCAAAATGTATCATAATTCTATTTTTGGTGACATGTAAGATCATGGGATGCCTTTTTCCAACCTTGGGACCCCATAGAATCACTTTAGTTTGATAGTGACCTTTTGTAATAATTTTTTTAAAGAAAGGAAAATGTTACCAAAGTATGTATCACCTAAGTAAAAAAGTTTTACTTTTGTTTAGATAAATGATATATTTGACTATAAACATTATTTATAAAGATAAAAAGATTTCCTACATTATGGTAATTTTTTTATAATTTTTAGACATTAAATAAATAAATTTATTTATGACACTGTGATGATGCAGTTATTACCTCATTAATGAACGATTTAAATAAAATGAGAAGATAAAGTAAAATATAAGACATAAACTTTTCAAAAAAAATATTGGATGGGTGTATTGAGAACCGTTATCACCTTATCCTCTAAATATATAATTTGGGGACCTTCAATACCTGAAAATATTTTTATAATAAAGTAACTTTTCAAGACTTTCCAAGAGTGCCCCTCCTCACTCTTATAAAAGGCACCCACCTCTACCCCTTACCCACACCTCTAAAGCCTTTTTCTCGACCAAAATCTTCTTATTTTATATCTAAAAATCCCCTTATGCATCCTAGAAGCATTACGTTAGGCATAAATCTCTTTAAGAAACACTTTTGGTTCAAACCAAAGGGAGTTACAAGATTTAAAGGTAACGTCTTTTCTTATGTTCTTTTGTTTTATTTTGCTTCTACAACTCCTTAAACTCTTTTTATTAATTTATTTTTTAACACAAAAAGTATCTTAAATATTATATGATTTTTTTATGATAATTATTCGAGCTACAATTACACACACATCCGTATAATGGTTAAAGAACATACTGTTTCCGTGGATGGAGAATTACTGCCTCCCGAAACTATGATTGTTCTATCTTCTCCTACCACCTATCATGGTGGCAATTATGATGGAACTATTTTTTTAATGATATATATTATATTTATTTATTATTTATGATTATTTATTTTACATTTAAAACTTACCTTTAGGCTTTTCATGTTGTGTATATGTGATAATTTCATCTGAGGAAGTGTGGACTACCGCCCCCTCAAGTGATGTGACTCATTCATGCAATACATGGAATGTATAATGAATGAAATTAATAAAATTATGTGAAATATACAACATATATATTATAATGGAATTATAATATATATATATATATCTCTTTTAGTTTTCATTCTATTAATGTGACAAAGAAATGAAAGTAGCGTTCATGCGTACGTACGGCCTACCGTCTCCATGAACGGTGCATTTCATTTTTATCTCCAAATGTTATGGAATAGTATAAAATGAATAAAAACTGGATATATATGATATTTAAATAATTAATTCCACTCTAGATATGATGTAATTATAACTACATAGGAAATTATTTTCACCCAAGTTTATTTTTGACTCATATAATAAACATCGACAAAAACATCTGATATGAACTCACATAAATAACTTATTATTATAACATTATAATATGTGATATTAATTGAATAAGAAACTTTAAATGAGGTCTTTAAGCAATTATTAATTGACCAAAGTTTATTATTCTTAAATATAATGAAACGAATAAGGAAAGTGAGACTTGAGATAAGGGATCCCGCCTCTCTCTTTCTTTTTAAGTACTCTCTTTTATGTCACTTCTTTTAAGCTCTTCTTTCTTATGTTTGGGGCTGTTCTTATATATTCCTACTACTATACATTTCATGTTCATATGATGAGAGAACATAATTTATATCATCAATCCATTTTTGGATGTTTTAAATGGCGTCGTTAGGCTGCTGAATTTTCGTAAGGGGATATCTTATCTCACTTTTAATTCGGTGAGATTTCCATTGTTTGCCACTTATTTATTGAATGTGGTGTATTGTGTTCTTACATATGATATATATTATCATGATTATATTTATATATTTGGTATTATGTGATTAATATTGTGTTTATTATCTTTTGGTCATAAGACTCGATCGATTACAATGAGGTATGTGGTTTTTATCTCACTTTTTATTCCCATGAGATTCATGATATATTCTTCACTATATCCATTGTGTGGTGTATGTACTAACCATGATTCCAATATTTGTTTCATATACTCTCATTTATGGGTATTTACATCAGCATTTTTTGGTTCTTATTTCATGGGGTGTACATTTCAAAAGTTACCCAAATCGGTAAGGGAACCTTTCACCCTCCTCTTTTTAAAAGATTTCTTTTGTTTGGTATTTTAATTTACATCATGTTATTTTAGGATATGTTCTAATATATCCTTATTGCTATAAATATTATGTCCAAGTGATGAGATACCCTTTTCTCTCTCATCAACTCATTTTATGAATTTTAATGTGACGCCATTATGTTGTCGAATTTTTGTAAGGGAACTTCTTAACCCAATTTCAACTATTTGGATCAAACCTATACTTCTTGATTATGTCATACTATGAATTGTGTGGATGAAATATGATTGTTTTACAGTTAATATCCTATTATGTTATGTGTATTTATATTTTCCACACAAAATCATGTAATATATTTATCTTTAATCTAAGGATATCAACTTTGTAAGGGACTTCATTTCAATCTCCTTTCATTGAGGCATATTTTTTTTTGCTGAACTTTCATTTATATGGTGTATAAACCCCTTTGACATTTAATCTTATTCAAAAGGATTATTTTTATATGAAGCGTTTTACTAAACGACTAAAGGGAATGTTTTTTTCTTACATATGAGGTGACAACGACTTCTCTGCCGCTGTGACCATTATTTGAGTTTCGGCTTCCTCTACAAGCCATACCTTTTTTTAAATGAAAAATAAATACCATCTTTTACATTTTTGTTATTTTTCTATTGAAAATGGTTTTGATAATGTTTTGATTATATCAATGTGTCTTTGATATCTTGTGATTGAAATGTGGAAATATTATGTTTCCTTTATGCATGTTTTATGTGATACGATTATGTTATGGTTTTTGGGAATTATTTATGAAGATGGGTGGTTCCATGATAAAATAATGGCGGATGAGCCCATGATAGCTCTCTAATGAACTGGGTAACATGAAGGATTTAAATTCTATGGTTTCTCCAAAGATATTTAGTGAATATACTGTAATGGGTATTGCAAACGTAACCATGAGGGTTACTCCCTACGTAATAATGTTATGAATGAATGAAATTACCTCTATGTCTTATGTTTTCTATTAGTTATTTATAAATCTTATGATTTCATAAGGTATGTTAATGTGCTTATGTTTTAAGAGTAAAGTATGATTTCATTGATTCTTGTGTATATATGGACTAATGTTTTCTTTCCATATTTTTATATCTCTTACTGAGATTTTTACACTCACCACAAGTTTTTTAAATGTTTTCCAAAGGACTTAAAGGTTAATAGGGTCAAGGATGGGATCAAGGAAAGGCATGCTATCTAAAACAAGGAACTAGTCATGTTTTTTTTACGAGTTTTTATTTTATAAAAATGGAAACTGAGTAGAAGTACCTACTTTGTAATCTTGTGAGATGTAATAGTTATTTCCTAATACTATAAAACTCTAAACCTAAAAAGATCCTCGATGTGAATTATTAATTTAATTCAATATTATGTAATGTTTTAAGGATGAGTCCTTATAGTTGGTTTCAATGGTCAGTTTAGATAACTTTAGAGGTTAGAGTGTTCTTTATGCATAAGTGACAAGTAGTAGATAACCACAATGGTTAGTATATTGGATGGAGTCCTTGTTTTTCTAGAAAGATGGAATGAGTTTGAGATAACTTGGATAATTATATCTTAGTTTTATCTGCCTCATTATTATATGATGATTCTAATGATATACTCACACTTACCTTTTTGGTTTTAGTAAATGGATGGTTCTAGCAGGCACCAATGTAGTAGTGGATTTGAAGAAAACTGCGACGGTTTTCTTAAAGAACAACTGATTGATATGGGAGACGCAATGAGAACTCTTGTGGTTTTTCTCAACCAAATATATGGAGTCATGATTAACCACTTGAACCTTGGTGAGTTCTTTAATGAATCATGTACGAGATAACTAACTCGATGTGGAAGTTCAGGTAATAATTATAAAGGTAACCATTAGGGTTTATATGATCCTTACTTTTGAGGTAATTATGGGTTACTATATGTTATGATGGAAAATTAAAGGCATGAGATAAACATGAGGTTAAATTATGTTATGGTTATTTTTGATGATTTTATCTCTTTTTGGGGAATGTTTTAAGAATTATATAGTTTTGGAAAAAGGAAAACACATAGACCGTGTGACAACCCATCGCGTCGGACAAAGCTGTGGGAATCGAACCCACAACCAAACTGCGACTAGTATTTATTTCCTACCACTGGAATAATGAAGTCCCTGGTTAGTATGACAAATTATTTTTAGTTAGATGATCTTATGAATCAGGAATAAGTTGATTTTGGATTATCTATGGAAATGATTAGCCTATCATGGATGATATGTGATTAGGTTAGTTACTTTTAAGTATGAGATTTTAAGAGTAACTGATGTTATTTATAGATAAATGTTAAGATTTATCTTAGAAGACTATGTGATTAAATCCTTTGGAGATTTGGGTTTAATTCTTATTTTGGATAACTTTGAATAATTTTATGGATAGCGGTTTATTGAATGGTCATTGATGATATTTGGGTTTTGTTGGAAAATTTTGGAGATTAAGAGTAATATTTCTTTTTATAACGAATTATCCTTTTGGGGTATTATCTGATCTTGTACTAACAATTTTTTTTGGTTTTGGTTAAGGTCTTAAGACATGGGAAATATATAGTTCATCTTCTGTGGGTTAGGTGATTCTCTAGAATTATATTATTGCACACTTAGTATGAACAAGTCATCCTTAAATACTCATCGTTTGGAGAAAATTTGAGTTTGTGTTAGAAATCTAGTAAAATATGAAAGTCTACATGACAAGTGATTATGTTTCCTTATGATTTAGTTAAGCTCATAAATAAATTCCTCTATGAAAATTAACTTAAAAAAAATTTGTCTGTTAACTTTTCCTATTTGAGAGTCAAATACCGTTTAACCCATCATAATTTTGTGATTTCTAGGGGTTAACTTTCTCCTAATCATGTTTTCTATCACTCTCCATCAGAACATGACACTTTGATTTCTCTTAAATATCCAAGTTTTCATGGAATCCTAGTATGGGTTAACTCGGGTGACCTTTGTACTTCTCATTATTTCTTTTAAAGTGGCAGTTTAATGGACTCCTTTTCCGATGTGGGGATTTCAATGAAACTTCCAAGACCAATTTTTAAATTGTGAGGATGCAATTCCCAAAAGGGGGGAAGGATGTAACATCCCAGGTAAATAAAGAATATGACATTTTCATATTTATTAATATTTTTGAATAAAATATTAATATTACTTTAAAGGTAATGCTATGTTCAATGGAGTACCCAATACACAACAATGAGTTTCTTTGAAATCTTACGTTGCACACTAATAATAAAATAATATTATTTTAAATGGAAGTTAACGCCTAGCCATTGTAATTGCAGGAATAAACATAACTAACAACCAAATGATTATATATGCTTGTCAAATATTTTTTCATTCATCCAAATAAATGTTAGAGGCTTAAAATGCAAATGAATCCAACTTTAAGCATAAATCATCTAATATTCTTTAAAAGGTTGATTAACCGCCTTTTGATGGAGAACCATTTTTAAATATATTTTGACATTTATATGTTATATTAGACAAAATAAAGTTCTTCTTTACAATAAAGACATCAAAATTTACTTTTTGTAATTTTTTTTATTTTTCCGATAATGTTCATTTTTTTATGAATAGTGAAAATACTCTATTTTAATTCAAAACCTCCTTTTAGTCTAATTTATTTATATTTTCAGATTATATTTTTAATTGGTTTTAAAGTTTAATTAAAATATATTTTTACCATTTAATCCAATGGTGGTCATTTGAATTAATTTCACTTTGAAATTGGATATAAACAAGTGTCAATCTTTTAATAGATATTGTTTCTTAAAAACACATTATTTGTTTTGACAGTAAAAATTGATTATAAAATTAATTAATGAAAATTATATGTTTTGAATTTGGTAAAATTGATATCATTTTTTAATTTGTAATATAAAATATATCTTAGGATGAATGTTTGGTATTTTATGACAAATTTACATTTTCAATGAATAGTGAAAAATACTGCATTTTAATTCAAAACTGCATTTTCATCATATTTATTTGTATAGTTATATTGTTATTTTAATTTGTTTTAAGGTGTAATTTAATTGAGTTTTTATAATTTAACACTATTTTGGTCATTTTATGTAATTTCACTTTAAATTGGATGTAAAAGGAAATCAATCTTTTGATAGATTTTACTTTTTAAAAACCTATCTTTGGTTTTGACAACATGAATTATTTTAAATTAATTAATTCTATTTATGTGTTTGAGATTTGATAAAATGGATTCCATATTTGGAATAAGAAGGCCCAAATTATGTAATAGAGACTCTTTTTCTTTTGGACATTATGAATAGTAACGATGGTAATTATTTTTAATTATCATGTTTAATTAGTAATCAGTTAGTTAAGGGTAATAAAATAATATCATAAAAATATAAAATAACCCAAACATGTGTCATAATGATATTGGTGGTGTCATGTCCGACTATGGGATTCCTTGTTCCAACCTTGGGACCCCATGGAATCACTTTAGTGTGATAGTGACCTTTTATCATATATTTTTTAAAGAACGGAAAATGTAACCAAAGTATGTATCACCTAAGTAAAACAATTTTAATTTTGTTTACATAAATTATCTCTTTGACTATAAAGATTATTTGGAAATATAAATAGATTTCCTAAATTAGGGTAATTTGTTTATAATTTTTAGACATTATATAAATAAATTTATTTATGACACCGTGATGATGCAGTGATTGCCTCATTAATGAACGATTTAAATAAAATGAGAAGATAAGGTAAAATATAAGACTTACACTTGTCAAAAACCTATTTGATGGGTGGATTTAAAACCCTTGTCACCTTATACTTTTAATATATAATTTTGGGACCTTTAATATTTGAAAATAATTTTACAATAAAGTAACTTTTCAAGACTTTCCAAGAGTGCCCCTCCTCCCTCTTATAAAAGGCCCCCACCTCTACCCCCCTACCCACACCTCTAAATACTTTTTCTAGACCAAAATCTTCTCATTTTATCACTCCAAAACCCTCTCTTTATTCTATAATCCATACCATAGTCAGAAAGATATTCAAGAAACCCTTTTGGTTCAAACCAAAGGGAGTTACCTGATTTAAAGGTAATGTCTTTTCTTATGTTCTTTTGTTTTATTTTTCTTATCCAACTGCTTAAACTCTTTTTATTGATTTATTTTGTATCAAAACCAGTATCTTTAATATACTATGATGTTTTTATGAGAATTATTCGATATACACTTACACACACCCCCGTCTAATGGTTAAAGAACATACTATTTCTGTGGATGGAGAATTACTGCCTCACGAAATGATGATTGTTCTATCTTATCCTACCACATCTCATGGTGTCCATTATGATGGAACTATATTTATTTATTATTTATATTATATTTATTTCCTCTCTATGCTTCTGTATTTTACATTTAAAACATACATTTATGATTTTCATGTTGTGCAAATGTGATAATTTCATTTGAGCAAGTGTGGACTACCGCTCCCCAAAGTGATGTGACTCATTCATGAAATACATGGAATATATAAATAATGAAATTAATTAACTAATTTGACTTATATAAAATATATATTATACTGGAATTATAATATATATCTCTCATTTATTTTTAATTCCATTAATGTGACAATGAAATTAAAGTAGCGTTCATGCGTACGTACGACCTACCATCTCCATGAACGGTGCATTTCATTTTTTATATCCAAATGTTATAGAAGAGTATAAAATGAATATATAATGGATATATATTATATTTAAATCATAAATTCCATTCTGTAGATGATGTACTTATAATTAAATAGGCATTTATTTTCAAACAAGTTTATTTTTGACTCATTTACCGAACATCGACAAAAACGTCTCATATGAACTCACATAATTAACTAATTATTATAAAATTATAATATGTGATATGAATTGAATAATAAAATATAAATGAGGTCTTTAAGCAATTATTAATTGAAAAAATTCTATTATTCTGTAATATAAAGAAACAAACAAGACAAGTCGAACTTGATTTAAGATATCCAACCTCCCTCTTTATTTTCATAAACTCTCTTTTATATCACTTATTTTAATCTCCTATTTATTTTGTTTGGGGATGTTCTTCTATATTCCACATACTATACATTTTATGTTCAAATTATCCTAGACCCTAATTGATATCTTCAATCCATTTTTGGAAGTTTTAAGTGGCACCGTTAGGGTACCGAATTTTCATAAGGGGATATCTAACCTCACTTTTAATTCCATGATATTTCCATTTTTCGCAACTTATTTATTGAATGTGGTGTATTGTGTTCTTAAATTTGATATATATTATCATGATTCTATTTATATTCATGGTATTCTGTTATTCATGTTGTGTTTATTATCTTTTGGTGATACGACTCGATTGATTACAATGAGGTATGAGGTTTTTATCTCACTTTTTATTCCCATGAGATTCATGCTATATTCATCACTATCTCTGTTGAGTTGTGTATATACTGAACATTATTCTAATATTTGTGTAATACACTCTCATTTATGGGTATTTACATCAGAATTTTTTGGTTCTTCTTTCATGGGGTGTACGTTTCGAAAGTTACCCAAATCGGTAAGGGAACCTTTCACCCTCTTCTTTTTAAAAGACTTCTTTTGTTAGGTATTTTAATTTACATATTGTTATGTTGGGATATGTTCTTATCTATCATTATTTCTATAAATATTATTTCCATTTGATGAGATACTCTTTTATATCTTGTCAACTCATTTTATTAATTTTAAAGTGACGTCGTTAGGCTGTCAAATTTCTATAAGGGAACTTCTTAACCCAATTTCAATTCTTTGGATCAAACCTCTATATCTTGATTATGTCGTACTATAAATATATTTGGATGACCTCCAATTGTTTTACACTTAATATCCTCTTATGTTAGGTGTATTTATATTTTCCACACATAATCATGTAATTGATTTATCCTTAATCTAAGGATACCGACTTTGTAAGGGACTTCGTCTCAATCTCCTTTCATTGAGGCATATTTTTTTATACACAACTTTCTTTTATAAGGTGAATAAAACCCTTTGACTTTTACTTTTATTCTAAAGGATTATTTTTATACGAAGCGTTTTACTAAACGACCAAAGGGAATGTTTTTGTCTTACGTATGTGGTGACAACGACTTCTTCGCTGCCATGACCATTATTTGAGCTTTGGCTTCCACTAAAAGCCATAACATTTTTTAAATGAAAAATAAATACCATGTTTCAATTTTCTATTATTATGGTATTGAAAATGGTTTTGATAATGTTTTGATTATATCAACGTGTCTTTGATATCTTGTGATTGAAATGTGTGAAAAGTTATGTTTACTTTATGCATGTTTTATGTGACATGATTATGTTATGGTTCTTGGGCATTGTTTATGAAGATGGGTGGTTCTGTGATAAATTAAGGGCGGGTGAGCCCATGATATCTCTCCAATGCATTGAGTAACGTGAATGATTTAAACCCTAAGGTTTCTCCGAAGATATTGAGGGAATATACTATAACGGGTATTCCAAACGTAACCATGAGGGTTACTCCCTACGTAAGAATGTTATGAATGACTCAAGTTGCCTTTATGTCTTATGATTTCTATGAGTTATTCATAAATCTTACGATTTCAAAAGGTATGTTAAAGTTCTTATATTTTAAGAGTAAATTATGATTTCATTGATTCTTATGTGTACATGGACTTATGTTTTCTTTCCGTATTTTTATATCCCTTACTGAGCTTTTTACGCTCACCCCAAGTTTTTGAAATGTTTTCCACAGAACATAAAGGTGAATAGGGTCAAGGATGGGATCAAGGAAAGACATGATATTTATAACATAGAACTAGACATGTTTCTTTTTAAGAGTTTTTATTTTATTAAAAAAAATGGAAACTGAGTACAAGTGCCTACTTTGTAATCTTGTGAGATGTAATAGTTATGTCATAAATCTCTAAAACTCCAAACCTGAAGAGATCCTCAATGTGAATTATTCATTTAAATTAAGATTATGTATTGTTTTACGGCTGGGTCCTTATAATTGGTATCAAGGTCAGTTTAGATAACTTTAGAGGTTAGAGTGTTATTTAAGCATAAGTGACAAGTTATAGATAACCACCATGGTTAGTATATTGGATGGGGTCATTGTTTTTTTTAAAAAGTTGGAATGAGTTTGAGATAACTTGGATATGTATATCTTAGTGTTTATCTACCTCATTATTATATAATGATTCAAATGATATACTCACACTGACTATTTTGGTTTTAGTAAATGGCTAGATCTAGCAGGCACCAAAGTAACAGTGGATGTGAAGAAAACTGTGATGGTTTTCATAAATAACTACTTAATGATATGGGAGCTGCAATGAGGACTCTTGTGGTTTTTTCTCAACAAAATATCAGGAGTAATGATTAACCAGTTGAACCTTGGTGAATTCACTAATGTATCAGGTATGAGATAACCAAATCGATGTGGAAGTTCAGGTAATAATTATAAAGTTAACCATTAGGGTTTATATGATCCTAACTTTTGAGGTAATTATGGGTTATTATATGTTATGATGGAAAATGAAAGGCATGAGATAATCTTGAGGTAAAATTATGTTATGGTTATTTTTGATGATTTTACCTCTTCTTGAGGAATGTTTTATGAATTATATAGTTTTGGAAAAAGGAAAACATGTAGACCATGTGACAACCCCCTGCATAAAACAAAGATGTGTGAATCAAACCCACAACCAAATTGTGACTGGTATTTATCACCTACCACTGGAATACGTGAAGTCCCTGGTTAGCATGACAAATTATTTTTAGTTATATGATCTTATGAATTAGGAATAATTTGATTTTGGGTTATCTATGGAAATGATTAGCCTATCATGGAGGATATGTGATTAGGTTAGTTACTTTTCAGTATGAGACGTTAAGAGTAACTGATGTTATTTGGATATAAATGTAAAGATTTATCTTGGAAGACTATGTGATTAAATTCTTTGGATATTTGGGTTTAATTCTTATTTTGTATTACTTTGAGTAATTTTATGGATAGATATTTATTGAATGGTCTTTGATGAACATTGGGTTTTGTTGGACAAATTTTCTACATTAAGAGTGGTATTTCTTTTTATAAAGGATTATCCTTTTTGGGTATTATCTGATATTGTACTAACAATTTTTTTTTGGTTTGGCTAAGGTCTAAAGACATGGGAAAAATATAGTTTATCTTTTGTGGGTTAGGTGATTCTCTAGAAGTTGATTATATCACTTTAAATATGAATAAGTCATCCTAAAATACTCACTGTTTAGAGAAAATTTTACTTTTTGTTAGAAATATTGTAAATGATGAAAGTATACATGACAAGTGATTATGTTTCCTTATGATTTTGTTAATCTCATAAATAAATTACTCTATGAAAAGTAACTTAAATCAAAATGTTGTCTATTAACTTTTCCTACCGTGGAATCAAATACCGTTTAACCCATCATAATTTTGTGATTCTCTTAGGGTTAACTTTGTCCTAATCATGTTTTCTATCACCCTCCATCAGAACATGACCCTTTGTTTTCTCCGCCATATGCAAGTTTTCACGGAATCCTAGTATGGGTTAACTCAGGTGACCTTTTTACTTCTCTTTCTTTCTTTTAAAGTGACAGTTTAATTGACTCCTTTTCCGATGTGGGGATTTAAATAAAATTTCCATGCCCAATTTTAAAATTGCGGGGATGCAACTCCCAAAAGGGGATAAGGATTTAACATCACTGGTAAATAAAGAATATGAAATTTTCATATTTATTAATATTTGTGAATAAAATATTAATATTACTTTAAAGGTAATTCTATGTTCAATGGGGTGCCCAATACGCAACAATGAGTTTCTTTGAAATCTTACGTTGCACATTAATAATATAATAATATTATTTTAAATGGTAGTAAATGCCTAGCCATTGTAATGGAAAGAATGAACAGAACTAACTACCAAATGATTATATATTCATTTCAAATATTTTTTAATTCATCCAAATAAATGTTAGAGGCTTAAAATGAGAATGAATCCAATTTTAAGCACAAATCTTCTAATATTCTTTAAAAGGTCGATTAACCTCCTTTTAATGGAAACCCCTTTTTAAATATATTTTTGACAATTTTATATTTTATATTTGAAAAAATAAAATCCTTCTTTATAATCAAGACATCAAAATTTAATTTGTGTAAATTTTTGTTATTTTTCCGATAAAGTTCATTTTTTAATGAATAGTGAAAAAGCTGTATTTTAATTCAAACCCTCTTTTTAGTCTAATTTACTTATTTGGTCAGATAATATTTTTAATTGGTATTAAAGTTTAATTAAAATATAGTTTTACCATTTAATCCAATGGTGGTCATTTTAATTAATTTCACTTTGAAATTGGATATAAACAAGTGTTAATCGTTTAATACATATTGTTTCTTAAACACACGCTATTTGTTTTGACATAGGGAATTGATTATAAAATTAATTAAGGAAACTTCTATGTTTTGAATTTGGTAAAATTGATATCATTTTTGAATTTGGAATATCAAATATATCTTAGGATAAATTTTTGGAATTCTTCTGACAAATGTTCATTTTCAATGAATAGTGAAAAATACTGCATTTTAATTCAAAATTGTCTTTTCATCCAATTTATTTATATAGTAAAATTGTAATTTAATTGGTTTTAAGGTGTATTTTAATTATTTTTTTATAAGTTAATACAATTTTGGTCATTTTATGTAATTTCACTTTCAAATTGGATGTAAAAACAAATCAATCTTTTGATAGATTTTACTTCTTAAAAACCCGTCTTTGGTTTTAACTACAAGAATTATTTTAAATTAATTTTGACAATTTTTGTGTTTGGAATTTGATAAAATGGATTCCATATTTGGAATCATAAGGTCCAAATTATGTAATTAAGACTCTTTTGTTTTTGGACATTATGAAAAGTAACGATGGTAATTATCTTTAATTATCATGTTTAATTAGTAATCGGGTAGTTAAGGGTAATAAAATAATATCATAAAAATATAAAATGACCCCCAACATGTGTCTTAATGCTATTTTTGGTTTTATGTCCGACCATGGGATTCCTTGTGCCAACCTTGGGACCCCGTGGAATCACTTTAGTGTGATAGTGACCTTTTATCGTATTTTCTTAAAGAATGGAAAATGTAACAAAAGTATGTATAACCTAAGAAAAAAAATTTTATTTTATTTACATAAATGATATATTTGACTATAAATATTATTTTTAAATCTAAAAATATTTCCTACATGGTGGTAAATTTTTTATAATTTTTAGACATTAAATAAATAAATTTATTTATTAGACCGTGATGATGCAGTGATTACCTCATTAATGAATTATTTATATAAAATGAGAAGATAAGTTAAAATATAAAATATAAATTTGTAAAAAACCTGTTGGATGGGTGGATTTAGAACCCTTATCACCTTATCCTCGAAATATATAATTTTGGGACCTTTAATATCCGAAAGTCATTTTATTAAAATGTAACATTTCAAGACTTTCCAAGAGTGCCCCTCCTCCCTCTTATAGAAGGCCCCCGACTCTACCCCCTTACCAAAACCTCTCAAGAGTTTTCCTAAACAAAAATATACACATTTTATCTCTCCAAATCCCTATTTTCATCCTATAATCCTTACTTTAGGAAGAATGCTTTTCAAGAAACCCTTTTGGTTCATACCAAAGGGAGTTACCTGATTTAAAGGTAATGTCTTTTCTTATGTCGATTTGTTTTATCTTGCTTCTCCAAGTCCTTATACTCTTTTCATTCATTTATTTTGTAACAAAACCAGTATCTTCAATAAACTAGGATTTTGTTATGAGATGGATTAGAGATACATTTACACACACCACTGTCTAATGGTTAAAGAACATACTGTTTCCATGGATGGCGAATTATTGTCTCACGAAACGATGATTGTTCTATCTTCTCCTACCACCTCTCATGGTTGCCATTATGATGGAAGTATATTTATTTATGATAGATATTATATTTTTTTACTCTCTATTCTTCTATATTTTATATTTAAATCATACCTTTATGCTTTTCATGTTGTGAAAATGTGATAATTTCATTTGAGGAAGTGTGTACTACCGCCCCTCAAGTGATGTGACTCGTGTAGGAAATATATGGAATATATAAAGAATTAAATTAATGAACTTATGTGTCATTTATAAAATATATGTTATCCTGTAATTATAATATATATATATATATATATCTCATTTATTTTTAATTCCATTAATGCGACAATGAAATGAATGTAGCGTTCATTTGTATGTACAACTTACCGTCACCATGAACGTTGCATTTCATTTTTAACTCCAAATGTTATGGAATAGTATAAAATGAATATATACTGGATATATATGATATTTAAATAATTAATTAAATTCTTGATATGATGTAATTAAAACTACATAGGAAATTATTTTCAAAGAAGTTTATTTTTTACTCATATACAGAACATCGACAAAAACGTCTCAAATGAACTCATATAATTAACTAATTATCATAACATTATAATATGTGATATGAATTGAATAATAAACATTAAATGATGACTTTAAGAAATTATTAATTGACCAAAGATTATTATTCAATAATATAAAGAAACAAACAAGACAAGTCGGACTTGAGGTAAGGGATCCAACGTCTCTCTTTCTTTTCAAGTACTCTCTTTTATGTCACTTATTTTAAGCTCTTCTTTATTATGTTTATGGATGTTATTATATATTCCTCTTAATTTAATTTTTATTTTCATATGATTAGAGACCCTAATTGATATCTTCAATCCATTTTATGATGTTTTAAGTGGCGTCGTTAGGCTGCTGAATTTTCGTAAGGGGATATCTTATGTCACTTTTAATTCCGTGAGATTTCCATTGTTCGCCACTTATTTATTGCATGTGGTGTATTGTGTTCTTAAATTTGATAAATATTATCATTATTATTTTTATATTCATGGTATTATGTTATTAATATTGTGTTCATGATATTTTGGTCATACGACGCGATTGATTACAATGAGGTATGGGGTTTTTATCTCACTTTTTATTCCCGTGAGATTCATGCTATATTCGTCACTATCTATATTGAGTGGTATATGTAATGTAAATGATTCTAATCTTTGTGTAATATACTCTCATTTATGGGTATTTACATCATCATTGTTTGGTCCATATTTCATGGGGTGTACGTTTCGAAAGTTACACAAATCGGTAAGGGAACCATTCACCATCCTCTTTTAAAAAGACTTATTTTGTTGGGTATTTTTATTTACATCTTGTCATGTTGGGATATATTCTTCTCTATCCTTATTTCTATAAATATTATGTCCAAGTGATGAGATACCCTTTTATATCTCATCAACTCATTTTCTGAATTTTAATGTGACGCTGTTTGGCTGTCGAATTTTTGTAAGAGAACTTCTTAACCCAATTCAAATTCATTAGATCAAACCTCTACTTCTTGATTATGTAGTATAATGAATAAGTGTGGATGAACTCCTATTGTTTTAGACATAATATCCTATTATGTAAGGTGTATTTATCTTTTCCACACATAATAATGTAATTGATTTATTCTTAATCTAAGGATACCTACTTTGTAAGGGACTTCGTCTCAATCTCCTTTCATTGAGGCATATTTTTATTTTACACAACTTTCTTTTATATGGTTTATAAACCCTTTTGAAATTTAATTTTATTCAAGAGGATTATTTTTATATGAAGTGTTTTACTAAATGACAAAATGGAATGTTTTTGTCTTATGTATGCGGCGACAACGACTTCTCCGCCGTCGTGACCATTATTTGAGTTTCGACTTCCTCAACAAGCCATAACTTTTTTTAAAAGAAAAATAAATACCACATTTTACTTTTCTATTATTTTTGTATTGAAAATGGTTTTCATAATGTTTGGATTATATCAATGTGTCTTTGATATATTATGATTGAAATGTAGAAATGTTATGTTTCATTTATGCATGTTTTATGTGATACGATTATGTTATGGTTCTTGAGAATTTTTTATGAAGACGGGTTGTTCCGTAATAAAATAAGGGCGGGTGAGCCCGTGATAGCTCTCTAATTCATTGGGTAACTCAAAGGAGTTAAATGCTAAGGTTTCTCTGAAGCGATTTAGGGAATATACTCTAATGGGTATTCCAAACGTAACCACGAGGGTTACTCCCTACGTAAGAATGTTATGAATGCCTCAAGTTACCTTTATATCTTATGTTTTCTATGACTTATTCATATATATTATGATTTCATAAGGTATGTTAATGTGCTTATGTTTTAAGAGTAAAGTATGATTTCATTGATTCTTATGTATATATGAACTAATGTTTTCTTTCAATATTTTTATATCCCTTACTGATCTTTTTACGCTTACCCCAAGTTTTTGAAATGTTTTCCACAGGACTTAAAGGTGAATAGGGTCAATGATGGGATCAAGGAAAAACATGCTATCTAAAACATGGAACTAGACATGTTTATTTTTAAGAGTTTTTATTTTATGAAAAAAATGGAAACCGAGTAGAAGTGCCTACTTTGTAATCTTGTGAGATGTAATAGTTATGACCTAATTCTCTAAAACTCTAAACCTGAAAATATCCTCAATGTAAATTATTCATTTAATTAAAGATTATGTAATGTTTTAAGGCTGGTTCCTTATAGATATAATAGATATAAATAATAAATATGACAATATATTTATTCTTTTATAATTAATAGACTATTTATTTTTTTACCCTTCCTCCATTGTGACAGTGACATCATCACTCATTCGTATATACTGCCTATTATCTCCACAACATGATTAACTTCATCTTCAACCTTAACCATTTTCAAAATTATTACAATAAATTAATATAATTAATAAGTATGAAATATATTACATAATCATTATAATGGGATAATATATAAATATATATACATCATTTACCTTCTTCCATTCAATATGGAAAGAAAACTGAAATTGCATTCATGCTTCCATATGACTTACCATATCAATTAATGGTTTATTAAATTTCTTATATAAATATTATATATATATTTATAATAAATATATATGAAATATAAATAATTTTTTAAATTCTATAATTATGTAAATCATTATCTATGTAACAGTATCAAGAATGAAAATTCAAAACACATATGATAAATAAATTCATTATTAAACGAAATGTTTCTTTAATGTGTAATTGTTAATAAATGGGTAATATATAGTCATAAAATAATCATATATGATATAATAAATATTATTATGATTTTGGTATATGTTAAAAATATGTTTAAAACCACAATATTGGAGTTCCATACTTGTATGGATGAAATCGTACCTAAGGTAATTATTAACTCCACAATCTCATTATTATCTAGATTTTTTATATATAATTATGAATAAGGAAATAATAATCATACATGTGTATTATTCTTAATAATTTATTCAAAAATATTTCTAATAATCTTCTAAATTTTTTTAATGTTATTTTTACCCATTTATAATTTTTTACTAAATGGTTCCAAAATAATCTTTGGCCATTTTCCTAAAGATTAATTTTTTTAGTTTTCTAGAAAATGTATAAGAAGAATGTTTTTTAATTTATATTAGATGAATGATTTTTTACATGTTCAAGATTCCGAGGATTCATGAATCTTCCATTACAATCATATAGTTTTATTTTAAAAAAAATTATTTTAAAATTTCATGAAATTTCAATTAAATAAATTAATTGCGAAGCCAAAATGATATTTTTCTCAATAATTATTTAATGTAATATCTCAAAAAATATATTTTTATAAGATAATGTTGTTTTGTGTTACTTATTTTTTACTAGGGATATGATTCAATTTTCTATTATTATTCACTATATTAATGGACTTTGTTTGTTTTGGAATTATATTTACGAAACCCATTTCTTTTTTATAGGATATGTTATGATATAATGAGGTTTATGAAATCCATTTCATTACATGGATTTTTATACGATTAATGACTTATGTTCATGGGTCATATATCTTCATGGTTTTCATTACGTTATGGGTGTGACCTATATCTCCATCAAATGTATAAGGAAATTATTAACATCTGATAAGATAGACACAATGGACCGTGTCCACTAAGATGGTATTCAGAGTGAACCATGACTACAAAAATGGTTATGAGGGTGAACCATGTCTACCAATATAGATATCGTAGTAAACCATGAGAAAAATGATGGTGTGAAGACAGAACCCATACTGCTAATATGGCCTTGGTAGCGATTCCTTGATTACTATTGAAATCATTTTATACTCGTATGTCTCTACCAATAATTCACTATCATATTCGAATGTTATGATTTCTTGGATTATGTTATTTATTTTTTTAGGATTCAATTATTTTGAGCTACCAATCAATATTAAACAATTCTTATTTATGATCATTGATATGTAGGGTATGATATGATATTTTCATGATCATGTTCCTATAAACATATTCTTCTGAATAAGTTTAAAAGTTACCCATGTTTACCCATAAAGAACATCTAGCCTCACGATTTTCATATGTTTTATTTTCCCCAATATATAAATAAATTCTTTAAGTAAGAAAAATAAATGGATGGATAATTATGGGGGATGTTTTGGATATTTCAATATGGATTATTAAATTTTTCTATGTTTTCAATGGTTTTGGACTAATACGGTCATTGGGTGTGTGTTTTTGTAATGTACTATGTATTTTTCAAAAGTGATGTAATGTTATTATACGTCAAGTATGGGTCAGTATAATTAGCATTAGAGAAATGTTTTAGTAATAATATGGTAACTAGGATGATAAAATAGTAGTGATTTTTCTAGGTATGTTTCTAAAAATATAATTAGAGATTCATATAATAATAATTCCAAGGATGTGGAAAAGTGTCAAAAAATGTCCTCGAATTTTGGTAAAGGATAGAGTGAGTGGTTTCCCATAATTACGTTACTTTCTTGATGATAAAAGTGGATGTGGATCTATTACATATGTAACTAGGGTAAATAACTACAAAATAGTGTGAATGACCCAACTCTTTTGTAAGATGGTATATAAAAATGGGCATTGCTGCACACATGGTTTGGAACTTCCATGGGATAAGAATTGGGAATTCAAAAACTCCTCATACACTGTCATAAAGAATTTAAATATGTGTTGTCTATGAATAACATAGGATAAATATAGTATTAAAAGACTAATAAAAGTTTCATAATTTAAACATAATATAACTGGGGTTTTTATGATTATGTACTTCCTCACTATGAAAATTTTCTTTTACTTTATGATTTCGGTTTTAATAAAATGAGTTAACCAGAAGGACCATGGTTATAATTGAATTTGACCTAGAATTTGCTGATGGTCAATAAAATGGGATGATCAATAGAGAGAAAAATAGTGTGATTATTTAGAATCAGCTATCATGATATATGATTAAAAATTTTAGGTTTCATGATATTATAAAAATGTCGAATAAGAGGAAGGTAGAAATTTATAAATGTTCACTTGTTATGGTAAATATAGGAAAGAAGATTAAGTTTCTACCATTTCAAGTGGAAGGGAAGAATAAAATTTATTTGTACCTCAAATTGATGGAAATATGTTTTCTCTATGAAAAAATGGGTCGTAGTGTGATGAATTATATTGGAGTTCATAGTCTCATATGTGGAGAACATGACCATTACCCAACTTAATTCCATAACCTATGAAATTACTTTTAAAAAAATTAAGAACCTATTACATTCCAACCATTGAGGAGGAAGTATTAATGTATTTATGTAATTTGATTCTATAATCATGAATGGTGAATTATATATGGATTTTTCAGATTTTGTTTTTCACTCATGATTTTCATGAATATGTTGAATAGTTCATATTGAAAATAAAATTTGTTTAAAGGAAAGTTTATATTAATGAGATGTAGATGACTAAGGGAATTATAAACCATAATGTTTTCTTAATATTATGATAATTATGTTTAGATAAGATACATTTTGTATATAAATCATTGAATTGGATGGTATTGATTACCTTAGAATTGATAAATGATTTTTTGACAAAGAATTATTTGTTTTCATGGATGGAGTTTATAACATTTTATATACATGGAATATATTCAATAAACATTGGAGTAAGGAAACAAGTTTTTTTTCAACAATTATGTATGGTAATTCATCCTCATATCATGTTAGAAGAGATCATACGAAAAAAGAATTCACATGTTTGGAATGTGAAAACCATGAGTTACCCAATGATATATATGAGATTAATGTTAAGGTAATATAGTGTATGTCTTTCTAATGTTTTTTATTTTCTTCCATTGAATGGAATATAAGGTTATAAATTTATGGAAATTTTATGTTATTTATTGAATGATGATTGTGTGATTAAAATATTATATCACAATTGGTGGACTTATGCATATTTGATATCTCATGTTAACCTTTTGTTGTGATAAATATAAATGGGATGACCCAACATTCTACTTATAGATCTCATGATATTCTAATTCTTTAGGAATACCAAATTTTACTTTGTTTATTGGAATAATATATGATGTAGAAATTTATCAATCCATTAGAAAGGGTGATATTATGCTGAAATCTAGTAAGTATGTCTTCATATGAAATTTTTTCAACATTAGGAAAATATCATGATATAAAATGGTTTTCCTATTATCATCATTATATATGATATCATGACCACATTAACATGTCTTTATTTTATGGGTTTTAATATTAAAATTCTATATATCATCAATATTCTTATGATTAGTGATCATTATTTATGTTTTTTATAATTTATTCTTATCCCATATCCCCAAATCATCACCTATGTTATCCTACATAGAGACCTCATTATTATTTACTCAATGTAATCATTATTTTATATATTTATCATATTAGATGGATGTTTTTAATTCCTTTTTGTGATATGGTTTTCTTGGAAATAAAATTTCCAATATTAAACTATTGATATCCAAAAAAAATTAGAGGGTGAAATTCATTTTATGGTGGGTAAAAAGTCACGCCCCAATATTTTGTAAATTATTATTATTTCTGAATAAATTTAACATTTTTTAATTTTTTCACTTCCCAGAAAACTGAATATATATTTTTTCATCATATAATATAACTAAGATAAAATTATGTTATAAAAAACACCATGTTGTGCTTTCTCTATGCGCAATACTTACTTAGCTTGTGTTACACACAAAAAATAGTTTCTATGCAACAAAAAATTATTATTATAATTATTTGACTGGATATAGTTATAACATAGACATTAAATGTTGTAATATGAATAATAATTACTAATGTTTAAATGTTACCAATAAATTTTCATGAAAATAAAACATATTTAAAATTTAATATAGATTTTTTTGTAAAATTGTATTACATTTAGAAATATTGCTTTCATGAAGGAACTACATTTTATATCCCCTTTCTAACAAGAAGAAAAATAATTCAAAAAACCCTTAGAAAATTAATGTTATAATATAATCATCATTTTTGAATTTGTAATGTCAAAATTAAAATAAGGTGAATTTTTAGTATTTTTCTGAGAAGATTCATTTTTTAATAAATAATGAAAAATACATCATCGTAGTTAAAAACCACCATTTGATTAAATAATTATTATAATTTAATTTTCATGTAAAGTAAAAATGTATTTATTATACATATATAAAAAAAATTAGTTCATTTTAATCATTTGTATAATGAAATCATATATAAAAATTTATTAATATTTTGAAGGTTCTTTTTACCCGCCTTCTCGCCATGTCTACATGATTAGCATTAAACCTTATTATCCTTCTTCTATATAGTGAATTAAAAAAAATTACATACATGGTTATAATATTTATTATATTTTGTGTCCAATAAGATAAAATTAATTTTTTGATATTATAAATAGTATCTTTAGTAAATTTAATTTATTTACAATGGTTAATGATAAATTGAGTAATTAAAAGTTAAAATTATATTATATTGTTCTAAAATTACCCCAATATATTCTCATTATTTAATTGGATAAGTGGTATTCTTCTAAAAAAACCTTATTCGTGAATTATATCCTCTTTAAGAATCTTTGGTAAGAATATGAAATTTATTATATTTTATTTAAAGATTAGTTAGAAATGTATACTCATATTTTTAATAACTATATCATATTTAATATAGGGTTATACAGAAAAAGAATTAGAACAAAAATATATTTTATATCTAAAATTATTATCTATATAATTATAATTTATTAATTATTTGATTGATATATTATTTGACTTAAATGGCGACACAATGATGACACAATAATTGTATAATTTTTTAAAGGTTAAAATAAATGTATTTAACAATATTAAAATAAATATAATTTGATTTAACTAAGGAAATCCATGAATTTTATGAGATACTATGACATTTTAAGAGTGACTTAAATTTTTAGGTTCGAAATTATCGTTTTTTGGACCATTTAAAGACATCATTATGAATAGTGTCAAAATTGAGTGTAATGATATTTTATAATTTTTTTTTAAAAATTAACTAAAAATCATAAAAAATATAGAGTTATTATGATAAGGTATAAAATGTACAAAATTTACAATTTATATACAATTCACCCCATATAAGTAATAATTTATAAACTCTTAATATTTAAAATACTGTAACAATAATTAAATTTACAATAGATTAATTAAGGGTAAATAAAAATGATAAGGTTAAAAATAAAACCAAAACATGTTAAAAATTAATTGGATTAAGTGGATTTGACACATATCACCCTATTATATAACTACATTTTTTAATAGACACCAGTACTTTAATATAACACAAGTGTTATTTAAAGTAAATGATAGTTTAAAAATATCTTTATGTTGTATTTAATATATTTTTTGTGTACATATAAGAAATAATCAAGATATGAATGAATATAAATGTCTATGTTTATCATAATGAAATTACATGAATTATATAATCAAACTATGAATTTTCAGAAATTGTAAAATTAACTTACATGCTTATTCAATGTTAATACAAAATTTGTTTAATTATTATAAATAAAAAGTAATTTATTTAAATAACATTAATTTTTATATATATTTGATGAATTTAAATGCATATTTTTTTATTAGTATTAATGATGTATTAGATTTTTTTTGAAATCATTATACTCTAGTTTCATCTTTTTCTTGTTTTCTAAAATCCAAATTAAATGAATGGTATCAAAATTAAAAATAATGGTATTTTATGAATTAATATAATATAGAATTATTTAAAAATCACATACATTAAAAATAATAAAAAATGGGACAATATATGGTGTAAAATGTCTGTACCCATTCATTTATATGTAATTTGAATGTTTTATTATCTAGAATATCTTTATTATATTTCAATATTTTATGTATTTCCTAAAGAGCCCCTGGTCTCAATTATAAATGGGAACCTCCTCTCTCACATCTTCACAACACATTAAACTTTAATTCTCTACCAAAATATGAAAATCTACCTTATAAACTTCTATAGTATCATTATATTTGTGATGTTTTTCTCAAATGACAATATCTAGTGTCCCTAAGAGGTTATCTGTATGATGATCGCCGAAGAATAGGTAATCTTTTTACAGAATCTTTTGAAATTGATTCCTATTATACTTCGTATTCATGTGTTGATTCCATTATAATGTAATAACTTTAGTATTAAATATATTATTATATGTCATTATGATTATTTAATAACTCTTTTACACTTTTTATTCATTCTACAAAAAATTATTTTACCACGCGTGGGTACGTATGACTTACCATCTCCACGCCATGGTTCAATCTATATTTCATTAATACATAATTTGGATGAGAATAATTATGGATATAATTGATATAAATTAAAAAAAAATGTAATTATATTTTGTTATAATTAATATTTCAACTAATTCCCAAAATTTTTACTATTAAGAGAATGATATCGTCACTAATGCATACATACGGTATACTGTCTCCATGACGTGATGCGATTCATCTTACATGTTAACCATTTTAAGAATGATCATAGTAAATAGAAATAATGAGTAAATATTAAATATATAATTTAATAATGTTAATATATATATATATATTATTCAATTACCTTCTTTCATTGAGTAGGATAAGAAAACAAGAATAGTGTTCATGCATACACAAAGCTTACCGTCTCCATGAACGATGTATTCTATTTCATATATCTATCTTATATATATATATATAGAAACTAAATATATGAGATATATAAATCATTTTTTTACATTCCTTATGTATTTTAAAGATGATCTATATTATAGGATCGAGATTAGAATGTAAAAAACACATACGATAAACAAAGTAGTTATTACATGAAACATTTATTTAACATAATATTATTAATAAATTTGTAATATAATTTAGTAAAAAATATCATATGATATAATAAATATTATTATGATTCCATTATAAGTATTTAATATGTGTAAAACCACTATACAGGTGTTTCAGACACATATGTATGGAATCGTACCAAAGATAATGGCCAATTCAACTATCTCTTTATTATTGGGATTGTTTATATATAAGTATATACTTGGAAATATTTATCATCCTTATCAATGTTTCTTAAAAATATATTCTATAAAAATTTGATCTATTATTCTAAAATTTTCTTAATTCATTTTTACCAATGTATGAATTTTTTTTAAATGGTTTAAAAAGATCATTTTTTGTTTTCCTAATGTGGTACATTTTGATTTTTTAGGCAATCATGTGAGACGATTTTTTTAACTTATATAACCTGACTATATTTTGAAAAATTCATGACCACTAATTTCCATGAAGCTTCTATTACATGATTAAATGTTTTTTTCAAATAAAATAATTTATTTTAAAATTTAATTGCATTTCATGTAAAAAAATTTTTGAAGTGGAAATCACATTGTCCTCAAGAATTGTTTTCAAGAGATCTCACAAAATGATTTTCATTTATGATATAAATTTTTTTGGTACATATGTTTTACTATGGATTTATTTCAATGATTCCATTATTATTATTTATATGAATTATTTATGTTTATTTGTTAATGATATTTATGAAACCAATTTCTTTGTATCAGTTATGTTATGACTGCATGATGTTTATGAAACCCATTTAATTACATGGGTTTTGATTTGATGAATGATTTATGATATTATGGAACACATATGTGTGGATTTCATTAGGTGATCGATGGTACCTATATCTCCCTTTAATTCATTTGGTAATTATTTTCATCTTCTATGAGAGATATAAAGGACATTGTGTGCTAAGATGGTTTTGGGGGTGCATAGTGATTTCTAAAAGGATTATGGCAGTGAACCATGACTACAAATATGGTTATAGTAGTAAACCATGACTACCAAGATGGTATGGGTATTGAACACATACTACTAATATGGCCCTGTAAGAGATACCTTGACTAATATAGAAATCATTTTTTATACTTATGTTTTGACCAAAAATTACATGTCTTATTCTTATGATATGATCTCCTTCGATGTGTTCTTTATTTACACGTGATTATCATATTTTTATCTGCCAAAATCCATTCATTGATTCCTATTTATGATCATTGATACAAAGGGTATGATTTTATATTTCAATGATCATGTTCTCATACCCTTATGCTCATGAATAATTTTAAATGTCTCTCTTTTTACCCTTACTGAGCATCTAAGATAACCATTTCATATGTTATATTTATTTATAGAATATAAATAAATGTTTTTGATAGAAAATATAAAAGGGAGGATCATTATAGGACATGTTGATGATGTTTCACCAAATTAGAATAATGCCTATCATGTTTCCAAAGTCACTAAACTAAAGTGTTATTTGTTCATGTGTTTGTGTAATGTGTTAATAATTTTGAAAAAGTGAGGTAATGATAATGTAATTCATTTTTGGTTCTCTATACATTACCTCAATTTCCATTAATTGTGGAATATTTTAATGTTATGCACCTAATTTCAGTTATACAATATATATACTGACCCTTTTATATGTAATAAAATGAATCTTCATATAAAATTTAATTTTTCATTTAAATTTAAATAATTTCAACCAATTAAATGTTACTTGAATATAACATACTATTCATGAATTTCATCTCAATTTAATAACCATTAGGACATATTTGATATTATGAACCTAATCACTTATATATATATATTATATACTACCTCATAGATGTATTTTGAATGAATTAATATTTTTTAATGAATATTTCTATTTCAATTCAGGATTATTCTTTTTAAAGGGTTAAATTTATAAATTTTAAAATATGTAAGAATGTATTTAGAATTTCAATCTCGTTTGTGATTTATTTTGTTTTCATTTAAGTAGTATTATAATTTATCCTTTAGTAGCTCAAATAATCTTATTATCCAGTGGATATTTGTGGTATTTATAAATTATTTTATTAAATTTCCTAAAAGTGTGTTTTAAAATAACAATCTCTTTAATTACTCTTTAAATAAGTCATAATTTTCTTCCATGTACATGATTTTCCATGTTATTTTACAAACTTACTTTAATTTACTTAAATTATTTATTAATGATATTTTATGTTATCTATTACTTTTAAAATTTTTTAAATTGAATATTTATACCATTTTAATGGAATGTTTTTTCATGTATACAGTGATAATATAAATCCCATCCATTATAACCATTTTTTTAAAATAACCTTATTCTATACGATTTCAATGGGTTTACCAAGATATATCTTTTATGAAATCATAATTTAATATTTGTCTTCCATTTTACACATTCTTCCAAAATACATGATTTTATAAAAATATAAATATTCTTTGTGAACTAATGGTTATCTAGTTTATGTTATTAATTTTGAGGCCACTATATTTTATTGGGACATTTAGTTTCTTATGATAATTGAAAATTACATTTCAATTAAATATCGAAATTAAATTTAACATAGAAATTATTTTTTCCTAAATTATATACATCTTTTATATATGGTGATATAATATGTATGTTATTTTTTTGACTATGTAAAATTATGTCAAGCATGTCATATTAAATCAATACTAATTTTTTATAAGGGATATTGTTCATGAATTAAACAAATCATTAAATATATAAGGAATGATTTAGACATATGTTGATGGATGGATGATGAAACAATATATCTCTTTGAATCAACAACTTGTCTCGTGGGATAAATCAGTTTACCAAATTAAATGGTGTTTACCCATTATTTTATACAATGCTGGAACAGTTTCATTGAGTTATATATTATGATGTCAGAGATCATGAAATCCAATATTATGAATTACCATCATTGATAATTTAGATATTATTTCAAATTATATTATTGTATTGATATTTTCTATGTATTAGGTTCAATATTAATGGATTATTTCTACAAAATTATTTGATCATAATTTATTCTTATAATATTAAAATTTAAACTGATTTTATCTATTATATGGATTGATTTCTGAGTTATTTAAATTCTCATATTGTTTATGACTTATATATAAATGTAGATTACACTTTAACTAAGCCTTATAAAGAATGTGATATCACCATTTGTTTCACTTCCCGAGGATATTAGGATGTATCCAATGGTCGATTTTCATGGATGGAAAAAAATTTATATTTTTATAATTAATATTACATTTCTAATGATAGCATGGTATCATAAATTTATCTTTTTCTTAAATACTACTAATTTTTTTTATATTTGGGATTATAACCCTTGTATCTAGGATAATGTAAAATAGTAACCAACATCTATAGTTTACTGGATTGTTGGTTTTTATAGTTTTTTAGAGGAATTTTAGTGGATACCTTCGGAACTAGATTTATAATAACATATAAATAGGAATATAAACCAATTACTGAATTTGGTGATATGTAAAATTTTGGAATAATATAAATAAAAATTGGTAAGGTAAAGAATAAGGGGATTTTCCTAGAAATACATCACTATCAAGATACTACAAGGGGACATGGTTCTATAATGGTTGTATTATTGGGTAAAAACTCTAAAAAGGATGAAATGATATTTGACACTATCATCTTATGGTCCAAGAAAATAGGCCATAAAACACACCTAGATTTATACTTTTAGGGGAAATGCTTTGGATAATTCAATTATTCAACAAAAAATAATAAATCCGATTTGGATATATATTTGTGATTTTAGGATATTCATAATGAAATAATGTTTGTGGTTATGAGATTAATAATACATAAATTTTCATTTTATGTAATGTGTTATTCCTAATTTAAAAATATATATTTTCATTAAAAAATAAAAATGACATCATCTAATCTAGTGTATCATTTTTCTAAAAATGGTTTCAAGAAGAATGCATTTTATAAACAATCATATTCAATTTAAAAATTTCTATTTTGAGGAATAAAATATTAATGGTATTGGAATTGTGAAAATCAAGGATATATTACTGAAGATTAATCTTTTTATGAAATATAACATTTCTAAAATAGAGAAACATTGTGTTCCAAAATGTGATTAGTCTATATTTTTATTTCATCATGTGAAAAAACCATAATCACATAGTGGGACTACATATCTAGTGGTATCTAACCAATGATCTATGATACTTTAAAAAAAAATGTGTGTCCATGTGATGTGATGAGAAAGAAAAGCTTATAATTTTAGTATATTGTCTCTAGGGAAATGATGATCATTTTTTTGGTGATGCAGAATTAAATGGATGATGAAAAAAATTAAACACATGGAATTGAGATATTTTAAATAAAACATGAATACAAAATATTTCCCCTATGTTAAATAAACTAAATAAAATATAATGTTCCTCAATATAAATTTAAAATTGGGAGAATGTTGGAAGGTGTATGTGGTTATCTTTAAAAGAAAATATAGGTTTATTATTTATTACATATGTAATTCCAAATTCTAGATTGAACCATTCTTTTTTGTACTTAATCTATGTCTCTAAAGGAGTGGGATTCTAAAACATTTTCATAAAATGATTAAATATTTTTATGAGAAATAAAATCATAGAAAGAATATTCATAATACTATATGTTAAAAGGGAATCAAAAGAACAATTTTATGACTAGACAAAAGAAAAAATTCATCAAAGAAGAAGATAAAAATGAATCAATTTACCACATGTGAAATTGGTGAGAAGGATAATCGTAGAAACTTTTTGAAGGGCCTGAGAGATTGTTTCATGTGTGGTAATAAGGTTCATCTAGATAATGAATTAAAGTGAGAGAAAAAAATAAATGATTCCTAGTTATGAAACTATAATCAAATAATGCGTTATGGAAACGAATTCCCCAAAAATCAAGGGAACATACCATCAATGTGGCGGATGTAAGATGTCCATGCTTATGCAATCACTACAACTATGATAATAGTGACCAACAATTCCATGAAATTTACATTAATAATAGATTAATGTTTACCCAATACTTTATATTATTCTATATCTTATCATTTTTTTATATAATCCTTGATTTTAAAAAAAAAATAGTTATTTACGATGAATATTAAGAAAAATGTTTCAAGATAAAATTTCTCATACAAGATATACTATGAAAAGAATGTTGTGGAAAGATCCTATTATAACACATAAATGTGACCCATATGATGATTTTATTATCATACCTTTGATTTACATTAATGTAGTCCTTGGTATACACTTCCATTAAAAACATGGTGATAAAATTTGTTTTATATAGAAGGAAATTATGATTCATGATACAGAAATAGAATACCTTATATTTAATGATTAGACCACATCATCTATTTCATGTCTAGAACTGCCCTTGGGTATTTTATTATTGAAATTATTACGGGATAAGAGACATTAAAAATATACAGATTGAAATTGTAAGATATAATGTAAGTAAGTAATATTATACAAGAATACAATGATGTCTTTCTTGATGAATTACATTGACATTCAGTAGAGTGTGATGCTCAGTTTTCCATTGATTTAATCCCTGTTGTGAGAATAATTTTAAAGACTCCCTATAGAATTACCATTGTAGAATAAGTGGAGTTTAACAAACAATAATAGGATATGTGTGAAAATGTATTTATTCCCCAAAAAATATCACAATGAGGATGTCAAATTCTATTTGTTAAGAAGAAAGATAGATCAATGATTCTAGGAATTGATTATATGGAAATAAATTCTATAATTATAAAGAAAAAGTATCTCCTACCACAAATTGATGGCTTATTTGATCAAATTCATGGAGATCATTAATTTTTACAATTTTCCCTCATTCGAGTGTCATTTATTGATAGTAAATAAGGATGAAATTTTGAAGAATGTATTCTGAATGTGTTATGGACATTGTGTATTTGCATAAAATACATTTAGATTCAGTATTTAATGATCTATTTTTATAGATATATTGAAAATGATATTCATGGAATTACATGATAATTTAATAATAGTGTTCATTAATGATATCATGAGGATATTTTTAGTGAAATAAGGACCATGATAATCAGTAAATATAATTTTTGTCACACATAGATTAAATTATTTATATACTAAAATTTTCATGTATGAATTTTGGATATAGAATGGTTCTTTTATTGGCCATATTATATCCATTAATGGAATCTACATTGATCCTATGATGAAAATAGTAGTCAATTAATTAAATACACTAGTGAAAATAACTGAGGTACTTAGTTTATTTGGACTAGAAGGTAATTATTAGTGATTCATTTAGGGAATTTTCCTGATTGGTTAACCCATTAACAAAACCTAAAATGAAATGGATTATGACCACATGTATAAATAATGTGAAGAATATTTTTAATAATTTTAATTATGATTAATCACTGCACCGATTTTGGATCCACCATCAGGTAATGATGGGCTTGTGATATACAGTGATACATAAAATATGGAACAAGGTAATTTCCTTCTGTAGAATGATAATGTCATTACCTCTGTATCAATGCAGTTAAAGACAAATGCATTGAACTATCAAACTCATGATCTTGAGTTGGTACTGGTAATCATTACTTTTTAAAATTTTTAAATATATATATTTATATATGAATATGTGATATATAAATAGCCTATAAGATCGTAATATATGTATTTTTATAGAAATAGATCAACATAAAGAAAATATGATGTCTTGAGCTACTCAAGAATTAATATTGTTCAATACACTACCACCTACGAATTGAAAATATGGTTGTTGATTCATTGAGCAGGAAGAATTATGGTGTTACAAACAAATTAAGATTTCAGATACATGTTATTGTCATTTATTTATTAAATATAGGTATGAGAATTATTAACGAATGAGAGAATTCTTTAATTTTTCAAATGTCTGTAAAAATAGATTTATTAAAAAAACTTAAAAATTTCCCAATATTATGAGGAGAATTATTATAATAAAAATTAATATCTGACTAAGGTGAATTTGGAATAAATTATTTTTGATCATGGAATTAATAATTTTGAAAGGAGATTATGTGTCCAATATATAAATAAACAAAAATAGTAATTGATGGTTGACTCTCATAGATTCTATTTTATTGGACACCCCAGTAGAAGCCTGATATTCTGGAATTTGATGAAATAGTTTTGTTTGGATAACATGAAGATGAGAATTATATATTATATATGAAGATTCTGGTTTAATCAATAGGTTTAGGAAATATATGATATCCAAGACTATTCATTCAATGTATTCATATTACTATGTATAAATGGGAATAAATTTCTATTGAATATTACAAAATACTACCAAAAACTCAAAGGTATAATGATTCAATATGGGTTCTTGTGGACTCTAAAAAAATAGGAAAATTTACACACAATAAGAGATAATTTACCTTTTTAGAGACTCATTGGGAACTATATTACGGAATTGTTTTAGATTTATACTAAACACCATTGTATTTTTTCTTAGCATAATCTCTATTTTAAACTGAAATTCTGGAAGAGTTTACAGAAGGATATTGATATTAAGAAATATTTGAGAACCTCTTTTGATTATTATAATGGTGGATAGTCTAAAATGATTATTCAAACATTGGAAACCATATGTAAGTCATGATTAATTGACAATAATGATTTATGGTAGAATTACTAACCTTTGGTAGTGGTTTCATATAATATTAATTTCTATTTCAGTATTAAAATGGTGTTTTATGAAATATCATATGGTATTAGATGTCATAATAATACTTTTTTAGATGATGTTTGTGAAAGTAAACATATTAATCAAAATATTTTTTAGGAGAAAACAAAAAAGGTATTGAATATTCTAGAAAAAATTAAAGTGGATAAAAGTAATGAAAAGAGTTTTTTAGATATTTGGAGGACATATTTTAATTTTGAGTGGGAGAAAACATTTTTTATTATTACCTCAATTGAAGGGTGTCATATGATTTGGTAAGAAGTGAATACTGAGACCTAGGTACATTGAAGCATTTGAAATTTTTGAAATGATTATATTTGTGGGTTAGTGATTTTAAATTAATGTACGATACTATAATGTACATGATGTGTTCCATATATATATTTTTTATGTAATTATTCTCCAGACATAATGCATGTGCTCACCTTTGATGAAATAGAATTGTAATGTGATCTATATTACTATGCATAGACTATATAGATTCTTAATACTAGAGACCATTTTTTTCGAATTCGATGACTAAGATAGTAATGTTATATTGTATAAATTATAAAATGGTGTAAGAAATATGGTAACAAGAGAATTTTATGGAAAATAACAAACTTGATTTCATTAAAATAAAATATCAATGAAAATTGAGATGAATTTTCTTATAAGAAGTAATAATGTAACATCGATAAAATAGTAATCGTAAGTAAACTTTTTTATATATAAAAAATCTAAATATAGTGAATGTTTTAATATTTCATGGTTCACATATTCAATTTTAATTAGATAAATATAAAATTTTAATATATTTTTTCAAATAATCCTTAATGATTTTTTTAAATTTTACCACAGAACAAATATTTTATGAGTAATAAAAATGAATTATTTAACTATTACACCTTTTATTCATAATTTTTTTTAATAATATGGGTTATGTATGTTTTTTAAATATAAATTTTGTTGATGTAAATATATGATCTTTGGGAGGAAAAATCTTTATTTTTTTGAAAATAAGTTTTTGATCAGAAAATTGTTATTCATTAATGAAAAGTACTATTTATGAATTTTAATTAATTAAAATAATGTCTGATAATTATTTTTCAAATATTAAATTACATTTTTATATATCTTAACATATGATTTTAAATCCACGAAACAATTATTTTTAGTCATAAGTAAGTCAAAGATGATATTATGCATGAAAAATTCATTTCATTCAAAACAATGTTTTGACACAGTTTGTTGGTATGTTTTTAATCTAAAATCTACCAAAAATTTAATTTTAATTTTATAAAAATCATCCCATATTCATAATAAATATAATTAATAATATTTAATAAATTAAAATTTATTTTTGGTCATAAAAAATAAAAAAATTAAACTTTATTGGAAAAGTAAATGTTAATATAGGGTTTCATATGTTACATGTTCTAGTGTTAAAATTAATTTTCAAAAATATTGAATTTTTATTTGATAAATTGGATTTCATATTTCAGATTATTGGGTCCAAATTATCTAATATGGTGCATTTTTTTAGGATTAAGGGATAAATTTCATTTGTTAGAAACCAATTATTGTGGTGGTAACCAAAATTGTTAAAGTGAGTAACCTAAGCCGTAATAGAGATATAATGTTTAAAAAAGGTTTATTTTTATTTTTTGGTTTTTTGTATCGATATTATAATACCTAAAATAAATTATTCAACATTTTTTTTCACTTTGTATGGAAGAAGACCTTTTTATTATAATACTTTTCATTTACATGGTACTAACAAGGGATCTTATAAGGTTTAGTTTCATGAAACAATGATACATAATACATGAAAATATAAAACATTATACTATTCCACTTAAAAGGATTATTCAATATTAATCCTAAGTAAATTTGTTTCATATCATAACCTGGGGAAATACATCAACATAAATGGTGAGCATCGGGCCTATTAAGGTAAAATAAGGGAAACAATTCACCTGTTATCTTGAAGAATATCAATAAGAGCTTGAGGAAATACATAAATTAAAAATATAGAGGAATATAATAATTTTAATACCGTGATTAATAACTCATAAATGGGGCTAAGACATTTTATTGAGTCATTCATAATCATATCAACATGGTTTATAACTTAGGTGTCACAATAATTACTAAGGATATTCACTAAGTTATCGTAAAACATGTCATCTCTAGAGAAAAATTATCTACCTAATTAATTGAAGTGATAACATGTAAAAAACATAATATTTTGTTATTAATGTGATATAGATTTCTCAAAATAAGAAATTTAAAAAATAAATGTGGGATAAGAAAATAAATTGGTTTAATATCAAAATCATGGTGCTTTAAAAAGTTCTTAAAAAAAGATCATTATGTCATGTATAACACAAATAAATGGAATGATGGTTTTACATATTTATATTATAAAATAAAATAAAATATTTATTTATTTTTTAATATCCATATAGTAGAAATATTTTTGGGTATTCACATGAAGAAAATAAATTAATATCAGGAGGAAAATAGATAAATTTTGAGAAGAAAATTAAGCAGTATAATGGGTAAGAAACATGGTTTTAGAAAACATTAAAAAGATAGGGGAAAGGGTATATCATTCATAAAATCATATTAATATAGAAATTGTATAAAATCAAATGGACAAAAGAAAATAGTATGGAAATTAAAAATAAATTCCATAATAAAAATGAAATTGATAGGAAAAGAGAGGATGATAATTTCTCTAATCCTAAAGAGTAACTCATAAAAATAGAGGATTGAGGACATTGGGGCCTAATGACACCTTGGGTGGACTCATTGGTAGGTAATACTATTATATAATCGTGTAGGATGAATTGGGAATGAATGTAAACGAATAAAAAGGTGGGTATTTTTAGAAAAAGTAACAGGGTTTTTTATTAATTTCCTTGGACACCTCAGTAAAGGTAATTGAAAAACCATGAGCTTTACAATTTTATTTTCCCATGGTATTTTCCAAATTTGGAACCTACTATGTTATTATAATCCATATGTTTTACCATTATTTTATATTACATAATACATCATTACTCTGTCATTAAACAAGCCAAAACGCAAAATTCTATTTTTACAATTCACCGAAAACAAAATATTTTAGAAAATTATCATAAATTCACCTAACCAAATTTATATATGATTATTTGATAATTTTTTTGTTATATAATTATAATTATATAGTTATTTTAAATTTAACTCTTAAATATAAAAATAATTATTTATTAAAAATAATTGCAGATAGAAAATTAATAGTAAAATGCATAGTAAAATTTCTAACGAATTAAAAAAATAAAATTATTTTATAATTTAAATTTATTTAAGATTGTTTTAATCATAATATTTCATTGAAATAAAAAGTATTAATAATATCATATTTTTTTATAATTGTTACATATTTTCTTAGAATTTTAATTTTTTTCCAAAAATCAGTTTACAAAATTTATTATATTTTTAAGAAAAACAAAAAAAATAGAATTGATGGAAGGAAAAAATTATTTATAAAAATTAATAATTCAATAAATAAAAATGGGATTCATGAATAACCCCTTATAACACCAATAAATGAACTATGTGTGAGGTGTGCGATATTAATAGACTCATGGGGTGGCTTAGAAAACATCGTCCGAGTGGTAATATTCAGAAACATGAAATTATCCCCTAGAATATTCCATTTAAACATAACATGTTTAAGCCTATAAAGTGATTAATGAAATGTGAAACCCAAAGACAATACCTCCCTCCCATGTTCTGCCAAACGAGATTGATATGACCTGACTCTACTAGATGAGCACATCAACTCTTCTTTTTTTCTTTAATTAACCACTATCATTTCTATTTATAATACTAAATATAATTTTCTAATTACTAATAAGAGTATAATTTCCAATGGTCATATTAAACAATGGTCATAATTAATTGATGGTCATCATTTTCCAATGACCATAGAATGGTCTAAATCCAATGGTCACATATCAATTATACTCACTTCATTATCAATGGGATAATGTTTTTTTGTACAGAAAATATAATAGACATTTTCAGGAAAAAAATATCATTCAAATTTTTTGGTTCATTATATTCTTATCCTCTAACGAAATTTCATTCTCGAAATTTCAACTTGTTTTCTCAATTGATAAGAGATGTGGGTACTTCTACATCACTATTTCCTCTAGTTCCAACATGGAATCTTTGTATTTGTGGTTTTTGAAAAACACTTAGGTGAGTAGTCTTGTTGTGTAGAAGGTTGTCACTATGGTACAATATCTTCACTAGGTGCTCTAAATAAGATAAGTAATGTTATTATTATACCACCTTCAGATTTAGTATAAGTAAAGGGAAAATAATGTACTTATTCAAGAGAGATACAAGGAAAAAATGATGAACAGGAGCTATATTTAGAGGAAGCGTAAGACGAAAGGCCACTTCTCTTATGAGATTAAGCATTTAATATGGGCCAATATACCTAGGGATGAGATCCCCATTCTTCTAAAAACACATTAATATCTTAAAATGTGAAATTAAAAGGAAGACATTATTTCAAACATCAAATTTGAAGTCCCTTATAATGTTTTCAGTGTAACTATTCGGCAAACTCTATGAATCCTTTATGTGTTGTTGGATGAAATAAACCTTTTCTATCACCTCTTCCTCAAGATTAGACCATGATTCTTTCTCTCAAAATATTTATCCCAAAAATTATGTGTTCTACATTGCTTACCAAATATTTCTTTATAGGGTTCAATTTGAATACTTGAATGGAAGTATTTGTTGTATAAGAACTAAACTAATGATATATGTTATTACGATCCACTTTTAAATTCCATAAAGCATGTTCTCAACATATCCTCCATTGTATGAATTGAATTTTTAGGTTTCCTATTCGTTTGAGGGTGATAGTTTGTATTGAAATTCAATTCATTGTTCATATCATGTTGTATACTTCTACAGAATATTGATTTGAACCTCAAGTAAAGACTAGAAATGAAATATTGTGGCACTTCCTGATGCCTTTCCACATACTTTATGTATATCATGGTTAGTTATTCAAGAGATAAAACTTCATGAATAGAGATAAAATGGTATTTGTTGTTGAGAAGGTCCACTATAACCTATATTTTTATTATTTACTGTGAATGTTTTTGGGAGACCAGTGATAAAGACCATAGTGATGTTGTCCTACATCCAAGATACTATACGTTGTGGTTTTAATAACCCATTAGGATTCTATCTCTCTACCTTCAATTGTTGAGATATCATGAACCTTGTAGTATAGTAAAAAATATCCCTTTTCATGTTATCCTACCAATAATGATCATGAATGTACCAATATATTTTAATTATTCTAGGATGTATAGAGTAAGTAGAGATGAAATCTATTTCCATCATCTCCTTCTTTATTTCTAGAATAGATGGAACACATATCGTTGTAATAAAAATAAGTACACATTTTTGATTAATATTAAACCCTATAAACATCCCATTCGTCATATAATATATCATCTACTGTACCAGAGGAACTTCTCTTTGATATTTATTCATCTTCTCTATAAATGATGGTCGAGAAAATATTTGGGATACACTTGATGAGGCCACCTCCCTTACGATTCCCATTTCTGTTTTATGAGGTCATTGATCAAAGGATCTCCTTTAATCTTAATCTTTGCCAGAAAAATAGGTTCTTTCCCACGTAATGCAAAAGATACATTTTTTTCTCATACTGGATGATAATTAATTAAACAATTATAGTCTCTAATAAGTTCTAACTATCTCATATGTATCATGATAAATTATTTTTTTAAGAAAAAACACTTAAAATGTTGATGGTATATGTATATATCAAATTTCTAACCATAAGTATCATTAATCTATATCATCAAAGAAAAAATAGCCACAGACATCTCCATGGCATTCATTGTATAGTTTTTCTCATGAGGTATCAACTTTTGATAATAACAATTATTCACCTTGTCATTCGGTATGAGGATGAAACCAATCCATTTCAGAGAAGAATCACTAAAAATAATGAATCCTTTTTTATAGAGGGATGTGGTAACATGGGTGTAGTGACTAATATATTATCCATATTTTGAAAAATATATTCACACTACTTTTTCATGAAGAAATATTTCTATTTTAAAATTAACTTGGTTAGTGAATTTGAAACAATGATTTTTTAAAAAAAACTCCTATAATATCTTGTTAAACCAAAGAAACTTTGAATATTATTTGTTGATAGCGGGTAAGGCCACTCCTCCATAACCTTTATCTTCGTAGATTCAATTGATATTCCTTTATTGGTTAAAATTTCCCACAATTAATAAACTTATTTTAAACAAAATTCACATTTTTTGAACTTTCCAAATAGCCACCCCTTACTAAACGTATGTAATATAACCCTCATATGATCCTCATGATCCTCATGAAATTTTTAGTATATCATACTATCATTAATAAAAACTACAAAATGTCATCATGTTAGTCCTTAAAGACTCAATTCATCGAATTCGTAAAAATAAGAGGATCATTAGTCAAGACGAAGGGAATAACAAAAACTTGTAATCCTCATATCTTGATCGAAATGTGGTCATTAGAATATCTTCACTCTTTACACTCAATTTATAATAACCAGATAAAAGATCAATCATGAATAAGAGTTTTTCCCTATGAAGGTGGTAAAATAAATCCTCAGTTATTGGATGAGGGTACTTGTTATTCACTGTGATCCCATTATGTTCTCTAAAATCACTATATAACCTCATTGATCAACCCCTTTTATTCAAATAAACAACACATCCTCCCCATGGGGAAAAATTTGGAAAGATAAAAACCTTCTCTAAAATATCATGGAGTTTTTTATTTATTTTCTCCAGATGCACATTTACATTTCAATATGGGGTCTTATAAATTTTTTTTGAACCATGCTTGTGCTCAATGGAGAAATATTCCTCTCTTTTTTGGTGAGGTCGAGGTAACTCTTACAAAAGTATGTCAATGTATTACTAAATGACGGGGACATTAACTATTCATATAAATTCACTTCCATATTCATATTCAATGATCTAATCCATAAATAATGCTATGTGTTATAGTAATAGACAATGATTCGGTCATGATAACTCTAGTTTGAAAACAAATTTCATTTTTTCATTCAAGTCTAATTAGATTTACTTGATTCTACTATTTATCATAGTAATATAATTTGAGATCCATAACAACCCTAAAATAATTTATAATTCTAGAATGGGAACAACTACTAGATTTTGGATGATATTATGCTCACCAAATTTAATACAATAGTTTCTGTACACTTTTTATGCTTTAATAATCCCTCCATGAGTCTCAAATGATAATTATACTTGTAACAGCTCAGAAATTGATTCTATATTCATTGAAAACCTAGAGTATATAAATGATTGCATAAAACCAGAATCCAACAATATACTTTCTAGCATTGAGAGAAAAACAAGAGTACCTTCCACTCTATCATTTGGAGCTTCAACTTCGTACCTCAAGATAAAAAAAACCACGACACCTATCCCATGGATTATGTTGATGTTTATGGTGATTTTCCTTCATTATATTAGGATTAAAATAGTGATTGAAAAATTTCCCAAGCTATGTATACTTGAATAATTAGCATTTTAGTAGGAACAACACAATATAACCTTAATTGATAGTGTTGAGATGTTGAGGTTTCACCTCACCAGTATAGTTTGAGTAATATTGCCTTCTCATTCAAATTTTTAACATTTTCCATTCTCAAGAAAGCAGTTCTTTGAATAATTATTCCCAAAAATATTTACTGTCGAAAATTTTACTTAATTTTCTCCTATTCCATGATCAAAGATCCTCCCCATGTTTACCTCCAAATAAATCTATTTTTCATTTGATACATGGGAACACTACATATCTCTAAATTACTGTTAAATTTTAATAACACTCCTCATGATCTCCACACTGTTTTTATATTCTTGGTTTGAAAGATTCATCTATAGATAAGGTCATACTCTACCTAAAAATCTAATAACCATTACATTAGGATCTAGGTCAAAGCTATAGGTGTAACTAAAAAGTATTGTGATGTTCATCTCATAGATGCCCACATATTTTTTTACTTCTTCTTCAGCTCTAATGATTCATTCTCTATTTTCATTCACATTGAACAGAGAAATATTTTTTGAAAAATGTTCCATTGAACACTTACCACTTCATATCATATATCTCCCCCTTGCATTCATGTTTTTAACTAGTGTCCACCACTGATCAGGTTCCCCCTCTATGTGGTACTTAGTGAGGGGGACGTTCTCTTTTTTCGAACAATGGGGTACATAACAGATACTATCTATGGAGGTTAACCTCTATTCAGTAATCAATGGGTCAGTAGATCCATGAAAATATATTGGTCATTGATGAATAAGGGACTCAAAGGAATTTTGTTCAATTAAAGTTGAATGTTTTATCTAATATTTATTCATTTTATTTCTCATAAAAATATTTAGTTTATTAATCATTCTCATGAATTTTTTCATTTCATCTTCCTTTGGAAGGCTATTAGAACATGGTCCATTGCGCTCACCATTTACCTGGACTCTCATAGTTCACAAAATTTTGGAAAAGAATAAAAAATTAGTAAGAACAATGATTCATTTAATAATATTATAAATATTTAAGAATTTCATGCCTTAAAACATATTTCATAAATATGTTATTATTTAACAAAAATTGAATTTTCTATAAATTCTACATAGTGGTTTATAAAAAGACTGGGTTTAACCAAACATATCTCTAAGGAGTGTCAAACTAGGAGGGTAGAAAGGCCTATTTTAATGCACCATTTCTTGTTTGAGTTTCGATTAAAGTAGTGTTTTCATGTTTTACTCCTAGATACATATGTTCAAAATCCACATCAACTTTTTCGTATACAAACAATGATGTTTTTGTTCGAAAACAACTTATATAAAATTTCACAAAAATAAAAGGATGTTTTGTCATATTTATAATTTTTTATAGTAATAATCATTAATTTTTAAAATCATAATTTCCAGATATAAATAAACAATCATTTGATATCGACTATACATCCCACCATTTTATTAGATTAATTTTCATTTACATGATAAAATAGAAGATCTTTTATAGTTGTGTTTCTTAGAAAAAGGAACATAATACATGAAAATTTAAATAATTATTCTTTTCCATTTGAAAGGACTAATTAATTATAATAATAAGTACATTTACTTTATCTCATAAACAAGGAACATATATCAAAGGAAATTGTGAGCATAATGCCTAGTAAGGGAAAACAAGGGAAATATTTTACTTATAATATTGAGGAATATAAAGAAGGACCTAAGTAAATATAAAACATTATGTGATATAGCCATATAATAATAATTAAAAGAATCATTAATTATAAATTCTGATACAATAGTTAATTGATTCCTTCATTAACATATCCCCATGTTTTATCACCAAGGTTCCATAAAAATTACTATTGTTATTCACCAAGGAATCATAAAAATTATCATCACGAGTGATTAAATTATTTAGCCAAATAATTAGAGTGTTATCAGGGAACACCCTTAATATGTATTAGTTAATGTCATATACAATGTTCATAATAAACTAATCCATAAATAACCCATAAAAAATAATATAAATGGGTATCATATCAAAATCTTTATGCTTTCAATAATTCTTAAAAATATTATCATTATGAAATTTATAACCTAACAAAATTGAATTAGGGTTTCATGTTTTTCAATTATCAGATAAAATAAATAATTTTTATATCTTGTTGAATACTCAAAAAATAATTATGTTTTGGTATTCACATAAATAAAATAATCGAATTTCATTGTAAAAGAGAGAAAAATTGAAAAGAAAATTTGACATAATAAGAGGTAAAAAACATGGTTTAAAAAAAATTAGAAATATGGTATCCAATTCATAAAATAATATTAATACAATAAAGTGAAAAAATGTAAAAAAAAATATATTATGGAATTTTAAATGACATACCACAATAAACGAGAATTTGAAATGAAAAGAGAAGTTCAGATTTCCCTTACCTGGAAGATTAACTCCTAAAACTCAATGATTAGGACCATTGGAGAATGAGGTAACATTGGAAGGAATCATTGGGATTAAATACTATAATAGTATCATGATGGCCTAATTGTGAATGAATATAAATGAAAAAACTGTTGGGGACATTTATAAAAACAGATCGATTTGTTTATTGGGTTTCTTGGATACCTCAGTAGTGGTATTTGAAAAACCATGGGCTTTCCCAAGGTATGTGCCCATAATATTGGACAGTTGGGACACCCATTAAGTTATTATATTTCAATAGAGTCATAAATAATTTTATATTACACAATAAATCATTATTATGTCATTAAAAATACAAATAAATCCAAACTGAATTTTTACTATTCTCTGAAAAAAATATTTTTAAAAATTATCATAAATTTAACCTATAATAATTTGGAAAATAGGAATTAACAAATTATATTTATTTTATCATAATAATTTAATAATAATGATACATATTATCTTTAATTATAAAAATAATTATTTATTATAAATAAAAATGGACAAAAAATTTATAGTAAAATACATAATAAAATTTATGACACTTGAAAATAATAATAATATTTTATCATTTAAAATTAAATAATAGTTTATTAGTCAGATTATTTCATTAAAATAAAAATTATTTATAATGTTTTTTTATAATAATTATATCTTTTATTAAAAGTAAATTTTTTTTCCAAAGGTTTAATTTATCAAATTCCTCACACATTGAAAAAACAAATACACTCAAATCATAATTTATAGAAGAAAAATATTATTTATAAAAGTGTATTATATAATATGTACCTAATTATTTAAAACATAACACCATACAATACATTCATACGAAATAAGGTTGAGGTGAGTTACAGTGGTAGAATCATGGGTTATCTCTACTAAAAGAAGTAAAGTTGTAATCTATACTAACTTGAACATCACTTGTAGGAGATTTCATTCATGCTTAACATGTTGAAGCTCTATATGGGTGTGGTCTAGAGATAATAAAAATTATTATACCGCCCTACCATGTTATTATAAATGAGATCTATATGACATGACTCTACCAGTAGAGGCAATAAACTCTTCTTTCTTAACTAACTAATGATTATAATTTTTATTTTTAATAATAATTATAACATTAGAATTATTATTAAGAGTATTTCTTTATTGTTAATATTGAATAAAGGTCATAATTGATCGACGATCATATAATGGTTGAAAACCAATGGTCACATTTCAATTATACTCACTTTATTATTAAATAGATATAGTTTTGTTGAGTAAAAAATAATATAACACATATTTTCAAGAAATAATTATCATTCAAGATGTTTGGGTCGTTACACTTTTGGTTTGTGTGACTTCATACTATTGAATACATTTTGATATATATAAATGTTCCACTAGTCATGAATTATTAATGTGATCCCCTAACATGACTTATTTACACATTCCATGCCATATAGATGCACCATTAAATGTAAACATATCCCCAAAATTTCATATTAACATTATATGGATTTTTGAATTCCTATATTCCAATCATATGGTCTTTAATAAGAGATCCTATATTGTTTCTATAAGCGATGGTAATCAAATCCACTGAGATCTTCCTTTTACATTTAAATTTATCACTTTTAATTGTGTATTAATAGTAATAATATAATTAAAAATATATATTTCATATAATTTAATGTTATTTTTTAAATTTCATATTATTTATCCATCTCCCTTGCCATCAAATGGGAATCAATGATACTGATCAAGAGTTTGGCATATTATCGACTCACAAACTAATGTAATATGTTTCCGATCATCAACTCACATTAAAAGATATAATGATAATAATAAGGAATATCAAGGATACTTATGACACTCCATTTATTCCTTAAAATAAATATATAAAAAAATTATTTACCATTTCACCAATTTTGTAAAAGATAGTGTCACTCATGAGAACGTTTGACCTACCGTCTCTATAATGTGATGTAACCCATTTTCCATGTCAAAAAATTCCTAGTAATTTAAAGAGGTACATAATGAATAAAGGTAATATATATCATTAATATCATTATGTTTATGATTTATCTTTATATTATAAACATGAACAGGAACATCCAAGACCAAAAAGTCATGATAAAATAAGATAGTTATCACTCGAAAGAAAGGTAATAATGAAATATTATTAATAATATGGTGTGAAGATATTATAAGAGGATAATATATGATATTATAAATATAAATATAGTTTTTGTATAAATTAATAAAATGTATAAAACCATTACACATTAGTTTAAACCTTGTTCAACTAATGTGAAGTTTGAGGTAAGGGATATCATCTCCATTTCCATTCATCGGGTAATATTTTAATGTTATTCACACAAATTATTTTATATGGTGTATATGTTCTCTATTTTATTTTTTATGTTATAAAAACATCCAAATTCATTGTATAATATTATTTAATTGAAATTATTTTATCACAAATAATTTTAACTCCATGTTACCAAGTAGTAAGGGATTTTGACTCAATTTATCCTCAATTCTGACGAATTTGTTATAGTCCACCAATTCACTTTTATATAGTGTATAAAAATTCCCATGTATTTTTTTACCATGAATAACTATTTTATAATTATTTTATTGATTAAATTAAATATTATTTTTTAAAAATATTTAAATTTAATGGTTACTAGAAAGTTCAAATCTATTTTTCAATCTTATTTATTTTGAGATTTATTTTTTTTCATTGAAGGAATATTATCAATTGTACTTCAGGAGATATTAATGTATTTTTATCCACTGTCTATTCAAGGATGTTATATATTTTATTAAAATTATTTATCTCTTTGTTAAATTTTTCACCCAAATAAATCATTAAAAACATAATGAATTTTATTTCACTTTAAATTAGATATATTTTAAATCCATTTCTATGTTTTTGAAAATTATTTTACAATGTCATTTTATTTAAAAAAACTAATTTATTAAAGATAATTTGAGATATATATTACATTTTAAAACTTTATGGGGGAATATTTATACTATTTAAAAAACCATAAGACTTTAAAAAAAGAATAATAAAAGTAAAAAAGTTATGTATTTATCATTTATAGTGATACCAGACTTCTTGGTCATCATAACCATTTTATGAAATTTATATTTTTATACATATGTTCAATTTATTTTTAAAAAAAACTCTCTAATGAAAGTTTATTTTAATATTTCAATTCCAATTTAAATTTTCTTACAAATGAGATTATTTTATTAAAATACCAATATTCCATTTCTGTCGATGTTCATCTCTTATCTCATATAAATTGTAGGGTTTTCATCTTCCATTGGAAAATTCAGTTTCATGCAATCACTAGAAATTAAATTCACCTTAAAACCCCATATAATCTACATCATGGATACTATAATTTCATATACCATATAGAAATTTTATATAAGGTGTTACACTATAGATTTTTTTTATTGGCTAGGGAAAATATAAATAAATATATAATGTTGATTAAATATGGATTTTTTTTAATAATGAACAATTTTCATGAATTTAATAAACTATTATATATATTTAGGATGTTTTAGAAATATAGAGATGGGTGGGGATTGAAATAATTTATCCCCCAAATTCATTAATTGGCCTTATGATATAAATTAGTTAACAAAATTATATGGTTTTTAGACAATATTTTAAAGTATAACTGTGAAGGGTCTTGATCGTATAGATATTAAGACATTAGAGATAATTACATCTAATATTATTTTTTATCCATCATATCGTTTATTGATATTATACATCTATTAGCATCAAGATCAAGTGATTATTTAAATATTAATATTTTAACATCATTTAATCCTACGATATTACTATTTTTGATGAAGTTATTGATTAAATTTTTTTAAGTTCTTTTACTTTCCCTGTGAGTTATACCTTACCAAATCATGAGTGTATCTATTTTAAAAAACACTTACTGATCATTTGATAAAACCATTATTTTTTTATTTCAACAAGATATTAAGATGAATCCTTTGAATGAGTTTCAAGGATTCTTAACATTGTCCCTTTTTATATATTCTATTCCAAATTTAAAAATGATTACATTTATATAAATGGTTCTCAAAGACTAGAAAACTGATTTTCCTATCAAGATTGGACCCTTTATATATATTCTAATGTAATAAATTAACAAACTAATCTAGATTACATGATTCAGGTTTGTTTAAAAAATCACATTGTTAAAAACACCCCCACCCCATGAATCATTATGTTCTTAATATAGAATAGATTTATTGATGAATGTATAATGAAATCGTGTGATAGTTTAACATATATTCTAGAGAGTATTAAAGATATAATTTTAATGCATTGTAAGAGAAGAATTAATATTGACAAAACTTATAACATCCTCCAAAATGTTAGGTGGGATGAAAAATAATTATCAACATAGTGACTTATATTATGATCATTTGAGTACATCGTGTTTTAGACAAGGAGATCAGAAAAATTTAACACCATGGATTATCAATTAATCAAAATGAGTCTATAAAACCTTTACAATTTCGTTCCTTTATTATTTTATCCAACACTATTTCATGTTATCAAAAAATATTTATGCATCCAGTATATATTTTATATTAGAATAATCTCATTGGAAGCTATTGTTTTGGGAAAAAACTAATCACCCCAATATATCAATGGTTTTGTATCTCTACCCCCAATTCAATAAATTGATATTATAGTAGTCTATAATTAATTTAATTAAATATATAATAATTTTAATCTTATAGATAATCAAAATAGTTGTTCTAGATATTCCTATTAATCTGAGTTTTTATTATTATTAATATTTTTAATCAATGATATCTTCAATGAGTATGAATATAAAAAAGTAGTCATCTTGGTTGATGGAATATAAATTTATTTGTGGAAGGAGTGGATGGATATTTATATTCTATCTCTTGGATTGGATATTCATGATATCACATAGAGTGGAATTGATATTTCCCTTGGTAGGATAACCTAAAAATTTCATAAAAATAATAATATTAATTAACAAAGGAGATTACATAATGTGTTATAGTTATCCCTCTTAGAGATATGGTTGACATTATTTATATGTATAAAAAATTAATAGTATTCATAATAATAAATATGATATCTCTGAGGGGGATAAAAATTTTAAGGATTTATATTTAAAAAATGGAAACATTATTTTGTAATATTTGTATAGGAGAATATGAATCGATGGATGATTCTATGATTTGGGTAAACATATTTATTAAATTAATTAATTTTAATGAATAAAATATTGAATATAAAATATGGTGATGAATTTGATAATAATTATATATAATAACATTTATGAAAAAATATATAAAATTTAGGATTAAGATTTAATAACCCATGAATTTTTTGGTATGATTCATAGCTCTTTACAAGTATTACTGTAATTAGTGAATGTTTTTTCAGCTGTTCTTGGGCGGTTATAGGCCTTATAGGTATTTATGAGTGGGTTAACCAGGTAATTATTACGAAAATTTAATATCATGATCCAGTAGGTGTATAGAAACCCTAGTACATTTACAAATATTATGAATTATTTTTAACATAAACAGTAAATAAACTCAACCTAATGATCTTGTGGCCCAGTGTATCTAGAAGACCTGGATCATGATACATCATAAGGGAGACTAAATAATTTTTATTTTATTTTATTCACATAAATAAGATCCTAAATCTATTGAAATTCCTAAATCCATATAGGATAATCCATGGAATACATAAATGAATTGAGTGAGATATAAATCTGAGTGGGGTAATGAACATGATAATGATGCATAATACGATAATGAAGGGGTATAAAATGATATCAAAAAATAGAAGTATCTTGAATAATCAAACTGATGAATGTTATAAATAATATGGCATCCTAAAATAATGGAATAATAGAAAAGTGGTAGAGTCATGCATAATGATATAAGAAAAACTGATAGATATATGCTAAGAAAACATCACATCCTAGATAGAGACACATCATGGAAAAGGTTTAATCCATATTCAAATACATATCATATACTAAGAGAAAAATTTTCCAAATTAATTAGATTGAAATATTATTGTATCCATCATAAAAATTACAATCTTATTGTTCTATTAAAATTAAAACAATCATAATTGATAAACAAAATAATTACCCATGGAATGAAATTGGTTACTTATTCATTTAACATATCACAATCAAGGATATTTAAAAATACTAAAATGTGTAGAGGGAATTAAAAATTATAGATATTAATATCATTGTAAAAAAACATATGTCAAAAAACATGGTTTAAATTTTGGAATTATTACATCATGGTAGTCTTAAATAAATGGATTATGGGGTTGAAAATACAGCCATAATCGACATTAATTTCAACGAATGGATTTGGGAAAAAGATTAAGAATTGTATTACCCTTTCAAAGAAATGGATAAAAAGATAGGTATATATTTATGACACACATATATAATATTTATAATAATTTCATGATATAAATTTGGGACTGATTTTGAGTTTTAGAGAGAATGTAAATATCCTAAAGAAAAAAGGTGGTTTGGAGAGATACCTCACCTTATATTCCAAAATCCCAGTTAACGTGATATTAAGGCCATGAATAATAAAATTAATTTAATTAATTACATAATATATAACTTTTTACATCTATAATTAATTTATTATAACCCAATTATGTTCATTTATAACCATTTCCCTGAGATATAGAGTCAAATTTATCTTTTGTGGGGGCATTTGTTTTATGCTTCCATGGTCGGATTACTTGTGTGTAATTATAGATGTTCTTATAAAATGAGATAAAAACTCCTCAAATAAATTTTAATGATATTAATTTCATTTAATAAATTTTTATGGTCCCAAATATACTTTTCTATTTCGATATAAGAATGATTCAATTAGTGAAAATGATAACATTATGTAGTTAGTTCGTTTAGCCTATTTTAAAAAACATCAAGAGACTTCGTTATTTAATTAAATTAAATTAATATTAAGAATATAAAATAACTAAAATAATTTATACCATAATTATTATTATCATATTTAACAATAATAATATTTTTATTACTATACTTGAATATATTGGTGAAAAACATGGTATGTTTATAGAGGTCGTAAACCACCCATATTATAAACAAGGTATTAATTTTAGAATCAATTGGGGGATGTAAAAGATTATTAATGATAGATATTACATTAAACTAATAAAATAGAATCAAAAATAATATAATAGATTTATTATAGCATATTGGAGGGACTTTTTCTGAAAGGATGGCTAGAAATAAAAATTAAAAGAATTAGTTAAAATAATTACATTATAAATTGGGTGATTTCTCTTAGGCTTCCAATTATAGAACCTTGTAATTGAATTTTGTATAAAATATTTTTTCTAGTATATACAGTATTGGAATGGGAAGGTATTTGAGAATACATTAGTCATAAAAAAGGTAGAGAATGTGTGAGGAGAAGGAGTTGTGGGGCAGACATTTATATGGCAAGAAACTGGTTGTTTTTTAATATTATAAATAGTTTAATATTTTTGAACAAGACTAAAAAATGTTTTTATTATTAATATATATAGAATATATATCATATTAGTTTTAAATAATAGGTTATTACATCATAATTGTATCATTAATCTATGTGTTTACCATATAATGTTAAATATGATATTTTACCGTATTTCATTATTGATAATAAAATCAACTGTTTTACGAAAATGAAAATAATACACCGTAACATGTTTGTTGTTTATATTCATAAAATGGTATATATTTAATGAAAATATTTTCCTAATTAGGTAAAAATTATTTTTTAAATAAAACCCCTCATTTATTTGATAAATTCTTATTTTAATAATCTGATCACTTATCTGATGATTTGAAAAATTACTTATTGTTTTTTAATATTATTTTATGGTTATAATAACACATAATAATATTTTATAAACATATTTTTTGAAAATAATGTTAATTTTTAATCATTATATTTATTATAAAATTACAATTAAGACATATTTGTTATACAAGAAATATAAACACTTAATTATTAATTAAAAAAATATTTCCAAGTACGAAGATATAAATATATAATATTTTCATTATATATGATAACTAAATATTATTTCACACTTTAATAAGTAATTATACTATTCTAATAGTCTGGTTAATATTATCAATGGTTATAATACTATTCAAATGACAATATCTACAAGGGTCATAAGTATTTATACATTCTACAAATACTTCATATTTTATCCAATCATCTTCCAAATATATTTTCTATTAAGGTTAAATATTCCAATTTCTTATTTAATTTCATCCATTTAACAAAATTTCAATATTATTATTCATGATTGTTATTATTCATTGATGTTTAGAAGATATAAACTTTATAGCTATTATTTTCGTTTTTTATATTGTTTTTTTCTATTATAATACATTCAATTCATATTTAAATATTTATTTCAAAAATGTATTGTTAAAATAAATATAATAAAATATAATATTTTTTATCATGAGGTTTATGTGTGTGTGTTATATTATATTACTAAATTTGAAAAAAAATTATTTTTAAGGAAAATTATTTTGATAAAAATCTTGGTCATTATATTCTTCTCCCATAAGAAAATTTCCAACATAAATTTCATTTTACAAAATATATACAAAAATATTCAGGGCACTTCAAAATAATAATTTTTTATGGTTCTTATGTCTACTCCTATTAATTATGCTTTAAAAAAATTAATTTGACTATGATTTTTTCTTATTTCCTAGAAATTTATCTATGTGGTCTATGATCTTCACTAGATACTTCTAGAAAGAGAGAGAATTTTACTCCTATAACACCTATTAATTTAGTATATGTGAGGGATAGAGTATGAACACAATCAATATGGATATGATTAGTATATAATTTACTTGAGATAACGTTGGTGTGAGTGTTAGTATATAGGACACAACATTGATGTGATTGAGAAACTCCAAGTGATTGATGTACCTGGGACTTAGCTTACCATTCTTCCAAAATCTCATGACTCACTTACATGTAAATATCTAGAGGGGAAAAATTTCTATAACCTCAATGTCTAGGTCCCATTGAATATAATCAGTATAGATCATTTATTAATATGAGGATTCATGATGTGCTTCTGAATTCTGTTGTCTATTTCTACCATTTCCTCTACCATTTTATGACCCAAGATCTTGTGTTCTCCAAATTAATCCTATAATGTTGGTGTTATGCATATCCTACCATAATGGGATTCAAATGGAGGCACATTGATTCTTTATTTAATTATATTGTTGTTCAATAACATTACTTGTGGAAGATGTTTGTCCCATGCTACTTAAATTAATATCAAGTATTCTATCAACCTATATTCAAGTGCCTTGATAATAAATTCAGTTTGACTATTATTTTTATGGTGATAAGACGTAATAATGTTCATATTTCTATTTATATCATGTTGAAGACTCTACTATAACTTTGAGTTACATCTCATATCATGAATAAATATTATTTTTAATGTTGTTTCATGTAGCCTTAGCACTACTATGAGGATATAAATTTTCATATAGTTTACACCTTCTTCTAAATTTCCATATTATTACATTGAGAATCTATTTTATTCATCGGAATGGATGGTTAATAAATCATCTGAGAATATAATGATGATATTCCTCCCTTTAATATTCTTATGTCCATTATATTCAAGTATAAGAAGAAAATATCCTTCTCAAATATAATCATTGAATAAGTCACATGACTATTTTTACATAGAGAATCTGATAATTTATTTTCATTCCTGAGACATTAGGGGACAGATAATTCAAAGCCCTACATCATTTCCAACCACCATCTCCCTTTTATATTAATATCATGTTATTTGAATATATAGTTGAGGCTCTTAGATATATTTATATTTCACACATCCCAACAAAAAAATAATGCCTCTTGATTTTTAATGTCAAGATCACTACATCAAAACCCAAATGATCTATACTGATATATATAATATATCAGATTAAAATATAAAGTGGGAAGAAAAAATAAGAATATATAGATTAAAATTTTTATTCATTATTATTTTGATTCTCCTTTTTGAAATATTTGTTTCTATTCGATTGATTTTTTATCATAAAAAGGGGGAGATTGTTGGAAATTAATATTCTTTTAGTATATATATATGTTTTTTTTGTATTAATGATTAATTAATTAAATTTTTATACTCCAATGTGATTATATTAAATTTTTTAGATTATATTATCCATAAATTAAATTTATTATATACTAATTCTATAAAAAAATATCTTACGATGTATGAATTATTCAATTTTTAAAAAATTGTTTTAACTTATGAAGATCAATTTTTGAAATAATATCACATGTTTACTCTTAATCTTAAACCTCCATGTAAGATTTTATCGTGAAATTTAATATATTATCTTATAAATAGAATGATTGAGTTGTCTCATATTCAATATTACATATTTCATCTGGAATATTTTTGTGACTAGTAATTATTATACAAAAAGGATATTATGAAAATGTTTTCTTATGAATTTCATAAGATGTTATGAAAGATGAGTCTCTGAACATAGTATCATATTTATATTACACTAAATAACTATCCTAAAATGTTAGTGACATCATTATATCTTATTCTCGATGAAGATAATGATCTGTTTGTTCCTATGAAGTCTCTGAGAAGTTTATCTTATGAGAAAACAACTACTAGTAGGATATATTATCATTAATTAAATATTATACAATAGTGTCTTGATTAATTTCCATTATTTTTATAATTTATTTCATTATCTAAGATAGTATCATAAAATGGTTTTTCCATTTAAGGAAATATCGATTTGTATAATGTGTCTTGTTTCTAATAGTAAAAGGATTTGAAGATGAGTATATATGATAGTGATGTTGTAGAGTATTATTACATATATTTAAATGAATAGACATATACCATTAAGGAACCTTATTATAAAAATTTAAACATATTATAAAATTAAAGGATACTATTATCTCACTATTTATGTTCGAAATAGATTATGTTATATTAAAGGAATAGTTATTTTTAGTATGATACTAATGGATTAGAATAATATATAAAAAGAAAATAAAAATTAATTCTCATATTAAAATGGATAACAATATACAGAAAATAACAATAAACAAGCTTTTTTCTTAAATGTTTATCAGTTTTAGTAAAGATCATCCAGATATACACTTTAATGAAAATCAACTTCTCAGGATGTATCTGAAACAATATTTATTTTTTTCTTACATCTGTGTGCCACAGAAAATATTCTAAAATTTTTGTAGTAACTTTTAATTTACTCTTTTTAAAATAGTGTTTGAAACCCCAAGTATAGAATTGGTAAATGGATAGCCTAGTTTAAATTACATGGGACTTTTTATTAACTGATATCTACTTGTACTCATCTTAGATCCCTTGGAAAAAGGGGTGTTAAATTAAAAATCACCAAACTCAAATATTAGAGTGTTAGTAGAGTGGAATCGAAGGGTTTCTATTCCCAAAACCACTATAAAAATATAAATTTCAATATTTTTTACTTTAAATTTATATATTTTAAATTCCTATTCATATTAAAGAAAATAATTGAACCTACATACCAGTAGTGGTAATTATTCATCAAATATAATTTGGTGGAACTCAATTCACATACCTCTTGAGTTTTCAGTTTTACACTATATTGGACAACAATTTTCAGGTTTCATTAATTCTTAGTTTAGATTAATTTTTATATATAAAATAAAAATATTTCCTTTGTATGTTAAAAATTATATGTAATTAATTTTTATTCACTTTTTCAATAGTTCACACTGACCATCCATTAAGAAAATTAGATGTAATGAATTTTAACTATCATCATATATAGTTAAAACTAACCATTTCCGAGATGGTTCCAAAATTGTAGAGAGATGAAGTGTCTTTATTTGAAATAAATTGTTTATAATAGTTATAAAATATCATAGAAATATTATTAATTTTTATAACAATGAATATATTAATTTATGAATGTAGGAAAATAAAATCTATTTGGAGATAAGAAAGGAAATAATTGAAATAAAAGTATTGGGGAATTACCTCTTCATTTAATATTTGATCTATTTATATTTATCTAAATCAAATAGGGTGTATGAACCAAGGTTTTTAGAATGGGTCAAAATCCTGAGCCTATTTAAATTTTTGACTTGTTTTTGAGGAAACAGGAGAAATGGGAAGTTTCTATAAATTTTCAGGCAACACGTCGTGTACTTTTAAGTCCACACAGTGTATATGTTAAGAAAGTGTCAGTCGTGTGCTCGCCATGTACATGCCGTGTGATGACCATGTAGATGTTTCCTACTAGACGACATGTAATTTTAAACACGCCGTGTACCCGAGACCGTGTGGCGGCCATACATGGACTGTCGGCCCATTGGCCAAGAAGTACCAAATACACACTGTGTTCCCCTTGGACACGCCGTGTAGTCTAGCCGTGTATGCTGGATATATATGGCATGTGGATATGTTAGCGAGTAAGAGAAGGTAAAACCATGTACACACTGTGTACCCATACGTACACACCGTGTACTCATGTCGACAGGTCGACGGAATCCCAACCGCCAAATGAATAGTTAAATGATATATACACGACATGAAGTCATGAAGTACACGCCGTGTACTTTTTTTTGCGTTAAAATGGGAAATAGCCTTGTTTTGAGGCAAAAACACATATTGATGACAGGTTTCATGAACCAAGCCGGGCAGATCTCTTTCTTTATCTCGAACTTCTGTCTGAGACCCAATTCAATCGCTGATAGATGCATTGGATCCCCCTTGGTAAGGCCTCAATTCCCCTTTGGCCGTTTAGTTTGATTTTCGTTCTAGAATGAGTTATAGGAATTTTAACGGTATTGAATATTTTGTAGACTTACCGCATTTTAGACCAAATTGGATGTTTTTACTAGAGGAGTATCATCGTACGAGTCTCAGGTAGTTGGTGCATACTTCATTTTGTGTTTTCGCGGTTGTTTGGGTGGCGCGGCCTTCGGTGCGTTTTTGGGTATTTTGAGCGGGACCCGTATTATCTGCTGTTTCATATTGAATTGCATGTTGGACCTATGGGATGCCTTTGGGTATGCCATGTTACCAGTTTGCATGAGCGGGGCTGGGTAAGGGGTCATTGCTCATTGGGGCATTTTGGTTGGGGAACGCTAGAATGGTTTTAGATGAAATATTAATGTGTTAAACTGTTAATTAAATTTATTAATTCCTGATATGATTTCTAGAGGCATTTCAGACCTCAGTGCTGGTAGGGGACATCACCTTGCATAGTGAAATTCAACTGCTTAGTTTGTTTTTTCTATTTATGTTTTCTATTTAAATATGTTATATATGAAATTGCTGAATTGCATCTACTGGACCCTTTGGGTGGTGTTGGGCATGGCCTGAATATTTTTGAGTTATGAAGATCACAGTTTGGGCTTGGCCCGAGTTACTTTTGGTGGTTTTGATAACTGGATTGGGCGTCATGGATGTCAGCTTGAGGCATTATGACTGTCAGGTTGGGCATGGCCCGGGTTACTAGGATGGCGATGCCATCAAACTTGAGCGGCATGGTTACAGGGACACGAGGTGTCAGATGAGTTGGTGTCTTAGGTACTATGTTTGTGATTACCGCTCACCTGTGACTTTGAGTTGTGTGCACACAGAGATACTCTATGATGAGGTGGTTTTGACCACTCGTATAGGTAGAGGCCCCCTTATTTGCGGTTAGGAATTTTTGTTGGGGGTGCTTGCCGTAGAAAGCCACGTGGGAGGCGAGGAGCCTGCATGGGATGGGCATGCCTTCGAGACATCGGTATTTGAGACACAAGGTGCCAGGAGGCACATGGTGCCAGGTTACTATTTTTTGGTGTGCCTTCAGGACATCATAACTTGAGGCACGAGGTGTTAGGAGGCCCATGAGGACAGGTTACTATTCTTGGGCATGGATTTGGGACGTCAGTACATGAGACACGAGGTGTCAGGTGGCACATGGTGCAGGGTGAAACAATAGGTATTCTCAGCATTAGCCAAAGAAGGTGACACTCCATGGTTACTGTTGAGAACCAGAGGAGTTTTTGTTTACTTGTACATTGTACCATTTACTAATTTTCTTGTAAATTATTGACAACTTAAACACATATATTTGGTACGCACAGCTGTGTGGTACCCTACTGAGATTTGTCCCACAACCTTCATGGGCCCTTCTGGACGTGTGCAGACTTTATGGATTTACATGCAGGAAAGAGGCCAACTTCCGGAGCTGGGCTATGTTAGTTGTTGAATGAATATGGTATGGACATTGAGGTCATACTTATATGGGGTTTACATTGTTCTGTTTACCTTTCTATATCGGCATGATTACTTGTTGTAGCTTCTATTTGTTATCCATTGGAGCCATTTTTATAATCAGTTGTGTATGACCTGCTTTGGATACATGTTTTACTGTTCAATTGTAGTTACATGTTATCAGCATGCTGTTGTGTTTATTTCCACTGTTGTTGTTATATTTACTATTTTCGCTGTTTATCTATATTGGTTATGCTTCCGCTCTGTGGGTCTGGTTTGAGTCTGTTGAGTCTTGGATTCTGCTGCATTTTTACTGTTATACTTGGACCAGTACCCTTATTATGATCCTCCTAGAGGGTATCGCCTCCCTACTATACCTAACAAACCCTCACTGCTAGTCAGCAGCCTTTGGTGTTCAGGGGAGGTTCTCCTAAGGAAGTAACACCCGACCCGTTTGGGATATGGTAGGTTGGAGATAGGTTGTTGTTACTGGAACTGGGTTTCTAGCTTGTGCTTGGGTGCATGCATCCCCTGGTACGAGGGATGGACTGAGTTTCCATGGGTGGAAATTGTTGTTTTTCTTTTCCTCATATTACAGTTTATATGTTTTCCACATCGGTGGCTCACTTGATGTGTGATGTTCTTGATTTTGATATGTGACCCTCGACCCGGTGTGGTAAGGGAAAATTGGACCTTGTCTCGGAATGGAAAGGCTTGGTTTCATGGCATTTGATAGGCACATTTTAGGGTATTTCAATTTCATAATTGCACGTATGCTTTGTGAGGTGATAATTCCATGTGAATGAAATATCAATTGCCATGCTCTATATGATTTTAAATGTATTTTGGTGAAATTATTGATATAATTTCTTGTATGTTTCAATGTGTATTCCATGCTTTATTTTTTTTAATTGCATGTTGCTGGATTTTGGGTCTGACTCTTATGAGAGCAGGCAGGTACTATGGCTGAGGTAGTGTAACTGTCAGGATTGGGTGACTCAATCATCGGTTTGAGGCAACACAAGTTGTCAGGATGGGCAAGGCCCGAGGTACTTTTGATACATGGCTCTGTTGAGGGTGGGTAAGGAGGCCAGGAGGACGGGATACAGTGGGGCATGGGTTGCGGTGAGGGGGGAGTAAGGGTAGTTGTTATGAACTACCTTTTACTGCTTTCCTTATCTTCATAGAATATATTGTTATATATATATATTTGATGTCTGACCATTTATGGTATTCAGCGGGTTAATCCTTCATGACTCAATGGAGCGTCAGGTAGGAGATAATACAGGGCCGAAAGATCAGGGTCAGAATTTGGTACAGGCAAAGTACGAGCTGCAGGTACAGGCTCAGGGACAGGATTAGGGTCAGGATCTAGTGCACACTGGACATTAGCCGGGTTTGGCAATGTTCGGACCATGGCATGATTAACATCTCTGAGCTATTCTAATACGTGTCTTGTTAGGGGATTGACAGAGGCGCGTAGGGTACAGAGCCTCTTATGTCGTATCTGACGCAGGAGTTCCAATCGCAGTACTCGTTGCTTTTTCAGGGTGAGGGTGGTCCACAGGCAGTTGAGAACTGGATAGATAGTTTGCAGATGATCTTTGAGAAGCTCGAGATTCCTCCAGGGTGGAGGGTCAAGTTGGAAACAAACATTCTAAGAGGACCGGAGATGCGTTGGTGGGATGTACAGGTACATGCTCGTAGGCATGAGGGACTATCTTGGAAGGACTTCAAGGATAGGTTCTTTGAGCACTTATACATGGTGAAACTGAGGGCAGAGAGAGCTCAAGAGTTCTTGAGTCTTCAGTAGGGGGATATATTTGTCATGGACTACGCAGCTACCTTCAAAGAGTTGTCTCACTTTGCACCTAGTATGGTGAGCGATGACACAGACAGGGTGAGGCGCTTCGAGGATGGCTTACGACATGCCATTCGGGTCCAGGTGAACATCTTCAGGCTAGGTTCCTTCTCCGAGGTGGTGAATCATGTTGGTCGGAGAGTGATGGCAAGAGGGGGGGGTGAATTTCCTTTTAAAAAATAATAAACAATTTAAAATCAAAGTTAAAAGTGCAGCGGAAATAAAAGAGGCAAGACACAAAACTTGATAACGGAGTTCGGCTTAAACCAAAGCCTACGTCTCCACTCCCAACTCAACCGTTGAGAGATTTACTACCGCTTGCTTTTCAATGGTTTTAGCAAGAAACCCACTAGACTTTAAGGTAGTCTAGGACCTATTACAGCTTGCTTTTAATGGTTGTGCAAGAACCCACTAGCCTTCTTACAGGTGAAGGCTAGCTCACCTATGACTCAAGCCTTTTAAAGGGAAGGCTTGACTAACCTCTTCACACCTTGAAGGTGGTGTGAAAACCCAAACAAAGAGAGGATGAGAGAAAGAGGGGTTTGTAGGCACAAACCCAAAATGATGCTCAAAATGATAAAACAATAAAAACCGTAATGGGAGAAGCCTTGGGCGCCAAAGAATTGATTGGAGTTGATGAAGAGCGCTCCCAAGCTTCTTTGATGGTGCTCCTTGATTGTGGAAGTGAGTTGGAGCAAGTGGGGTTCCTTGAAGGAATGCGCCGGAGGTTCGCCAATTGATGTAAAATGTGTCCCGTGGGCTTCCTTACGTTTCCGGGGCTTCCTAGTCCTTTATTTATAGAGGGGAAACCCTCAAATGGCCTTTGGGAGGCTTCGGAGCCGTTGGAGAGGCCTTCGGAGCCGTTGGGAGTCAAGTGGACAAGCCTGGTCAAAGCCCAACGGCTAGTTTGACTGGCTCCACCGGCTGACCGGTGCTTGGCCACCGGTTGGCTGGTGCTTTGGAAAAGGGAGAGGGCTCGGGCTCAGGCACCACCGGCTGGCCGGTGAGGAGGCCACCAGTTGGCCGGTGCTGAGACAGTAGCTGTCACTATTCTGTCTGGGTTCCACCTGCTGGCCGGTGATGGGACACCAGTTGGCCGGTGGTCTGGACAGAGGGATGCCTTCTGTCCAGGCTCCATCGGCTGGCCGGTGGTCTTCCACCAGTTGGCCGGTGGACTGATTTTCAGTCCACTTTTGGTGCTTCTTGGCCCAATTCCTTGGCAACCTTTTCCCTATCAACAAAAACACTTAAAAAAAGATTAGATAAATAATAGAGTGATTGTGATCATGAAAATTAAACCACGAGGGGTACGGGAAGTACAACAATCTCCCCCTATTTTGATGATCACAATCACCAAAACAAGAAATGTAAAAGATTGAAATGAGAGGCATGATTTAAAGGATAAATTGAAAAGTAAAGAAAAGCATGAGAGAAAGATTTCTCCCCCAATCAACCAAGAATTTCTCCCCCTTTGTGATTATCAAAATAGCACGAGGCATAAAACTTGATTGAGGGAAAGGTTGAAAAAAAAAACAAGATAGAGTTTTTAAACCAATTGAAATTTTTGAAATTTGAATTGAAAGTTTTGAATTGAAAGTTTTGAATTGAAGGTTTTGAAAATTGAAAGTTTGAAAATAAATCAAAAAGGCTTAAACGATCCTAACTCCCCCTAAATAAAAACAACAAATCACCGAGGAGAGGATTTTAGAACCGAGACAAATTTTGGTCCGGTGAGACTTGCTAAAAGGGATTTTTCAATCCAAACTTGTCTAGTGGCGGGTCTTCTCCTAAAAAATTCATCGTTAAAGGAAATAGTTTTGGGCCTTCCATACTGTGCAGTTTTGCAATCACACTCATAAATTAAGTGCCCGGGTTTTTTACAATAGTTGCAAAATTTATATTGGGAGCTCCCCCTTACAAAAATAGTTGGAGCATGGGAAGAGGAAGGTTGCTTGGAATAGCCAAGCCCTTGGGTGGTTCTAGATATGCGTTGGGAACCAAGGAGCTTCGAGAGGTTATGTTCACCTTCGGTGAACTTAGCTATGGATTCCCTTAAATCCTTGATTGTTGATTCCATAGAATCAACATCGGGAAGGTTTTGGATCATGAGGGACAACTCCTCCTTTTCTTTGAGAATTTGTTCCTTTTCGGAAGAAAGTTTTTTGAAATTCTTTTTTTAAAGAAATAAATTTGGAAGAAAGTTCGTGAAAACCTTCCTCCAATTGATCTCTAGCATGTTGGAGATCCTCATAAGATAAATGATTAAAAGAATTTGAAGAAGAAGAGGATGAGGAGTCGGAAGAGGTTACCTCATGAAATGCCATTAGGCATTTTTTACCGTTGTCACTTGAGGAGGAGGAGGAGGAGGATGTGGAGCTATCACTCCATGTGGCCTTGAAAGCTTTCTTCTTTTCCTTTTTCTTGGCCTTTTTCTTGTTGAGTGGACAATCGGGCTTGTAATGGCCTTTCTTGCCACATCCGTAACATGTTACCTCGGGCTCGGATTTTTCATTGGGTTGAGCCTTGCGGGATTTCTTCTTCTTGTGCTTGTTCATGAATTTGTGCATTTTGCGGGCAAGATTCTCCATTTCTGAATCGCCGCTTGAAGAGGAAGACGATGAGGAGGAGGATATTTCTTCTTTTTGAACTTTGAAGGCGATGTTCTTTGGAACTTTGATCGGTTTGCCTTCCTTTTCAGCTTGCCTCCTCATGGTGATCTCATAGGTCATGAGGGATCCGATGAGCTCTTCGACCGACATGTTCTTGATGTCTTTTGCTTCTTGGATTTCCGTGACTATTGGTGCCCATGAGCTTGGTAGGATCCAAAGGATCTTCTTGACCATCGTTTCTGCAGAAACATCATCTCCAAGAGATTTTCTTCCATTGCAAACGTCAGTAAAACAAGTAAACATATCAGTTATATTTTCAGAAGGATGCATGGTAAAAGACTCAAAATCTTGACGGTACATGTCCAATCGAGTATCCTTAACTTTGTTGGTCCCCTCATTGGTAACCTCCAATAGTTTCCAGATTTCATGTGATGAGGTGCATGTGGAAACTCGATTGAATTCATTACGATCAAGGCCGCAGTGTAGAGCGTTCATGGCTTTTCCATCAAGCTCGAAATTTTTAATATCGGCTTGGGTCCATTTGGATTCATTGGGAGAAGAAAGAGAATAACCATGCATGAAAATTCTATAAATAGGATAACCTATACTTCTAAGAAAAGTGGTCATGCGGGTTTTCCAATAAGTATAGTCGGTTCCATCAAGGAATGGAGCACGACCCAAAGAATAGCCTTCGGGGGAGAAAGAAGTTGAAGCCATCACAAAGGATCTTGAATTTGAAACCGGTTAGGTTATTACTCAAATTTTGCCTTTGATACCAATTGTTGGTCGGAGAGTGATGGCAAGAGGGGGGTGAATTGCCTTTTAAAAAATAATAAACAATTTAAAATCAAAGTTAAAAGTGCAGCGGAAATAAAAGAGGCAAGACACAAAACTTGATAACGGAGTTCGGCTTAAACCAAAGCCTACGTCTCCGCTCCAAACTCAACCGTTGAGAGATTTACTACCGCTTGCTTTTCAACGGTTTTAGCAAGAAACCCACTAGACTTTAAGGTAGTCTAGGACCTATTACAGCTTGCTTTTAATGGTTGTGCAAGAACCCACTAGCCTTATTACAGTTGAAGGATAGCTCACCTATGACTCCAGCCTTTTAAAGGGAAGGCTTGACTAACCTCTTCACACCATGAAGGTGGTGTGAAAACCCAAACAAAGAGAGGATGAGAGAAAGAGGGGTTTATAGGCACAAACCCAAAATGATGCTCAAAATTATAAAACAATAAAAACCGTAATGGGAGAAGCCTTGGGCGCCAAAGAATTGATTGGAGTTGATGAAGAGCGCTCCCAAGCTTCTTTGATGGTGCTCCTTGATTGTGGAAGTGAGTTGGAGCAAGTGGGGTTCCTTGAAGGAATGTGCCGGAGGTTCGCCAATTGATGTAAAATGTGTCCCGTGGGCTTCCTTACGTTTCCGGGGCTTCCTAGTCCTTTATTTATAGAGGGGGAACCCTCAAATGGCCTTTGGGAGGCTTCAGAGCCGTTGGAAAGGCCTTAGGAGCCATTGGGAGTCAAGTGGACAAGCCTGGTAAAAGCCCAACGGCTAGTTTGACTGGCTCCACTGGCTGACCGGTGCTTGGCCACCGGTTGGCCGGTGCTTTGGAAAAGGGAGAGGGCTCGGGCTCAGGCACCACCGGCTGGCCGGTGAGGAGGCCACCGGTTGGCCGGTGCTGAGACAGTAGCTGTCACTATTCTGTCAGGGTTCCACCGGCTGGCCGGTGATGGGACACCAGTTGGCCGGTGGTCTGGACAGACGGATGCCTTCTATCCAGGCTCCATCGGCTGGCCGGTGGACTTATTTTCAGTCCACTTTTGGTCCTTCTTGGCCCAATTCCTTGGCAACCTTTTTCCTATCAACAAAAACACTTAAAACAAGATTAGATAAATAAGAGAGTGATTGTGATCATGAAAATTAAACCACCAGGGGTACGAGAGGTACAACAAATCAGGCACTCATAGCCGAGGGAAATGAGAGAGAAAAGTATCTCTTGGGTAGGGCAACAACTTCATGTGATTGTTCGGACAACAGGAAGTGAGGACGGGATGAGTTCCAGTAGGACAGTCAGGCTAGGGATTCAGCTAGACCACCTCATGGTAGTTCTTCAGTGATTTTATTTTAGTGTGGACAGTCGAGACATGTTTGAGATCAGTGAGATATGACTCTGAAATAGTTCCATGCATGTGGACAAGAGTGGCATCTGGAGAGGTTTTGAAGGAAGCCTTCTCAGATAGCCGGAAGGCAGGGACCAGGACAGATTGTAGCATCTGGAGTTGGTTTGGGTTCGGTACCCGGAAAGGTTAGTCGAGGTTCAACTGTGCACGGAGGTCATGACAGAGACGGTGGGACTCAGCTGAGGAGTTAGTGGCCGGTGACTAGAGCATCATTGCAGGGTGTTCAGGCATCAGGAAGCCGTGTTTCAAGCCAGGTGCATGTCGTGGAGCTGCCAGAGTCTGAGCAGGCTGGTGAGCCGACAACATGTAGAGGTACACCATGGTGTGGCTGTGATCTCCATGTTTCCTTTTTGGCATGACCTATAGAGGAATGTCTATTTTGAGTACACGTGGTTCACATGATCTATGTGTACTTAATAGTTTCTAGTCAGTGGGATTTGCACCATAACAGGTGTGTGATATATACTATATATATATATATATGTATGAGATGCGTAGAATCAGGGCATCGAGGATGCAGGTTACTTGAGGTGCCTAGGGCATCAGGGCATCGAGGATGCGGGTTACATGAGGTTCCTTGGGAATCAGGGCAACCAAGATGTGGGTTACTTGAGTTTCAAGGAACCATGACCTCGTGGAGGTGGACACCGATGTGGTGCGGGTTACTTTGGGTGTTGGAAGTGACATAGGAGAACCAATGAGGCACAGGGGTAACGATGCGTCACGGATGGAATATTCATCCAGAAAGAAAGTTAGTAAACCTTGGTAGCTTTGATATTTGTTGGTTGAGACCAAGTAGTCAATTCCTAAGGTGGGGACCCCCCTGAGTAATTTAGCCAGAACCTTGGGACCGGGGTAGTCCATGTTGTTTAATTGGGATGGGTGTGTTCCGTCCCATCTCCAGGTTTCATTCTATAGCTCGGGGACGAGCTATGTAATGGTGGGGAGTTTGTAAGAACTCGATTTTTTAGAATGGGTTAAAATACCGATGCTTTTTAAATTTTTGACTGGTTTCTGAGGAAATGGGAGAAAATTGGAAGTTTCTGGAAATTTCTATACAAAACGTCATGTACTTTTAAGTACACGCCGTGTATATGTTAAGCAAGTTTCGGCCGTGTGCTCGCCAAGTACATACCTTATGATGTCTGTGTAGAAGTTTCTTACTACACAACGTGTAGTTTTAAACACGTAGTGTACCCGAGACTGTGTGGTGTCCATACATGGCATGTAGGCCTGTTGGACAGGTAGAACTAGATACATGCCATATTTCCCTTGGACACGCCGTGTGGTCTATCCGTGTGTGCGGGATATATATGGCGGGTGGGTATGACAGCGAGGAAGAGAAGGGAAAACCATGTACACGCCATGTACTCATGTCAACTGGTTGGTGGAATCCTAGCCACCAAATGTACAGTTAAATGATATATACACGTTGTGTAGTCATGAAGTACATGCCGTGTATTTTATTTTTATGCGTTAAAATGGGCAGTATCCCCGTTTTGAGGAAAAACACATATTGACGCCCAGTTTCGCGAACCAAGCCGACTGGATTTATTTCCTTCTCCCGATCATCCGTCTGAGACCTGATTCAATCGCTGATAGATGCATTGGAACCCCCTCAGTAAGGCCTCAATTCCTCTTTGGTTTTTTTGTTTGATTTTCATACTAGAATGAGTTATATGAATTTGAAAGGTATTGGATCTTTTATATATTTACCTCTTTTTAGACTGAATTGGAGGCTATTACTAGAGGAGTAGCATCGTACGAGCCCTTGGTAGGTGGTGCAAAATTCATTTTCTGTTTTCGCAGTTGTTTGGGTGACGCGGCCATCAGCGCATTTTTGGGTATTTTGAGTGGGACCTGTTTTATCTGATGTTTCATATTTAATTGATTGTTGGAGCTATGAGATTCCTTTTGTAATGCACTATTACCAGTTTGCGTGAGCGGTGCTAGGTGAGGGGTCATTGCTCGTCAGGGAATTTTGGTCGGGGAATGCTAGAATGGTTTTAATTGAAATATGAATGTGTTAAATAGTTATTTTAATTTATTAAATCCTAATATGATTTATAAGGGCATATAAGACCTCATTGCTGGTATCGGACAACAAACTGCATAGTGAAATTCAACCGCTTAGTTTGTTTTTCCTATTTATGTTTTCTATTTAAATATGTTATATATGAAATTGATGAATTGCATCTTCTGGACCCTTTGGGTGGTGTTGGGCGTGGCCTGGATTTTTTTGAGTGATGCGGATCACAGGTTGGGCTTGGCACAGGTTACATTGGGTGGTTTTGACCATGGGATTGGGCATCATGGAAGTCGGCTTGAGGTATTACGACTATGAGGTTTGGCATGGCCCATGTAACTAGGATGGAGATGCCATCAGACTTGTGCAACATGGTCACAAGGACACGAGGTGTCAGATGAGTTGGTGGCTTAGGTACTATGTTGGTGATTACAGCTAACCTGGGACTTTGAGTAGTGTGCACACAGAGATACTCAGTGATGAGGTTGTTTTGACCACTCGTATTGGTAGAGGCCCCCATAGTTATGGTTAGGTATTTTGGTTGGGGGTCTTTCCATAGAAAGCCACGTGGGAGGTGAGGATCCTTCAAGGGATGGGCGTGCCTCCGTGACGTCAGTACATGAGACACAAGGTGTCAGGAGGAACATGGTGTTAGGTTACTATTTTGGGCGTGCCTTAGGGACGTCGGTACTTGAGGCACAAGGTGTCAGGAGGCACATGGTGCCGGGTTACTATTCTTGGGCATGCCTTCAGAATGTTGGTACTTGAGACACATGGTGTCAGGTGGCACATGGTGTCGGGTTACACAACAGAGATTCTAGTTTTGGCTAAAGAAGGTGACACTCCATAGTGGCTGTTGAGCACCAGAGGAGTTTGTGTTTACTTGTGCACTGCATTGTTTACCTCTTTTCTTGTAAATGCATGACAGCTTAAACACATATATTTGGTATGCACCGCTAGGTGGTATCCTACTGAGATTTGTCTCATACCCTGCACGGGCCCTTCGGGATGTGTGCAGACTTTATGGATTTATGTGCAAGAAAGAGGCTAGTTTTATGAGCTAGGCTGTTTTAGTTTTTTCATGGATTTGGTATGGAACTTGAATTCATACCTAGATGGGTTTTACTTTGATCTGTTTTCCTTTCTATATCAGCATGGTTACTGGTTGTAGCTATTGTTGGTTAGCCATTGGCGCCCTTTTTATAATCAGTTGTGTATGACTTGATTTGGATGCATGTTTTACTATTTAGTTGTAGTTATATGTTATCAGCATGCTTTTGTGTTTATTTCCGCTGCTTTTTTAATATTTACTACTCATGATATTTATCAATATTGGTTATGTTTCCTCCATGTGGTTCTGGTTTGAGTCTGCTGAGTCTTGGATTTTTCAGCGTCTTTACTGTTATACTCGGACCAGGGACCTTATTATGATCCTCCTAGAGGGTATAGCCTCCCCTCTATACCTAACAGACCATCTCTACTAGTCGGCAGCCTTTGGCGTTCAGAGGAGGTGCGCCTAAGGTAGTAACTCCGACCTGTTTGGCACTGTACGGGTGGCTGGCCAGGACCGGGTTGTTACAGAGGGAATGAGTTTAAATGATAATGGATTGTCTGTAATCATTAAGGATGACATTGAAGGGGGTAATTAGGATTATGTTGGACTTAATGTAGTGGATTGGATGTGATTTAGAAAGGGAGGGTAGAGGAGGTATTTGTACTTGAGGTAGGGGTATTTTGGGGTTAAAATAGTGAATAATGTATTATTTGTAATGTATATGTTATTAAAATTTCATTATTTAATATTATGTGTTATATTTGATTATAAATACAATTGTTTTTGAAATTAATTTCTTTTATCATTGAATTTATAATTTATATAAATGGATAGAAAAAATGAATATTTTTTTGATATAATTTATTTTCTTAGACAATAAAAATTTATTTTTAGGGTTAGAGTTTGAATTTTTATTTCATAATGGTTAATTTATATATTCAGATAATGCTTCATTAATATCCCTAAGTATATAATTTATTATGAAATACATGGATTAATAAATGATATAATTAAAACATAAAATGTATGTTAATTTTTTTTCTGAGTACCTAAACATTGATTTTTTAATGGTCAAAAAATAAATCTTTGAATTTTTTTGACATGTAGACTCAAAAAATGTAATTTATTTAATAAATAATATTTTTAAAAATAATTATTTCAATTATTTAAATGAAAAATTATTCTTATGAAAAAATGTATAGGGATACAATTTATTGATAATTCACTTATATATTCTAATGAGTTTTCTAATACAAATATTTATTTTATAGCACTGTAATATTTATATTTAATTAAATCAATCATATTTAATTCCATATAAAATTAAATTTACATTTTTATTGGTTATGTTATATCATATCTGTAATGTTACTATTCATAATAATATGTTTTCTGATTCAAATAGTTATCTAGTTTTTATACTTCTTTTAAATTCCAATATTTTTTGTAATTCAACAATTACTTATATTGAAATAAAGGATTCATTTTTTAAATATTAAATGAATTAATAATGGTTTGATTCATTTTTGATCTATTTTCCTCACATTTGATAATTCTAAGACACCATAATGATCTCAATCAATATATTCAAGTTAGTTTTCATGGATTTGTTATCTAAGTGTTGTACAATAAATTTCATGGAGTAAATTTGTTCTATAAATATAATGTTCTCATATAATGATATAAATTACTATTGTTTTTTATTATATATTTCATGTGTTTTATTCTATAGTATATTATTATATATAACAAACATGTTTATTCAGAAGTAAAATTTCAATTATTATATTGTCGTTTGTTATAAAAATAAAATCATGTAATGATCTACATGATGCACCAATATTTATACAGAATTTACCTTGTGTGGCGAAAAACATGTTATACAACAAGTACTTCTATTTATATTTCATGTAATTATATTGTTCACCTTGTGATCATATCACCTACATATGGGATCTTTTATGATAATTCACAAATTTTTAGGTATTTATTTTCCAAATAATGATATATTAACACACCATCATGAATAATGGAATCATAATTAAAATCTGAACAAAATTTCTATTTAATCGATTCATGAAATTAATTATATAAATTATAAATAATAACTAATTATAATTTGACCACTCCAATACCAATTGAATATTATATATGAGAATATATTAAATTTTTAATGGTCCAAATTTTTTTCCTCAATATCAATGGATAAATATGAATTACTATATTAACACACATTTAATTTCCTAGATAAGATGATGCACATTTATTTTATGATTAATCAAAATAAAGAATTACCCTGTTTGGGGTATTTATTCATGCTAAATATTTCATCAGCTCTCATGATTTGTTTTTATTATTATGGGAAATCTAATAAAATATTAATCTTCAAATATAAAATAAATCATTAATATTATACAATTTTCATGATATCTTAGGTTCTAGCATTACATATTTAATTACTTTACATCATTCATCATCGATGGAAAAATGTTTTGATTTTTCTCTCTATATATTTCTTCTACAGGTAAAATAGAATATTTTTCTCTAGTACCCAAGAAAATTATAAATATTATCCAGGTGAGTTCATTAATTTATATAAAAATTGTAAAATTTAGTTTAAATTATAATAATCTTGAAATAATGTTTTACATGAAACCTTGACTTTTAAATGAACAACGATATATAATAAATGTTTCCATTATATACACTCTATTATTTTTTTTAGTGTGAATAAGAATAAACACATAAATAAAATTACATATAAATGTTTTATATATTGAAAATTTATTTATTACCATATTATAAATAAGTATTCATCATTTTTTAATGTTTTTTATGCTTAAAAAATAGATTTTATAAAAAAATATTCCATCTTGTACATGATCCTTGTCATTAAATTTCAATAGTTTACCTATTTTTTAAGGAAATGATCCTAATTTTTTCATTCATCATATAAATATTATTTTAGGAATAATTATTAAAACTTTATAAAATAATTAATTTTTTGCAAATAGTGGACATTTCAAAATTTATAAAAATAGTGACTTTTATGAGATTATTATGATATAAGAATCATATGAATGATTAAGAATATTTTTTTTAAAAAACATATCTATTTAGGATGTAATTTAATTCATATATTAATATAATATTAAACATATTAATATATGATTAACATTTTAGAAATATTAATAATATTTTTTAAAAATAATCATTATTTTTCATTATTTTCTCTTAATCATGTTTATACAATGTTCCATTCAGTTTTAGTATGGATTGAATGAAAATTTTGATTTTTTTTAATATAATGAAACTTATTCCATTATAATCAATATTATATTTTTTTAGACAAAATAATTGTTATACAAGAAAAAATATTTATATATAAATCATTTTAATTTTCACATTTATATTTAAAATAATTTTTATCACTTATAAATATTTAATATTTTAAATCATAATAATTAATAAAACATAAACTTCTATACTTTATTTTTTTAGAATTTATCATGTCAAGGGTATATATTTTTCACATTAGTTGAAGGTAAAATGAGTGAAATGGGTGTAAAATATATGAGGATTTATGATAACGTAGAATAAATTCATAAACATCATTGGTTTTTTATTTTTTTACCTTATCCATATCATAGTTGATTATTTGACAATTTTATACCACTTTAAAAAAATTGACTATATATTATTAAAATATTTTAAGTAATTCTATGTTTCTCCATTCCCACACTTATAAAATGAAAACAATTATCCTCTCTTATTTACACTATATGAGCCACATAGATCGACAAATCCATCTAAATATACCTTTACAATCTTCGTATCCATTACCTTAAATCTCCAGTCTCATAAAAGAACCATCCTAGAATTCTTAAGCGGGATTCCAATAGTGTTTATCAGAGGAATAAGTATAACATTTATCAAAGTGTTTTCATTTTATTTCCATTTCGACCTCATATAGATATCAAATAACCATGATTATAAAACAAAATCATTAAATTTAAATATAATTAAATTTTATTATGATGGTGAAACAACCTTTATTTATCTCCTTTCTATCCTATAGAAAATTGAATCATTTATTGTGCTTATGTACAACCTACTGTCTCCACATAGTTTCATTAATTTTCAACATTAATTTACAAGGATTGTTATAATATGATACTAATAGATATATTTTATATTTATTTAATATTTTTTAGTCTGTAAAAATAATATATCATTTACCTTCATATGATTACACTCATTAAAAATTTATAATGTCGCTCATGCGAACTTGTAGACTCTCACAATTACAAAGCAATGTGGTTCACATTAAATTTTTTTCTTTGTTGTGTGATGAAAAGTATCTATAATATATATATATATATATATATCATCCCTAAAATTCTTGAAATTATGAAACCATTGGAATGATATATGGATTGAAACTAGAAAACTAAAACATTCCTGAAAAATGAAAAAATCAACACTAAAAAAATTATTTTAATAAACAATTATTATGAAAATCGTGTTTAAATGGTATTAATTGATCACATATGATACAATAATTATTTATTTAGATTTTATATTTTATTATAATAAATTTAAAAATATTTTCAAATGTGTTTAAAATAACATATGAATCATGTTGGACATGTGTTAGGGGTCCATTTCCCAATATCATATGTAATTAGTACTTTTTATGTAAATGTTTCTATTGGGATAATTAAAATTTATTTTTAAGATAAAGAAAATATATTTTCTTATAAATTTGTTATTAATGTAAAATTATTTGTTTTACATTCATTTTCATCTCACTAGTTACTCAAAATTATGACATAGTGTTTTTTTAAGGAAATTTTTTTTTTATTATGTTGGGAATCGATTAATCCTACGTAAATGTTTTCATTAGAGTGTTTTCATGAATACTATAAATATTATCCAATGAAATATCAAAATAATATTTACCAATTTTATAAATTATATATATATTTTTAAATCAATATTCTTATCATTTTCTAAATGAGGATATTTTTACCAAAGTTAGGAAAAAATCATGGTTCTAACCCATATCACCAAATGATGATTCATTTCATCCAAAATATTTTTGTTGTTGTATTATTACTTTATATTATTCAATGGTTATTATCCAAAGAAATTCATTTATATTTTTTAAATTTTTATATTGTAAGAATTTGATTTTAAAATTAAGGGGGTATTTTCATCAAGAAATTTTGTTTTGGTAATTTAATAATATTTTCATCAACCTAAAAATCCGTTAATGAATTTTACGATATACAGTGGATATACTATAATGATAAAATCCACCATATTTTTCAATAAAAAATATCATCATTATTAATGGGGAAATAATTGAAATTCTTTATGCTAATTCTTCCAAAACAAATAGTTATTAATTATTAGGGCATGTTGATTAAGTTATGAAAACAAATCAACCATGAATGCATTCGATTTATTACATCAAGGGTGGGGCCTAGAATTTTATATCCCACATTTCACTGAGTTTCCTGATGATAAAAAATATGTTGCGTATTTTTAAATCTATTTATCCTCTTATATTTCATTTCATAGAAAATGGGAATGATAGTCAGTTTAATATTTATAATATTATGCAATCCTTACTTATAAAATAAGTTTTTTATTTCCATATGATTATTGAAATTGTTTTGATATTTATGAATGTGTTTAAATATCACATCATTTTTTATATAATTATTTGAACACAATTTATTTCTTTTCCATATTATTTACTCCATAATGATTTTATGATGGATTTTGTTGTATTCATTCCATTAGTGAGATTCTATGATAAATATTTTAGTTTTTTTTCATTCCCCATGTTTGAAAGTAGTGTATTATCATTGATATTTAAGGATATTCTTAATGGAATAATAATCTTATCATTGATGATACTATGTTGCATTAAATTTTAAAACATAATGTGAGATTCCTTCATGTATCATGTTTCCTAATTATAATAAACTTATTCGATCCCTTTGGATATGACCACAAGCTTATAGTTTCATTTTGATAATGTAAACATTGGATCTTTGATAATATAGTCTGGGTTGATACACTTTTATAAATAATATTTCTTATTATATTACTAAGACAAATGTTATATTCTTGGAATATATACATAAGGTAAAATAATGATAATGAACCAATGACCCTTATCATTGTATATATTTGGGGATTCGACCGAAAAAAATATATCAATACTTTTTTTTATTATTATAATCTATAACATTGGTTTTTTATTAAGCCATTTTATAAATAAATTAATTAATATTTTAATACATGATATTTAATAATAATTTGTCATACCCATCATGGTGTTCAACTCAACACATATCCACCTAAATATTATATTTTCTATACATGAGAAGAAATAATTATTAAGAACCTACATATAAATTAAATATATATATATTTTTATATCATTATTGAATATTTTTATAAATAAATATTATATTCATTGTCTTTTTAATAATTAATCAAGAGATATGAATTAAGAATAAAAAAAATTAGGAGAGGCTTCACCTCTACCTCACTCACCTATAGGGATTCTCTAGTGTGGAGAATTTAATGGGTTCTAATCTTATATATTTTTTGGTGTGTGCTCTCCCACTCTATATCCTCTCACGCCTCACTCTCGATGATTATTATCTATTTTTGGAAGTTTATACACTTTCACATGGACTGGATTTAGTTTTTAAAATTTCAATATTTTTATTGTGTTTAATTGTTTTGTGGATATGAAGATAATTCCTGTTAATATACCCTCACGTCGGAGTTCATTCACCATCACCCCCAAAAAATGATCACCTTTGGTTTTATTAATTGTTTCTAAACACCATTTTTTTCCATTATTTCTGATGTCTCTAAAAATACATCCTTTCGTGGAATTTCCATTGGTAGATAAAAAAATATATTTTTTGATGATTACACCTTGATCATCCTTTTATCCCTATATGGAATTGAATTAACCATTTTTATATATATACATTTTCGACTACATATTTTATTTATACAGATCATTATATTATAAGAATTCAATGCATATATTATCTATTGATGATGTTGTTAGAATAATTTTTGTTTTAAACTTTATAGACATTATCATATTTTTATGGTTCTTTCTCCTAATAGTTTTTTGGTTTGCCTAACTAGAATCGTTATTCTCTAAAGAGTTTTTTTCATTGGTTATCATTCTATATTTCCCATTTAGGATTCAACAGTGTTTTCTCCTTGATCATTTCACATGATAAATATTAGGAACGGTATACTATTGATTTTATCTCTAGATATGGATCAAATAACAAATGTAGTGTTTACTTTTATAGAAGTGATTTTACGAGTTAGTGTAGTTGGGTTTTTAGTTTAAAGGGTGATGCTCTTCAGCTAATGATGAGGATATGAGTATTTTTGTATTTTTTTTTTAATTTTTTATAAGTCAAAATTTCTACCTAGATGATAGTTCATCATTTATAAATATTACCATGATGATGTATACCACAGTATGAAATGACAAAATCGTTTTATGGTTTCCATGTTTTATAATAACTAGTGATGGTCTAGTTGGGAATATAGGGGCTCAAAGATGAACTAGTTGATGTTTTTTAAACGTGGTGGTTGAGTAGGTGTGACAATCAATGATTTTGTCTTAACAAAATAACAAAATAGGCCTTTATGAGTATTAGTATTTATCTACTCTAGAAAAAATAATTGATAAAAGTCATATTTATCATCACTACAAAATAGAACTGATAATGTTTTACCTTTTAATAGTGCTTTTATGAGTGATGGTAAAATGTGACCTTTATGAGAACTTTTTTTAGCATAGATAAAGGCTACCCTTTATCAATGATTTTTTTCCACTATTAATGGATTCCCTTTATTCACAATTTGTTTTTATCTCCCATAAGGGTTCCTTTATCAGTGATTTTTTTAGATCTAATGAAGGAGTGAATAAGATTAAATAAGTATATAAATAAAAAATAAAAAAATGTTTTATTAAAAAAATATTACAAATTTTATTAATTAAATAATTATTTATAAAAATGAATAAATTAATTAGTCTAAAACTAAATTATAATTACTAAAAAATAGTATGTATGTAATATATAGATATATGAAAACTGTAAATTAAATAAAAAAATAAAAAAATATATAAATTCAAAAAAATATGACTCATTTTATTAATTAGATAATTATTGATTATGTTAAAAGATAATATTTATTATATATAAATATATATATATATATTCATGATTGGATATAAATATTATTTATAAAAAACAAAAATGTTTAATGTTTATAATAAATTATCATATATTTAGACAATAATGGATTATATTTGAAAATTAATAATAATTAAAAAGACTTTCTGAGTGATGGATATAAATAAATTACATTTGATTTTTGAATTTAACATAGATCAAACATGTGTTATATTGAATTCACTTATACATAATTAATGGATTTTTATATACAATGGACACACACAAAATTTGTCTATTTTACCCATATTGTTATTGTGTACTTATTTTTATTCTATTCAATTACACTCATTTTTCAAATTCATGGACTTAATATTAGATATTCTTTAATGATGTTAAAAATATAAATGTAAAAAATATTTATAAATAAATATATTTATAAATGGAAATTTTCTATATTAGTACATTTATATATTTATAATTATATATATATAATAAATGATTTCTAAAATTATAAGTAAATAATTTTATATATTTAAATAATTATTAAATTTATAATAAAGTTATTTAGATAATTAGTATAATTAGTATATTTATATTTGTATATATTTCATATATATATTTTATATAAATATATATAATGATATATATATTATTTTTTTAAAATATTTATATTATTATAAATTTCAATAATTATAAAATTATAATAAATCTATTTAAATAAAGAATATATTTAAAATATTTTTATTTTCATTTATATTATATATATATATATTTATAAATATAAATCCTTTATCAGTGCTTAAGTAATACATTTTCATAAAATGATTATTTATCATTGCTAAAACATTAACACTTATAAAAGTGTCCTAATCGATATAAAAAACCCTTAATAGTCGTGAAACAGCCACAATATCAAGATATTTCTGTCAAATCTGCCCACTATCAGTGCTCTTATTTAGTGAATCGAAGCCCTAATCATGGTTCCAATCGAGGCCCAAAAAATACAAGGCTAAATTTAAAGGATCGAGCAATTTATGCGTCGAAGGAATCTAAGGATCATGTATAATTATTCCCCTAATTTCTCTCTAATATAAGTATTTCTCTACATTCTCTATGGGATCTTTGGGTGTGAAATAGCATTTTTTCTATGTGTGGGGGATGTTGTTATTAAATTGTGAGTGCGATGAAATATCCATTTTAAATATTTTGTCATGGAGATCATCTATTTTTATTATTATATTTTTTTAAGACTGAATATACTATAACATGAGCCTTACACTTAGAAAATTTGACCTTTTGGGATTCATTCTATATCGGTTGAGGCAATTGTATATGGGATAGATGATTCAAGGTATGGTGTGTTTTTATCCGATGTCCGTGATATATATTTTTTATATGTATTATAGATTTATGCCAAATTCTTTATAAATGTACCAAGAATCATTGGGATGTGTCAATGTGTATTATATAGCCTCTAAATAATCCTTCATAAGGGTAGTTCTAATGTGATGAAATCCCTAATATCCATGGGATCAGTTGGTGTAGTGATATGTCATTCATAGAGTTTTTAGATGCTTTAAAATATTTGATATACCATCAATATTATATTTAATAATTCATTATGTTTTTACATCACTTATTCCTATAAAAAATAGAATTGTGGTTATCAAATTCTATAGATTAGAAATTATTTTTAAGTAATCATCATTTTTGGTCTACCTGTATTGGTTCCATCCCTAGTAATCATTGATTACCATCATTGAATATGATAGAAAATGTTATTTTTTAAAATAGTTTTATAAATACATTTTTATATATTTTGTTTTTTGATTTATAGTTTATAATCCTTGTTTATCATATTTGGTTTTCTTATGAATCCTCAATTTACTATATTATATTTTCATTTGTTTAGGGGATTTAAGAAAGACTTGGTATGTTTCAAAAAATATTTTTTTTGAAATTTATTTCTTGAGACTCATTCCCCATGTTATTTAGGTTTCTTGTACTAATATGTGTATTATTCATCCCATGGATTACTACTGCCTATATTATTTCAAGAAACATAGGTTCATTTCCACATGATATTTAGGATTTTTTTCAAACAAATATTTAATTATAAATATATGGGAGATGAGTTGATGATGATGATATTTGTTTATAACATTTACATTTGAATGAATTTAGAGTGTAACACCTTCAAACGGGGTGTAATTATTTTATTAAATTAAATTATAAATATCATAAAATAATAATAAAATTCATTGATACAATAAAATGGCGTGTTTCCCTTATTATAAATATCTATAAAATTCACCTTTAATAATAAATATCTTGTGTGTATGTATTTATTTATTATAAAAAATAAAATTTTATGATCACAATAGGATGGATACCAATATAAAATGGATTAATGGTAATTTTTTGACAAAATATTATGAAGATGGAGTTAAATAGTTCATAATATTTTCAAAAGAGCATACATACGACCCTTCACAAATATTTTTTTTATTTAATTTTTTTTATTTAAGAAAAATTAGTCTTGAAGAGTTGGAAGAACAATATAATTTTCTGAGAATAGAACAATTCTATAAATTTTGTACAAAGAATGGGGAAAATATGATTTTGGACACAGATTGGGTTGATAATGTAGTTTATGGTTCATCTTTTATGAATACCAATATAAATGAATATGGAGACTGGATGGATGAAATAAAAATGATAATTAAAGATTTTCTTCTTTCACATTCCAAAGTATTTTGATAAGTTAAATAGTTGTGCCAAGATACCATTGTATACCAGTTTTACTAAATACACAACCTAGTGAGCTATATTAAAGTTATATAATTTGAAATCTAATAGTATATGGAGTGACACCAACATTACATAACTACTTGGTGTCTTAAATTATATGATACCAGAAGAAAATAAAATACCATGTTGAACATATTATTCCGAAGAAATTTTACATTCAATTATAATGATCTTTAAAAAAATACTTGATTTTTCAAATGATTTCATATTGTTTTTTAAGGAAAAAGAATCAATCAAAAAATTCCCTACGTGTGGTGAAGATTGATACATGAAAAAAGAATCAAGTCCTTCAAAATCTATATGGTACATTCCTATAATTCCAAGGTTTGTTGGACTATATGGATATCATGAAAAGTTGAGATAATTTTCATTTGATGAAAATAAAATAATGAAATTTTGGAAACTACATCATCTGGTAGATTCTCATCATCTGAATTAAATTTATTTCAAGTATCCTGAATTTGTAAATGATCTGAGAAACATTTTTCTTTCATTATATATGTCACGACCTATCCCCCGGGGCCCGTGCAGTGACTACCCCAAGTCCGCCTTCCATAGGACATGGTCTAGCAACTAGAACCAAATTCATAAATCCATAAAACAAGGAAGGAATTACCTTTATAACTGTAAACACACACAACAGAGTACAATCTAGAAGCAAAACACTAAGAAAAATTGTATAACTGAACAGTGCTAAAAAGTAAAATGGGTTGGAAATCCACACCCAACTGTAAAGTACAAGTACAACTGAAAAGGAAAAAACAACGGAAAGGTGAATACAAGCTATTGGATCATCCACCACAGATCCTACCTGATGGGTAGGTATAGATAGCCTCCTCAGCACACCACGTCTGTCAGTCTCCTCCAGGTACCAACTCGTCTTGAGGTCCACCTCCGGGTATCATCCAGTCCTTGTACACTCATCCTCGGTTAGCGCAGTCCATTGTTTGCATCCAACACAATGAGTTGCTGGCATAGCCCATGTAGGGGTGAGTATATAGATACCCAGTAGGGACCCCGAGACCACCAAGGTCTCTCAAAATCCACCAAGGATAAACCACATAGTATGAAATCAACTGATAGTCATTACTTAAGAATATGCCCATACATATACCTAAGTTATCAAGTAACCCATATAAATCACGAGAAAAACAAATAAGTCACTGACTCAGATCACATAGATATACAAATTTTGTAGATAGATAGAGATGATCAGATATAGCCACTGAATTATCAATGCTGTCGGACGAACACATGATCCAGGACCAGCTATTCTGTCGAACGAACACATGATCCAAGAACAGAAGTCAAAATGGTCAGACCAAAACATGATCCAGGAATAGTCGTCAGAGCTGTCATACCAACACATGATCCATAACCAGCTATTCTGTCGGACCAAAATAGGATCCATGAATTAAATTCAGAACTTTCAGACCAATATATGTTCCAGGAATAGTCATCAGAACTGTCGGACAGACACATGATCCTGAACAGTCAACAGTGCACAACGAGCCTCAGGTTTTCCACTAGCGTGCTTGATTCAGGGAGGGTCTCCTACTCAGGTCATGAGTCGATATATCAACTAAAGTTCCACTTCGTCTATAGGAACAAAACGTGAAGGACAGTACATCAATCATACACCCGGTCTGAGAGTTATTGGAATTTCCGTTCCTAGGGCCCGATTGGATTAAGGTTCAATCCAACCTGGCCATACCCCAAATGCATCCATAACTTATGTGGGGTGTGCCAAAATATCCGTGTTGCCCCATGATTTCTATCGCCGTAGATGGTTCTTCTGTCAGACACTCATAGACCATGTTATGGGCGAAAAAGTGGAAACAAGCCAAAACGGGTCAGGGTCTGGTTCGGCCCAGTCCGATCGACCCGGCCCGACCTGGGTCTGGTTTGGAGTCTGATCCGGTCTGCTGGTCTGACCTGGTCTGTGGGTCCGACCCGACCCATGGGGGCAGCCTAGCACACACGAGGTCCAGCCCGGCGGCCCGGTGGCCCCCAGTGGTCCGCCCTAGCCACGTCTAGGGGGGAGGACGTTCCCCCTGGTTCCCGAATGGCATAACCATTCAGGAGGGTGGAACAGGAACTAGGGTGGCACCAGTGTGTCACGTGGGAAATGCTGGTCCTTCACCACTCGGCTGGCCGAAAGGCCAGCCGCCACCTCCATCACAACACAGGTTGCACCGCGACTCCTCCAGCGAACCGACGGCTCGGGACACCGGTCTTCATTGTGGCTGGGCTCGAGCCGGCCACCGCTTCACCACCGCGGCCAGGGGTCATGGCCTACTTTTGGTCCACTGCTTGGCGCCGGTTGCGATGTGCCTTCTCTGGCATCCCGGTCGCTCGGGCCAGCGGCTTCCTTCGCGGCAGACCATGTGTCGGCCGCCGCTGCACCGTCGTTGTACATCTGTCGCGGGTCACTCCTCCGGTGGCACGGTTGCACCGACCCCGCCCCATGGTGAGGTCTGTTGCTCCATCCGTCGGCGAGTTTTCCGCGGGTCATCGGACGAGGTCCGGTGGTCTGATTCTCGTTTTGAATGATGTCACGCATTCCCCGGGTCATCTGTTTCGATCCGAAACCATTTTTGATATCTAACGCTCAACCCAGTCTCATGCCGCATTGAGCATCAAAATCCACAAATAATACAGAGGGGTTGGGACGTGTTTGTTCATCCCACTCCCTCTGTGTTAAGGTGATATCGAATGACTTCATATTCTAAACCACGATGGAAGATGAAGAACATGCAAAATTAGAAAGCTTAATCCCCTACCTCATATTCGTTGTTCATTGAAGATGTCGCGGAAAGGTGGAAATTGATTCCATGATGTTGGGAAAGATGAAAAAGAAGTTGAGGATGACTTGTTCTACGTTCTTCAAGGATGGAGCTTCCTCCCTTGCCCTGTATGAAGGTCGTTGTTCGTTTTGCAGTAGAAGAGTTCTTTTATGGAGAGTAATTTTCCTCGCAAGCTCCACCAAAAAGACAAATGCCAACAAAACTATAGATTATGACAACTTATTAAATTGTTGGAATAGAATTCAAATGGTTTAAATTTTGTATTTAAATCTGTTCAATTAATTAATTGTGAGGGTTGGAACCATAAGTGTAGAGGAGATCAAGAGGCTTCCCCTCATTAATGTGGGGAGTTTAAGAGTTTATGTGGCCTCGAGTGGTCCCCACCACATTAACCCGCATGAAGAATGGGTTTTAGACCATGGGTGGGCCTCGCCACCATAACCTCTCATAGGAGGTTAAGGTGTGGTGGCCCCCATCTCCAACATCCTCTTGGAGGTTTTAAACAACTAAAAATAAATTAAGACAAGCCCTTAATTTATTTTATTATTCGTACGTAAATCCCAAAATCTAACATTCATTCCCCACCAGCTGTCGTCGAGGTGAAAGCCTTCTTAAGAAAATATCGGCGCTGCGAGTTCAACAGTGCCCTCAGATTTCAATTATGTGTACCAATTCAATAGTTATAAAAACCCGCTCGTACATTTACTAGACTTACCAGAACAAAAATTCGAAAATCGATTCCAAGCACACCGGGCTTCGGAATAACGCACCGCTAGTTTTCGAGGTCTCGTAAAATTCCCATGTATTTAAGAACAAATTTTCCATAGAAATTCTAGGTCTTTACAATATAAATATGGAATAAATAATTTTTTTACATCATTTTACTCATTTTACATGTTCCATCATGTGGTAAATTCTATCTTTCTAGCATGGTTATGTATAAAGTGAAAATACATTATGTTTTCTCTTCTAATATATGTACCAATGTAACCCAATAATGATATTGGTGTCTATTTGGTTCCATTGATCGAAGATCTGAAGTTGATTTGGGATAAATGTGTTATAATATATGCTACTATTATAAGTGATGAATTCACATTGAGGGTTAGTTTGTAGGGGATGATAAATGACTTCCCTGCATATGGAACATTATCAGGCTATATAATTAATGTAACTTTTGGGTCTACCATTTTTAAAAAATTCACATACTTTGTTCAGTTGAATCATTCATCAATGATGTTGATTTTAGAACATTGGAAATTTTTACCTCTATATTATAAATTCCAATTCTTGGATGACATCATTTGATGAAAATATAAAACAAGGTCTAACACTATCCCCAGAAATGATTTACCAACTGTATAATAAAAAATTATATTTACTTTTTTTTCAGTAAATCTTTTTCAAATAACCATCAAAAATCAGTTTCGAAGTAGACGTAAATTTTCTATGAATTACCATATTGGAATTGTTTGAATGTTTTTCATTTTAATGATATCACACATGTAAAAAATAAATCTATATGATAGTGTTATTATAACATTACAAAATTTCCCACAAAAAAATGATCGCATAAATGCTTGGTTGGACTCGATTAAAGTAGGGATAAGGGAAGAGTTGTCACTAGTAATCGGTAAAAGGAATAATTTTCTCCCTCCAACAACTTCAGTCTATTCAAACTGGAAGAATCTAAATTTTTACTTTTTTTCTTTAATATTGTATAAGAATTATCGGGGGTATTCATAAAATATTTAGAATGTCATTTCATTGGATAATTTAATGTTATATGGACAAAAATCACATGACTGCCATGTTTTGGTGAAATATTTGATAAATGTTTCTTTCTGTTAATTTAAACCTCAAAAATTATGACATACATTAACCATAGTCTACTTATTTTTCAGATCTATATGTAGTAAAGTTATAGACCCAAAACAGTTTCCCATTATGAATATGGAGTTTGCAGTCATATAATGTGAATTAGAGATGTCCTTCCCACCATCATTAATTTATATAATGGTCCCCTTAATGGTTCACTTGGTTAGAGAGGTTCAACTATGTTTTTCTATATTTAGTACCCTCTGTTAATGGTAAGTAACAATTTTTTATGAAATTTAGGTATAAAATTTATACGGGTTATGTATGGGAAGGTTTGGGGACCTTTTGTAATATTTTTGAGGATTTCCTATAGGTTCATGGGTAGTGCGCTATTTTTGGAAACTATACATCACTTTTTGGAATCTGTGCATTGTGAGACATGGGATAAAAAGGTTGTACACATGCTACACATAAATTCTCTAATCCATGAAGAATCAAAAGAGAAACAATACACATTGAAAAGGGGATTTGGTCATTTTATGGTATTGGATTTGGCATTGTTGTAACATAGTTTTGAGACCACATGATTAGACCGTGTGAGGGTAATCCTCAAGGAAATTTCCAATTCATGGTTAGTGCATTGTTTTCCTAATCGTGCAACTAGACCATACGCATGGTAAAACTTACATACATAAAAAGTGGTTATTGGTAAGTATATGGTTTTAGCCTCACATATTTAACCAAAACATACCTAACTCAGTATTTTGGCCCCTCAATGGTTGGATAGCCTCTCTCATGAAAATTGGAAGCAATCTGGAGCCATCCCACTATGTTTTGAAGCCATATTCTTGTGGTAAGGCTTCAGTTTTCATTGTTCTTAATGCGTTTTCATAGATCTACTTCTCCCTTCCTCGAGTTTTCTTTTATATAAACCCTCTGTTGGTAGATTTTATGTTTTTAGTGCAAAATAAATTTTTATTTGTGATAATTTATGATAGGAGAAGATATCTAAGTTGGTTTCATATTTATTCGTCCTATATTTGGGTTGTTTTTCATGTCATTTTTTCTTTTATCAGAAACACTTGAGGTAGGTGGCTTCACTCTCAAATCATCTTACTATAACTTCTTTGATTACTTAAAATTGATATAATTAATTGAAATTGAATTTGAAATATTTTTGAAATTTTCCCTATAAATCCTCTTTAGTATTTATTTGTGGTTTTTATTGAAATTGTATATTTTTGGGTAATTTATGTGAAAAGTGATTTAGTTTTATTGATTTTAAAATGATTATTTAAAAATATTTCATTGATATAATCTTAAAATGTATTTTTAGAGAAGGGTTTTAAATAACAAATATAGTTATATTGAAAGAGTTTTTTCTTAAAGGAATTTGAAAATCTTTTATACATACTTGGGTTTGTATTTATATTTCATTTAATAGGATTGGTTGAAATATGGACTTATCCCTAGCGCTAAAGGTGTAATGGAACATGGGAAACAATTAACTTGTGATGGGATGAAATATCTATAAGAGAATGCTCATGAGTGTGGAACTATATAATAAATAATGCCTTGCTAGTATTGTGGTTGTGTGGAATAAAATGTTTATGCCATATGGAGTTTATGGAATGGTTTTAAAAGTATTGTTGGGTTTCATTCACGAACAATTAATTTCATAGGAAAATTGGTTTTTATGTTACTTGATTATATTTAGTTATATAAAATTTTCTAAATTGATTTATACAAACATTTTCTATATAAATGTTTCGAGCACTTTTATCCTAGGGGCCTGATTAGGGAAGTCATTGGAGAAAAACTACACTCACCCATGCTTTAGCACTTTTGTGATTTGGAAAATGTCATTTACCAGGACATGGGAGAATGTATAATATCATACCTCTTTAGAATTACCCTATTATAGATGGGATTTTTGGTGACATTTGAGCATGAAGCTTGTGGGGGAATGGTTTCCTATAATTTTCATAGAGTCTTGATAGTATGAAATCCATTGTTTACGTTGATGTAGTAGACTTCTATTGTGTCACTTTATTTGAGTATGATATTTCTGTAATAAATTTTTGGTTGTCTTTCATGTTTATCATCCATCATTCAGTGGTTTTTTTATTGAAATTTTATTGTGGAGTTGGTTTATTCTTTATGGGAAATTTTCCCTAACATGTATGGAAGCCCATCGATATTTATTTCTAGCCTTTGTCTCCTTGGGGATGTCTTTTAAGGCAATGTAGCAGTCTTATAAATTATAAAGAAAATATGGATAAGGATGGATGTTACAAATGTAATTAGATTTGTTCGGTCTAAAATCATGTTTTAGGTAAATGATATTAGCTAGTTCTGTTCCTTGTGGAACATGTAGTCATTTGTTTTCTCGGTTTTGGAGTTGAATTGATTCTTCTCTATTCCATGGGTTGTGATGTTAGAAAAGAGTATGATTATCAAAAAATGGAATATACATCTTTATAATACATAACTATCATTTTTATTATGAATATTATGTTACCATTGAGTTGGGTACATAATTGTTTTGGATACACTTATAGAATTTTGAAATGTCTTTGTCTTGGGTATAACCAATGAGACGAGCATGAAATGAAATTGAGGAATGACTTCACACTAGGATTTCATATTTCATTTTGTGTAATGATATATTATTTTTTCAGTGTGTTTATTTTTTAAAAACATTTAAATTATTTTCAAATGAATGATTTTGAAAAATAACATGATTGTGGTATTTTGAAAATAGATTTATTTCCAAAATCAAGTAATGATTTTTTCAAAAAATGTTGAAAAAGGAAAATTTTGATTTGTAAAGAAATGTTGTAATAATTGATGTGGTGAAAATTTAAATTCTAAGGCCCCAATTTTTATTGATTGATAATTATGGAGTTTATTATCAGTATTGAAAATGACTCTTGGTAGGCATAGTAGAAACCAACTAGAAAAAGTTTCGGAGATTGTGGTTTCCCACGATCCATCGGTGAAACAACAATTGGTTCAGAGTGTCATCCAATAATTTCAGGCTATGGGCAAATAAAAATTGCGGGATGATCCAAGAAAAGTGGATCATTCCATCCAGTTTAGAAATAGTATCCACCCATATTTCGAGGTGATTCTGAAATGAAAAAAGAAAAGGAATGTCTTAATAGGAAGAATATTATCATGGACTTCATCAATTCAACCATAGATCTAAAATTAAAAAGGATGAATTACGTTCATGAGTATATAGCATAATATTGGTGGAAAAATGAGTTACTGCCTAATGTGGATCAGGGGATTTATTAGGAGGATTTTGAATAATGTTTTAACAAACAACTCTAACCTCACATATTAATTATCCAAAATATGATAGAATAATTCATCATAAAAGAATAAAATATCTATATCATAGAGTATGAAGACAAATTTATGAATTTAGAATGATTTCCACCAATTATTGTGGAATGTACATCCTTGAAGTCATGCATCATTGAATCAGGGATATGGTAGGAGATTCACTTGTAGATTGGTGCGATCTGTATTAATGATTATATAGAGATGGAAAATAGAAAGTGGGTGGATGAACATGATATATTATGGTCTACTTGGGGAGGAAGTGTAGTGATTCCCAAGTAAATCGGTGGGAACACATTCTTGGAGAAAGTGGATGAGGGACACCTACTTCTAGGATGGGAGTGGGAATCAGAATCAGACAGTTTGATCAGTAAATCATCCTCTGAGGCCCACAATAAAAGTGGGATGTTTCCAATGTGGTTAAATTAAACACATGATGCGAGAGTGTACAACACTAAAAAGATCATTCCATAATTTCAACAATATGGGGTATCTTAATCACTATTTTCACAGTGCTCTGATGTCCTGTGCTTGAGACACTTCCCATGTGTCACATGCATCATATGCTTCGACAGGGTGAGTGAAGCGAAACAAATCTCAGTAGTAGTGTAGTGCTAGTCATGAAGATTCTAGGAGTACCATGACTTCTCACTAAGGTAAATCTCAATAATTCCTAAAAGAGAATATTGCAATAGTGAAGCAAGTATATGGAGTTGAGCAGGTGATTGTGGATGATCTGGCTGGACCATATATGGTGTGGGGTAAGATTATTTTAAATTGTCATAGTATTCAATTATTGTTTGATGATGTTTAATTTTATTTCATTATTACTTCTAATTATGTTTATTTTTTATGTTTAAGACTTGAGATGATTCCTTTTAAAAAAAACTTCAAACTTATCATGGTCTAAGAGAATGCCAAGCCTTTGTGTATAGAGAATATTCTATAACTATTGATGAATTTGAACAGAAATGGGTTTTCTCTATGATGTAGATAGATGATTATGACTTAATATTTTATACGTATTGGTTTAAAATGTTCAAGGGATACATTTAATGTTATATTAGAATAGTTATCTTCATGATTTGGGATGGAAACAATAATCTCTTTAGAGGAGAAAGGGTCAAGAAGAAAAGTAAAATGAGATTTTTAGAACCAACAGTGGGAAAGATATCTTACTAGTTGGTTTCATTTACCTTGGAAATGGTGGTAGAGATCAAATGTAATTGTGTTCCAGAAGTGTTTGGTTAGTTTAAATATATATTTCCGCAATAATTATCATGGTTTCCAACTGTAGAACAAGTTTAGTTTAAAATTGACCTCCCCTTGGGTACCATTCCTATCTCACTTAACTTTTATCTAAAAGAAAAAATAGAATTAAGGGAGTTGAAAATGAAGTTGGAAGAACTGGAAAGCAAGGGTTTCAATTGGCTAACCACATCTTTATGGGTAGAATGATTATTGTTCGTAATGAATAGATATGAAACTATTTAGATTTGTGTCAATTATTATAAGCTTAACCAATTTATGATAAAGTCCAGATATTGACTTCCATGATATGATGATCTATTTGATCAACATATGGGAGCTCATTGGTTCTCTAAAATTGTCTTGTGATTAGGATATCATCAACTATGAGTTCTAAAGTAGGATATTCCAAAAACTACTTTCACAAGAAGATATGACCATTATGAATATGTGATAATACCTTTTGGTTTTATGAAGCTACAAATAGTAATTATGGAATTTATAAATCATATATTTTAGATATATAATGATTCTTTTTTTATTAGTAGATGACATATTGGTGTATTGAAGGACAATATCTGAGCATGAGCAACACTTGGTGATAGTGTTGTAAATCTTGAGATCCCATCATTTTTATTCCAAATTTTGAATGCGTGATTTTTGGATACAATATGTATGATTTATTTTCCATTTATTTTTTCAAAAAGTTATTTTTGTTGATACATAAAAGATAAAATCTATTATATCATGTTAAAACACATAGAATGACTTTTAGATACAGGTCTCTCATTGTCTAGATGGTTAATAATGAAGGTTTTTTCATGAATTTTGAATGTTATATTTGATAATGAAATAATTTTTAAAAAATAATATTCTATTCCAATGGACATACGAATTTCAGAAATAATTTAAAGAGCTAAATGTTCACCTTACATTATCACCTAACTTGATACTTCCAGAATCAGGACAACAGTACGTGGTCTATTTTGATGTTTCAGGATTTGGGTTGGCATGTGTTCATAGGAAATGAGACCATGTTCTGGACTATAGATCAAGGAATTTGAGTATGAATGATAAATATTTCTCAACACTTGGTTTAGAGTTAGCCACAGTTTTACATGCCTTCAAGACATGGCATCATTATTTCTTTAGAGATAAATTTATATTTCTCATAGTTCAATTATTCTTGAAACATATTTTCTCCCACTGGGATTTGAATCATAGGGGAATATGATTGATGAAGTATCATTAAATTTTGAATTTTACTTGATGTAGTCACTAGAAAAAAGCGATTCTATGGTAGATGCATTCTGTAGAGATTCATATACTCAGTATGAAAAAGAATCTTTAGAAGAGTGGAATTTAATGTCAGTCCCAACTAATATGCATGTGGAATTTGAATACTGTGGTGATGTTGCAATTTTTTTAGTTTCCATAGTTCTGGATTTATTAAAGATAATTAGATAAGAATATAAATTTGATACATAATGTGTGAAAATGAGATCAAAACTCAATTTTGGGGAGACCAATGAGTGATAAAGGATATATAAAAGTTCCGTGTTGTGGATTAGGAATAAGATTGTTATACCTTTAGATTTTCAGGAGAAACTTCACAATGATTATCACCATTCAAGATGGGTTGTTAATCAAGGAAAACAGAAAATTTTTGAGTCATTGAAAGAAATTTTCTTGTGGAATGGTAGGAAATGGGAAGTGGATGAGTTTATTTCAGGATGATTAATTTTTCAACAAGTTAACGCAGATCATTAGAATCTAGCATGTATGTTGTAATCCTTACCTATTCCCACGTGGAAATGAATGAAAATTTCTATGGATTTTGTGAGTGGTATTCCAAGATCATTTTGGAAAACTAATTCCATATTGGTGATAATGGTCTAGCATACCTTGTAATTTTATTTCATCCCCATTTCAGAAACTCACATGGTGGAAGATCTGTCCAAAATATATATTTTAGAAGTTGAAAAGTGTAATTGAATATTAGTTTTGATTGTATAAGATAGAGATTTGAGGTCCACATCTCATTTCTATAAATCCTTACATAAATCCTTTAGGAATCAGTTGACTATGATTATGGAGTATCATCCTGAGACATATGGGAAATATGAAAGGAAAAAAATGCTAGAAGACATGTTTCAGTCTTGGTTAATGGATTTTGGTGGATCATGGGATGACACATGTTGTCAGTGGAGTTCTTATATAACAATAACTATCAGTACATGATACATATGGATATTTTGGAACAATTTTATGGGTGTCCTTCTCATTATCCTATTTTTTTCATGGGGATAGGTGATACTTCATTTGTTGTGCTAATCCATGTCCATGAAACAACGTAGAAGATTAATTTGATCCAAAAGAATATGGTGATGGATTAGAGGAATCCAAAATCATTAAGGGATCATCATTGATGGCCATTATCAGTTTTAGTGAGTTATCAAGTGTTCTTTAATATTTATCCATGGCATGGATATCACTATTTTGTGAATAGTTGAATTTTATATCCTCATTACATGGTTCTTTTTGAGATATTGGAATGTGATGGAGAGGTGGAACATTAGATTGATTTTCCACCACGAATCAGGATGATGCATAATGTGGTCTAAATATCTATGTAGAAAAACAATCACCCTGATCCTGGCCGTGTGATCATATGGGATCCCTTTGACCTAGATCCAGATTTTTCGTTGGTATATATAATAGTGTGTATTGTGGATGGGTAAGATAATGGTGTGCATGGGAAAATCATCAGCCTGGTGTGGGTTTTGTGGATATATGGTCATGTTTAGGAAGAGAATTCAGAACACAATTTGGAAATGAAGAGTTATGGCCATAACTCATTAAGTGAAACTTTGGATTTCTACTTTCTAGTTATGGAATGACCAATGGTGGGAGAATTTAGTTACCCCAGTTTCTAGTAAGTAAGACATTCTTTATAAATTTAAAGTAAGTAAAGTATTTAGGTTATGTTAGGTAAGGTGTCGGTAAATTTTTGTATGTTTTGGGTGCTTTCCTATAGTTTCACAGGTAGTATATGGTTTTCAAAAATTTCACAACACTTTTAGGGAACCATAACCAGTAAGAAATGGGCTAAAGTGTGTGTGCATGGGTGGCACATGATTTTCCAAACTATGTGGATTCCAAGGAAAAACTCGGTGTTTTGAAAAATGTCCTTTTTTGTTTTGAGGTATTAGATTTTTCATGGATGGAACATAGTTAAGAGACCCTTTGATTATAATATATGTGGATTGTCCTTAATTCAGTGGCTATCAAATAGTTAGTGCATGGTTTTCCTAACCATGTGACCAAACTATGTGATGGGTTAAAAAAATATCCTAAAAAAGTTTATTGTGGTTTGATTAAGGTTTTACCAATATTTTCCCCAAAATATACCAAACATGGGATTTTGGTCTCTTAAAGGTTGTATGACCTCTGCCATGTGAATTGGAGGCGATCTGGAGTCATCTATTGGTGTATTGAATGTCAATAATTTTGGTAAGGATTCTTTCTTCATCGTTCTGGATGGGTTTTCTTAGATCAAATTTCCCCTTTCTCTAGTTTTCATAGATCTATTCCTTCTTTTGTTAGATCTCATGTTCAGGATTCTAAATAAGTTTACATTTCAGTTTTTTAAAGGGGAATCGATCTAAGTCATCTTCATGGAGATTCAACATTTTTTAGGATATTTTTGTGTTGTTTATCATTTTTTCTAAAACACTATATGTAGGTGGCTTCACTCTCAACCCATTATACTAAAATTGATTGAATTTTTTTTAGAAATATAAGTGAAAATCATGATATAAATCCTCTTTAGTAATTTATTAATTTTTTTTGGTGAAAATGTCAAATTTTGGTAAATTGTGGTGAAAATTTATTTTTTTCCTCATTTTAAAATGGTTGTTTTATAATATGTCATTGATTTATATTTGAAATAGTTATTTTGAAAAAAAAATTATTTTTATAAAATGATTATTTTTAAAATACTTTTGTCATATTTTAATTGGAATCATTTTTGGAAATAAATGGTTGTGTTTTCATGTTTCATTTACAAGACTTTGTGGAAATTTGAAGTTGTTCTTAGAAAAAAAGGTGTAATGTAACATGGGAATATATTTATTGTGATGACATTTTAGATCAATGAGATACTTCTAATGAGTAAGGAAATTTCATAATGAAGAATTCATATTTGTTATTACGGTTTTGTGTAGTTAAATGGTTATTCCAAGTGAAGTTTTTATAATGGTTTTAAAATTATGGTTTGGTTGCTTTCATGAAAAATTTCATTCATTAGAAAATGGTAATTATAGTATTTTTTCATTTATTGTTGAAAAATATTTTAGAAATTTTTTTATATAAACTCTTTTACATAATTTTTTTTACACATATATCATAGTTTTGTGAGTAGGGAAGTCATTTTTGAAAAGCTACATAGTTTCAGTAATCACTACTTCTATGTAACTTTGGTTTTTTTTAGATGTCATCTACTGGGACATGGAAAAGTTAATGTATCAAACATATTTATCACTACCTTGTGATACATGGGCTATTCGGTGAAATTGGAGCATGGAGCCTATGGATAATGGAGTCTTGTAGTTTTCTAAGTGTTTCTTAGTCTATCTTAGATTGTTTTTATTAATTTAGTATTATTAAAATGTGGAACGTGATTTGAGTGTGATTTTTTTGTATGAAATGTTTGGTTGTTTTCACTGTTATCATGTATCATTCAGTAATTTTTTGGTTGTTATTTTTTTGGTGAGTTGTTTTTTTATTTATGGGAAAATTTACCCCAAAATGTGTTGAAGCCCTTTGGAATTTGTTTCTAGCATTTGGTACATTGGGGATGTCGGTTAATGCCAAATTTCATTCTTCAAATTTCTTATAAAATTGAGGGGAAAGGGGGATACTAAACTATCCACTCTATATGGATGTACCCTATTAAACAAATATTGTTGATTTCGAAATGGTAAGTCATGAATCGAAGTTGTTTAGATAGTTTTATTTCATAACGATATATATATTAAAAACCTATTGAATTATTAATAGATTACCTATCAAATGTTGATAGAATCGGTCTCCTAATGTCTCTTCTTGGTGAATATGTTTTGGGAGAAGGGATTTCCAGAATTTATTTTTTTACAATTACCTTGACCGAGTGGGAGAAATCACACTATAATATTTTACATTACATTAAAGATGTTGATCCACATAAATATTCCCAAAATGAAATTCTTGTAGATTTTAATAAACAAAGGGATTATTGTTGGATATAAAATAATAATTATAAATAGTTTATAGGATGTTTCAGGAAGAAAATTTACAACGATTTATCTAAAAAAGAGAAGTCAATTACTGAATTTCTTCAATGGCAAGCCAGAGGAAAAAATGAAAATTTTATATCTTACACTGGGTTTTTAATAAATTTTCATAAATTGTATAAAAAAGAAAATAATTATTATAGTTTGGTGAAAATATTGGTGTTATTATTATAGCTAAATAAATGAAGATATCTTGTTCAAAGGACTGAAATATGATTTATTAAAATTTGTCATGTTTTCTCATTATCGAACAAATATACGAGTTAGATTATACAACATTTCATGTTCCTATTTTACATAACAAATGGGTTGAAATTATGAGTTCACTAAAAGGTGATGAAATTTTATTTGTTAAGGTGAATTTTAGTGTGTATGGGGAATACGATGATCCATTCATAATGGCATCAAAAGTAGTGAAAGCGTTTTATGCTCAAATTTTTTGAATAGGAATTGGTGGACTATCCTTTTGAAGACTAAAACAAATGTCGAGTCAGATGAAAAATTAATTGAGGAAGAACCTTTCATTGGGAGATCACAATCGATTCATGAAATTCTCATTATAAGAATTTTTTAATATGTTATAGTTGTCTATAAAGAGGGTATTTTGTTTTTTGATAAAGGAATCAAATCCCTTAAACCTTTAAAAATGAATGATATTTCAATGAGAATGTAAATGTTTTTTAGTATACTATGTTTCCCCGCATAATATTATATATTGTTTAAAAAATTAACAAAATCTAAATTAAATGATTGACTACTCATGTAGACAATGTGTTTTTTACCATATGATTTAACACATCCTTTGGAAGAACAAACTTTCATCAATGGATCCCTTTGGAAAAATGTAACGGTAATGTTACGATGTACATTCACTATTTTACTGAAAAATTATATATTGAATCATTGATTTAGTTTTTAATATTATTTATAGAGGTTATTTATTTAAGAATATTGGTATAAGTAATGATTGAATTTTTTTAAAGTGAAATTACACATTCTCTTTTCAATCACAATTGTAATCATGATGTTTTCAGAGAAAAAGAAATTTTCATAGAATTAATTTATTGTTTTATATTTATTTTTACTATTACTCACATAATAATTGTTTTCTTATAAAAGTGTTTTTTTGTTCATGTTGTGGTGGTGTATCTATATTTCATGTCATTCTGCATCAAAAATTTGACAAGTTTCTTCTCCCTAAAAATATTTTCATCCCTACAGTGTGGAATTTATCACTTTCCTTCATGTTCTCTACATTAAATTTCTCAGAAGAGAAAAAAAATTACCTGTTCTAAATCATATACATATTATTGATATTTTCATAATAAAATAATTTTCCATAGAATAAATATATTTCTTAATATTTATGTTAAATTGAATTCTTTTATGTAATACTCACAATATAACTTTTTTATTATACAGATGGATTTATTTGTTTGTGTTGGGGTGGTATATCTACCATTCATTCAATTATTCAATAAAAAATAAAAAAAATACATCCTCTCTCAAAACCTTTTCAACCATGTCATATTGACATTTATCCATTTCCTTCATGTTCCCTCCACTACTCAATCAGAAATGTAATATTAATTCTTTTATAGTAAAATCATTGTACATTAAACTTATTTATTGCTTCATATCTATGTTTTTTTATTTATTTTTATTATTTCTCATATAATTATTGTTTTCTTATACAGGAGAATTAGATTTTCCATGTTTGGGTGGTTTGTTCTAATCATTTCATGATAATGAGATATTTTACATAGAGACTTTGATTGATATAATAAAAATAATGAAATATGTGATGAATATATACAACCATATTAAAAATTTGAATATATAATAAATACTAAATTAATTTTTCCTTATATTATCTATTATTTGTAAGATAATTTCTTTATATAGTTTTCATAGTTTGATAATGAAGGATAATCAAAACCTTTTTAACATTCACATTTAGGATTGATTTGAGGCATTGAGACATGTATGAATCTACCACACCCAGATCTGACACACAATGTGACTACTATGACTCCAAGTGATTCATTTTAAATGAAATCGACATTAATTTTAGTAAAAAATGACATAATCAAAAATGATTTAATATATTAATATTATTTTGGTAATTTAGTAAAATAATACATAATATATATCTGATGTGTAGGAATTAATCAAAACTCAATATGATACACAATGTGAATGATATGAATCAATTTTTATGTTATTATTATAAAATTTTAATTTTAGATAAAAAAATCACCCACTACAAATAAGTCAAACAAATTAGTATTTTCGTAATAATTAATGAAAATGATTCATATGTCATTAGTGACATGTATGAATCATTCTTACCTCAAATAGATGCACTACGTGATCAGTATGAGTTGAGGTGAGTGTTTACGGATTAAAATTTCATCTTATTAAAAGGGGAAAATTACATACTCATAATCGAGAAAATAGTTTCATATTGTTTTAAAACATTATAAAAAACTGATATGTCATTATTGATGTGCAGGAATTGGATGCACCTCAATTTATCGCACGGTATGACCTGTATGACTCTATGTGAATCTTTTTATTAAAAAATGACATAAATTTTAGTAAAATTTATGTGTTTTTTAATAAATACAAAGAAAATTCATTCCAATTGTTTTGATATTTAAATGAAATGATTTTGGACACTTTTCTGATGTGCTTAAATTATTCATACCACAATTTGATACATGATGTGCACGGTATGACTCAATGTGTCTACTATCAGTTCTAGATGGTCATTTTAGTTCAAAAAATTTCACTCACTAAAAATTGAAAAAACAGATGGGGATATGATTTTTTATTGGGGAAAAAATAATAAGTCACTTTTGATGTGTTAGACTTTGTCTCACATAAAAGTGATACAGAAATTGATCCTTATGATTCAAAGTATGTGTTTTTATTTTAAAATGAAATTTTTGTAACAAAGAAAAGTGAAATACTCAAAACCAATCAAACACATTCTTATTGTGTCAATATATTAGTAAAATTATCCATATATCATTTGAGACATGATGGAAATGTCTACACCTCAATCTAATGCATTGTGTGTCTGGTATAACATTATGTGCCTTTTTATTTAAAAATTGCATCAATTTTTTTTTAAATTGGAACACTGACCTTATCAAAATAGAAAATACACGTTAAAATTATTTTGATACTTTAAAAAATGATCCATAAGTAATTTCTAACATGTTGGAAGCAATCATACCCCCATTTGATACATTATATTCCCGGTATGAATAAATGATTCCATTATTTGTTTAAAGTCAAAATTTAGTTAAAAAGTCACTAACATAAAACCAATAAAATGGATCATATTTCCCAATAATTTGGGACAACAATTAATAAATAATTTTTGATATATAGGAATTGGCCTCACATGAAACTAATAGATGATATGATCTGTATGATTCATACTGTGTGATTACACTTTAAAATGAAATTTTATTAAAAATAACACATGAGATACTCAAAACTAATAAAACACATTATTATTGTTTGGATACATTATGAAAAGTCTCTATATGACCTTTAGGATGTGTAAGAATTATCTACACCTAAATATAACATATGGTGTGGTCGGAATGACCCCAACAACTTCTTTTTATTTAAAATTGACATCAATTTTAGTAAAATGGACAACTGATGAACTCAAAACTAATAAAATGGATTTATATTGTTTTGATACTTAAGAAAAATATTCATAAGAAATTTGAGATGTGTATGAATATTCTAAAACACAATATGACTCATGGTGTGACAACTATGACTAAATGTGAATTTTTTATTTATAGTTTATATCAATTTTAACAAAATGGACAATTGACCTACTCAAAACTGTGAAACCACATTCAGGTTATTTATAAACATTACAAAAATGTTTCATAAGTAATTTTTGATGTGAAAGAATCATCCATAGCCCAGTATAATACATGATGTTCCCATAGTGACTCAAAGTTTCTATTTTCAGTTTAAAATCCACATTTTCATCGAAAAAGTGTGACTCACACAACCACTAGGCTACTACCATGGTGTTTTTTAGACTTATAAAATTGATTTTCACAATGATAATTCAGGAAAATGAAAAATAAATGCTTTGACATGTAATAATAAACCACATATCAATATGATAATGTTTATTTTAAAATTAACACTTTATCTTAGTTTTTTAACTTTTATTATTGCTTATATAATAATTATTTTTTATAATGGTGTGTTATTTTTCATTACGAGGGGTTGTTTGTTCGGAAATAACATGATTATTGTTCATGATCAAATGATAATGGAACATTTATGTTTTGAAAGGATGTACTAATTCTTATTTTTTAATTATATAAAAAATTACTTGAAATTTCTAATATTTTATTTTCTTATATTTGTGTTGTAAGTTTCATTTAATTTAAATTATGTATCAATATGTTATTTTTTTGATTTCTAGTGGTGATTCATGTGTTATGTTATGTTGTAATATCACACTACACTGGTGATAATGATTACTCTTACACTACACTACAATATGACCCATTATCAGTGCTAAATAAAACCACTGATAAAATGGTCTTTTATGGGAGCATAAAAACCCCTGATAAATGGATACTTTATCATTTATTTTATTAACACTAATAAAGGTCTAATTTATCAGCGCTTATATAGAATTGAATAATTCCATTTTTATAGATGTTAAAGGCCTACTGTTTAGTAGTGTAGTGTATTTTGGATTTTTTTATGAAATTATTTACGTTTAGATATATGTGTTTTTTAGGATTCATATGGATTGTTTGTGTGATGAATATTTTCAATTGATCTGCAGATGTAATTTTGGTTGGGACATTCAATAAAGGAAATTTTTTGGGGTCATACTCACCATTTAAAAGTAAAATATCTAAAAATTAAAAAAAATAACATTGATAGAATTAATAAAGAATTAAGATAAGAATCAATTATTTTTTTACTTGAGCATATTTTGATTAATTTTCTTTGATTAAATTTTACCTGAAAAAAATACTATTCTAAAAATATGTAATAAATTAATTTTAAGATATAAATTCAATATTATATAATGAGATTATTGATACACAGAGTGTGTGACCTACTATAATATATTTTATTTTGATATATATGAAAATACCTAATTTTTATCATTGTCAAGAATCACATCATTTCAAGACCTACCCCCACTAGGAAATCATCACAAGCTTGTAGTTAATGTGAGAGTGTCCCTAGAGTCCAACCTATAATAATCCTCAGGTTTGAAACTTTTATTGAGGGTATGATAAAATAAATTGGCTGAATTATAGATATGAAAAATTGGAACCTAATTAGAAAATTAAAAAACAGAATAATATAAAATACAACCAACATCTAATAATAAACCACAATTTAAGGAAACATCATTAAAGTATGATTATCCAAGATAAAATACATAAAAACTATTGAAAAAACACCAACTAAAGATACCATATCTATGATACTAAAATTTATCTCAACATCTAAATACATCAAAAAGCCCTTTATAAAATATTTATATGTATAGGGCTAAGAATACATTTATACTCTGTATAAGAGGTTACCCGACACAATATCCCCATTTTTTCACACTAACTCACTTATTAAAAATTTCATGGAAATTATATCCCTTCGCTGTGATCAAAAACATATACAAATGAACTAATATCATAAAGACAAAACATTATCACATAACCACATATCCATGGCCACATATAACAGATACAAAACTAAAATATACAGCGCGTTTCCATTTTAGAAGTGTTTAATAATAAAAAATAACATATAAATCATTCCAAATACCTATATTTAATAACCCATAAAGTTTTACACATCACCATCACATATATAACACTTTGGTATTCTATCCATCACATCCCATGTATATAAAATAATTCCAACTGAGAAATTTTATAACAAAATGAGAGATTGTAAAATAGAGATTAGTCACCCATTTTATTCCTCACCAAACTGGATGTTTAATGATGATACTGAGGACCTAAAAAATTCATGTATCAGTAAGGTGATCAGAATCGTGTTGGGTTCATATGAAATGTCATGAAAATAAATTCATAATATGATCACACACTAGCCCATACTAGAGGGTTCACATATATAAAACACCCACTCACTCAATACAACAGGTACATGTTCATAATCAAATACTAAAATCATTATAAATATTTATATAATAACACAACCCATCATTATACAAAAAATACACACTAAATCCAATCAATATTTCTCATATATTCCACCAATTATAAAATTATAGAATTTCAATTTACCAACCATATTAATTTTTTTATTCAATCTAATTTTTTATTTTATGATAACTCAATCATTAAGTTTTACACAAAATAATATAATCATAATCATGTTATTAAAATCCACAAAAAATTTAATTACATCCCATTAACATTAGAATAATATTTATTTCTATCCAAATTATACACCACAGAGTGACTAAAACCCACCCCACAGCTGCATAATATAGACAATAAAATTATCCCCCATAAATTTTCTAATAACCATCACAATAATAATAAAAATGCTTCCAATTCGATGTAATAGAACCAGACACTACTACGAAAACAACAACTTATAATTTTCTAACCAAATTAAAAAAAATTAAAAAAATCGTTAACTAAAACCATTTAACCACATTAAGAAAAAAAATAAGAACAAATAACCCAAAAAATCTATTAAATAAAATAATCAATATATTTTAATCATTCCTTTCATAATAATTATTTATAGAAAAATAAACATCATTACCATTTCCATAATTTTTTAGGTAATCCACTCTTTTCTATATTTATAGAATTAATCTTTTGTGACGGTTGAGTCCATTATTAATTCATTTTAGTAAATTCAAAAATTAAAAACCAAAATAATATACAAATTCAATATAAATTACTATCATACACCTAAAATAATAAAATTAGATCTGGAAGATGTTTTACTCTCTTTCCCTTAATATCATTAACTATACTTTCATTGTCATTAGGGCTATTTGTACTATTAATTTATAATAAATAAGTATTACTATAATTAATGATTTAAAAAATGAGTTCATGAATACCGTACACTGAAAAAAATATTTTGTAATTTTATACATAAGGACATGAAGGGTAGAGGAAGAGAATGTCATAGAAATTATATTCATGATGAAATAACTCGAACCAATCATATGGGGCTTGCGAAAATAAAAGGCTATGTCTTTGAATATGAAATATTGATAAGTCATTATTTCTCAAAAGAGAATGACTTCATAAATTAAATTTAATATAATTTATAATAATTAATGATTATCCCAAGATTTTTACCAAAATACATTATACAAATATCAATTAGTCCCTATTTAAATTTTCATTATATACATCAATTTTTAATATTTAAATCTAAAAAAATATTGGTGTCAATATTTCAAAGTTGAAATGATTTTTTAGATATGAAATATTATTTAGTGTTTTCTAATGGAAAATTGAATTTTAAAAAACAAAATATGATTATACATTAGGTTGGGGATATTATGAATTTACTAATGAACATTCCCTTATTTATATGGTATAATGATACATATGATTTATTTGTAGGATATTAATCTAAACCGAAAAATCAATAATGTAATTTCTCTACCTATTATGATATATATATATATATATATATATATATGATACATAACATGTTTTATCATGAATATAATGATTTAAATTACCAAAACTACATATGTAATATACTTTATCAATACATAAATTATTTATTGGGATTACATAATATAATAGACATGTAAATTATTTCCCTTTAACTGAATTATATATATAATATATATTTATTTATCAAAAAATACATGATATATTTTAAATTTATTATTACATATTATATTTTATCAATAAAACAATCCTTTGTAAAATATTTTTGAGTAATTCAATTAATCAATTTGAAAATAATTTTCTCAAGGTTACATTTATGCATTGAAGAAATGTCTTATACAAAAAATATATATGAGTAATTTACATTACAAATAATTTATATGTAAACATAAATTAAAACTCTCATTATAAGGATTAGACGTATGAAACCTAACCAATTTTCCGTACTAAAAAAATTTATGATTAAAAACCCTTATATGTAATCTAATTACCAATATAAAGATAATACATAATATTAATTCTAGACATTTCTGGAAATCATCTTAGTACTTAAAAAATATGAATTACTTAAAAAATTAAATATTAAACTAAAAAACAACAAAAATACATTAAAATGTAATTTTGAAATATCATAATCTCTCACACATCTGATACTATTATAAAAAATCCCTGGACTCCCTCAATAAATAGTAAACGTAAAAAGAAAGGACTTTTAAAATCATGGTCTATTAAATCAAATACCACTCAATCAATTATCATCTAAGGGAATCAAATAAAATCCTTTAAAAAACAATAATTATTCATGACACTATAGGTTATACTTTTCGAATAGATATAATTCGGACACTAAATGTATAATGTAGATCCAAACATCAACATACTCAAACAAACTAGTACAAAAATAAATAATCACCAAAAATATTTAAGATTTAAAATGACACCATTAAATAAATAATGGGTTAAAAATAGGTTACGTGATGTGAATATATGAATCATTAACCTTGGTATATTCCTCCAAACCACAATTCCAACATATAATGAAAACCATGTGAATAAATCACCTACATAATTCCTTGTCCTGACGAACAGAACTCTTAAATGAAATCTCCATGAATTTTATTTCATCCATTACATCTCAATATCCCAAATAAATTACATGAGAATCATGATGAATATTTCACTGAGAAAATGACACATGAATTTAATTTTCGATTTTCTCTGATTATGAAGGAAGCACTAGCGAATACACCACTTCCCTATTTTTCCCCAACATCTCAAAATGTCTAACAAACCATAGATAGAGTTGACACCCTCTATAAAAACACCAGTAATGTTTCAATAAATAATTATAATACCTTTTTAATATTAATTTAATAGTTTATATATAGATATATTCACTATATGTATATAATTTAATTTCAAAAAATATTGGATATTTGTTTATTATTTCTAAAAATTTTATATACATTTTAATGTTTCATTTAACCAAAATATTTCAAAATATTATAATATTAGTTTTACAAAAATTAATATCATTTTATAAATAAACATATCAAAATAAATATTAGTTTATTTGTTTGTATTTTTTTGAAAAAATTTCTTTTTCAACGATTAGTGAAAATGATTATTTTTAAAAAAAATCAATTAATTTCATTAAATATTGTAATTTCAATGTCACATTTTTTATTAAAGTGAAATAATTAACCACTAATTATCAATAATATAACTAGATAGATATGAATAATAACTATAACTTATTTAGGTATAATGTCATTTTTACGATTAAAAACACATGTTTCAATAAAAATATTGTTGTATTTTACATTTTATTATTAAAATAATTCAATACACTTCAAGAAATATTTTTATAAAAATTGAATTTTATATTTTTAATTATGAGATCCTAATTTGGAAAATATGCCAATTATTTTCTTCATTTATGAACATTAAACTTGTTATATATTTTTCAGCTTTGTAAGGGAAATCCATGTAATTATGGGTTAAAATAAAATGTTAGTGTCTAAAAATAATAATGATATGTTACATTAATATATTGAAGGAGAGGAGTTCAAAAAATTCACTCTCATGGATTTAATTTTAGTAATTATTTAGGTGTATGAAATATATATGTTTTATAATAAATGTTTATTTGAATGATAAATCATATTTTATGAGAACAATTTATTTTTCATTTTTTTTAAATTAATAATTACTTTTAATTCTTATTCAATGCTGATATAGTTGTTGAATTAGTAGTAAATAAGTCAATTAAATGATTTTAAAAACACTAAAAGTAATTATTTTTGAGTGAATTATAGTGTCACAAAAATTCTATAGATAAAAATATCATATTAGTGGTGTTTTAGTGGATTAAATTTTAATTCCATTTAGGTATTTTTTTCTATTATAAAAATATAGGAATAGTTTCAAAATCGAAATTTGTAAAATTTTATAAAAAATATTTTAATAAATGATAAAAAATCATAAAAGTTATATTCAGAAAATTTAATTATATATAATTTAAAATTCAATCTATCTTCTATATTTGGTTCATTTCCAATTTTATAGTAACCTGATTGACCCATAAATAATAATTTTATTTTATATTTATTATATTTTCAAATGGAAAATGGTGGTTAAAATATAGGGATAATGGTAAAATAATATTATAAACTATTCTAAATATTTTTGAATAAGTGGACTTTAAAACATAATCATCATGTAAAATAATTATATAATTTTGTATGTTTTTTTACAAAGAAAATTTATTTATATTAATTTAACACCTAATGTAACACAATGTGTATTCCTCCCCTCACTTATTAAAGGAAACATCATATACTCTCTTTCTAGAACCATTTTAGAAATGTATATAATTAAGGAACTAACAAAATATAGTTTTGGGTCCCTCCCTATATGTTAGGTCTGAGGTTTAATGAGAAAAACAATCTAGGATGGAAATAAGTATAAATATAAACTGGTTATCCAAAATATAGGTACAGTTCTTAATCGAGGATTGTTGTCTTATTACATTATATATCTGAATGTAAAATATGTAAACTATAATAAAATAATAGCTAATGTATCTAATATATAAATAGATTTTATTATGTCAATGAAATTACCTATATAATAATTTTGATCAAATGGGTAATAAAAAAGGTTTTCTTATTTACCGTAAACTATTGCGACATGAGCTGAGGTAAATTGTCTTCCATCAATAACTATAATGGATGGTTATAATGAAATATATAATGTATATATATAAGTTATTTATTAAAAACTTATAATATTTAATTATAATATATCATAATTTTTTTATATTTTATACATTAAAAAATGATAAACATTGTTCATGAATACATGTGGACTACCACCTCCACCAAACGATGTGATTAATTTTTCATGAACACATTAAATGGAATCTATATATAATTTTATATTAAAACTAATAATATATTATTGATAAAATAATAATAATTGAGTAATAGGATAATAGTTTCTTTCATTCTATCATATTATTTAGAAAATGGTAACATTACTCATTTTCAAAAGTGACCTATCGTCTTAATGATTGTAATGAAATTAATTTTCCTAGGTAATATTTCATGGTAATTTTTAAAGTTATATGTAATTTATTTGATTGATTTATATTTCATAAATATTATTCTAGATTTGATGTACTATTAACTCTTTGAAAATAGTCAACTGAACAATGTCATTTTGGATATATGAGACGAGTGTTGAAAAATGAGCTTTGTTAAGTTAATTGATTATTTAATTACATACAAAAAGATAATAAATAAAATTAAAGGAATAAAATATAATAAAAATAATCCTAATAAATTAAATAAATAACATTTTTTATAAGTTAGAGTGATCAATATAGCATGTTATGAGTCAGAATCATCGTAAGAGACAACATTTCATTAAAACATTATTTCAATGGTTTTGACGACTTCATTTATAAATATGTTTCTTCTATGTACCTATTCATAAAATTATTTTATGGATTTATTTTTATAGATGTAAATTATTTATAAAGTAAATTTGTTTTCAATTTTTATTTTTAGTCAAAGGATTTCAAAAGGAATAATGTTTCATATTTTAAGCAGAGTATTTTGAAAAAAGAAAAAAAACAATTTTATTTCAACATATACGATATCAATAGGTATTTCCATCACCATTATAGTTATTTGAATTTTTTTACAACTACATGAATTCATGGATTATTCAATGAAAACCCCACATTCTAGTTATTCATGGAATCTTAAGAAAGGGATTTTAATGGATGAGATATTTCAATATCTATAAATGCATTCTCAGTAGTGAATTTTTATTATTATTATGGTAAAGTAAATTCATTATTAAATGTATTATGTATATGTTATCATTAGTCGGAAGTATTTATAATAATGTGTGGATCCATTATAAACCATGGATGGATGGTTTATTTTTAAAAATGGATGGTTAGTTTTTTATAAGTGAATAATGTGTGAGCCCAATGTAAGCCTCCAATTCATTGGGTAAATGGAAACCAATAAATTTTTTTTCTTTTTATAAATATATTATAGAAATTTACTTAGTATCATATCATATTTTTAAAATTAATATAAAATGTAAATCCCTATTTACCTATATGATTTATCCAAACTATTAATAGCTATTATACAAATTTGATGATTTCACAAGAGAAGGTAATAAGATTATGATTCAATGAAATCTATTGCTACATATTTGTGATGAAATTATTATATTTTTGAAAAACGTATTATTAATTTTCAATAACTTCATTGATTACATTATTATTTTGTTTCTATTATTTTTTATGATGAAATTATTTATGAATATTATTTTTGCAATAGAATATGATTTATTGCGTATGAATATTTTGAGCTCAATGTTTATTTGATAAAAACAATATATTATAATAATTAAGGGACCAAATTGTTTATTTCATTCATTTTATATGTTTATTACTATGATTTAGGTTCTCATCCATTTTTTAAAAAAAATCATAAGGTTCAAATGAATAACAGGGACATGAATTTGGTCAATATGAATATTGTGAAATTTTTTCATGAAAATAAAAATTATTATATCACAAATGCTTTTAACTATAGAAAAATTATATACTAAGAATATGTGTATACATTTTTATGTAATATTTATTTATTTATCTGTAATGATATAATTCTGAAAAAATATAAACATGAATGATATTTATGAATACTAAAAAATAAATTCATTCCCAAAGATGAATTTTATGGATTTTAAAAGAAGTATCTTTATAGTAGGTATCAGATTATATGATTAAATATTTATAAAGGTTATGATAACATAACTAAAAACTATTAATGGATTTTTATTCATGTATTATTATTTATTTATTTCATGATATATCATTTTAGGAGTACTATGTTGTTGCTTCTATACTATGTCTATTTGAAGTGGTTCTTAATAGGTTAATCATGGAAGCTGGTGTTAAAAGGAACAAATATGAACACATCATTCCAAAGAGGAAACATAGAAAGAGTGGAATAAAATTAAAATAGTTTTTAACTATAATATATCTGTTGAATTAGGTTATAAATGATGGTACAATCCATTCTATATAGAAACTTGATCTAATAAAGAAATATATGTTAATGGTGGATCATTTTATGAGACAACCTCCTCTATCATTCAGTGGAAATTATGACATTGTAGTAGTTTGAGGTATGTATTAAGGAAATAGAAATATTATTTGATGTCATGATTTTTTCAGGTAATCAAAATATAATTATTTCTAAATACCATTTTGAAGTTGTAGTAGATTAGTTTTGGGAAGCAGTTATTAATATTATATAATGTGAGGAGATCGATTCCTTTAAATTTTATGAATAAATGAATATTTTCCTTGAGAAAATTTTCATTATGGATATTTTAATATGGATGGAAATAATTTTTTTGGAATTTAATCATGTGGAGATCGATTCGGTTTTCATATTTGAAGAAAACATCACTCTATTTCCATGGTATACCAAAATATTTAACCAACCTATTGATTTAATAATTAATATATTTAAATAAACACTGAATCAATGATATTTATGTTCTTTTTCATCCTAAGTGTTTAAAAATATGATAACCATCTTGGATGTGCCAAATATGATGAAACTATAGCTGGATAATTATGATTTGTTTTGGTATAACAATAAAAAATAGTCCATGTGGATGGAAAATGGGGAGAATCCATTAACGATATATCAAGGTATGAAAATCGTGATTTATATTCTTTATTAGAGTAAAAAAATATCAATGGGGAATGCATTATAAAATATTCTATTTTCTTCAAATGCTTCGTGACTGGTAATATGACACGTTTTTTGCAATTAAAATAACAATGTAGTGATAATACCAATTTTGATAATCCATCAGTAAGGTATTGAATATATAATGAGATGGGTCTTTCTGAATATGATTATATAAATAATGGAATAAATGGTAGAATGAAACAAGAATATATGTAGAAAATTTTTGTTAAATTATTTCTTAATACATTAGTAGATATTGGGCCATAATATGAAGTGGAAATATATAAATTAACTATTTTCCATGTTATTCTAATGTATTTTTTATTTAGGGTCTACACATTGTTTAATTATTGAGATATTTTCTAGAAAATTAAATTCATCCCCATAGGAAAAAATGTAAATATTTTTTTTGGGAACATTTGATGTTAGTATTATGTTATATTTTTTTACATAGATCGTCATGTTGTCATTTTTGAATGGTATTCACTACAGACATTATTTCCATAATCAGTATATATTTTGAGGTTATTCTAGGTATGGATTTGATTTTAGTTTATCATACTATAAAATATTATAGGTCTGAAGAAGTTATTTTTTAAAATGGGTTTCAATTTATAAAAATGGATGAATTCATAACATTTATAGATTATCAAGAAGTTTATATGCATTTAAGAGGTGTATGTGAATTTTATACTTCTCATATTATTGAGAATAGTGGAACATTTGAGATTAGTAATTTAAAAGATAGAAAATAATACCAAGATGTTTTCCTAAAGAGAGTACTAGAGTTATACATTTTCTTGATCATTAATTTAGTAATGAATTATTTCCTTATTATAATATAATTTAGATAACCCCTTATAATGTGGCTCAAGTATGACTTCTATATTTTTAAAATTAATTTGAAATAATTTCATGATAATAGTTTTATTTATCCTACCACATCACTATCTGGTGATACTATGTTTTTTCTTAAAAAGAAATGTCTTTCCATGAATAATTTCAATGATTACATCGAATTGAATAACATTACTATTAATAGTAAGTATTTCCCCCCATATTAATGACTTGATTGATCAAATACAATGAGATTAGTATTTTTAAATGGTTTATCTATGGCCTGGGAACCATCAATTGAATGTAATGGAAGAAGAGATTTGGAAACTTGTTTCCTGATAGATATTTACATAATTAGTTTTTACATATTTCCGTTGTGTTAGAAAATTATCTCTCTATAATCATGGATCATATGAATTTAGTTTTACATGATATTTTAATAAAATAATTGGATGATATTTGCATTCATTAAAATACTTATGGGAATCATTAAAAAATCTAATAATTTCTCCCTAACCCAAAATTAAAATAATTTATATGAAATTTTTATTTTTTTATTATAATATATTTTATCACATTGACAATATTGTAAATAAATAAGGAAAAATTGTTGATCATACTAAATTTAAAATCATTAACAGGTAGACATGACCAACAAATGTTTCTGAGATTCATTATTTCCTTGGATTATAAGGATATTAACAACAGTTTTCGGAAAAACTTTCTTAGATATCAAGACTAGTATCAATCTTATCACAAAATAGAGTTATGTTCACTTTTAAAAAGGAATGCGTTGAATGTTTTCTGAAAATGAAAAAAATTGTGAATTCCCCAGTTTTAGTTAGGCCATCATGAAATCGTTACTTTGTTATCTATAATAATGATTCATTTAAGGGATTGGTGTGTGTTTTTATATAGAATAATATGTTATTAAATTTTCTCTATGTTAATTAAAATATCATAATATAAATTATATATATGTGATCTTGAACTATTAGATTTAGTGTTTTCTTAAAAAATGTGTGGATACCTTCTATATACAATAAAGTGTGAAATATATATTGATAAAAAATGTTTGTTGTATAAATTCATATATAATGACATAAAATGGAAAAAAAAGAGATTGATGGAATTGATAAGTGATTACCACTATGTAATTAATTAAAATTAGAGTAAATAAAATAGGGTTGTTTCTTGTTTGAGTTAGATTGACAATGAATCCAAAACTAATCTATATCTAGAACACGATATTATGGTTAATGATGTGATGAATATTAACACTGATATTTTTTTTGAATTAAATACCTCTATTTTTGTATGTGTTAATATTAATAAAAATTTTAAATATAATTATGCAATCATAGATATATTTTTATGAGTTATTGGAATAATTATATTTTTTTATGAAAGGAATGCAACCGGAATCAAATTTTGAAAAAGGTTATTTAGATTTAGAAATAGTATATGGATTTAATGTATCCCGAGTTGAAGAAATATCTATTTATTGTGGGCCATATCTATCCATTTTATATTCATCAAGGTAGGAAAAAAATATTGATACCATTTGGAACATTTTTGGGGGTATGTAAGGAAGAAAGATATTATTCACTTTACAATGAAATATTTGACTTGTCAAAAGGATAATTCCAAATAAAAATTACGGAATGGAATTTATCAAACCTTTTCTACTTCATTTTTGAAAATGGGATAATATATACATGGATTTAATGGTGTTATTACCATATATATCTTATGTTAATAATGAATTTTATTGTAATTTTTAATTGATTGACTAAATCTTCTCATTCTCTACCCATTTTATATAGTATGTTTTTGGATCAACATTCATGAATTTATGTAAAATAGATAACTAGATTATATAGAGTTCCACTCACTATTGTAGATGACCTTGATCCTAGGTGAACCTCTAATTTTTGAAAATTCCTCATAAATCATTGTTTATAGAGTTAATTTTAAACACAATTTATCATTAACAATATGATGAATAGATATATTGAAAGATTTATAAACTACATGACATTATTTGTGAATATTAAATGGATTATCTATTTAAATGGGACTAAAAACATTTATATATTGATATTATATCTTTTATTCTAGTATTGGTATGGCTCCTTATGATGAATTATAATGAATGTAATGTCAGACTATATCTTTTTGGGATGATTCCCAAGAAATAATTATTCATGGGTTTGAATTGGTAGATGAAATTTTTGAGAAGTTGAATATGATTCATCAGACCATGAGTGTAACTCAAAACATGATGGTAGTTTTGAAGATAAAAAGGCTAAACATCTGACTCTCATGGTAGGAGATCATTTTTTCTTAATGTATCTCTATAGAAATGTGTTATTGTTTTTTTAAAAGGAAAATATTTTGTCTATGTTTCATTGGAGTTCATGAAATCAAAAGAAATAAGATAGCTTGTTTTCTTATAATTGGGAAATTCCTTCGAGTTTATCATTGGAATATTTCAAATTTAATGTTTTATTTTTATGAAAATATGTTCTAGATGCATACATTTTTTTGAGTTCACAAATAGTTAAGTTTAAAGAAAAACATTCTTCTATGTAGTAAATAGTACAAAATCGTAACCAAAAATAATGTTTTGGGGAATATGTAAATTTATCATGTTATTTTTTCTTGTAAAAATATTATTATTTATGATATATAATGGAAATTAGAAACTATAATGATGGAAAAATATCCCCTATTGATTTAATAAAGAAAAAAATTATAGGCAAATAATTTCAAAAATGGGTGAAGAATGTTACATCCTATGTATTGTTAGAGAATTTTTATTTCATGTATTATTAATATTAATTTATTATATTTTATATAGGTATATTATCTATAAAAATATTATATTACATTCTAGTCAATAATTAAGTAGTTTTATTCTAACAAAATATATTTACATATATTGTACAAGTTTATTTAAATGGATGATTCCAAATTTTAGAATATTAATTTTTAAAAATGAAAATAAATTTTCAAATCAATTTATTAAATATATATTATGTTGATGTTATTTTAATTTTTTGGAAATATTATTTTGATTGAATAGTGAAAAATACAAAATAAATTTAAAACTATCATTTTTTCCTTAAATAATGTTATTTTAAAATACCATTTCATATTAAATAAACATAATTATCCTTTAATTATAAATAATATAATTAATTAAACAATATTCATCACTATAACTTATTTTATTATTAGTCAAATTTTGGGATTAATAACACATTTTCTTAAAAAATTATCCCAAATTATTACACAACACTAACATTGTGCTTATATGATCAGAATAAAAATCATGTAAATGATTTAAAAAATATAATTTTATTTTTTTTTCTCTATGTTATATTTTATAAATATATATATATATATATATATATATGATATTATGGTTGTATTAATGGTTTTTATAATAAATCGGTTTCTATCATGTTGTTTTCAATCTCAAGATAAATAAACAGTTCAAAGAATCACATGAATTATAGTTTATAATAAAGACTAATTTATTAAAAGAATTAAAATTAATAAATTAATAATACTTAAAAAATTGAATCATACAATGTATAAATATCATCCCCTGTCTATTTATGGGTAATTTTTCATTTTATATTAAATTTATTGACCCAAAAAGAGTAAAAATATTTGTTAGGTCCACTAGGTTAGATACCCTAAGAGGGGGAGGGGTGAATTAGGGTATGACAGATTAAAACAAATTCCCCTATTGATCTCGGTTCGTTGTTAATAAAAACTCTCTTATATCTATTTCCTATTGCTAAGTATAAACAAAAACTTAATCATGCACGGGATACAATTATTTTTACTTGGTTCACCCTCACTGGGCTACTCCCATTGAGCATACACTGACGATGTGTCGATGTACCAAATCTACTAAAAGAAAACTTTTCTTTACAATGTTCATAGTGGACTCAATATCCCTCCTATTTTATAACCACCCATAATATGAAAGCTCACTGCTCTCTCAACTGAAGTATTCTCACTAATTCTTCAAAAGATCCACTCGCAGTTTAAAGACATGTAGGTCCCTTCAATATCACAAATGAATGAATATTACTCTATGTTTATATTCTATATTGAAGTTCCACTTTCTTCCAGTGATGAATACAACTTTACCTCGGATGTACCAGGAAATATTACAACTTTCGCACAGCCCTAGAATAAGCAGGGCACTTCTCTATGCTTGGAGCTCTTCTATATGCTTTGGTGTGATTCTCCAAACATGGCACCCAAGTTTCACCAAAACACATGCGCGACACCCCCTTCATCAACTCTGAACATAGGCGACTCACACCCTTTTACACCTAACCCAATATTGGCACACAACTATCCACTGGCACGCAACTTCTGAGTATCTTTATACTTGTGTGACCAAACCACCACTTGCGCGACTGAACCACATGCATCAAATGAGATCTAATTTTCTCTAAGGGTTGAATTCAATCAAAAATGAGGTGGTTTATCCCTCCATTTATAGGAATTTTAGGTACCCTGAGCTCCTGCGTGCAAGTATCCTCTCATCATGCACATCTATCTGCCCTAGTCTCTACCACCCTAGTCACCTACACATCCAAACAAAAACATTGGTCCTCCTCTTTACTTTTCCATATTTTTATTTTTTGATCAAGAAAAAAATATGATGCTCAATATTCTAAGCTTCTATAACAACGGCGTGCAATTCCAATTTCCAAAAACCCTTTTTTCCATTTTTTGATTTTGAAGCACAAAAATTTTTAAAACACTGGAAAACAGTGCCACCTTTTATATGCTCTTTTTTACCACCTCCTGATCATAAATTCCATTTTTGAGGTTCTTAAATAAATAATGGATTCTTGAAAACGTCCATTGAACTCGACAACTCACTATGGAACCCACCTTTGTCAACAAATTTGTACATTGTGGTCTGCTTTGTAAAAAAACACAACATGGAGGCCCACTTTGTCAACATACATAATCACCTCAAAAATGTTTCAATGATACCGTGAGTGATTGTTTCCCAAAAAAATCAATATCTTTTTATTTGTTAAAATAATTAAATTAGGTTGTTAAAACATATTGTTAAATGTAAAATAATAATAAAAACATTTGAAACATTTAATTTAGAGATTATATCAAAAAATAGAAAACATATAGTTAAAAAATATCATGTTTTAGTTCTTATTCCATAAAAAATAATTTATATTAAATTAATAGTTTAATTGATTCCTATAGTTCCCCTCACCTCAATTATAAAGGGAACCGTCCATCCTCTCTTACTAAAACCATTTTAGAACTATATCATGGAAAATAACTATGAAAATATTTTAATAAAATACCGACCTATATCCTAGAGTCCCTATATTTACATAAAATCAATCTATAATGTAATTATGTATAAATATAAAGAGATTTTTTATGAAGAGGTGAGTTTCTTAACTGATAATTTTTATTATATTTATTTCTCTATTGGAAAACAATCATCTCTAACTAAGATGTTATAAAAATAAAAATTCACATACCCATAGATTTTATTATATTAATTTAATATCCTATATCAATCTAAGTATTTTCATCAATTGGGAAATTAAACCATTCCTTGTGTGTATGGAGATTTATGACATCATGAACTGATTTATTTCATTTTCCATCACTACCCAAAATATCAAATTAAAATAATTTATTTAATATATATATATATATATATTAATATATACATTATACTTATGAAAAATTTATCACTATTGAAATATATTATATCATATAACTTATTACATTTATATCTATTGAAAAATGATAACATCGTTCCTAAAAACATGTGGAATGCCCCCTCTATGTGGCGATGTTATAAATTTTTCATGGAAACATCACATGTATTATATGTATAAGTTTATATAAATAATTAAGAAGGTATTTACAATTAATGATAATATTTATATAAAAGTAAAATAATACTTTCCCTCATTGCTACATGTTCATTGAAAAAATTTAACATTACTCCGTCATAAGTATGATCTATCATGTACTTGAGTGAAACATAATTAATTTTTCATTACAAAATTTCACTGTCAGATTTAAAATCCTTATTATTTTATAAAATTTATAATTATTTAAAAATTATTATTCTATGTATGTTGAAATAAGGACATCTTTGGCTCTAGTCAAATTACAAAATTCATTATGGATAAATGATCTAAATATCATCAAAACATCTGAGGTGAAATTAATTGATGATGTAATTTTATTTGACATGGTAATAAATACAATGTAAGGAATAATAAACATTCAAAATTTTCATAATAATGTAAATAATTTATTTATTTCCATTATTTTAGAATATATGGAATGAACATGATGAATTGTACTCGAGGTAAGGGAAAATTAATAGTCAAAGCTTAATTTTAAATGTTTTCAATTTTCAATTACAAAATTTTCTCCCATGTTGAAATTTTAAAAATTATCCTTCTAACACATTGAAAGTATAAAATAAAATTATTTAATCTTTTAGCATGTGTGACATGTTACCCTGGGATTAAACTACCAAAAAAATATTTTTCCTTAATTTTAATATGTCTGAGTGCTTTTGGAAGCCCCATCCATGAGTCTAAATGAACTATAATATAGTATATATTTTAGTATAAATGATAAATTGGTAGTTCTAAAAAGTAATAACTGCATAATAATTATTATGGTTATATATATATATGGTAAATATAATATTGATCATTTAAAATAAAAAATAAATGTTAATTTAAAATGGTATTTTTATGAAAGATGCTTTAGTTGTGATTTTCATATACAATATAAAATTAAATTTTAAAACCTTCAAAATACATAGTATTAATAATAAAGTTTTTTTATAAATAATAATATGAAAAATAACATAAGTCAATTTATTGAAAATGGAAAACATATCCCCAAAATTTTCCAAATTCTCCCATAAATTGTCCAAGAGCATATCTTATTTCGTAATCTTCAATTGGACAGGTCTTAGAGCCCAAATGAAGTTATGGAATAGGTGTTATAGACATTTGAAGTTGAGATAGAAAACTGGTTCGCAGAGCCCATTCCCCATGCTACCTCCACCACAGAGCAAGGAGGATGGAGGCTCTGTGAACCCCTATGATGTTTGTGAACCCACCGTGATGTAATGAGGTGGGATGCTCTGTGAACCCCTTTGACATTCATGATCCGCCGCGGAGTAAGGAGGCGGGATGCTCCGCGAACGAATTTGATGTTCGCGAGCTCGCCACATAGTAAGGAGGTTGGATCCTCCACGAGCCGATTAGATGTTCGTGACCCGACGAGGAGTAATCTCTGCCTTTGTGCTGAAAAATCTCTGCTTCGTGGTGCCTCTTTCCTATAAATACCCATCTCACCCCCCTTAACCATATGTGAACTCCGCCCCTTTGGTGGCCAATCTCCTAGTTTGAAGAGCTCTTCTTTCCTTCGCAAAGCAGCTCCATGAGTCCGTGATCCGCGAGTAGCTTCCTCCACCAAGATGCTCCGTAGTTCTATGCTCCGCTTGCAGATTCCTTTACAAAGCTACACTACGAGTCCATGCTCTACGAGTACCTTTCCTTTGCAATGAAGCTCCGCATGACCCCATGATCTATGATCCCCTTTTCTCTGTGATGATACTTTGAGAAGACCAATCCATTGCGAGGTTTCTACATTCACGCCCACCAGTCCATACCATGGGGGTTGTGCCCCCACACCCCTACTTAAGGTCTCTGCCTGGCTGCGGACCCGGCCCTCTAGGCCCGTCCCTTCTCTACCATCACTGACCTCGAACAAATGTGGATAATCACACCATAGACTTGTTGGCCTTGGATGTCGGTATTTTCCATTGTTCCCTTACACACACCCATCTTCCACCTATGGAATACCATGATTTGAGATACTCATCCGCACACCGGAAAACACCTTGAGTCGACACATTCTTTTTCATTAGTTTCCCATGCCATGAGTTGAGATTCTCATCATCAATTCCCCAAGTACATTGAGTTGAACCATTCCTCATGTTACTCATCCCAACTCCATCACTTGGCTTATATGTTAGGTTGAACCAGGAAGGGCCACTCTTGCGTATATCCCAACACCATCCATTCCTAGGCGCATTATGCCTAAACATACTATCTACATGACTTTAAACTTTATTAATATTTGTACGAAAAATAAAGGATGCCTCTTACACAATATAAGGGATTCCTTACGTGCCTAGCATAAGATTCTAGAAATCCTATATACATGACTATAAACTGTATTGAACCCTCTATTCCAAACATAGGATTACAATTACTCAATATAAAAGATGACTTTTTCTCCATGGATGAGATTCTAATTGTCCTATCTACGTGGAATTAAATTGTATCATTCCCTATCGTTCAATAATAGGATGCCTATTGATCCAAAAAAGAGATTCCTTATGCTCCAATCCTGAGATTCCAATATTGTTATCTACATGACTTTAAACTGTAGATTTCCCTATCATTCAATAATAGGATTCCTCTTGCTCCAAACAAGAGAAGCCTTATGTGCCTAGAATAAGATACCAACAGTCCTATCTAAATGACTATAACTATAGTGAACCATTTGTTTCAATGATATGATGCCTCTTTCTCCAAACAAAAGATGTCTTGTGCTCCAATCATAAGATGCCTAATACCATGATTACCATGGCATAATTCCAAGAGCATTGGAATCCATTCAAATATTAAATCACTCCACCTAATGTTTTCTGTTTCCTTTATTCAAATATTCACCCCCTTCCATGTCTGAAGGGACCCCCTAACGACCTGTTTTGATGCCGCATCAGCTCACCATCCTCTTGGCCAACGCCTCTGAAGGCATTGGACGACACATTGATTTTGGTCCCGTGTTTCGAACATGGTCAATAGTCGATCCTTATTTTTTTGTCCACATTTTAGGCTAATGCGATCTGAATGCTATGTGTCAAACATGGTAAACAGTTATCCTTCATCTCCACACTATCCTCACCGCATCCCTAATTTCAGGCATGTGATTTACTCTTTTCATCTTCCTTTGTTTGGACAGATTCCGACTCCTTTGGAATTATTCCTATTATGCACTAGCGCATATGAAAAGGCCTCAAACCACCAGTAAGTTGGGATGCCCTCATGTCCAGACATGAGTAAGACATTATGGGAAGATTCTTTAAATAACCCGTAGTCACCATTAATGTTCCATAGTGGCACCCGGTCAGCCTCCTTGGGTAATCCCCATCCTCTATTGCCACCCCATAGTGTCACCCAAGCAGCTTCCTTGCATAGGCCCCATCCACCAAGTGTACTCCAAATCATCACCCAAGTATCTTCCTTGAATATGCCCCTTCCACTATTTCCGCTCCACAACGGCACTCGTGTAGCTTCCTTGCGTAAGACCAATTCATCATTTCCGCTTCATAGTGTCACCCGATAAGCTTCCTTGCGTAAGCCCCATCCACCATTTCTACTTCATATCAGCACCCGTGCAACATCCTCATGTAAGACCCATCCGCCATTGCCACTCCATAGTGGCACTCGGGTAGCATCCTCGCGTAAGCCCCAACCACCATTGCCGCTCCATAGCGGCACCCAGGCAGCTTCCTTGCCTAAGCCCCATTCACCATTCCCGTTCCATAGCGGCACATAGGAAGCTTCCTTGTGTAAGCCCCATGCACCATTTCCACTCCATAGCGCCACTTGGGTATCATATTTGTGTAATCACCATCCACCATTGCCGCTCCATTGAGGCACCCATACATCATCCTCACGTAAGCCCCATCCACCATTACTACTCCATACCGGCACCTGGGCAAAATCCTCACGTAAGCCCTTTCCACCTGCTCCATAGTGGAACTTGGGAAGCTTCCTTGCATAAGCCGCATTTACCATTGTCACTCCATAGCGTCACACAGACATCTTCCATGCGTAAGCCCCAATAACCACCCCTCATGGACACAACTTTTCGTTTTGAACGGTAGGTCATTGCTGCCTCTTATTTCTCAAACCGAAATCGACTTTCGTGGGCTTAGAGTAGTATGAATATACCACGAAATCTTCTACGGGAAGCCTAGAGTGTAAGCCTGACACTAAACCCGAACTACGAGGTCTTTGATCCTTGCCAAGGCAAGGTATGTAGGAAGCCTCCTTGAGGTTCAAGCCCAACATCCCATTGGTCCCGACCATCTTCACGTGAGTTCACCAAACACCTGAACTACGTGGTATTTGATCCTTGTCAAGGAGAGGTACGTAGGAAGCCTCCATGATGTTCAAGCCCAAAACCCCATTAGTTTTGGCCAACTTCACGTCAGATCCCACCACCTGAACTATGTGTTCTTTGATCCTTTCCAAGGAAAGGTATGTAGGAAGTCTCACTTAGGTTCAAGCCCACCATCCATCGGTCCCAACCATCCTCACATCAGTTCACTAGACACTTCTGATCTATGTGTTCTTTGATCCTTACAATGTCGAGGTACGTAGGCAGCCTCGTTGAGGTTCAAGACCAACACCCCATTGCTACCGGCCACATTCACATCGATTCACTAGAACCCTTTCTAAAATACGCTGACTTTGATCCATGCCAATGCATGGTACGTAAGAAGGATTCCTAAGGTTCAAGCCCACCATCTATCTAGTCCCCATGTACTCCTTCACGTCGGTTCACCCACATCTTGTATGACATTAAACTGTGGACCACAATCAGTGGTAATCTATTGTTACCCCATTCAGTGGTAAGTCGTTTTCAACTGCATTCGGTGGTAAGATGTTGATCTCCCCAATCGATTGTTTGTCGTCATTAGATGAACTACATGGACGTTGATTCCCTTCCATAGGGATAAGTAGGAAGCCCCCATGAGGTTCAAGCCCAATACCCTTGTCTCATCCTAATCAATCCCTTGATCCCATGTGTTTTTGGAAGATCTTTCCCCATCCCGGAGTTTCTACTTCCTCTGGGTCGCATCCATGCATCCATTCTCATGGGCCGCCTCCTTAGGTGTCCCATAATCCCACCGAACTACGCGAACTTTAATTCCCTTCCACGAGGATACGTAGGAGGTCTTTTCGAGGATCAAGATGAATAGTATTGTAACCTTCACGACAGTCCCATCTCATTCCCTCTACACTGCATTAAACTCTCCATCATCCATCCTGATTCTGACCTGGGCCGCCACATCCTAGTTGGATCATGTCATCCACTTCCTCTCTAATCCTAATAGTACTTGGTACACTTTCCATGAATAAGCCCTAATACGTATTAGTGTTGTTGTGCTTTCTGTACACCCCTATTCATCACCCAATTGAACTACATGGGTTTTAATCCCTGTATTCGACACATGGTATGTAGGAAACCTCCTCGAGGTTTAATCCTAGCCAATGGTTCCACTTGGTGTTCCCCCCATTATGGTGAGAACACTCCCTGATCTACCCACAGTGGTGTCCAGATCAGCTTTCACAGTGTGACATCTCCCCTCTATGGGGTACACTACCTCTGATCCATCTCTATGAGAGATTCTTATCACCCTCATTCCATCTCCTAAAGACGTTAAACTCGTTTTTACCTCATTTTAAACATGAGATGCCCGAGGAAAACCTCGGAAGACATGCCTTTAGCATATCCATCTCTACAAGAAGTTAAACACGCGACATACACTATGATAAACATGGGATGCAGAGGAAAACCTCAGAGATATGCCACCGTCATATAATACCCAACGACTAATGTGTGATGTATTGTGTTATGTACCATTGATATGCCCTCTTATGAGGAAGAATATAGGTCCCCCAATGTTCGCGCATCCAGATATGCCCCGACATGCCTGATGTTACCGTCTAGTCTGATCGAATGTTTCTACCATATCAAGACCCCATGGAATGTCCTAACAGAATTAGTGTAATTAACCTATGTCCACAAAGATATGGCACTGGGAACAATATTCACGAACCACGACATAATCTTTAAGGGAGTCCCAGACTAGGTAATGAGTTCTGAGGAGGAATCCATGAAAAGAAGAACTGGCATCCCATCAACCCGTTTCAATCAATGAGGAAACATCCCTGGATATGGAATGGATGCCGCTCGCCTTTGGAAGGCGGTAATTTGGGGAAACAGCTATGCGTCCTCCACCAACGGATTCATGTTCCCAAGTAAATTCTTTGTAAACTCAATTGTTTTGGGTTTTTTCTGAAATGTATTAATTTTTAATGAATAGTGAAAATTATAAATTTTAATGGAAAGTAGACTTTTTGTTTAAATTATTTATCATGGTAAATTATATTTTAAATTGATTATAATGTAAAACTATTATAATTATATATAATTTAATAAACGTTCTATAATTTTAATTTTTTTTATATTGAATCGTGATATCAAACGCATTGTAATATTTTTAACATTTACTCTTTGAAAACCCACTTTCTAATTATGTTTATGAGATAAATTTTAAATTATATTTTTCAACTAATAAGAATGGGTTTTGGGCAAATGAATTCCATATTTGGTATTAGAATAATTTATATTAAATATAATGGTAAAATTAATTTTTTACCAAAAACAATATTGAAAACATTAAAAAAAATAATCATCATAATTATCGTTAAATGGTTTTAACGAGTAATAAATACAAAAAGATAATGTTTATATTGACCAAATAACTTGTCTAAAATATATTATATGTAAATATTTCGAACATAAAATGTGTAACTATTTATAATAATAAAATATTGACCATTTTGGAATCTGAAAAACAGTTGTACACATTTTTATATTCAAAACACTAGAGTGTGCCACTGACCACACATATAAATGGACACCCACTATCTTATACTATTAAAAATATAAAACCTAATTTTTTCGAAATTTAACTAACCAAAAAAATTAAAAATAGTCCATAATATAAAGATACAATCATTGGTTTGTTTGGAAATAAAATCTTTTTGTTCTTGTGGGGAAAACCAATGGAGGCTTCCAGAGAAAGATATAATGTTCTTCATTGAGAATTTTTATTTTATTTTTTCCTCAAATTAACTCAATTATTATTAATACCATATGATTTTATGAATTATTTATATTCCACATAATGATATTTTAATATATTCTTTCACGACATAAAACAATCCCCACTTCTGTAAAATGTGTTACAAAACGATCATTTGTGTGTACGGTGGACTAGAGGCTCGTGTATATATGTAATTCATTTTTTCATTACTAACTATAATAGTTAGGTATGATGAATAATTTAAAGTTTATATGTTATATTTATGACATAATTATATCTTTTTATTCATTATAACATTTCTACCATTATAATTTCCTTTATATATGGGATATGATAATGTTGTTCGTGTATACGGCAGACTGCCGCCTGACGATGGGATGTGATACATTTTTGTACTAACACCTCACATGGAAGAAAATAAGGATAATGTTAAATTATATATGTTCTATACATGAAATAATAATTTTATTTAAAATACATGTCTCATTATGAAAATATAATATAGATCATTTTCTATCATAACTACAAGATGATAACATCATTCGTGTATGTACAAACTACCACCTTCACGAATCGATGTTACACACTTTTCATCAAAAAACAATAATATATATATATATATATAAATATATATAAATATTTAATACCATAATTTTGATATTATGATAATTATTTTAGGATTAAATATTACTTAGTTCCTTTCGACAATGATCCTTGAAAAAAGGAAACATTACATATGTGTACGTATGTCGTACGATCTCCATGATAGTAACGTACCTCATTTATCAAAAAATTAATTACAGATTGGACATAAAAGTATAATTTTTGTATAAATAATAAAAATATTTCATTACTAATTTTTTTATAGTATTTTAATATATAATACAAACCGTAATTGGTACTTTCAGAACAAAACATTAATTATAAAAAACATAATTAATACAACAAAATAAAGAAAATAATAAAATATTATTAGTGAACATCTGATATGATGTGATAAAATAATAATATATGATATTATAAATTGTAATATGTTTATGTAATAAAATAATAACATTTTTTTGACCTCTATACATGACATGAATCATTTTCATCCAAATGAAATCATGAGGTAAGTGATTTTGTCTTAATTTCACCTCGTTGATCCATATCATAATTTAATACCCCATGTTTATTTTATATAGTGTATATAAATTACCATTTACATTTAATATAATGAATAAATCATAAACCATTTTATTTTGAGTTTTAATTTAAATTATTTCATCTATAGGGACTTCAACTGAATATTACTATGTGGTAAATAATTTCATAACTCGATTTATTTTCATTGTGTTATATTACTTCTTTATTGAAATTTATATTCTTAGATTAAATGTGTAATGAACATGGAATTTATTATTTATTATTTACACTTGTTTTATGTTGATCAAAATTTGATTCACATAATTTATTAGTTTTTTAATTCCCACATCAAAATTATGATCATTATATGGGTTTATTTTATAATATAATATTAATTAGTATTGTATATTATTGAATTTAAATTAAATGAGATTATTTAATATAAATTCAATAAAAACCTATAATTGTAATCTACTATTATTAATCATGAATTTTTAAAGTAATATTACAATTTTCACAATCATAGGTATATAAAATGTTAGAGAAAATGTTTTTAAGAAAACCTGAATACATTTCATCTTTTTTTTAAATCCATTATTTTTTGAAGCCATGTTTTTTAAAAACTCATTCCAAACTATTTGAGACATTAAAAAAATATTTATTAATGAACATTTCAACCATTTTTAATTTCCTTGAAAATTTAATGTAATTTTATGGTCATTTTCAAAATGAGGAACATTTGACATTAACCAAAAAAGTATAGTGATTCCCAGTATTAACGTATATGAAAAGCACTAAATTCCTTCTATCAAAGACCCAAAATGTTTTAAATAGTCATTTATTAGTTTCACATATTTTATTCACATAAAATTATAATAAAATTGTTTTTTAATATTTAGTTTTAAACGTTAATTTAAAAATAAAATGTATATTTTCCTCAAGAATATTTTTAATGATATTTTTTATGGTATTTCTATTCATAAACATAAAAAACCCCTTATTTGAAATATACTCCACGGAGGATATGTTTTATTGATTACATAATTATTATTTGTATGTATGTTTTATGATCATTTTGAACACTATAAATACATAAATTCACTTTCTTGAATCATTTTTTAATAATTAAATTTTTTTTTCAAACATTCACTTTATTGTGAAAATTGTGAAACATATTTCACAAAATATCCTTATTATTTGTGTCATGAATATTATTATTTAATAAAATTTATATCCTTATGTCATATTGTGTTGTATTTGAATATTCATTTGTAAATTGTTAAATATTGAGAAATTCACAGTGTTTTATCAATATATATATTTCAAGATAAAGAAAATTTTTCCTCAATTATGATTATTATTGATATATGAGGAAGGATTTGGAAATTCAGTGCTGGGAATGTCTTGAAATTATATTCCCCTTAATTAATTAGTAAACTGTGCTTTTAGAACTACGTGTGTCTTGATTACATCCTAATGAGATACGTAGGAACTCCTTGGCTTTTCGTCTTGGTCCCGGCCCTAGGGATTACCAAATCACGTCCCTATTTATTGTCGGCCCCTCAGGATGACTTCATGGGAAGTGGTGTAATCGTGACATCTACCCCGAATAAGTTCGAGATGCCCCATAATAATAATGGGATGCGGCAGTTCTCTCACCAGAGGGGTCCTGCCTGATAATCGGGTCGATCCGTGATCAGATTGGTACATCCACCTAATGCGCCTCCGCCACAGTGGCGCAATTTCGGGAGTGTTGGACTCTGTTCGAACAAATCACCACTCCACCTTCCATGCTTTGCGTTCCCCTTTATTCGGATACTCATTCTCTTTCATGTTCGATGAGACCCTCTAACAGTATGGATGATAGACCTATGGTCGGCCTACTATCCTGGTCCAACGTTCTGGAGGATTGGTCATGTTCGATGGGACCACCTAATAGTATGTATGATAGACCTATGGTCCGCCTACTGTCCTGGGCCAACGTTCCGAAGGACTGGCCATGTTCGATGGGACCCTCCAATAGTATGGATGATAGACCTATGGCCCGCCTACTGTCCTGGGCTAACGTTCCGGAGGACTAGTCATGTATGACGGGTCCCCCTAACAGTATGGATGATAGACTTTGCTCCACCTACTGCCACAATATGGATGATAGACTTTTGGTCCGCCTGTTGAAGCAATATGGATGATAGACCTATGGTTTTCCTGCTGTCCTGGGAAAACGTTCCGGAAAACTGACCGATGATATTTGATTTAGGCCTCGTGTTGTGAACATGGTCAACAGTCAGCCCTCATTTATTGTCCCCACTCTAGGCCAACACGATACGGATGATGCGTTTCCACCACAGTTAACATTAATCCTCCATCTTCGCTCCCCATAGTTTTCCGAATTCGGGTAGCGTGATTCACCTTTCCTCTCCATCTCCCTATGTTCGGATGGATTTCAATGCCCCTGGAATTTCCCCGCTCTTGTGTCAGAGCACATTGAGAATGTGGTACATCAATCGGTCTGAGTTCTCCTAAGAAATCCATGCCCAATTTCGGATGCCTGAAGCTTGGTCAATGCCTCATAGTTGGACAAAATGATAGAATGAGTATCCTTTGCTTCTCACATTGGGTGTGACCCACATGAGCTTATGGATAAGTTGTTATTAATTTCAGAATTATGGTTGATCATATTAAACCATGGGTAAAAATAAAGGGATTTTTCCATATATTGGATTGAGATGATGAGTAGTACAAGAAAGAAGTTCATGGGATGACCAAAACAAAGCCCTTAAGGATCAGCGTGGTGAATCGATCCTTCCAGCGCTGCTACCTTTTGGCTGGTAGCCTCAAGGACCGCTTCTTGCTCCTTGAAGACTCTCTCCTCATCAGCCGCCATAGAGCACAGCTCGCCAATCTGAGCTTGTGCATGCGCCCGCTTGGTTCAAAGTACGGGCATCTGGTGACTCGCCTCCATCAATTGTTCCTGCGCATCAGCCAGCTGGGCCGTCAGTTGCTCCACAATCTCAGAGCATGTTGCAATGAAGGACTCCTTATCTGTCGCCTGCCCTTCGAGGTTTCGGACCTCCCACTCCTCCCTCAGCAATGCTTGGGCTCTCGCCGATCTTTCCTAACACTGGGCAACGTCGGTGCGCCGGCTGCTCTCGCGTATCTTCTCAGCCATGTAATCACAGACCGTCAGATAAAGACGATGAGCATCAGTCCCTCCGGTGCACAAGAAGCAGAACCAGGTCTGGAGTGATCCCATCCGCCTCAGCCAATATGGTTGGGGATGTCTGAGAAAGCACAGGATACACTTCCACCCTTTGCATCGTGTCATCTGGCTCTCGTCGGCTGCCTCTGAGTCCGGGTCATCTATCTCCTCAGGGTCAGCGGGTTGGTACGTAGGGAAGGAAGCCTTCAGTATCTGCCTCATGGATGTATTTTCGAGAAATAGGATCCTTGAAATCCGAGTGACCTTCCTCTCTCACCCTAGCAGTGACGATGCCTCCGTCAGCTTCTGGTCTCACCTCAAGACCACGCCGATGATGTCCGCTTCCCCCTGCTCACCAATTACCGGGGCCGACTCAGTGTTGGGAGCATGTTCTGAATGAGGTGGTATGTCTGCCACTGGTCTGCTCACGGATGGCCTGGGCTCTGCAGCCTGACGAGCCTCCAATATAAAGATCACTGCGCAAGACGTACGCTGATTAGTTGGGATCTTTTGATACCAAGTTCCAATAGTGAAGCGTGAGACTTACAAGAATCCAGAGCGTCGGTCTCCAGTGTTCCGGCCGCTGCAGGAGACGCTATGATGGAAGACCCCTATGCGCTTGTCAATTCAATGATGGGTGTCAGATCCCTATCCTGTCCCATCTGTTCCTCTCCTCCCTCCTCTAGTGGGGATGCCCGACCAACACTCAGACGCTCCTGAGAGAGGTAGAGAGATGGTTGGGAAATTGAAAAGGAGAATGGATGAAGAAGGAAAATGAATGAAGATAGAGACAGACCTCGTGTATCTCAGTTATGTCGAGATCAGTGCTAACAATCTCACCGATCACTCTGAGACTCCCTTGGTAGGTCGCCCCCTGCGACCCCTCACCTTCGGGTTCTCCTTCTTCTTCATCTTCTCCTTCGACTTCGTCTTCTCTGGTCTCCTCCTACCCCTCCAACTCCTCGTCACCATCGCCTTCTCCCAATGACATCGCTTCCAGATCATGCTACTGGCCGAGAATCACTTTCACTAGGAAAGGTGGCTCCGAACTCTGAACCCTTTGGTGCACATATGTGTCCATGGCCGTTAGATAAGCATGCCACCGATGGAAGTTTACCCGGTCAGTAATTCGAACGTGCCCGAACTCTGGCAGCTGGATCCCGTTTTGCATTATCTTTTGCTAGATGTCTTCAACGCTTAGCGATTGCCTCAGGGTCATCCAGGATGACCACAATGCTGGGAGAATTGCATCTTGGAATGGTTCGAGCAGGTATCTTTTCTGCTTTCCTGGCAGCTCCCTGACCGCCTCATGTGACCCCCTACGTGCAACGAGGTCGAGGCGGCGCTGTATGATGTTCCCGCTGGTGAATTCCCGACCTGCGCAGGCCTCGGTACCTGATGCACCCCTGGTTCCCCCCTTCCAGCAGCACCTTGGTTTCTCCCCCATCGCCCGGTTTCCACGTGTGTAACCTCGAGTTTCCTGATTCTCTTGCGTAAAATCCCATCAGGGTACGCGATGGTCCAGTATTCGACATACTCGGTTGTTAGGCCAGCGTCAACCCCGGTGGGAGGAAGAGTAATGACGTCACTAGAGCTGAAGGTGGTAAAAATCAACCACATCTGGCATAGAACACATGGATTCTTCTCCTGCTAGACAGCTGTGAATACTTTCTTCAGCATTTTTTGGAGGCATCTGAATTGCCTGGAGAATCGGGATTGCACGTAATGCCCGCAGATCACCTTCCCGTCGATCTGAGCCACAAGCACCCCACCCCGAATGCTCTGGAAATACTCCTATTATTCTAGAGAGCCTCACCCATTTTCCACCATTTGGCCGATCGGGGTGGGGAACAGGCTGAAGTGAATGTTGGTGTGGTTACCAATGCAGATTCTCATGCCCTCCTCATTGAGCATCATCGGCGCCACCCCGATGATGTTCAGTAGGGATGGTCGCAGACCATCGCCCAGAGGACGGATGGCGTTTGGGAAAGTGTACCCACTGAGTTGAGCCGCCAACCAGCCATGGATGATCTGGAAGGGGCCACATACTCTCCTAGGTGACCCCCCTCATGAGATGTGTCCTAGGATGGCATAAATCTTGGCCAGAACGGGGACCCCCAAGTTGAACCGTTTGTTGGAAGCCATGGTGCCCACCATCACCAGTGTTGCTGGACGGACGCCAGTCCTCATGTCCCGCACCGGCAGGAGCCACACACTCAGGAAGACAGCAAGGAACACAGCTTACTGGATGTTCGGGTCCTAGGTCTCAATGATGCGGTAGCCCCATGATTGGTATTGCCCCGCCTCCAGGGTCCTCCAGCATGACCCATCCCTACTCCTCTGAGCCGCGGTTGGGCACCTTTTACCCCATCCTGGCATCTTGATGTTTGGATCCTTCTCGAGGAACTGGATGAACCATCCCATGTAGGCAATGTACTTCAGGAAGTCCTTGACCCCCAGCCTCTCTTTGGCCAACTCCAACAGGTGCCACGTCAGCATAGGCATCCGTGACCTGTCTTCCCAGGTGTTATTTGGAGGAACAAACTCATCGTATTGGTAGCCCTCAATTGGGATACCTCTGATGCAGTGAACATCCCAGAGACTGATACCAACTTCCCCACGATGAAGATGGAATGTGTTGGTATCAGGAGACCACCGGGTGAATAGATCCGGCCTGAGCTCAGGTTGACGGTGGAAGTGGAACTACGACATCCACACCGCCTCGAACATGCCAATATGTCGAAGTTCATCCCCGAACTGGTCGCAAGTATGGCGAACCTAGAACGCCCTGGCCCACTCGATGGTGAAGTTTCCCCCGGACCGCAGGTCCCAATCCTTCAGCCAGCCCTTCGTGTCATCCGTGACACTCTGACAGAACGTGCTTGCAGAGAGGGTCGGAGAATTATCTGCGACAGGCTCGTCCCCAGTAATGATCCTGATCCTCGGGTTCAGGACATATACGTCCATATGTCTGGTTTCCCTAGAAGGACGACCGTTTTTTGGTGATGTTGTAGCGAGGAAGATCATCCTCCCGGGTCACCCATGACAGCGGCATGTCCACCTTGAACCCCGGAAGGGGCACCTCCTCCAGGATGCCAAAGTTCCAGAGCGGGAGGTTGTCAGACAGGGGATACGTCTTCTGGGCCAGAGTCAGCAGATTGAACAAGGTCAGGTTATTGGAGACGATAAGTTTGGCGCCATAATCCCCCTCGTTCGCCGCCATTTCAGTCCTATGAGCAACGACTTCCCCCTCATAAACTCAGTTTGTAGCCATCTCGAATATCTCGGCAGTTGCACGAAATCATGATGTAGTGCACAAAATCGGAGAGTGTTGCAAGAAATCTGAAGTGACGGTGCGAAATCCAAGAAATGGGCGTGCAATCGGCACACTAAGCGCGGAATATCCCGAGTAGGCGCGCAAGGATGACCTAAATTCAGAAGGAATTACGCGCTGCCAGAGCGTTTTTATGTGCAGTCGTGGAAGAAATTTCACGCACGAGAGTGGTAAGCCTATCGTGCGGAAAATCTTGAGTACGGATTTGGGACCCAGTTCCCCTTTTTATTGGTGAGGTCGGGGTTCCACACTGCGTGGAAAGCAAATTCCGCTCCGATCTGTTGTTTTGCGCACCACATGGGTTGTTTTCACGCTAAGCGCCCAGGAGTGGCCCTACTGCGGCGTTTCAGAGTTTCCCTCAAAATATGATCATTGTGACCTCTCACCGATCCAATTACGAGGGGGGGAATTTGTAGACGCCGATAAAATCACGTAACTCCTAGAGGAATTTTTGAAATGGAAAAGCGAAGTCATATTCGGAATTAGAGGCCCGGTCCGGAGGCCCAGGAAGTAGTGCGCGAATTAAAGGAGGACTTGCGTGAAATAATGATGTTCGCGTGAAGCATCCCTGAGATGCGCGTAATCGAGCCAGTGAGGCGCGCAATTTTGTGTGCCCTGGTTCCTCGCGGTGATGTTTTGTGCGCCGATGGTTCCCAGCACGAAACATTTCGCACGCCTCCTAGATTCTGTGCCGCTCGATGCCTATAAATAGATGGCAACACCAAACGGTTTGGGGTTGTAGAATTTGGAACGGCTCCTGTGTTCGCAATTCGACTCCCCCTGCACGCAATATGACTTCCAGGTAATTCCCCTTTTGCGCAACCTTGCCCCGGGGTTCGCCTTTGCATGCAACTCCACTGGCTTAATTGCATTTCCCCCCTCCTCCGGGTTCTTCCCTTGCGCGCAATCATTGCCCCGTGCACGCAATCCCCTTCTTGGCACGCCATACCTTGCAAGAAATCTCTTATCCACACAATTCTTTTTCCCTATTGTGCGCCATCCAGGTGTTTTTCACGCAAACCTTCTCTTTGCGCGCAACACCCCGGCCCCTTTACCTTGACGCCCCTTGGCTGCCTCTCCGCGCCGACACCTGATGTCTTCCCTGCCTAACATGCCCACAATGCGTTGTTTTCTCGTACGGCCTTCTAGGCTCATACGAAGTAACCTCAAGGTTCCTTGGGCGGTGTTTCTCGTTGCATTGCTTTGCTTTATGCTTCTCCGCATAGGCATGCTGACATATATTGCTTCTTCTCATAGACACGCTAACGTGGACCCCTCAATGGTTCTCCCTACGGCCCCCCCATTGCTACAGCCTTGCCGATGCCTTCCCTCCTACAAGGGGTAGAGAGCATTGGGCATGTAACCCCTAGGGTGTGTATTGAACCCACCTCGTCCAAGCTGCAGGACGTTAAACTACTACGCACCTCGTTCTTAACACTTGACGTTAAACTGTGGTCCAACCTCATGCTTCGCACGCAGGGTCCCCCCATCATGGAAATTCTTTACGCCCACTCGTCTCCATGGGAACAGACTCTTCCTCGCATGGAATGAGATCCTCCTTGTCGGAGTGGCGTTTGTCCACAGGGGAAGGGATGCCTCAGTGCACAAGACCCTAGACTCTCTTGCTGATGGTTGCACCCGTGCATCTCTGTACTTCCCCCTTCCAAGGGCAATGGAGTCCCTTTCCCAATGTTCTTGGTCGCACCACGGGCCTCCATACTGGAGTAAGCCCTGGCACCTAGGGCCGCTAACCACGCGTAAGCCCCTATTTCCTCTTTGGACAGCTCAATGCGCAATCCCCTTTCCACTTCTCACGGACACACCCTTTGCGACGTGATCATCTGGTCCCTACTGCCTATTGTTTCTCACACCGAGCATGAATCACGTGGGCTTAGAGAATGCATCGACCATGACATCCTCTATGGGCTGCCTTAGAGCGTAAGCCCCATCCCAGCGAACTACGTGGACTTTGATATGTGCTAACGCATGGTACGTAGGAAGCCTCCATGAGGTTCAATCCCACCACCCAGTCATTCTGACCTCTCCATGTCAGTTCCCCGACCACCATGGGTCACCTCAGAGCATAATCCCCATACCCACTCTGGGCCACCTCAGAGCGTAAGACCCAAATACCCTCGTCCCCCATGATGTTAAACTGTATACCCTCGTCCCGCATGACGTTAAACTCTCTGCCCTCCTCCCGCATGACATTATACTGTATCTCATCCCGCATGACGTTAAACTGTATTCCCTCGTCCCACATGAAGTTAAACTGTATCTCATCCCGTATGACATTAAACTGTATGACATCGTCCCGCATGACGTTAAACTGTATCTCATCCTGCATGACGTTAAACTGTATCTCGTCCCGCATGACATTAAACTGTATGCCCTCGTCCCGCATGACGTTAAATTGTATCTCGTCCTGCATGATGTTAAACTATATGCCTTGAACTACGTGGACTTTGATCCGTGCTAACGCATGGTACGTAAGAAGCCTCCACGCGGTTCAAGCCCATCGCTCAGTTGTTCTGACCCCTTCGTGTCGGTTCACCAGCACCATTATGGGCCGTCTTAGAGCGTAAGCCCCATGCCTCACACCCATGTCTCACCCTGACTTTCCCCCTCGATCCCACATGACTTGGGAAGCTCATTCCCTAGCCCGGAGATCTTACTTCCTCCAGGCTCCAATCCATGCGTTCATTCTCATGGGTTGCCTCTTCAGGTGTCCCGCCATATCACGGAACTACGTGGAATTTGATTCCCTGCAATGGGGAAACGTAGGAAGCCTCCACGAGGTTTAATCCCATCACTCCATCTTCTATCTCGATCCTTAACCGGGCCACCACATCCCGGTGAGATCATGACACCCCATCACACTCCATGGTATCTGGGAAGCTGCCCACATGTTGGCCCCAACATCGGTGTTCCCCCTAGGGGATCTTTCAATCTGATCCACTCTCAGTGTTTCGATCAGTACAATCCATCTCCGCAAGACGTTAAACTCGTGGCATACCCCATGATAAGCATGGGAAGCTGAGGAAAACCTCATATGGTACACGATCCCCGTGTTCGATGTGGGATCTCTTGAGCTTCCGCGCCCTCGAGAATCCCTGTGATAAGGGAAAGAAGACAGACATGCCATTCCCCAGTGTCAAGAAATGCCGACGACACCCCAACATGACCATCCTCCTCACCGAAGGTTGCTGCCCCGACAAGACCCCTTGGAGCGTCTCGACGGAAGAAACGTTATTAACTGGAGTTCATGCAGATATGGCACCGGGAACGAGCTTCAGGAACCAGTATTAAATCTATGAGGGAGTCTCTGACTAGGTGACAAGCTCCGAGGAGGAATCCACGGAAGGAAGAACCGACATCCCATCATCCCAGTTTCGATAAAGGAGCAAACGTCCCTGAACAAGGAACGTATTCCGCCCGCCTTTGGAAACAGGGAATTCGGGGCAACAAGTTGCGCATCCTCCAAATGCGCGACAGACACGCGTGCACCCCGGCATAAAGGCATCGGAAACAATTGCCTCACCATGTCATTTATAATTCATTCCCTTCCCCAAGGGTGGGTGGGTATTAGTTTGGTATGTCCTAGGGGTTCGAAGGGAAACTGCCTCTTTTGAGCTGCAAGACATTAAACTGTGAAGCACCATCTTCCACAACACATGACATTAAATTCCTGCCACTCCCTGTGCAATATACACATTTTACCCCACCTCATACATTTTCCATGCACGCTTGTCTCCGCAAGAGTGAGATATTCCTCACATGGAATGATATCCTCTTTGTTGGAGTGGAATATATATGTGGGGAAGGAAACCATCTTGGTGTAAGACCCTAGCGTTTCATGGAAGAGGTAGCATCCCCACTCCTCCTCTCTTCTTCTCTTCCAAAGACTAGAGGAGATATGGGCTCATAATCCTTCTTTACCCCATCTCTCTCCCTCTGGGATTTGTCCCCATTGGGCCACCATCCTAGAGTAGGTCCCGAATTCCATCTCCCAAGGCTTCTAACAACACCTAATCCCTTGTTACCTCTTTGGGAGGCTAACCACGTATAGTCCCATCTTCATTCCCTATGTACGCACCTTTCACAGTGTGATCATTAGGTCATTGCTACATCTTCTTTCTCCACTGAGCCTAACTCATGTAAGATTAGAGTAAGCATTGACCATGGATTCCTTCCTGGACCATCCTTGAATAAGTATCAATCCTCTATTCTAAACAATGTGGACTTTAAACCTTCCCCCTATATGAGCAAGGTACGTAGGAAGCCTCCTTGACGTTCAAACCCAACACCTACTTGTCATGACCCCTTCACATCAGTTCAGGCTCGTCCAACATGATGCTAACCCCCTCCAGTGGTATGTAATTGTAACACCAACCAGTGGTAAGCTTTTTTAGTACCCAATAACTTATTAAATACATGGGTTTGATCCATATCTCCTAAACATGGTACATAGGATTCCTCACTGAGGTTCAACCACAAATATTGGTAAACATCAGTGTCCACTCCTATTGGGACCCACATCTCTGCTTTGTCCTAATGGTGTCAGAACAAACCAGGTTACTATAACACCACAAGATTCCACGGTATGATTCATTTTAAATTATTCCATATCTTTTGTTGTATGCAACCCTGAGCTCAAGCCCACCACGACCTATCAACGTAGTCATTTAAAAAGTAGTTATGAATAGTAAAAAAACATTTTGAAGTTTTTTAAATTTTATTTTTCAAAATAAATTTAATTTGTGAATTTGGTATATCAAAATTAGGTTAGGGTATAATTTTTTTGATTTTCTAAAAAGATTCAATTTTTGATGAATAGTGAAAATATACTTCATTTTAATTCAAAACTTCCTTTTCATCAAATTTATTAATATTGATAGATTATATTTTAAATTTTATATAAAGTCTAATTAGATTAGGATTTTTTTCATTTAATCAAATGATGGTCATTATAAGTGATTTAACATTTAAATTGTACCTAAACAAATGACAATGTTTTGATAGATACTATTTTTTAAAAACCTGCTTTTTAGTTTTAACAATGAAAATTAATTTTAAATTAATTATTGAAAATTATGTGTTTTTAATTTGAAAAAATGGATTCCATATTAGGAATCATATGATCCAAATTTTGTAAAAATGAACATTTTATTTTTTGACATCCCGAATAGTAACTTCAGTAATTATTTTTGTTACCACGGTTATAGGTTAAATCTTGTAAAAAAGGGTAAAAAAATAATATTATAATAAGATAAAAGTACCCTAAAACATGTCCTCATGATATTTGATGATATATTTCAGACTATGGTCATCCTTGGGTCTTTTTTGGGACCCCATGGATCCACATGGATGTGAAAATGACATTTTATAAGAGTTAATTTACGGTAATGAAAAATATAACATAATCATTTATCTTTTGGTAAAATAATTATTATATGGGGATATATAAGTGATAATTTATACTATAAATATTCATTAAAAATAAAATAATATTTCCTAAATCATGGTTTTTTATTTATAATTTTTAAATATTAAATAAATAAATTTATTTATGACACAATAACGATGAAGTATTTTCCTTATTAATGAATGAATCAAATCAATGAAATTTTAAATATTAAAATAAATATAATTTGAATGTTTTTATGCCATACACAAATTTAACTGTTAAAATTATATTCTATGTTTTAGATAATTCCATTTTTTAGAGGAATAATTTTGGTATGACTTAAAATAAATCAATTCCTAAATAGTGTAAAAGTTGACATAAATGAGTTTCTTAAAAAAGTACTATTTTATTACATTATATAACAGTCCTAAAATTATATGATTCAGAAAACTGAATTATATATTATAAAAAATTTCATTAATGATCCAATTATATTTAATTTTTAATTTTATAGTAAATATTGTTACCATATATTATGAATCTGCAAGAAGACATGGTAAGAGATAATTTTTAAACTAAGTGTTAAAAAAATATAAGTTAAATATGTGACCTAAAGATGTCTAAAACCTATTAGGTGATTTTATTTAGACCCAAAATCATCTTATATTTGAAATAAATGAGTTTGGTAACATTGTAAACCAAAAATAAATTTATAATAAAATAATATTTCTAGATAGTCCTAAAGTGCCCCTCCGCCCTCTTATAAAATGGAACCACATCTACCCACTTATTCACTCCTACAAAACACTTTTTCAATGCTAAAACCAACCCAAATATCCTCCAAGCATCCATAATATTATCCTATAGTCCACTAGTTTTTATTAAAACAAAGTTAAGGAGTCCTATTGTGAAAATCAAAAGGAGACACCTGGAGAAGAGGTAGTCAATTTTTCCCTTCTTTCAAAGATCATTTATTTTTCTACATCCTCTTACTAAGTTGTTGACACAAAAAAATAATTACTATAGAATATAATAATTTATGAAATTTTTTCTTGATTATGGTATAACCATATTCCACTTTTACCTATGTTATAAAAAACAATATCACAATGTGTATATACGTACAGCTTACCGTCTCCACGACGTGGTGTAAACTATTTTTCATCTATACTTCCTTTCAATGGGTATAATGATGAAAAAAGTTGAATTATATAATAAATATAACAATATATAATTTCATTACAATTCACATTACATCCAAATCTATTCCATTAAAGCATTATGGAAATGATACCATCGCTCGTGCGTTCACACGACTTATCGTCTCCACGACACGATGAGACTCAACTTCCATGTTCACCATCCAAGAATGATTATGAAGATATATTTTATGAATAATTATGAAATATATTAAATAATAATTTTACTGGAATAATATATATATATATGTATGTATGTATATACATATATTTAATTCACTTACTTACATTCAATACGATAAGAAAATGGAAACATCGTTCATGCGTACATACCGCTTACCGTCTCCATGAACAGTGTTTTCCATGTAATATATATATCCTTTTTATAAATTTATATAATTATTATATATGATATATAAATAATACTATACATTTTTAAAGTAATTAAATCATAATTTAAGTAGTATGATATAGAATAACAAGTCAAAACAGATACGATAAAAAAAAATATTATTACCTGAAATGTTTCATCATCTTGGAATTGTAAATAAATGGGTAATATAATGTCATAAAAGAATAATATATGATAACATAAATATTATTATTTTTCATATATAAGTTAATAATATCATCATACAATATTTTCAGTAAAATACAGAGAGTATCAGAATTAAGGTAAGGGATTTCGTCTTAATTTCATTTCATTGAGGAATATTGTAATGTTATGAACCTAGTTCATTTTATATAGTGTATATGATACCTTTTTATTTTTTATATCATGAATCCCATTATTTTAATGATATTATATTATTTACTTCATGAAAATTATTTATAGATCAACATTATTCATTCAATATGGTTATTTGATAAGGAATATTATTTATTTTGATTATTCAATATAAGAAATACTTTGGACTGGAAATAAAGGGTGGAGCCCAGACTATATATAGCTTCTATATGCATCGTTAGGTTCTCATGGGATCAATATGTTGGCCAAATGGGTTTATAAATTTAATTTTTAACCTTCTTGTGAAATTTTTTCACTATAATAGGTTTTCAGGTTCATAAGACATGACGTCTTTAAATATATTACATCCCTCATTTAATTTTAGTTATTTTTTATCCATGAGATTTTGCGTCGACATATCAATGGAAGTAGTTCATTTTCAATTTTTTTATTTATGGAATATGTTTCAGTTCATTAATTTTCATATAATTTGTTTCTTATCTAGTTTTGTTAATTGAAAGTGTCATTATATTTTTACCTTTCCATATATATTGATTATTGATTCTGTTGTACATAACCTTTCTTAGCATTTGAGCACACCCTTATTATGTTTCTCTCCCCATGTTATAAAGAAGCGAACATGGAATAAAATTTCAAGGACATGGTTTATTTCAGTTTTTGTGTGGCATGTTTTATTTTGTTTTCCCCAATGTATTATGGGTATCATGTATGTAATCTCAATTTACAAGACTGCTAAACGGTATGGTCCATCAATATTTTGTTCCTAGCAATAATTCAAATGAAATGTAATAATGCACTTTAATCTTGTGATCTGAGGTTGGGGTGCTATAGTTTGTATCAGATGAGGTTTTTTAAAAACCTTGGAAACTATATTTATTAAACATAGATTATAGAACATACCCTAAGATATAATTTGGAGATACACTTATGATAATCCACAAAAAGTAACAAAATTTTATGATAAATAATGCATTAATTTATAATTTATGATGAGTGTTTTACCATATTTGAAACTCATAATTTTATGGAATAATCAGATATTTGTCATTATATAGAGATGGCACCTGGATGGATGAATGGTATCAATACTTGAGGAAATTATAGTGGTTTCCCTATAGAAGAAACCAATACAGCTGGTATTGGAATGGAGAAAATTATAGTGATATTAGGGAAACATAATCAGCTTATGACATGTAACCTTACCCCGAATGGAACAACACATTCCATATATGGAATATCTTATACTGTATTGCTTTATGAGACAAAAGAACCCATAATTTTCTAGGACTACTAATACAATTTTTGTTGATCAATTGATTAATTCTCTAGAAAATATATTTATGGCCATTGGATGAAATGAAATTGAAAATGTTATGGTTCCGGTCTATTTTCTCAATGGTTATGCTTATCAATGGTGTACATTGATTCAAAACACTAGGGATGAAGAAGAAGTATAACTATGGAATGGAGAATTTTTAAGGAGACATTCTCCAAAAAATATGTGCCTTGTGATCAACAAGAAGATATGGAGATGAAGATCCATAGATTAAATGAAAAGGAAGAAGAGTGGGTTTTAGATTATGATTCTACTTTTACAAGGTTATCTATGTTTTCTACTGATTATATACGCAACATAGAGTGTATGATTAGTCAATTTTTTTGATGGTCTTATGCCAAATATTTGAAGGGCCTTGGTTTCACATTATTTTTCTTCATATGATGAAATAATTTTATGTTACATCAAGACAAAGAAGAAAATTTCTAAGATCAATATATTCAATGGAAAAAAGGACATGAAGAGGCCATCTATGAAATATGAAAAATGGAATGAATCAAAGAAGAATAAGAATATTGAACGACTTTTATTTTGTAAAAACTATAGGAAAAATAGCCTTAGGAAATGTTTTAAGGGATTTGGAGTTTGTTATAAGTGTAGAGATAAGGGGCATAAGGCTCATGAATGCAAATGGAAGAAACAAATAAATGATTTCTAGTGAAATAATTGTATATAGATGGGAGAAAATTCATATAATTTCCCCAAACATCATGGTAATCCACCAAAGAAGAGGCTAAGGGTAGATCACCAAGATTTTGTGATCACAACTGATATGGTTGATATTTCTAATGATGTGAAGGCATGTACTTTAATCATTTCCTTAAATTTATATAATGCTATATTTGATTATAGATCATCTAATTCCTTTATATCATCCAAAATTTTATTAAAATTTAGATATTTCCAATTCATAATTAAAATGGAATTATCATTTGAAACTCCTAATGGGAATATTACTGAAACAAAGATGTGTCATGTAGTTCATATTTTGGAAAATAAATGTGCTCTATTTTCTAATTTTGTTATCATACCTATGGTTTATTTTGATATAATCCTCGGTATGGATTGGATTTCAGAATATGATGTGAAAATATATTTCAAGAATATGGAAGTTTTGATATGTGAGGACGATGTAGAATTTGTTATCTTTAGGGAAGAAACTTCATCACCCGATTCTTATCAAAATCCACCCCCAGTAGCTTTACTGAATGAGATTATTGGGGAGGAAGAGAAATCAATATCATGGGATGAAGGAGGCAATCATCAAATTTAAGACATACCTATTGCAAAGGAATACATTGATGTTTTTCCTAAATATTTACCTGGGAACCCCCCATATAATGAAATTCAGTTTTGTATTTATTTAATAAGTGATACAAGGAAAATATAAAAAACTCCATATAGAATGGCCACTTTAGAATTATTGGACAGAAAAAAACTTGAATAGTTGGGTCAAAAGGGATTTATCCACCCTGGTGTTTCTCTATGGGGAGCCCTTGTTCTCTCTATCAAGAAGAAAGATGAATCCATGAGGCTGTGCATTGATTATAGGAAATAAAAGTGATTACAATAATGAACAAGTATCATCTACCTTGTATCAATAATTTATTTGATCAACAAAATGGACCAAATTATATTAGAAGATTTATCTTTATTCTATATATCATCAATTACATGTGAAGATGGAAGACATTCCAAAGACAACATTTTAGACGAGGTATGGTCATTAAAAATTTATAGTAATGCCTTTTGGTTTGACTAATTCTCCTTTATTTTTTATGGATATTATGATTAGAGTATTCATGGAATATAATGATTATTTTTTTTTGGTATTCATTGATGATACAATGATATATTCTAAAAGGTATGAAGACAATGAGTATCACTTGATAATCAATCTTGATAAACTCAGAAGAAAAGAATTATATGGTAAATTATCAAGTGTGAATTATGGATTCAAGAAATTTGTTTCCTTGGGAATATAGTCTCTAAGGATGGAATCTCTATAGATCCATAAAATCAAAGGTAATTCATGAATGTCCAGCACCGATAAGTATAACTGAGGTACACAGTTTTATTGGTTTAGTAGGTTACTATTGTCATTTTTCCAATGGTTTTTCTCAATTGGCTAACCCATTAACCAAACTCAAGCAAAATGGGGTTAAATTCATTTGGAAAAAAGAGTGATAAGAATGTTTTGATCCATTAAAGAAAATATTAGTCAATTATCCTATCTTGAAATTACTATATGAGAATGATGGGTGTGTTATTTATAGTTATGCATAATATAAAGGACTTGGTTGTGTTTTTATGCAGACTGATAGGGTTATTTCATATGAATTAAGGAAATTAAAAATCCCGGAAAAAAACTATCCAACTCATGATCTTGAGTTATCTATAGTAATATTTACACTAATGATATGGAGACAATATCTCTATGGTCAAAATGTGAGATATATACCGATCACAAGAATTTGAAATATATTTTCTCAAAGAAAGATCTCAACATGAGACAAAGGAGGTGGATTGATCGACTCAAGGATTATGATTGCACAATACACTTCCACCTAGGGATGGAAAATAATGTGGAAGATGCCTTGAGAATAAGGGACCATGCAGTTATAAAAATGATGAGAGTAGAAAGGGATCCAATGATCATGGATCTAGTAAATATGGATATGGGAATTATCATTGAGGGGGAATCCTCACTACCTTTTAAAATGGTCGCTAAACCATCTTTACTGGAAAGGATAAAAAGTTCTCCGACTGATGAAGAAGTGTTTAAAAAAAAATTAAAGATGTGAATGAAGGGAGATTGATTGATTTCATATTTGAATATGGAATTTTGAAATTTGGGATGAGGCTTTGTTTTCCCGCTATACCTGACCTAAAAAGGGAATTATTGGATGATGATCATAGCTCTAATTTCTTTATACACCCTGGTGGCATAAAGATATATATAGATTTTAAGGGAAATTTTTGGTGGGATAACATAAAGAGGGAGATTGCTAATTATGTATCAAAATGTTTTTTTGTCAGTAGGTGAAGGCTAGAAGACAACATCCTAAAATATTCATGAAACCTCTTACAATACCTCTGTGTAAATGGGATGATTTTACAATGGAATTTTTGATGGGGAAACCAAAGACTCCCAGAAGGAATGATGTGATATGGGTTATTATAGATCTTCTTACCAAGTCAGTACATTTTATTTTATAAGAGAATATTTACCACTTGAACTTTTAGCAAGACTATATATTAATGAAGTTGTAAGACTTCATGGTGTACCCATATTGATTGTTTCGGATCATGATCCCTATTTTACATTAAGATTTTGGAAAGGTCTTCCGAAGGTGCTAGATACTGATCATAGTTTAAGCACTTTACACCACCCTCAAACTGATGGAAAATCATAACGGACTATTCAAACATTAGAAGATATGTTTAGATCCTACTCCCATTAATTTCAAGGTAAGTGGGCTCAGTATTTTCCTCTATTAGAATTTTCTTAATAACAATGTCTTCCATTCAAGTATTCATATGGAACCATATGAAAATAAAATGGAAAGAGATGTTGTAAAATAACATTTTGGGATGATGTTGGTGAAAGAAAACTTGTAGGTCCATAAAATGTTGAAAAAATGGAGAGGTGAAGACTATCCAAACCCATGTCAAAACATGTCAATGTAGGAACAAGAGTTATGCCAATAACCAAAGGAAGGATTTTGAATTTTAGGTAGGAGATCATGTTTTCTTGAAGGTATCTCCATGGAAGTGTGTTGTATGTTTCGGTATGAAGGGTAAATTAAATCCCAAATACATTAGACTCTATGAAATTATAGAATAAATAGGGGATGTGGCCTTCCCTATTTCAGTACCTCCAAGTCTCCTGAAAGTTCATGATGTGTTCCACATATCACTATTAAGGAAATACTTGTCAAACCCAACACATGTACTCACCTATGATGAAATAGAATTGGAACCAAATTTATCTTATTGTGAAGATCCTATGAAGGTACTTTATACTAGAGAACAAGTGTTGAGAAATCGGACAACTCGTATGGTAAATGTTATTTCGAAAAACCATAAAATGGAAGAGGTGATGGGGTATCCTGAATAACATTTGATGAAGAACCCCATGAATCCTTTTATGTAATGATATTCTGGAAATTTATAGAAATAAATTATTTGAAGGGGGAATAATGTAACACCCCAAGATTCCATGGTACGATTCTTTTTGAATAAATCAATAGCTTTTGTTGTACATAACCTTGAGTTCAAGCACACCATGACCTATCAAAGTATTCATTAAAAAAAAAGTTTTTTAATAGTAAAAACTATTTTTATGTTTAATAAACGTTATTTTTTAAAATATATTTCATTTTTGAACTTAGAATATCAAAATTAGCATAGGGTGAATTTATTTGTGAATTTTTAAAAAGATTCAATTTTTTAAGAATTGTATAAATATACTACATTTTTATTCAGAATTACCATTTCATCTAATTTATTAATATTATTATATTGCCTTTTTAAATTGGTTTTAATGTTTTATTGTGTTATTATTGTATCCTTTAATCCAATTATAGACATTTGAAGTTATTTCATATTTAAATTATACATAAACCCATGTCAGTCTTTTAATAGATATTACTTCTTAAAAACCCATGTTTTAGTTTTAACAACCATAATTAATTATAAATTAATTATTAAAAATTCTATGTTTTTAATTTAGAAAAAATGTTTCCATATTTGGAATAATAAGGTCCAATATTTTTAAATAGGTACCTTTTATTTTTTGACATCATTAATAGTAACTTTAGTAATTATTTTCTTTATCGTGGTTAAAAGATAAATCTGGTAAATAGTGGTAAACAAATAATATTATAATAATATAAAACTACCATAAAATATTTCTTCATCCTATTAAAATATATATTTCCAGTAATGGGCTTCCATGGATCGATTTTGGGACCCCATGGATCCACATGTATGTGAAAATTACATTTTATAATAATTAATTTAAGGTAATGTAAAATGTAACATAATCAGGTATCTTTTAGTAAAATAATTTTTATATGGCATTCTGTAAGTGATATTTTATACTATAAATAGTCATTAAAAATATTATATTTTTTCCTACATAATCGTAATTTATTTTTATTTTTTATACATTAAATAAATACTTTTATTTGTGAAACAACAACAACGCAATATTTTCCTTATTAATGAGTGAATCTAATAAATGATATTATGAATATAAAAATAAATATAATTTGAAGGTCTTGAATCTATATATGAATTTTTTGGTGGAAATTGACAAATTAGGTTTGAGTTAATGCCTTTTTTTCAAATTAATCATGTTATTATGAATATAAAAAAATCAATTCCTAAATAGTGTCAAAATTGAAATTATTGAGTTTTAAAAAATACTATTTTATTATATGTAATAATAGTCCTAAAAATATAATATTCATCCAAATAACTTACATAATTTGAAAAATGTAATTAATTATCCAACTATGGTTTGATTATAATTTTATAGTAAATATAGTTACCACATATTATGAAAATGTAAGAAGACATGGTCAGAGTTAATGTTTTTAACTAAGGGTTGAGGCTAAAAGATATGGTTACGTTTGTGAACTAACTTGTCTAAAACCAATTGGTTTATTGGATTTCAACCCAAACAAATACAATCATGGAAATAAATGAGATTGGGACCATTTGAATCCGAAAATAAATTTATAATAAAATAATATTTCTAGACATTCTTATATTACCCCTCCTCCGTCTTATAAAAGGGCACCACCTCTACCCACGTATTCACACTTTCAAATCCATTTGGCTCAGCCAAAAACTACCCAAATATCCTAAAAAAATCCCTCACATTATCCTATAGGCCACCATTTGGGGGTAAAATCAAATAAAGGATTACTTTTGGGTGAATCAAAAGGAGACACCCGAATAAGAGGTAATTGTTTTATCCCTTCATTAAAAGTTCATTTCATCATTACATCCCCTTACTAAGTTTTTACAATAAAAAATAATAACTATAGCACTTAATATATGCTGATACTTTGTTATGATTATGGGACAACCATATTACTCTTTGATCCATCATATGAAAACAATATCACAATGCGTGTGTACGTACAGTTTTCCATCTCCTTGTTCTTGTGTCCACTATTTTCCATATATAATTATTTTTTATGGGTATAATGATGAAAAAATTAATTAATTCATAAATATAACATGATATTATTTCATTAAAATTCATTTTCAATCCAAAAACATACAATTAATCCATTAATGAAATGATATCGTCGCTCATACGTACGTACGACTTACCGTCTCCACAATGTGATGAGACTCCTCTTCCACAATCTATAACAACCCATACGTTACATACATTTTTATTACTTAAAAATTTAAGCATAATTATTACAACATAACACAAAACCATAAATGGACCGTATAGGTATAGTTTCTTTATAAACTGGGAATCATAAACAACTGGTTCATATTATCAACTTCATTGTCTCCCTTTTATTTCATCATATCTAGAGTCCCTTTTTGGAATATCCTACTTAATATCCTTCTTCCTGACCTAGGGAAAAGAAAACATACAAAAGGGTGAGCTCAAATTTTCAGTAAGGGTAAACAAAAGAAATATCATTCATATCATATTCATAAGAACATAACACTTTGAAAATCATTACCTGCAAAAGAGGTCACAAAATCATATCATGGGATAAATCATTGTAATGAAAAGTAATACCAAATATTCATAACATAAAACATGATACATTATGGAATACACACATAATCATAGAAAATCATTTCATATTAGTCATGGTACATTGCCAAGACCATCATAGAGGAAAATGTCCATTACTGAACCGAGTTCACTCTTCGTTATAGTCCTGTATCACTGAACTGGTTTAACATTCGATTCCATCCATGTCTATCTCATGAGATATAAATCTTTACCCAATGAATTATAGGGAGATATAGGTCCCACCCATCTCGTAAAGAATCCATTTTTATGTGTTCCACAAAATAAAAAAAAATCATATATCATAGCATAACCCATGTAATAAAAATAAGATTCATAAACATAGTGCAATCATAACCTAATCCATATAAGATAAAATGACATCATAAAAATAATTACATTATAAAATAATGAAATCAATTTAAAAAATAGGGATAGAAATAGAGCCCTATTTTATCATAGATGGAAAATAATTTTGATAAAACACTTGAACTCCATTCATGAGGAAACATTTCCTTTCTACTTCAAAAACATTTTTTCATTCATAAAATATCATACAATTTTGAAATAAAATAATTTGATTAAAATAAACTTGAAAACTTATAAAGGAATATTCATGGAAATAATGTTATAAAATTCCATTCAGTCCGTATAAGTTAAAAAATATTCTTCTCGTACTTTGTCCAGAAAAGACAAAAAGTACCTCATACAAAAAATGAAAAAAGATTCCTTTCATATATTTTAATAAAAACTCACCGTAGGTTAAAATTAGATTTAAACACTTGTAAGTGCATGGAAATAATATTACATATTGAGGAGACATGGATGTGGATGATAAATAGTCCCAAGTAAATTCTGAAGTATAAATAATCTCGGATAAAAATGAGATTGCGATATTTTCCCTTACATTAGGTCCGATTTGCTTTGTAAGTGTCTGAACCACCTGTATAATGATTTAAATAATGTCATTAACTTATTCTATAATCATACGCATTGTTATGATATCATATATGGTCATATTCATAGCTTCCTATTAGTAATATTTCATTGCTACTTGTTATTCTGGTGTTTATTGCTTTTTATTCTTATGCATGTTTTGTCAAAAAAATCCTTATTTTTATTTTTAGGTTATAGATACCTCATTTCCATAATGGTATTAGTGTAATATATATCATACTTATTCATTAAATTCATTTATATAATCATTATACAATGAAGATCATGTAGAACGAGTCGCATCACATCGGGGAGATGGTAGGTCGTACGTACGCACGAGCGATGATATCATTACCATGTTCATGGAATTGTATTAAAGTGTATGTATACTATTTAATAGTCAATATCACTTTATAATAATCATATATAGTTATTCTTTACACCATTATACCCATCCAAGTAAGGTGGTGGTGGAAAACATATTACACCACAGCGTGGAGACGGTATTCTGTACTTACGCACGCACGGTGATTTCATTTTCCGTAGGATGGATAGAAGGTGAAATTGGCTTGTTTCATATTTATAATAACATATCCGTATATGAGTGATACTGATGTTATTACTTCATAATGAAACAACTTAATAATAAGAAGTATAAGAAGAAATAAATATGAATGAATTGGTAACAGATATTACCTCTTCTTCGACACGCCTCTTTGAAACCTCCTCTTAGGGAACTAATATTGGTCTTTGAAGTAGACTAGGACCTCTAGGATGTTTCTAGGTAAGTGGGAAAGATAAATTGGTAGGTGTTTTCCGAGATTGAATTGTCAATGTGGGGTGAGGAGTAGAGGTAGGGGGTTCCCTTTTATAAGGGAGGAGAGGGGCACCTTTGGAAAGTGTGAAAATATTATTTTATTATAAACTTATATTTGGTTTCAAAAGGTGAACAAATCATTAAATATGAAGTTAAGATGACTCATGGTCGAAATAAAATCATACAATCAGAATTGTACATGTTTTGAAAAATATTTTAATCATTATGATCATATTTATTTAAATCATTTTATAATGAGTTAAATACTGCATCATTATTGTGTCATAAATAATTTAATTTATTTGATGTCTTAAAATTATAAAAAAATATCACCATATAGGAAATCGTTTTAGATTTCCAATAAATATTTATAGAAGAAAATATAATTTATATAACCCCCTATAAAAATTAATTTCTAAAAGAGTTTTGTTAATGTCAATTTTGTCTTTACATTAAATTAATTAATCCAAATTGTCATTATCACTATCAAGTGGCTCAATGGGGTCCCAAAATCTACCCAAGGATGCCCAAGGTCGGAAAATTCTCATTAAATAAGGTTATGACAATTTTCAAGGTAATTTTGAATTATTATAATATTCTTTTGACCTTCAATTACCCTATTTACCTTTAGCAGCAGTAAAACAAAATTACCGTCCTTACGATTCATAATATCAACAAAATAAAAGTAACATATTATCATAATTTGGACCCACTGTTTCCTAATATGAAATCAATTTTTTTAAAATTCAAAACACAGATGTTTCAGAAATTAATTTAAAATTAATCCCGTTATTAAGAAAACAGGTTTTAAGAGTTAAAACATTTCCAAATATTGAAATGTTTTTACCTATGAATTGAATGTAAAATTAATTCTACTGAAATACATTAGATTAAATGGTAAAAATATATTCTATTAATACTATAAAACCTTTGAATATTATAATTTAACTATATAAGTTATTGCGAGGAAAAAAGTTTTCTTTAATTAAAATATAGCGTGTTTTTACTTTTCATCAAAATATGAAAGTTACGAGAATAATATGAAAATTTTATCCAAAGTAATTTTTTTTATTCCAAAAAATAATTTTATTTTGTCCAACTGAACTTATACAAATGTCAAAAACTAGATTTAAAATGGTTGCGCCATCAAAAGGGGGTAATACTGCTTTTTTTGAAAAAAATTACTTTTTTTATCTGAAAGACTGATTTTGTTTACATACTCCATTATAGAAAATGGATAAGATGAATTATAATGTTATAAAATTCAAAATTCAGTCAATACTATTCATAACAGATAGTTTATAATATGACAATAATATATCATTGTTTAGTGAAACTCGTTATTGCGTATTACACACGCTAACGAGGAAGGTCGCGATTACGTGTAACGCAAGCCAAGATAGTGTTGTGTGCAGTGAAAGATTCCACTGTGTATAAAATAAGACATAAAAAATATACTTCTCATAAAATATCAGGATGTTACATTCTATCCCCCTTAAAATGAATTTCATCCTCGAAATTCGTCACTTCGTAACAAACAGATGAGGATACCTCTCCCTCATCATATCCTCAAGCTCCCATGTAGCTTCTTCTAATTGGTGGTTCCTCCATAAAACTTTCACCATGAAATTGGTCTTGTTCCGTAGAAATTTTTCGCTATGATATAGAATCTCTATCAGCTATTCTTCATAAGAAAGATCTTGCTCCAACGATACAACTTCTGATCTTAGTACATGTGAAGGATTAGGTATGTACTTTCTTAGGAGAGATACATGGAACACATCATGAACTTGAGAGAGATTCGGTGGAAGAACCAATCGGTAAGCTTATCCCAACAAGACCCAGTATTTTGAAAGGATCGATATACCTAGGGCTCAGCTTTCCCTTCTTCCCAAATCTCATTACTCTTTTCCAGGGAGATATTCGTAAGAACACTTTGTCACCCACTTAAAACTCTAGGTATTTTCTTATGTTGTCGACATAACTTTTTTGTCGAATCTGAGCTGATCTTATGTGTTGTTGAATAGATCAGAATTTTTCTGTAATCTCATCAACAAGATAAGGTCCTAATAGCTTTATTTCTCCAACTACATCCCAGAAAGTTGGATTTCTGCATTTCTTTCTATAGGGAGCTTCATAAGGAGCCATATAAATACTGGAGTGAAAGATATTATTATAGGAAAATTCCACCAAAAGTAGGTGTTGATCCCAACCACATTTGTAATCCATAGATCAAGATCTTAATAGGTCTTCTTGAGTTTTAATTGTCCTCTCAGACAGACCATCTATATGAGGATGATAAGCAGTGCGGAAACTCAACTCTATATCTGGAGTATGTTGAAGACTTCTCCAGAACTTCGAGGTAAACCTCGGATCCTGATCATATACAATGGAAAGTGACACTCCATGCAATCTTACCACTTTTTTTACATATCTCATGGCAAGCTGATCTAGAGAGAAATATTCCCTAATTGTAATGAAGTGTGCCGACTTCATAAGACGATCAACTATGATCCAGATAACATTATTGCTTTTGGATGTTTTAGGAAGTCTAGTGAAAAAGTCCATAGTGATGTTTTCCCATTTCCATTCCGGTATGGGTAATGGTTGTAACATCCCCTTAGAGTTCTATCTCTCAGCATTAACTTGCTGACAATCCAAGCAACGAGAGACATATTCAGCAACATCTCTTTTCATTCCATCCCACCAGAAGTACTCTTTCAGGTCCCTATTCATCTTCGTGCTTCCAGGATAAATAGAGAATAATGAACTATGAGCCTCATCCAGCAGCTCCTTCTTTAATTCTGGGATGGGAGGAACACAAACCCAATTCATGAACCTTATTATCCTATCAAAATCTTGGTTGAATTCGGGAACATTTCTCCCCTTCTTTTGTAACTCTACATATTCTTTTTGTGCCTCTTTAATCTTCACATGCATAGATGGTTGAACATTCATTTGAGAAAGATAATAATTTTTCCCTTCCATTAAAATTCCAAGATCCATCCTTTGTAAATCCATAAATATTGGATATTTTGAGATCCTCATCATGTATAAGCTAGTATGGTCTTGTCTACTTAATGCATCGGCCACCTTTTTTGCTTTCCCAGGGTGATAATGAATTGAGAAGTGGTAATCCTTAATCAGCTCCAATCATCTTATTTAGTTCATATTCAGCTACTTTTTTTTGAAAATATACTTCAAACTTTTATGATCAGTATAAATATCACACGATTCACTAATGCCTCCAAATCTTTAATGAAAATATTACTGCAGCTAACTCCAAATCATGAGTTGGGTAATTTTACTCATGGATTTTCAACTGTCGTGAGGCATAAGATATCACCATATCATTTTTCATGAGAAAACACCCCAATCCATTCTTGGATGCATCACTGTAGATCACAAAACTTTCACCACTACAAGGCAGGGTGAGCACAGGTGCACTGGATAACCTTCTTCTCAACTCCATAAAATTCTCTTCACACTCCTCCATCCACACGAACTTAGCTCCTTTTCGAGTCAATCTGGTGAGTGGATTAGATAATCGTGAAAAATCATTCACAAAACGTCGGTAATATTCAGCCAAACCAGGAAAACTTCAAATCTCAGTTATTGTTGTTGGTCTCGACCATCTTTCGATAACCTCTATTTTTGCTGGATCCATAGATATCCCCTCTTTTGAGATTATGTGACCCAAAAATGCATCTTTTTGAAGACAAAATTCACACTTTGTAAATTTGGCATAAAGCTTCTCCTTTCTCAGGGTCTTCAATACAATTCTCAAGTGATCATCATATTCTTCCTTGCTCTTTTAATATAAAAGAGTATCATATATAAAGACCACCAAAAACTAATCAAGATTGTCTCTAAAGACTCTATTCATTATATCCATGAAGATAATAGGGACATTAGTAAGACCAAATGGAATCACTATAAATTCATAGTGTCCATAACTTGTATGGAACACCATCTTTGGTATATCCTCCCTTTTGACCCTTAATTGGTGATACCCTGAATGAATATCAATCTTGGAAAACTATTGAGCTCCACGTAGTTGATCAAATAAGTCATCAATGCATGAGAGAGGATATTTTTTCTAGATAGTGATCATGTTAAGTTCTCGATAATCAATGCAGAGTCGCATTGATCCATCTTTCTTCTTAACAAACAGAACAGGTGCCCCCAAGGTGACACACTAGGGTGTATGAATCCTTTATCAAGATTCTCTTGGAGTTGCTTCTTAAATTCCTGCAACTCAATTGGGGCCATTCTATAAGGTATCTTTGAAATTTTCACAACACCCGGTATGAAATCTATTGAAAAATCAACTTCACGACTTGGTGGAGACCTGGAAGTTCTTCCAGAAAGACATCATCAGACTCCCGTAAAATGGGAATATTCTTAATCATGAGTTTCTCCCCAACCATTTTAGATCAATAACCTTCATTTATTGTAATCAAGACCCATAATATGGAAGTAATTTCCACTGGAAGGTTATATTCATCCTTGCATCGATAGGTGATCATATATTGATCAGGAATATGAAATGTCACTTCCCTTCTTTGGAAATCGGTATGAGATACGTATAAAGAAAGCCAATCCATGCCATGAGTCACATAAAATTCCACTATAGGAAGGATCACAAGATTTATAGGAAGCACTTTCCCACAAATGTCAATCGGAGAAGAATTGTAAACTTTTGATGCGACAGTTGTTCCATTAGAAGTTGTCACAGCTAACTCAAATTCTAATTGTTGAGGAAATATGGTGATACCCTTAGAAAATTCTTCAAAAATAAAAGAGTGGGTGGATCCAGAATCAAATAAAATATTTTCTACTTCAGAGCGGATGGTAAGTGTACCTTTCACCACATCATTATCGTACTCCACATCACCGATAGTAATTGTATGTGACTTTCCTTTGTCATTGGACTTAAGAGTTTGTTGAAATTGATCATAATAAAAAAAAATTCGATTAGGGCAATGATTAGCATAATGCCCCATTTCCTTGCACATGAATCATTGAAGTGTTGGAGGTGCATTCTGTGTATCCCTTTCTTTGTTTGCATCATTAGACATCTTCTTCCCATTATTTCGACATTCATTTGATTGATGACCTTCTTTTCCACACTTAAAAAATTTTCTTGTCCCTTTTAGAAAATTCCCTCCATGTTTATTTCCACAATTTGAGCATAAAGGAAAATTCATCTTCTTTTCAGTGTGGTATTTAGATTTCCTTTTGTATTCCATTTTCCTCTTCTTATCAACCCCATATGACTGATGGGTTACTCCAATCTCCATCTCAACCTTGAGAGCACATCGAACAATTTCCTCATAGCTATTGAAGTCACTTATGGCTAATGCCCTTCGAAGAATGGGTTTTAAGCCACTAAATAATCGATCGATCTTATTCTCAGGTTGGATAATAATCCCAGAAGAGTACCTTGTAAGCCTTGTAAAATCTGCTTCGTAGATACCAACAGATTCATCATCTTTTTTCTTTAGTTCAAGAAAATCCTTCTCCATCTTTGTTCGAATAATACGAGGGAAGTACTTATTGAAAAATATGTTCTTGAACTTATCACATTCCATGGAATCAATTTCACCCCTTTGCCTCATATTCTTAATAAGATTCCACCATTGATCAACTTCAACTTCCAAATGATATACTGCTAAGATGAATTTATCATGTTCAGAACATTTTAGAACTGAAAATATATTTTCAGTGGTACTAATCCATTGTTCAGCCACTAATGGATCAGAAGACCCGCTGAATGAAGGTAGACGCTGCCTCATGAAGGATTCAACAGAATTTTGTTCATTACTTTGCTTGTTTGGAAGTCCTCCATAGTTCATATCTTGAGAAAGATGTGTGAGTATGGATACAATATTTATCATTCCTGCTCCCATAATGTTTGGTTGCTCAGGGGGACAATCATTGCATTGCCCGTCACATTTAGCATTAACATGGTTCCTTCAGGTTCTAGCCATTGACTAAAACCAACAATAATAGTGTGAGAAACACTAATAATAATAGGAAAACCACATAATCAAGAATAAAACTTCACACTTAAGGTCTTATCATAGGTTACTCATGGCCATTTCCCAAAAACAATGATTGTGTTCTATGATTAGACTTATCCATAGGGTTCTTACTAAGGATTTCACATCCTAGTTTCCAAAGGTTGACTATACATTTCGTCTGATACCAACTATAACGACGTATAATTTAGATACATTATTATTAATTAAAAATTTATGCATACTTATTACAACATATAACAAAACCATGAAAGAACCATATAGGTATAGTGCCTTTAGAAACTAGGAAACATAAACAACTGGTTTATAAAATCAATTACATTGCCTCCCATTTATTTCAACATATCTAGAGTCCCTTTTTGGCATATCCTACTTAATATCCTTCTTTCTGACCTGGGGAAAAGGAAACATACAAAAGGGTGATCTCAAATGCTCAGTAAGGGTAAACAAACGAAATATCAGTCATATCATATTCATAAGAACATAACATTTTGAAAATCATAACCTGCAAAAGAGGTCAAAATATCATGTCATGGGATAAATCATAGTAATGAAAATTAATCCCAAATAATCATAACATAAAACATGAAACTTTGTTTCATACACAAATAATCATAGAAAATAATTTCATATTAGTCAAGGCTCATTTCAAAGACCATCATAGTGGACAATGTCCATTACTGAACCGAGTTCACTCCTTATTACAGTCCAGTATCACAGAACTAGTTTAACTTGTCGCTCCATTCATGACTATCTCATGAGATATAAATCTTTACCCAATGAATTGGAGGGAGATATAGGTCCCACCCATCTCATAATGAATGCATTTTTATGTGTGCCAAAAAATCAATAAAAATCATACATCATAGCATAACCCATGTAATAAAAATGGCATTCTTAAACATCGTTCCATCACAACGTAATCCATATAAGATAAAAGGACATCATAAAAATAATTCCATCATAACATAATAAAATCAATGTAAAAAAATATGGATAGAAACAGAGCCCTATTTTACCTTAGATGGAAAATAATTTTGATAAAACACTTGAACTCTATTTTTGAGGAAAATATCATTTCTACTTCAAAAACATTTTTCCTTTCATAAAATATCATACAATTTTAAACTAAAATAAGTTGAAAAAAAATAATCTTCAAAACATGTAAAGGAAGCTTCATGGAAATAATTTCTAAAAGTCCATTCAGGCTGTATAAGTTTAAAAAAACATTCTTCTCATACTTTGGCCGGAAAAGTCAAAAAGTACCTCGTACTAAAATCGACAAAAGATTCCTTTCAAATCTTTTAATAAAAACTCACCGAAGGGTAAAATTGGATTTAAAAAATTTTAAGTAGATGGAAATAATATTACATATTGAGGAATCATGGATGTGGATGATATATATTTTGTAGTAAATTATGAAGTATAAACAATCTCAGATAAAAATGAGATTCCATGATTTTCCCTTAACATGGGTCCGATTTGCTTCGTAAGTCTCTGAAACTACTGTATAATGATTTAAAAAATGTCATTGACTTATTCCAGAATCATACTCACTATTATGATATCATATATGGTCATATTCTTAGCTTCTTATTAGTAATATTTCATTGCTACTTGTTATTCGGGTGTTTATTACTTTTTATTCTTATGTGTGTTTTGTCAAATAAATTCAGATTCTTCCTTTTAGGTTATAGATACCTAATTTAAATAATGGTATTTGTGTAATATATATCATATTTATTCATTAAATTTATTTATATAATCATTATGAAAAGAAGATCATGTAGAAAATGTCGCATCACATCGTGGAGACGGTAGGTCGTACGTACACACGAGCGATGACATCGTTCCCATTACCGTGGAATTGTATTGAAGTGTATGTATACTATTTCAGAATCAATATAAATTTAGAATAATCATCTATAGTTATTATTTACACCATTATACCCATCCAAGTAATGTGGTGGTGGAAAATAGATTACACCACAATGTAGAGACGGTATTTCGTACATAAGCACGCGCAGTGATTTCATTTTCTGTAGGATGGATAGAAGGTAAAATAGGGTTGTTTCATATTTATAATAACATATTAGTATATGAGTGATACTGATGTTATTACTTAATAATGATACTACTAAAGAAGAAGAAGTAGAAGAAGAAATAAATTTGACAGAATTAGTAACAGATATTACCTCTTCTTCGACACGCCTCTTTGAAACGTTCACTTAGGGCACTAATATTGGTCATTGAAGTAGACCAGGACCTATAGGATGTTTCTATGGAAGTGGGGAATATAATTTGATAGGTATTGGCCGAGATTGAAGGCTCAAAGTGGTGTGAGGAGGAGAGGGAGGAGGTGCCTTTTTTTAAGGTAGGAGAGGGGCACCTTTGGAAAGTGTGAAAATATTATTTTGTTATAAACATATCTTTGGTTTGAAAAGATCCAAAAATAATTAAAGATTAAGATTATATGAATAATGTTGGAAATAAAATCATCCAATCAGAATTGGAAATGTTTTGAAAAATATTTTAATCATTATAATATTATTTATTTAAATCATTTATTATTGAGGTAAATATTGCATCATTATTGTGTCATAAATAATTTAATTTATTTTATGTCTAAAAATTATAAAAAAAATATCATCATGTTGGAAAGCTTTTTATATTTCCAATGAATATTTATAGTCAAAAATAAAATTTATATAACACCATATAAAAATTAATTACTAAAGGATTTTTGTTATGTCAATTTTATCTTCATATTAAATTAATTAATCCAAATTGTCATTATCACTACCAAGTGGCTTAATGGGGTCCCAAAATCGACCCAAGGATTCCCATGGTCGGAAAAAACTCATCCAATAAGGTTAGGACAAGTTTCATGGTAATTTGGAATTATTATAATATTCTTTTAACATTGAATTACCCTATTTACCTTTCACTGTAGTAACAAAAATTACCGTTGTTACTATTCATAATATCAAAAAAATAAAAGTATCCTATTAACATAATTTGGACCCAATGATTCCAAATATGGAATCCATTTTTCAAAAATCAAAACACAGAAGTTTCAGTAATTAATTTTATATTAATCCTGTTGTTAAGCAAACGGATTTTAAAAGTTAAAACATTGCCAATGATTGAAATGTTTTTACCTATCAATTCAATGTAAAATTGATGCTAATGGAATCCATTATATTAAATGGTAAAAATATATTCTATTTATACTTTAAAACCATTCAATATTATAATTTAACTATATAACATATTGTGATGAAAAAGTTGTTTTTAATTAAATTATAGCGTGTTTTTACTATTCATCAGAATATGAAAGTTACCAGAGTAATATGAAAAATTTATCCAAAGTAAATTTTTATTTCATGACCCTAAAAAAGAATTTTATTTTGTCAAATTGAACTTATAAACATGTCAAAAACTAGATTTAAAATAGGTGCACCATCAAAATGCGGTAATACTGCATTTTTTTTATAAAAATACTTCTTTTATCCGAAAGACTGATTTTTTTTCATACTTCATTCTAGAAAATGTATAAGATGAATTATAATGTTATAAAATTCAAAAATAAGTTAATAATATTCATAAAGGCTAGTTTATAATATTATAATAATATATCGTTGTTTAGTAGAACTCGGAATTGCATACTACACATGCTATCGAGGAAGGTCGCGATTGCGTGTAATGCAAGTCAAGCTAGTGTTGTGTGTAGTGAAAGCTTCCTTTGCGTATAACATAATACATAAAAAAATATAATTCTCATAAAATATCAGGGTGTTACACGATCACCATCAAAGAATCATTATAATGATATATATCATGAATAATTATGACATATATGACATAATAAATCTACTATAATATATATATGTATGTATATATATTTTATTCACATATTTCCATTCAATACGATAAGAAAACGGAAATAGCATTCAAGAATACGTATGACTTACCGTCTCCATGATCAATGTTTTACATGTAATATATCTATCTATTATATATATTTATATTATGAATATATATGATATATGAATCATATTATACATTTTGAAACTATGTAAATAATGATTTATCTTGTATGAACATGAATAACAAGTCAAAACACATATGATAAAACAAAGCAATTATTACCTAAAACATTGATTTAACGTGGAATTGTTAATCAATGGGTAATATAAAGTAATGAAATAATCATATATGATATCATAAATATTATTATGATTTTAATATAAGCTAATAATACCATCATACAGGTTCTTCCTAAAAATAAATAGAGTATCAGAATTAAGGAAAGGGATTGCGTCTCAATTTCATTTTATTGAGGAATATTGTAATGTTATGAACTTGGTTACTTTTATATTTTGTATATTCAACCTTTTGACATATTATATCATGAATATCATGAATATCATGATATTATATTATTTTTTTCATAGAAATTATTGATAGAACCATATTACTCATTCAATATGTCTATTTGATAAGGAATATTATTTATTGTGATTATTCAATATGATAAATAATTTGGAATAGAAATGATGTGTGTATCATGGAATTTTTATAGCTCTTAGTCACATCGACAGGTTGTCATGAGATGAATAAGTTAGAAAAATGGGGTTCTACCCTCAATTTTAAACCGTATTGCAAATGTTCTTGATAGTAATTGGTTTTCATATGCCTCATACATAACATCCTTAAATAAAGTATTTCCATCATTTAATATCAGTTATTTTTTATCCATGATATTTTTCATCGACATATCTATAGACGTAGTTCATTCCTTATTTATTGATTTATGGAACATGTTTCAGTTCTTCACTTTTCATATTATTTGTACATTATCTAGTTTTAAAATGGGAAAGTGTTATCAGATATTTACCTTTCCAAATATATTGATTATTTCTTCCACTGTACAAAACCTTACTAAGAATATTAGCTCAGCCTTATTATGTTTCCCCCCCATGTTATGAAGAAGAGAACATTGATTAAGCCTTCAAGTACGCAGTTTATTTCAGTTGTTTTGTGGCATGTTTTATTTTTTCCCCTCCAATGTATTATTAGTATTATATATGTAATCTGGATTTCCAAGACTCCTAAACTATACAGTCCTTTAGAATTTGTTTCCTTGTAATAATTCCAATGAAATTTAATAATGCACAAGCTTCAAGTGATCTGAGGTTGGGGCATTATAGCTAATATCAACGTGTAAGCCCCATTATATCATTTGGTTGTTTTCTAATGTGTACACCTCAATTCCAAGACACTCTCTGAACTACATGGACTTCGATTACCTACCATGGGGATACGTAGGAAGCCTGCCTGAGGTTCAATCCCATCACCCATATCTCTTTCAGGTCTCTCCCTTCAGTCTCTATGATTTGTGAAGACCATTCATCAACTAGTAGTTTCTATTTCCTCATGGTCTCGTCTATGAATCCATTCTCATGGGAAGCCTCCTCATGTGTACCGTCGCCCCACCAAATTATGTGGACTTTGATTCCTTTCCATGAGGATATGTAGGAAGTCACATCGAGGTTCAATCCAAACATCACCATCATCCCCATTTTGGTTTCATCTCATTATCTATTAACTTATCTCAACCATCCATATCCATACTGATTTTTATATGGGCTACCACATCCCATTGACATTATGTCACCCACATTCTATCTTACCCTAGCAGTAATTAGGCTAAAATCCACATGTAATTACCAGGATCAACTTTGAGTCGTTGTCCTCCACGCACACCCTGATCCTATGCCTCACCTGTTTGAACAATGTGGGTTTTGATCCACATTTTCTACATAGTGTACATAAGAAAACTCTATGAGGATAAATCATGTCCAATGGTAAACCATGGTGTTCTATAATCTGGTGTTCACTCCCCCTAATCAACCCTTAGTGGCTTCTAGGTCGTCCTAATGGTGTGATATCATACCTTTATGAGACACACCACCGAGGGTCTTCTCTCACTGAACGTTATGATCCATCCATCCAGTGTTCCCTTTTCTAGGGTGAACATGCCCTGATCCACTCTTAGTGGTGTCCATACCATCAATCACAATGTGATATATTCCCTTTTTGGGACACACCACCCAGGGTCTGCTCTCATTGAATGTTCTGATCCATCCATCTTGTGTCCCCCTTTATGGGGTTCACTTTCCCTAATACATCCTCAGTGGTGTCAAGATCAGCCTTCATAGTGTGGTATATTCCTTTTATGGTATACACCACCATGGTTCCACTCTTATCGAGTGTTCTTATCCATCCATCCGGTTTTCCCATTTCTAGGTTTCACTTTCCCTAATCCACCCTCAGTGGTGTCCAGATTATCCTTTATGGTGTGATATCTTCCCTTTATGGGATACACAACCATGGGTACGCTCTCATTGAACGTTATGATCCATCCATCTGGTGTCCCCCTTTTGGGGGAGCACATCCCTTGATCCACCCTCTGTGGTATCCAGATCAGCCTTCATGCTGTGATATCATCCTCAGAAGACACTCCATTGGGGTAACCATCTCTTCTAGATGTTAAACTTGTGGAATACCCCATTTGAAACATTTTAAGGTAAGGAAAACCATAGTTAAATTTTTATGGAACACAATTCACCACACTTGATGTTGGATTCCTTTATTTTTATTCCCTTAAGATTCCCTCTTATGAGAATGAATATTGGTTCCCAAATTTCCACGCATCCGGAGATTCCCCCACATGACTGATGTTGTCATCTACTTTGATCAAATGTTGATGCCCTGTCAAAAACCCTTTGAATGTATAGACATAAGTAACATAATTAACCAGCATCCGAAAAGATGTGGCACCTAGAATGAGATTCATGAACAATGTCTTAACCTTTAAGGCATACTCAAACAATGAAAAAAAAATCCAAGGAGGACTCCATGAATGGAGGAACTCAAATCCCATTATATCGTTTCAATCTAGTAGAAGACTTCCCTTAATAAGAGATGAATGTTGCCCGCCTCTGGAACACATGAATGCGGGACAAAAATCAGTTTATCCTCCACAGACGGATGCATGCCCTGGGGAAGGCATTGGAAATAGAAATGGTGAACTCAACCTGAAGTTCTTGTCCTCAATGTGGGGGTTAGTTGCATTCAACACATCAGTAGATCAGTGTGTCATCATATCCAGTTATCTGGTGCCATGTCCCGCCAAGAAAATTGTGGGCCTCACATAAAACTCACCAGAAATTAAAGCAATTGAATGTTGGATATCCCAGTCTACGACCTTGGTAGCATGGATCCTACATACCAACCATGGAAGATGGGATGATGCTGGGGCACAAGACGTCACTTTTCTTCCATTTAGCACTAATGGTTGATTATCTCCTATTTCTAGAATTCTGGCTGCTATGACAGGAGATCGATCACCCCCCACCCACTGATGCAGGGGTATTAGTGACGTCAATGCAGCCATCCTGTGTGACCTACTCACTTCTGCGACACCCTCCACATCCACAACTACTACACACCCACACCCCATTTACCCATTTGAAATCATTTATAAGAGGGTTATTAATGACCACATTCGATGATATGAGGATGAAGAGATTTTACCCACCTATGATATGTCTTGACATGACCTAAAGAATTTGATGTTGCAGCATCGGTACTACCCCCATGGGCTGCACAGGGACCTGCTCCTCCCCACACCAATCTACAACAGCTTTGGGAGCCTCTCTCCAGAGCACTCATATGACTCCCCACCTTATACTGATGAAGCGGGGGATGCCTGAAAGATTTTGGCTACGACTCCTATTTGGGTATAACCATGGATGGATGCCACATGGTCGCATCAACATATCATTATGTTCCAGTAGACTGAAGGGAAGGTAGAATGCACTCCTACCCAATCATCCCGAGTTCGGCTAACCAGACGTCTATGTAGGGCGCAAGTGCAGTAGTATGCCCATCAAGGGGTGTCATCATCCGAAACATTTGTGGGATGAGACACCATTGGACCGAACTATCACCTCCCAGTTATATAACATGGGAACATCCCTATTACAAAGTACACACACTTTCATGACTGGCCGAAACCGAGGAACTAGTCACCTCATAAACAGGTCGTATTGGCTCTCTCTATCATCAGGAAATGTGGATGTAGTTACAGGAAAACTTGGGATAGTGATGTTATATGCAGATATCCTCCCTATACAACCATCTAAAAGAGAGAAGGTCCTCCCCACTCTCAAATTCAACCTGGAGTCCTCCTCATGCACCCATTATCTGCTCAAGCGGGGATCTCCTCTACCTTGTTAAAACATAGTGGGAGTTTCTTCCCTGTGCCTCCGACCTACGGTATGGATGTCATCCTCGCTTACCCTATTCCCGATAAGAGTGTACACCTCATCCACCCATTCAATAGCATGGAGTTTTTTCCCCATGTACTTATCGATTCTAGTTTGAGTCATCCCCAGGAAAACAATCACAAAATTGGAGGCCCTCCCCCACTTCGTTAACTATGGAGTTCCTTCCTGCATCCATCTTGACCGGTGTGAAGGTCTTCCTGGAACCACTGATGTAAGGTCCAGTCAGAGTAGAGTCCCTAATAGTGATATCATGTCTATTTGGTGTGAAGATCCTCCTCCTACCATAGACAGTCACCATGGAGGCCATCCGCATGTTCCCTTAGACATTTGTCTGGGTGCTCCTCACACCCCAGCACACCCGGGTGGATGTACTCTCTACACATCATCAGTTTGGCTGAAGGTCCTCCTCATGAAAAAAATGTACCATGTCCCATAGATCCATCTCAGGGTAGAAGGGAGGGCTGCTGAATCCAATTGAATAATACTGAGATGTTACAGATTGCGTTTAATCTCGTTTTCTTCTCATATTCCGAGGAAGAATTTGATTTGAAAATGGATCCCTCACCCCGATTTTATGTGTCAATGGTAAGGGTAAGAATGATTCCTATCAGCATCATCCTTTTAGAATGCGATTTCCCCTGGATTCCAGCCCCCCTCTTCTGATACATCTAGAAGGAAGAAGATTTGACCTCTTTTCAGGGCCTGGATATGCAAACCTCTCTATCATCAATTGGTCCACTCTCTGCATTGACTACAGATCAGTGAGAGTTATTTCGCGGCCAATAGAGGACAAAAAAGAACATGGTGCACCACCATTAACTATAACCCCTATACCGGAAACAGCATTTACCAGTCCCTCTTTCTGATATGTGGTGGCTAAGTCGTTACATTTTTCACAGGACATCCCAAGATACGACAACTTATCAGCCAATTCACCATATTCTTCAAAAGCCAGTCTACCATCTCAATGGTCTTCTTTAGTGTCGTTAATAGTCTCGTATCCTACCTCACTTGACAATTGGGGAATCCAATATCTTGATATCAATTATGAGGTGAGGAACTTTTTGGACATCCTTATAGAAAATCATTTCCTATATATTTTCAATCTAATTGCAACCATGAACCTCAGTGAACCGTAATCTCTTACACAGGATGAAGCCACGTCTTTTCAACAAACCCATAGGGTGACACACTTCCATATAAATTATCATTGAGTGACTTACCCCAAGAGTTATAAAACTTTGAAGATATTGAACAGAAATACCATATGGTCGACTTGGCTATGCTCCACGTGGCCTAGTACCCTGAGTCTCTTGGTCACCATTGAAACCTACAACAACGATGCATTCAGATATTTATCTTTCTCCACAGAAATATCAAGTAGGATTACCCCCACATTTACATCTATGGTTGGAGGAATTATGTTTCCCCCCCATTTTAGTTTTATCCTGCGCTAGCCGACTCTCCATGCGAGATTGGGGATATGCCTCCAGGTAGTGTCACAGATATCATCGAAAACCTACCAGAGGATGAGAATGACAATGAAATCTTTTATGAGAACATCCCCCTGGTGGATTTCCACACCTATTGGATCCACTGGTAAGGGTTACTCGTTAGTAGATAAATCAATTAGGTCATTTTGTGCCAACTAAGTAATTAGTCCTTGGCCGGAATCCCAATAATGGAAAGGAACATCATGGGGACCTTAAACCCTATAACCCATCAGGATCTATTCAAAAGATGGAAGATGATCCAAAAAATGGCACATTACATCAAAAAATCATATAGAATATAATGATGGTCAACGATATCAATGTTGAACATGTTGTGGAGTGGTGACTAGACTATGGTGATCCTCGGCCAGGGCAGTAGGGGAAGGTGCAACTCCTTATAGTGAGTTGCCACTAGATGACCGGACTATCATACCCAAAGAGATAGGATAGAAGTTAAATCTTAAGGAAAGAGGGTGAGGTATGTATCACCAAATCCACTTGAGCGACACAATAATCCTTGAGACATAGCCTAGGTTCCCCCAACTGCTCCAAAGTTAGTTCCGCCTATAGTACTGTAGATGATCCCACCAGCCGCTCTACAAGCGGCCGAGACGTATTATCTTGTTGAAGAACCTGCCAATGCACTGGTGATATGGGATCCTTGTCAATATAGGAATCCCCATTCAAATGAACCAATAGTAGCACTCATCGCTTGTCTTGAGGCTTTGGAAACTCCACAGGTGGTAACTTTGCATGATGGTAAGCCAGATCCAGTGTGGGTGGATGATATGCCAACACCCCAGGTCTTGGAAACCCCACAATATCCCCCCATTAAAGGGATGGGTGACCCTCTCTAGCATCTGGACCACTTCATCTCAAGGTGTGGACCCATGTTGGAAACTGCAGCGTAGTAAGAGGCCACCAAACTATAATGATTCATACGAACATGAAAGGGCATGAATTTGTCTGGTACAACCATCTACCCATTGGGTTAGTAGCCGTCTTGGAAGATCCTCTTATGCAATGTTTTTAGATGTTCAGCTCTACCACCGAAAGGATGAGTATTACGACCTCTTTCAGGTGAATGTAGTGGATTAATGAGTGTGTCATAAACTTTTTCACCTGGTGGAAAGGACTCACCTACCCCATTGATATGCTGCAAAATCAGGAATAGATACTGAAAATGTGTGTGGGGATTGTCCAAACAGGACTAGTCCCCTCTCAAATCACTCAGAATTACCTTGGGGGATTCTAGGATTTCTATGAGAAAGACCAATGTCTATAAAAGGCCTTACAGTAGGCCCAAAAGGTACGTCTTTTTCATCATGTATTTCCCACGAAAATAGTTTCTAAGGACAAATCCCCCTCGGTAGCATAGATAGAGGTCCCAAATAAGCTGGAACTGTAACCATTAGGTCCACCTAAATAGCCTCACTGAGGCACACCACCTCAGGTGTAGCCTCCAGCCTAGCATCCCCAACCTCAAAATCAGCAGGCACCTCGGCGTAACGCGCCTCCACCACCTAGGTGAGATAATAAATCTCCAACTCCTCGATTTGATCTTTTAGCCCTTTTTTAGGGCTAGGCTCCGAGATCCCCAATCATGAATAGAAGAAACTGGACCTACTCATTAAATAAGGTTGAGGTCCATGGTTATTTCCAATGTGACTTTGAACAAGGAAATCTATGGTATCTTGAGTGTCAGAGGCCCGAAAAAGAAGATCTCACTGATCTCCCTAATTACTTCCCCTATCATAGGATCCTAGGAACACCCTCAAAAAGTGCTATGTGTTTAAAGAATGGATTCAATAACAGATTTATAACAACATAGTCAAGTTAGTCCCAACCCCACCACATGTGGAATTTGTATTTAGGATGCAAGATAATGATATTGACAGAGAAGGTGGGTGGGAACAGGTTCCTAACCATGGGTCTAAAAAATGATACAAATAGATGTCTTGTAAGGAAGTTTCCTATGCCCATGGTAATATTTGTTCATGTATGATTTGACATGAGCCTTATGAAGCTATTTTGTTACCTGTATCCAGTACTACTATGTCGACGTCTCAGCCTTCCTCTTCCCAAAAGAGAAATCATCAGCAACCAAGGGAATGAAAATTCCCCTACTGATGTAATCTTCATCCCACGCCCTTGGTGAAATTATTCCCCCAGAGATAGTGACTACCCCCCACCCCGAATCCATCTAGTGGTGTAATATTATCCATGTTACGATCAAGGGTATGTTTTGGTAAACACCATGAGGCTAGTAAACCCATATATGGTTCCTGATGACAAGGAGATCCAGATAGATCCTCCCAACGTCCCTATCCAACACCAGTGTCAACGGAGGCGTGGCTATATGGCTCATCAGAATGCCTCGATCAATAATTCCAGCCAAGCTTTGCATGCCCCTGAAACTAGACAACAGGACCAGCGCAGAGCTCAACAGGCACATCCTTTTAAGGTGGTATCATCAGGTATGCCTTTAAAATTGTTTGTGCTACTTGACCAGGAAGAGCCACCACAATCGCTCTGTGATCAGACACATTTTGTTATGAATAGGCCACAATCATCATACCCTCATCTGGTATTCGGTCTATGAGAATTGACTAGAGAGAAACAATAATTTCCCAGCACTTGTCACCCACCAGTTCAGCTGGAAGGGTCCATTATAACCTCCACCACAGAATGAACTCCTCTTAGTTGAAGTTCACAGTAGTCATGAAAGTATTATATTCTCAAGAATCTCTCACGAATCTCTAAAAGGATATCTATTCTTTAGGATCTTCACCTATTAGATGATATGTAACGACCCAATGTTTTTAATGGAAATTCATCTCTTATAAATATTTCATATAATCAAATGAAAGCACAACATAATGAACTAATAAGTGCTATGTGACCTCTAAGTATATGTTTTTATCGTTTGTGTTTTGAATTTTGAAAATATAATATACATGGTTGTGATCAATAAGTTATTTGGAGTCCGATAAGAAAGAAATAATTTTTGGTGAATAGTAACCAACCCTTATTGTTGAATGGAAGTGAAACACTAGAAGTAAAATGATATGATATTATCATTTTTACAGAACATTAAATGATTCCATAAATAAATTTGGTTATTTTTTATTAGTATCAACCATTAGATAAATCCTTAGTGATGATCGATAGTTTATTTTGTCGAATTTTGAGCATTATGAAGCACCATTGTTTTATTAAATAAATGAACATATAAGAATTGGTTCTAGAACCTAAGAGAGGACATTTCATACAAATTATAATATATTATAACCATTAAAATGGTTTTAATACCATCATTGTGGGATTTAATGGAAATTGATAACATATCGTCTCTGATGTCGGTAAATTTACACATCACAGAAAGAGTTTTAATTTTGAGAATAAGTGGGATATATGATGAATAAAGATGATTAATTTTACATGAACATTATAATATAATGTATATATATGATTCTGGAGATTTCATACCTCTTAGATAAGTTAAGGGGAATAGAGTATACAAAAATAGGGGAATTGAAAAGAATAAACATGAAAATGAATGAGGATTCATACCTCTTTATCTCTTCTCCTTGAGATCCCCCTTAAGGCCTTTTATTTTTTTTATTTTGGTGAGACTATAAAGTATTGTACTAGGGGAATAGAATTGGGAAGAGGATTTGGTTTAATATAGTTAATTATCATGGATTTATAGGTGTGATAGGAAGAGAGGGATGAGGGTGGTATTTATAGTGGAGGAGTGGAGAGATTTTACAATATTTTAATCATTTGTTTAATATTTTTTCTCAAAACTATGAATAGTCTTGATTAATGTTTTCAAAAATAGTAATAAGTGCATGTGAGTTCAAACCAAGTGTTCTTACATTATACTTTCATCACCTATTATGAAGTAAACCATGTACTGATCAATTATCATTATTTGTCAGATTTTACTATTCACAAAAAACTCAAGAAATTCTGAAAATTTCCAAAAATTTACCCTAACCATTTTTTGCTGTGTACAATTCAAAAAAGTCCCCTATTTTTTTTGAAAACAATTATCTATATATTATTAATTTTATTTTAAAATAAAATCAATTTTTATTAAAAAATATCAATTTTGAAACAATAACTCATTTTTTATCACCTTGAAAAATTAATCAATATATCTGTAACATAAAGACATAAGATAACAAAATAATAATACAATTTACTATTAATTATGTTTATATTACTATTCATATAAATATTCATTAGTGTATTTTACTATTCACGATAAATCATTTTGGTTCCATCAAACTCCAAATAACATATCGATCAAAAATATAGATGACCGTTTTTTGAAATTCAAAAAATAGAAGTGGAAAAATTATGTTTTAAAAGGTAGTTATAACTATCTACATAATACAAAGTATCATGAATATAAATTTATTTTTAAAACCATGGGGTGTTACATTATCCCCACCTTCTAGAAATTGCATCCTCACAATTTTATTTACATAATAAACAAGTGAGGGTACATTTACCTCATATATTTTTTAGACTCCAGTCTTTATTCTTCAATAATGTGGCTTCTCCAAAAAACCTATAACTGGTGGATTAACTTATTCTGCAATACATGTTTCCTTCAATCAAGAATTTGAACTAGTTTCACTTCATATGAAACTTTGTATTCCAACTAAACTACTTGTGCGCTCAAGACATGAAATGAATCAGACACATGCATTCTCATCATCAAAACATAAAAAAAATTATGTACCAAAGAAAAACTCAGTTGTAATGCTTCTTGGTATGAAATTGGCCCATCTTTCTCCCAAATTTCATAAGGCCCAATTAAATGTTTAAATAACATTCCTTTCTTACCAAAATGCATAACACTTTTCTTTGGTGATATTCTATAAAAAAACATTATCACCATCCTCAAATGAAAAGTCTTTCCTCTTGTATCACCCATAACGTTTCTTCCTGCTCTGAGTTGTCCTCATATGTTTCCAGATCATCATCACATTATCATCCATTTACTCTACTAATTCTTTTCCAATCAACATATTTTCCATAAATTCATCCAAATAAATCTGGAGTTCAACACCGCTTCCCATAAAATGCCTCAAAATGTTTCATCTGTATAATTGAATGAAAAATAATTTTATAATAGAACTCAACTAAAGAATGATGTTGACCCCAACTTCCCTAGTAGTACATTGAAAAAGCTCGAATCATATCCTCCAATGTCTAAATCCTTCTTTCTAGCTTTCCATCTAATTGAGGATGAAAAGAAATAATAATATTTAATTCTATTCGCAAAAACATTTAAAGGCCTTTGAAAAATTTGGAAGTGAAAATGGGATCACAATTAGATATAATAGAAATAGGAATGACACATAACCTGATAATATCTTTGAGGTAAAATCCAAAAGCAGAATTAAAGGCATGGTATCATGAAAAAGAATAAAATGAGTAGATTTAGTCTATCGATCAACAGTAACCCATATTGCATTGTTACCTCTAGAAGTATTTGGTAGTCCCACAACTAAGTCCATCTATATATTCTCCCACTTCCACTCTGTAAATAGAAAAGGCCAGAGCATCCCATTCGATAACTGCCACTCTACTTTAACCTGTTGAAATGCCAAACATTTCCTAGTAAAATATGCAATATCCCATTTCATTCCATCCAATCAATAATACACCTGAAGGTTTATGTGCATTTTAGTACCACTTCGATGAACTTAAAATGGATAACTATAATATTGTTAGAACAGTTCATTCATAAAATGAGAATATCAAGTCATAAAAACCCATTTTTCAAATCATTAAACCCAATCTTTATCATGGTTAGATTCTAGAAACATACCCATTTTATATCATTCAACCTTTTTTATCTCCCAACTCACCTTCTGTGCCTACTTAATTCTTTCTGGAAAAGATGACAACCATGAAGCTTGACACACAATAGAGAGATTTATAACACTAAAAACGTGAATTATAATTTTTATCAAATCATTTACCAATGTATCATGTTCCCAATGTATCATGGTTAACGTGACATTACTTTTCCAACTCATTGCATCTACCACTCTATTTTCTTTCACGAGATGGAAATGAACTATGAACTCATAATTATTTTTCAATTCAGTACATCTTCTGTTCCTCGTGTTTAATTTATTCTAAGTAAATATATTTATTTCAATCTTTTAGGGTCAGTATATATGTCACATTTTACTCCATACAAAAATTGCCTCAACATTTTTGTAGCAAAAAACATAGTTGGAAATTGAAAATCATTTGTGGGATAATTTGACTAATGAGGTTTTATTTGTCTTGATAAATAATCAATTAAATGATCATTTTACAATAGAACACATCCTTTCCTACTCAATGAAGAATCCATATAGATGATAATATCCCAATTTTGAAAGGACAGGAAAAAATGGAGAAGTCACCAATCTCTTCTTCAGTTCCTAAAAAAACATCAAATTCTTTTTTCCAAATAAATTTAATCCCTTTTCATGTTAACATTGTTAGAAGCCTAGATAACTATGAAATTTTTTTAACAAATTGTTAGTAATAACCAAATAATCAATACTACTACATGTTTCTATAACATTTATAGGTATTTAATCTTCATTGACCACTTTGGTTTTGGAAACATCAACCGTTGTTACACCCTTTTTTACAATGTTCCAAAGCAAAGGAATATGTTGTCTCCAAAAATCACACATTCAAGAATTTTCTATATATTTTCTTTTCTTTTCAGCACTGAAAAAAATCCCTTAGATGTTTTCCATGATCCTCTTCTCTTATTGAATATACAATAATCTATTCAATAAAAATAATAAAAAAATATCCATGAACTCATGAAGTATTATATTCATAATATCCATAAATACAACAATTGTATTTGATATCCCCATAGACATAATAGAAAATTCATAATGACCATATCTAATAAAAAACACAATCTTCAGGATGTCTTCATCATTTAATTTCAACTGATGGTACCTGACCACATGTCAACCTTCAATAAATACTATTCTCCCTCGAGCTGATCAAAATAATTATCGATATGAGGGAATGAATAATTATTTTAAATAGTAATTTAATTGAGGGATCTATAATAAATGTGAAGTCTCATTAAACCAACATTATTTTTAACAAACAACATAAGAGCACCCCATGGTGAATTACTAGGTCAGATTACACATTTATCTAATAATTCATGTAAGTAATTTTTTAATTCTAGATGCTCCATTTGAGCCATTTGATAAAGGGTTTTATAAATTGAATTATCATAAAAAACTAATTCAATAGAAAACTCAACCTCTCGATCAGGTATTACACCCGAAAAATCATCAGAAATAAAATCAAGTTATAAAATTACCACTCATACATCATTAATCTAGATAGTTCCCCAATCTTAAGAAATATTATCAAGATAACTTTCATTTTCTTCTTTTATCAGTTTCATAGCTTCTTGATATATTATTAATGTTATGGGTTTATTCATTTAAAAAAACTAAATCAATTTCATAAAAAAATTCTTTTTCTCTAAAATTTATCATAGCATGATAAAAAGAAATCCATTCCATATCCAAAATAACATCAAATTCCACTAGAAAAAATATAATGAGGTTTTTTGGTAAAATCCATACACATAAAAGGATAGGTAGATTCATTTAATTTATTATTTCCATAATATTTACTCCATGTGATTTTACCACGAGTTCTAGTTTCATTTCATGAGGTGGAATTCCCAATTTTTCATAAAATTTATCAAAAATGAAAGAATGTGTAGACCGTGATTCAAAAAACACATTTTAAAAATTTGTAAAAACAAGAAATGCACTTAATACCACCTCATTTGGATGCAAAAAATATGCTGAAGTGGTTGCAAAGGATTTTTAAGCCCCTTCTACTTCCAATCTTGTTAATGTCCAACATGAGTGGCTAGCTTCAGAAAACCATCAGCAAAATGACCCATTTACTTCATGGTAAATAATCTCATCATCAGTTCCTAATTAATTTTAAGATCATTTTAATTGAAATCATGATACATATGTCAAAACATTCCACATAAGTACCATTTCCCAAAACATATAAGACATTCACTAAGAAGCATTTTTTTACAGTTTTCACAATAAGTGAAATTTATTTTCTTACCTCTTAATTTATTTAATGAATTATTCCCAATGCCTAAATTCTTAACCAATTATTATTATTATCAACATGAGGAAAATGCATTTAAGAAAAATCCCTCTCAGCTTCTTTAGCACAATGAAAATGTTTTTCATAACTTTTAAAATCTCATAAAGCCAATGCTCCTTATTTTTTTTTTCTTCAGATCCATTAATTTTTCTCCATTCTTGGTCGAACAGTTTAAGGAAAATATTTTCCTAGAAAAAGACTCTTAAATTAATACCATTCTAGACTATCAAGACCATATTTTTATCTCGTATTGTTAATAAAAGATCAATATTGATCATATTTACCTTCTAAATGATAATTTTTTTGTATTACCTTTTGATGTTCAGAACATCCCATGATATCAAATATTTGTTATAGAGCATTGACTTATCCTTTATAAATCACTAGATCTGTGGTTCCACTGAATGTTAGAGGATTTTTCCTCATAAAATGATCAAAAAAAGAAATTTTTCATCATGGTAGATCATTTTATTCTCTAGAATGGTTACCTACACCCATTATCTCTTGATTCAACTAATATATTTTTGTCACAAACTACTTGGTTCAAATTTCCACCATTCCAGGATACTGATTCGGACAGACATTATCCTCTAGGTGCCTTCTTACATCAGCATCCCTATATATTCTATAGAAAACCATTCTAAATAGATATTTCATGGATTAAGCAACCTAATAATCTTTAAATTCAATAACATTTTAAATTAACCATAGTGTAAAATATATTTATGATATTCTTTTACCATCATCCTAACCCCTATTGTTATCTAAACCAACCTCTGATACCAAATTTAAGGACCCAACCTTAAAACATTACATAATCCTATGTTCTAGAGAATAACATACATTCATACACATTCAGGATGGTTTTAGGTTTATATTTTTCGGAAAATTAGACATAAAACCTACATAAGATCTCATAATCATAAATGTGGATACTATTAAAACAATATATTTTTTTCTCAGAATATAAAACTTTTCAAATAAATGATAATTTCATTGAAAAATAATTATGAAATTTAATTTTATTTCATATTTCTCTTACATATCCATATAACCCATTAAAAATATTTTAAAACGTGGGATGAGTACAATATTCTTAGTAAGGGATATAAGGAATGAACACTTTAATCACGTGATAACATAAAACCTAATAAAACCCATTTGATAAAAACATGTTAACATGAATGGAGTCATCATGTAGTTTCCATGGGACATATTTACCATATCAATATTATAATAACCCTTACCCATGTAATAACCATTTGGTTAAATTCCATCTCTGGTGTACCCAATGCATATTAGAGCTATAATGTGGCTCAACCATCATATATTGAACAAAAATGTGCCCAACCCATCATATATTGACATATAATGGGCTCAACCCAAAAACATCATGATATATAATGGAATAAAACCAACGTAACACTATTCTAGGAACATGTCATGGTAATAAAGTATCATGAAATCTAGACAAATCACTCAATCTATATAAAAAAAATACATTCATTTTGAAATTAATTAAAGAGGCTTTTAAAATGATTTAAAAACGAAAGTCCCTTATAAATATAATTAAGGTGATAATTAATATAATTGAATGGATATGTGTATATATATATATTATAAATCATAATATATATAGAAACTCATGACATCAATAATCTTAATACCACATAATTGATAATGTAAAAGGTTAAACCAATGATTGGAAACAGGGTTACGAATTCCATTACCTTGGGTTCATCTTATATAAATTTGTCTAAACATCCTATATAATGGTTAAATGTGATTTATTAATGTCTTATAGAAACATATTTATGTTTATAACACATTATATTATCAGTTGAAAATACCATTTGACACATTTATTAATAATATTTTGATATTTACATTCTTTCGGGTGGTTCTTTAAATGGTTTTCATGGTTAGTTCATAATGGATTTTATTCTTGAATAGAAGTGAAACTCTAAAAGTGAAATGATATGATTATAAAATGTTACTAGACATTAAATTATTCCCTAAATCATTTAGTATATATTTTTTTTTGGAATAATCAATAGATAAATCATTAGTGATGATCGTTAGTTTATTTTGGTAAATTTTGATCATTATAAAGAACCTTTGTTTTATTAATAATATGTATGCATAAAAACTGGTTGAAGAACCTATGAGATGGTATATCATACAATATAAAATCATTTACAACAATTAAAATGGGTTTACAACAATCTTGGATCGATGCAAAGGAGATTAATGACACATCATTCATGATGTTAGTAACTTGACACATCACAGACAATGTTTTCATTTTAAGAATAAGTGGGAGAGGAGAGGAAGAATGATGGTGATTTTTTTACATACACATGATAACATACAATATATATATGATTATAGAGATTTAATACCTCTTGTATAAGGTAAGGGTAAGAGAGTATATGAATAGAGAGGAATTGAATAGATAACACATGAAAATGAATGAGGATTCCTACTTCATGATATATTCTCCTTGAGATACTCCTTAAGGCCTTTGGTTTTTGCCTTTTGGTTAGACAAGTATGTCTTGGAAGTGGGTAAGAGACTTAAGAAAGTGATTTTTTATAACCTTGATAATTCTCAAGGCTTGAGAGTTGTGAGAGGAAGGGGTAATGGTGGTATTCAAAATGGAGAAGATGAATGATTTTATATTATTTTAATCATTATTTTCATATTTTTTTCACAATAATATGAATAGTATTAATTAATGTGACCCCAAATAGTAATAAGTGAATGTGAGATCAGACCAAGTGTGCTTACATCAGTCCTGCTTCACATATAATGCTGTAAAACAAGTATTTAATAGTTATCGTAAATTATCATATTTTACTATTCATAAAAAATTCAAGAATTTCAGAAAAATCTGAAAAAAAATCACCCAAAGTATTTTTTGAGGTGTAGAATTTAAAAATGAAATAAATTTTTTGAAATTTGATTTCTAAACATTAGTAATTTTATTTAAAATAAAATCATAATTTATTAAAAAATAACAACTTTGAACTAGATCATTTTTTTATCACCATGAAGAAATAATAGAGATATCATTGTCTTAAAACCTTAATATAATAAAATAAAAATTCAATTTACTATTCATTAGGGTCATATTAATATTTATATTACTATTCATAAGGGTATGTTACTATTTTCAAAAAATAATGTTGGTTCAATCAAACATGAAATAATATACCGATCAGAAGTGTAGGTAACCATTTTTTGAAATTGAAAACATAAAAGGGGAAAAATTATGTTTTAATGGATAGTTATAATTATCTACCTAAAAAAGTTTCATGCATGTAAATTTATTTTTAAAACAATAGACTGTTACATCAATAATTGACAGATTTGTATCAATTTGAGTATTGGGACAAAATATAGTGATCCAACTGCTTTTTGACAAGTTTCTAGGTCATTTTGGGTTTAAAATTTTATTTTTAGTCTTTAGTTAAGATTAATTTTACCTTAATCCATGTAATTATATATAATTACATTCCCAAATAATTTTGGTCAAATTGTTTTTCGATCATATTAGACATTAAAATTTATTCCAATTCAAAATATGGAACCCATTTTTTCCAATTAAAATCATATAAGTTGAATAAATTAATTTATAATTAATCCCATAGTCATGTTGGAAATGCTAGTTTTTAAAGTCAAAACATTCAAAATATTACATTGTTTATATAAACAATTTCAAAGTTAAATTGATCCCAATTACATAAATATTATTAATTGTTAAATATATTATCTAAATAAACATTTAAACTAATTTAATATCGAATTTTAACTTATAAATAAATTAGATGAAAAAGCATTTAGGAACAAAAATCCATTATTTTTTACTATTCATTAGAAATATAAAACATAAAAAAATACCAAAAATTTACCCAAACCTAATAAATATGTTATTAATTTAAATATTGTGTTTATTTTAAAATATTAAGTCAATAAAAGTTCAAAACATTTGATTTTAAATGTGTTCTCCATTAAATGGGGGTAAAATTGCCTTAACAATAATATTCATTTGTAACTATAAAATTGTGATTGGTTTTATCAAATGTATCTCAAATCATTTGTATAAATATAAAACTTATTTTATTGAATATATAAAATATATATTACATTAATATCACTCACTACTATAGTTAATTAAATTTATTACGGTAAAACAACATTGTGACAATAAAAATAATGGTATTTTCTAATAAATTCAATCACTTTTCATATTCATTTATAATTAATTATTAACCTATGAATTTATATAATATTTTTAAACCATTTATTTTTATAAATTGCTTAATAATATTCATAACCTCAAATTTAATATCTACTATTTATCCTTTTATAGTAAATAATAATATTTTTATGATATAGTATTGCTTTTTTAAACATTGTATTGTCCTGGAATTTATGTATAATTTTTTCAATTTTATGGAATTATTTCATGACAAAAACATGTGATGGCATGCGATTCTAAGGTCTATAGTACCCATTATGATCTGTCAAAAAATGTTAAGATTTATATAGTGCGAATGAGTGGTTTTTTTGAAAAAGTGGAATAACTCTTAAACAGGTGCCTAGATTAGAAATCTAAGGGCACCATTGTGTTCTGGATAGCATGTTTACCCTGGGAATGACTTAATTTTAGTTAGTTCATGCCTTCAGTGACAAAAACCCAAAATGGAATAACATTAAATAAAATTATTAAATAAAATTATTTTATTTTTCAAATGCTTATAACACACGAACGGTGACTCAAATAAAAAAATATGAGACCACGGCTTAGCTCATGACGGTATGATTTCATTTGGTGGATCCTATCCTGGGCCAGTGCGGACCAACAGTGGAAGTTAGTTTTTAACTTTAAATTAAATAATTAGGTCAAAGTAATTTTATTGTTAAAATCTATAACTCTTAAATGGTAACTTGGATTGGAAATCTGATAGTACCGTTGAAATCATGATGGTGTGTTTCTTTTAGGTGGAGCCTAACCTGAACTATCAGTGGTCGAGGGTGATTGTTATTTATTTGTTAGCTTTTTTTAAGGTAGGTTCAATAAACGTGTGGGCGGCGATTTCTATCTTTTGAAGTATTTCCCAGATTAAATATCCTAGGGAAATGTTGAATTTTCAGCATTGGAATTCTCTAATGTGAAGCTTAAGTTCGACTAACAAGGGTCGGAAAAAAAAGCTAATTTTTGGACTTTACAAAAAAATAATAAAATAACTCTATGAGTTATTTTATCTTGTTTTGCTAATCATTTAGTGACATGGTAGGACCACAGATGTAATAGGTCGTTCAATGACATGAACATTGGGTTTCATAACCTCGACGATGTTTGTTTTAATGGAACATTAAATGCAGTTCATTAATGATACAAATTAATTTAATGCAACGTGGTTGGTTACTCACATTTATTTAAACAAAGCTTGAGCATGGTTCTTGTGCACTCCCTTGAGGAACCTCTGATGAAGTGCCAATGATGACTTCCTCTAATCTAGAATGTTGCTTCAACGCCTCAGAGGATTAGAATCGTACAACGATGAATCCCAACGAACACTCTTCGAACACGGTCCCGCCTCCCTCATCCGCATCGTCTACCAACTTATTCGAGGTAGGTGGTTATGTGCTTAATTCGACACTTTTTCCCCCATTCATGAATATTAGGAAAAACATAGAACAACCATCTTACGGGTTGTTCCTCATTTCATTCTTTAATATCGGAGGATAATACAGGGATTCTTTATGGGATTTTTTAGGAATAAATAATATTTCCCATGTTATAACGCCATCATGGAGGGCATAGGCCGAGCCGAACAAGTCCCAGACCCTCTACCAATCTAGGGTGGGTGATTTCTTCATGGGAGACTGAGAAATATAATAGGAAGGCGAAATAAAATGCCTCATGGTATAGGAGACGTCCTGGGAGGCCCGTTGGTGCAGAAGAGAAACGAATCTGACCAACGAAGCATCTTCGGTGGTCAGCGGAAGCATCACCTGCGAGGCGTCACAGGAAACCGGAGGAGGCAGCGGTCGACTACCACTAGCTGTGAGAAGGTGGTGGTGGCCTGCTACTGCTTACCATGAGAATGTGGCATCACCCAAAGGCACCGTGGTGAAAACATGGGTGGCTGACCATTACCGGCCACACTGGATAAGGGCACCACGCTACAGCGGCCTCCCACTGAGGAAGGTTGTAGCTTTGAGCCACGGTAGAGGGTGGACCCATCATCCGCAGGTTCTACAAGTGACCAGTCTAACAGGACCGACCATGTGGTTCAGTGAAAACTGGAAGCACTACATTGAAGACCTGAACGTCTCAGCTGTTCGGGAGGGGAGCAGACCCACTATGATAGGCCTACAACCTGGGAGCTTCTGCAGCCCGATGGGATGCGCCTATCCAAGTGGGCTGAACCGAACCTACTACCCGCAGCCAGTGGGCTGAGCCCCCGAACTAGTGGTCTGGACATGTCCTAGGCAAACCGGACAGAGCCCATCCCCTCTAGGTGGGCCCCAGTGGGCCGGGTCAGGTCGGTCAGCCAGGTCTGACTGCACCCAGACCAATTTTGGCACCAATTATGCTTAAATGTGCATACCTCCTAAACCATACGTTCATTTGAAGAACTTTCTATGGAGCAGGAAACCCTAAGACGATGTGGTTCCTTTGATATTATCCACATGTGATTTGTAGAATGTCAGATTTTTTGGCCTGGTTGGATCGTACCCAAATCCATCCCGGCCCTCCACACTAAAATGAAGATAACATATAGACTGGGCTTCCAGTTGATGTGTCTTCTTTTGGGTTGGAACCCTTATTACATGGTGATTCATTGGGTTAATTCTTCATGGGACTTCGTGCCAGTTGATATACGACTGATTTCTTGAGGAGTGGATCCTCCCAAAAACATGCGTTCCATGTGCTTGAATCTAGTAGTTGGCTGTGACGCGAAGATTGAATAGTAATCTTGTGAGGGTCAGCATAGAGTGATACTATGTGGCTCAGGATCGAGCTATCCTCTGTGGGCCAGCACCGAGAGATCCTATGCGGTTCAGCACTAAGCGATCCTTTTTGGGTCAGCACTGAGCGATCATGTGCGGGTCAGCACTGAGTGATACTATGTGGGTCAACACCTAGTGATCATGTGTGGGTCAGCACCAAGTGATCAAATGTGGGTAACCACAAAGAGATTCTATATGGGTTAGCAGTAGAGACTCTTGACAAAATAAGATGTACTAGATTTGCAACTAATCATCTGTACTTCTATACTTATGTTATACCTGGTGTGAGATGTCTTTTTCTTTGTGCATTGTGACTGAGATCATGCTTTGTGGGTTTTACTCTGTGGAATTTTGAGATTCCTTCAGGTGTCTCAGGGTCCCTACTGAGTATTATTATACTCACCCTTTCACGGGCTTCTCCCGCACCTTGTTGTTTCTTGTGTAGAAGACTTATAATTTTACTGAGTCTTGATACGTTAGGGCTAGACGGTTCTCGAAGGTGATTGATAGACTGTGCACTGAGGTGACTGATTGTCTTGGAGAGCCAAAATGATGATATGTACCTAATCATCTTGTATGATCCTTGGTGAAAACCCTCAAGTGTTTTTTACTTCATTTTTTTGTACTTCCATTTTAGCTGGGCTTGTATTATAGCCCCTTTACATTCATTACATAATTATAAACTCAGTGGTGGTTTTTAGTTATGGTTGTACCGTTCTTCATATGTTGTGTTTTTCTTGTACGTAGTATGCCTTGTTTGTGTGTGTACAGTTTTTGAGGTAATTCCTTCCCATTTTAGGGATATTCATTTCTGGTGCTTGTTGCCAGCCCCTGGTCGATGGATGATGAGCTTGGGGTAGTCATGGAATGGGCCATGGGGGACGGGTTGTGACAAAGTGGTTTCAATGGGGATAGTTCTACCAAAAGAACTAATATTCAATGTACATAATGGATCAATATTGTTAAGTGTCTTGAGTTAGGATTTATGTCCAGGGTGTCCTGTTTTGGTGCGGCATCCAATATATTTATACAATAGGACCATTAATTTTGTTTTTCTAATTAGTAATTGAAAACACTAATTGCCTGTTTTTTAAACATTTTTCTATTTATATCTTTTTTAGCCAACTCACTGGGTATAACATATTGACTTTGGTTCATATTGATTCTATTTCAAGATTCCTCCACCCTTCCATCCATCCAGGAATCCATTGCATGACAATGAGGATGGTCTACAATGTGATGAGGCTTCAATAAAATTAATGTTTCCTGAGATGGTACTTTCAGGCATGATCCCATGGATACTGATTCCTGTTGGTCCGCAATTAGTACTGAAACTATTGGTAGAGGACACATATAGGCTCAGTGCCTTACACGTGTTTTAGTGACATATACACCTCAGGTTCTAAGGTGAGCCTGACTCACAGGCATCTATGGGCTGGCTTGAGATGGTGACTGAGTTTACATCTAGCTAGGGCACCATTAGATCAGATTATGGTCATCGTAGTGAGCATTCTATGCATATCATCAGGGCGATGGTAGGGTTTAGATTACCCAAATCTTATTATGAGTTGACTTTTTCTATGGAAAGAGCTTTGGAATCTTCCTCAGAAAAGGGGGTATCATTCCATGAAAATCTAAGTCATTTGTGTTAATAATATCTTGTATAGTTTTGACAGGACGATATGTTGTTAATTGAGTATTCCTCGAGTTGTACCAACCATTCTATATACTCGATGAATATGATACAACTTGTGCTTCTGGTCTCGGACCTCCGAGCAATATGTGTTTATGGATATCTAAGCAAGCACTATTACTCTTTGCATTCCTACTTATGTTAGGATGAGAGAGAGAACCATAGTGGTTGAATTTTCTTTTGATGAGGATATATAACTAGTGAATGTTGATAGTGGGAAAGTAAGAAACTGATTCCAGTCTCACAGACTTGGACGTATAAAATCTTTCGAGAATAGGATGTTATAGGGAGAGATGAATCTACGGGGAAACTGACATGGAAGGGGAGCTAGGAGAGTAGAAGGATGTGGTGTACATTTTGACATGTTATAACCACCACCCCAATGTGGTCCTCGTGAGGGTTAGTGAGATAGATGATAAGGGAAGGAAGTGGCTGCATGTGGTCAAGGAGTGTGACCCAAGGCATTCATGAATGATTCGATGAACTGTATGTGTCTAAAAATAGCTACAGTAATTAATATAAATAGTTACTAGTCATTCCTTCTTTTTAGAAATCTTTTTCAAGACCTATAGCTTCTGGTTAAACCATTTACATGACCCTTACGTCTTGAGATACCAATTAGAGGATACTCAATAATAAAACTTACTCTGATAGTCTGATCTGACCCTTGGGGTGAGAGTATCAGATGGAACCTCTTGGTGGCAGCATCGAGGCCTTACAATTTTATCTTGGGTATGGGCTGATCATCCATAGTTCTTGCTTAGACTGTCTCTTTTAGGAAAAAAAGTTTTGGTATATCTACATTATTGGAATTAGTTTTTCATTGGTCAGAGAAAAAGGAAACCCATGTAGCACGAGATAAACTAATGTATAGGAGGGTGTAGCTGATCACTCCTTAGCCGGACAACCATACAATTATTGTTTTAAGTATTTAGTTCCCAATAACAGTGGCAGAGTTTGGGAATATCATTTAAAAATATGTTTCCAATATTTCCTCCCCATAGGGAGATGGAATTCTGCATTGGCATGTACCCAAGGACGACACAAATAACTACAAATTCATATCATATGGCTCTCGCGGGGCTATGTGAGTTGAGAGTATAGTTGGGTGAACGATCTACTGTCTACACTGATCACAAGAGTCTCAAGTATATATTCTCATATAAGGACCTGAAACTGAGGCAAAGGCTATGGCTAGAGTTACTCCAAGTCTATGACTTTGAGATGGTCTACACTCCTAGGAATTGAAAAGTTATAGTAGAGGCACTCAGTAGGAGGCCTTGGATACAATTGTTGAGTGAGACTATAGAGTAGCTAACCAAATTATAGTTATCCTTCATAGACAGTGATGGAGTAGCATAACTATAGTATATGAAATTCACTTCCCCACTTCTTCAGTGAGTGAAGTAGGCATAGCTTGGGGAGATTGACTGCGAGACCCGACGTGCTCATATATCCTTAGGATGTGCTCCTAAAAGATTTTATGAAGGAAGGGAGCACATCATCTTATTAAAAGGATGCACCATGGTACCAATGATTCAATGAGAGGAGGTGTTGGGGGAGTTCCACACACCCCCTTTAGTGGTACATCCTCGTGTGGTGAGGATGTACCAAGACCTCCAGCATCATTACTCGTTGCCAGTGATGAAGTAAGAAGTGGCATAGTTTTTTTCACAATGCCTTGCATGTCAACAAGTGAAGGATGAGCACCAGGTTCATACAGGCTTAACATAGCCACTTGAGGTGCCAGAATGGATGTGAGATGTCATATCTATGATCATTGTGAAAATTCTACCTCATACGTCTAGGGGACATGATTCAATCTGGGTGATCGTTGATAGAGTCACCAATTCGGCCCACTTCTTGCCCATCAGAGAGTAGGAATCAGTATAGGGATTGGGATGTCTATATATACATGAGATAGTACGGATACATTGGGTCCAAATAACGATTTTCTCAAATTATGACTCTTGTTTTACATCCCGTTTGTGGAAGGTATTACAAGAGGCATTCGAGAGATAGCTATTCTTGACCACCACCTTTTACCCTCAAACAGATGGTTAGACAAAGAAGACTATAAATATGCTTGAGGACAAGCATCGTGCTTGAATCTTGGATTTTGGTTTCATTTTGGAGGATCACATTTTCATTTGTGGATTTTTAATATAGCAATATTTATCAATCCACTATTGGCATTAAACCATTTGAGGCTTGTATGGGTGACCGTGAAGATCACCTCTATGCTTGATAGACCTTGGGAAGTCATCATTATGGGCACAGAGTTGGTATGGGCTACCACTCAGAAGTTACATATCATCTAGGTGTAGATGAAGACTGCATAGTGTCAACAAAAGTCTTATGTCGACAGGAGATGGAGGTCCTTGGAGTTCGAGGAGGGTCACCATGTCTTCTACATGTCGCACATCGACAAAGATTGAATAGATTTGGCCCACACAGCAATCTATCTTCATGGTTCACCGGATATTTCTATATCCTCAGCAAAATAGGTGAGGTGGAGTACCGCATAGCTCTTCCCCCACAGATGTACCATATTCATAATGTTTACCATGTGTCGTAGTTGAGGAGATGTGTTCATGATCCATCACACATTATCTACTAGGGAGAGTTGGACTTTGATGACAGGGAGAATTTTACAAAGTTCTATGTGGTGAAAGATGATTGACATGATCGAGTCCTTATTGGATGTTTAATCCCTCTAGTTTGAGTTTAGTGGTAGCACATGAACCTCTGGGAGTGAACATGGGATCAGGAGACTTAGATTTGGGATAACAACCCTAATTTGATTTATTTTCCTTTATTTTGGTTGTTGGGGATGTAAATCCCTAAGGTGGGGAGAATGCAATGTCCTAGAATTTTTATATAATTTTTAATTATGTGGAACTATTTTGAGACAACGAAATCTGACGGAATGTAATTCCAAGGTCTGAAGTGCCCAAAATGATTCGTCCAAAAATGTTAAGATTTAAATAGTGTGCATTAGTGATTTTCATAAAAAATTGTAATAACTCTAAAATAGATTCCTAGTTTTGTAATTGGATGGAAAATTTATGTTCAATATAGAGGGTTTACCTAGGCGTGACTTAAGTTTAGTCGGCGCATTCCTCTAGTGTGAAAACCCAAAAATGGAATAACAGTAAACAAAATAATTAGATGAAATTATTTTATTTCTCAAATGATTATAACTTGCGAATGATGAATCAAATTAAAAATATGAGACCACCATTTAGCTCATGAGGGTATCCTTTCCTTTGGTAGATTTTAACCATGGCCTGCACGGGCCACCAATGGATGTTAGATTTTGACCATAAGTAAAATAATTATGTAACAATTATTTTATTGTTAAATTCATCAACTCCAAAATGGTAACTCAGATTGAAAATCCATGTGTACTGTTGAGCTCGTGAGGGGGTGTTTCCCTTAGGCGGAGCCTAACCTCGACTGACATGGGTCGAGGGTGAATGTTATTTATAACCACCCATACTTTACATACATTTTTATTACTTAAAAATTTAAGCATACTTATTACAATATATAAAAAAACCATGAAAGGACCGTATAGGTATAATTTCTTTAGAAACTTGGAAACATAAACAACTAGTTCATTAAATCAACTACATTGTCTCCCATTTATTTCATCATATCTAGAGTCCCTTTTTGGCATATCCTACTTAATATCCTTCTTCCTGGCATGGGGAAAAGAAAACATACAAAAGGGTGATCTAAAATGCTCAGTAAGGGTAAACAAAAGAAATATCAGTCATATCATATTCATAAGAACATAACATTTTCAAAATCTTAACCTACAAAAGAGGTCACACTATCATATCATGGGATAAATCATAGTAATGAAAACTAATCCCAAATAATCATAACATAAAACATGAAACATTGTGGCATACACACATAATCATAGAAAATCACTTCATATTAATCAAGGCTCATTTCCAAGACCATCATAAAGGACAATGTCCGTTACTGAACCGAGTTCACTCCTCATTCTAGTCCTGTATCACTGATCTGGTTTAACTTTCCATTTCATCCATGTCTATCTCATGAGATATAAATCATTAACCAATGCATTTGAGGGAGATATAGGTCCCACCCATCTCATAATGAATCCATCCTTATGTGTGCCACAAAATCAAAAAAAAAATCATACATCATAGCATAGCCCATGTAATAAAAATGGGATTCATAAACATCGTGCCATCATAACATAATCCATATAATATAAAATGAATTCATAAAAATAATTCCATTATAACATAATCAAATCAATGTTAGAAAAATGGATAGAAATAGAACCCTATTTTATCATAGATGGAAAATAATTTTGATAAAACACTGGAACTCTATTCTTGAGGAAAATATCCTTTCTACTTAAAAAACATTTTTTTCATTCATAAAATATCATACAATTTTAAACTAAAATAATTTGATTAAAATAAACTTGAAAACGTATAAAGTAAGATTCATGGAAATAATGTTATAAAATTCCATTCAGGCCGTATAAGTTAAAAAACATTCTTCTCGTACATTGGCCAGAAAAGACAAAAAGTACCTCATACTAAAAATGACAAAAGATTCCTTTCATATATTTTAATAAAAACTCACCATAGGGTAAAATTGGATTTAAAAATTTTTACGTGGATTGAAATAATATTAAAAATTGAGGAAACATAGATGTGGATGATAAATATTCCCCAGTAAATTTTGAAGTATAAACAATCTCGGATAAAAATGAGATTGCGAGATTTTCCCTTACCATAGGTCCGATTTGCTTCGTAAGTGTCCGAACCTCCTGTATAATGATTTAAATAATGTAATTGACTTATTATAGAATCATACTCATTGTTATGATATCATATATGGTCATATTCGTAGCTTCTTATTAGTATTATTTCATTGCTACTTGTTATTCAGGTGTTTATTGCTTTTTATTCTTATGCGTGTTTTGTTGAATAAATTCTTATTCTTATTTTTAGGTTATAGATACCTCATTTACAGAATGGTATTAGTGTAATATATATAATATTTATTCATTCAGTTCGGTTATATAATTATTATTCAATGAAGATCATGTAGAACGAGTCGCATCACATCGTGGAGACGGTAGGCCGTACATACGCACGAGCGTTGATATCATTCCTATGATCGTGGAATTGAATTGATGTGTATGTATACTATTTAAGAATAAATATAAATTTATAATAATCATATATAGTTATTATTTAAACCATTATTCCTATCCAATTAAGGTGGTGGTGGAAAATAGAATACACCACGGCGTGGAGACGGTATTCCATACGTACGCACGCACAGTGATGTCATTTTTCGTAGGATGGATAGAAGGTGAAATAGGGTTGTTCCATATTTATAATAAAATATCAGTATATAAGTTATACTTATGTTATTACTTCATAATGAAACAACTAAATAAGAAGAAGTAAAATAAGAAATAAATTTTAAAGAATTGGTAACAAATATTACATCTTCTTCGACATGCCTCTTTGAAACCTCCACATAGGGCACTAAGATTGGTATTTGACGTAGTCTAGGACCTCTAGGATGTTTCTATGGAAGTGAGGAAGACAAATTGGTATGGGTTTGCCGAGCTTGAAGGCTCAAAGTTGTGTATGGAGGAGAGGGAAGAGGTTCCCTTTTATTAGGCAGGAGAGGGGCACCATTGGAAAGTGTGAAAATATTATTTTATTATAAACATATCTTCAGTTTCAAAAGGTCAAAAAATCATTAAAGATGAATATAAGATGACTCATGGTCAAAATAAAATCATCCAATCAGAATTGGGCATGTTTTGAAAAATATTTTAATCATTATAATCTTATTTATTTAAACCATTTATTAATGAGGTAAATACTGCATCATTATTGTGTCATAAATTATTTAATTTATTTGATGTCTAAAAATTATAAAATATATATCATCATGTAAGAAATATTTTTAGCTTTCCAATTAATATTTATAGTCGAAATTATAATTTATATATCCCCTTATAAATATTAATTACTAAAATATTTTTGTTAATGTCAATTTTGTATTTACATTAAATTAATTAATCCAAATTGTCATTATCACTACCAAGTGGCCCAATGTGGTCCCAAAATCGACCCACGGATGACCATGGTGGGCCAATACTCATCCAATAAGGTTAAGACAAGTTTCAAGGTAATTATGAATTATTACAATATTCTTTTAACCTTGAATTACCCAATTTACCTTTAACCGATGTAAAAAAATATACCGTAGTTACTATTCATAATATCAAAAAAATAAAAGTAACCTATTAACATAATTTAATCCCACTGATGGGGATACCTCTCCCTCATCATATCCTCTAGATCCCATGTAGCTTCTTTTAATTGGTGTTTCCTCCATAAAACTTTCACCAAGAGAGTGGTCTTGTTCCATAGAACTCTTTCGCTATGATCCAGAATCTCTATCAGTTGTTCATAATAAGAAAGATCTTACTCCAGTGGTACAACTTATCAGATTAGTACATGTGAAGGATCAGGTATGTAATTTCTCAAGAGAGATACATGGAACACATCATGAACTTGAGAGAGATTCTGCGGAAGCCCCAATCGGTAAGATACCTTCCCAACATGATCCAGTATTTCTAAAGGGTTGATATACCTTGGGCTCAGCTTTCCCTTCTTCCAAAATGTCATTACTCTCTTCAAGGGAGATATTCGTAAGAACACTTTCTCACCCACTTCAAACTCTAGGTCTTTTTTCGGTTGTTGGCATAACTTTTTTCTCGACTCTGAGCTTCTCTTATGTGTTGTTTAATAGATCGGACTTTTTCTGTCATCTCATCAACAAGATCATGTCCTAATAGCCTTCTTTCCCCAACTTCATCCCAGCAAGTTGGAGTTCTACATTTCTTTCCATAGAGATATTCATAAGGATCCATCTGAATACTATAGTGAAAGATATTATTATAGGAAAATTCCACCAAAGTTAGGTGTTGATCCCAACCACCTTTGAAATCCACAGAGGAAGCTCTTAACATGTCTTCTAGAGTTTCAATTGTCCTCTCAGACTGACCGTGTGTTTGGGGATGATAAGCAGTGCTGAAACTCAACTCTGTATCTAGAGTATGCTGAATACTTCTCCAGAACTTCAAGGTAAACCTCGGATCCCAATCAGATATAATGGATAGTGGTACTCCATGCAATTTTACCACTTCCTTTACATATATCATGGCAAGATGATCTAGAGAGAAATATTCCCTAATAGAAATAAAGTGTGCCGACTTTGTAAGACGATCAACTATGACCCAGATAACATTATTGCCTTTGGATGTTTTAGGAAGTCCATTGACAAAGTCCATAGTGATATTTTCTCATTCCCATTTGTTTATGGGTAATGGTTGTAACATCCCCTTATACTTCTATCTCTCAGCTTTACCTTTCTGACAAACCAAGCATCGAGAGACATATTCAGCAATATCTATTTTCATGTCATCCCACCAGAAGTACTCTTTCAGGTCCCTATACATCTTCGTACTTCCAGGATTAATAGATAATGACGAACTATGAGCCTCATCCAGCAGCTGCTTCTTTAATTATGGGATTGGAGGAACAAAATCTCGATTCCTGAACCTTATTATCCCATCACAATCAAGGTTGAATTCAGGAATATTTATCACCTTCTTTTGTAACTCTACATCTTTTTTTGTGCCTATTTAATATCCACATGCATAGATGGTTGAAAATTCATTTGAGAGAGAGAAAATTGTTTCCCCTTCCATTATACTTCCAAGATCTATCCCTTGTAAATCCATAAATATTGGATCTTTTGAGATCCTCATCATGGATAAGCTAGCATTGTATTTTTGACTTAATGCATCTGCTACCCTGTTTGCATTCCCAGGGTGATAATGAATTGAGTAGTCGTAATCCTTAATCAGCTCCAGCCATCTTCTTTGGAACATATTCAGCTCCTTTTGTGTGAAAATTTACATCAAACTTTTATGATTATTATAAATATCACACCTTTCACCATAATGGAAATTCGTCTAAATATTAAATTCAATTATTACCGCAGCTAAATCCTAATCATGATTTGGGTAATTTTGCTCATGGATTTTAAACTTTCGTGAGGCATAAGATATCACCATATCGTTTTTCATGAGAACACACCACAATACCTTATTGGATGAATCACTCTAGATCACAATCGTTTCTCCACTACAAGGTAGTGTGGGCATATGTGCACTAGATAAACTTCTTTTCAAATCCTTGAAACTCTCTTCACACTCCTCCATCCACCCTAACTTAACTCCTTTTCGAGTTAACCAGGTGAGTGGAATAGATAATCATGAAAAATCATTCACAAAACATCAATAATATCCAGCCAAACCAAGAAAACATCGGATCTCAGTTATTTTTGTTGGTCTCGACCATATTTCGATAACCTCTATTTTTGGTGGATCCACAGATATCCCCTCTTTTGAGATTATGTGACCAAAAAATGAAACTTTTTAAAGCCAAAATTCACACATGGTAAATTTGGCAAAAAGATTCTCCTTTATTAGGGTCTTCAATACAATTCTCAAGTGATATTCATGTTCTTCCTTGATCATTGAACAGACAAGAATATTGTCTATAAAGACTACCAAAAATTGATTAAGATAGTATCTAAAGACTCTATTCATTAGATCCATGAAAATAGTAGGGGCATTTGTAAGACCGAATGGCATCACTATAAATTTATAGTGTCCATTCCTTGTACGGAATACCTTATTTGGTATATCTTCCATTTTGAGCCTTATTTGATGATACCCCGAATGAAGATCAATCTTGGAAAAGTATTGAGCTCCACGTAGTTGATAAAATAAGTCATAAATGCATGGGAGAGGATATTTGTTGTTGATAGTGATCTTGTTAAGTTCTCGATAATCTATGCAGAGTCACATTGATCCATATTTCTTCTTAACAAACAGAACATGTGCTCCCCAAGATAACACACTAGTGCGTATAAATCCTCTATCAAGATTCTCTTGGAGTTGTATCTTCAATTATTTCAACTCAATTGGGGCCATTCTATAAGGTGTCTTTGAAATGGGCACAGCACCCGGTACGAGTTCTATTGAAAACTCAACTTCACGATTTGGTGGAAGACTTGGAAGTTCCTCCAGAAAGACATCATCAAACTCCCATAAAATAGGCATATTCTTAATTGTGAGATTCTCTAAAACCATTTTAGATAAATGAACATCATTTATTGGAATGAAGACCCATAAGATGGAAGAAATTTCCACTGGAAGGTCATATTCATCCTTTCATAGATAGGTGATTGTAGATTGATCAACAATATGAAATGTGACTTCCCTTCTTTGGCAATCGATATGAGCTCCGTGTAATGAAATCCAATACATGACATGAATCACATCAAATTACACTATAGGAAGGATCACAAGATTTGAAGGAATCACTTTCCCACAAACGTCAATCGGAGAAGAATTGTAAACTTTTGATGCAACCGTTGTGCCATTAAGAGTTGTCACAGCTAACTCAACATCTAATTGTTGAGGTAATATGGAAATACCCTTAGAAAATTATTCAAAAATAAAAGAGTGGGTGGATCCAGAATCAAATAAAACATTTTCTACTTTATAGTGGATGGTAAGTGTACCTTTCACCACTTCGTTATCATACTCCACATCGCCGATAGTAATTTCACGTGACTTTCCTTTGTATTTGGCCTTAAGAGTTTGTCTACGACGATCATCATCATCAACCCTTGGATTAGGGAACTGATTAGCATAATGCCCTATTTCCTTGCACTTGAATCATTGATGTGTTGGAGGTGCATTCTGTGCATCTATTTCTTTGTTCGTATCATTAGAAAAATTCTTCCCATTATTTTGACATTCAATTTCCCGATGAACTTCTTTTCCACACTTAAAAAATTTTCTCGTCCCTTTAGACAATTCCATCCATGTTTCTTTTAACAATTTGAGCATAAAGAAAACTCATCTTCTTTTCAGTGTGGTCTTTAGATTTCCTTTTGAATTCAATTTTCCACTTCTTATCAAACCCATATGACTGATGGGTTACTCAAATCTCCATCTCAACCTTGAGATAACATCTAATAATTTCATCATAGCTATTAGAGTCCCTTATGGCTAATGCCCTTCGAAGACTTTCTTTTTAAGTCACTAAAGAATCGATCGATCATAATCTCAGGTTGGATAATAATCCTAGAAGCGTACATTGCAAGCCTTGTAAAATTTGCTTCGTAGATACCAATAGATTCATCATCCTTTTTCTTTAGTTCAAGAAACTCCTTTTCCATATTTGTTCTAAGAATACAAGAGAAGTACTTATTGAAAAATAAGTTCTTGAACTCATCCCATTCCATGGACTCAATTTCATCCCTTTTCCACGGATTCTTAATAAGATTCCACCATTGATCACCTTCACCTTCCAAACGAAGTAATGCTAAGATGACTCTATCGTGTTCAGAACATTGTATAACTGAAAATATATTTTCAGTGGTATTAATCGACTGTTCAGCAACTAATGGATCAGAAGACCCACTGAATGAAGGTGGACGTTGCCTCATGAAGGATTCAACAAAACGTTGTTCCTTCCTTTTCTCATTTGGAAGTCCTTCATGGTTAATAGATTGATAAAGTTGTGTGAATATGGCTATAAGATTTTTCATTCTAGCTCCCATAACATTTGGTTGCTCAGGGGGACAATAATTGCATTTCCAGTCACTTTCAGCATTAACACGATTCCTTCAGGTTCAAGCCATTGACTAAAACCAATAAGCATAGTGTGAGAAAAAATAATCATAATAGGAAAACCACATAATAAAGAATAAAAATTCACAATTAAGGTATTACCATAGGTTACTCATGGCCATTTCTAAAACACAAATATTGTGTTCTATGCTTGGACTAATCCTTAGGGTTCTTACTAAGGATTTCACATACTAGTATCCAAAGGTTGACTATACCTTTCCTCTGATACCAACTATAACAACCCATACTTTACATACATTGTTATTACTTCAAAATTTAAGCATAATTATTAAAAAATATAACAAAACCATGAAAGTACCGTATAGGTATAGTGTCTATAGAAACTGGGAAACATAAATAAGTGGTTCATAAAATCAACTACATTGTCTCCTGTTTATTTCATCATATCTAGAGTCCCTTTTTGGCATATCCTACTTAATATCCTTCTTCCAAACCTGGGGAAAAGAAAACATGCAAAAGGGTGAGCTCCACTGCTCAGTAAGGGTAAACAAAAGAAATATCCGTCATATCATATTCATAAGAACATAACATTTTGAAAATCTTAACATGCAAAAGAGGTCACAATATCATATCATGGGACAAATCATAGTAATTAAAAGTAATCCCAAATAATAGTAACTTAAAACAAGAACCATTATGGAATACACACATAATCATATAAAATCATTTAATATTAGTCAAGGCTCATTTCCAAGACCATCATAGAGGAAAATATCCATTACTGAACTGAGTTCACTCCTCGTTCCAGTCATGTATCACTGTACTTGTTTAACTTGGCGTTCTATCCATGTCTATCTAATGAGATATAAATATTTACCCAAGGAATTGTAGGGAGATATAGGTCCCACCCATCTTATAATGAAACCATTATTATGTGTTCCACAAAATCAAAAAAAATCATACATCATATTATAACCCATGTAATAAAAATGGGATTCTTAAACATCATGCCATCATAACATAATCCATATAAGATAAAAGGACTTAATAAAAATAATTCCATCATAACATAATAAAATAAATGTAAAAAATAGGGATAGAAACAGAAACCTATATTATCTTAGATGGAAAATAATTTTGATAAAACACTTGAACTCCATTCTTGAGGAAAAATATCCTTTCTACTTCAAAAACATCTTCCTTTCATAAAATATCATACACTTTTAAACTAAAAGAAGTTGATTAAAAATAAACATGAAAACATGTAAAGGAAGATTCATGGATATAATGTTCTAAAAGTCCATTCAGGCCATATAAGTTGAAAAAAACATTCTTCTCGACTTTGGCCGGAAAAGTAAAAAAGTACCTCATACTAAAAACAAAAACAGATTCCTTTCATATATTTTACTAAAAAATCACCAAAGGGTAAAATTGGATTTAAAAAATTGTAAGTGGATGGAAATAATATTACATATTTAGGAAACATGGATGTGGATTATAAATATTCCCCAGTAAATTCTGATGTATAAACAATCTCGGATAAAAATGAGATTGTGAGATTTTCCCTTACCTTAGGTCCGATTTGCTTCGTAAGTGTCTGAACCTCCTGTATAATGATTTAAATAATTTCATAGACTTATTCAAGATTCATAATCATTGTTATGATATCATATATGACCATATTATTATCTTCTTATTGGTAATATTTCATTGCTACTTGTTATTTGGGTTTTTATAGATTTTTATTTTTTATGCGTATTTTGTCGAATAAATTCTTATTATTATTTTCAGGTTATAGATACCTCATTTAAAGGATGGTATTATTGTAATATATATCATATTTATTCATTAAATTCATTTATATAATCATTATGCAATGAAGATCATGTAGAACGAGTCGCATCACATCGTGGAGATGGTAGGCCGTACGTACGCATGAGCGACGATATTGTTCCCATGATCTTGGAATTGTATTGATGTGTATGTATACTATTACAGAATCAATATCACATTATAATAATCAAATATAGTTATTATTTACACCATTATACCCATCCATGTAAGGTGGTGGGGGAAAACAGATTACACCACTGCGTGGAGACAATATTCCGTACGTACGCACACGCGGTGATATCATTTTCCATATGATGGATAGAAGGTGAAATAGGGTTGTTTCATATTTATAATAACATATCATTATATTATTGACACTGATGTTATTACTTCATAATGAAAAAACTAAATAAGAAGATGTAGAAGAAGAAATAAATTTGACAGAATTAGTAACAGATATTACCTCTTCTTCGACACGCCTATTTAAAACCTCCTCTTAGGGCACTATGATTGGTCTTTAAAGTAGACCAGGACCTCTAGGATGTTTCTAGGGAAGTGGGAAAGATAAATTGGTCGGGTTGGCTGATCGTGAAGGCTCAAAGTTGTGTGAGGAGGAGAAGGAGGAGGTGCCCTTTTATAAGGGAGGAGAGGAGCACATTTGGAATGTGTGAAAATATTATTTTATTATAAATTTATATTCGGTTTCAAAAGGACAAAAAATCATTAAAGAGGAAGATAAGATGACTCATGGTCGAAATAAAATCATCCAATCATAATTGGACATGTTTTTAAAAATATTTTAATAATTATAATCTTATTTATTTAAATCATTTATTAATGAGATAAATACTGAATCATTATTGGGTCATAAATAATTTATTTTAATTGATGTCTAAAAAATATAAAACAAATATGATCATATAGGAAATATCTTTATATTTCCAATTAATTTTTATAGTCTAAAATATAATTTATATAACCCCATATAAAAATTAATTACTAAAAGATTTTAGTTAATATCAATTTTGTCTTTACATTAATTTAGTTAATCCAAATTTTCATTATCACTACCAAGTGGCTCAATGGGGTCCCAAAATCGACCCAAGGATGCCCATGGTCTTCCACTGCTCATCCAATATGGTTAGGACAAGTGTAGAGAAAATATTTAATTATTATAATATTCTTTTAACCCTGAATTACCCTATTTACCTTTAACCGCAGTAAAAAAACTTACTGTAGTTACTATTCATAATATCAAAAAAATAAAAGTAACCTACTAATATAATTTAAACCCACTGATTCCAAAAATGGAATCCATTTTTCATAATTCAAAATACAGAAGTTGCAGTAATTAATTTAAAATTAATCCCGTTGTTAAGCATACAAGTTTTAAAAGTTAAAACATTGCCAAAGATTGAAATGTTTTTACCTATGAATTCAATGTAAAATTAATGATATTGACATACATTATATTAAATGGTAAAAATATATTCTATTTATTCTTTAAAACCATTAAATATTATAATTTAACCAAATAAATTTTTGCGATGAAAAAAGTTGTTTTTAATTAAAATATAGCGTGTTTTCACTATTCATCAAAATATGAATGTTACCAGAATAATATGGAAAATTTATCCAAAGTAAATTTTTAATTTTTAATTCCAAAGAAGAAATTTATTTTGTCAAATTTACCTTATAAACATGTCAAAAACTATATTTAAAATGGGTGTTCCATCAAAAGGCGGTAATACTGCATTATTTGAAAAAAAATACTTATTTTATCCGAAAGACTGATTTTGTTTTCATACTTCATTCTAGAAAATGTATAAGATTAATTATAATGTCATAAAATTCAATATTCAGTCAATACTATTCATAACATCTAATTTATAATATTATAATAATATATCGTTGTTTAGTGAAACTTGGTATTGCGTACTACACATGCTATCGAGGAAGGTCGCGATTGTGTGTAACCCAAGCCATGCTAGTGTTGTGTGTAGTGAAATTTACCTTTCTGCATAACATAAGACATAAAAAACATATGCATCTCATAAAATATCAGGGTGTTACATTATTTATTTTTGAACATTTTTTAAGGTACGTTCAGTAAACGTGCGGGTGATAATTTCTGTCTTTCGAACCGGTTCTCGGATTAAAAATCCGAGGGCACCGTCGAATTAGAAGTGTCAAGATTCTCTTATTCGTAGCTTAACTTCAACCAGAAAGAGTCGGATGAAAAAGTTAATTTTTTGAATTTACAAAAATAAAATAAAATAACTCCATGATTTATTTTAACTTTTTTGTAACTGTTGAGTGACATGGCGGGACCGCAGAGGTAATAGGTCATTCAAGGAATTCACACATGGGTTGCGTAACCTCGACATTGGTTGTTTTAATGGATCATTAAATTATGCTCATTAATGAGCCACATTAATTTCATGCAACATGGTTGGATCCCCACATCTATTTAAAAAAATCTTGGGCATAGTTCTTTTGCACTCATGAGAGGAACCTCTATCGAAGTGATGATGATGACCTTCTCCATTGTTGAATGGAGCATCGACGCCTCAGAAGACTCGAACCAAATAGTGACATATGCCAATGAACACAATTTGAGCATGGTCTTGTCTTCCTCATCCACACTGTCTAACAACTTATTCGAGGTAGGGTGTTATGTTCTTAATTATTCCATTTTCACCATTCTTGAATATTATTAAAAACACAAATCAATCATCCTATAGGTTAATCCACATTTCATTCTTAAATTGGGGAGGATAATGTATGGTTTTTTATAGTAGTTTTTATGATTATATACTTCTTGCCATGTTATAACGCTAATGCGGGGGACGTATGACAATCCGAATAAGGATCAGACCCTCCGATTATCTTAGGTTGGTGGTGTTATTTGTGGGGGACCGAGAAATATGATGACAAAGAGAAACTTCATGCCACATGGTGTAGGAACCGTCTGGGGAGGTCCGTAGGCATAGAAGGTAATAGAATATGACTATCAGAGCTTTGTCAGTGGCCCGTAGAAGCATCATAGGCATGGCGATGCCAACAGAAATAGGAGGTGGCGATATGAAACCACTGGCTGTGAGAAGGAGGCAACACCTGAAGGCAGCGCAATTGAAAAAGGAGAAGATGCCTTTGTCGTCTGCATCGGATTAGGGAGGCGTGCCGCAAAGGATGGGTGCAAGTTTGATCCATGGAGGAAGGTCGCGGCTGTAGGCCGCATCGAAGGGGGGAACCGTAATCCATGGGTTCTTCAGGTGATTAGTCCATCAGGACAAGCCATGTGGTGTGGAACTAACGAGTACCGCTACTTTGAAGACCCCAACAGCTTGTCCATTCAGGATGGGAGTGGACCCCCTTGTGCCTGGGGAGCTGGTCGAGCGGTTCTATGCTCCAGCAGGCCAAACCCAACCAGGTGTGAAAGGCTAAACATGTTGTCTAGTGGTCTAGTCCAAGATCAGGAAAACCGGACCGAGCCTAGCCCCTTCGTGTCGGGTCAGGTTAATCCGATCAGGTCAGACCGGACCCGGATATTTTTTTCCCAATTATGCTTAAATGGTACAATCTTCTAAACCAGACACCCGGTTGACGAACTGTCTGCGGTGCTAGAACCCTTAGAATGAGGAGGTGAGTTTTAGTTACACAACATGAGTTTTGGATAATGTTGGTTTTTTCTGGGTTGGATAGTACCTGAATCCAACCGTCCCCTCAGCACTAAAATCCCTATAACATACAGACCGGGCATTCAGTTGACACACCGTCTATTCCATTAGAAACCTTATGAAATGGCAGTTCACCGACTTAATTCTTCATGGGGCATCATGGTAGTTGGAATATGACCTATTAATTGAGATTCTTATCCTCCCAAAATCAAGCATGCTTTGTGAAGGAATCCAATGGATGGATGTGACGTCATGAATGAATAGCGATCCTGGGTGGGTCAACACCGAGAGATCCAGTTTGGGTTAGCACTAAGAGATCTTGTGTGGGTTAGCACTGAGCGATCTTGTGTGGGTCAACACCGAGAGATCATGGGTGGGTCAGCACAAAGCGATCCTGTGTGGGTCTACACCGAGCGATTCTATGTGGGTCACCACCGAGCGATCCTGTGTGGGTCAGTACCTAGCAATAATGTGTGCGTCAACACTGAGCAATCCTGTATGGGTCACCACCGAATGACCCTATGTAGGTTATCAGCAGATCCTCTTGATAGAATCAGATAAACTAGCTTTACTACTAATCATTTTCACTTTTGTATTTATGTTATACCTTGTGTGAGATGTCTTTTGATTTGGGATTTGTGATTGAGTTCATTCATTGTTTTTTTCCATTGTGGAATTCTGTGAGATCTTCCAGGGTCTCGGGGTCCCTATAGAGTATTTTTTTACTCTCCATTGCACGGGTTTCGCTCGCAACATCTTGTGTCTTATGCCGATGATGGAAATCATGATTGAGTCTTGAGGAGTGAGGGCTAGACGGTTCTTGGGGGTGATTGATAGATGGTTCATGGAGGTGACCAGTTGATGTGGAGATCCACAATGATGATATGTACCTACACATCTTGTAGGATCACTGTCGAATGACCTCAAGAGCTATTTTTTACTTTTTTTGTACTTCTATTTCTATTAGGCTTCTATTTTGAACCCTTTACTTTCAATACTATATTTTACACTCAGTGGTGGTTTTAAGTTGTGGTTGTACAATTCTTATTCCGTTTTTTTTCTTATGTGTCGTGTGCCCTTTCTATATGTATATTGGTTTTGAGACAATGCATTCCAATTTCAGTGGTATGCCTTTTCGGCACTAGTCGCCAACCCCTTGTATATGGAAGGCATGATGGGGGTAGTCAAGGCACATGCCCTGGGGGATGGGTCGTGAAAAACATGGACATTCATGTTTTGAAAGCCATCAAGGTAAGTCATTGTTTCAGGTAATGCAACCTCAACTCAGTGTTTGGTGTAGAAAAAGCTAAAATTTCTATTTTTTGTAGAGCACTATTAACATAGTGTTGAATATAATGTAATCCAAAAATAGTGAATTAATATAAAATAAACCATTTTCATTATTTTGTGAAATGAAAAATATCTAAATGGATAAATTAATTAAAAAAATAAAAATTCACAAGAACTCAGTGTGTTACACACACTTTACTAGGAAACAATCTTCCCAAGAAAATATTCTTCTTTCATCCAATACATAATCATGGGAAAAATCAGATTTGAGATAATGGTGCTGATGTACTTGAAAAAATAAATATAATATTCTCATAAAAATTGTACACTCAAATCGAATATTTAAATATGATAACAAGGAAAACCCCCAAAAACTTATCCAATATGTCATTAAACATGGAGTTCATGACTCCCATGAAACTTATTTCTACGTTTGTGGATATAAATTGTGTAAAAATGAACATAAATTACCAATAATGACATTTTAATATTTACATGAGAAAATATATCTACTTCACCATCCACTACGGATACTAAAGCCATAGGTAAATCATAATAATGACTAGATTCCCTTTAACAAATCCAAAAAATAACCATTTCACAAAATGAGATTTAGGTACATTGTTTTGACCATGTTTTCCCACTAGTAGTATATATGAAACCATATACTACCATCTTAATTATTAAAGAATAATATCATAGAACCCATGATGACTTATTGGTTTAGATGACTCCATTTATCATTATATCAAAAACCGGAGTCCTCAAATGCCATAGCTCAGAGGTTTTCACCATAAAATGATCCATCTAAATTAGAGAGACATCATATTATAAATCTATACCAAAATTTTTTTCATCTAAGGTGGTTGTTTGTTATCCTCATTGGTAAAAGTATAAAAAAACTCTTCAAAAAACATTGTGAAACTACACTATATGTTCCTATAATAAATATACCAACAACAAATATAGTTTACATAAGAGAGGATCTAAATCCATATAACTCATCTAATAAAAATTCCCACAAATTCATTTCACACACTAACTTTACATTTAATATAATACAATACTCCTCTAAAACCAAGTAGTGACTGTATGTATTAAAAAATTATATTTTATACCAAAGATGAAATTTTCATGTTTTATCTGATGTAATAAAATGAAAAAATAGAGATTGTTTACCCATCAGTTTCTTAAAACCCCACAAACGTTTGACCAATTTATCATTAAATCGAAAAAACATAGTTAATGATTGGGTAACCACATTCCTCTAAAATTCAAGTTTTATGATGTGGACCATGGTTGAAAAAACTAAAGCATTATATTTTATAAAATAAATTAACGGAAAAATATATAGTAGAATATTAAAAAATTGTACCTTGAATAATATTTTATCAACCTATCACTAGAATGTACGCCAAATTAATTTTAATATTTTCTAATCCTATATCCCATTAGGATAGGTAGTTACAACCTCCAAAACCATACACATCACTATTTCCATAAGGTTAGGGGATATAGAAATGTTTTCCTATACCTAACACGTATACACTTTTCTTCATAAAGCTCTGAATTTACAATTATTGAAAAGGGATCCCTAGAAACTAATAGAAAATATAGAATATATACTAATATACAATAAGACACTTTTTCCTTAGGATTTTCAGGCACTGTATTAACTAATGAAAATGACCATTACAAGAAATGAATATTGGAGAAAATATTTGGGTGGATGGAAATAAACTATTAACCATTTAGATGAAAAAGTAAGGCTAATTATGGTGACCCTATACTAGAAGAAACATTAAATATCATGATATCTAAGACCATTTTTTATTTATAATTTTTTTAAGGGTTGGGGATGAAGCCTCGTTTATTATTTAAAGCAAAGGCCTCTTTCAAACAGGGTAGAGAGGGACCCATTACATAGCCCGAAGGCCCAAGACCAAGTGGTCTGAATACAAGGACTGAAAGCCCATTTTTTAGCACAAAGAGACCTTTGGAGAATATTACTGCTACAAAACCCGTGATTCAACAGTACCTTCTACAGTACCACCGCTACTATAGTTTCTGCAATTGTGCCTTCACCGCTACAGTGCTACCATTTCTACAGTTCCACTGCTTGTACAGTGACCTGCAACAGTACCTCAGAAATTAATCCCTACTCGGATTTGATCTTTGGTCTTTTGGATGCCAAATAGGAGCCTTTACTAGTTTGGAATAGTCTCGAAGGCAGGGCACTGTAGTAGCATGGGTACTATAGCAGTACTATTCACAGAATGGGCTTTGGTCCAAAAATTTGGGCTTACAGGCTATGTAATGGGCTAAATGCCCACTGGGCCTTCAATCTATGTAATGGGTATCCCTCTACCAAGTTAATATAGTTCTTTTCTTTTATTTAATAACAAATGAGGGTTTGGCACTGACCTTTAAAAAATTGTATTTTAATAAAAAAAGAAAAAAATACCATTGTTTTGTGCTATTTTTCAATATGACACTCTTAAGATATTCTTATTGAGAAAATTGTGGACTTACATTTATCTCATTGACAACATCAATGATATTATTTACCAAAATGTTTTAGTAAACATGAAATTAGGTAACTATATATGAAATAAGTTAGAAAATACCATTCTCCAAAATCCATGATATATATTCGTCATTTGAAGATTGATTTTTGGAAAAAATTAAAACGGTCATTGAATCAGATCCCATGATACCTGAAATTTAAAATTCTTTATTGAAATTAGAATAAAACTAATTTATTGTATTCCATAATCATCAATGAAAAAAATATTTTTGAAACATATTTATAATATTTTCCCATGAAACATATCCTTCCTTTCTCTCAATGATGTGATGAATCCAATATTAGCATTTTTCTCCTAAAATTTAGATCACTTTTAATAGAACCAAATAATCTATCATAGATCAAATCAAACTACAAGTTTCATAAAACTCATATATCCATTAATATGCCTATAAATTTGATAAAATAACCTCATATATCACTACAATTTGTCATAATAACTCACAAATTTCCCTCTACTTCTTGTTATCCTACCCAGCATGGTCAACACTGTACTGCTAGACTAAATAAACCTTTCAAAACTCTCCAACATATACCATGTACAAAAAATTACTAGACTATTTCTCTATAAGAAATAATGGAGAATTTTAATCTTAGTATCTTAGAATTTATATTAGACTATTTAATTAGATTTATTTTAAATTCCCCCTGATCAACCCAATTTAGAAATAACCCCAAAAAGAAATTATGACTGCATCCCTCCTTGATCTCTACTAAAAAATAATAAGTATAACTCCCAGGGTTTTTAATATTATTAAGGCCAATTTATCATATCATTGGGGGTTATACTCTCTTTTTTTCTAGCTTTTATCCCACGTTAAAACACTCACTATGTTCAAATTACATGGTTCTCCTATAAAACCCATAAATTCAACACCAATTTTGAACTCAAATCTTTAATATAACACTCATACATTGATATGATACACCCTTTCCCAAATGTACCCCAACTAGTAACCACTTGTGTTCCATTAATAATGTCAAAAGATAATTTAAAGGACCAACTACAAAAGATATTGGGTTGAATATTAGCACTGCTGATATAATCAAAAAGTGGCAGGAACTACCAACATCAATCCTATGAGAAAAATTAGAAAACAAAAAATCCAAACCATTATGAATAAAATACAAATAACACAAAATAAACCAAAATTTTGGTTAATCTCATAAATTTTCATGTCTATAAAAAATATACAACAATAATTCCTTGGAATGAGTTCCTACCACACATCCAAACAATGAGAAATTAATGTCCATCTCAATTTTTAAATACCAACAATAAACCCATAATATATATATATATATATATATATATTGGGGTGAACACAATTTTATACTCAATATAATCTTCCCCAACATCAATTTTCCTTATGAGGATGATGTATACAAATTCCTCATTTAATAAACAATTGAACTATCTGTCACCAAAACTAAGTCAACTAATAGCTAATATCACCGTGGAATTATTTGAAATGAGGTAGATGTTCTTCAAGTTCAGGATACCTTATTATAAAATAAATTTCATCTGTCATTTATTTATTGTTATGTGGTATACTGTAAATAACTTCCACTAGATGGGATGTGAAAATTCTGAAAGAATTTTAATTTTTCATTTGGTGAGAGTGTAATTTTGAAAATTTTTATTTGGATTTCAATTCCATATGTTGGGATGTCTAAAGATGTGTCTTTATAAAATATTTTGATTCATTTTTGTTGTTATGGTTTCTTGAGATAGAATTGAAAATGTTTTAGGTTGTATAGGGGATGTATTTTAGAAACTATAGATGTTCACCATATGAGCCACTGTGTTCACACTGTGAATGAATATTATAGATGTTTGTGGCCCTCTTCCTCAAGGATTTATGAAATCAAATTTGTTTCACTGTAGGAATTTAGTTTGGATGAGGGGGAATCCTCTATCCGTGTATTATAAGGATTTGACCTCCTATTAATTCCATGAATGAGGTTGACTAGATCCATTTGGTTTAAAGAATAACTATCATTTTATTATATCCCCTCACCAATTTGTTTTTGAATAAACATATAGGGGTGGAAGGATTTCTATCTCTTAAAAACCACTATATTCCAACATTATTTCACAAATTGATCTGTGGGTTTTCCTCAGTTGTTTTGCGGTGCTTTGAGGTATGAATTTTATTTATATTATATTTGTTCTTCTTTCTGTGTGAAATCACTGATTTAAAAACAATATTTTTGGTGTATTGGGTATTTTCACAAGATAATACTACAAATATTCATTTTTTATGGGAGTTTTTCAATGTATAGATAATGTGAATTTAGAAGGATTTCATTATGTCATTTCTTATTGTTTCGATTGAGGTATGTCATCATATGTGTTTTCTTCAGGTTTATAGAAATATTTGGTGAAATGGATCTTTATAATTTCATTAGCAACTAGGGAACATTGTGAGGATAAGGTTTAAGGATTTTTTTGGAGCAGTTCACACCTTGTTCATTTATGTTTTAGATAGAGGATTTAACCTAGGGAGTTCTTGGAGTTTAGGCCTATTTAAATTGTTTATTCTCATATTTTCTAATTAATTATAAATTTTTATATTTTATTTATATAATTAATTATATATTTTAATATATAATAGCTGGATGTTATGTATTCTATTAGGGACTAATGTTTTTTGGAGATGTCCATCTGGATATGGATGAGACTGGGTGAGAGATGTCGAGTAGTGAATGAAGAAGGGAATACACTAAAAGAAGGTAGGTGGTCCCTTGTACGTACCAATACTATCAAATTAGTTTTATTTATAAATTATATATGATATTTGATATCTCTACATATGTTATCAACTGATTATATTAAATAATCTATTTTCAAAAAAAAATTCCTATAAAAACAGTGAACAATGTGCTATGTGACATGATGGACCATTGTGACCTTGTGTGATATATTATGATTGATTTTCCTGAATAGGTTATGTGGAGACCAAGTAATACCATAGAGACATTATGCTAGTGATATGACCAGGGGGTGAGTGTTCCTACCCGACTATGATAGGGATCATTTGGGTGGCTAGAGCTATGGGATTTAGATGGAATGTTCTAGTGAGTGGATCAGCCTAGGCGTAACATGGAAATAGAGATTGACCTTTTTTCCTTCTCTTCTGAGAAATGACAATAAGGATTTCCATATGGTTTCAATAAGGCTCTATGAAGAAAATAATAAGGATAATATATGTATTATCTCTATGAGATAAGATTTTACTAGAAATATATAAATGATAAAATTGAACCCTTGATTAGTTTCTTGAAAGGATAATACATAGGGTTCCCTAGTAGGTAACACAATTAGAATGAACCCTTGGAGGGATCATAAGCAAATGGATAGTAATGATAATTATTTTCCTCTTAGAATGAATATTAATGATTATATAATACAGTGCATATAGTGAAAATGACATGGGTTGAATTTGGTGGGACAGACTACCCACCAAGATGTACTGAGACACATGTGATTGTTTGGAGTTTCTCCTACGATATGGCCTTTGATAATTCTACTATGTAATGCCTAGGTTATCACATAGGGTTTGAAAATTATTCATGCTGATTTTGTTTAATTTATAATTGTCATTATCATATGAATATAAAATTATATACTTTGACTTTTTCAGATTTAATAAGACCATCCCCCTTGGAATCAGCAATAACACTTCTTAAATATAGAATTCTAGTGACACTTGGATCTTCCATTCAGGTATATACAATAACCTTGGTTTACCTCCTAGGTATCACATTAGTTCCTTATGAATTTTTAATTTTATGGTCTATCCCCCAAGGAATCTACAATGGTTCATGATGCTATAGGATAGCATAGGGTTATCTCTCTATGAATAATCTATGAATCCTAATAACATTAGATTGCCTATGGCCATCATAAGGAATCAGATATGGATCCAGATTCAATAAACATTCTTTGGTTCATCAGCCTAGGAATCAGTTCTATTTCATATTATTATTGGATAATATATGATTACCTCATAACGGATGGAAATAAAACAAAAGATCTTTGACCACCTAGGATTACATCATAGGAATTTTTTAGTTTTTTTAAATAAATAACAACTAGAAAAATAGAAATTTTTAATTGGTGATTTTTTATGGATATGGATCCATCATTAAAAATTAGTAATACCCACATTTTTCAGTTGATAATAATATCTGTCATAAAAAAATTATTTTAAATGGGTAACAATGACATAATACATTTTTCGGTGAGAAATGTTTTTTTATATTATGTTTTTTAATGGAATACTTGATCTATCAGAATATATTTTCACAAAATAATTTTTATTTTAGATTTATCTTGATCGATATGATGTTGTACTACTGTCATAATCTTTAGTGATAGAAAATATGTCTCTATAATTAATTAAGAAATATTTAAATAAAAATCAATGTGGCTACCTACATTTCTCTGTTTTTGTCCCTGATTCATCCTTCCTTCTTTTCACAACCTTCCCCTCATGGAACAGTTAAAGAAATCCACCCTAGATTCAATTTTATCAAATTATTTATTGTCTATTAATGGTTAAATCCTACAAGTATAAACTCCTATTCTACTATCCTTCTTTATTTTTATGACAAACCCTTCCCCCGACTGATGATTTTTTTTTAATCCTAAATAAAAAATTTACCAGATTTGTAATGTTTTATTTCTTTGTTAATCAAGCTTTCTTTGTTCTTCCATTAATGGGTGTCCAACATTGGATAAAAATTATTTGGATCTTCATGGGCTGATTCAAGTTAAAATGGGTTATTTTCCCATTTTTTTTAACCTTTTTGTTTAAAAAATATTCTATTTAAGAGTTTGTTTTTTGTTTTTTTCGGGTACCTGGCCTCCCTACAGACTCCCAATCCATATGAGTATTATAACATCACAAAAAATACATGAAAAAAAATTCAATCTTATAAAAATTAATATATAAGCATACATACCTATGATATATATATGATTGAAAATATTACAATATATATATATATATATATTCAAGGAACCCATTTAAACATATATATATATATATATATAACTTGAATGATTTTTTAGATACATATAAGGAAATATATAATTTTTTAAAATGGGGTATATTTTTATATATATAATCATTCCAAATGTGGAATTAATTTTAAATGGAAACTACATGGATTTTATTGTTGATTGATTAGAATATGTTTATGTTTGATGATTAAAATACTAATTTGGGAATTATTATTATATTTTTAGGAAATATAAATAGAGGAAAAATAAGGTTGATATTGTATATTAAGTATAATTAAAAAAATATTGTATTTATTATTTTATTTTATTTATCCATATATAATTATTCTAGAAATTATTTATTGTGGCATCTAATATATATATATATATAATTGTTAAGAAAGATTATATAAACCTAAGTAATGGTTCATTTATTTTTATTTCAATAAATATTAATTAAGAAACATAAACTGTGGAATGATGAGTCCATATTATGGTAATGTATGTGGAATAGTTGTGGAGTATTTATTAAATTAAAAATAATGTAGATAAAATTAGTAAATAATCCATGATGAAAAAAATATATTTATTTCTTTACGGAAATAAATATAAAATAAACAATAATTCTAGTAAAAATAATGTAAAAATGATGTATTTAATTTACACATAGTGAATAATTTTTAAATTTTTATGGAAAATTTTGAAAGTAACACCTTATTTAGATTACTTGTATAGAATTAATATGGTGATATAATATTTAATGAATTATTAAAATAATTATATTTTGGTAGTGATGTTAGACTATATTTAATTGTCATATTGTGATTATATTTAATTAATTTTAAAAATGTTCATATAATTTTGTAAACTTTTTAATATATATATATACTAACATGTTAATTTACTTAAATAAGTTTTTAAAAAATAAATAAGGTTTCTGATATAAATATATGTATATATATATATATGTTAGAATATAAATATTTGATAGTCATATTTGATTAAAATATATCTAAAAATACATTTAATGTATATATACATGATTTGCAAATATTTTATTAAATATATATAATGTATTAAATAAATATGAGTTGATGTATTTAAAAAATTATATAAAAAAATTATAGTAAATTGTGGAAAAATAGTTAAAATATGTTTTTAAATAAAAAAAGTATTAATAATTATTTTACAAAAAAAAAAACAATAACTACTAAAAATAATAAATATTTTTTAAAAATATAGTTGTCAATAATTAGTAAAAAAATTCTTATTCCTTATCATAATTATAAAAAAAATTAATAAAAAAATACGATAATTTATAAACATGTATTAATAATAAAAATAATTTCTAAAAATAATTAAATATTATGTAATAATTAATTAATAGTTAGTCATAATTTATAATTATTTGTAAATTATATTTTTAATTGGTAAATATTAAAAATAATTTCTAATTATTTGGGTATTTGGATAATTTATAATAAATTTTAATGAAAATATGTGAAATACTTATAATTATTAATAGTTAGTAATATTTATTTAAAAATCAGTTATCACTCATAATTAAATAATATTTCTATGTAAATAGTTTAATAAATTAGTAAAAATTAAAAACAATTGTAATAATTAGTAAACTTTTTGTAATATTTTTAAAAAATAATATTAAACAAATTTAGAAATTTTAAAAATTCAGATTAATTATTTAATATTTTCTAATAAATAAAATAATTATAAATAATCATTACATAATTTTTATCAATTAATAAATAATTAAAAAATGTTTGTAATAATTTTCATATGTTAGTATTAATTATCAATAATATTAATAATTGACACCCGTTAGTAATTTAGGATGATTTTTAATAAATTGTAAAAAAATAAACACAATAGTAATATTTATTAAACATTGATAAATTTATTAAAAAATTATTTATAATTAATAAATCATTATAATTACCAAAATAAAAATTGAATCAACTAGTAAAAATTTTAAAAAAGTTGTAATAATTAGTAATAATTCAAAAGGATTTGTGATAAGTAGTCATTAATAGCCATAATTAAGGTATAAAAATAATTATTTGATAGTTTAAATGAGTAATAATTATTCGTATTTTTAATTTTTTAGATAAAATTTAAATAATGAATTTGACAGTAGTTTCATTTAAGCTTTTAGGATTGGATAAATTATTTCAAAAACAATAAAATATCTGGTATAAATCCTTTCAACATTTATGGTGTGGAAATTTTTTTATCATTTTCAGCATCAAATTTAGAATTTGTTTCTAAAGTTAAGAAAATAAATTTCCATGTAAATAAAATTATATTTTCATAATTATAATGATTGAAAAAATTTTAATTCACATACTGTCATTTTTTTTCTTAAAGGCAGTTAATTTGTTTCAACATCATGAATGAAAGTCACTATAAAATTCAAAAAATTGTTATAGATCTATCATTTTAGAATTTAGTACATGAGTCTTTTGGACAATCTATTTGGAGAAAAAATATAATTATATTTCATATGTATAATTATAACCATCTGAATTTTACAATTTGATGAAATATATAGAGGATGCGTTATATCAGAGATTCCAAATAAGAAAACATGAAGTTGTTACAAAATATATGTATATTAAATCAAATTTGGAAACGAAAAATAGGGTTTTAATAAAATATTTTCAATGGTTAAATAATATTTTTCTAATGAAAATTATTTACTTATACGTTTCTATGAAATTAAGATGCTTTTCTATAATTTGGGTCTTTGTTACCACAAGATCTATGCATGTTAAAATGACAACATCTTACTATTTTTTTCAATAAGACATAAATGAATATTGGAGTAAATTACAATGAAATATCTTTAAAATAGTTTTAAAGAAAATAAAAATGGTTGTATAGATGTAAAGAATATTGAAATCATTTTAGAAAAATGCCCAAATATATCTCTTACCCAACGAGATATAAATATCTAGGATGAAACCCCTAGTTAAGAGATGATGATATTGATAATGTTGATGATCTAATAAGGGATAATGAAATTAGATGTTTTATGGATGTTGATAATTACTAATATAAAAATGAACACATTTTAATTGGTGAAATGCGGATGAAGGTGATGAATGTCGTATTATATTTAGATATTTATTATTTTATATGACATATTTATAAAAAACAACTAACATGTATGATTTTTTATTTTAGATTAATATAGATATTCCTGATGATTTATTATTTTCCCTAATTATGATATTATTTTTGAAATTTTATTATATATGAAATATGTACTGAAAAATAATGATAAGAATGAATATTATGTTCTTTACACTATATATTCAGTCTCTATATATCTTATATATATAAAAAATTTATATTAGATTATTTTATTTTGTTTTTAAATTTTATGTAATTATTACTTTTTTATGTATATTATGTTTTTAAATTTTTGATCTTTATTATATTTTATTTACATGTATGATTATTATATTCCAATATTAAATAGTTGTTAAAATATTATAACTATATTAGAAAATTTTTATAGGTATGATTATTTTTCTCCGAAGTCCAAAGAATATACCAATGATCTATTTAATTTTATTACTTATTTCAGACAACTTAATGATCATCTCAATTCATCTGACCTACAGGATGCTTCCAAAACATTTCATATTAGGAGGGGGTGCAGTTTAGCAATATTGATGATTCATATAACATCTCAGGTAATGATAGAATAAGTATTTTTCAAATTAATTAATATTTATGCATTGGATACTAATTTTTCAATAAAAAGGATTCTACAAAAAAATATTACAATTTACACCCAACAATGAGTTTCATTGAAACAATGTGTTTCATGCAGGACTCAGATATAACGAACTATAGTATACTATTATTATTATTTTAAGTGGTATATATCTCAATGATATTTTAGAGGGAATTAATATTAATAACTATATAATTTTAAGACAAGTTTACTAAATGTTTTTACTTTCATCAAATGAATGTAATAGGAAAAAAAATCTAATTATAAGCATAAAAAATATTTTAAAATGTAGTTTTACTACATCTTAATGGAAACAAATTATTAGTATAATTTAGACACAATTATAATTATTATATTTCTAAATAAAATTTATTTATTAAATATAATTATTCAAATTTAAAACGGGTGATTTATGTTGATTTTTTGAGAACATTCATATTTCGATAAACAATGAATAATATAGAATTTTAAATCATAAATTCTTTTACAAATAATTTTTTCTATAGATAAATTTAGTTTTTATTTAGTTTTAAAGTATAAATAAGTAAATTTTATAAAATTTAATCGAATTTAGTTTATTTAAAAAAAATTATTTAGAATTTTTATATAAAACAGAATAAATTTTTTTACTTTTTTTACTTTAAAAACATGCTTTGTTATCCCATACGCGAGATAGAATTTAGACTAATTTCATCCTTTTCTATTGATGTAGTATGGAAAAAATAGATCTGTATTTTTAATAATCATAATTTATAATTTAATATAATATCAATTTTTTTTACCTACAAGATTATTTAATGTGATTAAAATTATTTACAGTGATTAAGAGAAAAATTAGCTTCACAAGTGACTATACCATAAAAATAGAGCCCAAAATGACTTAGAAAATTGTAAAAAAATCTGTTGGATGAATATATATCTACCCTATACTTTCTTTTATATAATTTTAACCAATATTTAATCAACATTACAAAGGAAGAAGTGGGTGTAATTCCCATTCCAAAAATATAAAATAATTGCACTCCTCATCCACCGTAAAAAGAACTCAAACATACCATATATTAACACATATCAATACAAATAGATCAAACAAAATTTGATCATATAGTCTCCAAAAATCTATCCCAAAAATCCAGAGGCCTCTCCCTTGGTATAAATCCACCCAAGGAAGCCCTTTGGTAAAAACCATAAATAGATACCTGAAAAAGTGGTAAAATCCTTCCACTAGATCTTTTGTAATACTTTCATTATCCACCACCTAAATACTTCTTATTAAATTATCATATGATAAAATAAGTATCCTAAATATACATATATGTTTTATTCTATGGTTTTGACCTAAATCTACACACACATCCATCTATGTGGTAATGACATTTCTGTTCGTGTTTGGCGAACTACTTCCTTGTGTAACGATGACATTTGTTTTTTCCTTTACCACCTCACATGGTTGGAAATTATGATGGGTATATTGTTTCTATATGATATATATATAATATTTATTATTTATTCATAATTTTTTAGTTTCTATATTCACATCCCTTTAATGAGTTTTATTTTTTGTAAATGTGATATCATCATTTGTGGATATGTGGACTACCACGTCCTCCATGCGATGTGAACGTTCACACATTAAATGGAACATAATAAGGATATATTTAATTAAAATATAAAAAATACATGTAATTTATATGATATTATTGATATAATTCACTTTCATGGAATATAACACATCATTTTATTTTTTACCTTTTTTACACATTGAACATGTGATAACATCATTTGTTGACATGTGGACTACTACCTCCTTGACAAGATGTGAATCCTTTAACATCACAAGAATTATATATATATACATATATATGATTAAATAACGTGTTATTTATTATATAATTATCTTTAAATAAATATGAATATCCCTTATCTTATTTCCTTAATGATCTTTGAAAAATTAGAATTTCACTCAGGCATACATACAACCTAGAATATCAATAATCGTATCATTGGTCATTTTTTCATAACCACCATTCTTTATTGGTTTTAATATATTAATTTATTTATACATAAGATAATTATTCCATTATTATTATCATCGATACATTAATGTAATAGAATCTTTGACCATAGTTGAACTTCCAAAGTCATTTTTGGCACCTATACCCAATATGGCCAAAGTGGATGATTTAAACAAAATCATTTAAGTAGTTGTTTAAAACATTTTAATAAGTGAAATAAATATAATAATGTACTTGATAATATTTATGAAGCAAATAAACAATTAATATACATTTATTATTGATAAAGATAGAGACACACATGACAAGTTGGACTCATGGTATGTGATTTTATAAAAATCTCATTTCATTGATACATTTCTCAATCATATAAACCATTATTCTATTATAAAGTTTATATACAACCAAAATTTCATTCAATATTCATATTATATATATTCTCGTGTTATTTAATATTTTTAAAATTTTATTCTCTCTTCTTTATTATTATTTAAATATTTAATGTGGAGAGAGAGATATTGATTTTTTAAAATTTAATTTTAAATACATTCCCTCTATATAAATATATATGAGGTAATTTTACATATTTATTAATATGGATATAAATGTATTATGAAGGAAACATTAGGTTTTTTTATATTTTTCTTCCTCGATAACCCTTTATATTTTGAAAATAAAATAAAACCCCTCTATTCTCTTTTGGGGTATTTTGTTCATGAAAATGGGTTATAAAAATGTATTGATTATTTCCATATATTTAACTATTTTCAAGTTATTTAAATTTCAAATTGTATAAGTGAGATGTTTAAAATTGAAATCTTTTATGTCTTATGATTATATAATGTTTTTGGAAATTTGACGAGTTATTCAATGATAAACTGATGATAAGTGGATCCATGATAAAGCAATGATGGGTGAGTCTGTTATATCCCTCTAATGCCTTGGGTATTGAAGAAAAATGAATGGATATTCTATTTATAATAATGACATGCACGTAAGATAACGACTTAGTTATTCCATTTATAAGAGTAAAAAGTATTATGATCTTCGAGGATTATTTTACATGTTTTATATAATTGGTATGGGTTTTATAGTAATATTGTTATTTCAAAAATGGTTATAAATTATACTATATTAAAAAGAATGCTATTTATAATTCTTAAGGGTGAAAAGTTTTACATTTTTATAAAGAATTCATGATTTAAATTTTTATCAACTAACTAACAGTTTTCTTCTTTTATGTGCCTTAATGTGTTTTTATTCTCATACCACTTATTTATAATGTTTTTCATAGTACATAATGATGACTAACATACTGGTAGAATTAATGTTGATAGTCTTGAATATTTTTATTAAAAAGAGATCATGATTCATTCTTAAATGTTGTATATGGTGTAAAAAATTATTCAAATCGAAAGTTTACATTTTTTATTTTTTATTCATTTTCAATGGAAAATTTATATAAGACCCTAAATGTAAAAATAACATTAATGTGAAAGGATGTATAATTCAAGACATAACTCAAAATTATGTAATATTATAATGTCAGGTCCTTATAGTTGGTAGTAAATATTAGTTTATATGGAATTAAAGGGTATGGAAATTATAATAAATTTCCAATAAATTATTTTAACTTATGGTCAAGTTAAAATGTTCTTTAATTTTAAGATTACCGTGTTTCTTCATCTAATATATGTTTTATCCGAATAGTTTTCTATAGAAAAAATAAGGAAGCTATAGTGGGATGCTCCTAAGGGGATAAGATATTTCTAAATTAGTATTTTGAGTTAGTTGATATTAGAACATAGCAGTTTCTTATAGTGATGAATCAGTTGAAACATTATATAAATGGGGGTGGTGTCTATGAATGAGAACAACCTGATCTACTAAATAGAAACATGAATTTAGTAGATAATATTATGCTACAACATCCCCATCATTTAGAGGATAATATTACCCCACAATAACCAAATTGTTGATTAGGTATATAGAAAATATATTCAACGTAATGGGTTTCTTAGATTTTGAATTGTGGATATATTAATTCATAGTTTTTCAGATAATACAAATTAGTTGTGGTAAATTTTTTAGAATATCTTCTAATGATGAGAGATTAATTCCTTGGAATAGTATGAATTTATGAATATTTTACCAGATAAATATTTTCCTAGGGCCTCTTGACTTATTATCGAAGATTAATTGGTCAATAAGATTATGGTTGTGTTTATCGATGATATTTTATTATATTATAAAAACCATGAGGATCATGTAATTCCCATATAGATTAATTTTATAACATTAAAGGAAAATAAAATATATGGATTGGTTAGTAATATTGAAATTTGGTTGCAAAAAATTTTATTCCATGTAAACATTGTATCAAAAAATGAAATAATTATTGACCATGCAAAAAAAATATTTTGAAGAATGTCCAAGACCTACCATTGTCCAAGATATTAGTAGTTTTATTAGATTATAGGGTTAATAATTATAGTTTTTTTTAAACAATTCATCATATAGCCCAATATATATATTAATGTGATTGGGAGTTAGGTTTATCTGGTTATAAGAATGTAATTTTTTTTGGAATATATAAAGAATGTTAGTGAATGACTAAATTTTTTTCTTTCCATCTTTAAATTTTGAATTAATCATGTACAATTATTCTTCATTAAAATTAATCAGTTTTTTCTTGATGAAGAATGGAATGGTAATTGTTTATTTATTATTTCAGTCTAAAAATAATGAGTTATATTACCCTATATAGGATTTGGAGTTTGCTACTGTTTTTTTGTATTAAAAATTTACTGGCATCATTTGTGTGGAGTAAATTGTGAAATACATACTAATCACATTTTTTGAGTATATATTCAGTAATAAATAGTTGAACATTATATTGGGAAGATGGATGGAGATATTCAATGATTAATATTACACAATTCATTGACCTCTTGGTAAATAAATCGAAGTGGATGATTATTTGGGTCGAAAAAGTATTTCTACAATAACCATATTATGTTTTGAACATGATAAATTTGTTAATGATTTGATGATTTGTGGACTATACATTGTGGATGTAGTGATATCCTCTACTTTATTTCAGGTTTTAGTGAATTAAACATTTTGATAATGAATTAAGACACCTTATAAGGTGGATCAATCATGGAAGAAAAAGGTAGAATCTATTAAGAGTTATAATTTTCATGATTTTAATTTTGATTAATAGGGTTTTTCTATAATTGGAAAAATATTATATATGACTCTTGATTCACAATTGTGGAAATATTTTTTACCAAAGCTCATAGTTTCCCATTTTTTATTCAACTAGGTAGAAATAAGGTGTATTGAGATCATCGATAATATTACCAATTAAACAAAATGAATATAAAAATCGATGAATTTTTTATGAAGTGTGTGACACACCCATTTTTTTAAAAAAATAAACAGTTACCAAATATGATGCTTCCATATTTTCCAGTACTGGAGTCGATGTGGGAAAATATATCAATGGATTTCATGGTAGGATTTCTAGTAAAATATCAAGGTAATAATTCGATTTGGGTTATTGTTGATTGATTTAAAAAATATTCACATTTCCTTCACATTCACTATACAATGTCTCAAGATTATCTTTATATAATGTATCTAAAAGATAGTATTATGTTACAATGATGACCTCTTTCCATTGTGTCAAACCATGATACTAGGATCACATCCAAATTTGGGAATGTAAATCAGATTTCCTTGAGAACAAAAGTAAATTTCAGTACAACTTTTCATACTCAATTTAATGAAAATTTTGAGAAGATGATTCATTCATTGGAAGATATGAATCATTATTACTCAATTGTCTTCTGGGAAAGCTGGGATCGACATATTTATTTGGATATGTTTTTATTACAATATTAGTTTTCATTCTTGTAAATTTATGGAACCATATGCATCATTATATTGGAATCGGTGTTGAAAACCATATTTTTTGAGATAATTGAGGAGAATATATGCTACTGGGACTATAGTTGGTAGATGATAGAGTGGAAAAGTTCATCTAATTTAGTGACCCATGAGGAAAAATCAAATAAGAAAAAAAAAATTCATATAAGAAGAGAAAAGGTCATTCTTTTGAGGTAGGGTATAATGTATTCTCAAATGTTTCTCTACAGAAATGTGTGATGTATTTTGGTAATAAGGGGAAGCTAATTCCATGCTTCATTGGACCATATGAAATCTTAGATAAAGATGGTTTAGTTTCTAATTTATTGGATTTACCCACAATTTTATCATATGTATATAACTTATTAATTATTTTAATGTTAAGGATGTTTGTACCATATTCCTCTGTTGTTTTGATACTTTATGTAGTTCAGTTGGAAGATAATATTTCTTTTGAGGAAAAACCAGTTTAGGTTTTTGATGATATAGAAATTTTTTTGTATAATAATGTAACTCATCACGTTATGTTTTTCTTGAAGAATGATTTTTTTGAATATGATACATTAAAATCTAAAAATTCAATGAAGGAAAATTATCCAAAAATAGGGATACAATTTCTAAAAGGGGGAAGGATGTATCATTCCATGTAAGGATAGAATAATTATTTTTCATATTTATTAATATCAATTAATTGGACATTAATTTTACATTAAAATTTATTCTATGTTATATATCATACGTAACACAAGATAAATGGCTTTTTCTTACATCTTCTATTATATGAAAAACTAAGTTATACCGAATAATAATATAATTATATTGTTATTATTATTTTATGTTGTAGTTATCACCTAGTTATTCCATGAGTATGAATTTATTTTAATAACTATATTAGTTTTTACAGTTGTTTTAAATAAATATTTTACATTCATCTATTAAATTTGATAGGTTTAAAATATGAAATAATAAATTTTAAGCATAAAAGTTAATTTTTTTAAGTTAGATTTACTGGCTTTTAATGGATAACCCAATTTTTTTTTCAATTTTATAATTTTTATATTATATATTAAAATTAATTTGGGAAGAAGAATATAAAAATTTTCATTGGATGAATTGTACATACTTTTCAAAGAACCTTCATATTTTGATGAATAGTGAATAGTACATAATTTTTGTTCATAACTTCTTTTTCACATACATTATTTATATGATTAAATGATGCATTTAGTTGGTTTTTTAGTAAATTTAGATCCATTTTATATAATTTAATTCAATTTATATCATAATAAACAATTTTATATTGAATTTAGATATAAAGACTTATCAAACTTTTGTATATTTTTACTTTAAAACCACAGTTTTCATCCCGTCCGTGGGATTAATTTAAAATTATTTTCTAAAAATTTTATGATCAAAATTTTCTATAAAGGATTAAATATTTTTAATTATTAGTTTTTTTAATTTCTAGTAAGTTAGACATAGTTTTTGACCAAAAATATTACTGAACTATATTACAATAATCATAGTAATTAAGAGCATAATTAACATAACAAGTGACTAATCATTAAACATAAGGCCCAAAATGACTTATGAATATGACCAAAAAATATTATTGGGCCATATTTATAACTTAACCTCCATTTTATTTAATTTTTACCATTATTTGAGATATAATACATGAAAATAAATTGAGGGGAATTCCATTTAAAAAAAACTCAAGAACGTCACTCAACCTCTACTATAAAAAGGTACTCACACTTCCCATTTAATCACTTTTCTCAATGAATTTGGATCACCAAAAATATGATAAAATATCCTCCCAATATCCCTCCATTAAATAAATATTCCTCGCACTAGGAATTAATCCATCCAAGGAATTCTTTCGGTGAAAACTAAAAGGAGTAAACCCAAAAGAGGTAACATCCATCCACAAGCTCTTATATTTTAATTTATTTATCTACCACCAGAAGTCTTATTATTCAATGATTATATGATAAAATCAGTATAATAAGTATACAATTTTTTTTTAAATATATGTTTTTTATATACACAAACACAGACTTCCATTTATTGGTTAAAAAAATTGCAATTCATGTACGATGACCTATCACCCCAGGTAACAATGTTGTTTGTTTTTCTTTTACCACATTTCTTGGATTGAATTAGGATAGTATAATTTTTTTATATGATGTACATATACATATATATTATTTTTTATTTCATCGTACTTATTTCATATCTATTTATAGATACATTCTTTTTTTTCCATTTGGTGTAAACACGAAAATATCACTTGTAGACGTGTGGATTACCACCTCCTCAAAGAGATGTGATATATTCACAAGTTACATGGAATGTATTATGGAAGGTTTTTATAAAAACTATGTGACATAAATTTATCTATATTATATTAATTAAATTATTAAATTCATGTAAACAAAATATATAGTTATGTTTGTTGCCCTTTCACACAGTGAAAAAGATATAACGTTGTTCATAGAAGTGTGGCCTACCACCTCCTAGACACGATGTGATTCCTTTTAAATCATAAAGATTATATATATAAATATATATATATATATATATAATTAAATAAAAATATATTTATTAGATATTTATAAATTTTTAATGATAAATTTCACTTACCTTCATTCCATAACGATCATTGATAAATTTGAATGTTACACGGGCATATGTACGACCTTCAATCTTCTTGATTGTAACATGTTTTTGTTTGACATAACCATAATTAATTTTTTTTAAAATTGTAATTAAATATAAATATTATAATCATGTTATTATTATTATTCAGGATAAGTTTATTTAATGAACCATTTGACCATAGTTCACATACTAATGTCCTTTTTTGACTCGCAAACCGAATATGGTCACACACCCGACATAAACATAATTGATCAAGAAGTTTAAGAAAAAACTTTTAAAATTGAAATAAAAGTTTTGAATAACTTGAAAAATTTTCTCAAGCAATGAAATAAATAATATATTCTTATCATTCATGATGATAAATACACGAGTGACAAGTCAGACTCTTGGTAAGCGGTTTTTTCTCAATCTTCTTTAATTGAGAAATTTATTAATGATATGAACATTTATTATTTTATAAATTATATATATATACCCTTTTATATTTAATTATATAATATATATATATTCTTATGTTATTTAATTTTTTTTTAATTTTTATTCTTCCTGGTGTGTTATAATTTAAATGTTCAAATTATTATGGGATGCTTTTAGTGTATAAGTATTTTATTTTCAAAACATTACTCTGTTTAAATATACCTAATACTATTTTACATATTTATATAAATGTATATAAATTTATTATAAATGACACATTATGTATATTTTGATATTTTAATTCCTCTATAAATCTTCATGATTTTAAAAGAATATGAAACCCCTCTTTTCCTTTTTTTATATTATGTATATAAAATTGGGGTTGAAAAATGGATTTATTATTTCTATATCTTGAAGTGATTTATTGGGATTATAAATTAAATTTTATGACTTAAATTTTGAAAATTGAAATCATTTAACATTTTTGATATATATTAGTTATTAGGCATTTTATTGGTGGTTTCAAAAAACATGATGGGGGATCCATAATAAACCAAATATAGGTGGCTTTGTGATATCCATCCAATGCATTGGGAATAGAAGTCAGCCGTATGGATATTATATTTGAAGGAGTGATATTTTCATATTTTGACTGCATGTTTATTCTATATAAAAGTGTGACAAGTAAAATGATGTCCCAATATACATTTATATATTTTATATGGATTTTATGTGTTTTATGGTAATCTTGTTATTACAAGAATGGTTAGAAAAGATATTAATTTCAAAGGAACTTAATTAATACTTCCTATGTTTGAATTATATTAATTCTTGATAATATTTAATGTATTTCACTATTTATCAATGGACTAATTGTTGCCTCCATTCATATCTCTTAATAATATTTTTATTATATTCCAACATTTTGAAGGGTTTTTATGAGACATAAGGATGATTTAGGGACTGGGAGAAATCATATTGATAGTCCTGTAGAGTTTTTACAATATTTATCATTAGGTTTTTTTATTTTTTTTATGTGGAAAAAATGGATATTGATCAAAAGTGTCCACGTAGTATTTTTTATTTTTTATGCATGAGTTTTGTCCTAAATATATAAAACTGCAAAGCATAATTGATCCTCATTTGAAAGATAGTACAATTCCTAACTGATTTAGCGATTATGCAATGTTTTAGGTCCAGATACTTATAATTGTATACAAAATTATTGATGGATTTACTTCTCTTTATTTTGGTACTCATTTATGGATATATGTTCGATTGTTTAAGTAAATTTTTTTATATTATGTTTTTTCATTAATTTTTTTTAATTTTATTGTGATTTTTTTCATAGTACATTCAATATTGCTATAAAACCTACTATTGGGCTTATAATGAATTAATTTTTAGCACTATTGGTGTCCTGGGATTAGGTTCCCATTGTTGGTATCAATAGATGATCGACTACTGAATTGTATATTAATGATTGTATATTTTATTTTATTCTTATTTTATCAGAATCATTTTGTAATTATGTTTAATAATTTAGGTTATATGATCAATGATATCATGAGATATCCTATTCATAAGACATGATATTTTTTTATATTTTTACATTTACATTTTTTTACACTACCTAAGAAGGAGAGGCATATATAGATCTTCCTTGACTATTTACAACCAGTCTTGTACCTCCCATAAACCATATTATATATGATTTCAGGTATGGGATGGATTGTTCTCCTACTCAAGAGAAGATAATTTTAGGAGGATGTTATATTTTTGTTATTATAACCTATGGATATAGCTGATCATATATAGGACCGAGAATCATAAATTTGGTGTACATGAAGGATATATAGTTTAAAATATAATTTATTATGTTATATATACATTTCATGAAGAATGTATGTCGTACTATATAGCCTGATACTTACCCCTCTATTGAAAATTCCATATTTTACAAGTATATATTCAATAAACATTGTACATGACATCGTTTCGGAAACATAAATCACTATATTTTTGTTTTTAAAAAACAATTATTGATTTTATATTTATTACTATATTAATTTATAAAAATATTTAAAGAAACAATATGATAATTTTATATCCCATTCATTATATCTTGATGAAAAGAGTGAATAGTATTCCACATTTGATTCATGTTTTAGGAATATCTTGGATATTGTTTTGATTTCATGGTATGTATAAAGGGAAGGTGATCGGTATTAGTTCAAAAATGACACCAACTAATTATTTTAGTGCAGGAATTATTTCTTCTTTTATCTATAAAAGAACTCATAAAATGTATTCATATTCAACCACTGGACAATAAGACAAATATTTTCGATCTAAGTTTGAGATGATACAACAAATACAGGGAGAGTGGTAGGAGAAGCATGAGTTGTAACATAAGAGAGATTTGTGGATGTGGGAGTATATGTGAAGACATCCACATGTTTTTGTTTTGTAGTTCCCCCATTGGACACTTTGGGCCATCCTCCTCACACTAATACGAGATGATTTTTATTCTAAATTTTACGTATTTTTTGTATATATATTATTTTTTAAATATTGCAACATTAGTGTGCTTGTTTTTAATTTTTTTATTTTTTTATTTTATATATTTTTAATTATTTTATTAATATATATCTAATTGAAACATATTATAAAATATATAGAAATTAGTTTTGCAACAAAATTCATAGTTTATTTGCGAAAAAGTTACATTTACATCACAAATAATAAGTAATAGTGACAACCCATCAAAAATAGTTTTTTTAATCAATATTTTTTACAATAGACATGACAGTTCATCATAATAAAAAATTATTTGTAAGAACCCATCAGAAATAATAATTTTTTTTACACCAATTTTTCCAAATCCCCATTTTTGATTAATTTTTATCAAAATGGAAATTATCAATGGGACTCGATCACAAAAACATTGAAATCTTGTTGTTATGGATATATTTCAGGACCTTATTAGAGACATCCCAATAATACTCAAAGTGGATATAATATTTCTCATGTGTCATTTTAGAACCTATGGATAAATAGTGTTTATTTATGTATACTCTTATAATATATTAATTTTTTCACATATGACTATGTCACATATTCACTCTAAACTACTGGGTAAATATAGGATCAGGTTAGTAATTACAATATTTTTACAAAAACACCTTTCATAGGCCACTCTAACACTTCGATACCTGATACAACTTCATTGATCATTGATTTGGGTTTTGAAGTGGTTTTGAGATACATGATCATGAAGAACTCTTTTGATAAACTGGAGACAAGATAAGGTATGTCTTAAGGATACTAGTAAACCATGATGATTTAATTTGTTTATTTACTTATATTTTCTGCATGGTGGGTGGTTGATCTTGTATACTGGAATGATTTTGAGTTTATATAAATTATTTCTTCCACATTATATTATGTATAGCATGGTTTATTTTATTTTTCATGTATGTAATGATTTAATATTTTAGATGTTTTTATCATTTATTTAATTATTATTTTTCGATTATGATGTGGGGGTCTAGTCTCCTCATGGTAACACTTAATACCCTTAATTATAGTCAGCAGCCTTTGGCGTATAATAAGAAGCACTTGAGCACCCAATAACCCAACAATCATGGAACTAGTCTTGTGCCCATGCATTGTATATGTTAAAAAGTGGTATAAATATTTTAATATGGATTATATAACAAAAAACTATCTAATTTTCATTCCATACTATATAGGGGGATTATGGACATGTACTAAATCTTATGATAGAAATCAGATTAAAGTGTTAAAAAAACTTTTCATGGTAGGATGTCAAAGATACATGGGGATTGGGATTTCTACTTTGGGATTTTGATTATACAGTTTTCTAATTTCACTGAGTATGGTGAACTTTAATAATAGAATTATTATATATGATTTATTTTTTTATGATATTTTCCTGGTTGAATGAGGTTATTCACATTCATCATATTTTTATGATTTATTGACAAGAATTATGTGTGTTTTAATGTTATTAATATCACTAATATTAATATGTGTATTGTTTAATATTTCAACAATGAAAAATATGAAATTTTCCCATATAACATGCTGGTGGAATTATTCTCAAATATACCATCAAGTATTTTACTTTGGATAACATATAAATTATATTTTATAATGATATGTAAAGTGGTGAAACTATTAATAACCTCATGTAAGGCATGCACAATTACTCTTTGTAGGTTGGTAAAATTATTTCATACAATATTTCTAGTTCTATACAATAATAACCTTATGATAAAATAAAGTGTAAAAACAAAATATATGGTATCTTTCCCATATATATTGGTATTAATATTCAATATAATCATACCCTGTGACTGTGGGAACTTGATAAAAATAAATATGGGTGACAATTCAATGTATATATGTACAACATTTTGAGATAGTGATCTGTGAGGGGACAAATACAATTTATGGAGGCATAGTGATGATTACACTGATATGATGGATTCATGGTGGGGTGATTAGATAATAAGTGAGTGTTAGGGACTTATTAGGTGGATAAGTAAGCATGTGATGTTATATGTGTGTATATTTATAAGTGAAATTTCGAAGTCAGTAGTTGATCATGTGATATGTATTTTTAAATTTTATATAAAAAATTATATAATCTATTAATGTATTTAACTTTGTGATATTTGACCAATAAACTAGGTAGTAGAGCCATGTGTTTTGAGGGATGAATAAATAAATTGGTGTGTAAGGTATTATGGTTTATATTTGATTAGTGAGGGTTACATGAGATATAGAGTGGTTATCTTGAACACATGAATTCAATAGCTACAAGATTCATGGGTATATGCTCTAGGTTGAAATTAAAAATAGGAGGTACAATGGTATATAGTGGATTAATTAATATTCCCATGATTTTCATTTATAAATAACCATGTGTGCTAGTTTTTTATATAAAGGTTTTTTCTAAAGGATAGTAAAAACTTAGTCCCATGAATTAGGGATTCTTGATCTGATTTGGGAAGAATAATTAGATTAAAATATTCCAAAATGATTTGATATGATGTCAAGTGGTTAGTGATCACATGATAGACCATGGAACTGGTGAGACACCTCAATTGTTTTTATAGGATCACTAAGTGTGATCTTGGTATATGCAACTGATATTTTTGAGGAGAATAGTGGTGGATTAGGTTTATAATCCTAGGTTTGATGATATGTGACTCATGGTTGCATTAATAAAATTTTAAACTCTCATGGTATTTGATTTTACACCACCATTTTAGATGGAATTTAAATAGAATGTGATATTTATGTGTGGTCCTTATCTGAAATTTTGATAATAAAATATCCATGAAAAAGGAATGAAATGATATATTCGATGAATTTTTCAGTTATTTGTGTCCTTCTATCCTTAAAATAATAAGAGGTGATTCCTCTATAGTGGTGGTGCCAGTGTGGAATATTGTTTCCAGGCATAGACTAGATGTTACTATCTATTTAAGGGAGTGGCATTCATGGGATAATATAACATGTTTATTTTGTTCTTGAGGAGTAATATAAGAAAATCAATTTGGTTGGTAGTGAAATATTGTATATGGGGGTATTGAAATTAATTATATATGAATTTTTAAATGTATTTAAGATATATTTTATGTTATCCATGAACAATTTATGTTTTATGAATCTTATTGGATGTTGGTTATGAGTGGTATAGTAATATCCAGACATTTTGTGTAGAAATTTAAGGAGCATATGTCATGGTTGAAAAAATATATGTTAATAGGTTCATTGATGAGTGAAATAATTATTTATCGAGTCATGATTGAACTAGTATTATTGTGATAAGGTGTATCCAATTCATTCAATCCCATGGAAAATATAATATTTTATTTTAATATGTGGTTTTTGATAGTTTTTTTGTTCATTGAAACTGGAATAATGGTGTAAATTGTTATGATCTGAAGGTGTGACAAATAAATAGTAAGATATTTCATAGGTTTCAGGTAATTAAAGATGGTTTTATTTTTAAAGGATCTAAATTTTGAAATATAGTGAGAGTTGGTTATAAAATATTTTGTGGTTTTTGGATGATCATAGTATGACTCAAACGAATTAGGAATCGTTATTTGGTGAATTTAATATCACATTATTAGGTATGTTTTTTATTTTTTTATAATATTATTATTGTGTATATTTGAATGATGTCTTCGTTAAGGAATTTATGTTGTTAAATAGTAATACAAATGATAATTTCATTGTACATTTTAGTATAATTTTAGCTAGAGAGTCTAATGGTTGGGACCACCATGGATTGGAATCATATTGTATGTGTCTAGGATAGTGGTGGAGAGTGGAATGAATTTATTGTTTAAAATTTTGTATATCTGGGTTTATGGGTTCTACAAGGCAACATCTCATTGTTCTAGGGGAGGTGATGGGTGATTAGATCCATTTTAATAGAGAATGTGCCTCATGTTTGAAGTTGTGAAATATAATATCATTCAATGTTCCAAGGTAGAATATATAGTTATTATCATGAATTGATGACTTGTATAGGTAAGTATTTATGTATTAATGCTTAATGAGACATCTCATGCTTGATATCTTTTATAGTGTGGAGGTTGTGATGAACTGCAAAAATGCATGTCATGAAAATTCAGAATAAATATGAATTTTTATTTAGCGATAGGGTTAATATGAATATTCAGATTAATATTTCAATCATAAGCATTATTATATCTCAAGAAGTGTATTTTATATTCATTTGCTATCCAATTTATATTTATAGGTTCCTGAGAAAGTTTTATAGAGGTGATTAGTGAATGTGTGGTTATTTTTTTAGCTACTACAGCTATTCACACTGTGAACCATGTGGTTCACACCATTAATGGGGATAGATGAGGGGTGTGAAACTCCTCCAAATTTATATCATTACATGAACTAGGGTTCACTACATATATATTATTGAAAATAGTGGGAGTTTTATATCCTAGTATTTCCATGAATAAACCCCATATTCAAACCATAAATGAGGCTAAATGTGTATTTATGGATTGTTTAAATGATAAATGTTTGGTTGTTCTGAACACCATCATTTTTTGTTGAGGATACATGTGGGGGAGACAACATTAATTTTTACATACACATTTCTTCATTTTTTTCTTCCCCCATTGCCTTAGGAGGTATCCATAATGATTTTGTAGTATTTTTATGTTTAAATCTTCTTTTTTATCCTTTAAATATTCATTCCCATCATTTTTTATTATGTTTTTAAGATATATGGTAGAGTTTTTCAATATATTCCATCAAATAATGGTGAAAATATTCCCGTAATATTGATATTTCTCATCGTTTATAAAAAAGGAAAACTGAAATGATGTACTCACATTATTTCTCAGTTTTTTGAGTGGGGTAAATTACTATATGAATTTTATTATAATTTTTATTAATATGGATGAAATTTTCCACTACAATAGGTGTATGAATTAGATATTTTTCATTTCTTTTGACTGGGGCAGTGTTTGGGGTATTTTTTTTATTAGATAACACCAGATGAATGTTAATAATTTATTCCCATTTCAATAAAAATGAATAGATATTATTAATTAATTATAAATTGATTCAGTTGATTATAATTGTTATTTGAATTTTTTACAACTGACTATTAGATGTTCAATTTTGAGTACGGTCTTATAGTGTTTTGAAAATGTAAAAATCGACTCAAAAGATCTTATAAGAGTGTTTTCGTGTGGACATTTAAAAGGTAATAACCATAAAATGTGGTAATTTTTCCCATATATATATCACACTTATAAGATTTATTTTCCATATATATGAAATGGGATATTTCATCTCACCACTATAGTGAAAGATCTAAGAAATTAAATAAAAATTTTAAATAAAATTAGATTACACTAAACGTAATGAATAATGTGTTAAGGGAAATGATGAACACTTTTATTTTTTCTTGATGCCTCCACAAAACCTGGTCAAGAACATGATTATGATGGTGTAAATTAATATACATGGACCATAATATGAAATATTGAAATTAATTTAGTGTTTTTGGAGAGCCTATATTAGAACCTTAGACCCTCAAGTAGGGATGGTTGATAAATTGTGATTGATTAGCTCAAGAAATCCATGATATATAATAAGGATGACTTCAATTAATTAGGTAGGTGAGAAGAAAATGTGGAAAGTGTTACTCAACCCCTGATATATTGATCACTTCAGTTTCTAGACCTTATAGATATATATGGATTTGATAGGTGGGTGCACAATCCTAAGGATGAATTAAGAATATATATGGGACTTTTTTCTATCTATTATGTTAAATTACAATGAGACCTATCTTATGGGGATAAAGTGCATGCATGAAGTTCATGATAATGATTTTGGAGATATTACACCTAAGTGATAGGTTTTTACTCGAGAGATAAAATCGATATAAGGGATTTGGTGAAGCATTTAATGGGATGATACGATCTTGGTGACCTTTGTAGGTTGTTTACTGAGAACAACCCCTCAGAGGTAGTGATTAGAAAATTAGACGTAATGATCTCATGTGTAACCATAGATCATGGACCAATGAGGTGAGCACCATGATGAAATAATGACGAAGATATGGGATTATTTTTGTGGGATTCAATACCAACCAACTTGTTTTGAAATATCAGGGATACCGTAGACTAGATATTTATATTTTTTTTACCTTTTTATTATACTACTATTGAATTTCCTGGATATCATCTGGTGTTTAGGGATGATAAATTTGGATATTATTAGATTTTTAGGATAAACTCCTAAGGACTATTGATTATTTCATGAGAAATGATTTTATTTAATTGTATTATACCCCACATAATTGGAGATGATTTATTGTATATGAGTAATTCCTAGGACACTGTGATTTTACTTTTTGTTCTTCATGATATCCTTGGACTAACTTATAGGGTTCAACTTAGTGCATTAAGACTATTAATTTATTAGGGTAGTCCCACTATGAATTTTATACCAATTCCAATGATACTAAATTTTCTGTGGTTGTATTACTTGTAATCATATATGGTTCCTAATTATATTAGATTTCATATGTTCATACCCAATAAATAAACTATATTTCATGAAAATATTTTATTTCCAAATTTTATACCCAATGGAATTAGTTATATAACTAAATATTATCTAATATCTAAGGATTAATGTATATAGATTTTTTCTATTAATTATGACTTTAGACTGGACATGATTACAGTTTCGGTGTGGGAGGTTCCACCTAATACGGTTGTATGATTTTAAGACTTGTATATAGATATTTTCTCACCAGATGTTGATAGTATTGTCGATATCATGTTCCATATTAAATCTTGAGGATCGATGAATATTATTTATCAACAAATATAAAATTATTGTTTACCATATAACCATATAACATGTGGACAATGAATTACTGGATATATATATATATGGGAATGAATTAGTGGTTGCATACTGAGTTTTAATCACACCTTTCTCTGCTGGTCATGAGATTTGTGTTCCTGAGAAAACATCACTGACCACATGTTCAAGTAATGCAGATGTACAATGTTCTTTGATCAAGTAGGATACTTTAGATAAACTTTTTAATGATTGAGTTATGGCCTGGGTGTAGAGGTATTTATTTTCTCTATTATATTTATTTCTTATGTGATCGGCCCAGTAGGTGATCTGTCTTGTATAATGGCATGTTTGTTCTTTGAAATCTCTTCTTTATTCCAAATATCATTTTATATGTTATGATCAATATTATGTAAACTAAAAACACTATTTTATTAGTTTTTATATTATTAATATTATTTCATTGTGATTTTACACTCTGATATTAGGTTATATTCTTTCTAGTGTAACAACCTATACCCCTACAAAAAATCAAAAACATATGGTTTTTCACATTACAGGTCCATGTGTCATCCCATCCAGTATGTGAAATCGACATAAAGATAATTTATATATATGTTTGATATTTTATATGAATAATTAGTATATCTCCAAAATAGACATTCTGGAGAACCAGAATGATTAGTTGTACTGGAATACTAGAAACATAAATATCTTACGGAAGTGAAATATTCATCTTCTCAAAAATCATTCTTTATATAAAGTTCCCTTTTAGACTCATCATGCAAAGAACAGTTCTTCATAACCAAATGGAAATATAAATAAAAAATTGGTCATCTAATAAGCTCTACAATGGTAAATATTTGTCATATCAATGAATGATTGTATTCAATTATACAATTATCACAATGGTTTGATAACATATTATTATCAATTCTAAATAAATCTAGATAGGTAAATGTTAATAATTCTGATTCATTAAATAAAAAATTAGTATTTTCCATGATTGGGGAATAAAAAAATCATGTTCGATGAGTTCAAATAATACAATTATTATATGTCATATGATTTTAGAAACAACATAGGATAATAAAATATATCATATTCTTGGGTAATTGTTGATATCATCACATCATAGATGATCAATAATCACTACCTATTTCCCATATCATTTTGGATCCTGAATCCCAACATGCTTCCAATATTTTAATAGATCATGAATCCCTACTTATTTCATATTGTGTATCCATTACCTCAAATAATTTTATATTATTATATATTAAGATATAAGGATTTACCCAATTCATTATTATGATATAATTGGACCACTAGTTATATTAGGGATACCATACATCTGTCTTCCCTAATATAATAAAAAATTCATAAATTTACCACATAATAAAAACGTTGGTAGGAAATGGGTTTCATAAATATTTCATTATAATATAATATTTTTCCATATTTAGAAATAAAAATATTGGTTTCGTTATTCATTATTCATGATGAAGAGTAATTAACATCAAAGTATTTTGAAAATGATGAAAAAAACTTTTAAAATATTATTCAAGCATTTCTTTGAAAATATGAGAAAATACCATTTTCCTTTTAAAAAAAATGACTAAGAATACCTAGAATAATTATAAAGTCTTAAAATTTTTACATAATCATGGAATCTTATAGTTTATAATCCAAATAATATAAAGTTCATGACGGTGGAAAACTCCATTTATTCCATATACATTAAAATAATACATTGTTTTCACACTTTGAAAAGTAAAAGATAAATGGTTCCGAAACAATTTAGGCATATTCCTTTATAAAATATTTTAATATAAAGTATATTGGGGAGAATGTTAACTATATAAAACATTATATTTATATTTATGAATATTTAAGTAATTTTTTGGGTGAATGCATATAGAAGGAAATGATTATCAACCAATGAAGAAAAAACCCATTTTTCTTTGAAAACATTTTCATGGTAATTTTTAGAAAATAAAGGTTTAAAAATTAGTTTAATACATAAAAAACCATCTATTTATTAGAGTATATGAAAATATATTTTATTTAATGGAAAATATCCCTAATGTTTAACTCAATGGAGATTTAGTATAGATAGACTGAAAATAAAAATACATGGTGACATAAACCCTTAGCACATTGGAATATTTTAAATCATAATAAAAATGAAAGATATATATTTGAAAAATATATAAAATTACATTAATATAATGGGATCAATTATATAACATGTCAATATTCTTTTACATCACCTGAAAAGAACATGTGGTGAATACGAAATACTTTTCACAGAAACCAAAGTGAGATTATTTACCATTAACTCAATCCTTGTCCTTATTAATTCATGATAAATCCTCATATATAAAAAAATGTTTATTATAAATAATTTAAAATCAATAATAATATATATAATAAAATATTTTATTTACTTATGACATATTATTGTTATTTTATTATCATTTTTTATTTAAAATCACTGTTTCATGTGTATACATCTTAATTTTTCCAGACTTTTTCTGTTCAAGAGTCCAAGTCCTATACATTGGTCATGGATTTATTATCTCCATAATTTTGATAATTTTATTAGTATAATATTTGGCCACTATATAAAATTTTATAACATTTCATATTAATCAATGATGAAAATTTATTTGCATCACTTCATGGAGATGTTATTTCGGACGTACGAATGAGTGGCGTTACAACTTTTTGATGGATAGAATAAAAAAGTAAATAATAAATCACATGTATAGAAATGTAATAATTTCATTTTTTAATATTTACTTAGTAAATAAATCATTATAACAATCAATATTAATATATAATGTACAATGAAACACATTGCTTCGGGGGTGGTTGTAGTCCACATATACGCATGATCTATGTTTTCTTTTAAAATAGGATAGAATGCTAGTGGATAATGGTTGGGACATTATAATAATAAAATTTATTCATATTCATTATAATTATTTCATTAATTTTTAATTAATACCATATATTTCTAGGAGGTATAAGATAAAATAAATTTTATGGCACTTTGTTAAGTGTTATACCTCTTCAATACGAACCCACCTTTATCTTACACCATAGTAATTGAATTGATGGTATTATGGAATTAAATAATGCTATACGATTTGGGTAAGTAATACAAGAAAGTAATATGTTAGTTTTTTATTGATATAAACATGGAATTTTCTGAAAAATAGATAAGATGTGGTTCTGTTTTATAAGTGAGGGGAGGGGAGACCTAGGAACCACCTAACGTGCTAAATTAAGAAAAACTATTTTCATGTTAATGTGAAAATCAATGATATATTTAGAAAATCATATAGGAATAATAATAATAATATCATTTAGTAAAATTCATTTGGGTTTGTTGTATTTTTTAAACCTAATCACTTATCTTTAACCCATGTTATTCTTTTAGACGATTATCAGGACATCAATTCTTTTTCATATTACTTTTCATGATAGTCACTATAAAATGAAAAGATATCCATAAGTGGATATGTTATATTTGGAATATCGTATCCCATTAAATTTTCCAAATATAATATTTTTATGAATTTTAATGTAGTTATTAAAATACAATTTATCATAACATACCATTAAATTCATTTTGAAACTATTGAGATAATTTGATTTATATGATTACAATATATAAATTAAATTAATGTATAAAATCTTAAATAATAAATAATATGTTATCATTACCTATTATTTTTGGGAACACACTAATTTATCAATATGGTATTACATTTAATAATATTAAATAATTTATTTTATTTTTCTATCATATGAACAAGTATTGTGTCGGCATTGCGTATGAATTTAATGAAATTATTCCATCAATAATAATAATAAATAAATGAACACAATAGAAACCAATATTTTACAAAATAACTATTAATAAATGAACAAAACCTCTTTTTATCCCTATAACAAAATCATGAATATATTAAAATAAAGATTGTAAAATTCTATATTTATTTTTTAATTAAAATAATCATAAGGTCATTATCAATGAAAATTGGAAATAAATTGTTATAAAAATGAATAAAATATTATTAATATAAAAATTAACATATTAAATGATATAAAGAAATTTTTTCGTATATTTATATATCATGTATCATATTTTAAACCCCTTTAAACTATTTTACCTTACCAAGGTGATGAATGATTTTTTTGGGTACTATTATCAATGAAGAAAAATTAAAAGTGATATATTTACCGGGATGGAATGATCATATCATAATAACTATCTATCTATGGATAATATGAAATACTACGATATAATATTATATCTAGTGAGTACTAATGACATCCCTAAAATATTAAGTTAATCTATAGATCCAAATTAGAAAAGACTGAATGTGGTATTTTATTCAATCATACCACTTCTTTAATTTATATGATGTGAATATTATCTATAGTGAAAAATTATCAAATTGAAATAAAATTTACTAGTTTCATTTTCTGTTCAACTATAATACAAATAACATTGTGTTCTTTTTATGTATGTAGATTCCAATGAATAAAGACATGAATATTTTTCCTATTTCAATTCATGTATTGGAAATTATTATAAAATAACCTTATATTTATATATCATCCTTAACATTATATCATATCATGTAACATGTTAAATAATCTAAAATGTCAATTTTCATCATTACCAACTAGAAATATCTATTCAAATCTTTATATATCTCCATAAATCCAGGATGTAGATTGAATGATGAATAGTGAGATACATCTAAATAATACTTCAATTATTATATTAATGGGACACAAAATATATTCCAAAACCAAATCACTCCCATAAAAACATGGTTGAACTTAAGAATAATCCTCAATTATTCTTTAATACTATATATTCCTTCAACACCTATTTTATCATTATATATATTTATGGTTGAACATAAATATGATAATGATATGACATATTATTTTTCTTTCAGATTTCAATTCCTAACTTCTTAAAATCCATAAATATATATTCTTTTTCAATCCTCTTTATAAAAAAACTATAATGGTCTTTCTAACTCCTTGAATTAACCACATTGGTCGTCATTCTATGTGGGTAATGTGTTGAGCTTTTATAATCTATAATCATCTCCAACCATATTTTATAGTGTACTGCAGTCTCTTCCATGGTGAATAAATAATTTTACATTTTATGACATATATATATGTCATACCATTCACTATTTTGATAATTATTCTATATCATTGATTAGAAAATTATGGTCTCCAACTCCAAAACATACGTCTGGTAAATTTTCACATGCATTTTCAATTAGTGTGAGGAATATTCAATCACAGAGTCATTATTAATAATAGAACTTCCTTCTCCATTCTTTTCTAAATCACTCTGTACAATATATACTCTTAAACTACAATGTAATGTTACCATATGTACACTAAACAATATTCTCTTCAGCACTTTCCAATTATTATCACATTAATCATTCTATATGAACATAAATCTATTATGAGTCAACTATGTGAGTGGATTTGATTGTAATGGGAAATTTCTCAAAAAAAAATTATAATGTGCTTCCAACACATGAAATATATAGATCATGGTTACTATGGTTTCTTGAGTTTATTTACCAATATCATTCATCTTTGAAGGATCCACTGATATATCCTCACTTTTTATTATAACACACATGAATGTAACATTATAAAGGAAAAATTCACACAAGGTAAAATAATCATTGAACTTCATGTTCCTGAGGGTCTCCAAAAAATATTTCAAATGATTTTCATGATGTTTATAATATTTTCATATATCATAGTGTTATCTATAAATATGATCAAAAAATAATTAATGAAAATTAAAAAGACTGTTTATTAAATCCACGAACATATCCTTGGAATTAGTAAGTAAAAAATGGATTCCATATATATATTCATATTATTGATACATTGAATGAAAGGTTTCTTTAGTTATTTCATCATTTTTAACCATTATGTGATGATATATAGAATTATGATCAATTTTTGAATAATGTATCATTAGACAGTCAATTAAATATTTTATATACTATATCCAATACTATCCACTAATAATAGTTATTCGCTCCTAGGTCCGTCCACTAAAAGTGATTCACCCAATTCATTTATATGTTTGAACCCTTTCACATATTCAATTCACAAATCATAATGTCACAATAGTTTTCATTAATTAATTAATTCATTTCTCTTATGACTAATTGGACTCACATTACAATGTTAATTAATTTGTATAAAACATCATGTATTGAACCCTCGTGAGTATTTGGAGAATCAATACATCTCTCACAACACATGGGTATTTGTAGCCTTAGTCCATATCCCATGAAATAATAATTCCATGCATGCTAGTTGTAGAAAATCGTGTCTAGCACCCCGTAAGTATTTGGATCATCGGTCCCTATCTCAAAACCTTTTTATCAATCATATATATATACATATATATATATATATATCATTGGTTTGGAACTCCATGTACAACACCCACAAAACATCCATAAATTAATTTATAAATTAATTAATTGAATATTTTAATTAATTCATCAACTAATTAACAACATAAATTTCCAATCAAATAATTCCACAATTAATTAACCATTCAACATCTCAATAATTAATAATTTATTAAAAATTCATTATACTTATCATGCCAAATAAATAATTAAATCAACTTTTAATTGTCCGAATTCTTTAACAAGTATGAACCCATCCACTCAAATAGTGATTCGACCATGACTTTAACAATTTACATGAACGTCATAATCATCTCAAACATGCAGAAAAAGGCCCATATATTTTTCAACCAACCCACGCAACATATCTTATTTTTAAAGAACTACATCCAAAAAAAAATTAAGGCACGAGAAACAAACATGCATCAAAATCTACCCTTGGCCAATAGTCGTAACAAACAATCAATTCAAAATCAAAATTTAATGCTTGAAAATTAATTTATTCAACAATTAATTTACTAAATCATATATATTTAATAATTCATAAATTATTTAACCATTTACAATTTAACAAGTAATAATTAATCTATAAATTAATTATTACCAATTCTAAGTTTATATTTATGTCATGTCAAAATATTTAGTATTCTAAATATTCAGTAATTGCCACAATTTTTTTTCTAACTCATGACATGATAATTAATTACTTAATTAATTATATAATTACTCAACCATATCCATTCAAATCATTTAACTATTTTATCCTATCACTTTATCTATATTAGATGTACATGTTTAAAACCAACACATGATCATGTCCTCATTTATGTCACATGGGCGACATCATTTAATTACATCAAAAGTGTCATGTATCGATATATCATGTATCAGCAGCAACAAGAAGACATATGAAATGACAAACCATAAGAATCAAGATTTTACATTACTAATAACCCACATTTTATCATTATTATATATTTCAGGAAAACATACTAGTTCCATAATCAGGGAAACAAACATTATTAATTTATTTAAAGAATCTAATATGCATTATTAAATAAAGTGCTAAAAATTTGGAACTATGCCTCTGGTGTAACTGAAACATCTGACACTTTATCACATGTCGGAATCCAATCCAGAACTGGTCCCCAATCACACACTCACACAACTTTATATATATATATACAAGTGTGTGTGTGTGCACGTGCATTTTCTACTTTGATAAAAAAAATAAATATATTATAACAGTAACCAAAATCAAAGATGTAATGATTCATGCACCTCTAAATTGGTACTAGGGATTTATAAAAATTAACAGACCTTAATTTAACTAGTAAAAAACCAAAAATAGGGTTTATAAGAATACCTGAACCAATAGATTCCTTGAAAATCAAACTCATCCACCTCGCCCATAGAGGCAGATGCCGGAACATGGATCATCGAGTCCTAAACATCAATCACACATACTATTTAAGGATGAACACAATAATGGTTATTATTCTCAAAACCCAACACTCATCCAAAAACCAAATGAATGTAGAAATAATGTCAAATCTCAAAAGAAATGAAGAAAAAAACTAAATAAGATACTACATCAAAGGATCAAACAAAACCCATGGATTAGGCAAGTGGAATCATCCGTGAAAGATGATCCTAGAAGGGGGAGGTGTTGTGTTCTACAACGGTTCTTCCAGGGGTCCAGGTGCTCTACTATAGGGGATTGTCCGGGGGCCATTCACCTGTTATGAATCATATTCGGATGGAGGACGCATTGAAAGTAGAAGGTCCCACATGCGACGTTGCTGGTCACATGCTATAGGGGATTCCACTTGGGTTGTGTTTCACGCTGCTACAGGGGGTCCGGGAGGAGCTTGTGGCATACCATATGGGTGGAGGAGGCTCGAAAATGGGAGATCCGTCTATGGATGGAGCCCGGTGGATCTGTGTCACATAGAGGAGGTAGGGAAGGAGGAGCCATCATACACACTTCAACTGGAGTCTGAGGGGGGGGGGCATGCTCACGATTTTAGGGAAGAAGGGAGTTGCGCCTCGCCATATTTCTTCCTCATAAAATAAATAAAATAAAATAATCAGAATTTAAATTATCATCAATATAATTTTAAATGACTTTTCATTATCAAACACAAAACCACAAATTAATCGTTAATAAAATAAAAAGTTTGTTTGAAAATATCAAAAACCATATTAAATTATTTTAACATTTATTTAATTAAATAAAATCCATAAAATGAGTATAAAATCATCATTATTTATATTCCAACTTTCATTTAATTCAAACAAAAAAACCCCAATTTATTACAATATCGTTAATATGATATTAATGATAAAAAACCCATAACATACATTTAATAATATATGGTCCATTATTAATTCTCAAACTCTTCATTAAATTAAAACGATTCTTTTATAAAACCGAAAGTCACCCAATTTTCAAAAACCATTATTTAATTAATTCTTTATCATTTATTTAATTAAACAATAATAATAATAATAATAATAATAAATGCATCATTACTATTATTAAAACATTATTTTAATTAATCAAAATATATCATATAATAATATTTAATTTAATTTAATAATTTATTAAATAGGGTAAACAACATGGGTTAGAATGCAACCATGTGATCCCCATGCAGATCCATTAATGTGGACATTTCTGCATCGTGTGATCTCAAGACTCATCATGACACTGGCTAAAATTATTCGGTAATTACGCAAGTCCAAAAGTGACACCATTAGGTGTTCCAATACTCAGAATAATATTCAAGAGTTTAGTTTAAAAACCAACCTGTCGATAAACCGAAAAAATGTTTAAAAACATTCGTATTCTAAACCCAGTTAAAAAATGGTCTTTTAAACCATAGATATTGAAGAATCATTGAAAATAAAATTAATGTGGTGGAGAGATGATTCGATATAAATAGAGATAAAGATAATTTAATATAGAGATTTACATTTGAAACTGGATAATTCTAAAAATATTTAATATTTCTAATGATGTAGTATTTATATGACATAAAAAATGATTATATTCTATGAATTGTTTCTTTATTAATATGTTAATAATTATTAGATGTGATTTGATGTTTTATTTATTTAAAATATGATCTTTGATAGATTTAATGGATGTTGTAGATATGTGTATTGAAACGTAGTGATGATTTATTGATGTCGAAAACTATTGTCTAATGGAGTACCTATTATATAGAAATGTAATGAAGTAGATGGAGTATATTAATTTTAAGAATGAATCATTTCAAAATTTATATGATTTACATTGTGATGTTTTTAAAAGTTTTTATGTGTTCTATCCTATATATTTAATGCCTATTTTTAATCCTTTTTGGGATACTATGGATACTATCATTAGTAAGAGTGTCACAAAATCATATTTTGAGTCATTTAATGGTAGAAGAGTTCACGAATCAAAGATTTAGTTTGTGAGAAATTATATAGGAACTTCATTGATTATTATGATGCAATCAGCATATTTAGAATATACTAGTGACATGGTAGGTTTAAATTTTATGACTATCATTGATGATTTTTAAATTTAAAAAGATGATATATTCAAAATAAGCTTAACATGAGTATCTTAGTGTATAAGAAAACAACAATCTAGGATTTATTCAAAATTATGGGAGTTTTACCAGGATAAATTAAAGTGGAACATTTAGATGGTGAGCTATATATTCTATAAAAAATGAAAGACATTATTTTCTCTAGGATTGAGAAGAAGAAGAAAGGTGTACACTTCATGGAACATTTAAATAATCATAGGGAATGAAGAGAAGGATTGATTAACTTTTTCACATATTTGACATCAGTTATTGAAATTCTATTTTTCATCATCTAGGATCTCTTATTAGCTTATCAAAAAAATATATGAACATTTATAGAGATATCAAAACTATTGGACATGAAGGATTATCCAGTCAACATATGCATTATCTAGACCATATAAAATATCTTATTTCATGTGTGTTAAGTATACCTCTATTTAAAAGCTACAATGTATTTCCTTAATATATAATAATTTTCTTAAGAAAGAGTATAATCACATTGAGCATTGGTGTTTTGGTAACTATATTTGCAACATCGTCATCTTTAATGATGTTATGTATCTCACACTCATCGCTATTAAAAATACATCCATGATATTATTAAATATGGATATTAATACATAATCTAAAAAATTATCCAAAATAATGTGATAAACAAGTAGGATTCAATTAAAAGATAATCCTTAGGATAAGACTTTAAAAAAATTCCCCACTAAAAAATTGATTTAATAAAAGTTGTGTTTCAATAAGATCAACCATTACAAAATGAACTTGGGCCTAATCTCTTTTAATAGGATTAAAAAAATTAATATATGTCCCTCACTTGAAATGGTACATATGTAAAAAAATTAAAATGTGTCAATTACTCATTGAACTCCACTGAAAAAATATAATCAATTGGATTACCATACAACAGATGGCATACCTTTGAACCAAATTTAATGGAGGACACCATTTATAATAAATAATTATTCGATATATAATATCACATACCATGAAGAAAATTCTTCCCTCTTCCAATGGTTTTGTAGGGTGATTAACTGTATCTGTTAGTGGGTTATGTTACTTATGTGAAGGATTGGAAAATACCATTATAAATATTTTGGCCATTCAAAATTTATTCACTTATAATTAGAAAAATTTAATATGTTTAAATATAGGTTATGTTTGTATGAGATATAAAAATTATGTATATTGTGAATGAAATTATATATAATATGATATTTTTTTATATCAATATGAAATTCAATTGTATTTAATTATGGGATCTTATTAGATTCAATCCTACAATAATTGAAGGATATATAAATCATAATTTTTTGTGGGACTAGAACACACATTCACAGTTTTTTATTCCTTTGTAAAAGTTCATCTCATTAGTTATCTATTTATGTATCCATTATTCTAGTCATATCATATAATATTATTGTATAGTTATGTAGAAATCAGTTTACAATTGTTCATCATATGGATAATGTCAAATCTGTACCTATAGTATCCAAAATACTAGTTCATATAGCTATTTATAACAAAAATAAAACAATTGGTTTTGTTTTCTTAACACTTATAAATTACTACATTCACCTTTAATTAAATAAATAAATTTATAGATACCCAAGATTACTATATCATACCTGTTTGAATGATTAATATATTTACTTGTTTTTATTATCTATGAATCTCACCTTTTTTTTGTTTTCATATAATTTTTATTTCCATATAAATTGTCAACATATCTTATATTATTGTTATATTATTTTAAACATTTTCAATCAAATTTAATCTATATGTATACATACTTATATTAATTATGTTTTGGGATCATATTCATTAAACTAAATTAATATTTTCTACAAAATTATTATAGAAAACATACATAACATATGATTTTTGTTATATAATTTATAAAAAAAGATAATTATATCTACACATATCAGAAAAAATTACATGCATAATATATAATAAAAAATTTACCTATAGAATTGGAACCATAAAATAAGCATAATCCCTATTAGACACTATAATTAAATCATTATTTATTAGTGGTTTTTTAATAAACACCTCCAAAATTATATTTTTTGTAAAAAAAGACACTGCTTGGTTGACCCAAAATCCTTTGACCATTGCCCTGTAACTCCCCTAATCTTATTCCATGATTTTTATCGCTAGTACTGATGTGTTCCCCATATCACTGGTGTTATATTATCTCCCAAGTCTTTTCCAGAATTACGGTCAGAACCCCCAGACTGATCGCCTCTACCCTTCTATATACTTATTTTTCACCCTTTCCTAACACCACTACTTCCCTCAAGCCATTTTCTTCACTCAAGAACATGCTTGAGATGAATTCAACCCTAATACCACTGATCTATCTCCCTAGTATTAATCCCTCCCTTATTGGTATATTATACTTCTCCATTCTTTCAATTCCACTCTAAATTTTCCGTACTCCTACTAACAATTAGGATTAAATAATTATGTTCATTTTAGTTTTCTATTTATTGGATATTTATTAATGGATTCATTATGCAGTCTCTAACTTGTATACATTACCAAGGACTCAATGTATAAAAGGGTAATCTTTATGTTTTAGTTCTATATAATTATTAATGTGTTGTAATTATAGGAAAAATATTTAATATGGTATTTCCCATAATGAATTCATTATATTTGTCTCTTTATTGATTTTATTAGCTCAATTTTTTTAGTCATATATATTTCATGAATTTCCTTTTTAAACTTAAAAGATGTTTTAATGTTTATAGGTGTTATAATTTTATCAAAAAGATTGGTTTTCAAAAAAAAATGCTGGTATTTTGAAATGAGTATAGGATTCTATTTGGTTTAGTTTTATATCTTCATGGAAAATAAGTATGATATGTGTTTTCCCTTAGATGTGTTTATTATTTTTATTTTATTAGATTACATCATATTATATCTTTTTTTACAGATTTTTTAGAACATTTTATATAATTTTACTATGTTAAATTGAATACAACAGATTTATTAAATTATTTTCGACATTATTATTTATATTAAATGATTATAATGGATTTCATCGGTGTCTATCATTGTATTATATTGTGTATAATGATGATATATTCCTTTATTTAAATTTTTTCTATGGATTTTGTTTGGAGAGACTCCTACTTTTGGAATTAAATTATTTATTTATTTATTTCATATCCTTTACACTATTGTTCAGTAGAGTTTTCTTGAGTATTTTATTAATTGAGAAGTTTTAGTTAAATGTGTTTTCTGTAAAGACCCGTAAAATTAAAGAGAATTTTTTTCTCAATTTTCATTGGGATTTTACAAGAACTCAGTTTCTGACGGCACCTAATTTCGAGGCCCAGTTTTCCCGGAATCATTTTCCGAAGATTGGCTCGGGTATGTTCAGTGAACGAACGAGCGGGTTTTCCTAACTTTTGAACCGGTGCTTGTAATCGAAATCTAAGGGCACCGATGGAATCACAGCGCTGGTAATTGCTTAGGAACACCTATTCCAGAGTTGCGTTTACATGAGAGGAGTTGTTGAAAAATTGTGGAAGGTAAAATAAAATTGAGATAAAATTTTATTTCTTTTTAAGTGGTTATATCCTTTGAGTGGAAGTTGTGGAACTACCCATGAGAGGTTAAGAGGGTGGTGGTGCCCACATGAACTCCACCTCTTCAAATTCTCTAAACCCCCATAACTCTTCACCTTTAAACCCCCATGTATTAAATGATGTGACTTCCTCCACATTAAACCATGCCATTTATTTTGGGAGTTAATCATTTGAGTTTAAAAAATTTAAATGTATGGAAAGTTAAAAATAAAATAAGCTTAACACTTATTTTATTTGGGGGTTGTTTCGTGGTGTTGGGTGTTTTTGAGAGGGAGCAATATTCCTCTGAAGAAGTTCATCTTCCACTTTGAAGAACACGATGAATTCCACTCTCCGATGAATAATGCCAACACCAAAGAAAGACGACCTGTCTTACTACTCCTCTCCGCGGCCAGTGTGAGATGCCGCCCCACCTCAGACAATCTCCTTCAAGCGTGTACGAAATCTTCTTCCGCGACGAGCCTTTGTTCAACTACGCCCGAGGTAGGGGGATTATTATTTCATTTTTTTCTTTTTTACTTTCATCGTTGATTTATCGTTTCATTTGGATCGCTTTCTATCGATTAACGGGAAGGGGTCGGACCGCACAAACACGGCCGACCCTCCTCCCTTGTATGTTGTGTTGTTTCGGTTCGATGGAAAGAGGCGCGGTGCAACAGCAACGCGCGAGGTCATGCGACAAGGATTGTGAGGCGCCGTCCCACTGCGCCGTTGAATCAAACAAGGTCGAGGCGTCATCGCGCCGCGCCAGAGAACCCTAAAGGCACTGTGGCCGAAGCGGGGCCTCGGCGTAGCAAGGACCGGCGACCGGTTCTGGGCCGCTGGTGTCGGAGCAGGGGAACCGGCCCATGCCGGTACCATGGCGGAAACAGCTGGCCGGTCAGAGGAGGAGCCGCGGGTTACGACCCCCGGCTGGCCGGACAGCAGCAACCCCCACATGGGGGCCGCGGTTACGAAACAGGGGGCAGCGCCCCCCCCCCCCCCTCACCGCTCGGCCGTTTCGGCCGAGCCACCGAGCCGCTGGCCGCGCCAGCGCGCTGGGATGGGCTGCCCAGGCCGGGCCAGGCCGCGCCAGCCTGGCCATGCCGCGCCCAAGCGGGCCGGACCCGGACCCGGTTCGGGTCGACCCGGTTCGGGCTGACCCAGGGGGTCTCGATCCGGGCCCAAAACCCCCACTTCCGGACCTCTTACAGTCTTTTGCCCATAACATGTGCTATGGACCTCCGATCGACACATCGTCAGCTGCGATGTGATACTTGGATTGAGGCGGTCGTTTTGATATATTACACTCATGTTTTCAAGGTACTTTGGGTTCAGCTGGTTTGGTTCGTACACGAAACCAATCGGGCTCTCGGAGCGGAAACACTTATAAATTGAGCTCCGGACATCTGATTGACGTGCTGTCGACTTTGTTGGATTCCTCTTAGTGGTACGGACCTTTTGTCTTAATCCGATCATGTTTTGGATGTAGTTGGAGTATGGTTGGGTTGGTTTTGACTTAAAAACCAACCGGGCCCCGGGGACGAAAAATTCAATAACTCTCTGACCGGGCGTCCGATTAACGCGCCGTCTGAGATGTTGAGTTCCTGTTGACGATACAGAACTTTTGGATACATCAACTCTGGACTTTGTGTCAGTTGATGTATCAGCCCCTCGGCTCGTGGAGCGGACCCTCCCAAACGAGCTTGCTGTGTGCGGGAACCCTAGAGCTGGCTGCGACTGCGACGACGATGATGACTGTACAGAAATCCTCCATGGATTCAACGGCGACGAATGCAGCACTTAGCGATCCTACATGGATCAGTGCTACCGATCATGTGTGGGTCAGCGCTCAGCTGTCCTGTGTGGGGTAGTGCCTACAGATCCTGTGTGGTTCCGATCCTGTGTGGTTCATTGCGGGGGTTAATACCTATCGATCCTTTGTGCGTCATTGCGGGGGTTAGTACCTATCGATCCTTTGTGGGTCATTGCAGGGGTTAGTACATATCGATCCTGTGTGGTTCTGATGGATTAGATGAATTAGTGGCTACATCTGATCATCTATATAGTCTTACGAAGAAGTATACTTGTGTGAGCTGAATCCTGACATTCAATCATTATCTTCGATATGATTGAATTGATTTCTTATGTGGATTGTGTTGTGCTATCCTGTGTGGATGTGATAGAACTTGGGCTCAGATGTTGGAGTTGAACTGGAATTGATTACTTAGGTATATGTATGGGCATATACGTAAGTAGTGTCAGATGTTACGTCGTGATTGTATCTTTCCTTTGTGGATTATCCTTTGTGGATTCTGGGAGACCTTCGGGGGTCTCGGGGTCCCTACTGAGCAGCTTATACTCACCCCTGCATGGGCTATGCCCGCACTACATTGTGTTGGTTGCAGATGACGGACAGCGCTGATCGCGGTTGAGGATTGCGGAACCGGTCGGTACTTGGAGGTGGACCACTGGACGGGACGTACTCGGAGCGGACGGCTACACCTGAGGAGCTGTGGAGGCTATCTGTACCCACTCTTCAGGTGGGACTTCCAGTGGAAGGCTCGACGTTGCTGCTTTACTTTCAGTTGCTGTTTTCCCTTTCCAGTTGTACTTTACTTTCAGTTTGCGTTTGTATAATAGCCCACTTACTTTACCGCACCTACTTTTGTACCCAGTTTTTACATAGTGTTTACTTCTGCTTGCTTGCTCTGTGTGCTTGTTTACTTTACAAAGGAAATTCCTTCCCTTTTTATCGATATTTATGTCTTGGTGCTAGTCTCCAGCCCTTGGCCTATGGAAGGCAGACTTGGGGTACTCACGACACGGGCCCCGAGGACGGGTCGTGAAAAATTTGTATCAAAGGAGTTCGGTTCTACCACAGAACTCTGGAATCTGATATTTCTTCTATGTGAAGCAATCGTGTTAAGAGTATTGAGTGTGGTTATCAGTCCACAGAGTCCAGTGTTTGTGCGGCGGCCGATGTATCCATACACCATGACCCTGACATCTGATTTCAGACATAGTGCATGAAAACATTGAATGCATGTGTGTTTCAAGTTTTCATTTTGATTACTTTGTGTTAGCTCACTAGTTATACTGTATTAACCGTGGCGCACCTGTTACTTTTCAGGATGGCCCCACGACGGTAGCCATCTAGGGTTCCGTGTTTTGTACGTGACGACAACCCACCGAGCGACGAGGCCTCGGTATAGGGCCCTTTGACAACAGAGGCACCAGCGGTACCTCTACCCGCTGAGCCACCGATGCTACCGGCCCCATCCGCTGAAAGTGAACATCGCCTTAGTGCACTGCACGAGTTTTAGCGTCAGAGACCGCCAAGGTTCCGTGGGTAGATGGACCCTCAGGCAGCTGAGGATTGGCTGGAGGCAGTTGTACGAGTTTTCTGTTTGGTAGGGACACCAGCAGACCTCATGGTGATCCTTGCAGCGAGTCTCCTGCACGTGGCAGCAGGCAGATGGTGGAGCTTGATGATCCAGGTGCACGATGAGGCATCACTCCTTTGGACGGACTTTGAGAGCCTCGTCCGCTCGGAGTTCGTCCCAGCCACCCTCCGCGCGATGCGCATCCATGAGCTTCTACAACTGCGGCATGGTAGCTTGTCGGTCTCCCAGTACTCAGCGAGATTTACCGATCTCTCGCGTTATTCTACTGAGATGGTACGGGACCCATTCTTCCGGGCCCGGACCATCGAGCAGGGACCGAGGCATGAGATTAGGGAATCACTGATCTCCCTCAGCATTTCGACACAGGAAGGGGTACTGGAGCGAGCCCTTCTCATCGAGAGCTTCCTTGCTGAGCCTACGTCACCAGTGAGACATACCGCAGGGCAGCACGTAGCAGAGTCTTCTGTAGAAGGCAGTCGATGGATGACACATGGGTCTAGGCAGAACAGACCCTCAGGTAGACGACCTCAGGACACTGGCTCAGAGGTGCGGGGCACTCAGCGCAAAGCCAACCTTTCGAGAGACAGACAGTGCTATGCATGCGGAGGGCATGGCCACATGGCTCGTGACTGCCCGAACCTCCATGTGGAGGAGTAGCAGACGGTTGAGGGACCACCCTGGTAGAGGCAGAGGGTCGACCGTGGCGGTCCCCAGGGAGTAGGCGGATGAGGCAGAGGAGCTGTCTGAGTAGCAGGTGGTGGGTGACGCTTTGAGGCTCTACCACCACCACCACCAGGAGGTCCACCACAACCACAAGGAGCTGGCGGGCAAAGACAGGCACAGCTCCAGGAAGCGGAGTCCTACGACCACGGCGCACCTAAGATGATTCGAGGTACTATCTGTGTCTATTCCACCCTTGCTGCAGTTCTTATAGAAATAGGTGCGAGTCATTATTTCATATCCACTGCCCTTGTTCGGAGCTCAGAGATTCCGATAGAGCCGTTGGCTCGATCTTTACAGCTAGAGACTCTTACGGGAGCAGACTCGATGATTACGCACTGGTTCTGGTAGTGTTAGCTTACTCTAGGATGCGAGAGCTTAGGCTGGGATCTTCTTGTAGCGGCGTCGAGGCCTTACGACGTCATCTTGGGTAGGGATTGGTTATCTACAGTTCATGCTCAGATTGACTGAATTAGGCGCAAGGTGCGATGTGTACGCACCGACGGGAGCAGGTTCACCTCCACCTGCGAGAAGGGAGCCTTTGTAGCACATGATGGACTCATGCAAAGGAGAGGACAACCCATCACTCATCAGTTGCCTAGACTCATCCTAGGAGCAGTTGACGTGCGGAGTCCTGATTTTCCTGCAGTGGTGGATCAGTATGCAGATGTTTTTCTCAATGACATTCCAGGACTACCTTCCTCACAGAGAGGTATAATTTTATATTGACCTGTACCCCAGGACAGCCCTGATATCCACCCTAGCATATCGGAGGGCTCCCGCTGAGCTTCAAGAGCGACGAGTACAACTGGAGGACTTGTAGGGAAATGGATTCATCCGACCCAGTGTTTCACTCTGGGCTTCCCCGATATTGTTCGCCAAGAAGGCAGACGGGAGCTTGCGACTTTGTGTCGATTATCGTCGCCTGAACCAGGTGACCGTGAAGAACAAGTATCCTCTACCGAGGATTGAAAACCTCTTCAATCAGCTCAAAGGAGCACGGTGGTTCTCAAAGATAGACCTTAGGTCAGGCTATCGTCAGATCAGAGTTCTGGATGAGGACGTGCAAAAGACGGCCTTCAGATGTCGGTATGGCCACTATGAGTTATTGGTTATGCCATTCGGTGTAACCAATGCTCTAGCAGTGTTCATGGGCCTCATGAACAATATCTTTCAGCCATACCTTTATCAATTTTTCATTGTCTTCATCGAGGACATATTGATATACTTGACGACTGAGGAGGAGTACGCCTACCACTTGCGGGTTGTACTAGACACACTCTGAGAGCACCAGCTTTATGGAATTCCCTCTAAGTGTCAGTTCTGCTTACGTGAGTTCCACTTCTTGGGACACTTCATCTCTGAGGCGGGAGATGTGGTGGATCCTGCGAAGATCGATGTAGTGCTAGCTTGGGAGCCACCCAGGAGCGTGACGGAGGTGCGGAGTTTCTTGGGACTAGCAGTGTACTATCGGAGATTCGTGCCGGACTTCTCTAGAGTTTCGACACCACTCTCTTCTTTGAAGAAGAAGGGGAAACCCTTTGTGTGGTCAGACAGATGTCAGCAAAGCTTCCAAGAGCTGAGACAGAGATTGACCAGCGTGCCTATCTTGAGGCTACCAGAGGAGGGAGTTGAGTACGTAGTTTACTGAGATTAATCAGGGACTGGACTCGGATGTTTCCTGATGCAGGGGCGGGTAGTGATCACCTATGGATCACATCAATTTAGGCATCATGAGCAAAAATACGCTACCCATGACCTGGAGTTATCAGCAGTGGTCTTCGGTCTAAATATGTGGCGACACTATATAATGGGAGAGTGCTTTATAGTCTTTTCTGACCACCAGAGTCTCAGGTACATCGTCTCGCAGAAGGACCTAAACCTGAGACAGCGATGATGGCTCAAGTTCCTCCAGGATTATGACTTTGAGATAGTCTATACTCCTGGTAAGGGGAACATATTAGCCGATGCTCTCAGCTGGAGGACGAGCATTCAACTGCTAGGGGAGGTGACAGAGCAGCTAGCCGCTTTGCAGATATCCTTCATGGATAGAGATGGAGCAGCCTTTCTACAATCACTCACAGTCACTCCTCCACTTCTACAAAGGGTCAGAGAGGCACAGCGTGGGGACACAGACTATGAGATGCGGCATGCACTAATATCCTCAGGACATGCACCTGATGGATTCTCTGTGGGAGGAGAGCACATCATCCTTTTTAGAGGACATACCATGGTACCAGCTGCTTTACAGTAGGAGGTACTGAGGGAGTTCCACACTTCCTCTTTAGTGGTACATCCAAGAGTGGAAAAGATCTACCAGGACCTCAGATGACAACACTGGTGGTACCAGCAGGCATGGTACAACCCTTGGAGGTCCTGGGGTGGAAGTGGGACGAGATATATATGGACTTCGTGACTGGACATCCATGCACTTCTAGAGGTCAAGACTCCATTTGGGTGATTTTCGACCGACTCACCATGTCGGCCCACTTCTTACCCATCCGAGAGCAGGGGTCAGTGGAGAGCTTGGGACATATCTACGTTCATGAGACTTTATGGCTTCATGGTGTGCCATCGTCTATCATCTCCGATCGAGATGCTCGCTTTACTTCCCAGCTTTGGAAGAGGTTGTAGGAGGCATTTGGGACGCAACTACGTATGAGAACCGCCTTTCACCCTCAAACAGATGGTCAGACGGAGAGGACCATTCAGACTCTCGAGGGCATGCTCCGTGCATGTGTGCTAGACCTTGGTCACAACTAGGAGGATCACCTACCCTTGGTGGAGTTCGCGTACAACAACAACTACCACTCCACCATCGGGATGGCACCATACGAGGCGTTGTACGACTGACCTTGCAAATCACCGCTGTACTGGACAAACCCTGGGGATTCAGAACTTGTGGGACCAGAGATGGTCCAGGCCATGACAGAGAAAGTCTAGGTCATCCAGGAGCGGATGAGGACAGCTAAGAGTTGACAGATGTCTTATGCTGACAGGAGGCGGAGGCCACTGAAGTTTGAGGATGGAGACCATGTCTTCTTGCGGATCTCACCTCGACATGGATTACGGAGATTTGGCCAATGCGGCATGTTATCTCCACACTTCATCATACCCTTCCAGGTCCTCAGAAGGATTGGAAAGGTGGCTTATCGCCTAGCTCTACCACCTCAGTTGCACCGGGTGCATGACTTCTTCCACATATCTCAGCTGAGGAGATATGTGCACGACCCGATGCATATCATTGACCATGGGGAGTTGGACATTGATGATGTGGTGACTTTTTTAGAGGTCCCAGTGGAGATCGAGGATTGACAGGAGTGGGTCCTACGTGGATGGTCGATTCCTCTAGTGCGCATCAGATGGCAGCACGAGAACCTCCAGGAGTGCACTTGGGTGCGGGAGGCTCAGATGCGTGCTCAGTACCCACATTTGTTCCCCTAGTTTATGATGTATCTTTACAGGGACGTAATGTCCTAAGGAGGGAGTAATGTAAAGACTCGTAAAATTCAAGGGAAATTATTTAATTAATTTTCTTTGGGATTTTTTGAGAACGCAGTTTCTGAAGGCACCTGATTTCGAGGCCCGCTGTTCCCGGAATCATTTTCCAAAGTTTGGCTCGGGTACGTTCAGTGAACGAACGAGCGAGTTTTCCTATGTTTTGAACCAGTTCTTGGAATCGAAATCTGAGGGCACCAATGGAATCACAGTACTGGTAATTTCTTAGGAACACTTATTCCTGAGTTACATTTACACGAGAGGAGTTGTTAAAAAATTGGGGAAGGTAAAATAAAGTTGAGCTACAATTTTATTTCTTTTTATGTGGTTATATCCTTTGACTGGAAGTTGGGGAACTACGCATGAGGGGTTAAGAGTGTGGTGGGGCCCACACAAACTCCACCTCTTCAAATTCTCTAAACCCCCATAACTCTTTAACTTTAAACCCCCATGTATTAAATGATGTGACTTCCTCCACATTAAAGCAAGCCATTTATTTTGGGAGTTATGCAATTGAGTTTTAAAAATTTAAATGCAAGGAAAGTTAAAAATAAAATAACCTTAACACTTATTTTATTTGGGGGTTGTTTCGTGGTGTTGGTTTTTTGAGAGAGGGAGAAATCTTCCTCTGAAGAAGTTCATTTTCCACATTGAAGAATGCGAAGAATGCCACTCTCTGACGAAGAACGCCAACACCTTGGAAAGACGACATGTCTTACTACTCCTCTCTGCAGCCGATGTGAGACGCCGCCCCAACTCGGACAATCTCCGTCAAGCGTGTACAGAATCTTCTTAGGTGACAATCCTTTGTTCTACTATGCTCGTGGTAGGGGGATTATTATTTCATTTGATCCTGTTTACTTTCATTGTTGATTTATCGTTTCATTTGGACCACTTGCTATCGATTACCGGGAAGGGGACGGACCGCACAAACACGGCCGACCCTCCTCCCAAGTATGTTGTGTTGTTGCGGTTCGAGGGAAAGCGGCGTTCTGAAACAGCACCATGTGGGGTCATGCGGAAAGGAATGCGCAGCGCCGTTGCGCCTCGCCATTGAATCGAACAAGGTCGCGGCGCCGTCGCGCCGCACCGGAGAACCCCGAATGGACCGTGGCCAGATCGGGGCCATGGCGGATGGGTGCTGCGCCGTCGTGCCACGCCGGACGGACCATGGTTGCGGCGGAGCAGGGACCGACGCCCGGTTCCGAGCCGCCGGCTTCAGAGCAGGGGGACTGGCCCATGCCGGTCCCGTGGCGGCAGCAGCCGGCTGGCAGGAGCGGGCCAGCCGGTCAGAGGAGGAGCTGGGGGTTACGACCCCCGGCTGGCCGGACAGTAGTGGCTCCCCACATGGGGGCCGCGGTTATGAAACAAGGGGGAGCGCCCCCCCCCCCCCCCCCCCCACTGTCACCGATCGGTCGATTCAGCCGAGCCACCTGGCCACAGGCCGCCCCACCGCACCGGGCCGGGCTGCCCTTGTCGGGCCGGGCCGCCCAGGGTGGGTTGGGCCGCGCCCGCGCTGGGCTGCGGTAATGAAACAAGGGGGAGCCCCCCCCCCCCCACCATCACCGCTCGGTCGATTCGGCTGAGCCACCTGGCCACATGCCGCCCCAGCGCACCGGGCCGGGCTTCCCCTATCGGGCCGGGCCGCCCAGGCTGGGTCGGGTCGTGCCCGGGCCGGGCCACGCCCGTGCAGGCCGGACCCGGAACTGGTTCGGGTCGACCCGGTTCGGGCCGCCCACAGGGGTCTCGGGCCGGGTCGGTCTGGGCCCGAAACCCCCACTTCCGAACCTCTTACGGTCCTTTGCCCATAACATGGGCTACAGACCTCTGATCGATGCACCGTCAGCTGCGATGCGATCCTTAGACTGAGATGGTCATTTTTATATATTACACTCAATGTTTCTGAGTACTTTGGTTATGGCCGGGTTGGTTCGTACATGAAACCAACTGGGATCTCGATGTGGAAACGCTTATAACATGAAATCCGGACGTCTGATTGATGTGTCGTTGACTTTGTTGGATTCCTCTTAGTGGGAAGAACCTTTTGGCTTACTCCGCTTGATGTTTGGATGTAGTTGGAGTATGTTCGGGTTGGTTTTGACTTAAAAACCAACCGGTCCCCTGGGACGAAAAAGCCAGTAACTCTCAGACCGGGCGTCTGATTGACGTGTCGTCTGAAACGTTGAGTTCCTGTTGACGATACGGAACTTTTGGATACATCAAATCTGGACTTCGTGTCAGTTTATGTATCAGCCTCTCGGCTCATGCAGCGGACCCTCCCGAACAAGCTGGCTATGTACGGGAACCCTAGAGCTGGCTGTGACTGCGACGACGATGACGACTGTACAGAAATCCTCCGTGGATTCAACGGCGATGACTACAACACTCAGCTATCCTACGTGGATCAGTGCTATCGATCCTGTGTGGGTCAGATCATATGTAGGTCAGTGCTCAGCGGTCCTGTCTGGGCCAGCGCCTATAGATCCTGTGTGGGTCTGATCGTGTGTGGGTCATTGCGGGGTTTAGTAACTATCAATCCTTTGTGGGTCATTACGGGGGTTAGTACCTATTGATCCTTTGTGGGTCATTGTGGGGGTTAGTACCTATCGATCTTGTGTGGGTCCAATGGCTTAGATGAATCAATGGCTACATCTGATCATCTCTATCGTCTTACGAAAAGTATACATGTGTGAGCTGAATCTTGAGTTTCAATCATTATCTTCGATATGATTGAATTGCTTTCCTATGTGGATTGTGTTGTGATATCCTATGTGGACGTGGTCGAACATTGGCTCGGATGTTGGAGTTGAAATGGAATTGATGACTTAGGTATATTTATGGGCATATACCTAAGTAGTGTCAGATGTTACTTTGTGATTGTATCTTTCCTTTGTGGATTATCCTTTGTGGATTCTAGGAGACCTTCGGGGGTCTCGGGGTCCTAATTGAGTAGCTTATACTCACCCCTGCACGGGATATGCCCGCACTATGTTGTGTTGGTTGTAGACGACGGACATCGCTAATCGCGGTTGAGGCTTGCTGAACAGGTCGGTACCTGGAGGTGGACCATTGGACATGACGTACTCGGAGCGGACGGCTAGACCCGAGGAGTTGTGGAGGCTATTTGTACCCACCTTTCAGGTGGGACTTCTACTGGAAGGATCGACGTTGTGACTTTACTTTCAGTTGCTGTTTTCCCTTACCAATTGTACTTTACTTTCAGTTTGGGATTGTATACTGGCCCACTTACTTTACCGCACCTACTTTTGTACCTAGTTTTTTCTTAATGTTTACCTCTGCTTTCTTGCTCTATATGCTTGTTTACTTTAAAAAGGTAATGCCTTCCCTTTTTATCGATAATTACGCCTTGGTGCTAGTCGCCAGCCCCTTGGCCTATGGAAGGCGGGCTTGGGGTAGTCACGGAACGGGCCCCGAGGACGGGTCGTGACATTTTTAGACCCATATTTAACATAATTACAGTCCCCATAGAAAATCATATGATAGATTAACCACATTTCAATGTATATCACTGTTCTATACATCATTATATAAGGAGAAAGAAAAGTTTGTACATTCATTTGTATTTTGAAATTTTTTTCTTTTGTTTGATTAATATTACTTAAGAATGAAAATTATAACCAAAGTGTTTTTACAAAATTAAATATTTTTGTTCCCAACTTATTATTTTTTATTATATATTTTTTTAAATTGGTCATGTGAAAAGTATTCGAATGAGGATTGGGATAAATGTATACATACTAATTTGGGTAGAGTATGATATTTTTTTATCCTATGTGAGTCTAATTATACATTATTTGGATAATATTTATATTTTTATATTATATTGAAACTCTCACAATTATTTTTAATTATTTAGTGACTTCTTATTCTATATATTTTCAAATATAAATTAGAATTATATATACATAATATTAATGATATAATGTCACAGTAAAATTAATATAAAATATATATAGTATATATATCTTATATATCCCGTGGTTCAAAATAACCATTCTATAATTGTTTTCCAGTGAAAATTTTAATCACTAATCTTTAATTATCACATTCCAAGTGGTTGTTAAAGTTAATGATTTCTTATCTGTTGGTAATTAATTTTTTAATTGGTGGTTTTGACACCACATTATTCTTTAAAATGTGTGTATGTTATTTTAGAGGCATGTTATAGGAATTGATTCTAGTTGGACAATAATATTTTTTAATTTTTTTTGGGACCATAAGTCTCACAATGGCCTGATTATTTTTAAAATGGTGGAAGATTGGCCTTAAAATATGGGTTCTTGATAGCAGTTGACTTCTATTAAATAGGGGAATATTTGATTTAAAACTGATTTTTTTGGGAAACATTGATTTCATCATTAGAGTCTAATGTGTTGTTTGATAAATTATTTTCAAATAAAATTTGAAATATAGTTTTCAAATTGTGTGGAAATGTTTTGTCTTCTAAATCCTATTATGAATATATTGTTGAAACTTTAGGAAAAATATTTTTATAATTGTGTATGACCCTCTTGGGACATTTGTCACTATAGTTACTTACAATGAGACTTTTGCACCCATGAGGGGATAATTTTCATTTATGTATATTTTTGTTTTTTTAATGACTATAGGATTTTTTACATTATTATATTTTACATAATACTATTATTGATTGATTTATTATGTTTACATTAGATTTTCTAATAATTATATAATTCTTCTTATATCAACTCGGGTAGTTTATATTTAGTTCAGTTTATTTATTTTTCTTTTTAGTAATACATATGTGTTTTTAAAAAAATTTAATAAATTTTTGGAACATTGTGGAATATATGGATAAAATATGGATCACATTACCTTGGAACACACCTCTGTATGCTGAGGATTTGGATGAGTTTTTAAAAATTTCAATTTCTAATAGATCTATTGATGATCATGTAAGACAACCATGTCCTAAATGTAAAATTAAGAGATTGTTGAATATAGATGATGTTTATGAAAACATGATATTTAATCAATTCCCAGCTCAATATTTGTGTTGGATTTGTTGTGAAGAATCGAATGTTACATAAACTATGAGTACTGATTTCAATTGACAATGTGATATCCCTACCTCATCAATAATGGAAAATTAAAGGAACAACCTTTTCAATGATTCATTTTTCATTAATGGAATTAAATATCAATATCTATACATATCATATCATCTAGTAGAGGGTGAAAAAAATTGTAACCTGAATAATGATGTTTTTGGGACTATGGGACAACCAGATCAAGATTTTATCACTTCATTGGATCCTCCTATTGATTTTGTGGAGACTAATTTAATAGTGGTATTCACTAAGTAGAAAAATGAATTTTAAGTTTTTGTTGATGATTGTATTCAAGGGATATATGTTGAATTTTTTATGTATTCAAAATATTCAATTCATTTTATGTTATGCCATATCAAATTCTTATGTGGAATTACAAATATGGTAATGTGCATGCTATTATATTTGTTCCATGAGATATTTTATAATGCTGGTATCCATGATAATATTTATGGTATCAAAGAACTTGTTAATAAGCTTGGTCTTAAATATACAAAATTAAATGCATGTTCTAATGATTTTATGCTTTATTGGGGAGAAGATTCATTTAGACAGGATTGGAAAAAAATTTCTTCTTCTAGATGGAAATCAATAAGTGATATTGGTAGTATGGGTTAATATACTACTGTAAAAAAGTAGAAAATAAAAAAACCATCAAATTTTTTGTGTCACAATCCTTTAAATATAAGATTGCAATGATTTTTCATGTCAAAAAAACCTCTTGGAACATGATGTTTAATTATATATATAAAAACAATGATGGGTTATTGAGACATCCAATATATGCATAATCGTGGAAGAAATTTGATTCATCACACACATATCTCTCTTTTAATACTAGGAATGTGTGATTGGATGGGTTGATAATGGACTCAATCCATTTGGGACTTTGAGAAATATTTATTTAATTTACCATGTTTTAAATAGCTTATAATATTCCTCTATAGATTTGTATGCAACAAACATATTTTATCATTTCTATCATTATTCCTAGAAAAAAATGATTGGAAATGATATTGATGTATTCTTGAAAGTTTATTTGAAAAACTACAAGAGTTTTTTAGAAAGAGTGTTGAGACATATGATACACCTTCAAGAACAATGTTCAAAATTAATGCCGCTCTAATGGGGTCCATTAGTGTCTTCTATGGAATGGGGATTTAGTTATTAGTAATACATACCCATGTTTTTCATCATATATTTGTAACTTTTATTTTCGGCCTTAACGAATTCCTCAAAATATAAAATGGTGCTTATTATGTAATAAAATAATTCCGAATACATCTCATATATTTTAGTTGAACAAGTCAATATTAAATAGTTTTATTGATCATAGTCCACCCCCAATTTTTTATAGTGTTCTAAAATAATGAAACAATATAGAAATGTTTAGATAGGGTTTTTTTGGTGAATTATTTGAATGATTGTGGGAAACATGTTTTAAGTACATCATTAAGTGAAATCGGAAAAAAAAATGAAACAAAAATATATATTCATCAAACTTATGTGCTGAAAATGTTATTTATTACAACATAATGTTGATGTAATGAATATTCAGAAGAATGTTTGATATAGTTTGATCTTCACATTAAATAATTAGAATAGAAAATCAAATAAACATCTCAATTCTGGGAAGGAAATTCATAAAATGAACATAAAATGTGATCTCTAGCTCGATGAGAATGGAATTTTTTCTCTAGATTTTTTTCTTAATGAAAACTAGTGATAGAGATAAATTTCTTATTATTTTAAAACATGTGAAGGTATTTTATTGGTATTAAAGTAAAATATAAATGTGTATTGAATTAAATCAAATATTTTACAAGTTTTTAAATCTAATGATTTACATATTTTTTATAGTAGTTATATATATTGTAATTGTATATATTATTTCCCGAACATGATACTATTTTTGTACTCAGATTTCTCACATTCTTCAGAAAAATATGTGATACAACTCTATAACTAATTGAACTTGAAAACCTTTAAGAGACACATTTCTTTACACTTTTTGAAATTGATATTGTCATTCCTCTATCATTTTTTATATTATTATGCATTTGACTGGTTATTTAGTCTTGGAATCCTAATAAGAGGCCCCTTACATTATCGATGGATGCATCCAATTTATAGGTACATTATTTATCTGTTGTTCATATTAAGTATGAAAATTTTCTCACTTAATTAAATAGAAAATTATGTTTTACTTATTTTATTGCACACATATCACGGGCATTTAAAATCATAAGTGAAAATTAATGATCACCCAGAATCCCAATTTCTAATGGTTATATAGCAGAGACGTGTCTTAGCTTTTGTTCTAGGTACCTTGATGATCTTGATAAAACATTAAATTTATTTTCAAGTGTTGAAGAAATATCAACTCATTATACAGTATATGGGAAATCAATGATCTTTCTTATTATTTCTTGATCAGTTAGGAAGGCTTAAATTCTACAGTAATAGTAGAAGAATTACTATAGATTCATAGATATGTGTTGCTGAATAGTGAAATTTCTGATATATTTATTAAAGATATTAGGATAAAAAAAGTTATTAATGAGAGTTCAATCATGAAGTTAGATAGATATAAAAAATAATTTAATAATAAATTCTAGAATGGTTTACATGACATGTATGTTCATAAACATTTAAATAAATATAGATAGAAGGTTTATACATATATTTTTTACATTTTATAATGTATATTACTTATTGTAGAACATGGAAACTAATAATTGAGCTGATTTGATATAATATTTGAATTATAAAGATTGAGGTCCTCTAAAATGGGATCTAATATATGACTCTTGTTATTTGAATGAATTTAAATTTCACAAATTCGTTCAGGAAAAGGGTTGGAAAACATTGAATTGTGGTTTATTAATGTTTTTTGAAGTGGGATACTATGAAATGTTTATTGATATTATTGAATTGAAATTATATATGACTTTTTTAGTTATTTTATTAAAATATAGGTGGGTTAATTTTATCATGGGTGTTAAAATAGATTTGTCTTAATTTACATCAATGAACATCTATCGCCTGATGGATTTAAGTGATCACAAATTACATGATATATATATATTAACAGTTCTATAGAATTTGATATATTATATGGAAGATTTCATGAAGATTTTTTGGATTGTAGTTACTCAATTAAACTATGAGACATGTGTGATATGGTTGAAAATGTTGAAGACTTGAACTATTCCATTGAATACCCTAAATAGAAAGAAGAGAAGTTATTTTAAAATTATGATAATGAAAATACTATTCTTGTAAATGTTGATGTAGTAAACAAATTAATGATATAGAAGTAAAACATCATGATTGAAGGACAAAATGGTTTTATGTGTTGTTATTAATTAGTTTATCAAATAATTTTGTTATATGTGCAGTCCTTAATTTTCAATATGATTTTTCTGAAATATATGGTCTGAAGTCAATTTTATTTGATTAAATAATAATATTTCCAAGATGGGATATTTTTTCCGTGAGAAGAAAAATTTAGGATCATTTGGATCACATAAATATTCTAGATGTAAATGTTATATCTCTATATAAATCATTGGTTGAATTATATCAAATGAAGACTAGATCTGTCCATGGTGATATTGCATTGATTGATTGTAATAAGAATGTAAATAAAACAAATTCAAAATTATATAGAACACATACTTATTTTTTATTAATTATAAATTTTAAAATAATACACTCTTTAATTTTAAATATAATTTTCATGAATGTTCTGGTATATGGAATTGGAGACATATATGGAGATGGTGTCGAGAAAAGTTTATCTATTATTGATTTGTGTTCTCTTTGGTTTTTGAGATGATGTGAAACTAAATTTATGGATCATAATGTATAATGATTTCAAATGATGTGGTCACAACCTTGTTGATCCACATGACAATATTTTGATCATGATCTTGTGTATTGTGATATTATTTGATAATAGATTGATTCTTATATACTTGAAATAGGATCATTGTTTATGGGGGTTACTGGTGGGTTTAATTGTTTTTCTATTATGTATAGGGTTTTTCTTTTTCATTGGTTTTTTTGGGATGATGATTTTTCAGATGCATTTATTTGTAAAAGCGTTATTTAGCAGTGGTTTAAACAACTACTAAATATAAAAAAAATTTAAAGAGGTGGTGTAAACTGCTGCTATAAAATGTCATTTTTTGTGGTAATTTAATGGTTTTAGGGGCAGTTTAACCTCCAAAAAATTATTGAGAATATAAAGGTTGTTTAAATCAATGATATATTCTTTTTCATTTTGGGAAGGGAAAAAACCGTTAAATCCCCGATAAACACTTCTAAACAAACGTTATGTGATAGTTCTTAGAAATTCCAAAAAAAATGTATGGATCCGACGTGATTTGGATGATGATGCCAACATTATTAGTACTTTTTTGGAAACTATCACAGGAAAATTTTGCAGCGGCTAAAACCACCTACACCATTTGATTTTTTTGTGTGAGATAAAATATAAAGATATTGGTATCTAACATACATTATTATTGGATATATCATAATCTGGCAATTCACTATGAATTCCTTAAAAATTCCCACTATTAATATATCAATACTTATGAGATACAATAATTCTATTAAAAACATATGACCTATTATAGATAAATAATAACCAACCATTATTATAAAATTGATAGCTTAAATAATAAATCATAGACATTGATATAAAAAATTCCATATTTATTTGATATTAATCCTGAATAATATTTACACATGGCATGAAAAATATAATATGTTGATAAAGAAATATAAAATAAAAAATAAAAATGCATAATATTTACAGTTTAATTTATAGAATTGGTATTTAATAAATAAATGAATATTTAAAATACTTCAAATGAAATAATACATCTTTTTATAATTAAAATAATGAAACCCACTTTTAGTATGGTTTAATGTCATATTGATAGCGTAGAATTCTAGAAAACCCTCTGCATATACCAAAATAGAGTGATAAATACCTCAGGTCGTCCGTTATGTATATAATACATTTTTGACTAGTGTACATGTCCATGCAAGATCCCATTGGGATACTATATCATTAATATCAATATACATAATAAAAATGATTAATGTGAATATGCAGAAATAGATAACAATATCCTCATAATATAGAATGATAGTGTAATGATAACATTAATGATAATATATACCAATGTAATAACACAGTGAAATCAAACTCTACAATTTTAATCATAAATCACCAAGTAGATCACCAAAATTAAAGATGTTATATATAGTTTATAGCATGAATAGAAAATAAAACATTAATGGAGACATTGTTTCATATCCTTATAATCAATTTGAAATTATCACCTTATCCTTATTGTGAAACTCCATCATAATAAAATATTATATGATCATTTTTTTATCATTAAATAAATTTTATATAAAAAAAACATTTAAGAAACCACTACGAAGAACCATGATGTAGTTTCTCTTAACAATCCATTCTTGAATAAAAATAACCCATATGACCCATGTTTGACCAAAATATATTTTTAAAAAACTGTTATTTTTTTTAATGGTTATTCCATTATCCTTGGATAGTTAATGTTTTCCCCACCATGGTGTTTCTTCATAGATTTTTCATTCTCAAAATTTATGACAATTCATATATGAAAACATGAAATTTACAAGTTAAATGGTAGTTACTTCTTTAATTATTTTAAACCATGAATATCTTCCATAACCATTTAATTTAAAAAAATTATGTAACACATGAAATGATTTCATAATCCTAGTCATTTTTTAAAATCATTATAGAAAATTATGTTGTTTAATAACCATGGTCTTGGATCATGAAAAACAAATATATGATTATATTTTTTATTTTCAACTAATTTATTATTTAATTGTGCCATTATTGATACCAATGAAGGGTTTATATGTCTTATATATCCCGAAAATTATATTAACCAAGTCCATAATCCATTCATATGATTTATTAGGAGGTAAATTAATAAAATGAAATTATTAATATAAAATAATTTGTACCTCACAAACTATGATGAAAACTCAATAATATTGAGTTTTATCAATACCACTTAACAAAAAACCTTTTTTCAATACTTCTAGAGGTATCCACATCCCTCTTGAACAACTAAACACTTCAATAAGGCACCTTCTCCATCAAAGATGTGCTATAATGTTCTCCTTTAAGGTAAATTAAGAGAATATAATTACAGAAATCTATATTTTGTGTTGAGAATGATCACCACTATTAAGAACTGATGTCTATGAAACCCGTTTAAATAAATTTATTGAATAATGGATCATATTATAATTATAAGATGGCATGTATTTTGAATTTACTTTCTCTATAGCTTCCCCAATGTATATTTATATCAATAAACACATTAATTGTGTTTATTATTTAATTCAATTTTTACATTCAATTAATCTAATATTAATTTGATGATGTGTAATTTTCTAAATAAATTATAATCATTATCAGATAAAAATATAGATGATACCAAGTATCATTGATCATAAACACCATGATGTTGTATCAAGAACTATGATATAACAAAAACCACAATTTGGTGACCCTCACTATGTCATATTTTACCCTTTACAGAAAGTGTTGATTAAAAGCTCCATTAACCATATTTAAAATCATACCATTAAAAAAATCTGATATCATTTTATAACATCTCATGTTTATTCATCTTCTATTTTCCCTTGTTTGGTATCTACAACATCACATGTGTTTTTTATTGTACAAAAAATTGTACTAATAAGGGGATATTTTCAAATATAATATCATGGGTAAAATGAAACCTCAATATCATTACTCATAATAGTAGAAAAAAACATATAAATATATATAAACATAACAAACCTGGAATTACAATATAAATATTACCATATTGAATAATAATATAGATTCCATTAAAATTGAACGAATTTTAATCAATAGATTCATGAATCATAAGAATATCTCTCAATGGACATGTCATACATAGAATATATGTTCAGTAAACATAAGAAATGTAAGTGATATAATGGTACCATTCATAATCCATTCCTATAAAATATCTACTCATCATTTTATAAATACTATAAATCACTCACTCAGGTGTAGACCCTTACACGTACCAAAATGCAGATAATAAGGTCTACACATCCACAATGTTCTACATCAAAAGTGTGATAATATAAATATAATGAATATCTATAGAGGCCCATTAATATAGTATAATACATATATAAATTAATGAATAATTTTAAATGAAAATGCTAACATGGTATTATATATCAATTAAATTGAGTCATTATGCACTTACCAAATCACCTAAATGCTCAAACCTACTAACATTGACATGTGGAAGCTTGACACCAAATGAATATATTATGTATTTGCCCATTAAATAAATACTATATTGAATACATTGTTTCAAACACAACCCCTAACAACAAAAAATAACAATTCTTTTTTTGGGATAACGTCTTATAATGAAAGAAAAAATTAATTCAATATGATAATGGAATATAAAAAACACTAAGAAAATTAAAATTTGAATAAAAACACAATAAAATAGAAATACCATGAGTAATAAATTTTTATTCTATAAAAACTATGACTGAATCTATGAATATAAGGTAAAAAAATTTACAGAACAATAGACCTATTTATAGAGAATAAAATGAATTGAATAATGATTTTAGTTATTTTTGAAATGCTATATATATGAATGAAATTGGAAAATTATATATGTAGTCATAGAATATATGGCCACTGGATATATATTCATTTGAAATACCATCATTTTATATATGGGAATTATTTATAAGTAATGGTTGGTTAAGGAAATTTAAAAAAATATAATAATAAATTATTATTTTATGAAATAAAATATATTTTGAAAAGAAATTTTTTATTAAAAAGATAATTTTTATTGAATAATATAATATTATTTTTATTATTATATATTTATTTTTTATATTTAAAAAAGAACAATATATTTTACTACTTATTTACTGGTAAATGTTAATGATCAAATGATAAAAAATTTGTTTTAAGGGGACATGGTAATGAAAATTTAATTATAAAAAAAGGAAAAATTTCCAAAAATTATTTTTAACATGATATCTTAACAAAATAAATGTAACAAATATTAAAAATTAATCTAATGTAATGTATCTGTTAATAAATAATGATAATGAAAATTATATAATTAGTAAGTTTAAATAACTATCATTAATAACACTTAATTATTTAAAAGTAGTTTTTTCGAGAGAAATGTTCTTTATGAATATTATATTTTCAATGAATTTTGTTTAATATTTTTAGATAATCAATTATAATAAATTGATTAATCATTTTTTAACCACCATATAAAAATTTTACAATATGGATATATTAATTTTTGTGAATAAAAAAAATTTAATAATTTAAGAAAATGAGTTAACATTTTATCTTTATAATATGCTAAAATGGGTTAACGGAATTGGTAAATACATAAAATATCATAAAATATTCTATCAATGTTTTTTGGATTATGGGATTAACAACCCATCCTTATTATATTTCTATTGTGTATCCACATGCATTTTAAAATGAAAATTTTAGATATTTTTAGATGGATATTTGTGCACATAGTCAAAACTGTCATATTAAATAACTATTACAATGACCATTTCATCCCCCCAGAGTAATAGATTTGTTCTAGTTAAGTTTCATATTCAATGTTTTAGGTTTCCTTGGTGTATATCCATATAAGAGATGAAGAACTATATTCGAATAAATAAAAAATACATCATATTCTACAATGACACATGTCTCTATGTTTCTATGTTATCTATCATGAAATCGGTCAACAAAGAAATGTAAGTACCACCAAGAAGGTGGGTCTTCATGGTGTAAGGAGAAGTAATGGGTGAATCAAAATGGAAATATCTAGTCTATACAGGATCCCTATCCAATTTAATATAACCTTATTCTAATCCCAAACCATTAAATACATTTATTTATCTATTGATTATAATCCAATTTTATATATACTAAATCCTTCTTATAAGATTTTTTTTCTTAATTTTCCAATAATAAGTTCTATGTCGTTATTTTGAAGGAACCCATATCAAGAAGGAGAGAATTCTTCAATTTATATACCTAGTTATTCATCATATTTTTTATATTACATTCTCACATATAATATTTTTTTAATTTAATTATATTCTATAACGACATTCTATTAACATCTTTATTCCCCTGATAGATTGATACTAGTATTGTATAGCCTTAACCTCTTAATCATTCACTAGACTGTAATGTTCTAATTTAGGTTGGTTCAGTAACCTACAATAAATTCAATACCAATATCATAATTTTGATCATGATTAAGTATGAAGAAAATAATACTCGTATTAAATGATATTAATGAGTAATTTATTTCCAAAATATAGATTTTAATGTGTGACATAAAAAAAATGAAAATTCATTATATGTAAGATGTTATTATTTATAAATTATATGAAACATGCCATAATAGATTCTATTTACATGAATCAATCACATACATTACACCAAATGAAAATGGTAATAAATAAATCATTATATAAAAATGGTAATAAATAAATCATTATATGAAAATGATCCCAATACCATCACTACTCTAGGAATAATGAATTTGGAAAAAAATAACAACCAAATACACCATTACATTAATTATAGAAAATAATCAATCACACAAATATGTGTTATTGAAAAAATATAATAAACTAATATAAGAGTAATGGATTATCATAATTAACATGAAAAAAGGTAATATATATTAGTAATGTTTTTATATAACTGATTTATAATGTAATGTTTTTTGTATAGGGAATTAATTCACATTCATGGAATTGAGGAGTAATGTAAAGGGATTATTTACCCAGATCATGTAGAAATTAATATGGACTAATTTTGAAATTACATCAATGTAAATTAAAATATATTTATATCTAAAACTATTATCTGTTATTATATTAATATTATTTTTTAGGTTCTTGTGAATTATTATACTTTCACATCCCTTTGGATGATAATTCAATTTAAATGATGATTGTGAGTGGGGGTGACCATATATCCTTTGTTTTTTTATCAGGAATATTTATCCTTGATGAAAATCTTCAGCATATTATTTTATGTATGTACTTATATAATCATATATCACTTCAAAAGTTCATTTATAGTAGACATTAATTTCATTATATGTTGAATCTTATTTTAACATTTTGGTATGTTTGTTTTCTGCCAACATTGTCCTTATTTATAAAGGTGTAAAAGAAATAAATGTTTAAAAAAAATTAAGTATGATTTCATTTTCTTATCATCTCCATTTTTGTTTCTTAAAACCTTTTATCTAAATTTTCTGGCATTTCCATTTAAATTTATATTCTTTTTGTGTATAAAATTATTTTCCATCAAAATAGAATGAACTAAAATATAATTTTTATCATTATTATTTCACAATGTAATTAAAATTTCTCTTAAATTTTTTTTATATTGGAAAATATCTTTTAAAATTTATACTTCTTCACTGGGGTTATGATATAATAACACCATCCATCACCATTATCTATAAGTATTTTCATAATATTATATGGATGTTATCATGAATAACATTCATTTTCATGAGACAATTTTACAATTATAGATTTAAATATGTTTTTATGTTCATGTTGCTCAAATATATATGGGTTTTCCATATTTTAACTCTAGAAAAATAATTATATTTCCATCCAATTCATTTTTTGACAATTTATATATCATGATATGACATGTATGGGATTGGGGAGTGAACCCATTCCACTCTGGGAAACTTTCAACTACATTTTCCGTAGTGGGGAGTGAATCTAGTCCACCAGGGAACTTTATCCACTATATGATGATGGTTTTTTATGTGATCCAATATATTGGAATGGATTATATCTTTATATATGTCCCAAATTCTCAATAATATGTTATTTTTCATGGATCATTAATATTGAGTCCTTCTTCAAAACTCATATTACAAATGTCTTGTGTAATATCAAAAACCTTATTCCACATCAATTTATTGACTATATATTCTATATTCGGAATGGTTATCTTATGTTTTGTCTATGGAACATGAATTTATTCTCATTCCCTCATTTTTTATTGGTTTTATGTGTTATTTTATTGTTTTATCTCATGTTTATAGTTATTGGGAATCAAAACTCACTCATATCATATACTCCAATTTCCCTATTTCAGGAAGAAGATAATTACATATTATATGTCTATATGGGAATCATTTTTAATTAATTTTTGTTGGTTATTTTTATAATCTCTATAAAACAAAATTGTTAGGTATTTAGTCTCCAAATACAATAATTTTGTAATTTCCTTGTTGTGTTTTATTGTGAGATGTAGTGAATATTCATATAAAATTATGTAATATGAACGTGTTTTGTGCATAGTTTGCCTAATTAATTATTTTATAGAATATTTATTGTAAGTCATTCATATAAAGACTTTCAATATTTAGTTTCATTTATTTAATATGTATCGGTTTAATTATCAATAGCTATATTGACATTTCTTGACCTAACACTACTCATCATTTTCAAGATTAGTCGTATCATATGATCATAGGAACACTTATTCCTGTGCACCAATTTTTTTACTAGCTACAATTATCCTTGGTGCTTAAATAGTGAGACAATAATCACATAAAAAATTAATAAATAGTAAAAATTATCCATGAATGATCAAAATTAAATAATCCGTTTGTTGTTAAAAATTAATAATCAACCAAACCATAAAAAATTAATGAAAATGAATACAGTCATTCAAACCAATTAAAAATCGCCTAACCAATCACATATACGTAATACCAAAATGACATAAAATATAATAGACTATATAACTATAAAAAATATTCATGAAATATTTTTCTCTCTATATAATCCAACATACCCCACTCAATCATGTAACAATAAGACTATGATATACCTTTACCAAGAAACAATGATTTCTGACTTGATACCCATGTTCTAGGGAATAATGTGATGGGTATGAGTACCGCCTACTAGGGAACCACCAATGAAATACCCAACAAGATTATAAAATATTTTGTATTATCATGCTATATGTTGAAAAAATAAATAGGTATACAAAATAAACAAATAATATCATTAATCCTCATGTTCTATAGTGACATCTATGATTGACCACACTGTCTATATGAAATATGGAATACCTAAAAAATCATACATAATCATTTGTAATTCATAGTTAGACTCTCAATACTATGAAAAATATAAATAATAAATTTGAAACTAGGGGCAGACTCTTACTATATTAAATAATATTCCAGAACACTCATAATCATGGCTCAAACAGTCCATGTTGTAAAACATTTACTAGACCATCCTTGTACAATGGTAAGGAACTCCCTATTGAATAAAAGATTATATATAATATGAAACTAATGGAAATAATAACCATTCTAGAAAAAATAAACCATATCATATGAAACCATGGGAAATTCACTCCATTCTGGAAAAATCATTCCAGAACACAGGGGAGTGCCTGCACCATTCCCAGATTGACAAACCAGGCTATTATCATCACATAATTTGAAACCATGAATGAGACCATTACACTTATAATTAGTTATAATCTCATGTACATAACCCATACTCATCAAAATAGCTTGGACAAACTACCCTCTATAAATCCCTTGGTTATATTGGAAATCCTCAGACCGATGACACATTATCCCATACACCAACCCGCTCTTGGGTAAACATATTATTGGGGAACCCAATATGGTCTAATCGGCCCCATTTTAATCTTTCCACAAAATACGGGATCTGATATATCATTATTAGCTAGTGATATTGTACCAATCACTCTATATTCATATAATCTATCAACCCATCCAAATGAAATCATTTCCTAATCGAACATACATGATAATCCATACTTTTATCACACTTGAGGGATATCCAATATCCTATCTCCCTTCTCCAATTTTTATAGGTTTTCCAATTCAGTAAAACCATATTCATATATCATACCAAGGGTATACCAACCATGTTATTCACATACTAATATGGTGGTTCACTCACCACATCCACTTATCAGTAGGTGTGATGGAAATAAAAAATCTGACGTTTCTTATGGAATATCCTTATCAAAACAATTCCCAAGATATCACATGCCTCTTAATAGGGGTCAATAAGGGTATCCATCCAATTTAATATATATTTCCTTCATTCCAATTAATTTAATAACTTCGTGGTTCAACATATCCGATAGTACAACCCTTGATTTAACTTATGATTTACTAGGGATATGGTTCAATGATACCTTCCTTATTCATTTATAGATGGTTCATGAATATGATGACACATTGTTTACAAAACCCATTTCTCATTGAAAAGTTATTCTAGGATGAAATTATATAATTAAAATGAAACAAATTTATTTTCATGGGTTATAATATGATAAATGGGTTACGATATTTTATATCAGAGATTTATTGTTTTTATTATATTAGGGATGAGACCTATATCTACATCCAATTATTTTTGTAATATTTGATATATAATGAGGAATATATGATGAGAATATAGAGTAAACCTATTTCACTATGGGACTTTATCAATAATGATAGTATTGGGAGAGAAAATTTACTACTATGACGTTTTGGGGAGTAAACATGTTCCACTATGATAGTATTGATAACTATACATGAAAGTTAATGAAATGTTTTTATATGATTATGATTATTCCATAGTTCTATGTCTTATATTAATTTTATGCTCTCATGGATGATGATCAATGAATAATTTATGTTTAATTTTTTTAAGAATCCCTTCATTAGTTCATGGTTCATGATTTAGATCTATGATTTGTAGGGTATGGTTTTAAATTAATGAGATCATGTTATCATACCATTTTTCTCATGTTATTCATATATGATCACTGAAATAACACATGATTTCAATCGAAAAGTATCATATATCACCCTTTATTAGGTTTCTATATCCATATTATGAAGAAAGGTATTATGAATTATATGTAAATGAGGGCTTCTAGTTATAAAGAAATAAGTGGTAGATGAAATATGTATTTTAAGAATCATTTGTCTATAATTCATTGTTTCTAGTGATACTACACTTAAAATATTTTGGTGGTGGATCCAAATGTTATAAAATAAATATTATTTTATTAATATACAAAATAAACTCCTCAAAATTATTGATCACTAAAATATATATCCATAAAATAATTTCAATAATGATAACATTGAAGAATAATATATATAAAATAAACCAGAAAAACATTTAAAATGTGGATTTAAATGTGGTCTCCCTTACCTTGAGTCCAACCCATCAGGAGAATTAATTATCTTTCTCAATAATAAAATTATATTAATTATTTTTTTATTAAGAACATTTATCAGTTTTAGTATTCTTATTATCTTATTTATTACAATTATATTTATAATTACTTAATAAATTAAGATCATATCATAATTTTTTATGATATTCAACTCATATATCCAAACTAAATTTTTAGGGTTAGTATGGGAAAAAATAAATATTTTGAATCATATAAAAAATAATAATGAAGATATAAATATCATTTTTAAATATTATTTACTATTTTATAAAAAATTATGAAATATTGTTAGAAAAAATTTATATTGTTATAATTATAGAGACGATATGTCATACTTACAGAAGTGTACTCTTTCCATTTTAAAATAATAGGAATGAAATATGGTATGCATTAGTTTGTCAATATTGAATGATGATTATATCATAAATATAAAATTATTTCAATAAATATACTTATATATTTAATACATGTGATGTGGCTATGAAAAATTAATCACATCACTTCGTGAAGGTGGTAGTGCACACATATATATGGATAGAATTATCATGTCCCAATGGATATAAAGGTAAGAAGGTAGATGATTTTTTAACAACACAAAATAATAAATATTTCATTAATATAATATATATACATGAAAGGAATCATTATAACCATCCATTAAATGTGGTGATGTAAAAAATATTAGATAAGTCCATGTGGTGGTAGTCTATCATACACTCGAACGATATTTTTTTCTTATTTGATGAAAGAGGAGATGTATATTGGTTATGACAATAAAATAAAAACATATCAATATATAAAAGATACTTGTGTTATTATTTCATCATGGTTAAAGAATTCTTTTTGAGATATAAGGTAAAGTAAAACAAAACACTCAGTGAAGAATTATACCTCTTCTTCAGGGAAACTATTTTGTGTTAAATGAAACCATTATTATATTAGAAACTTAAAAAAATTGGATAATAGTTTGTGAGGTTCCCATTTATATGTGAGGGGATTGACACTCCTGTAAATATATAAATATATAAATCAATATAGTTTAATTTTCATATATAATGGTTCCACATTGATGTCATTTAAATATAGGATTACTATAGATGAAAATAATCTCATTAAATAACATTATTATATGTTTAGAATATTTTTTTACCTTTATCAATGTGTTTAAACCCCTGTTAAACATTTTATAATTATGATGAAATCAATTTTATATATCATCATGGGTTATGAAAGTTACTATATTTGGTAAATGTAATATAATTTAACCACGGTTGATATTTCAATCCATATTTTATTCACATCGATGAATATAGAATTTTTAAGAATTTAAATCATTTAATAAAATATTTTTTATTGAAAAATTTCATTAATATAATTTCTAGATTTATTAACTTAATATGGATTTGAAATAAAAAACTAATGAATTAAAATATAAACCATTCAGACATTAATAATATTTATTATTTATCTATAATATCATCGAACAGTATATCTCACCAAAATGGTATTTATTTAATGTTTTTGAATTTATTAACAGGGTTTTTCTACTTCTTGGACAAGCACTATGTTGGAATACCTATAAACTCTAATTATGGATGTAGATGTTCCAACCCCACTAATATAATATATATATGGTTTTTTTGTGTTATTTTTTTCCCTTATCATGTTTTTACCCTATAATTTCTTGATTTACGAATACTGTGGTGAAAAGTATTATCAATCAATACTAATAGTAATTACCAATAATAATGTGGAACTATATAACATATTTTGACCTAATATTTTGAAATATAGTCTAAATTTTTGAAGATTAAATTTCCCTAAATGTTATAAAATAATTATAATAATAATAAATGAAAAGAATAATAGTTTATAAGAAAAATGCGTTATAATCCAAAAAATGATCTAACACCAAAATGTGAATGAAGTTGATTCCTATGTAAATATTTATATTATTTAAAATTAAATTATAGTAATAATAAACTAAGATAAAATGGTACTGTTAATTTTTTATATTTAATGAAAGGATTTTTTTTTGAAATATTAGTATTTATCCCCATTCCATGAAAAATCAGTCATTTCTGAAAAAATCCCTGAAGTTAACCTATAATAATTTTGATATAAAATTTTAATATATAAAATTCATTTTAGAATATTAAAATTACAATTTTTTAAATATTTAATTTAAATAAAATGGTATAAAATATATTATAATATTTTGTAGTAATAAATTTCAATCATTTTTTACTTGAAAATTACAAAATATTATTATAGAGAATATATATTAATAAAATATAATTAATGAATATTAATAATAAAATAAAAATATTTATTCTATACTTTCTTAGGTTTTTATAAAAAAACATAAACTATTCGGTAATTATATTGTGGAATCCTCAACTAACCATAGCAATGGTCAAGCTCTCACCCCAAGAACTAACAAACCTAGAATTCGACTCACATATAGATCACATCAAGATCATTCCATGAGAAAAGGAGATTAACCAACACTATATGGTACCATATATGAGTATAAAATATAGTATTCTCTATGGAACAATAAAAACTGACACACATATTCTCACTTGTGTTGAAATTCCACTACATCAGTCCAATAAATTGTCTTATCACACCCTTAACCCTACAAACATAGGGTCATGCATCTACGATTGTTAAAAGTTAACACACTACAATAGTTTATTTATCATAACCCCTAATAAATAATACACTAATATTTTTGAAAAAATATTCATCCATTTCCCCATGTAATTACTAGAGGGAGTATCCTCACTCAAACCCATGTGAATACATGAACTGAAAATCATTACCCATTATTTTATAACTGAGAACATAATAATTGGTAGTATAAAAGTACATCCTAGAAAAATGGATACACCCACTAATATGAACTTGTTTATTACCCACAGTATGAGTTATCTTATACCAATACTCATGAATAACCTCAACAATTTTAAGAGTCACCCACATGCCACTCCCCAGAACCACATTAACCATGATATCAACCCCTAACATGATTCATCATCTAATTAGATACACAATTGTGATTTAATCAATCTCAATTCCCACCTATAATAAATAGGGACAACTATAATCTCCAAAAAACATAAGGAAAACAGTCCCTAAATATTTCCATCAAAACCATCATCATATATCCCATATGTGGATTCTCGCATGTTCACAACTCAAATAAAAAATTTGTTTTGCCAATTATTACCACATTGATGTCATCCACACACAACATGTGTATTATCTCATTCTGTCCAATTTAATAACTCAAATTATGATACCATGAGTCACATAGTATAGATTCTAGACCCATATTCTTTATCTAATGAACATTCTTCCTTATATTTAGTCTTATATTAGTTGGAAGATTATCACTCGATGATTCATTTCCAATAAGACTAAGAATTACCACTACTAACATGAAAAATCATGTGATCACCCACAACCGTGGAATAATATTAATACTATAAGAATATAATAATTATATATACATACATGAAGATACCATTTTGTATCATGAGATTCACCCGCATCAGGAGCCTCACCTAAAATTAACATAATCAGGAATCCAACAGATATTAAAAATAAAAAAAACTCAATAAAAAAATCACCTCAAGTGATTTATATTTTGGAATGAAAATTTATTTCCATTCCTATACAATATATATTATTTTACACCCCATATATCACCCTCAAATGCATTTTAAATACCCATTCACTGTCTCTAAGAGAACTCGCATGTTTAGGCTAACCCGTTTATAATATAACTTTTATATATCACTAAATCATGGATGATTTTTACCTATAAATCATTAAATGGTTTGGTGCAATTCAAAGGTTATATAATCACTTGGGTCGAATCCTCAACTTTGGTACGTTTTTATAGTCGATTATTTCTATTTATTATTTGTAATGGGGGGGGGGGTTCTTGATAGTTATTCGATTAAATGGTTCATTTATGATGATTGAATTTACAATTTAATAATGATTTTGTTGAGTTAAACAATCAATATTTAATCATTAGATAACCTTGATATTTGGAAAACATTTTATTCTATTAACATCCACTTCATGATTTGACTTTGATTGATAATACAAATGATGTTTCACTTAGTCTAAGTATTAATTATGGTTCTAATAATTATGAAATCATAGTTATAGATGGATTAATATTTACTGGACCCAAGGGAATTTATGGTTCCTATAATCCAGGGAATACACATTTGAAAGAAAAAATTCTAATTAATCTATGAAATATTTTGTTTGATATACCCAATATTATTTCGTGGAATGTAAAATAAGAGAAATATATCAATCACATAAAAAATGATAATTAAAAATCTCTCTAATGGTATATTTACATGTCTATTTTGGAGGTCAATAATAAGAACTGTGATTATTAGGGAGATGAGTTAAAAATATTACCAAAATAACGGGAATAGAAAAGAGTTGTGCACTAAACACGAACAAAAATGGTGAAAGGAGTAAACACATAATGTTGATAAAATGAGAAATAAAAAAAAGAAAGGGGTTTTAAAATTATTTAAAATATATTAAGTGCATTAATATTCCACAACATAAAATAAATGATAATTATATATGATGTTGGATAAATAGGTTTTAATATTTAATTGAAATGCAAAACAACACACATGAATACAATTGAAAACAAGGGAAAACGAATATGAAATAAAAATTATAGGGGAGTTCAATCATATTGAAAAAATATTAAAGAAAATTTTTAAAAATATATTAGGATGAATATGGTCATTAATAATATATGCTTTAAGTTATGAAGTTCCAAAACCTTGAAATAGAAGGGGAGATGAATTTATATCCAAAGGTGGTGGATTGTTTACATTCTAAATCATCCTTTAAATTTTCCTTTACTATTTTTCCACATAGAAAAACAAATCTAGAGAAATATTCTTTTTAAAAGGTTGTTTATATAGATGTGGATTGTACACCCTCCAAATTTGGAAACCATTTTAATTTTTTATCGAATATTTTTTTATTATCCTAAAACATTTTATTTTTTCCCGATTTTAGATTAGTTTTTTCAGCGATATAAATGTGAATGAAATTATATAAATGGATATGAATTAAAATTGAAAAAAATTATTCTGTAAATTTGGGAAACTATATAATGGTTCAAAAAAATATCATCTAAATTATACTATTTTATTGGGAGTGTTTTCAAGAATTGTGTAATATTTTCAATTTATTTAAAGAATTGATGTAAATAATTTAATGAGTCAATTGGACCCTTAATTGTTTATTTGGCACTTGAAATTTCTATCCACATTGTAATGGGTCATCCCTGGACTTCTTTTTTGGGAAAAAATGGATTTGTGGATTTTTCTTAGAAAATATAACTTCTCACCTGATCCTGTTTCTTTAGAAGATTATTTGGGTATTTTATATTATTCAAATGTACAATTAGATTGACGAATTTTAAAAAGATCATTCTGAATTATTTTTACCATATTGAATTATGAAACATAAAAAATAATAAAAGTATAATTTGGATATGCAGGATGATTATTTTAAATAAAATATTAAAATGACTCGAATAATAAATAATTCAAATAATACTAAAAATTATATTTAATATTAAAAAATTGTTACATCAAACCAGTTAGGACCATTTCCTAAAAATTAAGAAAATGAGTAGATAAAATGTTATGAATAAATCAATAAACTCAACAACTATAAAAATAGTCATGATGATGTACCAATGTACAAAAAATATAAATACATAAATTAATCATTTTTACTCACCACCAAATATTTTAAAATTTTATCTCTAATTAGGATTTCTAGTCGACTTCATTATTCAATAATTAATTACACAAAAACATTATACCAAAAGAATATTCCAAAAAATAATTTTCCATGATAAAAAAATTGAAATGGAAAATGTGGGCACTCAGGACACACTCCTCTCATGATGATAAGTTTTTATGGAGGTTCATTTATTCACCAACAGAAGTTGAAAACCTAACATTTGTAGTAGATCTCTTGTTAAATTACCAATTAAAAAGAAAATAGGAATCAATATCATATTTATGTTTCTTTTAGTGACTGTGGGACCAATGGAATATAATTTCCAAAAGAGAGGAATAATGGGGTAAACACTAACATGGAGAAAATAAGTGATTTTTTTTTAAAAAAATAAATGGAAGGAAATAGAAAAACATATACAAAATGTAAATTTTTTTAATTAATTCAAGAGATAGAAATAGATGGGAAGGAGATGAAATGATGATACAGGTAAAAAATGATAAAATTCCCCAATTTCATAATAAATAATGATGGATGTGTTCTTTAATTTTTGTTTTAATTTTTTTTTCATATGTTAGACATAAAACTAATCTCACACTCATATACTGACCCCTATTTAATCTCCTCATGTCAGTAATTGAAATATTTATAATAATATAAAAGGCTGAGGAAGATATATTATTTACCAACCCATGAAACAACCAATTTTTATCATTTTTTGTTTTTTTAAATTTATTTAGCTTCTGTCAATACCTTTTTACAAGATTTAATAAAAACATATACATTCCAAAAATCACTAAATGATAAATTATTCCCTGTATGTAAATGGATTCTAACCCTCTAGAACATGAGGAATCATTTTAAATGAAATAAAATGTATTCATAAAGAAATCCAATCCACTAAAAATATTTTTCCATAAACCATTCATTATTAATTTGTGAAGGTATTTGTAGAGACAAGGTTTTTTTCATATAAAGTCGATATCATTAATTATTTTCATAATAATGAAGGGGATTTCAAAAGGATGACCATAGTTAGGGTAATGGGAGGATATTTATCATTTTTCAATCTCATGTGGTTTATAAAATCCAACTATAATATTAATGAATTCTACATTATAAAATGTGTCTTGAGAATCCAAAAAACCACGACCTAAAATCAAGGGGGAAAACATAGAATATGAAAAGATAGTTATATATGTACTTTCTATGATAGATAATTTTATTCTCTATATATGTGTAGGAATAAATATTCATGTTAAAATTTTATCCTTCAAAAATTATTTTTCTGGAAAAAAATTATTTATGTAAATTAATGATAAAAATAAATTTTTTTGAGATAAGAACAAGACTTTCGAATCTGAAAAATTTTTCTAAAGAAAAACAAAATTTAATGTTTTCAAGTTAGAAAAATTTTGTTTTTTATTATTTTTATAGATTTTTTTTAATTTTTTATTTTTAATTAAAATACACACCAATACAAAAGAATGAAGGGAAAAAATTTTCATGAATAAATTTGTAAAAATATATGATAATAAGAGTGGAAAATGACTAAAAAGAGAAAAATAGAGAGAGAGATAAAGATATTGAAAGACTATGATAATGATGAAAGTTAGATATAGTTAAAATGAAAGAGGTTCCCCTTTTTTTGATATCATAAGTCACCATATCCATCCAGTGGTCGGACTAATGTAGTTATTGGGGATCTGGTAGAAGTCGATGTGGATCATGTGGTGTGTGTCTTCTTATGGTGACACTTTAACTGATTGAAATTAACTATGAAATCCCATATAGATAAAGGGTCTTGGAGTTTAACTAAATCAAATGGAAAAAATTAGTAACAATAAAAGGACCCCTTGATAGAGAATTTTTCTTACCTAGGTAAATCTAAAATCATTAATTGAAGAACATTGAATTTTCACCATAATGAAATGATTTTTATAGGAGGATTTTGTTATCAATTCCTTATCTTTTTAATTTTAGAGATTTTAATTCCCATAATAGCCTAGTAATAGATTCTATAATATATTTAACTACAAAAATATCTCTTCAATAGACCTTTCATAATCAAAATTACAAAGTTTCAGAGTTCAAAAAGACTTATTATTCATTTCGACTAGTAAATTATTTGATTTACTAGGAACTAGCCTATATATATATATTAATGGGTTCTTTATAGGGAGTTTGATAACCCAAAAGAGTGTCACCAAATCTATCTGTCTAGTATTTTCCTGTCAGATTAAAAATTACCACAAGCACTCTATTCCCTTATCTATTTGAATGTTCACCCATTCCATTAATTTTGGGGTGATTTACATTTTTTGTTTATCTATATCCTCTTTATTTTTAAAAATTTTATTTCATTGCCCAATTAAATAAATGGGTTCTTAAGTCACATATCAAAGAATGTAGTGTTCCAAATTGATGGAAGATGTGTGTTTTAATGAACTCAAAAAGAGTGTGTGCATCATCCTTCCTGGTGGGTTTGGAATCGTCCCACGTAGAAATATATCTGACCATGCGAAAAAAATTAGTATAATCTATTAGAATGGGGAAAAGTCCCATTAAATTGATTCCATAAATATTAAAGATCTAACAGAATATTATGGTATTTTAGGGAATATAATTTCTATTAGATGTTGTGAATTTTTTTGACAAGATGAATAAGGTTGAAATAATGAATAAGAGTCAATGAAGTGTTAATTTCAAAAGAAACTATAGTCAATGATACATTGGGACTTCATTTTTTGTCCAAATTAGACACCACTAGAAATTAAGTTGAATAATTCTATGATGAAAAAATGTTCATTTTCATCAACACACCACAAAATTACCTTGTCACCCCCAGTTTTTGAATGACAATTATCATTCCAAAAATAGTATTTTTAATGACATTCCAATTCTTTTTTATTTTGAAAATATGTCTTTATTAATAAAAATAACCAAGAAATTTACATTTCGGGAATACCATGCTATCATTTGTTTGAGACACGAGTGGTGTTCAATTAGGATATTGATGATCAATGATTTCATAATAAAGAAAATTATGAATTATACTAATGTTATTGGAAAACATGGTTCTATTTATTGTTCTATAATTGATCTCAAGGTCAAAATATTGGAGAATTAGGTTCTATATTATTATCCTTAGTTTGTAATATTTTTTTTAGTATGAACATTAATATTTTATGGTCTAAAAATATGATGATTTCGGGAACTAAGATATAGGGTCAAAATTTACCCAAGGAAAAAACAATAGCTAACATATCAATTTAATTTATAGTTAATGATATTTAGTTTCATCCTTTTTTTAGCATAACAAAAAACATGAGGAATTTTTTCTCTTTTTTTCTCTTGAAAAAAACCAATAGACCTATTTGAGCCATAACATGTTAATTTGATGTGTAAGGAACAATATGAGGTGTTAGATTAACATGGAAGACATAATAAATATTTTAGATCAATTAGGTATCTCTTTCAAGCCTCATCATAACATAATATAACTTCAATATATAGTGAATGAGTTAGTGGGGATAAATAATACTAATTTTATAAATGAATATCCAATAGTAACATACATGACCATGTAATGAATAGTTTTATCAAACTGGAGTGGGATTTGTTATTGATTGTATCACCTAAATTTTAGAATTATCAACTTAAAAAAACTATTTCAAAATTATTTTCCATACAACAAAACCATTTGTAACCATGAGATGATATTTTTAAAAACTCAACAAAAGATAAAATTAGACAATTTTTATAAGGATTAGAGATAGATAATTTTAGATGGATTCAAATGACTGACCATAAATTGTAATTTCATCCATGAATAACTCCATGAAATGATCAATGAATTCAGAAAATATACTCATAATTCACATCTATAATTTTCTAAGATCATTTAAAATAACCAAAGGCATTATCCAATTTTTATATATTCTAAAGGGGAAAGTGAAGGTAGTATTTTAATTGTCCTGAAATTCCACTGGGATTTTGAAGTAGCCGATGTATCAATCATTAAGGAAATAATTTGAATTTTCAGTTAATCTTTCTAGAATTTGATCAAGCAATTGAAGTGGGAATTGACTTATTGACATTAAATATTCATTTTTTTATAATCAATGTGCAGGAAAAAAATTGACCCATGTCATGACCACCACCCCATGTTCGTTTGTGATAATATTTATCCCACACATCATATGTACCATATGAATCAGACTAACCCATTCACTATCAGTAATTGGTAATATAATACAAACTTAATTAATCATGGTATTATCTTCCCTAACTACATTTATTACATGTGGATTAAGTATTCATTGAGTTTTTTATTGGGTATTAGGATTATTATCATTGTATTTGATGCCTTATAAGGGTAGGGTTGACTCATAGTATGTCATCTAGGGTCCAGTCATTGGCTTTTCCTGCCTCTAAAACAAGAAAAAAGTTTGATTCCTCTGTTTTAGTAAGCTAATAACATATAATGACATGAAAAGGGTGACCATGGAAAATTAATTCTTATATTAAGTCAGTATGGAGTGGTTTTAGACCTATTTAATCTTTTTTTTGTTCAAGAGGATAATGGAATAGAGGAAGGGATTATAAAATTTTTTCATTCATTTTACCCAATACTATCCAATGTGGAGTTGTAGAAATCAAAGGATATATAGAGTTCTAGAAATTTTTAATGATCATTTAGATTTATGGAGTCCATATATGAATGGTAAAAAAAGATTTTCCATTTATTTCATTTTTAAACATTATGAAAATTTTAAAATCTCATATCTCATTACAATATGATCTACAAGGTGGAATGGGGGTGAATCCACACTTAGATGTTTCAGTGGATGAATTGAACAACAATTTTCTGTAATATTTTTATAGGTATCTCTTGGCTTGAAAAATATTGAAATTGACATATTGGTCACCAAATTATATGGATATGATTCTATTAGGGACATCAATAATAGTTCAAGATCTCATGAGGAATGGCGTTCATAGAAAATGGGTGAATCTAGATAAAATCATCTCACATTCCATGTCTAGGATATAGTAATAATCTAGAAACATAAGTTCATTGACCATAAAATGTAAATAATTTATTATTACATCAACACTTTTAGTGATTTGATTAGATATCTATATGACAACACCCATTTGGGTGAAATGGAACTAAAACAATGATGGAAAAGGTAGATTTTTTCATAACAGTTATTGAGACTCAATGTTATCTGAGTGTATCCTAATGTCCTGAAACACAAATTTGGTAAGGAACTATAAGGGTGACTTGATCTTTGATCTTCATGGGAATGGACTACTATATTGAAACATTTTCAACGGTCTTATATTGTCTCTTATGGGTGAAAAATTAATTATGAAAATTATAAAACATATGGATTTTATTATTGGAATATAGGAGGTGAATGTTCAATTCAAAAAATCTAAAAATGAATATCATTTCAAAAACTGCCTCAAAAGAATTATTTAGCATAGACATGGATTGAGGAAAAGGAAATTAGTTCCATTGAGTAATGTTATCTGGTGAGGGTGTGACTTCTGGTTCATTTTTTGGTTTCGTTTTAATTTATTTTTTGGAGACTATCATTCATAGATGATTTAGATGTTTCTTCATGAGAAAAAGAAAATTTCATTAAATATTGATGTGAAATTAAACAGACATTACCCTTGGTGATGAGAAATGGATGGGTAAAATTTGGGAATAATTTTAATGTTATTATTGTCTTAATTTGGATACATGATGACCAATTATATTTTCATTGTTATTGAGGATAGATTGGTTAAATGAGGAGTGATATTCACATTCCCATAGTTTCTTGAAGAAGATGTGTGTCCTACATTATTCTTTCTTCAATTTCGGTTCATAGTAAAGTGATTATATTGGATTTGTTATTGAGATTACTCACTGTGATATGGCAAGCCAGGTGGAGCAAGAGGATGAATAATCATTTAAAATTGAGGCACAAATTGATATTCTTATTAGAAGTAACCTAACCACGACTATATTTGAATTGGTTTTTTAGGAGGGAACTGTTTGGGATGATATATAGGAATACCAAAACTAAAGACTGGGTATATATAGAAGAGAAGGGCTCAGAGTGGTGTTAGTTAGAGATCATAATGAATTGACCTAATAGTTAAGGGTTGGAACTCCATTAAGAATATGCTTCATAGAGCTCCCTTGGTCCATATGAATCTGATGGATCATCTTAAACCATTTTAAATGTGTTTATTGGATGAGATGGTGATATATATCTTCCTAAACATTTTATAGGTCAGGGTAATAATTATTTTGGATAATATGAGGTTGTTTCTTTGGATATCACCACATTTTTTCTCCCAAGACCATTATGTCCACTAATCCATTATGTCATCTTGTTGGGATCAATGGACTATTTTTATTGAACTTATTTGACTTGATAATGTGCTCGAGTATGGAATATATGTGTTTTTAATGCCACATTACTTGTAATATCTCATGTAGTTGCATGATTTTGGTCGACAACAGAACCACCATTTACAGAATCTATTAGAGTACTCTCTAGGGCCATAAAATTCCCAAATAAGTATTGGATGAAGAGTTGGTATGGTTTCAGTGGTGTGGGATGGTTGCCATATGTTTTTGAACCTATCCCTGTAACATCCTAGGTAAATAAAAATATGAAATTTTCTTATTTATCAATATTTGTGAATTATGTATTAATTATACATTAAATGAGATGCAATGTTCGAGGGTGTACATGTTATGAATCAATAGGTTTTTTGGAAATCTTATGTCGCACACAACGTTGAGTCATACTGACAAATAATAATATAATATTATTATTTTAAATGGTAGTTAACGAATAGTAATTGTATTGACGGGAATGAACATATCTAACTAAAATATGACTACACATGTTTTTTAAATTGTTTTACATTTATCCAACAAAATTAAATGCTTAAAATGTGAATTAATACAATTTTAAGCACAAATACTCATATTTTCTTTAAAAAAGTGGATTTAACGCCTTTTAATAGAGAACCCTTTTTAAACCTTGTTTTTCTTGCTTTTATATGTTCTATTTGAGAAAAATAAATTTATTCTTTAGAATTGAGACATAAAAATTTAGTCTGGAGGATATTTTTTTATTCTTCTAATAAAGTTCATTTTTAATGAATAGTGAAAAATACTGCATTTTAAGTCAAAACTACCATTTAATATAATTTATTTATATAGTTAGATTATTATTATTATTTATTTTTTAGTGTAATTGGATTTTGTTTTTACCAATTAATCCAATGTGGTAATTAGAAGTAATTTTACATTGAAATTGTACATAAACAACTGTCAATCTTTTTATTGTTATTATTTCTTAAAAACACACTTTTTGGTTTTGAGAATGGAAATTAATTTTAAATTATTTAATGAAAATAATTTTTTTTAATATGGTAAAATAGACATTATTTTTGAATTTAGATTATAAAAATTATCATTGGGTGAATATTTAGTATTTTTCTGAAAACGTTATTTTTTTTATAAATAGGTAAAAACACTATATAGTATTTAAAAGCCTAAACATTTCATTTAAATGAAATTTTATTTCTTCTGTGAATTGAATTTCAAATATCTAATATACATGGTTTCAATCATTATGTGAAATGTTGTTCAATAGTATACGAATATTTTTTAGGTGAATAGTGACTTTTGATTTTTATTTACCGCAGTTAATGGTAAATATGGTAATTCAAGGTAAAAATAGTATTATAATAATATAAAATTACCATAAAACTTTTCATAAACATATTTTTTGAGTAATGGTAGACCATGAAATTCCTTGGGTAATAAATTTGGCCATTTAATGCCACCTGGGAAAGATAATGACATTAATAACTTTTTTTAAAGTAAAAATAAAAATATCATATACATGAATTTTTTTACTATTTTTTTATATTGGGTTATATAAGTGATCTCATCAACTATAAATATTCTATGTAAAAACAAATACATTTCATTCATCATGGTATTTTATTTTTAAATTTTAGACATTAAATATATAAATATAATTTTAGAAAATTGGTGATGCATTAATTACTTAATTAATAAAGGATTAAAATAAATGATATTATAAATATTAAAATAATTTTATTTTGAACCTTTTTATGTCATCCACGAATTTTACATATTATGATGTCTTTTTATATTTTAATTAATCAATTATTTTAGAAAGAATCATGTTGTTTTGGACTTTTTTAAAATGTCATGATATGAATAGTATTAATATTGACATAAAAGTTTTTTTAAGTCAATAAATATTTTATTAAATGATAAAATAGTCCTAAAAATCTAATATTAAGAAAAATGACTTATATGATGTTAAAAATTTCATTAATGGCCCATTTTGGGTTTCTTGGAATTTTTTAGTAAATATATTAAACATATAGTATGAATATATAAGAGGACATGATAAAATTTAAATAAGTTAATAAAGGGATAAATAAAAATGATAAGATAAAAAAGAATATACACAACCTATCCAATTATTTTTGGATGATTTTATTTCACCATATATGTACCTTATCTTAGAATATTTTTTGGACCTTTTGAAACTGAAAATAATTTTATAACAAAATAATACTTTCAAACATTCCCAAAGAGCCCCTCCTCCCTCTTATAAAAGGCCACCACCGCTAACCCATTACTCACAAATCTCTAGCCTTTCGGATCATCCAAACTCTACTACATGAAGCTCCCCAAATCCCTCTCTTCCTCCTAGAATCTTTCCCCTAGACAAAATGAAATTCATGAAAGCCTTTCGGTTCAAACAAAAAAGAGTTACCCAATTTAATGGTAACATCTTCTCTCAATTTTGTTTCTTTTATTTTCCTACTCCAACCCACTAAAATATATTTATTCCATCAATTTATAAAAACACCATTATATTCAACATAATAGGATGTTGTTATGAGAAATATTAGAACTACAATTTAACACTCCTCCATCTAATGGATACAAACATTCTGTTTTTGTGGATGGCGAACTACTGCCTCATGAAATGATGATTGTTCAGTTATCTCCGACCACCTCTCATGGTTTCCATTATGATGACACTATATTTATATTATATATATATAATATTTATATTGTCTCTATAATTTTTTATTTTTCATTTATATCATTCCTTTTTGGTTTCCATAATGGGTAACCATGATAATTTCATTTAAGGAAGTGCAGACTACCTCCCCTTCAGAGTGATATGACTTATTCATTCCATACGTGGAATGAATAATGGATGGAGTTAATGAAATTATATGTGAAATTATAATGTAATTATAATCTACCTATGTACAATTATGTTTTCATTACAATAAATATGAAATAAAAATGAAAGTAGAGTCCATGCGTACGTATGTCTTACCGTCTCCTTGAACAATGCATTTCATTTATTATCTCTAAATTTTATGTAATTTTAAAAATAAAAATATATACAAGATATATATGATATATGATATCTAAATCAGGAATATCATTTTGGTGATAATGGATACTTGACCACACAAACAACTTGTAATTATAAGAAGTATATTTTTTACTCAACTACCAAATATCGAAAAAATTACCGTTATTAACTTAAATGATTTTGTAATGTTTATAACATGGTAATAAGTGATATAAAAGGAATAATAAATTTAAAAAAGATTCTAATTCAATTAAAAATTAAATTAATTCATTATTCAGGAGATTAAATAAAGAACGAGTCAAGTAAAAAACAAGGTAAGGGACTTCTTCTCAATCGCCTTTATTTGAGGTATACTTTTATTTATACTCGAATATCATTGATACTTTTTTTATACCCTGTTAAATTTTCATTTATTTAAAAGGAAATATTTTTTCTATGTTTAATTTTACTAAAATAAAAAAAATGAATTTTTCTTTTTAACATACGTTGTGACAACGCCCTTTTTGTCCCGTCCTGTATTGAACCTGCCCCGAGATCTGGGCTCTGAAGTTTGTGCTTGCCTACACAATTTGGTTATGATTGAATTTGGAGCCATTTTAAAGACTTTTTTCTGGGATATTCATTCCTACTTCTCTCTCTCTGGCTTCGGATTTTATGGGAATGCTTGCACCTAGGGATGCCTGCTTGCTGGATTCTTGCTATTTAATCTCCATGGATTCCTCTGTCTATTTTGTTCGATGTTTGGCCTGAATCTTCTACATGCTAATAAATTTTTTCCAGTTGAGATCCTGTTTGATGTTTCTTCTTGACAGATTTCCTCCTATTTCTTGCTGCTCGGCTATGGTCGAATATTGGCTCTGGTCTTCTTGGAATGCAAGCACCTCGACTCTCCAAGGTCTCATTGTTTATCAGTATTAATCCTGTTCGAAGATTGTCTGCTTGTTTCTTTAAAGTTTTTCTTTTTTTTGCCTCTTTTGATTATGTTGGTGTAAGCTCATTGCACCTCGTGTGTTCCTTGTAAAATTTTATTTTAATAAATTCCTTTCGACATGGATTGGGAAACCAATCCTTGTCACTTTCTTCTAAAAAATGACGTTTTTGTTGTAGCAATTATTATTTGATCATGGGCATCCTTAACAAGATATAATGTTTTTAAAAGGAAAATAAATACCATATACAATTTTTAAATATTTTGGTATTGAAAATGGTTTTGGGAATGGATATATTATGTCACTACATTGAAATTTTATATTTTTACTGGAATATGGAAATGAAATCTTTATTTTATGATTGTTCATGTGTTATGATTATGTTATTGTTCATGGGAATTGTTTACGCATATGGGTGGTTCCGTGAAAAGCCTAAGGTGGGTGAGCCTGAGATATCTCTCCAATACATTGGGTAACCCCACAAAGGTAAACCATATTGTTTATCCTATGATATTTAGGTAATATATTGTGATGGGTATTCCAACGTAACTCCCTATGTAGATGTGAAAGATACAACGTATGTATTATATGGATCTCACAAGATAACTTTATGATTTATGATTTTTATGTGTTATTCATATATCTTATGACTTAATAAGGTCTATTAAATAGCATATATATATTATTTATTTTTTGTAAAATGATTTCTTTGTTTATTTTATAACCCTTATTGATATTTTTATGCTCATAACATGTTTTTGAAATGTTTTTTTACATGGTATAAGGAGGTTTAAGTGAAAGAAATAATTGAAGAAGATTTATATCATGAAAAGAATTCTTATTTTGTTTTAAGAGATTTTATTTTATTAGAAAATGGATAATGAGTAGAATTTTATAATTTGTAATATTTTAGATGTAATGTAATAGTTAAGGCTTAATTCTATAAAACTATAAAACTAGAATTATCCTCAATGTGATTTATTAACTTAATTCAAGATTATATAATGTTTAGGGTTGGGTCCTAATACTCCAAATATTCATGGATTGATTCATCGGGTAATTGGTCGATATAACTAATTTATATTTTAATATAATAATTTCATAAGCATGTAAGAATATATCTAATAAGAGTTGCTTCATGACATTCCATGTGGTTATTTAACATGGAAAAAGGTAGTAGATCTAGTAATTAATTGATTCAATTAGGGAAAAATGAATGCATGAAGTTTTTATTTTTTTCTTCAGAAACCACTTTAGATTTCTTGGTTGAACCTACCACATATAACTTTTGAGGTGAATATGTGGATCCTCATAATTTATCACATTTAAATGATGTATTAGATAAATCAAACTGAATATGAGTTTGAAATATCCCTCAATTTTTGGATATTAAATACCGATGGGTTGGTAATTAATATTAGGGAATGAAATTTCTTTAAGGGATTGTTTTTTAGTATTGGAAATATCTTGTAAAATTTGATGGAAAATTAATGGGTCTTGGGTTATTTTATTATCCCAAATGTTCCTTTTATGTCAATGGATAGTCTATAAATTTTTTGTGAGAAAAATATGATGGATTTTTTGGGATGGTACATGGAATTTAGAGGTTTCTTGAAATAATTATGAAGAAATTGTATCATTTTTGTTTCCCTTGTTTTTATGATTTTTTTAGAAGGAAAGTTTTTTTATTTTTATTCTTTTATTTGTTGTTTTTATGAGAGTAGGGGTTTTTCATTTTATTTTTCTTATTTTTTTGGTTCTTTTTTTGTTGAATTTTTTTATTGAATATCAAATGCTACTAACAAATATTTTTATGTTTCATGTAAATGCAACTATTTGGTGTGTTGATGATTTCCACTAATCGACCATTCATGAGTTTGGTTATCTAGTAATGTGTATAGAAACAGTCAAATCAAATCCTCGACAATGGCACTTTTTTATAGTTGGTGTTTTTTTCTTTTTTTAATACGTGGTTGTAGTGATTAAAGGAAACAGTTGGTTGATGAAGATTCAATTTGAAATTTATGAATAATTGTGGTGAGTTCAGAATTAAGGATTGAAGCTTCAGATATCCTTTAAAATTGTAAATATTTTAATAATACTATGATCCACCTTATGAGGTGATTTCAATAGCTACACCCAATTGTTTTGGATTTAATCCAAGCCTAATTAGGTTTCATTTCATTATAAAATATTATTGATGGATTATTCAATATTTCATAAATCCATGTATATTTTTTGTTTCAATAATCCCTAGAATCTAGTTGTTATACAAAATATTCTCTTTAATTTGTTACTTTTTTTTGTTTGATAGACATAATACAAATTCAAGGAATGTTAAAAAAGAGAAATCACCCAATAAATTAACATCCCAAAATTTTGAATCACCCAAATGAATGATTTACTCCACTATTTGGGTGGTTCAAAATATATTTTATAATGGTTAGATTGATGAGTTAAAAATATATGAAAACATACAAGACATGGAAATATTCTTCTACTAAACATACTTATGAAATATGAAGATAGTAAACACAAAATTTTGATTTAATGGGAATAAAAAAAGGTGGAATAGAAATTTAAATTGATTTAAAATATTTTCATACCATTAAAATTACACCTGAAGTAAGATGATAAATATAGATAATGATGAAAACCCATGGGATAATATTCAATTGATAAGAAAACAAATGTAATGTATTATAAATTAAAAATAGTGAAAACAAACATGAAAACAAAAGTAAATGAGAGGTCTCTCTTGTTGAAAAATGATTAAATAATTTATTCCAAAATCCTTGAAAATTCAATGTTCATGCCAAATCTCCTCTTTTTGTGATAAGGTGATAAAAAATATTATGTAAAACATGAGGATAAATTTTTAGGAAAGTCTGTTGGACTGTTTGAATTCTTAAACTTCACTACAAGTTTCAAAAACCATTTAGCAACATAGAGATCTGAATCTAGATAATTACTGTTATTAAATGTTTTTTATATATATAATTTAAATTTAACCTTAAATATTTAATGTTGACATGAATTTTAAATCCAAATATATGGTTGTTTTCCTAAACCATCTAATTTTTTTCATGTATTGAGCTGATTTTTTCTATTTACTAAATGTGAATTAATTTATGTCCTTGAAAATGCCTTTAAATGAATGAATTTTTTCTGAAAATTAGCGAGACTTGATATTATTTTTCAAAGACATAAATATAAACTCAATGTTAATATTTTATTGGGATAACTATCACAAATGGTGGGTTATTTTCAAATCCACAACATAATTTTGGATATGAATTTAATGTATCACTTGGGCCCCATATTAGTTCACTTGGGAAGTGAAATTTTGTTCCATGTTGTATTGAGATGTTCCTAGATGTCTTTTTTATAATAAAATAATGTTCACTTATAGATTCTACCCATAAAATATAACATCAAATGTTATTTAGTTTCATTGACCTATTGATTGGGCCTTCTTGTGTGGTCCATATGTATCATTAGATGGAAGAATTAACCACATCTATAGTAGAATGATTTTTATAATATTGAATTATAAACATAATAAATTAATAATAAAACACATTGAATTATTAGGTTGGTATTTTAGATTAAAATAGAAAATATAATTGAATTAGGATTAAAAAAAATATTTCTCAAAATCTATATTTAATAATAAAACACGTCAATTTAACAACATTTATTATATTTTCCGTGAAAATCAGAAAAAAGAGTTGAAAAAAAGTTATGAGTTAATTATTAACATAAAAAACAACTATATTAACCAAATCATGATTACACATTTCTACACAATCATAGAACATGGTTCACTACTATCATGACTAACATCTAAAAGGAAATAGTATTTCCCTTCAATGAGATAAATCATTACTCTAATAATTCATAGATCATGAGTCCCATCACCACCCCCATCTCAATTATAAAAATGGAACTCATGTTCCCAATCCCACACTAAAGGTTTCACATAAAAATATATACACATCAATAATCACATGAAAATAAATCAAACTAATCCAGGGAAAAAATTCCCATAAAATATCTACAAACATGGCTACCCCCTCATGGATAACAATGTCATCATCGTAAAAATAATTAGATTTTTATATATTGATTAATGATTAATAAAACCATATTAATATAGTATATTTAAGTTTAATTAAACTAATATTATATATGGGAAGACCTCATATAGGTTGTTTTTGATAATTTAATTAATAAAACCTATTTTATCACAAAACTATTATCCAAGAACCATATGGTTAAAATAACCACACATGGGTAACAAAACATCCTAAAAATACAGAAAATATATATTTTTTTCTCATAAATCATCCATTTAGAGTACGAAATCACCCATTAACAAAAGATAATATCTGGGTTTATTTGATTAGAATTTCTATGACATGTTTTATATGAAACACTATATATATAATTTTTTACAAAATAAAAAATAGAAACCTCATCATCAATGGCCTAAATCAAACCTAAGCATGTGTGTGGTATCTAAATTCTATGTTCAATGAATGATTCATGTATAGATACATCCTACCAGTGGGATAAGAGCTAGAAATGAAAATTACAATCTCAAACTCACCTGTTATATTTACATAAATATATCAATTGTAATTGTCAAATAAAAGGAATAGAAATTGCATATCCCATGTAACCAAGACATCCCATCTCAAAGGGTCTTAATTAAAAACAAATCTAAGGTCCATTATATACTTAGAAACTTTCAAATATTACCTGTAAACCATCTCTCTAAGTTGTAAGAAATGATAAAATGCTTGGATTGTAACACCCTAGGTTTAAGGATCCATTATTATTATTATTATTATTTCTATAATTATAATAAATATTTCCCTATTTATTTAAATTAATTAATAGTTGGATAGATATTGAGCCAAAAATGATATGAATTATTTTAATCAAAATATATTTAGTTATAATTGTACATTAAAATAATGGTATATGATAGAATGAATCACATATAATGGATTATTACACATAATGGATTATTAAAACCACAAAAAATGAAATATTTAAAAAGGGAAACATAATTGAAAAGAATAATTTATTTATAACTATAATATCACATGGACTACAATATTTTGTTAAGAAAAAAAATTAGTATAAAAAATATTCTATCAGAAAGAATACCATAATAGGAGAAAACATGTTGGCAAGTCTAAAACTATAAAAATGAGATGTATGAATGAATTATTTTTGGTAAGACTATATATATATAATAGAATCAAATTTTTTTTTTGAAAATATGTTCATTGGAATTATATACATATAAAATATGATCAATGTATCTATGGTCGTTGATCCCATATACTACAGTTATAACAGAGCTAGGTATTATTAATTGGAATATTTAAAAATAAATTCCAAAAAATGTAATAAAAATATGACATTATAGATATAAATATATTTATTTATTTACATGTTATTTATATATATTGTTATTATTTTAATATTATATATATATATATATATAATATAATGTACAATATCAATAGAGAATTAAAAAGTACATTTTAGAGTTTAAATAATTAATCAATTGTATTTGTTAAAATAAATTTACAATCAATGTAATATTTTGTTTCAAATAATTGTATTTTTATTTATTTTATATTTTTTCATAAAAAAGTAAATTGATGCATTATAATATTATTTTATTTCAAATAATATTTACATATAACATAAATTACAAATTTATATAAAATAATACTAATAATAAATATTTTTTAAAACTATATTTTCTAATAAAAGAAATACTATATATATTTTTATATGATAAATATTTTTGTTTTAGAATATTAATAATATAATACGACCATCATTTTTTAGTTCATTATATCAATTTTAACCATAAATGAATTTTTTTATGACATAATATATTTTTAGGTGATTAATAAAAGTGATAAAATTTAAACAATTAACGATTTTATTATAAAATAATTTATTAAAATACTAAGATACACTTTTTATATACAATAGTATTTTTAATAAGTTATATATATCATTTTAAAAATACAATGATGAATTTATAAAACACATGTTTACCATTATTTAAACTCAAGTAATATTTTAGACAACCAATTATTTTGACACACTTATAATAAAAATTATATATAATATATTTTAGAAAATAATTATAGAAAATTAATTTCCTATTTAATTTAAAAATTTACATATTATAAAAGAAATTGAATATAATTTATATTCATAATGATAATAATAGAAAAATTAGTATTTATTTCTATGGTAAAAGTATAACTTATTTAAGTAATTTATTTATTTATATCATGTAATTTTTATCATATTTAGTTATATTAATTTAATTTAAGTTAAAACTATAATATTATTTATAAAACTATCTATAAGTATATTAACATTAATTAAATTGTAAATCATAACTAAATATCATTAAATGACACATAATAGTTTCAATGCATCTTTTAATACATTTGTTTTTATACATAATATATTTTAATTTATATGTAGGCATTATAAAATTTATAATTTAAATATGGTGAAATTGAGATTAAATTTATATTGAAGGAATAAAAATTTTGAGATAGGTTTTAAAATACATTTTTCAAATAAGATATAAATATCTTAGTTAATGACTAGTTGTGAGTGTAAAAATTCAAAATATAAAAATGAAAAAACAAATGGTAATGTAATTGAAACATATTGAAAGCATTTTCAGAATGACTTATATGAGGATTTATAAACCCAATATTATCCCACACACCATTTTTATGAATTATCTGATCCATTGAAAAATGTATACTGTATGGATATCAAGGAAGTGTAATGTATTTTCCCAAAAGATATTTTTTCTTCAATTCAAAAAGGTGATCACTTACACTCCTCCAGGGTTAAATTTACTGTTTAATTTTCAAAGGATCTTATATATGAAACTAATTATCCTAGAATTACTTTTATCATCCCTAATACGTTGATTTATAGAGTTTATCTTAATTTTTACACTACTAAGGATATCTCTAAGAAAATATCTAATATTAAATATAAGTGTTTCCTTTATCTTATCATTTTTTTCATAATCAATCTGTCCAAAAATATTATATCCAAAAACATTATTTACAAAGTTTCATAAATATATTGATATTTTATTATATTAATGGAATAAATATTATTTAATACCCCAAATATACTAAGGAAAAAATCATAGTTAGTGCTGTGTGCGAACTACAACCTCCACAATGATTTATCTTCCATTTTTTCAGGACTACTACTGATAGAATATAAAAATGGTGTCATAGATGTATAAATAATATATATATATATATATAATTATTATTATTAATTTTAATATTTTCATTTAACCTCTATTACTGTTTTTTTTAGAAATTGAAAAAGTATTCATGTTTATGGGAAAACAACCACCTTCATAAAAATTGTGTTTAATTTTTCTTCACCACACATAATTGTATACAAGAAAAATGTATTGAATATAGAAAAAATATTCAAAAATACTATATACATTATATATATTAGAAATATATTGAAATTTTTTTTAACCATTTTAACGAACATTAGTAGTGACCAAAAAATTGATTGAACAACCTCGTTTAACCAATGTTTGCAATAATACCAAATAATAAACAACTAATATTTTTTAAAAAAAATATTCAATATGAAATTTTATAAATAATATTTATTTTCCTATGATGTTATATAATAACATTTTTCTGATTATTCAAGGTGTTCGGTGTGTGAAGATAATAACTATAGAATAAGGCATGTGCTTTCATATGAATTCTCCAATATTGAGACATTTTTTAATGTTATAGTCCAATTTATTATTACTAATATTTATATCATGAAAAATATTATAACAACTTCATAGTATATGATTTTATTCATGATATTTGTTTTTCCTTATGATTTCTCACATTCAAATGACTCTTGCTTCAGAAATTACTTTAGTCATATTGGTTGCTTCTCATTTACCCTCCATCAAGGAATGATTTGATATTATACAGTAATATCAATTTTTATGGTCTATCTACTCCCCATGAAATATAAAATCATACCTTGTTATTTATTTTAAAAAAACACTTCCATTAAGGTTGTATAATTTCAAGGGATATAATTTCAAGGGCTATAATTGTTGGGTTCCATAAAATATAAGTGTATTTTATAACTCAGTAAGATTTATTGAATTATATTTCTTTTCAATGAGTATCAACACACATTTCTTATTTTTTATTTTATTTATTTTTTCGATATTATATTTATTATAAAAGTATATACTAATAAATTCTAATCCGTTATTAATGTGTAACTATATTATGGATAATTTTGATCTATTTAAAAGATGAATTCCCATATTCATCCATAATTTACCATATCACCAATAGTAAAATTTTGAATTAGAAAAATAATTAGAAATAAATAATAGAAAATTAATAATTACACTCTAATATTTTTGAAATAGTTTTTTATTATGATTTTCATGCTGAGGTATTTTCATCAAAGGGTTATATGAAACAAAATTTTGGATCTTCATGACCTCCTTTATGAATTTTCAATTATACATTCTATTTATCATTCACCATTTTCTAAAATAATATTTTATTTTACCTATTAAATTTTATAATATATGTATCTTACATATATACCTAATATAATTTCCTTTTAATTTATGGGATTATACATGTTTTATATCCTTTTAAAATGTACACTTTTATGTAAACCCATTTTAGAGAAACATTATTCTATCAATTATCACGTCAATAATATCTCACATTAAATATTTTTATATCATTAATTTATTTTTAAAAATATCATTAATTGAATGATGAATCTCTTAGTTAAATTATTTTTTAAAGAAAATATGCAATTTTATCTTTCGTTAAATGTATTTTAGAAATTTTATAAAAGATTCACTCAATTGATTTATTTTTATTAAATTTTATAAAAAAAATTCCATAAATTTTCTATATTGGAACACTATTTTTTTTAACTAAATTTATTTTTCAAATATAAAGATCCCAAATCTTTTAATTCATTCACATATTGATAATTATTATGCATTATGCTTCATTTATTTCATTAATCAAAATTATGAACCCCACTTCATTCTCAAGGGTTTGATCAAGAATATGTTTTTCCATTTAGTTTAATCATTTGAAAAAATATTATGTTATGTTATGTTTTGTTTTGTTAAAAAAGTATATATCACTAAAATACAATGGGTAAAGATTTATATCTATTGATTTTTCATGTAAAGGATTACGGAGTGAACCTAATCCACCATAAGACTTTTTCTTATTTATAATTTTGGTCAATATAGGGGACCTTTAATTATGTGTTTGATATCATCTTTTATGTTATTTATAAATGTTTTTTACAGCATTATTTTATGATATAATTTATATATTCTATGATTCTATACTTATTATCATCATCTATATGATATCATGGTAGCACTTTTCACTCTCATGTTATGATTTAATTTCCATGTTTACTCTCTTATAGAGTTTCCTCTATCACCATTTTCCTTATATATTTTCTATATTATATCCAATATATTTTCAAGGAACCTTGGGAGTTTGGATAAAAATGTTTATTTTTAAATAAAAATTATTTTTTCATATTATTATTTAGTTATAATTTTCTAATTAGACTAGACATCTAAATTCATAGAATATATTGATGAAAAAATGATAAAAATCATGAAATAAATTATGTTTAGGGATTGGTTCACAATATTTGGTATCAGTGATAGGTGTATGTAATTTTGGATATATGGATTATATAATATTATTGGAAACTCATTAGATAAATAAAAGGGATTATTATATGTATAAGATTACATCCTTTAATTTAAAAATGGCATGATGTTTATGGATTTACTATTAATACATACCAAAATAGATACTACATGATAATGTAATATCTACAGTAGATGAACATAGGAAAAATAACCACAGAAAGGCAATATTGGGTATCAAATTAATCATCACCTAGTGGATGCTAATGATTCTTGACTATACACCTCATTTCAAAATCCAACGGGATATTATTTGGCGGATGAATTAATATTTACAACCCATTATTAATGATTTATTTTATAGTTAATTTGATGGACTATATTGAGATTTATATGACAACCCAACATAATGTATCCAAGGTTAATATCAGATTTATTAAAGCTAAATTGACAGAATTACGGTCCTACGCGATGTTGAAAAATCTAGAATGGTTATATGTTTGAGTCCCATTTAGGTTATTAATTATTATAACCTACCAATGAGGATAAATTTCTATCACTCATATTTCCCAATTCGGTTTTAGTGATGTCTATAAATAGAGTTAGCCATGATAGCCATGGTTTTAAGGGACAACCCAATGATTACATCAATGATTATAAAATTAAAATCTCACATGGATTATATAATCTAGTGATTATAATCGACCAAAAATCATGAAAAAATATTTAAATAAAAACCATAGTTGAAAACATGAGTTCCCCAAGGAAGAGAAGTGTTGTGATTTTAGAAAATTAAGGTAGTTAATATGTTGATGTAAAGAGGAATAAATTTACATTGCATCAAGACTATGAATGGATTATAATATTCATTACTTTTTTCAGAGTGTATTATCATTCTTCAAACTTATATAAGAATGTTAGGATAATTGTTAGCCTGATGGGTGGGGGAATCATTCATAAAAAATAATGACTATCAATCCAATTCCTTATATGTGGGAAAAATGGAAATTATCCCAGTCAATTACCAAAATATTAAGGGCTACTATGATGATAGGAATTAATAACATCTAAGTATGAGGAAAAAATACAATGCCTAATAAATAAAAAATAAATAAATGTGTTCTTAAAATGATATAGAGTGAGTAACACCAATCATAAACTATTATGAAAATTTAAATATATTTATACCTTGTAGAACCATATTATTTGTACCTATAAAGTATTCTATGAATATTGTATGATCTCTCCGATGTCTACATATTGAATTATTAATAACAAATATTTTTTGGATGACTGTTGTATCCCATTTTTATGATTATGGTAATGTTTCTTATCAAAAATTATTATCATTCCTAAATATAATAAATGTTTTTTTGTAAATGGACTGGTTCTATCTACTTAACGGAATATATTTTTTTGGAATTAGGAGATAATATTTTATATCAACATATGATAATCTATAGAAGGTTGATTCTAAACACCATTTATAATCATTTATAAAATGTTATTACTAAAAATTAATAATAATAGAATCTTGGATGAAATGGTTAGTGAAAACAAAATATCATGGATAATTCTATTCCTAGTAAAAAATAATTCTTCCTATACTCATAAGGTTGATAGCACATGAAAAATTAAATAATGAGTCTTGATATAGATACCTTTAGCTAAATTAATGACTATGTAGAAAACTAAATTTCAAGAGAACAATGTATTTAATGTGGCGAATAGAATGCGTTAGATTTCTTGGGGTGATTATCATCGTTATTATTATTAATAAATTCACTTATGTCAATAATTATAAATAATGTTTCTCTATTATTTAAAATAAATTATTACATAATTGGAGATTAGTCTCCACAGGATAAGATATAGTCTAATGAAAATGTATTCAAGTACAATTGAATATTGAAATGATGTAATGTGATACCATGTATCAAATATAATAGTTCATTACACATCATGGATGATTACATCAAACAAAAAAGAAAAAAATTAAATGGGGATAATAAATTGAAAGGAATAATATATTTAGAACTATTAAATCTAATGGTCTATGGTAACCATTAATAAGCACAATTTGTATAAAAAACATACAATGAGGAAAAAAATACCATGAAATTATAGAGAATGTTGTCAAATAAAAAATAAAAAATATTGAAAGGAAAAGTGTGAATGGAATATTTTTAGGGTGTATATATATATATATTGTAATGAAATATTCTCATTTCAAATAACGTTATTACAATTATGAATGTAGAAAATATGGTCATTGAAATTATGTTTTTTGGTCACATTCACTATTAGTATACTGAAGATGGGTATTATTAAATGGTAAATATAAAATAACATATCACATTATAAAAAATACATATTATAATATATATATAAATATACATGTTAGATATAAATATTAATACTATGGTAAGGACCAGGCCATATACAATACACATTATATTGATTTTAAATAATAATTTACATTATTACAATATAGATGATATTTTAGGCCTAGTGTTTTAGATAATTTCGGATAACACAAACATGATAACCCCATACTATACAAGTGGAATCCTATACAATTTGTCCATTTTTTCCTCTAAATAAAAAAGCATTAAATTAAAACATTTTATCCCTATATAAATAATCTTCAAAAATTTCCCCTTGTTCTCATCCTACTCTCTATTCCCCAACAAATAATGTGATATAAAATTCAAGACAAGGTATGAGAATAAAATCCCAGTAATATAAATAAATAATATGAAAACATTTTTCGAGTGAAAACCCATAAAAACTTCTGTTAATTATAATTTTTTTCTAAAAAAAGTAATCATTTTTCAAAAATACCATTATGTTTCCTTTCTTAAATATATAAATTGTCATCAAAAGTTAAAAGAAAAGAAAATATATGTTATGGTAATAGGGAAAATCATTTTCCATATCATTTTTACTAATGGAATAACCATTACATCCAAACTCTAACACTAGAGTACACAATGAATTAGAGTTTATAACATAACCACTCATCCTTGGTTCATCAAGAAACAATATTCTTTGGATAATAATGTAAACACCCATCATTGGTTTACTATGGAAGCATAGTTATTAGTTTATTATATACCCACCCATTATATTAAAAAATAAATAAGAACTATCACATCAATATAAATTACAAAACCTTGCATCCTAAAAGACACTTTGAAGAAAATAAACATTCCATTCTAAAAATTATTAATTTTGAAGAAATATAACATACAATGGATGAAATATTGGTCGAATGTAGCCATATAAATTTGGAAATTATACATTGAAATATTTATGTTACATTAAATAATGAACTTTCATTGATTAAATATATGTAAAACCCCTTATTTTTGAAAATGAAATTTGAAATGGGGTTTTAAAATGAATGAACATTACCCCAGGTTTAAATTCATACAAAAATATTTTGTCCTCCTATATAATTTTTTAATGTTTTTATTAATATATTCCCTAATAATATTAGTATTAATAATACATTTTATAAACATTTTATATCTTTTTCCTCTTATTTATTGTTAATATTTAATTATTATCATTGTTTCGGGTGCATTAGTTTCATAGATTTCTAGGTTGGTTATCTTGTGTATTTTAATGGATGAAAATTAAAAATGGGATTAGTAATACCAAAACGAATTTATTGGTATTTCGTGAACCTCATTTTTTTAAATATTCTCATATTTATTTTTCATTCTAACATGAGGATGATTCATTAGAAAAATGTTAATGATAATTAATTAGTTTTTTCTGGTGGTTTTTTGACCATCATGAATTTGTTTTATTTTACATAAAATTATGTCTATATATTAGCTGAAGATCATGATAAAAATTATAATGTACTTATTATAATCTGATTTAACCAGAAAAATATTTTTTTGACCACCCTTGAAGACATTAAATAAAAATTAATACTCATTATACATAGATAATGTTAACTGTCATAATTTATATAATAGTTTTGTTTCATTAAATAGGAGGGATGAGGGAGGGAATGAATATAGAAAATTACAATAATAATATAAAATCATAATATAAAAATTAAACTTCAGTTATTATTCCTAGATGGATATGGGAGGTGAGAAGAAAATTGATGAAGAAAATAATGCAATATAGGTGGTTTGAAAAAAATACCTCTTGAATATCACCCCCAAGAATGATACCATAAGGAACATAAAATTTCCCTTTTTGTGACACTAGAACCACTATAATGTGTATAGGTAATTTGTGTGAAGAATTTATCATAGTATGATCGACTTAGAAGGCCCAGTGTGGCGAAATGAAGTGACAGAAAGAGTTCCCTTTTAAAATTGACTTGAGGGTCATTTTAGAATTTATAAAAATATTAAGATATAATAAAGATATTATATGGAAAAAGTATTCAATATGGATTATAAAGAATATGGTTTGATATTTTAAACCATATAATATTCCATTTGGACTTATTTTATAATTTTATAAAATTTATATTATTTAATAAAATATTATATTCATAAATCAAAATTATCTTCAAAAGGGATAATATTAATTTCCATGACAATAAAAACATCAAAAAAATATTCAAAAAAGAATAAAATATTTCATTATAAAAAATATATATCATATTAATTTATAAAATCCATGGATACCCATGAATATCTCAAATAATATTTCTTTTAATATTTATAATTTCATTTATTAATTTTTTTCCATTAATTTGATAATTAATGCATCATAGTTGTACTAGACATTATGGATATTATATCCACCCTAAAAAATAAAAAATAAAAAATAATTATGAATATAAAATTTTTTTCTTTCCAAATACAATTTATAGTAAAACATATCTTATAGAAATAATATTTTAAAAATTTGATACATGCTAATAACAATATAGTGAATAATATAATAATCATTAAATAAATATTATAAAGGTATTAATACCAAAATGGGGATAAATAGGTTCTATATTCGACATAAGGATTATTATGGTATAAATATACTCATCCAATAATAATTAGTGACATTTGTGGGTCATTTAACATTTTATATAATTTAATTGAAATAATTTAATTGATTTTTCTTCTACTTTCACAAGAACTATGTAAATGTTGTATTAGCATTGAAAGTAATGATTTCATAAATAAACATTATAATTAAATCAAAATAAAAAAAATTATTATGATTATATAAATATATTATATTCATTAATTTTTAAAAACTATTCATATATATGACAAGAAAAGTTATTTACATCGTTAATTTTCCTATTCCTGCCTTATGTAAGCATTATAGAAGAATTTGGATATGTTTTATTTTATATGAAACTAAAATTCTAAACAATAAGTAAAAAATCATTATTTTTAAATAATTTGCCATAATTTTTATTCAAATTAATTTTTAACACTCAATTATTATCTATAAGTCAAAAAATTTGACTTTTCTATTAGTGTTCAGGAACTACGTCATCACGAAAAATGATTTTCATATTTATCATGAAATAAATTATAATTTACATGTTCTGAATTATTTGTGTACCATACATAAATTATAATATCATAATCTAGTATTTTCATTATTTTATTTAATTATATATCAAAATAATGTATTAACGATATAAAAATAGATAATGGCTATTATTAAAAAAAATATTTTTACATTTTATAAATTAAAATTAACTTTTAAATAATATTATTAAAATGTCACCCTAAAATAATTATGGAATTATGATTTCAAAAATAATATAACCTTTATGAAATTAAATTTATATAATTTTAAAATTAGTCATTTTAATTTAAACATATAAGAAATAACTTTAATTAAAATTTTTATTTTACGAATTACTGAACATATTTATAATGAATTTAACTATTCAATTCATGAAAAATAATGAATATGAAAAAAATTTATTCCATTTGTATCTGGATTTTTAGATTCTCCCCCACTTCTATAGATATTTTCTTCCCAATTTTATCCACTTACTAAAGAGGTAAATATTTTTCCATAATAGCATTTTCATATTCACATGTTAATATTTTAAACATATTGTTTCTTTATAAAACCATAAAATTTTGATTTAATATATTCCTAATTACATTCTCCTTATGGCCAATAATCTGAATAAATTGTTCCTCATAATAATTTTTCACTTAAATTTGATCTACATTAGGGATCAAAATAAGAGAAGAATCTGGAACATACTAACATAACTTATAAACATAAAAGGAATTTTGTGCATGTGATGAACTTTGAGGTAAAGCCATTAGGTTTGAAACCAATCCATCATTCTCTAGGATTTCTTATGTTCCAATAAACCAGGTACATAACTTTATCTTATTACCAAATCACATAACACCTCTCCATGGATATATTTTATGATATACATGACCACCTATGATGATGGAAATATACTTCCTTGTGTAAACATTTATTCCTACAATAATCTAACCTCTTATTTTGTGAAGTCATTTTCACATTCTCAACTACTTACTCTACAAATCTAGGTCCCATTAACATTATATCTCCTATTTCATCCCACAATTCTAGAGATCGTCACCACATTCAATATAATTTCTCAAAATATTCTATCTGTATAATAGAATAAAAAATATTACTATATGAAAACTAAACTAAATAAAGATGTTAATGCGAACATCCCCTGTACTCCACTTAATAATAAAATAACTTTTCATATAGGGTCTTAATTTTTTATACCAACATTCCAACAGATTGTGGATGAAAGGAAGTGGTGAAATTTATTTTTGGGCCAATTTTTTTTTTAAAGTCTTTCCAAAACATAAATGCTAACATAGGATCACACTCAAATACAATTTAGAGGTGAACACTATGTAACATTATTATAACGTTAACATACAATTGGGAAAGTTAATATAAATACATAGAATATTCAATGGTAATGAAATATATTGCTTATTCTATCAATAAAGAATCCTAATTTCCATTGTTACCTCATTAAGTATTTTCTACCCCCCCATGAAATACATTTGAAAATTTTCCCATTTCCAATATGTAACTATTAATGGTTGAATCATAACCTTTGGTAATTATTGTTTTTCATTAAACTATTAACAATTAAATAATTTAATTCTAAAATTAGAAATATCTATCCTTATACCATCCCACTAGTAATACTCATAAAGGTCATTATACATCATTGTGCATCTAAAATGAAGTAAAAACAGATAATAATGTGTTTCTCATAGAAAATACTTCATCAAATGGGAATCAAAATGAACCCAAAAGCTCTACCCAAATCTCAAAATAGTTTCCTCATCAATATTAAATTTAGGAATCAAACCCTTCTTCACCAATACTATGTTTTTATATTAATCATAATCTTCCTATTGATCTTTCATAATTCCATCATATAGAGACAATTAAATTGACATCTAAAACAAATTGTAATTTTCTACGCAAATAACTTTTAGGACAAAATTAACTAAATCATTCACGAAAGGGCCATGATCATAATGTAACTTGTCTAATGATTTATTACCTTTCTAAATCAAAGAAACAACTACTTCATTTTCATTTCCATTGTGGAAGTGAATCATTAAATAATAATCTTTAATCAGTTGTACCCATATTCAATGCCACTTTCTGAACTGTTTTTGAGTAAATATATACTTTAAAATGTTATATTCAATATATATTTCACTTATGGATCTATATAAATTATTCCACTAAACTGTCAAAGAAAAAACAACATCCTCAAACATTAAATCATTGTAAGGGTAATTTAACACATATGGTTTTACTTACCGTGAATCATTAGTAATTACCTAATCAATCTACTTCAGAAACAGTCCTAGTGCCTTCATGGAAGAATCGCTATAGATAAAAAAATCACCATTTCATGAGGTTTGGTCCAAAACTAGAGAATTTAAAATTAATCTATTTATTACTTGAAAAATATCATAAAATTCATCTATCCAAATAACTTTACCTCATTAGTATGTAAAATTATTTAGTGGGATAGATAACCATGAAATGTTTATAGTAAAGCATGTGTAAAAAACATACAATCAAAGAAAATATTGAATCTCAGTAACATTTTTAGGTATTTAACATTCATCAGTCAATATTATTTTGGGAAGAACAATAGTTTTTCCATTATTATTTACAATGTTTTAAAATAAAATAAAATGTTGTAACCAAAAATGAATATTTTTAATTTATACCTATAAAATATTTTATTTAATGTTTTATAGAATAATCGTTAGATACCTTTCATGATCTGCATAACTTTTGAATAATCCAAAATCTCAGAAATAAGAACAAATATATACTTATAAAAATATTACTAGAAAACAATATTTATAAGATCTAGAATTAGAGTAGATTAATTATATAATCAAAAACTAATAACTACAATCTCATAAGGCCCATTTCTATTATAGAATTATTTTATGGAATGTAATCCTCCTTCACCATCAAATGATGGTAACCAGATTTTAGATTTGTCTTGAAAATAATATAATCTGCCTAGAACTTATCTAACAAGTCACTGATATGGGGAATATGAATCTTATTCATAATAAAGAAATTATTCAATGATATATAATAAATTAAAATTCATAAGGAATCATTTATATATTCAAAAAACAAAACAGGGTCACCTAATGGTGATGTGGTAGATCTAATAAAACATTATCAAGTAACTTTTGCAAAATTTCTTTTTTAATTTTACATATTCCACTAGATTAACTTGATAAGGGAGTTTGGAAATTATATTTTCAACATGGATTAAATAAATAGTGAAAAAAACCTCACTATTATTAACGACCATATTAAAATCAACTGAAAAAACATCCAAGTATTCAGTCATGATGAGAACTTCAATTATCTGAATAGTTTGATTATTTTCCAAGACATGTGTTATGTAACATTCAAGTCCATTTATAATAATAATTTTTACTTCCTAGTTAGTAATTAGAGGTAAGAAATAATTGAAAAAGACATTATTAGATCTATAATATATATTATAATGATAAACATAAAGCCAATCCATTCCTAAAATAATTGGAATCTAAATTATGGGTTGTTGAAATTGATTTGCATGAAAGAAAAATTAATTAATAGTAATAGTTATATTTCTATAAATATTTGTTTCTTTATTACATATTTTTATATTTTTTACAAAAAAGATATATATTAACTTCATTATGTGATTTTCTGAGTATTATTTAATATTAATTATAAAGGAAAGTATATTATGATATGGAATAAAATATGTTATTATAATTATTTGAATACCCAAGTAACATACTTTTTGACAATTTATATAATGTCCCAGCATCGACCATAGATGTAGAGAATGATTTTTCCATGCCCTTCGGTTTCCGATAATATTGACCCCCCCTGAGTGAATAAAATATGAAAAACATTATAATAATATCCCAAATAATTGCAATTAAAACATCTTACCATTATTTTTTCATTAGTTGTCTCCTAATAATCTTTAAAGTCACAATATATGTCACCAATATTTCCACATCGATTAAAATTACATGATTTTTAGTTAAATCCCCTACAGTGCATCTAACTTCACGTTCACAATAATTGAATTTTATTTTCTTATGTCAAAATTACTATAAAGAATTCTTCCCCAATGCAGTCAAACCTGAAACCTCCTTATTCAAATAATCACTAAGAAGATACATTTCACAAAACTCCATCTCAAATTTTTTATATGATTATATGAGTTTCATAATTCTTTTTTACTCTAGGGAATCAAATTCTATAAAAAAAATTTTTAATACTGTATAAAATAATTTAATTTTACTATCAAGTTCCCAAAAATTGTTTTTGTATTTGGGTAGTCTGGTAAAATTTTCTTCATATGCAGCTACAAAATATTCATCCTTCTACCTCAGATCCAGAAAATGTTTTCTCAATTTTGATTCAAACAGTATAAGGGAAATATATTTATATAATGGACTATTAAAATCATCCAACTATATAACATCCATATGATATTTTTCTATAGTATTATTCACTATATTCCCCCATAAATTAACTTGATCCTGAAAAAACAAATAAGGTTAAATTTTGGAGTTTTGAACAATGCATGGCTTCAAATATCATTTCTAAATAATTGATACATCCTTAAAAACTACCATTGGATCCAAGGATCCACTAAATTCTTGAGGGTGTTGCCTTAAAAAATTATCCCCTACTGACAGAATACATTATTTGCAATCCAAATTCTCCCTTTCATAAACACCACCACCATATATAGCTTGATTAAATTGATCCATCACTATCATAGGATATTTTATTCTAATTCATACCATCCTGTGATTCTAATTTGGAAGGATATTATCCTATAGATACCTTCCCACTATATCTTATTTGTTTCTTATGTGTAAAACCGTTTTTAATAGAAATATCATTTATAAAGAAACATGGTAATCTCTAAATTCTATATTTTGTAACCATAAAGTGAAATCATTTATTTTTATTCTATTAATATTATCTTAATAAATAATGTTATCTAAACCCTCCCATGTTACCAACAGTAGTAAAAAAACAAAAAACAATATATATTGTAGTGATTTTAAACTAGATTTGATATCATTACAATCCTGAGGACATTTTATTACGGGGGGTTTTGTATAATATCTACCATCACATATATCATAAACCCATACATTAAATGTTGTAAAATATATGTAGTATATATTTTTTCTATAAAAAGGTATTTAAAATTAAAAATCTCTTCATGAAAAATATTCACAATTTTACACTTGACCTCATCATTGTATATAGGTTACCTTAAATATTGAAAAAAACATTTTAAAACATGGCATGATAATAAAAAATCATTATGGGACATAAATTAAAGGAAATTTTTAGTCCATCGAAAACTTATAAAATCATTTCCTCTTAAATATACATTTTTAAATCAAAAAAAGAATTATCTTCTAAAAAAGATCATTATCTTAATTTAAAAAGAAAAAAATATTTTCATGAAAACTCATAATAAATAAAATAATATACAAGTATGTAATATGGAAAATAATTTTATATATCACTCTTAAAAATGGATTAAAAATAGGGAGAACCATAAACTATAGAGTACCCAATGTAGTGGATATTATAACATAACCACCCATCAATGGTTTCTCATGAAACCACTCCAAATTAATTATATACATAACCACCCATATTTTGATTATCATGGAGTGAGCCTTCATTGGATTATAAAATAAACACATAGTATCATACAAAATTATCAAGAACAGAAACTTCAACATAAATCATTAACGCATATGTCATAAAACACTCATTGAAGAGAATCAAATTCCATTTAGAAAATCATTATTTATAAAAAAACCAATGCATATATAATGTAATTAAATTGAAAGTAACCATATAAACATTTAACAACACTTTGCTTTATAATATTTTGTTTTTTTCATTGATTCGGGTATGTTAATTTCATGGTATACATAGTTGGTTAACTTATGTATGTTTATGGATGATCATTCCAAATGATAATATTAATCCATAAGTGAAATTATGGTGTATTATTATACCATTATATGTTTTAATGGTCCCATGTATCCTTTTTTTATAACATGAGGTTGAGTAATTAGATAATACGTTAACAACAATTTTTTAGTTTATTGTGGTGGTTGATTATAATCATTAATAATTAGATTCATTTTATTTAATATTTTGTGTATATATTAGTTCCATAATATTAAATATATTAAAATATTATTATCAATATATTATATTACAATAATAAGTGTTTTTAATAATATTTTAATTAATTAATGAAGGATGAAAACTCAATATCAATGAAGATGGTTAACAACCGTAATTTTGATAATATCTTCATTTCATAGAATAAGAGGGCTTTAGAAAATAAATAAATATAATATATTCCATTATAAATATAAAATTACATAATATACTATTTATTTATTTTATTATTCCTTGATGCATGAAGGATGTGAGGAGAAAATATAAGAGGAAAAGAAATTAAGAGAGGTGGTTTGAGAAAATTACCACTTGAATATGACCTTCTTGAATGATCCATCATGGATGATTTAAGTCATATTTTGGTGATACCAAAACATCTATAATGTGTCAAGGTAAGTGTAGAAAATAATTTGGAAGAGTAAGGTTGATCTAGAATTCTCATGGTGGTGAATTTATGGAAGGAATGATTTCACATTTAAAAATGAGGTGAGGGGTATTTTATGAATATCTCAAAATATTAAAATATAATAAGCCTATTTTGGGTATTCAAACATCTAAATGGACTATATGACTTAGGGGAAGAAATAATAGACCATATATTTTCCAATTTGGTGTTATTTTAAGTTTTTATAATTTTTAATAATTAAATGAATTATTAGATTAATGAATTATTTTTATTAACTAAATTGATATTATTCATTTCCATTGTTTTAATAACCCATAAAATTAAAAAAAATTATTAAATTATTTTATTATATCATATACATATTATATACATTTATATATTTCATGGATAACAATGAAAATATTAAATTATATTTATTTTTAATATTTTTAATATAATTTATATGAATTTACAATTAATTTAATAATTACTTCCTCATCGTTGTACAAGACTTTATGGTAATTATTTATTAAATAAAAAATAGAAATAAACTTCTATGATGAGGAAAAATATTTTATATTTCCATATACTATTTCTGGTTGAACATTACTTCTGGATAATCATATATTAATTGTTTATACATTTAAAAACCAAAGTGTGAACAATTTGACTTTATTTTTACAAAATATTATATGAGACGTAAGGAGAACTATGTGGTGAAAAAAGGTCCCAAATTCGATAAAAAGATGATTATGGTCGAAAAATTCTCATTAAATAATATTTATTATGATTATTAGGTCATTATGGGTTTTTATAATTGTAACTAAAATCATTTTACTGATTTTAATACTTCTTGCAGAAGCACGCTATTAGTCTTTCATAAGGATAAAAGGTAATTATTTTTTAAAGAACTATAAAAAATAAATTAATATAATGAAATAACAATAATTAGTCTCGAAATAATATTTTATATTTGTTCATTATGTATCTTTTTCTAAAATTCATGTCTGAATTTTTTTTTAATTTATTAATATTAATTTTCATGCCTTGTACGAGCATTGCACATGAATTAGAATAATGTTTTTTTATATAAATTTAATTATAAAAATTCAAAAAAACCCATCTTTTATAGATAATAATTTATAATAAAATTTAAAAATACTTTGTAGCACATACCTATTGTCTCTATGGAACCAAATATGACTTTTCTAACATTACGGAGGCACACCATTAATACTAAAAATGATTTTTAAAATAATCATGAAAAAAATTATAATTTACATTGTGTGATAAATATATAAATTTTAGAATATTAATTTTATTAAATATGTTGTATATTTGAATTTATTATATTAATTTTATCCTAATTTGATTTTTTGATATTTGTTAGGACATAAAGTATATTTGGTGATTTCTAAAAGTTCAGGATTTGGAAAATATATCTCTTTGTTATATTACAATAACAACTTAAAATAATAGTAATACATTCTTATAAATAATATATATTTCATATTTAATAAGAATAGTTTAAAAAATATACTATATTAAATCAATAAAACACATCTTTAATATTTTTTAAACTCATATGAATATTCCCAAAAAAAATTGCTTTTACATGTATATAATAAAATATAAAATATATCACTTTATAAAATTTAAATATAAAAAAATTCCCATTTTATTTTATAATGTAAATATTAGACAAAAATTTAAATTTAAATTTTTTAGGAATAATGTAAATATTATTATTATTAGGGTCAACTACTACTATAATTGTTAAAATGTTTTTTGAATGAACATTTTTATTAATATCATGAAATTTATTATTTAATAAATAAAATTTATATAAGTTAATTTATGATTGTAGTAGTATTATTAAAATTATATATAAATATTATCAATTATTCAACTGGTAATCAATACTAATTAATATTAAAGAACACATTATGGTTAAAATTGATTCTGCTAGAAAATAAAAATAAATATTATATTTTTTCATTTTAAAATTTTATCTCATATTTATAAATAAATTTAGATTATTTTTAGATTAATGATTGGTTAAATAAAAAAATTAATAATGATTAGAAATTTTTTTAATAAAATATAAATAAATATTTTAAAAATTAGTTGCTCTAGTGAACATAAAAAATTGAAAAAATTTAAAAACCTACAGTAAAAGAATTGAATAATGCCTAAATCTTATAGGAACATAATGGATAATATTTCATTGGAATATTCTCATCCCACACTCCGTTATTAAAAAAAATTGGGGCTATTGGCTAGGGAAATGTTTCTTGATATCATTGAAGTGTAAAGGCTATTCCCAAAAGTATTCCTTTCATTAATTATAAAAACGGATAAATTAAACCCATTAAAAGATAAAATTAACATTTTAGTATATATTAATTGTGCACCCAAACTAACTCTCCTTGAATCCAGAATCAACGTCTTAAGCCCATGGTCTCTAGATGATATATTATGGTCTACATTTCCATTGAAATCAATAAAATAAGATCATGTCTCCAAAATAAGTATTAACTTATGATAACATTTTATCCTTTATATGTCTCTTCCAAATATATTATTTCTGTTTTAATATAATGGAAAATGTATCGTTATCATTTTGAGAATGTTAGTACCACTAGGTGAAATATTATAGGAGTGGGGGGGGTGAATCATGGTATGATAGATTAAAATTATTTCCCTTTCTGATCTAGTTTTATCATTAAACAAAAAACCCTTCTATATTTCTCGTATAACAAGGAATGAATAAAAATGAAATCATGCACCTGACATAGTGATTTTACTTGGATCACCCTCATTGGGCTACATCCAAGGTGCATATAATGGTGATGGGATGATTTACCAAATCCATTAAGTCTCATGCCTAACATACAATGTCCGGGTTAGATCACTCTTATGCCAAGGATCACAAGATTTACTAGATTAAGGGTCTTCTATCTACATTCCAATTGGTCTAACCCTATGACTCTTCCTGTGGATAACTACTAGTGGAAAGTTTCAACATCATCCTTATCCTTTTCTCACTACTATTGGAAGATATTTATACATAGTTATTGGATTTTTATGTCCAAAAAGTATCTCTGATTAATACATCCTCAATTATAGATAAATGATTTGTTGATGTTTCACTTTCATTGAACAAATGAATAAAAATTTACCACAGACTAACTGGGCAATTCATTCTAAAAAAATTTCTTAATTCTCACTACATTCATGAATATCCTCTTTCGCGATGCTCAAATATACTTTTCAAAGCTCTTAGATTACACAAATCTCACTTAACCTTCATGAAGCACCTCTTCTATGAATATCAAGTAACCTTTGTGAAACACCTTTCATTCATGATTCTTAGAACATTCAATTGGATTTTGTATCCTTTACAAACATCTTCACCAGAAACATTTTCACGAACCACATTTTCGATTCACCTTCATGATTCTAGAGGAATAATATTTTCATTATGCCAAACTACTATTTCAAATGTGTTAGTGGCCATTTATATGTGTTTCCACCAATTCCATTACCTTATGGACACATCATCACGATTTCATTTTCCTTATTATTTTTTGTCATAAATCTCTATTTTTCATGTTTCTATAATACAATTAATTATTAATTATGCTCATCATTGTTATAGAGATCACAATCAAACACTTCACTCAATAGTGATGCTCCACTCATGATGCTCATCCCCTTCTTCATTTTCAATGCTCATCATGGTTGCGTAGATCACCTTTAATATTCCTTACCCTTCAAGAAATACCCTTCATGAATCCCATCTCTATGAAACACATTCATTTTTTATTTTCATATGGACTTAATGAAAATAAAATTTTTACAATGCTATCTAAACTCCAAATTTTGGACACCAAAAATTTGGAAAACACATAGAATCACTATCACCTTGTGTGTACAACTTTTTACACAACATCGAAGGCATTAATTCCTTCATTTAGGATCATTTTCAATATACAATGTCAAAATAATATATAAATTTCCACAAAAAAAACATTTGAAACCCACTTTTTAAAAAAACACAATCAAACCAAATTGCTACATTGTTACCTTTATATATTTTTTCACAGTAATATCAACCTTTGGGTTTGTTGAAATCTGTTCACATTTTGATAATTCATTGATGGTTCTTCAGTACTCAAAGACCATTTCCTTAATGTTATTTATAGAGAGATCAATTATTTATTCAAAACTCACCCTAAGACAACTTGAACCATGTTTGACATGATAAACAATATTATTATGAAATGTTTATCAGTGAAAATGTTCATTCCAAAACCTGTAAATTTATTTCATCACAAACTCCACCAATAATGATAAATAATCATTGATGGATAACATTTAGAATAGTTAGATTTAATACTACCACTGTCTCACTACTCCAACAAACATATTCTCCCATATCTTCATTTAGATATTTTCTCACCTTTTATAGCTACAATTTCTCCCCCCATGGAAACAAACATTAAGTTCACTCCATAATGATCTGAAATAGGTTAAAGAACACAAATCAACATATATAGGAAAAGAATCATACCTCATAGAGTGGGGGTGCCACATCCATACTTTTTCAAGTGAAGGGATTTGAGTTTATTTCTAGAGCAAGTCGATTTCTTTATAATGATTTTTTGGGTAAGCCTGTTGTTTTATTGTTCATAACCCATAATGATGTTGGAATATACTCTAACTTCACAAGCCCATGAAAAAAAAGTCTCCTTAATAAAATGATACTTTATGACATCATGTTGTGTCATTTATTGATGGAGTGGATTTTTTTCTATATTTTATAGCACTTGAATAATTGCAATATATTTTGATTGAATACTTCACTTCAAATACCATATCATCAAGCTACTGCATTATCCATATAAATTCATACATACTTGAGTAGAAGAAATATATTTAGCTTCTGTGGTGTTCAATTAAATGAATTCATATTTCTTGAATAGACATGAAATGTAAAATCCACCAATATAGAAAGAACGTAATGATGTTTATTTCATATAATATGATTATCCAACATAATATTCCCTTGTATATCCCAATAACTCTAGAAGATATTTTACATTGTGCATCAAATTGAATTCCATCGTTCCCTTAATATACAGAAGTATTTATTTCAATACTAGAAAACAGTTTTACAAGGGATTTATATGGTATTTTATTTCTTGACATGTGAGAAAACAAATATCAGGTAATATTGATATTATGTACATCGTGCGTCTAATGATGTTGCTCTATTCAGTGGAAATAACCGCCTTTCCTTTTTCATCGTGGGACAGTTCCATCTAGGTAGCCATTGTAGTTTTCATCTCCTTGAATTATCAATTATTAGTACCATAAATACCTCCTTAGAGTATTTTTATTGATTAAGGAATGTTCCATTCCTATATTTTAATATCTATAATCCAAGTAAAAACACAAGTTCACCAATCATTGATTTTTCAAAAATTATTTTTAGGAATTCATAAAATAGTCGGCATTGGGATTTATCTGATCCACTGATTATTATATCAATGACATACACAATCACTATCATCCTTCGATTACTATCATTTATGATTTATAGATTTCAATCAACTAAAATACTCTAAAAATTTTCCTTTTTAAAAACTAATCAGGTCTTGAATACCATGCTCTCAGTGCTTACATCAACCCATAAAGAGCATTCCTCATCCAAAAAAACTATATTATCATCTTCATAATTTGAAAACAGTCTGGTTAATCATTATGAAATTCTTGTTTTAGAAATACATTTAGAAATACATACATTACATCTATCTGGAAAAAATTAAACTTTCTTTGCACTATTATGGCCTAGAATAATCAGATTGTCTGTACCCCTGAAATATGTGAATTGTTTTATCAAAATTCAATTGCTCTATCTAAGAGTACCCTTTGCACACTATTTTTTCTTCGTTTCTAATTACTACACCATCTTCATTCATTTTTTTTGAATGAAATATTTAGTCCCAATTAATGTCACAAAAAAATTCATCAAAACAATTTCCCATTTATAATTCTTCTTAATTTGGACATGGACTTCATTCATAGCATACATCCAATTCTCATCTATAGAAGCTTCATTGAAATATTTAGGCTCTACTTATGATAAGTATGATACAAGATTTAATTTCTTTATCCTCCTTCTCTACACTAGAACTGTCTGATCACCAATTATGTTTTCTCTATCAACTTCGTCTCTTCTCTACTATATTTCTGTAGATACAAAATTGTTCCCATAATTTTCAATATCTGAATCTCCTTCAGAATCTACCTCTTCATCAAGAGTTTCCCCTGATCTTCATATCTATTTATGAATTTCATATTGATACTGATAATGTAATTTAGAAATATTAATCTCCTTATCCACTATTGTCACATAATGTCTTTCAACTACCTTTCCTAGCCTCTTATTTAAGAATTTATGTTATACCATTTTCTTTTGAGTAGCCAGGAAACATACCTTCATCACCATGTAATTCAACCATCGATTTCTTTATTTATTGTGATTAAAACACTTACTTCTTATGGATAAAAAATATTCAATGATGGATTCCCTCCATGCCATAGCTTATATGGAATCTTCCATTCATTTGTAAATAACAACAATCTATTTGATGTGTTGATTGATGTAATCACTACTAATTTCCAAGAAATCTATGGAATGTCGTTCTCAATGAGTAGTATTATATACATGTTTCTGATAATTCAGTTTCTTCTCTCAACTAATCAATTCATTGGTGGAGTATTTTCTAATAAACATGGTTTCTTATATCATGTTTCTCAACACAATCCTCCAATTGGTTATTTTATTATCATTGTTCCATTATCTATTATATCCTTCTAGAGTTTATGACCTAAAATCGTTTTGAATTCATAGATATATCTTTAAATTAAATTGAACAACTCAAACAAGTGGGTGATGATTTATACCCATTCAATTCTTCTAAAATAATCAATTTAGAGAACCTAATACAACCTACCATTAATAGATCATTGCGAAATTGGTCCTCACACAACTATATGAACCAAAGAAACCAATTTGGTTGAACATTACTATTTTTCCTTATATTTCTTGTGAATGATATTAATTTGTTGAAAAACATCGCATGCATGAGTATGATCATGTGGCAACCAAGCCATGTCATGAGTGGCATCAAATCTCACCACATATTAAAAGGATGTTTTGCTCAAGGGGCCAAGACATTTATGAAATAACATTTGTTTCCTAATCATGGAAAGAAAATGCATATCTTCTTCTCCACTAAACAAGTAGATATTTCTTTTCATATGATTTCTGTATAAAAAACTAAACCACCCATTTCCTGGATGACACAAAATTTCTATTAAATACATTTGGAATGTTCTGAGTCACATCGTGTACTGAAAATAAGCATGTTGTGACTGAGAAATTCAAAAACTAAGCCATCATTATGTCTCATATGTTTTCCTTAATACTTATCTTTTCCTGATCTAACCATCCTTAAGACTTCATCATTAAAAAATTATAGGATTCCATCCTTATTTTACCCCACTCTTGTCACAAGATCATTATTTCCTATCATATATCAGGTGCACCCACTTTTAATGATCCATATTCTAGTGTGATATGATGATTTAAACACAATCTCTATAACCACTTCATGTTCATCTCTTTTATTTCTAATCCACTATTTGGGATCCGTACTTAATACAGATTGATTATCTTTATCGTCATTGAAATATGATTGTCCAGATTCATCATGTAGAGCTAAAAATTGATTTTTTATTTTATACTCATATAAAGGTAGCTTTACCTGATTATTATTTCTATATTCATTCGTATTCAGCACATTTCTTATCATTTTTATGTGAATTACCTTACCAAGTTCCTGAATCCTCAACACCAGAAACAAAAAATAATCAAATATTGTCCTAAAATATTGAAACCTATATTTCTTCCTTTTGATGTTCTTGTTCCATTTGATTCATATTTAATATATAACAAACCTTTTTTGAGTTTCCCAGCATTCCACAAAAAATAGCATCTAATTCTTGGTGCATTATTGTGTGGATATAATTCACTATTAGTTATCCATTGGGTTTTTTCAATCTCTAATTATAATTTGTACCCAAATAAATCATTAACATCAGGGTGGGAGATTGTGGTCTAACTTCAACCATCACATTTTTTAATTTTTAAATCATTCCCCATACTATCCATATCATTCTGATCAATCATTATCCTTTCCAGTCACTCCTTTGTCTGCATCCCTAGAGCTCTAAATTCAACTATTTTATTTTTTCAATTTCATGTATGTCCTTCTTTACATGAATAAAGATATTCTCTTAATATGTCACTTTTCTTAACATAATGTCAACTTCCACTTCAGACACATTGATACATCTGATTTGATATTTTCTACTATTAGTCAAACTGTTGATCTCTACTTTATATTCTACATTTTTTGAGTATTTATTCAACCACCTTTTCTATGCTTTCAAGCATGAGAGTCTTAAGTTTTTAAATTTCTTCATTCCAATTTGATTTATCTTCTTCCTACTACTACATATAATGTTTGGCATCAAAACCCACATTTTTTAATTTCATTATCTTGTCTATCCAAACATCTATCTCATCAAAATAATATTCTAATTCAACTTAAATGTCACCTCTTCCATCTAGATCCCCCTTATCATTTTCATTTTGTTCCCCTATCTGGAAATTTTCCATAACATACACCATAACATATACATCATGATCCTTGTTGTCCTCCAACTCTTCTACCTAAAATAATGTTAAATAATTATCTTATTTTGAAATTATATTATTTTTTTATAATATTATCTAAAAATATTTCAGTCCATTCTTGCAGGATGATGAATTTTTCTAGGCAATTTTATCGTTATCATCATCGTCATCTTCAAAATTTTATGGGTTCCTTATTGAAAAATGTTAAATATTTCAACATTTATTGAATTAAATTAGACTTTTACAATTGAAATTTAATCTTCCACTGTATATATGAGGATACAACTGACATGAAATTATCCATATTTTCTTCTTCCTAACTATCTTCATCATAGAGCATATTCATGACCTTGAATTCCAATAATTTTTATTTATCATTTCTATAAAATAATTATATTCATTCATAATTTCATATGCAACAATATTAATGTGAAAGTTATCAAATTTCATCTCCTTTGAGTATTTATCAACCATACAGAATCATTTGGATTAAACTGAGGTAGAATTTGTCTCATGTTTCCCTTAATAATCATTATATATCCAATAATATCTCCAAGAACACACATTTATTCCAAAACTACATTCACACGCTCAAATATTGTTCCAACCATATTTTTAAAGTGCATTTTATGATCCTCATATTTGTTCCATATAACTAATATGTTTTATTATCTCACTTTTTAGTCTACTTCATTATTGTTCATGATCTTTTCCCACATATAATGTGATATTTTACAATATATCATCTTTTTATAAATTGTGTTGGATTGGAATTCCCCTATATCAATGATTCCTTTAGAATATGCATCCAATTCCCTTCAATCATGTTGTAATAAAGAACCAATGTCAATATTGTTTGAAATTACATGAATCGATGCGGAAAATACATACATTCCTAATGATAGGAAGTAGTATTTTATCTAATTCTTCCATAATAGAATTTTTTTACCATATATGACCATAATCCCATTGTTATTAGAAACAAAAATTTCATTAATTAAGACAAACTTACTGATTTTTAACATTTCCCTCTAATACCAATTATTATTCATTCTAGGTAAAATACCCTAAGAGAGGTGGTGGTAAATCAGGGTATGGTTAACTAAAACTACTATCACATCAGATCACGTTTCATTATTAGACAAAAAATATTTTATCCTTATCACATAAAAATTAATGAATAAAAATGAAATCATACACGTGACACAATGATTTTTCTTGGTTCACCCTCACTAAGAAATGACCAAGGAGAACACAACAATGATTTTACGATGTACCAAATCAACTAAGGCTCATTACTAAAATAAAATGATTAGTATAGATCACATATTTGACTTGGCTCACTCCATATGTATCTTTCTATGGCTCATTACTGGTTAAAATGGTCATTGTCTTCCTCTTCCATTTACCACTTCTATTGTAAGGGATTAACACAATGTTTAGGGACTTATAGGTCCCTTCATTATATTTAATTAATATATATTTAATTATAGATATATTATCTATTTAATATTAACATTAATCAAACTAATGAATACTAATTTACCACAAATTTACTGGATAATGTTTTCTTAACAACATTTGAGATGATCACTAAATTCGTGAGGCTCCAATTTGGAAAAGATCATATATCCTTTGGTATGATCATAATTTTTTCAAAGATCACATATCCTTCATAGAGAAACTATTTTGCAGTGCTCAAGTATCCTTTGTAAAACTCATTTCTTCCACAATTCGTAGAAAATTCATCTGGCTTTTATAGAGTTCTTAAACATCTTCAAAGGAAACTCCATCTTGAATCCCACCATTGATACAGAGGAAGTGAAGGATTCTGTAAAATCTGAACACATTATTCAATTAATATATTTTAAAAAACCATTTAAATTTTTAAACTAATTCACTAACACAAGGATTTACAAAGATAACCAACAACGTACCTGGTAGAAAGGGGGAGAATTTTCTATCACAACCACTTTGGTGGATCCAGACAATGAAGTTGTGAAAGGTGCACTAGTAAATCATTCAAGATTAGGCAATGCATATTTCTATTCTAGTCCTACAAATAGCTTCATATCCTCAATGATTAGTATGACTACTCAATCATGACCACAATGAGTCAAATTAGAGTTGTTTGTGAAAAATGAAAATAAGGTATTATTTCTTCAAAATTACATTACTCCTATACATTTATGATTTATACGAAGAACATCATAGAGATCCTTTACATTCTCCCTTAGGATTAATTTTATGAAATTATGGGAAATTATTGGGTTTTACAATATACCACCAGTATGAATTTTCACAGCAATGAAATAACAATGTTTTGATACAAGTTATAGGAGGATGATAAATTTTGTTTAGAACCAAAATATCAAGAATGGATATTATTTCTATATGATCACATATATGTAGCTAAATTGATTGATTCTAATGAAGGAATAATTCTTGAATTCGTAACCATTGTGAAAGAATATGCTAATGTGTTTACTGAGGAATTTCATTGTCTTCCTCCTAAATGAGAGGTTGAATGTCTAATTGATCTTATACCTGGGGAATTAGAATAATCCATGAATTTGTAGAGAATGGTTATTGTGTAACTTGGAGAGCTAAGTAAATAACTATAGGATAATCTATATTAAGTGTTATTATGTCCAATTGCTTCACCATGGGGTCCACCAGTCTTCATTATCAAGAAGTATGATGTGTCAATGTGCCACATCATAGATTATCAAGAAATCGACAAGATTACTATAGATAAAAATTTTCCTCTAACATAAATTTTTTACTTCATTGATCATATACATGGAAAAAAATACTTCTCCATGTTATATCTAGAGTTGAGGTATTACTATGTTAGGATAAAGAAGGAGGATATCCCCAAGACTTCTTTTCATACATGGTACAAACACTATGAGTTCATATTATTGTAATTCAAACTAACTAAATATCTAGTAATGTTCATGAACATTATGTATATACTATTTAGATATTACCTTGATAAACTTGTGGTAGTATTTATTGATGATATTATAATATTATCAAAATTAATGGAAGAGAATGAGGAGAATCAAAGGAATGAGCTAAAGACAATGGAAAAGGAGAATCTTTATAAAACGTTGAGAAAATATGAGTTCTGTTTGAAGGAATTATCATTCACAGAAAATATCATAATAAGAAATGGGATATCGATTGTCCCTACAAAAAATATAATCTATTTAAGGATGGCTGATACTATCATCAGTGGCTGATATCCATTGTTTTCTTGAATAAGTTGGGTATTTTCATCGATTTGTGATAAATTTTACATGATTATCAAACACACTAACCATAATAACTTATAAGGGATTCATTTTTCATGTAATGAAGAATGTTATGAGTTATTAGAATATTTGAAAAGGAGGCCTATCACAACACTTGTACTCATACAACCAACATGTGGAGAATGTTTCGTGGTATTCAATGATACTTAAATGATGGGATTAGGGTGTGTGTTAATGGAAAATGAATAAACAATGGCCTATTCTTCAATCCAGTTGAAGGTTCATGAACAAATCTACCAAATATTTGATCAATATTTGGCATCAGTTATCACCACATTAAAAATCTAGTGGAATTATCTATTTGGAGAGATATGTGAAATATATATGTGTCACGAAACCCAAAAGTATAAATTAATATATAGATATATGAATGTGCGTCAATGATGATGGTTATAGAAATTCAAGGATTATGACATCTGAATCCAATACCATCATATGATAGTGAATAATGTGGTAGACACTCTAAGTATAAAGGATCCAACAATTTCATCATAGATAATAATTGAAAAGGATCTCATCTCCTCAGGCCAAAAAAAGGATGGTTGTGGGAATAAATAAGGGAGGAATATAATCAATCCATTTACAAATAATTCCTCAACCATAATTTATATAGAGGATAAAGAATGCTCAAAGTGATTATGTATAAATTTAGAAAATGGTAGAAGCTATCCGAAAATAGAAACCCCATGAGTTCCAAATGAATGAAGAAAGAGATGTGATATTTGGGTCACGACTACGTGTACCGTTAATTCCTGAGATGAAGAAAGAGTAGTATGATGATAAATGTAATTTATTTTTAAACATCCATCCAAGAATCTAAAAGATATACTGAAATAATAGAGATCAATATTGTCGAGATAGTATATATAAATAGATCACGGAATATACATCAAGATTTCCTGTATGTCTATAAGTTATGTGGTAAAAGAAAAAATATATAAGGGTATGATTAAAAAATTACACAAAACTATATGGAAATTATAACCCCTTCGGTTTTTTTGAATTTTTTTACAAATAAATAAATTTTATTCGATGTGTTTCATTGCACTAAATCAAACATTTTTTTTACATGGAACAATATTTTCTCACACTACATGTGACCCCAATTTGGTGTACGTTACACCCAACATCACGCTTCTATAAACCATAATTTTTTTCTTATAATTATTTAAGTAATATGGTATTGACATAGTCATTAAGCATTGTAACATGAATAGAAATAAATATCATCAAAATATTTTTTATATTTTATTATATAAATAAAACATATTTATAATGAATAACATAATTTTTTTTAATACTTTATATGTTTAAAGAATATTATATTCGCAAAATAACAACTTTTTATGTCCTGAAAGTAATTTTAGACACTTTTAGATGTGGAATTTGACAAAATAATGTTTATTTTTTAATTGATAATAATTATTATACATTAAAATGATTTTTAATGTCATAATAGATCATTTAAAACAATACTAATACAATTTATGTAATTTGAATAATTTTTATATTTATATTAAATAAAAAAATTTATTGAACATTGAATATTTTTACCCACCTTATTTCCACATCAGCTGGATTAGCATTAAATGTAATTTCCTATCTTTTGGGGGTTGAATTTTTTTAAAAATATGCTTTGATTTAATAAGTATGCTATTTAATTTAATAGGATAAACATTATTTTTTGGATATTATGAATAGAAAATTAAGTGAATTTTTATTTACTATAGTTAAATTTTAATCAGATTTATACTGGAATAAATAATATTATTATATTATAAAATTTCCCTTACACTTTCCCTAATTTCATTGGATTAGTTTTTTATGCCAAAATCAACATTAAGACTAAATTAAGAACTTTTTATGACACTTGGGTAGGAATATGTCATTTGTAATTTTTTTTAATATTAGTTAACAAATTCATAGTCATATTATTAATAAATATATCATTTTTATTATAGGTTTATACTGTAGATAAATATTACTATAATTAGTCATTATAAATCTTATTTAATTTATTGAAACAGTATAATTTACTTTTAATTTCAAGATAATAAATAATTTAATTTAAGAATTTCAAAATGATGACGAAATAATGTTTTAATTAATAAAAATATTAAATAAATGATATTAATTTTTTTAAAACAAATAAAATGTCATATAATTAACGACATTAGTGAATTTTATATATATGATGAAATTGTTATTGAGATATTATTTTTTTCAATGTTATCGTGTTAATATGATATTTTTTAGAAGACAAATAATGTATAATATCAAAATTTTAATAAATGATACTTCAAAATAAATATTATTTTATTAAATGATATAAAATTAAAATAATATAATATAATTTTTCCATATAACTATTATTATATTTAAATATACATAAACTATCCATTTGGGGTTTGTTTGGAATTTTATAGTAACAATATGATGGGTAAAGAGTAAAAACTCACGTTGTCAAGTTAAAAGATAAAGGGTTTAACTAGTGATTAATGCCAAAATATAAGCTTTATATTGTGACCTATACATGTTCTATAATCATTTTTGAGATGATTTATACCCATACTCATATTATATTTGAAATTAATTACTTTAAAACTAATTTATATCAAAAATAAATTAATATTAATTTAATAATTTGAGAGATTCCATGAGTTCCCCTCCTCTCTCTTATAAAAAAGCACCTCCATCCTCACATCCTCACACCACCATGATCATTATTTCTAGAATAACCCCTTATAATATCCCTTATACGATTCACTAGTAACATTATAGTGTTTTGAATCCTCTCATAATACCAACTCGATTTTTCCTCTGATTAGATCTAGATAGATCTCATCGAAGAAGAGGTAATCCCATTTACCGAATCTGTTAATATTATTTATTCATCAACATACTATTGATGTGTTGTATTCATTATAAAATAGTAAATCATGTATCACATATGTTATTATATTTTATTATTATGGAACAACAATATTCTACCTTTTATCAATCTTATGAATAACAAAATGACCACGCATACAAACGTGAGGCCAACAGTATCCACGCTTTTGTGTAATCTTTGCTTCATCATCACTTTATTTGGATGGGTATAATAATGGAAAAAATGAATATATATTATAATTATAACATGATATGTATAAATTTTAAAAAATATACCATCTAACCTCATCCCATTTCAAAATTAAGAGAATGATATGAGGGCTTGTTTGTATGTATGACCTATCATCTCGACCATGTGATGTGATTCATTCTCTATGATCAATAATAAACAATGAATATAGAAATATATAAATTGAATAAATATTTTTTCTATTATCATAATAATATTATCTGAATTATATAACTATATCCAATTAACATAACCTATGATTTATATGACAAAACATGCAGAAGAAAATGAAGTAGTTAACAACCAAATCAAAATTTAGTGTGAAATATTATTAAAAAACATGTGATAATAAGATCATATGTTATATCATATCAATATGGTTATGGAATAATTTAATAATATTATTTAATCAATTATATATTAGTTTCACATAAGTACAGTTGAAATTATTTTTAAGTTAAGGGTTAATTCAAAATTTTCATTATTATTGGGATTTTTTATAAGTAAGAATATTCTCGAAAATAATTATCTTACAAATCCATGTTTCATAATAATTTATTACAAAATATTTTTTCTATTCTTGTAAAAAATATAAAAGAATTTATAGACACTTATTACTGTTAATTAAATGGGTTTAAAGGCCTCTTTTTGTATTTTTCTAATGAGGTACTTATTAACATTTCTGATAAAAGAAAGAGAAGAATGTTCTTTTTTCTCTTACAGAATTAACAGATTTTTATACTTTCAGGATTCTTTATTTCCAAGAGTCATCCAATATAATCATGAAAGGTTATTTTTAATGAAAATTATTTCTCTTAATATTTTATTATTATTTATTAAAATAGTTTTCATGAAAAGAAGAATGTATATTTTTTTAAAGAAATGTTTTAAAAGATATTTTTAAATTATTTCCCATCATAGGGGTAATCCATTGGTGTTACTGATGATTTTTTGAGAAATTATACAATATTCACATTCAAATTCATTCTCATAATTTTAAACATTTTATGGAATGATATTTATGAAATCTATTTCCCTATCACGGGTTATATTCTTATGAAACCCACTTTTCACAGGTTATGATTTGATGAAATTATAATGAAACCAATATCTTTTCCAAAATTTATGATATTATTAAATTTTTATGATACCAATTTAATTTTATGTTCTATTCTATTATTGATTATGATCTTGGGGTACATGTATGTATGATTTAATTATAAAATTGGTGGGACCTATATCTCTATCTACCAATGTGACCTTGGATGAGATTCCCTAACTACCATGGAAGTCATTTTTGAATTCTTATGTGTCTTTTGAAGTTCTGTTTTTTATTCCTACATTTTTATCACATGGTTCATGTACGTTATTTCTATATTACTCACATATTATGATATTCTAATCTTTATGTCATGATCTTGTTAATAATCATTAATATCAAGGGTATGAGTTTCTATTTTAATTATTGTTTTCTCATACCCTTATTCTCATTATTATGTATAAATATCTTCTTTGCTTACTATTTATGAGCATCTAAGATAACCCTTTTTATGTTTCATTTAACCTAGGTTATGATTATTTGTTTTATTTTTTATGTGTTAATAAAGGATCTAGTCATGAAGAACCAATTGGTAGATAATGTAGTTAACTGATGTGTGAGGGTTTATGATTCTTTGTTTCAAATGACACTAGAATAATATGGTGATTGTGATTTTTTTGTGAAAGGTATTTGGTATTCTTTTTGTGTTATGTAATGTTAATATATAACATTTGAGTGACGATATATTTGTTATTAGATAAAATGTTCAGTTATCCTTTGGAAACAAGGATGAGAACACCATAGTCAGAACCTGAAGGAAATATCTATGGATAACTCTAAAGAAAAGTAAATGTTATGAAAATGCCCTTGAATTTTGGAAAACGATTTATTGAGTGGTTTCCTAGAAATGAATCCCCGAATAGATAAAAAATTGGACATGGATCTGGAAGAGATATACCTGGGGGTAAAAAATCCAACAAAGTGTGTCAGGCCTAACTTGATTGTAACCTGGTTAAAGATAATGGGCCTTTCTGAGAACCTTGATTGAAACTCCTATGGGATATTCTCTGGGAATTCATAAAGACATAAGAAAACATTATGAAGGATTTAAAAATAGGTTGGGTATTAATAACCTAGGATAAACTTGAATAGTCATATATTAAAGGAGTTTTCACAATTTAGACATCTTATAATTTATTTTTCATGATTTTGTGATTCCTCATTATGATAACTGATTTATACTATATTCATTAGGTTTTAGTTAATGGATGGAATCCAAATGAATAACCTTAATGGTGATTATGATGGATAATTCAATAAGTGTCCTATGTAGAAACCAAATACTATGGGAGATCGAATGAAAAATCTTACGTTAAAACATTAAAAGATTTTTTAAGAAATGAATCGTCGTGGAATTACAAATGAGAAAATGAGTGAAAATGTTCTCTTGAGTCTTTCATGATGCAACATCTACCTTCTTTCAATTAGTCATCTGATCCACATGTTTCCAAACAATGGATCAAAACTATTGAAAATATAAACATCATTATACAGTGTTTGAAGAATAATAATTTTATTTTGGTTGTTTATTAGTTAGATGGAAAATTGGACTTATTTTGGATAATAATTATGAATATGAGGTAGAAATATGAAAATTTATCCAATTGATTAGGAAATTTGCAAGAAATTATTTTTTATTAATTAATTTACAGAGATTATTCATATCAAGAGAGTGAAGTAGTTCATTGAGTATAATAAAATTGGTGATGAATTTATCGGTACCAATGAGGATAATTTCACAATATATTCAAGTTATACAACTAGAATAACTATCTAACTTCAATGTACAGTTGATAGGCCCTTTAATGGATTAAATCTGAATATCAGAAGAGCATTTTCCAATGCATACTTTAGTAGATATAAAGAGATTTTCTATTTTGAAATCAAGGTTGATTGGAGGTTGTAGTCACATTCCAATCAAACAGTTTTGAAAATATAAGGATGCTTGAGTTTAAAGGGTAATCTAAAACCATGAAGGAAAAAATATGATCTTTCATTTATTATCTATTTTTGGGATAATGTATTGTTGAAATTGTATTAAGTGGACTATTAAATATTTTAATCACATAATTGAAGGTCATCAAGATTTTGATTTCCAAAGTGATGGGAAAGAGTCAGCTAGTGGTACAAGTGTAGAAAAAGTGGAAACAAATCACCTCTCATGATTCAGTTCTACATGTTCACAGTAAATAAGAATTATGACAAACAATTACTAAACTTAAGGACTAGATATGATGATCAAAACCATCAACCTTTTAAGCCTTCAGAATGGGTAAATATCTTGTGATCACTACTTCTAATGAGGGATGAGATAGTGATGTAGTTAAAGGTAATCATATTATCCAATCAAGAACAACTAATGTTTTCTTCATTCTAGATATACCCACACTTCCATATCTATTTATTTTTTTCAGAGTGTTATGATTTCAACTAAATGATTAAATGTAGTATTAATTGTCCAAACAACTAATGGTATGATGGTTTCATATAAAATATAAGATTACACTTTGTTTTATGATTGTTGTAATGTGTTTCTTTCAAATTGTTTCAATCTTCCTCTAGTTTAATTTAATGTCATCTTAGGTATGAATTTCCATTCTCTGTATAAACCCTATATATATTGTAATGAAATGGAAGTTACATTTAATGTTTCTAACCAGTCTATGATTGTTTTTCTAGAAAAAATTAGATAGAACATAATTATATATTATATATTCTAACTCCATATTGACCAAAAAGTGATTCAATATATAATATAATGGGGATACATGAGAAAATAAATGATTCCCTATAAAGTAATTTTATTTTTTGTTTATTTGATTAATTTCATAAAGCCTTTATTAATCCTTCAAAACCAATAATATTTTTTAAGGTTTTAAAATCATTTCTTGATAAGTATGCCTCACATCCTACAAATCAATTGAATTAATTTAATAATTTTGTAATATTTATCTATTATATAATTAATACCACTCTCATTTAAAATAACATGGGAAAATCCGTGGTATTTTATTTTTATTTTGGTTATTTTATTATATATAGTCTATTCCCAGTGTTTGAGAAATGATAAATAATTTTCCATGTTTTTCTTATATAATCCCACCCAACCTCCCACTAATATTCACTCAATATTTTTGGATAACTTCTTTACTCAAACCTATCTTATTTGGAGTCCTCCCAATATTCCCCCAATCTTTAAAGATGCTCCTCCAAAGCATTTCAATTCACACACTCTAGTTAAACATCCCATCATTCTCATATTTAATAATGTGTATTTACTATCATATGGAATATATTTTCAATTCCTAATGTTTTTATATGTATTTAATTCTTTCTATTACTTCCTAATTTATTATCAAATGATGACAAACCACTTTTACAGTTCGTATAATTTTATGAATTTATATGTGAAGTCATTATGATGTTGGAAATTCAATTCAATCGACCAGAGAAAACAATTGTTTAGTGAATATAATACACATTTCATATCAAGGGTATTCACTTTTATACACATCTAATTCATTGATGTTGGAATCAAAATTTTATATTCCATACTCCTAGATGATTGAATAAATTTGGATGATGAATGAATACTTGTTTTATGATCCATGTGGCTCACCTATGAATGAGAAAAAAATGATAGGTAAAGGTGTTCTCAGAATAATATGGATCTCCAATGAATTGGGTAATGTTTAGTCTTAGGAGAAGTAATATTGGTATTTGGAGTAAACTTAATTCATTTATGGGACATTGTACATCATTATTTCTTGGCAGTTATTATTGACCTATGTTTATTATGCGGTGTTTTATGTTATTTCCAGATTTCCCAACTTGAATTTATGTTATCATGCAATATAATGTCTTATTTTTTATAACCGTCATAAATTTTATTATCGGTTTATATAAAAATTATCAATAATGTATGACTATATTGGATGTTCATTCCCTTACTATTCTATATAGATCACCCATTTCTTATGTTTGTCCTCAGGTTATCCCGTATGGTTTTAAAAGACATGTATTTTTAAAATAATTATAAGGAATATTTGAATAATGTTTTTTATCCCATGTTCAAGATGATAAACTACCTAATTCCAAAATACTATATAATTCATGATCATCTTGGTTTTATTATGATTACATTTATAAATTAAACCCTGAACTAATGTGGAATAAATAAAAGGGTTATTATAGATTCATATTAGAATACGTAGATCCAAAATGTAACAATTTAAATTAAGAATATTAAACATTTTTTATGACACATAAAATTTCCATTTAACATCTAATGAATTTTATATAATATTATAAAAATTATAATGTAATTTCAGAATGATAAAAAGCTCAAATGGATACATTTTGAAAAATATATAACTAGTGAGTATGAAAATATCACTATATAAGATTCACAAATTCAATAATTAATGTGTTGATCTCCCTATGGTATAAAAATAAAAATATTCTTTATATTATATGTCAGAACATGGAAATTGTCTTAAAATTACATTAACTCTCTCTCTGTTCTTCACTTATTACCATATATACATTAATGTTACGTAAAAAGAATAAGTGTTTTGTCAATTTTTAAACTACTATTGTTATCCACTATGATCATGTTGCCTTAAATAATGTGATATAGTTCTGACCCTCAATAAATTGGGTACTAATTGTATTCAGTGTTGGGATTACAAGATAATAATGATATAATAGAGAATACCAATTCATTTAATAGTAGAAAACCCCCATTGATATTAACTTGTGTGTATATATTTTGAATAGTGCATTTAAGGAGGTAAATTATATTTTCTTATCATAAATATATTTTCAAAATTATAGTTTCCTCTATTTAATTATACCTATATTATTTTTTTTAATTTCTCAACCCCTAATTTATGAACTATAAAATTTAAATATAATTAACATATTATTGTTCATTTTTTATTAAATAATTTATTACCCATATCTATTATGATTTCTTAGGTATTTTAGAGTTTTTTAAAATCACTATGTATATTTTGGTTAAATAATAAAACACTATGGAGCGTGTATAATGTTCATTGTTCAAAAAACTCTAATAAAGATCTGATTTTAATTTCAATTTTTATGTGTTATTACTATGATATTTAATAATTAAATTAAAAACCTAATTGAATCATTATAAATTCACAAAAAAAACATCTTGCACATATAAACATTTATAGAAATTTATATGAAAAAAATTTATGAAACACTTTATTGTAATAATTTTTATGAACTAATTATTTATAAATCCATTTATCCTTTCATATTATACTCATGAGTAAATAGATTTTTTCTTTCTAAATAAAAAAACTAAAATATAAAATTGATTAAATAAAACATAATCCATAATGATTAATTTAACATTACATTAAAAAATTATATATGAATGTTAAATAACACAGACAACAACTAGTATTTAGAGTTAACAATGAATGTAAGAAAATTTCATAACTATAAAAATAATTCTCCCAACATGGATTCTTTAATTAATCCAGAATAATATTTATGATTAAAATATAAATATGTTATATAAATATATATGTGCATATTATTTATATATTTTTATTAAATAAGGTAGTAATTATGATAGTAATTTCATCAAAAAAATACTAATGTAGTGATAATGAATAATTACTACTATAATATAACATTTTCAGTATTTATTGAAATTGAATTGATTGTAGTGAGAGGTGAATTTTAATTAATAGGATATCATACATTTAATTAAAATGAGAATATTTATTGATGGATATATTTTATTATTTTTTAGTGATTAGTGAATGTTTGAAAAATATAATAATATAGTATAAGAATATTATACATTTTAAGTGTATTTTAATGAAAAATAATTTAAAAACATAGTTTTATCATTTAAGTGGATTAATATATGTATTATTGATATAATAAACAAATTAAAATAGTTTACTCTTCCTTTTAAACATGATTTGAATTTTAATATAAATAATAATAATTAAGCCTATTTGAAACCCATTATTAATTTCATATATTTTATTCCTTACAAAATATATTTTAATTGATATTTATATATTCTAATAAACAAAAAAAATAAATCAAATTAAAAATCAATTTTTAGTAGTTAAAAAAATCTTTAGGAAACAATTTTGGAATATTTAAATTACATTATTTTTTAACCCATATTTGGATAACCCAATCAATAATTACATGTTTAATCTCCATGATTGAAAATTAATATCATCCACTATACCATATTAATTTATTTTAAAATGAATCCATAAATGTTATCCTATAATAATATATCTATTGTCCATCTTTATGATGTTTTTATTGTTCCCAAAGGGTTTCTTTGATGTTCTTATATGGATACATGTAATGTAATGGTCCTGAAGCACCTTAAGTTTTTTGTTGATTATAATTTTTGTCAAAAATCCTTAATGTCAATGGGTATTTTTATAAGTGTTTCTTGTAGGTTAATTGTGATGTGGTGATAATCCACTAACTAAATACAATGTAATGGTTTATCATACATTTTTTTTTCTAAAGGACATTGAATCTTCCATTGAAATTTTAAAGGAATTTGAAGAATAATATTGGAAAAGGCATTCAGATGTGATTAATAGAGGGATTCTACATTCTAAAAAACCATTAAATATAATAATTATTGAAGGTAGTTTTTATCGTTTAATTATAAGTGTTTATTAGGGTAATATGAATTTTTCTACAATATGATACAATTATTTTGGGAATCTAGTTGTTTAACTATTTTTGGAACCGTAAAAATATGTAGTTAAATATCAATAAACCAAGTTCAAAACATATATATAATATAATATAATGATATATAGAATACATATTAATGTTATATAGAATTAATAATGATATATTTAGTGAGATAAATAAACATGGATGAATATTTGAGAATTTAAATTTAAAATTGAAATCGAAATTTGGTGATGGTAAATTAAAATACTCTTCAAGAGTATTTAATTTCCACATTGTTCAGTGCAATAAATATAGAGGTATTTGAAATTATAATCATTACTACCACAATTGATTGAATTATTTTCTTGGAAATTTTAAGTTATAATGAAATGCCATTGTATATTTAGAGGTGTTTTCAATCGAATATATGATTTCAAGAATTTTTATTACAAATATGAGCAAAATAGAAAAGTCAGGAACACTACGCAATTCATAGAGTTAACATATTGTAGTAAATTTTAATGAAGTTGAGTTTAGTATTTTTATATATTTTAGAAAATTTTCACCGAGTTCAAATTATTCTTAGAGTTCCCTTCAGACTTTATAAATAAAAATATAAAGGTGTTGTTGTGAATAGATCTATGATATTGGTAAATCATGAAACCTATGTTGTTACATCATTGAGTATGGCTATAAGACATTAAAGGGTTGATAAAAGGCCTGTGAGTTTAAACCATTATGAAAATTGTTGTTCATAGCGTATAGTAATAACATTAAACAGTTAAAAATATTCATTGAGTATAAAAGGTTTATTTCAGTTAAATCACCTTATGAAAAACAATAAAGTTAACTACACCTTACAAAAATAGGAATAAATTCATAGATTTTAGAAACATTGTACAGTATTGGTATTTCATTTTGTTGATATTTCTATTTTTTATTAAGTAATTAATTTGGTTGATCATTTTCTATCATAAGTTACACCTTCGTAGAGCTGATCTACATATAGTTGACATGCACAGATGTTGAGGTATACACTTATCCAAATATGAAAACATTTCATAATAATATATTTAAATTTATTTGAAATGAGGTCATACTAGTGATGTTTCTTAAATATTAAAACCTCATGATCCAATTCCTATTCAATATTCCATCTATGATTATATGAATATTTAAATATTTGTGTTTTTGAGGATAATTGTTCTATTATATTGTGATTTTCCAATGAGGATATTTTAAAATCAATATTTTTAATAAAAATAGAAACTAGTTAGATATATATTTATATGATATCATTATATAAATATTATATAATGTATTTTTAATAAAAGATAATGAAATTAAAAATAGATATCTATGATGTATCTGTGAATCAAAATTAAAGCTAAATATAATTTTGGAGTTACAAATGATGTCATGTTATGATGAATTGTAAAGAACTAGAAATTTTAATTACATGGGAATATTATGAGTCTGCAAAAATTGACGGCGTGTGATTCTGAGGCCCGGTGTGCCCGGAATGAATTTCTGAACTTCCTTTCTGGTATGTTCTATAAATGTGCGAGCAGGTTTTAGTATCTTTTGAACTGGTGCTCAGAATTGAAATCTGAGGACACAGTTGAACTCACAACGCTGGTATTCTCTAATGGATACCTTCACCTCGACTACAGTAGGTCGAGGGTGGAAGTTAGTTTTTCACTATTTCATGGGAGAAGAAAATAAAAATTATTTATCATTCTTATTTTTCTTTTGAAACATCTTTGTTAGAGTTATGGATGTGGGGACCACCCAATGTAAGAAACCCCCTTTTTAAATCCATGTTGGTGGGGACCACCCAAACCCCTCTTGATAGGGGGAAAACCTCTCAACTACCCAATTATTTAAATATGTTAATATAAATTAATTATTAAAGTTATTAAATATTTTTTGTTGGATCCTCACTTGATTGTTGGGGAAATTGTTGGAAAGGGAGAGGAGTTGTAAGGGAGATATTTTGGAGGATCAAACTATCCAACGAAGAACACCTTCGAACGAAGAACACCTCTCCAACGAAGAATGAGGAATCGAACCCGAGCCGGAATCAGAAGTGGCTTGCGGGAGAAACGAATGCCGACGTTCTCTAAAAGAAGCATCTTCTTCCATGGGACATCCTCCAATGAATGACATAGTAGGGGTGTGTTTTTAATTAATCATCATAAATTTTCATTCATGTTGAATCTCCTCACATGAGTCGCTTGCTACCGCTCTAATGTGGAGGGTACGAGCCAAATGAACATTGCCCGAACTCTCTACAAATCATTGTGTTTCATGATGTGTTATTCACAACGGAGGAGGATGGAGACCGAAACCGATGGGGCTTGCGAACGGCAGCCAGCACCATGATCGATCGTGATGAAGGCGGCGTCATGAACACATCATCGGAGAAGGGTCGCAGCTCATCGGCCGTAGGAGAACAAGGGGCGGTGGCCGACACTTCGTTCGGCAGTACGAAGGGGACGACAGTGCACATCCATGCCACCCAACGTGCAGAAGCCATGGTCATGGGCCGAAAAATTAAAGGGAGGGCGGCCAGCTGAGCTGGCCGCCGGTGATAGCGCGGCACGGGACTGTACCGCACGTGGAGGAGGCTGGCCAACTGGCAAGCTAGTGGGCCGCCACACCATAGGTCGCTGCACCGTGAGCCTAATGGGCCCCCAAAATATGAGCCCAATGGGCTAACGCACCATGGGCTAGGCTGTGCTAGAAGGCCGGGTGGGATCCAATGGGACGGGTCGACCAAAACTTGGTTGGGTCAGCCCAAACAGGTTCTGGCCCGTCCCAGACCTACTTCGACCCATTTTCGCTCTTTTGGCCATATCTTCATCTTCATGTGTCTGTTTGATGAACCATCTACAGAACTGGAAACCTTGGATTGAGATGTTCCTTTTCGTATACACCACTTTAGTTTTGGATAAAGTTGGGGTATGGCCAGGTTGGATCGAACATGAATCCAACTAGGCCTTTGGGACTAAAAGGATAAAAACATACAGACTAGGCGTCCGATTGACGCGCCATCTATTGCGTTGATACCCCTTTTACGTGGAGGTCCATTGGTTACTTCTTCTTGGGTCTTCTTGGCATTTGGAGTATCATCCTGTGGCTTGAGGAGCAGACCCTCCTAGAATCAAGCGAGTTTAGTGCGGAAACCCTATTGCTGGCTGTAATATGAGAAAGGGATCATATGTGGGTTTGTGCTTTAGGATCCTTCATGGTTCTTTGATTGAGGGTACCAAACGGATCCGCTCTATGAATCCATGTGAGACTACTCTAGGATCCTTCATGGGTCTGCTGTACTAGGATCCTATGTGGGTCAGATGATGTACTATGATCCTATGTGGGTTTGATGATGTATGATCCTATGTAGGTATGAAGATTTTGGATCCTATGAGGGTCTAATGATTTAGGATCCTACATGGGTCTACCTCTTAACTGAGTAAGATGATTCAGTACATACATCAAATCATCATTACTATCTTACCTATGTTATACCTGGTGTGAGATGAGTCTTTACCTTTGTGGTAATCTTCTATGTGGTGTACCTTTGTGCTACATACCTTCGTAGTGATAGCTTAGTGATATTATTCTGTGTGGGGTACTTTTTTGGTACTTACCGTCATGGTGATACCTTTGTGGTATTCTCTGTGTTCCATTATCTTTTTGGTACTTACCTTTGTGGTGTTTCCTTCGTGGTATTCCCTCATTTTTGGAACAGTTGAGCTTTGTGCTAAGAGTTGGGTCCTGGGTTTCTTTATGAATGGTATGGGTATTCTTCCTAACATAGGTATATGTATGGGAATATACATAAGTAGGGTTGTCAGATGTTTTCATTCTTTTTGGTTTATCCTTTGGGGGTTTCTGATACATTCTAGGGTCTCGAGATCCCTTATTAGTATCATTATACTCACTCCTGCATGGGCTACGCCCGCACCTTATTGTGTTTGGTGCAGACGACAAACATTGCTGACTAGGGATGAGAGTACCATGACTAGATGTAGCTTTGTAGGGGACATTAGATAAGGCGTACTGCATTGATTGCTGTTCGAGAGTTGTACCTACCCTTAAGGTAGGATCTTTGTTAGGAGTTTATTGGAGCTATTTCAGTTTTCTTGTACTTTTTCAGTTTTATTGTCCATTCCAATTGGGCTGGTATTCTGGCCCCTTTTTCTTGTTGTACACAATATTTTTTCTATACTATCTTTACTTGTGTTCTTATCTTGTTGTTTGCTTGTTTGTGTGTGTTTTCAGGTTATAAAGGAAATTCCTTCCCAGTTTTGGAGATTATGCTTTTCAGTGTTAGTCGTCAACCCCTTGCCTATGGAAGGCAGGCTTGGGGTAGTCACAACACGGGCCCTGGGGGACGGGTCCTGAAAAATTGGTATTAGAGGAGTCAGTTCTACTTTTGATCATTGGACTTTGATCTCTATTTTTAAAGGCAATAGTGTTAACTGTAGCGAGTTTGGTTATCAGTTTATGGAATCCAGTGTTTGTACGGCGACCAACATATCCATACACCAGGACCCGGACATCTGATTTCGGACTCAGTACACGAAAACACTGATTGTGTGTATGTTTCGAAAAGTCTTCTTTGTAATATTTTGAGTCATCTCACCAGGTATAACATTTTGACCATAGAGCACCTATTTTCTTTTTTGGATTCCTCCACACAGACATCCAACTAGTGTTCTGGGTATAGTACACGATGATAAGCCACCAAGCAACGAGGACTCAGTGTAGGGCCCTTTATCAGTAGGGGCACCAGCGGTACCATTACCCGTTGGGCCACCGATGCCACCAGCCCCAATAGCAGAGGATGCACTCCTCTTGAGTTCATTGCACGAGTTCCAGTGCTAGAGGCCACTGAGTATCCAGGGTGAGACATACCCTCAGGCAGCTGAGGATTGGCTGGAGGCCGTGCTGAGTGTCTTCTGACTGGTAGGGTCACCAGCTGATCTCATGGTGATCCTTGTCTCCAGTCTCCTACAAGAAGCAGTAGGAAGATGGTGGATATTGATGCTCTAGGGTAACGATGAGGTGTCACTTCTCTGGGAAGACTTCGAGAGCATGTTTCATGCAGAGTTTGTCCCAGTGACCCTACTTGAAATGCGCATATAAGAGAATCTTCATCTGTAGCAGGGCAGCATGGCTGTGTATCAGTACTCAGCGTGGTTCACTGACCTCTCACGTAACTCCACTGATATGGAGAATGACCCATTCTTTAGGTCCCAGACCATCAAATAGGAAACATGGCGGGAGATCAGGGCTTCGATGATTTCTCTAAGCATCCTAATGTAGGCGGGGTGTTAGAGAGATCTCTCCTAGTGTAGAGTTTTCGTCCTGGGCATTCACCATCATCGAGTCCCACCACTGAGCGTCATGTAGTGGAGTCTTCTACAGCTCGTAGCATACAGATTTCATAGAGGACCAAGAGGACATGACCTACAAGTGGATGACCATAGGAGTCATGGTCTGTTGTGAGGGGCACTGGAGACAGAGCCAGTCATGTGAGGAGCAGGAAATTTTACAAATTCCACGGGCAGGGTCACATGGCTCGTGACTACCCGACCCGGCATGTAGATAATCCACAGACGGTCGAAGGACCGCCCAGGTAGAGAGAGAGGTTAGACCGAGGAGGTCCACAGGGAGAAGGCGGACATGGAAGAGGATCTAGTTGTGCTGTTGGCGGTGGATGATGATTCGAGATGTACCTGCCACAACCACTAGGTGGTCCACCCCGACCATGGGGACTAGGATGATATAGGAAATCTCAGCTCTAGGTATCTGAGTCCTACATCCATAGATCTCCAAAGATGATACGAGGTATGATCTGTGTCTATTCTACCTTAGTTGCAGTACCTATAGACACAGGATCCAGTCATTATTTTATTTCCACTACCCTCGTTCTGATCTTGGATATTCCAGTGGATGCTATGGCTTGATCCTTATAGCTATAGACTCCTACAGGAGTGGATTTAACGATTACAAACGGGTGCTGGCAGTGTGACATTACTTTAGGAGGTGAGAGCTTCGACGGATATATCCTAGTAGTCGCGTTGAGTACATATGATGTCATCTTGGGTATGGACTAGTCCTCTACAACCCATGCTCAGATTAACTATATTAGGTGCAATGTGTGGTGTATCCGCACTTATGGGACTAGGTTTACCTTCATCAAAGAGAAGAGAGACTTTGAATCATAAGATAGACATACACGGAGGAGAGTGCAACCGATCACACATCACTTGGCTAGTCTTACCCTCAGAGCGGTTGATGTGGAGAGTCTGAACTATCCTGTAGTGGTGGACCAATAGGCAGATATCTTCCCTGATGAATTTTCATATCTACCTCCTCATAGAGAGATAGAGTTTTACATTGTCTTTTACTCCAGGAAGGCACTGATATCTACACCAGCATATCAGATGGCTCCCGCATCGCTTCGTGAGATGTGGGTACAGCTGGGGGACTTACAGGGAAAGGGGTTCATCCGACCTAGTTTTTCTCCTTGGGCAGCCCTAATTTTGATCGCCAAGATGTCAGATGGGAGATTGAGAATTTTTGTTAACTATTGACACCTCAACCAGGTGACTGTGAAGAACAAGTACCCACTCCCAAGTATTGATGACCTCTTTGATCAGCTGAAGGGAGCACAGTGGTTCTCAAAGATAGACATCAGATCAAGCTATCACCAGCATAGAGTATGAGATGAGGACGTGCAGAAGACATCTTTCAGATTTTAGTATAGTGACTACGAGTTCTTGGTTATGCCATTTGGCATGACCAACTCTCCATCTGTGTTCATGGGACTCAAGCACAAGACCTTTCATCCATACCTGGATTGACTTGTAGTGTTCATCATCAACAACATTCTAATCTACTCGGATACCGAGGAGGAGAATTCATATAATTTTTAAGATATTTTTGGACACACCTTGAGAGCACCAGCTTTATGGTAAGCTCTCGAAGTGCCTGTTATGGATCCAAGAGGTTCCCTTTCTGGGACATGTCTTCTCAGAGGCTGGTGATGCGGTGGATCTAGCAATGATTGAGGTTGTACTTACTTGGGAGCCACCTAGAAGTGTGACGAAGGTAAGATGTTTTCTATGTTTGTCTGGATACTACAAGAGATTTGTGCCAGATTTATACAGAGTTTCAGCACCTTTATCAGTGATGACAATGAAGGGGAAACCCTTCAGGTGGTCGGAGAGATGCCAGTGGAGTTTTCAAGAGCTGAGGTAGAGACTGAATAGTTCCCCTTCCTGAGGCATCCGGAGGAGGGTGTTGGGTATGTAGTGTACTACGACGCATCAGGGACCTGGCTTGGATGTGTCCTGATGTATGAGCGAGCAGTTATCGTATATTCTTCTCAACGGTCTAGACATCATTAAAAGAACTATTCTACCCATGACCTGGAGTTACTAGAAGTGGTATTTGACTTGATGATGTGGCGATATTACTTGATGGGGGAATGTTTTACAGTTTACTCTGGTCATAAGAGTCTCATGTATATATTCACTTATAAGGACCTGAACCCGAGACAATGATGGAGGATTTAGTTCCTTGAGGACTATGACTTCGAGATAGTCTATACTCTGAGGAAGGGGAACATTCTAGCAGATACACTCAATAGGTGATCTGGTATACAATTTCTAGGTGAGGAGATAGAGCAGTTGGCCACTTTGAATATATCATTTCTAGATAAATATAGAGAAGATTTTCTTTAGTCACTTATAGTGACTCCCCTCCTCCTTCAGTGAGACAGGGAGGCGTAGCACGTGGACACTAACTGTGAGTCTCGACGTGCCCTGATATCCCCAGGACAGTCACCCGATGGATTTTCTGAAGTTGGGGATCAGGTCATCCTTTTATGAGGATGTACTATGGTACCAGTGTTATTTTGGGAGGAAATTTTGAGGGAGATCCCCATATCCCTTCTAGCAGTACATCCAAGAGTGGTGAAGGTGTACCCGGACCTCCAACGACAACTCTGGTGGTCAGGAATGAAGAAAGTAGTAGAAAAATTTGTCTCTCGGTTCCTCATTTGTCAGCAAGTGAAGGAAGAGCATTAGGTAACAGTAGGCTTGGTTCTTCTTTTAGAGGTCCCAGAGTGGAAGTGGGATGAGATATCCATATACTTTGTGATAATACATCCACGTACATCCAGGGGACATGATTAAATTTGGGTGTTCGTCGACCAACTCACAAAGTCGGTCCACTTCCTACCGATCGGAGAGAAGGGTTCAGTAGAGAGCTTACGAATCCTCAATGTGCATGAGATTGTGTGGCTACATGAAGTACCCTCGACGATTTTCACCGATCTTGATGCTCTTTTCACTTCCCAACTATAGAAGGGGTCATAGGAGGCTTTCGGGACACAGCTTCGTTTGAGCACCGCCTTCCTTCCTCAAGTAGACGGCCAGACTGAGTGATCCATTCAGACCCTCAAGGATATGATGCATGCTTGCATCCTCAACTTTTTTTTTAGTTGGGAGGATCAAATTCCCTTGGTAGAGTTTTTATACAACAATATCTATCACTCCACCATTGGGATGTCACCTTTCGAGGATTTGTATGGCCAACCATGCAGATCGCCATTGTGCGGGACAAAACCAGGGGAGTCAGCACTCATGGGACTAGATATGGTATGGGCTACCACAGAGAAGGTATAGATCATCTATTAGTGGATGATGACTATACAGAGCAGAAATAAGACTTATGCCGAGAGGAGGTGGAGTCATCTGGAGTTCGATGATGGTGACCACTTCTTTCTACGGGTCTCACCCCGACGAGGTTTGTGGAGATTTGGCCAGGGTGGAAAGTTATCTCCAAGGTTCATCGGACCCTTTCAGGTCCTCAGCAGAGTTATATAGGTGGCTTACCACATAGCTCTTCCACCACAGTTGCACCAGGTGCATGACTTTTTTCACATATCCCAGCTGAGGAGATGCCTGCACAACCCTTCTCACATCATCGACCACGCCGATCTGGACATCGATGATGGGGAAACATTTACAGAGGTTCTAGTGTAGACTGAGGATTGACAAGATCGGGTCCTTCGTGGGTGGTCTATACCTTTGGTGAGCGTGCATTTCCATCATGGGATCTTCTAGAAGAGAACATGGGAGAGGGAGGATCAGATTCGTGCTCAGTACCCCCCACTTGTTTTCCTAGTTTCTATGATGTGGCTTTTGGGGATAAAAAGCTCTTAAGTGGGGAGAATGTAAAGACCCAAAAATTCCATGTATTTTTTTTATAATTACATGGTAATATTAAGAGTTTTTGAAAATTGACGGCGTGTGATTCTGAGTCCTGGTGTACCCGGAATGAATTTATTAACTTTTTTTCGGGTACATTCATTAAACGTGCGAGCGGGTTTTTGTAACTATTGAACCAGTTCAGGGAATTGAAATCCGAGGACACCATTGAACTCACAACACTAGTATTATCTTAAGGATACCTTCACCTCGACCATAGTAGGTTGAGGTTGGAAGTTAGTTTTTCACCTTTTTTGGGAGAAGAAAAGGAAAAATTATTTAACATTTTTATTTTTCTTTTGAAACCTCATTGTTAGAGTTATAAAGGTGGGGACCAACTGAACTAAGAAACCCCCATTTTAAATCCATGGTGGTGGGGACCACCTAAACACCTCTTAATAGGGGGAAAATTATCAACTCCCCAATTAAATAAATGTGTCAATGTAAATTAAATGATAGAGTTATTAATTATTTTATGTTGGCTCCTAACTTGATAGTTGGAGAAATTGTTGGAAAGGGAGGGGAGTTATAAGGGATAGATTTTGGAGAATCAAACTCTCCAATGAAGAACACCTCGTAATGAAGAACGCCACTCAAATGAAGAATGAGGAACTGACAGAAGCCTAGATCAGAAGTACCTTGCGGGAGCAATGAATACTGATGTTCTCTAACAACTTCATCGTCTTTCTCGTGACATCCTCCAATGAACGACAAGGTAGGGGCCTGTTTTCGATTAATCATCGTCAATTTTAATTCACGGTGAATATCATCCCATGACCTGCTTTCTACGGCTCTAACGTTGAGGGTAGGGGAAAACAAACATGGCCCGACCTCTCAGCAAATATTTGTAGTTCTTAATGTGTTTTTCTGGATGGAGGAGGATGGCGACCGACACCGATGGGGCATGAGAATGGCGGCATGAACCATGGTCGGTCGTGGCGACGATAGCTGCGTGACCACACCGGCAGAGAAGGGTCACGGCCCATCGGCTGCGATGGTGCAAGGGGTGGTGGCCAGTCCGGCCACACAAAGGGGACATAGGAACACATCCACACTTCTCGGTGTACAGAAGAAACAACCTTGTGCCACAATGGTGAAGGGAGTGTAGTCATTCGATCCATTCGTCGGTGATGGAACGATGCACGACCACGCCGCACGCGGAGGAGGCTATCCAGTCAGCGGGCCGGTGAGCTAGTGGGTTGCCGCACAGCGGCCCGCCACACAGCGGGCCACAACAATGCGAGCCCCGCGGGCTAGGCCGCACCAGTGGTTTGGGTCGGTCTAGTAGGGTCGGACCGGACCCAGACCAACATCGACCCATTTTAGCTCTTTTGTCCACATCATGAGTTTCGGGTGTCCATTTGACGAACCATCTATGGTGCCGAAAACCTTGGATTGAGAGAGTAATATTGGTATACCCCAGTTGAGTTTTGGATAAATTTGGGGTATGACCAGGTTTGATAGAACATGAATCCAATCGGGCCATTGGGACTAAAATTATATTAACATATAGACCGGGCATCTAATTGACACGCCATCTATTTCATTGAGACCACTTTTTCATGGCAGTAATTTGGGATTCTTCATCATGGGACTTTGTGGCCATTGATGTATTGACCTCTGGCTTGAGGAGCCGACCCTCATGGAATCGAGCGATCTTAGTGCGGAAATCCTGTAGCTGGCTGTAATAAGAGAAAGGAATCTTATATGGGTCTGTGTTTTGGGATCCTTCGTGGGTCCACTACAATAAAAACCGGGTTTAACAGCGGTTTTGTGGCGGCGGTTCACAAAACCTCCACTAAAAATTTTCCCCGAAAGGTTTCGCGGTGGTTTTTAATAAACCGCCACTAAACCCATAATTTTTCTTTTAAAAACCTGATCCTTACCTACCCCCACCCCGGCATTTCCCCCAAACCCTCGCGACCCCTTCTTCCCCCTGTTCCCTCCCTTCTCCCCCTAACCCCCAGGCCCCAGCGACCCCCAATCGTCCGGCGACCCCCACGCCCTCCCTTCTTCCTCTAGCCCCCCCCCCCCCATCCCCGGCGACCCCCAACCGTCTGGCGATCCCCAACCATCCGGCGACCCCATCCGGTGACCCGCGACCCCCAACCGTCCGGCGACCCCGTGACCTCCATCTCCGGCGACCCCGCGACCTCCATCCCGTAACCCCTATCTTTTCCAGGTATGTATCCATTTATTTTTTTGGATAAATCTCTTAGAGTTCGGTATCATTTCATTTAAACATTTTTTATTAAGCCTTTATCTAGTTGGATTAGTTGTTTCATATTGAAGAAGTATGAGAGTTTCTTTGAATATGCAAAATGAATTGATGTTATGAATTCCCAATTCATTATGTGAATTTTGTAGGCAAACCCCATGAACCCATTCCCGCCATGGATTGGTTTTGAGAAATCCGAGAAACAATAATTCAATTCATTAAATATATTCATGACATGAAATTGGTTTCATTCAGTTTTTAAAATGAGGTGATAAATTTTCATAGTTATTAATGGCGCATGCCATGGCGTGCTCCAGGAAGCTGAGCTCCGTGCAATGGGTTCGCAATGGCTCATATGAAAATTTTCTCAGTGTCGCGCGCTACTTTTCCCAATGGCGCGCAGTGGCGTGGCATGCGTAACTATGCCAACTTGTTCACGATTAAAAAATACCTCAAAAAACCTCAAATGAAAACCTCCACCATCACGCAACACTATCCTCTTCCCGCGACAGCCGCAACCCAGCCCCTACCAGACCAAGTCGTGCGGTGCGACCTTGTCATCTCCCTCGACAGCTACTTCCATACCGACAGACAATGACGACCTGACCCTCCACGTCCAGGGCAGGCGTACGCACGCACAAATTGTGTGCGAACTGATCCCTAAGTAGTAATTTTTATCATTCAATTTTATTTATATTTTCACTTTATTTTTTCCGGTTAACATTTTCTGCCTCTTTTCCTGTCGAGGGGAACTTTAATTTTTTTCAATTTTTTGTTTGTTTATTGTTTTTTTGAGATATATTGTTTAAAATATTTAATTATTTGTTTTAAATATTTTAGGAATTTTTTTATTGTTTTTTCTGCTGCATTTTTTTATTTGTTCTATGCGCCGCGTGTTAATATTTCCACATGCCATGCACCGCGCAGTGTGATTTTGCACCGGGGGCCCCTATCGAAGTTGTGCGCCATGCACCATAAATAACTATTTAAATTTTTCAACATATATGAGAATTTAGGAATTCATGATGTGAATTCCCTATTCACATCATGAATTATATCTTCCAAGAATTTTAACAATCCAACACCTATTTTCTAAAATTTATTATCTCCATTATGATTCCATCAAACCTTCCATGGATGACGTATGAGAATCCTATTTGACATATATGAAATACCATGTTGGATATTGGTGTTCTAAACATAGATTTTTAATCTAAACCATCCAGTTCATCTTCCTCTTCTTGATCTATTGTTGAGTAAAATTATAGTTCTCATTGAAGGAAAGGGGAAATCCGATTGCTACCACAAACATGAGGATTTTTCAAAAACATTCCATATTTTGAGTTGGGTAGTCATGGAAAACACCCTTTAGTCTGTTCTGATTATGATAGTATGTGAAAAATTATGATCACATCGACATTCCACATGCACAACCTAAATAATTGGAATTATCCCTTTTTTTCTAAAATCCTCCTGTTAATCCCCCCAAGGATCCCTTTTTTCTCTCTCAGAATTATGGTTAGGACTTGCATTAACATTTTTGGTGTTCCAACCCATCATGATTTTATGAGATCCTTTGGAATCATGGCTTAGTTAAAGATCATTACATTGCATGTGAAATATAAAAAATGGTTTAAGATGATTTTGGTGATTTGTATCTATAGGAGGATTTGAAAATTAGGAATAAATGGTAAATTTAATAAGTGATGGTATGAATTAAATAATATTTATTGTAATAATATTTTATACCTAATTGATATATACTATTAGTGATTCATCCTAATATAAGAGAATCCACCATTTGATATGAGATTATTAATTTTCCACTTAGTGTCACATTCCATGGGAATACATAAGTGGTTATAGAATGTCTTATCCCAGTTATATGGTTTATTTCCTCTTAAAAACATGTTCCATGGGAAGATGTATGTAGTTATATCAATTCTAGGACTGGTGAGATGGCTACATTTTACATTGGGGGTGAAAGCCATGGGAAGAAGTAACTATTTCTATAAATTCTATACCAAGATTGGATACTTGAATCATGATATTGGAAATTCATCCCGATTTAATAGAATCTTCTAGTATTTTGGGGAAATATGTCATGATGTAGGAGGATCCACCTCATGAAAGAGACACCCCACATGGAGTTGATGATGATTTGGCTAACATAGGGTGTCATCCTAGAGCCTAAGGGTCTGTGGGTTTATTTTATATATATAATTAATTTATTAAATTAACACCCTTGTTTATCGCTTTATTGCGTACACAATATGCTCCGACTAGACATGTTTAGACACCATTGTTGGTGGAATTCTGAGTTATAGTCACCCTATTTTGGACACTATTTGGTACCTTATAGGATTTCATATATTCCAAATGATATCTTTAGTAAGAACATTTTATTTATCACCACGGAATTCTCAAACATGTTAGAAAAGATCTGCATATGTTCTGAACTAGTGCCACTTACTAAATATTTTAAATTTATTATGATTGAATTAAGTATAATAGTTTGTGTTAAAGTTTTAAATTAATTTATAAACAATTACTTCAAATTAACTGAGATTAAGACTTGAAATATACATAAATGTTTGAAGTAAAAATTGGACATGTCCTTTGTATTATATGAAATCCATATTTTATGGATTGCATTATTTTTTTAATATGAGTTGATTGAAATATTGAAGATAAATTTTTATAGTACTAAACACAAAACATATTTAAGTGAAAATAGCATACATCATTCATTAGTTTTTAAAAGGGATTTTAATGAGAACCCCACTATAGAAATCCAAGTGGATGAATTAAAATTTCACAACCTAATGATATAATGAATAACAAAGGTCTCTCTAAATTCAAGGAAATAAGAAACACTATCAAATTCAAAGAGAGAGGTAAATTCAAATAGATGTTGAAAAGATTGAAAAACATAAATAGTGATGAAACATGACCAATTTTCATGAACTGACCAAGGCTACCCATAATCTGGGTACCCATGCTGGCCTGCGATAAGTCTCAAAGGGTGTCATATAAGGGCTAAATATTTCTAGTAATGATTTTGTACTAAGGGTATGAAAATCGTGCATCTTTGGTGTTTTCAATGAAATCACATTCAATTGGGTGTTGTTTGAGGAAACCTAAATATGTGATCGACAGTGTTATGATAAGTGTGTAACTTGATATTCTTACTGCTCCTCAATGAGGTGTTGACGCTGTCTCCTAGGGACCAGACATGTTCGATTTGACTGGGCATGCTAAGTAAGTGGTAAATGTGATCAATGTATCATCTTTATTATATTATGCATACATTATGATCAATGAGTCATCTTTATTATATTATGTTTCTGTGATCTTACACTATCATATATATGAAACTCTTTCTCTATTTAGTAGTAACTATGTGTTTGAATTTTTTTATTATTGTGTAGGCATATTGTGATATACATGGATAAAAGCTGGATCACATTACCGAGGAACACACCTCAATATGTTAAGGGTTTGAATGAGTTTTTAGATTTTTCAATTTCTAATCAATTTGTTGAAGGGAGAATAAGATTTAAATTTCCTAAATGTAAATTTAGAACACGGTTGAAGAGAGATGATGTTTATTTAATACTGAAGAAATTCCCTGATCAATATTTGTGTTGGATTTGGCATGGAGAATCAAACAATATAGAATGATTGAGCACTGATGTTAATCCACAGAATAAGGTCCCAATTTAATCGAAAATGGAAAATTAATTTCAAAACCTCATAAATTATGCATTCGGCACTGCAAGACACCAATATGAGCATCAAAACATATCAGAACAACCAGAATAGGGTGATATAAATTGGAACATGACAAGTGATGTTTTTGAGACTGTAATGCAAGCAGATCAATATTGTAACATATCATCGGATTCTCCTCTGGATTCTGAGGAGCCAAATGTAAGGGAAAACTTCAGTGAGGAAATTTTTTTTTCATGATTTAGTTGATGATGGAAATCAATACTTGTATAGTGGGTGTTTGAAATATTCAAAGCTTTCATTTCTACTGAAGTTTTACCACATCAAATGTCTATGTGGAATTACAAATATGGAAATGTCCATGTTATTGGAATTGATTCGTGATGCATTTCCTGAATAAAAAATCCTAGAATATTTTTATGACATGGAAAAAGTTGTTAACAAGATTGGTTTGAATTAAAAAAATATATATATGCTTGTCCCAATGATTTTATGATTTATTGGGGAGAGGATTCAAGTAGAAAAAATTGTATGAAATGTTCTTCTTCTAGATGGCAGTTAATGGGTGATGTTGGAAGTCTGAATGGACATAATTTCATGGAGAAGAAAAAAAGGAACACCACTACAAAAGTTGTGCGTTGCTTTCCATTAAAGCCTCGATTGGAGTGATTATTCTTGTCATCAAAAACTGCTGAACACATGAAGTGGCATTCTGTAGATAATAACAATGATGGGTTAAAGAGACATCCATGAGATTCCCAATCGTGGAATACATTTGATTAATTAAATCCAGATTTCTCAGCTGATCCTAGGAATGTTTGATTGGGATTGGTTGTCGATGTATTGAACCCATTTGGGACATTGAGTACTAGTTATAGTATTTGGCCAGTTGTTTTGGTCCCTTATAATCTGCCTCCGTGGATGTGTATGCAAAAAACATCTTTTATCATTTCAATTATTATTCCAATAAAACAAATGCATGTAAATGACATTGATGTATACCTACAGCCTTTGATTGAAGAATTGCAGGATTTATGGAGAAACGGTGTTGAGACATTTGATGTTTCTTCTAAAACAATGATCAAAATGCATGATGCTTTAATGTGGACCATTAGTGAATTACCTAGGCTTGGGAATTTATCTGGTTGGAACACTTATACAGGTTTTTCTTGTCCCGTTTGAAACTTTGATTTCGAGCCCAAATAGCTACCTCACAGGAGAAAATGGTTATTCTTGTGCCATCGAAGATTTCTTGATGCATCTCATAGATTTCGGCAGAAAAAAATAAAAATTTAATGGTTCCATTGATCATAGACCACCTCCAAATTTGTTAACTGGTTCTGAAATATTGACACAACTTGAAAATGTTAAAACAGAATTTTGGAAGGTTCGTCATTTAAATGATAGTAAAAAACGAGTGCGAAGTGCACCATCAAGTGAAATCAGAATGCAACAATGGAAGAAAAAAATTGTATTCTTCAAACTTCCGTATTAGGAATTTAATTTGTTGCACCATAATCTTGATGTGAAGAAAATTGAGAATAATGTATGTGATAATTTGATTTTCACATTACTTAATGAGCAGGGAAAGTCAAAGGGTTATCTCAATGCTTGCAAAGACTTACAAGTAATGAACATAATACATGATCTCTGGACAGATGAGAATGAAAAGTATGCTCTGGCCATTTTTTCAATGAAAAATAGGGATAAAGATATGATCCATAGACTTTAAAGAATATGAAGGTATCTGATGGGTATTCTAGTAACATCTCAAGGTGTGTTGACTTTAATAATAGTACGTTATATGGATTGAAAAGTCAGGATACACATATTTTGTTACAATAGTTTCTTCCATTGGAATTCCGTAAATTTTTACCTAAAAAATTTACTGCTGTTGTACTCCAATTCTTCACCTTTTTCAGGAAATTATGTGAGAATTCATTACATCCATTTCAGCTTGAAAACCCCCAGGAGTGTTCGGTATTGACCCTTTGTGCAATGTAGATGATCTTTCCTCCAGTATTTTTTACTGTCATGATGCATTTAACTGTGCATTTGGTTGATGAAGCTAAATTAGGAGGCCCCGTTCATTATCTAGGGATGTATCCAACTGAGAGGTATTTTATTTATATGTTTCTAGTTAAGTAAAAAAGAATTGGCATTTAAATAAATGCATAATAATATTATTTTATTTCACAGATATCTTTTGCATTTGAAAGCATACGTGAAAAATAAAGCTCAACCAGAAGGCTCTATTGCTGAAGGCTATTTGGCCGAGGAGTGTCTCACCTTTTGTTCTAGATATTTGGATGATATTGAGATAAGATTTAATCAAGTTGGATGTGTTTACGACACATCAACTCAATCTCAAATGCCTCAGAAATCAAAAATATTTCTCGCTATTGGCCGATCAATTCGGAGGACCTCATATGTGACACTGACAGAATTGGAATTATTACAGGCACATAAATATGTGCTGCTGAATAGTGAAATTACAGATCCATATATTGAAGAGTTGAGGATACAAACAAAGAGACGAATCAGAGGTCGAACCCGAAATGAGAAAGATATAACAGAAGATGTGAATAAAGAGCTGGTAGAATGGTTTTCATGATGTGTAAGTTTATAAATATTTCAATAAATACGAATATTAGTTTGAAACATACAATTTGTAAATATATTAAATCATATTTCTTTCTTCAGATCATGAATACTGATACTCGAGTAGACTTGTCAGAAGATTTGATTTTTCCTACTAGAGGACCTATAAAACAAGTTAGAATGTTCGACGCTTATAATGTGAATGGCTTTAGATTTCGTACAGTCGATCGAGAAGTGGGTTTGAAAACACAGAATAGTGGTATGTTTACATTTTCTGAAGTGGGATACTATGGAATGCTGCATGATATTATTGAATTAAACTACCATGGGCATTTTTCTGTTGTTTTAATCAAATGAAAATGGGTCGATATTATCAGAGGTGTTAAAAGACATTCCTTGCAATTTACGTATCTAAACTTCTCTCGCTTGAGGGATGATGGTGATCATGAACTGCATGATCCATATATCTTAGCATCATAAGAAAAAATGATATATTATGTGAATGATGTTTTGGATGAAGGGTGGAGTGTAGTTACTCACTTAATACAAAGATATTTGTATGATATGTCTGATGAAGTGGAAGATTTGACCTCGGCAATTGAATTTCATCAACAATGGGAAGAAGAATTATTTTTCCATCAAGATATTGAAAATATTAGTCTAGCAAGGATGAATGAAGTGGATGAGTCAATGGAGTAGGAAACCGACATGATTTAAGGGGAAAATGATTGTATGTACAATTAGTTATTCATTCAGCAACCACTTGTTTCATTTCTGCAGTCATTCATTATCATTGTTATATATATTTTGTTTGTTAGTACTGGGCATCTATTATCATTTTTAAATATTTTTTTTCTGCATAAAATTTTTGAAATTTATATTCTGAAAATAATTTTATTTGATTAAATGACAGGAATTCAATGGAAGGAGTGGTACACTATTTCATCTAGTTCTGTGACAGATAACGATCCGTCTATCCCCACGGCATCTAAGGCACCAGCTTCCTACACACCTGCACCATCTCCCCTTACACCATCTCTGACACCATATGTGGATCTCTCATTAGAGGATGAGTCATTGACTCCCCCTACAGGAGCCTCAGTAGTGGGGCAGTGACACGCCCCTTCCAGTTCATCACAGACATTCTGGAGGGTCACAGTCATAGGTACAAATTTTAATTAAATAAATTTATTGCATTTTTTATACTAATTGTTTTCTCATTGTAGATGAAAAAAATGCAACTTTGGAAAAACACATAAAAAGTTCAGATGTTTCGAACATGAATGGCGAGAAGATAGTCGTGACATTTGATTCTTATGGGGTCCCAATGGATGACGCTGCGGGGTTACTTGGCTAGATTATTGGTCTGCTGGCAGCGGAGCCCATTTCCCTACCTATTTCATATGATGATTGGAGGCATATGCCTCCAAACTGGGAAAATGAAGTTTTTGATTCTCAGATAAATTTAATTTTATAACTTTATATTTTAATTTAATGTCATGTTACTAATATATTCAAAATTAATTTCTGTATAAAGATGCTCTTCCAATTTACCGTTTCTGATTTGATAGCACAGAAGTAGAAATTGAACAATCTTGGTAAAAAATGGAATGATTTCAAATGGAGGTTGTGGTGTGATGTCAATGATACTTCGCTGACCGTGAAGTAAATGTATGAGAAGCTACACAGCGGGGTACCGAAAGAACAATGGAACGTTTTTTTTGATAGACATCGTCATGAGAAGCGGATGGTATTGAAATATATATTATTATATTATCCTAATTTTACATTTATACATGTGTATGAAGAGGAGATGAAATTGAATACATTAATGTTAAATTGAATTTTATTTATTTCAGGATCTATCAAGACAGAATGCATCAAACCGAGCAAAGCAAGTCATCCCGCACACTGCGGGCTCAAAAAGCTTTTCTAGAAGACGAATTTCATTGGTAATCTTTTAATTTATTTAAATATTTATAAGACAATATTATCTATATAACATATTTATTTATTGATTTATCTTTATTTAATTTAGTTAAAGTGTTTAGGGCATGAAGCATCCCGAACTAAACTGTGGCTAGATGTTCATAAAAAACAGATCGATGTTTTGTTAATAAGCCTTCCAAAGAAGTTGGGGTATGAAGTCAATTTTTTATTATAATAACTTATTATCAATTTTTATTGTGTTAATATATATTGATATTTGATTTATAGGTAAAAATTAAAGAAATATGGGATGCCAATCCTGGGCAGTCCTACTCAGTCTCCCAGGATGACCCGGTTGCTAAAGTCCTTGGAAAGTTACATCCTGGTAGAGTGCACAGGATGGGTTTGGGACCCATACCATATGAGGCCTTTGGCCTGCCACCAGGGATTCCAACTGTATCTACTCCTGGTTATAGTCATTTCATACTTGAATATTCTCAGAGGGAGATGTATTCTCTACACCACACAGTTCACCAACAGGGGGATCAGATATCGGCTTAACAGAAATAGTTGCTTGAAATACCTCATCATGTGAGCAGATATGCCCCCGGTGGTAGTGCATCAACTAGTGCTGAGCTGGTAAATCAAACAAAATGAAAAATAATTTAGTTTGAAGACTTTTATTTGTTTTATGTTTATTTATAAATATGCAACAATAGTTATTTTTCAATTTAATGTTATTATAGGTGGCAGCAGGTAGTAGAGATGGAGGTGGAGAGGGTGACGATGCATCATCGGACCATGAGTAGTAGTTTTACCGATGTGTTGAACAAAAATGAGAATGGTTGGTTTGTATATGTAACATGTATGGCACATAGTTCCCACCAAACATTTCCATGTCCTAACATTTTCTTGATTTCTCTTGTTTCCTTCTATGCATTTTTTTTATTTATGATGTTTCATTTTATGTCTTGATTTCTCGGGTGAGGTATACATCATTCCATTTAGGCCTGTGTTTGAACTGGTAGTAGAGATTTTGGATTACTAAAGAGTGATCCTTTTGTTATTTTATTATAGTTATATAAATTGGAACGTAATAGGGAGTATGGAGACCAAACATAAGAGGTTGATGGGAATGTGGTTTAGCCTAATCTTGTGATACGAATCATATACTCACCAATAAAAGCTGTTGGAAACAAAAATGGTGAACCTAACATGGAACCTTATACAAAATTCATGTTTCACCCACATGCTAGGCTCCTTTTTCTCTCTCAAAATATGAAATGTGGACAAACATGGATCTGATACAATTGATTATACATGTGTTTATTTATTGATATTCTGGTTTCATGAGGATTTCTTGAAAATGTTTCTCATAATTATTTTACCACTTTCAACTAGAACCCCCTTTGATCCAAATGACATTTTACTACTTTAAGAACACATATGCTTCGACTACTTCACAAGTTGGATCCTCATTTAAAACTAGGGCTCTATTATAAACCATGGACCCTCAACATTGGGTCTCAAATTCACTGGTTTGGGAGTCACACCTAAATGGTACCTTTCCATCTTTAGAGGAAGCTAAAAAATCCATTCATCTCAAAAATCCCTACTAGATGTCTACTCGACAATGACTAGTGGGACATAATTTGTTGTAAATAGTTTCCATCTCAAACCATTTCATGCTTATATCCATGGAAGGAAATAACATGTTACTCCCTTATCTAGGGAGGTTGATCAAGAGGTCACTGATGGACTCATCTAGATAGCATATGGGACCCTACAAAGGGCCCCTTCTAGCATTCACCATCACCAATGCTACAAAGCAATTAAACCTCTATATGATGTGTGTGTTTACCTTGGGATTCTGACCTAAGTCTCCAAAACCTAGGTAGTCAGGAAAACCCACTGAGGGTAGTGAAAAATCATCCAAGAACATGGACCTACATATATACCCTCCATAAAATCCCACTAACTAAATATGGTGGCAAAATATGAGCAAGAGGACACATTTCCCCACATTTACTAAGCTTGTCAATATAATCTAGTATTATTCAAAGAAATCACCGAGAATATATTGGTAAAAAAATTTAGGGAATACCCATATCCTTTCCCACTAACTTTATTAACATCTGTATATACCTATATTAAATGGAGGAAAAGATCAGGACCATTCACATTCTCCAACAATAGAATAAGAAAATATGCATGTTCTGGTAACAGAAGTCACCTAGAATATTCTAAAAATGGATAAAGGGAAGGCACACACTTATTCTACCATAATTTGGGTGACTCATTAACACAATAAGAGGAGATTTAGAGAAGATACACATCTTTTCTCTCAACGTACGGTGTATCTAGTTGAATGCATAGGTTATAGGAGTTTGATTCAAATCTTGCACATCTTTAAAACCTTTCCACCAGTTCCTCCTAGGGGGATAATATCTTTACATATTCCACATTATTATGTGGATCCTCTTAATTTTTAGTAGGGATGTAGCTATAATACCACATAATTATGAGGCCAAGGTGGTAGTCGACATAGATGATACTAGACTCAGGAATTAATGTGCATGAAATGTGATCCCACTCACAATAGTCAGGTTGTAGCATAGAGTCATGGTATGGGAAACCTAAATGAAGTTCAACATATGATAGGGAGCATAATTCAAATTTATCTATTGTTTTAGGTACTAATCTTGTAACCTCTACTATAAATTCTACATTATTTGACACAAGTGCATCATACAATGTTATATTTGATACATTTCTAGAGATTCTGGTCCGTGATATAGTGTATTTATGTGTCATTATGAATCTGTTAACCTCATTGGTTATTCGATCAATGATTGTTCACGGATGGAATTATTTTCCCCATGAGATAGGAAAATGTTTTTTATATAGAATTCATTCTTTCCCATCATGTAATTGTATGATGTAATTATTATAATGGATTTCATGCTTCCCTATAAATCCATTATTGATTATTATCACTATACAATTATGGTCAATTGTTTATATAATGTAACATGTTTCATCATGTTTGGGATACAAGAAATAACACCTTATTTGTTTTTATGATGTATCTTGGTCCATTTTCTGGTTTGATTTGTTTTTCAGGGTAGTGGGGCAGTAGAAGCAAAACTTCAATTTTTTTTCTGGTCAGCATTTCGTGGCAGTTTTATCCGCCGCTAATTCTTTACTGGTCAGAATTTCATGGAAGTTATAATCGCCACTAATGATTTACTGGTAAACCATTAGCGGCAGTTAAAACCACCGTGAAATGCAATCGATTTATATTTAGTGGCGGTTTTCACCACCGCGAGAGAGGCGCATGAATCGCCTGAATATCGCGGCAGTTAAAACTACCGTGAATAAAAAATATATGGCACCTGTAAAACCTCCGCTAAATTCACGAAAACCACTGCAAAATGAGGCCTCTACGACGCATCCCTTAAACCTCCACGAAATGGAAAAACTGCTACCAATAGATTGTGGACGCCCAGTTTAGTGGTAGTTTCTGTAAATCGCCACCAAACCATATAGCGGTTGTTTAAACCATAGCTATATGAAAAGAAAACCACCGGTAATAGCTGGTTTTGTTGTCGTGTTTCTTGATTGAGGGTCCCACATGGATCCGATATAGAAATCCATGCGGGAAATCTCTAAGATCCTTTATGGGTATGCTGTACTAGGATCATATGTGGGTCTGATTTTTTTACTATGATCCTATGTGGATCAGATGATTTATGATCCTATATGGGTCAGATGATTTAGGATCCTATGTGGGTTAGATGATATAATATACAATGTGGGTCTTCCTCTTAACAGAGTAATATAATTCAGTAGTTACATCTAATCATTTTTACTACCATACCTATGTTATACCTAGTGTGATCTAAGTCTTTACCTTTTTGGTAATCTTCTGTGTGGTGTACCTTTGTGTTACATAACATCATAGTGATACCTTTGTGGTATTCTTCTGTGTGGAATAATTTTTTGGTACTTACCTTCGTGGTGATACCTTTGAGGTATTCTTTGTGTGGATTTACATTTTTGATACTTACCTTTGTGGTGTTACCTTCGTGGTATTCCTTCCTTTGTGGAACAATTGTGCTTTGGTCTAAGAGTTGGGACTTGTGATTCTTCATGAATGAGATGAATATTTTTGATTACTTAGGTATATGTATGGTTATATACCTAAGTATGGCTTTAAGATGTTTTCATTCTTTTTGGTTTATCCTTGGTGGGTTTTTGAGTCCATCAAGGGTCTCAGGGTCCGTACTGATTATTGTTATACTTACCCCTGGACAGGATATGTCTACACATTCTTGTGTTTGGTGTAGAAGACAGACATCACTGACTGGGGATGAGAGTACCAGGACTGGAGGTTGCTCGGAGGTGTACATTAGACGAGGTGTACTACAAAGATAGTCATTCAAGAGTTGTACCTACCATTTAGGAAGGATCCTTGGTAGGATTTCACAGGAGCCGTTTCAGTTTACTTGAAATTTTTCAGTTTTCATGTACATTGTAGTTGGGCTTGTATTCTAGAACCCTATTTCTTACTGTACACACTCTTTTTGATATACAGTCTTCACGTGTGTTTCTATCTTATTGTGTGCTTTGTTATGTGTGTTTACAGGTTATAAAGGAAATTCCTTCCCAGTTTTGGAGATTACACCTTTCAGTTCTAGTTGCCAGCCCCTGGACTATAGAAGGTGGGCTTGGGGTAGTCATGGCATGGGCCCTGGGGGACGTGTCATGACATGAATATTCTTTGTCGTAGCTACCACATTTTGATTTTCACATTAATATGAATAATTTTTATTTTTGAATGATTGAGAGATATTTTTATAATTCCAATATTAAATACAAAAAGGATAATAAATAGACTATTTGTTAATTTAACATATAAGGTGAATTAAATTAGGAAGCTCACATATGATATGTCACTAATGATTGGTGACTAATAAATAATAAATAAAAATGATCATCGAAGATACCATTCTTAAAAATGATACATGATATATTCCATTTCTATAATATAATAAAATAACCTCTATATGAAATTAGGTTCTCATATATAAATTAATGTATGTGAATTAATGTTTGTGAAATTTAGTGGAAATAATATGATTATATACTCAATAAGATATTCCATCCATTTATCATTGAGTAATAGAAAAAAAATAACAAGAAAAAGATATTATTTTGAATACCAGTTCATTGGATTGCTATTATCGATGAAGTGATAAAGAAAGGAAAAAAGGATAATTTAAAAATTATAATTTTTAGGAAGTTCCCCTGATCATATATTGGTAGTCATGAGCCATGAAGACAGAGTGATAGAATCATAGTGAAATTATTATGAAGATGATAGATGAACTAAGAATTCAAAAATATATCGGGTTTTATGACATCTATCTGGAAGATAAAATTTAATTTGATGATTTTATGATTAGAAGAGTTAGATGAAATATGTTTGATGATGTTACATCCTATGATTAGTGCATACCTACTACATAATTTGTAAGGATGTTGTAAAATACAGGGAATAAGTATGGAGAACCCATGATAGTAGCACCTTCTCATATCTGAAATTTGATGAACAATAACATGATTAATAAGGAATGATTAGGATCAATATAATAACATTTCAAACCACTTATAATTAATATCATGATTATTAGTGGGAAATATATGCCTCTTATATCCAGATCACATCATGGTGTAGGTATCACAGGAGGGGCTAAACCTTACTAAAACATTCGGTTATTCTCTAAAACTTTTATATTGAATTTATTATGTTTGTTATTTTATGGTTAAACAACAATATATCCTTATATCCTAAATGGAATGAGTGGTTCAATAACCAAATGATGTAAAATATTAAATGAATATTTAGAATTTGCTAAATTTTTTCCCACATGTGATTCAACCCCATTTGTTTGTTCGTTAATCCTGTGGGAATTCAAATTTGGATCATAACCATTATCCAATATGACTAGATATAAATTGAATTTTCCATGTGTATTTATTAGAAAACTCTAATATGGAGATATTATGAGCCTATAATGGACACCAAGATGGAAATATAATATTTCCATATTACTGTTTCCACTAAAATATTGGTTTCAATCTGGACAAAAAAATATTAAATTGAGGGAATAAAATAATATAAGAAAAAATAAATAATAAATAAATTTGATCATTAAAAACTAAAGTAAGTAAATATAGTAAGTCATCTAAGAAATATTATTATGATTAATTAGACATCTTAGAAACCAAATATGTTGAATTTTTATTTAATGAAGTGTTATGTAATTTTTATTTAAAAGTCATTGACTATTAAGAGAATGTTTTAATTAAGGTTTTAAATAATATATTTTTATACATTAATGGAATATACATAAAAATACAAAGCTAGAACAAGATTTTGATTCAATAGAAGTAAAAATGATTAGAAATGTGTGTAGGTTATAAACTCGAAGTAGAAATATAACTATTTATGATTATTTTATTTCAATTTCCAATGATAGAATTCATTTTATTAATGAATAAATAAAAAGTGTTTTTATAAGATATATTCATTACTGAATTTTGTTTCACAAGTGATCCAAAATTTTCATATATTACATAAACTCTCAATAAAGGTTTGGGATTCTAACATATGGGTTAAATAAATGGGAATAACACAGTTTGATTAATATATTACAGTGGAACAAGAAATTTACACATATTATGTAACATCCCAGGTAAATGAAGAATAATAGATTTTAATATTTATTAATATTTGTGAATAAAATATTAATTTTATCTTAAAAGGAGTTTCTATGTTCGATAGCGTACCTGATATGCAATAATGGGTTTCTTTGGAATCTTACATTGCACACTAATAATATAATATTATTATTTTAAACGGTAGTTAACTCCTAGCCGTTGTATTAACGGGAATGAATAAAACTAACTATAATATGATTATACATGTATTTATATTAATTCAATAAAAGATAAAAGCTTAATATATGAATGAATCTAATTTTAAGAATAATTTACATTAAAAGGCCGATTTATCACCTTTTAATGGAGAACCCTCTTTAAATATATTTTTTCTTAATTTAATATATTCTAATTGACCAAATAAAATCCTTCTTTAGAATGGGGACGTCAAATTTTACTTTGGGTAAATTTTTGGTATTTTTTTGATAAATTTCATTTTTTAATGAATAGTGAAAAATATTGCATTTTAATTCAAAAGTGATTTTTAATCTAATTAATTTATATGGTTATATTATCTTTTTAATTGGTTTTAAATTGAAATTAAAATATATTTTTACCATTTAATCCAATTTTGGTCATTGGAATTAATTTCACTTTGAAATTGGACATAAACATGTATCAATCTTATGATAGTTATTGTTTCTTAAAAACATGCTATTTGTTTTAACAGCGGAAATTAATTTTTAAATTAATTAATGCCACTTCTATGTTTTCAAATTGGCCAAATAGACATCATTTTTGAATTTTGAATATCAAATATATCTTAGGTTTAATTTTTGGTATTTTTCTGGAAAAACATCAATTTTTGATGAATAGTGACACCACTTAGTGGTAGTTAAAAAAACCGACTTTTTCATTTAAATGGAATTTTACCACTTCTGTGAATTGAATTTCAAAAATCCTACATACATGGTTGTTATCAAGAAGTAAAATTTGGTTCATTATGATGAAAATAATTTTTGGTGAATAGTAACGTTTGACTTTTATTTACCGCGGTTAAAGGTAAATAGGGTAATTAAAGGATAAAAGAATATTATAATAATTCAAAATTACCTTAACACTTGTCCAAACCTTATTGTATGAGTCATTAATGACCATTGGCATCTTTGGGTCGATTTTGGGACCCCATTGATCCACTTGGGAGTGAAATTGACAATTTAGATTAATTAATATAATGTAAAGGCAAAATTGACATTAACAAAAATAGTTTAGTAATTAATTTTTATATGGTGATATATAAGTCCTATTTTCGACTATAAATTTTCATTGTAAAGAAAAAAATATTTCCTACATGATAGTATTTTTTTTATTATTTTTAGACCTCGAATAAACAAAATTATTTATGACACAATAATGATGCAGTATTTACCTCATTAATAAATGATTAAAATAAATAAAATTATAATGATTAAAATATTATCCAAAACATGTCCAATTATAATTGGAGGATTTTATTTCGGTTATGAGTCATCTTATATTCGTCCATAATGATTTTTGGACCATTAGAAACCGAATATCATTATATTGTAAAATAATATTTTCACACATTCCTAAAGAGCCCCTCCACTCCCTTATAAAAGGAGACCACTTCTATGCAATTCCTCACACCTATCAAGCCAGTTGGATCGTCCAAACTCTGCCCAATTAGGATCACTACATCCCTCTTCTACTCCTAAAATCCTTACCTTAGGAATAAGGCACTTCATGATGTCCTTTGGTTCAAACCAAAGGGAGTTTCCTAAATTAAAGGTAACAGTTTCTCTTAATTTGTTTTCTTTTATTTTACTTCTCTAACCTATAAAATCTTTTTATTTCTTTCATTTGTAACAAAAACAGTATCCTAAATATACTAGGATGTTTTTATAAGAATTATTCGAACTACACTTACACACACCTCCATCTAATGGATGAAGAACATAATGTTTCTGTGGATGGCAAACTGACGCCTCACGAAACGATGATTGTTCAATTATATCTTACCGCCTCTCATGGTGGACATTATGATGGCACTGTATTTATATATTATATATATTATTTTTAGGATTTTCTTATCCCTCGGTACTTCCATTTTTATAGCATGCCTTTATTGTTTCCATAGTGGGTAAATACGATAATCTCATTTGAGGAAGTGCAAACTACTGCCCCCTAAAAGTTATATGATTCGTTAATGCCTTATGTGGGATGTATAAAGGATGGAGTTAATGATATTATATATGATATTACACTGGAATTATAATATACCTATGTATAATTATGTTTTATTTCCATTAAAATAATAAATAGAAATGAAAGTAGCGTTCATGCGTACGTACGGCTTACCGTCTCCATGAATGGGGCAATTCATTTCTTACCTCTAAATGTTATGTACTATTATAAATACATTTATATAATGAATATATATGATATATATGATATATAAATCATGAATATCATTCTCGATATAATGAACCTTTGACCACATGAAAAACATGTAATTATAAGAAGTCCATTTTTGACTCAAGTACCAAATATTGACAAAACAAACATTATTAACATAAATGATTACACAACTCTTATAACATGATAATAAGTGATATAAAATGAATAATAAACTTGAAAAAGGTTCTTAAGAATGTATAAATTAACTTTAGTTTATTATTCATGATATTAAAGAACGATCGAGTCAAGTCGGACACGAGGTAAGGGATCCGACCTCTATCTTTCTTTTCAAGTACTCTCTTTTATGTCATTTAATTTATGATCCATATTCTTATGTTGGAGGATGTTCTTTTATATTCACCATACTGTAATTTTTATTTTCATATGATGAGATACCCCCTCTTACTCTCATCAATTAATTTAAAAAAAATTTATGTGGCGCCATTAGGCTTCCAAATTTTTGTAAGGGAATTTCTTATCTCACTTTTAATTCTATGAGATTTCCATTGTTCCCCACTTATTCATTACATGTGGTGTATTTTGTACTGAAATGATATATATATATTATAATGATTCTCATTGTAATCATGGTATTCTGTGATTCATTTTGTGTTTATTAACTTTTTGTCATACGACTCAGCTGATTACAACGTGGTAAAGGGTTTCGTCTCACTTTTTATTCTCGTTAGATTCATCCTATACTTGCCACTATTTTCATTGTGTGGTGTATGTACTTCCCATGATTGTACTCTTTGTGTAATATAATCTCATTTATGAGTATTTACATCTTCATTTTATGATTCTTCTTTCATGTGGAATATGTTTTTTAAGTTACCAAATCGGTAAGGGAACTCATTAACCCAATTTTCATTATTTGGGTTGATATTCTCCTTTTTTATTTATGTCGTCCTATGAATATGTGTTAATGACCTCAGATTGTTTTACACATAATATCTACTTACATTTGGTGTATTTATATTTGTCACACGTAATTATGAGATTGATTTATCCTTAATTTAAGGATTCCATCTTTATAAGGGATTTTATCTCAATTTACATTTCCATTGAGACTTCATTGTTGTTATGCACCAATTCACTCTTATATGGTGTATATACTGTACTTTGTAATATTATATCATGAATCCCTTTATTCTCATGATATTATAATGTTCTGATTAAAATTTATTCTTCAATTAATTATATTGAAGCATCCCTCTTTTTGATAAAAACTCTTTAACTAAAATATCGTTTTAATTGTTTTAAAAATATATTCTTCTAAATATTTCTAATTAATGTCCATGCTTTCAAAATGGGTTTTAGGATTTATTTATATGGACATTAATTTTTTCAAATGATAATTCATTTAAAATCTTTAAAGTGGTATGTGACACTTTGATTCAAAAAGCTCGTTTTAAAAGGTGTTGAAAATGATTTGATTAAAAATTGTTTATTTCAATATCTTGATTTGATATATTGGAATGTGGAAATGTTATATATCATTTATACATGTGTTATATGTTATGATTATGTTATGGTTATTGTTCATTGTTTACGTATACAGGTGTTTCCATGACAATCCTAGGGCGGGTGAGCCCGAGATAGCTCTCCAATGCATTGGGTAACGTGACAGAGGTAAACATGAATGTTTCTCCTAAGAGATTTAGGGAATATACTGTGATGGGTATTCCAAAGTAACTCCATATGTAGCTATGATAGCTACAATGTATGTATGGTATGGAAGCCGCAAGTTACCTTTATGATTTATGATTTCTATGTTTCATTCATAAATCTTATGATTTCATGTGGTAAGTAAAAGAGTTCATGTTTTGAATGTATTTATGAACAAATGTTTTCATTCATTGTTTCATAACCCTTACTGAGCCTTTTATGCTCATATGAAGTTATGAAACGTTTTCCACAGGACTTAAAGATGAATATGGTCAAGGATGGGATCAAGGAAAATCCATGCTATCTAAAACATGGAACTAGACAAGTTTCTTTTTAAAAAATTTTATATAATGAAAAAATGGGTACTGAGAAGTAGTGTCTACTTGTAATATTCATGTTTTAATTTAATAGTTATGGCCTAAATATCTAAAACTCTAAACCTGAAAAGATCCTCAATTTGAATTATTCATTTACTTCAATATTATGTAATGTTTAAGGCTGGGTCCTTATAGTTGGTATCAGAGGTCGTTTTAGACAACTTTAGGGATTAGGAGTTTTTGTTAGACACATGGTTAGTCCCAATAACTATTATTTTAGTTAAATCCTTGTTTCATAACTTTTTTCAGGTCAAGTAAATCCAGTTACAAATGGAAGTAGAAGGATATCAAACGACATTCCTATCTCTTCCTGATGACATGATAGTAATAATTATTGCAAAGTCATGTTCGGATGATTGTGAAAATTTTTCTAGAATACAACTCACTTGCAAGCAGTTCTTTGAGATATCAAACACCTCCACTATACCTAGTTATCATCATAGATCATGGGTTGTATTTAGAAATATAATATTTTCACAATATTCTCAAATTTTTAATAAAGGTAAATATTATCAAGGTATTTTCAAATATTTTACATTATCACAAGAATTTGAAGCATATTATGATTTTAAAAATGGTGCTGAGGAAGGAGACCCTTGCACAAACTCTTTATATTTTCTTTTAAAATATAGTATCTCAGCACATACTTATGGTATTTTAAAAGGACCAATAATATAAAGTTTCAACTCAAATTCTATCCGACTATTTTATAGAAATCATGTTTTATCAGATGTTTTGGAATTATATGTCATACATGATTATTTTCCAAAACTGTTTTTCTGTGAATACCCATGTGACCCATGTTGTACAAGGTGTATTTGGATGGAGGAAGAAAATGATTTTGAAGGATTTCTAAATCATTTTTGTAATGATTGGGAATTATACCTACGTGAAAAAGATAACGATGAAACCAAGTGGACGCCATGATCAAGGTATGTTGTTACTCATTTTGGGAATCGTTTTATTTTATCTTATGGTGGTGAAATAAGACTTCAAGAATTGAAATGTTGAGATCATAATGAATTTGGATAAAAATGAGATGTATAAGGAAACCATTGATGTTAATACAAGTTAGGGTTATTTTTGAGTTTTATAAAAAGGATAACTCGTAGGATGGGTGACAACATGTCGCATCCGGCAAAGCCGCAGGAATCGAACCCACAACTGAAGGGTGACAAGGGCGCATCGCCTACCACTAGACTACTTGAAGTCCCTGGTTAGATTGACTAATTCATTTTAGTTAGAAGATTTTATGAATCAAGAGTACGTGGATTTTGGGTTATCTATGGAAATTATTAAACTATCATGGAGGATATGTGATTAGGTTAATTACATTTCAATATGAGACTCCAAGAGCAACTGATGTTATTTGGAGATAAATGTTAATTTGTACCTTGCAAGACTATGTGATTAAATCCTTTAAATGTTTGGGTTTCAATATTAGTTTGGTTTACTTTGAATAATTTTATGGACAAATTGATTATCGAATGGTCTTAATTGAACATTGGGTTTGGGTAGACAAATTTTGGAGATTAAGAGTAGTTTTTCATTATGTAAAAGTTTATCTTTTTGGGGGATTGTCTGATCTTATACTAAACATTTTGGTTTTAGTTAATATTTAAAGACATGGGAAATATATAGTTCATCTTTTTTTGATTATGTGATTCTCTCGAAGTTGGTTAGAGCACTATTAATGTCAAAAAAAGTCATCCTGAATATTCATTGTTTGGAGAAAATATGAGTTTGTGTTAGAAATCTAGTAAAATATGAATGTCTACATGACAAGTATGTATATTTCCTTATGTTTTTGGTTAGTCTCATTAATAAATTCCACAACTAAAATTAACTTTAAACAAAAACCTTGTCCGTTAAATTTTCCTACTGGGGAATCAAAGACTGTTTAACCCATCACAAGTATGTGATTTTATGGTGGTTAACTTTCTCCAAAACATGTTTTCTATCACTCTCCATCAGAACATGATGATTTTTTTCTCCACTATATCCATGTTTTCATGGAATCCTAGTATCGTTTGTCTCAGGTAACCTTTTTTACTTCTCTTCAATTATTTTAAATTGATAGTTTTATTTACTCTCTTTCCGATGTGGGGCTTTTAATGAAGTTTCCAAGCCCAGTTTTAAAATTACGAGGACGCAATTCCCAAAAGGGGGGAAGGATGTAACATCCCAGGTAAATGAAGAATAAGATATTTTTATATTTATTAATATTTGTGAATTAAATATTAATTTTAGCTTAAAAGGGGTTTCTATGTTCGATAGCGTACCTGATACGCAACAATGGGTTTCTTTGGAATCTTACGTTGCACACTAATAATATAACATTATTATTTTAAACGGTAGTTAACTACTAGCCGTTCTATTGAAGGGAATGAACAAAACTAACTATAATATGATTATACATTTATTTATATTTATCCAATAAAAGTTAGAGGCTTAATATATGAATGAATGTAATTTTAAGCATAATTTACAATAAAAGGCTTATTTATCACCTTTTAATGGCGAACCCTCTTTAAATATAGTTTTTCTTGCTTTAATATATTCTAATTGACCAAATAAAATCATTCTTTATAATGGGGATGTCAAATTTTACTTTGGGTAAATTTTTGGTATTTTTCTGATAAAGTTCATTTTTTAATGAATAGTGAAAAATATTGTATTTTAATTCAAAAGTGATTTTTAATCTAATTTATTTATATAGTTATATTATCTTTTTAATTGGTTTTAAAGTGATATTAAAATAGATTTTTACCATTTAATCCAATTTTGGTCATTGGAATTAATTTCACATTGAAATTGGACATAAACAAGTATCAATCTTTTGATAGTTATTGTTTATTAAAAACACGCTATTTGTTTTAACAGCGGAAATTAATTTTTAAATTAAATAATGCCAAATCTATGGTTTGAAATTGGAAAAATAGACATCATTTTTGAATTCATAATATCAAATATAGCTTAGGTTGAATTTTTGGTATTTTTCTGAAAAACTTCAATTTTTGATGAATAGTGACACCACTTTGTGGTAGTCAAAAAAACTGACTTTTTCATTTAAATGGAATTTTACCACTTCTGTAAATTGAATTTCAGAAGTCCGACATACATGGTCGTTATCAAGAAGTAAAATTTGGTTCATTAAGATGAAATTAATTTTTGGTGAATAGTAACTTTTGTCTTTTATTTACCGGGGTTAAAGGTAAATAGGGTAATTCAAGGATAAAAGAATATTATAATAATTCAAAATTACCTTAACACTTGTCCAAACCTTATTGGTTGAGTCATTAACGACCATGGGCATCATTTGGTCGATTTTGGGACCCCATGGATCCACATGGGAGTGAAAATGACAATGTAGATTAATTAATATAATGTCAAGGCCAAATTGACATTAACAAAATTAGTTTTGTAATTAATTTTTATATGGTGATATATATGTTCTATTTTTGAATATAATATTAATTAAAAAGCTAAAAAGATTTAGTACATGATAGTGTTTTTTTATAATTTTTATACTTCTAATAAATTAAATTATTTATGACACAATAATGATGCAATATTTACCTCATTAATAAATGATTAAAATAAATAAGATTATAATGATTAAAATATTATCCAAAACATGTCCGATTCTGATTGGATGATTTTATTTCGGTTATTAGTCTTCTTATCTTCGACCATAATGATATTTTTACCATTAGAAACCGAATATCATTATATTATAAAATAATATTTTCACACATTCCTAAAGAGCCCCTCCTCTCCCTTATAGAAGGAGACCACTTCTATGCAATAATTCACACCTCTCAAGCCATTTGGCTAGTCCAAACTCTGCCCAATTAGGATACCTACATCCTTTTACTCCTCCTAAAAGCCTTACCTTAGGCAGAAGGCACTTCAAGATGTCCTTTGGTTCAAACCAAATGGAGTTACCCAAATTAAAGGTAACAGTTTCTCTTAATTTTTTTTCTTTTATATTATTTCTCCTACCCATAAACTATTTTTATTTATTTCATTTGTAACTACACCAGTATCCTAAATAAAATAGGATGTTGTTATAAGAAGAATTAGAACTACACTTACACACACCTCCATCTAATGGATGAAGAACATAATGTTTTTGTGGATGGCAAGCTGACGCCTCACGAAATGATGATTGTTCAATTACATCTTACCGCCTCTCATAGTGGCCATTATGATGGAACTGTATTTATATATGATATATATTATTTTTATTATTTCCATATGCTTCTATACTTCCATTTTTATAGCATGCCTTTATTGTTTCTATAGTAGGTAAATACCATAATCTCATTTGAGGAAGTGCGGACTACCGCCCCCGCAAAGTGATGTGATTCGTTAATGCCTTATGTGGGATGTATAATGGACGGAGTTAATGATATTATATATGATATTATACTGTAATTATAATATATATATGTATCATTATGTTTAATTTCCATTTAAATAATAAATAAAAATGAATGTAGCGTTCATGCGTACGTACGTCTTACCGTCTCCATGAACGGTCCAATTCATTTCTTACCTCTAAATGTTATGTACTTTTATAAATACATGTATATAATGGATATATATGATATATATGATATATAAATCATTAATATAATTATGGATATAATGAACTTTTGACCACATGAACAACATGTAATTATAAGAAGTCCATTTTTGACTCAAGTACAAAATAACCACAAAACGATCATTTTTAACTTAAATGATTACATAATGTTTATAACATGGTAATAAGTGATATAATATGAATAATAAACTTGAAAAAGGTTCTTAAGAAAGTAGAAATTAATTTTTTTTTATTATTCAGGAGATTAAAGAACGATCGATTCAAGTCGGACACGAGGTAAGGGATCTGACCTCTCTCTTTCTTTTCCAGTACTTTCTTTTATATCATTTCATTTATGATCCATATTCTTATGTTGGAGGATGTTCTTTTATATTCAACGTACTGTAATTTTTATTTTTATATGATGAGAGACCCCTTCTTACTCTCATCAATTCATTTTAAAATTTGTTAAGTGGCGACGTTTGGCTGCCGAATATTTGTAAGAGATTTTCTTATCTCACTTTTAATTATGTGAGATTTCCATTATTCGCCACTTATTCATTACATGAGTTGTATTGTGTACAGAAATTTTATATATATTATCATTATTATCATTATAATCATGGTATTCTGTGATTCATTTGGTGGTTATTAACTTTTTTTCATACGACTCAGTTGATTACAACGTGGTAAAGGGTTTCATCTCAGTTTTTATTCTCGTGAGATTCATCCTATAATTGAAACTATTTTCATTGTGTGGTGTATGTAATGACCATGATTATACTCTTTGTGTAATATAATCTCATTTATGAGTATTTTCATCTTCATTTTATGATCCTTCTTTCATGTGGAATATGTTTTGTAAGTTACCAAATCAGTAAGGGAACTCCTTAACCCAATTTCCATTCTTTGGGTTGATATTCTCTTTTTTTATTTATGTCATCCTATGAATATGTGTGAATGACCTCGGATTGTTTTACACTTAATATCCACTTACATTGGGTGTATTTATATTTGTAACACGTAATTATGAGATTGATTTATCCTTAATTTAAGGATTCCATCTTTATAAGGGATTTTATCTCAATTTACATTTCCATTGAGACTTCATTGTTGTCATGCACCAATTCACTCTTATGTGGTGTATATACTATCCTTTGAAATATTATATCATTAATCCCTTTATTCTCATGATATTATAATGTTCTGATTACAATTTATTCTTCAATTAATTGTATTGAAGCATCCCTCTTTTTTGTTAAAAAATCTTTATCTAAAATATCGTTTTAAATGTTTTAAAAATTTATTCTTCTAAATATTTATAATTAATGTCCATGTTTTCAAAATGGGTTTTAGAATTTATTTATATGGACAATAATGTTTTCAAATGACAATTCATTTAAATGCCTCAAAGTGGTATGTGACACTTTGATTCAAAAAGCTCTTTTTAAAAGGTTTTGAAAATGATTTGATTAAACATTTCTTATTTCAATATCTTCATTTGATATATTGGAATGTGGAAATGTTATCTATCCTTTATACATGTGTTATATGTTATGATTATGTTATGGTTATTGTGCATTTTTTACGTATATGGGTGGTTTCGTGATAAACCTAGGGCGGGTGATCCCGGGATAGCTCTCCAATGAATTGGGTAACGTGATGGAGGTAAACATGAATGTTTCTCCTACGAGATTTAGGGAATATACTGTGATGGGTATTCCAATGTAACTCCCTATGTAGCTATGATAGCTATAATGTAAGTATGGTATTGATGCCGCAAGTTACCTTTATGATTTATGATTTCTATGCGTCTTTCATAAATCATATGATTTCATGAGGTAAGTAAAAGAATTCATGTTTTGTATGTATTTATGAACAAATGTTTTCATTCACTATTTTATAACACTCACTGAGCCTTTTATGCTCATCCCATGTTTTGAAATGTTTTCCACAGGAATTAAAGATGAATAGGGTCAAGGATGGGATCAAGGAAAAGCCATGCTATCTAAAACATTGAACTAGACATGTTTCTTTTTAAGAGTTTTTATATTATGAAAAAAATGGGTACTGAGTAGTAGTGTCTACTTGTAATATTCATGATGTAATGTAATAGTTATGGCTTAAATCTCTAAAACTCTAAACCTAAAAATATCCTCAATGTGAATTATTCATTTAATTCAATATTATGTAATGTTTAAGGCTGGGTACTCATATATTATCCCATGATGTTATGAAAATTTATCAATTAACACTACTGGAAATAATGGCATTTGCGACGGGGCATTTGCGTCGGGATCCCGTCGCTAATAGGCTTTTGTGACGGGGGCCTGTCCCAAATAGCCTGTCGTGGAAAACGGCGTCGCAACTACAATTATTTGCGACAGGCCCGTCGCTAAAGGTATTATTTACGACGGTGATCCTTCCCATCGTAAATATTAGTCCGTATATTTGTGAAAACTTTTTAAAATCGTATTTGCGACGGGCCCGTCGCAATTACTATTTTGTAAAAAAAAATTAAAAAAAATTAATAAATTATTTTAATGAATACTATAATAATACTATTTGATATGGGCATAGTATTCCGTCGCAAATACTATAAAAAAATAAAAATAAATAAATTATAAATAAATTATTTTAATTAATATAATAATAATCCAATTATAATTGAAAAATAAAAAAAATATTAATAAATGATTTTAATTAATATAATAATAGAATTATAATTCACAAATAAAAATAATAAATTATTAATAAATTAGTTTAATTAATATAATTATAATAGAAATATAATTCAAAAATAAAAAATAATAAAATATTAATAAATGATTTTAATTAATATAATAATAGAATTATAATTCACAAATAAAAATAATAAATTATTAATAAATTATTTTTAATTAATATAATAATAATAGAATCATAATTCAAAAATTAAAAATAATATAATACTAATAAATGATTTTAATTAATATAATAATAGTAGAATTATAATTCATAAATAAAAAAAATATTAATAAGTTATTTTAACTAATATAAAAATAATAGAATTATTTTACATTCAAATATTAAAATAATTCTCATATTACAAAAAAATATAATTAAATTATAAAATTATAAAATTGTAATATATATATATGAAATTTAATATTATAAAATATAAATATTATTATTATTGATATTAATATTGTTATTTCAAAATATAATATTAATAATATTTTATAATGAGACATAAACTACGAATAGAAAAAAATCATATTTTGATTTAACAAACATTATAACATAAAAACAAACTCTAATCTGAAGAAGGGGGGAGGGGGAGGGGGGCTGTGCAGATGTTGGTGGAGGAAAATCCATCCCTAAAGCATGAGTGAGTCGGCGCATGTACTCCATCTGCTCCTGATGCTGCTGTTGCCACCGTCTCATCTGCTCCTCGTACAACTGCTGCTGGCGTCGACGCTCCTCCTCATGATGTTGCTGCTGCTGACGTATTTGCTCCTGCTCTTGTCGGAGTCTCTCTATCAGTGTAGTCTGAGATCGCAACTGATCCTCATATTGTGTAGCAGAAGAAGATGCACGAGCTCCTCTCGAGCTGGACGCCGACATCGCAACACTGCCATAATAATCTCCGGGAGTCAGTCGAGAGCTGATACCAACTACCCGGCCCTTCTCGAAGGCATTCTGGGTGGCCTGCATCCATGCCGCCTCATCAAACTGACGGTCAGTGGTCTGATCTGATGACTCGGCCTGACTCTCAGGCCGGGTCTGTGATGCTGCGGCCTCACATGACTCCTGTAGTTGCAATTTCAAATTAAAATTGTGAATATATTATATGAAGTTAATTTTAAAACTTGAAAACAAATAATACTGACCACGATGTGACGCTGGCGATCACCTCTGAGCTCCCCAGTAGCACGATCACTATAATCCTCCGATAAACGTCGTTCTCCGTAATATCGGGGTGCTCGACAGCCTATAAGAATAAAAAACAAACTGTTAATATTTATAGTTATATAAAATATTTATAAATAATGTACATACAACATGTTGTCTATGAGTACTGAAAGTACGACTCCCAGCTCGATGAGTCACCTCCTGTCTCCCCCGATTCTACCTCCCCACCGATGATCTCCTCTGAAAAGCATCACTCAACCAGTGCGCACATAATCCATCCCCTACATGGGATTAAATGTACTCTGGTCGGTGTGCTCTACATGACTCGTAAAAATCTGACACTCCTGCTTTCTTTGTGGAATATTTTCTTAAATTGTGAAAAAACAAACGAAAGCGATCACGCATGGCCACATCTCATGCCTCGTGGATGGCGTCACGCATGGTATCCTTGATCAAAAACCATAAACCATACAACTAAATCAAAATATCAAGTTAGAAATGAAATAATTTTCAAAATAAAAATTATTTATTTACGTACGTACCAACCAATGGCCGAACATGGCCTGCTTCACATCAATGGGAATCTGCTCCCATGTGGTCCAAGGCTAAGAGAAATAGTAGTGAAAAATAGTGCTTCCATGTCCGACTACTATATGCTGAAAACTATTAAAATAATAAACACTTATTATGTGAATAGATTAATGAAATCTTAGTCAAATCCACCGGTTATCACATAGGTTATTACATCTCCGTGTGCGTGGGTCAAACCCAAGACGTAGACGTCGCTCGGGGACGGGGTCAGGAATCATCAATCGTGCAAGACCACGCCCCCTCCGCGTACTCCCTGGAGCGCCTGCAGGCTGAGGGTCATCTGCCAGCAACTCATCCGCATCGAAAGTCAGGTCAGCATCCGCCAACTCACGAAATGTGTCGTCGTCAATCTGAAATAGAAAATGTTAATGTTGTTAGAAAATAATTGATAATTACTATTATATATACACATATATTAGTTATGACTGTATATAACTAACATGGAATTATATCAGAGTTCATCTTCATCATCATGTTCATATATGTCAATGTCATCTTCATATTCCTCCTCAACATCATCGATATCCATTCGAGTTCCAGTTGCTTCATCTATTACAATTTCAAATTCATATGTGACATCATTAACATCATCGTTATCATCGACTCTTAAATGCGGGGTGTCGTCATCGATACTCATGTCTCTTTGTAAAAATGATTGATTTTGAGTACTCTCTTGAAAAACTTCAATTCTTTGCACATCAGTGAAAGCACATTCACTTTGAATAAACTGATTGTCTTGAATTTTGTTTTTTATTATACTCCACCAATCAGTCAAGTCTCTTGATGTAGCAAAGTACTTTTCGTAATAAACTTGATGTTCCGGTTGAGCCAATAAGAATGGTTCATTTATTACGAGAACACTTTTACATTTAATATCAATGATTCCATGAGTCGGATGAACATGCACTCCTCTCTTTGTATCCAACCACCGACATTTGAACATGGTTATGTAATGTTGTCGAAGATAACAAAGTTCAATGATTTCATCATGTATGCCATAAAAGTCAACTTCATTTTCTCGATGATGAGATCCTATCAAGCTAACTCCACTTTTCATTGTTTTTATTGATTCCCCATATGCATGTGGGTGAAATCGAAATCCATTCACCACATCTGCATTATAAGTTTTAACAAGTTTGGAAGGTGGGTTACTCAATATACACAACCGTTTGCCAATTTTATCATCATGTCGAGACACCTGAAAATTTGTGAAATAATTATCAATATAGTAAACTATACATTGAATGAGTTTCTAAAATATAAAGAATTTATATTACCAGTTTTTGAAACCACTGAGAGAAATTTTTCTGTCGTCGTTCTTCGATAGCAGCTGTTGTAATTTGTGGAATTTTTCTCTTGATATGATTATCATACAACCTATAAAAACAAAGTTATTTACTATAACATAAATGATAGAATAAGTGATATAAACACTTACAGTACAACTGATTCCATCTCTTCACAATTGAGCAGAACATACGTATGAGCTATGTGATGTTCATCATCCGAAAGCCAGCGTTCATAAACTCCACCAAAACCAAGCTCTGGCTGGTTGAAAATAGATAATTGATTGTCGATTTCATCAATATTCCTCTCGTTCTATCTCATTCGGTTGTGTTTTGAAGGATACTCAGATTCAAAATAATGGGAGCAGAAAAATATATTTCCTCTTGCAAATAAGCTTATGCAATAGATCCTTCAACAGATGCTTTGTTACATACTTTTCTTTTCAATTTTCGCATGGATCTTTCAAATGGGTACATCCATCGAAACTGTATTGGACCTCCACATTTGGCTTCATATGGAAAATGTAACATCAAATGTTCCATTGAGTCGAAGAAAGACGACGTAAATATTTTTTTCAGTTTACATATAATTTCAACAACTTATTCTTCAAGTTTGCATAGAGCATCATAATATGCTGTAGCCGCACAAATTTCCCGAAAACAATGAGACATGTCTGTTATGGAATCCCAAATCACAGAATTCAAAATACCTCTTAATCCAATGGGAAGAATTATTTCCATTATAACATGATTGTCATGAATTTTTAATCCAGTAATATGACCATTCTTTGCACATCTACCCAAATTGGAAGCACATCCATCTGGAAGTCTCAAATCTGCAATCCACTGACAAAATAATAAACGGTTTTCTTTAGATAGTGTATAAGCTGCTTTTGGTTTAATAACCTTTCTGTTCTGACATTCTCAAACAGTTCCAATTCTGGACGCCTGCAAATTTGGGCAAGATCTAAACGTGCATTTACATTGTCCTTTCACTTTCCTGGTGTATCCAAAACTATATGAAACAAATTATCAAAATAGTTCTTCTCAATATGCATGACATCCAACATGTGACGGACCAACAAATCAGACCAATATGGAAAATCCCAAAATATGCTACGTTTAATCTAATTGTGTTCTTTCCCAAAACCAGAAATTTTCTGTTGGTTTCGTGTGGGACCAAAAGTGATGGGAGGTAATGAAAATACAACTGATTTCAACACCGAACCTGATATCATTTTTGGAGGTCCAACCCTTTCAACTGTTCCTTTTCTAAAATGAGATCTGTTTCTACGAAAAGGATGATTAGCTGGAAGAAATCTGCGATGACAGTCAAAATAACAAGGTTTCTTTCCATGAATGAGCATAAATGCTTTGTTCTCTCCCGTACAGTAAGGACAAGATTTCTAACCATGTGTACTCTAGCCAGATAACATCCCATAAGCTGGGAAGTCAGTAATTGTCCACATCAATGCTGCTCTCAGTATGAAATTTTGTTTCGTAGCAACATCATATGTACTGACAGCAGTACTCCATAATAAACTTAATTCATCAATCAATGGTTTCAAATAAACATCAATATTCTTCTTCGGATGTCTGGAATTAGTAAAGTAGAAAAGATATATGGCTCCTTCATCAACATCCATAGAGGTAAATTGTACGGAGTTAAAAAATAGGCCAACATGAATATTGACTACCATAAGATCCAAACGGACCGAAACCATCAGTGGAAAGGCCTAGTCGAACATCTCTATCTTCTAATGTAAAGTATGGATGCACTCTATCAAAATGTTTCCATGAATCACCATCGGATGGATGGTTCAAGCTTTTATCGGTTGAAATATTCGCTTTATGCCATGACATCATTGTCGTTGTATTCTTAGACATAAATAAATGCTAAAGTCTGGATGTAAGCGGAAAATATCTCAACTGTTTTACCAGAATCAAACCAGACTTCCCATGTTGCCCTTCTTTATATCTCAGTTGGCCACATGTGGGACAACTATCCAACGACTCATTTTCCCCAGAATATAAAATGCAGTCATTTTAAAATGCATGAATCTTATGACAGTTAAGTCCCAAATTTCGAACGAGCCTCCTACTCTGATAGTAATTTGCAGGAAAAACATTTCCTTCGGGTAATAGTGTTTTAAGCAATGAAAATATCTGGTCAAAACAGGTGTTTGACATTCCGTTATCTGATTTGATATCCATAAATTTTGCAACTGCTTCTAATTTGCTCATCTTGCAGCCAATATATAATGCATCCTCAGTAGACCTCAACAACTCATAAAATTCAGATGGTGCCAACTCCGGATTTGAAGCTATATCAGCCGGAGTTTCTGTATGTTGAACAGATGAACCTGCAACATCATGTACTAAATCTTGAAACCGGGATGGATCCAGAATCAAGTTGGTATCACCTACTCTGGAACTACGTCCACCATGTTGATACCAAAAAACATAATCTGGTTGAAAACCAAAATGCAGGAGATTTCCCCCCACTTTGTCAAATGTGTCAAACATTCTCAATGCACATTTTCTACAAGGGAATTTTATTTTGCCTTCTGAAACAAATTCTGGATTTGATGCCGCAAATGATAAAAAAGTCTCCACACCCTCTATATATACTGGATTTAAACCAGAACCGTTTGGATTTCTACGTTGATTTATTCATATGCGGTCATCTAATAATGACTGTTGATGACCTCATTGTTCCATATTTTTCTATAAAATATAAAAGCATTACTGGTTTTGAATAATTTGTTAGAAAAAACACTCAAGAAAGGATAATTATAGATTTTACATCATACATGAATGACGGAAAATTTTTACTGAGATAGACCTAAAAATTGACCCTTTAAGAATTGAATATGTTGAGAATAAAGCAAAACCTATTACAAATATTGATAATTTTAATATTATATAAATTTTTTATTATTTTAATAATACTAATATTATTTTTTCATAAATATTAATTATATAATAATAACATTATTACATTATTAGTTTATTTTATTATTAATATTAAAATAATATAATTTTCTATATTATATACAATTCTCCTTTCAATTGTGTGTTTAACATTCTGTCTCCACATGTAATATTTTCATTAACTTTCACCTCTCCATTGGTGAGTAGGTTGATAAATTTGAAAAAGAATGCAAATATTACATGTGGAGACAGAAAACAAACAGATGAAAAGAGAATTGTATATAATATATAAAATTTTACTATTTTAATATTAATAATAAAATATATTAATAATAAAATATATTAATAAGGTTATTATTCCTTATTATCGGTAATTATTACTAATTATTGGTAATTATTGGTAATTATTGGTAATTATTACTAATTATTGGTAATTATTGGTAATTATTACTAATTATTGGTAATTATTAATAATTATTACTAATTATTACTAATTATTACTAATTATTACTAATTATTAATAATTATTGGTAATTATTGGTAATTATTGGTAATTATTAGTAAATATTTCTAGTTATTTGTAATTATTGTTAATTATACTAATTTTTGGTAATTATTACTAATTATTACAAATTATTACTAATTATTACTAATTATTACTAATTATTACTAATTATTACTAATTATTACTAATTATTACTAATTATTATTAATTATTTGTAATTATTGGTAATTATTGGTAATTATTACTAATTATTGGTAATTATTACTAATTATTACGAATTATTACTAATTATTACAAATTATTAATAATTATTGGTAATTACTGGCAATTATTAGTAATTATTAGTAATTATTGGTAATTATTACTAATTATTGGTAATTGTTACTAATTACTGGTAATTATTGGCAATTATTGGTAATTATTACCAATTATTAGTAATTATTGGTAATTATTGGTATTTATTACTAATTAATCTTAATTATTGGTAATTATTTCTAATTAATGGTAATTATGGGTAATTATTTCTAATTATTACTAATTATCGGTAATTATTACTAATTATTGGTAATTATTACTAATTATGGTCAATTAGTACTAATTATTAGTAATTATTGGTAATTATTGGTAATTATTACTAATTACTACTAATTATTGGTAATTATTACAAATTATTGGTAATTATTACTAATTATTGATAATTATTACTAATTATTACTAATTATTGGTAATTATTGGTAATTATTACTTATTATTACTAATTATTGGTAATTATTACTAATTATTACTAATTATTGGTAATTATTATTAATTATTACTATTTATTGGTAATTATTGGTAATTCTTTCTAATTATTAATAATTATTGGTAATTATTACCAATTATTACTAATTATTGGTAATTAGTGATAATTATTACCAATTATTACTAATTATTGGTAATTATTGGTAATTATTACGAATTATGGATAATTATTGGTAATTATTACAAATTATTGGTAATTATTACTAATTATTGGTAATTATTACTAATTATTACTAATTATTACTAATTATTGGTAATTACTGGTAATTATTACAAATTATTCCTAATTATTGGTAATTATTACTAATTATTGGAAATTATTACTAATTATTGGTAATTATTGGTAATTATTGGTAATTATTACTAATTATTGGTAATCATTACGAATTATTACTAATTATTGGTAATTATTGGTAATTACTAATAATTATTGGTAATTATTGGTAATTATTACCAATTATTAGTAATTATTGGTAATTATTAATAATAATTACGAATTAATGGTAATTATTGGTAATTATTTTTGATTAATGTTAATTATTGGTAATTATTTCTAATTATTACTAATTATTGGTAATTATTACTAATTATTGGTAATTATTACTAATTATTAATAATTATTACTAATTATCAGTAATTATTGGTAATTATTGGTAATTATTATTAATTATTACTAATTATTGGTAATTATTACTAATTATTGGTAATTATTACTAATTATTGGTAATTATTACTAAATATTGACAATTATTACTAATTATTACTAATTATTTGTAATTATTGGTAATTATTAGTAATTTTTACTAATTATTACTAATTGTTGGTAATTATTGGTAATTATTTCTAATTATTAATAATTATTGTTAATTATTACTAATTATTACCAATTATTGGTAATTAGTGATAATTATTACCAATTATTACTAATATTGGTAATTATTGGTAATTATTACTAATTATGGATATTTATTGGTAATTATTACTAATTATTGGTAATTATTGGTAATTATTACTAATTATTGTTAATTATTACTAATTATTGGTAATTATTACTAATTATTGCTAATTATTGGTAATTATTACTAATTATTACTAATTATTCCTAATTATTGGTAATTATTCCTAATTATTACTATTTATTACTAATTATCGGTAATTATTACTAATTATTGGAAATTATTATTAATTATTGGAAGTTATTACAAATTATTGGTAATTATTGGTAATTATTGGTAATTATTGGTAATTATTACTAATTATTGGTAATCATTACGAATTATTACTAATTATTGGTAATTATTGGTAATTATTAGTAATTATTCCTAATTATTGGTAATTATTCTGAATTATTGGTAATTATTCCTAATTATTGGTAATTATTCTTCATTATTTGTAATTATTCCTAATTATTGGTAATCATTACCAATTATTTCTAATTATTGGTAATTATTGGTAATTATTGGTAATTATTGCTAATTATTGGTAATTATTCCTAATTATTGGTAATTATTCCTAATTATTAGTAATTATTCCTAATTATTGGTAATTATTCGTAATTATTGGTAATTATTCCTAATTATTGGTAATTATTCCTAATTATTGGTAATTATTCCTGATAATTGGTAATTATTCTTAATTAGTGGTAATTATTCCTAATTATTGGTAAATATTGACAATTATTTGCAATTATTGGTAAATATTGGTAATTATTGGAAAAAAATATTGACAAATATTGGCAATTATTGAATATTGGGAATTATTATTAATTATTACTAATTATAAGTAATTATTACTAATTATTGGTAATTATTATAAATTATTACTAATTAATGTTAATTATTTCTAATTATTATTAGTAAATTCAAATTAATTTTAATTTTTCATAATTACTGCTAATTAAATGTAATTACAGCTAACTATTTTAAATTAATTAGTGTTTAATTGTCTCTAATTACTATTAATTATTAAAACTTATTCATAATTATTTCTAATTAGAAATCAAAAAAAAAATCTAAAAATTTAAACTAAATAAATATAATAAATAAAATAAATATTAAATTAAAATTCAGATAAAAACCTTAAACCTGATGTCAATGTGGAGCTGTTGTAATTGTAGAACACCACCAACTGAATCCTCGAAGTCAGAAAAAATATTTTACAACTGAATGTTGTAAAAGATTCAGAGTGAAAAAATTGGAACGGTTGAGAGTTGAGAGTGGGGAAATTGTAATGGTTGGTAGTATTTATAGGCTGGATTAATTGCGACGGGTTTTTTTGTGACGGGTTTTTCGTCGCAAAAAACAGATTATTTGCGACGGGAATAGTTGCCTGTCGCAAATACCCCGTTGCTATTAACCATTTTTCCCGTAGTGTAAATTCAAACCGAGATTCCAAAATACTAGTGTATTTTGATGATAAGGTAAATAATTAGAATAAATTAAACTATAATAAATTATATATTTTATTACTATTCAAATTGAGATCCTGACACACGTTGATCTTTTATGACTGCATAGAAGAAACTTGGAAATATATTGACAAAATGGGTGATCTAAAATCATAGTAAGGGAGAAAACCAAGAAAAAATGCATAGATAATGATTCAAAAGGAACAATATGATAAAAAAGGCTTGTGTTATGAATAAAAAAGGGTTGTATAACTTATAAATAATAGAATAAAATGAAACTGGAAAAATGTTAATATTGTAGAATCAAATTTCATGGCATAGACATGAGTCAAGGATAACTACTAAATCTATATTACACGGTGGAAAGAGTCCCATAATGGAATGGCTTTACTCCATAAATCCAAACATAATATCTAATGAGAATAAACATTGCCCAATTAATTCATTTGATATCTTGGAAAACGCAACAAAAAATGTAAATTATTTGTTCCACATAATGGAATCAATAATAATAAATATACAACACCATTACCCATTGAAGGGAATGGGTTTCAAAATCATTTCATAAGGTATTACCGAAAGGATGTGTCATAATGTTATCAATGATGAAGGGATTAAATCATTCATGGAAAATTATAAATTAAAAAAAATATATAATTAATAATTATGTCCTACTGATGTGAAATCCTGATAAAGTGTGGTAGGTATCTTAAACATTTTTACATATTTATGTATTTTTGGAGAAATTATATAAGATTACACAAAGAGGATAAAGCAATTAATATTTCCACAAAACCAGAGATGAAGAAAATTTTCATTTCCTGATAAAATATACAATTTTATTAAATATGTGTTCTTTATAAGATAATATATAATTTACATGAAAAGGGGTATGAAATAGAGAAGCTGAATTTAGTAATGTTTTCTTGTTGAGATTAATTTATAAGAGATCCTCTTTAAAACAAGTATTTCCAATAAAAAAATAATTGAGTAGATATATCCTTTTGGAAATATATAAATAATATGGGAGAACTATACCAGAATAAGGATGAAATACATTAATTTAAAGGTGGATAAATAAAATATATATATCTATGTTTATAAGGATCCCATACATTATTTATGAATGTGTTCTCCACGTAATATTTATGTGTTGGATTCATAAATTAGTTTATTTAATTTCTTAATTTATATCCTATTAAACATATTTTATATTAATTATAAAATTAATAAGTTCATTATAGGAAATTTTTATGAGTTATATGGTTCAATTTCACTATTATTGGGGCATTTGTTTCTAGTATTCATGGTCGGTTCACATTTATTTAAGTATAGAAGTTATTTAAAAAAATTAGAATATCTAAAAAAATTATATTAAATAGTATAAATTCACTTTAAATGTTTATATGCTCCCATGTATCAATTTTTTATGAATTTTAATGATCAAATTAATAATACATTAATAATAAATGGTTTATTTATTTTGGATTTTTTATTTTCATAATTTTTTTATGAAATAAATTAGTTTATTATATAATTTTTAAAAAATGATTTAACCATATTAATTTTTTATGACCACCCTTAATGGTGGTAGTCGAAAAAGGAAACTCAATACCAATTGAGACAGTTAATCACCATAAATTAGACAATGGTATATTTACATTGAAAAAGATGAGGGGAGAAAGTAAATGGAAAAATATATTTCATTTGAAATATAAAATTCTATTATATACATTATTATAGAGTTACTATTATTTCATGTATGAATGAGATACATAGAGGGTTGAAGAAGAAAATATTTAAAATGAGACAGTTTAAGAATGCTTCCTCTTGAATATCACCGCCTTGAAGGACCCCTTAAAGAACATAAAATTGGTATTTATGGGATACCAATAACCCATAGGAATGGGTAGTGTGGTAGAATATTGTTTTTTAGTTATTTTAAAAACATAATAGATTTTATGGTGTTTAGAAAAGAGCTAATGAGGGGTCATATTCATAAGTGGAGGAGATTGCTGTATTTCATTATTATATTTAATTATTTATAATTTTTTCTCAAGACTATCAATATTATTGATTTTTTTTGATTATATATAATAAATACCTCATGAAACATTTAACTAATAGGTTATTATATCAACAATCACTAAATAATCCTGTATTTGGCTTAAAATGATAAATATAAAAATTCCCATACTTCACTATTCACCAACAATTCAACCATTTTAGAAAAAATACAAAAATTTCACAGTATCCATTATTAAAAATATATATTTAAAAATTTTCATCCTTTTTTTAAAATAAAATATTAAATAAGACAAATTAAATTTTAAAATAGAATCCCTATATCTTTTAAGAGCACTAATTTTAATATTATAATTGATTTTATGACTATTTGAAATTTTTTTATGTTCCCGTAAAATTAGCTTAAAATTATAATAAAACGAAATATTATTTAAGTAACTATTTTAGTTAAAGATAATTTCTTATAAATTTTTATTTTCATTAATGTATTGCAAGTAAAATAGTTATGTTTTACAAAATTACTAACTCTCAATTTATTATATTTATAAAAAAACTATTTATATATATATATATATTATTTTCATTTTATAATATAACTAAATATTATTATACATTTCCTTATTTTAGGTTACTATTATAATTGCAAGATTACAATTCCTAATATATAGCTTACTATTCCAATAGTCATGTTATTATTCTAATGGTCTAATTACTCTTCAAATGTTCATATTTTTAATAGTCATATGGGTTTACTATATCCTATAAGTAACTATTATTCCATTTAGTATTCATCCCATTCCATTATTTCTCATGTTTCCATATCATTTCATCTTCAAAATTTAGATTTTATTATTTACATTATTTTTTATATTTATATCTCTATTTATTAGTGTGGTCATACTAGTTGATCAAGAAGTTCCAAAATATCATATTCTTATTATCTTATTTTTTATTTCTTTTCCAACAATAATTTTTGGAATTATTGTTCATTTATTTTCATACTAATGTATCCTTCTTAAATGATTATATTTATTATTTTTCGTTTCTATATGTAATTTATGTTCTTTATACTACATGAAATAATTATATAAAGGGGAATTCCATTGATAGAATTTAGGGTCATTTGATTCTTCCCTAATTGTGAAATTTCACCCGCAAAATATTATTTAACAAACTATGGTGAGAAGAAGTGAGGGTACATAACCTTCATCCCTTTAACTGGTATCTTTTTTCATCTTCATAATTTTTTTTCTTCCATATTAATCTAAATAGGTCATTAGCCTTATGGAATAGAACCTTATCTTTACGGTCCTTGATCATCACCAACTAAAACTCCAATATATTTTCATTTTCTATTTGTACTGTATCTGAATTTAGTAAATGTGATGGATCTAGTATGTAGTTACTCATGTTATATACATGGAATCAATCATGTACTCAATATATATATGGTGGATGTGTTAGTCAATAGGCCAAATCATTGATGTGTTAATGATTCTGAAATTGTTGAATATACTTGGGACCTACATTTCTCTTATACTAAAATCTCCTGAATCTCTATGCAGAGGAATAACTTTTCCCCAGTGTCAAACTATTAATCCCATCATTGATGAAATACATATTTCTTCTATTGAATTTGGGTCATCCTGATGTGTCACTAAATTATATTAACCATTTCAATGATTTTCTACCCAAGAAGCTTAATTTCGTCAACTGAATCCCAACATGATATAGTACTTCAGATTTTCCCATAATTTAATTCATATTTATTCATTTGTAAGATTTATTAGATACCATATTTAGTTGATTATTCATCCAAGGTAATATTTTGTTCTAATACTACTTTTATGTCCATTAAGAATTATCTAAAAATATATTGTAATTTCCTAATAGTCCTATCATTATAGACATTAGTCTAGGGGTGATAATCCATAATGATTTTTAGATTATTGATTAGGGAATGATTTATTATTTTATAGAACATGTAAGAAATTCATATATATTAATCATATACAATTGATATGGGTACTCTATAAAGCCTCACTACTTCATGGATGTGTATTTGTGAATGTTTTTCAAGTGAGAAGTCCTGTAAAATTCTAGTAATGAATGAAATATTTGTAAAAAGATCCAAAAAAATAAAAATGGAATTTCTTCCTGTGTATGTTTTTTGAATCCTATTGATAACGTCTAAGTGGATGTTTTACCATTTCCATGTTGTTTTGGATAATGGTTGCATCACCCCCTAAGAATTTTAAATTTCAAACTTCACTTGTCGACATACTAGAATATTTAACGTATATTTAGAGATATCATTGTTCATATTGGCCCACCAATTGTATCCTCGATGATTATGATAGGTCTCTTTTAATTATAGATGGATGATTAAGATAAATATATTTTAATCCTTCAGGATTTCCTTCTATATGTTTTTATTTTTAGGTACACACTATCGTCAACCAAATCATATGAGTCCTTCTTCATCAATTTTGATATTAGAGGATATCCAATTATTGAAATCATCCCCCTTATTATTAATTTTCCTCAGCAACTCTTGAAAATTCATTTACCTTTTATAAAAGGGATAATTAAGAAATTATTTATGAAAGGGATGAAGATATTCCTTTGATTATGATTCCCAGTTCTATCTTTTTTATGTCGAAATTTTTTAACCATTTCTATTCTCAACATTGATAATGTTTCAAGATAGATTCTACATATAGAATCTACATATATTTTTTTGTCAACGAGTATTATAGTGGAATGAGAATTCATAGTCATTTATGATCTCTAAACATCATTTATGGTGCATATTAACCTCTATCGATGATAATATATATCTGAGGATCTTTTGACCAGTATATATCTCACAATTCGTCCCATAAAGATATTTCTTTCATATTTTCAATGTGAATATCTCATCATCCAACTCCAAATCATGTGTGGGATATTTTTTCTAATGAACATTCAACTACCATGAGGCATAGGCTACCACATTACAATTTTCATTAGTAAATATCCAAATACTTACATTGATGAATTACTATATACCAAAAAGAGTTCCACACATATGGGTAGTGTAACTACTAGTGTAGTGATAAGCCTCTTTTTCAACTCTCTGATTTATTTTTTACATTTACTAGTTAATAGAAACAGTACTCCCATTTGAGTCACAATGGATAATGGGTTAAAAAATCATGGTAAGTTCCTTAGAAACCATATTTATTACCTATATAAGCCATTTAAGCAGTGGATCTCCATTAATGATGCTGCTATAGGACATCCCAGAATTGACATTGTCTTAGAATGGTTCATAGATATCTCTTTTATGGTGGTAATTTGACCCATAAAAGATACATACCATTTTCATAATTCATATCTACATCACGTTGAACAGAGTTTCTACCCTAACTATTTTTTTATCATAGTATTAAAATCCTCCTCAATCTCCTATCTAAACAAGAATTATAAAATAATATAATCTTTATGGACAACAAAATATTTTTCAAGGTAATTTCAAAATAATATATTAATTTAATCAATAAAAATTTGTGGACCATTACTGAATTCAAAGGGAATTAATATGAACATATAGTGTACATAAATCATTCATAATGTATTCTTAATAAATACCATCCTTCCTTAACCCTAATTGGTTATATATTGACTGAAGGTAATTATTGAGAAACACATAGCCTCATTTAGTTGATTGATCATGCCATCAATTATTGGTAGAGGTTACATGATATTTATATTGATATTTTTTCATTGCAATAATAAATTCCAAGGTGAACTGGTCCACATTTATTTCTGACAAGAATAAATGATGCATGCCATGGTGAAGCACTCCAGGATATAAAAACCATTAATAGATTAAATTTTATCTACATTATTTGTTAATAAAAATATAAAGTTTACATTCTATAAAGTTACCTTAGTAGGTGAATAGATATTCATATAATATCTTTTGATAACTCAACCTATTGGTTAGGTGAATGATTAGGAAATTATTTGGGGAACACATCACTGTACTCCCTCACAATGGGAAGTGTTCATGTATGATCCTCACCTTTTTATCAATCATTTGTGCTATATATTATTTCTAATAATGAAATGGTATGAATACTTGAGTTTATTATTATAAATTATAGACATCATAAATATATTTATATTGTATTTTAGAATTCCACGTGATCTGAAGAGTGATCAACCTTTCTTGAAATTTGATGTTGGATTTATATAAAGATTCATATCAACTCGAAATATTGTTTCAAAATCCTCCAAAGGAAGTTACCAAGTATTTTTTTTGAGGGTTAGTCCATAAAAAATAAACATAGAATATTTATATAATTTATATGTAATAATTTCTCCATTTGTTATTCTCATAAATAACTCAGTATCTATATTTTGAGGTGTTGTTTGAATAGGTCTACTAAACATGAATAATATGTAATAATGTATATAACCAGAATAAAAAATTAGATTTTTAATTATTGAATAAATAACTTGTGTACATATCACCATAAAAGATTCAATGTTATCATTAATAGTAGGGATAAAATATTCAATTCTTTGCTACCAATGATGTTTTTTTCATGGATTTTCTCCAAAAGACCGTGGCCTATGGAATTGGATCACATAATTCAGGTAATCCTTGCTGTTGATAAACCATACTACTGGATATATTTTCATCAAAGCATTCCTTTATTTTTCCACATTATTAGGAGACCCCATATGCCTTTGGATATTATTATCCTAATTCCCCAATTTTCATAATTTTATGAATCTTATCATTCCCATTAGGTAGTTATTGTGATACTTTTTCACACACTTTTGACATGTGGGGTGTCTTGTTTTTGTATTCCATGGGATTTATATATTGATCATCCCATATTAAACAATATTTTTCAATATTTATCTTAGATCCCATGAAACCACTGAGATTCTATAATCTCTATCAAGACATTTATGGAAAAAAATAAAATCTCCCCATTGCATTGAAATTCTCAAATTACCATGGAATATCATAGATGTATCTTCAATACAATAAATAATTTATCCAAATTCATTTCAATATTAATGAAAATGACCAAGGTTTATCATGTTTGAAAAGTAATGTATTCTTTGAATGTACTGATAGACCCATCTACCTTTTTTCAGTCTGAGGAACTCCTACTTCATATTAATAGTTTGTTCTTCGGGAATTTTTTTTGAAACAAAAATTTATGATTCCTTACCATTCCATGGAATGAATATCCTATTTAGACTATGTGCTCGTGAATAGTATGAACCACTCTTTAGATTCCTCATCAAAAATATAGGCCACTAGCATGAAATTAGGTTCTTTTAGCATAGTAGGGTAGATAATATTCCTTCAAATGATTTTTTTCAATATTCCATCATAAGGTAATCAAGGATCCACTAAATATAAAATGTTTTTTAAATAATTTAACTACAACATTAGCTCTGTTAAGAGAACATGATAGTTCCACATGATTTATTTTTTTACTGATAACTTATTCCAGTTGAGGAAGTTCTATCACAAATTTTTTATCCCCATTTACTATCAGGTTTGGAATTTCATTATGGAAACAATATTATTTCATATGAAATTTTTAAAAAAGTGTTCTCCTATTTCAGTACATTAAATATAAAATGATATATATAATTAGGGGATCTTGAATTATTAAACCTTATGAGTTTACAATTTTTTTATCTTTAGATAAATTTAATATATTATATAAATTATAATGAAAGTCATTGTGACTTTTCATATGTTATATGCTAGAGATACATTCATTGATAGCATCAATTATATGTAAGACCATGTTTTATAGAACAAGAGTATATTATTAAAATATTTTTAATTAATATAATAATATATTACCAAGATGTGAATTCAAATGTTATGAAGAGTAATAACTAACTTATAAAACCCTTATGGATTATACAAATATAATATGAATTAATTAGTTTTCAATAAAATTCAAATTAAAATATAAACTAATAAAATATAATGAATAATTTTTTTTCCCAATGGTTTTTTGTCTTAGTTAATTAAATTAATTATTAAATAATTATAATAATATATAAATTTAAATATTTACTCAATTTTTTTTATATTCATACAATTGAGTTTTAGGCATATTATATGAGTAATCCCAATTTTATGCATAAGAAAATATACTTTCTAATGTAGGATTTACCTCCTTATAATAGATAACCTACTTTAAATCTAATTTTTTAAAATTTATATATTCTATTTGAAAAAATAAAATTATACATATAAATACATATATAAAAATTTACTCATTTTTTATTTTGGTTTTTTAAAAATAAGTTTCATGTTTTGATGAATATTGAAAAATAGTAATTTTTCTTCAAAAATGTTTCCATCAAAAAAATTTGAGCTATTAAAATATATTATTTAATGGTTTTAATGTATAAATAGATTATTGTATTACAATTTAATCACATTTAGTTCATTGCGATTAATTTTACATTGAAATTATATATAAAAATGTTTCAATGTTATTCATGTTTAATCATCAATTGACCATTTTATCAACCAATAAATGTGAATATTTATAAATAAACTACAACAACATTAGTGTTTTCTTCATTTTTAAATGAATTCTGTAATTTTAATTAGTATTATAGAATAATATAAAATTATTATTTTATTTTTGGGCTTATGAATAGATGGTCATACATTTAATAGAAGATGAAAAATGAAATTGATGAGTTGTAACTTGATTATAGAATGGTAGTTGACGAAGAAAGTGTTCTCCAACAATAAAGGAGACCTACTACATTTTATTCCAAATGATCCACATTGATCTGATCTTTATTCATCATCTGATTTCAATCCTATATTGAAGAACACTCTCCTCCTCCTCTCAGATCTAGAATGGGTTTGTTTTAAACCCTAGAAATTCATTATAAGGATTTATTTTAAAGGGTTATTTATATAAGTTTAATTAAATAAATTATTTTATTAAATTCATTAATTCATTTAACACACCATCTAAAGGATTCCTCAACTGAACGTCCAGTGATAACCAAAATTAGCTCTCAAATAGGGTAATATCGAAATTCCACAATTAATCATGGTCTCATATTTATAATTCAAGATATTATTTGGGGTTTATTCCATTTTTTATTCAAAATTGTTTAGGAATAATATAAATATAAATTTTTTTTTAATTTTTGGCCCACTAGGTCATGGAATCTCACACCATCATAGGGCATGGGTATAAAGGTATAACCTTATATATTTATATGTCTTATAAGAAAAAAAACTGGGTTACTAAATGATTCCCTATTCATGTAATTTCATCCCTAAAAATAATAAGACAAATAAATAGGGGAGGATACCGATCCTATAGATTTCTCCCCCACTCATAGGAGGTCACATTCATCATCCAGTTCTATCGCAATACATGAACTAAGGGAATGGCCATCCTCACAAGGTCCTCTCATGTCAATCCTAGATCACCACTGAGTACTCTATGATAGTGAATCCTTCCTTGTTTTCCATCTCACCCCATCAAATGATGTGTGAAGGTTCATGCATGTAAATCCTCAGATATAATAAATGGGAGTCATCATACACGTTCTCCAACTATTGGGGTAAGGGATGGTAGTAAAAAACCTATTAAACAATTTAAAAGATCACAAACGACCCAATGAACATTTGGATATATTTCCTCCTAAGATAACCCTAAAAAATCCACATCATGGGGATACTCATAAGAAACCAAATCCTCACTAGAATAACTCTAAGGTCCTATGATATCGATCTGAATAATATTAATTTTGAATCTTGGTGGTCTTATTCCCCTCATGGATTACCTAAATATTATTCATCACCTCATGAAACATTCATATCCTAGCAAGAAATGTCTTTTTAATCATGTTCCAGAAAAATTTAAATGTGAATGGTCTCCCACATTGGGCTAGGAAGAGATCTAAAGAGTATTTTAGTGTGATAGTTTTTATTAAATGAAATCTCTACCAATGGAATGTGATCCTCCAATATTTTTCTGAGTCCAAAACAAAAGTTATCATTATATCCTCTAACACCTGGTTTTTATTCTTTTTCTTCCCATCCTTCTAGGCGATGAACACCATTCTCATCCTCAAATGGGCGTCAAATTCCTTCAGATAGTCTCTCAATACACATGAAGAAATATTAATCATGGTCAAAGACAATAATTAAGGGTACCAAAAATATTTTTATGATCTCCCATATGTAATACGATCACACACACTCTATATAACAGTATACCATGATGAAAATGAAGTGTGATGACATCATGAGTTTGTCAAAAATCAGCCAAGTAGAGTCATGTCCCCCTTCTATCTACGAAATCTATGTAGACCAAGTATTTTCATACATAGAACTTACATAAATTTAAATAAATATTCATGTAATTATATAAAAAACGTTCCTAATAACCATAATAGTTTAGTTTCATTAATGACTATGTATGTAATCTTCCAATTTTGTGAAATATCTTAATGATATCCCATAATGATTTACCCATTTAATACTTTTACTAAACATACTCTACATTAAACAGTTATTAATAAAATAGTGAAAGGATACATCAAAAAGGTTTATCTTAGATTCTCAATAAGAGTAATCACGGGAGATATAATTCAATGAACATATGAAAGAATAATCTAATCATAATAGAATGAGATCTTGAACATAACATCTGAGGCCAAACCCAACATTCACATATCACAAACACCGGTACTAGAATAAAACATTATCATTTGAGAAAAAATGGGGCATAAGTGTAAAAAATCATCACAAATCAATCCTAAACAATAATCGTATGTCATTTAAATATGGTACTATAACATATATTTATATAAATAACCATTTCATTTTTCATCAATAACCACCATGACCATCAGCTTAGTGGGTCAAAACATTACTATTTCCCATATTTTACCAACTTGCTATTATTTCCCATAGTGTATCATACTTCACCTATTTCTAATAGTGGATCCAGATGCACTTATTTCCCATATTTTTTCATTCCAACCGACTTCATTCCCCTTAATAACTCATTAGATATGATGATTTACCCAATGAATTAGAGGTAAATTTATTTTCTAACCATATTATAATGAAATGAATACATATGTCTATGAAAATATCATAAATAATTAATCATATCATCCCATAATAAACCCTAAAAATAAAATTTTATTCATATAAATTTTATCAATTCACCATAACTTAACCCACAAAAAATAATTGTTTATCATAAATTTTCTTACAACATTATAATTATCTATATAAAGAATGAATAAAGATGGTATCATTGAATCATATATCCTTTAAATCATAAATAACATCAAATGGTATCTACATTGATTAAAAATTATTTTTAAAGGTATCTTCGAAAATTTGATGATGAATATTGCCATTGTAGTTGAAAAAAAAAATTTAAAACCTACAATTTTTTTTAAATCTTTGTCACATTAAAATAATTTATTTAAATATAAAAAAATTTCCAAAAATTATGAAAATATTTTTCGTTGAAAATAAGTTTTGAAATATTATAAAGGAATCATGAAATCATTTAGATGACATGATATTGAGAAATACATTTCATCTCATGTAACTTAAAAAATAATATGTGTTTCACATTTTTTATAAAATACGAACTATAATTTATTGAAAATTTACATGAAGATTCCATATAAAAAAAATATAATACTTCATGAATGGGTAAAAATTTATTACAAAAATAATTTTATGGATGTTAAAAAAATTATAACTTTTCTGCACACTGTTTTGGTCTAAACAGCATTTTCAACCAAAGAATGAAATAAATATGATTTCTATCAAAATAATTGTCAATCCTTTTATGAACCAATGAGTAAAAAAGATGGTACTATTTCTTGAACAAATTGAGGAATAAAACGAGGTTAATAAAATAGACATAGTTGATATAAAACATATAAAAAAATTATTCTATATAAGGCTTAAACATAACCAATCTAGAATAATTATCAGATTGTGAGATAAGTAATTACCACTATGGTATCATCTGAATCGTAAGCCCCATAAAATAAATGAAAAAAATAATAAATAAAACAAAATGAAGATAAATTGATTCTGGATATAACTAATCAAATAAGAGGTATATACACCAAATAATAAAAATAAGATAAGAATATGAAAGATGTCCAATAAAAATCAAATTGAGATAAGAAATCCATTACTATATATCTCATAAACCTTCATACATGTTCTTTAATCCAATATATTAAATATAATACTATTATACATTAGATACATGAAAAAAATATATAAATATATATTATAATATATCTTTTAATTGTGTCATCTAATTAACAATTTTTGAGAAATTCCATGTTAAAATTACTTATTATTTCATAACATCTTTATTTTTCTTGAATTGTTAAATTTTGTATTTTTTTGTTCTTTTAATTTGATAAAGGATCTATAAAATAATTAATTTTAATAATGATATATATATCATAAATATTCATCATATATGGATCTATACAATTCCATAAAATCATGATATATAAAGTGAAATACACAATTCACAGAGATGGTATGTCGTACTTATGCCTGAACACTATTTCCATTTTATCGATGAATTGGAAAAAAGGTAAATAATATGTTACATTAATGAATAATTATCTTTTTATAGATAGATTTTTTTTAAAAATATGTATCAATACTACATTCCAATATATAGAATAAGGGAAAATAAATCACATCGCTTCGCGAGGTAGTAGTCCACTGTAAACAGGAGCGATGTTATCATATCCTCACATAATTTAATGTTATAATGTATTATAGATTTCATAATTCTTGAAGTATATTATTGTAATAAATATATTACCTATATGTTAAATCAATCATTATATCCATCTTTGGATGCAGTTTATGGAAATCAAATAATATCGGTTCAGGAGGTAGTAGTACATCATATAAATTATCAATGGTTTATTTTCCTATTTGACTAATATAGAGATGAATATAGGTAAATAAATTTACATAATAGACTAAAATTAAATATCATATAAACAAGTCATTATATATTTTTTTCACTAATTTTTTTTCAAAAATGTATAATTAAAAAATGATAATACTGAAGGCAATTAATTTTTAATAGAGTCACCTCCTTGAATATCATATATAGGATCCAACTGGTGGTCTTTTTGGAAAAGGTGAAGCTATATAAGAAGGACAATATTGTTAGGGATGTATTTTTTTTTGGGTTTTATAAAATATATTTCTTGATATGTTTTAATAATTGGGGGGTGGTTGTGACATTATAATGTTTGGGGAAAGGAACTGATATGAAAACTACTTGAAAATTCAACTAATTAATCCAAATTAATAGGTATTCCTAAGAATAAACATTACAAATGATGCTAGAGAAGAAATATGGATGTATAATATTGAAACATGACAACAAAATATCATTTTTACAAGTTTAATTGTTATTTTAACATATTATTTCTTATATTTCATCATGTTAAACCTAGTTTCACATTAACCACACTAATTAATTTTAACCAATTTCATGATTCAATATATAAAATAATATTCTGAAAAATTTAAGATAAAATATATTATTGTGATTCCATATATATAAATCATTTATTAAATTTCAATTCATATTTCTGGAATAATTTATTTTAAAATTAATCCCATATATGTGACATGATATCAATTTTTCAAAAGCTAAAGTCATTGTTCCATGTGATGTAGGATAAACTCAGTGTTGTGTGTAACATAACATATCATAAGAAAAAATATATTTTATGAAAAAATATTTCATAAAATCTAAGTGTGTTATATTACAGTAATTAAAATGAATTTTTCTTCAAAATGTTTCACCTTCAGACATACAATGAGGATACTTATGCCTCATCATTTTTTAAGGATACAACATTAATTCTTCTAGATGGTAGACTCATCATAAAAATTTATCCACGTGAGTGGTATTATTTCATAGAAATTTCTATTTAAAATCTATAATATTCACTATATGTTCCTCAAAAAAATATCATGCTCCAGCTGTATGAAACATGAGATTAATAAAAGTGGTGGATATGGTAGGTATATGATCATGAGAGATAAATGGAAAAGATAATAAAAATAACAAATGTTTACTGAATGAAAAATTATGAGATATTATCTCGGTAAATTAAATAATTTAAAAGGAACTCATATAATAATGGGATATCCATAATTTGTTTCATAAATGAATTTTCATCTTGAGTATGTACCTTAATCAATTTCCACATCATCTCTCACCGCAATAAATGAATGTGAATTTTTCAACCCTAATAAACTAAGGGATGAAAATATCCATAATAGAATGACCATTAGTTAATTTCAACTATAGTTATAATGAAACATTTATAATTGGTAATCCATTTATTGATAAATATTCGTATAGTGATGTAATACATCAATCTCTAAAACCCAATCTAAAATAAATATATAAACCATTATATAAAAAGTTAACCTTATAACCCTTCCAAATTCAAAATTTATAAATATTTCATTAAATTTCTAAAAATAAAATTAACATTAATCCTCTATATATCATAAAGTAATTCTTTATTTCCACTAACAAAAAAAATTTAATATATTCTTCTTGTATTCTCTTAAAAGATAGGAATAACATGAATTAACATAAAAATATATTGAAAAAAAACATGATTCTTCATTCCATAAATAAAACACAGATTTTTGGATATATGCCTTAAATCCAAAAATTCTATAAACTTCATTAATGAGAACATAATCCACATTTCCCAAAATCATTAACCAGTTTAATGGAAAATAGTAATATAAACATTAATTTATACATATAGATAATATCTTATACCAACATTATTTTCTCAACATCTGGGATATATTAAGGGTTATTCTTCCCATAGTCATGTGTTTTCCCTTAATCTCACAATCCCACTAAATCACTTTTCTAGGTCATTATCAAGAGTAAAAATAATCTTTCAAATGTATAAAGAAAAAATTATATATATCAATACTTATATATTTTGTAATTATTTAAATTTAATGCATAGTCATTTAATTATTGTAAGCATCATTCTTAAATAATTAACTAGGCATCATATTCATAATCTTTAATACCTAATTAGTATAACATGAAATATGAATATTGTATTTGATCACCATTAATTTAATCATTCTTCATATGTTTAACATGTGCAATGTTGTTAGACATCCCAAAAAAATTAACATGTCATTTATGGTCACTTCAACATCATCAATATAACCATTACTAGTAACACCTTTTATATTCACTTCATTTTATTTCCTCCCAGGACATCGAATTTCATAATTCCCATACATTCCACATTTATGAAATTCATCCATTGATCAAACATTTTGGAGACCAATATTCCCATAAAATTTGTTAACTAGTCATTTCATTTTCCCTTTGAAATTTATTACTATATTCCATTATTCTCCATATATAAAACATCTAATAATTCATTTGAATCTTTCCCTAGAGTTATTATTCCCCATTTTTTGACATATAGGATTGTGAGTCATCATTCCTCAATGGTATCTTCAACCAAAAAACTCAATGAACACTATCCTTCTTTTATATTGTTATTATAATTGTGAAAAATGGATAATTTTTTCAATAATATATTGTGATAACTTCTTTTTAACAATCATAACATATATTACTCCAATCTGGGAAAATATTGGATTCTTATCAACACATTTTATACCTCATTTAATGTTAATATAGTTCCCTCTGGTTCCCATCGTTGACTAATAATGAATATTGGGAAACCATATATTCTTAAAAATAACATATATAATGTATAAATCATTAGAAATTGTTTTAACTCTATGAAACTTTGGTTTATCCAAGTTCATTATCATTTATAATGGTTCATAATGAAATTTTAAATTTTCAAGGAATATCCACCAAGGGTTTCAAACAAGGTGTAGAACAAGGCTTGATTTCATTCACCATTTTTTGATCTACTATATATTATCAACCCCTTTTGGTGTTATTACCCTAAGGTACCTTCTTTATAGAGTGACATCCCCTTGTATTATTCATAAAGGGATTAAATTTCATTGAAACCAATCACACTATCCTTTAATAACATTGATGGAAATTTTTCTATACTTGAATCATACATAGAATTATACTCACACACATCTATAGAGTTATCACTAAATTTTTAATAAACTAGCTTCCAAATGTCTACTATTACTTTACTCTGATACCAACAATGAATCCCAGACTATTTATTATATAGACATTACATAATCGTAGATGAATATTTAATAGATTATAAAAATATGAGCCTAAGGACTGTAACCGTTTAGATTGTTTAGAGACATAGTAAAAAGTTCTATTATTTGGAGAGAAATATTCAATGTATACAATATATATCATCCCCATTTGTACTATTCTAAATCATTACTTATATAAAACCATTCATCATAACCAAGGGAAAGGAATCAAATTAAATAGTGATATAAAATTCTCATTAGGGGTAAATGTTGGAGATATAATTCTATAATCATATAGAAGAATAAGATAATAATAATTCCATGTGAAGATGAAAAAAACATAAATGGTTAAAATCAAACCTTTCATAGATAATAAAATGAGTCACAACATAAAACAATATCATATTATAAATCATGGTGTATAAGGGGGGTAAATACTCATAAATAAATCGTAAACCATAGGCTCATGTCATAAATATATAGAACCATCATAAATATATAAATCCATTTTACATATCAATGTTTAATTCCAAACCGTCAACACAATGAATATTAAAATACCTCTATCCCATTTTGGATAAAGATGCACTTATTTCTTATAGTGGATTAGGATGCATATATTTCTTATAGGGTAACAGTACCATAGAAATTTTTCCATTTTATATCTCATGAGATATAAAGATTTAAAAAATGTCCTGGATATATATCTGTCCCACATATATCACACTAAAAATAGTACTTATGTGTCCAACAATATCATAAATAATTCATATTTTCCTCACATCATAACTTATGTAAACAAAATGGTATTCATCAACATTTCATCAATTCACCACATCATAACCCATAGAAAATAAATGTGATTCATAAATATTTCATCAACATAAAAACCAACTATAACATCTCCAACAACCAAATCAACTAAACTAGTTCACTAAGATGAGTCTCCACATGACCTCAAGAATGCATCTTCATAAAATAGGGGTTGTCAATATATGGAGATGGACTAATAGGTCACCTTGAGAGACAATACACCCTTTACCGATGTAAGACACAATATATTCAATATTAAATACAGGAAATAATAATCCATAAACTATAAAAATGCATCACCGTCCATTTTTCAAATAATTTGAAAACCACAGAAAATTAATAAATCTTTATTTCCTTGCCAACAGTTTCAAAATTATAGTAAACCAGAAATAATAGAAATAGTCAAATCCATAAAATATGTCATGAATCTATGTTTGGATCTTCATCCAGCACATCGCAAACCTTACTCAACTCCCTAGCATAAGGACTTTTCACATTTACTGAAATTCAACCATCGAATCTGCAAGGGTACCTAAAGGTAGACCTAGCAGGGTGTGAATGAATCTCAGTAGTCCACCGCCAATGTTGTCTACAAAATATCAATCCTAAATGGATAATGAATTGAATTACTAAAAATATAAATGTAATAATGAGAAATCCCAAGTTCCCTGGTATATGAATTTTCACTTAAAAAAATACATCATTAAATACATTTCCATAACTTATACTGTCTTCATCACTAAATTAATTTTAAACAAATGTTATATTATTTAGGAATTTGCTTCATTTACATAATAGCCTATGCCAATCAATTTCTATGCATAAGGGAATAAGTCAAGTTCAATATCTCACAAAGAGAAAACATGTTATTACAAATAAAACACACTCATATCAGAACCTATATACAATTGGTATAATCAAATAAAACCACTAGGGGCATAGATCCTCAGTCCCTTTCCATAACCCAAGGTGTATAGGGTGGGTTTTAGAGCCTCAGTCGAGCCCACTCAGTGACTGTAGATCCTCAATTCTAATAAACCACAACTACCAAGTGATGTGAGCATGATTATTGATCAATTCACCACATATACCATGTCATAAAATTTACATAAATAAATACACATAACATTCATAATCCATAACTCATCAACATGTGAATTAACCTCAAACCGTTAAAAATTACCACATTACAATTTACATTACACAGCCCATTTAATCCATTTATCTTCCTTACGCTTTATCCCATTAACTATATTCAATTATTTTTTATACATTATCCCATTTTACATATTCATCAATAAACATGCTTTTAAAAATTTATACACATTCATCATTTCACGTGAATTGTCCAACTTTTTCATTTCAATTACAATTCATATTCTATTAGTCACATTCACATTAACCAAATTAACCCATTTTCACACCATTCCAAACAATCCCATATTTTATTATCGCTGTATATACACAACTATAATTATTCTATTTTCTAGTAAAATAATATACATTCATTTTCGTCCAGGGATCTACATTACAAAAAGTGAATTCCATGAATAACATTACCATTTTCCATTTTTGTGAATTTTTGAACACCACATGCTGGCCCAGAAATAGTGTAGTTATCCTCAATGTGTCCAAAGGGGATCATAAAGGGTTCACCAAATCAATTCTACAACCATTTTATCGAATATTTCAAAAGGAATAAAATTCCTATCAAGATAGAACCACTAACCTAACCATACATGCACTAATTGACATCAAAACAAGGGGATGTAACTTTTAGACCACCTACCTCGAATCCAAATAAGAACTCACCATTAAACATAGTCCTAGATCTGTACTCAAGAACCTATTGAATAAAAATTATATAATATTATATAAAAGGGGGGTTTATAGCATTAATAGTATAATAACAAAACCTCAAGGCCTAATCTGGAAAATAGAAGCAAGAGGAGTGTTTGAATTACACAAAACATCGATCTGTAAACAAAAACACTTCAAACGGCCTAGAATCAATGTAGATTAACCCTTGTAACGATTTTGGAGATTTGGTTTGTCCCTAGGTATAGAGTAGTAATAAATGGAATGAAAATAGGTAAAGGATATGAAAATACCAAGGAAAAATTTGGTAAATTTCAACGTTTTAATATGCCACACTGTTTGGCATAAATATACAGAAAATTGTGTGCTGATCATGCACAAACCTATATCCAAGTGGGTATAAGTATCATGGTTATATAGGGATTTTAAAATGGTTGAAAAAATATTTTCCAACAATGAAAAATGCCATTGTCTATGGATGGATGGTTTGGCCCCAACCCTTTGAAAGTTTTCACTAACTATGCACCAACCATGCAACATGCACATGATGGCATGATTCCCCTTTCTTTAGTGTCCTGAACGCCCAGAACACCCCCCGAGCTTCCGCATACAATCATTAAAACATTAATTAAACTAAATTAAGGGATTATAACTAGAATATAAACAATAAAATTCCTCTATGGAGTTAAGGATCTTAAAACATTCACACTTCATAACGGTTCATCCTCAAGCTATGCTTCCAAGCATCACATAGTTTCTAAGTAAAATATATTAGGCTAATTGTCTTGCATTTCTAGTTCCCTCTCTTAATTATTTTTTAGAGAATTACAATGATTCAACAAAACTAGAACCATAGGATTGATCTTGTTACACAATACTTTCCCACTATAATCCAAAAAAACAAGTCATTCCTCAAATGACACATCAACTTCTTACCGTACATCAACCACCAGAACTATATAAGAAATACATGGTTACACTGCTTAAAATATCAACACATGGGAAAATCACACATAGAATAATTCCATCATGGAAGAGCCAATAAACACCATATAATTTGGATACCCTTTTCAACTCTTGTTATAAATCACTAGGGGGAATTTTACACTATTTTTAAAACTCCAACATGGATGTTGAACTTAACACCAACTAAAGAAGATACCCGGTTTTTGCAGCCAAATATCCCAAAATAAATTGATCCAAAATGCGAGGACCAAAACATTAATTCCATATTTGAACATCCTAGAAAAAACACAAACCCTCATGGAACTCTACTGGTTATACCCAAGTCATCACCCGTTACTAAGGTCAAATAACTAAAATAGTACATACATGAGTCCCTTATACCGAAAAAACTAGTCCCATCACAACCAACCAACTTCCCATTGTTGTATACCTACCACATTACTTATATTACCCCCATTCACCTACTATATGTTGTAACATACTCTATCTATAAATACCACCAAAAAAACTACTCAACATTCACAACATAGCAATAGTGTTTCAGACTTAAGGTTCCCAATCATAAATAAGGAATTGATCGTGAATTGTCGTCCAACCTTGAGAAAAAAAACAACTGGGAAGAAATACCTAAAACATCAATTCACCTAATAAAAATAACATACCTCAATGATGTTTTAATTCAATTATGAGAATCCTTTCCATAATAGAAACCTAACCAGAGTTGTTCACAACATACCACATCCATTACTTTTACAATATCATTTCACACCACCCCCAACTGACTTGTTCTAGGGCTTCCATCTTCCAACATTGTTACACATCACCTTTTCTACCTTACATGGGAACTTGCTAACTTGAGTTTGATTCCAATCATCCAATTCACATAATGAGGAATTTTTCTATCTTCTAATATAATTCAACCATCGTGACATCTACTATCCCCCAAACCATTATTATGGTTCACCACACCAATAAAGACTCCCAACACATGCAGTACTACTCTCTAGAAAATCACTATGCATGGTTATATTATTAAATAAACACATTTCAATGTCTGTAACACACTTTTTGATCTAATACACCCATATAAGGTAGTCCATAACTCACCATATTCATCCAATGATCCTAGTTGAGTTGAGTTGTCCCCAACAGACTCATCCTTTAGACACATAGATTCGCTATTGGAATGATGCAACATAACATTACCAAAGTGACATGAAAATTTATGACAATAAAATTTCACCCAGTGACACCTACCTGAGTCCATGAATGATTCATTATGTTGTTTTAGAAACAAAATATATCTTAAAATATCATTTCTCATGTCTCTCCATGATCATTGAAAAATTTTATTGTTGAATCTAAAATTACATTTAGAACCACCTTAAGCCCAAATACAATGAATTGGTGAATCAGAAACCACAATCGAGGCCCATATAGCCTCTCTGTGATACCCAATGTGAACATCATAGGTTCCTCATTGGCATCATGGGGCCACCACACCAATTACATGCTCTGATCCACACATCTATGACGGAATTATCACTCCCCACCTTAGTGGAGCCGTTACTATTTCTTCTCTCATCGGATTCCAACAAACATTTTTCACACGTATTTATTAATTTAATTACCATATAATAGGAATTTCCCTATATATTTTCCCATAATAGAAGAGAAAATGTCACCTGATATGTATTCCCAACATCTGAGAATGACACATGACACCCAGTCCATCTCGAGGACGTCACCCGTAAAATATTGAAGGTGTAAATACCACCATTTATCTCCACATATACCTCCCCGTGATAATAAATCAACAATGACTCAAACCCAACCCAAACAATCTCATGTCACTAGGTGTAAAGGTGGAGATTTCTCTTCATACATAGGACATTGTCGAGATGTTGGGAATGATAGTCCCTAGCTAAAAGTATGCTAAGAATATGTATTAAAGAACTGAAAAAATTATCAATCACTTTTGTGACCACCCACTATGGGACACCATGGAAATCCCTGATTTTCAGGCTTCCCACCCCAAACACAAATCATTAACACATAACCCCCACCATTCAAACATGATTACCAACCAAGACTCACCGTCTATATAGGACAACCCACTATGCATCCAAGAACCAACATTTACATTATCACTATTACAAAACCCGACTTGATTTTTTTCGGAATGACCATGGTAGATAACAATGAAAATAATGGTCAACCACACCAATCAAAACCAACAGTATCTCACAGACACACTTATCACTTCCTTTTCATAGAGAACAATATGTGATTATGCTCGATCACCTATTTTTCCATCCTAATCATAATCTCACCTTATAAAAAAGTTACTGTATCTATAGAAAATCAAAGACCACAAGGACTCACAATACCCTATAAAAATTCACTTAAAATAACATTAATTTTCATAATCCAACAATTACAAGATCCTCTACCAATGCCTGCTTACTCCCTGGACCATTCCTTTTTCTCTTATTTCCAATCCAATCTCAAGGAATCCTAAACATCTAAACCATAAATCAAACCATTCATATAGATAATAACAACGATGTGACTACCATCACCTCAAACGTCACCTTCAAAACAAAAGATTCTAAACACACTTTAGTCACCCTTGTCTCTTTCAATCAAAATCAATATTGGGGCCTCCATTAGTCATCATCCAATCTGATGGGTCATGAATCCAAAAAAATATAATCCTATGAAATTTTCCTTACACCCTACCACATGAAATCAGGTCCCCATATGAATGATATAGAGAACTCCCATACCAATTGCAGAAACATGATGGTGATCGTTACACATTGATTCATCCAAAGATACATCCTCCATGACTCATATTTTAAGGAACACACCAACTCCACACCTCTACTCAAGTTACATCTCTCATAACCATTTAACTTCGCACATATCCCTCTTTGTCCTTATATACATTCCAAAATCCAAAAAATCCATCTATATATCAGGAACACAAGAGCTTTGAAAAAATGGCTGACCACTCACATGATCCACTCTCGAGGATTTAATGATTCCAAATTCTCAACTAGATTTATGTGTAACTAGACACTATCCCCCCACTATATTCCATATACAATAGATTTACTACAAGTTTCCACACACTAGTGGCTCTTATAGACCTTTTCTGGAAATGTGCATCTAATGCACCTTGGTAAACCTTTATTCAAGGTCCCACACTAAGCATAATCACATACTTATGTAAGAACACCATGAGCCAAATCCCCCACTCTAGGGTCCAAAATGAATCTCTAAATGTTTTAACCCACCTAGGTCACCACACCTTTAACAAAACACCAAATAATAATGATGCCACAATCATGAAACTCATTCATAAGATTAATTTAAAACCCATGCAATCACAACACACAAGGATTACCAATACCAAATTATTATGAAAAATCTTAAAACCTCAAGGTCACAACCCTATATAATGAGTAACAAAAAAACACATTTATCCACACATCAAGACTCTTCAAGGTATCCCTACATATAATCATGGACTCATTATAGTGATCTATTTTTCCCAAAAAAACCCATAAATATATATATATATATATACAACTCATGTAATACTCAACAATATTCTTATATGAATTTTCCATCATTACAAATTATCTTATAACATACAACCCCATTTTGAAATCCCAAGAGTTCACACATTAGAACAGTAAATTTAACTAACATTTAAAAATCCCTTCTTATTTGGATTCATATTTTAAAATTTTTCAATCGGAAGTATTTGAAGGAGGGTCCAAACGATGTATGAGATAATGGAATACATATTACATTCCATAATAATTCCAATCCACATACTCAATCAAAATAGCTATGATCAAATCTCAAATAATACCCTCAACCATTCAAATAATAGGTTAATGAAAACATTGGGAAATACAACCAATGTGGATACAAGTCATTTATTAGACACCATTTTTTATACCACTTCCACTTTCATGATGCATATATTTACCCTTCAGGAACGTATCCCAATTTTCAACTTATTACAACCAATATATTAACTCATTAAAATCCTTTATTATTCCTTGTTTATTAACCATCATACTATCACTATGTAAATAATTCTATTTTAGTCACATTAAATAATTACAGTTTATCTTAATGAATTTTCTTAACATGATTATAAAATATCATGGATGACGCCATTATTTAATAATTATTTTACATTACTTAATTTTACCCAATTTCGTTATCATTATTGGACACCATTTTCATAATGTTTTAAAAAATGTATAGTGCATCATACTCTTCATGTCCCACAAAAAAACCAGATGTGTTATTATAATGATTCATGCTACCTGTATACATAGTTTCCTACAATGATGCACTTCTTTACAGAATCTTTTAATATCAATCCATGAGAAAAATATCAAAAAATAATCACATCACACAACAAGTGCATCACCCAATGGTGAAATATCGGCCAATTTTAATAGCACTCATCAAGAACATAAATTCCCACCCTATTAACTAGGATCATCTACCAAACTTGGGTTATCTACTCACTTGAACAAGATCATTTCCAAGACCCAAAACTTATTACCCACATTTATACCATCCCTAATAGTAAGACAAATGAAATGAACCAATCTAATACCACATTGTAACATCCCCAACAAAGAATTAAATAAAACATTTCACCTATCAATGTGTCCACCTAACCTCAGGCATGACTCCTTATATACTAGAGGATGGAAAGTAGTTGTGAGGGTCTAATAGGTCACATGGGGAGACAATACCCCTATACTAGAGTATTCCATAGCTGATGATGTATGATATAAAGGAAATAATGAACCACAATCCAAAAACATGCATCAGCAAATATTTTTCAAGATGGGTAAAAACCATAACCTAATTATAAAACTTTCATGCAATTCTAATATTTCTAAAAGTGAATAATCACCAAAATAATAGAAAGAGTTGAATCCTGAAAACGGGTTCTAACTCCAAGTCCAGATTCTAAACCATCAAAGTCCCAAGAATAACCTAACTCCAAAGCACATGGCCCTTTCCCATTTTTGATCTTGAATCTATTAATTTTTTTGGGTACCTAGTAGTGTCATGAGTAGGGTGTGAGTACAACTCTATAGGCCACTACCAATAGTGTCTACAAAATATCCTTTTTAAAAAGATAGTGAATAAAAGTACTTAATAAATTGGAAGGTAAGAACATTACAACTTAGGTACCATTATTTAAGAATATTCACATATACCATTACCATTATTATTTCCATTTCCATCACTTATGTTCTCATCGTCACTAAATTAATTTTCATATCATTTTCTATGGGTTTGGAATTCACATCATCTAAACAATGGCCTATGATGGTCAATTTATATGCATAAGGTAATAAGTCAAGTTCATTATCTATATATGGATACATATATCAAAACAAATCAAACAAACTCACCTTGTAGAATTGGTCTATGTGGTCTCATTAAATGGAACTATTAGGACCATGTAGAATGAGTACAACTTCTCTTAACAATGCGTTATGGAGTGGGGTTTAGAACCTCAATCAATCCCAACCCATGGGAGTGGGTCCTCAATTCCAATACCCAAAACTACTTGATCATGTATACAAATTTCTTAACACTCTCACCACATATACCATATCTGAAAACATAAACAAATAAATACACATAAAATTCAACATCCATGACATTTAAATATGTGAATTAGCATCAAGCCTTAACCAATTAACACTTTACCTTTTACATTACATAAACCATTTAACCCATTTTAATTTTTAATGAATTATATCATTAATAATAATCCATAGTTTTTTATAAATTATCCCATTTAACATATTCATCAATTCAAATTTTTAACCCATTTATACACATTCATAATTTGTCATGCATTTAACCCTTATGAATTTCAAGTACAATTCATATGAGATTAGTGACATTCACATTAACCTAATTAAAAAATTTTCACACCATGTAAAATGATACATTACTAAATTATCATGGTATACACACAAATATAATTATTCCGTTTTCAAATAATCTAAAATATTAACATGTTGACTATAGTATCAACTTCATCAAATGTCAATTCACTGCTTAATGTTGATATTTTCCTTGTTCGATAATTCTAGAACATCCAATGGGTGGCCTTAATGCAGTATAATCATTATCAATTCATCTGATGGGTACCATTAGGGTTCCAATTCATCATTTATCCAACCATATTAGAAAATAATACTAAATTCATCAAACCGAAAACAAGAGATTACCATTAACAAAACCATACATGCTCAAATCAACTACCAAACTATGGGATATTACATGTAGATCACCTAAAATAAATAAAATAGTGAACATACCCTTAAAAGAATCCTTATATATAGATTAAACAATTTCCTAAAGCCCCAACCTATAATATATAGGAGAATGATGGTTTTTTGGATTTGTATGAAGAAGAATGGGACCATAACCCAAAATCCTAAAAAGTGAAGTAAGAAGAGCATTAGACTTACCCAGAGTATCAATATACAAACAAAGGCACCCCAACAAGCCTATAATAATAGTATATTATCCCATTTAATGATTTGGGATATTTTTTTCATCTATAGTGTTGGGGGATTATGTAATGGGAATAAAATTAGTAGAGGAACATAAAATCCATAGGTGAAATTTGGTAAATTTCAACATCATAATTGGCCACACATGTTGGTAACCAAATGTGAACCACATGCCTTCCTCTACCTAAGAGGGATCCACATCACACTATTACCTAGAGATTCCACACAGTTTGAAAAATCATGCTCCAACCATGTGAAATGGATCTTTTCAAGATAGCAGACTTGACCTCATCCCTTGTATGATTTTCACTAAACACATGCGAACTATAAGTCTTGTATATGATTGAAAAATATTCATTACTTTAGTGTAAAAACACCCTAGAATACCCAATAACTTCCTCATACACCCGGAAAACATTTCATCCTCTAGATTTAATGGATTCAAAAAAATCATAAAAAAGAATATACATACACAATGTCCGAGATATTACACAAACCATTATAAGAGATAATTATGATATTATCATTCGATGTTATCCAAACTAAATCATAATTAATATAAAATCATGTCATTATAGATGAAAAAGTTTTTTTTATGTCCTCATAAAAAACTTCCTTGAGGAAAATAGCATCCACACATCAAAAAACACTATTTAAAACATAATATATTTTCAATATAAATTTAAAATTTAAATATTTTATTTAAAATATAAAAAATTATGAAATTTAACTGAAAACACTTTATTTGAAAAAAAAAATGAAAACAATTAAGTGGATCTTGAAAAAATTAAGTAGTTGAATCGTAATGTTAAACTATTCATGTAGGTCTTGTAAAAAACAAACATTTATTTCATGATTTATGTAAAATAAAAATTGTAATTTTTTGGAAAATAAAATAAATATCCCATTCAATATATTTTTCAAATAATTTTTATAAATATCTTTTTATGTGAAGTTTTTTCAAGTGATGAGATAATTAAATGTGGTTTTTAAAAAAATGTTTTCTCAATAACAATATTTAAAAGGAGTGGGAAAAAAGAAATATTACATTAAAATATTAATGAATAAAAAGAAATGAGTAAAATATATTTATCCAAAAATATAAATATCCAATAACACTCCAATGTGATATGTAATCATAAAAAAATCCTAAATAGTGATATGGTTTTTTATTAAACCATTACCAAATTAGGAACTTTTAAATCGTAAGCCCTATAAATTAATTGAACTAAAATAAAACATTAAAAATGAATATAAATATATTCATAATATAAAAAATAAATGGGTAATTATACACATCAAAAAATGAATTAAGTGGTGAATATTTAATAAGTTTCATGACATTATAAGTGATAAGAGAAATCTTTTACCATAAATCTAATCATCCTTGGTACATGTCCAATTCTCCAATATATAAAATAAAGGTATATTATAAATATATTATATAACCATAAATATATTGGTAATGATTTACAAGGTTTATTTGTGAACTTCTACAACCTATTTATTATCAATTCAATGTTAAAATCCTGTTTCAGGTAATATCTACTTTTTTCAAGTATGTTTTGATTTGGAATTTTATGTCCTAAATTATCATGGTTAAATACCAGAAATAATTTTAACAATGTTATAAATATAATACATAATAATTATATATTTTTTAAAATAGAAAAAATATATAGAAATAAAATCATATACATCATTCCAGGAGATGGAAGGCCATATGTATGCATGAAATATAATTACATTATATTGGTTGATTAAAAAAATTAAAATAATATATTAAAATTAAAAAAATAATATTTATGTAATATATATGTTTTAAATTCGTTAATCGTATCCTTAATACCGTATTTGTAAAGAATAATTGAAAATGAATCACCTCTCTTCATAAAGAAGTTATCCCCAATACACAAGAGTGACACTATCTTATCCCCCATATAATGGAAATTAAGATTGTATAAATGATATAATAATAAAATAAGTATATTAATTTAATAAATTTAATATAAATATGATAAATACATCTTCATATCCATTATTTAATTGTTTTTATTGAATATGAACATCATAAATTCATTAGGCAATAGACAACCATACACACGATCGACAGTTTCATTTCCCATTTGATGAACATCGAGATGGATATACGTTACTACATCAATAAAATAATATCCCTGAATATAAGAGATACGTTTTTGTAAAATTATATTTTGTATTATATAAATTATGGTTTAATAATATGAAATATAAATAAGGATCCCAGTGAAGATAATTATATTCTCCTTGAAGAACCTCTTTGGATCTCTTATTAAGGACCCTAATGTGGGTCTTTTTAGAGGAAAATATGTTCTTTAACATGGATATGGATGTTAGGGATTGATTTATTCGTAGTTTTGAAGAAATAAATTGCTTTATGGGTGATAATATATGAGGAATGGTGGGGTTGTTTTATAAGTAGGATAAAGGAACCCACTAGGAATGTACATGAAAAGTTTCCCAAAGAATCTGAATTAATGAAATATTTCTAAGAAAAATGCTTCCAATTCAAAATATATTATTACTTGGGAGGCTAATATTTATATATTTAAAATAAATATCTATTTGAAATATTTTATATTATTTTTAACCCTTAACTAATTTGATTAACCTCAATGAAACAAGATTTTAACATAATTATGGTAATTAGTTTTTTGTATTTTCTCTATAAATTATGGTAGAACACTATGATGATATTATTATATAATATAAATTATTTTGAATAAAAATATGTAATTCATTTTAAAAATTTTGTTGATATAAGTGTCATCATTTAAATTATTATTAATCTATTAAGTGTGAGAAGAAATTGAGTTTTCAAAATAAAAAATACTTAATATCTTTTAATCATTATATACAAAAATCCAAAATAAAAATGGTTAAAATTATATAAATTTTATTTATAAATATATATAATTTAAGTATTTTTTCTTTTAAAAAATTCTATAAAAAATTGGGTGTTTTTAAAATTAATAAAAAAAATGAAATTTATGAGTAAAATCTAGTATTTTTCAATATTCTTTGAAAATATTTATCTTCACATAAAAATTGAAATAAATTAACCCTTATATTAATTTTAACTGATTATATAAAAAATATAATAATTTTTTTGGGTAATTTTTTAAAAATTGAAAAAATATTTAATTATAATTTTAGCGTGAAAATGTGATAAAACGTTTTTTTAAAGAACATTTTAAGTCTAAAATATATTATTTATTATATATTGTCTCGATGACACATGAGATGAATGTTAATTTTTAAAAAAATATTTAATAGATAAATTTTAATAATATTTATAAGAAAACATTAATTTATTTAGGTAAAAGGCGTTTTTAAAAAATATATATATTTTTAGAAAAAATACATTATTTTCGATCACATTTTATTATAATTTATAATTAATTTGTAGAAAAATAATTAATTTTATAAAAATATATAAACCACATCTTTTCGTTATTTAGTAAAAAACTACATTATAATGAATTTTTTATAAATATAATATAAAATTATAATAATTTAATCGTATGTCATGTTTCACTTAAACACGGTGGTGCATGCAAGACAAGCTAAAAAAATTACATATAATAAAATCTAGACAATATGTTTCATGTAATGATAAATATTCAATGTATAATAATTATTTGAAGAAACATATTTCACAAAGTATATGGGTGTTACAGAACATATTATGAGACATTCACCGATATACCACCCCATTTCCACTATGATATGTCATGAAACTATGTGAATGTTCTAAAAACCTGGTGATTATCCATCAATTTATGACATGTGAGACATCAAGAGATGAAATAAACAACTATCAACTTCATTCTATCCCACCAAAACAATATTATAAAGTCATTGTACTTATTTCCTACTTCATAATATACTTCCAAAGGATAAGCATGAAACTACCTCATTACCTCCTCTCACATCGCGACCAGAATGACCATCCCACCCTAAAAACTCATGATGTTATCCACTCCTTCATAAAACATATCTAGTGAATCTCCCAATTTTATATAGTGATGAATATCAAAGAAGTTGATGTCTCCCAAATGGTCCTCCCTCACACACTAAAGAAATAGTGAAGACCCCACCATCTTCTGAAGAAAATATATCCCCATCTCCTCCACCAGAGTTATCGGCAATGAAGAAAACTACATAGAATCATCTTCAACTATGCATGAATGGGACTTCCTACTAATGTCATCTAACATTAATTTTCCCTTCCCAATATTATATACTATCTCTAAGTCTATGTACTATTAGGACTCCAACTAGAGTCTCAATTTAATTTTTAGATCTCTTTGTGTAAAGAAATACATAATAAAATGATGGTCTATGAAAATAAATATGTTTCCTCCCAGAAGGCAGTGCCTCAAAATCTTTATATGAAATAATATTACTGCAAAGGCCATGTCATAATTCAAATAGATGTAATTTTGTAATCATTACTACCATGACCCACATGTGATCATATCCATCCTCTGCATTTGTGCACATCAAAATCTAGATCTAGGGGCATCACAATACACTATGTTTTCCACACCATCCTCTAGTATTATACACAAGGTATCACAAGTTCAAATCAGCCAAAACATAAAAAAGGCACTCTAACACTACTCATTCTAGGAAAATGGATATACTATCTAGGTTAGAGAGGTCAATGTGGTGGAAAACCTAGAGAGGTATACCAAAAAAACCTTATAGAACCTCCCTAGTCTATAGAAACTACGCATCAGTGACCACATCAATATTAATTAGGTACATAGCTAAATAATTCTCCGAAATAACATTCCCCAATTATTTAATGTCACATATATATACCATGAACTTTCATATCTTACTTTACATTGTTTCTCTTGGAGTATTTTTAGGTCTATCCTTAGATTCTCTGGATGTTCCACCTCTAACATAGTGTATATGAGTATGTTATCAGTGAAAGAAATGAAAAATAGTTACATGTGTTGTTATAATTATAGTTTAATCAAAAAAAAAAAATGTGCGTATTAATCCCTCCTTAATAATTAATTAGTATCTTATTGTGTTCGTAGTGACCTAGGAATGCAATCTATGGAATTTTAGCCTCACAAAACCTCACCTAGAGGTAAATAAACCTATGATCGAGCCTCAAGAACCAAATAAAACCACAAAACTATTCAAATAGGTCATAAATACTTTTAAAGGGTATATTTTCGTCATTTTTTCCTCATACATGATATAATAATAAACACAAATCCATAGACCCTTATATTCCATTTTTTCAAAAAAAAAATGATTTTCCCGTAAAGATACTAGTTCTGACAAATCCATTATATCTGAGTTCAAAAAACTACACCCTCTACTTCGAGATCTCTATACGATATATCCTATATACCATAGAAGATATTGACATGGAATCGTTTTGAATTTTGATGCAATACTCTATGTCACATCTCATAGGTATTTTTGTAATTTCCTCATGGAAGAAGTACATAAATTATTATACTATAGAAGAAATATAGATCAAGTAATATCTAACTATACTAGGGGGTAAAAGTGAAATTTGATGCGTGATTGGTTGTATCCTCATACAATCATGTCCCACTCTCTCAACCATTAGATCACTAATGCCCAAAAAGTAGAATATCATCACAACTATCTAAATGAATCCAAGCCACATGTAATGATAGTTGATCTAGGATGATACCATTGATGACCATTACATAACCAGGATGACTTTAAAAGGTGTCATTGTGACAACCATGATTTCACATGTGAAACTCTCTTCACCAAATGATACATTAAACTACCAGAAAATGTGTTATATCGATGAATCACACTTAGTAAAAAACTCTATATTTTTTCCATTGTCTCAATGGAGAGAACTAGATCTCATACAGGGTATAAAAAACAATGGAGTGACACGTATATGTGACTAAAAGTAATATATAGTGTTTTTAATAAAAAAATAAACCCTAAAATAATCTCATGAGCTATCGAGTCATAAGCCTTCATGACATGTGGCTACCTACATTCCCATCCACTAGCTCTATGAGCCTATTGTGGGATGCCTGGTGATTTTGGTGGAATAATCTAATAGCATCACCCTCCACCAGTGGATCCTCATCCTAGATCCCCTCATGCTCATTCACTAGAACTACCTCCCTAGGGTCCACGATATCCTTTCGGAGGTGAACCATGATCACAGTTCTACATCATGTGTGGATATACATTTAGCGCCTTTATAACCTCCTAAACATTTCTTATCGAAAAATCACATGCCATCAGAAAACACCCATCATATTCATCGAGTATCCCCACATTGGTATGAATATTTGACCCACATGAACCTTTTGTTTCGTGTATATGTGATTGTGACCGGCCATCTAGAGACATATTAGCTATATCATACCAATTGGTGAATGCTAGTCACTGCAGACGTCTCAGCACCATGTTAACCATTAATAAAATTGTTACATGTATTCCATTAAGTAAGAAGATCCCTAATACCACTTCCATTGATATCACTCCAAATATTGATTTAATGGAAATTAGAACTCAAATGAAAATGGTTTCTATGGGGACACCTTTCTCAATGTTCTAGGACCAGAATTAACCATCAAATACAATGTTGGGGGAGTACTATATATGGTTAGTGATCAGAGAGGTGTACTAAAAGCTATCATACTTCCATAATATAGCTCCAAGTTCACTTGAATATTAACTAGTAAAAGATTAATGGGTAATAATTCTCACAAAATTGCTACTATATGTGGATCAAGGAGAAAATTGTCTCATCTTGAGACTGATTTACTAAGACATGTCGGTGTCTTGAAACTCCCTTGAAATAATTGGATACCAATGCATGCATCAGAACATTTGGGGACTACATAGGACTGGTGACTTCAATCACCAAATCAATTAAATAATCCATTTCCTAGTGATCTAGATCATTATGGAACTTTATAATCCTTTATCATTGTAACTCACTGAGTACACTACGTCTGCACATATCCTCTTTCTGCACATCTAGCATTATCATCTTATCAACATGTAGGGGTACTTTTACCTACCTCTATTATGAGAAGACCCAGTGATATGGACACTTAAGTGTGTCCTCATAACTCATTAGATCATCATCATGATCCTATGTCATTATCCTATATGAACATTTTTAGGATGGATTCCTGAAAGTCATCATGACATAACATCATTAAATGAGAGTAAATATTTGGGGATCTAACTCATGAAGGACAAAAAGTTGACTCAGTATTTTATTATAAAATAAAAATTGTTTCATGTATCCAATGTAGTAGTATTCCATGTGGAAAAGTATGTATTTACTGTCAAATTGAAAGGATACGTCAACCAAAACACCAACACTAGGTTCCCTAGCATGAAATCAGCAATCGATATATATTGAAATTGTATCCCTATGTCCAATAAAATTATTATTTGTGGAAAACTATAATAAATATCTGCTGTAAAAAATATTTTCAAATAACAGTTTGTAATGACCCAACCCACCTACGACATGCTGACCAATGGATGTTTGGGCCATCGTAACCACAATCCCACTTCCAATAGGCCAGAGTATGGAGACAAGAAATAGAATGCATAGTATAATTGGGAGGCCATTTCATAGTGTACCTACATGTACACACACAACATTCTCCATGAAATAGTGAAAATGAATAGAAAAAGTTTGGAAATATATATATATTAAAACTATGCATGAAATAACCACTAAGGAAAAAATAACAGTATGAAAAAATAAAAACAAATTAAAAATGTGAGATATAGAAACCCAACTATAAATGATTTCATAAACTAGTAACAACTAGAGTAATGGAAATATGATAGTTCACAACCCTTGATTTCCAGTACGGACCACCATACTCGTTTTATGAACCTGAGTAACTTAATATTGAACTAAAATTAGTGAAGATATGTTTTTCTACAATATAATACATGAAATATCTAGGGAAATTCCTCACATTGTAGAGTATATATATATACAATTTCGTATTCCCCTAAACTATCAGGGGAGAAATTGATGATAAAATAAGTGCAGTCATCACAACCCAAATAAAGAGGGTAAAAAATACCAATAATATAAATATATGATCATAATGAATCCCATATAAAATATTAAATGGATATCAACCTCACAACCTAGAAAAGAAAGATGGGTCTTCCTATTTATCCAAAGGTTTACCATCAATGCCAAACATATCATGTGTCTTCCCAAACAATCCAAGAAGTGTACCTCCACCTTACCACAACTCCATAGCATTATGGTTTTAAATGAATAATAAAAATTAAGAATCAAACCCTTTATATTATGGGGATACCACTCAGTATACCAATTTATTACCTTCACCCTAGAGTGATATAGGGATTCCACATTGTAGGATTTTGTAGGGGATTTGTTCCAACACAAAGCTCGTACACCAGCTGAACAACCTGTTATAGTTGATCTAATATCTTCTATGGATCCTATATCTATGGAGGATCCCCCACATAAGAGTATTATTCCTCATCCTTTCGTGATTTTCTAATCCATTCATCATCTGAGGAACATTCGGGAATTTATTGTTTCAATCATGCTCAATCCTACCCTAGAAAATTTGAACTGTGATTGTAGAGTTCAATTGTCTTGACATGTCCCCCAGGGCACATGCCATGACTACCCTAAGCCTGCTTTCCATAGGCCATGGGTGGGAGACTATCACTGGAAATGAATATCCCTAAAATGGTAAGTAATTAACATTAAACCTGTACAAACACACATTCTTGAACGCAACATGATGGAACCAAAAAGTAAACTCTTTTAGTAAAATAGTGCTGAAAGTAAAGGGGATGGAATACAAGCCCAACTGAAAGGTAAAAGTACAACTAAAAAAGAGATAATAGCCCCTATGTCATCCACCAAGGATCCTACATGAAGGGTAGGTACTGATGGCCTCCTAAGCACTCCAGGTCCTCATGTCTGCTCCACATACAACCTAGTCCAGGCTCCCTCAAACCGTAGCCTAGTTTCTCGTCATCTACACAAGACACAACAAGTTGTGGGAGATTCCCGTTTAGGGGTGAGTATAACAATACCTAGTAGGGACTCCAATACCCCCAATGGTCTCTCAGAATTACACAATGGAAAACCAAAAATCAGGATCTCAATCATGAAGCACAAAGTAATTGACCCGCCTCAAAAATAATCTCATCTCAAAATAGGTTTTCAGTTAAGTATAGATGTACAAATGATTAGTCTCAACGCTACAACATCTTATTCGGTCAAGAGAAACTGTTTTTGATCATATAGAGTCTGACCCACATAGGATTGATAGGTAACTAACCCTCGCAAAGACCCACACCAGATTTTCCCTACATAGGATTGATAGGTAACTAACCCCCATAATGGCCCTCACAGGATCTGACCCACACAGGATTGATAGGTAACTAACCCCCACAATGACACACACAAGATCTGACCCATATAGGATCGGTATGCGCTGACCCACACAGGATCACTGAGCACTAAATGACATAGAATCTGTATACAGTGACCCACACAGGATTAATAAGCATTGACCCACATAGGATCTAACCCACGTAGTATCTGACCCCCACCGGATCGGTGCTAACCCATATAGGATAGCTTGGTACTAACCACTGTATGATCTGTCTCCATCCTCTACCTCACAGCCGGCCACTGCAATCCTCGCACCCGGTGCACTCATGATCCATAGAATCTTACCTCAAGAAATCGTTTGTATGTCGACCCTCACTAATATCTATAACATAAAACCCAAAGGAATTCCATGTCATAAGGGTTCCAATGCGATAGAAGATGTGTCAATCGAACACCATGTCTGTGAGTTACAAGCATTTTAGTTTAGGGGGGGTTGGATTCATGTTCGATCCAACCCGACCATTCTCCAACTGTCTCCAAAACTCTATGGTAGTATAGAAAACATGCCCGTATAAATCCAAGGATCCAAATTCCGAAGAAGGTTCATCAAACGTATGTCTAGTTCTTAGAATATGTCCATTTCTGTGTTTCTGGGCCTGGGTACGGTCCGACCCGATCGGATGGACCTACCCCGACCTAGTCTGGGCTGGGCCGCGGCAAGCTCAGACTGCTATGTCAAGGTTCGGCTAGACCTGGAAGGGGGTGTCCCACAACAGTAGTCTGTATGGGTGACTCGACCCGAAAAAGGCGGCCCGCAAAGGGGAAGCCCGACCTGAATAGGGTGTGGCCCGCAAGGGGGCGTCTCAGCCTATGTAGGGCGTGACAGGCAAGGGGGAAGCCCAACCTTTGTCTTCATGAGGTTCTGAGGGGGGGTGTGACCCCAGGTCTCCCAAACTCTTGAACGACAAATTGTTCATTCAGTTTGTGAAGCAGTAGGGCCATGTGGGCATCGCCCGATCACTACTGAACCCACGCGGCGGGTTCCACCTCCATCGTGGCTTCGGTCGCGTCCTCTACTCACTGGCGGTGCACTGGTCATTTTGCCTCCCCATTTTAGCCTGCCAATGTGTCGGCCACCGCCTCTGTCTATCATGGGTGATGAGCTGTGGCCCCTTTCTCACTGGAGGTGCATGATGGGGCGTCAGACATCCTCCATGACCGGCTGGTTCCAGCCTTTTTGATGAACTCTTTGGATTTTCCAAGTAGCCTCCTCTTGCTGCACGCATAGGTGCGCTGCTTCCTTCGTAGCTGGTTGTTTCCACCACACTGATGGTCTTCCACAAAGGTGTAAGGATATCAAGATAGCAGAGGGTTCAAGCCATGATCGTTAGGTCCACACCCTCTGTGTTAGCTCATAAATAAGAGGAAGTATATATGGGTTCAGTATAGTTTACATAAATTTAATACAAGGATCAAACCCCTACATCTTAAATCTGTTGGAGAACGTTGGCGCTTGAAGTTGGGTTGTTTTTCGCCGTCCTCCGCAACTAGCTTCCCATGATTTCTCTCATACATTGTCCTTCAGTTCATGGTTTCAGTGTCGCTCGTCATCGCTTGCTAGAACTAACTCCATCCTCTATGGGTTTGGCATCTCAAAACTGTGTCATCACTTTTCTATTTGGTGAAGATGTGGAAATACCCCTCCCCAAGATCCATATAAATAAGGGAGGGTTAGGGTAACTGACAATGTGGTTAATTAATGGTTCTCATTAATTAGGAATCTTTATAATTCACAAAGGATGTCATTACTTAATATTAATAGGTCACGCCATTTATTGGCTTCATACATCACGAGTCCCACACTTCGCTTCTCCGTTGGTGGAGAAGAATGAAAATAAAATAATAAAATTATTTTCATTCATTTATTTGAAAATGTCACATACTTTATCTTTTTCTCTATACCTACTGTGGTCAATGTAATGTATCCCTTAATATAATCTAGGCACTGTGATTCAATGGTTCCCTTAGATTTTTAATCCAATCACGGGTTCAAAAGTTAGAAAATTACACTCATGCATTTATTGAACGTACTTTAAATAAATATCAGAAATTCATTCTGAGAACACCGGGCCTCAGAATCAGGCGTCATCAATTTTATTTCATACATGTAATATTTTTATAAAATTAAATAAATTACATGGGAAATACTGGTCTTTACATTCTTCCCACCATAGGTATTTTCGTCCTCGAAAGCCACAACATAGACTATGGAAACAAATGGGGATACTGAGCATGAATTTGAACGTCCCACTCCTATGTGATGTCCTATAGGTTCCCATGGTGCCAGCGAACATGCACAAGAGGTATCGACCTCCCATGAAGGACTCGATCTTGTCGATCCTCACCCTCTAATGGAACGTCAGTAGACATCTCCTCATCGTCAAAATCTAACTCGATGTGGTCGATTATGTGAGATGGGTCATGCATGTATCTTCTCAGTCTGGATATTTGGAAGACATGATGCACCCTCTCCAACTGTGGATGATGTTCCAAGTGGTATGCCACCTCACCTATCCTCCAATGTATCAGAAATGGTCTGATAAACCTCGGTGATGACTTTCTTCCTTGACCAATTCTTCATAGTCCACACCGAGCAGGGACTCATAAGAATATGTAGTCCCCATCATGAAACCCCCAAGGTCTTCATCTCTTATCTCCACAAGAATATTTTCTGCTCCGTTCAGTCTTCATATGCTCTTGGATGATTTGAACCTTCTTTGTGGTAGCCCGCACCAACTCTGGACCCATAAGTGCTGACTCCCCTGGGTCTGTCTTGCATAGAGGTGATCTTCATAGTCTATCGTAAAAGGCCTTGAATGGTTCCACAATAAAGGTGGAGTGAAACTATTGTTGAATGAAAACTCCACCAAGGGAAAGTGATCCTGCCAACGGCGGCCAAAATCTAGGATGCATGCACGAAGCCTGAGCTTTAGTGTTTGAATGGTCAGATACGAGTCCTGTAATCTCTTCCACAACTGGGATGTAAAACGTGCATCACTGTCAGAGACGATCGTCGATGAAACCCCATGAAGTCGTACAATCGGTTGTATATAGAGTCCTGCTAATCCCTCTACTGATCTGGCTCTCTCGGATGTGTAGGATGTAGTCTAACATGGTGAGTTGGTCAATGATCACCTAGATGGAATCATGTCCTTTCACTACGGGAAAAATAGGCATTTGCGACGGGTTATTTGCGACGGGAATAAATCCCGTCGCAAATAGTCCGGTAAAAAACTTATTTGCGACGGGGTTATTTGCCCGTCGCAAATAAGTAGCCTTTTGCGACGGGATAGCTTTTCCCATCGCAAAAGGACTGGCGCGGTTTCCGCGCCAAATCGCGGGAAACTTATTTGCGACGGGGGAATATTCCCGTCGCAAATAACCGGCGGCGGTAAAAGGTATTTGCGACGGGAATATTCCCCCGTCGCAAATACTATGTCGGCAGGGGTTATTTGCGACGGGACCCGTCGCAAATAACTATTTACCCGTTGATCGTAATAAATGTTGGCTAAGGTATTTGCGACGGGTACCGTCGCAAATTATACTATTTGCGACAGGTATCCCGTCGCAAATGGGCCCATCGCAAATAATCTAACCTATAAATACCCCCATCCGGTTTTTTCATTTCATTCTCATTCTCTATCTTCTCCTTCTCTCAAAATTATATTTCTAGAGTTTAATTTTTCTCCAGTTTTTTTTTCTCCGGAGCTGATATTAAAGTTTTGAAGAACGATCAGAACAGATCAATTTTCAAGGTATTTATGTTCATTTTAATTTAATATTTATTTTTAATTTTTTATTAGTTTCAATTATTCTTAATTAGTTGTTATTTAATTATGTTTATATTGTTTTATTACTTAATAAATTTGAATTATTAGTATTGTTCATAGTTAATGATAATTAGGAATAATTAGTAATAATTTTTAATAATTAGTAATAATTTTTAATAATTAAGAATAAATATTAATAATTAGTAATAAATACCAATAATTAGGAATAGTAACATTATTACATTATTAGTCTATTTTATTATTAATATTAAAATAATATAATTTTTTATATATATACAATTCTCTTTTCATCTGTGTGTTTGCTGTCTTTACATGTATTATTTGTATGTGGAGATAGAAAACGCACAGATGAAAGGAGAATTGTATATTTATTAGAAAATTATATTATTTTCATATTAATAATAAAATATATTAATAATGTTATTATTTGTAACTGTTGGTAATTATTCCTAATTATTCATAATTATTCATTTAATTACTAATAATTAGGAACAATTATCAATAATTATCAATAATTAAGAATAATTAGTAATAATTAGTAATAATTAACAATAATTAGTAATAATTAGTAATATTTATCAATAATTAGTAATAATTAGTAATAATTACCAATAAGTAGTAATAATTAACAATAATTAGTAATACTTACCAATAATTTGGAATAATTACCAATAATTAACAATAATTAGTAATAATTAGTAATAATTACCAATAACTACGAATAATTAGTAATAATTAGTAATAATTACCAATAATTACCAATAATTACCAATAATTACCAATAATTACCACTAATTACCATTAATTAATAATAATTAGGAATAATTAGGAATAATTAGGAATAATTAGTAATAATTAGTAATAATTAGTAATAATTAATAATAATTAGTAATAATTAGTAATAATTAGTAATAATTAAGAATAATTAGTAATAATTAGTAAAAATTAGTAATAACTAGGAATAATTAGGAATAACTATGAATAATTAGGAATAATTAGAAATAATTACCAATAATTACCAATAATTATTAATAATTAGCAATAATTACCAATAATTAGCAATAATTAGTAATAATTAGTAATAAATACCTAAAATTAGGAAAAATTAGGAAAAATTATAAAAAATTATCAATAATTAGGAAAAATTACAAATAATTAGTAATAATTACCAATAATTAGTATTAATTACCAATAATTATTAATAATTACATATAATTAGTATTAATTACCAATAATTAGTATTAATTACCCATAATTAGTAATAATTAGGAATAATTACCAATAATTACCAATAATTAGTAATAATTACCACTGATTAGTAATAATTAGTAATAATTAGTAATAATTACCAATAATTACTAATAATTAGTAATAATTAACAATAATTAGTAATAATTAACAATAATTACCAATAATTAGTAATAATTACCAATAATTACCAATATTTAGTAATAATTAACAATACTTACCAATAATTACCAATAATTGCCAATAATTGCCAATAATTCCTAATAATTGCCAATAATTGGCAATAATTAGCAATAATTAGTAATAATTCGTAATAATTAGTAATAATTAGCAATAATTAGCAATAATTAGCAATAATTAGCAATAATTAGCAATAATTAGCAATAATTAGGAATAATTAGAAATAATTAGCAATAATTTGGAATAATTAGTAATAATTTGCAATAATTAGCAATAATTAGCAATAATTAGCAATAATTAGCAATAATTAGCAATAATTAGTAATAATTAGTAATAATTACCTATATTTAGTAATATTTAACAATACTTACCAATAATTGCCAATAATTGCCAATAATTACCAATAATTGCCAATAATTGGCAATAATTAGCAATAATTAGTAATAATTCGTAATAATTCGTAATAATTAGCAATAATTAGCAATAATTAGCAATAATTAGCAATAATTAGCAATAATTAGCAATAATTAGCAATAATTAGCAATAATTAGCAATAATTAGCAATAATTAGCAATAATTAGCAATAATTAGTAATAATTAGCAATAATTAACAATAATTAGCAATAATTAGCAATAATTAGCAATAATTAGCAATAATTAGCAATAATTAGTAATAATTAGCAATAATTAGTAATAATTAGTAATAATTAGTAATAATTAGGAATAATTAGTAATAATTACCAGTAATTAGTAATAATTCACAGTAATTAGTAATAATTAGTAATAATTACCAATAATTAGAAATAATTAGGAATAATTAGTAATAATTAGGAATAATTAGGAATAATTAGTATTAATTAGCAATAATTAGTAATAATTAGCAATAATTAGCAATAATTAGCAATAATTAGTATTAATTACAAATAATTAGTAATAATTACCTATAATTAGTATTAATTACCAATAATTAGTATTAATTAACAATAATTAGTAATAATTAGGAATAATTACCAATAATTAGTAATAATTACCAATAATTAGTAATAATTAGTAATAATTACCAATAATTAGTAATAATTAGTAATAATTAATAATAATTAGTAATAATTAACAATAATTAACAATAATTAGTAATAATTACCAATAATTACCAATATTTAGTAATAATTAACAATACTTACCAATAATTACCAATAATAGCCAATAATTGGTAATAATTTGTAATAATTGGTAATAATTAGTAATAATTGGTAATAATTAGTAATAATTGGTAATAATTAGTAATAATTAGCATTAATTACTAATAATTAGTAATAATTAGTAATAATTAGCAATAATTAGTAATAATTAGGAATAATTAGTAATAATTAGGAATAATTAGTAATAATTACCAGTAATTAGTAATAATTCCCAGTAATTAGTAATAATTAGTAATAATTACCAATAATTAGTAATAATTAGGAATAATTAGTAATAATTAGGAATAATTAGGAATAATTAGTATTAATTAGCAATAATTAGTAATAATTAGCAATAATTAGCAATAATTAGCAATAATTAGTATTAATTACAAATAATTAGTAATAATTACCTATAATTAGTATTAATTACCAATAATTAGTATTAATTATCAATAATTAGTAATAATTAGGAATAATTACCAATAATTAGTAATAATTACCAATAATTAGTAATAATTAGTAATAATTACCAATAATTAGTAATAATTAGTAATAATTAATAATAATTGGTAATAATTAACAATAATTAACAATAATTAGTAATAATTACCATTAATTACCAATATTTAGTAATAATTAACAATACTTACCAATAATTACCAATAATTGCCAATAATTGGTAATAATTAGTAATAATTGGTAATAATTAGTAATAATTGGTAATAATTAGTAATAATTAGCAATAATTACTAATAATTAGTAATAATTAGCAATAATTAGTAATAATTAGCAATAATTAGCAATAATTACCAATAATTAGTAATAATTAGCAATAATTAGTAATAATTACCAAAAATTATGAATAATTACCAATAATTAGTAATAATTAGCAATAATTAGTAATAATTACCAAAAATTATGAATAATTATCAATAATTTGGAATAATTACCAATAATTTGGAATAATTACCAATAATTTGGAATAATTACCAATAATTAGTAATAATTAGCAATAATTAGTAATAATTAGCAATAATTAGTAATAATTAGAAATAATTACTAATAATTAGCAATAATTAGTAATAATTAGTAATAATTAGTAATAATTAGTAATAATTACCAATAATTAGTAATAATTAGCAATAATTAGTAATAATTAGCAATAATTAGTAATAATTAGCAATAATTACTAATAATTACTAATAATTAGTAATAATTAGGAATAATTACCAAAAATTATGAATAATTATCAATAATTTGGAATAATTACCAATAATTTGGAATAATTACCAATAATTTGGAATAACTACCAATAATTTGGAATAACTACCAATAATTTGGAATAATTACCAATAATAAGGAATAATTACCAATAATTAGGAATAATTACCTTATTACATTATTTTTATATTTTATTATTAATATTGAAATAATATAATTTTCTATATTATATACAATTCTCTTTTTTTTCTGTGTGTTTTCTCTCTCCACATGTAATATTGGCATTCTTTTTTAAAATTATCAACCTACTCGCCAATGGAGAGGTAAAAGTGAATGTCAATATTACATGTGGAGACAGAATGTTAAACACACCGATGAAAGGAGAATTGTATATAATATAGAAAATTATATTATTTTAATATTAATAATAAAATATACTAATAATGTAATAATGTTATTATTATATAATTAATATTTATGAAAAAATTATATTAGTATTATTAAAAAAAATAAAAAATCAATATAATATTAAAATTATCAATATTTGTAACAGGTTTTGCTTTATTCTCAATATATTCAATCCTTGCTTGAGTGTTTTTTCTAACAAATTATTCAAAATCAGTAATGCTTTTATATTTTATAGAAAAATATGGAACAACGAGGTCGTCAACAGTCATTATTAGATGACCGCATATGGATAAATCAACGTAGAAATCCAAATGCTTCTGGTTTAAATCCAGTATATATAGAGGGTGTGGAGATTTTTTTATCATTTGCGGCATCAAATCCAAAATTTGTTTCAGAAGGAAAAATAAAATGCCCTTGTAGAAAATGTGCATTGAGAACATTTGACACGTTTGACAAAGTGGGGGAACATCTCTGGCATTTTGGTTTTCAAGTAGATAATGATTTTTGGTATCAACACGGTGAACGCAGTTCCAGTGCAGGTGATACCAACTTGATTCCGGATCCATCCCAGTTTCAAGATTTAGTACATGATGTTGTAGGTTCATCTGTTCAACATACAGAAACTCCGGCTAATATAGCTTCAAATCCTGAGTTGGTACCGTCTGAATTTTATGAGTTGTTGAAGTCTGCTGAGGATGCATTATATCCTGGCTACAAGATGAGAAAATTAGAAGAAGTTGCAAAATTTATGGCTATCAAATCAGATAACGGAATGTCAAACACCTGTTTTGACCAGATATTTTCTTTGCTGAAAACACTGTTACCCGAAGGAAATGTTTTACCTGCAAATTACTATGAAAGTAAGAGGCTGGTTTGAAATTTGGGACTTACTTGTCAGAAGATTCATGCATGTTCAAATGACTGCATTTTATATTCTAGGGAAAATGAGTCGTTGGATAGTTGTCCCACATGTGGGCAACTGAGATATAAAGAATGACAACACGGGTAGTCTAGTTTGATTCCTGTAAAATAGTTGAGATATTTTCCGCTTACATCCAGACTTCAGTGTTTATTCATGTCTAAGAATACATCGACAATGATGTCATGGCATAAAGAGAATATTTCAACCGATAAAAGCTTGAATCATCCAGCCGATGGTGATTCATGGAACCATTTTGATAGAGTGCATCCATCCTTTGCTTTAGAAGCTAGAAATGTTCGAATGGGCCTTTCCACTGATGGTTTCTGTCCGTTTGGATCTTATGGTAGTCAATATTCATGTTGGCCTGTTTTTTTAACTCCGTACAATTTACCTCCATGGATGTTGATGAAGGAGCCATATATCTTTTTGACTTTACTAATTCCAGGACATCCGAAGAAAAATATTGATGTTTATTTGAAGCCATTGATTGATGAATTAAATTTATTGTGGAGTACTGGTGTAAGTACATATGATGTTGCAACGAAACAGAATTTCATACTGAGAGAAGCATTGATGTGGACAATAAGTGACTTCCCGGCTTATGGGATGTTATCTGGCTGGAGTACACATGGTCAGAAATCATATCCTTACTGTATGGGAGAGAACAAATCATTTATACTCATTCATGGAAAGAACCCGTTGGCGCCAAAAATATGGCCCGAAAGGAAGGAACGAAAAAGACAGCCGGCGCGCTGCCTCACGAAGGACAGCCGCGAAGCACAGCCGCGGAGCCCGTCCGCGGAGCCCCGCCGCGAAGCGTCCCGACCTTAGCGACGCCGCGAAGCTCCAGAGGCGGTGATCCTCCGCGAGCGCGTTTGACGTTCGCGAACCGCCGCGAAGCTCCAGAGGCGGTGATCCTCCGCGAGCACGTTTGACGTTCGCGAGCCTCCGCGAAGCACCGGAGGCGGTCATCCTCCGTGATCCGGTTTGACGTTCGCGAGCCGCCGCGAAGCCCCGAAGGCGGCGTGCGAGCCCTGCTTCGCGGCGCCCCTTCCCTATAAATACTCGACTCCCCCTGAGTCCACGGGACGGAGAATCCGACCTTTCAGCTTCTCCTCTCCCGAATCGCGAAGCCAGCTTTGCCCCGGGAATCATGAGCTCCGCGAGGTATTTCTACTTCGCGAGACGACTCTGATTTGTATCGTTTTGAGCCCCTCTTCTGAGAGGGATGCCCTTCGCGAAGCCCAAGGGCGTTCGCTAAGGAAGGGGATTCCCAAGGGAACCCGGGCAGCCGCGGAGCACTCGTGCTTCGCGAAACACCCAACCAATGCTAGTAATCCCTATGCCAAGGCAGGATAACTATGCATCGCGAAGCACATTGCTTGGGAGGACCCTGCTTCGCGAGCCACTCCTTCGTGAGGCAGTGCTCCGCGAACACTGTTCCACTTCGCGAAACACCCAACCAATGCTAGTAATTCCTATGCCAAGGCAGGATAACTATGCATCGCGAAGCACATTGCTTGGCAGGACCCTGCTTCGCGAACCACTCCCTCTTCGCGAGGCAGTGCTCCGCGAACACTGTTCCACTTCGCGAAGCACCACCCACTCCCACCTACGCCCCATGCTAAGGCCAAGGCACCCCACTTCGCAAAGCACATTCCTCTGCTTAGCGATTCCTCCTTCCGTGCGACCCTCCAGGTTTGCACGATGTGATTTCAAAGTCCCATGGACAACACCTCCCGTAGCGTTGCTTCGCCCAATGCTCCTTCGCATAGGCACGCTAACGGCTATTGCTTCTTCGCATAGCCACGCTAACGTGGACCCCTCGATGGCTCCTCCCTCGACCCCCCTCTACCATGGCCTTACTGGTACCTTCCCTTCCCCAAGGACCAGAGGGTACCAGTTATGTAAGCCCTAGGGGTGTGGAGTGAACCCACCTCGTCCGAGCTGCAGGACGTTAAACTGCCAAGCACTGCGTCCTCAACACATGACGTTAAACTGTGACCCAACCTCGTCTCCCTCACGAAGGGTCCCCCCAGCTCGAGCATTCATTACACCGCTCGTCTCCACGGGAATGGAACTCTTCCGCACATGGAATGAGATCCTCCTTGTCGGAGTGGTGTATGTTCGCAGGGGAAGGGTCGCCTCAGAGCGTAAATCCCTAACCTTTGGTACGGATGATTGCACCCGTGCATCTCGGTACTTCCCCACTGCCAAGGTCAGTAGGGAACGTGATAGGGAACGAGGCACCTCCCATTATCGGACCAAGGTCCATCTTTCCCGCGCTTTGTCGCACCATGGGCCTCCATCCTGGAGTAAGTCCCAACACCATGGGCCGCCCAACGCGTAAGCCCCTCTTCGCTTCTCACGGACGCACCCTTCGCGAAGTTATCGTCAGGTCCTTGCAACCTCTTGTTTCTCACACCGAGCATGACTCACGTGGGCTTAGAGTGAGCACCGACCCTGACAAACTCCCCATTTGAACTACGAGGTCTTTGATCCATGTCAAGGCATGGTACGTAGGAAGCCTCCGCGAGGTTCAAGCCCACCATTAGTGGACCAAGGTCTAGTCTCCATTTGAACTACGAGGTCTTTGATCCATGCCAAGGCATGGTACGTAGGACGTCTTTATGAGGTTCAAGCCCACCAATAGTGGACCAAGGTCTACTTTCACGTCGGTTCACCGACACACCCACCCGTCGCTCATTCACGTCGGGTCCCATTCCAGTCCAGCGGTAAGCCGTTGTGACCATTTGAACTACGAGGTCTTTGATCCATGTCAAGGCATGGTACGTAGGAAGCCTCCACGAGGTTCAAGCCCACTCATCACCCAATTCACGTCGTGTTCTACCTACGTCCAGCACGACGTTAAATTACATTCCAGTCCAGCGGTAAGCCGTTGTGACCCATTCCCACCTGAACTACGTGGTCTTTAATCCATGTCAAAGCATGGTACGTAGGAAGCCTCCACGAGGTTCAAGCCCACCAATAGTGGATCAAGGTCCCTCACTTACGTCGGCTCACCGATACCCACCACCCGTCGTTTATTCACGTCAGGGTTCATTACCGCCCCGCATGACGTTAAACTGTATCATTTGAACTACGAGGACTTTGATCCATGTCAAGGCATGGTACGTTGGAATCCTCCCAGAGGTTCAAGCCCAACTCCCATCGGACCAAGGTCCACCCTCATGTAGGTACGCTGACGATGCCCATCGGACCAAGGTCCACCATCACGTCGGTTTACCGGCACCATCCCGAACTACGCGGACTTTGATTCCCTGCCACGGGGATACGTAGGAAGCCCCTTCAAGGCTCAAGCCCAACTTCGTCGTCGCCACCCCTGCGATGGTCCCATTCCATTCTCAACCGTCTCCGCGAGACGTTAAACTCGCGACCTACCTCATGGTAAACATGAGATGCCTGAGGAAAACCTCGGATGGAACGCCTTTGGCTTAACCGTCTTTGCTAGACGTTAATCTTGCAAACATACCCTGTGTTGAACACGGGAAGCTGAGGAAAACCTCAGGTACGTGTCTATGACATGTAACCCCCCGCGCTCGATGTGGGATGCCTCGGGTTTCCACGCCCTCGAGAATCCTTGTGATCAAGGACAACAGACAGACATGCCAGGTACCCCAGCATCCAGACACGCTACTGATGCCTCAAACGTGATTACTCCCCTGACCGAAGGTTGCTGCCCTGACTGGACCCTTTGGAATGTCCCGACAGAAGCAGTGTAATTAAACGGCGTCCATGGAAACATGGCACTGGGAAGAGTTTCACGAACTACGTATTAAATCTATAAGGGAGACCCGGACTAGGTGACGAGTTCTGAGGAGGAATCCACAGGAGGAAGAACCGACATCCCATCATCCCGTTTCGATCAAGGAGCAGACATACCTGAATAAGGAACGAATGCCGCCCGCCTTTGGAAAGCGGGAATGCGGGGCAACAAAGCCGCGCGTCCCCCTCCTCCGCGGACGGATGCGCGCACGCCCCGGCGAAAGCGTCAGAAACAGAAATGGTGAACCCGACGTGAAAGTCTTCTCCTCAGCATGGGCATTAGTAGCGTTCGAGACACCAGTAGATTGACGTGTCACCGGATCCAGGTATCCGGTGCCTGGTCCCGCCAAGCAAATGGCGGGCCTGTCGTGAACTCACCGGAAGTCGGGGTAGTAGAACGTGGGGCGCTCCGCTCTGCAGCGTGTTGGTGTGGATCCTTCTCACAGACATGGGGATGGAAGAATGCTGGGGCACTGGCTGTCAATCCTTTTCCTCTCAGTACTGATGAGTTGATCCCTTCGTTTGTCAGGAACCAGGTTGCTATTTCAGAGATGCGGTCACCATCCGCTCCACGCCCGCGCAGGGGCAGGGGCAACACCACGACGGCCACTCCACATGGCGCCACTACCGCCACGACGGCTGCCACGTCACGGGATGCGGGACGTCCATGTCCCCTTTCCCCATCAGAGGTCATCCAACGAAGGGTGATCAACAGCCTCGTTCGCAGGTATGAGGAACAAGGGGTCATCCCGACCAGGGATATGGCCCGTTTGGACCTGGAGGCTTCCAGGCCCCACTGTCAACGCCGCCCTAACAGGCCGCGCAGGGAGCCCCCGCTCCCCACCCAGACATTCAATCGTTTCGGGAGCCTATCCCCGGAACGCCTTGACGACTCTTCGCCTTATGCTGAAGAGGCAGGTGTTGTCCGGCTCAGTCCGCTCAGGGCCCCGACCCGGGACTCCCAGGCGAGAGCTCCCGTCCGGCCACGTCAGCGCCGCCGTCCGGCCCCGCAGGAAGAACAGGCAGACTATGTCCCTGCACCACCTGCACCGGCCCGCCTGACCCGACGTCAGCACCGGGCCCAGGCTGAGGACGCTCGCCTAGGCGCGTCCACGTCGACAGTAACAGTGGCCCGAGCCACCGCTGGCGCACATTATGAAGCCCCCGCGTACATTGAGCAGGGGCACCCCTTCGCTCAACCAAGATTGAGACCCCAGCCGCCCCATGGGCAGGCCGGGTTGACGCTCCGGGTTGCAGGCCCCAGTGATGATCGTCGCGAGCTAACCCGCGGTGATGCCACCCCGTACGGAGGTCCTCCCCGTACCACTACTCCACAGAGCGTGGGCCTTCCCCGCTCCGAGGTTTGTCGTGGAGGCATGCCTCGTGCTGCCCCCATCCTGCAGGAAGACCCGCCCCGGGGCAGTGATGCTCAGCGCGGATACACTTCCCGCGCCCGCTATACAGGGTATGAAGTCCATTCTTCTGAGGGCACCGTCCATCCGGTCCTTCGACGTGGGGGCCCCCCCTACGTCCTCTCTGCGACTGGCGAAGATCCTTCTCGCCCCAGCAACTCAAGGAGTGAAGGTCAGCCTCGCTCCACTCGCATCGGCCATGGAGGCCTTCCCCATGCTCATGCCGGTTCCAACAGAGGCCCCGCCCACATGGGTACTGTCCATGGAGGTCCTCCCCATGTACCCTTTGATATTTGCCCTGGTGCCCCCGGCACCCCGGCTGTCTCAATTGGGGGCCCTCCCCGCCACGGCACTAGCGCCGCCCCAGGGCTGCCTGATAGGGGTCAACCCTGTCCCGAAGAGCCACCCAGGGGCAGAAGAGCGGGTCGTCGCCACCACAAGAAGAATCCTGGGAAGACCCAGGGGGGGATCAAACCTGCTCGCTTCTCCGATTCGGAAGCGGAATATGATTCAGCAATGGAACCTTCTCCCAGCTCCTCCGTATCAAGGACTGGGGCAGGAACCAGACGCGTCAGCCTCGTTCTCCCCGAATTTGAGGTCCACCGGATTCCCGTCTCTCTCCGCAGGTACATCCAGGAGGAAGAAATCCTGGGAATTCCGCAAGTTTCGACCGCGCAGTTACCGCCACCGTCACCCGAAGCGCCCTCTACCTCTACTCGGGATCACGAGGAGCTGTTTTGGGGGTCAACGGTGGTAGATCCACGACATGACCGGACACCGGTAACGGCAATTCCCGTACCCGAAGTAGTGGCTGTTAGCCCGTCCTATCGTGACATTTTGGTCAGGTCACCTCGCTCTTCAGAGGAGGGCCCAGAGTACGGTGGCCAGTCTGCTCGCTCGCCGTATTCTCCACCGCCGAGTTTGCTATCCCAGAGGTCCGCCTCGGTACCGCTACCGGTCCCTCAGCCACCCCCGGTTGATGAGTGGGGAAATGTAGGGCCGAACCCCGAGGACGAACCCAGGAGCTTCTGGAGTATTCTTGCAGCGGACTACTTCCCAGAGAAGTTCTGGCCCACGGCGGCGCTAAATTTTCGCGTACCCGAGTCGCTTACCCCTGAAGAAGTGGGATGCTTTTGTCGGACCCTGTGGGCGACGCACTTCCGCCTCCGTTGGGAACGGGTAGTGTACCCCAGGAGTCGAGAGCACTTCGAGGAGATTGGCAAACAGTGCCGCCTAATTGATGCAGCGGCGCTCCTTGCGGCCCAGCACCCCAAGTCGCCCGGTCACCAGAGTGCCCTCCAACGAAAATGCGTCCAGAGTTTCAAGGCACTCCGCAAGATCGTCAGGGAAGCCACCCCCCATGTGCAAGTCCGCGGTTGGGGACGCTATGCCGCTCTCCTCTTTGACCCTATCCGACGACAGCCTGATTCGCTATGCGACATTGAGGATATGCCCTCAAGAGGGGTCACAGTCCACATGGCTGACGTTGTGGATAAGGAAGATGAGCTTGAGTTCCTTGATGGGGACTTACCATCTGAGGGCGTACCGCCGTTACTCGACCCATCAGGGAGGGTCACCCGTCAGCAAAGGAACCTGCTAGGCCTCCCCGTACCCACCGAGTCACTGGCACTCGGTCGAAGCACTGGCAAGGGTAAGGAGCATGTCGGGATAGTCAAGCACTCTGACCCGTCCGCCTCCATGCAGAAAACGGACGAAGACCCTGAGAAGGCCACGTTGCTCCAGCAGCTTGCTGAGCAAAAGAGGCTGGTCGACGAACTCTTGACTGAACGCGCCGCAGAGCGACGACCCGACTACGGTAATCCCAGGCCGGGACAGCAGGGACAGGAACAATTTCCCCCCGGTGAGATGCCTCCGGGAAACCCTGATCATGCTACTGCCGCGGACAGGGCAGAAGCCGGAACATACGGCAAGAGGGCGCGATACGTCTCGCCAAACCCCCCTGAGCGACGGGGCAATCTGAAGAACCCAACCCGGGTTCCCCCAGTCGCCCAACAGGTCGTCCAACCAGTCAACCCTAGAGCAGCAGAAGCCGTCTACCGTGTTGAAGAACCTGGCAATGCGCTTGTGGTGAGGGACCCCCGTCAAGACAGGGACCCCCACCCGGAGGACCTTATTGCGGCACTCACAGCCCGCCTTGAGGCGTTGGAGACACGGCAGGTGGCGGTCCCACCGGATGGCAAGCCTTATCCCGCGTGGGTGGATGATATGCCCGCGCCTCCGGGTTTTGGGAACCCCACTTTCTCGCCTTTTAACGGGACAGGGGACCCACCCCAGCACTTGGCTCATTTCTCTTCCAGGTGTGGCCCCATGCTGGGGACCCCGGCTCAGCAAGAAGCCGCTAAGCTCCGATGTTTTGTACAGACGTTGGAAGGTCCGGCATTCGTCTGGTACAACCAGCTCCCCATCGGATCAGTGACCGGTTGGGAAGATCTTCGCCGGAAGTTCTTGTACCAGTTCAGCTCCACTACGCGGAAGACCAGCATCGCAGACCTCTTTAAGTGCAAACAGAGGCCTGATGAGCGGGTTGCGGACTTCATCGCCCGGTGGAAAGGACTTACGTATTCTCTCGATATGCCACTGACTCAGGAGCAATTACTGACGATGTGTGTGGGGAACGTAAAGACAGAGCTGGTACCCTCCTTGATTACCCAGAACTACCCTGGAGGGTTCAGAGATTTCTCGGATAAGGCCCAGCGCCTCGAGGAGGCCCTGCAACAGGCTAGTCAGGCACGTTTGCTGCCCCCTATGATCCCAGCCAGGAGGGCCGCCAGGGCTAAACCCGCCGCAGTGGCTCAAGTAGAAGCCCCGAGGCAGCTGGAATTGCTACCGGCGGTACCACCCCCGCAACCCCGCAGAGGTCCTCCACCTCAAGCACAGGCTCCTGCCCAGCAGCGACCGCCTCAGAACCGACAGGTTCCCCCGCGCAACGCGCCACCGCCACCTAGGCGAGACAACCAGGCGCCGCCCCCTCGGCAGGCCCCTCCGGTCACTCGACAGGATCAGGCCCCCAGGGCTCCTTACCCGGAAAGAAGGTACCATACCTATTCGTTCAACGAAAATCAGGTCCCTGGTTACTTCCGAAGTGCTCTAGAGCAAGGGATTGTGCGTCTGCCTGAGTGCAGGAGGCCGGCAGAGGCGCATCTCACTGATCACCCCAACTACTGCCCTTATCATCGGATCCTGGGGCACACCCTCAAGCGATGCTATGTGTTTAAAGACTGGCTTCAGGACCAGGTCAACAACAACATAGTCAAGTTGGGCCCGGCGCCAGCGCAGGTGGCAGGCATCTTCGCGGGATCGGAAATCGGCAGTGACAGCGAGGGTGAGTGGCAACAGGTCTCTAGCCGCGGGTCCCAGAAATACGACAACTGGATGGCTCGAAAAACTGTCGTCCGTGCCCAGGGTATCATCCGGGCACGCCTGAAGCAGTCGGAACCTTCAGAAGAAGTAGTTGGCGCCTCAACATCGTCTTCACAGTCGACCTCTGCCCAAAAAGGCAAGCAGCGGCGACGCAAGAAGAAGCAACGTGCACCGCCAGTGCCGTCGTCATCCCGCACTCTCGGCGACTTTATGCCTCCTGAAATGAGCATTCCCCCCAGAATCCGCCCAGCGGTGGATGACTCTTCGAGTGACAGTCAAGGGTACTCTTCGGTTAACACCGTGGAGCTGGTAAAGCCCTATATGACCCCCGACGAGGGGGAACCCCAGGCAGACCGCCCCAACGTTTCCAGCCGACGTCAACGTCAGCGGAATCGCAATCGCGCCGGTCACCGAGGTACGTCTGCAGGCATTTGTGACCAAGCCGTGCACGCTACCGAGACCAGGCAGCAGGCTCAGCGCAGATCTCAGCACGCGCAGACCCATCCAGCGCCCTTGGCTCTACCTCCACCGCCGTTCGTGTTGCTGGATCGGGGAGAGCCACCTCGTTCGTATCACAGCCAGTCTCACCCGGCGACAGGCCAGCCTCCGCTGTCCGATCTTAGCCCGGCGACTACTCCCCAGGCTTCTACTAGCAGGCAGCAGGATGTATCCAGTACTAGCCGACCGTCAGTTCAACCAGCAGGACCCGCTATGCCCCCAAATGCTGAAAAACCCCCTGTAAGCAGAGGTTCGCGTTTGGCGCGCAAGTATGATGTCCTAAAGCACCTAGTCGGCATTCCAGCAAGTCTTTCCATCCTTGAGGCCCTGCGCTTGTCATCCGAGATGCGCGAGGCGCTTGCCGAGGCCCTAAGGAGCCCCCTCCAGTTCGAGACGGAAGTGGCAGCCGCGGAGGCCTTCCATACCGAGACGATTGAAAACGCCGAATGTCAGGCGGTTATCTCGTTCTCCGGTGAAGATGAAGACCCTCCTATACAGGGGCACATTCACCCACTGTATATCACTGGCCACTTTAACGGTGTGGAAGTCCGTCGCTGCCTCGTTGACACGGGTTCTGGAATCAATCTAATTCCGACCCGGACGCTGCGAAAGCTGGGTTTGTCCGAAGGTGATTTGACTCCCTCTGACCTCAGGATTCAGGGGTACGACAGGACAGAGCAAACCCCGGTCGGCAAGATCCGTCTGAAGACCCAGTTCGGTGGCTTAATTGCCAGCACCGAATTCATGGTTGTTTCTCAGGACACCGCCTACAACGCATTGATGGGCAGGCCATGGCTCCATCTGCATGCAGCGGTTCCCTCGTCGTATCATCAGTGCCTTAAATACTCGCTCAATGGTCGAGTAGGCGTGCTCCAAGGAGACGCGTCCCCTTTCTCTTCTTGTGAGGCCCGCTATCTGGATGCGGGTTATTACAAAAGTAAGGACAAGTAGATCCTGGTCAGCGAGGATGAGCCCGCCCCAATCACAAGTGATCCCTGGGCGAGCATGGACGACGCCTACATCCTCCCGATCCACCGGTTGGAGGCCACGACCCCCGACATGGGACAATGTTTCGTTGTTTCGGGTATGCAAGGAGGGCATGTTCCGGCGTCCAAGCGACGGCGGAAAATCACCTCGTACTCCTACATCAACCAGGCTCGGGTCATCCCGGAATCTCCTACCCCTGTACGGTACCGAGATGTCAAGCTCATGACAACGGCGGTGCGCCATACGTGTCTATTTCGCAGGGATGGAATCAACCGACTCTGGCCGACACGTCACCACTGCTTTGATATCGTCAAGCGTGGCCCCTTAGGCCGAAGGCCGGATGGGATAGGGTCAAATGCATTCATTTCTATGGTCTCCACGACGAGTGAGTCTCCTGATGTGATGACCGCTGCTGCCCAAGCCGGCACCAGCTGCCCCTCGGGTTTTGAGAGCCCAGAAGTACCTTCCGTCGCGGGAAGTCCCCCCACGGCTGGGGAGGAAGACGTGGAGGATGCTCCCCCAGCCTTTGAAGAAGGCGTCTCTACCACGGTCGATGAGCTGGTGCAGGTGAACCTTGGTAGCGAGGCAGATCCAAGACCCACATTGATCAGTGCGGCCATGTCCCTCGAGGAGCGGCAGCAGTATGTAGACTTCCTCAAACAGCACCGCGATGTGTTTGCCTGGAGTTACGATGAGATGCCAGGGCTGGATCCCCAAGTGGCTGTCCACCGTATGGGCCTCCCAGTAAAACATCGTGGGTTCAAGCAGCCTCCCAGGAAAATGCACCCTTCCCATGGCGCTATGGTTGAGGCCGAAGTTGATAAGCTAATCAAGGCCAACTTCGTCAAAGAGGTCCAGTACCCCAAATGGCTCGCCAACATTGTGCCGGTCAGGAAGAAGAATGGGCAGATTAGAGTCTGCATCGACTTCCGCGATCTCAATCGCCACTGCCCAAAAGATGACTTCCCACTCCCAGTGACGGAGCTGTTGATTGACGCCACGGCCGGATTCCAAGCCCTCTCCTTCATGGATGGGTATTCCGGGTATAACCAAATCCGGATGGCCCCCGAGGATGAGGAGTCCACTGCCTTCAGGGCTCCCCAGGGTACCTTTTGCTACCGGGTAATGCCATTCGGTTTGAAAAATGCAGGTGCCACTTATCAGAGGGCCATGCATCGCATATTCAAACCGATCCTCGGGACATTGGTGGAATGCTACGTGGATGACCTTGTGGTCAAATCATGCCAGTGCCAGGACCATCTCAAAGACCTTGAGAAAGTGTTCGGTTTCCTCCGTTCCCGTCACCTGAAGATGAAGCCGCTGAAGTGTGCCTTCGGGGTCACCTCCGGGAAGTTTCTGGGCTTTGTCGTCAGATACCGAGGTATCGAGATCGACCCGGAGAAGATCAAGGCCATCAGCCAAATGCCTCCCCCGAGCAACATTCGGGAGCTTCGAGGCCTGCAAGGCCACTTAGCCTATATACGCCGGTTCATTGCGAATCTGGCCGGCAAGTGTAAGCCCTTTGGTCGGCTCATGAAAAAAGGCGCTGCCTACGAATGGGATGAGGAGTGTCGGATCGCTTTCGAGGAAATCAAGCAGTATCTGCTCCAACCTCCGGTCTTGATGCCACCCGTCTCTAGAAAGCCGCTGGTTCTTTACGTAACCGCCCTGGAGAGATCCCTCGGCGCGCTGCTCGCCCAGAAGAATAACGAGGGCGCTGAGAACAGTCTCTACTATCTCAGTCGCATGCTTCTCGATACAGAGGTCAGATATTCCCTTATCGAAAAGAGCTGCCTTGCGCTCGTCTTCGCCGTGCAGAAGTTGCGACACTACCTGCAACACCACGAGGTGCAATTGATCTCTCGGGTGGATCCGCTGAAGTACATCCTGAACCGCCCCATGCTGACTGGCCGACTAGCACGGTGGGCGGTGATTCTCCAGCAGTTTGACATCAGGTTTGTGTCTCAGAAGGCCGTTAAGGGACAGGCGTTGGCAGACTTTTTAGCTGCCCATCCAACCTCCGCGGATCAATCCCTGGACCTGGATTTCCCCGACGAGACGATCCTCTCGGTCGATCACGCTATCCCATGTTGGCAAATGCATTTCGACGGCGCCTCCCGGAGCCCCACCGGTAGAAGGATCAACGACCCCAAGCTCAACAGAGTGGGTCTGGGTATTGTTTTCATTACCCCGGCGCAAGCCGTTCTGCCGTACTCCTTCCTATTGTCAGAAGGTTGTACGAACAACGAGGCGGAATACCAAGCTCTCATCACCGGCCTCGAGTTGGCCCTTGAGATCCATGTACCCCATCTACATGTGAAGGGAGATTCTGAGCTGGTAATTAAACAGGTTAATGGCGACTACGTCGTCAGGAAGCCAGAGCTTGCACCGTTGCTGGAGTACACCCTCCTTCTAATGGCCCAGTTCTCTTCTCGGCCAGAGGTTACCCATGTCCCACGGTCGCAGAACGGTCAAGCGGACGCCCTAGCTGGCTTAGCCGCATCGCTCGCAGAACCCGAGCAAGATGATTTGGTCATACACGTGGCCCACCGGAGAGTCATTGCTCCCGTCACCCAAGAGGACCGTGATGGCCTGCGGGTAAGTCATCTCACCGCCGGACCCTCCGTATCGGGAGTCCCGGGTTCGTCAGACGCAGTGGTTGAAACGACCCCCGATTGGAGAGCACCTTTTGTCGATTATCTCCAAAATGGCCAGCTCCCGGACAACCGGGCCGAGCGCGAGAGAATCCGACGCCGCGCGCTTCAATTTACCCTCCAGAGTGGCCCCAGTCTTGAGCAGACCCTCTATAAACGGAGTTTTGATGGTGTCCTCCTCCGTTGCATCCAAGGAGTAGAGATACCTCAAGTTATGCAAGAGGTTCACGCCGGTTCCTGTGGCGCCCATCAAGCTGGGCCGAAGCTGTCCCATCAAATCCGGAGGCTAGGGTACTTCTGGCCCTCCATGATCCACGATTGTATTGGGTACGCCAAGAGATGCCACGCGTGCCAAGTGCACGCCAACTTCTTGCATCGGCCGCCAGAACCCCTCCACCCCACCAAGTACTCTTGGCCATTTGCGGTATGGGGACTTGATGTAGTGGGACCGTACCCGCCGGCGACAGCCCGCCAGTGTAGGTTCATCCTGACTGCTACAGATTTCTTCTCCAAGTGGGCAGAAGCAGTTCCGCTCAAAGAGGTCAAGGCCCGTTCCGTCGTCGACTTTGTGAGCTCCAAAATCATCCATCGGTTTGGGGTCCCTCACGCCGTCCTCACTGACAACGGCACCAACTTCCGAGCAGCTGAATTGAAGAAATTGTACGCTAAGTATGACATCCGGTCAAACCATACCTCCCGCTACCACGCACAGGCAAATGGACAGATCGAGGCGTTCAACAAGACCCTCTCTAACATTCTGCAGAAGATGGTTGGTCAGAACAAGAAGAGTTGGCCGGATAAGCTCCCCAACGCCCTCTGGGCTTACCGGACGACGACTCGCAACTCTACCCAGGTGACCCCATATTCCCTGGTGTATAGAGCTGAGGCCGTCCTACCCGTTGAGATCCAGCTGCCGTCGCTACGCACTGCAGTTTATGATCACCAGACTTCAGATGAGGTAGCCGAGATCCATCTAGCTGAGTTAGAGGCACTGGATGAGAACCGGCTTCGTGCCCTGCACAATCTGGAAAGGCATCAGGACAAGATGGCAAGAGCCTTTGACAAGAAGGTTCGTCTCCGCTCCTTTCTACAGGGTGACCTGGTACTGGCCCTGCGAGCGCCAATGATTCCCGGAAGGAAACCGCCCAAGTTAGAACCCAAATGGTAAGGGCCTTATATCATCCATAAGGTTTACCCCAATGGAGCTTACTCCTTGGTGACCACAGATGGAGAGCGTGTAACCCCTCCCACCAATGCCAGATTCCTCAAGCGATACTTCGCCTAGGGCAAGAGATGGTCCTGCATGACCCTAAACTGCGAGAGGGTCCTGCACGACATTAAACTGCATGGGTCCTGCACGACATTAAACTGCATGGGTCCTGCATGACATTAAACTGCATTGGTCCTGCATGACTCTAAACTGCGACTTGGTCCCGCATGACCTTAAACTGTGTCTCCGTCCTCACTGCAAGACGTTAAACTGCAAGTCAGTCAGTTCTTCTTGACCAAGGCTCAGCCTCAGGCTTCTCGGCCTCTTTGGGCCCCCGACCCCGTTTCCACCGAGGTCTGGCCCCAGCCCCCTCGTTTCTCTCTGACTTACCCTCTTACGGGATTGTACGGTACAGTGTAGGACTACGTCCTCACGTTGGGATCATGCACCATACCGTACACATCCTCGAACGAGATGCCCCTCGTCCCGTATGACGTTAAAATGCATGTCAAGAACTACGTACGGCTTGATTCCCATCCTCATGGGATACGTAGGAACGCTCGGACGCCTCGTCTTGAGCCCAACCCAAGCTTCTCTCTTCCACTATTCCCCCTGGGAATGGTCTCCTTGGAGGATCTTTGTGTAGCAGGGCGTCGGCCTTCTTGGCCCCGCTCATGCAACCCCACTCACGCAAAGATTGTAAAGGTCGCACCATGCGCCCGCTCCGTTCTTCTACCCTCCCACGTCCTTACCGCATGACGCTAAACTGCATGGCCTTCAAGAACTACGTATGGCTTGATTCTCATCCTTATGAGATACGTAGGAACGCCCAGACATTTCGTCTGTTGGCCCAGCCCAAAGGCCAAAATCTTCCCCTCGGGTCAAGACATAGTGGGGTGCACACTTTTGCCCCGACCCACGTCGTGCAAGCCTCGACCCGGCTGCACATTCCCCCCTGGAGGTGTTTGCCCCTTTCGTGGATGGATTCACACCCGGAGGGGCCCCCAAGAACGGCCTGGATACAAAGCCCAAGGGCTCTCCTACCGATACGGGCCAACGCCCCCGAGGGTTTCTCAAGCAACAAATCGATACAAGTCCCGCGTTGCAAATTTGGTCAGCGGTCGACCCTCATTTGTTGCCCCCATGCGGGTCACCATAGGAACGCTGTGTTTCGAATATGGTCAACAGTGATTCATTCTGCCCCATCCTGAGGTGAAAAACTTCCCCCAGGTGGTGCTAGTGATCGGGCCCACAGCCCATGATTCCTCACCCGGAGCGTACGGTGTGGTGTGGGACTACGTCCTCATTCACGTCGGGATCATGTACCATGTCGTACAACTCCCCTTCCGAGGCTCAGCCTCAGGCCCCTTGGCCTCCTTGGGCCCCTAGCCCCCCATCCTCATGTAAGACGTTAAACTACAAGTCAGTCGGGTCTTCCTGATTGATACTTGACCTTAGGCCCCTTGGCCTTTCCAGGTCACAGCCTAGGTCCCTTCTTACCCGGAGTGTACGGTGTGGTGTCGGACTACGTCCTCATTCACGTCGGGATCATGTACCATGTCGTACAACTCCCCTCCCGAGGCTCAGCCTCAGGCCCCCTGGCCCCCCGTACTCATGTAAGACGTTAAACTACAAACCGGTCAGGCCCTCCTGACCGAGGCTCAGCCCCAGGCCCCTCGGCCTTTCTAGGCCGCGGCCCAGGACCTATCTTATAGGATTGTACGGTATGGTGTAGGACTACGTCCTCATTCACGTCGGTTTTTCGCCATACTATACACCTTGCTTAGGAGTATATTACTCCCCACCCAAGTCCCGCATGACGTTAAACTGCACTTCAAGAACTACGTGTGGCTTGATTCCCATCATAATGGGATACGTAGGACCACCTGGATGTCCAAGATCCGGTTCCAGCCCCATCTCTCCGGAATCCTCATCCCATCATGGCCCCTTGGCCCATCCTTCCTCCATGAGGAGATCATATGGTGCGGTGTGGGATTATGTCCTCATTTAGGAAGGTCTCGTAGTGACCACGCCATGTTTCCCGCACCACTGAGCTGTTTCGTCGATCCCTCTTTCGGCTGTTCACCAATGTGCTTAAGAGTACTCTGGTTCATTACCTGGAATGCCAAGATTTACTCGGACACGTCCGCACCCGCTTTCCAGGCTTTGCGTATCCCCGCATCAGGGCTTTCACCATTTTTCACACCCGGAGGGACCCCCAAGAACGGCCTGGATACAAAGCCCAAGGGCTCTCCTACCGATACGGGCCAACGCCCCCCAGGGTTTTGGACGACAAATCGATAAAATCCCGCGTTGCGAATATGGTCAGCGGTCGATGCTCGTTTGTTGCTCCCACCTCAGACTAACGCGATACAGACGCTGTGTTTCCTTCATGGATAACAGTTTTCCTCTGTCGCCACGCCAACCCATTAAGCCCAAATGTCGGGTACACAATTCACACCCTTCATCACTTCATCGTGTCCAAGTAGAGTCTCGGGATTCTTGGTACTTTTCCTCCGTGCACGTCTGCGCATTTGAGGAACAAGCTACATCAAAGGTGTCCTTCGAGACTTTCTGCTGACTCCCCTTAAATGGATGCCCCAAGTGTTGCAATGAGGGTCCCCCCCTTGTTTCCCACACCGAGTTTATCTCACGTGGGCTTAGGGATTGGGTTGACCTCTGTGCTTACTTGGGAGTTGTAACCACCCACGGTCCGAGCTCTAAGACCATAAACTAAGATTCTCATCTGGAACTACGTTCAAGACCCCTTGTCTTTGGACCCAGCTTGAGTTCAGCGAATTTACCTCTCTAATCCTGCCTTCAGGACCCTGATCACAGGACTGCGTGGCGCAGTGTAGGATTACGTCCTCATTCACGTCGGGTACACAATGGCTGCACCACGCACGCCCCCATTCTGAGGTTCAATCCTCCTATCCCCTGTCCTGCATGACATTAAAAGGCACCCTTCAGAACTACGTGTGGCTTGATTCCCGTCCTAATGGGATACGTAGGACCATCTGAATGTCTAAGATTCGGGTCCAGCCCCACCTCCTGGTGATCTCCTGATCTCCCAGTCACCTAGGCCACTTGGCCCATCCCTCTCCTGCGGGGGGTGTGTAGGTATGATACAAGGTTGAGGGCATCATGCCCCCCTTCCCCTGGGAATCTGCCATCTCTCGATCACCCTCACGGTTGAGTCCCTTGGCTCCCTGTAGTGGTTCACCCATGTATTGAGAGTACTCTGGTCTAGGACCAAGAGTGTCAGATTCAACTCGATCAAGTTCCTTCCACTTGTCAAGCTTCGTGTTCCCCTCTATTCGGACTTCCATCATCTTTCACACCCAGAGGGACCCCCAAGAACGGCCTGGATACTACGCCCAAGGGCTCTTCTACCGATACGGGCCAATGCCCTCCAGGGTTACGGACAACAAGTCGATAAAATCCCGCGTTGCGAATATGGTCAGCGGTCGATGCTCGTTTTGTTAGTCCTCCTTTCAGGCTAACGCGACAGGATGCTGTGTTGCGAACATGGTCAGCAGTAATCCTCTATCGTCACGCCAGCCCCTTCAGTCCTTGAATGTTGGTTGCATGATTCACATCATTTTCCACCCCATCATGTCCAGGTGGAATCTGGACACTTTTGGCACTATCCCTCAGTGCACCTTTGCATGCTAGGGAGACAAAGCTGCAATTTGGCGTCCTTCGGGACTCCCATGGTCCGAGCTCTAAGACAATAAACTAAGACCCATTTGGGACTACGTTCAAATTCCCATCCTCATGGGACACGTAGGATCACCCAGACGCCCTGTCTCAGGGTACAACCCATTCAGGAAGCCAGTCTCTCTCCCTGTTTCACCTCCGGATGGCGTACAATTTGATGTGGGATCATGTCTCTGTCAAATGTGTTTTATAAACACTGCGCACATTTCCCGCCTAGCATCGTCTCTGCTACGTCTGCACTGCATGACGATAAAATGCATGCTTGGTCCTATCATACGACCCTAAACTGTGACATTATCGTCCTGGCCGCACGACGAAAAACGGCACCGCATTGTGGTGACCTCCCTGTAGAGGACATCATGTTGGGTATTGGTCACGTGCCATGCCATTTGTCAACGCCCATCACAGCTTGATTCTTGTGGCGACATCACGACCTACAGTCCTAGGCCTGTCGCTTCACAAAAAAAAAACCATTCACCTTAAAGAACAAACAAGATACATCAAATTCTGCTTCTTTTAGTGCAAGGGCCACGTCCGCACTCCCCTTTTCCCCTGGCACTGGTATCCTACCGTGCCACCTTAGAGAACTACGTATGGCTTGATTCTCATCCTCATGAGATACGTAGGAGCGCCCGGGTACTTCCCCACGGGTCCAGCCTAACCCTGGTGTTCGGTCCCTCGACTCGAGCTCATTCACGTCAGGTTGTGATGTCATGCGTCCCCTGATCCCTTTTTCCAATCCATGGTCCGAATTCTATGACCATAAACTAAGATTTCCCCAAGGGAAAGGAATCTGCTCCCTCTCTCTAATACGTTTCGTTGACGTATTCAGATGTGTTTTGACAAAGAGCCCGAAGCATGAGATTTTCACGGGGACATTCCCCTCATCCCATGGCCAAGCTTCGTGAGCTCACTATTTGGATCCTCATCCTCTTCCACATCCAAAAGGACCCTCGGACGACGTGGATACTAAGCTTAAGGGCTCTCCATGAATGCTGGACCTAAGGGCCCTACAATCGTTTCGGGCCAACGTCCCTGCGGATATTCGACAACATCTGTGACACGGTCCCGTGTTTCGAACATGGTCAACGGTCGACCCTCATTTGTTTGTCCTCATTTCAGGCTAACGCGATAGGATGCTGTGTTGCGAATATGGTCAGCAGTAGTCCTCCATCGCCACGCCGTCACCATCGTGATCCGAATCTTGAGCGTCATGATTCACACATTTCCACTCCCTCATGTTCAAGTGGAACTTCACCATACTCGGCTCTTTCTCTTCGTGCATCTAGATGCGCTGAATGATCGTGTTAGTGTCATTGGGCCAGTAGTCACCGAGCATCCCTTTGCCCCAACCTGCCCCTCTCTGCGTTGGGAAATTCCCACCACTACTACTTGTTTCCCACACCGAGCACGACTCACGTGGGCTTAGTAGTTTTGGCCGGATGTGTACCAACACGGTTAGGCTGCTCTTCGTCCAGTACGACGTTAAACTGCGTTTCCAGAACTACGTGCGGCTTGATTCCCATCATCACGTGGGATACGTAGAGACGCCCAGGCATTTCGCCTAGGGTTCAGCCCCAGGAATCACAAAATCCTGTTCCTCCTCATTTCCAGCGCTCCTGGTGTTGCCCCAATCGTGCATACGAGCACGTTGGATAAACGGTGATTCGTCTATCCCGGAAGTTCCTCCTCCGATCAAGCCTTCCCCATCTTTCGGGAATCTGGACTGGTTTGAGGGAATTGTCGTCAAACGTCCCGCAAACATTGTAGGGATGCAACAAGACAATTCAACAGTGGAAATCGTGCGTGCTACGGAACTCAAAACAGAGGAGAAAGGAATAATTGAAGCACAAAAGTGTTAATAAAAGTTTCTTCGGGTTCGCTACAATACTCGGGGGTTGACTTCCCCCATGGACGGGTTGACTCCGTCAAAAGAGCGTTGCAGCTCCGCCACCCGTTGACTTGCGGCGTCCAGAGCCTGTTGCCGCTGATTTAACTCCCTCTCCTCTTCAGCAGCGGCGGGGCGTAATCCGTCAACCCTGGCCCGGGCCCTTTCCACCTCGGCCTGGACGACAGCCATCCTTCCAGAGGTCTGCTCCATATGCTCCTCAGCCTTTGCCAGCTGGGCCTTCAATCGTAAGACCAGCTCAGACTGTGCATCGAGAGTGGCTGAAAGATCGTTGGCCCGGATCTGCATCTGTTGGACCTCGCCTTCAGCCTCCTGGAGCTTCCTGATGCTGGTCGCCTTCCTCCGCTGCCATCCCACGCTCAGCCCACGATCATGCTCCCGGATCTTCTCAGCCATGAGGTCTCGGATGAGCGCGTGAGGGCGTTGGGCATCCACTCCCCCGGCACACAGTTCGCGCAACCGTGAGCGGAGCCTATTCATTTTGGCCAGCCATTGCACTTGGGGAGTGTCCCTGATAAAGCGCGTGATCAGCTTCCACGACCGGCGGCGGACTATGCTGCTATCTTCCTCATCAGAGGCTGTTTCGTCCCAATCCGCACGGTCAGCGGGCTCGTACACAGGATATGCCTGCAGGAATTCCTCAGCGGGATCCGCATCTGGTGTTGAGTCTGGTACGACACCTGACGCCGGCACAGGCACGACAGGACTGGGACTGACCGGTTGATCCTCTTCCTCGGAGTCCACCTCGATGACTTCAGGTATGACCCTGCTGGTGGTCCCGCCAGTGATGGTGTGCGCCGCAGTTGGAGGAGGTGAAGGGACTATCGTCACCATCACCGGCATGCCCCTGGGAGGGACGCCGCCAGACATCCCAACCAGCCTCGCCGCAGCAGCCCACGCCAGTCGGAGAACTGTATGACAGAAAGGGACATAAACGTTAGTCGACATGGCACACGTGTGGCAACGAAGAGACCGGTGAAAGAGACTTACGAAGATTGACCTCCGAGCGCTGCTCCCGGACTGGTACTAACGGGACTCCGAGACGGGGCCCCCCGTATACTGCTGGAAGATCTGGAGAGTCCAGAGGAGCCACCTCAGACCCCCTGGTCCCACCAGATGCAGAACTGGACGCAGCCATAGGCGCGGGTTCTGAAGGTCCCGCATCATCACCCGCCGAGGAGCGAGAACGAGGCCTACGAACAAGTTCCTCTTGCATGACCCAAACATTGGTAAGAAGTCCGTAGGGATTCAAAAACAGATCGTAAGAAGAGAAGTTCGGAATGTTACCTCGAGAGCCTCCGCGAAGTCGTCGGATTCTGAGCTTCGGTCTCCGACCTCGCCCTCCTCCAACGGGCTCCCTCCTCCAGCCTCATCCCCCTGAGAAGAGTTCCCTGATTCCTCCGGCAAGGGGAAGCGCTCCCTCAGATCGGCAGCTGATGGCTGTGGAGGGACCGTCCGATTCAACAGTACCCTCACCCGGTCTGTCATTGGGCGAGGGACACCACTGGAGTGGATGTAATCCTCCAGCTCGTTCAAGTATTGCTCCGCCTCCGCCGGAGACACCATGAATCCAGCCCGGACTGGGCCTATGCCCGGCAGTCTCATCCCGAGGTGATTCAGGTGGGCCCACACCTCAGATGGGCTTAGGAATTGCCGGTTGACGTCCCAGACGTCCCAAGCTTCTGGAAAGACAGCATCTTCTGCCATGTCAATGTGACGTAGCCGCTTCCCCGGAGCCTGAGCGGATATCCGACGGAATCCCCTCGATGGCCGCCCCTCCGGATGACCCTGCTCTCCCGGAACCACCGGATCCGCCGCTGCTGCCATACCCTCGGCCGGTGCGGGTCCCTCTGCCACGGCAGCCCCACTGCCACGGGAGGCCCTAGCTGCCCTCCTACACCGACCTCGAGATAAAGGAGGCCCACCATCACCAACCCGGATCGTTGGCTGCTTCAGCATCTCCCCGGGATAAGCGGCCTCCCAGCTAATGGCGTACTCCTTCACTAAGCCAAAGGCGGCGGTGGGTGGAGGCAATGTGATCTGCATCTTTCCATCCTCACGTGTGAACATGAGCCACAGCTGCCTCATCACACACGGGTGCTCCTCGTGACGCACCTCCCAGTATACCTGCGGGGTCAGCCGCTGGAGGCACCGGAACTGCCTCGCAAAACGGTGTGGGGTGTACGGTTCACAGATCGGCTCACGATCTATCCGAGCCACCAAAACTCCACCTCGGAAGGCCAGGAGGTAAGCCCGATGCTCTTCCGTTCCCCGTCCATCATCAGTAAGCCTTCCCGTCGGCAGTGGAAAAGGATGAAAGTTGAACTCGTCCGCCCTCCACACCCTATTCAGCACCATCGGAACGGCCAGTTTGAATGGGAAGCTCCCAACTGCGTTCAGGATGGAAGGGCGAAAGTCTGATCCCGGCGGCGAAATGGGGTTTGGATACTCGTAAATCCCCCTGATGTGCGCCGCGATCCACCCATACAGGAGGTGGAAGGGCCCGCATATTCTGGGCGGCTTCTTGCCCTCGCTGATACGTCGCAGCATTCTGTATAGCTTGGCGAGCATCGGGATCCCCAGGTTGATCCGCTGCCCCATGGCCAGCATTGATGCCATGATAAACGAGCTGGGCCGTACCCCCATGCTTGTATCTCTCACTGGTAGGATCCACCCACATATGAGGGCCGCGATGAACGCCGCCAGCCTAACTATTGGCTGTTGTTCGGTGCTGACGCTGAAACCCCAAGTCTTCCATTGGCTGTCCTCCAAAACCCGCCAATATGAGTGCCCCTTACCCCGCTGGGCTGCCCTCGGACAAGTTCGAGGCCTTGGAGGGAACTCTCGATTCTCTGGAAAGTTCAGGAAACACTTGAACCACCTCTTGAAGTGGACGTCCCTCACGGCCTCCTTGTCCTCTCCAGGGACAAGCGCCATCAGCGCTGACGCCAGCCGTGGCATTTGCTCAGCATCCCCCCACGCACTGATGACGGGGAGGAACTCGTCATACATGGCCCCCAAGATCGGGACCCCAGAAACCTGGTGGACATCCCACAGGCTGATGCCCACCTCCCCGTGATGCAGATGAAAAGTGTTGGTCCTGGACGACCATCTACTCAGCAGTTCCGGCATCAGCTGCTTTGGATGGTAAATGTGGAACTGGGAGGCCCATGCCGCCTCGTACAATCCCACTCTCCTCAGCTCAGCCTCGAACTCCTCGCATGAGGCGCCTTCCCAGTAGGCCCAGGCCCAGTCGTCGGTAAAATTGCCTCCCTGGAGCAGGTCCCACTCATCGGACCATCCCTTCTTCGGATCCTGCAGAGCCGCCTTCAGCATGGTGCGGTAGAGAGGAGGGGACGTCTCCGGTTGCAGTGGCCTCCCGTCAATGTCGTTCACATGATTGTGGAGACAATCGGCGGTGACGGGTGTGAAATCCTCCCGCGCGTGACCATCGGCCGCCCCGAACCATTGGTGTTGGCACGGTGTGCTCCTGAACCAACAAGCTGGTTCATCCCTTCCTGCCTCAGGGATGAAGACGTCATCCCTCAGCCCGAAGACGTACAACGGTAGCTTTTTGCACTGTGGATAATCCTTCTGACCTTCCGACAGCAGATCTGTCAGAGAAGTGTGGTCTGAATGGCTGCGAACCATTTCCCCCAAGCCTGGACGGTTGGCCATCTCATCCCGGCGAGCAGCATCTGCGAGCACTCCCAGCACAGCTTCTTGATGGGCCATCTTTAATGTCGACCCTTAGAAAAGTTTTTTTCCCCTGGATCGCGAAGCTCGGCCGCGAAGCTCGGCCGCGAAGCTCGACCGCGAAGTCGGATCGCGAAGATCGGTCGCGAGACGAAGCCACGAAGTCTGGCCAATGCAGACAGAGGTTCGCTTGGCGCGGACGCGGAGTCGGAGACTCGCGGTTCGCCGCGAAGCTCGATTCGCGGAGTGCTGTCGCGGAGTACGCGGAGCTTCGCCAAATCGAGAGCGCACAAAAAGACAAGACACGTGAAGACAAAAGAGGGCGGACCCCCTATTTATAGGCGATGACCCCGGAGCATCGCGGCGCGCCTCACCCGCGCGAAGCATCGCGGCGCGTCCGGATCCGCGGCCCCGATGAGCATCGCGGTCCCCCTTCGCGACGACGCATCGCGAACCACCGACAGTTTTTGGCGATTGTCCCTCAGACTTCGACCCTTCGCCCTCCGCGGCTCCAAGTCTGAGGGGGGGCATTTGTTGGCGCCAAAAATATGGCCCGAAAGGAAAGAACCAAAAAGACAGCCGGCGCGCTGCCTCGCGAAGGACAGCCGCGAAGCACAGCCGCGGAGCCCGTCCGCGGAGCCCCGCCGCGAAGCGTCCCGACCTTAGCGACGCCGCGAAGCTCCAGAGGCAGTGATCCTCCGCGAGCGCGTTTGACGTTCGCGAACCGCCGCGAAGCTCCAGAGGCGGTGATCCTCCGCGAGCGCGTTTGACGTTCGCGAGCCGCCGCGAAGCACCGGAGGCGGTCATCCTCCGCGATCCGGTTTGACGTTCGCGAGCCTCCGCGAAGCCCCGAAGGCGGCGCGCGAGCCCTGCTTCGCGGCGCCCCTTCCCTATAAATACTCGACTCCCCTTGAGTCCACGGGACGGAGAATCCGACCTTTCAGCTTCTCCTCTCCTGAATCGCGAAGCAAGCTTTGCCCCGGGAATCATGAGCTCCGCGAGGTATTTCTACTTCGCGAGACGACTCTGATTTGTTTCGTTTTGAGCCCCTCTTCCGAGAGGGATGCCCTTCGCGAAGCCCAAGGGCGTTCGCAAAGGAAGGGGATTCCCAAGGGAACCCGGGCAGCCGCGGAGCACTCGTGCTTCGCGAAACACCCAACCAATGCTAGTAATCCCTATGCCAAGGCAGGATAACTATGCATCGCGAAGCACATTGCTTGGCAGGACCCTGCTTCGCGAGCCACTCCTTCGTGAGGCAGTGCTCCGCGAACACTGTTCCACTTCGCGAAACACCCAACCAATGCTAGTAATTCCTATGCCAAGGCAGGATAACTATGCATCGCGAAGCACATTTCTTGGCAGGACCCTGCTTCGCGAACCACTCCCTCTTCGCGAGGCAGTGCTCCGCGAACACTGTTCCACTTCGCGAAGCACCGCCCACTCCCACCTACGCCCCATGCTAAGGCCAAGGCACCCCACTTCGCAAAGCACATTCCTCTGCTTAGCGATTCCTCCTTCCGTGCGACCCTCCAGGTTTGCACGATGTGATTTCAAAGTCCCATGGACAACATCTCCCGTAGCGTTGCTTCGCCCAATGCTCCTTCGCATAGGCACGCTAACGGCTATTGCTTCTTCGCATAGCCACGCTAACATGGACCCCTCGATGGCTCCTCCCTCGACCCCCCTCTACCATGGCCTTACTGGTACCTTCCCTTCCCCAAGGACCAGAGGGTACCAGTTATGTAAGCCCTAGGGGTGTGGAGTGAACCCACCTCGTCCGAGCTGCAGGACGTTAAACTGCCAAGCACCGCGTCCTCAACACATGACGTTAAACTGTGACCCAACCTCGTCTCCCTCACGAAGGGTCCCCCCAGCTCGAGAATTCATTACACCGCTCGTCTCCACGGGAATGGAACTCTTCCGCACATGGAATGAGATCCTCCTTGTCGGAGTGGTGTATGTTCGCAGGGGAAGGGTCGCCTCAGAGCGTAAATCCCTAACCTTTGGTACGGATGATTGCACCCGTGCATCTCGGTACTTCCCCACTGCCAAGGTCAGTAGGGAACATGATAGGGAACGAGGCACGTCCCATTGTCGGACCAAGGTCCATCTTTCCCGTGCTTTGTCGCACCATGGGCCTCCATCCTGGAGTAAGTCCCAACACCATGGGCCGCCCAACGCGTAAGCCCCTCTTCGCTTCTCACGGACGCACCCTTCGCGACGTGATCATCAGGTCCTTGCAACCTCTTGTTTCTCACACCGAGCATGACTCACGTGGGATTAGAGTGAGCACCGACCCTGACAAACTCCCCATTTGAACTACGAGGTCTTTGATCCATGTCAAGGCATGGTACGTAGGAAGCCTCCGCGAGGTTCAAGCCCACCATTAGTGGACCAAGGTCTACTCTCCATTTGAACTACGAGGTCTTTGATCCATGCCAAGGCATGGTACGTAGGACGTCTTTATGAGGTTCAAGCCCACCAATAGTGGACCAAGGTCTACTTTCACGTCGGTTCACCGACACACCCACCCGTCGCTCATTCACGTCGAGTCCCATTCCAGTCCAGCGGTAAGCCGTTGTGACCATTTGAACTACGAGGTCTTTGATCCATGTCAAGGCATGGTACGTAGGAAGCCTCCACGAGGTTCAAGCCCACTCATCACCCAATTCACGTCGTGTTCTACCTACGTCCAGCACGACGTTAAATTACATTCCAGTCCAGCGGTAAGCCGTTGTGACCCATTCCCACCTGAACTACGTGGTCTTTGATCCATGTCAAGGCATGGTACGTAGGAAGCCTCCACGAGGTTCAAGCCCACCAATAGTGGATCAAGGTCCCTCACTTACGTCAGCTCACCGATACCCACCACCCGTCGTTTATTCACGTCAGGGTTCATTACCGTCCTGCATGACGTTAAACTGTATCATTTGAACTACGAGGACTTTGATCCATGTCAAGGCATGGTACGTAGGAATCCTCCCAGAGGTTCAAGCCCAACTCCCATCGGACCAAGGTCCACCCTCATGTAGGTACGCTGACGATGCCCATCGGACCAAGGTCCACCATCACGTCGGTTTACCGGCACCATCCCGAACTACGCGGACTTTGATTCCCTGCCACGGGGATACGTAGGAAGCCCCTTCAAGGCTCAAGCCCAACTTCGTCGTCGCCACCCCTGCGATGGTCCCATTCCATTCTCAACCGTCTCCGCGAGACGTTAAACTCGCGACCTACCTCATGGTAAACATGAGATGCCTGAGGAAAACCTCGGATGGAACGCCTTTGGCGTAACCGTCTTTGCTAGACGTTAATCTTGCAAACATACCCTGTGTTGAACACGGGAAGCTGAGGAAAACCTCAGGTACGTGTCTATGACATGTAACCCCCCGCGCTCGATGTGGGATACCTCGGGTTTCCACGCCCTCGAGAAGCCTTGTGATCAAGGACAACAGACAGACATGCCAGGTACCCCAGCATCCAGACACGCTACTGATGCCTCAAACGTGATTACTCCCCTGACCGAAGGTTGCTGCCCTGACTGGACCCTTTGGAATGTCCCGACAGAAGCAGTGTAATTAACCGGCGTCCATGGAAACATGGCACTGGGAAGAGTTTCACGAACTACGTATTAAATCTATAAGGGAGACCCGGACTAGGTGACGAGTTCTGAGGAGGAATCCACAGGAGGAAGAACCGACATCCCATCATCCCGTTTCGATCAAGGAGCAGACGTACCTGAATAAGGAACGAATGCCGCCCGCCTTTGGAAAGCGGGAATGCGGGGCAACAAAGCCGCGCGTCCCCCTCCTCCGCGGACGGATGCGCGCGCGCCCCGACGAAAGCGTCGGAAACAGAACCCTTGTTATTTTGACTATCATCGCAGATTTCTTCCAGCTGATCATCCGTTTCGCAGAAACAGATCTCATTTCAGAAAAGGAATAGTTGAAATGGATGGACCTCCAAAAATGCTACGAGGTTTGGAGTTAAAATCAGCTGTATTTTCATTACCTCCCATCACTTTTGGTCCCACAATAAACTAACAGAAAATTTCTGGATTTGGGAAAGAACACAATTGGATTAAACGTATCATATTTTGGGATTTGCCATATTGGTCTGATTTTTTGGTCCGCCACATGTTGGATGTCATGCATATTGAGAAGAACTGTTTTGATTATTTGTTTCATACAGTTTTGGATACGCCAGGAAAGAGCAAAGACAATGTAAATGCACGTTTAGATCTTGCCCAAATTTGCAGGCGTCCAGAATTGGAACTCTTTGAGAATGTCAGAACAGAAAGGTTACTGAAACCAAAAGCAGCTTATACATTGTCTAAAGAAAACCGTTTATTATTTTGTCAGTGGATTGCAGATTTGAGACTTCCAGATGGCTGTGCTTCCAATTTGGGTAGATGTGTAAAGAATGGTCATATTACTGGATTAAAAAGTCATGATTGTCATGTTATAATGGAGAAACTTCTACCCATTGGATTAAGAGGTTTGTTGAATTATGTGATTTGGGATTCCATAACTAACATGTCTCTTTTTTTTCGGGAAATTTGTGCGGCTACGGCAGATTATGATGCTCTAGGCAAACTTGAAAAAGATGTTGTTGTAATAATATATAAACTGGAAAAAATATTTCCGCCGTCTTTCTTCGACTCAATGGAACATTTGATGTTACATTTGCCATATGAAGCCAAATGTGGAGGTCCGGTACAGTTTCGATGGATGTACCCATTTGAAAGATGCATGCAAAAATTGAAAAGAAAAGTACGTAACAAAGCATATGTTGAAGGATCTATTGCAGAAGCTTATTTGCAAGAGGAAATATCTTTTTTCTGCTCCCATTATTTTGAATCTGAGTATCCTTCAAAACACAACCGAATGGGACGGAACGATAGGAATATTGATGAAATCCACAATCAATTATCTGTTTTCAACCAGTTAGAGCTTGGTTTTGGTGGAGTTTATGAACTCTGGCTTTCAGATGATGAACATCAGAGAGCTTATACGTATGTTCTGATCAACTGTGAAGAGATGACATCAGTTGTATTGTAAGTGTTTATATCACTTATTCTATCATTTATGTTACAGTAAATAACTTTGGTTTTTATAGGTTGTATGATAATCATATCAAGAAACAAATTCCACAAATTACAGCAGCTGCTCTCGAAGAACGTCGACTGAAAAATTTCTCTCAGTGGTTTCAAAAACTAGTAACATAAATTATTTTTCTTTTAGCAACTCATTAAATGTATAGTTTACTATATTGATAATTATTTCACAAATTTTCAGGTGTCTCGACATGCTGATAAAATTGACAAACGACTGTGTGTATTGAAGAACCCACCTTCCAAACTTGTTAAAACTTATAATGCATATGTGGTGAATGGATTACAATTCTACACACATGGATATGGGGAATCGAAAAAAACAATGAACAGTGGAGTTAGCTTGAGAGGATCTCATCATCGAGAAAATGAAGTTGACTTTTATGGCATACTTGATGAAATCATTGAACTCTGTTATCTTGGACAACATTACATAACCATGTTCAAATGTCGGTGGTTGGATACAGAGAGAGGCGTGCGTGTTCATCCGACTCATGGAATCATCGATATTAAATGTAAAAGTGTTCTCGCAGTAAATGAACCATTCTTATTGGCTCAAAATGCATATCATGTTTATTACGCGAAGTACTGTGCAACATCAAGAGAATTTACTGATTGGTGGAGTGTAATAAAAATCAAAATTCGAGACAACCAGTTTAGTCAAAGTGAATGTGCTTTCATTGATGTGCAAAGAATTGAAGTATTTCAAGAGAGTACTCAAAATCAATCTTTTTTACAAAGAGACATGAGTATCGATGAAGACACCCCACATTTAAGAGTCGGTGATGACGATGATGTTAATGATGTCACATTTGAATTTGAAATGGTAAGAGATGAAGCAACTGTAACTCGAATGGATATCGATGACGTTGAGGAGGAATATGAAGATGACATTGACATATATGATGATGATGATGAAGATGAACACTGATAGCATTCCATGGTTTTTATATACAATCATAATATGTATATATGTATATATAATAGTAATTATCAATTATATGCTAACATTAATATTTTCTGTTTCAGATGGACGACGCCACATTTCGTGAGTTGGCGGATGCTGATCTGACTTTCGATGCGGAAGAGTTGCTGACAGATGACCCTCAGCCTGCAGGTGCTCCAGGGAGTACGCGGAGGGGGCGCGGTCTTGCACGATTGATGATTCCTGACCCCGTCCTCGAGCGACGTCCACGTCTTGGTTTTGATCCACGCACACGGAGGTGTGATAACCTGTGTGATAACCTGTGAATATGACTAACATTTCATTAGTTTTCCGCATATATCAGTCGGACAGGGCAGCTCTATTTTGCGCAGCTATTTCTCTCAGTCGTGGACCACATGGGAGCAGATTCCCATTGATGTGCAGCAGGCCATGTTCGGCCATTGGTTGGTACGTACGTAAATAAATTATTTTTATTTTGAAAATTATTTCATTTCTAACTTGATATTTTGATTTATTTGTAGGGTTTATGGTATCCGATCGAGGATACCATGCGTGACGCCATCCACGAGGCATGGGAGGTGGCCATGCGTGATCACCTTCGTCAGTTTTTGCACAATTTAAGAAAAGCTGCGATGAAGAAAGCAGGAGTGTCAGATTTTGAGGAGTCTTGTAGAGCACACCGACCAGAGTATATTTCATCCCATGTATGGGATGGATTATGTGCGCACTGGTTGAGTGGTTCCTTTCAGAGGAGATCATCGGTGGGGAGGCAGAATTGGGGGAGACAGGAGGTGACTCATCGAGCTGGGAGTCGTTCTTTCAGTACTCATAGACAGCATCTGGTACGTACATTATTATTTATAAATATTTGGTATAACTATAAATATTAACAGTTTATTTTTTATTCTTATAGGCTGTCGAGAACCCCGATATTACAGAGTACGGCGTATATCGGAGGATGTATAGTGATCCTGCTACTGGGGAGCTCAGAGGTGATCGTCAGCATCACATCGTGGTCAGTATTATTTGTTTTCAAGTTTAAAAATTAACTGCATATAATATATTCACAATTTTAATTTTAAATTGCAACTATAGGAGTCATATTAGGCCGCAGCGGCACAGGCCCGACCTGAGAGTCAGGCCGAGTCATCAGATCAGACCACTGCCCGTCAGTTTGATGAGGCGGCATGGATGCAGGCCACCCAGTATGCCTTCGAGAAGGGCCAGGTAGTTGGTATCGGCTCTCGACTGACTCCCGGAGATTATTATGGCAGTGCTGCGATGTCGGCGTCCAGCTCGAGAGGAGCTCGTGCATCTTCTTCTACATAGTATGAGGATCAGTTGCGATCTCAGACTGTATAGATAGAGAGTCTCCGACAGGAGCAGGAGCAGATGCGTCAGCAGCATGAGGAGGAGCGTCGACCCCATCAGCAGCTGTACGAGGAGCAGGCGAGTCGGTGGCAGCAGCAGCATCAGGAGAAGATGGAGTACATGCACCGACTCACTCATGCTTTAGGGATGGAGTTTCCTCCACCACCATCTCTAGATCCCCCACCTCCCCCCCTCCTTCAGATTAGAGTTTGTATTTCTGTTATAAAATTTGTGAAATCAAAATATTTTTTTTCCTATTAGTAGTTTCTGTCTCATTATAAAATATTAATAATATTATATTTTTAAAAAACAATATTAATATTAATAATAATATTATTTATATTTTATAATATTAAATTATATATATATATATTAAAATTTTATAATATTATAATTTAATTATATTTTTTGTAATACTTGAATTATTTTAATATTTGAATGTAAAATAATTCTATTATTTTTATATTAATTAAAATAACTTATTAATATTTTTTTTATTTATGAAGTATAATTCTAATATTATTATATTAATTAAATAATTTATTAATAATTTTTTATTTTTTATTTTTGAATTATAATTCTTTTATTATTATATTAATTAAAATATTTTATTAATAATTTATTATTTTTATTTGTGAATTATAATTCTATTATTATATTAATTAAAATAATTTATTAATAATTTATTTTTTTTATTTTTTTTATATTATTTGCGACGGGATACTATGCCCGTCGCAAATACTAGTATTATTAATAGGTTTTTTTTTAAACAGTATTTGCGAAGGGTCCCGTCGCAAATACTTTTTATAGTATTTGCGACGGGATACCATGCCCGTCGCAAATACTAGTATTATTAATATTTTTTATTTTTTTAATAAAGTAGTATTTGCGACGGGACCCGTCGAAAAAGGATTTGCGACAGGTCCCGTCGCAAAAACTATTTTAAAAGTTTTTTACAAAAATACGGAATACTATTTGTGACGGGGAGAATGACCGTCGGAAAAAAAGACTTTAGCGACGGGCCCGTCGCAAATAAGTGTAGTTGCGACGGCGTTTTCAGCACCGGGCTATGTGCGACGGGCCCCCATCGCAAATGTCTATTTGCGACGGGATCCCGTCACAATTTCCCCGTCGCAAATACCTGTTTTTCTAGTAGTGTTTGAACAGATGTGGATGTACTATCTTAATGTCTATTGAGTTCCCATCCCACTTCAACTCCAGAACCTCTAGTGGTTGTGCAAAGCCTATTGGAACCTGATACTTGACCTTTACTAGATGAAAAGTGAGGCATAGAGAAACAAACTTTGCTACAACCTTCTTCATCCCTGGCCACCAGTGCTGACGCCGGAGGTCTTGGTACATATTTTCTACACAAGGATGTAATTCCATAGAGGACATATAGAACTCCCTCAACACCTCCGTACGTAGCACCACTGGTACCATGGTACATCCCTTGAAAAGGATTACGTGCACCCACCTTCATAAATTCTATCAGTTGCCAATCCTGAGGATATCTGGGCACATAGAGCCTCACAGTCAATGTTCCCAAGCTGCGCCTCCCTGACTAGCTAATGGAGTGGGGGAGTGACGGTCATAGACTAGAGGTATGCTGCTCCATCTCTATCCACGAAGGATATCTACAATGCGGATAGCTGATCTATCTCCTCACTCAGTAACTGTAGACAAGACCTCATGCTATGTGCATCTACTACCACGTTCCCCTTCCCAAGTGTATAAACTATCTCAATGTTATAGTCTTGAAGTATCTATAGCCATCACCACTATATCAGTTTTAGGTCCTTATGAGAAAAGATATATCTGAGACTCTTATGATCAGAGTAGAATTTAAATCTCTCTCCCATCAAGTGATGTTGCCACGCCTTCATGGAAAATACCACTATTTTTAACTATAATTCATGGGTATCATAGTTCTACTCATGTTTCCTAAGCTATTATGAGCCATAGGAAATCACTGCTCGCTCCAACATTAGAACACACTGATGTCATGTCCCTGACGCATCTCAGTAGAATACATACCCAACGCCCTCTTCTGGAAGCCTCAAGATGGGGGAACTTTTCAGTCTCGGTCTCATCTCTTGAAAAATATACTAGAATCTATATGTCCATATGAAGGGTTGTACCTTCTATGTCAAAGATGACAAGGGTTCCAAAATTCTGGAAAATTCTGGCAATAAACTCTGATAATATCCTGCCAACCTCAGAAACCTCCGCACCTCGGTTACACTCCTAGTTGGAACCCAAGAAAGTATAGCCTCTATCTTCACAAGATCCACTGCCACTCCAACCTCTGAGATAACGTGTCCCAGAAAGTGGAACTCTTGTATCCAGATCTATAACTTTGAGAGCATACCATAAAGCTAGTGCTCTTGGAGTGTATCTATAACTATCTACAAATGACAGACATGCCCCTCTTTCGTCTCTATGTACAATAAGATGTCGTCTATGAACACCACCACAATGAGAATGAGGTATGGCTGAAAGATCCTGTTCATGAGTCTGATGAACACTACTGGGGCATTTTTCACGCTGAACATCATAACTGAGAACTCATAGTTTCCATACAGAAATTTGAAGGCCGTCTTCTGCACATCCTCATCTCTTACTCTAAGTTGATGATAGCCTGATCTAAGTTCTATCTTCAAAAACCAATGAGATCCCTTCAGCTGATCAAAAAGATCGTCAATCCTTAGAAGTGGATACATGTTCTTCATGGTCAACTAGATTAGGTGCTGATAGTCCACATGTCGTCTCAAACTCCCATTTTCCTTCTGGGTGAACAAAAATAGGGCTCTCCATGGAGCAACACTAGGCCTTATGAACCCCTTTCTGTAAAAAGCCTCCAATGATACCCATAACTCCTGAATCTCCATGAGAGACATCTGATATGCTGGTGTAGATATATGTGTCGTCTTGAGGTACAAGTCAATGTAGAAGTCTACCTCTCTACCTGGATTTAGTCTTGGAAAATCTTCAGTAAAGACATCGGCATACTGGTCCATCAATACTGGATAGTTCATACTCTCAAAATATACCACTCTGAGGGTAAGTCTAGCCAACTGATGTGTAATCGGCTAAACCCTCCTATGGGTAAATCCATCATGTTCTACAAAGGTTCCCTTCTCACCGGTGAAGAAAAACCTGCTCCCGTCTGCATGAACACACCGTACTTTCCTCATAATACTGTAAATATTTCCATGGACTATGGATAACCAGTACATACCCAAGATGATGTTGTAAGTCCTTGACGCCGCGACATGGATATCTCAGCTGAAGCTCTCACCTCATAGAGTAAGCTCAAACTACCGGTACTTGTGTGTAAATGTCGAATCATCTCCCATAGGAGTCTCTTGCCGTAATGATCGAACCAACGAATCCAATAGAATCTCCGAGATTCGAACGAGGGTCGTGGAAACAAAATAGTGACTGGAACCTGTGTCAATATGAACTGTAGCTAAGGTGGAGTAGACACCAATCATATATCTAATCATATCTGGAGCATCGTGGTTGTAGGCCACAACTACCTAAAGATGAGCTCAGCCATGTCCACCTACTCCCTATGTTCGGGGTGGGCCACCTAGTAGTGGTGGTGGTAGAATATTGAATCTCCACACATCACCTACTGCATGACCAGCTCCCCTACCACATATTCCCACCTGCAGACCTCCTCACTCAAACCTTTGCCTCTACCATGCGGGTACCTCGACCGTCTGCTGGTTTCCTATATAGCGGGTTGGGAAATTGAGAGCCATGTGACACTACCCGTCGTATGTGTAGCACTGCCTATCCCTTTTCTGACCTCCTCTACCTTGTGAGCTCCACATCTCGGACCCTGCGTCTCGGGGCCATCCTCCAGAAGGATTTTTCTGATGGATCTCTGTGTCATCTGACAACTGCCAACTACAGAAGTCTCTACTACGTGTCTCCCTGTGGTGGGTCTCACTATCAGTGTATGCTCATCTTGGAAGATCTCCACCAAAAGTTCTTGTTCTAGAACCCCATCCGGCATTGGAATACTGAGTGATATCATCGATGCTCTGATCTCCCATCGGAGACCCTGCTCAAGGGTCTGGGCCCTGAAGAAAAGGTCTCTTACCAAGTCAGTGGAGTAGCGGGAGTGATCAGTGAACCTCATTGAGTACGGGCCCACAATCATGCTGCCCTGCTTTAGGTGTAGTAGCTCATGTATATGCACATAGCGTAAGGCCCCTGAAATGAACTCTTCCCCAAAAAGGCTCTTGATGTCTGACCAGATGAGGGTCACCTCATCGTGTATCTAGAACATCATGATACACCATATCCCAATTGTTTCCTACAAAAGACTGGCTTCTAGGATCACCATAAGGTCACCTGATGTCATAACCATGTAGAAGACTTGGGCCATAGCCTCCAGCCAATCCTTAGCCGCATGTGGGTTTGTCTCACCTTAGAACCTCAGAGGCCTCTACTGCTGGAACTCATGTAATGGGATTAGTCATCGTGTATCCTCTACTAGTGGGGGCTAGTGGCAACGACTACCTAACATGTAGTGGTGCGGCTGGTACACCACCCGAAGGTTCTAACGCCGTAAGAGGGCCCTGCACCAAGGCCTCATCACCCGGTGGGACATTGTAACATACTCTCTTGGGAATACTCATGCGATTTTTACATGAAGGCATACTAAAACAAAACAGGTGTTCCATGATCATTAAGTTATACTTGGTGAGCTGACTCAATAGATCAAAAGAAAACTTTTCAAAACACACACAATCAGTGTCATTGTGCAATAAGTTGGATATCATAAGTCAGAGTCCTGGTGTATGGATACATTGGCCTCCACACCAATATTGATTCCCCAAACTGAAAACCACTCATAACACATGACACTATTTCCACATAGTAAATATCATAGTCATTGTTTTTCGGTAGAACCGACTCCTCTGACACCACTTTGTCACGACCCGTCCCCTAGGGCTCCTACTATGACTACCCCAAGTCCATCTTCCATAGGCTAGGGGCTGACGACTAGCACCAGAAATGAGTATCCCTAAAACGGGAAAGAATTTACTTTAAACTTGTACAAACACATAGACTATAATGCAAAAAGGTGCAACCACGAAGTAAACTAATTTAGTAAAAGAGTTCTGAAAGAAAAGGTTCTGGAATACAAGCCCAACTGAAAGATACAAGTACAAATAAAAAAGGGAAAAAATCCAATGTGTCATCCTCCAAGGATGCTACCTGAAGGGTAGGTATAGATTTCCTCATCACCGCTCTATGTCCACCCCTCTCCTCTGCATACCACATTGTCCTGGATCCATATAACCTCATCCCAACTGCTCTTCGTCTGCACAAGACACAACAAGGTGCGGGAAACGCCCATGCACGAGGGAGTATAAAAATACCGACTAGGGACCTTGATACCCCCAAGTTATCTCAGAATTCTACAATGGAAAACCACCAAGCATGATATCAATCACGAAGCACAAAGTAATATAAATGGCTCAAAAAGAGTCTTATCTCAAACCATGTTTTTAGTGAAGTATTGACGGACAAATGATTAGTCGTTAAGGTAGATCATCTTATTCTATCAAGAGGCACTGCTACTGACCATACGGAGTCTGACCCACATAGGATCGATAGGTAACTGACCCCCGTAATGACACACATAAGATTTGGCCCACACATGATCAATAGGTAACTAACCCCCGCAATGACCCACACAAGATCAATAGGTAAATGACCCCCGCAATGACCCACACAAGATCTGACCCACACTGGATTGGTATGAGCTAACCCACATAGGATCACTGAGCTTTGAAACACATAGGATCTAACACACACAGGATAGGTATGCCCTGACCCACAAAAGATCACATAGCGCTGACCCACACAAGATCTCTTGGTACAAACCACTGTATGATCTATCACCAACCTCCGTCTCACTTCCAGCCACTGGATTCCTCGCACGTAGTTTGCTAGAGTTTTATAGAATTTTACCTTGTGATATCGGTCATACCTCGACCATCACTATGCTCCAAAATGAAGTATCCCAATATACCACCATGTCATAAGGGTTCCAATGCGACAGAGTGTGTATCAATCGAATGCTCAGTTTTTGAGTAATAAGCATTTTATTTCCAGGTTCCAAGTAAAATTCGAGTTCGATCTAGCCCGACCATACTATATCTGTCTCCAAAAATCTATAGGATTATATCAAAAAAGGAAAATATAGATCCAAGGACCCCAAAACCATATAAGGTTACTCCAAAAGATGTCGGGTTCAAAATATATGGCCCTTTATTTGTTTCTAGGCCCGGTGGGGCATGAGTCCGGTCCGACCTGGTCAGAATGACCTTGCCCGACGCGGTCTGGGATGGGCCGTAGTGGGCTTGGTCTGTCCCACAAGGGGGTGTCATTGTCGCTGTTCGCCAGAGCTGTAAATTGTGGGGGTGTGACCCCCAGTCTCCCGAACCCCCAAATAGCCGGAAGGTTATTCATTTTGTGAAGCGCCGACACCACATGGGTGTCTCTTGGTCATCGCAGAACCCATGCGGCAGGTTCATCCTCCACCACAGACTCTGCTGCGACTACTGCTCACTGGATGTGTGTTGGTCGCGTCGCCTCCCCTTCCACAACTTGATGATATGTCAGCCACCTCCTTTGTCCCCCTTGGGTGACGAGTCGCATCCCCTTCTCACCAGCGGCGTGTGATGGCGTGCCGTACTTCCTCCACAACCTACTGGTGCTGGTGATTCTGATGACTGCTCAAGCATTGTGTCACAGCCTCCTTTTACGGTGCATGTTGTTGTGCGGAATCCTTCATAGCCGGTTTGTGCCACCCCACCGATGGTCTTTCATGGAGGTTCAAGGATAAAAATATTTTAGAGGGTTTGGGTCAGGTTCGTTTGGCCCACATCCTCTGCACTGGCTCGTAAACAAGAGGAAGTATAAATAAGTTCAATATAATTCACTTGAATTTAAAACAATGATCAAACCCCTACCTCGTAATTCCATTGGAGAACATCCACGCATGAAACTGGGTTGGTGATTGCCGTCATCTGAATCCATCTTCCAATGAAGAGGCTTGTAAATCATCCATAGTTTGGGGTTTCGGTGTCGCTCGTCACCACTTGCCAGAACCTGCTCCATCTTCCAAAGGTTTGACCTCTTGGAACATTGTCCTCACTTTGTTGATTTGTGATGCTGCGACGATACCCCTCCCCAAACTCCATATAAATAAGTGAGTGGGAGGGTAAGTAACGACGCAAGGAATTAATGGGGGCTCATTAATTAGGAACCTTTCTAATTTCTCAATGACATTATTACTAAAGATTGAAAAGTGAAGACATTTATTGTCTTGACACATCGTGGGTCCCACACTCTACTTGTCTATTGGTGGAGAAGAAAGAAAAAAATTAAAATTATTCTATTTCATTTCTTTTAAAATGTCAGAAATCATAAAATTTTGTCAAGACCTACTACGGTCAATGTAAAGTCTCTCTTATGCGAATCCCAGTGCTGCGGATTAAACGATGCCCTCAGATTTTTAATCTGAGCACGGGTTCAATGTTATAAAATTCTGCTCAAACATTTACTGAACCTATAATAAAAAATGATCAGAAATAATTCAGGGCACACTGGGCCATGGAATCAGTTGCTGCCAATTTTTTCAGACTCGTAATAATTCCATATAATTAAAAAAATCACATGGAAAATCTTGGTCTTTACATCAATGCAGAATAATGATGAGAATGGAGTTTGATAAAGAACATAGAAAAAGTGAATTTAATATTATCTAATATTTCTTTTCAAATGATTATATTTTGGGAAATCAAAGGGTTATAAGATGGGAAATAATTAAAAAAATATTTAATAAAAAATATTACAAAAAAAGATCGAATGATAGCTCATGTAAACCCCAAACAAATAATATTAGACAAATTTCAAATTCAACATTCAATAATGAGTGAAAACAACAATTGAGGAGTCCCCACTCAATAATGGTTCAGAGGTTGATGAAGAATGTGATGAACATTGAGAGAGAAGACCTATAATATTCACTACCTCTTGATCCACCTCTATACGATCATCATTCATTATTCGATGTTAATCCTCTAATGAAGAATTCTTTTGTTATCCACTCATATATTAAAAGCGGTATAAAGATTACTATTGAAACCAACATAATTATTTTTTATAGAGGTACGGTTAGGTTAGGTTTATAAAATAAATAAATAAATTTAATTAATTAATCTACTTTACAAAACATACAATGGATTCCCCAGAAAAACATCCAACATTGACCAAGCATAAGTCATGCCGAGGGTAATACCAATGATCAAGAATTAGTCATTGTCTTAGATTTTCAATTCGAGGATACATTTGGGAGATATTCCATTATTTTAGAAAAACTATGTGCCCATGATATTAATATATTTAATATATATTTATATCATTTCCCATCTCACTAGGTCTCGAAAAACAATGTTGTCAACGCAATTAGGTACATAAAATCCTTAATTTATCTATTTTTATTATAAGGAAATAAATGGGTCACTACAAACATTATAATTGTAATTTTGAAATTTTGAATATTATTTTTTATATAGAAATATTTTTCCCAATTAAATATTTAAAAAATAAATTTAACATAATTAGAGTTTTATTATAATAAAATGGATGTAAATTTATCAAAAATCATGTAAAAAGTAGGTAATACAGAATGTTTTTTACTTTTTCATGACATATGAATTTTATCCATATACTGTAAAATAATATATATTTATATTACATTTTATATGTGTATTATGACTTAAAAAAGATATAATAACATGGATATATAGTTTTTCTTACATTTTTTATATATATTATTAGTTACATAGTTAATTTTAATATTTTTTTCAACCCCTAAATAATAATTTTAATTTTAAAATCATAAAAAAATATTTTGTGTTTAAAAAATATATTTAATTTAATATCTTTTATACATTCAAAAAATTATTTTATTTTCTTTTAAGAGATTTAAAATATGATAAATTTTTTAAATTCAAATATCATGTTCATCTTGTCGGCACATATGGTTGGTAATATATTTTATAGTTTTGAATTTCTATATTTTAATACCAATATCTTAATATATAAACTAAGATTTACATTTTTTTTTCTCCATGATTCATTCAAAATTCCACCCTTCCACCCTTATTATATTTACTCCTAATCCATTTAACATATTTTACCCCAATAATATCTTTTCATTGTCTCCATAAATCGTTCTCAAGTATTCCACATGGTACTTTTTTATGTGTTCTAAGGGAGCTCCCAATAAGGTAAGGGTCTTTTTTCTCACACACTATATAAATTTCATATTTTATGTTCTATTTCAATAATTACATTCATGTACTATTTCATATAAATGTTTATTTTTTTTATTAGAGTAAAGATGAATTTTATTTCTTATTCCCATGTGTTTTATATTCCATTTCTCTAGACAATATTCATAAGAAACTATTTATCTATCATAATAATTATATCTTACAATGGAGATATGATATAGAATATTTTTAAGATCTCTTTTGAATGAAAGTGCATACCACTAAAGATCAATTTATTTAAAGGAAATAATTAAAATTTATATTAATAAAATATCAATTATACTCTAGGGATGTATTTATGTATTTTTATTTTATAGTTATACTTATGATAGTTAATTTTTTTGAAGAATGAAAATTTTTATTTTTTTATTTAATCTATTTTAATGTTTTTAAAATGGATGTGTCAGATTAGATGTTAATAAAGAGAGTTAAGAAAACAATTATTTATAGAAAACACCACGTCCTTGATTTCATCACTCTAAATTGGGTATTTCTTAACTCTTCATGGTTTGTGGAAATAATGTTGTATATGGTCATCATTAATATGGAAAAATATTCAATGTTCTGTTAGGATTTTGGGGTGATATTTCATCAAATATTTTTACATTATGTTTTCCACTGGTGAAAAATTTCATAGTGTATATGAGAGTTTGGAAATATATATTTTTGGAGGTTTTCCGGAGATTAGTGAATCAACAAATCATAATATTTCATAGTGGTATAAAAATTGAATGATTTAGAGAATTACCAATATTGTTTCATATAATTTTTAAAGGATATATTAGGGAAATAAATGTGGTTTATTAACAATGTAATAGTTTTGGATATACATATTTGATAAATAGGGAAATGATTTAGGTAAAATTATTAGGATTAATATTATTTAAACATCATGGTATATATATCTTGATTGATAAGACCAATACCAAATGGGGTTTGTGGATATAACTCTAATTTTTTTTCAATTTGTATTTGACTATATATTTGTATTATGTATTTATTTCCTCTCAATTTTACCCAATATTTATAAATCTATGATGTACTAATGTATTTAGTTATTTTGAATATTCTAGGGTGTGTTAGTTCATTCATTTTGACATTGTGTCAAATCAAATAAGGTTATTGGAATTATTCCTTGATATCATTTTATTTTTTATCCCTGTATATTACAGAGGTTAGATATTGAGTTTAATGGATAATTTTGATAGTGGGTTAACGTGATATCTATGGAATATATTTTCACTATAATTTATCAATAAGGATGTAGGATTTTGAATATCTGAGTCTTGTTCATCAAGGATAAATTGAGTTATTAAATTATAATTTCATTTTTATCGATGAAAAATTAATTTATACAAATTTTTTGGACATTAAAATTATTGATCATAGAAATTATATTTGTATTAATGAATGATAAAAATTATTGGTGGTTTTGTTGAATTATTTAAAGTAAAATAGACTTGAACAATAGGGTTGATTGAAAATTAAATTATTTAGGTTATTAATGTGGGGAAAATTAAATATATTAAATATATTAATTCTAATACAGATTTTTTTGATAATGTGAGAAAAGTAATATTATTGAGTAATATTATGTTTTGATTCCATATATATTATTATTGTGGATTTTTAATCTTTAGTAGTATTTTTATATATTTTAAGAGTTATAGAAGGATCGAGTTACATGGTATATGGGTAGAGAAATATTAATTGATGTGTGAGGTTGAGTAATAGTTAATTGGAGTAGTTTTTACATGGATATATGGATATAGAATAGATATTATTATGAGTAACATGAGTTGAGGAATCTATATTGATTATATTTTCATGATTCCCTAGGGGTGGAGGGAGTGAATTCGATTTTTTTATCCCTGTAGTTTCTCAGGGTGATTCTGTAATACATGAGGCTGACTTTATGGAAAATATTTCAGATGATGGTTCTACATTATAGGACCAAATTGGGGTGTAGTATCCTGCAATTTTAATGAAGGCGATGGTGATCTAGGGTGTGGCTGGGCAGGTTGTGGAAACCTGGGTTGCGACTGTGCGGGAAGAGGATTCCCTGGCAGTTGTGGTTGTCCAAGTGGACCAAGGTGTTTTGGGTGTGGGTGGTATTTCCTTGTAGGATATAGCTCAGATAAAAGGGATATCATCTATAATGGATTAAGTGCATTTAAAGACCATGAAATAGAAAAGAAGGCCATCACACATCTTATTGGGGCGGCTATCGGGGTCGAGGACACAATAATATGGGATGTTGTTTTGTGATTTTTCTATGTAGTTTTTTTTTATTTTTTTGGTGTCTTCACGGTAAAAAATATCCCCATTATTTATATTGTATTTATACTTTTATTTAATAAATTCTCGAGTCATGGATTTGGGTCCCCAAATCCATGCTTGATCCTTTCTGGTATTTTTATGATTATGTTTGGGATTTAAATTATGGTCACATGTATATTTAGGTGAATATTTAATATATTGTAGGGTTATATGATAATAATGATATGTTAAAATATATAACTAAATTTATTTATTATTATATTTTTTAATATTTATTTGAGGGATTTAGTATTGCATTATATTAAAATGGAGATGTCATATTTTCCATAAATTGATGTGGTATGTGAGAATTTTAATTCATTTTTTATGATGCTAATGAGAGATTATTTATTCCCATAAATGGTTTCTTTATTTATATTTTTTGGTTTTACTATATACAGTTTATTGTATGGGGGATATATGGATATCTCTAAGGATAAGAGTTTTTTTGTTATGTTTGTGGATATACTATTATCTTTCGTTTTGATAAATTGGTGAGGAGGTTGATTTCTTGGTAGTCCGGATAGTGTATTTGTTATTGATAATTTATTTACATCCTGTAATTGTACTCCCATATCTGTTTGTCATAAACTCATACAATATAGTAAATATATGATATATTCTATAAAGCCCTATATATAACAATAATTAATTAAGAAATAGAAAATTAGTATTACATCTTTTAAATCTAAAATCTCTTTTCAGGTTTAGAGATTTAGAATATTACAACCCAAAATAATATAAAAATTAACATGTTCGTTGTATCAAATAGAATAATTTACCATTATATAAGAATCTAATTAATTTATGAAAATCCAAAAAAAATTCCCCAAAAATTATTAACAATTTTTATCATTCAAAACATTTCATGTGTACTACTTCTCTCTATATCATAGTGAAATTTAAAAAATAAGGGGTAAACTCAAATTCACTATAATAAAAAATATATTAATAATGAAATCATGTTATAATCCTGAACAAAATGTTATAGTAGTAATAAGTAAATAACATATAGCCATAATTAACATGAATCATGGAGCATACTAAATAAATTAATAGAAATTAATACTTAGATATGTATAATTCTAATCCCATATTGATGGAATGAATAATTTTAGACATGTAAAACTAGCAATCAATGAAATAGTCCATTATATGTCAATATCATTAGATTGTAACAATTAAATATTAATTTAACGTGTTTTTTCTAATACAATATCCTATTATGGTTAGATGAATACAAAAAAACCCAACATGTTTTATCTCATGAGGACCGTAACTTAGAAAGGGGGTTATATAATGTGAGGTCCCACCAAAAACTTTTGTAAGTCCAACACATTCACCATCATAGAAAATAAATAAAAATATATAATTAAACCATTCCAATATTCACCTGTATTGAAATAAGAATATATAGAATGCTTATAAATTTACCATTGTCAATAAATTATATAACATAATTATAACTCATCTACAAGAAATGCAGATGGAAAAATAATACATAGGAAATATTCAAATAATAATCAGTGTTGTAATATGTATAAAATTTTCCATTATAATTGAATATTATTATATCTATGTGAACATAATTAAATATGGGTTCTATAAAATGTGATAATCACATTGTACATAATAATGAATTTATATGTATGATAAAATGGGATTCATATTATTATAAGTCATACTATGAAATTAATGGGATGGTTTCAATGGAATATATCATAGTATGTGAGACATATTTTTTAATGGATTATGTAATAAGGATTTGTGTCCCCAATAAACAATGATCTAAAAATACATAATACAACTAAGGGGTATAATGTACCCAAATTATACTAAATAACATCAAATAGAGATCATTGTTCAATGAATAAAAATAGATTTACAAAAATACACACTACTTGGGATATAAACGAATTACTAGGAAATTTGTTACGTGAACACGATTTGGATAGTAAAAATAATTATGTAAAAAAAAGAACATTTATGGGATAATAATTCAATATATATATATATATATATATATTGAAATTGGAGAATAAAATTCATTATCTCACAATGAATCAAAATTAATAAAAAAAGACATATAGTTAAAAAAAATCTAAATAAAACTAAGAGAATTATACGGTTTCAAATTTAACATAAAAAATATGATTAAAATATAATTCAATATATGATATCCCAAATAAGAATATTAAACCCCACAAAAATAAAATTAGGTTCCTAAATACAATACCTTTCCCATTGAAGTGAAATTGAGATGTATCCCCTTAAAACATTTAAAAATTTATAAATAAAATCCCTTGAAAATTTTGAAATGGTTTGAAATAGAATATAAAAAATATAATATAATCTTCATATAATTATTAAAATTTGGTGTTAGGTACACCATATCGATGGAATCATAGTTTATAATATAAACATGTCTCAATGAAAGATAATTAAAACTGAAACCCTGACCACTTGTTTTAAAATACATGATATAATGTAACCATATTTATCTATAACATTTAAATACTATTCAGATAATTCATAACAATAAAAAAGACAATTTTCATTCATAATACTTATATATAGTCATTATATACATGAATTCTTCATATTTTTAACATTGGGCATCTATTCTATAGATAATTTTTACTAGTTTCATTGTGGAGGCATCTATTTTTAATCTTATAAATTTATTAAAAAATAATATATCAGACAATCTATTAGAGTAGTTTTTAAAATTTATTTTATAATGTTATAATTTCACTTCTTTTAATTTTTTTGTTACAAAAAGTGATGATGAAATCAACGATGAGCATGTTTTGATGATTCTAAATGAATGAAAGGTGTTTTATTAATAAATAAGTGATATGATGATGAAACATTAATATAATAAATAAATTTAATATACAATCATTTATATAATTTTAAAACTCTAAATAATTTGAAATTTTTATTCATGATATCAATTCTTAGTATCATTATATTATATGTTTATATCGATCTAACATGAATATAACCTTATTTAAGAAATCACTATGATGGGGTTTAGTGGTAATATGATTATACCAAAAAAAATATGATACCATTCAGTTGTTATTGGTGTGATATGTTATAATTTTTATGATGTAGTTGAATAATTTAAGGATATTGAAACATAACATAATTTTAATAAAATATTATATTCATAGAATATTTTTTAAAAATATTAAATTAATATTGATAGTTTATTGATCATAACATCAATAGATTTTACAATTTTTTATATAACAAAATAAATAATTTCCCAAAAATAATATTTATCCATTTATAATAGCCTTACATCAATAATTTTTTGGTGCTAAATTAAAAATTAAAACAATATGTCATGGTGACAGTAGTTTTCTAAACCCATAAACAACAATTTTTTTTATTAATGTATGTGGGTATAAATAAGGAATTATAATACCATTAATATAATAACATTAAATTAAATATATATTACTAATATCATTTTATTTTTTTAGATAAAAATAAATTTTAAAAAATAATATTATGAAGAAAAACTAAGTAGTTGATAAAATTCACTCTGAGAATAGGGATTTTCCTTGGATATCTCACTGAATTTGGTTAAATTAGGGTAACTATGAGTGAGCAAGGGATTATTATATTGGAATAGGGTTCTAGAAAGATTAAAATTGAACAATTCCAATTAGAAATTATATGTTAAGTTTTGAATTTAGTTGTTCAAGATGTTATTATTTTATTCATGATGAAAATTTTATTTTTTGTATCACATTCAGAATTTTCAATATCTCCATGACAGTATGCATGGTTCAAAAATCTCTTAAGCATAAAAAATAATAGGGTACACATATATTATCTGATCCAAACATAAAATATTCATTTACATTATAGTTTCATAAATGTTTTTTTGTTTTATATAAGAATTAATTCAGTATAACCCAATTACCTTTACCTTTATAATTAATTTCTATCCATATTTAATAATTTTAATGAAAAATATTAAGATTAACCTTTTTCCTAAATTTATTAATTTTAAAATAAAATTTTAAAATCACTTTTATTAATTTATTAGTATTATTGATTTTTAAAATATAAATTTATTTATAATTAATTGAGTAATAATATTGGGGCTTGCATGGAAGGAAAAAACAAAACCATTCTGTGAAGATTCTTTATTTATAGAAAAAGTGATCAATATTTTTAAATTAAATTAAAATTATTTTTAGAAAAATCATTGCATAGGTTTTATAAGTTCAATTAATATTATAATTGAATAATTATAATTTTCAAATTTACATTTTGTTACTTACATTTCTTCTCAATATTTTCAGTTATTGTAACATTGTGATAAAATCATGGAAATTATATTCACCATAACTCAAAATTTTTGTTACTAATAATATATCGTTATAAAAAATAAAGCATTCACACTTAGTCAATTTTGATATGTGGAATTTATAGATTATTCTTATTTTTATTTATTTCAAATTCAAAAACATATAAATTTAATTTTTGAATAAAATTCAAAAATATAATGAAAAGTTAATTTATAAGAAAATATTTTTTTAAATATTAAATAAATTTATACTAATTTTAATAATTTACCAACTGAATTCATTTTGAATATTATGTCCCATGATTTTAAAAGAACACTTTGTTCACTATCATAAAAAAAATTCAACACTGAGCTTAAACATGACATTATATATTTTTATTTGAATTTTATAATTATAAAATTATTTTTCTTTAAGTGATTAAGAATAAGATTAAACTAATTATAAAAAATATATAATGTTACTAATAAATAACTACTTATTGATTAAATTTTAAAAAATTATCTCTCAATTTATATTTGAAATTCATTTTATGCTTCAAAAATATATTTTCACTAAATATAGGTTTAATTACTTTTTAGGAGAGAATATTATAATTAATTTTTGGAAATTTAAGAATATTTATTTATTAAAATTTATATATTTCTTTAATTAATAATTTTAAAAATAATATAGGGTTAATATGTCCTAAATTTTATAAATGGTCTATTTTTCTATGAATACTGAAAAATATTGATTTTATTAAAAGCTTTACATTCTTCTCAGGTATTTTAAAAAAAAATGGGATATTTTTTCCACCATTTTCTAATTTTAATTAAAAATAATCAAATAATTTTCTTTTTAATGAAAAATATATTTATATTTGGAATATATTACTTCTTTTACATAAAATTAATTTTTTTATGAAAAAATCATATTTCATCACATATTCCTGATTTAGTTTTAATACCAAATCTTATATTATTTTAAATTTATTTATATAAATGGATTTCATATTTAGAATAAACCAGAATAATTTTTTTTAAATAGGAATGTTTTATTTATGGGTTTTAAGAATAAAAACAATCGAAAATTTTTGTTTCCACATTAAAGGTTAAATTGGTTAATTATGGTTAAAACTAATGATATAAGGATTTAAATATTATCAAAAATCTACCATAGATTATTTTTATGAATATATTTCATTGATAATAATAAAATCTTTTAAAATATTACATTTTTCCATTTCGAATTTATTTTTAAATTTATAATATTTATTCAAATTATAATGTCAAAATTTTGACTCTCTTTCTTTTAATAAAAAGTATATTATTTAATAAGAATACAAAGATCAAATGTCTAATGACATTTTAACATTAAAATATATTTTACTTAAAAAATAGAAATAAATTTTTAATTTTTATTGATTTAATTATTACTTTAAATTCTTTTCGAACTCTAACAATGTTCTTATTCAAAGAGTAGAAAAATAAAAAAATTAATTTTAAAAATTAATTAGTAATATTTTTTTGTTATTTATATGGTCCCAGAAATTTTATAGACAAATATAACAAATAAATTATTTTTTAATATTTTATATCTTTATTACATCATTTTATAAGGTTTTTGAAAATAAAATTATATAAATAGTTTGTAAATGGGTATTAGTAGAATTTTATAACAAATAATAATTTATTAAATTATCTAAAAATATTAAAATGATTAAAGAGGATTTTAAGTATTATAAATTTTCAAAAACATCATTATATTGTAATTTATGTGTCAATTTTAACCTTATAGGGAAAAGTATGAGCATTTAATATTTAAAAGTCATTACCATGGTTATGTTTATAATTGGATAAACAAGGGGTAATCTCAAATATATTGTTAAAAACTATATCTAAAACTAAAAAAATTATTATTTGATTATATTAAGACCGTATTATTATTATACTAAAATAATATTTATTTTAAAAGAACATTACATTATATATAGACATAATGTATTATAATATTTTATTATTTCTAAAAATAAAATTAATGAAGTTTTATAATAAACAATATTTTATGAAAATATTGGAAATTTTATTAAATAAAATATTATGTAAAATATATGTAATGTGGTATAAAATATGATAAATTATCCAATTATTGGTCAATTTTATTTTAACTATAACTTTCATGAGCCATAAATATTAAGAAGACTTCAATATCACAATAATTTTCGAAAGAGTAAATGACAGGTTAAAACGAATAGATAAGTGTGAAAAAATATCCTAAACATGAAAAAAAATTCACATATAAGAGGATTTATGATTATTAAAATAATATATATTAATTATTTTAGTTTCTATACATTTCATCTTGAGAAAAACATTAAATTAATTTAACACTTTATGATATTGAAATAATTAATTTTCACTCACTTATTAAAGGGAAATATTAACCTCTCTTATCCCCATGAGAAGAATCATTTACATAATATAATAATTGTTAAAAAAATTCCTAAAATCCTTACCCATGTTCTATGGGACTTATTTTATGTTCAAAATTAACCCTATAAGGATTATGTTGTAAAAAAAATTATATTATTCAAATAAGAGGTATAACATTTTACCAAATATTTTAATTTGTTTTTTTTATTTTAACTCTATAAATTATTTTTGAAATGTTATGAAATAATAGAATAAGTATCATCAATTCAATTATATGTTATTATGTTAATGGAACAGCCTATACACATTTCAAATTTAATATAATTTTAAATGAAACCATCATTCATGTGTACGTCAGACTACCGACTCATGAACTGTTGTATTTCATATTCCATCATGGCCTCTCACAAAGGGTTATACTGATGAATTTGAAGTATACATATGATATCAATAAAGTATATATAAAATGGAAGGATAATATATCATCTAAATTCATACGTTTCCATCCATTGAAATTTGATAACATCATTTATGCATACATGTGCATTACCACCTCCATGAAGCAATGCAATTTATTTTTCATGATCTTATAAGATGTATTTTATATGTAGGTATATTTAATGGAATTATATTTTATTTTTGATATAATCATCATTATGTAACCATAATATCATGCATACTTTCTTTCCCTCATGTTCATTAAAAAATGGAAACATTAATCATGTCTAGAAATGACTTATTGTCTTAATGATTATGAGATAATTCATCTACCATAACCGTCATTCATGGTTGGTTTTAGAATGTATATTTTATTTGTTAAAATTATATTTAATTAATTATTTATTATATTATTTATGTAAAAATGGCATCTTTGACAGTATTCAATTTACAACTAATATTTTATATATATGAGATGAATATCTTTAAAATGTTATATGTGAAATTTTCTAATTATATAATTAAATATTTCATTTAAATAAATGAATCAAATGGGTGAATGAAAAACTAATAAATTTATAAAATTATATTAATATTGAAAATAATTGATATAATTTGGTTAAAAATAATATATATTCAATATGACGAATGTTTGGACTCAAGGTAGTGTATTTAATCCATATTTCCCATCATTGAGGAACATTTTTATGTTATACACCAAATATATGTTATATAGTGAATATAATACCCTTATAAGTTTTATATCATAAATCCTAAATATTTTATAATATTTTATGGTAAAATTGAAATTACATCATCCACATTTATTTCGCATAAATGTGACCATGTTATAAGGGTTTTAATATCTCAATTTCCATTTATTTATTTATAATTATAATTCATTTAAATTTTATTCCTTGATTATGTGGGAATTTATCTATAACTTATTTAAATTTTAAAAACATTATTTAAATAAGTATTCTAATTCGCTTCATGTAATAATTGTTACATTATAATTCATGAACTTTTCAGTGTACTTATTCATATTAATCTCATTTTCTTGAGACATGTTTCATATCATGCACCATGATTTCCTTGTATATTAAGTTTATACCTCATGAATGAATTATTACATATTAATTCATGAAATTAATTGGATTAATATATCCATTTAATATTCTTTTTTCAAATGACATATCACCTATAAAGATTAAAGCTCCATATTTCAATATCATTTATTTTCCAGATATTTTATGTTTAAGGTTCCTTTTTGGGAAATCATATTATATTAATTTTAAAAACCAAATATATTTTTTAAAAATATTTTTAATAATTTCCTAACATGTTTAATTTCTATGTACTCTTTTATTGATTAAAGAAACATCAATAAATTATTTTATGTGATATAGATCATGTATATTTTTTTGATCGGGGATCATTCTCCTCAAAATCAATATTTTATAGAAAAATTCAATACTTTTTATTTATAAAAATAAATAAAATAATAATTAAATTATAAATTATATTTGACCATATATTAAAAATTATAAAAATTAATGTAATTAAGGATTTCCATCAGGATCATTGTTTACTCTCTTTATAAAATATTGAATCTAATTATTATTTGTATCATTTACAACACAAATGTGTATTTCCACATTCATAAATGTTATATATTTTGAATATTCCATTATATTATTCAAATAATATTTTCAATGAAATTAATTTTCATAATAGTTTGTGATTTTTTATGTATTGAATTTTTATTTTCCTAGTGGAAAGGGAGTTTTCCACAAAAATGTTTTTATGATCATTTAATGGTTTTTCTATTCATTAATGATGAAAAAACCATGATGTTACTTTTGATACAATGGGGTTATATTTTAATGATACAATAATAATTATTTCATAGGATGGATTATGATTATTTCAATGAGATTTTAATGTAACACATTTCATTTTCATTGGTAAATCAATCTATTAATGTACAATAAAAGTCATTTTGTTGAAAGGATTGGAATTATAATTTCTTTATCAGACTATCGTACATGGAAACTTGTATGAAAGATTCATGGGTGTTTCTAATATAATTAAATGTTGGAGGTTCTGTTATAAACTATGGATGGGTGGTTCTGATATAAACCATGGACAAGTGGTTATGTTATAATCCCAGAATTGTTTGATCCATTATATCTTTCAAATATAAGGGGTAGAGTGGTAGATTTAACTAGATGAATGTTACTCCTAAGATATGATGTATTTATATTACACCAAATAAAAGTCAAGGATTATATATTATAGGATACTCCTAAGATATATGTTAGGTATCTGGTTTTCTAATTCAATTTTGAATGTTCGATGTTCTAATATACCTTGATAGTTTTCAATGATTTCTATGATTGATAATAGATCCGTATTTTAATGATTTTTTTGAAATGGCTCATGATTGTTCACTTATATTTCCCTTGAATTATCTTATATCTATATGAAATTTATTATTGTGATATAGTTTTAACATACATGTATTTTACATTATTGTAGATTAATATTCATCACATTACAAAATTACAGGCTTGATGACAGTAATAGATTATTTTCATTGGACACATAGATCAAATTATTCTAACTCGATTAAATATCATCAAATTATCCATAATGTATATTCCACATTAGTAAGCATACTTCAAACCATTATTTTTATCATTTGTAATAGAAAAATTAAAAATCTGTTATCTTGAATGCCTATTAAGGGTAAATAAAAGACATAAAAATGCATAATGTGAACAAATGGATATATAAACATTAACTTAACATTTTATGATCATAGCCTATATAAAAATATCTTAATCACGATATATGGAATAAATATTTTATTTACATGAGACATGATTCATAAAATTATCAAGAAAATGAACCATGTTATCCAATCAAAGACATAAGACATAGAAATTGAAGAAGATATGTAAATAAGTAACATAATTCCTTATAATTCAAGGATCATTTTCAATAACATACCATGGAGCTTCATGGGAACTACACCTCCTGGATGGGACACACTACCATCCCTAGTTGTATTCCATTCATTATAAGGGACCAGGTTTCCTCATATTCCTATAGAGTATTTGGTTTCCCCATCATCCCAAAGATGATTAGATATCCACGTCTTCTCATAGTGGACTAGGGAAACCCTTTTCCCCTTTTTTATGAGGACACACCTATTTCAATTTATTGATCATTATCTTTGAATTATTTCCCATAATTATCTCATGATATATAGATCCTTACTCAATGCATTGGAGGGAGATATCTATCCCACCAATCATATTAAATCCTACATTCATGTTCCACAAGATAAAAAAAACATTTATCATATCTTGTTCCATAAAAATAAATGGGTTTTATAAAAATAATATCATAACCCATGAAATAAAATGTGTGTCATAAACATTTCCTCATATAATTATTTTTGAAAATAGATTGGTCTCATAATCATTTCACCAAAGTATAACTCATAAAATTAAATGGGTATCAAGATCATATAACCCATGCTAAATAAATGGGTTTAATAAAAATCATTCCATAAAAATAGAAACGATTCATGAGAAACTATCAATAGCATTCTGGTATAATATCCTCTTTAAATAATATACTATATCAACGTATTCCATCTTAGACACATAAGGTTTCAAAATATCACAATAAATATTTTACAAGGAGAATAACCTTTATTTGAAATTTATCTCTACTGAAATAATTTTCTTATAAAAATACTATAATTTCATTTAAAATAGTTATTGAGGAATATATATTTTCCAGTATGAAAAAGTATTTCTAATACATGACGAAATTTGAAAAAAAATTCTGTAAAAGTTGATTTGGAATCTTATAAATGAAACATAAAAATATTATGAAAATTTTATTCTTTGATAACATAATGAAAACTCAGAAAAAATTCTTATAAAATTTAAAACATTTTAATTTGAAAATATATTTAAAACACAAAAATAAGTCATTAAATGACATTGAACCTTTTAATTGAAAATAATATTTTGAAAAAATATAATGGAATATTTTATAATTATATATACACATTTTTGCAAAAATGTCAAAAATATCTTTCTGTGAATATAAATTTAACAAATAAAAATAATTATTTAAATCACTCAGATACATTTCATTGAAAATAACCTTTCAAAAATATATAATTGAAGCCTACAAAATAATTTAAACCACTTTTTAAACTGAAAATATTTTTTAAAACCTATCCCTTGAAACACACATTAAATTAAAAAAAAATTTAGATTATTTGGGAAACAAATTATCTAAATATAATACTATAATCATACAAATTATTCTACATGTAAATATCTCTCATGATAGTCTGTAAGACAATATATTCTAAATATTATTTTATCCATTAAAAGGTTAGAAAAACATCATGATAAGAAAATGAGAAGAACATTGTTTAAAAAAAATTTATAAGGTAATAGATGGGTGAATGTTTCCTTTAAACATTATTTGTTAACATTAAAACATTTTTGATAACATTTCAATAAAACATGAATTTGAATGAAAACATATTTCTGGCTAAAAAGAGGAATATGATCAAATATTTATAAAAACATTTTTTTAATTATATTAAGTAACAATGTATATAAAAATGGTAAAAATATTTGAAGATATCATAAATAAACCTAGGGTACGAAAATTCATGAGTTTTATTGATATATGGATCATAATATTTAATTAGTGGATGCGTAATTATAAACAATCCGAAAAAATGATGTGACTAAAGAAATAAACAATTAAAACTATTGTAACATTATATAATAATCCCCATGAAATAATAAAATTATATTAAGATTAAAATACCATTAAAATATGTATTTCCTTGATAATACAAGTTAATTGGTAGTATAAAGCTCGCATTAAAAAATATAGGTGCATAACGTTGAATGTATCTCAAAGATGGAAAATTGGGAAAAGAAATAACATTACTGATTTCATAATTATTATTCCATAAGCCCCATGAAATAAAGTTATAATAATTAATATTTAAATGCTTATAAATTAATGTTTATAAATAATATATTACATTATTGTGAATTATATCCATGAAAAAAATAAAAAATGAGTGGGGAATAAGGCATAAGTCTCATAGAAATATATTTGAGATGAGAAAACCCTTTCCTTAAGTCTTGACTTACTTCATACAAGTTACAACCTACTGTATAATAAATATAACATTATAATAAAAATAAAAAATAACCATATTATTATATCTAATACCATATATTATATTGTTATGAGATTATATTACCACTTTATTAATAACTCAATCTTAAGGATACGTTCTATATAATATATACTTTCTTTTTCTTATATGTTTTGGCCTATTATTTTTTATCCTCTTACTTTGACCTCGATTAATTTATTTCCCAAATAAAATGAATGAAATAATTATAATATATATTTTTTATATATATTTTTTATAATAATATTTAAAATATATATATATATATGAAATGGAATACATCGTCCATGGAGATGGTAAGTCATATTTTTCATTAATAATGTTTAGGTATAATTTCCATCTTCAAAGAAAGAATTTACTTTACATATATGTATATATATTTTATAATTCTAGTTTCAATATTATTTAATATATGTGATTTAGTTTTAATTAACTAATCTTTTATATTTTCAATGTAATTTTTGAACGAATCACAGCCCTTTGTGGATGTGGTATTCCACACTTCCACTAACGAATTTATCATTTTTACACAAAAAAGAAAGCATGATGTTATTTAATATATAATAGTTATATAATTATAAATAAATCATAAATATTTTATATAAAATATGATAAATTTATCCATAATAATTTCAAACCATTAGAGGTGGTAAAGGATGAACAAACAACATCATTTCATGAGGCTACATTTCACCTTACACAAGAATGGTAAGTTTATTACGAATTAGATGGAAATGTGCGTAAGAGTATGTAAAAACCTGAGAATAACAACATCTCAATATACTATGGATACTTAATATATTATGTAATAATGGAATAATATTATTATTTGAAGTTGAAAATTAATATAAACCAAATGATCATGAGAAAGATATCACAAATTCTTTGGGTAACTCCGCATGGTCTACTACAAGGTCTTCATTGGATGAATTTCATTTTATATGGTGGCTTCTAGGATGAAGGGAGAGATTCTGGAATCATATTTGAGCATTGTTTGTTGGAGAAAAATGTCTTGATAAATGTGAATAAGTTGGATGGGTGAGTTCCTTTTTATAGTGGAGGGGGAGTGGAATTCTTGAAAATTTTAGAAAATAGAATTCCAACAATTTTTTTATATAAAAAGTAATTAAAATAAAAGTCTAAATCTGAAAAAATCTAGGATAACATCTATATAGGGTCAGAAAATAGATTTTGTACAATTCTCTATGTCATCATGGCCCATATTTTTATGGATTAGTCATTTCTTAAGCTAATGTTTCTCTTAATCGATGTAATTAATTATAATTTCATTTACTATTCAATTGGTAAAAAATAAACATAATTTGATATTATAAAATTTTATTATTCCAAATAGGGCTTCCAATTTTCCAAATTCCAATTACATTATTAGCAAATATTAATTTAAATTTAATCCCACCAAAGAGATGAAAAAATATGAATCTAATGTGAGATATAAAAATATTTCCATGTTTTTATATTTCATTTCCATGTGAAATTGACTCTAATGAACTATATTCGGTTAATTTATTTAATATTTATATAATTTAACTTTTAAAAAATAATTTATTTAATTTAACCTAGAAATAAATTATATGAAAAATAATTTTTGAATTAAAATTCAACGTTTTTTAACTACTCATCAAAAAATGAAACGTCACAGAAAAATACCAAAAATTTTCCGTAATCTAATTTTTATATTCCTATTAAGAAAATTAATTTTATATTTTCAAATAATAAATGTAGAATTGTCAAAAATATTATATAAAATGGGTTCTCCTTTAGAAGGCGGTAAAATTAACTTTTAGGAAAAGACATATTATTATTCATAGAACTTGATTTATTCTAATAATATTCCAATAAAATATGTTATATTAATATCAAATTTTTTTCTTTTATATATAATATATAAATTGTATTGAAAAAATTAGTCAAAAATGGTTTGTTTATTTTAGTGAGATAAATTTGTTGTGCACAGAGTGAAATAGTTTTTAATGAAATGTAATTTTTTTTGTTTTCAAATGGTTCTTTTATTCAGTTTTACTAATTTATTACCAAAATATTAAAATTTTATAAATTTTAATGAAATACTTTTATAATTTAGTAAATATTATTCATAAATTGAATTACAATATCAAGGTAGTAGATATAATAATATTTCAATAATAATATTAATAGTATCTTGTTGTTCGGTAAAACATGAAAATGTGTGTATGACTAGAAATTAATGTTACTTATAGTTGTGTGTAATAAATTATGAACATAGTTTTTTATATACCAAAATCTAATCTATGTGTTTCATTTCATAAAATCGTTACTTTTTGTTGTCTCTAATGGAAGACACACATAAATATTTCATATAAAAACATATATTCAATGTTTCATGAAATGAAAAATATCAAATATATTACAATGTCATATGTGAAATTTTCTAATTATAAAATTAAATAATTCATTAAAATAAGTGAATCAAATGGATAAATAAAAATTAATAAATCTATAAATTTATATTAATATGGAAGATAATTGACATAATTTGATTAATCATAAAATTAATTCTATACAACGAATGTGTATACTCAAGGTAGTGGATTTCATCTCTATTTCCTTTCATTGAGGCACATTTTAATGTTATACACCAAATTGATGTTATATGGTGAATATAATTCCCTTATAAATGTTATATAATAAATCCTCAAAATTTTATAATATTTTATGGTAAAATTGAAATTACATCATCCAAATTTATTTGGAATGAATGATACCAAGTTATAAGGGTTTTCATAAATCAATTCCCATTAATTTTGTTATAATTATAATTTATTTACATTTTAATCCATTATTATTTTTTAATTTATCTATAAATTATTTAAATTTAAACAAATTATATGGATTTAAATATATATTCTTATTCACATTATGTATTAATTAACACATTATAATTCTAGAAATTTTCAAGGTAATTCTTTATATTAATCTCATTTTCATGAGACATGTTTCATATCGTGCAACACGATTTCCGTGTATGTTATGTTTATACCACCTAAATAAATTATTTCATATTAATTCATGATATTAATTGGATTTATAGATTCATATAGTAATCTTGTTTTGAATGACTTGTCACCTATAACGATTAAAGCTCTTTGTTACAATCTCATTTATTTTGGAGATATTTTAGGTATAAGGTTCATTTCAGGGAAATTATATTCTATTAATCTTAAAACCAGATATATTATTTTATCATTTGTTTATGAATTTTGTTACATTATTAATTTCCATGTTCTCCTTTATTGATTAAAGAATCATCATTAATTTTTTTATGTGATATAGATCATGTATCTTCTTTTTGATTGGGCATCATTCTCCTCTAAATAAATATTTTCTAGAAAAAATAAATACGTTTCATTTATAAAAATAAATAATATAATAATGTAATTTGAAATTATATTTGACCATATATTAAAATTTATAAAAATTAAATTAATTAATGATTTGCATCGAGATCAATATTGACTCTATTTATAAAAGATTAAAAATAATGCTTATTTGTATCATTTAAAACAAGAATGGATATTTCCACCTTCATGAATGTTATATATTTTGAATATTCCAATATAATATTCAAACAATATTTTCAATGAAATGAATTTTCATAATATTTTGTGTTTTTTTTGTTTTGTATTGTTAGTTTCACAGTGGAAAGGGAATTTTCTACGACAATATTTTTATGATCATTTAACATTATTTCTATTCATTAATGATGAAAAAACCATGATGTAACTTTTGATATAATGGGGTTATATTATATTGGTATAATACTTATTCTTTCACAGGATCGATTACGTTTATTTGAATGAGATTTTAATGCAACCCATTTCATTTCCATTTATAAATAATGCTTTTAATGAACAATTGAAGTTTTTATGTTGAAAATATCAAGATTATAATTTCATTATCACACTACGGAACTTGTAAATTTATATGAATGATTCATGGGTGTATCTAATATACTTCAATGATTGAGGTTCTATTTTAAACTATGTAGGGGTGGTTTTGATAAAAACCAAGGATGAGTGGTTATGTTATAATCTAAGAATTGTTTGATCCATTATATTCTTCCAATACAATGGGTATAATGGTATATTTAACTGGATGAAAGTTACTCCTAAGATATAATGGATTTATGTTACATAGAAGATAAATTAAAGATTAAATATTATAGGCTACTGCTAATATATATGTTACACATCTAGTTTTCTAATTCAATTAAGAATGTTTGATGTTCCAAAATACCTAGAAAGTTTTTCAATGATTTCAATGATTGATAATAGATCCTCATTTCAATTATTTTATTGATATGGCTCATAATGTTTTACATATATTACTCTTCAATTCTCTTATATCTATATGAAATATATTATAGTGATCTAGTTTTAACATACATGTATATTACATCATTTTAGATGAATATTCATCACATTACAAAATTACATGCTTGAGGACAATAATATATTATTTCTATTAGAAACCTAGATCAAATTATTCTGACTCAATTAAATATCATAAAGTTGTCCCTTATGTATATTCCACATTTGTACACATACTTAAAAACATTAATTTTAACCATCTTAACAGAAAAATAAATAATCGGTACTCTTGAATGCTTAGTAAGGGTAAATAAAAGGTATAAAAATGCATAACATGAAAAAATGAGATAAGAACATTAACACAACATTTTTAGATCATAGCCTTTATAAAATCTCACAATCATGATAAATGGAATAAATATTTTATTTTCATGAGAGATGAATCATATGATTATCAAGATCATGAACCATGTTATCCTATTAAATACATAATACATAGAAGTTATGGAAGATACATAAATAAGTAACATAATTTCCTATAAGTAAATGAACATTTCGAAAAACATATCTGGACACTTCATGGTGACTACACCCCCTAGATGGGACACAATACCATCCCCAGTTGTATTCCATTACTCATAAGGGGCTAAGTTTCACCATCTTCATATAGTGGATTTGGTTTCTCCATCATTACAAAGATGATCAGATTTACACATCTTCTTAAAGTGGATTATGGAATAACTTTTTCCCTTTTTTTATGAGGATGCACCTATTTCCAATTTTTGATCAAGATCATTAAATTATTTCCCATAATTATCTCATGATATATAAATCTTTACTCAATGAATTGGAGGGAGATATCTTTCTCACCAATTATATTAAATCATGCATTCATTTTCCACAAGATAAAAAAAGATGCATCATATCGTGTCCCATAAAAATATATTGGTTTTATAGAAATTATATCATAACCCAGGAAATAAAATGGGTGTCATAAACATTTCATCATATAATTACATTTGGAAAAGATATTAGTTTCATAATAATTTCACAAAAGTATAACTCATGAAATTTAATGGGTATCAAGATCATATAACTCATGGACAAGAAATGGGTGTCATAAATATCACTCCATAAAAACAGAAATGATTCATGAAAAAATATCAATGATATTTTGGGATAATATCCTCTTTAAGGAATATAATATGTCAAGGTATGCCATCTTAGACAGATAAGGTTTCAAAATGTCACAAGAAAAATTTCTCAAGGAAAATAACCTTTATTTTAAATTTATTTAAACAGAAATCATTTTATTATAAAAAATAGTATAATTTAATTTAAAATAGTTATCGAGGAACGTATATTTTCTAGTATGAAAAATTCTTTCTTATACAAAATGAACTTTGAAAAATATTTTCTTAAAAATAGATTTGAAAACATATAAATGAAACATACAAATATATTGAAAATTTTATTCATTGATAACACAATGACAACTCAGAAAAAAAACTTAAAATTTTTAAAATATTTTTATTTAAAAATTATTTAAAAACATAAATATAATTCTATAATTTATATTGAACTTTTTCATTGAAAATAACCTTTTTAAAAAATATAAAGGGAGATTTTAAAATAATATAAACACGTTTTTGAAAAATAAACGTGCCAAAAATATTTTTCTATGAATATAAATTCAAATAATAAAAATAAGTATTTAAATAACATTGATAAATTTTATTTAAAACATAATTTTAAAAATATATAATTGAATCCTTCAAAATAATTTAAACCACTTTTTTGACATAACATATTTTTAAAATCCTATTTCATTGAAACATAAATTAAATTCAAAAAATTTCAAAATTACTTAGCTAAACATTTATTTAAAAATAACTATGTAAACATAAGAAGTATTCATCATGTAAAATATTCTCATGATAGTTTGTAATTTAATATATTCAAAACATTATTTTTTGCAATACAAGTTCAAAAATCACCTTGATTTGAAAATGAGAAGAATACTCCTTAAAAAGTTTAAAGGTAAAATATGGGTGAAAATTTCTTTTACACATCATATATTAAGATTAAAAAATTTGTGTTAACATTTTTAGAAAACATGAATTTGAATGTACACATATTTCTGACTAAAAAGCAGAATATGATCAAATTTTTTTAAAAACATTTTATTAATTATATTAAATAACAAGGCATATAAAAATAGTAAAAATATTTTAAGATATCATAAATAACCCTAGGGTAAGAAAATTCATGTGTGTTCATGATTTTTGGATCATAATGTTTAATTAGTTATTTCAAAAATATAAACAGTCCTGAAAAATGACGAGACTGTAGAAATAAACAATTAGATCTATTGTATCATAAAATAATAATCCCCATGAAAGAATAAAACAATATTAAGATTAAAATACCATTAAATTATGTATTTCCTTGAAAAACAAGTTAATTAGTAGTATAAAGCTCCCATTGAAAAATATAGGTGCATAACATAAAATGTATCTCAAGGAAGGAAAATTAACAAAAAATTACATTACTGATGTCATAATTATTGATCCATAAGCCACATTAAATAATATTATTAAAATGAATATTTAAATACCAATAAATTAATTTCTATCAATAATATATTACATTATTGGAAAGTATATCCATGAAAAAAAAAATTAAATGAGTGGGGAATAAGGAATAAGTCTAATAGAAATAAATTTGAGATGAGAAAACCCTTTCCTTAAGCCTTGAGTAACTTCGTACAATGTCTAACATATTGTATAATAATTATAACATTATTATAAAAAGAAAAAATAAAAATATTATTATATCAAATTCCTTATATTATTTTGTAATGAATTTATATTACCACATTATTAATAAACCAATATTAAGGTTACATTCCATGTAATATCTACTTTTTTTTAATATATATTTTCGCGTGTTATTTTTAATCCTCTTACATCGACATGGATTAATTTATTTCCATAATAAAATAAATTAAATAATTATAATATATATTCATTATATATATATATTAATAATAATATATGATATATAAAAATATGAAATGGAATACATCATTAATGGAGATGGTAAGTCATAATTTTCATCAATAATGTTTAAGTTAAATTATCATCTTCAAAAAAATAATTTAAATGACATATAAATATATATATATATATATTATAATTCTATTTTAGTAATTATTTAATATTTGAAATTTATTTTTAATAATCTTATCTATAATATCTTCCATGTAATTTTTGAATGAATAACATCGGTTGGTGGATGTTGTATTCCAAACATCCCCCAACGAATTTATCATTTTTACAAAATATGGAAAGAAAGAGGTTATTTAATATATAATAGTTATATAATTATAAATATTTCATAAACATTTTATATAAAATTTAAAAAATGTATCCATAATAATTTCGAACCATGAGAGGTGGTATAGGAATGAACAACATCATTTCATGAGGCAACAGTTCATGTTATAGAAGAATAGTAAGTTTATTACAAATTAGATGGAAGTGTGTGTAAGAGTAGATAAAAACCTGAGAATAAAAACATCACAATATATTAAGGATACTTAATATATTATGTAATAATGGAATAATAATATTATTAGGCATGTAAAATTAATATAAACCAAACGATCACGAGAAAGATATCACCACTTCTTTAGGTAACTCCGTATGGTCTACTACAAGGCCTTATTTGGATGAATTTCATTATATATAGAGGATTCTAAGATGAGGGGAGAGATTCTGGAAGCTTATTTTTATAAATTTTGTGGAATAAAATGGTTTGATATGTGTGAATAAGTGGGAGGGGTGAGTTCTTTTTTATAGTGGAAGAGGAGTGGAATTCGTGAAATTTTTAGGAAATGGAATTCCAAACACGTTTTTTCTATTAAAAGTGGTTAAAATAATATTTTACATCTGAAAAACTATTGATAAGGACTATATATGGCCAAAAAATATATTTTTTACAATTTTCTATGTAATCTGAGCCCATATTTTAAGGATTAGTCATTTGTTCTGCTAATTTTTCTCTTAATCGATGTAATTAATTTTAACATTATTCACTAATCAATTGGTTAAAAAAACCAAATTTTAAATTATAAATTTTTATTATTCAAAATATGGATTCTAGTTTTCCAAATTCCAATTACATAATTAGAATATATTAATTGAAATTTAATCCCACCGAAGGGACTAAAAAATAAGAATTTAATGTAAGATATCAAAATATATCTATGTTTTTATATTCCATTTCCATGTGAAATTTACTCTAATAAACTATATTAGATTAATTTATTTAAATTTAATATAATTTATCTTTTAAAAAATAATTAATATAATTTAACCCAGAAATAAATTATTTGAAAAAATATTTTTGGATTAAAATTCAATGTCTTTTACTACTCATCAGAAAATAAAACTTTACAGAAAAGTACAAAAAATCACCCTAATCTAATTTTTATATTCCTATTAAAAATATGAATTTTATATTTTCAAATAATTAATGTAAAATTCTCATAAATATTATTTAAAATAGGTTCTCCTTTAGAAGGTGGTAAAAATTACTTTTAGAAAAAGACATATTTTTATTCATAAAAATGGATTTATTCTAAACATATTTATATAAAATATGTTAGATTAATATTGAAATTAATTTTTTTATATATATTATTTAAATTTTATTGAAAAAATTAGTCAACAGTGGTTTGTTTAATATAGTGAGATGATGTTTTTTGTGCACAGAGAGAAATAGGTTTCATAGAAATGTAATTTTTTTGTTTTCAAATGGTTCTCTTATTCTCCTTTACTGATTTATTACCAAAGGATTAAATTTGTAAACATTTTAATGAAAAACTTTCACAATTTAGCTAATATTATTCATAAATTAAATTCCATGATAGAGGTAGTATCTATAATAATATTTCAATAATAATATTAATAGTATATTTTTGTTCAGTGAAACGTGAAATTGTGTGTATTACAAGGAATTGATGTGACATATAATTGTGTGTAATAAAATCTGAATTTTTTTTTATGTACAAAAAGCTAATATATGTGTTTCATGTAATGCAAGATTTACTCGTTATTGTGTATAATGGAATACATAGATAAATATTTCATATAAAAAACTTGTATTCAATGTTTCATGAAATGGAAAATATCAAAAAGATTAAATAAATTCAATAAAAATTCTCAAAATCTTATGGTGTTATATTCTACCCCACATAAAATGATTTTATCTCAAAATTTACCTCAATTATACAAGTCATATTACATAAAAGTATCATTTATTAAAACCCACTTCATAAAAAATAATACCATAATTTCCTTTATAAAATAGAAAATTTCAAATATAATGGCCATCCAAAGTAACAAGTAAATATGATTCCACATTTTAGAAAATAGGTGGGAAGTTAAAACATGTACATATAATATAAGATTAAATAATAATAAATATTGATAAATATCCTTGATCATAATAAATTTCATGAGATAGAGATTGTTAGCAAATACAAAACAATAATATGATGAAGAAGTAAATATGTCACTTATATCATCAATAATGATTATTATATGATAATATTATATTTCAAGACCCTTTTCATAATGATATATTATTTTCGTAAGAATATATAATTAAATAATTCCCTCCAAATATCACCATTTTTTGTGACTCTATCAATTTCCACTTTATATTTTATTATAATAAATAACATTGATTTTTTCATTCATGAGGAACTCACAGGTCATCAGATCCACATATAGAATGATAATTTATTACATGATTCACTTATTATCAAAAAAAATTCAATAGTTTATATAATATTCATAAATAAATTTCTGGTTAAATAAAAATTTAATCTCAAAATCTTCATCCTAGGTTTGACATAAACATTCCATAAATTATTAACCTTACAATCCTTCCAATAATGAAAATACAAAACATTTGATAGAAGTAATGAAATAAGATTATAATTGATCCCCTATATATCAAATATAATCACATGGTAGAAAAATTCAAATCCAATTTATACCATCATCATATATTCTCTAGAAAAATTGTAATCACCAAAATTTTCATAAAACCATTTTTAAAACATATGTGATTTTTTATTCCAAATACTACTAAATATATTACATAAATACAAGAAGTTGTAAACATCATACATGATAACATAAATCAATTTTTGAAGAAATCATTCATCAGTTTTGGGGTCATAAATACTATAAAACATATTTTACCCAAACCAATCATCTCTTTATATATGAAAAAAATAATTGCCTCCATATCTTGAACACATTATGTTTTTCCTTCCCTTAGATCAAAATATCTCCCCTATATTAAATAACATTTTAAGGTCTTCATCACCATTCAGTATTTCATTATCAATCCTTAATAAAAACATATAATAAAAATATTTATATTTTCTATGATTCATATAACCTATTCATTGAATTCTAAAAAATAGACACTTCAATCATCCAATATTATTCTTAAACAAACACCCAGGATTCATCATCATATTCACTAACACCCCATATCCTAGAATATTAAATACCAATCATGTATTATGGTTACTAAACCAAAATCAAATCATTATTATTATATTTACTCTAATGAATAATGATGTTGTGACCAATACATTTCATATGTTGTTTTAGGTCACATTATCGTCATAATTATAACCAATACTCGTACCGCCTACTTAAATAGATTAATTAGATCCCCATTTAGGTTATAAATTTTTACAATTCCCATAATAAAAATATCTTAATCATTAAATGTTTACTTACTTACATATAGTTTTATATATTAACTAACACTATAATTAATTGTTTCATAAACATATAGCTATGCAGCAACCAAAAAATAATAATAATAAATTCACATTTAGGAATTTTATTCCATGACACCTTAAAAATTTATATATAAAACCTTTGTTTTTCCTCAGTTATTCAATGAATTTTATTATTAACTACTTCATGAAGGTTTTTAAAGTTGTTTTGAATTCCAAATTCTTATCCCTCAAGAGTTTCAAGTCAATTTTTTTAGAAAGGATCATTTTCCGTGACTAGTTCTTCTTCGATTCAATATAAATAAAACTTGTTCGGGTTTATTACCAAAATATACATATCTTCCATATCTAGATAAAATATATAATTTAGAAACAGATGTATTACTTGGAAAAAAATCTCTTTATCCTTAACTAATATTACAAGTCATTTACTTAAAGATTAAATAATCCTTAAAGACATCCCTATACATATCCTTAAAAATATACATTGAGATATTACTAATGTTTTATCAATATCATTACCAAAGTATGATTAATGAATTATTTTGATTCTGATAATAGAAACCCTGGATTAACATAAATTGATATTAGATCATTGTAGATGAATAATCATAACATTACAAAATTACATTCTGTATGACCATAATAGTTTAGTGTCTTTGGAAACATAGAACAACATATTCTAACTCTGTGAATGATATTAAAAATATCTCATAATTATCATCCCCTTTAGTACTCCTACATAAAACATTTTTTTATAACCTGTGGAAGGTAAACATAAGATATGGCTATGATTCAATTCCGAGTAATGGAAAATAATGGAAATATGTAATTATAACCTGAACATAATGGTATGAGAATATGATTATAACATTCTATGATCATACCGTACTTAAAAATATCAAAATCATGAGTCATCTAATAAATATTAGAAGTTAATAAGTCAAGAAGCATATGATAAAATAGAATATTAACCATGGTATCATATCAAATTAATAAGATATATTTTTTGAAGATAAATAACTATTTAACATAATTATAAATAACTAAATGCTCATTTCAAAAAAAACTTATCAGGTCTCTTTGTGTGGATTAAACCTAATTCATGGAAAACACCACCATTGCCAGTCAAATTAAGTTCTATGTAAGGGATCATATTTTAGTATTTTACCATAGTAGATTATGTTTTTCTATCATCACAAAATGAATCGGGTTTCCCCATCTTCCCATAATAGATCATGAAACATCTATTTCCCAGTTTTGATAAGGAAACAACTATTTCTAATTTTGGATCAATCTAGTCGACATGTTTCCCATAATTATCTCATAAGTTATAAATATTTATCCAATGAATTTATGGAGATATATTTCCCACCCATCACATAAAATCATTCATACATGTGCCAAATGATTATAAAATATGAAAAATATCATGTCCCATAAAAAGGGATAGATTTCATAAAAATTATATTATAACCCATGAAATTAAATGTGTATCATAAAAATTTCATGAGATTATTGCCTATGGAAAATAAATAACTCTCATAATCATTTCATCAAATCATAAACTATGAAGACATGCATGTTTCAAGAGAATATAACTCATGGAAGAGAAACATGTTTCATAAACATCATTCCATAAAAACAATCCCCATTTAAAAATGAATATTAATATTATTCTCAGATTATGTCCCTGGTAATGAAAAATATATAAAAGGTATGTCATATTAGAAGAAGAATTATTTTAACAATAATATAACACATTTCTTATGGAATATATATTTTCATGGAAAATAATTTTTCATAAAATAGTTTTATATTAATTTTTCTATAAATAAATATTTACCATTTCATAAATAAAATTAATAACAAAAATATCATTTCAACTTTGAAAAACTCATATTAAAAAGTAATTTTTTTGAAATCAAATTTCTTTTAAAATAGAAATGAAAAAATTTAAAGTAATCTTGCAAATATATTGATATTCTTTTTCATTGAAAAAATCTTGAAAACTCATCCAAAATTATTGAATTTCTTTTAAAAAATGTTTCATTGAAAATATTTAAAAAAATAAATTTGGGATTGATATCACTTTGACCATTTTCTTTGAAAATACCTTCTGAAAACATCAAAATAAATCATTCAATTTCATTTAAAATAATTTTTAATCATTAAAACATTTGAAATAATTTTTTATAAAAAATACATTGAAAATATAAATATGAGTCTCGAAATAAATTTTATCCATTTTTTTAAAAATATCTTTTTGAAAAAATATATAATGGAAAATTTAAAAATAATTTAAGAAACTTTCTAAACATAAACCATAATTGAAAACACTTTTCATTGAATCCCACTATTAATTCGAAAACATTATTGTTTATAAGGGAAAATCCATTAAAAATCCATCATAAATTTAAAAATTAATATTCATGAAAATGATTGTCAAGTTTTTTAATAAATCCATACATGTAGAGCATTCATTTTTCACATTAAAAGTTTAGAAAATTCCCAATAGCATAAACGACAAGAAGATTCCTTTTTAAACTGTATAATAATAAGGTAAAACATGGTTAAAAATTTCGTTTATACAACATTGGAAAAGGGTAAATCTTTTTTGAGAAAATTTTTAGAAATCATTGTTCTGAAAGAATATGGATTTTTGACCAAAACCAAAAAATAATGTCATTTTTTAATAATTTTTTTATAAGTTATATTAAGTACAAGGTAATGGGAAAATGATACCAATACATAAATATATAGTATATAACTATAGTATATGAAACATCATGATATTTCTTGAGATATGGATAATATTATTTCATCAATGGAAGTATAATCATAAAAAATCCTGATATATTACAAGATTTTAGAGATTAAAATTTACCATTTTTATAACATTGAATCGAAATCCCCATGAAAGAATAAAATTATATGATAAAAAAATAAATTTAAAAGAATTATATTTTAGATATAACATGTTAATGAGAATTATATACAACCCATATAAAAATATAGGTGCATAACATGTCATGTATCTTAGATAATAAAAATTCTGAAAAATTTGCTTTACTAATTTGGTAAATTTTTATCTAGAAACTCCATTAAATAAGTATCATTATATAGAAATATAAATATAAATAAATTTAATTATTTAAATAATTATATAAAATCATGTGTTATAATGCCCCGACCCCAGAATCCCATAGCTGGGCATTATTTTAATTGACTGGCATGATTATAATAAATCAAATCCCAATAGAGATATCATTTTAGAAGTCTTGGAAGACCATATTACAAGCATGATTTCCATTATAGGTTGGGAAATGAAAATAAAACATGATATAATATAAAATTAGCTAAAATGAATCCTTGAATGATTATCCATTGTTTTCTTCTTCATAACCTTGGGAAATGAGATATATGGCAGGGTTGAACTTAGATGATCAGTTAGGGTTGGTTAAAAAATAGATGTTATAATAAACATAAAAATTGGACCTGAATAATAAATTAAATCAAATTATATTAAAAATAATCTAGAGCATAATATGCATGAATGAAAGATGAGTAAATAAAACCATATAAATGATATCATCAAACATTAAGATGGATATTATATTAGTCTATTGATTGCATTATTTATCAATTACTAATATCATTATAAGATATATGCATATTCTGGAAAATATGAATCATTTTTTCAAGACCTTATCCAAGACATCTATACATTATTAAGTCCTCATCCAAAACCATATCTAAAAATCAAAAAGGCCTCAACCATGTCTGTATATGTTGGTCTCATGAGACCAACTAATGCATCAAAAAGCTATATCTTGCCCCACCTATCAACTTCTATTTCAAATTCAATCTTCATATGAATGGGACTATTCATAAAAATCATATACACTTGTCATGTAAATAGCATTCCCCAATATATAAATATAATTACTAACCATTCAGAGTAATATGATGAATGGAATAAAGATAGAAAATCCACTATAAAACTATTCATAAGCCCTTAAAAAATATTTTAGACAATATCATAAGATAAAATCCCCATTGAAGTAAAATATTTTAAAATAAATTGATGTTGTCATAGGTGAAGATGCATTTAAACGATTCAATTGAAAAATTCTTGAGGAAATAATCCTTAAGCATTCAAATGTTCCCCATACCTCATTGAAATATTTTAATCATAATCCCTTAGAATATCATGAAAATAATTAGACTCTTGATATGATATTCCATATGGAATTATATAAACCTAATTCATGTAATAATTGTTGAAAAATTCATATATATCATCAATGTTAAAGTGAGATGTGAAAATTCCATTATTACAATGTAAAGATTAGTTATTTTGGAAAACATTATTATTTTTCATGAAATCAGATTTTAAACATGTATACCCTAGAAAATAAAATGGTAATACATTGATATTTTATTGGAGAAGTAAATCTATTCCTACTAATGTGAAATGAGATAAAAATAGTTTTGAAAATTGATTTTGAAATAAAACATTTTAGTGTAGTTTTAAGAAAATATTAATGGGATTCTTAAGTGGAAGAGAATGATTGTTTTCACAAAACAATAATTATACCAAGATTTTTTTTCATGAAAAATTGTTTTTTTTTAAAAATTGTCTTAAAATAGATTAAATAGTTTACTTGAAAATGTTTATGAATTCGAGAAGTTCCATTGAATCAAGATTGTTTATATGGAAGAATTAAGAAACCAACTATTGTAAAATATATAATCAACAAAAATGAAGATGTAATGACATATATTTATTATTTTGTAACATAAAAAATAATTTATAATATTTACACAAAAACAAGTAATCATTACATTTGGGTAAGGATTGATTAAGAAAAACCCAAAGGAAAAAATGAAGGTTCTTGTGGAATACCTTACTACTTTGTAATCAATCGAATCATACAATCCAAAATTAATAATCATCAAATGATAAATTTAATAAAATTAATATAATTTTATTTATCATATCATACATAAATTTACTATATACATAAACTATACATAAGAAATAGTGGTGAATAAGGAGTATCTCACAAAAATGAAATTGAGATGAGAAAACCCTTACCTTATGTCTGAATGTGTTATTCACTTGACCATAAGGACTGATAATATGAAATTTTACCAATTAATATTTTAATTCATAGCCAATTTTTAATCTATAAAATTTATTATAAATTTACTAAATTCATTTATGTCATATTATTAAGTAATAAGATTTAATTTCGTCATTTTGGAGTGTTTGTTCCCATGATTTCTTGGACATTTCCGTTGATTAAAAGTAATTGATTTCTTGTGGAATAGTTATTATTAACCATAATTGAAATTATATTTTTGTAGTGAAAATGATAATTGATAGTGGTTTTATGTTTAATTTGGTTACATGGTATGAGGATGAATAAATAGATAGGACATTTAATGATAATCATTTATATTTTTTACAGTGATTTTCTGATCACAACATACTTTTTGGGTACTATTATTTAATATCATGTATAAATGATATTTCTAGAATCATTAAAGTAGATATAATAAATATTTTAGAATAATTTTTCAAGAATAACGTTCTTCGTGATCTGCCTTGAATTAGATATTGAGGAATGGAACATTGTCATCAACGAAGGTTGTAAAATGGCACCTCCCAAATAATGATTTCAATTATATAAATAAAAGAGGGAAATTAAATAGATTGATAATGTTTATAACATTAATAAAAAATAATTATAGTATATATGTTATAATTGAGTTATAACAATCAATTGAACATAAAATATTAAATTAGAATAATAAAAGAAGATAAATTGAAATGAAATTAAATGAAAAATGATTAGGATATACCACTTGAAATAGCATCCCTGATATCCTCATTAAGAAGAGTGGTTTTGGTATTTTGGAAAGACCAAGGACTCTGGGACATGGGGAGTTATTAGGTAATATTATTTATGGAATATTTATTATAATATTCAAGGGTTAGAGGAGTAAAGTTAAGAGGGAGTGAGGGGTGTTTTTTATCCTTAAGGTGATGATGGGTTTTTAAATATATTATTCATTATTTTATTATTTTTCTCAATACATGTAATAAATTTGATTATTATGATCTAAATTAGTAATAAGTCCATGTGCGTTCGAGCCCAGTTTTCTTACATTAGCCAGGAGGCAAGTAATAGTGTATTTATCTTATAAAATAATATACTGTAAATTAGCATATTTTACTATTCAAAAAAATTCAAGTATTTTCAAAAAATCTTAAAAAGTATCCCTAAATTTTTTTCATCATGTATAATTAAAAAATTAACTCCATTTTATGAAAATAATTTTTAAAATATATGAAATTTAATTTTTAAATAAAGTCATCATTTACTCGAAAAATTGTCTTTATTAAATCCGATTTTATAACACCTCAAAAATTAACTATGGTCACATTAAATTATCCAAAAATCAAAGGACATCAAATTTTTTATTCATTAATAAATTTTATAAAATTAAATTATCTTTTAAATTAATTTTTTATATATAAAATTTTATTTAAATATTCATTTCTCATAAAAAATAACAACACTTAATTATTACTTTTTAAATATTCACTATCATTTATAAGGTGACTAAATTTTATTTACACATACATGTGTGATGTTACTTTTCATAATGGTCAAGTAACTATTCACCAAAAATTTAGTTGATTCGATCAAACTCTAAATATATTATTGAATGCAATCGTGTATGTTAGTTTCTTGAAATTCAAATCAGAGAAGTGGAAAATTGATGTTTATTGGCTTTGTTATAATGAAGTGTTTTTTCGTTGCGACTCATCTTTTCATGATATCTATATTAAATTTATTTGTAAATACATGGTATGTCATATTAATATTGAACATATTTGTAGCATAATTTTTTATATATCAAAATAATTATAATAATTAATATATATAATATTCTTAAAAAATTAATTAGATAATATTTTGATAAAATTAAATATTATAATAAAAATACATATATTAAAATTAAAATATTATTTTACACAAAATAATACTATAAAATATAATTTATTTTTATAAAAATAATTTAAAATAATTTTTAAAGCTATAAATCATAATTTTTTTATTATTAATTAAAACACTGAATTTTGAATTGTTATTTTCATAAATTATTTTATTAAAAAAAATTATACAAATTAATTGGTTGTTACATTATTTCCCCATCAATATAATTGTTTCCTCTCAATTTGAAATTTCACTTTGAAAGATAAATGTTGATACTTGAGAGTTCCCTTTTGGGAAACCCATAATAGAAATAGGGATAAAAAATATTCTCATAATAAGGGGTAACATGAAATGCTAAGGTTACCGCAAAACTACATATTTGAATAGGATAATATTACTGTGAAGTGGAAATATGGACATGAAAGAATAATTTAACCATCATGTTCTATTGGAAAGTGGTAGAGAATATGTTTAGATGAATGTTGATTACCACAAAACCATAAACTACAGTAATGAAAATTTCATTTATATTATCAATGATTATGATTATAGGAAACATTTAATACTATTTTCCTAGTGTTTAGGTATTAGTCAATTATATAAGAGTATTAATATATGTTTATATGTCCTAAATAGAATCTTATACTTTGATTGTGCATTGAAATTTAAATACTTCACCTGTTAGTATAGGTTGAATCATGCGGTGATGTAATAAATTAAACTCTAAAACCTCAAAAAATTAATGAAATAAACCCTTCATAAATTGTTAAAAATTTCAATATATAAAAATTCAACACTTTATATTGATGGTCACGGAATTTACAAGATTAACTTAGCCAAGATGCAGCTCTAAATTATTACATTCCAATCAGGTGAATAACTTTGTCATGTATCCTCTTGATATATGGTAATAACTCTAATTACAATAAATCCTTATTATAAACATGAATTTTTCTGTATTACTTTAGTGAAGTACATGTTATTGGATATATTCAGTAAATCTAAAAGTGTTGTAAACTATATCGATGATACTATAGACCAGTTGTTGACAAGTCAATAATCAGTTCCCAGGAAGTCACTAAATATCAAAATCAATCATTTCATTATCATTATCTCATCATAATAAATATATTAAGGGTTACCATTCCCTACATCACATGTTTTCCAAAAAAATTACTTTCAACTAAATATATTTTCATGATACAATTCAATATATGTTCTCAAATCCTTAAAAAAGATGTATTGTTGTACAATCCTCATATATTACATAATTCTTATAACCAATTTTTTTTTGTAAAAATATTCAAATGAAATTATACATAAATATAAATATTAAATATTACTCTTCATATGTGTTAGTAGAATAACCTCATAATTATCCAATAGAATTATTATATATTAAATTCTATAATCCTCGGTAAATTGATTCACATAGTGTCTCAAATCCTCAGAGTTTAAGAATTGTACCTTGGAAACCTTTTTCAAAACCCTTAAATCATGAACATTATGTCCATTTTAGCCACACTTATTACAGAATCCCATTCCCTTAACGAATTTTCCATGGTGAATCTTTTCACAGTTATCAAATATGGTAAAAACCCTTCATTCCCTTTGTCAATTGATCCATATTTTCCAATTCTATCATTTTATTATCTTGCTTTCCTTGAAATCCATAAGAATCATAGAATTGTTTACATATCCTATTATCTCATGATATTATTTTCTCACATGATTAAGATACCTTGAAGTCTATTTCCCTTCAAATTTTGGCTTCATGCCATAAAAGATATGATCCTTCATAAACTTTTCATCACTTGCATTGATGGAGTTCTCATTCCATCTACTAGGTGCCATTTATAAATAAATTCATATACTATATTATATCAAAAAATTATGAACCATCTAAAAATATTATCATTCTATAGAAAATAACATAAATTTATGCATCATAACTCGAAGAACCATATACATTAGTTACATTAAAAGCATAAATCCTTCATTTTGGTATGTGAGAAAAATTTTAATTGTCCTATGAATTTCCCCTACTAGTGTCAAACCAGGTGAAAAGTAAGGAACATTTTTGTTTATTATTATTTCTCTACAGGGGATGTTCCGTGTGGTTTAGTATACATTGATGCTTGCTAAGGGTCACAATTTTTACCCCACTATACCACTTTCCAAAGGCAGGTTTCATTTATCACTTCTTTAGAGATGGTTCCTATTTTATTGAAATGGGATGATCAAATGACGGTTGCTCCATACTGTGATCCACCTAGGAGGTATTCCTCTAGTTCAGGTCCCCATTCAATATTAATATGTTGTATTTGAAACTGTTCATGGTTCAACGTCCTGGTAGATGATGGTTAATTACACTACTTTAGTCAAGAAATTTAAAAGGGTTGTGTTAGGGTAGAAACCACTGGTCAGAGGAATAGTCACGTTGTGCATTGAAAGAATTATTCGGTGTTGAAACACCAGTACATCTGGATTTATTCATCTTTGGATAGGTATTCAAGAGGTTGTGGATGCCCTAGTCATCCATTTTCGGGTGCGAGGAATTATATTACATAGGAACATCTCCAATGATTCCTTAGATTCCCATGTTTAACATGCAGTATGTCTGGAGTTTAATGTCTTCTAGATACTGATCAGATAGATCATAACACTGATGGGCATGGATCAGATGGGTACATCCCTAGGAGGCAGTACCTTGGAGGTTTACTAGATGTGTGGATCATGATGAGAAATGGGGACAGATTTGAGGATGTTTGGGTCCCAAAAAAGGGGACACCAAGGATTACCATTCGATAGGATTGAGCCTCGAGGTGGGCTCCTACATATTGTGTATAAATGATAGGGATAAAAATCCACATAATTTGAGAGGGTGAATTATGGGATCAGGGTGTACACAATGGACAAAAACCCGATGAAATACCAAGCCTTACGCATGGTTAGTGGCCCGGGTTCTACAAAGGAGCGATAAGATGAATAGGGATTACACATGGGTAGCTACCCGAGGGTGGAATAATTTATATGTGATGTGATGGCCTAGGTGGATCAAGATGGATATGGATGGAGTGTCTAAGGATGGAATTAATGGTAATAGATCCAAGGACTGATGAAAAGTTTACAATGTTGGGATTCAACATGGAAGAGATTTCCAATGTATACTCGTGGTAGGGAATCAAATTCCATGTATTTCTAGATGTGGGTGAACAGAATCAGGGTGTACACAAAGGACAATAACATGAGGATAGGTTGGGGCTTACACATTGTTATCATCCCATCATAAGAGGGACACTCTTGGTTGTAGGATTTTGAATTGAGTGTTGGGATTACTCATGTCTTTGTTCCTAAGACCTAGTAGGTTTTCCAAGGATGTGGGTCCCAACAAAGGGGACACGGAATAAAACAAGTGATTGGGGTTGACCCTTAGGGAGGCTACCTTCGTACAATTCCAAGAAGGCAGGGATCAAAACCCATGTAGTTTGAATGCATACAATTTAACGTCATGTGGGATGAGGGTGAGCCAATGTGAAGTGATCGAGACCAATGGGTGATGGGTTTGAACATTAGGGAGGCTTCTAACATACATTTATTGAATAGGGAAAGGATCAAAGAACTCAGAGTTTATCAAAGTGGGTATATAGTGATTATTCATGGTTAGTGGCCCAAAAATGATGGCATGGTCACTGTTTACTCTATGCTCACATGAGTCATGCTAGATATGAGAATCATTTGGATACAAAGATATATTGATCGCATTACAAAAGGTGTGTCTATGAGGAATGGAGTAGGGATTACATGTTATAAGCATCCCAGTTAGAATTATATTGGGACATACTCTAGTATAAAGGCTCGATGATAATGGTGGGTGTCTATACGTACGAGGAAGATATGGCCACTTTACCTAAAACATCCTATCAAATGGTGTCGTGTCTCATATGGAGGCTTCTTGTGGTGTGCATGGTTACAAAGACCATAGGGAGCGAAAATTGAGTAGGTGTTGGTCCCCATCCCCGTCGCAGTTCTATTAGGACACTTTTCTTATGAGGTGATAACATTTTAACATCATGTTTTATGGATGAAGGTGCATGGTAGTTTAATGCCCGGTAGCCCGAATGATGAGGATTCACACTCCACCCCTAGTACATACACAACTAATGGACTTTAACCCCTGGTGGAGGGAAGGAACTAGAAATTCCATGTGGAGATGCGGTTGTGGAGTGATCAATTGAAGGGATCATGTTATAATGACAATGCAGAGAATAAACATCTATTATCATGCCAATTAAATATTGTATCTAGAATATAAACACACCAAGAAGAACCACCCATGGGAACTTGAAATCAACTGATAAAAACTTGGAGGGTCCTATGGGATAAATATGCACAAGAAGGGGGTGTATCAGCAAATAGGGTCTCGGACATGGTTCCATTGGGTAAGGGAGACACAAGGAACACGTAAGGAGGGGGGAACACAAGATTGAAGGGGTCCATGAAAGATGAGGCGCTACATGATATATTTTGTGTTTGTGTGAAAAATGAGAGGTTGTGTAGAAGGGGAATCCATGTTCACAATATTGGCATGACACAAGGGAAAACATTTATGCAAGAGGATTATTTTTCATGCAGTTTCCTTGTAGTAAAATGAAATTGGTGAGGGTAAAGCCCTAGTGGGACCTCACGAAGTGGGGCCCCTAGGAGACTTGGTGTGCATGATCTAGTAACTTGAGGCAATGTCTTTTGTGTGGTCACAGAAGGGACATCTATTATGTGAAAAATCATCAGTTCACCTTCTACAACCCTCCCCCAAAGTGTGGTGGTACATTTCTATTTATATTTAGAATATTTTGTGATAGTGCGCAATGTTATCAGTACTCATGCGACATTTTGATGACACATTGGACGTGAAAGATCATTTTTGCATGTGTCAATATTGCATGAATTCCAATTTTCTATCACACCACTTACGTGGTTGTTTTTCAGAAGGATGACATAGAAAAATCCATTTTATGTCGCATTGGAATGCAACATCTTGCGTGAAATTCTCTATATTGCGCGCGTGGCTTATATATTACATGATCCTCCCCTGTGCATCTAGGGATTATTTGATGATTCAAAATCTGCAATTGGTTTGATCAACAATGTACATCCACAGCCTTATCAATAAATTTCACCAAAACATCCCCTATCATAATTAGAGTTGTAGGGGGACCCAAAGCTAAGATTCTATGGGAATAGTTGAAAAGCATAGTTTTTTTTGGATGGTGTGCACAAAAATGGTCATTTGGCATGTAAACCACTACCACTCATGTGTAAGGTATGATCCACACCTTTATATACTCCATGAGGCCCAAGGCTCCAAACATTGACTTTCTCATGCAATAGAAAATTTTCTCACGTGTGAGAAATATATTCCTTTCCACACAAATGATTTGGGATTTGTTATATATCTTGTACACAACTACGAACTCTTTCACTGTTTTATAATTCATGCATGCATCTACCTTAGGCATATTTTTTGAGTGGCCTAATCCCATAAATCATGCAATAGATTTTCTTGTTCACCAAAACTGAATTCTTTCGTGAAAATACCTTTGGAAATTTTAGTACTTGATAGAAATGGCAGATCAAACGAATAATGCTGAGAAGGAAGCTATTGTTGCTGCATGGGGACAGATATGATCAAAAAGACATAGATTCTAAATTCAATAAGATTTATCTCTGATAATCAAATGCTTTTTGGTATGCTGAAAAAATATCAAAACTATTACATTTTGAGTGACAGTATACCGATATAGAACATTGGTATTTTGTAAGAGGTGTTGATTCTAGGATTTGAGATTGATACAACATAGTCAGGGGTAGCACGTCATGATAGCATTCCATAGTTCAAAATCACTAGAAACAATAAATGTACTGGGGATAGACATAACATGGCCATTTACATCCTGAATCCAAATAATAAGACTGTTTTAAGGGGAGATACAACAATTGAGGCCTCTCTATCTCACTATGAAAAAACCATTAGAATAATAATTATTGATTAATGAAAGGTTAGGAGGAATGTGACTTTAGTTAGGGGGAAATATTACAAGTGAATGGGAATGGCCATACAGGGTATGTAAAACATATGAGGAGTTTGGGGTGGATCTAAAATTTATGGGGATTTTTGAATTAGTGTGAACATTTTAGTTTCACTTTTACCATCAGCAAAACCTTATACAAGAACTGTTTAGTTTTTGGTCTCCAAAAACTAATACCTTAAACCTCCTTAATAGGGAGGTAGGCATTAGAATGTGGGAAATTGTTTTCATCAGGTGAATTCCATGGAATGGGTACCAATATGGTGAGTTCCCTCCTATATAGAATAACTGGTGGAATAGGACACACACCCCTATTCTGACATGGAATCTTTTGGAGTGGAAATGAAGATGTTGAAAATAAAATACATTATAAAGGGAATATCCTATCTGGGATAGTTCAATCTATTTTTTAACAAGGAAAAGGCTATGAAAAATCCAAGTCGAGGGAAGAAATGCTCGAACAAAATGCAAAGGGGGGTGGAGGGATCAGATAGGGTGGTCCTAGAAGCAGGAAAGAATCGATCATGTGGCTCATCAAAAATTAATGTCCAGGCCCGATTTTACAATATATCGGGTTACATTCTACTTTTTGATGTGGGTGGAAACATTCAGTTATGGATACAAGTATGTGGGTTTGTCTAGGGGTGCTAGTGATGACTAGAATTATGGTGGCTATAAACAAGTTTAATCTTGGGGTTCTTGTCCTGGTCAAGAAATACAACATTATTGGATGTATGTCTAGGGAAAGTATGACAAGAAGGATATGTGAACCATTATAGATTGTTTCATGGATTTTCTTTAGCTCATTGCGGTGGGTATGACTTCCGGAATTCCATCCACCCTCCAGGTGATGTTCAGTGATAATTCTTATTGAACGTTGATGGAATTTTCTTATTGATGATTATAGAAGATGGGATAAAACTAAATATCGAGAGCCACACAAAATTCATCTTTCATCCATTTTGAACCCCAGCTGGCCAAATGGTTGAAGATGAGTGATCCATATTAGAGCATATGGAGTACATGAAAATACTCTAGGGCGGTATGCATGTAGCCCAGATCAATGGAAACAAATTTTTTGAACCCTATGTGCCAACGTTGTTTTCAAATTATTCAGGTTCATATAGAGGATGCCAGAGAAAGTATATACAAGGGTTTGGGATGAAAGAAATCCTTGAATTCATCGACAATTGCATCTCATGTTTACAACTACTGGTTTTGGTGAAGTCATCACCCATCCCCCCTACTAATGTCAATGCCAACATATCAATATAATTTGTTTATAATTTGATAGAAATGTACCTAGAGGAGATTATATGGAAACAAAATTTTTAAATCAAGGAATCTGTCAAAGAGTTTTGAAAGTGAAGAGTAATATGAGGAACCACTAGGGAGGCTAGACAAGGAATAGATAAGGCATTTGGAACAGTTCGGGATGGAACTTCATTGATAGGATTGTCACAAGGATGGAATGCACTTTTTCCTTTTGAAGATGGGTGGTCCTGTGGGTGGCCTCATGGGATAGTTAGGGATCTCCTTGGGGTGAAACTAAGAAATCATCTGAATCTATCATCCCAATCCATTTTCCCATCTCTATGGTCTGCTTGGAGGATGTTATAGAAATCTATGACCACTGATGAGCTCTGGAAGAGACTGGTGCACATTGGCCTTGACCTACTAGATGCGGGGTGTATTTAGGTGGAAGATATGGTGAACATTCATTGTGGTCAAGAGAACTTGAAATCCATGGATATTTATTCATGCCAATGGGGGCTATATGGAGAGTCATACCACTATGTGAAAGTGATGATTGTCTCGAAGAACGACCTAAAAAAGCTATCATCTGAGGATGATGATGAAATGGACTAAGAAGAAGTAGAGGAGTAAGAGGAGTAAGAGGAAGAATACGATGAAGAGGAAGAGAGAGAGTAGGAATACAAAGTAGAGTAAGTTGGGAGTGAAGTTCCTTGAGGTGAGGGACCTTCGAAAACAACTGTCCTCCAGGGAATCCCATGTGAGAGTGATAAAATCACAGGATCTGATGTAGAACTGGCCTAAAAACATGAGGTGAGTCTCAACTATTATCTCTACTGGCCCTTCTCTATCCATAACTCGAATCACCTGACCAAAATTTTCCTTATTTTGGAACACATAAATGATGATGGCTAGGAAAATTCCCCAATAGGGGATGAAAAAGACACATGGATGTCGAAGAACTTCCCACTTAATTTCTATATGGGACCGAGCAGGGTGGAGAACCAACCATGGTTGAAGCGGTCGAAGAATTATCCACGATTATGAGGGTTAGTAACAATCCAGTATGAGGGGATGAAATGGTGACCTTAGAGTCTTAATCTATTCTTACTATTCATAAGGATCCAATGTTGATCGTTGATATTACAAGAACTGAGGGATCTTATATTGTGGCAGCCCATACCGTGACTCAGGCACTAGACATTGATGTTATTTGATCTTGTATGTTTTTACTTTTTTAGGCTCACATAATTTATTGAGGAACTCAAATGAACATGATATCTGTTCCCAATTTGGTGATCGCATGTTTGGAGGCTTAGAAAACTATCGAGTCTGGAACATCTGCAAAGGATCTACCAGTGATCACATCGGCTCATGTAGAGTCAATTATTAAAGGTAGTCCAACCATAGCACCCATTTAGAATTGAGTTGTAATCATGGGTGATGATACTTCTAGAATTGAGATACAAGTTGGTAGGGGTAAGGTTCCTGGATAAGAAAGAGCGCTAGGATTGTACCCCACCATGGAATACCTAGAAATTTTTCATTATTACAGGCATGTTGATACTTAGGATATGGATGACTGTAATCTTAAAGTGTCTAAATAGATTCATATAAATTATTTCACGGTGTGTAATTTCATAAAATACATCCTTAGTGAATCACATGAATTATGATTTATCCCAATGGGATAAGATCATACATGGAATTTATTTCTCTATGCTATAGGGGTTGATGCTCAATGTATTCATATAATAATAACTGAATATATTGCTGAGAAGATATGAGAGAGTATCCATTGATCTATTGTTTCCCAATATCAAAAGTTGTCTGAGAATAACCAATATATTCTTAATGTGTATTAGTTACTCCAATTCTTTAAAAATGATGAAAATAAATAGATACATTTATCGTGAGATGTTCTGAGATCATTGAACAATTGATGACCCAATTGGTGGATTCCTAGGAGAAATTAGTGTAGGAAATCCATAAAATGATTGAGTTCCAAGATGTGTGGGAAATAATTCACTCCAAATCTAATGAGATTTTCTCCACATCTACTAACGAGGAGAGATATATTATAGAGAAGGAAGAATAACTCGAGGCAATGATTCAGAAGGTTGCAGCATCGGAGCAAACCATAAAAGGGGACGATCTATAATGGATATGTGTTTTCCAAACTCAGAGACATACCTCCTTCTTGGTTTTCCTTTACCTAACATCATGCATGTACTTATTATTTTATTTCTTGGTTATTTAAGTGAATTTTGAACAAAACTATGAAGTAATTAGAGATAAATCCCTAATCTAAAGTGGGTCTTACTTGGTGTGAGAAACAATAGTTGACTACATAATTTTCCTCTTTGTGTATGGTAGTGTTAGATAATATTTTGAAAATAGGTGTCTAGATGACCACCCGGTGTTTTAAAATAAACAGGGGTCTTGACCAACCAGAGTATAGGGTCCTCTTAATTTCCAAGACATTATTTATTGTGTACTCTAGTGCATTAGAGGGATGAATCCAGTGGTTTTGGAATAAATCCAAACAAAGAGGAATGAATAATGTGAATTATGATACCCAAAATTTAAAACATTGTGAAGATCCCATGATGATAGATGATAGCTGTTAAAAAAATTTGAAACACAACATCTGTATCGTGTTAGCGTAAAATGGGGACAAACTAAGGAGGGCATGCGACTAAGTGCATTCAATGAAATCAGGCCAAACATGAAGTGTTTTATTATTTCCTTCATAACATTTTCCTCGGAAGGTAGGAGAGCCATAAGGCTGACCATCACATCCATTATGGGGTTCCTTCAGATGTGAAAGGGAATTGGAATCAGAAATAGAGGGAATTCAAAATGTGGTGAAGGAGTGATGGCAATTTGGATAAAGTCCATCGTTGTTGAAATTACTACACCATGATGAAATTAAATTTGGTGAGCATAACAGTCTGAATTGAGATCAATCCGACATTTGGTAGGGACATCTCTGGCAAGGAACTATGGTGGTGTACATTTTAAAATTGTGTAAATGGGGATGATAAGAATGAAATCTAGTATCATACGGTAAGGTCATCACATGCAATAGTTTAACTATATATAATCAGGAAATTTCACATAGTTTAAGGTCATACTCTCTATACCATACTCAATAGTTTAAAGTCATGTTACATGGACTGGGGACTCCTAGTTTAGATTCATAGAGTTTGGACCATAATTAACAGAAAAGAACCAGGAAGGTTAAAGATCTGGGGGTTGGGCCCATGGTGAAATGCCTAGGTGTCCCTAAATATACCATAAGGATGAGGATGAATACAAACCTATTTCTTAAGTGCATCATTTTAAGATACCAACAGTGGTCGGGGGAATTATCTCTATCAAGGAAGATGATGCATCCGAAAATTGTTATTTGGCATCATAAAGTTCTTCCGGGTATGACCTAATTTTAAAGACATCCGTCAAGGACATGGGTACACCAAAGAATAAATTTTTGGAGTGCAAGAATTACCTAACATGAATGAATAATAGAGAGTTCTTCACCACACCGCATGTTCCAAAAAGATATTTCATGGATGAGAATTCCATAACTGGGAGTTTACCATTCAGTTGCCCAGACCTGAGTAATAGATGGATGGATGTATCTATGTATCATCTAAGGGTAGGAATGGATACTTAAGAAGTTCTTTGTATTTTAATAGTTTAAGGTAATGTGGTGTAGAATATGGTGTCATAGTTTATGGTCGTATGGTAGGACCAACGTGTCACACAATCTCATATATGGATATTACCCTACGAAAACCCCTAAAACCTAGTGAGCCATGCTCCGTGAAGGAAACAATGAACATTTTCAGGCTTTTCCTAATAGTATGTAAGAGATGAGTAGAAATATTTTGTGGGGAAAATACCAGAAGAACAGAAATTCCTTCTCCGTGCATGAAAATATGGAGAGTTACAACACCATGGGTGTTGAGGATCCATAAATTTGAAAGGGGCACTAAACATGTGATTCAAAACATTTGATATTTGGGCCACAATGGTTGTGGTCTTGTAATGAATGATAATTGATGACTGTTTTTGAATCATATAATTCATTTTGTGTTAATTGTAAAAAGGGATGTTCAAATGGGGGTCATCCGCGGACCTTATTCAATCCATAAAACTCATATCAAATTATTGTTCGAAATCCTTCAGGGCGTTGGCCCAGGCAAAGTAGGAGAGCCCTGAGTGCCCGAATCTATAATATTAGGTGGTCTTTCTAGATGCGAAAGATATTGAAACCCCAAATTAATGAATATGTGATGTGTGATCATTACCCATGCAATTTAATGGTCATGAAGGACACGTGAACGGTGTGAAAATATCAAAGTGGGTACATGGAGTTGTTATTATAAACTAGGCATGAATGAGGACCGAAGAAGACTAAACCACACCATGCACTTCTTGGAGAACCAAGGAAAAAGTTTGATTGGAGGAGAAAGTGATTATGACTAGACCACAAAAAGGATGTCTGGGATTCCCTATGCATCCTATAAGAATGATAATCAAGCAACACGTAATTCATGATGGTGGTATGGAGTGCATCCAATAATGAAAGAGAGATTTTTTCTCATTTAATGATAAATATCATAATTTTTTATGTAGTTTAATTTTATACAATCATAGACCGCATGAATCTTATATTATGGATATTGAGCTCGGGCAGTAAGGTGCCCAGTTTAATGTCATGTTCATGGGACATTCATGTGTAGTTTATTGTCATGTGGTATGGATAGAAAAAATATATAACTCTCGAGTGTGGTTTGTGTCAAGACCATTTAAAACCCGATTTTAATGAGGACATAGAATCCCACAATGTATAAAAAACTTCATAGATAACGCACACACAATTTACTGTATTGATACCTAGACATGGGGTTCCAGTTTAAGACGTGATCTCCAAGTTTAATGTTAGTGGGATCAGACCAAAAGAAGTGCAATTCTTCCATGTAGGCCCAAACCATTCCAATATGACTAAGACCATGTGAGCAATGTTCGGTTAGGGAAAAAATGGGGGAGATGATATTTAGAATAGATGGAATTCCCTATAGGGGAGCCATTGTATATTTAAAGATGACAAACAACACTTATTTTTCCTATAATGACCTGGAATTTTCAAAGAATTTTTGTTAAAAAAATACATTGAAATTTTACGAGTCTGTGGCTTCTGACGGCACTTGATTACGAGGCCCGGTGTTTCTGATATCAAATTTCAATGTTTAGATCGGGTACGTTCATTGAACAAATGAGCGGGTTTTTCTAACTTTTGAACCGGTTCTTGGAATTAAAATCTGGGGGCACCGATGAACTTGCAGTGCCTGTATTTGCTCAAGGGGACACTTATCGTAGTTGCGTTCGCAAAGTAGGAGAAGATAATTATGGGTGATTATTTAAGAAGTAAATAAAAAAAATTCAGAACATTTTTTTATTTCCTCAGGTTGTTTTTCCCTCCCATGGGTAGTTAAGAGTGGAGCCCACAACCACTTAACTACCCATGTGTGGATGTTAGGGAGGTGGGGCCCACACGAGCCCCACCATTTAATTTTCTCTGACCTCATTTATTCCCCTGCGGTCTCCATGACTTTTCCTCCATTAATATCCATTGTTTAATTCCTTGGTAACTCCTCGTATTGATTGTAATGGAGACTTCCTACCTCCCTCATCCATTTAAACGTGCCAACCTATTAATTTTTGTCAGCATAAATTAATTTGTCACCACATTGAAATTAATAAGAATTGCATGAAAATTATATTAATGTGTGAGCCACCTTAAACCTTGGGGTTGGAAAAAAACTTTGGAGGACAGCTCTAGAGAGAATTAAAAACATAAGAGAACCGTTCTCCAATGAATAATGACGATGAAAGCCGGCCTCCGATGAAGAACGATGAAGAACGTCGATTCCTCGGAGAGTGATGATGCCCCACTAATCCTTTTCCCCGCGACAGGAGAGGAGATGCCACTTCCTCCTTAGTGCTCCCTGAGGACACCTATGATCCTCTTCCCCGTTACGCCGTGTACCACGACGCCGATGATCGTTTTCCTTGTTGAGGTAGGGGTTTTGATTTATATTTCTTTATGGGAATTATACACTATATATGACGTATAATTATTGGAAATTGTTTGAAAAACTAACGCAGTGGGAGAAGACCAACGAACAAGTCCGAACCCACCGATTTTCTGTTCTTGATGTGCGGAATGTTTGGAGACATCAAAGTGGAACTGAATTGCCGTTTGGTGTCCGTCGCAGTAATGTACGGGTCCCGAGAAGACCGTAGGAGCAGACACGAGAAAGAACGGACCACCGAAATGACTCCAGTGGACCGCGAAAATCTCCGGCGGCACGGTGGCGCCGGTGGATGGAGGTGGTGGCAGTGCCCCGGCACACCGCCGGTAGGAGCCCGCCGTGGCTGAAGTCGCGACGGTGAGTAGTTGGACTACGCGACCACGCGAGATCCAAGGAGATGTGGCGCGAGGCGCCGTGTCCGTGGAGCACAAAGGGGGCACCACGCCCCCCCTGCGCGGACCGCTGGCCGAACCAGCGCCCCCCCCCCCCCGGTCGGGCGGGGGCGGGTCGTGCAGACAGGGTCGGGCCGCTCTCGTCCAATCCGGACCCGGACCCGGTTCGTGTCGGCCCAGGGGGGTGTGGCCTGGTTGGACCGGGCCCCGACCCCCCCCCCCCACCCCACTTTAGAGTGTTTTCAGTCATTCGCCCATAACATGAGCTACAGAACTCCGATCGATGCACCGTCAGTTGCGTAGGAATCCTTGGATTGATACAGTCGGTTTGGTATATTACACTTGAGGTTTTGGTAAATTTTATGTTCGGCTGGGTTGGTATGAACCAGAAACCAACCAGGCTCTTGGAGCGGAAACACTTATATCTTAAGGACCGTACATCCGATTGACGTTCCGTTAATTGCGTTGGAATAATTTTGTTGAAAAGGTAATTTTGGATTACTCTACTTGAGGTTTGGACACAACTGGAGTACAGTAGGGGTGGTTTATCTTGAAAACCAACCGGGCCCCTGGGACGGGAAAACCAATAACTCTCAGACCAGGCGTCCGATTGACACAGTGTCTGCCACATTGGGTTTCTTTTGGAGAGAAGGAACTTTGGGATACATCAACTCTGGACATCGTGGAAGTTGATGTATCAACCATCTTTTTCTCGAGGAGCGGACACTCCCAGAATCGAGCATGCTGTGTGCGGGAACCCTAGAGCTGGATGCGACTGCATCGACTTCTGTTCTGGAATCCTCCAGGGGTTCGACAGCGATGAATACCATACTAGAATCCTCCATGGGTTTGAGGGCGATGACTACTATTCTTGTATCCTATGTGGGTTCGACAGTATTGACCTCTTTATTTGAATCATGTGTGGGTCCTGCAGTGTAGCTGGTCTTGTATTTTGTGTGGGTCTGACAGCTTAGCTGGTCTTGTATCCTATGTGGGTCCGACTGCTTAGATGAATCAGTGGAAACATCTGATCATCTCTATGACCTTACGAAGTTTATACCTGTGTGAGCTGAGTCTTGTTTTTCAATCATTATCATTGATGTGGTAGACTTGTTTTCCTGTGTGTATTGGGTTGTGATTTTCTGTGTGGATTGGGTTGTGCTTTCTTGTGTGGATTGGTTTGTGCTTTCCTTTGTGGACTGGGTTGTGCTGGGGCTCAAGAGCTGGATCCGAACTATAACAGATGACTTAGGTATATGTATGTTCATATACCTATGTAGTGTTTTTGATAATTCATGATTGTATCTTTCCTTTGTGGTTTATCCATCGTGGATTCTGATAAACCTTCGAGGGTCTCGGGGTCCCTATTAAGTATCATATACTCACCCATGCATAGCATATTCCCGCACTACATTGTGTTGGATGCATAAGATGGAAATCACTGATAGAGGGGGAGGCTTGTGGAGCTGGACGGTACCCGGAGGTGGACCACTTGGTAGGTCGTACACGGAGCGAACGGCCAGACCTGAGGAGCTGCGGAGACTATCTGTACCCACCCTTCAGGTGGGATTTCCAGAGGATGACTCTGTGTTGCTTTTTTTACTTACTGCTATTGTACATTACTTTTAGTTGTACTATACTTTCAGTTGGGTTTGTATACTGGCCCATTTACTTTTCAGAACTTACTTGTAGCCAGTTTTAGTTAGTGCTTACTTCACTTGTGTACTCTATTGTGTTTGTTACAATATAAAAAGGCAATTCCTTCACTTTTTTTGTCGGTATTTACACCTTTGGTTCTAGTCTCCAGCCCCAGGCCTATGGAAGGTGGGATTGGGGTAGTCACGGCAGGGGCCCTGAGGACGGGTCGTGACAAATTAGATTCAGAGGAGTCGGTTCTACCGCAGAACTCATGACTCTAATATTTTCTTCTCTATAAAACAATAATGTTTAGAGTAATGAGTGTGGTTATCAATCCGGGGAGTCTAGTTTTGGTGCGGCAGCCGACATATCCATACACCAGGACCCTGACTTCTGTTTTCTGACTCAGTGCATGAAAACATTGATTTCATGTGTGTTTAAAAGGTTTTCTTTGTGATTACTTTGTGTCATCTCACCAGGTTTGCTGTATTAATCATGGCGGCCCTGTTTCTTTTCAGGATGGCCCCATGACGACAGCCAGCTAGGGTTCTGAGCTTTGTGCGAGATGGCAGCTCACCGAGCGACAAGACCTCGGTGTAGGGTCCCATTACAGCAGAGGCACCAGCGGTACCTCTACTGGTTGAGCCGTCGATGCTACCAGCCCCAGCGGCAGAGAGTGAACGCCACCTGAGAACATTGCACAAGTTTCAGAGATAGAGGACTCCCAGGTTCCATGGAGAGATGGATCCTCAGGCAGACGAGGATTGGCTGGAGTCTGTCGTCAGAGACTTCAGATTGGTAGGGACACTAGCAGACCTCATGGTGATCCTTGTCGTGAGTCTCCTACATGCAGTAGTAGGTAGATGATGGAGCATGATTCTCCGGGTGAACGATGAGCCGTCTCTTCATTGGAAGGACGTCGAGAGCCTCTTCTTATCAGAGTTCGTTCCAAAAACCCTCCGTGCGGTCAGCATCTAAGAGTTGATACATATGCGGCAAGGCATCATGTCAGTATCCCAGTACTCGGCGAGATTTACCAACCTCTCCTGCTACTCCACAAACATGGTACGAAACCCATTCATCCTGCCCCGGACCTTTGAGTAGGGACTGAGGCATGATATCAGAGCTTCGAAGATTCCACTCAGCATCTCGACACAGGCGGTGGTGCTGGAGTGAGCTCTGTTAGTGGAGAGATTTCTCGCCGAGCAGCCATCAACAGTGAGACCCACTGCAAGACGGAATGGGGAGGAGTCTTCTATAGCCGGCAGTCAACAGACAACGCAGGGGTCCAAGAGGACCTAGCCGACAGGTGGGAGACCTCAGGATTCAGGTTCAGTTGTACGGGGCACACAGTGTAGATCCAGCCTTACGAGGAGCAGACAGTGCTATGCATTTTGCAGGCAGGGCCACATGGCTCGTGACTGCCTGACCCTTCATGTAGATGATCAGCAGACAGTGGAGAGTCCTCCCAGGCAGAGGCAGAGGTTTGACGGTGGAGGTTTGCAGGGATCAGGTGGACGAGGCGGAGGAGCTGGGTGAGCAGCGGGTGGTGGACGACACTTCAAGGCTCTACCACCACCACCCCCAGGAGATCCACCCCGACAACAGGGAGCTGGCGGGCAGAGGTAGGCTCAGCTCCAGGCAGCGGAGGCTGACAACCATGGTGCACCCAAGATGATTTGAGGTACTATCTATGTCTACTCAACCCTTTCTACAGTTCTTATTGACACAGGTGCGAGTCATTCCTTTATTGTTGTTTCCCTTGTTCGGAGCTCGAAGATTCCCACAGAGATTTTGGATTGATATTTGTGGCTAGGGACTCTTACAGGAGCAGACTCGACGATCACGCACTGGTGCCGGCAGTGTGATCTTACTCTAGGAGGCGAGATATTCGGCTGGGATCTTCTTGTAGCAGTGTCGAGGCCTTACGGTATCATCTTGGGTATGGATTGGTTATCTACAGTCCATGCTTAGATCGACTATATTAGGCGCACGGAGCGGTGTGTCCGCACGGATGGGACCAGGTTCACCTTCACCGATGAGAAGGGAACCTTCACAGCACATGATGGACTTAATCAGAGGATAGGGAAGCCGATCACACATCAGTTGTCTAGTCTCATCCTCGGAGCAGTTGACATGCGGAGTCTGATTTTTCCTGTAGTGGTGGACCAAAATTCAGACATTTTTTCTGGAGATGTTCCCGGACTACTCCCTCGCAGGGAGGTATATTTATATATAGACCGGTACCCCGGGACATCACCAATATCAGCTCCAGCATATCGGATGGATCCCATCGAGCTTCATGAGCTTCTGGTACAGATAGAGGACTTACAGGGGAAAGGCTTCATTCGACCTAGTGTTTCACCCTGGGATTCTCCGATTCTGTTTTCCACGAAGGAAGATGGGAGCATGAGACTGTTTGTTGACTACCGTCGCCTAAACCAGGTGAATGTGAGGAAAAAGAATCCGCTTACGAGTATTTATGATCTATTTGATCAGATCAAGGGAGCACATTGGTTCTCGAAGATAGACCTCAGGTAAGGCTATCATCAGCTCTACGTTCGGGATGAGGATGTGTAGAATACGGCCTTCAGGTGTCGTTATGACCACTATGAGTTCTTGGGTATTCCCTTTAGTGTGACCAACGCTCCAGAAGTGTTTAGGAGTCTCATGAAAAGGATCTTCCATCCCTACATCGATTAGTTTTTCATAGTCTTCATTGTCGACATAATGATTTACTCGACGACCGAGGAGGAGCATGCCTACCACCTATGGGTTGTACTGGATATCCTTCGAGAGCACCGTCATTATGGTAAGCTCTCAAAGTTCTAATTTTGGCTTTCAGAGGTTCACTTCTTGGGGAACATCATCTTAGAGGTGGGAGTTGCAGTGGATCCCGCGAAGGTTGAGGCGGTACTTGCTTGGGAGCCACCGAGGAGCGTGACAGAGGTGTGGAGTTTCCTAGGTCTGGCTGGGTATTATCAGAGATTTGTTCCAGACTTCTCCAAAGTTGTAGCACCACTTACAACTTTTACGAAGAAGGGGAAACCCTTCATGTGGATAGACATATGTTAGTAGAGCTTCTAGGAGATGAGGCAGAGATTGAACAGTGCTCCCATCTTGAAGCTTCCGAAGGAGGGCATAAGGTACGTAGTATACTATGATGTGTCAGGGACTGGACTCATATGGGTCTTGATGTAGGAGCGATTAGTAATCGCATACGGTTCATGGTAGTTGGGGCCACATGAGCAGAACTACGCTACTCATGACCTGGAGTTATCAGCAGTGGTCATCGCCCTAAAGATGTGGTGACACTATCTGATGGGTGAGTGCTTTACAGTTTTCTCTGAACACAAAAGTCTTTGGTACATTTTCTCGCAGAAGGACCTGAACATGAGACAACGGTGACGTCTCGAGTTCCACTAGGAATATGACTTTTAGATTGTCTATACTCCTAGGAAGGGGAACATTGTGGCTGATGCTCTGAGCTGGAGATCAGGAATTCAGCTACTTGTGGAGGCGACAGAGCAGTTAGATGCTTTGCAGATATCCTTCGTGGATAGAGATGGGGAAGCCTATATACAGTCCCTCATAGTCACTCCTCCACTTCTTCAGCGGTTCCGAGAGGTACAGCGTGGGGACGTTGAATGTGAGGCATGACATGCTCAGATATCCTCAGGGCTAGAACCCAATGGATTTTCTAAAAGTGGGGAGCATGTCATACTCTTCCGAGGATGTACCATGGTACCAGTTGCACTACAGGAGGAGGTGCTGAGGGAGTTCCACACTTCCCCTCTATTGGTACATCCTGGGTATCAAAGATGTACGAGGACTTTAGACAATAGTACTAATGGCTGGGTATGAAAAGGTTGTGGTAGAGTTCATTTCTCGATGCCTGACATGTCATATAGGGAAGGAAGAGAATCAGGTACCTGCAGGCTTGGTACATCCCTTAGAGGTCCCAGAGTGGAAGTGGGATAGGATATCCATGGATTTTGTGATGGGACTTCCATGTACTTCTAGAGGACTCGACACTATCTGGGTGATCGTAGACCAACTCACCATGTCGGCCCACTTACTACCGGTCAGAGAGCATGGCTCAGTAGAGAGCTTGGGACACCTCTATGTTTAGGAGATTGTACGGCTTCATGGTGTGCCATCGTCTGTCGTCTTTGATCGAGACGCTCGCATTACTTCTCGGCTTTGGAAGGGGTTACAACAGGCCTTTGGGACATAGCTATGCCTGAGAACTACCTTTCGCCCTTACACGGATGGCCAGATAGAGAGGACCATTCAGACGCTCTAGGACATGCTCCGTGGATGTGTCCTTGATTTCGGTCACAGCTGGGAGGATCACCTACCCTTGGTGTATTTTTCTTAAAACAACATCTACCACTCCACCATCGGGATGGCACCTTATGAGGCACTGTATGGCCGACCATGCAGATCACCTCTGTGCTGGACTGACCCTGGGGAGTCAGCACTCGTAGGACCAGAGATGGTTTAGGCTATGACGGAGAAGATGTAGGTCATCCAGGAGCGGATGAGGACTGCACAAAGTAGATAGAAGTCATATGCTGATAGGAGGCGGAGACCACTGGAGTTCGAGGTTGGCGACCCCTTTTTCTTATGGGTCTCACCTCGACCTGGATTACGGAGATTTGGCTACGGAGACAAGTTATCTTCACGCTTCATTGGGCCTTTTCAGATCCTAAGTAGGGTAGGCGAGGTGGCTTACCGCCTGGCCCTTCCACCACAGTTGCACTGGGTGCATAGCGTCTTCCATGTATCTCAGATGAGGAGATACGTGCACGACCCAATGCATATCATCGACCATGGGGAGCTGGACATAGATGATGGGGAAACTTTTGTGGAGGTCCCAGTGGAGATCTAGGATCGACATGATCGGGTCCTACGTGGGTGATCGATTCCTCTTGTGTGCATTCGTTGGCAGCACATGAACCTTCAGGAGAGAACATGGGAGTAGGAAGCTCATATGCATGCTTAGTACCCTCATTTGTTTTCTTAGTTTATGTTGTAGCTTTATGGGGATGCAAATCCCTGATGTGGGAGTAATATAAAGACTCGGAAATTTCAAGGAATTTTTTTTAAAAAAATGCATTGGAATTTTATGTGTCTGTGGCTTCTAACGACGCTTGATTCCGAGGCCCGGTGTGCTCGGAATCAATTTTCGAAGTTTAGCTTGGGTACGTTTAGTGAAAGAACAAGCCGGTTTTTATAAATTTTGAACCGGTGCTCAGAATTAAAATCTAAGGGCACCAATGAACTCATAGTGCTGGTATTTGGTTAAGGGGACACTTACTGAAGTTGCGTTCGCAATGGAGGAGAAGATAATTTTGGGGGTTTATTTATGAAGTAAATAAAAATATTGTCGGAACATTTTTTTTATTTCTTAAGGTTGTTTTTCCATCCCATAAGTAGTTAAAAGTGGGTCCCACAACCACTTAACTACCCAGGTGTGTATGTTAGGGAGGTGGGGCCCACACGCGCCCCACCATTTAATTTCCTCTAACCTCATTTATTCCCCTGCTATTTCCTTGACTTTTCCTCCATTAATATCCCATTTTTAATTCCATTGTAACTACTCGTATTGATTGTATTGGAGCCTTCCTACCTCCCTCATACATTTAAACTTTCCAACCAATTAATTTTTGTCAGCGTAAATTAATTTGCCACCACGTTGAAATTAATAAGAGTTGCATGAAAATTCTATTAATTTGTGAGCCACCTTAAACCTTGGGGTTGGAAAAACACTATGGAGGAAGGCTCTGTAGAGAATTAAAAATGTAGCTGAACCATTCTTCAATGAAGAACGACGAAGAACGCTAGCCTCTTACAAATAATGACGAAGAATGCCGGTTCCTCGGAGAGGGACGACGCACCACCAATCATTTTCCCCGCGACAGGAGAGGAGACGCCGCTTCTTCCTCGGCGCTCCCCGATGATGCCTACAATCCTCTTCTCCATGACGCCGTGTACCGCGACGTTGACGATCATCTTCCTTGTTGAGGTAGGGTTTTGGATTATATTTCATTATTAGAATTATACCCTTCGCATGACGTATAATTGTTGGGAGTTGTTCTAAACCACTAACGCGGTGGGTGCGGACCAAGGAACAAGTCCGAACCCACTGCTTTTCCGTTCCTGAAGCGTGGAATATTTTGCGATGTCAAATCGGAACTGAGTTGGCATTTGGAGGCCGTCGCAGTAATGTACGGGTTCCGAGATGACCGCAGGCGCAGACGGGAGCTAGAACGGACCACCGGAATGACTTCGGTGGCCCGCAGACATCTCCGGCAGCGTGGTGGCACCGGCAGCCAGAGGCGGCGGCCGACACCATCCGGCCGCCCGGAGGTGGCGGCGCCCCAGTATACCACTGGTAGGAGCCCTGCCGCAGCTGAAGTCGCGACGACGAGGAGCTGGACCCCACGATTGCGCGGGATCCAGGGAAACACGGCACCAGGCGCCGCGTCCGTGGAACACATAGGGGGGACCGTGTCCCCCCTTCTCAGGCTGCTAGCTGAGCCAGCGCCCCCCTGGCTGGGCTAGGGTGGGTCATGCGGACCAGGCCGGGCTGTGCCCGGCTAGACCCTGACCCAGGTCGGACCAGGCCCTGACCACCCCACTTCGGAGTATTTTCGGTCTTTCACCCATAACATGAGTTCCAGACCTCCGATAGACGCACCGTTAGTTGAGTAGGAATCCCTGGATCGAGACGGTCGTTTCAGTATATTACACTCTCAGTTTTGGAAAATTTTGGGTATGACCAGGTAGGTTCGAACCCGAAACCAACAGGGCCCTTGGAGCAGAAACGCTTATATCTTAAGGACCAGACATCCAATTGACCTGTCGTCAACTGTGTTGGGATCATTTTGTTGAGATGGTCCTTTTGTCTTACTCTACCTGAAGTTTGGTTGATGCTGGAGTATGGTTGAGTTGGTTTATCATGAAAACCAACTGGGCCCCTGGGATGGAAAAGCCAATAACTCTCAGACCGGGCGTCTGATGGACGCACCGTCTGTCACATTGGGTTTCTTTTGGTGAGAAGGAACTTTGGGATACATCAACTCTGGACCTCATGAAAATTTATGTATCGACCCTCTTTTGCTCGAGGGGCAGACCCTATTGGAATCGAGCATGCTGTGTGTGGGAACCTTAGAGCTGGCTGCGACTACATCGACTTCTGTACTGGAATCCTCCGTGGGTTAGATAGCGACGAATAACATAATAGAATCCGTCGTATGTTCGATGGTGATGACTACTGTTCTTGTATCTTATGTGGGTCCGACAGTATTGTCCTATGTACTTGTATTCTGTGTGGGTCCGGCAGAGTAGCTGGTCTGGTATCCTATGTGGGTCCGAAACCTTAGCTGGTCTTGTATCCTATGTGGGTCTGACAGCTTAGATGAATCAGTGGCTACATCTGATCATCTCTTTTCCCCTACGAAGTGTATAACTATCTGATCTGAGTCTTGTTTTTCAATCATTATCATTGATGTGGTTAACTTTGTTTCCGGTGTGGATTGGGTTGTGCTTTCCAGTGTGGATTGGGATGTGCTTTCCTGTATGGATTGGGTTGTTCTTTACTGTGTGGACAGGGTTTTGCTGGGGCTCAGGAGCTGGAGTTGAACTATAACTAATGACTTAGGTATATGTATGGGCATATACCTAAGTAGTGTTGTTGATACTTCATGATTGTATCTTTCCTTTGTGGTTTATCCTTTGTGGATTCTGAGGGACCTTCGAGGGTCTCACGGTCCCAACTGAGTATCGTATACTCACCCCTGCATGGGCTATGCCCGCACTACGTTGTTTTGGATGCTAACGATGGACATCACTGATCGAGGTGTAGGCTTGTGGATATGGACGGTACCCAGAGGTGGACCACTTGGCGGGGCGTACACGGAGTGGGGGGCCGAACCCGAGGAGTCGAGGAGACTATCTGTACCCACCCTTCAAGTGGGATTTTCATATGACGACTCGGTGCTACTATTTTTACTTACTATAGTTGTACTTTCCTTTCAGTTGTACTGTACATTCAGTTGGGTTTGTAAACTGGCCCATTTCATTTTTAGCACTTACTTGTAACTAGTTTTACTTAGTGATTACTTCACTTACATACTTTTTTTGTGTTTGTTACTTTATAAAAAGGCAATTCCTTCCATTTTTTTATCGGTATTTATGCCTTTGGTGCTAGTCGCTAGCCCCTGGCCTATGGAAGGCGGGCTTAGGATAGTCACGACACGGGCCCCATGGACAGGTCGTGAGATTTCCACCTAATGTTCAATGGTGCTGAGAGGGATAACACTAAAGGTTTAAAAATTACACTTCAACATGAAATAGTGAAAAGAGATGTGAATCACGAGACTTATATTTAGGGAATAATGGTTTGGTCATGATGATGGAGGTCAAATGTCGTATGTGTTCAAAACACAGTATCCAATTTGTGTGGCATGAAGTGGGAACTAGCATATGATGGTCGGCTGACGACCGTATTTGAAATAAAAATACTGTCTCATAATGTTGTTCAAAATCCTCCATGACATTGGCCCAAGGAAATAGGTGATCCATAAGGCCAATCATCCATGCTGTTCAGGGATCCATATGGAAGTGAATGATGATGGTAACCCAAATACAGGGAGTCGCGAAGCAAGGAATCAAATGAAAGCCTATCTATGTAGAATCCAACTCTCTAGGTCTAAATCAACAGTGCATTTGAGCACATTATTGAGTCCTAATAATGGTCAACATGTTAAAACATGACGGGGGAAACAGGTTGATGAACATGGGGTTGGACCTAAAGGCTAAATGTCTGGGCATTCCTATTATCACATGAGGATTGGAATCAAGAGATACATAGTTTTGAAGACACTATGTAGTTTAATGTCAGGAGGTAACGATTCAAGGGGTAGAGGAATCCCAAGGTAAGAATATTTATGGATTGGAAGAATAACATAACATGAATTAGAACAATAGAAGTCCACATACTACACTATTCACAATCATTGCATAGAACCAAGGCCAGGGGGTTGAGAGAAGGAATAGAAGAACTAGAGGCTGGACCCAAGGATAAAATTTCCAGACATTCCTATGTATACCATAGGTATAGGTAATCAAGAAACATGTATTTCTTGAAACACTTGTTTGGAATCCAATTATACGGAAAATATTGTCATGCAGGTCTGGACCGTACACCCAAAGAAGTATCATTTGATGGATTTTGTTTGTTGTTAAATGTGGTTGTGCTTTCCTTTTGAAAAAAAATCCTAAATGGAAAATTTGGGCATCACCGCCAGAGTGTATACATTTTTCATCCAAGACAAATGTCATGGTGGATAACCAATGCCAAACATGATTTCCAATCAAGCGAGGACACCATGGTATGGTGCCATTTTTTATTGTGTGTCCAGGACGATAGGGTCATAGTTTAACGTCATATGATTGGACCAACCCAGGAACATTAACGTCGTGTGGAAAATAGGAAATGGTTTAAAATCATGTGGGAAGAGACCACATTATAGAAGGATACATGGTTTGAACATATATAGAAGAAAATGGTTCTAAAGATAAAGAACATTGCACGATAAAGCATTCCCGATGTGAATGGGGACAAAATCCCACACCATACCATGTGAAATCCCCAAAGGGACCTCAAGAAAAATGGGTAAGAAATTTTTGAGGGACCTAGAACTGGACCCAAATCCAAAATGTCTCGGCATTCCTACATTTACCATGAGGATGGGAATCAAGATATATGTAATTTTGGAAAGGTCTGGCAGTTTAACATCATATGGTAAGGAAACAATGAAAATAGGATGGAGTGATCTTGAGAGAGGTGTGTCATGTGACTATTAAAAACTCGACATTAATAAGGACATAATTCCACACCGCACACTATACTCCTGGGAGAAAATAGTCCATAGGGACTTAAAGAATAGGAGGTTTCTAAGAACTAGGGTTGGACCTAAGGACAAAATGTTAGAGAATTCTTTTGTATCCCATGAGTATGGAAATCTAGCAACACCTAGTGCTGAAGTTTTGTCATTATATGAAGTCATAGAAATGAGGAGATTTTCAAGGGGGTTTGTGTGGAATAGTAAAAAATTGTCTGATGTGAATGAGGATATAGAGTTCATACCACACTACAAATTCCTAAGAGGTAACGTGGTCCATGTTACCGAAAAGTTCATGAGACCTAAGGTTGTGCCATAGATGAATGGTCTGGGTGTTCTTTTGTATTCCATAAGGATGAGAATCAGTCCATGTGTAGTTCTGAAGATGTAATGCAGCTTAACATCTTGCAATAAAGACATGGAATGATCTTAGTTTAAGGTCATATATATCAAACCGTAAGTACCCAGTTTAATGTCATGTGTGTTGGACATGAAGGCATAAAAAACATGAACCACCATTCCCATTGAATGGTAACAAACAATTGATCATCAAATATTGACCATATTCAAAATATTGGAATTTGGTCTAATTGTCTCTCAAGATCCTCCAGGACAATGGCCTAAAAATGGTAGGGGATCTAAAGTGTCATGAGACAATGCAGTTAAAGGTGTCATTTCGGATGTGAAAGATAAAGAACATCAGAATGACGGGAAACAAGAAGGGTGGTACTCATGCATTTTAATGTCTTTCGGTAAGGATGATGGATATCTTAGTTTACGGTTGTAGAGCTCAGACCATGAGGTGTATTCACCATTTGTAATTTATCACTATGTGGAATGAAATGCATCATTTTCTTAGGCTGTAGAGCTTATACCATTTACAGATTAACGTCTTACAGGATGATGATGAGATTGTTAACATCCCCTAGTACTAGGATAGGGTGTTTAAAATATTGTAGGATGATACAACAATTTAACCTCATGAGATGAATTCTTTACCTCATAAGAACTACTGCATAACGAATTTTTAATTGGTTGGAGAGGTCATATGTTCACTATCCATAGTGTCCATAGTGTATGAACCATTTTGGTAAATGTTTTGAATGTTATAAGGTCTCTCTCATTTTTGGATGAATCTTTGGTGGATTTCTATAGTGTATACGTAGTATTAACAGACTCCATACTATGTCAACTTATAAGAAAGGGGAGATGTGAATATTATTATTAAAGGCCCTGGTAATCTTATTCTGATGCCTCTCCAGATTGTCCAGGGCATGAAACATGTAGTCCTCAAGTGCTTCAACTTCATCCAGACAGATTTCGTCTTCTTTTCTCTTGGGATATATAATTCTAGATGGATGTGTTTAGTAAGGGTATCTAATATTTTATGGGTAGAAATTTCTATGTACCATACACTAGAGAATATAAAGTCACGTGTGTGGAATTACGAGTCTTTGACCAGTAATCTAAGAGATCATTGGGGTGTTTTTTTGGAAAACACTTCATGTTTTGTCCAACCATATTCTGCCTGATTTTAGAGAGGGTTGTGTTGAGTTATTTTATCTTTCCATTTTCATGAACATGATAGTGAGAGGCATGATTAGAAAATATTTTTTACTTAGTATACAATTTCGTCATCTCCTCTTCTCGAAAGATGGTTCCATTATCAGTGCAGTCGAAATGAGGGACATTGAATTGATGGATGATATTGTAGATCACGAAGTAAATTAGGGAATTTGTCATATAATTATTGAGCGTAATTACCTCCTCCCACTAGGAAAAGATATCCATAGCGGCCAGGATGAACCTGCACTGGAAAGAAGTTTCTTGTGGATATGGTCCCTTGAAATTGAGTCCCTTGAATGTAAAAGGCCAAGAATATATTGTAGTTCATACATGCTCTAGAGACTGATGAAAAACATTATCATGCATATGGAATGCATATAACCTCTAGGTAAACTCAATGTATACACTGATTGTGATGATCCTAATTTATCACAATCATTAGATCTGATGAAAATGTATTTTCCCTATCTGATGATACTCGCAAGAACCAACATGATCATCCTATGTGACATGAGAATCTCACCTCCTCTAATGTAACATAAGAGAAACAAAAAAACCCACATTTTTAGAGTATCAGCTCAAGAAATAGACCACATTGGGGGTAAAATACCCTGTGTGCCAAAGGATTAACTCACGTTAAGATCGGTCTATTGGGAGAATAATGTGCTATAGATACTCATAAAGGGATTCATCTAGTCAGGGGTCCCATACATTACTGTGATAAGGGTACCTAGAGGTCCCACTATGGTGGAATTGGTAGTAAGGTGGCTTCTCTATTTGCTATCATCATTGTCCGGTGTGACCTAAGTGATTACTCTTCAATTCACCTCATGGATAATCAAATTGTCATATTTACGATCTACAAAAGATGCAACAAGGCTGGGCAGGGAATCAGCTTGACCATTCTATGATTGATGGAAATGAGTATCTTCTAGCTGAGAAGAAAATTGGTCCATCAGCTGGTGAGTAAGCTCTAATCGAGGTAAGAATTATGGATTCATGAAAATGTAGTATTTTTTGATATTCTTGTTGAATATTTCAGATTCCCCCTTATCATGATGGTGGGGAACGTCAATCTCAAGGGATAGCTCAAAAACCAGGACTACTCTATTGAGTCAGGGATAATTAATTCTCTGGGCAGTACGGATTCAAGAAGAACTATAAAAGTGCAAGTTCCCTCACAGTGTGGCTTGATCCACTGAGTGGATTGCCTCATCCATAATGTCATGAGATGGAGAATGGTATGCATGGAATGTGAGGGATGAAAGAAATTCTACCCATGCCTATCCCTTGATACCCTTCTAGGGAAAAAATGAGGTTGAACTGTTGAAGGATCACTACCCACTGAGCTAGTTTTCTGGTCAACATAGAGTGGTTTAGAATGTACTTCTGTGGATCCAATCGGGACACTTGATGTATCTCATGGTGTTGTAAGTAATTTATCATATCTTGCACTGCGAATACCAGTGTGACACAAATCTTCTAGATAGAAGAATATCTAGTATCTGTATCAAGGAGCATGAGACAAAGATAATATAAACTGATCAGTATTTTCTCATTACTTTTCTGGGATAGAAGAGTGCCAAGGGTCAATTATAGAGTGGTAATATAGAGGACCAGTATCATTACAATATTGAGAGGAATCACAACCAGAGGCCATAGAAGGTACTTCTATATATCCTCAAAATCAATCGAACACTCTTCATCCCATTAATAATCAAAACATTTGTCCATTATTTGGGAAAATGGATTACCCATTCTATCCATATTTGTGATTAATTGGCATCTGTAAGCTATGTGGCCTTGAATGAATCGATGATCCGGAATGCTGCTCAGAGGAGACATCTGACTTATGGCCTTGATATTTTTTTGGATCTATCTTAATACCTCTGTATTTTATAATGAATCTGAGAAACTTTCTAGAGGTTACCTCCATGACGCACATCAAGGGTTTCATCTTCTAAAGGAAGAATGGAGGAATCCAGACACTTTCTTGATATCCCTGAGATGGTCCTGATGCTGGGGAGATTTTACCACCATGTCATCCACATATCATTCCTCCAATTTTCTAATTATTTCATTGAATATGAGGTTAATGGAACAATGATAGATTCCACGTGCATTATATATACTGAAATGAATTACCTTGTATAAAAAGATACCTTTTAGTGCCCTAAATATGGTAAACTCTTCATCCTCATGGGCCATTAAATTTTGATTATATCAGGAATATCCATCCATGATGGATAGATCATATATCCTATTAGAAGTGTCAATCAATAGTTATATCGCAGACAGTGACAGTTGGGATCCCAGAAGTGGATGTAGACTATGATCTATATGTTCTCCTTCCTGAATATCACAATGATAGATAACCATATGGGTTATTACACCTCCTTGAAGAATATGGATTTGATGAGAATATCAACATCGAACTAGACCATGGAACCAAGACAAGGGTTCATCTTTCTAGGTGGCTGTTTGAACACTTGATGATTTGAAGGGAGATATAGACGATGGATGGTGATATGAGGATCTATCCCTATAATATCATTATAACTCTAGGGAAAAAATCATTATGCTTACATATGAAAATCCATGTATAACTATTCTTCTTCTCTAGGAATAATGTCATTTATCTGTATTGGTTTTAGATCTGTCTCCATACCAAAGATCAATTTTACCAATACATCAACCATAGTATAGTCACACTCGTCGAATGTTGGAGATGATTCTTCCAAAACTTATTCTTCATCAATGATGAGAGGTTCATCATCAGGAGGAAACTCCTTTGAGTAAATAGATCCTAACGAGACACTAGTTCCAGTATAGGCGGTAGTGGAATCCTCGTCGGGGGACTCCAAATCTTCTAAAACCATGGAGATGAAATCTATTGGCCCAATTCAATATGTCCTTCAAACCAATGGGACACATTTGGTAATATCAAAGAAATAGTTGTGCCTCCTCTAGAGCTAGTTTATCCAAGCTCATCGAAACATGCAAGTATGATGTGTCAGTAATTCCAAGGGGTAGACATCACGATAGCTTATAAGAATAGGGGGCTCTAAGATCACCTTAGCCTGATTTGTGTAGAAATACCAGGTTTTCCCATGGTGTTACATAGAAATGGAAATATGATCCCCCCTGTTCCAAAGACAACAAAGCATTTCCCCAAATCTGGGGTTGTGGATTCTTATCTCAGAATCATGAAAATGTAGGAGTCATATTGTTATGTCCATGGGGCAGTTGCAGTAGTAGCACATTTAACTTCATTGGCCTGAATATAATTTTCATTGATATTGTAAAAGCCAGATTCTATGTATAGGGATTCAAAATAGAAAAATATAGACACCTCTCATCCGAATATACCTACTCGACCATTAAGGGGGTACTTAATGTATTGGTTAATTGAGGAAGGGATTTCCTCATGCAGGTGGAGCCCTGACCTACCCATAAATTCATTTTAGGTCATGTCCTGTGAGCTAACCATGGACTCAGTGCTGGTAACTATGCCACTGAACTGGGTCTCCAATTGATTTTTCCAACTGGTGTTTCCTCTGCCCTATCATAACCTTGATTTTCTAGTTCATACGGATTCAGATATTTCATGAATTGTCCCAGCTCTCATAGTGTCCTGGTTGGGATGATATTGATCCCAGAACCTATATCAATAAGATAGAGGAAGACTTATAAGCCGTTAAAATGGAAAGTGACAAATAGAGAGTGTACATTCCATTGTATAAGAGAACCTTCATCTTCTCCAGATAATGAGATGATGCCCTAAAATTCTTCATTCTCAACTATCTCACAATGGAAGGCTTATGCGGCTGCTACTTATCTCTCAAATTGGAAGGGGCTTCTTAAAGTCTCTAAAATGACTTCGTGAATATATAATGAAAGGTGTAGATCCTTAATGATGGATATCCTCAATGTTGTATGGGTATGATTCTTGAGGATATCATATTTCTATGCAAGGAGTACAATCTTACTGATATGGGGTCGTTGTTTGGTAGGAGGTATGATTGGTGCTATTGGTTGTACTGGCGGATTGTGTTTGGTTTTAATAATGTTGTACTACTAACTATATTAACCACATAGATTTACCACTGAATGAGGGATAGATGACTGAGTTACATCCATGAAAAAACATGAGTGGTCATAGAAATGTCATGGTGGATCCGCCAGATCATGTTGAACAAACGGTGGGGCAGGAATATCTGATGAACTGAGATTAAAAGGTTGTGCATTCTGAAATCTATGTTGGCATCCTGTCTGGTATTGGGGGTTTGTACAGATTTCCTAGAATCATTGAACAATGTATAATATCCATTTACATAAACACTACTCCGTTGAAACTAATTTCGACTAGGGACATTGAGAGGGCTCTCCCATTGCTCATCATCACTAGGAACCATGTATGGGTTTACTAGCTCTATGGTATAGACTGAAGCATACCCTTGGTCATTTCATGAAGAATCGTCCGTTACTGGGAATATTCTATGTGGAATCCCCATCTTTGGGGGCATGAATTTAATAATATTATAAGATGGAATTGGCACAGCAATGGGATTTGACTTCCCTTGCATCATTGGTGCTTGATCACTTTAGAGGACTATGACAGATATGTTGATGTAGAGGTAGTAAACTAAGGTAGTGAAATATCTTCTGAATGGTCGGGTCAATTCAAACATTCATGGATGATACCAATGGCATGGGTGACCACATTATGATCGATCCATTCATCATATTATTGAGACCCGTGGTTAGTAACCTATTTCCATTCACCCTCACTATTACTATTGGGTTTTGTAGACACACATGCAACCTATACTGTGGTAGGGGCTAATCTGACTATGTTGTTATCAAGTTGATCTTTATTGTACTATTTAAACACATAACACTACCTTATGGTGTTCCCAAGGATCCAGTGATAGGGGAAATAGTTTTAATAATCAATGAGTTCTACCTCTTTGGGCCTCTTTTAATCCAGAGACACATGATTCCATGATCCAAGGTACTTCACAAAGATTCGGGGACTAGAGCCACATTAAATGTGTATGTCTAGTTATTTCTTTCCCAGAAATGGGATATAGGAGCATGTGACAGACAATGGAATAGAGGAGCCTGACGAGGAGGAGGGACCAGATTGTATCTCTTCGGTTTTGGGGGAACATTATGCGATGACAACTGATGATTCTATGGTGGGTGATTCTGGGTGGGGGATGATCCTATGGTGGTTGAACTCAGCGAGGCTATGGAGGATTTTCCAATTTTAATAATACCATATCTCTATGGGCCTCTACCAATGCAACACTAGTGGTCTCAACCTTTCCATAATTCCTCGAGGGAATTGTGGGAGACAATAGACGAGCCTGTTTGTGTTGTTGCAAGGCTTCCTCTAGATGTTGGTCTTCATCAAAAAAATCTTGAAACCCCATGGTAGACTTGAGTGATGAAGGAAGGGGATAGTTTGGTTTTAATAGTCCTAATGCACATAATCAGAACATTTTCCTTGGTTAGTGGAATATCAAGGGAATATGTGAGATCAATCCACATGGTGATGAAAGCTGTGAGCCATCCATTTGGCCTATATTTGAATTTGACGAGGTTTGTGATACTATTATTCCATGTGGGGGAACTATTCTGGAAAGGTAACTAAAAATTTAGATCTTCCCAAAAAGTAATGTATCCAAAGTATATCTATGTATGAACAAAAAAATGGTGTTCATTGGCCTCCAGATATGTTCAAGTTCCAAAAATGGGTTCACATCATGAAATGAAGTGGTCCAGATGTAGTAGTGGGACACCTATACCCTTAAAAGGAGAGAAAGTGGAATTTCCTAAACTAGAGGAACTAGCATATCATCCACCCGTGCAAGATATATCTTTTAGTTAGGTGGGATCACCACTTGTCGAGTTTCCAAAGCTAAAAGGTGGGAAATGAGAGAAGTCATTGGATCATCCTCACTGTGATTTATATCATGACAAGGATGTCATAACACCAGTTCATTGGCAAGTTCATCAACCTGGTAAGCAGGCCTAGAGGCTCATGGAGTGTCTCGTGGGATGTCTTTAGTGACAACCAGGGGAATGACCTATAGAGCGGAAGGGGGAACCTGAGCTCGGTCTCGAAGAGGGTTATAACATAACTCGGGTGGATTCAGTGATTCATATCATTACCTCTTACCATAAAAATTGGTCTCTACCCTATCTATACAGGAATGATGGTCAATGTCAACAGGAGGAAACTAGATGGGGGGAGGTTGTACCTACCCCAACTGCCCTAGTAGAGGATTACCGTAATCTTTTCATCATTCTGTTACACATTCTATGAGAAGTTCATTGATTTTTTTTTTCGGGAGCTATTGATGCAACACAGCCTTTACAAGATCATTTTTGTCTTCTTCGTTTATCATGTTGGGTCATAGGGTTTGATGTTCCATGTATATTCTTTACCCTCAAAGGGTACCATCTAAAGGAAAATGACTCGAAAGGTGTACAAAGGCACAGTAAATTTAATTTCTGTTGAGTAACCCTACCCAATGTATATAATAAGTCAAGAACCAAAATAAGGGATATGTTCTTTTCTTTGATTCCAAGATTAGTTTCTTCCAATTATAGGTTAGCCTTGTTAATTGTGAATATTTCATGTGGAATATCGTCAATACCTCATGGAATGTCAGGCTGACATCAGATATAACTGAAATGATGGTCAGCATACTATCTGAAACCTTGGATCTAGGAGTGGGGGGAAACCTCTTTAATAATTCTCTAGAGCACTATAGTGTTATAGATGAATTATCTTAAGAGGTTCTGTTGATTAACAGGAAACTCAGGGCATTGATCCAAAGGGTGAACAGTCAAGTAGGCCATGTGGAATTTTTGGCCAATTTCTGCGAAGTGTTCCTGGCTCATGGTGTAAGCTACCCATCAATGAAAAAGACTGAACTACATTTCCCAAAGATTTTGGTGAGAGCACAAGACCACCTCAAAGGTGAGATATTTTGTAATATTGAAACATGTTGTTTTAATGGGTCAGAACAACAGATGGAGATGATCCAGGTAAACCTTCTTCCACAAAATTCTCTATTTAGACTCGGGATAGGGCCCTTAGTTTACACATTCATCAACTGGTGGGGGCTGAGGGACTGGTAATGGCAGTAACACAAAACGTTGTGATGGTGGACTGGTTGGTGGAGAATATGGCGTGTGAGCTAAAAAAACGCCTCATATTGGGATATATCATGTGGACTGCACCGATGGTACAACCACATCCATGTATGATGGGGTACCGACCATTATATCTTGCATATGGGTTTCAATCATTGGTGGTGGATCAGGGTGGTTCTCATAATCGACCAATCCCCCAGAACAACTCTCCATGGACTATTATCAAGGTAGAGAATGATCCTAGTGATGATTTTGTGTATTGAACACTAAGAACTTGGATTTATACCATATACTCCTCCTCTTGTATGTATCTATTGAGGGATTCAAGAATTCGGTGGACCTCTCTTTTAGGGAGAATGAGGCTGATACGCCATGTCCCTACCCCTGACACTGATACTAAGGCTCAGGGTGAGGGTTCCATTACCGAGTCACTATCTACATTAATTTTTGAAAATATATAAGTTTTTAATTTGATAAGATGTTTCCCAGGATTCTTCCATAGGCAGTGGAGACCCACCCTCCTTCCCTCAAACAGTTCTTTATGACATGGTAGGGTTTTTATAAGAGGAGTTCCTCCATGCATATTGGTGATAGAGTTGGGAGGACCTTTTTATGCACTGGATGGGAGATATGGAGGGATCTCATATCAGTTTTTGCTGACATGGGTAGTGTAATGACCTAGACCTCTCTGGTCCATTACTTTGTGAAAATGTAGTGTTGGAAGTGTTCCGATAGGTCAAGGAGACTTATCCCCAACACTTTTTCCAAATTTCCAGTTTTGTGAACAGTGTTTCCATTTTTATGAACAATGTCGGTAGGTGAACAATGTTTCTATCAGTGAGGTTCAGTGAATAGTGTTTCCAAAACGGTATCCTTCTAACGGTGACCTTATAACGATAGGCTTGAATAGTGTTTCCAGAATGGTAGCCTTCTAACGGTGACCTTATAACGGTGGGCTTGAATAGTGTTTCCAGAACGGTAACCTTCTAACGGTGACCTTATAACGGTAGGCATGAACAATGTTTCTATAATGGTAACCTTATAAAAGTGACCTTATAATGGTAGGATTGAGTAGTGTTTCCAGAACGTTAACCTTCTAACGGTGAACTTATAACGGTAGTCTTGAACAGTGTTTCCAGAACGGTAACCTTCTAATGGTGACCTTCTTAAGGTGGACTTGAAAAGTGTTTCCAGAATGGTTACCTTATGACAGTGACCGTCTAACGGTGGACTTGAACAGTGTTTCCAGAACGGTGAGGTCTAACGGTGACCTTTTCTTTCCTTTTCCAAATTTTGAGTATGTGAACAGTGTTTGCAGCTTCTTACAGTTTTTCCCTATTTGATGTTTCCATTGATGTAAAATACATTTAAAGCCTTGTTTTAAGGACTCTTAAGGCTGATTGAAATTCCATAAATCCTATATTAATTATTCATAAGGCCGGGATGTATTTTCCTGGTCAAACCGTGTGGGTTAATGTGATCCGTTTTTAATGGAGAATTAAACGGATCTTAATCCGTCACCTCGTTAAATCTTCAAAAAGGAACCAGATATCATTCTCCCTTGTTCTTTCTCTTTGTTCTCAGCTAAGGGATTCTAGAACCTTTAAATCCTTCACGTAGGAGTTTCACAATCAATCTTTACTTCTTGGATTGGTTCTGATCTGTTTTGGATGCAACCGAGCTGTGTTGGTCAATGATCCCAATAAGGTATGTTTTATCATCGTTCCTTTGAGGATCATCTTCTCTTGTTTCCCCCTTCCATATTATACCATGTAATTTCCAAGATTCTAAAGGGGTTTTCTTGGGGTTAGTTGGTACTGTCGTACCGTGGCATCCTGTGGTGGATGTAGTTGTTGTGAGAGGAGGATTGTGACCAGTTGTGTGGATAAAGGATGTCAAGAACTCTTCGAGGTAGGGGATTCATGGCTTCTCTAATTGTATATGTGCAATTGAAGAATTAGCATGATCTATCCCTTTGGATCACAATGAAATTGACCTAATTAAATACTTGAACCGGATTAAAATAATTAGTTGATCGCATCTTGTTGCTTTATACCATGATAACGGTTTGCCTCATGTTTTTCTAGATAAAGTGATATCTATGATTTCATGGATTGTTTTTTGTTCTTGATGAAAATTGAAAATGAAAGTAAAGACATAATTAATTGTTAATTAATTGGATAAAGATAAGGAGGCATGTAAATGATTCTGGTTGATGTCGTAGTTGTTATAATTTGATGTTAATCAAGTTAGGGAAGTAAGCATGGTTGTTTAATTGTGATAACTTACTAATTAGGTATCTCGTAATTGGAACCTACAAATAAAAAATATGCTAATTCAATATGGATTAATGAACAGATTGTGTGAGAATTTCTTAAAGGGGTTCTGAGTTACCCTCTTGATTGTTAAAGGGCCAAGAGCCCATTGATGTGATGTTTGTTTTCCTTCTTCTTGTGATGTAATGTGATCCTGGATGGCTGTTTTGATTTATGTAGGCGTGGGGACTTGTGGTTGTGGTAGTGGATGACGCCTAGGGTGGTGAGATGCATCATCTTGTACATGTGAGTGTCAGAGAGGACACCAGGGGTGATGGAATTGGATGGATGTGGTTGCTGGATGCTTGTGGATTCTTTGAATGTTTATCTTCTTTTCTTTTTCCCACTGCTCAAGGAAGCTGTCCTCGCTTACCCTCCTTCCGAAGGAGGCGAATACACGCGGGGTATGCCACGTGCTTTTCATTTTTAGCCTCTCGGGGGAGAATGGGTCTATGCCCTTGCTATAGGAGGCAAAGACCTGAAGGGTAGTATATCTACTCACCGTGTCGAGCCCCCTTTGTGTTTAGTAGCATTGGATGCATTTCTAGAATTCCTGAGAATATGGAAAATTAATTCTATAATAAATGTTTCATTAAATGGTGATAATCCATGGGGATGGAGATGATGGAATTTAACGGTGATGTGAATCTTAAAGAATGAAGTTGATTTTGAATGTGATGCCATTTCAGTTTAATGTGGAATTTTTCATGGTTAATTAATGTTTAAATAATTAATTAACATACAGTGGAACTGATAAAATGAGAATGGAGTAATGTAATAAAGCTCTCTAAATGTTTGTGTGCTTATAGGATACCTAGTCTTAGAAGTAACAGCCTGGAGTCTGAGAGACGTTAGCTGAAGTTGTATCAAAGACTTGGTAATTCCCATAGTGTGGATGTGAGTTATATATATATAATATACTTTTTGTGTCTCTATACGCTTCTCCACCCTGGCGGTAAGGGAAACTGACACCCCGGGGATTCTGATCCCTGGGGGGTGTTTTCCCCAACATTCTGATGGGAGGTCGAATGGCTGACAACCCCCTTTGGCCCCGCTCTCTTCTCTTGGTGGATACATGTGCCAACAGGAACAACAGTTAGTTTCCCCATTTATGTGTGTAGAGGGTTGTAATGGCTTGTGGTTATTTCACACACATATATTCTGGATATAGTATCCTATGTACTACTATAGGTGTAACGTGTATAGTCTGTGATGGCTTGAGGATCCCTACTCGGTGTATGGGCTATAATGGCTGAGGTATAATACCCGATGTATGATACACGTTATGCGGGCTATGGTGGCTCCCGGAACATACTTGATTACTTTTGGTTGGGAATATGGTGTGGTGCTTCATCCAGGTGTCTGCGGGCAAGCCTTTGTGATGCACGAGGTGCTGATTATGGAGCTTAGCCCAGGTGTTTGCGGGCGTGCCTTTGGAGAGAGATGCACATGACGTATGTCGTTGGGGAAAAGTGGAAAACTAGTGGGGAAGTAGTAGCAGGGTACCCTTCATATTCTTTACTATATGCTATATTCTTTTATGCATTACTTGGTGAGAGTAGCCATGGTGAGGTTTGGAACTTAGTATACCTTTTTAGGTGATGTGTTAGTTTCACTTGTTGTTCCCTGGGCTTTAGCGTGCTTTGTTTACTTTTTCATGAGAGGCTTGGGGAGGATCCTACTGAGTATATTGTTATACTCACCCTATGTATATACAAACTATTTTCCGGTCACTTGGAGCAGGTTGGAGATCAAGATGGTTACTACTAGCTTGTGGTTGGAGGAGGAGCTGTTCTAGCTTGTGGTCGCTGCCATTTTAATTTCTTTTGGGTAATTTTAGTTTCCCCTTTCAGTTTTAGTACTTTTGCATGACATTTCAAATATGTACATGGGTTTCTTTTATATTTCAGTTCTGAGTTGGATTTGGTTGGAGCCTATCCTATCTCTCTCTTCTTCATGTGTTCTCTTATAGGGTAATGCCTCCCATTTGTGTGTTTATTATACCCTCGGTGCTAGTTGCCAACCCGAGGCATACTGGAGGCGGGACTCGAGGGGTCATTATCTCTCTTCTCACATTGCCGGCCCAGGAGGGGTTCACTTTGTGGGGAGGGGGTCGTGACAGAGTGGTATCATAGGTCTGGTTGAGGGATAGGATGTATTTTGGGGTTAGGTATAGGTGAGGTTGCATGGGATGGTTGGGAAACAGTGTCATTCATGTTTATCAAGTGGGGTAAACACTGGAGACCGGCAGATACATAGGCTTTTAGGACCCCCTATGATCTATTACACGGACCTTTAAGTTTACGATGGATACTAAACAATGTGATACTGGTTGCATGGTAGAGACCTAGGAAAGGATCATGCATCATTCTTCCTTATGCCTGTGTTTGAATGGGTAGACCTTGGGATAGGTTAAACTAAAATTAAAAAAATAAAACAATTAATTTATTAATGTTGAGTCTTCCATATTCCAAGATTAGTACCTCTAACAGTTGTTATTTTACAGGTATGGCTCCAGGTCGACGTCCTCGTCAGGTTTGCACAGAAGATCTTCAGTAAGTTGTTCTAGCAGATCGCCGCCGGGTAGAGGTTGATGATGATGACACTTGGAGGAAGACACTCCGAGTGTTTCAGTATCAGAGTCTACAGAAGTATGAGGGCTCTGTTTCAGATGCAGTCACAAAAAGACTGGTTGGAGGAGGTCGAGATAGGCTTCAGTTAAATTCGTGCTCGGATGGAACACTGGGTGTCCTTGGTTGTGACGATGCTGCGTGGAGCAGCAAGGCAGTGGTGGTTCTTATTCCTCGGGGATCGTGAGGAGTCAGTGATCTCATGGGAGGAGTTTCAAGACAGGTTTAGAGTCGAGTTTCTTTCTTCGACTGCGAAGGCGTCCAGTCGCCAGTAGTTTCTTACCCTTTGACAAGGGAGCTCTAGTGTGCGAGATTTTGGAATCCGTTTTAGGAACCTTCTACTATATGCTTCAGACCTGTCACCAGATGAGGAGGCCAGGGCGAGGCATTTAGAGGAGACTTTGTGTCCAGAGATCCAGCGCCAGGTCACCCCATTTATGCCGGAGACATATCTTGAGGTACTGGCGAGTGCATAGGTTGTTAAGAGAACTTTGGCCAGAACCGGATCGTCATGAGAGGGTAATCGTCATGATTCCTCACGAAGCAGAGGTGTGGTCCGGGGTTCCTGATTTTTAGGGAAGAAGAGTTTCCGTTCGCTTGGAGGTAGGTCCCAGCCCTTCCCATCTCGTTTCTCCGGAGGCAGAAACTCTCAGTCCTATGCCAAGGAATCAGGTTCTTGTTTTTCTTATGGTGGTCGTGGTCATCAACAGTGGGAGTGCCCAACTTTTCAGAGTAGTCATCGTGCACCGGGCGCTCTGCTCTAGGTTGCTCCGTTGAGGCAGTTCCAGCCGAGGCAGCAGCAGCAGGTTGCACCGGATTTAGATCAACAGAGGGTAGATGTAGTAGGTAGAGGACAACCCCATGATGCTCCCCATCCTCATAGAGCATAGCACTACCGTGGTGGTGGTCGTCATCAGGGTCAGAGAGGCTGTGGAGGAGGTCGTGGTCAACTTCATGCTCTAGCGTTGCCAGCCCCAGGTGATCCAAATGTCGTTCGAGGTAATCTTTGTTTGTTTTCTACCTTGGTGTATGCCTTTTTTGATTCAAGAGCAACACACTCCTTCATATCACCTACCCTTTTCCATGCTTTGGAACTTGAGGTAGATAGGCTTCCAGTACCCTTGGCATTGACTACACCAGTTGGAGGTCGAGCCGACTTGTTTGATGTATGTAGAGACTGTGAGCTAGTGTTGGGGAAAAACCGCTTTTGGGGAGATTTCATATGTTTACGAATACAACCATATGATTTCATACTCATCATGGATTGGTTGTATTCAATGCAGGCTATTGTGGATTGCTACAGGAAAAAAGTCATTTTCTTTGATGTAGATGGAGAGAAAGTGGTGTTTTTTGGTGAGCAGGATCCTCGGATGGGTCATAGGCGAGTTCCATCCTTATCATCCATGATGGATGAGATGATTCTATGTTCTTTATAGGTTCAGCTGTTGGTGGTTCCTTGGGTCGTAGAGGAGTACCATGACATCTTTCTAGAAGAGGTTTTAGCCTTACCCCCTCGACGAGAGATCGAGTTTGTGATCGAGCTACAACCAGGAGCATCTCCTATATCTATGCCTCAGTATAGGATGTCCCCTTCTGAGTTATGAGAGCTATGTATTCATCTTGATGGTCTGTTGTAGTGTGGTTCTGTTCGGCCAAGTGTGTCACTAGGGGTGCACCGGTTTTGTTTGTGAAAAAGGCTGATGAAAGTTTGCGGTTGTGTGTCGATTATCATCGATTAAACAAAGTGAAAATAAAGAACCACTATCCTTTCCCGTGGATTGATGAATTATTCGATCAACTGTAGGGTGCAAGTTGGTTTTCAAAGATCGACTTGCAGTCAGTATATCATCAGATGCGTGTAAAGGATGAGGATATCCTGAAGACTACATTCCATTGTCATCATGGGCATTATGAGTTTGTTGTAATTCCATTTGGTGTGACGAATGCTCCAATTGTTTTCATGGGGTTGATGAATGCTGTGTTTCATGAATTCATGGAAAAGTTTGTTGTGGTTTTCATAGATGACATCCTTGTGTACTCCACATCTGAAGAGGAGCATGCAGATCATCTACAAGCTATTTTAGGAGTTCTTCGCCAACATCAGTTGTTTGGGAAGTTGTCGAAGTGTGAGTTTTGGGCTCGATAAGTTCATTTCTTGTGGAATTTTGTGTCCCAACAGGGAGTAGCTGTGGATCCATCGAAGATAGAAGCAGTGGTGTCTTGGGCATCCCCCAAGACTATGTCAGAGGTGCGAAGATTACTTGGTCTCGCTGGCTATTATAGGAGGTTTGTAGCCAATTTCTCCCGATTTGCGACTCCTCTGATAGCTTTGACTAGGAAGGATCAATCATTCATAAGTACTGATCAGTGTCAAGAAGCTTTCGAGTATCTAATGGAGAAGTTGGTAAGTGCTCCAGTCCATTGTCTTCCAGTGGAGGGAGTCCAGTTTGATGTTTTCTGTGATGCTTCACATCTGGGGCTAGGCTGTGTTCTCATGCAGCAGAGGACAATTGTTTCTTATGGGTCTCGACAGTTGCGTCCCCATGATCACAACTATGCCACCCATGATCAAGAGTTGGAAGCCGTGGTGTTTTCTCTGATGTGGTGGAGACATTACCTCATTGGTGAGCACTTTGTGGTTTTCACCGATCATAAGAGTTTGTGGTATGTTTTCTCCCAATGTGAATTGAACTTGCGGCAACATCAGTGGATGGAGTTATTGAAAGAATATGACTTTTAAATATCGTATAGACATAGAAAAGGGAATGTTGTAGCTGATTCACAGAGCTGAAAGTCATGTAATGATGTTGTGCATGAATCTGGTGATTCCTAGAGAGTAATGGAGGAACTATCAGCTTTGCATCTTGATATGGGAAAATTTGGGGTAGAGGTTGTCTTTTCTAAATGATGGTGCATTTATCCCTAATGCAGAAGGTGGAAGAGTCCCAATTGGGTGATCCAGATGTGGATGTTTCGAAAGACAAAGTTGTTTGTGGTGAGGCCCCTGATGGTTGGTCAGAGGATGAACAACACCGAGTGTTGTATCATAACAGGATTGTTGTTCCCTTGGAGATGCGCGAGACAGTTCTCCAAGAGTTCCATAGTTCATCCTTGGCAGTACATCCTGGTGTGAAAAAGATGTACCGATCCATGAGGTGTCAGTTTTGGTGCCCTAGGCTAAAGCGTGCGGTTGCAGAGTGTGTGTCTCGATGTTTAGTCTGCCAGAAAGTGAAGGCCGAACACCATGTTCCTGGTGGTCTTCTACAGCAATTAGAAATTCCTCAGTTGAAGTGGGATGACATCTCAATGGACTTTGATAATGGTTTACATCGAGCTCCGGGAGGACATGATGCTATATGGGTGGTAGTGGATCCTTTAACAAAATCGGCCCACTTCATAGCGATCAAGGAGTCAAGCTCAGTGGTAGTTTTTTTGATGCAGTATCTAGAGGAGGGGGTCTGACTTCATGGAGTACCTAGGACGATCATTTTAGATCGAGATCCTCGTTTTACCTCCAGGGTGTGGAGAGGTCTCCAGTATTCTTTTGGCTCTCAACTGTGCCTTATCACTGCTTTTCATCCTCAAATGGATGGTTAGACGAATCAAACCATCTAGACTCTTGAAGACATGTTTTGCTCTTGTGTTCCTGATTTTGGAGGTTCATGGATGAAGCACTTACCCTTGGTAGAGTTCACTTACAAGAATAGTTTTCACTCTACAATTGGTATGGCGTCGTTTAAAGCCTTGTATGGTCGGCCATGCCATTCTTCATTGTGCTGGACTGGGGTCAGAGATTCAGCAATTCTCGGACCAGAACTAGTGCAGAATACAACAGAGATGGTTCATGTGATTCATGAGAGGATGAAGACAGCACAAGATCGTTAGAAATCATATGCTGATCAAAGAAGGAGACTATTAGAGTTTAATATTGGGGTTCATGTGTTTCTGAAGGTGACTCCCCGTCGTGGGCACTGAAGGTTTGGTCGTGTAAGTAAGCTTTCTCCCCGGTTTGTTGGGCCTTTAGAGGTGTTAGCTCGTTTTGGGGTTGTGGCGTATCGAGTAGCACTTCCCCCTCAGATGAGTTGGATACATGATGTTTTCCATGTATCACAGCTCCGTCGTTATCTTCATGATGAATCTCTTGTTATCGATTGGGGAGAGGTCGATATAGATGATGATGCAATCTTCGAGGAGTGACCTGTGGAGATCCAAGACCCCAAGGACAAGGTGTTGCGTGGGCATTCTATCCCCTTATTTAATGTCTTGTGGTGACACGGTGGCATGGAGGAGAGTACCTGGGAGCGTGAGTCACAGATACGTGCTCAGTACCTAGAGTTGTTTAATGTTTAACGACTTTCATGTAATGATGATTCCTTTGTGGTTAAGCCCTTCATGTTTTATTTATGTACCTTTGATGTGATGTTATGATTGAATTGTTTGGATATGGATTGTTTAATCCCATACTCTCGGATGTCATAGTTTTGATCCAGCTTTCGAACAACTCATGGTGGTTTTCCCCTAAGAGGTATCTTATGGGGTGGTTGTTCGGACCCCTCCTTTCTTCTAGGTTGGTTTTTAATTCTCGAGGATGAGATTGTTTTGAGAGGTAAATAATGTAATGGCCTTGACCTCTCTGGTCCATTACTTTGTTAAAATGTGTTGTTGGAAGTTTTCTGGGAGGTCATGGTGACTTATCACCAACACTTTTCCAAATTTCCAGTTCTGTGAACAGTGTTTCCAGTTTTATGAATAGTATCGGTAGGTGAACAGTGTTTTTATCGGTGAGGTTCAGTGAAAAGTGTTTCCAGAATGGTAACCTTCTAACGGTGACCCTATAACAGTGGGCTTGAATAGTGTTTCCAGAACTATAACCTTCTAATGGTGACCTTATAATGGTAGGCTTGAATAGTGTTTCTAGAACGGTAACCTTCTAACAGTGACCTTATAATGGTAGGCTTGAATAGTGATTCCAGAAAGTTAACCTTTTAACGGTGACCTTATAATGGTAGGCTTGAATAGTGTTTCCAGAATGTTAACCTTCTAACGGTGACCATATAACGGTTGGCTTGAACAGTGTTTCCAGAATGGTAGCCTTCTAACGGTGACCTTATAACGGTGGACTTGATCAGTGTTTCTAGAACGGTAACCTTCTAACGGTGACCTTCTAATGGTCGACTTGAACAGTGTTTCCAGAACAGTGAGGTCTAATGGTGACCTTTTCTTTCCTTTCCAAATTTTATGTATGTGAACAGTGTTTCCAGCTTCCTACAGTTTTTCCCTATTTGACGTTTCCTTTGACGTAAAATACATTTAAAGCCTTGTTTTAAAGACTCTAAAGGCCGATTCAAATGCCATAAATCCTATATTAATTATTCCTAAGGCTAGGATGTATTTACTTGTTGAAACCGCGTGGGTTAATGTGATCCATTTTTAATGGAGAATTAACCGGATCTTAAACCGTAACCTCGTTAAATCTTCAAAAAGGAACTAGATATCATTCTACCTTGTTCTTTCCCTTTGTTCTCAGCTAGGAGATGCTAGATCCTTTAAATCCTTCACATAGGAGTTTCACAATCAATCTTTACTTCTAGGATTGGTTCTGCTCTGTTTTGGATGCAACCGAGCTCTGTCAGTCAATCTTCCCAATAAGGTATGTTTTATAATCGTTCCTTTTGGGATCATCTTCTCTTGTTTCTCCCTTCGATATTATACCATGTAATTTCCAAGATTCTAATGGGTTTTTCTTGGGGTTTGTTGGTACTGTCTTACCGTGGAATCCTCTGGTGGATGCAGTTGTCGTGAGAGGAGGATTTTGACCTGTTGTGTGGATAAAGGACGTCAATAACTCTTCGAGGTAGGTGATTCATGGCTTCTCTAATTGTATATGTTCAATCGAAGAATTAGCATGATTTAGCGCTTTGGATCACAATGAAATTGACCTAATTAAATACATGAACCAGATTAAAAGAATTGATTGATCGCATGTTGTTGCTTTATACCGTGATAATGGTTTGCCTCATGTTTTTATAGAGAATGTGATATCTATGATTTCTTTGATTTGTTGTTTGTTCTTGATGGAAATTGATAATGAACGTAAAGCTGGAATTAATTGTTAATTAATTGGCTAAAGAAAAAGTGGCATATAAATGATTCTGGTTGATGTCGTAGTTGTTCTAATTTGATGTTTATCAAGTTAGGTAAGTAAGCATGGTTGTTTAATTGTGATAGCTTACTGATTAGGTATACCGTAATTGGAACCTACAAATAAAAAATCTGCTAATTCAATATTGATTAATGAACAGATTGGGTGATAATTTCTTAAAGGGGTTCCAAGTTACCCTCATGATTGTTAAAGGGCCGAGATCCCATTGATGTGATGTTTGTTTTCCTTCTGCTTGTGATGTAATGTGAGCCTGGATGGCTGTTGTAATATGTGGAGGCATGGGGACTTGTGGTTGTGGCAGTGGATGACGTCTAGGGTGGCGAGATGCATCATCTTATACATGTGGGTGTCGGGGAGGACACCAGGGGTGATGGAATGAGATGGATGTGGTTGCTGGATGCTTGTGTAATCTTTGAATGTTTATCTTCTTTGCTTTTCCCCACTTTTCAAGGCAGCTGGTCTTGCTTACCCTCCTTCCAAAGGAGGCGAAGACACGCAGGGTATGCCACGTGCTTTCCGTGTTTAGCCTCTCGGGGGAGAATGGGTCTATGCCCTTGCTATAGGAGGAAATGACCCGATGGGTAGTATATCTACTCACCGTGTTGAGCCCCATTTGTGTTTAGTAGCATAAGATGCATTTCTAGAATTCCTGAGAATATGGAAAAGTAATTCTATAATGAAATTTTGATTAAATGGGGATAATCCACGGGGATAGAGATGCTGGAATTTAAAGGTGATGTGAATCTTAAAGGGATCAGTCGATTTTGAATGTGATGCCATTCCATATTAATGTGGAATTGTTCATGGTTAATTAATGTTTAAAGAATTAATTAACGTACATTGGAACTGATAAAACGAGAATAGGGTAATCTAATAAATCTCTCTAAATGTTTGTGTGCTTATAAGATACCTTGTCTTAGAAGTAACAGCCTGGAGTCTGAGAGACGTTAGCTGCAGTTGTATCTAAGACTAGGTAATTCCCGTAGTGTGGATGTGTGTTATATATATATTCTGAACTTTTTGTGTTTATATACGCTACTCCACCCTTTTGGTAAGGGAAACTGACACCCCGGGGATTCTGAGCCCTGGGGGGTGTTTTCACCAACATTTTGATGGGAGGTCGAATTGCTGACTACCCCCTTTGGCCCCGCTCTCTTCTCTTGGTAGATACATGTGCCAACAGGCACAACAGTTAGTTTCCCCATATATGTGTGTAGAGGGATGTAATGGATTAAGGTTATTTCACACACATATATTCTGGATATAGTATCATATGGACAACTATAGGTGTAACGTGTATAGTCTGTGATAGCTTGAGGATCCCTACTCGGTGTATGGGCTATAATGGATTGAGGTATAATACCCAATGTATGATACACGTTATGAGGGATTTGGTGTCTCCCAGAACATACCTGGTTACTTTTGGATGGGAAGATGGTGTGGTTCTTCCTCCAGGTGTCTGCGGGCAAGCCTTTGTGGTGCACGAGGTGCAGATTGTGGATCTTAGCCCAGGTGTCTGCAGGAAAGCCTTTGGAGAGAGATGCACAGGACGTATGTCGTTGGGGAAAAGTGGCAAACCAGTGGGGAAGTAGTAGCAGGGTACCCTTGATATTCTTTACTATTTGATATATTTTTGTATGCGTTACTAGGTGAGAGTAGTCATGGCGAGGTTGTGAACTTAGTATACCTGTTTAGGTGATGAGTTAGTTGCACTTGTTGTTCCCTAGGCTTTAGCATGCTTTCTATACTTTTGCACGAGTGTATTGGGGAGGATACTACTGATTATACTGTTATACTCACCCTATGAATATATAAACTGTTTTTCAGGTCACTTGGAGCATGTTGGAGATCAAGTTGGTTACTACTAGCTTGTGGTTGGAGGTTGAGTTTTTTGGGCTTGTGGTCGCTTCCATTTTACTTTCTTTTGGGTACTTTTAGTTTCCCCTTTCAGTTGTAGTACTTTTTCATGACATTTCATATATGTACTTGGGTTTCTTTTATATTCCAGTTCTAATTTGGAGTTGGTTGGAGTCTATCCTATCTCTCTCTTCTAAATGTGTTCTCTTAGAGGGTAATGCCTCCCATTTGTGTGTTTATTATACCCTTAGTGCTAGTCGCCAACCTGGTGCCTATGGAGGTGGGACTCAGGGGTCATTATCTCTCTTCTCACATTGTCAGCCCAAGAGGGGTTCACTTTGTGGGGAGGGGATCGTGACAGGTAGGAGCTCCAATTTGATGAGATACGGTATGAGGGGAACCTGGAAAAATTTCTAATGGAACACAAGGAGGCCCTTTGTGTTTGATAGTGTTGGAGTATGAAAGGACTAAGCTGGAGCTGGTAAACACAAAGGGGGGGGGGGCTCCATGGTGGTCATCTGTAGTACAGGGAGAACCTTCGCATCGACTGACTATGGTAGTAGCGGTACAAATAGGGAATTCATATTTATCATAATGGACACAAAAAGGACCTCTATGTTCACTGTTGAAGAAGCATGGAAGGAATTTGAATTGTTGATTACCGGCAAGGGGATGACCTCTTCCGAAATCAATGAGCACATAAAGAGGACCTCCATGATAATTGGTGAATGAGAAAATAATTCCTTCACATCGAGAACATAGTATATGAGGAAAATTTGCATACTTGAGATCAAAGGCATGGGGAATAACATCACGCTAGGGGGAAACTAGTTGGGGAATGCCACTACATAGGTTGATGATAGTGGTATGGCTAGGACTTTGTACCGAACAACACTATCAAGGGTTTTCCATCGATATCAGTTGATTGCCCTGATAATAGGGGGAGGCGGTTCAACCTACTCACAGGGTGACTAGTGCATCAATTTTGGATGAGCGTAGATGTTCCCCTACTCTATAAATAGGAGGTTCCCCTACTCAATAATAAAAGGGGGAGATAACTCATGTTGATGGAAACTCCAGCCACAAATGTCAAGGATGATGATGCCCAATGGTGGAAATACGCCTGATATTTAACCCATCATTGTCATCGTGTAATTTGAGCAAGGGGAATCTATGCAAGGAGATGGACTACCTACTCATCATTCTACATGAACGGCCAGTGATACTGACCTGACTTGGTGGGATCCCTCCTTGATGCCCCCCCTAGAATGAGTTATAGCCAAAATGACTCGTACAACACCAACATCATTTTCATAAGAAAGTGATTCATATGAGTGCTCCAGGGGGAGGCTACCGATGCTATTGGAGATCAGAATAGGGAAGAGTGGAACCTTTAATGACTCTTTGTGGTAGCAACATTGATAGGGTAATAAAGCATCAATGTCATGTTAGGCCATTTCCCTCATTGAGATGACCCCTTACCATTCATATTTCTAAACAGGAGTATTAGACACATTAATCAATATAAATAATGAGGCAGATAGGTGGCGTGGGTGCCTAGTAATTGGGGGCATTGGATCCATCATAGAGGAGATGAATCCTTGGGGAATTTCCACATTTGTACTAGCCCTGCCCCTGCATTTGCAAGAGAGTGGTGATAGATTTCATGTATCTTGATCTTGGGTCCTACAAAGCATGGAAATTCACTCATCAGTAAAGAAAATAGGATTGTGATTCCTAGATCCCCATCGAGATTCCATCTTCTATGGTCGGAAGGAAGATCCATGCAGACAACTTCGTAGACCAAGATACCCAACAGTCAACTTCCCCATGTCAAATTGAGTTTCATTCCATTCCCACTATTTTCCTGGCATGACTTAGCACTATATAGATGGATCTAGTGACACACTTATCTATGGATGTCTCGAACACTAGTAATCTCTATATTGAGGAGAATAAATTCTTATCAGGTTCAAGATTTCTATTTTCGATGCTTTTTCTTCTATGACTGCAAGACAAGGTTTACCATACATTGATGCTCACAGGAAGTCTCAATTTTCACCCCACATCTCGGCTTTCCAAAGGAGTGTAGCATTCACCACTTCTTCAAAGATTTTTTCTCCTTGATTGAAACATGATGATGGGATGTTGATTCCTCATTCCAGGGATTCCACCTCATGGGTTATCGCATAGTAAAATTATCACTTAATTATTAAGTAATTATTCATGAAACCCTTCTAGGTTCCATGTAATTGTGGATACCATTTAATTAAACTAACTTTTTCAAGACGTTCCAAAGGGTCAAGTTAGGGAAGCAACCATCGGTCAGCGGAGTAGTCACATTGGGCAATTCTAGCATGCCTAGGCATTGAAACACTAGTACATCTAGATTTCCTCCCCTTATAATGGGTCTTTTAAAGGAATGTAATCCTAAGGAATCCAATGTCATTTGAGTGGAATTATATTCCAAAGGCATGTCTCCATGGTTTCCTTGCCTTCCCATGTTTGAAACGGTGTATGATGTTAGTTTAACTTCTATCAAGATAGATCATATTGATTAGAACACTAATGGGAGTGGATAAAATGGGTATAAACCTTGGAGGAATAATATTGGAGGTTTACTAGATGCATCAATCATGAATCTCGATGAAGAAGGATTTTAGGATGATTGGGTTCTGAAAAAGGGGAATCCAATTTTTACCATTGGCTGGGATTGAACTTCATAGAGGTCTCCTAAATAACCTGTATAAAATACAAGGATAAAAACCCTTGTAGTTTGAGTGTTTGAATAATGGGATTGGGTTATATAAAATGGACAACAACCTGATGACATGCTGGGTATTATGGGTGGTTAGCAGCCCAGGTGCTTCAAAAGTGTGATGATATAAATAGGGACTACACATGGTGAGCTACCTAAGGATGGAAAGATTTCACCATGATGGGAAGGCATGTAGAAATTAGGCTGCATATGGATGGAGGGTAGAGTGATGAAATGAGTAGAAATGGAATCAAGGACTAGTGTGAAGGTGACGATATTGGGATTGAACCTCAGAAAGGTTTCATATATATCCCTATAGAAGGGAATCAAATTCCATATTATACTTTAAGTGAGAGAATAGAATTGAGGTGTAAAAAAAGAAAAAAACCTGAAGACATGATAGGGATTACGCATGGTTATGAACTCATTTCAATAGGTACACAGTTGGTTGGAGGAGTGTGAATTGAGTATGGGTCTTATGCATGGTTATCCACCTCGAAACATGTCTAACACCACTAATGGGTCAGACCAAGGATGTGGGTCCCAAAAAAGTGGACACAGATGTTTAAAATTTATTTGGTTGAACCTTAGATAGCAATAAGAGGCACCCTACCTAGGAGATAGGGATAAAAACCCAAATATTTTGAATGTATAAATATTAATTTCATGCGGGATAATGGTGAGACTACATGATGTGGTAGGGACCGACGGGTGAAGGGATTGAAACTCCAAGATGCTTCCAATGTTCCAAACATGAAACTGTAAATGATCTAAGACCACATAAATTATAAAAGTGGGGGATGAGGCTTATGCATGGTTGGAAACCCAAATATTGTGTCATGGTATGTGTTTACACTAACCTCTTGTGAGTTATACTCGGTGTGGGAAATAAGAGGCATCAATGACCTGACAATCGCATTGTGAAATGTGCATTTTTGTGGAATGGAGCGGGACTTACACATGGTTATCAAACCAGGGAGATGGGGATTTGGACTTAATCCTGGATGGTTTCTCGATCAGAAAGGAGGGTGTCCAAACATATGAGGAGGATATGATAGTGTACCTGAATCATACCATCAGAGGGGGTCTAGGCTCATGTGGAGACTGCCCAAGGTGTGTATGGAGATAATACTCAGAGGGAGAGTAATGTGATAAGGTGTTGACACTTATCCCCTACACGACCCTCCTGGGACTTATCACTTATGTGGTTATTATTTTAACATTTTTATTGTGGATGGAGTTACTTTACTGTTTAACATCTTGAAACATAGATGATTAAGATTCACTCCCCACCCCTAGGACTTATATAACAAGGTCACTTTAACCCTTGGTGAAGGAAAGGCACCAACAATACCGGGTGGAGATGGGGTTGTGGAGTAATCCATTAATGGGGAAATGTTAGAAACCATATGGGAAGAAGAAACATCCATTAGAATTTCTATGTGATGAATCATGATGCAATTAAATGAAACAGGAATCACCACCCAAGGGACCTTGAAATAACTTCATATAATCTTGGAGATCCGTATAGGAGAAATATATGCAAGATAGGGGTGACATGTGTTAGAGGGGATCTGAAATGGTTTTTTATTTTAAGGACGACACATGGAGCGTATGAAGAGGGGGAATGAAATACTTAATGGGTTCACTCAATATGAGGTGATGCATGAAATAATGAGAGGTCTCATGAAAAAATGAGTGTCTTCGCACATGTGGAATCCATGCGCGCAATATTGGAATGACTAAAGGGAAAAAATGGGTTCCAGAGGAACATTTTTCCTAAAATTTCCTTGGAGTAAAAGTAAATTGTTGATGGTCAAGCCCTAATGGGACCACTAAAGGAGTACCCCTATGGGAATTATCTCACATGGTCATTTACCTTGAGGCCATGTCTTTCTCGTAGTCATAGAAGGGATTTCATTTATGCAGAAGAGTGTGAGCTCATCTTCTATAACCATCCCCCGATGTGTGGGGGTTCATTTATATTTTTTTCTAGAATCATTAGAAGTTGTGCACAAGGTGATCTATGTGAAAGAAGCATTTCGATGTCGCATTTGGTACAAAATACATTATGCACATGTATAAATCTATCACCCATGCCATTTTTCTTTCACTCTTCTTACTTGGCTGTTTTTTGGAATGTTGATGTGGAATAATAATTTTGAAATTGCATTGGGTGTGAATGATCTTGCGAGAAATTATCAATCTTAGGCGTGAGACTTAAATCATGTGCGCACCTCCCAAGGTCATCTCAATATTGTTCACCGATTAATAATATTCCATTGGTTTGGTCAACAATTTCCACCCACAGACTTTTCCAAAATTCGGTGCCAACAATTTTTTTATACCTGGTTACCCCGAGTCATTCTCGAAAAACATTGAAATTTTTTTACCCATAGGAACATATGTTCCAGACCCACATCCACTTTTTTCCATGATGGGATGAATTTTCTAGGAATATCCACAAAAAAATCTACAACCTACCAAAATATTAGGTTGTTATTTTATTCTAATCTATAATTTTTATCTTAGGTTTATGTTCCTTACCATATGTTTTCTAAATCTAGTATCCATGGTTGTTGCTAAACATCCTTTGATAACAATTTTATTTCCCCAACCCTAGAAGCCCGGAGCCAGTTCATTATTTTAATACATTATAATGATTATAAGAAATCAAATTGCGAAGGAAAATCAGTTTAGTAGTCTTGGAAGACAAGAATACAGTCTTAATTCCCCTAATACCATTGGAAATTAAAAAAACATGATACAATATAAATTTAAATAAACTTCATAATTTAAATCTTATTCAATGTTTAATTCTATATAATTTGGGTAAAGGAAGCATACGAAAGGGGTGAGCTCATATTCTCAATATGGTTATGTAATAAAATTGAAGAAATAATAAAAATAAACATTATTCTTGTTAAATAACTAAAAAAATCCTTAAAAAACATGAGCATTATATGGTATGGATAAAAGCTGGGTAAATAATACCATATAACTGATCACATGAAACATTACCATATATAATCTAATATTGGAATAATGAAATTATTTATCAGTTATTAATATCACAATGAGGTAAATTAATTTTCCAAACATTCTAAAACATTCCTTCAAGGCCTCATTCAAGACATCTTAAAATGATTAAAAACTCTACCAAAACTATTTTTGTAAATGGGAAAGGCCTCAACCAAGTCTATATCTATTTTTATCATGAGACCGAATGATTCATTGAGGGGATATAGACGGCCCCACTCATAACATTATAACTTCAATTCATTCAACATATGAATGGGTTTATACATAAACATCATATACATATGTCATCTAAATAACATTCTCGAATAAGAAAATATAATTACTGACCATTTAGAGTAATATGGTCAATAGAATCTAGATATAACATCCATAGTAAAACTACTCATAAACCCTTAAAAAAATATTGTAGATGATATCATAATATATAAGACATAATGATGTAAAGTATTCACCATATTATGTCAGTGGAGATGATGATTCAAAATGATACCATGAAAAATTCATGAGAAAAAATTAGTATACATCCCAATGTGTCCCATACCACAATGAAAATTTTCAATAATAATCACATAGAATATAATGATAATAATGAGAATATTTATATGATACAAAAATGGTCATTACATACAACACATTCATGTAATAAGTGGTGAATATGGCATATATCTCACAAAAGTGAAAGAGAGAGGAGAAAAATCAATTTTTTCACTTTAAAAAGAAGTGTTCTTTTTGAAATAGATTTCTTTTTTAAAGAAATATGATTTTTAAACATGTATATCCCAAAAAATAAAACCGAAGAAAAATAAAATTTTATTTGAGGGATATATTTTTCCCACTTAAGTGAAATACAGTAAAAACAGTTTCTGAAGAAGATTTAGAAATAAAATATTTTAATTCAGTTTAAGCAAAATATTATAGTGATTTTAATGAATAAGTGAATGTTTGTTTATATGAAACCATAAATGAAAAAATATAGTTATCAATGATAAAAAATTATTTAATAAAAAATAATTTATGTCCTGAAATATATTGTATAGTGCGCTTGAAAATGTGTAATAATTTGAGAAGTTCCCTAGAATTGGTCTTGTTTATCTGGAATATTTATGAAATGAATTATTTTTAAACATATAATCACCAAAACATAATGATGAAAAAAACTGAATATATGATTTTTTTTTAAAAATATGAATATATAATATGATAAAAAAAATAAATAATCATTACATTTGGATGAGGAAGGTGAAGGAATATCCTGAAGTAAAAAAAACAATGGTTCGAGTGGAATCCCTTTCCACTTGGTAATCAATCGAATCATATGCCCCAAAATTAATAATAAAAAAATAATACATTTAATACCATGAATAGAAATGGATTCATGATATGATAAATCAATGGAATGTATACATACACTATACATATGAAATATCAGTGAAGAAGGAGTATCCCACAAAAAATGGACGTGAGATGAGACAACCCTTACCTTATGTATGAATGTGTTCTTCAAATGACCCGAAGGTCCTCAAATATCAAATTTGACAGATTAATAATTTAATTAAAATCATATTAAACATGTTTATAATTTAATATAATTTTAATAAGTTCAGTTATAGACTTTTGATAAGTTATAATATTGAATTCTATCATTGAAGTGTGTTCCTTTCCATGATTTTTTGATTAGTTCGTTGGATTATAAGTAATAGATTTCATGTGGAATGGATATAATTATCCAGAATTGGACTTATATATTTTTACTGAAAATATATAAATATAAACTATTATATAATGCATTTGGTTACAGTGTATGATGATGAATCAATAGATAAGGCATTATTGATAATCAGTTTGATTTTTTACGATGGGTTTTCGATCACAATGATCTTGTTTTATTATATTAATTTAAATAATTTATAAAAAATTGATAAACATACATAAATTTTATATAATACATATTTTAGAAACATTTTCAACCATAATATTTTTATTCATAACCAACCTTGAAGAAGAAACTGAGGAACAAAACTTCATCATCCACGAAGGTTATCAATTGGCACATTCCGAATGATGATTTTGTTATAAAAAAATGTGGGAGAGTAAAGTGATTTATGAAGGTTGTTATAATAAAATAAAATAATTATAGTATATATATGATAATAGAGTTATCATGATAAATTTTATATAGTATATTAAGATATAATAAGAAAAGAAGATAAATTGTAATGAAATTAAATAAAAAAGGAAGAGGATCTCCCTCTTGAAATAACCTATTTGAGAACATCGTTAAGAGAATGGGGTTTTATATTTGGAAATAACAAGGGATCATGGGAATGGGGAGGGGATGGAAATTCTTATTTTGGTAAGATTTTTTAGATGATTCAATGCATAGATGAGAGAAAAGAGGAGGGGTGGATGTGGGTTTTATAATGGTGGTGAGGTGGGATTTTTGAATATCTTATTCAATATTATTATCAAGACATGAAATAGGGTTGATTATTATGAAATAAAATAGTAGTATGTTCATATGAGTTATAAAGAAGAATTATAAAATCATCCATGAGGCATGTAATAGTTTATTTGTCATATAATGTTTTTATATTGTAAATTATGGTATTTTACTATTCACCAAAAAATACTTTATTTCAGAAAAATCCAAAAAAAATCACCATAACCATTTTTCAACAGGTATAATAAAAAAATTGACTCTAATTTAATGAAAATGTTTTTCAAATATGTAAAATTTAATTTATAAATAAAATCAACATTTACTCAAAAAATATAGTCTTTAAAATGAAAACATATTTTGTAACACCCTCATAATAAACTAAGGTATCATTAAATTATGAAAAAATAATAGGAAAACAAAATATTGATTTTGGAATAAATTATATGAACATAAATTATGTTTTAAATTAAATTATGAATTATAATATTATAATAAAATTATTATTTCTACAAAAAATACAAACAAGAAAATATTAATTTGGAAAATATTCACCCTCATTTATAAGGTGATAAATTTTATTTATACTTATATGGGAAATGTTACTATTCATTAGGGTACATTAAAATTCATAAAGATAAAATAAATATTAATTAGGGTACATTAATATTCATAAGGTTCAAGTTAATATTCACCAATAATTATGTTGATTCTATCAGACTCTAAATAACTTACTGAATGTAATCGTGTAAGTCAGTTTTTTGAAATTCAAATCACGAAAGTGTAAAAATTATGTTCATTGGATAGGTTATAACAAAATTTTTTTTCATAGGGAGTCAGTGTTTCGTGATATCTATATTATATTTAATTTTAAATAATTGAGAATTCATTTTAATAGTGAAAATATTTTTACTATAATATAGTATTTGTTTAAAAAAATATAACAGTCAAAATATACATGTATATAAATATATTATTAACAAAATATTTAGTTAAATATATATTTATAAATAGGAAAAATTTAATAAAAATACATATATGCATATAAAAATATTCTTCTACAACAAATAATACTATAAAATAGTATTTGTTTTTAGAACATTAATTTAAAATTAATTTTAATGATATAAATTTGAAATATAAGTTTTATGAATTAAAACATGAAATTTTAAATTAGTAGTATTAAAAAAATATTTATATAAAATTATAAAACAAATTACTAATGTGTAACATGTGTAGTATATACACAACAAAAAAAAGAGATTATTACCGAATAAGGTAATATTCTCACAGAAAAAATAGTGAGAAGAGAAAACCCTTAACTTAGGTCTTGAAATTATTAATACACATTTTATCCTCTTATATAATAAATATATGATTGTTGTAAATATTATAAAGAACCATATTATTATATAAAATAACATATATAAATTTTTTATGAATGAATATTTCCCATTTATTAACAACTACATGTTAAATTTATATTTTGGGTAATATATTCTTTGTTTTTTGAATATGTTTTGTCTTGTTATTCCTGAACCTCTTACATAAATCTGTATTTTATTATTTATAGATTATAAATAGTTTTATAAGTATCAAAAATATTTTCTATTTACTTATTTTTAATAATCTATAAAATATATAAATATGAAATGGGTACACTGTTCATAGAGATGGTAGGTCATACGTACACATCAACACTATTTCTGTATAGTTATATTTTTGAAAGAATGAAATTATATAACATATACGTATGTACATATATTATAATACTAGTAGGATTATTATTTCATATAAATTATATATGTGTTATAAACCCATCCTTAATATGTTCCATGTAATGTGTGAGTGAATCACATCGCTTTTTGTAGGCTGTAGTCGACTCGTCCACCAACGAAGTTATCATATTTACTCAAAATGAAAATCCTGTATTTATTTTTTTTATTAAAAATACCCAATATTAAATATATAATAAATATCATTTATATCATATATGATCATAGTTTCTATAATTATTCCAAACCATTAGTGGTGGTAAAGGAAAAATGAAAAACATTATTTTGTGAGGCGGTAGTTCAGTGTACAGAAGAACTGCAAGTTCCATACCAATTATATGGATGTGTGTGCATGTTTTGGCCTAAAAATTAGTATAAAAACATATATTTATAATTTATAATATTTTATATTAATGGAATAATAATATTTCAGGGGTTTGAGAATGAAAATTGAAGAAAGTAGCTTGAGGAATGATGTTATATCTTCTTTGGGTAAATATTCTTGGTTTGAAACAAGGGATTCTATGGTTGGATTTATGACCAAAGAGATGCTTATAGGACAAATTTTGGTATTTTGATGAGTTATTTTATATTATTAGGATCGATTCAAATGTATTGAAAGATGTTAATATATAAGAGGGGTGAGAGCCATTTTATGGTTGAGGAGGAGTGGCGTTCTTGTAAATTTTGGAAAAGAGAATTGCATCCATATTTTGATATGGAAATTAGCTTCAATAAAGTTATGAATAATATAAAATGGATTATATGGTCCATATATGTCTATAAAATATCTTTGGTACATGTTTCTATCTTATTTAGACCATTAATTTTATGGTTTAGTCATTTGGTAATCTAAGGTTTCTATTAATCATTGAAATTTATTTAAATTTATTTCACTAACCTATTGGTAAACAAAATAAGTTGACCTTATTATAAATTAGAAATTATTATTATTACATGTATTCAATCCATTTTTCCAAATTCCATTCAAGTAATTGAAATAAATTATCTTAAATTTAATACTCTGTATTGGACAATAAAACGAGGTTTTAATGTATGATGTTCAAATGATTGATGTGCTTTTATATTCAATTTCAAAGTTAAATTGATTCAAATGACCTAAATGGTATTTATTTATATAAAAATTTTCTTATTAAACTTTAATACCAATCAAAAATATAATTTTACCCAATAAGTAAATTAGATTAAATAATTTCTTTAAATTAATATTCAATTATTTCATTATTCCTTAAAAAACATAACACCACTAAAAAGTACAAAAAATTCAACAGAATATAATTTTTATATTCCTATAAAATAAATTAATTTCATTTTTAAAAATAAAAATTATAAAACTAAAAAATATTAGATTTTATTTTTTTGGTCCCATAAAATGTAGGAAAAATTATCTTTTCTAGAAATACTGCTTTTTATACATAAAATTAGATTTTTACTTATATTATACCAATAAAATCAATTGAATGTGTATCAGACATACTAATTCAATATATAATATTTATATTGTAATTATAAATTTAATGAAAAGTAATTTTTTTAATTCATTGTGATATTATTGTCTGTGAACATAGAAAAATAGATTTCTTAGAAAAGTAATTTCATTATTTTAAAATAGATTTTACATTCACTTATACTAGTTGGAAACCATTGGGTTAATTTATATACATTTTTAAATTATATGTTCATACCTCAGTTAATATTATTCATATCATCCACCCCAATGGCTTGATGGTAGCTCTGATATTATTATAATAATAATATTAATAGTATCATGTTGTTCGGTAAAACACAAACTTGTGTGTAACAAAAGATATCAAAGTTCTTTGTATTTTTTTAATAAAATAAAAACATATTGTTAAATGTATATATATATATTATATTTATTTCATGTATCAATATATAAACTTTTTTTTTCAACTGACACAATACACAAATAGTGCTTTTGTTTAAAAAATATATAATTATTTTTGTGTGAAAGTCAAAAAGTCAAAATGAATAAATTAATTTGAAAAAAAAATTATTCAAAAAATATCTGGGTGCTACATTTATATTGAGTTAGGATCCAGATTTTCAGGGGTTTGAATTATCTTAGGTTATTATCTTGCAGTTTGGTTTTTTCATCATACCATTATGTGTATCTTATGGTAATTGAGGACATTCAGCCATTACATCTTATGTTTGAACTTTCTGAGTAATTAACCTCACATTTATTATGATTCCTTTTATAATGTATTTGAATAATGGTTTCATATATATTATTCCTAATATGGTTTATATGAGTAATATTTTGTCAAAATTATCATAAAAATGAATCTTAAAATGCCATTAAGTATATAATTGATCCTTGATTTACATTTGACGTTTTATGTATTTATTGTTGAAATGATATCACATTTACTAGTATCAAAGAATAAAAATTAAAGATTATTTTTGTAGTAATATAGTATAGTGTTAGGGTCTAAAAATTTCATAGTTAGTATTAAAGTAGGTTTCAGATAACTTTGGATATTATGATATTTTAATGTGATTTTAAAATAAGAGTTAGTTATGACATCATGAGTCTATATGGTTATGGTTGATTATATGTTAAAATTCATAGGAAAACTATTTTTTTACTTATATGATTTTATTTTAAGGTGAAAAATGATATTTCCAGCGATATTTCATTAGTTTCATGTAAATGAAACCATTAGGTTTAACATAGAGGATTTTTTTGGAAAAATATTATTACATTATTGGGGATGTATGATTGAATGTGTGAAATAACCATTGCAGGAGATATATTCTTTAATATTGATATTGTTAATGTTTTTTGGTATGTCATGTTATTTTAGTATGGAAATATATACATTGAACCATTAGTGAAATTATTTAATTATTGAGAATAATTTATTATTATTTTTCTTAAATGGTTTTTAATTTTCGAAATTAAAATATCATATAATAACAATTCTAGTTTTGAAAAAGATTTATAGACATGATATATATTATCATTCTTTGGTTGACATGGTGGTCTATTAGATGTTTATTTTAGTATGTCTGGTATGAAAAATATAATCTTCAATCATCATTGTTTTGAGCTAAAGATAAGACTAAGGGAGAAATTTATCAACCAATTAAAATATAGTTTTCATGTATGTATATTTACTTATGTTTTTTGTTCTATATATAAATATTATTCATCAAATCTAGGAAAATTATCTTGAAAAAAAATCAAATTATATTAAATTATAAAGTATCAGCAGTCCATTTTAGACATTATGGATTTTTTTCTATGGTCATTAACATTTTCATAATTATTCACTTTTTAGGAAGTATATAATCTATCACCATGCATTATTATTTAGAAATTATATTTTTATTAATTAAACAAATTTTTACGTTCCAAAATTGTTATCCTATTTAGAAACCTGGTTTTTTCTAATTTGAGATAACCTTCAAATTTCATTTTCCCACTATTCAAAAAGAAATTTTATTATACCCTATTTAATGTGTTATATAAAAAAAGTATTTTAAAATTAAAAAACCTTTATTACTGAGAATAATTATAAACTTTGTTGTTGCAACTTTTACAGTGTGGGATAATGTAGTATCATAATATTTTAAAAGGACACTGTGTTTGATTGGGTTATAAAATAGAAAAAATTTAACATAAATGAAAAATGAAATATTAAATAGACAATTTAGGAATATTAAATAAATTAAATATAAAATTTTTAATGGGATTAACAATATTATGAAATTAATATAAAGGTCATACTCATTAATAATTTACTGATTAATTGTTAGGAAATAAGATCTAATTTTTTTAGTAAAGACATTCTATTCATTGAAAATTTATTTTCTCCCAAAATATGTTTTAAAAATTCTATGAATAAGTATTATAAATAATTTATATATAACCTATAAATTTAAAAAAAATTATTTACATTTTTAATTCAGTGTTTATAAATTATCATGTAGTGAAGTTTTGAATTGTTTTTGAAAATTTTATCATTTCAATGAATATTTATATATATTAGAATATGTGTATTCTATATTATATTATTATTATTTTAAAATAAAATTTTATTATATAATAATTTACGAACCTAATTAGTTACTTTTTATAAAAAATAATCCAATTATGATAATTGGAATTAATTTAATACATTAATTTTAAACAAAAATATTATTTATAATTAAAAGGCAATTTTTTTTTTAAAAAAAAAGGGTTTTAATGATTTCTTATGGGATTAATTTTCAATTAAATTACTCTTCCTCTTTAAATATATTCATGAAAATTGGATTAAATATTTCATATAAAGATTATTTTTTTACAAATCGATCACTTTTTTATAATATCATTAGTTTCCACAGTAAATTTTTTCCATAGTAATGTGAAAGTAGTTTAGTTAGGATTAAAACTAATGGGATAATGGTTCAAAATCATTAAAAAATTTGAATTATTTTGACTATATGATCATATTTCATCCATATTCATGTAAAAATTGATTATATGAACGTTTATTTATTCAATTTATATATTATTAATTCCAATAAAAATATTTATTTAATGGATAATGTCAATATTGCACTCTCTTTCTTTTAACATCAATAATATTTTGTGAAATACATAAAAACAACTATAGATATTGTGGAAATTTTTACCAAATATTTAATTTAAATTATCTTTCCATGGTAATTTATTTTTAATTTTTAGGGGTTATATAAATGTAATGGACCGGGTTGTTTGAGGTCCATTAATTAGTGAAAATATGATGTTGGGTGTTCTGGGTAGTCTGGGAATGTTATTGAGGCTTCTTAGTGAATTTTGACCCCTAATGGTAGGCCTAATGGTAGCCTTAGACTACATATAGCAGGCCTTCCGGTAGCTCTCGGCTACCAGTAGCTCTTACCTACGCCCACGGGTTTTCCAGTAGCGCCTCCTTTTTGTGAAAATAAGGTTTTAAACCCTATTTTGACCCCTTTAATCTTGTTTTAAAGCCCAGTAAAACCCATAAGTGGCGTTTAATTAAACTTTTAACGAGTCACCTATTATGAGCGTCAGTTTAAATCGCCACCAAAGGCGAGGAGCCCTTTAATGACATGTGGGGCCACGTGGTCAACCCATGACCCCGCTCCTTACGCGGTTTAATGTTCTTATCTCAACCATCCCCAACCCTTATAAACTAAATGGTTCTCAATGGGTTTCTTTTTCTCAATCACCCTCCCATCAATTCGTCTACTCGTTCGTGAGTTTCTGAGGCCCCACCCCTGGAAATCGTGCATCGTCTATTCATAGCACGTGAAGATAAACCTCGATCGTCAATCAATCACGTAGGGTTTCACCTTCGTCTCTCATTTCTGTGTATCTTCCGGGCTGGGCATGCTTTTGTTTCTGTATAATTGGATGAACCAACCCTTAATGATGATAATAAACGGATCCTATAGAATGGAGGGGGAGGGGTGTGATGGATGATGCTGTTTTGTTTTATGATCTTCCATGATTAATGATTTCTGAATTGTGCGGGCATACGCCTACTGAAAATCACTGTCGTTGGTGGTATTTCTCTATGAACTAACGAACCCTTACCTCTGGTGATGTTTAAATGGATTTTTTTTGTGGTTTTGAACCCTTAATGTGTAAAGTAATTTGGTTAATCACGTACATCCGGCTAAATAAATTAAAAGCACCAGGATCAATCCTTTCGGTGATAACCCCAGTTAAAGAACATCGAAGAGGAAATGATAGAGTGTGTTAAATATTTTAAATAGGGAAATACAGGTATGGGACTGCCTTGTGTTTTGGTGGTGGTTGGGTTGTTTTTTCTTCACGGGCCGATTTCTGAGTGATATGGGTGGGGATTGGATCCCCTGTTGTTATGCTTCCAGTGGTTGTGAACTTAAGGTCGGGTGGTTACATTGATTATATCACGAATTGGGGTGGGATCCCTTGTTGTTGAGAAACCATTGGCTCCTGGATCTTGGGGATATAGGGATTATCTTGGGGTTTTCTTTGGTTCCATTACATCGAGGGATCTCACTTATCCCTATGTTGTTGTGACTTTACAAGAGAACCGGGTGTGAATGCTTAAATTATTGTTGAGTGTTATCTTTCCTTGGATTGTGATTCTAGTATCCCAAGTAGGTGCAGAAATTTATTTAAACATTATTACTAAACATGAAAACAAGGATGGGATAAATGTGGTTTTGGTTTGATGTGAGTTAGTGACTTGGCATGAGTGATGTTCCCTTATCTTATGAACGAATATTAAGGATAGTGTTCTTTAGTCTGGATGAAGAAAAACATAGTTTGGGTGAGTGCTTGTTACCTATACATATACTTGTAGTTTTATGTTTCTTATTTGCGCCCCACCCAAGTTGAGAAATCAGTTTCGAACACCCCCATTTCATGGGGGAGTGTGTTTTTTCCCAACACTTCTATTAGTGGATGGTTATTAGCTTCTTTCTACTCCCTTTCCTGGATAGCCCAAGTATCTTCGAGATGGTTGTGATGGCCTAAAGTCTATTATTAGCCCAATAATATTCAAGAAGGGTGTTGTGGTGGTTGGCCCAGGTGTGTGTGGGCTGGTGGTTTCCCATGTGTCTTCGGGATGAGGCCCAAATGTCTTCGGGCGTGGTAGTGGATCTTCTAGCCTAGGTGTCTTCGGGCATGGCGGTGGTTGTTCTGGCATAGGTGGTTGCAGGTGTGGTTATGTGAGACAGTTGTAGCCGAGGTGTTTGCGGGCAGGGTTTGGCAGTGGGACTGTGTGAGGATATGGCCCAGGTGTGTGCGTGCGGGGTGTGGAAGTGGGACTATAGTGAGAATAAAGGGATTGGTTTGATGCATACGATGTCTTCAATAACCAGTGGGAAAGTGGCGCAGGGTACCGAAACATCGATGTGATGTTACTATACATTACATGACTTGTGTTATTTGGGGAGTGTGGCTTGGTGAGGATTGGGTGGTTAGTTTCCTTTCTAGGTGATTGGTTTTCTCTTTTTCCACGGGGCATTAACATGCCTCCCCCACTTGTGAATGAGAGTCTTTGGTTTTCCCTACTATGTATACTTTTATGTTCACCCTACGAATATACAAAATGATTTCAGGTTTCTATTAGGACTTCGGGGATCGCGTGGGACCATACAAGATTATGACCTTTGGGACGGTTGTTGTTGTTTATTTTCATTTCTTGGTATTCTTTTTAACTTTGGGGTTTTGCGACTTGTATCATTTACCTTTGGACATGCATATGAAAATGTTTTATCTTTAGTCATTTTTTCATGTTCAGTTTGGTGTTGTGGGATTTACTATCTTATCTCCCGATCCTATTAAAAGAAAAAGTGAAATTCTTTACATTTAGTGTGTGATCTTATACCCTTGGTGCTGGTCGCCACTCTGGGACCTATTGAAGGCGGGTTTCGGGGGTCATTATCTCTCCTTCAACTTAAAGAAGGAAGGGTATGACAATCTGCTATCCCTTCCCTCCTTTTGGTGAAGGCGAGTCATGAAAGAATGGTATCAAAGGCAGGTTGATAGATAGGATGGAGTCTAGAGTTAGGCACAGTGAGGATTGAATGGGATGGTACGACAACAGTGTTGGGTTACCTTGGTCCGTGAATTAGGCCAGGGAAGACCGTCTTGGGCACGGGATTGTAGGCCCCCCCCGTGATCTGATGCAAGGACTCTGGACCTACCGAACGACCGAGTGAGGCCACCCTGATTTCAAGGTAGATACCCTAGGTAAGGTATATGCATCATAATGACTTGTGTTCTCATGTTTCTGAGGTGTTTTGGGAATCTTAAATAAATAAGATGTTTAAGAAGTTTTAAGAACAACGTTCTGCACTACTTGGGCTTTGGCATACCTTGTTTACCTTGCAGCTATGGCACCCAGAAGACGACCACGTGTGGTGTGGGAGATCGAGGCCCAGGAGGCTACCTTGGCCGATCGAAAGAGAGCTGATCGAGAGGAGGATGATGACCAATGGCAGAAGACATTTCGGGCCTTCCAGTGACAGACCCTCGAGAAATATGAGGGCAGAACCTCTGACATGATGATGGAGAGCTGGCTAGAAGAGCTGGTGATAGCATTCGGCCTAATTCGGGCCCCGACCGAGTACTGGGTCACTCTGGCCATCCGCTAGATGCGGGGAGTGGTGCGTCAGTGGTGGATGCATTACCTAGGGGATAGGAGAGAGGCTGAGGTGGAATGGACTGATTTTAAGAAGGAGATCTGGGTGGAATTCCTCTCTTCTATAATGAAGGCGTAAAGGAGGAAGGAGATACTCTCCCTCCAGCATGGGAGTATGTCAGTAAGGGACTTGAGAATCATGTTCAAGGACCTCCTATGTTTCGCTCCGGACCTCTTTCTAGAGGAGGAGTCTCAGGAAAGATGTTTAGAGGAGCATATTTAATATAGTTTTATATTTATATTATTGTAGAGATTGGTGTAGGAACATATTTAATATAGTTTTATATTTATATTATTGTTATTTATTTTTTTCTTATTGAATCATGTTGAGTATGGGGATTAGTTTTATAAGTTATGGAACTATTTGTTTCAGTAGGGATTAGGAAGATTCGATTATCAATTTGAATCCAATAAATAAATAGTTAGTTATTTTTTTGATGTTATGTTGACATACACTTACTTTAAGAACATTTAAAATTTTGTTTTCTTCGAAGAAAATCCAAAAATATGGTTAGGGTTAATTTTTATTTGGAAACTGGGTCTCCCCAATCATAAACCCTATATATTCAAGTTCAACTTGGTAGATCATGAATACTACACCCCTAGTATTTACAAATAAAATTAATATATAATATAATGCACATAACTCTAAGTCTCTATGAAACAACAATTTGTTATTATAGTTATTTAAAAATGATAGTAATATCCATATAAATAAACATAATTTTTCCACAACTATATTTTGAAATCTTAAAACAGACATAGAAGGTTGTAATTGGTAAGATATTTAGATTCTGTTAGTGTCAACTTATTTTTTTTTGTGAATAGTAACTTGACCCTTTTTAATTGTAATGTAAACTTTTGAATAGTAAGTTTCCACTTATGAATAATAAATCATATAAATTAATAGTAACCTCACCCAGGAGAGTATAAATAAAATTTCAGAACCTTATAAATAAAATTAATATATAATTATATCATTGAAAAAGTAATTGAATATTTTAAATATTAATAATTAAGTGTGGGTATTTTTGTGAGTAATAAATAAATAATTACAATTTTATTATAAAATGATGTAAAAGAATATTCATTTTCATAAAATATATTCATATATATATATATATATATATAATTTTCCAATGAATTTAGGATAATCTAATTAGACCTCAGTTAATTTTTCAGGGTGTTATAAAATATGTTTTAACATTAAAATTTCTAATTTCCAAGTAAATAATGATTCCAATAGAAAATTAAATTTCACATATTTAGATAAGTATTTTTTTTAAATGGAGTTCATTTTTTAATTCTACATGTCAATATGAGGTCAGGGTGATTTGTTTTGTATTTTTTTTTGAAAAAACATAAATTTTTAGTGAATAATAAAATACAAAAATTTACAATATAGACACATTATATGCTATGTACAATATTCCTTGAGTTGTTGAAGATGTAAGAACCCCTGGTTTTATGTCACATGAACATATTACTATATTTGTTTACATAAGTCAATACTTCTTCTTATCTTCAGAAAAATAATAAAATAATGAATAAAAGTTATGAAATTAACCATTTTCTCCACTATAAAAACCATCCCTCTCCCCCTCATATCCTCACACATTCTGAGATTTCTGCCCAGTAAAATTTAAACCCAATCCTCTTTTAATTATCCACCACATCTAGAAGCACTTTTTCTTATCAAAATAACAAAATAAATCCCCTTAATGATATTATCAATTAGGCATATTTCAGAGGTAAAATCCTCCCCCTTTTCTATTTATTTTCATTTTGAGTTCATTATTTTATTAATCTATCCTCACGTCATTTGTAAAAATGAACATGATAAATAATGTATTATTTATATACTGTAATTTTATAATTTTAATGGAATATGCATAATCAATTACCTAACTCCATCTCTCTATCTCTCTCTTATTTTAAATATGAAAGCATCATCTAAGAGGTGTTTAATTACATCATTTGTGGGCGATGGACTTTTGTTATTCAATTCCATATTAAATTCTAGACATGATACCATTTTATGATTAATCTAGACTATAATATATATATATATATTAGAACTTATTTAAGGTTCTATAAACAATATACATGTATAATACTAATTATTATGATAAAACTAGTTAGTGGTGATCGAAATACCATCATAATAATCTAAACGATTATCACTAAATGTCTTATCTAATGATTCATCCTCATACCATATAACCAAATGATATATAAACCATTCACCATTTTTATGTTCATTAATAACATTTAATTACAATTAATATAATTATAACCATTTTTCATGATCTCTGTTACATATAAACAAGTGAACCAACCAGGAAAACAATGAAAATAAATTCACCAAAACAATGAAATTAAACATTATAAGTCAACATTATAAAAAAAAATGAATATAAAAATTATAACTAATAAATTAATTATATAATTTTTCCTAAATTAATTAAGTAATTGATGTAATTTTATTATCAATGATGTTAATGTCATGTGTAGAAATCAATCAAACCTGAGGTAAGGGTTTTCTTCCTGAACCACTATTTTCATTCATGTTGTTCTTTATTCCACTATAAATAATTGTAATTCATCATTTATTTTATATAATTTTTCAAAATTATGTTTATATGTTCCAAAATAAATTATTTTAATCAATTCATCATTTTTTTGTAGAAAATACATGTTTTAAATGGGGCCCCTTCTCAATTCGTCATGATATGAAAATCTAATTAAAGGAATCTTTCTCATTTCTTACCTAATTTCAAGTGCACTTTATAATAAATTTTAATCAAAAATTATTTTTCTAAAGAAACTAATTTTATCATAGGAAAACTATCTTAAATAATTTTTGATTTTATGAATATATGTTTTCAAAAAAACTATTATTTTCATAGTAAAAGAGTATTACTCTCAATAATTATTTGATGATCTTATTAGATAATTTTAGTATACATAAAAAACCTCATTAAAAAGTATGGTTTATTGGGATTAAAATATTAATATTATAATATTACATATTTTATTAATTGGTTTATGATCATATTAACTATGGATGTGCTATCTTGATACCATTCAACATACTACTCAGAATTGTTTGAGATTATGTCTATATATTGGGGAATGTTATTTCATATGTTCATGTTGTATATATATGTGTCCCCTACCATTTGAGGAATTAATTGGACATAGAATTTCATAGGTGGGACTTTATATAGCACCTTGATTCATGGGTAGGTCACATTATAAAAAGTAGAAATAGGTTTTTTCCTAGGCCTCACCATGGTATTTTTAGACGTCTTGGTTATGGCCTTGAAAATATGTTTTTGCTTTCTGGAATTATTCAATTTCTCATTATGATAATATTAATTTATAAACCATGTGATTATTAGACTATTAAAATATCCATGACTATGTTTCATTCCCTTATGATCATTTATATGGGTTTGTGTAATTATTGTTCATTCCTTCCATATTATGCTTGTGTTTATTTTTAATGGAATGTGTTTTGGTTATTCTCCATGAATAATATTAATGTTTAGGATAACTTCCACTATATTAACTATAATAACTAAGAATTTGAGATCACCCTCTTCCTTATTTTTTTCCCTCAGTTATGATGAAGAAAACATTGATTATGCTTTCATGGATTCCGTTTATTTCATTTTATATTTTATCATGTTTTTTTGAAATTTCTTAAAGAATTATGGGTATCAGGAATGTAATATGTTCTTAAAATACTGTTAAACTAACATTTCCTTTGGGATTTGATTTCATATAATCATACTAATGTAATAAAGTATGGAACTTGAATCAAGCTACTGGGGTCAGGGACTTTAGAGTCAGTATTAGAGGTTGTATGTCAGTATCCTTGAAAACTAGAGATATAAATTTTACATTTGGGAACAAACCCCTAAGATTGAATATTAAGATAAAAAAGAATATCCTAAATGTTTTTGATGGTATATATTATGTGGATATTTCATGAAAAAAGATCCATTTCAAAATACTATAAGAGATGTGGTTAGGGCACAGATGTATCAAATACTAAGAACTCTGACAAGGTGTTTCGGGACAGACTCAGGGTAACCGGGTACACAATAACACACCTTATTTCACACCTGGTTAGAAAACCATGGGGGAAGTGATTATAATAATTCATATTTTATTTACAAACCATTATGAATGATATATATGTAAACATGACCTAAAAGAAACTATATTTATTATTATGTGTTTAGCTATGAATAAAACATAAATTTATATTAATTATTTTTATAGTTTTAGATTATACATTACAATTCATAACATAAAATAATGTATTACATTATTTTGAATTGGAACCTTGTGGAATAAATTTTCCAAAATTATCCTCCTTTTTCAAACCACAATATCAAATTGTGGGGATGAAATATATTGAAGGAGGGGAGAATGTAACACCTTGGTATTTGAAAATAAATTTAATATTCAATTTAAAGAACCCAAAAATGAGACTCTAAAAAATAAAACATTGCTGTTATAGTTATTTGAACATGATATTTTAAACCTTCCTATTATACATAGTGTTTCAGCTCTTATGTTTTAAATTTCTAAATACAAAAATACACATTTTCTATCAAAAATATATTTAGTGTTTTATAGGATCAACATAATTTTTTTGTTGAATAGTTACATGACCCATTGGAAATGTAATGTACCCTTATGAATTGTAATATAATCATTATTCATAGTGAATCTAATAAAAATATAGTAACCCTATATATGAGAGTATAAATAAAATTTAGGCACCTTATAAATGAAACTATGATATTATTATATAATAGTTAAAGTAAGTAAATATTTTATAAATTAATAATTAAGTGTTGGTATTTTTGTGATTAATAAATATTTAAATAAAATTTTATTATTATTAAATTTATTTAAAATAAAATTCATTTTCATAAAATTTATTCATAAATAACTATTTTAATATTTTAATATTTTAGGATAATCCAACAAGATCTCAAATAATTTCACAGCGTATTATAAAATTAGATATAACTTAAAAAACTATATTTTTTGAGTAAATGATTATGTAAATTATAAATTTAATTTCTAATATCTTGAAATTTATTTTCATAAAATAGAGTTCATTTTTTAATTATACCCATTTATAAAAGAATAAGGTTAATTTTTGTGAATGTTCTGAAATACATGAATATTTAGTGAATAGTAAAAAATTGAAATTTATTTTATAAATATATTATATGCTAAATAAACTATTCTTTGAGTCATGTATTATGTAATATCCCTTGTTTAAAACTCACATGAATTTATTAATATATTTAGTAACAATAATCAATACTATTTCTTGCCTTGAGAAAATTAATAAAATAATGAATACAATAATGACAAATTACCCCTATCCTCAGACCTTCCATGATTTGAGAATTGTCAAATTTAGAGACAATAATCTTCCCAATATCCAAACCCTTTTCCAAGATCTATTGGTCTCATCCTAAAACTATAATCAATCTACATATGTAATTTCTCAAGGAGGAGTATTTATTAGGTAAAATACACTTCCTTTTCCTTTTATTTTCTTTTCAAGTTCTTTATTTTATTATACTCCCCTCATCTCCTTTGTCCAAAAAAGAATTAAAAATTCAGTATAATTTATATACAAGATCTATATAATTTTAATTGAAAATTCGTCATCAATATACTTACTCTCTCTCCCTCTCTCCTATATTAAAATTGAAATCATCGTCTAGGAGGTGCTGATTTACAACTTTCTCGGATGATGAACATTCATTCTTTAACTTCTTATTTGAGGCTGGTCAAGTTTCCTTTTATGGTTAAAATAAACTATAATATATTTATTTAACCTATATAATGTTCTATAACCATAATACATACATAATACTAATTCATAAGACAAAACTAGTTTGTGGTGATCGAAATACCGACGTAATAATCAAAATGATTTTCACTAAATGTTTAATATAATGATTCATCTTCATTCCATATAACCATATTATATATATAACCAATTACAATTTTGAATTGTAGTACCCTCTATTTCAGGTACCTAACCCTATCCTCTTATTTTTTAAATGGGTTTTCTATGGATGGGTTTCTATAAAATTGGGAGTTTCCATAAAATAGAATGTATCCAAAAAATAGTGAGTTTCCATAAAATATAGAGTTTCCATAAAATATAGAGTTTCTACAATATAGAGATTTTTAATAATGTGGGTTTTTTTCATAATATAGATATTTTCAATAATATGGGGTGTTTCCCTAATGTGGGTTGTTTCAATAAAGTGGGTTGTTTCCATAAAGTAGAGTGTTTCCATAATGTTAGGTGTTTCCATAAACTAGGGTGTTTCCATAGAGGAGGAAGTTTCCACATAAAATTTGTTTCTATAAGAAGGGTAAATGTGAAGGATAGAAGAGTTTGGGGGATTTATATGGATTTTTGGGACCAAACGGAAGGTCGCACGATACATACCCAGTTGGTCCAAACTGTGTGGTCAAACCATGTGCAGTGGTCAACTCTAGATCCTATTCTCTAGAAGCTTACTCGTTTTTTCTCTATATATTTCGTTTCGGTTTCATAACTCCCTTATATTGATGTTTACCTCCCTAGAAGGTAGTAGAACCCACCCGAAACAATTTGGAGCCAACCTAGAGCCTTCCCCTATTGATTTCAATCCTGATTGTTGGGGTAAGGGTCGATCTTCTTGGTTCTTTTCTGTTTTCTACAAACACCACCTTATCTCCTTCTCGTTTTATTCGATCTACACATCCTATGGGTAGATATATGTTTTTTTAACATCTTGAAATTCTAAATATGCTATTTTTCATGATATAGTAATAGATCTATGATACTTTCATGGAATCTTGATCCGATTATTGAGGTACATCACTATTTTTTCATGATTTGTCACATTTTCTTTGATCTCCATTATTTATTAGATATGAACCTATAGTGGGTATATATACGTTTTTGGATGCAAAATAATTCAATTATAATCACAATCTTTCTAGGATAATATAACTATTGTCATTTATAGAGAATGGCCCACCTTCCTAGGCATTATTTTTCTATTGTCGTGTTTCATCAAAACCTTCTAGATATGTGGCTTCACTCTCATCTCCTCTTGGTTGAATTTATTTTCATAGTTTTAAATTGGTTTATTTCAATGGGATTGATTGTGAAAATAATGGAATAAATATTCTTCGGTGATTATTTATCATTTTAGTAAAATTGTTAAATCTTGGTGAAATTTTTTGCTAAGTGATTTAGTCTCTTGAATTTAAAATGGGGACTTTAAATTATTGATTTGCTGAAATTTTAAAATGGTTCAATGACAATTTTGTTTACAATAAAAAGGTTTCTTTATTTAAATGGGTTTTTATTGAAATTAGTTTGATGGAATTGATTTTCAATAAAAAGGTTGTTTTTATTGAAATTGTGTTTTTCCATGATCCATGGACATATTGGTGTGTGAGTACATACTGCATTTGTGGGGATTGGTTGAAATATAAACTTGTGCACAGTTCAAAATATTAAAGGTAACACATGTTATAAATTTCAAATTGCATTTCTGGGGCTTGGTTGAAATATGACCTTATGCTCATTGCCAAATGTTAAACGACACATGGGAAATAATTAACTTGTGATTACTAGGTAGATAACCGAGAAGCCACTCAGAAATATGGAAATTTCATAACGTTTCATGCATGGTTAGTTGCATGGGTGTGTGTAAGGGTTGGGTATTACTAAAATAGAAAATGTGAAATGGTCTTAAATCGTGCTTAGATATTTTTTGGAAAATGTCTTATTGGGAAAATAGGTTTCAATTTGACTTGTATGTGATTGGTAATGAATGGTTTTGGAAACATGTTTATTTTTAGTTATGAAACATTTTGAAATATTGTTCTATATAAATTGTATTACATATTTACCGCTAACTCTTCCATCCTAGTGGCATGAGTGGGGATGTCATTGGTGAAATCCTATTGAGTTTTACACTCACCCATACTTTGGAACATTGCTGATTTTGAAGATGTCATCTTCTAGGATATGGGAAAGGAAATGTTTACCATGTTTTTGGAACTACCTCATTATCTTTGGTATGTCCATATATTGTGGAGATTGGAGCTTGTGAATCATGTATTTTTTGGTTATTTTTAGATTAGTGTGTCTTTTTTCCATTGTGTACTTTGATAATTGGTTATTCGTCTGTTGTTACATACTTTGATGTTGTTTTGAGATACATGAATTTTTTGAGTTGTCATTAACTTGTTCATGCATCATATAGTGAATGTTTTTTCATGGTTGGTTAGTTTATTAGTTTATTTCATAAAGGGTAAATCATCTCCCACTTGTATTTGAAACGCTTCAGCATTAATTTCCAGCCATTGGCATCTTGGGGTTCTCTCTTAAGGCCTAGCGAGGACTTGAGGTACTCTCCAGCCAATGAGAATTGGAAGGTATTTTTAAATGGTATCAAATTGTTCGGTCCATTTCTAACAAGTAGTCATCGATGTTCATTTTTTTGAGATGAAATACTTTCATGTATATTCCTTGGGTGGAAATATTAAAAAGGAGTAGGATTGTCAGAACATAAAATGTATTCTATTAAAGGATGTAGCTAACACATTTATGTTGAACATATAGTTACAAGGGTGTTATGTAAATAAGTGTTTAGTGAAACTTCTAGGATTTTGAAGTCTCATTTTCATGGGATTAGCAAATGATATGAGCATGATATTAGTTGTGTGGGAAGGAATGTCTAATAGGAGTGCATAAATCATTTCATGGAATGATTCATGTTGTGGAAAGTGTTAATTTTTTAAAAACTATGGAATTGGTTTTCAAATGAATGATTTAAAAGAGAAATTCTTATCTTATTTTGAAAATGGTTTAATTTTTAAAAGCATGTGAAATGTTTTGAAAAATGGTTGAACATGGGAAAAAATTTGTTTTGGAAATAAATTCTTGTGAATGTTGATGTGATATAATTTGAAATGATAAGCTAACCATTTCTTGAGAGTGATATCGATGGAGTTTGTTGTTATTTTCAAAAATGGCACCCAGTAGGCATCGTCGAAACCAACCCGAAGAAGTTGTGGATTATGTGGTTTACCCTGAACCACATGTGATCCAATAGATGGTTCAGAGTATTGTAAAATAATTTCAAGATATGGACATGGGGAACTGGATGAATGATCCAAGACATGTGGATCATACCATCAAATTCATGAATCAAAATCCACCTAACATATAGGGTGATTCTCAACTCGAGAAGGCAGAGGTGTGGCTATATAGGATGAATCGTATCTTCGACTTCATCTAAACACCAGTACAGATGAAGGTCAAACTGGATACTTATATTCTTGAGGATATTTTACACCAATGGTGGTATTTAGCGGTGTACTCTAAATTGGATGAAGGCCTTACATGGGAGTATTTTGAGGAATTATTCTACAAAGAATACAATCATACGACTTTAAACATCCAAAAACGACAGACTTCTTTAGCCTAAAACAAGAGAGTCTCTTTGTCATAGATTATGAGTATATGTTCATGAACTTAGTTTATTTTACACCAGAAGCTGTGGAAAGTGCCTCTTTAAAGGCATGCATCTTCGAATTTGGGCTATGACTGGAGATTTGATCGAAGATTGTAGTGAATTGTAGTAAAAAATTATACAAAGATTGTGAAGATAGTGACTATGGATGAATATTATATCTTTGGATCTATGGGAGGAGGAATGATTAAACCTATATGAAATTGTGGTAACTCAACCTTTGAGAACAAGCTAAAAAGGGACACCTATTTCCAAGGTGGAAGTGGAAATCCGAACCAGACAACTACATCAGTAAACCTTCCGCCACGACCCCAGAGAAAAGAAGGTTGGTTTCCATGTGGTTCACCTGACCAAATAAAGTGAGATTTTATAGAAGAACCTTGGTCATGTAATAATTTCAACAAAAGGATTATATTCAGTGCTATTTTTAGAGTGCAACACGGTCAGCTGCTCGAGAAACTTCTAAAGCATCGCATGAATTGTATGCTTCAATTGGGCGAGGAAAGCATAATCTGTGTTGTTAGTAGAGCCAAGATAGATATTTTGATTCTAGAAATAAAATGACTCCTAAACTAGGGAATCATCATGAAAGAAACATGGAGAAAAGTGTAGCATTAAAGCAATTGTATAGAGCTGAGCCGATGTTTGTTAATGATTAGGCTGTACCATCTACAATGATAGGTTTCATTATTTTTAATTTTACCTTTGTTCAAGTGTTGTTTGATACCGGTGCATCACATTCCTTCATTTATTCTCATGTTGTTGACTTGCTATGTTTAAAATTGGAAATGATGCCTTCTCTTTTGAAATAGAAAACTCCTCTCGATGAAAGAGAATGTCAAGAGTTTGTGTGCAGAGCATGTTCTATAACTATTATTAGAGATGAGATGAAATGATATTTACCAATGTTGGAGATAGATTTCTATGACATTATAATGGTTATGGACTAGTTGGAAACAATAAAGGCTCAAATAAACTGTTATAGTAGAATTGTTAGTTTCATTACTGAGGACGACATCAAGCATATTTTTAGAGGATAAAGGATTTTAATGAATTGTGCAAAGATCTTGTTGGCACCAATGGTGGGAATGGCCTCCTACCAGTTTGAAGCATTGACTTTGGAATCAATGTAAGAGATCGAGGAAAATATTTTTCCAGCTGTTGTGGATAAATTTATAAATTTCATTACCAAGAAATGCATAGGGTTACTACTTCTAATGAATGTCGAGTTTACGATTGATTTACTTATGGGAACTAGAAATATTTACCATCCATATTATAGGATGGGAACAATAGTGGTACATGAATTGAATGTGTAGTTATAAGAGGTAGAAAGTAAGGGTTTTATTTGACCAAGTATGTCTGTGTGTGCAGCACCAGTTTTGATTGTGAAGAAGGAAGATTGAACTCTTCGGTTGTATGTTGACTATCATAAGATTAAACAAGTTACTATGAAGAACATACATCCAATTCCTCACGTTGATGATCTGTTCAATCAGTTAAGGGGAGATCAGTGGTTCTTCGATATTGAAATGTGATCAAGATATCACCAATTGTGAGTTCTGGAAGTGGATATTCCACAGACAGCTTTCAGAAGTAGATATGGACACTATGAATATACACTCATACCTTTTGGTCAAACAAATGCAAAAACAGTCTTCATGGAATTTATAAATTAGATATTTTAACAAAATCTAGATTATTTTGTTTTGGGGATTGTGAATGTCATTTCGTTCTATTCAAAGACAAGGGCTGACCACGAGGAGCACCTAGAAATAGTGTTACAAATCGTGAGAGATTACCATTTGTGTGAAAAATTATCAAAGTGTGATTTTTGGATATAGGAAGTATGTTTTCTTGGCCAAGTAATTCCTAAAAAAGGCATTACTTTAGATCTTAAAAAGATAGAAGTTGTTATATCATGTCAACCACCAAATAATTTCATCGAGATACGATGTTTTCTTGGTCTAGATGGTTATTACAAAAGCATTGTGGGTGATTTCTCACAATTAGCTTCGCAAATGAAATCTCTGACAAAGAATAATGCTCCATTCCAATGGAGAGAGGAATGTCATAAGTCTTCCCAGGAACTGAAAGTTCAGTATACATAGACGACTATCTTTATCTTTCCAGAATCAGGATAGGGTTATGTGGTGTATTGTGAATAATTGAGATGAGGGTTGGGTTGTGTCCTTATACAAAGAGATCTATTGGTTTCTTAGGGTCAAGGAAGTTGAGGGTTCATTGTCATAATTACTGAAAACATGATGTTTTGTTATCTCTAGTCTTATATGCTTTGAAAACATGGAGAAATTATCTCTTTGGTGATAAATTTATTATGTTTACGGATCACAAAAACTTGAAACACATTTTATCATAGCGAGAATTGAATATGAGGCAAAGGATATGGATGGATTATCTCCAAATGATTGACATGGACTTCATGTACACACCAAGGAATGGAAATTCAGTGGTGGATGCATTGAGTAGAAATTCTCATTCTTCGTTGGCGAAATAAACTTCAAATAAATGGAAATTGAAGTCAATGTTAGTCGAAATGCGTGTGGAATGTGAAGAAATAGGTGATGTTTTGGTTTTCATATCATCTACGCACGTTCTTGACCTAGTAAAAATGATCTAAGTGGCATAAACATCTGATGTAGAATGTCTAGTTGTGATTTCATAACTCAAGGGTAGGGAGACCATTGAGGGATGGAAGCATGATGGGGTTCAGTTTTGTATTTTAGAGATCGGATGGATGTACCTAATGATTTTTATGAAAAATTATTTCATACTTACCAACATTCGAGATGGGATGTACATACAGGTACACATAAGATGTATAAGGCATTGATGGCAGAATTTTAGTGGAGCGGTATGAATAGGAAGGTGGATGAGTTCGTCTTGTAGTGCATAACTTGTCATCCAGTTAAAGAAGAGAATTAGAGGCCAGATGGTATGTTATAATCATTGGCCATCCCAGTGTGGAAATGGGATCATATAACAATGTATTTTGTTACAAGTCTTCCAAGAATGGTTTAGACACACAGTGTCTTTTGGGTGATAGTTTATCATCCCATTTTATCCCTATTCATGAAACTCATATGGTGGAGGATCTTTCTAAAATCTATATCTGAAAAGTGGTAATGAGGCATGGAGTACAGGTGTTAATAATCTTAGATAGAGATTTGAGGTTCATGTATCATTTCTGGAAATCCCTACTGCAAGCCCTGGGGACTCAGATGACTATGAGCACAGCGTATCATCCTCAGATGGATGGGAAATCCGAGTGGACAACACAAATTTTGGAAGATATGTTTTGGGATTTTTTAATGAATTTTAGTGGCACATGGGAGGATAATATACCATTATAAGAGTTCTCATACAATAATAGTTATCAAGCCTTGATACACATGGCTCAGTTTGAATCATTGTATGAGTGTCCATGTTGTTCTCCACTATACAATGTGGATATGGGAGAAACATCACTATTTGGGAAAATTCTTGTCGACAAAACAATAGAGATGATCCAGGTGATTAAAAAGAGGATGGATACGGCTCAGAGTTGTCAGAAATCCAATGTAGGTCACCATCGATGATTGTTGTCATTCGTTGTGGGTGATCATGTCTTCTTGAGGATCTCTCCCAGGCTTGGACATCATTGTTCTGGGATGTAGGGAAATTTATAACCTAGATAAATTGGACCTTTTGAGATACAGGAACAGGTGGGAGATATGGCATGTCAGTTGGCATTACCACCACAGTTTAGCTTAATGTATAATGTGTTCCATGAATCCCAGTTGAAAAAGTATCACCCTGATCCTGACCATGTGATCAAATGGGATAATGTTGACGAAGTATTGGATACATCATTGGTACATATCCCAGTGTGGATCATTGATATACATGGGATTTTCTTGTGTGGGAAAAGCATCAGCCTAGTGCTGGTTTTATGGAAACATGGTTAGATTCATGAAGAGACTTGGGAACATGATATGAAAATTAAAGAGCAGTGGCTAGAACTATTTTTGGCTAGTGAGGGGATTTTACATTTCGAGGATTGAAGGACCAATGGTTGGGATAATGTAGTACCCCTGGAATTGGGTACATTACCCTTTCCTCTTGTTTTTTTAAATGGGTTTTCTAGGATTGGGTTTCCATAAAATATGGAGTTTCCATAAAAATGAGTGTTTCTATAAAATAGAGAGTTTCCATAAAATAGAGAGATTCTATAATATAGAGAGTTTCTATAAAGTTGGGTGTGTCCATAAAGAGGTTTGTTTCCATAAATTTGGTTGTTTCTATAATTTGGGATGTTTCCATAAAATGGGGTGTTTCCATAATGTGGGGTGTTTCCATAAAGAGGGGTGTTTCTATAGAGGGGAATTATTCCATAAAAACTTTGTTGGCCACAAAAATGGTAATGGGGAAGTTTGGGAGAGTTTGGGGTTTTTATAAGAAGTTTTGGGACCAAAAGGTCACACGATCCATACATGGTTGGCCCAAATCGTGTTGTCAAACCTTGCACAGATGTCAATTCTAGATCCTATTCTCAAAGAGCATTCCCTTTTTTCTCTATATATATATTTTTGGCTTAAAAACGCCCCTATTTCAATATTTATATCCTTATAAGGATGTAGAACCCTCCCCAAACGAGTTGGACCCAACCTAGAGCCTTTCCTTGGTGATTTCAAGTTCGATTCTTGGGGAAAGTACCGATATTTTTAGTTCTTTTTTGTTTTTTTCAATCTCCTTCTTCTCTCCATCTATTTTTCTTATATCTACACCTCTTGTGGGTATTTATATGTTTCTTAACATCATGAAATGAAAAGTAGGGTGTTTTTCATGATAGAGGAAGAGATGTAAGATGCTTTCTTGGTATCTTTATCTGATTCTTGAGGTATATCGCCATTCTTTCCTGACATGTCATGTTTTATTTTGTTAACGTAGAAATACTTCTCTAATCTCCATTCATTCCCATAACAAAACCTATAATGGATATATCTAAATTTTTGGATGCCAAATAATTCAGTTTTTAGTCATTATCTTTCTAGTATAAGAGAAATTAGTCTGTTCCTGGAGAATCGACATGCCTTCTTGTGCATTCTTCGTCGGTTTTCTAGTTCCGTCAAAACCTCCAAGGTAGGTGAATTCACCCTCAACACCTCTTACTAGAAATTATTGGATTAGTTTCATATTGGTTTATTCGAATATGATTTATTGTGAAAATACATTGAATAAATATTCTTCAATGATGATTTATGGTATTAGAGAAATTGTGAAATCTTGGTAAATTTTTTTTCAATATGATTTATCGTATTGAATTTAAAATGATGGTTTTAAATTATTGATTTTCTGGAATTGTTAAATGGTTTGATGAAAATTTGTTTTTCAATAAAATGGTGTTTTATTGAATTTTTTGTTATTGAAATGACTTTAATGGAATTGGTTTTCGATAAAATAGTGTTTTTATTGAAAGGATGTTTTAATGACCCGTAAAATTCAAGGGATTTTTTTTAATTTTCTTTCGGATTTTACAAAAACGCAGTTTCTGACGGAACCTAATTCTGAGGCCCAGTGTGCCCGGAATCATTTTCCAAAGTTTAGCTCAGGTACGTTCGGTGAACGAACGAGCGGGTTTTTATAACTTTTGAACCGGTGCTCGGAATTGAAATCCGAGGGCACCGATGAACTCGCAGCGCCGATAATTGCTTACAAAGACCGCTTTCTGGAGTTGCGTTTTCTCGGGTTGAGTTGTTTAATTAAAGTGTGGGATAATAATATAATTGTTTTACAATTATATTTTCTTTTCTTGTTAAGTCGATTAAGTGTTGTTCCAAAACACTTTTCCTCTCTCTTATGTGGTTATAACCAATGTAAGGGAGTTAGGGGTGGGACCCACTTGTTGATAACTACCTTTGAGAGGATTAAGGTGGGGTGGGGGCCGCACGAGCCCCATCATATCTTTTCTTCTTAAGTAACGCACCCGTACCCCCTATTAATGAAGTCAAACTGTGCGTTTATTCTGGTTAAGAAACACCTCATTAATTTGGGAGGTTAAATCGTTACAATTAATTCATTCAATTGATTGTTTCTTTTTGAATTTCGAAGGTTGACTCGTGTGTTAATAAAATAAGACAGTTCTTATTTTATTTCTATTGGAACTTGTTGCGTGGAGAGGATTTGGAGGAAAGCATTCTTCTTCGACGAATAACGCGAAGAACGCGAAGAACGCACTGATCTCCGATGAAGAACGCCAAAACCACTAAAATCAACAACGTTCCTTCCACGACGTTTCTTCCGCGAAGATCCTTCTCTTCCATGACGATCCTCTTCTTTCGCGATGGTTAATTCCGCGACGAACTCTCGTTCGACAACAACGTTGAGGTAGGGAATTATTTTGAGAACGATTTTATTCCCTTGATTCTTTCATTTTAAATAAAACAAAGAACACAGATCAACTTATTATCTAGTTGATCCACGAACGTTTTCCTTGCGGTTTGGGAATAATTTTTTTGCGGGAAGTTGTGGGGGTTTATTTTATTATTGATCGTGATCTCATCTGTCACCTTTCATGGTTTCAATTGTGCCGTCTGTTATCATAATAACGAGAGGAGGTCGGACCGCACGAACATGGCCGACCCTCCTCACCCCCTTGTTTGTTTGAATTTGTTGTGGCACATGAAAGGAAACATAGTACCGTTGCACTGCTCAGAAACGAGAAAGAACGCGGTGAAGAAGTGCGGCACCATCGCGCCGCACCGTTGAGGCCGAACGAAACCGCGGGGCAGAGTCGGGGTCATGGAGGTGATTCGAAGACTCTGTAGTTTGTTGTATAATTGAGGATCAATGGACGATGGTGAGGCGGGCTGAGAAGGCATTTTGAAGCTGCCGCAGTAAAGGTCGGGTCCTGGGAGGACCGTTGACGAAAGCGGCGAGCAAAACGGACCACCAGAGCGTGTTCGGTGGTCCACAGAAGACTCTGCCGGCGTGCCTTGTCGGCACGGCGGCGCCGGCGGCCGACGGCGGGGGCCGGCACCGGCCGATCGCTAGGTGACGGCGGCGCCCGATGCGCCGCCGGGAAGAGCCGCCGCGACTCTAGCCGTTGCGGCAGGCCGCTCGTCCTGCAACCGCGCGGGACCGGAGAGGCGGAACGCGGTGCTCGACCGCGTCTGGGGGCAAGGGGCGGCCCCACGCGGGGCCGCGGTTAGCGAAGCAAGCAGGGGGCAGCCCCCCCAACCCGCGTCTCAATGTTCGGCTGGTTCGGCCAAGCCTCCAGGCCAGCGCGCCAGCGCGCCACGCCGGCCTGGCCGGGCCGATCCGGGCCGCGCCCTGATGGGCCGGACCCAGACCCGGGCCGGGTTGACCCGGTTCGGGCCGACCCAGGGGGGTCGGGCCGGGCGCAGACCCCCCCATTTCAGATTGTTTCCTTTCAAACGCTCATAACATGGGCTACGGACCTCCGATCGATGCACCGTCAGTTGTGATGCGATCCTTGGATCGAGGTGGTCGTGTCGGTATATTACACCCAAGGTTTCAGAGAACTTTGGGTTCGACCAGGTTGGTTCGGATACGAAACCAACCGGGCCCTCTGAGCGGAAAGGCTTATATCATGAGTTCCGTACGTCCCATTGACGTGCCATAGACTATGTTGTTTTCCTCTTGATGAGACGAAACTTTTGGCTTACTCTGCTCGATGTTTGGACGCCGTCGGAGTGCGGTCGGGTTGGTTCGCTGACGAAACCAACCGGGCCCCTAGAACGAAAAAGCCAATAACTCACAGACCGGGCGTCCGATTGACACTCCGTCTGTCTCGTTGAATTCCTCTTGATGAGACGGATCTTTTGGCATACTTCGCCTGAGTTTTGGATATAGTTGGATAGTGGCCGGGTTGGATTGCACCCGAAATCCAACTGGGCCCCTAGAACGGAAAAGCTGAGAACTTTCAGAATGGACGTCCGTTTGACGAACTGTCAGTGGCGTTGGTGATCACGTGGAGAAACGGTCCCTATGAGTATACTCTATGAGAGTTCAGGGTACAGTTGAGATACGGCTGGGTTGGTTCGCACACGAAACCAACTGGGCCCCGGGGACGAAAAGGCTAGTAACTCACAGACCAGGCGTCCGATTGATGCGCCGTCTGTTGCATTGAGACCTCTGTGACGAGGCAGTCCTTTGAGATACTTCTTCTTGGAACTTTGATATATTTGGAGTATCGACCTATAGCTCGTGGAGCGGACCCTCCCAGAGATGAGCATGTGGAGTACGGAGACCGTGTAGCCGACTGAGACCTGACGACTGCTTGACCGACTCAACTTGGGGTGAGTCGACTAGCCCAGAGGACGGAGCACTACTTTGTTTGGGTGCATACCCATGGCGGACGGAGAACTACCTGTGTGACAGTGCATACCCATGATACTCGTCCGAAGAGTACCTCTGCAGGCTATTAGGGGGTGTGCACTACTATGTTTGGGTGGCATACCCCGACGGGAAGCACTAATGTGTTTGGGTGGCTGTCCCACAGTACTCAATAGGCGGAGTACATAAACAGTATTAGGTTAGTGAGAAGTACCTCAGAGTCGTGATAGGACCATTGTACACTCCAGATACGGGGCTCTTAAGTAGTTACAGTTTCGATAATGAAAATCTAGGTTTGAGATGAGTCTATGACCATTGCGTTTACCTCTTGATTGAGATGGGTCACATGATAACAAAGGTATATGTATGGGAATATACCTAGGTAGTGGTTATCCGATGATTTCATAATCTTGTGTTTCCTCATGATTGAGATGGGTTACATGATAACTGAAGTATATATATGGGCATATACCTATGTAGAGGTTATCTGTTGAGATCTTCTTTGTGGTTATCCTTGTTGGTTTTAGTGAGACCTTGAGGGTCTCTTGGTCCCTTCTGAGTATCGTTATACTCACCCCTGCATGGGCTATGCCCGCACCTCGTTGTGTTGGTTGCAGATGACGTGCAGTGCTGACGGAGGCCGAGTGTTCGAGGAATGGACGGTACCCGGAGGTGGACCACCCGGCGAGTCAGTATCTAGAGGTGGACTTCATGGCGAGACGATACATGGAGGGGGTTGACGGGAGAGAGCATTGAGGAGCTGCGCAATCTATACCTACCCATCAGGTAGGATCTGTGGTGGACGATCTAGGAGCTGCGCTATCTACACCTACCCTTCAGGTAGGATCCGTTGTGGACGATCTAGGAGCTGCACTATCTGTACCTACCCTTCAGGTAGTATCCGACGAGGATGAACCAGGAGTTGATTACTTTCTTCCAGCTGTTTTTCTTTTTCTGTTGTACTTATTTTCACTTGTAGCTGTATTTCCAGTTGGGTTTGTATTCTGGACCATTTACTTTTCAGCACTTTATTTGTACTTAGTTTTTTACTTCCGCTTGTACTCTGTGGTTTTTTGTTACTTTTATAAAGGCAATGCCTTCCTAGTTATTGGGATTTACACCTTCGATGCTAGTCTCCATCCCCTGGACTATGGAAGGCCGGCTTGGGGTAGTCACGACATGGGCCCCGCGGACGGGTCGTGAAAAATTGGTATCAGAGGAGTCGGTTATACCGCAGAACATATAACTCTGATATTATTCTTTCTTTGAAGCGACAGTGTTAAGAGTACCGAGTGTGGTTTTCAGTTCATGGAGTCCAGTGTTGGTGCAGGCAGCTGACGTATCCATACACCAGGACCCTGACAACTGATTTCCGACTTTGTGCATGAAAACACTGATTGCGTGTGTGTTTCCAGAAGTTTTTAAAAATCAGCTCAATCTAGGTCATCTCACCAGGTATAATCATTTGATTGTGTCACGTTGTTTCTTTCAGGATTCCTTTTCATGGATGACCAGCTAGAGCCTAGAGGGATATGTGTACTGAGACCCTGTCGAGCGATGAGGCTTCGGTACAGGGCCCTCTTGCAGTTGAGGCACCAGCGGAGGCACCAGCGGTACTACCATGCATTGGGCCACCAATGCCACCTTCCCTGGCAGTAGGCGATGCACGCCACTTCAGCGCGCTACACGAGTTCCAGCGCTGGAGGCCACCCAGGTTCCTGGGAGAGATGGACCCGCAGGTGGATGAGGATTGGCTGTAGGCTGTGGTGAGAGTCTTCAGGCTAGTGGGGATGCCAGCAGACTTCATGGTGATATTTTCTTCCAGCCTTCTTTAGGCAGCAGTAGGAAGGTGGTGGAGCCTCTTGTTCCAGTTTTGCGACGGGATGACCTTCACATGGTAAGACTTCGAGACCTTCTTCTGGGTGGAGTTTGTGCCAGTAGCTCTACACCCCGAGCGTGTTCAGGAGCTGCTGCCTTTTCCGCAGGATTTTCTATCAGTAGCCAAGTCATCTGTGGGAAGTAGACAGATGATGCAGAGGTCCAAGAGGACCAGAGCCAGATGTACGAGGAGCAGGAAGTGTTATGAATGCGATGGAAAGAGTCACCTGGAACATGACTGTCCGACTCCTCGTACAGTCGATCCGCTGGCATTGGAGGAGCCACTGAGACAGAAGCAGTGGCAGGTTCTTGAGCAATAGCCGAGCAGTGGACAAGGCAGTAGACCTCCGGGAGCAGGTGGACTGGAGAGTAACTAGTGGATACATCCCTTGTAATTCATGTTCCATGTTGTTGTTGTATTTGTGTATTTGTGCTATGAGATGCAATAATAAAAACACACTTATCTTTGTTTTCTTTCCTCTCATTTTGTTTGGTTGATACTGAGTGGTCCCAGTTAAAACTATTGACGTGACCCTCACTTTCGAGATTTTTACTGGAGGAGACCCAGTTACCTCACACTGATGCTGACAGTGTGACTCGACCCTTGGAGGTGAGGGTGACAGTTGGATCTCTTGGTAGTTAGGTCGAGTCATTACGACGTCATCCATAGTAGGAATGCATCATTCATGTCAGGATTTAATGTATTAGGAAATGGGCGTGGTTCATCCAGAAGATGAGACCGAGTTTCTCTTTTCGGCAAGGGAGAAATCTTAGCAGCTCTTTCAGATCGTAGGCAAAGAAGGTGCAGGTCATCCAGGAGCGGATGAAGACTGCACAGTGCAGTAAGAAACAGGAAACTGGCGCCAGTCTTAGAGACCCGGGCGTGTTAAACGTTTCAAGAAGAGAAAGCTTTAAGGAGAGATGAGTCTGTGAAGTAGCAGGTGTGGAGGCAGAGCTAGGAGAGAAGCATGAGGTGGTGTACTTTTTTAACATGCTACAACCACCCGCCTTAGTCCCCCCCCCCCCCCGCCAGGCTCAGGGTGCTAGAGGGAGGGGGAAGTGAGTAGCTGCATGCGGTCAAGGAGTGTGACCCAATGGCTCTAAAAATGATTCAATGGATAGTCTGTGTCCACTACTAGCTGACGTAGTAACAGACGTTGATATGAATCATTCCTTCCTTCCATGAATCTTTTCCCAAACCTAGAGTTTCTAATAAGCCGTAGACTTGACCCTCATGTCTGGAGATACCTTGGGAGAAGACTCGATAATCACACTTATGCCAACAGTGTGGTCAGACCCTCGAGGCGAGAGTTTCAGTTGGAATCTCTTGGTGGCAGCGTCGAGGCCTTACGATGTTGGTTTGAGTATGGAATGGGAAATCACAGTTCATACACAGATTGACGGTATTAGGAAAAAAGGGTGTGGTTTCACTACGATATCGGGATGGGTTCCTTGGTCGGCGAAAAAGATACCCCAGGAAGCACAGGATAAACTCATGCACAGGAGGGTGCGACCGATCACTCTTGAGCCGGTCAACCATACCCTCGTCGCATCAGTCGTTTTGTGTTCTAGTTCTAACAGGAATTGTAGACCTCTAGAGTTCGAGGATGACGATCACGTCGTAATACAGGTCTCACCTCGACGAGGTTTTCGGAGATGTGTCCAAGGTGGAATGTTATATCTGAGGTTCAGTGGACCATTTCTAGGTCCTCAGCTGGGTAGTCGAGGTGGTTTACCGCTTGACCCATCCACCTCAGTTACACCAGGTGCACGACGACTTCCACGTATCTCAACTGAGGAGATACGTGTGTGATCCTTCACATATCATCGACTATAGGGAGATGGATGATGGCGATGGGGTGTCTTTCACAGAGGTTCCAGTGGGGATCGAGGATCGATAGGAGCAGATCCTATGAGGACGGTCGATTCCTCGGGTGCAGTTTCTTTGGCAGCACGAGAACCTCCAGGTGAGCACATCGGAGCGGAAGGCTCAGATGCGTGCTCAGTACCACTTTTTAACCCTAGTTTGTATTAAAGCTTTGTGAGGACGTAAAGCCTAAGGTGGGAGTAATGTAAAGCCCTGTAAAATTCAAGGGATTTTTTTTTTAATTTTCATTGGGATTTTACAAGAACGTAGTTTCTGATGGAACCTGATTCCGAGGCCCGGTGTGCCTGGAATCATTTTCAAAATTTTAGCTCATGTACGTTCAGTGAACGAACGAGCGGGTTTTTCTAACTTTTGAACTGGTGCTCGGAATTGAAATATGTGGGCACCAATGAACTCACAGCACCAGTAATTGCTTAAGAAGACCCCTTTGTGGAGTTGCGTTTTCTCGGGATGAGTTGTTTAATTAATGTGTGGGATAATAATATAATTATTTTATAATTATATTTTCTTTTCTTGTTATGTGGATTAAGTGTTGTTCCACAACACTTTTCCTCTCTCTTATGTTGGTATAACCTATGTAAGGGAGTTAGGGGTGGGACACGATTGTTGATAACTACCTTTGAGAGGATTAAGGTGGGGTGGGGCCCACACGAGCCCCACCAATTCTTTTCTTCTTAAGTAATGCACCCGCACCCACTATTAATGAAGTCAAACCGTGAGTTTATTTTGGTTAAGAAACGCCTCATTAATTTGGGCGGTTAAATTGTTACAATTAATTCATTGACTAGATGGTTTCTTTTTGAATTTCAAAGGTTGACTCATGCGTTAATTAAATAATACTATTCTTATTTTATTTCTATTAGAACTTGTTGCTTCGAGAGGATTTGGAGGAAAGCGTTCTTCTTCGACAAAGAACCCGAAGAACACGAAGAATGCACCGATCTACAACGAAGAACGCCAAATCCTCGGAAATCAACGACGCTCCTTCCGCGACGTTTCATCTACAATTATCCTTCTCTTCTGCGACGATCCTCTTCTTCCGCGACGGTTAATTCCGCGATGAACTCTCGTTCGACGAAAACGTTGAGGTAGGGAATTATTTTGAGAACAATTTTATTCCCTTTATTCTTTCATTCTAAAGAAAACGAAGAATACAGATCAACTTATTATCTAGTTGATCCACGAATTTTTTCCTTGCGGGTTGGGAATAATTTTTTAAGGGAAGTTGTGGGGGTTTATTTTATTGTTGACCATGATCTCATCTGTCGCCTTTCTTGGTTTCAATTGGGCCGCCTGTTATCATAATAACGGGAGGAGGTCAGACTGCACAAACATGGCCGACCCTCCTCCCCCCTTGTTTGATTGAATTTGTTGCAGCACATGAAAGGCAGTGCGGTACCGTTGTACCGCGCAGAAACGATAAAGAACGCGGTGAAGAAGCGCGGCGCCGTCACGCCACGCCGTTGAGGCCGAACGAAACAGCGAGCGGAGTCGAGGCCGCAGAGGCGATTCGAAGACTCCGCAGTTTGTTGTCGAAGTTTGGATCGACGGACGATGGTGAGGCGGTCCACAAAGGCGTTTTGAAGATGCCGCAGTAAAGGTCGGGTCCCGGGAGGACCGATGGTGAAAGCGGCGAGCAAAACGGACCACCAGAGTGCGTCCGGTGGTCCACGGAAGACTCCGCCGGCACGCCGCCGGGAAGAGCCGTCGTGGCTAAAGCCGCGTTAGCAGGCCTCTTGTCCCGCAACCACATGGGACCGGAGAGGCGGGACGCGGCGCTCGGCCGTGTCCGGTGGCATGGGGCGGCCCCACACGGGGCCGCGGTTAGCGAAGAAAGCGGGGGGCAGCGCCCCCCCCCCCCCCCCCCCCCCGCGTCTGAACGCTCAGTTGGTTCGGCCGAGCCTCCAGGCCGGCGCGCCGTGCAGCCAGAGCAGGCCGCGCCAGCCGGCCCGGGCCCAGTCGGGTCGACCCGGTTCGGGCCGACCCGAGGGGTTGGGCCGGGCCCAGACCCCCCAATTTTGGATGGTTTCTATTCAAACGCCCATAACATGGGATACAGACTTCCGATCAACGCACCATCAGTTGAGATGCGATCCTTGGTTCGAGGTGGTCGTTTCAGTATATTACACTCAATGTTTTGAACATCTTTGGGTTTGGCCGGGTTGGTTCGGATACGAAACCAACCGGGCCCTCAGAGCAGAAACGATTATATCTTGACTTCCGGACATCCGATTGACGTGCCGTCAACTTTTTTGTTTTCCTCTTGATGATATGGAACTTTTGGCTTACTCTTCTAGAGGTTTGGACGTCGTCGGAGTGCGTTCGGGTTGGTTTGCTCATGAAACCAACTCGGCCCCTTGAATGAAAGAGCCAATAACTCACAGACCAGGCGTCCGATTAACGCGCCATCTATCTCATTGAATTACTCTTGATAAGACGGAAATTCTAGCATACTTCTCTTGAGTTTTGGACACAGTTGGATAGTGGCTGGGTTGGATTGCACCCGAAATCCAACCGGGCCCCTGGAACGGAAATGATGATAACTTTCATACTGGACGTCAGTTTGACGAACCGTCAGTGGCGTTGGTGATCACGTGGAGAAACGATCCCTATGAGTATACTCTACGAGAGTTCGGGGTACAGTAGAGATACGGCCAGGTTGGTTCGCACACGAAACCAACCGGGCCCCGGGGACGAAAAGGCTAGTAACTCACAGACCCGGCGTCCGATTGACGCGTCATCTGTTGCGTTGAGACCCCAATGACGAGGTGGTCCATTGAGATACTACTTCTTGGAACTTTGACATACATGGAGTATCGACCTGTAGCCCATGGAGCGGACCCTCTCGGATACGAGCGTGTGGAGTACGAAGACCGTGTAGCCGACTGAGACCTAACGACTGCTTAACTGACTCCACTTGGGGTGAGTCGACTAGACTAGTGGATGGAGCACTACTTTGTTTGGGTGCAGACCCATGGCAGACGAAGCACTACCTGTGTGACAATGCAGACCCGCTGTACTAGTCCGGAGAGTACCTCTGTAGGCTATTAGGGGGTGTGCACTACTGTGTTTCGGTGGCATACCCCGGTGGGAAGCACTACTGTGTTGGGGTGGCTGGCCCGCGGTACTCAACAGGAGGAGTACCTCAGCAGTCTTAGGTTAGTGACCAGTACCTCAGAGTCATGATAGGACCACTGTACACTCCAGAGATGGGGCTCTTCAGCAGTTATGGTTTCGATAATGAAAATCATGGTTTGAGATGAGTCTAGGACCTTTGTGTTTACCTCTTGATTGAGATGGGTCACTTGATAACTTAGGTATATGTATGGGCATATACCAGGGTAGTGGTTATACGATGATTTCATAATCTTGTGTTTCCTCATGATTGAGATGGGTTACGTGATATCTTAGGTATATGTATGGGAATATACATAAGTAGAGGTTATATGTTGAGATCTTCTTTGTGGTTATACTTGTTGTTTTTAGTGAGAGCTTGAGGGTCTCGGGTTCCCTTCTGAGTATCGTTATACTCACCCCTGCACGGGCTATGCCCGCACCTCGTTGTGTTGGTTGCAGATGTCGGGCAGTGCTAATGGAGGTCGAGTGTTCAGGTACTGGACGGTACCTAGAGGTGGACCACCCGATGAGTCAGTATCCGGAGGAGGACTTCATGGAGAGACGACACTCAGAGGGGGTTGACGGGCGAGAGAATTGAGGATTTGCACTATCTGTACCTACCCTTTAGGTAGGATCCATGGTGGACGATCCAGGAGGTGCGCTAACTGTACCTACCTTTCAAGTAGGATCTATAGTGGATGATCCAGGAGCTGCGCTATCTATACCTACCCTTCAGGTAGGATCGGAGGTGGATGACCCAAGAGCTGCTTCCTTTCTTCCAGCTATTTGTCTTTTTCTGTTGTACTTTTGTTCAGTTGTAGCTGTATTTCCAGTTGGGTTTGTATTCTGGACCATTTACTTTTCAGCACTTTCTTTGTACTTAGTGTTTTACTTCCTCTTGTACTCTGTGGGGTTATGTTACTTTTATAAAGGCAATTCCTTCCCAGTTATCGGGATTTACGCCTTTGGTGCTAGTCTCGAGCACCTGGCCTATGGAAGGCGGGCTTGGGGTAGTCACAACACGGGCCCCCAGGACGGGTCGTGATAGGAGTTTTGGCATGATCCTTGGGCATATTAGTCTGTGAGTTTATATTTTATTTCTAGGGATATGTTGAAATATTACCTTATGCTCAGTGACAAAGGTTAAATGGAACATGGGACGTATATTTCATATTGAATTTCTGGGGCTTTTTTAAAATATGACCTTGTGCTTAGTGCAAAGGTTAAATGGAACGCGGGAAACAATTACCTTGTGAGTACTTGCCATATCGATGAGTAACCACTCTTGAGTATAGATATATCATAATGTAGCATGAATGGCTGGTTTCATGGGTGTGTTGAAGGTTTCGGTATACCAAAAAGGGATATTGTGAAATTTTTTTAATGGTTGTTTAGTTATTTTTATAGAAAAATATATTATTGAAAAAATTTGTTTCAAATAAACTTGTATACATTTAGTGATAAATGGTTTTTAAAACACATTTATATTTAGTTATAAACTATTTAGAGAAATTATTCTGTTCAAACTATTTTATATATTTGTTTCTAACTCTTCTATCATAGTGGCATGAGTTGGGAAGTCATTGGGGAAAACCTACCATGTTTTATACTCACCCCTACCTTGGCACTTTGGTGCTTTTGTAGATTCCATCTTCCGAGATAGGGGAAAAGGTAAATTTTCCTTTGTTTTTAGCACTACCTCATGATGTTTGGGATTTTCGTAGATTTTTGAGCTTGGATATTGTGGATCACTGAGTCTTGTGGTCTTTTGAGAGTCTTGTGTCATTTATCCGCTGTGTACTTTGATATATGGTTATTTTTCTATTGTAACATACATTGATGTGGCTTTGAGATACATGAAGTTTTTGAGATATCTTTAATTGGTTGATGCATCATATATTTAATTTTCTGTTATGTTTGGTTAGGTTATTGTTTTTTTTGATTTAAAGGTAAACCCTCCCCCACATGTATTTGAAACCCTTCAACATTTATTTCCAGCATTTGGAATATTGGGTGTGCCACATAAGGCCTAGTAATGACTCATTATAATCTGAAGCCAAAGAGAATTGGAAGGTATTTACATGGATTCTCATTATTAATTTGTAATTCCAATTCATTAGAATTATATACATTTTACATGAACTCCATTACATAAAAAAAAGTGAACCGATCATGAAAACCCTGAAGGAATTAATTAATATGTTTAAATCATAAAAATGGAAATAAATTAATATAATAAATCCATAATGAATCAAATAATTATTGGAAATGTTTTTAATTGATTAATTAATGGAATAAATTTATTTTCAAGGATGTTAATTAGAATTGAAAAACTCATTCAGACCTAAGGTAAGAGTTTTCATCCATAAACTCCATTTTCATTTGGGTTGTACTTATATCCTCTATGAACAAATTAAATTATTAATTTCATTTATATAATTCTTCTAAATTCATTAAATATGTTCTAAAATTATGTAATTTGATTTTTCCTCTTTTACTTGTGGAAAATACATGTTTAAAATAGCTTGTTCGATAGCATTTCATGTTATCACTTTTTAGTTAATAACTAAAAATAATATTTATTTAAATTGAAATTAGTAATATAAATATTATAAATATTATTTAACTTATAAATTTAATATTAACTAAAATAATAAGTACAGTTAATAATTAATTATATAACTCATATATTTAGAAATAAATATTTGAATTAATAATAAATTTTTAAATAATTACGTATAGTAATTTATAAAATGTAATATAATTAAAAACTAAAAATATAATTAATATATTAAAGGTATAGTTAATAGAAATAATAATTATTATTTAAAGTTAACAAGTATTAGACATCACTCCCACCCTCAATGATATGCCCCTAACCATGAAAACAACTATAATTTAATATTTTTCAGGATTTGTGGCTTGAATCCCATTACGTTTCCTAAATGACCCATTAGAGATGGACCAAAGGCCCCTTAATTTTTGATATAACACCACATGGGTTACCATTTAACTTCAACTACACATATTTTTGAATAAAATATTATGCGATCAACTATTTTTTTCCATTGAGATCCTCTCTAAAATGGGGATTCATGAAATGAATCCAGGTAACCCCCTTGGTGGTTTTTGATACAGGTGCTAACAATATCATTATCAATGATTGTAGAGATAGAGGTATGACATGTGGAGGTGATGACACAAAAATGATGCGGGAACAAGGTGTAGAACCATAAGCATGCTAATGTTTGGATGTGATTTCGGCCATCAAAACAAAGGGGCCATTAGGCCATCCATTGTTGTCCATATAGGCCGTTTATATATCAATAAATAGAGAGGGATGGTGGAATATCCCATGGAGATTTGAGATCCCTTTTCTGATATTTTTTTTTGTGCGGTGTGTGTATTCCATAATGTAATTATACCCATGGGAACTTACTATATATAATAATTAAAAATAAAATTAACCATTTAATAATTAAAAGATTTAATAATTAAATTTAAATCTAATAACGTTAGTAATTTTTATAATTGAAAATTTAATAAATTATTAATTAAATTATTAAATACATTATTGGTTATATAATGTATGATTATAATTTTTTTATTTATTAATAAAAAATCAATTTCCAAGTTAATTATCAACATTAATGGTTAAGTATATTGTTAATTGATAATATTAAATATTGATTGGTATTTATTAATTAATTACTAATTATAGTTACTGATTTGTTAATTTTTATTAAATATAAGATATTACTAATTATCTTACTAAATTAATGAGTAATTATATTATGAATTACTAATTATATTAATTATTTGTATGTTTTATTAACTAAATTATTAATTATTAATTATATTCATTATAGTGATAATTATTAAATTAATTATTCTAATTAATTATCTTAACTAATAAAATATTAATATAATTAATTATAGTATTACTTACTCGCTATATAAAATATATTTTTATTTAATAATTATATTAATTACATTATTATTATTTTATTATATAAAATGTGGTTATTGTTTTGGTTTCTCTTATTTTTGATGTTACTTATGTGGTTTTATGGATGGTGGGGAAATGAGGGGATGTTGGTGATTTTAGTGATTGTGCACATGATCATGGATTAAATAATACAATGTGTAGGAATCCATAATTTTATATTGATCAACAAGTTAGTTTTTGTCAAAAATATCTCTTTCACCACTATACGCCTAATATAAACACTTTTACAATTCATAGTGTCGAATCGAGGGTGTTTGGTTGGAGGGATGACATTTCTAAGTTACTAAAATCATTTAGGAGACTCACTTTTTCTAATTTCAGCATCTACCCACCTGATAGGTTTATCAAGAATTGAATTTTGGACAATGTCTCTCCTGATTATAATACAATTATAGAGAGATGAGGCCTCCAAAATTACCCTATAATTTAAAGGGTTTTGAACCCAAAATGAGAGAACATATTTAATTTTAATGATCAATCCATATATATTATATAGATCCAGGGATTTAATGATTGGAAAATGATGTTTATGGTTAGAGTTTTCTATCATACTGTTTTCCCATATTATTTATTTTAAATTAATGAATGGAGAATTAGATCTATACCTCTAAAAAAAATTCATGCATAAGATTCATTAATAGAATAAGTATTTATATCCTTGTAATGTGAGGAACACGCGCTTATAAATTTGGATTGACATTTTAAAGATGAATTGGTTTTTTTGGTACCCCCATATGTTGTTGAATATTACCTAATTAGTTTTTCATTTAATTTATTGTTGATAGAGAAACCTATAACCGATGATTTTGGATCATTTTCTATGTTTGGGTTTATGTTCACATGGAAATCAAACTTATTGAGGAGGTTCTCCTCACAACCATGGAGGAATGAATCACCTTATAAGTCATATATGAATGATGAACCCAATTTAATGAGGTATATAATTTTTTCCTCCTTCCCTATAAAAGTAAAGAAAATATATTATATAGTATTTAAAAAATATAGTTTCATGATGATGATAATGTTAGTGGAGCCTTGATAAAGGGATTAAAAAAAATCCAAAACCCATATACCTCAAACAGTGCATCAGGAATTATATTGTATAATGATCCCAATCATGGTTATTAGAAAATTAGACATAAATCCATATGGTGACCACATCTCTAGCAAAAGATCCCATCTTGGCGATTACATCCTTTCCTGAGGCCTCTCATGGAGATTATGTAAGAAAATGTAATGAGAAGACATTTTTTCACTCATATACATATATGTATCTAAAAGAGATATTTATGAGGTGAAAACATTCATGGTGGATGACACTATGACATTGGAAAAGGAACATGTTGATATTAACTCAATTATTATAGGTGGAATACAAATAATAAATTTTATTAATGAAATTTAAATACATTTAATATGTATCATTATATAGGATTGGAAGAAGATAAGGATGATAAAACCATCACACAAAAGTTTATAATATAAAGAATGGTTTGAGGGTATACCATGGGGTGTGGAGACAAGTATTAAAAATTTTAAACCCCTTAGCAGGATATTCTCTATAGATAAAGATGATTATTCTCATTTTCATATGTAAAATAATAGCATTAAATATGTTCAAGAATATCATCTTTTGGGTAAAATTTACATCATTAAGGAAAACATAAACTTCATTAAAAATGGTAAAATGGTAAAAGGAATAGTAAGAATCCCTCAATGGAGGTGGAGAATAAGAAAACTAAAAAGACAAGGTAATGTTAATCATCAATGAAATGAATCTTATGATATTAAACTAACAATTAATTTTAAATAATTGAACTTCCATAATCTATAAAAATTTCCTTAATACCATCCAATCACTATTAGTTGGAATTATCAATCCTGTGATGATGTTTGAAAATAGAAGGCTTCAAACTTTTCATCTCTTGTATCATAATTATTCTCTAATAATATCAATGAAACTGTAGTTAAAACCCAATGGATTCTAACATATACAACTATATATGTTTTTTCACCATTTTAACGTATATATATTAGTTATTATGTATGGAACTAATCTAAATTAGTAATATTTATGTTTATGAACCTCATATATAAAAAAGAGACCTATAAATTTATTTATCTATGAGGCCTGATATCTGAAATCATATTTGGAATCTTATTTGGGATTTCTAAATTTTCATAACTTATACAAAAAAATATTTTTTTAAACAAAAAAAATTATTTATTATGAGGAATTATATTCATTTTTCTTACTATAAACATGATTATTTTATTATTTTGGGAGAAACTAACTTGGGAAATTCACAAGGTAAGTGGAATGTGTTCATGTATACGTAATAGATTCGTAAATCATATCTATATACCAAATATATCTATTAATATGTAATTCCACATTATGTTGAGATTTAATTATATTTTCAACACCATTATTTTCAATGATTGGGTAAATTTTGTGATATTTTCCCCTTTTGTATTTAAATTTAACAACTCTTTCATTATTTTACGATGATATAGTGATATTATTTTGAATGAATGGAAAAATGAGTGTATTAGTATCACTCTCAAAATAGTATCCTAAATGATTAAAAAATAAATTCTCTCATAATGTAATGGGATAAATATTACTTCTCAATTCCGGAAGATAAATGTAATATGGATAAATTGGATCTAACCCACACTAAAATAAGAATTCATAAACATGATATCAGTTATCATGAGGAGATCCATGTATAGAAAAACATTATGTCCTTATAGTCCCGGATGAATGACATGTTTTGAACAATTAAAATTTAAAATTGCTCTAACATGGTGATATGATATCTAAATTCGTTAATTTCATGTATAAAGTAAAATATTTAGTGGTGGAAAAACTCTATTTGAATGTGAAAAAATCTTTTTAACTTTAAAATATATATTTATAATGTTGTGGTTGTTTCTTTTCGTGCAAAAATAATCTGATGATTGTAATGACTTCAATAACCAATTTATTAATACAATAAATTACTATATTTAAGTTCATCACTATAAATAAGTAATTATACATCATTATATGATAATTTTATATATACATTAATCCCCATAAATATAGATAGTGCCGAAGGACCTAATGAATTCAGTATAAAATTCTTCTAGATCCATTGGGACATGATGCATGTTGGTTTTATAAATACTATTAGAAAATTACTCATCACACCTTCTATGGATCATGTAAATAATTTATAATTAATTAATATACATTATTAAAAGGGGAATATTTTTGACAAACATGACATTATTTATATTTCCTTCTATACCTCTATCTCAAATGATGGTGAAAAACTTATATCATTAGGCCAAGTGAAAATCATAGTTGATGTAATAAATCCTAATAATTTTGGGTTTATCATTGACTGGGGGTGACTAATTTCCCTATTCACCATATGAATATATGTCATTTTATTGAATAATTGAGCTAAATATGAGGTCCTTTTATGAAATATTGTCATTTACAATGCCATTGATATGATAAAACAGAACATAATTTTAGGAGTCCTTATGAAATATGTCTTCTATAATATCTATATTAAATTAATTAATGTTATTCTTAGAGTTATAGGATAAATTTTTCTTTAATCAATATCCAAGTGAGGTTTCTTTTATTATATAGATTTTAGAAAATAGGTCCCTCTCTTAGATATCATTTTTAAAATTTTCGAGTAATAGTGGATTAATATTCTAATTGATCTTATATATAGTGGATTTCATAAATAGTTATGGTTATATGAGATATATTTTCACCCTCAAATATCATGTATCTTTATGACAATCATCTCTTTGAGTAATCCCCAAATAATACACTTGATACAATCCAAAAAATTTGTCACTATGCATAATCTATTAGGAAACTCTATAGGTTAAAATAAATAATTAATTTTTTTGAGAGGTTAAAATGATTTTGAAAAAATTAGAGTCTCATATGCTCTTTTCCGTGATAAAGGGAATATTCCATTTAATTATTTACTTGTCCCATTATTTTGTGAATTATTAAATAGTTTTATATTAGAGAAAACGTATTCTAATATCATTGAACAAAGTGATAATTGGAAATTAAATAATAATTTCCCGGGTAGGGATGATCTTAATGGTAAATTCAGAAATCTCATCCATGTATATTATTCATTCTCAATATATATAAGTAATTTTTTAATTATTATAATTCTCTATAACATAATATAAAATTTTCTATAGAATTAATATTAAGAATAAATGACTTTGATATCTATTGTGTGGAAAAAATAAACAAAACCTATTTACATTTGTATATTAGGCTCTAAGCATCTCAGAAAATTTAATGAATCCATTCATAATAAATATAAATGGTATCTTCTTATATACAATGATAAAGCACTACAATATCATAAAAATATGTTTTTTCTAGACATGAACAATTGATTTCTAATTAAGATGTATATCCCTGAGAAATTGGTTTGTTACCAAGTGATAAAATGTACATCTAATGATAAATCACTATATGATGTCAGAAATAATATTTTCAAAATTTATAAAATTGAAACCCTTCTATTTTTCATCTAAATTGTGGAAAAACATAAAATAAACCTATCATGAATTAATGGACTATATAAAGTAAATTTTCTATAATAAATATGAATTTAACTATAATAATAATTCTTGGTCGGATAAGCCATTCAAAAATATCATGGTGTTCCTAGAAAACAAGAAGTAACATTGAAATTTATATGCAAAACAAAACATTGATTAATTATAGGGAATATTATTTCAGGAGGTCATTTTGAAAATCTAGAAATATGATAATTTTGAAAAATAAAAAGTGTATTGAATATGAAACATTAATATACTTCTTAATGAAATATAGTTTAAAGAACAAAAATTTGATCATAAAACCAATTCCCCCATATGAATTGATAAATACATAAATTCATAAATTAAACTATCATAATATAATCTTTAATAAAATTTATTGATTTATTGTCTAACTCTTGAAAATATAATTTAAAAATATGTAAACCATGTTTATTTGGATTTCCCTATCTATTTATATGTGTTATAAATCATGCAATGCCTCTTTATTAACATTTTCATTCTAATTATGTTTCAGGGATATCTACATTAGATTTTCAATGTCATGTTTTTTCTAAGATGAGATATAATGGATCTTATGTATTCCATTACCGAGACTTCCCTACGTGATAAAATTTATAATTATATCTTGGATGAAATAATGTGGTTGTTGCCTATATAAGGAAATTAATTAATGTAAATATTTGTAAAACCCCGCATGAAGCCTTCTACATAGGTGTGTCACTATAAATCAAAGTAAATTTAGAGTATCCTTAAATAGTTTAATTGTTTTGATGAATAATGATACATATGATTTAGTTATTATATGAATTCTTGGTGTAAATTATAGAACCAGAATATCTTGTGTTGTGGTCAATTTATTAGATACCACAAATTACATCCTGGATCAAGGGGATGCTGATGTTGTGGATTTTGGTGAACTAGGACGCATAGGGTGTGGAGAAATTTTTCCAACCCACTGAGGCCTTTTTTATGGATGAATCTACCACTATATTGGAAATTTATTTTATTATGTGGTGAATCATTGTTAAATGAATCGAGTGATCAAATATGATATTTTTATTGGATGAAATTTTTAATGGGTTCAATCAAAATCCAATCTTATATTGGAAATATTGACAAATAGAGAATTAAATGGCCCTTATAGAATTATTCTGTATTGGATTGAATGCATCCATGATTCCGAATCAATACACTTCTACAAGAAACATTCATGTAGGGATTAAAATAAAGTTGTTGATGCAATATCAAATAATGTGATTAGGTATTCTTATTCACTTTTCTCCTTCACTATCCTAAACTATTTTTTATGAATAATGGGCATGGATACTACTGGTGAAATTTATACCAGTGTCTATAAATCATCTTTGTAATTTAATCTCATATTTTTTTTATAAAAAATCACTATGAAAATGTATTCTGCACAACTGAAAATTTCTAATTAATGTTAATAATCACGTATTTTAATTAATTATAAATTTTTATTTTCCATTCAATTTACCTATACATATGAGACAAAGATATTACGAAGATATTTTTTAATAATTTAAGTGCAACAGATATTGTATAAAAATGATCAAATATCTTTCTAGATGATCTGTATCCCACAAACTATTTTATAGATAATTATCCAATGTCTTTTCCATCAATATTAATTAGTTTTATAATTACCCCTATATTTCATTTTCTTCTTATACAAATATATAATTATATAATAAAGGAGTTAGACCTAATATACCCTCTCTTTTTATGTGGTATTATATTGAATGAAGATGGTTGTTAGTATTAACTCTCTTATACCTATGAAGAATGGGTTTAATAGCTAAAACAATCTCCCATATATTAAAATTATGGCTATTGTAAATCAGTAATTTGAATACCAACAGAAAATATAGAATAAAAATAATTCTTGTTACTGACTACAATTTAGGTGTAATCTTAAATAAATTAATGTAATTAACAATAGAATCACTAGTAGAACTATCATATATTCATATCAACACTACATAAGTCATAGTTTATGAAATTTTTTTTTCTATATGTCGAGAAATATATGTATCAAGAGAACTATAACGTGGCTATAAATAATTTCCAGTAAGAACTATAGGACCTTTTAGAAAATATTTCAATATATAGACCTAATTTCTCAATTCATAATTTATAATACATACATAAGGCTCATTACCCTATGGAACATAAACCTGAGGCTCAAAAAAAATATGTCTCCTCATGGATTATGGAATTGTAAATTTCATATATGGGCCAATACAGCTCTACAACTACTATGTGTAAACAACTATGTATATATATGAATAACACTATTGCATCAACTATTTTTAATATGAACATGTTATGATAATACTATAAAAATAGGTCATTATATTATGTTTTATAAATTATATATTTGACTAGGAGAATAGTTATTTCCAATGTTATGATAGCCACTTTCATATCATGTAAAAACAATTACATCCTCATGTGGTAATATTGATCATAATCTAGAAGGTTCAATAAATAGATACAAATCATGGATAACCATGTAAGATAGAAACCATTATTATAACACATAATAATGAATTATAAATTAAACCATCCCCATTTTATGTATTTTTTAGTATTATATTTCGGTAAAGTAGGGATGGAAACTATCTGGGTGGCAGGGAAATGATTTTTAGGAACCCAAAAATCCAAATAACCAAATCAGCATAGTTCCACTCAATAATGTGATAATTTTAAATAGTTAATACTTTGTTTATAACATCAACATGAACTATTCATTAAGGTAAGAGATTTTTGAGAATCTTTTTGAAATATATAATCAATGAAACATGAAATAAAAAAAGAGGAATAATTTTTTTAAAAGAAGTAATTTACATTTAAAAAATAAAATTTTAATAACATATTTGAAAATAATCTACATATATATTCAAATACTCTATCGTATAAGTATGTATGTATGTAAATTTTGTCTAGAATTTCTATAATATCTATATACCATTATTTTCTGAATAATATTTTTAAACAAATTATAAATTTTATATATTATTTCATACTTTAATTCTACTTAATAATGATGGATAAACATACCAACACCTATGTGGGTATTCATTCATAATATCCATAGAGAATTACTGGAAATCATGGGGAAGGAATTGGTTGATAAGATCTCATACCCACATTTGAAATATAATAACACATCTTATAATTTCATTCTTTTTTTGTGACATGTTCCTCATAGTTCTATGAATTTATATGTAATTAAATTATACCAGTCAATTATATCTACCTTCATAATAGTGTTCCTAATTTAAATTTTAATATATTTGATGGTGTTATTGTGTAAAATTATTTGCATGGATCATGCCAATAATATTTCTTATAATTTATACACAAGAATAACAAATGAAAATAAAATAATTATTTTCATCATTCTAATTCGTTATGTTCTCTTCTATCCAATGAAATCATATATGAATACTGATGAAGGTTATACCAATAGATTATGGGTATAGAAGAATCATGTGATTGGTTGTTCCCAAATTTTGTTTTTTTAATTATCAATGATCAATATAAAATTTATACAACAATGAATATCATGATCTATGAAATTGAATTAATGAAAATATTAAAGGGATGGAATGTCAAAACCAAAGAGAGGATCATCGCATAATATTTAAAATCAATTTAATTAATTACTGAATTGCCTTTCCGGAATTCATTCATCATTGATGGAACTAACTGTATATATGAATTTTATCATCATTGAGTTGTAGGAACAAGATCAAATTTCCTCTAGTGTTGATTCAACCATGTTTCAAAAATAATCAAACATCACCATATGAATCTTCAGGTGCTAGCATAGAAGATCCAATCATTTGAGCCTTCCTACTATGATCACATCGAGAATAGCTTCCAAATCATTTTTCATAATCTTTCATTACATGAGACTGGGATATGTATGAATATTCCTCTCCATTATTTGGAGAACTCTGGGATAATGTAGAAATCTATGGATTGTGAGTATTCATAGAATTTGATCTACACAACCAAAAATGATAATTAAATCTCATAAAAATAATATAATTGTGGTTGTATACTACTACAGTTAAAGTAAATATATTGAAAAAGTTCCCTTAATGAATTATTTCATTCTTGTAGAAACCTGGGGTAACTAATAATAAAAATTTAATTTTTAATTATCTACATGCATATAACATGTGAATCAAATTAAATATTATTTAATCGAATAACAATCAAATTTTATTATTTCTCATAGGAAAATAAAACACAGTCTTCTATTCCACTCCATTTTTTATCGATAGTATAATAATGATAATTTATTTACTATATAAATATCCATTCATTATTCTCTAATAAATAAATAAATATTATATACACTAAATATAAAATAAATATTTTTTAATATTATTCACACATTATATTATCGTGAATATATTCGGGTAGAATAAATGTGTTAAATTAAATTTGAATATTTATTATACCATGTGAATAAATAATATTAATTCACCATTTTTATTAAACAATAATAATAATATTATTTAAAAGTGATTCTGGATACACTTAATGTGTTTCCCTGTAGGCCTCTTTCTCAGTGGAATTAGGTGAAGAAGCATAAATTTCAATGTTTGCATCTAACAACATACCTGGTCACCCATAGATAAAGAATTAAATTTTGCAAAAAATAATACCTCATACAAAAACATGGTATTTAATATAATCCCTTTATCATGACATCTCTAATCATATAGGTTGCAGGCCGGTACAATCAAACTATATTCTCGATCACACTTTTTATGACTTAACTTAAAAGGAACATGACTATATAACATCATGTGCATGGATTTATTGAGGACATATCATTTTCAATAAAGGGTCTGAGATATAATCTTCCATTATTGAACTTAAGGGATATTTACCTTCTCGAATTATTCATTAATTTAATGTTACTCGTGACACACCCAATGTATCCTACCACGTCGTGAACATATGTTGTCCTAGTTTTAATCAATAAATTATTGTATGAAACCTAAAATAATAATTAATAAGAATATTAGTCTCTAAAGATCAACAAAAAAGTTCATAGATAAAAAAATCCAATGACACATAAAAATGTGGACCTTCTACTGGTGGGTATTGTTCTCATAATATCCAATAGTAGATATTACTATTGTAATACTTAATGATAAGGTGAATCAGAGTCTTATTAGTCTCCATACCTGATATCATATGTCAATTGGGTCCCTCAAATGATATCATATATCTGTAGAACATGTATTTACGAATTTCATCGTAACACTTATGGGTTCTCATCACAGTAGGAAACCTCTATGAACATTTAGCAAAAAAACTACCCATATGAAATTAACAAATACTATGTTATAGGTATGAAAAAGAATGATTTTATTATTATATAATTAATATTATAAAATATGAATATATCTTATCAAAATATATATAGATGTTGGTTTAGAGGAACCATCTCCAACAAAATCCCACTTGCACCAGAGCCAACTACTAACACCCTTCACGCTCTATTAGTCATAGGTTCCCAGATTTCCTCTTCTACGGGAACTCAACATTCTGAAAATTAATCAATCTAAAAAATCACTCAAGATGTCATACATTTTGAGAATATTATTTATTCGTTGGTATGACCTTGGATCTTTTTCAAGATCCACCACTATAGTTTTATCACAATACAATGTGATATGGTCTTTAATACTATGTACCACATCTAGATATTGGAAAAAGTTAAATATACCAAAAACATTATTGGATTCATCATTAGTCTCTATATAATCAGATTCCACTGTAAATTAGTGAAAACAAGCGACTTTAAACACTTCAAGATCACTACTCCTCCGTTGAGATATAAAACATATCATGACTTCGACATCAGATCACATTAATTAATCTTAAATATATCATCAGTATATCACATGATGACCATCTCGACATCTCCATTATACCCAAGAAATACATCATTTTTTCATCTAGGATGATTAAAGATTTCATTAATAGTAAGACAATGTTGTTCTCTAGGATCTGCTTTATATCATCATTACAAGATCAATGTAATGTCAAAATCATTTCTAGTACATAACAAATTGTAGATGATTAATCATATTGTGGATGATTATGGTATATTACATATTCTGTCTATCCCATTTTGTGTATGAGGACACATTTTCTTATAAATATGTACACTATTTGATGCTTCAACCAATACCCTCTTATATTTTTCCATATTAAATCTCTTTAGTATCTAGTCAACAAATCTACTTTTACAACGTCGATGAAGCCTTTTGGATATACCATGAAATATCTTCACCCCTAGAATATAGGATAATTCACCTATGTCCATCATAGAGAAGCACATTCATAACTAGACCACAATAGAGTATTCTACTGGTATGTCATTTCCAATATGTAAAATTTCATCAACATATTCTACTCGGATAATTAAATCAGTTCTACTAAACCTATTATAAACATATGAATCACATTATTTATTAATGAAACCTAATTATTTTATGAATTAATAGAATATAATTATCCATGACCTAAATACTTGTTTCAACCCACAAATGCATAACTTCAACTTGAAAAATATTTTTTCACCACATAGATTCAAAAACCCTTCTGGTTGTTCCATATGAACATAATTCTAATGGTTCAAAATATATAATGTAGTTATGTCATCTATCATCCAGATATCAGAGTCATGGAAATATTATATAGTAAGTATAATTGTGATGTATTTAAACTTGTTAATTGGTGAAATGGTATCATAATATTAAATTCCTTTATTGTATTTAAATATGTTATCAAATAGACATTTATTATTGGTATTTACATTACCTTCCATGTCCAGTTTTATCTTGTATAACCATTTTAACCCAAGGATCCTTACATCAACTAGTGGATTGACCAAAACCCAAGCTCAATTCTGATACATGGAATGCATTTTATAATTCATGGCTTCTTTCCATTGTGTATAATCTTATCTATTTGATAAACCATTATAGTGGAGTGGTTCATCATTATCAACCAATATAATTTCACTATCTTGGATGACTAGAAAGCCGTATCTCTCTGGTTCTCTTACATCTCTTGTGATCCTACATGGTGACTCTAATTTAAGAAGTACTTCTTCCACCGGGTCTAATGAATTTGGTTCATTTCAAAATAATGTGTATCATGATAATATACTTCATCAAATTCAATATTTCTCCCAATATCCTTACGAAGGATTAGATCCCTCTCAATAAAGACATCATTTTTGATATTTTCATTTAATTTTTTGAGGGGTTATATTGGTTGTATCCCTTTGCTAACATGGGATAACCTATAAAGATACACTTCTTTCCATAGAGTTCTTGTTTGTTTCCTGATAAATCCTTAACCAATTCCCTTCTACCCCATTGATTGGTATGAAAAAAATGGGTTTCATTCTACTCTATAAATTGAAGAGAATTCTATTTTCAAATTTATTTGGTATTTTGTTTAATGTGTTTGATTCAATTTGTAATCAATTTCCCAAAAAGGATAACGTATGTTCTTCGTGACTCATTATTGACATTATATTTTCCAATAAGGTACAGTTGCTCCTTTAAAAATTATTATTACACTATAGTGTATATGTTGGTGTGTGTTGATAATGAATCCAAAACTCTTGTCAGATGTTGATAAACTGATGTTTATTATATTCTATACTTCAATGTGATCAAGGATTCTTTACCATCATACCATGATTATTCTATAATTAATTCTTGAAATCCATGAATTTTTAAATGGACTCAGACTTATAAATCAACAAATTGACATATCCTTTTCTACTCATGCAATCAGTAAATTTTATAATGTTATAATACCATCCTATAGCTTCCAATGGAAATGGTCCACACATCAGTGTGTACCAATTACTGAATCTCTGCAGCCCTTTCAACCTATCCAAAAAAATTATTATTTGTTCAATTCTCTTATAAATAAGAATAATACCATTCAAGTGGTTTATCTTAGGAGAGTTTAAATAACCATCTTGATAGTGCTCTATAAATTTCTTATTCACTACATTACCACAATAGAGTTTCAATATCTGGGTGTTATATGATCCATGTGAAAATGATTTGATATAAATTTCCAATTCCTTAATATCATAATTCATAAATAAACACCATTTTTAAAATATTACACACGAAAATATATGTTTTATTTTTCAAAATAAATATATTTTATTTCCAAATATGGAAATAATCCCATCTGCAACTAGGAATGATTTTTTACCATTTTTGGAAACTGTAGGTACATAATAAAAATATTTTAAAAACAAAATCATTAAAATTATGAATGAAAGGCTGTATTCTCCAATGGATAGATAATCTATCCAGAAACCATTGGAATCTCTAAAATCCACCTCTCCGAAAGAGAAAAATTTGGAATAATCATGGTTTATACATTTTAAAATAGATGTGAGAACTACGAGTTATATAGAATACCCAATTTGTTGATATTGAAATATTACACTCGATAATAAATTCAATATTTTTAAATCCTTTCTTGTGGGAAAATTTCATCTTCTAGAGGCATATAATTCCATGTGATAAACATCCCACCTCTGTTTCCTTTCCTTGACTCTTGATATTCATCTTTACGGAGGGATGGTGATCAAGAACATTGGACTTTTTATGAGTCTTCGGCCCATTTTCTTTATTCTACCTTCTCTATGTCACCATAAAGAATAACCGTTTATCACACCCCATGTCCATATCAACATGTAAAATAAAATTAAAAATGTCATAAATATTATTCTCATTGTTACTCATATTGTAATTAATAATAAAATCGGATATGGTAATGGGAACTGATGAATGTATAAGATCTGTATACAACAACTCAGGGAATTAAATATCAATGATTTATAAGATATAAATGTTTTCAATATTCTTGAATACATGAAGAATAGCTTCCACAAAATCTCTAATCATAGTTATAATCAATGAAATGGAGATCTTGTACCTCTTTTGTCTAACCTTCTTTTGATTGAGACCTCGAAGGTGAGACATCTTGTTATACACATCATTGATCTTCACATTGCTTAATAATATCACTATTCAAGGATTATAAGATGAAAATATGATCATATATAGAATCATTAATCTTTATCTCATAGAGTGATATCTCTTCATCACATACCACATTATCTGGTGTATCAGGAATAGGTTATTCTAGCACCTTCGATTTCCATTCATGGATTTGGATGACATGTAACCACCTTTTTATACTCCTGTAAATTTTTCATTGTGAGAAGGTTATTTATTCTCATTTAATGTTCAAAATGAGTAATTTAAAGTCATTTTTATATTGTTTCTACAGAATGATGACCATAATTTTAGTACTTTATCGAAAAAAATTGAAAAAAATAAAATATTATATTTATTAATCTCCCCCAATTTTATAGAAACCTAATATACATCACCACTAGAATTGAAATATCCTATTTTATATAAAATCTAATATTAATGATCCATATTCTACTTCTTATGATCCCAATTTTGGTTGTTCAAGTAACACGAATTTTTTTACACATTTCAAAGGCCAACTACATTTACTCACTGTTACTTGATCAGTTTAGTGGAATCCTTTATACCTAAATCCTTAAATTGGATTTACTCAACCTTGGCCTCATAGAATCATAATTTCTTACTTTGGTAGTCAACCCTTGATGGGAAATATATTATCTCTTCCTAGAACATCATTTTTGAAATCCCCAATAATTGAAATCACCCAATCTTTGGATGGTTAATAAATTTCAACTATTGTTCTATTTTAAGTTATATAGTTTAAGGTCATACCAAATTATATATTTAATTGAGGGATTTCACACCATTAGATGTAAATTGAAAATTATTATAATTTTTACATTATTTTTAATGTTATATGGCTTTATATATGTTATTAACCATGGAATATATAATATTTACACATATTCCAATTTATTTTAGTTATATATTTCATTATCATTAATTTCATTAATTCATGTGATCACAAAAAAACATCCACAATGAAATAACCATGAATATTCATAGAAATAAAATAATAAAATGAAATGATCATGATATTTTACTAAGGGTCACTTCATCTAGTGGTTGGCTAATGAATTGTTGACCTAGGAGGAAAACAACGTAAAACAATTAAGATTTATGATATAGCTTTCCACCTGACCACCTATGTATCTATCTTGGATTACTTTCCCCTTAGCTCCTTACCTGAACCTCCTCCAATAGCTTAGTAGAATCATCCATTACATTTGATTTTTCTCACATGATGGTGAAGGAGACTAGGGTTTTTTCTATAAAATGAACCATCGGTACGTATACACTTACGTAATAAGAGGAGGGAATGAACACTTGCTAAAAAATTATTTTAATAATAAATAAAATGAAACCAATCTCATATAAAGGTATCGTCTTTTTCTCATGTTCATCGAAATGTATTCAAAAAATTGAGGAATTAATTAAACAACCATTAAATTGTAAATAATTCATATTTAAAATAAATAATTCTTAAATTTGTTTATTTTATTCTTCAATTAATCAATTATATTATCATAATTCTAATCTTAATTCCCTAGATATTTTCACCCATCATTATTTTTATGATATTAAATTAATTTTTTTAAAATTTAACATTGTACAGAAATGTACCTGGGATGCAACATGGTAAATACCCATATCAATATACCAATAAAGTATAATAACGGTATACTTTTTACTATATTGAAATATGGTATACATGAATTAACATGTACTTTCATGACATACACTATAAACATAATGACGACACAAATTAAATGATTTCTTGGTCATGTGTTATGCATAAATCTCGTAGAGTAAGTATTATAATACGACTGATACATGATATGCAGATCCAAACATTAAACTGATTTTCATTAAAAAAAATTATTTATTGACACCTATCATGTGTACACATCTCAATTTCTATCTAAGGTATAGTCCTCAAGAGTCAAGATGTAAAACATTCCTTAAAAATTTTTATTACACCATGTGTATTAGAAACCTCAAAATGTGTGGTCTTCGAGTTACATGGTAACTATTTAGGTAGGCCATGTATGGTAATAAACAGCCCATTTTTGACTAAAAGGGACTACACATCATGTTCATGTGCTAAATGGTGTGTACTCTGGTCGATCGTGCATCAGGTTATCCTAGTTGTCACACAGTGTAATAAGTAAATGAACCTCATGTCCAAAATGCACATGGTTTGAATTAATTCTAAAATTAACTCCAAATTCATTAAAAAATGTGCAAAACATGTAACTCTAGTTACATTAAGTGTACTCTTGAGTTATCAATCTGTAATTCATGAAACCATTACATGATATTGTCCATTATAGTTATTTCATAAAAATAATAGTTTTGATTAGATAAATGAGAAATGAGTGAGGAAGAATCATATCAAGCAATTTGGATTAAAAGAACAATAAAACATGTTTTGAAGACTAAACCTAAAATTCATAAATCATCCACAATAATTAAATAATTATGTGACCACTTTGATACAACATGTTGGATCTCATAGTACTATAAAAATAAAATGGGTTTTGTAAACTTTCAGTTTTTTTATATTGATGATCAACATGAGATTTACTCAATGATAATTGTTGTGATATATGAAATTGAATTAAATAATATTGATAAGGTATAGAACACCATAACCTAAGAGAGGATTATCACACGTTATTTATAATAAAATTAATTAAATTAACAATTTACTTGTATGAATTCATTATTGGTTGGTGGATGTGTCAATAGATCTGTTTTTCATCATTGTTATATTGAGAGAAGACTCCCTCTAGTTTTGATCCACACGTATTCAACAAATCTCTAAATATCATTGTTGTAATCTTTGGGTGCTAGCACAATATATCCTATCACTTGTGATTTCCACCTTTGATCACCTTAAAAATCACATATAGTTCATTCTCCATGATCTTTGTTGATATGAGAGTGGGAGGTGGAGGAAATTAACTCTCTATTCATGGGATCATTCTTGTATAAGGGAGATCACCATGGATTGAGATGATTTTAAAAATCTATTGTTCACAACCACATAAATGAACTGGGTCTCTTAGAAATTAATATAATTTAGTATGTATACTTCTAGTCTTAAAATAATATAATTTCACCACTTTTAATTATTATTTATTTAATACTAATAGAACCCCATGTAAAATAATAATAATAATATTTTTCCATTTTCTCAAAATGTTCTTAACATGGGTATTATATTAAATTCTACTTAGTCAAATAATATTCAATATTTATTATCTCCCACTTGACCAATAAATATTGTTATACTTTCCTCCAAAATATGTATCAGGAACTGAATAATGACTACTATTTTATTAAATAAACATCACTTCATTTTCCCTAATAAATAAATAAATAAATTTTATTAAATATTTTTCACACATTATATTCTCTTGGATAAATAATTAAAAAAATGTAGGGATATGTTTAACCAGATTAATTACTAAAACACATGAGGGAGTAATATTTATTTAATATGTTAAATAATAAGTAATGATAAAATTATTTAACTAATATTCTAGATACACTTTGTGTGTGTCCCTCTATGACACAATCTCAGTGGAATTAAGAGAAGTATCCTAAAGTACAATGTTAGTTTTAAGAAACAGGACACGGCACCCATAGAGAATTAAGTTAATGTTTTAATGACATGAAAAATTTTACATCTTATTACTACGTAATATAATCCCATTATCTGGATATCCCTAATCAAGCAGTTGGAATGCTAATTCATTCAACCTCTGTTCTCGATGTCTGATTCATTAAATTCCTAGAAAAAAAAATTTCTTATTTAACACCACTGTTGTGGATTTATTTAGGCCATATAATTTCTATATTATGGATATAGATATCTAATTCCATTAAATAACATGAGGGAAAAATAAATTATCTCGTTATTCATTAATGCAATATTACTCATGAAACACCAAACGTATCAAACTACATCGTGAACATATATAGTCATCGGTTTTATTAATGCTTCAATTTATGTGACTCATAATACGAATTAATAATAATAATCATAAATTATATTGGTCAATACAAACATCCATATATAGAAACATCAAATGACACATGTACATGAATATTTTACTAGCGGTTATTTTTCTCATAAAATCCTATACTTGATATTACTAGGGGTTTATACCGTGAGATGGATTCTCAAAGTCCTATGAGTCTCCACCCATGATATCTTGTATAACTTGTGTCCCTAAAATTATATTATCCTAAAATAGGACATATATTTAATAATACTTTCAAATAACTTTCATGATCTAATATTAGAAGGGAACATCTATGACTATTTAGAGTGACAGCTACTCTTAAGGAATGATCAAATACTATGTTACAAATAACACCAATCCTAATGTGACAAGTAGTTTTTTGAAATTCAGAACAATGAATACATATTTTTATAATAGAAATAGAATTAGGCTTTAGGGAACCAAATCCGACCCTAACAACATCTTGATCCTCTATATGAATTATTTTCTATAGAAAACCATAAATATTATAAACAACATGTCTTGTCATTGTAAAACTATGATAGGGTGGCCTAAAAAATCAAAAAATCCTCCAATGTGATAGTTATCCCTCCCTCTATTTGAGGGAATTTATGTTTCTACATTCTACATTATTATAACAACCTGCGTTTTAAATAAAAAGATATTAGGTATTTTATGATGAATATTGAATACATTAGAAAAAAACATGAGGAAAATTACTATCTAGTGAGTTTAGATACTATGTTCTAAATATTATAATTTGGAGACATATCTTATACATGTTCCATAAATATCTTCCACATTAGTACTCTTCAGAAAACATTCCCTACAAAAATACCTTTATTCCTAACCTATGGAAATTAAACAAAATAAATAGTAAGATTAAGTGATCAGTAAGTGTAAGAAGGTGATATATAATAATAACATATGAATAAGGGAATGAGAACATGATCATAAAAATTAAAATCCAAACCCTTCATATAAAATATCATAATATTGATTTGCAACATAAATATTTATAGCATATAGAATATGAATCCTAAAGGAATCAAAGACCACAAGCCCAAAGAGAATTACATTGGCATGTGGACTATAAGGACCCAGCCTTAAAACATTACATAATCTTGAATTAAATGAATAATTCACATTGAGTATATTTTCAGGCTTATAATTTTAGAGAATTATGACATAACTATTACATCTCAATAATTACAAAGTAGACACATCTATTCAGTTTCCATATTTTTCACAAATTAAAAACTCTTTAATAATAGAGTCATGTCTAGTTCTATGTTTTAGATAGTGTGACATTACCTTGATCCCATACTTGACCCTATTCCACTTTATGTACTGTGAAAAAAAATTCAAGAACATGGGATGAGCATAAAAAGATCAGTAAGGGGTATAAAAATACGAAAAGAAAACATTAGTCCCTGTATACATAAGAATCAATGAAATCATACTTTAATCATAAAACGTAATCACTTTAACATACCCCATGAAATCATAAGATTTATGAATAACTCATATACATCATAATATGTAAAGGTAATTTGAGGCATTCATAACAGTCTTACGTAGGGAGTAACCCTCATGGATACTTTTGGAATGCCCATCATAGTATATTTCCTAAATCTCTTGAAATAATCCATAGTGTTTAACTCCTTTGTGTTACCCAATGAATTGGAGAGCTATCTCAGGCTCACCCGCCCTAAGTTTATCATGGAACCATCCAACTTCATAAACAATTCCCAAGAACCATAACATAATCATTTCACATAAAACATGCATAAAGGAAACATAAAATTTCCATATTTCAATCACAAGATATCAATACAACACATTGATATAATCAAAACATTATGAAAACCATTTTAAATACCAAAATAAAAGAAAATTAAAACATGGTATTTATTTTTCATTTCAAAAAGTTAAGGTTTGTAGAGGAAGTTGACACTCAAATTATGGTCATGGCGGTAGAGAAGTCGTTGTCACCGCATACATAAGACAAAAATATTCCTTTTGTCATTTAGGAAAATGATTCATGTAAAAAAGATTCCTTTTGAATGAAATTATAAATCAAAAGGGTTTATTATACAACTAATAATATAAGGTCATATATAAATTGAAGTATGCCTCAACAAAAGAATATTGATACGAAGTCCCTTACAAAGACGGTATCCTTACATTAAGGATAAATCAATTACACAATTATGTGTGAAAAATATAAATATAGTAAATATAAGTGGATATTAAGTGTAAATAAATAATAGTTCATCCACACATATTCATGACACTACATAATCAAGAAGTAGAGGTTTTACCCAACGAATTGAAATTGGGTTAAGAAGTTCCCTTACATAAATTCGATAGCCAAACAACGTCACATTAAAATTAAGAAAATGATTTGATGGGAGATAAAAAAGGTAATATCATCACTTGGACATAAAATTTACATCAATAAGGATATATAATAACATATCCCAACATAAGAAGATGTATATTAAAAGACCTTACAAAAAGAAGTCTTTTAAAAAGAGGAGGGTGAAAGTTTCCCTTATCAATTTGGGTAACTTTAGAAATGTACACCCCAAGAAAGAAGGACAATAAAATGAAGATGTAAATACCCATAAATTAATGTAAATTACACAAATAATACAATAATGGGAAGTATATACACCATAAAAAAGAAAATATTGTAAAATGTAGCATGAATCTCACGGGAATAAAAAGTGAGATAAAAACCACTTACCTCGTTGTAATCAATCGAGTCGTATGAACAAAAGATAATAAACACCAAATGAATCACATAATAACATGAATATAAATGGAATCATGATAATATAAATGAAATGTCAATACATAATACACCACATGCAATAAATAAGTGGTGAACAATGGAAATCTCACGGAATTAAAAGTGAGATAAGAAATCCCCTAACCTCAAGTCCGACTTGTCTTATTCATTTCTTTATATTCTTGAATAATAAACCTAGTTCAATTTAATTTTTTTTAAGTAAATCCTTTAAAGTTTATTATTCAATTCATATCACATATTATCATGTTATAGAAATTAGTTAATTATGTTAGTTTATATCATACGTTTTGTCGATGTTCGGTACATGAGTCAAAAATGAACTTGTTTGAAAACAATTGCCCATATAGATATAAGTACATCATCTACAGAATGGTATTAATTATTTAAATATCATAAATATCCAGTATTTTTTCATTTTATACAATTCCATAACATTTGGAGATAAAAAATGAAATGCACCGTTCATAGAGATGGTAGGTCGTACGTACGCATGAACACTACTTTCATTTCTTTGTCATAATAAATGAATTAAAAAAAATGAGAAATAGATATATTATAATTCCAATATAATATATATATTATATAGGTAACATAAGTTCTTTAATTAAATTATTTATAAATTCCATGTTTAGCATGAACGAGTCACATCACATGAGGGGACGGTAGTCCACACTTCCTCATAGGACATTATCGCATTTTCACAACATGAAATGCATAAAGGTATGTTTTAAAAATAAAATATAGAATCATATAGAGTACATAAATATAATATATATCATATATAAATATAGTTACATCATAATGGCCACCGTGAAATCTGTTAAAAGAAGATTGAACAATCATCGTTTTGTGAGGCAGTAATCGGCCACCTACAGAAATAGTATGTTCTTTAAACATTAGACGGAGGTGTGTGAGAGTGTAGGTTTAATACTTATCATTACAGAATAATATTATATTAAGGATAATTATGATATTATGGGGTCAAATAATAATAAGATAGTGGTTTGTGAAGAAGTAAAATAAAAGAAAGAAACTCGACAGAAGACATTACCTCTAAATTAGGTAACTCTTTTTGATTTGATCCAAAGGCTTCCTTGGAAAGTCTTATTACCAAAGTGAGGCTTCTATGAGTAATAGAGGGATGTGTAGAGATAATATTTCAAGATTTTTGATGATCCAAGGGCTTGAGAGGTGTGGTTAATGGGGTAGAGGTGGGGGGTTTTTATAAGAGGGAAGATGGTCACTTTTGGAATGTCTTGAAATGTTACTTTATTATAAAATGGTTTTTTGATTCTAAAGGACCCAAAATGATATATTTCAAGGATAAGGAGATAAGGGATCGAAATAAACTCATACAATAGTTTTTTACAAGTGTTTGTTTTAGAATTTACCTAATATTTTCATTTTATTTAAATCATTCATTAATGAGATAATCACTACATCATCATGGCGTCATAAATAAATTTATTTATTTAATGTCTAATAATTATAAAAAAATAACATGATGTAGGAAATATTTTTAGATTTACAATGAAAATTTATAGTCTAAGATATCATTTATGTAAACAAAATTACAATTTTTTACTTAGGATATACAAACCGTTGTTATATTTCTCTTCTTTAAAAAAAATAATGCCAAAAATGTCACTATTACACCCATGTGACTCCATGGGCCCTAAAGATCGGTAAAAAGATTTAAATGGTCGGAAATGACTCAAAAAAAGGATTTGGACACATGTTGGGGTCATTTTATATTATTATTATATTATTTTATTACCCTTAACTACTCGATTACTAATTAGTCACGATAATTAAAGATAATTATTGTCGTTACTATTAATAATGTCCAAAAAGAAAAAAGTCTTAATTAAATTATTTAGACCTTTTGATTAAAAATATGGAATTCATTTTACTAAATTAAAAACACATAAATTACACTATTAAATTTGTAAATAATTCCCATTGTCAAAACCAAAGAGGAGTTTTTAAGAAGTAAAATATATCAAAAGATTGACTTGTTTTTATATCCAATTGAAAAGTGAAATTACGTCGAATGAACAAAATTGTACTAAGTGATAAAAAATAATTCAATTACACTTTAAAACGAATTAAAAAGACCATCTAACTATATAATTAAATTATATGAAAAAGAAATTTTGATTTAAAATGTAGTATTTTTCTTTACTCATTAAAAATGAACATTTGTCAGAAAAATACAAAACATTTATCCAAAGTAAATTTTATATTCCAAATTCTAAAATGATTTCCATTTTATAAAATTCAAAACATATAAGTATCACTAATTAATTTTATAATTAATTCCTACAATCCAAAAAAATAGCGTGTTTTTATGGAACAATATCTATCAAATGATTGACACTTGTTTAAGTCCAATTTCAAAGTGAAATTAATTCCAATGACCACCATTGGATTAAATGGAAAAAATATTGTTCAAATAAACTTTCAACCCAATTAAAAAAATAATTTATCCATAGAAATAAATTATATTAACAGTAGGTTTTGAATTAAAATACATCATTTTCACTATTCATTAACAAATGAACTTTATTGAAAAAATAACAAAAAATTAAACAGAGTAAAATTTGAAGTCCCAATTCTAAAGAAAGATTTTATTGTGTCAAATATAACATATAAAATTGACAATAATTAGTTTTAAAAAGGTTTCTCTATCAAAAGGTGGTTAATCGACCTTTTAAAGAACATTAGAATATTGATGCTTAAAATAAAATTCGTTACTTATTTTAATCCTCTATCATTTATTGGATAAATGTAAAAATATTTAACAAATATATATAATCATTTTTTAGGTAGTTCTGTTCATTCCCGACATTACAACGGGTATGAATTAACTACCATTTAAAATAATATTATTATATTATTAGTTTGCAATGTAAGATTTAAAATAAACTCATTGTTGCGTACTGGGTACGCCATTGAACATAGCATTCCCTTTAATGTAATATTTACATTTTTTCACAAATATTAATAAATATGAAAAATATCATATTATTTATTTACCCGGGATATTACATGACTACATATAAGAATTGATAGTCCTTTACATAGTGGAGAAGGCTAACTTCCATGGCTATATTAGTGGAAAGGGTTCACTCACCAAACCATCATAGTAGTTAGGGTTGACTACCTAGACCATCATAAGAAACAAATTCCCATTATGAACTATGTTTACTTCACATTGCATTTCTTTCTATATCCTCAGATATAAATATTTACCCAATTCATTAGAGAGAGATAGAGTTACCAACTATCACATAATGATATAAATAAATATTTATTTCAAAAGATCATTAAAAATTCATATTATCATAACATGTGAATAGAAATGGATTTCATAAAAATTTCGTTCTATCATAATATTTGTAAAAGTGATAACTTGAATAATAATTTAATCATTTCATAAATGAATAACCCTTTTGAAAATAAGAGTGTTTTTTAGATTTTTATCATGGTATAACGCAGGGAATAGAAATAATGTTTTTAATCATGTTTTCATCATATATATAAACAAATAAAATAATTAATAATAATGGTATTTTTGGATAATATCCTCAATAAAAAAATTCAAATCCAATGATTTCATCTTATATGGAAAATGATTTGAAAACATAAATCACATGGAAAATTTCTTGAGGATAATAATTATTCATTTAAAATCCAATTTTTAATCCAAAAATAAATATTCAATCATTTTGAAAATTTTTATATTAAAATAAAAATCTAAATTCATAAATTAATCAAAAAAAAATTAAAACATTTCATGGGTAAAATATTTATTTTAACTTGAAGATATTTTTTTACAAAATATTGAAAATAATTTTTATTGGAAATAAAATTGAAATAAATAATGACTCAAATATAATAATGGTCATAATGGTACAAATTTATGTCATTGAAATCCATGTAAAAATAATTATTATATTAAAATTTTCAGTAAATATAAAATAGGATTTATTTATAATATGACATGAAGATTCCTCAACAAAACATGGAAAATTAAATCATGGAAAAAATAATTTTAATAAATATTTTTAATAATATTAAAAATATTTTTAGAAATAATTTTATAAAACATTTTTTTGGAAGAAATGTGATTTTCATTCCAATAAGGAAATAAAGAGTATTTTTTAAAAAAAAATAATTTTTTTCTTTAAAAACAAGTATAAAAATTGTATTGTTACATGAAAATATTAGTAATAACTTGTCTACAATAAAATTCATGATACTTAATTATAATTACATCATAATACTTCAACATTGGAGACATAATCATATACAATCCAGATAAATGATGCAATTGCGATATAAATCCATTACAACTTTAGTTACATTTGAAATATAGTCTCAAGGAAATAGAGATAGTAAAAATTATTTTTAATGAAAATAATTTCCTTATTAATAAATGTTATATACATATATGATTGGTACATACACCACATGAAGGATGTAGGTTGTTAATATTACATGTCTCTCATAGAAGATAAAAGAGAGACATAACTCTTGTACTACATTAGTAAACCTTTGAATCATACCACCCAATAAATATTAACATAAAATGAAATATAAAATATCATTAGAATATTTGTATTCATGATATAATATATAAAAAATATTTTTTATACACCAACCATAATAAATGAGTCATGAATTTTCATAAGCCTCATTAAAATAAAAGGGAAACTTGAAATCTATTTCTATAAGTCATAAAATCCTTTTTAATTGTTAAATGATCCATAATAATAAATATTAGTTAAATATATATATATATATATATATATATATATTATTAAACAATAATTATATAAACAATACATTATATTATTTAATTATAACCATTCATTTCCTGTTTATTAATAATTCCTTATTAAAATCATGTTTCGAGTAATAACAGCTTTGTTTTTTGTGTATGTTTTGATTTTTTATTTTTGGGCCTCATTAATTGATAATTTTTAAATAATATTTATACTAATAATAATGAAAAAAATAATAGTTTTATATACTTAATTATTTTTAGACTAATCCGGATTTATGATTTTGAACATAGAGTTATGTTATGATCATGGAGACAGTAGGTTGGATACATGCATGGTAAACATTTCTATTTTTTGAATTATTATTATATAAATAAGGTATGAAATATTTTATAATTATTTCATTATAAAAATATCATATTAAATTTTAAAATATACCTTTATATTTCATTAATTAGGCGTGGTGATTAAAAGACAGTGTCACATTGATTCGTGAAGGTTGTAGTCCACAAGAACATGAAAGCTGTTACTACGTTTTTGTGAGTGAAAATGTTTGAAATATAATAACATATTATCTTATAAGATGAAAAAAATTAATATCATGGATATATCATTTAAATTACATTAATTCATTAAAATTATCTTTATTATATTTTATGTATCTCTTCAGTGAGAAACAAATCATATCGCTTTGTGAGGTAGTAGTCTGTCGGACAACAAACCAACATTGTCATATACCCGATAGAATGGAAGGTAAGATGGTATATATGATATAATGAATAAATAGGTATAATTATTTTAAAAATATAATATTTATAATTTATATCAATAATTATAGCCAACCATGATTGGTGGTAATGATAAAATTATTGACATCAATTCGCAAGGTCGTAGTCTCCCATACACTTGAATGATTATTTAATAATACATTTATAGATTTGGTGACGGTTGTAGGTAATTAAATTTAAAATTAAATTACATTATTATTTTTATTATATTCATTATATTATCTTATAGAGGTTTAGCAATATTTTAATTAGGTGGAGGAACAAAAAACATGAAAAAAAATCATTGAAGTATGTTCTGTCCTCTCCAAGCATCCTCATTTTTTAACACAAAAACATTCATAAGTTGTATTTCATCATAAAATAGTGATTCATGGATGATATTATGTTTTATTGAAATGTATTTGTAAATTTATTACAAAAAATATGGTTTTATTGTGTAATGAAGAGAGGATAGGCGTGGCCTTTTATATGCGAGGTGAGTGGCAAACTTATAATATTTTGAAATGAAAAAGTTGCACACATTTTTTTCTCATGAAAAATAAATCCAAACCGTATTATTATAGGTTTTAAATATTTATATAAAATATAATTAACTCATTTTTTCAGGTCATTATATATATATTTTTATTTTATTTTAACCCCATGTCCACTCATTTATACCTTAACTGTAATAATTCATTTTTAATATTTTTAATATTAATATTTGACAAAATATAGGTTAGAATTATTATATAATATAATTTATTTCTATTCAAAATACAGAATCACTTTACTCATATTCAATTAATATATTTGGAAAAATTAATTTTAAATTTATCTCACCGACATGACGAGAAAGAAGGTTTTTGAAAAAAAATGTTCAAACTTTTACAAATTTTTATATAAAAATTAATGATATAAATTTTAAATAAAATAAATCATATATATATATATAATTGAAAATATTTTAATATGAAATAAATTTAAAATATATTTTATCATCATAAATAATTGAGATAAAATGTATGTTTTCAAATAAAAAATAGTATTTTTCACTATTCATTAAAAAATTAATCACATTATAAAATTATAAAAAATTACCAGAAGAATAATATTGTAAATTATATTTCAAAAAATAATTTTTATTTTAGATAAATTTTATAACAGTGTCAAAAAATTTTATAACTGTGATATTTTTTTACAAACAATATTTTTCATAAAAATATAGTATTAATCATAAAATTTCATTTATTCTCATCTCTATATACAAATAACATAAGATGAATGTTAAATAGTTTATTGAATAGATACTATATATATATATCATTAAATAATTATATACCTTTTCCTATTTAATTTATTTTAAACATGTTTTTTTTCATAAAAATATTTTTTTAGAAAAAGGATTTAGTTATTTTCATTTTTAATTAAATAATCACCAAATAATTCATTTTATATACATGTTTAGACAAGATATTTTGATAAAATATTTTACACAATTTATACCTCTCATTCCATAGGGTAGGTGATATATGTTACAAAATAATATTTAAAAAATATTTCATACTTATTTTAAATTCATTGTTTTATAAAATGAAATATATTGAAAATATTATAATTATTTGAAAAATATACAATTCTCAAAATATTATAGTCTTATATTTCACCCCCATAAAATAATTTCTCCATTAAAATTTTCAACATTTTTTAAAAAAAATTGATGATTATTCTGCCTTATTGCAACAACATATACCCACAGATATTTCTCATACTGGTAGTTTCACCGGAAGACATTGACAAGTTAAGTAGTCTTGTTTGAGGGAACATTCTCTAATAGATCTAGAATATCAACCAATTGTTCCTCATATAGAATATCATTCTTTAGTTGTATGAACTATTTATTCAGTTCATTTTATGGATTATTTTTGTACTTACTCAGAAGAGATACTTCTAACACTTAATGAACTTAAAATTCATTTAGTGGAAGCTCCAATAAATAGGCCGTATAAATATATGATAAAAAAAATTAAGGGATCAATATTCAATGGGATTAGTATTAATTTAATTTGTAATAAGAATCACGTTATTTGGTTGTGTTTTGATCAATTTCTACTTCATATATTACTCTATGAAATGAAAATCATTTTTATTATTTGTGAAGAACTAACAGATCACAAGATCCATAATAGAATGATAATTAAATCAATCTATCTATAGCTAAAAAATTTAAGCACTGGATATCCAATAAGGATAAATATTTATATGATGAAATAATTAATTAGTCTATAAACCTCATCTATAATTCATCATAAACCATTTTATAAATGGTTTCCCATATAACACATCAAAAACTTTTAAATAAGGACACTAACTTTCTCAAAATATATTTAACATTAATATAACATATATCCTAATATAGATCTTGATTGTTACATAAAAAAATATGAATATCTTCATCATGTATTATTTTGAAACATTCTAATAACCTGAATTATAATAACACATTCTTGAAAAAAATACATGTTTCATCATATCACAAATAAATCATAGATTATTGGATATATTCCTTAATTCCAAAATTCATTAAACTTCATCAATTATAGCATAAAACACTTTTTCAACCAATAATTATTCAATTCCATGGAAATTAGTACTATCCAATATAAATTACAATAACAATGATCTCATTATCCCAACATCACTATAAAAATACCAAGAAAATATTAATGGAAAAAATATTTCTTATTCGTTTTTTACATGGAATATAACGTTGATATTGAATCACATTTCTAGGTCAATAGTTCTATTAACCATATTCTTGAATTTCCTAGAATAAAAAACTATACTAAACCATACTTATATATATCATGATTCATATAACAAAATTCATCAATTAAAATTCATAATAAATTCAATCATCCAACATCCACATCAAATCATTATCTTGGATTCATCATATTATTATTTATCCTTACAATCCCATCATACGTCATTTATATCCTCTTAATCATTAGTAATATAATTATAAATCAGAAAACCTTGTTTATTATCTTAATGGTATTTCTCCATAGGAAATATATTTCCCTAAATCATATGTGTAGGAAATTTAAAAAAATTCAAATATTGATGATAATATAGAGAGACCATTATTCTCATCCATTTAATTTTTCCATGAACGTTAGTTGTTTTAAGTCCTCTTTTTATACACCCAGACATCTTCTTATAACTCTAATACATTCCCCAATGTGGTTATTTGAAAATTATTGACATATAATAAACTAAATATTCTTTTCTCTATGATATTTAATTCCTGAACCTTCTGAGAATATTATCCTTTTATTCATTGGTGAGTCCGAGAGTTGTTTAAGGTGAACATTGTTGAATTACTTTTGAGAAAAATAATTATGAATAATCATAATATTATACACTCTAATAATCACCATGTTGGGTTTATCATCAGTAAATTTTCTTCCATATTCAATGTTATGACAGTTCCTTAGAGTTCATATCATTGAGTAAATCCAACAAGTATAGTGTGACCAATAGTAATCATAATAAGAAATAATATAAACATGAAAATATCTTATGGAATGTCTAAATCATGACACATTATTTTTAATCTATTTGACCATAGGTTAATCTTAGGATATTCATATGAAGCATCTATTTAAATATTTCATTATGGTTCATAAAGAGGACATTAATTTTGAAATAATAACTCATGGGAGTGTTAAACTAGGTGTGCAGAAATGAAAATTTTCATGAAATACGTGGTGATCGAATACCTATCAATAAATACTTTTGGAGTTAATACACCTGCATATCTGGGAGTTAGAGACACAACCAATTATAGTATCCATATAAGGATTTAATTTCATAGAAATGACTATCACTATACCTTATAAAAATTCTATGAAATTTTATTATTATTTTAATTGTCCATAAAATAAACCATGTATTTATCCTTGGATATATCTTTTGATATATCCCTAAGGATCTCAATAATTGTTTCCCATAACAATTTCTATTGTTTATCTAGACCATTATTATAATTTTAAATATAGTTCCAGGGCTTTTTATAGATAGATATAACATCATTTTAGATGAATATTCAATAAATTACTAAACAAACAATTTAGAAACATATTATTTTATTGTATTGGGAGGAAGGTATAAAATCATCTAATTTGGCGAGTGATACTAATTATATCCCATAAAGACAATCCCATTTAATACTATTTAAAAATATACCAAACATAAAATATTACTTTATATCACGAGGAATGGAAATAGATGAAATAGTGATGTCTGGTGATTAATAATCACAAAAAGGGAAATACATACTAATAACAGGAAAAATATGGTATTATAAAATGAGAATGAAATTGGAAAACAATACCAATCATATCAAAGATCATAATATTGAGTAATGTATTGAATATTGGTTGTTCTTTAGTCATGAATATTAGGGGAATCAGAGACAATGGTCTATATGATCATAACAATAGAATGATGAAAACCCATTATGATAGAAAATAAATTCTATACTATTAAAGGATCACTTCAAAGTCCATCATAGTAGAACATGTTCAGTTCCCAAACAATCATAGTAGTTAATGCTCACTCCAAGACTATTATTACAAAAATAATCCTTTTGTAAACTGATTCCACACCCAATTAAAGTGTTGTATATGTAACTCCCATGGAAATTGTAATATTTTACATTTATTAAAATTTAATCTTGTTTATAGATTTATTTATATGAAATAGAAGTGAATCATTAAGTAAATCTATCATTGTTATTATTTTGTGGAACATGAAAAACTAAGAATTGAGGTAATATAGAATTCCATGACTTTGAGATATATTTAATATTTTAGTTTTTTTTGATAATTTTGTTTATAATATTTTCACAATGTTGGAAAGGAATTAAATAAGAATAAATCCAATGATACAGGTAAAAGGTTTTTCTTTTATAAAGACAGCTGTGTCTTCTTTTAATGGAGCACAACTTTTAAAATTAAATTCTAATAGTCTTATAACCTTTAAATATAAAAATAAAATTCATTTTTGTAAGAGTAATGTAAAAATAATCTAATAATTTGTTTTTTCATATTTTTCTTCGAATCTTCATGTTTTGACGAATAGTAAAAATATTGGATTTTAATAGAAAAATATTTTTATAAGTAATTTATAACGATAAATTATATTTTTAAATTTTTTAAAAATCACAATAGTAAAATTTTAAATCTCTAGAAACAATTTAGGTCATTGTAATAAATTTCACATCGAAATTGGATTAAAACAAAAATATTTTGGAGAAAAAATTGAATCATTTTATAGAGATTATGATAAAAAATATCTTCACAATTTACTAAACCTTAAACATAATGGAAAAAATTACCAAGACACATTACCAAATTCTATTTTATGGATATTTTCCACCACGTCCTCTAATTTCAATTTTTTTTAATTATTTTAGGTAAATTATGTAACAGATACATGCCTATAGTTTTTACCTCTTTTTATTTTATAGAATGCCACACCTCCTCTACTATAAAATGGGAACTCACCCCCTCACTTCATCAAACCTACAAAAATAATTGGATCATACCAAACCCAAATAAATAATATTCCAAAATAACTAACCTAATACTGCAATCCTCATTTTGCGTATAAATCCATCCAATAATGGAATAAACCAAAAGAAAATACTTAAAAAAGAGGTAATATTTTTCAACAATCACTGTTGTTATATTTTTTCTACACTTATTAAATTATTCATATATTTTGATTATATGATAATTTAATATTGATCAATATAAAAATATTTTTTATGGTAATGGTACAACCTACAAAGTATCTCACTTCCATCAAATGTTATATACAATAATCGTTTGTGGGTATGATGACCTAGCACCTCACGAACCAATATTGTTCATTCCACCATTACAACCTTACAAAATTTAAAATAATTAGATATTTATTTTTTATATATCATATATATGATATTTTTAATTATTTTATTCTTCTAGAATTAATTGATTACACATACAATCATTCTTTTTATTTTATTTTAATATGATAATATTGTTTGTGGATTTATGGACTACCACCTCCTCAAAGAGATGTGATTCATTCACTCTTTACATGGAATATATTAAAAATGTTCACAATAAAAAATATAATTTATTTTAAAAAATATGATACTTTAACTATAATGTACATATATACTACTAACATTTTTTATTACTGTAATAGGACATGAAAATGGAGACAACATTAATGTATACGTAAAACCTACCATCTCCAGGAATTTATCATTCCATTTCCTCTATAGACATTTTATATATTTATATAAATACATATTTTATTAATATATAAGATATTTCAATCCTGATTTACATTCAGGAAATGATTTAATCATGATCTAAGTAGGAGGAACGAAAATTCACATGTCAAAACATACTTGAAAAATAAAGCAATTAACAACTGAAATGATAAAAATATTAATATATTATTAATGAATGGAAAATAATTTGTAAAAAATATCATATATGATATCATAAAAATTAACATGGTTATTAAATATGGTACTAAGCTATTTTAAACAAAAATACATTAATTTAAATATAATTCAATCAATAAGAAGAGTGAGGTAAGGGATTTCCATCAAATATTTTACATCTATTAGTTAAATGTCATATTAATGACTTTTTTATTTCTTGTGGTGTATATACAATCCATAATGTATTCTTATATCATGAATTATTTTATATTTATGTTTTTTTGTTGTTTAATTTTATTATTAATATATTTGGGTATTCTTTTTTAGATGATACTTTAGTATTAAGGGTATTTCATGCCTCACTTATATTTCTACGCGACGTATTCAATATTCTCTAGTCATATCTATTATGAAGATTATATAATAAACTATGAAATGTTATATAATGAATATACTTTTTCATGTGATATGACATGTTTAATCTAATGTTATTACATTATGGGGATTATTACTCAATATTACAATGTTAAATTGGACACATTTGAATGTTTAAATATTATATTCCTCAAGAATGATTTTATTAAAATTTTAATTGTATTCCTATTCATTAATGAAAACAAACCTTATTATTCTTCTTGATTATTATATATTTTTTTACCAAGGGATGTATTTTCATTCACTTTATTGATTTATTTTATACTCCTGTTGAAATATTCACTTCCCTGAGATCAATTGACAAAAAATGTCTCTTACCTATATGTATCATTTATCATGGATATATTCGTTTCCTTATCTCTATAGAATTTTTACATTTGGTAATTATATATATATATATTTAATTATTAGGGGAAATATTGATAAATATATATTGTTTAATAAATACATATATTTGATAAGGAACCATTTTTAATAATTAAATAGATTAGTCGATATATGTGTAATTATTTGGAAATACACTAAACAGGTAGGGGACCATTAAAAATCATCCATTCAATGCATCTGTAGTCTATGGAGTTGAAATTAGTAGGTGAAAACACCTTCAAGTTTTTTTTAATGAATAATAAGATGGATTACTACCTAAAATCATAAATTTTTTCGATGATAGATCTTGACAATGTTGTGGTTTTTGTTTTAGATTCATGAAATCTGGTAATTCATAATTTCCATCATTCATAGTTTGAATTCATTATCCTTAGGATATTTATCTTTTAATATTTTTATGAACATACTTATTATTTTATTGATCATATAACAAGTGTGTTCTTTTAATACGATTCCATGTTAATCATTCTCATTGATTCAATATTTTTCCGATGTTTATAATAATTACTAAGAATTTTATCTGACCCTTATCATATTTACCTTACCTATGATTACTATAATTTAACCAATAAATGTATATAAGGATATTATGGATGGAATAAATATTTTCTCAAATGAAAAAAATATTATGTTATAATTAGTGTATTCAGTTTTAATATATGTCTCATTTATATATCTGGATTAGCATGAATTCTAAACCAATTTGTCCTTCAGGATATTATTCCTTGTACTAATTCTGTTGAAATGGTATTAGGCATCAGGTTAATGAATATGGGGTTTGGGGATCTAAAATGTGTATGAAAATAAGTATAATAGATTTCTTGGAAACAAAATTTTGGAAAACATAGATTTAGTGTCACAACCCATTTATTGACATTAAGGATAAGTAAAGATTAACATATTATGGATTTGGTAAGATATAGTTTAAACATGATAAAAAATTTCATGTATTAAACACCACTTTTTAGGTTTTATGCATATAAATTATAACATTATTAAGGATATTTTGGATGAAATTTATGGCTTAAAATTCATTAGTTTAATATTTTTTTAATGAAAATCTATTTTTGGAATAATTAACTTTCATTTAAGAGACATAAGTTAAATGGTATTTCTAACCTTTAGTTTTATTATGATAAGTAATGGAATTTTAATATTAGTCAAAAATAATAATAATTTGGATTTGAATAAAATTTTGTATCTAAGAGCATTTTAAAATGTTTATTTCATGTCTAAATCTCAAGGATTTTGGTAATTATTATTTTTCAAAATATATTAAATATGTTTTAGAAAAATGGAATCCTATAGGGGGATGAGTCTTGAACCGTTCACCTAAAAATGATATGGGTTTTATACCATCCACTACTCTATGTGATGTCCTTGTAAATTAGGAATTATATTCAGATAATAATTTTATGAATAAAAAATAACTATGAATCAATAGTATTACATTTTAGTTTAGATATTATCTTTAAAAACACTGGTACTACATTATTGTTTTTCATTTTGAAAATAATTTTTTAAATTAACTGTAAAAGTACTATGAAGTAAGTTGTTTTTATTGAAATTAACAAATTTATTAGGATGGAATAGTAACATGAACATAGGAATATTATTTTTTCGAATGAAATAGATACATCACCTTTTAGAGAATAAGTAATTTTTTATCTTATTATTGTAATCATGATATATTTACCTCATGGAATATCTAAATAAATGTTTCGGAAATGATAATGAGTTCATCTTTTTATAATTCATAAATATATAATTATCATATTATAAATAACATAATGGTTTAAAAAAAACTTATTTTCATAAAATATATTCATAAATTATAATTTTGTTGAATTATTTTTATAATGTAATTTTATGAAACATTATTTAATTATTCAAAATTTTATTAAATTAGTTATAATATTAAAATTTTTATTTTTTGAATAAATTGTGATTTTAATTAAAAATTATATTTAACATATTTATAAAATTATTTCTAAAAAATAGAGTTAATTTTTAAATTCTATATGTCGATAAATAATTGGCGTATGTTTTTGGGATATTTCTGAAATAATTTAATTTTTTGTGAATAATGAAATACAATAATTTATGATATAAGCTAAATATTTATTTTTATGAGTCATAGATGATATAGAATATTTAATCCCATATTATCTAAAACTACTCAATTTTTTTAATATATTTTATGATTATAATTAATCTATTCAATGTTTTGTTCCAAATTAATAATATAATGAATATAATAATGTGAACAAATCCTTATCCTTCACAATAAATACCTCCCCTCACCACCTCTACCCCTAACACATAAAAGCCTGTCAAGATGCCTAATTTCTACCCAAATACCATAAAATGTATCTTCACTACTTCGATGACCGTCTGGTCTCACCAAATGTCCAAAAATAAGGTCCAAAAGGGGGATCCCATGGAAGAGAATTGAAGAGGTAAAAATCCCCTTTCATTTTCTTTTATTTTCATTTCAATTATCTTTCTCAATATATAATCTCTTCAACTAACCTTTTCCAAGAGTAATGAATAATTAATAATCTTATATATAATGATCTTTTATCATTCTTATATTGTATTTCATCATCATAATTATTATGATCTATGTTTTGTTATAAAAATAAAAACATCATTCATGATATGCCGATTTGCCGATATCAGGGACAATGTGTTTTAAATTTCCATTACCACCTTCAAGGATAGAAAAAAATTAATATTTTTAATTATGATTTTATTATACATATTATAATTTATTTAATGTTCTAGATTTATTTTATAATCATGTTATAAAATAAAATTATTTATGTTCGCGATGATCGTAAAAACAACCAAAATAATCAAATTAATTTCCAATAATGTTTCATCTAATGATTCATAATTATATCACAAAATAAAATGATATAGGGATTCATTTAGAATTATGGAAACATATTAAAACCACTTAATTCCACTTATTTAGATTAACTTTTGTTCAATATTAAATTCCATAATAAACAAGCCATGGAAACCAAGAAATAAATGCACCCAAAATAAAGAAAATAACATAATAACAGTAAAAAACTTGTGGAAAGATGTTATAATAATATCATATATAAAATTATAAATATTATTAATATTCCTTAATATATTAATAATAATATTTAAAATATTTTAGAGGATTTTTGAACATGTTTGATGTTAAATGAACTCGGTAAAATGGAATTCTTAACCCAACATCCATTATTTGGGTAAACCTTCTACTTCATTGATTTTGTGGTACTAAGATTATTTAGGAAATTGATTTTGATTATATTATTTTTTTATTATCTATATTTATATTGTATACACATATTGAATTCTATTTATCAATAGTAACTTCAAATATATGATATTTATATGGGAATCTTCATTTAAAATCCCATTTTAATTATTTTAATTTCATTAATAATAATGATTTATATTAATTAAGTATTATTATATAATTATTATGATCTTGTTCTTGGTACAATATTTTGATGAATGGTGAGACCCCTATTTCATTCCAATGTATTGGGTATGTTTATGTTGTTGGTCGGTGGTATGGTTACTCCATGTGTAACTGTGATAATTACACCATAAGTTAGTCATGAGGGTTACATTGTATGGTAGTCACGAGAGATAAATATAACAAGGTAGTCATGAGGGTTATAATATTAAGTAGCAAAAACCAATGTTACATTTATGTTTTATATATTTTATAGAAGTATCATGTTTTCAAAAAGTATGATTATGATCATTATTTGGGTGAGAATTATGTATTTGTGATAATGATTTCATATGCTTATAAATAGTCATGTACTAACAGTTTCAATCCTTCAATTTATATTTTTTACTGATATTTATAAGATCATAAAAAGATTAAATTTTTTTCAAATTTTTTAATTGTGGTTAGGAGAATTAGATAATCCAAAATTAGTGTTTTGAAGACTTATCATGAATAGATTACATGTTTTTTATTAAAATATTTTCTGTAATGAAAAAATCGATATTGTTTTAGTAGTATAAACATTTTCTATGTCTGGTTTTATATGTATGAATTATTTCAAATCATTATATAAAAGTTAACCGAAAATATCATTAAGAATGTAATGAAGTGAATTATAAAAGAATTCAAAAGATTACGTAACATTTATGTTTAGGTCCTTATATTATATTATTAAAAATTTTGGTTTTAGATTATATTTAGTGGAGGAATAAAATAATTCTAACCCTTTTATGTTTCTTATGATCTATTAAAATGTTAATTTTACTACTCCACACAAAAAAAATCATTCATGAGTTTTTATTTCCTTGAATAACGTCAATAAATTCGAAATTTATTTAATAATATCAAATGGATGAAATATTTATTATAAAATGGAAACATGTCATGTAATTAAATTTCATTATATTCTTAAATAGTAAAAGAAATCCAAAAATATAGGAGAAGGAACCAAAAATATATATCTTATTATGTTCATTTGTAATGAATAAGATGTTATTTTAAATCAACAGTGATTTATAGCCTTTTAGGACTCATATTTTCATTGATCATTGAATTATTTGTGATAAATAACCTTAATCACTCCCTATAATAAGTTATTATTTTCTTCCATGTCCATATTTTCACTTTCCACTAGTTTTCTCTTACATAGAAACACAACTATATGTTATTCCATATAACCATTGTACTTCCATGTCTCTCTTATTCAGAAGATTTTTTATCAAATATTTTCGGATGTTGGTTTTTTATACAACATTGTTTTCAAATATCAAATACTTGATTACCTATAAAATCTCTGAATTAATTGAACACAATTTATTTAACGTGGTTATAATTTAACACCCTAATACCTCAAAATATTTGCATTTTATTTGAAATTTAATTTTGTTTCTAACGTTCTTTATATGCAACAACATGTTAAGCCTCTACTACATCCAACACTGAGAATATCTAGAGGAATAAAAAACCGTAATACAATAAGGTAATATATGATACAAAGAAATTAATATATAATTTTTATTTTAAATATATTATGTATTTTTAATTTATCTGATAGGGTTAATAAGAATAAGTTAATACTAAATCAAATTTTACAGATAAAAAGTTTCATTTATATGAATGTAATTTTTACACCCTTCAATGATTCATCCATTTTAAAAATAAATTTCAATACATTAATTATTTATAAATTACAAAATAAAATTGATGTCTATAATTATAATTTTATAATTATCAATTGCGGAATTTTTTGTATCATTCTATTTAGTTTAAATTTTTTATGAATAGTGAAAATATAAAATTTAAGATTAAAACTAAATCTTCATCTAATTAAATGATAATTAGAATCTCTACTTTTAATTTTTATTAAAGTAACATAATTTAAAAAATTTATCTATTACTCCCATTAATGTAATTTTAATCAATTTCACTTTGAAGATGGATGTAAAAACATTTCATTCTTTTGAACATTTTTACTTTAAAAACACATTTGGTCATCCCTTATTTAGGATTAACTTTAAAATAATTTCTACCACTTATTTTATTGAGATTTTTGAAAATGGATTAAATAAACAAAATAATAATTATTTATATTGTTTCATATTTTAAAATATTTTTTGGGAAAAAATATTAAAATAATTTAAAATTAATTACAATAATTAAGAAAAAACATTCATAACAATGGACTAATCATTAAACATTACAACCAAAATAAAGTAGAAACTCTTAAAAATTCTATTTTATATAGTTTTTTATCTTATCCTCAATTTTATTAAATTTTTTTCATTATTTGAGGAACATGATGTAAGGGAGACCTCCCAATAGACTCTATAATTTTATATTTACTTGAAAACCACTCCCCCTCCACTGAAAACAGTGAACTCACACCGACAAAACATAACACCTCTAAAGAAAATTTTATAGTCCCAAACATACATAAATATGATCCCAAAATCCATCCCCTAATAACATAAGAATAAATTTGGAAATAAAACTAAATAATTAACTCCTTTGTTGTAAACCGAATGTAGTTAACCGAAAAACACATAATGTTCTTCAATTGGAATATTTGAGCTTCTTCCTTGTCCACCCATTATATTATTAGTACTTATTGATTAAATTATAAGATAGTTATATAAATTATAATGATAATTTTTTATGTTACTTCTATTTTTTACACACTCACACTCGTCCATCAAATGGGATACACAATCTTTGTTCTGGTTTATAACAGACTACCTCCTTAGGAACGAATTTCATTCATTCATCCATTATCAAATTTAAATATATTATTAATGATTAATTTATAGTTAAAATATTATATACATTACATTTTTAATGTATTTATTCTCTTAGAATAACTTAATAACACATTCCTTCTCGTTCTCTATTTTCTTAATAAGAAAATATCTCATGTGGATGTCTAGGCTACACCCTCCTCAAAGCAATGTTATTCATTAATGATTTTCATTGAATGTCTTAAGAATGGTTATAATTATAAAATATTATTTATAAGAGATAAAATTGAAAGATTAATTAAATTATTCGTATATGCTATTTACATCCCATTATTTTAATATGAAATATTTATAGAAACAGCGTTCATGCGAACATAAAACATACCATCTCTATGAACGGTGCTTTCCATATCGTACCTCCAAAATTTATAATTTTTTATAAATACATATATAATGAATATATGTGATATTTTAATCCTGTTTCATTTTGTTTATTTTATTAACTCATTATATATTTAAGGGAAATTAAAAATGAAAAGTAAAAACATTATCGAAAATCATGGCAGTAAACACATGAAAAGATTAAAATAATGATAGATTATTAATTTGTGCTAATAATATGTTATAAATGGATAATATGATAAAATACAAAATAATATGGATATATACAATTTTATTAACCATTTATAAATAAAAATAATTTTGGTTAATTAATAATTCACCCAAAATTAAGCACATGGTAAGACATTTACATCTCACATTTTACATTTATAATAAAAATTTAATATTAACAAATTCATTTGTGTGGTGTATATTCTAACAATTTTGATAAATTATATCCTAAATGATTTTATCTTTTTTTTTATTTAATATTTTCGTTTGATAATTATTCTTTTTAGGGATTCTATATCATATTTTACCATAGTTTTGTGGGCATTTCTAGTTACTCTTTTATTACTACATTACATATTCTATTTTCACCACTAGTTTATTTTTTTGTAGTATATACTACCCTATGAAATTTTATATCATGAATATCATTAAACTCATGTTGTTATTTGATAAATTTAATGTTATTTTTTCATGTATTCTATGATTGAAATGTTTTAATATATTACAATACAGATTGGGATTTTTAAATATTATTTTCCTTAGGAATGTTTTAATTAATATGTTATTTGTACTTATAATAATAAAAAAATACAACCACAATTATAACTCTAATGGGCCTACATCGTATCGATACTATATTTATTCATCCTCTATATGTTTTTGGTTTATTTATAGAGGATAGTATTTAAATTCAATTAATTTATAAATTTTTGTAGTCGCCATGAAATATTCACATTCATATGATCACCTAACATTAAATTTCACCTAATTATCCATATCATATATCATTGATATGTTTATTACCTAATACATATACCATTATATATATAGTAATTTATTTTGTTTTTATTGTATTATCCAGTTAAATATTAATTAGTCTGCATTCTTTACGCAATACAAATATTTGATAAGGCAATTTGTTAATTAATTAAATTTACTATTCAATATATGTGGAATGATTTGGAAATGCACTAAATAGGTCGGGGATCATTTTAAATAACCTCCTCTATACATCAAATGTCTATTGAGAAGAAATTAGCTGAGGAAAATTCCTTCATGTTTTTTCTTGTGAAAATTCATATTGGTTTCTACCTACATACATAAACATTATTATGTATAAAAAATGATGATATAATGGTTCCTTTTCTAGATACGTAAAAATAAATAATAAATAATTTTATTTTATTCATATTTAATATTTATTATCCATTATATTTTCAATAAAAATATATATAGGTATTAATTTCATTCATAGTCTTCTTATTAAATATAATGTGTTTTTAGTTATTTACCTTATCATATTAATTATTACTCATATAATATTTTAGTTAAGTTATATAAATGGATTTTGTGATAATATATTTATGTTTCCAAATTTTTAATTCACTTCCTTCTTAGTTTATTGATTATATGGCATGTTTGTTCAGTTATATTATTTCCATGTTCATTTTTCTCATTAGTTAATTATTTCATCTATTGTTTTTACACCATATAGACCATTTTTTCTCACCATTATTTTTTTTCTCTTTCCCATTATTCCATTATTTTTACTATGAATGATACTCTAGGATATTCTAAATGTAATTAATTTATCTACAATACATAAAAATTATGTTGTAATTAGAGTATCTATATTTTATGTAAGACTTATATATATATGTGGCATACCAAGACTACTAAACTGATCTATCCTTCTCGATATGATTCCTTATAATCATTCCAATGTAACGGTAATGGGAACTAGCTCTAAGATTTTTGGGGTTGGGGAAGTAATGTATATCTCATTATATCTAAATATTTACCCAGTGAATTAGATGGAGTTATAGGTCCCACATATCACATGAGGAAAAGCGGACACATGTGTTCCACATGATCAGAAGTAATTCGCTATGTCATAACCATTTAAATGTGATGTGTTTCATAAACGTTACATCATATCATAACAATAGAAAAGATATAAGTGCTATAAACATTTAATTATTTCATCATATAATTCCATGTGAAAAGTTATGGGGGTTTATAAGAATGTTACCATGGTATAATGCATTGATGAGAATTAGGTTTTATAAAAATCTTCTTATCATAAATATAATCAATTCAGTGAACCATTATAAATGATAACATTGTATAATATATCTAGTGAAGAAAGAATATACATATATGGGTTTTTATCAAAGATAAAAAACTATTTTTAAAGATGAATCACATGGAAAATTTCATGAGGAAAATATTTTTTCACTGAAAAAAAATCTTTAAAACAAAAAAAGTCTGAAATCATTTTTAATCAATTTCATTGAAAATAAACTTTGAAAATTTTAAAGGAACCTTTAAATGTATGTTAAAACACTTCATATATAAAATATACCTTACTCCTTGAAAGCAACATTTCAAAAAATAAATTAATTTCATTTCATTTAAAAAATACATTAATAGTTATAATATAAGTATCAATGAAAATAATTCTTATAATATCGAGAAATTCCATCCATATCATACATGATAAAACAAACATTCAATTATAACTTTTTTTAAAATAAAAATAAGATATTTTTGTAAAATAAAATGAATATTATATTAAAATAATTATTTAACTATACTTTTGTAAAATTTATTTAATAAATCATTAGAAGATTGTGAAAACACTCTTCGATTTTTTTAGAAATCATGTTTTTGGATGAATTAAAAAGTGAGATTGAAATCTCTAATCACTTTAGTAATCATGTGAATCATAATAACTAATAAATCATAAGATAAAATGAAACATTAAACTATATTAATATATGTTGACTCCTAATATGATATTTCAATGGGTTATTATATACAGTAGATAGAATAAATTATTAGTGAATTTTCATATATTTCCCATATATTAGGAAGATACGTGAAATCCCTTACCATAACTCTCAAATTCCATTGAACACGTTTGAACCTATTTTATAGTAAAAATAGGTTTATTATCAATATATTAAAGAAAAATAATTATATATAATATACCAAATATGATTTAATTAATAAAATTTATTTACCTTTTTATCAGTTCTTGGTTAAAATCATGTCTCCGCTAATAACTTCTATTTTCATATATGATTTAATTTGTTATTTTTTTACTCTTTCATTCATCATGGATCCATAATATCTAGAATAATATTCATGGAATAATTATAATATTTATATGTCAATTATAAGATTACGAACAATCATGAATTATGGTTTTAGAAATGAATAATGTTACAATACTCGAGACGGGAAGGCAGACGTATACATGAGTAACATTTCAATTTTTTCAACATTCATTATGGAATGGAGTTATGTAATATTTTATCTTTCCTGATTGATATTAATATCTTGTTATATTTTTAAATATTAACATTTATATAATCATTGTGGTGTAGTGATTAGAGTAGAGAGTCGAATCACATAGTGATGGTGGTAGTCAATATATACAAAAATGATATTATCATTTTTCAGTGAGTAAAAACGTGAGAAATAAAATAATATTTATCTTTTAATAATTATAAATATTTCATTAATAAGTTAAATATATCATATAGATAAAATATTTTTATTTAATGTATCATCATTTTATTCCATGTAAAGCATTACTGAGAAAGGAATCAAATCGCTTTGTGAGGCGGTAGTCCATCGTATACCCGAGCGACGTTATTGTCTCCCCTATATAAAACATGGTAAAAATCGTATTTTTTATAATTAATAAAAATATATAATTATTTTATAAATAAAATATATTTATTTTATTTCAATCCTCATTCCAAACCATTATCAGTGTCCATAGAATAAATAATGACATCTGTTAGCAAGGTAATAGTCCATTGTACACATAAATGATAGATTTTAAACACATTTGATAGAATTATCTATGGTTTTAGACCATATACCTATCAAAATAATTACATTGAATATATATTATACTTATTTTTTTATAATCATGTTTTAATAATAATTTATTTATTATAGGAGGAAATGAAAAAATTCCAGTCATTGAAGAAAATTAAATATTAGTCATGTATCCTCCTTAGGATTTCACCAAAGTCCATCATTGGAAGGATTTATGGGGAAAATAATCCATGAAAGATGATATTAAGGTTATTTTGAATGTATGTTGATATATATTGGATTTACCAAATGGGCTTTAAAGTGTGATTAATGGATGATATTGGGTGTCCTTTTATATGTGAGGTGACTCGCACACATGTAGTTTATTTGAAATGGTCAAGAAGTACCGTTTGTTTCATCCCTAAATTCTCAAATATGGATTATTATATATAATTGTAAATTATAGTGTACAAATATCTCTATAATATATATTTTTGACAAGTATTTAGTTCATTTTAATCCTTATCTTTTTAGTTTAACCCCATGGTATACCTTTTTTAACTCTAATCATGGTATTTAATTTAAATTGTTTCCACTATTAATTTTGGTTAAAAGTTATTTTTAACATATTAATTATTATAAATAAATATTATAAAATATATTTAATTCAATTTTCTAGATTCTATTCACATATTGGGTAATTTAAATGTAAAATTAATCCCATAGACGTAGAAAGAAAACATTTTTAAAGAGAAAATGTTCAAAAGGTGAAAGAGATTGTATATAAATTTTTTGTTAAATAATTAATTAAATAACCTAAATTGAATACATTTATATTTATTTTAACAAATTTTAACTTAAAACAAATTTAAATTATAAGTTAACTTTATTAATAATTTAATCAAAATGTTGTTTTTAATTAAAATTTAATATTTTAACAATTCTAAAAAAAATTATAATTTGATAAAATTATAAATATTTACCATTAATATTATTTTATATTTTTGATTTAAAAAATTAATTTTTTTTTTATTTTTATAATGATTCGTAATATATTTTTTAATTAACTATGAAAAATTGTGTCATAAGTACTTTTAAAAAAATACATTTTAAATGAAATAATATATAAATTATTTTCACCAGTGTATAAAACAAATAAGAGTAATTTTAAATAGTTTACATAATATATAAAATATAAATTTCATGACAAAATATCCCCAATTTTTTTAATTTATTCTGGTAAGACATATTTTATCCTGAAAATAGCTTTTTGGAAAAAGGGATTCCATTGCTGTAAATTTTTATTAAAAATTCCATAAAGAATATCTTTTATAAACATGAGTAGAGAAATAATTTCCATAAATTAGTTAATCCTATTCCTAACATCCATTTCATTGTATAGTATATATCTATCATATAATAATATTGTTATAATTTCTCATGTTTCATTTAAACTCTATTTTGCATGTAATAACATATATATATAATATTAAATTTAGTTAAAATATTTATTCACCAAATATATAGATGTTATATTCCATAATAATGTTATTAAATGTGATTAGGCTTTTAAATGATGAAATAAAAAATCTATAAATGGTTCATCCGTACAAACCAATGTTGAGGGGAAATCATATAAGGGGTGAAATGTGATAAAAGTAGTGTAACCTTTGATCAAACATAGATGGAATAAGACATCTTCCTATGATTTTATAGGAAACATTACTTTCATGGGTCATGATAAAATTATTTTTTACCATATCTACATATTATAATTTATTAACCAGATTATTAATGGTTTTGAAAATTATACAAAATTATTATTTTTCAACCCATTGTAGGGTATTGTTCATGAATAATGATTTTGATAATTATTTTGTGTGCTGGAACATCTAAATATGATGTTTTTAAAATAGATATTTTCTTATTGAGTGTTTTGTATCATTCATATAATTATCATAGAGGTGTTAGGTTGACCCTTTTACTAAAATTTTCTTTTAGATATATTATCACAATTATCTACATGAATTTCACAATGTAGAATGGTCTTCGCTGACGAATCACTATGTGGACAGGATGGCACCACGACATGGCGGTAGTAGATCATGATATGATTAGAGGGAGTTAAATTATGGTGTATGTATTTTTTCAAGTATTACATCCACGGTCTACGGTTTTACCCAATTACTAGGGAGTTTCACAACATTGATGATTTTATAGTTTATTGGTTGGGGGAAAAGCCTTATGTGAGTCACTCCATGACAAAAAGGATTCACAGTGTGGTTGTTTTTTTTGGGAATTATTATGGAAAAATATATTCATATGGTATTCACACCATTTAGGAGGGAACCACTACTTGATTGGGAATATTACATATTTTTTTGGAAAGGCATACATAATTTTTCGTGATTTTCATGGAGGAAACTTTTATCACACCATGACTAAAAGAATTATCCCATTATATATTTCTATAGGGTTAGGGGGTATCACAAAATGAATGGTGGAGGACATTATTGTAATGGAAAGATATCATGATTATATATGGATCCCATGTATGGAATTGATATCGTAGAATTGTAGAGAATATAAAATCAAATTTTTATTCTTCCTGATGATGTTATTACGTGAAATGACTAGATTGGACACTCTATCAGGGAAGAAATTGAGTGTTGTGAGTTTTGGTCAAGGTATCCACGTTACACTAGGTCCCAAGGGAACTTTCAAAGATATTTTCTATTATTAGGATGTCACACCATAACCCTTACTAGTCTTGATATAGTGGCACACCATTCTACTTATTCAAACTAAAATAAACCCATAAATTATTGGTCAAAACCATATGAAATCTATAGGGTTTTTGTACTAATAGTGATATTTTGGATGTAATATTCATCTTTCTTCAACCCATTTGATTTCACATAGGGAAGGTTGATTTTTGTAGGTTCAGGTGGAATATTTAAGGTGAGTTAATCCTCTCTCTACCTCCAGCCTTCAACTCCTTTGTATTCCTATGATATTGGTATTTTCAACTTGAGTCATATTGATGATTACACCAGTGAATGGTTGATTAATCTTGTAAAGATGAGTATATTGTCTAAAATATATTGAAAATTTCAAAATATGATGATCCAAATCTATTAATTTAAATTTCATTAAAGGAATGATAGATGGTGACCCTATCTATGGGTTTTAATTAAATTAGAATGGGGATTATATTCACTAATATACCAATGTAATTCCATGAGACATTTGAAGTCATTTCTAACATTTTTGATGAGAATACATAGTACAATTATTATGTTACAATTACTTTATATTATTAAATAAATAATTTATTATTAGAATATTAAATTAATAATTATTGATGTGTATGGATTGCAATTGTATATTGATTATGATATGGTAATGGAAAAAAAATAGATGAATGTAAGGGATAAAGAACCATATTACATAAAATAAATAAATATAAATGATTTGGGAGGTCCGTAAAAATATATCTATGGTATATAATGTTTTTTATGTGCATGTGATATGAATTTTTCCACATTTTCATGATCTAACACAAACTTGTTGTTAATTTTTTTCTTAAATAATAATAAAAAGAATTGATATTTCAAGGATACAATTGACTCTATAACATTATATTTATTTATCAACCATATATGGTTTAGATATGGATCATAAATGTGTGTGATAATAGAAACGAATCCCTAATGTGTATAATTGAAATGATTGAGCCAAAATAATTTATATGCTATGTTCCTTTAGAACCCTCTAATTGTAGTAGTGTTAAATACTGTGAATGTTTCTCCTATGGTATGATATATAAAACCTTGATATAACTTAAAGACATTTGAAATTTTACTAGAGATTTCGGAAGGTGTTCCTTACCCTTGAGTATGTGATTCATTTGGTGGGTATACCCTATGTTGGAATATGGAGAGGTTGTGTGTGAGCGACCACCCTAGTTCAATTATAGGTGATCTGAGATACTATTTATCATTATATTATTATTCCTTAATGGAATTTACACATGAATTATGGGTCAATTATGTGATAATGGAGACGAAGAGGGATTTTATAACCTCAAAGAATTAGTCTTTTGGATTGGATTAGTGGAACTGTGAGAGTTTCCAATGTATGGTGGTCATGCATTGATGTAACCATAGGACCACGGTTGATTCCCACTCTCATGTTAAACATTTAATTGGTTAGTATAGGGATGATTTTTAGGAGAGAGTAGAGAATGGATATATTTGTATGAATAGGTTTCATTTTTGAGGGTCCAAACTATGAATTTTGTGACATGAGCAGGTGAGTATCCAACTAGTGTTATGTTCATATATGATATATACAGTTTTGGTGTGAGAGAATACCCCTGGGATCTAAAATATATGAATCTAATTTTGTCCCCATTCCTCCTGACACTTATATACTAACCTAGATCATGTTATGTCACAATTACCCCTAATATTCATATTGTGAGATGAGGAAGGGTGGGTAATATTTCCCCATTATATTGTTATCTTATATGGTAGAATAGTGGTACAACATCTCCACTAAAATTTATATTGTGTTATTGAAAAATATGAGGTAATATTCACAAAAAATATTGATATCATGATCAAAATAAAGGCATAGGTTCATTCACACCAAAAGTTGTTATGATGGATAAAACAGGGTTCTACACTTGTCGACAAGATTTTTATATGTTGAGATAGGCTTGGGTGGTTCACTATTCATTAATGATATTTTTATGATGATCTGAAGTATGGGGTGGCTCCATTCCTGATGATTTTATTTTGGTTATCCAGAGTATAGTTGGTTCCATTCCCCCTGATATATATTTGTTGAGTTTCATCTTAGGGGAACCACCCCTAATATTAATATGGTTAGTGCGATGTGGGTGTGGGTGGGGAACAATTTCCCTTCATTATTTATTTGATTTAATGGTGGGGAATTATTACCCCTTGATGATATTATGGGTGGGGAGCCACATCGCCTTAATAGTTTATATAATTTCATTGATTGAAATTATTCCCCATGATTATATTATGGTTGGTGAATAACCACCATTATGATATCATATATGATTTAGTAGTGGAGTTACATTCCACCCATATAGTATTGTTGGTGGGAAATTATTCACATTGATATGTATTTTGATTTATGATGTGGAAAACAATTGCCTTTTGAAAATTAAATGATTATGGTATTATGTAATAGTATTATCAGAGTTCATATTATAGTTATATGGAAATCTTAGAGGTATCTAGCAGTTTAAAAATTATAATGGTCAACCTTAGCTGTCATATTTGTACATGGGGATTAATAGTGGTTTTTTTATTAATTTATATAGTTTATTATTTATGATATTTATATAAAATATTTAATAAACAATTTTTTTCGTTATCCTAGAGTGGACATTGGTGGTGGTATACGATGTTTTAGTGACACATTCATTGTTAGCCCTATAACGTTGGTACTAGAGAGAACCAAATGTTTGTAGGACCAATTTTGGAAAAGGATTGGTACTTACTTGTTATAATTGATAGATTAAAAGGAGTCAAGATTTTATTCTACAATATAGAAGTATTGGGTCTTTCTATTTTTATTCATTATCTTTTTTGTATGTGTGATGAGCCTAGTGTGTGATCATTTGGGTTTTGCATATTTAATAAAATGGCTAATTTAATATAATTTTCATTTTTAAATGACATTATAAAAATTGGTTGGTTATTATTGATATATATATATATATATATATATTACTACAATCTGATTGCATGGTATAGTCTCTTGATAGTAAATCCATAGGTCCTCAATGGGAGTTATAACAATTTGGAATATTGGGAGGAATTATTATGTTCATATTTCTCTCTGGATCCAATATTTTGGATATAAATGTGCCATTTAATCACAATGTCGGTTAAGAGATGTTTTTATTATATATAACTATTTTGGATATACAATATTAGGAATATAAATTTTTCATATATTATGATAGTACTAATACTATTGAGTCATTAAACCTATTTCAATTGGATTTCATGGTGACTAGGGTTGTGGGATTTGAAATCATGGTTTTCAATATTAAAATTGATTTATTTATTCTAGTATAATTTGTATATATACAGCTATTATTTATAGTTTTTCTCTTGGTTGGTAGTTGGAAGAGTCTTTAATACATGCATCATATTTGGCATATAATATCTTCATACCAGTCTCATGGATGTTTGTAATTGATTCTACTAATTATAAGAGTATCAATTTAAATATACATAATAAATTATACTTTGTTTATCAATATGAAATTTTTATTGCATCCTGATTTTCTGAATTGTGATCATATTATTATTTTCATGGGTCATGTGAATTCCATGTTTGATTCTTTCCAATAATGTCCACACGGTCCCTCTTTCAATTGTATGAATAATAAACTCATGTTGAATGGTTTATTAATTGAATGAATTGGGTATAAACCAATTTTTGATGATTTTGATACTAAATTAGATACATATAGCCATAACAATAACCAATATAGTATTTTACTCAATATATTCATGGGTAAATACTACCGAAATGAACCATATATGTTTTTTTCTCTCAATATGAATAATTATTGGACAATTTTTTTCATTAATATAGATTTGATACTTATTATCAAGATGGACATATATTATATGGAATCGTAATAAGGATTTTATCCTGAGAGTGGATGGATAACATGGGATGTGATACTTGATATGTATATATCAGAACACTATATATTTTTTAATGGGATGTTATATTTATAGGGAGTGTTAATACCCTTCTCTCATTAGCAAGAAAGAATGTTATATTACTTATGATTTTGTGTTATAATGTGATAAAAGTGATTTGTCATCAAGGCCATGATTCATGGAAAGGATCAGTTGGATACATAACTATGACTAATTTATTTTTAGTTCCTTGTGAAAAATTATATCATTACCCATGATGGTTGAATCTAATATTGGTATATTTTTGGTAAACAATTCTAGTTTTAGAATGATTTGCAGGTGCTCAATAATTATTTGATAAAATTTATCAAGAGTGATAATCTATATTATTATTAGAAGGAGTTAATAATGGATCATCTAGAGTTATGAGAATTACATATATTTTAGAATGAAATGTTGTCAGACACATGATATGAGTTTGGATGATCTGTGGCTCTTTGAACAATGAGTCATGTTATGTGGTTAGGTTTTATAAGGGAGTATATCTATTTTATTTGTATCTAAATGATTTGTTCAATGGGAAAAAGAATATGATATATTTCATGATGGATCTATATTTTATGGGAGAGGTGAGTGAGTAATTGAATATATTTTTTAGAAATTACTTTATGAGTGAGATAATGATCATGTTGGTTATGTGAAGGGACTATTTTATTTAGGGGTTTTTATTGGGAGTGTGTATAGATCCTTTGGGTATTTTTTTTAGTTTTATAAACCTAATGGATATTATGATGATGAGTGGTGATTATGTAACTATTTTATCAACTACTAGGAAGATATTCATGTGATCATAGTGACAATTAATACATCATAAATCATATATTGTAATCAAGGATAAGGTGTGATCAATGGGGTTCTTTCTGGAATGATGGATTGATTTTTCCTGGAAAATAGTTGGCGACCCACCACTGTGAGACTTGAAATTTTTTAATGTATAAGATTACCATAGAGTTTTTAATCATGTTTATGAATTGATGGTTTTTTCAGGGTTGGGTAATATTGGCCATGAATTAGCAACCCACTTTTAATGTTGGATTCATTCACGAATTCCTCTCAACGAGATGTGTAATGGAATTCATGGAGTGGGGAATGAAAAAATATCTATTATAGGGCATGAAACTCACTATGGATGGAATTTTAGAGGATATATAGAATGATTTTATATGTGATTTGGCAATGATTTGTGATAAAAAAAATATTTATTCTAAATTGTGTAAGAGTTGGATGGTTATGTATAAATATTTTTTATAGTAATGGATAGAGTGTAAGACATTGATATTTTTTATTTTTTATAGTTGTGTGATTATGAGGATAATTATATGTTGTTTAGTACTAAATCTATCAAATAGGTATCACTATAGAATTTGTAGAGATTTGTAAGTAGTGATAGGGATTTTTTTATGGTCACTTTACCACTAGAATATCGGTGAGTAGGTATATATTAATTTATCTAGTTCCTTATAAAATAATTTATTTTGGTTTCAAATATGATAATAGTCTGATTCATTATGTCATAATTTTTCCTAGAATGGAATTGAATTTTATATTAAGGAGAGTTAATTTGAAGGGGTATTGGTGCTTGTGATGAGAGTATGAATGTTTTTTTCAATGGATGAGTACCCAATAATCAAATTAAATCAATGTTCATATTTAGAAATGAATTCCAAATTTTGAATGATCCTTTTATTCAATTCTGTAATTATGGAGTCATGATCATTTGATGTGATAATTTATCTACAAAATAGGCTATGAATGTTTTGGAATCTTTTCCAAATGGAGGAATGACTATATTATTGTAAAAGGATTTGGTGTGGTTATATGGAAATAACATCAATCTTGTTGATTGATTACTGATAGATTCTTTTAATATTATTTTAATATAGCGGGGATCACCATGATCCATAATCAAGCAATGTGTGAAGTATTTTATGGTTGGTATAACTATAATAATGTGAATTAACTGTTGAAAAAATCATTTTTATCTCAATAAAGTCTTTTTTAGTTGACCATAAACTTTTTATTTTCATGTTTATAAGGAGGAATCTTGGATTTTTTTTAATAATTCACTTTAGTGTTTCGAATTGAGAAGAAGAACATCATTAAAAATTATAAGATAGAAAATTATGATTTAGTATTGAATTTATGACATAGGTGGGTTGATATTGACAAATTCATACTCTCGTGTATTGTTAGTGTCATTGTGGGGTGATTTAAATAACTGTCAATTTTATGGGTTCTGAAAAAATGGGAAATATATATTTCTTTTCCTACAATAGGGTTTTTTTATATGGATTAAAAAAGGGATTACAATATTTATAACATCCCAATGAGATGGTTTTAGACAATGTTATAGGGATAATATCGATTTTATGTTCTCTGGAAAAAATTTATAGAGGGATTTTGGGGAACCATTAGTTGAAACCATGTTGTATATATGTCTTCATTATATTGTATGTGATTATCATGTACTTATAAGATGTTGTTTCATGAATTACTCCATATCCATTGATCCACTATATTATAGAGTCATTTAGACATGTCATGACTAGTAGGTCTTAATACATTGTCAAAGTATCCTTCGAGGATGATAGTAGTGGGCTGAGGTGTCACACTATGACTATTGAATTTCATGATATTGTACATTTAGGTTGTTTAGGATATGGTGAAACTGTAAAAATTTATTTCATGACTAATTGGGGTCAAAATAATTGTGGTTTTTTGTTGAGTTTTCATTGACGAAAAGATCTATATTTATGGGAATTACACAATAAAAGAGGGAGACGCACCATGGTATGAAATAAAATATTTTGGTTTTGAGAACCATATGTATTTACATGTGATTTTAAATTAATTAAATGTTTCCACACCATTACTAGGAGGATCAATGTGATGGCATACCATGAGGGGTATTTTTTCATAGAGGGATACAAACACTAATTTGAATGAATTTGTGAAAAAATATTATGGAGGCTAAACCATTGATCATGGAGTCCATGTAATGTATTTGAACACCATGAATTTTTGTTATTATAAAGGGTGATAAGTGAAACTATGGCCAGTGAGGTTACACTATGGGGTAAGGCTATGAGGCTTCTGAGTTCTTATCGATGGATCTGCATAACATCCTGAGACCAGGGAGGAAGTGGTGATGTGTTCCCTCTATATGGTATCATTCCATGACCCATATATTTAAATACATGATGGTTTACCTTTTAAATAATTAAACCTAGTACATAACCATCATTTTAGAATTAGTACCTCATGAGATATATACATAAAGTGTGTAACGAAAAGTGTTATTTTGGTTGAATCTTCTCCCACTCTTCTGTTTGTTCAATTTCCCTTAGTGGGGGATAATATAAACACTATCCTATGAATGTATTTACTTTGTTGCCTACAATATGTATCAAATTCAATGTCCTCTTACAATACCCATGTAAATTTATTATCTTGTATTTTTTATTATTCTAGAGATAGATGGAATCATCTGGTAATGATGGGTATTTTTCATGTGATGGATATATGATTTCGTGAGATGATAATAGAGTTTCATTTCATTACTTTTCAATAGAAGGAAATCTATAATAAACTTTTTATTGTATTTTCATCGCTTTGTCGTTAAGTTGTATCCTAGATGGATATATATTGATGTGAATTGTGTTTATAGTGATATCAACTGAATACAACATGATGTTGGCATGTTGTTTCTGTAGGATTCAGTGAGTATATTATTCCCGCTGAGTTTTAGGAGATTATGCGGCTTTGTGATAAATTAACTTATTAATTAATTTTTTTCAACTTATTATTTTTTATTAGAATGTCTTCATATAAAATGTCAGTGATGATATGAGAATGGATGAGAATTATATGAGCTTAGGAAATTGATTTAATGTATGCTCAATGGGAATAATTACTATTTTTTTGTTTTATATTCAGAAATATCTCTAAGGTTTAGGAATTTTGTTTTTTAATTTTTATATAAGGTATCACAACCTATGTGAAATTAACCTTTAAAAAATGTATTTTTTTTATTAGAAATTTTTTTTGTAGGTAATTGATGGAATCTAAAAAACATGTCTTCAACAACAACTTATGGGTGAGCGATTGGTTAGAAATGTATATTTTTAGTGATGTGATTCATCATGGGGTATAAATGAGATGAAATATACATAATGGATGTGGTAATAGGTTCCATTATAACAATATATATAGGGGTAAGTAATGGGTTATGAATGATTATATGAGAGGATTTCCATATTGAAACATTAACTACATTATAGATTTTTGGTTAATTATCTAGTGAGTAGGGTGAGTATTCCTACCCCATATGTACAAGGGTACCATGGTTGTTATAATCATGGAGGGATTATAGGGATGATATTTATGGGTAGATTACCTAATTAACATAGAAGTGAAATGTTATATATGTTACATAGTAATTATAAGGCATATACGGTATTTATTATGAGAATAATTAGGTCATAATGAAATCATGGAGATTTTGAGGGATGTTATTCCCTCTGAGTGATAGGAATAATCCTTATATATGGTGATGTGGAAGAGTATCCCTTGTAGGTTTCCTAATTGTTGATGTGAACTTCGAAATCATGATGGGTTCTTGAACAAATATTAACCTTTGGGAGGGTTAGTGTTGGGATTCTAGTATGGTGATATCCAGTTATGGACTTTTTGATGATAACTCGAAATGGTCATTTAGGGAAAATCAAGGAACTGTGTTACATATTTGAGTGATTATCAAACCAGCGCAAGTGTTATGCATGATATATGCGATTGTTTGATACAATCATTCTCCATGTGTTTGAAATATTATAATATTTGGTGGGGAACCAGTTTCGTTAAAATTGATAAGGTGATATGAAGAAGGGTTCAGTGTCACTGCCCCTAATAATGATATGGTAATATGGTTTAGGGTGACTCACTATTCCCCACTTATATTAATATATTTTAATAGATCTTAGTGGGGTGTAATCCCTAGAGATATTGATATGGTAATCTATAGTAATACCCCAACAAGTATGATCGGGTATGTCCCAAATGTAACATGACCTCATGTAAGACTCCCCTTATATAAGAGGTTACTGAGAAGATAGAGGGTTCGAACATAATTAGTGGGGATATTATAACCTCAATATCAGGTTCTTGATATACATGATAAAAATAATGAAATATAATAAATTTTAAAAACCATATAATCATGTGGGAACCTAGATATGGGAAGATACACATGATTAATAGATAAATAAACAGGCTACAAAAATACATAGAAAAAACGAAGTATGATTGAATGTAGAAAAATAAATACATAACCCTCTAAAAATATACAAAATTGTGTCATGGTCCTTCCAATATCCTCATACTCAACATATAAGTTATCTATCAAGAGAACATTTACATATCTTTGAACCTAATTCATGTTCCCTACTCAAAAATTGACATGGCCATGTAGGTTTTGAGTAATGATACCGAATATAAATTCACCAATATGACCATATAAAATGTGTACATGTATAAAAATAGAATTATATTATAATAATAAACTCACAAACAAGGATATTAGTCATTTTCCATGATCATGTGGGATAATTATGCAACCACAGTCTTCAGTCATACCTTCTTCATATGAACATAATAAGATTAATCGTTTGAATGTTATAAGTGACCAAAAAATCCAAAATCCTTGGGATCATGTTACTTGGTATCCTTATGGAATTGATTTGGATTATTACTCAATTACCACAAGGCATCAATCCCAAGTCCATTATTCAATATCTTATTGAAATTAAGTATCTACTATACTTTGATGAAAATATGATCCAACCCTATTTAGGTTCCACTATCATCATCATCACACATAGAGTGCACTCACCCACTAAGCGGTGATTGAAACACAATGGGCCACAAATCATGTGTACTATGGAAGCAACATAAAAGTCATGGTAACTCATATATAAAGGTAAATCATTCATGTAAGAAAATATCATCACAGTTTTGTAGTATAAATGAGAAAAATGATTTGATCATCCTTAATCATTCACATAAGAAATTATTCCATTAGCAATGAAAACAAAGATCATATATGTATATAAAGAAAATGAACAAAGGAATGAGTATTCACATCAAAACATAACATTAAATAATTCCTACACTATAATTATACCATGGAAACAAGTGTAAAAAATATCCCTAAATTGTATGGAACTTCTGATCTCATGGTTATTGTTGAATAAATCCATGGATAGTCTATGGATAAAATACCAAACATGTTCCGTAACAAAGTAGAATAACATCACACATTAATAATTTATAACTTTGGTTTCAGTTCATCAATAAATTATTTATAATGGATTCTGAAGAGAATTGCATGCTAATGTTATTTTTATAGAATCACACGATGTATGGAGCCACACAATGTATTTGATTTTGAGGTATGTTAAATGAATGAAAGTCGATTCGAAATTTTTTTTCTTATTCAATGAATGGATCATGAGTTCATTATTAATTATAGAAGTGGGTCAATAATATATAAATTTTTCAAAAATCTATAATCAATCCATCAATTGGAAATTTATTTGAGATGAGAATCAAAAAAATGAATATATCATGTTTATCATTCTGTATAACATAGAAGGAAATTTCTATCATTCATTATAATTCTATATCTGGTTAAGGGGATATTATCATCAAAATGATGACTCATCTAATAATATAACATTAAATAACCAATTAATAAGGGTTCCATCATCAATCCTCCAACAAGAAGAGTATTTTTAATGTTATAAAATATCTCTTACAGGTATAACATTTTTTTCGATGATAGTATATGATTTGGTTAAGACACAATGTCAAAATGCATGATCATCCACTAATATATAAACAATGAGAGAATTTATCAATATTTAATCATGGAAAACACATATCTAAATTTATCTATGTATTTTTAACAAATTAGAAGATTATTTTACACTAACCTTAGGTAAAAATCACTATTTATCATCATTGTATTGGTCAAAGGATTGAGAAAAAAATACAGAATCAAGGGGTATATAGATCCATGAAATAATTTCTTCAATTTGATTTAAAAATATGAGGTTTTTATTTGGGTCATCATGATAACAAACGATGAGTAGTATTAAAATTCCCTGTGGGGAATTAATTTCAACATTGTACTGGGGAACCATATAACTGATAAAATAATGGCACAACAAGCATGTTTGTGTTATTGGAAGAACAACCTAGATTCATCTAGTTCCAAAATATATTTGTTCATACCCCAAAATCAAGAAAATCAGGTATAGAGATCCCTATATTCTTATTAGAATCACAGAATATGGATGGTGGGTTCCACTAGCTGGTCTGTGGCTTTAATGTAGTAACTATCCACCAGGGCCTTCTTCATCATATTTAATCATTGATACTTAGACCCATTACCACACATATATAACCCTTAAAATTTTCATTTGAGATACATAAAATCAGAGAAACCTTTAATTTAATTTATATTAATATATCGTACATCAAAATTAGGTGATGCTTTTATAATACCCACCGTCACTCTAATTAATTCTAATCCTAGAGAAGTAACATCAAATTTTCTTCTAAAAAAACTCAGTCTATTAATGTTAAACATCAACCTATCTCTTAGTTATATCCAATTATATCCATCCATGAATATACAAAATTTCAACTTGTGGAATCATCTTCCCTATAATGACTTCATAGATCTGGTCTACAATCTTCACTAACCGCTCCACATGTGATGCATTATAGACTAGCTCAACATCCTTTTAATCAATGAAATGCACATGATTGGGAATATACCTCTTAGTTTGTGACATAAAAAACAAATCATGAATACCATTGTAATGTTAAGAAATATGAAGATGATATGTAATTATATCATCCCGCTAGATGATAATTAAGGGTCTAACATAGCATAATAGTGGATTTAATTGTTTCCTCAAATGTTGATTCATATCCATGGAGACACTCTCTGGAAAAACACAATCATCAATAATTAAATTAAATGGTATAATCCAATTTAATAATATTACATCTCTATTATCTAATATATTATTAATATCCTTTAAATCATCTACATTTTTTGGAGGTCCCCCATGAAAAAACAGGACCCACAACTGCATCCCCACCAACATCATTCCAAAAATATGTAAATCACAATATCATCCACTGATATCCTCATTAGTATCAATTTTAATTTATTCCTAATAACTATTATTGAATGTGAACTCAAAAATTTCTAGTTGATATTCTCATGCTGTAATAAATCCTATACAATAATCCTTAATGAAAACTTCAAGTATGTGGATCATTCAGTCAAACTATTTTTCTGTTAGGGGATGGAACACAATTCTAAATATCATCTAATTCCCTGAGGCCTTATGAATTATCATAAAAATTATTAATTAATATTTTTTTATTTATCATAAAATATTTAAAATGTACTTACATATAAGTATAAAAATCATGGAAATACAACTTTCTTATCATGTCTACTAATCTGGTCAAAAATACTCCAGTCATTATTATCACTATGCGGGGTCCTAGGTAACCCAATAAGAAATTTATAATCACATCCCCCCAATTAAAAAATGTAACTAGACGTTTCTGGATAAGGAGTCTATGATTCTAGTGCTCAACCATTATCCTCTATTATTTAAGGTATCGATAATCAAAACTATAAATTTCCATCATCATCTCTAGACACCAGAACATCCCCATGATTTAATGGTATATCGTTGTCACACCAGTATATACCACCCACATAGAGATAAGGAAGTATCTCATCTTATACTCCTTGAAGAATGTACTGTCTAAAGTTCTCCCATACAAAAATATCCCATCTCCATAGTCCAATGACCACCTGGTTATTATATCACCATATGATAGTTGTTCCCACATTAGAACACAATCTGGGTAAGTATGATATATAGACTTTACCAATTCTTCAAAATAATAAGTGACCATAAGAGGATTAAATTTCATTTTTAATTATTCCTTATAAGTATACATCCTCCAATCATCCAACAAGCTCATCAAGTACCCATTTTCTTCTAAATGTGTCTCTCTAAACTCCATAGATACCATCTTGTTGTAACTAAGTGAATATTATATAAAATTATCTTTTCTTGGTGCATAAGTAAAACCAAATTGAATAATTTAGAGTTACTAAATCCAATTAATCTATTTCATGATAATTTACCTATATGTGAATATATTTTGATGGATATTTTGGTTACTATAGGAAATAAACCTCTTTTCGAAGAGATACCATCAACAGAACTTCATGGTGTCACCCATGACTGCCATATCTATGTCATTTGTACTATAGTCCCACTAGTGGGGTCATATATAATGTACCCAGTAAGATAAAATATTCCCCCACTACATCCTCATTACTCCCAACCCAATTATTGATAAATTTCATAACACAAAAAAATTAATCCTTTGATCGGGAAGAATCAGTACTAGATATGTAGCCAACTACCACTACATAACAAGAAATGACACTTAACACTACTCTTACCAAAGAAATGATACACCATTATTAATTAATATAGTCATGGGCACAAATAATTGGGCGAATTCATGGATAAAACATCAGTAAAATCACACTAAACCACGAAATATCATGATCTCAACTGTTTTATGGGTATGTGTCCAGGACAAAAATTCCCCACACATTCTTCACATCCACTGAGATAGGAGGAAATATTTTCGTAGATTGATGATTATATGATGACTTTTTCAATGAATAATATGAATATTGAGTCATATATGTGGAATAATGTTTCCATGATATCCATGAGAAAATAAATCTAATTATTTTATCCAAACAGAATCACTACGTACTTTTATAGCCCATACGTAATATGAAATACAATAATTGAGATACTGACCTATGTAAATCCCAATTAGTTATATTCTTATTAAAAATAAATAATTTAAAACAATAGATTCAATATATCTAATTTAATAGATCAAAAGTCTTTTAAAAATTATATATATTTTCTTCACGATCACCTTATAAAACATTTGATAATATATAACGATTGAAAGAAAACATTCTTCTTTATTTGTGATCAATGGTGAACCCCATAGTAAAGTATTGGGATTGATAAATAACTTATACTAAAATTTCTCTAGTAGTAACTTAAGTTCATTCAACTAAAAATCCATATATTTAGGGGGTATCAAAATCAATTATGTACCTAACATGAGATATATATTGAACTCAACTTATCTTTCAGGGGGATTCATATTAAATTGGTTGAAAATACCTCCTAATAGAGATATGATGTTGGATGAAAAGATAAGGTGTATGTCACTAATACTATTAATATATATTATTATAGAACATCAACTATGTAAACCCTTAGTGACTCATTTTTAGACTAACTATTCCTTCTCTCAGTTCAAATTCATTAGTCAACTTTTACTTCTCTCACTTCAGTAATGAAAAAAAACAACATTAGTAAACGTGAGATCATAATATGGTCAACTATTACATGTTATAAATAAAATTGATGATTTTAATCTCCATAATAACAATAATTTTCTATGATATATATAATTAAAAATACTATAAGTCACTCTAGGAGTATAACATGATGGTCCACATTCTTACTGAATGGTTTATCAATGTAATGTTTCTCATAGGATAAATTGACAAGTATGTCATGTCCAAAATAATTGTAGATATAATGGAATGGAAATAAATTTTATCAATAAACAATGTAAATATAGTATAATATATCAAAAATATGCATGAATTAGTTTTTAATAATTCATAACCATCTACAAGAGTCTTAGACATTGAAAAAACACATCATAACATTTTCTTTGATTCTCCATCCGTGCGGCGTTTAAATAGTATGATTCTTAATAACCCTAGAATAATATTGAGGACCTTGGATTAATCCCTATGTTTTTTATCACATTCATCATGAACCAATTTGGATACATGTACCTTAAGGCATAGCAAAAAATTCTGGAAGATTCCCTATATTTAAAAAGTGTTAATGGTTTTAATGAGGTTTTGTGAATAATATTAGATAATATCCAACTATTCCATTGTTAATGAACTATGTAACACCTCATTAGGGGGTTTATGAAGTCATAATCTAGTCCTCCTCCAAAATAAAACTCTCTTTCATGTTTTCTAGATTTAAATTCATAATACTGGAGGAAAATGCTCTCTAAAATAGTAATTGGTTAACCCGCAGATTAACTGAAGGGTGGAAGAAAAACAACTAATTGATCTTCCTATAGAGCCATATATATATTCAATGAATTATGATTTTTTGATATTTCACTAGATTGAAACTCTATTTAATAAAACTAATATTAAAATGTTGTCCGATCTTGATCTTCCATGAATTGTGATCCACAATTATAAAAAAAATTAGAGTAAAGCATTATAAATCTATGAATCAAGACAAGTATGTTCTTATAGTCATAGAACCCTATTACATCTCCCTACTCATTATAATTATATCTTTATTAATTATATTAGAAAATAACTAACTAATTAAAATAACCATGAAGTGATCTTATGGGACACCATCTCATAAAATTGTATATCCCATGATGCTCCACCACCACCTTGTGGGTTCTTGTAGTATTAATGAAACTAAATTCCCCTTCTTTTACATAGGTGTCCCTGAGAGGTTGAATATAAACTCAATAATGTATACGTAGTCCAATGTATCCTATAGTTTTCTAGTTCATTGAAAGGATAATGGATGTGGGAAAATGAAGTCTCCAATTTAATCAACCCTAGGTATAGGTTCCCCTTTTCCCTGGGCTAGAACAAGAGGAAGGACACCCATTAGGGGTGGGCCTACTGTGGTGATTCCAAAATGGTTATGTGAGTGTTCTCTATATAACAATTTTACATAGTGTGTGGTGGAATAGGGGAGTCATCTATAAAGGGATTACCCCATGCCACCTCTTCTACTGATCCCATTAGTCTTCGATGAGGAGAAATCTTCTGTTACAAGAAAGAAACAATTAGAAAATTTTAAGTAGTTATTAATCTATCTAAGGTATCAATTTTTTTCCATAATAGTATAACATAAACCATAGTACAAACCTCAAATAACTATCTATTGTCTATATCCCAACTTGTTATTCATAATCATATATATATAAAATAGAAAAGAATTAATATGTTCTACTAATTGTTTCAAATGTTAATATATATAAAAATTTGGGAAAAATAGATATATAACATATTAATAGAATAAAATTCTATCATGAAAATGTAACTAAAATAAAAAAATTAAATTTAATATCTAATAATTAATACAGAAAAATGTGTATATATGGAATGTGATCTAACATTAAATGTCATGAGGCATGAACACAACCCACATTGCATTAAATTGTAATAATAATACCATAAATGGTAACTTTAAGGACTAATAAACATGGTAATAATATGGGTTTTACAACTCCCCAAAACAATTCCAAAATATACTATCTCATTTCTACAATTTCCTTCAATTTCCCATATGTAAATTAGAAAACTAATCTATGACACTTTTTTATAGTTCCCTAATGAAATACATCATGTCTAAGCTAAAGATTCACATGACCTCATGTGGACATCGCTATTTGTAGGAGTATTCTAATTAAAAGTGATGGTGTAAAAACAATTAGTGGGGAGGCTATAACGTCAGAATCATTTCATCAGCAAAGAAAATATACATAATAGGAAATAAGAAATAAATATTCATTGTATCAGGAAATGATCTAAATATCATGTGTCATACATGTAATAAAAATAAAATAATTATCTATCGATTTTCCAAGAAATACTATATTATGAGTCCAAGAATGAAAATAAATTAATTAAATGTATCATAATACTATATAGTAATTCATGGTCCCACTAAAACTCCATGATCCATGACTAATCTATTTTTTTATAGGCCCAGTTCCCTTTTATATAATCTTATACAAGAATTGTGCATGCACATCGATAATATAATATTGGCTTTGAGTATTAACACCCAATTGTTCACAAGCAATCTCTCTTTATAAAATATCCAAATGTATAACAAGTTCATTCCATGATAATAATATATTCTCATGTAATCATATAAATCATGATTCAGTTACCCATGTTCTAACCAACCGATCATAGTCTTTGATTTTACTTTCTTCAACTCAACAATTGGTGGATTATCATATGGATTTCAAAATTGAACAAAAAAGACCCAATGAATGTGCACATGTTACTTGGTATCCTAAAAACATAAAGTTGACATGATACCAAAAATACCCAAAGAAAGATGTTCTATACAATTGCTTATAATCCTCACAACATAATGTTCTGCAGGGTCTACAGTGGTTACATTCTGTTACCTAATATAGGTTCCACCATCAGCATAATAGAATGTTGAGTTAACTACTCCTCTAAGGGGTTACCTTAAAATTTTGCTATATTATCATGAGTACCATGGAAATCCTACTATTTCATAGTAACACACATTGAAAGATAAATAATATATTTATAACCAAGAATATACTCAAGATAAAGTAAGAGAAATGTTAACAACATGAGATCATAATCAATCATAGTATCATGATAATATAGATCTACTCATTGAACAATGGATAATAAATGGGAATTGTTGAAAAAAACAAACACAAAATAAATCAAATAAATCAAGAAAAAAAACCTAATAAAAAATTAAATATGTCATGACCCATCTCTCGGGGCCCATGCTGTGACAACCCCAATCCCGACGTCCATAGGCCAGGGGCTGGTGACTAGCACCGAAAGGCGTTTTCCATAAAACAAGGAATTTATTGACTTTATAACCTATGGCATCATGAAACCAATAACACAACAAGATAAAAACACAAGAAAAATGAATAACCAAAAGTGTGATGAAAGTAAAAGGGGGCCGGAATACAAGCCCAATAGTAAAGGTACAAGTATAACTGAAATAAAATACAACTAAAGAAAGAGAAAAAGAAATATATTGGATCATCCTCCGAGGTTCCGACCTGATTTGTACATACAGATTGCCTCCTTAGCACTCCACGTCCGTCCATCTCCTCAGCGTATCGACACTCCGTAGGGTCCACCTCCGGGCACCATCCAGTCCAGGTACTATCAGCCTCAGTCAGTGTTGTCTGTCGTCTGCATCCAATACAACAAGATGATGGCATAACCCATTAATAGGTTAGTATAATGATACTTAGTAGGGTCCCAGAGACCCCCAAGGTCTCACAAAAACCACCAAGGATAAACAAAAACGTATGAAATCAACATATAACCCTACTTATGTATATGCCCATACATATACCAAAGTTATCAGGTAATCATTCTCAATCATGAGGGAAAGATAGGGATACTGACTCAACACATGCCAGGATTTATTTTTGGGGTAGTAACAAGTAACATCTCTAGTCACATCATTGAACACCTCGTCTGCTATAGAACCTGTCACATCCCCCTCCCACCAAAGATGCCCCTCTAGATCTAGAAATGGTGAAATAGAGTTAATGACCCCCGAGTCCTACCTCTAGTAGGCCCTAGGGTGGTTACTAGCACCAAGTGTATGAGTTTTCACAAATATGGGAGGCATTACCCTTTTTATTATTTAACATCGGGAAATAGGACAAGTCAACCACCAAAAAGGAAAAGAAAAAGTGTATATAAATAAAACCAAAATAATCCCACATGCATGTTTAAATAGTTCTGAAATAGGGTACAAGTACAAGAAAGCTCAAAAAGTACAATACCAAAAGAAACAAGAGTACAGAAAACTGCAACAACCCCAACTGTCCTAACTAGTAGGGTCCCCCACGGCCCTGGTAGTCCTCCTGGAAACCTGAAAGTAAACATAGGGTGAGCACACATGTATACTCAGTAGGGAAACCTAAAGCTCTCATGCACAAGTGGGGAGACATCCTAATTCCCCGTGAGAAAACAGAAGAACCAAAACCTAGCAAGGAATCTATCCACCCAGCCTCACCTGTCACACTCACCAAGTAACACAAGTCAATAGAGTATAGTAGTAATGTTATCAAAGTATGGGTACCCTATACCACCTTCCCACTGGATACTACTCAAGCCCTCATGCATAACGCTCTGATGCTTCCCCCTCATCCTATGCTAGTGCCGCAACTTGTCCATACGAAGCTCGAGCTAGTGCCGCAACCAGTCCATACAAAGCTCATAGTAACCCGCTCGCACACATTCCTCTGTCATCACCACATCTCATCCCAAAAACACCTGGGAACCACATCACATCTCATCCCAAAGATTCTTGGGAAACATCTTTCATAACCTGCCCAAAGGATCTTGGGCTATAGAACATGGAAGAGGGAGCATAGGGAAGAACAGTAACCATCCATCCACAATGTCCTTTGGATGTTGGGATTAACACCCCCATCCCACGGGTGTTCGGCACGTAGTGCTCAACGTGGGTGGGGTGTGTTAAAAAACATAGAAATATATAGATTTATATAATTATATCAACCACTCAGCCCATCATAAGGCTTCTACACAAAAGATCTGAGCACATGACTTAGCACTGCTACCTCGAGAGTTTGCACACAACAAGCATTCCCGAAACCCCATTTATTTTTTCTGGTTCAACATCTTTTGTTTTCAATTATTTTAACTATTGGGAAATTATAAACATCCAAACAAAATCGAGTGTTCATAAAACATATCCCTTCCAACCACAACAAAAGTTAGGGAAAACACAAGCAATCTCATACCAACTCCTTAACAATTTGATTATCATATCCATATTTAATTCACTTCCATCACAAAACCCCACCGTTCATTTATTACCAAGTTCCACATACAAATTCATTTTACACATTCCACATTTCCATTACTTTTCCCCTGAATATATTCCACTACTAACCACTTTAATAATATTCACCACCCATCATTACTGCCCCACTTCCAAACATCATATCACACAACAACCCATAAATTACCACTTCACACATCCCATAACAAAACCAACCCAACACCAACATGTTCATTATTCCTATTTGTTGAACCGGGGTGATCACACAAGGGTTTCGAGTTTTCATTTAATCAACCATCTTTACGTGGCTAACCAATTCCATATTATGGAGAAAATTCCACCCACAATAAAATCCAGAAGGAGAGGGAAACATTTAATTGCGCAATCAAAGGCCCCCAACGACCTTGATTTTCAGTAGATAGAAGCCTATTAAATTTACAACATAATCACACAATAAAAAAGATAGAATAACAACACACATAAACTTCCCCATCCCCTTTTTTAACTAGTTATTATCTTTATTTACTAGTTCAACTGTATCCCTCGAAAACAAGATGACACCCACCCCGCATGATGCACAATTTAGAGAGACGAAGGTAAGATCTCTACCTCAACAGGTTCTGATGTCCTTCAACGAACACGACCACCACGATCAAAAGGCTTCTCCCAGAATGACTACACCCACCAAGGATGTAGCATCACCACCGAATCAATAACACAAAAAACTCCCCCAACACAGAGATCACACGCCACAGCATGGAATGAAAACGGGAGAAGTAGGATCAGAAAGAGAATACAATAACAGAGGTTTAACATACCTTTTTAGAGTAGTTCATCAAAGACCGTCGTTCCCATCAATTATTAGCAGTCTCTTCAGTTGGAAACTACAGAGGGGAAGTCAAAGAAGAGGGAATAGAATAGGTTGTACGGTGTCCTCCTCGCTGACATGATCTCGTAGCGACTGACGGATTGATGATCAGAGTCTGGATGAAGAAGTTAGAGGAGGAAGTCTTCTCAATCATCCAAGAGCGTCGTCATGCGAAGAAGAAGCGATCGGTCTGTAAATAATCCATGAGCCTTTCTTATATAGGCAACGAATAGGTAAAACGGTATACATCGTGTATTAATGAATACACGGTGTGACCGTACACCTGTTACGCGTTTTGACTGGCTAACACACGACACATCACGCAGTTTCCACGCATTTTAATAATAATTATAATTCTATTAATATTTGGTTTTTCATTGTGCCGAGTCATGAATCATGAAAAGGTATTCATCATTGGTCTTAAAATGACTATCTTAATTTTAGGATTACATTTCCTCGGACAGTTCGTCATTCCGACACCATATGAAGAAGTTACGGTCGAATTAAGATTATATAACCAAAATAATAATAACATTTTATATTATTATTATTTATTTTTTTCCTTGAAGCTTTATACGCTCAAATGTTTCCTCCCACTTGCTTTCACGCCCAAATCTCACCACCACCCATCAATCACCCATATTTTCATTCTGTTATGATAATATTATTATTATATGAATATTATTCATCAAAGGGAAGAAAAGAACCCCTTATGCCTCCTTTACACACACATCACTCCCCCCCTTTATTTTTTCCATTTATTTATTTTCATTTATTATCTCATTTAATTTTATTTATCTTTTTCTTTTTTTTTCTTTCTCTCCAATATCCTTTCTTCTCCAAATTTCATCACGCACCAAACAAAGGTGGCACCTCATTATTTTTCATTTATTATTATTTATTAAACTATTAAAAGAATAATATATAAAATTTTTAATTAGAAAAGGGGAAAGGGGAATTAACACCTCCCCTACCCATTCATTTTATTAGCATTCATTGTATTTATTTTCATTTATCATTATTATAATATATTAATTATTATATAAATTATTTAAAGATACATGGGGCTATGTGCCTCATCCTTATGCCCATAACATATCATTTATTATAGAAATTTTATTAAGCATTATATAAAACATATAATTATTATCAACACAATATAGGGGTGGAAAGAGATTTTTACTGTAATGCAATCACGCTGCAAGATTTGTGTACCCCCATTTAATTCCAATTAATTTAAAAACAGGGTTCCTTTTTTAAATTAAAACCATTTAATTAATTACCCAGATATATATACATATATATACATATTTACGTCATCGTTATTATTATTATCTTACATAATAATAACTCACATTTAATATTATTAATGCACCACCTCGCTTCCTCTGCGCATCTTCATTTATTTGTTTGCAATAAATACCATGACTCATTTCATTAATTTCTAATTATTATTAATATTATGAATAATATTAATAACATAAAACCCATTTTTATTAATCAAATTTTATTTCAACAATTACTCAATTAATAATAAACCTCATGTTTCATTTATCAGCGTCGAATGTGTCACACACCATCCCACTTCACATCATTAATAATAATGACATCCATTAAATCATTTTATCATGATTATTCTCTTTATAGTTTAATTAATCACACAATTTATGTCATCATCATTATTATTTAACATATTTTTACGTTATCACCAGTATTAAAAATTATCACTATAACACACGTCGTGTTGACCACATCGATTTCGAAAAAGGAATGGACTGGAGGGGTCGGGGCCATTACATTAGATACCTCTCAAAACATTCTCATCCTTGAGAATTGAAAAAAACAACCCAGAAGATTGAATGGATCCGAACAACCACCCCTCAAGATACCTCTCAGGGCTCTCGTCATAACAGGAAACCAACCAAAAACCCTAATCATAAGAGTTAGGAATTCCTTCTCCTATGTCAAGATATTATCTTCTTTAGGCAGCACTGACTCACCTGCACGGGTTTAATCGCATCCACATTAATGTGTCCCGATTAAGAATTAGGTCTTACAACTTCCATATATTAGGATTTTTCAAAATTACGCTGCCCCCAACACCGCATAAATGAAAAAAACACGTCACTCGAAAACATGGCTTGGGGAATTCATCCTCCCATGCCAAGATATTATCCTCTTTAGGTGGCCCTGACTCGCCTACACGGGTTTAATCATAGCCACATTAATGCATCTTGATTAGGGATTATGTCTTCCCCTCCCCACATGATAGGGCTCTTCACATACAATTAAAGAAAAGAGGTAAACAACATACCATTAAAAACTCACAAAAACAAGGTCTGGGCCCAAAGAATGAGCAAAAAAAGAGTTCCAACAATGGAGTGTAATGCTCCCAAACATAACATAAATGTGAGCATTCAAGATAACCCAAACACATCTCTATGGATCCCTGGTCCTTCTAGAGATGCTGCCTTGGATGTATGAAACTATCCGCGCCCAGATCCTCTACCCCTCTATTGACGTATTCTTCCTCGACCACGTCCCGGTTGGGATCCTTGAGGAACTCCTTGTGGCTGGCCACCACCTGCTCCATCTCCCCACAGAGGGACTGGAGCCTATTGCTACTGGAAGGGTCGGGCTGAGAACTACTACTGGGGCTGGGGATGAACCTGGTCAGTCCCACCTTACCGAGTATGGAAAGGGCAATGTCTGCTAAGATGACCACGATCCCCACATGCAAATCACCTTGGTCCCCGACCCATGGAAAACGGGCGGAAATTGTGAGATTGGTATGGGACCTGCTGAAGTCTGCTCCCTTCCGGTCGAAAGTTGGAAGGTCTTGTTGATTAGGATCTACTGATGACCACCTCCTTTTTGGACGAACTTGGGTGACTCCTCTCTCATAGTGGACCTACTTACGAGTGCATCCTCTCGATTATCTCGGCATTATTCTGTACTTCCAGGTAAGTTGGTAAGGTGAAAGGGGTCACCGTGAACTGAATAGAGGGGTTAAGTGCCTCCTCTAAATTTATGGCTTGGGAATCCTGATCCGTAAAGAGATTTGGTGAAAAACGGAGGAGATCCTTGAACTTTACCCCTAGCTCTCGCATTGTCATGCTTCCTTTTTGGAGGGTCAACAACTCCTGCCTCTTCTAGGCCTTCATAGTCGAGGAAAGAAATTCCTCTTGGAATTCTTTCTCGAAGTTGGCCCATAGAACTTCTGTTTCCTTCCATTCCCCAAGGAAAACCATCCACCACTAACGCGCTGCTCCTCACAGCTGGCTTAATTCCAGAGGAACCCAATACTCTGGTGGATCCCTGATCAGCCCAAAGGTGATCACAAGTTCCTCTAACCAACTCTCTGATTCTGTATCCAAAGTGTTTCCTTCATACTTCTTCAAGCTCTATCACTGGAAATCACGAAATGTGTGCTGCCACAAGTCATCTTACTCCTCTTGGTAAATCCTTTGTTGATCGACCTCCTGAATCTGCTGGGCCTCGACTGCCCGAGTCACCCAGGGATGACGCCCAGGCCCATAACTGTACATAGAACAAGGAACTCTTAATCCCAAGTAGAAAGGAAATTATTTTTAATTTTAATTTTATCATTTTCAATTTCTTTCCCAGAACACCCAAATAAATTAAAAACACAAGTCATGATGATGCCTGTACCTTTCCTTGGGTCTCTACTCTGCAATCAATGTAGTCTTACATGGTCGTTCGGTAAGCTCAGAGTCCTTGCGTCAAATCACGGGGGCCCCTAAAATCACGTGTCCTAGCAGGTCTTCTCTGGCCTATGTCATGCACCAATATCATCCAACACGGTTTCCCTACCATCCCATGCAATCCTCATTATTCCTAACTCCAAACATCATCCTATCTCCCAACCATCACCTTTGATACCATTCTGTTATGACCCCCTCCCACCAAAGATGCCTCTGCTGAGCTGGCAATGGAAAAAGAGAGATAATGTCCCCTGAGTCCTGCCTCCAGTAGGCCCCGGGGTGGTGACTAGAACCAATGGAATGAGTTTTCACAAATATTAGAGGCATTACCCTTTTTATTATTTAAGATCGGGAAATAGGACAAGTCAACCACAAAAAAGGAAAAGAACAAGTGTATATAAATAAACCCAAAACATTCCCACATGCATGTTTAAATAGTTCTGAAATAAGGTACAAGTACAAGAAATCTCAAAAAGCACAATATCCAAAGAAACAAGAGTACAGAAAACTTCAACAACTCCAACTGTCCTGACTAGTAGGGTCCCGCACGGCCCTGGTAGTCCTCCTGGAAACCTGAAAGTAAACGTTGGGTGAGCATACATATATAATCAGTAGGGAAACCTAAAGCTCTTGTGCACAAGTGGGGAGACATCCTAATGCCCCGTGAGAAAACAGAAGAACCAAAACCTAGCAAGGAATCTATCCACCCAGCCTCACCAGTCACACTCACCAAGTAACACAAGTCAATAGAGTATAGTAGTAATGTTATCAAAGTATGGGTACCCCGCACCACCTTTCCACTGGATACTGCTCAAGCCCTCATGAATAACCCTCTGATGCTTCCCCCTCTTCCTAAGATAGTTCTGAAACTTAGCCATACGAAGCTCGATCTAGTGCCACAACCTTGCCATACGAAGCCCATAGTAACCCACCGGCACACAATCATATGCCATCACTACATCTCATCCCGAAAACACCTGGGAACCACATCAAATCTCACCCCAAAGATTCTTGGGAAACATATGTCGTAGGCTTCCTAAAGGATCATGGGATATAGAACCTGGAAGAGGGAGCATAGGGAAGAACAATAACCAGCCATCCATAATGTCCATTGGATGTTGGGAATAACACCCCCATCCCACAGGTGTTCGACACGTAGTTCTCAATTCGGGTGGGGTGTGTAAAGAGACATAGAAAGATACAGATTTATATAATTATATCAACCACTTAGCACATCCAAAGGCTTATACAAAAAAGATCTGAGAACATGCCTCAGCACTGCAACCTCGAGAGTATGCACACAACAAGAAATCCCCAAACCCCATTTATGTTTTCAGGTTCAACAGCTTTAGTTGTCAATTCTTTTAACTATTGGGAAACTATAAACATCCAAACCAAATAGAGTGTTAATAAAACATATCACTGACAAACACAACAAAACTTAGGGAAAACACAAGCAATCACATACCATCTCCTTAACAATTTGATTATCATATCCATATTTAATTCACTTTCATCAGAAAACCCCACCGTTCAGTTATTCCCAAGTTCCACATATAAATTCAATTTCCACATTCCACATTTCCATTATTTTTCCCCCGTATATAGTCAACTACTAACCACATTAATAATATTGACCACCCATCATTGCAGCCCCTCTTCCAGACATCATATCACACAACAACCCAGAAATTACCACTTCACACATCTCATAACAAAACCAACCCAACACCAACATGTTCATTATTCTGTTTTGTTGAACCGGGGTGATCCCACAAGGGTTCTGAGTTTTCATTTAATCAACCAGCTTTACGTGGCTAACCAATTCCATATTATGGAGAAAATTACACCCAAAATAAAATCTATAATGAGTGGGAAACATTTAATTGCACAATCAAAGGCCCCCAACGACCGTGATTTTTACTAGATAGAAGCCTATTCAATTTACAACATAATCACATAATAAACAAGATAGAATAACAATACTCACAAACTCCCCCATCCCCGTTCTTTAACCAGTAATTATCTTTATTTACTGGTTCAACGGTATCCCTAGAAAATAAGAGGACACCCACCCCACATGATGTACAATTTAGAGAGACGAAGGTGAGATCCCTACCTCAACAGGTTCTGATGTCCTTCTATGAACACGACCACCACGATCACAAGGCTTCTCCCAGAACGACTGCACCCACCAAGGATGTCGCAACACCACCGAATCAACAACTCAAGAAACTCCCTCAATACAGAGATCACACGCTATAGAATGGAAAGAAAATGGGAGAAGTAGAATAGGAAATAGAATACATGAACATAGGTTTAACATACCATTTTAGAGTTGTTCGTCAAAGACCGTCATTCACGTCAATTATCAACAGTCTCCTCAGTTGGAAACTATAGAGGGGAAGTCGAAGAAGAGGGAACGAAACAGAGTGTACGATGTTCTCCTCACTGACATGATCCCGCAGCCACTAACGGATCGACGATCGAAGTCCGGATGAAGAAGTTAGTAGAGGAAGACTTCTTGATCATCGAAGAGTGTCATCGTGCGAAGAAGAAGTGACCAGTCTATAAATAATCCGCGACCCTTTCTTATATAGGAAATGAATAGGTAAAATGGTATACAACGTGTATTAATGAATACACAGTGTGAGCATACACCCGTTACGCATTTTGACTGGTCAACACACGATACGTCATGAAGTTTCCACGCATTTTAATAATAATGATAATTCTATTAATATTTTGTGTTTCGTTGACCCAAGTCATGAGTCATGAAAAGGTATTCATCATTGGTCTTAAAATGACTGTCTTAATTTCAAGATTACACTACCGCTGAAGGTTCATCATTCTGACACCATATGAAGAATTTACGGTCGAGTTAAGATTATATAATCCAAAATAATAATAACATTCTATATTATTATTTGTTTGTTTTCCTTGAAGAATTATATGCTCAAAATCTTCCTCCCTCTTGCTTTCACACCCAAATCTCACCACCACCCATCAAACACCCTTATTTTCATTCTATTATGATAATATTATTATTATATGAATATTATTCATTAAAGGGAAGAAAAGAACTCATTTTTCCTCCTTTAAACACACATCACGCCCCCTTTATTTTTCCCATTTATTTATTTTCATTTATTATCTCATTTAATCTTATTTATCTTATTATTTTTTTCTTTCTCTCTCCAATCTCCTTTCTTCTCCAAATTTCATCACGCACCAAACAAAGGTGGCGCCTCATTATTTTTCATTTATTAGTATTTATTAAACTATTAAAAGAATAATTTATAAAATATATAAATAGAAATGTGGAAAGGGGAATTAACGCCTCCCCTCCCCATGCATTTCATTAGCATTCATTTTATATCTTTTCATTTATCATTATTATAATATATTAATTATTATATACATTATGTGAAGATACATGGGGCCATGCACCTCATCCTTATTCCCATAAAATATCATTTATTATACAAATTTTATTAAGCATTATATAAAACATATAATTAATTTCACCACAATATAGGGGTGGAATGATATTTTTGTGGTAACGCAATCATGCTTCACGATTTGTGTGCCCCCATTTAATTCCAATTAATTTAAAAATGGTTTCCTTTATTAAATTAAAACCATTTAATTTAATTATCCTGATACATATACATATATATATATATATAAATATTTACGTCATCGTTATTATTATTATCTTACATAATAATAACTCACATTTAATATTATTAATGCACCACCTCACTTCCTATGCGCATCTTCATTTATTTGTTTTCAATAAATACCATTACTCATTTCATTACATTCTCATTATTATTAATATTATGAATAATATTAATAACACAATAACCATTTTTATTATTCAAATTTAATTTCAACAATTACTCAATTAATAATAAACCGCATGTTTCATTTATCAGCATCTAATGGGTCACACACCTTCCCACTTCACATCATCAATAATAATAACAGCCATTAAATCATTTTATCATGATTATTCTCTTTTTAGTTTAATTAATCACACAATTTATGTCATCGTCATTATTATTTAACATATTTTTATGTTATCACCAGTATTAAAAATTATCATTATAACACGCGTCGTGTTGACCACATCGATTTCGACAAAGGAATGGACTGGAGGGGTCCGAGCCATTACAGAACCCCTCTTCTTTTGAGTATAGTGGGCCTATCGCATCACGCAAAGGCACTTCCCACTAATCTTGAACTGCTGAGGTACTCCTCCCGTCGAGTATTGTGGGTCTACGACATCAAAGAGAGGCGCTCCCCACCGTAGATCTTCCGTATCAAAAAGAGGCTCTCCCCCTCATGGCTTGCTGAGGTTTCCTCCTGTCGAGTACCGTGGGCTAGTCGCGTCACACAGAGGCGCTCCCCACCGTGACTTGATGAGGTGCCTCTCCTATCGAGTACCGTGGGTATACCATGTCAAAAAAAGGCGTTACCCAACGTGGGTCTGCCGCATCCCACAGAGGTGCTCCCCACTGGGCTTTTCAAGTCACTCTAAGTCGAAAAGGTCAACAGTCGTCAAGTCTCAGCCAGCTACTGGGTTCCCACACTATGCTCGCTCATCTCTGGGAGGATCAACTCCACAAGTTACTAGTCGATATTCCAATTGTCATGAAGCCCCACGAAGAAGCATCTCAAAGGTCCACAACGTCATGGGTGTGTCATCACAATAGACAACGAGTCAATCCGATGCTCGGTCTTGTGAGTTATTAGCCTTTTTTCCAGGGGGACCGGTTGGATGCATGCTCGATCAAACCTAATAGTTCCCCATATTAATCCAAATCTCTAGTGGGGTATACTCAAAGGGACCATCTCTCTCCAATATTTCCTATGTCATTGACAGTTTTTCAAAGGAACATCTGGTGCCAACGTTATGGCCAAAAGAAGTAAATGGGTCGTGGTGGGTCTGGGTCCGGTTCGAACCGGTCAGATCGACCCGGCCCTGCCCGTAGTGCGTCCTGGCCCGTTAAATTCATCCCAGCTAGCCAGGTTCGGTCCAGCCCGTGATGAGAAGTCCAGAAGGCTGTGAGTGGCCACATGGGTTCGGCCGCAGATGGCGTGAAGCCGCAGGGTGGCTTGGATGGGGCGGCTCGGCTAGAGCAGCTCGGGGCTGCAGGGCAGCTCGGCAGGAGCGGTGCGGCCGTGGGGTGGCTCGTCCGGAGCATCTCGGCTGTGGGGTAGCTCATCCATAGTGGATCGAAAGGCCACGGGTGGCTCAGCCGGTGCGGCTCAGCCATGAGGGCTTGGCAGAAGCGGCTCGGAAGGCCGCTGGTGGCGTGGCCAGGGCGGCTCGGTCGGCAGCATGTTGGGATAGCGGCGACGACTCGACGAATGACAGTGGTGGTTCGGCAGATGGAGGTGGTGGCTCGGAGGAAGGTGGCGGTGGCTTAGCCCGTTCGGTGATGGAATCTCATCCTAGACAGCGGCAGTCGTGGGCCGCGTGGTAGGGCCACAGGTGGCGGAGCCGCGGGGCGCAGTGGTCGTGGGTGCTGTGAAGCGGCTCCACTACGGAGGTTCCACAATGGCGCGAAAGTTGTAAGGTAGAGGTTTCCACGGGGCAGTGTTGTTGCGCCATCACATTCATCATGTTAAACACAAAAAATCATCAAAATATTTGTGGAGGGGTTGATCCATGATTCCATGTCATGTACCCTCTGCGTTAGGGTGGTATCATATGGCTGACCAAGAACATGAAGAAGAACACCAAGATTTACAGCCTCCCACATTTATTTATTCCCAATCCCAAAAAATAATTCAATGGAAGGACATAGGAAAAGAATTCAAACACAAATAAAACCCTACCTCGGGTTGTTAGTTTACGTTGGAAAGAGAAGGAAGTACGGACATCGATTCGTCATAGATGAAGACATCCCATGTCAGAAGAAGTCCTAAGGAAGAATGTCAATGTCAAGGTCAGCGTTCTTCGATGGCGGTGCTTTCTTCGTTGGGAGGTGAGGTTCTTCATTGGAGAAATTTATTTCTCCAAAAACTCTCTCCTCTCCCAATTCAGTCAAAAATTCCAATAAACCAACATAATAGATTATGTTGGCTATTTAGTTCATTGGAATGAAATTAAAATTGGCTAAATTAATTAACTAGGTTGGAAATATTATAGTGGTGTGTTGGATTAATTAATATGGAGGAATCTAAAGAGGCTCCTCCACATGAAAGAGAGATTTGAGTGGTTTCTCCTCCATTATGAGAGGGTGTTCAAGAGGTTTAGGCCTTAGGTGGTCCCCACCACCATAACCCTTCATTGGAGGTTAAGCTCGGGTGGTCCCCACCACCATAACCTCTTATGAGAGGTTAAGGTCTAGTGGTCCCCACTTCTCAACTTCCACATGGAGATTTCCTAAAGAAAAATAAAATAAAATAAAATAATGTTTATTTTATTTTATTATTTCCACGAAAACCCATAAATTATATTTAACCCTCGACCAACTGTCATCAAGGTGAAATTCTCCATAAGTGAATACCGGAGATACGAGTTCAACGGTGTCCTCATATTTCAATAAAATTCACTGGTTCAGAAGTTAGAAAAACTCACTCGCACGTTTACTGAACATACCCGAAACAAAGTTCTGAAATTTATTCTGGGCACTCTAGGCCTCGGAACCACGCACAGTATTTTTTTTGGACTCATAAAATTTCAATATATTAAAAACAATACATGGAAATTCTGGGTCTTTACATTCTCCCCACATCTAGGTGTTACGTAACCATAAGCCTCAACTCAAACTAAGGGAACATGAGGGGGTACTGAGAATGCATCAGATCATCCCGATCCCATGTGCTCTCCTGGAGGTTCATGTGCTGTTAGTGAACACGCACTAGAGTTATCGACCGTCCATGAAGGACCGGATCCTATTGATACTCAATCTATAATGGAACCTCCGTAAAAGTCTCCCCATCGTCGGCGTCCAGCTCGCCTTGGTCTATGATGTGATAAGAGTTGTGCACATATCTTTTCAATTGGGAAACATGGATGACATCATACGCCCGGTGAAACTAAGGTGGAAGAGCTAACCATTAATACACCTCACCAACTCTACTGAGGACCCGAAAAGGTCCGATGAATCTCAAAGATAACATCCCGCCTTGGACAAAAATCTATAAACCTCATTGAGGTGAGACCCATAAAAATATGTGGTCTCCATCCTCAAACTCTAGAGGTCTCCATCTCCTATCATCATACAACTTCTTCCAGCTTTGTGCATTCATCATCTGCTCCTGGATAATCTGCATCTTCTCTGTGGTATCATGTACCATCTATGATCCCACTAGTGTTGACTCCCCTGGGTCAGTCCAACACAAGGGTGATATGCAAGGTCGCACGTACAATGCATCAAAAGGTGGAATCCCTATGGTGGAGTGATATCTATTTTTGTATACAAAATAAACCAATGGAAAGTGATCCTCTCACCTATGACCGAAGTCGAGGACACATACACACTTCATGTCCTCGATGGTCCGAATGGTCCGCTCTGTCTGGCCATCCATCTGAGGATAGAAGGTGGTTCTCAAACGAAGCTACATCCCGAAAGCCTCCGGAAACCCCTTCAATAACCAAAAAGTAAAATGTGAATCATGATTGGAGACACTCATTAAGGTTACTCCATTTAGTCGCACAATCTCCTGCAAATAAAGGCGTCCCATGCTCTATACTGAACCCTGCTCTCTGATCGGTAGGATGTGGTCCGACTTGGTGGGTTGGTCGACGATAACCCAAATAGATTCATTATCCCAAGATGTACATGGAATACCTATCACTAAGTACATGGATATCCCATACCACTTCCAATATGGGACCTCTAAAGGCTGAATCAAGCCTACTGGTACCTGATGCTCTACCTTCACATGTCGACAAGTGAGGCAATGAGGGACAAACTCTGCTACTTCTTTCTTTATTCCCAGCCTCCAGTGTTGTTTTCAGAGACCCGGTACATCTTTGACACTACTAAATTTACCAATAGAGGGGATGTGTGGAACTCCCTCAACACTTCCTCCTTATGTGATAGTGGTAACATATTAATTCCTCTGAAGAGGATGACGTTCTCCCATTATTCAGAAAATATATCAGGTGCATGTCCTGTGGATATCTGAGCATTCCGTGTCTCGCAGTCAGCATCCCCATGATATGCCTCCATAACTCACTGATGGAGTGGAGGAGTGGCTGTAAGAGACTAAAGAAAAGTTGTACCATCTCTATCCATAAAGGATATCTTCAAAGAAGCTAGTTGCATCGTCACCTCACCTAGAAACTGTATACCAGACCTTCTACAGAGTGCAACTGCTACAAAGATCCCCTTCCTAGGAGTATTGAATATTCGTATGTCCTAGTGCTGGAGGAACTCAATCCAACATCGCAGTATCAGGTTTGGGTCCTTTTAAGAGACGATATACCTGAGACTCTTGTAAAAATAGTACACTATAAAACGTTCACCCATCATATAGTGCCACCACATCTTCAAGGAGAACACCACTGCTGTTAACTCCAGGTCATGGGTAGCATAAGTTTGCTAATGTTGTCTCAACTATCAAGAACCATATGAAATCACTTCTCACTCCTGCATCAGGACACATCTGAGTCTGGTCCTTGATGTGTCGTGGTAGACTATGTACCCTATGCCCACCACTGGAATTCTTAATACGGGTGCACTGGCCAACCTCAACCTCAGGACCTGAAAACTACACTTGCATTTCTTGAACCAAAAAAGGGTTTCCATTTCATTGTAAATGTTAATAGTGGTGATAAAACTCCGGAGAAGTCTGGCACAATCCTCTGGTAGTATCCAGCCAAGCCTAGGAAATTCTGAACCTCTGTCACACTCCTAGGTGGCTCCCAAGAATGTATCGCCTCAATATTCACTAGATCCACTACAACTCCAGCCTCCAAGATGAAATTTCCTAAAAAGTGATCCTCTCAAAAATAGAACTGGCACTTCGAGAGATTACCATAAATATGATTCTCTCGGAGTGTGTCCAGTACTACCCTTATATGATAGGCATGCTCCTCCTCAGTAGCCGAGTATATCAGAATGTCATCGATGAAGACTACTAAAAAGTGACCAAGGTATGGCTGAATGATCTTGATCATGAGTCCCATGAACACTGCTCGGGCATTGGTCAATCTATATAACATAACGACGAACACATAGTGGCCATACTGACATCTGAATGTCATCTTCTGTACATCCTCATCTTGTACTTTGAGTTGTTGATAGCCTAATCTAAGGTCAATCTTCGAGAACCACCATGCTCCCTTCAGCTAATCAAAGAGGTCATAAATTATTGGGAGAGGGTACTTATTATTCACGGTCACCTGTTTTAGGTGCCGATAGTCGATACAACGTCTCAAGATCCCATCCACCTTCTTGGCGAACAAATCGAGGCTGCCCATGGAGAAACACTGGGTCGAATGAATCCCTTCCCCTGCAAGTCCTCCAGCCGTACCCGTAGCTCACGAAGCACAGTGGGAGCCATCCGATATGCTGGTGTAGATATTGTTTCTATCTCAGGGTATAAGTAAATTTAAATTCTGACCTCTCTAAGAGGAGGTAGACCTAGAACATCATTAGGGAAAAGATCTGCGTACAGGTCCACCACTACAGGATAGCTCGGACTCTCCACATCAACAGCTCCAAGGGTAAGTCTATTCAATTGATGAGTGATCGAATACACTTTCCTCCAGGTAAGTCCATCCTGTGCTGTAATGTCTCCCTTCTCACCGGTGAAGGTAAACCTGGTCCCATCCATGCAGATACACCGCACTTGGCTCCTAATATAGTCTATCTAAGCATGGAGTGTAGATAACCAGTCCATACCCAAGATGACATCGTAAGCCCTTGAAGCTGCTACTAGGAGATCCCAACTAATGATTTCCCTCTTAGTGTAAGATCGTACTACCGACACCAGTACGTAATCGTGAAATATGCTCCAGTAAGAGTCTCTAGCTATAAGGATCAAGCCAATAGCTCGGTCAGAATCTCCGAGCTCAGAATGAGGGTATTGGCAATAAAATAATTGTTGGTACATGTGTCTATAACTACTGAAGCTAAGGTGGAGTTGACACAGATCGTACCCCGTATCATCTCCAGATTTCCATGATCATAAGACTCAGTTTCCAAGAGCTGATATCTCCCCTGTCCACCAGCTCCCTACGGTCAGGGTGGACCTCCTAGTTGTGGTGGCAGTAACATCTTGAATTATCGCCCACCGCCTAATGCATGGCCAGCTCCTCTTCCATTTCTTCCTGCTCACTGTGGACCTCCTTGGTCAATCCACTGTTTCTTCCTGGGGGTACCCTCAACTGTCTACTGATGATCCGTACAATGGTTCGGACATCCATGATCCATGTGACCCTTCCCGCTGCATGTGTAACACTACCCGCTCTGGGAAAGGCTCGCTCTGCTTTGGGCGCCCTGCACAACCGATCCTGATTCAAGCGGTCGTCCACCTGTAGGTCTGGTCCTCTTGGTCCTCTGTGACATCTGTTTGTTCTCAGCTGCAGAAGACTCCACTACTTGACGACTGATAGTGTGTCTCAATGTTAGTGACTACTCGAATTGGAAACTCTCCACCAAGAGGGCTCTCTCTAACACCCCTACCAGCGTCGGGATGCTAAGTGAGATCATCAAATCCCTGATCTCCCGCCTGAGCCCCTGCTTAGTGTTCTGGGCCCTGAAGAAATGGTCATGTACCATATCTGCGGAGTATCATGAGAGTTCAGTGAACCACATTGAGTACTAAGCTACAGTCTTTCTGCCTTATTGTAGTTGAAGAAGCTCCTTTATGTGCACTACACGACGAGTCACTCGGTCAAAATATTCCTGAAAAAAGCTCTCAAAGTCTTCCTAGAGAAGCATCACATCATTGTGAACATGGACCATCATGGACCACCATCTTCCTGTTACTTACTGTAGAAGGCTTGCGGCAAGGATCACCATGATATTGGTTGGTGTCACTACAAGACGTAATACTCTCCCCACATTCCTCTACCCAATCCTTACCTACATGTGGTTTCGTATCTCCCCTGAACCTGGGATGACTCTAGAATTGGAACTTGTGCAATGTGCTCAAGTGGAGTGCACTCTCTGCTGTAAGGGATAGTGGCATCGGTGGCCCAACGGGTAGTGGTACCGCTGGTGCCTCCACTGGAAAAGGGCCCGACACAGAGGCATCGTCGCTCGATGGGCTATCAGTGCATACAACTCTCAGAACCCTAGCTAACTGTCTTCATGGAGGCATCCTGAAAATAAATATTTGTGTCGCGGTTAAAATGTTTTACCTGGTGATATGAATCAAAGAGTTCACAATGATGACTCTGGAAAACACACATGCAATCAGTGTTTTCAGGCACTGAGTAGGAAATCATATGTCATGGTCCTAGTGTATTGATAAGTCGACCGCCACACCAACATGTGGTTCCCTAAACTGATAACCACACTCAATACACATAACACTATTTCCGTTAAAAATAAATACCAGAGCCCTATGTTATGTGGTATAACCGACTCCTCTTATACCAGTTCGTCATGACCCATCCATCGGGCCCGTGCCGTGATTACCCCAAACCCACCTTCCATCTGTCAGGAGCTGGATACTAGCACTGAAAAGCATTTTCCCTAAAACTAGGAAGGAATTTCCTTTATAACTTATAAACACACAACACTAAGAAAACAAAAAGATACGAACACATGCAAACTTTATAACCAAAAGTGTGTGGAAAGTAAAAGGGGTCCAGAATACAAGCCCAACATTATAGGTAAAAGTACAACTAAAATAAAATAAATCTACAGAAAGAGGAAAAGACAACTACTAGATTGTCCTCCAAGGTTACTACCTGAAGGGTAGGTACAGATCACATCCTCAGCACTCCACATCCATCCTTCTCCTCTACGCATCGGCACGCCATAAGGTCCCCCTCCCAGCACCGTCCAGTCCTGGTACTCTAAGCCTCAGTTAGTGATTTTTTTTCCTCTACATCCAACACAATAAGAAGAGGGAATAGGCCGTGCAGGGGTGTGTATAACGATACTCATTAGGGACCCCGAGACCCTCAAGGTCTCATAAAAACCACCAATGATAAACCACAATGTATGAAATCAACAAATAACCAAACTTAGGTATATGCCCATACATATACCTAAGTTATCAATTAATCTATATAAATCATGAAGAAAACACAGAGATATTGACTCATATCACACCACGATTTATTCTAGGAGTAGTAACATGTAACATCACGAGTCACATCCTTGAACACCTCAGCTGCTAGAGAACCCCTCCTCTATCGGGTATAGTGGGTTTGTCGCGTCACAAAGACGCACTTCCCACTAATCTTGGATGCTGAGGTACTCCTTCTATCAAGTATCATGGGTCTATCACATTACACAGAGGAGCTCCCCAGCGTGGGTCTACCGCATCACATAGAGGCGCTCCCCCTCGTGATTTTCATAGGTACTCCTCCTGTCGAGTACCCTGGGTCTGCCACATCACAGAGAGGCGATACCCACGGTGTCCTACTGAGGTACCCCTCCTATCGAGTACCATGGGTCTGCCACGTCACACAGATGTGCTCCCATCATGGATCTTCCGCGTCATGCAACGACACTCCACACTAGGCTTGTCAAGTCACTCCATGTCGAAAAGGTCAGTAGTCGTCAAGTATCATTTAGCTACTAGGTTCCTGCACTATGCTCGCTCTTCTCCGGGAGGATCCGAACCATGAGCTATTGGTTGATACTCCTAATTTCATCAATTACATGAAGAAAAATCTCAAAGGTCCACAAAATCATAGGGGTCTTATCACAACAGAAGGCGCGTCCATCGGATGCGCGGTCTGTCAGTTATTAGCCTTTTAGTCTTGGGGGCCCGGTTGGATTCATGCTCGATCCAACTTAACAGTTCCCCATCCTAACCCAAAACACCACTGGGTTATACTCAAAGAGACCATCTCACTCCACGATTTCTAATGCAGCTAATGGTAAATCATAAAAATGTTTGGTACCAAATTTATGGCCAAATGAAGTAAATGGTTTATAGTGGGCCCAGGTCCTGTCAAACCTGGTCAGACCGACCCGGCCAACAGTATCACCCGACCCATTGGGTTCATCCTGGCCCAATAGGTCTATCCCAGCCCGCTAGGTCTAGCCCATCCCATTCTGGGTGGCCCGGCAGGCCGCGAGGGGCCGCGGGGGTTCGTTCGCTGACAGCCCGATGCCGCAGGGCGGCTCGGCTGGGGCAGCTCGGCCGGAGCGGCTCAGGGACACAGGGCTGCTCAGCCGTGAGGCAGCCCGACCGAAGTGGCTTGACTATGGGGGGCCTTGTCTAGAGCATCTCGGATAGCCACGGGGGGCTCGACCGAAGTGGCTCAGCCGACTTCTTGGATCGACGACAGCGGCAGCTCGACGAACGACGACGGTGACTCGGCGGATGGTGGTCATAGCTTGGCGGACGGCGGCGGTGGCTTGACCCGGTCAGTGGCGGCAGCTCGGCCCAGACGGCGGTGTCCAGGGGCCGTTCTGTTGGGCCACAGGTGGCAGATCTGCGGGGTGGGGAGGCCGTTGGTGCCACAGAGTGGCTCCACCGGGTGGTGCCGATTGGGCGCGGAGGTCACGAGGCAACGGTGGCCCTAGGGAGGTGGAGTTGTGTCATCGCCATCATCACGTTCATCACCACAAATCGTCACATTATTTTTGAAGGGGTCAGGCCATGTTTTTTTGGCACATACCCTCCATGTTAGGGTGGTAGCATATGGCTCAACAAGAACTTGAAGAAGAAGGTGAATCTTTAAAACTCCCGTAATAATTTATTCCCAATCCTGAAAAAGAATTCCATGGAAGATCATGTGGGAAGTATTCATACAAAAAATACACCCCTATCTCAGTATTTTCATTGACGTTGGTGCGAGAAGGAAGTATAGATGTCCATTCATCGTAGATGAGGACGTCCAACTTCGGAAGAAGTCCCGAGGAAGAAGGTTGAAGTTGAGGTCGACATTCTTCATTTTCGGAGCATTCTTCATTGGGAGGTGAGGTTCTTTGTTGGAGAACATTATTTCTCCCAAAGCTCTCTCCTCTCATAATTCCTCCAAAAATTCCAAGTAGCCAGCATAATAGATTATGATGGCTATTTATTTTGTCGGTTTAAAATTAAAAATGGCTAAATTAATTAACTAGGTTTGAAAAAATAAAGTTGTTTGTTGGCTTAAGTAATTTGGAGGAAGCTCAAGAGGATCCTCTACATTAAATAGGGAGTTGATAGGTTTCTCCACCATTATGAGGGCATTTCAAGAGTTTTAGGCCTTGGGTGGTCCCCACCACCATAACCTCTTAGTTGAGGTTATGCTCAGGTGGTCCCCACCACCATAACCTCTCATGGGAGGTTAAGGTCTGGTGGTCCCCACTTCTCAACTTCCACATGGAGATATGTGAATGAAAAATAAAATAAAATAAAATATAGATCATTTTATTTTATTATTTCCACAGAAAACCCAAAAATTATCTTTCTCCCTTGAACAACTGTTGTCGAGGTGAAAGTCTACATAAGTTAATATCAGTGCTATGAGTTCAACGGTGCCCTCAGATTTCAATTATGAGCACCGGTTGAAAATTTAGAAAAAACCAGTCACACATTTTCTAAACATACCCAAAAATAATTCAGAAATTTATTCCAGGCACTCAGGGCCTCGGAATCATGTGCCGTCAATTTTCACGGACATTTAAAATTCCGATATATTAAAAACAATTACATGGAAAATGCAGGTCTTTACAAAATATACTATAGAAACATGTTCATATAAGATCCTCTTATAGTAATGAACATCATTCCACAATGTTTTTGATAAATAACTCCAATTTTGATAAATACATCACACACCAATGGAGAAAGATATATCTGATTAGGGATATTTAATTGACGTTTTATTTAATCATGAAATTGGATGAAAATGAATCCTTAGTGTAATTAAATGTCAACAATGTTAGTCTAGATTAATATAAAATAAGGTGTCTTCTATGTGAGTTAATATCACCGTATTTAAAATAGAATGAACAACGATTCACCGTCTTCATAATCATTCAAAGAATGATTTATAGAATCCATTCCATTTGTAGAAGAGTTACTCATGTCTTGTCAATGATCATAAATCTATCATCAATCCATCTATAAAAGAGATGTTCTAGGGGAAAATTATGAAAAAGAAGATCAAATGATGACTGTTCAAGGTGGATTCCCTAGAAACACCACCATTCATAAATATTCTCCCTCAAATAATAGGGGTGGTTAAATTGAAACATCTAATATATTAATAATATACCATAGAATCATTAACACATTAAGGTTATATAATTAATCAAAAATAAATATGTTGTTTTGAAAGTCGATTGAATAACATTTAGAAATAAAATGTTATCTATCAATTGTATATATTTGTTAGATCATTAACCAATGGAAACTGAAAAAATACACCACTAATCTATGAATAAATGGAGAATTATTCAACATAAATTCATTGAATACCCTGATCTGACAAAGGCCTATCTACAATAAACAAAGAATAAGACTAATTTGATATCTATATTTCTAATAAATTAATTTTTATCATTACTATATTAGTTAATGATAAGAGAGGAAAAGGGGGAAACATGGGGGATTATTAATTCCTAATAGGTGTCCTTGAATTCATTAAAGGTCCACTATGTTTGAATTTATGAATTCAATTTAGTCTACAGTGAATGAAAATAACCACCTATGTTCTTCATTAATTGTACCCATAATCATGGTGTACAAGATACCTAGTGGTAATAACCACTAATCATGTAGCACAAAAAGTTACATTTTGTCCCTAGTAAATACACCAAGGTTATTATAGTTCCACCAGACTTATTATTGGGTCATTATATCCCTACAATCCTACTAGAAGAACACTAGATGATAGGTGGGTTATACAAGATAATAAGTAGTTTCCTTCTTTCTAGAATCATACAATCCCGTAAATTTCATTTTTAAGTATAAAATCTATAACCTTTTACATGTATGGAAATTTTCAATGAACTATATTCTTAATGAAAAAAATAAGAAGCTAAAATTTCATAAACCCTAATATCTCATAAATAAAAAATATGGGTTTTTACATCTTCAGTAAGGTGGGGAATTATCCACTGGATATTGATTATTTGAGATAGATTATAGTGGAGTACCATTTCCCTATAATATTGGTATATTGAGATACATAAAGGTGGGGAACCATTCCCCCATTTTATTATTGTGGCGTTCTAGATTATTCTGAGACAACATTCTTTCCAGATGGTAACATAGTTATTTAGAGTAGACTGGGGTGTGATACCCTCTAATATTACTTGGGTGAGATATTTAATGGTGCATAATCTTCCACTCTTATATTAATTTTTGAGGTGAAGTAGGGTTGGTATTAATTCCCAACTAATATTATTATGTTCATATAGATAAGGATGGGATACCATTCCATAAAAATATTATTATCATTATCAAGAGTATGATTGGGTAGTATTCCCCTAATGGAATTACAAGAGGGACATAATTCTCCAATGATTTTATTACTGGTGGGTTCCATTAGACCTAATATACAGTTTTTTACTATGATTTAAAAAACATCCTTTGGGTGTAAAATTAATTTTCATCACATTATGGATGGGAATTTTTCCACCCCATTATTATTGTTATAATACATATTCACTATAATCTGACATTGGTCGATAAAAGAATGGTTGAATATGGGTGTCACCATAATATAGAAGAAGTCAAAGAGTCCAACTTATGAATCTTATATACTTTATATATTATTATAATCTTATCTAAATATTCATAAAACTTATAAATATATTAGGGACACCATTGGTAATGGAATTCTGAATTTTAATTAAACAATTTTAAGCAGGACATTAAATAATATTATTTAAGAATAACACATGGTTTCTGGTTTAGGTATGTAAGAGGAACATTATTTCTTGGTGGAGGAGGATATATTGGATAGAGTGTGATGATGAGGCTAAGGGATGTTATTAGAAAATAATTGTAATTATTTTCCTTTTTTATTGGTATATTTCGTCATCCTAGTTGGATATCAGGTGGGATATATTCTTACATGAAAAAATATAATTTGATTTAAAATAGGACTTTATTTGATATTTTTCACTCTAATGGATTTTAATATATATATTCTAGTTATTTCCATCAATGTTTATATATGACATGAGGTTACATCCTCTACAAAATAATAAATAAAAACCTTGTGTCTAGTTATTAGCCTATAGAATACAAAAAGGAATTTCGAAGTTCGTTCCGATTTTTTGTCCCATTAGTGTGGTGTAAACCTATACATACCGACACAGATATAAGTGTAACTATTTACAATTAATAAAATTTATTTTCAAAATGTACTAATTTATGTATTATAAGTAGATAAATTTTTAACTTCTTATAATTCATAATAAAAAATGAAACATTCATTATTATATTAAAATTTTACCATACGATTATATAATAAAAATGAAATTGTCAACAGTGATGAGTGTTTGAGCATTATACTTATATATATATAATTTTTAAATTATTATGACTCCATTATAGACCCAATCTCAATTATTGAGGCTAGTCCATGACATATTTAATATATGTTGGATTTGGACATATTTTTGGATGAAATATTGTCATATTAGGGACCATTATAGACTGATCAACAAGAAAGGTAAAATGATAAAAATCACCAATATTCATATATGGGAATCTATAACATTCCAATAAAGTGGTCATGTGAAATATATAATCAACATATGATTCCTATGATAACATGATCCACTCAAAATTGATAAATACAAGTTTGTAGGTATATATTAGTGACTAGAAATAATAAATATCATAGTTCCTTTGTTCCAGAAATAGCAGACACTCCATTATATTAATGTGGTTATATTCCCGGTAAAATATTTATAAAATTACGATGATTCATAAGAAATAGTCAATTTATCTGATGTGTTTTTGACCAATTTATATCTATATTATATTACCTTATTATCCTATTGAGATAACTCTATAAATTATTTTACACAATAATGAAATGTATCATTCACATAGAATGTGATTAGTATTTTATAGACATAATTAATGACCAAATTTATGCAATATAATATTGGTTATATGGTAATATCTCCTACCATCATCATATGATAAAATCTATTAATCATATAAATTGCATAAAATATAATCATACATTTGTTGGTAAGACATTTAATCTATCATTATACTCTAATATAATTTTTTATTACTCTAATATGATGGAAAAAGTTGACTAATGTTTAATTAAATGGAAAATAAAAATTAATATAAATAAAATAATTATAAGGAAACAAACCCAAAATAATGATATCCTCAATTATTACACTGTCCTTAAAATGCCTACGGATGTTAAAATAAATATATATGATGTAATTTTGATGATAATAATTAGGTTCTTTCCATGAAAAGTAATCATAGTTATCATCCTTTATAATCAAATGATAATAATTAAATATCAATCCCACCCCTTTCTTATATAACATACCAATGTATACATTCCATGAACAAAGACCATGAATAAAATTTTTATTTATGGAATTGAAGAATATAATTCGTATACGAACGTGATTACCACTATGTGGGTAAAAAATGACTAGGAAACATTAATAAATTCCATAATAAAAGTGTTATTCACCTTTATAAACAATTTATAATAAATAAAAACCAAAATACACAATCTAAATTCATGTAATATAATATAAATGTCTATAGTCAATCAGTTAACCTATTAATTCTTGGAGAAAATGTAATTGGTTTCTATATATTAAATGTCACTATTGGTGATAGACAATAATAACTTAGTTAATTAAAAACCATATATAATTCATTATAGTCCACATACACATTCACGTACACCATTTTTTTTTAATCCAATCATTAGCATAGGATATCCTTTTAAAAAAAATATTACATTCATTCAAAGATGACGAGAAAATAATAATTTTGAAATTAATTGATTACCTCAGTAATTATAAAACATATAAATTATAAATCTACTGTAGTGCGATAATATAGAAGGTTTCAATGCACATAAGTATGTGGGCCTTTCAATATAGATATCCCCAAACATGTAATGAGTTTTCCAAATATTTCTTATAAGTAAAATTTATATTCTAAAAAATATATCTTAAAAAAATTTAAATTTAAAATTTTCAGATTAGAAAAATTTAAGAAAAATTACACTTGATGTGTTTTTTTAATAATATTTTTAATTCACTTTTTTCATTAAAACCCTATTCACATATTTAATATGGTTTTAGTTAGAAAATGTTTGTTACTTATAGCACCTAGGAATATGGAAATAATTGAAATTATAACCCAATTGAAATTCTATTCATGTGAAATTACATCTAATAATGATGTAAATAATAGAGGATGATTAATAATCCTAGGTTTTTGGTTTCTCTATAAATTTTCCATTAAAAGATGGTTGAATGTGTGTTCCATAACAACCACTTTTTATATCCCATATTTAGAAAAATCATCATCAATGAAATAGTAATTTACTAAATATGGAGTATCAAAATAAGTGTCTCATATATTTCTCCAAGAAATATATAGATATGAGGTTTATTTTACAAGTCTTATATGATAATACATGGAATAATACTTTTGAAAAGGACATACATCGATAGACTCATAATAGTAGATGTGACAACCATTGTTTTTAGTAATTATTATTTTTAAATAAATTAAATCTCATTGAAATTTTTTATTTTAAGAAAAAATAGAGTTAACATTGTGTTATATGCATCATTAGTTTTAGTTTTCCTTCTATATGACACTGAATTTTAATATAATTAATAAATATTTTTAATATTATTCATACTCGTTCATTATAAAATAGATTTTAAAAATGAAAAATATGAATAATAAAAACAATATTTCAAATAATACGTATAATAATTTTAAGTAAATAATTTATATTAATAAAATTTTTATATTATTTCAAAAAATACTTTAAATATTTCATAAAATCAATTTAATCAAAAAAATGATATTTATTTCTTTTTGTGAACTAAAATAAATTTTTTTGACACATTTAGAAAATCATTTAGTTAAAATTAACTATATTATTGAAATGAAAATTTGGAAATTATTATAGTGTGTTTTTAACGAATTTTTAGAATATTTATTTTTTTATTAAAACTGAAAAATTCATGTATTTTAATTGAAAAATTAATTTTTGATTAAATTATTGATAAATTTGAATTAAATTTTATTTTTTAAAATTAAAACTAGTTCAACTATATATCTATAAATTCAATAAATGTTATTGAATTTTTTTTATGATGAATTTTGATTTTATAACCATGTAAACTTTTGAACTTTTCCTCTTTGAAACCCCACATTATTATCAATTTTGTGGGATTAATTTTTAATTAAAATATAACAATTATGTGAATTTATTTTAGATAAATAAATTCCATATATTAACTAAAATAATTCATATTAGATAATAAGTTAAATTAAATTTTTACTATAAAAATAGTGAAAACATTAAAAAATCATTACCACATCTTTTGATAAAATGGCTTTTCCGGGTGTTTATATTAAGAAGATAAATGTTAAAATGATTAAATAACTTGTAAAATTCATATTGGTTTCCCATATTTAATTATCATCCGTATAAATTTCTAATAGATGGTCAATTGGAATCTTTATACTTGGTAATGACCATTTTATTTTGGATTTATTTGGAAAATATCCATTTAGTTTCTATGTGGGTTTATTTATCAAAAATATAAAAGGCCAACACTAACACCCACTTATGCCCACATATAAATCCATATTAATCTGAAAAACGCAGAAAAATTCCCTCCCCAAAAGAAATATTCATGTACTAGAGCTTACGTTCCTCCCAAAAAACAAATATGGTCTATGATAGGATATATAAAGGTGGTTCTTCATAGATAATGTAATTTACTTTACTAATATCCTTATTTTTCATTCATTTCTTCCAAAATTTATTATTTCTTAACACTAATAATTTATTAACTCTAGTATTAAATATATAATTATATTTTGTTATGTTAATGGAATAACCTATATATATATCCACATGAATCAAATTTTTATCAAAATAATTGATCATGTGTAAAGAGGCCTACCTCCTCACGAACCACTATAAACCATTTTCCATCAACACCTCTCATGGATGGGTGTAACGATATATTTTTTTTAAATTTATAATTAAAATTTTAATAAAATTTCATGTATATATATATATAATTTCACCTGAACCATTAATTATTTATTTTAATTTGGGATATGCTAACGTCACTTGTCTAAACAGCCAACTACCTCCGTGAGAACCAATGTGATTCAGTCACACTAATTATTTTCATAGAAGGAAATAAATATTATATTAATGAATAAATATTATACATATGAAAAAATAATTTATCTATAATGGTTAATAATTAGTTACTCTTCTTTAAATTTATTCAATGAATGATGAAATCAACATTCAAGAGTACATATGGCCTACCATATCCATAAGTGATGCATTTCATCTTTATATCCATAATATTTGTGATAAATATAAATTTGTATATCATAAAAATATATGATATTAATTTCAAATATAAAATTATAGTGATTATGGAATTATGATCAATGTACAATCACAAGAACTATGAAAACATAATTCCCAATGAAAGATTAAATAGTTAACACTGAAAATATTAATTTTATAAAATAATTATTAATAAATTGGTGTTAAAACATATTAAGTGGATAATATATTATATTATATTTATATTTATTATTTAGAAATATATGTATCACAGTCATATATTTTTTATAGAATTGGATTGAATTTATACTCTATATGTTGATATTCATGTATCAATAAATTAATGTATCACTATTATTTTCTATATGACATAGGCCATATTCCATGTGTATTTCATTAATGTGGTGTATATAATTATAATGAACAACTATTATGATGTTTCTATTGAAAATTATTTATATAATGTATCCATTTCAATATATCACTTTTAGGGGGAATATGTTTCAATTTTTAAACTATGGTAATGGTTTTATATTACAATCTTATCTTTTATCCAGGTTATTTATGATTAATTTTTCAATATTGAAATACTCTGTTATAACCCTCAATAAATATCTTGAATTTTCTTCACTTATGGTTACTACTGATATTTGAAGGTAATATAATTTTTTTAATCTTTGTTACTTAAAATAATTTTTGCAATGTTTCTATGAAAATTCAATGTTATTTCTCACCTCGATCAAAAACACATTTTTTCCAAATAAACCTTTCTGAAAACATCTTAAAAATTGACTACAACCATTTTAAATTAATTTTTTGTGGATATTTTTACTCATGTATTTCATTAAAAAAATTATTTTAATGGTATATTGTTGACTTTTCCCAAGAAGTTCCCATTTAGAATTTATAGAAAACATGAAAAGAATCATTCGTTTTACATGTATGACATGGAACAAATATTCAACCATCATGACCTCACAGTGTTTTAAAACATCCTTTTTATGCTTTAAGTTTTTTTTTCAATAAAAATAATTCTTAAAATGTAAAATATTAAAATTTTAATATCAATTTGGATATTATACATTCCTCAATAAATGTTATAAATGATTTCTAAACCTTACCTAATATGTTTTCCATGATTATTTTCAATAAATACAATTTCCAAAATGGTTTCATTTTAAAAAATCTATAATCAAAAAAGGGTTATCTACCTTAAGAAATAATCCAAGTTATTTATCATTAAAAATAATTGTCCATATATTATTCCATACATTTTGGTAAATTATGTTTTTTTTCAGTATATGAGCCAAGGATACCATTTTTATAATTTATAATAATGGATTTTATAGAAAATGTTTTTATGAATCCTAATTATTTTCCACTAGTTATAAAATGATAAAATTCTTCAGCATTTTTATTCATCTATCATTGGTTATTATATGATGTAATGATAAAATTATAATTAAAAATGTCTCTTTTCTAGAGGTTATTATGTTATTAATATTTTATGAATCCAATTTCACTTCATTTTTTATGATATGAATTGTTTTTAGGATCATGTGGAATATATAATTATTATTTCCATTATGATATTGGTTAGACTAATATCCCAATAATATTTTTTGGGTAATGATCGATAACTCATGAGTTAATATGTTATGTGTGAACCTTATTACAGGTCCACAATCTAGTTTTTAAACCTAATTAGAAGTTCAAAATGCTATATTTGAAGATGACTACATGTTAATAATACCATTAATATGTATATATTTAATTTACATAATGTGGTCTATGTATGTTGATTTCATATCTATAATGTTAATTTTTTACCAGTTTTTAGTCTATATGTTTATGTGTGGGTCTTATTTCATGTCCGTAACTAAATGGGTGAACCTATCACTATATATACATGATATTAATTTCATTAGAAGATTATTATTACACACATATATGTCTTATTCAAATGTTATTTTCTCATGGCTCATGTTCATTGATTCCATTATTATGGATGTCTTACGGATTTTCATGATTTCTTCCATGAATCATGTTTAAGATCTATAATATATAGGGTATGGGTTTAAGGTGTTATTAAAATATTCTCATACACATATTATCATATTATATAGATATATCCCTTTTTTAACCTTAATGAGAATCTGAGCTCACCCTTTCATATGTTTCCATTCACTTGATAATGGAGAATTTTTTTATGCAGTGTATCTAACTGAAGAGTAATAAATGGGAATGTATTTAGCAGATACATTGGATACATATCACTAAATTAGAATATTTTTTACGTAGTCTCTAAATCCATGATCCTATTATGTACCTTGGGACTTTGTTTTTTTAATGTATTGAATATTCATCCAAAACGTTGAAAAATCGATGTTTGAGAATCTTAATATGATATCGTTAGTATGCGAGGAAATTATTAGTTAAACACTTGAAACAATTATTGGAAAAATTTAGAGAGAACTGTAGGGATATTTATAAATACATGACTTGGGATGTATCTAAGTACAAGTCTAAGGATTTTTTTAATATATAGGAAAATTTCCTTGAATTTTGGTAATTAAGGAGTGACTGGATTTAATGAAATGACATCCGTATATGGATAATATATGTGAATTTGGTACTCTAACTGAGCCACATAGGGGTATTAAAACTGAAATGGGTGTAATGACAACGATCCATCATCACTTTGTAAAAAAATGGGCATCGCTGCACACGTAGTATAACATTCCTATGGGGTATGAATTGGAAATTCATAAACTATATTCGAACGATCATGAAGGATTTAAATAAATGATTTCTATGAATGACCTAGTTTAACCCCCGTTGTGTAATATATCTAAAATAGGGCGTCTTAATTTAGACATCATATAAGTGATTTTCGATTATTATTTTCTTTTACAATATAAATATTAATTCACACATGATACATTTTTGTCTTATTCTATTGATGGAATAGTAAGGAATCATAATGACTTTAAAATTTAGTGAAACATAGGTGACTCTGATCGACTAAATTGAATGATGACAAAAGAGAAATATGGAATGATAATTCCAAATAATCTATATTTATATATGATTAGTAATGTGTTTTTGGTGATATTTATAACACATCAAATATGAGGATGATGGAATTTTATGAATTTTCACATGTAAATGGAAAAATAATAAATAATATTCATCTTATTGTATGTCATAAATTATGGATGAATAAATTTGAGGAATATCTCAAATGGAGAGGAATATATTTTGTATTTAGAAAATAAGTTCAAATAGTGAAAAATTGTTGATGTGTTCAATTAATAATTAGTTGGGGACAATTGAAGTGTACAACTATATTCTCATCCCAAATAATTTTAAATATACCAAGGAAAGACCAATTCCATGATATTAATTGATGTTAAGGGATTGAATTATTTTCCTATTTCGATTTGGTAATTATGTTATAGAAGTATTTTAACAATGTATTATTTAATAAGAATAATAAAACACTTAAGGGTTTAATTAATTATAGGATCATTTATGTACCCATGTAACACTAACTTGAGAGATATAGATTTAATAATTGGTTTATGAGTTTAACAATCATTATATTTTAAATTTATTATATACCCATGTTGATATTCTATGAATTGAAAAAATTTCATGAATAACGATATTTTGAGGCATTTATGTTAATATAACCCTTTGGTTTGGATGAGGAATTACATTTTATTGAAATAAGATGAATGGTATTGGTAACCATTAGTGTTCATCTTATCATTGATGTTAATTTAATTATGTGTTGTTAAAATAATGATTTTTTTATTTTTATAGTTTTAGATAAATGAAAAACTGCGAGATGGATGACAACATGTTGTATCCAGAATGTCTATAGGGCTTGAAGCCGCAACTAAAGTGTGAAAATAGTTTAATGCATTTCCATTTCATATAAAAACATTTTTATAGTGGGAAAACATAATGATAGTATTTTGTGACTACGTATCCTGAATTTTATTATGTCATCAATTAATGACTCAGAGACTATGATATAAAAATATTATTTGATAATTATAAATAACAAAAATTAAATGCAAATAAATCACCATTGATTTATTCATTATACATCCAAAATAATTTAAAACATATAATTTTATATGTGTTGTAGTCGATTTACAAACTATGTTAGCACATAGTATCACTATCAGAGTAGTCTTCTATCTAGTTATTCACTATTTATCATTATCAAAAATATTATCAATCTAAATGAACATGTCAAACCCAATATGATATTTTTGAGATATTATTATTTATACATAAAAGGTAGTTGGGACTAACACCTTACTATAGATTATTTATCTAACAAAAAAATATTTCAATCAATCATTTTAATGCATCCATATGATTCCCTCTATAAATGGAAATGTAGATTTATGAAATTATGGAATAAAGTTCCAGAAAAAAAATCTTTTGGGAACTAAAATAGATGAAGTAATGGTAAATAAGGTTAAACCCATTTAGAAATTCATTATGATTATTAGATTAAGAAAAAAAGTTACGTTTACAATCACAACTATTATATAGTATTTTAAGGTATGGAAAATGTCATTCTAGAAGTTTGGATTGGAATAAATTAATGGGATTTGGGATGTTAGGGAAACTAATCCCTTTGTATATTTCTCCATTAGAAATTCTTGATCATAAAGGGATGGTATCCTTTAGGTTGAAACTTCTAATAATCCTCTCTCAATTCCACAATATGTTTTATGTATTACTCCTGATGAAGTATATACCTAACCCTTCACATGTACTGAACTCATAGCTCGTAATTCCAGAGAAATAATTTTCATATGAGGAAGAACTGGTGGACATTCTAGATCATATAGAGAATGTTCTATGAAATAATACCACTCAGTTGGTCAATATTGTTTTCTAAAATCCACTAGTTTTAAGAAGATACCTTGTAACAAGAGGAATTGATGAGGAAAATGTATCCTCATTTTTTGTATCATATTAATGAATTTATTGGAAAAAATTCATTTAGTATGGGTAAATTGTTGCACCCTGAGTTTTTATGAATTATTATTTATGAATAAATTCACATTATATTTTATCTTGGGTTATAAACACCAGCAATTTATGGTTTTGTACACTCAAAAATAATTTTATCTTTCATTACACATGACACTATGTTTAAAAAGTACGATGATATATTATTAATATTATTCAAATGTGTCCATTGTAACCTAGTAATTTAATATATATATATGTGTATAATTATAACTAGTTTATAAAATTTAATTATAATGGGTTTATATAAAGAAATTAGATTGATAAGAAGTACTAAATTTTTCAATAATGTCTATATGTTTTTAAAATTATATTTTCACATAAACATTATTATTAATTATTTTTGTAAAAAAATACATTTTTGGAAATTTTAGAAATTTAATTCTTTTATATAATAAATATTTACTAAATCACTATATTAAAATAATATTTGGTTAATTTTTGAGAAATTTCTAAAAGAACTATTTTTTGATAAAAAGTGAAAAATATAATATTTAAATATAAAACTAAATTTTCATTTAAACTATTTATAAAGGTAAATTAAAATTAAATTTGGTTATAATGTAAAATTATTCAAATAATATATCTATTAATGTAATTTAGATCAATGGAATAATTTTCATGTAACATTATGAAACAAAAATAATGAATACTTTTGTGATTTTTTTCTCTGAAACCCTGCTTTATTTTCTTGTTTGTTGGATTAGTTTTAAATTATAATTTTCAACATATTTAAGTTTAACTTTAAATTTTTTTTACATATTTTAAATTTTAATAAATTATATTATCTAATTGATTAAATTTAATTTTTTACCAAATTAAATGGTGTAATCGGTAATTTATAATTTTCATGGTTAAAGTAAAAATTGGTTTATTATTAGTGTTAATATAAGAAGTTGTTTTTTAAAATGTTAATAAAACATTTAAAATCCTATAATATGGCTATATTTCAATATCATACATACTATGTTTTAATTAATGGACATTTTTATGCTTTTTCATGGTAATTTTATTTTTATTTTGGATTATATTGGGAAATTTCCATGTTTTTTCTATATTTTTTCTTCCCACACTAATAAAAGGACACCACTATCCTTTACATGGTCATAAATCACAATACATATATTTCATCCATTACCTTCAAACATAACTCTATAAAATAATTATACTTGTTAAAGTTATTCTCTTCCTACCAAAAGACTAACAATATGGCCTATAATAAGATTTACAAATGATTTTTTAATTGTCTTCACTAAGATCCTTCTTTCTCATTATTTTTTTTACAAATTAAATTATGTATTGAAAATTATAAAATAAGGACATAAATATATTATATATTCCTGTATTTTTTATTTTTATGAAATTACCTATATCAATCTCAACATTAATAAAATAAGAAACAAAATAGTTGATCCTGTGTACATATGATTACAACCGTACGAACCATTAAAATTCATTTTCCATAACAATATCTCAAAATTGCGTGAAATTATTGATTCAGTATATTTATATTTTATTTTTAAAATAATTCACCATAGGATATATAATTCCACATTTATCCTCTCCACTTTAAATTTTATTTCGATACACAAATGTCGCTCATGTATTTGATATAACACCACCTCACTAAGTAATGTGATTCATTATCACTAACGATTAACATGGTAGTGAATAAATTTTTTGTTAATGAAAATATTTTGTTTATTTGAAATCATAATGTTTCATTAATTTCTAACAAATTATTCACTCTTCTTTCATTTTTTTTGATGAAATATAGAAAACACTTCCACGTGTACGTACGACATACAATATCCTTGAATAGTGCATTTCTTATATATATCAAAAAATATTTTGAATGAATATAAATATGAATATAATGAAATTAATGAAATTAATTTTAAATTTAAAAATTTCTTGATGATTTAATGATGATCAATTTATCAGAAATAGCACTACTAAAAAACACTATCAGAATAAAATGAAACAGTTTTCATGATAAAATTGAGATTTTATAATGGAATAATTAATAAATTGATGTTGAAACATTATTAGGGGACTATAATTCATATTATATGTATATGAAATATTCTTGAATGTATACATAAAACAACTATCTTTATTATACTAGATGTTATAATGAGTATGAAGGATGTTAAAAATCATGTTTTACAGGATTTCTGTCTCACGATTATTTTATATGTGACATAAACCAAACTCGTCATATATTTATTTTATATGGTGTATATAATTGAAATTAATATATTTTATTATGATTATCCTAAGAATAATGGGAATTTATTATTTTTTTTTTAAAATCTAATTCATGGGAATTATGTTTCAAATTTCACTAGTGTGGAAAAGGATTTATGTTACAATATCACAATTTTTCGTATTTTTAATGATTAATAATAAAATGATAAAATATTATGATATAAATCTCATAAATTATCCTTAATTTTATTACCTTTTTGTTATTATTTATATTACCATATAATAGTTCCATTTCCTTTCTCTTTGGTACTTAATGTAATATAGATTTGATTTTTAAAAAAATCTCCCATTATTTCTCTCTTCGGACCAAAAACCCATTCCTTCCAAAACCATGTTTTCTAAAAATGACTGAGAAAATATTTTCACATTTTTGAAAATCTTTTATTAATGAAAATTTTACACATTTTGTATTTTTATATTTTCTTTAAAGAATAATATTGATATATTCCAAACAGTTATCGTATTGATGGTACTGAAAATGTGAAAAACAATTGTTTCAACGTGTATTTCATATTTGAAATTTTCAACCATCAAGACCTTTTATTTTCTTGATGATTCATTTATAAATTTTAAATTTAATTTTCAAATAATATTATTTTTATGAAAAGTTATATTTTAAATTTATTTTTCATAGCAGGAATTTTTATTTTCCTTAAAAAATTTAAACTATTTTAACAACCTATATAAGGTTTTAAATTATGATTATATTGAAATAGACATACAATGTGTTTTTATTTTTAATTTTTTTAATTAAAATTTATTTTTCTCATGAAATGTTCTAGTTGATTTATATTTCAAAATCATTCGACATCTAATATGAAATCTTTTGATGTAACATATTCTTTTTTGGGGATATAAACCAAGGATATTGTTATTATTCTTTCACTGAATGATTTATAATGTCAATATTTTTTTAAACCCATTTATTTTCCAAATTTTATACCTGGATAAAATTCTTATGAATAAAAATTCATTTTTTTGGTTATTCTAGGATAAAAGGATAAAATGATTATGACTCATCTCTCTTTTCCATAATTCACGATAAGATGAAATGTTTATGAAAGACATTTCATTTAATGGGTTATGATATTTATAATTATTTAAGATATTCTATCACATATATTAACTATTTTCATAATGATATAGGTGGGTCCTATATTAACCAACTATCAGTTGGGTAAATATGAATAAATCATGAGAAAATATGTTATTTTTTATCTCATTATATATTCACAATGTAATGTATGATCCTAAGTACATATTTATATTTTTATTAGTAAACCTGATTACATGTTCACAATATTTTTTGTGAACCTATATTTCACATCTAAAATGTTATTTATTGACCTATATTTCATTCCCATAATGTTATGTGTGGACCAGGTTTAATGCCTATATGATTATACCTTTGTCTAATTTAAAGTCCATAACATAATGAGTGTACCAATTTTTTTTAAACACGTTCAAAATGTTTTATGATATCATGTCTACCCAAAATATATTTCTTATTGTAATTTCATGTTACCATTGTTCATGTTCTCTGATTCCTTTATGATTATTTTCTTAAGAAATACCATGATTTATTCCATGAATCTTGTTCATGACCTATGATATACAATGTATGTTTTTAAAATTTTATACCCATCTTGAACATACCCATATGCTCATGTTATATGGATATATCACTTATTTACCCGTAATGAGAAACGTATCTCCCATTTATGACATTTATTATTCCTATGTTATGAAGAATGATTTTATTTAGGATATGTTAACAAATATACTTAATTGGTAAGATCCTTGTAGGGGACATTGATGATGTCTCACTAAAATACAATATTGTGTACCTAGTACACAGAAGCACTAAACTACTATTACCATATGGTTTTTTTGTGTAATGTAATTAATATTAATATAAAGATATATAAAATATATATATGAGAGTAATATTTTATTATATTATATTTATTTAGTATCAGTTTTACCTCATTTAAATGAAAATATACTCATTAAATTTCATTAAAAATTACTAGACTAATTTTTGGAAAAAGAAGACGCTTCCACCCAATCCATGTAATCATGTATGAAGTTAAAAATTTGACCATCTAGTCAAACTAATTAAGATATTCATATGTGATTGATTTTATCACATGAACACTCTATAGTTTTAATTGACTATGAATCTAAGAAAATCTTCTAATTTCATACACTATCAAATATTTAAAACTCATTTTTATAGAAAACTGTATATAAGACATTTGACCATTAACATGTTATTCGATATTTTAGTTTATATAAATATACATGTTTACATATACATATAAAATAATGATTCATTATATATAAAAATAAAAATTGTAAATTTGTATCATATTATAACATGTTTTGGATAAATAATTTTGGATTTATATACAAATTTTAACAATGAATTTCTTTGTCATTTCATGTCAAACAAATTAATCCTTATAGGTAAGATACCTAGGGAATATATATTATCATAAACTTTGAGACACCAATATCCATTTATTCATGGTGTATATATCATTAATAATCATCCCCTCCTCTGAAACCAAATATTTTTTAAAATATTACTGAAATGTGAGTAATAGATACATGGGGTTTGTAATACATTAAAATTTATAACCAACATATAGATACTTATATTATTAGAGGGAAAGGAAACATGGATGTCATAAAAAATGAAAATAAATGAAAATATTATAAATTTTGAAAACAAATTTTAATATATTTACACTATATAATTTAATAAATCAGTTGGTCAATATTAATAAGATCAGTCGTCTTTACTTTGTTGGAATGTTTTCCCCTATTTAGTAATTACAATAAAATTAATAACTAACTGAACATTATAATTTTAATGTTTTAAATGATCATGAATTATTATATATAATGAATTTATATTATCATGAAATGATAAACCAACCACAAAAAAGAGGGAAATATTTATACAGATTGATTATCTGAAGTCACAAAATCATTTATTCTCATTTAAAAAAATTTATAGATCCAACGTCAAACATCATGAAATTATGTAGAACCACTATTTTTTAAAAATATCATTTATAACATGTGAGGGGTATGAGGGGGTTGTAATAGAATAAACTTATTATGTAAATGGATGTCCAATGTATAAGGAAAATGGATGATACATAGGTCATAAGAAAAAAATTAAAACTAATTTTTTCAAATATTAAATATAAACAAAAAAATGAAACACCTATTTGCATGTAAAAATAATGATCATTTAAAAATCATATTATGAAACATATTATAACTATTCAAAAATTATATTTCATTATTTATTAATATTTCAAAATAAATTGTTTTTACATAAAATAAATAATATAAATTATTTACATTATCCATAAACATTTAATTTATTATTATATTTATAGTTTATAGTAAGTATATTATTTAAATCATATATAAACTAAATAAATAAATAAAATTAACCAATAAATATCAGACAAAATTAAAAAAAAATTCTTACCAAAAATGTAATAATAAAATCTGGCCTTATAAAGGTTAGTAATTAATAATTTCTGAGAGAATCCAGACAGATAAGTAATTAATTCAAAAATAAAGAGATATATTTAATGAATATTGGGTTATCATTTCAAAAGTGGGGTACTGTTGGATGTGTGAACTGATTTTATGACTCTTTTCCATGTCCTTTTTGGGGGAATGAATGCATACCGTGACTTATTTCTATACCAGAAATATTTCATGAACCCCATTCTTGGGTGGTGTAATAAATTATGAAATTAACATTGTTAACACAAAATATTCCATTATTGAACGATTTCTGTGAACCCCATTCATAACAAAACCATAGAAGACTTATGTGAATGAGGCTCATGAAAGATGGTAACTATATAAAAAATTATTTAAATACTACACATATTTTATAATTTTCAAAAAACAAAAGTTAAAAAATAATATTACCCATATTAATTCATTTATATAGATGTTTATAATTTTATTTAACATTTTTTGTCTAAGTATAATGGTTTATTTATATTAACAATTGGAATTTAGTCTCATATAAATTTTTAAACAAATTCTTCTGGTCTAACCCCCATTTCCCATTAGATGTGGACATCTATGGTCAGATTCAATTCAATTTTCATCTATACACACTCCAAACATAAATTATTTTTACATTTCATTACGGAAATGTGGGGAACAAGACTTCACAAAACATAGATACCACTATGTGTTGACATAGCCAAAAAACTGATTAAACACAAGAATAATATTTTTTGAATTATACATTCTATATAATTCATAGTACAGAGTACTAACTTGGGTTACTCGATCCATGCTAATAAGATCTTCAAAGTGGTTATCCATTCTGTCAATTGTCTCAATGAATTTCTCCAAGTTTATTTTTCATTGTCCGAAGCACCAAGCCATGATTCGTTCTTTATAGTCCATCAAATTTCTTGCTCTTCATTGGTTTCAATTTTCAGCCTTCTTGAAAATATTATTTTAATCTATTATTTTATGTCTTTGACCTGGACATGTTTCTACTTCATTTCATCCTTAGAATAGCAGATTATCATCAACCACTCTCTATCCTCTTCTTCCATCATTCTAGTTTTACTACATCATTCTCCACATTCCCCATTCTATGAGGCTTTTATTTCATTTTTTCCACCATTCTTAGCATACCTTGTTTCCATCAATTTAGGAAAGTGTGAATAATATTTTCACCCCTTCAATTTTTCCCCCTTGACTACAATACATTTCCATGTATCTCGATTTCCTTTTTTCACTTTCTTACTTACTGGGATGTAAATACATTTCCCTTGATTTTTTTATAAATTATCCACACAGAGTTTTCTATAACTATCAATACCTGAATCATCATCTTTTTCAGTCAATGTTGGTTCTTTTCCCACATACCATCAAAATAGTTTCCTCACTCAACCACCATGCCTTCTTTGAGGGGTTTCTTCCTACTCAAAGATGTCACTATTCCTTTTTTATCATAAAAGGAGACCTTCTTCCCCACACTCACAATCTTTAGATGGGATGATGATTTAGTAATGAGAGATTTTAGGTCCAAGGGTCCCAAAATATTCACTTCATCTAGCCCTTCAATGTGCTTCCATCATCATTGACATCACTTACCGGTCGTACTAGTATGTTTGTAATAATGGGTTGCTCATATCCGCATCCCATTAATTGTGGTTTCTTGTTAGTTTCCTCCCAGTCGTGATCTGTGGTCCTCTAGGGCCTTGGACATCAAAGTATATCAAGTTAACCATATAGCATCAGTTGTGCTAGCTGAAATAACATGTATCAACATATCCACAACCTCTTCTTCAACTTCAACCACATATACTTCCTCCACTCCACTCACCTACATGGGAATGATGCCCAAATCATGACTTAAGCGAGAAAATACATCCACTCCTGTGGCATTGGCTCCATTATCTTGACACTCTTCACTCCAACAAGGATCATGTTATTGGAAAATAGTATCCAAGTGAATTTTCTAAGATGTAATTGTATGTATCCATAGAATTTCATTACATGTATATGTATGGTTCTCATCCAAATTGATCCTAATATTTGAAATAGTCCCAAGAAACTGTAATATGAAATAGAGGGCACCTATGATTCCAATTATGATGATTTATTTTCTATGAATCATTACAAGTGGAATTGTGTTATGCAATACCCTAAGATTTTAAAATAATAATTGGATTTTTAATATCTTATAATACAAAAAACAACATGTTTAAATGAACACCTAATAATATTTCAACTAAACCCTAACCATTGAATATGGGGGAATAAATAGTATTAACATAATTATGATGTATATATATAGTGGTACTACTAAATATAAATTTAATCAAAATATAATATTATATAAGAACTCATGTTTTTAAAATGATATGTTATTTTAGGGAAAAATATGTTTCCTTCAAATTCAATTTTGAATTATTATTACAAGAATATACTATTATTAATTATTGGAACATTATGAAATTTCATATTATAAAATTAACATCATTTTTTTCATCAGCTTATCAAAATTAAATTAGGGTTAAATTTTATGACTTTTCTATGATGTTTGATATTTACAGAAATAGTGAATATTAAAGATTCTTAAAAAATTGGTATTTGGTATTATTTAATCAATTAAATTAATAGTATTAATATATTTTGGATATCTTATTAATGATGAAATTTTACCATTTGATCTAAAAATACCTAGTTAATTTCAATTAAAATGTACATTTTAATAATTTTGTTATAATTTTAGTTTTATTCATATAAAAACATATTTTTAAACTATTTTTAAATAAATAAATCTTATACATTTAAATTTATTTAAATCATATATAGGGAAGAATTATTTAAATAAATATTTATAAACTATAAATAACTATATATGAATTTAAATTCATATAAATTTTACTTCTTTTCATAGTGTTAATATAAGATCATATATTATATGAATATTTCATTTCATGAAAAACCATTTTTCTAGGCGTTTTTCAGGATTAATTTTAAATTTAATTCTACATAATCTATGGGTTGAATTTGATAAAATTAATTCATTATATAAAATAATTTTAATTAAATTTATAAAAATAATTTCAACATAGTTTTAGTAATGTTGAATAGTAAAAACAGTAAAAATGTATTACAAAAATTAATGTTAAAACTAGTATATCAAGGGTGTTAATCTAATGAGGTTAATTGAATTATATATTTTAAAAAAAATTATTTTTGAATGGTTGAGGTGTGGATCGACCATATATCTCATAAAATCCATTATGTGTCAATTTTAATGGTAGTTGTCTTATGATTGGCTTCTCATTATTGAATAGTTTTGGGTAATTAAAAAATTATAGTCCATAATTAAAAATGGTCACACACACTCCACATATATTATAACATGAAATGAATCTTGTGTCCACCAATCACATTAAAATTCAATCTAACACATCAATATGTATTTTCTATTATAATTTTTCTATCATAAATAATATCTTGGAAGACATTAGTTTTATTTATAAAGAGGTGGTGTTAAGAAGAGGTATCCTTCTTACCCAAGTATCATTGATATATTTTATATTCCACTTACATAAATTATTTCTCAATAATTATGATATAATAAAAATAGTAGATCCCATATACTATTATTTTATTATGTTATGGGATAACCTAAATTTTTCACCATATTAATCAAATAGAAAAATAAACCATCATTTATGTATATGGTACATTATGTCCTCGTAAAGTGATAGAATTCGTTTGGCATCATCAATATTCATGGATATTCGGGTTGATTTATTTGATTATTATATATTATATGAAGAAATATTAATTTTTATTTAAATTTAGTATATCATACACCTATTTACCTTAAAATCAATTTAATAATGATAATCTTGTTCATGAGTATTGTAGTATACCAGATCATTATGTGTAATGATTTATTTAATAACACATTACATTAATGTAATAATTATGATTATTTTAAGAAATATAATGATATTTTTGATTTAATTATCATTCGTAAAAGATAAAATAAAACTCAAATTTTTTCCATCATGATCATTGAAAAATAGTAATGTTACTTATGTGTATGTATAGTCGTCCATCTCTATGACTATAAAGTTGTTCATTTTTATAACCAACCTTAATGAATATTTTTAAAAGTTTAAATTATTAATATGATTGGTAATTATTTCATTATTATTAATCTGGATATTGTGGAACAATGACCCGTTTGATCATGTTTAATACAACATTACCATTTTGAAGTTATGAACCATGTGTCCTAAAAAACCTAATGTCAACAGAACTACATAAGTTATTGAATATGTAATTAAAATAAATTAAAATACTTCTTTTGGTAAAATGTATTAAAATGGGAGATGGTTCATAACAAAATAATTTATATGATAGTATTATACATGAGTGAAATAGACCTAAAAAAATGTTTAGAGTTTAGTATTAAGTTTCATCTCAAAGCATCCTTCTTGAGACACATGTTTCGTTATGAAATTAATTTATTTCAAAAAAATTATATAAACACCCTTTATAATTTATATCATTAATCAAACATACAAAATTATATTTTATGATATGCATAATTTACTTCTTCAAACAGAATCTTTATTTAAATATTATCTAATAGGAAGGGATTTATGATTTATTATCACTTTAATCGTGATTAGTTATTCTAGAGTTTTAATTGTACGAAATTATATTACCATTTTCTAATAAATACCTTAAATCTTATTATATATTGGTTATTTATATAAAATTAACGTAATATTACCATTTTTATCTCTATTTTACTTAAATTTATTGAGAATATATTTTCAAAATAATTTGATTGGATTTTTATCCTTAGTATAAAATCCTTTTATTCTATATCCATGTTTTCTAAAAGTTATTTCCCAAATATTTTTAGAACTCTAAAAATTATATATTAAAGAATTTTTTACATTGTTTGAAATTTTATTTAATGTGAAAATAGAAAATTGTTTTGTTTTTAAAATTAAGGAAAATTTTCAACCAATTTTCAATAGTATTAATGGATTTTTTTAACATATTTATCTTATACTAGATTACCAACCTACATAACAACTTAATTAATTAAATAATACATTATATTTTTCTATGGTTATTTTTAAAGAATTATTTATCAAATATTAATTGGTTATTTTTATATTTTTTGAATATATTTCAATTTGAACTGTGTATTTTTTCCTAGAAATATTTAGAATAATATTTTAATGACATTTTCATCAATAAAGATATACATTGTTGTTATGGATTTCTTGTAAATTATGAATATGTTTCTCTAAATATATTCCAGTATTATAATAAATTACATTGATGGGGTAATAAATAACTAAATTTCATCTATAAAATGATTTCATTATGAAATTTCTATTGATTATGATATGATACGATATTATGCAACCCATTTTAGATATATGGTAAATAATTATGTCTATTCCTTTTGATTGAATTCAAATTTTTGGAACGATTAATCATGAACATTTTTTGATTGGTGTGCCTAGATATTTTCCATTCAATTTTGTAAATAATTAGTCTCATGAGGCTTCATGTATATGATTGGGGTGTAAATATAATCCATTATGGGATTTTTTTTCTTCCATGTGATATTTTCTATTAATATTGTTATAACTCATTTTTATGATATGTTATATGTTTCTTCCATAATTCTAATATTACCCTAATATTATTAAACATTGTTATTTTAATTTGTATTCCATTTGATTACTCATGATCAATGTATTTTATGTTATCTTATTCTACATTTGACTCATAAGTAAAGTTTCATTATCATATCTATCTCATTTCTGATATTTTAATCTAACCTATTTCCATGATGTATTTTATATGTTATGCTATGATATTTTATAATCTCAAAAGAAAATTGGAAATAATTATGGAGAATAAAATAATTATTTTACATTTTATATTCATTTCCATTTATTGTTATAATAGACTTTAAAATAAACAAGACCTCATGATATTTGGGTAGTAATTAATGGATATTTATGTTTTAAATCATCTTATAATATTGTTAAAATTCTTGGGTCACTATATTTTTTATCAGACTAATAAATTAATATATTTTTGAAAACTCTGATGAGAAAAAATTAGTGTGACCCCTAGGGAAATGTCTAAGGATAAGTATAAATATAATACTAAGGATAGAAAAAATATCACATAAAATTAATGATTTATATACAAAGTTGGTTTTGAGAAATTACATCCATTTATAGACAATACAAGTGAATGTAGCTTGGGAATATTTATATCTTGGGGTAATAACTCTGAAAAGACAACATTAATGTTGAATATTTCATCACCTGGTGCATGATAACATGCCTTCCTACACACCTTGTGTAACACTCCTAGGGGATATTCAGATGGAATTAACATACACATTATGATCCACTATGAAAGAATTAAATAATTTTTTAGTTTATATATGCTAATAAGATACATTACCCTAGATATCCAAGATTAAATCCTATTGAATAATATTTCTAGATATAGTTATCATTTATAAGTTTCCTTTTTATATGTTAATAAATTGTCAACTGGATTTTCCCCATTTCCGTTAACGGAAGGGAATATGAGAAAGAAAGGAATCTAGAAATTTAATATGAAATGTAAATATTTTACTAAATTGATAAAAATCCTATTTGGAATTATAGATATAAATATTTATATTAATAATGATAAGTTATATCAAATTATAATTAACAAATTGAGCATATTTAAATTTATGAACACATAAAATAAGAGAAGGATAGTGTCTTTTAATGATTAAATGATAATAATGAGAGGTTCAGGTGGATAGAATGAAATATAGGGAATACTGAAATAAAACTAAAGAAAAATTGGTAAAGGAACCTAGAGTAGTGAAACTTCTTTCCATATATATTGTTTCCAGAATCTCCATTGGTTTAAGTAGGGAATATATCTATCTATTGTACTCCAAGATGATTGGTTTTTATTTTTTTCTATTAAAACATTCCTTTTTGAGTGTCGATTCCTCAACCATTATACATTGTTATTACTAAAATATACCATCAAAATGGATCATTATGTGAATTGGTTTCACATCATAAATGTGTTGGTCTATCCTCTGATTAAGTTTTTATCACTTAAAAATCTATCTCTGGTTCATTTATTGCAATTTATTCATGTTGTGAAATATTTACCCCACATTAATCATCAATTTATGATGCATGGAAATTCATTTATCATTGATTATTCACTTCCGAACTATATTATGCATTTAGTTTCCCTGTGCCATGCCATGATCTGAAACATCGAGATGTGAAGTCTCATTTTTTTCCTCAATTTTAATAATTTTATTCTATTCTACATATTATTTTTAACATACCATTTAGAACAAAATAATTTAAATAGTCCTAGTTTTAGAAAAATTTATATATTATTTACTGAGATAATTTTGATAACACTCCAAAAATATATTCATGAAAAAATGGTATTAATTTTCATTGATAACAATTTTCTATTTAATAATGAGTAACTAAGATATATATATCGGACATAAATTAATTTTGGACAAAATGACCAGTAATATTTCATAATATAAATTTTTATCCGTGGTATTCCAATAGGTCAAGGATGAATGAGAGAAGTCTAACTGGATGACACAACCATATCCTACACTAGAATGAAAATGTGAAATCATAAAATTGTATTTTGTAGTAGGAATACCTAGTATAGCTGATGGATGTAACATCATTACATTTGTATTCAATCACTATATTAAATATCTTTTCTACTCATTGTATAACCATGTGACGATTAATGCCCGACATTACTTTTTTCCACTATCAATGATCAATCTGAGATTTAAACAACAATAAAAATCAGGACCAATAGAATTTAATAAAAGAATATAGAAATGTGAAAGAATGATACATCCAAGAGAGAAGATCGTCAAATATTATTTATAACCAATTAAGTTAATTAAATAATTACCTTTTTGGGATTATTTTTCCATTGAAGGATCATACAACATATCAATGATGTTCTATCAATGTGTTGTCAGAATCATTGGAAGATTCCCTATGTGGTGATCCAAATGTGTTATGAAAATATCTGAACATCATTATAGGAATATTCAGGTTCTAGAATAGATGATCCCACCACTTTCATCATCTATCTTTGATATACTTGATAACCACTTCCAAAAAAAATTCATGTGACTCTCTTGACATGAGTGTGGGTGGTAGAGGAAGATCACTCTCTATTATTAGGATAATTTTATGAGAAATTAGCTCCATAGGGATTTAGAGGATTATCAAAATCCATTTTTCACAAATAAACAAATGAATTGGATTATTATCAATATAACATAATTTGGATTATATGTCGTTGAGGATAAAATTAAAAAAAAATTACACAATTTTCATTAAATATTTATTTAATCCCTATGGAACCCCAATTCAAATAATAATAATAATAATAATAATTCAGAGAATGTACATAACTTTTGAATAACATTAAATATTATTTAGTAAAAAAATCAATATTTAATAATTTTCATCAAATGAATAAGCTCGGTCATCCATTATTTCATAATATTATCATGCCTTGAATAAAAACTATTATTTATTAAATGAATGTCACAGAATTATTCTCTAATATATATCTATATATATATATATATTCAACAAATTTTAAAACAAATTATTAATATGATATCAAGAATACCTAAATAATTACTAACCCATGCATGGGAATAATATTAATTTAACATGTAAAATAATAAATAATAATATATTATTTAACTATGATATTGGATACACTTTTGGGGTGATACTCATTGAATATTTCTCAATTGAATTAGGAAAAGCATCCAAATGTCCATGTATATCATTAAAAAAATACCAAGGAACCCAAAGAGAAATAAATCAATGCCCCAATAACATGATACCACATACCAATGCTTATTGTATGAAATAATCCCTTTATCATGATATCTCAAATCCAGAATATTTCATGCATGTTACATCAATATATGTGATCAATGTATCTTTCTTTGAATTTCCAGAAATTGAAAATTCATATTGTACAACTTGTAAATGGATTTATTTAGACTATAAAATTTTCATAAAATTCTTGAGATATCATCTTCTATTAAATAATAGAAGGGAAAATCATTTTTCTAATTACTGAATATTTCAATATTACTCATGAAACACCCATATTATCTCACCTCATAGAAAAAATCTTTCATCACTTTTCTCTACTATACAAAAAAGTACATGACTCATAACACTCATTAATAATAATATTAATGTATGAGGACCAATAATTGTTTTGATAATAACATCCAATGAGACAAATAAATATATACTTCCTACTGGTGTGCCTCGTTCACTTAATATCCTACTAGATATTACCAAGGGCGAACTGCAAGAGAATGTACATAAAATTTCTATGAGTCACCACACATGATATACCACATAATTTGAGTCCATTAAAAGATATCATATAGAAATAGAAAATATATTAAATAATAGAGTCATGCCATATTCATGTTCTCATCATAGTGGAGAACTACTATAACCTTTTATTGAAATAGATACTATTTACACATTATCACACATTATGTTAGATAGAAGAACAATTATATTTTTATAATAATTTTATTAATTTTTAAAACTATGAATATAGTTTATCATAAATTACGTAGATTTGTTTCGTGGGAACTAACTCCAAAAAACTCCCACTATCACAAGACCCAACTGTTAACAACCTTCTATCTACAAGATCTCTTATGATACTCATTCTTAAACTAATATAGTATTTATTCATTATTTATTCCATGTTCTATTCCATGGGAACTCCATAGACAATAACTTCACACCTACAATGAAAATATCACAAGAGGTGATACATCCAAAGTATGTGCATTGTCTATTGGTGTGACAATGGACACTTTTCAAAGATCAACCACTATATTATTATAACAATAAAATGTGATATGGTATTTACTTCTAGGTACCACATCAGTCTCATGTTAAAAGTTATCAATCCAAATGTCTTCCATGGAAGAATCAAAAGACTTTATAAACTAAAAATATATTATAGAATCAGTGATTATTGTTATCCTTGTCCTCTTCTAGATCACATATCATCCATTTAGACAAAAAATATATCTTTAATGAGACTTCATGTGATAATGATCTATCTAAAAACTAGCGTCAATATAACACATGATGACCAGCTCCACATCTCCTCCATACACCTGGAACGTATCTATAGTCCCTATGAACTTCATAAGGATGAACATAATAGAAATTAAAGATTGTTTTCCTGGATCTTATAGATATATTCATACCATGTTCAATTAATAGAAAACATCATGTATAATACATAACATGGTATACATGATTGATCCTATCTTCAAAACATATGGGATCATTCTCATTCTCTCATTATCTTTTTATGTCTCCTGAAAAAATTTCTTGGAAGTTTGAAAACCATATGAAGCTAGATATAATCCCATATTTGATTATTCCATAATAAATAACATAAGTTTATAGTCATCATATTAAATTTTACGTAGTCCAAAAATCCTCTTGGATCTATCATGAATGATCTTTATCAAGATAATATCGGTTGTTTCACCTATGTCCTTCATGTACAATCACTTGTTTATCCTTTCCTTAATAGACTATAAGGATGGTATATTGTTTCCAATATTTAATATGTCATCAATTTATATTAATAGGAAAACAACCACGTTTACCCTAAACCTATGGTAAAAAAACATCACACATTTTTTGTTAATTAAACCTAATTCACCAATGGATTCATCAAATCAAATTCTCTATGACTTGGATGATTTCATCAGTACATACATGTGTAACTATAGCCTAAAAGTATTCGAAGAGTTAACTAGAATCACAAACCATATTTTTTGTCTCATATAGACATCTTAGAAAAGGATCTCAATAAATAATCTTGTATTGAAATCCATATTTTTAATCTCATAGTCATTGTATGTTAGCATATTAAGTACAATTCTAATGAATTTGAACATAGAAACTGGTGAAAATGTTTCATCATTGTTAAATAAGTGGTGTTTTATATAACATTTTGGCACTAGAATTAATTTATAGGTATTTATTCTACCTTCCATGTCTATTTTCTTCTTCAATACACATTTCTACTCTATAGTATTGACATCAACTGGATTATCGGTCAAAAAACAAAAATTGTTCGGAAACATGGAATCCATTTCTGAATTCATGGATTCATGCCATCTTTCATCTTCTATGCTCCATGAAACTATGTTATAGGAGAGAGGCTCATCCTTGTAAACCAATAATGAGTCACAATATTCAATGACTAGAAAACCATATATCACGGGTTGTTTTACCTCTCTTAAAATCATACATAGTACCTGTATGTCAAGAACAAATTCGTCCAAAGTGATCTATGAAATTGTTTTCATGTACCAGCTATTCTGTATCATGAGAATTAACATTATCAATCTCAATCTTACTCCCACTAATCTGTTTGATGATGTTATCCCATTCAATAAAGACAAATTTTCAAGAGACATTCCTTTTATTTTCCAATGGGTTGTATAATTAGTATCCCTTTATTTAATGGGATATCCTATAATGGTACACTTTTTGCCCCATGGTGCTAGTTTTTTTAGAAGGTCGTAATAAATTCCTCGCAACCACATATATATTTTTGTGACAAAATGGGTTTCTTTCAACTCCATATCTTTAAGGTAAATACATTTTTCACATTAGACGGTACATAGTTAAATGGGTATTCAACAGTTTGAAATTCATATCCCAAAAAGGATAATGGAACATATGGATGAATCATAATTGTCCTTACCCTGTCTAGAAAGGTACAATTCCTCCTTTCATGAACACCATTACAATGTTTTGTATAAGGTGGAGTGATTTTATATGGAATCCCAAAATCTATTATAATTTCAATTAACTCTTGGTTAAAATACTCACCACCTCAATCCGATCCATTGTTCATTATCTTCATTCCAGGTTGATTTTCTACTTCATTCTTGAATTTCATAAATTTATCAAATGTCTCTAGCATAAACCTCATCATGTAGATATTGCCTTTTCTATACACATGATTAGAAAACTTTTTGAAATATGATTACCCACCTTTAGATTCTAAAGGAAATGGTCTACAAACATTAGTGTGTACCAATCGTATAATTTCAATGGCCCATTAACCCAATCCACCAAATTGTGGTTGGATTATTTTTCATTGTAAATAAGAATGAAACCTTTCTAGGGGATTTAGCATAAATGAGTATAAACAAAAATCATGACATAGGTTTTTCAAATGATTCAAATTTTCATGACCATGATGGTGATGCTAGAGTTTGGTGTTATATGATTTTTGTGAGCATGGTTCATTATCAATTGGAAAAACATTGTTTTAATTATTTAATAAATTAAAACTTTTATTTAAATGTGATATAACGCAACATATGTTTTTCTTATAAAAGTAAAAACCTTTATGTCTCAAATTAAAATAAAACCGTATTGGTATAGTAATGATACATAAATTATGTTCTTCCTAAACATAGGTATATAATAACAATATTTTAAATCCTCAATCATTCATGTTTTAAATGAATGGTGGTAGTCTCCAATGGAATTAACAACTAGACTCACACCTTGAGAAGCTCTCAGATACACTTTTTTATGGAAATAATTTATAATTTACTTGGTTCATTCATTTGGATATAGATGTGGACACCAACAATTGTATCTAATACCCAATGTATAGATGTGGAAAGATTACCCCCGATAACGAACACACCTTTATCTTACCCGATCTCTTGGGTTCAGTTCCCCTTATAGTGTCATGCCATTACATAAGAAATTTATATCACATTTTTTACATTTCTTTCTTTTGGATATTCCCCTCCATCAATGGATTTTGCAGAAGAGCATTTCACTATTTATAGGCCATGGACCCCTTTTATTTGTTATTTATATTCATATTCACCATAAGGATGGTGATTTTATCATTCCATATGTCCATATATACTTATTGAATTAATGTAAAAATTTATGAAATAATCATCTCATTATTTATCATTAGGTAATTACAAAAAAAGGTGGACATGTTCTAGGGATGTAATGAATTTTTGAGTTCTGTATGAAACTTATCTGGGAATCAAATCCTTAGACAACTATTGGTATAATGTATCCAATAATCATGACTACATGAGGCCTAGTTGGAAAATACTCTCCAATATTAGTTGTGAACAATGCATTGGAAACATTTTACTTCTTTTTCCTCACATTCTATTTATAGATACCTCGATGATGAGATATCATGGTATAAGCATCCATGTCCTCATGTTTCTTCAAAATATCATTGGACATGTATGATAGCAAAAGACATTGAATGTCTATGGAATCATTCAAATGATTCACAATGAGTTTTAACTATTCATCACTAGACTCATTTTTAGGATCGTTAGTAAATGGTTGTTCTAGCACATATAATTTCATTTCCTTGGGAATGATGATACATATGCACCATTTCATTAATGGACATTAGTGTTAGTGGAATTGTTTTCCTTATTACGTATGGATCATAATGATATGTCTGATGAAAATTTTATGATGTATATAAAAAATAAGATACCAATAGGTTTAGTACTTTTTATGATAAATTTGGAGATATAAATAAGTATAATATTTATTAATTTCATTCTATTTTATCAAACCCCAATAGTCCTCATCATTGTTTTTTGAAAATTGTATTTCATTGAAATACTAGTTGAATGGATTCATATTACCCATATCACTACCCCAAAAATGCTTACTCAAGAAACCTGAATTATTTTTATTAGGAATTCAAAATTCCAACTACATAAACTAATAGTTCCTTGATCTACTAATTAGACTCTCCAATATTGAAATCCTTAATTTTGATTTCATAAACTATTTACTCAATGTTACTCCATGTCCATAATTGGTAGTCAACCCTAGAAGTGACCAATGTTATGTTAACCCAAAATATTATGTTATAATTCCTTGATAAATTAAATCACCACAACATTCACAGGTCAATAATGTAGAACTATAGTTAAATTTTATCCAGAGTAGTGGAAGGCTATACAAACATTATTTATATAATAGTTTCTTTTTATTCTTATGTATGCAGATTTAATGTTATTATATTTATTACGTAATTGTTAATATATATTTTATTTAAATAAGTGATAAACCATGTCTTAGATAATCATTATGCATATGAAACATTATTTTAGTTATATCTTGTATACTTGGTAATTTCATTAATTTATGTGATCACAAAAAAGTCCATTCTGTAATAACAATAAATCATGATATAAATAAAATAATAAAGTTGAATGATCCTGATATTTTATTGATTGTAAGTTTTCCTAGTAGTTCATGAACTAACAACTGACCTATGGGGAAAACACAATGAACCTATTAAGATATTTTATGTAGCTTTTACCTATCCACCAATGTATATCTCTTAGATTTGTTTTTCCTCTGCTCAATACATGAACCACCTCCACTAGCATGGGAGCTACATCAATTACATATGATTTTTTTCTCACATGGTAGTGATGGAAACATGATTCTATAAATCAAACCATGGGAACGTAGGCCTTACATAATAATAGGAGATAAGGATTGAAAGAAAAAAATTTAATTTAATAATAAATATAATGAAGCCAACCACATACAAAGGTCCGAACTATTCTTAGGATCATCCACATTCATGTAATGAATTACACATTTAATACAACATGAATTCAATTCTTAGTCGTTATTATATAAGATAAATCACACTCAAATCAATTAATTTTCATATTTAATGAGTCAATTCTTTTATATAAATTATCATCCAAATTTCAATGATATTATCATCCATTATTATTGTAAACAAATAAAATAAATATATTTAACATTTACTATGTACATAAATATACCTTAGAGACAACTCGGTGAATACCCATATGAATCCACCAAACATGTATTATTCAAGTATATATCTTTAGATTTGTAACATATATCTTAAATTAATTATCATGTACATTCATAACATGTATTATCAACATAATGATTGCTCAAGTTAGTAGATTTTTCAGTCACATGTTATTCTTTAATGAAAGGAATGAAACAATTGTAACACAACTCATACATGATATGATAATCTAAAGACAACACATATATTAATTAAACACACATATATATTAAAAACCCATCATTTGAAATGACCTATATACATAATGACCAGAATCGGGAATTTTTCTTAAGGTTTACACAGTATAATTAATAAATTTTTTAGATGTGTAAAATGGTCTGGGTACATGTTGTGTACAAGTGAGATACACGACATGTACAACTCTCATAGTCTATCTAATGTAAATTCATAGTGACACAACATGTAAATCATTCCTCAGATATAATGGCTAACACATTGTGTACAAGGGGCTACAATACTTGTGGAATCTATGTTTTACAGTCACCTGTTAGGTGGGCCATATAAAAAACGCACAAACAATTTTTTATTCAAAGGGAATTTGTGTCATGTTTATGGGATACATGTTGTGTACTCTAGATGATCGTGCAAGAGAGTATTCTGGATAAAACATGTTGCATTAATTATCTACCCCATGGGACATCACGAAAAACACATTGAATTAATTTTTCAAGACCCGTCCACAGGGACCATGTCTTGACTACCCCAAGCCCACCTTCCATAGGCCTGGTTCCGGCGACTAGCACCAAAGGTGTAAATCCCAAAATAAGGGAAGGCATTGCCTTTATGAAGTAACATACACAACAGAGTATGCATGCGATGTAAAAACTAAGTAAAACTGAGTACAAGGTAAGTGCTGAAAAAGTAAATGTGCCAGTATTCCAAACCAACTGAAGGTATAGTTCAACTGAAAGGAAAGTGCAATAATAGTATAAAAAACATCTACACCGAGTCATCCTCCGGAAATCCCACCTAAAGGGTGAGTACAGAAAGCCTCCACAGCTCCACGGATCCGGCCGTACGATCCGTATACGTCCCGCCAAGTAGTCCACCTCCGAGTACCATCCAGCTCCACAAGCCTCCACCTCAATCAGTGTTGTCTGTCGTCTGCATCCAACACAATGTAGTGCGGGCATAGCCTGTGCAGGGGTGAGTATACGATACTCAGTAGGGACCCCGAGACCCCCGAAGGTCTCTCAGAATCCACTAAGGATAAACCACAAGGGAAATGTACAATCATGAAGTATCAATAAAACTACTTAGGTATATGACCATTCATATACCTAAGTCATCAGTTACAATTTGGCTCCAACTCCCGATCCCATGCTCAACCCAGTCCACATAGGAAAACACAACCCCATCCACACAGGAAGTAAGTCAACCACATCAATGATAATGATTGAGAATCAAGAAATAGCTCACACATGTATACACTTCCTAAGGCGATGGAGATGATCAGATGTATCCACTGATTCATCTTAGCTGTCGGACCCACAAAGGATTCAAGACCAGCTACTCTGTCGGACCCACGTAGTATACAAGTACAGAGTCAAATACTGCCGGACCCACATAGGATACAAGAACAGTAGTCATCCCCATCGAACCAATTGGTGATTCCAGTACGGTTGTCTTCGCTGCCGAACCCACGGAGGATCCATGTATAGTTTTCCTCGGTGCTGAACCCTCGGAGGAACCAAGTGTAGTCATCATCGTCACAGTCGTAGCCAACTCTAGGGTTCCCGCACAGAACATGCTTGATTTCAGGAGGGTCTGTTTCTCGAGAAAGAGAGAGAGATTAAATAAATCAACTATCATGAAGTTTAGAGTTGATGTATCCCAAAGTTCCGCCTCGTCAAAATAAACCCAACACGACAGACGGTGCGTCAATCGGATGCCTGGTCTGAGAGTTATTGGTTTTTCCGTTCCAGGGGCCCGGTTGGTTTTTATATTAAAACCAACCCGACCGTACTCAAGTTGTGTCCAAACATCAAGTGGAGTAAGACAAAAGGACTTTCTAAACAAAAGGATCCCAACACAATTGATGGCAATCAGATGTCCGGTCCTTGAGATATAAACATTTCCGCTCCAAGGGCCCGGTTGGTTTCGAGTTCGAACAAACCCGGTCACACCCAAATTTCCCGGATCCTCGAGTGTAATATACTGAAATGACCGTCTCGATCCAAGGATTCCATCGCAACTGATGATGCATCAATCAGAGGTACGTATCTCATATTATTGGAAAAAGACCGAAAGTGGTCAGAAGTGTGGGGTCTGGACCCGGCCTGACCCACCCCCCCCCCACCCCCGGGTCGACCCAACCCAGGTCTGGGTCCAGCCAGGTAGAGCAAGGCCTGACTCGGCTGGGGGCGGCGCGGCCTGGTCCACGTGACCCACCCCAGTAAGGCAGGGTAGTGCGCCGGCCTGGCCAGCGGGCCGAGCAGGGGGTACGCGGTCCCCCCTTTGTTCCGTGGATGCGGTGCCTGATGCTGTGTCTCCCCTGGATCTCGTATGGCCACAGATCTAGCCCCGCACCACTGTGGATTCAGCCGCGGCGGGCTCCTGCCGGCGGCGCGCTGGGGCACCGCCGCCTCTGGGCGACCGGCCGGTGCCAGCCGCCACCTCTGGCCTCCAGTTCCACCGCGCCGGCGACCCACGCTGCCGGTGATTTCCACGAACCACCAAAGTCGTTCTGATAGTCCGTTCTTGCTCCGTCTGCGCCTGAAGTCTTCTCGGGACCCATACATCACTGCGACGACCTTCAATCGCCAAAACGGTCTCGTTTCATCATCACCAAGGATTCCACACATCAGGAACAAAACTACGTTGGGTTTGGACTTGTTCGTTAGTCCCCACCCACCACATTGGTGGTTTTAAAAAAAATCACCATCAATAAAACATGCCATGATGAGGGTATAAAAATCACATGAATAACTTTATACCGAAAAACCCCAACCTCAACAAGGAAGGCGATCTTCAGCGTCACGGTACACGATGTCGTGGAGAAGATGATCGTAGGCGTCGTTGGGGCGCGCCGAGGAGGAAGCGGCGTCTCCTCTCTGGCCCCGGGGAAGAGGATTGGTGCCGCGTCGTTGATCTCTGAGGAACGAGAATTATTCTCCATTCTTCGTTGGAGGTCGGCGTTCTCCGTTGTTTTTCGTTGGAGACTGGTGTTCATTCACTCACAACGAAGCTCCCCCCTTGATAAAATTAAAAGTTCCCCCTATTATTTTTTTATACGCAAAGAAACTCTCCCATAATTAATTTACCACACTAAATAAAATGTGTTGACATTTAATTAAAGAAGGGAAAGAGAAGGTTCCCTATAATTAAACGCGTTGGCCGTTTAAATTAAAAATGGGAAATGAAAGGTTCCTCATTAAATTATGGGTTGACATAATTTAATGGATTGAGGTAACATTTATGGAGGTTTTCAAAATAATGGGGTTTCTTAAAGAGATTTAGAGGGAAATAAATGGTGGGCCTCGTGCGGGCCCCCACCTCTTTAACATCCTCACATGGGTAGTTAAGTAGTTGTGGGCCCCACTCTTAACTACCCATGGGAGGGAAAACCACCTTAAGAAAAATAGAAATTGTTTCAACAATTTTTATTTATTTCTTAAACAAACCCCCCAAAATTATCTTCTCCTCTTTTTCGAACGAAACTATGGTAAGTGTCCCCTTAAGCAATTACCAGCATTGCGAGTTCATTGGTGCCCTCAGATTTTAATTCCGAGCACCTATTCAAAAGTTTTAAAAACCTGCTCGTTCGTTCACTAATCATACACAAGATAAACTTCGAAAATTGATTTTGGGCACAATGGGCCTCGGAATAAAATGCCGTCACAGGCCACAGACTCGTAAAATTCCAAAGTATTTTAAAAAAAATACCATGAAATTTTTGGGTCTTTACATTACTCCCACCTTAGGGGTTTAAATTCCCTTAAATATATAACATAAACTAGGGAAACAAATGGGGGTAATGAGAACGCATTTGAGCCTCCCGCTCCCATGTTATCTCCTAGAGGTTCCCGTGTTTCCAACGAATGTGCACCAGAGGTATCGACCATCCACATAGGACTCGCTCCTGTCGATCCTCAATCTCCACCAGGACCTTCGCAAAAGTCACCCCATCATCGATGTCCAGCTCCCCGTGGCGATGATGTGCGTTGGGTCATGCACGTATCTCCTCAACTAAGATACGTAGAAGTCATTGTGCACCCGGTGCAACTAAGGTGGAAGGGCCAGGCAGTAAGACACCTCTCCTACCTTACTGAGGACCTGAAAAGGACCGATGAAGCATGGAGATAACTTGCCACCCCGACCAAATCTCCACAACCCACGTCGATGTGAGACCCATAAGAAAACATAGTCTCCATCCTCAAACTCTAGTGGTCTCTGTATCCTATCATCATAGGACTTCTGTCTGCTCTATGCAGTCCTAATCCTCTCTGGGATGACCAACACCTTCTCCGTCGTAGCCCAAACCATCACGGGTCCTACAAGTGCTGACTCCCCTTGGTCAGTCCATCACAGAGGTGATCTGCATGGTCGGTCGTACAGTGCCTCGTAAGGTTCCATCCCGATGGTGTATTGGTTGCTATTGTTGTACACAAACTCCACCAAGGGTAAGTGATCCTCCCAGTTGTGACCAAAGCCAAGGAAAATGAATGGATCATGTCCTCAAGTGTCTGAATGGCCCTCTCTGTCTGTCCATCCTTCTGAGGGTGAAAAGTAGTTCTCAGGCATAGTTGTGTGCCAAAAGCCTCCTGTAACCCCTTCCAAAGTCAGGAAGTAAAGTGAGTGTCTTGATCGTAGATGATAGACGATGGAATACCATGAAGCCGTACGATATCATGAACATATAGGCATCCCAAGATATCTACTGAGCCCTGCTCTCTGATCGAAAGGAAGTTGGCCGACATGGTGAGTCGATCTACGATCACCCAGATGGTGTCGTGTCCTCTGGAAGTATGTGGAATTCTCGTCAAGAAAAACATGGATATCCCGTCCCACATCCACTCCGAGACCAATAAGGACTGTACCAAGCCTGTAGGTACCTGGTTCTCCTCCTTCACTTGCTGGCAAGTGAGGAATTGGGAAACAAAATCTTCCACAACCTTCTCCGAACCCGGCCACCAGTACTATTATCTGAGGTCCTAATAAATCTTCGCTACTCCATGATGTACCGCAAGATGGGAAGTGTGGAACTCCCTCATCACCTCCTCATTTAGTGTAACTGGTACCATGGTACATCCTCGAAAGAGGATGAATTACTCCCAGCCTTCAAAAAATACATCGGGTGGTAGCCCTAAGGATATTTGAGCACGTCGCGTCTCACAGTCAAAGTCTCCATGCTATGCCTCTCTAACCCGCTGAAGAAGTGGAGGAGTGACTGTGAGGGACTATAGATAGGATGCCCCATCACTATCCAAAAAGTATATCTATAAATCGGCTAACTACTATGTCGCCTCTCCAAGTAGCTGAATGTCTGATCTCTTGCTGAGAGCATCTACCACAACATTCCCCTTCTTAGGAGCATAGAAAATCTCAAATTCATAATAATGGAGGAACTCAAGCCATCACCACTGTATCAGGTTCAGTTCCTTCTGCGAAAAAATGTACATGAGACTCTAGTGGTCAGAGTAGACTATGAAGTGCTCACCCATCAGATAGTGTCACCACATCTTCAGGGCGAAGACCACTACTGCTAACTCTAGGTCATGGGTGGTGTAGTTATACTCGTGCTTCCTTAACTACCATGAACCGTAAGCGATCACTGATCTCTCCTGCATCAAGACCCACCCAAGTCCGGTCCCTAATGTGTCGCAGTATACTACATACCCTACGCCCTCCTCTGGCAGCCTCAAGATGGGCGCACTGGTCAATCTCTGACTCAACTCCTGGAATCTCTGCTAACATCTATCTGAACACACAAAGGGTTTCCCTTTCTTCCTCAAAGCTTTAAGCGGTGCTGCAACTCTGGAGAAGTTAGGAATAAATCTCCGATAGTACCCAGCCAGACCTAGGAAACTCCACACCTCCGTCACGCTCCTGGGTGGCTCCCAAGTAAGTATGGCATCGACCTTCACGGGATCCACTGCAACTCCCACCTATGAGATGATGTGCCCCAAGAAGTGAACCTCTCGAATCTAGAAATGGAACTTAGAGAGCTTACCATAAAGCGGGTTCTCTCAGAGTGTATCCAATAAAATCCGTAGGTGGTAGGCGTGCTCCTCCTCGGTCGTTGAGTAAATCAATATTCTCTCAATGAAGACTACGAAAAACTGATCGAGGTAGGGATGGAATATTCTGTTCATGAGACTCATGAACACTTCTGGAGTATTGTTCACAGGGAAGGTCATGACCAAGAAATCATAGTGGTCGTACCAACACCTGAAGTCCGTCTTTTACACATACTCGTCCTGAACTCAGAGCTGATGATTGCCTGACCTGAGGTCTATCGTCAAGAACAAACGTGATCCCTTGAGCTGATAAAAGAGGTCTTCAATCCTCAGAAGCGGATACATGTTCCTCACGGTCACCTGGTTCAGGCGACGGTAATCGACACACAGTCGCAAGCCCCTATCCGCCTTCTTGGTGAATAGGACTGGAGAATCCTAGGGTGAAACACTGGGTCGGATGAAACCTTTCCCATGTAAGTCCTCCAGTTATACCCGCACCTAACGAAGCTCGGCGGGAGCATTCCGATATGCTGGAGTGGATATCGATGATGTCCCGGGGTATAGGTATATATATAAATCTACCTCCCTATGAGGAGGTAGTCCTGGGACATCGTCCAGAAAAACATCTTCATACTGATCCACCACTACAGGAAAACTCAGACTCCACACGTCCACTGCTCCGAGGATGAGACTAGTCAACTAATGTGTGATCGACATCCCTCTCCTCTACATGAGTCTGTAATGTACTACGAAAGGTTCCCTTATCATTGGTGAAAGTGAACCTGGTCCCATCTCTGCGGACACACCGCACCTTTCACCTAATTCATTCAACCTGAGCATGGACTGTAGATAACCAGTCCATACCCAAGATGACGTCGTAAGGCCTCGACGCTACAACATGAAGATCCCAGCCGAAGCTCTTGCCTCCTAGAGTAAGATCACATAGATGTCACCAGTGCGTAATCTTCGAGTCTGCTCCCGTAGAATTCTCTAGACGTAAGGATCAAGCCAGCAGCTCTGTCGGAATCTCCGAGCTCTGAACAAGGGTATCGGAAATAAAATAATGACTCGCACCTATGTCTATAAATACTATAGTAAGGGTGGAGTAGACACAGATAGTACCTCAAATCATCTCAGGTGTGTCGTGGTCGTAAACCTCTGCTACCTGGAGTTGAGCATGCCTCTACCCGCCCGCTCCCTATGGTCGGGGTGGTAGTGGTAGAGCATCGAAGCATCATCCACCACCCGCTGCTCGGCCAGCTTCTCTGCCTCGTCCGCCTGCACAATATGGACCACCACGGTCGAACCTCTGCCTCTGCCTTGGAGGTCCCTCCACTGTCTGCTGCTCGTCTGCATGGCGGGTCGGGCAGTCATAAGCCAGGTGGCCCTTCCCACTGCATGCATAACATTGTCTGCTCCTCGGAAGGATGGCTATTCGTCGTGTGCCCCGCACAACCAATCTCGTGTCCTGAGGTCACCCACCAGACAGCTTGCTCTACTTGGACCCCTACGTCATTTGTCAACTACCAGTTGTAGAATACTTCGCTCCGTACCGTCCTACGGTGGGTCTCGCTGCTGATGGCTGCTCGGAAAGAAATCTCTCCACTAGCACGGCTCGCTCTAGCACCCCTAACTGGGCTGGGATACTGAGTGGAATCGTCGAAGCTCTGATCTCATGCCTCATCCCTATCTCAAAGGTCCAGGCCCAGAATAACGAGTCCCGTACCATATCCGTGTAGTAGCGTGAGAGGTCGGTAAATCTCGCTGAGTACTGGGCTACTAACATGCTGCCATGCTGTAGCTGTAGTAACTCCTGGATGCGTACCACATAGGGTGGCTGGAACAAACTCCGAGCGGAAGAGGCTCTCGAAGTCCGTCCAATGTAGATATGCCTCATCGTTTACCTGGAGAATCAGGCTCCACCATCTACCTACTACTGCGTGCAGGAGACTCGTGACAAGGATAACCATGTGGTCTACTCGTGTCCCTACCAATCTGAAGACTCTGACGATAGCCTCCAGCCAATCCTTCTCTACCTAAGGATCTGTCTCTCCGTGGAAAATGGGTGGCCTCTGTCTATGAAACTCATGAAAAGTGATCAGGCGGTATGCACTCTCTTCCGCTGGTGCTGGTAGAAACGGTGGATCGACGGGTCAAGGTACCGCTGGTGCCTCCTCTAAAATGGGGCCATGCACTGTGGCCTCATCGCTCGGTGGATTTCCATATCATACATAGCTCAGAACCCTAGCTGGTTGCCGTCATGGGGCCATCCATAAAAGAAACAGGTGTACCAAAATTAATACAGTATACCCAGTGAGCTGACATAAAGTAATCACAAAGAAAGCTTTTGAAACACACATGCAATCAATGTTTTCATGCACTGAGTCAGAATCCAGAAGTTAGGGTCCTGGTGCATGGATACGTCGGTCGCCGCACCAACACTGGATTCCCCGGACTAATAACCACACTCATTACTCTAAATATTACTGCTTCACAGAGAAGAAATTATTAGAGTTCTGAGTTCTGCGGTAGAACTGACCCTTTGATACCAATTTGTCACGACCCGTCCTCAGGGCCCTTGCCGTGACTACCCCAATCCCACCTTCCATAGGCCAGGGGCGGGCGACTAGCACCAAAGGTGTAAATCCCAAAAGATGTGATGGCATTGCCTTTATTAATTAACATACATAACAGAGTAAGCAAGAGAAGTAATCACTTTGTAAAACTGAGTACAAGGTAAGTGATGAAAAAGTAAATGGGCCATTATACAAACCCAACTGAAGGTACAGTTCAACTGAAAGGAAAGTGCAACAACAGTAAGAAAAACAGCAACACCGAGTCGTCCTTCGGAAATTCCACCTGAAGGGTGGGTGCAGATAGCCTCCTCAGCTCCTCGGGTTCGGCCATCCGCTCCGTATACGTCCCGCCAAGTAGTCTACCTCTGGGTACCATCCAGCTCCACAAGCCTCCACCTCGATCAGTGTTGTCCGTCGTCTGCATCCAACACAACGTAGTGCGGGCATAGCCCGTGCAAGGGTGAGTATACGATACTTAGTAGGGACCCCGAGACCCCCGAAGGTCTCTTAGAATCCACGAAGGATAAACCTAAAGAGAAAGTTACAATCACGATGTATCAACAACACTACTTAGATATATGCACATACATATATCTAAGGCATCAGATACAATTCGGAGCCCATGCTCAACCCATTCCACATAGGAAAACAAAACCCAATCCACACAGGAAGCAAGTCAACCACATCAATGATAATGATTGAGAATCAAGACTCAGCTCACATAAGTATACACTTCTTAAGGCGATGGAGATGATCAGATGTAGCCATTGATTCATCTAAGCTATCAGACCCACATAGGATACAAGACCAGCTAAGCTGTCAGACCCACAATGGATACAAGACCAGTTACTCTGCCGGACCCATATAGGATACACGTATATAGTCAAATTTTGTCGGACCCACATAGGACACAAGAACGGTAGACATCGTCATCGAACCCACGGAAGATTCCAGTATGGTCATCTTCACTGTCGAACCCACGGAGGTTCCAAGTACAGTCATCCTCATTGCCGAACCCACAGAGGAACTAAGTGAAGTCGTCATTGTCGCAGTCACAGCCAGCTCTAGGGTTCCCGCACACAACTTGCTCAATTCTGGGAGGGTCGGCTCCTCGAGAAAGAGAGATAGAGAGTCGATACATCAAATTTCACAAAGTCTAGAGTTGATGTATCCCAAAGATCTGCCTCATCAAAGGAAACCTAACGCAACAGATCATGCGTCAATTAGACGCCTGGTCTGAGAGTTATTGGCTTTTCCATTCCAAGGGCCCGATTGGTTTTTTAATTAAAACCATCCCGACCATACTCCATCTTCATCAAAACCTCAAGCGGAGTAAACCAAAAGGACTATCTCAACAAAATTATCCGAACACAATTGATGGCACGCAAATCAAATGTTCGGTCCTTGAGATAGAATCATTTATGCTCTAAGGGCCCGGTTGATTTCGAGTTCGAACCAACCAGGCCGTACCCATACATTGTCAAAATCTTGAGTGTAATATACCGAAACGACCGACTCGATCCAGGGATTCCTACACAACTGACGATGCGTCGATCGGAGGTACTTATCTCATGTTATGGGACAAAGACCAAAAGCGGTCCGAAGTGGGGGGTCTGGGCCCGGCCCGACCCGGCCCAACCCCCCCCCCCCCCCGGGTTGTCCCGGCCAGGCGCTGCCTGGCCTGCTCCACTCGACCCACACCGACCCGGCCGGGGGGTGCGTTGGCCTGGGCAGTGGGTCGAGGAGGGGGGACATGGTCCCCCCTTTTTTCCGCGGATGCGGCATCTAGCACTGCGTCTCCTCCGGATCCCTCACGACCATAATTAATTTACCACACTAATTAATATGTGTTGAAATTTAATTAAATAAGGGATAGAGAAGGTTCCTCATAATTAAACGCGTTGGATGTTTAAATTAAACAGGGGAAAAGGATGGTTCCTCATTAAATTATGGGTTGACATAATTTGATGGATTGAGGTAGAATTTAAAGGAGGTTTTTCAAATTAATGGGGTTTCATAAAGAGATTTAGAGGGAATTAAATGGCGGGGCTCGTGCGGGCCCCCACCTCTCTAACATCCCCACTTTGGTAGTTATGTGGCTGTGGGACCCACTCTTAACTACCCATGGGAGGGAAAACCACCTTAAGAAAAATCGAAATTGTTCCAAAAGTTTTTATTTATTTCTTAAACAAACCCCCAAAACTTATCTTCTCCTGTTTTGTTAACAGAACTACAGTAAGTGTCCCCTAAAGCAATTACCGGCACTGCAAGTTCCTCGGTGCCCTCAGATTTTAATTCCGAGCACCGGTTCAAAAGTTAGAAAAACTCGCTCGTTTGTTCACTGAACGTACCTGAGCTAAACTTTAAAAGTTGATTCCAGGCACACCGAGACTCGGAATCAAATGCCGTCAGAAGCCACAGACTAGTAAAATTCCAAAGTATTTTAAAAAAATTTCATTGAAATTTCCTAGTCTTTACATAATTGTTGAATTAATTTCTGATGTGTTGATTAAAAGTACACACTGTGTAACTCTAGTTACATGTCATGTACCCCTCTATTATCCATCTATAATACTTTTCTCCTCTAGATGAGTTCATTGATTTTTTATTATTCATATTTTAATAGAAATTATTAAATCTATGAGAAATAAAGGATGAATAAATATATCAGACAATTATTATTAAAAGTAAAATTAAAATTAATTTAATAATAAATTACAAATTAAAAAAAAGCAATTATCATTAAATAATTATAAATAATTATGTGACCTCTCCGATACCACATGAAGTTTCTAGGAAAATTGGTTGTGTGTGATGTGTTGTGAAAAGGTTTTCTCTGTAATATAATCAATGATCAATTAGATATTTACACAAAAAAATAATCATGATTTCAGAAATTAAATCAATGAATAAAGACAAGTGATAGAATATTGGAACTAAGAGAGAGGATAATCACATATTATTAGCAATCAATTTAATTAATTGAATAGTAAACATGTTGTATTTATTTATTCATTGATTTATTTGACAAGATATATACATAGTTCCTTCATTTAATTATTGTAATCAAGGGTAGATTCACTATAGTAGTGATCCGCACATTTTCTAAAACTCATCAGACATCATCATAGGATTCTCCAGGTGCTAACATGGGAGATCATGTCACATACTTATTCCAACTTTGATCACCTCAAGAACCACTTCCAAAGATATCTTCTAGATCTCTCTTGACTTGAGAGTGGGTGGTGGAGGAAGATCACTCTCTATTTCTGGGTGCATTATTGTAGAAGAGTGATCTCTTGGGATTGATAAGATTATCGAAATCTATTTTTCACAATGAAAGAAATAAATTACATTATTTAAAAAATATTATAATTGGTTTTATATATCACCAGGGTTAAAAGAAGAAAATTACACAAGTTACCTTTATTATTTATTTAATCCCTACAGAACCCCATGTCAAATAACAATAATATTATTATTTCTCAACATGTGCTTAAATTGAAAATGAATTAAATATTATTTAATTAGATAATATTCAATATTTATTATTTCTTAGACAACCATTAAAATCAATCCTATATTCCTCCATAATATTTATTAGGCCTTGAATAATGAATATTTCTTCAATAAATAAATATAACTTTATTATTCACTATGAACTATAAAAAGAGTATATTCACTTCATAGTAATGAAATATGTATAAGCAATCAATAATACATGAATAATTATTAAAGAATTTTTGTGAAAAATATTTATTCAAATTTTTATATAAAAAATAATTATATATTTCTTCGTTGAGGTTCTAGATACACATAGTTAGTGACCCTCTAGGCCTCTTTCTATGTTGAATTATGTGATGTATCCTAAAGTCCAATGTTACCATCTAGAATATTTCCATGTAACCCATATATAATGATGGTAACGTTACAATGACATGATACCTGATGTGAACAATCACTGTGAATTATAATCCATTAATCACGATATCTCAAATCAAACAGGTTGCTTGCCGTTGACATCAACCAATTGCTCGATTTCCATATCATTGAATTAGTAGAAATTAAACTTAAGAATTATAAAACATGATTGTGGATTTATTTTGGCTATATCAATTACAATCAAGGTTTCTAAGATATCAACATCAATTAAATTATTAGAGGTTCAAATATGTCTCTCATTATTCATTACTGTAATCTTATTTGTGACGCACCCAAGGTATCCTACCTCAACAAAAACCTAACATAAAACTAATAGACTCATAATACTCCTTGGTAATAATCATAATTTCTATGTACAGACACACATGTTCGCATATAGGGACGTGTAATGACATATATTACTTTGGATTTCCTACGAGCGGTACTTGTTCTCATTATACAATAGTTGATATTTCCATGAAATACAAAATGAGATGGTTCCTCGAAGTATTATGAGTGTCCATCCCTATTATAATGTATCTTTCATTACATTCCAATAATATCATGTGGATACAGAACATATATTAACGAATATTGACATAGTTTTTCCGAGTTCTGATCACAACGAGGAACAACTATGACCATTTAGTGCGACAACAACTCTTGGGACATTATCGAATACTATATTACACAAAGAACAATCATGATGTTTTGAGGTGATTATTAATATTCAAAACAATTAAAACATGTTATCATAATGTACATAGAATTTGGTTCTTGAGAACTATCTCCGAAAATAATGTCATGTCATTTCATTTCATTTATGTCATGTAACATTTATATATTGACCAACTCGCTAAGATATACATAAGATAAATATAAAGACTACTGTGATTAAAACACTATATCATATTTAATAGAGATATGATGTTTACCTTAATGTTATAGAGTACCCTTCAAAAAAGTGTTGGATATAGATATGAGTTTCAACAGGACTTATCACCCTTAGATTGATGTTATATTTGAGAACCCCATTTAAAATATTTAGGATTGATATGATTATTTTCAATGCATTTCCAAGGATTTAGGGATAATGACCTTCACCAAGTGGAGTTCTTATATAAAAAAAATACATTCTATAATTCAAATGATACCTTATAAGGTTATATATGGGAATAGGTTTTGAAATTCAACATATTCATATCACGTTGAAATGAATAAGATGATGGGACCTGATCTTATCGATGATATGATATATAAATCAGAATCATATAAAATCCCTGAAAATTTAATATAAAATCAATACAACTAATCATAAAAAAGACCTATAGTCTGAGGTCAGTGATATGGTGTCCCTTAGTATGTCATCCTAGATGAATGTCATGATATTTCATAAGAATGGGATTCTTAGTCCTATATAAATAATCCCATTTGATATCATTAATCACATCTAATATATAGTCTATGAAGAATAACTCCAACATAATGTGTCACAAGTATACTATATATTCCATGTCCTGAACATAATAAACTACACAAAAACCCCTCATTTGAATTTAACCCAATGTTTGTCCATTTGGAGAATTATTTTTCATATTAAGAGAAATATTTTATGTTGTTTTATCATTGAGAAAACTTTCTAAAAAATAGGACATCTCACCTTGTTAATTTAATGTTGGAAAAAAATTTGAGGACGATATAACAGAATCATACGAGTTGATGAAACAAAAGTATCATTGCATATTTTAGACAATGGAATGAAATTTTGATGTACTAATTTAGAATGGGGGTATTAATGTAAAAACGCATGGTTTTATAAATTAATTTACATTTTAAATGAACAAATTTTTTATTAATTAATTAATTTATTGAAAACACAAGAACTAGATTTCTTATTTTATTTTATATAATTGTAAAATAAAGTGATTTTTTTTATTTTTTAAAACATTATTATGAATCATAACTATTGTTAATAAAGATATTATATGGTTACCATTAATACATTTTTATATTTTGGGTTATAATAAAATGTAACTGAAATAGATGGAAGAAGTGGCGGCCTCATCTAGTAGATCTGTAGCATATAAAGCTAATTTTTCTAAGCATCTGAGAGAGATGCAATCAAATTTATTTTCCATTGAATAGTCATAATCCAAGATTCATCATCAAAATAATGTAAGAACCCATTTTAAAAAGATGTTAAATATTATATAAATCACCACCCAAAACCATGTTTATCAAAAAACCCCGATAAAGTATGACTATCTCACAACTTTCCCAATGGTTGTATACTGGTGTAATTTGATATTAAATATCCATAACAATGTAGACTGAATTTCAGTATTTTAAATATAATAAAATAATGATTATATTGATCACTTTTAATTATTTATTTATAATTATAAATAATTATCTAATGACATTGATAAAAATAATATTTTAATATGATGAATCGAAATTTATATTTTCATCAAGTGTATAGTTTCAATTAATATACACGTTTTCTTAAATCCAAGAGTATGGAAACAAATATTACATTCCTGAAATAATTTTATTAATGAATATAAATTTAAATATAAATTCTAATATAATTTAATTATGTCAGATAAAATTTTTACAAGGGTAAAAAATATTTATTTTCCAAAAAACAAGTATTTTCTAATAAATAAGGATATATATTTGAAGTGTAAATTAACGTAATTATAAAATTATTTTTTAAAATATAAATATCATTTTTGAAATAATATTCTTGGAATAATATATTAGTAAATTTTTCATAATATAAATTATTATATAAATATAAATAAATTATTATGACATCATAGTGGTATAAATGTGATATAACAATTACTATAAAATGCTCACCTGGAATAAATGAATCATGAATTTAATCTCAATCTACCAATATAATATCCTCCAATGGTTTTCCCACATCATTAATAATATAGTTAAATAATTTTATATGAAACTAATCAATGAAGTTATTTTCTTCATCTCCTTTTTCATTACAGTACTTCCTTTGTTTTTATATTTTTAAATCTTAATTAATTATATTTTAATGTTTTCATAAATATCCATTCACTGTCATTTATTTTTTTAATTACTGAGTAAATTTTTATCCCCTATCATTATAACCTTTACATAATCCATTACAATTCTAGAGTAAAGGATATCCCTCCCTTCCTTTCCATTTAGGCACATTCATTGTATTTTAACATTTTATTTGAAATTGTTAATTTTTTTAGTTATTTTTACCCATATCATTACTATATTATTGATTATGAATTTAATATATTTAATGAAATTCCCTTATATATCATGTATAGATCTACTTATATCTTCAGTATTCTCTTTCAATGTTCTATTTTTGGTATTGACCCTAATGTCAGATCATGGTTTGGTAGTGTTATTGGCAATGGGAGTGGTAGGAGGGATTTAGGAAGGCTAGAGAAGAATCAAATGTACTGTAATTGGAATACAATACATTTTTTAAATTGGTGAAATGTTATAGAATGATTGGCCCATTTTCAAATCATTTTCATTATTTTCCTAGGGTTAAGGATCATGAATATTATGTTGTGTGTATGTAACGTCTATGGTAGGTAAATTCTTGAGTAGTTTTTTTATAGGACAAAGGGGACTAATTTTTTAGAAACATGCCCCTCCCTTAATCTTATCCACCATGCATAAGATCTCACCACCATAGGAATATCTCTTTGAGCTTTGGTTAGGTTCTCCTCTATTCCTTCAACCGATCTCTCATTTTAGACCAGTCAATCACATTTGATGGATTCTATTATGTCCTTCAATACATTGGATTTTTTTTCCTCATATTTTTTGAAATTTTCCTACAAGATAATATCCACCATATTTGGGCATTGATTAGTTCTTTGGATTTCATCCAATTTAAAAAAATCTAAAGAACGTTACTATACGAGGAGAGTTTTATGAGGATACAGTAGGATATCGATGATTCATCCCTCTAATATCTCTATTTTTTAAAAAATATTCATTGTGTGTGGATTTATTTCAAAAGGATTATCTTATTAAATTTATATTCCATAAAAATAATCATTATTCTCATATTTGAGAGACCATTATATATAAGTTATCTAATTTTGAGGTTTTTATCATAATGATGACCGCCCCATATAGGGTCTTATTCTTATTTATGCATGTAGTACCTTTATATGACTATTTGTGCCACCATTCCGGTGTTCCATAACCAAGAAATCATAAAGGTGAGTGTTATAACTAAATAAATGGGCTGATAATTCCAATAACATGTATTAATTGATGTTACCCTCTATGAAAAGGGTTTTAATCAATTAAATGAATCATTAAATGTTAATTGGAATATATATTTATTCGTATCACTTATCATAATTTATTATAAATTAATTAATTATTGTTTAATGCATATATGCCACCTTATATTGAATATGAATGGTAAATGAATGAACTAACTAATTAAATATGTAATTGATGTATTAATTGGTTTTATGTTCTTGTTATGGCTTGCCAACCTATGAAAGGTAACTTAATGAATCCATTAACTTATTAAAATTAAATATTATTGCTTATCCTTAATTAAATAATGAATTAAGTATAAGGATCCTTTTGAGTAAGGAAATGTTCAACATTATAGGAGTGGTTAGACGTGATCCATCCATTGATTCCTAAAGAATTCCCCTAAGCACTCATTGGTTATATTTCGATTCAAGGATGTTGGTTTCCAAGGGAGATACCATCCTTGGAACCTGATAATTTTCTATTAGTGGATTCCAAGAATAATGTTGTAGTATCCTTTCACTGTCATTCGTCTATTAGGATTAATTGATAAACTGCCTGGATTCACTATGATGTCTTCAGACAAGGGGCTCTGTTGCTATAGCTATTGGGCTTAATCAATTCTTATCTTGTATTACCTTGTAAGATATAATTATAATTGATTGGTATTATATTATGGAGGAATACCTTGGAAAATTACCCTTGGATTACACTCTGACCCTTATTGCATGGCTGTATATTATTACTAAGTTGGAAGGACCCATGGGGTCATGGATTCTTTTTTTTATTATGATATATCCTCATCACTATTATCATTACTATAGTATTCCATGGTTATTACCCTATACCATCTTCACTATTATCATTAATATAGTATGCATTATTATAATATAAATCCTTTATAATTATTATTATCATAATTTTATGTTTTATGTAGTTATACATAAGTGACCCTACTATTAAACTGACGATAAATGAAATAATTAATTTATTACATGTTTAGATACCAATTGAGGCTATATTATGTATTTGGATTATTGTATTACAATACTTCTTTTTAGTTAAAATGTTCATTTTTAGGATCAAAATATGATGTAGATGATCAAAAATACATGAAAGGGGTTAATTATATACTTTAAAAAATTACATTGGAACTTTTAAAGTTATTATAAAACTTTCTATTGTCTAAAAATGTTAAACAATGTAAATTCACATTACCTATTAGATCTACAAACTTGTAAGATTCTAGAAATATGGTTCTAGATATGAAACTTAAGATAAGTTTACAAGGACAAAGATTCTATCTTAAAGCGTATAGTGTCACATTAATCAGAGTGTAGAAGTATAAGAATGTATAAGATAGTTATACATTCTTTAATAATAAAAATAAATTTGAAAACAAACATGAAACAATACAAGTAACAAGTACAAAATCTTTTAACCCAAATAGTAGGGTATCCAACAACCTTGGATAAAGGTAACTAGAATTGTACTTTCAATAATTTCTATCCTACTCAAACTAGGGTAAGCCCTCGATAGGAATTTTGGAGTCTGTATTGATATCCCCACATGCCCTCTAACTTCAAGGTAGTCGGCACCTCTATTTTTCTTTATCAAGGATGTCCTAGAAATTTAAGGTAGTCAGAACCTCTGTCATCTTATCCCATGAAGCCCTTGATTGTACAAAGAAAAAATCAGAGTCGCATGAAGAAATCTAAACAAGATGTTCAGTACACACAAGGCCTAATAGTCTCTCTCTCTAGAAATCACTTTAGCAGTGTGTAATCTCTAGAGTTGTAGATCAGTATTGAGCTCGTTCAAATGATCTCCTATTTATAAGCGTTTCTCAAATGGTTGGATCCCTCCTCCAATGGTCATATTTTTCCTTGAATTTTGGAGGTACCTATACATGTGTCATTCCGTTAATGGTTAGTTAGAAAAAGAATGCACTAAATAATTTCATAACTATAATAAGGATAATTAAAACATGGCTGATCTACTAATTCTATTTTTCAGAGTACAAAGAAAAAACAATGTTTGTTGTCTAAGAATAAAAAATTCGGAGTCCATATTACATGGATATTCATATTCAGTTTTTCAGTTAATTTGGAATCAGAATTATGTAGACTTCAGTGTCTAACTTCCGAGGACATTGATGTCTTAATTCTATGCAATTCAGAACCTGAATTCTGAGGAATTCAGCGTCTAAATTCCATGGAATTTGGAACCTGAATGATAAGGAATTCAGAGTCTGAATTCTAAGGAAGTCGGAGTGGGAATTCTAAGGAATTCAAAACATGAATTCTGAGGAATTCGGTGTCTGAATTCTGAGAAATTCAGAGTCTAAATTCTATGGATTTCAGATTATGAATTTCAGAGAATTCTGAATCTGAATATCAGAGAATTTAGAATCTGAATTTCTGAGAATTGAGAATCTGAATTTCAGAACCTAAAAATAGAATAATCTATATCTATGTGTTTATATTATTCCTAGGTTTTAGATATGAAACTGATTTTTACACTTTAGAAATAAAAAGAGTTAGAAACTAAATCATGAACAATGAAAAAAAGGTAAGGATAAGATTTCCTTGGGGAAGGAAAAATTTCCTTATAAAAAGAATTTCAGGGAAGTAAAATTTTCCTTGAGATAGAGTTTTTGTGATTTTAAAAACATAAAGGAATGGAAAAGCTACATGGATACCTTATTGACTCAACAACATTCACACAATTAGTTTATTTTCATGTACCAGATGGTATATGTGACATTGGTGGTGGACTATTGATATTTATTTTACACTCTATTGGATACTCCATTGGAACCCAATAATATATATATATATATATATATATATATGATTTAACAAGTGTAAGTGTCCCACTATGGACACTTGATTTATTTTATGCATTAGGACGGAACATGAAAGTAGATGACCAGGCTAGTGCTCAAGATGTTAGATAGTTTTTGGTTTATTTTTTATTACTTTTTATAGAATGTAATTTTTTATACTATGAACACTGATTTACAAGATTAATAGAGATATGACATAATTTTTCATAATTTTTTATATGATTCAGTTTTATATTTGAGTTCGGTTATATTTTTCATCTTGTTAAGCTTTCATCCACTACCATGGGTTACTGGTATAGTCAACTTACATTATGTTTCCACAGTGCCATCAATATATATATATTATTTTATTCCATATATATTATTAATTATCCATTATTTTGCATATTATAATAGTGTTAATAGTCCCCCAACAGACACACCCTATGAAATTTCAACTATTCAACAGACAATTTCAAACAAGGAGGTGCACATGAGGCCATGTGTCCAATCTAGTTTGTGGAAACTTTTAGTGGATCCTAGGATAGGACCTCAAAATGTGTTATCATCGTGGTTCCTTAAATTCATTACCATTTTTGGATAATTGAGTAGATATTAGGAACTCTTTGGAACATGGTAATAATTCATTCTTGGGTGTATCTATCCCACATTCGGGCTAAATACATAGTTTCCTAAAGTTGGAAATTTTGTTATGTATTTAACATGTTAATATAGATATAATTCCACCATTTGGTGATGTACATGAGGTGTGATGTTATTATTATTATTATTTTTATTGAGGGTTATCTTTCATTCCTTTTCATGATGAGATGGGTGAAAGTAATAATCCTTACTGTTATCTCTATAGATAAGAAGATTTCACATTCCATACATATGACATGGCATATTTTTGTATTTCACTACATTCATTACTTGTACATGTATGTGATTGTAGAGTAATACATTATTGATTTTTATATTCCTGTGATGTGGACATCTTCTTTACGATAGGTATTTTGTTATTTAATGTTTCAACTTCTATATAAAAGTATTTTCTTGTATATGTTGTTGGTTTAATCTTAAATATTTCTTTTCTACCCATGTTAGTGATGTATCTCTGGTTACACGATCTTCTCTTTGTCTATGATTGAGTTATTTCAAGTTTCAATTCATGTGTTCTATGGGCCCTCATGGATTACAATTGGTAATTCACTAATTCAATCCATCATATATTACCTCTAACACTCTGAGACTGGAGGTATATGGGTTGAAATGAAAATAAATGGGTATTGATTTTAGTGATAATGTGTATGGGACCTTACTCACTGGGAATAAATATTTATTTTATCAAATTTTTATACATAATATGTCAAATTAAAACTAATAAATTAATGATTAATGTGTGAAATGTTATGGTTTCTACTAAATGAAGAGTAAATTTGTGAATAAAAATTTCACTTACTATAACCCCTATAAAATAATAATGAACACTTAACAATACAAAGACTTATAAGAAGAATGTTGGGGTAGTAAACTTAGTTTTGATCCCTTATTCATATGTTCTACTTCTTTTAGCTCTTCTATGTACTCGTAAATATGGTTCTGAAGTGTTTTATTGGTATTTTTGGGGACGTGACCACCTATTGTGCTCATGGAATGCACTAGGATAGAGTCGATGATCACACTATAGAGATGATGGCCCTTGAGCTGCCTGCCATACCACAAGGACTAAAAAATGTGGGACACCAATTATACTAGATCATGGACCATATGATTTTATTTGATAGGTATTTCTATGTTGGATGAATTCTATTCAGAGTTCTCCACTACCTACACCTATAATGGATTATATGAATCCTGAGATCTAGTAGTAGCATCTTCCCATGAATTCATGTTATAGAAGTCCTCAGGTTTATGAGTCTTAGATAAAGGCCAACATATCTGTTTTTTAGAATCATGAAATTCCTCCAATGTGGAGGGTCAATAATGACACCTATATATTGGAATTTATTTGTCAAACACTGGTGGGACGTGATTACCCTAGATAGTACAAATCATGATATGGTTTTTGATGACTTTTATATTTTATTCAATGAGTACTTATTTCCTTTGAAACTAAGAAAAGACTAATATATACAATTAATTTATCTTTAGACGAGTGTTAAGAAATTTATGGATTATTTAGTGTGTTTCACTAGGATGTAGTGATTTAAACTTCTTATAGATGGTGATGAGATATCGCATGTCAGATGTTTTCAGGATAGGCTCCAGTATGACATCTATACTTAGGTGAATGTGTTTTTCCGTCCTATATTTTTCGAGATCATAAACTAGAAAATTATCACTGAATACAACCTAAGGGAATTTTATAGTATCTGGAGTAGGGGATTTATGATGAGTTGTGCATGTAGTTCATCCAAACTTAAGGAGAGTTCATTGATGGTTTCATGTTATGGTATTAGATTCTTGAGTACCCATACTGGTATCCATATATTATGATATCATTTGGTATGAAATGCGAATCTAAATCATTACTGTGATAGATACAATCTACATTTTCGTTCTTATGGTGGAATATATAATTTGAAGAGACCCTGTCATAACATTCTATCTACTTCCAATGGAAGTGAATATTCTCCTGATCCACCATCAGGGAAAGGATATTTTACCTCACATGAGGTGGGGAGTTGGAGTAGCATTGGAAGGAAAAGCCATTGAGGAGTTTGTGGACATGGTATCCATACTTCTATCCATTAATGTCAGTATAAAGGACCACATAACTATATTTACTCTTTATAACCTGGGAAATGTATTTGTTTGAAAATTATTTTTTATTGGGGTGTGATGACTCCGAAAATTCCATTGGGAGTGCTGTTAATGAGAGTACACTATTACATCAACATTCCCCTTGAGGTATCCAACTATCCCTAATTGTTGGACCACTTTGTTCACAAGATGAAAAGAATCAATGTCATTCTCAGGATGGATTGGCTGGTACCATATAACCACTATTTAAATACACCAATCTTTCATGGTAAATTTCCCTTGAAATAATTCAATAGCTTGCATTGTACGCAACTTCGAGATTCTAACAAATCGTGACCAATCAAAGTAGCCATTATGAATCGTAATACCAATTTTTTGAAATATTAAAAAATTTATCGTTCAAAAATGACTTCATTTTTGGATTCAGAATATCCAAATTAGCCTAGGGTTAAATTTTGGTATTTTTCTGAAAACATTAATATTTTGATGAATAGTGAAAATTACTAAATTTTAATTAAAAACAACTTTTTTAATCGAAATAATTAATAGTGATAAATGATGAATTTAGGTGTTTTTAAAGTATATTTAGAATATGTTTTTACCATTTAATACAATTTTGGTCATTGGACATAATTTCACACTTAATCCAGATATAAACAAGTGTCAATCTTTTGATAGTTATGATTTCTTAAAAACACGCTGTTTATTTTGATAGCTGGAATTAATTTTAAATTAATTTATGCCACTTTTGTGTTTTGAATTTAGAAAAATGGATTCCATATTAATAATCAGGAGGTCCAAATTGTGTAAATATGTAACTTTTATTTTTAGACATTTTGAATAATTATTTCGGTAAATATTTTATTTACCATGGTTAAAGGGTAAATCCGGTAAATAAGGGTAAATAAATAATATTATAATAATACTAAATTACCCTAAAACGTATCTTAACCCTATTTTTTGATACATGTATAACCTTCAGCATCTTTGGGTATATTTTGGGACACCATGGAGCCACCTGTATGTGATACTAACACTTTATATTAATTAAGTTAAAGTAAATACAAAATTACATAAGCATATATCCTTTAGAAAAACAATTTTTACATAAGTTTGTATATGTTATCATTTTGACTATAAATATTCATTATAAAGATAAAAATATTTAATACATCATGGTACTTTTGTTATAATGTTTATACATCTAATAAACTAAATTATATTTGACACAATAATTATGTAGTTCTTACCTCATTCATAAATGTTTTAAATAAATAATATTATAAAGACTAAAATAATACCCAAAACCTATCCAATTATTATTGGATGATTTCATTTCGATCATGAGTCATATTATATCCATAATTAATTTGTTTTGGACCTTTAGAAACCGAATACCATTATATAATAAAATAATATTTTCAATCATTCCTAAAGAGCCCCTCCTCCCCCTTATAAAAGGACACCACTTCTACGAAATTCCTCACACCTCTCATGAATTTTTGATCGTCCAACCACTGCCCATATAATCTCCCTACGTTCCTATACTCCTACTAAAAGAATTACCTTATGTTGAAGGAACTTCAAGAGTCCTTTTTTGGTTCAAACTAAAGGGAGTTACCCAAATTAAAGGTAACAATTTCTCTTAGCTTCTTTTCTTTTATTTTACTTCTCCAACCCCTAAACTCATCTTATTATTTCTTTTGTAACAACACCAGTATACTCGAAATACTAGGATATTGTTATGAGAATTATTTAAAATACATTTACACACACCACCATCTAATGGGTGAAAAATATAATGTTTCTGTGGATGGCAACCAAAGGCCTCACGAAACAATGATTGTTCAAATATCTCCTACCACCTCTCATGGTGGACATTATGATAGAACTATAATTAAATATTATATTAATGATATTTATTTTATATATAAGCTTCTGTAATTCCATTTTATAGCATAACATTATTTGTTTCATATGGTATATATATACGATAATTTCATTTGAGGAAGTGCGAATTATCGCCCCCTCAAAGTGATATGACTCGTTTATACCATACATGGAAATTATAAAGGATGTTGATAATGAACTTAAGTAACACATATAAGATATTATATTATACTAGAATAATAATATACCTATTTATCATTTGGTATTTATTCCTTTAAAAATGAATAATGAAATGGAAGTAGTATCTGTGCGTATGTACGGACTACCGTCTCCACGAACGCAATGAGATTCATTCCCCATCATATCCATTCAAGTCCAATTCTCATTTTATTATTAAAAATAATGTTTAAGTATATGATATCATTCTATATGTGAATATGATACAACCTATCCCTAACGAATAGAGCTTATGTAACAAAACATATAAAATAAAACAAGTAAGTTAACACCCGAAATGACGACAATACCAAGATATTTTTAACAAAGTAGTGTTAAAAGATCATATATGATATCATATTAATCAATATGATTCTTTTATAATTTAATAAAAATTATTTCACCATTATACAGGGGGTTAAAATACCCTCAACCAAGAAAAGTACAAGGTAATGGTTTATTTCACAATCTCTTCATTATCCGAGGTTGTTTATACATAATTCTCTACTAGGACTTCTTTATTATCCACATCCATGTTTCTTAAAAATGTATTTCAAAACATTTATACTATTTACTAGACTATGGTTTAAAGTCATTTATTCCCTTGTTATAATTTTTATAAATTGGTTTGAAAGGAATCTTTTCGTTGTTTTCCAAACAAGGTCCTCTTTAACCTTTTCGACAAAATTAAGGTAAGAATGTCTTTTTAAAATTATACGGTGGGTGTGGCTATTTTCCGCCGTTATAAAATAATCAAAGCTTCCCTTACATGCTTATAAGGATATTTTAAATGTTAATGATTTATTTTATAAAAATGTGGCTTTTAAATGATTTAAGAAAAAGATATTTCTCTCAAATAGTTTTGATTTCATCTATATCAAAAACCTTTGATGGAGTTTAAGCTTATTTGAAGTTGATTTTTTATGATACAAAACTTCCATATTGTATTGAAGGTTTTTTTGTATTTTTTACTGTGGGTGTGTTATTTTTATACCATTCATGGTTTATGGAGAAAGTATTGAAATTTCGTATGCTAGTTTTAATACAAATGTTTATGTGATGTTTAAACCTATTTATGTGACGAATTCATTGGAATTATTATGTGATGGGTGGAGCCCACTATAGCTCCTCGATGCATTTGTAGGTATCATGAGACAAACTAGTGTCTTGAAATAAGTCCTTGAAAAACTCTTATTTTTAGTCTTGGCACGAGGCCTTGGCTATGTGGTTATGATAGTCTGGAATTATGCATTCCATCATTATGAAAGTGGTTATTGATATTCCGTTGATTTTTTGACTTGTAAAATATCCACATGAATATGTAAATTGCATTAGTTCATTTTACATATGCTATATTATGCTGGTGTTCATGTTTAAAAGTATTTTGTTTTAGTTATACATTGCCTTGAATGTTTATGCTTATTTATGAAAGTTTCCTCTATATTGTTATCCTTACTGGGCATTTGAGCTCACCCCTTTCTATGTTTTATTTTTCCAAGGATGTGAAGAAGTATTTTATGAATGACCTATAGGGATATTATAAGGGGATATGAGTGTGGAGACAAGATGTTGTTGTAGTTTTCACTTTATTATGTAAAGTAACATGTATTAATGTATGTAGTGTTTCCAAGGCTACAAAACTAATAGGTCATTTGATAATTGATCTTTTGTGATCATTCCAATGTTATTTAATAATGCACTGACTCTGGGTAACTGCTGTCGGGGCGTTACAGTTGGTATCAGAGGAAGTTTAGTACAAACCTTGGAAGCTCGATTTAGATAAACTCTGATTAGAGCACATAGCCCTAAGATAGAATTTGAGGATTAGTATAGAATAATTTCCTAGAATTTTGGTATTTTGTAGAGTTTGAGATTTTTACGATAATTACATCAATGTCTAGATACGAGCCGGTAGAGGCGGCTATAGCACAGATGTACCTAGGGGTAAAACCCGAAAACACTGCTTTGAGATAGAATCGAAGGGGAACTGGTGCACGACAACGGGCCTTGCTTCACACTTTGTTACTACACTCCAAGGGGATATGCTTTGGATAATTCTAATTTTCTTTACAAACAATTATGAAGGGTTTATGAGTATATACTTCCTCAAAGAAAACATTTTTATGATTATAGATTATATCCATAAACTGTTCAATTCATGTTAAGTGTTTTACAAGTTTGGGTTTATGTAATGTGATTCATAAACTAATCTAGTGTATGCCATTGTTTAGAAATGGCTCTTAGTGGAAGGAATGGAAACCGTATCAATGCATGCACTCCATGTAGGGATTTCCCTCCTGCTCAAGACAATTATAGTGTATATGGTGATGTAACTGGTGTTTATTAGCTAATCACCATACTGGGACAACTCACTCAGGTTATGAAAAATAACCTTACCCGTATAGAGCACCCTGATCCATAGTTTGGAGGATCAATGTTAGATTTCTTAATTAGGAAACAACCACCAAAATTAAATGGGAGTACAAATCCAATAGTATTTGAGAAATGGATAAATTTCATAGAGAAAATATTCCATGCCTTGGGGAGTAGTGAAAGGAAAAAAGTAATCATGGTAGTTTACCGCCTCACTAGAGATAATGATCAATGGTGGTCATCAATTCAAAACATGATGGAAGATGATGAAGTATCAAATATGGAATGGATGGATTTCAAAGAGCTTTTCATAGAAAAATACTTTCCTCATGACCATCGAGCAGATATGGAAAGGCAATTTCTGAGTTTTAGACAAATGGAGGATGATAATGTCGCAAAGTATGAGGCTAACTATACAAGGTTAGCGAGGCATGTAGCAGATTATATATGTAACCCAAGAAGTAATATTTATCAGTTATTTGATGGGTTAAAGCCATTTCTCTGTCGATCATTAGTCTCACAATCATTCTCGTCATATGAAGATATTGTCTCATGTTCTATCAAGACAGAAAAGGAATTCGCTAAGTCTTGCGACTTTAAGGCAAAGCAAGAGAAGAAGAGATCTGCTGATCACTCTAGGAATGGAAATAAGGGGAAGAAGGGAAAAGTGTAATATCCATCCTGTAGTAAATGTGGGAAGAAACACCCCAGTACATTCTTGAAAAGAATGGAAGTCTATTACAAGTGTGGTGAAAAAGTCCACAAATCTCGTGATTGTAGGGGGATGAAAGAAGCTACTGATGTTCAATGCTACAACTGCAGGGATATGGGACATTATGCAAATGAATTTCCTAATATTCAGGGGAACATACCTCAGAAAAGTCCAAGGGATCAAGGCCAAGCTTATGTTATCACTACTGCTGAGGTAGAATCTCTGAAAGACGTGGTGGCAGGTAATTTAATGGTTTCCTCAAGTTTAGAAAATGCATTATTTGATTCTAGATCATCGCATTATTTTATATCTTCCCAGTTTGCTAATAAAATTTGATTTTTCCAATTTGATTTAACAAGGCAGTTGTCAGTTAAAACTCTTAAGGGAAGTATCATTGTAACAAAGTTCTGTCAATCAGTTCCCATTACAGAATATAGATGTTCTTTATCTGCTAATCTCATCGTCATACCTATGATTGGGTTTTATATAATACTTGGTATGGATTGGCTTTCGGACCATGATGTGAAGATTTAATTTAAGAAAAAAGAGGTTACTATTTTTGATGATGATGATAAGGAACACCTTATCTTTTCAGCAGAATAGTCACCACATAAATCTTATCTAGATCCACCCCTAGTAGCTCTACTAAATTCAATTATTAGAGAGGAAAATAATGAAATGACTGTGGGTGAGGAAAGGAATATTCAAAAAGAGGATGTACCTATTGTGAAATAACATGTTTATGTTTTTCTAGAGGATTTACCTAGACATCCTCCCGAATGCGAAATTGGGTTTTCTATTGATTTAATTCTTGGTTCAAGGCCTATATCGAAGACCTCTTATATAATGGCCATTGTGGAATTAGATGAACTAAAGAAACTACTAGATGAATTGAGTAATAAAGTATTTATTCGTTCTAGAGTTTCCCCATGGGGAGCCCCTTTTCTTTTTTGTTTAGAAGAAAGATGGATCTATGAGTTTATATATCGACTACAGGGAGATCAATGCTATAATAATAAAGAAAAAGTATCCCCTACCTCACATTGATGATTTATTTGACCAACTGCATAGAGCCCAATACTTTTCATGGATTGAACATCGATCTGGATACCATCAATTGTGTTTCAAGAATGAAGACATTCAAGAGACAACATTTTGAACCAGGTACGAGCTTTACGAGTTTACAGTAATGCCCATTGGGCTAACTAATGCACCCTCTGTGTTCATGGATCTAATGAACAGTGTTTTCGTGGAATATCTTGATGAATTTTTAGTGGTATTTATTGATGATATCTTGGTATACTCCAAAATCTACTAAGATCATGAAAATCACTTGAGCGTTATATTAAAGACTCTAGGAAGACTTGAATTATATGGGAAGTTTAGAAAGTGTGAATTCTGGCTTTATGAGAGTTCTTTTCATGGACATATTGTCTCTAAGGATGGAATCACTGTTGATCCTTCTATGACCAAGGCAATCCAAGAATGGCCAGCACCAACGAGTATAACCAAGGAATGCAGTTTTATTGGTTTTGCAGGTTATTATCGACGTTTAGTTCATAATTTTCCTTGATTGGCTAACCCATTAACAAAGCTCACTAGAAAAGGAGTGAAATTGGTTTGGACCAAAGAGTGTGAAGAATTTTTTGAAGAACTGAATAAAATATTATTTAATTCTCCTATATTGACTCTACCATCAGGGAATGATGTGTTTGTTATTTATAGTGATTCTTCAAAGAATGGACTTGGTTATGTCCTTATTTAGAATGATAGGGTTATTTCCTATGCATCACGACAACTGAAAATTCATGAGAAAAACTATCCTACACATGATCTTGAGTTATCTGTTGTAATATTTTCTTTGAAGATATGGAGACATTATCTATATGGTGAAAAATTTTAGATATATACTGATCACAATAGTTTTAAGTATATTTTCTCACAGAAAGAACTCAATAAGCGGCAATTGAGATGGATTGAATTACTAAAGGATTATGATTGCATGATACACTTCCACCCAGGGAAGGAAAATAATGTGGCGGTTGCTTTGATTAGAAAGGATCATGGAGATTTGAATAAGATGAGAGTTGAAAAGGATCCTATATACATGGATATAGTGATGATGGATATGAGAATCACCATGGATGGTGAAACATTGATACATTTTAAAATGGTTTCCAAACAATCATTACTAGAAAGGATAAAGAGTTCTCAGACCAATGATGATGAATTTAAAAAAAAGATAAATTCTCTGAATGATGGGAGATTGAGAGACATTGTGTATGAAGAAGGAATTTTGAAATTTGGGAAGAGACTTTTAGTTCCCGATATTCCTGATATAAAAAGGGAATTGTTGGATGATTCTTCTTGTTCCAATTTCTCTATACACCCTGGGAGCATGAAAATTTTTAGATATTTGAAGGAACATTTTTTGGTTGGACAACATGAAGAGGGAGATTGCTGATTTTGTGTCAAGATGTATGGTTTTTCAACACAAGAATGCTGGAAGGAAACATCCTGGAGGAGTATTGCAACCTCTTCCCATACCTGAGTGGAAATGGGATAAAATTATGATGGAATATGTCATGGGTCTACCAAAGAATCCTAGAAGGAACGATGCAATATGGGTCATTGTTGACCGTCTTACCAAGTCATCATATTCTCTTTCTATAAGAGAAGATATACCACTGGAACGTCTAGCAAGACTATATATTAATGAAGTTGTGAGAAGTCATGGAGTACCCCTATCGATTGTTTCTGATCGTGATCCATGTTTTACATCAAGATTATGGAAAAGTCTTCATAAATCCAAGGATACTGATCTTAGTTTGAGCATTGCCTACCACCCCCAAACTGATGGACAATCAGAACTGGTTATTCAAACCATATAAGACATGTTGAGATCTTTCTCACTCGACTTTCAAGGTATGTGGGATCAATATTTACCTATGGTGGAATTTTCCTATTACAATAGCTTCCATTAAAGTATTCAGATGGTACCATACGAAGCGTTATACGGAAAGAGATCTTGAAAAACAACCTGTTGGGATGATGTTGGTGAAAGAAAACTTCTGGCCCAGAATATGTGGAGGAAATGATGGAAAAGGTGAAGGTAATCCAACCCACATCAAAGCATCTCAATTTAGGCAAAAGAGCTATGCTGAAAATCGAAGGAAGGATTTGGAATTTCATGTAGGAGATCATGTTTTCATAAGGTATCTCCATGGATGAGATTTATATGTTTCGGTAAGAATGGTAAATTGAGTCTCAGGTACATCGGACCTTTCGAAATTAGAGAACAAATTGGGGATGTAGCTTATCGTTTGAAAATGCCACTAAGTCTCTCCAAAGATCACGATGTATTCCACATATCACTGTTGAGAAAATACATGCCTGGCCCAAACCATGTAATCACCTTTGAGGAAGTATAATTGGAACCCGATCTATCTTATTGCGAAGATCCTGTCAGGATTCTTGATACTAGAGAATAAGCGCTGAGAAACCAAACGACTCGTCTAGAAAAAGTTTTATGGAGAAACCATAAGATGGAAGAGGCAACGTGGGATGTAACGACCCAAAATTTCATTAATGGAAAATCCCTCATGATCCAGTTAAATGTTTCTTTATGAAAAATGTTTTTATAAGATATCAAATTTTTTAGTTTTACTTTAAGATTTGTGACCGTTACTTTTATAGCCGTTGAACAGTGATCATCTGGGTAGTTTAAATATAAGGCTTTAACGAACCAATTTTCTACTCAGAAAAAGGAAGCGATGGCCTCATCCAGTAGAATTGCCCCTTACGAAGCCCATTTGTCGGAGCTCGGAAAAGAGGTGGCGTCTTTGGGCTTTGCCCTTGACCAAGCCCAAGCCGAGCTTCATCAAGTCAAGCTCGAACGTGATCGTCTACGGAAAAAATGGAAGTTGATAGAGATTACCACTCGAGCAATGTTATCCGAGCAACCCCAAGAGTCTGTCACCATCGCACACCTTACCCTTAGGTCTTATGCGGCTATTTTAAGGGGTTATGTAACAAATAAGTAGCACCATGTTCATGTATATTATTTTTGTATATAATAATGAATATAATTTCTAGTCATTTTTGATACATTGTAATTAGTTTTTAAAGTACAAATGGTGTTTTTAGTTATTATTTAATTAATAATTATATTTTATTAAATTAAAGGATTTTTTTGAATTAAATAATATTTTAATAAAATATTATTATTAATATTAAATTAATTTTTTATTAAGTATAAATGATCTTATAATTTTATGAATGCAATTAAAATTTTTATTAAGGTTTGAAATCCATTTCTGTCAAAACCCGTGAATATTTTTATAAATGTCGATTTTTATTTTAAAAATGAAAATTCACTTATTTATAAAATTATTTAGATAAAATAAATATTATTTTTGGAATCAGGACGTCGAAATTATCCAACAGTGAATTTTTCATAATTTTCTGAGACAGTCAAATTTTTGGGTAAAAATTAAATACCATTTAAATATATAATGTGTTTTATGACATCATAATGACCCAATGGTGATGTAATAAAATACCATAATCCTTATGTTCGGCCAATATATGTTTTATCATTAAAATAATGAGGTTTTGGCTTTGTTTGACTCACTTTTGAAAGCATTAATGGAGCCCTCAAGACTTATTCAACACTTTGCCTTTTTAAATTAATTTCCATGGGAGTGTGACTCACCTCCACATAAGCAACCCTAATTTTTTAATAAGTTCGGACATTGGACATGTAAAATATAGTTTTCCTCTTTCCTTTTCCAGAAACCATGGGCAAATACCATCAGATGGTTTGTGGTTTGGATTATTTTAATATAAGGGGTCCCAAACCTAAATAATAAAGAATTCTCTCACCTTTCCTATATAAACCCACCCAAGCTCCCACTTCCTCCTCACTCAAAGCCCTTGAAGTTCGTCCAACATATGCCCTACTCTCTCTAGAATCCTCTCAAGGTGCCCCAAGATCCCAAGAAGCCTCTCACAAGCCTCTCTCTAGCCTTTGGAAGCACACTTCCAAGTAAGGGGTTTTCTTCCTTTCTCATTTTTTTTGTCAATTTTCTTTAAGTTGTATTTCCCTTTTTATTTCAATTATGAATGTTGGGGTATGGTTTCGCACCTCCCCCATACTTCCCTCTTATTGTTTGAATGATGGGAGAACCCTTTCTCTCTCATTAAATGCCTCCCATGTACACCCATTACTATGCCGAAATTCCGAAAGGAACTTCTCTCTCTTCTTTTACATTCAAGCAATACTTTTGTGTCATGAATCTAAATTCCATTTATATTGTTGGGACATGTATATATATGATCTACTTACTGTCCATTACATGTAAATATGATGAGGAACCCCTTTCTCTCTCATCAACCTTTTTTATGAATTCTTATGTCACGCCGTTACGCTGCCGAAATCGCAACGATTTTCTAAGCCAATGTCTTTGTGTAGTGAATACCATGCCCATTTCTCCATCAAGGGTATTCACCTTTATGCACATTTACATATTGATTATAAAGTTTCATGTATGAATTCCACTTTCCTTTATCATGGAAGAAATGATTATGTTTTATGAATCCAAGTTTTATGATCCATGTGGCACACTTAGGCATGAAATGAAATGTTTAAGAAGGGTGCACCCTTTATAGCGCTCCAATGCATTGGGTAAAGTATAGTATCATGATACGTCATGTGCAATGAGTGTTGACTCATGATAATTCAAGTGCAACAAGGGTTTACACGTGCTTCATGTGCAATGAGGGTTTACTCATGCTCCATGTGCAATGAGCCTTGGCTCATGCTAATTCAATGTTAAGTGTTCTTTCCACATTTCCATGTTTTGATTATCATGCTTTATCATGCCTTTATGTTCATGTTTATATTATTCTCTATTGATATGCCTATTTCCTAACATGTATTTCACTCCTCATGTTATTCATTGTTTACTCCCTTACTAGGCTTTATAGCTCACCATTTTCTTATGCATGTCCTCAGGTTATCCCATGCAATGCTAAGTACGAAGGAATGTAGTGGTCATGTAAAGGAAGTTTTCAATAAAGATGTTGTATTTCATGTTTAAAGTTTTTATGTAATGATCCTAAGCCCCAAAGACACTAAACCTCTCGAGCTTCTTTGTTGTATCAAGTGAAGTTTTATGTAATAAAGCATGCTTAAGTTGTAATAAAAAGCAGGGTTGTCATAGTTGGTATCAGAGGTAGGTTTAGTTATTTTTTGGATTAGGAAACCCTAGTAAAGCCTTAGATACAAGACTAAGCATAATAAAAACATCCCTATGTTTTGGTAAATACTAAGTAAGTGGTTTATCAAACAAATACATCCCTGTCTGGATATGAGCAGGTAGAGGCGGCTCTGGCACATATGTATCCTAGGGGTAAAACCCGAAAACACCGCTTTGAGCTAGACTCGAACGGGAACTGGTGCACGACAATGGGCCTTGCTGCACTCTTGGTTACGACACTCCCGGGGGATATGTTTTGATGAATTCACAATCTTAGTATGAACCCTTATTAAAGGAAAAATGCCCCTAAGAATATATTTTAGAAGGAAGATCATGAAAATCCTGGATTGAATCCTATAGACTCATGAGTTAAAGAGATTAAAGTTTATTTATAAGTCATCAACTTTTGTCTTTGGATTAACCTTTATGCGTTACCCCAAACATTCTTTTATTCCATCCAATGGCCGGTAATAGGAGAACTCGGGCTAACAACCGTTGTGAAGATCAGTGTGATGATTGTACTTATGAGATGCCCAATCCAATGGGAGTGGGAATCGCAAACTTTGTCACGCTTCTCTCTTAGATAACTCAAGTTTTGAATAGAAACACTGGTCAAGAGGAACGTTCAACCCCCCCTAAGAAAGAACAAGTTGCTATTGAAAGAATCATGAGACAAAGGCCTCCTACTTTTAGTGGATCATCTGATCCCACGATCGCTAAACAATGGATCAACTCCATTTAGAAGATATTCTTCATCCTCCAATGCTCTGAAAAAGAGAAGGTTCTCCTGGAGGCTTATCGTATGGAGGGTGAAGCTGATCAATGGTGGACGTTGATCAAAAATTCGAAGCCTGACGAGGAGATCGAGGCTTTGGAATGGAAGGTATTCCAGAAGATGTTTTTCGATAAATATTTTCCACGCACCCTCCGTCTTAAGATGGAAAGGGACTTCATTTCCCTCAAGCAGAAAGATGAGGAATCTGTGGGAGCGTACGAGGAAAACTTTACATGGCTTGCACGATACGCTTCCGGCTTTGTCGTTACCCCCGAATGCAAGGTTGACCGCTTCTTTGGTGGGATGAAACCTAGCTTGCGGAAAGAATTAGCGATCCGGGACTTCGACAGCTATGAGGAAATTGTCCGATGTGCCGTCAAGGTTGAAATGGAGATCGGAGAATCACAGGGGTATCATGGGGACAAGAAGCGGAAGGTGGACTTCAATTCTGGTGGTCCGATGGATAAATCCAATGGTGCTAAGAAATTCCATCACCCCACTTTCCAAAAGTGTGGAATGTAGCACCCTGGAAATTCCCTTAGGGGGACATGAAAATGCTTCAAGTGTGGAAGAGAAGGGCACCTAGCTGTTAACTGTCAGCAAGAAGGACCTGCGGATGCGACAGAGGAGAGGAACGCTCCGTTCGAACCTCAACGCGTTGTTCAATGCTTCAAATGCAAAGAACCGGGTCATTTTGTGAATCAGTTCCCTAATCCAAGGGTTATCGGAGGCAATCAACAACCTCCAAGACAGCAAGGAAGAGCTTTCGCCATCACTTCTGCCGAAGTGAACCCCGACAACAAAGTGGTGACAGGTACGCTAGTTATTCATTCAAGAATAGCGAACGTACTTTTTGCTTCAGGTTCTACGCATTCTTTTATATCTCAAAAGTTTAGTAGAATAATCCCTGCACCACCACAAATCATGGATGTAAAGATGTCGGTGAGTACTGTAAATGGGGCAATCATTGCATCCCATGAGTATAAGTCCTCCCCTGTTATAATCTGTGGATTTAATTTCCCGGAGAACCTCGACATACTCCCTTTGGTGGAATTTGATGCAATTCTTGGCATGGATTGGCTTTCCTTATATAGAGCCAACATAAATTGTCGGGAGAGGGAAATCACACTCCATATGGAGAATCGACCCCCGATTCTTTACAAGTGTCAGGAGGAAGATGAATATCTTTTAGCTCCATCATCTCAAGCATGGATATTACTGCCTTATGAGCACGCATATCTGGCTTAGCTGATTAAGTCCAAGGAAGAAACCACCCTTGAAGAAATGCCTATTGTGATGGAATTCGCTGAAGTATTTCCCGAGGAACTTCCTGGTCTTCCTCCAAGAAGAGATGTTGAGTTATAAATTGAACTTATACCCGGGGCGCTACCAATATCCAAGACTCCATATAGAATGGATGTGTTTGAGCTTGAATAACTGAAGAAACAACTACAGGAGAATCTGGATAAAGGGTTTATACGCCCAAGTGCATCACCATGGGGTGCACCAGTCCTCTTCGTCAAGAAGAAGGATGGGTCAATGCGGCTTTGCATCGATTATCGTGAACATAACAAAATCACGATAAAGAACAAGTATCCTCTCCCAAGAATCGATGACTTGTTTGATCAGCTGCGTGGAGCACAATACTTCTCCAAGGTCGACTTGCGGTCGGGATATTATCAAGTAAGGGTGAAGAAGGAAGATATCCCCAAGACTGGTTTTCGTACAAGGTACGGGCACTATGAATTCATAGTAATGCCTTTCGGACTCACCAATGCTCCAGCAATATTCATGGACTTGATGAATAGAGTCTTTAGAGATTACCTAGAAAAATTTGTGGTAGTCTTTAAAGATGATATTATAATATACTCCAAAACCAAGGAGGACCATGAGGAGCATTTAAAAACTGTACTAGAGACTTTGCGCAAGGAGAAGCTCTATGCAAAGTACAAAAAGTGTGAGTTTTGGTTGAAGGAATTCTCATTCTTGGGTCATATCATCACAAGCAATGGGATATCTGTGGACCCCTCCAAAACAGATGCAATTGAGGGATGGCCGAGGCCAACATCGGTAACTGATATCCATCGCTTCTTGGGGTTAGCTGGATATTATCGACGATTTGTGAGAAATTTCTCACGATTGTCCAACCCTCTAACCAAGATAACTCGAAAGGGAGTAATGTTTTCTTGGAGTGATGAATGCGAAGAAAGCTTCAAGGAGTTTAAAAGGAGGCTTATCACTGCACCAGTGCTCACTTTACCCACAAGTGGGGAGCTTTTTGTGGTATTCAGTGATGCTTCGAAGAAGGGATTAGGATGTGTGCTGATGCAGAATGATAAAGTGATATCGTATGCCTCAAGGCAGTTGAAAATCCATGAGCGAAACTATCCAACGCATGATCTGGAGTTGGCGGCGGTGATCTTTACCTTGAAAATCTGGCGGCATTATCTCTATGGAGAGAAATGTGAGATATATACTGACCACAAGAGTCTTAAATATATATTCACACAGAAAGAGCTTAATATGCGCTAGAGAAGATGGATAGAGCTCATCAAGGATTATGACTGTTCAATAAATTACCACCCTGGGAAGGTGAACAAGGTGGCGGATGCCCTAAGTAGAAAGGTTCCAGCAATTCTATCAATGATGAGAATTGAGAAGGATCTAATCTTCTTAGACTTGACGAAGATGGACGTGGGAATCATAAAGAAGGGAACATCATCAATCCTTTCACAAATGATTTCTCAACCATCTCTTTTGGAAAGGTTAAAGGATGCTCAAAAGGATGATGCAGGAATCCAAGAAAAAGTGGAAGCTATCAAAAAGGGAAAATCCTCAGAGTTTAATGTTAATGAAGAAGGAATTGTGCGGTTTGGGAAAAGACTATGTGTTCCATCAAGTTCGGAGCTGAAGAAGGAACTTTTGGATGATGCACATAGTTCAAATTTCTCTATTCACCCAGGGAGCACAATGATGTATCGAGATCTCCGAGAAAACTTTTGGTGGGATAATATGAAGAAAGAGATCGCTGAATATACATCAAAGTGCCTGGTGTGTCAGCAAGTGAAGGCAGAGAGGCAGAAGTCTAAGGGGATGATGCAACCATTGCCCATACCAGAATGGAAATGGGAGAACATCACCCTGGACTTCGTCACTGGACTTACAAGGACATCCAAAGGCAACAACGCAATCTGGGTTGTTGTGGATCGTCTTACAAAGACTGCACACTTCATTGCTATTCCAGAGGATTTCTCTTTGGATCAACTGGCACAGATATATATCAGGGAAGTGGTACAGTTGCATGGAGTACCACTATCTATTGTGTCTGACCGAGATCCAAGATTTACCTCTATGTTTTGGAAGATTCTTTAACATGCTCTGAATACTGAACTGAACTTCAGTACGGCCTATCATCCTCAAACTGATGGCCATTCCGAGCGGACTATCCAAACACTAGAGGATATGTTGAGAGAGTGCTCAATGGACTTTAAAGGAGGATGGGATCAACATCTTCCTCTAGTTGAGTTCTCTTATAATAATAGTTTCCACTCGAGCATCCAAATGGCACCATATGAAGCCCTGTATGGGAAAAGGTGTAGAACACCGGCATGTTGGGATGAGGTCGGTGAACGTAAGCTGCTTGGACCAGAAATGGTCGAAGAAATGGTGGAGAAGGTGAAAACCATTCAGCAGCATATCAAGGCAGCCCAGAGTCGACAGAAGAGTTATGCAGATAATCGTCGACGAGACTTTGAGTTTAAAGTCGGAGACATGGTGTTTTTACGCATATCTCCGTGGAATAAGTTCATGAGGTTTGGAAAGAAAGGGAAGTTAAGTCCAAGGTACATCGGCCCCTTCGAGATTCTTGATCGTGTTGGGGCTGTGGCCTATCGACTAGCACTTCCACCTACTATGGCCAAGGTGCATGATGTCTTCCATGTATCCCTCTTAAGGAAGTACATACCAGACCCTTCACATGTACTCTCTTCCGAGGTGGTACAATTAGAAGATGATATTTCTTATGAGGAGCAACCAGTGAAGATCTTAGATAGTAGAGAAAAAGTTCTACGAAATAAGACAATGCCCCTCGTCAAGGTGTTGTGGAGAAGCCACAAGTTTGAAGAAGCAACTTGGGAGTCAGAGGATATGATGAAGCTAAGTTACCCACATTTGTTTTAGTGTGGGAAAAGGAAAATTTCAAGGGCGAAATTTCTTAAGGGGGGAATGTTGTAACGACCCAGAATTTCATTAATGGAAAATCCCTCTTGATCCAGTTAAAAGATTCTTTATGAAAAATGTTTTTATAAGATATCAACTTTTTTAGTTTTAATTTAAGATTTGTGACTGTTACTTTTATAGCCGTTGAACAGTGATCATCTGGGTAGTTTAAATATAAGGCTTTAACGAACCAATTTTCTACTCAGACAAAGGAAGCGATGGCCTCATCCAGTAGAATTTCCCCTTACAAAGCCCATTTGTCGGTGCTCGGAAAAGAGGTGGCGTCTTTGGGCTTTGCCCTTGACCAAGCCCAAGCTGAGCTTCATCAAGTCAAGCTCGAACGTGATCGTCTACGGGAAAAATGGAAGTTGATAGAAATTACCACTCGAGCGATGTTATCCGAGCAACCCCAAGAGGCTGTCACCATCGCACACCATACCCTTAGGTCTTATGCGGCTATTTTAAGGGGTTATGTAACAAATAAGTAGCACCATGTTCATGTATATTATTTTTGTATATAATAATGAATATAATTTCTAGTCATTTTTGATACATTGTAATTAGTTTTTAAAGTACAAATGGTGTTTTTAGTTATTATTTAATTAATAATTATATTTTATTAAATTAAAGGATTTTTTTGAATTAAATAATATTTTAATAAAATATTATTATTAATATTAAATTAATTTTTTATTAAGTATAAATGATCTTATAATTTTATGAATGCAATTAAAATTTTTATTAAGGTTTGAAATCCATTTCTGTCAAAACCCGTGAATATTTTTATAAATGTCGATTTTTATTTTAAAAATGAAAATTCACATATTTAGAAAATTATTTAGATAAAATAAATATTATTTTTTGAATCAGGATGTCGAAATTATCCAACAGTGAATTTTTCATAATTTTCTGAGACAGTCAAATTTTTGGGTAAAAATTAAATACCATTTAAATATATAATGTGTTTTATGACATCATAATGACCCAATGGTGATGTAATAAAATACCATAATCCTTATGTTCTACAAATATATGTTTTATCATTAAAATAATGAGGTTTTGGGTTTGTTTGACTCACTTTTCAAAGCATTAATGGAGCCCTCAAGACTTATTCAACACTTTGCCTTTTTAAATTAATTTCCATGGGAGTGTGACTCACCTCCACATAAGCAACCCTAATTTTTTAATAAGTTCGGACCTTGGACTTGTAAAATATTGTTTTCCTCTTTCCTTTTCCAGAAACCATGGGCAAATACCATCGGATGGTTTGTGGTTTGGATTATTTTAATATAAGGGGTCCCAAACCTAAATAATAAAGAATTCTCTCACCTTTCCTATATAAACCCACCCAAGATCCCACTTCCTCCTCACTCAAAGCCCTTGAAGTTCGTCCAACCTCTGCCCTAATCTCTCTATAATCCTCTCAAGGTTCCCCAAGCTCCCAAGAGGCCTCTCACAAGCCTCTCTCTAGCCTTTGGAAGCACACTTCCAAGTAAGGGGTTTTCTTCCTTTCTCATTTTTTTTGTCAATTTTCTTTAAGTTGTATTTCCCTTTTTATTTCAATTATGAATGTTGGGGTATGGTTTCGCACCTCCCCCATACTGCCCTCTTATTGTTTGAATGATGGGAGAACCCTTTCTCTCTCATTAAATGCCTCCCATGTACACCCGTTACTATGCCGAAATTCCGAAAGTAACTTCTCTCTCTTCTTTTTCATTCAAGAAATACTTTTGTATCATGAATCTAAATTCCATTTCTATTATTGGGACATGTATATATATGATCTCCTTACTGTCCATTACATGTAAATATGATGAGGAACCCATTTCTCTCTCATCAACCTTTTTTATGAATTCTTATGTCACGCCGTTACGCTGCCGAAATCGCACCGATTTTCTAAGCCAATGTCTTTGTGTAGTGAATACCATGCCCATTTCTCCATCAAGGGTATTCACCTTTAAGCACATTTACATATTGATTATAAATTTTCATGTATGAATTCCACTTTCCTTTATCATGGAATAAATTATTATGTTTTATGAATCCATGTTTTATGATCCATGTGGCACACTTATGCATGAAATGAAATGTTTAAGAAGGGTGCGCCCTTTATAGAGATCCAATGCATTGGGTAAAGTATAGTATCATGATACGTCATGTGCAATGAGTGTTGACTCATTCTAATTCAAGTGCAACAAGGGTTTACTCGTGCTTCAAGTGCAATGAGGGTTTACTCATGCTCCATGTGCAATGAGCCTTGGCTCATGCTAATTCAATGTTAAGTGTTGTTTCCACATTTCCATGTTTTGATTATCATGCTTTATCATGCCTTTATGTTCATGTTTATATTATTCTCTATTGATATTCCTATTTCCTAACATGTATTTCACTCCTCATGTTATTCATTGTTTACTCCCTTACTGGGCTTTATAGCTCACCCTTTTCTTATGCATGTTCTCAGGTTATCCCATGCAATGCTAAGTATGAAGGAATGTAGTGGTCATGTAAAGGAAGTTTTTAATAAAGATGTTGTATTTAAAGTTTATAGTTTTTATGTAATGATCCTAAGCCCCAAAGACACTAAACCTCTCGATCTTCTTTTTTGTATCAAGTGATGTTTTATGTAATAAAGCATGCTTAAGTTGTAATAAAAAGCAGGGTTGTCATATGGGAACCCGAGGATCTTTTGATGAAGAACCACCCGAGTCTTTTTATGAAGTAATATTCTAGAAATTTTGAGGATGAAAATATTTGAAGGAGGGTAGAATGTAATACCCCAAGCTTCTATGGTACGTTTACCTTTGAATATTGCAATAGCTTTCATTGTACGTAACTTCGAGATTCTAACACACTGTGACCAATCAAACTAGCTGTTATGAATAGTAATACACACTTTTTGAAATTTTATAAATTTTATATTTTAAAATGAACATCATTTTTGGATTTGGAATATCAAAATTATCCTAGGGTGAAATTTTTGTATTTTTCTCATAACATTCATATTTTGATGAATAGTGAAAATTACTAAATTTTAATTAAAAACATCTTTTTTAATCAAAATAATTAATATTAATAAATTATGAATATGATTGGTTTTAATCTATATTTATAAAATATTATTACAATTTAATACAATTTTGGTCATTGGGAAAAATTTCACACTTAAACCGAACATAAACAAGTGTCAATCTTTTGATAGTTAATATTTCTTAAAAACACGTTTTTTGTTTTGACAGCGGGAATTAATTTTAAATTAATTTATGTCACTTATGTGTTTTGAATTTAGAAAAATGGATTCCATATTTAGAATCAGGAGATACAAATTGTTTAAATAGGTATATTTTATTTTTATACATTTTGAATAATTACTTCGGTAAATATTTTATTTACCATGGTTAAAGGGTAAATCCGGTAAATAAGGGTAATAAAATAATATTATAAGAAAATGAAATTACCCTAAAACGTGTCCTAAACCTTTTTGTTGATACATGTCCGACCATAGCCATATTTGGGTCTATTTGGGGACCCCATGGATCAAATTTTAAGTGATAATGACACTTTATATTAATTATGTTATAGTAAATACAACAATGACATAAGCATATATCTTTTAGAAAAACAATTTTTACATAGGGTTATTTATGTTATCTTTTTGAATATAAATATTAATTAGTAAGATAAAAATATTTCCTACATCATGGTATTTTTTTATAATTTTTAGAATTTTAATAAACGAAATTATATGAGACACAAGAATGATGCAGTGTTTACCTCATTAATAAATTATTTAAATAAATAAGATTATAAACACTAAATTAATACCCACAACCTGTCCAATTATTATTGATTGATTTCATTTAGATCATGAGTCATATTCTCTTCAACATTAATGAGTTTTGGTCCATTATAAACTGAATATCATTATATAATAAAATAATATTTTCAATCTTTCTGGAAGAGCCCCTCCTCCTCCTTATAAAAGGACACCACTTCTAACCAATTCCTCACACCTCTAAAGCCTTTTGTCTCATCCAAAATCTACCCATTTGATCTCCCTACATACCTTTCCTCCTCCTAGAATCCTTACCTTAGGAAGAAGGCACTTCAAGAGTCCTTTTTGGTTCAAACCATAGAGAGTTACCCAAATTAAAGTTAATGATTTCTCTTAGCTTCTTTTCTTTTATTTTAGTTCTCGACCCCTAAACTCTTCTTATTCTTTTTTTTGTAACAACACCAGTATACTCAATATACTAGAATATTTTTAAGAGGATTATTCAAACTACACTTACACAAACCTCCATCTAATGGGTGAAGAACATAATGTTTCTATGGATGGTAACCAAATGCCTCACGAAACGATGATTGTTCAATTATCTCATACCACCTCTCATGGGGGACATTATGATATCATTATAATTAAATATGATATTAATGATATTTATTTTATATATAAGCTTATTTAATTCCATTTTACAGAATACCATTATTTTTTTCATGTTGTTTATATATACGATAATTTCATTTGAGGAAGTGCGGACTACCGCCCCCTCAAAGTGATATGACTCATCCATACCATACATGGAACGTATAAATGACATTGTTAATGAACTTAAGTAACACATATAAGATATTATATTATTCTGGAATAATAATATAACTATTTATAATTTGGTTTTGATATCTTTTAAAATGAAAAATGAAATGGAAGTAGTGTTCGTGCGTACGTACGAACTACCATCTCCACGAACGCGATGAGATTCATTCCCCATCGTATCCATTCAAGTATAATTCTAATTTTATGATTAAAAATAATTTTTAAGGACTTTATATCATTTTAGATATGAATAAGATACAACATACCCATAATAAACATGGATTATGTAACAAGACATATAAAATAAAATGAGTAAGTTAACATCCGAAACGACGATAATACTAAGATATTATTAACAAGGCAATGTTAAAAGATCATATATTATATCACATTAATGTATATGATTCTTTTATAATTTAATAAAAATTATTTTACTGTTATACAGGATTGTAAAATACCCTCAACCAAGGAAGAGTACAATGTAAGGGTTTATTTCACGATCTCTTCATTATCCGAGGTTGTTTATACGTAATTATCTACTGGGAATTATTTATCATCCACATCCATGTTTCTTAAAAATGTATTTCATAACATTTTTACAATTTAATAGACTACGGGTTAATGTCATTTATACCCTTGTTATACTTTTTATAAAATGGTTTGAAATGAATCATTGTGTCGTTTTCCGAACCAGGCCCTTTTTAACATTTTCGACAAAATTAAGGTAAGAATGTCATTTTTAACTTATACGGAGGGTACGACTATTTTCACCTGTTATAAAATCTCTTAAGCTTCCCTTACAAGCTTATAAGTATATTTTAAAAGAAAATTTTTTATTTTATAATTATGTGACTTTTAAATGATTTAATAAAAATAGATATTTCTCTCAAATAGTTTTGATTTCATCTATGTCAACATCATTTGATGGATTTTAAGATTATTTGGAGGTGATTTTTTATGATAGAAAACTTCCATTTGTATTGATGGTTTTGTGGTATGTTTGACTGAGGATATGTTATTTTTATACAATTCATGGTTTATGGAGAATGTATTGACATTTCATATGCTAGTTTTAATAAGAATGTTTATGTTATGTTTAAACCTGTTCAAAAGTGGAATGCATTGGACTTATAAAGTGACGGGTGGAGCCTTCTATAGCTCCTCGATGCATCGGTAGGTCTCCTGAGACAAACAAGTGTCTTGGCATAATGCCTTGACAAAATCTTATTTGTAGTCTTGGCACGAGGCCTTGGCTATGTGGTTAGGATAGTCTAGCATTATGCATTCCATAATTATGAAAGTGGTTGTTGATATCACATGTTATTATTCGACACATAGAATATCCATGTGAATTTGTAAATGGAATTATTTCATTTTACTTCTATCATATTATTCTGGAGTTCATGTTTAAAAGTCTTTTCTTTTAGTTATACATTTCCTTGAATGTTTATGCTTATTTTGAATATTTTCGCAATATTGTTATCCATACTGGGCATTTAAGCTCACCACTTTCTATGTTTAATTTTTCCCAGGATGTGAAGAAGTATTTTACAAATGACATGTTGGGATAGTATAAGGGGATATGAGTGTGGAGACAATATGTTGTCGTAGTTTTCACTTTATGATGTAATGTAACATTTATGAATGTATCTACTATTTTCAAGGCTACTAAACTAATCGGTATTTCGAGACATGATCTTTTTTTATCATTCTAATGTTATGTAATAATGTACCGACTCTAGGTAACTGGGGTCGCAGAGTTTCAACTATGTTGAATGATATCACCACATGTTTAAATTTACATCACTATAGGGATGAATCTATTTATAATGGGGTGAGGGGGATTTCTAGGATTTTAGATCCATACAAGAGAATCATGGGATTGGGGAAGTTACCACCTAGATCTCAAGTCTCTTCATATATTAATAGGGGTTATATTAGGCTGAATCCCCATTCATTGTAGATAATTTCATTGATTTTTCTCCAAACTATTTTTCTATCTTACCCCCTAATAGGTAGGTAGATATTATGATTTATCTTGATCATGGAGCATCTCGAGTTTCCATTACACCATACAAGATGGAACCTATAGAGAACTAGGAGCTCAAGTGATAGTTTGGGGGGAGAGAGACCAAAGGATTTATATGGCCCAGTACATTGAAATGGGGTTCAAAAATGGTTTTTTCAATGAATATGGATGGTAAAAATTGTTTATGAATGAATTAAATTTTTTTAACTATATCTCAGTAAGCTGCTAAAATCCATTGACTTATATAGAAGATATTTTAGAATTTATTCAAGGGGATAGGGTATTCCCAATGATAAATTTAGATTGGACTATCAGCTAGTGTGATTCAGTCCACCATACATTCATTGTACATACTTTCGTTATGGGTATGGTTTTAATATGTACCATTATATGTTTTTCGTTCTTAATAATGTTACTTATATTTTCATGGCACTGACGAATATGGGTTTACAACCCTATTTGTATTAATTTTTTCATAGTATTTTTTGATGATGCCATCGTGTATTATCATACATGGAGAGACCATACCAAACCTATTGAGATCATTTAAAAAAAACTATGATATTTTCCGCTATGTGAAAAGATTGCAAAGTTTCACTTCTTGATTAATAATGTTCACTAAGATGGTCATATTATTTATTAGAATCAAGAGTATATATTATCCTAGGGAAGGTTAATTTTGTTGGTTATTAAGGGTATCCCATGAATGTTTTGGGTTTACAAATTTATATTGGGGGTGGCTGGATATATAAATTCATTTCATATAGGACTTATCATTCCATTCTAAACCTCTTACTAGTATTACAAAGAAGGGATTCAAGTTCATGTGATCAGTGGCATGTGAGAAATCCATTCTGGAGATGAATGGAATGCTTGTTTCTGAATCTATTCAAATTATTCCAAATCTTGTTAGGGAATATATTTTGTTCTGTGATACATATGAAATTGGCCATAGAGTAGTGTGAAAGAAGAAGGATAGATTCTTTATGAGTGGGTCTCTTCATTATAGGCCTCATGCTAGAAATTACTTGATGCATGACAATAATCATGTTACATTTTTTTATTCCTTACATTACTAGACACAGTATTCGATGGGTGAGCACTTTTTTGTGTATATGAACCACAAGAGCCTAAAATATATATTTATATTGAGTGAATTGAATCTTTGATAGTGAATATGGGTTGAATATATTCATTAATTCAATTATGAGATTTTCTATATGTCAAGAAAATGAAATAAATTAGCAGGTGCACTAAGTTAGAATACTTTATGACAAGAATTATAAGAATATAGTGATGAATAGAAATTAATGGTTCTAATTTCTGAGAAGTATCATGAGTTTTAGAAAAATAAGGACTAATATTATCTCTCATCCTTCATACATACCACTTCACTTTTTAAGAGGATAAATTGTGGAAGTTTTGTAGATCTTGAGGGGGTAGTTCTCTAGGAGAGTATTACTTGTCAGGACCCACCTTTGGATTGTTCTATTGATAGATATGATATCTTCTATATACATGGAAATGTTTAGGTTCCATGAAATATGATAGTGGAACTGATTTACTTGTCCTATGATTCTTAGTGGGTAGTTCATCTAGGCATCCTAATGATGTATTTTTTATGTGATAGCCAATTTTGTGTTCAAGGATGAAATGTTAGATAGCTGGTTTTATCACTATGTCCTATACCTATCAGCATGTGATGGTAGAGAAATATTGACCTATTGGCTGGTTATATCTACATCCATTCCCCTAATTGGAATGAAATTATGTTTATGTTTATTTTTTAATTATACTACCGAGTTTTCCTTGAGGTACCAATGTGGTTTGTGTATTCATGGATCAACTAAAAAAATTAGGCAACTTTCATCCTATCCAGCCTACTTTATATGATGTCGATATGTGAAGACCATATGTATATGAGATTGTACATCTAAATGAGGTTCAATATGAAATAATTTAATATTAGTATTCTTATTTCAGATATTGGTTTTGGTAGGGTTTATTGAAAGCTATGGGTATACGGGTACTTTTTGGAGCATCTTTCCAGCCTCAGACCAATGACCAATTGGAACAGATGATATAGGGGTTAGAGTAAATTATCCTAGAATGCTTCATTTATTTTAGTTATTATTATGTGATTAATATCCTTATCACTATGTTTTCGTACAATAATATCTTTCCGAAAACAATTCATATGTCTTGTTATGAAGCCTTACTTTACAAGTCATGTCATTTACCCATGTTCTAGATAGAGTTGGGAGAGGTAGCGCTACAAGGCCCTCATATCATGCATGAGACTTCACAGTAGGTTCAACTGATCAGTAAGTGTATGAATATTTCCTAGTCCATACAGAATTAATATGTCAATCATTTCCTTTATCCCTTATTGTTCGAGTTTGGGGATCATGTTTTTTCTAGGTATCGTATAGGCTAGTGCGTAGATGGATTGAGAGGAAATAAAAGCTATTTTAATTCTTTTTTATCTTATTAAAATTTCATTATATAGATAATTTGGAAGAATTTTGGTTCTAACAACCTCATAGCTACTATTCAATGAACAATGTCTTCCATGTTTTATAGCCTCATCCATATTACGTCGACGCATCTCATACATTTGATCCCGAGAATCCTGATTTAGATGATGATGATTTTATTGAGGAGTATCCTACATGAACTATTGACTGAAGAATTAAGTCTCCAAGAATATAGTCTTTCTCTTTAGTAATGGTTCTATAGTAACACATCCTTGTACATGAGGAGACATTGGTGCGGGTGGTTGACGAATGTGCTCAGTGGCTGGAGCTATTCTCATAAATTGGTTCTCCTTCCTAAGAATGTTATCTCATGGATGAGTTCCTTTAAGAGGTAATATTTTTAGTAGCCTATTTTCTATTAGGTTTGAATCTTTTCATTTCTTATTTAAGCTATTGTAATGTTCACTTTTTGGTTTAGACCATATAATTATGATGTGGGATGGTTGGAAGGATTTTGGATGTCAAAAAACAAATTTTATTACCTATAATTGGAATACATGATGTGCAATATTCTGGAAAGTCCATTTTTACATCATGTAAATGAATTTATTAGGGGGAAGGACCCTGAGCATTACATGACCTGTAAGGAAATTACCTGTCATATAAATGAAAGAGAAGTTGTTTTATGATTTAATTAAAATGAATAACATTGAAAAATATCCCTCTCTCCCCCTTTCCTTTTAGACAATTGCAGTGGCGACCAATCCTCAGGAGCCGATGGATCGGCCTCCCTCCCTGCTGCCGGGCACGACCAGTGCGCCTGAGAAACCCTCAATGTTGGAGATCCCACTCAGATCTCCACCCCTACACCCTCCGTTTCTGATCCTAATAGTCCAGTTGGATGCGACCAGAGTGTAAATGTTGAATAAATCCCTGATTATCTCATTTCCATCTTCATCCTTTGATGATTCCCCATACCGACATTGTTGGTCCCTTGTAACGCGGTTTGGGATTGAAAAACCTCGTTTAGGACTCTTCTATAATTTTGTGCACGGTTGCTAGTTGGATTTTCTGTCTAAGATATCAAAGCTAAACATGAAGTCCTTTCTTATTGTTCTGGAGTCTCAAAGGGATTTCTTGCTTTCCTAGGCTTGGTGTCCCAGATCATTCCACTGGTGGTGTTTCCATCTCTATTGGTGGTCCATGGATGTAAACAGAGGCCATGAGTCTTTGGAAGAGGCAGTGTGGATTAACCTTCCCAGCCTCCCCTTGTTTTTTCAGAACCATTCTTTCCATGAGGAGATCAGGAATCCTCTTGGGTTGTTTTTGGGCACAGATGATTGGACCCTTCGGCTTCTTGACATAGTTACCTCTCAGAGATGTGTGGAATGAAATCTCTCATCTCCCCCATCGCATATCTTTTTCCGCATTGGGGAATCACTAGAATGGTCTCAACATCTCTTCTTCCCTGTGGTGCTGAATTTCTACAATAGTTGTCACATCCATGGCCACATGTCCTCCAATTGTAGGAGGTGATCTTCCCACCGTGCTCCATTGAGGACGCATTTTCATCCTGAGAATGGAAAATCTTCCTCTGCGATGGCCTCCCATCATCTTCCTTCCCATCTGATGGCCCCTGTTTCCCACTACCCCATGGCCTTGACCCCCTCCCCATGCCCCTCCCCCTCCCTTTATCCAACCACCACCCATCTCTTCCTTTACATCTCTCCTCCCCCACCCCCCCTTATGGACCTAGTCCCATTTTTTCCTCCTCTTATTCATTAATGCAACCTTCTTTGGGCCACCTGTTTGCCCCTAGCCCTCTTTTGCCGCCAGTTCTCCTACCCCCCTCTTGCATGGATTTGGTTGTTCGTTAGTCTACCCATACCAACATGGACATCTTGCTTATCCAACCCCAATGGTCAAAAGGTGGGGACGCCCTACTGATCTGGACTCAGAAGGTTCTCCCAGTCTGTCCTCTCCTCAGAGGCCTACTTTGAAAAATATGTTAACCAGATCACAAGCTAGAGCTCTTCTTGCTTTTCCAAGGGAGATAAACCAGAAGAAAACAATGCCTGGGGCCAGTTCCAGGTGCCCTTTGTTCTAATGATGGATATTATTATTTTGAACTCTCACAGTCTGGGTTCCAGGGCGAGGATGGACTTCCTTTCATTATATGTGGCCAATCACAAGGTCTCGGCTGTTGTGGTCTTTGATCCCAAATAGCATGCCTAAAAATCAGAATGTTTTACAAAAGGATTGGCTGACATTGTTTCATGCATGGTGAACCAGCTACCATCATGTTTGGATTTTTTGGAGTTCCAATGTGAATATAAACTTTCTAACAAAATCTGACCAACATATTTTGGTTAATGTGGAGTTTGGGAACCAGCATTGTTTCTGCTCCATTATTTTTGACAAGTGTGACGAAAGCTTCCAGGATCAGCTCTAGATGGAATTGAGGACATTCAATCTGGGGGAAGAACCATGGATCATGGGCGGTGATTTCAACACCATCATGCACCCTTCCGAGAAGTAAGGTGGTTCCACTCTTCCTCATAACGATATACATGCCTTTTTTTCCTTCGCAGCATAGGAATGAGTCATTGATCTTGCCTTTACAAGAGATAGGTTCAAGTGGTGCAAAAACAGAGGGGCAATAGGAGAACCTAGTGTAGACTTGATCGTTACCTTGGAAATCATCATTCAATCTCTTCAATTCAGAATATTTAGGTCCCCCACTTGGTCCGGGCTATATCAGATCATTCCCCATGTTAATCCACATGAGATAGGGATACCTAAGGTCTTGTGACTTTTTCTTTTTCATGAATAGGACGGAACAGTAGGGGTTTCTGGTGGTGGTTGAAAGTTCATGGAACAGGCCGTTCCAGTAGAGTAGTTGGGTCGGTATCCATTTCAAGCTTCGGCACATAAAACAGGCTCTCCAAGCTAGGTCTATTTCACAACAATCAGATTACCTAGCCATGGATGACCTGATGAAAGATATCGAGAGATGTGAAGTTATTTTGGAAGATTGGTGGTATGATGCGGTTCTTTCCACCCTCTTTCTGAAGATGAACCAGTTGAACGAAGTTCTCTTAGAATAGGAACGATGCCTCCGAGAATGAGCCCGCTCTTCGTGGCATAAATAGGGGGACCACAATACATATTTCTTTCATGCCTGCCTAAAGGAGAAGTAATAGGTGCTGGTACTGTATATCAGGGTTGATGATGAGTCTTTATCTTGTGATTTGGAGCATATAAGTGGTATGATCCACTCCCACAATAAATATTTTCTTTTTGATCACAATACCTACTTCTAGGATGGATTTCCTTCTATCTAGGATGCCACTTTGACCCTCTTCCACGCAATGTTTCTAGCCATGTTAAGGAGATCATCAATTTTGTTCCCAATGAGAAGGAAGTCTGGGAGGCGGTGCACTCCCTTAACCCAGATAGTTCACCTGGACCAGACATATTTATTGGCTCTTTCTATATCTCTGCTTGGAATATCATTAATGCTGACCTTTGTGAGGTTATACAAGACTTCTTCCATGGCAGCTCTCTCCCCCATATAGTTAGTGCTACAACCATGATTCTGATTCCCAAGGCCAATTCTCCTTCATCAATATATCAATATCGACCTATTAGCCTCTGTAATTACACATACAAAGTCTTGGATACAATCATGAATATTAGACAAGATGGATTCACTCACCAGTGGGTTTCGAACGAGAAACATGCCTTTATCAGAGGTCAATATATCCATGGGGATATTTGGGTGGCACAAGAGTTGGTTTTGATTTTCAAAAGAAAAGGGGTGGAATTGAATGTGTGGTCTAACAGGACATGCACAAGGCTTATGATCACCCATAGTGGAACTTCATCATTCATACTATGTGATGAATGAGCATATCGGTGGTGGCAATTGAAATTTTCTTCTGATGCTACAGCTCTTCGTGGTTCAATATCATTTTTGCAGGGAGGCAGTGTGGTTTTATTAAGTCTGTGAGAGGATAATGGTAGGGGGACCCCCATTCCATGAATCTTGCCATTATGGACCAAGATTCCATTAGTAGATACTTCTCCCAGGAAATAAAACAAGGAAATGTTCGGCCTTACCATTGCATCTCCTATGTTCCCAGTGTCCCCCGCCTCCTCTTTATAGATGACTTATTATTTTTCATTAATGGGCAGAGTTTGTCCATCAGAAGATTTGTCTCGGTTTTGGATGAGTATTGTAACAACCCAAAATTTCTAATAACAATTGTTTCTTAATTTTGTGTGTTTTTTTATTATATTTTTATACTCAACAAAAATGTTTCATTTGATAACATGAGTATAGTTAAAATGAGACTGTTGGGTTTTGACCGTTATATGACCATTGGTCAATATGACCGCTGGAAAATAAACGTTTTGATTATTGTCTCTAAATACAAGTAATCTTGGTTAATTATTATAGAAAGAAGATTCGATGGCCTCACCCAGTAGTCTTGGACCGATCAAAGCCTATATAACAGAACATGGGAAGGAGGTAGCACCATTGGGCTTTGCTCTAGACCAAACCCAAGCTAAACTTCATTGTGTGAAGCTAGAACAGGATCGCCTCATGAGAAGTTCAAACTGATAGAAATTACTACTCGTGCGATGTTGGCCGAGCCTCCCTCGGAATCTCTCACCTTAGCAGACCTTACACTTAGGTCCTATGCTGGTGTGATAAGGGGCTATGTAAGGAGACCGTAACTGCCTTGTGTAATCCTTTGTTTTAAATAAAAATTTCGATTTCTTCTTATGATGAAGTTTATGAATTTTCAAATGATCGGGTAAATATAGTATGCATGTTTTTGAGGAATTTTAGAAAAAGGATATTTTAAAAATGTTTATGTAAACCTTAAATAATTTAAAATGTGTAATGATTTTCAAAAAATGGTCTTCTACAATTATGTTCAGTATGAAATTTGGAGTCTAATAAGATCAACATAAATTTTGATGAATAGTAAATTATGAATAGCGATTTTATGCTTAGGATTAGTAATGTGACCAAATGTATTAGTAATTTCACTCAAATAATGTTTTAATATAATTTAGACACCTTGATTAAGTAATGTGATTCAATAAAACGGGAAAATAACGGTTTCATAAATTATTATTCAAGTATTAGTTTTTTCGAGTGAATAGTGTTTTTTGATTAAAAATTAAATTAACAATATTTAGAAAATTATTTTAAAAAAATTGATTTCATTTTTGAACTCGGAGAATCGATGTTATGTTAAGGTAATTTTTGGGGGTTTTTCTGAAAAAAATGATTTTTCGGTGAATAGTGTATATATTTAAAAATTAAATTAAAAAAATTTAGAAAATTATTTTTATAAAATGGAGTACATTTTTGAAATCAGAGCATTGATATTTGTTTAAGGTGATATTTTTGGATTTTTCTGAGAATGTTGAATTTTCAGTGAATAGTAAAAATACAGTTTTAGGGTTTCGGTATGTTTAATGACATCATAACTGTGTCATGATGATGTCATGAGATATTTTATGGGTTGGCCGACCAATGTTGAGGGATTATTGTATTGGGGGCCCCATGTGGCCTAACTTCATGGGAAATATCTTGGGAGAGCACATGGTTTTGAGAAACTCACTTATAAGGTGTCCCTTGGCCATTACTGCCTTGTCCCCTCACTTTTCCTATAAATACCAAGCCATTCTCTCATCCTTTGGACTCCAAAATAATTCTAAACCAATTTCTGGTCTCCTTACCTCCCAAGGAGTCCTTCCAAGGTTCCCCCAATCCCTCAAGGTCCAAACCTTTGAGTTTTAAGAGTTACGTTTTAAGGTAAGGGATCCGACCCCCTCTCTTTCTTTTCATGTGATCTCTTTTATGTCATTTCTTTTATGCTCCATGTCCTTATGTTCTAGGATGTTCTTATATATTCATTATAATTTCCTTTTTATTTTATCATGATGAGAGACTCTCTCTTACTCTCATCATTTAATTTTATGAATTTTTAGGTGGCGTCGTTAGGTTGCCGAAATTTTTGTAACGCATTCTTTCACCCTTCTCATTTTCAAGTTCTATTTTCTTGTCAAGTTTTTCAAGTTACTTTTTATTATGTTGGGGTATGATATCTATATATATCATACTGATATTTTATGATCATATGATGAGAGACCCCATTTTTTCTCTTCAATTCAGTATTTTTATGTTTTAAGTGGCGCCGTTAGGCTGCCGAATTTTTAAGTGGTTCTTCCACCCTTCTTGTTTTGAAGTTCTACTTTCATGTCAAGTCTTTCAAGTTCCTTTTTATTATGTTGGGGTATGATATCTATATCTATCATACTGATATTTTATGATCATATGATTAAAGACCCCATTTTATCTCTTCAATTCAGTATTTTGATGTTTTAAGTGGCGACGTTAGGCTGCCGAATTTTTAAGTGGTTCTTTCACCCTTCTCGTTTTCAAGATCTACATTCATGTCAAGTATTTCAAGTTCCTTTTTATTATGCTGGGGTATTATATCTATATCTATCATACTGATCTTTTATTTTAATATGATGAGAGACCCTATTTGATCTCATCAATTAATTTTTGTTGATGTTTATGTGGCGCCGTTAGGCTGCCGAATTTATAAGGGGTTATTTCACCCTTCTCGTTTTCAAGATCTACTTTTATGTCAAGTCTTTCAAGTTTATTTTTATTATTTTGTGGTATGATCTATATATATATCATACTAATCATTTATTTTCATATTATTAGAGACCCTATTTGATCTGTTCAATCCATTTTTGGAAGTTTTAAGTGACGTCGTTAGGCTACCTAATTCCCATAAGAGAAATCTTATTTTTGTCTTCTTTTAATGTTCTTTGTTTTATATGGTATATAATTAAAATTTCATTACCATGTTCTTAAATGATATATATTCTATTCCCATACTATTTTATGTATCATTTTTGAGTGGGTGACCCATGTCCCCTCTCTTTTCAATGTTTTCTAAAACCATGTATCGTAGACGTTATGCTGCATAGTTTTCATCTCAAAATGCATCCATCTTTATCTCAAAATTATTTTATGTTATTATGTGAATACTCAAAGCTCTTATTTATACAGGGGTATTCACATATATATCAAAATGTTCTATTTTAAATTCTGGGATTTACATACATGAAACCCGCTTTCCCTTTCCGTGGGATTAAAGTGACATAATGATCATGTCATTAAAGTTGTTTTTCAAAGGTTATGATTATGAAATGAAAACCATTTATTTTAAGATATATGGGTTGTTTATGTAATGATTGATGATGATATATGTGGCTCACATTATAATAAAGATATGTCAATGGTGCACCTAGATAGCGCTCTAATGCATTGGGTAGACTTAATCCTTAGAGATGAATTTTTAGACTGATACCTTGGTGAATAACCTCGGTAATTTTTAATGACACCTTGGGGATGGACCTTGGTGAAACGAAATTATTGTCAATATTAAATTTTGCAGCCACATATTAAAGTTATGAGAAAATTTATTGTTATTATGATATTCCACATGATTCTTTCTCATTCCTTAAAGTTCTTTTTCGTGACATAGTTGATATATCTCAAGTTCACATGTTAAATGTTTCTCTTGTTTCCCTTATGGGCCTTCTACTCACCCTTTCTTTTGATGTATTTCCCCATTTTATGAGACGCAGTAATGAACCTAGGATTAACATAAGGAGAAGCCTTTAAAGTGTTTAAGAAGAATGCTTTATGTTTTCATATTTTAAGTTCCTGGTTTCCAAGACACTAATCCTTAAAGATCCTCAGTTTTGTAAAATGTAATGAAAGTTTATGTGATAAAAAGGGAGGATTCTATAGTTGGTATCAAAGGATGGTTTAGTTATTTGTGGAAATTATGATATGATAGCTTTAGGAAGAAGCCTATAGAAAAGTTTATATATAGGGAATCTTCCTGGTATTTTGGTGAGTATTGAGTAATGGGTTTCCAAGAAAATACATCCCTGTCTGGATACGAGCAGGTAGAGGTGGATCTAGCACATATGTACATAGGGGTAAAACCCGAGAACACCGCGTTGAGCTAGACTCAGACGGGAACTGGTACACAACAACGGGCCTTGCTGCACTCTTGGTTACGACACTCCCGGGTGATATGCTTTGGTAAATTCATAAGATTAGTATGAACCATTGTTAATGGAACAAAGATAAAATAAAATAAAGATTCACATAAGAATATATGATCATGGATAACCAATATGGGAACCTAGGGGATCAAATGTTAGGGTATACTTTTCTTCTAAAAGTTATCCTTATATGCTTTAAGTTCCTTTTCATGATTATTGGCTAAGTATTTAAGCCCCTAATTATACTTTATCTTTTTAGTTAATGGTGGGAAATGGAAGTACATGTCCCAAAAACCAATGTGATATAAAATGCAATGATTGCCGTATTAATATGAAAGAGATGATTAGGGGATTAAAAGATGATTATTATTTTGGAAGACGTTCACTATTTTGGGGACCCTATATGATTGAGGTAATTAGATTACTACGGTATTTTCATTGAGGAGTAAGGATGACTTATATTTTGAAGAATCGATGAATTTAAGGTGGACTTATAGTAATCTAGGTTACTTATGGGAATGATTAACCTATCATGGGTAAAATATGTTTAGGTTAGCTACTTTTGTTATAAGATGTTAGGAGTGTTTAATGTTGTTTGGAGATTAACAATGAAGTTTATTTTGGAAGACTATGTTATCAAGTCCTTCTTGTATTTGGGTTTCAATCATAGTTTGGTTTATTTTGAGGAATTTTAAGGATCGTTATTTATGGAATGGTCTATGATGAACTTTGGGTATTACCATGGAACTTTGAAGATTTAAAAGTAGTTTCCATTCATATGGGATTATTTCTTTTTGAAGAGTTGTTTTACCTTAACCTTTCTGTTTTTGGGATAATGTTTAAGGATAGAAGAAATAGATAGTTAATCTTTTGTGGATTATGTGATTCTCTAGAAGATGATTCTTGTTCTTTTGATGAGACCAAGTGTTTTTGTATTCTCATCATTTGGAGAAAATTTTAGTTTTGGTAGAGACTTATTAAAGGATGAAACTCTATTGGAAGGTAGGTATATTTCCTTATGTTTTTGTTCTATGTAGTAAATGAATTCCTCAAAATTATGAAAAGGAACGTAAAACAAAAATGTTGTTGGTTTACGTTTCCTACAAGGTAATCAAAGACTGTTTACCCACATCATATGTTTGGGATTTTCTCGTGGTTAAATTTCTCCTAATCATGTTTTATATCACTCTCCCTTAGAACTTGACCCTTAGTTTTTCCCTCCATGTCCATGTTTTCTTACATGGGATCCTAGTATGGGTTAACTCGGGTGACCTTTTTTACTTCACTTTCTTTATTTTAAAGTAATAGTTTTATAGAATCATTTTCCAATGTGGGAATTTCAATGAAATTTAAAATCCCAATTTTAAAAATTGCGAGGACGCAATTTCTTAAGGGGGGAAGATTGTAACAACCCTGAATTTTGAATAAATCATGTTTCCAAATTTTGCGTGTTTTTTATTTAATTTTTATACTCAACAAAAATGTTTCATTTGAAAACATGAGTATAATTAAAATAAGACCGTTGGGTTTTGACTATTTTATGACCATTGGTCAATATGACCGCTGGAAACTAAAAATTTTGATTATTGTCTCTAAATACAAGTAATCTTGGTTAATTAATATAGAAAGAAGATTTGATGGCCTCACCCAGTAGTCTTGGACCGATCGAAGCCCATATAACAGAACTTGGGAAGGAGGTAGCACCACTGGGCTTTGCACTGGACCAAACCCAAGCTGAACTTCATCGTGTGAAGCTAGAATGAGATCGTCTTCGTGAGAAGTTCAAACTAATAGAAATTACTACTCGTGCGATGTTGGTCGAGCCTCCCTCAGATTCTCTCACCTTAGCACACCTTACACTTAGGTCCTATGCTGGTGTGATAAGGGGCTATGTAAGGAGACCGTAACTACCTTGTGTAATCCTTTGTTTTAAATAAAAATTTTGATTTCTTCTTATGATTAAGTTTATGAATTTTCAAATGACCGGATAAATATAGTATGCATGTTTTTGATGAATTTTAGAAAAAGTATATTTTAGAAATTTTGATGTAAACCTTAAATAATTAAAAATGTGTATTGATTTTCAAAAAATGGTCTTCTACAATTATGTTCATTATAAAATTTGGAGTCTAATAAGATCAACATAAATTTTGATGAATAGTAAATTATGAATAGTGATTTCATGCTTAGGATTAGTAATGTGACCAAATGGATTAGTAATTTCACTCAGAGAAAGTTTTAATATAATTTAAACACCTAGCTAATTAATGTGATTCAATAAAACGGGTAAATAACAGTTTCATAAATTATTATTCAAGTATTTGTTTTTTCGAGTGAATAGTGTTTTTTGATTAAAAATTAAATTAAAAATATTTAGAAAATTATTATTATAAAATGGATTTCAATTTTGAACTCAGAGCATCGATATTATGTTAAGGTAATTTTTGGGGTTTTTTCTGAAAAAAATGAATTTTCGGTGAATAGTGTATTTATTTAAAAATTAAATTAAAAATATTTAGAATTTTTTTTTATAAAATGGAGTTCATTTTTGAAATCAGAGCATTGATATTTGGTTAAAGTGAAATTTTTGGATTTTTTTTGAGAAAGTTGAATTTTCGGTGAATAGTAAAAATACAGTTTTAGCGTTTCAGTATGTTTAATGATATCGTAACTGTTTCATGATGATGTCATGAGATATTTTATGGGTTGTACGACCAAAGGTGATGTAGTATTGTATTGGGGTCCCCATGTGGCCTAACTACATGGGAAATATCTTAAGAGAGCACATGGTTTTGAGAAACCCACTTATGAGGTGTCCCTTGGCCATTAATGCCTTGTCCCCTCACTTTCCCTTTAAATACCAAGCCATTCGCTCATCCATTGGACTCAAAAATCATTCGAAACGAAGTTCTGGTCTCCTTAACTCCCAAGGAGTCCTCCCAAGGTGCCCCCAAGCCCTCAAGGTCCAAACCATTGAGTTTTAAGAGTTAAGTTTTAAGTTAAGGGATCCGACCCCCTCTATTTCTTTTCAAGTGATCTCTTTTATGTCATTTCTTTTATGCTCCATGTTCTTATGTTGGAGGATGTTCTTATATATTCATTATACTGTCCTATTTATGGTCAAATTATGAGATACCACCTCTTACTCTCATCATTTCATTTTATGAAAGTTTAGGTGGCGTCGTTAGGCTACCGAAATTTTTGTAAAGCATTCTTTCACCCTTCTCATTTTCAAGTTCTATTTTTTGTCAATTTTTTCAAGTTCCTTTTTATTATGATGTGTTATTATATCTTTATCTAACAGACTGATCTTTTATGATCATATGATGAGAGACCCCATTTTATCTCTTCAATTTAGTATTTTTATGTTTTAAGTGGCGCCGTTAGGCAGCTGAATTTTTAAGTGGTTCTTTCACCCTACTCGTTTTGAAGTTCTACTTTCATGTAATGTCTTTAAAGTTCCTTTTTATTATGTTGGGTTATGATCTCTATATATTTCATACTGATATTTTATGATTATATGATGAGATACCCCATTTGATCTCTTCAATTCAGTATTTTGAAGTTTTATTTGGCGATGTTAGGCTGCCGAATGATTAAGTATTTCTTTCACCCGTCTCATTTTCAAGATCTACTTTCATGTCAAGTATGTCAAGTTACTTTTTATTAAGTTGGGGTATGATCTCTATATCTATCATATTGATCTTTTATGTTCATATTATGAGAGACCCTATTTGATCTCATCAATTCATTTTTGTTGATGTTTAAGTGGCACCGTTAGGTTTTCGAATTTCTAAGGGGTTCTTACATCCTTCTCGTTTTCAAGATCTAATTTCATGTCAAGTCTTTAAAGTTAATTTCTATTATGTTGGGGTATGATATCTATATCTATCATACTTATCATTTATGTTAATATTATGATAGACCCTATTTGATCTCGTCAATCCATTTTTGGAAGTTTTAAGTGACGCCGTTAGGCTGCCGAATTCTCATAAGAGAAATCTTATTTTTGTCTTCCTTTAATGTTCTCCGTTTCATATGGTATATCATTCAAACTTCATTACCATGTTCTTACATACTATATATTCTATTCCCCTACTATTTTTTGTATCATTTTTGAGGGGGTGACCCATGTCCCCTCTCTTTTCAATGTTTTCTAAAACCATGTATCGTAGACGTTATGCTGCATAGTTTTCGTCTCAAAATGCCTCCCTCTTTATCTAAAAATTATTTTATGTTATTAAGTGAACACTCAAAGCTCTTATTTCTATAGGGGTATTCACATATATATCAAAATGTTCTATTTTAAATTCTGGGATTTACATACATGAATCCCGCTTTCCTTTTCCGTGGGTTTAAAGTGACATAATGATCATGTCATTAAAGCAGTTTTTAAAACGTTATGATTATAAAATGAAACCCATTTATTTTATGATATATGGGTTGTTTATGAACTGATTGATGATGATATATGTGGATCACATGATAATAAATACATGTCAAGGGTGCGCCCAGATAGAGTTCCAATGCATTGGGTAAATACTTAATCTCTAGAGATGACTTTTTAGACTGATACCTTGGTGAATAACCTTGGAAATTTTTAATGACACCTTGGGGATGGACCTTGGTGAAATGAAATGATTGTCAATATTAAATAATTCAGCCACATATTAATGTTATGAAAAATGTTATTTTTATTATGATATGCCACATGATTCTTTCTCATGCCTTAATGTTATTTTTCATGACATAGTTGATATATCTCAAGTTCACATGTTAAATGTTTCTCTTGTTTCCCTTACTGGGCATTCTGCTCACCCTTTCTTTTGATGTATGTCCCCAGGTTATGATATGCAGTAATGAACCTAGGATAAAAATAAGGATAAGCCTTTCAAGTGTTTAAGAAGAATGCTTTATGTTTTCATGTTTTATGTTCCTGGTTTCCAAGACACTAAAGCTTAAAGATCCTCGGTTTTGTAAAATGTTATGAAAGTTTTTGTGATAAAAAGGCATTATTCTATAAGTATGCCAAATGGAGTGACCAAGTGATCCATCGGGATATGAGTGGGGTATTATTACCATAGAAATTTCCATGTCGGTGTAAGGCTTCCATTGAAACCAACCTCGGTATTCATGAGAATCATTTATCCATGACCTCCCTCAGGGCTCTTGTTTCCCCCTGGAGAATTCAGGTGAACCACTTTGAGGATCTATCCCACATAATAATTAACTATATTAATAACTGGAAGAACTGATTCCTCTCTTTCGGTGGGAGGAACAACCTCATCAATAGTGTGATTTCATCAATCCCTCAACACATCCTTTCCATCCTAATGGTTCCCAAATCTGTCATCAACTATCTAAAGACCATTCTAAATTCTTTCTTTTGGGATACCCATGTCGAGGGGAGATGCAGGTGGGCCTCCTGGAGAAAAATGGTGAGGCCTCTTGACCATGGTGATATTAATATGAGAAGCCTGAGCGAGAAAATGTTTCTCCTTCAATTTATGTTGGCTTGGGATGTTATTGATGGACATACGTTGTGTAGCCAGTTTATAATAGGCAAGTACAGTTTCAGTATAAGGCATAATTATAGGAAGGCCTCCCCTCTTTGGAGCTCTCTTTGTTGTAACGTGTCCTCCCTTCGTCTGCACTCACAATGGATCAGTTGGTAGGGTGAGTCCAGCTTCTGGTAGTGAAATCGCGGTAGTGGGATTCTCGGATTTTTAGGGTTCCCCTCGCCAGATCTATCAGTTAGATAGGCTTCCCTTCATCACTCCTTTCCCAAGGTCGTGCTTAGCGCATCGTAGAGGCGTGTTACCGTGATAACTACTAGGTTGGATCCATGGAATGGTGAATGTTTTGGTACTCCCCATCTGGTAGGTTCTCACAGAAGTATTACAAGAATGGCATGAATAGGAAACTTGCCAGCGATCCCTATGGCAATGTTCTCTGGTGAAAATATATTCCATCCAAGTCCAGTTTTCTCATCTAGAGAGTTCGTTCCAATGCCATTCCCACAGAGTTTTCTATTAAAGAAAAATGTATTCCCCTTTCCTCGAGATTCTTCTATTGCTCACCCCATAAAGAGGATACCTCCTTCCACCTATTCTTCTAAAATGACTGGGATAACCACCTCTGGAACACTCTTGGTTCGTTTTTGGATATGTAGGGTGTGGATTCTTCGTTGGAGTAGTTTTTACATCATTGGTTCAACAGGGAATCCACCAGTAATGAGGAGGAGGACCGATCGATTCTACTTGAAGCGGGATTCTGATGTCTTCAGAAGGAGTGAAACCATGCTCGTCACTCTGGGCTTCGTCCCTCCCCTCACAGCATACTTCTCCGAAAAGGGTTACTCATCACTGATCTGGCCTCTCTGCATAAGCATCATGCAGAAGTGCCCTCCCTACATCGACATATCAATTACATGTGTCCCCTTGGCTCCTCATCCCCTCCATGGTCCGACTCATAGGTGAGATGGAACCCCCTTATAACAGGTTGAAATAGAACACCGATGGGGATTATAGTCAAGGGGTATAAGGGGATGATGGATTTTTCAAGACCCTTCGGGATCAGTCACTCTTGCATTCATCACATTCTATAGGGAGGGTGACTCACTTGTAGTGGAAGCTAAGGCGATGCACACCGGTCTTGAGATCTGTGTTTCAAATTCTCTTCCCCTATCTGAAGTGGAAACTGAATCTAAGATCATTTGGGGATCCCTTAAGGGTGACATTTCCCCCTTGGAAGATCACCTACCTCATCCATAAATGCAGGGCAATTTTTTCCAGTGATACTGAGGTCATTCACATGTGATGGGAGGAGAACCGTTTGGTGGATTTTTTGGATGCTAGTGCATCCCATGACCACCCTCTATTGATGCTCACCACCCTCTAGTATCTTCCCTCAAATGGTGTGGATAACTCTATCTAGGATTCCCTTAGACAACACTACTATAGGGCCCCTTGATTGTTTGTTTGGGGTTTTGGATTATGTAATAAAAAGTTGACTGGTAGGAGGGAAAATTATCTAATTTGTAAACATCATATCCTTTGGGAAAAATGTTTTTTAGTAGATTTTGGGGCCAAAATATTAGATAGAACCCCCTCCCTCTATTTATTCCCTCATGCATAATAGATACCATCCATAGGAATCCCTCTTCATGACTAAGATTGGTTCTTATATAATTCCTTCGTATAATATATGATTTCATATCTATCTATCATGTTCAAAGCATAAGGGTAATTCCTTATATCATTTGGATCATTTATCCATTTTACTTCATATCATTTTCCCTATTTTGGTATAGTCTCATATTCACAATTTTCACAACATTGATCTTTTCATCTTTTTTGATTCAATCCCGGACAATATAAAGGAAGGTACTAGATGTGGAGAGTTGTACGAGCTTATAGTTGGTTGTATATGACTCATTTCTCAGGTCCCACCATTTTATAAAATCTCATCCCTGTGTGTACAACAATTTAATTTGTTGTTTCTTATTGAATTTTTATGTCTTACATAGAATCTTGATTACAGTGTTCAAGAACCCTTCCATATATTCTATATATATATTTGAGGTTGTGTCCTCAATACTGACCACCCCATGTATAGGTTTTTCCATATTTATACTGGTAGTGGCTTACTATGATAATTTGTGCCATCATTCGACTGTTCTGCAACATTTCCTTCATAAATATAAATTTTAAAATAAAATAAATAAGATGATATTGTTTAAAAAATTTATTTTTTCCCATGAAACTTATATGAAATGTGTTAAAATAAATTTAATGAATCATTAAATGTCAATTTGAGTTTATATTTATAGAAATTCCTCATTTATTATAAATGGATTACTTATGGTTTCATGTCCATATCATATATTTCCATTATTATGATAGGTAAATGAATGAACCAATTAATTGAATATGTTATTAAATTATTAAATGGTTTCATGTCCCTATTATTCCTTGTAATGCAATGAATGATAACAGAATAATGAAATTTACTTATTGAATGACAAAAGTTTTAGATTGACTAAATTAAATAACTAATTTTTTATAAGGATCATTTTTCATATGTAATTGTTTATATTTATATGAGTGGTTAGAGATTATTCATCCTTTGATCCTTGGGGAAATTTTTTGATCACTCATACATCCTATTCTAATTCAAGGATGTTGGTTTCAAAGGGAGATACCCCACATAGAACCAGATCCTCATCTACTAGTGGGTGCCTAACATGTCATTGTAGGATCCCTTTATTGGAATTTATATATTTTTATTCATTTGATACACACTATGGATCCATAATGACTTCATCAGATATGTGGTTTTATGGAAATATACATTTGTCCAAATCAATGCTTATCTTGATTTCCTTGAATGTGGTCCTTAGACTCAGTTAGAATCAAATTATGGTGGAATTTCAGGAGGGATATCCCTCAGATTACACTACAATTCCTTATATCAAGGTTTTAGATTACTTCTATGTTGGAAAACACATGAGTACATGGATTACATTGTTATTACCCTCAATAATCTTAAGTATTATCATCACTAGAAGATTTCTTGTTTATTACCATGGATCCACTTCACTATTTTCACCACTATTTGTTTTATTTTTACACTACATATCCTTTATCATTATTATTATCATGATGAGATTATTTTTCTTTTTATTACCTCAGGTGACATAACATTTAACTGAGCATACATAAAATAATTAAAGGATTACATGTTCTCAAATAATCTATGGTTGTATGAAGTGAGATGATATCTTCCTTCAAATATTACTCTACATTTACTATACACCGAAACAATATCTATTTATATTAACATACTAGCCGGAATAAACTCCATTGGAAGTGGCCTACTGAGATTTATCTAACACCCAATCTGGGATGCCACTGGTACATAGGACATAGATTGGTAGCTGATGACTATGATATGTCTTGGGATGCTGTATAGGTTTTGGTTTACTCTTTCTTCATTTTTGAATCATGAAATGCATTCTACCTTGTATATGTTTTTAAATGTTTATAGATACAATGAACATATTATCATCATTTTTTGTGTGATTCATTTCTAGCATTGAGTATTATTATCAGTTTCATCTTATTATGTCTACTTCTTCTATTGTGGGTTACTTATCCAGTTATCTTAGTGTCTTTTACCATTGTGTAATTTTTTTTTATATTAATTTATTTCTTATCTATTATTACTTATCTATTGTGTTCCAGTCAAGATAATAGTGAATCGTCTCCCTATTCATTGACCATATTACATTGTTGCTAGTCGGTAGACTCTGGTGTATGGGGAGGTGCCCTTGAGTCCATGTGGCGAACCTAGTTTAAGGAACATTTAAGTGACAGCTAGGCCATGACATCACAATATAGATCTCATTTCACTCTCATTGATCCCTTTTACGAACAATTATATACAGTTGTGATGTTGATGAAATTGTTTCAAGATTTCATAGGGAAGATTCATGGGGATTGAATACTTGTCTGCATTTATAATCAAGGGCGTTCAAATAGTTATATATATCCATAAATTATTGGATATTTATATGTATGTAAACTGTATTCAATAACAGTGTGATCAATGGTGATCAATTATTTTCTTACATTGAATTATATATGTGTCACAAAAATGAATATATATGATATTATTATGACAGGTGGGATGCTAATTATATATACCTCTAATGCATTGGGTAATGTTTTGTATCATGAGAAACTATATAAGGTTCCAGGGTGGTTATCAAAAGAATATATTTTATGATTTCATGGTGTTTATTCTTGTCTTATTCTTATAATTTTATTTTTTATATTGATTCCACATTACATTGACTCCATGGTCATATATTCTTATGCCATGCTTTAATTTTCATGTTATGATTCTTATATTTCAATGTCAACTTGTTATGCCTCTTGAATCACATGGATTGATTTATGTTATTCTATGAGTTGATTGTTTACATATTGTTATTTATAGCTCAACACATTCTTATTCATTTCCCTAGTTTATCCTCTATAGAATTGTAATATCAATAGAACTTATTAGAATATATTGTAGTTTTTAAATAATGTTGTTTTATCTATGTTTTGAAGATTTTGTTATATGTATCTAATTTCCAAAATAAACATGGAATCTTAATACATTGATGGTTTTTATTTGTATATAACTATATTAAAACACGAATTATATTGTCTAAAAGATATGTTTTTTCATAAAATTATCCCCCTAACACCTAAAGATCATATATCATGATTCCCCAATCCCCTCTCTATGCACATTTCCAATATCAAAATAACCATATCAACAAGCATATAACCACATACCATGACCTTATAACTATAAATCTACACCCACTACAACAAGACAATATGGTTACATAAACATAATAGAAATTAACCTAGTCCCCCCATTCTTCATTGTATTCCCCCAAAAAGGACCCACATTCTAACTATATATTCTAGTCATTAAATACAATACCATGTTTGAAGGGGGGATAGAGAGAGGGTACATTATATTTCATTCATCCATTATCTATATGACCTTAATTTTGGGGGAAAACCCCAATACCATATATTTATGTTAGTTTCATTTTTATTACTTGGTGGGAAGGGTATGAAATATTAGAAAATCCCAGGAATATATAATAGAATCCATACCCAATGTATTCATATACTACCTAGTAATAAAATAATATTACTATAATTATATCTAAAATGTATAAATATCACTTCCATTACTGTTTAACATCACCACAACATCACAACATAATGATATTTCATCATCAAATATAATAATTCAGGACTACTTGATATATCTAATCATTAACCTCTATATATGGTTCACCGTGATTTTTTATTAATTATTTAAATTCAAAAATCATATTTAATCACACAAAAACTTATTTCATCAATATGTTAATGAATCCATTTAGGTATTAAAATATAACATTATTTATTAAACTACGATGATAATTCACATCCCAAACACCACAAAAATAACCCTGTAATTTTCATTTCAATTATTAATATACTTTATTAATGTTTAATAAAACTATTAACATATTTATAAATTTATTTCTCATTATCATAAATCATTCTACTTTGTTAATAATAATCAATTACAATTCTATTATTATAGGGACCCTAAGATTAAAACAAATACACTTTTATGAATCATCAAAACATTAAATGGGTTTAATTCCACAACATCGTCATCATCACTATCCAACATCATTCACATCAACCACTTACAAATAAAAAAATCAACAATAACCCTTTTAATCCCAAATATTAATAATCAATTTAAATAGATATCATCCACAACAGCATATCAAACACAAAATATAGTACTTAAACCGACCATGAAGTACTATTAAAATATTATTATTTAAATATAACTATAAAACATATATTTTTATTAGTGGTTATAAATAGTAACAAACATATTATGAAATATATTTTTAATTGTAATAAATTTTTTGATTTATGTAATGTATTATAAAACAAATTTTTAGTAACATCATTTAATGCTTTAAAAATATATTTTCTTCACAAAGAAATATTAAATTTATTTTATAAATGATTTTAATAATTTTTTTGAAAAATTTATTTCTTTTAATTAGTAAAAGAAATATCTTTTTTAATAAAAGTGTGAAATTTTTATTATGGTAAATTTTTTATAATTTTCCATAATGACTGATTTCTTAGTGAATAATAAAAATATGATTTTTTGTGAATATTTAATTTCATTTCATTATATAATGAAATGAAAAAAGTTACTTTTTATTATGAAAAAGTTGATTTTAATTAATGATCGTTTTATTATATTCTAATTAATTCAATTTAAATAATCCTTATACATTATTTTTATAGATTTTATTTTTTAGGAATGAGAATAAATTTTTCTAATAATTGTTATTAATTGTTTTTTGTGATTTTATATTAACTGTAATTAATACGAATTATAGAAATGCAATGATAAAAAATATATTACTTATTTGAATCAAGAGGTCCAAATTGGTTAATGATTATAAATTCCTTTTTTATCATTTTTAATTTTAACCAACATATATATGTGCCGCCTCGTAAGGGTAAAATAGTTTGAGTAGGGTTACAACTATTGGTTATTGACTACAAATTGTCGCAAAATACCAAAATTATCAAATTTTATGATTTTTGATCAACCATGTTAATAAATTGTTTAAATATGAAGATAATTTGTATTGTTTTTCATTGATATTGGAATATATTCTATGTTGAGTAATTAAATATAAAAAATGTCACCCTCATTGTTTTTATATATTTATCATGTTTCTATAGAGATAAAATAAAAGTATGTTAACATATAAATTATTTTTTTGAAGTCGAAGATATATTTTTGTTATATTAATATATTTATATTATTTAGTTATGTAATAAACACATTAAATTCTTTTTTAACACCAAAAAAATGTTTGTTCGTGTATTAGAAAAATACTTCCTATGATTTTAAAAACAAAAAGTGATAATATTTGGATTAATTATGGTGATACATGAATATCATTCATAGTTATAATTTATTAGTTTTAGTATATATATTTTTATTTCAACCACATTTCTTTCATATTGTGTTTAAAATAAAACATTGTAAATAATATCAAAATGACTATAAATGATATTTAATCACTAGTATTATATTTAAATCATTAGAAACAAATAAATTATATAATGAGTCAATTTTATCAGAATATGGCATGGGTTCCTTTAATTTCACTTTTGTTTGACATTGGGAAATTTTAATACTAATTTCACATCCTTTAATGAGTGGAAAAACATTTACATGTTTAATATTAAAGGGTGTTAATGTGTGGTTAATCTAAATATATATGGGTTACAATAATTCATATATTTTCTAAATACTATTAGATGAGTTAAATTAGTCTATATCTCACTTTGAAATTAAAATTTTTACAATTTGGAGCCACATGGATCTGAATGTTACTTGAAAATTTATTAATGTATTAAAAAATTAAAAAATTTACACTCTCCTCACTGATAAAAGGATTTATCCTCCCATCATTTAATCAAAACAATATAATGAATTTGTTCATAAAAATGTAAAAAATTACTTATTAACATAACTATTTAATTTATAGTGGTTTCAGTCTTCGCAAATTACCAAACAAAGGTTCCTGATGTTGAGATCCAACATGAATTCTTTAAATAAGTGGTACAACTCTAAATCAAGAAATATTCAACTATTTTATCATCCAACACATTCAGTAATTTAATAAGCATGTTTCTATAGTAAAATAATAATTTAAAAAATTCATAGATGCTATTATTTTCAATTTGAAACATTTTGTGTTATTTTAGATCACATCATTTCATCTATAGTTATAATTATGTATATAATTATTATATAATATAAATATAAAACAATATAATAATTTTATGATAATATAAAATTTACCTTCTTACCATCTATTCAAAATGGAAAATGAAAATGGTGTCCTGCGTATATACAGACTACTGTCTGAAAAAACACATTTCATTTTCAATTATCTTCTAAAAAGGTTGGTTATGATATTGGATTTGATGATGAAATATATTATTTATTAATTAATTACTATTATTTGAATATTAAAAAACATTTAATTTCTTATTTTTCACTCTATTGAAAAATTATAATGTCACTTGTGCCTATATGTAGACTACAACCATCACAAGTTTATGTGAACTATTTTCACAGCCACTATTAATAGTTTATTAAAAAATAATTTTTAATATATTTAAATGATAAATATTTCGTGAATAACATTATTTATATCAACAATACATGACCATGATGTATGTAATGAAACTATTAAATAGAACAACACAGAAACAACAAAATAATTAACACAAAGATGATTTTTAAAAGAATGAATCACTAATAAAAGGGAGAGAAGGTATTATAAGTAAAATATATAAGGTATTATATGTAGGAATATTGTTCTTGTATATATTTATTACTAGTTCAAATTCATTATAAAGGATTTTAATAGTGTTCTTCCATGTGTATGTTAATGGTTATGGGTTTTCTAAATATATTTCTATTCATTTGGGTTAAATTGCTACTTGGATCATTATGTAATGACTAAATACTCTCTGAAATAATATTTTACTGTTTTATTTTTTATTTGAGCTTATTTAATTTTTTATTAATATTTATTTCACATAATCACTTCATTGAAATATTCAAACATCAATTTTTTACTATCCACTTCAGGTAATTTTATCTTCATTCATCTTTGTTGGGGAATATTTTATATTATGAATCAATTATGATTTATATTGTGTAAAATATTCATCTTTTACATATTATATCATGAATTTACGTGTAATAATTTTATGTGTTTTACAATTTCATTTTATTCGTATTAATGGGTATTGAAACAAATGTTACTAAAACAAAAGGTGTTTAGATTACAATCCCACTTTTTAGTATGTTTTTTTCTTATAATTTCCATGGAGGTGATTCATGTTTTATTTTCCCTATAGAACACATTAATTTTATTATACTCTAGTTATATTGAGGTTTTCTATGTATAACTTCTTTTTTATCCATCTTTAATACCAAAAATATAAAAATTTGGATTTTATGAAAAACTGAATTTATTTCATTTTATGATCAGAAATATTTATCATCCACAACCATTTTTATTTGAAAATGATTCACAAAAGGTTTTAATATTATCTAATTGTTGTTTAAAATTCATTTTTACATAACCTTGATTTGATATTTAGTGTTTTCAAATGTAGTCATCTAGTAATATTTTGGATGTAGGTACATTTTATAGATGTAATGAAAGAAATACTTGTTTCATTATTTATGGAATGATGAGATATTTCCACCATAATGACAATCATTTTAATAGAATATTAATTTTTCTTTTTTATTATAATTTTAAATTACATTACATTTCAAAATAATTGATTATTTTTTATGTTAAAATAAAAAATATATTTTTCGTAAATATTTTTATTAATTATATATATAATTATTTATAATAGAAGTTATAATTGTTATACTGTATTATATTTTTAATATTTCACATCCATTTTACTATCTAATGTTATGGATATATTAATTTACTACAAATCCTTCATTTCATATGAATTTAATGTTATTCTATTTCTTTACTAGTTTATATTTTTTTTGTCATTATCATTCTACAGGTTAATCATTTTCTTATGATCATGTTTACTATCACCCTACATCATCTTATTGATATTAATTTTTCTTACATATCAATATTTATTATATCAATGAAATTATTATAGTTTAAACATTAAATATTTTTTATATATGGAATTAGTTGAATGAATAATAGAACTTAATCTATCTGAATGACTGGGAAAATATTGAAATTTAGTATTTTTAATTCTATACAAGTAATAATTGATTGACAAGGAATATTAATTATTGATGAATAAATATATGATTTGTGAAATACAATTATTTTTTCTTAATATTTGCAAATTAAATATACCCACTACATTCATCAATAGTATCATGTGATGAAACAGGTGGACACATTTATTTGTTTGTTGGTGCATACCTTCAAATAAATTTCCATAATGTCAGCACAAAGAGTGTATAACAATATTCAATTTGTCTTGTAATGGGGAAATTATGGTATATCTACTATTTTTTATTTACCACATTTATAATTCATTTATTATTACCCACATATTTAATATACAGATCTTATCAATGGAGTTATTTTTCCTCACCTAATATATTAACTGGAATGTCTAATAATTATATATAATTTTATGTATATTATAAATTATTCGGTAATGCTAGATTCTGATGTAATTAATCCTTATCAATCATCTAACCCCATAATTATAATTGTTTTTCTTTCCCCGGTATATAAATAAATTTTATTTAAATGATATTCAAGGATGAATAAAATATATTTGGATTAGTTTTAAATTTCATATTTAGTAGTATGGAAATGTATGTATCAAGTTTTCCAATGATTCTACATTTTCTGGTCAAATGATAAAAAATCCCTTGTATCTAGTACCAATATAATAATGTACTCATAGGATCTGGTTCATTATTGTTGGTGTTGGTTATGATGGTATTAAATAAATTCTACCAACATCCTTTGGAACATCGATGAGATTAATTTAGAGATAATCCTTTGCATAGTAAGATGAATATGAGAATATACCAAGACATTGATATTAAAGAAGTATATTTCTTCTATAAATTAATCTGTGTCTTGATAATGTAAATTGGTTGTTGTTTTGGTATAGATGTATACTAGGGTAATAAAATATAAATGTTTTGAAATGAGAAATAACCTAATAATCTATAGCATATAAGTAGTAGTCCAAAAAATGCATAGTGGGCATGACACTCTTGAGGGATATTTTTATATTAATTGATAGTTTTTTAAACAATCATAAATGTTTTGAATATTTTTTTACCAATTTTAAGGATTTAGTTTATTAAAACTAATGTTTCATATATTAGGAAATATGTTTTCATTATTTAAACATCATATAAATGATCTTCAAGATTATATTATTACTTATAATAATTATTGTTTGAGAAAAATTACATTCCCAGAGACCTTGATTTATATATTAAAATTCATAATGATTTTGTGCCAGCAAATTTTATTCCATTGTATAGATATATAACTATATAGAAGGAATGTAATCAATACCCATATAACATATAGTAATTTACCTATAAATAATGTCAATAAAATGGGTATGTATTCTCCGATCATGACACAATATTGGATCAGAATCTGTATGTTGATTAATGTAGGTTTACATTTTCATGATTTCATATAAACATGTATAGGGTAATATTGTATCTGATGCACTGGGTAGGAAGTCATTTTGTTTTTCTATTCATAAATTTATAGATTCCACAAGAGTTATGGATGTACTCTTTTGGTGCATCAAGATATTGGAGAGGATGAAAAAATTTGTTATCTATTAATTTTAATAGTTATTTGTTATTTGGTATAGTAGGTGGTGGAGTACATTTTGGGAGATTCCTAAGGGGTGATTTGGAGAGACTGATTTGTTTTTGGTGATCCCATGATTGGTTTTCTAAATATGGTCATCACTAGATGTTTTTTAATAAAGACATTTCATTCCATAATTGATGGATGATATGGTACTCTTTGGATTTTATAACTCAACTTTGGTGGTACATCTAAGTGTGAAAAATAGGTACCGAGCTTAGATTGGTCACTTTTGGTGTCCTGGGTTGAATCATGAAGTTTCATATCTAGTTTCATGATGTTTTGTCTCCCAGATAGTGAATGTTAAGCACCATGTTCTTTGTGGGTTTATCTAGATAGTATATGTTCCCTATGGAATTAGTATGAAATATCAATGGTATTATTTATCCATATACCTTAATATAATGGATGATATAATGTTATATGAGAAATGTTGTATTTCATAATGAAATCATCCCACTTTATTGTGATCATGGAGTCGATTTCCTTAGAGGTTATGTCGATGATGTATCTAGAGGAGGTTGTGTAACACCACGAAATCCATAATATGATCATATACCATCGAGATCCATTTTTTTACTTCTAGTTTATGGAGAGGTCACCAATGTGATTTCATCTATCAGTTATTCTTTTACACTGCATTCCATCCATAGATGCATGGTCAGAGAGGGTAGACCATCTAGACTCTTGATGAAATGTTATGCTCTTGGTTGATGGATTTTGGAGGTATCTTTATGACACACCTTACCTTCATAGAGTTTTTTTCGACAATAGTTTCCATTGAACTGTTGGTATTCCACCGTTTGATGATTTTTACAACTGAAGTTTCCATTCTCCATTGTATTGGAGTGGGTTCCGGGAGGAAGCAATTCTCATGATGCAACTAGTATATAATGAAACTACGTAGGTACTAGTAATTCATTTTAGGAAGAAGGTAGAATAGTATCATCATAAATCAAATGAATATAATTTGAGGATACCTCGAGAGTTCTACATTTGATATCTCATGTTCCTAAAGGTGAAATTTCCTCATCGAAATTAAAGGCATGATCATGGGAATCATATTTCTCGTTTATTTGTTGGGACTTCCATGTGGTTGTATTTTATTAGAGCTATGTTATAACAAATAATAATTCCCACAAAAATTATCAAGATACATAATGTTTTCAGGTTTCATAACCACTTCGTTGTCTTCATAATGACCCCTATGTCATTAATTGGGGTGAGATCGATGTTTAAGATGATGAAACCATTAGGGAGTTTCTTTTATAGATCCAATGATACCGGGATAATGTGTTTCATGGGATTCAAATTATAAGGGATTAGGAAATTTGTTCATAAGATTTAATGGAGGAGAGTACCTATAAACATGAATCTCATATATGGACATAGTACCCTATGATGATTGATTTTTAGATATTCTCTTGCAATGATTTTGTCTTGGGGATGTTCACATTTTCGTTGATGAGATATATTCATATTGTTTCTTTATGTGGCCTATACATCATTTGAGAAGTATCTCCATCTTGAGAATTTTTAAGAGTTGGTTATTGATGTTGTGTGGGATTATGGATTTTTCTTCTAAAATGGGTGGTTGATATCCCATTTTGGTGTGATTATTGATAGGTATCTCACTGGGTGGTTTTTTGGATGACCCCTTTTCATTTTATATATAGGATTGTTTTTGGATTATTCAGGATTATAATTTATTGGTAGGTATCTAATTTTGGGGACCATATTTATATATTGTCCCACCCTTTGTTCTTTTTATATGAGAATAGTTCTCAGTGTATTCATAGAGTGAGTCAGGTTGGGTTCACCAGTTAAACACTACAAACAAGGATATTATATTCCAAGTAGTCTTTATATGCAATGTAACTTAGTTTCATGCATTTAGTATGGTTAGTAAACAAGGTGTTACGTGATTTTTATTAAATCATGTTTAAATTCCTCGAGGCCACCTAATTTATAGCGCAATTTGAAATAATTAAAATTTCATATTGTGTAATATTCAAAATCCATGTAAATTACATATTCAATACACTTAAAAAAGCTATTTCACGTAGGTTTTCCATAATCCCTATATGAAGTTTTACTTCCTCTCAATTTCTAGTCTACTATAACACCTCCTTTCACGAATCTTGGAATCCATTCAATGTATATTTATGTTTAGCTTCCACATTCAAAGTTTAGTGATCCTAGGTGTGTTCATTTTTTGTTTTCTAAGAGGTTCTATCTAATAGGTTTTATTTCCACCTATTTCTTTTTTCCATGTGATGGAGGATTATCTCCCATGCTTATAATGGGTTTTTATTTGTATTATTATAGTAATGTTGTATCATGAAATCCTTAGATAGAATCATCATCTTAAGGGAGAGGTCATTGGGATCAGTATTGTTGGATTGTTCTAATTTGAAGAACAATGATGACATTGAGGTAAAAGATTTTTATTCTTATCTATTTATTTATATGAAATAAATTTTTTTGAATTGTTTATCCATTTTTAATAAAATTTAATTATATAAATACTAATTAAAATTGATTAAAATATAATTTGTTAATAATCACAGGTTGGTGTGCATAATATCATGATATAATTTTATTTATTAATTTCATTGATATCTATATATATATATATGATACTATTGGATAACATGTTATTATACTTTGAGTAGCATGTTGAAAATTTTAAATAATTTCAAGATATAATTAATTGGTAATTAAATGTACTATTCATATTTTATGTATAGTCATGTTTGTAATCTAGTAATTAATGTAATTTCATAGAAATAAAATATATGCAATGGGAATATTTCATGAAATGTGATATTCCATGTGTTAATATAATTGATAAATAATTTGAATCAAGATAATTTATATTTATAATAATGAAATTAAATTAATTGAATGTAAATTTAAAATAGTAAATCTCATGGTTCGATGAAATAAGTTTTACTTATAAAATATTGTATAATATTTTGATAGATTGTTATAGAATTATACCATAGCTTTACCATAGTTAGAATCTATGACTAATCAATTTTTTAATTAATTATATAATATGAATGGGTTTGTGTGAAAAATAAAAATTTCAAGTGATTCTGTTTTCAATTTTCTTAAGATGTCTAAGTGCCTTGTGATTAGTGTCATGGGAGCTCATTTTTGGGTTAATAACGTATGCCAATTTCTAATGTCTAGACTAAACTATTGGGTATGGTTGTTTCTTTCCTCCTACTTTTATGGTGTGATATGGACACATGATTCCTTGTGTAATGAGATATTGGGTATGAGGCTTGGTTGTGATTTGAGAATGGGATGGATGATCCTAGTTTGGATGATGTGATGTGGGAAAGGAGGCATAGATGTTGGGGCAGACGTTGACACCTATGATGGAGAGATACATCTAGAAATTTGTGTGGTTGTCAGGGATAATACCAAATATGATTGAATGGGTTGAAGTTAGGTTTACCCAGGGATGTGATTTTGGGATTTTGGATTCTCTACTATGAAACAATTAAAATTTTCTTTCGCCATGTTTTTTTATCATTATTTCATTCCCCACTACATGAGCTTGATGGATGTGATTTTTTGTGTGTTTCCTCTTATAGGAATATTAGAATTTTCCCCTTATTTGCATTGACTGTTGAATGATTCTAATAATGAAATAATAATTCATAACTAATGTATTGGTGTTTATGTAATGAAAAATCAATAATATGTTAATATTGACAATCTATAGACATTATTTGAATTATTCCTAGAGTTAATAAAGATTAATATGATGAATAATTAAATAATATAATAATGTTAATTGTTATTAAATTTATATAGAATTAATTAATAGAATAAAATGAGAAAAATAAAATAAATAATTAATGTTTCTCTTTTTAATTATTTTGTTCTTATAAGATATTTTGTCATAGAAATGGTATACGAGAGTATAAGTGATATTTGTTGCAGTTGATTCCAAGACTAGTTTCATCCCATTAGGTGTTTGTGAAATATATTATATTGTGTATATAATGTGATTTATTATAATTCCCCACCCATATTGGTTTTGGAGACTAAAACCCAATGTACTCAATGAGTGTGGTTTCCCCAACATCCCAGGGGGAGGATAGATAGATGACTCCCCCCTCTTCCATATTTGTTATTTGAGCTCATATACATTAAAAGTTTTCAATCCATATATATATATATATATATAAATGAATTTTATGTCTTGTGGTTATGTCCCAAAAATTTATAACATAATATGGTATCCGAAGTATTATTATTTGTATTATGTTTATATGGTGTGATAGAGTTAGGTACTTACTCAGAGTAAGAGTTCTAATGGTTCGAGGTATAAAATCCAATGTATAATACATGTCACATGGGATGTGGTGGCTCCTAGAAAAATCATTATTAGTATATATGGATATGGGGATGGGATGATGTGATGCTATACTGCACACAAATCATGTTGTGATGCCCGATCATTGTAACATCGAGATCGAGTGTTTTTGATAGAGATGGCATATGACATGCAACATTGGGGAAGATTAGAAGTCCAATTAGGAGTTAGGATTGGGTTTCACTTGATGATTCCAAGATATATTATATTATATATTGTATTTTATACATTTTGAGAGTTATCCATGGTGATTTTTGGAACCTAGTATACCAGATTAGGTGATAAGTTAATTTCATTTTTGTTTACTATTAATTTTACTGTTTTGGGGTCACTAAAATCATTACCTTTTTTGTATTTGTAGTTTTTTATTAAGTTGTTTTGTATTGTATGAAATTTCATGTTTATACCTTGGATTTTATTTTATATTTCTCTGAGAAGATGTTCTCTAGAGTATCCTTTTTATCTCTCTCTTATGTATATTCTCTTATAAGGTAAAGCATCAACTATGTATACTAATTATATCAATAGTTCTATTCAACAACCTGGGTCCTAGTGGAGACACGACTCAGGAGGTCACCATATCCCTTCCTTCATTTTAGGCCAAGGATGAGTAGTCTCTGGGGTGGTGGGTTCCTGACACTATGTAATATTCAACACTATTATGGAATTCAAAAAATTCCTCAACTCACCAACAAAATTATTATAATTTAAATACTATTATAACTCCATTCCATTCTGAAAGAGAGTAGTTATTAAAGAAGCCCTAATTGATGAATATTTGACAATCCAGTTTTAATACATATATAAACCCAAGAATATTACAGTGTGATATAATTTTTTAGGTTGTTCAAAATTTATAATAGTATTCGCCTTATATAGATCAAATTGAACGCCTTATATTGGTGCCAAATCAGGATATAAATTTCAATTTTTTTTTAAATTTCCATAACTACTCTTAGGTGATGCACATAGTCTTTCTCATTCATAGAATATAACTAGATATTATCTGAAAATACCACCACAAACAAATAGTGGTACATATGGAATTTCGTTTTCATTAAATCCAACTAAATAATAGAATAATTGGTGTGACCATATTGCATCACAAGTTACTCATAATAGCCATACCAGAACATATAGGTGGTATTCTAGATGATAAAATCATTGATTATCAACATTTAGTATCCAAAATAATGCTTATTCATTGAGAAAAACCTTCCCCCTTTCAAGTAATGAAAAATATCATCATTACATGGTAACATATACTTAAATTTTACTATAACTAGATTTTATTTTAAACAATCAACACAAGAGTATGAGTGATTCTATCAGAATAAAACTTTTAAACACTATTGATCCAATTTATCATAGTATGCCATCTTAATAAGAGTTAACATGATAAAAACCAAATATAAAGATGAATACAATGACTCACTTTATATTAAAAGTCAAGAATAATATATAACATATAAACAATAAGCAATAAAATATATAAGTCTCCAATATTAAATTATAAGTAATCTTGAGTTACGTCAATAATTTAAATTTCATTGATATTGAGGATATTTTTAGGTTTAGGTTTTTAGATAATTAGACCATAACTCATACATAATAACTCAAAAATTACAATGTAGACACCTCTACTCACTAACCATTTTTATCCAAAAACTAGAAACATTTAAAATAAACACAGATTCATTTCATGTTTAAACATAATAAATTTTACATAATACCATTTTTGACATTATTCATCATTAAATCCTATGGAAAATATTTCAAATATTATGATGAGAATAATAATCCATGTAAAGGATACACAATTAAGACAATTTGTTAGACTTTTAAAAAAATATAAAGCATGAATACATTATCCTAAAGTAATCGATTTCCCCCATAAGAAGTAGTAAATACACTTCTTTAAATATTATATCTTTTCATACCATTTATTTAATCAAAATATTGAAATAAAATCCATACAAATAACATATAACATTTAAAGTTAACATAGAATATAATCATACTTAAATGGAATAACCATTTAGTTGGCTTCCATACATATCACGAAATGAAATATTAATATGGCCAACTTCAATACCCAATGAATTAGTGGTTATAACGTAACCACCTATCATTGGATTATCATGGAACCACACTTGTGTTATCTTGTAACTAATCATCATTGGATTATTACGTAACCACCCGTCAAATGTACATGTACCATTATATAACTAATACACATAAAATAGTAAAATTACCAATATTTCACAAATAAAATATCCAATCACAAGGAACAATTACAAGATATTTATATAATAAAACCATTCATAAAAACATTTTTAATACCAAAATACTTGATAAATGAATATGATATTTAATATTCTTTAAAAAAATTGTCTTGTAGGGGATTCTAAATACCAAATAATGGTCACGATAGTGAAAATGTCATTGTCATCATGTAATTAAAAAAATCTGTTTAAAAAAGTTATTCATAGAAAAATAATCCTTTTAATAACATTTTAATGTAATTAAAAGTTAAATGGTTTAATTATACACCTTATGAAAGATGGTAGTTTATGTCATCAAAATATGCCACAATGATAAGAGATTTAGATGAAGTCCCTAACTATAAGTTTGATTAATCACGTATGATTCTTATTCATCTTGAATAATAAACATATGCTAATTTATACATACATGAGAATATATTTTTTAGTTTATAATTTCCTTTATATCACTTATTATTATGGTATAAGGATTACATAATTATTTAAGTTCATATCAGATGTTTTTTTGATATTTGGTACATGAGTCATATGTGAACTTGTTCTGATGTCAATTGTCCATGTGGTCAGAAGTCGATCATGTCCATAATAGTATTCATGATTTAAATATAATATATCTATTTTTTATATTTATGTTTAATACTTCATAATATTTGGAAATAAGAAATGAAATGCACCTTTCATGGAGTTGGTAGGTCGTACCTATACACAAACACTACATTCATTTCATTGTCATATGAAAATATTAATAATTAAATGATATAAATTCATATAAGAATAATTTTATTAAATTAATTTAATATATGTATCATAGTTTCGAAAAATAACATTATTTATATGTTCCATGTATTGTGGGAATGAGTCATATCGCTTTGAGGGGGTGGAAGTCCACACTTCCTCAAATGAAATTATCGTATTTATAAAACCCCGAAAGAATAAAATATTGTTATAAATATAAATTATAGAATAATAGATACAATATAAATATAATATATATAATATATAAAAATAGTTTCAATTATAATGGCCACCATCATAGTTGGTGGGGGAAATTTAACAATCATAGTTTGGCCAAGTAGTAGATTCCCATACACAGAAACAGTATGTTCATTACCCATTCAATGGAGATGTGTGTTTGTCTATATTGAAAAAATATTATAAAAACATCAATTAATATTTATGATAATTTATTTTAAGTAATTATATATTAATAATATTGTAGGGAGTGGGAAATGGAAATGAATCCAAAAAAGAATGAGTAAAGGCGTTACCTCTTAATCGGGTAACTTCTTTTTAGTTTAAACCAAAAGACATCATTGAAATATTTTCTACCCAATGTGAGGATTCTAAGATGAGGGGAGGGATTATATTAATTGGTTAGGGATGGGGTTTTCTAAACAATTTTTTTTGAAGGGTGAGTATTAGAGAAGATATGGAACCTATTTAATGGACAGGGAAGGGGTACCCTATAAAACAGTTAAATTATTAAATTAATATAAATTAATATTTTATTTAAAAATTCTAAAAATTGATATATGCCTATGATAAATTTAATATATTTATAATTCCTCTCATCCAATAATTTTCAATTATGTATTGATTTTATTTTAAAGTATATCTTTTCAGTTTGCCCTTAATTATTCTCTTTTAAGTTACATTTTCTTGAAAATATTTAATTATTACGAGGATATGAATTTTAAAAATACGGGGTAAATGTCCCATAATTGGATAATTAATTAACTTTATTACCTCAACATACTTAATTAGTTATTTTATAATATTTTTAGGATTTTTAAATATTTTAATAAATTGCTATTTATATTAATCCCCAATTATGTCAATTATTACGCCATTCATTTTACTGAATTTTAAACAATATAAATAGAGATTTAACATAAAACAAAACCATTTAATAGTATTATAATATGTTATTTTTACCTATAAAAATATTTTATGACATAAATTATCTAAAATTTTATTTATTTTACTATTAATAATACAATTTATTTGATACCTTCATCAATAAAGCAATCACTAAATCATCATTATTTTATAATAAAAATTTATTATTTAATATAAAAAATTTATAAATAAAATAACATGATATATAAAATATTTTTTTATTTCTAATTACTATTTATAGTCAAATATATCACTTATATAAACCCATATTAAAATTATTTTAGTTAGAAGATAAATGCATATAACATATTTTCCTTTCCATTAAATTAAAAGATATAATTGTTATAATCACACCATAGTGGCATCCCATGTCCATATTTTCATACAAAGACTTATCTTTGTGGGTCATATCTCATCAAATGATATTATGAAATTTTTAGGGTTGTTTTATATTTTTATAAAATTAATTATACCCTTACTTACCTGATTTACGCTTTAACCCTGGTAAATAAAATAAATTACTAAAGATAATATTCAATATGTACAAAAATAAAAGGGACATATTTACATAAAATCAATATTCTAATACTAATTATGGAATCCATGTTTATGAATTCAAAACAATGAATATTAAGTAAGTAATTAAAAATTAATTCCCATTGTCAATATGAGAAAAACATGTTTTTAAAAAAGCAAAAAACATCAAAAGATATGCATGTGCTTATATAAAATTTCAATGTGAAATTATGTCTAATGTCTAACGTTGGATTAAATGAAAAAAAATTAACAAATAAAACTTTAATGAAAAATAAAATGGTAAATATAACTATATAAAAAATAGATGAAAAGGAATTTTTGAATCAAAATGTAGTATTTTTCACTATTTATTAAAAAAAACATTTTATTAGAAAAATAACAAAATTCGAGGAATGTACATTTTAATTTACAAATTATAAATAATAAGTTTTTTTTAAATAAAAAATATTAAATTTCAAAAAACTAAATCTAAATCTTTTTATGCATCAAAAAGATATAAAACTACATTTTAAAAAATAATTGAGTATTTCATGCCTAAAATTGGATTTATTCTCATTTTATGCCTCTAAAAGGTAAATTAATAATATTAAAACATTTAAAAAACATTTTTAAACATAAGATAGTCATATTTTTTTAGTAGGGCCAATAAAATGGCTAGGTGTTAACTAAAATGGATTATATTAATAATAATATTGTATTGTTTTTCTTTATAACTCAGTCTTGTATGAAACGTAAGATTTGGAGAATCCTATTGTTGTTTGTTCAGTACCCTTTCATAAAAAGTGTCTCCTTTAACATAAATTTAATATCTTATTCATAAATATTAATATATATGAAAATTTCTTATTCTATAATTACCTGGTATGTCACATCCTTAACCCCTTTTGGAAATTGCATCCCCTAGTTTTATTCAGTTATAAAATAAGTGTGGGTATTTATATTTCTTGTCATTCAATTATTACCATGATTCCTCTTTAACAAAATGATCTTCCACAAACCCCAAACCAAAAAAAACAACCTTATTTAATATCACATGCCCTTTGCGGTCAAGAATATGGTATGAATGTTCCTCATAAGAAATATTCTCTTCAAACTGAACTAATTCTAGACTAAAAACATGATATGGATCTAGAAAATATGTTCTTAATATTATAAAATTAAAATCATTTCGTATCTGTGATAAACTAATAGGTAAATACACATGGTAGGCAAGTCACCCAACTTTCTCTAAGATTTCATGGGGTTTAATAAATCATTGACTCAGCTTCCCCTTTGTACCGAATCACATCACAACATTCCATGGAAAAACACTATGAAAGACATGACCACCTACCATAAACGAAAAATCATTCCTCCTTTTATCTTTAGAACACGTTTTCATGATATGTGGTGTAATCACGTGTCTCTATATCAATTGAACATAATCTTCAATTTCCTCAAAAAATTATAGTCCCATCACCTTCCTTTCATTTACTGCATTCCAAAAAATGGAGATAGACACCACTCTCTATATTGTACCTCAAATGGTGATATCTGTATAATAGAATGAAAACTGTTATTATAAGAAAACTCAACCAATGAAATAGGCTGATACCGACTTTCTTGCTAATCTGTTGAAAAAGCATGTAGAATATCATCGAAGCTGTAAATTGTTCAATCTGAGCTCTAATATGATTGAGGATGAAAGGATGCTCAAAAATTTAATTCAATACTTGATGAATTATTTTATAAAGATATAAAAGAATCTATCATCATGATCTGATACACTATAGAGAGGAACTCCATGTATCTTGAATATCTCTTTAATATAGAACCGAGAGAAGTTATCTAGATATAGGGTATCTTCAATTGTAATAAAATGAGTATATTTTGTCAATCGATCAACAATAACCTAGATCAACATTTTATATCGAGAAGTATTTTGTAATTGCACTAAATAATCCATGGATATATTTTCATATTTCAACTTTGGCACTGGAAAAGGATGAATCATCCTTTTATGTAACTGTAACTCTACATTAACCTATTGAAAAATAAAACATCTCAGGGTAAAGTCCACAATATAACTTTTCATTCCATCCCCCCAGTGAAATTACTAATGGTCTCTATACATCTGAGTTATTCCAGAATGAACTTAAAATGGAGATCTATGAGCTTCACATAACAAATCATTCATCAAAATTGAATCACTAGGCACACATAATTTTCTTTAAAAACTCAAAACAGAATATTTAGCAATGTTAATTCATATAACATTCACTTATAAAATAATTATACCTTTTTATACACATCGCTATCTTCTTTATGTATTTATTAATTCTATTCGATAGATATAATTTCACTGCTAACTAGAAAAAAGAGGAATTTGATGCACTAATAACATCCAATCCAAAATTCATAAAATCAATAACCAAATCATGTCCTTCCAAACATATAATGGTTAATTTATTATTACATGTTCAACTCAAAGAATCATCCACAATATTTTCCTTTCCTGGATGGTAATGAGTCATGAAATCATAATCCTTGATTAATTCCAGCAATTTTTTATGTCCCCTTCTCAACCATTTTATGAGTAAATATGTACTTAATACATTTGTGATCAATTTAAATTTCAAAATTTATTCCATAAAATTATTTCTTAATATTTTTAATGAAAATACAACCATAAATAATTCTATATATTTCATAGGGTAATTTAACTCATGAGATTTCCACTGATGTGAAGCATAAGAAAATACCAGAACATTTTTCACAAGTACACAACAATGTTAATTCAATTAATCATCATTATAGATAACTAATTCACCATTAATAGAAGGAAGGGGGAAAAATATAGTATTTACAAATCATATTTTCACTTCCTAAATCAATCATCACAATTATTTGTCAAAATGAACATAAATCCCTTACATATTATCATAGATTGTGGGAAAGATAACCGATAAATTATTTCAAAAATCCTTCGGTAATAATTCTCTTATCCAAGAAAACTATGAATCTATGGGATATTGGTAGTTCTTGTCCACTCTACAACATGTTTTTTAAGGGTTAACAATTATTCCATTTTTATAAACAATATAACCACGTAAATGGATTTTTCAAAAACAAAATTCTAACTTTCCAAAAAGTCAATATAGTTTATTTTCATTAAAAATTATCAAAAAAAATACTTAAGTTACATTATATTGCCTCCTGAAATTTAAAATATACCAAAATATACTCTATATAAAAAACTAAACTAATCAAAAAAACTGATGAATGAATCCATCCACCAAATTCATAAATATAGTAGGATAATTAGATAAAACACTGTTTTTAACTACAAACTCATAGTGATCATATCACGTTCAGAATGATGTCTTTGGAATATCATCCTTCTTCCACTTTATCTGATGGTACCCATACCTCAAATAAATCTTTGAAAAATACTGAGCACCCTTAAGCTGGCGAAAGAAATCATTGATATGAGGAAAAAAATACTTGTTCTTAATAGTGATGTTATTCAAGGCTCTATAATCAATACAATGTCTCATAGAACGATATTACATCATCAAACATAAAACATGATATCCCAATAGTGAAGTGATAGGTTGAATGAATCATTAATAAAGTAATTATTGAATCTTTTTTTTCAATTCCATCAATACAACATGATACATTTGATAAGGGGGTTCAAAAATAGGCTTATAATTAGGCACTAAATCAATATTAAATTAAAATGGACGATTATGAACAATACATGAAAATTCATCAATAAAAACATATATGAATTAATTCACTTCTGAAATGTCACTAGTAAAAATCGATTCCTTATTCTTAACTAGATGATCAATAATAATTTCAATTCTATAGTTAATCAATCTCTCATAATCTTGGAATGCTAAAAAATTTATGAGATCATTGATTTAATAACATTCCTGGATTTACAATCTATTATATCATGATGAACTAAAAACCAATTCGTAGCTAAATTGATATCAAATTCCAAAATTAAATCCCAACCAGATTTTTAGGAAATGGTATCACACTAATGATAATATGAAGATTCCTAAAAATATTTTTTTAAATGTTCCACAAGGAATTTTGACCAAAATTTATATATATCACATTTATGAGGTTCTATTTCTAATTCACTTTCAAATCTCTTGAAAATGAATGAATGTGAATATCCAGAGTCAAATAGTTTGTTATAATATTTTAAAAAAAACTATAACATACCGGTCACAACTTAATTTAACGGTACCACATCAACTATAATTGTATAAAATTATTTTTCCATGCCCTTTTTCTTTCAATCTTGGTGGTTTCTACCCTAGGTAATAATATTTAGACACAAATTGGCATAATTCCCTATATCATTAAAACTAAAAACTATTTCAGATGGTTATTCATTGGTTTCCCAATCACCTTCCTTTAAAGTTTGAGAAATATGAGTAGTCTTACAACATCAGAAGAACTTCCCCAATAGTGAGGGACATTCTCTAGGATTCTCTTTACCACACTTCTCACTAGTTGAGAATTCAGTTTTCTTTGCTACAATCTTCATTGATTAATTTTTTCCCATTGACAAACAAATGGATCGCTTCTTTTGATTTCCCTCATAGAACACATGACCATTAGAAAAATTCATTTCTAATTACTTATAACATCATACATGTTTCTCATATCTTTTGAACTCACAAGAAGCTAATCCGATTTGATATTTCATCTTCAATCCTGAGTAAACCGGATTTATCTTAATATCAATATTCCAGATAAAATTTAGGATGTACCTTGACAAAAATGTGATATTTTCTTCATATTCATCCTCATAATATTCCTTAGTTTTTCTAATTTACAATAAATTAATTTCTATCCAATTTCAAACTACCTTAGGAAAATATTTCTCAAGGAATATATTATTATTTTCATTCCATTACATGGCATCAATATCTTAAATTCCACTAATATTTTCAATCACGGAACACCAATGATCGACCTCACCTTCTAAAAGATTAATATCAAGACTAAAATTTTTATTATATGAACACCCCATTGCCTCAAACATATTCTATATTGTTTTAATACACCCTCCAGCTTTCACAAGGTCAGATTATCCTCTGAATGATGGAGGCATTTCCTATTAAAATTCCCCACTACCTACATATTCTTCTATAGTTGATTTGGATGATCTCATTCATGGAAACCACCACTATTTATCATCAGATTCATCTATTCCATCAATAAAACAAATAGTTCAATTCTGAGTCTGACTATCTCTAAATGCTAATTTCAAGGATTGTTTTGCTTTGTTTTTCATCATAGTATATTTTTCTTTTTTTATACTAAAATCCATTCTGAATAGATATATCTTAGATGATGAAACATTGTAATCATAATATTATATATCTTTTGAATTACAACATATAATAAAAAAATCATTTATGGATATTCTATTAATATTATCCCAACCCCTAATGTTATTTAAACTGACCTCTAATATCATCTATAATTCTTTAGCCCGAATCACTATGTAATCTCGAGTTATGTCAATAATTTGACATTTATTCTATAGTGAAGATCTTTTCTGGTTCATAGAATTATAGAATTATGAATTCAATAATATATAGTAATGAAAAATTTATAATGTAGAAACCTCTACTCACTAACCATTTGTTTCATAATTCAAAAAAAACATTTTAAAAAATATGGTTTCATTTTGTGTTTAAACATCATAACTTTTCCTCGATCTCATAGATGACACAATTTATCCTTAAATCTAGTAAAAAAATGATTTAATTCTTATGATGAGAATAAAAATATCAGTAAAGGATACAAAAATATGGAAAATAATTAGTCTTTTGAAAACATGTACACCATGAATACTTTACAATAATGAAATAATTTTCACATTTAAGAAGTATTAAATTCTCTTCACCAAATATAAGATCCTTACTTACTATTTTCATAATGAAAATATTTCATAAAACTCATAGAAATAAAATATAACATATAATGGAGTATTTGTACATAATCATACATAAATTGAAAAACCATTTGGTCGACATCCACAAAAAACACTAAATGGAATACCCATACGACCGACTTCCATAACCAATGAATTACAGGTTATAATGTAACCAACCACCCTTGGTTTATCATGGAACCACCTATCTATGGTTTATCACATAACTACTCGTTATTGGTTTAATATGTAACCACCCGTCAAATTTCCATGTAACATTATATAATAATAACATAAACAATGTGGGAATTATCGACATTTCACTAATAAAATATGCATTCATAAAGAATCATTAAATGATATTGATATAATCAAACACATTTTAAACCCATTTTTAATTCCAAAATACATGAAATAGGAATATTTTATTTCTTTTTTGTTTAGAATATTTTTGACTTGTGGAGGAAGAAAAATAACGAATAATGGTCCTGGGCACAGAAAAGTCGTTGATGTGATGTATGTTAAAAAACATTCATTTTTTCATTTATTGAAATTATTCATAGAAAAATATTCCTTCAGAAAAAAATTTAATGGAATTAAAATTAAATGTTGTTAATTATACATCGTATAAATGATGGAGATTTAAAACATTAAAATATTCCTCAATGAAAGGAGATTTATATGAAGTATCTTACCTTAATATCAGATCATCATGTATGTTCCTTGTCCTTCCTGAATAATGAACACAGTTAAATTTCTACTGGAATGAAATCCTTATTTATATTCATTATTCCATTTATATCACTTATTAAAATGATATAAAATTACAAAATTATTTCTATTCATATCAGACATTTTATCGATATTTTGTACATGAGTTAAAAAAGAACTTGTTTTGTGGTAAATTGACTATGTGGTCAAAATTCCATCATCACTATAATTTTATTCATGTTTTAATAATTATATATATATATATATATATTATATATGTATTTATAATATTCCAAAATGCATGGAGAAATGAAATGAAATGCACCATACATGGAGACAGTAGGTCGTACGTATACATGAACACTACTTTTATTCCTTTGTCATATTAAAAGAATAATAATTAAATAGTATAAATGTATATTATAATACACTATTATATTAATTTCATATATTTATCATAGGTTTAATTATACGCTATTTTTATACATTACATGTATATAGGAAACAATTCATATAGCGTTGAGGGGGTGGTAGTCCACACTACCTCAAACAAAATCCTATTATTTTCACAACACGTAAAGCATAATGGATTATTTCAAATAATAATTTTAGAATCCTAGAGAAAATATAAATATTATATATTATATATGTGAAAATATTTTTTATTATAATGGCCACAATGAGAGGTGGTGGGGGGAAATTGAATAATCATCGTTTCGTGATCCAGTAGTTCGTCACAAAAAAAAATAGTATGTTCATTACCCATTAAATGTTGGTGTGTGTAAGTGTAACACTCCAATAATAAGTGGTATGATTCTCTTTGAATAATATAGTAATGTGTGTTGTACGCAACATCGAGTTTTAACACACACCACAACCAATCAAAATTTCCGTTATGAATAGTAATAACCACTTTTTAAAATTTTATATATTTTATCTCTCAAAATTGACTTCATTTTTGGATTTGGAATATCAAAATTAGCCTAGGGTGATTTTTTGGTATTTTTCTTAGAACATTCAATTTTTGATGAATAATGAAAAAACACTGAGTTATAGTTTAAAACCAAATTTTTATTTAAATAATTCTTTATATTATTTAAATTTAATTAATGTCAAAATGGATAAATTATACCTATATATGTTCAATGTAATCCATTGGAGTTAGTTTAGAATAATTTTAGATATATAAAAATTTTATGGAACTTTTCACCGTCTTTTACCCACCTCCTAGAAGAATTTGGAAATTCACATAAAACATATTTTTACCACTTCTGTGAGTATAATTTCAAAAATCCAAGAGACATAGTTAATATCAAAAAGGAAAATATAGTTCAATAAGGTAAAAATAATTTTTGGTGAATAGTAACTTTTTTAACTTTTATTTACCACGGTTAAAAGTAAATAGGGTAATTATGGGTAAAAATGATATTAATATTATCCTAAAACCAGTCCTAATTCTGTTGGATAAGTTTATCTCAACCAAAAACAAACTTAGGAATAAAATATTATGATTTAGGTCCACCTGTATTAGATTAGGACATTTATTATTATTTAATTAAAAGAAGAGTTAAAAGAGTTTAAACCAATTTTTAATTACTAAAACATTTTTAATATAAGGTTGTACATAAGATAAATTCGATTATAAATATTCATTAAAAATATAAAAGGATTTCCTACATAATGGTAATTTATTTATAATTTTTATACATTAAATAATTTAATTGATTTTTCACACAATGGTGATATAGTAATTACCTAATTAATGAAATATTAAAATAATTGATATTATAAATAACAAAATGAATTTAATTTGAGACTTTTTATGAATTCCACTAATTTTATACATTAACATGACATATTAGTATTGGTTATTTAAATTTTTTTTATGTAATAATGCTGTTATGAAATTATCAAAAACAAAACACCCAATAGTGTTAAAATTGACATAAAAGAGTTTTTAAAACAAATATTATATTATTAATTGATATTCTATTCCTAAAAATCCATGGTTCGGCCAAAGGACTTATATAATTATATGTGTATAATTAATGGACCACTTGGTGGTCTCTTGGAAGTATATAGTAAGTTTATTAACTATATAATATAAAAAAACAAAGAGACATAGTAAATGTCAAACTATTTAACTGAGAGTTAAATATAAATGATAAGGTTAATATAGTGACACAAACCTATATAAAGTATATTGTTTTAAATTAATTAGACCCATACCCACCTTAACCTTTAAATTATCCACTTTTGAGCCATTATATTTCAAATATGAACTTATTATAAAATAATATTTATAGCTTTTCCAAAGGTGCCCCTCACCCCTCTTATAAAAGGGAACTCGTTATTCTCTCTAAGTTACACCTTCAAAGCCTTTTGTATGGTCCAAACCCTGCTCAAATATTTTATAAACTTCCCTCAATTTGATCTAGTGGCCTTATTTTGATTAGAAATCCAACCTAAGGAGCCCTTTTGATCCAATCAAAAGGAAGAACCTGATTAAGAGGTAATGTTTTCACCACCCTCTTTCAAGTTCCTTTCTTCTTCAACTTATTCATTCTTTGTTAATCCCATTATAAAATAAGAACTCCAGTAAAATCTATATACTATGATGCTATTATAAATATGGTATAACCATATTCTTTATTCTATCCATCGTTTGAATGATATTTCACCATACGTGCGTACATACGGCTTACCGTCTCCACGTCATGGTGTAATTGTTATTCAATAAATTATTATTTGGATGGGTATAATAATGATGTGTAATTTATTTAAATAATAAATATAACATGATAATTATTCTGTATACATGATATACCATCCAATTATATATTATTTTAATATCAAAAGAATGATATTGTTGCTCGTACGTACGTACGGACTACCGTCTCTACAGACGTGATGAGATTCATTCCCCATCATATCCATTCAAGACTAATTATCATTTAATGATTAAAAATAATTTTTAAGGACTTGATATCATTATGTATATGAATAATATACAACCTATCCATAACAAACAAGACTTATGTAACAAAACATATAAACGAAAATGAGTAAGTTAACACCGGAAACGACAATAATACTAAGATATTATTAACAAAGCAATGTTAAAAGATCATATATGATATCATATTAATGTATATGATTATTGTATAATTTAATAACAATTATTTCACCATTATACATGATTTTAACCTACCTTCAACCAAGGAAAATTATAAGGTAAGGGTTTATTTCACAATCTCTTCATTATCCAAGGTTGTTTATATGTAATTATCTACTGGGACCACTTTATCATCCCCATCCATGATTCTTAAAAAATGTATTTAAAATCATTATTAATATTTTACAGACTATGGGTTAATGTCATTTATACCCTTTTTTACTTTTATAAGATGTTTATAAAGTAATCTTTCTGTCGTTTTCCAAACAAGGTCCTTTTTATCCTTTTTCGATAGAATTTAGGTAAGAATGTCTTTTTTGACTTATAAGATAGGTGCGGCTAATTTCCGCCGTTATAAGATCATCGAAGCTTCCGTTACATGCTTATAAGAATATTTTCAATGTAAATGTTTTCTTTTATTATTATGTGACTTTTAAATGATTTCAAAAAATAGATATTTCACTCAAATAGTTTTGATTTCATCAATGTCAAAATTCTTTGATGGATATTAATAATATTTGAAGTTTATTTATTATGATACTAAAAATCCATATTATATTGAAGGTTTTGTGATATGTTTGACTGTGTATGTGTTATTTTTATACCATTCATGGATTATGGATAAATTATTTACATTTCGTATGTTATTTTTAATACGAATGTTTATGTTATGTTTAAATCGTTTCATATGAGGAATGCATTGAAATTGGTAAGTGACGGGTGGAGCTCGATATAGAACCTCGATGCATCGGTAGGTCTCATGATACAAACTAGTGTCTTGTCATAAGGCCTTGATAAAATCTTATTTTTAGTATTGGCACATGGCCTTGACTATGTGGTTATGATAGTCTGGCATTATGGATTCCATCATTATGAAAGTGTTTATTGATATTGCATGTGATTATTCAATTAGTAGAATTTCTATGTGAATAAGTAAATGGCATTATTTCATTTTTTTCTTCAATATTATGCTGAAGTTCAAGTTTAAAAGGTTTTTGTTTTAGTTATACATTGCCTAAAATGATTATGCTTATTTATGAGAGTTTCTGCTATATTATTATCCTTACTGGGCATTTGAGCACACCCATTTCTATCTTTTATTTTTCCCAGTATGTGAAGAAGTATTTTATGAATGACCTGTAGGGATAGTATAAGGGGATATGAGTGTGGAGACAAGATGTTGTTGTAGTTTTCACTTTATGATGTAATGTAAATATTATGAATGTATCTAGTGTCTCCAGGGCTACTAAACTAATCGGTCTTTCGAGACATGATCTTTTGTTATCATGCCAATGTTATGTAATAATGCACCGACTCTGGGTTACAAGGGTCGGGGCATTATAGTTGGTATCATAAGAAGTTTAGTACAAAACATTAAAGCTATATTTAGATAAAATCTGATTAGAGCACATTGAACTAAGATAGACTTTGAGGATTAGTATAGAAGAACTTCGTAGAATTTTGGTAATGTAGATATTTTGTGAGTTTTCCAAGAAATACATACCTGTCTGGATATGATTAGGAAGAGGCGGCTCTGGAAAAGATGTACCTAGGGGTAAAACTCAAAAGCACCGCTTTGAGTTAGACTCGAACGGGAACTACTGCATGACAATGGGCCTTGCTGGACTCTTGGTTACGACACTCCCGAGGGATATTCATAGGATATTTATCATTTTATTTACAAACCATTATGAAGTTTTTATGAGTATATACTTCCTTAAAGGAAAATTTTTAATGATTTTGGATTATATCCATAAACTGTTCAATTATTGTTAAGTGTTTTACAAGTTTGGATTTATGTATTGCGATTCATAATCTATTCTAGTGTATGCCATTGTTTAGAAATTGTGCCTAGTGGAAGAAATGGAAACCATATCAATACACACACTCCATGTAGGGATTTCCCTCCTACTCAAGATAATTATAGTGGAGCTAGTAATGCAACTGGTGATTGCCATCTAATCACCATTCTGGGACAACTCACTCAGGTTATGAATTATAACCTTACTCACATAGAGCACCCAGATCCATAGCTTGGGGGATCAATGTTAGATCTCTTCATGAGGAAACAACCACAAAAATTAAATGGGAGTACAAATCCCTTAGTAGCTGAGCAATGGATAAATTCCTTAGAGAAAACATTATATTCCTTGGGGAGTAGTGAAAGGGAAAAAGTTATCATGGCAGTTTACCGCCTCACTAGAGATACTGATCAATGGTAGTCATTGATTCAAAACACGAAGGAAGATTATGAAGTATCAAATATTGAATGGAGGGAGTTCAAAGAGCTTTTCTTAAAAAAATAAATTCCTCGTGACTATCAAGTAGATATGGAAAGGCAATTTCTGAGTTTGAGACAAACCGAGGATGAGAATGTCGCAAAGTATGGGGCTAACATTACAAGGTTAGCGAGGCATGCAGAAAATTATATACAAAACCCAATGAGTAAGATTGATCGTTTCTTTGATGGGTTAATCCCATTTCTCCATCGAGAATTAGTCTAACAATCCTTCTCATCTTACGAAGATATTGTCTCATGTGCTATCAAGACAGAAAAGGAATTTTCTACATCGTATGACTTTAAAGCAAAGAAAGAGAAGAAGAGATATGTCGATCACTCTGGAAATGGAAATAATTGGAATAAAGGAGAAGTTGAATATCCATCCTGCAGTAAATGTGGGATGAAAACCCTGGTACTTGCTTAAAAGAAATGGGAGTCTGTTACAAGTGTGGTGAAAAAGGCCACCAAGCTCGTGATTGCAAGGGTAATAAAGAAGCTACCGATGTTCAATGCTACAATTTCTTAGAGATTGGACATTATGAAAATGAATTTCCTAAGTGTTAAGGAAAATTACCTCAGAAAATTCCAGGGATCATGTCCAAGCTTATACTATCACTACTGCTGAGGCTGAAGCTCCGAAAAATGTGGTGGAAGGTAATTTAATGGTTTCCTCAAGGTTAGAAAATGCATTATTTGATTCTAGATCATCGCATTGTTTCATATCTTCCCAGTTTTCTATGAAAATGAGATATTTACTATTTTATTTAACAAGGGAGTTGTCAGTCAAAACACCTAAGGGAAGTATCATTGCAACAATGTATTGTGAATCAGTCCCCATTAGAGCACATCAATGTTCTTTATCTACGGATCTCATTGTCATACCTATGATTGAATTTGATATAATCCTCGGTATAGATTGGGATTTATACTATGATGCAAAAATTTAATATAAGAATAATGAGGTTACTATTTTTGATGATGATGATATGTAACACCTTATTTTTAGAGCGGAATCACCACCACCTAATTCTTACCTAGATCCACCACTAGTAGCTCAACTAAATTAAATTATTGGGGAGGAAGAGAATGAAATGAGTGTGAGTGGGGAAAGGAATGTTCAAATAGAGGATGTACCAATTTTGAGAGAATATGTTGATGTTTTTATAGAAGATTTACCTATACATCCTCCATAATTACAAATTGATGTTTCCATTGATTTAATTCCTGTTTGAAGGCCTATATCGAAGACCCCTTATAGAATGGCCACTGTTGATTTAGTTGAACTAAAGAAAAAACTAGAGGAATTGTGTAATTAGGGATTTATTCACCGTAGTGTTTCTCCTTGGGGATCCCCTGTCCTTTTTGTTAAGAAGAAAGATGGATCTACGAGGTTATGTGTCGAATTTAGGGAAATCCATGCTATAACATAAAGAACAAGTATCCTCTACCTCGCATTGATGATTTATTTGACCAACTGCATGGAGCTCAATACTTTTCAAAGATTTACCATCAATCTGGATACCATCGGTTGTGTGTGAATAAGGAAGACATTATGAAGACAACATTTTGAACCAGGTACGGGCTTTACGAGTTTACAGTAATGCCTTTTGGATTGACTAATGAACCCTCTATATTCATGGATCTAATGAATAGAATTTTCAAGGAATGTCTTGATGATTTTGTGGAGGTATTTATTGATGATATCTTGGTATATTCCAAAAGCTATGATGATCATGAAAATCACTTGCACATTATCCTGATGACTCTGAGAAAACATGAATTATATGGGAAGTATAGAATGTGTGAATTGTGGCTTCAGGAGATTTCTTTTCTTGGCCATATTGTCTTTAAATATGGAATCTCTGTTGATCCTTAGAATACAAAGGCAATCCAACAATGGCTTGTACCAATGAGTATAACTGATGTATGAATGTTTTTTGGTTTAGAAGGTTATTATCGACGTTTCTTCCAGAACATTGCCCGATTGGATAACCCATTAAAGAAAGCTTTATTTAAAGGGGTTGAATTTGTTTGAAAAAAAGAGTGTGAAGAATGTTTTGAAGAACTGAAGAAAATATTAGTCAATGCTATTATATTGACTCTACCATCAGGGAATGATGGGTTCGTTATTTATAGTAATGAATCGAAGAAAGGACATGGTTGTGTCCTTATGAAGAATGATAGAGTTATTGCCTAGGAATCATGACAACTAAAAATTCATGAGCAAAACTATCCTAGTCATGATCTTGAGTTACCTTCTGTAATATTTTCTTTGAAGATATGGAGACATTATCTCTATGGTGAAAAATGTGAGATATATACCGATCACAAGAGTTTGATGTAAATTTTCTCACAGAAAGAACTCAACATGAGGAAAAGGTGATGGCTTGAAATACGCAAGGATTAGGATTTCATGATAAACTACCACCCGGGGAAGGAAAATAAAGTGACAGATTCTTTGATCAGAAATGATCATCGAGTTTTGAACATGATGAGAGTTGAAAGGGATCCTATTTTCATGGATTTGGTAAAGATGGATATGGGAATCACCATGGAAGGCGAATCATCAATGATTTTTCAAATGGTTGACAAAACATCTTTAATATAATGGATTAATAGTTCTCAGACCGATGATAAAGAATTTATAAATAAGATTAATGCTGTGAATGATGGGAGATTGAGTGACTTTGTGTATTAAGATGGAATTTTGAAATTCGGGAAGAGACTTTGTGTTCCCGATATACCTGATCTAAAAAGGGAATTGTTGGATGATGCTCATTATTCCAATTTCTCTATACACCCTTGGAGCACCAAAATTTATAGAGATTTGAAGGAACATTTTTGGTAGGACAACATGAAGTGGGAGATTGCTGATTTTGTGTCCAGATGTATGGTTTTTCAACAAGTGAAAGCTTGAAGGAAACAACCTGGAGGAGTCATGAAACCTCTTCCCATACCAGAGTGGAAATGGGATAATATTATTATGGACTTTGTCATGTGGCTACAAAAGAATCTTAGAAGGAATGATGAAATATGGGTTATTGTTGATCGTCTTACCAAGTCAGCATATTTTCCTTCTATAAGAGATGATATGTCACTTCAACGTATAGCAAGACTATATATTAATGAAGTTGTGAGACATCATGGAGTACCCCTATCGATTGTTTCTGATCATGATCCCCATTTTACTTCAAGATTCTGGAAGTGTCTTCAAAAGGCCTTGGAAACTGAACTTCGTTTGAGCACTGCCTACCACCCTCATATAGATGGAAAATCATAACTGACTATTCAAACCTTAGAAGACATGTTGAGATCATGCACACATGGATTTCAAGTTGTGTGGGATCAATATTTACCTCTGGTAGAATTTTCATATAATAATAGCTTCCATTCAAGTATTTTTATGGCACCATATGAAGCATTGTATGGAAAGAGATGTCTCACACCAACCTCTTGGGATGACATTGGTGAAAGAAAACACATAGGCCTAGAACTGGTAGAGGAAACGATGGAAAAGGTGAAGGTAATCCAAAACCAAATCAATGAAGCTCAGAGTAGGCTGAAGAGCTATACCGATAATCAAAGGAAGGATTTGGAAGTTCATGTAGGAGATTATATTTTTTAAGGTATCTCCATGGAAGGGAGTTATACATTTCTGTAAGAAAATTAAATTGTTTCCCAGGTACATCAGACCTTTCAAAATTCTAGAACAAATTGGAGTTGTAGTTTACCGTTTGGAAATGCCACCAAATCTCTCTAAAGTTCACGATGTGTTCCATGTATCACTGTTGAGAAAATACATTCCTGACCTAACACATGTACTCACCTATGAGGAATTAGAACTGGAACCTGATCTGTCTTTTTGCAAAGAGCTCGTCAAGATTCTTGATACAAGTGAACTAGTGCTCTGAAACTGGATGACTTGTCTGGTAAAAGTTCTATGAAGAAACCATAAGATGGAAGAATAAATGTGGAAACCCGATGAAATTATAATGAAGAACCACCCAAGTATTTTAATGCGGTATTTTTCTAGAAATTTTTAGGACGAAATTATTTTAAGGAGGGGAGAATGTAACACCCCAAGCTTCCACGGTACGCTTCTCTTTGAATAGTATATTAGCGTGTGTTGTATGCAACTTTGAGTTATAACACACACCAAAACTAATAAAACTAGCAATTATGAATAGTAATACCCACTTTTTAAAATTTTATACATTTTATCTTTCAAAATGGACATCATTTTTGGATTTGGAAAATCGAAATTAGCATATGGTGAATTTTTGGTATTTTTCTTAGAACATTCAATTGTTGAGGAATAATGGGAAACACTGAGTTATAGTTTAAAACCAAATTTTTATTTAAATAATTCTTTATGTTATTAAAATTTAACTAAGGTCAAAATGGATACATAATACCTATATCAGTTTAATGTAATTCATTGGAGTTAGTTTAGAATAATTTTAGATATATAAAAAATTTATGGATCTGTTCTCCGTCTTTTACCCACCTCCTAGGAGAATTTGGAAATTCACATAAAACTTATTTTTACCACTTCTGTGAGTGGAATTTCGAAAATCCTAAGGCAACGGTTAATATTAAAGAGTAAAATGTTGTTCAATAAGATAAAAATAATTTTTGTTGAATAGTAACTTTTTACTTTTATTTACCACGGTTAAAAGTAAATATGGTAATTAATGGTAAAAATGATATTAATATTACCGTAACACATGTTCTAATTCTATTGGACAAGTGTATTTAAACCAAGAACAACCTTTGAAATAAAATATTATCATTTAGGTGCACTTGTATTAGATTAGGACATTTATTATTATTTAATTCAAAGAAGAGTTAAAAGAGTTAAAATCAAAGTTTAATTACTAATTTTTTTAATATAGGGTTATACATAAGATAAATTCGATTATGAATATTCATTAGAAAGATAGAAATATTTCCTACATAATGGTATTGTATTTATAATTTTTAGACATTATATAATTTAATTTATTTATGACACAATGGTGATGTTGTAATTACATAATTAATGAAATATTAAAATAATTGATATTATAAACATAAAAATAAATGTAATTTTAGAAATTTTATGAATTCAGCTAATTTTATTGGATAATATGACATATTAGGATTGGTTATATAAAGTATTTTAAAAGAAATAATTCTGTTATAAAATTATCAAAATCAAAATACCCAATAGTATCAAAATTGGTATAAAAAAGATTATAAAACAAGTATTATAATATTAATTGATATTATATTCCTAGAAATCTAAGGTTCGGCCAAAGTACTTATATAATTATAGGTGTATTATTAATGGACCACTTGGATGTCGCTTGAATGTATATAATATGTTTTTTAACTATATAATATAAAAATACAAAGATACATGGTAAATGTAAAACTATTTAACTAAGAGTTAAATATAAATGATAAGGTTAATATAGTGACCCAAACCTGTCTACAATCTATTGGTTGAAAATATTTCGACCCCTACCCACCTTAACCTTTATATAATCCACTTTGGAGCCATTAGAAACCGAATATTAATTTATAATAAAAAAATATTTCATGATTTTTCAAAGGTGCCCCACACCCATATTATAAAAGGGCACTCCACCTTCAATATAATTTACATCTTCATAGCCTTTTGGCTGGGCTAACAGCTTCCCAAATATTTTCTAAACTTACCTCACTTCGACCTAGAGGCCTTAGTTTGATCATTTTAGCCATCCTAAGGAGCCCTTTTGATCAAATCAAAAGGAAGAACCCGATTAAGAGGTAATGTTTTCCCAACCCTCTTTCAAGTTCCTTTCTTCTTCAAATTATTCTTTCTTTTATATTCACATTCTAAAAAAATAAATACATTATCTTCTATATACTATTATGTTATCATAAATATGGTAAAACCATATTCATTATTATATCCATCATTTGAATGACATGTCACCATACGTGCGTATGTACGGCTAACCGTCTCCACGTCGTGGTGTAATTGTTATTTAATAAATTATTATTTGGATGGGTATAACAATGATGTGTAATTAAGGTAAATAATAAATATAACATAATAATGATTCTTTATATATGATATACCATCCAATTATATATTATTTTAATACCCAAAAAATGATATTGTCGCTCGTGTGTACGTACGGACTACCGTCTCCACGAACGTGATGAGATTCATTCCCCATCGTCTCCATTCAAGAATAATTCTCATTTAATGATTAAAAATAATGTTTAAGGACTTGATATCATTATGGATATGAATAAGATACAACATAACCATATAAAACACGGATTATGTAACAAAACATATAAAAGAAAATGAGTAAGTTAACAACCGAAACAACGATAATACTAAGATATTATTAACAAAGTAATGTTAAAAGATCATATATGATATCATATTAATGTATGTGACTATTGTATAATATAATAAAACTTATTTCACCATTATACAGGAGTTTAACCTACCCTCAACCAAGGAAAAGCACAATTTAAGGATTTATTTCACAATCTCTTCATTATCCGATGTTATTTATACGTAATTATCTTCTGGGACCTCTTTATCATCCACATTTATGTTTCTAAAAAATTTATTTCAAATCATTATTACTATTTTATAGACTACAGGCTAATGTAATTTTTACACTTGTTGACTTTTTATAAGAATTTTATAAAGGAATATTTCTATCGTTTTCCAAACAAGGTCATTTTTAATATTTTCAACAGAATTAAGGTAAGAATGTCTTTTTTAACTTATACGACGGGTGAAACTATTTTCCGCCATTATAATAACGTTGAAGATTCCCTTACATGCTTATAAAAATATTTTCAAAGTAAATGTTTTCTTTTATTATTATGTGACTTTTAAATGATTTCAAAAAATAGATATTTCTCTGAAATAGTTTTGATTTCATCAATGTCAACATCCTTTTATGGATATTAATATTATTTGAAGTTTATTTATTATGATACAAAACATCAATATTGTATTGAAGATTTTGTGATATGTTTGACTATGGATGTGTTATTTTTATACCATTTATGGTTTATGGAGAAAGTATAGACATTTCTTATGCTAGTTTTAATATGAATGTTTATGTTATGTTTAAACCTGTTCATATGAGGAATGCATTGAACTTACTAAGTGACAGGTGGAGCCCGCTATAGCTCCTCGATGCATTGGTAGGTCTCATGAGACAAACTAGTGATTTGGCACAAGGCCTTGAGAAAATCTTATTTTTATTCTTGGAACAAGGCCTTGACTATGTGGTTATGATAGTCTGGCATTATGCATTACATCATTATGAAAGTTGTTATTGGTATTTCATGTGATTATTAGATTAGTATAATGTCCATGTGAATAAGTAAATGTAATTATTTCATTTTATTTCTGCCATATTATGCTGAAGTTCAAGTTTAAATGGATTTGTTTTAGTTATACATTGCCTTAAATGTTTATGATTATTTATGAAAGTTTCCTCTATATTGTTATCCTTACTGGGAATTTGAGCTCACCCTTTCTATGTTTTATTTTTCCTAGGATGTGAAGAAGTATTTTATGAATGACCTGCAAGGATAGTATAAGGGGATATGAGTGTGGAGATAAGATTTTTTTGTAGTTTTCCCTTTATGATGTAATGTAAACTTTATGAATGTATCTAGTGTTTCCAAGGATACTAAACTAATCAGTTTTTCAAGAGTTGATCTTTTGTGATCATGCCAATGTTATGTAATAATGCACCAACTCTGGGAAACTTGGGTCGGGGCGTTACAGTAAGTGTAGTTCAAACCCATATCATTAAAAAAAATACGATTTTATTTAGGATTAATGTTTTTTATATAATAATAAAACAATAATATTTATAGTGTTTAGAATGGAAATGAAACTAAAACGCATTAGAGAGGTGTTACATCATAATCGGGAAACAAATATTGGTTTACTAAAAAAGGCATACTTGGGAGAATTTTGGCTCTAAGGAAGGATTTTATGATGAGGTTTTAGTTCCTATGAATAGGTTTCAGTAGGCATTGGATGAAAAAAGGGTTCTTGAAATTTTATTATTAGAGAAGACAGAGAACCATTTTATAGGAGAAGGAAGGGGCACCCTTGGAAAATAATAAATTATAAAAATAATAAAACATAAATTTTTAATTAAAATGTATCCAACAAAATATATGTCAAAGGTATGATTTTATTAGTTTTAAATCCTCTCATTAAATGTTTTTAGACATGTGTTGATTTTATTTTAAGCCTTGTCTTTTTAGTTTACCTTTAAATATTCTCTTTTAATTTTAATTTTTGTATCAAATTATTAATTATTAAGTGGATATTAATATGAATTATATGGGGTTAATTTCCCTTTATTGGAAGTTTAATGAAATTTTAAACCTTATCCTTATTACTATTTTATTTGAAAATATTTTTAGTTTTTTCAAATAATTTAATAATTTAATATTTTCATGAAACATGAATTATCTCATTTTTTTAAAATATTCATTTTACTGAATTTGGAAAATCTATAAATAAAGTGATAACATCAAAAAAAATATTTAATAATCTCATCATATAACATTACCCTATAAATATATTGTATAACATAAATTATATAAATTAAAATTTATTTTCTTATTTATAATATAATTAACTTGAGTACTTCTTCAATAAACCAATACTTGCATCATCATTGGGTCATAATTAAATATAATTAATTAATTTCAAAAAATAAAAAATAAAATACCATGATATACTAAATAACATTATATTTATAATGACTATTTAATGTAAAATATATCACATATATGAAGCCATATTAATATTGTTTTAGTATGAAGATATATGTTTATAAAATATTTTTCTTTACTGTAAATTAAAAGTTATAATGGTCATAATCACACCCAACTGGCTTCTATAGGACAAATATTCGTCCCAAGGGTTTTATTGAGTGGAAATATCCAATAAAATAGGATTACGACAAGTGTTGGGGTAGTTTAATATTTTATTATTATATTTTTATCATTATTAACAGATTTACACTTTAAATGTGGTGTATAAATATAATTAAAAATGTTTCTATACTTATTTTCCAAAAATAAAATTTAACCTTTTACAACATTTGGATATTCAAATTAATAATATGGAATAACTTTTTTCCAAATTTTAAATAAGTAAGATATAATAATAAATTTAAAATTAATACGCATTTTCAAAAAGATAAAATATTTTTTCTAAAAGTAAAAATCATCAACAAATTGACATGTGTTTATATGAACATTAAATGTTAAATTACCATCAATAACCAAAATTGGATTAAATTAAAAAAACATAACCTAATTACACATTAAAAAAATTAAAGGGAATTCTATCTATATAAAAAAAATGACACAAAATGTAGTTTTTAATTTAAATGTAGTATTTTTCACTCTTAAATAAAAGATGAATTTTATTAGAAAAATAAAAAAATTAAACCTAATTATATTTTTATTTCCCACATCTAAATAAGATGTTTATTTTTTCAATTATAAAATAATAAATTTTCAATATAAATATTTAAAAAAGGTTCCCCAACAAAAGGTGGTAAAATTAACTTTTAAAAAATATTGGAGTACATTATGCTTAAAATTTTTATTTATTCTAATTTTATACCTCTAAAATTTATTTTATAATTGTGAAAACATTTAAAAAAAATGTGTAAACAATATATAGTTGGTTCTGTTCATTCCTTCCATTTCAACAGCTAGGTGTTAAGTACCATTTAAAATAATAATAATAATAATATCCTAATTTTCTATATAACATAGTCTTCTGTGTAGTGTATGATTTCAGAGAAACCTGTTGTTGCATGTTAGGTAAACTATTGGAAAAAATATCACCATTATTGTTAAATTTAATTTTTATTCATAAATATTATTATATAGGAAAATGAATTATTTTATAATTTCCTACAATGTTACATAATATATTAGAAATCTAAATATGAAATACAATATATTAAAAAGATAACTCTTTTTACCTTAAGATAATGGTAGTAAGAAACACAAACTAAAGGTATCTAGTATTTTATATATACAATAATGTTTTTATTTCCTTACCAGGAAATCCTTCAATACGATGATCTCGTTTTCTCTATCTTTCTAGCTTCTGAATCCCTTGATGAGATGTATTTTTTCTCTCTTACTATCCCCATATGAACTCAATCTGATGGATTAGATTATCCATCTTCCTATTCTAGAAAACCCTATATCATAACAATTATTGGACATTGTCATAAATACAAAAGTTTAAAGGAGTAAATCTAACAAGTTTTCTTTAGAATGACTCTGTCTAAATAATTAGAAATGATTATGAACATTATGTTCATGGTTAGTAATAATTAAAATAATTCTAGATAGAATGTAATCAGTCATCTCAAAACTAATGAAATGAACTATTATTGATATCCATACATTCAGTGGTCATATTGAACTCCCAATTGATATATATGTTTTGGTCATTATTTGAATGACATCAGAAATATGTAACTTGACAGTTCATAATTATTTTCTATAATTGATGGTCTGATATCTTATTGGTTAACACCAATATTGTATAAAAAAATTTCATAACATAAGAAACTAGCCTTATGAATATGATTATAATCATATGTTTATCAGATATGCTTCCATATAAATATCAATATGATAATCCTTATGATTATTAGTTCAATGTTATTAGTACTAGAAATAGTTAGATAGTTATGATTTTTTTCAGTACGAAAAGATGGGTAAAACTTATAAATTCTAGTTCTAATAAATATGATTCTGATTAAGTGGACAAATAATAATTATGATAGTCATAATGAAGAATTTAATATTTATATCTATAATACATTATAACCTTTTCTATGTATGGTAAAATATATGTTTTCTACAAAATTATTCTAAAACATTTAGCACATAAATATTTAGCAAACATTTTTTTATTAATTTTTGTCTTTTTTCAAAATAAATGAATGGAAATTTAAGAAGTATAAAATATCACTCAAAAATATCACCCTTTTTGGAAAACAAAAACCTAAAATCATAAATGAAAATATTCTATTGAAAAAACTACACTTATTGATCTATTAAATACATTAAATTCATAGTAAATCATTCAAAACATTACTCCCAATGAGTTATAACTAATATGAATATGATGGATAATATGATATTGAATATGATAAACTCCCCCATATAATCATATTTTCAACAATAGATTTTAATCTGCACATTAATAGAATAATATCTAATATTATAAATTTCCTCCCCCATTGTTATGAATTTTCCAATTGATAATATTTTTTACCCTATTTTATAAAATTTACACCATTTTTAATTTTCCAAAAGGAATGGGAAATGAATATGATTATTCTGAAAAAGTGTTATAAAAGTAATATACAAAAAAATAAAACACAGTAACCTATCATACAAAAAATGGAAAAAAATTCATAAAATTAGAATTGGAAAACATTCAGAAAATTCATAATTGGATGAGATAGTAATTCTTTCATAAAAAATAGTTCCAATATTTTATAACAATATATATCACAAGAGTTTGAAATTAAATTTATTCCTTATTCATCCAGTTATTCACAAAATATAAAATCTTTTTGAACTCATTTTGGTCTTTCTTAAGATTCTAAAATTTCTATTCCCATGGCCATAACTTCTCGACATCATCAAGAATATTTTTACTTTCCTCTATGAAAAAAATATTGACCTCAATAGAATTTATTGTGTTCACATTAAGCCCCTTTTATTATATATTATTCTTTAAAACATTTATTTTTTAGGTATTTCATCATTGTAATATGTAAAATCCTTTAAAAACATTCAATTTTAGCAATATGTGATGATATGTCATTGTAATAACATGTTGATTCTACCAAAATCATCATAACAACATTAAACTAAAAAAAAATTTATATTTAAATTATTATCAAATTGATTATACCTTTTTACGATCCAATATCATGGATTTTAATGATTTTGATAACATTCTTGAAAAACATATAAGTCTACCCCATCCAGTATAACCATTTCTATTGAAGCCTTCATAAATTATTATTTATCATTATTTCTATCTTGAATCAACCAAAACCATGTGTCATGATTTAAAAATTATAGAATTTTCCATTCTATATTTTTCAATGCATGAAGAATATAATAAAATCCTTTATGATAAGTAGTTGTAGCTGAATTGCATTTTTCTTGTTGAACCTTATATGGTTTTATTTTACTGGTTCTAACTTTCAAACAATTACTTTCTTATTATATTTTCATGAAACATCATTATTAAAATAATTATAAAATTTATTATCATTATATAGTTCCAATATTTCAACATTATTGGTGTTAGATTTTTCATTAATTTTTTTAGATATTTTCATCATCTTCCACTTCTTATGATGAGGATTGTTCAACATCTAATGTTGATGAATTATCATAAAAACTTATATATTTACTTTCCTTATAATTTTGGAATTGTATGATCGATGATAATAATGATGACGGTGACAATTCTTTTGAATTTTTATTAGATTGAGATTTTTCTTTATCATAGGCCTCTTTGTTCTCATCCTTTTCTTCCACTTCTTATTCAACCTCTTAATCAAATTCATCATTTTCCACTACTTTGTCTTATTTTTTATCACCATATTTTCATTATTTATCACATAAAAAAATTATTCATTTATTTCCGTATCATTATCTTATTCATGTTTTATTTTTTTTATTATATTTTTTTACTCGCTGTCTCTATTAATGATTCGATTTCTCAAATAACTACCATTGATTCTTCATCAGGAACTTTTTTTTTCATTTGTCGTATAATAGAAAAATCATCAGATTCAAAAACTACAGTTTCATTAAAACTAATCCATTTTCTAAGTTGGTATAATCATTTTGTGAATAATGTAGAATAACATTCACAGATGGACTCTCTATACACATCAAAAAATTACCAAAAATTAACACATATTGTACATTACTTTTCTATTTATTTTTCTATCCTTCATTCTCTTCAGAATTGGTATCATAAATTTTTAAGGCCTTATAAACTGCATGGATAACTCCTTTATCCGTATCTCCTGATCTCTTATTAGCTTTATTTTTCATCCAATCATCAAAAATGTCATATGGAAGATTTTTTTTATTCATTTCTTCATTATAAGTGTGCTCCCAACATTGATTTCCTTTTTTAACATCCTTTTATGAAATTGATGACGGATATACCTCTTTTGCAACACTACAATCATTCTCAAAAAACTTATTTGATTTAGCATCAAACACAAACCTCATCTTTTCATCATATCATCACTTATAAAATAAACTTTCTATCTCATCGGAGAAGACTTTTTTGTATAATTTATAACATTCACAAATCCATAAATAATTTTTTTATCATTTCTAGAAACAAAATAATTTATTATTTTATTATACTAGTTTTGATGTTATAGAAAATTATAAGTGAAAACATTACAATAATTACCTTTATCATATTATTTAAAAATTACAATATGAACACACCAGATTCTTGCAATGTATATCTATCTCCATTACATGGTATTAAAAAAATTACAACTATATATAAAATAAAATATTCTCTGTAGTGATTTGGGAAACATTCTTAACTATTCTTATTCATAAAATAAGGAATCCTTAGCATTTATCTTTTCAAATATACTGATGATATATGGAATCTTATGTGAAGGACAATACTATTCTCCTTGAGAATGTATTCCAACCAAAAATTGATGTTTATTATGTGAATAATTATATATCATGTCATATATTTTTGAAAAAAATTTATCTTCAAAATAATCCTTGAAAAACATAGTAGATTAATAGATTTCATGAACCACATCAGGATACAATAAATCAAAGTCCTTATGTTTTTTCTAAACCCACATGGATTCCAAACCATCAGAATAAATTACAATCATTAGTGTAAAATTATATATATAATTAGAGGATAATTAAATTAACCATTATCAAAAAAATTCAACACATAGATAAGTATTCTTTAGTGACTATTACATAAGGAATTGAGTCTGGTAAATTAGATGAAAATGAAAAATTTAAGACTAATAAACATATAGGATAAATCATGTTATGGAAAATTAATACTCAAAAATAATTTGGGAAATGAGGGGTCTCTCCTTTATTTAGGAATTGAGTGCGATGATTTATCATCCATATCTAATCCAATAGTTGAGATGAAATCAATCTGACTGGACAGTTGAAATTCATCCATAGAAATATTTAAATGATATTTTGAAATATCATAATTTTATTATATTTTTCGGATTGTGAATGACTCTAATTAGGGAAAATATTTAAAAATTTTAATAACCAAACATGTTTTTTCAAAACTAAAATAAATTAAATGAAAAATATAAATTCATCATAATAATATATTATCCAAATTAGAAACAATAGATAAGTAAATTTCAAAGTGAATTGTTCCATCAGTATAAATACCATGTTATCGTGGTTTTTGTAAAATAAATAAATTAAAGTATTGTTGAAAATAAAGATAGAATATTATATTATTATTTTGAAAATTAATTTCAATTGATTCATTAGAAAAATTAATTTTTATTATTTTTTAATCAAATAGTTTATTACAAATTATGATTCCAGAAATTTTTAACAAATTTTATGAGCATGGAGAACCTTTTAAGGATTATGAGTATGATTTTTTTTCAAAAAATATTAATCACATAAACTCATTACAAAAATATTTTAATGAAAGATAATTGATTAGAAACTGAAATATTTATGAAAAAAATAAATTTTGGAAAAGAATAAAAAATATGTTCCCACTATGAAAAGGAGTAACATAATGTTTTTATATGGATAAAAAATAAGTAAATATGAATTATTACTTTACATTCATAATTACTTTCTTCTTTTAATTTATTCAAATTTATAAGGTGAAAGTGGTTTGTAATAATTTCAACATGCTTATATTTTAGTCAAATGAACTGTAAAATGACATCTCTTTTATGTTTGTGATCTGAAAAGAAATTATTTTTATAGCTATGTTCGTAGAATTAGAGTGATGAGTTATGTTTTTTCTAGTATCCATATATGTTGATTCTATAGTGGAATGTTTTATTAAGTTATATTTTGTTCCTGACCATGAAACTAAATAATATTTTTATAATAATGTCTTTTTGATGAGCTTTTCCTTTCCTTTCTACACCCATCAATGTAAGTATCCGAAGAAAAAATTTGTTCAATATAATTTCCATAAGAATAGAAAAGTCATAAAACCATAGTTTCCTTAAGATTATGAACAAATTATTTTACATATTTTAATTTTGATTATTTGTGAATTTCTTGATATCATATATAAAATCATTCTTAAAACATTAAATCTATTAAACTGTCAATTATGTAATGTTAACATCCTATTTAACCTATAAAAATATTTGGATCAACTAGTTTTTGTGCCTCATCATGATATAATGTAATTTAGGTACCAATGGGAGTACTAATACATTTTCATTTTTCATATCCAAATTTATTATAATGATATTTTATATACTTTTATCAAGATGAAAATGTTACCTCTCTTTTTTGGGAAACATGAAAACCTAGAAAATATGATTACACACCCATCATTTTCATTTGAGACTTAGATATCAAAATACCATAATAATAATCTGATAAATATTTTTTTGAATGGATTTCAATGTTATGGAAATAAATTTGAACAATAATAATATATGTAATTAGTATTTTACAAAATTATTGGATCAACAACTCATTTAATGAATTTTTTTAACCAAAAAACTTATTAACTATAATGCCAATATTTAGTGGAATTTTAAGTCCATATAATGATTTTTTAAGTCTATAAACATATTCAGGATTTTTTTATTCAAATAAAAGAGTATGATCAACAAAAAAAATTTCCTCAACTTATCCATTAAGAATAGAATAATTCACAACCCTTTGAAAAATTTTGAAGTTAAAGAATGATTGAAAGATTATATATATTCAGATATATTCACATATTGATATTGTTTAATAGAATTATTCAAAATATTTTACCTAATATTGGTTATAACACTTGTCACAAAGTATATATTTATTTATGATGGATTTTCCATTCTCATTATATTTATTCCAAAAAACCGATTTTACTCTAATTATAGAAGTTATTTAATTTCATTCAACTAAATACCAAAAAATTTCTCTCAAATTAATTGTGATAATAATGTATTATCATAATCCAATCCTCATCACCAAAAGAATCATCATGATTATTTGGTTAAAATTTGTATAAGGGTTCTAGATGTTAAATTTTCTTTCTTAAGGAACAACAAATCCAAACCCAATCATCTACATCACCAAAGATACTATCATTAGGATAATTCCTATGATACAACTAACATATTGGGATATGAAATTTTTTTTATTCAAAATTATTTTAAATATTATATCATTGAATAAAATATGAAAATATTTATTGAGTTATTTAATTATTTAATTAAATTTCTATCAATGGTTGAAAATCATTTTTATAAAAAACAGATGATGATTTTTGTTGGAATTGTTTGAAAAAAGATTCTTTTTCATAAAATATAACATTAATAATTCCCTCAATAGTATAAAAAATTTAATTAAAATCCCATAAGCCTTAGAATAAGTGGAATAATATAAAAATATTCCTTCGTCGAATTTGGGTAAAAGTTTTACAACTTATCATTTCATTCTGAAAAATAATTTTAATAAAAAAATGTTTCAAGTAAGAACAATTTGGTTCTCATTCTATCCAAAAACAGTTTTTTAAAGAAGAGTACTAAATAGAAATGATTTAGAGTATAAAAGGAATTACTAATAGATTTAGTTAAAAAAACATTAGTAATTTATTATTCACACAATATGGTCATAGTTATTTCTGATGAAATAAATTTCTCCTTTCAACTACATCATTTTGGTGAGGTGTTCTAGTTTGAGAAAAGTTATTTTCAATACAATTTTTTCAAATAAGTGTTTCAAAATAAGAATTTAATTATTTTTCACCATGATCACTGTGAAATTCTATCAACTAATAGATTTTTACATCTTTAACTTTGTCTAATTGTTTTTTAAAATAAAAGACAATTTAGATTTATTTGAGAGAAAATATACCCCATATGAATCTAGTGTAATAATCAACCACGACATATATATAGTTTTTTACACTAATACTTCTAGTTTTTTGAGAAGAAAATATATCCATTTTCAACAATGATAAGGAATCATAATTTGAGTCTTTTATAATAGTTCAAAAACTTGAATTATTTGTTATACCATAATGACAATGGTCATGAACTTTTGAAGAATCAAACATTTGTTTTGGTGAATCCTTAACATGTCCTATATTGTTCATTTTATATATGTTTATATAGTTATAAATTCCTAGAATTCCATTCTATATCCATGATTCATCATCCATTTCACTAAGGAAAGGTAATTCATGAATCATAAGTTCACTTAAATTATGTGTATAATCATTATCATGTTATTTAGAAGAATGAATAAAAACTTAATTGGAACAATATAAGAAAAAAATTTAATTTCAAATGATAATAAGGTATAATTTATCACATAACTTACTTATTTTATTATGTTTTTTCATAAGACCTTTAATAAAAAAAATTTAAATAAGTTCTTCTCCATGAATAGAAATGTTTCTTATTCAAATAATTTCTTCGTGAGAAATATCTCCAAAAGTTAATTTAACACATTTAATTTTTAATATCTTATTAAATAAGTGTTTTTTTCAAGTCCTATTCATGGAACACCCATTTTTAATATAACGGGTATTATTTTTTTTGATAATTTCATTATTTTTTTTAAACCCAAATGATTAACATTTTAGAACACAAACATTCCAAGCTCTGGATATTTAATAAATCAAAACTATAAGAATATAATTTTATTCTAAACATAGGTGTCCTGAAAACATATAAGATGAATTTTTTAATGAATAATTACTTTCCCAATGACCACCGTATTGACATTTGTTGAAAAAAGTGAATGTTTTTGGAATAGAGAAATTTTAACAAAAAAATAGATTTTAAAATGCATATCACATTCCATAACCATTACAATTAGGTCTAATTTGATTATATAAGTTATTAAAAATTAATTTTATAGTTGTAATTTTTTTAAATGTTCTCTTGAAAGATAGATTTCATATTTTAGTTTTTCCACTAAATCATTATCATCATTTTTATTTTTATTATAATTATGTAATTTTTTTAAAACTATTTTCATAGATTTTTTTATCTCAATAATTAAAAATAGCTTTCTCACATAAATAGTCTCATATAGGTGTTTTTGAATATATAATATTTAATTTTATAAAACAATATCCTTGAGTAAGATATATCATGTTTTTCATTATCAATATCATGTTTTTTGAAAATTTTACAATTTATATTACCAATAAATTTAGAAAAACGTGAATTTCACCATAAGATGGAAGAGTATTATCTTCTTCTGAGAAATACTCTTCATTAGAATATATATACTCCCTATCACCAGGATAAGAAGCAATTAACGACATAATGGATAGGTTTTTAGTTTTTCATGACTTATACATGAAACATTGATTTAATTTCGGTAAAACTCCTCAAATAACTATGTTTCATTGATTGTTACTTTATCTCTCTAAAAAATGTCAATATAATCAACTCATAAAGAACCATATGTGTTATAAACATTCTAAACATTATTTTTATTGTATTTATATTACTTTTCATCATCCATATCTTAATTATTTTCTTTTCCATTATTCATTACTATATTATGACAATATAGTCTGATGTATACATCTTTCGTACAATTGTATAAAGCGATTCCATATTTCTTATCACATCAATCACGATGATTTTTTTTATATCGGTATTAGAAATCACTTATTCTTAATAAATACATATTTCTAAACCTGTTTTCTAAATCATTACCATGATGTACTGAAACAATTAACATGCATTAAAAAAACACTTTCTTATATCTTGACGATTTAAAAAACATCTCACCTAATTGATATTTCTATGGTACTGTAAGAGTCGTAGAAATGGAAAAAACACCATTTTTATTTTAGTCTTATTCAAAATATCTATTTATCATACCCTTGTACTGTATAAAGCATCCAATTAAATAATCCAAGGTATGATTATTTATCTTCCATGTCTTATATAAATAAGTTATCTTAGATTACCAATAATTTTGAATGATATCGATAATATTATCCACAAAGATCTCATAATCAAGACCATTATAACTAATAGATTTTAAATTATTCATAATAGTCATGATCCTCAACTGTATATTTGCAAAATAATCTCTTGGTATGAAATCAAAGGCTTGGTAATATTATATTAACAAGGATGTCCTGGTTCCAAAAGCCATATTTGTAAAAAAAATATGCGACCTCATGATCTTTTTAGATACTATTGGTATATTGATAAGAAGATATATGATTATAAATGAATCTTTTCATATAACATGAAAACATACACCATACTGTGTAGTTTAACTAATAATACTATTCTTCTTGATGATTAAAAGAAGAAATTTTATTATCTAGAGTATTATAATCTCATGTAAGGATGAAAAAATTGTTGAGTCCTTTATTGATAACAAAAGACTTCATCCTATCCCACCAGTACACATAATCAGCACCATCAATGATCGATGTTCTTTTGGTTTTTTTATTTTCTATTTAACCAACATTGATACCTTCCATATTAAAAATATATATATAAAATTAATCTCTCGGTATACACATTAGAAAAATAATTTTTTAAAAAAATGACCATAAAAAACCTAAAAAAGCTTATAGAAATAAAGTCATTAAAACCCATAGAATTTATTGATATAGTGATAACCTTATCTAATACGAATATTAGGGTCAGTATATTTATGATACTAATTAGTATCAAAAGAATATTTTTATAATGAAAATACATACAAGTGGGGGTGAATTTATTTTTCAAAATACATTAATCAAAATATTTGAACGAAAATAACATAATCCCCCTTATGTATGATTATCTAATTCAGCCTTTAGTATGATTAATAATGTTTGAAAATAAAAATCCCAACATGTGTGATTATATAATAGTAAAAAATGTAATCACTATAGATATCTTTTATTAGATTTGGTTATCATAATCATAGTTAATAGGATAAAAAAAATATAAAATGATTAATATAATGAATCGCATTTTAATAAATGTTAATAGGAATATGAAACTTTTAATAAGTAAGTAATATAATAGATAAAAATGAAAGAATTAATAACATGATATTGAAAATATAACTCTTTTAACCTTAAGATAAAAGTATTAAATAACCGTAAAAAATTATTTCCACTATTTTATGCTTATAGAAATATCTCAATTTACATACCATAAAATCAATGGATAATAAGACCAGAATACCTCTTTCTTACTAGCCTTATAATCCTTCAATATAATGGGTTAACTCTATCTTACTATCCCCATAATCCCTCAATCAGATGGATCATATTTTCTATCTTCCTATCCCTAAAGTACCTTGATCATAACAATGATCAGACATAGTTATAAAAAAAATTCAATATAAGACAGTGTGATAATATTTATTTAGAATTAATCTCTCAAAATAATTATTAATTTAAAAAAATGATATTTTTTTATATATAATCTTTAGAAAAATTTTAGAGTGAATGTAATCATCTAGCTACGAACTCTTCAAATGAATCAATATTTTTAGAAATCATTCCAAAAGTAATATTGAACTCCCAATGGTCTTATTTATTTTTGTTTTTTTCAATGACTTTTATGAAATAACACTTGAAATAACATAACAATCAGGTTCAAATTAAATTCTAATATCATATTGGTTGACACCATTATCGTGTTAAAATATTTCCTTATAATAGAAATAATTATTCTGAATATGATTACAAAAATATGTAAGTATGTTGTAATTACATAAAAATTTCCATATGATAATACTTATAAATATTAGTCTTATGTTATTAGTAACATTATTTTTTCAATAGTTTGTATATTATTCTATGTTCAATAAAATTTGATTTTTTTACAAAAAAATTATAAAACACATAAGAAATAATAATTTAGTAAAAATGTTTTTAAGAATGTTATTTTGATTTCCAAAACCAAATAAAGGGATAATCAAGAAGTCTACATTTTAACTCAACATTTTAATTAGGATATTTATGTCACAGATATCATAATTATTCCATGTATTCGTATATATTTATTAATATTATTTTTATTACCTTCCATGTAAATATATAGTGAAAAATGAATCACATCGCATCATGATGTGGTAGTCCACTATACACACGCGTACCATTTATGTATCCCATATAGAATAGAAAGTAAAAAATGTATATATTTTATATAATGAATCATGTGGTATAATTATTACATTAATATAATTTATATACTCTTAATCCATCATCATACCCACCATTGAGGGGTGTTGATAGAAAATATGTCACATTAGTTCGAGAGGTAGTAGTCTTTAATACACATGAGAGAAGATATCATTTCCCACCTAAGGTAAGATTATATGGATATAAGAAATTAAATTAAAATAATAAAATCTCAATAAATGGTACATAATATTTTATTATATATGCAAAAATTATGTATATTTGACTGTGGTGGATGATGAAAGAAAAGAGAAATTCATAGTTAGGAATTTTATCTCTTTTTAGAACACCTCTTTAGGATTAAGCCTAATGTATTACAATAATATATTTCTTGAAAAAGTATTATATTATATTGGTTTATAACAATGAATGTTATTTGGTAATGTATTTGATAAACAAAAATGGTTTGAGGGTGTGAATAATAGTAGAGGGGTGTGTCTTTTTATAAGTGGGGTGAGTGGGACACTTGTAAATTTTGAAAAGAAAAATGTGTTGGAAATATTACCCCATGAAAAATTGTCGAAAATGGTGTATTATCTATCCAGGGACATGATAAGTTCAATATATGAAATACAATTTTATTTTAGAAACTTTTACTGGTTATAGGAACAAGTATCACTTTAGTTAAATCCCTAGAAAACCCATCTTAACCATGGTAATTAATTATTTCTATTTTCTCTATTAATTATGAAACAATTTTATTTTTAAATAATTATAAAATATCAAGTATGAATAATATAAATATGGAATAAATTTTTTCATATTCCATTGACATAATTGAGATAATCATAATTAAAATTATACCCAATGATAGGATGAAAAAAGTGTATTCATGGATAAAATCCTCAAACGTATGGAAGGTTTTAAAATAAAAATTCAACATCAAATTTATTAAAATGAACTACATTTTATTTATTATAATATAATATTTTCAATTTTCCATTTATAAAATTTATAATAATATTTAATTTTCTAAATAATTCAAATGAAAAGGTAGTCTTCAAATAAAAATCATTTTTTTTAATATTGACAAAAATGAAAATTTTTAAAAAAAATTGAAAATAATTTAATATATTATAAAATGAATATTATAATTTAAAATAGAATGTTATATATATGAAATGAATTATTCAAATTTTTCAAAAATTAATTTTATCATATATGTGTAATACGCTACGAAACAATTTTCTTTAAAAAACATTTTTTAAAAACATTTATTTTTATGTGAAATGATTATTATTTTATTCATAATGAATAGATATCCATTTTATTTAATTTATATGGTTATAAATAATATATGTTTTTTAATTTAATTGGTAATATTAATACCCACCAACAGAACAAATCAATTTCAATGGTCATGTTTAAATAACAACATTTTAAATGTGTATTATGGTCTAATTAAACTAAGTGTTTTATACATAACATGATATCAAAGTGAATAAATTTATTTAAAATGAATGTATCATAATGAATTGGGATGTTATATTCTCTTATAGTAATGGGTTTTTAAGTCATACATTCTATCAAAAAATATATTATGATTTTATAAATCATGGTGTGTTACATTCTCTCTCAATAAATAAATTACATACTTATAGTTTAAACATGATCCTAATAATAAACAGTTTGAATTTTGAAATACCTTTATTTAGAAAACACATTATACAAAATGGTTAATAAAACATCACTTTAATATGATTTAAAGGTAAGTACAATGGTCATATGAATAAAACAAAACAATTTTTTGATGTAAGAAATAATTATTGTGAAATGAAAACATAAACATTGAAAATAACACTAATTCTCATAGATTAATGGACAATGATAGAGTTAATTTTTCATAATAGTTTGGGTGATTCAAATACGATTAACGACCATAAAACCATAACTCCACGTTTTGCAAAGGGACCATTTGATTAATTTGAAATTAAGGTACTAGTAAAAATTTATTGTTTCATGATCATTTTCTAGATGTTGAAAAATTAATTTACCAGAGAGAATGAGAACATATGAAAATAAAAATAAATATTACACATATATTCCATAGGAAAAATTTCATTCCTTTTTTATTTGATAAATTCTATATTCATTTATTAATATATGAAATTAATTTCAAAAGAGGATTTTTATGACCAAAACACATTTAACTGTTCATTAGAATGCAAACATATTCATCGCATCTCTTGATATTTTCGAAAACAAAAATTTTATTTAAATGTTATTAATTAACAAAAAAATTTAATACTTATTCATTCCATATATTGTTAAACTCTTGTCTGATCCGTAATATGTTATTCTAAATTCATTGTTAAAATGATTTATTAAAGGTCATTACATCTAATTTGAATCCCCTAAAAAATACAAATTAGTTATTAATGTCACAGTAGAAATATTTTAGCACCTTGATCATCATAAAACCACAATGAAAACATGATATATTTAGAACAAAATCTAAATTTGTTGAATATATTTCATAGATTAATAGTTGAAGTAAAATCTAGGAAACTTGAGACAAACCATTAACTCACTAAAAACTATTATGGTCAAAAAAACTATCACATAACATATCATTACTATCTCAACAACAGTAACATATTAAACAGTTATCCTCCCACAATCATGACTTTTCCATCTCGTTAAACTAGTATGTAAATCACTTTTCTTTTCCATCAGTACGATTCTACATATTCTATCAAATAATTCAAAAAATAGTACTAAAATACAACCCTTATTCATTTTAGGATGTTTATAAATAGAATATCATTTATAAAATAATCTTATAACATTCCTGTTGAATCCATAAATATGAACATTAATCATTAAACATCATTTGTGGTAATCGTATTATCTTTTCCATGATGCCTTATCTTATTTTGATGTATATTCCTTTCTATATTTGGATAATTAATTTTTATTGTGACCTATATATTTATTGTTGAATAATTAAACATTGGAAATTTCAGTCATACCCTTTCAATCTAGATCACTTTTAACTTATTCTCCATAGATAAAAAAACTACCATTAATATACAAATTAAGATAGTGTTTCATTCTACAATAATCATATATGAGACAATCTTTCATTCACTTATTCGTATTATCTATTTTTTTTCAAAAATCTTATTTTTTTATTCCCACTGAATCAATAGTTCATAAACAATTATTTATATGAAATTATTACAAATGATACAATGTCCTTTTATGATTATAATTTATGAGAGACTAGTTACCATTGAAATATTGACTTAAATGCAAAATACATTCAATAATTATTTATCATTGGATTTTGTTCCTTGAATTGGTTTCTAACAATTCCACTAAGAATCATTTCTAAACAATTCAATACACTAAATTAGATGATAACATTATGAAAAATAATTTCTGATTCCAAATCTAGTGAAAAACATAACATTAATTGAATAATTTGTGCGTACTTAGCATTATTATCATAAACATGGTTTCATTCGGATATTCTAATTATAAAATACTTCTTAATGTATTATGACATGAATATTAATTATCTAATATATATACCCCATGAATTTCAATCCAGCTTCACAAGAATTCATTTTTTGCACCATGTGACGATTTTTTAATACCAATGCACTATTTTTGGAGATAATATTTATTTGTACCTATGTTCCAGAACAATGTGCACTTTTTGTATCATAAAGGTATTTATTGATTTTTTAGACCGCAAAAAATACCCCTTATAAAAACACTAGAATTTTCATATATAATTATACTTATAATATATATTAAGGCTATGATTTACAATAGATTTTCTCCCTATATAATTTCCCCAGGATTCTAGTAAAATTTATCTACTACCAAATATAATGAACGTATCTCTAGTAACCTAGAGTCGGTTCCTATTCAATATAATTGTCTTAGATACACGGGATTAAATACATAATTATTTACCAATAAAGAAATTTTGGAGGGACAAATACATAGATGGTACCCATTTTACTATGGAAATAAAATAAAAATCATACTAGTAGAAAAAATATTGTAAATTGAAATCATTCCAAAAATTCATAATCATATCCTGGGATATGGAAACAAAATAGTGTTAAGCTCAAATTCTCAATAAGGGTTATATACATTGTATTCTATCATGAATCAATAAATTATAATCAATATAGAAGGTTAATTAATTGAAAACTTATTTTATTTAATAAATAACAGGTCAATGATAATTTCATAGGAAATAAAAAACATTGAATGTAAAATGACTAAAAAATATGCCAATTAATCAATGAACTCATAATGAAATGTATATATATATAATTTCATAGAGAAAGACCATGGATAATAATAGTAGAATTCATATATAATGAAAATTATTAATAATCTGACACTATGTTTTTAGGAACATGAAACCTATACCATCATAACCATTCACATTATAGTTTAAAACTATAGGTATAAACCAGTTTAATTTTTCCAACTAGTTTTTCTCAGGTGATATGTTGATGGATTAATTAGGTATCAAAAAATGGGCCTAACCTAGAATTTATTTTCTAAATAATACCTCAAATAAAAAATAACCAATTTAATTCATGATTAATATACCTTATCGAAAAATATCTTAATTGATAAGGAACATGTATTTGTAAATATTTCTCATGTTAATCAAATAACAGTCAAAAATATTGTATGTATGAAAGGATTATAGTTTTAAAAATATTTATATCCATGATACAATGAATTTTAATAACCATTAATAGAAAAATTAAAAATCATAAAAAAATATGTATTAATCATGAATACTTCAATGAGACATTGTATACAACACAAAAAATAGAATTTGTTCAATTTAATAAAATGTATCAATGAAATGGAAATTGAGGTAAAATCCATTACAATGATGATATCATTTATATGATAATTAATGAATGATTAGATTTTGTGTATCAAATTTAAATCCACATAGAAAATTTTTAAATAAAAAAATATAATCAAAATTCATTACACAAATAATCATAAATATTAAATTAAATATTGTAAGTAATATATCCCATTGAAAAAAATTACGTTATGAAATTATTTACAAAATGGTGATATTCATGTCGAATACCATTTTAAAAATTAATTAAATTGAAACATAATATAAAATTAATTTTTAAGGAATCATTAAATTATGAGTAAAATTGTGAATACATAAAACACATAATATAAATTAGTTAAATAATATTATGATATTCATTAATGAAGTTAAATTTAGTTTGAATTCATTTCATTGAGTATGACTTGTCACACATGTCATTTATCTTATTAAATAATAAATTTAGGTTAATTATTCATTTTATTATGAATATTTTTCAATTTTATTATTAATTTTAATTTACTTATTAACACATTACATATTGTTACCTATTCTATTAAGTTCAAATTTTTTCGTTTTGAGGATATTTAAATTATTTTTCAAAAATAACTTCATTTTGTTGACCATTGATATAAATGGTAATTATTTCAATATATATATAAAATTAGAAATTAAATATTTATCATATTTTTAGATAAAATATAATTTTATGACCCACAATTAATAGTGGTTTTGGGAAATTATTTATGCTATGATCTTAGAGATGGTATACCAAACATATGCATGAGTAACGTTTCCACAATTCAATTATCATTATAGAAAGGAAGTATATAATCTTTTATCATTAGTGGTAGATAATAATATAATATGTATAATATTATTTATGTATATATATACCATCCATGTGGTGTTTTGAGGAATATAGAATCACATAAATTCATAAAGGTGGTAACTACACGCACATGATTGACGTTATAATCATTTAGTGAGGAAAAAGGTAAGAAATAATATGATAAATTATCATTTCAAAAAAGTAAATATGTTAATAATTTCATTAATATGTCATCTATATTTCACATATTTATCAAATTTATCCTTATTTTCTTTTATGTAAAGGGTTTGTGAAAAATGAATCGCAACACTTCATGAGGTGATAGTTCACTATACACACAACATATGTTATCATATCCCATAATGAATAAAAAATAATAATGGTATATATATTATAGTTAAAAATTTGTGAAATTATGGAAATAATTATATATATATATCCTTAATAATATCTAACTGTGAGTGTAGTTGAGGAAAAACATGTCACATAAGTTTCTGAGGTAGTAGTTCACTATACAAAGGAGGGATATTATCATTTACCAATTTATAGAAGAGTATATCAATATTTTGTATTAACTTAACATAAAATCCTAATATTATATGGTATTTTTATGTTTTATTATCTAATCATTAATTATAAATATATTATAGATGTGGGAGATTAAATAGAAGAAAAAAAATAATTAATAATTTTACCCTTCCTCAGACCACCTCTTATGGATTATTCCAAAATTATTATTAGAATGGATATTGGATCAATATATGGAATCAAGGATCAGTTGATAGAATTTTTAATATTATTTTTCTAGGTATCACACAAACCAATAGTGTTTGATGGTGTGAATAACAGAGAATGGTGGGTGGTCTTTTATAACTGAGGCATATACCACAATTGTTATTTTTGAAAAGAATAAGTTTTAGGTATGTTTTTCACAAGGAAAATGTGTCAAAAATTTGGTATTATTGGTACCTATAGATTATAAGTCCTAAATATATCTCAAAAATATATTTATGAGATTATTTATGTCATTTTATGTCTTATCATTCTATTTTAACCCACTCTAATACCTTTCTTATCATAATTTTTGTAATTAATTTTTTCTACATTTAAAATTCATTATGGACAACAGTTAAGTTAACATTATTATATAATATAAATTATTCCTATTCTTAATAAGTATATATTTTTCAAATTCTATTCACATATGTGGCGTAATCATATTTTAAATTATATCGACAAACATGATGAAAAAGATGGTTTTCAAACAGAAAATTCTCATAAGTATGAATGATTTCAATATAATAATTCAACATTAAATTTATTACATTCACATATGTTTTATTGATTATAAAAAAATATAAATAATATTATATTAAACTTAATGTATAAAATAATTTATCTTTTAAATATTTAAAATGAAATGGAAGTTTTTAAATCAAATTCAGTATATTCAACTATTCATAAAAATATATAATTTTCAAGAAAAATACCTATATTAAACCCCATGATAATTTTGAAATTATTATTTAAAAAATTATGTTCATTTTTTCGAAAAATCAATAAAAAGGATTTAGAAATTATTTTTATCATATTTGTGTAAGAAGCAATGAATATTATTTATTTAAATATAGTTTCTTCAGAATAATATTCTTTTCCAATAAAATGATTTTTAATTTATTTATGATAAAAAATATCGTTTTACTGAATTTTATAATTTTATAAACCATATAATCTTCATTATTAATTCAGTACTATTCATAAAATCCAAATTAACATCAAGGTTATATGGACATGTTTACAAAAATTCATCAAAATTTCTCATTATTTTATAATATTTTATATTCATTTTGTTGTGTTCCATACATGATATTTAACATGATGTTCTAATTTGAAAAATATCAAGTGTTACAAGAAACAATGGAACAACAGAAAAAATACTATTGTAATAAAATAAATCAAGACATACAAGAATATCAATTCCATATAATAGAATTCATCTTTTTGGGAATTCAAAATACACAAGTAAAATTGGTAAAAAACCATAATTTGAATAATTATTTTTTAAGGATTGTTTTCCCTAATAACCATGATAAATTATGTATCACTATAGTGAGTGATTGTTAGGAACTATATAACAACTACCCCTAGAGTATAAAAAAATAATGCGATGATCTACAATTAAACCCCAAACAATACACTGACAAAAATCAAAGATGGAAAATCTTTTCTAATAGTAATGTTTCATGAAGAACCCAATATATTATACTTGATATGGTCTTGATATATCAAGTAGGTTATTACTAATCATATTTTGTTGGAGGCTCGCACAATACATCAACATGAAGTAAAAGGGGAATTGATAATTCATATGTTTGTTAAAATTGTGGATGATAAATCAATAAATAATATATATATGAAACACTTATTCATGTAAACATTAAAAAAAACTTGTATAATTAATCCCAAAGAAAAAAATTATTCCAAAGATAATAACATCCATCCTAAGAATGTGTCACAATACTAGGAAAAAACGTAGATCACATCTCTATAGGTCATAACCATCACAAAAGGTCCCTTTAATCAATCACTCCTAACACCACTAAGTAGTGATTTTACATTTAATGGAAATTTAATAACAATATCTAAAAACACCCTATTGTAAATATAGGAAATCAGATAAATATCCCATAAGGGTCCCACTAAGTGTTACATAATAAATTCCATAATAATTAAAACATTGAAGCATTTAATTTAAATATTACATGTGATGGAAATTTATTTACATATTTTAATCGAAAAAATATATAATATAAAAATATGGTAGATATATAAAAAATTGACAAAAATGAACATTTTTTATAAAAAATATATATAAGGTAGGTGAAATTTTAAAAAATTTATTAAACAATGGCATGAATAATTATGTTATAAAAAGGAGCATGGTTATATTCCATTAATTATATGGTATATAGGATCTTAAATCCTTACACTACTATATCATTAATCATATATAATGTATGTGTGAACAATTCCCTTGCCTATATCCAATTACACTAATTAATCAAAATCTAATTTTTGAAAATCATTTTATTCCTGGTCTTGGTATAATTTTCTTCCCCAATCTATTTCGTGGGAGTTAGAGTCTTTAAATGGTTATGCTAATCACCCATTTAATACTTAGTGACACATTATCTACAATGAATTGATAAATATTTGGAAAAAAATTAATTACTAACTAATTCATCATTCATTGTTTGAATTCCCAATTTCATGTAAAATCATGTCAATTTATTTTTCCAAAATAAACCCATAGGTTATTAATAAAATTAAACCCTTTAAAATACATATTATTTTAAATCCAATTTCTCATAATCTAGAAAATTATTTTAATTAAAAATCAATAGAATACATATATTCTCACATAATTCAATATCTGAAAATCATAAAAATATTTATTAATTTCATTAATTCATGCCCCTCAAATTAGTCACCCAATCCTTTTCATTTTAATAATAAATTGTTTTCCAATTAACATTGAATTAATCATGAAATTTTATTTCCTTTTATTTGGATGAAGAGTTATAAAAAAAACCTTTAATCACAATAATCAATATATTAATAAACTAAAATTGGTATTCCAACACATTTCCAAAGTCATTGATGATCGAGAAGAAATCACTATAAACAAATCCCATTATATCAATAATCAATTAAATAAATTATAAAAGGATTAATAACACTCAATGGAGAGAGGTAAATAAATATAGATTTACATATGATATTACATTCACATATTTATGTGTGATTGATCACATCAACTGGTATATTGATCCATGAAGAAGATAATATTTAAGTGATAAAATCCTCTCTTGAGAGTATCTAAAAGACTTGGAGTTGAATGTAGTCATGATATAGGATGTCGGAATAAAAACGGTAGTGAGACTTTTATTTTTTCTAAAATCCATAACATAGATTATGAGATCTTAAAATAAGGCAACTAAATATAGGTTTGACAATGAATCAATATGGAATACACAATGTAGTAAAAAAATTATTTTTTCCATAGTGCTACTCCATAATTACAACTGATCAACCAACCACTAGATTCAATGGTGATGGATATTCCCTAACCAATTTTCTAGGGATAAGCTACTGTATATCCCATATACCATACCACAACCAGCTCCAAAATGGATGAGGAACCACATCCAAATCTGACCCACATCTCTCCTCTATGCCGCAGACCTACTAGGTTTGGGAAGGGCTCATAAACTCATAACACTGTAGCATTTTGGTCCATTCCATATCCATGATGAATTTGGAAGTCATGTCAAATATTTTTATGGTTTGATAAAGTCTCTCTAGATGTAACAATACAAACAACACACCACTGTTCCACCTACATGGGCATACATACATATATAAAACCTAGAGAAAAAAATAATAAAAGATCCTCAATCCATAATATATAACATAAAATAATATACAATTAATAGTAGATAAAAAAGTGATATATATTTCCAAAAATGATCTAATAAGATGTTAAATTTTTCAATGCATTCCCTCTTATAATAAATTAATGGATCTTTCATACCTACAGGTGATTTATAATATTCATATAGAAAGTTATTTCCTTTTCCATCACTACCTTATATGGAATTTTAATAGGATTTATATAATATTTATATCATATATTTAGCAAATAATTATGCAGGTTAAATAATAATATATAATTTAACATATTACCATATATCCTAAATGTGAAATGAAAACATCATCATTCATTCGTACTAAATACCATCTCTATGACCAACATTTCCTTTTTTTATAATTGAAAAAAATAGATAGTTATAATATTTGATAAAATAAATTAACAGATATATATGAATTAATTATCATTTTTAATGATAAAATAATATCTATCATAATATATTTCCATCCTTTGTAAAATGATAATGTCACTCGCTTATACGTTTGGATAACCACCTCCACAAAGTGAGGTGATCCATTTTCTATTACCAACTAACATGGGTGGATAAAAATATTATTTAATGAATATAAACGATTATTATCTCATGAATAATATTCTAAAAATCATAAAAACGTGACCAATATTCATGTATTGAAACCACTAAACTGAAAATGTCCTCAAAATGAAATTGAAAACATAGATATGACCATTTTTAATAATGATTTTTTAATTTAGAATTGATATGGAAATTTTTTATTGGATTATAGGGTATTATAAATATTAATATGGGTCTAGTATTGATTTAAATATCATTCAGGATTATTATATTATATTAATGAATTTATAACAATGTATAAACACAATGTATGTTTTTTTGTAACTCAATATCCATTAATTGGGTAATATTGATACACCATTGATAATTTTATGAATAGATTACCTTCAGAATGAAATTATATAATGTTTTATTTCCATAAAATTTATTATATTAAAAAAATCACATAATTATTTCATTTAATTATATGATATTTAATTTTTATGCTCAATGTAAGGTATTTTTCTCTCAATTACACTTAATTGGGATATATTTTTTATAATGAACCAATTTCAGTTAATATGGATAATATATTTCCACTTTGAATTTATATATCATTAATTTATGTATAATAATGGTATATTATATTCCATTTAAATTTATTTCTTCTAAGGGGTAATAATTAAAATGATATTAATTCAATATGGTTTTAGTTTACAATAGAACTTTTTTTCTTAGGTAGTTTATGTTACATTTTACATTAGAGGCATCCGATGTTATTTCCTAATTAATCTGAATAATTTTTTTCTAATACTGTTAGATCCAGTGTTTTAATGTATAAATTTCTTATTTCCACTCTTTGGTACCCAAAACTCTTCCAAGCACATTTTATGTATAGGTGAATTTATTTATCTCCATAGAAAAAAAATATTTTCATCAATTACCATGTTTTTTTTAAACTGATTGTAAAAATGTATTACTATTATAAAATTATGATATAAATTATATTTTTACATATGGTTTAATTTATTTAATGTGGTCTAAAAAGGAATATTATTTTCATTTTTCTATAGATATACTTTTACCGAATGTATGAATGGTATCCTTTTTTTTACCATTACAACATGAAAATATATTTTCTCCAACATTACCTTTTTTATAGAATATTCCATTATTATTTTCAATTCATATATTTTATGAAAATTCATTTGTAAATATTTTTAAATTTTTATAATAAAAAAAAAATTTAATATTTTCTAAATGAGTTTTAGACTTTATTTATAACATTGTTTTCACTATTAGATATAAATTTTTTAGTAAATTTATTTTAAATATTTAACAAACATTTTAAACTAGAAGGATTATGGGAAATTCATTTACAACTAAACCTTCAATTTTTTATTATTATTTTATTATTTTATACCTTTGAAAATTTATGGTTTTGTGGTCAATGGCATTCTCCTAATAATTCAATTTCTTAAAATCATGTTATTTGTCATCTTGTATAATTTTTAATATTTATTTTCTCCTGGATGTATATATTTATATTATCATGGATATTATTATTTATTTAACTATATGAAATTTTTATATGTGGTATTAGTTTAATAAATATTTCATTGAAATCTATTCGTTTGACTGTGGAAATATTCAATTTTTTCCTTCATTTCAATATAAAATATTATTTGTTGATAAGGAATATTGATTTTTGATGATTCAATATATTAGGAATTATTTGGATGTATGTTTTATGGGAGGGATACAATTATAGATATACCCTTGATTCATCAAAAATCACATGAGATGAATGATGTCTCCACATTAAAAGGGATTATGGTGTATACTTAAACCTCTATTTAATCGTTCTATATAGAAAGACATGAAAATATGATTCATTATGTCTTTCCATGGGGCCTTGATGGTATATCTATTTTTTGAATTTCCTTCATAAATAGTTTATCAATTATAATCCATGTATTTTTTAAATTCATATCATCCATGGATTAGTTTTCTCATGTTAATGATTTAATTGAATGTGTTTTAATTTTCTAAATTATCATATTGATTATTTCATTGTTAATCAATTGATATTATATTGTATATAATACTTACTAGGTATCTATGCTCACTAGTGTTATTGTTTTATTTTACTATAATATTAAGATGTAATTATTGTATTATTTTTCAATGATGAAATAATATATTTCATTATTAGATTTTAATTTTAAATATAATAGGAATGTCAACTATGTATCTAGTTTACCAATTATTCTAAAATTTTGTATCTATTGGGATGTGATCTATTGCATCTTTTAATAATTTATTAATACCAACAATATATATGTGTTATTATATTATTATTTATTACAATCCCCTCATGCAACACAATAAAAACACTTTATTCACAAATTAAAAAATTCCTTGAAAATATTTATTGAACAAAAATAAGGATAATCAATTATGAAAAAAACTATCAACAAAACTGTAATAAAAAATAGAATAAATCACAATAGATAACAACTATAACCTCCCATATTAAATCTTAATACTCTCATGTAAATTAATTTATAGAATATACAACCTTAAATATGATATTCCCAATTTCGACATAATCTTTGAGATTACAATATAAATGAAATTATTCAATTTTTAGATTGTTAAAATAATAAAAATAAAACCAGAAATAACATAAGAATATAATATGTTAAAACATGGAAACTACATATTATCAATAAGATGAAAAATATAGGGACATGTAGTGAATATCCCACTATTAATATAATTACGATTTCATGTTTATTGTCTAATTTCTTAAATTTATTCTCTTTAACCAAAAACTAAAGTATCAAGATAATTACTGTTTAATAATATAAAATCAGGGATATTTCTCAATATCCAATATAAAATAAATCTTTATCATTTGAAATATATTTAAAAATGAATTTACATATACCACACAACCAACAATCCATAAGGAAACCCTAAACAACATATTATACACAGACATGTAACAAAAGATTTACCCAAAAAAAATAAAAAATTTACTTAGAGGCCATAAAGTTGATTTTAATAAGAGGGAAAATATTAATAATTATGGAAAAATATAATGAATACCTTATATTAAAGGGTAATCACAAAAAACATTATATTAGGGAATGGATATACCTTTTTTTCCTAAGACATCAACAAAAAATCATGCATAACTTCCTACTGTGTGGTGAAGATTTTAGAAATGGAAATAACATAAAATACTTCTTAAACTATTATTTAAAAATAAGGGTAATGATGTAAAATCATAACACATTTCATTACAATTAATAGGATAATATATCTAAATTTAACATCCATATTCCACAAAGATTTATTTTTTCCTATGTGGTTAACAATTATATAAATTGAAGATAATAAAGAGTATCATAATGACTTTATGGACATCACCCCTTAATGATCTAACAGTGTATAATATTTATTTACACTCTATATTACTATATTAAACTTGATATTCCTTGGAACATGACCATAGTGAAACATATACACCATGTGACAATGATACCCAAAAAAGAAAACACCATGAATGATATAGTTAATTTATCTAAGTAATGACACTAATCAATATTGAATAATATTCCTTAAATAATATTAAATATAAACCTTCAGGAGACCCCTCATGTCACAAAAAGATGTATTATATTAAAAAAATACACCAAATTTAAAATATAAGGGATATAATCACTCATGGACTAATCCACATTCCAGAAAAAAAGAACTAGAAAAAAATACCTAAAATTAACTCACTAATATCAACCCATAAAGTATTATACAATAATGTCTCCCACATAGTAACTATGTGAACCTTTATTAAAACATAAAATCATCCATAAAACCTATCTCCCTCTACAATAACTCTAAAAATTATTTAATGATATCATTTACTAAAAAAAAAAGTTGGGCAACTTATAAAATCTGATGAATTTAAAAAATAAACCCATAGTAATTTGTAGAGGTGGTGGAGTTAGCTGTAGAAAATTCTATATTTTGTTATATGGGAATGATTATAGATGGTATGGAGGTAGTTGGTTAAGTATTATAGTATTTAGAAATCAACTTTTGATATTATTTTATTCATGGAGATGTCTTATTTTGATGAGAGGAATGATTTATATATTCGTAACCATTTCCTATCATTAATTTATTTTACTACATTAAATTTTTTATCAGATTTTTTTATAAAACTATAAATATCAATCAATTGGATATAATAACTACTTTTTTATTTACTCTAATATGGGATAATTATGTTTTTAAAGGTGATATGTGGATTAAAATTAAATATTAGAAGAAATTATATATGGTGGGACCTTGATTTTTTAAATATGATGCTATAAAATTTCATTCTTAGAAAAATGTGGTTTCTTAGAGTTTAATCCTAATTTTGTTATTTTAAAAGAAGAACGATGTACTCTAGTTTGGTTGGAGATCATTTAGTTTAGTTGAGGTGAGACATATTATATTAATAATTTATAACAATTCAATCCACAATGCATTACATCTCAGTTTAGAATTATAATGCATTGAGCATTTGATGTAGAGATAATAGATTTTATAAAAATGATGTCTAACATTTAATATTTATTCGACATAATAATATATTCATTCTTGCAGGATATGTGATTTTATTTTCAATATATATATATACACACACATGTATTAATAATATATCAATGGTTACATATCATATAGAACCAATGATGATTTAATAATTTCATATCCAAATTTATAACAGGTTTTGGAGGGGATTTATCTAAATTATTTATCTCAATTATGTAAAAAAATATGAGATTCTAGAGAATAAATTTTTGAAGGAATTAAAATTTTTTATTTTAGAGAAGGGGTTATTCTGGAATTTGCGATTCAAATTGGGATTTAGAGCATTGGAACATCTTATGGATATGAATTTTGATGACGAACAAGACTCGATTGGCAGCTCAAGATCTTGATAATGATTCTTGTATAATGTTGGGTTCACACAGCTAAGAAAATCCAACTATTACAACATGTAACACATTGAAATTTTAAATATTATATCCCTTAATTAAAAAATGTGTTAAATAAAAAATTTAAAACACAACACTAAACAAAGATGATCTACAACACATTAGATGAATTTTATAATGAAGATTTTAGAACAATTAAACCTCTAGTAAATAAAAATTTTATAATCTATTAGAAATTAATAGAATATAGAATTAATAACTTTAAATTATTTAAAATTTCATTTTTGAATAAAAGTAGTTTTTCGTTATATATTTTATTTTAATTTAAAATATAAATTGAGAAATATTTTTTTAAAAACAACATTTTTAAATTAGGAACATGGTATTTAATTAGTGATGATTTAATTGTATTTCTGTAATATAATAGATTTCTATATGAATAGTGAATAAATATTTAATTAATAAAAATTATATTTTATGACATTACCAAAATTAAAGTTTGAATTAAAAGAAATTGAATTGATTATTATATATAATATATATTCATGAATTAAAATCAGTCGCTTGAAATATATTTTATAATTTATAAAACCTATTTTTAATTTATGGAAGATAAAAGTAATATTTTAATATAAGATAATTATTTGTTTACATAGATTAAAAATTATTACCCATCACTTGTAGAAAATAAATATGACACAATAGATTCCATATTTTGGATTGACATGTTCATACTATTTAATAATATTAATTTAGTATTTATTCACAATATTAAGATTACTATGAATAATGTTGTTAACCATGATTATGGTGAAAGAGTTATTTTCAATGAATTATTTTATTATTTTATTATAATATTTACATAATAATTTAAATTGATATATTTTTATAATAAATTGTATAAGGTGTTTAAAGATGTATAAAAAAATATGTTATCCCTTGGTTAATTTTTAATTAATATTATATTTGATTATGAACACCTAATGGTAAACAAGAATTTTTTTACAAAATAGATTCCCTATATATTGGTTATTATAATATAAATATTAATTTTATTATATCTAGTAATTGAATTAGATTATATATAGATTAAATGTAGGATCTTAGAAACAAATTTATATTGGATACATTATATTTTTAATAAAATACCTATTATTTTTTAAAAGACTTGTAACAATGTTAAAAACCAAAAATGGATAATTACAAAAAACAATCTATTGATAAAAGCATTAAAACATATTTAGACAAAATATGAAATTAATTATATACTATTGATTAACCCCAAATCCATTATTTCACTATTTTGGTGCTATTTACCATTCAATAGTGGCATACAATCATTCAAAAAGTAATGGGTATTATTAAAAATGTAATTTACTTCACTTGTAAAAGGATATAAATTCCAACACATTCTCTATCTATTATAAAACATTATCTTTGATAAGTATTTCACAAACTATCCCATCAAGGCCTTCTGTGATGGTGTAAATATGGGTGTGACAACCCCATGCATGTATTCTATATAATAGGGGATGGTGAAATGCACTGATATAGTATAAACTGATTTTGGAGGCCGTAAAATAAAATAACTATATTCATAAACAAGAAAATATCCACAAAAACTTATTTAGTAATAATAAAATACTTGAACATATTGTGTATAATAAATCATGGAATAACCTCTAGGTAATATTGTAAGGACCCAGCCTTAAACCTTACTTAATATTAAATTAAATGAATAATTCACATTGAGGATCTTTTCAGGTTTAAAGTTTTAGAGAATTATGACATAACTATTACATCTCAAAAGATTTATAAGGTAGACACTTCAACACAGTTTCCATTTTTTTTACAAAACATGTACTCTTGAAAAAAATAGTCATGTCTAGTTCCATTTTTAAGACAACATGTCTTTTCCTTGATCTTATCCTTGACCGTATTACACCTTATGTCCTGTGAAAACCATTTCAGAAACATGGGATGAGCCTAAAAAGCTCAGTAAGGGATACACAAAGAAGAAAAACTGTTAGTTTTTTAAACCAACAAGTAAACAATGAATACTTTAACATAAGTAATAATTTTCACCTTTATTAGGTAGTAAATACTATTTACTAAATAAAAGGTCATTAATTACACTTTTGTAACCATAAGATTACCATTAAACCCTTATAAATAAAACATAACATATAAAGGTAACATGGTACATAATCATACTTAAATGGAATGACCATACGGTCGACTTCTACACATATCATTAAATGGAATATCCATACGGCCGAATTTTATACACAATGCATTGGAGGTTATAACATAACCACCCATCCTGGTATTCACGACACCACCCGTCATTTGGATTATCACGACACCACCCATAAACTGTCCAAGTACCATTATAAAATCATAAGAATGAAAACAAATATAAAGGAGAGAAAACATTTCCACATTTCAATCACAATATATCACTTAAATATATTGACATAACAAATCCATTATCAAAAACTTTTTCAAAACCAAAATATATAAAAGTGTATTTGTATTTATTTTCTTTTAAAAACATTACTGCTTGTTGAGGAATCTAAATATCAAATAATACTCGTGGTGGCGGAAAAGGTCGTTGTCACAACTTATGTTAAAAAAACATTCCTTTTTGTCATTTATTAAAACACTTCTTAGAAAAAATTCCCATAAAAAAGTCAAGAGTGTTTATACAGTGCATAAAAGAAAGTCATGTATTAAAAGAAAATATGCCTCAATGAAAGAAGACTGAGACGAAGTCCCATACAAAGATAATTTTGTAAATAATATAGATCTATTATGTGTATTCACTATAAGTACACATAATGAAAGTATAAATACAAGATATGACTTAATCATAGCATGACATAATTTTAAATTAGGAGATTCAGACAAAGAACGTAAATTGGGTTAAGAAGTTCCCCTACCTCATGTCCAACTTGACTTGATAGTTCTTTAATCTCCTGGATAATAAACTAATATTAATTTCTACTTGGTTAAGAACCTTTTTCAAGTTTATTATTACTTTTATATCACTTATTACCATGTTATAATCATTATGTAACCATTTAAGTTAATAACGTTCGTTTTGTCGATATTTGGTACTTGAGTCAGAAATAGACTTCTTATAATTACATGTTGTTCCTATGGTCAAAGGTTCACTATATCCATAATTATATTAATGATTTATATATCATATATATCATATATATCATATATATTCATCATATACATGTGTTTATAATAGTACATAACATATGGAGGTATGAAATGAAATGCACCATTTATGGAGACGGTAAGCTCTACGTACGCATGAACGCTTATTTTGTTTCTATTTATTATTTTAGTGTAATTTAAACATAACTATACATAGTTATATTATAATTATAGTATTATATCATATATAATAACACTAAATCTATCCTTTATACATCCCACATAATGTATTAACGAGTCACATCACTTTGTGGGGGCGGTAGTCCGCACTTCCTCAAATGAGATTATCGTATTTACCCACTCTAGAAACCATAAAGGCATGCTATAAATGGAAAATATAGAAGAATAAAAAAACATAAACATAATATGTATCATATATAAATACATTTCCATCATAATTTCCACCATGAGAGGCAGAAAAAGATAATCGAACAATCATCGTTTCGTGCGGCGTTAGTTTTCCATCCATAGAAACATTATGTTATTCATCTATTTGATGGAGGTGTGTGTATTTTTAATTTGAATCCTTATCATAAAAACATCCTAGAATACTGAGGATACTGGTTTCATTACAAAATAAAGTAATAAAAAAGAGTTTAGGGTTTGTAGAATTAAAATAAAAGAAAACAATTTAAGAAAAACATTTACCTTTAATTTTGGTAACTCATTTTTCTTTGAACCAAAAGGACTACTTGATGTTCCTTCTGCATAAGGTAAGGCTTCTAGGAGGAGGATAGGGATGTAGGGGGTTTAATTGGGTAGGGTTTCGACCTTCCAAAAGGCTTGTGAGGTGTGAGGAATTGGTTAGAATTGGTGTCCTTTTATAAGGGCTGGAGGGGCTCTTTAGAAAAGTGTGAAACTATTATTTTATTATATAATTATATTAGGTTAATAATGGTCAAAAAATAATTAATGATGTAGATAAGATGACTCAGGGACGAAATAAAATCATCCAATTATAATTGTACATGTTTTGTATAATATTTTAATCATTATAATCTTATTTATTTAAATAATTTATTAATGAGGTAAATACTACATCATTATTGTGTCATAAATAATTTAATTTATTTGAGGTCTAAAAATTATAGAAAAAATACCATGACGTAGGAAATATTTTTATCTTTTAAATGAATATTTATAGTCAAATAGATTAATTATATAACACCATATAAAATATATTTACTAAAAGAATTTTGTTTATGTCATTTTGGCCTTTACTTTAAATTAATTAATCTAAATTGTCATTATCACTCCCACGTGGATCAAATGGGTCCCAAAATATACCCAATGATTCCCATGGTCGTTAATGAATCTACCAATAATGTTTGGACAAGTGTTAATGTAATTTTTAATTATTATAATATTCTTTTTACCTTGAATTAACCTATTTACATTTAACCGCGGTAAATAAAAGTCAAAAGTTACTATTCATCAAAAATTATTTTAATTATATTGAACCACATTTTACTTCTTGATTAAAACCATGTATTTTGGATTTTAGAAATTCAATTCATAGAAGTGGTAAAATTTCATTTATATGAAAAAGTCAGTTTTTTTAACTATTACTAAGTGGTATCACTATTCATCAAAAAAATGAAGTTTTTCAGAAAAATATAAAAAATTCAGCCTAAGAATTATTTGATACTCCAAATTCAAAAATTATGATTCTTTTTCTAAATTAAAAACCTAGAAATGGAATTAATTAATTTAAAATTAATTTCCGCTGTTAAAACAAATAGCATGTTTTTAAGAAACAATAACTATCAAAATATTGACACTTGTTTGTGTCCACTGTCAAAGTGAAATTAGTTCCAATGACCAAAATTGGATTAAATGGTAAAAATATATTCTAATTAAAATTTAAAACCATTTAAAAAGATAATATAACTATAGAAATAAATTATATTAAAATGCAGTTTTGAATTAAAATACAATATTTTCAATATTCATGGAAAATGAACTTTATCTGAAAAATTACAAAAATGAACAGAAAGTAAATTTTGATGTCCCCATTCTAAAGAAAGATTTTATTTTGTAAATTAGAATGTATTATAGTGACCAAAACATTATTTAAATATTGTTCGCCATTAAAAGGTTGTAAATTGACCTTTTAATGTAAATTATGCTTAAAATTTGATTCATTCACATTTTAAGCCTCTAAATTTTATTGGAAAAATGTAAATACATTTAAAAAACATGTATAATCATGTTGTAGTTAGTTTTGTTCATTCTCTCCAATAAAACTCCTAGGAGTTAACTACCATTTATAATAATAATATTATATTATTAGTGTTCAATGTAAGATTTCAAAGAAACCCGTTGTTGTGTATCGGGTACACTATTGAACATAGAAACCCCTTTAAAGTAAAATTAATATTTAATTCACAAGTATTTATGAATATGAAATACTATTATACTTCATTTACATGGGATTCTACATCCTTCCCCCCTTTTGGGAATTGAGTCCTCACAATTTTACTTATCAAAATAAGTGGGGGTATTTATCCCTCATAGCATTTTCAGATTCCCACATTGCATATTCAACCATATGGTTTTTCCACAAAACCATTACCTGGTGAATTAACTTATTCCAAAACACTTGCTCTCTATGGTCAAAAATCTGAACTGGTTGTTCTTCATAAGGGAGATTCTCTTCCAACTGAACTACCTCTGGGCTGAAAACATGAGATGGATCTAACATATACTTTCTCAACATAGAAACATGAAACAAATTTTGTACCAGGGATAAACATGGAGGTAAACCCACTTTGTATGAAACTGATCCAACTTTCTCTGTAATTTCATAAGGTCCAATGAACCTCGGACTCAACTTTCCCTTCTAACCAAAACGCATCACACTTTTCCATGGAGAAACATTGAGAAAGACATGATCACCTACCTAAAAAGAATGATCCTTCATCCGGTTATCTGCATAACGTTTCGGTTTACTCTGAGTTGTTATCATGTGCTTCTTAATCCACTAAACTTTATCTTCCATCTCTTCTACCCATTTAGGTCCCATCAGCTTCTATTAACCTAATTCATCCCAAAAAGCTGAAGTTCGACAACGCTTTCCATATAATGCCTCAAATGGAGCCATCTTTATACTGGAATGAAAACTATTATTATATGAAAATTCAACCGAAGAAAGATGTTGGTCCTAACTTCCCTAATAATCCATTGAGCAAGCACATAACATATCCTCCAATGTCTGAATTTTTCTTTCTGATTGACCATCTGATTGAGGATGAAAAGAAGAACTAAAATTTAAATTAGTACCCAATGACTTCTAAAGGCCTTTCCAAAAGTTAGAAGTAAACCTGGGATCATGATCAGATATAATAAAGAGGGGAACACCATGAAAGCTGACTATCTCATTATCATACAACCGAGCAAGTTGATCTAGAGACAAAGAATCTTGAATACGAAGGAAATGAGTAGATTAATCAATCGATCAATAATAACCCAGATTGCATTATTACCTCGAGATGTATTTGGTAATCCCACAACAAAGTCCATGGATATATTTTCCCATTTCCACTTTGGCACCTATAAAGGATGAAGCATCCATTTAGGTAACTTCTGCTCTGCTTTAACCTGCTGACAAGTCAAGCACTTCACAGTAAAATTAGAAATATCTCTTTTCATTCCATCTAACCAGTAATACTCTCGAAGATCTCTGTAATCTTAGTACTTCCAGGATGAACTAAAAACGGGGAACTATGATCTTCACATAACAACTCATTCTTAAAATTTTAATCACAAGGAACACATAAACTCTTTTCAAATCTCAAAACACAATCATTAACAATATTAAATTCAGGTAACATACCCTTCTGAACCAACTCTACCTTTTTCTGCAACTCACTGTCTTCTTTCTGCACTTTCTTTATTCTGTCTGATAGGAATGATCTCCCTGACACCTGATACAAAACAATTGGACTTCCTTCACCAACAATTTCTATGCCAAAGTTTATCAAATCAAAAACCAAAGGATATCGTTCCAAACATAACATGGTTAATGAAGCATTACTTTTTCGAATCAAAACATCTTCCACTTTATTTGCTTTTCCTAAATGGTAATGGATCGTGCAATCATAATCATTGATTAATTCCAACCATCTCCTCTATCTCATGTTCAATTCTTTTTGAGTGAATATATACATTAAACTTTTGTGATCAGTATATATTTCACATTTTACTCCATACAAATGGTGCCTCTAAATTTTTAAAGAAAAAAAGAGCAGCTAATTCCAAATCATGTGTATGGTAATTTAACTCATGGGGTTTAAACTGATGTGAAGCATAAGAAATTACTTGATCATTCTCCATTAGGAAACAACCCAATAAATTCAATAAAGCATCACTTTAGATAACAAACTCACCATTTCTTGATGGCAGTGCCAAAACTGGAGCATTCACCAATCTTATTTTTAGTTCCTGAAAACAATCATCACATTTTTTTTCAAATGAAAATAACTCCTTTTAGAGTTACCTTAGTCATTGGACTAGATAAACGTGAATAATTTTCAACAAACCTCCGATAATAACCTTCCAAACCAAGAAAACTATAAATATTGGTTATATTTGTGGGTCATGGCCATTCTTAAACAACATTTGTTTTAGCATGATCAATAGTTATTCAATTTTTTGAAATAATGTGACCAAGAAAAGAAATTTGTTGTAACCAAAACTCACAATTGATGAATTTTCCATAAAGTTTCTTTTCTATTAAGGTATGAAAGACAACCCTTAAATGAATTTCATTTTCCTCTTTACTTTTGGAATAAACTAATATATCATCAACTAACACAACCACAATCTTATCCATGAAATCATAGAAAATTCTATTCACAAGATCCATTAATACATCAGGTGCATTGGTTAAACCAAAAGACCTAACTAAAAATTCATAATGGTCGTATATAGTAGGAAACGTGGTCCCCGGTGCGTCTGCTTCCTTTACTTTCAGCTGATGGTACCCCGACCTCAAATCAATCTTTGATAAATAATGATCTCCCTGTAGCTGATCAAACAAATCATAGATAAGAGGAAAAGGATACTTATTCTTAACAGTGATGTTATTAAATGCTCTGTAATCAATGAAAAGTCTCATGGAACCATCGTTCTTTTTAACAAACAAGATAGAAGCACCCGATGGTGATGTGTTAGGTTAGATGAAACCTTTATCAAAAAACTCCTGAAATAGCTTCTTTAACTCTAAAAGTTCAATTTGATCCATTCGATAAGGAGGTTTTGAAATTGTCATAGCATCAGGAAATATGTCAATAGTAAATTCAACTTCCTGATCAGGTATAATACCAGCAATCTCATTAGAAAAAACAACAAGGTACACATTTACCACTGGCACATCATTAATCTCAACACTTTTTATATTTTCAACAATATGAGCAAGGTAACATTCATTTCCTTCTTTTACTAGATTCTCAACTTCTGGATATGTTATCAAAAGCAAGGGTTCATTCCTGTACAGAAACTGTAAATATTTCTAAACTGAAACCTCTTTAGCTCTACATTAAATCTTATCATGATAAACAGAATGCTAATACATGCCCAAAATAACATCATACAATACTAGAGGTAAAAAATAAGGTTTATAGGTAGATTATTCCCAAACACAAGGACATGAATGTTCATGTGTTTTCATTTTGTCTCAACATTTCCTCCAGGTGTTTTTACCATTAGTTCGGTATTCATATCATGAAATGTAATTACCAATTTACAAGAAAACTTCTCCTAAATGAAAGAGTGTGTAGACCTTTAATCATGAAACACATTGGAATAATATGAACAAACAAATAGTGTACCTGATACTACTTCGTTTGATGGCGCAACATCTGCTGAAGTAGTTGCAAAGGATTTCACCACCCATTTGTGCTTGTAGTCTGGCTGCTTTCCCTCAGTTCAGTTCTTCTCTAGACACTCATTTGCATAATGACCTATTTTATTACACTTAAAACATCTTACCGATGGTTTTTTATTGTCTTCTTATCATCTTCCTTACATTTAGGAGCAATATGACCAGATATAGCACAACAGACGAACATTCCAAACATTGATAGAAAATCTCAAGGATTCTTTTTACCACACTTCACATAAGTTGTATATTTAATTTTATTACCTCCAGTCTTCTTTGATGTACACTTTCCCTTTTCCTTCCAACTGGACCTCTTATTCTATGGATTTTCAACGAACACATGATCATCCGAAAAATCCATTTCCACCTTTTCGGCACATCGAATATGTTTTTCATAACTTTTGAACTTAGGAGAGGCTAATGCTCTTCTATATCATGGATTTAGTCCTGATTGAAATCGATTTATCTTACTATCAATATCTCGGATGAAATTTGGTGCATACCTTGACAGTCGAGTGAATTTGGATTCATAAGTGGCCACTGAGTCAGCCTCCTGCCTCAATTCTTGGAATTGTTTTTCCAACGTAAGATGAACCACCTTAGGAAAATATTTCTCCAGAAACATACCTTCGAATTCTACCCAAACAAGATCATCAATCTCATCAGTATCCCTAATATTTATCACCATCGACCACCACTGATGAGCTTCACCTTTAAAACGGTAAATAGCGAGACTAACCTTTTGATGTTCTGAACAACCCATGACATCAAAAATATTCTCCTGTACTTTTATCCACCCTTCAGCTAGAACAGGGTCAGATGATTCTCTGAATGGTGGGGATGTTGCCTCATGAAATGATCCACTACTGACATGTTCCTCTGTGGTTGATTTGGCTGATCTCGTACATGGATACCACCAATATTTATAGCTTGAGTCAACTATGCCATCACTGAAAAAAATTGTTCATTTTCGATTCCGACCATCTCAGGTTGCTGATTTGGAAGGTTGTCTTCTTCCTGTTGTCATCCCAACATAACTGCCCTGTTTCCTCTGTGGAAAACTATTCTGAATGCAGAAATATCTTAGGCGAAGAAACATGTTAATATTTAAATGATATATGATTCCAATAATAACATAAATTGCTTTATAAATATTAATTTAATAATACCCTAACTCCTAAAGTTATCTAAATCGACCTCTGATACCATCTTTAAGGACATGGCATTAAAACTGACTTAATATTGAATTAAATGAATAATTCACATTGAGGATCATTTCAGGATTAGAGTTTTAGACAATTAGGACATAAATATTACATCTAAAAAGATTTACAAGGTATACACTTATACAAAGATTCCATTTTTTTACAAAACATGAACTCTTGAAAAACAGAGTCATGTCAAGTTCCATGTTTAAGACATCATGACTTGTCCTTGATCCCATCCTTGACCCTATTCCACATTATGTCCTGTGTAAAAATTTCAAAAACTTGGGATGAGCATAAAAAGCTCAGTAAGGGATATAGTAAGAGGGAAAACTGTTAGTATTTCAAAACAACAAGTAAACCATGAATAATCTAACCTAATTAATACTTTTCACCTTTATGAAGTAGTAAATACTCTTTATATAATAAAACATCATTACTTACCCTTTTGTAACCAAAAGATTACAAAAAAACCCATATGAAGAACACATAACATATAAAGGTAACTTGGGACATAAATATACTTAAATGGAATAACCATACGGTTGACTTTAACACATATCACTAAATGGAATATCTATACAACCGACTTCCAAACCCAATTCATTGGAGGTTATAACGTAACCACCTGTCCTGGTATTCACGACACCACCCTTCATTTGGTTTATCATGTAACCACCTGTCAAATATCCATGTACCATTATAAAATCATAAGAATGAAAGAAATATAAATGAGAGAAAAAATTTCCACATTTCAATCAAAATATATTGCTTAAATATATTGACATAACAAATCCAGTATCAAAACCATTTTAAATACCAAAATACATAAATCAGTATTTGGAATTTATTTTCTTTTAAAAACATTACGGATTTTTTAGGAAGCCAAGGATCAAATAATACTCACGGCGGTGGAAAAGTTAGTTGTCACCACTTACGTTAATAGAAACATTCCTTTTTCTCATTTAGTAAAACACTTCATAGATAATTATTCCCTTTGAAAATTCAAGGGTGTTTATATAGCGTATAAAAGAAAGTCGTGTATTAAAACAAAATATGCATCTATGAAAGGAGATGGAGACGAAGTCCCATATAAAGATAATTTTGTAAATAAAATAGATCTATTATGTGTATTCACAACAATTACACATAAGAAAAGTATAAATACAAGAATGGACATAATAATAGCATGACATAATTTGAAAGTGGGAGATTAACCCAAAGAACAGAAATTGCGTTAAGAACATCCCTTACCTTGTGTCCGACTTGACTCGATAATTCTTTAATATCCTGAATAATAAAATAAAGTATATTTATACTTTTTTAATATCCTATTTCAAGTTTATTATTCCTTTTATATCACTTATTACCTTGTTATATACATTATTTAACCATTTATGTTAATAACGTTTGTTTGGTCGATATTTGGTACTTGTGTCAAAAATGGACTTCTTATAATTACATGTTGTTCTTGTGGTCAAAGTTTAATTATATAAAGAATGATATTCATGATTTATATATCATATATATCATATATATCCAGCATATACATTTGTTTATAATATTACATGAAATATTGAGGTATGAAATGAAATGCACCGTTCATTGAGACGGTAAGCCGTACGTACGCATGAACGCTACTTTCAGTTCATATCTTATTTTAATGGAACTTAAACATAATTATACACAGATATATTATAATTATAGTATAATTAATATATAATATCATTAAATATATCCTTTATATGTCCCACATAAGGCATTAACGAGTCACATCACTTTGAGGGGGCAGTAGTCCGCACTTCCTCAAATGAGATTATCCTATTTACCCACTTTGGAAACCATAAAGGCATGCTATAAATGAAAAATACAGAAGAATAAATAACAAAAAACTTAATATATATCATATATAAATACATTTCCATCATAATGGCCACCACGAGAGGCAGTAGGAGAAAATTGAACAATCATCATTTTGTGAGGCCTTAGTTTTCCATCCATAGAAACATTACGTTCTTCATCCATTTGATGTAGGTGTGTGTACTTTTAGTTAGAATACTTATCATAACAACATACTAGTTTATTTAGGATAATTTTTTTTGTTACAAAAGAAAGTAATAAAAAAGAGTTTAGGGGTTGGAGAATTAAAATAAAAGAAAACAATTTAAGATAAACCATTACCTTTAAATTGGTTAACACCCTTTGGTTTGAACCAAAAGTTCTTCATAAAGTTCCTTATGCCTAAGGTAAGGCTTCTAGGATGAGGAGAGTGATGTAGGGGGATTAATGGGGTAGATTTTGGAAGAGCCAAAAGGCTTTAGAGGTGTGAGTAATTGTTTAGAAGTGGTCTCTTTTTATAAGGTGGAGGAGGGGCTCTTTAGAAAAGTGTGAAACTATTATTTTATTATATAATTATATTCAGTTTCTAATGGTACAAAAATCATTAAAGATGAAGATAAGATGACTCATTGTCTAAATAAAATCATTGAATCAGAATTGGACATGTTTTGGATAATATTTAAATCATTATAATCTTATTTATTTAAATAATTTATTAATGAGGTAAATAATGAATCATTATTGCGTCATAAATAATTTAATTTATTTGATGTCTAAATATTATATAACAAATAAAATGATGTAGTAAATATTTTTATCTTTAAAATTAATATTTATTGTAAAATAGATTAATTATACAACACCATATAATAATTAATTACTAGAATATATTTGTTTATGTTATTTTGGCCTTTACTTTAAATTAATAAATCTAAATTGTCATTATCACACCAAAGTGTCTCGAACGGGTCCCAAAATCGACCCGAAGATGCCCATGGTTGTTAATGACTCATACAAAAAGGTTTAGGCAAGTGTTAAGGTAATTTTTAATTATTATAATATTCTTTTTACCTTGAATTAACCTATTTACCTTTAACCACAGTAAATAAAAGTCAAAAGGTACTATTCACCAAAAATCATTTTCATCTTATTAAACCATATTTTAATTCGTGATGACAACCATGTAAGTCGGATTTTTGAAATTCAATTCACAAAAGTTGTAATATTTAATTTAAATGAAAAAGATAGTTTTATTAACTACTACTAAGTGATTTCACTATTCATTAAAAAAATGATGTTTTTCAGAAAAATACAAAAAAATCAGCCTATGCTTTATTTTATACTCCGTATTCAAAAATTAAGTTTATTTTTCTAAATTAAAAACATAGGTATGTTATTAATTAATTTTAGATTAATTCTTGTTGTTAAAACAAGTAGCGTGTTTTTAAGAAACAATAACTATCAAAAGATTGACAACTGTTTATGTCCACTTTCAAAGTGAAATTAGTTATGATGACCAAAATTGGATTAAATGGTAAAAATGTATTCTAATTAAACATTAAAACCAATTAAAAAGATAATCTAACTATGTAAATAAATTAGATTAAAACACAGTTTTGAATTAAAATACTACATTTTCATTATTCATTAAAAATGAACTTTATCGGAAAAATTCCCAAAATTTACACAAATTAAATTTTGATGTCCCCATTATAAATAAGGATTTTATTTTGTAAATAATAATTTATTAATGTGAAACAAACTATATTTAATGAGGGTTCTCCATTAAAAGGCATTAAATTTCCCTTTTAATGTTAATTATGATTAAAATTAGATTCATTCACATTTTAAGACTCTAACATTTATAGGAAAAATCTAAATACATTTAACAAACATGTATAATAATATTTTTGTTATTTTTGTCAACAAAACTAATAAAAAATCTAAGAGTTTACTACAATTTAAAATAATAATGTTATATTATTAATGTGTAATGTAAGATTTCAACGAAACCCGTTGTTGCGTATCGGGTATGCTATCGAACATAGAAACCCCTTTAAAGTAAAATTAATATATAATTCGAAAATATTAATGAATATGAAAATCTATTATTCTTCATTTACCTAGGATGTAACAAATATATCAATGCATGATAAAATAATATAACATGTATAGGTTCAAAATCAACACCTGTGAGAAATGAAGTCCTAATCTTATAAAAAATCGGTAAAGGAAAAATTTAGTGATCCTAAGTCATGACCTATATATTTGACCCCTAAAAATGGCCAATTAATTCATGTATCACTTTTATCAACAAATGAAACCACTGATCTTCTATTCATCTACATAAGACACAACATATTTAAGAAAATCTCTTGTAGGTGTGAGTATAAAAATACATAGTATGACTCCCCAAAAACCACAAAGGGAGAATTATAAATACATAACCTAGGTTAGATCAACCCATCAAAATATGGAAGCCCCAACATATCTAATCATAATGGACCAAAAATTAAAGCAAAATGGAATCTCCATCTCCATATACCAGTCAAGAACAATAGGCCTTTTGGTAGCTCCAATGGTTCATATTTGATGCCTAAAATATCAAGTGTCTATATAAAAAACAATGTAGAGAAATTACACCTCACAAATATGTTGAATATTCAAGGGTATACAATATCTTATAGTTTTCACCCACCCCTAGAGTTATTTGGTGGGTGTTCCACTCATTAATTAGATGACATGGGCCCTGGTGTGAAAGGGTGGTTACACTCAGTATATAGGGGACTTGAACACTAGTGTGACAGTGGGATGTTAGTAAATAGAGTACTCAAATCCCTACTATGATATGTGTGGCCACTCATGGGGATGTAAACCACTAAATATCTTTAATTTACCTTCTAAATAACTAATATCAATCATGTATCTCATGAAGAATCATTACACTCCCAACATCTCATGTCATATATCAAAATCCATTATTATGGATTACATCATGTTATAAATCCAAAACAACTAATGATATACAAGTCACTGAGTAGGATAAATGTTTAGAAGAATGATATATAGAAGGTTGATGTTACTGGGATAAATACAGGGTCTCTACATAGGGCTCAATGACATGTGAACTCACATAATCACCTGGTCGTGTTCTCCCCTTAACACGGCTTGGAAATCCATGTCATACTACATGGTGTGTACATGTGGTGCACAATGTTTTTCAAAAACTTATGAAATACCCATATCCTCTGATCCAATGAATATTTACACTATATTTTTCCTCATTCAATGGTCATATCTTAGTATGATATCGTTCCCTTGTACTCTAGGCATTCCTATATACCTAGCCATGCTTATGATATCATACTACATGTGTTCATGGAAAGCCACCAGTACTAGGTCACATGTAGTTTGTGGTTCACACAAGGGATGTGGTTTTTTCTCTTCAAAAAATCCTAGATGTAGAAACCATATATTTTTTGGACATTTTTTTAGATAAATTTATTATATTTGATATTTTTTATTACACATAACACACATTTTAAAATAAATGTCACATATCACTAAAACATAACTATTTGAAACATGTCACATTACTAGTGTAATGGTGAGTATGAATACGATTAACTAAATTATGATAATATTTTTTTTAAAAAGGCGTATATAAAGGATTATTTAATGACCATTAAATTTAAAAAAAATAATGTAATCTTTTTTTTAATATTATTTTAATGAAAAATGAAATTTTTTACGTCTACTAATTAATGAAACCAATTTTAGGGAAATATTTTATTGAAATTTATATACTATATATTCAATCATATATTTAAGATTCTTATTATGTGTTTCCTAGAAAATAGATAATAATAAATACAATTTTATTCTTAAAAACTCTCATTCTCTTGAATGAACTTCTTTCTACTTCTTTCACTTTTATTTTAATACATTTTTTTTAGAAATATTATTTTGAAAAATAGTTATAATTTTTTAAATATAAAATTAAAAATATTCAGAGGGTAATATTTTGAGAATAATATGAAATGGTTAATTTTTGGATAAATAGTAAAAAATAATTATTTTATTAGAAAATTATCTTGTCATTTAAAATATTTAGAAATTTAAATAATATTTTAAATTAGTTTTAAATTAGATTAGTTTAATTATATATCGTTTCATCAAACAAAATTACATTGGAATCATTTTAATATTGAATTTTGATATGAGAAATTTGAAAACATTTTGATATTTTATCTATGAAATATTCCCATTATCGTAATGTCTTTGAGATTATTTTAAAATTATTCCTTCACTCATATGTGAGTTTAAATTTGAAAAATGGAGTTCATATTTAGAATTTGTATAATTTTTATTGTCATAAATGTTTGAAATAATTGTTTACCAAAATGAATAATAAAAAGAATAAAAATTAAATATCATATTTGAGGTAAAAATGTGTTAATTGGGGGTCATAATAAATAGATAAGGGTTAAAATAACCCAAAATCCTATATAAAATCTATTTTCATAACATATTTAAACCCTATATTGTATTATTATTGATAATAATTCGTTTTATAGACTTTTTAAAGGTAGAAAATCTGGTTACACCATTTTATTTTCAATCATTACAAGTGTTATTCTCACCTCATTTATGAAAGGTCACCCCACTCCTCTCTACTTCAGACCATCAAATATTTTTATTCCAGCCATCAAATTACCAAATCCAATCCAAAAATAAAATCTTCAATTTTAGATGCCATATTTTGGGAATAAGTCCATGTTAAGAAGGAATTTGGTGCACAACTAAGGATGATAACTAATGAATAGGTAATGGGATGACTGGAAACCCATACTGCCCTCAAATAGGTTATATAATCATAATTAATATGTACAGAGGACTACCACCTCACAAACATATGCCCTTAATCTTTCCATTGCCACCTCCCATAGTTGGGTATGATGATAGATATAATGTATATATATGGTATTTATAACATAATCATACATCTATGTTATTATATAAAATATAAATTTTTACATTTCATTTCATTAGGGATAAGATAACATCAGTCATGTGTATTACAGACTACCACTTCACAAAGTAATGTAATTTTTTTGTCTAACACTTTACATAGAATATAATAAGGTTAATTTTAACTAATATATGTGATATAAATCACATAATAATTATATTCATGAAATGATTTTGATTATTAAATGTTAATATTTCATTTTCATTATTACATTTTTACTCACTGAATGGTGATAACATTATTTTTTTATATATGGACTATCACCTTCACAAATTTATGTGACTCTCTCATTTCGTAACCACAAAACATGAATGATATTTATAACAATATATAACAAAATAAGATGATATTTTGATAATTTTTAAATAATTAAAAATTACTTAACTAATTTCTATAGTGATAATTATAAAAATTGAATCATTTCCCTTTCGTATATACAATGTACAATCTCCAAGATCGTAATTTACTTTATTTATCAAAACCATCATTCATGATAGGTGTCAAAGTTATAAATAATATATAAATATTAAAATTATTTTTGGTGTATAATTCCAGATATAATGGATGTATTATCATAATATGTCTACAAAAAATAAAAAATCAAAATATCTATGAAAAACAAAGCCTTAACAAAAAAACATGACTTTAATAAGGAATTTTTAATAAATTTGTAATGAATGGTCATAGTTGAATCACCTTAAAATGTTTTAAAATATTTTATTTAAAAAAAATTTAATTGTTTATATAATATTAAATATTGTATTTATCTTGTGTTATACATTACACTATATCTATCATTCATTAACTGGACCTCAGAGTTTACCTTGTGTTACATGCATCCTTGAGTTTAAATAAAACATGTCATGTTATTTTTATGTAACAGTTACCAACCTAGTCATTGAAATGGTTTGAATGAACATGATAAACTAAATTATAAAAATATGGTTTAAATTTTTATATATAATGAAATATATCTTTTGTAATGGTTAATTGAGAATAGAAATAAAAATGCTTTAAAAATTCAAGGAAATATATTATTGAGATAATATTTTTATTTGAATAAGTTTTTTTGATATTATGAAATAAAAATATAACTTTTAGTGAATTATATTATTGAAATATATATATTATATATGCAATATAATTTTTGTCATTCATATTATATGTTTTCTATATAATATATAATAATGAATCCAATTTTATGCTCAAAATATTATTATTTTTCTAAAAAACTATTTTTTTCACCTTGGGAATAAATATTATAAAAACAATTGACACTATTAATAAAATAATTTGATAAAAAATATTTTTTAAATCTTAATTTCATAATTATCATTGCGGTAATTTTTTAAATTTCTCTGAAATGTTTTTTATTAATATTTAAAAATACTAAATTTTAATTGAAAAGTGTATTTTCATTTAAATTGTTTATATTTTTAAATTATATTTTGAATTAGTTTTAAAGTAACATTTGTTCTATAAATATGTAATACAAGATTTATGGGATCAAAATTGATCTTAATAAATTATTACATGGGTGGGAGAATCCATTTCAAATAATGGAACTAATGTGGACTGATATACCTTAGATACAAGGTATTGTTTTGGTTGTGTGACTGGTTGGATTTGGAGAAAGAGTATGTTTCCATTTAGTGATATAAGGATAATTCACATTGGTAATTTATGGGAACTATTATTATTTGGATTGGTGAATTGGGTCAGTTATGGGTCCTCTAGAATAATTCAGGTTTTTATGAGATCTCTAAAAATATGGTGGTGGTAGTTTCATGATGAATGTTATATACAAACTATTAGGAAAATATTCAATGTGATTTAGTGGGTTTTTTATAATGATACACTTTCAAGGTGAGATTATTGAGAGGATAGTGGTTTTGGGGGGAATGGTGGACTGAGATCATATATTGATAGGGAATCATATCATAATTTTCAATGGATGAAACTAGAATGTTTTCTAGGAATTGATAGAATAATATGAAAATGAATTTGTAGAGACAATCCATTTTTGTAGTGTTAGTACGTATTTAAATTTATCTCTAGGATTACTACAAGTAATTTCATATTGTGGGATGTGTAACACTAGTCCCCATTTCAAGAATGGTTTTGGCAGATTCTATAAGAAATGTATTAGTAAGCTATAAATGGGTACTAATCAGCATTTTGTTTTACTATTATGATATTAATAGGGAATTTTGTTCATCCATATTTTTATGTTATTACATATGGAGGTCAATATTTTTATTCCAATGTAGGAATATGGAAAATACTATAGTGAGAAGAATCATTTTGGACGAAAAATGTGTAACCCTTGGGAGAGTTGTTTCCTAGTTATAGTCAGACCAGTTGTGGGTCCAGATCAAAATAAATCATGAAAAATATATGTTGAATTGTTTTTGGTACAATTGGTAATAATTTTTAGGGTTTCCATGGTGTTAAATGGATTGTGATCATCTTCATCAACTCAAAAATTCTAGTGTTTTGATATTGGTGATTGTTTTTCATGTCTATGCACGTAGACTGATAATAACGATGTACTATAGTAGAGAACACCATAGTTTTTATGATCAGATGGATGATTAAAAAATAGTGTCATATGATAGGTTGTAATCCTGGAGTGTCTCTAGGTAACATGGGATGATTTTAGCATGGGATTGTGATTTTAAGAAATTATCAATCTTATGTTTATGGTTCCCAAAGAAATTTTCATTTGGTATTTATGTTTGGAATTCCATCAGTAATATTAGGTTAATAACCAATAAAATATGTAATTTATAGTTTCTATACCACCAATCATTCTTGTGTAATTGATGTATTATGGTGGGAATTTTGTAAAACCACATACGCACATGGGTTTTTTGGAAACATGAAGAAAATTTGAATTTTCGATTACTTGGTTAGTGTTTTGAGAACTGGGATTTGAAATAAAATACCATGATTTTTTTGGAAGATAAAAGGTATTATTGTAGACACATAATGGGACTCAATAGGTTAATATGGGCTTTGGGTACATTCATGGAGGGGTTGGGGTGCCCAGTGAAAAATAGAGATAGCCCATCAGCTAGCTATTGGTGTCTGGCAGTGTTAACAATCATTGCCTATTTTTAGTAGCCAGGTGACAGCCTCCATCAATCATATGTTGGAACTACATTAATTGAAATGATATTTATATAGAATGAAGTCTAAACTTTACCCCCACCCTTCAGGTTTTAGAGGGCTAGTCTATTTCTTATAATCCTATTTATGCTCACCATGTTTCACTAAACCCCCTTCCCCTCAACATCAGTCCCATTAATATTGTGTATTTTAAGGATTATTCCTTTGTAATTAGTGGTTAGTCAGAAATTCAAATATCTTCCTTTTATAACGTCTTCATTTAATAAAAATTTAATCTTATTATGATATTTTGTTTGTTGTTATTCCCCCATAGTATTGTTTAATCAACCAATTCTATTTGGTCTTTTGGTAATCCATGAAAAATTATGTAATTTGTTTATGTTTAACTTGGTGGATTTATGGTCCATGATTGTATGAAACCATATTTAAATCCATAGTTTATTCATCAAATGTTTTTATAGTCAATCATGGAAATTGTTCTACGCCTAAGGTATTTGGTCATAAATTGGGTTAGTTCTCCAATACAAGCCTCATACGGGTGTTTGGATATGGTTTTATTCTGGTGAGAGTACCATGTTGTTTTTTTCATAAATTAATATTTGTTTTTAATTATTTAGTTAATTTAAATTTATACTGATTAATTATTTATCATTTTGTGGTGAGAGTTAGTAGCTGGGAGTGTGGATATGACCTGTTGGGTATGGGTAGGGCTTAAAAAAACCTGGGAACCAACAATATATATTTTTTAATAAGGGTATAAATTTTTATTAAGGGTATATGGTCCAAATATATTACTAATAGTCTACAACTATATTTTATGTTCTACTTTAGGTGGCCTCTCCTATTTATCGAGGGATGACCATAAAATTAATTAAATGTTTAAATTGATTTTTTACCTTAGTTATATTTCATTAAACATTATTTAACCATAGAAAGAGCTGAAAGTTGTTAAGTTCCTTAGCGAGGGATTGAGCTTTGTATTGGGAATCATAATTTTAGAATAATTTTTTTGAAGAGTAATAAGAAAAAATGAAATGAATGATTCTAGTTGATATTTTATACATGACTTGGCATGATTACATCAATTTTCTAATATGATTAGTTTTTTTGATAATATAATTATGATTTTACTTATAGAATACGATATCAAATTTCAAAATCATTGATATCCTATATGTAATTTCACTTATGATATGAAATCAAAATTGTATGGTGAATGAATAAAATTTTATTATTAATAATTATATAGTTTATTTAACGTGATATTTGTTATGTAAGATCACCATATATAGAATCTTATTAAATAAAGGGGTTGGTTTACGAAATATTCCTTTAGTCACAATTGGTTAAAATATCCACTAAATAGTAAATGGATGTGGTAGTGTAATGGTTGGTAAAACAATAAATTTTCCCTTATATTCCGAATTGGTAACTCTTATAATGTCTTATAATATTTTTGAACCATAAAAGGAAAACTAAATTTCTAAATTTCAATGTATATAATAGAACCAATATTGTAAGTGGTTATGTAATTAAAAATGTCTTGAGATTTATAAAATGATTAATTGGTAATGTCATGATGATATTCTTGGATAGAATATAATATGTTATGCATGGAAATGTCAAGATGAGGGAAGGGGTTCCAAATGATACTTTATTCTTGGGAAATACTAGATGATTACATGGGTTATATGTGATTCTTGATGGATGGTAATGTCAACATGAGAACATTGGTTTCATGTGAATATTGATATATGGGAATGATGAGATGATCCCAGGGATTATATATGATCCTTAATTCTTGGAAATATATATATGAGAACATCAAATCCATTTTATTTCTTCATTCATTGGAATTCCCTATTAATCTCAAGGATTTCCTTGGATTTCATTATTTTTGGGACTACTAGGATGAGTGATCAACTTCCATGGTAATAATGGAATGGGAACATATATTGTATGTGATACCTCATGATATTAACGAATACTACGATGAGTGAATTATTTTAATGTAGTTACATGTGGATGTATGGTATTATGACATTCTTAATGGCCAAGTAGAATTGGATGAAGCATATATGATCCAACCTAAGGTTTCACCAAGAATAAAAAGAACTATTTTTTATTTAAATTATATTAACTATGTTATTTTTGATCACTACACATACACTTGTCTGCCTAGATGGTTATACACAGGTATTTGTTGGTAGTATCCAAAAGATTTTTACTCAAACAATACTCAGTCGAAAAATAAAATAAGGGTAACTGAGAATATTCTTTTTGATTGTATGACTATGTTTTGGAAGGGATTGAGGATTTCTATTTTGGTTTAATACGACACATATTGTGTGACAAAATTTTTTTGGACGTGTGACCAATTGAGTATGACATTTTGAACTTTTTTTATATTGTTTTTAGTACTTTACATTCATAATCATCCAATGGTGGATTAGTTATGGTATTTATTAAACCTATAATAATTATTATATCTATATTTGAATTAATTTATCAACACCTTCCTTTGTGGTGATGTTGTTACTAGTTCATTGTATTTTCTTTTTCTGTTTTTTAACTCTAGAAATTGGATATAGTATCTAGATGATATCTTATCAAACAGAATCTGATAGTCTTCACACACTATAATATAAGGATCCATGCATTTTTTCCTTTAATTGAACCTTTCATGTGAACCAATTGAGTAGCTTATGTGATATATTATTACACATCTAATTTTCTACCATTTTGTTTTTTTAGTCCCAAATATAATGGTGGTGTATATGTGTTTGTGATCTTAAACCCACCATTTTCCAAGTAAAAAATATTTTAACTTGAGAATATTATATATATTCATTGATTCTTTCACAATAATATTTTATATTGAACATTCTCTTTATATCTAGATTAAATGTTTCTTTTGATTCAAATATCCTGCCTCTATGAATTTATTCCCTAAAAAGGTAAGAAATTGTGAGGAATAATCCTCACCCTTATCTTGTTATATCATTAGCTTTCAAAGATAATTTTTTATTCCAAAAAATGTTCTCTTTTATATATGTAAACTATGTTATGTTTTATCCCATGTGACCATTATATTTCGCGTTTATTAGTTTGAAAATGATTTCTTATTAACAATTTCAATGATGTGGGTCTCTAATAAGGTATATAAAGACATTCAAAAAATTTCCATTCACTATCATATGTTTAATAATCCACTAATCATGACCTTTAAAAAATGTTATTTATTTTCCAAGGTTCCATTATTAGAGATTTTGTTTAAATTTATAAATTTTCAAATGTCTTCAATCCACAATTTCAAAAATTAATTTTATATGTAACCCAAAATATCATATCTTAAAACAATGGAATTTTTTTTTAATCTATTTTAAATATTCATTCACTGTTATGATTCTTATCAATTTGTAGGATTCCATTATATGGTGTAACGGTTTTCCAAAGATTTTAATTTAAAATAATTAATAAATTAAAATTGTATAATTTTATATTTCTCAAAAGTAGTGGTCTTATTATTATAAACCCATTATTTATTTTAAAATCCATTTTAAAGGAATTTATTTTAAAAAATAGTGTTTTTATATATTCAAAAATAATGTTATAAAATTAATATTCCCATTATAATTATTTTTATTCTTTGAACCTTTTTAAAAGGGAATTTTTTTCAAAAATATCAATACCAATGTATTTTTTAATGAAAACAATTTTTGGGTGTTTTCAAGAATTAAAAAATAGATATTTATCTGGTTTTACAAAGTGGTTTTTCAAATAAACATTTTTCATAATATTTTATTTTTATATAAAAAATATCTAAATCAAATTTTATGATTTCTTATAAATAACATTCTATATTCAAACATCAAAAATTCCATTTGGGTGGTTCAATTTCTAGTATAAACCGATCCACATTTGATAAAATGTTCTCTGATTCCATTTGAATATAATATATAAAATATAATCATATGTGTTCTTGATGATATAATAATGGATTTGATTTATTTTTGAACACACTACCATGAATTATGATTATGAGATATTTTTGTTATAATAGTTCCTTGAGTAAGTATGTGTTTAATAAATCTATAAGATGTTTCAGATAAGCTGAATCCCTGAGAAGGTTTGGGTTTAAGAAATCCCAAATATAGACTGTGTTAGATAAATTACTTAGTATGTTTGGGAAAATTAAATTCATTCAATGAATTCTATAATGTTTTATATATCAAGAGATAATGTTAAATGTTTTTTGATTCTCAATCCACCAATGGAAATATGTAGTGACGCTTAATTAACAAAGGGAAATAGGTAGTGACACCTGATACACCAAGGGAAGTGGGTAATGATACTTGATCAACTATGTAAAATACATAGTCAATCCTAATCCACCAAGGGAAATATGTAGTGATTCATGATACACCATGATAAATTGTTAGTGAAGATTTATTGGAAAAGGAAAACATGCGTTGACATTTGAAATATTTTGAGAAATGGGAATTGAAGCCTGATTCACTATGTCAGGGTTTCTATTCTTATTATTTAACAACATTTTTTTGCTATATGTGTTTTATTTTTCACTCTCTCTCATGTTTATTATCACAAAATATTCTATCATGGTATTTTTTCCATTATATAATAAATTTACTTCTATTATGATTTATGAAATTCATTTATTATTCATTTCAATTTTTAATAACATATTTCTCATCAACTCATATTTCCTTGAATGCATATTATTGATCCTCTTAGTGTATATTAGTGAGCTTCTACCATAGTACGTATTTTATATCACCCCTTTATTATGGTTCTATTCTATTGGTTAGGAATATTAATACAACATACGAGGAGTATAGAAGAAGGAATAATGTAGATTGATTATATAGAAATTATAAAAACAACTATTAATATACATTTAATATGTTTCCGATTATTAAAGACATTAAATCATCCATTTATTGGATTATGTATTTATTATGATATGAAATGTTTATATTATTTAAATATACTAATCTTTTATTTTAGAAATGTTATATTTTTTTGAAGCCATTATTTAAAAAAAATTACCTTGAATCTAGGATCACATGTAAGGGGTTTTTAATAGGAGGTCATGTTGTGAAACCTATGCCACATCTGAATATGGTACAATTTATATGTTCACCACACATAGAGTATTGAGAGTCAAATTCATTAATATATAGGGAATTCTGGATGGTTCTTCATAGGGGTTTACCATGAGTCATGCCTGGAGGGTCTCTCAATGATTTGGGTTGGATAAAGGAACACCCATTTTACAATTATTATCATGCAATGGGAAAAATGAGAATATATCATCACTCAATGAAAACCATTATTTCCTTTATCGATTCCTTTTCTATGAGGATCGTCACACTAAGACATTTGGGGTCAGACAACAATTTCCAACTATGTGACTGTTTTTAGTAGGGGAATATATAAAGCCTAAGGTTATCCCCAAATTTTAATTAGTTTAACGAGTTAAATGATGGAGGCCATTTTGACTATCACTTCCCTAAATCTCATTCAATTATTATTTCTCCTTGATCCATTGTTGTTTCTTTGTAATTTTTATGGTTATTCTAGGTATTATCATCCTTATCCTACATTATTTGTTTGATTCCATTCATCTTCTCTAATTATTACTCATTCCATTTAGATATTTAAATAAAATATCCATTAGAATATGGAGGAAATAATTCCTCATATTGTAGATTTCATGTGTCTTAGGTATGGGTTCATGTTATGAGTGGGTCATACCTCGTTTCTTGAGGATTCATTAAAATTTTTCACCCATTAAGATTTTATGCATTTGTAACTATTTATATTTAATTTAATTAAATTTTAATATTATTTATAAAATAATATAATGAATCTATAAATATTTAATGACATGTGATAAGTGCTCGGGAGGTTATGTGATATTGAGTGAGGGCCACTGATCTTCTTTAATTAAAATGGATTCAAATATGTGGTAGGTGTTGTATTGATCATGATATATGGTTAATGAATTTTATTTATATATAATTTGATATGGGGTTATTCCTACATTGTTGATACATCAATTTTATTTAATGAAATTGTTTCTATTATAATGATTTTCAAGGATATATGCATGTATAAAGGGAAATGGTGGACCCTTGATCGCTGACTTGGTACCATGATCCCCAATAGATAATGGTTTTACTAAAAATTTTATTTCTTGTGTTGTAAATTACCTGAGGGGTGATAATATAATTTTTAAATGAACATGGTGTACAATATTCTGGGTCTTTTTGGTCCATTCTATAGAGATTTTTCTTTGATAAAGATAATTTCCCTGTATAAAACATGATTGAACAATGAGGTTCTTTAATATCTTCGGGATATGTGGGATAAAAATGTGGGGAATGTTCCTCCCCAAATAACATGGGAGTAACTTGGAGTGTATTCTCTGATTAGATCAATTGATTGGATGAGAGGGTGAGTATAAAACTAGGGAGACAAAGAAAGGGGTGGTCTTGTGAATATGTACCTTGTGTCACACTATCATATAATTTTTTTGAGTCTAATTTGAATATTTTTATATTTCAATATTGTTAATATATGTTAGTCTCCCTATGTGATGTGTGTTTACCAAAAAGGTGATATTGAGACTGAGGGAACTATATATGTTTTTTATTATATGAGGGGACCTAGGGGTCCCGAATGGGTTCCCTGGTGACTTATTCAAACTATAAAGCGATCATGTAGTCATTATTATTCAATATTAGTCATGACACATTATAACTAGTGTCAATTATGAAAGACTAGTAGGGATATAGTGGAAGGTACAAGTCCTATACATCAAATTCCAACAATGATTAAATGATTTGGGTTGGGTAGGTGGGCAAACAATGTTATTCTCTTATTATTCATATAAGACACATGTTTAGGTTGAGTGAGTGGAAAATATATGTTCTATAATATGGTGGAACAAGGTGGATGTTTCACTGAGTAGACATGATTTATAATAAGTAGACATATACAAACATATGTGTATTATAATTTTGAATGTGGGTTCGAGTTCCAGATCATATATTTATCATTGGTTAATGAGGTCCTAATTCATATTTCGTTTAGGGGATGAGACACCTCAGGTGTAATTTATGTCATAGTTTCTGGGAGAGTATACCCCTACATGTATGATACATATGGTTCTATAGAGGGATTCATCACAAAGTATATATTTTAATGGGTTTACAACTAAATTTGTATCCCATGGGTTAGGATACAATAGTCCCGGGTGAGCTACAACCCTATGTAGATATTGTTCTATGTGATCTATGGATCTGGTTATATATGGTACATTTCTTTATGGAATTTATTCCCACATGTTTATATAATATTTTTTTTTATAAATAGGGTTTTACCATAGGTTTTATTCATATATTTTTGTTGTGGGGTCTGGAACCCCCTCATAGGTGTATTATTCTTGATACATCTATTACAAATTGAAGAAAATGTGGTCAATCTCATCTATCATTTTAAAGGAAATGTATGGACACTGTTTTTTTAACACTACATTTATTGAATGTATTATATGTTCATCAAAAAAATTACTAGTTGGGATTGTGGAACTGGTTCTAGTATCTTACTGAGATGTAATTACACACCTATCAGTTTTCTATCTCACAATGGAACATAAATTTTTTTATTGGTTTCAGGTTCCGAAATATAATTATTCAATTTTTACATGGTCTAGTGGGATAACTCAGATGGGATTGGCATACTAGGATAATGTGAGACTCATTCATATAAGTAGATCCTTAGTGTATATTTATTATTTAATTTACCATATATAAGTGATTTCACCAATTAATTTTTAGTGTGTTGTATGCTGGCATGTCTATGTGCATGTATGGAAATTTTCTTCTTCATTCAATTTGTCATATATTATTCTGTTTTATTGATTCTTCATACTCTGATTTTTTTTTATTTTTTTGTTATTTCATTATTAATTTCACATTTATATGGGGGTGTATCCTTCCAAAATTGACCCCATAGAAGTCTGTTGATATTTATATACCTATTATTTAAAAAAAACCCTGAGGTTATGCGACACCTTCATCTAAGACACATTAATGTGGTCCTTAACTAATGAAAGGTCACAATTTTACATCATTGTCTCAATTAATTTTTCTTACTATTTGGTTAAATGGTATTTTGGTGATATTGTAATGTTCTAATTATTTTTAGGGACTTATGAATATTGTATCATTAACAACAATTTTTATGGGAGGTAATGGTAAATAAATATCTGAGATTAATGTTATTATTTTTTTATTTTATTGTTTTATGATTTCACCTAGTGTGATACTCTTGGTTTTTTTTGTTTTTTTATTGTTATTTATATTTATTAACATTGAAAATATTATTATGTATGTGTATCATTCATGTTTAATGGGACCAACATGTCTTATATTTATTTGTGTATGATTGATGTCATGTATGTAATGGGAATGATATTTAATGTGAAAAGATTAAATTATTTAGAATTATTCTATTTAATTTTTTGGTGGAAAATTACTAAGTTGAATTTTAGTTTATTTATTTGATTATTATGTAGTGATGAATTTTTATGATGACTATATAGTCCCTATAGTTAAGGATTTACAATAACCCCAAATGGTGTAATATCGAAACATGAGTCCTTGATGTTTGGTTCTAAAATAAAATAGATTTTATTTTTTCATGATTCAAAAAGACCTATATGGTTTTCTCTTATATAGATTTTTGGGGGTATTATACTTAACTGAAGCATTTATCTATGGGTTACCAAATATTTATAGTCATAAAATGATTCAATTATATAAAAATATATATCAGGATGACATTATGGTGAATTTGATGGGTATTCTAGTATACAGACATCTAGTAAGAATCATTTCCCCAGTAGCCGGGTGTCTTGTAATGTGATGCCTAAGGTGAATATGTGAAAACACAGTGTTTGAATTCTAGAAAATAATTTTCATAATTATATTTGAGACAAGAAAAAGTAGGTTTTGTATGTTCTATAAATTTTTTGAGCTATGAGTATGGGTTAGGTGGGAGATCCATATTCATTGAGATACTACTTAGAATAATGGTTATAAAAGTCCTATAGATAATATGAGTTATAATATAGAATGGTAACCTAATAGATGGAATATACCAAGACTGTGATTTCCTAATAGTTATGATGCATTGTTTAATTAGTTGGAAAAAGAGATCATTAAATAGTAGGTGTTACCTAGTTATTGGTATTGGCATGAGGTTCCTCAGTCATTTATGTGATGAATAACTTGAGGCGTTTTCTATAAAAGAAAGGCTTTAGAGTTTATGATCAGTAATATTTCTGAACTAGTTGTTTTGAGACTTACTGTTAGTGGGGTGGAGGGAGAATGAATATGTAACATCCCCAAATGATAAAGGGTTAAATGGCTAAATGATATGACTCATGTCAACAAGGTGCACCTTCTTTTTTGGGAGCCTGTTTGATTAGAACTCCACAGTTAAGCGTGCTTGTCCTGGAGTAGTGATCAGGATGGGTGACCTTCTGGGACGTTTCTCTGGGTGTGTGTGAGTGAGGAAAAGCACACTAGAAAGGACATGTGTTGGCTTGTGGGAACTGTCATTAGTCAGATGACCATTTCGGGCACGTGGGTGGCCCCTAGGGTGGGCCCAACGTGTCTGCGGGGCAACTGGGGGTACCTGGTAGGCCAGGACCCGATGACCATGTTAAGGAGGGGTGTCTGTGCTATCATCGGGACCCAGTTGTCACATTTGGTATCAGAGGAGGAACCCAGCCTTAAGTGTGGTGCACTGCCTTGGTTGAGATGTAGGGCCCACAACGAGGGCATTTTGCTCTAAAGGCTGGGGGGTGATTGTAACATCCCCAAATGATAAAGGTATAAATGGCTAAATGATATGACTCATGTCAACAAGGTGTACCTTTTTTTCGGGAGCCTATCTGATTTGAACTCCACCGTTAAGCGTGCTTGTCATGGAGTAGGGATCAGGATGGGTGACCTTCTGGGAAGTTTCTCAGGGTGTGTGTGAGTGAGGACCAAGCACACTGGAAAGGACATGTGTTGGCTTGTGGGAACTTTCATTAGTCAGATGACCCATTCGGGCACGTGGGTGGACCCTGTGGAGGGCCCCGCGTGTCTGGGGGGCAACTGGTGGTACCTGGTGGGTCAGGACCCGACGACCTTGTTAAGGCGGCGTGTCTGTGTTGTCACCGGGACCAGGTTTTCACAGGATAGATTCAGGTGATTTCTAGAATCAATCCTATGTAGATTACTAATCATGCGATTTACCTTGGCGGGGTGTCTGTGCTGTCACCGGGACCCAGTTATCACATTTGGTATCAGAAGTGGAACCCAACCTTAAGTGTGGTGCATTGCCTTGGTTGAGATGTAGGGCCCACAACGAGGGCATTGTGCTCTAAAGGCTGGGGGTGATTGTAACATCCCCAAATGATAATGGTATAAATGGCTAAATGATATGACTCATGTCAACAAGGTGCACCTTTTTTCGGAAGCCTATCTGATTTGAACTCCACAGTTAAGCATGCTTGTCATGGAGTAGGGATCAGGATGGGTGACCTTCTGGGAAGTTTCTCAGGGTGTGTGTGAGTGAGGACCAAGCACACTGGAAATGACATGTGTTGGCTTGTGGGAACTTTCATTAGTCAGATGACCCATTCGGGCACGTGGGTGGACCCTGTGGAGGGCCCCGCGTGTCTGGGGGCAACTGGTGGTACCTGGTGGGTCAGGACCCGACGACCTTGTTAAAGCGGCGTGTCTGTGTTGTCACCGGGACCAGGTTTTCACATGATAAATTCAGGTGATTTCTAGAATCAATCCTATGTAGATTACTAATCATGCAATTTACCTTGGCGGGGTGTCTGTACTGTCACTGGGACCCGGTTGTCACATTTGGTATCAGAGGAGGACCCATCCTTAAGTGCGGTGAACTACCTGGGTTCAGATGTAAGGCCCACAACGAGGGCGTTGTGCTCTAAAGGGGGGTTGATTGTAACATCCCCAAATGATAAATGGTTAAATGGATAAATGATATGACTCATGTCAACAAGGTGCACCTTCTTTTCGGGAGCCTATCTAATTAGAACTCCACAGTTAAGTGTGCTTGGCATGGAGTAGTGATCAGGATGGGTGACCTTTTGGGAAGTTTCTCAGGGTGTGTGTGAGTGACGACAAAGAACACTGAAAAGGACATGTGTTGTCCTGTGGGAACTGTCATTAGTCAGATGACCCTTTTGGGCACGTGGGTGGACCCTGGGGTGGGCCCCCCGTGTCTGGGGGGAAACTGGTGGTACCTGGGGGGTCATGACCCGACGACCATGTTAAGGCGGCGTGTCTGTGCTGTCACCGGGACTCGGTTGTCATAGGATAGATTCGTGTGTTTTTTAGAATCAATCCTATGTAGATTACTAGTCATGCAATTTACCTTGGTGGGGTGTCTGTGTTGTCACCGGGACCCGGTTGTCACATTTGCTATCAAAGGAGGACCCAGCCTTAAGTGTGGTGCACTGCCTGGGTTGACATGTAGGTCCCACAACGAGGGCGTTGTGCTCTAAGGAGGGGGGGATTGTAACATCCCCAAATGATAAAGGGTTAAATGGATAAATGATATGGGTCATGTCAACAAGGTGCACCTTCTTTTTTCGGGAGCCTGACTGATTAGAACTCCACAGTTAAGCGTTCATGGCATGGAGTAGTGATCAGGATGGGTGATCTTCTGGGAAGATTCTCAGGGTGTGTGTGAGTGAAGAAAAAACACACTATAAAGGACATGTGTTGGCCGGTGGGAACTATCATTAGTCAGATGACCCTTTCGGGCACGTGGGTGGACCTTGGGGTGGGCCCCACGTGTCTGGGGGCAACTGGTGGTACCTGGTGGGTCAGGACCCGAAGACCATTTTAAGGCGGCATGTCTGTGTTGTCATCGAGACCCGGTTGTCACAGGATAGATTCATGTGATTTTTAGAATCAATCTTATGTAGATTACAAATCATGCAATTTACCATGGAAGGGATAAAATTCCCCAATATTGAATAATAGTGAAAATGTCATTCATGATATTTGAGTTTGAACATCCTTATCCTATAATAATTGATTATGAAAAAGATAGTATAGTTTATTGTGTTCCAATCATGGGATCAATACTTAGTTATTCTGTTTGTGTTGTATATAAGAATATACCCATTGTTTTTAGGTGAGATTGAGGTGTTATGCACCATAGATGTCTGGTACCATTTGATATATTAATTAGTGATAATAATGGAACAATATTGCAACTAATGGATTCATGGAATAAAAAATAATAATGGTTTCTAATATTTTTTATAATAATGGAAAATTTATCTTTGTAGTTAGAGGTGGAAACATAGATGGGTCACAGTGTCATAGAATAGTTGACCCATGATTTTTTCTTTACCCAAATTATTAAGAAACAATATAATTTTTACCTATTGAGTTTTTTATTGAGGATAATTATAATGAAATCCAAATAGGGTAAGTAATGGAAATAGATGATAGAACGCCCATTGAATATATAATTTTGGAAGATTCAAAGGATGTCATTCATTATGAGTTGAGAATTATAAGCATTAGTTGTTACATGTAAGAACTATTGAATGAGTGGGACATTAATATTAAGTAATTACATATAGTAATGGATAAAATGTTTGATATAGAGGAATGACTATCATGTCATTAGGGTAATGGTTTTAATGATACTATAAATTGGATGGTTGATGTTCTTTTAGATTTTAATATGTTGGTATATCATATTTCTTTCCTATGTGAATAACCTAATATAGGATGATATGTGGCATTGGATGGATTTAAATAATTCACATTGGGCCTAAGAAAGAGATCATATGATCTGAAAGTGAAATTGACCAGCGATGTGCTAGTGTTTTGGATGAGATCATGAATGTTACTGCTTGTGTTTGGTGATCCAACTAAGTGAAAAAATATACGGTCAGGTTCATAATTTCATTTGGGTTCTTGGATGATCACAATATTATTTTGGGAGGTAAGGCATCGAGATGGGTTAATAAGATATCACATCTAAGAAAGTAGTTTATCATTTTATGGGAGTGGGCATCCAAGGATGATTGATAAATGTTTTTAAATATTTATACCATTGGTGAGGGGGAAACTATTTTATGTGGGTTAGTGAATTAACATTATTGTGTTACAGTGGGGGATTATAATGGTAAGATTTACCATGTATTTGAATTGGCCCTTATGAGTAGAGAATTATGATCAAAATAAGTAAGACACTAATTTAAAATGATTGATGATATCATGGTTTTTCTATATACATAAGAAAGGGTGATCATCGTATTGAATATTCAATGTTGTTGAGGAATGAGGGATCATTTTTCGATGAATAATGTTCCTTGTTTATAGAGTAACAAATTAAAATATTTGTTGTCATTTTGGGGTATAATATAGAGATTTATATTTGAATTGGTGATTTTTATATGTCAACATTTGTGTTTATGGTCCATAATGGGTTCTTAAGGATGTTAAGGGCTATGGTGGGATATTTTTCAAGACCCTATTCTTTTCAATGATGTAAATTTAAGAAGGATTTTGATTTATCGATCTTAAATTCAGGTTAATTTTTAGAATTTTATTTTAAACCATATATCCAAGAACTATATCATATCTTTGATATTTTTTGAATGGATATTGTTCTCTCATTGGAGGTTAGTTTTGTTATTAAAGCATCAGGGTTGGGTTCGATGTGATGAAGAAATTAAAATCCATCACCTATATTAGGTCTCATTATAATGCACATGTCAAGTTGGGAAGGCAAGAAAGATAATTTTTTTCACACTGTGAGGTGCAGGAGGATATGTAATGATGTTATAGGGCCTATATAATTCTTTATACATGGTTTTCATTATTTCATGAGTCGATAGGGTTTTTCCATGAATAGGTTCATTTGATATTAGACCCTCTAACTGGTGGTGTCACACATCAATAGTTGTGCATGTAGATGGTCACACTTTAAAGTTGATGAAATCCTTAGTTTGTTACCTCATCAGGATGATGCTTACATTATGACCGATTATTTAATTTTGGTACCACATCCATGGATTTGTTTTCTAAGAGAGGAATGATAATTTACCAATCAGCCCCCTCTTTTTCTTAGTATAATTAAGTACAATGGGGAATCCATTTTGGTTGCTTTTCCCCCCACTTATTCATTTATTGTTACTCATCTATATGTGTTAATTTCATTTTAATTTTTTGTGGTGATTTAATCCATGATCATCTTTCTCCTTATATTTTTTTGGTTCCCCTTAATATAATTTAATTATTATGCATTTTTATGGATTTTAAAATTATTCATACCACGTGATAGGGAAAATGATACCTTGTGATAGATAGTTGACGTGTATTAGGCTTGGTAACATGTTGGGAGTGGACTTCATCCTATTGTATTATGCTTTAGAGAGTTGTTTATACCCATTTAGATTTTTGTTATTTTTTCCTATTTAAATTTTATTTTTTAAATTGAATTTTTTTCCTATTCAGAGAGGTGATGTGATATTGGAAGATATTGGGTAAAATCCTTCAATATACTTAAAATATAATTTATTTTTATATATGGTAAGTGGTAATTTGATAATACCATGCAGTTTATGAACATAATTTATATATAATTTTATTTTTTATTTCACCCCTGTGGGTGATTGGGATATTTTATTTAAATAAATAATTTACTTTAAATTGAAATTACATGGATATACACAAGTGTTAAGTGCCAAGATAGACCCCAAAGCATTAACATGGTTACTATTCATCCTATAGATAAGGGTTTGACTCTTAAATGTATTCTACGTTATTTGTGGACCCTAAGGGGAAATAATTTTACATGTAAATGATCTAGGAGGTACTTATGAGAGATTTTTTAGATCCCTCAAGTAGAGATGTGTGTTAAAATATGATTTTTGGAACAAGTAAGCCATAATTGAACCATGATGATAATTAGATACATTGTGATAATTTCTTTGTGTTTGGAGAGTGTATTCCTTCCCTACTAATATTTTATTATAGAGTAAGGTATTTATTTGGTATTTTATGGATTGGTTGGTTGCATGAGGATTGACAAATAGAAACCTGAAATCAGGATGGGATTAAGGGTCTCTCCCATATATTTAACTAATATATAATTAACTATTAATATAATTATACAATTTTGTGATTATAATACTTAAAAGGAATGTTTTTTCATATGAGTTATGTGTTTTTACCTAATATATGAGATTGAGATCACAGAACTCATATACAGTGAATAAATTATGTGGTGACCTCTAACACACTGATGGGTTCACAGGTTCTATATTACCCCTAGTAAGAATGCATGTAGTAGTTTATATATATTATTATGGGTGTTAAATTAGTTTAGGGTTGATGATTTTATCATGGTACGGTTATAGTGGAAATGATAGGTGGTTTAATTGAGTGACAAAATTTTTTTATATGAGATTTTTTGGGTAGGTGGCTAACCCGGATTTCTATTATTATTAATTTTATGAGTAGAATGTCAGTTTTGGGTTAGTGTCCAACCAGTTTTCTAGAACATGGTGTTCCTAGGTGAATGTAACAAAGGGTGTATATGATTTATGATAAGTACACACATATATTCACAGATGCACATGTGTGTGTGTGTGTGTGTGTATGATAATTGTTATGTTTGTGTCATTTTCTATGGAATATAATTATCATTCGGTAATAAGGGGATGATATCTGTTCAATTTTGGTAATGTTACCCCCATGTGTATATTGCATATATTTTTCGGGTGGGAATCCCCAAAGGTTGATATTATCCAAGGTTTGGGGTGAGAAATTAATCCACATATAGAGAATATGTTAGTTATAATTGGCAAACGAAGTAGGGTATATATGGTTCTGGTTGAGCTTTTACACTAAGTATATATCATATAAATTTTTGATATTGAAAAACAATATAAAACACAAATAATTTAATTCATTATACAATATTTTTCCATGAATACAATCCATGGATCTAGAGGTCTATATTCATTATTGATTATATACATAAATACATCATCTTAAATATAAGGAAATATAATTTCTTAAAATTACACATAATTATGTTATTTCATTAATTTCTTCTAAAACGATTTAGGTCACATTTGTGAAAATACCTAAAGAACATGGTGAGAAATAAATCCTAGTAATGGCATAAATATGGAAATAAATAATAACATGATATTTAAGAGGCATAACATGATACCATATAGAGAATGATCATAGACCTGAAAAAACTAGAATAAATAAATTAATGAATTATATAATGAAATTATAATCATGTGTCAAAATAATAACGTGTGACACAAAAAAGGAATATTTTATTGAAAACCACCATGACAACATGATATAGGTTCAAAGACATCATAATAATGGAATTCTACATCAAACTACTATCATGATAGTGTTTGATTTGGCTAACTACTCATGCACCAAACATAATGTGATTAGGCTAACCACATGTGAACCTTAAATAAAATATCATATGAAATTAATATTTCCTAATGCATTGGTGGACTATAAAGGGACGACCAAACTCAACATAGGATAACTACCACCATATTTTTTATAAGTATATGTGTTCCAGAAAAGTATTAACAATCCATAAATAAATACTATGAATTATAAAATTCATTGAAGTAAGAGGTCTTGTCATTATATTATTATTGGTTAACTGAATGCTATATATTATGTATTATGAGAATCTGATGTGATAAAATTCATTTGGTTTCTCCTTTTTATTCAAAAAAAATCATAGATCACGAAAACTTGAAGTGATTTTATAAAATAATTATTAAAATATTAAAAAAATATAGAAAAAAAATAACCTCAATGTGATTAATCTTAAAATGTGAAAATGAAATTTTAAAAAATATAATTGAAAAAAGTTCTTATTAAAGCTAGACATGATGTGGGAATGAAGTAAGTAGGCGGTGACACATGCATAACGTAGTCAAACGGTGATGTAGACATGATGTAGTCATGATACAGAAATGGGCCATCAGGCTAGATTGTGGGCCTTTGGGCCATGTAATAGGATTCATTCCAAATGGGAATTTAGATAATGTACTGAATAAAAAAGTCTTGATGGGTGGGATATCCCCTGGGGGGATATGTCTAGCCATTCTCGCTTATTTTTGTGGTGTGTGTGCGTTTAATTTAATTCTACCCCTGATAACTTAATAGACACACAAATATATATATATATTTATATATATATATATAAATATATATATATATTATTTTGGTGATACTTGGAAGGATTTTAGGCAAATGGATGTTCACAAAAAACAATTTTTACTTACAAGATGGAATTGTGGCAGAACAATAAGAGTGTATTATCCCAAAAAAAGGAAGAAACTTTTAACAAGTAATAAATATAAGTAATATATGTAAAAATATATAATTCATAATTGTGAATAATATAATGTATAAGGGATATAAATAGAGCATAAAACCTCATTATAATGAAAAATCTTTGGAGGATTATTTACAGGTTAAGAAACACTATAATAAAAACCCATTAAAAGAGAGATATATTAATTTTGAAGTCAAAATACAAAAAATAAATATAAACCATTTTTTAAATATCTAATAATAATTATACAGAAAATGTAAAATAAAATATTCATATATAATAGAATGTGTCTCAAATAATAAAATTTCGAAGTGATACTCATACCATCTCATAGAAATTGTACTTCATTTTTACAAACAATTATGTTTAACGTTATAAATTTTATTATATATGTACCCAATAACCATATTCTTATATATTTTATTTGAAAAATTCAATTTATTGTATTTTGATAATAATATATTATATTTCATACACTTATAATGGTTATTCATGGTTGTTTGTTTAATTACATAATATTACTTTTGGGGTATTAGTTGTGGTAAAATGTAATAAAAATGACATCATTGTCTCCATAATAAATAATTTTATAAAAAAATTATTCAATTAGTATGAAACTAATAAATTATATATATATATATCATAAAATGGGAAAAAAATTATGAAATGTTCCTTGATAAGTTAAATTAAGACGGATAATGTTAATATTATAGTTTATTATTTTTATTACACACACACTCTCACACACACAAAAATTATATTCATATATAATCATTATAAAATATTAAATGTTTTAAACATACAATTTTCAAATAATAAATATATTTTTTACGTCGACCATGCCATGTCGTTATGGAAAAACAAAATATTTCATTCATGGAGGTGGTAGTTCAAAAAACAGACATGAAAACATTTTTTTCTCAATAACCATGGAGGAAAGTATATAATATACACTATATAATAAAAATAGCATGTATTCATAGTAAAACTGTTTTCTAGATTATACTCACGTATATAAAAGATTTTATAGATGTATAAGAAGAACATAACTTAAAATGTTCGGACTGAGAGTATAACCTTTTGCTTGGAATTTGTCATTTGGGTTACTTTTTAAGTCTCTTTAGCTTTGTTAATTGGTGAGAAAAAGGATTCAATGACATATATAGGGTTTTTGAGAGATAATATTGTAGAGGATAGGTTGACCCAAGGATATGGAGTGGGTTTTGAAAATGGGAGGAGGTGGTCTACATTTAGAAGTGAAGAAAAGATAACTTTTATACAAACTCATTTTTTTCATAATGATATCACTCCATTATTCGTGCAAACAGACTTCAAAAATAGAATATAATTTTATATGGATATAAATAAGTACATTCCTCGTTACATTATTCAATATTATAAATTGATATTACATGTTTGGCCACTTTCATGAGGTTTAAACCATTTCTTTACTAAATTTCCCTTTTTGTGGTAACTATAATTTCACCCATAGAATCTATTATTAGATTCCATATTTTAAATTGAAATAATTTTATAATTTTAGATTATTTATTTTAACTATTTAAATATTTTATTTAAAAATAATTTCTCCGACTTTCATAAATTAATTTTATCATTATCTCTCAGAACATGTAAAATCTCGTATTTTGGAATGGTTCATGTTGATCATAAAAATTCAATTAGTGATAAGATTATAAATTTTCTAGTTTTTTAGAAATATAATTATTTATTAAAAAATTGTGTGTATTTTTATTCCTTCTAAAACAGAATTTCAAAAATATTATTATTTTATTAAATGAAAAAACTATTTTCTTATTAAAATTAAAATATTACAGTTATACATAGGTCTTATAATCTAAAACACAATATTTAAAATATATAATATTATTCCATGAATAATTATTTTATAAATTAATATTTTTTAAAAAATTATACGTATTTCTTATATGCTGATAAAGAAGTGATAGCCATCATTCTTGAAAATATTGTACTTCACTATTCATATAAAAAACAAATAATTTAGAAAAATAAAAAATATTATTCCTAATATTATATTCACATGATGAATCCAAAAATTGATGTGATTTTATTATATTCAACTTATATAAGTGATTTATTTTTAAAATAATAAATGTAAAATGTATGAAAATATTTTTATTAAAAAATATAACTTCCATTCTAAAATGTCAAATATGAGTTTATAAATTAAAGACAACATTTTTATAATATTAATGACACTTATAAATTAAATATTTTGTTTATTAAAAATGATTCATGAATTAAAATTCAAATTTCAAATATTATATTTATATAATTTTCAGGTTATATAGAAAAATTGAATTTTTCATCATTCACCTAGAAGTATAATTTTTATTAAAAAATCCACAAGATAAACCTTAGATAATTTCGAATATAAAAATTAAATATTATATTCTTCTTATCATATTAAAATTAATAAATTTATTTATTTAATTATTTAAATAGAAATACAAACTAAGAAGAATTATTTTTTATTAAAAATTATTCTTTAAACCTCAATATTCTTTAATCATATTTCATCTAAATTTCCAAATAATTTTACATTGAAATAGTTTTTTAAAATATCAAATAGTAAAAAATGTTTAAATGTGATCAATAAAATTTATTAGATAATTCCATTTTAATGGTTCTATAAATAAAACCTTTTATAAATTTTAATCAAAGAGAATAATAAAATATAATTATTTTAATTAATTTTTATCTTTTTATCAATTATTAATTCATGGTTGTTTTTATTTAGGTTTTGTGATAGTTTGGTGTTGAGTAAAAAAATACATTGATGATAATCCACTTTTAGAGGATCCAAAATAATAGGTCGTTAAATTCAGGGTGACTCAACACACATGTGTATATTATATTTGGTTATGGGGAGAGTCTACCTCTATGTGATATTCATATGGTTCTTGGGTAGGAATTTTATACTATTGATTCTATATTATTATTAGAAACATTGAAAAGAATCAAAATATGTAGATTTGATTCCTTTTCTATATTATAACCTTTTGGTTGATAGTGGTTTTTTATTTATTCTTCCATGGTTTATTTATTAATTCACTATACCAATTTACATGTGCATAAAAAGCTTTAATTGGTTTTTTGGACCTCATTCGTAGTTCCCTATAATTTTGTACTCACACCTTTCTTAGGTTTCCCTAGCATGTGGTTATCTAAGAAGGCTTCATTGGTTGTTGGTCCTGGTGGGGTATAGTTCAGATTTTTCACAATCTAATTGGATAAATTAGATAGTATTTAAAAATGGATGAGGTGAGCCACATAGATAACTGTTGATACATAGTGTAATTCAATTTTTTATTTATCTTATATATTTGATCGACCTAGTGGGGGATCAGTGTGTATTATGCTACTATTATCATGTTTTTTTGACTTATTTCATTTAAATTGCATTTGTTGTACAATGTTATGCTCTACTAATTCCTCAAAATATAATTAATTTTTATAGATGATATTTAATTAATTTTTAACTATTTAACACTATAATATAGGAAAAATATAACAGCCTTAGATTTTGGGAAATATATATTTTTAAAATTAATTTATCTTTTTGATATATTTCATCTCATGTGGAACTAAATATATATATATATATATATATATATTAAAAAACAACTCTTATATTTAATTAATATGGAACCAAATTATAATATACTATACGCAACACTAAATTTTCATGCTCCACATGCAACATTGACTTGGAATATGCTACACACAACACTGACTCTATTTATGTTACATGTAATACCGAGTTTCTATGAAACATGATTTTGTTGTCAAAATTATTTAAAAAAATTTGTTTTAAAATTTACCTCAAAATATAGTAATATGAACAGTTATAAATAATTTTCATATATTTCTATAATGGTTTTATATAAATTAAAATATTCTTAATGTAAAATATAATTCATTGTAAACTATTTTAGTTTAACAGCAATATTATCTTGAATGAACTAGTTTTCATGTCCTTTGAAGAAGAAAAAATTTAATTTTAGAAACATATGGAAATTGAAATTTAATAAAACAAACATTAAATTTTAATTTGAATTCTGAATTTAGATTATAAATAATGTTTTCGGGGTTTTTTGAGAAACATCGTTTTTTGATTAATAGTGAAAAATACAACATTTTAGTTAATAACTAACTTTTCATTTTAATAAATGTTACAGTTAAATTATAAATTAAATTTTTTTAAGGTAAAATTAGAAAAATTATGAATATGTTGATACAATTTAGGTCATGATAATCAATTTGAATTTGAAAATGAATAGAAAAACATAACAAGTATTTGTACATTTATCTACATTAAAAAACTGCTATTTTATCCTGTTTGTGGGATTATTATCAATATTATTTTTTATGCTGTTGATAATTTAATTTATAAAAATGTATATAAAACATTTTAATTATAATAAAACGTAAATTATAATTATATTTTGTTAATTTTTATCCAAATATATTTGAAAAAGTGATTAAAATCATTCACAATGATTAAGGTCAAATTAAGCTTAATTAAAGACAAAACCGTATTCTTATATACCCAAATGACTTAGAAACACATCCAAAACCCATTGGTGTGCCATATTTCTGACATAGACCTTTCATTTTTAAATTTTTTATTACTTTTTTAGTTAATAATATGTATACACCTCTCATGTTTCAAAAATTCCTCATGATTCGTTTTCTTTGCCTATAAAAGGCCACCACCACTCCCATTTCCTCAAACCTATGAAACAATGTAGGTTCGGCCAATATATTATCAGTACACATCCCAAAATCCGTCCTTTCCTCCTTGGAGCCAAACATATAGAATGAATCATTCCAAATAATCCATTTGGCATAAACCAAAATGGGTTACCCAATTTAGAGGAAACACCTTCACTCAAGCTCCATTTATTTCCTTTCATTCTACACCGCTCCACTATATTTACTCACCAATTTTATCACAATAGAAGTATCATAATTATAATATGATATTTTAATAATAATTGTTTACCTAAATTTAGACATACCACCATAGAATTGGTAATGAACATATTATTTACAGGTACGGTGAACTGCCGCCTCACGAAACGATGATTGTTCATTATTACTTTACTACCTAGCGTGGTAGAAATTAGGATTGTAACACTGCATATATATGTTATATATTATATTTATTATGTATTTAATATTATTTAATATTATTTCAACAAATTTAACTAATTTTGAGGATGTGTGGACTATCACCCCCTCAATGTGATGTGATTCATTCATACACAACATGGAATGTAATAAGGATGGGTTTAGCTAATATATATGATCTATCTATTATATAATAAATATAAATTAATAATTATATATATAAACATATATATATATATATATATATATTTATTCTAATTTCCTTCCTTCAACTCGAAAATTTAATGGATATAGCTTTTATACATACACAAAACATACCATATTCATGAACAATATATTTTTATTTCATACTTATATATCATATGTATAATTATATTAAACGTATACTAAATATAAAATATAGTTAAATCATATTTTAAATTCTATAAATCATGATATAATTATAGCTTCCAAACATATAACAAATTACGACACATGAGAAAGACAAAGTAGATATTACATGAAGTGAAATCATATCATTGAATTATTAACAAGAATGTAATTTAAAGAAAAAATAAATCATTATATAGTATTAAAATTAAGAATATTTTCCTTTTATGGATGTTTGGTAAATTTATATTTAAAATAACGTAGGTTTAATTGATTATGATGAGATTCAAAAAACAATGTAAGGGGATTTAATCTCAGTATTTATTTTCCATGGGATACATTCTTTATTCACCACACAGTTGTTTTATGTTGGGTGAATAATGAACATGTATTTATTAAATTATTATTATACATAAATATATGGTTATTTACATATCTATTATATGATATTTATTTTAATGGGGTAATGTTCCAAAGGCTACCAGATCGGTAAGACTATTTTTCCCGATTTTCCATCTTTGAGACACAGGTTTTATTAGGCAACTACATTATTTTTTGGGAGTATATACTTCAATTATAAATTTTATATCTCAAATATAATTCATTTACATATATTTAATTATTTAATTAATATAATTTTTTTGAATGGGTTTATGGTTAAAGGTTACTAAGGTGTAAGAGTTTATTGAAACAATCTCATCACGTTTTGAGATTATTTATGAATATGATTCCTTTAATGAAATAATGTTATAAATAACTCAAAAAAGACATGAATTTCATTATCTTGTAGTTATTACAGATATATTAATTTATTGGTACTATTTTCTACTATTTTTTACAAATTTTAATTAAGTAGGTGTTTTAAGAAAGACCACATTTACCTCTCTCATCGGCCAAAAATATGTGTTCCATCAAAACTATGTACTCTAAAAATTTCTTCGAATAATATTCTACTATTATCGAATAATATGTTAAATAAATGTTTAGTAGTTTTTCTATTACCAATTTTTTCCATGGAATATTCTTGACACTTTACATAAAAGGCATTTTTTCTCATTTTACAATGAAAAAAGGAATATTTTTAACTCCATCCAACATGTACAAATTTACCTTCCATCATTTTGATGAATCTTCCATTGCATGTTTAAAAGGATAATATTTAAGAAACCAATTTTTAATTTAATTTTCAATTAAATGGGGTGCAATGTGTTCATTATCTTCTTTTATTTTTTTCATGGAAAATTTCCTTTAAAATGTTTTCATGCTTCTTTTATATGTTTTCAAGTAAAATAGTTTTTATAAAATTTCAAGATTATTTCATATGTACTCAAATAAAATGTTATTTAAAAAAATTTCAATCATTCATTATATGTTTTCAAACTATTTTCATTTAATCTTTTTTTGAAATGTTTCCAAGCTTTATTCTAATTATCTCAATGCTTTTTCAACAATTGTTTTTCAAATAATTTGATGTTTATTTTATATGTCTTCATGGAAAGAGGATATCAAAATGATTTCAAGTATTACCTATATATTTTTATGTTATTTGCAATGAAATTTATTTTCAAATTTAATTATTTATTATAAATATTTTTTGAATAAATAAAGGATAATTTTTCCAAGAAATTTTTTTGAAAGATATTTCAAAATTATTTTCCATCTAAGATGACATAATTTGATTTTACTCACCCCTCCATATAATATTATCTAAAGGATTCATTAATATTATCTATATAATTGGTTTATGATTAATCTCATTGACTTTATAAATCACATTTCTCCTTCATAGGATATGAGATCATAAAACATTTTTCTCTATTTGATGGGTTATATGCTCATGAAATCATTTTCTCATTTAGGGGATATATGTTAATGAAATAAATTTATTTTAATGGTTTATATATTTATGGAATAGGTTTCCTTTTAATGGATTACATATTTATTAAATTCAATTCACTTTCTCATGTTATGATTTTGAGGAAATGATTTTTAAATCTATATCTCTTTTCAAAGGTTAAGATATGATTACATGTTTATGATACACAATTCATTTCCTGGGTTATGATATGATTATTTATGAATTTTTGTAACATACATATAATATTTCATTGTGATATTGTTGGTACCAATAACTTAATATAATTAAATTTGAAATGATAAATGTTTTATGTTCTCAAATTGTACAATAAAGGGAATACCAATCCTGAAAAAAGTGGGTATATGAGATTTCATAGAAATCCTGGAATGAGATTGTATACAAGAGGATATAAAAAGCCTAAAAAAGAGGTTACATGAGAAGAAATCGAATTTGTGAAACTGGAGGGTACATGGGAGGACATCCCAAGCCCAGACTAAGTAGGTACATGTGAGGTAATCTCAAGACCAATGAAGGTACACCGATGATTAACCCAAGCCTAACATGTTATAATGGTATCAGTATGACACTTTTTAATAGGGTTATTATATTCTTATTTCTTTTCAACAATTACATTGTTTATTACTATGTTATGATTTCATGGATTATGTTATTTATTTTATTATGATTCAAGTCTTATAAACTGATAATCATTCTTATGATAACTAATATATGGGGGTATGATCTTCAAAATTTATGATCAAGTTACATTCACATTTTTTCATGTTTTTCATATTAATTTCCATTATTTACCATTACAAATCATATTAGATCACCCCTTTCTTATATTTCTATGAAACTGGTTAGGATGAAATGTTTTAGGTAAATTTACTAATGATGTTAACATTTATGGGATATGTTGAAGATAATTCTCCAGGATAAAAGATTTTGTTTCCATGTTTCCAAACACACTAAACTATTACGGTCCACATGAATATTCTTTTAATGTACTAAATATTCATCTAAAAAGTTTTAATGACCAAGTATGTTAATCGAATGTTATTATGATGGTATCAGAATAAATGATTTTTAATCCATTAAAAAATAGGATGATAAAACATTAGTGATATACATAGTTATATTACTATGGGTATGTCTATGGATGTCTATAATGATAAGTATAATAACGAGTTACCTTTTAGAAAAATGTCCTTGAATCTTTGTAATGGATGGTGAAAATGGATTCCTAGAAATATATCACTTTCTCGATACTATAAGTTGATTCAGATATATCACAAATGTTTTAAGGTGTAAAAACTCTCACATGATGTCCTGAGCATGACTTAGGGTAATATGGTGCTTGAAAACATGCACATATACAAACCTAGATTGACAATCTTGAGAGATATGCTTTGTTATTTTAGAAAATCTTTAAAAACCATCATGAATTATTTAAAAATAAGTTGGTTATGAATAACATCGGATAATCCTAATATTTCATAGTTTAAAAAAGGTTGATAATTTACACATCATATAAGTGGTTTTTATGATAATGTGGTTCCTTAATCTGGTAACTTTTTCTTATTCTATGATTTTGGATTTAATCTATGGTTTGTACCCTAAGGAAACACATTAAAGGCCATTTCAATTGAAAATTTTCTGATTTCCCCCCTTAAGAAACCAATTTCTATGTGAGATGGAATGAAAATTATCATCTATACACACACATAATAAATTTCCCAAGAAATAAAACATGAAGGATTCCCAAATGAGAAAAAGAGGGATCAAAATTATGTTGAGTCCTTCATGAGGTAATGTCCACCTTCTTTCAGATAGTCTTCTAATCCAGTTTTTACTAAATATTTTCTTAGTACCACTAAAAATATATTTTACATTATCAAATTTTCAAAATATGAAAAACTCATTCTAACTATTTATCATCTAAGAAGTTAAGAGGGTAAATGGTTGACTCTAATAATGAATATGAGGTAGTAATATAAATATGAGACATTGGATTTTTGTGAGTTCAAATAATTTTTTTATTATGTACATTCCATGGATTCTTCTTATGAATTTGGAAAACTAATTCATTGAGATTAATAATATGAATAATAAATCTGTCCATTATTATGTATAATATTTTACCCCGCATGATAGGTTCTCTTCGGGTATTTTAATTCAATATAGAATCCAAATCGATCGATTCATTTGTGGTATAAAACCTAGCTATTGAAAGGATATTTCTATAATTAAATTTAGTATTATAAAGAAGTGGATATATATTTTATAATGGTGGAAATGTATGTTAGAGTTTTGAATTAATCTCATTCTTTTGACAAGAGAAGAAATTTGAATTCTAAACAAGAATCTATCTACAAATAGAGAATAGAAAATGTGACATATTTTATGCAAAAATTTTGGGGAGAAATATAGATGGAATTGTCATATGGGGGATATTAAATGTTATATGTGTAGAATGGAAGGTCATCGGGTAGCTGAATGTAAAATTGATTGCAGAAAGTTATATAACTACATGAAATAAATTATAAATCACCACAGAATTCACCTAACACACTTCAATGTTTTAATTTCATGGATTTTGGAAATTACTCTAATAGGTGCCCCAATCCTAGGAAAAATTTGAATGATATTCCATAGAAACCACTGAAGACAATGGACAAAGGGAAACATTATGTGATCATATGGGATCAAGTGAACCAAGATAATTAGTAATTACTTATCCTTCCTTCCTTAGTTGGAAATTTAATGTTCTATTTTGTATGAATAATCCAAATTGAATAATTATTGATTATCATTTTGTGAGTTTTTAGGATATTATATATCTCTATATGGATTATAGAATAATAAAATTACATTTTATATTCAACCCATATAATGATGGACACATGTTAATAATAAATATGACATTGGTTAATGAGAGGATATTATATAATAAATAATGGGTGGATTATATTTTTAAAGGGTAACCAGGTTAAACATTTAAAGAAATTTTGTTTTAAAATATAGATGAAGTTAGTAATATTAATTGTTTATATTTTTATTTGTGGATTGATAAATATTTAATATCATGATCAAACTAATTTTTTTTGATAACTGATGGGAAAAAATATCATGGGTCTAATGATCTATTATTACTTATATATTGAATATGTCAGCTACCTTTTTAGAAAAATAGGTGAAGTGGATCAATGAAATAAAATGAGATGACATTTCCCATAAATCATGAAATTATATATTTTCATGAAAATTATTTACGAAAAGGAAAAATTATCTTCAAGATAATTTTTTTTCATAGTAATTTCATTTTTGATGAATCAGAAGGTCCCTTAAGTCATTATTGATTTATGGTTTTGTGATTGTCAACATTCTCCTGAATATGTTCGCTATCACTCTCTATCAGAACATGATGGTACAATTTCTCATCTATATACATGTCTTCACATCCATCCTATGTTCTCCTAGGTGAATAATTAGTTATACATTACTTTTTCCAACCATTCGGGTTTTAACATTCCATTTATGAAGGAAGTTTATGTATTCATTTTTTCTATGTGAGTTTAGATGAAATGAACTTTCAAGTATAAAATAGTTGATATCACAAATGAATTTAAAGGGAGAAAATCATTTTATGGGGTGTAATGTAACACAACTTGATTTTTTATAAGGTTGTTTTTCGAATTATTTAGATTTTTTTGTTTTTTTATTTCACACAACACTATAAATAGTTATATATATATATATATTAAAACACTAAGTATAACATACATTTACATTCAACCAATATGTATTGTGATACATCCAACGATAACTTTTCTTTCACTAAAAAAAACAATTAATTGTCTTGGCTACATGCAACACTGACTTGGCGTACATTATATGCAATACCATGTTTATACAGTACATTATTTTATTTTTATAATTATTTAAAAAAGATAGTTACAAACTTGCTGTTAAAAATAACTAATAATAATTGTGATGAAAACATTTAAAATATTTTTATAATGATATTATATAAATAAAAATTATTGAAAATGAAATATATAATTTTATCTAATGTCTTAATATTTTTAAAAATACAATTTTCTAGAATAAACTACATTTCATGGACTTCAGTGAAGAACACAAAAAAAATTATAGGCACATTTATAAATTACAATTTACCAATATTAAAAAAAATTAATTTATAATAATGAATTTATATTAGAGTAAATATATCAAATTTTTCTCAAAAACATCATTTTTTTGATGAATAGTAAGCAATATCACATTTTTGTTAACAACTACCTTTTTATTAAATAAATTATTAATGAAAAATAAATTTTATGACCATATAAGATCAATTATATATCTATTAGTACATATTACATCATTATAAAAAATTTAAATTAAAAATATAATATAAAAACATAACAAACGTTGTAATATTTTTCTTTATTAAAGACATGTTATTTCATCCTATCTCTAGGATTAGCATCAATCCTTATTTTTTTGTTATGAAAATTTAATTTTGAAAAGGTAATTAAATAATTTTAATAATTATAATATTTATATTATAATTAGATCATGTTATTTTTTTACCAAAAAATATTACGATATATGATTTAAATTAATCAAGGCGATTGAGGCGAAAATATGGTTAATTAGTCACTAAACCATAATCTTAAGGGGGGGGGAATGACATATGTAATTATAAAAACCCTATTTAATGTATATATTTCTTCCATAAACCATCAAATATTTATTTTTCGTTTTTTGATGGTAAGAAAATGTCTACACCTGACTTGTTTTTAAAAATTCCACGTGATTCCTTCTCATTCCAAATAAAAATCCACCACCACTCCCACTTCCTCACAACACTCATAACACATTGGATCGGAAAAAATAATTCTAATAAAATAAAAACAATCCCTCCCCTCATCTTGTAGTCCTAATTTTGGTCAGAAAGAAATCAAAGGAATCCTTTTGGTACAAACCAAAAGGAGTTTCTCGATTAAGAGGCAATGTCTTCTCTCAAAATTCTTTCTTTTATTTTCAATCTACACCACCTGAAAAATATTTATTAAATTATTATACAAAAAACTATTATCATCAATATAATATGATGTTTTATGTTATTTTTTACCTACACATACACTCACATCCATCCAATGAGTGATGAACAAACAGTTTATGTGTACGATGAACTACTACCTCACAAGATGAGGATTGCTCATTTTTTCATTACTGCCACCCATGGTGGACATTATAATATAGAAACAATTTATTTATGACATGTTTTATATTTAGAATTATTTTATTACACATTAATTCTTTTACACCCCATGTCTTTCTACTTTCTATTTTGTGTTAATAAGATAATTTGGTTTGTGGATGTGTGGACTACCACACCCTCAACATGATGTGATTCATTCATAGACAACATGGAATGTATTAAAGAAGGGATCAATGAATATATTTTATATATGTATGATATAACATATTTAAATTAATAATGATATACATTTATATATTTCTTTTAATTTTTTTCAAAATGACAATAAAAATAGTGTTAATGTGTACATTTGGATTACCATCTCTATGAATGGTGTATTCAATTTTTTAATTATATATTATATGGATTATTATTATAAAATTATAATCAATAGGAATTATATTTAAATCATAGTTTAAATATTATAAATCATGAAATACTTATATGTACCAAAGATATAAAAAATTAAAACATATGTTATAAACAAAATGGATATTACCCTAACTGAATCCTTAACGTGGAATTATTAACAAGAGGGTAATTTAAATCCGTAATAAAACCATATATGGATTTATAAGTATTAATATGGTTATGTGATATATATATATATATATATATAAATTTATATTTATTATATAACTGGTTTCATTGAGTGTGACGAGACTCAAGACAGAAGGTAGGGGGATTTCATGTCACTTTTTATTTATGTGAGATACGTGCTTTATTCTCAACCAATTAAATTTATGAGGTGTTTAGTGTATCCATGGATGTATTAAATTATTCATATATATAAATTTATGGGTATATACATATCCATTATATGAAATATTTTTTAGAGTGTTAATAATTCAATACCTACCATATTGGTAAGATGGTTTCTTCTCAATTTTTCTTCTTTGAAACTCATGATTTATTATGCACCAAAATTATTTATTGAGGTGTATATACATCCAATTTAAATGTAATATATTGAATATAAAACATTTCATGATATTTTAATGATCATTTAATTTAATTTTATTATATTTGGGGTATGGTTCAATGTTACCAATTAGTAAGAGTTTTTTTAAGCAATATAATTTATTTTCAATATTGTTTATGATTATACTTATTTTGAAAAAATATTGTGATCCATATATCAGAAAACACATGAATTTTCTTTTTCAATGTCTCTTTTAGCATCCTGAACCTGTAATACTCTAAACCGGTTCCCCAGGATTAGTTGTCAGTTGACCTTAAGCACACCTCCATGTACGCAATATGTTCTTGACTAGGGTGAGGGTCTAGTGAGTCACATTGGGATACTACACCCTCCTTAGCTGAGTAAGACACATCAGAACAAAATATAAATATAAAAATAATATTAAAAACAAATTAACAATCAATTCAAACATCTCCCAACTAGGTGCAAATTGTAATTCTACATTAATAATGCCCGGACATACATAGAGTGGAAAGTAAAAAAAACTCAAAATAAGAAAGTAAGCCAAATACCCAAACAGCTCCAAACTCTATGTCTGGGTCCTTCTTTATGTACATCCTAATACTAACTCAAAATCCTAGTTTAATTCCATTTCCCTTGTCTAGACCTAAACCATGAAATCTTCTTGGGTAACCAACCGCGGCCCGAGCAGGGTGTGAGTAAACAACTCAGTAGGCCACCACCAATAGTGTCTACAAAATATCCAGTATAATTGATAGTTCTTGCAAGTAAAAAATAAATGGTATATAAACAAGGCATATTTCGTGTGCCATTGATTAACTGGGTTCATTTTATTCATGACTATCATTTTACGTAATTACATTTTTTATTCCATTTTACTTAATATTCTATTTTAACATAGGTTTTTTTGGGTTCAATATATACATCATCTCTATATAGTCTAGGGAAATAAATCATTATTCATTGTGAAATAAGTCAAGTACCTATCTTACGAGGGATATACATATCACATCAATACATAATCCTCAAATTGATGCCTCATACCAGGTGGAATGAAAGCATTAGGGGAATAAATCATATGTCCCCTTCATTAACATGTGCATTTTTTGGGGTGGAGATTTGAGCCTCAGTCTAAATCGACATGTGGGCATACAACCTCATGTCTATACCTCACATTACTAATCCACATGCACATTAGTATTAATAAAATCTCCAAAATTATACCATAACACAAAAATTAAAATAAATTCCATTATAATTCACAGCACAAAGCTACAACAAGGAAAATAACAATATTGAATAACACATTTAAACATTTACCAATTGAAATTCATGTTCATTTAGTAAAATTTTAATTATTGTTCCTTGACCCATTAAGTGTATTCAACAACCCCATACCATATCCAATATTCATTAACTACCATATATTTACTGACTCCTACCATTCATTACTTCATATGAATTTACCATTTCTGCACTCAAGTAGAATTCTAAGATCACATAACATAACCATATTATTACATTCAATCATTTAGGTGTACCACATAATTCTCATGTATTAACCCATTCCACATAGTATTCCATCCCATTGTTAATTATTATTAAAAATTTCACCATTTACCATCACATTACCTAATTACATGTTGATGATTTAATATTCACTAATCCCCTTTAGGAATTCTAAACAAAATTCATTAGAAAACTACATAGTTTATTTCAACCCAACTACTCATTTTCATGAAATTCTAACAACACCTTATGGCCATATCACCATAGTAATATCTATCATCACTACACTTGCAACATAATCAATCATTAAAACATGTTCTACATGGTCTTTAGACATTACACAGTAATCCTTCACTTTCCCCTTACACTCTCTTGATCTGGGATTGCTGGTGTACCCCATGGGAGGTGCTAACAAGGTAAAGTCATCCACAATAAATCCCACTAAGACAATGAGGGTTTCAATTTTTCACATAGAATTATATTTTTATCAAACACCACAATATAACCAAGAACACAGTTAGGGAAAAATAAGAACTCAATATTCTATGGAGAAATCAAAATTAAATCAATGGGATAATAATTATAGACCACATACCTCAAATACGATGATGAGTGCACTCCAAATTGCTTCCATGGATCCATATTAAAATACCCTATGAATTCCCAACCTAGGTATAACCATAAAAAAGGGTTTCAGGTCTTTTTATGGAGATTTAATAAACTACCAACCCTAATTTTCAAAAGAGAAGGATGATGAGCGTTAAGCTTACCTGGGGCTTCGATCTGCAACCAACGACGCACCAAACTGCCATTAATTGTTGGAGAACCAAACATGCGAATATTAGGTTATAAAACCTCATCACTAAGGTTACAGGGGGTGTAATGAATGAGAATCAAATGTTTGGGTTGAAAATACCATGATGGAATTTTTGTGATCTCTCAAAAATACATTTCCGCAAGGTTTACCTGCACGGATTGACAAACCATACGCAAACTGTGCATGATCCACTGTCCAGAAAACACCCATTTCACATGGTTTCCTTGTAATTATACATATTTTTCTTAAATGAGAACCAACCATGTGTAATCTAATGACCATGGCTGCATGGTTATCGAGATTCCTGCATTGTTGGCACTAACCATGAAACATTCCCAGGAACTCCCTATTCTTCCTCGTTCGTTTCTCAAACCACCAAAATTTTCTAGTTATCCATTACATAAACATGTGGAAACAATAGTATTTCCAAAAATAAGAGGCCAAACCAAAACATAAAAAAAACATACCATAAAAAATATACGATCTTACAGCCTCCCAATATTATAATGGATCATCCTCGAGAATCTATTATAAGCATCACTAAGCTTCCATAACCAGAGGTCATTCCACTAGACTAGACTAACCATTCCAATATTCCATGTTTCTAGGTTCACATCACCAATCCTAGAGAAAAAGAATCAAGGGTGAATACATGTCCCACAAGTCTTCCTCATTATAACTAAAACAGGAATAGAAAACTCCTCATGGATACATCAACTTCAACCATACCCAACCAGTAGAACTTCACAGAGGAAACATGAACAACTGTTCATGGCCCAATACACCAATAAGCATCATCGAAAAAAATCAAATCATCATGAAAGAATAGATAAGAACCCCCTCATTTAAATCCTCTACATATCTGAAGACCCAAATCAGTTGGTGACATTTTCCATCATTTTTAACAAACTCTAATGGGGACTAGAATCAATATCTCCCAATAAAAAATGCATGTCCCTTTCAACCCCACTTCCAAAAATATGTTTATTTTCCACTATCAATGTAATATCACTCGAAATATAACCTAAACATTCACATTACCCGACGTGTTCCAATCAGAACAACTAATCATCCAGAGGGGCAATACCCTGAAATGGAATCCAAGAGCACCATCAAACCAATTTGGGTGGAAATTCTTACCCTATCCATTCAAAGACTAAGATCAACTCAACGTCACCAAGGTATAACATCATTTCCCAATAGTCAGTTTCCACCACAACATGATCTTGAAGGTGGGTCACTATCACCATACCAATTCATGTTTACCATCTTAGGTCAGACAACACCCAACTGGATTGTCCTAAAACACCCACCTTCCACTAATGGTATGCTACCCCATTCTCAACATCCCTATGTGAATACTAACTCAAATACTATCATTATAATCATACACACCCACTGTGGTCGGTCCCTAAATTCCAGTATAATTCCCTCATCACGACATTTCTACCATCCAGACCATTATTGAGCCTCACTATTGGCATGAAACCACATCATCTGGCTAAGGATCCCTAAATTTCATGATTTTCTAAAACAACCCAAGGAGAAATTTTACGAGTCTAACCCTAATCTACATTGGAGTTATAGAACCCAACCACTCTTTCCAAAACCTATTTTCATATCCAACCTCACCCTTCAATGACTTCAGCAGAGACTCCACAAGCATTACAAGGACCAAACCTAAGCTCAAATTCAACACTTTCCTCATTAGTCACAACATCCATGTCTCACATTGCCTATATAGATAAGCTAACATGAACCTCAGAGGTTCCTCATCGAAATCTCAGTGCCACTACATCAACTCAATGTTCTCCTATCGACATCCAGAACATATTTATCACACTCCACCTTAGGTGTTCCATTACAATTTCTCTCAAAGAGGGATTCCAACCACCGTGTATTATAGTAGATCACAAGACAAACCAAAAAAATCATACATGGCCATCTATAATTTTCTAGAAACAAAAAAACTAACGTTACCCAGTGCCTATTCCTTGATTCTGTGAATGCCACCCATGGAATTTTTCGACATTCAGTCCATTATGAGGACATCAAACAAATCCTTCGAGGGTGTACATCCCATAATCAAGATCCAAAAATACCACTTCCATGAACATAAACTCCATTATGTACCTCATCCATCCCAACAACTTCATGTATCATGTCACAATCCCAGATCTTCTCAACATACATGGGACAATAATATGATATTGGTTAGTATTGTTAGTAGCTGAGGTATGCTAAGAAGTTATTGAGGAACACCACCACCAATTAATCCATTAATGATGTCTAACTATGGGAAACAATGACCTATTAATGAAATGATGATATCTTGGTAACTAAATATCATTAACACTGAAACCACTAATTCTCAGGTGTGACTGCCAAAAAAGTATCACCACTACTCCATGACCACTTCCGGATGTAGCCATGAGAAGAATGTTTCAGGTTTCTCTATTTCCACCACAACCCCCATGATCTTCCAATGAGTCCACGAAAGCTAACAAACAAATAAAAATAGTATACCACACCAATAAAACCAATGGTCTCTCAAAAATCTACCTTTATTTATGATTATTCCATTGACCACATACATACCTAACCATGTATATTGTTTATTCAGCCTCATCAACCCTGAGGAGGCCTATTATTCTAACCCAACATCAAAACCACTCATACAAACAAGTTCAACCATGTGACCTCCCATGCCTCTTCTGCTAAAAAAGAATTTGAGTCCAATTTTAATCATCCAAACATGCTAGTCAGGGATCTTTATGATACAACCCTTAGAGACAAACCATGCCTATTATCACAAACACTGGGGACCCCTTATGGAATAATCGGGAACAACTATACCAATTATTAAAACATGGTGGTAGTTAGTATTCATTGACACCACCTCTAATGCATATACTATGATTCATATTTTAATGTAATTGCACCACTGGGCTATCTTCCCATGAGGTCACCCATGAGTTTTCAAAATAATAATCACATTACCAAAACTCGAGTAGCACAACCATCCATCGACCTTCCCACATAGCCCTCTAGTCCGAACCCACACAATAAAACACTTTGAGCTCCACTATCAAAGTCCAAAACATTTACATGTGCAACACACACACAAAATAAATAGAAACAATGTTAAACCTCTCTGATATGTTACATTTATTGTTGAATGATACCATCCCTATATAATTGAGTCACAAACAGGAAAATCCATTTTCCCTCTCTCCAAACCATATATCTCAGGACACACAAAAAATAATGCTCATGCCTGGAAATCTCACCATAGATCCATCGCACACTATTCCATTCACACCAAAAAACCATTTAACCTATGATCCATACCAAAGGTGTATACTTTAATCAGAACTATGGGAAAAAAATCCTCTCTTGGATTCAAAATAAAACTTTCAAGGTCTATAATCATGAGGTCACAATGACACGGGCACCATCCTTAGGTTCCATCATGCAATCTTCACAGTTACTAACCACGAGTGTTTCCACACTCACATTATAAAACAATGCCTCAAAAACCAATGACCAAAACCCAACCAAGAATTATATAATCACACTAATTAGGCCATATCATAACTGTATATACCTCACAATCCAAATCCAATGTCTCAAACTAGGGCACTCTCACTACCCCAACCTACACAAACAAGGGTCAAATTAACCACACAGAGGATACCCACCACTGAAGTCAATCATTCTAAATTTTTTTTGTTCAGCAGAAACTTTGAAGAATGACCAACATGATTTGACAATATATGGAAATATCTCATGCAATCAAACATTAAAAATAAATGCTTCATACTATATCAAAACGGTCATCATCAAAACATATAACACTAACCTCTACCATACTTACCATAGGTCATGGTTAACATGGGTACCTAATTTATTTAATCACCCGTCATTCACCAACACAACTTAACATAATCTTCTTTTACAGCATGATCCTTACATCATAGGTATATTTACCATTCCACAACTTGTTACGATCAGCATTTTTCCTCATTTATGGATTTCATTAAGAAACAATTCATTCAAAATTTTACCGTCAGTATGAAATCCTTTTCTTTTAGACACCAACTCAACCATTACAATTTATCGCAACAAAAAATCTTAAACCAGTAATAACATTTCATTATACACAATATTCCATAACTATTCATTTTAATTTTTTACATTTACCCACATACATAAACATTACTAGGAATAATTTTATTCAGATTTATTAAGGATGTAAAATTCAGTTTACTCTCTATTCCTTGAACACATATTTTGTGTGTGTTTCTATAATGATGCATTCCACATACTTCTTCAGGTGCCTAAAATGATGAAAAAATACACATCCTCATGAAAATCCACAAATGATAAAATATCATTAATCAATCAAATAACACAACATGTACATCACCCAATGATGAAATATCATTCAAATACAATGTCATATATCACGAACACAAATTCTCCCCAAGGGAGACTTGGTGTTTCTCCCGTACATGGGTTACCTACTACCATGAATGAGCTCATTACCAAGTCCTGACACATCCTAATAATCTTTCTAACATCCCCAAATAGTAGTAAAGGGAAAATAACTCAAATGATACCACTTTGTAATGTCCTTGAAAAATAATAAACTAAATTTTTGCCCCTATCTGATTCGTCACATGACCTCTGGGATACCTCCCCATACAGCAGATGTTGCTGACAAGCGACGAGGGTCTAATGAGTCACTTGGGGAGACTATACCCACTTTACCTTAGTAATCCACAATAAAACAAAATATAATTAGTTGAATAATTTGATCAAATAATAAACATATAATTCATCCATCTCCCAATGTGGTACAACACATAATTCAACATTCATAATGTCATGAAATACTAGTGGTGTAATGTTACCAAATAAAAATTAAAAAAATTGGCCTGATCCCCAAACAGGTCCTGACTCTATGTCTCAACCATTCTCCATGTACATACCAAATCCAAATCAATATCTTAGGGAAGGGTATTTTCCCATGACATGACCTGAAACCAAGAAATCTTCCCAGGTATCTAACAGTGGCCCGAGTAGGGTGTGAGTACAAAACTTAGTAGTCCATCACTAATGATGTCTACAAAATACCCAGTCTAATTATTAGTTCATTCTAGTATAAAATAAATAGTAAGTTGACAAGGGATAATTCAGGATACATTGGTTAACAATTTCATTTAATTCATGACTAGAATTTAAACCAATTCCATTTCATATAACATTTTTACTACATAATTCATTTTAACACAATTTCTTTGTGTTAGGAATATACAACATCTCTACATGGGTATTAGGTAATAGATAGTTATTCATAGGGGAAATAAATCAATTCACTATCTCACTTGGGCTATAACTATCACATCAACACATTTTCCTCAACTTAAAGCCTCAGTCTTGTTGGAATGAATCCATTAGAGGATACAGACTCCATCACTTTCCTTAACCTGTGCATTTATGGGGTGGAGATTAGAGGCTCAGTTTAAGTCAACCTCTTGGCATAAAACCTCATGTAAATACCCACTATAAAAATACATATGCACATGATTATTTATCAAATCTCTCCATCCATACCATAACCAAATAAAGAATACCAATTCCATTTCAATTTACAATTCATAATAAAAAAATGTAAAATAACAATATTGCATAACCCATTAAAAAATTTACTAATTGAAATTCGAAGTCATTTAGTCATATTTTCTTTCTCGTTCCATATACCGTTACGTTTATTCGAAACCCTATAACATAGCCAGTATTTATGAATTTCAGTATATTGACCCACATGGCTCATTCATTATTTCACAAGAATTTACCCTTTATGAAATCATATACAATTAACATTTCACATAACAAAGGCACATCATTACATTATATCCTTTAGTTGTACCATATAATTCTCATGTATTAACCCATTACACATATTTATCAATTATATTGTTACATCTCATTAACATGTTCCCCATTTCCCATTCCATTACCCAATTACATGTTCACTGTTTAATACTCACTAATCACCTTATGCATTTCTAACCATAATTCATTAGAAAATTTAATAATCTCTTTAAAACCAATTTTATATTTTCATGGAACTCCAAAAACACCTTATTCCCTTATCACCCTATGAATATCTATCATAATTTCATTTACAAATTATTCAATAATTAAAACATGCTCAACATGAGAATCACACATTACTTTTCATTATGTCACATAACCCTAAACTCCCTTGGACTGAGATTACAGGCACACCCCATAGGTGGCATAGAAATGGTCAGGTCATTCTCTACGCATCCCATAGAGATTATAAGGGTTTAAATTGGTCACTTAGACAAAAAAATTATAAAAAAATCGAACAGAACCAAGAAAAAAATTAGGGAAGATGATGAACACATGCATCCATGAACAAATATAAAATAAATCTATAGGATATAACTTGTAGACAACCTACCTTGAATTTGATTATGAGAGAAATCCAAATAGTGGACTTGGATCCAGATTCTAACAACCCATTAATTCCCAATCTAATTTTTACTGGATATAGAGGTGTTTCTGTCTATGTATATAAATGGATGAAAATAAAAACCCTAATCCGAAAACGAGAAGAATGTGACATGTTAGATAAACACAAGGATTCAATCTAAAAACATTGGGCTCTAAAAATTAAATAATTGAATGTGAACCAACTGTGGGAAGCTTGGGTCGTCCATGCATGTCACTAGGGTAGTAGGGGCTAGAATGGGAGAGAATACTGAGTCCGGGTTTAATATAACAGAATTTCATTTTTTTAATTTTCTCAAAAATACTGGGCTGTACATTTTACCTGCACGGTTTACTTGGATTTCAGAACGGTTTTCTTAACAGTGTGCCAACCTAGTATAAACCTCTATCCATGGGTACATGTTTCCCTTTTATTCCCACATGGTTTTCACTAACTCTGCACAAACCGTGCAACATTTCCAAGAACTCCCTTTTCTTTCTCTTTCATTTCCCGGACCATAGGGACACCGCTGAGCCTTCACATTAACAATTAGAAACACTTTTCTATCTAAAAAGATGAGGCTAAACCAAACATTAAACAAAAAATACCTTATAAAAATCTGGGAACATACATTTATTCATGATATCTTCGTGTATTGGAACCATTTTTACCCTCTATGATAAATAATATAGTTACTAATGTTTCTTAAGAATATTTTAATTTACCTATCTCATCTTTTGGTAATTTATTTTCTTTAAAATCCTTGTTTTTTAAAATGTGTTTCCATTAATATTATACTATTATCCTACAATATTTTAGAGACATATTTATCATTTTTTTCTTTTACTAATTTTTTCATTGGAATCTTCTTATGACTTTCCAAACATGGAATTGTTTCAAACCTTTTTACTATGCCAAAGGAATGTTCCTTTTACCTCGTACGACATGTATGGATTTACCAACAATAATTTTAGTGAATCTTCCATTGCATTTTTAAAAGGATTATTTTTATGAAAACTATTATTTTATAATTTTAAAAGATATAGTTTTCAAAATGTTTTGGATATTAATTTATATGTTTAGAAAGAAAATTGGTCTCAAAATGTTCTCAAGGTTCTTTTATTTTTTTCAAGTAAAATGTTTTTCAAAACCTTTTCAATATTATTTCATAAATTCACAATTAAATATATTTTCAAAACATTTTAATGAATTATTTATATGTTTTGAATTAATTATCAATTAATTGGTTTTAAAGAATGTAAATATTTTGTTTAATTATTTCAATGTGTTTTAAAAGAAAATGTTTTTAATGTTATTTCAAGATGATTTTATATGTTTTTATGCAAATAAGATTTAAAATGATAGAAATTATTGTATATATATCTACAATTTATATTCTATGAAAATTATTTTCTAATGGTTATGTGAATTAAAATCAATTTTCAAAGAGGAAAGCCTACTTTGCCCAAGAAATTATTTTGAAATATATTTCAAAATTATTTACTATCATATATGACTTTTTTTATGTTACTCATGACTATCAAGAAAATGATATGATGGTTCCACTAAAATTCATTCTATAATAATAATATTATTAATTTCTTGTTCTTTATGAAACCTATTTCTTTTTCATGGGTTATATGTTTACAAAATCTATTTCTCTTCCATGTGTTACAATATTATGAAATCCATTTCTCATTTATGAGATATATGTTTATATAATTCACTCATCTTTCACTTGTTCTAGGTTCATGAAATGTATTTCTCTTTCACTAGTTATATGTTTAAGAAATTCATATCTCCTTCACAAGTTATGATTTCTATAGAAAGATAATAAAACCATTATATTTTTTCACAGGTTATGAAATAATTAACTATTTGTGATACCGATTTCATATCAAAGGTTTTTTAGTATTTTTTAACAATTTTTAAGCACACGTATGTGTGATTTCATTATGATATGGGTGGGACAAATATATCCCTCCAATGTACGGGATAATGATTACAGATTCATGTGATCAAAGGGTACATGATAGAATATCCTTATCCTAAAACAAGAGGGTATACGAGAGTACATCCCATGAACAAATCAAGAGGTTATACTTGAAGACATTCTATGCCTGAAAAAAGAGCGCGTATAGGAGGACATCCCAATCACGAAAGAAGATGTTGCATGGGAGGACATCACCAGACATAAATAAGAGGGTACATGGGAGGGAATCCCAGCCCAAAATCAACTACAAACTGATTGACCCATGCCTAACATGTTATAGTGGACATTGTAGGCCACCTTTATATAGGGTTATTATATTCTTTTTTTTCCAATTCCATTGTTTATTATTATATTATGAATTCATGGATTATGTTCTTTATTTCCATAGGCATTATGTCTTATGAATTTACAATATTAATTATGATCTCAAATAGACAGTTTATGGTCTTTAAATGTTATTCTCTTGTTCCATACCCTTTTGTTCATGTTATGCTTATGCATTTCTAGTATTTTCCCTTACAAATCACATGATGTCACCACTTTATTTTGATTCATTTCCGTAGGTTATGAAGAAAGTGTTTAGGTATATATACTAAATGTGAAGATTTGTAAATGAGATGTTGAAGACCATACCCCATGATATATGACATTGTTTCTATTTTTCGAAATACACTAAACTATTACTGCCCCAAGCTAGTATTTTTGTAATGTATAGAATATTTATCTAAAATGATGTAATATCCATTCATATTAATCATGGGTTTATATAATAATTTCTTCCATATTATAATATATTTAAATCACTATATTAGTCTGTAACATCTGAAATAAATAGAGGTAGAGATGAAGTCAAATTAAACCTCCTTTAGGGACACCATTAAATAGTCTCAAAGTGTGTTAACATAAAGAACGTGTTTCCCTTGAATTAATCACTAAAAATTATAATGGAATTGTGATGTTATTATAATATGGATCATAGTTAAATCAAGTGTTTGTTAAGAATAAATATATCGTTCTATGGATTTATGGTATTTTACATACTAAAAAAATTATCATAGGTTTTTTATGATACATTTTTGGGGGGTAACCAAAAAATTAGGGTGAAATAGGATGACATAAAATATTACATTGTGTTTTGTATATAATAATTTTAAATTATTATATTTCCATTTAGATTCACCATAGATTAATAATAGTTTATGAATCTATGTAATTGATTTTACAGTAATTAACATAGTTAAATTTTTATATTTATGAATGATTTATTGATATAATTAATGGAAAATGGGGAGTTAGATGAGAATTTTTGGATAATTCTAGAAATTATTTTTCTGTATTAACAATATAAGTATTATTCAATGTTTATGTTCACTACATATTAATTTCATTTCCATGGGCATATAATTTATCAGTATATAATAGTTATTTACCCACATAATATTGTAATGGAGGTATTTAGGTGAGGTGTTAGTGATTTACAATATGATGTGTTGATTTCCCTCATGGAATTAAAAGTTTATTTTGTCAGATCATATTATTTGTAGTGATTCTCTTGAATGATATTCATAGGATGGAAAACATTAATAGTTTCTTTATTGGATGTCATCTGTTCCATGAGATATATAAGAGGCCTTGGTATGTGATTATCATAGATCATATATAGTAGTGTATCCATCTTTTTATAAGATATATAAGACATACAATGGGAATTTTTATCAGTTTATAATGAGAGGTTAATGAAAATGTTCTTATATAAATTCCTAGTTTTCTATATGTTTTAGTTTGAGAAATGAGTTCTATCTAGTTTGTTTATATTTCCCATAAGATATATGATAAAATATCTATACATTTCATTATAGATATATATAAATAATATTGAGGATATGATGTTATCTAGGATTTTATGGATCAATAAAAATATTTAATCATTTTATTTGATTTAATGACTCAATTATATTTCATTCATTGATAGGGATTTATGTATTTGAAATTATGTGGGTTAATGGAGATCTAAATATGCATTTGTTAATTGAGAACATTAATGAGCATCACAAGTGTGCAAGGGATTACATTATTATTTTTCACTCTAAATTACTACATATGATACAAATTTATAAATAGATTAAAAAGGGGGATAATAAATACTATATAGAAACATGAGGAAACACATTCTGTATTTGACCATGATTTTAGAGGATATGAGGTGATTAATTTATATTTCATTTAGTTTGGATAAACAAATTTGATAACATTTATCAATTATTTTCTATCCACTTGAGATTTGGTATTGGTGATAGTTTATATCACTGTTGTTCATGGTAAAATTTACGTGATTAGTGACCATTGGTCTTAAATTTGGTCATAGTATTATATGAAAGCATTATATGTTTGAGTAGTATATGGAATTTTTTTGTGATCATTACAATTCATCTGTGGATTAGAGAATTGGAATCCTTGATTCTGATGTTGATGATTATTATTTATTAAATATTACTCTACATCATGGACAAAAGAGGTCTGGTATAGATTTTAAGCTATCTATATGGATCATAAAAACTTTTGAAAAAATATATATTATTAAAAAATTATGATATATATTGGTGATTCATCCCAAATTATTGTTAGTTCATGATGATTTTACTTTTTCCAGGCTCAAATAAATCATTATGATGACTTGCATACCATCAAATTACATGAGTTATATATCTAATAAGACATGATGTTAATAGAAAAACTATTATATATCATGTTGAGGTGATGATCTAATCCATTTACATGTGTTTTATAAGGACATTTTTGTTTATATTAATGTATCTGAGAGCATGCTTCACAGATTCAATCAATACTCTATATAATTTTTATCCTTTGATCATATAGTAAATCTATAATTTTATTTATTTATATAAAAATTAATTGAATATGAAATTCAATCCTATATTATATTTGATCCATTTTAAGGAAATAATTTTAGATGTATTTAAAATAATAAATGAGTTTTGATTTCTATGTTTGTACCATTTTCTTTATTCTAGATGATGGGAATCATTTTAAAGGTATCTAATATGATTGATTATATTTTTCTCTTTTGATCCTTTTTAAATTTAAACATGTTGTAGATGAAATGAGTAGACGATGATGTGATTTATCAATGATAGTATAAAATATTTCTTTATAGGGAAAAATATATCATGCATTGGTCTCACTATACCATCGTTTTTTGTAAACATCATAAATTATTTCCTCAATATAGTTATTTACACTGTATTATAAGAAATTAAAATTGTATTTTTGTTATACATTTTTGTAACATATTAAAAATTATAAAAAAATAAAATTTATTCGATAGAATATGTTGCACGCAATATTGTGATTAGTTGAATTACATGAAACTTTGAATTTATCTTTAATTACATGAACACAAAAATTCAACTTCCACCGTATATAATATATTATTTCTTCGAAATAATTTATTAAACGTGAGAATGAGTTTCACCGAACAATAATATATTATTCATATTATGATTTCATATAATAGTTATCACAAATCCAATATAACAGTTGTAATAGAGAGGATTAAGTAAATCATCAAAATATTAATTTATCGCATGTTTATTAGATATATTTTTTTATTATCAAAATAGTCATCATTTATAAGAGTAAGATATTATTTCTCAGAAAATTATATTTTTTAAAGGATAGTTTGGTAATTATTCATGCGCACAATTAAAAATTTTATTATAAAATTACAGAAAATATTTTTTTAAAAAATATTTTTTTTAAATAAAACTTGTATAATTTTATTAGGTTTATTTTTTTATTTTTATAAAAATGTTTCATTTTTTGATGAATTTTGAAAAATATTTTATTTTAGTTTAAATTTTCCTTTTCATTTAAATATTTGGTAATGTTAATTTTTTAAAAATTATTGTCAAAGTAAAATTAATTAATGTTTATACAAATTATTCCTATTTATGAAATTTTAATCAATATCATATTAAATTTTTATATAAAAATGCTATACATTTTAACATTTTAATTATGAAATCCCACATTCTTGTTATGTCTATAGGAATAATTATAAATTATTTTTATCCACTTTGTTTAATTGAATTTGGAAAAATGATTCCATATTTTTATTTAGAAAAATTTATAATTTAAAATATGTTCAACTTAATTATATATCAAAATTATTGGTAAATTTAGTAAAAAATAATTACCATAGTAAAGGTAAAAAGAATTTATCGGGGGTTAAACTAAACTGATAAATGTATAAATGATATATAAAAATGTGTACAAAATATTGTATGGAAATATTTATACAATCCCACATTTTATGTTTGATAATTTTCAATTTTGGACCCTTTTGAAAATTTAAAAACATGGTTACACACATTGTTTTCAAAAATACCATGCATGTCCTCTCCCTCATTTGTAAAAGGCAACCCCTCCCCTCTTTACATCACAACTTCACACCTCTTTATTTTACCCCTCATCTTCCACTATAAATTATTATTAAATCTTGATGATATAAAAATGATAGTATGATTCATATACTGATATGTTGTTATAATCGATTTATGACCTAAAACAATATCCATTTCCATCAAATGGGTTTTGAAATCATCATTCGAGGGTACAACCGACTGCTGCCTCACAAATCGAAGTCCTTCATTATTATATTTATTCCATTCACAATTGGTTATAATGACATATATATAGTATATATATGATATTTTTATCAAATATTTACCTCTGTATTCACTCATTAATGTATATATATAAAACTTACATTTCATAGGAGATACTATAACGTTGCTTGTCTATAGGGAAGACTATAGCCACACGAAACGATGTTATTCGACCTTCGCTAACAGTTCTCTGAGAAGGTGATAAAGATAATTTTAATGATTAAAATGTGATATTAATTAAATAATTTAGATATTCATGAAATATTTTACATTCATGATAGATAATATATATATTTTTTTTTTATTTTTCACTCTAGTAAAGAGGATAACATCTTTCATGTACTTGTGAAGTACTTCCATTATTAAGTAATGTGACTAAATTTTTCATCACAAAACTACATGGATTACATATCTAAGTATATAAAATACTATATATTCTATCATTTTCATTCTATAATGTTAATATATTATTTTTCCTATATTCCATAATGATCAGGGATGAATGTAAAACGTTACACAAGCATATATATGACCTACAATATCAATGAACAAAATATTCTTCATTTTTCATAACCATCCATCATGATTGGTTTTAATATTAAAACATATGTTAAATTATGACAATTATTTAATTATTAATTTTCTGTAGATGATGTAACAATATATTATAAACACTATCTGAATCAATAAAAATGGAGCATGCATGAGTAAATAATACAATTATGGCACAAAAATATGAAAATAATTAATGATTATTAACAAATGTGTGATAAGATGTTATAAAATATCATATATGACCATATAAATATAAATATTATTTTTGACTAATTTAATAAACTTTTATAAACCAATATAAATGAGTTTAATTCTTGCTTAACCAAAGGAAGGGTGAGGTAAGTGATTTTTTCTCAATTTCACTTCATTGAGGTGTGCTGTAATATTTTGAACCTTGTTTATTTAATATGGTTTATATACTGTCCATTTGATATTAAATATCATTAATAAATCATTATTCATGTTATTTTATGTTACAATTTTACTTATTTCATCTAAGGGGATATACTTAAAAGTTCTTATGTGGAAAACGATTTCTAACCTCGATTTCAATACGTTGGGTTAATCTTATACATCATGGAATATCTCATTATAGTCTTCTATGTGTAATGAATTTAGAATTTAGAATTTTATTTTTTTCCCTTGTTTTATATGGATTTAAATATGATACGCATAATTGATTCATTCATTGATTCTCAAATAGATGTTATGATCATTTTAAAGAATTTTTTAAAATCATTTTTAACTTAGATTATTTATTACAGAATATCAATTAAATTAAATTTCCTGACAATTTAATAAAAATCCCATTTAAATATTATTCTCATATATTTATTAATGATATTATTAATTAAAAGTATTATTTTTAAAATAATTGGTACTTAAAATGATTTAATAGTTTTGTAAAAAAATTGAATTTGTCTCTATCTTCGGTTAGAAATATGATATCTTCCAAAACCAGGTCATTTAAAAATGATTTCAAAAATGTTTTAACCATTTCATATTTATTCATAAAATTTAATTTCCATCATTTTGAACAATTGTAAAAGCTTTTCAAATGAAACCTATATTGTTTTCAAAATAATTTTTGTTGGTAATTTACAAAAACAATTAATGGAATATTCTTATATTTTTCATAAAAAGTATCTTCCCAAACAATTTTAAATTTTAAAAATGAATTTTTTTAAATTTTAAGGAATTTATGGAATTACACTATTTTATTAAATTTTTTTAATTCAATATTGAATTTCAATATTTTGGGTTTTTATTAAAATAAAATGTATATTAAATTTTTTTCCAATGAAATGGATTTTTAAATTGTTTCTAAAAATAAAAAGGATATTTTCCTCAATAATGTTTTTGATGATATTTTTTTTCTATTCATCAAGGAAAAAACCATTATTCTTACTCCAATAATAATATATTATATTGGTTTCATCCTTATTCTTCATATGGATGGTTTATTATTTTCTTGATCAAGGTGTGTATTTAAATTCCCAAACCTGTTTCATTTTTTATTAAATATGTTCAATTTGAATTCTTAACTTTCACGTGAACATTAAAAATTACATTTCCCAAAATACATATATTATTTTTCATTAATATGTTTCTTTCTTAAACCTTGTGTTATTTTTACAAAAGGTGTACTATATTGAATATTATTATAAAATTTCTGGAAATATCAATAATCACTTATTCTTCACTAAATATAGATACAAAAAAAGGAATTTTGTTTATGAATTAAATCAATTATTATATGTATAATGAATAATTTTTAATGGAATGACAAGGTTAGTGGAATGGTTGTAGATATTCTTTACATGCAATGGTAGTCTCCTGGGATGAGTTAATTGGCTAGCCATTGTTATGTGGGTTTTCACTAATTCTGTTTTAAACCGTATTGGTAAAGGTATTAATGGTATAAATATAATGTACCTAAGAATCACTAAATAAAATAATTAAGCATTGAAATTATTCTATATTCCGTTATTACTATCCATGATATTTTCACTATGAAATTATCTATGGATTCAGTTTATTATCCGATATTGATTATATGGAATTTATTTTAGTTAATTTACATTCAATGAAGATTATAACTTATCTATTCAAGTAGTCTCATAAATTAAATGGAATTTTTGATTGGATATTTATCATTACTTATTGATAATTATTATTTATCGATGATTTCTTCAATTTTAATTAATAATTACTAGCCATTTAAACTCACACATATTTTTTTCACTTCGCAATGAATCTCTAAAATTTACTATGACATATATATAGGTATATTCTAGATGGAATAATGTTATTAGTAATTTTTTTTTAAATTATTTGCACTAAAATTTTATAAAACACTAACTCATGTTACTCATTTACCAAAGAATAAAAAACTATAATTTCCTCCAGGATGTGACTCCCTTTATCTTATGGATGTATAATTATAGTAGACACAGGATTTAGGCTATTGGGTTTGGGACCAATATAGAATGAATCAAAGGATGGTTAGTATAAACCATGGTGACAAGATTTAAGAAACCATAACTTATAGAACATAACCAAATGAAGAACATTGATGATGTGTATAGAATGTCATATTAATGTTAGGGTATGGTTAATATTATGAGGTTTCCCTAGACATAAATCTCAATCTAGATACTACAATTGTATGTGGATATAACATAGAGGTATCTAGGGGTAATAAATCTAAAAATTTCATGTCGACTGTGACTTGAGTAATACCTTGTGTATTACAATAGGCCCTTCTACTCGCCTATATTAACACTCTCCACAGATATGTTGAGGATAATTCATTTATTTATTAATTTTATTTTAAGGATTTTAATATCAGAACATAACGAGTAACCTAGGTTAAACTGAAGGTTTCCATGATTTAAAATAAATTTTCATGATTTAGATATTCTATAAATGATTATTTTGTTTTTTAATTATGATTTTTATTTTACACAATTTTATTTTTGGTTTTAGTTAACAAGCGTAACCCAATGAAATCAAGATAAAATTATATATGAAGGGAAATGTTGTAATACTGAAAATACAAATGGTATTACTAAAGGAGTGAAGATATCATGATTATTCCTAATTTGGATTCCTAAAATTTGATTAAAATCATATATCTTAACTGAAAACCATACTTAATAGTGATGATAATGATATAGTCCCTCTAATAGATTTAGTGGCAGATACCAAAGATAGATGAAGGCTAGATTTTTATAATTTAAGTTATATAGAAGGGGAAACCCAAGAAAAATTATCAACTGTCCAAGAAAATGATTTATGTTTTTAAAATAATAATGTAAAGAAATTATTGATGAAGGAAAAATAAATAGTATAATGGAATAAAATAAATCTCATCACAAGGATCCATTAATAGTTAATTATCAAAAAAGTTCTGTGCTGGGGAATTATCTGATTTAATTTCCTCATCTAATGGATAACCCCTAGAAAATGGAAGGACCTATATTAAAATAAAACTGATGATGTCTTTTTCTATTATGATTCATGAATTAAATTATTGAAATATTTTTACCCATATTATTTTTTCGTATGAATCATGAAACTTTTAAGGTTTGCCATGTATTTAAGAAACTTACATTTCTTCATTATCAAATAGTTATGGATACCATCATGCTTTATTTAGCACCCCAGTTTGAGTTTTTTAGCCTTTTTATATGATTTTTTTGTGGATAAGGATTTTTGGATGAGTTGGGAAGAGGTTGGGAGTGTTTAGAATGGGTTTGAGTAAGTTTGGAGGATTTTCTAATGGAGCACAGTTTGAGCATGGTTACAGAAAATCGTATGAGTTCTCCAGGAAACCGTGGAAGGGGAGACAATAGGCTTCGCACGACCTATTCACGATTTTCCAAATTGTGTGAGGAAACAATGCGTTTACCTTCTATTGAGGTATTGACATGCGAACGATTATCCTACGGTTTTCCAAACCATGTGGACTAACTGTGAGGCCACTTAAAGTTAGGGTTTTAAAATCTGGTTTCCCTCGGGCTAAACCTATTTCAGTTCAAATCCTCTCCTAATCAAGCCTCACTCAGGATTTTGGGTTCTTATGGGTTGGAGGTGATCTCACACTCATTTTGGAAGTGATTCAATGGATTTTCTTGGTGATTTGAAGTTGGTTTCTCCTGGGTAATCCTTTCATCTTTGTTCCTTTGTGGTTCACTCTATATCATCATCTCCCTCTCTCTTGTTTTTCTAGATCTACACCCTTGGTGTGTAGATATAGGGTTGGGGTTGCCTTGGGTGTATATTTTATAGCTTTTTTATGTTTGTAATGTGGATATAAAGTGGTTTCAATGGTGAGTTCTTCAGATTTTGGGTGCGGTTGCTAGGGGCCGATTTCACCGGAACCCTAAAGGTAGTGGCTTCTCTCATGACTACAATTTGTTAGAACATGAAGCTTGGTTACAATTACTTTTTGTTTCATAAACTTAATTATGTTGTTGATGTTTCAATTTTTTGAAATCCATTTGGTGATGTTTTGTGGATTTTTGTGTAAAAGTGGTTTTGTGGTGAACTGCTCTTGTTGTGATTTTAAAATGGAGACTTTAAAATTGGTTTCTTCTTTTTGGTTGGATGAAGATGATTTTAGAAAATGGTTTTTCAATAAAAATTTTATTTTTATTGAAATGGTAATTGGAGTGTAAGATTTTTTAATGGTTTTTTAAATAAATGATTGAATTATTGAAGTGGATTGGCATGTAATAGAATTTGTGAATTGCATATTGTTGTGCACTTGGTGTGTCATATGAATGGTTATGTATTAGTTAAAATTTTGTGTGTAAGTGGGTGGTAAGTACCACTATAACGACGCGATGCTTAGTGGAAAAAAGTGCCACCCTCATAGGATTTTTGGGTGAGAGGCACCACTAGTTCAGAATGGGGTGAACGGGACGGGAGAAAGTCCTACCGTAATGGTTTATTTATTGTGTGTTGCATTGCGAAGATGGATTTTTATGTGACAAAGTGTGATGGGTATATGGATTGTGGTATGGTTGTGGATTTCCCTTGTTTGGAATATCTTGGTATGGGTCTGTTTGGCTTATTGGTAATGGTTGCACTATTGAATGTTTTATATAAACTGTTTTTATAAATGTGATAAAGGTTTTATCCTAGTGGTGGGTGTGAGGAAGTTATTTGGGGAAAAGCTACAAAGTATTAGTACTCACCCCCTATATTGTCACTTGGGTGATTTTGCATATGTATTATTTTGAGACACAGGCAATGGTAATGAATCTCATGGCTAGTGGTTCGTATTGATGATTGGGAGATGTGGTGGTGCTTGGATAAGGGAGCTTGTGTGGAGCTCTGGAGTGTGTCTTGGTTTATTTTGGGTCTCATGTTCAGTATTTTTCATGGTACTCTAATATTGTGTTTGGTTGTTTTGGTTCTTGGTAATTCTTTTGGAACTGATGGTTTTCTTATGGTAATTTAAGGGTTTAGTTGTTTTGTTGTCATTCATCATATAGATTATTGTTAGTGACATATTTGGTTGATTGATTTTATCTTAAGGAAAAATTGTTCCCCATTGATTCATGAATCCATTCGCATTTATTTCTAGCCTTTGGTGCCTTGGTAACGTACTTTAAGGCCAAGTAGCATTCCTCTACCCTCTCAAGTCAATGAGGGGGGGGGGAGGAAGATGTTACAAGTGGTATCAAATTTCTTAGCCCTTGGATTTCAATTGAGAACAATTGTTCTTTCCTTCAGTGTTGATTGTTGGTCTTGGTGATGACATCTATTCATGGTTTATTCCCTGAGTCGGGATGGTAGCAAGGCGTAGGATTTTTGGAACACTTAATGTATATCATAAAATAACATAGCTAACCCTTTTATGTTGAACATGCAGTTACCAGGGAGTTGGGTACATAAGTGTTGGGAGACAACTATAGGAATTGGATATCTCATTGTAGTTGGTGTAGCCGATGAGATGGGCATGGAATGCATTATAGAAATGACATCCCACTAGGATTCATATTCCATTATGGTAAAATGTTCTATAGGTTATATGAATGTGTGGAGTTTTAATATCTTATTGGGGTTTCAAAATAGAAGGATTTAAAACATGGTAATTTTTGGTATTTTCAAAATGGGTCGATTTTCCAATCATGGTCGATTTTTCAAAATAGTGCAATATTAGAAATGTAGACTTGTGGAAATCCGGGTTGTGATAGTTGTTATGTAATTTTATTCAAAAAATGTACATTCCTTTTTGTTTATATAGTAAAACTTGTGGTTGTTTTTTGTGTGGATGGATATGGAACTGAGTAGGCATTGTAGAGGCCAACCAGAGGACGCTTCTGAAAATGTGGTTATACATGAGCCCCTGGGGAATCATGAGCCATTGCAGAGTATATTTAAAGCATTACAAGTTGTAGGAAGTGTGAATAATGTGGATGAACCAAGGCATGTGGATCATGTTGTTCAGTTTCAAAGGAAGAATCCACCTATCAATAGGGGTGATTCAGAGATAAAGAGGGATAAAGCATGGTTGAAGAGAATGAATCATATTTTTGACATCTTGGGAACACCGGTAGAGCAGAAAGTGAATCTAGCCATGTATAGGTTGGATGATTTTTTTCTTTCAGTGGTGGGATCTGAAATTCCAAGCTAGGATAGACCAAAGTGTGATATGGGAGGGTTTTGAGGAATCATTTAACATACAATTCTACTATCATACTTTCATAATTCATCATATAATGAATTTATTTAGTTTTATGCGAGGGAACATGTCGGTGATGGAATTTGGAGCTATTTTTATGAACATAGTGTTTCTTTCACCTGAGGTGGATGGTAGAACATCGTTGAAGGAACAAATTTTTGAAGGTGGGTTGAATAAGGTAATTTGTTCCAAGATATTGGTAATGCGTATAGATGAATAGAAAAAAAATGGTGAATCGTTCTATGATGGTTGAGTGAGATCTTGTGGGGCTATAGGAGGGGGAAGTATATTGGTACCCATGGGGAATAGTGTGATCACAAATGATGGGTTCCAGTGGAAGAGGGACACTTATTTCCACAGTGGGAGTATAGCTCAAAATCCGACGGCAGGATCAATGAACATTACTCTGAATCCTTAGAGTTATTTGAGATATTTTCAATTTCCTTCTGCGAGACACATCAAGTAGGATTATACGACTCAACCTCTATCATGTCATAATTGTATGAAGATGGGGAATCTACTGCGTTATTATCAAAATCCACCAAGGGTGGTTGTTTTTAACACTCCATAGGGGTCGTAGGGGTCTTATGCCTCGATTGGATGGGAGCATAATCGTACCCCTCAGTATTAGAGTAAATTTGGTCATGGTGATTCATGGAATACCACGATGCCTCAAAAGGGTAATAAAGAGCCTAACATGGCAAGCAAGTAGTTGTTAGGTGCTGAGCAGGTTGTGATGGATGATAAGTCTGGACCATCCACGTGGCATTGTGTGATTCTTTTAAATTCTACATTGATGCAATTATTGTTGAATATAGGTGATTCCCATTCTTTAATTTCTTCTCACATCATTGATTTTTTGGGTTTAACAGTATAAATGATGCATATGGTTCTAAAACATCAAACTCTTCTGGGTGAAAAAGTGTGTCGACCCTTCCTTTGTAGAGCATTTAATGTAGTTCTGGATGATGTTTAGATAATGCGGGAATTTTTAGTGCATGATATGGACCATTACGAAATATTCCTAGGAATCGATTGGTTGAAAATGTTTGAGGCCCACATTGACTGTAATGAACGAACGGTTAGATTTGTGATGGAGGATTGCGTGAGACTTCTCTTTAGAGGTGGGATGAATGAGACGTAGTGTGAAATAGGATTGTTGGAACATGTGGTTGTCATGATATCTTACCAGTTAGCAGCATTGATTGGCAGTAGAGGAAGGTGTTATGAAGTGTGTTCTTCTAGCAGTTGTGGATCATTTTATGGATGTATTTCCCAAATAATTCACATGGTCTTCACCTGTAAGAGATGTGGAGTTTATGATTGATCTCCTTCTGTGGAAAAGTCCTCTCTCATTTCCATATTTCCGAATGTATCCAGTAGAATTTTTGGGAATTAAATGTGTAGTTGGAAGAGTTATAAAACAAGGTGTTCATCTGGTCGAGCACGTCTCTATGGGTTGTGCCAGTTTTGTTTGTTAAGAAGAAGAATGAAACCTTGTGGATTTGAGTTGATTATTGTAGACAAAACCAAGTTATGATAATGAATCATTATAAAATACCATGCATTGATCATTTTTTTGATAAGTATAGGGGATCTCAGTGGTTCTCCATGATTGAATTAAGATTAGGTTATCATTAGCTGTGGGTGCAGAAGGAGGATATTCAAAAAATATCTTTCAGATGTAGATATGGCCATTATGATTATATGGTTATGCCCTTTGGTCTAACGAATGCACCAGCGGTGTTCATGGAATGGATGAATCCGATATTTCAGAGATATTTGGATTATTTTGTGGTTGTATTTTTTGATGATATACTAGTTTATTCGATGACAATGGTAGAACATGAGAATTACCTGACGATAGGGTTGGGTATCATGAGGGATCATCGGTTGTGTGCCAAATTTTCAAAGTGTGACTTTTGGATACTGGAGGTTCATTTCCTTGGCCATGTTATTTATGAGAGAGGTGTTTCTTTTGATTCGGAAAAGATAGAGGATATTATGTAATGGAAACCAAAAAAGAATGTTTTCAAGATATATAGATTTCTTGGTCTAGCAGGGTATTATCAATGTTTTGTTCAAGATTTCTCATGAATGGATTCGATGATGAAAAATTTGAAAAGGAATAATATCCTATTTCTGTGTGATGAGCAGTGTCAGAAACTCATTGAAGAGTTAAAGGGACTCCTTACATCAGCACCAATATTGGTTTTTCTAGAACTCGTAAAAGGGTGCATGGTTTATTGTGATGACTCACTATTAGGGTTTGGGTGTGTTCTCAGGTATGTAGATCATGTGGTTGTGAATGGCTCATGGTAGTTGAGGTTTCATGATGAGAACTACCCAAAACATTATTTGGATATTGTGGGAGTGGATCATGCTTTAAAAATGTAGTGTAATTATCAGTTCGGTGAGAAATTTACAATGATTATGGACCATATGTGCTTAAAAAATATCTTTTCACAATTATATTTTAAACTGAGGGAAATGAGATGGATGGAATATGTCTATATGCTTAATTTTTACATATTGTACACACAGGGTAAAGGAAATTCGGTGCAGATGCATTATGTAGGAAACCATTTTCTCAAGTGGTGAATCAGGTATCGAATCATTGGTAGTTGATGTCAGTCAAAGCCGAAATTAAGTTGGATTGTGAGGATTGGGGTGACCGTCTGGTCTTCATTATGATTTTTTTGGTTCCTATATTGGATGGTTTGGTTAAAGAGGCATAGACATATAATTCATATTGAATGGAGATGTGGTCAGAACTCAATGGTGGGGAGACCACTGAGAGATGGAAACTGAATTGGAATTTATTCATGTGATTTCGAAATCAATAGGTGGTACTAGTGGGTTTTTAGGAGAAACTTCTTAGGGTTTTCATCATTCTAGGTGGGATGTCTATCCTAGAAATTATAAAATGTATAAGGCATTGATGGTGGAGTTTTGGTGGGCTGGTTTGAAAAGGGATGTGGTCGATTTTTTCTCAAGATGCTTGACTTGTCAGCAATTCAAGGTAGTGCATCAATGACCATCAAGCATGTTACAGTATTTAGAGATCCCAGTGTGGAAATGGGAGTAGATATAAATTGATTTTGTGATAGGTCTCCCAATAATGGTCAGGATACACAATGCCATATGGGTGATTGTGGATCGACTCCGAAAGTCAGCCCATTTCATCCTGATTTTTAAATCTCATACGGTGGAGGATCTTTCCAAAAATTTTATCCAGGTGGTGGTAATGAAGCATTGTGTTCTAGTTTCTATTGTATAATTTTGAGATCTGAGGATCAAATATAGTTTCTGGAAGTCCTTTCATCTAGCCCTTGGAACACAGTTGACGATGAACATGGCGTATCATCTACAGACGGATGGCCAATACAAGAAGACAATACAAAATTTTGATGATATGTTAAGGGCTTGTGTGATTTATTTTTATGGTACATGGGAGGAGCACTAACCATTTTTGGAATACTCCTATATTATCATTTATCATGATTCGATAAATATGTCTCTATTTGAGGCTTAGTATGGGCGTCTGTGTCATTCTCCACTATATTGGGTGGAAATGGGTGAGACATTGATGATTGGACTGATCCTTTTCCATGTGACTATGGAGAAAATAATTTTGATCAGGAAGTGGATGAAGATGACTCAAAGTCATCATAAATAATATGTGGACCATCGTCGATGACCGTTTTTGTTTGGGGTGGGTGACCATGTGTTTATGATAATCTCTTATAGGTTGGGAAATCGTCTGTTTGCGAAGAATGGTATGTTATCTCTGAGGTATATTGGGATATTTTAGATGCATGAGTGGATTGGATATGTGGCCAATAATTTTTTCCCACCATGTATTACTGTCGTTCACAATGTGTTTCCTATTTCACAGATGAAAAATTATAAGCTATATCGTGACTATATTATTCATTGTTATCATGTTGAGATAGAACTGGATGCTTCCTTGGTGCACATGCCAGTACAGATTGTGGATAAGAAATATAATGTAATTCATGGAAAAATCATCGGGTTAGTTCGTGTTTTATGGAAGCATGGTCAGATTCATGAGGAGACATATGAGCATGAGAAAGAGATGGATGAGCAATGTCCAGAGCTATTTTAGAAAAAAAAATTCCCTACATTATGAGGATGAAAATTCCAATATTGTGGAGAATTTAGCACCCTGGTTTGAGGAATATAGACTTTTTATTCATTTTTATGTTTTTACTGTTTTTGGGATGATTTGGGAATATGTTGGAGGAGTTTTGAATGGTTTTAAATAAGATTGGACGCTTTATTTAAGGAGAACGGTTTGAGCACGACTATGGGAAGCCATGAAGGTTCTCCAAGAAAACGTGTCAGGGTAAATAGTTGGCTTCATAAGGCCTACAAAATATATGCCAAACCAAGTGAGGATACTATGTGGATCCCTTCTTTTGAGGTAGTGGTGTGTGCATCGTTAGCACATTGTTTCCCAAATCATGTAGACTAACCGTGTGGCCACATAATGTTAGGGTTTTTTAATCTGGGATTCCTTATGCTAAAACTATTTCAGTCAATATCCTCTACAACTCAAGCCTCACTCGGGATTTTTGGTTCTAAGGTGTTGGAGGTGCTCTCCCACTAATTATGGAATGATCCAAAGTGGTTTCTTGGTGGTTTGAAGGTGGTTTCTATTGGGTAAGTATGTCCTCTTGGTTTCGTTGTGGTTTCCTCTAGATCATCATCTCCCTCTATCCCGGTTTTCTAGATCCACTCCCATGGTGTGTAATTATATGGTTGTTTTTGCCTTTGATGTTGATTTTAAGGGTTTTTGATTTTAGGGAAATGGATTTAGAGTTGTTTCAGTGGTACGTTCATAGGATTTGGGTGCGGTTTCTTGTGGTTCGTTTTCCCTAGAACCCAAAAGGTAAGGGGATTCTCTCTCCACTCCACCATGTTATAACTTGAAGCCTGGTTACAATTACTTTTGTTTCTTAAAATTAAATGTTATGTTGATGTTTAAAATTGATTGGAAATTCCTTTGGTTTTGTTTTGGGGATTTTTGGAAAAAATGGTTTTGTGGTGAAATTCTCTTTTTATTATTTTAAAATGGATATTTTAAAATTGGTTTCATTATTGGTTAGATTAGGATGATTTGAGAAAATCGTTTTTCAAAAAAAAACGGTTGTTTTATTGAAAAGGAAATTGGTGTGTGAAATGGTTAAAGGTTGTTTTCAATTAATTTTTGATTTATTGAAGTGGATTGGCTTGTAATAGAAATGGTGAATTGCATATTATTATGGCCTTAGTGGGTTTTATTTTTGGGTATGGCTTGGTTCAAATGTTGTGTTGAAGTGGGAGAGAAGTACCACAATAATAAGGGGTTGGTTAGTGGATGGATTGGCCACCGTCAAAGGATATGTGGGTGGGCCACACCACTAATTGAGAATGGGGAGAATGGGATGGGCGGATGAACCACCATAATGGTTTCTTTGTTGTGTGTTGATTTTCAAAGATGTATTGTGTTGTGAAAATGCGTGATGGGGATATGGAATATGGAATGGTTGTTTCATTCCCTTTTTTGACAAGTCTTGATAAGGGTATATTTGGATTATTGGTAATGGTTGTGCTATTGAATGTTATATATATATGGATTATATAAATTTGTTATCAGTTTTATCCTAGTGGGGTGTGTAGGGAAGTCATTTTGGGAAAACATACTGATTATTAGTACTCACCCTTACTTTGGCACATGGTTGATTTTGCGAATGAAGTATTTTGGGACACAAGTAAATGTAAATCATCTCATGGATAGTAGTTTATAGTGATGGTTTTAATTCATTTTTGTTCTTGGATCATGTATCTTGGTATCGAGTTGTGGAGTGTTTATTGGTTTTTTAGGTCTCTTGTTTAGCCTTCTACGTTGTACTTTGATATTAAGTTTGGTTGGTTTGGTTATTGGAAATTCTTATGGAGTTATTGGTTGACTTATGGAAATGTATGGGTTTAGTTGTTTTTTTCATTCATCATATAGTTTTTTGTTAGTAGAATATTTGGTTAGTTGATTTTATGTTGAATAAAAAATCATTCCCTAGTGATTCATGAAGCCCATTGAATTTATTTCCATCCTTTGTTTCATTAGGAACATTACTTAAGGACAAGTAGCATTACTCCTCCCTCTCAAGTCAATTATTTGTGGTGAGATGTTATAGTTTATAAGTTCATTAATTATTATAAGTTGGAACACCAATATAACCCTTTAAAAAATATTTTTCCATGAATGTTATAAGGTTAAGGATATTTTGGAATAAATTTATGGAAATACAACCCATTAGTTTACTACAAGATTTAGTGGAATAATTATTACAGGAATAATACCTTTACATTTTATAGAAATATATTTAATGTTATTGATAGAAATTAGGTTTAATATGATCATTACTAAAATTGTAATAATAGTCAACAACTATTATTATTATTTTTGAAAATGGATTTTCGTAAACCTTGGTAAAAATGTTATATAGTGATTGATTTTATTTCACTAATTTCCCTCATATTTTTGTGGAATAATATATAAATTATATTAATATTTTTTATAAAAAGGAAAACATATACGTAGATGGAAAACCCATCATTTATGTAAATTCACTAGAGGATTGAACCCAAAACCAAATATTGATAAGGGTTTAGCGCCATTAACATGAATAATTGATATCCTGGTTAAAATACAATTGTTTTGTTAAAATTTTAAAAATAAATATGTATGTTTAATGAGGGGTGTTTATTTGATTTTTAGAGATTAATTTATAATAATTTATAACTTTTTATAAGAATTTTTTAAAAAAAAAAGAAAGATACATATGGAATGGATTTTCACTCTTTTATGGATCATAAAATCTGTTAAAACAAAATTTTAGTGCTCCATTAATAAAAATATAAATTTTTGGATGTTCATTTTTTATATTAAGAGATGAATTGGAAACTTAAACAAACACAAAAAAATGATGAAATTTTAATTATAAATTAAAAACATATCCTGTGAATACTTTTCCATATATTCCAAGACTGTATAATAATTATTCATCTTTATTAAAAAGACAACGAATCAAAAAAATATAATTTTATTTTTATATAATTAATAAAATGTTTTCTTTTAAATAATCAATAATTTATGGTCTTGATACCCGTAACTTACCAGTTTTATTCACATTATTTTAATAAATAACCCCAATCAATCTCAATAATTATTTACACTTTTCCACAATGTCCTTTCCTTTTCTTTCCACTAATGTTCTCCTACTCAGAAACCTTTGTAGGTGTTATTCTACATATCCTTGATAATTTCATTTCTCTCATATTATGTTGATATATTATTACCCAATTAATATGTGGGTTTTTAAAATATGGTATTTTCATATTGAAATCCCATAATATCGATGATAATATTTAAATTGAAAGGTCTTAATTTATTTAATATCGAAAGAATTTAACACACCGATAATTCTAAATTAAAAATATTTTATTTAATAGCGTATCATTAAAGTAATATTGAGTTATAATTAAATAAAATAAAATTTTATTATATCAATCCTCATAAACAATATTGATTTTATCTTTTCTTACATGCAACAACAAGTTCCATTGAAAAAATACAATACACACAATGTGTTTTACTGATTAACAAAAAACTACTACTATTATTTAATATGATAGCTATCATAATGAAATTTGAATGTATAGAACGAATATAATTAACTAAATTACAAAAAAAATATTTTTCAACATGTTTATCCATTAGATATTAATTAGTTATAAAATAATAATCATTTATAAGAAAAAAGAAATGTTTTCTCATAAACTCCATTTTCGAAAGGAAAGTTTAGTCATGATTTGTGCATACTATTTAAAAATAAAATTTTCCACATTTATAAAATTACTATATGAAAATAAAACTTATTTATTAAATAATAATATTAATATTTCTTGACTTTAATTTTTGTTATATTTTTGAAGAGTATCATTTTATTTTAAATAGTAAAAAATACAGGATTTAAATTGAAAACTACATTTTAATTTAAATAATTTTTAATTTGAAATTACATTTTTCTAATGGTTTTAAAGTAATATTTTTTCAATTTTATATCTATCAATCCAATTTATCAAACATAAAAAAAAATTATATCAAAATTTTAAAAAAAATACACTGTAATATTTTCAACATTTTCTCTTTAAAAACCCATCTTGTTGTCACATCTCTAGGATTAATTCAAAATTTATTTCTTCCACTACATTGAATTTAATTTTTATAAATAGATGAAATATTTGGAATAATGAAAATTTATAATTTATAATATTAAGAAAATTATTTTTTACTAATATGAATTTTAAGGTTATAAAAACTAATTAACACGGTTAAGTGGAAAAATGGATTTACCATGGGATTAATCTAAAAATATAATCATTGAAATAACATAAAAAATTATCTAAAAACAATTTTATTACCAGATATGGACAAAAAATCTTATAATTTATGATTATTGTCCATTTTAGACCCTAAAGGGATATGAAATACATGGTATTACTCAATTTGTTCCAGAATTACTAGGTGTGTCTTCTTCCACACTTATAAAAGGAAACATCCTCTCTAATTTTCATCACACATTCACACCAATATGGTTTGTAAAATGCCAACCAAAGTCACATAAATAATCTCTACCCTTATATTAAAATCCATAAATGTTTCATAAATTATATATTATAAGGATTTAGTGAAAACCCAATGAGGATACACGAAGAAGAGGTGATACGCTTCATGAAGGGTCTTAATATTACATCATTCTCTACATTATTCAGTTATTATTCAAAAATGATGTTATATTATCCTCAATAATAAAATATTGTAATATTTTCTTTATAATTATTTAATGGCCTAAATACATATCCACTTCCATCAAATGGGTTACCAAATCTTCATTTGTGTGTACAGAGGACTACCGCCATGAGAACCGATGTCGTTCGTTATTTCTTTACCACATTTAATGTTTGGGTACTATAATAGATATAAATTATATAAATTATATTTATAAAATATATATACTCAAGATTAAACATATAATATAAATCTTTTTACCATCCATTCTATAGGAGAAACATTAATGTCGCTCATGTGTATAGAAGATGACCTCTTTATAAATCGATGTGATTTGTTTTTTTGATAATGCTTTATATGGATAGTAACAAAAATAATATTAATGTTTATATTTAGTATATATGACACAAATATGATTTTAATTATGTATTTATAGTTCTATAAGGATAATATATATAATTTTATTTCTTTTCTTTTCACTCAAGTATGGTGATAACATAATTCATATTCAAGTGGACCAACGCCTTCATGAAGCTATGAGACTCTCTTTTCATTATAAAATCACATTGATGACATATAAAAGTATATAACAAATTATATATGATGTCATGATAATTTAGGAATGTTTATATATTAATAACATTATTACCATAACGATCATGTAAAAATGGAAACCTTATTCATTCGTAGATATGACCAACCGTCTATATAATCACAACATACATATTTTTCAAAATAATCATTAAAGATGTGTTTTAAAAGTAATATTTATGTTAAAATATGAATATTTTGTCATGATTATTATTCTAGAGATGATTTATCAATATAATATAAATATGATCATAATCATTCATGATGAAACACGTGATAGAAAACAAGATAATTAATGCTCAAAACAACAAAAATAAAGAATTATTTTATACAAATGAGTGATAAGATGTTATAAAATTATAATATATGATATTATAAATATTATTATTATTATAGTAAAAGTTAATAGCATCTTTAAAATAACTATACTGAACTTTATGTCATGGATAACCAAAATGAATCATGTGGTAATGGATTTCATCTAAATTTCGTTTCATTGAGGAATATTGTAATGTTATGAAACTTATTTCACTTATATTGTTTATATAATATCCATTTTAAATTTAATATCATGAATGAATCCTTATTTATTTTATTTTTTCTTTAAATATTATTTATTTATTCTAAGGGGATTTAATATAACAGTTTCCATATGGTAATTGATTTCTTAACCAAATTTCATCTCATTATGTTAAACAACACCTTTTTTGATTTTGTTATTATATGATTATGTATATGATGAATTATTATTATATTTTTTTGAAATTTCTATTTTTTAGTTTTTTTTAGAATTTATAAACAATATTTATTCATTTATAAAATCTTAAAACAATGTTATGATGATTTTAATGGTTAATTTCATAATATTATTCTGATCAAGAATGTTTATTATTGAATATTAGTTGAAGTAATTTACATTACCATTTACTAATAACACATTTTACTTTTATCATCCTATCTTTATACTATATATTTAAAAGACATTGAACCATTATTCTACACATTGGTACTTACATTGTTTTATAAAATGTTTTGAAGAAAATGTAACTTCATTTTTCTATTCGGATGGAAATATGTTTTCATTCAAACCCATGTGTTCTAAATATATTTTCAAAAAATGTTTCAACCATTTAAAAATTATTTATAGATTAATTTCACCAATTTTTACCCTTTAAAAATAAATTTCAAATAAATATTATTTCTTTTAAAAAAATAATTATTTATATTTTATAAATAATGTGAAAGGAATATTCATGTAATATTTGAATATGGAAATCTACAGACCTTTTTACATTGAAAAGGGAGTGTTAGTTTCCCATATTATAGAATGTATGAAATTATCCTTCTATATGGACATCATTTCTTTTAATCATCCATATAAATATTGTGAGGTTATTTTTAAATAAAATGTGTTTAGATGTTATTTTCAGTGAGAAGAATTTTCAAAATATTTTTAAAAACCAGTCCCATAGGGGCCCATGCCATGAATTCACCGATCCTACCTCATTTCAAGGGTCTAGTGACTAGCACTGAGTGGTCATATCTCTCAAACTGGAGGTATTTTCATACGTACCAATACACACACACACATTTAAAAACCCAACATGATGATATATAAAAAACACTACATAAAAAATGTATTAATACACAATAATACCATCCATATAGTATGGTGATAGAAAACTGGAAAGTAAATGGTGCCCAAATACAATTCCACCTAAAGAAAGAGTTGGTAAATGTAAAGGAACATGTTCTCGAAACACATCTAAAAAAACTCATATATGATAGGAAAGTTACACGATAGATTTATAAATCCATATAAGCACAACTCGACTATAAGGTCTCTCTATGAACCCCTGTTCTTGGTCTAACTAGGAATACATCAAAGCATTTGTCAACTGCAACTGACAAGACATGTGAACGAAAATACCATGCATGGATGACTAAAAAACCCATAAATACACCCTGAAACCATAAAATAAATATAAATCATAGGAAATTATAGAGGAAATCCACTATGTTTGACCACTATCGGAAACCATGAATTAAGCGCATCAATGAACACCACTAAGGGACACTACTAAGGACCAGTACTAAGGAACACCACCAAGAAACACCACAAAGGAACACCGAGAAGAAATACCAGTATGGAAAACCACAAAAGAACATTACTAAGAAAAACCAAAAAGGAAAACCATAAAGGTAGTCCACAAAGAATATGGCTAAGTAATTAAAATAAGGATCACCATTATAGAACAACACTAAGGAACACCATGAATGAACAACACAAAGGAACACCACTAAGGATCACAACAAAAGAATTCCACGAAAGAACCCCACTAAGGAAAACTATGATGGAATACCATGAAGGAAGACCACAAAGGAACATCATGAATGGACACGACTAATAAAGAAACTATGAAACACCATGAATAAATATCACAATAGAATACCATGAATGAACTCAACTATGTAACACCACGAAGGAACACCATAAAAGAAACCCACTAAGTAATATGAAAAAGAAACCACATAGAAATACATGTAGTATACCACATAGAAATACATGAATAATACCACAAAAAATCGTACATCCATCTCACACATGTATTATTAAATAGAATATAATGTATTATTGTTATATGTAGTTTACAAACACCAAGTATCAGTAACACATTGAGTGTTGATAAGGAATAGTGTTTCAATAACACATTATGTGTTGATAACATATGGAGTGTATATAAAATAAACAGTGTCGATAACACATAGAATTTTGGTAGATTATGCATCCCCAAAATCACATAGATAATAAGTCACATTCCCATATAGTCACAGAGACACTAAGTCCCTAAGTCAAAAGAAGATGTAGGATTCTATATTATAGCATTATTATACCGGGATAACCTACAACACAAGCCATTTGGTCATATTACATCATTCACAAAAAATCCCTTACAGTATTTTAAAAGTACTATCTCATCACAAAGGGATCAACTCCTCAAACTAATTTTCAAACAGACACGCATTTTGAATGTTATGATTGTTTTACTAAAATGTTCTGACCCAATTCCTATTTGACCCCCCTGAACTCACCCAACCTGTTGTACAACCTGACACAGTCCAACCATCATTTGAATGAGTCTATCTTATTGCATAATGTGGCATACCTCAACCAAATGACCTTCTGGTTGATGTGGCATCCCATGTAACATTTCTTCATAAGAGCCATGATTCCCTATCCTCATTCGTGCCTGCCATCATGGGTCAAACATGTCCCTCTATATTCATGATGCTACCACTAGAACTGGAACACTAGTGGACCCTTTATCATTCCACAATTTAACCTTCGGAGTTCTATTTTTTCAAAACGGTGGAACAACTGTGATCCTCAGGTCAAATTTTTCACTATCATGATCTCCGAACAACATCATGACCCATTCCGATGAATATTATTTGAAAGGAAATATCTCTTCAATCACTGTTATCCATATATCGCTATCATCTGTACACCTCTGTTTTGTTGTAATGGGGTCAGATCATCAATCACAGATTGTTGTTCCGTGAATCAAAGGGGGAAATCACTCATTAATTAACCTTGAAGAAAACGAATAATGCATAGAATATGAGAGGGAGAAAAGAACAAGGAATAACACAAGGAAATAACCTTAATTGTTTCATATTTAACCCTCTATCCATTCCATATGAATGAATAAAAATAGTTTATAAAATCTCACAGATTACTTATCCACTTTTAAACCTCTTAAATTAACCATCCCACAAGAAATACCAAACCACAAATAAAACTATTTGTTGGTTGGTACATTTTAATAATTTAATTTATCAATGGGGAAATAATTGAAATGTTGAAATTCCCTACCTCAAATTTGGATCTATAATTGGTGGGGAATGGTTGTGTCATCATCGATGATGAAATCCTCTATCTCTATTAGTGTGAAGATCCCCAATCTGATCTCTCATATGTGATCATTTTCTCAAGAGGATTATTTTTCCAAGATCTCCATAGTGATTCATTAGTGTTCCCATAGTTATGTAGTTGACCCTAGGGTTTTTTCATAATAATGTTTTTAATGGAAATGATCACTGCGAGAAAAAATAATAATTTATCATTATATTATTTAATGAATATTACAAAATTTTCATTTTTTTTCACAGAAAAATGGCACTGACTAAAGTTAAGTCACACGCAGGAAAGAAACTACATTAAAAACCTAACAGTGTATTAAAATTTCAAATATGAGTCTATGTTCATGATTTATGAGGATTTGAAAATTAATAATTTTTATTTTATTATTTTATTTACTGTTATGTCTAAAAACTATCATTCGCACCTAGCCAATACTGGGTAATATTAAGCCTCTCCTAAGGTAAACCTGCTCTATGAACAAAACATTTCCCTCATATTTCAGATTCGGGCACCCATTTAAGAGCTATTCCTCTTTTTCAGTAAATCCACTCATACATGATATTAAAAACATAAAATTTTCCAATGAACTATTCTGGGTTTATCGGGCCTCAAAATCACATGTTGTCTCATCTAGTGGTCTCAGAATTTTCCAAAATTTTTCATAGAAAAATTCCATAAATTCCATGTCGTTAAATTTTCCTCAACATAGTTATTTACATCCCTATGGACACTACTTGAGAAATTAACCAAAATGACTATCAAGAGAACACCATATATTTCAGATCCAAAACAAAGGCTCAAATAGTACATATGAAAATAAAAATTTTCCCAAATATCATCGCAATGGACGAGCTTTACGGGCCTTCGCGGTGGAGTTGCGCGACTTACCTACGCGGAGGAGCTGTACGACTTACCTACACGATGTAACTCTATTACTAAAGATGTTTGTTGCACCTATGTGGAATACCTACATGGTGAAGCTGCACAAAATACCTCCACCGACAACATCTCTTCGACAAGGCCCATCCATGCATATAAATAGATCCCATGGGCTCTCTATTTTTTGGACTGAGAAAATGTGAAAGAATCTCTGAAGCTCCCATTGCATAGCTCTTTCACCTAGATCCCTCAAATTGTCTCAGTCAGCTCTCTAAACCACGAGATAAGAGATAATTAAATGGGATAACCATGTTTTGATGTTATTCACAATCTTCAGTCATCACCCATACTTGCGTGGTATACTTGGGCAACATACTTGTGTGCTATACCGCGCGGTATACTTGCATGCCATACTTGTGCGCCATAACTGTGCGATATACTTACGAGCCAGACATGTGCAGTATAATTGCATTCCATACCTGCACGGTATAAATCATCACCATACCTGCACGGTATACTTGTACGATACAACAACTCGGGGTACCTACGTGACATACTTATGCTAGGTACCTACGTGATCAGATCAAGTACCCTCTTTTAAAATCCATTCATGACAGGGTATCTCATTATTTGGTTCCCTTATCTGAAAGGGACAAAGTTGAAGACTCCACCAAAACCTCCTGACAACTCAAACCTTTGGGAATGGAACATCATCGTGTCTCTTATTTCGGGTTTTATTTCCACAGTCATATGTTTCCCACATTTGTTTCATAGTGGGGTTATAATTCATGTGATATTTGATGGTCTATTTATCTAGTTTCACCTGGAATTTTCTCCCAAAAATTGTTGTTTAATGTTCCCTTTTTGGAGGAGGGTTGGGTCCTGGCCTCTCATTTATCAAAGAGGTGACCTAGAACATCAGGCCTCTTGTAGGAAATGTACAGTTCACAGTCACATTTCCGGACATGAAAAAGAGATTTCTCTCTTTCTAACTAGTGTCAATTTCAGTACAACCATCCTAGTATAAGTCCCTCACCATCACCCCTTCTTCCTTACATTGGACCCTTCTCCAATGTAAATAGAACAAAGGGAAGTTTCAACGTCTCAACCTCTTCCATGGTCGACAAACCCTATTCCATCTGCATGGAAGAAAATTTTGAACATGTGAATGCCTTTGTTGAATCTTTGAAATTATATTGTTTATCACACCGAGCATGACTCACATGGGCTTAGATATTTTTCATGATTACATAATTTTCATGATCAAATGAAATACAAGAACTCTGATTCCTTTTTAAAACCATGATAGGTAGGAACCCTCTTCAAGGACCGATCTCACCGGATACCCTCTTCAAGAATCCAAACCTAATACCCTTAATCTGTGCGTCCTCCTTAGAAATAAGGCTCAAATTAAACCCCATATCATCAAGGAATCATTTCATGGAAGTATGCCCAAACTCATCTCTCTCAATGGTCCATACTCTCCTACATGACTTATCGAACTATGTGGGCACTGATTCACATCTATGGGATACGTAAGAAGCCTCCTTGAGGTTCAAAACCAACATTTCAAATCCACCCTATACTCTTTAGGCCATATTCCCAATAGGGTCTGATCTTAATTGGAAACCCATATCCCATTCCATGTTCCTTTGGCTACTTCAGTATAAGTCCCACATTATGTTTCAACTATGTACCCTCCTCATAGAGGTCCTTATCACATGACCATAAAAGGTATGATGTTTCCTATTAAGAGACACCGAACTATGAGGGTTCTGATTCCTTTCACAAGGATATGTAGGTAGCCCATTCTATAGGCACAATCCTAAGATGAAATCAATCATTTATCTCCCTAGATGATAATAAATTTTCGAGTACCCCACCGAGTGGCTTAAAAACCAACATCATCCCAACGATGATTAAAAGAATCTCTAATCAGTATATTAGAGGATACCATTGAGGAAAAACCTCGAATATATATGGACATTTGTATTAATTAAGAACCACGAATACATACTGATTATTCTAATGTTTTACACATTTTAATAAGTGATTATAAATTCTAAGTGACACTTATGATATACTTGGTGAATTAATAAGGATTTATGAAAGTATTTTTATTTTACAAAGATAATCCCAAAGTAGACAATAATTTCACCAAAAAGGGTGTGACGAGTCCGAACTCCCATCCTCTCAACCAATGAACATTATTAATTATTGTAAAGTTTGAAACATAAAAAATTCATGCCTCTAGAAAGCAGATTATTTTTTGTTAAATAACTATTGGAAGTTTTTGGTCCCATGAATAAATCCCAAGGATACCGACTAGAAACATTGATTCGTAAATCTAGAACACATGTTTCAAGGAACAACGAAACAAAAATGGGGAACCCAACCTGAATCATTAACCAATTTAATAATGTTACCCACATGTTAGGCCACTATATATTTATAATGTAAGGCCATAAAAAGGTATTAATCATACATGTATCCATCTAAAAAGATGTTGTTTTAATTAATCTTTTTTTTGTACTCAGTTTTCCACAGAACTCCCTATAATTCGAAGAATGGATTTCTCCAAGACAATATTTGTGAATTTACCGACCATTGTTCATGTTGGATTTCCATTCATAGGAATGAATTTATAACCAACCCAGAATCTTCAATGTTGGGTCTCTAATGTGCTGGTGAAGTAATATCACTAGCATGGTACAATCCTGACTTTTAAGGCTACTCAACATGCCCTCCATGTCAACAACAATCCTCAATCATCTGGCCAACGATGCCCAATGATCAAGAAGAAGATGGTGCCAACCACTATCTAGAAAAGATTCAGGTCCTTATTCCAAGAACACAACAACCAGTAACTCTCGTACTATAGGGAGGTGGATCAAGAGGTCACTGATGGACTCAATTCAATAATGCAAGAGTCATTCATGAGGACTCCCACCAGCAATCACTGCTTGAATCAAGCGGTAGTGAAAATCCAACATTATGGGGGTGTTGCCTCTAGATGTTCATCCCATGTCTCTCAGACTCGAGCAGTCAAGACAAACCACCAAGGACAATGTCCAATAAACAGGGTGCAGGTTCATACCTCTACCCCTTCTGGAGAAGTCCATCGAACCAACTTGATGGCAAACAATGAGTGGGTACATACACCTGTCCATCCTAATTGTGTTTCTCAATAGGCTCGTCTGACCTTAACTCAAAAATCCCACCATATAAACCCATTGTAGTATTGTGAACAAGCATAAACACCTGCTTAGAAGTTATTAGCCAATAATTAGGCTCATCTGACTGCATTTAATGATGCCCTCCAATATTATATGGTGGAAAGTGGTAAATAGGAATTTACACATGTTTACAATCAAAAATTCTTTTAGCAGTCTCGTATGCTAGTATTGAAGGAATTATGTCAACCATACTTGATAGAAAATAGCAAGCATGCACATACACCTGCTAAGGTTAATCAATCCTGCCATCAGACTTTTTTGGTAACACCCGGAAAAGCTAGTCGAAAAGCCTCAACGAAAAATTTGGGGTAGACCCAACTCATTTCCCCCATGCATGAGTACTGTCAATATCCATTAATAGGAAAAGGAGGACAAGATCTAGCACATACACCTACTCAAGGTACAGAATTGACGTATATTTCCATTCAGCCCACTAAAGTCACAAAACACATCTTATCAATTGTGAAAGGGAAGACACATATACCTTCCCATATTCTAGAAGCATGATAGGATATTTTAACAACTACTTAAGTAGTATTTGGGGAAAAGACATATAAATCTGTCCCCACACATGAGATGGCACATTGACATGCCATCCCAGAGTAGATACACCCCTCTATTCTAGTATAGGAGAGTCATAGGGCATATTCCCCCATATCATATGGACAACATGATCGGGAACATAAACCCTTTCCAATTTGAGTTAATCGGTCTGTTCCGGTAACTACTCCATGAGAGGCACATACACCTGCCCATTATAACCACTTCTCCCAGTAGGTGCCCCCAACTAAGTATAAGATAACATCCAAGAAAATGTCTCTCCATGTATCTTTGGAAAATAACGAATCTAGTTAAAATTCTCTTCCTCTTAATGTTGGAGTTCATGAAGCCCTCATACATTTATCTATTGCTACTTAAGATCCTACCCTCTCATTACCATATATAGGGAGTGGTCGTTGTAATTATGAAGTTTCTCATCGGACACTTCATCATGGAGGCTTGATTGATGAAAATTAGGTCAATCTTGAGTTCTTATCTCTAGATGAAAGCCACGACAACACTCAGTGTGGCTAGAAGACCAAGGATCAAGAAGATTTACCCCTTGCTGTAATCCACCATAGTGATCCTTCCCATGATGGAATTTTCTGCAAAAGTCCTATCCGTAGTAGTATCTCACATTGTCAAAATAATTCCATAATTGAAAATGTAACAATAAGAAAGCCATCCTATCTAGAGGCACTTTCAAACATAAGGCCAGTCATGTCTGAGGACCTTTAATTTTTGGGTGAAACACTTTCTTAGTAAGAAGAAATCTTAAGGGAATGGCCATTCTTTGAACCTCCCTTGGGTCATATATCATCAAATATAGAGAATCCACATTGTCCACACCGAGTGGAGAAACCTCTAGTGAAATATGAGGAAGACGTGTTATAATTGATGAAACAATTAGCTAATGAAGAAATACCATTAATGTTATAGCCTTTGGAATATTCTTAGTATTATATTATATAATTGATAACAGATGAATGAATTCATGATATTTGTCTCAACTTATAGAAAACTAATCATCATTTAAAAAAATTTATTACCATATAATGAATATCAAAATCATGTAAAGGTAATATAAGGGTTGCAATGACAAATTCACTTGGCATACCTCTCAGTTTCCCGACATCCAAAGGATGAAAAACTGCAAAGAACCCTTCAGTGTGCATGTCTCAATGCTCTAGAAAGACTATGCCAGTTAATTTATGATTCCCCATCTAGTGTTTGTATAAGAGGATGGGGTGAATTAGAGCATTTAATTTCACTACACTCTAATATCAGAAAAATCCGCCATAAGTGGTTTCATTAAATGTTATTTCCCACAGTCGGCCCCAATCAATAGCTTTTGTATGGAATCAAATGTATGCTCCGGAACAGCCCACAACTAGTTCTCATCAAGATTAGACCCAAGGAAAAGATTTGGTTGAGGTACTTTTACATCATGCATATGAGAATCTTGAACATGAATCCCATTTAGAGGATGTCTGGCATCAGAGGATGAAAATGTCTAAAATAGAATAGCGGTCTTTTGAAGCGGGTCATTTAAGTGTTTGTTGGATGATTCACCCAACTAATGACCGAACCACAATCAGAAAAATCAGAAGTTAAGTTGCAAAATTTCAACTATAGAGATTCAAGAATCACCTCAGCTTTCCAAGATTGGGGGCTCATTTAATTCACCCTTCAATTTCATTAAACAATGATCAATGATATGAAGAATAAAAATAAGATCAAATCCATCCTGCAAGGCTGGGGGCTTTTTCACATCTACAATTCCCTCTTTAATGGAAGTATGTTTCCTCTTATTTATGGAAGAAGTCACAAGGAAAATGTTCAACTGAACTATCCAATGACTCTCTTCATGTTACTATCTTCCAAACAGTTCTAGGTAATTCTTCATATAGGATAATGGAGTCTCGTGAAAGAAAAAAAGGGGGATGATCTAGCAGAAACACTGATAGAATGCCATCAATGCATTATTCGTCAATTAATGTTATTAACACCATTGCAGAAGATCCTCCTGAAAACAAGTCCTGTTTAGGGGCAACAGAAGATGAAGTTCTTGTCCATAATATAGTACACACCGAGACAAATGACGAAGGTGTGTGTACCTGAAATCAGAGGCTTACCCAGAATCTTGGTATTCTTTCAAATAACAACCCCCCCTCTCTGAAAGGCATCTAACAAGGGGAATGGAAAAAATTCAGATTGCATCTCACTTTTCCACTGGAGATGGTCAATCAATTTCACATGAAGATATCTTTTCATAGCAATAAGAGGAAATGAATGTGTTGAAAAAACTCTATACAGATTTACTTCTAAAGAACAATTCTTCTAGACATACTCCCCAAGAAAGTCCTCAACTTACATATCATATAGGATATCCTCATAAAAGAGGATTTGTAGTAAATAAAGATGTGGATAATCAATTCCCTCCATTGGGTAAAAAATCAATACATGATCATATACATCATGATAGACTTATTTACATTGGTTTTCCAAGGAAGATATTAGCACCGCCATTAATTGTCTTACCAGTCGTTGAACCAGCTCAAACTCCAGTTGCTATACCTGCACAAAATCCATCTCATATGAATATTCCCCAAATGCTTATGAAAACAATTGAGGCATTAAAGACTCATTTGGATGCTATAGAGGAATTATGTTCACTATTTGAACCATAAAAAGAGCATACCCTGAATGGGTGGATGCAATTCCCCCCCCCCCACCAAATTTAATGAATACCACAATCCCAATTTTTGTTGGTTTGAGAGATCAGGAATAACACTTAACAAATTTTTCTTCTCGTTGTGATCCTATGCTGGAATCTTCTCATTAACAAGAATCCATTAAGCTTAGGTGTTTTTTGTAGTCATTACAAGGACTAGATTTTTTCTAGTATATGTGTTTGCAACCGTGATCAATTTCTTGGTGGGAAGATCCCCATCAGAAATTACATCTTCAATTTAGCTCAACACTGCAAAAGACGACGGTTTTTGATCATACCAATTGTAAGAAAAGGGAGAATGAAAGGGTTTCATATTTCATTGCTCGATGGAACGGATTAACATATTCCTTATCTGTAGCACTCCCTGAATAAGAGTTGTTCCCAATCTATTTGGGAAATCTACATGATTAATTACACACACCATTGATCCCTGTGAAATACATAGGAGGCCGCGGTAGAGGAGGACGACGTCTGGCATGCCGGCCAGCCATGTGGAACAAGGGCAGCACACGTCTGCGCAGTAGGTAGCAGAGGAGGTCACGACTCGTCAATAGCGGTTTATAAAGGGAGAAGCTGCCACAATGGTCGGCCCCATGGAGGTTGGGAGGCATGCATATGCATAGCTGGATGAGGAGAAGTTCGCGGCTACATAGCTACAGTAGGGCACCTGAAGGGAAGCCATCACCTGGCTGGAAATGGTAGGACAGCAGCGCCGTCATGCCGCTAGCAGGGGGAAACCAGCTGAAACCGTCAGCCAGCCGGATTGCGTCGAGTGGTACCGCTCTGGTGAGTCTCGTGTGCAACCAGGAAATGTGACATGGTGACGTCAGGATGGAAAAAACAAAACCACCATTTGTCCATTCGCGAATATTGGGGGCACCTCTGATGGGTGTCAGCTAGGGAAGACCATGCCAAGGTGGGCCACCCCGACTGCGGGACACCCAGCAGGCCGCACACATTGGGACGTGCTGGTCCGCATCCTAGATGTCTAGGCCTACCATGGTCCAGCCCATCTGTGCCAGACCTGAATAGGGTCGGCCTGGCTGGGGCAGACCAGACCCGGGCCCATCTGGACCCACATACACCTTTCTGGCCATATCTTGAGAATCATGCATTTTTTTGATGAACTGATTGTGGTACCGGGTTCCATGAATTGAGATAGTACTTTTCGTATAATCCAATTAAGTTTTAGAGAAAGTATGAGTACGACTTGGTTGGATCGAACCCGAATCCAATCGGGCCCTCGGAACGGAAACACTATTAACATTCAGACCGGGCATCCGATTGACACGCCACCAGTCGCGTTGGGACCTTCTTGACGTGCCATACCTTCGTAATACTTCTTCATGGGAATTTGTTCCATTTGAAGAATTTTCTGATGGATTGAGGAGAATAACCTCCTGGAATCAAGCATGCTTAGTGCGGAAACCCTGTGGCTGACTGTACTTGATGAATATCTAGATCATGTGTGGGTTATCTTCGGATCTTGTGTGGGTTTGCTTTTGATGATCCTATGTGGGTCATCTATAGATCCTATGTGGGTCATCTTTAGAACCTATTTGGTTCATCTTCAGATCCTATGTGGGCCATCTGCGATCCTATGTGGGCCAATAGCAGAGCTTCACGATGAAGTAAGATGATCTAGCGATACAACTAATCATCTATAATTCTGTGCTCAAGTTATAACTTCTGTGAGCTGAATCATTACCTTTGTGGTAGTTACCTTCATGGTATTCTTATATGTGGAATTAACTTTGTGGTACTGACCTTTATGGTGTTACCATTTTTGTATAATTTCCTTCGTGGAACAGTTGTGATTTCGGCTAGGAAGTTGGGCCTTGTGTTTTCTCAAGAACGAGTTGGGTATACTTGATAACTTAGGTATATGTACAGGAATATACCTACGTGGTGTTGACTATTGTTTTAATGATTTGTGGTTTATCCTTTGGGGGTTTTGAGAGACATTAGGTGGTCTCGTGGTCCCTACTGAGTATCGTTATACTCAACCGTGCACGGGCTACGCCCGCACCTTGCTGTGTCTTGTGCAGACCACTGACATCACTGATCGAGGTTGAGGGTACTTGGTCTGGTGGCTTCTCGGAGGAGGACCATAGATGTAGCATACCGCAGAGACGACCGTTTGAGAGCTATAACTAACCTTAAGTTATGATCCTTGACAGGTCTTCACAAGAGATGTTTTCAGTTTTACTTGTAAATTCCAGTTAGGCTTGTATTTTGGTCCGTTTAATTATTGTACACACCCTATTTACAATATATTTTAATTTGTGCTGGTATCTTTCTGTGTGATTTATTTTTGTGAGTTTACAGGTTAAATGGAAACACCATTCCAGTTTTAGGGATATTCCTTTCCTGTGCTAGTCACCAGCCCCTGGCCTATGAAAGGCGGGCTTCGAGTAGTCATGGCACGAGCCTCAGGGTTCAGGTCTTTACAATAGATATCCCATCCCACATCCATTATCGTACCTCAATGGGTGAAGATGAACCTTCTAGAACCTAGTGCTCTTCCATTTCTTGCTGATAAGTAGTGCCTCAGGAGATAAACAATGAAACTTCCTTCTTCATCCCTATCCAACAGAACTATCATCATAGGTATTTATACATATTCAACAGACATGGTTGTACCATAAAAGGGGATGTATGGAAATCCCTAAAATCCACCTCCTGTAATGTCACTTTTACTACTGTGAATCCTTAGAAAAAATGATGTCCTCCCTATATTTCGAATATCTATTTGGAGAATGCCTTATAGACATCAGAGCATTTAAAAGTCCCATAGCTTGTGTATCTATGTTTTACCTCCTTAAATAACTGTAAGAGTGGATGGGTGACAACAATTGACCAGAGGTAAGATACTCCATATCCCTCCAAAAATGATAACTATAATGAGGCCAATTGTTTGAACACCTTGTTCAGAAAATGCTAACTAGGCCTCTTATTGATAGAATCTGTCACCAAGTTCTCTTTACCCATAGTACATACAATCTCAAATTCAAAAACATGTAGTAATTATATCCAACAATTCATTATTTTCATTTTATGGAAGAAATACAACCCCACCACCACAACTGGAAAATGTCGATTCATAAAGCCCACGACATTGAGGTTTTTCCTATCCAATTGATGATGAATCAACTACACTCACCTTTGTGTGAATCCATTATATTATTCTTAGGTTTCCTTACCACCAACAAGGAAAACCATGTTTTAACACAATAGAGACACTGTCTTTTCCACATATAAAATCAATCTAATCCTAATCTATAGGTAATTATTCCATACCAAAATTGACATCATAAGGCCTTGATACCACTTCCAAGAGATCCCAACCAAAACAATCTTATATAAGATTAATGACACACAATTGGCACCAGTCCATGTTCAATTGGTCTACACTATAATGAGTATCCATGTGTGAGATTCAACTCAAGAGTTTAGAAAGGACCTCTGAGTTTGAAACATGATTTTTGGAATGAAATGAATGACTGGTATATGTGTCTATCAATACTGATGAAAAAGAATAATTGGCACAGATCGTACCCCAAATCATTCCTGGAGCCCTTGGGTCATCAGCCATGAATGAATGATGTTTTCCCACTAGTATCCCTCTTTCTACATGACCTTGTTGTAGACCACCTAGGGGTTTTGATGGTGTCATAATTTTTTTTACCACCTCCTCTTTCCCTCCTACCTCCTCTGCCACACCTTCCAGCTTATGGATCCATCAGTTCATGCATTCCCACTATTGAATATCACTAATTTTATCAATTCAGATAAGTGACTCTTATCCACAAATTTTACCTCTAGATCCCTTGAATAGTTAGGAATCCACTGAAGTATAAATTTTTCATAGATTCCCCCATGTAGATCTCACTCGAAGGTTCGAAACACTTAACACTGTTTCCTCATACCAACCTCACAGACTCTTGGACTTTATGCCAAACCTAAAACCATTAATACCACTCTTTCATGACCCATCCCAATGGGGTCCATGCTGTGACTACCCCTGGCCTGCCTCCAATAGGCCAGGGGCTGGTTATTAGCACCGAGTATGCATATCCAAATAATTGGAGGCATTTTACTAAGATAATTTACACACACACAACTCCAAGCCAAAAAATTTGGAATGTAAATGCACTATGTAATAAATGCATACATACAATAAGATACCAACCATGTAGTATGAATGTAGATAAATAAAAAGAAAACAGGGATACAATATAATCCATCCAAAAGAAATATACAGTAAAAGTGAAACCAAAAGTTCTTGAAACTCATCCGTAGAAAACCCTATCTAAAGGGAATGCTACAGGAAAGCTGTGTGAAGTAGTAGGAGCACACCGCAACTATATATCCCCTCTAAGAACCAACTATTTGTATTCCACCTAGGACTCTGTCAATTCATTGATCATCTACACAAGACACAACACATGTTAGAAATCCTCGTATAGTGGTGACTAAAACAATACACAGTTGGATATTGTGAAACCATAATAGAAATATAATAAAAAGTAAATTACAATGAAATACCAATATAGAAGACCAATAAGAGACTCTATGAAGGAACACCATAAAGGAACACCACTAAGGAACACCAAAAAGCAACACCACGATGGGACATGTCAGGAATCGTCCTTGGGGCCCGTGCCGTGACTACCCCAAGCCCGCCTTCCATAGGCCCGGGGCTAGCGACTATCACCAAGGAATAAATCCTGGTAAAAGGGAAGGCATTGCCTTTGTAAGTAAACCACAAACACCATTGAGAAAGCAAGCAGTAGAAGTAAACAGTAAGCAAAACTGAGAATAATAGTAAGTGCGGAAAGTAAGTGGGCCAGTATACAAGACCAAACTGAAAGTAAAGTAAAACTGGAAGGGAAACAGCAACTGACAAGTAAAGCCGCAACGCTGAGCTGTCCACTGGAAATCCCACCTGAAGGGTGGGTACAGATAGCCTCCACTGCTCCTCGGGTCCAGCCGACCACTTTGAGTACGTCCCGCCCAGTGGTCCACCTCCAGGTACCGAACTTCTCTACAAGCCTCAACCACAATCAGCGTTGTCCGTCGTCTGCAACCAACACAACGTAGTGTTGGAATAGCCCGTGTAGGGGTGAGTATAAGCTACTTAGTAGGGACCCCGAGACCCCCGAAGGTCTCCCATAATCCACAAAGGATAATCCACAAAGGAATTATACAATCACGAAGTAACATCCGACATTACTTAGGTATATGCCCATAGATACACCTAAGTCATCAATTCTCATTCGCCTCCAACATCCAAACCCAGGTACAACCCAATCCACACAAGAAAGCAAAACGTAAATCCACACAGGATAGCACAACGCAATCCAAAAAGGAAAGAAAAACAGGATTCAGCTCACACAGGTACACATCATTTGTAAAGTAAGAGAGATGATCAGATGTAGTCACTGATTTATCTTACTGGGACCCATGTAGGTTACAAGAACTGTAGTCAACGTAGTCGAACCTACAGAGGATTCCGGTACAATTGTATTCATCGTCGAACCCACATAGGATTCCAGTACGATAGTCTTCATCGTCGAACCCACATAGGATTCCAGTACGATAGTCTTCATCGTCGAACCCACATTGGATTCCAGTACGATAGTCTTCATCGTCGAACCCACATAGTATTCCAGTACGATTGTCTTCATCGTCGAACCCACATAGGATTCCAGTACGATTGTCTTCATCGTCGAACCCACATAGTATTATAGTACGATAGTCTTCATCGTCGAACCCACATAGGATCCCAGTACGATAGTCTTCATCGTCGAACCCACATAGGATTCCGGTACGATAGTCTTCATCGTCGAACCCACATAATATTCTAGTTAGATAGTCTTCATCGTCGAACCTACATAAGTTTCCAGTACGATAGTCTTCATCCTCGAACCCACATAGGATTCAAGTATGATAGTCTTCATCGTCAGTCGGAGCCAGCTCTAGGGTTCCCGCACTCAACAAGCTCGTTCGGTAGGGTCCGCTCCACAAGCCGAGAATCTGATACATCAACTGACACATAGTTCAGAGTTGATGTATCCAAAAGTCCCATATCACCAATAGGAACTCTACGTCGCAGACGGCGCGTCAATCGGACGCCCGGTCTGAGTGTTATTGGCTTTTTCGTCCCAGGGGCCCTGTTGGTTTTTAAGGAAAAACCAACCGGACCATACTCCACCTGCATCCAAACCATGGGCAAAGTAATCCAAAAGAACTTTCTCAATTAGAGAAATCCAACAAAGTCGAAGGCACGTCAATCGGACGTCCGGAGCTCAAGTTAAAAGCGTTTTCGCTCCGAGGGCCCGGTTGGTTTCGTGTACGAACCAACCCGGCCGAACCCAACGTACTCCTAAACTTTGAGTGTAATATACCGAAACTACTGTCTCGATCCAAGGACCAAATCTCCGCTAACGGTGTGTCGATCGGGGGCCCGTAGCTCAAGTTATGAGCAAAAGACAGAAAAGGTCCGAAAACGGGGGGTCTGGGCCCGGACAGACCCGGCCCAACCCCCCCTGGGTTGGCCCGCCCCGGCGGTCCGGCCAGCGCACTGGCGCTGGCCGGGCGCGGTGCAAGGCAGCCGCGGCCCCCCCGCGCGGGGGCCGCTCTGTGACACCCGGACTCGGCTAAGTCGCGTCCCTCCTCCGCGGTCCTGCGCGGCCGCGGCTTCAGCGGTGGCGGGTCTTCCCGGCGGCGCGTCGGGCGCCGCTGCATCCTAGAGGCCGGCTGCTGCTGGCAGCCACCTCTGTATGCCGACGCCACCATGCCAGCATGGCGCACTGGTGGTGGGTTCCACGGACCACCGGACGTGCTCCAGCGGTCCGATTTGCGCACGGTCTTTTCTAGTGCTCGTCCCGTGACTCGTTCTTCACTGAAAAGCCTTCAAAATTAACTTGTGGCTCCGTTTGTCATCGCCCGCCAATCCGCGCATAACAACAAGAAGGGCGGTGGGTTTGGACTTGTTTGTTGGTCCACACTAACCGCATTAGCCAGTTTTAAATTCTCACAACAATCATATTTAACAACGGGGAATATAAATCACGAAGATTAAAAAAGAAACAACCCCTACCTCGTCATATTAGTCGAACGTGCGTTCTTCGCGGGATTGACCATCGTGGAAGAAGAGGATCGTCATGTCGCGGAAGGGGCGTCACATCGTCGCGGTACACGACGTCGCGTCGACGATCTCCAAGGGTTAAATAAAGCACATAGATTTAATTTCACGAATGAAATCCATGTTGCGGATAAAATCCCCAAAGGAATTTAAAAGATTTGAAATCTCCTACCTCAAGCAGTTGATCGAAGATTTGTCGCGGGGAAAGAACGTCGCGGAAGAAGCGTCGGCATCGCGGTACTCAGAGTCACGTCGTCGATCTCCGAGGGCTCGGTATTTTTCGTTGCCCTTTCTTCGGAGGCCGGAGTTCTTCGTGTTCTTTGCGTTCTTCACGTTCATCACGTTCTTCGCGTTATTCGCGGAGTAGGATGAAGATCTTTAGAGATTCTCCAAAGGTTTAACACAATATCTAGATAATAAAATAAGTCCTCATCTTATTTTATAATCAACTAAAGAATTTGATAACAAAGATAAGAAACGAACAATTAATTCAAAGAATTAATTGTAAAATTTATCTGCCCAATTAAATGGGGCGTTTCTTTACCAGAAAAACACATAGTTGACCTTCATTAAAAGGAGGTTTTCGCGGGTGCGTTACTTAGAGGAAAAGAAATGGTGGGGATTGTGCGGGCCCCACCTCCCAAATATCCTACGATGACGGTAGGATATTTTGGGTTCCACCCTATCCGCTTCAACTCAGCTTAAGCAGCATTATGTGGATTTAAGTGTCTTTAAGTGAAATAAAATAAAGTTGTCGCACCACTTTATTTTATTTTCTTCACTTAACCAAAAAATTTAAAAACCACACCCGAGAAAACACAACTCCGGAATAGGCATTTCTAAGAAACTACCGGCGATGCGATTCCATCGGTTCCCTCAGAATTTGATTTCGAGCACAGTTTAAAAAGTTAGGAAAACCTACTTGTTCATTCACTGAACGTACCCGAGCCAAACTTTGGAAAATGATTCTAGGCACACCGGGCCTCAGAATCAGGTGCCGTCAGAAACAGCGTTCTCTTAAAAGTCCAAATAAAATTAAAAAAAAAATTTCCTTGAATTTTACTGGTCTTTACATCACTCCCACCTCAGAGCTTTATGTCCCTGTAAAGATACAACATAATCTAAGGAAATAAAGGTGGGTACTGAGCACGCATCTGAGCCTCCCGCTCCCAAGTGCTCTTCTAGAGGTTCCCGTGCTGCCATCTGATGCGTGATAGAGGGATAGATAATCCATGGAGAACCCGCTCGTGTCGATCCTCGATCTCCACCGGGACCTCCACAAAAGTCGCCCCATGATTAACGTCCAACTCCCCATGGTCAAAGATATGCGTCGGGTCGTGCACGTATCTTCTCAGCTGAGATACGTGGAAGACATTGTGAACCTGGTGCAACTGAGGTGGATGTGTCCAGTGGGAAACCACCTCACCTACCCTGCTGAGGACCTAGAAGGGTCCAAAGAAGTGCGGAGACAACTTGTCGCCTTGGACAAAATTCTGTAACTCGCGTAGAGGTGAGACCCGCAAGAAGACGTGGTCGCCATCCTAGAAATCTAGTGGACTCCGCCTCCTGTCAGAAAAAGACTTCTGCCAGTTTTAAGCTGTCCTCTTGCGCTCCTGGATGACTTGGACCTTTCTGGTCCTACAAGAGCTGCTGTGATTTCTTCTTTGCCGATAAGAGAAATCCGGTCTCAGCCCCTTGATGAACCACATTCTTCTCCTAATATAGTCAATCCCGAAATAGATGATACTATTCCATACCAAGGATGACGTCGTAAGGCCTCGATGCTACTACCAAGAGATCCAACCGTTACACTCACCTACAAGGGTTGAGTCACACTATCGGCATTAGTGTGTGGACACGGGTTCTCCTCTAGTATGTATCTCAAAGTGGGGGTCATGTCAATGGTTTTTAAACCAGAACCTCTTAGTAACAACTAAAAGAGAGGACAGGAAGGTAAACATCATAAGAAAAGTGTCTTTTTATTACTGCAACTCAAAGTACAAAGATACAAAGAAACATCGAACAAACATCAACAGAGCTAGAAGCGACATGAACAAAAGTCTCCATGTATGGAGCTAGTCCTGCTCCTATCCATCTGCTCCCGGAGCTCCATGATCGTAGGTCTCAACTGCCTGAAGGTGAGCTCTTCCCTGACCACCTGTTCCCTGCGGTCGGGGTGGTCTCCCAGGTGGTGGTGTGGTAAGGCCTCAAAGCGTCGTCCACCACCTGCTGATCGGCCATCTCCTCTACCTCGCCCGCCTTCTCCCTGCGGACCATCATGGTCGAACATTTTCCTGGTAGGTTCCTCTACTGCCTTTTGTTCATCAGCAGGACGAGTCGGGCATTCTCGTGCAATGTGACCTTGCCCGCCGCATGCGTAGCATTGCCTGCTCCTCGAGTAGCTGGATCTCCTTCGTGTGCCCCCGCACAACCAAATCATCACCCTGAGATTTCCCATCTAAAGGTCTGGCCCGCTTGGACCTTTGCATCACCTGTCGACTACCAGCTGCAGAAGACTCCGATACGGGTCTTCCTGCGAAGGGTCCTGCCGCTGGTGCATGCTCGGTGAGGAAACTCTCCACTAAAAGGGCTCTCTCAAACACCTATGCCTGCGTCGGAATGTTGAGGGAGTTCATCGAGGCCCTGATCTCATGCCTTAGTCCCTGCTCGAAGGTCCGTGCCTGGAAGAACGGATCCCGTACCGTATCGGTGGAGTAGCACGAGAGATCAGTAAATCTCATCGAGTACTGGGCAACCGACATGCTGCCCTGCCGTAGCTGTAGTAGCTCCTGGATACGCACCGCACAGAGGGTGGCTAGGACGAACTCCGAGCGGAAGATGCTCTCAATTTCCGTCTAGAGGAGAGATGCCTCATCGTGTACCTGGAGCATCAAGCTCAACCATCTGTCTGTCACCGCGTGCAGGAGGCTTGCTGCGAGGATCACCATGAGGTCTTCTGGTGTCCTCACTAACCCGAAAACCCATACAACTGCCTCCAGCCAGTCCTCGGCGGCCTGAGAGTCCGTCTCCCCTGCGGAACCTGGGCTGTTCTGGCGCTGAAACTCATGAAGTGCACTAAGGCGGCGTGCATCGTCAGCGGCTGGGGTAGGTAGCATCGGTGGCTCGGCGGGTAGAGGTTCCGTCGGTGCCTCTGCTGTCAAAGGGCCCTGTACCGAGTCCTCATCGTTCGGTGGTCTCTCCCCACGCACAACGCTCGGAACCCTAGCTGGCTACCATCGTGGGTCCATCCTGAAAAAAGACAGGTGCGCCATGGTCAGAACAGTATACCTGGTGAGCTGACACAAAGTAATCACAAAGAAAACTTGAAACACACATGGAATCAAGGTTTTCGTAAATTATGTCGGAAATCAGAAGTCAGGGTCCTGGTGTACGGATATATCGGCCGCTGCACCAACACTGGACTCCATGGACTGATAACCACACTCAATACTCATAACACTATTTATTTACACAGAAAGATTAGAGTCCCAAGTTCTGCAGTAGAACCAAACTCCTCTGATACCAATTTGTCCCGACCCGTCCTCGGGGCCTGTGCCGCGACTACCCCAAACCCACCTTCCATAGGCCAGGGGCTGGCGAGTAGCACCAAGGCGTAAATCCCGGTAAAAGGGAAGGCATTGCCTTTGTATGTAAACCACAAACACCACAGAGAAAGCAAGCAGTAGAAGTAATCACTAAGCAAAACTGAGTACAACAGTAAGTGCATAATGTAAGTGGGCCAGTATACAATCCCAAACTGAAAGTAAAGTACAACTGGAAGGGAAACCAGCAACCAAAAAGTGAAGCCGCAACGCCGAGCTGTCCACTGGAAATCCCACCTGAAGGGTGGGTACGGATTGCCTCCACTGCTCCTCGGGTGCAGCCGACCGCTCCGAGTATGTCCCGCCCAGTGGTCCACCTCCAGGTACTGTCCTGCTTCGCAAGCCTCAACCACGATCAACGATGTCCGTCGTCTGCAACCAACACAACGTAGTGCGGGCATAGCCCGTGTAGGCGTGAGTATAATCTACTCATTAGGGACCCCGAGACCCCCAAAGGTCCCCCAGAATCCACAAAGGATAATCAACAATGGAAAGATACAATCACGAAGTAACATCCGACAATGTTTAGGTATATGCCCATACATATACCTAAGTCATCAATTCTCGTTCGGCTCCAACATCCGAGCCCAAGTACAACCCAGCCTACAAAAGAAAGCAAAACATAAATCCACACAGGATAGCACAACACAATCCACAAAGGATAGCAAAACATGATTCAGCTCACACAGGAACACATAATTTGTAAAGTAAGAGAGATGATCATATGTAGTCACTGATTCATCTTACTGGGACCCATGTAGGATACAAGCACTGTAGTCATCGTCGTCGAACCTACAGAGGATTCCGGTATAATTGTCTTCATCGTTGAACCCACATAGGATTCCAGTACGATAGTCTTCATCGTCGAACCCACATAGGATTCCAGTACGATAGTCTTCATCATCGAACCCACATAGGATTCCAGTATGATAGTCTTCATCGTCGAACCCACATACGATTCCAGTACAATTGTCTTCATCGTTGAACCCACATAGGATTCGAGTACGATTGTCTTCATCGTCGAACCCACATAGGATTCAAGTACGATATTCTTCATCATCGAACCCACATAGGATTCCAGTACGATAGTCTTCATCGTCAAACCCGCATAGGATTCTAGTACGGTAGTCTTCATCATCGAACCCACATAGGATTATAGTATGATAGTCTTCATCGTTGAACCCACATAGGATTCAAGTACGATAATCTTCATCGTCAGTCGCAGCCAGCTCTAGGGTTCCCGCACACAACAAGCTCGTTCGGGAGGGTCCGCTCCACGAGACTAGAGTTTGATACATCAACTGACACATAGTCCAGAGTTGATGTATCCAAAAGTTCTGTATCACCAACAGGAACACTACACCACAGACGGCGTGTCAATCGGACGCCCGGTCTGAGAGTTATTGGCGTTTTCGTCCTAGGGGCCCTGTTGGTTTTTAAGGAAAAACCAACCCGACCATACTCCACCTGCATCCAAACCTCGGGTGGAGTAAGAAAAAGGATCCGTCTCACTTAGAGGAATCCAAAAAAGTCGACGACACATCAATCAGACGTCCGGAGCTCAAGTTATAAGCGTTTCCACTCCGAGGGCCCGGTTGGTTTCGTGTATGAACCAACCCGGCCAAACCCAAAGTACTCCGAAACATTGAGTGTAATATACCGAAACGCCCGTCTCGATTCAAGGATCGCATCGCTGCTGACGTTGCATCGATCGGAGGCCCGTAGATCATGTTATGAGCAAAATACCGAAAAGGTCCGAAAACAGGGGGGCACGGTCGGCGCGCTGGCGCTGGCCAGGCGCCGCGCAAGGCATCCGCAACCCCCCCTCGCGGGGGCCGCTACGTTACACCCGAACATGGGTTAAGCCGCTTCCCTCCTCCTCAGTCCCATGCGGCTTCAGCCGCGGCGGGTCTTCCAGGCGGCGCGCCGACGGGGGGTTCTGCGGACCACCAGACGCGCTCTGGTGGTCCGAATTGCGCGCGGCCTTCGCCAGTGCTCATCCCGAGACTCATTCTTCACTACAAAGCCTTAAAAATTAACTAGCGGCCCCATTTGTCCTCACCTGCCAATCCGCGCATAACAACAAGAGGGGCGGTGGGTTTGGACTTGTTCGTTGGTCCGCACCCACCACGTTAGCGGTTTTTAAAGTCTCACAACAATCATATTTAACAACCAGGAATATAAATCATGAAGATTTAAAAATAAACAACCCCTACCTCTTCGTTGTTTTCGAACATGGGTTCTTCACAGGATTGACCGTCGCGGAAGAAAAGGATCGTCGCGTCATGGAAGGGGCGTCGCGTCATTGCGGTACACGACGTCGCGTCGACAATCTCCAAGGGTTAAAGAAAACACACAGATTTAATTTCCCGAATTAAATCCATATTGAGGATAAAATCCACAAAGGAATTTAAAAGATTTGAAATCTCCTACCTCAAGCAGTTGATGAAAGATTTTTTGCGGGGAAAGAATGTCGTGGATGAAGCGTCGGCGTCGCGGTACTCAGCGTCGCGTCATCGATCTCCGAGGGCTCGGTGTTCTTCGTTACCCTTTCATCGGAGGCTGGTGTTCTTCCCGTTCTTTGCGTTCTTCGCGTTCTTAGAATTCTTTGTGTTCTTCGCAAAGTAGGATGAATATCTTTAGAGATTCTCCAAAGGTTTAAGACAACATCGAGATAATAAAATAAGTCTTCATCTTATTTTATTATCAACTAAAGAATTTGAAAAACAAGGATAAGAAACGAACAATTAATTCAAAGAATTAATTGTAAAATTTAACTGCAGAACTAAATGGGGTGTTTCTTAACCAGAAAAACGCATAGTTTACCTTCATTAAAAGGATGTTTTCGCGGGTGCGTTACTTAGATGAAAAGAAACGGTGGGGATTTTGCGGGCCCCACCTCACAAATATCCTACCAAGAGGGTAGGATATTTTGGGTTCCACCTTATCTGCTTCAACTCAGCTTAAGCAGATTTAAGTGGATTTAAGTGAAATAAAATAAATTTGTTGCACCACTTTATTTTATTTTCTTCACTTAACCCCAAAAATTTAAAAACCACACCCGAGAAAATGCAACTCCAGAAGAGGCGTTTCTAAGAAAATAACGGAGTTGCGATTCCATCGGTGCACTCGAAATTTGATTCCGAGAACTGGTTCAAAACTTAGGAAAACTCGCTCGTTCGTTCACTGAATGCACCCGAGCCAATCTTCTGAAAATGATTCCGGGCACATCGGGCCTCAGAATTAGATGCCGTCAGAAACTGCATTCTTGTAAAATTCCAAAGAAAACTAAGAAACAAATTTCCTTGAATTTTACGGGTCTTTACAGAACACCACTAAGGAACATCACCAAGGAACACCACTATTAAACACCATGATTTAAGAATACTAAGGAACAGCATGAGGGAATTCCACTAAAGAAAACTATAAAGGAACACCGTGAAGGAACAACACTAATGAACACCATGAAGTAACACCAGGAAGGAACACCTCTAAGGAACACCAACATGGAACCCCATGAAATAACACCATGATGGATCAAACCTATGGAACACACCCATGGAATAGTACTAGGGAACACCACTAAGGAACACCATGATGGAACACCATGATGGAACATCACAAAGGAACAACATGAAGGAACATCGTGAAGGGACACCACTAAGGAATGACACTAAAAAACCCCCTGAAGGAAAAGAATAAAGGAACACCACAGTGAAACACTAGAGAGGAGCACCAAGAAGGAACACCACTAAGGAACACCACTATGGTACGCTACAAATGAATACCAAAAAAGAACACCAATAAAAAAATCCACAAAGGGACAACACAAAAATACATTTATAACACCGCCAAAGATATACAAATTGTATACCATAACGAAATACATGAAGCATACCACAATGAAATATTAATGTCAACACACACATGTATTAATGTATAAAATGGAAAGTAGTATTATCATACCTATAACATAGAAAACCCAGTATCAATAACACATGGAGTGTTGATAACACATTGAGTATCGATAACACGTGGAGTATCGATAACACACATAGTGTCGATAAACCATGGAGTGCTGATATGTTAGGAAGACCCAAAATAATGTAGTTACCAATTCATGTAGCAATCACGTCACATAGTCACTAAGTCACTATGTCACAGCCAGCTGCATGATCCTGCACATAATGAACATGTAGCGGGAGAGCCTACTCCACAATACTTTTGGATGTATTCAAAATTTCACAAAAAATCCCATTGAGTATCTCAAAAGGAATGTCTCTTCTAATGGGTGACAACACCACAAAAATATAGTCAAACATGTAGATAGATTAAAATTTATATTTTTTTTACTAGAAATGACCAAACATGGTCATATTCGTATCCGACCAGTGTCTGATTAGGTTCTAATCAAACCCTCATAACCCGACCTGACCCGTTGGATGACCTAACCTGGTTCAGCCGACGTGGCCTAGTTGTGTACGCCCAAGACAGATCCAGCCTATCTCCACCTGATCCTACCCACATAAAGATAGGTCGACCACCTCTCCACATGTATCCTACCTCGGCCGCATTCCCCATTCGTAAACTCAGAATCCCTCACTGTGTTTCCTGGTCTTCATCATAGCCTCCTGTCATAGGTCTAATGTAGCCCTCGACATTCAAGCGGCTTCCACCACTGCATCATGCATCTTTCCTATGGAATGTATCCATTACCACTAGCCACCGGTGACACCAACATTCTAGTCGCCTCTTCCATGGTCCACTAGTTCAGCTTTATTGAGCTATATTTTGAAAAAAAATCTTGATTTTTATCCTCAGGTCTGGTTATTCACTACCCCTAATTAAATCAGCATCACGATCTATTCCAATTAAAATCATTCAAAAGGTGATATATTGAAAATATCATTGATCTCTTTTTTTTCTATGATCACCACACTTATGTTTTGTTTTCATGGTGTTGGATATTCATTCTCATATTTTAGTTATATTATTGAATGTACCACAATCTCTCAATAATAAACCATGGATAACATGAAGAACATAGATAATATTAGTTGGAGAAAAGAACAAGGACCAATTAGATGAATGAAACATGGATGTTATTCATTCCGACAAAGATCCATTCAATAAGAATGAATAACGAAGGTTTATAAAATCACAAATATTATATCTAAATTTTTTAAACCTAGAAAATTAACCATCCATTAAGAACTACCAAACCACAGATCAACTTGTTCGTTGGTTGGTCAACGTTCATCATTGAATTTATGAACAAGGAAATAATCAACAAAAAAGAAACACCCTACCTCAAGTTTGGATTGGTCATTGATGAGGAATGAGTACATATCTATTATTCACAAGATCTTCTAGATCCATTGGAATAACGATCCACAATTCGATCTTCGATTTTTCATTTTTCACTTGAGAGGATTCATTCTCCATGATCTCCCTAAAAATTCTATAGAATTCATAGGGTTATATAGATAACCCTAGGATTACTTCATAATGTTTTTAAGTGAAATCGGTGTTGCATCAACAAAATAGTTTATCATTGAATTGTTTAATTATGAATACACCCTTTTTGGGGTTTTCCAAATAATCCAAGTGCGGACTAAAGATATGTAGCACCTAGAAAAATCAACACATTATGAAATCAGAAGTGGTCTCAGATTTCTAATCTGAGTGTCCATTCATTAGTTATCAGTATTTGAAAATAAAATAATTTTTATTTGATTGTTTAATTTTTGGTTGATTCCTAAATCTTTCATTCACATCCATCCTACACTGGACAATGTTTGGCATCTCCTACAGTAAATCTACTATAACAAATGCAATGGTGCCATTAGATTTTTAAATTTGTCACATGTTTCATAGTTATTTCACTTTTTTGGAAACCATTGTGCCAGTGATCTTAAAAAAATAACATTATTCAATGAACTGTTATGGGCACACCAGGCCTTGGAATTGCACGCTGGCTTTGCGCCTTGTCTCAGAAGTTTTCCAAATAATCTTATAAAATAAAATCATCTAAATCTGATTCATTACAATATTATTCAGAAAAAATGTGATATTTTATTCATGAATGTTTTTAATGATCTTTTTATTGTGATTATATACATAAATGAAAAAAATAATTATTTTTACATTGATTGTTATATGTTACATTTATACCATACTTATTGTTATTATGGATGATTTAGGATTATAATGAACTAGGATAGAATTGAAATTCACTTCCTTTTTCATTTTTGTAGTAATAATCTATAATTTGAATTATTCACTTTCTTGTGATCATTGACCATTAAATTTCCCCAAAACACACATATTATATATCATGAATATGTGTATTTCTTAATTCATACATCATATCTACATATGGTGTACCAAATTGAGTTCTATTTTATATCTGGGGAAATGTTGTTGAATTTGTATTATTCAATCAATATGGATACTAGATGATAACAACCTTTTCATATGAAAATATAATTTATTTGATATATGTGGAACCATTTTGAAACCTATGCCACATGTGGGTCCTGATTAGAGATTTCCCATCGATGCATCATTTGTATCACGGGATGAATCCTTTGGATAGCCTTATTTAAGAGTGTCTTCACCTAGTATGTTATAAAAAATCTTATGAATTCTCTTGAAATTAAATGTATCATGTTCATAGGAAACATTGAATCCAATAAATAAAGCATTTCCTTTATTCATTATCGTGTTTTTAATATCTAGTATATTTTCACTAGGAAATTACCATTGTATGTATTTTATTGTAAGTTTTAGATTAAATTTGAATGTGTTGTCAGTTTTTTAAACATTAATATTGATTATGACTTACATATTCAGGATGTAATATTTTATAAATGTTCTTAGTGTTATTTTATTTACATTTTCATATTAATTATAATTAATTCTTCACGATTTATTTATTTGTACATAATACATAATTAAATTTTTTGATCACCCTTAATTGGCTTCCATTAACTATAATTCCACGACTTTTACAATGAATGATATATTGTAAAATTATATAGATAATATAGTTATTATCGAAAAAATATTGTAATTTATTTATTCAAATTTAATGGAAGTCTCAGTTTTTATTTAGTGTTCCAAGACTAATAAACTATTTAGTCTATTGGGATGAAACTGTGGGTATCTTATGCCTATGTATTCCTAGTAAGAATGGTCTCCAGGCTTCTGGGGTCAGAGTAAGAAAAAATTTTGTGTGATACTATATTTTAGTTGTGTATTATAGGATACGATTTTTTAAAAACAATTATAGTGTATGGTGTTGTATTGGAATATATATTTTGGATAAAATGTTACAAATAGGGAATTGACATGTCATTACTGTAATAATATAATATACAATAATTTGGTTTAGATATCAACCATCATTTATTAATCTCATCATATAATGTGGATTTGATGGTATTATGTAATTTCTAAAATGCAGCATTTCTATTTTGGATTGATATATGATATAAGAGAGATAAAAACAGAGAAATTTGAAGTTTGAGTTACTTGAAAATCATTTTTTTATTAATTGAACCAACCTTGTATGTGGTTTAAAGAGACATAATCTTTTTTTGGATTAACTAACTATAATTATAAATTTATGTTTTCTTTATCTTATCTATTTTTTTACATCTCCCATAGAGACCCCGAAAACTATTAATAATTATTTACTAAATTTGAGTGTTCATATGGGGTTATCCAATTGTTTTTTTGTTTTATTTAATTAATGAAAAATAAATTAATTTTTACCTAACTCTTTATTAATTACTTATATTCATTCATCTTTTAAAAATTTTAGAAAATTATTTATTGATTAATTCAATAGAAGAATGATATGTAATTTTATGGAATGTTTTTATTTTGTATTTCCAAATGAAAATGATTTAATTTGAATATTAATATTTCATATATCAATTAAAAATGGATTTAAATTATTTTAACCATATTTTACATTGTTTAAAATTAATATATATACATTTTTGACATATTGATTAGAAGTTCCATTACTCTTTTCCTATTAATGAATGTAGAACATAATTTAATTGTTATAGAAAAATGTAAATATAGAAAAAAGATGGATTAATTGTCACTTTAAATATATAGTAATTTTTGTAATAAAATTTGTGAAAATTAACATTGATTAAATGAATTGAATTAAAAAAGTTAACAGTAGATGATAAAAGATAAAAACTACTTTTTCTATTTTTCCATATTTTATAATGTTATTATTTTTGTTAGATTTTATTTTGATCCTTTGATGTTTTCATTAATATGTTTGTGATTAAATACTAATGAGGTCAGGGGATAAATGGATGGCTACTTATTAATTTACATTTGATGTTTAGTTGTGGATACATGAAGTAGATTTATTTTGGAAATATGATTGTATAAATGATTTATAGATGAGTTAGTAGTGTATTTAGAGAGTTATTTTTATTATTCTATTATGATTATATTTATAATGGGAATTATTGTTTCTTGTTTAGTTATATATTAAGTTGGCATGTTATGAGATTATATGATGTTAATGATATTTTATGAATTTGGATAAATATATTTTTTATGTAGTATTATAGTTGTTTGAGGAATATATAATACCCTTATGTTGATATAGTGATGTAGTATTTTTGAATTTATGTGGCCTTAGGGAAGTTTTATTCAAAATGGATGATATAGATGAAGGATGTTGTATTGTTACCAAGTATTTTGATGTTGTTTGTATAGTCTTACATCATATTAATTTTTATGTTGGATTTTAATATTTTTTACTTAGGGTGAACATTAGATTCCATGGTTATATAAAATCTATCATTAGAGTTGTTGATAGATAGTGAAAATGGACAAAAAATAAATTTTCATAATGATTTTATGGTTTTATGGAAGGTACTGTGGATGTCAATTAATAGATATTTAATTATATGGATATTGTTTTTTATTCCTATGTCATATTGAGTTTTATTTATTTATTCCATTCACTCAATATTTATTATATATATTCATATTACATAATAATGTTTTGAGGATGAGCTTACTAGGTATAATTTTATGGTCACTCTATTATTATATATTAGTAATTAATTATTGGATTTTTTTGAGGATTTTTTAGAGTCATTAAACAAGTTTTGTGATGTTATAGAAGGGATTCGATTGATTGTAGTGACCCAACACTAGATATCCTAGAGATGGTGTCTATAAATAAAAACAATATCCAGATTACAAGGATGAAATCCCTGAAGGACTCATCAATTTAGTAGTCTTGGTAAAAACAGATACATAGATGAGTATTGTGTTATAAATTGAGACCCTAATTACAACATAATTTTTTCATCAAAACAAATAATTACACAAAGGATAACTCTAATACATCTAGTATAATACATAATTTCTTTCATATTTTTCTTCTTAGATTCTTCGGGAAATCAAAATAATAAGGGCGATCTCAAATGATCAGTAAGGGTAAAATATCTAGAAAATGTAATAATAAATCAATGAGAATAGTCAATATGGAATGAAATGTAACTAAACACACATTCCATGTAATCAATAAACTAAATGAATGTACATAAAAAATTTGGAATGGTAATAACTAGAAACACGTTCCTTTTAAATAACTATATATTGAAATTATAATATGGTAAGGTACGAATCAAAAACACATTCTATTTAAAATGAACTGAAATGAAATGAATCCATTGATATATCGATGAAAAATATCAGCAATGAATAATAACTAGAACTATGATAAGGGAAATGCTTTCACAATGGACGTGAAGTCTAAGTCACACAAGGAGCTATTACAATAAATATCTATCCACCAAATAGTTTAAAACAACAGATCTATCATGCATTTAACTTTCACAATTGGTTTATCTCATGAGAACCTACTAATGCATCGAGGAGCTATATAATATTCAGGCTCCATCCGTCACTGCATGTCCTAATAATTCCACATATTGAATATCAAAATTAAATAATATGACATATAAAATGACCATATTGGATGAGAAATACAGATTTATCAAATAAATATCAAATTAAACATTGTATGTATGTAGGTATACATTTTATATAATACTGATATCCATGAAAAATAAAATGGACAATTTAGCGGAAATTCATTGTTCATTTATCAGTGGAGATTGAATATTTCATCTGGACCCAAAAACATGTCAATGAATTTAATTTGAATATTATCCTTTTCCAAATCAATAATAAATAATCTAGAGGAGGAAAATAATGGTATTTATATAAAAAATCCCAAGTGGAGTTAAATGAAGTGTTATTGTCTTCAATGAAATAATGGAATAAAATTTAAAAATATTCCATAGGGAAAAAATCCCTTTTCTTTTGAAAATATTTGTAATTTAAAATATCTTTTTAAAAACATTTAGATGGTGGATTTATTGAAATGAAAGTGGATACATTCATACATGTCGTATGAGGGAAAATGAATATTCATTTTCTACGGAAAAAGGATTAAAAATTCCTCATTTAGAAAGTGAAAATAATATTTTTTGTAAGATATTCCTAAAGAACAAAAGGGTAAAATTTCCTTACAAAATCATTTCAAAATGATTTTTCAAATAATTTTTAGAAAAAAAATGGTTTTTAGAAGAAAATAGCTTCTCCGATTAATTAGGGAAATAAATTCAGGTTTTATTATAGAGATTTTCTAAAGTACCTTGAGTACAGAAGAGTAGAGAAATGGTACTAATAATTTAAAATGGATATTATTAACTAGATAATAATTAATGGGATTATTTTTCCATGGTTATATAATTTCTGCGAATGGAAATTCCATTTTAAGATCATTAGGATCAGTCTTGAGGAAAATAATCTGTAAAGATTACAATATGTCCCATACCACACTAAATCGTTATTAAATTAGAAACCACGTGAAATAATAATATTATATGAATATTTTAAATACCATTATTTTAAAAATAATTCATTATATAATATGTCAAAATGGGATGTAGGTACGCCACACAAACTAAGTAAGTGTTGAAAATTATATTTATCGCATGGTTATAAAATTTAGATGGACGTACTTACTAATGTAGTAACAACATCATTTGAAAATAAAAATGTTATAATCCTTAAACATAACATTCAAAATACATGAAGATGATATAAATCTTGATATTATATTTCTATGTGGCATTAGATACACTACATATAAAAAATTTAGTGTACAATAATTGAGTATGAATTATTTAATAAAAATGAGACAAGAATCCCTTACCATAGGTTTCCATCTAGGTGAACGTCCTTCAAATTACCATATAATAAAAATATATTTATTTTCTACATTCATCAATACCTTTTTCAATGTTATAATTTCTTGTATTTCACTAATCATAATGTAGTGAATAACTCCTTAAACAATTAAATATATGTTGGGTGTTTTTTTTACAAAATTTAGTATATGTGTCAAAAAAAATATTGTTTGTCATCTATGTTCAACATTGTAATTATATAAAATCTCCAAAATAATTACCATGAAATAATTAAAATATCGTTTTCATCAATTATAATGTTAAAATCAATCATTAAACTTGTTTTTGAAAAATTAATCAATGTTACAATCATGGTGATAGTATGTCGTACGTACGCATGAGTAAAATTCCCATTTTTATATTATTTTTATTCTACATGGTGTTTTTTATGTCTCCTAATTTTAATTATAACCATCATTTATAAAATCAATGTATCATGTTAATTAATAACATCACCTTGAGGGTGAGTTTGACCATGCTTTCTCAAATGATGATATCATATTAACATAAAATGAAAAGCACTAAATTTATGTATTATAAAATATTTACAGAATTATAAAGACACAATAAATATAATATATAATATATATATATATATATATATATTACATCATAATGGTCACCATGAGAATTTATAATGGATGAATGAACAATCATCGTTTCATGAGGTCGTACTTTTCATTCTAGATAAACATTAAGATTGTTACCAGTTATATGGTGGTGCATGTAAATGTAGGTTAATATATGAGCATAAAAATATCATACAATACTATGGATACTTATTTTTTATACATGAACATAATAAGGAGATTTTAGGGGTTGGAGAATGGAAATTAATCAAGAGATATTGAGAAAAATCAATACCTTTTGATAGTGTAACATCATTTAGTGTATACCAAAAGCTTCATTGGATTTATTTATGACATAAATGTTGAGTCTATGTCCTGGGATGATATTATTTGAGGCAATTTGGGCATATCGTGTCCAAACATAAGATTCTATATAGGTGTGAGGAATTGATAGAGGTGGTTGCCTTTTGTAAGGATAAAAAATGACCCTGATTGTATTCTTGAAAAGAAGTTAGGTGTGCACATATTATTACATAATTAAATTAATTCAAAACAACAAAAAATTATTAATGGAAGGGTCATGTCTTAAATATGTCTATCCAATTTGTGTGGGACTAGTTTCTAGGTCATTTGGTCCCTTAATGTTATGGTTTTATTCAATTTTAGGACTAATTACACCTCAATCATTGTAATTACTTTTAATCACATGTACTAATCATTTTTGTCAAAATTTAGATGATCACAGTTGAAAAAATATAATCTGGAATAAATTGGATTATGTCTATTTTTTGAAAATAATTCATATATTCTATAAAAATAAGTGTAATGTTAATCTCCCACACGTATATATTAACTTGTTTTTTTTTGTAGAAAATCCTTCAAAGGATTGTTATGATTTTAAATTAAATTTAAAATTTATATTGATTATAAAGAAATAAATAATATTAATAGATGTATAATTTATCCACTGTGACTTTAGAAAAATATTTATAATATTATTTATCATCAATAATAATTTAAATGAAAAAGTATATTTTAACTAAAATGTAATATTTTCACAATGCTCTAAAAAATGAGCTTTCTCGAAAAAAAACCAATAAATTCATCATAAGATAATTAGGTCTTTATAAATTCAAAAAATATGTTTATTTTATCAAAATAAATTTATATGTTTGTAATAATTATCATTTAAAATAGGTTCTCTAATAAAAGGCGTTAAAAAATGTCGGAAAAAAAATATATATTTTTATCTGAAATTTTGGTTTGATCTTATCATATGTGTACCAAATATATTGGATGATTATAAAAAATAATTTATTGAATATGTAAAATATTTATTAAATTTTGATCACTGAATAATTTTATTTAATTTAATATATTACGTTAAAATAGATATGTGAGAAAAAAATAGTTTTCAATAAAAAAATATTCTATTAATATTTAATTGGTTCTTATATTCATTTATAATATATTTATAACCAATTATTTTGTTTCGTAAACAATATATTTTCATATGTTTGTTAATAATATTCCTTTCAGAATGTTTATATCTTATTATATTAAATAATAATGTTTTAATTATATATTTTTTCTTTGTAACATTCAGTATTGCATATAGTGTATGCCATCGAAGAAGGTCATGTGTGAATGTGAAAAAATATATATAAGAAGGTCATTGATATGTATGTTGAATTCTATCCTTGGATGATATCCAAAGTCACCAAATCGGGCCTCGGAGCAGCAATGTTCTACTCTTCTATGGCATGATAGGTTTTCCTCCTCAGTTCTCTCTTTCTCCTCTCCTTTGGGCTCCAGTTTGACTATTCGGCTCGAAGTGTCTGCTCCTCTCGATGATGGTGTGTATTATGGTTGTGGATCTACATTGGCATCACTCCTTCTGGCGGTATAATGCTTTGTTTTGTGGTGTGCCGCTTTTACTGGATTCAGTGATTCATGACTATTGTGTCATGGTCGGTGATGGCCTTTGTTTTGGAGGGTGACGTCGTTATGGAATACTGGAGAAGGGTTTTTCATGTGGGATCCAAATCTGGCATCAGCGGGTGTGGCATTGGGATGGGATATTAGTTCTGACTTTTTATGGTGGGAATGGCCTCAGCCTCAGAGTGATGTGGTGGAGGGGGGGGGGGGGGACTTCTGGTGGTAGGAGAACATGCCTTCCTTCGAGAATGTTCGATCATGGTGTGTTCTTCATTTTGTTTTCTGCATTGTTGGTGTGATTGGTCGAAGTTTGGTCACAACCTCTAGTTTCTGTTTTTTATCATGCTAATAATCCATTTTATGTGGTTGATTGCACTGGACACTGGTGAGGGTGCGTTTGTGGCCTATTTCTCAACGGATCCATGCCCAAAGTGGCATTTTTGACTTTAGAGCAACCCGGACTTTTTCATTGATGATGTCCATTGGTGTGGTGTTGTCACATTCATTCCTAGTGTTGATGGCTCGCATCACACTCTTTATATTGTATTCTGGCTGCTTCGGTGGCTACAGTGGTGTTTGGGAGTCATGAAGAGTGTGGAGGGTCGTGTTTGGTGTTGTCTTACTAGATGATGAATTTTGGAATGATTCTATATCGTCATTTTATATTCATGGATTAGAGATTTGTATCATGTCTCTATTTGATACTAAAGGTTGAAAGTTAGTGCTACTAGACTTGAACTCTTTGAAATATCCTAGAGGACGTGATATAAGTGGTGTTTCATCTCTGTAGAGATTTTTGGATTTGGTTGTATGAGAGGGTATGGTATCAGCCATCAGATCGGGCATGTGCTTTGTTACAAGGCACTTGATGGGCGAATAGCCTTGAAATGGTGGAGGGTCTAATAATGATCAATTTCTAGGGTAGGGAAGCTACTTTTTGTCAGTCTAGTTTTTCTCTTTTTTCCCTTCTACTGTGATTGGTCATATATCTATTGAGTCTGATTGGTTTTTCCCCTTCATCCATTAAAAGGGGTCTTTACCAAAAAATAAAAAATACTAAGCCCTTCAGGCCATTTGTAGGATGTACGCTAACCTAGTTTCATGTGAATTTTAATTTAACATTGTGTTTCATGCATTGAAATATATATAATATATTTTAAATAGAAAATATATTATAATTTATAGAGATATTATATTACATTATATGCTTCTTTTCATATTTCATACACACTATTGAATATGAGGTTCTTCCTTTAGTTTTTTCAGGGATTCATAGTCATCCATAATTATTGAAATTAGGTTCTCTCAATTTAAAATCCATCATGGTGATAGATTGTTTGATACTTCCTATGTTTTAAATCTCACATCATGAGAATAGTTCATCTGTAATCTTCTATAAAAATGATAATTAAAATTAAAAAAAATGACATAGAATACCTTTTAACTAGTTCTATAAGGATGATAACATCAGTGGAAAGTAGATATACATACTTAGAAGAAAAGCATAAATATTTCTCAGTAGTGAATGAGGTCATCAATCATAAATAAGTGAATGATCAATGCAATGTTGAGGTCCCCAAAACCAAAAAAAATTGATGATCTTGAAAGCCATTGGCTCAATATAAATTTAGGTATTATGAAAACCTTTTTTTATAAGTTAATTTCATATTTTTGGGTAATTCTTTTACAAAACAGTAATATTACAAGATATTATTACTTGACATGATTCAATCTCAAATGAACAATCATAACTTTATTTTGTTCTGTGATAAATTTATAATTCATCCCATTACTGCAAAAATTTAATTACCATCAACAAAAAAATATTATTAATGCACTAAAAAATAATTCCAGAGGACCGTAAGGCCAATAAAAACTAATAATTCATTAAAATTTTATTTAACTATACCCCAAAATAAATATTGTAAATAGATTAATCACTAATCCTGAAAATTTATATTATGGGTTAATCCTTAATATTTATTCATCAAATTGTTTAAATAAAATAATGAAAATTAACTAGGACGTTGCGTAGGTCAAAGGTTGGAGTGAAACACTTATCATCATTTGGTCATGGGTTCAAGACCCATGCCCTTGCCAGATTTGATTGGATATCACTCAGCTTATAGGTTATGTATTTCTAAAACCATGTTAATATAAAAAACAAAATATATTTGTTAGACATACTTGAAATTAGGTTAATCACTATACATAATTTTAACTATGGTTTTTAATACAACCCAAATACATTAATATTTCATCCACTTATTTCCACATAGACCCTTATTGGGTCTAGAGTTTATCATCTAAGAGAGATAATTGACTTGGGTAATGTCTAGGTTCCCCACATTTATGACAAGGAACTATAAATAATTTCTTAGGATGAGATTCATTTCCTTCCATCGTACTCTTCATTTTTTCTCTGAAATCCTTTTATTTATGTCATACTTTCCCACTCATAATGCATTTACTTGCTCAATTGAAATACTTTTCTTGGTGTATCCTTCTACACTTCTCATAGGTTGATAGTCCAACCATATTTTCTACATGGTCATCGTGACTCATTCTCTCATCATCTTCCTTCATTCTATTATTTAGTGAGCTTGGGATTTGGTAAAGGTATATATTTTTATGCCTATTTTGTGAAAAATGATTTTGAATAAACATGATACCCATTAATCATATACACACATATTCACAATCTATTCTTTTCTGTTATATTTTAACATTAAACCTTAGGGTACCAGTAATTGAATAAAACCCGAAAGAATAGTCCAAACAATAATAGTCATAGTGCGAAAAGTGTGTAATTAACTATATGAGATCTAAATCATGATACCTTTTTATTGAACAACTTATGTTTAACCATTATTAATCACTTTCTAAATCCATTAAAATTTTTCATAATTGTTTGTAAAGAAAACATGGATTATCTTACAGATATCCCTCAGGAGGTTCAAACCATGTGTGTAGTAAGGCTCATTCACATGTAAGAGGTTACAAAGAGTCAAGCCTGGAACACCTCACCATAGATTATACTCCTAGGTACATCTGTTCCAGAAATACAAAACCTTTTAGTATCCAAACTTGTAAGTATCATAAACAAGACCCACATAATCTATAATTAATCATAATTATAGGTTTCTCGTCTATTTTTATCCATTATACATTAGGGTTTTATTCTCTAATACATGTTTTCGTAAATCTAGTTCCTAAGGTTTCTACTAAATATCATCTGATAAAAACTATAGAAACTCAGCCGCAGATAACCAAAAGCTAGTTTATACTACTAAATAAATTATCATAATTAAAAGGAATCATTCCATGAAGGACCAATCTATTTACTAGTCTTGGAAAACCAGATACATAAATGAGTGTTGTATATTAAATGGATAAAGTAATTACAACATATTTTTTCTTTTAATCAAATAAACTTCTCAAGGATAACTCTAATCAAACTAGTATATTCATGTTTTTATTTTATTCTATTATTTTTGGATTCCTGGTGAAATAAAAATAATATTGTTGAGCTCAAATTCTAAGTAAGTATAAAATATATTGCAGAATCCATAATAAATAATTGGGAATAATCAGTATCTAATTTTAAATAACTGAACAAATATTCCATTTAATCAATATACTAAATGGAAGTACATATTTATTATGGAAAGGTAATAACTACTTATAGGGAAAAATTTCAATTTATGATACTATAACACATTCCATTAATCGATGAACTGAAATGAAATGTATCAATATATATATTGATGAAAAATCTCTTGGATGAATAATAATTGAAACTACTATAAGGGAAATTATTTATCAAATATTTTTATATAGAAGGTAGATGAAGACCTACTACTATCTATATCTATAATCTAGATTTTTTAAAACTATATATATATCCTTCTTTTAAAATGCGCAAATGGTTTGTCTCATGATAACCTATCGATGCATCGACGAGCTATATAATGCTTGGGCTACACCTGTCGCCGCAAGTCCAAATAATTCGACATATTAAATAACAAAAATAAATAATTTTCCTTATTAAATACACGTATTGGATGAGAAATATGAATTTATAAAATAAATATCAATGTAAACACTGTATGTAAGTTCTAATATGTTATAGGAAATAGTAATAAACATGAAAAATGAAATAGAATATTAATGGTAAATCCAATGATAAATTATTAGAAGATATTGAATATTTCATGTTGAATAATAAATAAATCAAGGAAGTGAAAGTGAATATTATCCTTGAAAAAATAAATATTAAACCATACAGAGGTCAAAAAAGGATCGCATCAATACAACAATCACATATGGTGTAAAATGGAGGGTTGTTGTTGTCGATGAAATGGATGATTAACATTTAAAAATATTCTTAAAGAAAATATCATTTTCTTTATAAAATATTTTTAATTGAATATAACTTCATAAAATCATTGAGAATGTGGGTTCAAATAAATGGTAATGGATAAAATATTCATGTCGTACGATGTAAAAAGAATATTCCTTTTTCATGGAAGAAGTTTTAGAAAATTCCTCATTTAAAATAATATAAGTAGAATTATTCTACGAGATTAGTAAAATATAAAAATGGAAAAATTGTCTTTAAAAAATAATTTTAAAATCATATCTATAAAATTTTAATAAAAAATGGTTTTTGATGTAAATCTGTTCTCCGAATATAGAAGGAAATTATGTCCAATTTTCATAAAAACCTTTTACAAAACACTCTGAGTACCAAAGAGTGGAAAAATGTTACTAATACTTGACAATTGTCATTAATAAAAAGATACCAATGAATAGAGTTATTGAAATATGGATATATAATTTCTTTTAATGGAATCTCCATTGAATGATCATTTAGATTAGTCTTGGGGAAAATAATAATTAAATATTCCTAATTGTCCCATACCAATTTGAAACATTTAAAACATAATCACCAAAAAGGTATGAAAACAAATTAATCATATAATATCATGATAATAATTGAATCCATGATATAATGTATCAAAATGGGATGTAGGTACACCACACAAAAGAAGAACATAGTGAAAATGACATTTATCTCATAGATCTAAAAAGTGAGATGAATATCACTATAAATGTAGTAAAAAATGATTATTGAAACCAAATGCAATAATACATAAATAAAAAAAATTAAATACAATAAATATAATATAATTAATGATATTATATGTCAACAAGGAATTAATTACACCATGTATAACAAATCACGTGTACAACAATTGTGTATGCCTTTTTAATGAAAATGGGACAAGAATCCCTTACCTTGTGATTAATTTCTGGTGTACGTACATTAACATCCTATATGGGAATCTTATTTTAATTTTATACATTCTTCAAAACATTTTAAATTAATTTAATTTATTTTAATTATCTTATTAAAATTTTTTGTACAACTACTTAGACAATTATGTTTAGATTATGTGTTTTTGACAAAATAGAGTTTATGTGTCAAAAAAACTAATGTTTGTCAACTATGGTAAATGGTGTCATTATATAACATCTACAGAATAATAACCATGAAATATTTATCATATCTTTACATAAATTATAATTTATAAAATAAATCATTAAATATTCTTATGAAAAATGAATCAATGTTACAATAAGAGAGACAATAGGTTGTACGTACGCATGAGTATCATTCCCATCATTGGATGGTCATTATGGGAAGATGATATGTAACAAAAATCATTCCACAATGATATTTATATAATAAATACCATATTTTATAATCTATTATAATTTTATATAGAAATATGTGGGGTAAAAGATGTCACATCATTTCGGGAAGGTGGTAGTCCACACATCCAAGAACAGTATTGTCTCTTTTAAAGTGTGCAAGTGGTAATAGAGAAAATGATATATATATATATATATATACAGAAATTTAATTATTTCATTAATATCATATCTATTTTTTTTGTCTAATATTTTTTTTATAACCATCATTTATACATTCCATGTATCATGTGAACTAATCACATTTCCATGACGGGGCGGTACTCCACACATACTCATACAATTTTACCGTATTAAAGTAAAATGGAAATTACATAATTAATAAATTATAAATGGTTTAAAGAAGTATAAAAACATAATAAATCACATTTATAACATATATAATGTATTTTTACATCCTAATGGCCACCGTGAGTTGAAATAATGTAATAATGAACAATTATCGTTTCGTGAGATAGAATATCAATGTCCAGATAAAAATTATGATCATTACCCGTTAGATGGTGGTGTGTGTTATTGTAGGTTAAAATTTCAGAATAAAAATATCAAGGTATATTTAGGATATTTTTGTTGTTATATAATAACAAAATATGGAGATTTTAGGGGTTTGGATAATGGAAATGAAACAAGAGAGATTGAGAAAAACATTATCTTTCAATCGGGTAACTTTGTTTAGTGTATAACAAAAGCTACCATGAATTGATTTCATTCCAAAGAGAGGCTTTTAGGTTGTGGGGATGGATGTTGGGAGTAAATTTGGGAGGGTAATGGTCGAACATAAGAGTCTTGAGAGGAGTAAGAGATATGTAGAGGTGAAAACGTTTTATAAGGAAGGAAAAGGTATCACTTGGTATTCTTGAATAGATGTTAGGTGTGAACTAGTTTTATTTATTAAATTTCCTAAAAAAACTATCCAAACTAATTAATGAATGGTTAATGGACTAAATATTTCTATCCAATGTGTGTTGAACACGTGTCTAGGTCATTTGGTCACTTAAACATAATGTTTTAATCTATTTTTAAGCTTAATTACATCTTAATCAATGTAAATAATTTTAATCACATCAACTAATATTTATTTAAAAAATTAAGTTGTTAATATTATGCCATGAATATAAAATTTATTTCCATGGATCATGTTAGATTTTTAAAATTCAGATCACAAAAGTGGAAAATTTATGATTAATCCCAATCTCACAAACAAACATATTAACATGTTTTAGTAGAAATATGTTTAATAGATTATTGTGAATTTATATTCAATTTAATTTTATATTGATTATAATGAATAATTTATACTAATTATTGTATCATTGACCCAATTATACTTAAAAAAATACAATATAATTTATTTTTAATAATTATTTAAGCAGAATTGCACGTTTTAACTTAAATGATGAATTTTTCAATATTCACTAAAAATATAAGATTCTCAAAAAAATCCCAAATATTAATCCTAAGATAGTTTCGAAATTATGATTTAAAAAAATAAGAATATTTTATAAAATCAAAATCAAAAGTTTTTCATAATTAATATTTATAACAGGTTCACCCTGAAAAGGTTTCTAAAATGCCTATATGAAAATATAGTATTTTTTTGTAATATTGGGTTTGATCCTATATTATATTTAACAAATCAATTGGATGAATATAAAAAATATTTTATTAAATATTTCAATTATTTATTACATTAATATCACTCACTAATTTTAATTAATTTAGTCTATTATGGAAAACATCTTTTTGAGAAATAGAAATACTTTTCTAATAAAATATTCCTTTAATATTCAATTTGTTCTTATATTCAATTATAATTTCACTATTACCAATTATTTTGATGTATAATACATATATTTTCATATTTTACTTAATTATATTCATAAAATATAGTTTATATCTTGTTATAGTAAATAATAACGTTTTAATTATATATTGTTTCTTGGTATGATTTGGTATTGCGTATAGCTCAAGCCATCGAAAAGGTCACATTTACATGTAACACAAGCCATAGAGGAAGGTAATAGTTGTGTATGATGTACGATATCCAAGAGTCATGTTACATTCATTCTAACATTGTTTATAATTTGTTCAAATATATATATATATATAATTTTAAATATTAAATAAATTATAATGTATATGGATATTATATTACATTACATGATTGTTGTCCCGTGTCATACATGATATTGTATAAAAGGTTCTTACTTTTGTTTTCAGGGTGTCACATTGAGTCATTTATTTTTTTCTCTTCCAATAGATTGATAAATAACTAGTCTAGTTTTAATTGTGATATAATCATGCATATTTTTAATCATTAAAATTACAATAATCTTGTATTTATCTTTTGTTATCAATTTTTGGTTGTTTTCTATACTACAAATTGGTTATTCCTTATATAAATATTTCTTCATACTCATGTAACTAGCCTTCATCCTATGGAATATTACAAGTGGGCATATATGGCCACCATAAAACAGTTTTTAGTATGGTTTGACTCTTGGAGGCTTGAGTTTTGATAGTTTCATACTAGCCAATTTGTAACAATATTTTTCTCATTCTTCATACTACATTTTGTCAAAATACCATGAATGTAATGAATTTTTTTACATATTGGATATTTATGTAGTGAATTATTCATTAGTACCATTTTTATTATTTATTAAAATTCATTCTAAATTATCATCTAAAAATTACAATAAATTTTCTAACAATACATCTTTTTATGAAAGCATTAATTTCCATTAATATTATATAAAATCATAAGGTTATATTTATATATAAAAACATCAACATGATTATAATATAATACACAAATTTAATGGTGTGTAACCTAGAAAGTCATATCATTCGACAGATTATTTATTTCATAGATGTTAAACCATGAATTATATTAAATGTATTTATTTTTTATTATTTAAGAGTTATGGGTTAGAAAAAAATATTCCCACAATATATTGAGTATTATATCATCTCTAGAGAAACTTTTTAACACCATAAAATTTTAATAGAATAAATTTCCATCGAATATATTATATAATAGTAAACACTAAAAGTATAAATGAATAAAATCACTAGATAAATTAGAATATATTTAATATTTTAAACAAATTCAATACATTCAATTGAATTCAATGCATACATCATTGATTTTAGGTGTCATTACATGCAACAAAGACTTTATTTGATGGATTCTATTATAATTAAAATCAAGTTATACCAAATACTATAATTATTATTTCTAAATTAAAGGTTATAAATATTATTAAATAAATTATGAAAATATATGGTTCAATTCACTAATTACAATGTAATTATAAATAAATATAATAACCAAATGAATATAAAATATTTAAAAAATATTTTATGCAAAAAATGAGTATTTTATTAATAAATAATATTAATAACAATTATTGGTTGAAATTAATAAAATTTATATTTTATATATTTAATTAAACTATTTTAAATTCACCCAATACATTAAATAATAATAATACAAGAGAACATCCAATTTTAAAAATAAAAATATGTATTTTTATAAATAGTGGTTTACCACTTTTTAAGTGTATAATTGATTTAAAAATAAACTATAATATTCTTAGATATTTTCATTAAATAATAATTATTTTTTGAATTTTTAATGTAAAAAATATCTTAGGGTGATATTTTTGTATTTTTATGAGAAAATTCATTTTTTTTATGAATATAGAATAATACTGGATTTTAATTGAAAACTACCTTTTCATCTAAGTAATTAATAGTGTTAAATTAGTAATTAAATTTATTTTAAAGTAAAAATAATTCAATTTAAAATTTATTGTTCCAATTAATGTCATTGAATTCATTTTCCTATTGAATCTAGATATAAATTCATTCTAATCATTTTATGATTTTGACATTAAAATACTCTTTCTCAGCAAAACAGCAGGATTAATTTTTATTTAAATATTACATGTTCTTTGAGTTGAATTTGGAAAAATGGTTTCAATATTTGTATCAATAAAATTAATGTCTAGTAAGGTAAAATTAAATTTTCTAAAAAAGTGATTTGTGAAAACACTTAAAATTAATTATATCAATTAAGAGAAAAACTAGATTTCCATTGGACTAAATATTAATCATAAGGGTCCAAATGATTGGTAAATAATTAAAAAACTATTTTATTGATATATTTTATCCTTATCACTAATATTATATATTTATTCCCATCATTGGATCCAATTGGCATTGATAAATCATCAGTGGAATTATCATATTTTAAAAAATACAAGAGTTCCACTCACCCAACTTATAAATGGCCACCCCTCTCTTCTTATATTTCACATTCAATAAAATATGCTTTAGACAATAACTGGGAAAATAACATCCCAAATTCCCTTCCATGATACTAGAATAAATAGTTTGGGTCGAAATAAATCCTTGGATGGTTTTAGTGTAAGCCAATGGAGGACACCTGAAGAAGAGGTAATTTTCTTCTAAATATATTTTTATTTTATTTCCTTCTCCACCTCATTCATTCTATATCATAAAATGTATATATAATAATCAATTTATCTTCCATATACATATATTTTGTTATTTTAAGGGTGTTACCTAACAATTCTCACAATTTCATTAAATTGGTTACAAAATAATCATTTAGGTATACAAGGGATTACTGCCACATGAAATTATGCCATTATTTTTTTCATAACCACCATTAAAGACTGGTAATAATGAATAATTTATAGATTTTACATGATAAATAAGATATTTATGTTGTTTTTATACTACATTAATTTGTATATTACACATAAAATTATTCTTTCTATTTGGGGGAAATATGATGGGAATATGGAAACACTATTCATGCGCATGTATAACCAACCAATCCATGAATGGATTATTTCACATCCTTTTAAAATATTTTATAGATTAATATAAATTCATATACACTAAATATATATGAAATTTTAATTGCGTTTTAAATTTTTTAGATGATGAAATCATGATATATTGTATAGGATCAAATAATAACTCCAAACCTTCTTGAAAAATGGAAATTAAAACCCAAAACAATGAAAATAATGAAATTTTATTTTAAAAAGTGATAAAATATTTTTTATTTATCATATATGATATTTTAAATATTAATAATAGCCTTTTATATTTAAATTATATGATTAAAACCATTATATAGGAGTTTAAAGACCATTAAACCAAATGTATGGGTAAACTAAGGGATTTTTCGGCAACATAGATTCCATTAATACATAGTTGTTTTTATGCACCAATTCACTTCTATGACGTGTATATACATACCATTTTAAATTTCATATAGATAATAATTATTTAATCATTTTATTATAAGAGTCAATTTCAATTATTTCATCCCTGGTTATTTGATTTGAAAATTACAAAGTGATAAAAGATATTGTGAAATCTCATTATATTTTTTTAATGTTAACTTTATCTTGAAATGATTAGTTTATTGTAATAGTTATTCGTTTTAAATTAAATTATTATTAAATTTCATTATTATTAGGTAATGTAAATGATTATTCTTAAACTATATACCATTTTTATGTATGGTTTTTACATTGATTTTTATTTGATTAAATAGATAAGTATTGATAAATCAGTATCCCTTTATCAATAAATTTATTATATAAGGCACAATTTTTATTAATTAAATCATTTATTATATAAATGATGAATTTTTGGGGCTGGTATTTCATATTATCATAACCATTAAATGTAAAACTGTAGATGAATTATTAGTATCATTGGACGAATCAGTTGGCCAAAATTAGAAGGGTCTTACCCATTATGTTTCAAACCATCACATGAATGTTCTTACTAGTAGAGGTTTTATGTTCATTAGAAACAAGGAGTCCATTATTTAAGAATTTATTTAATTTAATATTATATTATTATTATCTATTATTTTTTATCATGAAATTATATATGGATGCATTTTATTCTCATTTTATTTATTAAATGGAATCTATTTTAGTTATTTCCCTTTTATTGTGAAATATTCCATACCAAGATGTTTATGTTGAATGTGTTTTCAATTATCTACCATTCCATGTTGATTATTTTAATTTATTCAAGATATATTCAATTTTATGTAACCCTTATTGATAATTTTATCTCACAATTATTTTGTTTCCTTTCCCAAGGTTATGAAGTGGAATTCTAGTAATGAGTTTTCATGGATGCTAATAATTTTATTTTTCTATGTATTATATTTATTTTTCTATTCAGAATATAAAATTGGTTTCATATATGTATATAGTTTCCAAAATGAGTAATATATTTGGTCCTTATAGATTCTATCCATCGTATCTATTCCAAAGTAATAATGTAATGCAACAACTTTGGGCGACTAGGGTTGAGGTGGTTACAATTCTTATCAAAGGATATTTTATGAAAAATTAAGAACAATATTTAGGAAAATATAGATTAATGAACATAAAAATATTATATATATTTAGTATAATTAATAAATAAAATCATATTGTTTTTTAAGGTAAATATTATAGGGGTATTTATAAAAATACATCACTTTCTGGATACTACATATATACATTTTTCTAGAAGAGATGTAACATGGGTTAATAACATAAAAATGGTGTGATAGGATTAACTCAAGCATAACCTAGTACAATAAAACAATCATTATTGTTAAACAACATTGACACTCTAGGGTTTTATTCTTAGGATAATTCATAATTTCATTACATACCATTATGAAAGATTTTAATGTAAAGAAATCAAATGGATAACATGTTTGTTATTATCAGATTAATTTTAGATAAATATTTAAATTTATGACAATTATTTGACTACATCTTTTATAAAAACTTATGTTAATTAAAGATAAAATCTAATATATTGTGTTTGATTGTTTATTAATTGAACCTATATGGAACAAGTATATCAATACTCATAACCAATTTATAGGTTTCCCTACTAAAAATAATGATATAGCTGGTATTGTAACTGAGTAAGATAGGGATATATTGGGGATGACAAATTAGGATATGACTCATAACATTTCCCAAATGGGACAACCTACTATATTAAAAAATTATATGATATTGGGAAACCTGATATGATATAGACCAAATCATTTTGTTAGACTACTAATCTATTGGTAGATAAGAAATGGATTATGTTTCATGAGAAGATATATATTTATTTGGGATGTGGTGAAAAGTAAAAGGTTTCCATTCCCACTTTTTGTGTCAATAGCGATGTTGATCAATGGTTTTTGTTGACCTAGAATAATGATATTGAAGATGAAATAAAATACGTGGAATGTGAAACATTTATGGAGACAATATTCTATAAATATTTCCCACTCATAGGAAAAATCTGGATAACGAAAATGTTCTTTAGAAGAAAACAAATGCAAGATGAACAAATTTTTTATTATGAATCTACCTTTATAAAGAAATATGTAAAGTCTTCAGATTAAAAAAACAATAAGGAATGAAATATTAATGATTTTTTTGAAGGTATAAAGCCATGTCTTTAAAAATAAAGAGTCTCTCATATTTTTTCTTCATTCGTTGAAATAGTTTTATGGGATACCAATGGAAATAAATTATTCCCCATGTATTATATATTCAATGAAAAGAAAGAGATGATGAGGATGGAAGACCGAATAATTGATAATGGGATGATGGGAATGCATTATTTTATATAATGTGATAACTATAGAATTAATCACCCTGATAATTTCATGAAGAGATTGGGAGTTTTTTATTAGTAATTTAAAAATATTTACTAGGGAAAATGTTGAAATGGGAAAAAAATTTGTATTAAATATTTAAACAATAAAGATATAAGACACTGTGAAAATTAATTACCAATGAATCAAGGGAATATACCTGATAAGATGTTATGGGATCCATGTCAAGATTATTCATTTGATACAACCGAAGCATAATAACTAATATTCATGTCTATATGGATCCATGTAATATGATATATAAATATGTTTTTTACTATACTCTACTCATATTAATTATGAAATATATATGTATTGTATGACATTATAATTTCATAAAGGGTTTGAAATCATTTATGGAATGCTACCAAAAAATGTGATTGTATAGAAAGTTAATTAGTTTGTAAAACAAATGGTTGAGGGAAATATAACCATTAATATGTCATTTATTATGAGATTTTTATGAAGGTATAATATATGATTTTTATTGTCAATTTATATTTGATAGTACTCCCTATATCATAACTGATTATTTATTTGTTGCCAATGTTTTAATGTTATCATTGATGGATCCTACAACATGTTTGGATTTAAAAAATATTTTCACTAATTGTTTTAAATAAATAATATGTAAACATGAAGTTTTTAATTAATTTTTTATGGTTATTAATGTTATTACCATGTTTTAAATTAATTTATTATGAAGGTATTCACAATTTCATTATTTAATGATTAAGAGCCACATTATTGTTTCTATGGAATATAAATTATATTCAGTAACCCTACTTCTATATTCCTTCAGACAAATTTTGGATGTGATTTATGTTATAAAATTTATGAAATTTATTATGTTTAACTTCGTGTGATTTTATATTCCTTTTTCTAACCATTTTTTATTTATTTAAGATATAAACAGTATATTGTTACACTTTATGGATCATATGATCGGTTAATGGTTAATTTTAGTAATTAATTCGTAAAATATCATTTTTAGATATTAAGTTTATAGTGTAAGGGTTAAAATAGAAATATATCAAATAAAAACAAATGTATTAATGTTTTCTTATTATATATAAATGTATATGTATATTATATTTCATTATATAGACTATCGGTAAAATAATTCATCATCCATAAGAAAAGTATATTGAGTAAAAAATGTAATCTAATGAATGAATTTTTATTGAAGTGATATACTTCTAAATCATCATTAATTTATGGTTTGGAACCCCATATCATTCTGTTTAAAATTAAATTTATTTTGATCAATAAGCTTAATCACTCTTTATAAATATTTTCATTTTCCCATAATATAAATATCTTTACATTCCACTAATGTTCCCCATCATATAATCCTATATATTTCTTAATATATATGACTTATATATTTTCTTTTATATTTAATTAAGATGATATTTTATTAACAATTTTACAGTGTCATTTTTCAACAATGGTTTTTTTTAATTGCCAAACCCTTGATGACCATGATCAAGTTTAAAAACCTATCATAAAATTTCTTTAAGGTAGGTAGAATGTAACTCCCAAAAATTTATAAAATTCTAACTATATATTCAAAATCATGTATGAAATAATAAGAAATATAAAGGAATATTAATTCCCAATAGATAAAATTTTATTTTTAATTTTAAATCAATTCAATACATTTTATACGTTTCATTGAACACATCATTGAGTTTCGCTCTCTTTAAAAGCAATGATAACATTTTTTGATGGCATGAGTTATAAGAATGATAATTTATTATCGAAAAAATTTAATATTAGTGATTTAATTTTTTGTTAAATATAGGATTAACTAACTAAGGAAAATATATTTTTTAATTCATCTGTTAAAAACTAATTCGAAATGAATATAAAAAGAATTTGAATACAAAAAAATGATTTTATAAATAAACTATTTTTATGTGCCAAATGTGCATATCATAATACATTAAATTAACTATATTATTGGATGAAGTTATTAATATTTATATATTATATTTTAAGAAAAAAAATTTCTTATTAATCTAAAATATTTGGTAGATATATGATACAAAAAAATCAAATTTAATAAATTAAAATATGTATTGTTCTATAGTTTCTGTTACCGCCTTTTAACAGTGCACTTATAATAATTTTTTTTGACCATCTTATAAATATTATTTCGACAAATAAAGTTATTTTTAAAAATATTAAATTAAAAATTATATTATGAGTATTTTTAGATATTTTTTCTAAGAGGTTTCATTTTTGATGAATAGTGAAATTAATGGATTATTATTAGGAAATTAATTTTCATATAAATAATTTAAAATGGTAAATTATATTTTTAAAATGTTTTAATGTCAATATAGTTCAATTATAAAACTATTAATAAATTATATGTCATTAGAATCTTTTTCATTGTGAATTTTGATATAAAAACAATTTAATCTTTTCAACATTTCGACATTAAAAACCTGATCTCTCATCCCATATATGATTCTAATTTATTATTAAATTATAAAAATTATATGGTTTGGATTTGCGAAAAAAGATTAAATATTTGAAATCAGACTAATTTACAATGATTAATTAGGTAAACATAATTTTTTATCAAAGTGATTATTGAAATCATTTAAAATTAGTTATAATTATTAATAGAAATTTTTTTTTATTAAGGGAGTAAATTGTAATCCAATGGGGCCAAATGATGTAGACAATTGACCAGAACAAATTTTATGGACATATATAAACATTATACATTTTATTTTCATGTTATTTATATTATTTTATCCACATTAAATGGAATTAACATGGGTTTAATTCTCTCTTCTCAAAAATTATGAGAGTTCCACTAAACCCTCTTATAAAAGGCCACCACTATCCTCCTCAATTAAAATAATTAAAATATAGTAGTTCATCCAATACAATAAGAAATCACTTAATAAATTCTATTCCTTATTTAAATAATCACTTTTTTAAATAAAACCCTTTATGTTTTAATTCAAAACAAATTATAATGCCTGAAGAAGAGGTAATGCTCTTTTAAATGATTTTTTATTTTATTACTTCATAAACATCCTTCAATATATATTATTACATGATTGTATAATAATAAAAATATCATAAATATAGTAATATTTATTTATGTTATTTTAGGACCTAAAAATTCACACACTTACTTGAAATGGGTTTTGACATCATCATATGTGTGTACAGTGGAAAATCCCCTCATGAACTGATGTTATTCATTCTTCCAAAAACACCTTAAAATATTGGGAATAATAATGTTTTTATAGTTTTATTTAATAAATATTATTTTTATGATGATTTTATTATTCATGAATTAATTTATTATGTATACCTTCATGCTTTAGATTATGCGGGAATACAATAATGTTGCTCGTTTGTACGACGGAACACCGCCTCACGAAGTGATATGATTGGTTCACCATTTACATGGAAAGTACTAAGGATTGTTTAAATATAAATATGTAATATATATATGAGACAATTATTATAATTTATAATCTATATATATATCATTTACTTTTATTTATATTAATATAAAAAGAAAATTGAAACAATATTCATGTGTTCGTATGACCTACCGTTTCTCTGAATGGTGTATTCCATTTCCAATCTAGAAATTTTATGGATTAATATATATATATATATGATATTTAAATCCTTTTTAACAATATATTTATTATGAAATCATTATTTATGTACATAGAACCATATATAACAACTGAAACATTATTTAAAAAATGTAAATTAACACAAAAAAATGAAAATAATGACTGATTATCAAAAATGGATGATCAGATGTATTAAAAGGATCATATTTGTTATTATAAATATTCATATGTTTATGTTACAAGTCAATAATATTATTAAAATAACTACTTAATATGACAAATAGAATTCAACCAAAAATTAAAATAAGGTATATGATATAATATCAATGTACATTTTATTGATATTTTACTGTTATTCTGAACTAATCCACTTCGATGAGGTGTGTATAATTATAATTTTACCTGATATATAATTAATATAAAATTATTCATTTTGTTGTTTTTTTATATTTTAATTATTAATAATAAATTATTTTAATTTAAAATTAAAAACTGAGAAAAGTTGGCAAGAAATCACAATTTATTTTGTGATTATTAACTTTCTCTTCAACCAGTCACATTATTGTAATCAAGATTCATTGGAGATTAAATACCTCTAAAATATTCAGACATTTTTCGTAATTTATATCATCACAAACTAAATATTATACCATTTTTACATATGGTATTTAATTTTTACGTTATTTCATTAATAGGGAAAATATTGATAAATAAGTACCCTTTAATCAATATGGATATTAGATAAGGATTATTATTTATGAATTAAATATATATATATATATTTTAATTGGAATGATTTACACTATTATGATAGGGATTTTGGATATTTTTAATTTATCCCTTCCATGCCATTAAAATCTCATGAGACTAATCAGTTAGTCAAATAAGATACATTTTACCCAATATGTTTTAAACTTTCATATGGATGACCTAGACGGAAATAGTTCCAGGATCCTAGGAAAAATGGTTTCCAAAATTAATGAATTTATTTTATTTAGTATTCTATCACTATTATTACCCATATTATTTTTTCCATATTATTATATATCGATTCAAATCATTATCAGTTTATTGATTAAATGGAATGTGTGTCAATTATTTATCTTTCCATGTTCAATATTAATTACCATGATACTTAAATGGAATTTATTTATAGTTATCTACCTCACCTTTTGCGTTATGTTTACTGATTCATGTTGGATTCATCTATACGAAACCGTTATTAATCATTTATTCCCATCCTTATTTTTTCCATTTACATGGTTATGAAGAGTAATTAGTAGAATTATTTTTCAAGGATATTGAACAATTTATATTGTTATTTATTGTGTTTCATTTTATTTTACCACTGTAGTATTGGTATCATATATGAATTTGGTTTCCAAAATTATTAAACAAATCATTCCTTCTAAAATTTGTTATTTTTGTATGTGATAATTTAATAATGTATGGAACTAGAACCTAGATACCAGAGTCATGGTTTCTACATTATGTATCAAAGAAAGGTTTGTAAATACATTTTATACTATATTTATGTAACCATATATCAGGGAATAAGAACATATGATTTAATTTTAAGATAAGTATAGAAGAACATCCTAATGTTATGTTTTGGTAGATATTATGTGGGTCTTCCATGAAATATATCTCTGTCTGGATATTAAAAGTGGTTGTGGTTTGGTTAAATATTTACCAAGGGGTAACAAGCCTAAAAAGGATGCATCATGCTTTACATGCATATAAACTGTTATAGGACAAAGGACCTTCTTGCGTACCTAGTTTATCACTCCTTTGGGATTTGTTTAAAATTATTCATAATTTCATTATAAACCATTATAATGGATTTCAATGTATTGATATTTCTATTAAAATATGTTTTTTATTATTAGATAAGATATGAATAAATTATTAAATTTATGCTAATTTATTCTCTAGTATTGAGAGTAAAAATTATATGAAATTATGTTATGATCGAATCTAGTGTAACGTCTTTACCCGCCTTATTAGCTTTACAAGATGTGAAATTTCTACTTGGAATTAGGTTACGACCCCAAGAAACCAATAGAAGGAAATAAATTCCAAGGGATTCAATGAAATTGGGGGATAATTTTCCCTTTGAAAATAAACTAACCATAACCATTATAACATATCCAAATAACCTATAAATTATAAATTTAACTAAATATTACAACTCAATGTAACAAAAAAAGTCAAAAATACCAAATACACCATAACTAAACTATATCATAATACAACGAGGAAAAAAAATTAAAAAATCATAAAGACTATAAGAAACAAACTCAACAAATACCTACATTCACAGAGATCCAACTCAAAAATTCAATGTTAAATTATTATCATGCACCGCTAAATAAATGAGATACATTATATTTATCAGTTTCTTCTTAAATAATATCAGAAAAATCTCCAATGATCCACATCCAGGTGAGAGTGATCAAATTAAATTGTTATTCACCAAATTAAACCCCCACTCACAAAACTAGGGTAGAACATGTTAGAACATTAATATAAATAAATATATAGAAAATATTTTTAATAACTTATATCAAAGACAAAAAATTTCTCAACATAAATTTTTCCATTAAAAAAAGTATTTTATACAAATTTCAAAAATCTAGTTTTCAAAATCCATTCCAATCCACAAATCTATACAGTCATTCCATCGTGACGATTGCATACTCTTGAGATGTCTCACATCAATCAACCAAGTCATCACAATCTACACATAATCTAGTTCCCTAATAGAACACTCCCCTTCTACTAGGACACACCAATAAAAATAAACACACACCACCAATTATGCCAAAATCATACCAAACCAATTGTTCCAATCAATTTCACAAAATATATTGTTATTGAAAATATTTCCACAATACTATTTTTCTTTATTCAATCCAATCAAATTTTAAAAAAATTACATTTTAAAATAATTCAACAAATAACTTTGTAAAAAATTTCCCCAATTTTTCAACCCATCACTAAAGAATGTTTCTACCAGGATTTACATAAAAATTTCAAAATAAATTTCAATAAGTACAATAAATATCAAATCAATACTTCCTGTTCTCGAAAAATGTGTCCATAGTGAATCCATATACCATGGAAACTACGGAAAAAATTAAAAACGAGATGAATTATTCAAAACAACTAGGTTGAAACTCTTATAATAAAACATAAATATCCTTAAATAATATCAAAAAACCATATATCATTATTATTAAGATCAAATAACATATACCTATCGCTAATGGATTAGATATCTGGATCCAATAAAGGGTGGAATGGTTGATTTAAGAAAAATAACTATTAACAAAGACATACCAGGGAATCTGGGATTCAACACAAAAATATTACCAATATATCACTCCCACATCTAATGTAAGGGTCCCCACAAGCATTAGGATGAGTGAAACACATGTTAGGGTCATAATAGGGGAAAACGTGGGGTTAATTTACTAAAATAATTGATATCCCCTATTTTCAAATCTCACATTTATCTATGAACGGTCAACCTGAGTGATTATGTAAATTATGTTCTAAATGTGCTCAAGTATCTATCACAAGAAGAACCATTCATTTTTTCCTCCCAATATTAGAAAATCATGTACCAATGATAAAAAATCCATTTTTCCAACATCACATGGTTTCTCCTGGGTGCCCTCATAGTTTGGCCAAATTGTGCACTTAACAGTGCACCCACCCAATAACATGTGTTTCTCATTTCATGAGTTTTTAAAGGAGTTTAATGGTTTATAATACACACTATCAAATAGTTCTCTAGAACAAAATACCAAAAAATTCTAAAAGACCTAAAAACAACCCAAACATCACAAAAAAACTACATTATTTAAAATCATAATGAATGGGTTACTTTCTTTAAACCGGGGGGTGCTATATTATCCCCACCGTTATATTATTCTTCCATTAAATGTAGAAAACCAACACTGTCTCAAAATATTTGGGGTCGTTGTTCAACCATTCATTTATCTTGTTCACAAGTTTCTTTTTTAATCCAAACATTTCCAACAAATCCAACATATGATTGATTCGTTTCCCAAGAATGTATTTCTCTCCCTTATCCATAATATGTATAGGATTATGAACTAATGAAAAATCTGGATCTAGGTCCACATTATCCCATTGAATCGCATGGTCTAGATAATTATGACACTTTTCTAAAAGATATAAAGTAAATGAAATATGCACTAGACTGAACTATGGTGAAAAAACCAACATAAATTCTACCTTAACAACATATTCATATATGTTAAAAGGGTATATATATCATCGAGATAACATTCCGTTATTTCAAAAAAAAAAGTGGATTCCCAATCCATGAAATGATTCTAAAGAACACATGATCGGTCACCTCAAATTTAAACAACTTTTAATGATGATCTGAATATGATTTCTGATGACATTGTATTGTATCTATCTATTTATTGATCAAACGAATCATCTCCAATGTCTCTTAAACAAGGCTCAGCATAACAAGTAATGTCTCACAAATTTCCACCCAAATAATCTAACAATGAAAATGACACCCACAATATGTTTATAAAGTAGGAAAATGTATCTAGTAATGATAACTAATACTATAAGAAAACTCCATCAATAGTTTGTTCTCCTCCTATGAGCCACCAAAATTCATTACACAAGCCCTAAAAATTTATTCCAATAATGGTATTTTTCTTTTCATAATTTCCATATCTCTAAGGATGATACACCATACTCATAGTCAACTAGGTCCCTAAGAGTTATTATAATGATTTTTAGAAATGATACATAAACATAGTATCTGGGTCTCGTAGTATCGAAATTGGTACATCATCCATATTTACCATTTTTAAAACAGATATTTTAGACATGCCCTCTACCATATGAGGATCATGAATTGGGATGATATGGAATGAATTTGTGAGCTGATACACTATAACCCATAAGGAATCGGGTTTATAAACAATACTTGGGTGTCCTATCACAAAGTCCATTTCTTTCTTTTCCCATTTCTAAATAGTAAAAGTGAAATACTCTAATATACATGTTGGCTAGTTGTTCTTTACATTAACCTGTGGACATGTGAGACATATTAAAACAAACACATTTGACTTTATTTCATTTTCAACCCACCAAAACAATGATTTATATGATGTATAAATATTATATATTCCATAAGGAATAGAGCATATTTAATGATGGTATGTATGATGAAATTATTCCTAATAATATATTGGTACAACCATTCAATCATTACACCAAATAATTATACTATTATCCTATAGTCATCCCTCAATAGACTTCCCACCATTTATTTTGACCACACAGGAACACATTAATATTGGATGTTTGTTCTGCTTTAATTGTCTCATATAAATCAGGAACAAAATAAACTAGAATGAAAACCATAAAATCACGTATGTTTTCAATAATCAATTTTCATGATGGCTATTACTAACATAAAAACCCAATATTCTAAAGTATGTTTTTGAATTGAGAATAATACATCCTTTTTAATGAATCCTCTAACAAATCTATTTTTCCATGTGTATAAATAATGTACCAGGAATAGATTTCGAGATACTCAAACAATGTTCATTAACTTATACTTAAATATATTTGTGTGAAAATATTTTTCAAACACATATGATTCATAAAGAACATTGAATTTCTGAACAAATATATATTTATGTAAGTAATTCAATGCATGGAATACATTAGTTACCTAAAAATAGTGTATTTGGAAGTTCTTCTCATAAATCCACAACTGCCTTGAGCCATAAGAAACCACATTACCTCCCTACTTGAGAATTTAGTGTGACCCGGATCCCAAAGAAACACAATACCCCACATATCCTTATCTAGATCTATAAATATCATTATTAGCACAGATTTAAGGAAAATATTATTCTATTGAATTTTTTTTAACATTATTCATTTCATTGGAACCGAACATTCATCCATTTAAAAGAGGTCATGGGTGAAACTAGTCCTAAAAATTCATGAACAACATATTAATAATAACTACTAATACTTAAGAATCTCTATATATCAGAGATATTATTTGGTAATTTCTATGATATTAAAGAATAAATATTTTTTGGATCTATGGAAACACATCCTCCAGATAAAAAATGTCCATGGAAACCTCCTCTAAAAGCGAAAAATCCGAAATTGATAATTTGGTATAAAAATAATTATCCTGCAATATTCCCAAAACTGTCTCTATGTGTGACTCATGCTCATCACAGGTAAATGATTATACCATTATTTCATCAACAAAAATACAAAAAAATAACCCAAAGGACTTTTAAATGTCTAATTCATCAATTCCATAAAGACCGTTCGTACATTATTTTGACCAAAAGGCATAATCACATACTCGTAATGTCCATAACTAATATTAAATGTTTTTTTGGAATATTGTAACATCCCGATTCTGGGCGCCACTCAATGGGTGCCGTGAACTAGGTTTGCCACGTGACCTCAATTGTATTTCCCCAAATGCCAGAGCCTTCCGACTAGCAGTGAGGGCCCTGGTCTAATAGTGGAGAAATTATGCCCTCATTTGTCAAAGTGCAGTGCAGCGGAATAAATAAATAGCACACAACAATCAGAAGTAGTAAAAAATATGTATAATAGAAATTGATAACTGATAATAACAAGAAAACCAACAGTCATATATATATGAAAATGAAGCATGTCACTTTCTATAAAACAGCCAAAACATGTTACACTACAATACAATATAACTGAAGTACAAGTACAGAAAAGAAAAAAAAAACAGCCAGTGGCATCGTGAGCCATTCTCGATCCCATGCTCCCCTACTTCCCAGCAACAAATCAAGTACTTGTATAGGGTCCCTTTCCCTTATCCACACCTTCATAAATGAAATCTGTTTGGGGTGAAGACATGAACCAAATAGGGTGTGAGAAATAAATCCCAGTAGGCACCCAACAAAGGCCCATGCCCAACTATGTGAAAAGATGAAAAAGTAGTGTGCAGTAGTAAAATGAAATAAACTAAGCAGTACTCAAAAGTTAATAACATTACCAGTTATATTGCCATTTTATTATTCATTTAATCGTCCATTATAAGGAAACCACCATAGTAAATTTCTATGTAAACAGTCAGTGTCCTCAGACACACAATCCCTTACCCTCTGGTAATCAAAAATGTAACCCATAGGTAATTTACCAGAGGAATAACAGATATTTCCCTTAGTCCCATGATGTGTCACCCTCAGGAACAGAGTCTATCACCCACAGGCACGGAAGAAGTTTCCCTCAGGCTGAGATAACCATTGTCCTCAGGCTAAAGGTAACACTACCTTCATGCTATGTAAAGCACTATCCTCAGGATAAGAAAGTAACCGGGCCATGACCAACATATAACAAACAATTCACATGATATTCCTCTCAAGGAAAATGTATTGTGCAAATTAAACATATCATACCCTCGGTTATCCTGGCCAAACGTCTAAATAGAGGAACGCACCTCCGATGTGGTCCTGGATCCAAGAAATGATCCCACACAATAGATATTTATCACAATTAATTACCTTTATAGTTCTAGGTATTCAATACATCCAAGCCTTAGCCACATGACACCCCCAACATGGGTTCATAGCTCAATGATACAAAAAACACACAGTAGTTGGAAATAAACTTTAAGCCACCTACCTCTATCAACCGTGATCGATATACCTGAATGAATCCCTCTGAAATGTCCAAGAACATCATATATCTGAGGTAAAATAATTCATGTTCAACATTAAATAACTTCCCTTAGAGGAAGAATTGGAACGAAACACATAAGGAGAAGGATGTTCTTACCTGTGCGGTACCAACGTGATCGATGACCGATGAATCTGATTCCCGATGTGCGATCGGGAGCTCTTCAAAACTCCAACATCCTATCCAAGCTCCAAAACATGTCCAAAGCATCCTATGGAAAATGAGTAGTCTACTTCCCGTCTTATGCAAAAAATAGAGTACACGACATGTACTCTCAGGTACACAGAGTGTACTTTCTATTTTTTAATTGTTTTGCTGGCGGCTTCTCACCAGCATGGCACTGTTCATCAGTTGACATGAGTACACGGCATGTATGCCTCTCTACATGGAATGTACTATTGCCCAGCTGGCCACCACCTTATTATTCTCCTTCTGAATAACTACATGGCATGTAAATATAAACTACACATCGTGTAGTCAGTTTTTACACCTTTCATCACTGACATGGCTACACGCCCTGTGTACTCATCCCACATGGCCAAAAGTACATGACATGTGGAAAATTACACGGCCTGTACTTCCAAAATTTCGAATTGTTTTCCATTTTCCTTATTTTCTCAAAAACACCTAATGAAAAATAGAAAAAAGAAACTCGTACCTCAATATAAGAACCAGGTTCTTACAAACTTCCCCCCTTAAAGCAATTCATCCCTGAATTTCCCTTCCAAGGGTGGTGAAGATATAGCCGTGAACAACTGAGGCCACTAAGCATGTATGTCGGTCTCCCGCTCCCAGGTTTCATCATGCACTTGGCCATACTGTCATAGCACCCCTATGGGAGGAACTGGCATGCCTCAGAGAACCATCATGATCCTATAAAAGATATGAATCAGATGCTCCTCAAAGTATGCATCAATTTCAATCTCAAAATCCCTGGGCTGAAAGATGTAAGACGGGTCTGAATGATAGCGATGCAACTGAGATACATGGAAGATGTCATGCATGGATCAGTACCTCTATGGTAACTGCAACTGATAGGAAACTAACCTGACTCTCTCCAGAATCTCAAATGGCCCCACATACCTCAGTGAACGTTTACCCTATCTCCTTATCCGCCTATGTCCCAACCTCAGTGAAACACGAAAGAATACATGATCCCCAACCACGAACTCCAAGGGTCATCTGCGGTGATCAACATAAGATTTCTGACGAGACTGTATAGTAGTCATCAGCTTCTAAATCAACTAGACCTGCTCAAAAGTCTCCTACACAAGACGTGGTTCCAATAAAGTTGTCTCACCTACCTCTAACCAGCACAAGGGTGATCGGCATGGCCTACCATATAAAGCCTCATAAGGTTCCATCTCAATAGTTTCCTGAAAACTATTTTTATAGGAAAACTCAACTAGGGGTTAATACTTTTCCCAAGATCCCCCAAAGTCTAGGATGCATGCACGCAGCTTTTCCTCTAGCACCTGTATCATACGATCTGACTGACCATCAGTATGAGGGTGGTAAGCTGTGCTCAGAAGCACCTGTATACCCAGTTCCCTCTAAAAACTCTCCCAGAAAAGAGATGTAAAACGGGCATCCCTATATTAAATGATAGAACAGGGGACCCCATGAAAACGTACAACCTCTCAGATATACAACTTCCTGAGATCGTCAACTCTAAAGGTCTCCTTGATCGGAAAAAAGTGAGCTACCATTGTGAGTTTGTCCACAAAAACCCACACAACATCATTGCCTCAAGGTGACCTTGGCAACCCCTTCATGAAGTCCATCGCGACATCATCACATTTCCATGCTGGAATGGGTAACTGTTGCAAAAGCCTAGCTAGCCCCTGATGCTCTGCCTTCACCTGCTGACTGGTGGAACACCTTGTAACAAAACCAGATACATCTTTCTTCATACCCGACCACCAGTACTAACGTCTGAAGTCTTGGTACATCTGGGTAACTCCGGGATGAACTGTCCAAACAGATGCATGAAACACCTACATCATCTCCTCACGTATATCCCTTGGAACCCATACTCATCTATGGAAATGTAGTACCTCATCATCGCCAATCATCCACCTAGGAGGAGGGTCCTCACTTTCCACCGACTCCCATAGAACTGGGCCTTCTAAATCAAACAGTTGTCTCATCTTCACTCTATCCAGGAGGATAGAAGTCACATCTAAAGATAAAATATAGGTCTTCCCCTGACAGGCATGAACCACCAAATGCATCTCATAGAACAAATCCATAAGCTTCCACTCACCACTGGCCTCCTGCACTGCCTATATCTGAGTCTTCCTGCTCAGTGCATCAGCTACTGCATTACCTTTACCAGGTGTATAAGCAAGCTCAAAATTGAAATAGTGAAGGTATTTTACCAACCTTCGATGTCTCAGGTTCAAGTCATGCTGGGTAAAGATGTACATGAGACTTTTGTGGTTCGTGAAGACCACAAAATGATCTCCCAAGAGATAATGTCTCCAACAGTGCAATGCATGGACAACTACAACCATCTCAAGATCATGCATCAGGTAATCCCTCTCATGTGGCCTCAACTGCTGAGACTCGTACGCAACTACTCGATCACACTGCATTAACATATCTCCTCTCCAAATACCTGATGCATCATAGTAAACTGTATAATTCTTCCCTTGCCATGGGAGTATCAGGATCGGTGTTGATGTCAACTTTACCTTCAGCTCCTGGAAGGCTGTCTCGCAAGCTTCTTACCAAACGAACTTCACACCCTTCTTAGTCAAACCCATAAACAGTGCTGCTAAGATGGAGAAGTCATGTATGAAGCATCTGTAGTAGCCATCCAGACCAAAGAAACTCTGTATTTCAAACACTCTCTCAGGCTTCTCCCATGAAACTACTACTCTCACCTTCTCTGGATCTACTGAAACTCCTTCCTCTAAGATGATATGACCCAAGAAGTGTATCTAGTCCATCCAAAAGTGGATCTTTGAGAGCTTATCATATAGATTATTCTCTCTTAGTGTACTCAATATGATCTCAAGATGTGTGGAATGGCCGTGTCGAGTGTGATAGTACACTAAGATATCGTCCATGGATACAACCCCAAAATAATCTAGGTAAAGATGGAACACATGATTCATCAGAGCCATGAAAACTGCTGGTGCATTCGTATGTCCGAACGGCATAACCAAGTACTTTTATGGACCATACCTTCACCTAAAATCTGTGAGATGTATATCATATGGTCTAACGTGCAGCTGATGATATCCGGTTCTCAAGTAAATCTTAGAGAATAATCGTGCTCTGTGAAGTTGATCAAAAATATCATCAATCCTTGGCAAGGGACATTGGTTCGTAACCGTCAACTGGTTCAGCTTCCAATAATCCACAGAGAGTCTAAGGGTACCGTCTGCCTTCTTCACAAAGAGGACCAGAGAACCCCAAGGGGAAGTACCTGGTCAGAAGAAACCCTTTTCCTATAACTCCTCTAACTGTCTCTTGATCTACTATAACTCTGGTGTAGCCATCCTATAAGGAGGAATGGACACCAGTGCTGATCCTAGCACAAGATCAATAGAGAAATCCACCTCCCGCTCTGGAGGAAGACATGAAAAGTCGTCTAGGAAGACATACCTAAAACGATCAACCACTAGAGGGAAATCCTTCTGACAATCCTCTGGTTGTCCAGATATAAGCTCGCAATCTGGGTTGTGATACCACCTCTCCCATGATGCTCGGGTCCAGCTCGACTTTTCTTAACATCCCACTCGCCCTTGTATAGAAACTCTTCGCCCTCTGCTGACGTGAACCTCACCATGCGACGATAGCATTCTACAATGGCTCGAAAGGGAAAAAACCAGTCCATCCTGAGAATGACATCATAACTCGTCATCTCTAATACATAGAGGTCACAAAAGAAGTGAAACCCACCAAACTCAGGGGGCCACTCCTTGCACTGATGCACACTAGTCGTTGTAGTCCCCAATGGAGTTTCTAGCATCATAACAGCAGAAGAAGAAGAAACATTGATCCCAAGGATCTCCACAACGGGCACCGATATGAAACTATGTGTATAAACCTTATCAAAAAGTACTGAATATAAGACAGAAGCTACTATAATAGTACCTGTGATAGTAGAAGGTTTGGGATCCTACTCCAGTTTGGTCTGTTGCACTGCATATGACTTCCCAGGGTCGCGGCCAAGCGACAGAGCCTAGGTACCCGGAGCTGTCCCACCCTACTGTCTCTAAGATCCTAGTGTCTGGCTTCAATGGCCATGTCCACCATCCCTTCTTGAATTCCCTAATGTATTCCAGTTCCCCGACTGGTAAGAAGCTATTGGTCCTTCCCATGAACGCGGAGTCTGCACAGAACCCCTCTCACTAGCCACTGGTGGAAACACCCTGTAAAAGCGATGCAGATGAACCATCATTCTGCAAGCTCGACACTCCACTGGATCACGTCGACACTACAGCCTCTTGTGCCCCTCATTACCACACTGGTAGCACCTAACGTGAACCACCGATGAAACTGCCTCACTGGTACTGCCACTGTGAGAGAATTCCATCTGTCGCTTCCTCTTACCAGCATAAATAGTCCCAGAAACTGGTGTTGAACCTATCTGGCCGACCCCAGTAGCTTTTCGAAGGTTCCTCTCTGTAATCAATTCCTGGTTCACAATAGCGTGTACTGAAGGCAACATGAAACCATCCATTAGTTCTCAGATGTCATATAGAAGACCATCCTCAAAGCGTCTGGCTCTCAACTTCTCGTCTCCAACCAGAACGGGTGAAAAATACTGATGCTTGGTGAAAAGAGAAGAATAATCCATCATGGACATAGCGCCCTACTCCATATTCACGATCTCTTGAGCTCGATCTGAACTCAGAGTCTCTAAGAAGAAGAAGTCATAGAAGGATGTCCGAAAATATTCCTGCACCATTTCTCTGTGTTGTTCTGACTGAGTGGTGACATCCCACCACTTCATGGTGGAATCACACCACATATAAGTCGCGAGCTTGACCCTCCGCCCTAGAGGCGTCTCAAGATGCTCCAAGATAGTCTGCATTGACCCCAGCCAATACTCCATAGCCTATGTTCAGCCATCCCCTGAAAACGTAGGCAGAGGCTACTGCTGGAAGATACGTGTCATCTCTTCCATAGATGTGGAAGCCGTTAGTGCTCCCTCAAAGGTCTTCATGAACCGCATAAATCCTTCACGGAACTTCGCATATGTGCCTGTCTCCGGTATAACGGTTGAAGCTGCATCTGGATCTGCTGGAGGATCCACTGGTAGCCCATGGCCCACCATGACCAGAGTATACATGTTGCTGCTCTCCTGGTGAACAACGTGTGAACGTCTCGGCGGCATGACACTACAAGGTCAAACACACACATTAGATCAAGATTATCACAGTCTGAAAATGAAGGAACCAAAATGTGAACAGGAGGAAGAGGGCTTTTAAAATTTCAAAAAAATACTACATGGTGTGTATACTGACTATATGACATGTACCTTCCATTTCTTCCCCTACCGGGGTCCTTCTACAAGGCCAAGCCACACGACTTCCGTTAAACAAAACTACATGGAGTGTATATAATCTACACGGCGTGTATGGTGTAATTTTCCAACTGCCGGTGTCATTTGTGACCTAGCCAAATACTCATCTTGATACTACATGACGTGTTACACCAGTACACAGCATGTAAACTACCCCGTTTCCCAGCCAGATGGTCAGGTCCACAAGGTCTGTCCTCAGACAAGACTACACGGCGTGTCCCACAGGTACACGATGTGTACGAGATGAGCTCCACCGACCTGTGTTGTTAGTTACACGGCCGAATACACTGCTCACACTACACTGCATGTTCCATATACACATGACATGTACACGAATGTATGACACTAACCCGTGTTGTTAGTTACACATCCGGATCCCAAGTTAGACTACACGGTGTGTTCCAAAGTGGGCACGACGTGTATATATTAAGGTATCCCTCGTCTGTGTTGTTAGTTACATGGTCGGACTTTGGGCCAATACTACATAGTGTGTACTTATGGTACTAGGCATTTTCTCCCCACGAATATTCCTTCCCCATGTCCCCGCCCACACGGTCTATGACACGAGAAGAGACTACACGACGTGTACTTAGGGTACACGTCGTGTACTCAAAAAGTTCTCTATTCTTCTCGAACAGAAGAACATACACAGCATGTTTATTGTAATACACAGCGTGTATACTAGGTTTTCAGACAATATGCCTCAGAAACATCTCCAGAACCCAGAAAATATTGAAAACAACACCTATGTGCCAAATTCCGATCTGTGAGGGCCCATACTCCTAGGGAATCAATGTTTGGCATCTTATATGTGTTACAACCGGATAAACAGCTAATGATCCACCAAATTTCAGTCAATGAGGGCCCATAATCACAAAAAACAAAATTTTTGCATCTATTCAATTACAGGATCACACATCAACACCCTATCAAACATCAGGTTTCTATCCAAGAAGCTATCACAACAACATGCTTTAACTAGCACAACATCTATCACAACAACATGTAATTTCGAATGCACCTACATGGCATGGAAACTATTCATGGAATGTGATTTATAGATTTTTCCTAAATGATGCATGAGATGGAATACCCTCATCTCATCGGGTTGCAACTAAATAGAACCCATGGATAAAATATAATAAGAACAATAAAAGTGTTTCACCCTTCAGTGAAAATCAATTCAACTATAAAATTTGCAAAATTAGAAAAATTGCAACACGAGGAAAATTGGCTTTTCCCTATACATGGATTAGCTACACCCAGTCATAGATTATTACCAACTACTATTCTCATCTTATCCCTGACTAAGGCTCCAAATATTATGTCAATTAAAAGAACTCCTCTGATACCACTTTGTAACGTCCTGATTCTGGGTGCCACTAAACGGGTGCCCCAAACCCGGTTCTCCACATGACCTAAAGCACATTTTCCCAAACGCCAGAGGCTGCTGACTAGCCGCGGGGGCCCATGTATGATAGTGGGGAAACTATGCCCTCATTTGTCAAAGTGTAGCGCATCGGAATAAATAAATAGCATACAACAAGCAGTAGCGTTAAACAATATGTATAACAGAAATGGATAACTGATAACAACAAGGAAACCAGCTGTCATATATATATATATATATATATATATATATATGAAAATGCAGCATGTCATTATTCTATAAAACAGCCAAAACATGTTACAATGCAATACAATTCATCTTATGTACAAGTACAAAAAAGCAAAACAGAACAACCAGCAGCATAGCAAACCAAACTTGGTCCCATGTTCCCCTACTTCCCAGCAACAAATCAAGTACCAGTATAGGTACCCTTACCCTTATCCACACCTGCAGAAACATAATCTATTTGGGCCGAAGACATTACCCCAATAAGGTGTGAGAAATAAATCCTAGAAGGCACCCACCAAAGGCCCATGCCCAACTGTGTGAAAAGATGAAACAACAGTGTACAGTAGTAAAATGCAATAAACTATGTAGTACACAAAAGTAACTAAATTTACTAGTTATATTTCTATTTTATTATTCATTTAATCGTTCATTATAAAAATACCACCATAGTGAATTTCTCTGTAAACAGTCAGTGTCCTCATACACACAATCTCTTACCCTCAGGTAATCAGAAATGTAACCTGCAGGTAATTGACCATAGGCATAAGAAATATTTCCCTTAGGCGTACCGAGTTTCTCCCTCATGCATAGAGTCTATCGCCCACAGGCACAAATTAAGTTGCCCTCAGGCTTAGATAACTATTGCCCTCGGGCTAAAGGTAACACTGCCCTCAGGCTAAGTAAAGCACTACCCTTAGGCTAAACAAGTAACCGGTCCATTCCCAACATATAATAGAAAATTCACATGCAATTCTTCTCAAGGAAAATTTAATGCGCAAATTAAACATAGCATACCCTCGGGTATCCTGGACAAACGGCTAAATAGTGGAATGCACCTCCGGGGTGGTCCTGGATCCAAGAAATGATCACATGCAATAGTTATTTATCATAATTAATTACCATTGTAGTTCTAGGTATTCAATACAGCCAAGTCCTCAGCCGCATGACACCCCCAACATGGGTTGGTAGCTCAATGATACACAAAATGCACAACAGTTGGAAATAAACACTAAGACACCTACCTCGATCACCCGTGATCGATATACCCGAACGACACCTTCTGAAATGTCCAAGAACATTGTAGATATGAGTTAAAATATTTCATGTTCAAACTCAAATAACTTCCCATAGATGAAGAATTGGGAAGAAACACACAGGGAGAAGGAAGCTCTACCAGTGCGGTACAAACGTGATCGACGACAGAAGAATCTGATTCCCGACGTGTGATCAGGAGCTCTTCAAAGCTCAGGCCTCCTCTTCTGGCTCCAAAAAGAATCCAAAGCCTCCTCTTCCAAATGATGAGGCTACTACTCGTCATAAGCAAAAAATAGAGTACAGGGCGTGTAATCTCAAGTACACATTGTGTACTTTCCAATTATTAACTATTCCACTGGCAGCTTCTCGCCAGCGTGGCACTATTCATCTGTCGACATGAGAACATGTCATGTATGCCTCTCTACACGGCGTGTACTGTCACCCAGCTGGCCACCACCTTACTATTTTTCTTCCTACTGACTACACGACGTGTAAATATAAACTACACGACATGTAGTTGGTTTTTACACCATTCATCACCAACATGGCTACACACCCTATGTACTCATCCCACACAACCAAAAGTACATGGCGTGTGGAAATGTACACGGCGTGTACTTCCAAAATTTAGGATTTTTCCCCATTTTCCTTATTTTTCAAAAAAAATATAAGGAAAAGCGAAAATAAGAAACCCATACTTCAAAATAAGAACCGGGTTCTTACAAATATCTTATTTCCTTACTAGAAATTAGGGATATCCTAATCAGAAGTATATTTTAGAGAACCACTAGTCCCAAATAAATTTATAGAACATATCATAAATTCATGGAAGTGGTAACCTATTGTTTATTTTAACATGGTAATGATTATGATAATAAACACAAACCTGATAATATCCATACATCATTTTGAAAAATTATACCGGTGATACCCATTAATAAATTATAGTCTAGATGAACAATTTTCCTTTCAAATCTTCCAAAAATAATTTTAATTAAATTTATTGTATTGGTTACATATGATATGATATAACATAAATAAGACTTCCCTAGGGAGGAGATCAATCATAATATCAATTTCCGTAGTGGGTGGGAACCCAAAACAATTATCAGGAAAACATCTAGAGACTCATAATCAAATCCTGGAAAATGACTCTTATAAATCAAATCCACTAATTACAATGTCAAATCTACCATATTATATGAGAAATATCCATCTGTTGATGCCAAAAATCCCATTACACAAAGATTTAACATTCTTACTTCTTTAAAGATATGATAAATTCCATCATCAGTTATAAAACTAAACGTTTAGGTATAAAAATTGACGTGGAAATTGAATATAGTCAACTAATAAATTCCATGAATTATTTAATATAAATCTATCTCAATCATAGATAATCCTTATATTAAATGAACTCAAAAAATGGTTACAAAATATTCTTTTAACACAAAGTCTCATTATTATCGTATTCCAACAAGAGTTTTATGTTTTTAAACATAAGGAATGATCTTCATTTTTAAAACCAAAAGATAAAAAAACAAGAAGTAATAATGGAATGGGGTGAACTTATATCAACGAAAAATTTCATAATGTTATAGTTAAAAATAATCATACCTCTCACAATTTATGGTCCATATTGATCATATGTAATCACCTAATAAGATCAATAAAATTTCTTAATCACTAAGCTTTATTCATTCTTTACCCTATGTGATTTCTCTTTAGGGGAAGTAATGGTATTTTGGGAATAACCATGGATAGGTCAGTACTTTTGGTGAAATGTATTATATAGACATTATCCTATAGAATCATATGACATCTGTAGCACATGAGATATGGCATGAACACAGAACCTTGGATAACTATGAAAATATCAATGAAGTTTCCCTATCTGATTAAAATTGTGGAATGTTATTGGAGGTGAAAATAATCCCTCATCATGTGGTCAAATTAACTTCCTTGAAAACAACAATTTTTACACATTGTTTTTTGTGGAATATTCACTAATACCGCATTCTGGTTCTCTATCAACCCACAACCTTGGAAATATGTTTCAAATATCCTATTATAACCAAAATTTGAGTTCCCACCATTTCCTATATGAATCAACAGGCCTCATCAACCCATTTCTCATGATATATCCCTTCATTCATATTTTATTCTCTTTACCATGTCTGTATAATTTAATATACCTATAATGCATGTTTTTAAAATAATATCTTATCTTTTTAGATATTAAAAAATTCTTTCCTTCATGGATTCAATTTCATTATATTTTGGTTTAAAGAAATCTAAATTGATAAATATGGATGAGTACTCTCTCACTATAATTTTCTATGAATTTAAGATGAAAATATCTATTATTATAGATATTATGAATGTGTGGTGATGATATGTTTTTTTTAAAAAATTGCTCAAAAGTTACATTTGAAGATCCTTATTCTAAATTTATCTAGAAAAGATAAATCCCAACACTATCATTCAATATCCAATATTATATATGTTACCAATATGAAATTTATTCCAACTGGTGTGCCAAGGAAATTGATGAATCAATTCATCATATTCATAATTAACTATACCTTTTCTATTTTTGAATCACACTTAATGATTGGTGGATTTTTGATCTAGGACTGAATGGAATGATACACACACCTTAGATTATCCCTTATATTCCTTCTAACCATATCATGAAAATCCTAGAAAATACTATGAACCAAATTTTGGTTCAACTGTGGCTTAGGTGAAACCACATTCCCAGTATCTTCCTCAAGTTTGTTTCTTCTACACCTAATTGGTTCCTCTCACTATAAAAAATACAAATCAGCATAGGCCTCACTCTCTAGCAACTCAAATCATTAAAATTTCAAATATACCATTTTAGAACCATCAAAACAGTGATTCCCAAAAAAATAAACACTTCATGTATTCAAGTCATTTTTGAATGTTCCATCAATATTTAAAAAATTAGAAAATTTTTAAAATACTTCTTCCATTCCCTTTTCAAAATCACAAATTCGAAAAAAATCGACTTTTTTAAAAAAAAATATGGTTGCGACAATTAATAATTCATTACTCAAAATGAAAAATGCACTTTTACTGGGAATTAATATCTAACAACACATGCCATGCACTTCTAATTAGATAAATCCTTGATAATGACAAAATAGATTCTATGAGTTTCTCAAAATAGTTATGTTTCTAACTCCCTAATAATATGAGGTTTAGTATAAATAGGTTAGCTAAAACTATTTTTTCTCAAAATTTATCATTCCAACAATCCTACTCTTTCATACCATCAGAACTCATGGAATAAACTTGAATGAATTTTTATATCCAAGATCATCACAACTCTTACAAAAGGATTAAACAAACTAATACCAATTATAACATCTCTCCCATTACAATTGTCTTGAGAAGATGCAAAATTGAAACATTCCTTAGGTGATATCCTCAAGACACCAATGGCTGGAAATAAATTCCTTGTTCTTCAATAAAATTTGTGGAATATTTCCCTTATCAATATAAACAAATCAAAACCAATATACCATAAAAAACCTCTAAATTAAATATGTATCCATTGTAATACATCTCAATGTGATTCAATAAAACAACAATACCATCAATAGAAAAACCATAAAATATTATAATATAAAGTGGAAGAAAAACAGATAATGATCAAAGATTATATGAAACCAACCCCACAACCCCAACAAGTTCCATGATACAGATTCACAATCTATGATCAAACTATAATCATGTATTGATAATGGAATTAGATAAAATTACTTTACCTATGTTCGGATAAACAATATCTTCAAAAGAATGAAAGTGACAATAAAGGGGGTGCGTAAGGAATCTCAATAGGAATTTCCCAAATGACTTCCCTACTCATGTAACTAGGATATAAAATTTTATAATATTTATATATTTTTTTTATAGAATTAATTAAAATAATATTAATAGATTATATAAAATAAATGCATTTTAAATGAAAATAATTCCATGGGTAAAAACCGAACATGTATTTCATAAAAATTCACAAATCCATATAGAATAATTGATTCCAATCTACACATCCATAAATTCTTGCATATGGGAGAGTTCTATTCTGATTATAGGTCTCTCATCAGTCTATAATATTGTCAAAAGGTATAAAAATACAACTTCCCCAATAGATAAATCCCCTTCATTAGGGTCGTGTCGATGGAAATGAACCGACACCAACCAATTATGCCAATACCAAAACAAAATAATTGTCCCAACCCCTTAAAAACAATAATTTTATTGAAATATTTTCTAAAAAACCTTTATCCTTGAATCCAACCAAACAAAAGTGTTTCAATTCATTATTTTAAAATCATTCATTAAATAAAATTTCTAAAAAATACCCAAACATCGCAAACCATCAATGAAGAAGGTTTCTAAAAAAATTTCACATCAATTTCAGAATATCTTTATTGAAAAAAATTATTTGGATATAATTATATCAATACCTTGAAATATGAGTTGATAGTGAATCCACATACCTTAGAAACTTGGAGAAATTGAAAAAACATCACGATTACTGAACAAAATCGGGTAGAAAATCTGAAACCCACATTATATCACCTTCAATATCATAAAAAAATCACCATGATTTACATCAACTATCATTTATATATACCCAATGGTTTAGATGTTTTAATACAAGAGAGGGATGAAGAAGATATCTATGAAAACCCACCAAGAATATATACTTTCTATGGAATCAACATTTCAATGATCCAATGGATCACTCCTTATTCAATGGGATATATCTCCATATCCTTTAGTATGAAAAAAATCCATGATAACATCATAATATAGGTAAAATGAGTGGTTTATTGGAAATATATTGGTGATATACAATTTACAGATCTCACTTTTATCCATGTAGGGTTATCTAGAATGGTTAGAAAACCATGCACTAACTATGAAAAAGCCTACCTCCCAAGAAGAACCTTGAATGGTTGGCTTGTTTGGGTATTCATACCACATTTCAACAATGCATAATCATTCTTTCCCACTTTACACAATTTCTACTAGGTGGACCCACAGTTTTTCCAAACCATTTTTTTAACTGTGTGCCTACCCAGTAGCCTATGTATCATTTTTTAGGGTTTTGTAGAGGTGGTTCATGGTTTTTACTAACCGTTCTCAATCTTTGTACCTTCATAAAATACCCAAACAATTTCAAAAGTACACTAAAACCCCCTTAACATCACCAAAATACCTTACAAACATTAAATACATATCGAAATGTTTACTTACATGAAATTGATGTTTCTACATCTAGTTTATTCCATTGTTTATAAATGGAACTCGTAAGGAAGAATGGTATGAATAATCATTGAAAAATTTAATGGGTTCCAATATAGGAAATCCAATATCGCTATTATTTGAATTGAGAATGTTATGGATATATTTGGGTATCATAATAATGTTATGACTCCTAACCTTGAATGGATGGATCAGCCAGTTCCACTAACACATTTTGGATGATACGTCACTTTATGAGACAGATTCCCCATTTATTTAGTTAGTCTATCAGACCAATATATGCTATGAAATGGATAATGTCTTGTTATAAGATATTTATGTATTCATTATGTGGTAAAAGAAAAAGGTTAAAAATTCCATGTATTTTCATAAATTTTAGGCTAATTAATGGTGATTATTTATCAAGAATAATAGGGAGGAAGAATAAATATAACTCATAAAAGAGAAATATTTTAAGGACAAACTACCAAAAAAAATTTCCCTCATGAGAAACAAACTGATATGGATAAAATAATCCATCATATAAAATAAAATTAATATGAAAGTACTGTAGAGTATTATGATTCTTCTAAATATTTAGTCAGGTATGCGACATATTATATACACAACATGGAAAGAAATATTTACCATTTCATTGAAGGGATAAAGGCATATTTATAATTTTCACTGATCTCTAATAATTTTTTTTCACATGAATAAATAGTTTTATGTAATATAAAGATAAAGAATTAAATATCCATGTATAATAGATTCAAAGGGAATCTACCGATGAAGTTAAAAGAGGATGAGATAGTGGATAGAGGTAATAAAAGAAAGAGATATATTTTTACATGAGATAATTGTGGAATGAATCACTTTTGGAAATACTTGAAGGGATTGGTAATTTTTCATGAGTGCAAAGAAATGGTTCACTAGAAAAAATAGTTCAAAGGGTAGAAATTACAAAATTATATTAAGTGTTTTGACATTATGGATCTGGGGAGCTATGAAAATGAGTGCCCTCAGAATCAATGGAATATACCATAGAATATGCTAAGGGTCATGGTCAATGTTATGCTATAGGTACAACTAAAGTAAAATGATTATTTTTTTTTGTATTCAGTTTGATGAAATATGATATAAATGAATTTTATTAATTATATTATTATCAAAAAAAATATATAATATATAATTATTTTATTATAATACTATTTCTCAATGGATTTGAAATTTTTTATTCAATGGTATAAGGAAACTTTATTCATTAAAAGGTGATTTTTTTTTGGAAAAAACTTGGTTGAGATAAATATATCCCTTTAATATTTTTATGATATTGAGATAAGGATGATGGTGTATGATATTTTTTATATAGATAAATTAAATTGGATATCACTTTCTACCTCCTAAATAATTAATGTTTTTTTTTTCAGAATGATGTTTATTCTATCAAATATTGTGTATAAAACATATTAGGGCTTAAAGAATATATCAAATTATTTGATTTTATCATAAATAATAATTAAATATGTATTTTTTCATTAATATTTTATGTTAATTAATGTTATTATCAATTTAATAAAGAATATATGATGAAGGTATTCACATTATTATTATGCTACTTTGAAGAGACACAATTTTTTGGGGAATATAATGTTCATTTTGTAACATTAATTCTAAATTTGGTTATAAATATATTGGATGATATTTAAGGTGAAATATTTATAGAAAGAATTAAATTTAATTTCAGGTGTTATTAGATAAACATTTCATACAATTTTTTTAGAAATTACAAGAGGAATATATTTTTACTCTCTATGATTCATACAATCTGTTAAGGGTAATTTTAGTACTTTGTGTAGAAATGTTAATTTTTTTTATATTTGTTTCATTGAGTAAGGTATGACTTGGAAATTAATCAACGAAAAACTCGCAGTTGAAATTGTTCACATTAAATTGAAAGGTATCAAGTAAGTATATTTTCTTATATTCTTGTTTAATAAACATATTCCTCATCACTTGGAAAATCAACTTGAAATGAAAATTCATTCCCAATACCTTAATTTATATTGAAATGATGTCGTATTAATATGTACAAGGTTTATGATATTTATAACATTAACATTTCATTGATTATTGACATTCTAATGATTAATAAGCTAAATAACACTCTATAAATATATATATTTTTCCCTATATCTCCATATATTCACATGTCATCAATTTTCTCTTCCATAGAAGCAATGATATGTGTTTCTCAATATGAATTTCTTACTTCCTTTTATATCATATTAAAAGGATATTTTTTATCCCTTTTATGATTTTGGTCTTTCAATAATGTCATTCCTCTAAATGAAATACACTTGACTACAAAGATCATCTTAAATTTTTAATGATATAATTTATTTAAGGTGGATAGAATGTGACACCATTAAAATTATAATAGAATAATTTTTTATTCCATTTCATTTATGAAACAAAAATAATAATATAAATCAATATATATTCACGTGATGATACAATATATTTACTATTTTAAGTAAATTCAATACATTCAAGAGCTTTCAATGCACACAAAACTGAGTTTAGATTTCATTACATGTAATAGTAACATTCTTTGATAGCTTATGTTACACCCAAGTCTGAATTTTAATGAATAATATTAATATTATATTTTAAATTGGAGATTATATATTGTATTAATTAACTTATATTAGTATATGGTTGAATTAATTGGTTACTAATTAATTATAATTGAATATAAACTCAATTTTAATATTATGGAAATGTACTATAAAAAGGATTTTATGAGAAAAAAGAGTTTGATATTAATAGTTTAAATTAATTTAAATTATTGGATGATTTAATTGAAGTTTTTATATTATATATTCCATAAAAAAATTATATTCATTCAATATATTTTATAGGAAAAATATATGAATAATACTAATTTTACACATACAAAGATGTATTTTTATAAACGCGGCTTGACCTCTTCTTAATTGGGATATTTTTTTTAAACTAAATTTGAATGATTATAAAAAAATTATTTGAAAAAAATAAAATTAATTTTAAAATATGAATGTCCAAAATATCTTAAGGTATTTTTATTGTTTTTCTGGTATATTTTATTTTCTGATGACTAATGAAACATAATGGATTCTGATTGAAAACATGGTTTTCATCAAAATTATATATAGTGATATACAATTTTTTAAATTTTATAAAGTCATTAAAGATAAATAATAAATATATAAATCAAATTTAGGTTGTTATATTCATTTTTAATTAATATTCTTTTAAAAATATATTAATCATTGGAACATTATCATTTTAAGATGCTACATTCTCGCCAGATCTTTGGTATTAATTGTAAAATAAACTCATGCTCATCGGTGAGATGAAATTGGAAAAATTGATTTAAAAGTTTTAATAATAATAAAAATATATAATTTTTAATAAATTATAAATAATTTTTACCAAATTTATTACTGAAAATTGTTTAAATTAGTTTTATCGATTATGAGATAAAAAAATTCTGAGTGTCTAAAATTTTACCATTAGGGGCCAAATTACCTAGAACTTCTCCAACACCCATTTTATGTCCATATATAGACATTATCCATTTAATTATATATTTTTTCGATTATTGGATCAAATTTACATGGAATAAATGTTGGTGAAATTACACCATTCGAAAAAACAATTACCATAATGCCACTCACCCCTCCTATAAAAGGTCACCCGATCACCTCCTCTCTTTATACAATCAAACCACTTTGGTTCCAAAAATTCCTACCCAAATCAATTAAAAAATACCTTAAGCCATTCTATATTCATTATTTTTATTCGTAATGAACCTTTCATGGTTTTAGTGCAAACCTATGGAGGATACTCAAAAAAGAGGTAATGTTCTTCAAAAATAATTTTTATTTGATTCCTTCTCCACCTCCATAAATTTATATTATAACATTATTACAAAAAAAATCTCAATATATTATATAAATTAATATTTTTTAATGTTATATTTATGATATAAAACATCCCACACATATATCAAATGGGTTATGAAGTCTCCATTTATGTGTATGGAAAACTACAACCTCTTGAACTGATGTTGTTCATTTTTCAATTACAAAAATTCATGGTTGGAAAACGTCATGACCCATCCCTTGGGGCCCATTTCATGACTACCTCAAGCCCACATTCCATAGGCTAGGGGTTGGTGACTAGCAACGGAAAGGCGTATACCCTAATATAGGAAGGCACTGTCTTTAAACCTGCACAATCACACAGTCCATGAACAAAAAAAGATGCAACCAAAAATTAAAACTGCAGTATTATAAGCGTGTATTGAAAGTAACGGAGAATGAATACAAACCAACTAAAAAGTTACATCTAAAATAGAAAACAAATAATATATCTTGAGACTGCCCACCAAGGATCCTACCTGAAGGGTAGGTACAGCTCGTTTCCATAGCTCTCCACATCAACCAGCCACCTCTTTGTACCGCCTGGTCCTATCTCCTGTAGTCTTAGGAGAGTTGCTCATTATCTGCACAAGACACAACTAGGTACGTGTGATGCCCGTGCATGGGTGAGTATAACAATACCCAGTTTGGAACCCGAGACCCTCGAAGGTCTCTCAAAACTCATGAAAAGAAAACCACAATGCATGATCTCAATTATAATTCAAAAATAAAATACTATGCTCAAACAAGGTATACAACTCATAGTTCTGGAATAAATATGATTAGTTATAAGCTATATCATTTTATTCAATTAGAGAGTTTAAAAAACTTATCCACGGAGGAGTAGATCTGTTATCGATCCACAAAGGGTCATTTGTTACTGATCGATGATGGGTCGCTCTATGGTTGGTCCTCGTTAGACCACGCACTGCTGATCCGTATACGGTCTCTAAAATGCTGATCCACAAATGGCCGTTATGATGCTGATCTACACAGGGTCACCACAATGCTAATACACAAAGGGTCGTTACGATACTAATCCAAACAGGTTCTCTATGATGTTGATCCACAAAGGGTTTCTATGATGCTTAACCACATAGGGTCTCTAGGATGCTGATCCACACGGGGTTTCTATGAGGGCGATCAATACAAGGTCACTCTACAATTAAAAGCCAACCACATGATTATCTGCACCCAGTGCGCTTGATTTCTCTAATATCTGCTCCTCAAGATATCTGTCATTCCTTAACTGACACAACATTCCACAAAGTAGTAACATCATGGACCGCCTTTTCGTAAGGGTCACAATGCGATAGACGGCGTGTCAACCAGACACCCGGTCTGCGAGTTAAAGGCATTTATGTGCTAAGGGCCTGGTTGGAATCAAGTTCAATCCTACCCAACTATAGTCTAGAATTATTCAAAATCTCTGGTGGAGTGTCATAAAAGTATTTTCTCATTCCATGGATTCCAACACCTCAGACGGTTCATCAAACGTATGTCTGGTTTGTGAGATACACCATTTTGGGCGGATCAGGGCCGATGTGGATTCGGTTCCGGTCCCACCCTCCTCACCCTAACCCAGGCCAAACGTACCCATGCCTCACCTGACCCATCACGAACAGAAAGGGTCCATTCGAGTGGGCAGGGATGTGGCGGGCTCGGCCTACTGGGTTGCGGTGGGCTCCGTCAGCTGGGCTGCGATTGGCTTGGACCGCTGGGGTGCGATGCAGCCCGACCCGCCTCAGCTGGGTGCCGTAGGCTTAGCGGCCTGGCCCAGTAGCTGGGCACAGTCCGGCAGGCAGCCCAACCTTCTATCTAGTGTAGTACCCAAATGCATGTCTCGTGAGGGGGAGGCTGCTACCCCTTCTCAGACAGCTGAAATTTGGTAAGCTTCTCAATGGGGGTACCACGTGGCACCACATCCCGGTCAATGGGACCCATGGGATGCCGGTCCACTTCACTACGACTCCCTTCTATGCAGAACATGATGGAACGCTTCCATCACCAATGTGGTCAGCTAAGAGTTGGCCGCCCCTTATTTCGTGGCTTCTTGTCGTGGCCCCTCATTACGGTGCGCAACAGCACGCCTCCTGCTTCCACCATTACCAGCTGATTTCGGCCGCTGTCGTCATCCACCGATGCTGGTCATCGGCACTACTGCACCGATTCCATGCTAAAAGATCTTCAATAGGGAAACAGGTGAGCTCTGATGGTCCATTTTTCCTTCCGAACGCGCCTATGGGCCACTTAGGTAGCTGCCATCCCAATGTGGCTCCCAGATTCAATTTTTCATCGAGTTGAAACATCAACCATGAAGAACGTGATAAAAATGTAGCGGAGTGTCTGAGCCTTGTTTTTGTGGCCCTCGCCTTCCGTATTAGTATCATAAAATGTGGGTAGCAATTTAAAACTTCATAGATAAACTAGAACCCATTCAATAATTTATCGATTTGTCAATCTTTTGAAGAACTATGAAAATAAACAATTCACATGAATTTAAATAGAACCCCTACCTCAAAATCTATGAAGAAGTCTCATCTAGCATAAGAATAATTCAGATTCGATGAAGCCTATGGAATACGTCGATTCCTACAATGATGTTGTTTGATCCTCCCATTATTTGTTGTTGGAAGATGTCATGGTACTTTGGTAGAGTTTCCTCACAGCCATGACAAAAACCAAAAACCGAGACTCATTGAAATAGAGGGGGAAAGTTGATTAACACAATGATAGATTAACAAGGTTCATTAATGATTGATCCTCCTAATCTCTCAATGGAGTGGTTACAAAAACAATGAATCAATCCATTAAATGGCTTGAAAACTCAACTGTCCCACCACCGCTGCTCAACGATTGGTAGAATAATAAAATAAAAAATTTATGTCATTTTAGTATTCATTAAAAACTTAGAAAACTAATTTTCTCTCATGAATAAATAAGGTCAATGTTAAACCTACCTTAAGCGAACCCATGCACATTAGATTCAATGGTACCCACATATTTTTAATCTAACACCAATTCAAAAGATATAAAATGATGCTCTTGCAGTTAGTGAATGTACCATTAAAAAAGTTCAAAAATCCATTCAAGGCGCATCCAACCTCGAAATAAAGCACAAAAAATTTTCAAATATGTGTAATAATTTCAAATAATATAAACATAAATTATATTGAATTTCCAGGTCTTTAAATTCTACCCACCTTTGGTATTTTCATCCCTGAAAACTACAACAAAATTACAGGAAAAAATGGGGGTATTAAGAATGTATCTGAGCCTCCCGGACCCATGTTTTCTCTTGGAGATTCATGTGCTGCTGAAAAACTCACACTAGAGGAATCGACTATCCAAGATGGAACCACTCCTATCAATCAACAATCCTCAATGAGAATATATAAAATTCCACCCCGTCATCGATTTCCAGCTGTCCCTTGTTGATAACATGTGATGGATCATGCACGTAAATTATTAGCTGCGACACATGGAAATGTTTTCCACATAGTGAATCTATGGAGATTGACATATATGGTATTCCACCTCTCCTACTCTATTGAGGAACTAGAAAGGTATATTGAACATTGGAGATTACTTGTAACCTTAACCAAGCCTCTATAATCCTCATCCGGGTGAGTCCCATAAGAAGACATGGTCTCCCTTCTCAAACTCCATGGGTCTCTATCACCTGTCAGCATATGACTTCTACTAGTTCTGTGCAGTTTTCATCCCGTCCTAGATGATTTGCACCTTCTTTGTTGTAGACTGTACCAACTCTGGACCAATAAGTGTTAATTCCCGTAGGTCTGTCCAACACAGAGGTGATTTGCAAGGTTTCCCATACAATGCCTAAAACGGTGACATGATGATGGTGGAGTGTTATTTGTTTTCGTATTCGAACTCCACTAGTGGAATATAGTCATCCCATATATTGCGAAAATCAAGGACATAAGCACGAATCATGTCCCAATGTTTCTGAATGGTATGCTCTATCTGACTATATGTCTTAGGATTAAGGTCGGTGCTCAAGTGTAGGTGAGTCCCAAATTCTTCCTCTAATCCCTTCCATAAGTGGGATGTAAATAGATCATTGTGACTTGATACGATCATTGATGGCACACCGTTATGTCATAAAATCTACTATATGTAGATACATTCCAAGCTCTCAACTGATCCCTACTCTCAAATGGGTATGAAGTGGGACGACTTAGTGAGTCAGTCAACGATCACCCAGATGGAATCATGGTCCTTGGATGTACATAATAGACCCTCCACGATTTCCATGCACAAACCAACCCACATCCAATCCATTACCTTTAGTGGATGAGTTAAGCCCACTGACACCTGATGCTTGACCATCACTTTTTATCACGTGAAACATCATGAAACAAACATCACCACTAAATTATTTATCCCTGGCCACTAGTACTGACACCGTAGGTTCTTGTATATATTTACCACTCGAGGATGTACTGCCAAATGGGATGTTTGGAACTCCCCCAACACCTCCACTATCATCGTCATTGGTACCATAGTGAGTCCTCTAAAGAGGATGATGTGCTGCCCAACTTCAGAAAATCCATCAGGAGCCTGTCTTGAAGATATCTTAGAATGTAGGGCCTCGCAGTCTACGTAACCAAGTTGTTCCTCCCTAACTCACTGAAGGAGTGGGGGGTGTGGGATAATAGTCATAGAATAGAGATACATATCTCCATCACTATCCATGAAGGATAACATCAAAGAGGCTAGATGATCTATCACCTCACTCAGCAATAGTAGATCAGACCTCCTGCTGAATGCATCTGCCACCACGTTCCCCATTAATGAAGTATATACTATTTCAAATCCATAGTCCTAGAGGAACTCTTTCCATCATTATTGGAATAGGATTAGGTACTTCTATTAGAATATATTCCATAGACTCTTGTGATCATAGTAGACTATATAATGTTAGCCCATCAAATAGCATCGCCATATCTTCCAGGGGAAGACTAGTACTTCTAACTCTAGGTCATGGGTAGCATAGTTCTACTGGTGTTGTGTCTACATCCATGAGTTATAGGCAATCACTGCTTGCGCCAGGATCTGGACACAACCTTGTCTTGTCCCTTATGTGTCACATTGGACTACACACACAACACCCTCTTCTTGTAGACTCAATATGAGGGCACTCATCAGTCTCTACCTCAGCACTTGAAAAATAGTCTAGTATCTTCTTTTTAACACGATGGGTATTCTCTTATTTTTCAATGATGAAAAGGCTATCAAAAAATTTGAAAATTTTGGTAAGAATCTTTAGTAGTACCCAGCCAATCCTAAGAAACTTTGTACCTCGGTCACACTCATTGGTGGATGCCAAGCAAGAACTGCCTCATTCATCGCCAGATCCACGACAACTCTAGCCTATGAGATAACGTTCCACAGGAAGTGGACTTCTTATATCGGGAACTTGAACTTTGAGATCTTAGAATGCTCGTCAATGAAGACCATCATGAAGTGATCGAGGTAAGGCTCAAAGATCCCATTCATGAGTCCCATGAACACTTTAAAATAATTGGTTATGCTTAAGGGAATGACCAAGAACTCATAATGGACATACCGATATCTGCAAGATGTCTCCTGTACGCTGAGCTGATGAAAGAATGATTCGTGGTCTATATTCGAAACTCACATAGCTCCCTATAGCTTACTGAAGAGATAATCAATTCTTGGTAGATGAAATTTGTTCTTCAGGGTCCCCTAGTTGAGGCACCTATAGTCCACACAATGCCTCAGATGCCGATCTGGCTTCTTGGAAAATAAAATTGTGGATTACCATGGTGAAACATGGTGCCATATAAACCCCTTCCTCTATAAGACCTCCAACTATATCCATAACTCAAGAAGCTTTATGGGTGCCATCTAATATGCTGGTGTAGATATCAGTGTCGTCCTAGGGAACATGTTGATGTAGAATTCTACCTCTCTGCGAGGAGGTAGTCATAGAACATAATCAAGAAAGACATCAAAATACTGGTCCACCACTACAGTATATCTTGGATTCTTCACCTCAACTGCAAAGGTTTCCTTCTCTCCAGTGAAGGAAAACCATATCCCATCCTCACTAACACACCAATCATTGGGCCTAAAATAGTCAATCTGAACATGGACCATGGATAACCAGTCCATACCCAATATGACATTGTAAGGCCTCTATGATGCTACCAGGAGATCCCAGCCAAATCCCTAGCCACCTAAAGTAAGATCACACCGCATATACCAGTGTGTTATCTTCAAATTCTCCCCAATATGAGTCTCTAATTTTATGTATCGAGCCAATGGCTCTAACAGAATCTCTGAGATCTGAATGAGAACCGTGGAAATGAAAGAGTCACTTGTAGCTATTCCTATAATTATAGATTCTAGGTAGAGTAGACACATATCATACCTTGATTCATCTCCAGAGAACTATGGTCACATTCCATAGTTTCTTGATGTTGTGCTCGTTACTGTCTGCCTACTCCATTTGGTCGGGGTTTAAAACCAATAGGGGGTGGTAGTAGAACATAAATTGTCAACCACCACCTGATATATGACCTTCTCCCCTACTATGTTCTTTACTCGACAGTCCTCCTCACTCAAATCTCGGCTTTTTTAGCGTTCCATTAACTGTCTGGTGATCATTGGTACGATGGGTCAGGTAGTCATGATCCATGTGACCCTACCCACTACACGTGAAGGAAAATATGTTACTCTGCAAGACTATTCTCCCTCATGAGCTAAAAACCTCTAAACTTAATTTTTAGGCTCATCCTATGGAAGCTCTGGACCACTTGGAGATTTGGTTCATTTGCCTACTGCCTAATTCAGATGACTCATATACCTATCATATAGTGGAGCCTCTCACCATTAGTTCCGTCTCAATTAAGAAGATATCCACTAATAACGCTCACCCCAGAACTCTAACCAGCGTTGGGATATTGAGTGATATTGTCGATGCTCTAATATCCTAATACAGACCCTCCTCAAAGGTTCGAGCCCTAAAGAAAGGGTATTGTACTACGTCAATGGAGTAGCATGAGATGTTAGTGAATCTCTCCGAGTACTGGGATACTACCAGTATTCCCTACTATAAGTGCAGCTACTTTTGAATATGCACAGATTGTTGTGTTTCTAGAACGAACTCTTCCTTGAAGAGTCTTTCAATGTACGACTAGGTGGGGGTGACCTCGTTGTGTTACAGTAATGTCAGGCTCCACCATATCACTACTGAGCCCTGGATGAGGATAGAATCTAGGATCAAAATTTGATTAGCTAGTGTCCCTACTAGGAGTAAAAATCTAGCCACAACTGCCAAAATGTCCTAAGTTTCTTGGGGATCTATCTCACCTCAAAAAATTATAGGCCTCTTCCCCTGGAACAATTTCAACTTGCTCAGTCACCATGAACTATCCACTAATGGGGATGGTGGAATCTACTGGCCAATAGGTGGTGGTGGTGATTGGGCACCAACTGAAGGTGCTATCACTATAAGAGGCCCTACATCGAGGCCTCATCACTCAGTGGGTCATTATCGTGAAGTCTTTCTGGAATCATGATTGACTGTCTATGTGTAAGAATTCTGAAAAGAAGTAGGCATGACACAATCAATATGTTATACCTGGTGAGCTAACTCAATAGACACCAAAAGTAAAACATTTCCAAAACACACTGAATCAGTGTTTTTTTTAACCGAGTCAGAAATCATAATTTAGGGTCCTGGTGTATGGATACGTCGGCCGATGCACCAACATTTGACTCCCCAAACAGAAAACCAGTCTCAAAACACATAACACTATTACTCTATTGGAAAGATTAGAGTCCTAGTTCTTTAGTAGAACCGAATATTCTGATTCTAATTTTTCATGACCAGTCCCCCTGGGACCCATTCCGTGACTACCCCAAGCTCTCCTTCCCTAGGATAGTTGTTGTTGACTAAAACTTGAAAGGTATATTCCATTAAAGGGGAATGAATTTACTTTAAACCTGTAAAAAACATAGTCCAAGAACACAATAAGATTCAACCATGATGTAAAATTGTAGTAGTAAAAGTATGTACTAAATGTAATGGGGCCAGAATAGAAGACCAACTGAAAAGATACAACTAAAAGAGAAAAAAGAATATTTCTTGAAATTTTCCACCAAGAAACCTACCTGAAGGGTAGTTACAGCTAGAGTCCACATCACTCCATGTCAACCACCCACCTCTGTGTACTACCTGGTCCTGGATCCTATAGTCTCATCCCAGCTTCTCTTCATCTACACAAGACATAACAAGGTGGGAGAAATGTCCGTGTATGTGTGAGTATAATAATACCCAGTAGTAACACCAACACCCCCGATGGTCGCATAGAATTCCACAATGGAAAACCACAAAGCACGATCTCAATCTCAAAAAACACTAAAAATACAGTACTCCAACCAGATATACAACTACGGATCAGGAATAAAGAGGTTAGACCTAAGCTATATCATTTTATTTCATTAGGGAGTTTCCACAACTGATCCTCGAAGGATTTGTTCCATTGTCGATCCATATAGGGTAATATGTTGCTGATCCATGATAAGCTACTCTTCGATTATTCCCCATCAGTTTATTCACTATTGATCTACACTAGGTCGCTAAAATATTGATCCACACAAGGTCTCTATGATGATGATCCACACAGGGTCACTAGAATGAAGATCCACAGAGGGTCTCTATGACGCTGATCTACATAGGGTTGCTATGGTGCTGATCCACATAGGGTTCACGATGCTGATCTGCACCGGGTCATATGATGCTGATTTGCATAAGGTTTCTAGGATGTTGATTCACAGAGGGTCTCTCTTAAATTGACATCATGCCACAGGATTATTCGCACCTGATGTGCTTGAGTTTTATAGTATCTGCACCTCAATATATCAGTCGTTTTTCAATTTCCACGACATTACATAAATAATTAACCCAATGGACCACCATGTCTTAAGGTTCCCAATGTAATACAGAACACGTCAATTGGATGCCCGGTCGGTGAATTATAGGAATTTTAGTGCTGAGGGCCCAGCTAAATTCGGGTTCGATCCAACCCAGACGTACTCCAAATTTCAATAAAACATAGGTGGAGTATATAAAAATGATGGACTCATTCCAAATATTCTAGTGTAGAAAACGTTTCATCAAACTGACATCTGGTTTGTGAGATACGACCTTTTGTGCGTATTTGGACAGAATAGGTTTTCGGTTCGTACTGACCCGACCTGCCCCAACATGGGCCAATCGGACCCAGTATACGCTGAAAAAACACTGTCTGGGTCCGACCTAGCCAAGCTTGAACCGGCAGCGCTGAGGCAGGCTTGGCCCACTAGGATGCACACCAGCTTGCCCCACAAGCTGTCATGGCATCTAGCTGAGTGGTGCCTGTGGGGGAGGCTGCTCTACCATCTTGAATGGATGAGAGGAATTCAACTTCTCAATGGAAGTGCCACGCGGCATTTCCTCCCTCATAGCGGGACCTGTGGGGGGGAGGTTCCCCTTCACAGTAGCATCGAAGCTGTGGCTCCCTTCTCTGCAGTGTGCGACGACGTGCCGCCTTCGCCAACGTAGATGATTGAGATCCATCCGTCATGTATTGATCTTGCGTCTCCCCTCCGCAGCATGTGGAGGGGCACCACCTACTACCACCACAAACAACTGATTTCAGTCATCGCAGTCACCCACCAATGCCAATCACCCTTGCCAATAGATCTTTTATTGGCCATCGGGTGAGCTCTGATGGTCCATTTTCCATTCAGAATGCGCTTATAGGAATCCTAGGTTGATACCACAATTTTGTGGCTCCCGGATTCTAATTTCCATCGAGATCAAACATCTCCCATGAAGAACATGACAAAACTAATGCGGTAGAGGGTTCGGGCATTGTTCGTTTGGCCCGTGCCATCTGCATTAGCATCATAACATACGTGTAGCAGATTAAATAATTGTAGATAAACTATAACATGTTTAATACATTCCCAATTCTTCATTCTCTTCATGAATGAGGAAAATAAACAATTCAATTGAATTTAAAAAAACCCTACCACAGAAAAGTTGATGATGTTGTGGCTTGACGAATAAGAATTTACATTTGATGTAGCTTCCAGCGTTCCTCGATTCCGGATAGATTCCCCCAACTACATCATTCGAGCCTCCCTTCTTTATTGGTGGAATATGTTGAGGTACTTCACAAGAGGTTCCACACCACCATATTAAAATACTAAACCTGATCCAAATTTAAATATAGGGGGAAATCTGATTAACATAATGAGAGTTCAATGAGGTTTATTAATGAATAAACCTCTTAATCTCTTAACTATGTGCCAAAAAAATAAAATAGTAAAGACACTAAATGTCTTGAAAAATTAATGATCCCATCAAATCTACTTAAGCGTTTGAAAAATAATAAAATAGAAATTTTATTTCATCTTATTATTCTTTAAAAAGTCCAAAAACTAACTTATTATCACAACCAATTACGGTAAAAGTTATTCCATCCTTAAGGGAATCTTGGAACTACAGATTCAATGGTGACCACAAATTTTTAATTCAAGCACCGGATAAAAAGATTAAAAAGAAAGCCTGAGCATTTACAGAATATATCATAAAAAATATCCAAAATCTATTTTGGGCTCACTGGGACTCAGAATCAAGCGTCGTCAATTTTCATAGACCGGTAATAATCCCAAATAATTTTAAAAAAAATTAAATGTAATATTTGGGTCTTTAAAAAAATATTTTTGGAATTAAAGTTTATATATGATATATATTATATTTTTTATGTTATAATACTTATATTATTAGTATATTTCACATACTATCATGCTTTCCATTTTTTTTGGAAATATGGTAATGTCACTCATGTGTATAGTGTTCAATAGCCTCACAAAGCGGTGTGATTAGTTCACACAATATATGAATTGTATTAATGATGCTATTAGTAATAATATGTGATTTATATTGAATAATTATTAAAGTGGAATAATAATACTAATATACATATATATATGGAATATATTTTTCTTTAATTCAATATAAAAAATAAAATGGAAACATCATCCCCACGTACGTGCGGCCTACCATCTATAGGAATGGTGTATTTCATTTCCTATCACCAAATTTGATAGATTACCTGGAATAAATATATAGTTAATTCATATAATATTCAAATAATTTTTTAAATTGTGTATATGATGAAATCATGATCAATTTTAGAGGATCAAGAAATAAAAAGTCAAAACATACATGAAAAACATGTCAATTAGCACCGTAATCAATGAAAATATTTAAATATTATTATCAAATGGGTGATAATATGTTTTAAATGATAATATATGATATTATAAATATAAATAATATTCTGTTTTATTTTAATATCCTTCTAAATAACATTATATAGTATTTTAAATAGAATTCCACTAAAATGATGTTTCAGGTAATAGATTTCATCTCAATTTACATTATATTAATAATTAATTGTTATTATGGAAGAAATAATATTTATGAGGTTTATATACTTATTCTTGGTAATGTAATATAAGAAAATTTTTATTATTAATTAAATTAATTTTAATATAAGTGGAATAATTTGGACTAGTGTGAAACTGGTTGGGTACCATTTAATGCCATCCACTTGATGATATGATAGTCTCATGAGATGGACCAATTAGATAAATGAGATGGGTTTCTACCCAATATTTTTTAAACCATCTTATTAATGGTTTTCATGATAATGGTTATATATTCTAGGGAAACATGGTATCCAATATTTAAGAATTACATTCATTGAGGATTCAATTATCATTATTATACATGGTATTATTTTCTATTAAAAGATCAATGAATTTGTTTAATTCTTATTAAATTTTTTAAATGGAACATGTTTCAATTATTTAACATTACCTGTTGATTATTCCATAAAAAATTATTTAAGGGGAATTTTTATTCATAAATCCACCATTATATTTTGTTTTTGATTCTTGATTCATGATAAAATCCTCTCTTCCTAAACCTTACAGATCATTTCACCTCACAAATATATTGTCTCCTTTCCTGAAGTTAAAAAAATAATTAATTGAATGAGTTTTTGCATATGTTAATAATTTTATTTTTTTATCAAATTTCTTTGTTTTCTATTCCCAACTTAATATTGGTATAATGTAAGTGTCTAATTTCTGAAAATGCTAAACTTTTCTGTCATTTGGGATTCAATCCTTCGTATCTATTATAATGTAAAAATGTAAGGCATCATCTCTAGGCAAATAGGTTAAGGGCCATTATATACATTTTATAAGGAATTATTATGGTAAAATGACAATATAGTGTACTGTTTTCATGTGTGATCATTGTTGATATCCCCTATCAACTAATGTATGCCCACTAATAAGTGAGTGAATTAGTGGATGAAGTAAAATGTTATCATTTTATCTCATTTCTGTTACTTCCAAATCTATTATCATAATGTAGATTTTTATATGAATCTATAATTGATAGGGTAATATTGATTATATATATTCTATAGAGATAGAGTATTATATTAAAGAAAAAAGAAAATAAATTACAAGATTGAAATTATACATTTATCAATTTTATACATACATGTTATTCAATGTAATTATCCCATAATCCATTCGAATAATTTATTATATATGATGAGAAAATTAGATAAATGGAGAATGAATATGGTCAAGAAATAATAAAAATATATCAATGATAACAAATTGAAAATATTATTAGAAAAAAAATGTGGATGGCATGTTTGATCTTCCAAAATATTCCACATATTCTTTTGATCTAATGAATATTTTTTTCTCTATTATTCTATCTATAATAACACAGTTTTAGTGGAACTCGATTTATAAGGATCACTAAGTCATCCCTAATTTATTATGAAATGATCAAACCTAGTGAATGTGTATGATAATTTATTTAGAGATATGTTCATATCCATATTTTATTAATTGATTGATATGATAAATTATAATGTCTTTGATTACATTATATTAACCATAATGAAAAGTATATATAATTCATAGACCAGGTAATTCATAATGTTAAAAAATATATAATATTTAACATCCCTCTATCAACTCATAAAATAACATACATTTACATAAAAATATTGGATAATTGTAATCATCATAGATTAATGTGATGTAAAATTTTATAATATATAGATAAATATATATCCCAAAAAATATAACCAAATTATTTCTACACTTCTAAATATCCTCAATAAGATAATTCAAAACAATATTGATCTCAAAAACATTATTCACTATGATAATATTATAGAGAAAAAATTATGTCTCATAATATACTATGTATGAATATTAATAAATTACATCATGATATAAATTTAATATTGAAGGATAATTTAACAATAATTCTGGTCATTCAATAAAAATTTAGAAGCCTATTAATTATATTATAATTTAATTGACTATAGTGTAACACATCAAATTTTGATAAGAATGTTTCTATGTAATTCTTGGCTTTATATCCATTTTTATTTCCACAACCTACAAAAACCATAAAAAAATATTATTGTGAAATACATTAAATATTATTATAACACAATAAATAATGGAATTATCCATTGATGATAATATCCAACCATTCTCACAACTCAATCAATTTGTTTTTAGGTATACTTTACACTAATCATTGCATGTTGTTACTGTATAAGGGACACAAAACATTGAAACTATATTCCATGTTCAAAAATATTTGACACTATGAATGATTCATAGTGAAAACATAATGTATTTATTGTTTTATAATCATGTATCTCAGATCCAAACCATAATTTAGAGAGAATAATTCTAAAAATCCCCAGGAAATAAATCAGTATTTAATGAAAATACAATATATCATAGTTATCTCAGAAATAGTACTTAATGGATTTTTGTTGAGCACATGTGTCATTATATTCTCATTTCATTTGATGATATATATAATATTAAAACATTAATTATTATTCCTTTAAATATTCTAAAATATAACATTCATTATTTTTCCTTGTTGTTCCACAATCCATCAAATTCATTAATGTGAGAGTTTCATAATTTTTAAAATTATTATTTTCAACTAACAAAAAACCAACTTATCTATACTTTTAGAAAAAAGATACAAAATATACTTATATAAAGTATGTTATTATGTAATTAAGTATTTATCATAAATATAATCCTCTTCAAACTTTTTTGGATGGTCTATATCCCTATATCATCATTTTTATAGTTATTCCATGAGGCCTTTGACATTCAGTGAAAATGTATTCATATTTAATAATGAAATGAATTTTATTGGTTGTTACCCATAATGATCTAATATGGTATATGATAATCTCCAAAATAATAGTTTTCTTTTATTGATAAATGAGAAAATATATTCAATGTTATTACATAAATGATTATTAATATGTCATCATATTCATTCTGGTCTACTCTTTATCTTCCCACACTTAACATGATGACTACCTACTAATTTCCAATCCAACATGATTATAAATTGAAAAATATTCAATATTTTCATTTATGAACTATATATATATGATATAAATGTGATCAATAGATTATATAGAAATATAACCATCATAAATTCTCATAATTAAACCTATAAAACCTTATAAATCATCATAAATAACATGGAATAATAATAGTAATATAAAAATATAAAAATATATATTTTTATCAATATTTATCAAAAAATTCAGAAACAATTAATTTTTATTTTTTTCTCTTTATCTACCTACTCAAGCTCTAATATTCTAAACCAATAGGCTATAAAATCACTTAATCAAATAATAACAATCACTTGGTTAGATCTCATGATCAAACCCAAGTAATTATAAATGTCCACCAGAGGAAGTCTCACGGTCTGACCCATTTTGGAAATCTCCCACATTCTAATACACCTTTTTCAAACCATCACAATAGAGAACACATGAATTTCATATAATCAAAAAAACTCCATCATAATAAAAATGTCCTGGAAATCAATGTACACCTCATTAGAAAACTAAAACAAATGTTCATAAACAGTCGAAAAGGGAAACACACTCAGGGAGTCTTTTTTGAACAAGGTATATATCCTTACGCATAGAAAAAAACCCTTTATCAATCAATAAAACCATATCATGTAATAAAAAGGGCTAATTTCCAAATCAATAAATACCCCAAATGTGGGTATGTTTCACTTTTAGCATATATAATCCAAGACAACATGACTAAATTCACTAACCACCTACCTTGATGTTGTAAGATCAACATAATTGAACGTAATCCCTTGAATCATCCAAGAACATCATAGATCTATAAAAATATGAAATTCATCGGCATTAGATAACTCATTAGAGAGGTGGAATCAGGAAGAAAAACTCACAGGGGTTTTAGAACTTATAGGTAGGATTCCAATGCCCTTTATGGCATCTTAATTGGAACTAAAATAGAGATTCGAGGTGTTTACGAAGTTCATCAGCCATTCTATTTCTCTAATGTACAAAAAACATGAATTAAAAGGTGTTTACAGACATAAGACATGAAAATATTATCCTCAACCGGCCCCTGACATAAGCAGTATTCTGGGTCACCACATAGCCATGTACTCGGCCATTACACAACCATTATGTGGCATTACGTGGAAACTAGGTACAATGTTTGTACACATATGTACACGATGTGTACATAGAATATTCCCATTTAATCCTTTTTTCGTCAAAACAACCCGAAAAATATCAATTGTTATATTGATGATCTGTATTTTTATAAATGTATACCTCATCAAGTATACATAACCATATCTACTCAATTCATCATTAAAAGTTATAATGTAAGAACACCAGCCTCTAGTTTCTACTATAAATGGTCTATATATGTCAATGTGTAAAAATCGTAAAAGCATTCAGTACCACTCACCCTATTCATTGAATTGCAATTTGGTTATTTTTTCTTGTAATCATGCCTAGAATATTTCAAGTGTTTTTATCTTAGAATATTCCAAATTGTAATATTTAAAGATATTTTCTTGTGATTCTCATTAACATGACCAAGATGATGGTTCCATATTAGGGTGTTATTCAATTCATTTGAACATGATTCATTTCTAATTTCCAATTCCAGTTTTCCATAATTTTATAAAAAATAATATTAATTATATGTTCTATATCCTAACATATATTGTATTTATACATGAAAATAATTTTTTCAAAGACTATAATAAACCCATATATATCATGCATTATATTCATAATTTATTCTTTAAAACCATTAGTAAATAATAAAAATCATTTAAAACCAAAATCGTTCATGATGAAAATAAATTGTGGAAGTTACAAATGGAAAGAGTATCTATCCAGACACTTTTGGAAGTTCATAGTTTAATGTCTCCTCAAGAAATCATTCCGAATCTATATAGTTCCTACAAGAATAAACAAATATGTGAACCACAAGATATTTCTAATACCCAGTGTAAGGATATTGAAATATTACACTCTATATCAAAATCACCTTTATCTTCCCCATTTATTTAGGTGTACTTATTCTTCTACTATCTTTTCTTGCCACATGAAAAACATATTACCTCATTTTTCTTGCACCACCTATGGATCTTCTTCTTATTAGAAGAATTTTTATCTAGAGTTTGGTAATTTTTTTGAGTCATGGGATGCTTTTACTTTTTCTTAATTTTCTTATTCACTATATATAATATTGTTTTCTAAAGCCATATTCCCTTTTCAACATGGAAAATCAGTGTAAGATGTTATGAAAGACTCTTCCCATAATTTATCATATTTTAATTAATAGTTAAAATAATAAACTCTTAAAAAAAATTAATGTATGAGATCTATGTAAAAATCAGCCAAGACTTTAATCCTTAATATTTATAGCTTTTCATTTTACCCAATTAATTAGACTACATGTGGCCCAAAATGCCAAAATCTCTATGATTTGTTATGAATAAAGAATTGGGGATCTCATATCTCTGTTATCTTACCTTCTATAGATATATATATTGAATTTGTGTCATCATGATATATAAATCCATGTCATCATTTTGCTTCAAAATTTCGTTTTTCACGGGTGATAGAATGAAACACTGAACATCTTTATAATCATCCAAATGTTTCTCATATAGAGACAACACTTCATCATGACCCTTGTTTCAAGAATCTTTAGGAATTGGTTCCTCCATACCATATGATTTTCTTTCAGGGAGAAAGATAACATGTAAGCACCTTTTCCACTCTTATAAATGTTTGTGTGTGAGAAGGATGTACTTCTCATGTATGGGTCATATTGATATTTTTTAATTTATTTTATTAATGTTCCTAAAAATAAGAGGAGTTTAATTTTAGTTATTTATTGAATAAAATTTATTAAAATACAAAATTATTATTTTTATTAATCTACCACTAATTTACCAAAACTAAATAGTACTCACCATTATATTCTGAATATCATGTTTCATTCAAAATCTAGAATTAATGGGCCTTATTATTTTTATCATTACCCAAACATTGGTTTTTAGAGAAAATTTAATGGTTTTATGATGTCATTCCAATTTCCAAATGCATTTTCTCATAGTTCCTTGATCTGGTGAGTTGAATCCCCAATCTAGAAATCCATAAAATGGATTTCCTTAATCATTTCTTCTTAGTAACACCATGTCTAAGTTGGGAAGTCAACACCTAATATGAACTAAGTTAATTCAACTGAACACTTCATTTTAAAAGTATATGATTATAATATCTCCCAAACTTTGGTTGATCCAGTACTTTGAACTATTTTTCAATTTTAATTGAAGTAGTGGAATACTATACCCACTAAATAAACGATTGAGTGGTTTTATCTTTTATGCATAAACTTCCAGTTATTATTTTTATCACATATTTCATAATATTAAGTGGATTTATTTATGTAATTAATAATATCTTAGATAATATTTATGCATAATACAATTTATATTAGTTCTATATTTCATGATTGTTATTTCATAAATTCATGTGATTATGAAAAAATATCCATAATTAAATAACCACGAATATTGATATAAATAAAATAATAATATATTATGATCATGAACTATTAACATTTATTAGTTTATCTAGAAGTTAAATAGCTAAATATTAACCTTAGGGAAAACACTTTGAACCTAATTAGTTTCGTGTTACAATTTTCCACCAATCCACGTATGTATCTCTCTTGGATTGGATTCACCTCTTCACCAAACATGATCCACATACAGTAGAATAGTAGCTCAGTCTATTACATATTCTTTTACTCACACATAGGTGAGGGGAAATGGGTTAAAATAAAGGATACCATGGGTACATTGGCCCGTACATCATGATATGAGAAATAAAAGTAAATTAAATGAAACCAATAACATTCAATGGTCTGTTATATGCTTTTGATTATCTACAAGAATAAAATTAATTAAGAATTTAATAAAACTAGACTCAAATTAAAAATCATTCTTATTTTAGAAAAATCATTCTCAAATAAGTAAATTATATTCACGTAATAATCAATTATTTTATCATAATTCTCATTTAGATTTCCATGATATTCTCATCCATCATTATTTTAAATAAATTAAATAAATTTATATAAAATTAATTTTGTGCATTAATGTACCTTATTGGAACCACGATGAGTACCCATTTGAATATACCAAACATGTATTATACTCATATACCGTTTACTCTTTTTACATATAGAATACACTAATTTTCATGTATCTTTATGTTGTGTATTATAAACATAATAATTACATGAATTGCATAATTTTTCAATCAACTGTTATGCATTAACTGGTGAAGAGTAATTGTTGTAATAAAAATCATACAAGATATTAATATCGAAAAAATATGCTAAAATTAAATAACTACATATATATATATATATATATTAAAATGAATAACATGGACTGTCAAAGTATCTTAATAAAAACGGACAAGAATATGTCAATACGGATGAACCAATATAATAAATTATTTATAAATATGCATAATTTTGTATAAGTACAAGTAGTGTATAAGGGAACTATAGGACATGCACATATATCAACGTTTATCTGAACCTCATGCCTAGGGACTCATTATGTAAACCCTTAAATGGTTATGTTGGAGTACATGATGTTTACATGGGATAAACGAGGTGTAGTCTCGAGTACATGGTCACCAGTTAGGTACATTGTGTATGAAAATACACGGCTCGTCTGTCATATAAAGAACTAAATTTAGTGTATGTGGGATACACAGTGTGTTCTATGGCTGACTGTGCACCAGGATTTCTTGGTCAGCTTGTAGTGTTAGAAATTAAGTTCACTACATGTATTCAATGCATAGGGTTGGAATTAATTCTGACATAATTTATGGTGTGTTGAACAATATTACAATGTGTGTAACACCAGTTACACTGTGTATATTCTGTTGTTATCATGAAAAATTCATCATCACTATAGGATGAGATATTTTCAATTATTTTAGAAATAAAATTAATTGTTTTTATTAGATCTATCATAATTCAATGTTGAGGAATATGATCCTGATATTTAGATTAAAGAACTATTAAACATGAACAGAAAACAGAGTGACAAATTTTTAAATCCTTCAATGATATTTTAAATAATTATATATAATTATGTGACCGATCTAATACCATTTGTAGGTTCTGGTAACAATGAAAATGTAGGATGGTTCATAGAAAATGTTTAGTTTTGTCATGATCAATAATATAAAAGAAATTTAAAGACCGATGGATGCTATGATCAAGGGAATTGAATAAATGAAAGAACACATGGGATAGACCACTAGAACCATGTACAAGAGCATCACATATAATTTGTAACTAATTTAATCAATTAATGAATTATCATGTGTGATTTTTTTTCTTTTTTTGATTGATCTTAAAATAGATATACATTGTAAAATCATTTTGATGTATGAATCAAGAGAAGATTCACACTATAGGTGATCCCCTCGTGTTCCAAAAATCTAAGAACATCGTCATAGGAATCTTTGGTTGATGGCATTGCATATCCAATCACTTGTTTTTTTCCTTTGATCGCCTTGAGAATTGCTTCCAAAGTGTTATTATTAATTTTTCTAGACTTGATAGTGTGAGGTGGAGGAAGATAGATCTTCGTTCATGGGAGTGTTATTTTAGAGGGAGAAATATAGCTCTTTATATGATATTCACATGTTTCTATAGTTCAGAACCTAAAATGTATTGACTCTCTCAAAATAATATATATTTGGGTTTGAATAACTCTAGGGTTTCAAAATAAAAATTTACCCAATTTCCCTTTAATATTTATTTAATCCCTTGTTGAAACCCATGTCTAAAATAATAATAACATTTTTATTTCCTCAAAATTAGTTTCTATGGGGAATTAAATTAAATAATATTTAATAAAAAATATTCAATATATATTATTTCTCACCGAACCTAAAAAAGTTATCTTCCATTCCCCCACATTATTAATCAGTCCTTGAATAATTAACATTTATTAAATAAATAAATATCACACAATTATTAACCACTAAATAAATAAATATTATATTCAATAAGTAGAATATATAAATTTATTAAATATTCTATGGAAAATATATTCTCTTGAATAATTGGTGACATAATATATGGAATCTAGAATATATGAATAATTATTATAGAAAGTGTGTGAATAATTTTTATTCAACTTATCAAATAATAAATAATAATATATATTATTTAATTAAAACTTAAATATGCTTTGTGTGTGACCTTCTAGGCCTGTTTCTCAGGGTAATTAGAAGTAGTAGATTAATACCCAAGGATACAACCAAGAAATAGGACAAGGCATGAATAGAGAAAGAATATAATGCTACAACAACACAATACCACATAAAAATGAAAACTATGTAACATAATACATTTATCAAGATATTTATAATCAAAGAGGGTGTATACGCGTGCATTCACCTTATGATTTCATCGTCTCTTTCATTTAAATTCTTGAAATTGATCCATCCTCTAGTGCATAAGGACTATGGATTTAATTTTGGATATATCATTTACATAAACCTACTTGGTATATAAACTTCCATTAATGAACATAATGGTAAAATCCAATATCTAATTATTCATTAATGGGATATTAATCATTATTCACCCAATATATCCTTCCTCACTGTGAAAATATGTCTGTAAACTATTAACAAATACATAAAAGTATGTGACTTATAATATTCATTAATAATATTCATAATTTTTAAGGATCAATACACACATCTGCTGATAGGAACATCTAATGACAAATATGAATATGGATTTATTATTGATGGGTCTCATTATCATAATATATAAACTGGATATCACTAAGGGTGTAATCCATGATAAGGTTCCTCAATGTCATATGAGTATCCACCCCTGAAATCCTCTATGTTTTGTGTCATTCAAATAATATCCACTGGATATACAATAGATATTTATGAACATTATTGTAGCTCTTATGGGTTCTCATAATAGCAGGTAACTTTTTTGACCATTATGTGTGACAAATAATCTAAAAAAATTATTTAATACTATGTTACACATAATAACAATAATTGTGTGATAATAGTATTATTAATAATAAAAAAACCTGAATAATGTTTAACATAAATTAAACAGAATATTCATATAAGTCACTAAATCCAAAAAGTTCAAATTTCCCACCTATAATACATGATGTTAATTCCAGTCATGGATAATGAAAACATAATAGATAATTATAAAAATACCAAAAAATAACATAATTTTCTTATTACCATGGAATGAATAGTAATCAATTTAATTTATGAAGGTTCATATGTATGGTACATTGATAACCATGGGTAAAAATAACTACAGCTAACCATGTTCCCTATGTTTTAAAAATAAATTTTACAATGTATGTTTATACATTATCAGATAAATTTAGGAAAAACTCATACATGTTGATCATTAGTGAACTCTTTATCTCAATATGCACGCCTACTAAAAAAAATATGTGATCTTGAATTTTCAAAAATATTCCATGTTATTCATTCAAAATACCCCCAATTTTTATCCATTTCCCATTCAAATCTATTTTATTATTGATTTTGAGATTTTATTATTTAATTTTATGTGGATTAAAATGATGATTTTTTTCATTTTATTAAATTTTATCAATTAACTAAGAATCCATAAAATATTTTTGGAATTTATTTTTTATATATTAATTTTGTTCTGCGAGAAAATTTGTTACATTTCAATCTAGAAGTAAACTTTTTCAGAGGATTGTTTTTTGAAAATTTAATATTTAAAAAAAATTGAATAAATTTTATTTCCATAATTTTAATCATTAGAAAAATATAATTTTTTATTTCTAATTTTAAAACTAGAATAGAATGTGATTTAAAAAATTTATTTTAAATTTATATACTATAAAAGTATAATATGATTTGAAGTTATTTGAATTTTATATGCTGTGAATTTTTTTAATTAGCTATTGGGAAACCGATTTTCATCGATTTATTATATAATTATGATTTTATTAGAAATAAGGATCAATGAAATATGTTCTTTTTTTGATTAGTAGATAAGAAATGTAATGAATGGAAGTTACTATGTGATGGAAGTGCGATCACAAAAGTGGTCATGCGTATTAAATCTATGTGACCATGTATTTCACTTCATTATAAGTCAACATAATAAATAAATATTGAAGTGAGAGTTCCTTGGGAAATAAATATATTGGCCACACAGCTAAATATTTTAACATAGCGTGCATGAAAAAAATTCCTACCATGATTTTTCAATGTATCAACAGTGAACACCCATTCTCACAGATATTATATTAAATGTGAGTCTACAACTGTCCTTGATCTTCTACCATCAACCTGGAATTCACCGAAACCCATGGAAACATACCATTCATACTTATAATGAGATACTTTCAAGGTATTATCTTCACACCACCTATAATTCCATAATCATACTGTCACATATCCAATCTCTCAACCACATTCTACCAGTGTTACCCTTTTCTGTGCCCACAACTAGACACCCATGCTGGTAAATCAACTCCATAAATCCATCATCACATTCTAATATGCTCTATCGAAATATTATGATGATTCTTATAGAAGGATACAAAGATGATCATTACAAATAATATAATCACATTTCCCCTAACGATACATTTTTTTCGTTATATGAGTGAACCACCTCTAAATATTTTAATGAACACTAACAACCATGCCACCTCTATTGAGAACCAAACAATTCACTATTAGGGGTTGTGATGGACCTCTACCTAAAATGAAGAAGTTTTTCACCAGTGAATGCTCCCCATGAAACCATGTTTTCCTGATGCATATTATACACTAGTTCAAGAAGACTAAACCCTAATCCTAAAATCATGATATTGAACCCTCAAACCCATTGTGTTTCTTACCACTAAACCAAATGAATCAGCTTCACCACATGATGATTTAGAATTTAACCTAGATGTGTGATGAAACAAAAATGAGCATTTGAATGTTTAATATAGTAGAAGCTCACCAGAGTAAATGAAAACATAGGGAAAATGAATTTGATATAAAAAATATTCATGAGCTATAAGCCTAGGGAAAAAAATTCACAGACTACCGTTCCATCATAGGGTAGCTGTGCTAAATGTTCAGTGACTTATTAAAAATAAACCCCCATAAAAATATCTAAAGATGACTCATTAAATTTAGTAGCTTCATAGTATAAATTTTATATAGGGCTCATTTTTATAGGTTTATTATTTAAAATCACTCTAAAGATGGTGATTTTTTAACTTCTGTGTTCTTAAGAAAAATAGTAATGATGGTGGTTTTTGGAAAGTTTCACAAACTTATATTTAATTATTAAATTTTTATTATATTTATATAATTAAATATATATATATATATATTAATTACTTGGACCACATCGGGGCTAGAGCCACAACAACCCTAATAATTCCTACATTGGCCTTGCAGTGCCAATAAGCATCGAAGGAATAAATAATCTAGGGGCAATATCCTATGTACCTGTACTCACACACAAAATTTTCACAATGTAAAAGTGAAAAAGAAAATTGTAACTGATTTTTTTATTTGTATAATGAAAACTAAGAATCTATGAACCTCTTGAAAATAATAAAGTATAGTAGTAAGACCTAAAATCGAATAGGTAAAAATACATGCCCAAAATGAAAGATATCTAAAACTAAAAAAACATGAAAAGAAAACTAATTAGATAGCCTACCTCTGGATTCCCATGTTGTTCCCACCATATGTTGTTCAATGTACCATGTATCACTATGATCATATGAAGACATAGTAAAGCTATCTATCAAATGAATAATTGATGGTTCATTCAGGAAAATACCTTATAGGTGTGAGTATATTCATTCTATGTTGGAATCCATGAAAGATGATTTTGGAGGATAATGAGACAAAATATGAGTAGCAAGACAGTATATGTAAGATATAGTAAAATAGAACAGCTCAACCAAAACAAATAATAAAATTGAACTCATTAAAAATAAGAAGGTATAAACATGATGAATATTAGAAATACCATCATGTCTTTTCCTCATAAAGTAGAAGAGTATACTTATCAAACCATATGTATCTAAACATGGAATTCACATAGCATACCACATGCATCTTCACCTCTCATGGATTAAAAGTAACCAAATCCATGGTGTGGATATAGAGGAATAAAATATATATTTTCAATCGATGAATCACAAATGAGGGAGTATAGGGATATCCATATAACTGCTCAATCCAAGATGAATAGTAAACAATTCTAAAATCCAAAAAATGATGCACATCATTTCACATGTATTACAAGAAGTAGTCATCCATTCAAATTCATTATTCATCACTATTACACACTATTGAGAGGCCACTAACTATATTTGGGAACCCATGCCCAGATATAGATGGAGGGTCTCCCTCAAATGGTCATCGAGGAACTCCAGTACCCATCCATGATGAATGGTACAACTTTCTTGTATATGTAGAGGAATGACTCCCATGTTGAAGGGGTTTCCAATCTAGTCACATCAGTACCTAGACCCATATAGATTGGGGTTCTACTCAATATGGTTGTAGATCTGCGCCATTGCTGATGTGGGGTTCCGCTTTAATTATTGAGGACCCACACCATTTATTAAAGGGTGTTTAACTCTGGTAATCGAGGACCAACAACCAATCTGATAGGGTGTTCCACTAAAATCCATGAACCCTCTCCCAGTAAACCAATGGTTTCTACTCTATTCATCAACAACCCACTCCCCTCCCGGTTGGGGGTTCCACTCAGAAGGTATGTGTAGAGGACCCATTCCCATACTTCTAGGGGGTTCCAGTATAACAATCAAGGACTCCACTTTACAGCTTTACTGGAGGTTATAAATCTATATTATTAGTTGAATATGCCTTATCAGTACCATAATCGGGAGTTACCTCCTAGATAAATATTCGTAGATCTCTTATCACCTTATATCCAAATCTGCCACTAAAATAACCATCATGTTGTATGTTAAAAGACTCTCAAGATAGACTACATGTTGGAAATAATATGTGTTTAAATTAGGGATTTATAAAACCATATTGTTTTCTCATATTTTTCAAGAGGTCCATGACATGTGAGGGGACCCAAATGGCATGTTGTCCCACTATAGTATCTAGTCAAGTACCTATCTTGGAAACAATATCTATCCTTATTTATAGTACATGTCAGGTAGTTGGACTACATGTTGTTTCCCAACTATCCAATATTGGTCTGTGTCTTTGTAACAATGTCCTTATACTTGAACCTTTGTACTATGTATGTGGTGTGTTTACTCGCATTGGGTTACACCTATGTGACCTTGTCATGTTTGCATACTCGGGTACACACCTGTGTTACTTGATGTATATAATGAAAAATAGTCCTACTCATGTGATCCATCGTAAGGGTTTCCCATTTGGGGAAAGGGTGCACTCTTTATAGGAGGTCTACACTCTATGTCATCCTTAAATATTCCCTAACCATAGCTTCCACTACTGAGGGAGCTACATGTTTTGTTTCCAACATTGGACATGAAATATAGTCAGGATTTCCCAAGATTTATAGATCCATGATTTGGGAAATAAATCTCCGAATTTATCCTTATTTCACTATATACATCGCATAAAACCCACCTAATAGCTATGTATATAGGCCATATCTACTGTTTTTAGACGCCATTCATTTCATATTAAAGTCAGTTTCAGTATATTCGAACTCTCAAGTCGTTGAACATCCCAAATCCCCATACTTTAATTAATTGAACTCAAAAAATGGAAATCATCTTTTTCACATGGTGAATATTTCATATCTATCCATATTTCATTAATACAATGTTTTTTCTCAATATAATGTGGTTTTGAGGTGTTAATTTGTCTCAATAACACCTGTTAATGTCAAACCTAGACTACGAGGACAAATTGGTGATGAAAGAAAATATTAGTTAGAAGAAAAGCATCAATACAAATTCTTAAATGATTATTTTCCAAGTGTTCATGTCCAGTCCATCAAGAATGGTGATACCAGGTTAGTAAACATTGACATAAATCAATATCAAATCTAGTACATAAGAGGATGCTCAATCCAAAATTGCCACATATCTAAAGACAATGATAGATTTTCTCATTAAATTTAATCAATGGTAGTAAGTCACCAAATGACAAGTCCTACCTTGATTATAGATCACACTTTAATCAAAGAATGTGTCTTCCAAAAAATATGTAGGGTTGTTGTGTTTGATTCATTCTAATATACACAGATCCTATATTTTTTTATCATCTAATGTGATTTACCACTGGTGGATGGAGGATATCATTGCTGGAGATTCTTAGATTATGAGGCTAACCGTGGAAATTATACCATGGTTATAAATTTAAATATTTATTATCATGGTCAAAATGAATGAATGAATGAATTTAATAAATTATTAAATCACTAAACATAACATCAAATATTTAGGACTCCGAAATCCCCATACTAAGCCATTTTATGTCATTCTAAGGGTAAACACTGCATTCTGAACTCAAATGTGGTCTTATACATTGATTTGAGATTACATTTAATAGTTATCTCATTTTCAATATGAATATATATTCATTGAGTAAAAAATATATTAATTAATTTTATAAATTTATTTCCGAGAACATTGGGCCTTGAAATCACACATCATCATAGTTCATATCTCTAAAAATATATATAGAAATATTTAAATATATTACAACATAAGAAACAAGTATCTAAAACATTCCATCCTTCAATATTTTTATCCCCATAAACCAAAAATATGATATGAACAGAAGATAATGATCCCTCACATGGATCTCCCACTCCTAGGTACCCTCATGAATGTTCCTGTGTTTCCAAAGTATATAATCCAATGATCCATCCATTTAGGTTACTCTCATAGTGATCCTAATTATCCATTGGTTTCTCCACAAAATCACCTCTATTATTAATATTTATCTCACCCCAATCAATTATATGAAAATTATCAAGGACAAATATACTCATCTGTAACACATGGATGATTTTGTGAAACAATTATACCTGTGGGGGTTGGGTGTGGTTGTAAGAAACCTCTCCAACCCTCGACACAATCTGGAACGTCCTAATGAACATTGGGGATTGCATTCCTCCCCATACGAACATCTATAACCCTTGTCTTCAGGATACTCTATGGAAAATGTGGTCTCCCTTCCCAATCTCCAAGGGGCTTATATGGAGATCTATGTAAGATATCTATCTTAATTATTCCATCCTCATCAACTCATGGATGATCTGGACCTTCTCTATTGTTACCCTCACCAACTCTGGGGCCACAATATATGGCTCCCCAAACATTATCAATACCTTTGTTGAAATAAATTTTCTACCAAATAGGTCCTCAAAAGGATAAATATAGATGGTAGAGTTGTAGTTAATGTTGTAAGAAATTTCTACCAAATGGGAGTGATCCTCCAAGCTCTGGCTAACTTCCAACATGCAATCCCTCAGCATATCATCCAACACCAAGATAATGCACTTTGTCTTCCCATCATCCATGGGGTGTATGGTTTGACTCATCATTAATCTAGATCTTGAATGCCTCATGTATGACTCTCCACAACCATGATGTAACCAACACATCACAAACAGAGAGAATCATTAAGGGATCCACATAAAGGAGAATGATCTATGGTATATAAAATTGACCCAAACTTTCCACCAAACATTTATTCCTGATAGGAAGGAAGTGTTCTGATTTCATGAGTCGGTTAAATATCACCCAGATGGTGTCATGGATTTTCTAGTGGATTTACTAAAACAATTTCCACAAATAGTCTATACCATTTTCAACTCTAGGATCTCAAGGGGAAATAATGGAACTTCTAGAACATAGTTCATAGCATTCAATTGCAGATAGGTGAGGCACTGAGAGCTGAACACATATACTCTTCATCTCATGTTTAGAAACATAAACTACAACTGAAAGAAATTATACATCTTCCCCATGAAGGGATTTAAAACTAGTGGAGAATAGTGGAACACACACATCACTTCCTCCCACACAAAGAAGATAATATTTTTTCTCCACTTATACAAGATTATGTGATAACCTCATTAATATTATCTGTATGGTTAGGCACATATGAATATCTAATCACTTAATTATACTTTATAGATTCCTCCAAGAATGGAGTCTATCACAAGGTTGAGAAGTGGAGGATTCAACACCATGAAATAGAGAAAATTTCTACCCTTCTTCTCCATTAGGGTCAGCTGAAGAGAAGCTAACAACTCCAAAGACTCCTAAACTAAGAAAGCATGGGACTTCCAGCTACAGAAGTCTGCAAAAAAAATTACCTTCCTTGGATTATATGCTATCTTTATTTCATAATACATCATGAAATACCATCAATAATAATATTTCAAGATCAGTTACCTCAGAATGAAGATGTACATTATATTCTGGTGGTCTGGGTAAACTATAATGCCCCTGAAGGTTGTTGTTACACATACTCAAGGAGAACACTAATTATTCCCACTATATGTCATGGTATGAATATTTATTCTCTTATGGACTCAACTTTTTTGACTTTTATATGATATATATAAGTTTTCATATAAATATGTAGCCATTCCCATCTCTCAAGGCACCATAACACACTATGATATTTATTCCTTCCTCTAGCAGTCTCAACCCAAGAGAAGTCATCATCCTATCATTACAACCTAAATGCTTCTCTGGAACCTACTAGACTAGGTAAATGTCTTCCCTTTCTACATCAAGGCATTCAATGGTTCAGTGATTTAGGAGAAGTGTTCCACAAACCTCATGTAGTACCCTAATAAGCAAAGAAAATCTCCACACCCCTGACACAATCTTTAGTGGTCCCAAGCATGCACTACATCGATCACTAACGGGTCAATGGAAAACATTGATTATAAATAACATCCCCCAAAACATAAACCTCATGAATCAACAACTAGATCTATTAGTGATTATTATAATGCTGGCTCTCTTGAATAAAATATAGGACCATCCTCATGTGATCTTCATACTCCTCCACTAATAAAGAGTAGATGAGTATGTCATCGGTGATGGAAACACAAAAATAGTTCATTTATGGTTTGAAGACCAAGTTTATCAAATAAATAATAATTCTAGAGGAATTATTCAAACCAATGTGCATCTCTTGTAACTCATAGTCTATATATACATTAGAATAACAAATTTGGAATATTATATGTGTGAACACTAAACTAGTGGTAAACTGATCCAAGATCAATCTTCAAGAACCATCTCACACCTTGGAACTAGTCAAAACGTTCATCAATCATTTTAAACGGGTAGTTTTTATTTATCATGGATTGGTTTAGCTGAATTAAATCCCCACAATGTCATAGGATCCCAAATAAATTTTCACGAATTACACAAGATCTCCCAAGGGGGACACAATGGGTCTTATGAAACCATTCTCACTATGGTTTTCTAAATAAAATTGTAGATTCAAGTGGTCAATAGAGGCCATATAATATTCCTTAGAAGTTATCAGATTGGATTCAACATGTATGTCAATTAAGTACTCAATATCACACCATCGAGGTAGTCCTATAACGTTCATGGAAAATATTTCCAAATAATCTTTTAGAAGAAATGAACCCATACTCTTAATGATCCTACTTCAACAAAGAATATACTCACTAGCAGAGGGGTGATGGGATTCATCCTCCTAATCAAAGCACATAGTATCTCTGCCATGAGATCAGTCTTTCCAAAAAAAGATAATCTCATCCCATCGGTGTATAGGAATCTGAATTGTCTACAATGACAGTCAATATAGGATTAGACCATGGAAAACCAATCCAAACCAAATCTGATGTTATAGGTTTCCATTAGGACAATTAAATGGTCCCACATGAACCACTTTACACAGAGTGATATGCCACATTGTTGGCTGAAAAAATATAATGAATAAATATTCCCTATTGTAACTCCATGATGATTCATTTGGGACAGTGTCTAAAATGGGAGTTCCATTTCATTCACAAGGAGTTTGAAGATAAATTAATGAACATAATAAATGACTATTAATATTGAAGAAAGGGTAGAAAACACAAAGATTTTATGATTAATCAACTTGTGCCCTGAGGGTTCATTAACATCTAAAGCTCACTACTATATGTAGTCCCATCCACCATCTCTCTATGCTTGATGTGGATAAACTAGTTTTGGTGGTGGAAGGATATCAATTATTCATCCACAACTTATAGATTCTCATATTAATCTGTCGTTTCTTTCTCCCTAGGTACCACCCTTCCCTCACATGGTAGATCCCTGATCATGCTGTTTCCACTTCCATGGTGGTCTGTCAAATATCTGCAAGTGGTTCCCGATGCGTCTTGTTGAGAAGTCTCATGCCATGTGGCCTCTCCAATCAAAAATAAAAAATATACCATATCTGAGCTACCCTCGTCATCAATGATGATTATAAACAAATTTTGATCCAAATCACAAGGAGGTCTCCTACATCAAGATTCTGGTTCCTAGTTTCTACTAGCTATTGTAGACAACCTAGCTTTTTTGTGTGGGATGCTAGCTTCAGTGAAATATTATTCCTATGAAAGAGAGCTCCCTATTTATAGTTCTTGATATAATGCCCTGTAATATGTTTGGATAAAAAAGGTCAAAATGATTTCTTGGATCTCTTTTTGGTGCCACTTATTAAACTTATGTTCTTACAAGTAGATGTCTTGGATCATGTTAATAGAGTATCATATATGTTCTGTGAACTTCACTTTGTACTCATCCATCGTCATCCCATGATGTTGAAGCTCTAGAAGCTACCAGATCTAGACAGATCAAAATAAGGAGGGTTAATAATTCTCGTTAAACAAATACTTGATGCTAGGCTATGAGAGTATTGATCCCCGTACATATTCATAACTATGATCAACCAGTACCCAAATGATCCTTGGAAAAGTTTAACTACCTGTATGACCAAATGATCTATCAGGGACTGAATGGGCCTGAAGAAACAGACCACTATATTTATCCAATCCTTTTATGCTTGAGGATCTAGATCACCAGGGATCATCAGTAGCCTCCAACCCTAGAACTCACAGAGAATTTTATGTTTTAACACATACTAATACTACTGTTAGAGAATGATCTGTTTCTAAAATGGTGGAGTTGCTACCACCTTCCAACCTAGAGGAAGGGGGTCATTGTATGGACCCTGAATAGAGGACATGTTTCTCATTAGATCATCTCCCAAAACCAGAATTGGTATCCTAGATGGTGGTTATCTTGGAGGCATCCAAATAATTATCATGTCATACCATAGTTAGATGAGAATATATATATATATATATAAACAATAATGGGGAGACGACTCAACAAGTATAGTCAATGACTCAATCCTATAATATTTTTTGTACCATTTATCCCTATAATAAATGTCTCATCATTTTGAGTCTACATGAAGGTAGGCAGTGTCCTAATAAATAGATTTTTTGGCCACCACACCATCACTGGACTCTATATCTTGAGTCCCCCAATCAAGACACATCGCCATTATTTCCCTAATCCCAACAGAACACTATTAAGGGGCATTGTTGAATAACATCCCAAGGAATGAAACTCATCTAATAAAAATATTTCATGACCTGAGGAAATCCATGGATTAAGATATCACTACCCCAGGCCCACATCCATTGAATAGGGTGTGGAGAGAAGAACCAAATGAATAATTAAACTTAGGAAAGCCTTTTTCTAAGTACCTATACACACAAAAACACACACAAACCCATCATAATGAAAAATTGAAGAGTGATAGAGTAAAATATTAAACATTACTATAAATTAAACAAATCATGCATCAACCTATAGATAATGAAAATGTACGGTATTGTGAAATGAAAATTAATTGTGAAAAATACATGCCCAACAATAAATAATTTTCATCTTGAAACATATAAAAATTTAAATTACTGAGAGAGACCAGATCCTAAATCCCATGCATTAACCACCATATGTTGTTTAATGTACCAGGTACCACTCTGATATTCTAAAGTAAAGGTAGTACTATTCATCATCTTTATACAACATGACATGTTTGGGTAAATCCTTAGAATAAGTGAGTATATACATAACCAGTATAATTACATGAATGTTGAGGGGGGGGGGTAGTTAGATAAACAATAGGAGTAGAAATATAGTTGATACAAGATATAGTAAAAGAGAATAGTTCAACCTAAACCAAGTGTGAAAATAATATCTTCCAAACAAAATGGAAAAAATAGAATAAATTGATGAACTAACTTTTTGGACTTTGAAACCTATAGTAGGAGATTAGAATCATCCAACCATGAGAAGTTAAACAAAGACTTTACATTGAATACCCCACTTATCATCACCTATACTTAAATTCGGTTAAAAAAATACATGATGTGGATACAATATATATATGATCAGTCATAGAATCTCAAATGAGAGATTATGGGGATATCCATATCAGAGATCGTCCCAAGAAGAAGAGTATCCAATAGTTCCAAAATTCTAACAATGATTCCAAACATCTCACACATCTTACTAGATGTAACAGTTCAAGTACAGTGATGCCTCCTCACTGTGTTTTATAGTCAAGGGGCTATAAAATATAGGTGGGAAATCCATTAACAGATTGAAAAAGAGGTTACCACTATGGTATTCCTAAAATAACTCTACTACTATGCCCTGATGGAGGGTTCCTCTTTATAGTATCAATAGAGTACTAGTGCCCATGTTGATGGGCGATTCGACTCTAGTGTCATGAGGACCCATGTCCATGATGATTGGAGATTCAACTTAATAATGTAGAGGATCCACACCCATGATTATTGGAGTTCGATTCTAATGGATTAGAACCAACACCCTACCAAATAGGGGGTTCCACTCTAGTTATCGAAGATATGCACCCTATCCAATTTGGGGGTTCCATTAAAATGTTGAGGAGCCACACCTCAGTATAAAAAGGGGGTTCTACATTAGTAATTGAGAAACTAATCCCTACCTAATAGGGGGGGTTCCACTCAGAATGTAGCTATAGAGGACTCACGTCCATGCCATTGGGGGGTAACACTATATGGATTGATAAATCTACTAACCATGAATACTGGAGGGTGCATATCAGTAGTCTAGAGATTTTATAAGATCACTTCCTTCATCGAGATTCCACTCCAAGATCATTGTGACTGTAATGATTAAAATCATATCTCCAAAGTCTCTATCAAAGAAACAATATAATTTTACATGAAAATAAATTCTTGATAGCCTACTCATAGTCCAAAATACATGTTCAAAATAATGATATAAAAAACATTAATGTTTCCAAAGAATATTTCAATGGATAAACATTGTGTGAAGGGACCCACACAATATGTGGTCCCATTACATTGCATAGTTTTTTCACTGGGTGGCAGACTAGTTCCATCCGATGTAGTAGTACATTATGTGTAGGAGGACTAAATAATATTTCCATACTAACCAGGACCAGGTCATGTCCTGCTCATCATTTATGTGTACGAGACCCTATGTACTCTGCACACACTATGTTTCTTCACATGGGGTTCCAACCATGTGACATGGTCATGTTTGTGTACTTAGTTACACAACCATGTACCTGGATATGTACTCCCACATGTCTTCCCACCCATTTGATACATCTTATTAGTTTTCCATTCATGGAAGTGGAACATGGTCTGTAAGAGGGCTAGACATCATGTCATCCTTATCAATTCCCAAACCCTAGCTTCCTCCACTATGGGGATACTCAAGTTGTGTTCATCTTTGAACACAATGTGTAGTTGGTATTTCTCTTCATTTCCATATACATGATCCACATGGTAGATTTGGTCGTATCACTATGTTTTGTTTTAGATCTCACCACAATACTACGTGAGACATGTTTATCTAGACTAGATCTATAGTTTTCATCATCTATATGGGGGAAATCATTATTCAATTGATTTTGTGCAAAACCTTTCCTTGATTCATGTACCTACACTCCATATTTAATTTTTTTAACTCAAAACAACTAAAAAATTATTTCTTCTTTTTCAGGATACTATATTAGTCTATACATTATCATGAAATGATTTGTTTCTCAATCAGTCGTAGTTCTAGGAGCCCGAGCTGGCTCGGTATTTCAAGGAAAAGTTTAACCAAGATAGTGGGGTCCAATGGATAAATGATATGGAGAATATTGGAGAAAAAATAATTATAATTTTTTTAAACAAACAATGTACATAAATTCCTCGATAATCAATCATGACCTATTTCATTGGGATTCAAATCATTGATGTAAATAAAATTGAAATCTGGTTCATATAAGAATGGTCAACACATAGTTGACACAGATCCATGAAAAAGTATAGATGTTCTCAAACAATTTAATCAAAGAGCATAAGTCACCAAATGATGACTCTTACCTCAATTATGAATCAATATTCATATATAAACATGCCATACAAGGATGGGGAGGAGTCATTGGGTTCTTTGCATCCTAATCTTGTCTGTTCAATTGTTTTATCATTGTCTGATGAGATTCATCAATTAAGGTGGGAGGATTGCATCATTTGAAATACTAGGTTTATGAAGCGATCCCAATATTTTTATACAAGGAAGAAAATTTTTTTATTTTCCATCTAGAAAAAATATATTAAATAAATGATTTAATTAATAAGTAGCACTCTAAACTTACCAATGACAAGTGAGAAGTTAGAACACCCCACACCGACCCATTTTATATCACATATACGATAAAAATCACGTTTTGAAGTCAACTATGGCCTTATATTTATGATTCAAGCATTCATGTATGATTTATCATGATTTCATTAAGATGTTTCATGAGAAAAATATAAATTATATTTAATATTTTTATTAAATAATTACTTGGAATATCTGGCCTCAAAGTCATACATCGTCTTAGGGCCACAATCTGGAAATATATATAAAAATATTTTAATGTCATACAAAGAAAAAGAATTTTCTCTAAATATATATACATATATATATAACATAATAAATAATTATGTCGTATTTAACAGTTTTTTATCAATATTATAGATTATGTTATTATCAAAAAAATAATTATTAATAATTTATAGTAGTGAATATGAGTAATGTACCAGAAAAGCGTAGCTAGAGGAAAGACCACTGGCCATTTATTAATAAAGGAAATGATCAGTAAAAAAGTACTACATGCTAAACACAACCACTACAGACCATCAAAACAAACCCCATCACCATCCCCATGATAAAAATCTTCCTCTGTAGTCGCTGATTCCCACTCTGAGCATTCATAATGCTTCTGAATGTTTGCATACTTCCTTCTATGTTTCAACGGCTCTAATGAATGAAATTCATTATCAATATTCCCAAGGACTGTCCCACTTTGTTTTCGAGTAAAGGATATAGTAGACATTAGATTCAGTAGATAGAAGTAATCCTTCCTCAGTCTTCTTCGGGGAGAAGAAATCGTATCCTCTTGATTCCCAGACAACATCTTCTTCCCTCCCTGAACAATGTTATTGTGTGAGGGCCTAACCATGCCACCTTGATTTTAATTATTAGTATCATAAGTATCCCGTCATTTTCATGGGAACGTCATCTTTGGATACTTTAATCTCTGATTTTTGAAATCTAACAGCTCGTGTCATTCATAGCGAAGAAATATAGGTGTTCTGTCACGTCCTAACCTGTACATAACCCATTTCCCATTTATTCATTCACTTCATCCTCTTTTTTTTGGCTCGGTCTTCATGCTGGCTTTCATACCCTAATTCTCCATCCCTTGAAACAAGTTCTTCTAGGACACTCTGATCAACACACCACCATCCTCAACATGTTGTCCATAGACCTCTAGATCCCCCATAGGTAGACTAACACCACCATTCTCCACTGTAATTGGTAGCCTAATATCATCTTCCATCACATGCCCCTACATCCCTTTACTCATACCGCCCCTGTTACACCCCTCCTCTGACCAGCCATGGAAACATCTCCCTCAAGAACTCCACCCTCTTTCTGGCTGATATCAAGAGGATTAAGGCCATCTTTACCTGGAACCTGCTACCTCTCCCTTACAGCCACAAGCCAGCTTAATGCCATACCAGTATCTATATCACTCTTGACAACAGCCTCCTTTACACCATCCACCCAATTCATGCCCTGTTTAAGTCTATTTAACACTATAGTTACCAATGGATTCACTAGAACCTCTATTGGTTTTTTCATAGCTGATGCAACCCAAGGACCCATGCCTGGTGCATTTCAAAGCTTATCATTTCTATCAGGCATCCCCCTCCTCTCAATAGTTTTACCTAGCCTCTTCTCATGACGTGATGACCACCAACTCATGACTCCACCATGACACATATCCTCTCAGTGCCCCAATATTTTATAGATCAAGTAGTAGTCAATACATGATTCATAAACTATAGCCTTTTTCCTTCTAAATTCCCCACCCACTAAAATCAAGATCCATTCCATCAATGGTCTCATGTTATCCACCTCAACACACAACCTATGGTTGATCTGGTGACTCACCGTGCCGGTATGAATATCAGAACATAGGAAATGACCTACCAGTTTTCCAAGTAAATGTATAATCACTAGGTTTTGGGAAGGTAATTAAATATGAGGAAGATGTACCCATATCATAATGGAGGTTATATCACGATTCATACAGAAATCGGAAGTCCACCAAAGGAGAAGGAAATTGCAACTACTACATCGCCTGGGTGCACTAGACCACACACATATCAGGTATTCCTTCGAGGAAAATTAAATCATCAAATCGGAAATATCTAGAAGGGTAAAAACAACACGGTCTTGCAGATCCCATTTGGAAAAAACAAACCGATCAAAATCTTTAACCGATGGTCCTCGAAAGTTTAATTTAGCCACCAGAGTCAGGTACAGGCACCTCGTCACATCAGAGAACTCCAACCCCAAGATCTAGAGCTCGACATTACCAAGGTGAAGATAGGGAACCATCAGACATAGAACTATCACTGGAAACCCTAGGAGATAGTTTGGGCTGGAGTAGGGAATAAAGTGGGTTCGTGGTTTCAGAGGCGGAAAGATAAGGCCATCCTCCCCTTCCCACCTCCAGGAAGGGGGAGGGGGAATCCTCTTCGGGCATCCACTAGGGTTTCATCGCCATTTGAGAAGAAACTCACCCGCCACATTTCTTATGTTTTATTAAATGTTTCATATAGATTAATCCTTATGAGTAATGTAATTAAAAATATATATATTATTTCTAAAAATAATTAGAAATTATAAATATTCAAATAAAATTTAATAATTTTTTATTAGTTTAGTTAATAAAAAAATAAGTGTATTATTATAATTAATTATAAATAATAAATATCCTTAAAAAATTAAATAATTTTATTATTAGTTTAGCTAGTAAATTAATAATATTATTATTATAATTAATTAATTATTATAAACTTATAATATTTTGTGCCATTGAATTATTTTCATGTTATTATCAGGATTACTAATAATAATATTAATAATAATGATGAATACATAGATAATAACAATGTTATTAAATATTAATGCTAATAAATATTAATATTTTTATGTAAAAAATAATTTTTAATTTTTTAAAATAATTAATATTTTCCTTCTATAATCTGATAAAATACAATCATATATCATTAAATATTATTATTATTAAATAATAATTATCCATATATAAAATTATTAACATAATTATTATTTATAATTAATAATTTTTTTAATTATAATATTATATAGTATTATTAAATTTATATATTATATAAATAAATATATTATATATAACATTTAAAATTATTTATTTATTTATTTATTTTTTATTAAAATTGCAATTATATACTATTATTGTCATTAGAGATGATTAAAAATTATACTGAAAATTCTTAATAATAACATTTTAATTAAAAGATTATACTATTTATGTTAAAAAAATTAATATTTGTTATTTTATATTATATTATTATCTAATTTATTTATTTAATTAAGTATTGTTTTATTTAAAACCTTATTCATAATTATTTTAAATATTTAAAAACTTAAATACTATTTATTTAAAATTTAATTCATATTACTTAACAATAATAACATATTTAGTAATAATTATTCACTATTAATTTAAAATTCTTTATATATTTAATTAATAATTATTTTCACAATCAATGTTTTAAATTTCTTATAGGTTAAATTAATTCTATATTTTATGCACAATTTTTTTTCAATTGTGAATGTAATTTTTAAATTAATAAAATTTGTGTCATGAAAAGTATATCTGGTTTTTAATATTTGTTAAATTTTTTAATCTATTTCTCTTAGGTTTTATCCATATTTTTTGTTTCATTTATTTTGATAATAATGTTTTTATTTTCATGGCTTTCTAATTCTACAACATGAAACATAATAACATTTCTAGTATGTGACTTTGGAAGGCTAAAAAAATATAAACTCTAAGACCAATGTAAATGAATATAAAAAGTATTAAACATATGATAAAATGTAGAAATTTAAAAATAATTATAAAATTTTTAATTAAAAATAATTTACATATCACAAAATATAGTTTTTTTAAAACATAACATGTGTTGTTATAAATTATTTTTTCTGATTTTTTTTTGTAATTTAAAATTAGTTTTTTATTATTTTTTAAAATTATTTTTATTTTCAATGAATTTTTTAATTTCATAATCAATTTATTAAATTTCGTATATATTTTATTGATATCTATATTTTATGAATTTTTTTTGGTAAATGTGTAAAGTAATTTTTATTTAAATAATGATTCTGTAATATAAATTATTTTTGGTTTCTTATATTTATTTTTTTCTTACATTAAAAAATTTATTATATTTTTAATCAATGTTTTCATTTTCTTTTATATTGGTGTTATAATTTAAATTTAACTAGATTCCAAATTCACCTACATGAAACGTAATAACCTTTCACATAAGTGAGTTTGAAATCCCAAAAAAATATATAAAATATAAGAACAGTTTATATGAAATGTAAATAATTATTTAGACATATAATACATAGTTCAAAATAATTTTTTTTTAAAAAAAATTGGTGAAAAATAATTCTCAATAGTACTAAATATTATGATTTCAAAAAAAAACATTTGTGCTTATAAATTATATTTATACAAAATATTTTTTATACATTTATTTATTTTATTATTTTTTAAGTTGTATTTTTCAATTAATTTTGTTTTTGCATTAATAATGTTCTAAATTTCATATAGATTTTATTTATAGTATTATTTATTGGCAAAAATTCTCAAATAATCGAAATTTTGAATTAGTAGGTAAATATGAACTCTTATAAAATAAGAATTATAATTCATTTCTCTATGAAATTGTTGACATACACTTAGAAAATGTTTTAATCTGGCATGGCATGTGCTGAAATAGACTAAATAAAGAGTTTTTAGAAAATGAAGGTCATTAAAAACGTGTTCCACTATGTGGAATTCATCAAAATAAGATCAGATTTTTGAAATCAAAAGATTATAATCATATATTAATTATTGAATTTTACAAATAAAAAACATATAAAATGGATGATTCTATTTCCCAAGACAACCAAAAATGTATTTTTAGTAATAAAAAACACTAAAATATATATTTTTCTGTTAATTTCATAGAAAAATTTAAAAATGAAGTGAAATGTTATTATATATAACTAAGATTTATTTTTAGTTCTATGAGAATAAAAAACATTAATCAGACATTCCATGTTCTCGAAGATACTAAATTAGGTGTTTTATTAAAATGAAACTCTATTAAAACAAGCACCATAATGTGATAAAGAGAAAAAAGTTCTCAGATTTTGTGAAGTCACACGATAAAACCCATAGTTTCATTTATTGATTATAGGAGTATATAACACGTTATACTAAGGCATTTCTTTCATGAGAGGACTGAAAATAAAGATTCGATAGTTTAAAACTCTAAAATGTCTGTTCTAATGTAAAAACTTCAAAAAACAATCTTTAATTGATGGGAAATATTATAACAAATGAATTAGAATTATATTTTATGGGTTTGAGAAGAATGTGTGTCAATCCAATGTGTTGTGTACTTGAATGGTCTAAATGTTTTGTTTTGAAAAAAAAATATTATGTGTTATTGAAATTATTTTCCATCAAATATTTTTTATTGAATACTTTTTATTTTCAACTATTTCTCATATTTTTATTCCATGATTTATGTTTCATTTATATTCATCTTATAGTTTATATATTATAGGCTTTCAGAGTCACCTACATGAAACATAAAAATGATTCAAATAGGTGATATTGGAAGACTATAAAATATAAACTCTATGAAAAATATAAATAAGTAAAAAAAGTATTAAACATATGAGAAATAGTTGAATGTAAAAAAATATAAAATATAAAATATAATTTACATGACACAAACATAACTGATGGAAAATTTTTCATTTTAACTTGAGAAAATTTATGAGCATAAAATATTGTATAAATAAAACCTATATGAAATTTAAAACCTTGAATTTTAAAATAAAATTTAATTGAAAATAAATGGAATGTTTAAAATAAAATAAAAATTAATTATAATTTATGTTATTATTATTAAATATTATGAATTACAATTTTAATAAATAATAGTTATAATTTTAACAATTTTAATAATTTCAAAAATATTAACAAATAATGAATTGAATAATATATTTCAAAATGTAAAAAATAACTTAGTTTATAATATTATTTTAAAAAATAATAATAAATATTTTAATATAAAAAATATAATTGTTCATAATTATTTTATTATTTAAAAATTTTAATATAATGATAAATCATTTATAATAACTATAATAGTAATATTATTGTTATTTTTATATTTTAAAAATAAAATAAATAATTTTAAATATTATATATATTCAATTTTTTTATGTATTCAATAATATTACACAATAATATAACCGTGGTTTTCATACAAACGTGGTATTCATACAAACGCATTTCCAAACCCTCTTTTGAGGCCTAAATCGCACCAATACCTATCTAAAACAGAATTTTTAGCCCTATATTATTTATTAAACCACTCTCACATGCACTGAAATTTCCTCAAATAATACCACAAAAGATAAAATTGAAATCATACATTTTCATAAATCACCTTCAAGAATTTTAATAAGGTTTTACACATAAAACCCATTCAAAAACCACATATCAAGGACCACATGACAATAAATAATTACCAAACCATAATTTTGAGACCCTTTCAATAACTAATTAATCACTTTCATTTTTTATAAAATTACTACAAAAGATATCACATTATATACATTTAAAACACACACAACATCAATAAAAAATGTAACATTAATGAATTTTTTTTACCAATGCTACCAAAAATGGTTTTCTCACTACACACAATAGATTAGTAACATTAAAAATTAATAAACAGAGAAAGATAAATCATCAATAACTATTTTCACATGGAACCACCTACATATTTAGTCAAAACACTCGAATCGTGGTGTGAAACATCAACCACACCACTTTCGCACCACATGGATTTGAAATTGATCCCTAGACCACAATATTTCACCAAAAAGACACCACATCAAACCTTAGGTATGAACCCTAAAATCTGTACATTTTAGAGATTTAGGAAGGAGGGAGGAATCCCTATGGATAAAGAAGGAAATGAAGAGAGAAACAGTCACATGAATAAATCATGATGAAATTGCCACAAATCCACCAAAATCTTAATCTCCAAGAAACCAAAACTAGTAGAGACTCTATAAAGAGTAATAGTAGGTCATGTGGGGATTGAAATGGGGAAAAGTTTGGAAATAGTTGGATTTGTGATTAAAGAATTTTACCTCTTCAAATCAGGTTGATTAGAGAGAGATTAAGTAAGAATTTTCAAATCTACATAAGAAAATGACCTCCAAATGGGAAATCTAGATAATGGGTGTGAGACTGATGTGATTTTATTCGAGTAGGAGATGAAATTAGTAAATAATAGTAAACAATTAATGAGATATTGAAAAATTAAAAAAATAATCTAATGTAGGAAATGGGCTTACTGGTAGGCCCAATACAGTAATAAAAATCCCAAATCCATTCTGATTATGGATTCATATGTGGTCCATAAGGATATTGTGATTTTAATATACAAGGGTATGATAATTGGAAAGTGGAATGGGATTAAAATTTTGAAAAATAAAAGAGTTATAAATGAAATAAAATTTATTTTTAAATCTGGAAATGGGCTCATGGGTTTGTCTAAATTTTGAAAACCCACCATTTCCCCCAAAATTCATAGGAAACCACCAAAAAATCAATAATTTAAATAAAATGAAATATTACTTTAAAATAATTCATGTGTATAACAATTCTACACAGCATAAAACATTCTTCTCTTAGAAGGCCACAACACGAGAAAAAGAAAAAACCAAACCCAACCGAAAGGCTGAAATGGATTCCATTTCCATGAATTTCCCTAAAAGGGAAAAAAACCTCCATTGATCAATTAAGGATGGATTAATCAAACAAAAAGAAACATTAAAAACTTTACTAAAACAATCAACCACATTCAAACTTCATCCCAAAATAAAACTCCACAATTAATATCTGATCAAGACTCAAGAAATTTTCCCAAACAAACAACAACAACAAACAAGGTTTCACTTATTTTTCTTTATCCAAACTACCCGACACTCTCCAATCCAAACATTTACCCTAGTATGTTTTTTATAGTTAGATATATTTTAATGAGAATACCTACCTAAAATCCAATAACTGGGAAAAATATGAGTTACCAGTATGGGGAGACACAAATGGGATCCCAACTATAAGGGACAATTAAACTTTTACCGAGACATAATCAGGAAACTAATAGGGGGAGGACCAAACGAACTCCATGACACAAGGGGTATACATCCAATAGACCTTTCTAAAAGAACATACTTTAGACTCATTATCACCCCCCAAATAACCACCCATAATTACTGACAAACACATTCTGACAAAAAAAAGACACCCAAATTTAATGATTTGGGATGACAACACAGTTAGTCTGCACATTTTAGGTATCCCATCCTTCATACTGGGGATAAGACTTTATAAAAGGCTTTGAATGACCTTGTAATTTCCCCTTACTATGCACCGACTTCTCTCCAAGACCTATGGCTGGAGCTCAACGGATTGAAGCATCTTCGGCCTCACAGTTATGATTTGGAACGCCTGGAAGAGAACTTTTTCTCATGGTGCTAAAAAAACTACACCGTAACCCCAGATGTGTTTACTAAGACATAACACATTCCCAAAAACTCATTTCCAAAACCCAACATTTCATGGAAACAAGGGATTAGAAGATACAAACACATCACACATTTTTTTTGGGTAAGAAAAAAAATATGAAACGGAAACATATAAACACCTTCCTCTAAAACATAGGATTTGATGATTTACAAGGGAGAAAAACTTGCAAAATAATTGAGACTCACATAAGATTTCATGACCTCCACCTTTATAGTCAAATGAGCACATGATATCATAAGGCATCATTGAACATGACTTTTGCGACTGATATGAACAATACATGGAAAGGAACCTTATGCCAATTCCCAAAAAATACACAATTCCAGAAATTGTACATAACAACCTCCCCTAACTAAATTTCCTACACTAATGGTTTAACATAAATACTTACATTTAAGAGAAAATTATAGACCAAGAGGCCATCTTAAAACACATCTAGACACTCATAAACTCTAACAACCCCAGACCACTTCCACCATCAACGAATCAGGTTACATAAAAAACTAATGTCTCATTCAAAATTCCAGTAACACCCTCCCACTACTATATAATCCAAAAAATCGGAAAGGAAAACTTGTAAGGAAAATCTACAAATATAGCTAATAATATTCCTCATATTGATCAACTGGAGGATTTTACAATGGTGAAACAATTCGGGTATCACATTAGTCGTGCAATAGCACATAATAGGGGCATACCTTATCCAATAAGAGAACCCAAGGACCCAACAAAGATGGTCCATTTGTCAAAAATCATTGATAACTAGACCCAAACACAATAATGGAACCACAATAAAGGAAGGCTAAAAAATTTCTCAGAATAGATCACTAATAAGAACTTAAACCTAGCTTATCGATCAAAAACAAACCCAAAACATGGTTCAAATAGGAGGGGTTCTTGGACTCAAAACATCCCACAACATAAACATTTCAGAAAACATATAATACACACACTCCCGAACCATTCATGAAAACATCATGTTTCCCTTCAAAAAATCTCTTTGAAATCAAACGGTTTAGCAGTTAGCGTATCCACCAATGGTACCCTATCGGCCTCACACGTGCATGTTTTCGTTCCATACTAAGGACCATCCTCATACCCATCACGAAACTCATCTAGTCATGCCATTAGGCTTCCATCATCACATATAACCCCATTCATGTGGTCATTCATAGAAATACCAAATCTTAAAGAAAAAAAATCCTTTTCCACTATTCAAAAAAAAACAATCTACCAATACTTCCATTTCCTCATGACCTCTAACCACAAAATAAAAATCCCAAATTACAGCTTACCAAACATTTCACAAAGGAAAAATTATTAAAATAAAATCTCACTTTATAGTCATACATAGTAACTTCAAAATAATTCATCCCATTAAAATACCTTTCAATAGTATAGATAACACTATTTGGAATACTTTTTCAAAACCAACTTGACCATATTTCCAACATTAAAAAGTGGTGTAATACACCATTTTACATTTCATAAAAAATATAATAATTCAGTTCCTCCATTTCACAAATCAAACCATTCTATATTTATAATAAAATAATTTCAAAAAAGCTTTACGGTACTTAAAACTATGTAATGTTTACTTTAAAACTGAACATCCATGATTTCAAAACTAAAGGACACAAGACAATGAATGAGGAAACTCATTTCGGTGGGTGACATGGACATATGGTTGGCGGTCATACTCCAATAAATTCACTATCATAGATAGTGCTTATGGGAAATAGCCTCGGATCCACAAGGTTTCTAGGCCCTGCAAGCTCACGGAGACAATTAACCCAACCCTCTTTTCATTTCCCCTAATAATCAGCAAACTAAGAAAACCAAAGGACACAGATAAATCCAAACATCCAATAGAGACTCAAATACCTTCATGAGGTGTACTATCCAAGAACACTACCAATATCTAGAAAGTGAAGTCCCTATAATCCTAGCTTCAGACTATCTCGACTCTTCCCTAGATAACCTAACCATAAGAGAGCGAACCTTTATTGATACAATTTTGTGACGAACTGAATGTGGTCACCATTAATAAAAACATGGTACCTAGTCCGTTACATGGACTAATGGGCATTCATGATTCCCACAGGATAGAACTAGTGTCTAGGTATCTCAATATAAATGTTGGGAATGATTTACCTGAGTTTATAAACAAACAACAACAAACAAATCTAATAAACCAAATCTCGATTTTTAGACTACAACGTGTTTTACTAAAATTATGAACTGAATTACACAATTTTAAACAATTTTTAAAGACCATTAAAATTGTAAAAAAACAATAATGAATAGCCATGAAACACCTCATTTAATGGGCGAATCACCCTCAATACATATCCACAAAAATGCACCAAGAAGGAATGCTAGAATCTCGAACCACTGGCACAAATGTTGTACCCAAACATATGAAAAAATTACCATGTCTACTTACACCAAAAGGTGTAAGTAGGTTTTGAGCCAAATCCCAATCAGGTATGACCAACAAGATATTCCTTGGGATAAACATTCAAATATGAAAAGCTTGAATGTTTTCATAAACAATAAATCCTAGTTACAATTTCTAAAGGATGCTTATTTAAATAAAAAAAAATTTCAAGGGGGATATTCGAAGGAATCAACACTTTTAAATAAAAATAACAAAGATACTAAATATTCCAGCACAACAGACAATATCCTAATGGGAAGCATAAATCATCCAATGAAACCATGAAACAGGAAATTTCCCATAGAAACTAGCTTGTTTTGGGTCCTAGGTACCTCGTATATCGATGAATATAACCATCATAATATCTGTTCTCATGCACATGAGCCACTAGTAGGGATCATACCCATAACATAAAAGTACCCCAACATCATAATCATCATAGCTTAGTTAGTGTTTTCAGTGTCAAACATTCCACGTGAATGTGAGGCCAAATCCCACTGGATCACTTGTATATAGGTACACGCCCAGCCACCTAGATACCTGGGATTCCCTCTTATGATCAAACAAGTTCACCAAGCCATGAAATATAAATATCACAGGAAAATACCACTTACAAATCACACATTCACCAAAAATCCCACATGAATATCACAGAAGTCATATAATCCACATTTAATTCAAATTCATATTGAAATTATACTCACACCAAAATAGCCTACAAAACTTTTAACATCTCTTTATCACATCAATAAACCCATTATAAATTTTATAAAAAAATTCCAAGATATTCTAATCCATAAAACATCACAAACACATATAAGATAATAATTCAATCATACACAAAATCTATTTTTCACATCACATTCACAATAAATAGCCAAAAAACTTGTTTGGCACACACATAACAATTTCAAAAATCACCTCAAAATATTACAAAACATTCTAAAAATGTTTGACATCACATCTGACCACTTTATTTGTCAAAAAATCATTTTAATAAAACACACCCACCAACACCATACATAAATATCATTTTCAATCTTTGTGTAACTCATTAAATCATTTACAATTTTCATAAAACCAACCCAAGGGTTATAACCATGTTTTGCATACAAAACCATCTTGAAAACCTCTTTCAAGACCAAGATCAATCCAATAAAAATACACAGTAGAAATGGAATCCCTATAAATATTTATTTAACCACTCACAAGTGATATTAAATTACCACCAACAATACCACAAATGATACACATCAAAAACATACATTTTCATAAAACAAATTCTATAAATTTAACAATGTTTTAAATATAAAACCCATTCAAAAACCCTATTTCGAGGCCCAGATGACACAAAATAAATACCAAAACATAATTTTCATCCCCTTTCTAATACTAAAAAATCACTTTCATATTTTCTAAAATTACGAAAAAAGATATAACATGAGTTAAATTTAAAAAACATACAACATGAATAAAAAATATAACATTAAAAGTAATTTTTTTTACCAATTCTACAAAAAATTGATTTTGAACCACAACTTACAAATTAGGAACATGATAAATTAACAAACCAAGCAAGATAACTCATAAATACATGTTTACACATGGAACTACCTACCATTTGGGTTGAAACCCTCAAATCATGGTGTGAAACATCAACGACACCACCACCTCACCACAATGTTATTAAATTGATACATAGACCACAAGATGTGACAAAAAACACCAAATCATACCCAAGGTATGAAAGCTAACTTTTTGAAATTTTATAGCTTCATGAATGGGGGAGGAAACCCTAATTAAATGGAAGGAATTGAATAGACAAACAATCACTGGAAGAAATCTTGAAGAAATCACCCAAAATCCACCAAAATCTAAATCTCCATGTAACCATTACATATAGGGAGGATCTAAGGAGTCATAGTAGGGAATACACAGAATGAAATTGGGGAAAAGATTTAAAATTTAAGGAGTTATGAAAGAAACATTTTACCACTTCAAATCGGGATTATTTTAGAATGATGAAAAAATATCCCCCCCAATCAGCAAGGGAGATGACCTCCAGATAAGGAAAAATAGCTAATGGGGATGATCCTCATGTGTTTCTCATTGAGTGGGAGATGGAATCACCAAAAAACAATAAAAATAAATGAGATATTATAAATTTTATAAAAACAATTAATGTAGGAAATGGGCTTATAGAAAGGCCCAATACCTTACAAAACTGAAATCAATCATGATTAAGGATTCTTATGTAGTCCAAATAGATATGGTGATTTTTATATTTCAGGGTATGAAAATTGGGATGTGTAATGGGTGTAAAATGTTAAAAAAATAATGGATTTATAAATGGAATATAATTTATTTTTAAATCTAGAATTGGACTCATGGTTTGGACCAAATTTTTAAAACCCACCTTTTCCTCGAAAATGTATGGTAAACCCCAAAAAACACATAAATAATTAAGATAAAATTAATAATTAATTTAACATATTCCATGGATGTGACATGTACATATCTAGATATTATTTATCCACCAAATTCATAATCCAAATGATAAAATATGATGATAATTTCTATCTATGTATACACGTTTCAACCCTATTTAAGGATGACAGTAGAATTATCCTCCAAATCACTCCCCATCTACTCCTCCTTGAGAAAATTTTACAACGACCCATAATTAAATATGTTCATTCCATCAATCCATGAAACCTACATGGGATATACATCTCCCAAGGATCCTTGTGGGGGAACCTCCGGAGAATTCATATACATTATTCCAAGGAAACAACCAAAATCATGACCAACACATCTATATGATCATCAAAATGGAACTCCCAATTCATAACATACATTTTTATTCCAAAATGACTCAAATTAGATGTTTATTCTAATAAGACCCCTAGGTATATTAGAGATGCCGACATCGATACAGATCCTCAATTAAATAGGGTGTCCAACAGATTGTGTATGATGATTATATCAACGATACTATCCAACCATGTTTCCAATCAATTTAAGGATTAATAGATTCAGAAATGGTAAGTGGAGGTTAGGAAGAGTGATCTGAATTTCAATAACATGTGTATCATGATTTAATTGAAATTCAAACTTGCACAAAAAAATTGAAAAATGAGAACTAAAAAAATACATAGAACATTCACATAGGTAAAAATTATGTAATATTTTGAAGCAAATCCAGTTGAGAAGTTCCTCGGATCTAAATACCTATAATTAACTACTCTTTTAGCTTCCAGGTAATGAAAATGAATCAATCAAAGGCATACAAAATAGGGGCTTCCCTTTTCTAAGAGGTCCAAAAAAGTGACACTCTCTATTGTGGAGGCTTTTATGAACTCTGGAGAATTTATATAATGTATAGGGACTCCATCTTAACATGACTGTACCTTATGGAAGACATCAATTTATAGGAAGCTAGGGATGAGTGAATGGTAAATAAAAGGATAGAAAAGATCAGAACGAGGTTATGAAGTGAGTGGAGGAGACCCCCACACATCATGAAGGTATGAGGAGGGGGTGATGACTCATAAATACCCTAGGACATGTATAGGATAATGGAGTATGGGCTAAGAGATCTAATTTTATTATTTATTTTATAGTGTTTTTTTTGGAAAAAAATGTTTCACTAAAAAATGTGATTTATTTTCTTATTTTTATATTAAAATAATTAAATGTAGAAAGTGAGCATTTTAATAAATCATGTTATCTTAATTAGTCATGCATGTTAAATCCTAGTGATCATGTGATGCACCTCCTAGTTATATAATTGGTCATATTGACATTAGATTCTTTAATCCATGCATGATCACTATACAAGCCACACAGACAATTTTTTTAAATTTCCTTGGGGGAAAAATATTGAACAAGTCTATACATTAATACCACTGTGAATACAATTATCATGGTCAGAGAACTAAATAGAAGACTAAAATTGACTATGAAGATCATCTATAAACCTAACACACATATAGGACCCATGGTCACCCCCTATTCAAACCTATCATGAGCACTTCTCATGGAACGTTATCTTCAAATCATACCATCCCACAAATGCATTGTAAATTATCCATTCTTTCCATAGTAACCTACCTGAGAGAGAAAATATTTAGTGACCACAAGGAACCACAATTTCTGGTTGAGAACCACTAGAAATACACCACCACAGTCTTCCATTCTAAATAAAATGATTCTAACACTACTTGAAGATGATGAGTTGTTTTCCCATAGTAGATAATATTATCAAAATACCTCTGAGGAAACAAAATATTAATGAAATGAGTGAACCACCACTACACTTGTCTATATAAAAAATCATCCATGCCACCTATGTGGATATCTTAACCAGTCCATGTTGAGGGATGTGACTAAACTCCAACCTTAATAAAGAAGGAAACAAATGTTGAACTCTAACCACAATATCGTGAGTTTTTGAAGCCATTTCTTCACCAGTCAATGAATAATAATCCATAATGTAGGATTTTCAAGGAAAATACCACCATGAAACTATGAGTACTATTGAACAATAATCAATACCTTGACCAACACATGGAGATCATCAAATATTATTGAATGTGTGACAAACTGACGATATGTGTCACCTATTAAATTGTAAGTATAAGTCCAACTCTCAAAATAAAAACACAAAGGTGATGATACCTTGGTTGATGATGTGTGTTTTTAGCGATTTATGAAAAACAATATTGTCTATTTGATGCAGAACCTGAGATCACCCTTGCACCATGAATCTCTCCATGTATTCGAACCGTTCTGGCAGATTAAATAACATGAGTAATGTATATGGTCCACTTTTGAATGAAGAAAAACCCTCATGAGGGAGCCCATATTGAATATGGATCATAATAAACATCAATAATAATAATAATAATCATAATCATCATCATCATAATCATATGAAATATAATAGTTGATATATATTATTATATATATAATAAAAAAGAAACCAATGTTGGCTAACCCAATTTCTAAAATTTAATTATTGGATCTTTATCCTTGTAATTTTTTTTTAAAGATTTCAGAATCTCAATAAACTATACAAAACTATTTCTTCATTAAAATTGGATGGTCAACATTATGGGATGAAATAAATGATCTACTATTTATACAATTATAATTTCAATACCCATACCAATTTGAAATTCCATGATAAAGTGATGTCCAATCCCACATTTTGAGACCCATTGAATTCCAAATTAGGACTACAATATTTTTCTTCATATTCTTCATTCATTCCCACTATACTATTAATAACTGAATTGTTTTACCTCGATTTTTTACAATTAGCAACATTATTTTGATCACAAGAAAGACAACTATGAAAAAAGAGAGTTCTAAAAATTCCAAATTAGAGTAGAACACATGTCGATCGTTTAAAAATAGAAATTCAATTTAGAAAACTGAAATCAAAGAACATTCCAGAATAAGATGAATATTTACATACTACTCAGTTGGAGAATTACAATGTTCTTAAGGATGAATTATAGTCTTTCTAAAAATAAATATCTATTAACTATGTTGATGGGATACACACATAAAGTTGCTCATTCTTAGAGGTTATCTTGCAATTTTTATTTCTTGATTTGCATAATTCCATTAGTTTATAACTCATGTGACTGTATACTAATCCATTTTTGGATAAACTATATTGATTCCCTAGATCCCAAAAGTTAACAAATTATATATTTTATTTGCTTAGTTTTTTATATTTATCTAAATTATTTTTCTCAAACATTATAGGAAATTTTAGATTTATTAATCGTAATATTTTCAGTGGATCATTTTTTCTTCATTAGGGAAGACATATATTCCACACAAGTCTTCTCAATTACTTAAGATTGTATGAAGTAGATTGATTTATGGGTAATAATAAATATATTATTACTCAAATACAATAGATTTGGGGCTGTAGTGATTATTTCATCCCTCTAGTAAAACATGAAATCACAAGGGAGAGTAAACAAGTGATATTTCACTTGATTAGATAGATATAATATAGTAAATAGATAATAATTATTTACCAATGTAGATAACAGGATATCTAAGGCAAATTCACCTTTTAATTAATAGTTCTTAAAACTAATCAAATTCAATCTTCTAAAATATTTTCAATAATTTAACCTAAATAGAAAAAGTGAAACACACCAACATCTCTATCCTCCCTATTAAAAAAACCAGGCCCCAAAAATACAACATTTATATCAGTTTCAAAAACTATTTTTCTTACTACCCCATGATGGGAACCCATAATTAATATTATCAAAAAATCATAATTTATATCCTTTAATATTGTCATGATTTATCTCTAAACGATATTTATAATTACCCTCTCTTGTTAAAAAACCCATTTTTTGGAATGATATAGTAGATACAAATATTTTACAAAATTATATATTTTTATATTTTTATACTCATCAATAAAAAATTAATAAAATCATACATGAGAATTATTCCTATGATATCTTAATATTTATTAATTAGAGGGAACGAATGGGATTTTCATTAATTGATTACATTAAATATGACTCGTCTTATGTAGCACCAGTCATATATCTTCCAATATAATATTTGAAATTAATAACTAATTATTTATAAGCATCTATGTATACAATTGTTTTTATAAATCATATGATTATTATTTATAATCAAAATGTTTGGCACTTTAATATTATAGGCCAAATCATTTTTCTAATAAAAATTAATTGATGTTAATAACATTGGTTTTTAAATAAATTATTATGTATATGTCTTTTAATATCTATTTTGTCATTAATTTTTTCTACTCTTGATATAATTCAATCTTTTCATTGAAATAAATTAACTTTTTATATTTATAAATAAAATTTTTTCCTTCACTTATTCTTTTTGCAATATATCTTAAATACTTCTCACATATTAAGGTTATAAGGTAAATTTTAAAATATTTGAAGATGATATAATCATTTATTTATTTATGTTGAAATTTTACAAGTTCATATATACATATTCTTGAAAATTTGGTATTATATTTATTTAAAAGTAAATTTCTACATACTAAAATATTTGTGTAAAGAAAATAATAATTTTTCTCATCAATATATATAATAAGTAAATTTTTTAATGATGAAACTTTTATAATTTTATACTTTTTCAGAAATATAATAAAAATTATATCATTATTTACTAAAATCTTCCAATTATGGGTGGTTGAATATTATCTCCAATACATTAACTAATATAATGGATATGATATTTCATCCTCAAGAAAAAAATATCCCTTATAATTATGTTCAATTTATTTTATAGAATGTATAAAATTGAAAGCCCAATATATAATAACCTACACATAAAAATGATTTAGAAAAACATGAATTTGTAGTAGACTATGAATTCAACATAACTGAAATAGGAACTTATGTTATATCATACAATCTCAAAAATCAATCTAAATTAAGTTTTTTTACTAATTTTATCCTCTATATATTTACAAAACCATAATTGACTATGAGTATCCAAAATATTATCAAAAAATAACAAAAATTTATTTTTATAAATAACTTCCCAAAAAACCACATCAAAATAAAACGTGTCTTTTCCTTTAGGTATTTTAGAAAATTATGTTTCTAGAATCAAGAATTGTATTACAAAAATATTGTTACTCCATCCTAATAAAATGATTATATTTTAGTGACCTATGATGAATATTGTATTATCTAATAAATTTTAGCTTCTTCTGTCTCAAATCATTACTCATTTACGCTACTATAAAATACCAAAAATATAATTTCCCATGTCAAAATACACCCATATATTTTAAAATCATCAACTTACGCAACTATATAAATCATATATACAGGGATAACTATTTAATACTTTAATATATACTAGAAAAAAATACAAAAAATATAATTACAATAATTTCATGCATACTCTGGATATATATTTTTGTGATAATCATTCAATTTTTAGGTTACCAATTTCTCAAATTGATTCTACAACATTTTTTTCATAATAAAAAAATATAAGAGTAGAAACATCCAATAGATCCTTTAATGTTTCAATTATATATCAAGATTTAATTAATAAATAGATTTAGTAGTGGGTGATTTAAAAATTTGTATGTAATATGTATAATTTTTTCTATAGAACTATTATTTTGTATATATTATAATATAAAAAGTTTTTTCTTATGAATATTTGTTAAAAATATTAATAAAAATCATTTTGGATTACTGTGACATATTATCATCACTAGAAAAATTTATCATATAGTATTGTGTTTTATATTTATTCAATATGTACTTAAATTATACCTCACAAATAATGATCCATTAATTCATATAAATTTATAGTCCAATATCTATACAGAACTGTTCTTTGGTTTTTATTTAGTGTTAGTGCAAATATATTTAAATTTATGTAGACAATTATTTTAATTATGTCATATATAATACCTGATTGTTCATCCTGTAATATGTTTCCCTAATTAGTATTATAAATTACCCCAACTTTATTTCCCTGATTATATAAATTTTTATGTTACTAATCTATGTATATCTACAATATCATTATTTTACATTGTTTTCTATATTTAATAATTGTACATGTAATTTATTCCTTAGGAAATATAATTCATGGACACCTATCATATAGGGTTACATTACTAAATGATATAGGTCTTATGAGTTTAATTAGTAATTAATCTTACAAATGATATTTTTATAGGTTTTGAACATTTCACCATATAATTTTTATATATGTATCATTTATATTTCATATCAAGTTCTATATGTTTATCCCATATATATATACCATCAAAAACTTCCCATAAAAGTATTTATGATTCGACTCATTTTAATTTATATATACTGTGCTAACTATAATGCTAACATGCACTATTTATGTTAAGGTATTTATATAATAAATATAATTTTATTTGATATATATCATTAGTAAAACATTATTGTGATATTTATAAACATTCCATATACATAAGATGAAATTTTTTCATGAATTTCTGTCTCATAGTAAATTAAAAGGATAATAAAAATAAATCAAACTCAATAGCATCTACGATTCTATAGGTTTATCACCAATACTATTTTAAAAAATAGAATAAGATCCTAGTCTCGTTAAAATTTTGACACATAGTCTAAATATTCCTAGGTAATTACCCAGTTCTAATTTAATGTTACTAAACAATTTTCATTTTGACTGTGCTATAATCCATACGAATAAAACCTAATATAAAATAGAATAATGTAAACAATTTTCCTAAAATGAAATAGTTCAAATATAATGGTACAATATACTAAAAAATTAATTAAATTTATTGTATGATAATTTATAAGATGATATTAAATTATTCAAAAAAACCATACAATCACAAAACATATTAACACTTTATGTCCATGTATTTTTTATAAATAATAAATATTCAAATAAAAGAAAATTTTAAATATTTATACATGAGATTTACATTTTTTCACACTCCCAATTAATATGAAAAATATGAACATATTTTATTAAATATTTAGAATCTATTTGTGAACTCATTCAACATATTTAAAATAAATTATTCCCTAGGAAATATATTTTTTCCATATTCCGCTATATATATATCAATTTAACAATGGAAATATTTTACAGTTAATTATATATTTTAATAAAATGTAAAATTATTTTAATCCCATATTTAGAGCAAAAAAAATTATTTTATATTCAAATAGTAAAGAAGTAAATTATAAATAAGGTATAAATAATTAAAATTATTATAGAATAAATATTTAGAAATTATTTAATTTTAAAATTTTAAAATATTCATATTTCTAAATATTGAAATTATGAATTGATATTTATTATATTTTAAAAATATTTCTTAAATTATCTAAACATTCCGAAAATGAAAAACTGAATACCAAAAAAAATATATAATTCATCATGAAATACCCTATGACATTTGTCAGGTTATATAGTAATTATATGTTATTTTAAATTTGGGAAATTATTATCCTATATCATTTTAAATTGAGATATGGGTATAATATATCATATTATTTTAAATATTCAAGTCGTATAAAAAATTACATATATCTCATTATCTAATATAAACAAAGTGCAATATTCAATCTATAATTCTTATAAAATTATCATCAAAAAAATTTAGAATTATTCTACTATATGTAGATATATGTGTCCCATGTGTATTATCGTTTATTTATAAATATAACTTTATCTCAAATATAGCGATGAATGGACATGATTAGTTCATTTTAAGGAACTGATTAACATAATATATAATAACATTATAACATTTTTGATATATGTATTTTATTAATAAAAAACATAATAAACTCCAATAAAAATTTCATATAAGTTTTAACGATAAAACAATGTTTGTTTTCTAGGTAGGGAAATTTTTTCTTTGGAAATGGAAATTTTAACAAAACTAACACCATATGATCCCACCATGATGCATCAAAAATTAAAAAATAAAAAATAAAAAATAAAATAAATTATTTTAAAGCAGTTTATCCTTCTATTAACACATGGTTTTGTGAAATATATATTTGTTAACCAATGTAATACAATGTTTAATGATATATATAGGATGTTTAATGACCCAAATAAACATCATAGTAAATCTTTACAAGGATTCATTGGTTTGTAAAACTATTATTAATATAAGGGGAACTGAATAATACTTTTGAATATTAATATAATGACGTATTAAATCCCAAATGAAAATATCATGAGTCAGTTATCCATTTATAAGCCTTCAACAATCTCTAAAAAGGATCAATACGAGGTAAAAATGTTATACCAATGGTTTGGAACCATTGGTATAGCCCTTAAAACCATTGTAATAGTCTACAGAAACAGTTTTAGGGGTCGTAAAAAGATTTCCCAACAGTATAGACCTATACTTATAATTTTGGGAACATAATTGAAATAGTTGTTATATTCCATTGTCTCCACAACCATTGGTATTGTTCTTTATTTTCAAAAATAACTAACAAATGGGCTGTAAAACCGTTGGTATATATAATTTAGAGAAATGTTATTCATTTTTTAATCTCATATCCACCTTTTTAACATAAACGATTTAACTACTATACAATAATTTCGTTTGTCAACTTAATCAGATATATATATTTATATATGTTTTATTATTTAATTTAAAATTTATAATAACAAATAATATTTTAAAAACTAATTCATAAATAATTTGGGTACCTTTACAAATAGTTTTCCAAAAAATAGTATTTTTATTTAAAAATGGTTTTCAAAAAACTACTGGTACAGGTATTTAAAATATTGGAACCAATAAAAAAATCTGTTTGGAACCATTGGTATAGGGTTTATATACACATACTATATAAATAATCATCAAAATCATCTGGTAAAGGAATATTGGTATAAATCCAATTTCTAGAATTGGATCCACCATAATATTAAATAATCAAAAAATATATTAATATTTATATAATAACATTTAATAATATTAGAATTACCCAGTAATAGATTATGTAACACATTAGTACTAAATATAACCATTATATCACCATTAATGGATACACAATATAATTATTTTATGGGAAAATATTTGAGCTATTATGTTAATGAAACATAAAGATAATTATTAACCTAAATAAATTTATTTCCTACAATGTTAACTGAAATAAAAATTTCATTTTATATATTAATATTAAGTAATACATGTTATAAAAAAATTTGGACTTAAATATTCCCCTATCACTTGTCATGTTGTAATATTTAATTTTCATCATATCTTTTAAATACAGTATCCATATAATGTGTTTTCTGATACACATAATAGTATTTTCATTACTCTAAATATTTTTATAAGGAATTGAGAAGGAAATGTAATTTTGGAACTGATCCTAATATCATATAAATTTAAATTAAAAATAAATTAGAGTGTCATGGGTTTTCACAATCAGTTTCATTCCCATTAGACTAGCCTTCATTGTTATGGTGAACGATGTATGTATTTTTGTTTGGTGTACTTTTGTCTCCAATTTTAATTTCATTTAAAATATCAAAAAACGTCACTACTCATAAAGTTAAATCAACAGTTATGTTCAATAACCATATAAATCAGGTAAGGATTTTAATGTTATTTTTTCCAAATTCAGCCCACACCACCTAGAAAATTTCACTTCAAAATAGTTATCATTTTTGAGGTTATGATTTAGCCACCAAAAAATAGGTTTCATAGAATAAATTTATAATATTATTTGTTTTTATCTAAATTCTTTTTGTTTATGATTAATTGAAACTCTATTCAATTATAAAGTGACCCTAACATTGATAGAAAAATATATATAGTAATATAAGTCATTAATTTTTCATCATTTTAATACTCTAGTAATTTAAGCCCCTAATTACTTATTTATTTATGTCATCTAATGATTATAGTGTCTTTTAAAAAAATCTAAGATAATGTATATGTGAATGAAATGAATTTTCATTGATAATCTATCTCAAAAACTTTTTAAATGGATGTAATAAAAAATAAGAACACCATATATATATATGAGAATATTATAAATATCTATATATATTACTATATAGAAAGGAAATAATATATTCATTATATTATAAATAAATTCAATGATGTTAATATTGTATACATAGAGTATTTTTAATCCATCTTCAGTGATGTTATTATAATTTTTTAGTTCTATGAGAAGATTGAGATAATATAGAGAAAAATTTTATTGGATATAATACATAACTATAATGTCATATTGATTTATCTAAAAAGATTCTATTTTATTGGAAATACGTCCGAAGAAGATTCTACCTATTATATACAAATGAAATTAAATTTTTATCATTTTTTACTAGATAGACCATACAATCATGATATATCCCTCAATTATAACTTATTTAAATCCTTTGAAAATATTATTTTAATATAATAACTCAATGAGTTGGAGGGATTTATTTCCTGTCATTTTAAGAATTCCTAAGGAATTGTTAATTTCAATTTGTCTCTATCATGTTAAACTATTTAAAATTAGGGTAGCATGTTTCCATGTTTTAAAATTATTTTGAATAAAAAGATGATGAGAATAAATTTTTTATGAAACTAGTATATAGGTACAACTGTATAAGTTTTTATATAAATGAATAATCATTTAAATATAGAAATTTCATTTTAATGGAATTTGTCTGTAATGAATGTTGATGGGAGGTAGATAATGTAAATAACTTACGAGCTAATAAATAAGATGTATTTGAAATTATTATTGATAAATACGGTGAAACATATTATATTACTAATAGTTATATGTCATTGGATGGAGTGGTTGAAAAAAGAAGTAGAACTTAAATATTTCTTATATAAACTATTTAGTCATAGAGTCAAAATAGTAATTGAAAATCACGTTACTAATGATTATGAAAAACTATTATTGTTGAAAATACGAGACTTGAATGAATTGTAAAAGGATTTAGAAATTATAATGAATAAAAAAGTGGTAAAAATTATTTAATCAAAATGTAAAATTTGATGAATAATATAGATAATAAATCTGTTATCCAATAAAACTAAATTCGGAAAACAGATTATATATAATTTTGGAAGTAAGAGTATTGTCTACTAAAAGGAATAGAAATATAAAGAAAAAAATTTCAATGATAGATATTTAATTAAATTTAATATAATCTTTGTTAACAATAAAAATTTAATTATTTTAAATCATCATAGAAGTTAAATAAAAATAATGGAAATAAAAGATCAAATGATAGAATAAATACTAGTTTTGGTATTTTATCATAATAAAAACCAACAAAATGATAAATCTAATGAAATAAACAATTGGATCAAATTTTTAGGGATAAAAAGTATAAGTGGAAATTCACTGACCTCAAAGATGAAAAAAATATTTATGAAAATATATTATTATTGTGTAAATCATGAGCACCCCATGGGTGATTTTAGTGAATTTTGAATAGTACATCACCAGGTCAAATTTAAAGGATATTAATATGATAAATATTATAAATTCACTTAGAATTGTTATGTGTATAGTGAATATGGACACAAATTAGATAATTTCTCAAGAATATATGAAATAAAAATTATAATTTAGTGAAATGTTTCCCAATGAATGTCTCAATTTTGGACAGAATATTGTGAAATAACATTTTTCTTAACTGATAGTTGCCTCATTTTTTTGTCTTGGGTTCTTAAAAGGTCAGAATGGCTATTTATTTATGGAAAATTACTGTATACATATTTAATGATATTTAATTCATCTACTACCAAGGTTCCCAGACTTTGTTTAAAATATTGAAATTTTTCAAGAATAATTATTTTTATGAACAACTGATATTCATTACAAAATACATATGTATTCTGGAAGTAAAATATTAACATCTCTAAACTGAATCTCACATAAAAACTCATGAACCATAGTTGTGTCTAGATATGGTGTTTTGTCAATAATAGGTATTAGATAAATTCTTATCTATCAACCATAGTCTGAATACGTATTAAGTATTAAAAATAATTTTAAATTATATAATAAAAATGAAGTACTATTCTTATACCAATGGGTGGTTTTGATATAACAAAATGGGTATGGAGTGGTATTTACATTATATAATTATAATGAAATGAATAAAACATGGTTTATAGGTTAATAATGTTATCGTTTTGGGTTTTTTAATGAAATCATTTAATTCATGAATTAATTGCAATGTTTAAAATATTATTTAAAGAAAATAATAATTTTCCCACCTACCATATAGATTCCATCATAGGAATGATATAGCTAAATCCCTATTAATATCTCTTTTTAATCAGATGAATAACTATTTTTGGGAAATCGTCTCCCTTCAAAAAATATTGGATGATGTTATTCGTATTCCTCATGGTTGTTGAAATAATAATGAACCAAGAATTCAAAAATTCAAAATGATTATATATTGTTTCAATAACAAAATAATGATGTGAATTAATATACACCATTAGCTATGACTTTTTTATTATCCTCACATCTCTTTTCCTTTTCCATATTTGATCATATTCTTATCCTGAATGAATTACTAAAATTTCATTACCGATCGAATGATAAAATAATTGGAATATATAAAACATTAATTTATATGATTTATTAATGATAATGAATATTTTTATAAATAATTAATTGATGAAATTTTTTTAAAACATTAAGAACTAATTTTTAACCATTTTTTAGATGAGGAGATTTATTATTAAAATAATTTGAAAATTATTTTTATGAAAATTTACCTTATAACATTCATGTAATAATTATTTGATGATTAAAGATATTATTCATCTATATTAAAATTTGTTCATAGAAAATAAATTTCCAACATCGAACGTGATTATATATTGACGATTTTAGTTTTTTTATTATTCAGGAGGAAAAATATTTTAGTATATTTTATAATAATTTTTAATTAATTACATATAATACCATATGCATAATTGATATTATAAATTCTATTTATTATTTTGTACTATATGAATTATTTGACAAATTATTTTATAACTAATATAGTATGAGATTAAATAGTGCTGAAACAAATATTTATTAAAATAAAATATTTTATTGAAATATGAATGATATTTTTACCCGTCACATGAAGCGTGATTTTTATAATTCCATAATTATTCTAATTCCTTTATGTGAATTGAAAAATTTTATAATCAGTAATTATTGAATTAAATTAACAAGGTAAAATCTCTCAATGATTATCAAGGATTTTATTTTAATAATTTTCCATGGATTATTTATCTAAAATATTTGCTTCATATTTGTGGATATTAATTCATAATTGATAAATAAATTTATAATTATTGAAATTATTGTCATTAATCTCCCAAGAAATTATAATTAATATTTTATAATTAAATTACCTCCACCATTTCATTATTTTTTTCTTAAATGATATAATTGTCTACCATCTAGGGTGGTAGAGTATTCTAATTATAGTCTTTCTTGATATTCCTTGTTTACATCATATTAATCTTATTCTACACCAGTTTTCATCTCTAAAATTGAAAACATATGTATTTTTTTCACAAGGTAGCATCAATATCTAGTTGGACGGATAGTGGGGGTGAAAAAGGTGATGGAGGCGACTGTGTTGTTTGATGCATAGAAATTTACATTTTTGAATTTTATATATTTGCTGACTACATGATGAGTATTAGTTGGTCACATGTATTATAGTTCAACATTTGTATTTCCATTAGAGGCATTAATTCCATAAATAATGTTAGCCCCAATGATTTTTTTTACCCACATATAGTTTTCAGAGGGCTAAACATAATTTTAATGATATCACTGTGTCCGAATTAAGGATGGACATTATGTATTTTGGGAGCATTTACCTCCTCGTGTCCTCTTCATGCACATTTGGTTGATATGGTGGACACAAAGATCATGTGAAACACCACATGATACATATATATTAGGAATAATGACATTATATATATATATCGGTTGTATATGATATTTAACCTCAAAAGACACATATATCATGTATATTGTGAATATTACATATGTTACGAGGGCATGATGTGTACGAGGTATATGACAAGAACTCTAATGAACACAAGACCAAGTATCTATATATCCTGACAAGTCATGTACCTCTGTAGCAACCCCTTTTATGATATATTCATATTTATTGGGAAACATAAGTATTAAAAATCCTTTCCCTAGCGACTCAATCATTTGGAACCATCAATTGACATGTCATATATATTGTAGTTTCAGTTAATCATTTAATATTTTCACCTATGATACACTTTAAGGCAGACTAATAGTCATTTTTGTAAAATTTTATGTATATAATATCAAATTTTATGTACCTTAATCATCCAAATTTAATACTCAAGGTGTTCGAGTAGTCAATTATTCAAAACTTCATAGATATCATGATGTTTTTGAAGTAGAGGCTAGATAATCCGTGAGGTTGGTAACCCTCTATAAGGATATATATCTGAAGTTAATGACTCTTATTTTTATATACTATAGTAGGTATCCATATCAACTAATTAATATTTTAGTGGGGTGGGTCCACTATGCATATACTATATAACCATATCAATTAATTAACATTAATATTTACACAGTTGGGTACTCCATAAGGGTGGTTAAATAATGACACAAACCATTTAATAATATTCTTACATTGTTTGTAACATAAACATCCAATAAAAAAACATAAAGATCACAAATATTAGTCTTTTTTAATGATTAGGTTCATAATTAAAAAAATGAAAAAATATAATTTCTTTATTTTTTATTCTTAATGATATATTAAATATCTTAAAGACCATAAAACTAAAAAGGATTACCTATGGTATTCATAAAAGAGAAGGGAGATATTGAAATCCAAGTACGGTCATAATCATAATAATGAGGCATAACATGTGAGTCAAAAAAGATATAAAAAAATAAGAAGGGTCATAAATAAGAACATGGGATAATTGATTAAAGGGCATGGTATAATTTTATCTTTGAGACATGGGAAATTGGTAGAAATATATATAATCACATAAGAATAATTCAAGGCTAACTGGAAATACAATAATAAATGGTGTAAGAAGTCCCATCACAGATTAGGTTCTATATGGGATCCCATAAATAAAATCACGTGAGAAAAATAATTAAACAATTACTTAGATAACTAAATGGGTGCACCCATCAGAACATGTACATGTTTGTGTGTTCCAACAAATGAAATCAATCAAATGTCCTAAAAATCAAATTACTCAAGGATGGAAATGGGTTGCATAATCCTAATACATATAATAAATGGATGGAATTTTATAATGGTTTTCATGAATGAGGTTATTTAATCATTATTCTATGTTCATTAAAATAGAATATGAAAGATTATTTCCATATGAAGTGAATACCTATAAAATAAAAGACAAATCATATTGAAATAGTACACCTTAATTTGTGCTTTATGAAGATGGGTTAAAAAGTCATTAAAGAGGATAAGGGTTTAATTTTTTTTATAAAACCAGAAATAATTTATAATGTGTTTAAATTATATAATAATTATTAATAGAGAACATGGATTCCATAAACCATTTTATGAAGTGGTATTTGAACTGGTTTATAAACCAAAACATTCCCCTCAAATTGTGTTTTCTTATCAAGATAATTGGGAAGGGATCGTTTTGAAATGTGCATTTACACATCCATGATAGATGAATGAATCATAAAATATATTTTGGGGAAATATATTCAGGATATAATAAAATTAAATATGAATATTATAGTGAAATTTAAGGGATGAAGGAGAAACCATAACCCCAATGAAAATAGGGTTCTTCATAGAGATCCCTTACATTTTGTATAGATATGTTCATGACATTCACATAAATTCATTGATAATCAAATTAAATTTATTATTTCTTCATTTAAAAACATTAAAATCTATATTTCATTTATCATAATTTTATTATGATCATTTATATCAATTTCATTGAGATATATTTTTTAATTTTGTTGTTCTATAATCATTTATTTCATCATCGTAAGGCTGACTCACTTGTGGATAATTATATATGTTCTTGTCATATGAGGGAAAAACCATAACTAAATTGAAATGTTATTAATTAAATTATATAAAATAAAGTACTCTTAAATAAAAATATTTTCTTCCATCAAATGTATTATTCATTTAGAATAAAATGTTAAAATTATACAATTATTTCATTTTTGGGATTTTACCAACCTTCATGAACTAAATTAATTTTCTTTTAATATTATGGACATACAATCATTATTGAATGTGAAAAAATATAAAACACAATATTATTTCATTTTAAACCATAATAAGTGAATTTAAAACATTCATGAAAGTATCAGTGGGAATAGAAAACACACCATTCATAGAGGCTATGAACCAACATAATACGAAATGTGTTATCATATTTGGAATAAGAGGGTAATATATGATTATTGATTTTACTTATTATTGGAAAAAAACTACAACATATATATGGTATAAGAGTAATTATTTCATGGTTAGTGTAATTTTTTAGAGGATGGGGAGGAAAAGAAAAATTGACTCGGTTGAGGGTCTTACATTCTTTTATGTGGAAGTATCTTCATATAGTTCCACATAAGAGTCATTGGATTTGAAATATATTGAGACTATATGAACTATAATATGGGGTATATGGTTGGGAATGGATGTTGGGGAAATTTCTAAATATCAAGGTCATAAAAGGGGTTGTGATATTGGGTTGTGAGGGGTGTAATTTATATATGGAGGAGAATGATGTTTTTGAATAATATATTCAATAGATTATTATTTAGGTTCAAGACTATAGATAGATTTGGTTATTCTTAATATATAAATTAAATTGTTCATGTGATTTTTAAATAATGGGTTCATAAATAATCCATCAAAAATTCATTATTTATCTTATAATGCTGAATATAATATTTTGTCGTATTTCATAATTCCTGTAAAATTTAACTATTTAAAAAATTTCCAAAAATTAACCTTGTAAAATTTTCTAGGTTTATATTTAATTAATTTAATACATTTTATGTAAAAATTTATATTATAGTTTTAATTTTTGAATAAAGAATAAATTATTTTAAAAATATACATTTTATTATTATGATTAATTTTTCCACCCTTTGAAAATTTACTTTAAATCTCAAAAACTTATCTTATAATAATAAAAATAATATATAGTAATTGATAAACCAATATTATGAAAAAAATTTCTTCTTAAATATTGGTTTTATAATAAATGTTCATTTATAACCTATATGCTCTAGAAATATATAAACACAAAATTTATCAATTTTAAATAAATTATTTTATTTTATGATTCTATAAATATAAAATTTTTCATTTTTAAATAGATATAAATATTATTTTACATTTCCATAGGTGGGATTCTATTTTAACATTCAGGTTTCAATTCCTAATGGTAACATTATAATTCAATTAATAAAATAAATATTCCCAATGTAAGATTACTACTCCAACAGTCTGTTTCATAATGGTCATATGAGTTCCCCATATTAAATAAATACCAATCCTTTAATTTATCCATAATTCATTTATATTTTCTCTCATGATTATAAATATTTTCATTTTTAAAATGGATATTACATAACGATTGTTTTTTATATAATCTACATTATTTTTTGTAAGTTGAATTATTCTTGTGGATTGATCATTTACAAATTTTATTATTTTAGTTATCATGTTATCTAATTTTTATCCCACTTTAATCTTCTCAATTCATAAGACCATATTTATTATCAAAATTTTATATTCAAATTAATACTATAAATTGTTCTTGGTTTTATCATACCGTGGTTATGATTTTTAAAATAATATATTACTAGTTATGAAAAAATATATATTCTAAATGGAAATTGCATTGTTGAAATACAAGTAAGTTACACAATTTATCCCTTATGAAATTTAACCGTCAAAATTTATTTTTATATACAATGATGAATTTTTTTAATGTATTTATACATTATAGAATCATATTTTCCCAAGTTGTGTCCTTGTACTAATAATCAATACAATGTACATAGACAAGGTGAGTTGTCTTATTTCATAGAATGTTATCTCTATGGTCCCTGTTTTTTACTGGATAGTTCTCATATAGGAAATCATCTTCTAGCTATAACACCTGTAAATTCCACACAACTAAGGGATATGGAATGTAATTATTCCAGAGGGATACATTGATTATGTCATGTACATGAGATAGGTTTAGTGGGAGTTCTAATCGATATGACCTTGCTCTGATGCGATTTATAATCTCATAGGGACTAATGTGCTTGGGACTAATCATTACCTTCTTCCCAAATCACATGACACTTCCATTGAGATGCATGAAGGAACACTTTTTATCAAACATCAAACTCATGTTCTCATCAATAATTACCATTATATCTCTCTTTTTGATATGGATAATCTGTCTTATGATGGTATATTTTATTAAAATTTTCCATCATTTCATTGACCATTGCAGGACCCAACATCTTGTTCTCACTAAAAACAACCCAGCATGTAATTGTATTACATTTATTCAAATAATGGGATTCATATGGTTTCTTTTAGAATATTGAGTGGATGATACTATATTATAAGAACACTAATATATGAATATTTTCATCCTATCCTCTTTTTAATTCTATCAAACATTCTCTCAACATGTATTCAATTTTATATATTGTCTACTATAACTAGCCACTGGTTTTCGAGTGATAAGCATATATAATTTCAACGTACTATTTTTAGAGTGTTGGATAAACTTATACAACATGGAGGTAAATATCCCATATAGATACTATCCAATTAATAATAATGTTCATTATTTCATCAACACTCTCTATTATATATACATAGGAGTTGATCATGATAATAGTTCTCTTGAATTTAAATTAAATGAGTAGTCTTTATAAGGTGATCCATGAAAAACCATTTAGCATTATATACAATTGATTTCATTGTAATTGTAGTTATATTATCCATATTAATTTTTACCATTTTTATATAGGTATGGGTAGTGGTTAAATCACCCCCTTATAATTTCTTCATAGATCGTTTGCAATATAATATTCCTCTAAAATTAACTTATATATTTTGTTCTCTTTCATCATATTTTCTAACCATAATTGATCTTGGAGATCTTGAGAAATCATTGTACACATAGGAAAGATGAGGAAGGTTGATTTATGTATACACCATATTATTAAATTTAAGGAATTTAAATATATTAAATAATATTTTTATATATGGTCACTAAGATAGAACATTATTCTGAGGACTAGTAGGCCTAGAATTGATATTATTAAATAATATTAAATATATTTCAATTCCATGTGCAAAGGGTTTTAGAATATCAGGGTTAACTCATGAAAAATGTTAATATATCCAATACCACACATGAATCTCGGACAGTCTGTTTACCCTAGATATTACATATGTTGGGTCAATGATGGAAATATGATTGAGGTATGCATTAGATGATGCATGTAATAAAATTAAATAAATAGTTTCATTTTTTAAATTATATTACCTAATTAATATTAAACTAAAAATTAACCCTTATTGGTATTTTATATTGGTTATCCATATAATCCTCTCTAAATTTGAGAAGAGGGTGATATTATTCATTGTTGGTAGCTCAATATCATGTAATGAATGAAAACCAAATTGTGTCCGATTGAGAGGTAGTAATTATATAAGGTGTTATCCATTAAAAGTGAATTAATCCTTACATAATTATCAACCCATACTCATGTAGGACTCATTATTTTTTCTTCAACCCTTTATTAAAATATTCATCATATTTTAATCTATTTTCCTTTGATCTATGATTAATTGATCATTCACATGATCCTCAACGATTAAATAAATTGATAATTCAATAAATTCTTTTAGTTATGCATGTTATCACCCTTCTCAATCATCTCTATATGATTGATTACCATTAATTATTGGTGAATTATTATTTCAATTTTTCTATGTTCTTCAACCCCCTCTATTCATCACATACTTTACTATTAGTATATGAATTTGTTGTTCCATATTTCTGAGGTGAATTCGATCATGATAAAAACTCTAGATTTTTAGAATGTGACATTTGATGAATAGGTAATTAATTTTTGGATGGATAGGTAAAGATAATGGGTTGGGAGTGATGCTCAATGGAACTGGGATGCAGAGTAGTGACCATTACAAGGTCGTGGAAGTAGTGTTGTGCGAGAGAAGGGTAAAATGAATTTTCGTATGCTGGAATAAAGCCACAAGTAATGTATCAGGGACTGATAATACATTATATAATAACCCCACATGATTAATGGTTTATGAAGTGGTAGAAGATATGTAGATGATAATTGTGAATAATTCCTTTAATTTCTACAGAAATTTCAACTATATGACGTGTAGTTTAATAACACAAGCTATGTATCTCCACCATTTTTTAGTGTATATGTATTTGGGGATATAAGAATCAAAAGTAAAGTATGTCTTGGACCACACACTACGTTTCAATGTTAGGGTAACCATTATGAGTGACAGAATCACAAGCTTAAGACCTCTTATTTGAGGATACATCATGTACTCTGGTAGTACATAAGCCTAGGTCAGTAGCTAGGTTATTATAGGGAAATGACCAGGTAAACAAGCATGGATCGATGAATATGGGAAAGGAACGGAGCACATGGGAAGGCCTAGGGTGGCTGATAAATAACTTTTGGCTCTTATAGTCAGTTTATAGTGACATGGCCTCTAATCCATTTCAAGAGGTGAACACTACCGGGTTGTGGAGCAGGACCACATGTCATGTACCCCCCATTGAAAAACATTTACCTTTTATATCTCCTTTATATGGATATAAGTTATTTCCTATGTGCATCATATCCTAATATTAATTTCAGTATAAATTTATATAGAATCCATTGTATAGTCTTTAGGGATAAAATTTCTAATGATTCAACAATGACTCATCTTAAGGTGATTCATGATTATTGTAATGGTCAACATATATTATTAGTGAGAGGGAGTATTTGGAAAACCCATGTTTCATTAGATCATGAACTCCCCATACTCCTTACACTAGATTGATTAGAACCCCACTAACTAACTAGGGTTTGGTTACTCTCCATACTGAGTGGAATCCCCGCACACACTAGGTCATGGATCCTTTAGCTACTGTTTATCACCCCTTGATGGACTAGGTTGTGGGTCCTCTACCTATAGAGTGGCACCACCCAGAAGGACTGGGGAAAGGTAACTCATCTTGTTGATTGGAATAGCCCTAGAAGACTAGGGTGGGTTTTCTCTGCTCTAGAGTGGAACCACCATTACTCACTATGTTTTAAGTCCTATACCAACTAATAGGAACTCCTTGATAAACATGGTCATGTGTCTTCCACATAATGAGTGGAACCCCCTAATAGACTGGGGTGTGGGTCCTCTAACTACTAAGTGTCACCACCCTTGACACACAAGGGAATGGGTCCTAAATTATATGTTTGTTCCCCCCTCGACTATGTAGAACAATGGTAATGTCTGGGTCTGCCATATGGTTTCCACAATGGATTCATGAGATGTATGTCATCAATAATAGAATTTTGGAGCTGTTGGAAAAATTATCGTCCTGGGTCTGATATGGTATAGGGATCACCATTTACATCTCATTTGGGATTATTTTATGAGAATTCATATGTGTTTTTGGGTTTTATTTCCTTATTTTTTTGTGTTAAGATGAATACATATATAATTTTTTTTATTCCCCTTTAGTTTTTGTGGTGTCCTAACATGTATATATATACTCTCCATTAAATAGAATTTCCCCACATGTTTCATGTCTTCTGTAGATGAAAGAAAGATAGTCAATGGTTGGTAAAACAATGTGATACTCAATGACAGAGATTATGTATGGCGTTTGAGCATGGAGATCAAAAGGTGGGCTCTCTCAGCATTAATTTCTTCTTGTTTTTTTAGGTTAGTACTAAATTTTGGGATATCTATGTATTTATCATTTATTCATCGTGTTGTATTATTTTGTAATTTGATTAATTCACTAGAGGTTATTACATGAATGGCTTTTACTCTACATTTTAGATTCTTTTATTATTGTTCATCTTCTTTGTATATATACATAGAGATAGTACGGTGCATGTAAACTGGTAAATTTGGAGATGGCCTCCCATTTTAGTTATTACTATTTTTAACTTTTCATAATCTGGTATCCTATAGAGGTGGTCTTGGGTATATTTCCTCCTTTCCTTCTATTAGCCATGTAGGACCAATTTTTTGGGTTATTACTAAGTGATATCATAGGTGGTTCATCATTGGGTGTGTGTGGAGATAGATCCAAGGTGAGGATAGTATGGAAAAAAGGGTAATAATGCCTATGTTTCCCAAATATTGTTTTTATAGGCGAGGGTTCCCATTATTGTAGTGGCGAAAACAATCTTTATTCATTTTGAATCTGACTACCTTCTTCTAAACTCAGGATACTGAGTCATTTGTTGTAGGGATCAATGGTACATGCGTCATATAGGATTGAGTCATTTTAATTTACATACTGAGTAATGTACCCATATATATATATATATATATATATACTCATATAACTATGGTACATCCTGAATACATTAGGTATTCATCTAGAAAGACATATATTCATGTTACTAATTCATGATCATAATGTAGATCTGATGAATAATTATGCCTCCGTTTTGCAACCATCTCTTGATGTGTTTTCTCATTTTAGGTAGGTAGCTACAACCATTATTTTTTATTTATAGATTATAAAACCATAGTAATATTAGGATGTAAACTATCTTAGCACACTCCCTGATTTAATACACCAAAGGCCACTAAGGTTCCCCAGTTACATAGATCCCCATATATTAAAGGGTTAGCTTGAGTCGTTGATCTGAGTCTTTATGGTCGTTCAGACTCCAACTGATCTGATGGTTGCACTTGAAGCTATTCATTTCCAAGGATACACTTGGTTCTGATGGATCTTAGTCACAATGAAGCATGATGAGTCACCTCATTCATTGTATGACTTCTAGTAGCTCTTTCAGGAGGAGTATTTATAATCAAGAATGAAATCATTATAGATTCAAGATTTCATAGAGCTATAGTTGGGTAGTATTTCAGTTTCATAGTATGTTTTGAGATTCCCTAACCATACATGGTACTCCCTCGATATAGTGTGATATTGATACTTTCCAAAACAAATTTTTTATTTGGGTATCAACTAAGATATATGTTCCAATGTGGATCTCATGTGCATTACCACATAATCTTGAGTTTTATTGCATGACCTTGAGATGGAGAGATTCCTATATTAATGGCACATTTTACCTACACATGGTAATGGTAAATATTGGGCTGATCTTGATGAAATAGTTTTAAGGATACAAGAATCATGATATTGACACATGTGATCATTCCATTGATAGTTTTAGTCAGGATTACAGGAAAAATATGGTTCATATATAGGACCTAGTCATCCTAAAAAGGTAATATTCAATGAATATGATGTTTGTGGTCACCTGGCATGTTATTTTTAACCCAACATGTTGTCCAGGGTAGGTAGGTAGGATATGAACATCCATAATAGAGAAAGCAGGGTGATAAGGGCTCTTCAAAGCATATGCAGTGTGGCCCCCTAGGAGTCGATTTTTGAAAAAAATGAAGTGGGTCTCCAAGAGGATGATCCAATGATGGATTGTGATTATATGCGCTAATTCCAATGCTACCACTATGAATCCCATTCCATGATCTGGTAAATGAATGATATGCACATGGGTAGCTACAGGTTGTGCAAGATTATGACCTGATATCTTAAGAGATGATTCAATGTACAATCTATTCTTATTATACATTTACTGCATAATTTTAGACACTGGTTTTGTCACTACTTATTTTCCATATGACAGTATCAAGAGCTAGAGCCTTCCTTTGACACTGTTTTAAAATATATTTTTATTGATGTTTTTGCATCGTTGTGATACTTTGATATCATGTAACTATAAGTATTGTGATCCTTCATTTGGTGGAGATAGTTTCATGCTCAACCTCTTGATCATCCTAATGAAACCATATAAGAACATATTGGGTATGGATTGGGTGTCCATGGATCTTTCCCAAATCTACCGTCTTCATAAGTTGTTTATATGACTTCAAATAGATGTGACATGATTCTTCTTTATGGGAGAGAGAGATATCATGAATGTGTGAGGCGGTATTATGAGTTAGAAGATGAAATGAATCATCCTATCTATGTGAAATTTCATCCATTGGTGTAGTAGGCTCTCCAGACATCTAGAATCCTTAAATAGTGATGTATTTTGTGTACTTATTTCGTAATAATATTTCAATACTATCTTTGAGGTGAGGGATGGATTTATTCATCAACATGATACCTGGGGCCACATTGATATCTTTTGTAGCATATCATATGTCCACTATTAAGATTTGGGTATTGAGGGTAGAGTTGGAGGATCTTATAGGTATGTGATTTATCATATCGAGTGTGTCCGCATGGGTTTCTCTGGTTTTGTTTGTGAAAAATGTGGACAATAACATATATATTTTTGTCGATTATAATATCCTAAACAAGGAAATGATAATGAACTAGCACCTATTTCCATGGAATGAAGACATAATTGATTTGTTTCAAGGTGCTTGATTGTTCTCAATTATCGATATCATGTATGTATACCACTAATTAAGGATTTTTGAGGATAATATTCTAATGTATCAATTCCTATGTTCATATAGATAGTATGAGTTCATGTTGTTGCCTTTTTTATTTCAAGAATTCCACACAATGTTAATAGATTGGATTAACTTGATATTTTATCTATACATGGACCAATATTAATTTTTATTCATTAATGACATATAAATATACTCTACATTAGAGGAGGTTCGTGAAAAGCACTAAAGGAAACTTATAAACACAATTTGGGAGAACAACCATTATATTATTCTCTTAGTGTGGTCGTTCTAGATATTCATTGTACATTTTTTACAGCATGTAATTTCGGATCATGGATTTGTTTTATACCTAGAAAATATTGATATAGTTCTATATTGGGATCCATATAAGAGAGTATTGGAGGTGCACATTTTTCATGTCAATCGGGGGTTCTACATGAGTTTTGTGGAGGGAATCTCTATTATTGCAAAACCTTTGACCAACCTAAAAAAATTGTAATTGTGTTTCCTAGAAAAAGAAATTCCATAAATCCTTTGAAGAGTTCAGGTTGAGTAGAACAGTGATCCTATTTTCAAAACACCAGTTGAGGGTGTGGTGTAAATAGTGTATTGTGATTCTTTTATAGTTGTGATCGATAGAATTATGATGTATATGTACATAGTGGTCACATATGGGTAAAGGAAATTGAGGAACAATGAGTAGTAATACATTCCTCTAGACCAAGATTTCGTTGTATCAAACATCAATTAGATGATGGGGAGGAATTATCTTTTGGGAGATTACATTAAATTTTAGTCAGATCATCAGAGTATCAAGTATATATTCATAAAGAGATAAGTAAAATAGATATTTAAGAGTAGGTTTTTGTTCCTTTGGGACTATGAATTAGATATATTAAATACACCAAGGAAGTAGAACTATTTAGAAGATGACCTTAGAATGAATCCTTATTCTCCTTTGCTAGAAGAGGAATTTGAGAAGTTGTATTTTTTTTAAGAAAACCAAAGTAGAGGTGAGTAGTGTTTAATTTATTTATCCAATGGTGTTGACTACTCCACTTAATTTATGTGCGTAGGAGGATCAGTTATGATACATTGTCTTGGAGGATCTTCGTGATCAGATACTCTCAAGAGATTATCCTGCTGGATTCTCTTATAGAACTAATCACTTCATCCTTTTATAAGAAAGGATGGAGGTTTTAGTCATATTAAGTTATTAGGTGATGTGATATTTTCATACTTATCATTTGGTTTCCTATCAAGTTGTAGGGAATATGTATAAGTAGATTCAGTAGCAGTTTTGTTGAGTTAGCATGTGTAAGAGTGTTGTTGAGTTAGTCTCTCATTGCCTCACATGTTAATAGGTGAATGAAAATATTAATGGTCTCGTGGGTTTATTGTATTGTCTTGAGATCCTATTATAGAAATTTGATAATATATCCATGGAAATTTTTGAAGTACATCCATGTGTAGATAGAGTCTATGATTCTGTATGGGTTATAGATGACCAACATACCATGTATAGGAATATCATTTTTTTAGGGATCATAGTTTAGTGGAGAGTTTTTGGTAGTTTTACATGTGGGAGATCGTCCATATTCACGGGTTACCCTTAACGATTATCTGTGAACATGATGCAGAGTTTATATCACCATTTTTTAGAGGAATGATTGAGGAATTCATCACCATGTTTAGGATGATAAAAATGTTTTACCCCAAGATGGATGGGTTGACCAAGATCACAATCCATTTTTTGGATGAAATGATGATGGGATACATTTCCCACTTAATTAGTTTAATGAGGATCACATAAAATTATTAATGTTATGTTAAAATAATATTTATAACTATACTAGCATCATTGAATCTTTTGAGGACCCATATGGGAGATCCTTAAGGTCACCCATTATGCTAGTCTATGGTTTGAGATACTTACCTTCTTATATCAAAGATGGTGTAGAGGATGAAAGAGAATATATTTGTGATTTTATAGTGGATGAAGATAGCCTGGATCCACCATATTTCTTATGCGGAGCAACATCAAAGGTGTTTTTGAGTTTCATCATGAAGACTGTGTTTTCCTAAATAGTCTAAATTCACAATGATTATGAAAATTTGATGACTGATTCAATCTATCCATAAGGTTCATCACCTTGTACAATAACTTGAAATGGTTTTCCGATATTGACTACTTTTTATCCCAGCTACCTTATTTTGATCAAGTGAAAGAAATTTTTTCATGTGTCGCATATGACGATATCCAGGAATGGTCTCAAACTTGTTATGCACTGGGGTGAGATATACATTAAGGAAGGACCCACCTTCATTGAGTATTTGTTGGCCATGGAGGATAAACATGATAGCAACTCATTTTAATGAAAAACCCCCTTGGATCATGTTCAATGATTGAACAAGAGCATGTATATTCCTCTGGGAGTGGAGAGATATAATTCATCTCATTATCCCTATATAGTTTTTTTGTGGTTTTTTGAGATGGAACTCTTTCAAAGAGTTAATAATATTTGGATACTATTTTTTCCTTTTAATACATTCAAATATATTAATCAATATATTCAGATCCACATGATGAGACTAGTTGATATTATGAGGATCATTGAAACCAGAAATGATATTTTTTAAAAAATATAAAAGAAATTAATTTCTTGCATGTGAATATTTCAGAATTAATGGGATAACTAATGAACATATATTTAGATTTGGAATAAGAAAAAAAAGTTGAATCATGGACATGGGTTTTTAAATTTTTTAAATCTTATTATAAATGACCTAATTAAAATTATTTTATACATACACTATTATGGTTATTTTTATAATGTTTTCCACACAACCAATTATTTATATAAAATATGGATTAAAATGTTTTAATTGCTGGATCCACATCAGATGGTGAATGAAAATTTTATAGATATTTATTGAGAGGTAGTGAATGAACTAGGTATTCTCCATCACTAGAAAATTAATTCTTATTAATATAAATCAATTATCAATGTAGATATCAAAAATTTATATTTCCTCCCTTGATTAAATGTTGTATCTTTTTTCCTATCTTTTATTCCATGATCATATTTTAATTTATCCTTCACTTGAGCCACATATATTAAATTAAATTGTAATTTGATAAATTATTTTTATTACACGTCATATCACCCTTAAAATCCCCAAGTTAGAATCTACGTACAAGTAGTATTGTTTAATGAATAATTCAATTAATTTATGTAATTTCTACCCCTCCATTATTTCTGTTTTTCACCATTTTCTTTTGAGTTTGTTGTTCTACATTTTCATGGTGAGTTCGAGTGGGATAATACCCTTTGATTCTTGGAAGGTGGACATGTGATGATTGTAATATTAATTTGAAAATGGATATGGATGGATCTTGGGGTGTGGGAGATACATATTTCATTTTCAAAATAATAATGTATATGTGATTTGGTACATGGGATTGGTGTGATGTGACGGAAGGGATGAACAGGGTTCAGGTGGCTCAAATACGACCACCGGTGATCGATTTGTCATGAACAACCCTATATCTAAGGCTAGTGTCATGATTTTCAATGGATGTTGATTTTTTGATCATTTTTATGTGATATATGAATATTTATTTCAATTTATCTTAAAAAATGAGTTTCATCGCATGTAGACTATGATTACATTTCTTGTTTCCCCACCCTACTTCACCATCTAGTGTTTTTGGGATGATATGGATCACATGTTGTGGGAGGTCGGGTGCGCACTCCATGTGACCATACATGGGTGGCCAGGCTATGTGCCTATAGAAAAAACAAGGACCCCATGACAATTTGTAATTTTGGAGTACACGAGCATAATCTGGTACCTAGACACAACAATGTAGACGGTCATGGCCTCATAAACCCATGCATGACCTGGATCACATAAGCACGACCCTTGTGGATGGTACGTGATGTGTGGTCTCCATAAACACCATTTATATTCATATTTGATATGAACCATGTCAATAGTATAACATATCCATGAAATGGAGTGGAACCACATGATGTGTGAACATCAATATTCCATGTACCACCCATTGAAAAATTTCAACTATGTGTATCTCTTTAGTCCCAGCTCAGAAATTAGGTAATGAGTAGAAAATTATGAGTAGTAATCCATGTAGAATGTTCTGGAATTATATTTAGTGACATTCGATATATGATGTGTATTTTCCGTAATGTGATTCTTTTTTAGTCAATGCCTAATGATGGCAGTGACTAGGAATGGTGTATTGAAAAGCCTCTTTTTTAATTTCATTAAGATCTATTTTCATTCATTGGTCTAGAAAAACATTACTCATATCCAAGTCATCTTGGTGAATGAGTTTTCAAATTGTGGGAATTATCATGAAAACAATTTATAATACCCAACTCGATTAAAGAATCTAGGAATATTTTTTATAGATTCTAGTTCAGTCAAATTCTATATTGTCTTTATCTAATAAGGGGTCATAAATATCAATTTGTTTAAAAATTCTATAATAATTATATATCATCCATCCATAACTAAAATTATATGTAATTTTTTTTTTGGGATTATCATTTCAAGATGTAATTTTTACTTTATTTAATAGATAATCACGTCCCTTCATTATTTTTTAGTGTATAATTATATCATCTATAAATACTAAAACTAATTTTTATGGTAATATGTAATGACTATATTCATGATGTCCATGAAGATTGTTGCAACATTAGTGAGTCTGAGGGGAATCACTATTAACTCATAGTGTCCATACATCGTTAAAAAGGATGTATTGAGAATATATTATTTCTGCACCATTTATAGGTGATATCCCCACCAAATTTCTAAATAAGAGATATATTTGGGCCCATATAGTTGACCGAGTATCTAATCTATCCATTCGATGGGATACTTTTTCTTGTTCATGATTTTGTTGAGTTGATTATAATTAATGTAGAGATAAATTCTATCATCAATATTCATTAAAAAGAGGACATAAACACCCCATCGCTATGAACTCAAGAGTAGAAATCCATTTTCAAAATCCAATTTGAACTACTTATTTATTTCATACAACTACATTGTGGAAATTATACAAGGAGTCATGGATATAAGTTTCGATATATATAATTGATCATTTGAGACCAAAACCGATAGTTTTGGAAGAAGACCATGAAACTTATTAAGGATTAATTCTATATAACCCTCCATTATGGGAATATCATAAAGTAGGATTCTACTCATTTTTAAATTCATTTGGGATACTAATGCTTCCACATAATGAAATAATATCCGCACATGAAATAAATATTCAAGTTAATATTCACCCCCCTTATCACACTTTATGATAACCCAAAGATGACTCTATATGTGATGAATTATTTCCCGTACATAACATTTAATTTTTTATTTAGATAAGGACTTACCACCAATTAAAAATATAGAATCACACACTATTAAAGCATATTGAACTGTATTTCATGGGAGGTTCATTTTATAAATAATATATGGGGATGCTTTATATACATTGTATGAAATAGTTTATATTATCTCCATTTTCAAAGATAGATCAATCCACTTGTTCTTAGGTGGGGTATAAAGAATCATTCTAAAAATTCATGACATGAAGCAATGTGTATATAAAAAATGAAATAGAATGTTTTCTATTATTATATTATTAACCATTGTACTTCTTAGTATATCCTTTTTGGGATCCACCTTAGCATTAGTGATAGCATATGTCATTTATTTCTATATGGGTATTCGAGGTTGCTCTCATTAATTTTCATCAAAATACATTTCATTATGGAATTTGATCATATAATGTTATTGTGACCTATAGTTAAAACAATAGAAAATGCATTTTTTTGGGAAACTTTTTTCTTATATTAAATCGTAGGTATTATTCATAACCATAAAACATTGATTTACCTAGTGCCCCATTTTCACATTTGATGAATCTCCTAGTTCCATTGTGATAGTTCTATATATGCTTCATCACACACTTTTAACATGTGTGTAGTTGAGTTTTCCTTCATGTAGGAGATTATTCATTGATCCTCTCGAAGAGAACTCCATTTCATGCTTTTTATCTATAGGATATCGAGACCACACAAATTAACCAATAACCATCATCACATTTAGGGAAAAATGTAAAAAATATTCATAGTAATCAGTTTCATAAATCACTCAGTGTTTACGTAGACTCAAGATTGACCCACAAAACAAAAAGTACATATTAATTTCAATATTTACGACAAAGACGAATACGTGCCACAGATGATTTGTGGAGTTTCCCTTATATTCCCCGATTGTCTCAGCTACCTTTTTATTAGATTGATGAAATTACAATACATTTTAATCCTATAATTCATGGGAAAATCTTTATTAAAATAATTTTTCATGAATCATAACCATCAATTTGAGCTAATTTCCTCAATATAGTTCATGTTCTTGATCATTTTCAACCACTAATCGGCTTCCTCTTCTTGATAATAATCATCCAGAAATACTTTCTCTTATTATGAGCATTGGATAATGGATAATTACTTCTTAATGGAGTTGATACATTATTCAATGATGAAGGAATCAAAATATCCACGCATGATAAGAGGCCTTATTAACATAATGGAGTTTATTACAACATGATCTGTCGTAGGAATGTAGTTTGTTTTAATTTATTCATGTTATTTTTAATATTATACGTCATGTGATAATATAGTTCCACAATGTTACAATATCCCACTACCATTAGTTAAATAATTTCATTAGAAATATCATCACATTTCCAATAAAATTGTTTTCTATAATGGTTTCCTCTATTTCCCACCATTAACAAAAATAAATTGAAAATTGGAATATAATACTTTTACTAATAAAAATTTAACTGGGAAATGATTATGAATGATGGAATAACTTATAAATGACATGTAAATCCTAACATATGGGTCTGTAGGTATCAATATAGGTTATATATAGGAAAGATTCAAGTTATTATTTTTACCATAACAATATATTCATATCTCTCACAACAGTTTGAAATGTTTTTATCCTTTTATCAAGGAACATCCCTTGAGAGTGTCAAATATAGTGTTCACCAAGGTGACCATTTTCACCAAGTGATGATCAAGTTAAAATCCAGTAAACCCTATTCTTGTTCATTACCATTAGCTAAAACAGTTCTAGTGCCACATCAAATTGAAATATCCATATTGGGATATAATTTATAGGAAAACATTTTATAGATAGATTTATATTTAGTCTTATCAATAATTTAGTGTTGTCCTACTAGCCTAATAAAATATCCTTTCCATCATACTAAATATATACTCCTAAAATATTTACACATTCATTACATAAATTTTAACATAAATATAGAATAAATAAAACCCAATGCTCATGAGGCCTAGTGTCTTTGGAAGAATAAATTATTAATACCTGAAAACTAAGCTAAAATATAAAATCTTTATTTTTTTCACATATATATTCTCAGAAATCCCTTATATATACTTAAATTATATAGGATAGCATGGGTAATACATAAAAGAAATGGGTGAGCTATAATTCACAATAAGAGAATAATAATGTTAATTAGCAATAAAAATTTATTAAATGACATAAGATGATATAAAATAAAGATAAGGATCGTTAATAAGGACATGAGAGAATTACATAAATAAAATGATATAATATGTGTTGAATGTTGGTTCCCCAACCCCAACTTGTCTATAACATTAATTGTCATTACATGTATATAAGTCGATATATATATGTGTTTTTCTTTCCAGAATATAGTTGATTCATCTATGTCCACTAGATTTAGGGTAATGTAATGTGATTTAATTTCTAATCCAAATATAATTGTGGTTATCGGGATATAATGAGAAAATATGGATAATATGACTATTATCTAAAAGTTATTCATTATGGTCTAGATATATCATACATGTAGGACATAGATGATGTCTAGAAGCGAGGTTATAGGGGATCATAAGCATTGAGACATCTTCTCATGATGTTTTCACATTGTTAAATCTAGTATGTGATATCATTAAAAAACAAAAAATAGAAACACCACATGTTTAAAGTGTCATTTGTTGTCCCAAACATTGAACATGTGTATTGGACTCCTTAAATGAAATTTTCTTAATGTGTTCTATTTTTTCACATAATTTAATGACTGTAATGAACCATGACATTTATGACATTGAAGGAAATATTATATTGGGTGAGCCATTAGTAGAATGGAAATGGTTGAATGATCAGGATAGAAATTGTCACATCTTTGTTGAGGAATTGATATCGCGTGCCTCATTAATATTGATGGTAGTACCTTCCTGTTGGACTCACCTGTTTTGATAATCCCAAATCATGTTTAAATATTGATCATTATATATTAAGTCAGTTAATAATCTTTTTAATATACATTTATAATTATCTTATCTTAAATAATTAATACTATTATTTCTCATGACTTTTCTATATCAGCTTACAGTTTACATTTATCTAAATGATTGTTCACTATTAAAGGCTATTGGTAAGAGCCTTCTGTTCAAGTTCACCACTATAGATTATTGTTACATGACGTCACTGATCCTAGAATGTTACTATTGATGATCTACTATCACTAATATAGGCTACCGGTACAAGGTTACTATCACAAGTCTACCATTGATCTTCTTATCAAAGCTCACAAACTAAGATTCAACGTCACAAGGTCACTGCTATGATAAAGCTTCTGTTGGAAGTTCACTATCAGACTCTTTCTCATGTCTTCTGTTGAGAACCACACTGTCCAAGTCTACAGTAGGACATGTCTACCGTTAATAGAAGGTTACCTCTAGACAACTTCCACTATCGAGATAGTCGACTGTTGTTCAAAGTCCACTGGTGAGGAATTACTGTTACATAGAGTAACTACTACCGTTACAATAAATCCGCTGACATAAGGTCCACTGTTACCAGCCTATAGACAAAGATCATACCGATGAAGCTCACAGTTGAATAGTCTACCGATGAAGTCCACAGTTGGAAAGACCACAGTTAAGGTATACCATGTGACAAGAATCTTCTACCAGTCTAATGATATTCTATTCTTTTCTTTACCAACTTTATTAATACTATTATAATGGTCATGTCTGGAAAAATTTATGCACCTGACATTATTTAATGTTATTTGCAGGAATATCAGGAGAAAGTACGATGTATGAAGAAGACCACAGGTCGTTGAAACATTTCTCTTGTCGTCCCCTGCTGAACCAAACGGAAAAAGCTCAGCTTTATAAGTGTACATATATATTTGTGCAGAGACATACATCAAGAAAACACAAAAACAAGATAAATGTGTGGATATATATTGAATATACATAAGAGAGACATATACAGATCCCGAATACACTAGAAAGAAGAAGAGAACACTCAAGCACTCATTCAGAAGAACATATAGCTTCACAAAGACCTATTGAAAGAACCTTTTTCAAGATATAGTGGTGTGCTACAAAGTGATTCAAACACAAGAAGCTGATCATCTCTACATCTGGAAGTCAGAACCTGAATGTTGTGACATAGTGGTTAGGATTCAACTTGTAGAGAAGGACCAAGACTTCATTTCCTTCATTCCAATGAGTCCAGAGCTGATCCTCCAACAAAATAGAGCATTATAAACTCATCCCTACTATCTTTATCATTAATGTGTTTAAATACATTACATTTGTGAGAAGTGTGTATGTGTTACACACACTGACTCTTGTTCTTGTACTTAGGGATACTAAAAATCCCCATTCCAAACTCTCTTTACATTTGTTTCCCACGTATAACTGTGGAAGAATCCTGGTGTGGCTTGGTAGTTATGTTTTTCCCACATGTAACTATCATAGAGGTTTCGAAACGTGGATAGTTTGTGAAAACTATTGTAAATCCCAATACAAGCTGTGTATACTTTTTAATATTATTTCATGGTGGCAGGTGATCACCAAGTGGAGAGGACTAGGTCTTATCTTAAGACTTAACCTCTTGTTTAAATTGTTGAGTTCATCTTTCCATTACACTGTTTTACATTTCCCACTATTCTTAAGTTACACTGATAGCTAGTTCTGGTGAGTGTGTATATCTGATTTGTTTAGTAAACATGTTTCAAAAGTCAAATTAGTTCTCATACTGATTCAACTGAGGAGTAATCAACCTTTGAGAAACATGTTGAACAATAAGTCACTTATATCTATACTGCCTAAATTGACAAGGTCGTTTTAATTTGGGTGAGTTTAATCCTAAATGTTTTCAACATAAATTTTATTTGGAACTCAATTCACACCCCTCTTGAGTATCCACTCTAACAAACATTTGGTATCAAATGATTCTTTTTTACTTATAAAAATTTTTCAAACCCTCTGTTTTTTCAAACTGTGATTTTAGTGTTATCTTAAAGATCTTAAATTTCTGTTAGTTCTAAATTTTCTCTCTTTAATATATTTTCTAAAATCTAGTTATGGAAAATAGACTAGAAGGTGTGGATACTAACATTCCACCTTTTTTTAATGGTGTGGATTATGCTCAATAAAAAATAAAAATGAAAATTCATTTGGAAAGTATTGGTTTCGATATTTGTTCTGCTATAGAATCAGAATATGAGATCCCTAAAACATATATATCTACCTGGGATGATTCTACATAGTATAAATATAACAATAACTATAAATCAATGAATTCCCTTTACTACTCTTTAGGATATGAGTAATTTAACCGAATTTCTGCATGTAAAACAGCTCCGGAAATCCGGGTCACCTTGGCTGTTTCTCGTGAAGGAACAACCAATGTAAAGGAAATGAGATTAAATAATTATACTATTAAATATGATAATTTTAAAATGAGACCTGATGAACTCATTTCTATCATTTACCTTAACATTAATGAGATTCTCAAAACCATGAGTTCACTAGGAAAAGTTGTTCCAGATAAGGAGAAGATCATGAGAATATTGAGATGTTTTCCAGACATATAGAGAGCCACTTCTGTGTTTATCCGAGAGCCACAGGACATCAGCAAGCTACCTGTTAAGGAGTTAATTAGTAAACTAATTATCTATGATTAAGAAATGAAGGTAAACAAATAATAAGATGATGATCCCAAGAGAAAATCCATAGCATTCAAGTCTGCTACTTCCAAGTGAAAAGACAAGGAGAAAATATATGTACCTACTGAAAGTTCAACTACTGAAGATTCAGATTCAGAAAGTGATGTAGAAATGGCTCAAATATCCAGGAGATTTAAGAAGTTCTATAAGAAGAAGACGTTTTTCATAAAACCAATCTACCAGGGAAAGTATGATCAAAAAGGTAAGTGGAAGAAGGATATGAATAAATCTGATAAGGAAGATGATATAGTCTGCTATGAATGTAAGAGGAATGGACACATAAAGGCTAACTTTCCGAAGATAAAATTCAAAAAGAAAATTGATTAAGAGGACAACAAGTATAAGAAATCCATGAAAGTAACCTAGAGTGCATCGAAAGACAACACAAGTGAATCAGAATCAACTGATTCCGAAAAGAGTCATACCAACATGTAATTCATGACTAACATATCTGAGGTACCTATCTCACCTGTTCTAAATGATTATTATTCTTGAAATAACAGTGATTCAGATAATGATATATCTAATGATGAACTATTTGAATATTTTTAAATTCTTGAGGACACATTTAATGAACTCATGGATAAATATAAGTCCTTATAAAGACAGCATTCATTAAATGTGAATTACAAGTCAAATCTGGACATAGAAAAGGAGAAATTTGATACACTACTAGAGGAAAATAAAGAGTTAAAATTATATAATGAACAATTAAGAAAGTATATTGAGAATTTTACTGCTGGTAGGGATACCTTGACATAGTTATTAGGAATTCATATTGCTCCAAAATATACAACAGGTCTAGGATATCAGCCTGGACATAGACAAATTAGCAAAACCAAATTTGTTCTAAAATCTGGATAGTTCACTACTAGTTCTGGACAATATTTTGAGAAACTATTTTCTAAAGGATATAACAAGGTATTTATGTCTAAAAATATGTTTGATGATTTTAGAAAACCTATAATGCAAATATGGGTTCCCAATGTTTTACTAGCTAACCTCTTTGTACCAAATAAGATCTGGGTACCCAAATTACCCCATTTTTAATCTGTTTTGCAGCGAAGTTCCCTGAAGAGTTCCTGTAAGACCCTATGGTACTAGTACAGTGGATGTTCAAGAAATATTATTAGAGACTATTCTTTCTTCAAGAGTCTAATTGAAGTTGACGGTGGCCATGTCACCTTTGGTGACAATGCAAATGGAAAATTCATCGTCTTAGGCCAAATTGGTAACCCTGATAAAATATTAATTTTTAAGTACTTTTTGTTGATGGATTAAAGTATAACTTACTTAGTAAATCTCAGTTATGTGATGATGACTTTAATGTTAAATTTGAAAATGATTCATGCAATGTTTTTAAATCAAAAAATGATTTATATTTCACTGCATGTTGAAAGGAAAATGTATATGTTGTTGATTTAAATTCCTTAGCCAAAGAAAATGTTTCCTTCTTAAATTATTTTCCTAAAGAGTCTAGGTTGTGGCATAGAATATTAGGACACTATAAAGTGAACTCACTTAGGAATCTATCTAAGAAATGTTTAGTTAGAGATTTACCTAAAATAGAATTACCAATTGATAAAGTGTGTAATCCCTGTCAAAAGGGAAAACAACACAAATATTCTTTCAAAACAAATAAAGAATTTTCAACATCTCAACCACTTGAGTTGGTTCACATTGATTTGTTTGGACCATAAATATTTTCAAGTATAAATGGGAAGCACTATGTTTATGTTCTTGTAGATGACTTCTCTAGGTATACTTTGGTACAATTTCTAGCTCACAAAGGTGAATCATGTTCTTGCTTTATTAAATATTCCATGTCGGTAGAAAATCATAGTGGACATAGAATTAAGACCCTGAGAAGTGATCCTGGTTGTGAGTTTGAGAATCATGAGTTTGAATCCTACTTCTCACATAATGGCTATATTCACAATTTCTCTACCCCCAGGACACCTCAACAAAATGGAGATGTAGAAATAAGAAATATTACCATTCAAGAAATTTCTAGAACTATGCTTAATGAGTATGACTTAACTATTTATTTTTGGGATAAGTCTATAAATACAGCTTGTTATGTTATAAATATAGTTTTAATTAGACCTTTTCTAAAAATGAACCCTTATGAATGTTAGAATAATAGGAAGCCTAAGTTTAATTACTTTAGAGTTTTTGGTTGCAAAGTCTTTATTCGTAATAATAAAGATAATTTTGACAAATTGTTTCCCAAAATTGATGAAGGAATTTTCTTTGGTTATTCTATGTCAAGTAGAGCCTATAGAGTGTTCAATAAGAAAACCAAATGTGTGGAAGAATTAGTTCATATCAAATTTGATAATACTAATCCACATGAGCCTGAAACCTCTCTTGAAAATCATGAGGAAGATTTGTCAAATCTGAACCATAATGATAAGGATAGTGAATCCCTTGTAAAAGTTTCCTGTTCTGGATATTTTCCAGAATCTACACCTACTGATTCTGAACCAACAGACAACAATGAGGAATATTGCTCAAAACTTCCTAAAGTTATTAGGACTCTCAAGAATCATCCTCTAGTTGCTGTTGTAGGCGATTGAAATAGAGGAACACTAACTAGAGCTTCTCTAAGAAACCAGGTTGACCATCATGATTTTCTTTCATAGATTGAACCCAAAAAAATTAATGATGCTATCAGTGATGAATTTTGGGTAACTACTATGAACGAAGAACTAAATCAGTTCGAATGAATCAATGTTTTGGAATTAGTGGAAAGACCAAAGGACACTTTGACCATAGCAACTAAATGGGTGTTTAGGAACAAAGCTGACGAGTATGTGAATATAGTTAGAAAAAAAAGCTATGCTAGTTGCATAAGGATATATTCCAGAAGAAGGAATAGACTCTGAGGAGACCATTTCACCTGTATCAATATTAGAAGCTATTAGGATACTACTTTCATATGCAGCTCATTTGAATTTTAAACATTATCAAATGAATGTTAACAGTGGTTTTCTAAATTGGTATATAGTTGAGGATGTATTTGTTGAACAAACTCCTGGTTTTACAAATCCCCATTTTTTCAATCAGGGTATTAAACTATATAAAGCTTTATATGGCTTAAAACAAGCTCTAAGAGCATTCTATGATAGGCTCATATCTTTTCTTATTTCAAAAGGTTTTACCAAAGGGATAGTTGAAACTACTCTTTTCATTAAATGGACTTCTAAAGATGTTTTGATAGTAAAAGTCAATGTTGACGATACTATTTTTGGGTCTTATAAAAAATCATTATGTACTGATTTTTCAAGAATGATGTAAAATGAGTTTGAAATGATTTTAATGGGAGAACTCAAATTTTTCCTTGGATTTTAGATCTTTAAAAATAAAAATTTCATTATTTTGAATCAAGGTAAATAAATTAAGGATAATTTAAAACGTTTTTCTTTGGATGGTAGTAAAGGTAGTGAAACACCTGTGAGTACCACTTGTAAGTTGGATACTGATGAAGTTGGAGAACCAGTGGATCAAGCCAACTATAGAGGTATGATATGGAGTCTACTCTATCCTACAACTAGTATACCTAAAAACATGTTTAGTGTATGCATGTGTGCTCGATCTCAATCCAATCCAAAAGAGTCTCATTTAACTGCTGTTAAGTGAATTTTTAAATATCTCAAACAAACTCCCAACATATGACTATTTTATCCAAAAGGACAATCATTTTATTAGTTGAGTTATTCTGATGCTGATTTTTTCGGTTGCAAGTTAGATAGAAAAATCACCCCTAGGAAATGTCACATTTTAGGCAAGTCACTAGTATTTTGGTTTAGTAAGAAGCAGAACTCTTTTGCATTATCTACTGCCAAAGCTGAGTACATAGCTACTAGTAGTTGTTGTGCTCAAATTTTGTGGATAAAACACACATTACTTGACTACGGATATCAATTCCAACATATCTCTATAATGTCTGGCAATAAAAGTGCTATTAACATTTCCCAAAATCCTGTATCTCATGCTAGGACAAAGAATATTGATGTGAGACATTACATTTTGGGGGATCATTATCAAAATGGACATATAACTCTTGAATTCATTGGCATTTAACATCAACTGGATGATATATTCACAAATACCTTGAATTCTGAGAGGTTAAATTACATCAAACATGAGTTAGGTATGATTAACTTTAGCACAATCAGACCACACTGTTAGACCTCACAATTAGACCTCATAGTTGGACCTCACAATTAGACCTCACAGTTGGACCTCATAGATAGACCTCACAGTCGGACCTCATAGTTAGAGCTCATAGTCAGACCTCACAGTTAGAACACGCTGTTGGACGTCACTGTTACCCCATCGTTGCACCTCACCGGTATAACTCACTGGTACATCTCACCGTTGGATACTTCCCTTTCTGTATTTATTTTTGTGGGAAGTCGAACCATTTTTATTTGTACTTATTATATCTATTTTATTTTTTTTAATCCCTAAATGATAAAACCAAAGGCAATGAATATTTCTCAATCGACCTTTCTCTCTCAATCTCAAACCTTTCTCTCGAAATTCCTAAACCGTAACCCTTCACCTGGTCCCTCGAACCACTCCCAATCTATATGGCTAGAACCATGTGACCCCTAACTATATATGAGGATGAGCCAAGGCCAAATAGGACTCGAGCCGAATCCAGTGGCACCAATAATACCTAAATGGGACCTGTCAACCCGCATCTGACCAAGAGAGAAATCTTTTTCTTAGAAGGAGTTAAGTGATGAATGGATGCTGACGAGCAAGTCATTAGTGACGAAAGCACTATATTCCCAAGGATGGACTGAATGTTTTGCCAACAACAATAGATCATACTACTCGAAGCATGTGAAATAATTCTATGAATATCTGAAGTTGGAAGAGGAATATGATGTGCATAAGTTAATATCCAGAGTCAATGGCAATGAAGTCAGTTTCTCATCTGCTGAGTGGGCCGCCTGTTTGAGAGCTCCTCGTGAAGGATTATATGATTACTACTCTAGAGTGGCTCCCCTAGACAATGCTGTCTTTGAATAGGAAAAAGCTCTGGAAGAACTGACAGGAGATGGAAAATCAAGGAGGATTGTTTCAGCAGAGATGAATGGAGAAGACATGATTTTATTCAAATTTATTCAGCATGTAATTATTCCGAGGAGAGGAGATTTTGCAGTGCTAAAGTACGAGGTCATATTCTTGATGTACTTACTGAAGCATGGAAAGAAGATTAACCTTTCTAGGTTAATGATGGAACAATTGGATGATATGACTAAGGCAAGATCAAAGTCCAATGCCCTATTCCATGCCAAGCTTATTTCAGTAATGCTAAAGGTAAAGGGTCGGGCTGGAAATCAAGAAGAGTTGATATTGGCCAAGAACAGTGTTTGTATCTCCAAGGTTATTTGAATATTCATGAAAATTATCTGGAATCCCTAGAAGAAGGTAGGGGTGAATGATGAAAACAAGGTATATGAAAAATTTTACCCTACTACACATCCATCTAGTCCAAAATACAAGAGAGATCCGGGCCTGAAGCCGGATGATCCAGAACCGGCTTATTCAGATGAAGAGGAGGCTGAAGGAAATATGGACCCTGAAAGAGAGAACACCCCCATTGATGATGGGAGTGATACTGATTATCCTTACAGTCATGTAAGGACAGTAGCTTTCAGAGCAGCTATCCCTCCCAATGAACTGCCAAGAAGAGAGACTGTTCTGAAAGATAGTGATACTGAGACCACTGAAGAAGAAGAAGAATATCATAATATTGTTAAGGAAACCTATGAAGAGAATGGGGCAGAGGAATCTTGTGGTAAGGATGAAGGAAAGAAGGTTGTTGATGAAGCTAATGATGAGGACAATGAAGAAGAAGAGATCAGTTTGAGCCCTCTAATAGATAATATAGTAAAGATTGTGTCTGGTTAGGAAGCAGGAGTGGAATCTACTGCCATTGATATGGAACTCATTGATGACTCGGTGAAGGTTGTGACTCACCCCACTAGTGAACCAATAGAGCAAATGGTTTTTGAATTAGCTGGAGTTGTAGAGGTGGTTGTGGAGTTACCTAGAGTAGAACAAGTAGAGGGGAATACTCAGAAAAGAGCTATAAGTCAGGGGGAGCATCTTGGTTCAGTTTCTGTGCTATATGACATAGATGGTTGGTCATCAGATCTAGGATACATGGTACTTGGGACTCAATTATGGAGATTTTGATGGGGAAGACCAGCCTCAATGGGATTTTGTTATCCTACCTGAATGTATTCCAGTAGTTATGGATGAAAATTTGGATACCAAGGAGGACGTTGAGTCCTTAAAGGCTGAAATGAAAGAGGAAGTGAGAGAATCAGTGGAGGAGTTGAAGAATAGCCTTGTTGAAGAGCTGAGGAGTGTGGAGATATCCTTGGAGGTATCTCTATGATGTTGGGTGTCTAGTCTAGTGAAAGAAATGTTGGATGAGGTTAAAGTGTGCCATACTCAAATTGAAAGTTGGACATGTGCTGTGGGTTCTCTGAGACAATCAGATGCTTCATTGACTACCATGAGCAGTTCTCAAAACCATGTTAATGCTGAGATTCGTTATATCAAATAAGTAGTCAATTAGTTTGTGGAAGTTTTTAAGGATTTTATGAAATCAGTCAAAGAACCTATGAACAGTCAATATGAACTTGTTCAGAAGGTGATTAGTAACTTGACTCATTCATTCAAAGGGATAGTAGCTTTATCTTTCAAACCCCGTCCCTCATCTAGATCCTCTGTAACCCATGACTAGATCAGAACTGTGATACCGGAAGAGCTTGCTAAGGCCAGTACCAGTGGAACCTCTGATTCTCCAGTACTTTCTACCACTAGGGAAGTAAGTTGTTTTGTTCGTGAACACTTGCAGGTAGCTACTTCTTCTCAAGATTCCATTAAAAAAAGTAGATTCTTACATTGAGAAGGTCTATACCATGCATCAAATGACCAACCACTTCAATCTCTTAATCGAGAATATGAAGCTGCCACCACTCACTTAAACATTCAAGGAGTAGGTTAGAAAGATGAGAGAATTGACCCCTACTTTGGATATGTTTTTGGAGAATAAAGATGATTTTTATCTGCTATAGAAAGAGGATGAAGCATTATTATAGATTTTAGATAGATTATTCTACCCTTTCTCCATGTGGACTGCACCCCTGTCATCATCCTTCATGCCTTACCTACATCTCAACCCGGTGGTTCTTCCACGATGTCTCCTGATGAAGCTATCAGAATCCTTTCTCCACTGATACCTCAGCGAGCTACCCTCTACAGACCCACATGAGATTCTGTTGCTGCCCCTCCAGTCATTCCTGCAACAATTCCTAAACCTAGTGATCAACCAGCTCCTGGTTCATCTTCTTCTTCCAAGGAGAAAGACCCCTTACCTATGGATGGTGTGGATTGAGTCTGTTTATGCCTTCTGATAGGGACTCTGTATTCTTTTTGGGACCTGGTAGTACTGTTTATTAATACAATTTTTATCTGTTCTCTCTATTTGTGATTCTTTTTTCTAGTCACAAATGGGGAGAAATACTATGCTAATTCTATAAAAATCGTGTGTTTTGGGAGAAAAGTGCTAATATACTACTATAATTCTATGTTGAATCTTATCTGCCATTCTCTCTGATACCATGTACGAATATTTTCTCGTTTTAAACTCTTATTAATCTCTGATACATGAGAAGTTTTTTATCTTAGTTTTATAACCACATTATATATGACATCTATCTTTAATACATACTGGCATTATTTTTGATTATCAAAAAGGGGGAGATTATTGGACCCACCTATTTTGATAATCCCAAATCATGTTTAAATGTTGATCATGATATATTAAGTGAGTTACTAATCTTTTTAATCTACATTTATAATTATCAGATCATGAACAATTGCAACATCAGCTTACACTTTACATTTATCTAAATGTATGTTCACTGTTAAAGGCTACTGGTAAGAGACTTTTATTCAAGGTCACCGCTATAGCATACTATTACTTGAATTCAATGATCCCAGAATGTAACTATTGAAGATATAATATCACTAATATAGGCTATCAGTACAAGGTTACTGTCACAAGTCAACTGTTGATCTGCTTATCAAAGATCACAGACAAAGAGTCACCATCACAAGATCACGGCTATGACAAAGATTCTGTTGGAATTACACTATCAGACTCTTTCTAAAGTATTTTGTTAAGAACCTCATTGTTCAAGTCTATAGTTGGACATGTATACCGTTTGTAGAAGGCTACCGCTAGGCAACTTCCACAATCGAGATAGTCGACTATTGTTCAAATTCCACTATTGAGGAATTACTGTTACATAGGGTAACAACTACCGTTACCAGACATCCACTGACACAAAGTCCACCGTTACAAGCCTACAGACAAAGAGCCTAATGATGAATCTCATAGTTGAATAGTCTACCGATGAAGTCCATAGTTGGAAAGACCATAGTTGAAGTCTTCCGTGTGACATGCATCAGCTACCAGTCTAATGATATTCTATTCTTTTATTTACAAATTTTATTAATACTATTATAATGATCATGTATAGACAAATTAATGAACCTGATAATATTTAATGTTATTTTCAGGCATATCAGAAGACAATACGATGTACGAGGAAGACGACTCCTGGTTGAAACATTTATCTTGTCATCCCCTGCTGAACCAAATGGAAAAATCCCAGCTGTAAAAGTGTACATATATATATGTGTAGAGACAGACATCAAGAAAACATGAAAACGAGATAAAACTGTGGATATATATTGAATATAAATAAGAGAGACATATATAGCACCTAAATACACTAGAAAGAATAAAAGATCACTCAAGAACTCATTCAGAAGAACATAGAGATTCAAGAAGACCTATTTAAAGAACCTTTTTCAAGCTGTAGTGGTGTGCTACAAAGAGGTTGAAACCCATGAAGCTAATCATCTATACATCTGGAAGTCAGAACCTGAATGTTGTGACACTCGGTTTTGGTGTCAACTTGCAGAGAAGGACCAATAATTCATTTCCTTCATTCCAACGAGTCCAGATCTGATTTCCAAACATAACAGAGTATTCTAAACTCATCCCATCTATATTTAGCTCTATTGTGTTTAAATACATTACATTTTTGAGTTGTGTGTATGTTTTACAGACACTGACTCTTGTTCTTGAACTGAGGGATACTGGAAATCCCCATTCCAAACACAATTTACATTTGTTTCCGATGTATAACTGTGGAAGAAGCCAGGTGTGGCTTGGTAGTTATATTTTTCCAACGTGTAACTGTGGTAGAGGTTGCGAAACCTGGACAGTTTGTAAAAATTGTTGTATAGCCCAATACAGGTTGTGTATCATTTTTAATATAATTTCTTGGTGGAAGTTGATCACCAAGTGGAGAGTACTAGGACTTATCTTAAGATTGAACCTCTTGTTTAAATAGTTGAGTTCATCTTTCCATTACTCTGTTTTACCTTTAACTGATGTTCTTACGTTACTCTGATAGTTAGTTCTGGTTAGTGTGCATATCTGATTTGTTTAGTAAACTTGTTTCAAAAGTCAAATTAGTTCTCATACTGATTCAACTGAGGAGTCATCATCCTTTGAGAAACATATTGAAAAATATGTCACTTATATATATACTTCCTAAATTAACTGGGCCGTTTTAATTTGGGGGAGTTTAATCCTAAATTTTTTCAACATAAATTTTATTTGGAACTCAATTCACCACCCTCTTGAGTACCCACTCTGACCAAAACGTCCTAAATATATAGAAATAGTAATCAAATGTTTGTTTGTCCAGTTATATAAACAAATAATAATTAATGCAAAAGGATCATGAAAGAATTATGCATTCATCATTATAAGATATTGTAGGAAAATGTGATTATATTACACATTTTATGCTCAATGGAAGGATGTAATTTCAATAACTATTTACTACAACTTGAAAGGCTTTTATAGGATTCTAGGCTCCTCACATGGTCTATGACCAATATTCGCTACTATCAATATAAGGTCCTTGAGGGTGACACACAATTGTGCATTCAATATCCTTCCCTATTTTGGTGAATTGTTATATAGGACATGGTGGGACACACCACTTGGTCTTAGAGTTTTTCAAGTTCTATAAAATACCAATAAATAATTAAAATCATTTTTATTTGCGAATAGAAAAATTAATTTGAATAAAGTTATAAAAATTATTTACAACTATTTTTTTAAATACATTAAATATTATTGTAGGAAATAATATTATTTTAATATCAAGGGTTCATTTAAAATTAACTGCATTTACATTTCAAGTTAATGACTTCTATTTCATTGCATAATATATTTAATATATATATATATATATTAAGTATTTTATAAAATTAAAAAAATATTTATGATGCAGTTAGTTATTTAAAATTATTTATATGTTTCTTATTTAGTAACTGTTAAATATATGGGGGTTAGGGAACCCTAAAAGTGTATTTTGAACATCGATTATTTAAATGAAAATGAGGAACTCATTTTTAGAGTGAGATTCATTCAAATTTATTGGGAGATCATCCCTCATCCCACATTACAGCATGAGAAAGTATCTACCCTACGAGAAATCATATATTACATAGTGGATCAAAAGAAGAGGATTGTAGGGTCCTCATAGTGTTGAATAGATTTTTTTATCTCCATGATAACACCCATACATTGATGAATGATGTACAAATGGATTAGGGAATCATGTGTGATAAATATAGAGTTTTTCGACATTGGATACTTCATGTAATGGTCTTCAGTGAGGATTTTTAGTCAAATATGTGTGGAATCAAATTAAGTAAGGGATTTTTTAATTTCTCTTTGAAATATTAACGTGAGATCCGCATACATCTAGTGGGGGTTAAATATCTTGAGATGATGAAGTTACATCACTCCAGGGATGAAAATTTTAAAATCATATACCCATTTTCTTCTACATCATTCCCCAATACCTTCAATTAGTATCAAAGGAATCATTTGAATTTAACAAGACAAGAAAAATTAATTTTAATTAATTAGAATAGAGATCATTAATTTCATCTCAATTGAAAATTATGTACATCTATTCAAATATAGAAGGAAATGTAATGATAATCCAAAAATTATGGTTGGGATAAAAAAATTAATCTTGTTGATTAAAAATTGAAGAACAATATAAATATATATATATATGTTCATTCTTCAAATTTGGAATCTTCAATTTCAGGTCAAAACTTAGATGAAATCTGATGACTAGAAATCCACAAACCAGAAAAAATTTTCCTAGTATGTTTTTTGATTTCCCTGGAAGCATGAATTTGAAATAACAAAATATTTGTAAAAGGAAGTATTTTTGGTCAAAAATGATAAACTCGTAGCATTTTCTAACATTGGGATATAATTGAGGTGGTCTCAACTATCATATTTTTAAAAAATAAACAATGGTGGAAAATGGATATTTTTTGAAGTTCCCCTCAATGGCCTGGCATCCCAAATAAGACTATGTCACAAAATCTTCCATCTTGGCCACCCTAACACTTCATTTTTCATCCATTTCCCTCCCTTCTTAAGAGATCATTTTCCTACCTAAAGCATTAGTTGTGCCCCCTATTTCCACCCCTTTGTTTTTCTAGTTGAGAACACCAAAAATCCTCTATCCAACACCCAAACATAACACATATCCCACACAAAACTAATCGTTATAGAATTTGAGGTCCCTGAATCCAATGACCACTAACGTAGTCTCCATCATCAATAAACCTTCTTGAACATGGCCAGTCTTTTCTACAGCACCATGGTATGAGAATCATGTGGCCACCTTCTGTCAGTAGTACCAATGCCATATGTGGGTCCTATTTCAATCTTCCTGTCACCATAATATGCACTCTGACATCAGAACATTCTAGAAAATCATTCCCAATCTCCTTGGCAGTGCTCAGTTTCCACTGATTTGATCCCTTACCGAATGTAGTAGCTATGCTGCACATCCTTCTCCCAAGTGAAACCAACCAAATTCGGTTACCATGGATTACCTAAGTCATGTGGCACCTAATTCACCCTCAAATGGGTCGTTGTAGGTATACCTAAGCCAGAATGGTTCAAGGGGGTTCCACATAGCCCAAAACCGCCATGTATAGGGTCTATGAGGCTCAAATTGGGCTTCAGCAGTTTCGACCTGGCCAAAAATGGATATGACTGAGGTTTTTGGGGCTAGATATATTTTTAATTCAATTGAATATTAATTTATTAATTTATAATATTAATAATAAAGAGAATTTTAATATTAAATATAGTTAATTTATTTTTTTAAATTAAAATAATTTATTAGTTTAATTTATATAATATAAATTATATTAATATAAAAAATGAAGAATATAAATTATTTTCATTTTATAAATCATTTAATTTATATTTAAGATCTTAAATTTAAATTTATTTCAATTTAGTTTTATCTCACATTTACATTTCATACCAAATGGTCTTTATAAATTTACCATACCAATGTATGTCTTGATAATTAATAAATTATTTATTGAATGTGATAATATTAATAAGTTTCTATTTATATGATGGCCTTTTCATCGTCTTATATTCATTCAATTTGTATATGGGTATGTGTGTCCAAATTATCAATTGTGTACTACACTCCTAATACCCTATCCTATGTGTGCATTTTTAATTTTATTTATTTGACAATGAAGAAGTAATATGTGGACCATGACATGTCAAGGTGCCAAACAAGAAGTGACGTGGACACAATGGACTAGTGAATAGTTGAATCATGAGTCAAGAAACAACATAGATATGATTTCAAATCATCATTATTGATCCATTATCTTTAATTTTATAAAAAATTATTACATTATCATGACCGTTAAAGTAATTTATTTCTTTTATACATTGATTATTATATTTTTATTTTCATGTTTGCGAGAACACTTAAAATATTAAATGGATAAAATTCATAATTCATGTTCAGTTTTGAGTTTGAAAAAGTAATATAAACATTTTTCATATACAATGACAACATTCAATGAAAATTTCAAAATCCATCAAAGATATAGTAATTTTTAGAGCCCTCTGTCAATCAAATTTTAAAAAAACTAGGTGAATGCTGTTTTCTTCAGCCATATTTGTGGGATAATCCAACTATCAAAGAGTAACTATGAGATTAATGTATTGAGTTAGCTAAATGTGGTAGAAAAGGTGATGTCATAAAGTAATGTCCCCAGATATGGAAGACACTAACATTGTTGAAAAGGGCTAGTCATGTGAAATCAAGTATGCCTCCCCATATTTTAGGGGATTCTGACATGTTGTGTGGGTATAAAATGTATAGTTGGGAAATTATACCCCTAGTATAAAGCGTCATATCAGTACCAAATAAACCCTAATAATTAATGAAATAAAAGTATATAAATAGAATAAGACATTAATAAAATACCTATGAATAATCTAATACATAATTAAGGAATAATGTAATGATGTTTTTGGAATGTAACTTAATTTCATGATAGAAACAATACAAGTAATATTCTATAAGAATAAAAAATCAAAATTATTGGGTCATGAACCCCATTTCATTACAACCTCCACAATCCAACACATTCAGTAAGTAAACAAACAAAAAAAAAATACTTTTCCCTAGTCCAAACCTACATCCATGAAATCATCTTGGGTACCAAATAGAGGCTTGAAGAGTGTGGATTATAACTCATTAGATCAACACCACCGTATGTAAACCAATCCTTATAATAAGATGGGTATTAATTTATGTGAAAAAAGGTGTATTAATTAATTCAACAATTAATAGAATACCACAAAATAATTCTTCAGAGTTGTGCTAGAGTATCTCCAATCATGTTTTAAAACCATGCTAGCCACAACTATTTATCCATTCTAAAATTACCTTATTCAATGCCATGTTGGAATATCTCCCATCATATCTTATAACCATTCCAACCACAAAAATATTACCAGGGTTTTTTGAAGACAATTTGTGTAATGTTTCCTTAATAATTACAACATCTATGTCAAATCCCTTTAATAATTACAATATAGGACTAGGTAGAGATTTCAATCTATTAGAATTATATCATGGGAATAGTCCATGATCTCTCAATATCAGAATTAAAACATATATGTGTGCATAATCCATGCCCAATTCTAATATATAAGTATTTCATCATCGAACACAATTATTATAAATCAACATTGATATCACAAGATCACATCACAAATATAAATTTTTTATTAAGAAAATTACAACATATATTTCATATACAATATTTAATTTACATAAAAATTTATTAGTAGTTATTACAATAAAAAATAATCTATAACATTGGGATTCTATATAATGAATTCCCAAAATTTTTCAGGTCATTCTAATGACATAGTAAACCATTATCCAATTCAATTATTCTCATGGTTCACTCATGCCATGGGTAGTTATAACCCTATTTTGAATACATTTGAAAAAAATGTCTTGATGAAATGAACCCATTTTTTAAATAATTGATTTTGGAATACATTAGATTGGTACAATTACAATATTACATTAATTTGTAAATTATCAAACTATAGGGTTAAGATTTGGCCCCCCTACATTAAACTGACGAACCGATAATAGATCCAACAGTATACACCCATGAGGATGAAGGTCCATATGAACTACATGATAAACCAAGATTAAAACCAATTTTGATAAAAACTAATAAAACACACGGTCAAAGGATTTTACTACAATGGTTTGAGATTTAATGGAATAAAATTGAAAAACTAACCACAACCACTTTATGGTGATCAAATGCATTATTAGGGACATAATAATGTAGGATCACACCCCAAAATATCCTGGAGGGTTTACTTGGTTGATTCAATAAGTTCTAGAGTGAATTAGAATAAAATTTAGCAACAAAAAATACATATGAATATAAGTTTTGGGAAGTACAGGATGTGTAATTTAGTTACACATTTTGTAAATATTTTTAATTGGATATACTGAAAAACTAGTCACCGATGATTATTATTATGTAAAAACCTAAACCTTACATATTGTGCAATCCATTTTCATGTTGTTTAAATGTTTTAGATATGTTTTTTCATTCCATTTTCCCATTAAACAACATGAACCCAAGTTAATGATTCTCAAATTACCATGAACTGGTTAAAGAATAAATCCCATTATAAAAATAATCCATTAATTCAAACAAACAAGCATCCCCAAAAATTAGGTCATTTCCCCATCGAAGACCTCCTCTCTCCAAAAATGTCTCATACACTAAGGATAAAATGAGATACCCATATAGGGATGTACAAAAAAAATAGACATCATAAAAAAATATCTTCTTGAAAACACCTTGTACCTCAGGTACTATAAAATCCACTATGTGGTTTCAAAAAAAAGAATGGCAGTTATGACTGCATTTTAGACTCCCCCTCCTAGGTCTGCTCTATCCCCCCCACCCACACATTTCTCCCACTTCTCTCAAGTAAACGATATATTCCTACCTTGAAAATATTTCCACTACTTCCCACAACCCATATCAAATGCTCCCAAAGGTACTTATCATCACAATGTTCAACATAGTATACATCAATCCCATTGGAAGGGTTTTCATTATATCTATGTGGTTGAAACTTCTGGATCATATTGTGCATGTCATTGTAGCATTGTATAAATGAGGAAGAATACACCACATGACTGACCATTGAGGCTGTCTCTAACTGCCCGAAAAACATGGGTTATAACTTTCCTTTTTTACAAATACAATGTTACAACATCCTATACAACACTATAAGGAAAAAATGGTAATCACTCTCGACATCCATAGGTCACTCCAAGGGTAACCATATAATTAATACCTACCCAACAAGGCCCCAAAGTTATTTGATGAAATTAACATGTTCATATGTCTCCTACATAAGACAAGTCCCAATAAGTGATGGATCACCTACCTGTAGTAAAAAAAGTGTTAAATAACATGTAATGGAATAAGAAGCCTCAAAAGGTTTCATTTGGTATGGTTCATGTAATATAATATTATATTCAAACTCCTCATGTGCCATATGATGTTCCAATAAACCACCAAAATCTAAACACATACCCATAACATAGCCTCTAGAACATGAATTGTCCACTAATATTGACCATTGGTCTATTAATGATTGGATATACTCAAAATAACCTATAATCAAATTGCCAAATAATAAACTTCTAGACACATGATGTTAAATGTAGATATCTATCTAAAATGATAATATGTGGAACATTATGTAACTGAAAAACCTATCACTTATAAAGACTATTTAGAACATCAGTAATGTAGGATTCCTTGATAGTCAATAAATAGACTATCTCATTAAATCAATTGAAAAAACCCATACTATGTCATTGTTATGAGTTTTTCTATGTAGTCCTATTATAAAATCTATTATGGAATCGTCCCATTTCCACCAAAATAATGGTAAATGGGTGAATAATCTCGTTTTTCCTCTAATCCATAGTCCCACCTCTAAATTCCAGCCCATCCAAGAAGAAAAAAATTAGCAACAAGGACCATTATATTTGTTCAAACATGTATCCATGAAATTATCTCAGGTACCAAATAGTGCCCAAAATATAGTGTGAGTATAAATCTAGGTCAAACCCAAGATGTATATAATATGGAGTTTGTTAAAAAATTTATGAAATAAAGAGGTAAATATGTGTATTAATTAATTCAACAATTAATAAAATGCCACCACATTCTACTTCTGAGCAGTGGAATAAAATATCTGATCATGTCTTACAACAATGCCAACTGCAACCATTTAACCATGGTAAATTAATCTTATTTGGATACAAGATGTTATATATCTTATCTTGTCTTATGAATATGTCAATGAACACCATATAAGAATGGTATAATCAAAAAAATCTAGGCCAAAACCCTATATTCATTATATAATCTTGTTCAAGGTCCTATATGCAATATATCATGGGACTCGGTAGAGCCCACTCCCAATAAGAATTATATCATGGTATTGGCCAAGCCCATTAAATATTAATATTATATCATATAAGTCTGTATGTTCCATGTTTAAGCCCAAAATATAAGTATTTCATCATAGAATAGAAGTCATATAATAAAAAATGGATATTGTAGTATCACATCATAAATCTTAATGGATAGTAATGAAAATTAACATTTATCATTCATATAAAACATTTAATTTAAATAAAAATTGAGTAAAAATTATAAAAATAATAAATAATCCTCAAAATTTGTATTATATATCATGAACCCATATAAGGTATCATTTCATGTAAAACACACTTTAAACAATTAGCTAATTATATTAATTTTCCATTTCCCTCACCTTAGGGGTAGATAAAACCCATGTTAGAAGGTGATTGAAAACAATGGTCTCTAAAGAGTGAACCCATTCATTAAGATATTTATTTGGGAATAGGTCATGTTGCAACAATCCCAATATTTCATAAAAATATGGATTATCAAACCATAGGGTTAAGAATTAGACTATCTAACTTTAAAACAAAAGCCAATAATGATTCCAATGTAAAACACCCACCAAGAAGAATGTGTGGATGAATACCAAGACAAAATCAGATGAAAAAAAAACAAGATGAAACCAAAAATGCACATCGTAAATGCATTTAATCACATCAACTTGAGAATAATTCTAATATAAGGGATACACTAGAATAAAATCACATACCTTGGATAAAAGGCATTATCTGGATTTCTAGAATGGAGGATGGAACTCAAAAATCACATAGAGGGTTTCACTAGGCTAGGATTAGAATTGTTTATATAAATATGAATAAAATTAAACCATAGAGCATACATTATAATTTGTGGTCAGGGATTTATAAGACATGTATGGTGGTTACGAATTTTATAAATAATTTTAATGTGATACACTAAAAAACCCATATGGTGGAATTTTATATTGAAACACATGAACAATAAATGATGATTTTTTAATTTACATGGAATGTAAATTTCGTAAATATGGTTTCAATTTCAATTTTATCTTCAAACATCCTAAACCCACTTTAAATCTTCTCAACATACCATGATCCCATGAAATTATTAACCCATATTTACCTAGACTCCATTAATTCAATCAATCGAAAATACATAAGCATTAGGTAATTTTGCCCAAAAATGGATCTCTTTTTCAGAACAACGATTTTCCACAAAGGGAAAAAAATCTCAAGAGAGACATACCTAGAAAAAGATAGGATCTTATAAACTCTCCAAAATATAAAATCTCATCCTTGAGCAACTCTAAGTATAATTGTGAGGTCTCTGTGAACATGTCTGATCACAATTTTCACATATCTGACTCCCTCTCCCAGGTCAAACTCTAAAGTCATCCATGTTTACATTTCAATGAAACCCAAAATATAGTCATACCATGAATATATTTCTTTCTACATCCCATAATATGTATCAGATTCTCTTAAAAGGTTTAATAAAAAAATGTCCTAATTTTTTCAATGTTTATCACATGGGATGGGTCTATATGAAATATCCATAACTGTGACACATGGAACACATGGTGTGTGGAAATTTAGCACCGTGGAATTGAAAAATGGTGCACCAGTAGACCAAACCATAATGAAATATCCAATGGACTAACATACCGTGGTGCACGATTTCCTTGTTTCATGATACAATGTTTCATCAATGTAGACAACACTTGAAATAGAAAATGATGACCAACCATAAAATCAATAATTCATCTCTGATTGTTAGGAAATTTTTTTCATAATCTTACTGGTCACCGACCACTATCTGATGAACTGAACATGCTCAAAGGCCTCCAGCACAAGACTAGTCCCAACAAGTAATAACTCCGATGCCTCCTACAAACAAAGATAAAAATGGAATGGAATTATATATAAGACCGCAAAGGTTCTATATTGATCAATTGATGGATAATACTATTATATTTGAACACTTTGAGTGAAATATGTTTCTTCCATAAACCACTAAAATCCAAAACATATTCCCTTAATGTACCCTATATGTCCTGAATATTCCTCTCATATTTACCATCTTCATATGGATGATAGGTTTTACTCAATAGAACCTTTAATCATATATACTTATAAAGACCCTTCTAGGAATATGATTTGAAATGAGGATATATGTCTACAGTTATACACCTAAAATCACCGTGCAACCAATCCAACTCACACATGTAATGAATATAATGGTCATATACTATAAATTTTTCAATAATACGAAAGAAGTTGGATATCAAAGTCATTCAGTACAAAACAACCAATTATGAATCATTGTAATGGGTTTTACCTGGTAATCCTATCACAAAATCCAATGTGACATCAACCCATTTCCAATCATGAATAGTAAAATGACGAAGAAGCTTAGCTGGCCTATAATTCTTGGATTTCATCTCCAATTAAGTGAAGAATGCTTCCATGAATCTTTCCACCACATTCTTCAATCTTGAAATATAGTAATTTTTATTGAGATCATGATACATATTTTTATACCATGATGCAGTTCTGATATAGAATTGGGAAACTTGCTCATCATCTCCTCAGATAATCCCATAGAGAAGCACCCTCAACCCTATAAAAGAAGATAATTTCCACAACTGAGTGGATATCATGATGGTGTCTCCCAACATAAAATTTTTCTCTCCAAACTAAGCCCTTCGGATCAGAAAAATGTTTGATATTAATGTACCCTAAAATCATCGGCACATTAATATCAATCATTTTGACATTTCTGGCATGAGCAAATACCGACTGTTTGTACACTATGATATACTAAAAAAATCCTCCAAATATTGTTTTTGAAATGGATGAATGATCATATTCATTATGTTCATTAATACCATTGTTTTATGAGTCAACTCAAACTGTATCACAATGAAAACTAAAAATCTATACCTGCAACACAAATATATATGATGAATGTATTATAGAATCACCCTTAACTATTGGTACATATATATTAAATCAATCATGGAGGAGATACTATCACCACTCAATTTATCAATAATATATTCAATGTGAAGAAGAGGGTATCATTTCATTGTTTATCCTATGATAATACACAGATAAGAAGAAAGACCCATCAGCCATCATGGAAAAGAGAATTGTATAAAACCAATGAGATATACTAGATTGTATGTATCCCTCATACTATAGATATTCCATCTTAAAATTCAACTCCTGAAGATCTTCTAGTGCCATTCTGTATGGTAGGATAGAAAGTAGTTATTCTCATAGAACCAACTCAATCGTTAACATGAACACTTTATTAGGAAGTATTAGGTAGAAATATTCCGGGAAAACATACTATAACTATTCTAACCTTGTAGGAAAGTATTCAGACTTTTTTACTCCATAATATAGAGCAAGAATGTCTATTTGAACTATGAGAAAATAAAATATTCACTAAATTGGTCATGCATGACTAGCCTGAATATCACACTCACCCTAATGAGAATAACAACCAATTTTTTGGAGATAAAAAGTATTGTATAATATGAAAATTGTTTATAAGATCTTTTTTTATAACTAATGAATACATTAAAAAATAATTTTGAATCCCGTAACTGCCTTAAGAAATGGGTCCCAAAAGAAACGGTAAGCACCAATTTCTAGGGAAATGTCATGCAACATTTGATATTCTCATACATCACTATCAGCGGTTTTTCAATTATCAATCAATCCAAAAATAATTCCACAATAAATCCCAAATAATTTTCCAAATGAGAAGTAATATACAAATGAGATGCATATGTATCAATCAAAACACAAGCTAAGTTAGTTGATATAATAATTGTACCTATTGCGGTAGATAGGCATGCATCAATGATAGCTAAAGTAGTCTACATAATGTGTAGATGAATTTTTCTTATTCTAAATGATCATGTTTGACCAAAAATATATATAACCCTTTTTGGGTACTATTTCCCATGTACTGGGGTACTGAGTCCATTTCCATTAGATGAAAGACCAGTGGAACTCCACCTACCATCCTACTAAGGGGTAGATGATCTTTATCCAAACTCAAGTGCATTTCTTAATCAAATGCCACTATTTTCTTGAAGAATGTTTTCAATGAACATATAAATATGACCCAATATATCATAGATAGGAAACTAGATTGTGGGGAAAGGACACTATTGGTGCTTATGGAAAATCCTATCAAAATGATATCACTATAATAGAACACATCCATGAGATGACATTCCAATTACCTAGATTCTCTTCACACTACTACCTTTCATGAAAGTTTCATAGTGGTTATTCATTCCACTGTAAAAAGTGATCCTAACATGACTTGATGAAATAACCTGGACATTGATTAGGGACTCTCTCGTGTTCCCTTTTGTGATGACTGCCTAGTTCATCAATACCTAAATTATGCATAAATAGAGAATACTTTTTTAGGACCCAGTTTCTTCTAAAATATATTCCTGATCACATCTATCCCTAGATATATCATCAGCTACCAAAGATGGCTCAAATAATTGTTAGTCACTGAAATGTCTTGGATAGTCCAGGACTTACATTCCCTCCTACATCAGATGCATGAAATCCTGACATTTTTCATCCATGAACATCAATGGATATAAATGTATCAAAAAATTCATCTCAATAGAACCCCATGATAACCCATCATACATCCTAGATTCCATCAAAATATTACAAAAACACATTGAAGGCCCATAAATGATACATGTAGGAAGAAAATAACTCTTATACATGAGTTTCTCATCGTGCCTATATATCATTTGGACTAACATGATCCATAACCCGTTTTCCTAGTGTCTTCCTTCCATGGTAATCATTGGAAGACGTTCTCGATGAAAATCTATTGTCATATCAGACATCAATGAAATGGTATAAATAGCCACCCTTTTCCTGGATCACATGACCCTCATGATGTTTTTCAAAAGATGAATATCCCTATGATCCTAATTAACTACATGAATATCTAGTTCAACTATTTAGGTGTGTTCTTATTTCCACTCTCTTGAAGCTCCAGTCTAAGATGACGATGGGTTTTATATGAAATAAAAAAATGCACACATAAGTTAACTATCTAGAAATAGGGCCAATCACTACATGTGATTAAAATAGAAAACCAATGACTATTGTTCTCCCTAAAATTTGATTACAGGTGTTTTACCATGACACATTACATAATTTAATTCATCCAAAGAAAAAAATATCACATATCAAAACTGAACCAAAATGTATATATCACATACAATAATTGATATGACCCTCTAAAAACAATTCATGTCAATATATCCCGATGTTCCTGTTATTATGCATGTATTCTAAAATTGCGACAAACCATGAAATGACTTCAAATATAATGAAATAGAAATATCATAAAAACATAGTCTCAAAAAAATGTGATTCAGAGAAGGCAATGTAACATCATCTATAATGATCACCCATTACAAAATATAATCCCATCCCTAGGAACTCATAATTTCCATTATACACAGTTTATCCACTCATATGTACAAGATAATTACCAAATATTAACACATCCTAGTCTCCATTATTCCATTAAAAATAGTTATGAAAAAGAAAAGAATATCTTCTACTCTAATACCATATTGTAATGTACATAGATCTATCACTCTCTCATGTGGTCAAAAAATCATGGTAATAAGATCTCTAGTGCACCACCCCATACACTAGAGGCGACCAACTAGCATTGGGGATGTGAAATGTATAGTGGGGAGATTAAACCCATGTTATGAAGTGTTATAGTAGTATGAAATAGACAATATAAATGAAATAAATGAATGTATATACATAGTGGAAGAGAATAATAAATGATAATGTAACAATACCATAAATATTAATGGAATAATGTACTGACACATTGCAATGTAAAAAAATGTCATTATATAAACAATATATGTAAAAGACAAAAAGACCCATAAAAATACATAAATTTCCATGGTATTGACCTTCAGGCTAGTCCGAACTCTAAAATCTAGTGCATCTATAAAGAAAAAAATCCCAAAAAGGTCATTAACCCTTATCCAGACCTACATCAATTAAATCTTCTCCAATACCAAATGATAAGCCAGATTGGGAATGAGTATAACTCAAAAATTCAATAACACCATCTCTAAAATAACAAGGTTGATAAGATGTGTATGTAATAATATGATAAAACTATGTATTAATTAATTCAACAATTAATAGAATATCACAAAAACCTACTTCAAAATCATGCCAGAATATCTATAAGCATGTCTTATTGTCATGCCAACCACAACCATTTACCCATTATAAAATAACCTGATTCGGCGCCATTCCGAAATATCATTGAGCATGACTTATGGCCATTCATAAACCACCATATAACCAAGGTATAATCACAAAAATATGGATCAATGTCCTATAATCATTATAACATTCTTGTACAATCCTAATAAACATGCCCTTATGGGTGGAACAGAGCCTTGTAACACTTATAATAATGTAATGGGATGGGGCCGATCATACTCAATATTAATATTAATGCATATATGTTTTCATGTGTGAAGTCCATGCCAGATATATAATCATTTTAGTATGGAACACAAGTCCTATTAAATAGCATGGATATCACAATATCACAACATAAATATCAATTAGGAATAATGATGTTTTCAATTTATCCTTCATATACCATGATCCATGTAAATAAAGATTTATTGTCATATATAAGAATACACAATAAACTATAATTTAAGGATTATCTATCAAGAAATCACCTAATGTATCATGTAATTCTAAGAATATTTTAAACCATTTTCAAATTAAATTTTATTTATGGGTTTCGCACCCCATTGGTGGTCATAAGCTTTGATAGAAGGTGATTGAAAACAAATATATCTATAAAATGAACCCCTTCATTAATTAATAAATTTTGGAAAAGTATACGTTGGTGAAATCATGATATTTAAAAATTATATTAATTAACTAACCACAGGGTTAATATTTATAACACATAAAATTATATAATGATCCAATAACACTTCCATGGGAAAACTCCCTTTAAATAGATGATTTGGTAGAATAGAAAGAGAAACCCTAATCAAAACAGTTCAAGATAAAAAAAATAATGAGCATTATTGAAGGATTTCATGGAAATATTTTGATAGAAAAAATAAATAATAAGTTAAAACTTGACCAAAACCACTTACTAGGGATCAATGGAATTATCCGAATATCTAGAATGGTGGTTGGTACTCAAAAATCAAATGGATGGTTTCCCTAGGTTGAGAGGAGAAGATATAAGGTTAATTAGAATATAATTCAACCACATATCATTCGTTAAAACAACATTCTAGGGAATCAAACTTTGTGTAATTTAGTTACACATCATGTATATATTTTTAATGGGATACACCGAAATACTCACCACTTAAGAATATTTTTATTTAAAAAGGTGAACATTAAATGATGTATAATCCATTTACATGGTGTGTAAATGTTCTAAAGATGATTTTTATCCCATTTTCACTTCAAAAAACCCACACCAACATTAAAATTTATCAATAAAACAAGAACACATGAAACACATCACCCATTAATACTTAGATTCCATTAATTATAAAAAGCATACATACCATAACATTATGTCATTTTTGTCCATAAAGCATCCCTATCTTCGAATAAGACCCATCAACCAATTCATAAACGACGCAATAAAATAGTGATGTATGTGCAAAAATTTGAATTCCTACACATAAATATAAATTTTTTACAACATTTACAACAAATCATTGATGGAATTTGTGGTATGATTCTGATATGTAGTGACTTTACTGAACATGTTAAGTAGTCACATGTTAAAGTAGTTGGTCATCTTAGATCCTACCTGAAAACACTATGTTTTGTGTTGTAGACATATCTTGTAGGTTGTGATGGGAGGTTCCAAGGATACATTCCACTAGATTTATGAAGTGATAGATTTTTCTGATTATATTAGTGAGGGATGATAAATTTTTATAAAATTTTGGTATATATTTAATACAACTTCTTTTTACTAATGGTTATCAATGGGAGGAAGATTAATGCTATGGAATCTAAGGATATTTATTTGTTGACGGAACTTAAAAAGATTCCTTCAAATGATATGAAGTCATGGATAGAAAGAAATGAGTAGCAGGCTTTCAGATTTAAGTGTCTCTAGAAAGTCTATTGGAATAAGAATTATAGATCATTGCTGATGAAGAAAATCAATTCTTCTAAGTAAACTAGTTTTTATATAATGATATATATTTTCATCTACACATTTGGAATTATATATAGTTTTGTGAAAAAAAATAATATTCCAATAAATGATCCAAGTAGACTTAATAAAATTTAACCATTTGAGGTGGATCTCCAAGATGAAAATTTTATGAGTCTAACAGCCATAGTAGTGGGAGATTATAATAATAAATTTCTTTGTGGGTTAGTTCCTTTATTAAAATTTTCTTAATATGTTCCATTTGATACTAGAACCATAATCTCAATATCATGTTTTGAGGCTATGGGATATTATTTCTTGTTTTAAAATAAATTTTATCTCTTTTATATGGATGAAATTTCATTATGGTATTAAAGATCCCAACAAAGGATTATATATTAGTGATCTTGAAACCCCCATCATAACTTTCAAGGAAAAACTAGTGAACAAGACTAATAAAAAACCCACATATATAACATCACTGATGACTATGTAAATGAGAATAAATTACATAAATTACATTAATAAGGGTATTAATACTAAGCCATGTTAAAACACCTCAATGTATGGAACACTTATTTATAAGGGAAAATGAACAAAGAACCCTTTTTTAGGAAGGGATTAAGATCTTCTGAATTATTATTATTAATTCATACTGATGTATGTGGTCTATCTCTTGTAGTGGAAATGGGCGTTTCTTCATAATTCATATATTTTTTCAAAGGATATAGATGAAAAATTTAAATCGCTTTAATGTTGTATTAGTTATAATCCTTTAATATCTATAAGAAATACCAAAATGAATTAGAAAAAAATATTTTTTGGATGATATGTCACTCCCCTCAGAAATATGGGTAAAGTATCATAACAATGAAATCATTGATTACATAAAGGATTATGTAATTTTATCCCAACACACTTTTTCTTATACAACATAATAGAATACTATTAGTGAAGGATGCATTAGACCTTTCATGACATGGTATGATCAAGGATGAAATTGGAAGCTGCTACATTACTATATTGTGGACACATCTTACTGATATTAGCATATAACAAAAATTTATTAACAACTCAAGCTATATAGGGGATACTCTATGAGTTTTGGTATTGAAGGAAACCCAGTCTATCACACATATGTGTATGGGTATTCATTTCCATTTTCAATAATATACCAAGGGAAAAATAAGCATCCCAAAGAACAATGTGAAATTTTGTAGGTTTTTCTAATGAACCCAAAGGATATTACTTATAAACTCATTTAGATTGAAAAGTGATTATAGAAAGAGAATTGAAATTTCAAGAAATGGAATACATAATGAATGGATATATTTAGAGAAATATTGACTTAAATGATGTTGATACTCTAGATACACATGAGTTGGTACATGAACAGTATCCATAAGATAAAGTGGGAGATAAAGATGTTACCTTGAGGTAAGTAAAGTGTAGGTAAACTCAAGAGGTTATAGAACCATAACATTATGGTTTTCCTATTACTAATTCATTTGAAACATTAATCCAATATTATAATGAACTTATAACCAAAAAGTAAGTAGATGAATGTAATGATGTTACTCAATGGAATAAATACACGCTTTATGATATAAAATATATATACCAAAATCATGTTTGTATTTTGGTAGACAATACATCTGTTGTAAAACCAATTAGTTTTAAATGGGTATTAAAGATAAATATGTACATATAAGGTAAGTACAAAACATATAAAGAAGTACTAGTGGTCACGTGTGTCAGAAAAAATTCAATGCATACACTCAGAAAAAACATTCACACCAGTAGTGATGATTAAATCCATTAGAATGTTATATCTAATAGCATCCTTCCATGATTATGAAATTTTGACAATGGTGGTCAAAACTACATTCTAAAATTGATTTTAGTTTAAGACATCTATATGATTCATCCTAATGTATTCACATAGTTACATAATTCTAAAAATGTGTTCAAGCTATGTGTATCCATTTATGGGTTAAAGTATGCATCAAAATCATTAAATTTTAGTTTTTATGAGACATAATAGGATTTGGTTTTGTAAAAAGATAAATTTATCCTTGTTTATATAAATATTATAATTCAAATTCAATAATTTTATTTGTATTATACATTGATTATATATTTATTGTTACAAATGAAGTGAATGCCTTATTGTATGTCTAGACTAGGTTAAAAGAATGATTCTACATGAAAGTCTTAAGTGGAGAAGCCAATATTCTATGGATCAATTTCAATCAAATAGATCTCAATGTTTTCTTAGGATATGAAAATGTATATACATTGAAAAGGTACCTTAAAGTAGTAGTATTGATAAATCCAAGAGATTGTTATTTCTATTGTCACGTGGAATCAATATCTCCAAGAAAATGATTCTTCAAACATATGTGGTGATTGAATGAATGAGAATAATATCATATAATTCAGTAGTGTGATCTATTATGTATTCAATTCTATATACTAGGTTTGATATTTACTTTTTTACATGGTGGGTAGATATCAATACAATCAATGTGAGATATTTTTGGAAGTTGTGAATATATTCGGATGTACTTGAGGAATACAAATTATATATTTTTGGTGTGTAGAAGAAATTAGGAAGTAGTTGTGAGAAGATAAACTATTGTTGTTTTCTAGATTGATCATGATGATCTGAAATCAGATTTAGGCATTGACTATTTCTTAAATGCTAGTTTATTGAGCTGGAGAATCTTGAAAAAACATATGGTTTCAAATTCTATAGCATAATTTGTGTATATTGTGGTTTCTGATGCAGTTAAATATGAAGTCTAGATACACATATTTGTCTTAGACATTGGATTCATTATTAATAGTGTAGAACATGTTTAAATTTGTTTTAATAATACAACTACAATTTTTATTTCCATGTATCCCATGTCACACAATAGTATAATGTCTATACTTTAGATATTTTTTTCTCTTGGGGTATTTTACTTTGATAGGTGAATTTATAGCTATTAGAGTATCCATAGTGGATAATGTAGAAAACCCCCTAACTGAAGTCATACTTGAGAATAATCATGATTCATATGTGAGTGCTATAAGATTGTGACTTTCTAGCAGTTGGATCTTGTGAAAGTGGCAGTGTTGAAAGTGGGATTCCGAGTCCCGACTTGTGTATATACCTTGATTACCATTTCATGATTACATTTATATATATATATTTGTTTATCTTACATAGATCACGTTAATACATATTATTTGAAAATAATTATGGTAATATAATTAGATTACATGTTATATAAATTTTTTATAATATTTCCATATCTATAATGATAACCTTAAAAATATCGTGACAGTAATCTTAATGTTATGCCCTATGGTCCAGATACATCAAAATAACATGACATAGATTATGTATTAATATGAAGTGTTGGGGGAACATAATTATTGAGAGTTATTATCATTTTCTCACCTGGTGATGTCTAGTAGGTGAGATCATGAAGAAATACCCGCTAATAGGAACACCACATGTTTCCGGTGACATTGGTTGTTCCTATCTATGGACATGCTTACAAGCCACCAGACATTATATAATTATCAGTGTTTCCCCTTTGATAATGTACCTTCATTTAAGGAAGAATCCAATACATAAAATTCATGGTTAGGTATCTTGGGTTGGGTGTCTCATTGGTGTTATAAAAATGAGTGAATTATCAAGATAGTGTTTTTCTCATCTGATTTGAGGAATTGAAATCTGAATCTCGGTTGATAATGATGGTAGTACCTTTATAAATGCATAGTCATGGTAATCAAATATTTGATTTTTCAGTCGTATCAACAAATAATAAATAATGGATTGTGTGATGACATAATTTTTCTTCATAATTTATGAGATATCATATGAAAAAGAGTTTAAATTATGCATTGGGTATTTTTAGTCTTTTTTGTCACTACATGACTATTACTTATCTCTTTAGAGGTCTTGATTCACTGAAATAATCCAATTCAGGCTGGTGAATAATATGAACTACTATAGAGATAATGTCCTATAGGGTTACACACAATATCCCATTAAATATTGTTCATTATTCATGTGAATTGGTATATATGACATAGTGGGACCCACCATAGGGTCTGAGACTTCAATGTCCTATTGATCACAACCAAATAAATAAATATATTATTTTTCAAGTATAATATATTTATGTTGAATTTATTTATTAAAATTATCTATAATGGTTTTAAGTAAATACATAATATAATATTATTAAAATGAAAATTATTTTAACATTCATGGTTTGTTTAATATTATCAGGAATTACGAGTCAAGACAATGACTCAAGTTTTATCAAATAATATATTTAATATATTTCATAAGGATGTGTAAAATTATAAATAGTGTTCATGAAATACATGGTAGACCATAATTAATTAATTATTTCTTATTTAGAGGATGATAAATATATAGTTTGTGTGGAATATTAACCCTATATATTTGACATCTTCTATATATATGAATTTAAGGAGATCATTTATGTTTTAGAATTCATTCTAACCGACTGAGATAAACTCTCTCCCCTGAAATAATTAAGGGAGAAAGGTTTATTGGAGTGAAAGTTCCAATATTTCCTTTGTGGATCAAGTTAAGGAGATCGTGATGGTCATATCGACATTGAGGAGATCTTTAGAGCTCCACGATATCACATAAAATTTGATGAAATGAACACATTCATAATCCTGAAACCCATGTGAATGATCTAGAGGGGGTTGAATTTAGATCCATCATACAGGGTTATATAGGGGTGAGATGTACTCAATCATGTGTTGACTCAAATTTTATAATCATTTATTTCAATTTTTTATTTAATAATTTCATTCACAATCATTGGTCCTCTACAAGGGATCAGATCATAATATTTGATGAATTTACATCACTCCAGTGATTAAATTTATAAAATAACCAACCAACTTGATCCCATTTTACACCTCAGTAACATAAATTAAATAGTTGTATCATGAAAATATGGAAGGAACATATAAAATGACATATGAATATGTTAATACTGACATTCAATACAACATCACATGGTGGACATAGTCCCATCGTCGGTTAGTCTCACTCCCTAATACCAAAATTGACATATAACAAGACAAATGATTACCCATTTTAGTGTAGCGAAATATAGTTGCACCCATAATAACATGTAATATATTATGTGTACCGAAAAATGTAATAAATCATGAGGCATAAACATAATAATTATAAATCAAATTAATTTGGTCCCATAATCAAGTCACATAGAATAACTAGATGGAATATCATAATAGGTCCCATTATAGAAGGGATTTAAGAATTATTGGATGTTAATAATAATATTACATGAAATATTATTTTAAATTGAACTGATTATATTAAAAATAGTACAGAAGTCCATTTCAAATGTAACTCTTAAGTGTTGATTTATGAAAAAGTTGTAATGAGTGTTCAATTAGGGTAAATGAAAAATTACATCCATTAAACCTGAAATAAATGAAAATTTCTTCCCTGACATACTGGATTATTTTAGAAATCATGGCTAGATAAAAAAAATTAATGATTTTTATTCGGAAATTTATAATAAATAATAAAGATCCATTTAAATAGGTTTTCTTATTTATGTAAGAGGTACAGAAAACCATTTAAAACAAGGATTACTACACCATGTAAAGGAAAATAAATCTATTTATATTTTTGTGGGTAATATATATATATATATATATTATAAAATAAATAATTAAAAATATTACATTGAGGAGCTCTGGAAATAGTTATAGATCATAATGCTACAGAAAAATTGGGTGTTTAAGAGAGGTTCCCTGCCTTTTGTGCAGAATTATTCATCACATACACTAAGCATCCTAGAAAATATATGTAGATTCATTAATTAATTTACAAATAAAAATTTATATCGATATTTTATTTAAATAATTTTATTATGTTCATTTATAACCATGTTACAATTATATATTCAGTATTTTTTCATCTTAGAGTTTTCGATTTATGGTTCCAATGTCAGATCTCCCAAGGATAATCATTGATGCTCTTCTCAAATGAGATTAAAACTATAGAAGTGAAATAAAATGGTATTAGTTTAATTATAAAAAATTAAATTGTCATAAATAGTTATAATTTTTCCAAGGTAAGGATTATACATTTATTAAAGGAATTAGCATTATTTAGTTAGTTCATTTTGTCATTTTTCCAACCCTTGTGAAGTAGTTTCAATTTATTTAATATAATTTCAATATATTTCTTCGATATTGTGAAAAAAAATTATAGGCATAATTTTTTAATTTTAAAATATTATAATTCAATTATAACCATTAATTATGTAATTAGTTGGAAAATAAAATCATCATACATGGAGGTGGTGAACCAACAAAATACAAATGGTGTTATCATTTTAAGAATATGAGTAGAAGGGAAGATGATGGACGCTATCAATTCTACTAACTCAATAATATTACACCATATATATTGTACAGATATTATTATACCATTTTTTATTTTATTGTTCCATATTATGAGAATCAAAAGAAAAATAAAAGAATATAATTAGGGTATTACCTTCTCATTTGGATGGATCTTATTGGGATTTCACATAAAGAACCATAGAGAAGTATTTTAATGAGACCAACAACACTAAGTGTTGTGGTAGAAGATTATTAATTTAATTTAGCATAATAGTGTTTATAAAAAAGACATAGAATGCCTGAGGATAATTCATACTGATGGATGGTATTTATAAGTGGATGAGAGTGGTGTTCTGAATATAATATATTTTAGTTAATTAAAATGGACAAAGACTAGCAGTAGTATTAATTCTTGTTACTATATATTGTAAATCATAAATGTGAGTCTAGAAAAATGGGATCATTAATCCACAATGACATAGTAATTCATGTATTTACCATATAATTATAAATATCTCATTTTTACATATTCCACTATTAACTAAAAAATGAACTAATTTTTAAAAAAAATGAAAAATATCCACCATAATTTTTATTAAAGTTTAGATAAAAAATGAAAATATTTTTATTAAAATATTTTTCTAAATATTATAAATTTAATATTTTAATGATATTTTAATTTATCTTCAAAATATCAATTTTAACATTCGATATATTATAGTATCCATTGAAAAATTGCTAATGGTCAAATGAAATTATATTATCATTAAAATACATCAAATTAATAATTTTTATAATGATAGAATTGAAAATTATTCTTTTCAATCGTAATTTTTTTATTAAATAAAAATTAAATCAATTATGATTTATTAAAAGTTGAAACAATTAATTTCTCATTTTTATATAATTTATTTACTTCTACAATGATATAAATATATAAAATGATTCTTTAATAGGTTGAAAAAAATATTATTTTATATATGAATATGTGAGGTTAGTATTCTAATTTTTAGGTTAATATTACTAACACTCAAATTACCATTCCAGTGTTTAGATTACTGTTCAAAAGTTCAAATTACTATTCCAATGATTATATTTTTAATGATCATATGGTTTACCTAAATTCTATAAATAATTATTATTTCATTCACTATTCCATCAATCATATTTTCAAACATGGTTGTATAGATATTTAATTTCAAAATTAACATTTCATTACTAATATTATTATTTATTTCTATATTGTTTTCGCGAGTATAGTTGTAACTCCAAAATATAAAATTTTTGTCAATAAATTATTGATTTTTAGAAAATAATATTATTAATTTATTCAAATTCTGAAGATAATGTTTAATGAAATGAATATATTTTTATAAATAATTATTCCCAAAATAACTTATTATTAAATTTATAGATTTTTTGAAACATACTTATATTTCATTGATTGCGGAAAAATACTGATTTTTTAAAACTATCATCTATTGTGATTGTAAAAGCAAAGTATGATCATGAATTTAATGGTAAATTAATAATATTTCCATTAAATTATAATTCATAAAAACAATTATATACTAATCAGCAATATACATTATCAAGATATAAAAATAATTTAAGAATTAAAATGGATTTTTCTCAAAACAAATTATTTAAAATCATGCTTTACAAGATACATATAAATAGATTTATGATACTTATGGAGATTTAATTTGGAAAAATAAATTATTGTTATAGAATTATCATAGTTAATATTACTTAATAGGATCAACAAAATATTTTTTATAATAAATAAGAAAAATATTTAAAATAATCATCATAGAAAGTGGGTAAATCATGTCAACCTAGGTTAAAACTTAGTGATAAAGTAACTATTTTCCTTCATAAATATTATAGGATCTGTATATTTATAATATTATATTCTTAGGATCCATATTATTATGTTTTGGCATATTTTTTTATGAATATGACCTATATAATAATTTATGAAAAGAAGAATGAAAAATGTAACTTTCACTTTTAAAAATATGTTATATGTTCAAAGAGAAAAAAATGAATGTTGTGGATGAATATTAATTTTTATTTTGAGAATAATGAAATTATTTTCATCATATTAATGTATTTATAATATTTTTTAATTAAATAATTTCCATTAAATTTTTTCAATGCAAATAGAGTATTTATTTAATTATAAGGAAAGAAAATGAATAATTTTAAAAAAACAATAATTTTTAAAATTTTATTAATTATTTTGATATAGAAATTTATTAGATAATTATCTCAATTATGGGGTGTTTTAAAATAATATAATCCAGTTAAATATTTATCTTGGGGTCTTTAATGTTAAATTAAATTAGTAGTTCATAAAATGAAAATAATATTTTTTTTAATAATTATTATTTTATTAAAAGATTATAACTTTAAAAAACTTATATTTGAAAAAATGAGTTTATTATTGTTTTAAAAATAAATCATCATCTATAAATGAGTCATTTCACCATTAATGGTAACATTATTGAGCCTTTAAGGTAGAAATAGTTGTTACCATGTTTATGGATAATAAATAGTTTTTTTGTTACACGTTCTTTTATTAACAATAATTATACACACATAATGGATTTGGGTTTGATTTTTTATATAATTTTTATAATAAGTGGGTTAAAATTATCTAATATATCTAAAGGGTATATTATCTAGGAATAAAATTAATTATCGTGACAAAAACTAAAATCGTAAACCGTAGTAACCTCAGAGTTAATGGGAATGAAAATTTTAAATGTAATTATTTTTTAATTGTTGATGTATCTGTAGGACTTATATTCCCTCCTCTATATTATTTATAAATTTTTGAGGAACTAGTTTTGAGAGTGACTTTGGATTATTTAATAATTATTGGTATTTAGAAAAATTCCACTCTTTCTCAAAAAATATAGGCAACTTCTTAAAATCATTTAAAAAACACAAGAAAACCTTTATTTAGCTAATATTGACCCAAATTACTTCATTATAATAATTTAAATGTATTGAGGTCCTTATTTCGAGTATAAATCACATTTAGTGAGGGTTTTTAATCCAAATGAGGTTGTTTGAAGAAGAGGTGTCGTTCTTAATGGAGTGTTTTATTTATTTATGTTTCTACCTCATTAAAATATTAGTCAACTATAATGATACAATAACATAATCATATATCATATAATGATATTTTTTTATTTCAATGGAAATATATATACCCTTATCCTCTTCATTAAAATGGGAATTCAAATAATTATTTGGGTGTAAGGGGGACTAGTGCCTTGAGAATAGATGTGTTTTTTTACATTACGTCCTCTCATGTCTATTTATAATAATGGATTGAAGGTATTTATAGTATATTAATGATAAATTTATCATTATATAAAATAAATATATCTTATATTTTCATAAATTTTTAATTATTGAAAAATAACAATTTCAATCATTTATATGTACAGCTTACGATCTATATGATTTTAGAATAATAAATTAATCATAATCCTCATTCATGATTTGTTTTTAAATAATATAATTTATATATTAAAATTATAATTTCCCATAGTTATTATTCTATATATAATGAACTAATTACCCCATGGAACATATTCAACAAACCAAAGTCATTTCAGAATAATGATTCAAATATAATCAAAACATATAACATGTATATAATGTTTATATAATTGAATATAATACATTTTTAAAAAATATTAAGGGTGATAATCATGAAAAATTCAATTAATAATGAAAATAAATTACCTGATTTTATTATTTATGATGATAAAGAACATATGTGATGCGTCAGACATGAGTTAAGGGAAAATATTTTATGTAATCCACTTTTATTGTTTCTCTCCCAACTCTTTTTCTTCCATGTCCATGTTCTGCCTAATGATCTAAAAAATTATAAATTGTGAATTAATGGTTCATTAAATTAATTTTGACTACATTTTACATTAATAGAATGTTTTTTAAAATAAATATTTTTTTTTTGATTTTATGTAAGATATGCGTTACATTAAAAACCTCATTTTAAATGTTTTAATTATTTATTTTATTAATATAACACTTGCATATACAAATTATTTGAAATAATTTATTAATATATTTTTATGAATATTAATGAAATATTATTGACTGTTTATGTAACTTTTGACATTCAATTTAGGTTTTTCAAAATTAATCTTTCTTGTATTTTCTAAAGAATGTGTTGTATTTACAAAAAAAAATGAAATAATGGATGATTAGTTTAATGTAAATTGTATAAAATGTTTTTCCCAATGATAAAACATTATGGTATATTTTTATTTTTCTATATATATTATTTTTTCATTAAAAATAATCATCTTTACCATTTTTATATTTGTTATGAAAATAAATGTAATAGATATTTTGGTATATGGAAATGTTTTTTTATGGGAGTAAGGATGTTTATAAACCACCATTTTTTTCATTTTATTATCTCTCTATCTAATATTATCAATCTCTGTTTAATGTTTTTTAATACTTCTAAATTCGATATTCATTTATTTATTGAATATTACATTCTTTTCCCCTCTTCCCTTAGAGGGGTAATACATTCCTTATGTTCATTTCCTAAAAACATTTATTCTCAAATTTCCCTTGAATTTAATATGAGGAAATATTATGTACCCAATTTATATTCATGGATAATTATTATTATTATTCATTATGATTTTTTTATTTTATGGAATACATAATCATGAACATGTTATCAAGATTTCACCTAGATAGTTCTTTAATGTATCATTTAAATATTTTATCTTATGAGAAATTACTTATTAGATGACGGATTAAACATAATCCATTATAGTATTGTATCTACCAAGTCATATTGTCTTGGTTGTTATTTTTTACTAATTATTATGACATTTCATATGTTGGTACCTCATTTACTATAATTATATGATCTTTTTAAATCATTTTTATGTTATTCTATAATGTGATTTTTCCTGACCATTCTATTATATGATATCATAGAATGCCTAGGTATCATCTTTACTCCATTACTAGGTTTTATAGAACACTCATTTATATTATGCCTTACCCTTGTTATCAAATGCATTTTTTCGATATCAAATGGATTTATGGTATCACTATTTAGGATAGAAAAATACTTTTGTATCTATTTTAGATTACTATGTTCTCTTATATACCTAGCCATCTTAAGAAATTAGTCATCTTAATACTTTCGTTGTAATTATTGGATGTTTATGTTACATGTTATGTAATGGTATGTGTAAAATTACTGGGTCTCTAAATTCTCTATCAGATAAATTTCGTGATGATTTGGGGATTATGATTATATATTTTAGACCCAATCCTAACATATATTGATATTACATGATTTTAAATTAATATTTATTATATAACATATATACAATCTTAAGTACAGTAACAACTTAGTGTATATGGAAACACACAAAAAAAATTATCATAGTGGTAGCTGTTCAATGTCTCCCATAAAGATTCCCACCTTTTAAATTCAACCTAAGAACATTTTTCATAACCTAGGTAAAGTAAAAATAAGAAATAGATTATAAGAGATGATCTATAAGGGTAAATAAAGGAAAATAATTATCATAACATGAACAAAGGGGTATGGAACTTGATAATAACATTATAATATCATACTCTACCTATTAGAGATCATAATAAATATTTGAATTTCATAAGAAATAAATTATAATGACATAATGAGCATAATCCCTGAATGCATTACATATGAATGTAACATATAATTTTTGGAAACACGTAATAAAACAATAACCCTATATCAAGGCATCTAACCATGGATATGTAACATGATAGGATTGGGTTCATCACTTTTTTACCTACTTTGGGATTGTGATTCCCTCTCACGTACCCTCTTACTTAGGGCATGTGATGTCCAACCATGTACCATATTATTTCAGGATTGGGATGTCCTCCTCTGAACCCTCTAGTTTCGGGATATGGATGTCATCCCAACTACACTCTTGTTATAGGATTGTAATTTCCTCCCATAAACCCTATTGTTTTCAGATTAGGATTCCATCCAATGTACCCTATGATATCATAGAAAAATACCATTACCCAATTTATTAGTGTTATATATAGGTCCCTCCAATATAATATTGAATCCATAAATACATGTGCCACAAAATAAAAACAATTCATAAAATAACCCATGATATCCAATAGGTATCATAAATATGTAATAATGTCATAAACTGTGAGAAATTACACACATTCCATAATCATTTCATCAAGAGCATTACTGATTAAATATAAAAAATAATAAAAATATAACCAGTGAATGAAATTGATTTCCTAAGCATATAACAAATGAAAGATAAATTAATTTAAAAAAAACTATAACCTGTAAAATAGAATCAAATTTGGAAATCATATAACCCATTAAACATAAACATATTTCATTAACATATAGCCCGCGAATGCAAAGCGGTTTTCATAAAGATCATAACATTAAGAATAAATCATTCCAAGAAGGAATATGAAAGTAACATTTATATCATTTCCTAGATAGGCACGACTAAAATAAATAGATGCCATCATATATGGAAAATAATTTTGATTTATCATTAAAAACAATTCATAAGGAATGTATTCTTTCTTATTATCAAATAATATTTTTAATACATAAAACCATTTGAAAATAATTCTCATAAAAAATAACTTGAAAACTTATAAATAATACATGAAATATTTTTGATATCTTTTTTTCCTCGAAAAAATGTAAAATATGCATCATGTCATTTTAAAAACATTGTTCTTTGGAAACACATTAAAAATTTTAATAGAAATATTTAAAACCATTGGAAAACAATTACAGTAAAAATATATTGAAAACATATAATGAATGTGTGAAATTTTTTGGAAACCCTCTTTACATTAAAATAAAGGAATGAATCATGAACAAAATTTTATGTTGCTTTTCATTGAAAACATAAAACAGAATTTGGAAACATTTTAAAATAAAATTTCATTGAAAACATATAAAAGAATATTAAAAACAATTTTAATACCATTAAATTGAAAATTAATTTTTTAAAAAACTTTTTCTTAAAAATTATGCATTTAAATGGTAAAATTATGCTTCATTGAAATTACATTGAGTAAATTCTTACATTTTAAATGATGTAAAAAGGAACATTCCTTTTTAATGGTAAAAAACATAGAAAAAGTACCATGTTCATAAATAGATAAGAAAATTGTTTTGAAAAAATTGTTTAAAAACAAGGTTGGGTGAAAATTTTATTAAAATATTATATGATAATAGTATAATATTATTGGAAACCCTTTTTTAGAAAACATGTTTTTGAAGTACATTCATAATTTCATAAAAACACATTCATAACTAAATTATGTACTAATGAGTGGAAAAATGGTACCAATAAATGAATATATCATTAATAATAGGATTATAATATAAGTGATGATTTTTAATAAGATATGTGTGATAATATTTCATCAAAGTATTCATAATCATAAAAAATCTCGAAAACTGTTGAGATTATTTCCACACACTCTTACGACTTGGTAACATTGAACCATAGCCCACATTTAAGAAAAAAGACATTACCTGAATATTAAATTGCAATTAAATTAGTTATATTGAATATATAAATATTCAAATGGATTTATATACACATTAAAATATAATTTTGGTGCATAATATAACATGTGGCTCAAAGAATGAAATCTGAGACAAAATTGTATCATCGATTTGGTAGATTTTAAAATTTTAACCCCATGAAATGAAGATCATTCATTTGATATATAGATACACCTAAATAAAATTATAATAATCTTTAAATATAACCATGGGTAGTATAAAAACCACATTAAAAGAATTTATGGTGAATAAATCTGGTATCTCACAGAAATAAATAGTGATATGAAATCCCCTAACCATGTGTCTTGACTGTCATTGTACTAATTCAAAACTCATGAATGATAAATATAAATATATTTTAAATATATTTAAAACCATATTATTAATTTTAATACCATATGGGGTTGGATTATGTCTTTATATTACCCTCTTGTTAATAATTCAATGTTATGGTTTCACATTGGGTAATATCTGCATTGTTTTCTCATTTGTCTTAATTTATCATATATTTGGTCCTTATAAATATATCATGATTTACAGAAATTACCACATTATTTATATATAATTTAAATTAATTATATTTTTATTATAATAATCGATATAATATATATTTTAGAAAGGCCAAACACCATTAATGGAGACGGTAGTCCAGACATATGCATGAATGCTATTTCACTTTAAATATTATTTTGAAAGTTATAATGTCGAAGACATATATGAATATTTATGTATATAGATAATTGTTATATTAGATTTATTATATCATATAGAATTCATATATATTCACTAAACCCAAAGATAATACATTTCATGTATGTATGAATGTATCACATCGCTTTGTGGGGGTGGTAGATGACACTTCCCCAACTGAAATTATCATATTAACTAAAAATGGAAAATATAGTTACCTGTGTTTTAAAAGAATTAAATAATATTTAATACATAATAAATATAATATATAACATATATAAATATATTGTATAAAATAATTTCCACCATGATATGAGTTATAAGAAAAAATTATCAATCGTTATTTTGTGGGGAAGTAGTTCATTGTACACGTAAACAGTGGATTTATAACCCATTAAATTGAGGTGTTTGTAAGTATAGGTGAAAACCAATATCATAAAAACATACTAGTATACTATGTATAAAATTTAATTGATACATTAATAGAAAAAATATATTGCGTGTAGGGTAAAGAAAATAAAATTAAGGATATTGAGTGAAGACGTTATCTCATAATTGGGTAACTACTTTTGGTTTGTGGAAAAAAATTCATTGGATTGAATTATACAAAAATGGAATATCAAAAAAGGAAGATATTGATTTTGGGAATATTATTGGGATTATATTGGAAAATCCAAATTAGTTTTATCGGTTTTATTATGTGGGATATGTGGTATCCTTTATTAAGAAATGAAAAGTGCTCACTTGGAATTATTGAGAACAAGTTAGGTGTACAAATTTTATTTCCCAAAAAAATCATACCAAAACAAAATATTTATAATGGATATTTTATGGATGAAATATGGCTATAAAATTTGTTTTTTACAAGTTGATAGGTCTTTTGGGACTCTAAGATTAATTTTTAGTCCATAATTAAGCTTACTTTGACATTAATCGTTGTGATTAATTTTAATCAAATTTACTAATATTTTAGGAAAAAATAACATAAAATAATATTAATATAAATATAAACCTATTAAAATGGTTTATATAAATTTTTTTAAATTAAATAAATAGAATTGAAAAATTAACATTAATTCTAATCCTGTAGATGAAATGAAATAACAGGTTTTTAAAGTAGAAAAATGTTCTAATGCTTTTCATGTTTTAATACTCAAATTAATTTTTAAATTGATTATAATGTAAAAATTGTATTAATATATCCATTATTGATATAATTTGACATTAAAAAAATTAATATATAATTTAAAACTAATAACTATTTAAATTAAAAATTATTTATTAACAAAAATATAGTATTTTTCACTATACATCAACAAATGATGTTTCTCATAAAAATCCAAAAAATTCACCCTAAGCTCATTTCAGAATTAAAAATTCAAAAAGGAATTTTATTTTATAACATTTAAATTTCTAAATGTCTCATAAACATGTTTTTTTGTTCATCACATAACGACATGAAAAGTCATTCATTCGAGAAAATTTTACTTTTAAACATATAAATGCATTAACAATATTATATATTTCATTATCAAAATCGTTTGATTATATAAAACCATTATAATATTTTTTGAAATGTAGTTATCACTATTATTGTTTCTAATTTTTAATAACTACGTCATAACTATCTTTTCTAAATAATTATAACAACAAAATAATGTTTCTTAGAAACATGTTATTTCGTATAACGGACACAAATTCGGTGTTTAATGTAGTGAAATACACATAATGGTTGCGTTCATCGCAATCAATGTCAGTATTTCATGTAGATAAATTTTAAGAAACCACCTCTTATTTTGAAGTACATTTTTCTTCTATTCGTTTTCCATCAGTTATTTTTTAGAAAACAAGGGGAAAATGGGGAAATGGTTATTTTAGGGTTACACAGAATGTAATTTTATATACACGCCATATAGTAAGGTCATGTAGTCTAAGGATACATGGAATGTCAGCATGATGGCATGGGAGAGAAGAAAAATCCACTACACACTGTGAACTACCTGATACACGCTGTTTAGTCATGTCAGCAGGTAGATGCAGGATGCGTAATGTAACTCGGTGAAATTATCGATTGTAAAATGATATACATGCTATGTACATGTATTTACACAAAGTTTACTAAATTTTCCTAGCTTAAAATGATATTTTTCCTCATTTTATCCTCATTTTAAAATGAGACTCACCAGGTTGAAGAACAAGGAGGTCAGAGCTCGTTTTTGCTTCAGAAGTTTCATCCAATCACCAATCCATTCAATGTATATCTTAATTGAATCCTATTGGCATGAGATTTATTCTTCTATATTCGTTCTTCATAATGACTATTCATGATGATGTTATTTATGGTTGAATGTATTTCTATTTTTCTTATATCTATGTCGTTCTAGGTCAATTCATGTGTTTGCGTCAAAGTATATCGATTGTACGACATCAAGGTAGGTGGTCTCGTGCCACTTATTAATTGTTGAGGTGTTTATATGTGCCATTGTTCCACACACACATGTTTATTATGTTTCCATGAATTTAATTTTATCTATGTTGTTATTAAATATTGTTTTGGTAATAAATTTATAAAATTAAAGGAGTATTAGCTTCATTTTTCTAGTTAAGGGCCACCGTACGAGTGCAATTCCCTTAGATAATGTCTTTGGACGTTTTGGACTATGACTTCTATATACATTCCTTTTTTTCCATTTTTGGGTTTTCTAAAATGAATTTTATTATTATCTAGAATTACAATTGTGTATCAATTGTAAGTGTTTGATTATGGATTTGGGATTGTATTTTACCATTTTCTGTACAGTGAGTTTCATTTTATTCTGGTCATAATGTTTTATTGTATTTAAATGAATTAATGGTAAATAAAATTTTGTGATACATGGGTTCATCTTAGAACACTGTTAATATACTCTCATGACTATAATACCTTTCACCTTGACATGGGTTAATTTTACAACACCATGGGAGGACTCGAGTGGCTTTTAATTTATATGTAATTAGTAATACATGGGAACCTTAGAAGGACCGACAAGGATGAACTAAATTGACATAATATTATATTTCAAATAGAGTGATACCTTGGGCTCCCTAGTAGGACCACTAAGGATGGAATTTCATGAACTTATACCAATATAGAGAGTGATACTCGGGGCTCCCTAGAAAGACCACTCAGAAAAAACTCTTAGGATGTCGGTAGATTATACATGTAGCGATACTTCAATTCTAAAATAGGAATATCAAGAATGGACTCAGGTTATACATAAATGATAGAATAGGATGAAATTTGACATGGCTTACAATCCCATGTACATGCATGGATTCAGACATTACATGCTTGTTAGAAGGGCTTCTAAGACATATGTTGTTCTTACCTTGTTACGGGGAATGTTAGGCTTATGTTTAATTTTAAGACTATATTACTTTATGTAAATGAAATACTAATGAATGTAGTAATCTATATAAATCAATACCTTTATTTGTAAGATTGTTTACTTCTTAGTGACAACTAGTTTACCGCACGTTCTTACTATATACAATTGTTTTATATACTCACTAATAGATTGGAATATACCATTAGTGGTTGACTACTGGGATTCATTTCTCACAACTTATTTGGGTTATGTTTTTCGTCCCAAACTAACTATATTTAAACATGTGTCGATTGGGGAAAGGCTCCCTATACAGGTACATGATTGTTTCGTAGGATCTGGAGGGCATGGGACAAAGCTAATGATTGTGATGCTGCTAGGTTTAATTTTGTTTTACCAAAATTTGTTATTTCGTTATACTAGAATGCAGTGCATATTGTTTCACTATTTTCAAAGAACATGTTACATGCTGCATCATTTTGATATCATATTCCATCTAGTTAACACATTACATCTGTCATTAGTTGTTTTCTTCGATATCATGTTGATTAATGATTCCACCATTTGTTAATATTTATCTTCTAATCTACACTCACCCAATGAGGGAATATTTTCCCCTCCATTACACCCAAGGACCTAGCAACTAGTCAGAAGCTTCTGGAATTAGTGGAAATGGCTTGAGGACATGTGGCCAACTGGGGATAGGGCATCGTTGAGTGGTTTCTGGACCCAAGATGTTACAAAGTGGTATAAAAGGGTTTTATTTTCTACTTTTTCATACTATTTGGAGACTATAGACATGGATATAAAGGAAATGGAGATTGTTAATTAGCAATGATCTGGTGTAGCTACCCCGTGTATGGGGAACATTGAAATTCCATCAAATAAAATTGTTCTTAATGATTTTGAGCTATTACATTTGATCTGATTTCACCATTGGGTAACACAATTGATTTATGCTATTACTATTTAGGTGTTTGTAGGTTCTATTTGTATTTCAAAATGATGAGATGAGGGTGTTACATCTCATTTATCATATAGGAAATTATTGAATGTCATTCCATGCATTTTTCTATGCCATCCAAGATGAATTAGATAATGCATGTTGTTGTGATAGGTTTCATGATAGATATGCCTCTTGTTGTGATAGTACCATGAGAGATATTCTTGCTATTGTGATTGGTATATTGGTAAGTGATATGGTTCTATTGAATGGACACATTTTTTATCTAGATTTGAACAATGATTTGTTCTTATGGAGTTTGAAACAATGATTTTTTGGGAGTATGGGCCCTCATGGATCAGAATCTGGCATCCTGATGGTTGGTTTTTCTGTAGAACATGGTTTTTCTAGGAAATGTTGAGTTTCTATTCTAAAAAAACCCTTATACATGGCGTTTAGTATAGCCTTACATGACGTATGCTCTTCTTATATTGGGAAGAAGGTGTTGCATGTTTGTGAAGAACACATCGTGTACCATGTGTACACATGGAATACACCTTGACCATGTACCATATCATTTGATAAGGGAATACATGTTTTCGGGGATTTAGAAGGACACACCATGTAATGGAAGTATACGCCATATATATGTTGATGGTGTATCTGATCATGTGACTAAAAACATGCGTGGATGAAAACATGGTCGTACATTCCATGTCAAGAGTGAACATGTTGTGTAATCTTACAAAAAAAATTATCGTGTTGTTTTATCTGTGTAGAAGGGAGGAAAATTCAACTGAACACTATTTCCTAGGTGGAAAATGTCATCTGTGAGGTGTGTTACATGACAATGTTTGGTTGAAATACAAGCCCATTAAAATCCTTAGGAGAACACACAATGTATGGGGATATACATGTCGTTTACCCCTATCCTATTTGGAAAACTAGAGTGATTATATTTACCTATTCTGTTCTAGCACATCAGAGTAACAGATCCCTTTTTTGAATAGTCAGTTCTGAGGTGTGTGTGTTGGACCATGTAGTGGCATGTCACCATGATGACCAGGAGATGTATGTCGGGAGATCAGTGAGTATCATAATACATAAATGGTGGGACATGGACTACCGATGGACCCTACAATTGTTCCAGCTATGGCACACGATGTTTTACTAGATGTCGGTGTAGACACACAGTACCGAGCTGGTTTTATATGGTTCATTATGACCATCTAGGGAGTAGTTAAGGATGCCACATTGATGTGTGATCTGAAATGTATATTCCAAGAGCATAATATTCCTACCTTTTCATGGGATGATAGAATACAAGAAATGGAATCATTTCTAGAACCTCTGATGACTATCTTCGAGCATCTGGATATGCCTCTCAAAAAGAGGGTAAATCTCACCACCTATATGCTGCGCGATTCTGACAAAAGATGGTGGGATATTATCATGAAGGAAGGGAGTCATTGGTATATAAAAAAGGAATAATTTCAATCATACTTATATGATTATTATTTTCCCAAAATGCTGAGTGCCAAATGATCTCAACTATTCATGCACCTGTAGCAAGGAACACTATCAATTATGGATTATTCTTCCTTGATTTTTCATCTTTAGTGATTCACAACTTTTTTTATCGGTGATGACGTACTGAAAGGTAGAAGATTTTAGAATGGCCATAGGTTTTGCATCTGATCTTAGGTGATTGTCTTTAGGTATCCTTTAGTATATACTATTGTAAATATAGAACAGATTACCAAGCATAATTTGCGGGAAGTTGGTGGCACGAGCCAGGGTTGTTGGGAATTGATGTATGGTATCATCTCAATCAAAATAAAGAAGAATTGTACATAGCTTTCATGCAAGTAAACGAGCAGTCAAAACCTTTAATAAAGTAGCCAGGTGTGGTGATACTAGTGCATTAGGCGAGGGAATACAAGGCCCCAGTGACCAAAGGACCCAGTTTATTACCAAGATTACAGTATTATGTGGTTTCTATAATTATTCTATATAATGTTTCCACAAGTGGCTAGTGATAGTGGTTCTAAAGAGAATACCCATGCAGGAGTATGGTTAGTAGGTTCTCACCAGTATGGAAACTGGAATATGTTATGGTGTTCACGAAAAGGTGGTGGGCACGGTCATGGTAACTAGGCCCCAAGATCTCAACGACAATCGGGAGGGTAAAATTTGGGTGTCCAAGAAGTGTATTAGTGTTTGGGTGTTGGTTAGACTTATGCAGTGAAACTAACCCAACAGAAGTAGGTACTACGACTTTCTACAATCATATGTACTATCCTACTCACCTCTGTTTTATCTTCTACACTTTTCGATATTGGTACAACACATAGTTTTATATTTTTGGCAATTGCTGAAAGTGTTGGACTCTGTGTTTATAATTATTCTATTATGATGACAGTAGAAACTCCATTAGTTATTAGAACAAAATATTTTCATCAGTACAAGTAGTACCACCTTTATATTGGTAGGTTTCAAATTCTATAGAACCTCTATATCGTAGAGATGATAGTATTTGACGTCATTCTCATACTAGACTTTTCAAATCCCAGGTAAATAATTAATAATACATATTTCATATTTATTAATATTTGTTAATTAAATATTAATTTTACTTTAAAGGGGTTTCTATGTTCGATAGCATACCCGATACCCAAAAACGGGTTTATTTGAAATCTTACATTGCACACTAATAAAATATTATTATTATATTAAATGGTTTTTAACTCCTAGTCATTTTATTGGAGGGAATAAACAAAACTAACTAAAATATGATTATTCAAGTTTGTAAAATTTATTTAAATTTATCCAATAAAATTTAGAGGCTTAAAATGTGAATGAATCTAATTTTAAGCATAATTTATATTAAATGGTCGATTTACCACCTTATAATGGAAAAAAATCCTTAAATATAGTTTTGGTCACTTTAATAAATTCTATTTGACAAAATAAAATCATTCTTTATAATGGGGAAATCAAAATATACATTGTGAATTTTTTTGGAATTTTTCTAATAAAGTTCATTTTCTAATGAATAGTGAAAAATATTGTATTTTAATTCAAAACTGCATTTTAATCTAATTTATTTATATGGTTAGATTATATTTTTTATTGGTTTTAAATTTTAATGATAAAATATTCTTACAATTTAATCCCATGGTGGTCAATGGAATTAATTTCACATTTAAATTGGACATAAACAAGTGTTAATCTTTTGATATTTATTGTTTCTTAAAAACACGCTATTTGTTTTAACAACAGAAATTGATTTTAAATTAATTAATACAATGTATATGATTTTAGTTTGGTTACATAGACATCATTTTTGAATTCTAAATATCAAATATATCTTAGGCTTAATTTTTGGTAGTTTTCTGAAAAACTTCAATTTTTTATGAAAATTGAAACTACTTAGTAGTAGTTAAAAAACTAACTTTTTCATTTATATGAAATTTTACCCCTTCTATGAATTGAATTTCAAAAATGCGACATACATGGTTGTTACTAGTAAGGAAAATTTGGTTCAATAAGATGAAAATGATTTTTGGTGAATAGTAAATTTTGACTTTTATTTACAGCGGTTAAACGTAAATAGGGTAATTCAAGGTAAAAAAATATTATAATAATTAAAAATTACCTTAGCAGTTGTACTAACCTTATTGGATGAGTAATGGCCGACCATGGGAATCCTTGGGTCGATTTTGGGACCCCATGTAGCCACTGATGAATGATAATGACACATTATTTTAATTAACTTAAAGTAAAGGGAAAATGACATAAAAAAGTATCTCTTTGTAAATTAATTTTTTCATTGTGTTATATAAGTTATCTTTTCAACTATAAATATTAATTGGAAATATAAAAATATTTCCTACATCATGGTTTTTTTATAATTTTTAGACGTCGATTAAATTATATTATTTATGAAACAATAATGATGCAGTGTTTACCTCATTAATAAATGATTTAAATAAATAATATTATAAATATTAAAATAACATCCAAAAACTGTCCAATTTTCATTGTATGAATTTATTTCGACCATGATTAATCGTATCTAATACCTTAATGAGTTTTTGACTGTTAGAAACCGAATATAATTATATAATAAAAAAATATTATCACACTTTGCTAAAGAGCCCCTCCTCCCCCTTATAAAAATCCCACACATCTAACAAATTCCCTACCCATCTCAAGCATTTTGACTAGTCAAAACTATGACTAATTAATCTAATTACATCTATATCCTCCTCATAGAATCCTTACCTTAGGCAGAAGGCACTTCAAGATAACCTTTTGGTTCGACCCAAAGGGACTTACCTAAATTAAAGGTTACAGTTTCTCTTAAATTCATTTGTTTTATTTTCTTTTATTTTACATCTCCTACCCCTAAAATATTTTTATTCCTTTATTTTATAAAACCACCAGTATTATCAATGTAATATTATGTTTTTATGAGAATGATTCGATCTAGACTTACACACACCACCATCTAATGGGTGATGAACATACTGTTTCTATGGATGGAAAACTAACGCCTCACGAAACTCTGATTGTTCGATTATCTCCTTCCACCTAACATAGTGTCCATTAAAATGGAACAATATTTATATATGATATATATTATTTATATGTTTTCTTTATGATTCGGTATTTCTTTTTATATCAAACCTTTATGGTTTTCATTATGGGTAAGAGCGATAATTTCATTTGAGGTAGTGCGGACTACCGCCCCCTCAAATTGAAATAATTCATTAATGCCATATGTGGGACATATAAAGGATTGAGTTAATTATATTATATATGATATTATATTGTAATTATATTATACCTATGTAACACCCCATGATTTCATAGTGTGTTATTTCTTTAAAATAATTAAATAACATGCACTACACGCAACAATGATTTCAAGCGCACCATGACTTACCAAACAAGCAGTTCAAAAGATGTTATGATTAGTATTAACTAAATTTTAAAATTTATATAATCCTTATAATTTTAGAATCAATATTTTTAGTTTATTAGAGATAATGTAAGAACAAATTCATTTTTTTCAGATAAAAGAAATATTTTTCAAAAAATGCACTTTTACCAACTTTAAATAGTGAAACCCTTTTTTTAAATCCAATATTTTAAACATTTATATATTCAATTTGACTAAATAAATTTATTATTTAGAATGGTGACATCAAAACATTACAAGGTAACACCCCATGCTTCCACGGTACGCTTCTCTTTGAATAATACAATAGCGTGTATTGTACGCAACTTCGTATTCTAACACACACAACAACCAATCAAACTAGCCGTTTTGAATAGTAATACCTACTTTTTGAAATTTTATAAATTTTAACTCTCAAAATGGACTTCATTTTTTAATTCGGAATATCGAATTTATCCTAGGGTGAAATTTTGGAACTTTTCGGATAACATTTATATTTTGATGAATAGTGAAAATTACTAAATTTTAATTAAAAACAACATTTATAATCGAAATAATTTATATTGATAAATTATGAATTTGAGTGGTTTAAAGTATATTTGGAATATAATTTTACCATTTAATACAATGTTGGTCATTTTAAAAAATTTCACAGTTAAACCGGACATAAACAACTGTCAATCTTTTGATAGTTATTATCTCTTAAAAACACGCATTTTGTTTTAACAACGAGAATTAATATTAAATAAATTCCTACCACTTCTGTGTTTTGAATTTGGAAAAATTGATTCCATATTTAGAATCAGGATTTCCAAATTGTGCAAATAGGTAAGTTCTATTTTTAGACATTTTGAATAATTGCTTCGGTAAATATTTTATTTACCGTGGTTAAAGGGTAAATCTGTTAAATAAGGGTTAGAAAATAATATTATAATAACAATAAATTACCCTAAAACGTGTCCTAACCATATTTGTGGATACATGTCTGACCATGTACATCTTTGGGTCGATTTGTGGGACCCCATGGGGCCACTTGTAGGTGATAGGGACACATTATTTTAATTAAGTTAAAATATATACAAAAATGACATAAGCATATATCTTTTAGAAAAACAATTTATACATAGGGTTATATATGTTGGATTTTAAACTAAAAATATTCATTAGAAATATAAAACTATTTCCTACATAATGTTATTTTATTTATAATTTTTAGACATTAAATAATTTAATTTATTAATGACACAATGGTGATGTAGTAATTACCTAATTAATGAAAAATTAGAAAACATAATATTATAAATACCCAAATAAATGTAATTTGAGACTTTTTATAAATACCAATAATTTTATAGGTTAATATGACATTTTATTCTTGATTTAATTAACGTTCTTCGAAGTAATAAAGTTTTTATGATTTTTAAAAAAAATCTATTGTTAAATAGTGTCAAAATTGACAAAAAATAGATTTTAAAATAAATATTATATTATTAATTGATATTAAATTTCTAAAAATATAAGGTTCATCCAAGAGACTTATATCATGATATGTGTATCATTAATGGACTACTTTGGGGTCTCTTGGATGTATATAGTATGTTTATTAACCATATAATATAAAAATACAAAGAGACATTGTAAAAGTGAAACTAATTAACTAAGAGTTAATACTTAAAGATAAGGTTAATGTAATGACCCAAACCTGTCTAAATTTTATTTTTTGAGTGTTTTTAGATCCATCCCCACCATAACCTTTATATAATCCACTTTTGAGCCATTATAAACCTAATATTAATTTGTTATAAAATAATATTTCTAGCTTTTCCAAAGGTTCCCCTCACCCCTCTTATAAAAGGTCACTCCCACTTCTCATTAATTCGCACCTTCAAATCCATTTGGTTCGGCCAACCCCTGACAAAATACTCTCTAAACATCCCCCAATACAACTTAGATGCCATATTTCGATCAGAAATACAACCTAAAGAGACCTTTTGATCAAATCAAAAGGAAGAACCCGAAGAAGAGGTAATGTTTTCCCCACCTTTTTTCAAATTAATTTATTCTTCAACTTCTTCTTTCTTTGTTATTTCCAATATAATATAATGAATCCAGTATCTGATATATATGGTAATATTATTATAAAAATGGTACAACCATATTCAGTATTCTATCCATCTTTTGAATGACATGACACTATATGTGCGTACGTACGGCTTACCGTCTCCACGTCGTGGTGTAATTGTTATTCAATAAATTATTATTTGGATGGGTATAATAATGATGTTTAATTCATGTAAATAATAAATATAACATGATAATTATTCTATATATATTATATACCATCCAATTATATATTATTTTAATATCAAAATAATGATATTTTCTCTGGTGCATACGTACGGACTTCCGTCTCCACGAACGCGATGAGATTAATTCTCCATCGTATCCATTCAAGTTTAATTATAATTTGATGATTAATAATAGTATCTAAGGACTTGATATAATTCTGGATATGATTATGATACAACCTATCCATGACAAACATGGCTTACATAACAAAACCTATAAAATAAAACGAGTAAGTTAACACCCAAAACAACGATAATAATTAGATATTATTAACAAATCAATGTTAAAAGATCACATATGATATCATATTAATGTATATGATTTTTGTATAATTTAATTATAATTATTTCACCATTATAAAAGATGTTAACCTACCCTCTATAAAGGAAAAGTACAAGGTAAGGGTTAATTTTACAATCTATTTATTATCTGAGGTTGTTTATACGTAATTATCTATTGTGATCTCTTTATCATCCACATTCATGTTCCTTAAAAATGTTTTTAATTTTTTTTAATATTTACTAGACAATGGGTTAATTTCATTTATACCATTATCTGTTTTGAATGGAATCTTTCCGTTGTTTTCCAAAAAAGGTACTTTTTAACCTTTTCGACAAATTTATGGTAAGAATGTCTTTTTAAAATTATACCGAGTGTGCAGTTATTTTCCACCGTTATAAAATCGCTGAAGCTTCCCTTACAATATTATAAGAATATTTTCAAAGTAAATGTTTTATTTTATAATTATTTCACTTTTATATGATTTCAAAATGAATATTTTAAGAATTTGTGAAAGGTACTCATTATCAAGATCATAATTTTACACGTTTTAATGATTTATCTTTGTAAATCTTTTTAATTAATGTCCAGGTTTTCAAACTGATTTTAAGGATTTATTTATATGGACATGAATGTTTTGAAATGATATTTTTTTTTTCAAAAGATTCAAAGTCGTATGGGACACTTTGATTCAAAAATCTATTTTAAATTAATTCCTTTATAAATGTGTGATTTTTCAATGATTTCGAGAAAAGAGTTATTTCTCTCAAATAGTTTTGATTTCATCTATGTCAACATCCTTTGATGGATTTTAAGCTTATTTGAAGTTGATTTATTATGATACAAAACTTTTGTATTCTATTGATGTTTTTGTGATATGTATTACTGTGGATGTGTTATTTTTATACCATTCATGGTTTATGGAGAAAGTATTGGCATTTCGTATGCCAGTTTTAATATGAATGTTTATGTTATGTTTAAACCTCTTCATATGGGAATGCATTGGACTTAGTAAGTGATGGGTGGAGCCCCCTATAGCTCCTCGATTCATAGGTAGGTCTCATGAGACAAACTAATGTCTTGGAACAAGGCCTTGATGAAATCTTATTTGTAGTCTTGGCACGAGGCCTTGACTATGTGGTTATGATAGTCTGGCATTATGCATTCCATCATTATGTAAGTGGTTATTGATATTTCATGTAATTATTAGATTATTAGAATATCCATGTGAATATGTAAATGGAATTATTTCATTTTATTTTTTCCATACTATGTTGAAGTTCACGTTTAAAAGGCTTTTGTTTTAGTTATACATTGACTTAAATGTTTATTATTATTTATGAAAGTTTCCGCTATATTATTATCCCTACTGGGAATTTGAGCTCACCCCTTTTCTATATTTTATTTTTCCCAGGATGTGAAGAAGTAATTTATGAATGACCTTTAGGGATACTATGAGGGGATAAGAGTGTGGACTATGGAGACTATAATGTTGTAGTTTTCATTTTATGATATAATGTAATCTTTATTAATGTATCTAGTTATTACAAGGCTACTAAACTAATCGGTCTTTCGAGACTTGATATTTCTTGTGATCATTCCAATGTTATGTAATAATTCACCGACTCTAGGTATCTAGGGACGGGGCATTACAGTTGGTATCAGAGGATGTTTAGTACAAACCTTGGAAGCTAGATTTAGATAAACTCTGATTAGAGAACATAGATTTAAGATGGAATTTGAGGATTAATATAGAAGAACTTCCTAGAATTTTTGATTGTAGAGATTTTATGAGTTTTCTGAGCAATACATCCATGTCTGGATACGAGTAGGTAGAGGCGGCTTTGGCACAGATGTACCTAGGGTTAAAACCCGAAAACACCACTTTGAGCTAGACTTGAATGGGAACTGGTGCATGACGACGGGCCTTGCTGCACTCTTGGTTACGACAATCCTGGGGGATATGCCTAGGATAATTCTCATTTTCATTACAAACCATTATGAAGGGTTTATGAGTATATAAATTATCTAATAAAACATTTTTATGATTATGGATTATATCCATAAATAGGTCAATTTATGTTAAGTGTTTTACAACTATGGAATTATGTATTTTGATTCATAAACTGATCTAGTTTATGACATTGTTTAGAAATGGCACCCAATAGAAGGAATAAGAACTCCAACAATACGCATGATCCAACAAGTAAGGAGGATCATATCTTTCATGGTCTTAATCCAGAATTTATAAGGGAAATAGTCTCCCACGTTTTATCATCATAAGATGAAATAATATCATGTGTTGATAAGATACGTAAAGAATTCTCGGAGTCCTATGGCTTTGAAGGGAATCCAGAGAAGGAAAGGATTGTAGAGAGAATGAAAAATAAAAGGAAGAAGGTAAAGAAGGATTTTCCAATATGTGGTAACTATGGAAAGAATCTCCTTGGAAAATGCTTGAAGAGTATGTTATATGTGTGGAGAAAAAGTACACAAAGTATGTGACTGGAAGGGTAAGAAAATGGTTTCAAATGTACAATGCTTCATTTGAAAGGAGTTTGGACACTACGCGAACCTATGTCCCAGTCATCAGACTATGCTACAAATGATTCTATTGGATAATAATCATGTTATGATACTACCACATATGAAGAGGAATGATTAGAGTTCTTATCATGATTATGTCATTTGAGTGTTGTATAAAAAATGTACTTGTTATAATAATTATGGAGTATATAAGGATTGTACTGTATTAATATTTCATTAAGGACTTGAGATTGTGTGGAAAAAAGAAAAGTGACTCAATAGCAGGTCAAATTTTGGGAAGATATATGGTAGAGAGAATGATAAACCATAATATGGTTCTGATACCGAGGTAGTGATTTTAGAATAATACATGATTGATTTGGATAAATTATATTGGATATTCTTGACTACCTTGAAAATGATTAATGATTTGTATATTCCATCATTGTTGGGGTTTACATCATTTTTGGATTGAAGGAGTATATCCATTATTCTTTAAGGAACAAGGGATCATGAATGTAATCAATACGGTTTTATTGTAATTCAGGATGTTGCAGTGTTTTAAAAGAATAAATGATGAAGGTGTTCACATGTTATTATGCGGATAAATGGATCTTCATTGTGTTTACCTTCCTTATAAATTGTGGACTGAAGTATTTTGGATAGTTCTAGTTTGGATTATTTTGGATTTCTATAAAAGGACAACCTGGACGTTGGGCGGCAGCCCGTCGCGTCCGGCAAGGCCACGAGACTTGAACCCACAACCGAAGGGCGACAAGGGTGTATCACCTACCACAGACCCACGTGATGTCCTGGATTGAATAATGTTGTTTTTTTAATGGTTCTTATAGATGAATTATAAATTCATTTTTTTAACCTTATATGAATAAGATAAATAGAATATTATTTTTAAGTTCTATTATCTTTTAGAGTGAAAGATGAGTTTGTGGTAGAACTTAGTTAAAGGATGAGACACCACTTGTCAAGTATATATTTTTATTCATATCTTATTCAATGAAGAAATTAATTCTTATACTTTAGTGATGGGATCTTAAAAAAAATTTGTTATCCTAATAACATATGTTTTGCAGAACCGATGGTATTTCAAATCATCATAGATTGATGAATTTAAGGCCCTCAATTTTACAGTTTTTTGTGATTGACGACCTCAATCACTACCTATAAATAATTATGTTTTTCCTCCAATTATATGTCTCTAATTTCCACAAATGTTCTCCTAGTCGAGATCATAATTTGGTGTGACCCTTTCATTTCCCTTTTCTTCATATTAAGACTAAATTTTAGTAACCCAATTTCTGATGTGGGTTTTCCCACAAAGATGATTTCTATTTAAAACATTTTATTTTCAAAGAACAATTTCAAATTGTGAGGACGTAATTTATTGAAGTATGGTATAATGTAACACACCACGATTTCATTGTGTGTTATTTCTTTAAAATAATTCAATAACTTGCACTACAGGCAACACAGAGTTCAAGCGCACCATGACTTACCAAACAAGCCGTTCAAAAGAGGTTATGAATAGTATTAACTAAATTTTAAACATTATATAATCCTTATAATTTTAGAATCCATATTATGAGTTTCTTAGACATAATATAAGAACAATTTCATTTTTTAAGCTAAAAGAATTATTTTTCAAAAAAATGCACTTTTACCAACTTTTAATAGTGAAACCCTTTTTTTTAAACCAATATTTTAAACATTTATATATTCAATTTGATTAAATAAATTTATTCTTTAGAATGGGGACATCAAAAATTTACAAGGTAACACCCCAAGCTTCCACGGTACGCTTCTCTTTGAATAATACAGTAGCGTAGGTTATACGCAACTTCGAGTTCTAACACACACTACAACCAATCAATCTAGCCGTTATGAATAGTAGTACCTGATTTTTGAAATTTTATAAATTTTATCTCTCAAAATGGACATCATTTTTGGATTTGTAATATCGAATTTATCCTAGGGTGAAATTTTGTAACTTTTCGGATAACATTTATATTTTGATGAATAGTGAAGATTACTAAATTTTAATTAAAAACCACTTTTTTAATCGAAATAATTTATATTGATAAATTATGAATCTGAATGGTTTTAAAGTATATTTGGAATATATTTTTACCATTTAATACAATGTTAGTCATTGTAAATAATTTCACAGTTAAACCGGACATGAACAACTGTCAATCTTTTGATAGTTATTATCTCTTAAAAACACACTTTTTGGTTTTAACAACGGGAATTAATTTTAAATTAATTACTGCCACTTTTTTGTTTCTAATTTGGAAAAATTGATTCGATATTCGGAATAAGGATGTCCAAATTATGCAAATAGGTAACTTTTATTTTTAGACATTTTGAATAATTACTTCGGTAAATATTTTATTTACCGTGGTTAAAGGGTAAATCCCGTAAATAAGGGTTAAGAAATAATAATATAATAATAATAATAAATTACCCTAAAACGTGTCCTGAACTCATCGGTGGATACATGTCTGACCATGGACATATTTGGGTCGATTTGTGGGACCCCATGGAGCCACTTGTAGGCGATAGGGACACTTAATTTTTATTATGTTAAAATAAATACAAAAATGACAAAAGCATATATTTTTTAGTAAAACAATTTTTACATAGGGTTATATATGTTTTATTTTCAACTATAAATATTCATTAGAAATATAAAATTATTTCCTACATAATGGTATTTTATTTATAATTTTTAGACGTTAAATAATTTAATTTATTTATGACACAATGGTGATGCAGTAATTACCTAATTAAGGAAAAATTAGACAATTTAATATTATAAATACACAAATAAATGTAATTTGAGACTTTATATAAATAAAAATACTTTTATTGGTTAATATGACATGTTATTATTGAATTAATTAACTTTGTTCTAAGTAATAATTTTTTTATGATTTAAAAACAAATCAATTTTTGAATAGTATCAAAATTGACATAAAAGAGTTTTTAAAACAAATATTATATTATTAATTGATATTAAATTCGTAAAAATATAATGTTTGGCCAAGAGACTCATATCATGATAGGTGTATAATTAATGGACCAATTGGGGGTCTCTTGGATGTATATAGTAAGTTTTTTAACCATATAATATAAAAATACAAAGAGACATTGTAAAAGTGAAACTAATTAAATAGGAGTTAATACTTAAAGATAAGGTCAATATAATGACCCAAAAATGTATAAATTCTATTTTATGAGTGTTTTTCTACCCATCCCCACCTTAAATTTTAAATAATCTAATTTGGAGCCATTAGAAACCGAATTTGAATTTATTATAAAATAATATTTCTAGCTTTTCCAAAGGTACCCCTCACCCCTCTTATAAAATGGCACTCCCCCTTCTCATTAATTCACACCATAAAAGCCTTTTGGTTCGTCCAAACCCCGACCAAATACTCTCTCAACTTACCCCAATACAACCTAGAGGACATATATTGATCAGAAAGCCATCCTAAGCAGCACTTTTGATCAAATCAAAAGGTTGAACCCGAAGAAGAGGTAATGTTTTCACCACCCTTTTTCAAATTCATTTCTTCTTCAACTTCTTCATTCATTGTTATTTAATTTATAAAATAATTAATCAAGTATCTCCTACATACTATAATATTTTTATAAATATTGTACATCCATATTCAGTATTCTATCCATCTTTTGAATGACATGTCACCATACGTGTGTACGTACGGCTTACGGTCTCCACGTCAGGGTGTAATTCTTATTCAATAAATTATTATTTGGATGGGTATAATAATGATGTGTAATTCAAGTTAATAATAAATATAACATGATAGTGATTCGATATATATGATATACCATCCAATTATATATTATTTTAATATCAAAAGAATGATATTGTCGCTCGTGCGTACGTACGGACTACCGTCTCCACGAACGTGATGAGATTCATTCTCCATCGTATCCATTCATGTATAATTCTCATTTTATTATTAATAATAGTGTCTAAGGACTTGATATAATTCTGGATATGATTAAGATAAAACCTATCCATGAAAAACATGTCTTACGTAACAAAACATATTAAAAAAATGAGTAAGTTATCACACGAAACAACGATAATACTAAGATATCATTAACAAATCAATGTTAAAAGATCATATATGATATCATATTAATGTATATGATTCTTGTATAATTTAATAACAATTATTTAACCATTATACAGGAGGTTAACCTACCCTCAACCAAGGAAAATTACAAGGTTAAGTGTTAATTTTACAATCTCTTTGTTATCCGAGATTGTTTTTACGTAATTATCTTCTGGGATCTCTTTATCATCCACATCCATGTTCATTAAAAATGTATTTAAAAACATTTTTACTATTTACTAGACAATGGGTTAAAGTCATTTATAACCTTATGCTTTTTGAAAGGAATCTTCCCGTTGTTTTCCAAACAAATTACTTTTTATCCTTTTCGACAAATTTAAGGTAAGAATGTATTTTTAAACTTATACGGTGGGTGCGGTTATTTTCCGCTGTTATAAAATCTCTGAAGCTTCCCTTACAATCTTATAAGAATATTTTCAAATTAAATGTTTTATTTGATAATTATGTGACTTTTAAATGATTTCAAAATGAACATTTTAATAATTTGTGAAAGGTACTCTTTATCATGATCATAATTTTAAATGTTTTAATGATTTATCTTTCTAAATCTTTTTAATTAATGTCCATGTTTTCAAAATGATTTTAAGGATTTATTTATATGGACATGAATGTTTTGAAATGACTTTTCTTTTCAAATGTTTCAAAGTTTTATGGGACACTTTTATTAAAAAATCTCTTTTAAATTACTTCCATTATAAATGTGTGACTTTTCATTGATTTTGAGGAAAGATATATTTCTCTCAAATAGTTTTGATTTCATCTATGTCAACAGCCTTTGATGGATTTTAATCTTATTTAAAGTTGATTTATTATGATACAAAACTTTTATATTGTATTGAAGTTTTTGTGATATGTTTTACTGTGGATATGTTATTTTTATACCATTCATGGTTTATGGAGAAAGTATTGACATTTCGAACGGTAGTTTTAATAAAAATGTTTATGTTATGTTTAAACCTTTTCATATGGGAATGCATTGGACTTAGTAAGTGACGGGTGGAGCCCAATATAGATCCTCGATGCATCGGTAGGTCTCATGAGTCAAACTAGTGTCTTGGCACAAGGCCATGAAAAAATCATATTTGTAGTCTTGGCACGAGGCCTTGGATATGTGGTTATGATAGTCTGGCATTATGCATTCCATCATAATAAAAGTGGTTATTGATATTGCAAGTGATTATTCGATTAGTAGAATATCCATGTGAATAAGTAAATGGAATTATTTCATTTTATTTTTGCCATACTATGTTGAAGTTCAAGTTTAAAAGGATTTGTTTAGTTATACATTGCCTTAAATGTTTATTCTTATTTATGAAAGTTTCCACAATATTATTATCCTTACTGGGAATTTGAGCTCACAACTTTTCTATGTTTTATATTTCCCTGGAAGTGAAAAAGTAATTTATGAATAACCTTCAGGGATTTTATGAGGGTATAAGAGTGTTGAATATGGAGACTATATTGTTGTAGTTTTCATTTTATGATGTAATGTAAACTTTATTAATGTATCTAGTTATTCCAAGGATACTAAACTAATCGGTCTTTCAAGACTCAATCTTTCTTGTGATCATGACAATGTTTTTTAATAATGCACCGACTCTGGGTATCTAGGGTTGGGTCATTACAACCTATGTATCATTATGTTTTAATTCCATTAAAATAAGAAATAGAAATTAAAGTAGCGTTCATGCATGCGTACGGCTTACCGTCTCCATGAACGGTGCATTTAATTTCTTACCACCAAATGATATGTACTATTATATATATATATAGACCAGATATATATGATATATATGATATCTAAATAATGAATATCATTATCGATATAATGGACTATTGACCACATGGGCAACTTGTAAATATAAGGTGATCATTTTTGACTCAAGTACCAAATATCTAAAAAATGAACATTATTAACTTAAATGATTACATAATGTTTATAACATGTTAATAAGTGATATAAAATGAATAATAAAATTTAAAAAGGATATTAAGAAAGTATAAATTAACATTATTTTATTATTCAGGAGATTAAAGAATTATCGAGTAAATTCAGACACGAGGTAAGGGACTTTGTCTTAATCTTCTTTCATTGAGGCATATTTTGTTCTAATACATGACATTTCATTATATGCTTCATAAACCCCCTTTACTTTTCATTCAAGGGTAATCTTTTTCTGTGAAGAATTTTACCTAACGACAAAAAAATAATGTTTTTTTTAACGTAAGTGGTGACAATAACCTTTCTGTCACCTCGATTATTATTTGATATTTGGATTCCTTAAAAAGACATACTATTTTTAAAAGGAAAATAAATACCATATAATATATTACATATTTTTGTTATTGAAAATGGTTTTGATAATGGTTTTGATAAATTAATATATTGAAATTTTATATTGTTATTGAAATTTTGAAATGTTATCTTTCCTTTATGCTTATGTTTTGTGTTATGAACATCTTATGGTTCCTGGGCATTGATTACATATACTGGTGGTTCTATGACAATCCTAGGGTGGGTGAGCCTGAGATAGCTCTCCAATGTATTGGGTAATGTCACATAAGAAAATGTGAAAGTTTCTCCTAAGATATATAGGGAATTTACTATGATGGGTATTCCAAATGTAACTCCCTACGTAGTTGTGATAGCTACAATGTAAGTATGATATGGATGACATAAGTAAGATTTATGATTTATTTTTTCTATTTCTGATTCCTAAATCTAATGTTTTAATGCGGTAATTAATATAGTTTATGTTTTGTATGTATTGATGGGATAATGATTTTATTTATTATATTATAACCCTTATAGAGCTTTTTATGCTCATCCCAAGTTTCGAAATGTTTTTCACAGGACTTAAAGATGAATAGGGTCAAGGATGGGATCAAGGAAAAGTCATGTTTTCTAAAACATAGAACTAGACATGAATCTTTTTTCAAGAGTTTTTATTTTATGAAAAAAATGGAAACTGAGTAGAAGTGTCTACTTTGTAATCTTTTGAGATGTAATAGTTATTTTCTAATTATATAAACCTCTAAACCTAGAAAGATCCTCAATGGAAATTATTCATTTAATTCAATATTATGTAATGTTTAAGGTTGGGTCCTTATAGTTTGTTTTAAAGGTCTATTTATAAAACTTTAGGAGTTATGGTATTGTTAAATTAATATCCATAAATTAATTTATGTTAATATTGAAATGATATAGCATTTACAAATTACCATGTTTCTTATCCTGAGATATTTTTGTGTTAAAAATGGTTTTCTGTAGAGGAAACATGACAACTATGTTGGTACGACATTACGAGGAAGACAACCTTCCAAATCGGCAACCTGAGACGGTCGGAATCGGAACTGAATAGTTTCTTATTGTGATGTATCAGTTGACTCAGGATATAAATGGTGGTGGTTTCTATTCATGAGATAAGCCAGATCAACCCCATAGGAACATGTATGTAGTAGATAATTTCATGGGGAAAATCCACCATCATTCATAGGATCATCTAACCTTGGGATAGTAGAAGGGTGGATTAAAGAACTCTAGAAATTTTTTGATGCCCAGTGTTGTTCAGAACATCAAAAGGTTTTTCTTGCTGTTTAACATTTTGACGGTGAAGCTAATCAATAGTGGTAAATGGTGAAAAAATTCAGGGATAGTGAGGATATCAGTGCTCTTGATTGGGATGAGTTAAATGGTATGTTTCTTGAGAAATAATTCCAATGGTGGTTCGTCTTCGGATAGAAAAAAATTCCTCGAATTGATGCAGGAGGATGACATAGTGGCTGCTTATGGAGAAAAATTCACTTTACTGGAAACGTATTCTCCAAATTTCATATGATATCTTGATTGAAAAATCAACCATTTTTACTCAAGATTAAATCCCAAGTATCAAAGGGATTTTGCTTCTTGTGGGTTCAAATGTTATGAAAAACATATTCACTGTGGAGTGAAGGTGGAAATGGTGTTTGTAGATGATCATGTGTTCTTTGAAAAACAACATAATAAGGGGTCTATGTGGTAGAAAAAAAGGGAATAACTCTTCAAAAAATTCTGATTGTAAGGATCTTATGTTTACAGTTTGTGAAAATTTTTGTAAAAACCATGATGGGGAATATATATTGAATTCTGGTAAGTTCTACTAATGTGTTAAAATGGAAAATAAGGCTCATAATTGCACTGAAAAATATTTGGGTAATGCTGGGACAAAATCTGATTTACAGTTAGTAAAATGTTTTATGTGCACTTAAATGAGTCATTATGAGAATGAGTATCCAACAAAAAACTCTATTGAGGGAAAACAGCTGAACTACAAGTAGAAAGGGGTGGTGAAATCCTTCAAACTACTTCAGCAGATGTTGGTCCCTCAAATGAAGTAGTATCTGGTACACTTTGTTCAGATTATGTCAATGTGTTGTTTGATTCAGATTCTACACACTCTTTCAATTTTGAGTAGTTTTATAGTAAATTGGGAATTCCATTTCAATATATGAATACCAAACTTATGGTAAAAACAGATGGAGTAAATTTTGAGAAAAAAAATAAAACATAAGAACATTCTTGTACTTATATGCAGAAAGAATCTACCTATAAACCCTATTGTTTTTTCTATAGAAGCGTTTGACGTTATTTTGCGTATGGATAGGAATTCTATTTATCATGCTATGATTGACTGCAGATCTAAAGAGGTTTATTTTCCGAAATATTTTAATTTTTTGTACAATAATGAACCCTTGATTTTGATAACAAATCAAGAAGCTGAGAAACTAGTAAATGATGGAAATGAATGTTACCTTGCACATATTGTTGAAAATAAAGGAAGTGTTGAGATTAATGATGTGCCCGTGATAAAAGAGTATCCTTATTTTTTCATGATTATTTATCTGGTATTATACCTGATAATGAAGTTGAATTTTCTTTTGACGTAGTTCCTAATTCTAAGTCGATTTTAAAACCCCCTTATCGAATGGCTGAAATTGAACTTTTATAGTGAAATAAGCTATTGCAAGAGTTATTAGATAAAGGTTTCATTTGACCTAGCACATCACCATGGGGAGGACCTATATTATTTGTTAAAAAATATGGTTCAATGAGAGTTTAAATAGATTATAGAAAATTTAATAACATCACTATTAAGAACAAGTATCATTTGCCTCATATCAATGATTTGATTGATCAGATCCAGGGAGCTCAGTATTTTTCAAAGATTGACTTGAGATCGGGGTAGCATCAGTTGAAAGTAAAATAATCAGGCATTTTGAATACCGTGTTTCATAATAAATTTTTTCCATTATGAATTTTTAGTTATGCCTTTTGGTTTAACCAATGCACCTGTTATATTCATGGATCATAGGAATATAAATTTCCTTGAGTTCATGGATAAGTTTGTGGTTTTGTTCATTGATGACATTTTTGTTTGTTCCAAAATTAATGAGGAACATGAAAGCCTTTTAAGGTTTGTCTTGTAAACATTAAATGAAGAGAAACTATTTGAGAAATTGGGAAAGTGTGAGTTTTGGTAGCAAAAAATTTCTTTCCTTGGTCACATTGTTTCAAAATTTTCTTTCAAGATGATCTTGCTAAAACAATAGTTGTTGAAGAATGTCCGAGACAAACAAATATAACTGAGATCCATAGTTTTCTTGGTTTGGTAGGTTATTACTGGAGGTTTGTTCAACATTATTCATGGTTATCTCGTCCAACGAATAAGTTAACTCGGAAACGTGTTATGTTTATATGGATAAAATAATGTGATGATTGATTTCAGAAATTGAAAATAATATTGGTGAATTCTCTAGTATTGGCAATACCTTCCAGAAATGGTGAGTTTGTTATTTATAGTGATGATTCATTTAAGGGACTTGGTTGTTTCCTAATGCAGAATGATCAGGTAATTTCTTATGATTCATGTCAGTTGAAACCACATGAGTTTATTTACCCTACACATGATTTGGAATTATCTACTGTTATTTTTTCTTTAAAAATTTAGAGGCATCATTTGTATGGAGTAAAATGTAAAATATATACTTACCAAAAAAAATTACTATGTATATTCAATCAGAAATAATTGAACATGAGACAGAGGAGATGGATGAAATTAATCAAGGATTATGATTGCACGATCCATTACCATATGGGAAATGAAAATAAAGTGGTTGATGCTTCAAGTAAAAAAATTAGTGATTCATTTACCATGTTATGTTTAGAATAATTACATAATATTAAAGACAAAATAAATATAACATATAAACTATATAAACATAGTGTCCATCATAATTTCCACTATGATATGCGATAAATTAAAAATGAACAATCATCATTTCATGAGTTGGTAGTTCACCGTACACATTAACAGTATGTTTGTAACCAATTAGATAGATGTGTGTGTAATTTTAGGTCAAAATAACAGAAAAAAACATCCGATTATATTTATGAGACATTGTTTATATTGTAATGTAATAAAGAGATTGTAGGGGTGGATAAATAAAATAAAATAAAGGAGCTTGAGAGAAGATGTTACCTATTAATTGGGGAACTCTTTTTGGTTTATTCCGAAAAGGATTACATGGCTTTAATTATTCCAACATTGAGGCTTTGAGTATTAAGGGATGTATTTTGGGAATTTTACTAGGTATATCATGAATGAGCCTGTGTGGTTTGAGAGGTGTGAGGAATTCGGAGAGGCAGTTCAATTTTATAGGGATGGAAAATAACTCACTTGGAGTTTTAGAAAACAAGTTAGGTGTAAACAAGTTATTAACCTATAAAATTCGTTCCAAACCAACAAAAAACAATAATTTATTGTTTATTACCAAATGTATTCTAGAAAATAGGTTTTAGACAAGTGTATAGGTCATTTGGTCTCTTAATATTGAGGTTTGGTCTCTAATTTTGCATAATTTGACATTAATCACTATGATTAATTTTAATCACATTTACTTTTATTTTATGTCAATGAATAACATGATATAAATAAACTATAAATATTATAATTACTAAAATATATTATTTACATTTTTCAAAATTTAATTCACTGAATCGAAATAATTATGATTAATTCTAATCCTACATACAAGATGAAATAGCGGGGTTTTAAAATAGGAAAATAACGAACGTTTTTTAAGTTTTTATATTCAATTTCAATGTGAAATTGATTATGATGACCTAAATTTTTTATTGTGATATATAATTGATATAGTTAAACCTTAATATAAATTTTATATATAATTTTTCATTGAATATTAATTAAATTAAAGGGAAATTATTAACTAAAATGTAGTAATTTTCACTATTTATCAAAAAATAATGATTCTATGTGAAATCCCAAAAATACACACTAAGATAATTTTTTCTTTATAAATTATAAAATTATGTTTATTTTTTAAAATTTAAATATCTATATGTGTTTGAAATTAATTTCATTTTCTCTTCATATAAGGACATGATAATAAGTTCATTTACGAAAATAATATTTTTAAATGTATAAAGATCTAAAAAAATTAATTTTTCATTATGAATATATTTTATTTATATATAAAAAATTTAAAAAATATGAAAAGTATTTATCACTATTCATATTAATACGTTTTAATTATAATTTTATAACTAACATGTTTAGATAATTATAATAATTAAATGATGTTTCACAATACAACATATTGCATGTAATATATGGAATGTTTGTGTTTTTTGTAGTGAAAGAAATGTTTGTAAAGACCATTATTTCCTGTGGAGATATTTTTATACATGGGAATTTTACGAGTCCGCAGTTTCTAATGGCACTTGATTCCGTGACCCTATGTTCCTGGAATTAATTTCTGCATTTTTGTTTGGGTACGTTTAGTAAACGTACGTTTGGAATTTTATAACTTTTGAAATGGTGCTCAGAATTGAAATCCCAGAGCACCGTTGAACTAACAACGTTGGTGATTGCTTAGTGAGACTTTTACCATAGTTGTGTTCTAACATGAAAAGAAGTTAGATTTTGAGGTTTTAGTTAAATTGAATAAAAACATAAGTGTAAAACTTTATTTTTTAATCTATGGAGATTAAAACCTCCAAGGGGAGGTTACTGGTGGGGGCCACCACACCATTAACTCCCATCATAGGATATGGTGGTGGGGCCCACCAGCACATAACCTCCCTTGGGGAGATTATTAGGTTGGGCCAAAACGAGCTAGAAACCTCTCCTAAACCCCACAATTACGTGTGAAACCCATGAACTTCCCCACCATTTAATGAACAACTCTCCACCCATTAATTAAGTAAATGGTTTCTTTTAATTCAAATACTATTGAATTCTTTTGAAAATAATTATATAATGGGTTGGCTTAACCCATTATCTTGGTTGGAAATATAATTGGGTTGAACTGGGTTATTAATTCACACTTTTGAATTATGTGCCAACACTTAAAATAATAGGAAGACTATTATTTTATTTGGGGTTGGAATTTAACTTCCTGTGAGATTTTTGGGAAATGACCTCAATGGAGATCCTTTCTTCCAATGAAGAACATGAAGAACGCGTAGAACTTCGACAAACATCTTTTTCCTTCTTCGAACAAACCTAAGGAGAGTAAACCAACCGCGAAGAATGCCAATGACCCTTCTTCCTCGGCCTCCTACACCGGACGCTTCCCAATGTCAACAAATCAACACTGCCTTTTATGATACTTCGATAACGATCTTCTACAAATAAGAGGTAGGGGATTTGAATTGTTTTGTACTCGTTCTTCATCATACAAATTTTTGGTATAGGAACTGAATGATATCACCGTGACGAGGAGGGTTCAGACCACACGAACAAGGCCCGACCCTCCCCATTTTGTTTGTTCTTCTTCCTTGATGAAGGAGGCGGTACACGCGGAGAACAGTAATGAGTCGGCTTTGAAGAATCTGGCAGTGCAAGGCCGCTGGGTCGCCACAAGGGAACGAAATAGTCGTGCCTTGAAAAAAGCCGAGTTAGGGCCAGCTGGACCGCGACGGTGCCGAAGGGCCGCAGTGCCCTCGCACCGCGCCGGAATGGAGGGCCACATCTAGGAGAGCTGCGACAGTCAGACGAAGAGCGCAATGCCATCGCACCGCACAGAGACTAGTAGGAGGCCGAAACTAGGCCATGCCATGGAGGAGGGGCACAACGCCGTCATGCCTCACCATATGGAGCGGCGGCCCACTCGGGTTAAAAAAAATGTTACGGGGCCCCGTCGGGTCCCTCGTGAGCTGGACCAGCACCATCCAGTGCCGTTTCGATTCTACCCAGACTGATAAGTCGTTCGGGTGCCAGGGGGTGCATGGTTCCCCCTGGCAGCGGCTAAGGCGGACTCCCATCGGGCCACCGGGTCGCCAGGCCGACCGGGCCGCCGGGCTGCCCTCATGTCGAGCTGCCCCCATGGACTGAGTTAGACCCGTGGACTGGGTAAGACACCAGTTTGGATCGGTTTGGCGGGGTCGGTCCAACTGGGTGGGACCGGACCCAGACCTGCAATTGCCCGATTACACCTTTTCACACGTATCATGGGCTACGGGTGTCCTACTGACAATCCGTCTCTAGTGATGAAAAGCATAGAGCGAGACTGTTCCATTGGAATACCCCACTTGTGGTTTGTAAACATTTGGCGTATGGTTGAGTATATTTGAACCAAAAACCAACCGGCCCCCTGAGACGGAAATGCCAAAAACATATAGACCGGGCGTCTGATTGACGCGCCGTATGTTGCTTTGAGACACCTATGATATGGCGGTCCTTTGAGATACTTCCATAGGAGACTTTGTGACACTTTTAGAATCGACCAATATCTCGTGGAGTGGATCCTCCCGGAGATGAGCATATCGAGTGTGGAGACCTAGTAGCTAACAGACCTGACGACTTCTTGACCGATTCAACTCAGAGTGATTTGACTAGCCCAGTGGGGAGCGACTGGTAGTTGGCGGTAGACCAATGGAGGACGGAGTGCTTGGTAGTTGGCAGTAGACCTATGATACTCGACAGGTGGAGTACCTCTGTAGGCTATTAGGGGGAGCACCTAGTATTTGAGGGCATACCCATAACGGACGGATCACGTGGTAGTTGGCAGCAGACCAACAATACTCGATAAGAGGAGTACCTTAATAGTCTAAGGTTAGTGAGAAGAACCTTGGTGTCACGAAAGGACCACTGTTCTCAACAGAGGAGGATTTATCCAGCGTCCATGGTTTTGATAATGAAAAATCCTGGTTTGAGCTGAATCAATGACCTTTTTGTTTTCATCATGATTGGGATGGGTTACTTGAAAACTTAGGTATATGTATGGGCATATATCTAAGTAATTGTTATCGTTTGATTTCATACTTTGTGTTTTATCATTGTTATATTTTTGTGAGACCATGAGGGTCTTGAGGTCCCTACTGAGTATCTTTATACTCACACCTGCACGAGCAATGCTAGCACCTCAGAGTGTTGGATGTAGACAATAGACATTGCTGACCGAGGCAGAGTGTGTAAGGATTGGACGGTACTCGGAGGTAGACCTCATGACGAGATGGTACCCAGAGGATACGGATGGACATGGGGCACTAAGGAGGCAATCTGTACCTACCCTTCAGGCATGATCTGCAGTGGATGATTTAGAAGCTCCTAGACACCATCCAGCTATTTTTATTTTAGTTGTACATGTTTTGTCGTTTCCTTGTGATTTACTATTGGGCTTGTATTTCTGGACCCTTTTACATTCTATCGCATATTTTGTTATACATTTTTTACTTATTGTTTTCTTACACTTGTACTCTGATTGTATGTGTATATGTTTTATAGAGGAAATTCCTTCCCAGTTATTGGGATTTACGCCTTCGGTGTTAGTCTCCAGCCCTATCCATACGAAAGTCGAGCTTGGGGTAGTCACGAAACCATCTCTAAGGGACGAGTCGTGAAAAATTGGTATCATAGGAGTTAGTTCTACTGCAGAACATAGGACTCTTATATTTTCTTTCTATGAAGAAATAGAGTTAAGGGTACTGAGTGTGGTTTTCAGGTCAGGGAGTCCAGTGTTGGTGTGGCGACATACGTATCCATACACCAGGATCCAACCTACTGATTTCTTACTTAGTACACCAAAACACCGATTGGATGTGTGTTTTCAAAAGTTTTCTTTATGTCAGCTCACTATGTATAGTCTTTTGACCGTGTCACATCTGTTTCTTTCAGGATTTCTCCCTGTGGATGACTAGTAAGATTCCCGAGAGTTGTATATATTGAAAGTACATCAAGCGACGAGGCCTCAGTACATGGCCCTCTTCAATTTGAGGCACCAACAGAGGCACTAGCGGTACTACTTTCCGTTGGGCCACCGATGCCCCCATCCCCAGTAGTAGAGAGTTTACACAACTTGAACACGCTGCACGAGTTCCATCACCAGAGGCCACCCTGGTTAAGGGGAAAGACAGACCTGCAGGCAGCTGAGGATTTACTAGAGACTATTTTCAATGTCTTCAGACTTGTAGGGACACCAGCCGACTTCTTGGAGATCCTTGCTGCCAGCCTCCTTTAAGAATCAACAAGAAGATAGTGGAGCCTGATGCTCTAGGTACATGACGAGGGGACACTTCTATGGGAAAAATTCGAGAGCTTATTCCGGGCAGAGATTGTACCAGCCACCCTTCGAGCGCTATAGATACAGGATCTGCATCATCTTCCTTAGGGTATCATGAGTGTAGCCCAGTACTCAGCGAGGTTCACCAACCTCTCGCGCTACTCAACTGATATGGTACGAGACCCATTCTTCGGGGCCTAAACCTTTGAGGATGCACTTAGGCGAGAGATCAGAGCTTCAGTTATCTCCCACAACATCCTGACATGGACGGGGGTGTTGGAGCAAGCCCTCTTAGTGGAGAGTTTCCTAGTTGAGCAGTCTCCAGCAGCGAGACCCACCACAAGTCGACTTGCAGCAGATTCTTCTACAGCTAGCAGTAGAAAGATGACGCAGAGGACTAAGAGGACCAGAACTACAAGTGGTCGACTAAGAAACTCATGATTGGTTGTGCGGGATGCCCATAGTGGAGACACAGCCAGTCATTCCAGGAGCGGATAGTGTTACTCCCCCCACGGGCTTGGTCACATGGCTCGTGATTGGACGACCCACTGCTCTGATGATTAGAAGAATATTGAAGCACCTCCCAATAAAAGGAAAAGGTTTGATTGAGGTGGTCTTCAGGGTAGAGGTAGATGTGGTAGAGGAGATGGACGTATAGCAGGCGGTGGACAATGATAACAGGTGTTACCACCATCACCACCACCATGAGGTCCACCCATCCATAGGGAGCAGGTGGACCGGGGAGAGCTCAGATTCAGGCAGTTGAGGCCAATGACTATGGTGCTCCAAATATGATATGAGGTATGATCTGTGTATACTCCACCATAGATTCAGTTCTTATATACACAGGTGCCAGTCACATTTCATTTCCACTGCCCTCGTTTGGTGCATGGAGATTTTGATGGAGTCGTTGGCTCTATCCTTCAGCTAGAGACTCTTACATTAGCAGACTCATCGATTACGCACTGGTGCCGGTAGTGTGAGCTTACTCTAGGAGGTGAGAGCTTCGGCTGGGATCTCTTCGTAGCGGCGTCGAGGCCTTATGACATCATCTTGGGTATGGACTGGTTATCTATAGTCCATGATGAGATTGACTATATTAGGCACAAATTGTTGTGTGCCCGCAAAGATGGGACCAGGTTCATCTTCACCGGAGAGAAGGGGACCGTTGTAGCGCAGGGCAGACTTACTCGGAAGAGGGTGAAGCCGATCACTCACTAGTTGAGTTTCCTTACCCTCGAAGTAGTAGATGTAGAGAGTCTAACTTATCCTTTACTGGTGGAACTGTATGCGGATGTTTTTCCAGACGATGTTTTGGGACTACCTCCTCATGGAGAGGTGGACATCGACATTGACCTATACACAGGGAAAACACCCATATCTACTCCAGCATATCGGATGGCTCCCACTGAGCATTACGAGCTGAGGGTACAACTTGAGGACTTGCAGGGGAAGGGATTCATCTGGTCCAGTGTTTCTCCCCAGGCTTCCCTGATTTTGTTCGCCAAGAAGGTCGACGGGAGCGTGAGGCCCTGTGTCGACAACTCTCACCCGAACAAGGTGACTGTGAAGAACAAGTAACCACTCCTGAGTATTGATGACCTCTATGATCAGCTCAAGGGAGCACAATGGTTCTCGAAGATAGACCTCATATTAGGCTATCACCAGCTGAAAGTTCGAGACGAGGATGTGAAGAAGATGGCCTTCATGTATCTTTATAGACACTAGGAGTTCATGGTTATGATCTTATATATAATCAAAGCTCCATTAGTGTTCATGAGTCCCACAATCAGTATCTTCTATCCATACCTCGATCACATTGTCATTGTCTTCATCGATGACATACAGATCTAATTAACTACTATGTAGGAGCATTCCTAACATTTGCAGGTAGTATTGGACACACTCTGAGAGCACCAGATTTATGGTAAGATCATGAGGTTCTAGTTTTGGATTCGAGAGGTTCACTTATTAGGACACGTCATCTCGAAGGTTGGAGTTGTTTTGGATCCAACAAAGATCGAGGTGGTACTTTTGTGGGAGCCACACAAGATTGTGACGGAGGTACATAGTTTCCCAGGGTTAGCTGGCTACTAGAAGATATATGTTCCAGATTTCTCCAAAGTTGCAACATCGCTATTAGCCTTGACAGAGAAGGGGCAACACTTAGTGTGGTCAGAGAGATGCCAGTACATTTTTCAAGAGCTGAGGAAGAGGCTGACTAGTGCCCCCATCTTGAGGCTTTCAGAGGAAGGAATAGGGTATGTAGTCTACTGTGACACATCAGGGACCGGACTTTGTTGTGTCCTAATGCAGGATAGAGCAGTGATTATATATAATTCTCGGAAGCTGAGAGACAGCACGAGAAAAACTATGGTACCAATGACCTAGAGTTATCAGTAGTAGTATTTTCCTTGAAGACATGACGAGACTATCTGATGGAAGAATGTTTTACCGTGTACTCTGATCATAAGAGTCTCAGGTATATCTTCACTCAGAAGGACATGAAGCTGAGATAACGATGATGGATTGGGTTCCTCCAGGACTAGGACTTCGAGATAGTCTATACTATTGGGAAGGGGAACGTTGTAGAAGATTCTCTTACCAGGAGATCAGACATTCAGCTGCTAGGAGAGGCGACAATGCATCTTGCTGCTTTACAGATATCCTTTGTCAATAGAGATGGAGCAGCCTCTCTAAAGTCTCTCATAGTCACTCCTCCACTTGTTTCGCGAGTTAGGGAGGCACAACATGGGGACACTGACTGTGAGACACGATGTTCTCATATATCCACAGGGTAGGAACCTGATGGATTTTATGATAGTGGGGATGACGTCATTCTCTTCAGAGGATATACCCTAGTACCAGTTTCACTTCAGGTGGAAGTGTTGAGATATTTCCACCCCTCCCCTCTAGCAGTACATCTGGGAGTGTCGAAGATGTACCATGACCTTTGACAACAACACTGGTGGCTAGGTATGAAGAAATAAGTACTGGAGTTTGTCACACGATGCCTAACCTATCAGCAGGTGAATGTGGAGCACCAGTTACCAGCATGCTTGGTTCAGCCCTTATAAGTCCGAGAGTGTAATTGGGATGGGATATCCAAGGACTTTGTGAAGGGTCTTCCATGTACATCCAGGAGTCACAACTTGATTTGGGTGATCATTGACCGACTCACCAAGTTGGCCCACATCTTACCGATCAGAGAGAAGGGCTCATTAGAGAGCTTGGGATGCCTCTATGTGTAATAGATTGTGCATTTTCATGGAGTACCAACTTCTATTGTCTCCGACCGTGACGCATGATTTACTTCTCAGCTATGGAAGGGGTTGCAGGAAGCTTTTAGGACATAGCTTCGCTTGAGCACTGTCTTTCATCCTCAGACAGATGGTTTGACCCAAAGAACCATCCAAACCCTCGAGGACCTGCTCCGTTCATGTTTCATCGACATCGGTCATAGCTGGGAGGTTAGACAACCTTATGTGGAGTTTTCCTACAAAAACAGCTATCATCCACCTTCTGTATGGCACCTTTCGACGCGTTGCATGGACGACCTTGCAAATCGCCACTGTGCTGGACTGACCCAGGGAGTCAGCCATAGTGGGACCAGATGTTGTACGAGCTACCACAGAAAAGGTGAAGATCATCCAAGAGAGGATTAAGACTGCACATAGAAGGCATAAGTCATATTCTAATAGTATATGGATACCTCTAGTGTTCGAGGATGGCGACCACGTCTTCCTACAGGTATCACCTCAATGAGGTCTACGTAGATTTTTCCAAGGAGGTAAGTTATCTCTGTGATACATCAGACCTTTACTGGTCCTCAATAGAGTAGGCGAAGTGGCTTACCACTTAGCTCTTCCACCTCAATTTCACCGGGTGTACAATTTCTTCCATGCATCTCAGCTGAGGAGATACGTGCACGACCCTTCCCTCATCATCGTCCATGGAGAGATAGACATAGATGATGGGGTGACATTCACAAAGGATATAGTGGAGATTGAGGATCGACTATATCAGGTCCTACTTGGATGGTCGATACCTCTGATGCATGGTCGTTGGCAGCAAGGGAACCTACAGGAGAGAACATGGGAGTAGGAGGCTTAGATGTGTGCTCAGTACCCCCATTTGTTCCCTTAGATTGAGTTATAGAATACGAGGATGTAATTCCTAGAGGTGGGGAGAATATAAAGACCCGTATTTCCCGTGAAATGTTTTTTAATACCTGGGAATTTTACAAGTCCGCTATTTCTGATAGAACATGATTCTGAGGCCTGGTGTGCCCGAAATCAATTTCTGAAGTTTTGTTTGGGTATGTTCATTAAACCTACGTTTGGAATTTTATAAATTTTGAACCAATACATAGAATTGAAATCTGAGGGAACTGTTGAACTCACAACAACTTTTATTGCTTAGTGAGACCTTCACCGTAGTTGTGTTCTGACGATAATAGAAGTTGGATTTGGTGGTTTCAGTTAAATTGAATAAAAAAATAAGTGGTAAACATTATTTTTTATTCTATGGGGGTTAAATCATCCAAGGGGAGGTTAGTGGTTGGGGCCACAACACCATAACCTCCCATGAGAGGTTATGGTAGTGGGGCCCACCCACACATAACCTCTCCTGGGAGGATTATTAGATGGGGCCCACACAATCTTTAAACTTACTCTAAAGCCCCCAATTAAGTGTGAATCCCCTAAAAATCCCCACCATTTAATTTCTAACTCTCCACCAATTAATTAACTGAATGGTTTCTTCTAATTCAAATATTTTTTAATTCTTTTCCCTATAATTAAATAATGGGTTGGATTAACCCATTATGTTGGTTGGAAATTTAATTGGGTGGAGCTATGTAATTAATTCAGCATTTTGAATTACATGCCAACACATTAAATAATACGTTGAATATTATTTTATTTGGGGTTTTCATTTATATTCTTGTTAGATTGTTGGATATAGCTCTCAATGGAGAACCTTTCTTCCAACTAATAACGTGAAGAACGCAATGAACATCAACGAAATTATTCTTCCTTCTTCGACAGTACCTAAAGAGAAGGAGCCGACCTTGAAGAACACCAACAATGCTTCTTCCTCGGTCTCCTACCCTAGACGCTTCCCAACGTCAACAAACAAAATCCACCTCTTTCAGTGACTTCGACAACGATCGTCGACAAATACGAGGTAGGGGGTTTGAATTTTTTTGTACTCATTCTTCTTTGTACAAATATCTGGTTTGAGAACAGAATGATATCACAGTGACGAGGAGGTTTTGGAACGCATGAACACAACCCCACCCTGCCCTTTTTTTGTTCTTCTTCATTGAAGATAGAGGCAGTACACGCGGAGACTGAAAACGAGCCAGCTGCGAAGATGCCGGCGGCATAAGGCTTCTGGGATGCCACAAGGGGGAAACATTGTCGTGCCTCCCAAAGAGTTGAGCCGCATTTATCCGGGACATGGTGGTGCCGGAGGGGAAGAGTGTCGTCAAACTACCCTGGAAGGGAGGGAAGCTGTCAGGAGGGCCATGGCGGTTAGACCTGGAGAACAGTGCCATATCGCCATGCGGAGACCAGCAGGAGGCCACATCCGGGCCGGGCCACGGTGGAGTGGCGCAACGCCAATTCCCCACGCCGGGGTGGGGAGATGGTAGTCGCTCAGGCTAGCCGGGAGGTGCGGGACCCCGTCAGTTCTCACGTGAGCCAGACCAGTGCCACTCGGCGCCGGTTCGGTTCTAACCGAACATCTAAGACATTCAGGTGGCAGGGGGGTACGCAGTTCCCCCCTTGTCGCGGCTAAGGCGGACCGCCGTAGGGTCAACCGGGCCGTCGGACCGCCCTCATGCCGGGCCGCCCTCGGGCCGGGCCACGCCTTCGGGCCAGGTTGCCCCTTCATTACGGGTCGTCCCCTTGGACCAGGTCATATTCGTGGACCAGGTCAGACCCCGGTTCGGACTGGGTCGGGATGGGTTGGTCCGACTGGGTGGGACCGGACCCAGACCCGCTATAGCCCGATTATACCTTTTCGCCCGTATATTAGGCTACATGTGTCCTACTGACAAAACGTCTCTGATGACAGAAATCTTAGAGTGATAAAGTTCCCTTGGAATACTCAATTGATGTTTGAAAAGAGTTGGGGTTTGTTGGATTTGTTTTGAACCTAAAAACCAACAGGGCCCCTATGACGGAAATGTCAATAACTCACACAGACCGGGCGTCCGATTGACACGTCGTCTTTTACATTGAGCCCCAAATGACGTGGTGGTCCTTTGATATACATCCACGTGAGAATTATTGACACTTGTAGTATAGAAATGTAGCTTTTGAAGTGGATCCTCTCGAAGATGAGCGTATAGAGTGTAGAGAACTAGTAGCTGACAGACCTTACGACTGCTTGACCAATTCGACTCGGAGTGATTCGACTAGCCCAGTGGGGAGCACCTAGTAGTTGGTGGCAGACCCATGGAGGACAGAGCACCTGGTAGTTTGAAGCAGACCCGAGATACTCGACAGAATGAGTACCTCTGCAGGCTATTAGGGGTAGCGCCCTATATTTGGCGGCAGACCCATAGCAGAAAAAGCGCCTGGTAGTTGGAAGAAGACCCGCGGTACATAATAGGAGGAGTATATCAGCAGTCTAAGGTTAGTGAGAAGTGCCTTGGTGTTGAGACTGTCCCACTTTTATCAACATAGGATGAGTTCAATAGAAGCTGTGGTTTCTATAATGAAATTTTTTGGTTTGAGCTGAGTCAATGACCTTTGTGTTTTCCTCATGATTGATATGGGTACTTGATAACATAGGTATATGTATTTTCATATACTTATGTAATGGTTATCCGTTGATTTCATATGTTGTGGTTTATCCTTTTTGTATTTTTGTGAGACATTGAGGGTCTTGGGGTCCCTATCGAGTATCGTTATACTCACCCCTGCATGGGAAATGCCCGCACCCCATTGTGTTGGATGTAGACGATGGATAGTGCTAACCGAGGCGGAGTGTGTAAGGACTGGACGGTACCTAGACGTGGAACTCAAGACGAGATGGTACCCTTAAGGGACAGATGGAAATGGAGCACTGAGGAGGATATCTGTACCTACCCTTCAGGTAGGATCCGTGGTGGACGATCCAGGAGCTGTTAGACACCTTCCAGCTATTTGTCTTTTAATTTTAACTCTTTTGTATTTTCATTGTAATTTACTGTTGGGATTGTATTTCCGGACCCTTTTACATTACATCACAATTTTTTTATACAGTTTTTACTTAGTGTTTGCTTCTTCATATACTCTGCTTGTATGTGTTTATATTTTATAAAGGCATTGCCTACACAGTTATAGGGATTTACGCCTTTTGTGCTAGTCACCAGCCCCTGGGCTATGGAAGGCGGGTTTGGGGTAGTCACGATACGAGCCCTAGGGGACAGGTCGTGACAATGTTAGTGTTTCATATAGCCCATGCCAAGTCAGTGCTTCATGTAGAAGAATCCATGTTGGTTAAAATTGATGGGAATGTTTTACTTTGTGTTTCAATATATATATATATATATATGTATATTTCTAGTGTCATGTGAAATGAAAAATATAAAAAAGATAATGTAATTATAAAAAATTATTTCAAAACATCTAGTGGGGTTATATGATAATATTATTCAAAACCCTAGACATAAGTATGAGTATAACATAACATCTTCATATTAAAGCCATGAAGAGATTTTGTGTTTTCTATTCCAATATATCAAAGACATGGTATTACATGTTGATGTTGTTTTATAATAGATTAATCATGGGGTAATAAACCTATGTTTTTTTAATATGTCCCACCAAAATTGAATTTCATAGTGAGCATTACCTTACAACTCACCTAATTTAAAACTACCAAGTGATGTTATTGGATTAATTCATATATACATCATGAGAAATTATGTTGAATGAGTTAAAAAAATTATTGGAAAACTATGAAGTTATATTGTGATAGGGGATAAGCCTAATGTTTTATTGGTTGATAATTCTAAGGTTGATTATAATTTTAAAGGCATATATTCACCAATTGATGTTTGAATTTATGGTTGTATAAGGTGATAAGGAGTATATGAAGATCCAATAATTATAATAAAACCATTTGTTTTAGTTTGGATTTTATTGAAAAATGTTATTTGAGAAATTATACATTTAAATTTTTTTGGTATATGTTTATCAGTATTGGTATATTTTCAGGTTTATCTTAATTTTTTGTGTAAAGGTAATAACATCAATTTAATATTACATGATTTTGTAAAACATCAATTTATAAAAATCCTTAGTGGCTAAATATTAATTTAATGATTGTTGATATTTTGGAGAATGTGCATAATATTTTTTGGATATTTATTCGATTTATATTAATATTGATTTGTAATTATGGAAAATCACAAAGGCAGCAACAACCCCATCACATATGGAAAGTTTATGAGGCTTGAACCCACAACTAAAGGGTGACAAGGGTGATATTCCTACCACTGAGTTATGAAATTTATTACTTAGTATGGCATTTATTTTATTTAAATGATTTTATAGAAATATATAATGTTGATTTTTTTAAATATAAGAATTATCATAGAGATAACCATGAGGTTGAATAGAATTTTGGTTTATAGATGATTAAATTTAAATTGATCCAAGTTGTTTATTTAAAAATTAGTATATTTTGGAGAATATATGATCACAGTATATACATTTTGGTAAGAGCCTTTATAAGTGATTAAAAAAAATTTACATTATTTTTATATTGATCATGGATATATAAGGGATCATATGACTCAAATATTTGGGTGTAAATATTTTTTAGATAAATTATAGATGATCATTATTTTAAAATATATAATTAAAATGTATTAGGTTGATCATTGGGTGTTATTGATGGGGTTTTAGAAAATAATGTGCAATACTTATTTATATTTGATAACATGTTCTAACCACATTGGTTTTGGTAAATATATTCACATAGGAGTTATGAATTATATATCCTATGATCTGTTAAAAGTTATTTTTTCTGCTTTAGTTATAAAAAAATATTCATGAAAATTTATTTCATGAAGGAAGAGATTATGTAGAGATTATCTAAAGTAAAACCAATTTATGAAATTATTATTATTAAATGGAATGAAATCAGGTATGTATATTTTTTCATATACTCTATCATGTAATTAAATGAATACATGAAAATTATTACATGTTTAATGGAATAATAATTTTATTCTTTTAACATTATTTTAATAAATATATAGTCTCTTCATCCCATAATGATTTAGGGTTTTTTGCTTATAAATTCTATCATGACCACGTTCTCTATCAATATCTATTTGTCAGTGGATGTTATCTTTCTCCTCCATGTTAATATTTTATATTCCCAATAGTGGTCTCCTTTTATAGGAACCCAAATATTTGTTATTTAATATATCCTTTATGATTCCCTATATCCATTTTAAAAATATGTTTTTCATCCATTTAACCATGTGTTCTTTAAATAATGAAAATTTCAAATATTGAACCTTTTTTGAACAAGTCAAAATTTCTAGGGAACATTTTATTCTAATGGTATAATGTTACTATGAGATATTTTATAATATTTTTCTGTTTAAGAAATCTATCTTCATTGATAGATAGAGTAACACATAACATTGAGTTTTAAGAAATGGTAATAAAATATTAAAATCTTAAAATCTTACAATTATAACCTTGATGTTAAAATTTTAAGTATGAAAAAGAATACACACTTTTTGAAAAAAATCAAATAGTTTAGATAATGAATATATATTGTTAAATTAATACTCCATTCTTTTTAATTCCCTTACATGAATAAAAAATATAATTTTCAACATAATTTATTTTTTTAGTTTTTATGAGAAAATGTAACAATTAATTTATTCCATTTTAAAAATAACATGTAATGAAAATTTGTCTTATTTTTTAAAATAATCATCTCAAAATTATATTATGGTGAAATTTTTGGTTTTTGGGATAATATTGATCTGTCAATGATTATTGAAAATAAAATTCCTTAAAACTACAATTTATTTAATTGAACATAACCCATAATATCTTTAAATTTATTAATATATGATTGTATTATTTAGAAATATTTTTATTACATATAAATGAATCAAAATGTTATGTGATATTTATAAAAAAACTATTTTAACTTAAACATTAATTATTTATAAATTGGTATTATGTTGTAAATTGATGGATATTTAGAGAATGAAAACCTTCCACGTATAGAATTTTAATATAGTTAAAATTTTTAATTTTGGATATGGGTGAGTTAATATTATTTATTAATTTTCTATCCTAATGAATACTTAGAATAGTAAAAAATTAATCACTATTAAAAGGGTAAATCTTGTTAACATAGGATAAAAGTAAGTGATAGGGCCACAATTTTCCATGTTCAATATTATTATGTGAATTAACAACTACCCTTATCACATCATGCTCTATATTTATTTTTTATGGTACAAATTTCCATAAAGATGGCATATATAATAATTTAATCAAAGTAAATGACAAAATGATATTGTTATATTTAAAATTATTTGTTTAAAATTGAATATAATATTTTTTTTGAAATAATGTTAATGGTAATTATGATAAGAATTAAAATATTTTCTTCATGATAATTTATTTATAATTTTTATTAATTATTAAATTATGTTAAATTCTTTGCAAACACTGACACACTATTTATTTATATAAAATTAAAATAAAATAAATGATTTTAAAAATATGAAAATTAAAATAAATTTAATGAGTAATTATATTATAATTTTTTAGATAATTATGACATATTTAGGGTGTTTGAAAGTAATATATTTTAATTATATCTTATTCTAGTTGTCACTAATTTCATTTTAAATTAATAGTTCTAAAATTGATATTACTGATATTTTTTGATAAATAATATTTATTAAATTAGTTAAAATTCAAAAAAAATATTATATTAATAAATTTGAATATAATATGGTTTAAAATATCAAATATTATCAATTTATATATATTATTTCCTTTTATGATAACATTCATAACCATTTATGATAGAAATAAATGTTACAATGGTTAAGGTTAAAATGATGTTTGTTGAGTTATAAGAAATCGTGATAACATTAATTTTCCATACATATATGATTTTTATTTTATAATTTCAATTTAATATTTATATTTAGTCTGTATAAATTATCTAATGTATCTAATTAGTTTTTTTTAATGGATAAATTAACAAGTTTAAAAAACAGCTCAGCACGGTGATAACTAAAATTTTAAAAGTGAGTAACTTAAGTGGTAAAGTGAATAAAATGTAAAAAAATTATTTTTAAATGGTGGAGTTATTTCTAGAATTTATCTACAACGTATCAAAATATTTATCCAAATTTTAGTCACTTAATTTGATAGTGATTTAGCATTATTAAATATTATAGGGTATTTTAAAAATACAACTACTTATCACTTTTAAAAGTGAGCCTACTATCCTATATTATTCAAACAAAAAACCCATCTAGTTAATACAATAATTATAGAATTTCATTCTATAATAACATTAAAACTACATATATAACTTTTTTTATTGGTACCTGTATTATTAAGGATTTTGGTATAAACCTAATGTGGTTTTTCGAAGAAGAGATATTGTTCTCATAAAATCATATTTTGTTTATTTGTTTTTGCAACAATGTTAAATATTCCCCAAAAATGATGATTTATTAATTTTTTTATCTACCATATAATTATATTTTATTATGTTAATTTAATAACCTACACATATCTCATCTTCCATAAAATGGGAAACAAAACCATCTTTCGTGTGCAAGGAGTACTACGATATTGTGAACCAATGTAAATTTTTTCCATATTTCCCTCTCAATGATGTATATGATGATGGATTTAATGTGTATATATATTATATTAATTAAATATTTATGGTTTTCTAAAATTAATATATCATATATTTTCCTACCTTTCCACTCGTTGAAATTGATAATTTAGTTTCTATGTACATGCAGATTACCTACTCAATGAGGAAATGTGATTTGTTTTTCATTTATGCATATAAATAATGATATATATAAATTTATTTTATGAAATAATATGATATTTATCATTTAATTATCATTAATTAATTTGAAAATTATACATACCTTATTACCTTTATTATTATTTAAAAATGGAAATTCCATTCATGCATATGTAAGACCTATCGCCTCCATGATTTTAATATAGTTATTTTTTCATAACCATTTTCCACTTTTTATTTTAAAAAATATAGACTGTATATATTATTAATAACTATTTCATTTTTATTATTCTATATATGAGGAAATAATGTCCTCATTGACTACATGGAACCTTTAATAGACATTTTGGAAATATGATCTGAATATCCTCCAAACTAGTGATGTGTTCTCAATTAATTAATTAATTGAATACATAGATGTTTTAAATAAATTTAATTGAATAATAAACATTAAAAGGTATCATATGAAATTAAATAGTTAACATGATTTTATTATTCTAGAATATAATGAATGTTTTTATGAAGTCAAATTCAAAGTAATAGATTTTCATATAAGAAAACATTTTTTAAAGATTTCTATCTAACTATTATTTAAAATGTACTTATTATTATAAATATTCAATGAAATTTATTATATACACATAAATAGATTATAATGTTCATTTTAAGAAACTATTACTTTCAATATAGTGTTTTTTAAAATATTTAATGGATTTACATAAGGGTCTCATTAAATTAAAACCTAATATATTTTATTTTAATGATTTATATTCTAAATAATTATCATTAATTTCAATATTAATCAAATCATTTAATTAATGTATATATATGAGAAATTATAAAAAAAATAAAGGAAATTTTCTATCTAATTTTAATTCCATTCAGTGTGTTTTTGGAAAGATTTGTTATGTATTTTATAAAGAAAATTTTTACATTAATCATAAAATGAAAAAAGAATTTTTAATTGTTATTAATATAGCATGGACAGAATTTTAAACCATTGTAAGAATTATTTTATAAATGATTATACATATTGGATTACATTTTTTAATCATTGTTAAAACATCATTTCTTTTATAATATTGACTTTCAAAAAGGTGTTTTAATAGAATATATATTTTATATCTTGAAATGTTTTTATTATGGGCGAAAGGGATATCTCAGAAAATCCTTTTCTTTTTGTTATGTCCGTTATTTATATAAATCAAATTATAATTATCTTTAATGTTATATAATTTTTCAAAATTCAATATATGTGTATATCACATGTATACCTAAATTATTCAACCTTCTATTGATAGGGTAATACATGCCTTATGGTCATTTCTCAAATTCCTTCACTTTAAAATTTCATGTTATTATAATATGAGATAAGGTTATGAAACCCATTTTATCCATGTGGAATTATTATGTTTATAAATTGTTATTGTATTAATTTTATATAACACATAATAATGAAAATTATATGATTGGTGTGCCCAGATATTTTTATAATTCAATGAGTATTGTTTTATTCTCCTAAGATGTTATTCATTGGATTAGAGAGTAATCCTAACAAACTATGGGCCTCTATCCCCCATGTGTTGTTATCATGGATGTTATACAGGAATTACTCTTATATCATTATTTATATCTGAATTTATAATGTTTCCAGGATATTATGATACAATTTTCTTTATGGTATTCTCCCATGTGATTATTCATAAGACTTATCAAATATGATATCATATTAGGACTCATTGTCATGTTTACTCTCTTATTGGGATTTATAGATTATCCCATTATTTTTTGTACTCACTAGGGTGTCATATGTTTTTAGGGACTCAAAGGGATTTCAGATCTTGAAAAATAGAGTTAGAAATCAAATATGTTATGTTTTACACTCCTTTGATGTTTAATTTACCAAGACATTTAAATACACAATTCCTCATGATAATTAGGTTATAAGTTTTTCTTATTTATGTTAAAAATATATAATAAAAATAAAAAAGGCATGGTTCATTATTTTTTTGAAATTATTGGGTTGTGTTTATCTATAATTCAAAATAATAGTTATCTTAATTTTTTTTATCCCATTGTTATATTTTTGATTAATATGGCCATAATTATTATCTAAATATAATTTTCAAAATAATATAAAAAAAAATTGTTGGTTTTAACTTGTGTTTCATATGAATTTTAAAATATTATATTCCAGAATATGACATAATATATATTCATAGGATAATTCAATTAATAATATCCTAATTTTTTACAGGTAATACCAAAGAATTATATACTTGTTAGTGGGGAATATGTAGACCATTACTACTACTACTGAGGTACGTTGTGGAAGTTACATATTTTTCAACGTTTTGGTTCCATGGGGTTATAGTACATTGGGTACTCAATATTCCATTTCATTATTAGGAATCTAATCATTGAGTTAATGTAATTGATTTCCATTACTTTAGTGAAGAAAATTCCATCTCCATTGTTCTTGTGTAGTAATATAAGGATTCCATGGTTCTATAACATAATATGAAATTTATTCCACAATATTCTGGGGTTTTTATTAATGTTGAGATATAAGATTCTGAACTTTGGTGGTTTAAGGATTCGCACTGTAACCCTTCATCATCGTTGAAGTGTGAAATAAAATTAGACTATGAAACGTTAGAACAACATGCTATATATTGACCTAAGAATCAATCTACATGAACAATCACTATAGATAAGAGATATGTTAATGTTATCAAAGACTCACTTATGTTTATATTTTCCCATCTCTATAAATAAAATATATTTTTTCCTTTTCTATATCCTTTTTAATTAATCTCTTGTAATGGAGGTTTTGAGCTATGTAGTTGTTTCATATTTTATTTTGTAATTCAAGGAGTCAAACTAGTTCTATATATATTACACTAGTACATAATCATAGTAACGTAACATATTTTGTTTTTAAATAGGTTTCATACTTCAGATAAGGGATTTGAAATAATCGACATTGAAAAATTTATATGAAGAATATTTATATTTATAGATGGTGGTATTGGTAGATGGTAGTTATTTTTATGGGAATATCCCCAAAGTTCATGGGGTAAAATTTCATATGGTAGATATTTTCATGTGTCTGGTCTAAAATGTTATGTTGTTTCACTTGTGAATGTCTATTTCACAATATATGGTTTCTTGTCTATTGATCTTCTTTTGAGGTTTACCAAGGGACATTATATTTCATTTTTCATATTTGTGTAAGCATACATATGTTATACAACTTTAAATTTATATAACAATACACTAATATATTTTGTTTCATATTGTAATGAATTTCTATTATACTTTTTCATAGGCTCTGGTCAACCATGTATTATTATGGTTTTATTGTTATAGTATCAATCACTTGGCCTATTGGATCGTGGATTCTGAGGAAATAATGAGCATATCAACAACCGATAAGGGGTCCCAATGGAATAGGTTATGAAAAATTGGTATCTATGTAGTTCAATTCCTAGGGATAGAGGATGGAGTTAGTATAAGTATAATGATTGGTTTTGGAAATTGAAAAACTGATTGATGGTTATTTTATTTTGAATCAGAATCTAGGTAACCCAGTGTTGGTGTGACTAATGATATATCCATTCACTATGAATCTGATATATTTTTAATTACATGAGAACCATAATACCCTAGTTATTAGTTACATAATGACTTGATATTTTAAATCCATTAAAATACATACTATATTATATAAAACGGTCACGTGCTAGAAATAATGTAAAAAACCACAAAATATAAGTAATTGATTATTAATAAATCTATAATAAAAACTAAAATGGAAATCCCATAATAGTAATTTCTTTTTGTAGGTAAATAATTATCATAAGTAAATATTTAATGGGTTACCTTCAAAAAATATATTTAAAAAAAAATTAAAAAATATATATTTTCAATTATTATAATTTCAATTTTATATTTTAAAATTTATTTTTGAATTCCATAAAAAGATTCTCATATTTTTTGAGTTACTTCTAAAATAACTGCTTTTTATACGAATGAGGATAGTAATGAATTTTACTAATAATATCACATTTTTTTGGAAATATAAGTATTTAAAGAATTATATGATATAAAAAATATAATTTATAATGTGTATTAACGAATTTTTAAATTCAATTTTGAATTTATAAACACATGTTAAATGTTTTGAATATTTATGTAGTTTTTTAAAGAAGTTCGTTTCTTAATTTCTGATTATTTAACTACAACATGATATAATTAACATTTTTATTTATTTTATTTTATAATAACTAATTTTATATTTATATTAATTATTTTATATTAATTTGAAACAAAGTAAATAAAAATTTTAAAATACTCATAAATATTTTTGTCTTTTCAATACAATTTTTTAAAAAACATAATTTAATACATCACATGTGCTTATTTTAAGATTAATTTACCTACACATAGAAAGATAATTAGAAAAAATTATTCTTATATTTTATAATATAAATAAATATTAGTTATTAGTCATTGTGTATGATATTTATAATTTAGGATTAATATTAATTACAAAGTCATTGGGGAAACAATTATTTTAAAATTATTGCTTTATTATTATGACTGAATTTAATAAAAAAATTGAAATTGAAATACATTGAAATATTAATCTATTATGATGTATAATTACATATATGAATATATAAACTTTCATTTTATTGATTATAAATACTATATATGATTAAGATTTTATATTTGTCAAAATAGATTTATTCTACTAAAATAGTTTTTCAACACGTTATGAATTTTATTTTATTTTATAGTTTCCAATTATTTATCAAATAAATTGATTAAAAATGAAATTAATTTTTTTTATTAGGTCAAAATTTTTACGTATGGGTCATGTTTTATTTTTAATAAATCATAAAATCATTTAGTAGCATAATGGTAGTATAGTTTAAAAGTAAATGAGTAAAATATAAATACCTAATGATAAAGGACTATAATAAGTATAAAAATGTGAGGAATCACTTGGTTTATCCTTGATAGACATATATATACCCATAAATACCCTTATTTGAAATCTTTGTACCCAGTAAAAATGGAATAGTGTCCTGGAATCAATTAAATAGAACATTTTATTAAAGATCCATTTTCCCCTCCTATAAAATGGGATCACTTGCACCATTTAAAAAAACACATAAATACTTATTATTAATACCTGAACAAATGAAATTTTACTATAACTATAACCATATTAAAAACACATAATCACCTAGTCACTAATATATAGCCTGTTCACTTCAATTTTATGGATAATTCTATGGGAAAATCAAGTTTATAATGTATGTATTATCTCATACTTCAAATTTTCTTCATAATATTTCTCTTAAAAATATCATATCATATTAATAATATAATAAATTAAAAAAAACTAGGATACTTATTACTTATTATAATAATGGTAAAACTTATTGTATTTTTTTTTCCATTCACATAGAATAAAATGAACAACGTAAATGTATTAAATATATGTCCACCTCCAATACGCGACATCATTTTTTTTGTTACTAAATTTTAAAGACGGAATTAATAGTAGTAATTTTTAATAATTATTATATATTATTTAAATTATTATTATAAAATTTAATTTTAATATCATGCTTCACATCTATCTTTTATGGATAAATAAGAATAATAACCATGTGTATGTGAGTACAACCACATTAATAATGAAATGTTTTTATTTTTTATCCACATTTTTATAAATCATATAAATATATACATGTAACATCTCAGGTAAATAAATAAATGACTCATTTTCATATTTATTAATATTTGTCAATTAAATATTAATTTTACTTTAAAGGGGAATCTATGTTCGATGGCTAATATGATACACAACAACAGGTTTCTTTGAAATCATACAATGCACACTAATAATATAATATTATTATTTTAAATGGTTGTTATCGCCTAGAAATTTTGTTGGAAGGAATTAATATAACTAACTTTAGTATGACAATACATGTTTGTTAAATGTTTTTACTTTTATCTGATAAATGTTAGTTCCTTAAAATATGAATGAATTTAATTTTAAGCATAAATACTCTAATATTCACGAAAATGATGATTACCGCCTTTTGATGGGGATCCCTCATTAAATCTAGTTTTGGTAATTTTTATATTTTCTATTTTAAAAATAAAATTCTTATTTAGATTCAGGGCATCAAAATTTAATTTTGGTAAATTTATGGTTTTTTATGATAATATTCATTTTTAACAAATAGCGAAAAATACTGTATTTTAATTTAAAATTACCTTTTAATAAAATTTATTTATATAATTATATTAAATTTTTAATTAGGTTTATTGTTTAATTATAATATATTTTTACTAATTAATCCAATTTTGGTTATTGGAATTAATTTCACTTTGAAATTTGACATAAACAAGTGTCCATTTGTTGACAGTTATTGTTTCTTAAAAACACGCTATTTGTTTTGAGAACATGAACAAATTTTAAATTAATAAATCCAAAATATATATTATAAATTTGTTAAAATAGAAATCATTTTTCAATTTTTAATATGAAATATATCTTACGCGGAATTTTTTGTATTTTTTTGAAAAACATCAATTTTTAATGAATAGTAAACCACTTAGCAGTAGTTAATAAACTGAATTTTTCATTTAAATGAAATTTTAGTAATTATGTGAATTGAATTTATAAAATCCATCATACATGTGGTTATTACTAAGTTAAATGTTCTTCAATAAGATGAAAATAATTTTTGGTGAATAGTTACTTTTTCCTTTTATTTACAACGGTTAAAGGTAAATAGGGTAATTAAAGGTAAAATGAATATCATAACAATACAAAATTACCTGAATACATTTCCTAACGTTATTGGTTAAGTAATTTACGATCCTATACATCATTGGGTCGATTTTAGGTCCACATGGTGCCACATGGGAGTGATAATGACACTTTAGATTAATTAACTTAAAGTAATGAAAAAAATGACACAAACAAATATATTTTAGTAAATAAATTATTACATGGGGTTATATAAGTTATATTTTTTACTATAAATATTAATTTAATGGATAACGTTATTTCCTACATCATGGTTTCTTTATAATAATTTTTAGACATCAAATCAATTAAATTATTTAGGACACAATAATTATGCAGTATTTACCTCATTGATAAAATATCTAAATAAATAAGATTATGAATTTTATCAAAAATATCCAAAACATATACAATTATTATTCTATGATTTTATTTCCACCATTATACATCTTATAGTATACTTTAATTAGTTTTGGACCTTTAGAAACTGAATATCACTATATAATAAAATAATATTTTCACACATTCCTAAAGAGCCCCTCCTCCCACTTATAAAAAGTCTTAAGTTCTTACTCATTCATCCCACCTCTCAAGCCCCTTGGATCATCCAAACCCTGCCCAAATAATCTCATAAGATCTATCTCCTTCCCCTAGAATCCCTACCTTAGGAAGATGGCACTTTAAGAAGTACATTTGGTTCAAATCAATGGGAGTTACCCAAATTCAAGGTAGTAATTCCTCATTCCTTATTGACTTTTATTTTACTTATCCAAACCCTAAACTATTTTTATTATTTTCATTAATATAAAAAACGTTATCCTATATATTATAGGATGTTTTTATGACAATTATTTGAACTACACTTACACACACCTCCATCTACTGGATGAAGAACATATTGTTTCTGTGGATGGTAAACAAATGCCACCCGAAATGATGATTGTTTGATTATCTCCTACCACCTCTCATGGTGTCCATTAAGATGACACTATATTTATATATGATATATATTATTTTTATTTTTTCTTTATTCTTCTGTATTATTCTTTTATTCCATACCTTTATGGCTTCAATTATGGGTAAACTGGAAAATTTCACTTGAGGAAGTGCAGACTATCGCCCCTCAAAGTGATATGACTTGTTAATTCCATATGTGGGAAGTATAAAGGATAGTGTTAATGATATTATATATGATATTATTATGTAATTATAATATAGCTCTGTATCAGTATGTTTTAATTCAATTAATGTAAAAAAAAGAAATTAATGTTGCGTTCATACGTACGTACGACTTACCGTCTCCATGAACGTTGCATTTAATTTTTTATCTCCGAAATGTAATGTTCTAATATAAATACATTTATATACTGCATATATATGATATATATTATATCTAAATAATGAATATCGTTCTTCATATAATTACATTTTGACCATGTGAACAACATGTAATTATATGGTGTTCATTAGTGACTCAAGTACAAAATATCGACAGAACAACCATTTTTAACATAAATGATTACAAAATTTTTATAACATGGTAATAAGTGATATAAAAGGAATAATGAACATTAAAAATTTATTTACTAAAGTAGAAATTAACTTTAGTATATTATTCATGAGATTAATGAATGAATGCATCAAGTCAGACATGGGGTAAGGGACTTCATCTCAATCTTCTTTCATTGAGGAATATTTTGTTTTATACATGAAATTATTTTATATGGTGTATAAACCAATTTTAATTTTCATTTCATTCAAAGGGAATCTTTTTATACAAAGCATTTTACTAAATAGAAAAAATAATGTTTCTTTTAACGTAATAGGTTACAATGACCTTTTTTCACCACTGTGAGTATTATTTGATCTTTGGATTCCTTAATAAGTAATGATTTTTCAATGAAAATAAATAACATATACTTTTTACATATTTTGGTGTTGAAAATGGTTTTGAAAAAGAATTTGTTATATAAATATATTTAATTGATATGTTGTTATTAACATGTGGAAATGACATCTCTCCATTATGTTTGTTTTATGTGTTATGAATATGTTATGGTTATTGGGAATTATTTATGTATACTGGTGGTTCTATGAGAAACATAAGGTTGGTGAACCAAATAAAGGTCTCCAATGCATCGGGTAATGTGATGGAGGTAAACGTGATTGTTTCTCCTAATAAATTTAGATAATATACTATGATGGTTATTCCAACGTAACTACCTATGTAGCTGTGATAGCTACAATGTAAGTATGATATGAAAACCACAAGTACCGTTATGATTTTTGATTACTTTGTGTTATTCATAAATCATATTTTTTCATGAGGTATGTAAAAGTGTTTTTTTGTATGTATTGATGGACTAATGATTTATTTCTTATTTTATAACCGTTATTGAGATTTTTTATGCTCATCCACTGTTTTAAAGTGTTTTTCACAAGACATAATTGTGAATAGGGTCAAGGATGAGATCCAGGAAAGGTTTTTCTATCTAAAACATGGAACTAGAAATGTCTCTTTTTTTAAGTGTTTTCATTTTATGAAAAATAGGCAAGGAGTAGAATTTTCTACATGTAATATTCATATTCCTATATAAATGTTATGACCTAATTCTCTAAAACTATGAACTTGAAAATATCCTCAATGTGAATTATCCATTTAATTCATTAATATGTAATGTTTGTGGTCATGTCCAGATAGTGGGTATTAGAGGTCGGTTTAGATAAATTTAGGAGTTATGATATTGTTAAATTAATATCCCTAAATAAATTTATGATAAGATTAAAATGATATAGCCTTTATAGATTACAGTTTTCTTCGCCTAAGGTATTTCGATGTTGAGAATTTTTTTCATTTAGAAAACAGGGTTGTGGTGATGGGAAGGCATACATAGGGAAATGAAATTCAATATCATTATCCTTAGATGCTCATAATCAGAATTTAAAAGTTTTTTGTAGTGATGGATCAGTTGGATCAGGTGATAAATAGTGGTTGTGTTTATAGAGGATATTTTGGTTTATTCAAAAATTAAAGAGGATCAAGAAATTCATTTAAGGGTTGTGTTGAAATCCTTAAAAGAAAATAAAATATTTGTGAAATTCACTAAAGTGAGATTTTCGGTTACAAAAAATATTATTCCTTGGTCACATTATTTAAAAAAATGTCATAATGGTTGATCCTCATAAAAGAAAAGTTGTTGAACAATGTCCATGAACCAAAAATATAACCGAGATGCATAGTTTTCTTGTAATGGAAGGTTATTATCGAAGGTCTATTGAGAATGTTTCATGGTTACCTAGTCAAATGACTAAGTTTACTTAAAAAGGTGTTATGATTATCTGTAAAAAAAATGTGCTTATTTTTTTCAAGAATTGAAAAGAATATTGGTGAATGTTCCAGTTTTGGAACTTCCTTCCAGAAATGGTGAGTTTGTTATTTATAGTTATTCTTCGTTGAACGGAAATGGATGTGTCATTATACAGAATGATCCGGTAATTGCTTATGCTTCTTGTAAGATGAAAAATCATGAGTTAAATTACCCTACACATGATTTGGAATTAGTTTCTATTGTTTTTTCTTTAAAAATTTAGAGGCATCATTTGTATGGAGTAAAATGTGAAATATATTCTAACCTCAAACCTTTAAAGAATATCTTAACTCAGAATGAATATAACATGATATAGAGGAGATGGTTATAATTAATCAAGGATTATGATCACATGATTCATTATCACTGAGGAAAGGAAAATAATTTGGCTGATTCTTTATGTTTAAAAAGTAATGATTCATTAACCATGATACCTTTGTAACAAGATCATATGGTTTATTATTTAATGAACTTTGGAATAGAACATGTTGGTGCATGAAATTATTCTATATTTTTTGCGGTGTCACTGAAATGATCTCAATAATACAGAATAAAAAAGCACAAAATGAAGAGAGTGAGTTATAGAAAAAGTTAATGTTTGTTTAGAAGGGTATACACCCTAATTTTAACATTGTTTATGATTGTGTTTGGAGGTTTGGGATGTGATTATGTGTTCCTTGTGATTAACAGATGAAGAATGAGTTTATATGTGAAGCATATAGTTCTCATTTTTCAGTTTATCCTGGAAGTACTAAGATGTATAGAGATCTTTGAGAGTATTACTAATGGGATGAAATGAAAAGAGATACTGCTAATTTTACTATGTAGTGTTTCACTTGTCAGTAGGTTTAAGCAGCGAACCATTTACAAAAAGGTATGCATTAATATTTACAAGTGCCAGAGTGGAAATGAGAAAATATATCCAAGGACATTGTTATGGGATTACCAAAGGAATCTCGAGGTAATATTGAAATCAGGGTTATTGTTGATCGATTGACTAAATATTCACTTTTCCTTCCTATTCGAGATACTTTTCAGAAGATCAACTTACTCGGTAGAATGTTAAAGATATAGTCAGGTTGCATGGTGTTCCCCTCTCCATTGTATCTGATAGTGATCCCAGGTTTGCTTCTATCTTTTGGAAAGACCTTCAGATGTCATTGGGTACTTAATTAAATTTTAGTATAGATTTTCATCCACAATCAGAAGGGCAGTCAGAAAGAATAATTAAGACCATGAAGTATATGTTACATGCTTTTTCAATGGATTACCAGGTATGTTGGGACCAACATCTTTCATTGGTTTAATTTTCATATAATAATATTTTTAATTCTGGTATACAGATGGCTCTATTTGAGGCATTATATTGAAAGCATTGTAGAACTCCAGTTTTTTGGGATGAATTAGGTGAAAATATTTTGATGGGACCAAAATTGATAGAAGAGATGAAAGAAAAAGTGTATTTGACTCAGAAGAACATGAGAACAGCTCAGAGTAGGCGGAACCTTTATGCAGATAATAGGATAAAGAATCTTCCATTCGAGGTAGGTGATCATGTCATTCGCAAAGATTCTCTATTGAAAAGTGTGATGCGTTTTGGTAAGAATGTAAAGATGTGTCTGAGGTTCATTGGACCTTATAAAACCCTAGGGAAAATTGGATCTGTTGCATACAGATTGGATTTACCTCCATGTTAATCCTAGGTACACAATGTCTTTCATGTTTCAATGTTGAGAAAGAATATGCCAGATCCATCTCATGTTTTGAGCCCAAAGGTAGTTCAGTTGGAAGAAAATCTCTCTTATTAGGAATAAACAGTCCATATTATTAACTGTAGAGAGAAACTATTTCAGAATAAGGTAATTCACCAGGTAATGTTATTTTTGGAAAACCCATAGGGTTGAATATGCAACGTGGGAATCTCAAAAGGCTATGAGGGATAAATACCCCCATTAATTTGATAAGTGAATAAAATTGAGTGGACACAATTTTAAAATGTGGGGAAGGATGTAACATCCCTGGTAAATAAAGAAATATTTCATTTTCATATTTATTAATATATGTGAATTAAATATTAATCTTACTTTAGAGGGGACTCTATGTTCGATGGATTACCTGATATGCAATAACAGGTTTCTTTGAAATCATACATTGCTCACTAATAATATTATATTATTATATTAAATGGTAGTTAATGTCTGAACTTTTTGTTGGCGGGAATTAATTGAACGTACTACTATATGATTATACATGTCTGTTAATTTTTTTACTTTTATCCAATAATATTTAGGGGCTTAAAATATGAATGAATCTAATTTTAAGCGTAAAACTCTAATATTCACTAAAAGAGCGATTTACCACATTTTGATGGTGAAACCTCCTTAAATATAATTTTGGTCATTTTTATATGTTCTATTTGAAAAAAATAAAATTCTTCTTTAGATTTGGGACATCAAAATTTACTTAGGTTAAATTTTTTGTAAGTTTCTGATAACGTTCACTTTTTAATAAATAGTGAAAAATACTATATTTTAATTCAAAAGTGTATTTTAATCTATTATATATATATGGTTAGATTAAATTTTTAATTGGATTGAATGTGAAAATAGAATATATTTTTACCAATTAATGCAGTGTTGTTCATTGGAATTAATTTCACTTTGAAATTTAACATAAACAAGTGTCGATCCATTGACAGTTATTGTTTCTTAAAAACAAGCTATTTGTTTTGAAAACATGAATTCAAATTAAATTAATAAATATAAATTCAATTTTTTGAATTTTGTAAAATAAAAATCATTTTTAATTTGGAATATCAACCATATCTTAGGCTGAATATTTGGTATTTTTCTGAAAAACATCAATTTTTATGAATAGTGAAACCCCTTAGTTGTAGTTAAAAAACTAAATTTTTCATTTAAATAAATTTTTACCACTTCTGTGAATTGAATTTTGAAAATAAAACATATATGGTTATTATTAGTATGTAAAAATTTGTTCAATAAGATGAAAATATTTTTGGTTGAATTGTATCTTTGGACATTTATTTTCCAGAGTTAAAGGTAACTATGGTAATTCATGGTAAAAACAATATCATAATAATAAAAAATTACCTTAACACTCGTCCTAACATTATTGGTAGAGTCGTTTACAACCATTTCCATCTTTGGGTCGATTTTTTGATACCATGGAGACACTGGGGAGTGACAATGAAACTTTAGATTAATTAACATTAATTAATGACAAAAAGGACACAAACAAATTTATTTTAGTAAATAAATTTTTAAATGGAATTATATAAGTTATCATTTAGACTATAAATATTAATTTAAAATATAAAAATACTCCCTATGTCATGGTATTTTTATTATAATTTTTAGACATCAAATAAAATAAATTATTTATGTCACAATAATGATGTAGTATTATCCTGATTAATAAAATATTTAAATAAATAAGATTATAAATATTAAAAAAAATATCCAAAATATGCCCAATTATTATATAATGATTTTATTTCTTCCATAATTCATATAATATTCGAATTTAATTAGTTTTGGACCTTTATAAACCGAATATCATCATGTAATTAAATAATATTTTCACACTTACTTAAAGAGCCCCTCATCCCCTTATAAAAATCCGTCGCTTCTTACTCATTTATCACACCTCTCAAGCTCCTTGGCTCATCATACCCATCACTAAATAATCTCTCAATATCCTTATACTTCTTCTATAAGCCTTATCTTAGGTAGAAAGAATTTCAAGAAGTCCTTTTGGTTCAAACCAAAGTGAGTTACCCAAATTACAGGAAATGAATCCTCTTCACTTTTTTTCATTTATTTTACTTATCTAACCCCTAAACTCTATTTATTCATTAATTTTATAACAAAAATAGTATCCTTAATATACTAGGATTTTGGTATGATTAATATTTGAACTACACTTACACACCTTCATCTAATGGGGGAAGAACATACAGTTTCTATGGATGAAAAACTAACGCATCACGAAATGATGATTGTTCGATTATCTCCTACCACCTCTCATGGTGTCAATTAAGATGACACTATATTTTTATATGATATATATTAATTTTATGTTTTCATTATTCTAATGTATTATTCTTTTATATAATACCTTTATGGCTTCCATTATATGTAAAGATGATAATTTCATTTGAGAAAGTGCGGACTACCGCCCCTCAAAGATAAATGACTCGTTAATGCCATATGTGGGATGTATAAAGGATAGTGTTAATTATATTATATATGAAATTATACTGGAATTATAATATATCTATTTATAATTATGTTTTAATTCCATTAAATTATGAAATAGAAATTAAAGTAGCGTTTATGAGTACATACAACTTACCGTCTCTGTGAACGTTTCATTTCATTTCTTATCTCCAAAATTTTATGTACTATTATAATACATGTATATAATGGATATATCTTATATATATGATATCAAAATCATGAATACCATTATGGATATAATGAATATTTGACCATGTGATGAACTTGTAATTATATGGTGTTCATTTGTGACTCAAGTACTAAATATCAACAAAACAACCATTATTGACATAAATTATTACATAATGTTTATAAAATGGTAATAAGTGATATAAAATGAATAATAAACATTAAAAATGTTCTTAAGAATTTATAAATTAACATTATTTTATTGTTCATGATATTGGAGAATGAACGGGTCAAGTCAGACACGAGGTAAGGGACTTCATCTCAATCTCTTTTAATTGAGGCATATTTTGTTTTATAGAAAACTTTATATTATAAGGTGTATGAAACCCTTTGACTTCTCATTTCATTCAAAAGGAATCTTATTATATGTAGTGTTTTACTAAACGTCAAAAAGGAATGTTTATTTTAACATAAGCGGTGACAAAAGCCTATTTTCATTGCTATGAGTATTATTTCATCTTTGGCTTCCTTTAGAAGACGTAGTGTTTTTAGTACAACTTTTCATCCTCAATAAGATGAGCAGTCAGAATGAAAAATTCAGACCATGAATGATATTTTACGTGAATGTTCAATGGATTACCAGGGATTTTGGGGCTAACATCATTGTTTGGTTGAATTTTCTTATACTATCAGTTTTCATTATAATATATAGACGGCTCTGTATGAGGCATTATATAGAAAGAATTGTCAAACTCCAGCTTCTTGGGATGAAGTAGGTGAAAGGAAGCTGATCGGACCAGAATTGGTAGAAGAGATGGAGGAAAAAGTGCAGTAGACTCAAGATAACATGAGAACAGCTCAGAGTAGGTAGAAAATTTATACGGATAATCGGTGAAAAGATATTTCTTCCAAGGTAGGTTATCATGTCTTTATCAATGTTTCTCTATGGAAAAGTGTGATGCGTTTTGGTAATAAGGGAATGTCGTGTCTGAGATTTATTGGACCTTATGAAATCCTATAGAAAATTGGCTATGTTTTGTTCATAGTGGATTTACATCCATGTTTATCCCATGTAAACAATGTTTTTCATGTTTTAATGTTGAGAAAGTATATTCCAGATCTATCTCATGTTTTGAGCCCAGAGGTATTTTCGTTGGAAGAGAATCTCTCTTATATGGATCAACCAGTCTAGATTTTAGACTATAGAGAGAAATTGTTGTGTAATAAGTTAATTCACTAGGAAATGCTATTCTGAAAAAACCATATGGTTGAAGAGGAAATGTGAGAATCTGAAAATGCTATGAGGGACAAATACCCCCATTTATTTGATAAGTGAATAAAATTGTGAGGGCATAATTTTTCAAAAGGGGAGAAGGATGTAAAAATCCAGGTAAATAAAGAAATAACTGATTTTCATATTTATTAATATTTGTGAATAAAATATAAATTTTACTTTAATGGGGATGTTATGTTCAATGGATTACCTGATACACAACAACATGTTTCTTTTAAATATTACGTTGCACACTAATAATATAATATTATTATTATAAATGGTATATAACTCAAAGCCATTGTGTTGGCGGGAATTAATATAACTAACTAAAATATGATTATACATGTTTTTTAAATGTTTTTACTTTTATCTAATAAAAGTTAGGGGCTTAAAATATTAATGAATATAAATTTATGCATAAATACTCTAATATTCACTTAAAGGTCGATTTACAGCCTTTTGATGGAAAACCCTACTTAAATATATTTTGTGTCATTTTTATATGATCTATTTGAAAAAATAAATTATTTTTTATATTAAGGACATAAAAATTTACTTTGGGTTAATTTTTTGTATTTTTCTGATAAATGTCATTTTTAATGAATGTTAAAAAATATTGTATTTTAACTCAAAAGTTTCATTTAATATAATTTATTTATGTTGTAATATTACCTTATTAATTGGGTTTAAAGTGTAATTAGAGTATATTTTATCCAATTATTCCACTTTTGGTCATTCTAAATAATTTTACTTTGAAATTGGACATAAACATTGGTCGATCTTTTGACAGTTATTGTTTCCTAAAAACACGCTATTTTTTTGACAACTGAAATTAATTTCAAATTAATAAATCCAACTTCTATGTTTTTAATTTGGTAAAATAGACATAATTTTTTAATTTTTAATATCAAATATATCTTAGGCTTATTTTTTTGTATTTTTCTGAAAAACATCAATTTTTCATGAATAGTGAAACCACTTAGTAGTACTTAAAAAATTGACTTTTTCATTTAACTGAAATTTTACCAATTCCATGAATTGAATTTAGGAAATAAATCATACATGGTTATTATTAGTATGTAAAATGTGGTTTAATAAGATGAATATAATTTTCGGTGAATAGTAACTTTTGACTTTTATTTACCACGGTTAAAGGTAAATAGGGCAATTCAAGGTAAAATGAATATCATAATTATACAAAATTACCTTAACACTTTTTTTACCCTTATTATTTGAGTCATTTACGATCATTGGAATATTGGGGTCGTTTTTGGGACCCCATGGAGACACATGGTAGTGATAATGACACTTTAGATTAATTAACTTAAAGAAATGACAAAAATGACACAAACAAATATCTTTTTGTAAATAAAATTTTAGATGGGGTTATGTAAGGTATAATTTATACTATATATATTCATTTGAAAGGTAAAAATATTTCAAACATCATGGTATTTGTTTTATAATTTTTTTACATCATATAAATAAACTTAATTATGACAAAATAATGATGTTGTATTTACCTCATTAATAAAAGATTTAAATAAATATTATTATAAATTTTAAAAAAAATAACCCAAACCTGTCCAATTTTTATAGGATGATTTTTTGTTGACCATGAGTAATCTTAAATTCATCTTTAATTTTTCATGGACCATTAGAAACCAAATATCATTAAATAATAAAATAATATTTTCACACTTTCCAAAAGATCCCCTCCTCCCCCTTATAAAATGCATTCATTTCTTACACATTCCTCACAACTCTAAAGCTACTTAGATAATCCAAAACCTAACCAAATAAGCTATAAAGATCCCTATCATCCTCCTAGAAGACTTAAATTAGGCATAAGGCACTTTAATAGGTAATTTTGGTTCAATCAAAATGGAGTTACCTAAATTAAAGGTATCAATTCCTCTTAACTTCTTTCTTTTTATTTTACTTCTCCAACCCCTAAAATATTTATATTCAATTATTTTATTACAAAAAAAGTATGATAAATATACAATTATTTTTTTTATTAGAAGTATTTGAAATAAATATACACACAACTCCATCTAATGGTTGAAGAACATACAGTTTCTGTGGATGTAAAGCTAACACCTCACGAAACGATGATTGTTGGATTATCTCTTACCACCTCTCATGGTGGCCATTAAGATGACAAATTATTTATATATGATATATATTATGTTTATGTTTTATTTATTCTTCTGTATTATTCTTTTATATCATACCTTTATCGCCTCTATTATGTGTAACACAATAATTTCATTTGAGGAAGTGTGGACTACCACCCCCTCAAAGTTTAGTGACTCGTTAATGCCATATGCAGGTCGTATAAAGGATATTGTTAATGTTATTATATATGATATTATACTGGAATTATAATATACCAGTGTGTGATTATATATTAATTCCATTAAAGTACGAAACATAAATTAAAGTAGCGTTAATGCGTACATACGACTTACCATCTCTATGAACGGTGCATTTCATTTCATGTCTTCAAAATGTTATGTACTGTTATTAATACATTTATATACTGGATGTATATAATATATATTATATCTAAATAATTAATACCATTCTAGATATAATGACATTTTTACCATGTGAACAACTTCTAATTATTTGTTGTTCATTAGTGACTCAAGTACCAAATATCAACAAAACAACAATTATTAAATTTAATGATTACATAATGTTTATAACATGGTAATAAGAGATATAAATGAATAATAAAATTTAAAAAGGTTATTAAGAAATTAGAAATTAACATTAGTTTATTATTCTGGATATTAAAGAACAAACATGTCAAGTCGGACATAAGGTAAGGGACTTCGTCTCAATCTCCTTTCATTGAGGAATAATTTGTTATATACATGACTTTATTTTATATGGTTTATAAACCCCTTGGAATTTTCATTTAATTCAAAGGGAATATTTTTATAAAAGTTTTTTTACTAAATAACAAAAAATAATATTCCTTTTAATGTAAGCGGTGACAATGAACTTTTTTCGCGGCCACGATTATTATTTCATCATTGGATTCGTTAAGAAGAACTAGTGTTTTTTCAAAGGAAAATAAATACCTTATACGTTTAACGTATTTTGGTATTGAAAATGGTTATGAAAATGGATTTTTTATTTTAATATATTTAAATGATATATTGTGATTAAAATGTGGAAATTTCATATTTCTTTTATGTTTTCTTTATGTGTTATGAATATGTTATGTTTCTTGGGCATTATTTATGTATACAGGTTGTTATGTGATAAACATAAGGATGGTGAGTCCGAGATAGGTGTCCAATGCATTGGGTAACATGACGAAGGTAAACGTGAATGTTTCTCCTAAGAGATTTTGGGAATATTCTATGATGGGTATTCCAACATAACTCCCTATATAGTTGTGATAACTACAATGTAAGTATTATATGAATACCATAAGTACCTTTATGATTTGTGATTACTATGTGTTATTCATAAATTTTATTTTTTCATGAGTTAAGTAAAAGAGTTTATGTTTTGTTTGTATTGATGGACTAATGATTTCATTACTATTTTATAACCATTACTGAACATTTTTTAGCTAATCCCATGTTTTGAAATGATTTTCATAGGACTTATTGGTGAATAGGGTCAAGTATGGGCTCAAGGAAAAGTCTTTCTATCTAAAAAATTGAACTAGACATTATAATTTTTTTCAAAAGTTTTAATTTTATGAAAAAATGGTTACTTAGTAGAATTGTCTACATGTAATATTCATGTTGTTATGTAAATGTTATGACCGAATTCTAGAAAACTCTAAACCTGAAAATATCCTCAGTGTGAATTATACAATTAATTTAAGAAGATTTAATGTTTAAGGTTGAGTCCTTATAATACAAACTCTTTTCACCCTAATAATATAATGTTATCACTTTACTAATTTTATAAATATATAACGTAAAAACACCTAATTGACAATAATCTCTTATAAAGATAAACAATGTTCATATTTTTTTCGGTGTAATCAGTTACAAGAATGTTGAATTAAAATATTATTATATATTTTTATAGAAATATGAAAAATAAGTAATTATGGTTTAAAAATCATATAATTATTTTTATTTTATTCTATAAATATTAAATTAATTATTTATCATGTTATTAATGAATAATTTTCACTCTCCAAAATTAACATAATGTGTCATTATCAATTATGATTTCACATTATGTAAAAAAATAGTTCTAGGATGAAATAAATAATTTTTAAGTAAATACAAGTGATATATTACTAAACATTAAAATATATTTCTATAATTTACTATGTATCAAATTTGGTAAATTTCATCAATAGTATTATGCTTGTGCATAATAGTAAATGTTATTAACAATCGATGGTTGTAATAAGCTTTAACTACTTAATATACTCATGATTAAAAAATTATAATATGTGTTATAATAGATAAATATTTATGATTAGGGTAAGATAATAGGTTATTATGTAATCAATTATTTTTTATCAGATTATATAGTTTCTTCAACTATGTAAGGAAACATGGTAAGTTGTTATTGTCAATGATAACTTTTGTTGAGGCATGACTAAAATTTATAAACAAATTTCACATTAATGTGATATATAAAATTCCTTATTTCAATAATTTATGATAAATATCAATACTTAAATAAAATTTTATGTTCCATTTAATTTTATACCACTCTTTTCGATTTTAATTTTACCAAACCATTACTATGAGGGTTTCCATATCAATTTCCCTTCAGGGACAAATGTATTATATTTATAAAAAAATTACAATAGAGGTGTGTATAAAACTATTTTTTGATATTTTATCTTTGATAAATTTTATTTAAATTTATATCAATATAAATTTCATGTATTAATTTTCAAAGGGGATTTTGATAAAACTATTCCCAATGTTGTAATGTTTTCATTGTCTTATATTTTAATCCCTTGAGTAATTTTTATGCTATATGAAAATTTTCCTCTTCATTGGTGAAAATAAAACCATATTTATAATTTTTATCAAAATACCATTTTATGTAATGATATTTATTATTCAATTTATTGTTATCCTACTCAAGAGGATTTTTATTCAAATGTTACAAAGGCTGTAAGTGTTTCAGATCCCCAAATTCCACTCTTCGAGACTTTATTAGCATTAAATAACATATATAATTTATGTGGTATATATATTAACTTTTATATAAATAATATAAGGAATTATATTTTAATCATAATATTTTATATTTAATAATAATAAAAAAATTCATGGGATATTAACTCAAAATATTCTAAAATTGCAATGCTTTATTTTCCTCAGATCAATCGTTATTGTGATTCACTTAATCTAAACCCCATGTTTTCATATAAATAGTCTATATAATCGAATAATTTAATTTTTATCTCGATCATATTATAATTAGTAATATTAAGTGTTATATTTAAATTTATACCTCTTTTGGGGGTTTTACTAGATTGTTTCATTATTTTTAAGGGGTATTCATAAATCAAATATCTTTTTGGGTCATAATAACTATTTGTTATTTATTTTATTCATTATTGATATTTCCAATTTATAATTATTTTAGGATTTATTTTTTATTCTATTACAAGGCGAATCATTTTTCACAAAAAATTCATATCCCTTTATGATTCTACTTTTTTGATAAAATTTATTTTTTAAGAATAATTCCCATGTGATTTAATTGGTTTTTATTGTTATCCTTGTTTTTTTATCCCAAAAATATTCTACTTTACGTAGTGGAAATAATATATTGTAATAATCAAAAATGATAATAATTCCACCATTATTTATTTTGAATAAAAATTATGACTATCTTTTTAATGTTTTGTGTTTTTAACTAGGTTATTCCGAAATATTCAAAATGTTTTTTAATCCTATGAAAAAATAGTTTTACTATACACTGAACAATTTCTAGTGATACTATTTATGGACTTTTTATGATTATATTATTAAATGTTTTTCATAAAATTATATTCTATAAAGTTATTTTTCCTTTCCAATTTTATAAAATTTATTTCATTATTGGTTTTCCTTTATTAAAAATACTTTTTCAAGAGTAAATTTCATCAAGGGATTTTAACTTCTATTTTTGAATAATTATATATTTTCAAGGATGATTTATTAAAATATTATTAAAATATTATTCAACAAAATAGTTCATTTTACATATTAAAAAATATATAATTAAATTGCACTACATATTTTAAAATAATATATAAAAAAAATTGTGAAAACATTTTTATTTTTACATAAATTTTCCCACAAGTCTTATCTACCATTATGATATTTTTTCATTATTGTTTATATGTTGTTGTGTTTTTAATCCTTTTATAAATAATATTTTGATGATTTTTTATGTTCATTTCATGTGAAAAATTTATGAAACCTATTACTTATTTATTTTTTATTTTACATATGATGATTATTCTTTTTTAGGTGGCCTAAATATGAAGGGTTGATGATAGTTGGGATCCTATATTTTTGTCCTATTGATTGGTTCTTGATGACATCTTATGAGAAATTTGGTCATACAATTGGATTTTTTCACATAGGTTTGGGCATGAAGGGATTTCTCGTTATATCATGAATTGAAATAATGAGTATATACACATATAGGGGAATAAAGAATTTAATCTCATAGGATATCTTTTTTTTGTACAATATTTTCAATCTTATAATGTTATTAAAATTTTCCATGTTGTTCATTATGTTATGATAAATTTGTAAGATTCATTTCATATCCATGAAATTCTATGTTTTAAATATTATGTATTATTATATTTATTTAATTTTTACTTATATATCCTTTCCACCTTTTATATGATTATAGAGATCTAATTTGATCCATTCCATATATTTTACACTCTAATAATTATATCGTTATGATGTTATGGATATATATGATTTAATTGGATTCTTATATATTTTATTACAAACTTCTATTATGGTATTTCTATATCCCAATAGTTATACTTCATATTACGATTACTTTTCCCTTACAGAGATATTAAAATTAGACTTTTCTTATTTTTCCTATCAACAATGTATGAATATGATTCTATTATATCATATGAATCGAAAATAATATAAATGTTCAAGATTATGGGTAAATCTTCACAAGTGTTGTAAAATTGTATTTTTATATAACAATTCTCTATGACACTAAAACTATCATTACTTAGGTTATTAGACAACTGTATGATAAATTATTTAAATAATTAAATTAATGTTTTAATAATGTCTTATTATGTCCACATCACTACATGCAATAATACAAACCTCTCATTCATCATATATTTTATAGTCACGATAATTATATCCTTATAACATAATCTTGCACATAAATAGATTTACATTTGTGGGTTCATCATATCAAACATTGGGTGGAACCAAAACGTATATAACTAATATAAAATGTAATATATTTAAGATACCATTAATTTTCATTATTATCTCAATAATAATAAATTGTGTGAAAATGTATTGATTTAGAGACTCTGCTAAGATAACATTTCATGTGATAATAGTACAATTATCACCACTTTTTTCATATCACCAACCATTTTATAAAGAGAATGAAAATTATTGGTGATCGATAGATGACTACCAATAGGAAGTTTATGTTTTGTTAATTCAATTATTTTGTTTTTTCGGTATTATTGAAGAACTCAAATCCTCCTTGAGAAGTGAATTGGTAAGATTCAGTGTCTTTAATAATTTTTTTGATTCAAATACACATTTAGATGGTGGTTATTCCTATTTGATACACTTATGTCATAGTGATATTATAGTTGATGGTATTTCTATCAAATATATGGTGGAAATGATTTACTATATATATTTTGAGACTTTATTTAGGATATCATTCCTTTGGAAGAATTAATTGTTAATTTTTTAAAAGAGATATTATGTAATTTAAATGGTTGCAAGACCATGAACGTGTACATATTGGGAACTATTTATCTCATGAGATACTCAATGGAATGTATTCTTATTGAATTTTTGGAGTTTTTTAGGATCCATCATAAGGAGAATTTATGTTATCTTTTTATTCTTATACTTTCCCACTAACACTTGCATCCTTCAATGACCATTATAAAATCAGGATTTCCTGGAATATAGGAACTATAGTGTTTTTGTAGAATTGTTATTTGAAAAAAATAATTTTTACGATATAAATAAGAATGTAGACCATCCTATTATAGGAATAATGACCAACCATATAATTCAGTAGTAGTTGGGGATTTATTGCTGTGTGATAAATAATTGGAGGATGAATCTTAAATATAATCAAACCAACACCATACTCAAATAATTCTTATCAAAAATAGATTTCTAATAGTCAGGGATGTGCTTTAATACATGAAATAGTTCATTATGACTATATCATATTTAGTTGGATAAGATTTATTATTCATATAATCTATGTATAAAAAATGTTTTTTTAGTATTTGAATATTTATAATATTCAGAATAAATTTTTTGTGGTTTTTCATTATATCAATTCCTTGATTTTAGTGTTGTTGGGGTTTTGGTATAATATATTGAAAATAAAATTTTATTAGTCATCTCAAGAATGGATTCATGAATTATGATTTTAATTAAAGAATAATCATTGAATGGTAAATCTAAGACACTTTTATAATTCAAAATGGGTGATTTACAGTAATAGTAGTGTAATGTTCATTCTCATTGGGTTTCTAAAATTCATTTCATCATATAGAGATTAATTTATTGATTTATTTGTTTTAATAAATAAATAAATCAAATATTTTATTTTACAATTTTAACTATATAATCAGTATTTTATTTTCTATAACCTCCCCAAATAGGGTTTTCCAGTATAATCCCATTTTTGAGAGTTATAGAGAGAGTGATGGAAATCAATGGAGATTTTGAGAATATGCATAACCAAAAGACTGAATATTTATTAGATATTAAAAATGCAGTTTTAAATAGTTGTTTTCTTAACAACTTTTTTTCAAGCTATATGTATTTTTTAAATACTATTTTTATTTGTTACTGATTTAGATCATTGATTTTCTTCTCTCGAATTGATTTCTCAATTTCATGGCCTGATATGTTGTCTGCTTTAATTATCTCCCAAAATTTTTGATGCCTTTATAAATATATTCTATTATATAAAATTTTCAACCAATTATTGGTTGATGGGTTTCAAAATAGCCACCATCAATGTTATCCGTTCACATTCCTTTAATTTACCATACTCATTCATCATGTATTAATCATCGATCGTCATATTGGTTGACTATTCATAAAATCATTATTTAGATCCTCAAATAATATAAATCATTGATTATGACCAAGTATTTGGGTTTTATAATAAATACATTTGAATTTTGGGTTTTCATCAATTGATGGTGGATTATGAGATGATTTTTTCAATGAATCACAAAGAGGAGGTGATGGACCATATATCATTACAATGAGTTATGGTATCATAAACACCATTTTAAATAAGGGGTGGATTGAAAATGACATAATGGGTAAGAAAATCTTCAGATGATGTATTTTGTGATGTTTTGATAACTATAAATTCAATAATGGATATATCTATGTTATTTTAGGTGAACTCCTATATTTTGATCTGAAGAGATGACAACCCTTCATGTATTTCAAAATAATTAATGTTGTGTACCTCACTTATAGTAATAAATTGTGTTATTTATAGAGATAAAAATAAGATAATATGTACCCTAGATAACATGTAATATATCTATATCCCTAAAATTTGGTTTTTAAAGGGATTTCATAGCATGTTTTTCACCTAGAAACACCGCATGTCTATCCTTGGGTAAATGTGTTTTTCCCTCACATGTCAAATGTTGCAGTGGTGGGTAATGAGTGTCCCATTATTCTAACACACAATTTAAACAGTTACACAATCCATTTATATATAAAATTATACCAAATTTAATTACTATGTATATGAAAATACATTCAATGAATTCAAACATATAATGTACTCCAATGTAACATGTTGTATAGTTTTCTAGAATTAATGTGTTTTATTATATCTTCATCAGATCCTCATATGTGGAAATGTGGGTAGTGTATTCAAAAAAATTTATTCATCTTGATCATGAAGAGATAGTCTCTCTATTCATATAAGAAAATTTAAAAGGTGATAAATATAATTTTAAACTTTTTATACATACGTCCAATGGTAGCGATATGGAATAGATATTGAGGTGTTATCAGGGTAGGTACTCACTAGTAAGTTTGTCTCTACTAAGGATTGGGTAACCCATAAAAAGATATTTTTTGGTAATCCACCCAGATATATTGTGTGTGTATCCTTAATCTATGGATTTATTTTTCACACTTCTATGATCTATGGCTATGTGTGAGTCTTCTATATGTTTGGTTTACCATCAATTGATTTTTTTCCATAGAAAGGAATATGTCATCCACACCAGTTCCAAATAGGTTATTTGATTTCATGGTTTATATTATTTGGATTCATGATGTCGTTGGTAACTCTCTATGATATATAATATATAGGTTATTGTTTTATTGAATGTGATATTACTCTAGTAGGGAATCATGAATTGAGTTGACTATTTTAATTTTTTGGGCAATCTACTTAGTATTTATATGCTCATATCTTTATGGATTCATTTACACATATATGTCAGGTCTTATATTGTTGATGGATATTTCAGCAATGACAGCTTTTGAAAATGCTGTTGGTGGATCCTAGATGAACCCATAAGTGGTATCATAACGAAATGATCATGACTCAAGCTAGATGTGGAAGATACCACATCATCATTATAGTAGAGGGTGGTTTTCTAATTTTTTATTTTCCTTGTATATTTCCCCTTTTATAATGGATAGTGTACTAATTTCTTCTTTGTGGATCATATATATTTTTAATAGAATTATACTTCATAGCTACATTCCATTAATTTATTCTACATTATTATATCATAATAGGTGTGTGTTTTGTATCAATGGTGGTTTTAAGGCCTCCCAGAATGTGTGACTTATGCACTTTGCCCTAGACACAACCACCTAGCCTATTCAATACGGTTTTATGTTAGTACAATCTAATTTCTACTGCATATGTGGTGTCCTGTTAGGTTTGGTCATGTTAGAGGGGTACCATAGAGGATATTAATTATGGATGGAATTTAGTAATAGATGTATAGGGAGGATACGTTCATGAATTAATGTAAATTGTGTAAATGCCTTTCAATCATAGATTTTAGGCTATGGAATCTTGGGATGGTATAGAAAAAAATATATATATATTCAAAATGAATATGATAACTGACATGTCTACTTAGTATAATGAGGTACTTGTTGCAGGAAACAAATTATTTTTACATTTAACAAACATGAATTTCTTATTTATTTCCATGTAATTCTTGATTCATAATGACATTTAATTTCTATTGACCTTATTTTATATTACTAAACTATAAGATTTCATAATAAGTTGAACCGACTAAGACCATTAGGAATTTTTGGTACATTCCCAATTTAATAACCATAGCATTTTACAAATAACTTGTCATGATTTCAATCATTATTATACATCCTAAAACAAGAAAAGGATCGTGAAGTCTAGTGACTTTCATCACTACTTAAAAATTTTGAAAACATGGGACTATATAAAAACATAATTATTTAATCATTAAAAAGTGCTCATCACTTCCTTTGAGAACTTATATCATCACAGCGTACCTTGAGGATCACATAAATGAAGGGATGTGAAAAAATATGAGTAATGGAAAATCATAGTAATAAAACGTTAACACATGGGTTAGAAGGTATGGAATAATGAAAATAAAAGCTATATATCACATGGAATCATAAAACATACAAATGGGATCATATAATAATGAATTCAATATAATGTGTTACTTACATTAATCATGAAATTAACATGAGTAATTATTCATTTTACATAAAGGAGAAAGAGTGAAGGTTAACCACACAAACCATTGAACATGGTAGCACAAGTCAAGGATAACCACCAAGACTATTGAAGATAACAAATCATTAAACAAAACATTACTCAATGAATTTTTTCACTATATAGGTTCACCAATCATAAAAAGTTCAGGAATTTACTTTCTACATATAGAATCATGTGAAATAAATCATAAACCATAGGTAAACCATTGAAATAAATTGGTATCATAATCATTTAATAAAGCATAATTAATGGGAGTATCATAAAACTATCCATTAAGGAATGAAATTAGAACATGAATGAATGTTAATTAGGTAATTTGTTCTTATATAATATAATGTGATGTTAAACAGATGTGAAAACATTAGAAAATATTATTTAATAATTTTTTTCATTAAAACATTTTAGTGCGGTTTTAATGAAAATACTAAGATGAATTTAATATAGAAAAGGTAATAATCTTTTTTACAAAAACTAAAGTAACACAAGATGTTTATCTTAATTAAAAAAATGGTTTTACAAAAAAAATTGTGTCAAATATATATATTATAGAGTACACATGAAACTCGGTACAGATTCAGTAATTTCCCTTAAAAATGTTTTCTTATCGAGATGTATTGAGGAGAGAATCAATTAAAAACATGTATATCCTCAAAATAGAATGATTAATGGATTTTGATTAATTATTTTTGATATTATAAAAATTATTAATAATATTTACATAAATATAATAGATAACGTCATTTGGGTAGAAAGAAAGATAGAGAAACCCCATAAATAATAGAGGTTCAGGTAGAATCACTTACAGAATATAGGTATAGTATTGGGTGTACATATGATAGATTAATGAGAGAGAAACATGGTTTATCATCTTCTATAATCCATGAGGGATTTACATGGAAGGTGATATATCATACCCTAACATTAGGAATTATACATAAAATGATATAACATAGAATAGATTCATGAAAAAATGTGAGAAAGAGTGGATCCATTACCTTATGCCTAGTGGTGTTCATATGTTGATATTAATGACATAAATAATGAAAATATGTTCATTAATTTATAATTGGAGAACCTCCAATACCTGATATTCATTTATTATAACCTTATTCTACTCACTCATGTTTTTTAATGTTTTTATAGGTTCAATTTCATTGTATGGGAGGACTTGCTTACATGTTTTTAATGATTAGTTTACATTTATTCAGGTTTGGATAAACAAGTACGAAGAAAATGGTTGTCTATAATTGATGTTATATAATATAAGTGAACATACAAATTATTACATGGTTATAAAATTAAAATAGTCATTTGGCGGGAAATTTAATCATTATATAAAACATTACTGACATACTCTTGGAATAATTTGGTTATTTTTTCAAAGTAAACATGTTTTATATTATTATTTTACATCATGTGTGAAAAAGGATTCTAAAACATAACATAAGATAAAATATATTTATAATATTATGGTTCAACCATAAAAATTGTTTCATGAACTTAATTGACTTTGGTAATAAGAATTTATAACATGTCATCCTTAAATGTGATAAATTAACACTTCTCAGACGGTGTTTTTATTACATTTGTATAAAAAGAGGTGGAAAGAGATATGAAAATGAATTATCACATTAGAATAAAATTATTCCTATTTGATTATGGTTTTGGAGTTGTCAAACCATTATGTTGAGGATAGTTTATGATATAAAATTGATCAAAGGAACATGAAAATAAAATTTCTGAAAAGAAAAAAGGAATTTTCCTTTTGATTTAATCTTCCATAAGAGCGTATTAAAGGGAGGGGGTTTGGTCTTTTGAGGAGGATAACAGATGTTTGATGTGGGAGTGGATCTTAGGGGATATTTGTGAACAATTTAGGGAAGGCACCTAGCTTGGGATCAGTGAAGAGAAGAAGGGAGTGTGGGTAGTTTTTGTAGTGGACATAAGGAGGATATTATTAATATTTTAATAATTAGATTATTATTTAATCATAAGACAAGAAATTGTGATGATTAAATGACCCGAGAATTATTTATGTTCATGTTATTTCAAACTGAGGTTTCTTACATCTTCCATGATTCTAGGAATTGTTCATTTAGCTAAAAATGTATATATATGGTAAATAACAAAATTTCACTATTCATTAAAACTCAATTATTTTAAAAAAATACCAGAAATTCACCATCTCGTTTTTTGATGTATGGAATCCAAAAAATGAAATAAATTTTTCAAATTTATTTTCTACGAATGTTTAATTTAATTTTTCATTTAAATCAGAATTTACATCAAAAATATAGATTTTAAAACTATGACTGATTTTATGATGTTTTCAAAAATTACATAAGGCATTATATAATTATCTTAAAACCACAATAAAAATGATTTTTATGTTATGAACACCCTTTAGTAAAACAAATTTTCTTAAATTAATTAATTAATTTTTATTATTTATTTATGGCCTAAAAAATACCAATACTTTTATTATTGTCATATTATCACTTATAAGATGAATAAATTTTATTTAGACATTCATGGGTGTGGTTACTACTTATTTGGACAATTTATTTTTCATAAGTGTCATATTATTATTTTAAGTGTAGCATTACTATTCATAAGGGTCATTAACTATTCTTAAAAAATAATGATTGTCTTGTTGGACACAAAACATCTTACTGATCACTACCACATATGTCAAATTTTCAAAATTCAAATCTCAGAAGTGAAAATATTAGGTCTAAATGTCACATAGTACTTAGTAGTTTATTTTGTTGTGATTCAATGTCATTATATGACATAATTTTAAGAAAATAATTTACATTGATAAAAAATATGTTCTTTTCACCCATGATAATGATTGACCCTCATATCAATGACTAACTAAGAAACATTAATTCTTTCCATGGGACAGTTTATGAGGTTTTTCGATCAGTAATTCACGTAATAGCACCTCTATCCTTTTTTTAATGAGAAAACCGACCTCACTCAGACTAAATAGAGGTCCCATAAACTTTTTTTGTCTATTATACCAGTGGAAAAGAATGAGGACACAACTATTCTTAGTGCACATATTCTGTTCCAATAAAATATAAATATATTAATCAAATGAGGTCATAGACCTTGTGAATCAACGGTTTAAATAGTTGTTTATATATTCTACATTTTTTATAAACCTATACATTAGATGATAGTGGTGTAATTTAGTCTACTATATAGTGTGGTAGGTCAGTCATGGTATTTTATTATCTAGACAATAGTTAATGTGATAGTTCCATTGATAAAGTTTTATAATTTCTTCATTGATGATTACTCCTAAATAATTGTATGATACATTATAATATAGCTTTTATTATAGTTTTACCATGGCAGTATGTCATTTATTAAGTATGGATCAATATTTAATAATATTATGAGGTATTATCTCATTATGGTTATTGGTATATTCTTTTAATAATGAGAGTTTGAGAGTGGAATCTGGGAAGACATTCAACCCATTATTGTCCCCAAATGTGTTTCTATCTTTTTGTGATTTGGGATTAAGAATAGGTAATAAAGAGCCTCTCAGTAGAGAAAAATTAGGTACCAAATACTATTGACAATCATATAAGAGAAGAATAATAATATATGGAAACATATCATTTGTGTTGAGGTCCAAAATATAGAATATATCAGTATAAGAAGCCTCATACTAGAGGATCAGTAGATCAATAATCATTAAATGGGTCTAGTCAGATATGGGACATGATATATTTATAACTATAGAGGATATAATTATCTGTATCTTGACTATGTAAAATAAAATATTTAGGAACGATGTCTCTTAGTAGTATGAAATCTACATTATGAATAGGTAAATGACATGTTACCACTTCTTGGAAACCATGTTAGTCCTCAAAGAGGTCACTCCGGTAGAAGATCCAGTCGTGAACCAAATGGGGGAGCTTAAGGAGTAATATTCTAATATATTCTCCAACTATTAGAACCATCTTGAGGTCCCCCAGACATATAGTCCTAGTGGTCAAGCTTAATGTTAGATAAACACAATGGAGGGTTAAGAGAATGAAACACCTAATATGATCTAATGAATGAGTTTTTTCTTCTCAACACTATCACCCATACCCATAGAAATTATTATTAGCTATTTCTCTTTTATTTAATCCATATTTCAACAGATTTAGATTATAATAGAGACTATATCCTAACAAATGTTTTTATATATAGCTTTTTGAACCGGTAAAATTACCAATAACATTGTTGAACACTAAATTCATATTCATAGTGGATAAATTTTTTCAATGGAAATCATAGTGGTAGAGATAAGTCCATAATACATTCTCCTTGGTATGTAAATTATATCTATAATGAATTCACAAATATACTACTACCATAAAAAAGGTTATGAGAATCCAAAATGATAGATCTAGATTCTACAACATGGTTAGGTCAGACCTTTTTTAGAGAGGATTTAATATATATTATGGGATGTTGTATCTAATAATTAACATTGTCTTGAGTTTCACTTAATGATTGTCCGATGCGTTAGGGGGTGATATTTCATTATTGATGGATTTATACATACTGTTTCCCATGAGGATATAGTATGAATTATCCCTCATTGATCTCTCTTTTTTCATTAATATATAGCCTTGGAATATGCTATTTTCTTCTAAATATTATCAGATAACCCTGGAAAAGGTCATATAACTGAAGGTTCATTTTAAAGTTGAAATACGGAAATGTTTTATTATACCTAGTTTGTCAACTTGGGAAATCCAGTTTTGATCGCAATTAATATGTAATCGATATTGAGGCTTGTTATTGACTATCACAATATGAATTGGGAGATAGTTAAGAAAAAGTACCCTCTTTAACAGATTAATGAAATCATTGACTACCTGATGGATGAAAATGGGTTCTTAGGGATCAATATCAGGTTTGACTATTACTGACATCATCTTAAATAGAAGGATTTTAAATTTATTTCATATTATATTTTTAACTATTACTATATGTATAGAGGGATTACATTCCGTGAGGAAAACACATCATATGTATTCATGGTCCATATAAACGAGATATTTTAACCCTTAATGGAATATATTTTATTTTAATTCATTTAGGATATTCTTATCAATTCAACGTTGGTGGATGAGTATAAAAATATTTTGAGTATTTTACTTTGTAAACTATAATAGAACCAGTAATATATCAAGTGTTTGATGTTTCATTTCTAGATTCTAGTGGTCTACTTCTTGGATAATGTTATCTTAGATTGTTTAGTAGTGTTTGACTCATTATTACTCAAGGTAATTTCATCATTAGATCCACCTATATATATGAATGAGATCATGAGTTTAAATTGTTTTTAGGTGACAAATTATAGATTCATGATGTAATTATCTATGATTTTGGGACCCATAACAACCACTAAATAAATTGGGTTTGAATTTAGTTTTTTGAAGTGATTCAAGTGTGATTTTGAGGAGGTTAAGATGAGGGTGATGAGTTATCATATCGATAGGATTCTAGAGGAGTCAATTGATAATGTAGTTTTCTAGGTATATTATATATATGATTATATTTTTTTCGATTGAGAATATGTTATTGATTTATTATGGGTCTTGGCTGTTAAGACCCCAAGAGGAGAAAAACATGACCCATGATCTAGAGTTATTGAGGGTAGTTTTCTACCTTAAGACATAGAGGAAGTAAAAAATTGCAGTGTTTTATTATTTTATTTTCTCCATTTGATTATTAGGTAAATAATTTCTTAGGGTAATCATACTCCAAGGTAGATTATTTTGTTAGTGTTCATATTGGACCATAACATTGAGATTATCTATATTCTAGGAAAGGAAAATATGGTGGTTGATTACCTCATTAGGAGTTATAATTTTCTGTTATTAGGTAATCCATATGATTAGTTTTCCTCATTATAATTTTACATATTAGATTGGGGTGATGTTTCTTTTCTTAGGTTAATAGTGTTATCCCTACAATTTCTAAAGCAGGTAAGTGAGACACAATTGAAATACATTAGTTGTGATAATTTTCATGACCAAATATTATAATGTGATGCAATTCTAGGATATTCATACTTTTTTTATCACATTACACTTATTAGATGACGTAATGTGGTTCTAGAAATATTTAAAAATATGGTTATAGGGGAATTACATACACAACCACTTAAATTTTATCCATGAATGGTAAATATGTACCAATACCTTAGGAATCACTTTATTAATAAGTTATAAAATTGATTTTTTTACTATTACTCCTGGAATCATACTATATGAATTTGAAGAATAAGAAAAAAGTCTCAAATGATTTTTCATATATCCTAGAGGTGTTATTGTGGAATTAGGATGAAATATTGAATGGTTTTATAATTTAACTACATTAGTTTTTGAGCGGGACCAATGTTGTTTAGGTAATCATCCTTCAACTAAATATGTCTACCCACCTCTTTTTTATTAAATTTAAGGATTTAGTAGATAGATTGATATTTCTTTACCTGGAGTATATATTATTTCAAAATTGGAAACCCATAATGATATTTTATGATCTAGATTCCGACTTTATATCTTTGTTATAGACGAGATATTATGAGGCATTCGAGAGAAATTTGTAGATAATTATAGTGTTACACCGTTAATTTAATGGCCATATTAAGTAAACCTATCATGGATATAAATATATTATAATGTATTTAATATTTTTTAAAATTGATATAAGAATATAAATTTTTTATTGGATTCACATATAAAATTATTTTCCACTCCTCCATTATCATGTCACATTTCAAGGCTGTGTAGGACAGACCCTTAAAGACACCATCGGTCTAGAAAGAGTTAGGAGTGTCCACAAATATGTGTTATGATTTGGAATGAGTGATGATGGATACGTTATTGGGGGTCCAAAAATTCTATTAGGATCTCTTCGTATAGAGACAGAGGCTATATATTTAGTTATTTTATGAAATTTCCCTTAAGTAAACAATTAATGTAACAAATAATCAAAAAATACCATGAATGGATGGTTTAGTGACATTGATATCTAGCTATAGAATCAAATTATTTTACAATCCATGTGGAAATTTATAATTATATTTCCACCCTAAACAACAAGATATAATTATTACACATTATATAAATCATCACAACCTGAGAAAATTTAAATATAATAAAGGGTTGAGCTCATATCCTTATTAAGGATAAACATATGTTATAAAAATAGAATATCATAAGTGAAAATAATCTTAGAATTATTTTTTAACCATGATTCATGTTTCAATTCATTCCTAAATAATAATAGATAATAATTAATGGTATATTACTTGGCATAAAATTACTCATAAACAAAATAAGGGAAGAAACATGACTTAGTAAACATGAACCAAGAGATCATAACACAATCTTGTGAATAATAATAAAACTATGAAACATCATTAACATTTGGAATAATTAATAGTATAGGAGACATGATATTTATGACCCACATAGTTAGTTCCCCTGATTACATGAAACTAAAATGTACTCTTGAATACCTACCACATAAGATACAAACATAAATAAATGAATTAGAATTATATATTGGACCCTATCCATCATCATTTATACTTATTTATTCTACATAAAATCAATCATTTATCGCAACATAAATCCCTCATGCAAATAAAATGGGATTTATTAAACACATTATAAAGAACCAATCAAAAGAAAATATTTCCCAATTTACTCAAATAAAGAAACATCTAAAATTTCATATCTTATAAAAATAAGATAATCTCAATGAAAATGAATGGTAATCTAATGAATTTAGGTAATTTTTTAGGTAAGATACCCAAAATTGGGATAATAACAAAAATAGTATCTAAGCTATATAGATATATAGTCAAATTATATGTCAATATTTTTTGTAGGAAAATTAATATATGAAATTTAATTGAACATCCTAAAGAAAAATAAATAAATAATAGTTTATCCAAAATAGAAATTCATATTGTGAAATTTTAGAATCAAACATTTTGAATGATTTGGAAAGGAAAAGGATGTTGTGGATCAGTACTCAAAAATAATATGAAATAACATGCGTCATCCAAAAATGTTGAAATTTTCTGAAAACATCGTGATGGTGATAAATAAATAAAAACTGCGCTCACAAAAATCTTTCAGTATTATTATGAATCAGTATATTATCAAAAACATACATTAATTTAGGACAAGGTAAAAGTATGATTCTCAATTTAAAACAAGATACAAGGTCAATTTCATATTAAAAAACAGTTGGGGTATAATATTAGTAAAGGGAAATGAAATATAGAGGGAAAATATAAAATATATATATATAATGGAAATAAAGAGAATTTTCATAAATAATAAAAATGATTCATATGGATTGTATATAAAAAAGTTCTAATTTTAGTATATGGTTGGAAACAAACCTATGAAATTGTTTTACATTTTAATCTGAAATATTTATTTATTAACATATTTTTTTATCAATGGTCATTTAATTAGAATTCCTGGTATTGGGGTCCAAACAACATAAATATGATAAAATATATTCATTATGTGTCTAAAATATTATATTAATAGTTTTATGTTGTACATTAGGAAATATTTTTTAATAGATTATATTTTTCAGTAATGAACACCTTTCATTATTTCCCCAAAATGTCATAATAACTCTAATATCTTGTTTATTAATCATTAATATCTCAATAACCTATTTCAACATCTTTTTATATAAATAAACTTTTATACAAATATTTTATAATTCTTCCTTGTATTTATACCTGTTAATTAATAAGGATTTTCAAGGTATGGAGTAGGTAATTTCGATTTTTTTTAACTAATTTCATTTGAATGGTGTCAGTATTCATTATTTTTTTGATGAAAATAATTCATAGTTATTTAAGACAATTTATATGATGAATTATAAATTATTATTTTGTCCAAATTTTCATTCATAATTACTTTTGTCTATATACTATTATATGAAATAGATAATGAACATTTTCTGATGTTTTTTATCCTATAAAGGGAGTTTTCTTAATTAATGAGTTAATCATTGAAGTATTTTTTATATAAATGATTTAAATATATATCTATTTATATCATATTATATCCTTAATATTTAATTTATCATCATCCACGATAAAATCTCTTATCTTTTAACAATTATATGGTTGAACCAACCTAAATATGAACATACCATGATTCTTGATGATTATGAAGCGATTTAGTTACAACATCATTTAACTGGTACCATAATTTGATAATTAGTGTTTATTATTGTGAATTATTATCATTATAAATGATGTATTAGAATAATAATTCAACATTAAGGTGTAACATAATTTTAATTTTATATTTTACTCCTAGAATTTGTATTTTAAATAATCGAATTAACAATAATAACTCATTGATAAAATAATTTATAAGTTATACAACATTCTTATAAAAACATTTATGATATAATAAAAAAGAAATATATCCATTAAACCCATTCTTGTGACTATTAATGTAATATTTTGAATAAAAATAAATTGAAAATCAATCCTTTCATAGAGGATGTAGTTAATACATATGTAAGGTTGTTGATTTCAATTTTCTTCATAATGGATGAAATAAAAAATAATTTAAATCTTTTAAAAGTATAAAATATTTTATAAATGTCACCCTTTTTAATATTATTCAATATTATTACTAGTCATGTAGAGTTACTAAAGAAAATCAAAATGAAATTTTGTAGATACGTTAGCCACACACACACACACAAATTGCATTATTGATTTGACTAGGAAAAAATAGGAAGGTTAGTTAATGAATTGTTAACACCTTATTATTTTAAAATAACCCTATGGTCTATATCATATTAAAAATACATCATTGAGATTAATTAATCATGATATATTATTATAAAAAACTTCAAACATGACCATGATAATATAGCTAGTAAAATTCATGATATGAATAAGAAAAACAATATTATGAAAATAATATCTAATGATTTTATTTAATTTATTTTTTTAAATGTTAATAAATAATAATAAAAATTTCCATAAAGTAAATTTATGTTTCAAAAATACGATTTCATTAGAAATATTTGTATTTCCTTTTGTAGGAAATGTTAAAATATTTTTGGGAACATTTATAAAATTTATTTTATTATATATATTTTTTAAATGATCATATCATTAATAACATAGGGATAAATTATGGGATTTTTCTAAGAAGCACAATATTTCAGTGAATAGTGAAAATTATGGATTTTTATTAAATTATCATTTATTTTAACAAATTATTTAATTTATGTGTATACATGTTATTTTAAATTTTTTATGTCTAAAATAACTTTAATTTATTTATATAAAATATAATTAAATATAATTAAGTAATATTTATATTATATTTAACTATAAGATATTTTTTTAAAAAAAACATATTTCTTTTAAAAAAATGTTTTCATGTTCATAGAGTTTCTCTATTTTACTTAATTAAAATAACCACTAACAAGAAATTATTAAAATTAAATTTATATAATTAATATATTTAAATATGTACTAAAATATTTATAATTATGATTACATTTCATATTGTTATCTTATGATTATCATATCAATAAAAAATATGTTTTAGAAAACTTATTTCTTTCATCACGTGAACATGATTAATTTTAAATTTTATTCTTCTACATATACAAATTGAATTTTATAAAATGTATCCCTTATATTGAATCATACAAATTAAGGTTATAAAATTATTTTAACTTCTTTTTTTCTATTGAAATGTAAAACTAATTATTTATTTATTATTATTAATGTTTAAATCAGTTATTGAGGTGGTTAAACAAAAACGGTAAAAAACATGTTTAAAATTGATAAATTTTGAAATGTGGATAATTTTATGTCTATATTACCCCTAAAAACATTATTTATAATTATTTTCACTTGGTTGGAGAGAGAATGTCCACAGTTGAATAGTTTTCAATATTTTCCAGAATGTAACTCCTCAATTATTAATGAGCACTACATGTTATCACTAATTCAGACAAATAAATTTATTTTTCTAATAAAAACCGATTAAAAATATATCTCTTATTTATTTATCCACATAATATAAATTACTATTTTCCCAAAAGTGAAAAATTATGGTCCTTAATAAGAGACCCAAATGAGGTTCTTCTAAGTAAATATAATCATCTTCACTATGCTCCTTCTATTAAACTTATTCTACTTCCTCATTCAAAAAATTCATAAAAATTAAATTATAACAAAACAATTTTATACGATATAATTAGATATTATTATGTTTGTGTAATAATATCCATATGTCTACACTTATATTAAATGGTAAATAAAAACATCATTCATGTGTACCATTGTGTACCATATCACATGGCAGTGCAATTCATTTTTAATAATTACCTCTCAAGACCATTGATAATGATGTATTTTTTAGTTTATAACAGGTATGAATGAAATATAAATCATTTAGTAAGTCTAATATATCATATAAATTCTAACCATACCATTAATTGAAAAAAAAACAATGTTGTTGTTTATGTGAATGTTAGACTACCGGTTGGTGAAGTGATGTAGTTCATTTCTTACACCACATAACATTGATGGTCTATGTATTTATGTTTTAATAAATAATATTATATTTATAATATAATAATCATTATTTACCGATAAAATAACACTAAATTTACTTCCATCATAATTGTTGGAAAGTGTAAATGTTAATCATGTGTACATACGACCTACAATATATATGATTGTAATATAGGTCATTTATCATAATCATAATTAATTGTTAGTTTTAAAAGAATAATTTATTTTTAAAAATAATTATTATTTAATGATTATTTTTCTATATATTTTTTAATAAAGTCCATTTTACCTTGTTCAACATAATGATGTAATTTTGAATTTTTGAACAAATCATCCTCAAAACCCTTGATGTGCACATAAAAAATTATTCAATTAAATAATTCATTAAAAATTAATCAATTAAAATATTTATGTATTAGATATTTAACACATTAAATGTTTTTAACGAAACTAATAATTGATATATTTTTATTATATATAATATAATAGACATACTAGACAAGACTCAATTCGAGGTATGAGTTTGCATCTCAAAATATACATCATTGTGAAGCATGTTCATATATTAATAAAATTTCATTCATATAGTGTAAATCCATCCGCATTAAATATTATATCATTAATCCATCAAAATTAAATTATATTATGTTACCATTCTCTTACTATATAAAATGGATATTATGATTCAATTGTTACCGAGATAGTAACAGTTTATTCTTCAATTTCATTTTAACTGGGATTGATTATTCATGAATTTTAAATTATGGAAGCTGTTTTATCATTTTCTATTAAAAAACATCCATTTTATTCTCTAATATTTAATCCTGAATATATTATTTAATATTACCATTTTTTCCTCTTTGGTACATAAAATTATTGAGTAAATATTTTTAATGAAAACGTGAAATTATTTCAATCTTTAGTTGAAAACCATTTTTCTTAAATATGAATATTTTCATTAATTTTTTTATAAAAATATATTCTTATTTAAATGTTTGAATTAATTTTTACCCATCTTAAATTTAAAAAAAAATTATTTCAATATAATATTCTTCTCATTTTATAAATTTCATAACTAGTTTCATTTTACAAATGTTTGAATGGATTATTTTTTACTTTATTAATAATTTACATATATACATGTCATAAAGAATTTTTTTTTTATTTAAAATATAATATATATGTTTCAATGGTAATTTTCAATGAAACATAAATAATTTTTTTTATATATTTAATTTTAAAGTGGGTTATCTACATTCCCCAATATTTTTCTGATATTTTTAATAATATAAATATTCAACAATGAAAAAATCATTTAATATTATAGAATATTTATAAATTATTAATATATTTATCTGGCATATATACCAAGATCACTATCCCTACCTTTCATGGGGTGATTATTTCATTATGAACATTTCATAATTAAATTATTTAATAAATATCATTTTTAATGATATAAAGAATGACTATTAAACCCATTTTCTTACCATACGTAATATTTATTTTTACGCCTTATTATTTTTTGCTTATATTGAACACATAAAATGTACAATAAATGAATGTGACAGGTCAGCTAAAAATTATATCACCCCTAATGTATTGTGTAATTTTTTAGTATCATGGGACAATATGTATGAGATTAGAGAGTGGATATTATCCATAATAAGACTCTTTACATCATATGATGTTTTCTTAATGGTTATCCATGACTTATACATTTTTATTTTTATATGTTTTTCATCTTTTATAGTGATAATATGATCATATGATATCATCTTCCATGCATTATTCTCCAATGTTATTACTTATGAGACATCTATTTTATTATATCATGTTATAAATTTGACTCACCTATTACATTTCATTATAATTTTTATTCCCTTATAATGCCTTTTAGATCACCGATTTTATCTATGTATTCCCCACATTTCATTTGAAATATCAAGAGATCAAAAATATTTGGGATCAAATTATTGTGAATAAAATAATGTATATTTATTCATGTATTAATTATATGTATTATCAACATGTTCATCCAAAAGAACAAGGCATCATGATATTTGGGTGTAATTGATGTATGTTCTTATTTAAAATCATATTATAATATGTTTAGTAGGGTGTGTCTCTATAGATTGTATCCGATCAGGGTCTAGTTATTTTTTGGGATTAGTAGTATAAACCTATAGTGAATTCATTAGTTGTAAAACTAATCATAGTAAAACATGACATAGTTTTTTAATAATAGATTCATTTGTTTATAATAAAATATATCTATGTCTAGATACTACTAGAGTATGTGGCTCTGGGATTGTTTTACTGTGGAGTAATAAACTCAGAAAAGGTGTGTTGAGCTAGACTATATCATGAATGGGTCTTTTAAAAAAGGCATCTTACACCCGTAGTTTGACACTACTAGGGGATATGTGTTAGAAATTAAAAAAATGTTTACAAACAACTATGAATGATATGAATATATTTTTAGTTTATAAACACTAATATGGATATTTTCTATAGATAATATTTATTCAATCCAAGTGACTCATAATTCACTATATACTTATCATTTATATGTTATTACATCAAGGTTAATAATTTTACCATGTGTACTTTTACAACATTCTTATCTTATATCTATTATTATTTTTTATATAATGATTGGAAATAGGTGTAACCATTCCAACAACCAGTGTGATGGGAAGTTTAGTGATTTACTTAATGAGATTCATAACCTAACAAGAATATAGATTATACGTTATCTAATCATTCCAAATGAGATATTTAAAATTATGATTAACAACTCGAACATTGATAATTTTATAGACACAACCAATAATGAAAGTGTAGAATATCATGGACATTCGGAAGTCAATGATGAAAAATAAAATAAGATCTGGTTTCCAACTTCTCAAATATATGGGAAGAGGAACCATGGAAAATTCTATAATGGTACCAAAATATTCATTATGTGTTGAAAATGAGGGAATAAGGTGGATAATTTTTGATCAAAATTAAAGAGTTCAGTAAAAAATATATTGGGAAAGAAATTTAAAACTTAGGATCTAATAATAGATAAATGGAAAATATGTGTGGAATATGGTGGTTATATAATTAAATTACCTAATATAATAATTAATTAATTATGGTCTATGTTATAAAAATCATTGAAATTGGATTTTTGAATCATGTAGGTATTCAAACAAAATAATTTAGTTGTTGAAGTATTATATATATATATATATGTAAAAATCATGAAACTTAGAAGGATTTTTCTGTTTTATTTTTTCAATGTGGTTTTAAAAGATTATGTTTAATAATATTAATGACCTAGAATATAAATTTAATGGTAATAAAATATTTTAAGGAAAAACACATCATTGAGGAATATATAATACGGGAAATGGTTTTCATTATTAGTTAATCACAGTGAATTAATTTGGATTTATATTTTAGAGAAGAATGAGATTGATAGAAAACAATTCAGATTATTGAATATTGATTTTAGAACTAATGATATTTTTTAACAAGTTCATAATATTCTTTAGAAAGATATTTGATAAATCTAAAATATTAATATTATAAATACTATTTTTCAGTAGTTTTAAAAATGAAAACCCAAAAAAACGGGCTATAACCCATTGCATCTAGTAAGGAAATAAGTCTTGAAAACACAACCGAAGGCAAAGAGTTTAGTGTATACTAATGGTCTATGTGACTTCTTTTTCAATAAAAAATTATTTTTCCATAAACTTTTTTTTGGATAAATAATTTTTTTGAGAAACATATTATTGGATAAAATATTTTAAAATTTACACTATTTTGATATGATTAATGATATTTTTGGAAATATTTATTCTGGTTAAGATATATATAACCTTTATATTTGGTAGAAATGATTATTTTTGTAGAATTACATTATGGTTTTGGTGATCGATTTTGAAGGGTACTAGATATCATTTGAGGTTAATACCATCTATACTGTTAAGTGATTAAGGTTATTTTGGACATATTATTATTTATTCAAGGAATGATATATGTTAAAACATACATTTTGTTGATAAAATTTTTAGGATAATTTATTAATATTAAAATTTTCTATAATATTACAATGTGATAGATATTTTATTTTTAAAAAGTAGGATAGTAAGATATTTTTATTCTTTTATGGATTCTATTATCTGTTAAATATTTTTATAGATCTTAAAACATAAAAAAATTATAATGCGATATTATTTCATTATAGTAAGAGATGAGGATTTAATTGACAGAATCCAAACCAAAGGATAAAATTTGTTTTATGGAATAAATATATATCAAGTAAAAATATTTTACTCTGTTCTATTTATTGATAAAAAATGTACCCTTAAACTCAAAAAAAATTATCCTCAAAAAAATTATCCCACGATCGTAAAAAAATTGATTTAGTTTTATTATTACTAATCGTATATTAGTGGTTTTTTCACATTAAAATTCTATAAACCATTCACATTATTATTATCAATGATACATATCACTCTCTATAATTATTTACCATTTCCTTCCACGTACACAATTTCTCTTACACTAATTTCGTCCTCTATGGAAACCTAGTTCTGTGTTATTCTATATAACCTTCTAATAAACCTATCCTTCTTAGAAGAGGTAGTTCTTTTAAAAATTTTATGAGTTGGGTTTTATATAAAATAAATTTCCAATTTCAAACTAAGAATAAGATAAAATTGAGAGGAAATAATTTATTTAGGTTTGTTACAATGAGGCACCCTAATATTTTAATATAAAATTAGTTTTGGTAGTGTATAAAACCAAAAAAACACTAAGATTAAAAGAAAAATAACTTGATTTTGAAATATTGTTTTTTAAGAATGATAAATATTATCTTACTACTGAAATTACTAGTATGAAAAGGAATGGCCATATTATTAAAATAATCTCTAAATTTTTTATATAATTTCTTATTAATTCAAAATGAATAAATATTTAAATTTTTATGAAGCTATATTATTGTCCAAAAGAAAATTTCATCATATTGATTTTTATTATTTTTATTAGTAAATATTATAATGGATATTTGGAACATTTAAAAATATTATTTTACAAAATTATCATAATTTTTTAAAATAGAATAAAAATATTTTCTACTGGTTAATGTTTGAGTTTTTCAATAGTGATATATTCTTCAGCGAATAGTGATAATATATATTTTTTTAGGACTTACCTTTCTCTTAAAAAATTAAGAATATAATATATAATTATTATTTTAAATTTATTTTAGAGTAACTAAATTTTTATTTATTTTTATTTTATAATATTAATTAAATTTAAACCATATTTATACTAAAATTTAGTATAATATTATTTTTAGGATTAAATACCTTTTTTCGGCAAAATATATTATATTTGATAATTTTTCTCCACATGAATATTTTAAAATAACCTATAATCAGGAAATATTTGAGTAAAATGTAAAAATTAAATATCATTAAATATGAAATTAAATTCATTTTATTATTATTACTTTTTATTTACATAGTGAAATGTCATATTATGCTAGAGAAATACATTTCCTGAAATCCCATATTATCAACTCATTTTGTAATTTAATATTAAATTTAATTATTCCAATTATTTTAATTTCATTTATTTAAATGGTTTAATTTTTTGTAACCATAAAAATTTATATTTTAAAATTATTTAAACATATTTTTTCATATGGTATTGAAAAATGATTAAAAATTTGTTAACACATTTAATGTTAAAACAATTTTATTGGGAGTTAAACTAATGATTTAAATTGTTTAACAAGTATAAAAAATTTCATTTTTAATGATTGATGTTTATATCCACCATATAAATCCTATATTCTATTATTTATAAATTTTTGAGACACCTTTATTGAAAATAACATCTAATTATAGAATAGATTTTGGTATTTGTAAGTATTGGATTTCACTTCCATTATAAAAGGAAACCCCTCCCCTAACTCATTCAAACAACTCAAACCATTGGGATAAACAAAAACCTAAAATAATAGGTCCCTTAAATCATAATATGTGTTCAAGAGCTTCTGTCCTTCCCAAAAGACCAAAAATATGGTCCTTCATAATATATCCGAATTACATTTTCCTAATTAAAGCTAATCATATTCATTGCAATCAATTTTTTTTACATCTTCATTTTACACCATAAAATTTACTAAAAATTCCAATATAATATCATCATTATATCGTATAGAATTTGTTTTGTGTTTAGGTTATAATATTCATCTATAACCTCTTCCATTGAATGGGAAAAAAACCCATTTTACATGAGAACAACAGACTACTAACTCGCGAACTAATGTATTTTATTTTATATAATCATATGTCATTGATTTTTATGATATTGGATTAAATATTTATATATTACATTATTTATATTTTTACCCTTTTCATAATTTAATATATCATATACTTTCTAACATTAACATCCATTTTAAAATTTATAACTTTATTTGTTTGTATATGGGAATATCGCCTCGTGAAGTGATGTTATTAATTTTTTATACCACATCAAAAGAATGATAAATTTATTTTTATTAAATAAATAACATTGAATTTATGATATATTTATTATTCTACAATGATAAAATAAATCTACCTTATTCATATAATAATCAATGGTAAATTTGAAACATTACCCATACATATGTATGACCTACCATCTCCATGATTTTAACATAGTTCATTTTTCATCAGTATATTTAATGGTTGGATTAAAATGTATAATTGTTGTATAAAAAGGGTATTTATTTAATTATTATTAATCTTTAGGGAATTGAACATCTATCATTTTGACCATAGTCAACATAATAATATACATTAGAATTTATGAATAGAAAATCCTAACAACACTCGTCGTAGAAATAACATATTATGTGATTAAATATGTCATTCAATAAATATAAAATTTTATCATATATGAGATAAAGGAAACACATGACATGTCTATACTATGTATAATAGTTTTCATATCAAAACAACTGTCTTTGAAACACATATTATTTAATAAACATAAATTATTTTATATGGTATATATAATTTCACATTACATATTATATAATTTATCCTTCATAGATCATGTTATTTTTAGTATAAATTCAATTCGTTTATCTATTGGTATGATTATTCACAATTTACAAAGTCTATAAGTGTTTATGCTTTTATCACATTTTAATCGGGATTATTTATTCTCAAATTTCATTTCAAGGAGTTATATTAATCGTAGTATATTATTACAAATTATTTATATTATCCTTTTGTTATTAATGATATTTTAAATTAATAATCCATTTTTCATCACATTGGTTATAAAAATTATTGAGTAAATATTTTAAATGAAAATTTATTATATTTATCCCTTCAGTCGAAAACCCTTCCCTTCCATTAAATTTTTATCCTTAAAATGGTTTAAATTTTTTTCTTATTATTATATGATTTTTTAATTTAATATTTCCAAATGTTAACATTTTTTAATGAATATTATTTTCTTTTTCTGAATGAGGTTCTTTTTAAATTCTACCAAAGTGTGAAATTAATGGGTTTTAACATATAGAGAATATACAAAATTACCCACCACAATGGCCAATAATTTAGTTGAATATTCCTTTATATTTTTTCAATTTTATCTTTAAATAATAATCTATGAACAATATTTTGATTTTTTTGATTTTTTCATAAATTAAATATAATTTCAACTTATTATTTATTATAGGATTATTTATTATATTTACTAATTTATTTTTATTTTCAAATGAAAACACCCTTTATTGAAAAAGAATGATTTTAAATTATGTATATATGTATCATAAATATTTACAAAGATCACTATCCCCTACCCCACTTAACATGATAATTCGTTCCATTGAACAATTTTAATATTCCTTCTTTATGAAATCTCTTTTTATTATGATATGTAGAAATATTATTAGAACTATTTTGCTTCCATATAAAATTATTATATTAACTACTTATGATTGATTTCCATACATGGAACAGATATGAATGTAACTTAAAGGAATATGATGGGTTTGAAAAAAATTATATATCCTTTCAATTAATTACATAATATTTCAGTCTCAAATACCTCATGTATGGGATTATGGAGTGAACCTAATAAAATATAAGACTCCGTCCACCATGTTATGTTGTCATGATTGTTGGGCATAAAAAATATATTTGTCATTCATTATATTAATTTAAATTTTCCTATTGTTTTATGATATTATAATACCGTGTTTTTTATATTATTTTCCCATGTGGTTATTCTTGATCATTCTCATTTATGATATAATGTTTTTCCATTGATTGAGATGTCTTGTTTCCTAATAATGTTTGTTACAATACTTGGCTCTGAGCTACCCTTTTTTTATTTATGTTTTACATATGTTATCCCATTCAGTTTTAGTATCTCATAATAATTTAGGTTATTATTATAGAGAATATAATAATTTTTTTTATTCTCACATTGATATATTGTAATCATATTCTTTAAAATACATTAGGCCTCATCAACTTTTGATTGCAATTAATTAATTTTTTTGTTAAAATTCATGTAATAATATGTGTAGTAGGATATGTCAATATAACTTCTTATATTATTATAATGAAATTAAATTATATTAAGTATAAATAATTAATCCATTAAAAATAATTAAAGGAAACTTTATAATAGAAAAATGATCTTAAGAAAAAAATAAAACATAAAGAAATTATTAGAAATCAATATCGTACTACATGGGTTCCCTCTACTGTGACAATGCCTAAATCATTTTGGGATGGTATTTTTGGAAGTTAAGAATATCATTAATGTTTATATAATGTATATGATAGTTTTGGATATTTTTTAGGTCAAATTAGAGTTTTTTTTTTCAAGTTATAGGATGCGAGGAGGAGAGTGCCCATTTTACAAGTGAAATGGAGGGTCACATTTGTAACTAATCAAAATTTTTCAATATTGGCACTTCACACTCAATGAAAATGGCTAAAAAATAGGAAATAGTAAAACAATGGATATGTTTTATAAATTCTTAAACCATTCAATTATGAAATGCTTTCAACATTTTGAACCTTTACCTCTTTGGTAACACTTTTTTACCATTTTGGTTTTTAGCACAGTTCCAAGATTTTATTTAGTTCATTGATCCGTTATTAAAAATATTAAATGTTGAGTGTTATTTAATACTCAATTCATTATTCAAATTTTTAAATCAATTTTTTTTTTATTTTGATAAAAATTAACATTAAAATAAAAAATGTATAATTTTTTGAATATATTTATTTGAAAAATATCATTCAACTTCCAAAATGTATAATATGGATTATAAATTTAAGATAAAATAATTAAAAAAATCACTCATCGATTAATTTTTTTTATTATATAAATGTTTAACTATTTTTTATTAATACTTATATATCAATACTATCGAACCAGTCTAGTTATTATTCAAAATGGTTCCTTACAATATTCACCAAAAAGTTAATCATTTTAGAAAAATCCAATAAAAGAATGAATAAATAATTATAACATTATAATACCAAATATTGAATTTATTTTTATATACATCATATTCTAACTGTTTTAAATAATTTTTCAAAATGAAAATTAAAATGAATATAAAAAGTAATTTTATTGATAAATTGAAATTTTAGAAAATAAGTTTTTCTAATATTATTTCATCTCAATTACTAATTTTAACGATGTTAGAATATTTTTTATAGTTAATATATTAAACGTTTATAAATTGAAAAACATATAAAATACTTAAAAAATTACACTAAAAAATAAATATTACATCAATATGCATTGAAAAATATAATAAATTGTATATAATCTAAAATTTAATTTCAATAATCGATTGATATAAAATATATTTATTTGAATTATTCAATAATATATATGTTTAGTAATAATTTTTTTAATATTTATAAATATAAAATAAAAAATTTTATATAATATTTTTGGATAACTAGTACTTAAAGACAGAATCTACTCAATGTCATCATAACTCTAAAAATTAGATAAACATCACCAAAAATATCATTTGATTCTATTTATTTAAAGCTATAACAAAAAATAAAATTATATATCTCACTATTCTCAAAATAAATCACCCTTTATCATATAAACATCAATCTTATATTAATCATAATTATTATATATAACTCAATAATATGTTATTCAGTAGTTATAAAAAAAATATAACTTTTTAATAAAATCAATTTCCAATGTTATTTATTCAATATAATATTTAAAAAAAATTATTGTATAAATATTGAATGAAAATCCGTATATGTTTCAAATAGCCCTACTAACTTTTAGAATATAATATATTACCATCAATAAATATCACTTAATAATAAAAATAGTTATGATCATAATGAATTACTATATATTATGGAATCAACAACATTATATTAGGTAAGGTTTGGGATGCGACCTTTTCATTCATTATTGTTTTATTTTATGGTTCTTAACCATTTAAATTTTTCCCATATCTAATTATAACACATAGTCCTTTTTTGGATACATTCCTTTCTCAAATTAATTTTCATGATTTTATTTCTATCAATACTATAACAAAAAGAGTGATAATAATATAAAAAATAATCAAAGTATATGAATATTAATTCTCAATCATTTTATTTTTTCTCTAATGACAATTTCATTCCAACCTAGGGTACCTTCATTTTAATTGTTTCATAACTTGTTATTCAAATAACTATCTTGGTTCAACTATGGATAATTTTTGTTGTGTTCTGTCAATATTTTTAACATAATCTATTTAATTAACATTTAATTCAATCCTTTATAGTGTTTTATAATATTTATGTGATCAAACCAATAATAACCCATAGGTGTCTCTTTCCATGAGTATTGGTATGACTCATTTTCATGCACCAAGTCATGGTTCAATTAACAACCAACACACCCACTTATGATTTTTTAATCCTAGGTACAACTTTGATAGACATTATCAGGATCCAAGGCTAAAGAGTTTTTTAAATACTTGTAATATCTGTGATCTTTAAACTATGATGACTTACGAGGGGAAATAATTTCTTTCACGTGTGTTAATGCAATTTTTTTAACAACATAAAATAAGAGTAGGGTATCATACCGTGTAGAGAATAGATAAATCAAAACTCACTAACCGATTCCCTTTTCCTACCAAGGGGGAGACTAGAGGGATATGGGATGGGGAGAGAATAATGAAATGGAAGAGGAAAACGGAGTATTAATTGGTCATGGTCCAAGCATGGGGAGGGGATAGGTTATTCAATGGCTTGAGGTAGGGGAATCTAGTTAATTTATAAAGGTGGGGGTGGATGATCAGAGGAAACAGATGAGGGATAAGTGGAATGAGGTAAATATAGGGATGACTGAGGTTAAACATGATCACTTACATCACAAACACAACATGAAACCAGATCATCTAGAGAATGAGAATAAGAGGCATGAGAGAGTTCTTTGTGTATAGCCTTTTGGAACATCTTTCCATGTGAGATTGGAATAAAAATGTTTCTGGGATTTCATTTGCGTGAAGAGTCCATTAATTAGAAAATTTATTTCTTTTGGATGTCCTATATCTTTGTGGAGAGGATTATGGTCTCTGTTCAATATATTTTAGTTGACTTTTATTCTATTGATTTTTTGTGATTTATTTCATTTGTTTATTCGAAATGAAAATATTGGCTTCAGGAACTATTACGGTTAGATATTATATCCTTTAATTCAGGAAGTGAGCCTTGGTTTTTGGGATATGACTTCAACAAAGAAATGGATTATTAATAGGAAAAGTTATTTCTTCTATTTTGAGTAGTGATAGAGTTTCTTTCTCATCTTTCGAAGCTCAATAGGGACATAAAAATCTTAGGTATGCTATTTATCATTATACCGAGTGTAAAAATGAAAGCGTCAATTAGGGGTAATTTTGGAGGCCTTAAAGTTTCTTTTTAAACCTTCAAACAATTTATATGTTACTAAATATATAATTTCTTCCTTTAGTTCATGAACTATCAGGCCATTCCCCATTCCTTATTCATCCCTGAGTAGGACGTTCCATAGAGAGGTGTTTTTTCTTCTGTAACTGGTGGATTTATTATCTGAAATACCATAATATACTATAAGGTTCTTAGATGGTCCCACATTATTGGTGAAATTGATTTATCATTCACAAAAATCACTTTCGACATAGACAAACCCTCATGGTTTTTTCCAGTTCTCTAACCTCAGCTCTCCTAAGCCTGGTTGACATTAGGAGATACATTGCACTTGTGAAATCTATATTGGGGATGTATTTAGATGAGGTTCTTTTGTGACCTTGAGGATCATTAATAAAAACATGAATGAAATATTACATGCTCAAGAGAGGTGACTCTATGAGAGATCACACACTATACAACATATGTACGATGATGTGAATATATCCTTTATGGATGCTTGTTTAAAGGAGATTCATCAATCTCGAAACCTAAATATCATCCTTGATGATGGTTCTTACCCCAATGGCATAGAGGTCATTGGTAACATGGGTCATTCACGTTTTATTTATTTTCTGCGAGGCCCTAATACATGAATACATGGTATCTCTTTATAAGGGAATGGTGATATTATTGAATCAATTACAATGATATCCTATTGTATACGATGATATTTTTTTGAAAATGTTTCAGAGGATAAGGAGGTGTGGGATTTAGTCACCTATATTAATGAATTTATTTCTACTAGACCTGATTATTTTCCAGATTCTTTTAATGTCCGTTATTTAGAGATTATTATTCATGATTTTGTTACATCTATTCATGTATTTGTTTCAGGAGTGGGCTTCCCCAGGTGACCTGCACCTCTACCATGATCGTTATTCCCATGAAAAAAGGAACATCCTCAGTTATTAATTAATCACCCCCATTTCTTTGTAATTTTCCTTATATTGTTCTTCATTTTATAATCAATAGAAATATATCTAGTTTTACTCATGGTTAGGTTTCTATGTATCAACATATGTTTAATCATGGGTGATCTATTCAGGGGGTTATGGGGATTCAAAAGGATATGGAGGTTGATATCAACATAAATATTTTCGGTTCTAATATAATCATCATGGTTGATATGAAAAATGCTTCTGATCTCCTATAGTGGAGTTTTATTATTTAGACTATTACATGCATGTGATTATTAGAATAGGTTATTGATTTTTTGTTCTATTTTTATAGCTCTTCCAAGATCAATATTGTGTTCATGGGAAGGAAATTCAGTTCCATGAAATCTGTGAGAGGAGTCAAGAATGGAGACCATCTCTCACCCAATATTTTTTTGACCCAATATGCCCTTAGTAGACATGTATCCTCTATTATTCAGTAAGGGTTTCTTCTTCATTACCTTTGTATCTCACACATCGGTTGGTTGTCCCATATCCTTTTTGTTGATTATTTAATAATATTTATTAATGGTTTAATCTATTAGGATATGAATATTAATAATATCTTGAGGGAGTAATCCAAATGGAGTTATGAATCAAATAATTATGAAAAGAACTATTTATTACTTCTTTATTATTCCCTGGATATATTTACATGTAACATTGAGGCTAGATGGGTATGTGAAAAAAACTCTTCCCAATAGTGTACTTAATGGTTCTAATTTATCTTGGTAAGGTTTTCATTTAACACTTTTACATTATTGTTAACAAAATTTTAATCATATTTTTAACTGGAAGAATTTATTTGTTTCATTTAGAGGCAGAATTACTCATGTCAACTATTATATTTATCTTATATGTTGGAATATCCTATATGTTATCATGGTTCTAAAGTCAATCCTGAATAATATTGAGACACTCTCATACACTTTTATCTTGGGTTTCTCAAGGAGTGGGAAACGTCATTGGACCTCATGGAATAAAAATCCTAAACAAGTGATGAATAGGGGAATCATTTTTATGAATGTGGAGAATGATATTTAATATTGTTAGGTAAATAATTCATAGGAAATCATTAAGTGTAACTCATTAAAGATTATGTTCATTAATGGAAATTGTGGTTATGGGATAATCGTTAAAATATTGAGAAACTCACTTCTTTGGAACACTATTAGAGATCATTTTCCATAACTATAAAATTAATCATTATGGATTATAGGGTGTGGTGAAATTAATTTGTGAGAGTGAAATGAAGGAGGATGTATTTTGGTATATCCATGATTCCATATGACTTATATTACATTAAAAAAATCCTATGTGTTTTTTTCTTTAACTCAAGTTACTCATAATGACTCTCAGGAAATAGATTTGAGGATTATATAGATGGTAAAGGTTTTGGTTTAGATAATTTTTACCTGCTCCTATTTATGTAAGTTATCTTCCAAGTCTTAGAAAAAATATATTTTTATGCAACCTAACACTGATCTAGGGGGAAGCGGCATTTGGTTTAAATTTACCCTTTTGAAATTAATTATTTTTACATTCAATGATTTTTCACCACGTGATCCCAAAAGACGAATTGTTCATTCGAAGAGGTGTACATACAAATTAAAAGTGTTACTGTTTTTTTATTCTGGTAGAGGATTACTCATGTCACATCATTACCCACAGTGAGTGGTTGACTCTTTTATGGTGTGAGTAAGGGGAGTTCATGAGAATTTATCACCTGGTGGTCCCATTTGAGTATTTTTCTATTTTGTGGTTTGGGGATGAGAGTAAAAATATATTAGAGGATAATACTCATATGATGATCCTTTTTGTGGGATTTTGGTATCTCAGGCATTCCCATGACCATGTTTTCAATGAGGCCCGCCCCAATGCTCCTCGAGACTGGAGATGGCTGTTATGTAAAGATGTCTTATTTCATAGTTGGTAGGTATTCTAAAACATTATGAGGTTGTCCATTCTCTCATGAGGTATTTATCATCTTGGATCCCCGTTGTTATTACTTCTCCATGAAAATAATTTCACTGGGTGCATTGTACCCCTCCCTCTCAGGGTTTCAAACTCCACATAGATGGATAGTGTAACCATAGTAACATGATGGGTGGGGGTGTGGATTACAACCATTATAGATCAATGGTGTATGCCTTTGGATCATACTATGGGGTTATTGATTCCCTTAAAGATGAGGTTATAGCCCATATTAATGGTCAAGAAATGTGAAACATTTGGAATATCCATCTCTCCTAGGTGGATATAGACTGCAAGATTATTTTTATCTCTCTCAAAGGAATTTCTTATACCCCCAGAGTAGTTTTCAATTTCTTCCGTAAGTGTATGTCTCTTCTTCCTAATGACATTTCTTCCTTACAAACATGGCATGGGGGGAACCAATGAGACAAATTCATATCTTTTATGTCCTCCCATGCTGATCCTCTTTTAGAGTATTCTAGTTTAGAGTCCCTACCCCTTGAGGTGTGGCTATTTTTTTAGGGGATGCACTTAGTCATCACTTCATCACATCCATATAAATAATTGTTTCTCTTTCCCCAATAAGAAAAAATTAATTATATATAATTAGCAAGAATCAATGGATTAGTGTCTATGAATATTATCTACAAATGAAGCTTATTCTAAACTGTTATAAAAATAACTCCATAATTGAGCCACATAAGACTCCCTCCAATACATCATATAAATTATACACATTTATATAAACATGGAAACTAGGGAAATAATAATTAGGTGAGATCATATGATTAGTAAAAAAATAAAATGATAGAAAAATAATATAATAAGTGGAGCTATGATGAGAAAAATGGTAATAATCAATATACATACGGAAATCCACACCTAAAAATGAATATATCCAACATAATGATGAATTGAAATAACATAATTTATTATTCTTAAAAGTGAAGAAATATGATAAAAAATTGAAAATACATTATATCATAATGTAGTTATGATAATTAGTATAAAATAATGAAACACTATTCAATATTTCCACTTATATTATTATAGGGAACCTAATATTCAAGAGAAACAACATTAGATACCATACATATGATCATTTAAAACATACATGTGAATATCAATATATTTAGATATAAACCCTTAAAATATTCAATTTAAATGATATAGGACCCCAAAATTAATTATCCACACATATGTGTGATACTTGAAATCAATCACATATCACATCATAATTAACCATTGAAAATAAAATGGAATTCATTAAATGTATCCTAAATAACCCATCTAAATAAAATTTTCTTCATATGGATTAAAATAAGTAAATCATTAATAATTATATAAATATTTATAACATATAAACCCATAGAAAATAATAGAGTATCCGTTGAAATAATGTAACATTCTATGTAAATACAATTAAATCATTATAATAAAAAAATATGATATTTATACCATATATATATATAGTAAATGGTTTGGTCAATATCTTGACAAAATAAATTTATTAACGGAATATAGGGGAACATCCCACAATAAATGAATAAAAAATATTGTATTGAAAAATAAATAAATTGGTTTAAATGTTACAAATATATATAGTGGATTATTAGGTAATATAAAGGACATGATGGGACATTCCTCTAAAATAAAAATAAATTACATTTTCATTATAAAAATAAATAGGATCATGAAATTTATAAAATTATCCTAGAGTGAGACTAAAAAATGAAAAAATATATGGGCTTATATAAAAACATGTTTTAGGAGAATTATGAAAAGACTCTTTATAAATAAAAGGATATATGATCATTTTGAGAAAAACTGAAAGAATTTTTTTAAATAAAGGATGCATATATTTTCATTAATAAAATTATGTAATCATATAATAGAATCATCATATAAAAGAATAAATATGGAGATAAAATGATTTCACTCCTAAAAAAGTTAAAATTTCTATTCATTTTATACATTGATGAAAATAGATACATAAAAATTAAAAAATTTATCAAAACATTTTATAGAATAAAATTTTTCATAAAACGACATTAAAAAATTATTTTGGTATTGATAAGGGTATTTTCAAATGAATAATATGTATTTGGATCTATAAAAGTGTTCTTCCCAACTAAAAATAAGAGATGATGTCGGTTTCACCTACAAGAAAAATATAGGGTTTAATGTGCCTCAATGGAAAATGAAATAATTATGATTTATATGAATCCAGATGAATATAAAATTGATATTTATGGAGGTTTTTTTAGAGAATATAAATTCATCATATTTATTATCATTCATAAACAATCATTATTTAAAAATAATAATTTAAAAATACTAAAAAATTCTGTAAAAATTTGATAACAAAATATTCCTATTAAATATCATTTGATTTAATTCCCATTTAAAGAGTTTAAAAAAAATTTCTATTTAAACCCAATTAATATGTTTAAATATATTAATTAATTATTACATACACCATATTAATGTTATCATGGTTCAAATTACGAAATTAGTCTTTAGAAATTAAATATTTATACAGAGAACCCCCTACATTATCTCCAAGATTAATAAAATGGAATCTATGATATAATATAATATAAATATCATAATCACATATTTCATAACCTTTTTCAAATTAAAAATACTTTTTAGACTCTGTTTAAAAATATTTAAAATATTTATGTGATTTAATTATTAAAAAATTTTATTTTTAGGTATAGGTAATCTTGAATGTTTTAAAATAGGTTTGTACGGGATGTGTTAGTATTTGTTCTTATTATAATGTTAAACATTAAATTTTAATTTATTTTACTATAACATATAAATTATATTGATTTTTATGTTTAATTTTTCTTTAATTAGTACATTATTCTTTATCGTAAAAGATTAAATGGACAATGACATTTTTATTAGTGATTTTTAATCTATGAATGGTGATTTATAAATTAATGAGTTAAATACATATATATTTTATAGATAAATAAAGTTAAATTTATACATATTCATATCATATTATAACAATAATTTAGTATTTCATAATAATCCATCATGTATTCCCATAGTATTGTTCAGGTATTTATTCAATGTAAACAAAAAATGAACATACCATGACTACTGGGGATAATGATGTGATTTAGACGAAATATAATTACACAAATATCATAGAGATATAATTATTTTTTATTAGATATTTTTATAATAATTATATATTATATATTATATCCTTGAATGTATATGAATGTATTATTTAATTTTAATTAAATATTATTCTCTTAGTACAATTTTTATAAAAGAATGAGTTAATAATAATCACTAATTATCATATTATTAAGAGTACATCAAATTTGGTAGATAAAAACATTAATGAATTTATAAAAATAGTATTTATCCAATAAATTTCTTTATCAGGTCTAGAAATTTATGGTTTTGAGGGAACGAAAAAAAAATCAATCATTCCATGGATGAAGTAGTCCATGGGTATTCATGGTTGATGATCTCATTTTGAATAGAATGTGGAAAATTTAAAATATGATTTCCAAATTAAGAATATAAAATATGTTATAAATATAATACATATAACTTCAATTATAAATTAATATTATACAATTATGTTTGTTAATTAAATGGAAACATAATTTTTTTTAGAGGGGGTTGTTCATAAACACACAAATATCATTTTCACTTTTCATAGAGAAAAATGAGAACATTGGTTAAATATTGTACAATAATAAAAAAATAAAAATATATAATAAGTATAATTTTGTTATTATATTATGAAAATAAATTTTAGAAATAAAAAATTCCAATTAGGGAAAAAATATGGACAAAAGTTTCAAAATCTATATGTCCCTAATTTTGTTATCTCTTTTGTGATGTGTGTTAAACCATTGAAATTTGGTCTTTTGAGAATAAAAAAACATCTAAAATGTGTCGATGAGTGCTTATTAGATATTTGGGAAATAATTTTCCTTAAATAAATAATAGTTTTTTGAGGTATAGTTAGGAGAGTAGTTCCCCTTTTATAATTGAAGAAGTGTGGAAATTTCAAAATACCTAAAAATTTTAAAAAGGGGGAGGTTAGTCTCATTAAAAAATTTATATTAAATGTCAAATAATAAATAATAAAATATATGTGTTGGAACCTCACATCAACTACTCATTTAAAATATGTATGAACATTCTTATCCCTTTACATAATCAGTTTCTCTCTTTTTCTATTTTGGTATTCACCACTATAACCAGTTTTTACAAAGGTAATTTATATTTTATTCCAAAAAACATTGTACATATTATATAATTTTATAATAATTATTAAAAAATAAAAATAAAATTAATGAAATTAAATGTGATAAAAATTAATTTTAAAACACTAATTTTCTAATATACTAACATCAATAGTTTTTAATATTATATTTGATGTTATAAACTATAAAATATTTGATTAAAATTGAATAAAAATTATTAAAAATTATAAATTCAAATATTAAATTAATATTTTTTCTCAGAATAAGTTTTTATGAATTTCTAATCTATACTTATACTAATAATTTTTTAAAATTCAAGATATTTTTAAAAATGGTACTTTTCTCTAGTCTCGTAAAAATAAATTTTTTCATCAAAATAATATAAATTTATGATAATATAATTTTGAAATTATAAATCAAATAATTTTGTTGGATTTATTAAAATCACATTCGTAAATTTATAAATTTATTTTTTAAATGAAGAAACCAATCGAATGAAAACCATTTTATAGGAAAACCATGTTTTTAATCATTATGTGTTTTCATATTATTTCATAACAATTTATGATTTAAATGATGTTAACATGTTAGTTTATTTATAATACTTCAATGTTTACTAATTATAATAATACATATAATATATATATAATTGATGCTATGAATAATGTAATATTACTTTTATATGCTTTAACAAATATCATTAATTATTTATATTTTAAAATTTAATTTTACTACACAATTGATATTTTTTTTGAATTTTATGTATACATAATAACATATTCAGTTACTAATAATACAAATATTCCTATATAATTCACCCACACACACACACATATATAAATATAATTTTAATATCATAAATTTGATTAATTTTTAGTTTTAAATTTTTAAAAATAATTATTTACCATAGTAAACATAAATATATCTATTAGATATATGACCAAGGAATATATTTTCCATGAAAAACTTTTAAATTATCATATTTAGAATGACCGTATTTATAATAGATATATTTTATTCATATATATATATATAACTAATTATTCGTTCCACTATCACTTTAAAAGGAATATTTATTATTTCATATTATATATTTTTGAAAATTCATTTTCATTTCATTCTGATCTTCGTATTTATATATTTTTATATCTATTGGTGATATAAATGGTTTAATAATATTTATGGTATTTCAAAGACAAGGAGAATTTAGTTTTCTCAATCTTTTTAATATTGTATTCTTTTCTATTAAATTATTCACTTCAACCAAGGTGAGTAATAATCCATGGCATGAATTACATTTTTTATGTTCATTTGTTTAAATTCCCCATTTGTTAATGATATAAATATTTTTATTTTGGTACATATATTTTGGGAACATTTTATACTCATGTCTCACTCATTATGAAAGAATAGAGAAACATTCATTATAATTAATGATATAGTTAATAATAATTATTTCCCACTAAAAATTTAGATTTTAACAAGTAATTTTTATAAGTAAAGAAAATATAAATTATGGGTTCCCTTTGAGTATAATGATTTCGATAATTTGTTTTTAAAAGTATCACAACAGTATTATATTCATAATATTGTTCGAAGATGTCTGATATCCCTGAGGATCATTAGACTATTCCAAATCAAGTACTGGGTGGGAATGTTTGTTGACCCCATAGAATATCCTCTACAATTGGACTACGAAAATAAAATCATACCCATTTTATATTAGATGTTATATATACAAGAAAACTTTTATTTGATTGATTATGGTGATCAAGACATCAAAGATGATGCCAACTTTTTAGAGTATATGATAGTGATCATGGACTTGTTGGAAGGGTCTCTTATTGGGTCAGTTGTTCTAGTGGTGTGTGTTTTTTGTAGCATTAGAACTTTTAGGAGATATTTTTGGAGTAGGATAACTAGATGTGACCTTGGTACCCTCTCCACTTCAAGTAAATATTTCTTTATGAAGATAAAATATTTGACGTTAGGGAGGATGTGCCAACTTTTTTCTACAATGATAATGTTATTATCTTCTAGATAATGTCTTTTAGGAATATCATAATGATATTAGTTTTATATGAGTTCCATGTAACTTCATGAATAATATATAATATATATTAATATAAATTTTTTAGTATTTGGTCACGAGTTTATGAGAATAATTATTTTCCCCTCAAAAAAATAATTAGATGGGAAATATAAAACCATGGTTTTATCTTATATAGGGATTTTAAATATAGAATTGTGTAATTATTAGTCATATCATGGTTCATGAGGTATGATTATTTTTTTTTGGATTATATAATTTATTTAAATGATTTTGATAACTAATTAATTTGTTAGATTGATCATTTGACCTATATATTCACAGTGAATTACCTCAATCCTCTATTCATAGTACTAAAATCTATAAGACCTAAAATGAGAGGGGATAAATGGGAAGTGAATTGCCGGTGATTAAAAGAATTCATGAAACCAAGAATTAAATACTTTATTTAAAATTAAAAACTATTTCTAAATTGGATTCATTTTTTATCAACTATAATTACATGGTTTTATTGGAGATTTTTATTTATGTGATGATTTGTTATTAATTATATGGAGAATGTATAACATTTATTGAATATATTTCTTAGTACTATTTATATGTACATTATATAATTTTCATTTCATAAAAAAATTATAATATCTTGCTATATTTTTAATATTCTATTATTTTCATGCCAAATGAATAGATAATTGTTTTTTGAATGACCTGTATCAATTCGATCATTAAAAAATTCATTGATTACCCTTCCTTGTTCATTGGTCGATCATTACTAGTCATTGTGATACTCCATGATTCAACAAATCCCTATCTATATAATCATAAAATCAATCTTCGGGATTAAAAAATTGTTTTGTGTCTGAATTTTATGAAATTTTCATGAGTGGGTCACTAAGAGATAGAAGGTAATGAGAGGCATGTTGTAACAGAAACCATAATGTTAGTGATAGTCCAAACATCAGGGATTCATAAATGGAGACCATAAACAACATTTCAAGAAATTGGAGAGTAAAAGATGACTTATGGAAGTGAAAATAATCAAATTAGGTGTATGAATAAGTTTTAAGCTCTATTTTAACACCCTCATATATTTATGAAATTGATTTTTAAATACTTTTATTTCTTTGATAGATTATGTTGAATACAATAGCATTTTTAGAAGAACCATATAATATTATATTTATGTTATTGACTACACTTTTTATTTTTTGGAATAAATATGAATACCTAAAATATGAAAAAATATAGTGGTCGAACAGAAATTGAATTTATTGGTAACTTCTTATAAAAAAGATCACATAATTTTTAATATTTTACATAATTCCTCCAAATATATATTTTCTTCTAAAATGATGTTTTCATATTTTTATGAGTCATTGTAAATTTCTAAACATTACATATATTTTTTTAGGAAAATAAATTTCAATATTAAGTTAATATTGTAAAAGTTTTCTTGAATTATTTGTTGATAATTATCTGAAAACATTTATAGTGAAAATACATATTTTTATTGAAAAGTAAATTTTATTTTTAAGAATTTACAAGGAAAAATTATGTTTTGTAAGAGATCTAAATTATAATTAGAGCATTTTTATTTTAAATAATCAAATTAGGATTTTTCAAATGGATTTTATAAATGAATTTTTATAAAAACAATTTATATTACAAAAATGGTAATTGTTTGAAAAACTATTTTCCATAGTGTTGTTCGAGATTTATATTAAATTAAATTAAAAAATTTTTATTTTGAAATATGGATTTGATATTTGGATTCGAAGGTCCATATAGAATAAATAATTACTATTAATTTTATTCCAATATGAATATCAACATTGGTAAATGTTTTACCAAGGTAAAGGTTAAATCATGTTATTAAGTTTAAAAATAAAATGATAAGGGAAATAAAATAACACTATCTCATGACTATTTTTTTGATGATGTTAATTTAACCCTAAAACATATTTATCAATATTTATTTTAATTCTTTTTCATGAAAATTAATTATATATTATTTAAATCAATGAATGTCACTAAAATTCACTTTTTTTATGTTGAATTTATCTTGTGTGGACAAATGGGGGAAAAATAGTTTATGAATTACTTTAAGAGTGAAATTTTTGTTATAATTTTTTTATCACGGTTTAAATTTAATTCTGTCTTCTTTGACCACCTGGATGAGATTATGATGTTTTGAATATTTTATTTTTTAAAAAAGTTAGACATGTCACATTTATGTTTTAAATAAAATAAAAAATTTAAAATAGTGTTATTAATAATATATTTATTAATATAAATAATAAATTTAAAATATAAACTATTTTTATCAATCATGAAAATTTATTAATATTTTTAATTAAGGTTATTATTATCTTAAATTCCAATAGAACACTAAAGTAGTAATTTTTTTATTAATGGAAATATCAAATAATATTTATTAAAAATATAATAATAAATATAGTTTCTGATAATAAATTTGACATACAAATTTTATTACTATTCTTAAAATATTAGGGATGTATTAAAATATATATTTTAAAAATATTATTCTCTACATGATATTTTTAGATGTCAAATTAATGAATAGAGTAAAAAATGAAACTAATGATATCTTATCAAAATATTATTTGATTAAATTATTTAAAAATCATAAAAATAATTTACAAATACAATTTTATATTTTTATGTTATAATATTGAATAAATATTTTATTTATGGATCAATTAAAATTAAATATGTAAAGGTTAAAACTTTTCAAAATTTTAAAATTTGGTATATTAGTTAAAATAAAAATAGGTTATCGAATGGATAATCAAAACTACAATAATTGAAATAATAAAATATATTTTATAAAATATATCATTTCATTATATTACAAGATTTTATTTTCTTATCTTATAATACAAGTAATATTGGTGGCATTTGGGATGAAAGGAATATTTATATAATTTAATATTTTGAGAAATTATAATAATACCTCTCACTTCAGTTATAAGAGGAAACCACCTCAATCAATTATTCAAATCACATTTATCCATCTATCTAGAACCACCCATGAATGTTACTTGTATAGATATACCTAAGAAAATTATCGAGGTGATTTTATACACAAAATACCATACCCAATTCCATTCAGAGGATATCCAAAGGAGAAAATTTCAAAGAAGACATAATCTCTATAAATAATAAACCTATTTTTTCTAATATTCCTTATCTTCTCAAAATATAACATTTTTATCATGAAATAATGACTTTAAAATCCTAAATCTCTAGAAATTTTATCAATAAATTGATAAATCATTAAAAACCAACATTCCCATCAAAAAATAAGTTAAAGTATCATGCATGTTTACATACATCTTACCATCTCCATATTTCAATAAAATATCCTTTTCACCACCATCCTATATGGATGTGTATTAGGATGGTATTAGTTATTATATATTATATTAATAAAATAATTTTTCCTCTATACTGATAATATTATGTGAAACTTATTATCAACAAAATTGTTTCGATAAATGAAAATGTTTCTTTTGTGTACATATGGACTAACATCTCAACCATGTGATGTGATTAGTTTTCACTTATATATTACATGGATGGTGGTAAGGATGATTTTAATTAACTTATATGATATTTAAAACATAATAATGATTCACAAGGGTGTATTATCAATTTCCTTCCTTCCATTCAATTATATGAAAAAATTGAAACTAAGCTTATGCGTATGTGTGCCCTACCATATCTATGAATGCTGTAATTAATTTTTATATATCTTCTTTTTGAGAATAAAAATATATATTTATATGTTCAAATTTTATGATTTTTATACTATGTTTAAAAATATGTAAATGATGATACCAACATCAAATTATAAGAACCATGGTTGAAAAAATGAAACATTCTTTGAAAATAAAACAGTTATCACCCTAAACAGTGATCTTGAGAAAAAATTATAAATAAATGGGTGATATGAAGATACAAAAAAATAATTCATGATATGGTAGATAAAGGTTTATGAATTAAAAATATTATAAATTTATATTTATTATGCATGTGTTTTCAATATGAAAAATAAAATTAATGACCTAAGTTAAAGGATTTTTGTCTCATCGTTATTTATGTGTGTCACAAGATTTATACAATACTAGTTTCATTTATATGGGCTATATACTACCCATGAATTTATTTTATGATAGTTGTCTAGAATATTATGTATTTTTCATATCAATATATTATTTTTCGTTTCATGATTCATGCAATCGACTTCATTACAATGTGGTATGTGTTTATTTCACAATATCATCATTATTCAGGATTGTTTATAAGTAACTACCTTCTAAAGAATATATCATTTCCCTAACTATGTGTCCATAAAATATTTAAAAAAAACTTATTTTTATTCTCCTATAATTGTGTAAATTCAATTTTACACATTTTTTTATATTTAATAATTTATTTGAAATTATTTTTTCTGTCATCTTACAAATGAAGTACTTTGAGAATTCAATGGAAAAAATATGAATAGTTTTTTTACTTATCCAACTTGAACGAATCTGCCACTTTCATTACTCAAAAATCACTTGAATATTAATCTAAAAAATAAAAATATATTTTCAAACAGTTTTATTTTCAAAACTTCTACAGTATCTTACAAAATGTTTTCAAAACCCAAAGTATGTATTCTACAAGAATCATGTCAATTGATATTTTAAAATAATTTTAGATATAATTTAAAATTAATATATTCTACGTATGTTTTACCTAGCATATGATCCAATTATACAATCCTTATTCATTCTCAGAATGGTTTATATTTAAGAATTCTTAAATGATTAAATGTTTCTAAAAACAATTTTTTGGGTACTAATTTAATGATTTATCTATATTCTTTTGGTGCACAAATGTATGGATTTTGTTATGTGATTAGTGGGAACTATATCTCCCTTTTATTATTTGGGAAAAAATTTATATCTCATGATAATGAAAAAACTATAATGGGGAGTGGACTTGGTTCATTATGGTACTTTTTCACCATGATATCCTTGTGAGTGAACTATGAATACTACGATGATTTGTGTAGTGAACCATTCTATTAAGATAGTATAAAAAATGATCCATGGCTACGAAGGAAAATCTTTTCTATGCTTATGTGCTTGAAATAATTCCATATCTTTTACAAATGTTTTTTCTTTTGTCTTAAATTCTCTTTTTATCATATGATTCATGACTTATGAACTACTAATCAAAATTCCGTGAATCATGATTCTGAAATTTTCTATATAGTGCATTGTTTTCAAATGTTTTTCTCATGTTTTTAGCCATTATGTTTATTTTATTGTTTTGTGTCTCTTATGTTTACCGTTACTATTAATTTGAGATAACACATTCAAATTATTCTATTCCCTATGTTATAAAGGGTTTAAGTAGGATTACTAAAGGGGGAAAAGAGTTTGGGAAACATTATGATCTTTCACCGGACTAAAATATTTTGTTACGTGTTTCCAAGGGAACTAAAATATTATTGTCCATAGGATTATTTTTGTGTAATGAAATGAATATTAATTTGAAAAGATGTATTTATATGTATGAAAATGTGGGGAAAATTTACTATTAGATCCAGAATGTTAATGGTAGCTCAATTACTACAAAACATCTCAATATAGATTGGATGAAAAGGATAGAATTCATGTAATTTAGAATAACAGAAATGATATATTTCATGGGTATAATCATATAAGGGTTTGGATGGATATAAGTATTTCAATTCATGTATCATAGTTTAAATTTAATGTACCTATATCATACCATAACAACATGTATAGGTAGTACACAGCTAGGTGTCTATATAGAAATACACCTAATGTTTACCATGGTACACTATGTGTTTTCCCTTTTCATGATGTTAGATGCAGTGGTACATATTGAGTAGCTCACTAATATAACTCATTGTTTATCGTATCATGCACACCATAACGATTGATCATTATATTTTAGACAATGAGGTAGTATATGATAGTACTTTGGAATATGGGATATAAATCATGAACCTATAAATTACATTTCATTTACGTTTCCACCGAGTGTTTCTTCTTAGAGATCATTACTCTTCACTCAACCATGGGAATGCATGCATTCTACCCATAGTATTTTTTCATGAAAATCATAATGGACGTGTTTTCGTTAAAATTATGCAACTGTTTATGTGATATAACTAGTTTTATGTTTTCGATCAACAGTTCTGAGGATATGTACTATGTGTGGTGATCAATGCATTCTCAAGGAAGGTAACCCCCATAGAATGTTTATATTAAGAAATGGGTCCCCCAAAATTATGATATTATTAGGTATTATCCTATATAAATGGGGAATGGTTCATAAACCTATGGATTGGTAGTCACCCATATCTAATCATTTGAAGGGTATATATCCTTATTTTACACCAATACTCCCTTCACTAAGGCATTTAAATGTCTATGAATAGGTCCCCACTACACTACTATAGAGATGACATTAGATTCTTAATGTTTCTTGTAAAAATTCATTATGTTTCCTAATGATTTCTCTAGGACTGATTGTTGAAACAAAAACTCTCACCAATGTCTCAGGTTCTCTCATTCAAAGAATATGTCGGTTTTTTTTACTTTGATGGGATATTACTCTCATATAATCTCATGACATGATCATGCTATAATCGTTTTATTTTAGACTTTTTAGGGTTTCATTCAAGGTATGTATATAATTACATCTATTTGGGAATATTCACCCAAATATGTCATTTATTATGAAAATAAAGGAAAATACATTGTAAAATTTGGTTGAGACAATGTCAATAGAGACTAGTTATACCGAGATATTGAAGTCCATTAGGAATATTGTGTCGGTATATTGCTTATAAGGGCGACCTTTTCATTATAATGGTTTAGGATTATTTTTTTCCTTTTTAAATGTTTCTTGCCTCTTTTATGATGGATGGTGTACTAATATATCCTTCATATATATATGGTGATTCTCCATGCATTATATACACATTTAGGTTCCTTTTATTTAATTTTCAATATAATTTAATGCGTAAATATATTTGTTTATTACATATGTATTGTTTTATGTACTCAAATTATATTATTTTTGTAAATCTAGAACAGTTATGAGCACCTGAGCCTCAGCCCAGTTGGTGAGGACTATTTAAGTGCATCCAGGAGACCTAGGAAAAAATCATAGAGGAGGCATATTTCTAAGTAGTTTATCAGTATTATAGCAGTACTGTAGCAAGACCTATAAAGGGTATTATTTAACTCTATAGTAGGAGGGACTATTCTCCCGTTTGGGGATTTGGGCCACCAGTTTGGTCCTTGAGTCCTATAAGATCTTTAGTACACCCAGGACTTCATGTCAGTAAGGCCTTTGGGCCACCATATGGCCTTCGTTCCACCTTAAGTCCAGATCAAAAAAAGAAAACCTACAAGGAACAAGCACTAGAAGGAAGATGATAATGAAGCATTCACTATAGTAAATGCTCTACAAATTTTCAGGAATGAGAGGGTATAGAATGATCCACATGGACAAGCATGTCCATGATTGGGAAAGCCTAGCCGAACAACCATGAAAAGGTAGAGAGTTGATTTCACGATGAAGATGCTGGGGAGGTGCAGTTCCAAGTAGTTAGTCTGCGATGTATGTAATGTTTGAAGCCTATAGGGAATGTATTTGTCTAAGGATTATGGTCAATGTAATCCTTATTCCCGTGGGCCTTGTAAGGGTTCCAACTCACCCCATTAAAGGTGGATCATCAAAAAAAAAATAAAAAATGAAGGCCTTCGAGATATTTAAGGAGTAAAATTATGAAAACCGTGACATATTATATGTGTTCTCTATTTGTCAAACATATCTTACCACCCCCTATAAGGTTTCCAGATAGTTATTTTCCTATTAGTTTACATAAAAAACCTAATTCATATCGTTGTATATAGAATAAATTTATTATAAAAAAATCATTCAAGAGGGGGAGATTATACTAGAGCTCCTACATAAACCCATGTCCACAATTTAATATTCATTTTTAGAAACCACAAATCTCTCTTAATAACAAATGAAGTGAATTTGACAACTAGGGAGAATGAGATAATTTATATGATTACATAATTGTGGTGTTCATAACCATTCATTTTGTCTTTATAAAGGATTTGATACTCAATTTTATAATAAAAAAGTGGTTCGTAGCTGAGAATAAAATATTTTTACAACCGTTATTAATGTAACCCAGAGCTAGTGACAAATTTTTAACATTACTATAAGAGACATGGGATTTAATCACCAAGTACCAATAACATTTGTAGTCTTGAAGAAAATAATACATACATGATTATCCATTATACTAGAATATAATATATAAAATATAAACAAATTAAATATTCAGAATCCTTAAAACTCATTCAAAGATTCGTTCTTAATATCCCATGGAATGGAAACTGAATAAGTGTGACCTCAATCACATTTTGCAGGAATTGTACAAATAAAATATATCCTGATTTAATAATGCATATTCAATACGGAATCGAATATAACTAATTATATGCATCATTTAATCAATAAAATATGTACAAAATGTATACATGGATGATATCAATGTAGTAATCCCACAGAAAATAAAATATAAATTAATTATAAAAAAATTGCAATTTCTCTATTTCGTGATCAAGGCCTTCATCACAGATATTTTCAAATAGTGGTATGTATTCACTAAAAATCCAATTTAAATATGCTCGCTAATTAGTTGTGTCATGACTCATATAAATGTATTGAGGGGATATGTATAACCAAGGTAAATCTATAAGGCCATAGAATTAAACATTACTTAATCTCGAGTTATTTCAAGAATACACATTTATTATCTTTTTAAGTTTAGAGTATTAGAGAATTAGATCATAAATCATGCATTATATTCCACATTTAAACAAGGTGGTTACATAAAATACAGTATTCATTTTTACCATCAAAGGAGACATATTTAAAATAAAACATGGATTCTTTCTTGACACTTCCTCGACAGTATTATCACATCATGTACTTTTCACTTGACCCGTGAAAAACATTTCAAATACATGGGATGTTCATAAAAACTCAGTAAGGGATATAAAAATACGAAATAAAAACATTAGTCCATGTATATATAAGAATCAATGAAATCATAATTTACTCATAAAACATAAGAACTTTAAAATACCTCATGAAATCATAAGATTAATGAATAAATCATAGAAAACATAAGACATAAAGGGAAATTGAGGCATTCATAACATTCTTACGTATGGAGTAACCCTCATGGTTACATTTAGAATACCCATCACAGTACATTCCCTAACTATCTTTGGAGAAACCTTAGAATTTTACTCCTTCACATTACCCAATTCATTGGAGAGCTATATCGGGCTCACCTGCCCTTAGTTTATCACGGAAATACCCATCTTCATAAACAATTCTCATGAACCATAACATAATCGTATCACATAAAACATGCATAAAGGAAACATAACATTTCTATATTTCAATCACAAGATATCAAAAACACATTGATATAATAAAAACATTATCAAAACCATTTTCAATACCAAAATAAAATAAAATTAAAACATGGTATTTATTTTTCATTTAAAAAATGTTATGGCTTGTAGAGGAAGTCGAAACTGAAATAATGGTCACGGTGGTAGATAAGTTTTTGTCGCCACATACATAAGACAAAAACAATTACTTTTTTTGTTTAGTAAAACGATTTGTATAAAAAGATTACTTTTGAATAAATGTAAATGTAAAAGGGGTTTATACACTGTATACAAGAATGTTGTGTATATAACAAAATATGCCTCAATGAAAGGAGATTGAGACAATGTCCCTTACATCGTGTCCGACTTGACTAGATCGTTCTTTAATCTCTTGATTAATAAACTATAGTTAATTTATACTTTTTTAAGAACATTTTACAGGTTAATTATTCCTTTTATATCACTTAATACCATGTTACGAACATTATGTAATAATTTAAGTTAATAATGGTAGTTTTGTCGACATTTGGTACTTGAGTCCAAATTAAACTTCTTATAATTACAATTTGTTCATGTGGTAAAATATCCATTATATAAAGAATTATAATCATAATTTAAATATCATATATATCATATATATCCATTATATACATGAATTTATAATATTACATAACATTTATAGGTATGAAATCAAATGCACCGTTCATGGAGACGGTAAGCTGTACGTACGAATGAACGCTACATTAAATTCTATTTCATATTTAAGGGAGTGAAATCATAATGATATAATGGTATATTATAATTCCATTATAATATCATATATAATATCATTAAATCCATCTTTTATACATCCCACATATGGCATTAAAGATTAAAATCACTTTGAGGGGAAGGTAGTCCGCACTTTCAAAAATGAAATTATCGTGTTTACCCATAATGGAAACCATAAAGCTAAGCCATAAATGATAAATACAGAAGAATAATGAAAACATAAACATAATACATATCATATATAAATATATTGACACTTGAATGGACACCATGAATGGTGTTAAAAAAATATTGAACAATCATTGTTTCATGAAGTAGTAATTCGCCACTCAGAGAAACAATATTTTCTTTAACCATTAGATGAAGGTGTGTGTAATTTTATATAAAATCCATATCATAAAAACATCATAGTATATTTAAGATACGGCTGTTGTTGCAAAATAGAGGAATAAAATGTGTTTAGGGGTTTGGAGAAGCAAAATAAAACAAAATAACATAAGAGAAGACATTACCTTTAAATCGGGTAACTCCATTTGGTTTGAACCAAAAGTGTTTCCTGAAGAGATTTCATCATAATGTAAGGTTTATATGATGAAGAGAGGGATGTGGAGAGACAAAATGAGTAGATTTTGGCAGATCCAATGGATTGAGAGGTGTGGGTATGGGGGTATAGGTGGGGGCCTTTTATAAGAAGGAGGAAGGGCACTTTTGGAAAGTCATGAAATGTTACTTTATTATGAAATGAGTTTCGGATTTTAAAGGTACCATAACGATATATTTCTATTATAAGGTGATAAGGGTTCGATATCCACCCATCAAATAGTTTTTTGACAAGTTTATGTCTTAGATTTTACATTATATTTTCATTTTATTTAAATCGTTCATTAATGAGGTAATAACTGCATCATTGTGGGGTCATAAATAAATATATTAATTTAATGTCTAAAAATTATAAAACATTACCATGATTTAGGAAATATTTTTTTATTGCCAAAAAATATTTACAGTCTAAGATATCATTTATTTAGAAAATATTAAAATTTCTTTACTTAGGTGTTACATACTTTTGTTATATTTAACTTTCTTTAAAAATAAAAAGATAAAATGCCACTATCATACAAAAGTGATTCCATGGGGTCCCAAAGTTATCACAAGGCATACCATGGTCAGAAATGACACAACTAGAAGCATTAGGAAACATTTTGGGGTCATTTTATATTATTATGATATTATTTTATTTCCCTTAACTACCCGATTACAAAATAATCTTGATAATTAAAGATAATTACTGTCATTATTATTCATAATGTCCAAAAACAAAGGAGACATAATTATATAATTTGGACCTTATGATTCAAAATATGGACTCCATTTTACGAAATTCCAAATACATAAATTGTATTAATTAATATAAAAATAATTCCCGTTGTCAACCAAATAGCGGGTTTTTTAGAAACAATATCTATCAAATGTTTGAAACTTGTTTATGTAAAATTACAATGTGAAATTAATTAAAATGGACAATATTGGATTAAATGATAAAAATATATTCTAATTAAACTGTAAAACTAATTAAAAGGACAATCTATCCATATAATGAAATTAGATGAAAAAGCAGTTTTGAACTAAAATGCAGTATTTTTAACTATTCATTAAAAAATGAACATTGTTAGAAAAATTCCAAAAATTTATCCAATGTAAATTTAAATAGACCAATTAAAAATTATATTATTATTTTGAAAAATAGTGCTTATAAAATTTTCAATAGTTAGATTTAAAATTGTTTTTCAATTGAAAGGCAGTAAAACAATATTTTAAAAATATTAGTGTATTCTATGCTTGAGATTAGATTTATTCTCATTTTAAGCCTATAAAACACTATCTAATTCATAAATAGATATAGATATGAAAATACATAATTATATAATTACGTGGGATGTTAAAACACCTTTAACATCAGGTAAAACTCATTACCCATATTTTTAATTGACAATTCATTTCATAAATAATTTTTGTTATCAAAAAATATCTGTATTGGGTGAAGAATTCAGAATATCAATATATATAGTCTATAAAATAATATTCATCAAAAAATATTGAACATAGAAATTTTTTATACTTCAAGTAATAAGAAAAATAATACAGATATTTCTAATGAATTATTATGATAATAATATTAATTTCTCATGATAGATTCAATGACCAAAAAAATAATAAAAAATAAAATATTCCAATTAATTCATAAAAAATATAGGATTTATAATTAAGTAAAGTTTTTTAATGAATATGATAAAATGTTATTAAAAATTTTAAAATAAATTTTGATTAAATATTTTTTTAATACTATTTAAACCATATTGAATAAGAAATTTTAGGTAATAGTTATAGACATGGGATAATGAATTAACCTATAATATTTTTAAAAACATTCATTTTTACTATTTGTTAACAATGTTAAAATTTCCCTTCTTAGGGAATTATAAATATTCCTTTAGAACATATATAAATATTCAATAATATCATTAAATAATATTTATAAATAATTTTATTAAATAAAAATGACCTTTTTAAAAAATTGAAAAATATGGATATGGATGAAAATTATACCCGATCATAAAGGGATAAAAGATAGACTTATATTTAAGACATCCCTTTTGGGATATAAATATAAAAATGAAGAAAATTTAGAACAAAACATGGAAAATAATTAAATATATATATGTAATGAATATATTTGGATTTTATGATTGATAGATTATAATATTCCTTAAAAGAAAATATAAGGAATCATAAAAAAATATGATTATAATATGAATTCATGTGTCTTTGGAAACTTTTAAATTGATACCCCTTAAAAGAGTAATAATGTATTAGAACATTAATTAAAATAAATATCTATATATTCTTTTTATATTAAAAAACATGTAACTATATACACTGCATAAAATTATATAGGTGTATAATTTCAAATATGTATAAAAGAAGTTGAAATTGAGACATAAACCATTACAATGGTCATATAATTAAAGTTAGTGTTATTCCATGTGGTGATTAGTTTTAAAAAAACTAGGATCCTTTAAAAATATTAAATATAACATAAAACACTCTAATTTAATAACTTAAATAATATTTTAATATCATAATCACTGATGTTGTGGTATAACTCAATGAGTAGAAATTATGTTAACAAGTCTGTTACAACAAGATTATACACAGTTTAACATCATGTATAGTAAATATATTTTAATTTTTACTATATCAAAAACCATAAAAGTATATATAATATCATATCTGATCCACTTATAATATATTATAATATTTTTGTTAGCAATATTTCATTATTATCATTGTTTTGGATGTTAGCTGCTTTCTCTTCCATGTATATTTTGATTAGGAATTTATGTTACAAATATATTAACCATAGTTATACCATATCTATAATTTTAATAATTATATTTAAATAATATAAATTCCTTATAAACATATATATAATCATATGTGAATATAAATAATGAAAAATGAATCGCATCGCTTTGTGTAGGTGGAATTCCACAGACATGCATGAGTAATTTTATCATTTTTTAATGTGTGATTGTGTAGGTATGTAGATATAAATTTAAATTTAAAAAATAAAAATCATGTCATATATATCATATATATTCATTATTTCTATTGATATTATCATCCATGTGAGGTTGTTATAGAAAAAAATTACATTCTTTCACATTATTGTAGTCTATCGTACACACAAGCGATTGATTTTCATCTCTTTTTCAAGAGATGTGGATGGATAAATATTATTAAAAAAGATAAAAACATATAAATATACGGTAGATAATGGTTTTATTTTTATTAATGGTCTAGATATATATGATGGTGGAAAATGAATTAGAAAAGGGAATGCTTCTGGTTAAGGTTATTACCCTTTCATTGAATTATATCCTTTAGGTATACTCTTAAGGATCACAGGGTTTTTTATTTGGTAAAATAATAAACACTAAAAAGTATATAAGGATATTCGTGATTTTTTTCAGTATTTGGGATAATATTGGTTTCTCAAGGTGGTGTGTTGAGTCAGGTATAGATGGTTTCCTTTTATAGTAAATGAAATGACAATCCTGAAATTAATTAAATATTGAAATAAAATTAGTTATATTTCATGAAAAAGATTTTCAAATTATAAATAATTAAAAATATATTATATTATAAAGATTAATTTATGTCATACAAATAAAATTTCTAATGGTTTATTTGGTATTGTATACATTATGTATTAGTTTAGCCTTGTCATTAACCATTTTTATCCATTAGTATGGTAACAAAATGTTTATTGTTAAGTGGTCATAAATTTATAGGAAAAGTAAGAAATTAGTATAAAAAAATTAAATTGATGGAATATTATACCATATCCTTAATATATTTTAGTATTTCATGATTTTTATTATTCATAAATTCTTTAATATAAGTTTTTTTAACATAAAAATCCATTTAATTAATTTTTTGTTGTTATCCACTTATTAAGACAATGAAAATATCATTGAAGCTGCCAATTTAAAATATATTACATTATTACATCCTTCAAACTTCATATATATATATATATATATTATGGTATATGTAAACCCATATAAAAATTAATTTTGTTAATATTTTTAAAATCATGTACTAAATCTTTCATCTGTTTTTTCGTAACATTGTCTTATCATGGAATAATTTTTTTAGACAGGTCTAAAAGTTACAGAAACATAATTCATTATCAACATATAAAAAATTGTTTAATTTATCAATAATATATAGTTTTATTCAACATGTATGTTTATTCATATCCACGTCAGAAAAATGTATTTAATATTTAATATTGACTTTTCTCACCTCACGTAAGCACATTATATGAATTTGGATATGATTCTTCTCATATAAATCCTAAATTTGAAAATATAAATTAATATAATAAATTAAATATAATAATAATTAATAAAGTCGATCAAATATTTCATAATTGTAAAATATTAGGTTTGAGACACCAAAATTTACAAATCCATTGTATCTTAAAAGTACCATCGATAATAAAAATTATTTTCAGATTTATCATGAAGTAAATTATAATTTATTTATTTTTCAATTATTATTATCTTATATTATTAATATATTATATAAATTATTCAATTAATAATTTTAATAAAATTTAATATGCTATTTTTGTTTTGGAAATATCATAATATATACTAAAAATTTATAAAAAATATATTTCATAAAAATCAACAAAAATATAACATCCTCTAAAAAATATAAAATATATATTATATGTTGAAATATATGTAATGAGTTAAAAAAATTAAAATAAAAAAATTAAATTTCTGTCATTTTCATAAAATACTTTTTAGATAAATCTATATAATGTGATGAAAACACATTTTTAGACAAATCTATTTTTAAACCATCAAATGAACTTATAACTAAATTAGGTAAAATCTCGATTCTCATGAATTTATTGAGTTAATTAACAATAAATGACACTTATTATACATGATGAAAAAATTATATTCATAATTATTCATAAAAATTACACTATTTAATGAAACAAATAACATTTCTACAAAAACAAATTATAAATATTCACTCAAAAATAAATCATTCAAGATAAATCCCTAAATTTCACTAAAGTGTAATTTTCACATGGTAAATTAAAATTTTATATAAATATAATGATATAAAATTTATAAAATTGATAAATATTTAATTATATTATTCTATGAAAAAAAATTAAAATCATATTTAAAGAAAATTTATTTTTAAGCATAAAAAGATCATACTATAAATGGAATTTTTTTCTAATGAATTAAATAGAATATTTTTGTTGTGAGTAACTTTTTATATATGTGTGTTTCATAATTCAATTACTCATATTCATACCTCCTATTTTAAGGATTATGATTAAACTTTTATATACTATAATATTATTTTATAATTTGTTAGTGCCCAGTGTTGTGTGTGCTACATGCTATCAAATGTGGTGTTCATTTTTATATAAATTGAAAAATAAAGATAATGGTTGTACATTTCTACCCTATTAATATAAAATTCATCCTCAATTTATCAATTATTTTTGGAAAACAAAATATAAAATTGTAATAAATTCATATATATATTTAATTATGAGATTTAATTTGTAGTTTATGACTCGGTGACCTATCATTGTTGAGTGTCTATAAAAATTATACTTTGAAATGAGATTATATAATGTTCACTGGTATATGAGTCTAATTTTACCCATATAAATAAATTGATTTATCTTCATTTTTCTTAATTTTGAGAAATTCATTTACCATTATGAATGAAAATATGAAAAAATTTACTAAAAATAATTCATTAAATTCTATAAGAATAATTCCCTCCATCAAAGTGAGATATAATGATCTGATGAGTTATGCATCCTAAATAAATAAAATATAATGTTCATTGACAATTAAAACCACAACACGATTAAATGTTATTTTTCCATTCTGAAATCATATTTGTATGCACAAGTTGAAATAATAACCTATATGAACAAACCATTATATGAATAAATACTCAATTAATATCCAAAACAAGACAAAAATTTCTCCCCATGATCAACATAAATCATTACATATGTAGCTAAAATTTAAAAAAATTTAAAAATATTATTGACTAAGTTACAAATATAAAAAACAGTATATATTTTATAACAGAATCATCTGAGAAAAATTTAATATTTCTTCCAAAAAAACATAATCTTTCAAAATGTCATATATTTAAAATTTATATTCCTTATCATATAATTCAGAAAATATACTAATAATTCTCAATATTTATCGATACCTCAAAAATTTTATCCATAAAAATATATATAATTTTTTATCAAAGAACCTTTTCATTAAAACACAAAATAAAGAAAAGGGTTATATTCTAGAAAATGTCTCTAAAAATATACTTAATCATCATAAAATCCAGTTACAAGAAACCTAATTGTGTTATTTATGGATTTAAACTAATTTAAAACAATATACATATAAACCAATGATATATTATGTTTATATCATAATACTAGGTATTATCATATATTTCTAATGATTATATCCTCACATACATAATAATCATTCAAAAAGAAAATGTGAATTAACCCTACAATATTCCTTAGGAGTGTATAGACAAGAATTAATTTATATTCTCACTCATCGTGCACCAATGACCTTGGATTTAATACCCAATATACCCCTTTTATACTTGTTACCCTTCAGTTATTTTGTGCCAAAACTATATCTTGTTTCATGTAACCATACATATATTTATTTTTTGGAAATTCCACCTAATCCAAACATTTACAGTGCATATTGTATTATCTTATACAAATCATCTCCTCATGTTATTTCATTGTGTAATGTTATATAATCTATGTTTTACTAAATCTAGTTCCCAGTGTTTCTTTTAAACATTATATTATACCAACATTAATAACCTTGAATATAGAAACAGTGTTCTAGTGGTTAATTTTTAACTTTTTTATAAGATAAAAAAAATATCATCACTAATGACTGATATGTTAAGTAGTCCAAGGTAACTAGAAACATAAAATACTCCATTTCAGCATTTGAAAAAAATATAAAACATAACAAACATAAATATTTTGTATCCAAAAACTAATTTAGATATTTCTTTTTCAATCATATGGAAGGGAATAATAATATATGTGCCCAATAAAATAATAAGGGGTTTTAGTGTATAATATGAAATTATAAAATTAGGCACACTAAATATGGACAGCTAGATAATAGACAACAAATACCGTTTAATCAATGACATGATAAAAATACATCTATATATAAAATCAATGTAGTAATATTATGGAAAATAATAATTGAATTAAAAAATAGAAAATAATAATTTTGGATTTCGTAATCAAGGCCTTGTACTAAGATATTATCAAATATGGATAAGTATATACCAAATGAACCCCATTGAATAAGTATAGAATACTTTTTTCTTATGAGACACAATGATTCATAAAGGGTCTATATATGACCATACCCAAATTATAAATACATATACAATATGTTATTCATATATTGAATGATAAATTTAATTTATAAATAATACTTCTTACCAATAAATTTTCATATTGACTAAAGAAGAAGTAATATAAATTTTTTTCTATTCAATCACATAACTTTAATAGTAAAACAACAAATTTAAAAATGCAGTATTGTATTTTCAATAAGCATTATATTCAATTAATTAATATGGAACATATTTTTGAAATATGATTACAACAAAGAGGTTGTATTTAGTTAATGTGAATTACCTAAGAAAATAATAATAAATCAACGATGAAAATTTATTCAAAAAAAATATATGTTTTGTAATAAAATAAAGCGTTTTATATAATAAAATAAAATGTAAGATAATAATTTTAAATGAATTATCATTAAAATGACTCCCTCTTAAACCATTGAAATCCTATAGAATTATCCTAATAGCATAAAATTATTGTTGTGGTTGTAAAATAACTTAACATCATACATATTAAAAAGAAACATTCCTTTTAAATTTCTATAAATAATGTAAAAACACACATTCAAAATAAAATAGAAATGTTCCATTAAAACTATGAAAAAATCAATGAAAACATAAAACTAACATTATAAATCATTTCAGTAAAATTGAAATAATATTCTTAAAAAAATAAAAAAAATATGGATTTAGAAGTAAAATATACAAGTTCAAAATGGTATGCAATATTAGATTCGCTTTTAGAGTTTTTATTAATTCATTCCAATGTCAATAAAAGAAAATCTTGGATGAAAACCTGTAGTTGTATTAAAAACCCAGAGTATATGAAAGGAGATGTAGTTTATATACAATTAATTATAATATTCCTTTAAAAATATAATAAATCTCAAAAAATTATTATTATAAATTAAATTAGTACTTGTTTGGTAACATTTATACTACAACCCCATGAAAAATTAACCATTAATTGAAACATTAATTATAATTATTAAATATATATTCCTGTTATATACATTAATGGGTCCGTATATGCCCCACATAAAATAAAATAGTTTCTTAACACCAAATTTGTTTCCATTGAGTGGAAGTAGAGACAAAATCTCATAGAGTGATAATATCATTGACATGATAATTAAGAAATCAATTGATTATGTTTAACAAAATAATTTACAATGAATATAAATTAAACATAATAAGTAAAAAAATCATTTCACATATAATATTTTGATATAATAATAAATAAATTTGTAATATGTCTCTATGAATGGAAATTTATTTCAGAAATCTCTTCCCCCATGCATCCACTTATTTTGACATGATTTTAACTAATGAATAATAAATTTATATATATAATAAAAACATAAAAAAAATATTTATAATATCCTATAATACCAACTTATAACATCTTATCACTGCTTTTTGAATAATTTTTCATTATTATCATTATTTCTTGTATTTTATACTTTTTCATTCATATATTATTATATTCATCAATTATGGTCACTATTTATTGATCATGTTCTTATGAATTTTTTTAATAATTATGTCATAGGAATATATGTTCATTATATATATTTATCTTATCATCCATTAAAATTGGACATGAAAAATAAATCCCAACATTTTGTGGTGGTTGTGGTCCACAAACAAACATGAGAAATGTTACCATTATTTTACTACTATAATTGAAAATATATGATATATTAAATTTATTTAATAATAATTACTTATATATATTGATTATTATCATAATTATGACCATAGATGTGAGGTTGTCGTGGAAAATAATTACATATGTTTGTGAGGTATAGTCCACCGTACACACGAGTGATGATATTTTACTGAAATGATTGGGAAGTATATGTAAAAAATAAATCATCATAAAAATAATAACTACTGAGTTTATAGGACATATTCTTTTTATTAAGTTGGAATATTTATTTAAAAATTCTGGTGGTCAAAGAAGAAGAAAAATTAATGTGTCTTGTTAGGGTGATTACCTAGTATTTAAAAGATTGCCTTTATATATCATCTTAAGGAACCAAGAATTATACTTTTGGTATGAACGAAAACAATTTTATGGTTAATGATTTTTTGGAGATATTTTTTCAATTTTTGGATTAGAAAATTTTCTCAATGTGGTATGTATAATATATGATAGGATGTTTCCTTTTATTGTGAAAAAAGGAAAAAATTGGAATTACCTAGAAAACTAAATTTAGTTAATAATTTTTTATGTGAATATCAATCCATGTAGAAAAAATTATTAAACTAAGATCAGTTAATTTTTAAATCCCTAAAATAAGTAAAATTTTAACAGGGTTATGTCCAATTTTAATTCTTGTATTTTTGTTTATCCCCATTGTTATCCAATTTTAACCTTATCCATAGAAACAACATTTTTCTTCATAAATGTATATAAATGTACATATAAATTAAAAATCAGATTAAAAAATGTTAATTGGTTAATATTTTGAAAATATCCAATTGAACATCTCTTCTATCAACAATATTTTATTTTTATTCACTTAATAAATTATTATATATCATAAAATATCATTAAAGTGAATTTCATGGTTATTTCCTTATCATGACATTATAAATATTATAAAGAACATAATGTTCAACTATTATCACATAGAATATACCATGTACTTCTTAAATATCTAAGACTTTTTTGGGATATATAAACTCATATAAATATTCTAATTATTAATATTTTTTAAATCCTTTACATACATTTTCTACAATTTTCCTAATCATTGATATCTTAAAATGTAAATGTTTTAAATATTCATACTAATTTTAAATTTTAAATATAAATTATTAACACATTGATATTTAATTTTAAAAGTTCATTAATTTTTTTAATATGTATATTTACTCACATATATTGCAAGAAGCCTTATTTAACATGTTATTTTGACTTCCACCTTACACAAAAATTACATAAGAATTTAGAGAAATTTTTTTAGAAGTAAAAAAATTATAACAATTCATCCATATACTTAATGACACATTTTATTTATTTATAAACTTGGTAAAAGAATTACTCCATCTCAAATTGTATCATTATGAAACAAACCTTATATTTTCTTTTGTTGTGGAAGCACTGTATCGATAATAAAAATGATATTCATATTTATCATGAATTAAATTTCAATAACTATATTATAAGAATAATTTTTCTATGATATTTTTATATTATTTTTATACATGGGACACACCATATGTTAAAAAAATTTACAATCAAATTTATTTCTTCGAGATGTCAAACACTACTTGAAAAATATGATTTTAAAGTGGTTTTGAAAAACACCACTATATTTTTTAGGGATAAAAATTATAAACATTTTATTAGAATCTGTTTTTTAAATCACCATTAAAATTTTTAATTATTGTTTATATTTTTTAAAATATTTTATAAAATAATAATTTTAAAATTTTATTACTGTGGTTATTTAGAAAAACACTAGAAAATTACAATAGTTTTTTAAAAATCTCCACTAAATAAAAGGGAAATTTTAAAATTAAAATATTTAAGTACAATTTATTTTTTATTATTTAATATGAAATATTTTCTATTATTTGTAATTATAACTAATTATTATGCGTTAATTAATAAATTATTATAAGTATTAGTTAATAATTATTTGAAACATAAAATGAATCATTAATATGTTGAGAAAAATATTTCGACATCAAATTACCATAAATTTGCACCTGAGAGTCTATTTTAACTCCACAACCAGTCAAATATGAAATTTTGAAATTTTTCTACTAAAATATAAAATTTAGATTTTATAACAATTTAATTAATAAACTTTTATATTGGTGCTTGAAAACTCGAACATGAACTTTAAATAACCATAAATTTTTATCCATGAGTCTGTTTGGGATATACCACATGTAGAATCAATGAATACGATGAGCTCTATGTCTTATTGACCTAGGGAATCCTAGTCAGAATTTTTGAAGCTGAAAAAATGACTAGAAGGCCTGCAAAATTATTTTTTAATTCTGGTATCCTAATTTTTTTACATTCGATATAATTTCAACAACATTTAAGGGGTTTTTTTGTCATTTTTTAGTCGTTGATTATTTTAATCTTAGGTAAAACATTTATATTGATAATATGGTTTAGAATGACTATCATTTATATCTTTTTATTTTTATTTATTATTAAATATATTCATAACTTGTTATATTTACCTAAAATGGATCACTTTTAGAGATATATATTTACCTAGATATTTATTTTCAAAAACTTAAAGCATATGGAAATAAATATTTATTATCATTTTTATTGAAAATAATTAATTATTGACTTTATTTAGCATAAAAATATTCATTAATATGTATATATATACCTATATAAATAATGTTTATATATAAAATTTTCTATGTCAATAAATAAATTTAAATATATGTTTACATTATAAGAGATGAACTGAAATACATATATAGGTAAATATTTTTAAAAAAAATAACATATAAATGTATTTATATTTATATTAATTATTATCATTAAAAATAGTATATAAAAGAATTTATAGTAATTATGTATAAATATATATGTATACATATAAAAATAAGGTATATATTTTTGGTATTGATAAATTGATATTTATTTATGTTTATATTCTAATATATGTACATAAATATTAATAAATAGTTTATTTAACTAAATTTACGTTTATATAAATATCAGAAAAATTTGATGAGATTACATATTCACTAAAGAGTGTCTTCATATGCTTTTTATATCAATTATGATTTTATTCAATTGATTTACATTTCTATTGATATGATGTTGTTTCAATTATTGTGATTTCTCCTTTTTTGGAATTTATTATCTATTATATATATCTATGTATTGTCATGGAATTTCCATTTAATTTTTTTAATTATATGGAATTACATTGAGACTATGGAATTCTATGGCAACTGATTCTGATGTCTGAAGAGAAAAAAATAGATTATTGAACGTTATTTAAGGTTCATTCAGTAAACATGTGAGCGTCATTTTATATCTTTTGATCCGGTGCTCAGATCAAAAATAAGAGGGAACTATTGAAATAAAAAGGCCATGATTTTCCTAGAAATGACTTAACAATGGCCGAAAAGTGCTAAGAAGAAATGTTATTTTTTAGAATTATTGAGAAAAAAAATAATTTAATGAAATTAATCTATTCATTTCTCACTGTTGGGTGGCAGGCAACGACAATGTGATGCACCGACGAGGTGGTGACGAGGCTCATTAATGGAGGACCAATAATGGATCATTGAAACTGTGAAACTATTGCCTTAATTCCTCATTAAATATTGATAATTTAATAAGACTAATTTAATGAGCATTATTAATGGGCGCAGTGTCGCTATGATTTTTGTTTTCATTAAATAATACAATGTGTGGAGTTGTGGAATTAAAAATAGAGGATTATTTGAGAATGCTCTATCAAATCACCTCCCAATGAAGAATGATGAACGTCGATGGATCTTCATCATCTTCAACACACCTCATATAACAGATCTAGATGTGATGACGTCGATTCCATAGACTACCGAGGATGAACACTTGGACATTGAACACCAACATGGTAGATTTTATTTTATTTTAATGTTTCCCCATTATTATTTCGAAATGAAAAATGTGGATTAACCCATGAAATGGTTAATCTATGGAATGTGTGTTTTTACTGGTGGGTGACTTTATTTGGGTTTCCTTATCTAGGATTGAATTATCATTTTTGTCAAAATTAAAATCATCAGACCTAAATTTTTTGTAATCATCTAATGTGGAAGGCATGGGGTGACATGAAGACGGAAAGAGACCCTCCACCATGAGTGTTATTTGTAGAAAGTATTTTGAATAGATGATAATATATATTTTACACCTTTGTAGTAGAGAAAATGTTCCATGAAGAATAGAGGTGCAAGAGGCCTGAAGAATGAACCACTGGTGCGGACCTGGTGGACCACAGAGGAGTTCATAGGCACATATGAGAAAGGTTCACGATCATCCTAGGCCACGATACAACCACAGAAGCCATTGATTGGGCCATTGGATGGAGGCAGTGGATGCAGTTAGTGACCTCATTGAAGGGTCGCAGACGCAACATCATTCCATATAACATGCGACGAAACGAGGTTGCTCGACCGTAGTAGAGGAGGTTCCCAGAGGCGACCAAAGGGGCATTAGAAGAAAATGGGATGTGGCACCTGATTGCATCTAACATGGAGGACCGGTCAAACTCATCCAGATCTCGTGGGGCACAGACTGCCCTCGGGGCCAGACCTGTACCCAGTATCCTAAACACACCTTGAAAGGCTTGACCTGTGCCCTGCAGTCTGGGCCCGACAAGACCAGGTCACCGGGTGATCTGGCAGGCAGGACCCTCATCCAAACCGTGATGTGTCCTACAAGACCCATTGGGCCTAGGTCTCTAGATAGACAGAACCAGAGTGACAAAGACCCAAACAGGATTTGGCTGAGTTTTTCTACCATAAAACGGGGTATACGGGACCCCTAGGCCAGGATTGTTGGGTCGATCAAAACGGGTCGGACCGGCCCCATAGCAACTAGGTCCCTCGTTTCTAAAATGCTCGTATCTTGAAAATAGTGCATCTTATTGACAATAATCTTGAAGCTATGGGACCCTCATAATGAATTAGATATTTTGGAACACTATACGGTGAAATTCAAGGATGTTGAGTTATATTTAATGGGCTTGAGGAGTGGTTATCTTAGGCGCACTATGTTCAGATCCCAAGATTTTCATGAGACCAAGGGACTGCTGATTGTTAACTCTATATGACTCAACCATGGCCTAGTGGAAAGAACTTCTCTGTGAAAATTCCATCCCATGGTGGGAAGCACTTATCTATGACAACATAGGCCTATAGTACATGAGGAGGAGGAGTACCTTAGTTGGCCATGGTGAGTGGGAAAGAATTCTATGTGACATTTTCGGCCCACAATACGTCGTGGGGTGGTGTACCTAAGATGTCCAAGGTTAGTGGGTTGCACTTCTTCAGGGCTTCGCATTCCCAATGTACACTTTATATGAGTAGTTCTTCAGTAGTTGAGGTGTTTGATGATGTGACTGATGATTCTTCTTTTACAAACATATAATATACATGGTGTTATATGTCATGATTATCATGATTTACTTTGAAGAAATTTTGTGTGGTATTTCCATTTTGTTTTGGGTCCCTACTGAGTACTGTGTTACTTAACCCTGCATAGGTTTTTCCTACATGTGTTGTGTCTAGTGCTGAAAACCAACGGTTCGATAGGGGTGGTCAAGAAGATGAGACTAAGAGACACTAAAATGTTGGACTTGGTGTCCTAGGACTAGGCGGGGCTAATTCTAATCATGCTAACAAGACATACACCTTCGTATTGTAGTAGTTTTATTACTCTCACAATCAGGTGGGGTTTTCTGCATATGGCTATCAGAGTTTTTTTTCTACTTCCTGTTTTTAGTTCTTTGTTGGGTATGTATTCTAGACCATGTACATTCAGTTTTACATGTAGTAATCCTTGTTTTAGTGGTACTTTTTCCCCTATATGCATGTTGGTATGTGGTTGGGAATGTGTTTTTTTTTGTATAGGTACTCTGGAAAATGCCTTCCACATGCATGTTTAACCCTTTGTTGCATGTCTCCATCCCCTTTTCTTCTGAAGGTGGGATTACAGTTCTGAAGACATGGGTCCTAAAGTACAGGTCATGATAATGTGGTATTAGAGGGTGGTCGGCCCATCCACAATGACCAAGAGTCTGTTTTTTGTTTTAGGGAAATAGTTTTAAGAGATTCCAGTCTAAATTTCATATTTAGGGAGTTTGGTGTTTGTGCGGTAGCCGATGTATCCATACACCGGGACCTTGAATTCAATATTCAGACTCTATAAATGAAAACATTGGTTGCATAAGTGTATCCTTATTTTCTTTTGAATAAATTTAAGCTCATATCGTATAATCTTCTGACCATGGTACATCATGATATATATGATGATTCCTCTACGTGGAAGACCAAGGAAGATGTCATTACGAGGTAGTGAGGAAATCCAGCATAGTGACAAAGCCTCTATTCAAGGACATGTTCTAGATATTTCCCCATCGGGTGGTTCACTAGTTATACCTCCACATGATGGTCAGCATATACTGTCAGATTTTTTGGAAGATGGTGTTCATAGGATCAGTGTGCTACATGAGTTTCAGAGATAGAGACCTCTCAGGTTCATGGGAGAGACATATCCTCCTATCGTTGGGGACTGGCTTGAGGTAGTGAAACTGGTTTTCCATACAGTGAGGACTCCGCCTGACCAGATGAAGTTGTTTGTAGTGATCCTTCTACAGGGTTTGGCAGGGAGATGGTAGAGTTTGACCACCTAGACCCACGATGAGGCAACCCTCACCTAGAAAGAATTCAAGTGGATTTTCTGGGATGAGTTTTTTCCATGGACTTGTGATTTGTGCACATTCATGAGAATCATCACATAAAATATGGTATCATGACATTGGTTGTGTACTTACCAAGGTTCCCTAAGCTATCATGCTACTCCCCAGACATTGTGGGAGACCCTTTGTTCAGGGATCAATCATTTGAGCATGGACTCAGGTGGGAGGTCAGGTCGTCAATGTGGTCTCTTAGAATCCCAACCAAGGACAAGGTTTTGGAGCTAGCCCTCTTGGTAGAGATATTCGTGGTGGAGTAGGCACCAATAGCTAAAGTAGCCAGAAGACCCAGGCGGTAGAGTCTTCCACAGGTAGGAGATAGCAGGTACGATGGACCAAGTAGGGCATTCCTTTTAGAGGATGACCCCAGGACCTAGGGTAGGTAGTGCAAGGCTCCCAGACAAGAGGGAGTGAGCCAGGAAGCAATATTTTCTACTCCTATTATAGACATGAACATGACCCATGATTTCCAACCCACTATAAAGATGACTAGGAGATGGTTGATGGGGCGCTGAGACAGTGACATCGATTAGAGTGAGGATGCCCGCAGGGTGGTTGATATGGAAGGGGAGTAGGCCAAGCAGCTGATAGTAAGTCGCAGTTCAAGATGTTACCACCACCACCCATATGTTGTTCACCTTGACCTAAGGGAGAAAGTAGACAAGGGAAAGTACAGCTTCATGTAGCAGTGGCTTATGACCATAACACTATAGAGATGATATGAGGTGCAATATGTGACTTCTACACAATTGCTATAGTACTTACAGACACATGTGGTTGTCTATTATTCTTTTCCACATATCTCATTCAGATATCAAAAATTATGGTGGAGATGTTGGCTCAATAGCAATGTATAGATACCCTTACGGGTGGGGATTTGATGATTACACACTAGTGTTAGCAGTGTGAGCTTACTCTTGGAGGTGAGAGCTATGTCAGGGATCTCCTAGTAGTGATGTCGAGGCCTTACAATGTCATCTTGGGTGTGAAATGGTTATCCACTATCCATGATTAGATCAACTATTTTAGGCATACAATGTGGTGTATCCATGAACATGGGATTGGGTTTTCCTTCACCAAAGAGAAGGAAACACTTGCAGTGTAGAACAGACTCTGTTAAAGGAGGGTGAAACTGATCACTCAATAGTAGGCTAGACTCACCCTCGATGCAATGGAGGAGAGGATTCCAAGATTCCTTGTAGTGGTGGATGAGTATGAGGATGTTTCTTCTGAGGTTGTTTTAGGAATACATCCTCCCAGGGAGGTAGACTTCTGTATCGACCTATACCTCAAGAAGACACTGATATCCACACTGTCTTATAGGATGTCTCCAAAAGAGCACCGAGGTCTGAGGGTATAGTTTGAGGACTTACGAAGGAAGGGGTATTTATGATCCAGTGATTCACCACGGGTTGACTTAGTTATTTTTTCCAAGAAGGAAGATGATATTTTGATGTTGTCTAATGACTTCTAGTGACTGAACCAAGAGACCGTGATGAAAATGTATCCATTTCTGAGAATCCATGACCTCTTAGCCCAGCTGAAGGGGGCGAAGTGTTTCTCAGTGGTAGACCTTTGATATGAATATTACCATCTTCAGGTGTAGGATGAGGTGGTACCAAAGATAGCCATTAGGTATCGGTACAACCAATATTATTTCCCGGTGATTCTTTTTGCATGACCAACTCCCCAACAATTTTCATAGGCTTCATGAATAGGATCTTGTAGCCTTCCCTTGAATGGTTCTTCATGGAATTCATTGATGACAGTTATGTGTACTCAGCGTCAAAGTAGGATCATGCTACACACCTGTGCATTATCCTAGATCCACACTGAGAGAACCATATTTATTGTAAGATTACAAAGTGTTAGTTTTGGATTCAGAAATTTCATTTTCTAGGACAGGTCATCTTGCAGGATATAGTTTTTTTGGATCTTACAATTATTGTGGTGGTGCTTTCTTGGGTGCCACCTAGGATTGTGACTGAGGTGCGGAGCTTCTTGGGGTTTACTAGTTAATATAAGACATTTCTTCACAACTTTTTTGAGGTAGAAGAATCCTTAGAGGCTATAAATTCGAAGGGAAAACTCTTCGTGTGGGTGGATAAATGACATCATATTTTTCAGGAGTTAAGGAAGAGACTGATTAGTGCCCCCATATTGAGACTACCAGAGGAGGGAATTTGGTATGTAGTTTACTCCGACACATCAGGGACCAGACTAAGTTGTGTTCTGATGCAGGAGAGAGTAATGATTTCATACATCTCACAAAATTTCATAAAACAATAATAGAACTACATGATACATCATAGAAGGAATATAGCAGTAGCTTTTGTCTTCAAGATGTGGTAGCTCTATTTGATGGGTGAACGATTAATAGTTTACTCTGACCACAAGAGTATCAGGTATATCTTCTCCCATAAGGACCTAAACTCGATATTGAGGATATTTCTAGAGTTCCTTTAGTGACATGACATTGAGATAGTTTATAATCCTAGAAAGGGGAACGTGGTGGAATACACACTTAGTAGGAGTACGAGGTTATAGCTGCTGAGTGAGAGGATAGAGCAGTTAAAGGTGATGTATTTATCATTTTGGATGATGATGGAGGAGTTTACCTTCTTTCTATGAATACTACTCACCCACTCTTATAGTGAATTGGGGTGGAAGAGTTGTTTGATGTTGACTGTGAGGCCTCAAATGCTCAATTATCCTTAGGAAGGGCTCCAAATGGATTTCAATAGGTGGGGAGCACGTCATCATTTTCAGAGGGTTTATATTAGTACTAGTGGTTGTGAGGGAGTAGGTGTTGAGGGAGATTCATACATCTCCCTTAGCATTATATCATGGAGTTGAGAATATGTACTAGGACCTCCGACATCAGCACTAATGTCTAGGGTTGAAGAAAGTGGTGGCCATTTTCAATTCACAGTGCCTCACTTATCAGTAAGTGAAGGTCGAGCATCAGGATCCAGCAGGCATGGCCTATCCACATAAAGTACCAAAGTGGATGTGAGATGGTATCAACATGGAATTTTTGATGGGGTTACCACGTACATCTATAGGCCATGATCCTATCTAGGTAATCTTTGACGGACTCACCATGCCGGCTGACTTTCTACCCATTCAATAGTAGGGACAGGTAGAAGGTGTGGCTACCACTATGTATAGAATATTGTGCATCTCCAAGAGGATCCTTCGATGATATTCTTATATATTCATTATCACTTTACATTTTAACTATGGAAGGGATTATAGGAGGCATTCATGACACAGCTACTCTTGCGCACAAAATTTCTCCCCCCGACGGATGGTCAAACAGATCATGATATATAGACCTTGAAGGACATGCTTCGGGCTTGTGTACTAGACATTGGTTATAGTTGGGATGACCACCTCCACTAGTGGAGTATTTATATAACAACACCTATCAATACAACATTGTCATGGAACAGTTTGAGGCCTTGTATGGGATGCCTTTTAGATCTTTACTATACTAGAAAAACCCATGAGATACAACACTCATGGGTCCAGAGTTGGTACATGCTACCACTAAGAATGTGAAGATCATCCCAGAGTAGATGAGGTCTTCACAGAGAAGGCATAATACGTATTCTAATAAGAGATGCAGGCCCTTGTAGTTTTAGGATGGAGATGATGATTTCCTTTGAGTCTCACCCTAATAAGGATCTCTGAGATTTGGTCATGTTGGCATGCTTCCTTCGTGGTTCATCAAACCTTCTCAGATCCTGACCAGAGTTTGTGAGGTGGTGTACTAACTAAACCCTCCCCACAGATTCATTGAGTGCATGATTTTTTTCATTTGTTTCAGCTGAGGAGGTACTTGTATGATCAATCTCACATCATCGACTATGGGGAGCTAAAAATTGATGATTTGGGACATTTTCGGGGTTCCTATTGGAAATATGTGATAACAAATAGAGGGTCTTACAAGGGTGGTCGATTCTTCTAGTGTGGATCTGATGGAAGCACAAGAATCTCCAATAGATCCCATGGGAGAGGGACAACCAGATTCGTTCCCAGTACCTCCATCATTTTGATTAGATTTTGTTTCCAATTTCTAGGATGTATATCCATATGGTGGGGATAATTTAATGTCTTAGAATATCTGTGTAATTTTTTTAATTATATAAAATTATTTTGAGACAGAAAAATTCGACATCATGTGAACCTGATGTCTGGAGTGACCGTAAAATAAATTTGTATTTTTTAATGTACATTTTGTAAATGTGTGAGTGGGATTTTCTACCTTTTCAGTCTGTTCTTAAACCAAAAATTTGTGGGAATCACTAAATTTGAAACAATGGGATTCACCTATAAATGACATGTCTTTTTCCAAAAAGGGCCAAGCAGAATTTATATATTTCTTTCTTTTGAGAAAAATAAAAAATATTTTAATGAAATTATTTTATTTCATTCTCACTGTTGGGTGGAGGACGGTGAAACTACGATGTGGTGATGAGTCTAAGATGAGGCACATTAATAGAGGGACAATAATGGATTGTTAAAACCATGAAACTATTACCTTAATGAATCTTTAAATGAGACTAATTTAATTAGCATTATTAAAAGGCATAACTTCACTGTAATTTTCATTTCATTAAATAATTGAAAACGTGGAGTTTGGGAATTAAACTTAGAGTATTCTATGATGAAAATTGAATGAATCTACTCCCCCACAAAGAATGAATAATGTCATCAAATCATCATCATCTTTGACGCACCTCATAGAACCGATCTAAATGTGACAATGTTGAGACCTTGGACACCCGAGGATGAACACTTCCTCATCAAACGTCATAGTTGGAGGGGTTATTTGATTTTAAATTTTACCCATTTTTATTTCAAAATGCTGAATGAGGATTAACCCACAAATAGGTCAATCCAAGGAGCATGCATTCTAGTTGGAGTGTGAAATATTTTGGGTTTCATTATTTTGGGATTGAATTATCATTTTTTTTAAATTAATATCCAAGGACCAACATTGTTTATGAACTTCTAATGCATAGGGTGAGGGTCGTCACCAACAAGGCATGAGACATTCCACCGGGGGTGTTCTTGGTGTCCAAACTCTTGGATCAATGACAAGAAGGATTTGTGTACTTTGACATGGAGAGAATGTTCCCTAGAGAATGAAGGCTCAAGAAGCGCGAAGAACTAACCACCGGTGGAGACCCAATGATCCGTGGAAGAGTCCACTGATGACATGAGTGGCAGCCAGTGGTGGCCTACTGAGGCAGCCATGGGAAGGAGGTGGTGTCCCAGAGTAAAGGCCAAAACACAGTGGAAGAAGATATTGATTGGGCCATCAGATGGAGGCGGTGTACACGGTCGTTCGACGGTGTCAGAGGGCCACGGATGCGGCACCGTACCACATCCCATGCGACGGGCAGTGGGTGCTTGATCTCGGGATAGGAGGACCACTACAACAACCTGTGGGGAAATAGTGATGGATGATATGTGTCATCTTGTCATATCTAGTGAGGTAGACATGTTTTCCTCTTGCGGACCGGGTGGGCGTGAAATTATCTATAGGCCAAACCCATAGCTCACAGGAATTGAACCTTTCTGGATGGTCTGACTCGAACTCAAAGGGTTAGGGATGAACTGATAGGCTAGACCCATGCCCTTTAGGCTAGGTAGGACTAGACATGGTTATCGAGCAACCCAACGAGCTGGACACTCATCCAAACTGAGCCGAGTCCATGGAGGCCTCTTGGCCAGATCAGACTAGACGAGACCGAACTATACATGAACCCGATCAGGTCAATTTGGTCGACCTTAAACCAGGGTATGTGGGTCCCTCAGGATAGGGTGGATGGGTTGGCCCGACCGGTTGGGACCGATCCACATCGCAACATGCCCCATGGTTAATAAATGCTTGTATCTTACAAATAGTATGTCTGATTCATGTTTCATTTGTGGCATTTGGACCCTATCGATGAGGGGTATATATTGGCATGTTGTAGGGTGACATTCATGGAATTTTAGATGTGAAGAAAGGCATGAGGATTAGTTCTCTTAGGTACACTATGTATGGAACACTGTAGATGGCTGAGACCTACAAACTACTGACCTTCAACTCTATATGACTCCACCATGGCCTGGTGGGAAGCACATCTCTGTGACTTTGTAGGCCAATGGTCTAAAATTGTTTTTTGTGACTTTTGAGGCCCATGATACGCAATGCGGAGGAGTACCATAGTCGCACACGATAAGTGGAAAGCATTTCTATGTGACATTGTAGGCCCATTATACACGATGGGGAGGTGTACCTAAGCAGTCTACGGTTAGTTATAAGCACTTCTTCGTGACTTGGCAGGCCCACTGTACTCGTTAGAGGATGAGTTCTCCAACAACCAAGGTGTTCGATTATGTGACTGATAATGTTAATATTACTACCCTAAAATATAAGTGGTGTGATCTATTTTTGGTTTCATGATTTAAATTGATGAATTTCAGTGTGTTATTTCCTTTTTTTGGGGTCCGTACTGAGTACTATGTTAGTCACCCCTGCACGGGCTTCACCTACACATGTTGTGTCCGGTGTAGATGACCAAAATTTCAACAAGGGTGCTTAAAGAGATGAGACTGATGGACGATACGAAAGAGGACTTGGTGGCATAAGACAAGGTGGGGACCAGTACGACCGGGCGGACATGACATAATACATCATCATCTAGTATCTTCACTACTCTCTCGATCAGGTGGGGTTTTCCATGGATCAACATTAGAATTTATTTTTTGTACTTGATGTTTTCAGTTTATTGATGTGTTTGTATTCTATCCCACTTACTTTCATTTGTACTTTTACTCAACCTTGTTTTAGTTGTACTTGTTCCCCCCATTCAGTATGTTGTTATGTGGTTGGGTGTGTGTGTGTACATGTAGTCAAGAAAATGCCTCCCAGTTGCATGATGACGTGTTCGACTCTTGTCGCTAGCGCTAAGCCTTCGTGAGGCAGGATTGGTGTAGTCACAACATGGGACCCATGGGACGGGTCGTGACAATCTGTTTATATGAATTTATTAATATTTATTTATATTTATGTACATTTTAAATATTTATACATAATGTTGTATATATATTTTTATATCATATTTGTATATATATATATATATATTCCCTACAATTTATATATATATTTTTATGATAATATAAAATTATATATAGGAGTGATTTTATATATATTTATGTAACGTAAATGTGTGTTCATATATATTTTAATAAATATTTTATATGTAAATATATTTATATCTATTTATTATTTTATTATTTTATTATTTTATTAATTTTTAAATTATTTATTATTATTATATATTATTTAATCAATTATAATTTACGATTTTTTATTTTTTATTTTTTAATTCAATTTTTAATTATGATTTTGTTGTTGTTAATTTTTTTTATTTTTAAATTATTGTTAAGTACTATTTAATTTTTATTAATTATTTATTACTAAATATTTATTATTTATCAATTATTTACATATTTTTATATATAATTTATTATTACATTATCATATCATTATATTATTATTTATTTATTATTTATTATTTATTATTTATTAGTTGTTATTAAATAAATATAGTTTATTTATTATATAGTTATTAGGTATAAATTAATTAATAATTTATTTTCAAATTTATTGATATTTTATTATTAATTTACTACTATTATTATATTTAATATTTAATTTATAATTTTTTAATTTTGATTTTACTATTTATTTCTAATTTAATTTTTCGTTATTTAGTTTTTCTATATTTTTATGGTTTATACATTTTTATTTATTTATTTTATTTTTATTCTATTAATATGAATGTATTATTAATTACTTATTAAATATATATTTTTTATTTATTTATTCATAAATCATAATTTATTATTTAATTTCTATTATTTATTTTCCATTTATTTATTTAATTGATTTATTATTTAGAAATTACATATACGTTATATATTATATATTATATATTATATATTATATATTATATATTATATATATATTATGTATTATTTTGTCTTTATTAGTGATTATTTGTTATTTATTTTGAACTATTTACTATTTACTATTTATTATTTTCTATATATTGTTTAGTATTTAGTATTTATTATTTACTATTGTTAGTTTACTATTTAATACAACATTATATATATATTATTCATTTATATTTTATTAAATAAATAGTAATTAGTAATTAGTAGTTATTAAATATTAATAATCATTAATCCAAAAAAAATTAGTTTAAAAATATTACTTAATAATTCATGATTAATAATTAAATATTTTGTATCTATTTGTTAGGTATTATTTTTTTCTATTAATAAATATAAATTTATATTAAATAGTATTTATTAAAAAAAATTAAGAGCCTGCAAGATTGTTCATTTCTTTAGATAATAAGAAAGAGGTAAGGGGTATAAATATCACCCAAGGAAGAATTTCTATACACGGAATGTGCATGTGCATGTGCAACAATAAATAAATAAATAATAGTTAAATAATTAACTAATTGTTAAATATTTTTTAGTAAACAATCAAAAAAACAAATATAAATATATATAATAAATAGAAAATAAATAATATATAAATAAACCCATATAACACGAAGATGAAATGGTTTTTAGAAAAATGGGGATTTAAACTAAAAAACGAACTTATACAAAAATAAATAATAGTGATGATTCATATGTAATTAATTAGTTTATATATAAACAATGTACTCTAATATTAAATTACTATACAATTAAATTTTATTTAAATTAATATATTTAATGAAATAAATGACAATTTTCAAAAAATTAGTTTTCACTCTTCATTGAAAGAAAACTATTTTCACAAAATAAAAATATTTTATCATAATATAATTTTGATTTGAGGATTTCTAAATTGATAACCTTTTTATAAAATAACATTTATTAATGATTATCAAATATATTATAATATTCGCTCCCAAAAAGCAATGAAAATCATTTGTAAAGAAAACTGTTCATCAAATCATAAAATGACTTTACTAAAAATTGACTACTTGTTTACTAAGAGTTAATGAGTGCATTAGTATTGAATATGATATATATATATATATATTAATTTTTTTTAACCTTATTCGGACCTTCCAATTCGATGAATCAGAAATAATGGTCATATTTATATCATATTATTTTAGTGATTGGTTAATATTGATGTTTCATGTGATGAATATTATCTAATTATGTGTTATTTTTTAGATAAAGTTTATACTATGTTATTGGGCCACTACAAAGGTAATTTCCACCCCATTGGTCATATGTTATCTTAGATATGGTGATTGAATCTAAGCTTGTACACTATGTTATAACCAACCAATCAAGTGGTATGTTTGCTCTAATTTCACTAATGGTGTGCCCATGGATTTTCATCATATTGCTATGACAGGTAATGTGATTGTTTTATGGGGGGAACCATGATTATACCATGTTGGGGGACTAAATGATTCAATAGAATAAGTTCTAAGAGTACCAACATAGTGTTACTCTATAACCAAATATATCAAAGAGATGTACCAGAAGGTCCACCCTCAATATTGGAATAACATCATCCAATTCTAAATGTTAATAGTGGTTTTACCTTGGTATCCATTTTGGGTGAAAAAACATTAATTTGGGAAATAATTATTTCTAGTAGATTATCCTCCTAAATGTAATATTTACTGCCATTTGTTTCGCCAGATGTGTACATATTCAACTATATTATGGAGTATGTTTCCTAAAGGTTGTGGTCTTAGTTTCATGATTATTGATAGTGTTGTCATGTGTTCTATAGTTGATGATGTAGGATCATCTGACTGGTAAAATTATTTTACTTCATATTACTGTATAATGTTTCACCATGGAGTAGTGGTATTTAGCATCTTAGCTTGAGAATATGTGATTTATTTCTTAATTTAAACATTAATATCATTTATTAAAAGTGACATCAACACAACCATGTTGTTTTGATAGTGTATGAGATCGTGTTTATGATTTAACAAATGATGTTTATATTTTCACTTATTTTTCAGAAAGATAACAATTTCAACATTATTACTTAATATATTAATGTTTATTTATATTCATGGATGGAAAAAGATGAAAAGTCTACAAAATTATAGTTTGATCTTATAATCATATAGGTCACCCATTTTTTGAATAAGTTATAATTTATTTTATTCGGTTGGGAAATCTGACATGAAAACTATATTACTGTGTGACATGAATTTAAGATGCTCGTTGTAACATCCCAGGTAAATAAAGAATAATGAATTTTAATATTTATTAATATTTACAAATTAAATATTAATTTTAATTAAAAGGGGGTTCTACGTTCGATAGCGTACTCGGTACGCAACGATGAGTTTTTTTGAAAACTTACATTGCACACAAGTAACAAAATAATATTATTTTAAATGTTAGTTAACGAGTAGCCGTTGTACTGGCGGGAATGGAAAGAAATAACTAAAATATGATTATATATGTTTTTAAATGTTTTTACATTTACCCAATAAAAGATTAAGACTTAAAATACGGAAAGAGTTCAATTTTAGGCATTTATACCCTAATTTTCACGAAAGGTCCACTTATCACCTTTTGACGAAGAACCGTCATTAAATATAGTTTTGATCGACCTTATAAATTCTATTGGACCAAATATAACTCTTCTTTAGAATCAGGACATCAAAATTTACTTTGTGTAAATTTTTGGCACCTTTCTGATAAAGTTCATTTTTCTTAATGAATAGTGTAAGATGTTGTATATTAATTCAAAAACTCGTTTTAATCTAATTTATTTATATGATTAGATTATCTTTTGAATTGGTTTTAAAGTGAAATTAGAAATATTTTTACCATTAAATCCAATAGTGGTCGTTGGAATTAATTTCACTTTGAAATCCGACTTAAACTAGTTTCAATCTTTTGATACATATTGTTCCATAATAACACGCTATTTGCTCTGACAGCGGGAATTAATTATTAAATTAATTAATGTGACTTATATGTTATGAATTTTGTAAAATATACTTCATTTTTGAATTCGTAATATCAAATATAGCTTAGGGTGAATTTTTGGTAATTTTCTGAAAAACATCAATTTTTGATGAATAGTGAAACCACTAAGTGGTACTTATAAAGACTGATTTTCCGTTTAAATGAAATTTTGCCATCATTGTGTTTTGAATTTCAAAAATCCAACATACATGGTTGTCATTAAGAAGTAAAATGTGGTTCAATGAGATTATAAATTTTTTTTTGGTGAATAGTAACTTATTAAGTTCTTAATCGCGATTAGTGGTAATTAGTGTAGTTTAAGGTAAAAATAATGATTTAATAAAATAATATGAGCCTGAAACATGTCCTACCCTCATTTGTTGTGTCATGGCCGACCAAGACAAGCCATGGGTCAACTTGGGGACCCCATGGAGACACTTTGGTTGGTAAATGACATAAATAACTTTTTATTTATTGTAAAAGTAAAAATGACACAAACATGATATGTTTTACTAAAACCATTTTAAATGGGTTTATACAAGTAATATTTTTTATTATAAATAGTAATTGGAAAGATAAAAAGATTTAAAACATCATAGTATTTTTTTTATAATTTTTAGACTTTATATAAATAAAATTATTTATGACATAATAATGATGCAGCGATGACATCATTATTTGACGATTTAAATAAAATGGAAAGATAATGTAAAATCTATGAACTAAACATGTCCAAAACCAATTGGATGAGTGGATTTCGAACCCTTATAACCTTATCCACGAATTATATCAATTTGGGACCTTTTAAAACCGAAACACATTTTCAAATAAAGTAATATTTCTTTACTTTCCAAAAGTTACCCTCCTCTCCTCTTATAAAAGGACCCCACCTCTACCTCATTTCACACACTCCTCAAGCCTTGGCTCGGCCAACCCCTGCCCATTTACTCTCTCCACATCTTTCTCCTCATCCTAGAGGATTCCCTTTGGTCAGAATACTTTCAAAGGAAGCCTTTAGGCTCAAATCAAAAGGAGTTACACTTTTAAAGGTAATTCATTCTCTCCTGTTCATTTGTTTTATTTTGCTTCTCCAACCCTCTAAACTATTTTTATTTACTTCTTTTGTAACAAAACCAGTATCCTCAATATACTAGGATGTTGTTAAAATATTTATTCAAGCTAAACTCTCACACAACTACATAAAATGGTTAAAGAACATACGGTTTCCGTGGATGGCGAAATTCTGCCTCCTGAAACGATGATTGTTCAATACTCATTTAACACCTTCAAAGGTGGCCATTATGATGTAACTATTATTATATATGATATATAATATGTTTATTTTTTCTTTAAGCTTCTGTATTTTTCATTTTGGGCATACCTTTATGGTTTCCATTATGGGTAAACACGATATCTTAATTTAAGGAAGTGCGGACTACCGCCCCCTCAAAGTGATGTGATTCGTTAATGCCATATGTGGGACGTGTAAAGGATGGATTTAAAGTTATTATATATGATGTTATAATGGAATTATAATATACCTCTATATCATTATTATTTCTTTCCATTAAAGTATGATATAGAAATGAAAGTAGCGTTCATGCGTACGTACGGCTTACGGTCTCCATGAACGGTGCATTTCATTTCTTATCCCCAAATGTAATGTACTATTAAAAGTACATGTATATAATGGATATATATAATTAATGATATATCTAAATGATTAATATAATTGTGGAATTAAAATATACATACCTCTCATTTAGTTTTAATTCCATTAATATGACAAAGAAATGAAAGTAGCGTTCATGCGTACGTACGGTTTACCGTCTCCATGAACGGTGCATTTCATTTCATACCTCTAAGTGATTATGTAATATTATAAATACATATATATTCTGGATATATATGATACATATTATATCCAAATCAGGAATTTCATTCTGGATATAAAGAACTTTTGACCACACAAAAAACATGTAATTGTAAGAAGTCAACTTTCGACTTAAGAACCAAATATTGACAAAACAAACATTATTAACTTAAATGGTTACATAATGTTTATAACATGGCAATAAGTGATATAAAAGGAATAATTAAATTTAAAAATGTTCTTAATCAAGTATAAATTAACTCAAGTTTATTATTCAGGACGTTAAAGAACGATCGATTCAAGTCGGACCCGAGGTAAGGGACTTCGTCTCAATCTCCTTTCATTGAGGCATATTTCGTTTTATACACAACTTTCTATTATACGGTGTATAAACTCCTTTGACTTTTACTTTTATAAAAAAGGAATCTTTTTCTACGAAGAGTTTTACTAAATGACAAAAATGAATGTTTTTTTTAACGTACGCGGTGACAATGACTTTTTTCGCCGCCGCGAGTATTATTAGTCTTTGGCTTTCTCAACAAGCCGTAATGTTTTTAGAATAAAATAAATACCATATACTCTTTTATGTATTTTGGTATTGAAAATGGTTTTGAAAAAGGATTCTATTATGTCAATATATTTATGATATATTGTGATTGAAATGTGGAAATTTTATCATTCCTTTATATTGGTTTTATGTTTTATGATTTTATACTGGTACTTGGACATTTTAACGAGTGGTTACGTTATAAACCATATGACGGGTGGTGCCGTGAATACCAGGATGGGTGGTTACGTTATAACCTTCAATGCATTGGGTATGGAAGTCGGCCGTATGGCTATTCCATTAAGTATGTATGGAAATTGGCCGTATGGCTATTCCATTAAGTGATATGTGTGGAAGTCGACCGTATGGTTATTCCACTTAAGTATGTTTATGTCCCAAGTTACCTTTATAAATGTTATGTGTTTTTTTATGGATTTTATGGTAATCCTTTGGCTACAAAAAGGTAAGTAATGATACTTTATTCAGTGAAGATTTTTTTACAACTTCATGAAGGTGAAGGTATTACATTGATAGAGTATACATGGTTTACTTGATTTTGAAAAACTAACAGTTTTCATTCTTTGTGTATCCCTTACTGAGCTTTTTATGCTCACCCCATGTTTTTTTGAAATGTTTTTCACAGGACTTAATGTGGAATAAGGTCAAGGATGGGATCAAGGGAATGTCATGCTATATAAAACATGGAACTAGACATGTTTATTTTATGAGTTTTTTATTTATTTATGGAAACTTAGTAGAAGTGACTACTTTGTAATCTTTTGAGATGTAATAGTTATGTTCTAATTCTCTAAAACTCTAAACCTGAAATGATCCTCAACGTGTAATCTTGTGATAACTCAATATTATGTAAGGTTTAAGGCTAGGGCCTTATAGTTGGTATCAAAGGGAGGTTTAGAAAACTTTAGGAGTTAGAAAAGTGTTAAATTATAATATGATTGAAATGATATAGCATTTACGGATTACCATGTTGCTTCGCCTAAGATATTTCTGTGTTCAGAATGGTTTTCCGCAGAGGAAACAAAGCAGCTATGTTGGGACGACATCAGGAGGAAGATAACCTTCCAAATCAGCAACCTGAGATGGTTGGAATCGGAACTGAACAGTTTGTTGCAGTGATGGCACAGTTGACTCAGGCTATAAATGGTGGTGGTAACCATGCACGAGATCAGCCAGATCAACCGCAGAGGAACATGTAAGTTGTGGAACATTTCATGAGGCAACACCCCCATCATTCAGAGGATCATCTGACCCTGTGCAAGCTGAAAGGTAGATTAAAGCACTGGAGAAGATTTTTGATGTCATGGGGTGTTCAGAACATCAAAAGGTTAGTCTTGTTGTTTACTGTTTTGAAGGTGAAGCTGATCAGTGGTGGTCGATGCTGAAAAATATCAGGGATAATGATGAGATTGAGGATCTTCACTGGGACGAATTCAAAGGTATGTTTCTTGAGAAATATTTTCCTAAGGTGGTTCGTATTAGGATGGAAAAACTATTCCTAGAATTGAGGCCGGAGGATGATTCGGTGGCTGCTTATGAAGAAAAGTTCACTCGATTGGAAAGGTATTCTCCGAACTTCATACGAGATCTTGATAGTAAAATAAACCGTTTTTACTCAGGGTTAAAGCCAAAGTATCGAAGGGCTTTAGCTTCACATGAGTTCAAAAGTTACGAAAAACTTGTTCGGTGTGCGGAGAAGGTGGAAATGGAGTTTGCCGATGATCAGGTGTTCATTGACAAACAACAGAATAAGAGGTCTAGTTGGCAGGAAAAGGGGAAGAATTCATCAAAGAAGCAAGGAGGTAAGAAAACAAAATATCCATCCTGTGAGAAGTGTGGTAAAATGAATCCTGGAGAATGTTTATCCAAGTCTGGTAAGTGCTTTAGGTGTGGTAAGTCTGGTCATATTGCTCGTAACTGTAAAGAAGATGATCAAGCAGGAAATGAAAAGCCAACGGTTAAATGTTTTAAGTGTAATGAAATGGGTCATTATGCAAACGAGTGTCTAATGAAGAACTCAACTGGGGGAATGCAGCCAGACTACAAGCAGAAAGGGGTGGTAAAATCCTTTGCAATAACTTCAGCAGATGTTGGGCCATCGAATGAAGTGGTATTAGCTCTAGGGAGCTCAGTATTTTTCGAAGATTGACTTGAGGTCGGGGTACCATCAGTTGAAAGTAAAAGAAGCAGACGTTCCGAAGACTGTGTTCCGTACTAGATATGGCCATTATGAATTTTTAGTTATGCCTTTTGGGTTAACCAATGCACCTGCTGTATTCATGGACCTTATGAATAAAATTTTCCATGAGTTCTTGGATAAGTTTGTGTTTCTGTTTTGAGGTTTGGGAAGAGGTTATGTGTGCCTTGTGATTCACAGTTGAAGAATGAGTTGTTATGTGAGGCTCATAGTTCCCCGTTTTCAGTTCATCCTGGAAGTACTAAGATATACAGAGATCTGCGGGAGTATTACTGGTGGGATGGAATGAAAAGAGATATTGCTAATTTTACTGTGAAGTGTTTGACATGTCAACAGGTTAAAGCCGAGCGGTAGTTACCGAAAGGGATGATTCAGCCTTTACCAGTGCCAGGGTGGAAATGGGAAAACATATCCATGGACTTTATTATGGGATTACCGAGGACATCTCGAGATAATAATACAATCCGGGTTATTGTTGATCGCTTGACCAAATCTCTTCATTTCCTTTCTATAAGAGATACTTTCTCTCTAAATTTCCCGTTTGTATCTTAAAGAGATAGTTAGGTTACATGGAGTTCCTTTATCCATTGTATCTGACCGTGATCCCAGGCTCACTTCTAACTTTTGGAAAGGCCTTCAGAAGTCGTTGGGTACTGAATTAAATTTTAGTACAGCTTTTCATCCTCAATCAGATGGGCAGTCAGAACAAACAATTCAGACATTAGAGGATATGCTACGAGCTTGTTCTGTGGATTATCATGGAAGTTGGGACCAAAATCTTTCTTTGGTTGAATTTTCATATAATAACAATTTTCATTCCAGTATACATATGTCACCATTTCAGGCATTATATGGGAAGCGGTGTCGAACTCCAGCTTTCTGGGATGAAGTGGGTGAAAGGAAGCTGATGGGACCAGAATTGGTAGAAGAGATGGCAGAAAAAGTTCAGTTGATTCAGAAGCACATGAGAACAGCTCAGAGCAGGTAGAAGAGTTATGCGGATAACCGGAGGAAAGATCTATCTTTCGAGGTAGGTGATCATGTTTTTCTCCAGGATTCTCCTTGGAAAAGTGTGATGAGATTTGGTAAGAAAGGAAAGCTGAGTCCAAGGTTTATTGGACCATATGAAAATCTGGAGAGAGTTGCATCAGTTGCATACCGGGTGGCTCTACCTCCGAGTTTATCTCAGGTACACAATGTTTTTCATGTTTCAATGTTGAGAAAGTATATGCCAGATCCATCTCATGTTTTGAGTCCAGAGGTAGTTCAACTGGAAGAGAACCTATCTTATGAGGAACAACCGCTCCAGATTCTTGACCACAGGGAGCAGGTGTTACGGAATAAGGTGATTAATTAGGTAAAGGTTTTGTGGAAAAACCATGTGATTGAAGAGGCAATGTGGGAATCTGAAAATGCTATGAGGGATAAATACCCCCACTTATTATGATAAGTGAATAAAATTGCGAGGACACAATTCCCAAAAGGGGGGAAGGATGTAACATCCCAGGTAAATAAAGAATAAATAATTTTCATATTTATTAATATTTACGATTTAAATATTAATTTTAATTAAAAGGGGTTTCTACGTTCGATAGCGTACTCGGTACGCAACGATGAGTTTTTTTGAAAACTTACATTGCACACAAGTAACAAAATAATATTATTTTAAATGTTAGTTAACGAGTAGCCGTTGTACTGGCGGGAATGGAAAGAAATAACTAAAATATGATTATATATGTTTTTAAATGTTTTTACATTTACCCAATAAAATATTAAGACTTAAAATCCGGAAAGAGTTCAATTTTAGGCATTTATACCCTAATTTTCACGAAAGGTCCACTTATCACCTTTTGACGAAGAACCGTCATTAAATATAGTTTTGATCGACCATATAAATTCTATTGGACCAAATATAACTCTTCTTTAGAATCAGGACATCAAAATTTACTTTGTGTAAATTTTTGGCACCTTTCTGATAAAGTTCATTTTTTTTAATGAATAGTGTAAAATGTTGTATATTAATTCAAAACCTCTTTTTAATCTAATTTATTTATATGATTATATTATCTTTTGAATTGGTTTTAAAGTGAAATTAGAAAATATTTTTACCATTAAATCCAATAGTTGTCATTGGAATTAATTTCACTTTGAAATCGGACTTAAACTAGTGTCAATCTTTTGATACTTATTGTTCCATAAAAACACGCTATTTGCTCTGACAGCGGGAATTAATTATTAAATTAATTAATGTGACTTATATGTTTTGAATTTTGTAAAATAGACTTCATTTTTGAATTCTTAATATCAAATATATCTTAGGGTGAATTTTTGGTAATTTTTTGAAAAACATCAATTTTTGATGAATAGTGACACCACTAAGTGGTACTTATAAAGACTGATTTTCCGTTTAAATGAAATTTGGCCATCATTGTGTTTGGAATTTCAAAAATCCAACATACATGGTTGTCATTATGAAGTAAAATGTGGTTCAATGAGATTATAAATTTTTTTTTGTGAATAGTAACTTATTAAGTTCTTAATCGCGATCAGTGGTAATTTGTGTAGTTTAAGGTAAAAATAATGCTTTAATAAAATAAGATGACCTTGAAACATGTCCTACCCTCATTGGTTGTGTCATGGCCGACCAAGACAAGCCATGGGTCAACTTGGGGACCCCATGGAGACACTTTGGTTGGTAAATGACATAAATAACTTTTTATTTAATGTAAAAGTAAAAATGACACAAACATGATATGTTTTAATAAAACCATTTTTAAATGGGGTTATACAAGTCACATTTTTTATTATAAATATTCATTGGAAAGATAAAAAGATTTACTACATCATAGTGTTTTTTTTATAATTTTTAGACTTTAAATAAATTAAATTATTTATGACATAATAATGATGCAGTGATTACATCATTATTTGACGATTTCAATAAAATGGAAAGATAATGTAAAATCTATGAACTACACATGTCCAAAACCAATTGGATGAGTGGATTTAGAACCCTTATAACCTTATCCACGAATTATATCAATTTGGGACCTTTTTAAACCGAAACACATTTTCAAATAAAGTAATATTTCTTTACTTTCCAAAAGTGCACCTCCTCTGATCTTATAAAAGGCCCCCACCTCTACCTCATTTCACACACTCCTCAAGCCTTTGGCTCGGCCAACCCCTGCCCATTTACTCTCTCCAAATCTTTATCCTCATACTAGAGGATTCCCTTTGGTCAGAATCCTTTCAAAGTAAGCCTTTAGGCTCAAATCAAAAGGAGTTACACTTTTAAAGGTAATTCATTCTCTCTTGTTCATTTGTTTTATTTTGCTTCTCCAACCCTATAAACTATTTTTATTTACTTCTTTTCTGACAAAACCAGTATCTTCAATATACTAGGATGTTGTTATAATATTTATTCGAGCTAAACTCTCACACAACAACATCAAATGGTTAAAGAACATACGGTTTCCGTGGATGGAGAAATTCTGCCTCTTGAAACGATGATTGTTCAATACTCATTTAACACCTTCAAAGGTGGCCATTATGATGTCACTATTTTTATATATGATATATAATATGTTTATTGTTTCTTTAAGCTTCTGTATTTTTCATTTTGGGCATTCCTTTATGGTTTCCATTATGGGTAAACACGATATCTTCATTTAAGTAAGTGTGGACTACCGCCCCCTCAAAGTGATGTGATTCGTTAATGCCATATGTGGGACGTGTAAAGGATGGATTTAAAGTTATTATATATGATGTTATAATGGAATTATAATATAACTCTATATCATTATTATTTCTTTCCATTAAAGTATGATATAGAAATGAAAGTAGCGTTCATGCGTACGTACGGCTTACCGTCTCCATGAACGGTGCATTTCATTTCTTATCCCCTAATGTAATGTACTATTAAAAGTACATGTATATAATGGATATATATAATTAATTATATATCTAAATGATGAATATAATTCTGGAATTAAAATATACATACCTCTCATTTAGTTTTAATTCCATTAATATGACAAAGAAATGAAAGTAGCGTTCATGCGTACGTACGGCTTACCGTCTCCATGAATGGTGCATTTCATTTATTACCTCTAAATGATTATGTAATATTATAAATACATATATATTATGGATATATATGATACATATTATATCCAAATCAGGAATTTCATTCTGGATATGAAGAACTTTTGACCACACGAACAACATGTAATTGTAAGAAGTCGACTTTCGACTTAAGAACCAAATACTGACAAAACAAACATTATTAACTTAAATGGTTACATAATGTTTATAACATGGAAATAAGTGATATAAAAGGAATAATGAACTTTAAAAAGGTTCTTAATCAAGTATAAAATAACTCAAGTTTATTATTCAGGACGTTAAAGAACGATCGATTCAAGTCGGACCCGAGGTAAGGGACTTCGTCTCAATCTCCTTTCATTGAGGCATATTTCATTTTATACACAACTTTCTTTTATACGGTGTATAAACTCCTTTGAATTTTACTTTTATACAAAAGGAAGCTTTTTCTACGAAGCGTTTTACTAAACGACAAAAAGGAATGTTTTTTTAACGTACGCGGTGACAATGACTTTTTCCGCCGCCGCGTGTATTATTTGTCTTTGGCTTTCTCAACAAGCCGTAATGTTTTTAGAATAAAATAAATACCATATACTCTTTTATGTATTTTGGTATTGAAAATGGTTTTGAAAAAGTATTCTATTATGTCAATATATTTATGATATATTGTGATTGAAATGTGGAAATTTTATCATTCCTTTATATTGGTTTTATGTTTTATGATTTTATACTGGTACTTGGACATTTTAACGGATGGTTACGTTATAAACCATATGACGGGTGGTGCCGTGAATACCAGGACGGGTGGTTACGTTATAACCTCCAATGCATTGGGTATGGAAGTCGGCCGTATGGCTATTCCATTAAGTATGTATGGAAATTGGCCGTATGGCTATTCCATTAAGTGATATGTGTGGAAGTCGACCGTATGGTTATTCCACTTAAGTATGTTTATGTCCCAAGTTACCTTTATAAATGTTATGTGTTTTTTATGGATTTTATGGTAATCCTTTGGTTACAAAAAGGTAAGTAATGATACTTTATTTAGTGAAGAGTTTTTTACAACTTCATGAAGGTGAAGGTATTACTTTGATAGAGTATACATGGTTTACTTGATTTTTAAAAACTAACAGTTTTCATTCTTTGTGTATCCCTTACTGAGCTTTTTATGCTCACCCCATGTTTTTTTGAAATGTTTTTCACAGGACTTAATGTGGAATAAGGTCAAGGATGGGATCAAGGGAATGTCATGCTATATAAAACATGGAACTAGAAATGATTCTTTTAAGAGTTTTTTATTTATTTATGGAAACTTAGTAGAAATGACTACTTTGTAATCTTTTGAGATGTAATAGTTATGTTCTAATTCTCTAAAACTCTAAACCTGAAAAGATCCTCAACGTGTAATCTTGTGATAACTCAAGATTAAGTAATGTTTAAGGATGGGGCCTTATACTCGTAATTATGGAGAGTATAAAATACACCTAGGTGGTATCTATGATAATTTACCACATTAAATTACATGTCAATGGTTTATAGTTATTTAGGGAGTATATTTATTAGTGTATATGGTGAGAGTGTACATTCCATCATGGTATTCATGTATCCATGGTTTCAGAAATTCCATTCCTCCACATGTACATTTAGTACATTCAATGATAGATATTTCATTATGTAGCATTTTATTTTGAATCCCAATTAGATTCTCTTATTTTTTTTTCAAGGGAAAAAAGAATCCATGTTTCGATGAATGTAGTGACAATTTTTTTAATCATGACTTAGTTTATCTTTTAATTTTGAAGTCATGGGTCACATAAAAAGGTAAAATAGTTGATTATCCATAGAAAATGGACTTGAAGAATTTTATGTTTATTTCTTTTGTCTCAGGATATGGTTTTTGAAATAGGATAATTTTCTGTAATTATCCAAGATTCATTAATTTCATGAATTTATAAATATTTATTCTTTAATGTAAATATTAATTTCTCTTAAAAAGGGATCATATGAAAATTATGACACCATTTTTTTGATTATATGATATTTTTTGTATATATGTGGTGTAATTTATATTTTCATGTATCATCATTAGACCGAGTTTTTTTCAAGTCATTAATTGAACCATTGAATTTTCTAATAAAAAAATTATTGTATTTATATTTAATGGGGGAATCATAAAGAACACATGGCTCATAATTGTCATCAAAATTCTATGATGATGATTAAATGGAATTTTAGTTTATTTTGGTATGATATTTTTATATTTTTTACCAGTTATAATGTATGGTTTCAATTCAGGAATTATATTGGAGATTCATTATTTAGGATTTGAAAAAAGTTCAAGAAAATAATTATTTCTACCTATTATCAAATGGATTATAACATTGGAATGTTAATGATAAATATCTACAAATCACTCTTTTAATTTAGAGGATAAATCATTTAACAAAATAACATCCCTCTATACAATGGTGGATTGTGTTATATGAATACCCAATGGAGGTGTAGATAATAAAAAATATAGAATTCACAAGGTGATAACTATCGTAAAATGTGTTGAGGATGAAAAAAATGAACCAAGGACTATTGCTACATGAAGTAGGATTATTTTTTTAATCCTTATTTCTAAACATCTATTTATAATTTGATATCTATCTCTCATGAATGAATGACCTAAAATTTTTTATTCTTGTAATGATTAACTACTTGGAATTGTTTTTAAAATATAAATTTCTTGGAATCTTTAATGCTAATAAATAATTTATCACTAATTAATAATAGAAATTTTTTTAAATTCAACATAAACATATTAATTTTTATACATTTTATCGATGATTTATTTCATTATTAAAAATTAATAAATTTTTTTATAATTAATCTATAAATTTTCCAGTAATTATTTTCTAATGATTGTAAGGATTATTCTTCACTATAAGATTTCATTAATCATAAAATAATTTTTTCACAATGATTAAAATGATTCATTTTTAAAATTTTGAAAGATTTATATTATTCATGTGGACAATGATTGAAAATATATTATTAATAATTTAATTGAATTTTATATCATATTTCAAAAATTATTGAATTTTATTATTCAAGTAATTATGTTTTGATTTTTTAAATAATTTTTAAATTTTGTATGTATAAAATGGAATGATATTATAAAATGATGAAATGAATATTTATTAGAAGAAAATATTTCATTGATTTACAGATGGAATTATTATGTTTTTGAAGACATTAAGAATAAATTTTAGACATTAATAATAATTCTTATTCATTCATGTTAATTTGAATATTTGATAATTGAAAACGTTTAGTATGGGGTTAAAATGGGAATAAGGCCTCTATATTTATCATGTCCTTTATTTTGATAATTTTACTTAGAATGTTTATATAAAATAATTGTTTATATTAGTGTATATTGATTCATTGTTGAAAAATAAATTAATGATTGTTGGATTGATTATCTCTAATATATAAGAAATATTAATATTAAAATATTGAATCAAATTTCTTACCATATTTATTTGAATTATTTATTATTCATTTTGAATAATTTTAAAAACTATTAGGTTGGATGAGTATTACCCAAATCATTATTCTCTACATTACATGTTCCCATACTCTCACAACGATTTTCTGTTGGTTTTGACAGCTTAAAAAATTAAGAGATGAAACACCAGGTTTACATAAGGTGATAAGAGAAAAAAAATTTAACTCGTATTAGAGGAATTGCTGGTGATTGATGAAAAGCCCATGTTTGTGGATTAATTTTTTTTGTGAATCAGTGACATTTTATAACAACATATATTGTATATGGGGATCACACATCATGTATTTCACTATTTTTAATTTACAAGTTGAAACTAATTCCAAATTTCACATACCCCCATGATCACATCACATTACTCAATATTATTGGCATCGAGGTTATGTATATTTATATATATCCCATTTCATGTGAATTTAGATAACACATCTTGTATTTTGTGACACTTTTCCTCACGATGTACTCTACAAATACAGTAGGTCAAGATGACATGCCCACATGCCACATGAACCATCACACACAATGTTTACACTCGGAATGACATATCAATATGTATTTGGTGTACATGAACAGTAGTCAAATAATACCCACACATCATGTATCCCATGAATACACCATGTAATATTAGGATAGACTGTGTACTATGACCCATAAAAAAATATTTGAAACATGTACTAGAGTTTCCTAAAGTCCTCACACACAATATATTTTTCTAGTAAGATAATGTATGTTGGATTCAAAAGAGATAGGTGGTGTTAGTACATTCCCATTATTTCCTTAGGGTCTCACATTCCATTTACCCTATAGGGACATGATTTATACATATATATATTCATTTACTCTATATATCATCCCCCCATGTGAACAATTTTTCTCATGATGGTTTGTATATCATTTGAATATATTGTATATTTTCAATGTGTAAAAGTATTTAATAATGAAAAACATTGTTGAGAAAATTAAATATTGGAGAGTATGACTAAAACATTGAAGTTGTCAGTAACCCACTGGGGTAATATATTTCATCAGGGCATCTGTCAACCATTTAAATAGTAGATTTTTCAACCCTCTCAACTATGGTGACTTATAAAATGGAGTTATTCCTCTACTCATATATTATGTAATCTGATTGAATAATTCACAATACAAATAGTTGGACATGGGTCCCTAATAGGAGTCACTAAGACTCTCAATTGATATAATAATTAAAGAGTTGTTATCCACTGATTATTAATGGTACTGAGGGATGTTGTATAAGGGATAGGTGTGAGATTATTTAGGTGCATTGGGTATTACATAGAAATATGTACTATATCTTGCATTTTAATTTTTTTAATTTGTTGAGTTATTTTGTGGTTATCGACATATAGTAATCTAAAAAGGCATAGTCCCATTCCATTTTTATTGATTGATTACATAAGGATTGTATATCCATTAGTGATTGTTCGAAATAAATTATTTTATATTATTTATTACCCTTAATAATAAATCTATGAGTAGATAAAAAATATAGTTTTTGGGTTTCTCCTTGTTATACATTATCATAACTGAGGTATTACTTACAAATAGGATATGCATTTTTTCACATTGAGTTCTATATTGTCATGAGAATCCATAAATACATGAAATATATAATTCATTAAAGAGTTCAGTTAATATATGGTGATAATATACTATTATTTATTCCAATGTTTCCTTTATGTATGTAATATCTAAATCTCCCTTATCTACATTCTTTCTATTTTCTCTCTCGCACAGGTTTTTGAAATAGACTCATTTTTTATTTTTTATTTTAATTACATGCTATACTTATGCTCAAACATAAATTGTCCTAGTTTCCACATATGTTTTCCCTATATATATGATTCTTAGTTTTTGTACATTCTTTTTTATTTTGGAGTTACACATATATATTCAATGGTGATATTTTGCGATAAATGGAGGTATTCAGTGGTTGTCAGGTTTGTTCTTGAACCCTTCAAAAGAGTCCTTATTGTAAAATATAACATGTTGTCTCATATAATGTGTCTATAATAATAGAATATAGTGGTCCCCTTGTATAAAAATAATTAATATTATTTTTTTATCATGTTTATGGATCATTGATTAATATTTCATATGCAGTGTTTCATTATAAACATAATGTCCAAGAATCCATTATTTTATATTCCAACTATTATTTAATATTAATCTCAATTTATGGATAAATTCTACAATTTATATTGAAAATATAGTATTATTTTTCATATGTGGTCATATCCCAAGTACTATTATTCATTTTTCATGCTAGTCATAGGCTTCTGGATAATTAGAAGCTTTCATGGTGAAACATACTTAGCTCTTCACTGGTACCAGAGGGTTCTTAGTGTGTTGATTAATGGAAGAAGGTATATTAAAAAAGTAACCATATATAATCATTTTAATTTTCAAGGAATAAGTTCATTAACTATATACAACATTTCAATAATAGTTACCAAAATTTCTATATAATCTACAATTTTCCTAGAAAGAAGTAAAATAATTAAAGAGATTGGAAAGAGAAAATGTAGTTATGGTTTTTTTAAGGTTTTTGAAAATTATTTAATAAGTATGATAGATATTTATTTATCTTAGAACTTTATAAGAGATGTTTCAATACTATATAATTTGAAGCCTGATGTAGATGAAAAATTTTTTTTTTTAAATTATTTTGCACTAAAAAAATTGTATTGATAGAAAGATTTAGCGGTAGTAATGTGTCTAAAGTAAATGTATCATGTATTAAATACAAAAAACATAACCCTTTGATTTTAATTCAGTTATTTTTCTTGAATATTTTTATTAAAAAAAGGATATGTTATGAAATTAAAATTTTATGGAAATGTTATTAAATCAAGAATAATTAGTTGAAATATATATCTATTGATCAGTGATGTAGAATAGTTTTTTTCTCTAAAAAAGATGAAAATATGTGTGAAATATGAGATTAGATAACCTTATGAAAGGATATATGAAGATAAGAAAAATAAATATAAAAACTATGGATGTTATATGCCAAAAAAGGTACTAAGATAATGTTTTTATTGATTACAAAAAAGGAAATATTATTGAAAAATTTATAAACCAATGAAAAAAATGTTGTATATGGGTTGGTTTTCATTTACAATGATGTGCGTTGATAAAATAATCAAGACTACATAATTTTAGAACATTATTATGTCATTTAGAGGATAAATTTGGTTTAATTATTAGTATTATACTAAAATGAAATTGAACTATGTTATTTTATAATGTAAATAGATATAAGATGAATATGGAAAATAAATTGTATGAATCAATAAAACTTTTGAGGATGGATAATAGAACATAACAAACTAAAATAATAATAAAAATATTCTTAAAAGAAAAATAGTTTTGAACTATGTATCTACAATGATAACCATAAAATACGATGGTTAATTAACTTAATGTAACTATTAGAAGAAAGGATTTACGGATATTATACCTTGTATATAACATAGATTGTTTCTTTCCATGGGGGAAGGAAACATCAAATAATACATGGTTTAATAGATATAATAATTTTAAAAAATGATAAACAAATTGGTAAAAAAATTATATAATCAAAAAATATGTAAATCATAGAATATGAGGAAATCAATGTGAAGAAGCCATATTTCATTATTTCTCATTTATGAAAAAATTTAATATCATATTAAATAAATGGTTTCATAATATATTATAGGGTAAATAGGTAATAATAGATGAAATGAAAAAGGAATATTTAAATAATATAACCAAATATTAATATAATGAATTTGAAGACATTTTCCATCACACAAAATTGTATATAATTAAAAAATACTAAACTATAGGGTAATATTATCATAATATAAGAAATAGGGTTATGTAACCTTATATTAATACAATATTATTTTAAAAATATAAGATAAGGAAGCGTGAATGTTTTTTTTGGTAGAAATATTATCTCATATAAATTAGAATAATAATTATTATTCAAGTTGTTATATTATTATATCATGTCGAGCATCAATATATTAATGAAATAGTTAAACATTATTGTTAGACTCAGAAAATTATTGATATGTTGAACAAGATTGAAAATTAAAATACATGAGAATTGGTTTCATGGATAAGAAGAAAAAATATCACATGACAAAATTGGGTATACAACATAAAATTCAAATAGACTAGATAATTAGTGAGAAATACCTCTAGGTTGGAACATAAGATACGCACTCAAATAGATGGATTATGTGTGTATAATAAATTTTCATCAAGAAATAAATTATGGTAAAAATCATTTTTATTCACTAAATAGATTTTAAAATTAATGGTTATAGTTGTATATATAGACATACAATATTATTTTCATAGTGGAGTATTTGAAGACTAAGTATACAACAACTATCCATATTGTTTTTCGATAATACCAACTACTATATTTAATATATATTGAAATAGTTTTATATTGGGTTGAAAAAATATTCTTGTGATTGATACTCATTCCTTGAATAAATTGAAGAATATTAACTGTATTAGAGGAGGAGTATATAACAATATTTAATAATGGATTTCTTAAAAACCTTTATATTTTAATATTGAATTTTCTTTTTTATTTTATTTTTTAAATTTATATTTTATGATAGTACAATGTATTTTTATCCAAAACTATGAAAATGGATAATTATTTAAGTGACACTTCTAACCTACAGTGATTTTGTAATGAATATATTAACAACCATGTTATTATTTTTCTCATATATGGAAATTTACTCTAATTTTTGAACTAAATACGTGAAGATTTCAAATGGTGCATTATTGTTTCAACCTACCATCCGAAGTAATTATGTCAATGAATGAAGAAATTAAGTCACTACATGATGAAATAAAGTTGTGGCATGAGATATCCTAGTGACCAAATGACGATATAAAGTCATCATGTGAAGAAGACAAATGAATTCACACATTGACCATGTCAAGTGACCATTACAAAAGTATTTTAACAATTACTATTACAATTTTCTATACCAAGATAAAATCACATGTGAGAGTGGCAATTGACTGTGGACTATAATCAGGCTAAGGGACTACCAACCAAAGATTCTACGATTTTGTGAAGACTAAATGAGATTTTATAAGATAAATAGTGAGGAATATTCTAACCTCCAATAACAATATCTTATTTTATTTTCCAAAGTTTCATAGGATTTTATTTTTTCAGAACTAAATGATGTTCATGATGATTAATTTATGAATAACCACTCATATGTAATTGAGAATTTTATCAATTTAAGAATAGGAACCTCTCGTGGAAACAAGGATAGTTTGAAATAATAATATAGTTATATAATGATACTTATGTGTTTATTTGATATAATAAATCACTGATCTCTTCCCCAATTCTTGGTCTTCAAGGATATCATTGCAACTCTCTTTTGATGCTTTATGAATGGAATGTTTAATGAAAATTTATCAACTATAGTTGAAAAAATTATGCTACATCAGAATCTCTCTCTTAATATCTATTATCGACTATTTTTAAGATTACTTTTTGTATGTGGTTTTCATTACATTATAAATTTATTTAAATACTATGTAAAAATTTGTTAAATAGTATTATAAACATGATAATAAATTTTTTACACTTATTATCCCATGAAAAACATTGGAAGAGGTTGTGTGTAACATGGACGTAATTTTGACCAGTTTTTTGTAAAACAATTATCATTGTTTTATATAAAATTTATTATTTACAAAATTCATTATAGAAGTTGATTCCCAATAGATAGGACTGTATCACAAATTGAGAATGAACCTCTTGTTTCATTCAAAAGGTGTTTTTCTCTATTTTTTTTATTGTGTTAAAAAACCCATTTTAATTTCCAAGAAATATAAAGAAAAACAGTAATATAAAAGTCAACATTAATAAGTTATTTCTATACTCTTCTAATGTGACTATAATTATTTAAATAGTTAATGTTATTTAGAACTTGTTTGAGCAGGGCCATAATTGATATTTTGTGAAATATTTCAAAAAAATTATATATTACCACTTTTTAAGATCACTAGGTTACCATTATGAATTAGTTAATTTTTATGAAATTTTTTATAACAGATAATTATAATTGTAAACCCATTTTACCAACTATTCAGTTTTCCAAAAAGGGTATAATTTTCTATTATAGCATGTGTTTCAATCTATTTCTTGTCTCTTATTTTGATCATTTTTTTTGAAACATAATAATTATTTACTATTTAATTTTTATTTATGGGGGCTATGTTTGAAGTTTAATATAACAATATAAAACCATATATAAATTTTAATAATTATGATTAATTAAAATGAAAAATGTTAATCCACATTAAAATCATCGGAAATTTCCATTTATGGATCCATTTAAAAAAATACAAATAACCCTAAACTACTACAAACGAACGAGATTCTTTAACAAGGTATTATTTTGAATCAAAATAAAAATATATGATTTTTAATTATTTAGGAGAGTGTGAATTTAATATAATATATTAATGTGATACTGCACATCAAATATGGTTTAGATATTTCTTCTCTTATGAAGGAAATTAAAATATTATGGAAATGTAATTAAATACATTAACAATTAATTGGGAGACATTAAAAAAAATCTTTGAGAACATACCTGTGAAATTTATCTCCGGTTCCTGGAGGTCAAAAACAATATGATTACTCTTGTAAAAAAAAGAGAAACATGACTCATGTTATGATTATCTTTATATGTCTTACATTATGATAGAGAGTTATTTTAGTGTTGATTTGGGAATCCTATGACATCATCAAATTAGAATAAAAATAATTTTTTAAATATAATTATATTTGAATAAATGTTTATGGTAAATGATGGAGATGATAAAAAAAACAATTATGCTTCTAAACTATCACATTTAAAATCCAAATGATTTTATTAATCCATATAGCTCATGTGGAAGGGTAGATGACAATAATAGTGAGGTGGAAATAATTATGTTACCTAAATCATTTAATATTTTTTACAAAAAATAATAAGTTATTTCATATTTCAAATTAAATAATAAAGTATGAGAAATAGATAAAGTAAAGGAAATATGGGAAAAAGGATGATTCCTAAAAATAAATCACTTATCATGAGTGAAAATTAAAAGGGAATATAAAATAAAACTATCCCAAACTCAAATATAAAAAATGATATGGGTAAAATTAGAAAATAAAATAGAGAGAAATGAAGGACACTTGTAGTGTATCCTTGCATATATCTAATAATTTATATTAAAGAATAGAATATACATAATAATAATATAATTTATCCATTATATATACTGATTATGAGGTTCCATATAAAATCCTTTTTCTCAAATTTTGTATGATGTTGAATTTTTAATGAAAAACTAGTTCAGTATTGTTATATTATGGAACATAACATGAATGAATTAAAATATAACTATAAAAATATAAAAAATATACTTTTTTATTTTATATAGATACGTCTATTATTAGTATAATATTTTTAAATATTTTTGACCTAAATAAATAAAAAAATTGGATTAAAATTGTTATATTAGTAACTCAAAATGTATATGGAAATGTATTTTTATTGAATAAAAATTTTAGATATGAATCTGGATGGCCAAAAAAATAAAAACCATATATGGAATTTCATACATATATGGAAAACAAAAGACATTTTATAAAAAAAATCTCTTCATATTTCTAGATAAATAAAATATTTAACATGAAATCTAGTATGGGATATAAATCTAGAAAATTTAGACTTAATATTTTTGGTTTAAATATTTTAATTTTGTGGCTAGTAGGCCATCCCTAAAAATATGGATTCGAAAATAATTGATTATTATCCCATGTAAATGAAAAATGATATGGGTACCAAAATCAATGTACATTAAATTTATTATTAGAAAATAGATTGAAGAGGTCCAGTATGAATTATTATTGTCCAGATATTGTATTCTCATGACATATGAATAGTATCTATTCTAGCTTCATGAACCATTTAAAATCCATTAGTGGAATTATCAAATTAGATAAAAATAAAATAGAAAATATTATCAGATATTGTTACATTTGTAACAATTAAGTGGTCATAATTTGTAATGTTTTATTTGTTGATTGTTTATATTTTAAGCGGGTTAATATTTATTATTTATATATGATGGTTTTAATGTTAAATTTGAAAACAAATCTTGTACTATTTGTGATTCCAAGCTGTATTTATTACTTATTTCATTATGAAATGATAATCTCTATGCTCTTAATTTAGATTCCCTATTTCCTTAAATGTTTTTCTGGTTTAACTTCCTAACATATAGAATATAGTTTGGGTAATTGAAAAATAGACCATGATAATATATAATCACATAAAAAGATAAATAATAATGGTTTACTAAAGGATCAACCAAAGAAATAATTCCAAAAATAAAATGTGTTTAATCACTGTTAGAAGGGTAGGTTACAAAATATATATTTAAAACCAATGAAATAGGTTTATACCTTTCATCCACTAGAATTGGTTCATGTGGGAAAATTTATACCATATAAAGATTCTATTTTATATGGAAGGCACTATTCTTATTTCATTGTTTATGATTATTCAAGATATAAAAGTGTGTTTTTTATTCTAACAAATGTGAAGATTTTCCCTGTTTTTGTAAAAATACAATGTTAGTAGGGAATGATAGTGTACTAACTATCAAAACCATGATAAGTGATTACGGTATGGTGTTTGAGAATCATGGATTGGAATCTCTCTGCTCACAACATGTTTATACTCACAATTTTATTGATCATTGAACACCTCTACAGTATTTGTTTGTTGAAAGGAGAAATGGGACCCTTCAATAAATTGAACATATTATTCTCAGTAAATATGAATCACTAGTAAAATTTTGTTATGTACCTATTAACTTTAATTTTTATAATATTGCTATTGTTTTCATAGGACCCATCATGTAATAAAATTTATATTAATTATTTAATGGTTGAAAATACAAGTTAAATTACTTTAAATTGTTTGGATGTAAAGGAAATATTATAAATATAATATCAAAGATAGAAAAAATATGACCTAAAGAATATGAATGATTTTTTTGGTTACTCAAAAACTAGTATAGATTATAGAGTCGTTAAAAATGAAATCTAATATTGTCAAAGAAAATTTCCATGTCACTTTTTATGAGATAAAATCAGATAAACTCAAACTTTATGTAGAAAATCATGAGAATGATATATAAAATTTGAAAATCAGTAATCCCTTTAAATAATATGATATTTATATTAATTTACTGGATTAATCGTTTATTAGAGACATTAGAATTCATCCTAACTATGAAAAGTACTTTGATGAACCTCATACCTCAGTCCCTTAAATAATTAGAACAATTTAAATAATACCTTAGTTAATATTGTAGATGTCCTGGATAAATTTAGTCAATCCCTAGCCTCCCTAAGCGACTAGTTTGAAAATCAAGCCTTTTTTTCCACAACATTAACCAAAGAACATCAATGTAGCAATACTTGATGAATATTGGGTAATAGATATGAATAGATAATTTAATAATTTTAAAAGATATAACATCTGTGAACTAGAATACAAACCTAAAGACTACCAAAAACTTTTCACCAAGTTGGTAAATAATAACAATATTAATGAATCAAGACAATAACTGTAAATAATGATAGATAAATTACAAGAGGGTATAGTCATGAAGAACATATTAACAATGAAAAAATGATTATATGAGTGAATATACCTAAATCCAATAAGACTAATCTTTCTTATGTTTGAAATAATAATTTAAATCTTGTTCAAATGGTTTTAACCTTTAAATTTATATATGGTTATATTGCTCAGCATGTTTTTGTTGAGAAACCCCCAATATTTCAAAATATTTATTTTCCAGACCATGTTTTTATGTTATGAAAATCATGTTATGGTTTAAAATAATATTCTAAAGCATGGTATAATATTATCAACACTTATATTATTTAAAACTATTTATGAAAGTGTTTTTTGGACCCTACTTTATTTATAAAAAGAATGTGGAAGTATTTTTTAGATGTTCAAATATATGTTTATGATATTATTTTTGGATCATCCAAACATTATTTGGGTACTGAATTATCAAAATAAATTCTATATAAATAAGAAATTAGTTTTATGAGTGAACTAAAATCCATTCTTAGATTTTAATATTTTTAAAATATTGATGGAATTGTTTTAAATCGGTCAAAATAGATGAATGATCCCATAAAATGATTTTATATATATTAAACAAAATATAGAAATACTCTAATTATTACATGTTTTATGTCATATTTAGGTAAAATATTAATGACATTTGACTACATTATTTATAAATAAAATATTAAAATTTCAGTATAAATAATTTTCATTAGAATATATATAAATTTTTGTGTAGGTATGTGTGCCCATTTTCAGGAAATTTTAAAAAATATTATTTGAATATTGTTAAAAATATTTTGAAATTCCTTAATAATGAAACCAATTTTGGACTATTAATCTTGTGGTAATTCATTAGAATAAATTATTTATTATAAGGCTGATTTTTGAGGCTATATTTATGATAGGAAGACCACCATAAGAACATATAATTTTTGGAAAAAATTTAGTTACATATTGTAATAAAGTGATTAATTTTTTATTAGTATTTAACTAAATTATATTACACATATTCAATCAGTTATTTTTGAGATGTTATATTGATAGAACACACCATAGTATTATATGGTTATCAATTTTTACATGTCCTAATAATTTGGGGAAATAGTGGTTTCATTAATATTTAAATAAAAAAATTTATTACACTAATAGAGATAATATTTGTATAAGACATCAGTTTTCGAGAGACCAATTCAAAAGTGAGATATTAATATTGAGTTTATTTTCACTAAAAATCGGTTTGATATTTCCCTAAATACACTAAATATAACTATATAAAATTATATCTCACATGTATTTTCAATGATTAATTATTCATAAATTTTTATATTAGGTTTGTAACTATTTTATTGGTTTAAATATTTTCTTTCATTATAATATGTGTGGTTAACAAATTTGTTTACTAGTATTTTTATTAACATAAATTTTTCCAATTTTTATAACTTATCATTATATTTTGTAATCAAAGAAACCTTTTCCAATATATTGGTTATGTAGTATTGGTAATTTTTTAAATGGTTATATATGTAACCATGACCTATGTTTCACGAGGATAGTGAACCTACTAGGAGCTACTAATGTCACCCAAAATACAGGACCAATTATACTACCTTGAATATTTGTGATTGAAGTTTTATTTAATTGTTTTGTAAGGATTTAATTTTCTTAATTATTACTTCATAACATAAATTATTGAATAAATTAAAAATATAAATTGTAAATGTTGCATATCTCATCCTTAAAAACATTATCATATTTTTGAATCCCTTATTGTTATCTATACCTAATATATCTTCCAAGACCTATTATACATATATATATATATATCGAACTCAATCCTCTGTTGTTTGAAATAAAATTGTATAGATTATTATGATGAATATAAATCAGGATGAAATATATCATGTAGCGTTACAACTATGTTCATGTGTCATAATTCTCATCTACTAAATGACCAATTTTTATGGAAATATATGTGGACGATGAATGGATATTGAGTATAAAATAATTAGTATTGATGTAGAATCAAATGAAATTGTGTTTTGAATGTTATATGGATAATTGTAAGACATTTTATCGTTGATTGGAATGATATTTTTTGTCTAATATTGAACTTCTTTTGGTGACTCAAGGGACCCCATTTTGATAATGATAAATAGATAAAAGTGATATTATTCAAAAACATTGTTGTCTAAATTCTTAATTGTGCCCCATATAGGGTAATATAAATATTATAAAAGGTTATATCCTATAAATAATGATCATTTTGAGATTCAAAATTCCCATGATGAAATAACTAGGAAAATGTAATCCAAAAGGACAACTATTGCATAATTAAGTAGAGAATGTAGATTTTTTCTCAAGTACATTGAACAAATGATTAGTCCTAGGAAATATTAATTCAACATCTTAGCATAGTATGTTTTTTATTTTTTTATTATAATAATAATGGATTTTTGATAATTTTATTTAGAAACGTCATAATATATATGGATTAACTGTGCATGTCCTCACAAAATTTCAATTCCTTTCAATACAATATATTAATCTCATCGCTATTTTTTAAAAATATTAATTCATGATGGTGGTAAATCCCAACCTCTAATGTTTTTTACTAAATTATATAATTTATAAGTATATTAATCTAAACCAGAAATCATATAGAATGCAGTGGGTTATAGATGTTGAAATGTTTTATAAAATTTTTTACCCTATTTTGTATCTTTTCAAACCATGTGGCCTAGTGGATACTTTTGTAATACCTGATTAGATGGTTCCATATTATTATAATGAGAATGATATTTCATTTGAAGTATGAGAATAATAATTTTAGGAGGATGAGATTAAAGATAATGAAGGCATGACTATTAAATCTATTAGGGAACCCTCTCATGTGGTGTATGTTGGATCACGTGATTCCCTATTACCTCTACCCACTGGGGAATAAGAATTAGAGTAGGAAGACCGTGATTATATTAATGATTCATTTTGTGTTTTTATTTCATAAATTCCATCGGAAGATAGTATCTTTTGTTTGTTTGAATAATATGATGAAATTTTTAATTATCTATAATCATAGGCTAGGAGTGGGAGAAGACACATCTCAATGAGGGAACTAATGAATTTAAAAATAGGTATGTTCTAATTGATAATATTCAAAATTATATCTATTATTATCAGACATTGCTAGATGTATATATGATAACACTGATTGATTATTAAGAAAGACTTAATGTATATCATCTCATCCCATTAATCGAATGACATCTATATAAAATGTTTATCCCAACTCTTACAAAATCAATAGAAGAAAATATAGCTCGAAATATAAAATAATCTATTTGATATATCTATACTAATGTTCTAGAGATTGATGAGAATTCCATTATGGAGCTAGAAGTTCATCCCATGATATGAGAGATACTGGTGATTGAAAGTGAGTACGACAGTAGGTAGTCTTCTTCTGATCCATCTAATTCCTTACAATATTCTTTTCCTTATACACGATATGTGACTAAGGAATATATGAAGGAGTTCAATTATATTTAATGGTTTTGTTAAAATGTAAATTTATTAGTTTTTTAAACTCATGTTAACTGGTTAGAGAAGTGGATATCTGCAATATAGTCAATCATCTTACATCACATTTTGAACCAAAACATTATCTCAAAATGGATATTTTGAAAAATGATAATGATGATTTAAGTGCTCAATTTGGTTCTCTAAATGATGATCTTCATGATATGATGTTAATGTTAGACCATATATTTTTAATTATATTTTTCAGTCCCTTACATATGCTCATACTCCTACAACTTCTTCAATTCGACAAACTCCTCTAGTGGAAAATATATTTAGTGAATATCACGTAAAATAACCTATAAAAATGGATTTTAATGTAATCATGGATAAGTTTTAGAAAACTAGGAATATGTGGTTTAGTGGAGTTCAAGCCCATGAAGAAAGTAAATCAGATATTGTTTGAAAATATCTAAAGAATGATGAAAAATATAGACACACAATTAAAATGTACATTGTCATTTATCATACAAATATTATAAATAAATTGGATCTGAAGACCATATTCAGATTAACATTTTTTAATATAATAATGAATCATCTAACATAGGTCTTTATAACTCGAGTAGGTAAGTTAAAAGACATTACTGTACATTTGGAATCCTTTTTCGATAGAATTGAATAATATTTCTTGGGAATGGGGCATCATTCTGAAGTCATGAAAAATGTCACTATTTTTCAAATCCATACCATTACACTAAAATAATGAATCATCTTACATTACCTATTTTATTTGGACCTTATTATCAAGATTATTCAACCAATCCTTTTGGATTGTGACATAGAGAAGTAGTTCAACATCTCCGACCTATTTTTAGTATTTTAGTTATATGACAAAAACATCCACTTCTTCTCCACATCCTAACACTCATGCCTTATCCCTTACAATAAAATTAACAAATCATAATCTTCAATCAGATAATAGAGATACTATATCAGATTCTGATTCTAATTTGAGTTCCTTTCATTGTCTATTTATGTTATACTTTTTTAATAAGAAGTGAAATATATTTTTTCTATTCATATATATCTTCTATATTCATTACTATATTTTTTTCATTTTCTCTTGGTTAATTATTGATAATCCCAAAATTGCAATAATTTATTTGTTCAATTATTTCAAATATATATAATTATTTTTTGCGGTATTTTTATTTATTTTTTATGGTGTTTAGAAAACTATCCTTATAATAATCCAAATATGTTGAAGATATGAATTTTATATTTTTGGAAATCATGATAGAAAATATTTTTTTATTGTAGTGTATTTAGAAATAATAGTGTATTTTCAAATGTTAGGTAGAGGAAAATTATATTATTTTCACTTCGTGAACACAACTACTATTAATAATGAAATAGTTAGTCTACTTAGGGTACCATTTCATGATTTATATCTCCAGTATTTTTAATAATTGATGTTGCATTAATGACATTATCAATATTATATTGTTCATTGATACCAAAATATGTATATATAAGAAATATCACTTCATCAATATAGACGTTATAGAATATTTATTGATATTTTAATTTGTATCGACTAGTAAACATGTTTTAACGAATCCACATAATGACACTCAAATAAATCATATAATAAGAATTATAAAAAAAATTGGTGATCAATTCCATTGTATTTCTAATTTATTTTGATATTTAATCCCATCAACCATGTATTGTTCTACATTTCGGTTTATCAATTTTCTATTAGAGTTTTTTCAATGGGATATTTTTTTATATTTTGAATATATAAGATCATGAAAAAATATAAAATATTTAATAATTATATATAATATCAAATATTTAGTCTAAATAAATTATTATTAGATTATGGTGATTGAATTTATATGGCTAAGAGCATCAATTCCAGAGAAATATTTGATGCCTTTTCATTTGTGAGGTGAATATGTTAACATAATGGTTATATGCTTGTATATGATTATGGTTTTATGTGATTGAACTATGAGGATTCTTATGTTGTGATGTATTACATTATAGTGTTATGGAGAGTAATATGTTGTAATTATATGAAAACCCAAAGAGAGAAATTATTAATCCTCATTGATTTTTGTAGTTGGATTCATTATATTGTTTCTTTGAAAAAAAATTGGTAAGTTCATGAAAAAATCATAAAATTTTAAAGATGTTTATATTAATGAATTGGTGTACATGGAAATTTCATAAATTTCATATAGAATATATCTTTTTTGTTAAGGTGGTCTAATTTCACTCTGTTGATATTGAAAACATAATAATATACAATGTAAAAAATGTATTATAATTATAGGGTTTGGATAACTATGGATAATTCCTTCTCTCAATAAATATATAAGACACATGAGGATCAATGGAATAAATAGTCTGACATGGAAAAAATATTATAAGATTGAAATGTTTAGAATGGAATGAGATAATGAATGTTGTGACTTGGGGGGATTATGATCTTTAAACTATAATAATTGTTTATTATACAACATGGAATAATAATGAATTTCTTATTCTGAAAACAAATAATGAAAATATGTAATTTTTTCCATGTTATAAGGATCTATATGGGTATTTTTATGGAAATAGATAACATAGATAGTGATGAATAATATCTGAAAACATTATTTGTTCATAAAAAATTAAGAGGCACAAATACCTAAGAATATCTATATTGAACAATGGTATGGTTAATATCAGTTCATGACATTGACATGAGATCTATAATATAGTTTGACAAGTTTATAAAACTATAATTATTTTAATACTAATGTTTTTTCTTGTCATAATTCATAATAGAAGAGCTAGTTATGTCACATTTGTGCAAATTGTTTCTCACACAGTGTGTAATGTTAAGTTCTATAATTTATTTTTTTTCTCCCAAATTGAATGTTGTTCCTCAAAATCACATGGAATTCATGAATTATGTATTTAAAATGAATATTTCAAAATTTTAGATATTATTCCATTTAAAATATTCTATATACATTTTGAGTCATTAATAGTAGTATTCAAAAAAATTTAAGAGAAAAAATGTTAATAAGGATTATAAGTAATTACTAAGCGGTGGGGATAAAAAAGGTATAGTGTCCCATCGAAAAAATGATAATAAAGAAAATGGTTTTGAGGGAATATATTATCATGTCCCTTTTATCAGAATAATATTTTATAATGGATAATGAGGTGGATCTCTATAATTATAAAGTTTCCATATGGAGGGATCCATGACATGTTGTTTTATATTTACTAGAAATAATAGAAATGATATATATGACAAGAGAGATATATAAATATAGTATGTATAATAATAAAAAGGAAGTGTGATTAAAGAATGTAGAATATTATTTTGGAATGATTTAATGGAAGTCAATGATGTGAGCTTAAACTACTACATTTCAAGATACATTTTTCAATTTTTATACTTTTTCTATGTTGTGTTATTGAAATGAGTGGTGTAATTAATTCTAGGAAATACATATCATCCCATGTAAAGTGTAAAAAATGGTCACTGAAAGTCAGTTGAGTATAAAATATTGAGTTTCATGATCTAATGTTCTACCAAAATTTTGGAGATGAACCACGTAAAGAGTTGTGTCAAGCTTTCAACTATAACCCTTTTATATTGTGGTTTATATATCCTAATAAATTATTTTACACTCATTTCAATGTGTAATCCATTAGTATTATATATATTTTAATAATATTAAGAGGATAAAAATGTTATGTTTTTATTAATCCATTGATCTTTTCAATTTCCATTATTAGGGTAGTGTCTTTCCTACCAATATTATGGGAGATAGTATGGATTTTTTGGTGCATTAACAAGATGATTATATAGTATTATGAAGTTTTTATTCATACCTCATATCTGATACATAATTAATACTTTTACTATAATAGTATTTATATATTATGTAATTTTACTAAAAATTATTCAATGAAAATGCTTTTTAAAATTGAACATATGTTGTAATTATGAAACTATAAAGATTCGTTTGAAGACATCTGGAGGAAAAATTGACAATCAACCATTTTTGTAATAGTATGCTATTCTAATTTAAAATAATATAATATTATTTTAAAATTTCAAAATGATTCATAAAGAATATATTTATTTATTTGAGTAAATAAAGTACAATGTTTATCTTAAAATATCATCATGTATTTCAATTAATTTTATGAAATTATTTATTATAGGTAAAAAATATCTAATAATTATAATAAATAATTTTTAATATAATTATCAAGGAATAATTCTTCATCTCCTTTAAAAAAATTATGCTTTTCTATTTTTTCAATAAATCTAAATATTCTTATTTTTATTTTCATTTATATAAATATCATATTAATAAAAAAAAATCTCAAATAATTTTTTTTTCAATAGGGTGATAATATATTTTTCCTAGAACAATTTTAAAAAATTTATGATTTTTATGTTTTCAAATTTCATCTCTCAAAAAATATTATTAATACTATAGAACTTAAAATGTAAAATTCTTTAGGGATTCCATTAGAAGTTTTTTGAAAATTCATTAGGTTATATATTAAAATATATATGTATTTTTACTAATGTAAATTATGATGATATTTATTATCTTAATATTATTTATAATTCATTTTCAATGAAATTATAGAAATAAATTCACAATGTGAATGATGTATGGAATAATTTTATGAGGTAGATAAATTTCACAAATTCATGTTATGATTGCTTCTATATTAAGAATTATATTTCTCGTGCCATCAATTATTTTTATTAAATTTTTTATTAGTTTGAAAATCTTATTGATACTTCTCTTAAGATGATTAATAATTGAATTATAAAATTATTCAATGCACCCATGATCCTCTTAAAATGTAAATTTTTATAAGATTAATTTGTAATGAAAATATACATATTTTATATGTTTTTCTAACATTTTTATACATTCTATAACATTGTATATTTTATATTTTAAATATTTTTAAAATATTAATAATATTTTATTTTATATATTATTTTATTAATTGGGATTTCACATTTTTATATCCTATTTAGTATTCCAATAATTTTGGATAATATTAGTTTAATTAAAAGAAGTATTTTTTGATTAATTTTCTCCCCAATTAGTGATTTTAACCTTATAATTAACATTTATACCTTATTATCTGATAGAAAAATTTGGTTTGGTGATGTGAATTCATTATTGTGTGTATTTAATATTTTATAATTTGTTTCATGTTTGATAATCTTTTTTTAATTACTCTATCACATATCCCTTTAACGATTCCTCAAAAAATCATGTAATCACTTTCAAAATATTTTTATTAATTGCATTCTATAATCTAAAATGGTTTTTTCAATCTAGATGTGTCAACAAAAACACTATTAATATTAAATATTCTTCTTATTTAAATGACTAGTTATTTTTTTATATTATTTCTCATGACTTCAATATAATTTATAATAATTTTTCTATAAAATTTTTAATTGATATATAGTTATCATTATAATGTTTTATTCCATTATTTTTTCCCATCATTAATTTAAAAAAATTCTTATTATTTTTATATTATATAGTTTTATCACATTTCTTAATTAATTTTACTAAAACTATATTTTTTTAGTTTAGAACAAGTTTATTTAACATATTACTTTTAAATCTTTATGTTTAAGGGGTTATGTAATTTCATTAAATTGTATACCCCACAATGATAATAAAGGTTGTCATTTCTAAGACATGTTTGTCTTATTTGAATATATATTTTTTATTTACATATGAAATCCTTTCCCAAAATGTTTGATGGCAATATTTATCTAGAAAGTTTATATTTATATATTATCCAAATTTTTTTCAATAATTTTATTTGTTTTTTCCAAAGGACATATAAATTTTATATTATATTATTTCTATAATTAATTTTTTTTCTTTTTAGTAAGAGTGGTTTTTAATTAATTAATTTCAAGGGCTGTATTTTAAAATAAATGTTCACTATTTTTATTAATTTTTTTCTATGAATTCTATTTTCTTCTTTATAGTGTATATTTTTGTATTTATTTTATATTATTAAGAAATATTAAATTATATGTTTTTATTTAATATAGTTATATTTTATTTTGGAATAATTTTTCAATATATTAATTTTTTAGTTTATTTTTTAAGTTAGTATCATCTTTTTTATTAATTTGTATATATAAAAATTCTTTATATTTTTCACATTGTTTCCTTCTATTATAATCATCAAAAATTTCATTCCCAATTTATTATATTCCATTAGAGGAATAAATATTTTTCATTTCTAATTATATTGTAATAATGAAATGATGCTACATATTTTCAAAAGATATATTTTAAAATATATAATAACATATTTTGATAAAATAATTTTTATTAAATAATTTTTTATTTATTGATATAATTTTTTTATCTTTTCTAGTAATATTATAAAACAGTTATATTTTTCTTCATAAATCCAATAATTATGAATATAGTCTAACTTGACCTTGAACTAAATATGATATAATGGAATTATTTCATTAACTAACTATTAAATAATTCTATACGTATAAATAAGATTTTTTATCCATTAATTTTAAATATTCACATTGTACTTAAAAAATATATTATTTCTATTATCTAAGGATATTTATGATTTTTTTAAGAAAATGTCAAAATGAAAATTCTATATTTTTTAAAAAAATTATATATTTTTAAATATGATTTTTTGTAATTTTTTATTCAATTATATTTTGGAAAATTTTCTTATTGAATTTCATTTCATCCAATGTATTTCTTAAAAAATATAAATACAAATAAATTATTTTATAATCAATAATAAAATGAATCTAAAAATTCTTTTTCAATAAAATATTCATTTTTATTTTCATAGTATTCATAATTATGAAATTAAAATTTCTAAATATAACACATTATACAAAACATTGTTTATTATTTTTAATTAATTATTTTAATATATATGTTATAATTTATTATCATGTTAAAATATGAATTTCATAAATTTTTGAAATGTTTAGTTTTTTCTTATGTATATATTTTTTTATTTTAATTTATTCATATTAATTTATATGTTTTTTAAATATATTATACTTGTGAATTCGTTATTATTATTTAAATTAGGATTTATTTATTATTAATATATAATTTATGATAATGATTGTGATTTTCATTGATTGTAGTCTAACTATTAAATTATGTAATTGATGGTCTACTGAAATGATGATTCTTTTTATCATTATACGAATGATTAATTGTTCTGTTAAAATTTTATTTTGTATTAAGATATTTCGTAAAACCATTATATAATTATTTGATAATTATTTTATTTATTACTATTTTGGAATTATTTCATGGTGTTTTTTTCATAATTTATTATATATATAAATTATATTTATTTTTGTTGTATTTTTGTAATTTTCAAAAAAGTGAAATTTATTTCTTAATTTTGTAGAATAAAATTTATTATATGGTTTGAATTTATTCTAGTTTTTAATTTTTTTGTTCATCAATTTTTATTGGAAATGTTATAATATAAATATGTTTATTTCATAAATTAAGAAATATTAATTGAGAATTTTTTGATTTTACTTTAAATTCAAAATTCATGAATTTTCTTTATCTAAAAACATTGACTTTTTCAGCAGTTATATTATAGTATAATCTAGTAATAATTATTTTATCAGTTCATAATGAATTATATATAATATTATGATAGTAAATGTGTTTTATATTTTTTGGTAGCTTAATTTTTCTATTGTTTTGTAATATGTTTTTTTCTATATATAGTTTTACAGTTCAGGATTTGTAATTATTATTTTAATAATAATTTTGATTTAATTACAACATTAGAGTAATCCATGATACTTGTTGTATATGGACACCAAAACTATTGAAATTTCATAGAACATGGACATATAAGATATTAATATGTATGAGGTTTACCATCATTATTTGGTAACAGCACAGGTCTCTCACCATTGGGTTTGAGTAGAGAGTTAAGGTTGACTCCCAATAAATCACCCAAAATGTGGGGGAAAGTGGCTCTTTCTACCATCTACAGACGAAAAAATCACAGAATAGTGTATATGTTCATGAAGGCATAGTCTTAGATCTAAGGTATCAAATGTACTATAATGGAATATGGTGTCTCTCATCCTAAAAATATGATTTTAATGTCTCTTATTTAGTGATTTGTTTATAAAACTAAATGGATTTCAGAAGATTCTAGAGAAATTTAATTTTACATACTGTTTATGGGGCCCCATCCCGGAAAATTAGCAAAACAAAGAATAATAATCATTCTAATGTAATCTTTTCCATCGCTTTAAGAAGTGGAACATTTCTTTGGGTGATTTTACAACAGTATAATAAAAATATTATGGATCACATCTACCTTAGGAGGTGGAACAAAGTATATATATTTCTTCAATTATATTTTACTACATAATAGTAGATTTATTTTTTTCTATAAGAATAATTATTTTAATATTTTATAGATTCTTAATAAGTAAAAATTTATTTAAAAATATTATGGTAGGGATAAAAGATTCAATTGAAATTTTTAGTATATTTTTTACAGATATGTATAAGTTTGATTTTTAATATTATTTTAATAAATATTTTGAAACATTAATGTTTTATTTTTAAATATTTATTTTTTTATTGATTTTAGTTTTTAATAATTTATTTAGCATCTATTTTTACGGGATAATATCGATTTTATATATTTTTTCAACAAATGATAAATTTACTCTTAAAAATCAATACTTTATTGTACAATCATTCTACATTAATGTAATATGGATTTGTAAAAATAATTAGATATTTATCTTATCCTAAATCAAATATATGAAATATAATGGTAGATAAAATACTTTTCTAAAATACTGAAATTATTTCACAATGATTTCTGTTTTTCATTTTAATGTTATACCCCATTATTAGTAATTATTATTATATTATTTATTAACATTTATTTTTTATATATGGTTTCCACACATGTTTATGAAAAGAAAACTATAGGAAATTTTTTTGAAAAATAAAAATAAATAATGTTCATATTCATTATATTAAATAAATTATTGGAGGAAAAAAATTTATGAAAAAAAATGATTTTGATATCATATCTTACATATGTTAAATGATCTTATGGTAACCAAGGGAAACAAAATATTCATGAAAATTTAAATATTCATTTAAAAAATATACTAGAACATAATATGTTCTCAAATTTAATCAAAATATATAGTTTGACTATGAAATATAATATATAATAGTTTACAATGTTGGATTTGGTCTAGTGAAATTGGTGGGCGTATAAAATATATCATGGATATATTCAATTTTTTCATTAAAACTATGATGTATGAATAATTTATAAAAGGATTTGTAATTCATTAAAAATCGGTTCGATAATTTAATGATAGGTAAAATAGGGATGAATCATAATAATTTTAAATTACCTATTCACTCTATGTTATTTCAGAATGTGTTTTGAGGTTTTTGGATAGAGTTGTAGTATTTATCAGGTTTTCTAGATCCTGTTGATAACATGATAATGAAAATTTCATAATAAATGTTATCCCTGACACATATACGATAATGGTACCCAAATTGGGGAGCCTATACACTAGTAATGGTACATCGTCTCCATGGTATTGGAATGTGTTCCATGTGTTTTGGATTATTATTAAGGGATGAATTAAAAATAATTGGAAAAAATAATCTGCCAAAATCAGTTTCCAACAGGAAACCAACATAACTCGCCCATTCATTTGATATTCCAAAATAATAAGCATGATATAAATTTACATAAAAATATTTAATAAATAATGAAATATCTATATTCATTAAATAAATAATAAAAAATATTTTTATTGCAAACACACTAATAATGTAATCTACCCACAAAATGACTCAACCTAACTAAGTAAAGTTATCGATTTGCCGATAATACTACTTACAACCATGTACTCATACACTAAAACCTCATAGTGACTAAATAAACTAACCATTATAGACTATAATTTGGCCATAAAAAACTAAAATCATTATTAATGCTTCAAATCATACCTAAAAAGGAAAAAATAGAACCTTAATGTCTACTAAGGTTTCCATCTAGGGAGTGGGCATAAATGCTCAGTAGGGATCCAACAATGATGTCTCAGAACAATACTTAATATAAAAATATATTTTAAACCACATATATTCATTTAAATAAATATAATAAAATAGAATTATCGAAAATTATCAAACAATACAATGATGAAATTTATAGTGAATAAATTCATTCATTATTATCATCTAATACTAGAGAACCCCAACATTATAAGGATAAGTTACTACAAAATCATTCTTCGATTTCTATATATCAATATTTGACATGTTTCAGTTAAGGAAACAATGATTACCACCACAACTATTCTAGCATATTGTAGTCAGTGTACATAGTTCATCTCCTAGAAATTGTGAGAATTATACAAGTGTTATTTATCATCTATCCCATCACATTGAAAGGGGAATGTGTATACCAGAATCAATCCATTTTGAGCCCATACCATTTAAATGTATCTATGTATTTTTAACTTTATTAAAATTTACAGTATATAAATACACCCCTTTTAATATAATCAACACATATTAAACCAATATACATGCTCAAGGAAACATTACATGCAATTTCTATCAATATTCATATATGTAAAAATAACAATAGGGTTAGCATATTTAAGCTATAAATAAAGAAAAATATTTATTAAATCATAACCACATTTTTTCATTACATAATAAAATATATATATTCATCTATATCCAACACTAAATATTATACCAACAAAAGAAAATTCCATGTTACCCATAATACTAACATTTATTATAAGTTATTCAATAAAAATTTAACTATGGAAGGAATAATTTGAAGAATCATTAAAACAATTATGTCTCAAGTCATGAATTATTTATTATTAATGATACCATAGAAGTAAAACATATATTCCCTATTATATATAGTATGTATCAATTCATGTTTCATAATAATATATCCAAACACAACAATAATTATTAAATGAATTTTTTTTACAAAAATAATGAAATAGGTATTGGATTCCTTACTATTATGTTCATAAAAAATACATATATACAATAAAACAAATATATAATAATGTGAGGCACAAATTTTAAATTGAGAAACTAATTTAAATTTACACTTCAATTTAAAATAGGCTTTTCCTATACAAAAAAACTTTTAGTAAAATGTTTATTAGAATAATATTGATCATTATTATTAATTATTATGAAACATGGCCCTTTAAAATATAATCAAAAGTGAAGTTAATTTTTTTTTGAAATATATAATTTGCAGAAAATTATTGAAGAATATATTTTATAGAAAATTATTCTCATAGAATAAAATTATAACTCAAAGGATTGTCATAAATGAAAAATTAATTGTAAACCTATTTGTAAAGAAATAAGATTGAATTGTAAAAAATAATGTTTTGTTTGGGTAATAACATAGGTTATTACATTAGATGTGTTTAGGAATCATTAAATTTATTTTAACATAATTTAACCAATTAATTATCTAACAACTAAAAAAAACTATTATTTATGATCATATATGGATCATTGACAAATTAATAATTTAGGATAAAGTGGAAAGAAGATATTCACATGGTATTACAAGATAAATATAACCAAATATAATCCTATCTCACCACATTATTTCATTACATTATATTCTCCATAAAATTTCACATCATGTATAGTAAATATATTTTAAAAATAAAATAGTTTATCATATTTAAAAATAATATATCAATGATGGATGAAAGTTTTTATTTTTTTATGTCACAAAACATTTAGAGAAAATTTAATGAAAGATACAAAATTTGGACATGCAAGAAATCAGGGAAAGACCCTAACCCCAACAACCCGAAGCTTGGATATTCATTATTATATGGCATATCGTACCATAAATCACATCCCAAATGACCGAATAGTTTAGTAATTATGGTAAAATAGATACATACAAGATTCTAAAATTATATTTGAAAAAACATATTTCAACAACATTATTTTTGTGAATATCAATATTCCATTCCAAGATGTCATTTAATAATAATACATAGTATAGATATTGGGTTCCTGAGGAATAAGAAAACAATTATAGTGATTTTAGGTAATTATTGAGGTTTATGTAATGTGGAAGCTATCATGAGTAAATGAACAATATTCAATAAGGAAAAATCCATACGATAAGGTAAATACCTAAAATCAAATTGCATTAAATCAATTACATGAATAACATGCTTAGATAAGGCATAATATAAATTAAAGGATGAAAAAATTAACCATGAATAATTTTTCATATCATTAATATAATTAATACATAAGGTATAATAATTATGGAAGGGTAAATATATGAAAACATATGCCATTTAATCAATAAACTAAGAATGAAAACACATCCAGAGATAATATCATTGTGAAAAATATCATGGATAATAGTGAATGAATACCTTATTGAGTAATTTCTAAATTATTTTATGTCATGATATCAGACATAACTATACTCATAATGTTAATACCTTTCAAAAAGAAGTTTAAAACTGATGGATAGGTATAAACCAGAAAGAAATTTTACTAAGGATAAACAACTAATTAATCTCATCAGACAACATATTTATTAGAGTATTTAAATTACTAGCCCCCACCCATATCATCATGTCCAATTAATTCCTCAGATATTGAATAATTTATTTAATACTCGAATCAATATTCCTAATCATCATATATTCATAATGAGTAAAGGTTTCAAATTTATCAATAATTTCACATTCAATCAATTTACATTAATTGAAAACTATAAATAAAGAATTATTATATTTTTTAATAAATTATAATATCCATGATATATAATATGTATATTTAGAAGAAAATTAATTTCCTATTCTTAAAAGAAAGTAAATATTTCAAAGAAATATAATTGTCTAAAAAAATGAATTAAGAAAGTGATTGTTAATAATATTATTTATCATAATGATCATAACCAGTCTATATATTGAATGAAGATGGAATCAATACTTTATATCATAATAGTAGTAAAATAAAGATAATTGATTTTTATTATTTGATGAATATAGATACAATAAAATAATCATTGAAAACTATCTTGATGAAAATTTCCTTCTAAATTTGATAATAATATTAAATGTAATTGTTGATAACATATTTTTAAAAATAATATTACTTAAAAATGACTTTTAATATTATAAATAAATATTTAAAAAATTCATTGGTTATGGTGCTGTGGAATTTTTTACATGCCGTATATGTTAAAATAATGATTCATTTCACATTTTTTGAGAAAATCCGAATGTTACTTGTTTGGAAAATGACCACATGTTTTACTTGTTTTTTTTAAAAAAATAAACCATATTTACAAATTATATTCATAAATAATTTGAATAAATTTATGGAAATAATAAGATTTCAGAAAACCTAGTTTTTAAAGTGAAAATATTTTTTATCGAAGAGAGAAATGATTATAGATTTTACTAAAAAACAAATTATTGATCATTTTTGGTACTAAACAGTTTGAACAAGGTAATATTACATGATAAATTCATTAATTTTTTTGGAGAATTATGTTAAAAATATCCATTATACAATTCTCTAATAATATAATTCATTACAAATTCAATCATATGTAATCCTGATTAAAATGACATTATAACGAAAATACTAAAAAATTATAACATTAATGAAAAGTCTATTAATTTAATTGATTATTTATATAAAATATTAATACATATGAAACAATTTCAAAAAAATAAATATAAGCATAACCATTACATGAAAAATATTACAATATCAATGTCAATGAAGAGGTAATTTACCAAAATGAAACAAAATCAGCTATAATGTTTTTTACAACTAGTAACTTTAATTTTAAATCCACATTGATTAAATATTTCGAATTAAAACATAAAATATTAATCAGTCATAATAAATCAAGACCTAACATCTAAAAGGGAATGTATATACACCATAGAAAATATATTAGGTCCATATCAATAAAAAATTCCTTAGTAAAGGGAAATTGAGTTGAATCACCTTAACCAAACATCCATTTAGTTGAAAATGATTTAAAATAAAATATAGTTATTTCAAACGTTTTAATAAATTATTAACGACAAATATTAATACATATTATATGAGATATGTTCCTTTTATAACATGTTATCACCCATTTGTGTGTAATGAATCATTATTTTTTTTAATGATAACTACCTTAATTTATCATGCATATTTTAACATGAATAGTATAGTTCTAGATAATATTACATAATTAAATCATAAATATATTGATATTAATAATATAAATATATGTTCCTTCATTCAAAAAAAAATTTAGAATCATTAATGAAATTTAAACATGAATAATGGATCACATCAATTCCTATATGTGTTAGGTCGTACTTAAAGGAAAAAAATTATGGATTCGTTAATAAGATAATGGGTATAGAAATAGGTGAAATTTAAATTTTCTAGAATCAATATCATCTCTTATATAAAATATATATTCATTAAATTTATACTTATTAAATTCCAAATAAAGCGTACGTGTATATATATATATATGTATTAGGTTATTGGGGGTCAATTTACATTTGAACACACACACACATATGACACAAAGTTCATATAGGCCCAAAGGGATAAACCAACAAACCAGAAACATTCTTACATTATATAAATGGTATGTGAAAAACTACACACATTTCATCACAAGGTGATGGTCTGTTATACACACAGACAACGTTTTGAAATTTTAAATAAAATGAAAACTAATAATTAATATTTGATACTATAACTAAATATGTTTAATTATATCATAAATATAATATATATAAAATAAATTTATTCTCATATACATTTATGATATTCACTTTTTGAAAATGAGTAAAATCGGTTCACAATGTGGTAGTCCACCAAAAAAATGGTGGGCAAATTTATTTCACATTTGAGATAGGGGGAGATAGATATAAGTCATGAAAATAAAAATTAAAATAAAATTATATTTCATAAAATATTGTAATTATAATATCCTTATTGTATAATTTTTTAAGGAGGTGAAAAAATAAAAAAACATTTTTTAGAACATTACCTCTTCTTTGTTCATCTTCATTACGTTGGATCCAAAATCCATCTGAGGATGGATTTTGGATGAATGTAATGGATATGAGATTTTGTAAGGGGAGTTATTATGTGATTTGGCTAGTCTTGGGTGAACTGATGGGTTTATATATGTTAATAGGGAAGGACTGGTGGTGGCCATTTATAAGTGGGGTAGATGAAACACATGAAATTTTTTAAATTATTTAATTACACAATCATTTTTTCATGAAAAATTCATAAAGAATGGGTAATTATAGATCTAAAATTATTATAAGGTCTAAATAATGATAAAAAATGACTGTTAGAGATGTTTGATTGGTTATTTAACCCTCATATATTTAGTTTAACCCCTAATACATCAGTTTTAACAGTAACCATACTAAATAACTTTTCTTATATCAAAATTCATAATGATAAAAAATTAATTTCAGTATATTAGACAAAAAAATTAATATGGGAAAAATGGAATCCATTATATCAAATTCAATTTACATTTTTTCCAGAATCTATTGTAGAATTATACCTACAGACATGATGAAAAAGTAGGATTTCAAAGAGAAAACCATCTTATGTATATGTTATTATAATATCCAAAAGAAATATTAAATTGATTAGAATAAACTGAATTAGTCAAATTTAAATATAATTCATATTATTTTTCTATAAAACCATTTTAAAATATAATTTATCATTTCATATTATTTAAAACAAAATGTGGGTTTCAATGAAAATTAGTATTTTTCAATGTTGACCCATAAATGAAACACATTGGAAAAGTAAAAATAATTAAATTATGATATATTTGATACTATGATTTAAATAATTCAGATAATATTTTCATATTAATTTTGAAAATGTGATAAAATTTAATTTTTTATTATGTTCTCCAAACATGACAAAACCACATTCTCGAAAAAGGATGTTTATCAGAACAAATTCTTTTAGTCTTTTAATTGATTCAAATTTTATTTATAATATATATATATCGACATAATTCATATTATACATGTTTAAAAAATAAATCTCATAATTTAGTTAGTATTATTCATGTAATCAAATTTAAACATGAGGTTATGACATTATACTACATTACAATATATTCAGACTCGTGGTTTCATATTGAACAATCTATAGATGGGATCAAATTAATTTTAAAATTTATATATCATAATGTATTATGGTGTCACATTCTCATATAATCATGTTGTATTGTGTTATATATGATATCTAATGTAAATTTATTCTTTTTTAATCTTACGGTGTTATATGTTGCATATAAAATATGGTATAACTAAATTAAATATAAATAAATAATTTTTCAGCAATATTTATATAACTTCAAAAAAAACAAATGATATATAAATAAACAAATAAAAAATATATGGTATACACTTAACATTACTTACTCAATTTAATCGTTGACATTACTGGAAGTTGGTTTAAAAATAAGTAACATTATAAAAGGGTTAAAAATTGGATTTTGAGTAATCTAAGCCTAAAATAAACCCATTACATGTATTAATTTAAAAATCATTTGGAAATACAGTAAAATAATATATAGAATTATATATTTGTAAATAAATCAATCATAATTTTATAATTGCGTATTTTAACATTTTCATTAATTAATATAATAATTGGCACACATGCTCTATTAATATCTCAAAAACACATTCGAACTGTTAAGACCACCTATCACAATTATAGATAACATTTAACCATCCAAAAAATTATTGATAATCCCTTAAAATACATTTATCATTATTCTATAAATAATATAAATAAAAAAATTAAAAAAAAATAATCAAATAACGCAAAACATTAAATAAAACCTAGGTAGCTTGCTTCTAAATTAATTTGAAATCACATTTATAAAAAAGAATAATGAAATCATCTAATAAATTCAATATAAAATAAATAAAATACTATAATAAAAAAACATAAATTTTCATCCTAAAAATAATTAAATGGAATCAATACACCCTTATAACATTTCATTAGTATATAGATTAATAGACCTTAATAAATTTTTTGATTTCACTATACATTATGAAAATCATAAATCAATAACCCTATGCAATTTGAAAAAATAATAGTATGTGTTATGGAATGAGTGGATGAGAATATTGAATATTTATTAACATAGATTTATTGATTAATGACTCCATGGGAAAATCGTTAATCAATGAAAAATAGTAATAAAAAAGAAGGACTATTGGAATCCTAAGAGGTGTATGACTGGAAAGGATAATTTTATGCTTATTGGTCCCACAAGAGGGGTTAGGAAGGTTTAATTAAAAAAAGGCCATATTAACCACTTTATAAATGAATTTTATCAAATTATATTGGGAAACTCATCATTGTATTCAATGTAATCAATGGAACATCTATGTCGACCAATCATCATGCTTTATCAACAATTCCTTGATACTACCCATCAATCACCTACTATCACATAATGTTTTAAACTGTGTGTTGTACCACTTCATAATATATTTTACATCTCTAAAAATTATTCTAACCCCAAAAAATTCAAAATATGAAAAATTTCTCAAAATAATTCATCCTCAAAAATCAAATTCCGTGTGTGTTCCCCAAAATGATAAATGCCCTAGAATGTGAAACCAAAAATTCAAATAATTTTTCACTTTCAACATTCATATTTATTAAATAAATTTATCAGAATACCTAATTATTATGTCTATTTATCTAGGATTTTGGATATGGAACTATGGTTTTATGTTGTGGTTTAAGACTATGGTTAAAATGTTCAAGATAATAGGTTTTCATTAGTTATAAATATAATCCCCAATATTTATAACTAAATATCTTGATTTTATTTCCCCATAAAGGATTAAATTTTTATTGATTTAGTGACGTTATAAGAGTGAAAAATATATTATTTACTTTAAACTAGGAAATAATTTTGTTTTATTGGTATTTCTTGAATATTCGGTAGTTTTAAATGATATAAGAAGCGTAATAGGCAGAAATGTTTCTTTTCATGTCATCTCTCTCTATATACCACACCAAATTTGAGAAGGTAATATGACATTATTATTTTTGTTTTAGTGACACTATATAATTTGGATGATAGTTAGCTAATTTATATCTTGTTCTTCCAAGAATACTAATTTTCTATTTCATTCATCTTTTTTTCATACCATGGATTTTTTTGAAAGTGGATTTTATATAGTTGGAGTACACATAATGACATACATACATTTTTTTATTTATTTTACATAATGAATCAATAGATAGTCATTCATTATTATATTCTTAAACATTTATTATTTTACAACTTTAATATGATTGAAAATGATTATAGTTCTGAGTTTCATTCATCAAATACAAGCTACAAAAGGTTGACAACAAATAGTTAATGAATGTGGTGTAAGAGTTATGGTTTATTCATCTTGATTCCAACCATTAATAATAATATATTATATTAAATAATCTAAGATACATATGTTATTAATTTACAATGACTTACTTCAATAATCATGGAAGTCCAAAATTAGTCTTCTATGGGTTATTAAGTTTTTCATAACAATATTATAATTTGATATTATATTCTATGACATATTAATGCTTTAATACATTTTGTAGTTAATTTAATACAATGTGATTGTGGTTGGATTAACATTAACTAGGTTATGAACATTTTTAATAACCTTATATATTATATAATATATTAATATGTATGATAATGTGATTTTATATTTATAATTTTTTATTTAATATTTGAAATAATAAATAATTTAGAATATATTAATGTATTACATTAAATGTAGAAAATAAATACAATAATTTGTTTGATGATAATTTGTCCCCATTTCTGGAGAAAAGTAAAATATTTAGCCATTTTTAAATGATATGGTTTAATAGAATTATGTTAATTATCATTGAAAAGGTATATTACATTCAAAAAAAATTAAATTACATTTTCTATATTGAAATTTCTTGAAATATCCTATATATTGTTTGATAACAGGAGACACACACTTTATATAGTTACCCCTAATAACATAGATAAGTACTATGTATCTAAAATAGTTTATCTACCTCCAACTGTAAATTGGTATATTATATGATTTTATCCATGGATAAAATAATAAATTTATAGTGAACAATAAACTATTTAAAATGGTATATAATTGAACTTTCCTTTATTATATCCAACTATATTCACCAATGGAATTCTATTTCCAATATAATAATACAAGAAATCAATTTGAACAATTTTCTATCAATTATAATTATATATTCATTTATTTTTAAGAATGGATATAAATATTTGGTTAAAAATATTTGATAAAAATAGTGAATGTAAACAACATTGTAAATATTTTCATTCCATGCTATGAAGAGAGGATTTAACAAAAAACATTATCAGGGGTTCCGTTTTAAATGATTAATTAATGGATCTTTTGTGATATTTGATATTTTTTTGGATCATGTGTCATTTTAAAACATTAATATATAATTATTCTATGTATGAGATATTTTTTATGGCAATCACATCATTTGTAGTATACATGGAGTAATTATTTGCAACCACTATACTATTATGCATATTATTTTTTATTTGTGTCTATGTCATAGACCCATTATGTGGATACCAATACTTTTTATGTTCAAGATATTCCTTTTATACTAGAGTATGTAGTCACTAAAATTTCTTATAAATAAACAACTTATAGGTATTTTTTGAGTTTTATAATTTTTTTGAGGGATGAAGTCAATAAATAACATCATTAGAGACAATTTACTTCACAATTATTTATTTGGAGTGGAATTCCATTATGTATACATTATGTTTAACTATAATTTGTGGTGTAGCCTACATTATAACTTATATTTGACATAGAACCACACTAATAAGTCATTTTTGAGTTGGTCCCTGGATATGTATTGAGATAAAATTCATTGTTACCCCACATGAATTATTTTCATAGGGTTTCAAATTTAAATCTTATATGGTCATTATCCATTATTCTTGTTTTTCAGTTACAGATTCCAGTAATCATCTTAGGCGCATGAATTTTCTGTGATCTAGTAAGTAATAATATTATATGATTCATACTATTTTATATACCATATATATATTTAAACTTAACTAATGATTTCACTATCATGAAAAATATATTTTATGGGTATTCCAACTTTATAGTTACCCATAAGACTTTATTGAACTGATTTTACAATGTAAAAAATCCTAAAAATTATTTTCCATCAAGGCCTCCCCTAAATTCACCGGACATACATTATCAAGAAACCTTATACATATATGTGATTCTATTTATTCATGTATCCATTTGACAATGGGAATTGGTAATTCTATGAGGGATATCCCCTATTTTTACCCTATGACTATTGAGATAATTCATATATAGATAATATTGTACTCCATTGATAATTTGGACTACAACTTTTTGAAGACCAATTAGAACTATCAGTATCTCTTCCCTCTTAGAAAACTCGAATTATTTATTCCTAACAAAAACCATCTCCACCAGAACATTGTACAGTCTTTTGATAAGCCTCTCTAGTATAAAAAATTATAATTATATATATATATATACGATGCCTATTTTCTATCATCCCAAACTTAACCTTACATAGGTCATCTATTAGGTAAAACTAGAAAGGTTCGATCATATTCTAGTCTCATAAAAGAAATTTATATGTCTCTATCTCCTAGTATACAATTCTACATGACATTAAACTATATAAAAATATTCATAGTCATACGACCATAAACATCATGACATTTTGAATATAGTTGTATGACCTTTAAATGAATGTGAAAGGTCTTTGATTCACAAAATTTAAAATAATTGCATAACAAGAACATATAAAGAACTTCATTGTTCTATGATTGATTAAAAATGTACTTATTTGGTCATTTATGTAGAACCATAAAGGGAACCATTTCATTCATTATCACAAAACCATAAAGGGAATGATGTGACTCATTAAGTGGCATATAACTACATTGGTATTAATTTCCTCCAAAATGTTAAGTAGGTATTATTTATAATGGATTAATTCTTAACTCCACAACACATATTACCTCCCTAGATAGTGATAAATTACAAAACAATGAACTGTATAACTTTAAATTAGATTATAATTTTCCGATAAGGGGGGTGATAGATAAAATTACATATATATAGATGGATAACAATTGAAACACGTAGATTATCATATTTTTTATGATATTAATTGATCTAATTCAAGGTAATGGTAACTATTATTTTTATTGGGAATATTTATATTTCTACCACAATTATATTTTGTAAAATATATTATTTCAAATTAATTTAGTCATTATATATGTATTCACACAATATAAAATAAATAATTTTTAGAAGAAATAATATATGCATGGATTGCATTATATAAAACATCATGTTGATATTGTTCTACACACACCATATACATTATCTTGTAGTATATGAAAGAATATGATTGGATTTTGTTATATATGATGTCGAGTTATTGGGATAGATTTCTTTACATGCAATATAAACTTTTACAGAACAATGTTACATTATTTAAATTTTAATATTTCTTATAATAATATATAATCTAGCAGTTAAATTACTTTGAAGGAGTAATATTATCTATCTTATGAAAAAGGTTTATAATACGAAGTACATTTTTTTCAATTAATTAGAAATTAAAATTTATTCAAATTGAATATAAAGAAAATTGTTTTCATTTTATTTTCCTAATGTCTTGTTTTCATAAAAAGTTAAATTAATTACATTTTGTGAATTATATTAATGAAATATATATGTTTCATGATAAGTAAAATATCCTTTATATTCCGTTAATATTTTTTTTAAGCATTAGATAATAACCAACCCAATTTTATAAATTAAAACATGTTTTTTTTTCGAAATTGTATTTTTTGAATTTTTATTTAGAAACCATTTTAAATATAAATTTTGAACCATTTATATACTCTATATGAAAGAAATAATTATTATTAAAAAGAAGAATAAATACTGTTCTTTTATTTATTTTTGGTATTATTCTGATAATATTTTTGTATTGATAAATAATATAACAAATACTAAATTTTATATGAAATCAATTTTTTTCATCGAAATAATTTATAGTGTTAAATTAAATTTTTATTTATTGTTAATGTACAATTATATGAGATAAATTATGATTGAATATAATATAGTTCATTTAAATTAATTTTATACTGAATTTAGATTTAAAAATGTTTCAATCTTTATCTTGTTTTAACTTTAATATCATTTTTCCCTCATCAATGAGAGTAAATTAAAATTAATTAATGCAACTAATATGATTTAATTTTGAAAAATGGTTCCCATATTTTAATCATAGGGTAAGAATTATGTAAATAGTTTTCATTAATTTTTTAGCATTATGAATAGTAACTTTTGTAATGTTTTTCTCATGGTAAAAACTAAATATGGTAATTAAGGGTAAAAAATAATATTAAAGATAACATAAAAAAAATACCCAAATAGTTTTCCAAATTTCCTTTTATAATTTTTTTGACCAAAGGATCATTTAGATTAAATTATAACATTTTGAGCCATTTTAATGAGAGTAAAACATTTATTTTATTTTTTGTAAAGTAATGATAATGATATAATAGTCATATTTTAAATAAATATATCATTTTTAATTTATGGTTATGAAGAAAATAAATTGAACTATAAATATTCCTTTGAAATATAAATTTTTAAATTTATTATGGATGTTTATTTATTATTTTTTATAAATAAAAAATACCTTAAAGGAATCTATAATGATGATGCTGTAATTTTTTAAATTAATGGAAATATAAAAATATATTATATTGAAAATACTATAATAAATATAATTTTATATAAATAATGTAATTAAAAAATTTAGTGATTTATTTAACAGGTTAGAGATGAGCTAATATAATTGGTTCTTATATATAATGTTGTTATAATATTTTTAAAAAATACAATTAACCAAATGTGTCAAAATTTACACTAATAATTTTCTAAGGAAGTAATATTTTATAAAATAATTATAAAATAATAATATTATTAAATAAGGGTAATGGGAAGATATCCAGTTTAAAATTTCCTAAATTAACCATTTATTTCCAAATTCATGGTTTATATGCAATAATTAAATTATTTTAACATAAAAAAAATGTGAGCATAGTTAAAATTAAAATAGGTTAATAAAGGGTTAAACAAAATGATAAGGATTAAAATAAAAAAACATGTCTAAAATTAATTGGTTTATGAGAGTACACTATTATCGCATCTTATCTTCAAATATGTTAACTATTTATGGTATTTTATTGATATTGATTTTATTGTAAGTTAATATATTTTTAAATTCCAAAAGTTCCCTCACCTAAATTATAAAGAGGTGCTTCCTCCCTCACTTAATCACATCACATTGAGTCACATAGGAAGATCAACCACTATAAAATTACATTTTCCACTTCCTTATCAAAATTTTTGAGGTTATTTTCTTCTTATATGACTAATTCGACAGTCCATTAGAATATATCTAGGAGATCTATTTCGAAGAAGATGTAGTCTCTCAAACCAATAAGTCACTTTTTTAAAATGTATAATACCTCATTTTTATCTGTGATATATAACGTCAAATTGTATATTAATAATAATAAATATTCTTAATTTTCATTAAGATTATGAGAAATACATTACAAATCACCGTTCCCATTGAACAAGTGGTAAATGTATCGCTTATGTGTTTTTAAGGAATATCATCTCCATGTAGCATCAAAATTAATTTCCCATCATAATATTTTAGGAGTTGGATTATTTTTGGTTTAATTTTTATATATTATATTTGTGGAATAATTTTATTTCATTAATTATGTTTAGTTATCTACTTTTTTGCAATATTATATTTCATGAAATGATATTGTATCATGTGTGTACGTATATATTACCTTTTCTGTGATGTGATGTTAATTATTTTTCATCTATATTTTACATTTATGGTAAAAAAATATGAGACATATAAATATATATAATGTATCAAACATAAAAATAAATTTGGAATTATAATATATCCAATAATTTTCTTCTTTTAATATGTAATGAAAATTTAAGCATCATTCAGGCGTACGTACGACCTACTTTCTCAAAGAATGGTGTATTTAAATTTTTTAAATTTATATATTTTATAGATAAAAATTTATAAATTTATAATGAATATATATGATATTCGAATCACGATTATAATTATAGAGATAATAAAATCATGATCTATGATTGAGGCTCAAGAATAACAAGTAAAAACCTATTTGAGAAACAAAGAGTTTAATACCGGAAACAGAATATAAACATAGAATTGAAAAGTAATATAAAATAAAAAGTCATATTTCATATATGGTATTATATATATAAATAATTTTAATGAACCATGATTTTTGAATGATAATTTTTTCTCAAAAATATTTTTTATACTATTTTTAACCAACAAAACTAGTTTCCTTTAATAATGACGTGAATATAATTGAAATGTGATTGTTAGATTTTGAACGTTATATGGTCATTGGTCAATATGACTATTTGAAACAACACATATAAAAAATTATATTAACATTGTAATTATTATTATCATAAATATAATTAAAATTGGTTAACAATCCAAGAGAGTAGAGTCAATGGCTTCATCCAATAGAATTATGTTATATGAAGCCCATTGTTTCAAAACATGGGAGGGTTGTAGTGTATTTCGTCTTCACTCAGGATCAATACCAACATAAGATTCAACATATTAAATGTGAAAACAATAACCTATGGTGGAAGTTAAAGTTAATTAAGATTACCATTTCGGTGATGTTAGTTGAGAAGTCGCTTGAGTATATCACTATCACACTCATCAAACATAAGTCATATGTAGGAGTTATAATGGGTTACGTTTTGAAGACATAGTTACTTTTTTATAATTCCTTTGTATAAGTAGAATTTACTTCAACCATTTTCTTTTTGAGATTAGGTTTTCGTAAAAATATGACTAATTTGAAAAATTGATTTTTTGGATATAAGTTGTAATTTTTGGAAAATATTTGATTATAATAATAAATTATTGTATTATTAATAATTTTTATTTAAATAAAATACAATTTGGAAAATAAAATTTTTTATATTAAAATGAAAAAATAATTTGTTTTTCAATTTTTATAAATTTTACTATGCATTTTTTGTCTATAATTATTTATAACAAATAAGGAATTATATATTTAACTATTAAGTTATTTATAATTATATAATTATCATGATAAATTAATGATCATTTTTTTATTATCACATCTGTATTAGATTCGAGTGAATTTTAGAAATGTTTTTAAAATAATATATTTTCCGGTTAATAGTAAAAATACATTTTTGAGTTTTTTCTATGATTAATGAAATCCTAATGAAGTATTAGGTAATATAAAATTCTACTAGACTATTTTTAATTAAAAAATATAAGTTTTTCCTAGTGGACAATACCAGGGGAAAGTTTATGGGAAATCCAATGATTTTGGAAATATCACTACTAATGTGTCCAAGGAAATCAATAAACAAATCGCACATTTTTTCTATAATTAACCCCTTATTTCTCTATTATAGTTCATTATAAATTTATACAATATGAATATATGATTTTTTTTCTCCTCCCCAAGAGACCTCCCAAGGTATCCCTAACCCCAAACGGTCCCTATCAAATTGTTCTAGGAGTTACATTTCAAGGTTAGGAAAATTTCATCATCTGTTTTCCTTTAAATTTTATTTGTATTGAATGTCCAAAAAATTTCAATAATAATTTATTTTTTCCATTATTTTATATTCCCATATTTTATTAAAAATATTTTATGAATGTGAGACCCATTTCCCCTCACTTTTTAATGTTTTCTAAAACCATGTTTTATACCCATTATTCTGCAAATTGTTTTTCTCGAAATTTATTTCTATCAATAGAATATTATATTTTCATTATATTAAACCAAAAACCACTTTATTTTATAGGGGTATTAACCAATATGTGAAAACTATTTATTTTATTCTATAATTCATATACGAAAACACTTATTTCTATATAGTGTGTGTTTTAAATGACATAATGATCTTGTCTTGAAGATATTTTTAAACAAATTCAGTGATTTTGATATGAATCGTGTTCTTTTTATTCTTCTTGGGCTTTTTAGGGAATTTTTTATTAAGATATATGTGGATTTCATTATTTAATACTTATAGAGGGTGTTCTATAATAGTTCTCCAATTAATAGGGTAATGAATTTAATCATTTTGTATGATATGTTTTATGATACCTTTTTGAATAAACATAGTAATTTTTATGACACCACTCTGAAAAACCATTGTTATATGGTTATGAATGTCTAAAATAAATGTTTTAGGAACATTTACTTAGTAGGATACACATTATTTTAATTATTTTTCCCTCATTTTCTATTTAATTTCCATAATGATATTCTTCATGTTCTTATTGAATTTCTTCAAGATCAAATGTAAAAAACTTCCCTTATGTTCCCTTATTGGGCCCTCTGGTCCCCCTATACAATAATTTATGTCCCTGTGTTATGAGATGATGTAAAAGTACATAGGATGAACCATGAATATTTTCTTCATGTTTCTTTCAATAAATTTTTATGTTTTCTTCAATTATGTACGTAGTCTCCATGAAAATAAACCTTAAATGATCTTCTATTTTGTACAATGTAATGAAAAGTTTATGTTATAAAAATGCAGTCGATAAAAGTTTTTATCAGAGGATAGTTTTGTTATTTATGGGAATTAGTATTTTAAAAAAATTTAAAAAACCCTAGAGAAAATTTAAAATATATGATAATATCCTTTTTTTTTAAAATATTAAATAAGATGTTTTTTTAAAAAAATATATTTTTGGATAAAAACAAGTGGATGTGGATCTAGCCCAGATGTATCTATGCATAAAACCCAAAAACATTGATTTGATATAGAATCCAATGGGTACTAGATAAAGATAATGGGTCATTCTTCACTCTTGTATTGACACTAACATTGGACATTGTTTGTAAATCGCAATAATTTTATGAACCATTATGAATGAATTATATAAAATGAAATTATTGTTTAAGAATAAAATATATTAAAACGGTGTTTTATGAAATGAAATTACTTTACAATTATTAGATTATTAAATGAAACATGTTTCTCACAATGGTTTTATTCATATAGAAAATGGTGAGAAATTGGAGAAATCTCAAGAATGGTAAGGTAAATACACAATGTCCTAACATCCTTCAGATGGAATTCGAATTGAAAAACAACATGAGAATGATGAATCAACTAACTTGATATATGGGAAATAACGTGAATTATTCCATAAGAAAGGATTCCCCTAGAAGTGATAATTTTTTTGTTGATTCCTTTATATGTCAACGGACACATTCATTAATGGGAAATATAGACCCATTTATTGTTGAACAGTTGATAGGTAATATTGAAAAGATCATTTCCATACTCCATTTTTTCAAAAAAAAGGGAAATTCACACTAGTTGTGTACTGCTTAGTGGGAGAAGATGATCAGTGATGTAAACTGGTTAAAAATGAATCCATGAGGGGATATTGATGAAATTAAGTGGAAAGAGTTTAGGGAACCTTTTTCACAAAATATTTCACATGTTAAATGTGAAAAAAATGGTGAAATAATTATTAGAGATGAAGTGTAGGGAAAATGAATCTGTATGAAGCAATTACATGTACATCAATAGGCATTTCTCGTAAACCTCCATCTTTTTCATGGATCCCAATGGGAAGGTTGATATATTATTTGGTATACTAAAACCTCACCTATGGAAAAATATCTTCAAATGATTCCATTAGAACATTGAAGAGATAATGAATGTTTCTATGAATTTTGAACTAGAGTTATGATAGATGTAGTGGTCCCATATATCAAATTAAAGGAAGAGATAATGGGAGATAAACATTGGGAGGATCATTGATCATGGAAGAGAATAAATTAAGTTCATCATTCAACATACTAAAAATGTGGGATGAATCATTTTTAATATTTATATTATAGGAGTGGGAAATTATTCAAGTAATGAAGAGAAGGTCATAATTCTCCAAACTATCTTAATGAGGTGAAGCCTCAACATCTAAACAATAATTAAAAAACAAATATTGTGAAATACCTTCCTGAATTACAAAGATTCAATTTTGGACCTCTTCGGAAATTATCAAATGATTTTCCAAATCAGAAATTAATAGATGGGAATAACCATCAATCCCATCACAGTCCAAGGGAGAAAGGTAATAATTTTTCTCTCATGACATATAATGTAGAATACACAAATGATGTGGTGTAAGGTACTCTATTTTTTCTATAACAAATATAATTTAAATTGATTATGGTTCTTTGAATTTTATTATGACCTAAAATATTGTAATGTATATAGAATCAATATCTGAACTGATATAATTTCAACTATCAGTAATGAATCCTCGAGGGATTATCCAATCATCAATATTGTATAGAAACTCTTGTATTTATATTAGTGATGAGAATCTCATTGTAAATATTGTAGTCATTCTTGTGCTGGAATTAAAAATTATAATTGGAATGGAATGGCTCCCATTGTATAATACTAAGATCAACTGTAGAAGTAAGGAAATATCAGTTGTCTTGAGGGGTTATAAATAGTTGTTTTCTTTGTAGAGATATCGCGACATGAGATTTTTAAAAAATTACCATCTATAGAATTATTTATAGAGTTTTCTAGTGAATATTAAAAAGTAAATGAAAGTATAATAATAATGAATTTTCCCATTATTTATTACTACATTAACATATTTACTAAGGATTTACCTGGACATCCCAAAAAAGGTAGTTTTCTCCAAAGAGCTTATGTATATTACTGGGAGGGGTGTTGAACCCTTTATTGAATGAAAAATGTGGAGATAAAAAAAATAAATAAAAAAACACCAAGATCATTTGGGTGAGGAGATTATCCATCCTTGTGTGTCTCCATGATAAGTACATGTTCTCTTGGTGGAGAATAATTATGGATCAATGTGGGTATGCATTGGTTATACAGAACAGAACATGATCATAATAAATACTAAGAACCCTTTTAAAAGGATTGATTATTTTTATTTCCGTCTTTATGGGGAAAAATTCTTTTCGAACATTGATATTTGATTTAGATATCTTAAATTGAGGTTAATTAATGAACATAAGACAGAGGCCACCTTCCTATAAATATATGTGCATTTCATCTTCTCAATTATTTCTTTTGGCATGTCTAATGCCAATGATAGTTTAAATATTTTTATGAATATTTTTCTAAGGACTACCTTGATAACAATATGGTATTAGTTATTTATGATATTTTGATACATTCCAAAATTATTTTGGGGAACAAGGATCATTGAAGGGTTATATTGAAAAATATAAGGAAGGATATGTTATTTTGAAAATTCGAAAAATAAAAATTTTCGGTACATTAAGTTTCTTTATTGAATAACATTATATCCAACGAAGGAATTTTGGTTGACCCTATAAAGTCAATGATTTTGGATGAGTGAAGTCATTCTATAATAGTAATTGAGATTTGTAGTTTCCTTTGTTTATTAGGATATTATAGGAGGTTTGGGGAAAAAATAATGACATTCTTATACACTAAACATGTTAAATCGAAACAGGGACAATTTCATATAGACAAAAGAGTGATTAGAATGTTTTTAAGAGATAAAGAAGAGATTGGTTATTTCACATTTCTTAACTCTACACTCTATTGTATAAGGAGTAATTATTTTTAGTGAGGTATCTCTAAAAGGGGTTGGTTGTGTCCTCATAGAAAATGAAAAGGTGACTTCTTATGCTTCATAATATTTGATAAACATGTGTAAAACTATCATATGTATGGATTAGTGTATTTTTTGTTGTTTTTTATCTGAATACAAGGAGGCACTATATTTATTCGGAGAATTCTAATATATACATAGATCATCAATGATAAAAATATATTTTTATAAAAAAATAATTGAACTTCAGCTATATGAGATGGTTGTAACATCATAAATGTTATTATTTTTTAATTCACTTTCATCCTAGAAGAGAAAACTATGTAACTAATGCATTATGTATGAAATAAACAGTTGTTATTAATGAATTATGAGGATTTATGGATATCCTTTTCCAAAATAACAAATAATACTGGACATGGGAATCGTAAGGGAAGAGACATCATCAACCCTATCCCTTATTGTTTATCAACCATAATTACTATATAAGAGAATGAAATATCATAGAAAATATCCATTGTTTTAGAAGAAGAATGAGGCTATGTGGAATGGGAAGTTTCCTAAGTTCTATATTGATTAAGATGGTTTACTAATGTTTTTTAAAATGTAATGTTTTCTATCTATTATAGAAATGAAGGAGTCGATGGATGAATCTCATATCATTACACACTCTATACATAACGTAATCATGAAAAGGTATTTGGAGCTTCTTAATCATTATTGGGGGAATAACATGAAAATAAATACTGAAAACTAAAATAGAGGGTTCCTGGTGTTTCAATAAGTGAAAAAAAAGAAACGTCTTCCAAAAAACGGTTTTAAAACCACTTAACATACTAACATGGATGTGGTAAAATATCCTTCTATACTTTTTTAATTTCCTCCTGAAAAAAATTAAATAATAAGTTTTGGATTTTAGTGGACCATCTAACAAATATTGGTCATTTTATCTATATTTTTGGAAGATAACTCTCTTGAAAAAACCACGTTGATATATGTAAAGGATGTGGAAAGGATTCATGGAGTGACACTTTCTATCATCTCTGATCCTGATCCATGGTTCACATCAAAATTATAGAGAATTCATCAATAAGATCTAAATACTAAATTAATCTTTAGTAAGTCCAATCACCATCAAACTGATGGCCAATCTGAAATGACTATTCTGACACTCTAAGACATGATAAGAACATTCTTGATGAAATTAAAATGTGTATGGGACCAATATCTCCCATTATATGATTAATCATAAAATAACAACTTCCACTATTTTATTAAATGGTACCCTATGAATCTCTATATAGAAAGCAATATAGAAATCTTACTTTTCGGGATGAAGGTGGTGAGAGAATGATTCTTGGTCCTAGACATGAACAAGAGATGACAGAAAAGTTTTATTACATATAACAAAACATACCAGTTTCATAGAATCAGTAGAACTGATATGCAGACAACCTTCGAATGGACTTTTAGTTTGATTTTGGAGACTCATTTTTTCTTTGAACATTATATTGGAAGAGAGTTATATGTAATGGTAAAAAATGGATCATCAGACCTAGGTACATTGGCTGCAACTAAATCCATTATCTTATATGATTTGTGGCCTATTGGCCATTATATCCTCAAAATCATGCATAAGTTCATGTCGTTTTTCCAATATCTATTTTGAGGATATAAACACTTGACCCCTGACATGTACTAAATCCATAGTTGGTGAAAGTCACACATTACCTCTCTTATGAGGAGAAGCTAGTAGAAATCATTGACTATAGAGACAAGGTTCTACATAATAAGACAACCCACCTCATAAAATTGTTTTGGGGGATCCAAATATATAAAAATTACTCATTAGAACGAGATTAAAAATGGGTAAAAGGCACCCACATCACTTCTCAACTAATAAAATAATTCAATATTTTGAGGAAGATATTTCATAAGGGGGTAAGAATGTAATGAACCAATATTTTTTAATGATAATTGTTTCCTAAAAATGTTTGTTATATTATTTTTATTAAAAAACCATATCTGCGTAATAATTAATTGACTATAATTGAATGATGAATATTGGGTTTTGACAGTTATATGACAGTTAGACAATTATGATTGTTGGTTAACATGACTATTAGAGACAATACTCTTAACAATAATTTTAATTTTATAATTAGTATTATAAATTGAAATTATAATTGTTATTTAATTTAGAAAGATGTATTGATGGAATCATCTAGTATATTCATTCCATCCTAGGACTATTTATCAAAACATTGGAGGTATATAGAAAATTGGAAAATTCTCTTTACCAAAACCAATCTATGCTTCTAAAATTTAAGAATGAACAAAATCTCTTACAAGAGAAGTTCGAGTTAGTGGAGATTGCCACTCAAGCATTGTTAGTCAAGTTGACCCATGAGTCTATCACCATCGCAAAACTCACCTATAGATTATGTAAATGGTTTAATAATTGTTATATATCAAGGAATTAGTATCTTATTTAATAATACATTTTTATTAATTTAATCTTTGTTCCATCAATTATATTTTGAGTATGGTTTTTCATAAAAATATAAAAAATTATTTAAATTGATTATTTAAAAAAACAATGTACTTATAAAAATATATATAATTCTTATGATAAAAAAAGATAATATCAAAAAAAAATTAATCAAATTGTTTTATAAAACAATCCAATTTAAATTTAAATTACAAAATGATTTAATTTTTTTATGTGTGAGAAATTTTATTATACGTTTTACTATCATTTTATATTCTATATTATTTTTAATAAATATGGATTTTTATATTTAAAAGTAAAACTTATTATAATTATTTAATTATTATGATAAAATAAATAACATTTTTTTGAAATAATCAAATCAAAATTATGTTAGCATGAATTAATGTGATTTTTTAAAATATTCTGTTTTTGGTGAATAGTAAAAATATAGTTTTGAGTTTTCAGTATGTTTAATGAAATAATAATGATGTATTATGTAATATATATTATTGGTATACTCTATTGGATTAAAATAGCATATTTGGTGTCTTATATTTCCAATTTCATGGGAAAATACCATGGTAATTCGCATGGTTTTACAAAAACAACTACTAAGGTGTCCAGGGAAATAAATAAAAAAAATTCCTATGTTTTTCTAAAAATACTCAACCATTTATCCTTTATATTTCATTCTCAATTCATCCTACAAGAATATATTAACTTTTAAACTCAAAATTATCCCTCCCAAGGGGTCCTCAATCCCCTAAAGTCTCAATCATCATGTCTTATGAGTTACTCACCATGGTAAGGGAAATCATAACATATATTTTCCTTTATTGTTCCCTTTTTGGTCTTGTATATCCTTAATAATTCTATAATATTGTATTATTTCCATTTTATTCCAACCCTATGTTTTATTAAGATTCTTTTATGAATTGTTTAACTTTTTTTCCTTCTCTTTTCACTATTTTCTAAAACAACATTTCATTCCTGTTATGCGGTGAAATTTTCTTCTCAAATTTTTTCACCTTTATGAAATTTTGTTGTATTATTATGTGAATACCCAACACTATTTATTTTCTATGTGTTTTAACAATTAATTAAAAACTATATATTTTATTCTTCAATTTACATATATTAAAACAAAATTCCCTTTTTATCGGTTATAGAAGACATAATGATAATACCATTCAAATCATTTTTTAAAAACATCATGAAATTAATATGAAACGCCTTTATCTAATTATGTAGGGGTTGTTTTGAAATGTTTTATTATGATATATGTTGACCATAGTATTTAATATATATTAAGGTTGTTCGGTAATATCAATCTGTAAAATCTTGTCCTTAACTAGAGTCATCTCAGGTGCGTTTTCAGGTACTTTTTTTAATCATTTTACATAACATTATCTTGGAGTAGATGTGTGGGGTCCCATTGGGTGAACATTTTAAAAAACTAACGTAAAGTGGTTTGTGCATGGTTTGTATAAATATTGAAAAACCATGCAACCATACTATTCCATGAATATAAAATTGGATAGAGGTGTCTCCACTGTTGGATCACAGTTTGTGTAACCGTACGACCAAACCATGACATCTAATAAAAAGTGTGCAGTGGAGTCTGCAGGGTTGGGGCATGGTTTTCCTAATAGTGTACCTATTCATAGGAAACCATGTTTGTGGATTTTAATATTCAAAAATATCTTTAAAAACTACCCAAACCCCCCTGGAATCTCATATATCAATCTTGGATGGGAATAGATAGATTTTAGGTGTTGCCAATGACTTTTAGAGGGATTGCAAGGGGATTCGAACACCATTCATTGAGATTGGAAGGATTGATTGATGATCCTCTCTCCTCCCAATAAGAGGATTTCATCCCAATTCTTCTCCCAATTCATTTCTTAATATTTCTTAATTATTTTCATGGAGGATCTACTTCATTTCTATAGATCAAAACCTATGAGTTGAGATATGTATCTAGTATTGTGGATCTAGATCTAGTTTTGTATAATCTTTATGACTTTGATTGTAATTTTGGTTTTAGGAACATAGATCCATTGATTTATTGACATTTTTCTACTCATATTTTGTGGATTTTTGTTGGGCTAACATCTGCCAATAAACTGAGGTAGGTGGTCTAAATTGAACTCCCATTGTTATGATTTATTATATGTGTACAAATTAAATAAATTTATTTATTCCCTTGATAAATGATTTCCTAAATGGGGGAATTAGGATAGATTAATGGATGTGTTTTTACCTTGGGGATTTATTGATAATTGAATCATGGAACAAATGAATGGGGGGTTTCCCAACATGATTGATATCATATAGATTTAATCATGGGTTGTGATCATGTATTTCAGTTATTGAATTTATTGTGTTAAGATAATTAATTGGGAGAATTAATTATGAAATGTTGTTTGGATTTAATGATAATTAGTTGTGAGAATTAATTATGACATGATGAGTTTTGAAATGGATAATTAATTCTGTGAAAATAATTAGAGAATGAAAATGGTATTTACTATTTAATAAATTTAAGAAATAATTATTGGGTGATGTGCTATGTTATTTGTTGAATTAACTAATGGCCTTTTAAATGCTTGACTAATCATTGGATTAGTAAATGATTAATGTGTAAAATTCTGGTGAATTAATGAATTACTAAATGGATGATATTTTGTGGTTCTAGGTATGACATCCTAGACCAATGTCAAATTTTGTACTTGAACATGTTGTTCCTCCCCAATAGTCACCCAAGCACTTATTTATGAGGTTTTTAGGCATGACGACTACACTGAATGGGAATTTAACTGCTAGGCATTACTTCCTACATTCAATGAGATTTTGGGTGCTAGGCATGATGTCCTACACCAAATGATTAATGATAATAAGGAATGTTGTTTCAACTGAGATTTGGGTTCCATGCATGATTTCATACACCAAATTAATGATAATAATGAATGATTATTCAATTGGGAAACATGGATTGAATTGTCCTAATGTGATGATTCAGTATTAAATGACAATGTGATGATTGTTTAATTTATGTATCGTATTTATTGCTTAATATAATGTAATTCCCTAGCTATTGAATGGACTCGTTTTAGACACTGTTTGTTTTATCCTATTGAGTTTTACTCACATCCTATTCGGGCTTCCTGATTAAAACCCAAGAAGAATTCATTTTTATAGGACATGATAATGGAAAAGCTTTGGGATTGTTTGTAGATTGGGGGTTAGAGCATGGGAAATGGAAATAGAATTGGGTCAAAATCTATTTGGGTGTTGTTGAAAGATTAATTTTATATGAATTGTATACACTTGACATTTTTGTTGGAATAAAATATTTTACCTTTCAGTTAAATATTGTAATATCTAGTTTGACTATCATATGTCTTGGTATTGTTTTGAATATTTACATGCTTCCATACATGGATATTGTTATTTGCTTCTACTTGTGTTCTATTCAAATAACATAGGGTATAGTAACCCCAATAATGACTTCCCATACCAACATTACTAGTCAGTACCCTCTCGTGTATAGGGAGGCGTGCTTAAGGGAATGTAGCCAACCAAATTCAGGCACCGTTCAGTGGCTCCCAGGTCGGGACGTCACAAAGTGGTATCAAAATAGTCTTCTTTTCATTTTTCTTATATTATCTTACTGATTTGGAAAAAGGTGGACATGATAATAAGAATATTCGAGGATTGGAAATGAGCTTGTGCATGGGAGTTTCTAATCCATGTACGAGGGAAAATCAGATTACTCAGGGTGAGATTGTTGTTAGTCGTGTTTGTTCTTACAATTGTCTACTATTTCACCATATGTAACACACTTGTTTTATGATGTGATATTTTTTTTAAAGTTGTTTTATTTGGGATTTGTGGCCTAAATAAGAATAATATTTGAGTCCTCGTGAATCATTCTAGGAACTCCGGGTTATTGTAACATGAATCCTTTTAGGCACTAACTGGAAAATGCGTTATGGAGAAATTTTTGATCCCGAACTATTTTTCATTATTATGAAATTATAAAAATTATGCAAAATGAGAATAAATGGGTTCTTAAAGAGAAAATTGATTGATTAAATGGGAATGATTAATTTATTTATTTTTGAATTACTTAATTTGAGATTATGTCATTAATTAATGGATTATTAATTAATGAGAATTAATATACCCTTGTTAACCATGACCTTGTAGTTGGATGGTTAAGCATAATGATAAAGCCTTAGTGTTGACTGTGTAGCGAGGAAAGAGAAAAATTTTTTGTTGAATTTCCTTGTGTTATTTTCTTCCATTATAAAAATGTTTTAAGGTTCTGTCATGAGACCAAATAAGTGTTTTTTTCCTTGTAGGATCATGTATCCACAACGCTTGTAGATGGATAGAACAAGGGGTATGGACAAGAACGGACTTTCAGATTGGGAGATTTAGGTTCCATTGGTGCAAGCATGGGAATAAGGGGAATAGTTCTATGATAAATTTTCTTGTTTCATGTTATTCATGGAGAGAGAACCAGGGTGGGTTCAGAGAATCATGTCTGAGTTGACAAGGGAATTTCAGCTATAACACCCTCAAAATTTTATTATAGAGGGTGGAACTATGGGAGATGAATTATGGACTGTATCCATAGAGACGATACATTACCGTATGAAGACATCGGCTGATAGGAGTGTCATGTTGGCTGCTTATATGTTGCGGGGTTCTGTGAAGTGTTGGAGGGACATTCAGGTACGATCATGGGATATTGATAGTATGTTATTGAAGAACCTTCTGGAATTGTTCTTGGAACACTTATTTCCCGACACACTGATATAAGAGAAGGCTTTATATTTTATGCATCTGACACAAGGGATAATGTCCATATTAGAGTGTGCTGAACATTTCACTTATTTACAGCATTTTTCTCTGGATTTGGTGGCATTTGAGGAATCTTCAGCAAAATGATTTCAGGATGGAATTAAGTGTGAAATTAAGTCCCAAGAGAATTTCTTTAGGCTAAATAAATTTTTAGAAGTAGTTAATCAGTCTTTCACTTCAGAGTGGAACACAAAGAGGACTTCCAGTACTGTACATGTAGTTAGAAGATCTGAAAGTGGGATTTTCGAGAGCAGGAATCACCATCATGAGAATCTTAGTCAAGACAGTGGAACGCAAGGTGGACAGTTAGGAGGAACTATTACACCAGATCCTTTTCATGTTCTTTTCTACCAGTGTGGTATGTAGGGACACTATCATTAACATTGTCTACGAAAACCAGTGTAGATCCATTTTTGAGGAAATATGGGACATCTATAGTGGTTCTACATGAATACGCGGCATGCTGGTGAGGAGTGAGAAGCTGCTCAGAGTCAGAGTGTGGGAAGGGGGTCTTCTTTCACCACATCAGTTTGGAAGATTGAGTTTTTTAGAAAAGGTTGTCGAGGTAATGGTAGAGGTGATTTAGGGTTTGAGTGCTCGTACCAGTAGAGTTGTAATACTTAGGGTAGTTAGATGATACCAAAGGTAAGAGGGGAAGGAAAGTTATATACAGTGCATCCTACACTTTTGGAGAGTTAGGCTAGTCTAACGACATTGAGATGTACTATTGTAGTTTCTTCAACAATATCTACTTCCTTGTTTGAAATTATTCCCACTCATTCCATTATATATGTAAATCTTGTTAATGGATTGATCCTAGATATGGATTCCATAAGTAGGATGATGAATATTGATACTCCATTGGGAACAACCATTTGAGATATCTGATTTATGTAAGGGTTTTTCACTATAGATTAGAGAGTAACATTTTATTCGGGATATATATGTCTTTGATATAATGTGATTCATCCGAATTATTGTTATGGATTAGCTAGTCGCAGAACGAGCCCACATAGATTTTTATCGCAAGAGGGTGACCTTTGAATCTTCTAAGGGTGATCAATATTCCCTCTATAGAGAATAACGTATCCATGCAGGCCAAGCTTGGCCAATTACTCAGCAACTGGGAGAGTTCACGGCCCATGTTGCTTTTCTTTTGCTTGATGACGGGTTTGGTAGGCTAGATTTCCTTCCACTAAAAGTAGAACACTTTGAGGATGTCTTTCCTGAAATCTTTTCTGGGTTCCCACCTAAGAGTGATGCTGAATTCACTATTGATCTCATGTCAGGAGCTATGAAGTTATCTATTTACCATACATAATTTCACCGACTAGGATTAAAGAAATCAAAACCCTTTCATAGGAGTTGTAGGATAAGTGGTTTATCCATCCAAGTACGTCACCTTGGGGATCAAATATTTTATTAGTAAAGAAGTCCGATGGGTGTTTAATCTCATGTGTTGATAAACATATGTTAAATAAAATTAATTCAATGAACCGATATCCTCTACTGTGTATCGATGATCTATTTAACCAGATTTATGGGGATATTATGTTCTAAAAGATCGATACGAGATTAGGGTATCATCATGTGAGAGTTTGGACTTCGGATATACCATGAATTGATTTCAGAATAAAATATAGCCTTTATGAATTTATTGTAAAACCATTTGGATTGATTAATTCTATATTAGTGTTTATGGCCATAAGGAATATGATATTTCATCCATACATAGATCAGTTTGTGGTGGTGCTTTTGGATGACATCTTAGTGTACTATATGACCCATGACGATCGTGCCCAACATCTTGACATCATCCTAGGTACATAGAGAGAGAATCATCTATATGATACGCTATCTAAATTTAATTTACCGATTGACAAGGTAAATATTTTAGGACACATGATCACGGAAGAAGGTGTGGCTTTTCACCTAATGAATGTTCATGCATTGATTTCTTGGGAGCATCCAAAGAACGTCTTTTATTTTCAAACCTATTTTGGATTAGCTTGTTATTACATGAGGTTCATCCCATAAATTTCCTGTTTGGAAGCACCTCTTACTTGTTTGACCGAAAAAATGATAAATATTGTTTTAATAGAATATTACAAGAATAATTTCTAGGAATTGATGAAGCGCTTGAATTTTGCTCCAATTTTGATCTTACCTAAGGCAGGTGAGTAGTACACAGTGTTTTGAGATTCTTATGTGGTTGTAAATGGAGTTGTGTTGATGTAAGGGGATAAATTCGATGCTTATGGGTCTTAATAGTTGAATCCACATGAACAGAATTATCGTACACATTTCCTCGAGTTAGCAGCAGTGGTTTATGCTCTTATGTGTTGGCCACAGTATCTTTTGGGAGAAAAGATTACGGGTTTGCAGTTCATAAAATGTGGAAGAATATCTTTTCACCGCACGACTTGAATCTTCGGCAGTGAAGATGAGTAGAGTATATGCACTCCTTTTATTTTGAACTAGCATATACATCAAGGAAGGGGAATTGTGTGGCTTATGACTTGAATAGAAAAACATAGTCATAGTTTGTACATGAGTCAAGTACAAAGTGGAAGGTGATGACCATGCTGGCAGAAATTCAAGTGGTAGTTGAGGAGACTATGGAGAGGATGACTTTAGTTTTTGTAGTGGTCGACTCTACGATCATGAGACAGATCTAGGACATGCAATATGATGATCCAAAATTTTTATCCTTGATGGAAAGCCTTGATGGTGGGGATACACCTTTTAAAATCATCTAAGAGAAAAATCAATTTTTTGTGCCTACAAGTATGCGAGAGGAACACATGACAGAATTTTATGCTTCAAGGTGTGTGATACATCCTAGGGTGACAAAAAAGTGCCATGACCTTCGACGACAGTTTTGGCGGACATGCATGAAAAAGTAGATAGCAGGGTTTAAAACAAGGTGTTTCACCTATGAGTAGGTGAAACTGTATCATCATTGACCTAAAGGCCTATTGTAAACGTTACCTATTCCAGAATAAAAGTGGGATGACGTGACTGTGGATTTTTTTTGTAGGAATTACAATTAACATTAGGAAGAATGATGATATATGGTAATTGTGGATCAATTAACAAAGGATTCACATTTCATCCCTATCATGGAATCCATTATAGTATAGCAGTTTGGAGAACTATAAATGAGATACATAGTTTGTTTTCATGGGGTGACACAGAATATAGTTTTAGATTGTGATTTTTTATTTACTTCACACTTCTAAAGGGTCTTATAGAAGGAACTTGGTACACAGGTTCGGTTATTTACGACCATTCACCCACAAACAGATGGGCATTCAAAGCATACCATACATGAGTTACAGGATATGATACGTGCATGTGTACTTGACTTTGGTGGTTCTTGGGAAAGGCACTATACTTTATTAGAGTATTTCTATAACAACCATTAATAGGAAACTATAAAAAAGGAACCATATTTGTAACATTATGGTAGACCTTGTAGATCATCGCTTTATTGGATTGAGATGTGTGAGTCAGCACTGTTGGGACCGAGACACATTAACGAGACATTAGAGAAAGTGCAGGTGATTAGGAAATGTATGGGTACGACTCAAAGTAGACAGCTGCCGTATGATGATAGATTGACAAGAACCCTAGAGTTTATGGAGGGCGATATTTTATTCCTTCGGATGTCTCCTAGATTGGGTCAGCACATTATATATAGGTAGGTCAAGTTAGCACACAGCTTTATGGGATCAATTGAGGTGCAATAGGGAATAGGTCAAGTGGCGTGTTGATTAACACATCCACATAAATTCAGTGTTATGCATGATTTTTTTCATGTTTCACAAATACGGAGGTACCACCCTTATCCTTTTCATATGATTGATGTGGAGGAATTTGACCTCGAGGCAGATGCATCCTAGGAGAAGCATTTGCTAGCTGCATTGGGTCACAATGAGAAACTGTTATGGGGAAAGACCATTTGGTTAATTAATGTGTTATGGCCAAATTGAAATTTTCAAGAGGAAACATGAGAATGGGAAGTAGGCATGATGGCTCAATGCCCAAATTTGTTTGGCTCAAAATCATGGAGAAGTTTGAGAGTGCATCTTGAGGAAAAGATGTTATAAGATGGGGAGATTATACGATCCTAACCATTTATGGAGTCATATGAGGTGTGTTTTAGGATACCTTTTGAATCCTATAAGTATCATAAACATATAGTAGAAGCTTGGGGTGTTTTTGGGTGCACTTTTAAAAAATATAATGGAATATGGGATGTGCATGGTTTGCGCACTGTTTAACAAACCGTGTGACCAAAACATGCCATGCGTGGGAAATTGGAAAGAAGAGTCCACATGTTTGGTGAACGCTTTTCCTAACCATGCAACCAAACCGAGTTAAAGTGGGCAGTGGAGTCTACACGTTTGGTCAATAGATTTTCTTACCATGCACCTTTTCCTAGGAAATAGAGCACATAGTTTTTAATATCTGAAAATCTCTTTTAAAACCACATGAACACCCCGGGACTCCCATATGTTACCCTACGCTTGATCTTGACAGATTTTAGGAGTTCCCAAAGCCTTATGGAGGTATTATGAAGCAATACGAACACCGTTCATCGATATTGAATGCCTTGTTGAAGATCCTCTCTCCTCTTAATAAGAGGATTTCATCCCAATGCTTCTCACGATTCATTCATCCATATTTCATAATTATTTTCATGGAGGCTCTCCATAATTTACATACATTTAAACATATGAGTTTAGATATATATATATGATTTTGGATCTAGAAATATTTATTCATGACCTTTATTCATTTGATATTAATTTTTGTTTTAGGGACTTATACTTGGAGTCTGATCGACGTTGTGGTGCCCCGATTTTTAGTATTTCTGTTGGGTTAACTTCTGCCAATAAACCAAGGTAGGTTTTCTAAATTGAACTCCCATAGTCATGATTTTTTTCTGTTTATGTGTCTAAGAAATTTATTGATTCCCTTAATAAATTATTTCCTAAATGGGGTAATTTGGAAAGTGGAATTTATGAGTGTTTACCTTGGTGATTTATTGATAATTGAATCACTAAAAAAATGAATGGGGGGTTTCCCAAAGTGATATATATCATGGAGATTTAATTATGGGTTGGGATCTTGTATTTGAGTAATTTAATTTATTGTATTAAGATAATTAATTGGGAGAATTAATTATGAAATAATGTTTGGGTTTAATGATAATTAATTTTGAAAATTAATTATGACTTGATGGGTTTCAAAATGGAAAATTAATTGGGAATAATTAATTATAGAATTAAAATGGTATTCATTGGTTAATTAATAAATGATTTAATTAATAGATTATGTTCTTAGTGAATTGTTGATTTAAATAATGGCCTTTGAAATTTTTAACTAATCATTGGATTAGTAAATGATTAATGTGGAAATTTCTTGTGAAATGAAGAATGACTAAGTGGATGAGATTTTATGGTGCTAGGTATGACATCCTAGATCAATGTAGATGCTGGTACATGGACAAGGTTTTCCTCCTAAATATTTCTCTAGATTCTTAGATGTATGTGTGTTAGGCATGATGAGCTAAACCAAATGAGAATGGGAGTTCTAGGCATGACATCCAGTATTCACATTGATTTGGGGTACAAGGCACGATTTCATACACCAAATGATTAAAGATAATAATGAATGATGTTTCAATTGATATTTTTGGTACTAGGAATGAAGACCTACAAAAAATTAATGATAATAATTACTGATGGCTCATTTGGGAAACATAGATTGAATTGGGATAATGTGATGATTAAGTATCAAATGAAAATGTGATAACTATTTAATTTATACATTGTATTTATGTATTCATATAACAACATGCACTATCTTTTAACTGGAATCTTACTAGACAATGTTGGTTGTGGCTTACTAAGTTGTACTCACACCTTATTTGGGATGCCAAATCGGTACATGATAAGACATTATTATTATTGGAAATGGTAAGGGAAATGCTCTGAGATTTGTTGTAGTTTCGGTATCAGAGAATAGGAATGGGAACAAGCCGTGGTTTTGAATCTGTTTGGAAGTCGTTGTGTCTTTAAATTAAGTTTCATTATAGAAACTTAACATTTTCATTATAATATCATATATTATCTTTTAGTTTACTATTTTAATCTCTATTTTTACTATCATATGTCATGTCATTATTCTGATTATTTATACGCTTTCGTACTTGGATATTTCTATTTGCTTGCAGTGGTGTTTTATTCTAATAACATATGGTATATTCTCTCAAAGACTGACTTATCAGATCCTCACTACTTGTCAGAACCCTCTGGCATATGGGGAGGCACACTTGAAGTCATGTGGCCAACCACCTCGGGGCACCGATCAATTTATCCTGGGTTGGAACATCACATAATCTGATTATTTGGATGAATAATTTAATCTCTAGAGGTTAAATGTTTTACCGTACCTTTGTGAATAACTATGGGTATTTTTATGAAAGCTTAGTGACAAACCATATTGACATTCTTATGAATTTATAAAATAAATATTGTATCCAATTTTCCTAGTTACGATTCATATTTTTTTATTTATGATATTCTTCATGTTTTTATTTTCATACTATAAATATATTCTTCATGTTCATAGTGATTTTCATCAAGATAACATGTAAAATGCTTCCTTTTTTCCTTTAATGTTACTTTTTTTCACCCTTTTCATTGATGTTTTTTCCCAAACAATGAGATGTAGATAATTTACATAGTAAAAACATGAATAATACTTTCATGTTTTTAGAATAATTACTTATGAGTTATTATATTATGTAACATTTGTTTTCAAACCAAACATTATAAGATTCCCTATTTTGTACAACATAATGGAAATTTTATGTAATAAAATGGAAAGATTCCATAATATTGTTCATTAATATATTTATAATTAATTTATATTTTTTATACAGTAGGGTTTCATAAGTATGATGAGAGTCAACATATAAGGTATGTGGGTTTTATATCACTTATCATTTCTATGAGGTTATTTACATATTCACCATGTTCTTCATTTGTGGTTGAATATACTAACATATATCATATTATATCATTAAATTAATATATTTAATGATGTTAAAATATTTAATTTATTCCATTATTCCATTGGATTCAGGATTCTAATGTTACTCAAGTAGTAAATGGATTTCTATCTCACATTTACTTTGATGGGATATGTGCCTTCTACACTACATTTTTCTTCTATTGGGTGTATATATTGAACAAGGATGCATTTTATGAGTCTTATACAAGAATATTTTGATATTTTTATATCTATATTTTTTTCATTCAACGGTATAAGTTTTATACTGATTATAATGTGGTGGGTATTTATTTCACAATCTCTTCAATATTTGGGATTGTTTATATTTAAGTATCTGTTGAGGAATGTATACCATCCAAACCCATGTTATATTAAAACATTCAAAAAATGTTTCAATACTCTTATATTGATGTTAAGAGTCATTTTTACAAATTTAATCTTTTTATTACATGGGTTTAGTGGAATGTTTTTTTTTCATTTTCCAAATGAGGTATTTTATGATTTTTTTCGACACAATTATTAGAGGAATGTTTTCTTTTAACTTATATACAATAAATTAATTTTTATAAATTCATGATGCCTTATTTTCAAGAAGAATACATTAAAATATTTTAGGTTTATTTTCAAAGACAATTTTTTCTTTTAAAATTTCATTGGATTTTAAGAAACTAAATTTATTTCATAACAAGAAAGATATTTTCATCAAGAATTATCTTCAGGTGATCTCTAAAAATTATTTTCCATCTATCTTAACATTATTTGATGTTACATATGATTTACAAGGGATATCGATAAATTAGACCACTATTAATATTTTTGAAATTGGTTTTTTATGATGGAATGATATTTATTAAACATATTTATTTTCCATGGGTTTTGTTATGATTTAATTGATGTTGATGAATCCCATTTCATTATTTGGTTACTAATATGATGATAAATTAATTTTATTATAGAAATCATATGTGTGGTTGTAATTATTTGATGTGTGGGACTTATATCTCAGCCCAATTAATTGGGTAATGATTTATATTTCAAGACATAGATATGGAATGAATAAGGAGCGAACACTATTCAGTAAAGAGATTCATATGAAAATATGGTCTTTAGAGTAATCATTGACTACTAATATTGTCATGGGAGTTAACCATGAATACCATGATACTATATAGAGGTATATAATACTATTAATAAGTCCTTGGAAATGATTACTTGACTACTATTGAAATATTTTTATATTCATAAGTGCCTTACAATAATTCAATATCAAAATTACTCTGTTATGATTTAATGGATTATTTATTTTATTTCCTTATGATTCATGTCTTTTGAAATACCAATCATTATTAAATGATTCATGTTTATGGACATTGATAATTAGGGGATGATATTTTTTTTCCTGATCATTTTTACATACCTTTATGCCCCTAATTGTGATTATATGTATCCTTTATTTACACTTACATTGTATCTAAGCTCGCACCCTAATATGTTTCCTCTCTTCTTGTTTATGAATATGTATATTATGTTATATGTATTTAGGAAGGTTTATATTCCAGAAGAACCTAGTTGGAGATACTTGAGATCAATTATGTATAAGTTTTTACGTCTCCAGGTCTCCAAGGGCACCAGACTAGTACGATCCTTGGGCGTCTGTTTGTGTAATATATTAAATATTCATAAAAATAATGTCATATCAATGTATGGAATGTGTGGGTTTTTATATTTTGTATCATATAAATATTTTAGTTTTCCTTTGGAATCAAGAATTATAAAACCTTAGTTAAAACCCTATATACATGTCCAAGTATTTGTTTATGAATATGGAAAATATCCTCAAATTTTGGTAAATGATAGAGTGAGTGGGTTCCTAAATATACATTCTTGTTTGATAACTAGATGTGGATGTGGCTCTGGACTATAATTAGCTAGGGGTAAAAACTCTAGAAAGGTGATTTCTTCCAGAGTTGACCCTAACCTGGTACATGACAATGGGCCTTATTGAATAAATGGGTTGAAATTCCTAGGGGATATGCTTTAGAAATTCACAAACACATGTCAAAATATCATGATGGATTTTAATATATTTTTTCTATTATTAACATATGATAAAAGTAAGGTGTCATTGATTAATGAAGGTGTTATAATTTATACTTCATATAAGTGATTTTTTATAATTATTTGGTTCTTCAATATGATAAATATTTCTTACTCAATGCTTTTTCATATTGTCAATTATGGGAACTACAGAGAACTATAGTAATTTAGAATGTGATTGAAAATATACAGATGAGAATTCAAATTGGATAGTCACTAGGGTAAAGGATGTTGTGATCATGTCTACTCAGTTTCCATGGAACATGAATAACATTGTGTACATTAACCAACTCTTGGACCCACTAAAGGAGAGAAGGATGGAGTTCTATCAGAGTTAGGGTAGTGGATACCATGTATGCAAGAATATTTAGTTTTATTGGGATTAATAATGGGGAAATAATCACTTAAGTGTATGTGTTAGATTTATAAGAATATGTTTTAACTGCAGAAAAAGAAACAAAGCATATAACTTCTACCAAAAAATGAAGTGATTGGTTAAATAAATGGATGGGAATACTGGTCTCCCAAAGAAATAATAAAAGCTAAAATTATTTATGTGTAGAATGAGTGGTTATTACTCGAATAGTTCTCCCCTATGGATTACTTATGAAGTGAATTAGCAATGTGGTATAAGTAATCATTATATTGTAAATAAAGTTGAGACTACAAATTAAATTTGAATGGAAAGAGGTATTAAGTAATAAGATGATGTATCCTTTTTATCTATTATGAATTCAGATTATTAATGATGTTTTTTATGTACTTGGATTCATGAAATATTTAAAATGAACGGCCAAAAATATAAATATTGTTCATTTACTTTTTTTAAAATCAGGTGTTAAAAGTTTACATTTAATTATTCCAATGGACATGAAATGTGATTTAATGGTAAAGTTATATTTTAAATAAGGTAAGGTAAAGCAAAATATTTCCCTTATTTCAAGACAATTTTGATTCAATAAAGATATTTTGGATATGAATATGTAAATTGAGTAATAATGATTACCTTGGAACTAATTATGTACTTGTTGATAATATGCTATGCTATCAGGGATGATGTTAACAACATTTTTGAATAAATGGAATATATCAAATATACATTGGAATAAAGAAACATGATTCACTTCAATAATGAATTGTTGTAATTAAGTTTATTACCAAGATTCAAGAGAATACATGATAAGTGTTTTGACATGATTGGAATGTGACTGTCAAGAGACACATTATGATATATGGGGGTCAATGCTAAATTGTTTTTTGAAAAATTTGGTGACCTTGTTTCTATATTTTTCGAAAATTATCTTTTTGAATGGTTATAAGGTTAATCCATTCATGGAAAAGATTATGTTATTATTTTTTTGACATTTTATATATTAATGTATTTCTCACCATATGAGGATTTGGGCATATCAGATAGCATTTTAGAACATTTTTTTGTGATAAAAAAAAAAGACAGACTGGCCTATTATTCTATTTATAGATCTCATGATCTACTAATTCATCAGGAATGAAAAATACATCTTCATTTAATGGAATTATAGATGAAGTTGTGGTTTATCAAGGCATAAAAAAGGGAATGGTTGTCCGGAATAAATGTAGATATATCTTTTCATAAAATTTCTTCAATATTAGGAAAACGATATACAATTAAAATGCCTTCCTAATACCTTAATTTTTATTCAAATGATTTCCTTTTAAATAATAACATGTTTGTAACATATATCCCCTCAACAATCCATTAATCATTCGCTTTATTTTTATTGATTGCCTCAATCACTCCACAAAAATATTTACACATTTCCTCTAAGTCTGTGATTTCACATGGACCAATGTTCTCTAATGTGAAATCCTACTTATTTTTTAATTTAGATAACCATTATTTTTAGTCATTCCCTTTTTAAATGAAAGTTATACCCTTCATTTTTATGATGTTGGTTTATATAAAATGTAAATTAATGTATTAAACCATTGAAAAAATTGAAAAAATTCTAGGCAAAATTCATTTTACGGGTGGTGTAATGTTGCACCCCAAGATTTTGTGAAATATTTCTTCCAATTAATTGAATCTTTTCGATATTTTTCATTTGATAGAATATTTCATATATATATATATATATATTATAAAAAATTATTATGCTTGGATTGAGTTATATGAAAAACAAAGTCTATATTTTTATACAAAAAAAATGTAGATTATCTTGTTGTATATTTAACACTATACATGGTTTTTGTTACACTCAACATTTAATTCTTTTCATAGATTGCATTATCCGCAATACTGAGTTGTATAGAACAATAGTGTTTTTTAAAATGTTATTATTTAATATAATATGATATAACATTGTGGTTATGCTATTTTTTATAAATTTTATTAGCTAACATATGAAAATATATGGTTTATATTATGAAATTATTTGTTATATGTTAATTATAAATGAAAATATATAACAATTTTTTATAATTTTAGTAGTTTTATTTTTTAATTCCCCAATGTCATGTTGACATAAATAACTAAATTGATTACAAGTATTGAATTATATTAATTAAATATATTTTTTAATATTCAAAAAAATATTTATTATATTCATCTAATAGATTTTATGGGAATAAGATTTGAAGAAACCCAATCTTATGTGTAAAAAACAATTTTTTCAAAAGGGTAATTTAATGCCTTTATATGGTAAAGCCATTTTAAATCAATTTTTTGACAATTTAATATTTTTTATTTTATAAAATAAACCACTTATTTTAAAGTGGAATATAAAAATTTACATTGGTCTAAATTTTGGTTTTTTTGATAATTTTATTGTTATTATGAATAATAAAAAATACCAAATTTTAAATGAAAACAAAATTCTTCATCAAAATAATTTAAAGTGGTAAATTGTTTTTGTATTTTATTTAAATAATAATTAGATAATGTTTTATAATTTTATATAATATAGGTCAATGGAATTGAATTTACATTGAATTTAGATATAAATAGGTTTCAATATTTTTCATGTTCTATCATTGTTAACCCATTTTCTCACACTGTCAACAAGATGAATTTTATATTAATTACATCAACTTATGTGATTTTCATTTTAAAAAATTGAATTTTTATTTGGAATAAGAGGGTCCAAATTATTTTGAAATGTTTATTTTTTTCTCATTATAAATTGTAACATTAGTAATTTTTATTGACATGTTAAAATGTACATAACATAATTAATGAGTAAAAAATAATATTATTAATAATATTAAATTACCAAAATAATTTTAATAATTTCATTAGATAATATTTTTTTGACCACAATCATACTTGGGACGAAATTATAACCTTTTAAGGCCAATTTTATGAGAGTAATACATTTATTATTATTTTTAATGAAAAGATAACGATTTCATTCACATATTCTCAATAACTATATCATATTCATAGAGGGTTATAAAAAATAATTTAGAAAATAAATATTAAATTGAAACATAAATTTTTTTTCTTTATGATGTTAATTTCATTCTATTTTTTATGAAATTAATAAATACCATAAAGGCTTCTATAATTATGATGCAATTATTTTTTAAGTAATGTATATACAAAATAAATGATATTTAAAAATATTAAATAATTATAATTTGATATTAAAACTGTAATCCAAGAATCATATGGATTAATTTGACTTGTTAGGGATTATTTAATATGTTTTATCAAATATATATTTGTCCAATGATATTTCTAATGATGAAAAATAATTAATTTTGTTAAAATTGTAAATAGTGATATTTTATGAAATTAATGTTTTTTAAAAAAAATTTAACAACCATAAAAATATTAAATAAGGAAATTAAGATGATATATGGTCGAAAAAATAATAATGTTACCTTTTATTATCCAATTTTTAGAGAATCTGGTTTTCTCTCTTTCAGACATTGGAAAATTCCTATGAATAATTCTAGAGCAAGGCCTGAAGACGACGTACGATTCAGAGGCCCGATGTTCCCGGAATTAATTTTATAAAAATATTAAGTTTTTTATACTATGCACATGTCGGGGTGTGATATCTCCTAAACGGTAGCTCTGAATGGGAATATGAGGGCACAGTTGCATCTGGAATGTGCTGTTTAACCTAGACATGGTGTAAATATTGCGGGCGCGGGCCTACTGTGGAAAACACCACAAGGGGTGTTTTCATAAATAAATGGAAAATTCTAATTATGAACGTTAGCTTGAATAACTCCGGAATGGGGTCTCGGATCGGAAATTTGAGTCCTCTATTGAGTTTAGAACAGCGTGTTTACCCTAAGGGTAACCTTATCCTTTTTCGCGTCCAGTGCGGGGGCGAGGGTGTGTCGGACCGGGTGGTTAAGTGGATATTTGTTGGAAACAGCCCCCCTTCCTCTTGGACATGCGCAGTGGAAGATTTTCCTCCTCCCTACCCTTCATCCTTCCGTCAATGGCGAATCGGCGACCGAATCGTGTGATCAAGGTGTCGTTGGACACAGATCGTCATGGCTGGCGTTCCTTGATCGTGTTACGGCAGCTACGGGGCATGCGAAGCTTTTGCGTTTCGCCAAAAGGTAGGCGGTTTGAGTTTTAATCCCATGATTCCATTTTTGATGCTAATTGCTTCGTTTTGTTGTTGTAGTAGTGAATATCGTGCCCCAAGGGTGGCGCTGGTACCATCCGATCACAAAAACGTACCGTCGGGGTGCCCCTGGTGGTCCACCAGTGCGATGACACCAGCGCGACGAAACCGGAAATAGCGGACCCGCAGTGGTCCACAGTGGATCACGGTGGTGCGGAGCACCATGCGGTGAAGGGACGCAGGCCGGGGTGGGTCGGTGCGGGCCGGTCTGACCACTTTTTAATACACGGGTGGTATTTAATCCCCCGTTTCATGCAATCTGAGGGTCGGATTCGTGTGCCGTATATGGCGATGCAACCCTGACGATGAGGTGAACCCTCCATTGTGGGTTTGGGAGTTTTATGATTTGGGATCATGGCCCAGGATCTTGAAACATCGTATTAAATAATAATATTTTTTATTATTCGACTTCGGGTCGTTGTATCTTCTACACGGAGCGTCCAATTGTCGTGCCATCACTGGAGTTGATACCCTGATGGTACGGCAGACTATTCTCATTGGTTTTCATGTGTTCAGCCTGAATTTGGGGTGTGGGCCCCACGAGGCCGGGTTTGGCCATTTACGGAGAAACTCATCTTTCTCACCGGGAGTCCGATTTTGGTGAATGAATAGTTGATCCTATGTGTTTTTTCCAAGAGGATCACAACTATGTGATCCGTTCTATGAGTATCAGGATCCAGGGGTGGGCCCCACTCGAGCTAGCTTGGGTGAATTTTACCTTTTTCATTGGGTGAACATTTGGGACGAATGATTAGTCGATCCTGTGTCTTTTTTGAGAGGATTGCAATGGTGTGATCCATTCGATTAGTATCGGGATTGAGGCATGGGCTCCACCTGATCTGGCTTTGGTGAATAGTACATTTTTTGTTGGGGGTCCAATTGCGATGAACGAGTAGTGGATTACATGTGTTTTTTCGAGGGGATTGGTGTGGTATGACCCACCAGATGGTTTTTGGGAACATTTTGTGGGCCCCATATGGGCTAGTTAAGGTGAATAGTGCATTTTTCATCGGTTTTCCATTTCAGGTGAGCAAACAGCCTTTCCTGCGTGTTTTCTACATGGATCGCGATGGTGGCCTCAGTATCGGCCTTGGAGGTGCGTAGTGTGGCGTTGTTGTGGGTCACTTGGGTTAGCAACGTTTGGATCAACAATGGTTGAGGGTACTCCCTTGGTTCATTTCTACAAGGTTTCGCACGGCTTCACAACCTCAGTATAGGTTTCTTATCTTCTCGATGGTATGTTAAATCTGTTATAGTTGTGGAATCCCTCCAGTGGGCTCGGAGTGGGATCCTCTAGCATCGTTAACCTAGATCGGGTACTTGGTATCGCTGTGACCTCTTATCCACAGGCGGTGTTCTACTATCTAGTAGATTAAACCCATAAGGTTTGTTTCATCATCAGGAATATGATCCCCTACGCAGTTGTACGTGCTCAGTATGGTTGTGGCATCGTCGGGTATATGATCCCCTACTCAATGTACGATTTCTGTAGGGTTGCGACATCATCAGTTCGATCACCTATAGTGCGAGATGTACCAGATAGGTTTTTGATATCGTTTTGACCATCATGACATGGGTGATGATCCTCTATCTGAGTGACATGTTTTTTTGAGCACCAAATCGGGTTGTGGTATCCCCCAACGGATCCTGGGAGTGATCCCCTATCTGTGTGATCTACGAATTCCAGATCGAGTTGTTGTATCCCCCAGTGGACCCTAGGAGTGATCCCCTATCTCTAAGATCTTCGTATACCGGTGTGGGTTCTGGTATCGCCTAGCGGACCCTGGGAGCGATCCCTTGTCTGAGGAGTTTGGTAGATATGTTGTTTCAGTGAGTTTTCCGATGTGGTGATACCTAACGAGCGTGATCTCTCCGGTGACCGTCTGAGGTGTTTGTGTGGGAACCGATGGAGTGTTTCTCTCTGATGGGTGTCATCTTGGATGACAGTGATGCTGGAGTGTGCTCTACTAGTTGTGAACTATTTTTGGATATTAGTTTGATACCTCATGTGGCATGGTGCGTGTGCTGAGTGTATCTGGATTGTTCAAGTTATATGTATGGGCATAATCCTGGATTGAGCTAACTAGTTTTGTTTAGACGAGGATGGTCATGAGATGTAGTTTCTCTCTCATATGGGTTCCCTCTGGCTGGGATGACCGGACTGTTGCCTTTCATTTTCTCTCTTTTGTTTTGGGTTTTTGGGTTCCTACTGAGTATTGTTATACTAACTCCTGCACGGGCTTTGCACACACATGTTAGTTTTTTATGCATACCACATGGCATTTGAAAGAGTCCCGGAAGGACCTAGAGAAGGAGGAGCTTAGTGAGTGGGTTTGACCAGGGTGAGTATTGAAGCTGTGCCGAGGAGCTTACCGGTAGGTGTTTTGGCAGTGTTTTCCCCTTATTCTAAGTAGGTTGGAAGCTTTGCAGTTTTATTCTGGTTGGCCCTATTTTTCCCTTTTGTACATCTGTTGTACTCTGGTTGTGGGATAGTTGTTGTAGGATCGAAATAGTGATGTAGATGCTTAATATACAAGAGGGGGGTGAATTGTATACTTTAAAAAATTCCGTTGGAACCTTTAAAGTCAGTTAAGAATAACTATGTTTTCCTTAAGCAAAGGAAAAGGCTAAGTTTAACAAAGTTAAACTAAGAAAATTCACAACACCTCTAACACCGAATGCAAACTAGGAAAGTGATTCCGAATGAGGGTTCCGGAAATATGGTTCCGGAAGTTGACACTTAACAAAAGATTACAATATGAGATTCTACCATAAAGCGTATAGAATCTAAATGAAACAGAGTACAAATAAGGAAGTATAAGAAAGTTATACTTTCCTTATATTACAAAATGCAGCGGAATAAAAAAAAGTAGTAGAACTACTAGTAACAAGATATAAGTCTTTTAACCCAAAGAGAAGGGTATCCAACAACCTTGGATAAAGGTCCCTTGATTTATACTTTCATGAAAGTCTGTCTTACCCACACCAGGTTAAGCCCTCGATACGAAGATCTGAGTCTCTGTCTTGCTATCCCCGCAAGCCCTCAACTTCAAGGTAGTTGGCAACCTCTGTCTTCCTCAGCAAGAAAGCCCTCGAACTTTAAGGTAGTTGGTACCTCTGTCTTCCTATCCCTGGAATCCCTCGAATGTAATCACCAACATTCGGAGTCGCACGAAGCTTTGAGAGTTAATAAGAGTCTCTCTCTCTAGAAATCACTTCAAGCAAATTAGTCAGCCTTTCAGTACTTTTTCAGCCATCAGCTACGAGCTCTTTCAAATGAGCACCTATTTATAGGTAAGGTCGGCTCCTTCTCCAATGATCATATTTTCCTTAAAGATCATAGGGACCTATACACATGTCACTTAGACAACGGTTAGTTTATAACAAAATAGACGACATCGTTTTATAACAAAACAAGTGTAACAGAATGTACGACATCTTTTTAAACTCTAACATAAAAGTTCGGAATGAAAACTTCGGAGTGAAGGTTCGGAGTGTAATGAAAATAATAGAGAGTAGAAAAATTATAGTAATGTAAGTAATATAGAAGTTCGGAGTCTAACATTGATATTTTTCGGAGTCTGAATTAATTCAGATTGTATAAAACAAAGATACTCAAATTCTGTTTAATAGGTGAATTCGGAATGAGAATTCGGAATAGGAATTCGTCATCAGAAATCGTAATGAGAATTCGTCATTAGAATTCGTAATGAGAATTCGTCATCAGAATTCGTAATGAGAATTCATCATCAGAATTCGTAATGAGAATTCGTCATCAGAATTCATAATGAGAATTCGTCATTAGAATTCGTAATGAGAATTCTTCATCAGAATTCGTAATGAGATTTCGGAATGAGATTTCTTCATTAGAACTCGTAATGAGAATTCTTCATTGGAATTCGTAATGAGAATTCTTCTTCAGAATTCGTATCATGAATCTAGAATAGAACTTAGTCAGAGTTCATATCCGGAATTCAGAATGAATATTCCTTATAGTTCTTATCCAGAATCCGAATCCTAAAACAGAATGCTTTATAACAAATTTTCATCGATTCCGAGAAAATGAAACCGAATCTCATACTTAAGAAAAATATGGATGAAAATATGATAAGGATAATTTTTCTTATAAAAGCGATTTCCCTTAAGAAAGCAATTTTCCTTATAAAATCAATTTTCCTTATAAAAGCAATTTTCCTTATAAAAGCAATTTTCTTTAAGATAAGATGTTTGTGATTTTCAAAACAAGAAGGAATGGAAAAGTTATAAGGAAAACCTTATTGACTCAACAGTTGTATGCATGCATTTACTTTTTAGTTTTATATATCCCTACACTTTTTCATGGAGGTGTATGTTGGAGCGTGTGTACGGGTTCCTTAGGATACTGACTCCCTTTTGTTTGATAGCCTACTCGGCGCTAGACCCCATCCCCTGGCCTATTGGAGGTGGGCTTGGGGAGTTGCAGATCGAGCCCTATTGGTTCGGGTCGAGACAAAGTTGTATCAAAGGAGGTTCCACATTTGGGATCTCAAATTGTAGCTGGTCTAGCTGTAAATTTGATTTGGGATTCATAGTAGTAGTGTTAGGATGTTTCGAGTTCAACTTTCAGGCTAGAGACTCCAGTGTTGGTGCGGCGGCCGATATATCCATACACCAGGACTCTGACAACCTTCTTTTCAACTCAGTATGTTTGTACACTGGACGCAGGGGACATAATTGTGCATGCATCATATAAGACTGGATTTTGGTTTTTTCATTGTCCTTCTTGAGTCAGCTCTCCAGATATACTCTTTGACCATGGTGCATCTTGATTGTATTTTAGGATACCTCCACGACGACAGAGAACAAGGGTTCTGCAATAGGCTTGTGCTGACAGTCCACCCAGTGTAGAGGCTTTGGGGCAGGGCGCCGGTTGTAATGCTATACCTCTAGGTGGTCTTCTAGTTGAGACACTATATATTGAGCATCTAGTAGGGTCGGAAGTACAGGATGAGTTTGCGCGCAGGCTGAGTGCACTGCATGAGTTCCAGAAGCAGCGACCTCGGAGGTTCTGGGGTGATCCAGACCCCCAGCCAGCTGATGACTGGCTCGAGGCAGTCACCCTTGTTTTTCACTTAGTGAGGACACCTTCAGATTAGATGGTGGTCCATGAGGTGAGCCTTCTGTATGGTTCGTCCGGGTGATGGTGGAGTTTGGTGATGTAGTCCCATGACGAGGATATTCTCACGTGGGAAGAGTTTGTGCGGATCATTAGGGAATAGTTTTATCTGGTGTCTATGAGATCACTGCAGATTCAGGAGCTTCTGTAGCTTCGACAAAATGGCATGACCGTGTCAGAGTACTCCGCGAGGTTTACAAATGTGTCTCACTACTCCCTGTATATGGTTAGAGACCCATTCTTTAGGGATAAAACCTTCGGGCCGGGCCTACAAAGAGACATCCGGGCTGGTGTGGTTTCTTTGTGTCTGCCCACCTATGTGGGAGAGCTGGAGCGGGCCCTAATGGTGGAGATCTTTATGACTGAGCAGACCCCACCTGTTAGTGTGGGGCATGCGTGATCTGAAACATCGTCAGTCGGATCAGCATCTGGTTGTCGATGGCAGACTTAGGGGCCAGGACGTGGATGAGGTTTTAGGAGGTGACCCTTGGATGGAGGATTTGGGGATGAGGGTTCACAGAGCTCGCATGCTAGTTTTGGTCAGTTGCATGAGAGGTGTTGTTACGCTTGCAACGGTCGAGGACATCTCTCTAGAGATTGTACGACCCGTCGTGCTGCTGAGAGGGTGATGGTTGACAGACCGCCTTGGGAGAGGCATCATCTCGAGCAAAGAGATCCGTAGGGTGGCGGACATGGCGATGGAGATGGTGCGACAGTAGGAGGTGGTTGGCGGTATCAGTTGACACCACCCCCACTCCAGGTGGTCCACACCATGATCATGGAGCTAGATAACGTGGGAAAGGATAGCTGAATACCCTAGAGGCATTTGACCCAGAGGCTCTGTGGGTGGATAGAGGTACGCCTTGTTTCCTTTCTACTTTCTGTAGTAGTTTTATAGACACTTTTTAGAGGTACAAATCCTTTTCCATTTCTTTCTCAGGTTTTTTTTCAGGGTGTTGGTAAGACCATGTGCGGGTGATGTTCGGTGTGCTTCGAATGCGTGATGAAGAGGGATCCATCCCCTAACGAGACGCGTGTTTGTGACACAATTAAACCCGTACGAGCGAGACAGTGCCTCCCAAAGTGGATAGTGTTGAGGTGTGGTGGATGAGTCCCTCTGACTTATGCATTCAGGAAGAGGTGTTTGTTGGTGTACTCGCTGGCGTAGGAGACCCAGTTGAAAGTACAGTCACATTCCTTGTGCTTATGGATTTTCAGGGACGAAAAGTTCTACAGGGGGGGGATTTTGCAACTACGGTTTTGGAACTTCCAGACTTTGGAATATTTCTATGAGAAATTCCAATGCTATGCTTGAATACGGCGTGCGATTCTGAGGCCCGGTGTGCCCAGAATTACTATTATAAAAATATTAAGTTTTTTATAATATGCACATGGAGTGGGAGTGATATTTTTTAAACAGTAGATCATAACAGGATCTAAGGGTACGGTTGTGTTTGGAATGTGTCTTCTACCCAGGGCGAGGTGTAAACATTGCGAGCGTGGGCCAGCTATGGATAACTCCACCATAGGCATTTTTGTAAATAAATGGAAAAGTCTAAGTAGGATTTTTTTCTTGAATAACTCATGAAAAGAGTTTCATATCGGAAATATGAGTCTACCATTGCGTTTGGAACAATGCGCTTACCCTATGGGAGGCCTTATCCTTGTCCGTATTAGGCGTGGGGTCAGGGGCGTGTCTGGCCGGGGGGTTAAGCGGATATTTGTTGGAAACAAATATATCTTCCCACCCTTACTCTTGGATGTTTGCAGTGGAAGAGTTTCTTCCTCCCTTGTGTTACACCTTTTTTCAATGGGGAATTAGAGAACGAATCATGCGTTCAAGGTTTCGTTGGACCAAGATCATGACGGTGGGCGATCCAAGATCATGCAGCGGCAGCTACGGGGTGTGCGAAGCTTTGACGTTCCACCAAAACATAGGTGGTTAGAGTTTTAATCTCCTAATCCAGTTTTTGATGAAAGTTTCTTTGTTTTGTTGTTGTATCCGGGAAGATCGTGGCCCTAGGGTCACAATGGTACCTTCGGATCGCAAAACGGACCACCGGGGTGCCCTCGGCGGACCCACAGTGGCACGCGGCGGTCGTCGCAGGCTGACCCCTTTTTAATACCCAGGAGTTTCTAAACCACCTTTTAATGCAATCCAGGGGTCATATTTTCATTCCATCTATGGTGACGTGACCCTGGAGACTAGGCGAACCCTGTGGTGTGGGTTTGGGAGTTTTATGTATCGGGATCGAGGCCCGGCAGCTTGAAAAGTCGAATCAAATAATAATATTTTATTATTATTCATCTTCGGGCCATTGTATCTTATACCTGGAGCGTCCGATTGACATGTCGTTAGTGGTGTTGAGACTGTAATGGTACAGTGGAATTTTTATGTTGGTTTCCAGGTGTTGGAACCAAGTTTGGGGTGCGGGCCCCACGAGGCCGGGTTTGGGCATTTTCGGAGAAACACAACCTTTTCACCATCAGTCCAATTTTGGTGAATGAATAGTCAATCATGTGTGTTTTTCCATGAGGATCGCAACGCTATGATCACTTCGATGAGTTTTGGGATTGAGGCATGGGCCCTACTTGAGCTAGCATCGTTGAAAAGTACCTTTTTCACCAGGGGTTAATTTGTGACGAATGAGTAGTGGATCCTATGTGTTTTTTCGAGTGGATTGAAACAGTGCAATCCATTAAATAAGAATCGGGATCAAGGCATGGGCCCCACCCGATTTGGCGTTGGTGAATAGTTCCTTTTTACTGGGGGACCATTTTGGACGAACGAGTAGTGGATTCCGTGTATTTTTCCGAGGGGATCGACGTGGTATGATCTGCTTGATGGGTTTCAGGATCATTTTCTGGGACCCACACGGGATAGCTATGGTGAATAGTTCCTTTATAACTGGTTTTCCATTTTGAGCGAGTAAACAACATTTCTTGCGTGTTTTCTGTGTGGATCGCGATGGATGCATCAGTATCAGCGTTGGCGGTGCGCAGTGTGGTGTTTTTGCGGGTTTCTCGGGTTAGCGACGTTTGGACCAATAGTGGTTGAGGGTACTCCCTTGGTTCATTTCTACGAGGGATCGTGCAGTATCACAACCTCAGTATCGGTTTGTGATCCTTTCGATGATATGTCTAATATGTTAGATTTGTGGTATCCCTCCGGTGGGCCCGGAGCGGGATCCTCTAGCATCGTTACCCTATGTCGGGTTATTGGTTTTGTTGTGCTCGCTTATCCATGGGCGGTGATCCAATATATATCAGTTTAACCCTGTAGGGTTTGTGGAATCATCATGAATATGATCCACTAAGCTGTGGGTTGTGCTCAGAAGGGTTGTGGCATCATCGGGTATACAATCCTCTACTCAGCGCGTGGTTTCTATAGGGTTGCAGCATCGTTAGTTCGATCCCCTACAGCGTGAGATGTACCAGATAGGGTTTCGGTATCATTGTGACTGTCATGACACAAGTGAAAATCCTCAATCTGAGTGACGTGTTTCTTTCTATCACCAAATCGGGTTGTGGTATCCCCCAACGGTTCCTGGGAGTGATCCCCTATCTGTGAGATCTACGAATTCCAGATCGGGTTGTGGTATCCCCCAGCGGACCCTGGGAGTGATCCCCTATCTGTGAGATCTTCATATATCGGTGTGTGTTATGGTATTCCCTAACTGAAACTAGGAGCGATCTCTTATCCGATGAGTTTGGTGGTTAGGTTGTTTCAGCGAGATTCCCGCAATGGCGATACCCGACAAGCGTGATCTCTCGGGTGAGCATCTGAGGTGTTTTTTTGGGAACTAATGGAGTGTTTATCTTGGACAGGTGTCATCTGGGATGACTATGATCATGGAGTGTGCACTCCTGGTTTTGAACCGTTGTGGGAGATGAGGTCGGTACCTCATGTGGCTTGGTGTGTGAGCTGAGTATATCTGGATTGTTCAAGGTGTATTTATGGGTATACACCTGGTTTGAGCTGACTATTTGTGTTTATCTGAGGATGGTCACAAGATGGAGTTTCTCTCTCATCCTTGTTCCCTCTGGATGGGATGAGTGGACGGTTTCCTTTTAGTTTATCTCTTTGGTTTTGAGTTTTTGGGGTGCCTACTGAGTATTGTTATACTCACCCCTGCACGGGCTTTTCCCGAACATGTTTGTGTCTTGTGCAGACAACAAGCCTTTTGACGGAGTCCCAGGAGGACCCAGAGCTGGCAGAGCTTAGTGTGTGGGTTTGACCAGGGTGTGTATCGAAGCTTTGCCGAGGAGCTTACTGGTAGGTGTTTTGGAAATGTTTTCCCTTTCTTCCGAGCATGTTGGACTATTTGTAATTTCCTTATAGTGGGCCCTATTTTTTCCCTTTTTTACATCTACTATACTCTAGTTGTGGGATAGATGTATGCATGCATTAACGTTTCATTTGTATATATCACTGCACTGTTTCATGGAGGTGTGTGTGGGTGCGTGTGTACAGGAACCATACGCTACTGCCTCCCTTGTGTGTGATAGCCTACTCGGTTCTAGATGCCAGGCTCCGTCCTATTGGAGACGGGCTTGGGGAATTGCGGCTCGAGCCCCGTTGGGTTGGGTCATGACACAATTTATACATTTCATGTAAAAATATAATTTTTATGATATTACAAATTCATATGTATATTTAATATTAAAATAGGTTAATTAATGGTTACTCAAAACGATAAGGATTAAAATAACAACAATAATTTTATAAAATACACTAGTTGATGAGATTAAAATATTATCTCTTATTAAATTCAAATACATTAAATATTGGGGGTATTTTTATTGATCTTGATTTTATTTTAATTTAATATTGTTTGAGATTTCAAAATTTCCCCTCACCTCAATTGTTAATGGGAACCTCTTCATTCACTTGTTAACTTCACATTGGGTCTCCTAGATTGACCAAACACTAAAAATTTATCTTCTAAATTTCCATATCACTATTATAGTTCTTCTTCTTATTCAAAATGATGTACTCTGAAGTCTTTTAGTCTAGCTCTTAAAGATATATTTCAAAGTAGAGCTAGTCACTCTAAACAATCACTCACTCATTCTACTCTTTTATACCTCCTCTAAATATATGATATAAAACTTTATGTAATAATTTTAAAGCCATAAATTTTCATTATAGTTATTATGATTAATAACACACCATTATAAATCTTATTTTTAATCAAATAATAAGTGAACGTATTGCTCCTCTGTACGTATGGTTTACCATCTCCACATAGTGATTAAATTAATTTTCCATAACCAAATTATATTTTTTGGAATTGTTATGGTTTTAATGTTTATATATTATATTATTTAAATATTTATACTTATATAATTATAATACCATATCTACCATTATACCAACCAATCTTTCAGAAAATGATAAGTTTCCTCATGCGTACGTTTGACATACCATCTCCACGATGAGACATGATTCATTTTTCATCTGTATATCATATGGATGGTAGTAAGGATTTATATTATGAATATGTATAATTGATCTAACATAAAAATTAATTTTTTAATTATAATATAAAATATAGTTTTATTTTTTTAATAATGGAATAAAATGAAAGCAGTGTTAGTGCGTATGTGTGGACTACAATTTCCATGAAGGGGGAATTTCATTTTATATTTATATATCTTATAAATAACTATAAATACATATATAATGGATATATATATGATATATATATGATATTTATTATTCTATATATAATAATTTCCTGATCTATGTATGAGTACCAATAATAACTACTCAAAACATGTTGGAGAAACAAAGTGATTATTTCCCGAAACATAACATAAACATACTATTATGAAAATGATTTTAATAAATAGTAATAAGAAATTTATGGTATTATATATATATTAATATGGTTTTATAATAATGTTATAATTATTTTATAATTATTATAATGAATGTTTTCAAGAGTAAGATGACAGTTAAGATATATGGTAATTGGATTTTATCTCATTTTTTCTGTGAGACACATGTCATATTAAACACTCGCTTCATTTGTGTGGGGTATATAATGAACTATATATTTTTATATTATTAAAATAAATTATTTAGTAATATTATCATCTTTTATTTATATTATTATTTCAGGGGATTCATAATTCTAAATATACCCATGTATTAATGGGATTTTTGTCCCACTATTATTTTTGTGGGACACATGCCATATACAATAACTGTTTCTTCTATGTTGTGTATGTTCCATTAATGAATTTATTTCATATCTATTATTTAGAAGATTATATTTTTTTATATCCATATAATTTTATTTCTTCCACTGGTAAAATGATTCAGCGTATTATAATGTCCTGAGTATTTATTTCATAATGTCAATATTATTTGCGATTGTCTCATTTCAACTATCTATTAGGGAATATTTATCCTTAATGTCCATGATATCTAAAAATGTTTTCAAAAAAATGGTTTAATATTCTACTATGGATTATTAAATTAATTTTATCCTTTTCTAGTTTTTACTATATTGTTTGAATGAGATATTTTTTTATTTTCCAAATGTGAACATGGTGATATTTCCAGAAAATCTATAAGAATAATGAATTCACTTGAATTATAAGAAATAAATGGGTTTTTAATATTTAACGGTTATATAATTTCCTTGAATATTTTATTTAAATACTAAATTTTTATTTTCATATAAAATTTTACTTTGAAAATTTCTGTTCATTTTAATAAGGCAAATTGATTTGAAATTCAAAAGGATATTTTCCCGAGGAAATATTTTCAAGTGATGTCTCCAAATTATTTTCCATATAAATTGATATGATATTATTTTTCGTTGTTATTCTAGGGATATCATTCAATGATAACATTATTATTATTTTTAATTTTGGTTTCATTTTATGATGGAATGATATTTATGAAAACCATTTATTTTATATGGGTTATCATATGATTAAATAATGTTTTTAAAACTCATTTAATTATGTTTTTTATGATATGAATAATGATTCATGTTCCTATAAAAAACATATATATGTATTTCATTATATGATTAATTGGACAAATATCACCCTCCAATGCATTTTCTAATGATAAATATATCTCATTTGATAGGCATGGTTGTAATTGTAGTTAATTTATTTCAGTAAAGGACATTGTCCACTAATATGGTATTTGAAGAGAACATTGATTTCTATGATGTTCATGGGAGTAATCAATGACTATTAAGATTGTATGGAGAGTAAACCCATAATACTTATATGGCATTGGATGTGATGTATAACTAATAAAGAAATCATTTTATTTACTTATGTGTCTTCCACAAGTTCCATATTTTAATTTCTATGATATGATTTGTTGGATTATGTTTTCAATTTCCATATGATTAATGTGTTCTGAAATGCCAATAATTATACTGGGATTCCTATTTATGATGTTGGATACATATATTGTGATATTCTGTTTTCATAATCATGTTCTCATAACTTTATGCTCATTATTATGTTTATATGTCTCCCTCATATACCCTTAATGAGCATCTAATTTCACCAATATTTATGATTCCATATACCAAATTATAATGGTATGTATTTTTTTATGTGTATAACATGGGTTCTAGTTGATAAAAACCTAGTGGGAGATAATATCGGTCACTTATGTACCACTATTTTATGTTTGCATGCATCCAAAGGAACTATACTAGTAAGGAAACATGGAATCTGTTTGTGCAATTTATTAAATATTTTTAAATTTTAATTTAACATAAAAGTATAAAATTTTTGTGTCATTATATTAATAATACTTCTTAAATCTATAATATAGTACTAGAATATACAATAATTCCATATATGGGATGACTCAACCTCATATCCTCTCAGATTCAATATACAATTCAAAACATCATCAAATTATCCTAATAACTACCTACATTTTGAATTTGTATTTATATCCAAGAAAATAATTAGATGAATGAATAAGGGATTTGAAATTTTTTATTTCAGGAACATTAATAGAGAACCACTAACATAGGATCAAAACAGATATATTACATGATCTAAATGGAATTCGTGATTCCCATAGGCTGTTGACTAGCACCTGAGAATCAATGAAATCATTTCATAATTGTATTACCCATCTGTAAGTAAAAACGAAGCGTTAGATATATAATCAAATATTGGACCTAAAAATATGTCATAAAAAAAGTCAATTTTTTTGGTATAGAAAAGGGAAAACAAGGTAAAATCCAAGTACACAGTCCAAGAACAAATCTAAATGTGTTTAATTTGATGACCAATATATCGATTTGTCAAATGAGATACAACCCACCATAGTACCCTTATACACCCATGACATTCTATACATAAAACCTATTTCTTTATTGTGGAATATTTCCCTTTATTAAATAATAATAAATATGGTATAAGAACATCTAGGGCTATGTACTAGGTGTGATCATAAAACCCTAGTGGGATCACACCAATTGTTCTATAAGATATTATTTTTAAATAATAAAAAATTTGTTATTTTTAAATGAAATTATGGAATAATGTACAATTATAAAATATTTAATATAAAACATTGAAATTAAACATTCACAATAGATTGTAAATATTTTAATATAAAATTATTTTCAAATAACATTAAAACAAAAAAATACCATTTCTAACTCATCCATTGTAATTCTATTTCATGAAAACATCACATTAGAATGTACCGTTAGGATGAAATTGGTCTGGTCAATATATGATTATCATACAATGAATAATAAAATCTAGTATACACTATTCTTATCCACATAATTAATGTCGAAAGAGTATAGGAATTTACCAATGTATGATTTCCCCCAATAATGTTATGTAGACCAGCCCCTAAAAAACCATAAAAATGATAATAGAATTATGATGATGTGTGATTAAACTACTAGTCAATTAAAAATACTCATTCCAAAACCATTATTAAGTATCCCTACATCCTGTGCATTGAGCTTACCAAAACATTTCAATGAAATTACAATATTTCATGAAACAATTCCATGACACATTCCACTTCAAAACCAAATATTGAAATCTTTTTTATCCAACAAAACCAATTGTGATTTAATACTAAGATCTCATTATCAAATATAATTGGTAAAATGATCATATATCAATAAACACCACAAAAAAATTTCAATAAATCATATATTATTACATTATTAATATATAAATATTGTTTTTAAATGATTGATCTAGTGATGTTCATAAAAAATACATATAGTGAACCAACCCACATCCAATAAAAATGAAAAAAAATAATTTGGATTAATACAAAATAAGATGAAATGTGCTCTAGGAAATTAGAGAGAATCCTATACCCATAATTGATAATTTGGAATCTCAATACCATCATTTTCTATAATAATGTAAATTAGATAAACAACATTTCTCAAATATTGCTGAAGAAGACTCAATTATAATGAATGTTTTGGAAAATTATTCCTAATTACTTAACATAGATATAAAAATCCATTTAGACCTCACATTAAAATTTAGATATATAATAAAAATACCAGATTAATGGTTGGGTAAAATGTGAGAGGAGAAGATCTAAAATATCAAATAAGGATGTAAAATAATAGACACGCACATTGGAAATACTAGATACATCCCTGAATGATCTGATAAAATGGCCATAAGGAGGTATGTAATCTCTTAAATCTCTATATAATGTCTCCTTGGTCGATAAATTTTTTCATGGGAGTAATAAAAATTCAAATAATATATATATTATGTCTTAAAATATTTATTGGAATGAATTAAATCAAGTTTCATACATTGGTCAAACATTATAAAAACATTTGTGCCAATCGTGCCCCCCTTTCTAGGATACAAGAGAGTCCACATGCATTTTTCTCATAGTATGACAAACCATGAACCAACCATGTGAAAATACTGTGCCCCATGGTTCACAGTATGTGGATAAAATGACATATTTTGGTATAACGTTGAACCTATCCATGAACCCTCCTTTAGAACTACATAAAATTGATTCATGACTTTCTAGGATAATAGGAACTATTTACCCTACTAGTTTTCCAAACCATGCAAAGTAACATAAAAATATAATTTCTCAAAAAATAATGAAAGGTTGAGTAAAAAAATATTGTAAAAAAAGAGATATGTAAATCATAAATTGATTTGGGGATGTAAATAGTTTCTAACCATGTCACATTCTTCTATAACATTGTCATTATTTAAAAAAAATTATCCAAAAATTATTGAGGTCATTGTTCCCTAATCGATAATTCCCACAACAATATCTCAAAAGTGATACATTTGTTCCACCAAGTCAAATAGACACATGGATTATAAATTCCACATTAGACATTCACTTGGGAATCAACAATCTATACGAGTTCATCAACTATAAACACATCCAGATCTGGAGAAATATTTTTCTCATTCATGATATAATAAGGATATGTAGGAAAATTCATGGGATTATAATATGAAATAAATTATATGTGATAGTAAACAGTTATGGTAACACCAGATGATAGATCGACTTTCAATCCTCCCAATAATTCCCAATGGTCTGACAGATCTCGTATCTAAATTACATAAATCTCGAGGATGACAATGACCCAACCAAGGTTATACATTCAAGTAAAGCTAGTCACCAACTCATAACTCCACAGGAAAGCTCTGATGGTTGAAAATAATAAATGACTACTTGATCAATTTATATTTCTCAAAAAATGACATCAATCAACACTGATATATCCTAGAAAATTATTATTCCAAAAAGAGAATACTCATCTACCTCTAACTGATAAAGATTATATTTAAATGGTAAGTCTTAAAAGCCTCAAAATTTTCATTTATGATATATTTCATATAATTATTATTATAAGAAAACACAAGTATTCCCTGATTGATATCCCAAGTTCAATCAAAATATAGAATATAAGCATAGAACATGTCCCCTTGGATCATAATAGCACATGTTTTCTGGCCATCTGTCTGATGATAGTAACCCATACTAAATATAACCTGATTCTTCATCACCTACTTGATTACCTTCTAGACCATGGACATAAATCAATGATCATTGATTGATCCAGTATCAAATGGCACGTTATTGAAACTCAAAAGATTCTTCATTAACAGATTCCTCAAATCCTTGTGATTAGTGGTTTCCAATCAAAGAATAAATTCCTATGACATAATAAATTAATCAATCACCACCCATATATCATTAATTACCCTAGGATTCCATGATAATACAATAATGAAATATATTGATACCTCATACAATTTCCAAACAGGAATTTTAAGAGGGTTCAATATACTATAATTATTTTGGTGCGCAAACATAATTTGTTGGTAGGTACAGAAATGAGAAAAAAATTTAGATATTTCAATCTTAATTCCCAAACATAATAACAGCCACATCATGTCAATGTACATCTTCATATTTATAGGGTGAACATACCATGTGGAAATATGGAAATACTTTATCGACGTATTCCTAATATATACATGGATGATGTACCAACTCTTGAAGTAAAGAAGTCCTTCCAATTATAGGTACAATCCAATAATGGTATACCCACAATATTACGCTTCCATAATTTCCCTTACATCAATGTCCTGGTATTTATGAGGACTAATTGACTCAAGGAGAGATTACTTCAAATAAAAAATTCCACGAATCATACTTGTATAATACTATCTTTCCACTAATTGTATCTAAGGATATAATCCCATAATATCCCATTAATCCTTAAATTATAGGATAAATTTAGAATGATTTTTATATTAAATTAATTTAGAACATACATTCCACTTTCTATGGGATTCAGAGATGTCAAAATCAAACAACTAATGATATTCAACCCAACCCCACTACTAATGGTTTATTTTTTTCTGTTGACAAGATATATCCCAAAATAATTTGATATAAAATAAAATTTAATGTTTCTCTAAAAAATTAGTGTCACCAATATATAAGAGAATGGATAGAATAGGCATGTTCAGTATCATATGTGGGATTGTTCAATTTTTGTAGGCTAATCATTATGAGTTGTAATAAAGTACATGATTTCATTGAATTAGCATGTAATCATGTCCTAAACTGTATAATAAAAATAAAATTTATATCCATGACTATCATATAGTAAAAAATTTAAAATTGTTGATATCAGATCTCATTTATATTAATTAAGTAATTTGTATAAAATTTTATCCCCTAAACTTTATACCCTTACAAAGGAATTGATTTGGAATTTTATTCTTGTTTGATGACGTCATTCCTGAATCATTGATAATAAATATCTAAATCATATAACATATTTTACTCAATGAAATTACTATTATTTCCCATGAAAAAAATATATCCACATACTCTCAGTCAACTATAACACAATGATCTAGATCCAAATATCATAAAAGCCTCACTTCCTGAATCCAACAATATATTTTTTACTTCATTTCATATTGTTGAAGAAATAGCAAAGTTACTTTAGACTGTTTAAAAATATTCACATGATTTTACATGGAATATTAATATTCATGGATATCATCTAATAACACCATGACAATGGGGTTGAGACACTGATGATATATGTTGTTCATTACATCTTATAACTATATGATCATTATTTGTCCTACAGATGTCACAAGATAATCACATTGGGAATACCTATTTTTGAAATTACACTTCTAGATATCCTACTCTTCTTCTCTATGATCATGATAACAAGATATAAGTTTATCATCAATAACTACTTTTTTCCCTTTAATCGATCAAACATTTCATATATATATATAAAAGATATTAATTATTAATATTCAATCAATTAATATTCTAATGTTATTTGCAACGATTAATTGTTCCACCATTCTTCTTGGAAAATATCATATGTTCTACACATGTTGATTCTCTTAGAATAATGCAGAGCTTATCTTCGGAATCACCTAATCAAATCATTATCTCGTTCAACACGATTGGTGACATTGGATTTGATTATATAGATATTATATGAGTCCCATGAACAATGTCAATTAAGAAATCCACCAATATATTTTAAGGAATACTAAATAAATCATCATGTACTACATTAAGGAAATACCTAGGCACTAATGGAAGATCCCAAATTGAGTAATCATCACAAAACACTACTATAAAAGAAGATAAAAAACTCATTGATAATGGATAAATATGTCTAGTTATGTTTGACCACATATCCCATTTACATTGTGATAACCATGACCTCAAATTTGGGGTGGTAATTCACATCTTAAAATTCTATTAATTAACATTGCCTCCATGGGAAAAATTCCATCATACTAATCACATCAAAGAGATCCATGTTGATAATTGAAAAATACCAAAAAAATTATCAATGTTATATGTTGATAATGAACACATGTGGTATAAATTACCCAATTCCCCTTTCTCATGAATATATGTTTCCAGTTTCATAATCGATATAATGAGTTACATTGATGGTTTTAATATATCTGAAAATGTGTTGACAAAACAAATGAGAGGCAGATGAATCCAATAGGATTTTCTTCATAGACTATTCATTAAATATCACACATATTAATACTGAATCGACAACCCCATCCTCCACTAACAAATTCTATAATAAATGATTATTATTCACTCTAGAGGATAGTGTATGGATCCATATATAATTATATATTTTTTATTGTGAAATGTTTCCCATTGGAGTTGAAGAAACTGAGCCATAAAGAGATGAAAATAGATCTCGAAATAAACTCTATAAAGAGCATGATTGAGAATATGAACTAGATGTATTTGGAGGTGTGGAACAATAAATATTAGAGAACCCCATCTTGGTACATTTGTAGCATGTTAGGAGAATTATTCTAGCTAATATCAATGGTGTACATGGAGCCCGCTATTCGGATCTAGCACTATTACGTCAATGAGTCTGAGGCCACATTATCTCTTTTCAATTTGATCTCATGAAATTTTCAAAATGTTGAGGAATTACATCCATTCATTAAATTTAAAATAGATATAACATCATGATTAATTTTCTTATCCAGTTTATTTTTATTGGTGACAAACATCAATATGAAGACATGAGAATGAATGTATGGTTATAAAAGGGTTCTGATATCTCTATGACATTAGGTTGTTATTTATCACTACGTCAAGAAGAATCATATAACAATTTATGAAAATGAAAACTATACTCTATCAGTGATCAATAAACAATATTAATAGATAGAACCCCAATGTACATAGCATTGATAAGAGATAATATGAATATCTATAGAACGAATATTGTCTTAAATTCTTTGTACTCTAAGCTCTCATGTTTCTTTCACAATACAACCTCATCCCATGACCTCTTAAAAGGTACCTCAATATTAAAATTATCACACTTCCCCTTAAAAATATTTTACTAAAAAATAATTAATATATATCGGATCAATCTTATCTAGAAAATACCATGATTTTTGAGAATCATTCAATCGATATATGTGGGGAGGCTTTTGGAGAAGGAATTCTGGGTCACAATCATTATGTCTTCCATCACCTTGTTGTAATTTCCAAGAATGTGTTTAATAAAGAGATATATTTTGTTCCATAACATGAATTACTCTTACAATATCCTATATAGGAATCTAGTCTATTGGTGTGTTCCCTAAGAGACCATCACCCACAAAACCCTCTGGTGGAACATGAGGATATCATATCAATAAAAAATGAGACCATAAAAAAAAGAATACCATCAATTTAAATAATGGGATCATAATATAATTTCTTTGATAATGACAAAATTAAACATAAGATAACCACATTTCAACATCTGATGGTAACTTAAGGCCCATCATAATGAGGGTTCTCAAGTTCTAGAATCCATAAATTCAGTCAACTGTGTGTTCCATACATTCATTGTAGCTTTGTAATTGACTCCTCTCCAAATTTTTAATTAATGATTTATGTGATCTGGTCATGAACTCACTCATAATGTACCACATAAATTGAAAAATACTCTTTCATTTTTACCAACCGTCCTAAGATAATGAAAGATGATAACATACAACCTTTGATATGAAACACTACTATAGAAACAAACTATAATAACACTATAACATTCTTTTATCATTACTAGAAAAATGTTGACTACTTCAGCATGATTCAAAGGAAAATGATTTTATCATTGCAATAAATGCACTAATAAAGGGTTGTTTTATCAGTGAAAACAATTACTGATAAAAGACACAGTTTATCATCACATTTATTTAGTCGTGATAAAGGGACCCTTCATCCTCAATTTTATAAGCAATTATAAATATTCCATTATGGGTACATTAAAAATCACTGATAAAGGATTCCTTTATCAATGATTTGAAAAAGATCTGACAAAGGTTATCTTTAGCAGTGCATTTAGTATCATTTATAAATGTGAAAACTATAGTGTGATGCTATAGCACTCTACAACAACAGAAATGGGTGTAGTTTTTTGTTAAAATACACTAGATCACAAAAAAACAACATGAATGACCAAAATTATATAAAATTACATAATTTAATTGATTTTAAATTTCTAACACAAATTCAATAAAAAACTATTATATATTATGTCAGTTATTTTTTTTCTTCTAAAATTATTGTAAATTTAACCTAAAAAGATGGGCATGTATCATACCGATCACACCTTGAGGAAACTTTATGGTTTAATGATTCGTATACATCACAAATTACATAAAGGCCATATTTCTAATGGAAGAAAATAATATTAATTCGTTTTTTCAGTTTTTCATATGTGTATCTTTTTTATATAAAAATTATTGTCACTTCTAATTAGAAGGACACAGTTAGAGTCATATCACTCACACCATGTGTCAGATTGAGGACCAGATCATTTCTACACATCAAAAATGACATATAGATCATTTTCCTAAAGTATAATTACAATCTGGACGTGTTTTATCAATTTTGTGTATTTTAGATTTTTTCACCAAAATAAATGTCAATTTATGAATTAAAAAATCACATTGAGTCATACTAGTCACATAATTGGGTATATAGAAATGTATATTATTTATACATATCTTAAATTACTCAAAGATCATTTTCCTAAAGTATCAAAATAACAAGAATTCATTTTCATAGTTTTGAGTATGCCACTACTGTTTTTACTAAAATTTCATTTCAAAATAATAACACACACCGTGGTCCATAAAAGTGGAATCATGTATTTTTGATAGGATAATGTTTCATACATGTCAAAAATTAATTTTGAATCTGTGTATAATGTTATCAATAAAATCCAACAATTTTTTTCCTGATTTTCATTAAGTGACTTTTTTGAATTAAAATGTTAATTTATAACTCATAATCGACACTTAGAGTCATACCGGTCACACTGTGTGTCATATTGAGGGGAGGATAATTCCTAAAAATCCCAAATGAAAAATGGATAATTTTCCAAAATTATAATAACAATACGAATGTTTTTTAATAGTTCTGAGTATGAGAGAGTTTTTTCATCAAAATTAATGTCAAACTTGAATAAAAAGACACACATTGAGTCATACCAGTCACATTGTGCATCATATTTAGGTGGGGATAATTTCTACACATCCCAAATGACATATGTATCATTTAAATAATGTATAAAAACAATAATAACATGTTTCATCATTTTGGAGAATGCCACTTGTGTTTTCTACTAATATGTCATTTTAATCCCTAAACGCACACTTTGATCCATAGAGGTGGCATCATACGTGGGTTTATCATGAGCCTGGTTCAATCAAATCATAAATGAATGAAGAATCATTTTACCAAATTATAAACAAAATTTGTGTTCATTTTATTGGTTCTCATTGAGAGAAACATTATTGTATTAAAATTCCAAATTTCAAATAATAATGGACACATGGACTCATACCAGTCTCACTGTGCGGTAGATTGATGTTTGGATAAATCCTACACATAATAAATGATGTATGGATCATTTTAATAAAATAAAAATCAATTTAAATGAATTTTTACAATTTTGAGTATTTTATATTTTCTCACTAAAATTAATAAAAATTTAGAATAAAAATTCAAACAAGGATTCATGCCGGTAACTCCATGAGTCAGATTGGGGTGAGGATGATTTATACAAATACTAAATGACATATGGATTGTTTTCCTAATGTATCAAAATAATAATGATGTGTTTCCTTGATTTTGGTTATACGACATTGGTTTTTGTTTCATAAAATGTCAATTTTAAACAACAAACACAGAGATTCTTCCATGTAGGTGGAATCGAGTGTGGGTTTGTCATGAGAATAATAAAATCACATCAAAATTGATTTATGAATCATTTTATGAAATTACAAAGACAATAAATGTGTATTTTCTTTTTTTTAATTGAGTTACACTTGTTTTATTAAAATGTAAATTTTAAAATGATAACGGATACATTGAGTCATACTGGTCACGCCATGCATCATATTTATGTTTAGATGATTCCTATACATCAATACTTTGTTATGGATCATTTTACTATTTTACCAATACAATATGAATTCATATTCATGTTGATGAGCATGTTAGATGTTTTTTCACTAAAATTAATGTCAATTTTCTATAAAAAGTCACACATGGTCTCATACTAGTGACACTATGTGTTGGATTGTGGTACATCTAATTAATACTAATCCCAATTGAATTATGGATCATTATCCTACTTTATCAAAAAATTAATAATTTGTTTCCTTGTTTTTGAGTAACCTAGATATGTTTTTGTACTAAAATTTCATTTTAAACTGGAATCACACACATTAATCCATACATGTTGTATTATGTACGGGTTTTATATGAGTATGATTCCTATAGGTAAAAAAAGTGTAAATCATTTTACCAAAATATAATGATAATCCAAGAATGTTTTCATGGTTGTTAGTGAGTGACTCTTTTTGTATTAAAATGACAATTTTAAAATGATGACAGACACTTTGACACCATCCCTCCTCGATGACCAGGATATATCAATGTTGTTTTCCTCTAATTGTTATTTTATACACCCACTATCATTGATGTATGATTATAAACATATTTATTCAGAAAAGAAATTTTTATTATAATCTTTTTTGATGATTAGGAGTTTTATAGATGTTTATTCATAATAGTAGTAGATAAATTTAAGTTTCTAACATAGAATAATCATATAAGAAGATTATTACCCTATATAAAATCACGTAAACAACTGGTGAAAGAAACTCATTAAATAAGTCACCTAAATCATTTTCAAAATGGCTATTATATTATGTGAATAGTGTTTTGTGAACTTTTAAACAATTTTTCTCAAACACAATAATTGTATGACTGTACTTATACTTCATTACCCAACAATTATTTTAATTTTCAAGCTTTAGTATCTTATTCAACATCTCCTTGGTCTCTACCTCGGTCTTCGCATTAGCCTCCTCTTCCATGTCAGTATCTGACTCCTACTCTAGATCTTATTATACCTGCACCTTTTCCTATACTTTTGACTTCCCCTTCTCCTCCACCTACAACTTCACCTCAGTGATTTCCCAACAAGTTTATTGTTTGTAGGTCAGAAATTATAAATAAGTTGATTTCTTCCATTACACATTCCCTTGATAAATAGATCGAAATAATATATAATAATTCTAACACTATTTATTTTCACCCAAAATACAATTCTAATGTCATAACCCATACTACATCACAAATATTGCAGATAATAACCTAAATTTGTTGTCACTGTGAATTCTGACAAAAAAGTATTAAACCCAATCAAATATAAACAAACATATTTCTTCTTTTGAGTAAATAGGTTACTGACATACATGATAGTACATAAAAAATATAGACAAAGAATGATTATAAAATATATTACATTAAATTTTAATTTTCATCTTTTATTAATTATTGGGAGATTCTAGTGTTTTCATGTTATATGATTTCTCTCATAAATTATGAAACATATAATCAACAATTGATGTCATTTTCTTCTTCCAGACACTGCGAAAACATTTTCCAAAATAAGTAAATTGTGTTGAAATGTTTTTATAGTAAAATATTTTTATATATACCTTAACTTGTTTCCATTTTTAATAATCATTATGCATTATGCCTTTAGAAATCCAGTTCATCCAACGATTTAACCTAAATTGAGTGACATTCGTATCTAAACAAAATTATTGTTAAAATACTGATTGGAAATATAATTCAAATTTTATCTATAAAATATTGATTAAAATGTAACAAATATTCACAATACACATCATGTGTTGTCATTTCGTTGTATATCCAAGCATTAGTTCCGAAGAATAAATATTTTTGGTGTCCATGTTAATTTTTATCAGCATCACGTTCGTCCTAAAAAAAATTATGTAATGAAAAAATAAAAAAATATATTATTTGACTATATTGTATAGTTTTACCTTGGATCATAGGAATCAAAATTATCAAATTGTATGATTAATTTATATTAAACACTCTATTTAACTCATATTTTTTCTTCATAATTTATTTCTCATTCAATATAAGTTATATCATAGAAATAATACAAGGATTATTGATTACAAATAAATCTTAATACTATCTTCTATTTATATTTTTTTAATATAAATTCACAAACAAAATATGAATTGTAATTACCTTTAATAGACAAATTATATCACTATTTTGGAAGTTGTATTATGAAAATATAATTTATGTATTTATTCCAAATTGAGATTCCAAAAATTTGTAATTGATAATCACAATTAGAGTGTCATGAATAATTACATCTGTGAATGAATATCAATTTAATTTTTAGTTATATTAAATGTAATAAATAGGTCTATATTTAAATGTTTTCGTTTCATGGAGATGTAATGTTAATAAATGTTACTATATAACTAGTAGAGAGAAGGTACTCTTGGAAAGTTTTTTTGTATTTTTTTTTATCTACCAGTTTTTCATTATTCAGCCATCCTTTTCTCAACCATATTATCCATCTACAATATCATACCTCACTTTAGATATTTTAGCATCAAATATTAAATTATTTGAATATGAAAAAATGGTTAAATTTGTACATAATGATTTTTTATATGATTAGAAGACCATTCTATGAATTCTAGCATCTTTGACAGTTGTAATATCGGGACCAGGAGGTAAAATATGAAACATTGTAGATAGTGACTAGGCTACCTCAATCCCCATTCTCATGTGATATATTGGGAGGATTTGATTTTGTATCGAGTACCCTTTTATATTATACAATGTACCATCACTAAATAGTGGTAGGAGGGTGTTGATAGATACAAATCACATACAATTGTACCCTATATAATTTTATTAATATAATGTTATGAGATGTTGTTTGATTCACATTTAGTTGAATGAGTAATGAAAAAACTGATTACCCCGAGTAAGGTACAATTTTATTGGGAATAACTTGCCTCAAATCTAGTGGGGTAATTTGGTTCGTGTGTGGATATTTTTTCCACCCCCAGTTCACATTGATTTATTCATATACATTAGTCATCCAATCCAGATAGAAATATAAAAAATTTATTTGAGTCTATCTATGTCTATAATAATTTAACCATATTATATATATCTTCATGTGTTTTTATATTCTTTTTATATGTTCATGGAGAGTATCTGACAGCTAATCCTCTAATGCGACCATAGTGTTCATGCTATATCAATGATAATGGAAGTGGATTTTATTTTAGTACGTTCGTTGTTGATTCTTTTGATTAAAACATAAAAAAAATATTAACATGAATAGATATTTTTATATAATATTATTATAAAAAATAACAAAAATAAATAATTTCATACATACAAATGCTTTCCATACTGTTTTTGTGTCCTTATCATAAAATTTACCCACCTTATTTACAAAATCCACCTTCCATAACTAATGACATTTGTTGGAAGTGGATTCATATATTGATCTAAAAATCTTTATATAAAAATGATCATATGATGCTTCATATATACTAATTAATCATTTATTGTTGATTTAAAAGACATACCATTTTCTTCTCTAAATAAATTTACCCTATCTTTTCTATACTATAGGGGTATATCAGTTTTGATGAAAGATATTATTTTTTAGCACTCATTTTCTATTTAATAAATTAAAAATTATAAATCATTTTGGATAAAATAAATAATGTAAAATATTATATTATCGACATTAATTCCCCTGAATTATTTCTAATTTCGATTATTGATGAATTATGTCCATGTTTCCAATATTATAATGTGGGTATAAACATGTGGTGGGTGGGTATTTATTTTCCCCTCAACATCCCTATGATTAACTTATTAATAATAGTACAAAATCTTTTATGGGATTTTCCAGTGGCCATTACGAAAAAATTATTACATAAATATTTTAAAATAAACAAATTCATGATGTAATAATGAAAATTAAATCAATGTTTCATATTATAATAATTCATAAAAATAGATAAATTTTATTTAAACATTAATATTATATCATTCAAATATATTTCAATCATTAAAAAATAGACATGGAACCATGAATAAATATTAATGAGCACATTCATCCTCATTATGTCCCCAAGGTTACTAATATATATTGACATAATAGGGTTAATATTTTTTCCATGTTGATTCTAAACAATCTCAAATTGTTTACCCTAACATCATGAATTGAAAATTTTATACACCACTGTAATGTTGCGTTTTTGTTGTTATTTTCATCAACAAGTTTTTGATCCCGTCATAATTCCATAGTTTCATCATCAGTAGTCTATTATTCCCAGGGGTTGGTAATATCATCATGCCTAGAATATGTTGTCTTTTTCAGTGTTAAAACATATTATTTTTAATGAATTACCAAAATACAATACACTCTATGAAAAAAATTACACATTTATATGCATCATGCATCAAAATTGTTACGACCTTAAACAGATATATTAAACATAAATACTCCAGTAAAACGAACCATCACCACTATTATAAATCTTTTCTATAAAATTTATTATATTCCATATCTTATTGATGGATTGGAATCCCTCATTGAGTCTAGACTTCCTCTAGTCATTATGCTTTAAATGTTCATTAATGACATACCTTCAGAAAATTATTCATTCCTTTTTGTTATTTGATATCTATCATCCATAATTTTTGGACATCAAAATATGTTTCTTGAACTTCTGTAACCAAAATTCATCCCATAACATGTACTGGTGATCATTTTGGATGACTTCTAATCAGAGTAGTTTAAGAAACATGAGTGATATGGTGGATGATTCTAATTCAAAAAAATACAGAAATAACTATTCGAAAGTTGAAATTAGAATTTCTAATATGGTTAAAAACTTACTGAAATTAAATCAAAATTATGGATTCTAATATATTACATTATAAAAATCTAGGAATAGTAATTCAAATCCAGATGATATCCACTCACAATCATTTACTTCTGATCAAAAACATTGTCTTCCAGTTTATCTAAAATGTTTTACAATTTGGTAGGTCTTAGAGGAAACATAATCTTTTTAGGGTGTTAATGTGAGGTGCACGCGAGGGCTTGATAACCATCCATTTCTTCAATATACCAATATAATTTATACTAAAAATGTATTAAAAAATAGGGTCTTGGATATATACTCATTATCGGTGGAATACGTTCAAGTGCTAAATTAGTTGACTCGTCATAGTAGTATTCAAATCCGTGTATTCTTAATTTTTGAGTTCATATAGTATCAAATGTGATCACACACAAAATAAATCTAATTTTAGATGAAGTGTTATCAAAATTTACCAAGTAATTTGTATAAGAAAATTCATTCATTGTGTTTTTATAAATATTTTGGTGTCATTTTTTTGTATCGAGGAATTAGAATGTGAGGTGGATAAAAGGGTGAATGAGTTGATGAATGATTTGGGAGATTCAGTATTCAAATCGTTTATAGTGGGTATCATGAAGATTAATGAATACAATCCGAGCAGGAGGAATGTCATCAAGGAACATTGGAACTATACTGATGTGAGGAAGGATAGTTTTGAAGTAGGAGTCCAATACATCATCAAAAGATGGAGAGAAATATAGTATCCTTGGAATTATTAAATAATGGTAGTAAAAGTTAGTAGAATTGATATATTGAAGTATCATATCTCTATTCAATCCAGTAACAATTTTGATTCAAGATTCTTGAAATTTAGTACATTTATGCAAGTACTGTAGTTTATGGTATATCTATCGTACCAAAATTAATCCTTATATACACAAACTTATTTGGGAAACATTTGGACCCTTTTTATGAATATTTATTTAGGTTTCATATGTCTATTATGTGTTGTATTATTGTTTCACAATAGATTATGGAGAATCAATTCGAAGTGGTCAAGTATGAACATGGAATGATTTTATAGAGTAGGGGTGGAATTGTGTAGGTATAGGTAAGGGAGAGGGACATAAATATAATATAATAATAAATAAAATTGACACCAATTATTCACTTTCTATATTTTTACATACAAATAATATTCATGTTATTAAAATTATGAATAATTTTTAATCTCAATCCAATATAAAATATAAGATACTCATAAAAAAATATCATGTGTCTCCATCTTAATATCATAAACATGAGTATAACATACTAGGCTTGTACTTATCTCTAATGAATAACCATATCTTGCCACATGCGTAGAATATTCATCAATAAATAATCTACCAATCATATTATGGACTTTGTTTAGAAGTAATAACCAAAAACTACCATTAGAGGTTCCCCCACTAACCACATTGATATAAATGTTCACATCAAAGAGGAAATATAGATTAAAGTTTCCTTGGAACTTACAAAGATGGGATCATTCAAAAAGAATCCTCAATTGAAGAGTAATTGGAATACATTCACTATAATGGTATTGAAGAAATGAATCTCATCCTATCGACATTTGACATCACTATTATCTAATCTATGTTTCTTCACATTATAATTTTTCTTTTATTTTAAACCACCGTAAGATCCCTTGACTATTATATATACCTCTAAATGGATAACTTTTTAACTTATTATCATTATTGATATAGAATTATTTTACTCTTATATATGAAATTAATATATTATATGAAACCCAAAATTTATTATTATGATATATAACAATTAAATCTTAAAGAAACCATATAAAAGATATGTTCTCATCATTAAACATTATTTCATAATGTTTCATGGAGATATGAAATTAGCTCTAGGATATCAATATCAATATATGTTCTAGAATATAGGGGATGTTCATTGGATCATTATTATGGTTATCTAGTGTTCTATGTGGTTGTATATTGTATATTAAGGTAGATACTCACATAGTTTTCCCCTACCAAAAAACAATAATCTTTAAAAAATAGTATCAAAAAAATATATTAAATGTGAACTCCATGCCCCTCTATCTAATTCATATCCTTTTTACCATGAATTTTAAATATTTATATATAATTTAAAATATTTCAGGAGAATTATTTTAAATATTGGTTTGAAAAATTAACTAATAATATTGATATAAGGGGTTGATAAATATAATCAATCAGTTAATATGTTTTATGATCTTAATCATCCGTAATATGTTATTAAGACTATGCTATTTTTTATTATTCATTTTTTTATTTATATAGATTTAAAATAGTTCAAGAAACAAATTAAACAAATACACATAATAAAATTCCATTTCATATATTTATATAGATTCCTACATGTAAACCCCTTAATAACATTCATGAGACACAAGAATATAGGTCATGGAAAAAAAAATTAGACGTCATATGGTGACTCAAGTATCCAACATAATTATGCAATCCAAACATGTTTATGGATTACTTTCTATTACTGGCATGTTTTTTTTAGTTTGAATAAAATCAATAAAAATATACCTAGTCACACTATGATTAACATTTGTATCATTTTTTTCATAGTATATCAAAATAATTTAAAATATTATTCATCACATCACCCCTAACACACGTCCCAATTGCTAAAATATTGTGTCAATGCTAAAGGATATAGTTAATATTGCCTTTGTAATTGCTAGATGTGGAAATATATTTTATTTATACATACAGACCCATACACATATTTGTATTATCATTACCATATTAAAACACCATTATCTATCTCATAAACCTTTGTATATGGAAGAAAAAAGATGAAATAGAACTAGTCATTGTATTTCAGTGTCTTGGAGATGAGATGTAGGGTTTATCATGATTAAAAATAATAAAAGAATTTAAAACACAAAACCCAAAAAAATGATAGAGGAAATGTAGAAAATAACAGACATTCAATTATAGACATGATTCTTTTGAGATAATGTAGAGGAGACTCTCTAGCAGAAGAGTTCTGCGAGAGCTTGAGAATCATGAGTGGCTGAGTCGTGGTTTGGGTTCTTCAAAATTGATTGGGGACACTTTTAATAGCGCTTCAAAAAAATAATTGATAGAGATCACTTTTATTATTGAAAAATTGAGAAGCCCTGATACAATGGATATTTATGAGTTCTTTATTAGAAATTATCTTTCTCAATCATGATCAATGCTAAAAAAGCACTGATAAAAGTCATCTTTAACAATGCTAATGTTTTAGGGCTTACAATGTTTTTTAATAGTGTTTTTTAGTGATGATAAATATTCCTTTTATCATCCCTAATAAAAGATTTATAATTATAATTTTTTAATATAAATTTAATATAATTTAGTAAATATTTAATTATATATAATTATTTATTTATAATTATAAAAATATTTTAAAAAAATTTAAGTATTTATTTAAAATAATTATAAAAATATAAATTTACTAATCTATAAAATATATATTTTTAAATATGTTTATTTATATATATTTATTTACAAATATATTTCTACCATTACTTGCTGATATATAGTCTTAAATACATGCATTTTAAAAGTGACTAAAATGTAATAATTAAAATGAATAAACATTAAAAATATTGAAAAAGTGGAGAAGTTTTATTAATTAAATATATATTATTAAAAAATAACGATATATATATATTTATGTAATGATTAATTCATATTAAAAAAATATAATTATAAATATATATATATATATATATATAATAGAAAATGATAAAAATCAAAAATAAAAAAAATATAAAAATTAAAAACCTTACTGTAATAGTATTAAAAATAAATAAATAAATTTGACCGATTAAAAACATAATATACTAATTATATCATAATATAATGACATAATTAAAATTTACTAAAAACTAATAAAATAAATAAGTATTAATTGTATTTGTTTCTATATATTTCATAAATATGTTTTTTATGTGTTTTTATATAAAGATGCATTAATTACATTTATATACTTAAGTGAAATTAATATAACACCTAACATCTTGTATATGGTAAACTGAAAAATAAAACAACATTAAATATTAAAAATAAATTAATATGTTTTTAATTAACATTTTATTCACTTTATATATATTTATATATTACATATATTATTTATTACTATTAATAAATAATATATATATATATATATATATTATTTATTAATTTTTATAATAGTTGCTTCAATAATAAATTTCTATATAATTTTTTAATTTTTTAAGTTTTTATTTATCATTTTATTATTATAATTTATTCATTATATGTATATATATTATGTTATATTACTAGATATTTATAATTAAAAATATTCATTTAAATTTATTCATTTTTATCAATTTATAAAATGCTTAATATTTTTCTTAATGTACACATTTTAAATTGTTGTTTTTTAATTATTTCATTTTTATCATTTTAAATATCTATAAATCTAATCAATACGATTTATTAATTTAATAAATTTATATATATGTATATTCAATTTATTCATTTTTAACAACAATTTATTAATTACTCTAATTGTAGATAATATTATCTTTATTTATTTAATTATTTAATTTTATTTCAGACTTATATCACCACTAAAATAAATCACTGATAAAGGTTTCTTTTTTATCATCAATAAAAAACATTGATGAAGGGTTCCCTTAATTAGCTATATTAAAGGTCTCCCTTTGTCATCGTTTTTTAGCAATGGTAAAGATGGACATTATAAGTGCATTTTTCTGACATAGATAAATTCCAAGGCTGTTAAAGGAGTGTTTTTTTAGTGAAATTCCCATGAACTAACCCAGAGACCATTTTACCTAAGATCCTAACTAATTCACAACAAGACTGAAAGGTTATTCCCTACAACCATGGGAAATCGACTAACACACACACATCAAAAAATCCCATGTGAATGGTTTCCCTTAACCATAAATGAAAAAGATTCAAATACATAAATAATGTTAGAACATAATAAAATTTAATAAAAAAAATCAAATAGTTGTAGTGATATAAAAGTGATAAAATATAATAATACAAGTAGACTATCAATTGAAAAAATACAAAATATTGAAAATAACCTCTATTATCTCTTTGTTTCAAGTTGCTGAAAACCCACCATCTCAACACCAGATAACGGAGACCATCCAACCATGGAACATTATACCTAATGATGGCAATTTCCCATTCATGCATTAGTCAAAAACAAGTTCTATACACACTTGGGGTTATGTGGAGGTTGTGAGAAGAATACGACCAATGGGATCCCACTAAGTTATCTTTAAGAAGTCCTTGTAAAATGATTCAAATATGCTCATTTTATAGAAACCAGAGCATGCTAAACAATTTTACCTAGTTTATTATAAAAAATTTGAATTCATACATTACATTATTTTTATACATTTCTATACATTTATTTAAAAAACCATTAAAAATAATTTATCATTTAGAAGGAATTAACTATAGATGACTTGAATGTTTACATTTTTATTTCAATCAATAATCCGGATACAAGGAAAGAAGTCATCGGGGTCGAAAGTAATGCAACCACAAAGAATCATATATGACAAACTTCAAACCCTCAACAGGAAAGGACCCCAAAGATGAGAAGGAAGAAAACGTACTGTTTGATGTTACCATAGACGCCATAAAGTCCACCACCATGATGCCCTCCCTCTAGGTATGAGAGATCTCCATGCACGCCCCAATAACATCCTGGCAGTTCCTGACTGTATAAATAATGCTCTATGGTATCTTGATATTGTTTTTTAGTGCATTGAACAACACAAATGAACCAGTTTCCACTTAATACACCACTATATTCCTGCTCAAACCCAGCTGAAAACTTTCTTCCATAGCCTGGGATTTCACCTGAAGTGCATCACCTCCCCCAAATGAAGCATAAAACACTGCATGTACAGAACCGGTTTGATCCTGCACGACGCCCCTCCCCGCATCTCCCCTCCGATCAGTGATCCATTGACATTAAACATCAATCCCTATAGCAGAGCCCACCACCTCACCCACTGCCCATGTCCAAGAAAGCCATCCTGGCAATCTTCAACGCACCCATTAGAAATGGAATATAAGGAGGGGGCTGACTTGCAGTCCGACCACAGCCTAAGCAGGTCCAGCACAATGTTTTTAACTCTAAAATAAATATTTACCTGAGAGACCGAGCCGACACTATGAAGCTTGTTATTCTGGGCCTTCCATATAGTCTAGCACCCAACAGTGAGAATGGGTACCCTTGCTTTCCTTTCAGCAACATGGTTTTCAGCTCCCCTAAACTAGGAATGAAGAAAATCCTATGTGTTTCCATCATAGATCTTCCATCCAAAAAAGTCCCTGAAGGTTTTCCAGACCCCTCTTTCTCATTCACTATCGTAAAAAAGGTTCCCCATAGATTCTGTGTATGGAGACCTGTAGCACCTGCATCGGGAGACCATTGGGATCCCCATTCGCTGAAGGTTAGCAACTGTTGGTAGATCCATGTGTCTCACTCTCCACATCATAAAATTGAACTTAGAAGGAATCTCTTTACACCATAGAGTCTCCCCCCACTGGTCGATGTTCACCAACTCTCTTGTCAAGATATCAAAGTCTTTGATAGAGAAACCACCTGATGAGGTACCTGTGAAAACTAACTGGTCATCGTCATCATTTGATAAAATAGATTTAAACATCTCCATTTTGTTTCTATAGCATCCTGCCTTTTTTTCACAAAAACATTAATTACATTATACAAAACTGCAGATCTTTAAGGTTTAGTGTCTGGGAAACCAGGAACTTAATACATCAAATAAAAAAACATTCCTCTTAAACACTTGAAAGGATTCTCCTTATGTTTAACATAGGTTCATTACTGCATCTCATATCATGGGTACATACATCAGAAGAAAGGGGGAGCAGAAGGCCCAGTAAGGGAAACATGGGAAACATTTAACATGCTAACTTGAGATACATCAATAAAGTCTTGAAAAGAACATTAATGCATGAGAATGAAATCATGAGGCATATCAAAATAAAAATAACTTATTTCATAACTTGAAGATGTGGATACAACATTTAACAAAGGCAATCATTTCCATTTCACCAAGGTCCATCCCCAAGGTGTCAATAAAATTTACCAAGGTTATTCACCAAGGTATCAGTCTAAATGGTCATCTCTAGAGATTATGTTTTTACCCAATGCATTAGAGCGCTCTCAGGGTGAAGCCTTAAAATTTCATTTTTTCATGTGATCCATATATATAATCATGAAAATTACATAAATAAACCATATATCCTAAAAGAAATGGGTTTCATTTCATAACCATAACGTTTTAAAAACTGATTTAAAGACACGATCTTTATGTCACTTTAATCCCACAGAAAAGGAATGTGGGTCTCATGTATTTAAATTCCAGAATTTAAAATAGAAAATTTTGGTATATATGTGAATAAACCTTTAGAAGAAATATCTTAGAGTATTCACTTAATAAAATAAATGAATTTGAGGGTAAGAGAGAGACATTTTGAGACTGAAATTCTGCAGCATAAAGGATATGTTTCGGTGTTTTAGAAAACATTGAAAGGAGCGGAGACATGGGTCACCCACTCATAAATGATCCATAAAATAGTAGGGGGACAGAATATAATAGATTTAAGAACATGTTATCTAAATTTTATAGATATACCATATGAAATTAAGAACATGAAAGGATGATAAAAATAAGATTTCTCTTATGAATATTCGGCATCCTAACAATGTCACTTAAACATCAACAAAAATGAATTTATGAGACCAAATAGGGTCTCTCATAACATGAACATAAAAGATAAGTTTGATAGATATAGAGATAATACCCCAACATAATAAAAATGAACTTGAAAGACTTTACATGAAAGTAGAACTTTTAAAATTGAGAAAGGTGAAAGATTCCCTTAAAAATTAGGCAGCCTAACGGCGCCACTTAAACGTCAACAAAAATGATTTGATGAGATAAAATAGGGTCTCTCAGCATATGAACACAATAGATTAGTATGATAGATTTATATTTCATAACCCAAAATAATAAAAAGTACCTTGAAATACTTGACATGAAAGTAGAACTTTGAAAAAATGAGAAAGGTGAAAGAATCCCTTAAAAAATTCCGCAGCCTAACGGCGTCACTTAAACATAAAAAAAATGAATGGACAAGATCAAATATAGTCTCTCATCATATGAACATAAAATATCAGCATGATAGATTTAGAGATCATACCCCAACATAATAAAAATGAATTTTAAAGGAAGGACATGAAAATAGATCTTGAAAACAAGAAGGGTGCAAGAATCCGTTAGAAATTCGGTAGCCTAACGGCGCTACATTAACATTCTTAAATTGAAATTATGAGAGAAAGAGGGGGTATCTCATCATATGAACATGAAAAGGGAAGTCAGGTGAATATAAAAGAACAGACATCAATATAAGATCATGGAGAAAAAAAGATATGACATAAAAGAGATTACTTGAAAAGAAAGAGAGAGGTCAGATCCCTTACCTTAAAACGGAACTCTTAAAACTCAAAGGTTGGGACCTTGAGGGCTTGGGGCACCTTGGGAGGACTCCTTGGGAGGTAATGAGACCAGAGCTTTATTGGAGGAGAGTTGGGAGTCGAATGGATGAGAGGATGGCTTGGTATTTATAGGGAATGTGATGGGACAAGGCATTAATGGCCAACGAACACCTCATTGGTGGTTTTGGAAAAACCATGGGCTTGCCCATGGTATTTTCCCATGGTATTGGCCACATGGGTCCCCCATACAATAATTCATCACCTTTGGTCTGCCAACCCTTAAAATATCTCATGACATCATCATGACACAGTTATAATGTCATTAACCATACCAAAACCCTAAAACTGTATTTTCACTATTCATCGAAAAATTCAACTTTCTCAGAAAATTCCCAAAATTTCACCTTAACCAAAAATCGATGATTTGATTTCAAAAATGAACTCTATTTTATAAAAATATTTTTCGAAATATTTTTAATTTAATTTTTAAATAAATACACTATTCACCGAAAATTCGTTTTTCTCAGAAAAATCCCCAAAAATTTCCTTATCATAATATCGATGCTCTGAGTTCAAAAATGAAATCCATTTTATAAAAAAAATTCTAAATATTTTTAATTTAATTTTTAATTAAAAAAAAACTATTCACCCAAAAAAACTAATACTTGAATAATATTTTATGAAACCGTTATTTATCCATTTTATTGAATCACATTACTTAATCAAGGTGCCTAGATTAAATTAATACTTTCATTAAGTGATATTACTAATCCATTTTGTCACATTACTAATCCTAATCATAAAATCACTATTCATAATTCACTATTCATCAAAAATTATGTTGATCTTATTAGACTCTAAATTTCATACTGAATATAATTGTAGAAGACAATTTTTTTAAAATCATGACACATTTTTAATTATTTAAGGTTTACATAAAAATTTATAAAATATCCTTTCTCTACAATTCATCAAAAATATGCATACTACATTTATCCGGATATTTGAAAATTCATAAACTTCATCATAAGAAGAAATTAAAATTTTTATTTAAAACAAAGGGTTACACAAGTTAGTTATGGTCTCCTTATATATACCCTTATCACCCCAGCATAGGAACTAAGTGTAAGGTGTGCTAGGGTGAGATAATCTGAGGGAGGCTCGGCCAACATTGCAGGAGTAGTAATTTCTATCAGTTTGAACTTCTCACGAAGGCGATTCCGTTCTAGCTTCTCATGATGAAGTTCGTCTTGGGTTTGGTCTAGAGAAAAGCTCAGTGGTGATACCTCCTTCCCAAGTTTTGTTAGATGGGCTTCGATTGGCCGGAGACTACTCGATGAGGCCATCAAATCTCTTTTCTATATAAATTAACCAAGGTCACTTGTATTTAGAGACAAAAGTCGCAAAATTTAGTTTTCAACGGTCATACTGACTAACGGTCATATATTAGTCAAAACCCAACAGTCTCATTTTAATTATACTCATGTTATCAAATGAAATAGTTTTGTTGAGTATGGAAAAATAAAATAACACAAAAAATTAGGAAACAAGATTTATTCAAAATGTCGGGTTGTTACAATCTCCCCACATAATAAATTGTGTCCTCGCAATTTTTAAAATTGTGTTTTGAAATTTCATTGAAAGTCCCAAATCGGAAAAAGAGTCAGTAACAATATTACTTTAAAAGAAATAAAAGTAAGTACAAAGGCCACTTGAGTTAACCCATACTAGGATTCAATGTAGGAAATCGTGGATATGAATGAAAAAAAGGGTCAAGTTCTGAGGGAGAGTGATAGAAAACATGATTATGAGAAATTTAACCTCAAGAACATCACAAAATTATGAAGTGTGTAAACAGTCTTTGATTACCCAGTAGGAAGCTTAAACCAACAATGTTTTTGTTTGACGTTCCTTTTAATGATTTTGAGGAATTCATTTACTACATAGAATAAAAACATAAGGAAATATATCTACATTTTAGTAGAGTTTCATCCTTTAATAATTTTCTACCAAAACTAATATTTTCTCCAATTGATGAGCATTCATAGCTACTTGGTCTCATCAAAACACAAGAATCATCTTATGGAGAATCACATAATCCACCAAAGATTAAATATATATTTCTTATATCTTTAAACATTATCCCAAAAATAGAAAGGGTAAGATAAAACCACTCTTCCAAAATAATGATCCCTAGAGGAAGGAAAACTACTTTAAATCATCAAAGTTCCACGGTACTACCCAAAGTTCATCATAGACCATTCCATAAATAACTATTCTTAAAATTCATCAAAATAAACCAAACTAAGATTGAAACCCAAATACAAGAATAATTTGATAACATAGTCTTCCAAAATAAACATCATTGTTCATCTCCAAAAAACATAAAACACTCCTAACATCTGATAACAAAGTTATCTAACCTGAACATATTTTACCCAATATAGGTTAATCATTTCCATAAGTAACCTAAATTACTATAAGTCCACCTTAAATTCATATATTCTTCAAAATATAAATCAACCTTTAATCCTCAACAAAAATACCATAGTAATCTATTTACCTCGATCATATAGGGTCCCAAAATAGTGAACATCTCCCAAAATAATAATAGTCTTTTAATCCCCAAATCAACTCTGTCATATTAATACTGAAATCATCGCATTTCCTATCACATTGGTTTTTGGGACTTGTTCTTCCATTTCCCAAAATTAACTAAGAAAAGAAATTATAATTAGGGGCTTAAATACTTAGCCAATAATCAAGAAAAGGAACTTAAAGCATATAAGGATAACTTGTAGAGGAAAAGTATACCCTAACATGTGATACCCTAGGTTTAAAACTAGGTTATCCATGATCATATATTCTTATGTGAATCTTTATTTTATTTTATGTTTGTTCCTTTAATAATGATTCATACTAAGCTTATGAATTTAATAAAGCATATCCCCCGGGAGTGTCGTAACCAAGAATGCAGAAAGGACCATTGTTATGTACCAGTTCCCATTCGAGTCTAACTCAAAGTGGTGTTTTCAGGTTTTACCCCTATGTACATCTGTGCCTGAGCCACCTCTACCTGCTCGTATCCAAATAGGGATGTATTTTCTTGGAAACACCTTACTCAATACTCACTAAAATACCAGGAAGATTTCCTTTAATTGAACTTTTCTATAGGCTTATTCCTAATGTTTTCATATCCTACTTTCCACAAATAACTAAACCATACTTTGATACCAACTATAGCATCACACCTTTTTGTCACATAAACTTTCATTACATTATAAAAAACTAAGGATCATTAAGGTTTAGTGTCTTGGAAACCATGAACTTAATACATGAAACAAATAAAAATTCTTCTTAATCACTTGAAAGGTGTCTCCTTATGTTCATACTAGGTTCATTATTGTATCTTATAACCTGGGTATATACATCAAAAGAAAGGGTGAGCAGAAGGCCTAGTAAGAGAAACAAGGGAAACATTTAACATGTGAACTTGAGATACATCAATAAAGTCATGAAAAGAACATTAACGAATGAGAATGAAATCATGAGGAATATCATAATAAAAATAATGTATTTCATAACATGAATATGTGGCTACAAAATTTAACAAATACAATCATTTTGGTTTCACCAATGTCCATCCCCAAGGTGTCATAAAAATTACCATGGTTATTCACCAAGGTATCAGTCTAAATGGTCATCTCTAGAGATTATGTCTTTACCCAATACATTGGAGCGCTATCAGGGAGAACCATTAAATTTTCCTTTTATATCATGTGATCCACATATGTCATCATAAACATTTTATAAATAACCTATATAGAATAAATGAAATCAGTTTCATTTCATAATCCTAACGTTTTAAAAACTGATTTAAAGATATGATCTTTATGTCACTTTAATCCCCTAGAAAATGAAAGCGGGTCTCATGTATGTATATTAAAGAATTTAAAATATTCAATATTGGTATATATTTTAACACCCTTTTAGAATAAATATCTTAGAGTATTAACTTAATAAAATAAATGAATTTGAGGGTAAGAGAGAGACATTTTGAGAGGGAAATTCTGCAGCATAACGGCTATGTTTCGGTGTTTTAGAAAACATTAAAAGGAGAGGGGACATGGGCCACCCACTCATAAATGATCCATAAAACCGTAGGGGGGACAGAATATAAGGTATTTAAGAACATGGTGTTGAATGTTTAAAGATATATCAAATGAAATTAAGAACATGAATGGAAGACAAAAATAAGATTTCTCTTATTAAAATTCGGCAACCTAACGACATCACTTAAACATCAACAAAAATGAATTGATGAGACCAAATTGGGTATCTCATCATATGAACATAAAATATCAGTATTATAGATATATATATCATACCCCAACATAATAAAAAGGAACTTTAACGTCTTGACATGAAAGTAGAACTTTGAAAATTGAGAAAGGTGAAAGAATCCCTGAAAAATTAGGCAGCATAACGGCACCACTTAAACATCAAAAAAAAATGAATTGATGAAACCAAATAGGGTCTCTCATAATATGAACATAAAAGATCATTATGATAGATTTAGAGATCATAACCCAACATAATAAAAAGGAATTTTAAATACTTGACATTAAAGTAGAACTTTGAAAAAATGAAAAAGGTGAAAGAATCCCTTAAAAAATTCGGTAGCCTAACGGCATCACTTAAACATAAATAAAAGAATTAATGAGATAAAATGGGTAATCTCATCATATAAACATAATAGATCATTATTATATATTTATAGATCATACCCAAACATAATAAATATTAATTTGAAAGACATGACATGAAAATAGATCTTGAAAACGAGAAGGGTGAAAGAATCCCTTAAAAATTCGGCAGCCTAACGATGCTACTTTGACATTCTTAAAATGAAATGATGAGAGAAATATGTGGTCTCTCATCATATTAACATGAAAAGGGAAGTATTATTAATATAAAAGAACATCTTTCAACATAATATCATGGAGCATAAAAGAAATTACATAAAAGAGATTACTTGAAAAGAAAGAGAGAGGTCGGATCCCTTACCTTAAAACGTAACACTTAAAACTCATAGGTTGGGACCGTGAGGGATTGGGGCACCTTGGGAGGACTCTTTGGGAGGTAATGAGACCAGATCTTGGTTGGGGGAGAGTTTGGAGTCAAATGGATTAGAGGATGACTTGGTACTTATAGGGAAAGTGAGGGGACAACGCATTAATGGCCAAGGGACACCTCATTGGTGGTTTTCGCAAAACCATGGGCTTGCCCATGGTATTTGCCCATAGTATTGGCCACATAGGTCCCCCATAAAATAATTCATCACCCTTCAACGGACAAACCTTAAAATATCTCATGACAACATCATGACACAGTTCTGATGTCATTAAACATACTGAATCCCAAAAACTGTATTTTCACTCTTCATCGAAAAATTCAACATTCTCAGAAAAATCCCAAAAATTTCACCTTAACCAAATATCGATGCTCTGATTTCAAAAATGTACTCTATTTTATAAAAATAATTTTCTAAATATTGTTAATTTAATTTTTAAATAAATACACTATTCATCAAAAATTCATTTTTTCAGAAAAATCCCCAAAAATTACCTTAACATAATATCGATGCTCTGAGTTCAAAAATGAAATCCATTTTATAAAAATAATTTTCTAAATAAATTTTATTTAATTTTTAATTAAAAAACATTATTCACCTGAAAAAAACTAATACTTGAATAATAATTTATGAAACTGTTATGTAACCATTTTATTGAATCACATTACTTAATCAAAGTTCCTAGATTATATTAATACTTTCTTTAAGTGAGATTACTAATCTATTAAGTCCCATTACTAATCCTAAGCATAAAACACTATTCATAATTTACTATTTGTCAAAAATTATGTTGATCTTACTAGACTCTAAATTTTGTACTGAACATAATTTTAGAAGACCATTTTTTGAAAATCATTACACATTTTTAATTATTTAAGGTTTACATTAACATTTTTAAAATATCCTTTCTCTAAAATTCATCAAAAATATGCATACTATATTTATCCGGACTTTTGAAAATTCTTAAACTTCATCATAAGAATAAATCGTAATTTTTATTTAAAATAAGTATTACAAAAGGCAGTTACGGTCTCCTTACATAACCCCTTATCACACCAGCATAGGACCTATGTGTAAAGTGTGCTAAGGTGAGAGAATCTGAGGGAGGCTTGACCGACATCGCACGAGTAGTAATTTTTATCATTTTGAACTTCTCGCAAAGGCAATTCTGTTCTAGCTTCACATGATGAATTTCGGCTTAGGTTTGGTCCAGAGTAAAGCCCAGTGGTGCTACCTCCTTCTCATGTTCCGTTAGATGGTCTTCGATTGGCCTGCGACTACTGGATGAGGCCATCAGATCTCCTTTCTATATTAATTAACCAAGGTCACTTGTATTAAGTGACAAAAGTTGCAACATTCAGTTTTCAGCGGTCATACTGAATAACGGTCATATAATAGTCAAAAACCAACTGTCTCATTTTAATTATACTCATGTTATCAAATGAAACCGTTTTGTTGAGTATGAAAAAATAAAATAACACACAAAATTAGGAAACAAGATTTATTCAAAACTTTGGGTCATTACAATTTCGGTTGAGGATCGACATGAGGAACCTCGTATGGTAGGAAGCCTCTTTAAAGGTGATATCTGGAGCTAAAAATCCCGGAAACCACAGCCTCCCTACCCCCAATCCTGCTGCTAGAAGCTTATGTCCCCATTCTGATAATCCATCGAGAATGTTGTTGCAGAGTTTCCAAATACGGTTGAACTAGGGTCCATATCTTTGAAGGATTCCTTCTTTGACTATTCCCATTAAGACTGTGAAAATTATGCATTGTTCTACCCCATAGATTTCTTCCATCTAGGACCTCCCAAGAGAGCTTGGCATGCAGTCCTTGAATGGTTGATTGAAAGCTCCTTAAATTTATTCCCACCTCTGAAAGGGGTATGGCCAACCGTTTACCTGAAGCCCAATGATGACGACCCTCCATCTGTCCATCCCAAATAAAGGACCCCATTATTCTCTCCAGGTTTGAAAACACAGTATTCAGAAGCTTCATGGTAGACAAAACATGCATCCTCATGGAGACTAACACACAGTTAACCAGAGTGATACATCCTCTAAAGGATAAAAACCTGTTTTTCAAGTTTTGAATACGCCTAGTAATCTTGATAATGAGCTTATCAAAATGATTCACCCTGAGGCAAGATGGGATGACTGGAGCTCCCAGATAATCCATGGGAAAAATACCCTTATTCATATTCATCCTGGCCCTTATGTCATGATCCCTCCTTGGGGTGGCACTCCTTTCTATGAAGAAGAGGCTTTTGTCTGAATTTACCACCTGCCGCTCCACTTGCAATATTCCTTAAGAAACCTCTTAAACCATTTCACTGATCTTCTACAACCAATAATGAATAGAACTATGTCATCGGAAAACATCAAGTGTTAGATGCCTCTCATGGTATTCCTACTATGGTAGGGGAGAATTTTCCCTCTGACAATTCCCTTATTGATGTAGTAGCTAAAGGCATTTTGAGCAATAATGAAGATGGTGGGATACAAAGGATCCCCTTGCCTGAGCCCCCGACAAGCCTTGATGAAGCCAAATTGTTTACCCATGAATGAGGTAAGATCCATGCAGAGTTGAAGCAACAAAAGAGGATATCAATTGTCCAGTTGGAGAATCCCATACACCTTAATAATTTTAATACAAATCACCATTCGATTCTATCATACGCCTTGATCATATCCAATTTGACCACAATATTTTCCCCAAAGGATTGGTTATTGATCCCACTTGTCATTTCTTGGGCAAAACCGATCGCACCCTGGATTGACCTACCTTTAATGAATCCATGCTGCTCAGGATTAATCGATGAGTCCAAGTGGGTCGACATTATCCTATTGAGTATGTTGGACACGATTTTGTACGATATGTTACCCATGCTAATGGCACTGTATTGGTCAATAGACTGAGGATTACTCACATTAAGAATGAGCACCAGTTTGGTTGCACATGCAATACGAGGGAGAGACCCCCTGGAAGAAGTCCTGGATAGCCCGAACCAGATAACGTTTAATGATGTCCCAAGTCTCCCTATAAAAATACCCAGGAAAACCATCAAGACCCAGGGCACTGTCTGGGTTCATGGACCAAACTACCTCATGCACATCATCCTCTTCTTGAAGTCCCCTCATGCCCTCATCAATGACCCCCAAAACAATAGTGGTAATACACTCAAAAAACTCATCCTCCCCCTCGGTTATCTCCCTGCCATGATCAGATTAGGACCAGCCATTAGGGATTGCACCTCTTCATTTTCCAAAACCCCAAATTCTGCCCGATCTGGAGAAAATGATCCGTCCTTCCTCTGGATTTTTGGCCTCTGTATTCTCCGATGCTCCTTAAAGCAAGTATGATAGTACCTAGAATTCTGATCTCCATCCTGATGCCATCCCATGCGAGCACTTTATCTTTCCAAACATTCCTGTCTCTTGAGAATATCCTCGAAGGAATATTTCATCCCTCTAAGATCATTAAAGGACGGTTCATCCCATGCTTGTTCCAGTTTATCCTCCAATCTATCCACCTCCTCACTGATTTCAGCAACATTCTGATCACGATCAGGAATGGTTTTCCTCCATTCTCGAAGCATGTTCTTGACTCTCCTGAGCTTATTGTGAAAGGTAGTCTAAGGATTCCCCAATTGTTTCATATCCCAAGCTCCCCTGACCTACCCCAGAAACCCTGGTTCCTATACCCATGACTCAGAGAAATAAACATGGTCTTCACGCATTGAACCTGCACGAAGTGAGATACATAACGGAGAATGATCTGAGAGACTCCACATCAAATGAGTGACATTGGAATCCGAAAACATAGAAATGGTCGCCTCATTCATCATACATCTATCAAGATGACAATAAGATCTTCTCCCCCCATTTTATTATTACACCAGGTGTAAATACTTCCCTCAAACACTACATCTAGAAAGTCACTTCTAGCCATAAAAGAGACAAAATCCTGACTAGAATTACGGGGAAACAAACTGCCACCTTTCTTATCCTCTAGACTAGCCATTATGTTAAAACCCCACCAACAACCCAAGGGATCCCTCTGGGTTGAAACCCTCAAGATCACCCCATAACACCTCGCGATCATGCGGGTTACACTTGTCATATATGAAGGATAAGAAAAACTCATAATTCCCCACATATATCTTAGTATTCAATGCCTAGACAGTTTCACTAATGTGGTCCACACTTATGTGATCCTTCCAAAAGAGACAAATATGGGAATTTATAGGAGCCCCATGTAAAAGACCACGAACCTTAAGCTTTTGGGCGTTATTAGAAATCTTGCTAGAAGCATGTTTTGGTTCCAAAAATTCCACCAAGGAGACCTTCTTGATAACAAATTCATTGACAAGGAATTAAGACTTAACCCTAGCTCCAATCCCCCGGCCATTCCACACAAAGGTTTTAAACATTAAACAGGATCCGTCTGGCACGGGCCCGAGACTCTCGGCCCTATCCATCAAAATAAATTGACGCACATTGATGAACATCAGATCTATCACTTTCTCTAGTAGTAACCCCTGGCGCCGCCTGTGAGAAAGGTGAAATAGAAAAATCACCACCCCTTACTGACACCCTCCCTATGACTTTTGGATAATCAAAAAAACAACCAGCCCTGAACTTTCCACAAGAGACAAATCAGGAGGCTTAAGGGGAGAGACAGAGAGAGGTGCAGACAGAACATCAACTGGGGGAGCCACAGAGCATTCCAAGAGGGGGAACAACACTAGACATGAACCCCAGGTTAATAACTCCAGCCCGCTCAATACAGTAGACTTTCAAACCTCCTAGTTCTTCCGTAAAAAAATGAGGGAAAAGACAGGAAAGCAAGGATTCTTGGGGATCCATTGTTCTTCCAGCAAATTCATTTGAAGAAGAATCCCTAAGAGATCCAATACTTGAACAAGATGACCAGCCCCGGAAGAAAGAATTACATCACCACCACCTAAATCCTGCATGGAAATGGGACCACACCTACAAAGGGAATCCCCCTCCCTGACTGGCGAAGAAGAGGTGGCCCCAGCACCCTGATCAAGGGGCCCCGAACTCACTGCTCCTCACGAGATCATTATGCCATCTGAAGGGGGCTGCTCAGAGGACCTCAGCCGCACACTTTGATCAGGAACCTTCGCACGAGCCTTACGAAAAACCTGCAGAGAATGACCAGAGATATGGTAGAAAGAACAGAACTGTGGGTAGACCGGATATACAAGGGGTTGATGAAGATCCTACATTCCCTCTATCCTGAGAACCAGATGATAGTGAAGCGGCTAGTTAAGATCCATCTCCATGCAGAGCCGAGTCACCAAAGCCTTAGATAGGAAGATAGTGCGAAGATCCAAATAAAGGTAATGGCCCAATGAATCCCCAATGACCATGAGAAAGGCTTCATTCATAAAGGGTAAGGGAAGGCTGGGGAGGGAAATCCACACTGCAACACTTGATCACTCACAACCATGGTGCGAATCCATAGACCAACAACCAAGGAATAAATGATGTGATGAATATAATGAGAACATACCATTGAAACACTAGACTCAACAACCAAGGATCTATAGAAAATAATAATTAAGATTCAAGGATTATAAAAAATCACTATGTAGATTCTAGTTGTTTGAGATATTATACCAACGTATAAATAATGAGTCAAATAGGATGTTAATCAGGTATATAAATAAATATTAAAATTAATTTATTAATATCACCTAGTTTAGATGCATGGTTTAAAAAACTATGCACTAACCATGAGCCCCTTTGTAGGCTACTATATAATACACATGTTTTGGCCTCATAGTTTGTCAATCTATTTTTTCCATGTATCATGGTTTGAGTAGAAATCTATAAAATTTGGATGAACTATGAACCCAACCATGTTCCCACATTTTTTACTATAGAACAAATTGCAAAATTTACTAGGATGACTCAAAAGGATTACCAAAATCTTATTCCTAACCAAACGTAGTCCCAAAAAACTCGAAAAACAATATAATTTAACACAAAAAAACAAAAGACAATATTAAAATAAAATTTAGTCCAAATAAAAATATATCCATAACTAAATTTTTTTAGAGAAGTGATAGTGAAATATAGGTAAAATACATTATCTCTTGATAAATCCACAATGCACTATTACATTTGTTGTTGCCATAATGGTATACCTTTTTTGTTTTCACTCCTTCATCTCACACATAATATATAAATGGAATCATAACTAAATGTATCGTGGATCTATAAAATTTCCATTATGGATTTTGTAAGTTGTAAATAAACCTGAGATCATGTCCATAGACAACAGTTTTCTCCCTATATGTATAATTCAACTGTGATAATACTTATAACCTCTAAACCCTGATTGGTTTTGGCTCCCACCCATATTATCTATCGACTAGTTCTGAATGACCCCATTTTAATTTATAATGGAAATATATTAGTTAAAACCACCACATAATATCATGAACATCATCAAGAGATGAATCCATGGTGTTCATACCATAAAATACACGCTTGATGGAAATGAGTTTCCCATTCTACAACATCATATAACATAAGTAAAATTTCAGTAGAGTTAATAAATACCTACCTTCAAAACATTTGTGATGAAAAGGAGTATATTCACTACAACTCTATGGTAGGTTAGAATCCACCAATGTGGATGACACTAAATTTTGTTGCCACTATTATTGATCACCCATTATAAGATATGAAGTATCATATGATGTTAATACCTCTCTAGTCATATGTACAATGGCATATATGGGGATGGTTCACTAAGGAACATATATTTTCTTGTCCCAATAGTATACTAAATATCTTGGGTAGAACATATTCTATAAAACACACAGATAAATTCAAATATTAATTCATTTATGATTCCAAATATCTATTAGCAAGAGGCTAATTATTTTTCTAAGAAAGACATTGATGAAATTTTTAATAATAATACTTACATGTCATGAAATCAAAAAAATATATATATATTTCCTACCTCAAGAACTCATGAAAAATATTGAAAAAATTAAATTAGAAATTATAATCACTGAGAAACACATTCTGGTCATTATTAATTTTTTATGAACAACTTAGTTTTTATCTAAAGAAATACATGAGAAAGAAACTCTAATGTTCATACCCATAGTCCTTGTTGTGAAGGTCCTACTTTTGTCTATTTTAGGCTCGATATAGTGGAATTCCAATATTAAAACACAATCTAAAAATAATAAATTTCATCCCAATGATGTTGTTTATATAGTTCTTTTCCACATAGAAAATCTCAATAGCCAGATATCCCCCCTTCATTTATCAGGTATCAAAATCCCAAAATAGAGGCCCAACCAATCATGGAAACAATTAAATATGAAACTATATTTTTTATTACAATAGTGATCAATACCATAGTTATAGAGGTATTGTGAATGTTTATAATTTTATTAATACATTATTTTTATTCTATGGTGTATTTCAGTTAATATGATTCATTTATATTTTTAAAATTGAGTTTTAATTGTTTTTGAATATTATAAAAAAATCATGTTTTTTTAAATAAATTGTCAAAAATTATATATAAGTTTTTGTGGGATTATAATATTTTTGATGTTTTTTGGGTTTTTATAATTAATAAAAAATTCATTATCTTAATTACTCATATGTTTTTTATGTGAAAATTAAATATTATATAAATTTACTTTTGGGCCTTTTCATTCCTTTACATTAATATAAGGGTAAGACTATGTTTTCTGAAAACTCATAAGCGAAATAACATTTTCTATATATATATAAAGGTAGAAAATATACTCTTACACTATGTAATGAAATTTCCCCTATCAAATAATGGTCATCTGGGTTTTTTATACATACATAATGGTAATTTGTGTCCTATATAAGTATATGTATGAGTTTTCAATGACCGTGTAACGGTAAATAATAAACATGAATAAGGTTCATAAATTTTTTTCCTTTTTTAAAAACTGTAATTTGTTTCTCCTATAATGTTAGTTATCATATAAAAAATACCACATAAGATTAATTAATGAATTTTTAATCCCATATATAGTTGTATATAAATGTAATGGTAAAACCCTGTCAACCATACATATCATGTTTTTATTATTTGGGGGTAATGATATTTTCATGGAAATTGTAATTTTTTTACCCAATTAGACTTATATAATTATTTTAAAATAAATTAAGGAATTAAATTTTTAATTATTTTGAGACTGTATCTTTTATATTTTTTAATTCAATCCTTGAACATTATTAATTTAAATAGATTTAAAATGAGTCATCATAAAAATAAAAATGAATCTATTTAAATATTAATACAATTTGAATTAAATATCATTGTATAACCAATATCTATATATATTAAAAATAAAATTTTTTCTCATTTTATCCTTTATTAATGTCCTCTGAGTTTGGGTGACCCAAACCTCACCATTTAAGGTCTCTAAATCATCAGAAAATCAGAAAAAGAACCCATGCAATATCCATACAAGAACACATTTCCATCTCTCCCCTATATTGTTTTTAGTATGGATGATCCATTATTTCCATGAGGGGGAATATATTTATTCTTATTTTATTCTATAAGTGTTTTCATATCATTCATAAGTTTACACTGTTAATATGGGTGTTATTATCAATAAATAGATGATAAACCTGTTATATCACAAATAGAATAATTATTTTTTTCAATATGTGAAAATAATTCTCATTCATTTTATAGAAAATTAATAACTTATAACCTAGAAAAACATAAAAATGGAAAAATAAATATCATTTCATGATTTTATTTTATTTTTTCTCATTACTTTAAAATTTATTTTTATCTTTTTGTTATTCATGATGTAGAAATTATAAAATTTTGAATAGAATATTAATAATTCAATATAAAAAATAAATGGAATTTTGTATTCATGACCTTAACTACTATTGGAAAATATTATCACATGTTGACATTATTATTTTTATTCAGTAAATAGGAATAAAATAATTTACAATGGAGAAATAATAAATGTTGTCAAATAATTTCATATTTTAGTAAACTGGAATTCACATATGGTTTTTAATAATTAATATTAAGGATAATCAAATGTTTTAATAAATTCATAATATTTTTCCTTCATATCTAAAAATAGTCAATAAAAACTTCGTACATTTTCTAAATTATTACAGGAATAATGTTTATATTTTAATTTTATGGGATTTATAATATATAATAATTATCAAACATGTGTTTTTTATTAATATATATTTAAATATATAAATTCAAGTAATAAATTTGAATTTTTTATCATATATAGTGAAATATTGTTAGTATTATTTCTAGTGTTGAATTATAAAAAATATTTTCAGTTGTAGAGGATATTTATTATCTAATGATTTAGGTAAATTTATTTCTGATATATATATATATTGATGATAATAATTTCCACAATATAATATAGGGATAAATCTAATATATATGATAATAGTATTTAATATCATGAATTATTATTGGATGAAAGGGAAAATAAATATCTATAAATGATAAAATATTTATAATTATTATAAAAATTATCCATCAATGGGAAATAGAATATCACAAACTATTATATAATTATTATTTTATAAACTCAAAATGATATCAAATCGTAGTTCTAAACTACATAAATAATGTTTCTGAGATTAATTTTATAATTTTAGATGTTATATAATGGAATTGTGAATTAAAACTTGTTTGGCTAATTTAATATTTCTTACTATGGGAATAAAATGAATGGTTGGGAATTTGTAATCAAATGCGTTTTATGTTGCAACTTTATAATTACTTGATATTGTTTTATATTCATTGATATTTCATTGATTATATTTAAAATGAATATTATTCTTAAAATGGATAAATAATGTAAAACCTAATGATATTTTTAATTAAGATAATGATGAACAAGTAGAATAATTACTACTCGTCTTGGAATTTTATTAAACAACAAATTAACACATGAATCATGTTATGTTGATTTTATTAAATTATAGATACATATATTGGTATCCTAACATGGAAAACTTGTGCATAATAAAACTGTTAATTTATAATGGAAATAAAATGGCTGTTTCTTGTAGATGAATTGATTTTTCTTGAACGATAAAATAATTTATCATGGTATACATAAATTCCTTAAATCATTGGTCATAGTTTATTTTAAAATTATATGTGGAATCATATATTTAATATGATTTAATTATCATTTTATATAGATCCTTTGCATGATTTATTAATAACCCAATAGGGTTTGTGTGATAATATGTATTGGGTGGGGGTTTTTGAGGATATTATAGGGTCACAGGGTTCTGGAGTGGATAATTATTTAGTCGTGATTTGTCCTATGTGATTTTATGTGCAATGGTGTTTGACACATGGGATGTTCGGATGTGTTCTGAGAGTGACTTTCTTATTAATGCCTATATCTATATTGATTCTTTTTTGATATTCAATGATTTATTGATATCTATGTAATCAATTTTCAATATTGGGATGAATTTTGATGTTATTAAATAATATTGAAACAGTAAATTGGTATATATGGCTATGTCTATGAGTAAAAATATAATTTTCACATTATAATGAATAAATTATAGAATTTTTTATTATTATTGCTTACTTATAATATTGATATATTTGGAAAAAAAAGAATAATCATTGAAATCTACATAACGATTGGAAGATTAATATATTAATAATGCTAATTCTAATATAAAATTATTAATAAATTCATAAAATATTAAATAATATTGATGATTTTATTCATATTTTATATTCAAACTAAATAGGTGGATGTTGAGTGTCCTACATGATGAATGTGGTAGATGATCATAAGCCAAGGTAATTATAATTAGTATGTTTATGAGTTATATTTATTATTTATGACTTATCATTTTATAGTATTTCGTCCTTGACATCAAGGATAAATAGGATACATATGGCTGAATACACCCTCTCCCCCACTCACTCTTATCCTGATGTATTATTTGCAGGTTTTCTTGACATTGATTTCCCATATGAGTTTTTTGATTGTTTTCATGGATTGATGTTATTACCGATTAATGCATTATGGATGTAGAATTTTAAGGATTATTATTTGTGTGTTATTTATAGGATATTAAGACATGAGTTATAGTACAAAATATATAGGTTGTGGTGGATTTCATAAATATAATAGGTTACTATATGTAGGATATGGATGTGTTGTTGTGTGATATAGGTCATATGGTATGATATAATTTAACAGATTTTTTGTTAGGATATGTTATAGTTTCATTGGTATTTTTAGTAATATTAATTAAAGAACATATTATAACTCATGAGGTGTGATGTTGGGATGTTTGAGTGGAAAACCAGTGGTGAAACTGTTACATGTAATTGATTATTATATGTGTGTGTGTGTTTTAAATTTTGTGGTTATATTTTGTTACATTAATATATGAGTCATTCATAGTCAGTATGGGAATAAAGGAAAATATATGATAATATAATGAGTAATATTAATTTATTTACTAACTAGTATTTATTATTCTTCTTTTACATATTTAATGAATCGCATAAAGAAGAATCTAACTGGGTATCTATGTTATGGTCACTAACAGACACCTATAATATGTGTGTAATTTTTATTATTATATTAATAATGTATATTCCATTGATTAAACTAATAATATATAGCAATGGGGAGTGCACATAAAATAGTTTATCACTTTTAAATTGAGGGAAAATGTTTTTGAAATTATATTTTTTTGAAAACAAAAGAAATATATTAAAAAACCAATTAAGAAAATGATAAGAAAAAAATTTGAAATTAATGTGATTGTAAATTATTATATGCGAATAGTGATTAGGTAAGAGTTATTTCTTCAATTTCTACCCATTCTTAGTGACAATTTCTGTAATAATATTCTACTATGTCAGTTAAAGTGACATTACTTGATCATTTCCTCATACTTCCTTGGTCAAATGGAGATGGTGAGAGAAAACTAGACTAATATCATAGATTTTTAAGGTCTCTTTCTTTATGTGAGAGAGTTATAGTGAATATCCTTAATTGAATTATGAGATACCTAATAGAGTCTTTTTTATCCCAAAAATCAAGATCATCCACTACACCTCCCACTCTTACTGACGACCATTGAGAACTTCACCATTAATTCATGGTTTATTACATCTTATGTAAACTAGAACCTTATGTAGGGGGATGTTGTTAACTGAAAAAATGAAAAATCATTAAGAAAATAAAAATCCAAATATGATCATACGTGATTATAAAAAAATATTTTCTTATAAATGCAACTACACTATATCTATAATGAATTTTTATTCGATAATGTGTTAGAACTCAATAATTAAAACCTGTAAAATAATAACTAACCAAATCACCCATAAGATTACACATCCATGTTAAGTGTAACATAAAAGAATTGGAAATAATAATTCATTACAAAATTAAGATGAAGTAAAGATAAAACAGAAAATAAAAAAGTTCCCATCTAAAATAATCTCTCCAAATGTTTTGTATTCTTCCATACCACATTTGGATGAATCAATCCATTGGTTTATATTTTAGGTTGTTAAGAATTGATAATTCTCTCAGCCATAGAAATTACAAATATATTCCATGTTCACAAAAGAATTTATGAAATAATTAATTATTCACACTCTTTCTAGAAGTATGATTACTAAATATTCCATAAATATATAGAGTAGAATGGTTTCATTAATGAGGAAATATTTACATTATCATTAATTTTGGAATGAACATTAAAATTATCATTAAAATTTACTTGAATAACCTCAATTGGAGCTGTGTAGTAAAATTAATTTTTCATTTACCGTGGTGCGGTGCAATATGTGGGTGACAGAAAAATTTCAAATAGATTGACTTTTAATTTCTTTGTTAGTTATAATCAACTCCTGTTATACAATATAATTTTTAATCACACAAATATAGGAATACAAAAAAATATTCCCACAAATTTGATTTACATTTTAAATGATAGGCTTGAAATAATAATGTGATTGAAACTTATATAAATTCCAAAATTATGAAATTTACATATTTTAGCCCAAAAGCCAAAAAATACAAAAATGATGCAAATAAAATCAAAATTTCATGTTTTAAAGGACTAAAAAATTTAAATAAATATGAATAATGATAGAAATATTAGATCTATAAATTTTCCAACACATAGAACTTAGACACCAGGATAAGTAGATATCAAAATCAAATAAAAGAAAATTCAAAACACATACCCATAAAATTGATAAATTTTTATAAAAAACAAATAAAAGATAGCAGGCTTCCTAAAAAATTATTTCAAGTTATTTAATCATATAATTCATTATATCTCCGCGTCATTTCTCACACAATGCACTCAAAAGGCCAGCCTCTCATGAATTTTATCTCATTTCAAAAATATCAATTTTTCAGAAACACTTTTATCATCCAAACCCGTGAAAAAGTCACCGAACACATGATAAATTTTGAAATCTTCACCAAATGAGAGTTAATAACATGTTATTATCATATAGAATTTGTTGGGTTGTATTATGGATTTATATTGGCAGGATTTAGATGCCAAAAATTATATGGTTTAATGAGGAGTGATTGGATCTTATTTTGAAGAATCGTTGAATTATTCTAATTTTAACAGAAGTATGGTATCCTACTCACTCCCCATAGCAGAAAATCATCTATAAAATAATGTCAAAAATATTTATGTACACCCCCACACATTCGAAATTAAACATCATTATCGTAACATCTACCTCCCAAAATTTCATTTTTTTTATTCTAGAGCTCTGTATAAGGACAAAAATCATTATCCTCTAGATGTTCTATAAAGTCATAAATTCTAATCTCTTGAAATATCTACTAAGGTAATGATTCCAATAGAATGAATATTTTATTAGTAAATTCATATCTTCGATTTTTATTTTCCACCGAATTTATCTCCATATGAGGAAGAAGAACACAATGAAATATACCTTACAGTTAAATTCAACTATATCATGAATGTTCACTTCAAGAGCGGGTCATATAGAAATAATAAACATGAAATGTGGCTAAAATAATAGTTTGTCCATATATTTTGAGTAATAAGAGGATTAATTTACATGGTATGCTAGAATAAAAATAATTCTCTATAGAATGAGATCTTTTAAATGAAAAAATTTCTTTAATAATTAAAAACTCAACAACCTAAAATACTAATGTTATGGTAAGAATAAATCAAATTCTGGTTAAAATAATAACATATTGGATAGCCCAATAATCGAGGTAAATGTATTTAATAAGAAAAATTCGATCAAAAACCTCATGGAAATGTGATTTCAATGATAAATACATTGAACTGTGACATGTTGTTCAAAAAATAAAGGAATTTTCATGAAAATAGAAAAATGGACATGAAACAAAGTAATTTTCAAAAATCATTAGGCTCAGAATCATGGGATTAATTACTTCACTCATAGATGTGGGTTACAAAAAATTAAAAATATAATAATTTTATGTCACATGTTTTAATAACACGATATGATTGGAAATGTAACACATAATGACAGAATTTTTTTTTATAAAATAAAAATTAAAAAAAATGAAATTGTTAAACTAAAAGATGTAACCTTCCACACACCAAAATGACGTAGTTTCCTTAATTCATGTAATTAGATTTTATCATATATGACTTTTTTAACTGAATAATTGTATGAGTATATTTTTTACGGGGATGTATAGCCTGATAGATTTTATTGATAAACAACTTGGTGGAGTGTAGTCTCCTCCAGTACATCTAATTTAAATTTCCCTTGGAAAGTTTTTAGACTATGTCTATTAATTGTGATGGGATCTATCTATACATCAATAAAAATCTTTATAGTATATAAAATAAATACATGATTTACTATAAATGGAAATTACCATCTATAATTTGGTTTATATAGTATCATAATCAGTCATGAGTTGAAAAATTTAACTGTGTCTCCAGGATGGTTGTTTTTTTCAATTGGGTTAGCTTTTCATGATACATATGTTCTATCTTTGTGAATCTTAGAATTTTAAAAACCATGACTTCAAAATTATTTCACATCCTTCTTCTAAATTATTCCATTTTCTAGTACATTCAATATACAAATTCATCTTTCTCATAGAAAAATAATATTTATGCTCTAATTCCACGTGAAGTTGATAGATTTTTCCATAAGTCAACCTCTATGCACTCATTCATACTAGGGTTCCTTATAATATCTTAAAATATCATATTTTATCTTCCAAAATATGGGCCCAATAATTATTATATCGATTGATAGGATTTTTCAAAATTACATTGAATTCTATGTTGGAACCTTGAGGTTTACCATTAGTTGGTGGAAGATAGGGATTTTATGTTTTATGATGCACCCCATACTTTTTCTAAAAAACAATTATTCTTTAGTTGAAATAGTGATTTCCTTTATAACTGATGATATATATGTTCACTCAAATCCATAAAAATATGTTATTCCTAACAATAGAGAATATATTTCCTCTATGTTAGTGTATTTAGAAAATATTTTTACAAATGTTTTTAATAATCTCCAATGACTATTTTAATTCATATCAGATTTTTTTTTTAACAAATTCATTTAATGGAATGTACTTATTGTTTTCCAAAACAGTGTACATTATGACATTCTTAAAAATGTAAAAGGATTGTTTTTTTATCTAATGAGACATGAACATAATATACCACCTCCATGATGTCTTAATATTTTGAAGATTAATTTACATATTTATAGGGTTTCTTTCTGATAAAATATTTTCTTTTATAAATATGCGCCTTTTTAAAAAAAATGCCTACACTAGGGTAATGGATTTCATTAAATTTCATTACATTAAGGAATATTGAAATGTTATGATAAAAGTGTCTTCTATATGGTGTATATACTTCCTTTTGAAATTATATATCATGAAAATACTTCTTTTCATGATATTTTATGTTTCATTTAATATTATTCCATTATGGTAATTATGATTCCAATGTATCAAATTCTTATGAGACACATTATAATGTTTAATGATTATTTTCCTCGAGAATATTTTTAATGATCTTCCAATTGTGTTTTCATGCATTAATTTTAAAACCCCATTTTGTAACTTATAATCCACTAGGTAATTATTTATAAAAACATAATCATTATTCCACATGAAAATTTTATATGTTATATTAATTATTAATTAAATCAATCACATGATTTTAGGAATGATTTGGATTAGAAATGATGGGTGGGGACCAAATATTATCTAACCCCTAGAACCATTGATAGTTTCATGTGAGACAAATATGTTTTCCAAATTTATCTTGTTTCTACTCATGGTTGTAAACCATCATGTGAATGGCCATGAAGGTGTAGGTTTTCATGTGCCTCATACATGACGTCTACTAATTGAGAATTTCTATTATAAATATTTCAATTATAATTAATATTATCCATAAGGTTTTCACATGATAAAATCTATGTATGAATTTCATTCTCAGTTTATTGATTAAATCTCGTGTGTTTCAGGCATTTTCCTTTCTTTACTAATAATGACATATCATGTTATTTGAATGGAATTCATTATTATTTATTTGACTTTACATATTGATTTATTATCTTCAATTCATTACTACTTATTCATTAATATTCCTTACTAATAATTTTATCTCACCCTTTTATTTGTTCTATTCTTCCTAGGATATAAATATGAATTTTTGTTAATGAGTCCAAGGAAGAAAATTAGTTTTATTTGATACATTTTTATTTTACTAATGTAGTAAGGGAACCATTTATGTTTCTAGTACCTTAAGACTACTAAACTGATCAATACATTGAGATGGTATTCCCTGTAATAATTTCAATGTTATAAGATAATGCACCAACTGCAGTCTTCTGAGGTTGGGGAAATAACCCAGTAGATGTGGATGTAGTTTCTCCATTATTAAGATCTTGATATATCATAAACCTCAATAAATTCAAATTTTTTCTGATGTATTATATATAAATTCAATGTGATATGTCATTCGGAATACTAAAAATGTTTGGAATGGGGTGATGCATATTACATTAATACATACTTACCTGGGATAGATAAGTGGATGATATTGTCCTTAAAATATGAATGTGGATTCATCCTTGATAAAACATGAATTCGAGACTCAATGGATAGACATCGAGGAAGAGGTGATAAGTAACCTTGTTTGTCATACTAACTATATAGATGGATGGATTATAGATCATCATAACTATAATCTCTTTTAGTGGTGGATATTTGATCTATTGGAGTAATAGAGATATTTCTCAATTTCTTTCATACCACGACTTTATCTATACATCTCAGTGTGTCCATGATTTATTATGGAATGAAGAGATGAACTTAGTGGTTAGTGATGAAATATTATGTGTAAGAGTTTATGGTGAAGTTTCTAGTTTTCATAATATAGTAGTTGAACACCATGTTAATCCGACTTTTTCCATCCCTTGAATGTTCCCATCTGGAAAATGGAAAACATATTAATGTTTTTTCTTAGTGGGTTTCCCTAGTTTCATGATAATGTGATGAATTTTGGATGATAGTGGATCAAATAATGATGTCATCTCATTTTCTGTAGATATCTGAATTGATATTCATGGATTTCATAGATAGGTGACTTTTGGATGGCATTGTTAGGATTCATGGGTTACTACGAACCACCATCTTTAATCAGATTACTTGATTCCCCTCATAGGTCTAGAGTGTATTGTACATTTATTTTGTATCCCAAAATAACTTTATCATTAATTTCCAACATCATATTGGTAGGAAGAAAAAGCAGACCATCAATACACTTGAGTATATTTTGGAAGCATGTGTCTTGGATTTAGCTGGATCATCTATCAAAAATTTCCTTTTGTTGATTTCCACTAAAATAAAATGTAGTAGTTATCCATTATCAAGGATCATTTTGAGGTGTTTCTTGTGTGGTCAAATAATTATCTTTTATGTTGGTTAGTGGTTGGGGATTCATCAATTATTTTTTTTATGTGGTGTAGAGAATGATGAAGTGGATTCAAAAGGTTTGAGAGTGGGTGTTGATGGTGTTGGACCATCATAAGGCCAATTTAGATATCAGGAAGAGGCCCTTAGATTATGAATTTTGATACTATGTGTTCTTGATTGTATACCCTTGCTGGGGGGAAGTGGTGGTTTGGTAATGGAAACATTTCTACCAATTTAATTTGTTCATTTGATGTGTGGAAGAATGTTAGAAATGTTCAATATCATTTGGAACTGCTATTGCTTCCATATAGAATAAAAAATGATCTCCATAAGTCCTAGCTTCATTATAATCATCATTCTAACTCCCACAACATTTAATGGGTAGAGTCTGATATCGGGGTGTGGTGTTGTTCTTAGAGAGATAAGAGAGATCGATGATAATCAAAATAATGTGATTCATACAGAAACCATCCACTTTATTCATGTTTTTAGAGGCATGGAGTCATAAAGGTTATTAATTGTGAGAGGATACATAACTATATTAATAGTACCTAGAGTTATTTTATATTTTTTTTCTCAATTTTTTATTTTATAATGTGGATTTAGAACCATATTAATTTTTTAGATGTGATTTATGTTTTTTCTTACTGGTGATGTGTGTTATAGATTCAAGTATATAAATATTACAAACCCCAATTATTATTGATGATGTCTTATATTAGAGAAATTTCTAAAACCATTTAGGCACAATAGTGCCCCCAAATTAGACAATATCTTGGAATAGAGTTCAGGTTTCCCTAATTTTTGTGAGTATGGTATAGTTTCATGACAGTTGATAAGGTTTTTTCTGGGGTTATTTAGAAGTTGATAAGGTCATGAGGATGATTATGTAGAAGAGAGCTGGCTTGTGGTTAGTATGAGTTAATGAGTTTTTTACCCTTGGGTGAAATGGTTATGTGGTTGTCTAATGTGTTTTCTGGCTATTTTTTCATGTCACAATGTTTTTATCCATTTTAGGGTTTGGAGTGAAATGACATCCTTAACAGGTATCTCATGGGGCCGTTTTTTGTGATATTCTTTATTATATTTGGGATTCATTTTTATTGTCATGTATGAGAATAATTTCTTATATATCTATAGTAATAGTTTATGGCTACTTGACATACAAAATTTATTGTGTTTTATTTTATGGGGTTTCAAGGAGGTTCAATGAGTATTATATAGATTTTTTTATCATAAATTATAATGCAACAGTTATTTCATTATATGAATATTTATTCACATGATGAGTGGTCTATTCATGGCTAGAATGTCATATATTCATGGCGTGAGGTTCAGATAGGGTTATATTACAAATGAACTCATGAAGTGAACTAAATAAATGAGGAGGTTCCATTAAAATTGGATATGTAAATCGAGTTTTAATTTTAAGGAATTCATGACTGTAATATTTTTCACTGCTTGAACTAGATGGAATCATAAAAACTCATTGTGTGAACTGGTGATTCATTGTGTAAATTAGGTGAGGATTTTTCTATTTATAAATTATAGAAACCCTCAGTTGTATCCAATTCATCCCTTATTTCTCTAGGTTTTGGAAAAATCTTAGGTTTTTTTGGAGAACATCTAGACCCATTCATATTGTTTATCCATGAATTTTATAGGATGATCATTGGAAATCTAATGAGGCTTCTTCTAGGTATCATCTTGTTTCCATTAATCAATCTGTTGGGGATTCATATATGTGATGGTGATTTATCTGGATTATTTTTCTCTATAATTTGGTTGATCCCTTGTTGTGTCTTTGGTTAATATGAGGTTTACTGGTGTGGTTGTGTTTTCTATGTTGTTTCTCAATCCCCTATTTTGTGTGGTGAATTACAAAGTTCCACTAAGGTATGGGATCTTTATTCAACAATTATTTATCTATATTTTTGGTGATTTCATATTTTTTTTCCTTCTATTTGGTGTAATTTTAGTGATTATTTTATATTTATAATGAATTTTATTATTATTAAATTTATAGGAATATGGAGAAATAAACATTTTACAACATTGAGGAAATTACTAATGAGTTTATGTCAGATTTATTTCAATTATTGAAAATAAAATCTTTTGGAATACTTGATTGTGTAGTTGTTGATATATATAGAATAAAAATACAATTTTTATTGTATGATCTCACCTAGAATAAATTGATATTAATTTATATAAACCTAATGAATTTTTTCCCATAGGAATATGGAATATTTCTAATAATACCCATGATAAATAATAAATTCATGTTATGTCATCCACAGAACCTAAATTTAGGAATCTAGTATGTCTTGATATATATGGATATTATTATTTTGTTTCTTTTTAGGATGTAGGATATTTTTTTGTTATAGTGTATATTAGTTGTGATGTGATGTTTTATGGGTAGTGATGTGATGTCTGGTTGTCATGGGATGCAATGTGGATGGTTGTGTGATGGTAGTTATGTGTATTTGTTGTTTTTTATGGTGTTTGTGATGTGTTGTGGTTGTGATGGGTGGATGTTGTTTTGATATTTCATAAATGTTATAGTTTTATGTAGATTTTTTATATTTCATGGGGTAACTATTATGTGGTGTGGTTATGATACGTTCATATTTATCAATGGAAAAAAGTAATGATTTGAAAAAATTGACCTAAGTTTGTTAATGAATACAAATAGACATGAATTGTTGTGTGATAATTGGAAAACATGAGTTCAATGATAAATTAATTTGTTGTGAAAATGTAAATGAAATTTATTTTAATATTACAGTTACTGTAAACTCATTGCAATATGTAAAAAGGTGGAACCAATAATTGAATAGGTAATTGTGTGTCTATGTGTAGTGGTAGTGTGGTGTGATGATTTGAGTGGTGACAAATAGTATAGTAGATATTTAATGGAGTAGTGGGGGTTATGTGGTGTATTATAGGGTTTTTATGTGTATCCATAGGTTTTTATTATGTTTTATCTATCTATAATGCATTTAATTTTATTTTCATATGTTCCCCACCGAATATGAATAACCATTCCTATGAATAAATTTTTTTCATTCAAGTCATTTTCCCAAATATCCAAGTTAGTGGTGTCACTGATTATATGTTATCTCTATTATGTAACAATCCTTCGGTAGATGTGATTGTAAATGTTGGTTTTTGGAACTAACTTGCGGTGAGGTGGATTTTATTTGTGTTGGGGTTTACAAATACTAGTAGGGAATGAGGTTGATGTAATTTATGTACATGATACCCTCATGTCTGGGTTATAGGACATGGTTGTGATGTGATGGAATGAGGATTTCATGAGATTATGAATGATGATTTCACTACATCTATACATTCTATGAGGGGGGAGTGCTAGGTAGGGATATGTCTCCATCCATATCAGATCTGACTATAAATGTGATCAGATATGTACGGTAGTGAAGAGGGAACATGAGTTTTATCATTGGGGGTGGGTGTGGAAATTCAATTTGGGAATTTGTTTTTGGGTGTCATTTCTTTTGGTTCATAATATTGTGTAATTATATTGGATTCTTGGTTTGGTAACCATTAAATGGTGTTGTTGAGATTTTTTAATTGACATGTATAAGTGCATGTTTGTTCTGTTGTTTGTTCATTATCACATTGGTATTCCATTTTCAAATATGAACTTCAATATTTGGTTATGATCCTACTATGTATACATGTTTTTATAATCCTTCATATATAAATCATATTATTTAGTGTTCCAATAGTTCCAAAAGGATTGATATAGGCATTTATAGCTTGGGTTATGGAGTTTTTTTAAGTTACATCCATAGGCCAGTATTCAGGTATTTACTTATAGATTATAATTTTATTTTTTAGAATTTTTCCTGCATTATGGGGATGTTTTTTTAATTATATATAATGTTATGAATTTATATGTTATTTTTTTATAATATCTATTAATATAATATTACTATAGTTGGTAATGCCTCCCAAATTTTATATTTTTATACTCGTAATGCTTGTCTCTATCCCAGGGTCTATTGGAGGAAGGACTAGAGTGGTCGTTATCCATATTCCATTATTAATAGATTTGAAAGAGTACCTATGGTGGGAGGGGTCATAATATATTGGTTTTCATATAAACCCTTTTTTATCCAATGTCATGTATAAAGTTATATATGAGTTTTCAAGGATTGTGTAATGGTAAATACCTTACCTAATTAAGGGACATCCAATGATTTCCTCTATTCTATTAGGGAAATTTGTTTATTGTATAACAGTAAGCTATGAATCCTAAAACAAACATAATTGTCATCCATGAATTTTTTAATCCCATGTAATTGAGGCCATTTCTGTAAGGGTAAAATCCCACTACCCTTATACATTGTGTATTTCCTATGTGGGGGTTGTATAATATTATTAAAAACCTGGTTTCCTTCTAATTTGGGTATGGAATGTAATTTTAACATGAAGTAACTAATTAAATGTGTAAAATAGTTAATTTTTAATGAAATAAATTTTTTAGAATAAATCAAAACAATTATTAATTTAATGATTTTTAAAATTAGTCAATATACGGCTTAAAATGGAAACAATATTATGTTGAATTTAATGTGAATTAAATACCAATATAGAACATGCATCGTTTTATTTTGAAATAACATATTTCCCTAAATAAATATTTTGTTCATTAACTTTGAGCATGGGTGAGATAGATATCAATATTAAATATCTTAAAATCATTTAAAAATTACATAATCACCCCTATTAATTCTAGTATAGTATAAATTTTTCTCTCTCCTATGATTTGGTCGCATTGTTGAAGCTTCTTCCCTTACAAGATGTGGATCTCTTACTTATCCTTATATTGAAGTAAAAGTTTGATCAAATCATTCCAATGTTTCCTTTTTTTAATATTTGTGGTTAACCATAAAATAAATGTAATAAGTTTCAATCACAAGATATATGATTATTTTGGTAAATATGAGAAACTTACCTATATTCTTTTTATAAAAAATTATTATGTATTAATCAAGGAAAACAAAATAGAAAAATATTATTATCATTTCATATTTTTATTTTTATTTAATTTTTTTATAGAATACTCATATTTATTATTATCTTCTCAATTTCCATTGTGTAACAATTATATAATTTTCAATAGAGGTTAAATTATCTCTTCTAGAAGATTATTTAATTTCTGTTTCCATTAAATTAACTATAAGAGGAATGTGTTATCACATGTAGTTATTATTATTTTTATTCTATAAATTGAAATGAAAGAGTCTAAAAGGAAGAATTAGTGTATGCAGTAGATTAATTTATTCTATTAATAAATTTTAATTCTCATATTTCATATTAATATTCAGTATTATGAATAATCACATGTTTTTTAATATTCATAATATAATTCCACAATATTTTAGGAAATTATATATAATCATAGATATTGTTTCAGAATTATTTCTTATAAATTACTAGTATTATTATAATATATTATTCTTAATATATAGTTTTATCTAATTCTAGTTTATTATTACTATAACATTAAAAATGGAGTTCAATGTAACAAATTTGATAACTTTATCACATGTATTGATATATTTTTCATATTATTATTGTTTTAATTGAAATAAAAATAATATAAATTTTGTAGAAAAATATTCTTATATTAAATTTATACAATATTTCATATTGAAACATATATATATTTAACATTATCATAAAAATTTCAAATATAGATTTTAGAGATTTATGTCATACAATATATAATATTCTTAGTTATTCTATATGATTATTAGAAGAAATGTAAAATAAATAATTTCATTCAATGTAATAATTATAATTAATATGGAAATTATCCAAGAGATAGAAATTGATAATCACATATCATTGTATAATTATTATTTGATAAAATAAAAAAGATAACCTTTATGGTGATAAATTTACGAAGTAATGTAGATGATAATTATCTTATAATTTATAAAATTAGATAATTGAACTGGTAAAGTATTGCATGTTTAGATAATTTAATATTTCCTTTTTTAGGTAAATAAATGGATAATGGGGCTTTTTTAATGAATGTGTTTTATTTTTTAACTTCATAATTACAAGATAGTATTCTATCTTATATAAAATTCTATTATATTTATGTGGAATCAATGTTCTAAATGAAACAAAAAAAACATAATATTATGGGATATTATTAATTATATTAAAGATGCATGATAAGAATAATTGTTTCACCTAGTAAAAATATTTATACATGGAATTAATTCTAACAGAATGTTTAGTTTTTTATGTAATTTTAGATACTAATATATGTTATATAATATATAAAAGCCATGAATAATGATCATTTTATTCTATATGGAATTACTTTTTATATTTAATATGTCGTGATTTGGATTGAGCAAGACCAACAATGATACAAACAGGATTAAATGCACTAATGTTATAATGGTAGCTTCTTTTAAAATTATATTTGGAACAATAAATTTAATAACAATATATTTCCAATGGATTTAGATCCGTGATTCAATTTATCAATAACTTAATATATTTATTGTGGTGATGAGTAATTGGTGGGGTCACTTAAGGTTATTGTTATTGAATGTGGTGGGTATAACGATGTTGTTGGAATGAGATGTCATATATGAATTTATGTTTAATAGTGTCGGACACGAGGATGGTTTGGAAGAGTTAAAAGTAGTGATCCATCATCAAATTATACATCTATATTGATTCATTCATGATGGTATGTGGTCAGATGTTATCAGCATGACCTATTTCTAACAATGTGATGCATTTTTATGCTATGAATAATGAGAGAATCTAATATTTGATAGCTTGTGATTAATGATAGTCACATCAAACTTTTATGAAATGAAAATGAATTAAAAGATGTATTTTTAAAATGATATATACGATTATAACATATTTGAGGATACTAAAAGAGAATAAGTAGGTCCATTGGAACATATCTAAAAAATATTAAATTGTTAATAATGGAAATTAAAAAATAAAAAAATTGTTTAGTTGCTACTGGAATAAATAATATTGATTCTTCTGTGAAAAATTTGTCATCTAGATCTTAGTTGTGGAAGCCATGTGTCAGGTGTGGCGATAGAGATAGGGGATCCTAAGGCGATGTCATTTCCCTTATTGTGGTTGTGGGAAATATATATTATATGTGTTTTATTATTTAGTATTCATCCCAACCATGTTATAATATCAACCTAAAACCAAAGTTTCCATGGGTGTTTTTCCAACATCTGGGTTTGTGAGGATATGGATGGATGACAACCCCATCTCCCTCACACTCTCTTTTTCTATAGTATTACATCTGATTTTACATGACAGTTACATCACACAAATGAGTGTTGTGTGATGTTATGGATTGATGTTATAGTGCGTACCTATATTCCGGATGAAGAACCTAAAGGATTATTATAGGTTTATTATATATGGGTTATGATTTATCGATGTGTATTATTTAATAAAAATGAACTAAATACTTTTGAAAATGATCCAAAATGTTATATGGGGGATGTGGATGTGAGTATGAGTTACATGGGTTTAATGTTATAACTTATTTTCCAAAGTGTTTTGTGTAGGATATGTTTGGGGTTCCTATGTGTTTTTTGGTATGATTATTATATACGGGATGAGAGATCATGACATGTGGCATTGGGGAATGAGATTGGAAAATCTGGGGGAGTGTTTATGAGGTACCCATATATATATATATATATATATTCTCAATATTTTGGATGTAATTCTATTTTTTATATACTAAGTGACCCATGGTGATGATATAAAGTTAATATAATACTTGTTTTGGTGATTTGTTAATTTTATTTATTTACTCAATGGAATTTAATATTATTATTTCCCTTTTTAAATGGGATTTTTAAGGTATGGTCATAATAATTATAAATTATATGGTTACTATAAATATATATATATTTTTTTTATATGGTTAGTATGAGATGATTGGTGATCGAGTTGGACATTACATGTTTGAAAATTTAATCAGGAGTTTTTCGAGCATCACGGTCACTACTGAGGATTTATCTTCGTTGTATTTTCATTACAGTTGTATCAATATATGTATGACATCACATAATGTATTGGTATTTTTTGTTTATTTATTATTAGTATAAGTTGTTTAATGTTTATTATCATCATATATCTCACTTAAAAAATAATTATATTGTTAATGCCTCCGAGTTTGTGATCGTATAATTTCGGTGCTAGTCAACAACTCGTAACCTACTGGTGGCAGGATTCATGTGTAATTATCGTCGAAATTATCAAAATAAAATGGGTTTCTACAATGTGTTTTTCTCTATATATTTATTGAATTGTTTAGAAAATACAAAATGTTTCATCTAAAATACAAATCATTAGGTTGGGAGAATATAGTGCCAAATAAATAACCTTTTTATAGACCACTATAGTCCTTAAAAAAAGGAATATTTTAATAAAATTTTTTAGGTTAGGTATTATTTTTTGGATCTTTATATACTTCAATATTAATATAGAAGAATCATGTTGTCCCAAATGATTAGATAAGACTAACACAAATTGAATTAGTTATTATAATACACTTATATTATCCATAATAAATGTTATATTTTAATCAAAATTTCAAAAAAAAATCCTCAAAAGATTAATAATATTTGATAGAAGACATATGTAATCTAGATAGGAAAAAATGATCATTTAGATATATCATTTTATATTTTGGTATATAAAGATGAATAGATTTGAAAAACAATATCTATAACAAACAAATGGGGTTTCCACATCCCGAATAAATGAGGAAATTTCTACCTCAATCTCTACCCATACAATCATAAAACATTGAATAGATTTTATCAATGAACAAGTCTATTAATGATCCACCCCATACCATAGTTTTGGTGGATTTTTTACCTTTCCCACATCTAAGAAGGTCACTCTTATCTATGTTGGGACAAATCCCACAGGAAGAAACTATGTGGTTCATGTTCCAGGAATTTTATGACGCATATCATCTAACAAGATCATGCATGGTGAAAATTATAGTATATTCTTATAGGATCACAATTATATGATTATATTCAATATCATAAAAACATTATTATCAATTAAGTTAAAAAATAAAAAATTGTTTAAAAGTTCAACAAATATTCTAGTAAAGTGAAATCATAATTAGATTTTTGTTTTCTTTGTCTAAGTATTCTTCAAGTATAGTGATTATATAAAAAATAATAATTTGAATTGGGAACATAATCCATTTATGTGATTCACAATGATATCAAATTTTAATAAAAAATTATAATATCAATGAATATGGGAAGGAGGAATTTGTTCATAATATAACATATATTGTTGTCAAAAAAGAAGATATCATAAACTAACATCCAAATAAGGATCATGGTATATGATCACCTAAAAAATATAATTAATACTCATTTATCAATAACCCAATAAAGAAAAGTGAAAATGTGTAGTTGACATTTTATCCCACCGACATCCTAGATATTATAAACCAATTTTTTAGGGAAAATATTGTCTAGTTTAAAGTAAAATTATAGATGTTTTTGTGAAATAATGTAGATGTACATAGATGAAAATACAAATTTTGTGAAAATATTGACATGATGTAATTATTCCTCCCCCAAATGAATTTATTCAAACAGAGGTAATTTTTCATTCATCTATTGTATACATTCACCATCCAATCAATCTATTTTCAAAAAACTAGTCTACTATCCCATAACACCAATTCATTATAAAAAATTTCCTCATCTATGATGAAACCCTAAAAATTTCTAACAATATTTCCTTATGTAGATTAGGCCAATTATTAGCCAGAGATGCAAGTAGTTTAACCATATTAGTCTTTTCCAATGGTTCTCACTAATAAATATGCTATAGCTATAACAAATTTTTTTTCTTTAATATATTCAATATATTACTATATTGATGGAATATATTGATTTTTAATTAGTACTATTACAATTGGATTGAAAGCTATACCTTGAGTGGGTAGAGTTGACTCCTCATCCACCTATCATTGGAATTTTGCATTCTTGATGCTCAATGGAATTCGGGATATGGAATATAATCCTATGTATTTCTTATATTTATGAAACCATATTCTAGAAATATATTAACAATAAAAATCAATGAATATTGGAAGTTTCATATAAATTTTTGAAGGACCTTATTTTTTCTTGAACCTTTACCAGCTCATAAATGCAATACATCAGGAATTGTTTATGTGAATAGGGAACTACTGAGTGAATATGAACCCATAAATAATATAATAATGAATTTAATTTAATTTATTGTAATAAAATTATATATTTTTAATCAAAAAATATATCTCCAAGTTGGTTCATTATATTGACCCTTCCATGGGGTATCTTTTTGCTAGTTTCATACCCCTAAAGAGTCATGTTGGAAGAAAATAAGCTAGTTTCAGAGTAAATAATAGTATGGATGGTCTGGATAAGGATGAAAATGACTCTCAAACTATTATAAATTATTGATTACTGAATATCATTATAATCATGATTTATTTTAAAAATTATGTTGTGATGATCCATTTAATTAAAGGTTCTTGGTATTGTTCGGTGAGAGAAATGAACATGTGAAAATAAAGGGAACCAATTCCTATATGATATAAAATTGTTGAAAACACATAATTAAAAAAATATTGATGGCTTCAAATTTTCTCTATAATAATATCCTTGATCTCATTAAAAATATAAATGAATTTAAGGATTAATTTTTAGGTATGGATGATGAATATGTTCTTTAATATATTATAAATTTGAGGAAAGGTCCTTTTCTAACTACCAAATTGATATTCTTAATAATGGGACATAATAAATAGAGATAAATTTTATAATAACCACTTTCCATGGTAGATATTTGGGCGAGTATTTACTATTTGAAATTTAGAATAAGTTTTCATTTTGGAGTGCTAAAATTGATCAGATAAATGTGTTCTTGTTTATTGTTCTTCCTATATTTCTAGATCATTATGAGCCATAGAATAATATATATTACATTAATGATAATATTTATATTATTAAATATATTTACTTCACATTTGGGACACATGTACAATCTCAAAAGGAATGAAAACTAAATAGTTGGATCCACCATGACTTCTCCTTTATTATCTTCTAAATAATCCCTCATGACTTATGGTAGAGAAAACAAATACATAAGAATTCCATTTCATGATGAATTTTTATATTAGGTTTATTAAATTAAAACATGCATATCTCAGCTCCTAATTTTAAGAAAATTATTCTTAGTAGGGTAGTTACCATTCTCTAAATGACCTGGAAGAAAATATACATGTGACTAGACAAAGTTAAGTCCCCCTGAGGGATACTTTATATATCCCGTATTTGATAAACATCATTTTCATGAACAATTTGATGATGAGGAATATGAAGACCTAACCTCATGTATTTTAAGGGGAATTGTGGTAATTATTTTTTTGTTTATTCAACACCTAATTATTTCATTTTCATGGTTTAAATATTTTCTATTAATCCAATCATTAATTTTTTATCATGTTTATATTTTACTTCCATTCACTCCCTAATTTATTCATGTGGAAAATTAAAAACACTAGTTACATGGGTTTTTAGATGACCAAAGATTATATATCTCATTTCTATCAACCCTTCTATAATTTCATTAAATACAAATTAATCCTAAATTTACATCCATAACATTTAATGGTAATCTAATTAATTGGGATAATCAATTAAACTATCCTTATTAGGCCTCTTGATATATAACAATTTTACAAGATTACAATCTAATGTGGTGATAAAATTTCATAGTAAATACTCCCATGAATCCATTGGATAAACTTGGTAATGATTTTGTACATACCATAAATTAATATGTGGAAATATATTCATATCAATTAAGTAATAATGTCATGTGGAATAATGAAAAACCCCTTAAATCACCTTCATATATGATAATGTTCAATATGTTTTTTTATTGAAAGATCATTTTTAAATAACTTTGATAATCTTATGCAATATATTAAAGTTGATATTTAAATTTGAGTGTATATAATTAAATGGAGGATTATCTAAAATTTTATCAATATAGACATGGATCTCTTAAAGGTATATATTAACTCATAATAAATAATATGTGGTTCGAGAAAATTTTCTTCCATTCATATGGTATTTTTTAAACCCGATGAACAAACATACTCAAAATATGGAATTGAGTTCAGTGAAAACAATGACACTCCTCCACTATATACAAGATAACCATCTACCAAATATCATTGGGTAAGTCTATAATTATCATCCAATAATAAAAAATTAAAACAATTCATGTAAAATCATTGGAAAAATAGATTAATTTGTCTCAACCACTATTGATGAACTCTTATAGGTGAATTTATGGATTTAAGAGGACCCATAAACAATATTTACTAGTTTCTATATATCCCCAAAACAATCAGCTGAATATATGTTTTTATTAAATTTACATTATGATATTTTCTTAATGATCATGAAATCCATTCTCATGTTAGATCTCCAATTAGATAATCATCATTTGGGTACAATAAATAAGCACTTCAGATATAAATTTGAATCCCATAGAATGCCTCTGATTCATGCACATATAGTAGATGTTGAAGTAAGTATATTAAATTAAATTAATAATATATGTAAAATTTAATACCCTATGTGGACTAATAAATTTGTCTCTATAAAGAAAATGAATGATCTTATTGATTACCACTTTTAGTTCAGGTATTTTAATCTTCATTGCATAAATGGTGATTTAAAGGTCTCAATTAATTAACCATTATTTGATGTAATGACTTGTTTTTGATCACTCTCATTCATAGGTGGTTATTTTTTTTCAATGATATCTGAATATCTTTCAATGTTGAAAAATACACAACCAAATGGAATCACAATGGGTAAACTACTATTTATTTTTTACCTTTTCCTTGAGGAATGTTGGGGTAACCAACTACTGTTTAAGGCACCACATCGTCAATTTATTTTTGGAGAAAATATTGAAATATTATTTTTATGATTTCGATGTCAAATCCCTTTTGATTCGTTATCACCTTTCTATCCTTGAGGATATGTTTTAAGATTTTAAATAATATATTATTAAGATAAACCTACTTAAATATAAAATTGGGGTGAAATTAGGGATATTCCAATGACATTTTCTATTCTATCAAATCATCGATGTAGGAAGATAATAAAACCGTAGAAAAACATGTCATTAAACAACATAAATCCTTTGAGAGATTAAGGTAAATCAATTATGTGTCAACTAAAATAATAAAAATCATGAAAAATAAAGGAAATTTTTTTTTAAATATGATATTAATTAATAGTGAGTAAATTTTATGTGGTATTAATATTTGGAAATTGGATTTGATGAACATAAAATTTATCTTCTAAAACATATAGGGTTGAGTCCACCTCCAGATTTGAGAATGAAAATCCATTTCGTGGAAATTATGGAGTGTAACTTTTTTACAATTCATTCCCGATAAAATAACACTGTTATGGGAGATAGTTTCTGTATTCAGAAAGAATCAATTTCCTATTAGGACATGATTCACTAATATCATGAATAATTTCCTAGCACATATAATTGCAGTTTAGAAAACATGGAATTATCTGTAGTATTATGAGGTCCTAAATATTTCTTTTCTGAACTCAATTTAATATATCATCAATAACAACATTTGTGTATGGTGATTAGTGTGATGTGATATAACATTACAATATTTTAGCATCCTCTTATTTTTAAACAAGTTGATTAATGGAAAATAACTAATAGAAATTATTATAACAGATCCTACATCAGTGAAAAACCCAATGACCCAAAAATATTGGTTATTGAATTATAATCTAAATATGAAGCTTAACAAAACTAGGAAATTTATTTTTAGGGTCATTCTTGATGTCTGCATCTTATAATGTTGGAAGAATTAGGACGTAATACAGTTATCTTGGGAATTTGTTTATTTATCTTAATTTATTTTTAATGCATTATTATTACCTACTATGTGTTCCAAAAATGAGGTAGGATACCATTCCATTATCCCATGTTTGGATACAGATATAAATTTTCCAATTTCAATTTTAAATACCAATAGTGATTTGAATTTGGTAATTTGTAATATCAGTAGAGACTAGTCCATCAAGTAAAAAATACAATACACCAAATATATTATATATGGTAGTTGACTTAATAGATTCCATTATAATTGATGTTTTCCCACATTACTCACTTATATGAATTATATTTTATTTAATTTTAAACAGAATCTACTACACTAAAAGAACCGGATTAGGATGAATTAATTGTTTTTATTGAAAATCAATGAGTGTCGTAATCATTTTCTAATAATATATAGGATAAAATGAGGTTAATTATCCATTACTGAAAGGGAATTTTCACCTTCATCAACTATCGCAAAAACAAGTTGTATATCATAAATATTATGTATCTCCCTAACAATACACCCAATCATGATCAATCTATGAATGAAAATCATTGTTTTTGTTAAAATATTTTTCTCCATTATGATGATCAAAATTAACATATATATATATATATATCTAGTTAAAAATATTTCTTTGATGAGACATATCTTAGTTTAATTGATGTATTAGAGTCCATTTCTATTATATATAAATTTCATTCCAGTGTTTCTAATTCTAATTAATGAAGGGTCTAACACTTCCACTATATGATAATACAAGAGTATTTTTGAAAATAATTATTGAATGATTTCGAGGAATTCCCCAAGAATCTTCGTCCATTTAAATTCCTAAAAAATTCATTCATTAACCTCTTTAATGATTTAACACTTAAAAATGATGTTTTCCATTAACCATATTGTTGGATAAATATCACGGTTCAATAACCGCCATCCATATTAAATATTTTCAAGTTTAATCGAACTTCCACAAACTTCTTCTAAAAATATACCAAATGTGAAATTATAAATGAGTTTAGAAAAACAATTTCAAAAAAATTCATGAAATGCAATATTATTAACAAATTTGGAGTCCATCAAACAATAATTAAAAATAATAGAAATATCTTTTATTACATATAGTAAAGGAAACTATACATGGATTACAATAGGTTGTCTATTAAATTATCCTACTATCATGTGTTTCAGTTAAAAAATATGAATATTTCAATAAAACTATATATAATATCCTTCAGATTAGATTGAATATAAGAAAAATTCCTTGTATAGGATAAAATTATACATTTATTGTCGACAATTAACAACATGACTCGTACAATAACACAATCGACCCCATACTCAGTAGCTTATAAGACAAAATTAATCATTCCTTTTCAATTTCAATATGATTGAATTTTTATTGATATTTGTTAACAATTTTCCATCGTTAAATAGATATAGACCTAGCATTATGAGATGGAATGGATCATTGAAAAATATTACATCGATTGAATAATTATGATGATTATCATCACTATGTTTCATGAGAATTCAACAATAAGGTCCACATACACTCATTTATTTAAAAATATTTTTCCTATAAAAACAATAATGATTCCTATATAAAATCACCTAAATTTGGAATGTAAATGGGAAGGTCATTTATCATATACAGGTTCTACTCACTCTGATATTATTCCATGATTCCAATGGTTTGAGAAAACATATCACCTAAAACTAATTAAATATTTCATAAGAGACAATTTTAAAAGAACTATATTGGGTTAAACTAAGATCATTAAACATAAATTTATTCTAATTCTATTAGGTAGATAAAGTACATCCCAAAAATGAATGTAAACCCAATCCACAATGTATGACTTTTTACTGTATAACATGTCATCCTAGATAATAGATGTTAAACAGCACAATACCATGTATTCCCTAAATGGCCTTTGAATGACATATGTTAGTCTCTCTTATAAAACCCATTTTTATTATATATATGTTTAATCTATATAATAAACCTATATTATGGGTTTCCCTACCAACAAGACTGTGAAAGGAAAAAAATTACCCCTATACAAGAAATAAAATAAATATAATACATGAACATGTAGGATATGTAGTGATGCCTAGATCTCCCATTAGGCTCCAAAACATAAATTTAGCTTTCCCCTAATTCCCACATTCCCACCTCAACCTTGTTTTATGGGTTATCTAATAATTCATGTTACAACTTCAAAAATACATAAATTAATATGTGACCATTATTTACCTTTGTATAAAAATATCTTCTCATTCACATTGGGTGACATTATCCCTTATATCACCCGAGAACTCATCCATTTCATTACTTGTTCCACTGTGTGTGAGAGAAACTATAAAATATGATTATTTATCACTTATTTTTTTCATTATTCCTATTCTTACTTGATATATTCTGACATCCAAAGCACATGTCCTGGACCCATCTATAAAATTAAACACCATCATATCCTATTTTATGTCCTTAATTCACAATGATTTTCCAATAAATGACCTGATACCATTATTGAATCATTTCATTCTCCCATGAGAATGAGATAAATATACCCATATACCATTTTTGACAAATACATCTGGATCAATTATTATTATTGTATAATATAATCTGACATCAAGTCACTTACCTTTTTGTGACAAAATGTTTTTATCATCAATCCCCTTCCACCGTATGGTCTGCTAATTCATGTTAGATAATTATATTTATGAATCTATATTCTGAAAACATATTTACAACCTAGAACTATGAGATATATTATTCAAGTTATTCTAGGATATGTAGTTGTATTTTAACAATAATTCATAGTAATATTATTAAATCCATAACCACTTCCATATTCATTTTATGTTTTGTAATTACTAAATCATTGTCATACCTAAACTAGAGTATTCTATTTACCCTTTGAATAATCTATTTCTATATTACATAATTTATATACTGATTACTTGAATCATGATAAATATTCCATGGCTCAAAAAAATTATTACAAAGGATCATTAGGGACCCCTTTGATTGGTGAATTTATAAACAACTCATATTTTTTCACATAAAACCAATTATAGTTATTTTTTTAAAATAGAATAGATCCATTAATCTCAAATACTCTCAATATAAATATAGTGGGACTTCATATTAATATTTTTCTATAATGAATATCAGGTATTCTTATTCAATGGAATGATAAAAAAATTATCTACGCATGGTAATTGGTTTTTCTAGCCTATCAATTTCCATTTAATAATTTAGCAATCCAAAAAAATAAATTTATTATTTACATCATTGTAATGCCATTTCCATATGTGTTAAAACATTTCTTCTCTTAATCCCATTATCCATATTATCACACATGCACATTTATATGAGCACATAGGATTTAAAATGTGTGATGAATTCCTTGATTCCATTTATAATGGTACTGGTCCCTCTACTAATTTTGGGGTTTCCTAACCCTATTGTTGTATACACCATATCATATTTTGGTCAGAGATATAAGACCATATACATCAGACTTATTTTTTTGATAGTTTTATACTCAATATTATTAGTCTTATTTTGATGAAATTTGTATGACCATAAATATGAGTCCCCATTTTGGTCCAATATACAAGACCATAAAATTAAAAATTAATGAGAAATGGTATACATTATATTGAAAACCAATAATGAAATTCTTATTAAGAATTAAATTATATGTTAACTAATCTTGTAAATTTCATATTCTTTACAAAAATTTTAATATTTAAGGAAAAAAAAGGTGAAAATCCTATCAATTTAAAAACACGAAAATAGTTTCCTAAACAGAATTTGATTTTTTAACACCAAGGCATCCCATTTACATTTATTATTAAAATTTTAAGGCCAAAAAGAGAAAATAATCATAGTCTTGTTGGGAACCCCTTATGAACATAAAAAAACAATATATGTTCAATATTTTGTTGTATCTGTGATAATGAAATAGAATATTTATATTCTTCAAATATACATTGATATAAATTATCAATGAAAAATGAAAAATATGCAATTTTATGATATTTGAATTCACAAAAGCAAGAATATTCTAGTAAAATCCCACTTCATTATTTTAATTATTTTGATTCATTCACTAACTCATATTAAATTGAATTAACCTTTGATTATAGTGATGGTAAATGACTCATGTCTCCATCCCTCCTATATCTGTTTATTAGAATATGTTCTGCTAAAAACTAAAATAAAATATTTTATTCAATATGATAACCCTAAATTATAATGAAGATTATATTACTGTTATTATATATATAATTCATATGTTTCTCACCTATATCATTTTATGAGTACAGTCCTTATATTTGGATAGTTTGTATAAATTCTTCATCATTGACACATTTATTTTGAAATTATGGTTTACCATAACTATATCCCTTTATTGTTCATATGGATTCAATAATTTTTATGGTTACTCCATTTTAGATTCTATGGATTTATAAGGAATTTATTTTATTCAGTGATATAAATATTATATAAATTTATAATAGTTTTGAGACATGTTTATTTTTCCCTTAATAAAGAAAAATAGGGAGAAGAATCCAAATTTTGAAGTATATAAAAATATATAAAAAATTAAGGTTTTATATTTCATAATATGTTATTATTATTACTCAAGAAATGAATATATTTTATTAATATAATTATTTTACTCATAAAAATTACATTCACATTGGGCTAGTTCTACAACATCACCTTCATTGATAGGGTGTAACCACTTCACCATTGAACAACAAGCTTGTGTTCCATTTTATACTAGAGATGTTTGAAACTAAACCATTTTATTTTTAAATTTTTTCTATATTTTATAGAGTCAGTTAAATAATGTTTTTTATTCATCAATAAAACCTTATTTCTCTCATACATCCTCATCACATTGAGATTTTTTGAGGTGAATCAAATATTATGTTCTCAGAATATTCATCCATTTCAAGTTAGGAAGACCTAGATATAATGATTTATCTTACATCTTTCATGGATTGTAACAACCCTAATTTTTTCTAAAATATATCTTTTTAAATAATTTTATTTATTTTTTATATTTTGTTAAAAAAAATATTGAATTTAGAAGTACCACATAACATTATGAAAATATTATTTGTCTCTTATCACCAAGACATTGAATTTTCTTGTGGAAATATTCCTTACTAAATTATAAAAAATTTAAATTCTATAAATTTTTTAAATAATTTATTAGTAATCAAATTATTTTAATTTATAAAATAAATAATTTGAAAATAAAAATGAAGTTTATAAAAAAAATATTTTTATATGTGGAATTTATATTTATATTATTATATATAATTAATCACTATATATTATTTATTTTTATGAAATTTATATATCATATGAATGAAAATATAATTTTTTAATTCTATTTTTTTAAATCATAGGATTATCAAAAATATAGTATTATGTTAAGAATATATTTTTTCTAAAAAGAGTATTTTTTACATTTTTTAAACATTCATTAAAATTAATTTCTCCACTTATATTTATTAAATTATTAAAAATGAATTAAGTATTTATAAATTGGAGTATACAATTTGGTAATTCTGTCCCTTTTTAGACATTATGACTAGTAAACGTTATAGAATTTATGACCTCTACAAAGGGTTAATGAAGTAAATCTAGATTAAAATATTATAAGATAATAATTTTTCATCAAATATCATACTGGATTAATTTATGTTGACCCTTAACACATTAGGTACTCTATATAGTTGTTTAATAGGCAATTATCTATAAACATGGCTTCTATATTATTTAAATATAATAAAGTTACAAAATTTCACTAGATTTGTTTTTAATATCTATTATGAGTCCACATAGGGAAAAAAGTACATTATGAATTAATATTAGAGACTTCATTATATTAATAAAATTATTTCCCTGATTAAAATTTATTTTCATTGTTTAATATATAATAACATTAATTTATTATGCAACATAGATATTTTATTATTCTATTTAATATTAAATATAATAAATGTTGTAAAAAATATTTTGTGACATTATTTTAATAAGTTAAAGTGAACCAATTATTTTATTGATCTCTATGAAATATTTCAGGGATTGTGAATGATTATATTAAAATTACGCAATTTTATTGATTTGTTTAAATTTAAAGATCATTTATAGTTTCATGATGATAAAGATATTTTATCAAAATAATAAATTATAAAACTATTTAAATGTCATAAATAATTTTAAATAATACTTGGTTGATATTTTGTGGTCTAATATGTAATGAATAATCATGTTATGGGTAAATTTTAACTTTATAATTTAATGTTATAGCGAATTAGTATAAAAAATATTGTTAACATAATTAAAATTTACAATATTTTACTAAGGGTTAATCAAAATTATAATGATTAACATTGAAAAAAAAATTATAATTTATTCTGTTAGATTAGATTAAAAACCTAACCTACTGTATATTAAAATTCATATCAATTTTTTGGATTGTTTTCATAAGAACTAAATTATTATAATTTAATCATTTGAAAAGTCCAAAAATTTCCCCTCACTTTAATTATAAAAGGGAACCCCCACCCGCACATATTTACACAACATGGTGCATTATTGCTTTATTAACCTCTGATAATTTACCTACTAAAATTTCCAATACAAATATTATTGGTATTTTTTCCCAAAGGGCCAACCCTAGAGCCACGTAAATCAGTCATTTCAAAGAAGATGTATTCACTTTAATTGATCACTTTCTTCTCCATTCTTCAGTACCTACTCCAAATATATGTTATTTATCATAAAATAATGAGTTCATTGTACTCAATATGATTGAATTTTATTATTTTAATGAAAATATCTTTATTCATCCTCCTTCCCATAAAAAGATATGTGAGAGTATCGCTCGTGAAAATATACAACATACCGTATCTGTGTGTAGATACAATTTATTTTTCATATCCATATTTTATTGATGGTAATTATTATTGTTTTAATATTTATAAATTATAGTTTTGAATAAATTTTACTTTAGGAATTATAATATCAGATATACATAATTCCCATTCCATTTCATTATGAAATGATAACGTCATTCATGCATATGTGTGGACTACCACCTCTATAAAGCATTGTGATTCATTTTTCAATTATTTTTTACATTAATGTTAATTAGGATGTATTTAATGAATATATATTTTATTTTAATTACCCTATAAATTTGAAATAATATTTACCTTTTGTTCCATCCATTGAAAAATCAAAACACCGTTCATGTGCTCATATGACCTACCCGATCCATGAATGGTGTAATTCATTTTTATATATCTAAAATTTATTTATGAATATAAATATTTATATAATTAATATATATGATATATATAAAATTATAAGAAGTATAAGTTTTAATGGATGAGAACTAGTGAACTTAAATTCTGAAGAAAAACATAGTAGTTAACACTTCAAAATGATAATTTTAATAAGGAATTACTAAAAAATGGGGGAGTTTAAATATAATAATAAAATAATATATGAAATAGTATGTATTAGAATTATCTTATTATAAAAATATAATTTATTTAAATTTATTATACATGATGATAGACTACAATATAAAAAATGGTAACTCAATGTAAGTGTTTTATGTGACAATATTAATGTTTATCGAAATAAATTAGGATGAGGCATGTGATAAAAAAATAGTATGAAATAACACTCAATTAATATATTATAATTTATTCTCCTATTTCTATTTTTTGAAAATATATTTTATCCTTTCAATTTCTTCAAAAAATGAGATCAAATGAATGAAAGTATAATTTTATATAAAATCGACTTTATTTATCTCTTTAATGGACAACAATATTCCTTCTATATCTTTTTTTTCAAAAAATATTTTAAATATGGTTTTTACTATTATAAAATTATTTTTAAAATTAATTTTTATCGTTGTTTTAATTTTTGAAAAACTAGTTGAATTGATTTTTTTTTTCTTTTCAAAATGAAATACCCTGTGAGTTTTTTGACAAAAGTATGGAAGGAATGTTTTTAAACATATAATAAATGAAATTATTTTCCCACAATCATGAATAATGTTTTATTTAAATATTGGTTTATTATTTTAAAATGTTTATTTAAATGAAATTTTATTCAATATAATTTCATAGTTTCTTTGAAATACGTAATTTTAAAATGGAAAGGGAATTTTCATCAAGAATGTTTTAATAAAATTTTAATTGTATTTATTTTCACCAATAACAATAAACAATGATTTCAATTATAATTTACCAGATATATAAAATTAAAATTCATTCCTTTTTTCTTTCTATAAATGGTTTAGGTTAATGATGACCAGGTGTCTACCGAACCTGTTTCCTTTCCATGTGTTATTCTATAAGGATATGATATAATGTTTAAGTAAGAAATATTTTTCAAGGGTTATGATATGATTAAATGTTAATATGAGCCAATTATTTTAGTGGGTTTTAATTTATTTAATGTTATATGATTTTTTGGATCACATAGGTATTATTTTCATTATATGATGGGTTTAACCTATATCTCCCTCCATTTCAGTTGGTAATGATTGTTACATCATGATATAAACAGTAAGGGAATAGGGATTTAATTTAGTTCAATGATTTACTTTTTCTATTATTATAATTTTTCTATGGGACTGTGACTTCTATGATGGTTTGAAGAGTAAACTAATTCCACTATGATAGTCTTGTAAAAGAAACTTGACTACAAAGGAAATTATTTTTTTAACTAATGTGTATTCCATAATTCCATGTCTTATTCCAATGGTATGCCCCCTGACTCAAGTTTATTAACTCTTTTATGATTAATTTCTAATAACCATCCCCAATTTATGTCATGAAAAACATTATTATCTATGATATTAATTGTATGTTTTTTAAATGATAATATCATGTTTAATAATCTTTTTTCTCATGTTATACATATATTATCATTGATATATCCATTTTATACCATTATTGATCATCTTAGTTCTCCATTTATTAGTTTTTACATTACTTAAGTACTTATGAAATGTATTAAGTATGATATTTTTATGAAATTTTCTAGTTATGATGAAATGAGTGGTCGAATATGTAGATATTATAAAAACTACTGGTTTTTGTTTCCATGTATCCAATGAAACTAGTCCTAAAAGAGATTGGTGTGGATCCAAAGGTCATATAATGAATATTCAAATATTTTAGTAATATATATATATATATATATGAAAATTATTATTCATAAATGTTCATTTTAGAGTGAGGATTATTTAACTGTTTGAAACTAGGATGATAAAAAATATTACGAACACTCAGGAGAAGCATATGTATAGGATAAAATATTAATGTTTTTGTAATGATCATCAATGATCCATGTTAAACCTTAAGTTTCATAAAATAAGGTGTCAGAATATATACATAATATGAATTATATTTCATGATTATGTGGTTTTAAAATATGGGTATTTTTGTTCACAGTATCTTGTTTGGATTTAGTCATTCGATGAAACTAAAAGGAATTGTTTTAATTCCTAATTCAATGGATAGTTACATTATTTTACTCCTTTGAAATTGAATATTATGAGTGTTGGAATTAAAAATATTACTACTATATTTACATAAAATTATGAAGTGATGAATCATGCAATGAATCCCAATCAGCAAATAAGGGAACAAAATTATATATAGTCCTTCATGATTCAACTCCGACCATCCATTTGTGGGACCAATGATCAATTATTTTATGAGAAATATAATTAGTACCAATGAAAATATATTATCCATTTTCTATTGTCCAATACATGAAAAAAATTTTCATGATATTTATCATTTGGAAGGTGAAACAGATCAGTGGTGGAAATACATCCAGAAAACAAGAGAATAATAAAAAACCAAATATATATATTGGGATAAATTTAAAATATTATATTTAAGAAAGTGTGTTCTTCATATGAACTATACATTAATGGATAAAAAATTAATTATGTTTAAATATAAGAATGATGAAACCATTTGTACTTGTGAGGGATATTTTACAAGATTTTCAATGTATGCTAATGCTGTTGTCATCCAACATGGATATAAGGTTGACTGATTCTATAATGTCTTAAAATAAAATCTCTGAATATATTTAATCATACATTACATTAATATCATTAAATAATTTGTTCAATGTTCTCTAAAAAAGGATACAAATATTGGATTTTACCATCAATATAATGATTTTGAATTTAAATGAAAATAGAATTCAACTGGAATTTTTAAAACCAAAATGAGAAGAATATGAACCTTCCATTGTGATTTACATACAAAATGAAACATGGGTGAAAAGTTCCTAATGAAATTGTTAAATGATTCAGGTGTGGAAAAGAAGGAAATCAACCAATAAACATCAAATATAATAAGATTAAGTTACCTATTGATTCGAATAGAAAGAAATATATATAGAATAAACAAACCCCATAGTATTGTTTCAAATATTAGGAGTATGGTCATTATTCTAACTAGTGAAAAAAATTAATGTTTATTATGATGATCGATTTCAAAAACATTATATGCCTATATAATAATTGAAATGTCATGAAATCACTATTTATTATGAGTGTTATAATAAAGAAATGGTAACATACACACTAGATTAGTTAATATCATATTTGATTCTAGATTTATCCACTCTTTTATATCTGAAGACTTTTCTATGGCTATTATAATACCACAAAAAAACTAGATGTTGAGTTCGTAGTGAAAACCCATAATAGAATGATGATATCATCACACACCAATAATTACTCTCTGGTTGATGTTTATGGGAAGGAGTTTCATTAAAATCATATCATTGTAATTTAAGTTGAAATCAATGATATTTTGGGAATGTATTGGATTTTATCACATTAATCACATATAATTATCTGATGAAGGGAAGTTACATTATATATTCCAAACCAACCATTTTTTATATTATAGTGTGATGAAAAAATTAAATTATATTTGAAATTATATCCTTTGTATGGGTAATGATTCCTATTTTAAAGGGGAATTTTTCTTGGATGATTGGATATAAATTCAACATTGAATATATTTCTATTGTGTGGTAGTTTTTTTCCAAAAGAGTATTTTTGTCTTCCACCATATCGTGAAGTTAGTTTTCAATAGAACTCATAACTCATTGTATAATAATTTCCAAGAATCTATATTGAATGACCTTGATTGGGTTTCAGAATTGATGATTTATCTCCTTGAGAATATTGACAAGAGACGCATCTGTACAAGTGTGCCACATTGGGTTATAATGGTTTAATTTTTTAATAAGAAATATAGATTAATGTTATAGATAATTTACTATCAATAACTTATGAATATCAGTATCATGAATAAGTATCCTATAACAGATATTGTTGACTTGTATGATCAACTACATAGTGATCAATAATTTTCCTTTATTGTGATTCATTTTTTATATAATTAATTGAGTGTCAAAATTTAGCTTATTTCTAGGATTTATTACTACCAAGGAATGGAACAAAAATATTTATAGTGATGCCATATATTATTACTAATTCCACTAACATATTCAAGGATTTAATGAATAAATTATTTAGGGAATACCATGATCAATTTTTAGTATTCTTTATAGAATATATTTTTTTAATAAAATATCATGTAAGATCATAATGGCCATTTGAGAAATTTAATAAATTCCCTATGTATATATAATTTTTATGAAAAAATTAACATGTATGAATTATATCTTCAAAAAAATTATTTTATGAGTTATATAATCTTATGTGATGGTTTATTAGTATTCCCATCAATTATAGAAGATAAAACACATAGACCCACACCAACCATGGTGATTGAGATCCCTATTTGTTGGATTGTAACGAACATATATGCACCTTGTAGTGAATGTTTCATGCCAATAAAATCCAATCATGGAGATAATTAATTCAGGATCCAAGTCCCATTGGATATATAAATTTGACGAATGAATTAACGAACTCAAGATAAGGAAACTCATTACTCCTATGCTTATACCACCATATAGTGGATATGATTTTGTAATCTATAGTGATGAATGAATTAATTTAATGGGATGTGTCCTCATATTTATTGATATATTTATATATTATGCTTCATGAAAATTAAAGGGTCATGGGGAAAATTACCCAACTCATTATTTAGAGTTACCAATGGAACTTTTTTAATTAATGAAGTGAAAACATTATCTAAATGGGGTAATGTGTGACATATATATTAATAAAAAATTTATAATATGTCTTCAATCTAAATGAGTAGAATATATGCCAAAGAGAGGATTAGAGAGAATTAATGATTATAACTAATCAATACATTACCGCTCTGGGAAGCTGGACAAGGTGACAGATGATTTGAGTCAAAAGGATCAAGATAACTTCTCGATGATGATGATCATAAAAGATATGAAATTTCAAGACATGAAAATGGATGATCCTGAAATCCTGAATGAAGTGGATAAATATTTTCTTTGTCAAAATAGACTACAACCATCTATCAAATTAAATATTAAATAATCATAGATTATAGATATAAAGCTATAAAATAAGGTGAAAAATGTTCTTGAGTTCAATCTTTACTGTGATGGAATAAAAATTTCAAAATACCTTGAATGTATCTGTGTATAAATAAATTTCTAATTAGTATATTGGATGATTCTCGTAGTTCTTTAACCTCTATTAATCTTTAATGTATGAATCGGTATAGATTTATAAAATAGCATTTATGGTTGGATTTAATGAAGATATATATTGTAGAGTTTGTGTCTTGGTTCTTGGTATGTTATCTAGATAATGTTAAGATATTTCTATAAAATGGGATGTTAAAACAATTATTGATACAATAATATAAATAGGAAATCATCACCATGTATTTTTTATAAAATCCAAAAAAATATAAATTGAATAATAATATTTTTGTTGTAATATTTTGTCGTTATGATGTCAAAACACCTCATTTTCATAATAAAATATTTATGTCATGTTTAGATTAAATTGTAAAAAATTATATATGTTCTATGATTTCATGGTGTACCTCGATCTATTGTACCTAATCAGGTTCTCTGGTCTACCCCAATATTTTGGAGATGTATTTAGTAGTCTCTACACATAATTGTTTTTAGCACTACATATCATCCAAATATATATTATTATTCTGAGAGGAATATTCAAACACCATATTACTTTTCATGATCATGATCTATGAATTTAAATGGTTATTGGGATCAACACCATAACCTAGATTAATTTTCATAAAATAATAGGATCTCTCTAATAGTAATATCGCTTCCTAATAGTACATATATGGACAGAAGTTCAGAAATCCAAAATTCCAGAATAAATTTGGTAAATGTAAGCTATTCATACCAAATATTCCTAAGGAAATTGAAGATAAATTTATATCTATTCAATATTGTATGAGAGAATAATAGTGTTCAGAAACTATTAATGTTGACACTATTTATGAAGAACTAGAGTTTGATGTTGGTGAATGGTATTCAAACTAACATATCCATGGAAGGGACGATGATGTTTGGGATGATGGGAAAGTTAATCCCAAGGTATATCGGTCATTTGATAATTCAATATCATATCGTGATATTATATCATCAATTTCAACTTCTACCAAATCTCGATCAAGTGTATGATGTGTTCCATATCTCTCTTTAAGGGATGTACATAAAAGATCCATCACATGTATTGAATATATAGGTCATACCAATAAAGATGTGTATTTATTATGAAGGAAAACTGATATAGATTATGTAACATTGAGTGAATTTTACACTAAATAAGGCCTCTCACATGATCAATGTTTTATGGTGAAAAAACAAATTTTAGGATAAAACATGGGAACTATATAATGATAGGTGGTAGAAGTAAACTCATCTATTCTTATTGGTGTAGTGAGTTTTCATTGTGAAAGTCATTTTACGAGGGGTAGAATGAATCAACATTATATTTTTATATGATATTTATATTTAAATAAATTTACTTCATTGATAACATGTTTCATTTCAACCTGTGCGTTTAGATGAAAATTGTGAAATAATTAAAATATTATGTGCATGTTATAACCATGAAATTGGATTAGTGGGTAGAAATTAGTGTAAGTAAATTATAATAATATATATATTCCTCAAATTATAAAAATTAATATGCTAGTTATCAAATGATTATAACTCTAAAAATATTATTTCAAAATAAAATTTTCATATTTCATAATAAAATATTTTTACTCACACAATATATTTTTATATTAATTTATTAATGTAATCACTACATGTGGAATATTTTAATGAAATATCTATTTTACATACATGATAAAATGATTTTATATAATCAATTTTTTTTTCTAATAGTAGGATAGGAATAAATATTTGATTATTCTTAAAAATTTATTTTATAAAAAATTCAATTTTTACATATCTTACCACAAACATTAAAGTTAATTTCTTCCATGACAGTCTCAAGACCTTATTTATTATACATTTTTTATAATCCCCCTTTAATGTGATATAGGGGAACCCTTACATTACATTTACAATAGGCTTCAGGGCGTTACCTGAAATGAAATTATTAATGCAATACACCATATAAAATGAATTAGATATTTATAATCATGAGGTTAAAATTTTGTTATTAGGCCCCCATTATTTTCAGTCAATATAAATAGTAACCACGTTTAAATTTGTAACATCTCTAAAGGGTAAAGAGAGTTAATATGGATTAATATTATGTGATAAAGACATAATATTTCATCCAAATTACAATTCGAAAATATAATTATAACACTTACACATAGGACAAAAATGTATTTTTTAATGGACACTTGACCAAGATAAAAAATTACATATTATTTACATCAAAGAGAGTTTACAAATGATCACTAAATTTGATTTTAATATTTATTATGTGTCCAGATAGGGAATAAAATATGTTATGAATGAATAAAGAGAATATTTTGACCATAATAAAATTATTTTCATGATATAAAGTAACTTTTATTATTTTTAATAGTAATATTATTACATAATTTTTTAGGAAACACATATGTAGCATTTATCCTTTTAATGAAAATATAATTGATTATTTTAACAATATAGAAGGTAATATAATTTCAATGAGTTAAACTAACCTAGGAAATTGGAATATTGATATGAAATATTAGGAATTTTTTAAAATATTATATTCAAATTCACCCTTCATAATGATATATTTAAAATAATATTAAATGAATAATTTCAAAAATGGATACAATGAAATTTTATCAAATTAATATATTATTAAATTATTTAAAATTAATAAAACTTTTAAAATAATATAATTTGGATATTATATACTCTCAAAAGACATAAATTTTTTATTTATTATATTATTTTCAGCTTATATATAAAAAATTACAACCCATTGAAATTGAAATAGTTTTTACGATAGTTAAAATTAAAATTGGTTAACTAAGGTTAATAAAAATTGATATAGTTTAAAATGACACAAAAAATGTCTAAATTAGATCTATTTATGATATTGAACACCTATTATACATTATCTTCTAATCCATGACATGCTTTTAGAATTTATTTCGAGAATGATTTTAATATAAATTATTCATTTGAAAATTTGTAAAAGGGTTTTCCAACTAATTTATAAAAGGGAACCTTCTAAATCACTTAATTACTCCACTTTCAGCCTTCTATATTGAAAATACTATGTATAAATCCATTATGAACTTCCCTATCCACACCCTAATGGTATTTTTCATTGCAAAAGTCCAAAAATAGAGAACATTATAGGATATCCAAAAGAGTCGTTTCAACAAAGTTGAATTCACCTTAACTATCACATTATTTTAAAATATTATTTTTCTTTCATATATATTTTATATTTATAATGAAATAAAATTTTCAGTATAATTTATACTCTGATATGTTTTAATTATTATTAAAACATCATTATACAACCTATTCTCATCAAATAAGAATTGATAATATAACCTTTGTGTACATATGGCTTAACGTCTCCATGTAGAGACACAATTAATTTTTCACCACCATATTTTTTGGATTGGTATTATGATGTGTATAATGTTTATATATTATATTTTTGACATAATTATAATTCATGAATTATTATATCACATATTCCAATTTACCATTAAATTATTTGGGAAACAATAATGTTATTTGTGCATATGTGTGGACTATCATCGCCATGAGCAGTGTAATTTTTTCTTTTATATTTTTTATCAATAGTAATAATAATGTATTCGATTAATATATATTATATTAAATTTTCAATAATTATCCTATAATTTAAAACTAAAATTTATCTTTATTTTGATCAATCTATTAAAAATGAATACAATGTTAAGTCGTATGTATAGCCTACCATATATATGAATGGTGTAATTCAATTTTATTGTATATTTCATTTATTTATGACTCTAAATTTTTATATAATCAATATATATAATAATTCTATTATTATTTATATTCTAGAGGTGATGAAACAAATATATGTTTATAAGTATCCTAACTTATAAACTATAATACTTATGATAAATGAAATAGTTAACACCAAAAAATGACAATTTTGATCAGTAATTAAAGATAAGAGGGTCTATAGAAATGATATAAATGTGTTATATATGATATTATATGTATTATAATGACTCTAATAAGTAATTATAATATATTTAAATTTATTATAGTGGAGTTCAGAGTTCCTTTCAAGAAATTGAAACTAGAGTTAAGGGTTTTATGTAATAATTACATTATTTATCAGGATTGATTATGACCATGTAACCAATGATATAATATTATGGACATAAAAAACTGAAAATTATTCATATAATATCCTATAATTATTTATTAGAAATATATTCATTGACTTCATCTTATTTTGCTTATATACTCAGAATAATGAAAATATATTTTTAAGGATAATTGAGTTCATCTCACTCTTCTACAAAAAAACATTTTCTTCCATATAAATGTTTTATTAAAACGTTATAATGAATATTTTTACAATTCATAAATGTTTTTAGAGTCTTTTTAATAGATGTTATACATTTTTACAAAATGGATTGAAATTAATTTTGTTCTTGTTTCCAAAAGGATGTACCTTTTGACTTTAAAGCCATAATTATTGAAGCAGTGTATTTTTAACCTGTAAGAAATGAATATATTTCCCCACCATCCAGAAAAATATTTTTTTAAATCGTAATTTATAATTTTATACCAATAATTTTGAATGAAAATATTTTCCCTTATAATTTCACAGTTTTTTAAAATGAGATTTTAAAATGGAATGTGTATATTCCATGAGAATGGTTTAATAATATTTTAATTTTATTTCAACAAATCAATGATAAAAACTGATTTATCTTATAAAATAGTTTATATATGATCCATGGATACATTCATTATTCATTATATATATGGTTTATGTTTAGGATGAAATGATTATTATAATACAATTTACATTTCTATGATATATGCTATAATGAAATAATGAAATGTTTATAAATACTACTTATTTTTCATGTGTTATGTTAGGATGAATTATTTCTAAATATTATATCTCTTCATGGGTTCTCGTATTATGAATGTTTTATGATCTATTGGAACACTTATTTATTATTTTTATTATTTGATGGTTGGGAAATGTTTCTCCCTAGAATTAATTGGGTAATGGATAAACATTTATTTTATAAAAATGATAGGAATAGGGTATAAAACTAGTTTCCTAATTGAAATTTTCTACTATTATAGTCTTTGGAGTAAACCATGACTACTTTGATTGTTCATGGTGTGAAACCATTCAATTATGATAGTCTTTTAATGATCCTTGAATACTATGGAAATTATTTCCAATGCTTATGAGTATTAAATAATTCCAAGTAGTATGACCTTATTATTCTCTCATGGATCATGTTATATTATTACATTATGATTTATGTCTTATAAACATCAAAAGGTTTTTAATTGACTCAAAATTATGATCGATTCTACTTAGGGTATTAATTTCAATTGTTAATCTCTTGTTCCCAAACACTTTTTCTAATGTTATGCATATATGGTCATTGATATCTCTATTTTTTACCCTTACTAAGGATCATATATCACCGATTATTTTATCACATATCCCTAGGATATAAATAAAGTTATTAATTATGATATATCTTATAAGGGTAATATTTTAGAATATAACTGTGGGTTACTACGTAGATATTTTTTGTACTATTTTTTTATTATTCCATGATTATAAATATAATAGACCTCAATAATTCTGACAAGGAACAAAATTTTATATCTTGAAAATTCATCTATTAAGATGTAAGATCAATGTTCAAAAATTATTTTTCAATATATGTATGTTTACCATAAAATAATATTAAATGGTGTGTTATTTGAACATCCATTTCCTAGGGCTATAATAAAATAAGAAACCATATATAGATTTCTAAACAACTCTGTGGTGGATGTTTTGTAGAAGAGCATAAATATATTATTTTCTATATACTTCCAAGAATCCTATTAAAAATATATATACTAAACATCATACTAGATATCTCCAAATGGTTGGAAAAATTCCAAAACTAGATCACCTAAATGATCTATTGGTTTATTGTCCCCTAGGCTGATAAAAATTTGAACAACTCGACCCTCCACATACTCTAATAGTTTAATCATTGAAATGTTAGCTTCACAATATTATCTTTATATTTATTAAAAATAAACTACTATAGGTGATTAGAAATTTTTTAAAAAAAATAGTAGGTCCAATACAAGATGAATCAGAAATAGGAATTCATAACACTGCCCATTGAGACTTTATTTTCTTAGGCTAATATCATCTCATTTGATGAGACTAATGTCTCTAAAATTTCTATTATTACATATTTATATATTATTTTAGATACTCATTAATAACTGATATCACTTCAACATAATTATTTTGATTGGGATCTATTTACAAGTTTTAAAATATAGTATCGTTAGGGGAAATACCAACCATTAATGGAACCATGCCCCTAGTAAAATCTATAGACTCTATAACTACATTATTTTCTGATGCACCATGATTAATACTATAATAGTTTTCCTATATAAATATATATATAAATATATATGTATTACCATTTTCGATAAATATGGTAAACACATTTAATGTAAATACCGTAAAAAATATATTTTTGATTCTGAGGATGTCATGGGGCATGGTAAAAAAATTCATTTTATGATGGAATAATAAATGTGAATTAAAATGGTCATTTTAAATAGAAATTTGAGGTTATTTCATCAATAAAACCATGAACATATTATATAAATATTTGTTTCCGTTATTTTTTATGAGTTTATTAAATTTTTATGGGGTGATTTTTTAAGTAATGAAAATAATGTGCAAGTAGAAAAAAATTGGTAAGATGTTTTGATATTCCATATGTAGTTCCAATATATTATTTAATAATTCTTAATTAAAAGAAATTATTTAAATAAATGTGTCTAATCATTATATTTTACCCAAAGTCCTAGGACTATTACCTAATTATGAAGTCACAATAATACACATGATTTCTCTAGAATAGAAGTGACTCACTAATTAATTATACCTCTCAACTCACTCACCATTATTTGTGTGAAAGGGTGAACAAAGATTTAGGAAGAATTTATGTTCAACATAGTGGATGAATGAAAAAATTAACATGAAAAAATAAATACAACCCCACCACCATAATTATATCCTTACTAACTCATTGTACAATTAAATAGAATTGAAATAAAAATATAAACTCTAGCACATCACTTTAACAACCCTTTAGACCGCCCACAATGGGTTATAACATCACCATAATTATGTCTGACATTTTTTTCATGTCACATAGATGAAGAAATGAAATGGAAAAGGTTGAATAAGTTAATCTAAAAACACATAAAAACTAAAAATTTAAATTGAAATTAATATGTGGGAATATTGTAAGAAACCCTAACAACATTAGGTGGGATCAAAATATTTTTAAATGGTATAAAGTGAAAAATTTATAGAAATTAGTAATTTTCATCCTCCCCCTCCATATATTTAGTGTTGATTCATGATATTCTTTTTTCTTACATGGATTATGAATTATTCTGAAGATACACCATGGTCAAAGATCATATATGGTAATCTAACTCAATAAGGACATGGAAACAACAAGTCATTCATATATGATACGGGTGTTGATTATTTCCCTTTAATCAGTTCCATTCGTTCCAAGATAAAAAATACATTATTATAATCTCATTGAAAGAATATGTGGATCAATGCCCCATCTTTGTATTCCATTGGCAAAGAGTTGAACTTGAGCTACATTAATAATGTTTCATTAATTCCAAAACCAAACCGCATTGATAGGATCTAACCAAACTCTAGACCTAGGATAACCCACGCTGTTACAAATCTATCAAAATCTAACCCATTAGGTTGTTCTTGTCATATTGTTAGGAAATTGGGACACCCCATCCCTACCTCCAAAATTCCATAGACAGGAGACTATAACTATGTATTCATATTTCTCATAAGAGAGGCCTTAGACTATGTTACCTATACACATGAACCCATCCCCAAACAATGATATATAAAGATAAAATGAAAGAATAAACATATATAAAATATTCATGAACATAACTAATGTCACATCATAGTATGACACTTGTACTTGATATAATAGGGAAAAATACAATCCCATAAAAACATTAAAACAGTTAAAACTGTAATAGAGAAGTGTAATGTTTTCAAGAAGCTACACAGGGATCTGAGTATTTTTATAGAAAAAATAGGCACCACCTACTCTTAGACCTACTTGGACTCTGTCAAAAGGATGTTCATCTTCATAAAACACAACTCATATGGGTAAATCCAATGGTGGGGTGATTATAAACAAACCTAGTTGAACAACCTAAAATCACCAAGCATAAACTATTAAAGATATTTGAAAATAATTGATGGTAATGAACATTATATGGTAAATTATAGACACTAGAATCAAAGTTAACATACATTTACACTTGAATCCTAGGACTCCAGTAAAATCATTGAGGTCATTTTTGATTGAAAGAACTCACTCCATGGGTTTTAAAAACAATAACATTGATCATCTTAGAGGTTATTCCCACCATGACTCCCCAAAAAAGGTATGTTCTTGAAGTAAAAGTATGGTTATATACATGTAGGTGATTACACTAGAGGACTAAAGGGGATACATAACCCTACCAAGAGTAATCCAACTTTAATTGGGATCATATTCAATGAATGTAAATAATGGGATACATAACCAATCATAGGGAATAATGGTATAATATCGTATCCTCATCTATATATAGGGATACCTAGCTCTATTTGTAACTAACACATAGTGTGGATCAGTCATCATATTATTAGGTTGGTATGCATCATTGTACCCTCATATGGATGGAAAAAGATAACTTATCCTATTGTTACTCAATTAGAATTAGTGAATCAGTATCTATACATTATGATTCACTTATATTAGATAGTGATCCATGGTGTTTCTTAGTTGGGTACGCCCACATTTTATGGATTTCACAGTGTTTTGTTTTGTATATTTAACATCAATGTTTATTTGATATGCGTATTTTAACACATTATATACATATTAATGCATGAAAAATTTATCTATTTATATTATTATTCCTTATTGATGTATTTTATGTCATATATCATTGCATATGTGGATATATAATTCTTTATAAAATAATATAAAAGTATAATTTTATATGTTAAAATTACTTATTTTGATTTTTTCGAAATCTGTTTTAAATAATAAATATTTGATTCATTTAGATATGAATTTCAAAGATTCGTGGTGGTATCCTACTAGGATCATTTTCCTCACATCCATTATTTTCCTTTGTATGTATGTCATCCTGGTTTTATAGGGTAAAAATAACGGCAAGATCATCATATAGAGGACTACCCACATTGTTCATGTTTCTGTTAAATAGTTTTGGATGTTAGTGACATATGTTCAAAGATATGTACCCATTGGTTTCTTCCTATTTTATATTGATAGTATTTGATATTGTTCATCCAGACATTGGTATTTTTTTAATGTTCCATTTATGATTTGGTTATCTTGAGAGGTGAAGTCTTATGTATTTGTATTTTGATCCTATGATTATATATTCAATGTTATTTTTCTATTTGATTTTAAAATTAATCCCATTGTTCTATGTATAACACTCTCGTGCTTATCACTAGCTCATGGTGATCATGAATGCCCTTTGGCCCTATTAGATGTCCATGTTAGATAATATTATCGGTTGAACTAGGATAGTATTTTACAAATTGGTATTAAAGGAGGTGTTCATTAAAACATATGCCCATGCCTTTATATCACCCTATTTTTTTGTGGGGTTGTTTATAGACTTGAGATATGAGCATCAAAACTATAAATTTAGTGTGATAATGTTCATTTGAAACTAAATTTCAATAAAACAAAGAGTTACCAGGGAATTATGTGGTTTTCTAACTTATTTAATTATAAATTTATAATTTGTATTTAATCCTATAATCTTTTTTATGATAAAAGGACAGTAATTTATTTTGGATGGTTTTAATACCAATTGTTTATTAGAATATGGATCCTTCAAAAAAAACAATAAATTCTTGAGAGGATGCAATTTAGAGATCCCAACATGTTAGTCCTAGAGCTGACATGGTATTGGTCGAAACGAATGTTTCAAGGATTTTATCCTTTTACCATGTATCCAATGGAGAAGCAAAACAAAACATGGACCATGATTCTGAATTCACTAATATATATCTACTGGTCTTTTATTATGATAAGGGGCCATATGAATCAGAATAATTGATCATGTGTTTTTAGAGGATATGATATTTACTGAAAATTCTATAGGATTCCAAGTTTGGATTATCCACATATATGCTTTAAAGTTGGGATGGGAGTGGTGAAAATATATTGTGCATGAAAAGTTTCATGAATATCTCTCCTGGAATATGTTAATGAAATACTTCAATCAATAAATCTATATTTACATAATATGTGTGGGGATGGAATGAGAATTTATTACTTTGGGCTATGGAGATCATTTATTTGTGGAGTGTTCGTCCTAATTTTCTGAGTTGGTACACTTGTATACATAGATTTTTTCTGATAACTATCTCATGGAATAGAGGTTTGATATGGGTTTGAGGGTAGATATTGAATCTATACATATTATTTTGTTCATGTAGAAATTAATATAATTTTTATTCATGTATGTTGTGGATATGATGGATATAGTTGGAATATAGTGCATTACATGGATTCAATGAAAACAGGAGGATGTGATAGTTCATCTTATTACCAAATGTGGAATCGAGGAGACTAACACCATGGGTGTGGTGGGGGTACACAATTGATGAAATGATAAGGATAACTGGGTTTTTACAATTATTAGATAATGGGAAACCTCAAACATTATTTTAAGGTACCACCAAAGGTGTTTCACACATTAAGGAGTTTTTGTCATCTGTATCATTTTTTTTGAGAGATAATATCAACAAAAAAATTTGGATCCACCTTCACTATGGGATCCTAGTTTTACTTTTAAATGTAAAAGAGGGAGGGATCACAAAAATTTTCCATGATTGATGATTATTTTATGAAGAAATGGATGAATTGTTTTGTACATATATATACATTGGAATGTGAACTAGAAGATTTAGATGTAGGATAGACTACCATGAGATCTATAGTGTCTGTTATATACTCTATGATTTGGTAAATATATGATTAAGTGAAACTCATCAAATTATCTTTTACATTCTTGTTTAAGTGTTGGGTTTTACTTTTGATTTTACTTCCTTCATGGTGACTGTATCCACTCCTTTGGTAAATAATTAAGAGAATGGTTTTAAATATCTGTAGTGTTTGGTTTATAATTCTGACCAGAAAACCATATGATAGTTTGTAGTCCTTGATCATGAAATATTTTATCTTATCATTTCCATGTGTTTTATAAATATCTGAAAACCCTTGGTAAATTAATATCATCTTTAGGGCCATTTTATTTCATCTGATGGAGTTATTCATCCCTTTTTGGGTGACTGGGATCTGAAATCTAAGAGATAATGTCTCATTTTCCTTAGTGAGGAATATATTTCATTCATGATATTTAAGATTTCTCTAAATGTTGTTAACTAAAAACATAGTGGAACAATCTTTGTTGTTGTGATTGTGTTTCTAGATGACTTTATAAATTATTTAACTAGATTTTTTCATAGAGGGAATTTGATTTTACTATATACTTACTTCTAGGGATGCATACCATTTCCTTAACATCATACTATATGGTACCCACTAAATAGAAAGAATTAATATATAATCATGATTATATTTAGGGTGAGGGACATATTAATTAGATTTTATCACTATAGGAATCACCAATCTTCACTAAAAAAGTGGGATCAGTGTCTTAAATTTTATTGATGAGAGGAATCTCAATAAGGTGATAGATAAGTGAAAATATCTCTTACAAAGGATTGATGACAATTTGTTCTTCTATTGAATGACAATGAATAACATAGTTCCATAGGTTGAGTATAGATTATATAGATATTATTATTATGGGGATGAAGATATTAAATGGTAATTATGAGTTTGAAGCCATACCTTTTAGCCTTAATAAGGAACTGGTAGTATTTATGGATTTAATGAATTTAATCATCCATCACTTTTTAGATTTTTTCCACGGATATTTTTATGTATAAAATATTTTTTTATTCCATAAAAATGTGGGGTCAATCCAAGAAATTAAATATCATCATTTTTATCTTGAAGTGTATCCTCTTCATGGCTAGTTATCTAAATGAATCTTCTAGATTTAGGAGCTGAATTATATTGGTCATGTGATTTCATAGAAGGGTTTATCAGTTGATAACAGAATTATTTGGGTAGTGATGTTTTTAGAGAATCCCAAAAATGTGTTTGAGATACATATTATTATGGGATTTTTTTTGTTTTTATAGTTTATTTTTTGGGACTTATTATTGCATTGTTGTCTAGTAAATGTGTTGAATCATTAGGGTATGATGAATGTTTGGAGTGATTAGTGCTAGAAATTATATGAGTTGTTGAATGTGAGATAGAATTTAACTATATTTGTGATCCTTATTATGTTGGTTTTAGTATATAATGTCTATTAAGCTACATTAATTATGTGTTCTTATTGTCTTCAGATAACGGTAATAAAAGTGTTAACTTATGAATCTCGTCCACTATTCCCTCATGATAATAACTACCCCAATCATAATATTGAGTAAGATGTAGTGATGAAAACCTTTATTACATTGCACCACTACCTCATTTAAAAGAGTTTTATAATATATTTAGACCACTAATAAGGATCTAAACATGAGATATATATACTTGGAGGAGTACCATAAGAAAAGATATTTTTATATTCCATACAACCATTAAAAATAAATTGTAATTTCTTATTATTTGAGACGAAATGTTTTTTAATCATATGGTAAATGAATCAGTAGATGTTTGGTTCATGATAGGATATTTTATTGATATATACATGGATGAAGGGAGATATTACTGAAATGTATTTATATCCTTACCCATCACTAGATCATTTATAGATGATTAGATCCACAAAGAGAGGATGAGTACATATAGTGTCAATGATTAAGTATGACACATTGTGTTGGGGAGACCTCGGGTGAGTGGCTTGGGTCTGTTGATGGGGTTTTCTACTTCTTACGCTGGTTGGTTGTTCAAAAATACATGATTTAAGAATTGATGGATAATGGACACTAATTAAATAGGTTTTTAAACATTTTAACAACCAAGATATATGTTGGCCAAATATTTCAATATTTTAATTTGGTAATAATATGATTTATTGTGAAATTTAATCTCAATGCCTTACATATGAATGAATTAAGGAAGAATGTCAGATAATTTCTTGTTTTTGACAACCCATTCCAATTTCTGTATACAAAGAGGATGACAAATATATTTACATTATTTTTTTTCTAACTTACACTTCATGTGTAAAGGATTTTATGTTAGATATTATCTAATTATTAATAAAATGAGAGCATTTCCAACATATCAATGAGTCCAAAAAGTTTTCAGATCATTAGAACCCGTATGTGTGAGAGATTGTTATAATCAAATTTGTTTCTTGTTCATTTCATTGGAATAAATATCTTTGCTTCTAATAATGGTTTTGGAGTTGATTATGGGTAGATATGGGTTCAAATTTATGTTGATCATGACATATCACCCATGAAAAACTACAAGATTTATTAATCCATATAGATTCTTGAAGAGATTCTTCATTAATGTGTTCTTTATATTAGTGGATCATGGGTGAAACATATACCCTTAATAGAGTTCTCACATAATAATACTAATCATGCTTCAATTAGGATGGTTATCTTTGAGTCATTTTATGTGAGACCATTCATATCACTACTTTTTGTGAATTTGATATATAATGTTCCTCTAATTGAATGAGAATCATCCAGCAAGCAATTGATATCATGTAGTTCACAAGGAATATATTATCAACATTTCAAAGTTTCCCAAAATCTTATGCTGATCAATATCATTATAACATGTAATTAGTGGTAAGTACATTGGATATCCTTAGATATTAACCTACGTTGGTACATGAGCATTTGATGAAGCAAGTTAAGTTAGAACCACGTTATGTCATCCCATTTTAGATTTTGGAGTGACATTGTATACTATCTTATCTATTTTAATTACTAACTTGTTTGACTTTTATCCTTGATGTGTTCTGTATTTATAGTCCTAAGAATTATCATCTAAATATATCATATGAAATATAGTGGGAGGATTATAAAAATGATCGTTACACCCCATTAGATAAAATTGATGTTCACATAATTTACCAAAGGGATGAGGATCTATGTTTCAATATTACCCTCCCCCCTCCCTAGTTCAACTGATTTGTAAATTTGGTACAGATACACATTTAACATGAGATAACTAGGCCTTGATGATGTATAAATGGACTTATCACTTATCAGGTTCATGAACATGATCATTTCTAGGGGTAGAATATTTCTTGGTGGGGATACTGTTGACACCCTAAAAATAATATGAATTTATTCTTTAGATAATTATGTTACATAATTTAAGGATTGAATAATTTATAGGTGCATTGTGGATTAAAATTAATTTTATAAATTGTTGGTGAAAATGGGTTAGGACCACTGAAAAAGTGATTTTATGGTGAATATTTGAGTCCCCTATGTGTAATGATAAGAACCCAAAAACCTATTGGATAACCATGGTCTATGGTGGAATGATACTGATTTCAACCATTCAAACATGGATATAGGGATATCACCACACCATAGTAGAAGCTATGGTGATTATAATATAGATATAGTTTCTACCCCAGACCTAGAATGGTGCCTTAATCTCTTTCATGGGTGAATCTACAAATCTATGGTAGATTCAACTAGATTTTGGTTTTGGGTGTTTTAGAATATTGAAATGTCTTGGAATCTTCTTGATCATCTCTATGGGATTACTCAAGACACATGGAACCATCCTAAGTGATCTTAATGTTTCTTTTTTACATTATTACCTACTATTAAGTACTTTCCCTCTTCCTCTTTCCTGAATATTGGATTAATCATGTTCAATAAATGGTGTTTGGTCTTTCATCATTCATCAAATAAAGTCATTGTACGATTTCTATATTTTTTGGATATTCATTTATAGAAATACTCTCATGAGTACTAGATAACATCCTCACCCATCACTAGACATGGTGGCCATGAGGCCTTTATTATTCATGTGGTATCTCAATCTATCATAAGTTACATACATTGGAATTATTTTCTTTGTGATCATCATTTGATTTTTTTATAATGAAATTGATATTTTGATATTTGTGAGAGGAGATATGATCTTTGATGGAAGTAAAATTATTTTTAAAATTGAATTATTTGGAAAAATAATTTATATACATAAATGTAGATTTCATTGACTTCTTTAATTTAGATAATGGATAGAATAAGGTTTCTTATTCTTTTAATTGGTTTGGGATTTTAGTGGGAAATCTTCAGAATAATGTTGGGTATATTTTATTGAAATGTAATGAGGACGTATATCACAATGGGTGACCTTGGTATATGGGTAAAACTAAACATAAATGAATCATAGGAGAGTAATATATTTATTGGATAGGTTCTAATAGTTCCATGGGTGCTACTATGTTTTCTTATTAAGGGACTAAAGTACCCATACATTAGGATTCACATATGATGGCTTCTGTTCTATGGTTTTTCTTAGTTGTCTACACCCTCATGTCATGGATTTCCTTTCTGTTCATTGTGGATACATTTGGTGAAATTTTATTTTATATGATCGATTTCCCACTTGATATGGATATTGATTCTTGAAAACATAAATATCTTATATTCTTATGCCTCAAAGATATATGTTATTTCATATTTATATTCTGAATCAAATATATTTGGTTTTATAAAATAAATCATATGATAATTTTATATGAAAAAATTTATATTTTCTAAATTGTTATATAGTCTTATTTATATAATAAATAATTAATACATGTGGTATCCATTTTGTATATTCATTCTAGCATCCAACTATGCTTGTTTTCCTGAAACCATATATATTATTTAGTGCTTATCCAAACATGGGTTTTCAGGATAAAGGTAAATGGAAGAGTAAAATATTATGGACAAATATACTAGTTAATATTTTTGTTCTGGTCATATGGGTTAAAGGTATCATTTGTTCATAATGATAATGACCCATCTTTTACATGGAGTTCCACATAAATGGTTTTTAGATAGGTCATCCAGACATTATTATCATATTTTTGTATGTAAATTTGATAGTGATTTTCATAACCCATGTTGTGTTATGGATGGGTTATGCAATCCTATAACTGTATTGGTTTTTTATCCTTTTCTAGGGCATGGCCACCTCATGTGTTTGAACGTATGTGCTATCATTGATTTATGATTCCCTGTATTCCTACATTCCAAAGGAGATAAACATTCATTACCTTCAATAATTATGTATTCACCCTAATTGAAATGGGATGATGGGATGTCAGTTCCTCCTTTCGTAGATTCCTCCTTGGAACTCATTGCCTAGTCCAGGTCTCCCACAGTGATTATGTCATGTTATTCAAACTGATTATTTATGATATCTCATTGTAGACACTGTTTAATTATAATGCATATATTTGGAAATTCCAAATAGTATTAATATGGAATAAACCTTTGGTTAGGAGAGTAGTCATGGTTGGTAGTGGTGGAATGTATGTATTCTATTAAAATTGGTCTCATGTCTCTTCCTCATGAGAGGGTATCTCATGGATTCATCTTTAGGAAAGTAACCCACGTCATTTTTTATTGATCATGATGTATCCGATGTCTAAGGAATATCACCCAAGGCTTTCACCTCAGGCATTCCAATTTTTAGAATGAGGTAGCTAACTCCATTGGAACATATCATCCATGGAACACACCTCAAGGACCCCATGATTAGAATAAACCAGCTGAGTTGGATATTTTATGAGTTTAACATCTTACTAATATGGAATGAGACTGATTAAGATTCCACATATATATTGAATTAGGAGTCACATACCTAAGTAGAAGTACCTGAATGGTTTACTGATTGATGGATCAGAACAACCTATAAAGGTAGAACTAGGAGTTGTCTCCCCTAAAATGATAATTTTACACTATGAAGGATGATTGGGACACCCTTGAATATGGATCAAGTAGGTGCACCACATGGAGGGGGGATCCAAGGTTGATCAATGGTTGGGATTGAACCACATGGAGGTATACTATGTATAATTTTTAGGAGATGTAGATCAATTCCCTGATAGTTTGATGTCATGGCTTAATGTCATGTGACATGACTAGTCCATCTGGTTTAACATCATGCATGAAGGACCCTAAAATCCTGTAATGATTATCGATAAGTGATTTTATATGGCTTACACATTGATTCTTCCATTCACAAGAAGATTTCTCTTGGTTTTCTTGTGTTGGAATTATGTGTGGAAGATTCTTTAGTGCAACTAGCATCATGTAATAATGCAAATGTGTATTTCAAATGAAAGTGACCCATATGATATGTGACCTCCAGGTAAGATAATGTTCTTACTAAGAAGTGGAATGCCTGGTAATGATCATGATTGATTTGGATGGAGTGGATGAAATATCAGGTTTGGATCTCAGGGAGGCTTCCAATATATACGAGTTATTTTGGAATCAAATCCGACCATGTTTAAAAAATGGAAATGGGGATTATAACTAAAGAGTTGGTATGTCTTGTGTATGTGGTTGGGGCGTCCTCAAGGGTGTCTCACAATTGAGGATATGTGGTGTGGTGGGGGATTACATATGGATGCATCCCATTTGAGTATGTATGATTGGGGAATACACTAGGAGGGATGTCCAAAGATGAGGCATGGTCTGGGATTTTTTATAGGAGTGGATCTTGGCATGTTTGGGAAGATATTGGTCCGCCCGCTAACCTATAATCCCACATGAGTCAAGCTCGGTGTGAGAAATTAGAGGAAATAGTAGAACCAATGGTCGTGTCAAGAATGATAAATAATAAGGGATTATATGGGGATTACCCATAGAATATTCCATTGTAGGATTTCATTCCATGTGAGGATGATCTAATTTCTTATGAATATGATCCCATTAGCTATGATTCATGCATAGAAATCCTCTATAATGTTTTTGGGGATTAAACATGGATGTTGTTGGAAGAAAACATTCCATGTGTGGGGGATGTCATTCCATTTGAGGGGGATCTTGTTTCGTATGTGGAATATTTAATCCATTTTTAGGGTAAGTGGCATGATGACCATCCCATTCCACTCACACATGGAGTATCCAATAACTATTTCACAAGATAATAACATATTTTAACATCATATTCTGAGGATGATGGTACTGGGATGTTTTACATCATGCATCTCTGGAATGGGGGACCCACTCCATACCTATTTTTCTTATATAAACTTATATAATCAACCCTTTTGAGGGGATGGGTTAAGAAATAGAAAGGATTAATGGTGTGAAGAAGTGTCTAATCATGAGGTCCACATACTGCACTAATTATGATAATTAAATGGTGTTAGTATAGCTATGCACAAAATAAAAAAGTCAAATGAGAGTAACATAACACCCTAGGAATGGATAGTCCATTGGAAAGGGTGGAATGGTTCACATAAGGACATGAGGTGGATCTTGACTAATAATTGATGGATTTGGGGGCCATGGGAACTAAAAAATCACAATTTGGTATCATAATATAGAGAGGTATCACGGAGAATCCCCTGAATGGTACTTCGTGAAGAATAATCATTCTCAAATAGGTGCTTTATGAAGCTGAAGTGCATCACAAAGTTTTGGGGAATTAATAAGGGATATTACTCCTGAAACATGGTGACCAAGACTCGTGATAATTTTATAACTACGGAAAGGAGTGTTTGATGAAGGCATAATTCTTCATGGATCCTCAAGTACCCAAAAAGATCTTCTTCTTTTATGAAGGTTATAGGCCTTTGAGAAACACATACCCACCATATGTGGAGGTATTCAAAAATATATGAGAAGGGGTTTATGATGAATAGGCACCATGGTTGATCCAATTTCAGTTTTTGTGATTCTTGAATGTGCCATGAATTGGGATAAATTAAGAAGTCTAATAGTCTAGTAACCATATTCACAAAGTCTAAATGAGCTAGAAATTAATTTTAAATGGGTTGACGATGCTAGGAAGTGGTTCAGAAATAATATATGGGTATCACAAATGGTCATGTAACCATTGTAATCACAATGCACGATTTCAATTCTTAGCATGATGATGGATCTATATCAATGTTGTGGAGTGTAGCACTATGGAATCAAGTGTTTGATGAGGAGCGGGTTGTCGTGAATGTGCTTCACAAATCAGACCCTCCGAATGGTTTTTTTCCTTTTTCTAGATTTTTCTTCAAACCAGATATGAGTTCCCTAGGAAATCTATTGGAATGTATTTCGGTGCCAAACCCCCCCCCCCTCCCCCCACCAAAATGGGAGATGAAGAGAAAATAATGGATTGATTCATTGGGTTAATGGTTGAATGTTTACAATATTCTCCCATTCAAAAAGACCATTCACATTTCTCACTTATGATATTTATGGTTAGAGATCTCTAACGTGATTTCCATTGAGAATCATGGATTTTATGGGTACCTATAAATATCACCATGGGGTTCCACAAAAACACTTTCCTCTACAAGAATAAAATAGTTTTTATTGCTTATTTTGGAGATAATTTTAACCATGGTCATTTTCTTCAAATGCATCATTGTATACCAGTATTCCGGAATTTAGGTCCATTAATGTTACATTTTGAACCATACATCGCAAACCCGATCCTTGTAAATAAATTTTATTAAACTCATATCTTTGTGAATCAGTCTCAATAAGAAATCATCGAAAATAACCTTTGTGTACCAGATTTGTAAAAGACTTAAGTCTTAATCAAAATTTATACACTAGGAGTTGATCTAGAAGCCCATGAAGGTGCTACTTGATGGGAGGAAATAGCAGACCACATCAGTCTCATGGAGTGAATTTGTACCAACTCTAACCATGAATTAATATTTGGGATGATTTTATAGGCAAAGAAGAAGATTCTTTTATTCCAGTGGAAATCATTGCATTGATTCGGTTTGATAGAAGACTTATTCATTTGTGAGGCTAATATAGATGAACAATCATACTAGTTGAGTAGAATTACAAGGTAATACTAGGTGCCCAGGGATGCTGCAAGCCATAACTGGAAGTAACACGTGACCATAAAATAAAGAATTTCTCTACTAATACATCAATAATTCTAATGTGGAGAAGTCTTTGGATGTGGATTATAAAATAATGAACCAAATTTTCATCATGTTGGGCATAGCGAACCTATAGAAATGGATTAATGACGAATGGGATCTGCGCTAGGGTGGTAATGTCACTAATTAATGGGCTTGGCCCTACTGGTCATGAACATAATGTGCAGAATTTTGGATATAAATGAAGAGTGTAGGACTCTATAAAGAAGATCATGATTCTCATTTCCATTGTTAACAACCACAGGATATCATAATGGATCTATTGTGTGGGTGGTCTCCAGGGACCAATACATTCCAACTACCACATGGGGATGTCGGTATCAGCAATTGAGACAATCATCGGGTCTACATAATCCAAATTCAGGTGTCTATGTATGAAATTTTTTACCTATATAGAATGTGTGGGAAGATCAAGAGACTCTTCTTGCTTTGTAAAATGTGATACTAGAACTGGTGCAAGGCAGCAATGAGGTGAAATTTGGGAAAAGAGATGTCACCTTCATGCAGTGGTTCAATTTTTTTATACATCTCGGGAGAGGAGCTTGTTGAGGGTGTGGATAAATATATGAGTGTATTAATGAGAATTCACACATTCCATATGGGATAGCATTGGGGAAGGTAAGGACCCAACTGGTGGATCTTTCAAGAGAATAAGTGTCAGCTATGCGGCTATAGTATCAAGACCGAGCATCAACCCATAGTTAGACTAGAAGGATTAATAATAGAACTCATTTTTGGATGAATAATATTAGTGATGGATGAAAACATAGGTTCATATCCAAGATCCATAATAATTATGGTGATTCATGAAATAGGGAAGTGTGTGAATCACAGAATCCTAGTGTTGGTGAAGTTAAACAATGTACATCAGCACATTAGAGAGGGGAATATGAAATTCTAAATTTGTAGGTTTTTTTACATCCTGTATAAGTTGGTGTACTCACACATTGGTGGATAAAATTATCTAAACCATATCTCCTATTCCACAATGAAAATTAAGCCAATCATCATAATCATTGCGTGGAGTTACCCGAGCATTCTAGGTCTGACCAACATGTGGAGCATGGTTATTCTAGATGATCAATTTATGTTTCACCCCTTATCCCTACAAATAGGGGTGGAAATTGATGGAATATGTGTTACTGAATAGTATAGATCATAACTCCATACCATCCAAGGTGGGTTTTTTGTGGAATTGTGTGACTATAAGATGGTTTATGATCCATATAAACAACACTAGTTTGTGAGGAAGTATATTCTCCCATAAAGGTTGGTCCCAAATGTGTACATAGAGGTGTGTCTTGTGTTACACCATTTAGTGATACGGAATATCTATCTCATTTTCACATATGAATTTGGAATTTTCTGGAAAGAGTGGTGGCCACCCATTATAGTATTTGTACCGAACCATGAAAATGCATAGATTTTATGATCTCTTGTCCTGTGGAAACACTGAGGCTATAAGAAATCCTAGATAATGAAGGGGTAAGTCCTTTTTTGAGGGACTAGGAATGATTAGATATTATAGTGCACTGTCAATGCAGAGTTGGAATGGTAGGTAGGAAAAGAATAGTAGGGCCAGCAGATCATGGGCCTGCATAGGTATGATATGAAGGGAGAGCCGAAATAGAAAATAGTCCAATGCTCTTATTAAACATGAATTGGGATAAAGGGGATACATCTGGGGTGGTCCGCAGGATGTTATCCCATGCTCCTTTTAAGAGGTTGTGTCACATAGAAATTCTTATAATTATAACCATTCCTAAGTCTTGGGAAAATTAAAATATGGAAATGCTATTTCATAATCATTGTTGGATGTGAAAGCACCTAAAAAGGCGTTGGACGCATCTTGTACTCATTTGATTAGGAAACGTCCTATATTTTTGGCATCATTAACTGAGATGTTTCACAATAATTAGTTTTATATAACAATAATGTTTCACATTATTTAAGATCATACTATCTGGACTATATAAATGTCTATTTCAAGCGTGATTTTGTTTCCTGGATGATATAAAAATGACTTGAATGATAAAAAAAATTATTTTTTCATCAAAATTAATAAGAAATAGGAATATATAGATGATAATGAGGACCATCAAGGACCATGTATCACCACACATCCCCAGAATAATAGTACATAATTTAAATTCATCCCTGCGAAAAGATTAATTTCTTAAGGTCATAGAACTCAGACATTTATTAAATATTTTATCATCATGTTACATAGATTATAGGATTTTAGTTTAATTTTTGTAGATTTTGGACCTAGGGATTGGGGATTCCCAAAATAGTCATTTGTGTTATGATGGAGTGATAAAACTGACATGAAGGATGGCCATCGAAGCCCAATGAAACAGCAAATATTTTCAGTAAGGATCTCAATTTATATTCATAGACTGTAGACTAAAATTAAATTATGTGGCTTGACCACATCATTATAAATGTTCTCAAAATTTTGAAGATCATATAGAGGGTGAATCTAAATATTCATAATTCCACTACAATATATGGGATGGTAAATGAGGTATGTTGAAAAATTCATGATATGTATAAAGGGGTTTCTATTGATTAGGTATCTACTATTTACCATGTTTGAATCATATATAGACCAACCATACCACTCATGAAAGGGTTGTGAAAATTTAGGATCAACTATTGACCAGATTTGAAACACAGGATACATAGTTTGCAAAAAATGATCTATTGGTACATTTTCCCAACATAGTAGGTGAGCCAGTTTGGCATGAGATCATCACTAATAGGGTTAAAATCTTGATTTGAAAGGTGATTGAAATAGCGATTAACAAGGATATTAAGTCTATAATGTTGCATGTTGGAATGTTGGATTCGAACTCAGGTTATGAAAATAATTTATGGTTGTGTGTCACAGATCATCAACAATGTGAAAAATGTAGTTTAAATTCGTACAGTTTCGACCATAATAAATAGTTATGTTCATGTTTTCCAAACCATGGGTTCATAGTTTATGGTCATAGATTTAAAACCATTGGGAAAGGGATAATTGAAGGATGTTTATCTGGAGTTGTAGTTGACACCTGACATGAATGAGCCAGGGAAAATTGGTTCCACATGAAAAAACCCAGACACTCGATGCACATATGTTAATGTCATATGGTCTACAATATAACCAAGTACAATAGGCTTCATGATTTCTAAATTCATGGATGCACCTAAATATGAAATGTATGAGCATCTTTATGTATCCCATAGGGATGTGAATCTACCCAAACGTAGTTCTACAACACAATGTGGTGAAAGACCAACACTAGAGGGGGGAAACCATTCTATCAAGGGATCTATGGAATCCCATGATTATTCATGTTCAATAAAGTTTTTTGGTCTTTCTTAATTCATCAATTACTGAGTTAGTGTGATTCCATTATTTTTTGGATAACTCTTTATTGATATAGGTTAGTGAGAACTACCTATCTTCCTAACACATCACCATTCATGGTGGACACGTGGCCTTTATTTTTCTTGGGGTATAGTTCTCTATCTTATGGTATAAAAATTGGATGGAATTTTGTTGTTGTGATTATAATTTTATTTTTTATAATGAAAATTATATTTTGAGATCATTGAGAGAAGATATGATCTTTGATGGAAATTAAATTAATTTCCAAAATGATTTTTTAATAAAATAACTCATATTCATAAACTTAGATTATATTGGGTTCCTTAATGATTATTATGGAATGAATAATGGGTTTCATTCTATTATTTTTTTCATTTGAATTCGTTAGAAAAATATTGTATTTATTTCATTGAAATGTAATGATGAAGTATATCACATTGGTTGACCATGGTATATGGTAAAAACTAAACATAAATTAATTTTAGTTGAGTAATATATTTACAGGTTTGGTTCTCATAGTTCTATGGGTCATAGTGTGTTTTCTTATTAGGTGAATTAGGTTCCCATATATTAGGATTCATTTATTATTGATAATGTTCTATGGTTTTCCATTGTTTTCCAAACCCTCTTAACATAGATTTCCCTTCAGTTTGTTGTGGATAATTTTGGTTAAAATTTATATTATATGATTATTTTCAACATGATGTGGATATTGATTGTTGAAAACAAAAATTTATCATATTCTTAGGCCTTAAGGATATATTTTATTTCATGTTTATTTTAATACTCGAATATTTTATGTTTTTTAAATAAATCCAAAAGAGGAATTTATTTTAATGAATTATTATTTTTTATATTGTTTTAAAGTCATATTTATATGATAAATAAATTTTACATGTGGATATCCATTTTATATATTCATGCTAGCATCCAACTGGGATTTTTTTCCTCACACCAAAAATATTATTATAGGCTTATCCAAACATGGTTTTTAAGGTTACAAGTAAATGTAATAGTGTTATATTGTGGGTGGATATACTAGTAAATGTGTCTTTCTGGTGGGATGGGTTGAAGGTTTCTTGTGTTAATAAGGATAATGACCCATTTGATACTTGGATATCAACATATAGTTTTTTAGATTGTTCACCCAGACATTATTGTCATGTTATTTAATATAACCTTTATGTATATTTTCTTAACACATTTTATTTAATGGATGTGTGCTACAATCATATAGTTGTTTTTAATTTTTATTCTTTAGCTAGGGAATGGAACCTCATGTGTCTGAACATATGTTCTGGAATTGAGTTAGGTTTCCCCACATTCCTACATTCCAATGGAGGGCATCATTCATCATTTTCAAGAGTTATGTATTCACCCAAATTTAAATGGGATGATGGGATGTCAGTTCCTCCATTCATGTATTCTTCCTTGGAACTCGTTACCTAGTCTAGGCCCCCCACAATTATTATGTCATTTTTTTAAACGCATTCCTAGTTCCATCTATTTTTGGATTTCATTTAATTATTTTTCACCTATCTGGACATTCTAAAGTGTATAGATAGGAAAAAAAATCATTTTGTTAGAGAGTAGTAAATTTGGGAATTGGTTGAATGTATTGATTCTATGAAAATTGGTCACATGTATCTTCTTTATGAGAGGGAATCTCATGGAGGAAACTTTAGGAATGTAACCCATGTCATTTTTTTGATCAAGTGGTATCAGATGTCAATGGAATATCATATAAGGCTTTCACCTGAAGCATCCTAGTTTTATAATTAGGTAGCTACCTCCAAAAGAACATATCATCCAAGTAATTCACCTCAAGGATCCAATGATTAGAATAAGGTGGTTGAGTTGGATAGTTTCTCAGTTTAACATCTTATTGAGAAGGAACGAGACTCATTAGAATTCCCAGCAGAGGTGTATTAAGGTGGTGCATACCTAAGGGAGTACCTAAATGGTTTACCGAGGGATGGATTAGAACAACCTCTAGAGAATTAACTTGGATGTGTGTCCCCTAAAATGATGATTTTACATTGTTAAGGATGATTAGGACACCCTTGAAGAGGGATCAAGTAGTTGATCCCCTAAGAGGGGGAAACCTGGTTGATCATTGGTTGGGATTGAACCTGAATGAGTTTTCCTATGTACACTATTTAGGATATGGATATCAATTCCTAGGTATATTGATTTCATAGATTAAAGACATGTGACAAGATATGTCCATCCAGTTTAACATCGTTCATGATGAACCCTCACATCCTGGAAGGAGCATCAATGGGGTATTTAATGAAGCTTATGCGTGGAATCTTCCATTCACTAGAAGATTTATCTTAGTTGGATTGTGTGGGGATTATTCATGGATGATTCTTTAGGGCCACTAGGATCTAGTTATTATGTGGATGGGGATTTCAAATGAATGTGACCTAAAGGGACCCATAGGAGATGTGATCTCCAGGTAGAATAATGATCTTACCGAGAAGTGGCATGCCTGATAATGGTCATGATTGATTTGTATGAAGTATATTAAATGTCAGGTTTCGAGCATTGGGATGCTTCTTATATATATATGATAGTTTGTAATCAAATCCCACCCAGTTTAGAAAATTTCATTGGGGATTATACCAAAGGAGGAGGTATGTCTGGAGCATGTGGTTGGAACTTACTCAAGGGTGTCTCCTTGTTGAGTACATTTGGTGTGGTTCGGTATTAGGTGTGAAAGCTTCCCATATGAGTATGTATGATTGGGGAATACATGAATGATGGATTCACAAATATGAGGCATGGTTTGAAATTATTTTAGGAGTGGATCATTGCATGATTGGGAAGATATTGGGGTCCCCACTAACCTCTAATCCCATATGAGTCATGCATTTTGTGAGGAATGAGTGCAAGCAGTTGAACCGACGGTCGTGTCGTGAACAATGATTTAATGAAGAATTGTATGGGGAATACCCATAGAATATTCATTTTTAGTATTTAAATCCATTTTTGGATGATATAATTTATTATGAATATGATCCCATTCCCTATGATTCATACAAGGAGAATCCTAGAGAATGTGTTTAGGGATTTCACATTGAAGTTGTCGGAGGATACCATTCCCTATATGGAGGATGTCATTCCATGTGAGGGGGATCTTATTCCCTCTGAGGAATATCAAATCCAATGTGAGGGTAGGTGGCATGATGGATATCCCATGCCACTCACACATGGATCATGTTGTAACTATTTGACAAGATAATTACATATTTTGACATCATATTTCAAGGATGATTGTACATGGAATTTTTACGTCATGTAGCTCAGGCATGGGGGACACACCGCTTACCTCCTGTGCTTATATAACAGTATCTAATTCACCCTTATAAGAGGGAGGATTTACCATTTCAAGGTGTAATGTTCCTGAGGAGTTTTTGATCATGAGGTACGCATATTGCACATATGATGATAAGTAAAAGGTGTTAATATTCTAATGTACAGAAGAAAAAAGTCATATTCATGTAACATACCAACCTTTGAATGGATAGGCCATAGGAAAGGGTGGAATGGTCCACATAAGGACATGAGGTGGATCATGAACAATCATGGATGGATGTGGGGGCCTTGGTAACTCAAACATCAAAAAATGATATGAAAAATATTGGAGGCATCATGGAGAAGCCCATGAGTGGTACTTCTCAAAGAATAGGGATTCAAAAAAAGGTGCATCATGAAGCTTAACTACTTCACAATAGTCAAGGGAATTGAGAAGGGATATTATTCTTGATACATGGTGACCAATACTCATGATGTTGTTATAGCTATGTAAAAGAGTGCTTCATGAAGCCTTAATGCTTCATGAAGACTCAAGCACCCAAAATAATCTTCTTCCTTTGTGAAGGACATGGTATTTTTCGAAACATAGCCCCATCATAGGTGGAGTTATTGAAAAATATATTGGGAGGGGTTTATGAATATCATATACCATGGAAGACCCATTTTCAGTTTCTTTTACGATGCTTCAGTGAATCATGAATTGGGAGAAATTAAGAAGTCGAAGATTTAAGTAACCTTAGTCCAAAATTATGAATGATATATAAATTATTTACAAATGGGTTTCTAAATTTTAAGAAGTGGTTCAGAAAGGAAATGTGGGTGTCACAAATGTTCATGGCTCCATTGGAATCACAAATCACATTTTCAATTCTTAGTGCATTCCTGGATCTTCATCAATGTTGCAGAGTGTAGCATTAGGGAATAGTTTTTTTCAGTGGATATGGGTATCGTGAATGTGCTTCACAAATTAGGCCCTCAAGAGGGTTTTTGTTCCTTTGGTCTCAGATTTTATTCGAACTGGCTATGACTTCCCTAGTAAATCCCATCGAAGGTATTTTGGAGTCATGAAATCCCCCCCAATGGGAGATGATGAGAAAATAATGGTTTTATTTTGGTAGGGAATTGTTGAATATTTACAATATCCTCACTTTCAAAAATACCATTCGTGATGTTCACTTATGATGATGATGCAAAGAGTTCTCTGACATGAATAGCATAGCGAATCATGTCTTTTTCGGGTGCCTATAAATATCCTCATTGGGACCTAAAAAACTCCTTACTCTAGAGGAATGAAATCATTTTTCTCTGTTTTTGTGATGTTTATTTTCATCATGGTCATTATCTACAAACACATCTTTGAATACCAGTCTTCCTGACTTTAACACCAACAATTTTTCATAGAGAACCAGAAATCGCAAACCCCATATTTGTAATAAAAGTTCCTTAACTCACATCTCATTGAATAGGGACCCATAAACAATCTTGGAAGATAGTCTTCACATAACATATTTGTAAAATACATCAGTCTTGAACTCATTTTCTACTCTAGGAGTTGGTTTAGAATCCTTGTAGGTGATACTCGAAGTTAGGAAATAACATACAACATCATGCTCGTGGAGTGAATTATTACCATCTATGACCATGAATTAGTTATTTTGATGATGATATAGGATTAAAAGGATATTACATTATACAAGAGGTTATATTTGTATATCTTCGGTCAGATAGAAGATGGCTTCATTCTTGAGGATAATAGAGATGCATAGGATTAGTTGTTCAGTAGCATTCCGGGGTAATACTGATGGATTAGGGATACTGAAGCCATAACTGGAAGCACCGCATGACTCTAATAGTATAATTTCCCTACAAAAAACATTAATAATGATAATGTAGATAATTTGTAGACTGAGGAGTCTCCAATACAGTACCAAATGGTTATCGAGGTGGGCCTGGGGAACCTAGTGAAATTGTAGAATGATAGATGGTATGTGGGCCAGGGCGGCAGTGTCACTGATTAATGGGATTTACCCAACTGGGAATGTGCATAAGGTGCTGAATTTTGGAAACAAATTAAGAGGGTATGACTCTAAAAAGAATAATGGGATTCTCATTTCCATGTTTACCAAACATATGATCTCATGATAGATCTATTGTGTAGGTGGTCTCCAGGGACTAACACATTCCAACTATCGTATGGGGATGTTAGTATCATCCTTTTAGACCATCATCAAGTCTACAGAATCCCAATTATATAGTTGATGTATGAAAATTTTGTCATTGTGGATAATATGTGGGAACATGAAGAGAGTATTCTATATTTGGAAAAGGTGATACTATTACTGGTGCAGGTAAACAATGAGGTGAATCACGAGACAAAAGATGACTCCATCATGTAGTGGTTCAACTAATTTTTAAACATCTTGAAAGAGGAGCTTGATGAGGGTGTAGAGGAAGCTAGTAATGTATCAATGAGAATGCACACCAATCATATGAGATAAAATATGTGAAATGAGGGCTCATACTAATGGATCCTTCAAGAGAACTAATGGCACTACTGGGGATATAATATCAAGACCAAACCTCAACCCATATCTAGAGTAAAAGGATTCATTATAGAACTCATTTTTACGATGTATGATCTTATTTTTTGATGAAAATATGGGTTCACATACAAGAACCTTCATAATTGTTGTGATTCTGGAAATAAGGCAATGTGTGAATCTCAGAATCATTGTGTAGATGAAGTTGAACTACGTACATCATCACATTAGAGAGGGGAATATTTCCCTCTTGATGTGTAGGTTTTTTCACATCCTGCATAGATGGGTGGACTCAAAAATTGGTGGATAAAATTATCCAAACCCTATCTCCCCTCCCAAAATTAAATTTCATCAAATCGTCATAATCATTGTGGGGAGTTATCTGATCAAGCTAGACCAGATAGACGTGTTTTACATGGTTGGGATGGAATATGAATTTACCTTTCACCGATTGTCCCTATCATCTATGGTGGTAATTAATGGTATAATAGGTACTTATGAGTAGAGATCATTCATCCATACCATCTGAAGTGGGGTTTTGGTGGAATTGGATGGCTGTAAGATGTTTTTTGATCCATATAAACCACACCGGTTTGTGAAGAATTTTATGTGCCTACAAAGTATGACCAGAATTATATACTTAGATTTGAATCCTTAGTTCCACCATTTAGTGATAAGGAAACTCTATCTCATGTTCACACGTGACGGTTGAATTTTATTGAATGAGTTGTGGCCATCAAAAATAGTGTATGGAATGACCCATGACAATGCATAGATTTTGTGATCTCTTGTAGTGTGGAAATGTTGAGGTTGTTGGCCATCCTGGATAACAATGGGGGTAAGACCTTTCTATTGGAATAGGGTAGCTTTGAGACTATAGTACCCTATAAATGCAGAGCTAGACAGGTAGGTAGAAAATTAAAAGAGGGACCTGCAGATCATGGGCCAACATATGAATGATATGAAGGGAGAATAGGAGTATCAATAAGACCAATTCTCTTAGTAAAATAGAAATGTGATGAAAGGGATCTATCTTGGTTGGTCTATAGGATGATATCCCAAGAACCCGTGAAGATGTTGTGTCGTAGGGACATTCCTAGCAATGTCTCTTTTCATGGGTCATGGGAAAATTGAAATGTGGTCATGCAGTTTCTTGATCCATGTGTGATGTGAGAGAACCTAAAAATGTGTGGGATGCATCTTTTCTTGATTATTCATGCCAAATAATTTTTCCACATGCCATAGGAAGAGTCGAAATGTTATTTTATTGAGTGGGTGGACCAGGTGGATTCCCGATTCATTGTGTGTCCACTAACTGAATGAGTGAGGATGATGCTGGACAAGAACACTCCACCAAAACTATTAGTAATTGAGGTAGTCATATATAATCCCTTTCCACATCAATCAGATCAACCTTGGGGAGAGTATTATGAATAAGGGATACCCTAGGAGTGTGGAAATATCAATATCTCAATGGGATAACCAGAGGAACTCATCAAGGTAGGATCATACTAACCTTCTCATGATATATTGTTCCTCTCTTAATATCTAGAACTTATAATTGAAACATGATCTATATAGGAGAATATTATATAATATACCCCTATTGGGGGTGATGAATGCCCACTGATAGTAGTGGGAGAGAATTATATGGGGTATGTACCTAGGATAGGAGCGGCTTAGGTCCAACCAAAGCTGATGAGGTTGGAAAAACCACATATTAATATTTAGATCTGCCAGTCTTTTATAGGGGATATTCCCTAGAAAAAAAAAATTTCAGCCCAAGATCATGATCTATCATATCTTAGCTCCCATATGTCTTTTGTCTTCCCCCAGTTGTACTCATCATATTCTCATCTAGCTAATTGAGATGTTTCTTTCCTATTAATTGTTAGTGTTACTATACACGTGAACATTAGACGAGGCCAGAGAATCTGGGTGTCCTGTTTCTGGAACAATTTTCTTTCCATTAATACCCAGTCATCTGAGCCTATTAGGTCATAATTCCATGTTCATAGTCGGCAGTGGCTACGAGGGATGACACTATTGGGGTGGAACACAAGGATGGAGAGACAATATTATCGAGATGAGATCAAGTGATGATGGGAAAACTAATAATCTGTATCTCATAACATCTTATATAAAACCAATGGAGTATCCTACTACTAAATTTTTTATGGACAATCCCTAATATGAGCTGGTACTTCTCATAGAGCCTTAGGATTCTAACTCTCACGCAGCCAAAGAGAAGCATATTATTTAGCGTAGGGTTTGGAAAGGAATTAAAAATTTCATACATGAGACTCTAGAACTGAAGATTGTGGTCCCAATGGGGTCTATACACCACTTACTATAAAAATTGTGTGATGGTGTGATGGATGCATGCGCTCTCTATGTGCTGATCCATAACATTATTGAAAAAAACGATGCAAGATGGCAGTCAACATCTTGATGTCACTGAGCGCTATCAGAAGTTTGAAAAAACTCTCAATCTCCATGTGGTCAACTAGTAGAGAAAACAACTAGAAGAAGAAAAATATCCTCATTAATCCTTCATCGCTACAGAATCACAACTCAACACCCAACTGAAGGATCAGTTAAAGTATCCAAAGATCATAAAAGGAAAGTTTCAGGTCAAGTGGTCCATGTCCATGATGAGTGGGACAGGGCACAGATTAGGGAAGAATAACTTCATATAGTTGTTGATGTAGAGGCAACATATGTTGAGAATTGGTATCAGACCTTAGTGGCTATATGTAAAAATTTAAAGGGATGAACTGCTCCTTCACCAAAGTATAGATAATGGGTAAATTTTTTCCTATACTCATAATAGGTTCCAACATGTATAGGTTATCTCTACTGTCAAAACCTATATTTTCATTGAAATTTTATTACATGAGAGGAAACATTTCTATTGTTTATTTGGTTACTGCACCTCGATCATATATGTGGAACAACCATTGACCAATTAATAAGCCCACATGAATCATGCCAAGTGTTAGAAAAAAGGCATTACCACATGATTTCTTATTTTTATGAGTTGATAATATAGTCACTAAACATTCAAGTTATGCTGTTATTTATTGACTAAGTGGTCTTGTTGAGAGAGGAAATGGTTAGAGAAAAAGGCTCCTAAAACTACACAATTTCTTCCTCGATGTGCAGTAGTTTAAGAAGGGATAACATAAGGGGTGTTTGAATATATCCAAATAATGGGGGACTAAGAAGTGTAAATACAAATTTTCAAAATTTGGAACACATGGAAAGTGGCATGGAGACAAATTATAACTATTCATTATGTTTGATGCACAACATCTATACCATTGGGAAAGAATGGGGACAAATAAATGAGGGTAATCCACTATCCATGTTCAAAACATGGAACTTGTATTTGAATATCATTCATAATCGTCATAGAAATTGGACCAGTATTGTAGGTGAACCAAAATGACATGATACTAGTCTGTTAGGGGTTCCCATAAAGCATGGAAGAGGATAAGGACACTAATAAGGGTCATGTGAAATGCGGGAATGGGGTGATAGAATGTTCAAAATTATTCCAAACAACTAATAATTATGTCACCAAGGAATAGAATTCATATATTTAATCATATTTGTATAAATATGATCAAACCCATCACCTAGGGGATCAAAGAATCAGTTACCAAGATAAAATAAAAAATGTGGACAATGTGGTAGAAGACCGAAAACAGGGAAGAGGAACTATTAGGTGAGGTCCTGATGTCTTTTTCAATTTTACATCAATCATGAATAGTTGCTAGACAAGACGTTTTACATCATTTGGTGAGGAAGAGAGAAACATTTTTTAACAACATATGGTGAGGGAGATACATGATATAGTTTTACACCTTTTGATTAGGACACATATTATATTTTGATGTCATGTGATCGAGATGTTGCGCAAATATTAACATCATTTATCTACGAAGATCCACATAATTCAATTTCATACTATCTATTCTCTAGAAAATAATTTAATTTCATTTTGTTGGGACAATAGAAATTTCTATTTTAACCATGCTTTGTGGCGTGGATGATTTGGACCTGACATGAATGATCCAAAAAAGGATTTTTTTTCCATAAAAATAATATAAAATAGAAATATATTGAGGATAATGATGTCCAACGGGGCCCATGTTGCACCACACATCCCCAAAGTATTTGTACACAATTTAATGTCATCCCTGAAAACATATTCATATTTTAAGGTAATATAACTCAGAAATTTTTTCAATAGTTTTTGGTCATGTTACATCTAACTTAGGTTCTTAGTTTACGTTCATAGAGTTTGGACCTATGTAATGGGGATTCCCAAAATAGTCATATTTTTTATGATGGAGTGACAAAACTGACATGAAGGATGGACATATAATCCCAATGTGTAAAGCCCTGACCCTAGATTCCCAGAGTTTGTGCATTATTTTAATACATTGGCATGATTACAACGAATCTTGTCTCGAATGACCGATCAGTTTAACAGTCTTGAAAAATATATTATGTGCATGAATGTTACATTAAACTTTCTAACATACAACAAAAAATATCCTTCGAGAATTCCATTATTCCCTTATCTTAACCCTGCATCTCAAACAGAAAACACTTCATGGGATCCTGGGGAAATAAAACATAAGAAATGGGTGTGCTCAAATGCTTAGTAAGGATAACAATATAGTGAAAACTTTCATAAAAACGCATAAACTTTTAAGGCAATGTATACAATTAAAACAAAATCCTTTTCAACATAAACATCATAATAATATGGGAAATATAAATAAAAAAATACCTTTTACTTACTCACATGGATATTCTACTAGTCTAATAATCACTTGAAATATCAATAGCCACTTTCATAAAGATGGAATGCATAATACCAAACATTCAAAACCACTAAGTCAAGGCCTTGTGCCAAGACTACAAATATGATTTTTTCAAGGACTTCTGCCAAGACATTAGATTGTCTCATGAGACCTACCGATGCATCGATGAGCTATAGAGGGCTTCACCCATCACTTACTCTTGTAATACATTCCTTATATGAAATGGTTTAAACATAACATAATCATTCGTTATAAAACTAGAATTCAAAATGTCAATTATTAATCCATAAACCATGAATGGTATAAAAATAACGCATCCACAGTCAAACATGTCACAAAACCATCAATACAATATGGATGACTTTTATCATAATAAATCAACTTCAAACAAGTTTAAAATTCATCAAAGGATGTTGAAATAGATGAAAATGATTTGTAAAACTCTTTGAGAGAAATATCCCTTTTTCATGAAAACATTTAAAAGTCACGCAATTTAGGAAGGAAGACATTTAAAGAAATTTTTGAATCAAAGTGTCCCATACCACATTGAAACAATTTAAAGGAAATAAAATTTTTAAAAAATTCATTTCCATATCGGTAAGTCTTTAAAAATTATTTTGAAAACATGGACATTAATGAGAATGATTTAGGGTAACAAATATTTAAAACATTTAAAATGATGTTTTAATAAAAAACACCATAAAATAATCCCTTTGAAAACTCTTTCATGAAGCATAGTCATGGATAATAAATATTTCCCAGTAGATACTTACATAAAAACATCCTCAGATAATAAAGAGATTGTGAAATTAACCCTTACCGTGCATTTTCCTTTGGCTGAAGGTACATTTCTCCTCCTCTTCTTTGGGTTATTCCTTTTATGTTGATCAAAAGGGATCGTTATAATGGCTTTCTAACCCAAGGAAGGCCTCTAAGATGAAGGTAGGAGAGTTGGGAAGCTATTTGGGTAGGTGTTGGCTGATCCAAATGGATTTGGATGAGTGAATTTGAGAGAGGGGGAAGTGCCCTTTTATAAGAGAGGTGAGGGCTACCATAGGCAAGACTTAAATATTATTTTATAATAAAATCATTTTCGGTTTATAATGGCTCCAAAATGAATACTTTTAAGTATAAGGTGGTGATGGGTCGAAATCCACTCAACCAACAGGTTTAAATAGTTTTGGGTCACTATATTAACCTTATCCTTTATATTTAACTATTTGTTGGTTTGACATTTTCCATGTCTATTTGTATTTTAATATTATATGGTTAATAAACATTCTATAAACTTCTATGAGAATCGATAGCTGTTCATTAATGACATATAAAATATTATTTAAGCCCTTTGGCAGATCCTTAGATGTTTAGAAATTTAATATCAACTAATAATATAATATTTGTTTTAAAAACTCTTTTATGTCAATTCTGACACTATTTGGTATTTTCTTTTTTCTATATTCATAAAAGAATTATTAATTAGAAAAAAAATTCATTTAATCAACCATAACAAATAATATTAACCTAAAAATAATTGGAAATCATTAAAAGTCTCAAATTACATTTATTTGGTTATTTATAATATCAATTATTTTAATATATAATTAATACGGTAATTAAAGCATCATCGTTGTGTCATAAATAAATTAAATTATATAATGTCTAAAAATTATAAATAAAATACCATTATGTAGGAAATAATTTTTTCTTTCTAATTAATATTTATAGTTGAATTTATATTATTTTTATCCCTATATTAATAATGGTTTAGTTAATAAACATTGAATTTAACACTTTTAAATTTTCTTTGAATTAAATAATATTTAATGTCCTAATCTAATCCAAGTGGATATAAAGGAAAATATTTTATTCTTGATGTTGTTTTTGGTCGAATTACACTTATCCAATAGAATTAGGAAATGTTTTATGGTAATTATGATATCATTTTTACCCTTAATTACACTATTTACTTTTAACCGTAGTAAATAAAAGTCAAACGTTAGTATTGACCCAAAAAAAAATTCATCTTATTGAACCAAATTGTAATTTCTGATATCAACCAAATCTCTTGGATTTTTGAAATTTAGCTCATAGAAATTGTAAAATGATGTTTTATATGAATTTGTAAATGCTCCTAGGAGGTGGGTTAAAGAAGGTAAAATTTCCATAAAATTTTAATATGTCTAAACTTATTATAAAATCACTCCAATGAATTATATTGAACATATATATGTAATATGTATTTATTTTGACCTAAAATAAATTTAAATGAAATAAATAATTATTTAAATGAGAAGTTGGTTTTAACCAATAACGTAGTGTTTTTCACTATTCATCAGAAATTGAAAGTTTTAAAAAAAATACAAAAAGATTACCCTAAGATAATTTTGATATTCTGAATTCAAAAATGAACACCATTTTATGAAATTCCAAACACATAATATGAATTTATTAATTTAAAATTAATTCTCATTTTCAACACCAAAAAGAGTATTTTTAAGGAATAATAACTATTAAAAGATTGACACTTGTTTTTGTCCAATTTCAAAGTGAAATTACTTACAATGACCAAAATAAGATAAAATGGTAAAAATATAATCTATTTATACTTCCAAACCATTAAAATGTATTATTTAACACTATAAATTATTTTTATTAAAAAAGTTGTTTTCAGTTAAAATATAGTATTTTCACTATTCACACAAATATGAATGTTATTAGAAAAACACCAAATATTTATTGAAACTAATTTCTTATATCCCGATTCTAAAGATGATTTTTATTTTGCCAAATTGAGTATATAAATGTTTCAAATATTTAATTTAATTAGGGTTCACCATTAAAATGCGGTAAAATTTCATTTTTTCCAAAAATACTTCTTTTTTCTAAAAGAAATGAATTTGTTATTACATGATGTCTAAGAATCTCACAATATGGATTCTATAATTGTAATGATTATATAATTTTTAAAATTCTTTTAATACTATTCATAAATTCTTTCAAACAACATGTTCGGTAAGTCTTGGTGTGCTAGAACTCGGTGTTGCATGTAGTGCAAGTTATTAAATTACTTTGAAGAAATAAAATACTATGAAATCATGGGCTGAAACACAATGAAACACAAAAATTTGGTATTGAAGCTCTAAATTTATGTTCACAGAGTTTGGAATGAGAGTATCATATGTGAGTTGATCACATCATTAAAAAAGATCCAAATATGTGGAAGTTCTTATTGAGGGTGAATCCACATCTTCAGAAGTCCAATTCAATATAGGGGACTAGAAATGAGGTATGTTGAGAAATTAATGTTCAAGATAAAGGGGTTTCTAGTTAGTAGTTATCTAATATTTACCTTGTTCGAAACATTCATAAAAAAACTATACCACTCATGAATGGGGTGAGAAAATTTAGGATCAACTCCTCACCAGATATAATACACAGGATCAACCTTTTCCGACAAATGATCAATTATTACATTGGCCCAACATAGTAGGTGAGCCAATTTTGCACGAGACTATCTCTTTTATGGGTTCCATAAATATTTTAAAGGTGATGGAAATAGATATTGAAAAGGATGTGAATTTGGGAATGTGGCATATCAAAATGTATGATTTGAACCCAGGTTCTGTAAATAATATAAGGCTGTGTTTAACATATCATTAGGAAGGATAACCACTTAGTTTAAAATCATACAGTCTTTAAAACAAAAAATAGTTAATTTTTAGGTTTAATATACCATGCATTCTTAAATTATGGGAATTGAAGGATATTTATCTAGTGTTGGAGTCGACACCTGACATGAATGATCCGGTGGGGATTTGTTCCACATGAATCAATCATGATGTCGACAGAACATAGTTTAAAGTCACATGGTCTGGAATATAACCAAGGCCAAGGGGCTTAATTTTTAGTAAATTGATGGGTGCACATGAAAATTAAATGTATGATCATCGTTACATATCCCATAGGGATGGTTATCTACCCATATTTAGTTCTACAACATAATGTGGTGAAAGTGCATCACTAGAGGGGGGAAACCATTCTAGCAAGGGAACTATGGCATCCCATGATTATCATGAGGCATCCCAAAATTCTTCAGGGTGGGATCACATTTTTATTTCATTTTTTGATGATATTGAATTCTTGTTTAATGTTATAGAGTCTTGACCATGAATAATGGGAAGGGAGAATATTCTAAATGGTTATGTCTTGTATGGTGTCCAAACAGACCAAACATGAATGCAGAAGTATGAGGCCCAATACCACATGTCATGTTATTGAGATATTCCCATATACAGTTTAGATTCATAATGTAAGGACTTGGTTTGAACAATTTTAGGCCATGATTCATGGTCATTAGATCTTATTTATAATTATAGAGTATGAAACATGTCATCCTTGAATGATTATGTGAAACACAGTGGATTGAGAAAAAATATTTGAATGAGGTCCAAAAGAATCGAACCCCACATCAATTAATTTCACCAAATATTTCCCATAGGTTAACATAATGATTTTTAGAATGAAATGAGGACAAGTGGATGAATGCATTATTAGTATGAAAATGGGAAAAATGAAAAAATTTCTAGGAGTCGCTACAAATCTCATAAGGAAGAGAATAAAGACATGTATAGTTTTTTAAAAATATCCTCATATGTGGGTCTAATTTATACATAAGTCGAGGAAATTTTTTGGGGTGGTTGGACCAGGATATAGAATAAATAAATCACTAAATATCTTCTGTGGACATAAATAAAATCGTTCATAGTTATGGAATATGGAAAGGTAGATAACCATTTCCAAGGGTGATGTCATATCAAGTGAGAACATTATGGTGTTGTGAATTTTATCAACATGAATCGAAGATGATATTTTTCATTTTGTTTATCATCATGAAACTAGGATGATGTTTCTGTACAGTTTATAGTCATGAGGCAAGGACATTATCAGCATATTTTATGGTAATGTTGCTGGAAAAATGGGGAGAAAGAGATTCAAGGGTAATGCTCATGGAAAACAATCTATAACCCCATTTTAATGAGGAATAAAGAGGCCAAATATACTCCATACAATTCCAATGATGATTTTTACATAGTTAATAGTAGTGATTTTCAGAATTATAATTTTAGATTAATTCCTTAGTGCTCATCCCATAAGATAAAAATTAGTTTAAGGACTTAAATCATGGACCATGTTCACAGTTTAGAGTCATGTACCTAGGATGACGACACTATTAAGTTTAAAGTCATAATTATTAGAATGTAGGGGGAAAATATTTTAATATCATAATATCGAGTCCCTTTGGTGACAATTTATGGTTATGTGGCATAGAATGTGGGGAATCTTAGTTTAAGGTCAATGAGTCTAGACCATGGAGTGTATCCAAAACCATATATGCAAGCAGGAACAAGAACAAAATGATATCAATTAGTGGCCTAGTAGTCCTGAACACACAACATATTCCAAAGGATAATACAAACATAGATTAAATTCATGGTTTCATGATTTTGTACTCTTAGTTTTTCTTCTTAGATTTCAGTCCCTAGGGAGTCCCCTCAAATGGTTTTATGTTAGATAAACATGGCGTTAATTAGAGGAGTGATTTTACCTCCTCCCATTGTGATACAATAATATTCACCTTGGGGATATATCTTATGTGTGATGTATGTCCAGCTCCACTTGGGATCTAACATTGTATGCTTCATTCCATTTATTATTGATGTTCTAAGAGACAACACCATATCACCCATGAAAATAAGATTTAGGTAAATCTTCTTATTGAATGCTCAAGTTATCTTGTTCTAAAGTCTCTCTATATTTTTCAAGTCCTAGAGACATTTCTCATTGGGGTCTTACGACTAAGGTATTTGGACTTATGGAATTAATTATAGCATCTCTTGGTCATAGATTGTTTTTAGGAGTGATTGAAACTTAATCTCTATTGGGAAGGATGTCATATATTCCATACACTAGTGAATATAGAGTCACCTATGTTGAGTTTGGATTTGTCATTCAAGAATCCCAATGATCAATGGGGGGATTATCTGGAAAACTCTTCTTATTATGGCCAACCATATTCTGCTAATTTATGTATTGTATTGAGTTAATCCTCTCAATTTGTCCATTTTCATGTGCCTGGTAGTGAGAAGTATTGTGGGAAAGGATGTTGTCCATAGGGAAAAAAATTAATCCTAGCTACCTAGAATTTGGATCCTCTATTGATTTAAATGAAATATTGTACATCGAATTGATGAATGATATGGGATCTTATGAACTCATCCAATGATAGGGCCTTTACTTCCTTATGAATAATCTCCTTTTACCACTTGGAAATGATGTTTTCTTGACCATAATGAATCTGAACCGGTGCTCTGTTGAAAAAAGATATGGTACCATTACATTGATTCCACATTCCAAAAAATAACATGAATAATTTTTAGTATGGAGGGGATCCTGGGGTCGTTGAAAATTATTTTACATGAATATAACATTCATGGAACCTCGTGGAAAACTCTATGTAGTCATGGATCATGGTGTCGTAGAAGAATCCCAATAATTAAATTTGGTGGGAGAGAAACAACCCTACTGAAGATCACTAAAGGATGTGGAATGAAATTCAAATATAACCTTGGGAATATCAAATCTTTATATAAAAGTATGGATAATTCCATAAAACCCACATCAAGAGAGGTTATGCTCAAAGTTAGGCCCACTCTAGAGATTGAATTGTGATACTCGTCAGTGTATTTTCTCATGTATGGCTCAATCTGGTAGAAGGGTACCATGATGGAGATACATAATGAAAGGAGTTACACCATTAATGTCTTCCTTCTTAGTGAGGGGGGATCTGGAGCTCCCTATGTGGAAGAACCTATAGTGAAATGATTTTCCTATTGAAATTCATTATTATCAAATATAATGGGATCGATGAGTCTTTGGTACACCACATTAATAATTATATAATCTGGTCCAGTATCTTCAAGAGAGGCGAGTAGGGTGGAAAAGGAATCTTCTTAACCATTCTAAAACCAGGGAACATGATTCACCTATAGCTAAAAATGGATCCAATCCATCAGTTGGATAGTGAAATCTAGTAAGGGCATAAGATCTATATTCCTGATAATGTAATCACCATTTATTTGATTGATGAATAACATAGTGTCTCCTTTTACATGAAATTGGGGGACATAAATATCATGAGCCATCTTGAGACCAGTAATGAGAGCCTGATACTCTTCCTAATTATTGCTGTAGATTAATTAATGTAGAAATGACTTGGTAAAGAATGTCATGTGTTGGGGTAATGATAATAACCCCCAAGCCTACTTTGTTAAGCATGGGATCATTGATCCATCTAATGTATGTGAACAAGGAGTAACTATCAAAATGAATTTTCCATCATGTAATTTCATGGTCCACTGAAAAGATAGAACCATATGGGAAACTAATATTCAGAGGTGATTCTTCAATATTCGTGTGAGTGTCTATAAATTCTAACAATTCCTGATCCTTGACAGTATTCAGTGGGAATAAAATAATTTCCAAATTCTAAATCATCAATTCCTGTTATTCTAGTTTCCCTTTCAAAAGTGTTAAATTTGGGATATACAATAGCAAATCTTCTCAGGACCCCAATTTTATCAAATGATGCTATAGATTGAGCTGCATCACCAGCATTATGAAAACCAACATGAGGAATCTCATCTTGATGTGATATTATCTAGACTCTGTCATGTAGAATGAGATAGAGATTGTATAATTTTTTCATTTCCCCATTTTTTTCCTTTGGAAAAATATTTTGTCATGTGGTCTTTCCAGGGTATTCAGATAGAAGAAATGATACTTATTCAAATATTGGTGATATATTAACATGAGGCTATAGTAGATACTACTTGACTTTATCAAATGTGTCCTACCACTCTTCATCTCATTGGTTGTTATTTCCTTTTTTCATAATCCTGGAAAGGCCAGTAAACATGATGACTATATTAGTGATGAATTAGTGTTTGTAGGATATGTATCCTTGAAGGCCTCAGAGCTCATAAAGGGTTTTTAGATAAATAATCTGGATTATTGACATGATCTCATGTGGTTTGATCTCAATACATCAATATCTGATTATAAAACAGAGAAAAATTGCATAGGTAACCTTGAATTCACACTTCAAGTCTTCATCTTCAAATGTTGGGAGTGAGGATGTCAATCACTTTATTATGATCTATGTGATAGTAATGATTTTGGGTGGATTTTATCTTCAAGTCATCTATGTAGAATTCAACTAGCATCCCAATAATAATATTTAAAGATGTGCAGCAAGGCTCAATGATAAGTGTCGCATGGATTATTCAAACCAGAAGTCATTACCTAATTATTAAAGGATACTTACATCACATTATAGATCAAAAAATCATCATCATCGTGTACATTAGAATCTGATTGGACCTAGAATATACTTCCATTAATGAGAAATCCTAGAACCCAACTATGGAATTTATCGACCACTATGTCACTGGAAGTGGTAATCATGATTCAGACAGTGACGAATGAAATTCTGAAAGTCGATACAAAATCTGATCTACATTTTATTTTTCATGATTATGATTATTTTTTCTAGACACTTGGGTTAACAAACACATTGATGATATTTGTTTTGAAAATCATATCAACCTCTACCATGATAATATAACAATGGGAGGTGTTCATTTTTTTGGGAGGATTATTGAACCTACAATGATTAACTATGATACAAAGATATCGGATGGTGACATGAGGGTATAGTACTACTATATAATCATAACTACATGTAAATACATCGTGATTTCAATTTAGGAAATCCATGTAATGTTGTTGATCCAATATAAGAATGATATAACTTATTAGTATTGGCCTCAGATCATCCTCAATACCATTATTCACCTGAACCATCTCATCAAGGGTGGTGGATGCACCCTCTAAATTAATTAGTAGGAGATTCCTCCAAATAAACATTATCCTAAATGGTATGGGGATTTGAAGTAAAGGGACTTGTCATCCATGCCAACTAATTCTAGGGGAACACTATTGTCTTCTAGGGAGAATGTGGAATCCACCATGTAGGAATCCTTCTATTCTTAAATTATGGTGATAAAATATGTGATTCGATTCAATCAAGACATAGACCATGTGATCCATGCATTATATCAATGAAATATTGTTCAATTGGCTTGCATTGGTTCAACATGGATCTGTGGGACATGCGGGTATGACATACAGTTGTAACCATGGGGTGAACATCTCGATGCCTTACAGGGGTCGGGGCTTCTACTACCACACTATTCTTGCATGTGTTTGAGTACAAAGATATGTTACTAAATTCATTGTGCCTGAGATGTCCCACCACTTCCTCCTAGAAATGAAAGAGAAATTTCCTAATAGTATAATTTTAGCCTCAAATTGATGAATTGAGAGGATGAAATATTCATCCAAATATCTCCATTGGTTGGTTAAAAGGGAAGCATTATCATCCTCCTTTATCTGAACATTTATATAATTTATCTTACAATAGCCAAAATCCATGTAGAGGGATTCATTAGAGTAAAAGGGTGACACGTCACTGGGGGGACTCCTAGTCGAACATTGATGAAGTACATGAGGCATTGATTATACAATGTGGGAATAGATGCATGCATGTGGAGCAAGTTCTACCCATTAATGAATTGTAGGAGGAATCTTTTCAAAAAACCATGATTTCATAGTTTTCTAACAAGCCATTGAACATTGTCTTGAACTAGATTCTTCCACATGGTCTATGCACGGTCCTATAAAAACCCTGATTCATTTAGTTGGAAGGGATTAAATCTGATTTACTATGTCCCAGATTATGGAGCATCTTGTTTGATAAGAGACTATTCCTCGAACCTCTATTGACTAGAAAGTGGGGGACTGCCCTTCCATTTAACTAACAGTGATGAACAATAAACATAGGTTCCCATTCATGAGGGATCCCTAATCTTCTCTAGAGAATGAGATGGTGGAATTTAATTATAATTTCTTGACCCCCTTTACATAAAATTTTACAAAAACCATTAACTATATTTAAAATGAGACGGGGATCTCCAAGTCCTCTTAAAGAGACTCATAAATTTCTTATGATAGGAGGAAGACCTTATGGATCGAGAGATTCATTGGTATGTAGGGGAGGTGGTTCATCACATCATTATTTTCTAAATGATATAAATTTTTAACATGGATAGTAAATCACATTGGAATGAGGCAAGGCAGAAACTACTTTCTGGACCACTAAATTTTAAATGGTGTTGAATATGTTCTATTTCTAATCTGGTAACTCATCCAGAACCACTAATGGATGCTTGTTGGCTATCTGATACATGAAATTATTGGGAAATGTATGATCGCAATGTGGATATGGCTATTATTCCATGTCAATTAGCTTAGTCAACTATGGATTTGTATCAAAAAGAATGGTTGGGAGGACTATTCCTATTGAACTATGAACAAAACCTACTATCTAGTCTCAGTAGCATGCAACATGTGGCATTAAACACTCTTCAAGTCTTCATATCTTTGAGAAATTATTTTATGGTGCTAGCTAGAGGTTCTTAGAGAACATTCCTAACATTTATCGTTATCAGGTACCATGTAATGGTCCACTATTTCAATTATATTCGAGTAGGAATACTCTCAATCATCATTAATGGATGAGTATTCCCATGCTAGATGGCCCATGTTCATGATTCCCAACTATGTCTATATTAAATCCCTAAGAGTAAGGGAGGGTTGTGGAATCATTGGTGTATTTTGCTTTCCCTTATATCATAGGAACATAAAATATGAGATTAAGAATGTTGTTAAGTGGGAGAAGAAGCATAAGCTGTGGAATTAATTGTGAATTCAAGAGGGTTGGGCCATCCTATGTGGGAATAGATGACACAATGGGCATAAGAAACTGCTCTGAGCGCCAACCAATCATAATATTTCATTCTCCCACAGTTGAAAACCTATTTTTATTCACTCGAACCTTCATTTTCATGGTCATTATTGGCAGATATATGCGCCACCTGGGCCAAAATATAGCCCAAATTGACAACACCATTGTCCAATAATTACTAGATCTAATCCATTAACATATATAATTGTATGATTGAATGTCATATGACCATGTGGTATGGGAAGTAAATATAATTATCATTGACCTTGACTTCATGGGGTTTATTTCACTCTTGTAGTTTCATAATTCCTTGTTCTAAGGAATTATGGACATATCAAGGAACCTATGCTTCCCTGAAGGAGTAGTTATAGTTTCTCCAGTGTAGAAAGGGAACTCTAGGAGCCTTACCCTAAGGAGGAATGGAACATGAAGATTGGATGGAGCCACATTCACTCATATATGTGGTGGTTCTTTATGAGGATGTGATTACTGATTATACACTAGACGTGGCTTCTCCTGGTGAGGCTGTTTCACTTGAAGAATTTGTGCTTCGTGAGCCTCTTCTGGAATCAATTCTAGTGGCTCTGGAGCCTCCACCTAAACTATAGCGGTAATATTTTTCTTTTCTGTTACTTTGCAGGAGATGGGTGAATAAATGGGAATTCCTGGATGGATTTCTGTAAGGCTTCCTATAGTATTTGATCCTTATCAATGAAATCCAACAATGTACCAAATTTGTTATGAGTGATAATTGTGGGCACTAATTCAGTCATCAAATTCCCCATTTACACCATCTACTAAAAATATTAGTTCAGAAACCTATCAATGGAATACATGAGGCACATCCAATGGGTGAAAAAATCAATGTCATGGTTTTCAGGTAATTTCTTGTTCATGAGAAATTTATAATGACATGTCTTCCACATGGAGGAGTTGAACTGGTATAGAAACTGTCTGTGAAGGACTTCTTAACCAATAGTGGACCCAATGGGTAACTAGATATACTAGACAAATGTCATCCCATCTATTGATTGTAATATACATCATATCTCACTAGCCTTTACCTTCTCTAGGGTTCCAAACAGGGGCTCTCACCTTTATCTCATGTAGTCTAGATGCTTTAGTGGGTAACTCATCCCATTAATGGGGGTGATGGTAAGGATCAAAAAACCTTGAGGTTTCTCACATGTATTCCACCCTTACATGATATGGAATTCCATTGATTGGGATTTCAAATTTTTTATATCTTGCAATTTTTTTCGACAAGTGAGAAAGAATATATAATATTACCGGTGGCGTTCTTATATAGAAGATGATCCCTAACCACTAGTTTATTTATTGGATCACCAACATAGCAGACAAGCTCAGCAGGTCATTTAGTCGATTGTAGAAAATTTTGACTTAGGTCTTGATGATGGTTCTCACAAATCATGGGAGGATTTGGTGATGAATAACATAGTCATTATCCACCATCCTAGGCCTACGCTCTGTCTGGAAGCATGAGATCAATGGGCTCAATAGGGATAAACTAGTCGGGAAGGACCTTTGGATGACCCTACTTCCATAGTGGATGATGAATATTATCCTATCATATAGTTCCATAATCATGGAATCACTCATTAATGAGCCCATAAATTATCCTCCTAGGTTCCTTGACCAACTATAGTATATAAAATATTATGGTATCAACCTCTATCTTCTACACAACATCAGATAGATCAGACGTGTTGGAGGTCTCAGAGGTCCTGATTTGATATTTACTCTTTTTGGTATCCTAACTATGAGGAAATGATATAGAGGGATCTCCATGGATGAGTTCCAACATTTTTAGGAATGTACGAGCATCGATATAAGGTTCTTCCTGATACAGCACTGATCTAGGGGGAGAGTTCTCTTTGAAGGACCATGTGATGGTGGTCACTTCATTAGAAAACTCGTGATCACCTATATTCACTATAAAAATAAATGGAAAAATATCCTCAATATCTCTAGGTAAGTCAAGATACCATAGGATATGACTAAATTGGAGTCCATCATACTACCCCACCATCATATCTACACATGAGTGGATTCCTCTTCAATGATTGTATGGATCACTGTAAATCTTGTGACACATGTTAGTTGGAGGGTCTAGTGTTATCAAGGTAATGTTGGTTATTGATCCACATGGATTGATACCAACTCACAATATAGAACTTATGATAATTGACATATAAAATCTATTGGATTTCTGGGTAAACTACCTAACAATCATGGACGAGAAAATTCCCCATCCCGATGGTTCGACTTAACCACATGAAAGTTTCATAGTTGAGGGAATCTAGGATATCAAATTTAGGAGATATATTTATATAGAAAATGATGTGAATATGATATTCAACCAATGTATCACATAGGATTTTCTATTAATAAGATGGTCCCTACTCTCGGCTAGCCCCTTATTCATTCAGTACTTGATGGTACACTAAAGTGGCAGTAATGTGCATCAGTGTGGTGGTGTCAGTGTGGAGTAAAATCATCCAAGTCCAAGATGGACATGTCCCTCATGGTAATGACCCCTTTATTCATATACCATCATATATGGGTGATGATCACCCATTTCGTTGTGAGTTCCTAGTTTGATACATGGCGTATTTTCCCAAAATCCGTATTCATTGCTAATGTCGTGGAATAGGTTGAGTCTTGCTGGATTTAAAATCTAACATTTCTCCATACCATACATCTAAAGGCATTTGGAGTTCGGTTTCCTATGTCTTGGGTCATTCGAAGAAAGAATATTGTGCCATCAGTATAGATACAGTAAATGCAATTCCCAACGCCCCAGTTTCCTCCAATCATCCACTATAGGAGAGATAAATATGTGTTGATGATATCTCAAGTTAGAATGACTAAAATTTTATTACCCAAATTTATAATTATATACTTGAGAAGCCCATTTATAAATTTGTGGTTATTAATTCTATATGGGTGGATCTAGTGACATTCTAATGTAATGATTTTTTGAAAGATACAATTCTACATGTCGAGTTGAAAAATATCATATCAATCGCCAATCCCACATCATATGACCAATATGAATCATCATAGTTCATGAAGGAGAAATATTCACATTGGATTCACCATTTCTTTTTATGATTCATTAACCATGGAATGAATTCCTTTAATGTCTAAATGTGCCCATCATTTTCCCTTTCTATTACCTTACATTCCTTATTTCTAAAGGTGGCTGGATTTCGTCGCATTCAACAGTGATGTCTAATCCTTGATAAAAATGGGATGATAGGATGTTAGTTCCCCGTTCATTGTATTTCTCCTTGGTTTTTATCATATATTTAGGGTCTTCATCATAGATTAATTTTGGTTCATGAAACTCATTCCTTATGCTATCTCTTTTTGGATGCATATTAATAACACTGATTCTTTTGGGAAATTCCAATGGTTCTTCACTGGGCAGTATCCTTTTGTTAAGAGTTTAGTAACATTGGGAGTTACTGGCATGCCTAGACTCAAGGAAAATAGTTCCCTTTTATCTTCCACATAATAGGTAATCTCATGGAGGTATATATTGATGAATAACCCTATGCATAATGTTTCAATAATGAGGTATATGATTCCAATGTAATTTATTCCATGTATTTCAACTTAGGAATTCCATGATCATATTGAGATAGCTATTTCTATAGGAAAATATCTTCCAAGGATTTCACCTCAGGAATCCCAATATTAGAATGAGGTACCAACATTGGATAGGTCCCAAGATTATCATCATGTATAGATGGAATAAATTTATTACAATGTCATGTGAAGGTGGATCATTGTGGCACATTCTTCAAAGGGATTACCCAAAACTTTTCCCAATGGAAGGACTATAACACCCTATAGAGGAGGGCCCATGAACTATGTACTATTAAGGAATGATTTTACACAGTTAAGGACGATTAGGACACCCATGCTATTTGATTTAGGAGGTTCACCCCAACGATGGGAGAACCAAGGATTACTACATGTTAGGATTGATGCCCAGAGAGGAGTCCTACATACCCTACTTAGAGTACATAGATAGAAATGCACAAATTTTTATATTGAATTTTATGTTAATGTTATGGTAATGTTCACCACATCAAATACGGCTTTTATCAGTTCTAAAAATGTCCTTTAAGAGCGTTAGAAAAGTGCTATAAATACCGGTGAAGATAAGGGGAGTCCACATTATCAGCTCTCCAAAAAGTGCTGATAAAGGCCCTTTTTATTTGCGCTAAAAAATGCGCTTATAAAAAGGGTCTATTATCAGTGATAAAACAAAGCACTGATAAAAAGGTCCTTTATCAGCACTTTCTTTTTAACGCTGATAAAATACCCCTTTTTCAGTGCTTTTTTGGTGAGCTAATAAAAGTTAAAAAATAAAAAAAAATTAAGAAAACCCAGCCAATCAGGGGGGATTTTATAGCGCTTCAGCCCTCCTTTTATAGCTCTTTTCCTCCCCCCTCTGGTGCCCACACCAACCCCTTCACCCTTTATCAGTGCTATCCCCAGATTCACCCATGCGCGCACGTCCCTACCTCCACCCGGATTTGATCTTGAGACCTCCCCCCTACGCGCCTGATGCCTTTGCAACTCCCCTATATTGATTTGTTCTCCTATTAGTGATATATCTATTTATTTATATATAAATTTATTTATATTTATTCGTATAGTAATATATATTTATATTAAAATATATAGTTATATTAATATAAATATATAGTTATATTAATATAAATATATTTTTATATTAATATATATATATATATTTATAGTGATATTAATATATATATTTATTGTTATATCAATATATATAGGTAGTTATATTAATATATATATATATTTAGATTAAGATATAGGTATATAAATATTCATATATATTTTTATTTTAAATAAAATTGTTATTAGATATTATTTAGATAAAGCTAATATATTTTATATATCAATATATTTTATTATTTATATTTATAATTAAATTTTTAGGAGTGAATATATAAAAAATATTTACATATTCTTATATATTCGATAATAAATAGTAGTTAATTATATAAAACGATAAAATTTCAATGAAATAATATCAATATGAATGTAATAAATTGGAATAAATTCTGTCCCCACCAAAAAAAACCCAATAATGCCCCCTTAAAAGATGCTGAAAACCCACAAAATGTAAACAAATCGGGGTACCCCAACTAAAAACTCTGTTTTGGGGCCTTTATGGCCTTTTTTGGCCTTGAAAAAACCTTGATCGTGGTACCCATTTTATTGTGACGTAGAGCTCGTGGTAGGCTTGGATTTGATATGTTGTAGAGCTCAAACAGACACCCAGATCAAAAGTTATGTTCGTTTGAAGTTCGAGTTGCGTTTTCCACAAATTTTAGATCATTTTTAATTTTTATAAATTTTTTAGTCTTAACATTGTTATTAAATGACTATTAATCCATAATAATTAGAAAATTATTAATTAAATATATTTTTTTTAATTTTTTATAAGCCATTTTAACTAAATATATTATATATTAAGTGTAACTGTATATTTATACTTATCTAAAATATATATAAAATTATATTCAGAAAATATATACTATATTTATATCAATAGAAATATATATATATATATATTTAAATATTAAAAAATTTATTGAATTTTATTTAGACATAGTCCCTTTATTATAACTTTTAAAAAAAGCCCTGATAAAGACCCCCTTTTATTAGCGCTACTAAAAAAAGAGATGATAAAGGGGTACCCTTTAACAACGCTAAAAAAATCACTGTTAAAGGGGGTACCTTTATCAGTGCTAAAAAAATCACTGATAAAGGGGTACTTTTATCATATCTTTTTTAGCGTTGATGAAAGTACCCCCCATTATCAGCGCTTTTTCGTTAGAGCTGATAAAGGGGGATGCTGGACTTGCCCAGTTTTGTGGTAGTGGTTCCATGTATCATAACATCATATGGTGAAGACAATATTATCATATAAGGAGCATCGATGAGGGATGTTATGTGGATTATTCATGGAAGCTAAGAATCACACAATTGTTTATCTTGGTTTAACTATGTGGGGATTTTTCAATGAAGATTCCATGGAGCTGATGGGAGAAGTGAAGATGTGGCATGTGATTACACATGAAAGTGTCCCTATATGACCTAGCATTGATGTGTCATTTTATAAGGGTCATTATTGTACTGAGGTTTTTTAGCCCATGTAAATATCATGATTTTTGGGGAAGTATTGTATGGAATGTGGGGATTAGACCTCAGAGAGGCTTCCTATGTATCATAGTATGATGAAATTCAAACCCACAAAGTTAATAAAAGTGTGTTTGGGATTATACCAAATTATGAGGCCTCTATAGTTCATGTGTTTGTGGATTACACATTGGTTCATCGTAGTTGAGAGGATATGGTGTGGTTCAGGCTTACACAGGGATGTTTCCCATTTCCGTACATATGATTAAGGATTACTCTGGGAGGGTTTCCAAAATATGATATATTTTTGGGGATTACATATAGGTGGGTCTCTGGGGGTGATTAGGATGATTATAGGGGACTCCTGACCTCTAATCCCACGTGAGTCATGCTTTATGTGGGAAAAAAATGATGATACATACACAATAGTTATATCATGAAAGTTAAACCGATGAGGGAAGGTATGGGGCTTACATATGGATGATTCCCTTAGAGGATGACATTCCATATAGGGAGGATCCAATTAAATTTTAGGAGTACCTGATTCCCTATGATTCATACATGAAAAATTATATGGTAGGTGTTTGGGGATTACACATGGATACTACCTAAAGGAAGTCATTCCCTGTAGGGAGGATGTCATTTAATGTGGGGAGGATCTTATCCATGTGAGGAAGACCTTATCCCTTATGAGGACAGGTGGTGTAAATACCATTCCATTAAACTCACACAAGTAAAATCCTATAAAAATTTCATGTGGTAATTACATTGGTTAATGTTATATGATGGTGATGATGGTACTAGGAAATTTTACGTCATGCGGTTCAGACATTGTGGACTCACTTGTTACCCCTATGGCTTACATAACTGTAGGTCATTCATCATTAGAAGGGGTTTATTTATCAATTCCAGTGTATACTAGTGTAGAGGATTATTCAATCATGTGGTCCACTTTATCATGCCTATACTGAGAAGAAATATGTTTTTGGGTACCTATATTTCGAAGAAAAAGGTAAATGTGATACTTTGTCAAATCATGGAATGATGTTGTCCACCAGAAAGGGTGGTACATATCACATAAAGAAATAAGGTGTAGCTGGACCGATATTGTATGTACGTGGGGCCCTTCATCACTCAATATTCATGAATAGGTATCATGAAAAGGATGGAGAATAGATAATCCAAGGAGATGGTATTCGAGAATCATTGGGAATCATATATAGGTTCCACAAAAATCTCAAGTGATTCACCGAGGTCAGGGGAATAATTAATGGATTGGCTTCATCAAACAAGGTAACCCTACCTCTAAATAATGTCTTATCATCGCAAGGGAGTGTTTTATCAAGACTTAATGACTTACGAAGCCTCCTTTAACTCTAATGATATTCTTCCTTCACAATGGGAATATGGATTTTGAAAGGTTTCCCCATATTATGTGGAGGTATTAAAGACTATATGGGATGGGTTTTGAGAATCTTAGTTACCATGGAATATCCATTTTCAATTTGGATTGTGATGCATAAATTCATAATGAATTGGGACAAATTTAGAAGTCAAATGGTTGAGAAACCGTCATCCAAATATTAGAATGATCTAGATATTTATTGGAAATGGGTTTCATGATACTGGGAATCGGATAATGAAGAAAATTTGGGATTCAAAAATGGATGTTGCTCTATCATACATGAAAAGAACAACATCAATTAGTTGATTAGTCATGGAGCACCGTGTCAGTCACATATAACTCTATCAGTGCATCGTGAAATCACATAGGATATGGGGATTCACTAATTTTCTTTGTGAAGCAGACCCATAGGAGGGTTTGGGGCTATTTTTGGATTTTATTTTCTCCAAACCGACTTTCATTTCCTCAAATAATCTCATGGAATTTATTTTTTCACCAACAATGTATATCATATCAAATTATTTTATAGGGTTAAATCATAACTAGTTTTCTTTTTATGATACATAGGTTATTTTCACCAACACATGATGATCATGAATGTAGTTAAAGACTTGTGGTTGGCCATGTAATGTAACTTTATTGGTCGACACAGTTTGGCCTATTGTAGTGAATATGATACTTATATTCTGACCATGGAACATAGTTTCATTTTTTGTGGAATAAGTAAATTGGAATGGAATAATGGCCCCATGGAATGAAGGACATGGAATATAGGGATTGGATCATGCACCATTACGATTTTTTTGTAGATGAGTTTTGATGTAATATCATGATATAAGTGAAAGAATATGTTTTTTACAAGAAACCTATTTTTTCATTGTCATAGAAGATGTAATGTTACCTATAAATCTTCCCACATAAGCTGAGTCATGATTAAAGTGTCATAGAACATCCATACTTAGAATCTCTGAAATAAAAGAGTAGATGGATGTGTCCATGAATGAATTATAATTCTCAATACATATCATCTTCTCGGAATATGAAACAATTAGGTGAATATATTCTTGTATTTTCCCAAAATGTTTCTAATAAATAATTAAATATTGAATGAAAATATTATAATAATATTAAAATTCATGAAAAATAAATAAATTTTCTAATATTAATGTTTCCATGAAGAATGATTAAATTTAAAAAATAGAATATTTATTTAATAATTTTAATATATCAAAAATAAATAAAATTATTTCCAAAAAATCAATGATATTGTGAAAAAAATATGTTTTATTTTATGAAAAATTCCTTAGATTAGCATTCAATTTTTTTTTCAAAAACTACAAAAAATCATTATTAAATATATTTATAATGAATAAAAACTCAAAATAACCAACTATTGTCCATAAAAATAGTCACTCAAAGTGAGGTAAAATTGATCTATTTAACACAAAAATCACTATTTTTCTTAAAAAATTAATTTAATATTAACTTATACACAAATAATAAATTTCCAAAAATTCTATAATTAAAATAAAACTTTCAAATAAAAAATAAAATTTATTCAACAAAATATATCTAGAATGAGTCGTATGGAAAATTCCATGTCATATTCTTGCATACATTCTTAATTTAACTCATATAAAATCCAATTTTACAAAAATGATAGGTCTAACTAGACTCAAGTACTCATAATAGTATGAAATTAAATAAATTTTAATGTCTCGGACTTTTATATGGGAAAATCCATTTTTGAAAGCATAAATACATTATTATTTAATGTAGATATAGAAAAAACATGCATTACATTGGTTATTTTGGGCAGTTATATGGTTTTATAATTTTAAAAACATTAATCATCATAACCATTGATTATATACATATTGTAATGTAACCAATAGAATTTGTATATTTAAGGTTATGAAAAAGTCCACATGACATAGACAATGGAAGAAATGACCTCGACTAGTAGGATCATATGCTACAAATAACATTTTTAGAGCTTCTAAGGGAGATATCATCAATTGGATATTCTCATAACCCAACACAAGATGGTATTCCACAAATAAATACTAAGAGAAACCATTTTTGGGAGACGTTCAAACACATCGACATTACAAAACAAACCATTTTCACTAAACAACCCAATGACAATACATTCATTACACACCTTACCCGAAAAAAATTCAGTGGTATGGTAAAAGAAGATTTATTTAGACCCAAATATTATAATTTATTTTCATTTAAAAAGTACTGATGAAAATTTTCTATCATTATTTCATTAATTGATTATATAATGAGTTTTTAAAAAAATTATTTCGATATAATGAAAAAAATGTATTTTTTCGGAAATATATATTTTCAATCCAGATACGGTTTTTGATTAATTAAATAATTTTTTTACTATACGGTATTTTTTTTATAAAATATTATTAAATAATATTTTGGAAATATAAATAAAAATATAATTTTTCAAAGTCAAGTGTAATTTTTTAGGATCAAAAAATTGGAAGTGTATATAAATAGTGTTATATTTAATTGTGTTTTTATTTAAAAATATAAATTATCATATTTAAAACATCATTATATTAAATTAATATTATTTAAATCATCATGTAGAAATTGTCCAATGGTAAATTTTTCATAATTTTCTAGGACAGTTGAATTTTTTGGTCAAAATAAATTTCAGTAAAAATTTATGATATGTATTATGACATCATCACACTCCCAGAAGTTATGTAGTAAATAATATAAATAGTATCCTTGATCAAAATAATGTTTAAAATTTAAAATAATTTCTTTTTTATGTAGTTTTATTAATTTTATAAACCCTTATTGATCCTCGAAATAAAATATTATATATTGTTATTTTAAAATCACTACTTTATAATTCTGACACTCTTCATAATCACCAACTGTATTATTTTAAGGATATAGATTATGAGAAATATAGAATAATGAAATCCAATCAACTACGGTAGATACCATGGGTAGAAACCATGATATGTTTTATTTTATGGATTAATATATCATATAAATTGCAATAAATATGTTTATTAATAAATAAAAAATACACTCTATTTTTCAATAAATACCTGAACAACATCCCCTTCTAATTCACTCAAAACACATGGGAATGAATTTAATCTTCCCTACAATCTCTCTATCCCAACTAGGGTCCCACAATCTCTTATTAATATCCTCCAAATCTTTTAAAATTTCCCTTTCATGGTAAGTGATCCTCCATATCTCCACAATAATCAAGCACACACATTATATTATGACTTTTGATTTCCATTTTTTCAAAATTTGAATATGTGTTTACATATAAATATTATAATAAATATTATTCCAATTTGATTATATATCCCCTTAACTCTAGTTAATACCTTATATAAATCTATACGCCCCCATGATGTGTCGAAATCATCAAGCTATTTTCAATGCCAATCATTTTTTGTTCTGAATATCCATTCCCATTTGTACTCAAACTTAATCACCAATTTTCACCTTTACAACATTAATTATAGTTTTTTCATGTATTAATAGGTAATAATTTTTCATGGGGTTGAATGGGATGATATACAATCTTTTGTTTTAAGATATATGTGGAACAATTATGCATGTACATTATATGAATGTGATGGGTGATCCAAAAATGATATAGCCTTCTAATGCATTGGGTAATGTTATTACCTCGTGACATTCTATGTATAGTTTATTATAAGTTATCATAAACAAAATATGTTTTTAAATATTGATTTTTAGCTCCGACATATATTTATGGTGTCGTGTTCTATATTATTCCCATATTCTTATATTTCCTTCGTGTTATCATCAAATGTCATGCATTGTTGTTCAATTTTATTTTTTTAACCATTTTATGTCATGTTGATATTCCAACTGAATTGAATTATTACATTAATCTAGTTACTCATTTACTATTACCTTATGGGTCTTTAGAGGTCAACCCTTTCTTATATACACCCCTAGGTAATACCATTCTATTTTAGATGATCCAAGAAATATAAAGTCATGATTCACTTATTTTAAATAATGATGTCATAATCATGTTTATGTTTTTATGTCATGCACCTAATTTTCCAATGTCACTAGGTATCATGAACTTCTAGGGTTGTATTAAGTATATTTTTATCTAATAAATAATGAAATTAACTCTTTTAAAATATAAGTTTTCATAGTTGGTAGTAGAGTATTTCCTAGATATTTTTTCATTATAATATTATAAAACAAAATTAAAATCCTTAGGGATAGGACTAACCCTAGTAAATCGTATCTAAATTTTAATAAAGTATAGAATAGGTGGTTTCTAAAAAAATTTATCCATTTCTGGACTCTATAAGTGGATGTGGAACTCTTAATTTTGTACCTAGGGGTAATAACCCCGAATATTGTTCATATAGATAAAAGAAATCAACACCTAGTGAAATAAAATGAGCATTGAAACACACTTGATTTGACAGTCACATTGGAAATTCTTTGGTAAATTGAAAATCTCTCTATGATCCATAATAAAGGGATCAACATTCCCTTTAAAATTTTATATTAGGAAACCGATCATAGATAAAGTTTATTTAAAACTATAAATTCATAGGTTAAGGAATACATATCATTTTTGAATTATCCCATTAATTTTCATAGTATTCATTTAATGTCATTAATTGTATAAAAATACTCCTCAATAATTTATCATTTACTTTATGTCTATGGAGTGAAATAATAGAAATGGAGTCAATGAATAATTTTAGGGGATATTTTATGACTTCCCCTTTGATATGTCTGACCCGATGTGAGCATCAATTTGGAACTAGATCACTGTGATTTCCCATTTAACTCATGATTATAACTAAAACTCGAATACAATTGAATGTATGAATCCCCCAACCTCATGAAAAAGAAATTAGATAATGATAACATTATATTAAATTTTCCTCCAAAAATTTAATGGATATTTTTGTTCTTAAATTTTGAAAAAACAGATCAACTCTATTGAAAATATCTCCTTCATGCTTTAATGATCTTAGAAAGAGAATGTCATTTTAATTGATTATAATTTGGAAGCATGATTTTATCAATGGTGGACGTTGTCCACCAATTCAATGCTCGAGGAGGAAATCAATGAAAATTGGTGGTAGGAATTTCAAAAATCACTTAAATAAAAATTTCTTCACAAACTACAACTTAAAATTGACATATATTTCATTACTCTCAATAACAATGTCGAGTAATTAATTGGACCATTTGAATAAAACATTGCATGTCTTTCATGATACACCCCCATCTTTTGAAATACCCATGAATGTAATTTTAACCACTTATTTAGTGGGACAAATTTAATTCTTTTAAAGTTAATAAACATTTCGTAGTTCAACTTCTATGAAAAATATTTCTCATGTACCATCACAGTCAAAATAGAGATTAGTGAATCCCAATGATCTCATGGGGATATAAAGTAGAGAATTGTGTTAAATCCTAGAATTATGATGGATAATTAAAATGGGGGATAGAAATCCCAACACATAAAATGTAAAATATTTGGGAAGAAACATCCTAGAGATTTCCTAAAGAGGATAAGAAAATTCATTATGTGCGGGAAGGAAGGGCACCTAACTGGAATTTTTCGTTGGGAGAAACCCACCAATGTGATATAAAAATAAATTCTCTGCACAACCTTTATACTATTTTCATATTTTTCGACTACATGGAATATGGACACTATGGGAATAAATTCAATAAGACAATGGTTTTCTATTATAATATATGTAAAAAAATCTAAGTCATTTAGAGAGAGGGTGATCTTAAACCATCATAACTACTAAGGAATATCTTGATAATGATGTAGTGAAAGGTACACTAGATATTAATTATTTAATAGAAATATTATAATTTGATTCTATTTGGGAACATTCATTTATATCATGAATGTTTAGTATAACTATTCAGACACCACCTCAAAACATGGAAGTCATGTTATCCGTGAAGAGAAAAAATGTGTCGATGTTTTCTTACCAGGAATATATCTATTCCCCAATCCAGATTTTTGGATGAATTTTACAGAAATGTGTAGATAATACATCTAGTGCAATTTGATGTAATTTAGAAATGGATTTTATTTCCTTATATATATCCAATAGAAATTTCATAGAGATGGGAATCACCATATGCATTTTGATTTCTCCTATAATTATTTAAAATTTCAAGGAGGAGGTTGAATCTCCATTTGTATCATCATGTCAATCATATATATTTTTTACCTTTGAGAATGTGTATCTATATCAATTTATTGATATGAATGAAATGATCATCCCTTAAGTCATTCTAGATTGGAGGTAACAAACTAATCTATTTCAAAAACAATTTTCTAGTCTTCCTTATAGAGTGATATAGATTTCTAAATCAAGCTTTTATTATATTATTTAGAAATATCCAAGTCATTGTATATAATACACACTATTAAACTTGATTAACTAAAGAATAAAGTGTATGAAAATCATTATCAAGGGATTATAAGCTTGAGAGAATCATTTTGTGGTGCATCGATTCTCCTCATCAAAAAGAAGGGTGGTTCGATGAGCCTTTATATTTATTCTCTGGAGATCAAAAATATCATGATAAAAAATGTGTATTATCTTATGTGGGTTTATTACATGTTCTATCAGCTATGTAGAGGAAAATACTCATAGAAAGTTTATCATCAGTCAATATATTATCATGTAATGGTGACGAAGGATGATATACCCAAGGAGGATTCTCATATAAGGTTTGATCACTATGTGATCATAGTGATTCTATTTGGGTACACTAACACTCCGGAAATATTCATAGAATTAATGAATAGTGTCTTTGGGGATATTATTAAAAACAAATTGGTAGTATTTATAGATAATAATATTATCTACCCCATAATCCAAGAGGAATATGAGAATTTCAATTAAATATTGAAGAAGTTGTGAAAGGAAATTTAATTTCAAAAATATAGAAAATGATATATTAGGATAGAGAATTACATTTTTATGTATTTTTATTATCGGTAATGGAATATATATGTTTCCTTTAAATATGGTGGTAATTGATTGATGGCCATGACAATTATTTCTAATATAAATATATAGTTTATTTCGATTAAATAGGTATTATTATCGATTTTTGAGATAATTATCTTAATTTTCATGACCAATAATTGTGATAACATCGAATGTATTCTTGGTTTTCTAGACTGATGAATGTTAAAATTTAATTAATTTGTTTTAAAAGAGGTTAACCAATATACCAGTAAAAATATTACCCACCGGTGGGGAATGATTTTTTATCCATAGAAATTAATCTTACAATGGATTTGGGTTTGTACTCATACAGGATGGAAAAGTGATAGTCTATTCCATCAGACAGTAAAATATTTATGAGTAGAACTACCTAAATCATAATCTAGAATTGGATTTAGTGCTCTTTTAATTGATGATTTGGTGAAATCACTTTTTTTAGAAAAGTTTTACATATATATGGATCATAAAATATTGAATTATATATTCATAACAATTGATATTATTATGGTCCAAAGAAGTCCATTATAAATGATCATGTATTTTGATTATTTAGTATATTACCGTACTGGGAAGCTAAACAAATTGGTAGATGATCTGAGTATGATGTATCCCACTACCCTATACATGATAAAGATTGAATGGTATACAATTTTCATGGGAATGAAAAGAATGGATATGGGAATAATAATAGAATCTTCATTATAACATAATTGAATAAATTCACAAACATATATTCTTGTGATGATCAGGGATGTCCAGGAATTTAATGATGTGATATAGAAAAAGGTAGATAATTTTATTGATTTAAAATTTGATAAATATATATTTGTAAAGATTGGAACAGAGATATATCTCCCATTCAAACCAAAACTAAAGTGGTAACTTCCTGATTATTTCCATTACACATCCTTTTGTAGTCCTATAGGAATCACTATGATGTATATATATTTTAATGAAAAATTCATGTGGAATAACATAAATAAGGTGATTATGATGTTTGTATCACAATTATTGGTATTACAACAGGTCAAGGAATAATGATATAAGTTTATGGGTATGATTCAACCATTCCCCATGCCAACTTATAAATGGGAAAACGTAACCAAGTATTTTGTTATGGGACTCACCAATACACTTAATTATAATGAAATAATCTGGGTTGTAGTCAAATACCATTCCATGTATTCACATTTTATATCTATTAATGATGATGTCTCTCTTAAAAAAATCTATATGATATACATAATAGAAGTGGTATGATTGCATGTAGATTCAATCTCCAATATATATGATCAAGAATTAAGGTTGACATTGATGTTCGAGAGAGTCCTTTAGAAATAATTTGATATATGAATATGATTCAATACTATTCAACACTCTCCGACATATGGTATTCTTAAAATAACCATTGAAACTCTAGAGTATTTCCTCTGATAAATTTCAACATTTTTATGGGGTTATACGATCACCATATTCCCTTTTTGGAGTTTTAATATAAAAGAAATTTATATTATTGAATTCAATTGACACATTATGAGGCTCGATATAGGGTGAGGTTCTATTTTCCATCATGATGGAATTATATTGTAGATGAGAAGATGATGGGACCAGTACTGGTCTAAGAGATGAAAAATAATGATCAAAACATTCTGCATCATTTGAAATATTAGAAATCATTATTGAAAATCAATTTCTAAAATTATCAAATGGACCTATATTTGAGGTTGATTAAAATTTTATGCTTCATATATAACCGTTTAAGAAATTCCTGAGGTTTGTAAAGATAGGAAATATCAGTCAATGATATATCATCTCTTTTAAAATCATTTACCATGTTGTAGTAGTGGTCTATCAACTAGAACTCACCCCTATCCTATATCATGTAAATTATGAATTCCATGTATCCCTCATGATTAAGAACATAGTATACCCCTCAAATATAATGAATAAATTAATGGTACTATGGTAGAATAATAATCAATACAAGGAGTACCCGATAAAGATCATATATCATTGTGAAAATTCATTATGAAACAATACAACTGACCTTGGGAAAGTATTACAGTAGAACCCCATGTTGGAGGGAGAAACAAGGGAAACAAAAATGTAAGGAAATATAAGTACATGCACCTATTTTAGAGCATTAAATGAATGTTTAGAGTGTTAGATTTTTTATGGTTGTTGATTGTAATGCCCCAAACTTTTATAAATGAAAAACCATTTTTTATTAAATATATGTATTAAATTATAATTTAGTATCAGAAAACACATTCACTACTTTATTTTTTTGGACCTTTATATGGTCTCCCCAATTTAATGTACCAATAATAATCAAACTGTAGAATATATAGTTGTCCTATAGTTACCATTAATATTAGTATATTAAGGGTTATAACAATTTCCAATTGATAAAGACAAAGAAAGTGATTCCCTGGACTAGTAGGATTTGGCCTACTAAATACCATTTATTAGAGTTTCCAATGTATATAACATTATTTGGATAGTCCATTGACCAATGCCTAGTTGAGATTTGAAAGCTAATGTACATGTGAAACTGATTATGATATTATTTTACGCTCCTTGAGATTTGGGACCAAACCATTTTTTTCGAACCACACTATGAAAATCTCACCATCACATAACTAACCAATAAGGAATTAACTAGTGTAATAATGGGATATATTTTTAGACCATAATAGTATGAATATTTATATTTCTTTTTATAATATACTGATTGTATTTATCATTACTTATTTTTTTAATGATTAGATTATGAGTTTGACAAAATTTATATTTTGATATGATGAAGTATAAAATTAATTTCTGTGAAATATATATTTTCCTTCAGGAAACACTTTCTAATGAATTCCAGAATTTTTGAAATAAATTATATATTAATAAAATATTAAAATTACATAATATTTGTTAAACATAAATTATATTAGTATTTTTCAAAATCATATATAATTTTTATATGGGTAAAAAAATTGATATTGTAAAAAAAGAGTTTCTATATTAAATTTTTTATTTATTTTATAATAAAATTTATCATATATAGATATGTATTTTGAAAAAAAATTAATTTTTGAAATCTTCATGTTCAAATTATCCAACAGTAAATTTTATCATAATTTCTGAGATAGTCCATTTTTGGGTCAAAATTATATATGTACTAAATATATTGTATATATTATGACCTCTAAAAACCAAAATGGATTTTAATGGATACTACCAATAGTATCCATGAAAATATTATTTTTTCAATTTAGAAATTTTCTTTGCTATTTTATTATTTTTATAAACCCTTATTGAATCATTCACAACCTAAATAGTATTTTATGTTTTAAAAAATATTTCCTTATAATCATGGCTCATGTCCACATCACAAGGTAAATTATTTTAATGATTTAGGTTCCTAGAAATATATAATAATTCAATACACTATAATTTCTTAGAAACCACAGAAAAAAGAATTTCATGGTTACGGTTTGTATTAATTTATCATATATATTCCAAAACAAAAATCTTAGAAATTAATATTAAATTCCTGTATAATTATCTATAAATCCCAAGTCATAATACCATTCCTCTTCACTAAAACCCTTCATGAAATAATATTATAGTTTCTTACCTCTCTAGATTTATCCCATGGTTCACCTAAGTCCTTAAGAATAAACTACCTAGCATGTAAAAGCACCCACTCTAGGTATGGGATCCCCTCCTCCCCTTTATTCAAAAACATCCTTTATATAACATATTTTTATTTTAATATCATTAATTATCCACATATATTTTTTAAATATTATATTGATTAAAATAGAAACCAGGTGCTAAGACGGTGTGCGATTTGATGTCCCAGTATACCAGAATAATTGTTTGAAATCTATTAAAATATAAAATAGCACACACATGTAGTTTTCTAGATAAGAGGAATAAATTCTATGTGGGTACCCAAATAAAAACTCCCAGGTAACCATTAAATACATCTTAGCATCATTACAATAGGAACAAAATATCATTGGATGATGATAGTCAATTGTAAAAAGTAGTCGCATGTGTTTTTAATGTATTAAATAAATTGAAATATTTATTTTATTTTTTTGTTTCAACGATTTAATGATTTGGTGATAGTTTAAATTTTTAAAATAATCCTTTATATAAGGATCCAGTGTTATCCTCATAACCATGGAATTCGCTGGAGGCTCTAGAGAGGAAACCCTAAACACCTCTCTCGGCTGGCGATGAAGGAATTGTGGATTGAAGATCCATAATCATCATTCTTGGTAGATCTCTCCACTGTCAATCGATCTTCAACATTGAGTGATCAAATTCCTATATAGGATATGTTATTTTGGATTTCATTAACCATATTAGATTTAATGATCAATGTGTACAAACTAATGAACATTTTGATCTACAGTTCCATCATTACCATACATGATTGGTTTAAAAATTGAATCATCATGGTTTTATTAATTGAGAATTCATGTTATATGATAATTATAACAATAAAGGATTAGGGTTAGAATGAAAAATGGTCAAGGTTCATTCCTCATATTTTATCCTTGTTTTTTCTCTCCCCCGTATCCTATTGGTGTTATTCATTCTTCTTTGCGTTTATAAATGAATGATTGTTGTGTCTTCATTTGTTTCCATAATGATCCAAAATGGGAGACCTGTCATCAGGACGTAGTGAATAAGGTGTGAAAAAATGGATATAGATGAATCAAATTGAATCAGAAGAAACCATTCATAGACTGCTTTGTGTTAGAATGAATAAAACGGTTTTGAAATACTATTGATGGCCTAAACCCCATAGATTTTGTGTTACGGTACCAAAACGACACACAAACTAATGTTTCAAGGAGAACAGACAACAAAAATGTGATCCAATTAATCGTCTAATGTGCATATAGGAAGAACATGAATTTATGAAAAAAAAAACAAATCAACAACGGGTGTAATCTTGGGTTACACGGCATGTCGACCGCACTTAGTGGTAGAAAGGGTTTTAGTAAAATGATAATTATCGCATGGTGTGTGAATTCAATCACACGACATGTATACTCTTCCTCATACTCAGTGTGTATCTCAAGATTTACATAGACATGTGGTGGAGTACACGAGTTTCCTACATGGAATGTACCCCACCACATGGCAAGACCTAAACTGGATACATGGGCTGCCCCATTTTACTGGTAGATGGGTATGGTTACCCGAGTTGATACCAAGTACTGACGCACAACTAGAGCACATGGGAAAACCCTGGATTGAAGAACATGGCATGTGAATTGTTTTAGACACAGTGTACTCATCTTCTCTATGATATGTTCATTAAACATGGTCCATTGAATAGGAAAAGTACCCATTGTCAAGGGATGTGACGTTTGAAGCTAATAAACACTAGTCACCCCATTTCTATATGTATTTACTCTCATTTCAATTTTATCATGGAAAATTATCATTGGGATTTGTTCCCTTTATCTTTTTCCATAAAGGTATTTTTGAATCATTTCATACTCACAAGACAATAATCCCTTCAATAATACTTCATGGATTCAGTTTTTTGGAATCCCCTCTAAGAGGACAATAATTGGATCCTCTATTCAGTCTTTGTTCCCTAGGTAGAGTCTTCGGTATTGACTTGACCAACTTTACAAGGAATCTATACTATAAATAGGGGTTATTCTAGATTGAGTTATCATTATCACCCAAAGACACTAGATGAAATCATCATCAATGTATCCTATATCTATATTAAAATCATTCATTTCATATAACTCATAATGGTTCCTGATAAATAGTACTTCTTAGAAGGGCATCATCATTTCTATCATTCTCAGGAGTGTGTCCCCCCAGAGGTGTGCTTCATGGAATCATTTGATGAATCCCTAGTATTGGTATGTGGTATTCAGGACATACCTCTTATCTTTGTGTCTTGGATTAATTATATCTAGATATTCTTATATGTGTTTTAAACTTATACATGTCTATAGTAGACTGTATCTTTCTTTTTTTTTATTTCTTTGTGGTTTTGGGGTGTCCTACTAATTATTGTCATACACACCCCTATATGTGTTTTTGTACAAATGTCATGTCTTATGATGATGAGAAAACTTCTGATGGAGTCCTTCATTGAACATGCTTGGATGGTGATTTATGAGATCAGGCAAGCAAAGTTGTGTTCCTATAGCTATAGACAACGGTCACTGTCCCTTTTGTTTCAGGATAGACTTGTGGTTTATAGATCCTTCTGGGTGAGATTCTATTCTGGCCCAATTTAAATTAATTTTATTTCATATCATACACTGTTGGTTGGGATATATTAGTAAACATGTATTTTTTACATCATGGTATTTACACTTTAGAATTTTGTGGACTTAAAAATGGCTGTGTGTATACTAGTACGTGAAAAATACCTCCCCTGTTCGTGATATGCCTAGTTAGTGAGAGTCACCAAACCATGGACTATTGGATGTGTCTTGGGGAGTCAAAAAATGGGCCCCGTTATGATGGGTTGTGATTGAGTGGTATCAGAGATGGTCAGTTCGACTTTAAGGCTGAGAGTCTCTGATATTGGTTAGGAAAAACATGGTTAAGTGTATAGATTTTGGGTTTTAGGCTAGGGACTCAATTTGTTGTGTGGGCGGTCAACTTATCCATACACAAGGACTATGATAACCTAATTTTTGACTTGATACATTTCAACACTGCTTGTAATGAATATAATGGTACATGTATCATATAGTAATGTGTGGTGGTTTCCATAACCATTGTGAGTCAGCTCTCCAGATTTACTCTTTGATATTGGTACATCTTTTTTCTTACAGGATTCCTCTATGATGCATACAATCTATAATATAGTAGCTTGATCATGAGTATGATCCCGTTAGTGATGAGGCTTCAATATATTGACCAGTTCCTCAGATATTACCTTCGTGTGGTGCACTAGCTATAACACCACCTGTTGAGTAGCACGTGGTATCAATTATACCAGCAGAAGATTATTTTAGGCTAAGAATACTACCTAATTCTTAGATATAGATACCGATCAAGTATTAAGGTGAGCCCAACCATTAGGCGGATGATGACTAGCTTGAGGTAGTGACTTGGGTATTCCACCAAGTATAGGCACTAGGAGATCAGATGGCAGTTCTGGTAGCGATATTTCTACATGGATCATCAGGGTGATGATGGAGTTTCACTATCCAAACTCATGGTGAGGCGACTCTTTTATTGAATGAGTTTGAGAATCTAATAAGAGTGGAGTTCTCACTGGTTGTATTAAGATCTGTGTGTATACAAGAGATTTATCAGCTCCCACTAGGTTTCCTGATAGTGACTAATTATTCCATGAGGATCAGCAACAATTCTTGGTACTCAATTGATATGGTTAGATATCAGTACATCAGGGCTCCACTATCCAACCATGGTCTGCATAGATACATATGTGACATTATTACCCATATACACATTCCTACTAATATTAGAATGATTGATTGAGATTTAGTGGTTAAAAGCATCATGGATGAGTAGATATAGACAAAAATAGTCAGTATTGGATGAGAAGGAACATAGATATCATCAACATGGAGTTGAAGTCAGTCTCATGGGACAAGATTTATGATATTTTACAAGAAGAGTTCCCCTGATAGAGGATCTCTAGTTTTGGGCTTACCGGGTTGGTCTATTCCAACAAATGAGAGGTTGTGTAATTTGTGTGACAGTAAGGGACACCTCTCTCAGGGTTTTATGACTCATCATATTGTTGATAAAGAGATTATGGATTGACCAAGAAGATAGAGAGAGCAATCATAACATGCAGATCATTGTGGCGGTAGATGTCAAAATGGAGTTTGGAGAGATGCGTGAAGTGGTTGACATTTTAAATTATTACCAAAAACACCCAAGGAGGTCAAGGTCAGGCTCATAGAACTAGAGGATAGGGGTGTGGATAGCTGCATGTGGTCAATTAATAAGACCTAGGGGCTCCAAGAATGTTCTATGGTAACATCTAGGTATTTTCAACTTTATTTTTATTACTAATAGAAACAGGTTCTAGTCAATCATTTTTCACAACCAAAACATGTTCATGAAATTGAGATTATGGTCAAATAATAGAATCAAATATTATGATTGAAGACAACTATTGAAGAAGACATAGTGATCACACACTTGTGCTGACAGTGTGAACTGGCCCTTGGAAGTGTGGGTTTTGGTAGGAACCTCTTGGTGGATTTGTAGAGGCCTTATAACCTCATTTTTTGTATGGATTTGTAATCAACAGGGCTTTCCAAAGATTACTATTTTATGTAAAGGATATGGTGTTCCCATAGTGATGGAATTTTTTTTATTTTTCTATGAAAAGGAATCCAATATTTCACATGACAAGAATATTCATAGGAGGGTGTAGCTGATTACTCATTAGTTACATAGATTGACCCATGATACAACAAATGTTACGAGCTTTCTGTTTCCCATGGTTTTGGAAGAGTTTTAGGATTTCATTCCGAATGTGTTCCATGATAACCTACCTACTGTGAGATAGACTTATGTGTTGATTTACACCCTGGAGAAGGACCAATAACTATACTATTATATCATATTTCTCCCATAGAGCTTTATAAGCTAGGGTTGTTGATGGTGGAATTGTAGAGACCTAGTCTTTCTCACTAGGAGGCTCCAATTTTTTAGCCAAAAAGGGATATGAGAGAATGCGAATGTGTATGGACAACCTGTGATTGAACCAGGTGACTGGTATCCACTACTGGCGATCGATGACCTTTTTAATAAATTTAGAGGTTTATGATGGTTCTCAAAGGTCTAACACTAATCAGGCTATCTATATTTGCTAGTATGGGACCAAGATATATTGAAAATTGATTTCAGATGTCCGTATGTTTTTTATTAGTACATGATGATTCTCTTTAGTATGAAGAAATCCCCAACAGTGTTCATTGGACTCATGAAAAGAATATTTAAGCCTTTCCTAGACTAGTTCATGGTAGTATTCATTGACAATATCTTTATTTACTATGTGTATGATGATGAGCACATGAGACACATACGGATGATTTTGGACGTACTCTGAGAGAACCAGCCTTAAAATAACCTCTCAATGTCCCATTTCTAGATTCACGCGGTCCAAATTCTAGGAAACATTATCTCATTAGATGGAGTGGTCGTGGAATCGGCCAAAGTCATGTAAGTGTTAAATCAGGATAGACTTAAGTGAATGAAATAAGTTCTAATCTTCCTAGGGATAACATGTTATTATTGGAGATTCATACTGAATCCCTCTAGGATTTCATAACCTATGAAAACAATGACTTGAAAGGAACTTTCTATCATGTGGATATAGATGTTCCAATATGATTTTTAACAGTCGATACAATCTTTGATGAATGATCTTATATTGAGATTCTCGAATGTGGGAGTTGAGTACGTATTGTTTTGGGATGCATCATGAATCGATCTTGGTTTTACCCTATTGAAAAGGAAATAATTTATTGCCTATGGTTCGTTATAGTTTAGACCACATGACGAAAACAATGAAACCCATGATATATAGTAATCAATGGTAGTATTCATGTTGAATATGTTGGGACTATACCTGATGGGTGAGAAGATTATATTATACTCCATTCAATAGAGTCTCAATTATATCTTCTCTCAAAAGGATATGAAAATTACAAAAATTTGATGGTTATATTTCCTCTTGGAATATGTCATTTAAAGTTACTATACTCCTAAAAAGGGGATCATGGTGGTAGATTCTCTCAGTATAAGATCTTGTTCACAGTTGTTGAATGAGGCATTATAGCATTTTTATTCATTAATTTTATCTTTATTGAGGGATATGGAGAATCTTACCTCAAATAGATGGATGTTAACCTCGTAGTTTTGTAATAATTCAATGATACACAACATGGGGATAACGACTGTGGGACCCTTCATGCTCAAATATATAATAGGCATGATCTTATGTAATATTTACATGGTTGGGAGAACATCGTTACTTTTAGAGGATATATAGTAGTATCTGTGATGTTTCTAGAGGAGGTTTTTAGGGATTATAAAACATCACCTTTGGCAGTACATCCTAGTGTGGTGAAGATGTACCGGGACATCCGACATCGGTTTTGGTGGCCAGTGATAAAGAAAAGATTTGCAGAGTTTGTTTCCTAATTGTTTAATTGAAAAAGTGTAGTGGGAGAACCAGGTTCCAGTGGGTTAATCTCAGCCCCATGAGGTGATATAATTGGAGTGGGATGAGATATCATTTTCATTTTATCATATGATTTATACATATGTCCTGAGGGAACGATGCCTTCTGGGTGATTTTTGACCGACTCATGAAGTCATCCCACTTCTTATCTATCTGATATAGGATTTTAGTAGAGATATTAGGATGGATTTATGTTCAAGATATTTTTTGAAACCATGAGTTTGTATCAACGATAGTTTCATATCATGATGCTAAATTTACATCATAGTTGTGGAAGTGATTATAGGAGTCTTTTGGGACCTAGTTAATCTTGAGAATAGAGTTTTTCCAATAGATGGATGGCCAGAAAGAATGGACCATTTAGGTCCTATTGGATATATTATGATCTTTCATATTGGAATTTGGTCATATTTGGTAGGATGAACTACCACTGGTGGAGTTTGGGTACAACAATAGTTAATATTACTCCACCGGTATGGTTCCATTCATGTATTTTTTGGGGAGAACATTTAGGTCAACACATTAATGGACTGACGTAGTAGATTCTATTCTCATGGATTTAATGTATGTATGAGCTACTTTAGTGAAGGTTTAGGTCATAATGGAGTGGATGAAGACTTAAAAATCTATATGAAGTCTTATATTAATAGGAGTTGGAGGCCTTTGGGGTTCATGGATACCACAGGTTCCAATGGGTTTCACATTGATGTGGAATACAATGATTTTTTGGGGCAGTATGTTATCATTGAGGTTAATCGCCTCTTTTCAGAATCGATATAGAGTGGTCAAGGTGGTGTGCCACATAGATCTACTACCACATTTAGACTAGGTACACGATGTATTCCATGTGTCGCAGTTTAGAAGGTACATGGATGACCCATCAAACACCATCGAATGGGATGAGATTGTCGTTGATGATGAAGCGAATTTTTCTTGGCACCGAGTTGATATGAAGGATAAGCTGTATAGGATACATCATTGGTGAGAAATTTATTTTGTGTGTGTGCGATGGAAGAATGATAATCACTATTTGAGAATTTGGGAGGGAGTGGCTTAGATTCATGGTCAGTATATTCATCTTTTTTAATACCATTTATTTCATATTTTTAGGGATGTAAATATCCAAGGTGTGGTGAATTTAATGTCCCTTATTTTCTATATTTTATTTTTAAATATTATATTGATTACATTAGAGACCCATTGCTAAGATGATGTGTGATTATGAGGTCTGATGTTCCCAGAATAAATGTACAAAATATATTAAAATATTAAATATCACATACATGTGTTTTTCCAGAGAATGGGAAATAACATATAAAAATGTTCTGGGATCTAATATCTAACGGCACTATTTTTCTCAGAGCAGCATCTTTACCTTATTTTCCGCCTATCATTGGATGGTGCGGGTAAACTATGTAGTGTAGTCATATTAATTTTTAATGAATAAAATAAATTAAAATATTATTTTTAATTTTTCGGTTTCATCAACACAGTAATGTGATATTGGTTATATTTTTTAAAATAAAATGTTTGTTTGGGATAAAGGGATAAACTCAAAACCCTATAATTCTTGTAGTATCTAGAGAGAAACCCTAAATATATATCTCAGTTGGAGATGATGGATTTGTGGATCAATGATGAATAACACTATTCTTGGTGGATCTCACCAGTGAAAATTGATCATCTACAATGAACAATACAATTCCAATGTAGGAATATTTATTTTTTATTTCTTTCCCCGTTCATAGATTCAACGAAGAACGTAGACCAACAAACATACAGTTTGATCCACAGCTTGATAATAACCATACTAGATGGGTCTAATTGCTGGATTATTAGGGTTTGATTATTTGAGAATTGATTTGTCTTTATAGTAATTCTTATGGGAACAGATTGAATTCGTAATGAATAATGGTCAAGGATCGTTCCTCAGATTTGTTCGTTGTATTTTTACCACCTCTCTTTTCTATATATTATCCTCATTCTTCATCTTGTTTATGAACAAATGATATTTGTTCCTTTGTTTCTTGGTGATATAGTACAATTTTGGATATCCACGTTAGGATGACCGATCAGAGGTACGACGATGGCAGAGATGATCAAATCATATCAAATAAGAAGAAATCGTTCTTCGAGATGTTTTAATAGAAATGGATTGAAACAGTTTTATGAGGATATTAAATGCCCAATACTTATCGATTTGGAGTTAGGGTATTGAAATGACCATGGATCTGATATTTTGATGCTAACATAGAACTATAATGATATCAAAATCATTGAATGGGGAACACAATTGATAAACCTTAATTTATAAATTATTCTGATGAACATTTCACGTGACCGATCATTACATGGTGTGTTCCCCCCCTATGTGGTGACTTGGGTTTTAGGAGATATATAAATTACTCAAAACATGTGACCCCTATCACTTGAATTATAGACTCTTCCCAATGACTCAGCATGTATCTCAGGATATACACAATCATTAGGGTGGAGTGCATCAGTTTCCTACATAGCGTAAACCCCATCACATGGCATGAAAAAAATGGACATATGTGCTACACCATGTACTAGTTCTTGGGAATGGTTACATTTATTAACACCATGTAACTCTACATGGCCAGAGAACATAGATGGACCACATATGGAAGGAACAATGTGGGACTCGTTTTACATGATGTTTACACATTTTTTGAACATCACGATCTAAATACATGGGATATTGTTCACAGAATATACATGAGGTAAAGGGAAACGATTTTTTACCCTGCTACATGTATTGTACCCACATTTCACATGGCTTGAATTACTTTTCATCCACATCAGGAACATGTTATTTTAGAGTTCATTTCCTTTAACGTTTTCCCTGAAGGTATGTTTGAATCATTTCCTACTCATAATAATATGATTCCATCAATATAAATTCTTGGATAGAGTTGTTGGAATCCCCCAAAGAGGCATGGAGTGGGATCCTACTTTTTATTATCCATGTTGTATATAGAGTCATCGATATTGAAATGCCCACATTTATTGGTAGTCGATCCTCAAGTTAGTGGTTTAATCCAGATTGAGTTGTTGGTATCACCCAAAGGACCTTGTTATGATCCTCATCTGTGTATCATATCTATATCTTTATATCTATCAGTATATCTCTATCATGATATTTATTGATGAATAGTACATCCCGGATGGATGTTATCAGTGATATCCTTCTCGGGAGTGTGTTCTCCCAGATATGTGCTTCGTGGATACTTTGAGCTAAATCCATAGTGTTGTTATGTGGTAGTTAATAATTACCTCTGGATAATGTTTCTTGGTTTGAGTATATCTAAATATTCTTATATTTGATATAAAAATGTACTTGTTTATAATTGAATATATCTTTCATTTTCTCAATTAATTTTTTATTTATAGGTGTCCTAATATGTATTGTTATACTCACCCCTTCACAAGATTTTCCATCACATGTTGTATCTTGCTAGGATGAGCAACATTTTGATGGAGTCCTAGGTGGACCAGGATAGGATAGTGCTTTGTGTGATTAGGAAGGGTGAGTTGTGTTCCTTTATCCAAGGAAAAATATCCAATTACATTTTTCTTGTATGTTGGACTTGCATTTTACATACTCTTCTTGATGGGAATGTGTTTTGGATGGGTTTACGTTAATTTAATTTCCCATGGAACTATTTTTGTTTATATATAGTGGTATGAATGCATTTTTTACATAGTGTTTTAAACATTTAAATATTTTTTGGGCATGGAGATGGGTGTCTGCATACAGGTACATAGTCAATGCCTCCCATTCTAGTGATATACCTACTCGGTGCTCGTCCCCAGCCCCTGACCAATTAGGGAAGGGCTTGGGGAGTCTCAGAACGGCCCCCACTATGATGGGTTGTGACATTGATTTCAAATTTCTGAAGTGGTAATATATTTTATATATCTATATCACATTACTTATGATACCCATGTTATGATATACATTTTCCAATCACATTAAACCCTCCAATGAACATTTTTAAACCCACTTTTTTCTGCCAAAATCAACATTGATTTTCCATGCCAAATATTTTTTATAGTGAATCCCTAATCACATTTCCACTCAATTGTATTCACTTAATCAAACATATACATAATTTAAATGGGATATTACATTTTTTTAATGCACAATCACTAGTCAGGGGATCAAACGTGATATAATTCATCTATATGTTGTAGGGTCTATATGAATAACCTATTCATGTACATTAAATGAATTTAAGGGGTGGGACAATAATTATATAACCTTTTAATGCATTATGTAAGGTTTTTATCTCATTATATTCCACATATAGTGCTTGAGATGTTATCTAAAGCACACAATGTTTTGATTTTTTTATGGTTATCCCGGACATATTTTTATAATGTGAGGTTTTATAATCATCCAAAATTTCTATGTCGCTTTAATGTTATCATAGTTCCTCAGGATTTGATGTTCAACTTTGTTATTTAAATCATTTTTATGTCACTTTTATTTTCCTAGAGACTCACATGTATTACTGTTATATTGTTATACGTTGATAATTTCTTTACTAGAATTTATATCCCAACTATTTCTTATGAATATCACCAGGTTTCCTTATGTAGTTTAGGAATATCTAGGGAATATAAGAAATCCTTTGGTCTTTTTAAATAATAATGTTCTACTTATGTATTGTGTTAATATGTCATGTACCTAGTTGTCAAAAGACACTAGGTATAAATAAATTTTAGGGTTTTATAAGTGTTTCATAATTTAACAAGTCATGAAATAATGTTTCTTAAAATATGTGTTTAAATATTACAAAATATTCCATAACAATGATTTTCAGGCCTCATCTACGAATTAAAATGTATATATCATTTAAGTAAAGTACAAATTTCATGTACATGTTTGAAATAAATAGATCAATGTTAAATAAAAATCATAATAGGTGGAAATTCATTAATCCCACTCTCCTTACCTCCTTAAACCAAATCCATATATTTTACTTCATTGAATTATCTAAAATGAAAATTTTATAATTAAATTTTCCCCTTTTATCATATGGGAAAAATATTCTCATTTCCTAAACAATGTCATTAATTAAATATCTTTATAATTGAATCCTACGAATATTTTCGGTCATGTATTTTCAAATAACTTTTTGGAGAAATCGATTAAACACACACATGTCGCTGTTATTATCATAAATATTCGTAGTACGAAAAAAATTTCTCATTTGAATAAATTTTATTAGACCTTATAAAAATTTATAATAACATAGATCCCTACGGTTTTTTCATTCAAAATTTTCTTGTCACACCAAATTATGTTGAAAATTTTTCGATCACATATTAATATTTGAATTCTAAAAACATCAATCCACCAAAAAAATTTCCTAATTAATTTACCTACTATTTTCGAAAATAGTGAATAATTTCACATAGAAATCATTTGGTTTTTTTAGAATAAAAATAAATTAAATTCATCTATACTATAATTAATTTATTTCATATCAATAAAATATTCCGAAATATTTTTTTGGTATTTTGATGAGCACAATAATGAAGTGTGGTTTAGCCTATTAATATCTTCCTCTACCACACATAGAAAGAAATATGTTTTTAAATTCTGAATTCTAGAGTGGGTTAATTTTTTATGAAATTTGGTTCAAATTAATAAAAAATAATATTAGTTCACAAAATGTTAAATGTTTTCAAGATACTACAAAAGGAAAATTTTCAAAGATAGACTAACCAAAACATATTTTGAAAATTTCATGCACAGTAGTTATAATTAGAATAAAAAAATCTTAATTATTCTCGTGAAATTAAATGATGATTAATGAATTATATACTAGAAATTATTTAAATATCAAATCACTTTGATGTTTCTATACCTGTTTGAAATTTGTTTCATTTTGATTATTTAACACTCTACAAGTAATTAATCTAAAAACCCAATAATGAAAACAAATTCAGTAAATATAACTCAAACAAAAAATGGAATCATTATACCACCATTAATTATTAATCATATAAAGAAATAAATAAATAAAATTTCAATTATATTCCCATATAATAAAATATTTTATAACTTCAGTACTACAACATGTATCCTCCAATTATTTGGAAAGTGAAACATATTTGGTTACTCCATTCATGTCCCTACTAGATATAAAAAAAGTAAGAATTACAATTAATCAAGTTAATTTCATTTTCATATTTTGAACAAGGTTTTATTTATAAATTGTTTTTTTCCAGATATCTCAATGTTTCTGTTCGTATTGTTCATGAATTTCAGAATGAACCATCCATGATTAGTTATCTTCTTTATTGTTCAATACTAATGCAGTTAATGGCTACTCAGTTCCATTTTGATCACATGGGACTTAAAAATACACTGATAGATTATATTCCTACATGAAAGATAACAATCACATAACAACCTAAGAATTATTTTTAAGAAACAAAACATTATAATCTTATGAAATCCCCCAAGGAAGTGTTATATTTAGGTTTTCCATATCTATATGTTATTTTGGTTCAAAAACAATTTAAAGGGGGTTGTGGCATCTAACACAATGACAAATTCATGTTAATCATTCCAATGTTTTGTGTCTTGTACATCATATAGATTATACCTTTTTCATCTTATTTAATGTTCCACTCCCCAACAATTTTCCTCTTGTGGAGTGATATAGGGGAGAATTAAATGCATGGGACCTTACCTTCTTCATATTTAGTTGTGATCTTCATGGATTATTGAAACAGATATTTAGGATGTGACTTGTCTTCATATTCATACAATGTAATTATTTCTTATTTTCTAATAAAAAATAAATCTACATCCTCATTAACCTATGTTCACCTCTCCAAAACCTATACATCGTCAAAATATCAAAAACACTAATTTCCTTTATCTACATAGATTTCAAAAAATTTCCCAACTTTTATAGTCTCAAATTTCTCATGAATCAATAGTATTTCACAAAATTTATATTACTCTTCATTATCTACAAAAAATAAAATCAACACAAAAATAAAAATATATACAAAAATTTTTGTAAATAAACACAAATTATTCCATAAAATTTACATATATTTTAATCAATATAGCTTCTTCATCTCAAATAATATGAGGTTCTCCTTGGAGTGATTCTTGTGTTAGATTTTGGTGGTCAATCTACTCTTGTATCTCTTTAAAATAGGAAACAACTTTTGTAGTGTCCTCCATAAAAATGCATAAGATTTGTTATTTTTGATATATTATTTGAGTAATTGAAAAATAATTATACATGTAAACAAAAAAAATAAAAATAATTACTAGGGAAATGATTCTTGAATAGTTTTTTAGTTTCCTGAGATGCCACGTATCACATTTTAAACCATCACTAAAAAAGGTTATAATAATCTGTATCAAATAGTTCTAACATTGAATCCATGGGAATTTGAAGATAAAAATTGGGAAGATACTTATCTACATCATGTGAAACTTATATGAAGTCTCTTATTGAGATCAATATTGGGAACTATTTTATATTTCAATCTCCATGAAATATTCATGAAATGTTGGAGGGATGATTTCTTCTATATATATAGCTCAATTTTAAATAGTATATCCCCTCCATAATACTCTTCGAGAAAATGTGAAAAATAATTATTCCCTTTAAATAAAAAATATAAATGATGTATTTTTTATCAAATTTAATCTCTGTAAGGAATTATTTAAAATATCTCAAATTAATAATATTGAATATTTAACAATTTTTAGAAGAAAAATATAAAAAAATTACAATTTTCTGACAATATATATATATTTTATTATTTTTTAAACATATTTTTTTATTTTTAAGAGAGACTTATTTAAACATAAAGCAGGAAATGAAATCACAACCTAAATCCATTGAAAAAGTGCCACGTTGATCATGCAGCTATCATGGGCAAAAGATAAAAGATATTATTTTGACCTAGAATATAATACATTGCTAACCAGGATAATTTATCAAATGATTGTGTGGTCATTTAATTTTTAATATCATTACATTAGTAAATATTTTTTTCTTTTCAATATCATGAACACATTAATGTAATAGGGAACTTTTATTTGATTTTATGGTTATAAGGAACTAAAATTGAGTCTTCTCATTATATAAAAAATTTAAAATAAAATATAGATGAACATTATGATATTCTATTGAATTTCATCATAATTCTCAATTGTTATAAAGTACATAAATAAATGTGTGTGATCAACATCATTCGTCTAAACACCATTCTCTATTCTTTAATTATGAAATCACCATTATACTCATATTTCATCTAGATAAAAAGTTACTCATGTATCATCTAATCATATCAACTCGTGCACCGTCACTGGTATAGATGACTCAAGGAATAGTTTAGAATAATTTAACTTCAATATAGTGGAAAAATAATTAGATTTAAAAATAAATATAGAGATGATCTCTACCCCACCTTTCAACCATTACGGGCATATAGAATCATATAAAATAATTTAAATGGGCATGGAAACTCACTAACATAAATTTAACGCCATTATATAGAACTAAGAGTGAGTTATCACTTATTTATTATGAATTATGAGATCATCAAAATGTCATAAAGATGATGAAATATTGAAAAAATGGGAAATATGAGAATCCCACAAAAAAATTAATAATTTAAGAAAACATGAAATCAAATTTATATGTGATCAAAATTAAGTAAACTAAATCTAGATTTGGAAGTAGAATAATATTATAAAATTGGATAAAGGGATAAATTATAGCCATTTCTGGTCATCTAATTTCTTCTCCTTGAATTCAATGGTGAGTAGTGAGAATCTATTTCTATCATAGTTAATTATCATATGTCTATATTATTAATTTTATATCATGTCATATGACCTCAACATAAACATTCCCACCTAAAAAATTCCCTCTATGGTCTTTTAATAAACATCTTCATGAATTGTCATGATTTATGTTGATTCATTAATTCATGGTTTAGTGGAGGATGAGTGTTTCCTGGGGTTTTCATGATGAATATGATGCATGTTCTTGTTGATACATGTTTTAATATCATATATCTTGTATATTATTGAATTGTTTAGATTATTATCCCTAATGTGTGATATAAATGGAATTATTATTTTTGATTTACATTCTTGACATAGATCTATGTGGAAAAATGAAATGATGGGGCTTGATCATATGTATTGAGGACATTTTGTCAATTCTCTTGATCTTCAATACTAGACTCATGTTGTTCTACTACATCGTGAACTACAAAAATCAAATAATATTCTCAATTTTCATTATATATCCTAAATAGTCATCCAAATTAATTTAATTTGGAAAATAGTGCGATGTTTCATTAGAATAATTCCACCAGGATCGATGAATCATTCCAATTGAGCATAACATACAAGTATATGTTACCAATGTAAAAATTTTATAGGCATAAATTAAGATTGATTTTCACCAATATATTATTTATTTCCAATAATCTAAACAAAAATTTCCCATAAATAATATCTTCTATATGTTTTGATGAACAACGTTACGATGATATGTCAAATTCCAGAACACATCTCTAGAAATTTGATCATTGATTCCATGCATGCATTCCATTGAGAACATGGAGTGTGTTCTTAAATAACTATATTTCTATATAAATGGGGATCACAAGGTCGCAATATAATTATATTTGGTATTAATCTATAAATAGAACAAATATAAGAAAAAAATTATAACATATTCATATAAGAATAAATCATAGGAGAACCACATATTCTAGTAATCTATGATGACATCACAGTTAATCAAGAAATACTCTAATTCATCATCAACTTTGAAACCAATATCATCTTCTTCATCAATATCAAATTTAGAATTTCTACCTCTAAAATTGTCCAATTTCATCAAACCATTAAATCATTTATTCATTGACTGGGCATAGTTCATGGTTAACAATATAACCATATTTTGGATTCAAGATGGTTCTTCTTCAGGATTTATTCTCATCCTGTTTTTTAGGTTCTTGAAAATCGGTGGTCTACCCATATGATTTGAATCATTTAAATTTATAAAGAAAATAAAAATCCTTTGAATAAACTCTCACAAGTTTAATATCTCATTTGTGTCCCTTATTGGAATTATAAGTCCTCAGCCTCAACATCCACATGCAGAATTAGTCTTATATTATCTTCATAATCATCTTTCACCAATGGGTTGTCTTCAATAATTAAATTGTAATTATCCATGGTATCAATATCCATTCACAATATATTGATTCTTTTCATCAAATTAATCATTTTTATCCTTTTTATTTAAATTTTATATGTCCTCGATTATCCAAATCTGAAATCATTCATTATACCGTTCTTCCAAGGAAGCTTTGCATAGAATTTAACTCAATTTTCACTATCAATATGGTTCAATATTTTATATTAGTGTTTTCTGATTCAAAGGAGATGATTAGTTGAGGTTTTTTGACATTCAACACATACAATTTAGTTTCCTTCCAATTTTTTATTCTACTTCTCAATCATCACCATTTTTAAATACTGTTATTTCTCAACATTCATCATGATTTGGGAGCAAACTATTTTTCATTGGAAATATTAATTTGGTTTTGATGGTTTCCCACACAAAAAATTGTGGTCTTAAAAAGGTAAAATGTTCCTAGGTATTAATGATATTTGTTTCATGGGCATTGATGATAGGGTATCCTGATGTTGATGAAGTATATTGGCATGATGGTGGGAATAACATCAAGTAATTAATGTGAAAAAAACAAAACTGAGATCAAATAGTGAAAAAATTATTTCCCATTATATAATCCATAAAAATAATATCTAATTTGAACCATCCAAATAAATGTTGTAGAAAAATAAATGTTGAATGAAGAAATTTTTATCATAGAAAATACAATGTGTGAAATCCCATGACCTTATCCAAAAAGAAAAATATACCAATAATGAAGATTACATGGAAGATACTACCAAAAATTGGTCGTATATTATGATTAATACTCAAAAATTATTGCATAATTGGGGGAAAGAAAATGTAGTCTAAAGGAATCCTGTAATGAATAATACAACCTTATAAAAAATACAAATATATCTGACCATGTATATCAGGTGTTCCCTATCCAAATTAAAGGTACAAATGAAAAACACAATGATTGGGTCGAAGATAATTGTTATTGAAACTAAATAATATCTATATAATTTCATCAGCTACATATCTGAAAAATTCTCCCTAAAACCCATTGAAACATCCCATGTAATTAATGAATAATAGATATTGTTATTTATTCCTATTAATGAATAATATAGTCTTTTGGAGGCTTAAAATGAAAATAAATCCAATCTTAAGCATGGAATACACTAATATTGTTTTACTACCTTTTGATGGAAAAATATTTTAAATCCACATTTTGACAATTTTATAAGATATATTTTTCAAAATAAACTTATTATTTATGATTGGGATATTGAAATTTACTTTGGGTAAATTTTTGGAATTTTTCTGACAATGTTCATTTTTTTATGAATAGTGAAAAATACTGCATTTTACATCAAAACTACTTTTTCATCTAATTTAATTATATGGTCATATGATCTTTTTAATTGGTCTTAAAGTTTAATTTGAATATATTTTTACCATTTAATCAAATGGTGGTCATTAGGATTAATTTAACTTTGTAATTGGGAATAAACTAATGCCAAACTTTTCATAGATATTGTTTCAAAAAACCTGCTATTTGTTTTGACAACGGGAATTATTTTTAAATAATTTATTGCAATTTATGTGTTTGGAATACGGTAAAATGGATTACATATTTGGAATCATAATTTCCAAATTATTTTATCAAGACTCTTTTGTTTTTGGACATTATGAATAGTAACGACGGTAATTATCTTTAATTATCTTGATTAATGAGTAATCGGGTAGTTAAGGATAATAAAATAATAACATAATCATAAAAAATTACACCAACATGTGACCTAATTCTACTGGTTGTCTCATGTCCGACCTTGGGATTCCTTGTGCCAAACTTGGGGACCCCATGGAATCACTTTTGTGGAAAGTGACTTGTTATCTTTATTTTTTAAAGAAAGTAAATATAACTAGAATGTATCACCTGATTAAAACATTTTTAATTTTGTCTAAATAGATGATATTTTACACTATAAATATTCATTGGAAAGCTAAAAAGATTTCCTACATAATAGTAATTTTTTTCATAATTTTTAGACTTTAAATAAATTTAATTATTTATGACATCATGATGATGCAATGATTACCTCATTAATAAAGGATTTAAATAAAATGAGAGGATAATGTAAAATCTATGACCTAAACATGTCCAAAACCTATTGTATGGGCATATTTAGAACCCTTATCACATTATCCTAGATTTATATCAATGTGGGACCTCTTAAATCCGAATATCATTTTAAAATAAAGTAAGATTTCTTTAATTTCCAAGAGTGCCCATCCTCTCCTCTTATAAAGGGCCCCCACCTCTACATCTTTACCCACACTTACAAAGCCGTTGGCTCGGCCACACCATGGCCATTGTGTCTCTAAAATTCCCTATCTTACTCCTTGAAGCCTCACTTTGGGCAGAAGTCTTCCCAAGGAAGCCTTTGAGCTCAAACCAAAGGGACTTACCCGATTTTAAGGTAATGTCTTCACATGAGTCCTTTTGTTTTATTTTTCTTCTCCAACCCCCTAAACTCTTTTTATTCATTTCTTTTGTAACAAATCAAGTATCTTAAATATAATAGGATGTTGTTATAATAAGTATTAGAGCTACACTTACACACACCTACATCTAATGGTTAAAGAACATACTGTTTCTGTGGATGGTGAATTTCTGCCTCCCGAAACGATGATTGTTAAACATTCTTTTAACACCATCAATGGTGGACATTAAGATGAAACTATATTTCTATATGATATAAAATATGTTTATGTTTCCCTTAATCTTCTGTATTTTTCATTTTGGGCATACCCTTATGGTTTCCACTATGGGTAAACACGATATCTTCATTTAAGGAAGTGCGGACTACCGCCCCCTCAAAGTGATTTGATTCGTTAATACCATATGTGGGACGTATAAAGGATGGAGTTATGATATTATATATGATATTACACTGGAATTATAATATACCTTAATATCATTATTATTCCATTCTATAAAATACGAAATAGAAATGAAAGTAGAGTTCATGCGTACGTACGACGTACCGTCTCCATGAACAGTGCATTTCATTTCTTACCTCTAAATGATTATGTAATATTATAAATGCAAGTATATACTGGAAATATATGATATATATGATATATACATCATGATTATAAATCTGGATATAAAGGATACATGAAAAACTTGTAATTATAAAGGGTTTATTTTTTACTCAAGTACCAATGATCGTTAAAATGACCGTTATAAACTTAAATAATTACATAGTGTTCATGACATGGAAATAAGTGATATAAAAAGAATAATGAACTTTAAGAAGGTTCTTAAACAAGTTGAAATTAAATCAAGTTTATTATTCAGGAGATTAAAGAACGGCCGAGTCAAGTCGGACCCGGGGTATGGGACTTCGTCTCAATCTCCTTTTATTGAGGCATATTTTGTTTTATACACAACCTTATTTTATATGGTGTATAAACCCCTTTGACTTTTACTGTTAACCAAAAGGAATCTTTTTTATATGAAGCGTTTTACTAAATGAAAAAAAGGAATTTTTTTGTCGTACGAATGCGGCGACAACGACTTCTCCGCCGCCGTGACCATTATTTGAGTTTCGGCTTCCTCTACAAGCCATACCTTCTTTTTAAAAGAAAAATAAATATCATGTTTTAATTTTCTTTTATTTTGGTATTGAAAATGGTTTTCATAATGTTTTTATATCAATGTGTTCTATTGATATCATGTGATTGAAAGGTGGAAATGTTATGTTTCCTTTATGCATGTTTTATGTGATACGATTATGTTGTGGTTCTTGGGAATTATTATGAAGACGTGTGGTTCCATGATAAAATAAGGGTGGGTGATCCCGATATAGCTATCCAATGCATTGGGTAACGCGAAGGAGTGAAACTTTAAGGTTTCTCCAACTAGATTTTGGGAATATACTATGATGGGTATTCGAAACGTAACCAAGAGGGTTACTCCCAACGTAAGAATGTTATGAATGCCTCAAGTTACCTTTATGTATTATGATTTCTATGATTTATTCATGATTTGATGAGTTATTTTAAAGTCCTTTTGTTTTATGGGTAATGTATGATTTCATTCTTATGTATATATGTACCCATGTTTCCTTTCCATATTTTTATATCCCTTACTGAGATTTGTATGCTCATCCCAAGTTTTTGAAATGTTTTTCACAGGTCAAGGGAAAGGTACATGATATGATGATAGTGTCAAGGATGTTTCAAGAAAGAATACAGGTTTATTTTAAATATGTTTCCATTGATGGGAAAATTAATACTATCTTTTATGTAACCACTTTGTTTAAATGTGGAATGTAATGCAAGTTTTATGTTCTAATTATCTAAAACACTAAACTTGAAAAGATCCTCAAGGTGTAATCTTGTAATAACTCGCGATTAAGTAAGGTTTAAGGCTGGGGCCTTATAGTTGGTATCAAAGGTCGTTTTAGATAACTTTAGGAGTTAGAATTCTTTTAAATGATTATCCAAAAATAATTTTTTTGAAATGATATAGCATTTGAAGATTACCATGATTCTTCATCTAAGACATGTTTGTTCAAGATTGTTTTCCGCAGAGAAAACAGGGAAGAAGTGCTAGGAAAGAATACAGAAGGAAATAACCTTCCTAATCAGCATCCTGAGATGGTCGTAATTCGAACTGAATACTTTGGTGCAGTAATGGTGAAGTTGACTCAAGCGATAAATGGGGGTGGTATCCATGCACTAGATCAGCCAGATCAACCGTAGAGGAACATGTCAGTGGTGGAACATTTCATGAGGCAACATACCCCATCATTCGGAAGATCATCTGACCCTGTGCTAGCTGAAGGGTGGATTAAAGCACTGGAGAAGATTTTCGATGTCATGGGGTGTTCAGAAAATCAAAAGGTTAGTCCTGCTATTTACCGTTTGGAGGGTGAAGCAGATCAGTGGTGGTCGATGGTTAAAAATATTAGGGACGCCGATGAGATTGATGCTCTTGAATAGGATGAATTCAAAGGTATGTTTCTTGAGAAGTATTTTCCTAAGGCTGTTCGACATATGATGGAAAATCAATTCTTAGAATTGAGCCCAGAGGAAGACTCAGTGGCTACCTATGAAGAAAGGTTCACTCGATGGGCAAGGTATGCTCTAAAGTTTATCCGAGACCTTGATAGTAAAATCAATTGTTATTACTCAGGATTAAAGACAATATATAGAAGGGCATTAGCTTATTGTGAGTTTAAAAGTTATGAAAATCTTTTTCGATGTGCTGAGAATGTGGAAATGGAGTTTTTCGATGATCAAGTGTTCTATAACAACCAACAGAAGAATAGACCGAGGTGGCCGGAGAAAGGAATGAATTTTTCAAAAAAGTCTGATGGTAAGAAAACTAACTTTCCAGTTTGTGATAAATGTGGTAAAAGGCATGCTGAGGAATGTCTTCTGAATTCTGGAAAGTGCTATAGATGTGGTAAGATGGGACATAAGGCTGGTCATTACACTAAAAAAAGATCAAGGTGAAGGTAAGACAAAATTTGATTTACAGTTAGTGAATTGTTTTAAGTGCAATGAGATGGGTCACTATGCAAATGAGTGTCCGACAAAGAGTACGAGTGATGGGAAGCAGTTAGACTACAAGCAGAAAGGGGTGGTGAAATCCTTTGCAACTACTTCAGTAGATGTCGGGCCATCAAATGAAGTTGTATCAGGTAAATTTTTTTGTTTTTTCAGATTATGCCAGTGTGTTGTTTGATTCAGGGTCTACACATTCTTTCATCTCTGAAACCTTTTCTAGTAAAATGTGAATACCATCTCAAGAAATGACTCCTAAACATGTGGTAAAAACACCTGGGGGAAATGTTGAGGCAAAAATAATTTATAAGAATCATCCTATCCTTATTCGTGGAAAGAACCTACTTGTGAACCTTATTGTTTTACCTCTAGTAGAGTTTGATGTTATCCTGGGTATGGATTGGCTCTCTATTTACCATGATAAGATTGACTGTAGAGCTAACGAAGTTTCTTTTCAGAAAGCCTTTCAGTTTGTGTACAAGAATGAACCCTTACTGTTGATAACTTATCAAGAGGCCGAGAAACTTGTAAAATATGGAAATGAACGTTACCTTGGACATATTGTTGAAAACAAGGGAACAGTTTAGATTAATGATGTGCCAGTTGTAAATGAGTATCCTGATGTTTTTCCTGATGAGTTTCCTTGAATAATACCAGATCGGGAAGTTGAATTTACTGTTGACTTAGTTCCTAATGGTAAGACAATTTCGAAACCCCCTTATCGAATGGCTCAAATTGAACATTTAGAATTGAAGGAGCAATGGAAAGATTTATTAGAGAAAGGTTTCATTCGACCTAGCACGTCACCATGGGGTGATCCTATTTTATTTGTTAAAAAGAATGATGGTTCTATGAGACTTTTCATTGATTATAGAGTCTTGAAAAACATCACTGTTAAGAACAAATATCCTTTGCCTCATATCGATGATTTGTTTGATCATCTCCAGGGAGCTCAGAATTTTTCAAAGATTGACCTGAGATCGTGGTACCATCAACGGAAGGTAAAGGAATCAGATGTTCCGAAGACTGCGTTTCGTACAAGATATGGCCATTATGAATTTTTTGTAATGCCTTTTGGGCTAACCAATGCACCTACTGTATTAATGAACTTAATGAATAGAATTTTCCATGAGTTCTTGGATAAGTTTGTGGTGGTTTTCATTGATGATATTTTGGTGTTTTCTAAAAGTAAAGAGGAGTATAAAGACATTTAAGGGTTATTTTGAAAACCTTAAATGAAAAGAAATTGTATCGGAAATTCAGAAAGTGTGAGTTTTGGTTGCAACAAATTTCCTTCCCTGGTCACATTGTTTCTAAAGATGGGATAGCCGTTGATCCTGCAAAAAACAAAGGTTGTTGAAGAATGGCTATGACCCAGAAATATAACAGAGATTCGTAGTTTCCTTGGTTTGGAAGGCTATTACTGAAGGTTTGTTAGAAATTTTTCATGGTTATCTATTCCAATGACTAAGCTAACTCGGAAAGGTGTTATGTTTATCTGGAAAAAAGAATGTGATGATTGTTTTCAGGAATTGAAAAGAAGATTGGTGAATGCTCCAGTTTTGGCACTACCTTCCAGGAATGGTGAGTATGTTATATACAGTGATGCTTAATTGAAAGGACTTGGTTGCGTTCTAATTCAGAATGATCAGGTACTTTCTTATGCTTCACGACAGTTGAAAACTCATGAGGTAAATTATCCTACACATGATTTGGAATTAGCTGCTGTTGTTTTTTCTTTAAAAATTTGGAGGCATCATTTGTATGGAGTAAAGTGTGAAGTATATACTGATCAAAAAAGTTTAAAGTATATATTCACTCATAAATAATTGAACATGAGACAGAGGAGATGGTTGGAATTAATCATGGATTGTGAATGTACAATTCATTACCATCCGGGAAAATCAAATAAAGTGGATGATGCTTTGAGTCGAAAAAGTAATGCTTCATTGGAAATGTTGTGTTTGGAACATGATCCTTTGGATAAGGATTTGATGAACTTTGGAATAGAAGTTTTTGGTGCAGGATGTTCTTCTGTTTTGATTCAGGTATCAGTGAAATATTCTCGATCAGACAGAATCAAGAAAGCACAGAAGCATGACAGTGAGTTGCAGAAAAAGGTAGAGCTGGTTCAGAAGGGTAAGTTGCATGAATTCAACATTGATAGTGATTGTGTTTTGAGATTTTGGAAGATATTGTGTGTTCCTTGTGATTCACAGTTGAAGAGAGAGTTGTTATGTGAAGCTCATAGTTCTCCGTTTCCAGTTCATCCTGGCAGTACTAAGATGTACAGAGATCTGCGAGATTATTATTGGTGGGATGGAATGAAAAGAGATATTGCTGATTTTCCTGTGAAGTGTTTGAAATGTCAATAGATTAAAGCATAGAGGATGTTACCGAAAGGGATGCTTCAGCCTTTACCAGTGCCATAATGGAAATGGGAAAATATATCCATGGACTTCGTTATGGGATTTCCGAAGACCCCTCGAGGTAATAATGCAGTCTGAGTTATTGTCGATCTCTTGACTAAATCTTCTCATTTACTTGCAATACGAGATACTTTTTCCCTAGATCAACATTACCATTTGTATTTTAAAGAGATTGTCAGGTGACATGGAGTTCGTCTCTCCATTGTATCTGACCGTGATCCCAGGTTCACTTCTAATTTTTGCAATGGCCTTCAGAAGTCTTTGGGTACTAAATTAAATTTTAGTATAGCTTTTCATCCTCAATCAGATGGGCATTCAGAACGAACAATTCAGACATTGGAGGATATGCTAGGTGCTTGTTTGATGGATTATCAGGGATGTTGGGACCAACATCATTCTTTGGTTGAGTTTTCTTATAATAACAGTTTTCATTCTAGTATACAGATCGCACCATTTGAGGCGTTATATGGGAAGCGGTGTCGAACTCCAGCTTTTTGGGATGAAGTGGGTGAAAGAAAGCTGATGGGACTAGAATTGGTAGAAGAGTTGGCAGAAAAAGTTCAACTGATACAGAAACACATGAGAACAGCTCAGAGCAGGCAGAAGAGTTATGTGGATAACCGGAGGAAGGATCTATCTTTCTAGGTACGTGATCATCTTTTTTTCAATGTCTCACCATGGAAAAGTGTGAGGCGATTTGGTAAGAAAGGAAAGCTGATTCCAAGGTTCATTGGACCATATGAAATTCTGGAGAGAGTTGGATCAGTTGCATATAGAGTGGCATTACCTCCGAGTTTATCTCAGGTACACAATGTTTTTCATGTTTCGATGCTGAGAAAGTTTATGCCAGATCCATCTCATGTTTTGAGTCCAGAGGTAGTTCAGCTGGAGGAGATCCTATCTTATGAGGAACAACCGGTACAGATTCTGGACCACAGGGAGCATGTTTCATGGAATAAGGTGATTCATCAGGTAAAGGTTTTGTGGAAAACCCACATGATTGAAAAGGCAACATGGGAATCTGAAAATGCAATGAGGGATAATACCCCCACTTATTCGATAAGTAAATAAATTGCGGGGAAGAAATTTTCTAAATGGGGGAAGGATGTAACAACCCAAGTAAGTAATGAATAATAGATATTTTTATCTATGCCTATTAATGAATTAGATAGTGTTTTAGAGGCTTAAAATGAAAATAAATCCAATCTTAAGCATGGAATACACTAATATTGTTTTACTACCTTTTGATGGAAAACATTTGAAATAAAACTTTTGAAAATTTTATAAGATCCATTTGTCAAAATAAACTTATTATTTATGATTGGGACATTAAAATTTACTTTGGGTAAATTTTTGTTATTTTTCTGACAATGTTCATTTTTTTATGAATAGTGAAAAATACTACATTTTACGTCAAAACTGCTTTTTCATCTAATTTAATTATATGGTCATATTATCTTTTTAATTGTTCATAAAGTTTAATTTGAATATATTTTTACCATTAAATCCAATGGTGGTCATTATTATTAATTTCACTTCGGAATTGGGCATAAACTAATGCCAAACTTTTCATAGATATTGTTTCAAAAAACCCGCTATTTGATTTCACAACAGGAATTATTTTTAAATCAATTATTGCAATTTTTGTGTTTGTAATTTGGTAAAATGGATTAAATATTTTGAATCAGAAGGCCCATATTATGTAATCAAGATTCTTTTGTTTTTAGACATTATGATTAGTAACGACGGTAATTATCTTTAATTATCTTGATTAATGAGTAATCGGGTAGTTAAGGATAATAAAATAATATCATAATAATAAAAAATGACACCAACATGTGTCCTCGTTATATTGGTTGTATCATGGCCGACCATGGGATGCCTTGTGCAAAACTTGGGGACCCCATGGAATCACTTTTGTGGAAAGTGACTTGTTATCTTTTTATTTTTTTAATGAAAGTAAATATAACAAGAATGAATCACCCGATTAAAACATTTTTAATTTTGTATACATAGATGATATTTTAGAATATAAATATTCATTGGATATATAAAAAGGTTTCATACATCATAGTATTTTTTTCATGATTTTTAGACTTAGAATAAATTAAATTATTTATGACATCATGATGATGCAGCGATTACCTCATATATAAAGGATTTAAATAAAATGAAAAGATAATGTAAAATCTATAACCTACACATGTCAAAAACCTATTGTATGGGTATATTTCGAACCCTTATCACCTTATCCTAAAATTATATCAATGTGGGACCTCTTAAATCCGAATATCATTTTAAAATATAGTAACATTTCTTTACTTTCCAAGAGTGCCCCTCCTCTCATCTTATAAAAGGACTCCACCTCTACCTCTTTACCCACACTTCCAAAGCCTTTGGCTCGGCCAACCCCTTCACATTTTGTCTCTCCAATTCCCTCTATTACTCCTTGAAGCCTCAATTTGGGCAGAAGTCTTCCCAAGGAAGCCTTTGAGCTCAAACCAAAGGGAGTTACCAGATTTTAAGGTAATGTCTTCACTTGAGTCCTTTTGTTTTATTTTGCTTCTCCAACCCCCTAAACTCTTTTTATTCATTTCTTTTCTAACAACTCCAGTATCTTCAATATACTAGGATGTTTTTATAAGAAGTATTAGAGCTACACTTACACAAACCTACATCTAATGGTTAAAGAACATACTGTTTCCGTGGATGGTGAATTTATGCCTCCCGAAATGATGATTGTTCAACATTCTTTTAACACCTTAAAAGGTGGCCATTAATATAACAGTATATTTATATATGATATATAATATGTTTATGTTTTCCTTAAGCTTCTGTATTTTTCATTTTGGGCATACCCTTATGGTTTCCATTATGGGTAAACATGATATCTTCATTTAAGGAAGTGCGGACTACCGCCCCCTCAAAGTGATTTGATTCGTTAATAGCATATTTGGGATGTATAAAGGATGGAGTTATGATATTATATATGATATTACACCGGAATCATAATATACCTTTGTATCATTATGATTTCATTCTATAAAATATGAAATAGAAATGAAAGTAGCGTTCATGCGTACATACGGCTTTCCGTCTCCATGAACGGTGCATTTCATTTCTTACCTCTAAATGATTATGTAATATTATAAATTCATGTATATAATGGATATATACGATATATATGATATATAAATTATGATTATAAATCTGGATATAATGGATACATGAACAACTTGTAATTATAAAGGGTTTATTTTTGACTCAAGTACCAAGTATCGTTAAAACGACCGTTATTAACTTAAATAATTACATAGTGTTCATGACATGAAAATAAGTGATATAAAAGGAATAATGAAATTTAAAAAGGTTCTTAAACAAGTATAAATTAACTCAAGTTTATTATTCAGGAGATTAAAGAACGACCGAGTCACGTCGGACCTGAGGTATGGGACTTCGTCTCAATCTCCTTTCATTGAGGCATATTTTGTTTTATACACAACCTTATTTTATATGGTGTATAAAACCCTTTGACTTTTATCATTATCCAAAAGGAATCTTTTTTATACAAAGCATTTTACTAAACGACAAAAGGGAATGTTTTTGTCGTATGTATGCGGCGACAAAGTCTTCTCCTCTGCTGTGACCATTATTTGAGTTTCGGCTTCCTCTACAAGCCATACCTTCTTTTTAAAAGAAAAATAAATACCATGTTTTAATTTTCTTTTATTTTGGTATTTAAAATGGTTTTCATAATGTTTTTATATCACTTTGTTGTATTGATATCATGTGATTGAATGGTGGAAATGTTATGTTTCCTCTATACATGTCTTATGTGATACGATTATGTTGTGGTTCTTGGGTATTGTTATGAAGACAGGTGGTTCTGTGATAAACTAAGGGCGGGTGAGCCCGATATAGCTCTCCAATGCATTGGGTAATGCGAAGGAGTGAAACATTAAGGTTTCTCTGAATAGATTTAAGGAATATACTGTGATGGGTATTCCAAACGTAACCAAGAGGGTTACTCCCTACGTAAGAATGTTATGAATGCCTCAAGTTACCTTTATGTCTTATGATTTCTATGATTTATTCATGATTTGATGAGGTCTGATAAAGTGCTATTGTTTTATGTGTAATGTATGATTTCATTATTATGTATATATATACCCATGTTTCCTTTCCATATTTTTATATCCCATACTGAGCTTTTTATGCTCATCCCAGGTTTTTAAAATGTTTTTCACAGGTCAAGGGAAAGGTACATGATATGATGATAGTGTCAATGAAGTGTCAAGAAAGAATCCATGTTTTATTTTAAATATGTTTCCATTGATGGGAAAAATGAATACTATCTTTTATGTAACCACTTTGTTTAAATGAGGAATGTAATGAAATTTTTATGTTCTAATTCTCTAAAACTCTGAACCTAAAAATATCCTCAAGGTGTAATCTTGTAATAACTCAAGATTAAGTAATGTTTAAGGCTGGGGCCTTATACCCAGAATATAATTCTCCAAAAAAAGCGTGGGATGAAACCTATGCAGCATCTCCAAAAAATTGTCATCCAAGAAAAACTTAATTTCTATAATTATTTAAAATTTATTTTTATATTTCATGTGAGGTATCCATGAGAGAAGGAAACAAACAAACACCCCCTCTAAATCATGTGGGGAACAATTCCAACCCTTCAGTCATTCAGAAGGTCTCAAATTTACTTTTGGGTTGTATCTTGGACAACATGTATGAACTATTTTTATTGGTGTGGATCTTCTCATGATCCAACTAACTTGAATCACAAACACTACAAATCCAATGATATTGAAAATCAATATGTTTTGACATTCCATTAAAGTTGAGATACCTTCCTTAAAAATATCCCCATTGCTATGACAAAATAAAATATACATGTCATGATTAAAATTGAGATATCAATTAAATTTTCTTCAACCAATACAATTATGTGTATTTCATTGTACGTACAATAAACTTTGACAGAATTTTAGATAAAGAAAAGAATATCTAAAATATTTACTACTAAGATAAATGTCCCCTAAAATTTGATCAAATAGTATAAAGAAGACTTCCCCAAATCCATATTTTTTTCCATATGTAAATCTAAAAATACACAATACATATGTTCCCCATTGAAAAAATAATAATATTAGATTAAAAGTACTATGAAGATAAATAAATATGTACTTCATTGTTACCCAATTGTCTCTAACTATACTGTATAGAAAATGGTTGACCACACCATCTTCATGATTTATATCTGGTCTTGTACATACCATAATATAAATCAATCAAAATCATCTTTTGAATGAGGCATGTTCCTTATATTCTCTATCTATTAATACATTGAATGTGATTAATGGTACTAATCGTAAAATGTACAGAAATATGAGTACATTCCACAATTTCACAATCCACAGAATATTTCTAATGAAACATCAAAATATATATTTCTTAATATAATTTTAATTTCATGGCCTTTATGTTACGTGAATTCCATATGCCAAGAATTGATTGTGTTGTCCCTATATAATTCATTATAAAAAAAATAAGGATTCTTCTTAAATCTATCAATTCTAGAACAATTATGGATGACAATGATAATATCATCAATAAAAAGAAATTTTATAATAAAATTAACAACAAAAAATAGATGGAAAAAACAAAATAATCTAAAGATGTATTCCTAAAACCCTGATGAAAAATAACAGTTATAAACCTCTTATACCACCTACACATATATTGATTCAAACCATAAGAATTTTATTTAACCTACTGAAATATTTATCATTACCTACATCAAATAAAATCCTCTTTTTGATCTGTATAAATTTCATCCTCTAAATCTCCAGGAAGGGAAGATTTCTTCAAATCTATCTGCTCAGTTTTCATATCCAGAATAGAATCCAAAATGAGAAAATACTAAATTAACGAAATATTGAAAATATGTGATAAGATCTCATCAAAATCATTAACATTATAATAATGGAACTCTATAATAACTATAATTTTCCAGAATCATGGAACATAATTTTATTATTCATTTTACATATTATAAAGACGTCCCTTTTCAAGGATATGTTTCATATAGATAACATCACCAGCTCAAAAGTATGTTTTTGGTAAAATAATTTCATCTCATTATCTATTTCTGTAACCCATATATCCTTTTAATCACATTACATCACCTCATCAACCTATTCTAGTTCTCTCACATCAGTGTGGAACACATACACATCATTTGAGTACCGAATATAAATAATAAGATGTTGAGAAGATACCAAAATTGGATCTATTGTTTCATTAATTACCATGGGAACCAGATTATCTAAATCAAATGTTGTATCAGAACCATCATCTTCAACTTATTCACCATGAACATCATTCTTCACATTGACATAATCATCACGAATCAACTATATGATATAAATATAAATCATAAACTGTATCATGACTAACAAAAACATCCGAAGTTGTGGAAGTATATTTTTATCCCATATTAATTTCTATAACTGTATTATACACCATATATGTTTCATCACTTTTTATGAAATTGTTCTTCAAATCATGATCATAGAACCAATACCAAAACTCAATATGTCAATAGAGAATAAACGTACAATACCACGATTTACCATCTTGCTTAGATCTTTCATCTATATGTATATCTACAAAATCCATACAACGATAAACATATATTTGGTAATTACTGTTTTATATACCCTAAAAAATATTTATAATTATGTTTTATAAAATGAAATCATAGGTGATAAATTGATAATATGTGTAGATGAAAATAAAACTTCATCCCTAAAAAGTATATCCATCTTTTCTTCCAAAATTAAACATTGAACTCTTTTAAGAAAACTTCATGTTCATGTACTCAACAACAACATCCATATATGTTGTATTAAGAGGTGTATTATAATTATAAATTCCTTGATTCCTAAAATAATGATCAAGTGGAACATTATAATTACCCTTATTTTCAGAAAAGATACATTTCAACTTCTAAAAAAATTGCACTTCTCCTCAAATAAAAAATTTCATAAAAACAATGGGAAACTGGCATTAAGAATTAAAAACCGAAACCAAAAGATTAAATCATTAGACATAAATAAATATAAAAAATACAGAGAAACACTAAATGTATTGTGTTTTTAATGATAAAAACATTTAAATGTACTAATTCATGTACCTATGACGTCTAATGCAATGGATGCCTAATCAAACTCTCGATGCTCTTTTTTACAGGTGTATCAATATAACATGGGTCTAATATTCAGTATTCAAATACATAACTACATATCAATTATCCAAAAAACAAATATCTTTCTTAATAATTTTGATGAGCCTCTTCTTCCATAACATGGATGAAAAATTTCACTCATCTTTGCAATATTATCACAAGAAATATAATATTTTGTCCACTAAATAGATGACTCTTTCTACCCTTATGCCACAATAAAGGATCCACTAGAAATATCCGAATATGAATCACAAAAATTATTGATAAAAACATCATTATGAATAACAATATAATATATGAGATTCATATGATCCTCAGATGCATGTAAAACATTCTTCAAAATCATCTTACATCAGGAGTTGGTCTCCAAACAAATAGTCTTGATACCTACAACATCATCATGAGTTTCATTACCAATCATCAAAATCCCAAAATTACCTTGGATTAAATATGTCAATGAAATATTCCTCAATGTATTCTATAAAAAATAACTGTTTCCAAAATCTCATTAAGAATATTTAGAATCAATATTAATATATTCACAAACAACATCAAGATCACCCCATGTTGTTGTGGTGAAATGATAATATTCATCACTATTTTTATTTTAATTTCCATACATTTTGATTTCTATTCAAATATAATATAAAAACATCTTAACATATCCATTTTTAGAAAAATGATGACATTCAAACTCTATCTTCTTCAACATGAATTTTCTTCTTCATTTTACCTTACCTTGAATGATCAATCATAAATCATTTTCCTTAGTTATTCCTCTATTATATATGATATAATCTCTCCATAATAATTATATGGATTGTGTCACTTAAAATATTGATTCAATACAACAGTCTTAATAAAACAGAATATCATAGTACAACTATCAGAATAATTAATTAGAATAACACAGAATTCTTCTAATAATTTGGAGAATTAATAAGAATCAAAAAAACTAAAGCTTCATAATGATAATTAATACTCATACCATAAAATTGATCAAATTAACCCTAAAATTTACTCAAATACTCAAAAATTGTTTTCCCTTATTAGTACCTCATATTTATAACATGTTTGGAGAGAAATGTTCTTTTATTCTAGTATTGGAAGCAAATGTAGTTTCATGATTCTACCACAATTTTCTAGCATGAGAGTTGATGAAAAAATGATTCATAAAGTTTTCATTGACCCAATGATGAATTTATCAAAAAATATATCATATTCAATCCCCCATTATTCATTATATATTTTATCTTTATACTGATTAATAAACATTGGTAGATTCATTATCTTGAAAAAAATACTTTATTTGTTAATTTAAACATATACTAATTAGTACCATTTAAAAAACCGGTGACATTTATGGAAATCAGAAATTTATCTGAATTAAAACCAACTCCTCTGATACCAGATGATAGGAAAAATAGAAATTGATGAATTCACAAATATAGAACCTAGTGAATGCATATACCAAAAAAAATTATTTCTTTTTTATATAGGAATTAGTATTTAATGTGGATGCAAAGAGACCATATAAATTTGTGTAGGAAAATAAATATTAACAGTAGAAATTTATGAAATAGATAACCCAATGAGTGAATAACCATGGGACCATACCCCAAAGACACAATGTACTAATAATGTAGGGAACATAATAGAGACTCCCAAACATGTCTGTGATCTCAATAATACTACTCAGAAAATATTAGAAAAATGTAAGATAGAGGTTGCAGTATCAATAAGGCCTAAAATGAAAACACAACCTAATAATGAAATCTAAATCACTATGAATATTTTGAGAAATTTTTATTGTAAAAATAAAAGGTTTATGTGAAAACATCATGATCTGATAAAAGAGAAACACAAATGAAATATAATATAGCCTACCTATTTTTTATGGTTTCAGATAAAAAAATATATGAAACCATAACTACACTATGTCCAAAGAATTGAGGGATGGATGCTTTGCAGTCGTAAAAAAAAATTTCCACCTCTAAAGAGTTTATAACCCTCGTATTTCTCAAATAACTTTTTTTTTTAAATTTCACATGTGGTATCCATATGATGGCGACCCCAAAAGATGGAAGAATGACTATAAATGATTGGGGACACAGAATAGAGGCAACCAAAGGTGTCCATTGAATCCAACAATTAATGTATTGTTTGATAGATTAATGATTTTCCCTGAAATTTTTTTACTGAAAAAAATGAATCAGTTTGTACTCACGAAATCTATTTTTTTCATTGTAATAGATGATTAAATGTTGTAAGGAAATTTTCCCATAGAAGACAGACTATGGATTCTTCTCTATGGAAAAAATACATAGAAGGGTACATTGAAGTATTGGACATTAAACCACAGATTATTTTATTGGATATTACAAAACATACTTGAATTTGATCATGTATTGTTTTGAATTTACCAAAAAAACACATAGAATTAAATATTAAATGAAAATAATTAATTAGTAATAAAATTCATTAAAAATTAATATTTAAATAAAAATACATCCATTAATATATATTAAATTTATAAATAATATAAAATGAAATAATTATTTTTATGTGATAAAAAATCCACATTATTATATCAAATAAACCAATGAGATTCCAAATAACTATTATTCATAATATAAATGAAAAATGTTCATAGTAAAATTTGATTCATTTAAACAAAATAGATTAAAAAATAGATTAAAATTTTTAATTAAATTGAATAAAAAATGAATAATCACATAATTGTGTTTCTAAAAAATACACACTAAATATGAGAAATAGTTGATACATACAAAAAATTACCAATTTTTATAAAAAAATAAGGATTTATTATTTCTTTCCCTCAATAAATTTCAAAAAATATAAAATAAAATAACACTTTGGCATTGATATCACAATTTATTAAAATAATTAGATATAGAAATATCCATTAATAAAAGGACACATAAACACTAAAATAATATATGATAGTGTACAATATTTGTGTTTCATATATTACAACATGAATAGATTCCTAGGCATATAGTATATTTTGTTTGGGTACATAATATGAACTAAATAGGTATTTATTTCAACTACCTTATGTCCATAAGAGTGTAGGAAACAAGAAATTATGTTGACTTGTGGAATCAAATTGTATGATAATTAGTAGATTCTGATTAGAGTGACTTGTTGACTATTAAATGAATAAAATTAAAATATCTTTATTATTAGTTTTCATTGATGAAATACGTTTCAAATGATAAAATTCATGATTTAATGTTTATAAGGGTTATATTGTATACCATTTACCCATATATTTATTAATATATGATAAAATAAAATGGAAGGATAAAGAAAATAATGAGCCCATTATTAATAATATAAAATCAATATATATGAATGAGGTGATTGTCACGACCCGTCCCAGTGGGGCCCGAGCCATGACTCCCCAAGCCCACCTCCAATAGGCCAAGGGATGGTGATTAGCACCGAGTTTCCATATTACTAACATGGGAGGCAATGCCTATGTACTTGTAAACACGCACAAATATCCATGCCCACAATGATGAAATGTAAAAACCCCTAAGGAACAAAAATCATGCATACAACTAAACCCAACCAATAGAGTACAAATAAAGGTAGAGTACAAAAAAAGTAAACTAGGTTAGAATACAAGAACACACAAAAAAAGAGTCTGAAAACTGCAAAGTGCCACTAGTAAACACAAAAGGTACTCGGACTGCTGCTCATAGCCGTAGGAACTCCTCAGCCTGTAGGAAACTCAGGACGCTCGGTCCTACCCTGGTCCGCCCTGGACTATGTTAAAAGGCTGCTCATCTGCACAAGACACCAGACGTGCCGAAAAAGCCCGTGCAGGGGTGAGTATAACAATACTCAGTAGAGGACCACGAAAACCACAAAACAGTACACAAAGTAATGGTACAGTCTGCTATGCACAGTATATGTCTACATAACATAGAGAACAAAACAGATATACTCCAAACCCAAAACCATGGTCGAAAGACAAGTCACAAAACTGTATACCCCCGTTAGGGGTTCAGTTCGAAGATTCCGTGAAGCACTCATCCCAGGAGAACAGACTCCACGAGTCTTACAGCTATGATGACGTCCGTCCAAGAAGTACTATTAGTCGGGAACCATCACAAGAGGTAGTCACACTCATTACGGGAGACAAACTCTTTAATGGGATGATTTATGATAGATAGAAGCACTCATTATGGGAGACACACACTTTAGTGGGAAAGATCATGACACACATATGAGGATCACTACTAGGGCCATGGCAGATACCGCGACTCTTATGGATTCACAAGTTAGTTGATACACCAGCTAGGTAGAGGATCAACGCTCGATAGAGTTGGTCACGACAATGCCTGACTCGACCTAGGTTCCGGAATGGATAGAGGATCTTGATACGGGGCTCTCGGATGGATGCCTGACTCTATCACAGAAAGTCCTACTGAAGGGATCATACTCTTATGTCAGGAAATGATGCCTGGCCTTCAGGGGAACGAGAAGAAGGGGTACTAACCCAAATGAAATATGTCCAAGATACAGTGAACAAGAGGACCATTTCATTTTCCAAAAACTACACGACATGTAGAATGGTTACACGCTGTGTTGTCTGACCCCGGGTACTGCTCGTGTATGACGGCCCATGTTGTAGGCTAGTCGTTGTAGAATGACTGAGTACACGACATGTAGTACTATGTATATGTCGTGTCCGAGTGACTGGGGTTGGACCCATGTACACTGGCCATGTGCTCATAGACAGTTATCAACCTGTGTACTCTAACAAGTGTCCATGTATCCCCAGGATACACGTCGTGTCCCATGTAGCCGCTCCTTCCATGTTGTACACACCATGTTCTGAAGCCACGTAGGTCATCCAGTGTCCGTGTACTTCCCAAAATACACCCCAAGATTTGGTAAAAGTCCAACACACCTTTTTACCAGGGTCACACACCGGGCGATTCCTCTCTAACACCCAAAACCCTAGATGCCGCCAGTACTACAAGTCTTGTTCTTTAGAAGTACATGCCGTGTATTCTTAAAATTTCCAGAAACACGGACTTCCACCATCGTGCCTCTGGCGATGATCCGTTCGTCTATTCGGCCATCCGATCACCACGAAACCTCCAGGTGTTGGTCACCCGAACACCACGAAGCTTCTCTCGATGTTTTTGAACCTCTGATCGCCTCTGAAAATAGGATTTGATCTTCCCGCGTGACGAATGCTCGAAGAACGCCCTTTTTTGATCCGGTCCGATTCGTCATCCTCCATCGTCGTCTCACCTTTTCAAGGATGTTGCGGTGTCGAACCTTCGATTTGGGATCATTTCATCATGGAATGGATGCACAAAGTTCTGTTGTTCGTCACCCCGTGAATAACACGAAGAACTTTTGAGAACAGAAAGGGAGATAAATCTAATAAACAAAGTGAGGAACGAACCTCCACCATCATTCGTCACGGCGTTGATCGGCTCGTGTTAGCAGACTTAAACGGAGAAATAATCAACAATAACAAAACAACATAGATCAATTTCCCGAATCTTACCGATAAAACCCTCCCTCAAGAACGGATGAATCGGTGGATCATCTTTTTTTTGGTTGATCTGTTTTCATTATTTAAAATCAAAAAAGGGGAAAATATTTCAAATAACAAACCCCTACCTTAGTCGGGATTGATCGTTGATGAAGGTGTTTCACTTCCACCATCATCGAGATCCTTCAATTTCGTTGGCGCAATGATTATCAACATCGATCTATCGTCGTTCACTATTGAGGGTTTTCTCCAGTACTCTACGGATCCTCCAGCGATTTCTCCCAAAATTTCTTCAACAATCACCAAATGCTTAAACCATTAAAAATGGAAACATAATTGGAATTTAAGATACACTGTGTTATTAATGTCTTCGTCTTTTCATTATCGAGTCATTATGACGAGTCATTAAAAAGGAAACAGATGTCCCATCACTGTGCTGTAGCGGATGTTTCCATAAAAAATAAACATTTAGCAATTTATTTTATTTTCATTTTACTAAAAATGTCTAAAAATTAGCTTTTTCTCTCGACCCGCGCCGGTCGATGTTAAGCTCATTCATAATTAAAGTCATCGTCTTGGATGCCATGGTGCCCTCAGTTATTTATTCCGGGAATCTCTTTGGAAACTACCACATCCAAGTACTAGTGCCGACTCACTTAACTTAAAATAGATCTAACCACCATTTCGTGATCAATGGACCTTAGAATGATGTGTCATCATTGCGCCCGGTCTTGATATAATTCCATATAATATTAAAAAATAATACATGGAAAATCTGAGAAACTAAATTCTCCCCACCTTTGGAATTTATGTCCTCAAAAATCCAAAACAACATCTACTCAAAAAGATGTGGGTATTGGGCACAGATCTGGGCCTCTCGCTCCCATATTCTCTCGTGAAGATTGGCGTGCTACCACCAGACGTGCACCATGGAATCAATCACCCACAAAGGATCCTCTCATGCCATTCCTCAATATCTACTGGGTACTCAGAAAAGGTCACTCCATCGTCGATGTCCAGCTCGCCCCGGTCGATGACGTGCGACAGGTCATGCACGTACCTCCTCAGGTGCGACACGTGGAAGACATCATGTACCCAATGTAACCGTGGAGGTAGAGCTAGGTGGTACACCACCTCTCCAACTATGAACATAAACTGGAAGGGTCTGATGAACCTCGAAGGAAGATTTCCGCCTTGTCCAAATCTCCGTAACCCACGACAAGGTGAGACCTGAAAAAAAAATGTGGTCTCCCTCTTCGAACTCAAGAGGTCTCCATCGTTGGTTAGCATAAGACTTCTGCCGGCTCTGTGCAGTCTTCATCCACTCCCGGATGATATGCACCTTGTCTGTGGTAGCCCACACCAACTCTGGACCCATGAATGCTAACTCTCCGGGGTCGGTCTAGCAAAGTGCTGACCGGAAGGATCTCACGTGCAAGGCCTCGAAAGGTGTCATACCAATGGTGGATTGGTAGCTATGGTTGTACACAAACATTAGCAGTGGTAGGTGGTCCTCCCAACTATGACCAAAGTCCAAGATACAAGCTCACAACATATCCTCCAAAACTTGAATGGTACTCTCCGTCGAACCATCGGTCTGGGGATGAAACACTATGCAAAAGTGTAGATGACTCCCAAAATACACCAGTAATCCCTTATACAACTTGTATGTGAAGCGGGAATCTCGATCTGAGACTATATTCGAGGGGACTCCATGAAGCTGAACTATTCCTACAAATAGATGTGTCTCAAGCTCTCTATGGAACTCTACTCCCTGATAGCTAGGAAGTGGGCTGAGATTGTGAGTCGGTCAACGATCACATGGATGGAATCATGCCCCTTGGACTTCCATGGTATGCCTGTCACGAAGTCCATTTATACTCCATCCCACATCCACTCTGGAAATTCTAGGGGTGAGCTAATCATGCTGGAACCTAGTGCTCAGCCATCATTTTCTAGCAGTGAGGCATCGAGAAACGAACTCTACTACTGATTTCTTCATTCCTGACCACCAGAACTGTCATCGGAGATCCTGGTACATCATTTCCCCCCAATAAGTACCACTAAAGGGAATGTATGAAACTCCCTCAGGTTATCCTCCGGCAACGCCACTGGTACAATAGTGAATCCTCTAAAAATATGTATGTGCTCCCCACCTTGTGAATATCTATCTGGAGCATGTCCTCTGGATAACTGAGAACGTAAAGCCACACAGTCAACATCCCCATATTGTGCATCCCTAACTCACTATATGAGTGGAGGGGGGACAACCATCGACTGTAGGTAAGCTATATCCTCTCCATCCATGAAGGATAACTGCAACGCGGCTAACTTTTCTGTTGCCTTACTCAATAGTTGTGAGCTAGAAATTCTTCTAAGAGTGTCTGCCACCTTGTTCCCCTTCCCAGGATTATAGATTATCTCGAAATCATTGTCCTGGAAGAACTCTAGCCATTGTCTCTGCCGCAGATTCCCATATTTCTATGAAAAGATGTACCGGAGGCTCTTGTGGTCATAGTAGATGATAAACCGCTCACCCATTAGGTAGTGTTGCCACATCTTCAACGTGAACACCACCACTGCAAACTCGAGATCATGGGGTGCATGGTTCTACTCATGTGGAATAAGCTGGTGTGAACTATAAGCAATCACCACATGGTGCTACATCAGGAAACAAATGAGCCTAGTCTCTGATGCGTCGCAGAAAACTACGTATTCGACACCCTCCTCTAGCAATATCAAGACTAGGGTTCTCATCAAACTCTGTCTCAGCTGCTCAAAATACTATTGGAACTTCTCCGTCCATATGAAGGGTAGTACCTTACTAGTAGAGGCCATCATTGGTGCTGATATCTGGGAGAAATTAGGGATGAATCTTCGGTAATATCTTGCCAACTCAAGGAAGCTCCGCACCTCCTTCATACTCCGAGGTGGCTCCCATGCTAACATAGCCTCCACCTTATCTGGTTCCATAAATACTCAATCTACTGAGATGACATGTCCTAGAAAGTGGACCTCTTGAATCCAGAACTGGCACTTCAAGAGCTTCCCATAAAGGTGGTGCTCCCGAAGTACGTCCAGAACCATCCAAAAGTGTCTCGCGTGCTCCTCCTCTGACACCGAGTACACAAGGATTCCATTGATAAAGACCACTATGAATCGGTCCATGTATGGCTAGAAGATCTGGTTCATCATTCCCATGAACACTGTGGGGGCGTTTGTCAAGCCAAAAGGCATCAACAAGTACTCATTGTGACCATAGTATCATCTGAAAGCCGTATTTGGTATATCCTCGTCCCACCCTCATAGTTGATGCAAACCTGATCGAAGGTCAACCTTTGCGAACCACTATACCCCTCTTAGCTGATCAAAGAGGTCTTTGATTCTCGGTAATGGATACTTGTTCTTCACCGTCACCTGGTTCAGGCGCCGGTAATTCCAGCAAAACCTCAGACTCTCGTCTACCTTCTTTGGAAACAAGACTAGCGCCACCCAGGGTGAGACGATGGGTCTCACAAAACCCATGCTATGTAAATCCTCCAACTACAAACTCAGCTCGCAAAGTTCTGCGGGAGACATCTGATATGTTGATGAGGAAATAGGTTCTATCTTGGGGTGTAAGTCGATGCAGAGTTGATCACCCGGCGGGGAGGTAATCCTGGAACATTTTCAGGAATGACGTCCTCGTATTTCGTCACTACTGCTGGGAAATGGGAGCTCACAACATCCACTGCTCCGAGGGAAAGGATATCCAACTCATGAGCAACTGGCTGCAACCTCCTGTACATATGTCCATTCTGTATTGCCTTAGATTCCTTCTCTCTAACAAAGGAAAACTTCGTACCATCACGGTGGACACACTACACTCTTCGCCTAATACAGTCAATCTAGGCATAGATAGAAGATAACCAATCCATACCAAGATTGATGTCGCAAGGCCTCAACGCTACCGCCATGAGGTTCCATCCAAAACTCTCACCTTCAAGGGTAAGATCACACTGTCTGAAAAGATGTGTGATCATCGAGTATCTGCTCGTAGGTGTCTCCAAATGTAAGGATTGAGTCAATGGTTCTACTGGAATCTCGAGGTTTCGTAAAAGATATGTGGATATGAAGGAATGAATGGAACCTTTGTCTATAATCACGACATCTAAGGTGTATAAGATGCAAATCGTAACTCAAATCATCCCTGGAGCCCATGCGTCGTATTCCTCGACTGCATGCAGCTGTCCCCGCCCCTGTCCCCCTGCTCTCTAAGACTTGTGCGGACCTCCTAAGGTGGTGGTGGAAGTAAGTCGAAGTGTCTACCACCACCTGCAGCTCTCCATGCTCCTCTTCCATGTCCACGGCATAGTGGCTATGCCTGTTCCGTTCTCCGCCTCTGCCTTGGTGGTCCGTCCACGTCCTCCCTGTCAGCAGCTCGATGGGTTAGGGAAATCTCTAGCGAGATGTCCCCTACTGTCACATGTGTAGCATCGCTTCTCCCTAGGCTTCCTGGATCCAACCTGAGAGCCCTAGACTATCGATCCCTTGTCTGGTGTCCTCCTATGATGTTTACCACGTCTAGATCCATGTGCTTGACGTCGGATCCCTGCTTCTGGGGTCTCTGCACCTGTCTGTCTGATTTAGACTACCGGCGGCTATCTCTACATTTCCAAGAATTCTCTATCACCAAGGCCCGCTCGAGCACTCCAGAATAAGTCGATATTCATAGTGGAACGATACTATCTTGGATTTGTCATTTTAGACCTCACTCGAAGGCCCGATCTCTGAAGTACTGATCCCTGACCATATCCATCGAGTATCTGGCGAGGTTGGTGAACCTCGTTGAATAGTCATCTACTGTCATACTACCCTCTTGGAGCTGAAAAAGCTCTTGGATTCATTCATCTCTCAGCATAACAGGAGATAATCCCCCCTAAAGAGTCACTCAAACTCCTTCCATGAAAGAGTCTTCTCGTCGTGAGTCTTTCTGGTTAGAATCCACCATCATCCCGCCGAACCCTAATGAAGGCTCGCTCATAGGATCACCATCTCGTCTTCTGGTGTCCTCAATAAATGGAAAACTCTAGTCACTACCTCAAGCCAGTCCTCACCCACATGAGGTTCGGGCTCGCCTCGGAACTTGAGGGGTCTCTGTCTCTGTAACTCATGGAGAGCGCTAAGTTTGTGCTCCTTGCTGGTCGGTACTGCAGGTACCACTGGCTGCTCCACTGGTGGTGGAATAACTGGTACACCACCCGGTGGGAACGCCTGGGGAACTGGTCCCTATATCGAAGCCTCATCACTAAGGGGGTCATCCTCGTGATCGTGCTATTGAATCCTAGCGGGTATGCATCGTGGAGGCATCATGTAATGAAAAAAGATGTACCATGGTCAAAATGTATATCTGGATAGCTGACGCAAAGGACATGGAAACCAAAAACCATTCATATATGATGCATGTACCTTTTATTCCTCTGCAACAAGTGTTTTTTGGTACCGAGTCGAAAAGCAGGTGATCAGAATCTTGGTGTATGGATATGTCGGCCGCCGCACTAACACTGGAGTTTCTGGCTTGAAATCCGAACCCAAAACACTAAACACTCTTGCCCCAAACCAAAATCAGAGAATCTTGGTCCTAAGGTAGAACCCACCACCTATAATACCACACTTTCATGACCCGTCCCAGTGGGGCCCATTCCGTGACTCCCCAAGCCCGCCACCAATAGGCCAGGGGCTGGTGACTAGCACCGAGTAAGCATATTACTAACATGGGAGGCATTGCCTCTGTACCTGTACACATACACACATCTCCAAGACCACAATGATGAAATGTAAAAACCACTAAGGAATAAAATGGATTCATAAAAATAAACCCAACCAATAGAGTACAACGAAAGGTAGAGTACAAAAAAAAGTAAACTGGGCCAGAATACAAGCCCACCAAAACAAGTTTCTGAAAGCTGCAAAGTCCAACCTGTAAACACAAAAGGTACTAGGACTACTGCTCGTAGCCGTAGGAATGCCTCGGCTTGTAGGGAACTCAGAAATCCCGGCCATGCCCTGGTCCTCCATGGACTCTATCAAAAGGCAGCTCGTCTGCACAGGACAACAGACATGCATGCAAATCCCGTGCAGTGGTGTGTATAACAATACTTTGAAGAGGACCCCAAAAATCACAAAACAGTACAAAAAGTAAAGGTACAGTCATCTATGCCCAGTATATGTCTACAGAACATATAGAACAAACTAGATATACTCTAAACCCAAACCCATGATCTAGAGGAAAGTCACACAACCGCATAGCCCCGTTAGGGGTTCAGTTCAAAGATTCTGTGAAGCACTCGTCCCAGGAGAACACACTCCATGAGTTTTACAGCAATGATGACATCCTTCCGAGATGTACCGTTCTTCGGGAACATTCATTAGAGGTAGTCACACTCATTATGGGAGAAAAACTCTTGAGGGGGAAGATTTATGATAGATAGAAGCACTCATTACGGGAGACACACTCCTAAGTGGGAAAGATCACGATACACAGATGAGGATCACTGCCAGGGCCATGGCCGATACCGCGACTCATCCGGATTCACCATCTAGGTATATGGTAAACGCCTGGTAGAGTTGGTCACATCGATGCCTGACTCTACCTAGGGTAAAGAATGGATAGAGGATCTCAATCCGGGCCTCTTGGATGGATGCCTGACTCTATCACAGATTGTCCTGCTGAAGGGATCATACTCCTATGTGAGGAAATGATTCCCGACCTTCAATGGAACGAGAAGAAGGGGTAATAACCCAAATGAAAGATATCCAAGAAATGGTGAACAAGAGGACAATGTCGTTTTCCAAAAAGTACATGGAATGTAGAAAGGCTACACGCTGTGTTGTCTGACCCCGTTTACTGCCTGTGTACAACAGCCAGTGTCGTAGGTTGGTCGTTGTAGATAGACTGAGTACACGGCTTGTAGTATGATGTACACGCTGTGTCCGAGGGACTAGGGTTGTCCCCATGTATGCTTTCCATGTGACCTTACACAGTTATCAACCCATTTACTCTGACCTGTGTCTGTGTATCCCTGGGATAAATGTCGAGTCTCACATAGCCGGTCTTGTCATGCTGTACATGCCGAGTTCTGAAGCCGTGTAGATCATCCCGTGTCTGTGTAATTCCCAAAATACATGCTGAGCATCGAGAAAAGTCCAACACGATGTGCGAATAGGGTCACACACCCTATGATTCCTCTCTAACCCCTGAAACCCTATCCGTAGCCATTACTACACAGCGTGTTCTTCGTAAGTACACGCAGTGTATTCTGGAAATTTCCAGAAACACAGACTTCCACCGTCGCACCTCCGGTGATGATATGTTCATCGATCTGGCCGTCCCATCCCCACAAAACTTCCAGGTTTAGGTTACCCCGACACTATGAAGCTACTACTAATGATTTTGGACCTCCGATGGGCTCTAAAAACATGATTTTATCTACCCGTGTGAAGAACGCTCGAAGAATGCCCTTTTCCAATCTGGTCCGATTCGTTATCCACCACCATCGTCGTACCTCTGCAAGGTCGTTCCGGTGTCGAACCCCCGCCATCATTAGTCATGGCGTTGATCCGCTCCCGTTAGCAGGATTAAACGGAGAAGGAAACAACAATAACAAAACAACATGGATCAATTCCATGAATCATCCTGATAAAACGCTCCTTCATGAAGGAACTAATCTGCGGATCATCTTGTTCGTGGTTGATCCGTGTTTGTCATTTAAAATCTAAAACGAGGAAAAGAATTCAAATAACAAACCACTACCTCAGTCGGGATCGATTGCTGATGATGGTGTTGCCCTACCGCCGTCATCGAGATCCTTCGACGTCATTGGCACAATGATTCTCAACATCGATACGTCGTCGTTCTCCATTGAGGGTTTTCTCCAGCGCTCTGTGGATCCTCCAGGGATTTCTACCAAAAGTTCGTCAACGATCACTAATACCTTAAAACATTAAAAAGGGAAGCATGATTGGAATTTAAGATACACTACAATATTAATTACTCCATCTCTCCATTCTTGAGTCATTATAACACGTCATTAAAAATGAAATAGATGTCATGTCACTGCGCTGCAGCGGATGTTTCCATAATAACAAAATAAACATTTGGCAATTTAATTTATTTTCATTTTGATAAAAACCTCCAAAAGTTATCTTTTTCCCTAGACCTGCACCGGTCGAGTCTAGTCTCATTCATAAGTAATATCATCATCCGGGATGCCACGGTGCCCTCAAATTTTAAATCGTGGAATCCATTTAAAAACTGCCAAAACCATGCACAAGTGCCGACTCACATAACTTAAAAAAGATCAAACCACCATTCCGGGCTCACTGGACCTTGGAATGTTGTTCCGTCTTCATGGCCAGTCTCAAAATAATTCCATATAATATTTGAAAATATTACACAGAAAATTTGAGACATTACATTGATATTTTTATTCTTAGTAAAAGATTACATCGTCTAAATAATTTCACCTAGAGAGACATCATTATACTGTAGGGATACAAGAGGATCATACCCATTCTATGGGTCATTCTTGTAAAACTAAGGATACACCACCATTGGGGAGTCCTTTCTCAACATTTAATTGAAATTCATCAAACCAATGTGGTGGAGACAGTAGAAAAAGATCAATAGTATATGTTTCACATGAGTTCTTAATTTTATATTTATATATAATTTATTTCCTATATGGTTGATCTTTGGAATGCCATTTCTAATTTATTTGACATGGTTGAATGATTGTCGTTCAATCATTAAAAATCATTTAATAAATCATATAATAAATTTATTGCTTTACTTAAGATAAAATTTAGAAAAATAATGAAAATATAAAATCAAAATATATAAATATTTCTTATCAAAAAAATGAATGGAATCTTGTTCTTCATTTGGTCATACAGTATGTGATAATAGTAGCAGTGATATGGTTTATTCAAATGGTATAAGATATAATAGGGGTGACATAGAACGATCAATTTATTTTAACTATATCATAACATATGATATATGATACCATATAGTATGATTGTCATATTTCTTGGAATGAAATATTGAATCACATAATATGTTTGATATTATTACTATCGTAATATATAACCGAGGGGCATCAAAGGCAATATCACAACCAAAGGATTATATATCGTATAGTGTGATAGATAATCAATAATGTCATAGATTATTTAATATGTATATCATCAAATATAATATACATAGAAATTTTTGTACATTTTTATTTATGAATTGAATTGAATATTTCATACACTATTTATAAATAGTGGAAGGTGTATTTTCTGCTCTTTTTTAATTTATAATTTTTTTATAAATTAAATAATTTTAAATGTATTATAATTAATTATTAAATTATTATGAATGCTTTAAAAAATAAATATTCATTAATTTTAATTCTCGATATTTTAATACATGTTTCAGATTATATGACACAACTTCAAATTTAGATATAATTTATTTTTATTGAAATTTAAAGAGTAATATAAAATGAATTTAAAAAATAAATATGGAATAATATTAAAAAGTCTATATTTAATATTATGATTTTTTAGAAACATATAATTCGAATTACTCAAATTAAAAGGGCATTATTTAATATAATGTTTAAAAGTATCAAAAAAAATTATGATAAATTGTATGATTACTATTTAAATAAAATTTTATGTGATCTATTTAGATTTTTAAAATTCATTACATCATTGATAGCAGAATATAAAATATTTCTACTTCATTTGAAATTATAAAAAATTATATATAAATGTGAATATATAGTTTATAATTAGTATAAATATAATGTTATTAAATTTATTTTAACTATGTAATGTCTATGATATCTAACTGAATTATAAATCATTTATAATTCATGGGTTTATTAATTTTTCCAAAATTGTATATTTAATTATTAAATATAAGAATTCTTTTTTAAATAATATATTCCTTATTTTATTCAATTTTATAATTTTATTTTAGGAATATATGTATGATTATGTTTAAATTATTATACTACTTCAAGAAATTGTCATTATTACATATGAGGAGTTATAATATAGGCTTAAAAAATAATATATTTCTCTTCTTCCTTGAATATGGATTATACAAGGTTATGATTTTGAATTTAAAATTTTATTAATATTTATTCATTTTAGATATTATAATTATTACTCTATTTTGGTCTCCCTTGATAAAATTATACTTGGTAGTGGGACATTGGTCTAGATTGCTCATTGGCCAAGAGGAATAATCATTTCTATGAAAATATTGGTCCATTATCTATCATGTTAGGCTTACTCTTGTGGAAATTATTATTTTCACATTATTATAAGTATTTACATGAAATTGTTTCATTTATTATTCATAATATTATTCTATATATTTATTAATGTAGTTAGATTTTAATTTCATTTAAAAACACTAGATTTTAGTTTTGTAAAATTTTACACATCAATATGTTTTGAACATATTGATTTTGTGGATGAATAATATTCCAATATAAATAATTATAGGAATGCATACATGTAATGGGAATAAATGTGATAATATGGTGTGATTGAATTCCCTTTACCAATACAAAATCGTAGATTCCTTACAATTAAAATAAATGTCAAGACCAAAATTATTAAACAATATTGTTTTTACCATATCATGGTGACCCAATATTTTCTTATATTAAGAAAGAGATTAATGATGTGATCATAAGAATTGATTTCTTGTTTTTGGAAATTCATTTTGGATACTTATAGATATAAAAATATTAGTAAGGATATTATAGGTATGTTTTTTATATTATCCATATGATTGATTGGGTAATAAGTTTTCTATTCAACCATCCAAGAGTAATATATGATATGATTTTCATAACAGCTCACCAATATAGCTTGGTGGTAATATGAATGAAAATGATGTCTCATCTAATAGGTATATATGGGTTATATACCACAATATAATATGAATAGTAAGAATGGTAAATAATTCCTGTGGGATAAAATTTAATAAAATTCATTATAAAGATAAATTAAAATAGGATAATCATATGATAAAATAATTAGTTATAGATAAATACGCTCCATAATAATCCAAATTACTTATGAGATCATACATTAATTTAGATAATTTCAATATATGATAATTACTATTCTATCAAAAAACATTAAATTTATCTCATGAAATTAGATCTTCTAAATTTTAGTGTAACACATTACATAGTAATCAAATATTGAAGTTATTCAACACTGGAAAATAGATACTTATGAAAACGATATGTGAATTTACCAAAGGTTTTGTAATTCTATACATGAAGATTAGAGGAATGACATAATTTTTTAATGTACTCAATATGATTTAGTATGAAATATATAGACTAAATATATACTCTATGGATTAATTTTTCTCTTAATTTCATTCAAAAATCGTCATTAGAAGTTTTCTCACAATGTGAATTGAATATAAAATTTGTTCCCAAAATTATTATTGGGTAATTATAAATTGGGGTATTTAATTTCTAGGTTATTATTCTATATAGAATGAAAAAATTGGTGAAATTTCAAACTCGAAGAATTAAATTTCTTCAAATTGTCCAGCAAATGTTTATTTATGTATCCAATCCAAGAAATTGAAACATAATGTCAAATTTTCGAAAAAAGGAAAATGTTATCATATCATTGAATGTATTGGGATTCCTTAAGGAGTTTCAAAACATTCATGGTATATCAATAAAATATGTTAATATTATAGAAATAAATTCATTCATTTTTAAGAATGTATGATACCAAATGCATTCTTTTACAAAATGTTTGAATATGAAGAAGTTTTAAAAAAGGCAAGAAAATATAAAAATTGTAGTTTGAATTGAAATGATGACGAAAAGGGATGTTAAAATATGCAATTAAATGAAAATTAATAATCCATGATTTTAAGTATCTAAATTAAATATGTGAATTGTGATGTCATTTATCTTCTTTGATAAGAGGTATTGTTTGTAAATTAATTCTCATTTTGGAAAATATGAGATATGGAATTACATACACATGGTTTATTATTCAAAAAATTATATAACATCATTTTAGGAGAAGATATGAATAAAAAATATTCTATGATAATTGTACTTATATACTCATCTCCACTCTTTACTGATATATTTTAATGAATATATTCTTATTTTCAGTTTAATGCTATGATACCTATTATATTTTTTTGATAAATATTACCAATAAAGTAAATAAGCATAATTTCCTAAATAAAATAAAGTCATTCTGTATCTTATCATGATATTTTTAATTTTATATAGTGTATAAAAGGATATGGGGAGTTTTTTTGACTTTTAGATTCTCAATATTTAAGAACAAATGTAGTATACGAGTAAAAATAAAAAATTACATCCCATAATATTCTAAAAATTTAAGATTCTTTAATTTAAATATTAATGTATAGTGTAATTCAGTTACCAAAATATTTCAAAGAAAAAGTATAATGCAAAAGAATTCAATATTTATATTGATGATAAACATAAAATATTTATAATTTCCCATGGAATTTTATTAATAACAAAACATTTGATGTTGTGAAGATATTATGTTTAAAAATTTTATCATTTGAAATATGATTCATATAAATCAATATAATTAAATATTACATTCTATGTAGGTGTTAGTTACATAATAGTTTAGTGGGATTGTTTTATCCCATTGTCATATGGGGAAGGTGTATGAATTATAAAAAGATTAAATGAGTTTAATTAAACTATATATGTGTGGTAAACATATGGATAATTTATAATTATATAATATATGATAAAAAATGAAAATAATTATGTGTAATATTATTAATTTTACTAAATACTATTAGAATATAAATTTATTCATTCTATACAATTAATAATTCCAACTTTATCATTCTATCACATTTGTTTAATATATTACATAATGTGAAAAAAATATGACCTCTTAATGTGAGAATTTGTGTTTCCATTTACCAATTTCCATCATTGAGTACTATAGGTAGCAATTAAAAGTAATAGTTATAATGAGTAAGCTATTTTATAGAAATAAAAAATATTTCCTTAAGGTATAAATTGAGTTTTTTGTTATAAAATACCTATAAAGTATAAAACATAGAGTGTCATTCACTATATATTTTTGTATTATATGGGCCATGATTCATATTTAGAATTAATTATACTTGATCATAGGGAGAAATATTATATTAAAAAATCATATTTTTAAAATATTCTTTTGAAATATATGAGACTTACATAATTCGGTGGAAGATAGGTATTTTATTGATCATGTCTTCTAGTAGAGCATAACCATGATTGGATTTTTCTTCTTGTATAATGAGTCTAACATTTTGGGCCCTTCATTGAGATAGACTATTGAAGTGTACAATCCTACCTAAAAAATTCACATTGCATGTTTTTCTATCAGATGACGACATGTGATGCTCTCAACTATAAGGGTAAATGAAATGTGATGTATTAATTTTCATAGTGATTTTATACTCATATAGTCAAGAATATATGTGTAAGTATACCAAATTTATATATTTAATGTCACATGGTTAATCAATGTCTTGGACAGTGGGATCATATAAAAATAAATTATTTAATATTATTAAATTGGTGGAAATATTTATACATATACATATGTTTTATTTATAACACACAAGATACCTTTATAGCTTAAGTAATACTGAGGTTTTTTTAAAGGATTCAGTTTTTTTTAAATTATTGATTCATAAATTCAATTTTTTATGACATCATGTATCAAGAGTTAGAAAATAATGTTATAAAAAATTTCATTGAGTTTTACCGAAAACATATTATATAAATTAGTATTATAATTTATCGAAAAGGAGTTTTAGATTGAAATTCACAAAATTTTTCATATAATTTGATACATGGTGAATTTGAGGATAGCATTCCAAAAGTGTTTTGAAAAATATCTAAAAGGGGATTTTTGATATAGATTTATGTGTTATTGTATATGATATTATATGAGGTTAATCAAAACTAATTATATATGGATTTACTATAGGTGTATGATAGAAAGATATATTCCCTAAAGCCTTCATGTCATATTTTTTGATATCTATATGTCATATATTATGTCTTACATGTAATTTTAGTAATTTATCATACACAGTTTGTGTGTATCATAAGAAATGAAATAAATAAATCATTCCGATGAATTTTTTCATATCATAATGTACAAAATTATAAATTTATATATATTAGGTAAACCAATTTTATGATTCATAAGATCTTATGATTTTTTAGGAAGACAATTGTTAAAAGGTTAACGCATGCATTTATTTTAATTTATCAATCATTTATTATTGTCACTTGAAATGACCATTTGTATATGATAAAATTTGGATGGATAAATTTAATGAGTTATTTAGCTTCTTATATTTACACACAAATTTTTAAATATATAATTAAATACCATTGAAGGATCAAGAGTGTCTTTATGCCTTTATAAACATGCCAATGTCCATGGAGTTTTGGGATTTAATTAGTGGATTCTCTCATTAATATGTCTTTTTTATTATATATATATAATGAAGAACTATAATAGGAGGAAAGTATATTAGTTTCATGCCCATGTGATAGGCACTCTTATAATTTCGTGGATACACAACAATGGATTGAGTATATCTACTAACTTTAAGGTATATTTACTAAAATATTTTAATGTATATAATTATAGTATTTTGATACTGTAGGGTAATAATTATTTCAATATTTTATATTTATACATGATTATGAATATCAAAAAATATACATTAGTTGTAAAGACACATTTCTCTAGGCTGTAAAAAAAATATGAAATTTGATTTTTTGTCATTGGAATGGGGTTCATTATATGAACTAGAATTTTGATTGATATTTGTAATGTTTTAATATTGTGATGATATGTTTTCAGATTTGGAATGATTTTAAAGAGGTGTAATGGGTTCTTATAATGTATAAGTATAGGGTTGGAGAGTTATGATAGGTGACTAGGAACCTGAAGGCCCACCATAAAATGGGATATGTTCTGGTACTGCTAGTCTATCATTTTTTGATAACCACTAGGTTCTTAAAACTGTATAACTACCTATGGGTCAAAGGCTATAACATAATACAATTTATTTAGAAACTGGTTTTAAAAACATATAATAAGTTGAATGTCTCCAGGTATGGGTGTTGAATAGTGGAAATAGTGATCAATATAGGGATAAGACATGGTTTTTTCAAATTCAGATGTTCGAGGTGCTTATCCAAAATAATAATGAGGGAGGATCCCATTTCATAGGTTTGAGTGTGTCATGATAATTTAGGTATTTATTTTATGAACCATGAAATTTGAAATGTTGTGGTGAATATCATTCTAGATACCTAGTTTGGATAATTTTGGCATAATTTTCACTTCTACACAACCAATATTTTACAGTTTTTCATAGTTTTATTCATATCGTAATGTAAAACCAAATAGGGATAGAACCTCCCTTTCTTCCATTAATCTATAAAAAACATGTTCCCCATAGCAAAGAGATGGTTTTTTTTGTTATTACGTTAGAATCAGATATAACGAATCACATCATAATGGATTGAATAGTTTAACATTATTAATAAATTTGTTACATACAGTGGTCTTACATTACATTTGAAAACAAAATTTAAAACACAATTGTATTATCATGTTGCATTATTCCCTCAATAATATCAATTCACATGGTAAACTTTTTGAATTCTACATTGGGAAGAAAAATTATTTTTCCTTAAAATACTTGTTAATATTTATTAATAGTGGAAGATAACATGAATCAATAATCTTAATAAATATCAAGTGGTAAATAAATAAACATACATTCAATTATATAAATTAAATAAGGAGGAATTTAATCCATTGATAATATCCGTAGTAATATTTAATGTATAATAATCAATATGGAAAACATATATAACCGAAAATAAATTCAATTTTATCATTAGCATGACTATCAGAATTAGATAATAAATAATCAATATCAAGAGGTAAATATTTGAAATATCATTTTATCTAATCAATAGGTGAGAATGAAATTCATCTAGAGATAATATCATAGTGAAAATGTTATTGATGATATTAACTGAATTATTAATGAAGGAAATGTTCAATTTTCACATTTTTTATTTGATTTTGAGGTATTTTTCATAGTTATTTTTGTAATATCTTTGTTGTGATTATTTGTTAGTATTTACTAGAAAAAAAAATAATTTTTTGGACACAAAATTATGTTTCATGGGGTCTGTACATAGTTTGTAGAATCCAAACCCCATCATAGGAGAGACCATGTTGCCAGGATAGTCATACTATCTAGGACGCCCGACTTTCCGCTAGTGGGTGTGGCTCATCGTGCTCCCAAACAAGAGGTTTTCTCTAAAGCACAAGGTCTACCACAAGAATGTCTAGATTCCACATGCATACCATGTATCAAAGTTTCTTCATGGAATAAGGTTCAACATGGTTACCACATGGTTAGTAAAATAATAAGTATTAATCATGTGGGCCATCTAGTTTATTAAAATATAAAATTTCATATTCTACCGTTTCTTAATTTTCACCCCAAATCCCCCTTTCTTGTGAAATTTAGGAATTAGATCCCTTAGAACCTCCTCTTATCCCTCTTGGATCTCATTAAATTGAGTATTTGGTAAATATTTTCTGTTTATCTCCATGAATTTTAGGTAATTACTTTTTTCTATATTTTTAACGTCTACTTGGGTTCTTCTTTCCCCTTTCATTGGATTCTTCTTTATCCAGTGAGTTGGTTTCCCTAATTTTGGTTGATCTATAGACCTTTGGGTTTAAAAATAATGTTTATTTTTTTATCATTCCATGTTATGGTCTTCTTATGGTGAGGTTGTGGTTTTCCTCTAGATTTTGAATTGTTTTGAGCATGGGCTAGGTATGAACACACTTTTATATTATTGGATGATTTTACTGTTCATAATTTTATTCTGGAAAGTGTTATATGGATTTTTTAGTGGTGAGAAATGTGTTTCCAAAAGGTTTTTATTTGCATATTGGTTGAAAGATGATGTTCTTAATGAAATTAATTGGGATTAATGTGTAATTTTACTTTTCTCTTTCTCAATGGGTTTTATAATATATTAAAGTTGTGAGAATCCTTTTTTAAAATGTATTTGTTGTGAGAATGGATGTGGAAGAGGTTTTTCCGTTGATAAATGGTCGGTTTCTAGTGTATTCATGTAGTTTTATTTTTGTATGTAAATGTAGAGTTATATGTGATATGTGGAATGGAATTGAGCACAAATTAATCGTAGGTGTATAGGTTTGTGGAAATGGACTAGTACAATACTCATATCGATGGATCTGAGGCATGATTCCCTCTAGTAGGATTGATTAAACAACACTAGAAAAACATGTGATGATTATTAGAGACCACTAGACATTAGAATGTGGTTCCCTATAGTGGCTCATGCATAATGATTTTGTTAGTTATGGTTCCTATTCCATGTTTTACCAATGTATGAGCTTCCAACGGTCCCACTATTCCTATAGAATTTAGGGATTACTTATGGTTCTATTACAATGTTTTTATCACTATTATAATATTATAGACCTTACATTTGTGATAATTTAAATTTATTCTTATATTGAAAATGTTTTCCCACAAAATTCTTAATTTTCTTCCAATTACCTTCTTAATAGATTCCTGTAAATATGTATTATAATGTTTTGGAATGAAATCTCTTTTGGGTGGAAATTTAATATGAATTTGACCACACCCTACATACACCGTCATTTGTTTATTGTTCATGTTATGTTTGACCTTGGTAATGTCATGATGATTAATGGTGGTTATGGTGGATCTAGTTTTATTGGTTTCTCTCTTGTAGGTTTTGGTGTTGTGGGCTTGAGGTTGAGGACCCTCTTAGTTGGTCGATCATCCCAAAACTGACAACATGTTTTATTATGTTTAAAGTCAATTCTATTGGATGGTTTTGAGATAGGATATAACGTATTTTATACCATGGTGTCATAGTTTATGTAATGTTAATGAAGATCAATAAGTACCCTTCAGTTTGCTTTATCCATTAACTATTCATTCTTAGAAGTGGGTCATGGTCTATATGTATTTTATTCTTTGTGTAGAGACACCTTTTTTCATAATTATACATTGACAAATTTCAATATATTTTTCCCAATCTAGGAACGGTGACGACGTGCGATTCTGAGGAGTGGTGTGCTCATAAATTTTTTTATAAATTTTATAAATATATTAAATATTATGAACATGTAATTGATTAAAAAAATGGATACCTATTAAAAGTTTGATCACATTGGATGTCTGGGACCATGGGGTCTAGAATGTGGTGTTTAACCTTGGTGTGATGTAAAATGAGTAAGCATGGTACGTTCAGACACCACACTTTTTAGAGATGTTCTTAATCGGTGTATTAAATTTATTAATATTTTAAATTAATAGCTCACACCAAAATAACTCACGAGAATGGATATAGAAAAAAAATATGAGACCATGATTGAGTTTAGAGTGTTTATTTTACATTAGGTGGGCTATAACCATTATCAACATTAGGTGTTCAGCCTATATTCCATCATTGATGGGTAATGAAGAAATTAAATAATTATTTATTTAATTATTACATTATTTCCATAACAAAATTTAGGGTTATAAAATATCATTTTAGAGGAATTCCCTCATAACCCTATTTTTTCAATAATGGCACCCAGTATATTTTTTTCTTCTTCATGTTGATGATTGAAAAATGAACAAAGATGATGAAATCATGGTTCCAAGAGGATCGTAGAGAGACGAACATAGTATCGTCTTTTGATTTTTGTGAAATTATGATCTTCATTGTTGACATTTCATCCGATAAAGGTAGGACTCTTTCTTGTTTTTTTCTTCCATGAAAGAATATTTTTTTCTATTGTTAGTCTCTTCTTCAACCTACACCTTTGATCAAAACTCTGTTTGAGGCCAAGTACCAATTTACTTTTTTTATTAGTATTTTTAACAATGATACCCTATTCTCAATTTCTTACATAGAATTCTTGTTTGGAGATGAATAAAATCCTTTTTAATGGTACATTTACCCCTTCATATTCACATTTTCACCATGGTATCACCAAGGATTGTGATTCAACAGTTTTCATGTGGCCCAAGCTCGATCATCTACCATGACTGAGACACACTCATGCCAGAATCATGCAACAACAACAGAATCGCTAGTGGAGAATGGATCTATGTAGATCGGGACCCAAAGATCCCAGATATAAGATTGTTTCATCATTTGAGGTTGTAATGATTGCGCGATGTCTTATGGAAGGTTTTGGTGGTGTGATTTGGGCCTAGAAGACGCTTCAACACAGTTACGGTGAGGCGAGCAGGCAAATCCAGTGGCTGGGCAAGGTGGTCTAATGACTCCCATCTAGGCAGGGGCAGTGCCACCTAGGCAATGTAGCACTAGCGGTTCGATGTGGAGTAGAAGAGTGGGTTAGAGTGAGAAGGGAGGTCCAATACAGACAGGTCGGCCCATCAGTTAGTGGATGTGGCTCCATAGGTGGCACATCGAAGGCGCATGCGATAGTCAACATGAAGTGGTCCAACTAGGTAGCCAATGGGGGTGCACAAGGGCGGCGTCTATGCTAGATATGACAGAAGGATGTTGAACCCAAATAGGTAAAAAGAAAAATTAAAATAATAATAATAAAATAAATATAATAATATCAATAATATTATTATTATTAGTCTTTAAACCCCCATAACTCTCATTCAGGGATATTGACTATTGTTCCATCAATAGTGGAATGACCCCATTTTCAATATAGTTTTTAAGACTATTTTGAGTAATATTCACTGATTTGTAGCTTCCACCCATAAACACCAATGAAATATTAAATTTAACAACACTATTAAATCTTTTACTCCCCTTAACTCCTACATTTGACGACAGATTAACATGTCGTCATCGGCGGCACGACCCCGGTCCTTCAGTAGAGTTTTCAAGACAATTTTGATATTTTTAATCTAAATTCACAAGGTCGTCCCTTGCATATTCATTTCCAGATAAATGTAGTGACATACAAATTTCCTATCAAATGCATTTTTAGGTCGAATGAATAGTTGATGTTGTGTGTTTTTTCCAAGGATCACAATATTGTGGTCTGTTTGGATGTGTGGAGCTTTATTCATGATATATTTAATGTGGGAACATAAAATGAATATAAATGGAATATCCTTTTGATGTGCATAATGATAATCCATTAATTACATTAGAAATAGATCATATGAGAGTGGAGATGATGTATGATAAGCTGTAGAGAAAGAGTATGGGGCCATTTGATGATAAATGTCAATGAAATAATGTTCTTGCCTTCAGAAAAATGATGAGAATCATTCACTCATCAGTCTCTTGACAAGAAGTGTTATTTACTATTCGAGAACACGAGAACTTATAGTGATAATTGTTTACAATTTAGTACCTAAGTATGTTTGGGAACAAGACCAGGTTATGTGGTTGGGACACATATCATTAGGGCCCTTCATGCACTATTTGAAACATTATGAACATTCTATCTCTAGTATATCCTTATTTTGGACTCATATTTTGGTTTATGAGTAGCGTATTCTAAATGCATTTCCAAGTAGAATGAAATAGTTCCATCCTTAGTGGCTTTGGAGATGAAATTTTAGATTTTCTAGGTGTGACACATATCTGGTGAAATGCCTGATAATGGAAATGGTAGATGTGATATTTTAGAATCCTAAGATCAATACATGATTACCCTCTAACAAGGCTTGGTAGTGGTGTTGTCCATTTATTCATCATGTATTATCCTCCAACTGGGCTTGTTAGTGTCCATCAATGTTGAAACATCACGGCATACCCACCAGTGGGGTAGGGTAGAGGATTTATCTAATTATTCATCAAGTAATACCCTCTTGTGGGGCTTGGTAGTGGATTTTACCGATGAATTTTCAAGGATTACCTTACAAAGGGTCACGATAGTTGAATTCACCATTTACTATTCAGGGTTAGCATTGGTGATTACTGATGAATCATGATGAGACACGTTTTGGTTGTACCATTGGACTCATGAGAAGGGGGATGCATTTCGCACCAAGACACATCCTTGTGATGTGACCTAAAACTATGCAGGTGAGATAGTGCTGCCCAAAGAGGATAGTATCATGGTATGGTGATTGTGTCCCATTGACAAGTATTTTAATGATGATGTGTGGGATGCTAGGAATTGATGGTGGTTGCTTCTAAGAATGTTGGATACTCATTTTATTAGGATTATTTGTGATATGGAGAACCTATTACTCTTTAAATTGGGTTTCTTTGACTGAAAATACAAATATATATATATATATACTATTTCCAGTACCTGATCCTTGGGATTTAGTTACTCAAGTTACATGAGATATGAATACTCATGATGTATTCCTTAGGATTTCTGTGTCTAGATTCCCATGGTTTGATGAGTCTACTCTCCTACTATATGTAGCGATGTCTCGATAAATAAAATTAATATTCTCTCCATTTATATCACATTGTGTTCGTATGGACTTAATTCAATCTCTTGTTGGGTTAAAAATAAATCATTTTTCTTTACCTTGTCATATCTATGACATTCTTTTTTATAGTATCTCTTATGGATCCTCCATCGCCATTTCATGGTGTTATACTGGGTATGTAGATACTCACCCCTGCATGGGATTCACCCAAAACAATGTCATTTAATTTTTATATAACGGATGGGTTGATTGTGATTTCATCGAAGCATAGGGATAAGAGCTGTATAGATAGCGTACGGTGGTCTTTGTTGGAATACAAAATATGGTTTCTCTAGGATGTTACTCTTTTTTATATTCCTTCTATTAGGGATATGTTTATAGTTTTGGAATATTTTTCCTTCTTCAGTTATTAGTATACAGTACCATAAATTTTTTTTATGTATAGGTTCATACAAGTTCTTTTTATTATATTTAATTTTCATCTTTTATATCTTTTACCTCTAGACATTTATGTTATATTAGTTGTGTGTGTGTGTGTGTATGTTTACAAAAGGACCTCACTAAGTTTTTATACCTTTTTTTCTAGTCACTAACCATTGGCCTCTTGATGTGAGCTTGTAGAAGTTGATGCTCGAGCCCCGACATAGTTTGGTTTGTGAAAAAGCGGTATCAGAGCTTGTTTTACCCTTGGTACATTGTTCAGATGTTTTACTAAAGTGTCATTTTATGGGTTTTTGGAAACATTATCGACGTGTCTCGATAGCTTCTCCCCTAACAGGGAGTGTAGTGATAGTGCAACTTTTGACGTAGCCATTCCCCAGGACCCTGATAACCTGCTTGTGGACTAGGCATGCTGATTCACTTGTTATTGTAGACAATGGTACATGAATCATATAGGATGGATTCTCTGACGGTCCATATTGAGTGAAGTCCCCTTTGATTTTATTCATGTTATATGTATATGGTCATCAAACTATAGTACTTCTAGAAAAATTATAGGATGGCTCTATGAAGACATATAACCAGGTTACTAGCTCCAGATCATGATTATGACCTTACATGTTACGAGTCCTTAGTTTATGGGCTATCCCATGATCTCTTTTCTCCAAGTGGACTAGATGTGGAATCTCCGCCACTGAAGAAACAATTAGCAACAACAGTATTGTCTATGTAAAAGCGTATTTTGATCACTCTTTTTAGGTTCCATCGCTAGAGTTCACTTAAGATTCATTGTGATCCAGATCCTCAGGCAGTGGAGAACTGATTGGAGTCATTAGTCCACTTCGTTTGGCTTTTCCAGACACTAGATGACCAAATGGTGACTTTGGAAGCCAGCCTTTTTCTCAGGCCATCTTGGAGCTGGAGGATTATGATTACTCAGATGAATGATGAGTCAACACTCTAATGAGATTATTTCCAATTTCTATTTTTTGAGGAGTACATCCCCACATGCTTTCTATCTATTAGGATTAAATAGCTTCTTGAGCTGCGGTAGGGAGCCATGACAATGGTTGTGTATGTGTCTCGGAATATTTACCATACATGTTACTCTCTTGATATGATTAATGACAACTAATATAGAGCATAGATTCTTGATCATGGTCTATACCAAGTGATATGTTCTAGTATAGTGCCCATGGACATCCCTACATATGTTGGGGAGCTAGAGAGGGCACTTGTGATAGATGATTTTATATTGTAGTGGATCAGGTTATCTAGGCCTGACGATGATCGCTTTAAAGGAGAGACATCCATGATAGTGTTTGGACATCAGTAAAGAGGGATATAGCCATGGAAGCCATTCTATGATAAGGCTCGACCATGTGGTTGAACAGTAATAGGATAGGGAATACCATCAGGTCATCCCATAGACTGTCAATGTTGTACCTATGACTGCTGATGTAACATAGCATGAGACTGCCTGACAAAATGGGATGTTAATTCCAGGTAGGAAGCAGGTGGACCACCATAGATGAGGAAATACTGAGACATGGTGGTCTTTAGGGAGGTGGTGCTATCAGAGGAGTATGAGGACCAGGTGGTGGGGTGATGCAATTTGATCCTCCTACCCCCACTGGTGTATCCCACGTCCGGCACATTGTGCTGGTAGTCAGGGCCACATATAGCTACAGGACATGGATGTACATAATACTCCATTATTCAAGATTATAAGAGGTACACCTTCTATATTTTCTACAATTTTTTAGAATAACTTATTTGGAACTTGGTTAAGTGACCTTTTATCCATGCTCCATGCTTGATATTTTACTAGGCCCACACAAGGTGTTAGAGTCACCATGTGTCAATATTGTTCGATGTAGCTTTGAATGCACAAAGAAGATGGTTCCCCTCACTGAGATGCATTTTGTGATGCATGAAAAACCCTGAGGAAGATTCATTGCCACCCGAAGTGGATAGTATTGAGGATTTTTGGAAGATTCACTCAGACTTGTTCATTTAGGGAAAGGTTATGTAGTGGAGTGTCAGAGAGGGTCCCATCATTTCCATTGGAGTTTTTCTCCTTCTCTTTCTTTCTTGTAATTACACATGGGGTAAGGAAGAGTGTATTGTTCAGTGATTACTATCCTACCATTTAGATAAATGGCATAAAGTAAATTACATGTGAATTATATGTTAATATTCTTTAGGTTGTGTTAGTTTACTCATATTCCCTATTTGTTTTTACCTTTTCATACTAAATATCAACCTTGATCAAGTAGTCTTTTACTTGAGATTGTGGAGATCTATTGTAACACCAAGAGATTTTATGAGATATATTATTTTTAATTTCTTTGATGTCTTCTATTATACAATACACCAAGATTAGCTTGTACTATACACAACACCGTATTATCTTGTATTACACGCAACACTATTCTTGGCTCGTGTTACACAAAATTTCTAGTTCATTTTGTGGAAATTATTCTATGAAAAATTAAGTATAGATTTTGTTTAATGTATAAACTAAATAAGTTTTGAATATGTTATACGCAACACCAAACGGAGCATTCACTACATGCAGCCATAACTTGGCTTACATTACAAACAATCAAGACCATCCTCAATAGCATGTTTAGTACACAATGCCATGTTTCACTAAACGAGATATTATTATAATATTATTATGAACTAGCCGTTATGAATAATAATACCCCTTTTTGAAATTTTATAAATTTTACCTTTCAAAATGGACTTCATTTTTGGATTTGAAACATCAAAATTATCCTAGGGTGAATTTTGGGTATTTTTCTGAAAACATTCAATTTTTGATTAATAGTGAAAGCACTGGGTTACTATTTAACAACCGACTTTTTATTTAAATAATTATATATTTTATTTAAATTTATTTAGGTCAAAATTTATACATAATACCTATATAAGTTCAATGTAATTCATTGGAGTCATTTTATAATAATTTTAGATATATAAACATTTTATTGAACGTTTCACTGTCTTTTACCCACCTCTTTGGAGAATTTGAAAATTTACATAAAATTTAATTTTACCATTTCTATGAGTGGAATTTTGAAAATCTGAGTGACACGGTTAATATCAAGGAGTAAAATGTGGTTCAATAAGATAAAAATAATTTTTGATGAATAGCATCTTTTTACTTTTATTTATAACAGTTAAAAGTAAATAGGGTAATTATGGATAAAAATGATATGATTTTTACCCTAAAACATTTCCTAAATCTATTGGATAAACGTAATTAGACCAAAAACAACCTTAAGAAAAAAAATATTACCCTTTAGGTCCACTTGGATTAGATTAGGACAATTATTATTATTTTATTTAAAGAAGAGTTAAAATAGTTAAAATCAATGTTCAATAACTAAAACATTTTTAATATAGGATTATACATAAGATAAATTCGACTATAAATATTAATTAGAAGGATAAAAATATTTCCTACATAATGGTATTTTATTTATAATTTTTAGACATTAAATATTTTAATTTATGTATGACACAATGATGATGCAGTAATTACATTGTTAATTAAATATTAACATAATTGATGTTATAAATACCCAAATAATTGTAATTGGAGGCTTTTTAGGAATTAAAATACTTTTATAGGTTAATATTACATGTTATTATTGATTAAATTAACTTTTTTTGAACTAATAATGTTTTTATGATTTTCACAAAAATCAATTACCAAATTGTATCAAAATTGTCATAAAATAGTTTTTAAAACAAATATTATAGTATTAATTGTTATTATACACATAAAAATCTAAGGTTCATCCAAATGACTTATATAAGGATATATATATTAAAAAGGAACCACTTGTGGTTCGTTTGGCTTGTTATGGTATGTTTATTAACCATATAGTGAAATAAAACAAGTAAACACGGTAAAAGTTAAATTATTTAACTTAGAGTTAAATCTAAATGAAAAGGTTAAAATAGTAACCTAAACTTGTATAAAACCTTTTTGTTGAGAGGATTTAGACCCATACCAACTTTAAATTTTTAATAAATCAATTTGGAGCTATTATAAACCGAATATGACTTTATTATAAAATAATATTTTATGTTTTTTCTAAAGTTCCCTTCTCCTCCCTTATAAAACGAAACCTCCTCCCTCTTCTCATTACACGATTTTGAGCCACAAATCTCAGAAAAAACCTGCCCATTTCCCTTATAATATTCCCTAGAAACATAATATAGGTTTTTCGTATCCTCAAAAGACCAAATCTAGTTCCCTAAGAGGAAGCTTAAAAGAGGTGCGTCGAAGAAGAGGTAATCTCTTCTACCAATTCTTCCAAGTTTCATTCTTCTTAAACATCTTATTCATTAGTTGTTTCATTATAAAGTAATAAAATCAGTATCACTAATATTCTGATATGTTATTATTAATATTACCCAACCTCATTTCACCTTCTATCCATCCTAAGGAAAACGAAATCAATGCGCATTCGTACGTACGGAATACCATCTCCACGTCGTGGTGTAATCTATTTTCCACCACCACCTTACTTGGATTGGTATAATGGTGTAAATAATAACAATATATGATTATTAAAACATTATACTAATTCTGAGATATTATATCCTTAACTCTAATTCCACTCATATAATTATGGGAATGATATCATCGCTCGTGCGTATGTACGGATTACCATCTCCACGATGCGTTGAGATTCATTCTCCATGTTAACACATTTAAGAATAATTATAAAGTATATATATTAAATAATAATTACATATATGACATAAAAATTCTACTCTATTTATGTATATATATATTTGTTTCATATACTTACTTCCATTCAAGTCAATAAGGAAAGGAAAATAGTGTTCATGCGTACGTACGACCTACTATCTCCATGAATGGTGTATTTCAATTCATTCATCTAGGTATTATATAGATGTATATACTGAATATATATGATATATAAATCATTATTTACATTCTGGATGTAATTAAATCATGATATAATTAATAATAATATCAAGAACAACAAATCAAAACGCATACGATAAATGAAACAATTTTACCCAAAACACTGATTTAACATTAAATTTAAAAAAGAATGGGTCATATAAAGTCATAAGTGAACCATATATGTTATCATAACAATAAATATGATTTTTTAATAAGTCGATGAAATTATTTAAATCATTATATAGGAGGTTCAGATATGTACGAATCATATCGGACCTAAGGAAGGGGATAACTTTTCCAATCTCATTTTCATTAGAGATTGTTTATTCGTAAGTATTTACTTGGGTAATTTTTTTCATCCATGTACATAAAAATGTTTTTTATAAAGTGTTTAATATTATTCCATGAAGGTTTAAATTAATTTTTACCCATCTTTTTCTTTTAATTTTTGTTATGGAAGGAATATTTCATTTGATTACCATATAAGGAACTTTTTGACATTTCCGAACAAAGTACGAGGAGAATGTTTTTTTAACTTATACGAAATTAATGTATTTTTACGGTTTTAATAACGCTTTATTTTCAAGAAGCATACTCTAAAATATTTCATGACTATTTTCAACAAAATACTTCTCTTTTAAAATTTCAGTGAATTTTGTGAAAAGAAAATGATTTTGAATAAGAAAGGATATTTTCCTCAAGATTTCATTTCAAGTGTTTTATCAAAACCATTTTCCATCTAAGATGAAATTATTTCAGATGTGTATGTCTCAAGTATAATGTATCTATGATTTACATGGTTTCACTTTTCTTATGATTAAATGATATCCATTTGTTTTATATGGATTATGTTATGATGGGATGATGTTTATGAAACCCATTTTATTCTTTGGGTTATGATGAATGATTTCTGTTTATGTTGTGGCACATATAATAATGATTTCATTATTAGATTGGTGTGACCTATATCTCCCTCCAATTCATTCGGAAATGATTTATATCTCATGAGATAGACATGGATGGAATGTGAAGTTAATCTGGTTCAGTGATATAGGACTGGAATGAGGAGTGAACTCGATTCAGAAAGGGACTTTGTCAACTAATATGGTCTTGGAAGCAATGCCTTAGAATCTATAGAAATCAAATCATGTGATTAATGTTTTTTCCAGAATTATATTTTTTATTCCCGTTCTATTTTATCATGATTAATTTTTCTTTATGACCTATGCCTTACGTACTGCCAAGATTTATTTCATAACTCAAGATTTGGATGTGTAAACTTTATGTTCATGTTTTCAATTTCATATGTATATGGTTTGTTTTATTGTCTCCATGCTTACCTTTACTAAGCATTTGAGCTCACCCTTTATATGTTATGTTTTCCCCGAGATATAAAGAAAGGCTTTAGGTAAGAAAACAAAAGGGGAATATCTTTATGGGAGATGTTGAAGATCATTCACCACGATTAGAAGATAATGTTCTGACTTTCCAAAGACACTAAACTATTATGGTCCTTGTGTGTTTGTTTTTGTTATGTATTAATTATTCCGCAAAATTAATGTAATGTCTATGTACGCCAGGCTTCGGGACTCTACAGTTGGTATCAGAGGAAAGGTTTAGTTAACCTCTAGAAACTAGGATGTGTTAACTTTAGTGAGATCCCTAGAGATATTTCTAAGGTATGTCTAGGGATGTCCCTAGGGATTAGTATAAATATATGTTAAAGTCATAGAATTATGTTGATGATAATGAATAACAAAGGGTGAACCTAAGGTGTCCTGGATCAATGAATGTGTGATAAGTTAGACATCCCATAAGTAACATTTTATGATTATGTGTTTCCTCATTATTTTAACTGTTTCTTACACCATGCTTTTTGTTTTTAGTCAATGGAGGGAACCAGATGGAATTGGGTCAAAATTGAATCCAATGGAATGATTGGTGAATATGAGAAAAGAAATTGTGTAATTCCTAGAAATAATGATTTTGTGATTTTTGGGAATCAATCATCGCGATATATGATTAACAAGGTGGAATTTAGTGGTATTCCAAATTCATCTAATAAGAGGAAGATGGGCTTTTATGCATGTTCTCATGATGAGGAGAATAGAGAAATGAATATTGATATTTATAAATAAGGGATGAAGAACCTTGATGAATACATCAAATGGAGGGGAAGATGTTATCTATTTGGAGTGAAGGGTCATAGAGTGGCAGACTGTTATGGAGTTCAATGTCTTATCTGTGGAGAACATGGGCATTACCCAACTCAATGCCCAGACCTAAGAGGTTCTTCTAAATCAAGGAAGGACTTATTATATGACAATCTATGAAGAGGATGGTTTGATGTGTTTATGTATTGGTATTCCTGAATAATGTTGTTGAGGTACTTTTATAGTATATTGGAATACCTATATACTGGTCCATTGTGGTTTTCCATAAGAATATGGCTTCGGTAACCATGAAAAGTGATTGAGATATTTTTGGAAAGAAGATGATATGCGCATAATTAATGGATAAGGATAAAATAAAATTTTTGATAGTATTCATGATCTTGTGACTAATATAAGGACACAATGATATCATTGTTTGAGTATAACGAATTTTTGGGATTTTGGAATGTGGAAAGAGACAGATTTTGACAACATTCATGTTTTTAACTAATGTTCTATGGTAATTCATGTTGTAAGAGAATACATGATTAAGGTATTAACTTTTTTGGAATTTGACCAACAAGATATATCATATGATATATGGGGGATAAATGATGGTATTCACATGCTTGGTAGATGACATTTCTAGTAATTGTTTTCTTTATACTATGAGAATGGATAGAAGTATTTTAGATAAGCCTAAAGATTGGAAGGTATTATGTTGGACATAAGTTAGTATTGTTTAAGGCTATAATTTTTTTTGATATTATTTTTGTAATGTTATAATAATGTATTTTTAGAAAAAGGACAACCTGCAGGATGGGCGACAACCCGTCGCGTCGGACAAGGCTTTGGAAATCGAACCCACAACCGAAGTGAAATAGACCTTTACCAACTACCACTGGAATACAGGAAGTCCCTAGTTAGTATATACTAGTTTTATTATATTAAGAAGCATGATTTATGAAATATAAGTCCCTTTTAGGAACCATATATGATTAATCTCACTATAGATGGACTTATGTATTTTTGATGACTTTTTCTAACATTTTTTTTGAGACAGATGGAATGACCCATCATTCTATTACATGATCTGATAACACTTCACAAATGACAAATTAAACTTCATTTCATTAAGAGATGAAGTGGAAATTGTCCAAGGAACAACCAACGGTGAGATTGTACCAAAATCAAGAACGAATTTCTCCTAATTCCAATTTCTTCAGCTTTAGGGAAATGATCTTGAAAACCAAAAATGATGTGCTAGTGCCCTTATATATGATGAATTAGATTATACCTTAGATCTTCACAATTTTATGGCTTTGTGATTGTTGATTTTTTCATAGCCATGTCCTCTACCACTCTTCATTAGAAGTTTATGGTAATATTTCACTTCCATATCCATATTTTCACCTATGTTCTCTTATGTGGAAACTCATTAATGAGTTAATTTGGGTAACTGTTATGTTTTTTACATTACTTTTTAAAATTAAGATTTATAATTCCTTTTTACGATGTGGGTTTCTATGAATGAAACTTTCAACTAGAAAACGATTTATAACCTCGACGAATTTCGAGGGCGAAATTCATTTTGAGGGGGGTAGAATGTAACACCCTAAGATTTTATGAGATATATTATTTTTAATTTCTTTGATGTCTTCTATTATACACTAAAACAATATTATCTTGTACTATACAACATTATATTAGCTTGTAGTATACGCAACACAATTCTTGGCTCGGGTAACAGGCAATTTCAATTTCATTTTGTGGAAATTATTCTACACAACATTAAGTATAGATTTTGATTAATGTATAAATTAAATAATTTTTGAATATGTTATAATCAACACCAAACAGAGATTTTACTACACGCTTCCCTGACTTGGCTTACATTACACGCAATCAAGACCTTCCTCGATGGCATGTGTAGTACGCAATGCCGAGTTTTACTAAACGAGATGTTATTATAATATTATTATGAACTAGCAGTTATGAATAGTAATACCCACTTTTTGATATTTTAAAAATTGTATCTTTCAAAATGGACTTCATTTTTGGATTCTGAACATTGAAATTAGCCTTGGGTGAGTTTTTGTTATTTTTCTGAAAACATTCAATTTTTGTGGAATAGTGAAAACATTGGGTTACTATTTAAAAAACGACTTTTTATTTAAATAATTATTTATTTTATTTAAATATATTTTAGGTAAAAATTGATATATAATACCTATATAAGTTCAATTTAATTCATTTGAGTCATTTTATAATAGTTTTAGATATATAAAAATTTTATTGAACTTTTCACTGTCTTTTACCAACATCGTAGGAGAATTTGGAAATTTACAGAAATCATAATTTTACCGCTTCTGTGAGTGGAATTTCGAAAATCCAAGAGACACGGTTAATATCAAGGAGTAAAATTTTGTTCAATAAGATAAAAATAATTTTTGGTGAATAGTAACTTTTTACTTTTATTTACCATGGTTAAAAGTAAATAGGGTGATTAATGGTAAAAATGATATTATTATTACCCTAACACATGTCCTAATTCTACTGGATAAATGTAATTCAACCAAAAAAACCATAGGAATAAAATATTACCGTTTAGATCCCCTTGTATTAGAGTAGGACACTTATTATTATTTTATTTAAAGAAGAGTTAAAATAGTTAAAATCAAAGTTTAATAACTAAAACATTTTTAATATAGGGTCATAAATAAGATAAATTCTACTATAAATATTCATTATAAATATAAAAATATTTCCTACATAATGGTAATTTATTTATAATTTTTAGACATTAAATAATTAAATTTATCTATGACATAATGATGATGTAGTAATTACCTTATTAATGAAATATTAACATAATTGATATTATAAATACCCAAATAAATATAATTTGAGACTGTTTATGAATTACACTAATTTTATAGGTTAATTTGACATGTTAGTATTGATTAAATTGAATTAGTTTGAACTAATAATGTTGTTATGGTTTTCACAAAAATCAATTACCAAATAGTATCAAATCTGACATAAAATAGTTTTTAAAAAAAATATTATATTATTAATTGTTATTATATTCCTAAAAAATATAAGGATCGGCCAAATGACTTAGATAAGGTTATATATATTAAAGATGAACCACTTGGGGTTCTTTTTTCTTATTATGGTAAGTTTGTTAACCATATAGTGTCATAAAACAATAATATACGGTAAAAGTTAAAATATTTATCTTAAAGTTAAATATAAATTATAAGGTTACAATAGTAACCTAAACATGTTTAAAACCTATTTTTTTAGATTATTTTGACCCATACCCTCTTTATCTTCGAAATACATTTATTTGGAGCTATTATAAACCGAATATGACTTTATTATAAAATAATATTTTAAGTTTTTCTTAAAGTGCCCATCTCCTCCCTTATAAAAGGGCACCTCCTCCATCTTCTCTTTACACAATTTTTGATCCTTCAATATCAAAAAAACCCTTCCCATTTCCATTATAAACTTCCCTTGAAACATAATAGAGGTTTTGGTCTCCTCAAAAGACCATATCTAGTTCCCTAAGAGGAAGCTTAAAAGAGGTGCGTCGAAGAAGAGGTAATCTCTTTTACCAACTCTTTCAAGTTTCTTTCTTCTTCAACTTCATCTTCTTTAGTTTTTTCATTATAAATTAATAAAATCAGTATCAATAATATACTGATATGTTATTATTAATATGAAACTACCCCATTTCACCTTATATCCATCCTATGGAAAACGAAATCACCGCGCGTGCGTACCTTCGGAATTCCGTCTCCACGCCGTGGTGTAATCTATTTTTCACCACCACCATACTTGGATGGGTATAATGGTGTAAAGAATAAAAATATATGATTATTATAACAAGATACTGATTCTGAGATATTATATCCTTAACTCAAATTCCACTCATATAATTATGGGAATGATATCATCGCTCGTGCGTACATACGGATTACTGTCTCCGCGATGTGATGAGATTTATTCTCCATGTTAACCATTTAAGAATAATTATAATGTATATATAATAAATAATGATGATATATATTAAATAATAATGTTACATTATTTATGTATAAATATTTGTGTCATATAATTACTTCCATTCAAGTCAATAGGGAAATGAAAACAACGTTCATGCGTACGTACGACCTGCCATCTCCATGAACGGTTTATTTCATTTAATTCTTCTAGATATTATATATATGTATATACTGAATATATATGATATATATATCATTATTTAAATTCTGGAAGTAATTAAATATTTATATAAGTAATAAAAATATAAAGAACAAAAAATCAAAACACGTACGATAAATGAAACGATTTTACCCGAAACACTTCTTTAACATGGAATTTACAAAAGAAAGGGTCATATAAAGAGATAAGTGAACCATATATGATATCATAACAATTAATATGATTCTATAATATGTCAATGACATTATTAAATCATTATATAGGAGTTTCGGATATGTACGAATCATATTGGACCTAAGTTAAGGGATATATTTTCCAATCTCATTTTTATCAGAGATTGTTTATTCGTAAGTATTTACGAGTTTATATTTTTCATCAATGTACATAAAAATGATTTTTATAAAGTGTTTATTATTATTCCATGTATGTTTTAAGTTATGTTTACCCCTATTTTACTTTTACTTTGTGTTATGGATGTAATCCTTCTTTTGTTTGCTATACGAGGAACTTTTTGACGTTTCCGAAAAATGTACGAGGATAATGTTTTTTTAATTTATATGGAATGAATGGATTCTTACAGTTTTAATAACACCTTATTTTCAAGAATCATACTCTAAATGATTTCATGACTATTTTCAACAAAATCTTTCTCATTTAAAATTGCATGTAATTTTGTGAAAGTTAAATTATTTTGAATATGAAAGGATATTTCCCTCAAGAATTCATTTCAAGTGTTTTATCAAAACCATTTTCCATCAAAGATGACATTATTTTACATGTGTATGTTTCATGTATAATATATCAATGATTTACATGGTTTCACTTTTTTTATGATGAAATGATATCCATTTGTTTTATATGGATTATGTTATGATGGGATGATGTTTATGAAACCCATTTTATTCTTTGGGTTATGATGGATGATTTATGTTTATGTTGTGGAACATGTAAGAATGATTTCATTATGAGATGGGTGGGACCTATATCTCCCTCCAATGAATTGGGTAATGATTTATATCTCATGAGATAGACATGGATGGAAAAGTAAGTTAATCTGGTTCAGTGATACAGGACTGAAACGAGGAGTGAACTCGATTCAGAAAGGGACTTTTTCCACTAAGATGGTATTGGCAGCAATGCCTTGGCTACTATGGAAATCATATCATGTTCTTAATGTTTTTCCACAATTAAATGTTTTATTCCCATGCAATTTTATCATGATAAAGTTTTATTTATGACCTATGCCTTACATACTGCGATGATTTATTTCACAACTCAAGATTTTGATGTGTAAACTTTATGTTCATGTTTTGAAGTTCAAATGTATATGGTTAGTTTTATTTTCTCCATTCATACCATTAATGAGAATTTCAGCTCACCCTTTATATGTTTTATTTTCTATAGGATATAAAGAAAGGATTTAGGTAAGAAAATAAAAGGGTAATATCATTACAGGAGATGTTGAAGAACTTTCATTATGATTAGAAGATTATATTATGAGTTTCCAAAGACACTAAACTATTACAGTACTTGTGTATTTGTTTTTGTTATGAATTAAGTATTATTCAAAAGTAAATTAATTTCTATGTACATCAGGCTTTGGGTCTCTACATCTATATTCATGTAGAATGCCTTGTGGTTTGCTCTGACCACATGAGTTTCAAAAACATATTCACCAAAAGTGACTTGAACCAGAAATGGTGATTCTAGTCTAACATTTTGTTCGACCATGAAATCTATATAGTGTATAATAAAAAAGAGGAAACATTATAGCTAAGGCATTTCACATGATGTCACGGTCTTGACAAGCATGGGATGTTTCTTAAAAGTTAGATTCCTTACAGATGACCCTGGTGGAGCAAGAGGGGAATTTTTTAATCAGTAAATGGTGTTGAATCCACTTCTTGAGCATGTAATAAAGTATCAGTTATGAGACATCAACTGTGAAGTCTTCTATGACTAGATATCATTGGTTTGTTTCACCACATGCATATTCTGAAGGAGGGAATAACGAGACATTGTTCTATAGAAAAAGAGTTATTCTAGTGACAAAAAAGTATTACAATGTATTATACCACCTTTACCTAACACCTATAGCTACAATGGAAATAAAGAACCTCCTATGTGCTGTAGTTGGGACGAAATGAATAGGATTTAATGGGAAAGGATGAACCATATACGGGCACAGTATCAGTATATATTTTTTTGGTTTTCTTTTCAGGGAAGAAAATAATGAAGATTTGAATTATGTAGAGACTCAGTTTCTTCTTAATAATACTCTGAAATGTTTTTATCAATTATTTTGGATCCATGTGCTAAGACGGTGTGTGATTCCGATTCTCACTGGGCCTGGAATTGATTTTTATAAAAATATTAAATATATTTTATATTACACACACATAATTGATTAATAAAAATTGTACATCTCTTTAAAGGATGATCAGATCAGAAATCTGAGACAACGGTTGGTTCTAAAACATAGTGGTTACCCTAGGTGAGAAATAAAATGATTCTGTGCAGTACATTTGGAAACCTTTCTCATTGGTAGTGTTTTAAATGAATGAATTATATTTATTAATTTATTCAATTAATAGCTCAAACCTATTTATCTCATGAAATGAGAATCAGATGAGAAATATCATACAACTGTTGAGTTTAGATCATTAGTTTTACCCTAGTTAGGGTCTAACCTTTGTTTTCATCAGGAGAGCGACTTATCTACCATCATTGATGAGTATTTAAATAATTAAATAAACATTTATTTAATTATTTTATTAAAACATTAATTTAATTTGGGGTTATAAATTCTCATTTTATATTAATTCCCTGTAACCATTTTTATAATGACGACAACCCCCAATCCTCTCTCCTCCTTCACATTGACAAATGAAAATTGAAGAAAGACGAAATGCGAATAACGAAAGACCCCTAGATCCTAGAAGATCGAGGAGTGGTGATTGTATCATCTTCTTTTGATCATTGAAAATGTGATATCATCATCAATAGCGATCGATAAAATATATTTAGGACTTGTTTGTTCTGTTATTATTCTATGAATTAAACATTGAAAATTCAGTTAGTAAAATATTCCACATGCACCTTTGATCAAACCATTTCATGACCCCATGTACCAATTTACTTTTTTATCAATTATTCTAACACCAGTACCCCATTCTTGATCACCACCTCATAAAACATGGGTTGTGATGAATAAAACCCCTTTTAATGGTTTTTTCACTTTTCTTCTACATGTATTTGACATTGGTGTCCCCATGTTTTGTGGTTCAATGATCACCAGGAGACCTAGAATGAGACATATTCTTGTCGGAATCATGAAACGACAACAAAATCACAAGTGGAGAAGATATCCACATAGTTCTGGACCTGAGGATCATAGATCTGATATCGATTCAAATTTTCATGTTTGAATGAATGTGTGATCGATTTTCAAAGTGGTTGTTGGTGAGATTTTTTCCAAGATGATCGTCTGGAATTATTCCTAGGATGTGAGTTGGGGGACTGTGGTGGCTGGGCGAGGCAGCTGAGCAACATTGGTGTAGGTAGGGGTGACATCTCCTGGGAGAGGCATCGCTTGAGGTTTGAGGTGGTGTAGAAGAGTTCGGTGGCGTGAGCAGGGGGTCCGGTGTGGTGTGTTCCATGCCGCAACAAGCCAAGGAGGCATTAGAGGTGGCACATACGGCAGACGACTTGTGGCGATCTAGGCAGGTAGCCAGAGGGGAGCATAGGGGAGGCATCCTCTTGTTAAGAAGAAGAAGGGGGGGACCCCAACGGGTAATAGGAAAAATGAAAAAAAAGAAAATAATGTAATAATAATATTTTTATTAATTAGTAAACCCCCATAACTCCTGCATGGGGGATCTGATTGATGTGCCATTAGTAGTGAAATGAACATATTTTCAGTATAGTCATTTTAATTTGGTTTCTCGTAATTTTCTCTAATCCATGTTAGAGTACTAGAAAATAGTCATGAAATAATAGGTTTAATATTACTATTTAAAATCTAACCTCCATAAATCCTATGTACAACGTCTGATTATCGTTCCATCATCAGTTTTATGACCCTAGTCCTTGAGTGGACATTTATTGACAATTTTATAGTTTTTTTGTATTTTGGCCTTATCTTTGTCATGTATATTTCCATAGAGTCTTCATTAAAAATGGAGTTTTTTGGACCTCAAAATAGGTGAGGAACTGTTGGCACATAGTTAGTATAAACCATGAACCTGCCCAGAAGTGATCATGTGCCCTAGAAGGTGGCACTATCTAGGCCACATTTGGGGGGTATATAATTGTGCACCTAGAGAAGAGTTTTGGTCTAAGGTGCATGGTCTACCACACATGTATGTTTGTTCAATATAAAATTGTGATGCATATTTTACTTAAGAACATAGGTGCCTCATTATTACCATATAATTTGTTAATCCATGAATATTAATTATTCATCCTATCAAAATCAATAAAATAAATAATTTCTTGTTATAACATACCCTAATTTTAACCCCATATCCAACCTTGCCCTCCCCATTTGGGAATTCCAGCTATTTGAAAATTATCCTCTCCCTCTTGGCTCCCATGAATTTCAATTGGGGTGTGGCCTTTGTTCTCCTTGAATCATCATGTATTCCACATTATTTTTTATTTATTCCTTCTTCTATGGTTCTACAATCATCATTATTTTTACTTCCTTATCTAGTAGGTTTCTTTCCTTAATGTCGGTTGAAGCATGGTTCTTTTTTTTATATAGGTTTCTATGGTTTGATCATTCCTTGATAGTGTTTCATTATGTTTTGGTTTTGGATATCTTCTAGATTTCAAAGAATCCATGCTTATGGTAGGTGATTCCAAGATTTTACATTATTGGATAATTTTAGTGTTCATTATGTTTTTAGTGAATATGTTTTTTTTATTTTCTATGTGTTGTGAAATGTGTTCTCAAAATTTTTTGATGTGGATATGGGTTGAATGAAGATTTTATAAAATAAATTTATTGGTTATCATATGTTCTCTCTTTATTATGATTGATAACTGGTTTCATAAATTTTGAAATCATGTGATGGTTGTTTTAAAATGGATTTTATGTTCATATGGATTTAGAAGAGGTTTAACCAATTGAAAATGTGTCTTTAATGTGTATTAAAATTTTTTCTATTTGTTTGTAGATGTTGTGATCTCTACGATATTTTTAATTTAATTTATCATAATGGGAATTCTAGGTAACTATGTGGGAGGACTAAGAATAATACTACAGCCGAATTGGAAGGGTTGGGGGCTAGTTCACTATTATAGGATTTATGCTATAACACTATCTAAAAATGGGATAATGATTAGAGACCACAAAAACAAGGGATGTTTTCCCCTCTAGTGGATATTTCACGAGGATGTTACTGTTATGGTTCATATGTATGTTTCAACAATGTATGAGATTCCCATGGTCACACTACTGTTAGATCCTATAGGGATTACCTATGGTGATCTTATGATGTTGTAATTACCGTTAAAATAATGTGGACCATAATATCATGTTAATTTCAAATTATATTCTTTTGAAATTTTATTAATAAAAATGTTTTCTTAAAAAATGTTTTTAATTTCATTTTTAAAACATTATTCTTATTTTAAATAATAATGTTACGGAACAGAATCTATTTTGGGTGGAATCCTATTAGAAATTGGAGCACACACTATATTCACCCTCACAAGTCTGTATATCCTGTTATGTTTGTCCATGGTAAATGAAATATGTTTTGTGATGATGATGGTGGATTAAATAGATAGTGGTTCTTCTCTTTCTAGTGTCGGTGGAGGTAGATTGAGATTGTTGCCCCTCTTGTTACATGGAGATTTTGGGTTTTGGGATTAATGGTTTCACTCCTGTTTTAGTGTTATGGTTTTGTATAAATATTTATATGGTTAACCTATGTTAGTTGTTTTTATTTTTTATATGTTTATTTTTAATAAAAATTTTATGTTTTGTTATTTTTTTGGATATCTAAATTTTTTTACTTAAGTGAAATCATTCCCAAATGTAATTTTTGATACCCATGACCTAGATTCCATTATCTGGGGATCGAGAATGCCCATTTCGGCCATGCCACATGTTGGGATGGGTGTCTGGTCAGATGGAATACCATGCCAAATTGTGAAATTAATTATGGGATTTCATGAACATAGGATCACAATACCTCTACAATCAATTCCATTCCCAATATAGTTTATAACTACTTCGTAAAAACTCATTTGGCTTGAAAAAATAATTTAACGGTAGTTTACTGATTCACATAATGAGGAAATTTATGCATTTAGGTGATATATATAATTATGAATAAACCGTGTCATTATATCCCTATAATTCCAAATATATTGAACAATCTATTTAATTCATTAACAATAATCATTACCATTAAATTTCTACTTTAATTCAAGAAAATTATGATCAGTATTTCCCTAATAAATTAAATAACATTCAATGTAACAATACATATATATAAATGTGATACATTTTATGAAATAACTATGTCCATGATAAAAAATAATTATATTTTTGTGAAATTTAATGTCTAAATATCAAATGATAGTGAATATTGCATCAGAATTTTAATGAATAAAAAACATTCAACAATGTTAACATAAATACTTTGCTGGTTAAAAATGATCATAAACATCCTAGAAGAAGAATTAATATGTTATCAATAAAATATTTACCCATTGGAGTAATAATAATGGTATTTTATCTTTTATGAATACAAATATTACTAAAATATCATTAATAACATTCTTTAGTAAAATATCATTCTTATTTGAAAAATCCTTATTTATAACTAAAAGTTCTAACAAATATTGATGATTATATTCCTCCAAATAAATATTTCAAACATATAATGGGAGATTTAAATTATTTAGTGGTCTTGATGGTAGGAAATTGCATACATATTTTTTATATTGAAATTGAGATTCATTTCCTATTTTCGATAAAATCCAAGGACGACTTGTTTTGAAAATGATATAAATATTCCATTGGAAATATTTTGTAAGATATTTTAAATGGTTAAATAATTCATTAATTAATAATTTTTAAAATTTTAAATACACTTTGAGTTCACTTTTTTAAAACCATGTTTTCTAAAGAATATATATTTCTCAATGAAGAGAGAAATGGAGTAATATTTTACTAAAAATATTTTCTCAAACATTATAATTACCTATATCTAGAAAAATGGTACTATAAATTTAAAATATCATAAATATCCATTGGAATATAACATTAAAAGGGTTGAATTATGAATTTGTTAAAAAATTTCTATCCACTAAAAATCAATAACAAACAATCTTGAATAGAATGATATTGTGAAATAATCTCACACAACGATCATAACCTTAAAGTGATAATTAATCAATGAATGGATTATATGAATCAAATTTAAATCCAAATAAAACAAGTTTAACTAAAATAAAATATTATAAAATATTATTTAACAAATAATATTATAATATTTATTTTTATTAATTTGTAATATAACCAAATGATAATAAATTGTGTTAAGAATTTATTTACAACTTGGTAACTTCTAAATAAACATCATAGGGTGAAATAAATATAATTAAAAAATACAATGAATTATGATGTATTAATGATAATACATGTAAAATGTTTTTTCTTTACACCATATAAATTAAATTAGGTTCATAAGATTATAATTTTCCTCAATGAAGATAAATTGAGATGAAGTCCCTTACCATAAGCATCCATTTGGATAAACATGCGTTCACATCTTGTAAAGTGGTTATAAATATTATAATAACTAATTATGTAACCATATAAATATTTATTATGTCATATATGATCCTTTTATAACATATTATCAATATTCTATTAATATTCCTTCATTACTTTCATTTTTTGGGTGTTAATTTCTTTATTTCCTCTTGGGTGGTTTGCCATGAATGATTAGGTACATTAACTTATTTTATTTTTATATCATCTATATAATAATAATAATGATATAATTATAATATTTAAAAATTAATTATAAATTTAAAGGAAATCATTAAATATATTTGTGATGAAATAATTATGATTCAATATTTGAGATGGTGGTTCATACATACACATAAGTTTTATTTCCATTTTACAACGATTATTATTGAAAAGCGGTAGGTAATGTTTTTCTTTGAAAATTATCCTAGCATAATTATTATCATATTTTTTTTAAATATAATTACATATATCATCCATGTTTAGTGGTTATGGAATAGAGTTACATCTTTTCATGATGTTTGTAGTCGATACGTAAACAAATGATGATATCATCTCTTTGTGAGTGAAATTGTAAGAAAGAAAACCATTTATTTTCTTTTAAGAATGATAAATGTATAAAAAAATATCATAATATTCTCATGTATATAATATATAATTATTAAACTTACCCTTATTACATTCCATGTACAGAGTTTGTGAAAATTTAATCAAATCGTTGCGTGAAATAGTAGTCCACTATACACAAGACTGATGTGATCATATCCCCAATTTAATGTAAAAAAATGATATATGATATAATGAATAAAATTGTATAATTATTTTAAAAATATAATATATATATATATATATGTATATACAATTTATATCCATCATCATACCGAACTATGATTGGTGGTAATGGAAAGGAATATAACATTGGTTCATGAGAAGGTAGTCCTCGATACACATGAATGATCATTTCATAACTCATTTGATCGAATTTGGGACTTTCTAGATCATTAAAATGTTCTAAAAATATATATCAATATGATTAATTTAATTAGTTTATTATATTATAAGGTTTTATGAATGATTTAAGGGGTTTTGGGAGGAAAAAACCCTTTATTGAAGAACATTACATCTTCTTTGGGTAAACACATTATGTTTATTCCAAAATCCTTCTTAGGATGGATTTATACCCAAACTATGGATTATAGAATTTGGGAATCCAATTTTTTAAGTGATATGGGAATATCATGTACGAACAAAAATGGTGTGAATGTGTGATTATGATAGGATATGGGTGATTTTATAAGTGTGGTGAGTGGAACACAAGTAATATTTAAAAAAAAAATGTATACCAAAATTTTCACATTCTGTAAAATTCCAAAATTTAGTAATAAAAATATTTATAAATTATAGTGTTTTTATATGACCATAAAATATATTTTTGAAATGTATTAAATACATTATATCCGTTATCTTTTCTGTTTAACTCACTATAAATCTATTTTTACCTTAACCATGACTTTTTTTTAATTTTTCATATAAAATTTTGGAAAAATTAAGCTAACCATATTTGAAAATATATATAATGTTGTTTCAAAATATAAAAACCTTTTTAAAAAGTCCAATCAAATAATATGAAAATTTTAATTTAAAATTAATCCAATTGTCATTATAATAAATAATGTTTTCAAAGAGAATGTTCTCAAAATATTACAAAGATAATATATGAAAATGATTCAGATGATGGAGGAATCACATGGCGGAGCGTCTGGGTGGAACCCTAGCCTGGATGATCCTGATTCGAGCACATCGAATACTGTTGATCCCTCACCTGATAATGTTTCTTCTCCTGCTTATAATTTTGATTGTGTTAGTCACAAAGAAATTTTCTGATGCGCGCCTTCAAAGGAACCTGTAGTGGAAGCGTCAGGTGTGAGGAAGTTAGCCGATGTCGTGAAATCGGCTGAGAATTTCCATGAGATTGGATGTACTCATCGTGGGAGGATTATTAAGAAAGGACTTATCGCGCATGTTTTTGCTAATCAAATTGCGGTTAAAGAGCGATTGAATCTTTGTCAATTCTCAATCATCGCTCGGGTTTTTTGTCCGAAGGGTGGACTGCTCTGGAAATTTCCTGATCTTTATCAAAGACTCTATCAGATTTGGGGGTTTGATGATTGGAAGATGATTTTGATGGTCCACTGTTATTATCACATCCTTTTTTAATCTGAGGAATCGAATAGTAGGGCATAGAGCTTCAGATTGGTTTCCCTAAAGCCTGGTGTTCTTCGAATTCATGAATGTGTTAGAAATTTTGATCCATAGAATGACAAGGATACACACGCTCAGGTCTATATTTGAATCCGTAGAATGAATTGGATTTATTGGCATCCTAGGATCATATCGGACATCGCCTCGTCGGTTGGAAACCCTATTTGAATGGACAAGCTTATGGATGATCCTAAATTTTGTCACTTCGTGAGAGTTTTGGTGGAAGTGGATAAGGAATCAACGCTGGTGGAGGAGGTTGTTCTTACAACCGGTGATGACAACATCAACCTGGATATCTAGTATGAACGACGACCGAGGTTTTGTCTCAATTGAAATTTCATTGGTCACATGGATTTCGAATGCAACCAGAACATGATTTGTGGTCTGTGAAAATTGAAAGGTCACACTGATGATCTCTATCTGAAAGAAAGGGCCAAGAGAAAGGTACAAGATATAGGCATGAATGACATCCCTCTAGTTGAGAAATGTTCACAATACTCTATGCAGTTTATTGCAGAACCTGATGTTTAGGTGGTAGTGAAAGGTCCAGATGTGGCTTCTCATACAGTTCAGATCAATGGTTTTATACTGGGGTTTGATGTCGCGTCAGAATCCCTACAGGTGAAGGGGATTCATCATGGCTCAGTGCAGGTGCATGGAATTCTGAATGATTTGGCTATTGAAGCAGCTGATCATTTTGTTGTTGCGACTGAATCCATGAAGGTGAAGAAGCTTCCTTAGGGCTTGATGTAGGTTTCTGAATATCTAAGTGCTTTGGTTTCTAAATCTGCTGATCATTCTGTCACACAGGCTCAGTCTGGGTCCTGATATCCAGTGATTTCTCAGGCAGTTCAGGGTCAATTAGAGGCTACTTCAGTGAATCTAGATGTTCATTGAGAGTCTGTGCAAGGTGTTGTTGTCTCTTTGCAGGTGAAGTCTCATTTCACTTACCCTTCTTTTGGGCCTGCCTTGCATGGGTCAGTGCCATCTGTTGTTAATAAAAAAATGCTATAGATTTTGTTACATGTATGGGATTGGAATATGATTGTCTTTATGAACAGAAAAGTGGGGATGTTCTTCCTACTAAATCACTTTTACAGGGGCAAGAGCATGATTTTACTATTGTGAAGGCACTAGATTCTTAGTCTGTTGAGAAGGTCAAAAATAGTGACAAAAATGATGATGGGTTCTTCTCTCAATTTCCTCTCTCTAAGGTTGTGAGGAAGTCTCCTTTGTAGAAAAGTCTAGAGGCAGTGGGCTCATTGAATTGGTTTTCACCTTGGACTGGTATTCTCTAGTCTGATGATAATGTGGAATGTAGCAGTGTGGAACAAGATCCCAATAATGCTTCCTCAGATATTACTAATGGAAGGAAAAAAGAAGAGTGAGAAGTAGGATAAATCAGTGAAATTGCACTGGGATGGTGGGCTTATGACTAGGTCTAAATCCTCATTATCATGAAGATTTTTTTTCTGGAACTGCCAAGGGCTTGAGAATTCTCCCACAGTCACAACCCGTAGGAATTTTATTGTGAAAAATAACCCTCTCCTTATTAGAATAGTTGCGCATCAGATGTATTTATGTAATTGGAAGTCCTTCAAATGGTCAACACTTGGGTACTCTTTGGATTCACATAATGCTGATCAGGTTTCCTCCGAGTCTCTTTGGGTTTTGAAGAATGACAGTGTTTCTTTGATATCTTCTTCTTTTTATCAATAATAGATCACTCTTTCAGTTGAGATATGTGTTTATGGTATGCCTTTTACTTTTTTATTCTTTAAATCAGTATATTGGGAGATGTAATCGTTGGACATATCTGGAAATCATAGTTAGGGAATTGTGACAAAATTGGGTAATTATTGGTGGTTTTAATTCGGTACTCCAGCCTGAGGAGAAGACATAAAATTACTTTAACAGGTTTTCTACATTTGAATTCTCTTCATGTATTGATTCTTGTGATCTGATTGAGGTTCTAATCATGGGGGCTGATTTTACCTGGCGTAGATACACTTTACATGGATTACAAGATAGTTAGCTTGATTGGTGTTTCAGTAATGTTAATAGGGGATATTAGGACTTTTCTATTTCTGATATTACTCTTCCTAGGGATAATTCGGACCACAATCCTCTTTTAATGGATTTCAATCTCCTCAGATTTAGATCTTCTCCCATAACATTCAGGTTCAATAATTCCTGGTTATCTACCGAATGTTGTAGGAGTATTTTCATTGTGACTTGGTAAAACCCTGTTATTGGAAGCCCCTTTCATATAATGGTTATGAAGTTGATGTCTATGAAGTTAAATCTCAAAGAGTGGAGTAATAAATATTTTTCATGCCTTGACCATGATATCCAAAATGCTGAGGATAATCTTTTGCACTATCAAAGGATTAATGAGTGTCAGGATGTTATGTCTAGGGAAGAGTTTCTGGCTCTCTCTAAATTTAATGTGTTAGTAGATTAAAAGGAAAGTCTTTCTCAGACTCAATATAATTTCTAGTGGTTGAAAGAATGGGATAGAAATACAGGACTTTTTCATTGCTTATATAGAGAGGAAAAGGTGAAATGTGGCATGAATTTACTCATGGTTAAACTGCCACACTATCAGGAATGATAGAAAAAACCACCTTATGAACATACTCTTTCATAGGTATACTAGAGATCATATCATTCTGAGAGGCCTCAACCGAAAGATAAATATTTCTGAACATTTCATGAATGTAGTCATGGTTAATAGTGTTCTCTTCCACTCTAAAAAATATATTTCTGATGCTGCTTGTAGCTATTTTGAGAATCATTACACTAAATTAGGGCATGATAACACTAAGGAAATGTTCAGCAATATTTTTCTTTCGGTTGAGGCCTCTCAGAATGATATGCTCTCTAGTATACCTATGAAGGAGGAAGTCTGGAATGTGGTTTTTTCTATGAATCTTGATAGTGTGGCCGGTCCAGATGGTTTCTCTAATAAATTCTTTATTGATTATTGGGATATTATTCACACAGACTTTTTCAATGCGGTTAGATATTTCTTTTATCATTATTATTTCCCTTTTAGTACCAATGCTTTCTTTGTTGCTCTGATTCCAAAAAAGTAGAATGCTCTTGACATTAGGGATTTCAGGCCAAAGTCGATTGGAACAATATTCCAAAAGTTATTAGAAAAATCTTGGTGAATAGATTGGTAAGTATTGCGAAGGAGTTTATTTCTACAGATCAATTTGGGTTTGTACCTGGAAGGAACATTCCAAATTGTTTATATATGGTGACTGAATGTGTGAATGTTATGAGTAAATAGGTGACGTATGGGAATATGGCTCTAAAATTTGACATTTTGAAGGATTTTGATATGATGAAATGGGGTTTTATTTTTGTGGTGTTATGAATGCATGGCTTTTCCAATGGCTTCTTTAATTTGATTAACTGGTTTCTTCAATGTTTTATTTTATCTGTTCTTGTGAATGCTTCTCCCAGAGGCTTCATTAAATGTTTCGGGGGAGTGAGAATAAGAGATCCCTTTTCTGGACTCCTTCTTGATATTGTAGAGGATTATTTGAGTACATGTCTTTCAGATATTGGGCATGCTGTTTTGTATCAGAAAATGATTGTTGGCAGATGTCTTTTTCCTCTTTCACATATTTTTTATGCTGAGGATAATTTTTTGATTGGAAAGGCTGATGGAATTACTATCTGATATATTAAGGCAGTTATTGGGAATTATGAGGTTGTTTCTGGACATGTTATCAGTTGGGATAAATCCTCTGTGTTTTTTGGGGAAGGGTTCATCCAAGAAAAAAAAATAGAGTAGCTTGGAAGCTTGGGGTTACAAGAGGGTATCTACCTTTTAACTATTTTGGGGATCCCATTTTCGGGGGTGCCATTAAAAGGAGTCATTTGGAAAATATCTATCTCAAAATTATCAATCAAATGGCTACCTGGAAAGGTAAATCTCTGTCTCATGTAGGGCAGGTCTGCTTAGTTTATTGTGTTATCACTTCTATGTGTGTCTATGTTTTTTCCTTTTACCGATGGCTTAGAACACTTCTTAAGGATTTACAAAGGCCCATTCGTGATTTTATCTAGTCTGGTTCAATTCATTAGTGGAAGCTTCTTACAGTTGCATGGATTGATATCATTTGTCTTGTTGACATGGGTGTTATGGGGATTAAGGACCTTAAGAGATTTAATGAATCTCTCATCAAAAATTTTACTTGGTTACTATTGTCTTCCAGTGTTATTTCTTTGGAGTTTTTGTGCAATAGATTTGGAACCATGCTTCTAAATGGGAACTATATTTATGTCTCATCCTCAATATTTTCATCTATTAAGCATGCTTATCGTAGTCTTGCAGAATCCTCTAAATGGGTTCTTTGTCGGAACTCTTATTTGAACTGCTAGAAGACTGTCTGGTTGTCATGTTCCATTACTGAACATACTCAAATTCTTTCGGATTTAAGTATATCTAAATTCATGAATTTCAAAATAATTTCATGGATCAGGGGTTTATTAATGATTCACTAAAAATTGAGTTGGTTAGTTATCAGTATTCTGCGGTGGATACTTTAATCTATTTTCACAGTCTTATTGGAACCTTTAGCACTAAGGAGGATTATAGATTCATGTGCATTGAAACCTCGATGGCTCCCTCTTGGCTACTCATATTTATTTTTGTCTTTATGATGCCGGATCGATATTTTCTTATGTGGAGGATTTGGAAGTGTAGATTACCTCTGCAATGGATGATGCAGCGTGCTATATTTTCTCTTGAAACTATTTTTTTTCGTTGTCTCGCTGCTGATGTGACTCTTGATCATTTATTTATATCTAGTTTGTAAAGACCCGTAAATTTCAAGGAAATATTTTTCTTAATTTTCTTTGGAATTTTACAAGAACGCAGTTTCTGACGGTACCTGATTCCGAGGCCCGGTGTGCCCAGAATCATTTTCTGAAGTTTGGCTCGGGTACGTTAAGTGAACGGACAAGCGGGTTTTTCTAACTTTTGAACCGGTGCCCGGAATCGAATTCTGAGGGTACCGATGAAATCATAGCGCCGGGATTTGCTTAGAAACGCCTCTTCCTGAGTTGCGTTTTCTCGGGTGTGGTTTTTATTTTTTGGGCTTAAAGTTTATAAATAAAATAATTTGTTCGACAAACTTTATTTTATTTCACTTGAAGCCACTTGAAAGCCACTTAAACTGAGTTGAAACGGATAGGGTGCTATCCAGAAATATCCTACCCTCTTGGTAGGATATTTTTGATGTGGGGCCCGCACGAGGCCCTCCGTTTCCTTCCGCTAAGTAACGCAACCGCGAAAACCCGTCATTATGAAAGTCAACTGACGCGTTTTATTAAATCCTTAAAGCATAATTTAATTGGGCGGTTTATTTCGTGAATTAAATGGGCGGTTTCATTCGTTGAATTACTTCAACGAATTGATGGGTCGTTACTTACCTTTTTCGTTTGTTGGCATTATAATAAAATAAGACCAAAAAGTCTTTGTGGAGAATTACTCGTTGATAGATTTTGTCAGAGGTTCTTGAGCCTTCATCCTCCTTCGCGAAGAATGAGAAGAACGCGAAGAACACCGAACCCACGGAAGTCGACGACGGGACGCCGTGTTCCGCGATGCCGACGTTCCCTTCCTGCAACATTCTTCTGCGACGTCTCCTCCTCCGCAATGAAATCTTCTATCAGCTGTTTGAGGTAAGAGACTTCGGGATTCTTTTAAATCTCCCTTGTGACTTTTTTAACAAAACACGGATTTAATTTTTATATAATTAAATTAAATCTGTTGTTTCTTGGTCCGTTGAGTTCGCCGACTCAACGCCGGATTCCGCGACGATGCGACGCCCTTCCGCGACGACGCGATGATCCCCTCCTTCCGCGACGAACAAATCCGCGAAGAACGTGCATGCGACGACGACTACGAGGTAGGGGTTGTTGTGAATAATTCCTATTCCCCGTGATCGTTTCTTTTAAAAGTGAAGAACCAGACAATAAGAACAATTTTAATCCATTAAAATTGTTGATTCATGTGTTGAATATATTTCTCCTGTTGTTTATCTCTAATGCGGAGGGTGCAGGCCAAACAAACACGGCCCGACAACCCTCCGCCATTCTTCGTTGTTGTGCGGATTCGACGGGCGACGACGAAACGTGCCGCAACGGATGTTTGATGGTTCCGCAGTGAAGAACGAGTCCCGGGAGGAACAACGGCGCAGACGGGAAGGAAAACGGACCACCGGAGCGACTCCAACGGCCCACGGAAGCCGCCAGCGGCCGGAGGCGGCGGCGCCCCGGCGCGACGCCGGCTGTCCAGGGCGATGCCCCGTGGGTGCCGCGGGGGTGTCACGAGGGGAGGGCGGCTCCCCCCCGCGTCGCTCGGCTGTCCAGGGCGACACCTCGCGGGTGCAGCGGGGGTGTCACGCAGGGGCGGCGGCTCCCCCCCCCCCCCTCGCGTCGCTCGGGTTGTCCAGGGCGACACCATGCGGGTGCCGCGGGGGTGTCACTTGGGGGTGGCGGCTCCCCCCCGCGTCACTCGGCCGCTCGGCCGAGCTAGGCCGGTCCACTCGGCTGGGCCACGCACTGGCCGGGCCGGACCGGGTTCTTCCGGGTCGACCCGGTTCGACCGACCCGGGGGGGGGGGGGGGTCGGCCTGGGTCGGCCCGGTCACGGACCCCCCATTTTCGGAGCGTTTCGGTCAAATGCCCGTAACATGAGCTACGGGCCTCCAAACGACTCTCCTTCAGCGGAAACACGATCCTTGGATCGAGACGGTCGTTTCGGTATATCGCACTCAAGGTTTCGGAATACTTTGAGTTCGGCCGGGTTGGTTCGTATACGAAACCAACCGGGCCCTCGGAGCGGAAATGCTCATATCTTGAGCTACGGACGTCCGATCGTCATTCCGTCGACTTTGTTGAATTCTTCTAAGTGAGACGGATCTTTTGGATCACTTCGCCTGAGGATTGGACGTAGGTGGAGTACGGTCGGGTTGGTTTTCCCTTAAAAACCAACTGGGCCCCTGGAATGAAAAAACCAATAACTCTCAGACTGGGCGTCTGATTGATGCATCGTCTGCGACGTTGAGTTCCTATTGACGATACAGAACTTTTGGATACATCATTTTCAGACATTGTGTCAGTTGATGTATCAGCCTCTCGGCTCATGGAGCGGACCCTCCCGAACGAGCTTTCTATGTGCGGGAACCATAGTGCTGGTTGTGACTGCTACTTCGACAGCGACGACCGTGCAGAGATCCTCAGTGGACTGCGGCGACAACCGTGCAGAGAATACTCAGTGGACTACGACGACGACCATGCAGAGAATCCTCAGTGGACTACGACGACGACTGTGCAGAGATCCTCAGTGGACTGCGACGACGACTGTGCAGAGGTCCTCAGTGGACTGCGACGACTACTGCACTTAGAGATCCTACGTGGATCAGTGCTACATGTCCTATGTGGGCCCGATCCTGTGTGGGTCTGATCCTATGTGGGTCAGCGCTCAGCGGTTCTGTGTGAGCCAGCGCCTACAGGTCCTGTGTGGGCCCGATCCTATGTGGGTCATTGCGGAGGTTAGTTACCTATCGATCCTTTGTGGGTCCGACAACTTAGATGGATCAGTGATCATCTTTATCGTCATCCGAAGAAGTATACCTGTGTGAGCTGAATCCCGTGTTACTCTCCTTTGTGGATTGTGTTGAGCTATCCTGTGTGGATTTACTATTTACTCTCCTTTTTGGATTGTGTTGAGCTATCATATGTGGATTTACTACTTACTCTCCTTTGTGGATTGTGTTGTGCTGTCCTGTGTGGGTTTACGTTTTCTTTCATGTGTGGACTGGGTTGTGCTTGGGCTCGGACGTTGGAGCCAAACGGGAATTGATGACTTAGGTATATGTATGGGCATATACCTAAGCAGTGTCGGTTGTTACTTCGTGATTGTATCTATCCTTTGTGTATTTCCGGAGACCTTCAGGGGACTCGGGGTCCCTACTGAGTATCTTATACTCACCCCTGCACGGGCTATGCCCGCACATCGTGGTGTTGGTTGCAGACGATAGACATCGCTGATCGTGGAGGAGGCGTGCGGAGCAGGACGGTACCTGGAGGTGGACCACTGGGCGGGACGTACTCGGAGCGGTCAGGTGGACCCGAGGTCTAGTGGAGGCTATCTGTACCCACCCTTCAGGTGGGACTCCCAGAGGACGGCTCGACGCTACGGATTTTCCTTTCAGTTTCTGTTTTTCCCTTTCAGTTGTACTTTATAGTTGGGCTTGTATTTCCAGCCCCTTTTACTTTCATCACAGCTTGTTATAGTTTTTACTTAGTGATTACTTTTCCACTTGCTTACTCGGTGGTGTTTCTTTACTATTCAAAGGCAATGCCTTCCTTTTTTCCAGGATTTATGCCATGGTTCTAGTCGCCAGCCCCTGGCCTATGGAAGGCGGGCTTGGGGTAGTCATGGCACGGGCCCCGAGGACGGGTTGTGACAAATTGGTATCAAAGGTGTTCGGTTCTACCGCAGACTCTGATCTTTCTTCTATGTGAAGCAATAGTGTATAGCGTATTGGGTGTGGTTATCAGTCTAGGGAGTCCAGTGTTGGTGCGGCGACCGACGTATCCGTACACCAGGACCCTGAATTCTGATTTCCGACCTAATGCACGAAAACATTGATTGCATGTGTGTTTCAAGTTTTCTTCGTGATTACTTGTGTCAGCTCACCAGGTATATTGTTCTGACCGTGGCGCACATAATTCCTTTTCAGGATGGCCCGACGACAGCAGCCAGCTAGGGTTCCGAGAGTAGAGCGCGATGACAGCCCGCCGAGCGACGAGGCCTCGGTACAGGGCCCGTTGACTGTAGAGGCACCGGCGGTACCTTTACCCGCCGAGCCCTCGATGCTTCCAGCGCCGACCGCTGACGATGCACGACGCCTCGGAGCTCTGCACGAGTTCCAGCACCAGCGACCACCCAGGTTCCGTGGGGAGAGGGACCCCCAGGAAGCCGAGGACTAGATGGAGGCGGTCGTTCGAGTTTTCAGGCTAGTGAGGACACCAGCAGACCTCCTGGTGATCCTCGCGGCGACCCTACTGCACGCTGCAGAAGGACGATGGTGGAGCTTGATGCTCCAGGTACACGATGAGGCCTCTATCATCTGGACGGACTTCGAGAGCCTCTTCCGCTCAGAGTTCGTCCCGGCCACCCTCCATGCGGTGCGCATTCTGGAGCTTCTTCAACTGCGGCAGGGAAGCGTGATGGTCGCCCAGTACGCGGCGAGGTTCACCGATCTTTCTCGCTACTCGACCGACATGGTACGGGAACCCTTCTTCCAGGCCCGGACCTTTGAGAAGGGATTGAGACACGAGATCAGGGCATCGCTGATCTCCCTCAGCATCCCAACCCAGGCAGGAGTGCTAGAGCGAGCACTTCTGATCACGAGCTTTCTGGCTGAGTCCACAGCGAGACCTACCGCAGGGCGGCAGGTAGCATAGTCTTCGGCAGCTAGTAGCTGACGGATGACTCAGGGTTCCAGGCAGACCAGACCTTCCGGCAGACGACCTCAGGACACTGGATCAACAGTGCGGGGCACACAGCACGGAGCCAGTCTTCCGAGAGGTAGGCAGTGCTACTTGTGCGGCGGGCAGGGCCACAAGGCTCGTGACTGCCGGACCCGCCGTACTGAGGAGCAGGAGATGGTGGAGGGGCCACCCAGGTAGAGGTAGAGGGTCTACCGTGGAGGTCCGCAGGGAGGAGGCTGACGAGGCAGAGGAGCTGGCCGAGCAGCAGGTGGTGGGCGACGCTATGAGGCTTTGCCACCACCACCACCAGGAGGCTCGCCCCGACCACAGGGAGCTGGTGGGCAGAGACAGGCACAGCTCCAGGCAGCAGAGGCCTACGACCACGGTGCACTAGAGTTGATTCGAGGTACGATCTGTGTCTATTACACCCTTGCAGCAGTCCTTATAGACACAGGAGCGAGTCACTCTTTCTTAGCCACTGCCCTTGTTCGGACCTCGGAGATTCCGACAGAGCCGTTGGCTCGATCCTTACAGCTAGAGACCCCTATGGGAGCAGACTCGGAGATTACACACTGGTTCTGGCAGTGTGAGCTTACTCTAGGAGGCAAGAACTTCTACTGGGATCTTCTTGTAGCGGCGTCGAGGCCTTACGACGTCATCTTGGGCATGGATTGGTTATCTATGGTCCATGTACACATTGACAGTTTTAGGCGCAAGGTGCGATGTGTACGCACCGACAGGAGCAGGTTCACCTTCACCGTTGAGAAGGGAGCCTTCGCAGCATAGGATGGACTCACGCATAGTATAGGGGATCCCATCACTCATCAGTTGGCTAGCCTCATCCTTGGAGCTGTTGTCATGCGGAGTCCTAGTTTTCCTGCAGTGGTGGATCAGTATGCGGACGTCTTTCCCGATGACGTTCCAGGGATACCTCCTCGCAGAGAGGTAGACTTTTATATTGATCATTACCCCGGGATAGCCCCGATATCCACTCCAGCGTATCGGATGGCCCCCACTGATCATCGAGAGCTACGGGTACAGTTGGAGGACTTGCAGGGCAAGGGGTTCATCCGACCCAGTGTTTCACCCTGGGCTTCACCGATATTGTTCATCAAGAAGGCGGACGAGAGCTTGCGACTATGTGTCGACTATCGTCGCCTGAACCAGGTGACAGTGAGGAAAAATTATCCACTACCAAGGATTGATGACCTCTTCGATCATTTCAAGGGAGCACAGTGGTTCTCGAAGATAGACCTCAGGTCAGGCTATGATCAGCTCAGAGTTCGAGATGAGGATGTGTAGAAGACGACCTTCTGGTGTCGGTATGGCCACTATGAGTTCTTGGTTATGCCTTTTGGCATAACCAACGCTCCAGCAGTGTTCATGAGCCACATGAACAGGATCTTCCAGCCATACCTAGATCGTTTTTTTGTGGTCTTCATCGACGACATTTTGGTGTACTCGACCACCGAGGAGGAGCACGCCTACCACTTGCAGGTTGTACTGGACACACTCCGAGAGCACCAGCTTTATGGCAAGCTCTCGAAGTGCCAGTTCTAGTTACGTGAGGTCCACTTCTTGGGGCACTTCATTTCTGAGGTGGGAGTTGCTGTGGATCCCACGACGATCGAGGCAGTGCTAGCTTGGGAGCCACCCAAGAGCATGATGGAGGTGCGGAGTTTCTTGGGTCTAGTCGGATACTATCATAGATTCGTGTCGGACTTCTCTAGAGTTGTGGCGCCACTCTCAGCTTTGATGAAAAATGGGAAACCCTTTGTGTGGTCAAATAGATGTCATCAGAGCTTTCAGGAGCTGAGGCAGTGATTGACCAGCGCACCTATCATGAGGTTGCCTGAGGAGGGTGTTGGATACGTAGTCTACTGCGATGCATCAGGGACCGGACTTGGGTGTGTCCTAATGCAGGAGCGGGCTGGTATTGCCTATGGATCACGTTAGTTGAGGCCGCATGAGCAGAACTACGCTACCCATGACCTGGAGTTAGCAGTAGTGGTCTTCGCTCTGAAGACATGGCAGCACTATCTGATGGGTGAGCGCTTTACAGTCTTTTCTGACCACCAGAGTCTCAGGTATATTTTCTCGCAGAAGGACATGAACCTGAGACAAAGGTGATGGCTCGAGTTCCTCCATGACTATGACTTTGAGATAGTCTATACACCTAGGAAGGGGAACTTGGTAGCTGATGCCCTCAGCAGGAGGTCGGGTATCCACCTACTTGACGAGGTGACAGAGCAGCTAGCCGCTTTGCAGATATCCTTCGTGGATAGGGATGGAGACGCCTTCCTTCAGTCTCTCACAGTCACTCCTCCACTACTGCAGTGGGTCAGAGAGGCACAGCGTGAGGATGCTGACTGTGAGACATGGCGTGCAGAGATATCCTCGGGACAGGCACCTGATGGATTCTCCTTTAGAGCAGAGCACGACGTCCTTTTCAGAGGACGTACCTTGGTACCAGTTTCTTTACGAGAGAAGGTGCTGATAGAGTTTCACACTTCTCCGTTGGCGGTACATCCTGGAGTGGCGAAGATGTACTAGGATCTCAGACGACAGCACTGGTGGCCGGGCATGAGGAAGGCTGTGGCAGAGTTCGTTTCACGGTGCCGCACCTGCCAGTAGGTGAAGGCAGAGCATCAGGTACCAGCAGGCTTGGTACAGCCCTTGGAGGTCCCGGAGTGGAAGTGGGACGGGATATCTATGGACTTCGTGACTGGGCTTCCACACACTTCCAGAGGTCACGACTCCATTTTTGTGATTGTTGACCGGCTCACCAAGTCGGCACACTTCTTACCCATCAGAGAGTAGGGCTAAGTGGAGATCTTGTGGTGTCTCTACATTCAGGATATTGTACGGCTTCACAGTGTGCCATCGACTATCATCTCCGATCGGGATGCTCGTTTCACTTCCCGGCTTTGGAAGGGGTTGCTGGAGGCGTTCGGGACACGGCTACGTCTGAGCACCGCCTTTCACCCTCGGACGGATGGTCAGACGGAGAGGACCATTCAGACTCTCGAGGAAATGCTCCGCGCATGTGTCCTCGACTTTGGTCGCAGCTAGGAGGACCACCTACCCTTGGTGGAGTTTTCGTACAACAACAGCTACCACTCCACCATCGGGATGGCACCATACGAGGCGTTGTACGACAGGCCTTGCAGATCTCCTTTGTGCTGGACAGACCCTGGGGAGTCAGCACTTGTGGGACCAGAGATGGTCCGGGCTACGACAGAGAAGGTCCAGGTCATCCAGGAGCCGATGAGGACAGCTCAGAGCCGGCAGAAGTCTTATGCTGATAGGAGGCGGAGGCCACTAGAGTTCGAGGATGGTGACCACGTCATCTTGTGTGTCTCACCTCGACGTGGTTTGCAGAGATTTGGTCGAGGCGGCAAGTTGTCTCCACGCATCATCGGACCTTTCCAAGTCCTCAGCAGGATTGGAGAGGTAGCTTATCTCCTGGATCTACCACCTCAGTTGCACCGGGTGCACGACGTCTTCCACGTATCTCAGCTGAGGAGATACGTGCACGACCCGACGCACATCATTGACCATGGGGAGCTAGACGTGGATGATGGGGAAACTTTTGCGGAGGTCCTGGTGGAGATAGAGGATCGACAGGAGCGGATCCTACGTGGGTGATCGATTCCTCTTGGGCGCATCATATGGTTTCACGGGAACCTCCAGGAGAGCACATGGGAGTGGGAGGCTCAAATGCGTGCTCAATACCCAAATTTATTTCCTAGTTTATGATGCATCTTTATGGGGACGTAAAGTCCTGAGGTGGGAGTAATGTAAAGACCCGTAAATTTCAAATAAATTTTTTTCTTAATATTCTTTGGAATTTTACAAGAACGCAGTTTCTGACGGCACCTGATTCCGAGGCCCGGTTTTCCCGGAATCATTTTCCGATGTTTGGCTTGGGTACGTTCAGTGAACGGAAGAGCGTGTTTTTCTAACTTTTGAACCGGTGCCCGGAATCGAATTCTGAGGGTACCGAAGAAATCGCAGTGCCGGTATTTTCTTAGAAACGCCTCTTCTAGAGTTTGCGTTTGCTCGGGCGTTGTTTTTATTTTTTGGGCTTAAAGTTTAGAAATAAAATAATTTGTTCGACAAACTTTATTTTATTTCACTTAAAGCCACTTGAAAGCCACTTAAACTGAGTTGAAACAGATAGGGTGCTATCCAGAAATATCCTACCCCCTTGGTAAGATATTTGTGAGGTGGGGCCCGCACGAGCATCGTCGTTTCTTTCCGCTAAGTAACGCACCCGCGAAAACTCGTCATTATGAAAATCAACTGACACATTTTCTTAAATCCATAACGCACCATTTAATTGGGCGGTTTATTTCGTGAATTAAATGGGCGGTTTCTTTCGTTGAATTAATTCAACGAATTGATGGGTCGTTACTTACCTTTTTTGTTTGTTGGCGTAATAATAAAATAAGACCAACAAGTCTTTTTGGAGGATTACTTGTTGAGAGATTTTGTCAGAGGTTCTTGAGCCTTAATCCTCCTTCGCGAAGAACACGAAGAACGCGAAGAACGCCGACCTCCAACGAAGAACACCGAACCCGCGAAAGTCGACGACGCGACGCCGTGTTCCGCGACGCCGACGTTCCCTTCCTGCAACGTTCTTCTCCGACGTCTCTTCCTCCGCAACGAAATCTTCAATCAGCTGTTTGAGGTAAGAGACTTCGGGATTCTCTTAAATCTCCCTTGTCACTTTTTTAACAAAACACGGATTTAATTTTTATATAATTAAATTAAATCTTTTGTTTCTTGGTCCGTTGAGTTCACCGACTCAACACCAGATTCCGCGACGACGTGACGCCCTTCCACGATGATGCGACGATCCCCTCCTTCCGTGACGAACAAATCCGTGAAGAACGTGCGTGCGACGACGACTAAGAGGTAGGGGATGTTGTGAATAATTCCTTTTCCTCGAGATTGTTTCTTTTAAAAGTGAAGAACCGGACAATAAGAACAATTTTAATCCATTAAAATTGTTGATTCATGTGTTGAATATATTTCTCCCGTTGTTTATCTCTAACGCGGAGGGTGCGGGCCAAACAAACACGGCCCGACAACCCTCCGCCATTTTTCGTTGTTGTGCGGATTCGACGGGCGACGACGGAAGGTGCCACAACGGAAGTTTGATGGTATTGCAGTGAAGAACGAGTCCCAGGAGGAACAACGGCGCAGACGGGAAGGAAAACGGACCACCAGAGCGACTCCGGGGGCCCGGGGAAGCCGCCAGCTGCGCGGGGCGCTGGCGCGGCGGCGCCAGCGGCCGGAGGCGGCGGCGCCCCGGCGCGCCGCCGGCTATCCAGGGAGACACCCCGCGGGTGCCGCAGGGGTCTCACACGGGGCGACGGCTCCCCCCCGCGTCGCTCGTCTGTCCAGGGAGACACCCCGCGGGTGCCGTGGGGGTGTCACGCAGGGGCGGCGGCTCCCCCCCACATCGCTCGGGTCATCCAGGGCGACACCCCGCGGGTGTCGCGGGGGTGTCACGCGGGGGCGGCGGCTCCCCCCCCCCCCCACGTCGCTCGGCCGCCCGGCTGAGCCGGGCCGGGCTGGCCGAGCCAGGCCGATCCGACCCGCAGGGCCACGCCCTGGCCGGGCCGGACCGGGTCCGGCAGGGTCGACCCTGTTCGGCCGACCCAGGGGGGGTCGGGCCGGGTCAGCCCGGGCCCGGACCCCCCGTTTTCGGACCGTTTCGGTCAAATGCTCGTAACATGAGCTACGAGCCTCCAAACGACTCACCGTCAGCGGAAACACGATCCTTGGATCGAGATGGTCGTTTTGGTATATCGCACTCAAGGTTTCGGAATACTTTGAGTTCGGCCGGGTTGGTTCGTACACGAAACCAACCGGGCCCTCGGAGCGAAAACACTCATATCTTGAGCTTCGGACGTCTGATCGACGTGCTGTTGACTTTTTTGAATTCCTCTATGTGAGACGGATCATTTGGCTCACTCTGCCCGAGGATTGGACGCAGGTGGAGTACGGTCGGGTTGGTTTTGCCTTAAAAACCAACCTGGCCCCTAGAACGAAAAAGCCAGTAACTCTCAGACCGGGCGTCCGATTGACGCACCGTCTACGACGTTAAGTTCCTGTTGACGATACGGAACTTTTGGATACATCAACTTCGTACTTTGTGTCAGTTGATGTATCAGCCTCTCGGTTCGTGGAGAGGACCCTCCCGAACGAGCTTGCTGTGTGCGAGAACCCTAGTGCTGGCTGCGACTGCTACTTCGATAGCGACGACCGTGCAAAGATCCTCAGTGGACTGCGGCGATGACCGTGCAGAGAATCCTCAGGGGACTACAGCGACGACCGTGCAGAGAATCCTCAGTGGACTGTGACGACGACTGTGCAGAGATCCTCAGTGGACTGTGATGACAATTGTGCAATGATCATCAGTGGACTGTGACGACTACTGCACTCAGCGATCCTACGTGGATCAGTGCTATAGGTCCTGTGTGGGCACGATCCAGTGTGGGTCCGATCATGTGTGGGTCAGCGCTCAGCGGTTCTGTGTGAGCTAGCACCTACAGGTCCTATGTGGGCCCGATCCTGTGTGGGTCATTGTGGGGGTTAGTTACCTATCGATCCTTTGTGGGTCCGACGACTTAGATGGATCAGTGATCATCTTTATCGTCATTCGAAGAAGTATACCTGTGTGAGCTGAATCCCATGTTACTCTCCTTTGTGGATTGTGTTGAGCTATCCTGTGTGGATTTACTGTTTACTCTCCTTTGTGGATTGTTTTGAGCTATCCTGTGTGGATTTACTATTTACTCTCCTTTGTGGATTGTGTTGTGCTATCCTGTGTGGGTTTACGTTTGCTTTCCTATGTGGACTAGGTTGTGCTTGGGCTCGGACGTTGGAGCCGAACGGGAATTGATGAATTAGGTATATGTATGGGCGTATACCTAAGCAGTTTCGGTTGTTACTTCATGATTGTATCAATACTTTGTGGATTTCGGGAGACCTTCGGGGGACTCGGGATCCCTACGGAGTAGCTTATACTCACCCCTGCACGGGCTATGCCCGCACTTCGTGGTGATGGTTACAGACGACCGATAGCACTGATCGTGGTGGAGGCGTGCGGAGAAGGACGGTACCTGGAGGTGGACCACTGGGTGGGACGTACTCAGAGCGGTCAGGTGGACCCGAGGACCAGTGGAGGCTATCTGTACCCACCCATCAGGTGGGACTCCCAGAGGATGGATCGACGCTGCGGCTTTTCCTTTCAGTTGTTGTTTCTCCCTTTCAGTTGTACTTTACAGTTGGGCTTGTATTTCCGGCCCCTTTTACTTTCAGCACAGTTTTTTATAGTTTTTACTTAGTTTTTACTTTTCCGCTTGCTTACTCTGTGGTGCTTGTTTACTATTCAAAGGCAATGCCTTCCCTTTTTCCAGGATTTACGCCTTGGTTCTACTCTCCAGCCCCTGGCCTATGGAAGGAGGGCTTGGGGTAGTCACGGCACGGGCCCCGAGGACGGGTCATGACATAGTTGCTCTGCATATAGTTTATGGGATTATTTTCGTGGTTGTTTAGGATTCCATATGAACATGGAGGGTTTTGTATAGATTATGGATTCTTTTTATTGATCTTATTGTAGTTATCAGGTGAAATCACTGCTCAACTCTGTGGTCTCGGCAGTTGTTTCTTTTATCTGGAGAGCCCAGAATGCCCTTGTCTTCGACAACAAAATTATACCAATTTCTATTGGTAGTTGGGAGCTTCATACTTTTGTTCTATCTTCTTCACGTGTTCGAAATGGTGTCATGAAAAATGATGTTTCTGATCTGTTTTTCTTGCGCACTTTGGGTGTTTCTGGTAGATGTTGGATGCCAATTATGATGAAACATATCCGATGGATTCACCCAATTCCCCGGTGTCTAAAAGTTAATGTGGATGGAGTGGATTCAGGTGAACTGGGGTCTATGGGATGTGGGGCTATTTTTTGCACTTATAGGGGTTTTGTTAAAGGCTGTTTTTATCAATTTTTAGGAAATGTCTTAGACATTGAGGCAGAGTTATGGACTATAATAATGGTTGTTCGATATGTTTCTTTTCATGGTTGGATGAACTTATGTATGGAGTCTGATGCAACTCTGGAAGTTGATATTCATAGAAAGTGTTCACTAAATGTCGCTTGGAAGATACTTTCTACATGGGATGACTATCTCAGGCTTGTGGAGAAGATTTTTTTGTTTGTCACTCCGGTTTAAAGGGATGAAAATCAGGTTGCTGATGCTCTGTCTAAGTGTGCGACAGATGAGGTTTTCTCTTTTTGGTCATTTGTTACACCAACCTTCTATTGTGGTTTGGTTAATTCTGATGTGTGTGGTGCTATTTAAACGTTTCTTTGATGACCCCATGTTTCTCCTCTATGGATGTATTTACTTTTTGTATATATAAATCTTTTCTGGGAGTAGGCTTTCCTACTATTGATTCTTCTGATTATATGAATATTTTAAATAAATTGATTAATAATACATAAACCCGAATAATATATATAATTTTAATAATTTTAATTTTATAAAATTAAAAATTTGAATTAAATTTAAAATTATTTTAAAAAAAGTTGTTTTTAATTAAAATTCTATGTTTTCCTCTATTCATCAAAAACTGAAATATTTTTGAAAAATCCCAAAAAAAAACCTTAATAAAATTTTGATATGATGACCTCAAAAATAAATATTTTTTCAAATATTTTTCTAAAATTGGTGAAAAATAATTTTAAATCCTATGAACAAATGAATAAAAAATCATCTTTTAGAGAATATATAGTTTTTTAGAAAACATTTATTTTTCATTTAAATGATACAGAGTTTATTTTTATTATATTAATTATCATAATTTTAACTGTTAAGTTAGTTTTGTTAATACCCACCAATTTAACATCTGTGTTATAATGGTGTAAATTATTAATGATTACATAGATCATTGTTGAGTATTCTGAAATTTATCAAAGATATTGAGTTTAATGAAATTTGTATTCTGGGTTGTTTAGTATCATTATCTCAAGTTACTTACACTATCAAATAAAAGGATAATATTTTATAATATCATGGTTTCACATTCACCCGATATTAAATATATTATATCCCTGTAATTTAAATAATATCATGGTAACCAAGTGTTTGATATTCATTTTTTAAAAAAATCCACAATTTAAAAGGCATAACAAAATGACAACCTATTAATTAGTAAATGGAAGAAAAAAAGGTCCAATGGAGAAACCCATATACATTTTACTAATGTGGTGAATTTTTTTGGAATGTTATGATATAGAAGAAAAAGATAAATACTTATAAAGGGTGATCAAAGTCACTAATCACAACATGGTCAGCGATCAATGGAATGTTAAGGTCCTCAAAAGCATAAATCTATAGATATTTAAAGGAAAATTTGATTCATCCAATTTAAATTTTAGAGAATAAATGTTTTTCCAATATCCTTTTCGGATTTTTGAATAATTATTTTATTGTGTATGATTATAAAGAGACATAAATCCTCGATATGATTCTATTTTTTAGACATAATTTCATCCATTTGTTCTAATTAAATCAATTTATATTTCATCTCTTACTCCAAGAAATGAATATACAATAAATGATTTTTTTATTTTTGAATCACAAAATTAACATTTAATTATTCCTAGGATCTTTAAAGGAGGTACATGTCTTTCTGTCTATCTCTATGTATTTTCCAAATACAATATGGTTAAAAAAATATCCAATACATTAGATTTATTTGTAAGCCTCAATAATAACACCAATATATCATAATTAATATTTATATGGCACACATTTTAATTATACACATATTCACAAGGACATCATGTATGTTAGTGGTTGGCATTAAACAATTATAATCCTTCTATTTTGGGTTCCTTCCATATTGCCTTGTCAGATGATATGGTTTATCACCTAGAATTAAGGTTATCATTTTTATAAACTATATTAATATAATTCTTATAATGTTAAAAATATTATATATTGAATATCCTTCATATAAAATTAATCCTTAAATATCATTTTACTATGATTTAAAATAAAAATATTTTTTCATAATGTTTAATAATCTTATTTGACTATTATTACAAATTCATTAATTATCATATTAACTATACTAGTTAACAAAACATTTATGAAAATCATAAATCATTGTAGGAACCCATCAAATAAAACATAAATTGGCGTTCTTAAGACATTGAACATATGATTAACATCAAATTCATATTCCCATGGTGGTATACATAAGTCATAAGAAAAATAAGACATATATTCACAATATATAATTTTTTCTTGATTAATTTAACCACGATACCATAAGAAAAATACTTCAATAATTTAATTCTTAAATAAAAATACCAAAATACTTCATCTGTGTAATTTCAATATTGGTCATTCACTAGTTAATGGGTTAACCAATAGAGGAGTCAATTGACTCAAATAATTTCCATGTTTACAATGTCTAATACATGTAACTATACATGGATCCATAAGATTAGATTTATTTTAATCTATAATATACCTAATTGTTCCTAGGATGTTATTTTACTTATTCTCATCAATTGCACACATACTGAATTTCCCCATTATATTGAGTCACATTGTATTCAATATAATACCCCACATATTTTTCATAGAATATAATTTTTCCTCATATATTAAAATCATTTATAATGTTTTCTAAATAATATTTTAATCAACCTAATCATAACCCCCAGAAGTTTCAAAACAGGTGCACAATAAGGCAAATTTTAGTATAGAAGGTGATATTCAGGTCATGTCTCTTTTCCAATTTTTAGAGATATTTCCCATAGGTACATTTGTTCATGAACTAAGTCCACATGAATTTCTTAGAGAGGGGTCCATTTCTCAGAGAAAACATATAATCTATTCCTTACCATTATATTAGGATGATATTATATATATATATATATATATATCTTCAAATTTTATCATTGGCTTATGATCCCTAATCTATGTTTTACAAAATTGTTTTCCCTAACGTTTCAAATAAACTTATTATAATACCATATGTAGCCACTCTACCTCCAATATTCCAAATCTAATTTATAATTTATTAAATTGGAATAATATATAAGGAATTACATTGTGAAGGAGAGATTTTTTTAGTTGTCATAGTAAACTAGATACATACATGAGTCTTAAATTACATTTTAATAAAAAACAATAAACAAAATATTCTCTTTAGATTTATATTATTCCATATAGAATATAATTTCATATCCATCATTGTAAACATAGAATATATATAGGGAAGTAAGAAACTAATGGTGACATAAAACTCTTAGTATGGGTTATGTGCATTTGAATCAATCATTAAAAAATAATCTAAAATAAATAAAAAGTTTAATAATTGAAAAAATACTATGTAATAAATAATCTAAAAAGTAATGTTATGTATATATAATTTAAATATTAAAATCACAACTATAATAATCATTATATAATGGTAAATACCCAAAATCAGAATCCTTTTATTTAAAAATTTTGAATTAAATTCGTCCAAAGAAAATATAATTGTAAAAATCTCATGGATAATAATAATTGAATTACTAATGAAGGAAAATTTTACTTATTTTATTTCATGATCTGGAGATAATGATATCTATAGTTTTATGATCTTTCATAAGATAGTTTAAAATTACTAGGAAACAACTCATTTGTTCTTTCCATTTTATTTTATGATATCATTATGATTAACCTTAAGAGAATACCAATGAATCCAGAAGACATATATAATTGGGACGACCCATGTCTTCATCAAAAATCATTCCTCATGTATTTATTTATACATTTAATTAAATAACAACATTACTTACTATTAAATATCTATTTTTGTGAAAAAACATGAACAATCAATATTTCCGTAGGAAATAAAATAACCATTGAATGTAAAAGTCCATATATATAAATGATATATTTTTAAGAAATATTCATATCATGGATAAGTAATATGATATTTAGAGTAAATTAAATGATCACAGAGCATATAGAAGTGGTTATTTCAAGGGAATGGTAATGACTAAAAATGATTAATGAATAGGAATTTCAACACATTACTTCATCAAAATGATCATAAATCCTTCATAATAAGAATAATTATGGAATCAAAACAACATAGATCCATTGGAGTAATAGTAAATGGGTTTCTCATTTATGAATAGAAATACCATAAAAATACATTTAAAAACATTAATGGGGGAATTATCAAATTTATTTTCAAAATAACATTTCTAAAAAAAAATTCAAAAAACATTTTTAAAATAATTTAATTAATTCGAAACATATAAATGATTATTTATAATATTTACTAGAAAGGATGACTTGGAATTATTTTTCTGAAGAATATATTAAAATAAAAACACATTTTATATTTTTGTTAAAATAAAGAAGTGATTGTTTTGAAAAATTCATATATATTACATTATAAAAAATATAAAAAGTACATATGGGTAAAAAATATAAATAATTTTAAATTGGTTATAAAACATTCAATTCATTTTTAGAGAACATGGTTCTGAAAAAGAACATATTTCTAAATAAAAATAGAAATTGATTGATATTTTCATAAAAATATTTTGTCAAACTTTTTTTGTATCAAAGAGTTAATAATTGTTACTATAATATCAAGTTATCATGAATAAATATAGGATAATAAAAAGAAATGTTTTTATTAGTAAATTCTCAATATATTTCATTCAAATGAAATTCACGAAAAAATAATCTAGATTAAAGTGAAATTTTTAAATAGAATATTATAATAATAATAATGTTTAATGGATAATTAATCAATTAATAGAGTATTTGTATCAACTTTAAATCCAAATAAATCTATTGTAAATAAAAAATAAGATTATAATAAGTCATTTCAAATATAATCATATAATATCAACGATGATGGAGAAATAATATAACCCAATGAAAAAAAATTGATTTATGAAACTCTTGTCCACTGGGTAATCATTAAATAAAATCACCTAGGTTGAAATAATTAAAATGTAAACTCCAAATACCATTAATTGGAATATATTCATGAAATTTCAATTATAATGGAAATTATATAAACCATATAAAGTACTCTATGACTATAACATTAAAATATGTATCATCAAAAATATATTGAGATGAAGTCCATTACCTCAAGATTCCTGTTGGGGGACGTTGAATTAAAATAATGTATATTCATTATAAAAATTTTATTGAATTATTAAATACCGAAGTAATATTAATATTATCATATATTACAATATTATAATATCATATCTCCCATCCATAAATAATATTTTATTATTTTGATTATTTTTTGTGTTAATTACCTCTTTTCTCATGCTTATTTTTCATGAACGATCCTATTATTTTTCATACTATATATTTACATAATTTTCATAAAAATAATAATGACATAATTTTCATATTTATAAATATATTACACTTTAAAACAAAAAAATTTTTATGAGTAGGAATAACAAAGTATGTTATAATAATGAAGACAGTAGTTCGTATGTACGCATGTCTAACATTTCCATTTTTCATTGATAATTATGGAAAGGGGATAAGTAATTTATTATATTTAAAAATTTATAATAATATAATAATTACCATTTTATTTATTTTAATATACTTATATATATCAACAATATGTTGTGGTGATCAGAAGAGAGGCATATTGATTTGTGAATTTGGTTGTCCAAACTTACAAGAATGATGTTATCATACATAAGTTAGTGAAAAGGAAATAAATTAAATGATTTATTATAATTTAAAATGATAAATATGTTATTAATATCATATTAATTACATTTATATATTATATAGTTATTAAATGTATCCTTATCACATTCCATACCATGCGTTATTGAATATCGAATCACACTGCCTCATGCAGTAGTAGTTCGTTTTACACATGAGTGATGATATTGTATTCCATTTGAAATGTAATGTAAAAAAAGAGATATAAATATAAATATATATATATATATGATTAAACAAATAAATAGGTATAATAAAATTTAAAAAACATATATATAAGTTATTTAAATCATTCCAAACCATTATATGTGGTATTGGGAAAACGAATGTCATCAGTACAGGAGGTGATGGTTCATCTTACACACGATTAAAGAATCTATAACCCAGTTGAGGGAAGATCAGATAGTTTTTGGTAATTAACTTATTATAAAGAAATTTATGTATATTTAATATATTATCATGTTATAATAATAAATTTGTATTATGGAGGGAGAAATAAATAAAAAATTCCCATTTAAGAACATTACCTATTCATTAGGTAAACTCTTTATGTATTCACCTAAATCTTTATTAGGTTGGATTTGATACCGAAAATAATTCTTCATTGTTGTATGTATGTAATTTTTATTGTGATTAATTTATTCTTGGAAAAATAATAAAATTTTTATGGTTTCGATAAGAGAAGAGATAGGGTGTCCTTTTATAACTGAGGTGAGTGTCACACTTGTATTATTTGAAAAAAATGTGTTCCCACATTTATCACATTAGAACAAGCTAAAAGATGAGTATTATATAGAAATTTACATTATAGAGTAAAAATATTTCCATAAAATATATTTTTTATGGGTATTTAGGTCATTTTAACACCTATCAATTTAGGTTAACCCCCATGGGAAATAATAAATTTTTACTCCTTTCAATATTCTTTTTCGTAAAAATTTATTTTGAAATTATCATATAATTTTAATAATACTTATTCAAAATATAGAATCTTTTTTACCCAATACAATTCTAATTATAAGAAAATACTAATTTAATCGCAATCCAATAGATTTTATAAGAAAGAAGGTTTTCAATGATTAAATGTTTTAAATTTATAATGTTTTGAAATGAAATATAAAAAATATAGTGATTAATATGAAAACAATTGATTTCATGATATACAGTTGAATTAATGTTAAATTAATAGTAGTATAAAATATTATTTAATTTTATAAATAATTTAAATTAAAAAAAAATTATATTAAAAATCATTATTTTTCAATCTACATAAAAATGTAATATTTTAGAAAATTGAAAAAATTAAACAGAAGATAATTTATATTTGATGATTTAAAAAAACTTATTTTTAAAAAATAATTTTTATAAATGAGGTATTAATTAATTTTAAATTATGTTCTAAAAAATAGGAAAAATTTTCTTTTAAAAACAATACGATTTTTTAAAAAATGTTTATTTTCATTTTAATGATTATTATAATATCTATAATCAATAGATAACTATAAGTTTTTTAATTTAGTTATTATTATTTATACACATGATGTTAATATATAAGTTATAACATTATGTTATATTATGGTTTATTTACACGTGGGTTTTTGTGTTCTGGATTCCATAAAATTGATTAAATATAAAGAAATTTATTTCATAGATTATTTTAGCTGTGGGTTTCGTGTCACATACACTATCGAATAAAATTTTATTTTATTATAATTTTATGATGTTAAATAAAATCCAACCCATAAGGATGGGTTTTTTTATTTAAACAATTATCCATGAGGATATTTCATCCTCAATCTTTTATGATTCATTAATCTTTCCATCCCTCTAATTTGGGAATATGAGATTTGGTATTCATTAACTATTCCAAAGCATGGTAGAATTATCCTAATATGACTGTGTTTTCATGTATTATGGATAGAGGATGACCCATGATGATGATCTAAACCCATTTAACGTTGTTACATATAATGTATAAATTTTTATGGATTATTATTTGTGTTTTTAAGAAATTGAAATAAACTCACAATTATTTTAGGTAATAATGTTCCCAATTTTTGTGGGATTAGGTTTGGGTTTTTTTCTAGTGTAGACCACAATTCCTTTCCCATGTGTTTGGTGAACATAGACTGCTCAATGAGTATTTGGTAATAATATCAAATAACATTAATTATAAATTTGAGTATTATTTTTTAACTAATTATTAATTTATTATAAATAATTATTTTATATTATTTTGATTGATTTTGGGCCTCATGATAATGGATGATGATTTGTTCGTCTTTTATAGGAATCACCAATGATGTTTGAGATTCATTAAGGCATCCTAAATCAATTTTGAGGTATATGTATGTTGATAATACCTCTTTGGTAATATGCATTTTATTTATAAAATTATATATATATAGTCTCTATATAATGTGTGATTAACCACTTGATTAAATACTATATTTATTTCAAATGAAGTTCCCAGGATTGATCTAAACAATGTGATGGGGACCATTATGGAACCATGTACACTATCTTGAGGCCTCATCCTTCGATGGATATGAATATATTAATTATATATGCCTTCATATATATGTGACTCTAAGGGATAATAATTAAATGAAGTGAAGGTAATGCAGTTTCTCTTGTGTAAGATCTTTAGACACCTCCATGTTTATAAACATTGGGTCTTGTAAGGGTGTCCCAAGTTGTTCATGTGAGAAGTAATAGATTCCTTAATTTTTTTCCATATTATATGAGATTGGGGACATATTTTGACCCCTATAGAAATGATACCTCTTCGGTGAATATCATCTATATGGATTTATGTATTGGTTGGGTGTGCAGATCGACCAAGTGACATAGAAAGAGGATTTTATTGGGATATCTTTCATATCTGAATTACATTATGATTCTAGTGAGGCAATGATGTGATCAATATAGTGTTAAGGGATGATATAACATCATATTTCTTGGTGATGAAATTGGAAATGGCTCTCTAAGGAAATAGTATATGCCAGTAAAATGATAATGGGATAATGGAACCCATATGAGTTTCTTTGCTACGTTGTTAACTAAGGGGCCTTAGTGGGTTCCTGAAAGATATACTGAACCAAGAGATGGTAAATATTATAATGGGTGGTGATTATTATATTTGACACCATATAACTATATTCATTTATACAATCTGTTGTGTACGTGATTATATCATATCTTGATCTTTATTTGATGACTTTGTTTATGTAAGATGGGTTAGAGAGGAAAGAACACCCTTATTAAATGCATATGAGGGGATGATTTTTGTGGGATCCACTACCCACCGAGATGTATGTCAGTACCTGGGATGTCCGGGAAATTCTCCATGGATTTGACTATTTTGGATTATAATAATGAGATGATTCTGGTGGGACACACTAGACATTGATATATATTGAGATAAATAGGATTCCTTGGAATATCTCCCCAGATATAGACTTCATTCGTAATATTGGATGTTGAATTCCTTGAATAATCTCCATGAATTTATATTTTATATCATTTTATCATCCCATAAAAATGTTATTGGATTCATTTATGATATTGGTTCGGAATAACATAGACATGATCCATGGGATAGGTTTTTATATAATTTCAGAATTCCTCAGACATTGTCCTTGAATTCAAATTGCATATAATTTTTTTCCTATGACTTTATCCTATGAAATAGTCATTGTGAATAATTATATTTGTTTTCGTAAAATTTTTTCCGAATTTTTTATAGACCGTATAATGATAGGCATGAAGTTATCCACATTAAATAGGCATTTAGTCACTAGTTGGTATGGATTTTAATCGACCCTTTGTGTTGTTTTTAATGCCAATAATTGTTAAGGTTATTTATTTAATATTATAAAATATGTTTATTTATTCAATTTATAATTAAAAATTCACAAAAAACATTTATTGGCTATTATAAAACCAAATTGGTGGTTCATTACTTAATTTTAGTCACACCATTATTAGGAATACATGTCCTGAGTGTACTCAAAAAGATTTTCACTTCTGGAAACTTCATGTTGGCAAGATGTTCATATTTGGATCATTCAATATATTTTAGGGAAATTTAAAAATATGTATTAGTTATGTCTTAGTGTGATGAACAAAGCTATTATGAATATCATTTTTTTTATTTTATTGTATTTTGATCAGCCACGTGGGTAATCGTATAGTGTGTGCTTGTATGATTATGGGATTATATGATTGTGTTCATAACATGACATTTAATATGTATGTTTTTTTGAATATTTTTTATTTATTGTATATTTTTTTAGGGAGGGTATTTTTTTATTTCTTATTACTTCACACTTTGGTACAGGGTAGAATATACCCCTAGTTACACCATAGACTACTAATAAAAGTTAATAGCCTCTGATATATTGGGAGTAATTCAAGAGGTCATGTATTGTCCCGATACAGTTATTGTAGAGTGAATTAGGGAAGATATTTTACAATGTCTTATCAATGATTTTGTAACTAATATAAAAAGGTGTATCAAATTTTTTGTTTTTTATTATTATTAGAGGAGATGGTAAAAAACTGACATGAAAATTTTTCTATTATAATTATAGATATTGGACTTGTACATCGTGAAAACATTTCTCAATATGAATTACTTATTACCAAGTATATGATTTTTTTTGGATTATGGTATTACAATGATATGATTTCACAAAGTGTCATGATCTTTGATATGTATACGTGTTTATTAATGATATCTATGTTTTTTACCCTTGGCATACTGAATATAGTTTAGTGTAAATGCATCATATTTGGAAGATAGGATTAATATGAATTATTTATTATTGTATGTTATTAGTATCACTAAAGATTATTTTCTAGTAGTTTAAAGGGTATGAATACTTATATTATGTTTTAGAATATAAATATTTTGTGGAATTATACTCAAATGAACCAGAATATATTTTATTCTAATTAAAAAACATTTGGATATATAGTGATATGTTATTAGATGATTTTTATATAGTCCCTTAGTGTACAAGATGTATGGTGAATCTAATAAGTTGTTGTAGTAATTTTATGCCATAGTGGTAAACCCATTTGAGGGGGTTTTTGATACTAGGTTTGTAAATAAAATAGGTTTAGATATTTAATGTGTCAACATAAACCTATATGATGTATTCCAATATATATTCTTGGTTACAATATATTTAATTGAAAAATAGGATTAGGATTACCTTGTAATGGATCTCTATGGGGTGATTTATTTATTTCTTCTTATACAGTTATATAAGATAGTAAACCTCGATTATTATCTCTTGTACGTGGAGGCCCGATGGGGATTATCCAAAGATCATTAGTCTGAAGTGTATATTTAATTCATTATAAATTAAAGAACCCATAATTACTTGATTTATATTATCAGTTACAATTTTTTCTTTTTTGAGGATATTTGTAGATAAATGGTAAGATAATTATGAAAAAACTATTTTATATAAAATTGGATACTTCAACTCAATTTCCATTTTCCTTCAAAAACAAGTATTCATATGTTCACAATCATGATTCATTCATGGCACCCAATCATCATTCAAAGAAAATTTCCTTTATTTAGATCAATAATTCTTAATAGTTCCTTCTCAACATGGTTCCCTTTGAAAAACCTTTGACGACATGGGATGAGAACAAAAAAATTCTTAATGGAATAAAAATTAATAAAAACTAGTTAATAAATTAAAACACATGAAACACCATAATGATGTTTTCTATTTAACATAATAATCTTTTGGGATCAAAATAATCATTTGACCACTCATTAATTAAACTTCAATTCAAAATTATTTCGTAAAAAAATTGTTATAAAACATAAAGGAAAAATACTAATTCATTATTTTCATACATGGAAAACAATCATTTTACATTTAAAGGAAAATAAATATTCCAATAAATAATAGATTCATTTATACCTTTTCAAATTAAAATAACTTCATGAAGTCCCTTTTAAATGAATAGAGAAAAAATATAGGAAACATGGGGCATCATAATTTCATCATTGAATCAACTAAAACAATAATTCAAAAATTATATTAAATATAACTTATATATATAAACACCCTTTCCTTATAGGAGTAATTTACTCAATATATATTATCATATTAATAAATTATACCAATTAACATCATCACATTACCCAATGCATAGGAGGGCCTAAAAATATCCCCCTATCACACGGTGAATACAATACTATAACGGTATTGGTACACTCTCCATTATCACTTCCGTTTAAAATACCCAAGTGAGATATTTTAATATCAAAACATATAATACCAATCACTTTTCATCATATCTATAAATAAAAACATTTTTTGAAATTAATTGTTCATCATATATTTAAAAATATATTTTATATCTTTCACATTTCATCATAAAAACCATAAATTTTTCATTTCATCCAACAAGAAAAATGACATGTTTTAATCTAATAAAAATGATAATAAATATTTTTTTGTCCTGATAATATTTATAAATAATAATTCCAAAAATAATGTAAAGGTAACCTCATAAAAAAAATAAACAGGTATACAAATATTATTACGAAGAAATGATATGATGATGAGAATCTATGATGCAACCATATATGTTAAAAAATTTTATTTTTAACTTTGGTAAAAATACTCATAAGTGACCCCATCTAAAAATATTTAAAGGATTACCTTTGAAAACCACATAAAAAATTCAAGGATACTATCATTTTACCATTGAATGTAATTAAAAACCATTCTAGAAAAATTTTAAATATAAATTACATGAATGTTTTATATTATCATATTATAATTTTATAACATATTTTTACAGAAAATATAGTACGCCGTTGGTATCATTTCAATATAAATAAAACTGGACAATAAAATTTAAAAAGTATTTTTAAACCATTTTTATATGAGTAATTGATGGATAAAATACACCCATATGGAAGTATATACACACATTAAATTTAAAATGTAGTTTAATTTCATGTGTCTCACGAAAAAGGAATTTGTGATGAGAAATCCTTTACACACACTACTACTGGATATCTAAATAAAATTACAACTTTATAATAATTAAAATATATCAGTAATTTACTTGTTTAAGAATGATATTTTTGTTAACTTATGATAATATATTTAATTTAATTTATTACCATTTATTATATAGTTATAAAATTTCATAGGTTCATGTCATATGTATTGAGGACGTTTGGTATAATCCCAAAAAAATTGGGAATAGTGACCAAGGACAAAGGGGTAATTGTTCTATAATATAATGAACCATAATAAATATAAAATTATCATTATTTTACAATAAACATAGTTTTATATTCATCCATGTATGGTACAATGGAAAATGGATTCACATCGCTTCATGGAGGTGGTAGTCCACACCTATTTACATGTGACATTATCATTTTCCAACAGAAGAAAGGGTTCAAAGATAATAATATGTAATTATTCAATAACAATAACTATCTCAAGAATATAATATATATCCCCTAATTCCATAATAATATGTATCCTTGTCATTTTGGTGATGAAAAACAAAACACATTTCTTAGTGGAGGTGGAAGTCTATATGTACGCAAGAGCGGTGTAATCATTTTCAATATGAGGAAAAATGAGATGGAAAAAGTTATAACATAATAATAATTAAATTTTATAATATTTATGATATTTATGTTGTCATTTTATCAAGGTTAAATATTATTTTAAAGAGTTATAATGTGATATAATCATAAAATACTCTCTTATGAATTATACCTCTTCTTTACAAGCCTAAATTTCCTTCCTCATTATTCATTGTCGGGTTGTCCTTTTTGTGAGTCCAAAACCTCAATAACGTGGGTATGAAAGTTGGAAAGGTATTGTTGTAGTTCTTGGTGGAAATAAATTTCACATGATTGTGAGGAAGACAGGAGAGGAGATACCATTTTAAAACAGAGGTGGGTGGAAAACATGTAAATACATTAAATATTAATATATAATATATAATTAACATGTGAAAATAGTTAACATATAACATATAATATAATAAATGGATTATAATAAGTATTTATTTTTTTAAAATCAATTTTTCGTAGGCATAGGTTTCATTTTAAGCCTTATATTTTAGTTTCACCCCTTGTTAACCTTATTTGAACTTAAGAGTTGCAAAATATTATTATCACATTAAGGGGACTGAATGTAATATCAACAACTCCAAGTTCTACATAAATAAACCACAAATGATATTATATAATATTTACCATTAAATTATATATATATATATGTTATTTTTATAATTTTATAATGATTATAATATTTATCTATTGAATAAAAATTAAGGTCACATTGGGGACAATTGATATATCCTGACACTAAACTAATAAATATTACAATTTATTTAGTTAATAAAAACCGTAAAATATATATTATAATTATCCATGAAATACCTATAATTCCATAATTTATTCAAAATAAAATAGTACTAATTATTTTAAAATTCGTTGATTTTTACAGCTTGCACAACTGTTTTGTCGGTGTTGCATTAGCATTCATGGTAATTATACAATTCATTAAAAAATTAAAAAAATGACTATAAATAATTTATTTATATAAAATATATCCATTTCAGTAATTAATATATTCATTTTATCCCTATGAATTTATAATAGAGATATTACAATAGTGTGTGTCCTTTTTAAAAATTGATTAACATAAAATAAAATAAAGGTCATAATAAAATTCAATTGGAAAAAAGTGTTATATTTTGAAAATTTAGAATTTTAATTTTCCAATTTATCCCTTTAAATGAATTATTTTTTTTTCTGTTTATTTTTATCCATTATACTAAAGTTATAAATTTAATTAATCATGTTTACCCATTACTGTGGTGGAATACATTTTACATGCTTACTATAAATTATGTTTGGAAAATAAATTGAGATATTTATCAAATTTTAACCTCATGATTAAAAATATGAAATATATTATTTAATATTGAATTCCAATAATTTTTATAAATATATTTCAATATATATGTTTTTTTCAAAAAAATTAGACAATCATGTTTTTATGCATAAATTTGAACATACACCCAAATAAAATATAATCATAGTATATATGGATTTATTTATATTATTCTAAATAAAATGGTTATTATTTTACTTTAAAAATTGATCCAAAATATAATAAGTCTTTTATTCAATTTATTTAAAAAAATGATATTTAAATTTTGCAAAAATTTTCATTTTCACTATTCATTGGAAAAGGAATCATTTCATAAAAATCTCAAAAATTTATCCTTAGTATGTTATGAATTTCTTATTTGAAAAATTATTTAATTATTTTCTTATTTTATTTAAAAATATTTTATAAATTAATTATAATTTTCATAAAAAAAGGAATCAATAACCATTTTTGATATAGATATATTTTTGATGAATAAATTGACTTTATTTTTATTTTTTCCATAATAACCTTGAATAACTGAATATAAATAAATTTAATTTAACATATAATTGATTTATTTCATTGAAATAAATTATCAATATTTATTAATTTAATATTTTAATATAAATATACATTAGGCACCCAAATTAGTTTTATGAAAAAATTCATTAACCATAAAATGATTTAATCTTAATTTCCAACAAATTAATATTCAAAGTATGATAAACTGTTTCAAATATAAATAGATTATATATATATATATATATATTATAATATTATTATTCCTATTCATATAGAAAAGCCCAATGAAAATTTCATAATGGTCATATTTATAGAATTATAGTTTTTTGTATATTATGGTTCATTTAAGCTTGGTTTTGTATATTCCACGTGATATGGAATATATTTTTCAATAAAATAAATTATTAAATATAGGGTTGTTTTATTGTACCCCCTTAATGAAGTTATTCTATTAAAATTTTATCTCGGTTCCCTTAAAATGATTTGAATTTTCAAAAACAAAAATCGAATGTGTGGAATGTAAAACATCTGATTATGAAAGGAAAATGATTTTAAATATTTAAAAATATATTTGATTAAGGTACACATAATTAAAAAGGACAATAGTAACGTAACATTTTAACTAGGATAATGGAAATATAAATATAACAAAAAATAATACATAATTGGATTCCTAAATAAGGACTATATTGGATGGAAGTGAAAATATAAACATAGAAAAGAAAGATAATAGGAAAGGAATAATATAGAGTGGTAGTAAATATGATCATGATATTGATAATGAATAAAAACAAATTACTCATTAAGAGATAAATAAGATAATAAAATAATCCCAAATTAGGGTAAAATGATTACATTTTTCGTTAAATATCATTTTCCTCGAGTTGACAGATACGTATATTAAAAATATAGGGAACACAATAAAAGGTACCTACATGATTTATTTTTGATTTTATAAACATAATTTAATCCTCCATTTTTTAATCAATAAGTATTCACTTCAATTTCATCACTTACTTCATGAATCGAATATTCAAGATAATGTATTAATTCTTTCTACAATAAAATTATCTTCTAAAAGATTAAAGGACCTATAAAAGGAAGACATGTCATTCCTATAGTATTGAGACACTAACCAAAATAATAATGGTTATAAAAATATATGATAATATCCAATTTTTATAATCATTCAAATTAATAAAGAAAACATTAATCTCCAATTTATCAATAATAGTAGTCAATGTTTAACATAAATCATCCCATAAATAACTAACAAAAAAACTAATCAAAATATTCCTAGCCAAATATGAAACCAAAAAATATAAATTTTTAATCAAACATTCTTCTCATATAGTTATAATGGATATCACCAAGATAAATCTATAACTCAGTATGTCACATAACAAAATTCTATATTATATAATCATATAACCTGAAAATATTTAAATCATTACATAAATATGGTAAATCACTATGAAGAAATAATAAAATCATATATTCGAAAAAAAATATTATTCAATCTATACTCTTCAAATAAAATAAATATTTCCACTTACCTAAATCATATAACGTTCTTAATATAATGAACATAATTAAAAATAAATTTAATAAAGAAGTCACCATATCACATTTTAATCTCATGTTTATCCTTGTGATCACAAATATGTTCCTAAATAGTAGTAATGCTTTTATCATAATTAACCATAACTACCTCAAAAATAAAGGTCATATAACACATAATCATTATCAATACCTATCATCTTCTGTCAATAAAATATAAAATAATTCTTCCTCTAATAATATATTTAATACAAAATAATGTAAAAATATGTTTTATATATACATAATCTATTTATTAAAACTTAATTAATGTATCCATAAGTTCTTTCGTCACATGAAACCTAAAATGGGAATCTATGTCATTAAACCTGTGATTAACCTTATATTATTAACCAATAGTGGTATCTAAAACTCTTAAAAAAGACTCATATGAATCATATTATCCTATAATGTTATTTAAAACATTCTATTGATAAAAATTATAATAGATGAGGACACAAACAACCCATAATAAAATCATTTATAATATGGTTTAAATTTTAATTCAATTTCAATATATTTTTGGTTTACTATTTTAAATAATTAGTAAAAACTCTTACATAACGTAGTGAAAACGTTGACTAAACGCCTATTTTTTCAGAAAAATTGGATTCTTATGTTCACCGTCTCATTTCATTCCTTAAACACATACTTCATTCAACTCTAATTTCCTCTTTACACAGCTAAATGTCATAATAGTTTATAATCATCATGATTACACGTGAAAAACAATTTAAAAAATTATTTGATCAGAAAAATCTTTGTAAGGGAAATAAATAGAATGAAAACATCTTAATAAATTTGAAACTAATGATACCCCCTATGTATTTTTTCCTTTTTATATTATACTTTTTTCATCCCAAAATAATAATTTAACTACTCAAGAAACAAACATCAAGTCCTAATGTTTTAATGAAACTTTTATGAAGAATGCATAATGGAAGAAAAAAAATTCATGGAAGCATTAAAATTTAAAAAAATTATTCCCATTTATAAGATCATAAATATTACCTTTAATCATAAAAACTATATTTAAATTTAAAAATAATAAGGCTTTTATGAAACACATTTTCATGAATAGATAATTCTTGTTGAAAACATGTAGAATATGCTATTTATCATAGAATTGCATTACATTTTTATTATAATAGTACATATTGTGTAAATTATATCAGTTTACATTATCGTCCCATGGGAATATTTTACATTATACACATTTTCTTAAGAGAAATGTTCATTAGTAAAATCTATCATATTTCCAAATAAATTGGAGTGAATTAATAGACCTACACATCTTATTATGTATATTCTCCAATAATGGTTTGCCTTTACTCTCCATTCCCTCGTTCATTAATAATACCCATGTATCATATATTAAAATAAAAAACAGTTAATAACATTCATTTTTCATCATATGATGAAATAAACACATTTTATAACTCAAAAAATTCATCTAATATTAAACATTAATTATATAAATTTCAATTTTCATCCTAAAAACAATAATAATTTATATAAGACAATATATAACCATTTTTTGTTATCTGAAAAATATGAGATGATATATGATTTTCTTTGTAAAATAATAAAAAATTAATTTCTCATAAAATAATGGGAAATGATTGTTTTTTAGAAAACCTTATGAACTTGTAGGCAAATCTAAGTAATAAATAAATTAAATTAATATATGGTGATCCATTCATTTCTTATACTTCAAAAAAAATTAATTTTTTACTATCGTTATAATATGGAGAATAATCTTATGGTGAATATACTGAAAATATTCCAAATAAAATAATTTTTTAAAAATTCATGGATAATAAAAATTAGCATTTAAAATATTTTAAGAACATTATTGAAACATCATAAAAAATAGTTACATGGAATATAATGTTTTTTTATATTATATTTTTAATATATTTTTATGAATAGTCTCATACCTATTTGGAAACAATTCAATTAGTATAACATAGAAAAATATAATGTAAAAAGGGGTTTAAATTTATAATAAAATAAATCAATAATCTATTTAATACCATATATGAAATAAAATATGTTATTATAGTTGAATATGTCACAAATAATGGATATTGAGACAAGATTTCTCACACCCTGAGTTTAACGCACCACATACAGTTCTGAAATTTTGTATATTATACTACTATTAAATATTTACATTATTAATAAAATTTCTAGTATTATTACATTATCATAATAGCTTTTAATTTATATATTTTCTGGTATTATATATTTACTAAATTTATTATGTTCATGTTAGATGTTTTGAGAATGTTTTGATAATTATCCCGAAACAACATCGATTGGTTGACCATTCTCAAAAGTGTTAAAGATAAATAAAAATCAAAAACATAATCATCAAATCATTATCATTTCTATGTATTAAGTAAAATTCTATTATCATCCATTTAATGTGTTCATGAAAAAAACACATCTCTTTGTGTAGGTGGTACTCTGTATATACGCAAGAGGGAAGTTATCAATTTCCAAAAAAAGGAAGGGTATGTTGTTAAATAATATAATATTATTATAGATTCATATTTATTTCAAAATTATAATATATATTATTTAAATAATAGATAATATCCATCCTTTTATGTGCTGATTGAAAACAAAAATCATCGATTCATAGATGTAGTAATTTACTTGTACACATGATCAATGGTTTCATATCCCATGGGTTAGAAATATATTTGGAAAAGGGTTATTGCCTACCCATAATATAGTTATAATATTTTTAATATAAGTTAATATTTATTTCATTATGTATTAACTATATTTTAATATGTTAGAAAAAAAACATGGAACACTCGGTTATGAATTATACATCTTCTTTGGAACAACTCCCTTATATCCGAACTTAATTCATTTTGTAGAATTTTATTTTAGTGAAAATATAACTAATAAATGAATATGAAGGCTGGGAAGGTTTTATTGAGGTCATTTTCATATTAAATGGGTAATTATTTTTGTTTAATAAATGATATAATATTCCTTTTTATATGTGATGTGTGTGGAAAACATGTAAATACAAAAATGTTAATAGATAATATGTGTATAGCTCATAAAAACTATATCCATACTATATTGGACTAAAATATATGATACCAATTTCTATATTTAATCAAAGAATAAATTATATACATTTGTAGGATTCATCTTAACCATTATCTTTTGGTTTAACCCATCATAAACTATGTTTATCATTAATGGTTATAAAACATTTTTCACACGTTAAGGGTCATGAATGTAAAATTAGAAATCAAATTTCCCACAAAAATTATCCATAAATGAACGGCCTGGAAATATGAGTAGTGCCATTATAAGACTACTAAGGTAGTTATGGGTGAATCATATGTGTTGGGTCAAAATATGAGGATCAATGGGATTTTTTATTTACACTTCCACATTATATTTATGGATATATACTATTATGTCATATACACTACTGAACAAGTTATTTATAAGACTACATTAGTGGTTCCCAAAAGACATGTACTGACACCCAACCCAGGTGGATAAGAAACTTTGGTTCTCATTAATATATTCAATTTTTTATGGTTTAAATTGGGCATATGATAAGGACATGACCATTTGGTTGGATAACATAGTTAAAAATATTTATTTATAAGTTATGGCTTAGGGATAATAGTAGTGCCATTATACATTTATTTCATTCCATTTCTGTATATTATGTTTGGATCTTTGGGAGAATAATGGCAGTGAAATAGCATAACTAGGATTCAGTAAGGCTCTATACTTATTCATGAAATTTATTATATCATGTCTTTTTAATTATTTCTTTTGAGTACTATGATGTTTATTTTTTATGGTTATTATTTGTTTATTTCATGTTCTTTCACACACTGATATGTGGGTATACTATCTATACAGTAACTCCCAAGACTACAACTATTAGTTGGAAGACTCTCGAATATGGGGAGTAACACCTATGTTCTAATTGGGAGCATATCTATTTACTATAGTGTGAACTAAGGATGGTACATTAAACTAATTTCCATCATGAGTTCACTCTGTATATGGGAGATTTGAGGTATCGACCAATACACTAAAGCCATAGACTGATTCTAATTACTAATATTCTCTACCAATTAACCACTTATTTTATTCCCATATTGATGAGGGGGTCTTGTTCACTTTTAATATCTTTAACATCCTTTATTTTTAAACATTATTATGAGTATAATAGTCTTATACATGAACTGAGGTGGACCTCCATGTATGCTAGAGGCTTTTGACTAGCATTGATGGTCGAAGGTGAACTATCAGAATATAATTTCCTCCTATTCGGGGAATTTAACTGTGTAAATATAAAAAAATAAATCATCATAATACACGTATAATTAATATATAAATTAATCCCCTGAAACAAAAATTACATAAAAACCTATGCAGAAACAAAATGAGTTATCTATAAGGAACACATATCAGGAAGGCACCACCATGATCTCTCATGGAAGAAAAAATATATCTAAAAAATAATAATAAAATATGAAAAATAATATCCACATTTCATGAGTCCATTACCATTCCCATCTCATCCCACATTCTACGTTATCATACTGATTCATCCATAATTAGGCCTTTACACTACAATTTCCTATAATAATAGGCTTTCTTGTCTACCAATGTATAAGGGCTTCCCAAGAAGTGTGAGTAAAAATAATTCGTCCACCATTAATGGAATACCAAACATAATATGAAAATTTTTACTTCTATAATGTGATTGAATCCAAAAACTAAAATATTAAACTTAAATACAATAATATAAATCACTATTAATGTGAAATGTGGGCCACAAATTCAATTCAATCGGTTCCCCAATCATAGTGGTCCACATGGCCTCAAATGAATCTCCCCAAACACAAGAGGTTCCATATTTCAGTGAGTTTCAAGGGAGTATTGGTGGGGATACAATAACCTCATTACCAAATAGTAGAACAAAAAATAATTATAAAAAATGGAAATAGTGGAAGTAATATAAGTAGTCATAAGGCATAGTGGAAAATAGATAAAAAATTTGAAATAACTATGATAACTATAATAATACAAAAACATACAAAAACTATTGATGATATTTCAAGTCATTAGTAAACAAGAAAACATAGACATAAGTCATTAGGAATAATGTGTTCCACAATTGTATAAAGGAAATAAAAATGTTATCCCATGAATCCCAATTTCCAGATCAGTCATCTTCTATCATGCTTCATCCTAAATATAAATTAATTATGTGTTTAATGTTTTATGCTTCCCTTTGTCAACACCCAAATTCATGTTATTTACCCGAGGTACCAAATGAAAAACAAAGAGGGTGTCAGATAAATCATAGTGGGCCACCACAAATTGTTTCTATAACATCCAGCATGTGTAATGTAAATATAATATTGTACAAACATGTATATATATATATATATATTAAATTTTTACAATATAAATAAACACCTAAGTACCAACTTCAACCCTCTGCTGTTTTCTGAACAGATAAAAAAATTCATTATTTGATTTTTACTTGTTTACAAATAAGACAGAAGCAATAAATAGTGAAGGTTCCATGATGTAATGTGGAATCCTATAATGATATTTAATAATGATGTTCCCAAGTAATAACCACAGAAACATTGAATTCAATAGTCACCAACTCAGTAATAACTATTTCATGGAAAAGTTGATGAATCTGATACAAGGATCATATTCCATGGAATTCAAGAATAAGAATCTTTCCGAGTGTATGGAGTTCACCCAATGTAAAACAGGGAAAAGCGGTGACTGGGTCCTAAGGGATTTAACAATGTTACTACCATTTCAATTTTGGATCTGACGATCATATCCAAGGAATCCATTAATACTATGTGTGGAATAATATGGTGTCCTACCATGAAACCATGAATAGAAAAACATCTTGTTCTTGTTGGGTGTAAACCTAAACAAGATGTATCTTTAAATCAGAATGGGTTTCCCAAGTGCTAAATGTATTCTATGATAAGAATCCAAGGAGATCTCGAGTTAGGACTCTACTATTTGAAATTGAAGTCATATAATATTTAATTAGGTCCAAGTCTTGCATCTTATTAGTGTGATATGGCCATGTAGTGTGAATCCCTTTAATCAATTTATAATTTATCAATAAGTCCATTTGGTTAAACCCTTTCCATTCATTAGTGTGAAAACTCCATGTATCCAGAAACAATTTTTAAATCCATTTATGGTATATTTATTCATTAATGTTCACAGTATTACCTTCCATAAATATGTTAAGGAGTAATATAGGAATTTATCCCATTATTCATTGACATTTAAATCTTTTCAAGTCCATTACTTAGTATACATTCCAATTTACCATTCACATTTAATTATCAATTTGGATTTGTTACTTTACACAGGTCAAGTGGACATGACACTGTACACTCCATTCACCATTACATGATACAAAATCCATTTATTATAAGGAATCCAACCATTAGTGTGGTCAAGCTTGAGCAAATTTGAATAATGGCTCAAAATTGTCAAAACACTAAATCAACTATGGCATATCATCCTTTATGGGATGGTGGATGTTTTAGGAATAACCACCAACAAGTAATTACATATTTTTCTAAAGAATAAAAATATAGTTATAATGATTATATGAGAGGAATATTAATTCTAGAAATAGCACCCGCATAAATCGGAGAGTCATACATTACAATTCTAAAAATCAAAAAAATGGAGGGATGAGTTATAAACCACCCACCTATGTTTTGAATGAATATCCTCATATATTATTACATATTATTTGTCTCATATTGATAAATATCCTAGAAAGGGGTAATAATCTTCACACCTAGATGATTAGATCGAGATCAGTAGAGGAAAAGAAAGGATCAAACAGACTCGAGTACTTACTGTTGTGCATCCAACGTGATGAATGGAAGCTCAATCAGATCATGGATGAAGGATATCTCTTGATACCTATATTAGGAAATAAAAATGTTCCAAATGGAGAAAAATTCAAGCTAATCAAACTATAAATAGTATTAGGGATGCATATTAGGCTAAATAAATTAATAAGAATAAAATGGTAAAATTAACCAAAATATAGCCTATTCACCATTTGTCCGCATGGTTTTACAAACCATGTGCAAACCCTACATGATAACTAGAGAAGACGGGGCACTGCATAGATAAGACACATGGTTTGGTAAACTGTGTGACAACTGTGTAGGATAGATATGCACTGAAATGTTGACCATCTGCGTGGTTAAATCTAATGATGCGGCCTACATGTATTGTTTTCTCTAATCATGCGTCATGCCAAGGGTTCCCCAAAATACGAGTTCTAGACTCCTAGAATTCCATTGACACCCAAATAACATTTCCTATATAATTAGATATCTATATTATGTAAAAAATAATGAATTATAATAAAATATAAATTATCCATTCCTAAGTGAAAACAAGGATCATATAGTCTCCCCCTTAAAAACGTTTCCCTAAGTTCACCATCAAAGTGTTGTGAAACACTATATAAGAAACATTTTGGGAACTGAACAAGTATGGTGGCCACCATCACCCAATTCTCATCTACAAAACTACCATGTGGCCATTGCACCCATACTAGAGGTACATATCGGACTCAAAGATCCTTTGTGCACTATTCAATTAACCGCATTGGATAATCCTCAATGGTATCATCAGAATAAAACTAAAATTTATTATGATCAAAGGTATGATATTGTTTGGAAAGATATTGGTAATGATTTTAATCTTTTATGACATCATGCATGGAGAAATGCATCTTTGTTAGAATATGTTGATATGATACAAGACATATTCTCTCTAGAATCTCAAATGTCCCAAAGAAACGAGGTTACAACTACCATTGTTTTATTAAATTTCTATTCACAAGCATAGGTGGTAGCCAAAGGAAAAAATAATCCTTATACATGAATCGGGAGGCTATCAATGGAGATAGATAAAGGATTTATGTCTAGACTGAGAAGTAGTTATAGAATTTTTGATCAAATGAACCTGCTATGATGTTTCTTGAATGAGATGAGGACCTTGTACGACTGAATCACCTGCATCTAGATAGCATAGGGGTGAATATAATGACCTACTATACAAGTCCTCAAAATGAGACATCTGAATTGTCTCCTGATAGCTATTTTTATGGGCTAACCCAAAAAGAGTGATGTGCTTCTCCCAAGAACCTCTAAAACCTAGGACATATGCTCATATCATATCTTCTAGAACATGTATATTCTATTCTAAATTTCTATTAGTCTATGGGTGAAACGATGTGCTTATAAGAACATATGATCTCATATCCTTCTAAAATCCCTACCAGAACCATGATCTAAAATGAGAATCCTTATCTGAAATTATATTACAAGAGACTTCATGGAGTCGTATGATCTCACAGACATGCAGTCTTCCCATATCATCAATTGAGAATGTCTCTTGAATAAGAATGAAGTGAGCTAATTTAATTAGTCTCCCAATTAAAACTAATACAGTGTAACTACCATTAGCTATCCTCGGTAACTGAAATAAAATATACATTAAAACATATTCCCATTTTTGTTCTGGGGCTAGAATCAGTATTAACAAGACTTCAAGACAATGGTGATCTATCTTCAACTACTGATAGGTGGAACACCTACTGATAAATCTTATAATATGAAATTTCAACCAAGTCCATCAATACTAATGTCACATATCTTGATTCATCTTGGAGATACCTTGATGAAATTCCCATTGTGAATTGTGGAACATGGACATAAACTCCTCTATCATATATATAGGAACCAAAACATGAACACGAATTTTCAGGATGTCATCTCTATCCAAAGGCCAATCTAAATGTGGGTTATCTCTTGATATATAATCACATATAACCAATATATAAGGATACGTAAATTTTATATCATTCACATTCTCAATGATAGAAGAGATAACTGTCAAGGATAAAATTTAAGGCTAGTTGTGACTATCATGAATCTCTATATGCATCATAGAAAATATGGCCATTAACTTCAATTCATCACTGGCTTCCGGTATGGAATATTCCTGAGTTTTCTAACTCATCACATTTGCATCTATATTTCCATTCATTGGCATTTATGAAAAGATTTTTTCCTTCCATTATTGGATTATTTTAGGGATGTATTTCTTAATTATTTTTTCTATATTACCTCTTGATAGAGAGGTAGAGTTTTCAATTGAGCTTTTTCTATGAGAATATTTATTGTTCATTCCACTTTAACGATATAACATACAAAGATTAAGGATCTCAAGAGATTGTTAGATAATGATGAGATAAAGTGATTTATACATCCTAATACATCCTACTGGGCCTACGTGTAATCCAAGGAGAATTTTCTATGAAATTCCAGAATAATATTCCTTCTAATTCTAAGAAGTTCACCTATGGTAAAATGGTTCCAAGCAGTGACTGGGCCCTATGGTCATTACCCATGGCACCTACTTATCAATATTATATCCAAGGAGTGTATACAAGGAATCATGTATTTCTAAGCGATGCATCATAATGTGTTATACTGAGTATCCATGAATAGTCAAATATCAAGTTACATGTGAGTGTCAACCTAAGAAATATGTATCGTTGAATCAGAGTGGGGTTCCCGAGTGCTCAAGGAATTCACTGATAAAAATCCAAGGGAAGATCGAGTTATGAACCTCTAATTTGATAATTAATTCATGTAATATTTCATTTAGTTCATGCATTTCCATTAATTATTGTGATATGTCCATGTATCCTACAACACATTAATCAATTCATAATTTATCAATAAGTACAAATCATTATAGCATTTCCTTTCATTAGTGTGAAAAGGACAAGTAGCATGAAACCTTTATTAAATCCATTTATGAAATATTAAATAATTAAGGGTCACTCAGCTTCCTAACATCAACATATTAAGGGGTGATATAGACATTTAACATATTATTTATTCACCTGTAAATCTAGTGAACTCATATACTTTTTATACTATCCAATTTATCTTAAATGTTTAATTATCAATTAGAAGAACATAAATTATGTAGGTCAAGTGGAAGTGAAGTTGTAATTACCATTCACCTTTACATGATAAAAAATCATTTATTATACAGAACCCTACCATTAGTGTTTTCAAGGTCAATAACATCTGAAAAATGGCTTAAAAGTGTCTCAACACTAAAAACTCAACTATGACATATCATCCAACATGGGATGTTTGGAGTTGTGGGCCTAACCACTAACAAGTAATCACATATTTGGAATGAGAAAAACCATATTGTTCAATAAATTATAATCATGGAATATAAATTCAATAATTGTGACATAATTAACATAGAGAGCCCCACATGACAATTCCAAAATCAACGAACATGAGGGTTGAGTTATAGACCACCCACCATAGGATCACATGAATCACCTCCTATGGTATTATGCTCTAATTTTGCTCAAATCAGAGAAGATCTATGAAATGTGTAAAATTGATGAGACCTCAATATGTAGTTTGAGATCAATGGAGATGAAGAAATGATCAAATATACTTGAGTACCTATTATTGTGATTCCGACATGGAGAACAAAAGCTTGATCAGATCATGGATGATAGTTATCTCTTGATCCCTATATTTGGCCTTCTGAATGCTCCCAAATGAGATCAATGGAGACTAATCCTTCTGGAAATCAGATTGTGGAGTATTTTTAGGATAAATAGTTCATCAAGGGTAAAATAGAAAAATTACCCAATATTTAACCAGTCCATGATTTTCATCTATAGTTTTCCAAACTAAGAACAAACTGTTATTGAGTGCCTGGAGAAAAGGGGGAACTAAAAAGTTTGGATGAATGGATAGGAAAATGGTGTTCTAAATCTATGAGATGGAGCTGCCCAATAATAAAATCCATCAAAACTGTAACACCCCAAGCTTCCATGGTACATTTCCCTTTAAATAATGCAATATCTTGCATTGTACACGACTTCGAGATTCTAACACACCACAACCAATCAAACTAGCCTTTATGAATAGTAATACCCACTTTTTGAAATTTAATACATTTTATCATTCAATATTGACTTTATTTTTGGATTAGGAATATCAAAATGAGATTAGGGTGAATTTTTAGTACTTTTCTGATAACATTCATATTTTGATGAATAGTGAAAATTAAAAAATTTAAATTTAAAAAAAAAATTAATCAAAAAAATTAATTGTGATAAATTATTATTTTTAGTTGTTTTAAAGTATATTTATAATATATTTTTACCATTTAATACAATTTTGTTCATTTGATGTAATTTTACATTTTAACCGGATATAAACAAGTGTCAATCTTTTGGTAGTTATTATTTCTTAAAAACATGCTTTTTGTTTTGACAGTGGGAATTAATTTTAAATTAATTTCTGGCACTTATGTGTTATGAATTTGGAAAAATGGATTCCATATTTGGAATCAGGATGTCCAAATTGTGTAAATAGGTAACTCTTATCTTTAGACATTTTGAATAATTTTTTCGGTAAATATTTTATTTACCATGGTTAAAGGGTAAATACGGTAAATATGGGTAAAAATAATATTATAATAATATTAATTTACCATATAACGTATCCTAACCATATTGGTTGATACATTTCTGACCATTGGCACCTTTGTGTCGATTTGGGGACCCCATGGATCCACTTGTAAGTAATAATGACACCTTATATTAATTATGTTAAAGTAAATACAAAAATGACATAAGCATATATCTTTTAGAAAAACAATTTTTACATATGGATATATATGTTATATTTTTTACTATAAATATTCATTAGAAAGCTAAATGTATTTCATACATAACATTATATTATTTATAATTTTTAGACATTGAATAATTAAATATATTTATGACACAATAATGATGCAGTATTATCCTTATCAATGAAAGAATAAAATAATTGGTATTATAAAAATTAAAATAAATATTTTGAACTTTTGATGGCATCCATGAATTTTATTGGTAAATATGAAATTTTATTATTTCTTAAATTATTTTGGTTCAAGTTAATAATGTTGTTAAGACTTTAACAAAAATTAATTATTGAATAGTGTCAAAATTGACATAAATGAGTTTTTAAAACAAATATAATATTATTAATTGATATTCTATTCCTAAAAATATAAGGTTCAGTCAGAGGACTTATATAATGATAGGTGTATTATTAATGGACCACTTGGTGGTAGATTTATGTTTATAGTATGTTTATTAACCAAATAACATAAAAATACAATGTGACATGGTTAATGTCAAACTAATTAACTAAGAATTAAAACTAAATATAAGGTTAATAAATTGATCCAAACCTGTCTAAAACCTATTGGTTGAGATTTTTTCGACCTATCCCGACCTTATAATTTAAATAATACACTTTGGATCCATTAAAAACCGAATATGAATTTATTATAAAATAATATTTATAGCTTTTTCTAAGGTTCCCCTCACTCCTCTTATAAAAGGTCACTCCCCCTTCTCTCAAATTCATACCCTAAAATCCTTTTGGATCAGATAACCCCTACCCAAATATTCCTTAAACATACCTCACTTAATCCTAGAGGCCCTATTTTGTTATAAAGCCAACTTAAGGATCCCTTCTGATCAAATCAGAAGGATGAACCCAACGAAGAGGTAATGATTTCACCACCCTCTTTCAAGACCTTTTCTTCTTCCAATTCTTATGTCTTTGTTATATACATTTTAAATTAATAACTCCATTATCTTCTATATACTGTGATTTTATTATAAATATGTTACAACCATTTTCATTATTCTATCCATCCATTGAATGACATGTCACCATACGTGTGTACTTACAGCCTACCGTCACCACGTCGTGGTATAATTGTTATTCAATATGTAATTAATTGGATGGGTATAATAATGATGTGTAATTCATGTAAATAATAAATATAACATGATAATTATTCTTTATATATTATATAACATCCAATTATATATTATTTTAATGTCAAAAGAATGATGTTGTCGCTCGTGCACACGTACGGATTGTCGTCTCCACGAACGCGATGAGATTCATTCCCCCATCATATCCATTCAAGACTGAATTTAATTTTGTGACTAAAAGTAATGTTTAGAGACATGATATCATTCTGTATATGAATAATAAACATCCCATCCATAAAAAATATGGATCACATATCAAATAATATAAAGGAAATAGAATCAGTTAACACCCAAAATGATGATAATACTAAGATATTATTAACAAATAAATGTTAAAATATCATATATGATATCATATTAATGTATATTATTATTTTATAATTCAATGAAAATTATTTAACCATTATACAGGTGGTTAACCTGCCCTAGATGAAGGAAAAATTACAAAGTTAGGTGTTTCTTATCTCACTTTTAATTTCGTGAGATTTCCATTGTCCACCACTTATTTATTGCATGTGTTGTGTGTACTGCCAATGATTGTATTAATTGTGTAATATAAATTAATTTATGTATATATACCTAATAATTGTATGATACTTCTTTCAGGGTTATATGTTTTTTAAGTTACCAAATCTATAAGGGAATTTAAAATTTCGATTTCCACTCATTCAGCTTTACGCATACTTCAGTGATTATTTTAATCCATGATTTTGTGTGGAATCACTATTCATTTTCTTATGTCATAATTTCCACTCCTCTTTCTATGGATATACTATTGATACAAATAATCACTCCATTGATAGATTCTCATTTCATCTATATGAACTTGATAATAATAATTTTAACACAATCTCTATTTATTGAGTTAAACATTCAATTCATTGGTGTTGTTTTTACAAGAATATGTGTGAATGTACTATGATTGATTTAAACTAAATATTAGATCATATTGATTGTATTTATATTTTTCACACATAAATATGTCATTGATTTATCATTATCCTAAGGATATAGTTTTTATAAGATATTTCATCTCAAATTACATTCCCTTCAGAATTCTTTGTTGTTATACACCAAATAACTTTTATATGGTGTATGTAATGTACTATTACATAGTATATCATGAATCCCCTTATTATCATGATTTTACAAAGTTTTTATTACCTCAATTATTTTTATTCAAGTGTCTCTCTTTTGGTTAGAAACTCTAACTAAAATATCTTTTTTTAAATGCCTAAAAGATTTATTCTTCTAAGTCTTTCTCATTAATTTCCATGTTTTAAAAATGGTTTTATGGAATTATTCATATGGGAATTAATGTTTTATAATTAAAATTCCTTTTAAATGTTTAAAAGTGGTATGGGACAATTTGATTCAAAAATCTATTTTTAAACAGCTTCTTGATAAATAATGATGCTTTTAATTGGTTTCATGAAAAAAGGGGGATATTTAACTCTAATAGTTTTGATCAATATTTACATCCATGCCGATATCCTTGATTATTATCTATTGAGGTTTATATGATACAATATAATCTTCCATATTATATCGAATGAGTTATGTTTGACTGTGGATGTGCTATTTTTATAACATTCATGGTTTGTGGTTAAAGGATTGGTATTTCGTATACTAGTTTTAATACGAATGTTTATGTTATGTTTAAAACATTTCATATGAGGAATTCATTGGACTTAGTATGTAACGGGTGGAGCCCGCTGTAGCTCCTCGATGCATCGGTAGGTCTCATGAGACAAACTAGTGTCTTGGCACAAGGCCTTGACAAAATCTTATTTGTAGTCTTGGAACGAGGCCTTGACTATGTGGTTATGATAGTCTGGTATTATGCATTACATCATTATGAAAGTGGTTATTTTTATTTCATTTTATTATTCTAATATTAGAATATCCATGTTCATAAGTAAATGGAATTATTTCATATTATTTTTTCGATATTATGCTGAAGTTCAAGTTTAAAAGGTTTATGTTTTAGTTATAAATTGCCTTAAATTTTTATGCTTATTTATGAAAGTTTTTGCTATATTGTTATCCTTACTGAGCATATGAGCTCACCCACTTTGATGTTTTATTTTTCCCAGGAGGTGAAGAGGTATTTTATGACTTACCTGGAGAAATAGTATAAGGGGACCTGAGTGTGGTATATGGAAACAATGTTGTTGTAGTTTTTCATTTTATGATGTAATGTAAACCTTATAAATGTATCTAGTACTTCCAAGGCTACTAAACTGATTGTTATTTCTAGACGTGATCTTTTGTGATCATGCCAAGGTTATGTAATAATGCACCGACTTTGGGCTTCTGGGGTCGGGGAGTTACAGTTGGTATTAGATAAAGTTTAGTACAAACTGTGGAAGCTATATTTAGATAAACTCTGAATAGAGCACATATCCCTAAGAAAGAATTTGAGAATTAGTATATAAGAACGTCCTAGAATTTTGGTATTGTATAGATTTTTGTGAGTTTTCCAAGAAACACAATCATGTCTAGATACGAGCAGGTAGAGGCGGCTCTGGCATAGATGTACCTAGGCATAAAACCCAAAAACAACGCTTTGAGCTAGACTCGAATGGGAACAGGTGCACAACAACATGCCTTAGTTCACTCTTGGTTACGAAACTCATGGGGGGATTTTCATAGGATAATATAAATTTTCATTACAAACCAATTTTATGTATTATATATAAGAGGAGAGTAAATGACCTTGGTAAATCATAATGTGTTTCCAATTTAGAATATTGTGACATGATATTCTCTAAATGATTTTATGACTACTATTACTCACACAATGCATTATGGTTTTAGTCAATGGCTGGATTCCAAAAAAGTCATAGTGAATATTTAGAATGATATACAAGGTGGGAATGATGGTGGAAATGATAAAAAAATGGAATGTTGATAGGCGTAAAAGATATCGTCTTCATGCCAAATCAATTTTCCAAAAATATGATGAACAATATATATATTACCTAATTCCCACACACAAAAAAGAAGAGAGATGAGATGAATTATAAGAGCTCCAACAATGGTGACCATGGAGAAAAGAAACCTAAATTTCCATTATACGGAAAATGTGGAAGGAGACACCCAGGAATGTGTCTCAATGGAACAAAGAAATGCTTTACATGCGGGAATGAAGGACATAAAGTGAAGAATTGCTAGGAAAAAAATGAAGAGTACTATGGAAGAAAATAAAAATGGTCCCAAGAATCCATTTACAGTCATTTTTCGTAAATATAGGGGACCTGGCCATTACCCGAGTGAATTCCCTATTCTATAAGATAACCTCTTGGTCAAATAATAACCTTTGAGGAAATAAATGGATGGAAAAATGTTTAAAGGTATTAGTACTATCTGTTGTTGAGATTACTTTGGGTAAATTTTCTCTTATATGTGTAACCATACAATTTATCATGTGAGAGTGATATTTGAGGAAGACTTATCTTTTCTCTTGTGGATATAGTTATAAATATCCATTTGGTTTTATATGATCTTTGGGTTTGAGGAAATTAAAAGATATTATATTTTGGGATGAAAATGCAAGGTATGACATAAAATTTGTGGTTAAATTATTTTATGGTTATTTTTAAGAATTTATCTCATTTTGGTAATGTTATAAAATAAAGTTTTTTTAAAAAGGACAACACACAGACCGTGTGATAACCCATCACATCAGACAATGCATTGGGAATTGAACCCACAACCAAAGTGAGATTGGGATTTATCTCCTACCACTGGACTACTTGAAGTCCCTAGTTAGTGTGACTATTATTTTTAGTTAAATGATTTTATTGATAAATAATAAGTATATTTGGGATCTTATGTCTTATCAAATTAATACCATTAGTATAGGAAAATTATTTGGTGATTAAGTGACAAATGTTATTTTGGAAGATGTTCGAATTGTTGGGAACACTATATGCCCAAGGAAAATAGAATACTATGGGATTTCATTTGAGGATTAATGGTTGATTTTTATCAATTTTTTTATTGTGGATTTATAGTGATTTGGGTTATTAATGGAAATTGTTAAACTATAATAGAGAATATGTGATTAGGTTAATTACTTATAAGTATGTGTATTTAAGAGTCGTTGATGTCATTTAGAGATACCATTTAATGTGGAAGACTACATAACCACATTCTTCTATATTTTGGGATTCAATATTATTTTAGATTTTATTGAAGGAATTTAAGTGAAATTGTTCATTGAATGCTATTTATTTAACATTGTGGTATTGTTTGTTTAATTTTAGAAATTAAGATTTGTGTTTATTTCTCTAATGGAATATTCTTTTGGGGGATCATCAGATCTTATACTAACCATTTAGGTTTTGATTAATATCTTAAGACATGGTAATTATATAGTTTATTCTTCGTTGATCATGTCATTTTATAAGAAGTTTATTCTAGCACTTCTAGTGTGACTAAGTCTTCAGGAATACTCATCGTTTAAAAATGAGTTAGTAGTAGAAATTTATTAATGAATGAAACTTTACATAAAAATTAACTATATCTATTTATGTTCTTAGTCAATCTCAAAAATGAATTCCTCATCTTTATGTAATGTATCTTAAAAAATAGAAATAAAAATGTTGTCCGTTTACTTTTCCTACTCGGAAACTAATGATCATTTATCCCATCACATGTTTGTGGTTTTCTTATTGTTAACATTCTCCTGATCTTTTTTTCTATCCCAATCCATTGGAACTTGATACTTAGTTTATCAACCATATCCATGTTTTTTTACATGGAATCCTAGTATAGGTTATCTCGGGAGACCTCTGTACTTCTCCTTCTTTCTTTTAAAGTGATGGTTTTATTGAAACTTTTTCCGATGTGGGACTTCCAATTATATTTCAAATCCCAATTTTAAAATTTTCATGGATAAAATTTATTGAATGAGGGTAGAATGTAACACCCTAATATTCCATGGTACGTTTCCCTTTGAATAATGCAATAGCTTACATTATACGCGACTTCGAGATTCTAACACACAACAACCAATCAAACTAGCCATTATGAATAGTAATACACACTTTTTGAAATTTTATATATTTTATCATTCAAAATGGACATAATTTTTGGATTCAGAATATAGAAATTAGCTTAGGGTGATTTTTTGTGCTTTTCTGATAACTTTCATAATTTGATGAATAATCAAAATTACTAAATTTTAATTAAAAACAACTTTTTTAATTAAAGTAATTAATAGTGATAAATTATGAATTTCATTGGTTTTAAAGAATATTTTGAATATATTTTTACCATTTAATACAATTTTTGTCATTGGACGTAATTTCACAGTTAAACTGGACATAAAAAAGTGTCATTCTTTTGATAGTTATTATTTCATAAAAACACGCTTTTTGTTTTGACAGCGGGAATTAATTTTAAATTAATTTATACCTCTTCTATTTTTTGAATTTGGAAAAATGAATTCCATATTTGGAATCAGGATGTCCAAATTTTTTAAATAGGTAACTCTTATTTTTAGACATTTCGAATAATTAATTCGGTAAATATTTTATTTACCATGGTTAAAGGGTAAATCAAGTAAATAAAGGTAAAAAATAATTTTATAATAATATTAATTTACCCTAAAACGTGTCCTAATTATATTGGTTGATACATGTCTGACCATGGAATATTTGGGTTGATATTTGGACCCCATGGATCCACTTTTAAGTGATAATGACACCTTATATTAATTAAGTTAAAGTAAATACAAAAATGACATAAGCATATATCTTTTAGAAAAACAATTTTTACATAGGGTTATGTATGTTATATTTTCGACTATATATATTCATTAGAAATATAAAAATATTTCATATATAATGGTATTTTATTTATAATTTTTAGACATTTAATAATTAAATATATTTATGACACCATAATGAGGCAGTATTTTCCTTATTAATGAAAGAATAAAATAATTGGTATTATAATTGTTAAAATAAATATAATTTGTAAGTTTTGATGACATCCATGAATTTTATTGTTAAATATTATATGTTATTATTTTTTAAATGAATTTGGTTCCAATTAATAAAGTTGTTAGGACATTAAAAAAATCAATTATTGAATAGCGTCAAAATTGATATAAATGAGTTTTTAAAACAAATATTATATTATTAAATGATATTATATTCCTAAAAATATAAAGATCGGCCAAAGGACTTATATAATGATAGGAGTATTATTAATGGACCACGTGGAGGTCTCTTGGAAGTTTATTGTAAGTTTATTAACCATATAATATAAAAACACAAAGTGACATGGTTAATGTCAAACTAACTAACTAAGAGTTAAAACTAAAATATAAGGTTAAAAAAGTGACCCAAACCTATCTAAAACTTATTTATTGAGTTGTTTTCGATCTATAACAACCTTATACATTAAATAATACACATTATAGACATTAGAAACCGAATATGAATTTATTATAGAATCATATTTCTTGCTTTTCCTATGGCGACCCTCACTCCTCTTATAAAAGGGAACTCCCCCTTCTCTCAAATTCACACACTAAAAGACTTTTGGATCGGCCAAACCCTACCAAAATATTCTCTCAACTTCCCTCAATTCATCCTAGAGTCCCTACATTGGTCAGAAAGCCAACATAAGGATCCCTTTTGTTAAAATAAAAAGGAAGAACCCGAAGAAGAGTTAATGATTTCACCACCCTCTTTTATGTTCTTTTCTTCTACCACTTCTTCTTTATTTGTTATTTCTATTATAAAATAATAACAACAGTATATTATATATACTGTGATGTTATTATAAATATGGTATAGTAATGGCCTGGGTATTTGGGGTCCATCACTTTGTGAAAATCTCATTTCAGGTTTTCTGGTGTGGGAGTCACGGTGGTGTAGGCCTACCCGTAGCCTTAGCCTACCGGTAGTAGGACTACCGGTCGCTCGATCTACCAGTGGCCGCAACCTACTGGTAGCTCTGTCTACCCCTAGCTCGGTCTACCGGTAGCTCTGTCTACCGGTAGCTCATCCTACCAGTAGCTGCGGTCTAACGCTAGCTCGGCCTACCGGTAGCTGCATCCTACCGGTAGCTCGGCCTACCGGCGGGTGACAGCGAACGGTAGCTCAGCTAACGGTGGCTCTGGCCTACCCCGCACGTTATTTCCAGTAGCTCTCCCTTTTGCGAAAATAGGTTTTTAAAACCTATTTTGACCTTTTTGAGCGTGTTATAAAGACCCATAACGCGCATACGAGTTTTAAGTTAAATACTTAATCAATTAATGAGTTGGTTTAAACCACCCGACCCCCCTTTAATGACGAGTGGTGGAACGTGGTCAACCCACGACCCCTGCACCTTAAGCGGTTTCGCATTCTCACCTCAACCATCCACGACTCTTATAAACTAAGTGTTAGCCGTGGTTTCTCCTTTCCTCGATCGTGGCTTTTCACAAACAGCTTCTGGTACATCGGGCGCGACGCATCGTTATCCGTAAAGTTCCGCGCCCGGCCTAAATGTCAATCATCTATCAACAGGTAGGGAATTTCTCTTTTGCCTCTCTCTTTTGTGTATCATGTGGGGTGGGCGTGTTTCTGTTCTGTAGAATTGGATAAACCAGACCTAAATGAAGATAACGAACTGGATTCTATAATGAAATTGGGGGCATGTGATCGTTGATATTGTTTATATTACGACCATCTTGTTGAGTTGTGCTGGCTTATGCCTTCTGAAAATCGAGGCTGTTGGTAGTCATTGTTTGTGCACTAATGAACCCCTGCTGATGTTTTAAATGGATTGTTTGTGGTTGTAAACTCCTACTGTAAAAAGTAAATTGGTTAATCACATATATTCGGCCAAATAAATTGAGGCACCAGGATCAATCCTTCTGTGATATCCCCAGTTAAAACACACGAAAATTGAAATCATGGAGTGTGTTAAGTCGTTTAAATCTGAAAATACCGGCCATGCCATGACTTGTGTTGGTGGTGGTAGTTTGTTGTTTTCTTTTACGGGTAGACTGTTGGAGATGTGGGTGGGGATGGGATCCCCTGTCTTTATAATCTCGGGGGTTGTGTGAAATTGGGGATGGGATCCCCTGTTGGTATGGATTCGGTGGTTGTGAGTTTTAAGACTGGGTGGGTACTTGTTTATATCACAAATTGGGGTGGGATCCTCTGTTGTTGAGAACCGGGTGTGGGAGTTACGGTTGATGCTTGAATGTTTACATTCCTGGACTTGTTCCTATGCCTACTAGTTTCCTAGTAGTGCTTAAACTTAATTAAACATTATTACTGAACATGAAACAAGAATGGGACAAATGGGTTTTGTTGGCGAGAGTCGTGACTTGTGACTTGGATGCAGTGGTGTTGTGTTCTGTAGGCTAGTTAGGAAAACCTAAGCTTTGGGTGAGTGTTTGTTAACTATATTTATACTTGTAGCTTTGTGTTTCTTATTTGCGCCCCACCCAAGTTGACCACTTAGTGTCGAACACCCCCATTTCATGGGGGAGGGTGTTTTTTCCCAACACTATTCTTAGTGGCTGGTTATTAGCTCTTTTTCTGCTCCCTTTCCCGGGTATCCCAAGTATCTTCGGGTAGGTTGTGATGGCCTGAGGTCCATTATTAGCCCAAAAAAATTTGGGCGGGGCAGTGTGATGGTTGGCGAGGTGTGTGCGGCAGGTGGTTTCCCAAGCGTCTTCGAGATGAGGCCCAGGTGTCTTCGAGCGTGGAAGTGGATCCTCTGGCCCATGTGTCTTCGAGCGTGTTGGTGGTTGTTATGGCCTAGTTGTTTGCAGGCATGGTTACGTGTGACTGTTGTGGCCCAGGTGTGTGTGGGCGAGATTTCGGCAGTGGGACTACATGTGGTTGTGGCCCAGGTGTGTGCGAGCGGATGTGGCAGTGGGACTGCGGTGATAGAATGGCGGGATTGGTCTGATGTGTAGGATGTCTCAATAACTAGTGGGAATGTGGCGCGGGGTACCTAAACATCGATGTGCTCTGATTATATATATATTAATTGACATGCGTTATTTGGGGAGTGTTCCTTGGTGAGGCCTGGGTGGATAGTTTACCTTGATAGGTGTTTGGTTTACTCCTTTTTTTCTCATGGGACTTTAGAATTTTCCCCCACTTGTGCATGAGAGTCTTTGGTTTTCTATACTAAGTGTACTTGTATGCTCACCCTACATATATATAAAATTTTCTTTCAGGTTTCCAGGAGGACATCGGGGATCGCGCAAGACCATACTAGCTCGGACCTTTGGGGCAGTTGTTGTTGCTGTTTTTCTTCCTTGGTACTTACCCTTGTAGTCGCCTTTTGTACTTTGTGGCTTTACTTTTGGAACATGCCTGTGGGAATGGTTTATTTTTGGTTTTACATTTATTTTACCTTGGTGTTGTTGTGTTTCATCATATCATCTCTTGATCTTATAAAACAAATAGGGGTAATTCCTTCCATTTGTGAGAAATTTCTATACCCTTGGTGCTAGTCGCCACTCCGGGACCTATTGAAGGCGGGTCTCGGGGGTCATTAACTCTCCTTCAACTTAAAGAAGGTAGGGCCTGGAAATCCGCTGACCCTTCCCTCCTTTTGGTGAAGGCGGGTCAGGACAGAATGGTATCAGAGGTTAAGGTTGAGAGATAGGATGGAGTCTGGAGTTAGGCACATTAAGGATTGCATGGGATGGTATGACAACAGTTTTGGGTGACCTTGGCGTGTGAATTAGGCTAGGGAATACCAGCTAAGACCTGGGATTTTAGGGCCCCCCGTGATCCGATGGAAGGACTCTGGACCTACCGAACGACCATGTGAGGCCACACTGATTGCAGGGTAGAGACCCTAGGAATAGTACATGCATCATAATGACTTGTGTTCTTGTGTTTTTGGGATGTCTTGGGAATTAAGAATAAATTAAAATTTTACGAAGTTTTAAGAACGATATTCTACACTACTTGGGCTTAGGCATTCCTTGTTTACCTTGCAGCTATGGAACCTGGAAGGCGACCACGTGTGGTACAGGCGATCGAGGCCCTGGAGACTACTTTGGCCAATCGGTAGAGAGTTGATCAAGAGGAAGAGGATGACCAGTGGTAGAAGAGTCTTCGGGCCTTCCAGCGACAGGCCCTCGAGAAGTATGAGGGTAGAACCTCTGACATGAAGACGGAAGGCTGGCTAGTGGAGCTCGTTATAGATTTCGTCCAGATTTGAGCCCCGGCCGAGTACTGGGTTCCTCTTGCCGTCAGCCAGATGCGGGGAGCGGCGCGTCAGTGGTGGACTCCTTACCTGGGGGAGGGGAGGGAGTCTGAGGTGGCTTGGGCGGATTTCGAGAGGGAGTTTCGGGCGGAATTCCTCTCCTCGACGATGATGGTAGAAAAGAGGAAGGAACTACTCTCCCTCCAGCAGGGGAGTATGTCCGTGAGGGAGCTTGGGATCAAGTTAAAGGACCTCCTACGTTTTTCTCCGGACCACTTTCCTAACGAGGAGTCTTAGGCAAGACATTTAGGGGAGGCGCTCTGACCCTCCCTATAGTATGATGTTACCCCCTTTACCCTGCAAACGTACTTGGTGGTCCAGAAGAAGGCCAAAGTGGTGGAGAGGATGAATGATCTAGGAGGAGTGTCATGAGAGGGGATCCAACAAGGACCATCAAAGGGAAAGGCCGTCAGCACTAGGCCTCCAGCGTCAGGACCCTCCAGGTTCCGACCAGCAGGGAGCAGACCGCAGCAGTTTCAGTTTCAATCCCCTGGCCCTCGGCCTTTTCCTTTGGGCCCGGGACCGCGGTGCTTCATCTATGGGAGCCCTAGACATCTCCGGAATCAGTGCCCGGACCGGGTGCAATACGGCGGTGGCGGACACCTCCCGCACCCGCCCCAGAAGCAGCTTCCAGCAAGACCTTTCCAACAGTAGTAGGGACAGCGAGCTCCCACTCCTCCGAGGGCAGGCATAGGAGGAGGAGGTCGACCTCAGGTTGCACCTCAGGGACCTCAACCGGGGCGTGGTTGGGGTGGTGGCTGATAGCCGAGGGGAAGGGGAGCTGGGCGTGGACAGTTACACGCCGCAGAGGCAGCAGTTCCAGCAGGGCCAGAGTTTGTTCGAGGTACGATCAGTCTGTTTAGCACTCTTGCTTATTCCTTGTTCGATATCGGAGCTTCTCACTCTTTTGTTGCACCCAGTCTAGCCCTTGCCTTGGGTTTAGATGCGGAGAGACATCCAGTGCCCTTGGTGTTGAGAACACTAGTCGGAGGTCCGAACAGCTTGGTGTTTGTTTTTCGGGGATGTAGACTGATGATAGGGCCACATCAGTCAGTTAGGGATCTTCTTCTGCTACAGATTTATCCATATGATGTCATCCTAGTCATCGACTGGCTATTTTCTGTGTGTGCCGTCATCGACTGTTTTTGAAGAAGGGTGGTGTTCTCGAACTTGGACAGCCGACGTGTGACCTTCACCAGTGAGCGGAGCAGTCTGGAGTGAAACAGGAAAGTGGAACCTCTCCTCTACTTTTTGACCGAGCTGATAGTGGAATCAGTAGATGTTAAAATGGTGGAAGTTCCAGAGATCGTCTGTGAGTTTATGGACGTCTTCCATGAGGAGGTAACGACTCTACCCCCTCGGCGTGATATCAAGTTTGGGATAGACCTGCATCCCGGCGCACGACCGATCTCGATGGCTCCTTACCGGATGGCACCTTCAGAGCTACGGGAGTTGCGGATCCAGATTGACGATCTAATGAAGAGGGGTTATGATCGCCCGAGTGCATCACTGTGGGGTGCTACAGTCTTGTTCGCAAAGAAGGCATATGGTGTTCTCAGGTTGTGCATAGACTACAGGAGGCTGAATCAGGTGATGATCAAGAATCACTACCCTCTTCCGAGGATAGATGATCTTTTTGACTACCTAAAAGGGGCAGGATGGTTCTCGAAGATCGACATGTGGTCTGGGTACCACCAGCTAAGAGTGAAGGAGAGAGACATCCCGAAGACGGCCTTCAGGTGAAGGTATGGACACGTCGAGTTTGTATTCATGCCCTTCGGTGTTACGAACGCCTCGGCTGTGTTCATGGGGCTTATGAACTCCATATTTCGGGTGTACTTGGATCGGTTCGTGGTTGTATTCATCGACGATATCTTGATCTATTCGAGGTCACAAGAGGACCATGCAGAGCACCTGAGGACAATTTTGGAGGTCCTCAGACAGCACCAGCTCTATGGGAAGTTGTTAAAATGAAAGTTCTGGACACGAGAACTGCACTTCCTCGGACACGTGGTGTCTGAGCAGGGGGTAGCGGTGGACCCATAAAAAGTTGAGGCGATTGTTTCTTGGGAAGCAACCAAGAATGTAGCAGAAGTCCGTAGTTTCCTTGGGCTAGCAGGTTACTTTCGGAGATTCGTACCCAACTTCTCCCGAGTTGTGGCCCCTTTGAAAGCCCTAACCAAAAAATACATGGTTTTCATGTGGGGTGAGAAGTGCGAGTCAGCCTTCAGCTATCTGAAAGAGAAGTTGGTTAGTGCCCCGGTGTTGAGATTACCAGAAGAAGGGGTGGCCTATGAGGTGTTCTGTGATGCTTCAGGATAGGGCCTGGGATGCGTGTTGATGCAGCGATAAAGGGTGATCTCTTATGGGTCTAGGCAGCTATGCCCCCATGAGCGTAATTATGCAACCCACAACCTCGAGCATGCAACGGTCGTTTTTGCACTATAGTTATGGCGGCACTACCTCATCGGGGAATGCTTTGTGGTCTTCATGGATCACAAAAGCTTGAGGTATATCTTATCCCAACGGGACTTAAACTTGCGACAGCGGAGATGGGTGGAGTTTCTCTAGGATTATGACTTTGAGATCTCTTATACTAATGGCAAGGGAAATGTGGTGGCTGATTCCATGAGCAGGAGGATGCATAATGATGCGGTCCGAGAGTCGGCGGATGCCGGGAAGGCAATAGAGGATTTGGATGCCTTACACCTAGATGCGAAGATGGATAATGGCAGAGGCTTCCTATATCATATAATAGTACAGTAATCTCTGTTTTGACAAGTGGGGGAGTCTCAGTGGGGAGACAAGGAGTGTGAAGTGATGCGTGACAGAGTTAACCAGGGCAATGCTCCGGAAGGATGGACAGAGGATGGTCAGAACTTGATTCTTTTCCAGAAAAGGTTGTTTGTTCCAGGAGTGATGGGAAGAAAGTTTCTCATTGAGTTCCACAACTCACCCCTAGAGGTACACCCAGGAGTTTCCAAGATGTACCAGGGACTGAAGAGGCAGTTATGGTGGCCCAGAGTTAAGCGAGCGGTGTTAGAGTTTGTGGCCAAGTGCTTAGTGTGTCAGCAAGTGAAGGCTGAACACCGAGTTCCAGGCGGCCTACTGCAGCCCCTAGATATCCCCGAGTGGAAGTGGGATGACATCTCAATGGATTTTGTCACGGGACTACCCAAGGTCCAAGGGGGATACGACGCCATCTAGGTGGTAGTGGGCAGGTTGATGAAATCAGCTCACTTTCTGGCAATCAGGGAGTCGATTACTTTGGATGCTTTGGCACGAAAGTACGTGGATGAGGTGGTGCGGTTTCATGGAGTTCCGAGGTCTATAGTCTCGGATAGGGATGTACGGTTTAACTCGCGAGTCTGGAGAGGATTGCAGCATGTGTTTGGCACCCAGTTATGCCTTAGCACTACTTTACATCCCCAGACAGATGGATAAACAGAGCGCACCATCCAGACCTTGGAGGATATGCTACGGGCATGTGCTCTGGTCTCAGGAGGATCATGGGTGCGACACTTTCCCCTGGTAGAGTTGACCTACAATAATAGATATCACTCTACCATCGGTATGGCCCTGTTTTATGCCTTTTACGGGAGGCTATGTCGTTCACCTATGTGTTGGGATGAAGTAGGAGAGGCAGGCATCATTGGACCGGAAGTGGTGCAGAGCACGATAGAAATGGTTCAACTCATACGGGAAAGGATGAAGGCGGCCCAGGACGGATAGAAGTTGTATGCCGATACCAGGATGAGGCCCTTGGAGTTTGAGGTTGGGGACCACGTGTTCTTGATGGTCTCCCCTCGGCGTGGGCAGTGGAGGTTCGACAAGGGGAGTAAGCTTTCCCCCAGGTTCATCAGACCCTTCGAAGTGTTGCGACTGGTCGGAGAGGTGGCTTATCAGCTAGTGTTTCCACCACCGCTACTGAGGATACACGGTGTCTTCCATGTGTCCCAGCTCCATCGGTATCTACATGACAATTCACACGTCCTTGATTGGGGTGAGCTGGACATCGAGGACGACGTGACCTTTGTGGAGAGACCAGTGATGATCGAGGATCGCAAGTAGAAGGTGCTTCGTGGGTGAACCATCCCCTTTGTTTGTGTTTTGTGGAGACTTGGTGTGCTTGAGGAGAGTATGTGGGATAGGGAAGCACAGATGTGTATCCAGTACCTAGAATTGTTTTGAGTTTTGTTCCTTGTTGTACCTGTTGTGGTAGAACGTTTTGTCTTTTGTCTATGAAATTTATTGGTTTTCTTTCCTCTGTTTGTATTTGAAAAGTCCTGGCTTTGGGGGAGGAGAGTACCCGACCCCTAATCAGGACGCATTAAGGTTGATGCGATTAAACCCATGAGGGCGAGTCAGTGCCGCCCAAAGCAGATAATATCATGACATGGGGAGGAGACTCCCCAACCCATATGCCCAGGCAGTTTGGCATGGTATGTTGCTTGGTTCTTGGCAGGAAATGTTTTAGTTAGCATGGGTTCACTCCTAAGAGGTATCTTTCGAGGTGGTTGTTCGGACCCTCTCTTCCCTTCTGGTTTGTTTTGATTCTCGAGGAGGAGAAACTTTTAAGAGGTATCTGATGTAATGGACTGGGTTTTTGGAGTCCATTACTTTTTGAAAATCTCATTTTGGGTTTTCTGGTCTGGGAATCATGGTGGTGTAGGCCTGTGGGTAGCCTTTGCCTACCGGTAGTAGGCCTACCGGTAGCTCGGTCTACCGGTGGCCACAGCCTTCCGGTAGCTCTGTCTACCAGTAGCTTGGTCTACCGGTGGCTGCAGCCACTGGTAGCACTGTCTACCGGTAGCTCGGCCTACCGGTAGCTACAGCCTACCGGTACCTCAGCCTACCGGTGGCTGTAGCCTACCGGTAGCTCAGCCTACCGGTAGCTGCAGTCTACAGGTAGCTCGGCCTACCAGTAGCTGTCACCCACCAATAGCTCTCAGTTACCTGTGGCTCTGGCCAACCCCGCGAGTTATTTCCAGTAGCACTCCCTTTTGCGCAAATAGGGTTTTAAACCCTATTTTGACATGTTTGATCGTGTTTTAAAGACCCATAACGCGCAAAAGAGTTTTAAGTTAAATACTTAATCAATTAATGAGTCGGTTTAAACCACCCGACCCCCTTTAATGACGAGTGGAGTCGTGTGGTCAACCCATGACCCCCGCGCCTTACGCGGTTTTGCGTTCTCACCTCAACCGTCTACGGCTCTTATATACTAAGGGTTAGCCGTGGTTTCTCCTTTCCTTGATCGCGGCTTTCCACAAACAGCTTCTGGTGCATCGGGTATGCCGCATCGTTATCCGTAAAGTTCCACGCCCGTCCTAAACGTCGATCATCTATCAACAGGTAGGGGATTTCTGCTTCGCCTCTCTCTTTTGTGTATCATGCGGGGTGGGAGTGTTTCTGTTCTATAGAATTGGATAAACTAGACCTAAATGAAGATAACGAACTGGATTCTATTAAGAAAGAGGGGGGGCTGTGATCGTTGATATTGTTTATATTATAACTATCTTGTGGAGTTTTGCTGGCTTATGCCTTCTGAAAATCAAGGTCATTGGTAGTTGTTGTTTGTGCACTAATGAACCCCTGCTAATGTTTTAAATGGCTTGTTTGTGGTTGTAAACTCCGTCTGTGAAAAGTAAATTGGTTAATTACATATATCCGGCCAAATAAATTGAGGCACCAGGATCAATCCTTCTGTGATAACCCCGGTTAAAACACACGAAAATTGAAATCATGGAGTGTGTTAAGTCGTTTAAATCCGAAAATACCGGCATGGCCCTGACTTGTGTTGGTGGTGGTAGTTGGTTGTTTTCTTTTACAGGCCGATTTTTGGACATGTGGCAGGGGAAGGGATCCCCTTTCCTTATACTCTCGGTGGTTGTGTGAAATTGGGGATGGGATCCCTTGTTGGTATGGATTCATTGGTTGTGGGTTTTAATACTGGGTGGGTACTTGTTTATATCACAAATTGGGGTGGGATCCTCTGTTGTTGAGAACCGGCTGTGGGTGTTATGGTTGATGCTTGACTGTTTACTTTCCTGGACCTGTGCCTATACCTACTAGTTTCCTAGTAGTGCTTAACTTAATTAAAAATTATTACTGAACATGAAACAAGAATGGGACAAATGGGTTTTTTTGGCGAGAGTCGTGACTTGTGACTTGGACGTAGTGGTGTTGTGTTCTGTAGGATGGTAAGGAAATCCTAAGCATTGGGTGAGTGTTTGTTACCTATATCTATACTTGTAGCTTTGTGTTTCTTATTCGCATCCCACCCAAGTTGATCTCTTAGTGCCGAACACCCCCATTTCATGGGGGGAGGGTGTTTTTCCCAACACTATTCATAGTGGATGGTTATTAGCTCCTTTTCTGCTCCCTTTCCCGGATAGCCCAAGTATCTTCGGGCTGGCTGTGATGGCCAGAGGTCCATTATTATCTGAAGAACCTTCGGGCGGGGAAGTGTGAAGGTTATCCAGGTGTGTGCAGTAGGTGGTTTCCCAAGTGTCTTCGGGATGAGGCCCAGGTGTCTTCAGGCGTGGCAGTGGATCTTCTGCCCCAGGTGTCTTCGGGCGTGGTGGTTGTTGTTATGGCCTAGGTGTTTGCAGGTGTGGTTACGAGTGACAGTTGTGGACCATGTGTGTGTGGGTGGGATTTCGGCAGTGGGACTGCATGTGGCTGTGGCCTAGGTGTGTGCGGGCAGATGTGGCAGTGGGACTGCGGTGATAGAATGGCAGGATTGGTTCGATGCGTAGGATGTCTCAATAACCAATGGGAAAGTGGCGCGGGGTACCCAAACATCGATGTCCTCTGATTATATATATATTACTTGACTTGAGTTATTTGGGGAGTGTGCCTTGGTGAGGCCTGGGGTGGATAGTTTGCCTTGATAGGTGTTTGGTTTACTCTTTTTTTTCTCATGGGACTTTAGCACGTTCCCCCACTTGTGCACGAGAGTCTTTGGTTTTACCTACTGACTGTACTTGTATGTTCACCCTACGTATATAAAAAAATGCTTTCATTGTTCTAGGAGGACTTCGGGGATCGCGCAGGACCATACTAGCTCAGACCGTTGGGGAAATTGCATTTGATGTTTTTCTTCCTTGGTATATACCCTTATAGTCACCTTTTGTACTTTGTGGCTTTACTTTTGGAACATTCATGTGGGAATGGTTTATTTTTTGTTTTACTTTTCATTTACCTTGGTTTTGTTGAGATTCATCATCTCATCTATCGATCTTATAAAACAAAAAGTAGTAATGCCTTCCATTTGTAATAAATTTTTATACCCTTGGTGCTAGTCGCCACTCCGGGACCTATTGAAGGCGGGTCTTGGGGGTCCTTATCTCTACTTCAACATAAGGAAGGAAGGGCCTTCCAGCTTGCTGACCCTTCCCTCCTTTTGGTGAAGGCGGGTCGTGATAGGTAAAACCATATTTTGTATTCTATTCATCCATTCAATGACATGTCAACATACGTGCATTTGTACGGCCTATCATCTCCACGGCGTGGTGTAATTGGTATTAAATATATTATTATTCGAATGGGTATAATAATGATGTGTAATTATTGTAAATAATAAATATAAGATGATAATTATTCTGTATATATGATATACCACCCAATTATATATTATTTTAATATCAATAGAATGATATTGTCGCCCGTGCGTATGTACGGATTATCGTCTCCACAAACGCGATGAGATTCATTCCTCCATCATATCCATTCAAGAATAAATTTCATTTGATGATTAAATTTTTTTTTATAGAAATGATATAATACTGTATATGAATAAGATACATCCCATCCATAAAAAAATATGACTCACATAACAAATAATATAAAGGAAAATGAATCCGTTAACACCCGAGACGATGATAACACTAAGATATTATTAACAAATCTATGTTAAAAGATCATATACGATATCATATTAATTTATATTATTCTTGTATAAATAAATGAAAATTATTTCACCATTATAAAGGAGGTTAACTTAACCCCAACCAAGGAAAAATTACAAAGTAAGGGGTTTCTTATCTCACTTTTAATTCTGTGAGATTTCCATTGTTCAGTACTTATTTATTGCATGCGGTATGTGTACTGCCCATGATTGTATTTATTGTGTAATATAAATTAATTTAAGGATATTTAATTCATAATTTTATAATCCTTCTTACATGGGTATATGTTTCGTATGTTACCAAATCAATAAGGGAATTTGAAATTTCAATTTCTACTAAATTGGCTTTACACATGCTTCAATGATTATTTTACTCCATGATTTTGTGTGGAATCACGATTCATTTTCTTATGTCATAATTTTCACTCAACATTATGTGGATATACATTTGATACACACAATAACTCCATTGATAGATTCTCATTTCATCGATATGAACACGATTAGAGTAATTTTAACTCAATCTCCATTTATTGAGTTAAACATCCAATTCATCGGTGTTGTTTTTACAACAATATGTGTGAATGTCCATTGATTGATTTAAACTGACTATTCAATCATATTGAGTGTATTTATATTTTTCACACATAACAATGTTGTTGATTTATCCCTAACCTAAGGATACAATCTTTATTAGAGATTTCATCTCAAATTACATTCCATTGAGGCTTTATTGTTGTTATACACCAAATCACTTTTATATGGTGTATATAATGTACTTTGACATAGTATATCCTGAATCCAATTATTCTCATGATATTATGATGTTTTTATTACCTTAATTATTTCTATTAAATTGTCTCTCTTTTGGTTAAAATCTCTAACTAAAATATCTTTTTTTTAATTTATAAAAGATTTATTCTTCTAAATCTTTCTCATTAATATCCATGTTATAAAAATGGTTTTATTGAATTATTTCTTTTGGAATTAATGTTTTAAAATTAAAATTCTTCTTAATGGTTTCAAAGTGGTATGGGATACTTTGATTCAAAAATCTATTTTTAAATAGCTTCTTGATAAATAATGATACTTTTAAATGGTTTCATGAAAAAAGGTGGATATTTCTCTCTAATAGTTTTGATCATTATTTTCATCTATTACAATATCCTTTATTATTCTCGATTGAGGTTTATATAATACAATAAAATATTCCATATCGTGTTGAATGAATTATGTTTGACTGTGGATGTGCTATTTTTATAAAATTCATGGTTTTTGGTTAAATGATTGACATTTCATATTCTAGTTTTAATACGAATGTTTATGTTATGTTTCAAACTTTTCATATGAGGAATGAATTGGACAGAGTAAGGGCTGTTTGGAGCTCTCTATAGCTCCTCGATGTATCGGTAGGTCTCATGTGACAAACTAGTGTCTTGGCACAAGGCCTTGACAAAATTGTATTTGTAGTATTTTCATAATGCCTTGACTATGTGGTTATGATAGTCTAGCATTATGCATTCCATCATTATGAAAGTGGTTATTATTATTACATGTGATTATTAGACTAGTAAAATATCCATTTGAATAAGTAAATTGTATAATTTCATTTTATTTTTTCTATATTATGCTGAATTTCATGTTTTAAAGGATTTTTTAGTTATACATTTCTTTAAATGTTTATGCTTATTTATGAATGTTTCCTCTATATTGTTATCCTTAATGAGAATATGTACTCACCCCCTTCTATGTTTAATTTTTTATAGGAGGTGAAGCAGTATTTTATGACTTACCTGTAGGAATAGTCTGAGGGGATATGAGTGTGGTCTATGGAAACAAGGTTTTTGTAGTTTTTCATTTTACGATGTAATGTAAACCTTATAAATGTATCTAGTACTTCCAAGGATACTAAAATAAGTGGCCTTTCGAGACATGATATTTTGTGATCATTCTAATGTTATGTAATAATGCTCCGAATCTGGGATTCTGGGGTCACGGCATTACAAAAACAGTTATATCTAACCATCCACACTACCATCACAGTTTTCTCTAACAATGTGAGAAGCCCAATTTTCTTCCAAAGGTGGGTTTTGGGTGTCTATGAAGCCCCAAAAACCTGTAGAACCTTTACTATATCATTAGGAATCCATGTTAGCTAAAAAATAAATAAATAGACAAAAAATTAAAGGATCTATACCTATGAGAAAACTAGGTTCTTATAATCAATATCATGTTTTATGGTGACACCATAGACATACCATTCATGTTTTAACATGTGCTAGAAGTATCTACAAAACTCAGAGAAACATATATCCTTCTAAGGTTTTAGTGTCACACTATTAAAACATATCTCATCATGGAGATATGGGGTCTCAACCTAAAATCCAAAATCCATGTTGGGGTATTGGATCCGCACTCTAGAATCTCATATGACATTATTGGGGAACGGACCCCCAACCTGGATTCACATATCTCATCATGGGGGAAAAGAACCCTAGCCAAATCCAAGAGAACCAACCAACATTATATTGTAAAAATAATTGTGCCTCAACCTATTACTACTCTTTTTATCAATATTAGGGTAAATAGAACCCCACCCTACCAAGATCTCTATATCAATATTAGGTGGAATAGAAAACCACCCATTGAAAGTTCACCTTGTCAATATAAAGACGTACATTATAACACCCTGCTCTAGATCATCATATTATTATTTGGTTGTAATAGTGGCCCACCCAGGTCTAACAAACCAAATTAATATCAGGGGGAATGACACCCCACATTACTACAGCTTACCAAGTTAATATCTCAAATAATGGGACACTTCACGTAACAAACTGAAGTTTTGTTAATGAATGTTCTTCTTGATGTAATTAAAAGACTTATTATGTAAGATGGACATATAAAGTATACACATACTTGGTTTTATGTATTTTGATTTTAATGTACAATTATGAATTGTGACCATTTCTAATATAACTATTGAATAGAGATCATGTGATTAGTGTAAATATAGAGATTTTAACCATTCCAATTTATTCAGACAACGGAAACGAGGGCCTCACCTAGTATTCATGCCCCATAAAAAGCCCTTTTTTCAAATCTCAGAAATGAGGTGGCATCACAATAATTCTCTCTTGACCCAGCCCAAGCTGAGCTTCAACATGTTATGCACAAACAAAACCGCCTATGGGAGAAGTGGAAGTTGGTATAGATTACCACTACAGTGATGTTATTCGAGTAACCCCAAGAGTATGTCACCATTGCACACCTTACCCTGCAATCTTTGGTGGGTTTCATAAGGGGTTATTTAACAAGACAGTAGGACTATGATTATGGGAATTTTTTGAATATAATAAATAATATATATTCATTTTATTATTTTTATGTTGTAAATTGTTTTTAATGAACAAATATTATTTTTACTTAATATTTCAACTATGAAATCTATTTTGAAAAATTAATGGATTTTTAAATTAAATATTATTTAATGAAATATTATTATTTTCAAATTAATTTTTATTGTGTATAAATGACTGTATAATTTTTATGGATACAATTGTAATTTTTATTACGGATTGAAGATAATTTTGTCAAAACCCAAGCATTTTCGATAAATGTTAGATTTTATGTTCAAAGTAAAAATTCACATATTTATAAAATAATTTGGATAAAATTAGTATTTTTTTTGGAATCAAGATGTCAATTTTATCAAAATGAGAATTTTTCAAGAAAATATGGAGACAGTTGAATTTTTGGGATAAAATTGAATATCGTTTAGATATATAATGTGATTTATGACATCATAATGACCCAATAGTGATGTAATAAATTATTATAAACATTATGTTCTGCCAATATATGTTTCACCTCTTAACTAATGTGATTTTATTTTTGTTTTATTTATTTTACAAATCATTAGTGGAACCTCCAAAACATATAAAACATTTTATATTTTTAAATTGATTTCTTTGTGAGTGTGACTCATCCCCACATAAGAAACCCTATTATTTTAATATGTTCGGCCATTTACCTTTTAAAGTATTGTTTTACACTCGCCATTGGAAAATACCATTGGCTGGTTTTTGGTTTTGATTAGTTTAATTTGTGGTGTCCCAAACCTAAATAATAAATTATTCGCACACCTTTCATATATAAACCAACCCAGGTTCCCACATCCTCTTCACTCAATGCCTTTTGAGTTCGTCCAAACTCTTCCCTTCTCACTCTATAATCCTTACAAGGATCCTCATTCCCTCAATAAGCCTCTCTTAATCCCCTCCCAGTCCTTTGGGATCACACATCCAAGTAAGGGATTTCTTCCATCATTATTTATGTCCATATTTCATTATATTGTTATGAATTTTTATTTTCAATTATAAATGTTGTTTTATTAATTATAAACACCCTTATACTATACTATTTATGTTTTAATGATGAGATACCCATTTCTCTCTCGTCTATTTTTTCCCCGTGTACCTGTTACCATGCCAAAATTCCATAAGGAATTTCAATCTCCTAATTTATATTCACGGAGTTTTTTGTATTATGAATCTAAATTACATTACATATGTTGGGACATGTATCAATAAGAACCCATTGTTGTCCATTTCATTTAAATATAATGAGACACCCATTTCTATCTAATCAACCATTTTTATAAAGTCTTATTTCATTCTGTTATACTACTGAAATAGCACCACAATTTTCAACAGAAAAATCATTGTGTAGTGACTACCTTTACCATTTCTCTATCAAGGTTTTTCACCTTTTTTCACATTTACTTATTGAAGGAATAGTTTAATGTTTTAATTCCACGTTACATTATTGTGGAATAAATTATGATTTTTATTGAATCCTTTTTGTATGATCTTGTGGAACACTTCTGCATGAAATGAAATGTTTTAGAAGGGTGCACCATAATAGGGTTCAAATTAATTTCATAAAGATTAGTATCATGATACGTTAAGTGAAATTAGGATTTAATCATGATAATTCAATTTAAATGATGAATTTATCTTCCTAATTGAAGAGATATGAAGGTTTACTCAGGCTCTATGTGTAATGAGCCTTGGATCATGCTAATTCAATATTAAGAGTAGTTTCCACATTTCCATGTTAGGATAATCGAATTATATAATTCCTTTATGTTGACGTTTCTTTTATTCTCCATTGATATGCCTACTGACTTACATATAACGACCCATACTTTACATAAATTATTAATACTTCAAAATATAAGTACACATATTACAACATATAACAAGACCATGAAAGGACCGTATAGTTATATTGTCTTTAGAAACTGGGAAACATAAACAACTGGTTCATAAAGAATCTACAATGTCTCCAATTTATTTCATCATATTTAGAGTCACTTTTGGCATATCCTACTTAATAACCTTCTTCCTGACCTGGGGAATGAAAACATACAAAAGGGTCAGCTCAAATGCTCAGTAAGGGTACAAAAAATAAATATCAATCACATCATATTCATAAGAACATAACATTTTGGAAATCTTAACCTACAAAAGAGATCATAATTTCATAACATGGGATAAATCATAGTAGTGAAATGTAATCCCAATAATCATAACTTAAAATAAGAAACTTTGTGGCATAAAAACATAATCATATAGAATCATTTCTTATTAGTCAAGACTCATTTCCAAGACTATCTTATCAGACAAAGTCCATTTCTGAACCGAGTTCACTCCTCGTTTCAGTCCTGTTTCACTGAAACAGTTTAACCTGCGGTTCCATCCATGTATATATCATGAGATATGAATCATTACCCAATTTTTTGGAGGGAGATATATTTCCCACCCATCTCATAATGATATAATTATTATGTTTGCCACAAGATTATAAATCATTCATCATAACAGAACCCATGTAATAAAAATGGGATTCTTAAACATCATGCCATCATAAGACAATCCATATACGATAGAAGGAAATCATAAAAATAATTTCATCATAACATAATCAAAAAAACGTAAAAATAGGGATAGAAACAGAACCTTATATTATTTTAGATTGAAAATAATTTTGATAAAATGATTGAACACCATTCTTGAGGAAAATATCTTTTCTACTTCAAAAACATTTTTCTTTTCTTAACATGTCATACATTTTTAAACTAAAATAAGTTGATTAGAAATAAACATGAAAAAATGTAAAGGAATATTCTTGGAAATAATGTTTTTTAAAAAAATCCATTCATGCCGAATAAGTTAAAAAAAATTTTCTCGTACTTATGTCGGAAAAGTCAAAAAGTACCTCGTACGAATAACGACAAAGATTCCATTCATATCTTTTACTAAAAACTCACCGAAGGGTAAAATTGGATTTAAAAAGTTTTAGGTGGATGGAAATATTATTACATATTGAGGAAACATGGATTTTGATGATAAATATTCCCCAGTAAATTCTGAAGTATAAACAGTCTCGAATAAAAATGAGATTGTGAGATTTTCCCTTACCTTAGGTCCGATTTGCTTCGCAAGTTTCTAAAACTCCTGTATAATGATTTAAATAATTTCATTGACTTATTCCAGAATCATACACATTGTTATGATATCATATATGGTCATATTCTTAGCTTCTTATTAGTAATATTTCATTGCTACTTGTTCTTCGGGTGTTTATTACTTTTTGTTCTTATGCATGTTTTGTCGAATAAATTCTTATTACTCTCTTTAGGTTATGGATACCTCATTTCTAGAATTGTATTAGTTTACTATATATCATATTTATTCATTCAATTCATTTATATAATCATTATTAAATTATGATCCTGTAGAACGAGTCACATCACATCGTGGAGACGGTATTCCATACGTACGCACGAGCGATTATATCATTCCCATGATCGTGGAATTGTATTGGAGTGTATGTATACTATTTCAGAATCAATATAACTATACAATAATCATATATAGTTATTATTTACACCATTATACCAATCAAAGTAATATGTTGGTGGAAAATAGATCACACCACGACGTGGAGACGGTATTCCGTACGTATGCACGCGCGGTGATTTCGTTTTCCATAGGATGGAAAGATGGTGAAATAGGGTTGTTTCATACTTATAATGACATATCAGTACATGAGTGATACTTATGTTATTACTTCATACTGAAACAACTAAAGTTGAATAAGTGGAAGAATATATAAAGTTGAAAGAATCGGTAACGGACATTACCTCTTCTTTGAAGCGTCTCTTTGAGGCCTCCTCTTAGGGCACTAAAATTGGTCTTTTAAGAAGACCAGGACCTCTAGGATGTATCTAGGGAAGTGTAGAAGAGAATTTGGAAGGGTTTGGCCGAGAATGACGGCTCAAAGTGGTGTGAGGAAGAGAGGGATGAGGTTCCCGTTTATAAGGGTGGAGAGGGGCACCTTTGGAAAAACTAAAAATATTATTTTATTATAACATAATATTTGGGTTTTATTAGCTCCAAATTGAATTATTTAGAAGCTAAGGTGGGGTTGGGTATAAATCCTTTCATCCAATATAAAATAGACAAGTTTAGGTATCTATTTTAACCTTATCATTTAGATATAACATTAAGTTAGATAATTTAACTTTTACTGTGTCTTCATGTTTTCATACACTATAAGGATAATAATCATACTGTAACAGGCCAAACGAACCCCAAGTTGTTTATTATTAATATATATAACCTTATATAAGTCATTTGGAGAAATATTTTATTTTTAGGAATAAAATAACAATTAATAATATAAAATTTGTTTTAAAAACAATTTTTTGTCAATTTTGACACTATTTGGTAATTGATTTTTTTTGAAAATCATAATAGAAAGATTAGTTCGAAAAAAGTAAATAACATCAATAATAACATGTAATTTTAACCTATAAAATTAGTTTAATTCATAAAAAGTCTGAAATTACATTTATTTGGGTATTTATAACATCAATTATGTTAATATTTCATTAATAATATAATTACTGCATCATCATTGTGTCATAAATAAATTAAATTATTTAATGTCTAAATATTATAAAAAAATAAAATTATGTGGGAAATAAATTTATCTTTCTAATTAATATTTATAGTTTAATTTATCTTATTTATAACCCTATATTAAAAATTATTTACTTATTAAACATTAATTTTTACTATTTTAACCCTTATTTAAATAAATTAATATTAAATGTCCTAATCTAATTCAAGTGGGCCAAAATGGTAATATTTTATTCCTAAGGTTGTTTTTGGTCTAATTACACTTATCCAATATAATTATGACATTGTTAGGGTAATAATAATATCATTTTTACCCTTAATTACACTATTTACTTTTAACCGTGGTAAAAAAAGTAAAACATTACTATTCACCAAAAATTATTTTCATCTCATTGAACCACATTTTACTTACTGGCATCAACTGTGTCTCTCAGAGTTTTGAAATTCCACTAACAGAAGCGGTAAAATTATGTTTTATGTTAATTTGGAAATTCTCCTAGGAGGTGAGTAAAAGACGGTGAAAAGTTCAATAAAATTTTTATATATATAAAATTATTATAAAATGACTCCAATGAATTGAATTTAACATATATAGGTATTATGTATCAATTTTGACCAAAAATAAATTTAAATAATATAAATATTTATTTAAATAAAAAGTCAGTTTTTAAATAGTAACCCAGTGCTTTCACTATTCATCAAAAATTGAAAGTTTTCAGAAAAATACGAAAATTTCACCCTAGGATAATTTTGATATTCCAAATCAAAAAATGAAGTCCATTTTGACATTTTAAATATAAAAAATTTCAAAAAGTGGTTATTACTATTTATAACGGCTAGTTTTAATAATATTTTAATAGCATATCGTTGTTTAGTGAAACTCGGTATTACGTACGACGCAAGCTATGAAGGAAGGTCATGATTGCATGTGAAGCAAGCCAAGATAGTGTTGTGTGTAGTGAAAGATCCCTTCGATGATTTATATAACAAAAAAACAAAATAATTTTCATAAAATTCTCGGGTGTTACATTCTACACCCCTTAAAATGAATTTCGCCCTCAAAATTTGTCACATTGTAACAAACAGATGAGAATACCTATCCCTCATCATAACCTCAAGCTCCCATGTAGCTTCTTCTGATTGGTGTTTCCTCTATAAAACTTTCACCAAGAGAGTGGTCTTGTTCTGTAGGAATTTTTTGCTATGATCCAGAATCTCTATCGGCTGTTTTTCATAAGAAAGATCTTGTTCCAGCGGTACAACTTCTGAGCTAAGTACATGTGAAGGGTCAGTTGTGTACTTTCGTAGGAGAGATACATTGAACATATTGTAAACTTGAGAGTGATTTGGTGGAAGCGCCAATCGTTAATCTACCTTCCCTACACGATCCAGTATTTCAAAAGGACTGATATACCTAGGGCTCAGCTTTCCCTTCTTTCCAAATCTCATTACTCTCTTCCAAGGAGATATTCGTAAGAACACTTTATCACCCAATTCAATCTCTAAGTCTTTTCTTCGGTTTTCGGAATAATTTTTGTCGACTCTAAGCTACTCTTTTGTGTCGTTGAATAGATCAGACCTTTTCTGCCATCTCATCAACAAGATCAGGTCCTAATAGCTTTCTTTCCCCAACTTCATCCCAGCAAATTGGAGTCCTGCATTTCTTTCCATAGAGAGCTTCATAAGGATCCATCTGAATACTAGAGTGAAAGCTATTATTATAAGAAAAATCCACCAAAGGTAGGTGTTTAGCCCAACCACCTTTGAAATCCATAGATAAATCTCTCAACATATCTTCTAGAATTTGAATTTTCCTTTCAGACTGACCGTCTGTCTGAGGATGATAAGCAGTGCTGAAACTCAACTCTGAATCCAGAGTATGCTGAAGACTTCGCCAAAACTTTGAGGTAAACCTTGGATCCCAATCAGATATAATAGAAAGTTGTACTCCATGCAATCTTGCCACTTCCTTTACATATATCCTGGAAATATGATCAATAGAGAAATCCTCTATAATAGAAATGAAGTGTGAAGACTTTGTAAGACGATCAACTATGACCCAGATAGCATTATTTCCTTTAGATGTTTTAGGAAGTCCTGTGACAAAGTCCATTGTGATGTTTTTCCATTTCCATTCAGGTATGGTTAATGGTTGTAACATCCCCTTAGACTTTTATATCTCAGCTTTAACTTGCTGAAAAACCAGGCATTGAGAGACATATTCAACAACATCTCTTTTCATGCCATCCCACCAGAAGTAATCTTTCAGGTCCCTATACATCTTCGCGCTTCCATGATGAATAGAGAATGAAGAACTATGAGCCTCATCCAGCAAATCCTTCATTAATTCGGGGATGGGAGGAACCAAAACCCGATTCCTGAACTTTATTATCCCATCACAATCAAGGTTGAATTCAGGAACATTTTTCACCTTCTTTTGTAACTCTACATCTTATATATGTGCCTCTATAATCTTCACATATATAGATGCTTGAACATTCATTTGAGAAACATACGATATTTCCCCTTTCATTGTAATTCCAAGATCCATCCTTTCTAAATCCATAAATATTGGATCTTTTGTGATCCTCATCATGGATAAGCGAGCATGGTCTTTTCGACTTAATGCATCTATCACCTTGTTCACTTTCCCAGGGTGGTAATGAATTGAGCAGTTGTAATCCATAATCAGCTCCAACCATATTCTTTGGTGCATATTCAGCTCCTTTTGTGTGAAAATATATTTTAAACTTTTATGATCAGTATAAATGTTACACCTTTTTCCATAAAGATAATGCCTCCAAATCATTAATGCAAAGATTACCGCAGCTAACTCCAAATCATGTGTTGGGTAATTTTGCTAATTTATTTTCAACTGTCATGAGGAATACGATTTCACCATATCATTTTGTATAAGAACACACTCCAACCCCTTCTTGGATGCATCACTATAGATCACAAACCTTTCTCCACTACAAGGAAGTGTTAGTACAGGTGCACTGGATAACCTTATTTTCAACTCCTTGAAATTCTCTTTACATTCCTCCATCCAAACAAACTTAACTCCTTTCCGAGTCAACTTGGTGAGTGGATTAGATAATCATGAAAAATATTTCAGAAAATGTCGATAATATCCAGCCAATCCAAGAAAACTTCAGATCTCGGTTACTGTTGTTGGTCTCATCCATCATTCAATAACCTTTATTTTTGTTGGATCCACCGGTATCCCCTCTTTTGAGATTATGTGACCCAAAAATGCAACTTTTTGAAGCCAAAATTCACACTTGGTAAATTTGGCATAAATCTTCTCCTTTCTCAGGGTCTTCAATATTATTCTTAAGTGATCTTCTTGTTCTTCCTTGCTCTTTGAATAGAAAATAATATCGTCTATAAAGACTACCACAAACTGATCAAGATATTCTCTAAAGAATCTATTCATTAGATCCATGATGATAGCAGGGGCATTAGTAAGACCAAATGGCATCACTATAAATTAATAGTGTCCATACCTTGAACAGAAATCATTCTTTGGTATATACTCCCTTTTGACCCTTAATTGATGATACCCAGAATGAATATCAATCTTGGAAAAGTATTGAGCTATGTGTAGTTGTTCAAATAAGTCATCCACTACAACAAATGCCGGTCCTACCGGCGGTTTTTTTTCCGTTTAGCGGCGGTTTAAACCGCCGCTATATTGTGTGGCGGCAGTTTACAAAAACCTCCGCTAAGTTTGGCATCGGCAATCTATTAGCGGCGGTTTTTTCGATTCCCCGGCGGTTTTAGAAATGTGTCGTAGGTCCTTCATTTAACGGCGGTTTCTCTTCATTTAGCGGCGGTTATATGGGCAGCTTATTCGCGGCGGTTTTAACTGCCGCTAAATTCAGGCTTTTGATGCGCCTATTCTGCGGCGGTGAATACCGCCGTGAATATCAGCATAATAAATTTAGCGGCGGTTAAAACCGCCGCTAAATTCTTCCCAGTTCATCATTTATCGGCGGTTTTAACCGCCGCTAAATTTTCACAGGTATGGCATTTAGCGGCGGTTAAAACCGCCGCTACATGTTGAACTGGAAAAAATATATATTGGATCTGCTCCACCACTGCCCTAAATTTTCCAAAACTACAGCCACATATCACCCATCAGCCCCACATAATATCACATCCACACATATTTGTAATGTACAACAGCTTACAACATTATTACATCATCACCATTTCATATTCCATCACTAAAAGAATACTACCACAAACCCCTACACAGAAAAACCAACATCCTCATAATAGTGACCATAACATCTCTTACCATAATAAAAACCAACATTAAAAATGGACACATGTCACACATTAGTGGTAGCGGTCACACCGTGCCTCGGATTGAGGCGGAGTTGACTCGTACATGTCACCAACATCCTCATAACAGTGACCATAACATCTCATATGTCAGTTGTTGATTTCACTTAAAATTATGTCCATTTTTAACAAAACATTGACACTGTGAGTGGTGTTGGCCACACCGGGCCTCAGATTGATGCGGTGTTGAATCTTACACGTCACACATGAGTCATTGATTGTTGTGAAAATGTATCAACGCAATCAGAAGCCGTTAGATCGGTTTGGCGTATGTACGTAAAATATTATCCATTTTAAACTAAATACATACACTTGGAGTGATACCGGTCACACCGCTTCTCTGATTGAGGCGGGGTTGAATCTTACACGTCACATTTGACCCATGGATAGTTGTACTTAAGTTTCAATAGAATCCCAATGTGTTTGGTCGGTTTGTCGTATGTCAGTTGTTGATTTCACTTAAAATTAAGTCCATTTTTAACAAAACAGTGACACTGTGAGTGGTGTCGGCCACACCGGGCCTCGGATTGATGCGGTGTTGAATCGTACACGTCACACATGATTCATTGATCATTGTGAAAAAGTATCAATGCAATCAGAAGCCGTTAGATCAGTTTGGCATATGTACGTAAAATATTGTCCATTTTAAACTAAATACATACACTTGGAGTGATACCGGTCACACCGCGTCTCGGATTGAGGCGGGGTTGAGTTGTACACGTCACATATAACCCATGAATCATTGTCCTAAAGTGTCAACACAATCCGAAGGCGTTTGGTCGGTTTCCCGTATGTCAGTTGTTGATTTCTCACTTAAAAATAAGTCCATTTTGAACAAAACAGAGGCACTTGGAGTTGTGTCAGTCACAACAGGCCTCAGATTGAGGCGGGGTTGACTCGTACACGTCACATTTGAAGATGAGTATGCATACATGATAGTTGACCTTCTTAGAGAAGGGTTTTTGGAAGAGTATAAAAGACATTAAGAAATGAATATCATTAGAGTGTTGGAGCAAATGTGGTTGCTACAAACAATGTGGAAATCGTCTTGTGCAAAGCGACCTAAGTTACAACTTGCAGGTATTGTACTCTATTTTTGTCTGGAAGGTTTCAGTTTAAATACATTTTGGAATGATCATTGCTAGCCATTGTCTTTTAGGTTTTTTTGACAGCCGAGGGGAAAGGGTGGGGTCTGAAGACATTGTAGGATATGTCGAAGGGTGACCGCTACCACCCAAAGAGTCGCTCTCTTGTTTAAAATGGACACCACTTTAATTGGAAACAAAAACTGACCTACGTAAATCTGACCAGACGCATCCAGATTTCCTTCATCCTTTTGGAGAAGGATCCACGGGTCCTTGGTGACGTGTACGAGTCAACCCCGCCTCAATCCGAGGCACGGTGTGACCTCTACCACCCAAAGAGTCACTCTCTTGTTTAAAATGGACACCACTTTAATTGGAAACAACAACTGACCTACGTAAATCTGACCAGACGCATCCGGATTGCCTTCATCCTTTAGGAGAAGGATCCACGGGTCCTTGGTGACGTGTACGAGTAACATGCAAGAATGATGGACCACATTTCTTTGGCCTTTGGACAAAAAAACCAGTAAAATCTCCAAAATACCTTCATATCATGCATTAACCAGTAAAATCTCCAAAATACCTTCATATCACGCAGTTCTGAAAAGAGTCACTATTTAAAAGAAAGTCACAAATTTAGATACATCTCGAGATGGTCAGTTTAAAAACATTTTGAGGGACACTACTAAAGACATTCTCAGATATGCACACATACCCCACTTTTAGATCGTTGTCTACTACAATGATCTTCCAAACAAGATATGCATTAGAACGCTCATGATACATAGAGCAATTCACTGGCCACCTTCGAGAATGATCTGAAGCACAAACCATGACAGCATTATGTTTTTAACTTCAGCACCTCAATTGAGAATGTGACACCTTTCAGGACTTGGCGCCATTGTATGTCGTTTCGTCCACTGAATGGGTCTATCCTTTTATTTAAGTTTTTTAACTTCAGTCAAATATTCAAGAATGATGTCGCGGCAGATCCTTCACCATTTTGTTTTGCTGAACATCTCATTACATTGTTAAAAAAAGCAGGGTGTCTTGCATGGGCAATACGTTCCTGTATTAAAGATGATGCACTCCCATTTATTCGAACCCACAAAACCACCCCACGGCGCGACGGTCATCGGCAGGTGCCTGGGTTCCTCCCCGCATGAGAAAACAGGGACTCATATTTTACTGGAAGGCAGGGAGGAACCCAGGCACCTGCCGATGACCGTCGCGCCGTGGGGTGGTTTTGTGGGTTCGAATAAATGGGAGTGCATTATCATTAATACAGGAACGTATTTCCCATGCAAGACACCCTGCTTTTTTTTAACAATGTAATGAGATGTTCAGCAAAACAAAATGGTGAAGGATCTGCCGCGACATCATTCTAGAATATTTGACTGAAGTTAAAAAAATTAAATAAAAGGATAGACCCATTCAGTGGACGAAACGACATACAATGGCGCCAAGTCCTGAAAGGTGTCACATTCTCAATTGAGGTGCTGAAGTTAAAAACATAATGCTGTCATGGTTTGTGCATCAGATCATTGTCGAAGGTGGCCAGTGAATTGCTCTATGTATCATGAGCGTTCTAATGCATATCTTGTTTGGAAGATCATTGTAGTAGACAACGATCTAAAAGTGGGGGATGTGTGTATATCTGAGAATGTCTTTAGTAGTGTCCCTAAAAATGTTTTTAAACTGACCATCTCGAGATGTATCTAAATTTGTGACTTTCTTTTAAATAGTGACTCTTTTCAGAACTGCGTGATATGAAGGTAGTTTGGAGATTTTACTGGTTAATGCATGATATGAAGGTATTTTGGAGATTTTACTGGTTTTTTTGTCCAAAGGCCAAAGAAATGTGGTCCATCATTCTTGCATGTTACTCGTACACGTCACCAAGGACCCGTGGATCCTTCTCCTAAAGGATGAAAGCAATCCGGATGCGTCTGGTTGGAATCTATGTGTCCCTTCAGCGACAATGAGTTTGTGTCACCATTATAATTTTGGTAACTAGGTGAGCTGGTGCTAAGAATTTTGGGCCATGAGTTGTGGAGAGGATTGGAACAAAGGTGTTCCGATTGTCTCTCCACAGGGTAGTGTAGTGCCTTATCGATATCCTCTTGTGCGGTGGTATAGTAACATTACCTAAACCTTTAATTTTCATTTTATGTTGATAATAAATAGTTGAGAGATGAACTTTAGTCATTTTTATTAAAAATACACACTATAAACCTATCAATTATCCTTGATAGATGAACTAGGGTATTAACTAGACCATAAACCAACTTTAAAGATATAATCAATTTGACGTGTCATGACAATGTGGTCAGTTCCTATTGGCAAAACCAAGGGGATCGACACTACAATGTAGATTAGAAAACCCTAAGAGTGGGAGAATCCACAATGGGAGATTTCGGAACCATCCTCACAATAAAATACACAAATCAATCACCATTTTCCATGATTAAAATTTCATTTATTCACTTAAAATAGGGAGTTAAATTACCTATATGTTACTGTCGGTGCTTCCCATCATTAAATATCTTAATCACTATTCGATGATAGAAAGTTGACTCAATTTATTTACTTTATTCTATTTTTAGATAAATTATTTGGGAAATACACCTCGCCCTATTCATTTGAATGGTCATGGAATAAAATCCCAACCATGAAAACTATAAAAAATACCCCATTAAATCATCATATAATCATTCTATAATCACTGATTAATCATAACACCACTTGTTCACACCAGGATTCCCCACACTACTAAAATTCTATCACATCAATGTCTGTACTTGTACCCACCAAAATGAAGTGTGAGTTGATCACTAGATGAATTTACCCCCACCCTCTTACATGTTTCTCCATAATTTCTAGATCTCCCACAATATCTCACCCTAGTGGATTTTTATAGACCACTTTACATGGTCAAGATGAAATTTCCCTTGATTTCAACCCCAGATGAACACTCTTACCACATTGATATTTTATTATTATCCCATTATATTATGATATACATATGAATTAAGATCCAAATCAACCAACCTTATCACCTATTTACAAAATCACCACCTTAAATCATTAGTACGAGTGTATCCATTTCCTAGAATTATTTCCTTACACCCCATTTGTGAATCACCTTGAAAAGGTTTCCTTTTCCCAAAACCCCATTAATATTGAATGTATTTATATTTTTTACTCATATCTTAGTGTATAATTTAGTTATCAAGACTTCCATGCATTCCAACCATGCTTCTAAAAACTTACAATCATCCTAATTTCCTTATGAGTAAAATAATTATGCTAACATGAAATCCCTATCTCAAATGAATGATAAGTATCTTATCAAAGGTCACTTTTTCCTAGATTAACTAACCTTTATAAGGATTATTATTGATAACTATCCAATTATTATTTCACCTGGATGAATCATTTTTCCACATTATCCAAATAATCCCAAGACTAGGCTGAATATGATTTTACCTTGCAACCCCAAATCAATATCCCTATTTTTCAACATCTGAGAATAAATACATATTGAATCAAACCCAAGTCAAGTACCAAATCCCTTAAAAATCCTGTAAAAATAAAAAACACAAATCATCCTAGACATATCATACGTCCTCACCCCTATCATAGAACTAACCTTCAGTGATAATAACACCCTCACCATAGGTTTCACCAGATGGTCGGGTCTATGGGTACGATTCATGGATCATAAACTTGGTCATTATATCTAGTAAAACCTATAATACAACTTGAAATACATTTAACTTTTATATAAAAATCACAATCAGTCACCCCCATCAATATAAAATAATACCACAAGGATAGTCACACTTATATACATCGCATATCTAGTATATTATGAAGTAAAACTCTTAGATCTTGGCCAACTAAGATATCATTGATCAACCTCTTAATTCATTATCAAGTGATCATTGGTGATGTTTAATCCAACTAACAGAACCCTAATCTATAATTTACCCTAGTCTATTAATTAACTTTACACCAATTAATCATTTAATTCCAAATTAATTACTAACCAATAACTTTTAATTAATCCAAGACTGTTCTCATTTTCATTTAAAAACACTATCGTATCATCATAAAAATAATGCATCAACATTGTATCCACACAAATAATTTTCTCATTATAAAATTTTATATGGTACATGAATAATCACGAGTATGTCAAGCAGTAGACATAGAGAAAACTCACATTGGTGCCGAAGTCGAAGCGAGAAAGGTCGTCGGGAGAAGGGGGTCGCGGGTTGCCGGTCGCAGGCACCGCCGGAGGAGGTCGCGGGCTCGCCGGCGGAGGTCGCGGGGTCGCCGGAGGAGGTCGCGGGGTCGCCGGAGGAGGTCGCGGGGTCACCGTAGGAGGTCGCGGGATCGCCGGGGGGTCGCGGGGGGCTGCGGGCGAGGGTTGCAGGGAAGGGTCGCGGGGGGCTACAGGCGAGGGTTGCAGGGAAAGGGGCCGGGGTAGGGAAGGGTCGGGGGTTTTTAAAAAAAACAATGGTTTAGCGGCGGTTTATTAAAAACCGCCGCGAAATGTATTTCGGAAAACGTTTAGTGGCGGTTTTGTGAACCGCCGCCACAAAACCGCCATTAAACACTGTTTATTTTGTAGTGATCAATGCGCGGGAGAGGATATTTGTTCTTTGTAGTGATCTTGTTAAGTTCTCGATATTCAATGCAATGTATGATTGATCCATCTTTCTTCTTAACAAACAGCACAGGTGCTCCCCAAGGTGACGCACTAGGGCGTATGAATCCTTTATCAAGATTCTCCTGGTGTTGCTTCTTCAATTCCTGCAACTCAATTGGGGCCATTCTATAAGGTGTCTTTGAAATAGGAAAAGCACCCAGTACGAGTTCTACTGAAAACTCACCTTCATGATTTGGTGGAAGACCCAACCATTCCTCTAGAAAGGCATAGTCAAACTCCCGTACAATGGGAATATTCTTAATCGTGAGTTTCTCGCCAACCATTTGATATAAATAACCTTCATTTAGTGGAATCAAGACCCATAATATGGAATAAATTTCCACTGGAAGGTTATGTTCATCATTTCATCGATATATGATCATAGATTGATCTGGAATATGGAATGTGACTTCCCTTCATTGGAAATTGATATGAGATCCATATAGAGAAATCCAATCCATGCCAATAATCACATCAAATTCCACTATAGGAAGGTTCATATGGTTTGCAGGAAGCACTTTCCCACAAACTTCAATAGGAGAAGAATTATAAACTCTTGATGTGACTATTTTGCCATTAGGGGTTCTCACAACTAACTCAACATCTAATTGTTGAGGTAATACGTCGATACCCTTAGAAAATTCTTCATAAATAAAATAGTGGGTGGATCCAGAATCAAATAACATTTTCTATTTTAGAGTGGATTGTAAGTTTACCTTTCACCACTTCGTTATCATACTCCACATCGCTGATAGAAATTGCATGTGACTTTCATATGATTTTAGCCTTAAGAGTTTGTAGATGTTGATCATCATAAAAAACCCTTGGATTAGGGAATTGATTGGCATAATTCCCCATTTCCATGCACTTGTACCATTGAAGTGTAGGAGGTGCACTCTGTGTAGCCTTTTCTTTGTTCGCATCACTAGACATCTTCTTTTTATCATTATGGAATTCAAATTCCTGATGACCTTCCTTTCCACATTTGAAACATTTACATGTCCCTTTAAGACAACTCCCTCCATGTTTCTTTCCACACATTGAGCATAATGGAAAACTCATCTTCTTTTCAGTTTTCTCTTTAGATTTTCCTTTGAATTCCATTTTCCTCCTCTTATCAAACCCATATGACTGATTGGTTACTCCAATCTCCATCTCAACTTTGAGAGCACATCAAATGATTTCCTCGTAGCTATTGAAGTCCCTTATGGCTAACGCCCTTCGAAGACTTGGGTTTAATCCACTAAAGAATCGATCGATCTTACTCTCAGGTTGGATACTAATACCAGAAGCATACCTTGAAAGTCTTGTAAAATTTGCTTCATAAGTACCAACAGATTCATCATCCTTTTTCTTCAGTTCAATAAAATCCTTCTCCATCTTTGTTCGACGAATACGGGGGAAGTACTTATTGAAAAATAAGTTCTTGAACTCGTCCCATTCCATGGAATCAATTTCATCTCTTTGTCTTGTATTCTTGATAAGATTACACCATTGATCAGTATCACCTACCAAACGATATAGTGCTAAGATGACTTTATCGTGTTCAGAACATTGATGAACTGAAAATATCTTTTTAGTGGTACGAATCCATTGTTCAGCCAGTAATGGATCAGAGGACCCGCTGAATAAAGGTGGACGTTTCCTCATGAAGGATTCAATAGAATGTTTCTCCTTCCTTTGTTCGTTTGGAAGTACTGCATGATTCATAGCTTCAGAAAGTTGTGTGAGTATGGCTACAAGATTTTGCATTCCAACTTCCCAAACGTTGGGTTGCTCAGGGGGACAATCCTTGCATTACCTGTCGCATTCTGCATTAATGCGGTTCCTTTGGGTTCCTTCCATTGACTAAAACCAAGAAGAATAGTGTGAGAAACACTAATTATAATAGGAAAAACACATAATCAAGAATAAAATTATACACTTAAGGTCTTATCATAGGTTATTCATGGCCATTTCTAAATCTCTAAGATTGTGTTCTATGCTTTGAAATATCCTTAGGGTTCTTACTAAGGCTTTCACTTCCTAGTTTCCAAAGGTTGACTATACCTTTCCTCTGATACCAACTATAATGACCCATACATTACATACATTCCTAATACTTCAAAATTGAATTACACTTATTACAACATATAACAAAACCATGAAAGGACCGTATAGGTATAGTGTCTTTAGAAACTGGGAAACATAAACAACTAGTTTATAATGAATCTACACTGTCTCCCATTTATTTCATCATATTTAGAGTCCCATTTGGCATATCCTACTTAATAATCTTCTTTCTGACCTGGGGAAAGAAAACATACAAACGGGTGAGCTCAAATTCTCAGTAAGGGTAATCAAAAGAAATATCAATCACATCATATTCATAAGAACATAACATTTTGGAAATCATAAACTGCAAAAGAGATCATAATTTCATAACATGGGAAGAATCATAGTAGTGAAATGTAATCCCAATAATCATAACATAAAATATGAATCTTTGTGGAATAAATACATAATAATAGAGAATCATTTCTTATTAATCAAGACTCATTTCCAAGACTATCTTAGTGGACAAATTCCATTTCTGAACCGAGTTCACTCCTCGTTTCAGTCCTGTTTCACTGAACTGGTCTAACCTGCCCTTCCATCCATGTCTATCTCATGATATATAAATCTTTACCCAAAGAATTGGAGGGAGATATAGTTACCACCCATCTCATAATGATACCATTCTTATGTGTTCCACAAGATCATAAATCATACATCATAACATAACCTATGTACTAAAAATGGGATTCTTAAACATCATGCCATCATAAAACAATCCATATAAGATAGAAGGACATCAAAAAAATAATTTCATCATAACATAATAAAAAAAATCTAAAATAGGGATAGAAACATAACCCTATATTATCATAGAAGGAAAATAAGTTTGATAAAATGCTTGAACTCCATTCTTGAAGAAAATATCCTTTCTACTTCAAAAACATTTTTCCTTTCTTATCAGGTCATAGAATTTTAAACTAAAATAAGTTGATTAAAAATAAACATGAAAACTTGAAAAGTAAGCTTCTTGGAAATAATGTTTTCTTTTAAAAAGCCATTCATGCCGTAGAAGTTAAAAAAACATTTTTCTCATACTTATGTCGAAAAAGTCAAAAAGTACCTCGTATGAATAAAGACAAAGATTCCATTCATATCTTTTACTAAAAACTCACTGAAGGGTAAAATTGGATTTAAAAAATTGTATGTGGATGGAAATAATATTACATATTGTGGAAACATGTATGTGGATGATAAATATTCTCCAGTAAATTCTGAAGTATAAACAATCTTGGATAAAAATGAGATTGTGAGATTCTCCCTTACCTTAGGTCCGATTTGCTTCGTAAGTGTCCACAACTCCTGTATAATGATTTAAATAATGTCATTGACTTATTATAGAATCATAAGCATTGTTATGATATCATATATGGTCATATTATTTTCTTCTTATTAGTAATATTTCATTGTTACTTGTTATTCAGGTGTTTATTACTTTTTGTTCTTATGCGTGTTTTGTCGAATAAGTTATTATTCTTCTCTTTAGGTTATATATACCTCATTTACAGAATGGTATTAGTGTTCTATATATCATATTTATTCATTCAATTCATTTATATAATCATTATGCAATGATGATCATGTAGAACGAGTCACATCACATTGTGGAGACGGTATTCCGTACGTACACACGAGCAATGATATCTTTACAATAATCATGGAATTGTATTTGAGTGTATGTATACTATTTCAGAATCAATATCACCTTAAAATAATCATATATAGTTATTATTTTCACCATTATACCCATCCAAGTAAGATGGTGCTGGAAAATAGATTACACCACGACGTGGAGACGGTAATCCGTACGTACGCACGCGCGCTGATTTTGTATTCCGTAGGATGGATAGATGGTGAAATAGAATTGTTTCATACATATAATAACATATCAGTACATTATTTATACTTATATTATTACTTCATAATGAAACAACTAAAGAACAATAAGTGGAAGAAGAAATAAAGTTGAAAGAATCGGTAACAGACATTACCTCTTCTTTGAAGCGCCTCTTTGAGACCTCCACCTAGGGCACTAAAATTGGTCGTTGAATAAGACCAGGACCCCTAGGATATTTCTAGGGAAGTGGAGAAGAGAATTTGGCATGGTTTGGCCGAGCATTAATGCTCAAAGTGGTGTGAGGAAGGGAGGGAGGATGTGCCCTTTTATAAGGGAGGAGAGGGGCACCTTTGGAAAAACTAAAAATATTATTTTATTATAAAGTCATATTAGGTTATTAATAGCTCCAAAATGATTTATTTCAAAGATAAGGTGGGTATGGGTCTAAATACTCTCATCCAATATAATTTGGACAAGTTTAGGTATCTATTTTAACCTTATCATTTAGATTTAACTTTAAGTTAGATAATTTAACTTTTATCGTGTCTTCTTGTTTACTTACAATATAAGGTTAATAAACTTACTATAACAAGCCAACAAACCCCAAGTAGTTTATTATTTATATATATAACCTTATCTAAGTCATTTATCAGAAAATTAGATTTTTAGGAATAAAATTACAATTAATAATATAATATTTGTTTTAAAAACTATATTATGTCAATCCTGACACTATTTGGTAATTAATTTTTGTTAAAATCATAACAGAAATATTAGTTAAAAAACGTTAGTAAAATAAATAATAACATGTCATATTAACCATGAAAATTATTTTAATTCATAAAAAGTCTCAAAGTACATTTATTTGGGTATTTATAACATCAATTATGTCAATATTTCATTAATAAGATAATTACAGCATCATCATTGTGTCATAAATAAATTAAATTATTTAATGTCTAAAAATTATAAATAAAATACCATTATGTATGAAATATTTTTATCTTTATAATTAATATTTATAGTCTAATTTATCTAATGTATAACCCTATATTAAAAATGATTTACTTATTAAACATTTATTTTAACTATTTTAACCCTTCTTTAAATAAATCAAAATTAAATACCCTAATCTAATCCAAGTGGGCCTAAATGGTCATATTTTATTCCTAAGGTTTTTTTTGTCGAATTAAACTTATAAAATAGAATTATGACATGTGTTAGGGTAATAATAATATCATTTTTACCCTTAGTGGTAAAAAAAATTAAAACGTTACTATTAACCAAAAATTATTTTCATCTCATTGAACCACATTTTACCTACTGAAATAAACTGTGTCTCTCATATTTTTGAAATTCCACTCACAGAAGTGGTAAAATTATGTTTTATATTAATTTGGAAATTCTCCTAGGAGGTGGGTAAAAGACGGTGAAAACATCAATAAAATTTTCATATATATTTAAAATTATTATTAAATGACTCCAATGAATTACATTGAACATATATAGGTATTATGTATCTATTTTGACCTAAAATAAATTTAAATAAAATAAATAATTATTTAAATAAATAGTTGGTTTTTAAATAGTAACCCAGTGTTTCACTATTCATCAAAAATTGAATGTTTTAAGAATAATACCAAAATTTCACCCTAGGCTAATTTCAATATTCTGAATCCAAAAATAAAGTCCATTTTGAAAGTTGAAATTTACAAAATATCAAAAACTGGTTAATACTATTCATAAAGGCTAGTTTTAATAATATTTTAATAGCATATTGTTGTTTAGTGAAACTCGGTATTGCGTATGACGCAAGCTATCAAGGAAGGTCGCGATTGCGTGTAAAGCAAGCCAAGCTAGTGTTGTGTGTAGTGAAGGATCCCTTTGATTATTTATATAACATAAAAAAAATATTTCTCATAAAATTATCAGGTGTTACAAATCATGTATTGTATTCTTTATGTAATAAATAGTTTACTCACTTACTGGGTTTTATGGATCACCCTTTTCACATGTATGTCCTCTGGATATCCCTTACAATGCAATGTACAAGGGAATGTCATTGTTTTATAAAGGATGTTTTCAATAAAGATATTTTGTGTTTTATGTTTGATATTGTTATGTAATGTTCCTAGTACCCAAAGAAAATAGAACTATCAATCTTCCATGTTATATCATGTGAAGAGTTTATCTAATATATCATATTTATGCCCATATTAATAAGAATGGTTGTTAAAATTGGTATAATAGGATATGTTTAGTTATTTTTTTTATTAGAACTATAAAACCCTAGTGAATGCCTTAAGGATAAGACTATGTATAATAAAAACATTACTATTTTTGTTGAGTATTTAGTACGTGGTTTATCAAGAAAATACATCCCTTTTTGGACATGAGTAGGTAGAGTCGGCTCAAGAACATATTTTACTTGGAGTGAAAACTCTGACAATGAGTTTCGGGCATGACCCTGGATATCTTGGTACACATTAACGGGCCTTGATACACTCTCGGTTTTGACCCTACTAGGGGGTCTACTTTGGTAAATTAACATTCTTAGTATGAACCATTATTAAGGGAATTTAAAAAACACCTAAGAATATATGTTAGAAAGTAGATCTGGGATAACATAGATTGAAGCCTATAAATTTATTAGTTAAGGAAATAAAATTAATTTATTTGTCATATGTTTTGTCCTTGGTTTACCCTTTACATGCTACCCCTAACATTACTTTTATTCCTACCAATGGATGGTAATTGGGGGGATCAGTTAAAAACTGATGTGATGACCAATGTGGTGACTGTTCTAAATATATTCCTAATCTGAAGGGAGATATAATTGTGAACATTATAATGATAATATCTATGTTAAATCATGATTTGAATAGAAACATGGGAAAAGAGGAACATTCAACCCCCACCCCACCCAATAATTAAGATGTTTCTATGGAGAGATTTTCGAGACAAAGGCCTTCTACTTTTAAGGGATCATCTGATCCCCCAATTAATGAACAATGGATCAACTCCATTGAAATGATCTTCTACATCCTACAATGTTCTGAAGAAGAGATGGTTCTTCTGGCCTCTTATTGTATAGAGGATGGAGATGATCAATGGAGAAAATTTATAAAAAAATATGATGCCCGAGGAGGAGATCGAGGAATTTTAATGGGGTGATTTCCAAATAATGTTTTTCAATAAATAATTTCATCACACCCTCCAGATTAATAAGGAAAGGGACATCCTTATCCTCTAGAAAAAAGAAGGACAAATCCATTAGAGCGTACGAGGAAAATATCACAAGGATTTCATGATATGCCTCTGGATTTTTCATTACCCTGAATGCATGGTTGGACACTTGTTTGGTGGGATGAAACCTATCATGAGAAAATCCCTGGAGATCTATGACTTCAACATCTCAGAGGAAATTATCTAATGTGCTCTCATTGTTTAAACAGAGATAATAGAATCTCATAGTTATCAAGGGGATTAGAAGAAAATGGTGGACTTCAATTATGTTAGTCCAATTGATAAATCAATTGGTGAAAATAAAATCCAGCACCCTACTTTCCAAATGTGAGGAAAGAATCACTATATAAATTTCATTAAGGGGACAGCAAAATTCTTTAGGTGTGGAAGAGAATGGAACCTAGACAATAACTACTGACAAGATAAACCCACGGCTGAGACAAAGGATAATAACACACTATTCGACTCTCAATGCATTGTTCATTACTTCAACAACAAATAACCTGGGATCCTTGAAAATCAGTTCTCTAGGGAATGGGTTTTTGAATGAAAGCAACAAACCCTAGGGTATCAAGGGTACGATTTTTCCATCACTACCACAGAAGTGAACTCGGAGAACGAATTTTGGATAGGTACTGTAGTTATTAATTCAGGAATACAGAACACACTTTTTGATTTTGGTTACACACATTCTTTTATATCTCAAATGTTTACTAGAAAAATCCCAATACCAACAAAAATCATTGAAGTAAAGATGTCGGTGAGTACGAAAAATGGGAAATTCATTGCATCCCAGGAATATAAATCCTCCCATGTCATAAATTTTGGATTGAACGTCATGAATAACCTCATCATACTCCCCCTCGTGGTATTTGATTCAATTCTCAACATTGATTTGAATTCTTTATATAGAGACAACATAATATGATATGAGAGTGAAATCACTCCCCATATGGAGAATCATCCCCACATTCTATATATGTGGAAGGAGTGAGATGAATCTAATTTTAGCCCCATCATCTCATGAATTTATATTACTTCCCTATGAGAATGCGAATATGGCTCAAAAGAATGAATCTAAGGAGGAAATAATCCTTGATAACTTTCCTATTGTGAGTAAATTCACAAAAGTGTTTCCTGAGGAATTACCTTGTATACCTCCTAGAACATATGTTGAATTATAAATTGACCATATACATGGGCCATTTCCAATATCCATGACTCTATATAGAATGTATGTTGTAGAGCTCAAGGAGATGGAGAAAAAATTATAATAGAATCTAGATAAATGGTTTATAAACCCATGTGATTCACCATGGGGTGCACCGATCCTCTTCGTCAATAAGAAGGATGCTTCAACGATCCTTTTGTGTTGATTTCTGTGAGCTCATCAAATTGAAAATAAATAAAAAGTATCATCTTCTTTGAAATAATGAATTGTTCGATCAGCTTCATGGAGCACAATACTTCTATAAGGTAGATTTGTGGTTAGGATATTACCTTGTGAAGGTGAAAAAAGTGGATATCCCCAAGACTTCTTTTTATACAAGGTACAGGAACTCTGGATTCAGAGTAATTCCATTCAGACACACTAATTCTCTAGAAATCATCATGGACATGATGAATAGAGTCTTTAGAGATTACATCAAAAAATTTGTGGTAATATCTATATAATATGTTCCAATATACTCTAAAACCAATTAGGATCATGTGGAGAATCTAATAATTATACTGGAGTCCTAGCAGATGGAGATGCTCTGGGAAAAGTATAGTAAGTGTGAGTTCTGGTTGAAGGAGGTGTCATTATTATTCCATAAAGTCACAAAAAATGGGGTATCTAGGAATCGCTCTAAGACCTCTCCAATTGAGGGATGGATGAGGAAAACATCAATAACATATATTCATAGGTTCTTGGGGTTAGCTGGGTATTATCGACGATTTTTGAAAAAAATACACGATTGTCAAATACTCCTAACAAGATAACTCGAAAGGGAGTCTTGTTTGATTGGAATGATGAATGTGATGATACCTTCACAGAGTTTAAAAAAGGTTTATCATTGTGCCTATACTCACATTAACCACATGTTGATATCTTTTTGTTTTATTTAGTGATGCTTCGAAGATGGACCTGGGATGTGGGTTGATGTAGAATGACAAAGTCATAACATATGCTTCATGGAAATTGAAAGATCATTAGAAAAACTATCAAAAACATGATATAGAGTTGGATTTAGTGATCATCGATTTAAAAATATGGTAGAATTACATCTTTGTGAGAAGTGTGAAATATTTTTGGACCACAAAAGGCTCAAGTATATATTCACACAGAACGAGTTGAAAATTCGTCAATGAAGATGGTTGGAGATGATCAATAACTGGGATTTCCCAATCCAATAGCACCCTAGGAAAGTGAACAAGGTGGAAGATGCACTATGTAGGAAGGGCCCAATGATTATATCATTGGTGAGAATTTGAAAGGATCCAATCTTATTAAACATGATGAATATGGACATGGGAATCATAAAGAAGGTATCATCATCAATCAATTATCAAATGATTGCTCATCCATCTCAATTAAAAATGTTAAAGGTTTCTCAAAAGGATGATGTGTTAATTCATAACAATGCGAAATATATTATAAAAGGGAAATAATCGGTGTTAAATTTCATGGAAGAAGGAATTGGGTGATTTATGAAAAGACAATGAGTTCCATCATGTCCGGAGTGGAAGAAGGATCCTTTGGATGATGCACATAGTTTGAATTTCTCTTTTCACCTAGGAACCACAAATATGTTTTGAGATCTCTGAGAGCAATATCGGTTGGAAAACATGAATAAAGAGATCTTTGTGTATATATAAAAGTGTCTGGCATGTCAACAAGTGAAGGCTGCGAGGCAATATTCTAAGGGGATGATGAAACCATTATCCATACAAGTATGGAAATGGGAGAACATCACCCAAGACTTTGTCACCGGACATCCGAATACATCTAAAGGAAATAATGATTTTTGGGTGGTTTTGGATCATCATACAAAGACTACACACTTCACTGTAATTTGGGAGGATTTATCACTAGAACAACTGGCACATATATACATCCGAGACATGGTAAGTATGCATGGAGTACCACTATCTATTATATCTAATCAAGATCCAAGATTAACCTCTATGTTTTGAAAGAGTATTAAACATGCTCAGTATAATTCGGTAAACTTCACAATAGCTTATCATCTTCAAATTGATGGCCAATATGAGCTGACAATCAAATCAGTTTAGGAAATGATGAGATAATCCTCAATGGGATTCAACAGTTGAGGGGATAAACATCTCCGTCGTGTTGATTTCACTTAAAAAAATAGTTTCCACTCAAGAAACAAAATGGCTCCATTTAAAGCCCTATATGGGAAGTGGATCTGAACACCGACATGTTGGGATAAAGTTAGGGATAGAAACTCCTAGGTCCAGAGATTGTCGATGAAATGATGGAGAAGGTTAAGACCATCCAGTATCACATTAAAGCTCCTCAGAGTCGACAAAAGAGTTATGCTGATATTCTTTGACCATACCTAGATTTTGATGTTGGAGACATGGTATTCCTCCATATATCATCGAGAAATAGAGTTATTAGATTTGGGAATAATGGAAATCCTAGTCCAAGGTACATCGGCCCTTTTGATATCCTTGATCGCATTGGAGCAGTGGCCTATCAACTAGAACCCCAATCGTACCTATCTCGTGAACATAACATATTCTATGTATCACTCTTGATGAAGCACATACCCATCCCATCACATGTACTCAATCTAGAGGTGGTACCGTTGGAGAATAACCTCTCCTATGAAGAGAAGATGGTGAAGATGTTAGATCGTAGGGAAAATGTTCTACGAAATAAGACAATTTCCCTCATCAAGGTGTTGTAGCAAAACCACAATATTCAAGAAGTAAAATGGGAATTAGAGGAAGTGATGATGTAGAGTTATCCACATCTGTTTTAGTGTGGGAAAAATAAATTTCGAGGGAAAAAAATTTTAAGGGGGAAAGATTGTAATGAACCAAACTTTTGTTAATGAATATTCCTCTTAATCTAATTAAATATCTTATTATGTAATATGGTTATATAACATATGAAATTCTTTGGTTTTATGTTTTTAATTTTAAAATAATGTTTTTTATTGTGACCATTGCTAATATATCCATTGAACAATGATCACATGATTAGTATAAATATTGGGCTTTAACGAATTCAATTTACACAGGCAAAGAAAGTGATGGCCTCATCCATTAGACTTACCCCGTACAAAGACAATCTGTCAGAGCTAGGAAAGGAGGTGGCATCATTGAGATTCTTTCTTGACCAATTCCAGGCTAAGCTTCAACATGTTAAGCTCGAATGGAATTTCCTATGGGAGACGTGGAAGTTGATAGAGATTACTACCTAGGAGATGTTATCCGAGCCACCCAAGGAGCCTGTCACCATCGCAAACCTTACCCTTTGGTCTTATGCGACTGTTACAAGGTATTATCTAACAAGCCCATATAAATATGATTATGTTTATTATTTTTGTACATAATAACGAATATAAATTCATTTTATTATTTTTATATTGTAAATAGTTTTTAAACAACTAATAGAATTTTTAGTTAAAATAAATCTAAGAAATATATTTTCATAAATTAATGTATTTTTTCATAAAATAATATTTTAATAAAATATTATTATTATTAAATTTATTTTTTTAATTATAAAAGAATCTATAATTTCTATGAATACAATTGAAATTTTTATTAAGGTTTGAATGCTATTTTTGTCAAAACCCATGAATTCTCAGTTAACATCTGTTTTTATTTTGAAAGTAAAAATTCACATATTTTGAAAAATATTTGGATAGAGTTAAAATTAATTTTGGAATTAGGACTTAGAAATTATCCACTGGTAATTTTTTCATAATTTTGCGAGACAATCCATTTTTTTGGTAAAATTTAAATACCATTTAAATATATAATGTGGTTTATGACATCATAATGACCCAGTAGTGATGTAAAAAAATATTATAAACATAATGTTCACCAAATATATGTTCAAAAATTAATATAATGTGATTTTATGTTTTTTTGATTTATTTTAAAATTCTTTATTGGACTCTCCAAGACATATAAAACTTTTTAGCTTTTTACATTGATTTACTTGAGAGTGTGACTCAACTCCACATAATCAACCCTGTTATTGTACGAATTTAGGCCATTGGCCTTATAAAATATTTATCTTCCACTCTCCATTGGAAAAAAACTAGGGGTCTAAAACAAGGGTTGGTTTGTGGTTTTGATTAGTTAAATGTGTGATGTCCCAAACCAACAAAATAAAAAATTCCCTCGCCTTTCCTATATAGACCCACCCATGGTCCTACTTCCTCTTCACTCAATGCCATTGCAGATCATAAAAACTCTTCCCTCCTCTCTCTATAATCCTCCCAATGCGCCCCAATCTCCCTAGAAGCCTCTCTCAAGCCCCTACCAACCCTTTGGGATCACAATTCCATGTAAGGGATTTCATCCTTCATTATTTATGTCAATGTTTTCATTATATTGTTATGAATTTTTAGTTTCAATTAGAATTGTTGGGGTGTGATTTAAAACCTCCCCTATACATTTCTATTTATGTTTTAATGATGGGAGGCCCATTTAACTCTCATCAATTCCTTCCATGTGTACTCGTTACCATGGTGAAATTCTGTAAGATATTTCTCTGTCCTCATTTATATTAAAAATTCGTTTTTATTATGAATATAAATACTATTATTTATATTGGGACATTTATATATATGTACCCATTACAGTCCATTTAATATACATATTATGAGACACCCATTTCTCTATCGTGAACCATTTTTAATATGACTTAGGTAACATTGTTATGATTCAAAAATTGCACTGCAATTTTCCTAGCCGAAATCATTGTGTAGTGAATACCATTTCCATTTCTCTATCAAGGGTATTCATCTTTTTGCAAATTTACTTTTTATTGAAGAGATTCATGTATGAATTCCACATTCCATTATCGTGGAATAAATTATGACGTTTAATGAATCCATGTTGTTTGATCTTGTGGCATACTTATGGATGAAATTAAATCTCTAAGAAGGGTGTGCCTTAATAGTACTCTAATGCATTGGGTAAAGATATGTATCATGATACGTCAAGTGAAATGGGGATTTACCCTTGCTAATTAAAGTTCAACAAAGATTTATTCATTATAATTCAGGTGTAATGAGGGTTTACTCATAATCCAAGTGCAATGAGCCTTGGATCATGGTAATTCTATGTTAAGTGTTGTTGCCACATTTCCATGTTAAGAAATTCTTTCTATATCATGACTTTTTGTTCATTTTTATTTTATGATCCATTGATATTACTATTTCCTAACATGTATTTTATTCTTCTGGTTATGCCTTATTTAGTTCCTTACTGTGCTTTATAGCTCACCCTTTACACATTATGTCCTCAGGTTATCCCATGCAATGCTATGTATGAGGGAATGATGTGGTTATGTAAAAGATGTTTTCATTAAAGTTGTTTTGGGTTAAATGTTTTATGTATTTATGTAACATTTTTACACCCCAAAGACACTGTACCTACATATCATCCATGTTATATCAAATTATGAGTTTATGGGAAAAATCATTTTTACGTGTGTAATAAAAAGCAGGGTTGTCATAATTCATTGGTCTGGCCCTCTATATAAATATCAAGGAAGAATTTTTCCCCACACTACTATTGAATAATATCTCTATATCCGGGAGTAATGGAATCCCACACAACACTAGAGCATGATATTAATATCATGGGAATGGTTCTCCCACCCTATAATTCCCACACCATATACATGTGGGGGAATACTTGATACCCTTAATATCATATAGACTATTTCAAAAAAATCAGGTATTTCACATAAACCCTATAAAATTCATATGTTGACCCTCAAATGGAAAAAAAATACTTGGAATAATATTTATAAAGTTATATCACCATTCTGAAATCCATTTACTAATCCTTACTAAATTCAATATAAAACAATGTAACTCATTATTTTCCCCTCATTCTCATAATGATCCAAATACGCTGCACTATTTCCATTCTCCCCATCCACACTCACTATTCAAAACCCAGCACTCAAGGAAAAAATATCCATCTATTTCACGGTCTTATTCCATTGAATTACCAATTAACACTAAAATATGACCAAAATAAAATATAAGGGAGTTCCCTAATTTCATCCTTCCTTTTATAAATAAACTACATCATTTATCTCATCGAATGTACACATAATTCACTTTATGTTTTCCTTACTAGGATTCATGAATATTCTTGTGGTAGCTGTACACTTCCTCACGCACACCACTCATCTAACATGAAGTCCCTAAGTTGAGTCAATATTTCTTATGGCCTACCCTAAATCCAATTATTTCAATTCATTAACACACCCTCTTCTTTTAATGGACTAAATGGAATATATCAATGGTCCACTATATTACCTCCTTCTTTTTATACCCCACTTGGTTTAAGATATCTCATATCACATATATGTAGTCTAATCCTTGACCATCAGTATCCATGGATTCAGACTTTCATCTAAGGGTCCGTTATGGCGTATGAAAAATCTATTATACTAACTTGTTTGCAATGAAATTGAATCATTTTTTATTTCTTTGTTAATAACATATATGTGTAAATACTAAAACTCACATGCACATAAAGAAATAGAAAATAATTGGGTTGATGTTTTGGTAACAAACAATTAATTTAATGAGTTATTCCATTTTATAAATGTTTAGACACCCCAACAGAATATCATCCAAACTCAGCTATAAATTTCCAATCATTGTGAGCCCTGAACTCCACCAAAATCAGCTAAATTATATATAAATATATTATAATTAATTTACCCAATAAATCATTATTAACTGCATAATTAATATATAATTAAAAATAAAAAATAAAATAGTTAATGATCTCCCATGGACAAATCCTTAAGAAAACGGGTGTGCACCACCTAGTTTATCCATCTTTACCTTTACCACACAAAATCCCTATATTATCATCTCAATAGAAAAAATTATTTCAAAAAAATTTATATAAACCACTACATAATTAAAAAATGTGTCATAACACCGGGCATTGATTAATTAAATCCTAAACACCTCCTTGCGGGGCCTCCTTTGTAGGTTACATAGCATAACCCCTTGTTGAAAGATGATTCCAGTTTTCATTAGAGGTTTCATATTCAATAAACCTAACCAATAGAAAAGGAAACCATGAAAAATTATTGGTGGTAATACATATTATAAGGTAAGAATATAACCAAGAATCCATGTTTTAATACTCTCCCAAACCATATAGATAAAAGAGAGTGCAACATGGAACAAAGGTAAAGATGAACATGGCCTCCCTCTACTCACACAACTAAAAATAGAAAGAAACAAAAGGGGTGGTATATAATTTAAAATCCCCAATGAAAATTATATCCTAAAAACAAAACATTAATGGATCTTGGGGTGATTCTCATAGTCCCCAAATGACACACACATTCCAGGCCACATCATAGAATTTCCATGGGTAATAACATGATTGCCCGTAAGAAGAGGTTCTAACCCTAGATACATAACCATGATGGTGTGAACCCTATGATAATGGAATGACACCCTTAATTTTGGTAGAACCAACAGATATGACCTTATTTCCTCACAATATGGCATCCCTTCTTCATAAATGTAGCTTCAACACACTACATTATGTCACATCCCTGTAGAATAGACTTCAAAATTTTGGATATGGGTCAATTCGTGATCATCTTCTTTATGAATAATTTTCAAACGTAATATGTAATATATTTTGAAACTATAGATAAGGGTTTTCTAGGATATTTCATAACGAACATAGTCTTAGTGTGAACATTTTTCTCCATGAAAATTTATTAATAGAAATAGTTAATATTTTCTAATATGATATATAGGGATAATAATCACGGTGTAGAACCCTAAACAACTATATGATAAAAATATGTAGTATTTTTCATTTTCTAAAAATGAAAAATTAAATATTCAAAAATGTGAGACGCCATAATCATGGTGTACTCCTCCATCATAATGTTTATCCCTTTGAATATCCAAAAAAAATCCTCGCACATTGTGTAACCCATTGGTCATAGTGTAACCCACTACCTCCTTAGTCATCATGATGTGTTTCCCCTCCTATGATAAATAGTGTCCTCATCACAAAACAAAAAATAAAAATACTCTTACCTATTAATGAATGATGATTAACCTATAATAGAAACATCAGAAAGGGGTCAAAATAACCCCACTCTAAATTCACACTTAAGAACCTGAAACATTTATCAGGCCACTAAAAACATCAAAAACAACCTCCAAGATGAATTCTAAGTCCTCCGATATTATTTAAGATAAAAGGTTTCTAAAAAATGCTCCACTATTTGTCAACACATCAAATATACCATAAATTTCATCAACCCATGAAAATGAGTTATTACAACATACATATCTTAACACTTCTATTACTCAAGATGTTTCCTGGTGTATCCTCTATAGACAACCTTAGTCACCAAATAGAAATGCATAGTTCAACTGTCCTTCTTCACACTAGTCATTGTTAACAAAAATTTACACCTAAACGAGCTCCATTACTCAAAACCAATCCATTTTACAAATTATTCCTTGGGGTACTTCCTTCAAATCGAAAACAATGCCCCTATCGAAGCAGCATTTGAAAATCCTCAATCAAATGATTTCATACACAAATGATTTCCATAATTGGTCTATAGTATACCGTCTTAATAAATGTTACACCCTGTTTTACGTGACCATTATAATCAAAATCTATTGTCACACTCCCGATACCACAACAATCAATCATGACACTTAATTATTTTTCCATTCATAATATGATCCATTAGTACAAATGATTTACCGAACCTCTCACCCCACCAATATAGTTCTCAAAAAACACCTATACTCATAACATCTAACCATAATCTTGACTCTGGTAGTTATTAGTGACCAATCATAATATAATTTCATGTCCCCATCAATAGATATCAATATTGGGTGATTTTCCATTTTCACTTACAACATAATCATTCACAATTAATCATCATCACAAAACAATATACACTTTTATTTTTGTCCCCTTACACTTCACTCATGATTTTTATCAAAAAAATTCAAAAAATGTTTCGTGTTCTCACATCCTCAATGTTGTACACCCCACCATAGGGATTTCCTTATCATAGTTATATTAGAAAAAACAAATTTAATATCCAAAGTCTTCCATATATCATAAATCATTGTCTCTACACCTATACCTCAATTATATACATTTTTTGAAGACTTCTAGAGAGTATAATGGTTACAGGGGACCCTAGAAAAATCCTTCTCAACAAATCCAATAATCCACTATCAAACATCTTATTCGAATGATCTAACCCAATATCAACGAACATTTTCTTTACCTCATGGATCTTATGTTACACCCCTCTATGGGCCCTTCCAAATGCTTTTAACATATCAAAATAGTTATTGTTCCAAAATAACCATAGTTATGGTACCCACCCGATTTCTTAACCATCATTCCAAGACAGTCACGCCCCTGTAGTTTCAAAGAAAACAATTAGAATTTCATGGAATTCCACATTACACAAGATCACAACCCATCACTCAAAGATTTTATTTGTATTAATTTATCCAAAATATAATTACCCCTCATATATCATTTTATTACATAATAGATACATCATCTCATGTTCTAGTCACATCCTAATGCATTGGTTCCATGGGTCAAATCCACACATGAGAATTCATGAGAACAATATATATTCAAACACACACATAACATGGTATCAAGAGATAACACCCCCTTTCCTCTTTATATTAAATCAATTCAAGGTTTACCACACCTTACCACCCTTATAAAAAATTATATCACAATATATTCATGATCTTCCACTAATCCAATCGATGAACCATTTCTTAACTCCAAATAGTGGGGGCCATAAGGAGTCTCAAACTCCATCCCAAGATTCCAATACCAATCAAGGACAAAAAACTAAAATAGATCTAAAGGGAAAAAATACATGTAATCAAAAATGGCCGGAATACACATACATTATAAAAACATCATAAATAACCACTCTAAATTAACATCACTTGTTATGAAATCATCATTGGATTCACATGGTCTTCAAAACTGAACCCCCTATCCTCTGATGGAAACAAAATATACCCATTCCGTATCCCTAAAGTCCTCAGAGTCCAACGTTGTCTAATCGACCAGTGTTACATGTCTCTCATGAATTTCAAACATATTGCAAAAAAATAACAAATAATGATATATCATTCCTAAAACCCTGGCATTCTCATACCTATATGACACACCATATAGCACATACTATGAATAAAAATCAATATAATGCATCATATCATGGTTACCATATTAGAAGGAACTCATAATCCTAATTTAACCCCTTACATGGGTCACCCATGTAAATAAAAAATCATCTTAGTTAAAAATAACAAATGTATTTCTATTCTATCATCCCACTCACTTACTAATATCCTGAGTTGCATCCCACCCTCACTACTATTTCCCACCTAGTCCAAAACTATATATCATTGAGGAAATAGATCATTAGGAAGAATTTATCATCACATATCATATATCACATGGCACTCACATGAGAATATTGTAATTTTTCGATTCTTATATACATATTAGGAACCCCATACTCATTTAAACTACCAAATTCATTGTTTTAATAATTCCCATGAAATTTTACATCATACTAACCCTAGAGGTTCAAAATATAATACACATTATTATATATATATATATATATATGAAATTTACTTATAAGATTTTTTATTGAGTATATCATAACAACGTGTTTATTAAATTAATTTCAATTCATAATTTACAATGAAAAATACATTATAAATTTATATTGATATATCATTAAACTGATATTATATGATAAGTAGAAGATCCAATCAATGACACCATTTTCAAGTCTTATGGTTTGATTAAATATCATTCAACTAATTAAATATATATATAACACTACATATATATTTTTGGACACTTTATGTAACTAATCCCCTTTTTTCATTTCCTTTTTCTCAAAAACTGGTTTCAAAATAAAAAACAAGTATAAATAGGTCATCTGACGCTACATGATAGACATGATGTTTGAACAGACACTCTCTTTCCACATAGGACCAAAATAAAAAATTGAAATAAAATAACTCCAAAATATAATATATTGAAATAATCAACCCTACTATAATAATGAATACTGTGAAAAATATTCCAAACACCACAGTGACTTAGAGACTGTGTCACACAGATGTTGGCTAGGTATATGTCACAATGCATATCCCATGTCCCGAAATTCTTATCTAACATATATGTTATACAAAATAAAAATAAAAAGGAAAAACTTATTTAATACAACTTTTTATTTTCCCACCATGTTCCACTCTAATGTAATCTAACCGGTTCTATACCTAACATAGTTAATGCCTCCATGCATGTTAGAATATATCAAAATAATGGAAGATGATGAAAATATAAATAATGGGGATTCTCTATATCTATATTTGGGTAACACAACTGTAGAAATATCATACAATAAGATATCCAAATATTCATATAATATATTAATAAACATTGTCTAAGACACAAAAAGTAAATAAAAAACCATGATGTAAAAAATGAAAATCATAATATAAAATGATTCAGGAATACCCCAACATGATCCTCCATGGGAATATCATATACATTTAAACAAATAATAAATAAAATAAGAAAACTATAACCACCTAGTCTGAGTCCCTTCCCAGTTCCATATCCTAACATTGTTTATGCTCTCCAGTTAAACCATCTAAAACTAGTCTTATGCATGCTACATACATGTGATCAATAGGTCTACTTTGGTATCATAATATTGGGGCCTCCTGATCATTATTTGAGTAAAATTCAATGGTCCAATACTAATGGTATTCCACACATAATTTTCAAATGTGTTTCATGTACAATATGATATAGAAAGATATTTAAATAAGAATATAAAATTTAATACCATATATCAATTTCAATTCTTAGATTGTAGGGTGACATATAGGGCTACCCAATCCTTCTTCGTCCAATGTCATATATATTTGAACAATTCCCATGACAAATATAATTAGGTTGAATGAAACCTAACCCTTTAATAACACAAGAAAAAGGGGGGATGATGTTATACCCTATAATCACATATCACGTTAAGGGAATAATTACCCACCATAGATTAAGAAATCTCATTAGGGTGGATTTCACTGTAACCTTCTTCAATCAAAAATATAAATATTAGTGTGTAATGGTTCCCAAACCAACTCCAGATCACTATATCAACGTAATGAGAATGGATCCCCACCGTTCTCATTCATTCCCAATCAATATCAAATGTAATGACACCTTAGACTACTATTGATTAATATGTAAATAACAAGGTAAATAAACCCTAACCTATTATATCTATCTATATCAATATCTAGATGGAATATTATCACTGCCTGCTCTAGCTCATCATATCAATATCTGAGATAATATATTCTTTCATGCTTCATTTCACTATATCAAAATGTTGTGGAATTATTCCCCACAAATAACCTGATAACCATATCAACAACATGGGGGAATGGTTCCCCTACCCTTCTCCATTCCACAATATAAATATCAACGGAGAATGGTTTCCCATGCTATAATTCACATATCATATAAAACATGGGGAATAAACTCTCCATAAAACCTCCCATATATTATTTATCAAGAACCAGGTAGGAATATTACCTAGATATTACATATATACCCTTATTTTTCTCCATATGTACACAAACTATTCTTGGAACTACATACAGAATTGGATATAACTATGTTAGAATCAATTTAATAAATGTTGTTATAGTCAATATAAATCCATGGTACTCAATATATTTATCTAACTCACATAATAACATGAATACTTCACATGGGTTTTATTCTCTCCATCTGTACTCTAAAACTAAAAACTTTTTTGATAATGACAGATAATCCCTCCATCTGACTATTATTATTACATGATGTAACTCATCACCACATAAATACGACAAAAATAAAAAATAAGGGAGTGGTGTATCATTTACCACTATTCAAAAACTAAATAGGGTTTATCATATCAATAAACCAAGAAAAAATATTCTTTATTGTATCCTTTATAGGATTAACCCACAATCAAGTGGAGGAGGTATAGTCCCCACCATGAAACATTCTTCTAACTTAGAGGCACTATTTAAACTGATGATTTCTAATGTACTATCATGAGGTGGACCATTATCTTTCTATCACACCCTCTCCACTTCACAGTGACAGAATGAAACCTATAAAAGGTTCATAATATTCTATTATTTTAATTATACATATCTGTTTTTCATATATTTCATATGATATAATTATAGTTTAAACCATGGGAACTTGTTGAAAAGGAAAAAAATTGTGGAATTGTCCATTGTGGCCCATGACACGTCCATTCTACTCATGGGTGTCAAAAGGAAGTTTTTAATATTCATTTCAAGTTCAATAACACACATGTGGAAAGGCTCCATATCACATGCACATAATAATAGTCATAAAATGAATTGAAATTTTTAGGTACAACCTACCTTATTCATGTCGTTATTCCATTTTATTAAAACTCATCCTCCATTGCTTATGCTAGTATTTTCCCAAATGATAATTTCTCATTAATATAGGGCCCTAAATCAAACAATATATTCCAAATTATTTATTAATAATTTATAATTAATTATAATAATAAAGCAACATTATATTTATAATTTTTATCATAATAATAATACAAAAATAACTTAAAATGAAATATCCCATTATCAAATCCATGGGAAAATGATTGAGAATTACCTAGGCATTCACCCATACCTTTTTTTTATCAACCAAAAAATTACATTTTGATTTGTAAAAGAACACATTATTTTCATAAAAACTATATTATTATAATGAAAAATGTAAATACATGGAAAATATATTAGGAATGGTTATATATAACTTACATTTAATAAAATATATTAATATATCTATGTCTCATACAGTGATCTAAATACCAAAAAATAGACACCACACAATTTTGCACTGTATAAGATCAAAATCATCCACGAAGATTACACCATTTATGAAATTAATTAAAATAAAATTAATTTTTAGGAATAAAATATAGATTATCAAAAAATTATGAAATACATTTCGAATGAAGGAGAAAATATTTATGTTTGAAAGATTATATATAGGTTGAAATTGGAAATGTGACCATTAGGATGCATACATTGATCGATTTGGTTTTTTTCAATATGATAATTGGTCAATATTCCAATTGATTACAATGACCATTTCTAATAATATTACCATTTTAATTAATGTATTAAAGGGTAATTAAAATATATTATTAATGTGTAAAGGAGACATAATGTACTAAAATAGTATATCCCTTTCTTTTGATGATCTTTATTCAGTAAATGGGATAGAGGTACCATCACAAGGGTTCTCCCTTGGCCAATCCTTAATGGAACTTCAACAATTAAGGCTTGAATGAAATCGCGTACAATATAGGACCAAATTAGTTGTGATCACCACTTGTTAATGTTTTTTGATCTCCAATTAAAGAATATTCTTGTATAAATACGTGCCATATATCTAGTCTTTAGTTTCATAAATGTGGATTCCAAAGTTTATAAATGAAATATTTATCTCTAAAATATCACTTTTATAATTTTTTAATAAAATACACATGAATATAAGATAAATTTTATAAAATGAATTTATGATACAAATAGAAGTTAATTATACACACCAAAAACAAACAAACGTTTATTAAAAAATATAATATTATAAATAATTTTTTTCATTAAATATAATATAACAACTATATTAAAATATAAATGAAAATATATTTTTATAATGTTCTGGGAAATTTTAAAAAGTTACATAGATATGATTATTTCATAAAAACTATTATTTTTCAATAAATAAGGATTTTATTATAAATTTAATATTTAAATATTTAGGAAAATATTTTGATAAAATAGACATTAATTTTTTCTATTTATTACATCAATAATTGGATAGGGTGAGATTTTGTGTGTTTTATAAAATACATTGTTTTCAAGTAATTGGTAAAATACATTTTTCTGTGTTTTGAATGTATTATAACATAATATGTAAATTGTTATGATTAAATATATAGTTAAATATACTCTAAATCCAATAAAAAGTAATTTTTTAAATATTATTTATTTTAGTGGAATTATATCAAATTCAAAACCTTTAAATGTCTTTCCAAAGTCTAAAATAGAAACTATTATTTTAAAAACTATATTTTGTGGAAAATTTAATCATCCTTGTCCAAAGTAATATTGAAAAATATATTTCAACTTTAATAGACTAAAATATTATAAATTATTACTCCAATTTATAAAATAATGTTAAAAATACATGGGTAAGACAATGGGTTTTCATTTTAAACAACCTATAAACCTATGAGTTTTATTTATAAGTTATTAAATAAATCCTCCTCTTTTATAACAAATATTCGTCAATCCCACAATTCCTCTTGACTAAAAATCCATATTCTATGAATACATGGTTATTTTTCTCCCATGGATTCCTTCTATGGGTTCTTAATGTTTTAATTGTGTAACAGTGTTGTTAGAGGAAGAAACTCTTCAACGTAATAGATTTTCTCACTTCTTATCCCCATTCATGATCCTCTTTTATTGTATTTTTAAAATTATATAATTATATTCTTCTCATACCCTTATTAATTTACTTCTTATTTAAAAAATAGTTTTCTATTTATGTGATTCTATCATTCCTTCCTATCAGACCTTTCCCTTAATCCATGTTGAATATCATCATACTTCTAAATTTATTTCTTGAATGTCCATATTTTACATTAAATATTATTATATTTTTAATACCCAAACCCCTTCTTTATCTATAGGAATTGAACTACATGTAAAAATAATTTATTGATTTTTGGATTTACATGAATGAATCCCATTTCCCCATTTTAATGAGTAAAAAATAATGAAATGTTCATGTCTTTTAGAAAATGTTTTCTCAATGATTTTATATGAAACCAAACCTATATAATACTTTGGCTGTTAATGAAAATATTTATATTGATCAATGTGACTCATATGAATTAATACATAATAATTGTGCACCATAATATTTATCTAATGCATTGGGTAAAAAATTAACCTCGGGGTATGGAATAATTTATGATACATTGGTTAATAACCCAGGTACATATGTTTTACAACACCTTATTGATAACCCTTGGTGATATTCTTTTGTATGTATAATTTTTATCTTTTATCCACATTTTGATGATTTGATACATTATCATTGTATAATGACATTCCAGATATTCTTATGATAATGAATATTATTAAATCAAATTATTACATGATAAATTTTTCTTTTACTCCCTTAATGAACATTATTTTCACCCCTTTGATTATTGTGTGCCCCTAGGATTTTAGATACATTAAATTGACCTATGGTGAACATATTAAGAATAAATTCTTATGGACTAGACAAATATTAATTTTTTTCTTATATTAAATTATAATTTCCTGGAAACTAAACCTATAAATATCATGTGTGTTATAAAATATGGTACCTTGTAATGAATTTATTATGTATTAAAAATGATCATTATTGTAGTCAGTTTTCAAGGTTAGTATTAGTTATTTGTAGAAATTATGAATATAAAAATATTAGTAAGACCCCTCAATATATGTCTAAATATATGAAATCATCCTCAAATTTTGGGGAGTATAAATCATGTTTTTCCCAATAAATAAAATCCTTTTTTGGATACTAAAAGTTAATATAGTTTTAGAACAGATGCATCATGGGGTTTTAACCTGACAAAATGTTGGTCGGTTATATCTGAGTCCTCATTCAAATGAAAAATTAATGGGCCCTTACTAAACACATGGTTTGAAACTCCTTAGAGTTATTATTTGAGTGATCACACTATTATTACAAAATATTTTGAAGGATATATTGAAAAATGAAACTTATTAATATTGATGTATAACATCTTAGAAGCATGATATTAGAAAACATTAGGATTGACATTTTCTATATAACTAATATTATTTGATTCAAAATAGTAATAATTTTCTCACATGGTTTTTTGTGTCCTAGATATGTGGTAGGAAATAGAAGTTCTCATGTAAATAATAGATGCGAAATATAATTCCGTAGAGACCTTCACAATTGGGAGGAGATGAAGTTGAAAACAACATAATGAGGATGAATAATTTACCAAGGTTAATAAATAAAAACATAAAATATTTGGAGTGTCTAACTTCAGCAATGAAGGAATAACATAGAGTTAAATACTTCATGTGTCAACTACTAGTTGTTTTTAGTGGATGCTATGATCAAATTATCACTGCAAAATGGATCAAAAAAATAGAAAAGGTATTTTTTTATACTATATTTTTCAAATGAAGATAAATTTATGGAATTAGTGTATAACCTAGAGAGATAAACTTACTAGTGGTAGAAACTAATCACAAACATGAATCAAAAGGGTGAGGTGGAATCCATATAATGTTAAGATATCAATAAGGATTTTTCTCAAAATTTATTTTTCTTATGTTATCTAAACAAATATTAAGTGATAATATATTTAGTTTAAGCATATTTAAAATTAATAAGTGGGGGATTATGATATGAACTTTACATGGTTTTTGTGATATACATAAATCTTTTCCGTCTTTTATAATGGAAATATAGAACAATTAACTGGTAGACTAAGAACTTATACATGAATATCATTGGAAATTTGATATATTTTATGTTATAAAGAGATAGTATGATGTATTTCGAAGATTAAATAGAGTTTATAATTGTAAAATAGTCTCATACAAAAAATAAATATAATAAAAGTATGTAGTCCAGTACTAGAAAGAATATGGACAAGAATAAATCAAAATACCCATGTTTAAAAAATAATGAAAGAACCTGTTAGGGAATTTTCTTCAAGTATGTGGCCAATGCTATATTTATGTAAGAGATATTCATATAGCTCAATATATTCATGTAGATATCATTCCTAAATATTTTAATTATAATAGAAAAGGGAAGGAGGTGAAAGCACAACCATCCATGAAATCCATCCTGGGTGGGGAACATATACATTTTTCAAATCAATGAATAATTAGAAGATGGTGGTGGGTAACCATCATCAACCTAAAAAAATTAAAATGAATAAACACCATGAATTAGAAATCAGAATGGCCAATATTGAGTCTCCAAATAATTTTGTGTAAGGTACTATAATCATATACTAAATCATATTTAGTATATTGTTTGAATATGGTACTAAAGATTCTTTTAGTTCATTCATATTTTCAAAGAACATAATGTTAATCCCTAAAATACTAGTGGTAGAGTTGTAGAATAAAACTCATGGAGAATATATTTAAGAATCAATGATATATAATGATATCCCTTTTCAGTTTAGTGAGTGAAATATCTCCACAAACGCAGTGTTCATTCTAATGGTTTAATTTTACATCCAATGTGGGATTTAAGGGTTTTTGAATTATAATTCAAAGATAAACAATAGAAGAAAGTATATCACATTAATCAAGAAAAAAAAAGTTGTTAACATTAATGTAGATATATCATATCCTGATATGAACTAGAACCACCTCCTACTTCATTCTTCATTGAAATTATTAGTGAAGAAGGTGAATAATGTTAATGTTTAGTGATATGAGAACTATCAATAATTTAGGTATGCACAGATATCTTCTAAAGAGATACCTAGAAATACACTAGAAAGAGTGGTAATGTACTTAGTTCAACTCATAAATACATCCTATAATATTTCAAATAAACCTTATAGAATGACATATGTGTATTTAGATAAATTAAGGAAGAACATTTGTGATATTTTGGATAATGGTGTTTTTAAAAATGTGTATTTCCATGGGGAGGAACTATTATTTTTTGAAAAATAAATATTGATATATGTGTCTATAAGTTGACTATAGAGGTATTAATGGGATCATAGGGAAGAAAAAAATCCATTTCCAAGGATTGATGATTTATTTGACTCTCTGTTAGGTTCTTAATGATTCTTTATTGTTTACCTCTAATCAGGGTATCATCGGTTAGGGGTAAATAAAAAATACATCCGAAAACATCCATACAAAAAAAAGATATGTGACTTAGGTTCATATTTTCTTAGTTTACATTAACTAATTCTCATTTCATGCTTATGTATTTGATTAATATAGTCTATAGGGAACACCCAGATAAGTTTTTTGTGTTCCTTATTAGAGATATTCTATTATTTTACAAAATTCATGATGATAATGAGGATAATTTAATGTCCATATTAACTAATTTTATAAAGGGGAATCTATTTGGTGAATTTATTATATGTGAGTTATGGTAACAGTAAGATTAATTCTTAGGGAACATTGTTACTAGAAAAGGGATATTATTTTATCCAAAAAAACCGTATGTTCATGGATGAATGTCTATTTCCTAAAACTATAACTGATATTCAAAGTGACAATTTTCTAACTGGATTCTATTGATGGATTTAAAAACTACTGATACAATTCAAATCCACTACCCATGTTAACTCAAAAGATATTTATGTACATCTAGTCCACGGTGTGTGAATAATGTTTCCGAGAATCGTAATGGTGGTTGGTTGGTGAACATTCTCTAACTCTACCCTCTATAACATATGGTTTTTTCTATAAAAATGAATCTTTGAAAATGATTGGATATTTTCACATATAAAATGATAATTTGATTGCATATGCATCACTATAGTTTAAGCCACATGATTATAATTATCTTACTCGTGATTTGGGGTTAGCTCCAGTCATTTTTTCTTTGAAGATATCGATAAATTATTTTATGGATAAATGATACACATTACAGGGGTCTCCAATGTTATAATTATATATTACAACAAAATTAATTAGACATGTGATAATGTGGCTGAATTAAACAACATATTGACTTTTATTGTTACATTCATTTTCAACATAGTAGAGTAAACAATGTTTTTATGCTTTGATTATGAAACACCATGGTGTTCGTACAATGATTAGTATTGATGAGGATCCATTAATATATTACCTAGTATTGATGGAAATGGGAATCATTTGGGAAGGGATATCATTAATCCTATCCAAAATTATTTCTTGACCACCATTACTAAATAATATCAAGAAATATCCAAGATGCTACCTTAAATATAAAAGAAGATAAAGGTTACAAAAATTGGGTATCATCTTTAATTTCATATTGATCAAGAATGTGTACTTAAATTTCATGTAAGGATATGTATTCCACAATATCCAATGGTAAAAGTTGATTTTATAGATTAATATCATAGCTCTGCATTCTCTATATATCCTAGATGCAATATAATTTATAAGGAAATTAATAATCATTATTGGTATAATAATATTAAATGGGATATTTTGGATTACACTCCAAGGTACAATTTTTTATAAGTGATAGTAGAGTAAGAATTTTTAATGGGGTATTACAATATCTACCAATATTTAATTGGAATTTTCAAATAAGATATATTTAATTTTTTACTCACCTCCATAATAATCCCAAGGGTATCAATTATATATGGGTAATTAATGATGGATTGTGAAAGTATGCCAGTTTCATTTTCATAAGAGTGGATTTATCAATTGATTACATGTATCATCAATATATTAATGAAGTAAATGGGATCCATGGAATATTGTGATTGGTTTCCTTTGACTGGGTTCTAAGATACACTTCTATGTTTTAGAGGATACTTTCAAAGGCTGTGAATTGAGAATTAATGTTGACAACATACTATCATACTCAAACTGATGGGAAAATGATCAGACAATTAAAACATTAGAAGGATTGATATGGGTGATCTCACTTTATTTTAAGTGAGTTTGGATCAAAAAATTCCACATGTTGAATTAACCTATAACAACAGTTTCACTCATGAATTGAAATGGATCCATACATTGAAATATATGGAAATAGGTGTATAACTATAATATTATGTAATGATGTTGGAGGAAGAAAAGTGTTGATACTAGGTAATCTGAATGAAACTATATAAAATATATATGTAATCCTGAAATACATCATGGATCCTTAGAGTCGACAAAAAATATATCTTCACATGTGATGTAATGATGTTGAGTTTCATGTCAAGGGTCATGTATTTCTCTATATATGAACATAGAAAGGGGACACAAGGTTTCAAAATAATATTAAATTGATACCGAGGAATATTATTCCATTTAATATTTTAGATCATGATTTGAATATTTTTAATCAATTATCACTCCCTCCATATCATTCAAATTTACATGATTTATTATATGTGTCTCTATTTAGAATTTTTGTGTCAGATCTAAAATAGGTAATTGATATTAATTTTATGTAATTGGAAGTTTATTTTTCAAATAAAGCAGAACCAATCTAGATTCTCAACACAATAGAGAAAGTTTTGATGTACAAGTCAACATGACATGTTATCGTTTTATGGAGAAACATTAATTTTTATGAATGTACATAAGATATTGAAGAATAAATGATGCAGAAATGCCGTTTTTTTGAGTTTAGGATCAATTTTGTGGAAGAATGTTCTTAAGGGGATGAATGTAATTGCCTAAAAATTCCATAAATGATTAATTAATGAACTCGGTATAATAATAGTGAATATTTTATTATATTACAAAATAGAAGAAAATAGTCATACTAAATGATATATATATATATATAAGTCATAAGATAATACTTATTACTATATATAATACAAGTAAAGATATATAAGAAGACAAAATATTTACCGCATAATGGTTTCCTCTATAAGATCAAATTCTTCTAAGAAGAATACACCTAAAATGAAAATTATAAAAAGAAAATGATATATTAAGTATTAAATAAAAAATTCAAGTGGATTCAAAATAAACCAGTTGGAGTTAGGTAGTTTATATTAATATTTGATTACACAATTATAGGATGAAATTTTAAATGTGACCATTGGGATATATTGATTGGCTAATATGAATTTTATTCAATATGTAGGTTTATTTCTATAACCCTTGGTAATAATTTTACAATTATAAAAATTATTTATAAAGGGTAATTTCACCTAATAATTGATGCTGAAAAGAGAAATGATACCCTCAACCAGTAATTTCATTATTTTTGAAGACCATTTTCTCGATATTGGGAGGGAGGACGTGTTATAAGGGTTCACCCTTCATCTATAATTAGAGGTGACTCAAAAAGTGATGATTGAATCATATCACCAATGGGATAAGTTCAAATTGGTGGATATTACCACACTTTCAAATTTTTCCGAGACACCCCATGAAATTACCAAAATCTCACACCTTACCCTTTTGCTATAATATGATGTAATATGAAAATCTTTATCTATAAATAAATTTAAAAAAAGTTTGGTTTCAATTTTATAAATGAAGTATTTATTTCATCAATCCCATTTCTTGTATTATTTTATTTCATAAAAAACACATTAATGTAAGATAATTTTTAAAAATATATTATTTTATTTAAATAAGCAATAATATTTTATAGAAATCGTATTCATATTTAATATAAAATCTAGTATTTAAGAAAAAATATTATCTATAAATATTCTCACAAAACACTGTTTAAATATAAATTATAATATAATCTTCCAATTTCTTGAAAAATATTTATAATATATATAATGTTAAATAGGTGATAAAATATATTATATTTCAATAAATATATATTCTCTATAAAAAGTTTAAATTTTTATATTTATGAATATATTTTTTAAAAAATAAATATTATATTTGGAATGAGAATATGAAAATATTGTTATAGTGGCATCATTGAAATATTCAAAAATACATGACTTTTTATTGAATACTAAAAATACATTTTCTTTGTATTCAATAGTTTTTATGACTTCATAAGTTTGTATTAATGATTGAATAATTAATTAAATATAATACACTACAAATATTTTTATAATAATATATATTTTAAGGTATTTAAATAATTTTACAAATCTATAAATTACATTATAATGTTTAAAAAAATATATGATTTTGAAAACAATATATTTTTGTAAATTTAGATTTCACGTCCAATTTAATGTTAAAAACTGATTTTGATCTAATGGATTAAAATAGTGTAAAACATAACCCAAAATTAAAATACCACGTGAAATGTGTAATCTAATGGTTTTTCATTTTACACAATCAAATATTTCAATAGCTATATTTATAAATTATTAATCTATTACTACAATTTTAATATAAATAACCATAAATCCCACCATTCGACTCCATTCAAAATCCTCTATACAAATATTTTTAGACTTTTTTCTTCCAAAATATTCCATCATATGATTCCATGTTGTATTAATGTACCATCATATCGTTCTAGGAATAAACACTATAATGTAATGAAATTATCCATTGTCTCCTCCCATTCAAGTACCTCCGTTGTGGTATATTTTATAAGTGATTAATTAAATTATCTTCATACTCTCTATACTTATCCTATTACTGGAAAATATTATTTTATTAAAGGGATACATGTATTCCTACCCATTATACCATTCCCTTAATCCATGTCGTATACCATTATGATACCAAATTAAATTCACAAATATTATTCATTTACATGATATATTCATATATTGTGATTACCAAGACCCCATCAATATCTATATGAATTCATATTTACATAAACATAATTTATTTCATTGTCTATATACATGTTTAATGATCTTATTCACTTTTTAGGGGTTAAAATGATTTGATGTCCTTGTAATGACAAAAAACATTATTAATAAAAATTTCTATTGATCTAATTAAATGTATTATTGTGTAAAAAGGTTAGGTAAACATATGAAATTATATGGATTGTGTTTTTGGATTTTAAAATACTATTAAGAATTGTTACCATTCCTAAGATAGTTGTTGAACTCTGATGAAATAATTAGTATAAATATAGTTCTTTAACAAATACAATTTACTCAGAAAAATGAAGCGATGGCCTCATCTAGTAGAATTTCTCAATTCAAAACCCATTTTTTAGAGCTCAGGATAGAGGTATTATCCCTGGGCTTTTCTCTAGACCAACCCCAAGCCAGTCATCATCACATTATACTTCAATGAAATCACCGAAAAGAGAAGTTGAAGTTATTAGATATTACTACTCTAGAGATGTTATTTTAGCAGCTCCAAGAGTCTGTCACCATCACACACCTTATCCTTAGTTATTATGAGGGAATTATAAGTGGTGTTGTAACACGAAACTTTTACTATGATTATGTGCATTATTTTTTTAGAGAATAAAAAAATGCATTCATTTTATTATTGTTTCTTTTTAAATGAATTTTAAATCACAAATAGTATTTTTAGTTAATATTCAATTAAGAAATATATTTTAATGAATTAATGTATTATTGATTTAAATAACATTTTTATAAAATACAGTTAATAAATTATTTTTTATTAAATATAAATGGTCATATAATTTTTATAATACTACAATTTTTATTAAGGTTTGAAAGCTGTTTTTTTCAAAAAACCCACGAATTTTAAAAAAATGTCAATTTTTATTGTAAAAGTATAAATTCTCACATATAAAAAATTATTTAGATTAAATGAATGTTATTTTTTGATTCAAAAGGTCAAAATTATCTAACAATGAATTTTTCATAGTTTTCTGACACTCTCAATTTTGTTGAGTAAAAATTAAATAGTTTTAATATATAATTGCTTTAGGATATCATAATGACCCAATAGTTTTGTAATAAAATACCATAAAATGGACATTCACCCAATATATGTTTTACCTTTAAAATAATGTTATTTTTTATTTTTTTGATTAATTTTTCAATTCCTTAGTAGACCATCCAAGACTTATAAAAAATTTTAACATTTTAAAATGATTTCCTTGAGAGTGTGAATCACCTCCACATAAAAAATCCTAATATTTTAATAATTTCATCAATTGGCCTTATAAAATAACGTTTTCCACTCACTTTTTCAAAATCCATGGGAAAAAATGTAAAGTCCCCGACATTACATGTAATTTTTTAAATATATGAAAATTTTACAAGTCTGTGAAAATTGACGGTTCGTGACATGAAGATATAGTGAGATGAGAATGAATTTATAACTTTTATTTAGGTACATTTTGTAAAATTATGAGCAGGAAGTCCTAAAATTTGAACTGGTGCTCGAAATTGAAATCTGAGGGCACCATTGAACTCATAGCACTTGGATTCGCTGAAGGGAGACATAACCTTGACCGTAGTTTGTTGAGAGAGGAATATTTTTTTGTGGTTTTCATTCAGGATTAACAAAATAAATCTAATTTATTTTAATAGATATCCTCCTCCTTTTATTATTTGGTGGTGGGGACCAAAAGGGGTGGTATGGAATTTTATTTAAGGCATTAAAAAATCAGTTACACAAAAATGTGAAAATTTTCTACATGAAATTAAGGAGGTTAATTAATTTCACCAATTAATGAAAATATATTAATTAAGTGTTCTGAATATAAATCCCTTCTCCACTCTATATTTTTGGATTATTTTTTTTTTGTTGGCAAAAGAGAGGAGGATTTTGGAGGTGCCCCTTGACGAAGAAGGGATCAATCAAGCAAGAACAGAAGATCATTGTTGGAGCAGCATCATTGGATTCTTGATTCTGGATCGATGAAAACTAACCCATATTCAAATGTAGAAAATTATCCAAGGAATCTCAAGGAATGTTTTTTCCCTTGATTAAATTTCAAGAAATGTTTAACCACATATATTCACCGTTGATATGGTGCTAACACGGTTGGCGCAGGCCAAATGAACATGGACCAGTCCCTCCACCTCTTGTTTATCATTTTTTTCTTCACAGATCAATTTTGGGATAGGACATAACCCAAACCCAAGGGTCATGAAGCAAAGGATATGACCATAGAATCATGTAGGTGAGATCGGATTGAAAAAATGACCACTGGAGCTCACCCAGTTTCCCATAGAAGACCTTAGGCGTGACACCAACAAACGACACTGATAGGTGATGGCGGCAGCCAGCACCATCTGGCCGTAGTGGAGGTGGCACGCTATCATGCACTACAAGAGGATACCACAACACTAGTCCATCGTGGTGAGAAGAGCGGCCAACACCGGCCGACCGCTAAGGTTGTGTGGCACGTCGACGTGCGCTGCAGGAGGAGGAGGCCACGACTTTTCATCCCCGACTGTTGAACAGGGTTGCCTCCACCAGTCCGACTTAGAGGTGGATAGGTGTGATGTCGTGCGCCACTGAAGGTCATCGCAGCTCAAAATCATGGAGAAGGAGGGACACGCTTCCTACGGGTCCCATGGCGAATAGGCGGTGCCACGTGGTGTCTCTACTTCAATTCCTAACGGAAAATCATTATTAAAATATGGGAAAATGTCTCCCCGCACCCTGTTCGAGGTAGGGAAGGCCCCACGCCCACCGGCGGTCTGAGTAGCGCCCGCTAATAGGCTAGGCCGCTCCATCATACGGGCTAGGCCGCACCCACCCCCATGTCAGCGGTGCCCCCTTGTGGGATGGGCCGCAACACCTACGAGCCCCCCCCCACCCCACCCCGCAGGCCGGGAAAGACCATGGCCTGGTCCAATCACAGCTGGGTCTGGTCGGACTCGGGCCGCATCGGGGAGGCCCCGGGCCGGGTCGGGCAGCCCGAGCAGAGTGGGGTGGCCCGAACTGGGTCTGCTCAGCCCAGTCCAGGTCAGCCCAACTGGGTCAGATTGGACCAAGACCCAACCAAGCCCATTTTCGCTTCAATTTCCATATCATGAAATCCAGATGTCTGTTTGATGAAATGCCTATGGTACTGGGAACCTTGGAGTGAGACATCCATTTTTTTATTCTCCAATAAGATGTTGTAAAATTTTGTAGTACAGCTAGGTTGGATCGAACCTGATTCCAACTGGGCCCTTGGTAATAAAAAGCTTATAACTCATAGACCAGGTGTCTGGTTGATGTGTCTTATATTGCATTAGAACTCTTACGGCATGGAAGGACTTTGGGTTACTCCTTTTTGGAACATTGTGGAGGTCAAGGTATGACAGACATCTCAAGGAGATGGTTTTTTATAATTCAAGCGCAATGGGTGCGAAGAATCATTTGGCTGGCTGTCTTGAAGAAGTAGCCCTGTGTGGATCTACATCAAAGCGACCCTCTGTGGATCAAAATCGTAACTAACCGATGATGACTAGTTTTTGAGTGGCCATTCGGGGAGCAACATCATGTTACCCTATGTGGATCAATATATTGAGATCTTGTGTAGAACAACATTCAACGAACCTGTGTGGATCAGAATTTAGTGACCCTATGTGGATCAGCATTCTAGAGACCCTTTGTGGATCAACATTCTAATGACCTATATGGATCAGTAGTACCGTAACCTGATGTGTATCATCCTTATAGTGTCCCATCATGGAATTTCAAATTACATCCATGAGTTTATAGATAATAAAAAAACTTATTTGTGGATCAGTTTTGGATCTTCTAAATAGAATAAGATGATATAGATTAAGGCTAATCATCTATATTCTTGATCTCTAAGTTGTATACTTGGTGTGAGTTAACTATTTCTTTGTGATTTGTGATTGAGGTCGTTCTTTTTTTATTTTCATTTATGGAACTCTGGGAGACCTTCGGTGGTCTCGAGGTCCCTACTGAGTATTTTTAGACTCACCCCTGCATGGGATTATCCCAAACCTTGTTTTGTTTGGTGCATATGACAGAAATCATTGATAGAGGTTTGGGATCCCGGAAAAGATGGTGCTCATAGGTGGACCTTTAGATGTGACATTTCATAGTGACGATCAACTAGGATTTTTACCTGCCCTTTTGGTTGGAACCTTGGATGACAATTTGGGGAGTTGTTTTACTGTTGCTATTGTACTTTCAGATGGGAATGTTTCCGGAACCTTTCATACAATACTCAACCCTTTTTACTTTCATTACACAAATTTTTACTAATGCAGTTTTACTATGTGGGTTGTGCTCATTGTATTATTAGACTATGTAGTTGCATGTTTAAAGGAAATGGCTTCCCGTTTTTTAGGTATATTCCTTTCAGTGATAGTCACCAACCCCTGGCCTATGGAAGAAGGGCTATGGGTAGTCACAACATGGGCTGATGTGATGGGTCGTGATAATGATTAATAGAGGAGTCGTTTATACGAAAAAACTAGGACTCTGATCATTCCAATATAGTAATAGTTTTATGTGTATTGAGTGTGGTTTCAAGTCCAGGGAGTCATGTGTTGGCGTGTTAGCCGACGTATCCATACACCGGGAAACTCAATTCTGATTTCTGACTCGGTGCACGAAAACACCAATTGCGTGTGTTTTGGAAATGTTTTTTGCTTTGGTCTCTATTGATTAACCACACTAGGTTTAACTTTTAATCATGGCACTCCTGTTTCATTTCAGGATGCCACCACGTAGACAACCATCCAGGGTTCTTGAGAGAGTACACGATGACAGACCACCGAGTGATGAGGCTATAGTGGAAGGCCCTCTTATGGAAATACTAAAATAGGGTGGTGTACCAGCTGAACAACTAACCATTTGAGCAGTCGTTGCCACTATCCCCACCAGCAGATTGTGCATGTCGAATGAGGGTGTTTCATGTGTTTTTGCCAAAGAGGACTCTAAGGATCTAAGGTGATACGTATGCGCAGGTGGAAAAGGAATTGCTAGAGGCTATGGCCAAATATTTTCGCCTAGATGGGACACCATCCAACTAGATAGTGATCCTAGCTGCCAGTCATTTCCATGGAGTAGTAGTGATATGGTGGAGCCTCACGCTCTAGATACACGATGAGGCAATGCTCACTTATGATAATTTTGAGTACCGCTTCGGGGTAGAGTTAGTTCCAATGAATCAACACTATTGGCGTATACATGATCCAATACACTTACAAAAAGGTTGTCTAACTGTGGCCTAGTACTCTGTGAGGTTCACCGACCTCTTGCGCTACTCTACTGACATAGTGTGAGACCCTTTCTTTTGGGCCTAGAATTTTGTGCAGGGACTCCAATGGGAGATAAGATCTTCAATGGTGTCTCTCAAAATTCTGATGCATGCTAGAGTGCCTGGGAGGGCACTCTTGGTGAACAGTTTCCTTGCTGAGGAGACACTGACAGCAAAACCCCCCACTCTGAGACATGTAGTATAGCCATCTGTATCTAGTAGTTTGAGGGAGAAACAAAAGTCCAAGTGGACCAAACCTTCTGGTGGATGACCTCGGGACATAGGGTCATAGTTGCGAGGCTCACGAGGTAATGCAGTCTAGGAGACGAACAGTCGTGCTTCACGTGCAGTAGGCAGGGTAACATGGCTCAAGACTACCCAAACAGCCGCACTGACGACGAACAGACAGTCGTGGTACCATAGAGGTATAGTCATAGATTTGAGCAAAGTGGCCCAAAGGGTAGTGGATATTATAGAGGAGTAGGTTGTGCAGTAGGTGGTGTACAATGTTTTGAGGTTCTACCTCCAACACCTCTACGAGGTCCACCCAAACCATAGGGAGCATGTGGACAGAGATGAGTTCACCACCAAGTAGCGAGGCCTATGACCATAGTGCTCTAAAAATGATTAGAGGTATGATCTGTGTCTACTCCTCATTAGCTTCAGTTCTTATATACACAGGTTCTAGACACTCTTTCAATGCCATGACACTTGTTCGGAGCTTTGAGATTCTGGTAGAGGCTTCAACATGATCCTTATTGGTAGAGACTCCTATGGTAGTGTATTCAATGATTACACACTAGTAATGCCAGTGTGAGATCACTCTAAGAGCTTAGAGCTTTGGCTAAAAACTCCTGGTAGCAGCATTGAGGCCTTACAACATCCTCTTGTATTTGGACTGTCTATCCATAGTCCTTGCGTAGATTGACTTTATTAGGATCAAATTGTTGTGTGTTCATGAGTATGGGACGATTTCATACATCACCGGTGAGATGGGAACTATTATAGCATAGAGTGGAAATGTTTAGAGGAGAGTGCAGCTGATGACACATTAGTTGGCTAGCCTTACCCTCGGTGCAGTTGATGTGGAGAGTCTGAGATATCCTGTACTTATGCACCAGTATGCTGATGTCTTCCCTGATTTTTTTCCTAGACTACCTTATCGCATAAGGGTGGAAATATAAATCGACCTATACCCCATGAAAACATGTATATCTACACAAATATATCTGATGTTTCCCATGGATCTTTGTGAGTTACAGTTATATCTCTAGGACATGCAGAGAAAGGGGTTCATAAGGCTTAGTGTTTCTCCCTAGGCAGCTGTGATTTTGTTCGCCAAGAAGAGGGATGGGAGCTTGGGGCTCTGTGTGGATTATCAGTTCCTGAACCAGGTGACCTTGAAGAAAAAGTATCCACTTCTAAGGATTTATGTCCTTTTTGATTTTTTAATGGAAGGTTGTTGGTTTTTGAAGATAGAACTCTGATTAGGATGTCATCAACTCAGTGTACGAGTTGAGCATGTGTTGATGATGACCATTAGAATTTGGAATGTCCACTATGAGTTTTTGGTTATTATATTTCGCATGACCAATGCCCCAGTAGTGTTCATGTGACTCATGAACAAAATATTTCAATCATACCTCAATCAAATGGTGGTTGTATTCATTGAAAACATCTTGGTGTACTCAGTAATATAGGAGGAGCATGCCTACCTTCTGCAAATATTTTTGGATACACTCATAGAGTACCAACATTATGGTAAGCTCTCAAAGTTCCAGTTCAAGATATGAGAGGTCCACATTATGGGACGCGTTATCTCAGAGGTTGGAGTTGTAGTGGATCTGACTAAGCCAGATGTTTTCTTTCTTGGGAGCCACCCTTGTGTGTGACTAAGGTGCGGTGTTTCCTGGGGTTGACATGGAACTACCAAAGATTCATACATGATTTTAAAGAGTTTTGGCACCATTGTTAGCTTTTATGAATAAGGGACATCCTTTCATGTGGATGGAGATATGTCAGAAGAGTTTTCAATAGCTATGGAAGATTCTAATGAGTGACACCATCATGAGGCTTCCATAATAAGTCATTGGGTCGGTAGTCTTCTACGACGCATCAAGGACAGTACTTGGATTTTATCTAATGCATGAGTGATAAGTGATCAATTATGGTTCCCGACAGCTAAAATATCGTGAGCATAACTATGCTACCCATGACCTGGAGTTATAAATAGTGGACTTCGGCTTGAAAATGAGGTGACACTACTTTATGACTTAACATTTAACAATATACTCTGATCATAAGAGTATCAGTTATATCTTCTCACAGAAGGACCTGAACCTGAGACAACAATGATGGCTAGAGTTCCTCTAGGACTATGACATAGAAATAGTCTATACACCGAGGAATGGGAACATGGTAGCAGATGCACTCAATGGGAGGTCTGGTCTATAGTTGATGAGTGAAACGACATAGCAGTTATCTATGTTTCAAATATCATTCATGGATAGAGATGGAGAATTTTACCTACTGTCTATGATAGAAACTCCCCCATTACCTTAGTGGGTTAGGGATGTGCAGCTTGGGGACATTGACTGCGAGGATCAATGTGCTCAGGAATCCTCATGATAGGCACTTGATAGATTTTTTGAAGGTGTTGAGCACATCATCCTCTTCAGAGGACGCACCATGGTACCCATGGCGCTACAGGAGGAGGTTTTGAGGGAGTTCCATACGTCACATTTGGCAGTATATCCTGGTGTGGTGAAAATGTACTAGGACCTCCGACATCAGCACTGGTGGCCAATGATGAGGAATGCAGGGGATGAATTTGTTTCATGATGGATCACTTATCAGAAATTGAAGTCTGAGCATTAGGTTCCAGCAAGCATAGTGTAGCCACTAGAGGTGCCGGAGTGGAATTGGGAAGGCATTTCCATGGATTTCATTACAGGGCTACCATGTACATCTAGGGGCCACGATTCCATCTAGGTGATTATTGATAGACTCACCAAGTCCACCAACTTTCTACACATATGATATTTGGGATCAACAGAGGGATTGGGACGCCTCTACGTACATGAGATTTTATGGCTTCATGGGGTACCATAAGTGATTGTCTCTGATTGTGACACACATTTTTCATCCCCGTTGTGGAAGAGATAATAGTGGGAATTCATGACATAGATACGTTTGAGCACTTCCATTCATCTGCTAACAGCTGGTTAGATGGAATGGACCATTGAAACATTGGATGACATGCTTCATGCTTTCGTAATAGATTTTGGTAGTAGTTGGGAGGATCACAAGACCTAGGTGGAGTTATCATATAACAACACTTATCACTCCACCATTGGTATGGAACCATGTGAGGCCTTATATGGTCGACCATGAAAATCACCTAAATACTAGACAGACCTAGTAGAGTTAGCAATTATGGGTCCAGAGTTGGTATGAACTACAATATAGAGGGTGAAGATCATCCAGGAGAGAATAAAAATTACACAGAGTAGACATATGTCTTATGCAGACAAGAGATAGATACCTTTTATAGTTTTTATAGGGAGACCATGTCTTCTAAATGATCTCACCTCAACAAGGTTTTCTAAGATTTGGCTGGGGAACAATCTATCTATGAGGTTCATCGAACCCTTTCTAGTTCTCATTAGAGTTGGAAAGGTTTCATATCACCTAGCTCTTCCCCCACATATTCATCAGGTGCATGCCATTTTCCACATGTCGCAGTTGAGGAAGTACATTCATAATCCATCGCACGTTATTGACTAGGGTGAGTGGGAAATTGATGATGGGGAAACATTTATAGAGGTTCCAGTGGAGATTGAGGATCAATAGGAGTGGGTCCTTCATGGACGATCCATACCTATGGATCATGTTTGCTGGTAGTATGTGGATCTCTATGAGAGAACATGGGGGAGAGAGGCTCAGATTCATGCTCAGTACCACCATTTGTTTACTTAGACCATAATATGGCTTCTAGGGAAGGAAGTACCTAAGGTGGGGATAATTTAATGAGATATATTTTCCATGTATTTTTTTATTTATATGGAATTATTAAGTGACTTAGAAAATTAACGGCGTGTGATTCAGACGCCGGGTGTGCCCGGAATGAATTTCAGAACATTTTTTAGTAACGTTAAGTAAACGTGTGAGTGGGAAATCATAAAATTTGAACTAGTGCTCAGAATTGAAATTTGAGGGCATCATTGAACTCATAGCACCAAGATTCTCTTAAAGGAGACTTAACCTCGACTATAGTGTCTTGAGAGAGGAAGTTGGTTTTTTTGGTTTTGGTGGAGGATTAATAAAATAAATCTAATTTATTTTAAATATCCTCCACCTCTTTTTAGGATTTGGTGGTGGGGGCCACAAGGGGTGGTCAGTCATTTAATGAATGAAATACAATTCATGGTGAATCCAATATATGTAACCATTGTACATTAAATTAAGGAGGTTAATTAATTGCACCAATTAATTAACCACTCTTAACTATGTGTTTTTAATATAACTACCCTCTCCCATCTCTCTTTTTGGAGTTTTGTTTTTTCATAGTAAAAAGATCAGAGGATTATGGAGGAGCCCCTTGATGAAGAAGGGATCCATCTAGAAAGAACGAAAGAATATTGTTGGAGTGGCATAATTAAAGGCTTACATTCGGATCGATGAACAAAAACCCGTCTTCAAACGCGGGACACTCTCCAACGACTCTTGATGTACGGTTGTTGCCTTGTTTAAATTTCAAGAGTTGCTAAATCATATGTCTTCTAATTTGATAAAAAGACAATGTAGAGGGAGCGGGCCAAATGAACGAGGCCTATCCCCTCTTCTTAATGTTTTTTTTGTGTTCTTCCCGGATGAATTTTTGGGTTTCACAAAACCCAAATCTGAGGGTCAAAAAGTGAATATCATGACCCCAGAATCCTATAGTTATGATTGGATGAAAAAATGGTCCACCAGAGCTCACTCGGTGGCCTGTGGAAGACTGAATGCATGACACCATCATGACGGAACAGGCAGGTGATGGCGGCGGCCGACATCAGGAAGTCGCAGTGGAGGCGGCGCACCATCACGCTGGAGGGGGAGGAGGCCACATCTTGTCACCTGTGGTGGTCATGCATGGAGAGTAGCACCGGTCACCCATAAAGGATGATTTTTGAACCATTATGCACTACTATAGGTGGCCGCATCTTCAAGCTATGACAGAGGAGGGACCCACTCCAAGTGGGTCCCGCGACAACCCTATGGTGCCACATGGCACCACTGCTTCAATTCCAAATGGTACAAGAATTTGGAAAATAGGGGAGAAACACATACCTCCCCTAGTATAGCTAGGGTAGGCTACTTGCCAAGCAGCGGGCTGAGCCGCGACCCCTGCGGGCTGGGTTGTACCCTCTTGTGGGTGGGGTTGTTCCCCCCCTGCGATTTGGGCCGCGCTCCCTGCGGGCCGAGCCGGACCATGGCCCAGCCCAACAAGGATGGCCCATCCCAACCATGCCCAATTTCTCTTAAATTTACATTACATGAAATCCAAACATCCATTTGACGAACCATCTGTGGAACTTGGATCATTGGAGCGGGATGGTCCACTTGGTATAATCAACTCAGATTTTGGATAATGTTGGAGTCTGACCGGGTTAGATCAAACCTGAATCCAATCGGGCCCTTGGTACTAAAACACTTATAACATGCTGACCGGGTGTCCAATTAACACGCTTTCTTTCATGTTAAAACACTTACGACATGATGGTCCTTTGGCTTACTCCATTTTGGAACTTAGTGGTGGTAAATTTATGATCGATATCTGATGGAGAAAATTTTGTGGATATTGAGCACACTGGATGCATGGAATCATGTGGCTGGCTTTCATGAATAAGCGACCATGTGTGGAACAGCATCATAGTGACCCCATTCAGATCAAAATCATAGCTACCTGAGGAGGAATAGTTTAAGATAGGGCCATCAAGGATCAGAATCTATAGACAAATTGAGGATCAACATCCAACGACCCTGTGTGGATCAACATTCAGCGACCCAGGGTGGATCAGAATTCAGCAACACTGTGTTTATTCACCATTCCAGTGACCCTTTGTAGATCATCATTCTAGCGACCCTGGGTAGATCTGCAGTAGTGTGACCCAAAGAGGACCAGCCATACTTTGGACCATCATGGAATTGTTACTTACATCCATGATTGGGTTGATAATAGAACAACTTCTTTGTGGATCAGTTGTGAAATATCTAAATAGAATAAGATGATATATCTTAATAAAAATCATCTATATTCCTGATCACAAAGTTTCATACCTAGTGTGAGATGACTATTTATTCATGATTTCTAATTGAGTTCTTGATTCTGGGTTTTTCTTTTGTGGAACATTCTGAGACCTTCGGGGGTCTCGTGGTCCCAAATGTGTATTGTTATACTCTCCCCTGTATGGTATTTTCCCGAACTGTGTTGTGTCTGGTGCAGAATACATACAGCTTTGACTAAGGTTTGGGAGCCAGGACTGGACGGTGCTTGAAGGTGGACCTTTAGATGTGATGTGTTGTAGTGACGAACGACCGTGAGGTGTACATTCCCTTCAGGTCGGAACCTTGGTGGATGAATCTGGGAGCTATTTTTTCTGTTGTTGTTTTACTTTTAGTTGGGCTTGTATTCAGGCACCATTACTTATAGTACACTCCGCTTTTTACTTTCATTACACATATTTTTACTATTATAGTTTTACTACATGGTTTGTGATCATTTTATTATTAGTCTGTGTTCTTTCTTTTTTAAAGGCAATGCCTTCCCTTTTTTCAAGGACATGCCATTTGGTGCTAGAGGCCATCCTCTAGCCTATTGAAGGAGGTATTCAGGTAGTCATAGAACTGGCCCCTGGGGGTAGGTCATGAAAAAAATCCCATGTTAAGGTTTGTGGTTTTTAATATTTAATTATATAAATTCCAAAACATATGTTTGTGAAATATTAATGAATTCCCATTACATTTCCAATATAATACCCCACATTATCTCACATATCTTCAGTCAAAATCCATGGATCGCATCACCACTCTTCTCTTCTATCTCTATAATCATCCCAATGTGCCCCAAGTGTAACACCCCGAGATTTTATGAAAAATATTCTTTTAATATCATTGATGTCTTGTGTTGTATGCTACAACAAGAATACCTTGCCCTACACACAACACCGTATGAGCTTGCAGTATACACAACACTATTCTTGGATCATGTTACACACAATTTTGATAGTAGTTATTCCAAGAAACATTGATTGTATATATATAAATATGTATATATTTTCAATGTATAAATGATATATGGTTGTATTCTGTTCTATGAAACAACAGAGGAGTCTTGCACAACACACAACCCTGGCATGGCTTTCGTTACACGTAATCACAACTTTCCTCGATAGCGTGTGTTGTACGCAATACCAGGTTTCACTAAACAACGACATATGGTTATAATATTATTATGAACTAGACGTTATGAGTAGTATCAACTACATTTTGAATTTTATAACATTATTATTCATCTTACACATTTTCTAGAACATGGTATGAGAACAAAATCAATTTTTCGAGTAAAATAAGTATTTTTAAAAAAATGTAGTTTTACCGCCTTTTGATGGCACACCCACCTTAAATATTTTTTTAACATGTGTATAAGTTCAATTTGACAAAATAAAATTCTTCTTTGGAATCAGGGAATAAAAATTTACTTTGGATAAAATTTTCATATTATTCTGATAACTTTCATATTTTAATGAATAGTAAAAACACTCTATATTTTAATTAAAAACAACTTTTTTCATCGCAACAATTTATATGGTTAGATTATCTTTTTAATTGGTTTTAAAGAGTAATTCGAATATATTTTTACTATTTAATCCAATGTTGGTCATTGGAATTAATTTCAATTTGAAATTGGATATAAACAATTATCAATCTTTTGATAGTTATTGTTTCTTAAAAACAAGCGATTTGTTTTGACGACGGGAAATAATTTTTAAAATAAATAATGGAACTGATATAATTTGAATTTGGTAAAATAGACATCATTTTTGAATTCGTAATATCAAATATAGTTTAGGCCTAATTTATGGTATTTTTCTAGAAACATTCATGTTTTGATGAATAGTGAAACCACTAAGTGGTAGTTAAAAAAATGAATTTTTATAAAACGTAATTTTACCGCTTCTGTGAGTAGAATTTCGAAAATCCGAGAGACACGGTTAATATCAAGGACTAAAATGTGGTTCAATGAGATGAAAATAATTTTTGGTGAATAGTAACTTTTTACTTTTTTTTACCAAGGTTAAAAATTAATAGGGTAATTAAGGGTAAAAATGATATTATTATTACCCTAAGACATGTCCAAATTTTATTGGATAAGTGTAATTCAACCAAAAACAACCTTAGGAATAAAATATTACCATTTAGGTCGACATGGATTAGATTATAACATTTATTAATACATTATTTAAAGAAGGGTTAAAATAGTTAAAATCAATGTTTTATAAGTAAATAATTTTTAATATAGGGTTATACATAAGATAAATTAGACTATAAATATTCATTATAAATATAAAAATATTTCCTACATAATGGTAGTGTATTTGTAATTTTTAGACATTATATAACTTTCTTTATTTATGACACAACGATGATGCAATAATTATCTTATTAACGAAATATTGACAAAATTGATGTTATAAATACGTAAATAGATGTAATTTGAGACTTATTATGAATTAAACTAATTTTAAAGGTCAATATGACATGTTATTATTCATGTAATTAACTTTTTTCGAACTAATCATTCTTTTATAATTTCCACAAAAATCAATTACCAAATAGTGTCAAAATTGAAATAAAATAGTTTTTAAAACAAATATTATATTATAAATTGTTATTTTATTCCTAAAAATCAATGGTTCAGAAAAATGACATATATAAGGTTATATATATTAATAGTAAACAACTTGGGGTTCGTTTGGCTTTTCATACTATGTTTATTAACCTTATAGTGTAAGAAAACATGAAGACACAGTAAAAGTAAAATTATTTATCTTAAGGTTAAATCTAAATGATAATGTTAAAATAGAGACCTAAACTTGTCTAAATTTTATTGGATGAGAGTATTTCGACCCATACCCACATTAGCTTAGAAATAAATCAATTTGGAGATATTAAAAACTGAATAAGACTTTATAATAAAATAATATTTTTAGTTTTTCCAAAGGTGCCCCTCTCCTCCCTTATAAAAGGGCACCTCCTCCCTCTCTTCCTCACACCACATTGAGCCATCAAGCTCGGCCAACCCCTTCCAAATTCTCTTATACATTTCCATAGAAACATACTAGAGGTTCTGGAATTCTTCAAAGACTAATTTTAGTCCCCTAAGAGGAGGTCTCAAAGAGGCGCTCAAAGAAGAGGTAATGTCCGTTACCGATTCTTTCAACGTTATTTCTTCTTCCACTTCTTTTTCAAAGGTTGTTTCATTATGAAGTAATAAAATCAGTATCACTCATATACTGATATGTTATTATAAGTATGAAACAACCCTATTTCACCATCTATACATCCTACGGAATACAAAAATCACCGCGCGTGCGTACGTACGGAATACCGTCTCCACGCCGTGGTGTAATCTATTTTCCACCACCACCTTACATGGATGGGTATAATGGTGTAAATAATAACAATATATGATTATTGTAAATTGATATTGATTCTATAATAGTGTACATACACTCCAATAAAATTCCACGATCATGGAAATGATATCATCGCTCGTGCGTACGTACGGAATACTGTCTCCACGACGCGATGAGATTAATTCTCAATGATTGACCAATCATGAATGATTATAAAGTATATATAATAAGTAATCATGAAATATATGAAATAATAATGATATTGGATTTATGTATATATATATGTATTTCATCCAATTAATTCCATTCAATTCAATGAGGAAACGAAAACAACGTTCATGCGTACGTACGGCCAACCGTCTCCATGAATGGTGTATTTCTTTCCATTTATCGATCTATTATATATATGTATATTCTGAATATAGAATATATATAAATCATGTTTTATATTCTGGAATTATTTAATCATGATCTAAGTAATCATATGAATAATTACAAGTCAAAACACGGACGTCAAATTAAACGATTTTACCCAAAACACTCATTAACATGGACATTACAAGAGAACGGGTAATATAAAGTCATAAGTGAACCATATATGATATCATAACAATGAATATTATTCTGTAATAATTCAATGACATTATTTAAATCATTATACAGGAATTTTGGATACGTACGAAGCATATCAGACCTAAGGTAAGGGATCATTTTGCAAATCTCATTTTTATCTGAGATTGCTTATTTGTAAGTATTTACTAGGGTTATTGCTATCATCCGTGACCATGTTTTATAAAAGTGTATTCATGTATGTTTAAATTCATTTTTACCCATTGTTGACTTTTACTATGTGGTATGTAAGGAATCTTTCTTTTTTTTTACGTTACGTGGTACTTTTTTGACTTTTCCGGAAAAAGTACGAGGAGAATGTTTTTTTAACTTATACGGCATGAAAGGATTTTTACGGTTTTATAAAGCCATATTTTCATGAAGCTCCCTCCAAAATATTTCATGACTATTTTCAACAAAATCCTTTTTTAAAAAAATTGCATGATGTTTTGTGAAAAGAAATTGATTTTGAAGAAGAAAAGATATTTTCCTCAAGAATTCATTTCAAGTGTTTTATCAAAACCATTTTCCATATAAGACGACATTATTTTCATATGTGAATGGTTCAAGTATAATGTCTCTATGATTTACATGGTTTCTCTTTTCTCATTATGAAATGATATCCATTTCTTTTATATGGATTATGTGATGATGTGATGATTTTTATGAAACCCATTTTATTTATTGGGTTATTATGAATGATGAATTTTTATTTTGTGGAATATGTAAGAATGATTTCATTATGATATGCGTGGGACCTATATCTACCTTCAATTTATTGGATAAATATTTATATCTCATGTTATAGACATGGCTGGAATGGTAAGTTAATCCGTTTCAGTGTTACAGGACTGAAATGAGGAGTGAACTCGAATCAGAAAGGGACTTTGTCCACTAAGATGGTCTTGGCAGCAATGCCTTGGCTACTATGGAAATCATTACATGTGCGTAATGGATTCCACAATTACATGTTTTATTCCCATGCTATTTTATCATTCTTAATGTTTCTTTATGATCTATGCCTTACGTACTTCCATGTATTATGTCATTGCTCAAGCTTTTGATATTTAAACATTATGTTCATGTTTTTAGGTTCAAATGTATTTGGTATATTTTATTTTATCCATGCTTACCCTTAATGAGCATTTGAGCTCACCCTTTTTATGATTTATTTTCCCCCAGGATTAAGAGAAAGGTTTTATTTAAGGAAACAAAAAGTGGAAGATCTTATGGGAGATGTTGAAGATATTTCACCACGATTAGAAGATTACATTCTGAGTTTTCAAAGACACTAAACTATTATGATCCTTGTGTGTCTGTTTTTGTTATGTATTAAGTATTCCTCTAAAGAAATGTAAGGTCCATGGATATCAAGCTTCGGGTCTCTACAGTTGGTATCAGATGAAAGGTTTAGTCATCCTTTAGAAACTAGGATGCAAAAACGTTAGTGAGATCCCTAGAGATATTTCTAAGGTATGTCTAGGGATGTCCCTAAGGTTAAGTACACGTATAGGTTATAATCCTAGAATTGCACTAACGATATTAGAATTTAATCTATGATGTTAGATATGGAGGGTACTCCCCCTTTACTATGTTGTTTTCCCTAGCATGATTTTTTCCTCTCACACTATTCTTTTTGGGTTTTATAAAATGGCTGGAAATAAGAAGATTAACGATAATGGAGGATATGACAGACATTGGAATGATATTATTCATGAAAAACTGAATGAAACGGGATTTGGAAGTCCAAACAACGTTATTATTCCTAATAAGCAATCTCATAATATGATCAATAATCTCAACTTTGGTAAGTTTCAAGACTCAGATAATAAAAGAAAGATGGAGTTTCATGATGATCATAGAGGAACGAAAGTTCAATTTCCCTCATGTAAATCATGTGGGAAGAGGCATAAAGGAGATTGTTTCAAAGGAACTAGAAGATGCTTTGGGTGTGGAAAAGAAGGACACAAAGCCAGTAATTGCAAAGGAAAAGGTTCAGTCAACACCATGGACTAGGATAATGGTATTTCTACGACATCAACAATGGTTAAATGTTTTAAATATGGAATGTATGGGAAACATGAAAACCAATGCCCTGAGGGAAAGTCTCATGAAGAGAATCAGTACGGTCGTATGGGTAGTATTTATGTGGATGACGATGAGGAGAATACAAATGATATATGATCTGAAAGAAGTGTTGAAGCTCAGTCAGTTGTTTAAGAAGGTAGGGGGATGATTAAATGTTTACCAAGTGTAATGTTATATAAGTAATCTCATGGTACCATAGAATAAGGAGACATATAAGGATTGTTACATTGTTTTCATTCCTAATGTTTTGAAAGTATATGTTGAATGGTACCAGTAACCATGGAAGGTTATTCAGATATTTTTAAAAAGTAGATGATATGCGCGTAATGAAGGAATAAGCAGATAATGAGATGGTTGATTGTATTCATGAGCACATGATTGATATAAGGACTAAGTTGTAGGATCAAAATAGTGATGTAGATGCTCAATATACAAGAGGGGGGTGAATTGTATACTTTAAAAATTCCTTTGAAACCTTTAATGTTAGTTAAGAATAACTATGTTTTCCTTAAGTAAAGGAAAATGCTAAGTTTAACAAAGTTAAACTAAGCAAATTCACAACACCTCTTAACACCGAATGCAAACTAGGAGAGAGATTCCGAATGAGGGTTCCAGAAATATGGTTCCGGAAATTGAAACATAACAAAATATTACAATAAGAGATTCTACCTTAAAGCATATAGAATCTAAATGAAACAGAGTAGAAGTAAGGAAGTATAAGAAAGTTATACTTTCCTTATAATACAAAATGCAGCGGAATAAACACAAGTAATAAAACTACAAGTAACAAGATATAAGTCTTTTAACCCAAAGATAAGGGTATCCAACAACCTTGGATAAAGGTCCCTTGATTTATACTTTCAAGCAAGTCTGTCTTACCCACACCAGGGTAAGCCCTCGATATGAAGATCGGAGTCTCTGTCTTGCTATCCCTGCAAGCCCTCAACTTCAAGGTAGTTGGCAACCTCTGTCTTCCTCAGCAAGGAAGCCCTCGAACTTCAAGGTAGTCGGCACCTCTGTCTTCCTATCCCCGGAAGCCCTCGAATGTAATCACCAACATTCGGAGTCGCACGAATCTTTGAGAGTTAATAAGAGCCTCTCTCTCTAGAAATCACTTCAAGCAAATTTGTCATCCTTTCAGCACTTTCATCAGCTATCAGAAACCACGAGCTCTTTCAAATGAGCTCCTATTTATAGGTAAGGTCGGCTCCTTCTCCAACGGTCATATTTTCCATAAAGATCGAAGGGACCTGTACACGTGTCACTTAGACAACGGTTAGTTTATAACAAAACAGACGACATCGTTTTATAACAAAACATGTGTAACAGAATTTACGACATCATTTTAATTCTAACATAAATGTTCGGAATGAAAACTTCGGAGTGAAGGTTCGGAGTGTAATGAAAATAATAAGAGTAAACAAATTTTAGAAGTGTAAGTAATATAAAAGTTCGGAGTCAAACAAATATATTTTTCGGAGTCTGAATTAATTCAGAGTGTATAAAACAAAGATACTCAAATTCTGTTTAATAGGTGAATTCGGAATGAGAATTCGGAATAAGAATTCGTCATCAGAAATCGTAATGAGAATTTATCATCTGCATTCGTAATGAGAAATCGCCATCAGAATTCGTAATGAGAATTCGTCAGCAGAATTCGTAATGAGAATTCGTCATCAGAATTCGTAATGAGAATTCGTCATCAGAATTCGTAATGAGAATTCGTCATCAGAATTCGTAATGAGAATTCGGAATGGGATTTCTTCATTAGAATTCGTAATGAGAATTCTTCTTCAGAATTCGTATCCTGAATCTGGAATAGAACTTAGTCAGAGTTCATATCCGGAATTCGGAATGAAACTTCCTTATAGTTCTTGTCCAGAATCCGAATCCTAAAACAGAATGCTTTTATATCAAAGATTCAACGATTCCGAGAAAATGAATCTGAATCACATACATAAGAAAAATATGGATGAAAATATGATAAGGATAATTTTTCTTATAAAAGCGATTTTCCTTAAGAAAGAAATTTTTCTTATAAAAGCAATTTTCCTTAAGAAAGCAATTCTTTCTTATAAAAGCAATTTTCCTTAAGAGAAGGTGTTTGTGATTTTCAAAACAAGAAGGAATGGAAAAGTCATAAGGAAAATCTTACTGACTCAACAATCTCCACCTTTTTGGAAAGCACAAACATCCTTACGAAAAAAAATTCTAAGAAGAAAGAAAAACAGTAAGGCTTATCTCCCTTTGCTTTAAGGATATTGATGAATACGACTAACTCCCCCTTAGGCTTTGAAACTCTAAGGATCGTATTCAGATTTCCGGAGTGATAAATCGGAATGTCTTTTTTAATGAAGAAGCTCCCCCTTAAACAAACTCTTATTAGAGTTTTTATTTTTCTTAAGGATCTTTTTCTTCTCCCCCTTTGATAAACTCTTATTTGAGTTCTTCTTTTTCTTAAGGATATTTTCTTCTCCCCCTTTGTGATTTTCAAAAAGAATTAGAGGGAATGAAAAAAAACAAAGTACCTAAAATATTAGGAATGACAACAAAAGAAACAACAAGCACAACTTTCATTAAATTTAAAATCTCGACAGTCAAAGAAAAAAATACAACAAAAAGATCGGATTAGGTTATTTTGGATCTTTTTCCTTTGACATGAGCCCATTTAGAATAGTCTTGATCTTCATCAGGTCTTTATGATCTTCTTCAGGTTGCTTCTCTAAGGAAACTATTCTTTCGGATTGAGCTTCAATTTTTTCTTCCGGGGCTTTCAGCTTTTCTTCCTGAGCTTTGATTTTCTCTTCCTGAGCCTTCATCCCTTCTTCAAAATCAATCCGATGATCCATTTCAAATTTCTAGTTTTGAGAAACAGAATTGAGCTTCCCATTCAGATCTCTCACTTCTTGAATCTGGAAGTTCTTTTCTTCTATCAGCTTCTCTTCAAAGGATGCAGTTAACTCATTTATCTTCTTGTCCTCGGTCTCAAAGGCATCTTTAACAATGTCTTGAAACTCATCGAGCAACCTCATCTCTTCCACAATCTTCTTCGACCAGTTTGTCATCCTCTTGCAAGATTTTCTATGAGCTTCATAACCATCAAAAAACGTTTTGAACTGAGCCTCTATTTCAACACACTTGTCCATAACCATAGATACGGAGTCTGTTTTCTGATTTAAAGCATGTTGGAGCATTTGGCATCTTGAATCAATACTTGAGAAGGTCGGAATGGTTCCCACCAACTTCTTCAAAGACTGAACAACAAAGTCATGCCCCACTGAAGATGACTCCGAATCTGAAACTTTGCTTGGAGAAATTCCTTATTCAACAAGTTCAAGCTTTCTCTATGAAGAACTACCAACTTCATTCCTCTTCCTCACTTCTGAGCTCGGAGTATCAGCAAGAATTTTCTTTCCCTTGTCTTTTTCCGGAATTGAATCCTGTTCCGGAGTTCTCTTCTCACTATCAGAAACTTGACAACATTATCTTATTCATCAGTGACTTCCTGAACACCAACCCCTATCATTTCCTTTTGAGCAACATCAAGTAAAAGATGTTCTTCTTCTCCATGATAAGAAACTTCTTCTTCTCCTTTCTCTTCTTCCATTGCTGGAGTAACTAGCTTCGAAGATTCTGCTTCAGAAGTTCGGAGTGATAAGTGTTCCGAAGGTGTCCCCTTGTAATCATCTACTTGTTTCAGCACATCTCCGGTTTCACCACTTCCTTCAGCACCCTCTTCTATTTGTTCCACTTGTTCAACTTGCTCTACCTCCTCAGTATTCTTAGCAACAGCTTCTTCTGGAGCAACTAAATTTCTTCCTGGAGTCTCAGGTAGAGATTCAAGGAGAAAGATCTCTGAATAGGAATATTTGCTGAAACCATTTCTTTGAATTTCATCAATGCCTGAGCTACCTCAGCCTCAGACATCTTCTTCTTGAGCTTCTTTTGCTTTGCTTGTTTTTCAAGCTCATCATCAGTTCACTCCTTCAAGGCCTTAGCCTCCGCAGGGTCCAATCCGAACTGCGGATCCCCTTCTTTCCTTTTCTCTTTATCATCTCTCCACTTTGTAACAACCTCATCAGGATAGGTTTTCTTCTTTTTAGGCTTAGGAGGTGCAGAATGTACTTCCTTAGACTTAGGATTCTCTGCTTGTACTTCCACTTCTTTCAGCTTTCTCTTCCTTACTGGCTTAGATGATTCTGGTTCAGCATCCTTCGGAGCCGCTTCTTCTTGATTTGGCAAACCGAAGAACTCACTCGTTTCCTTGTTGAAATCCACATCCATCCTCTTCAGAGTACCATTGCTGACCAGCATGATCTTGCAAACTCTTGGCTTAGATTTCCAAGCCTCCTTGAAAGACTCAAGGCACCGAACAATCAACTTGGAGAGGATTGCTGGATACATAATAATCTGAGCTCTCAGATTTCCTTTTTTCAAATTTTCAATAGTAAGAAGAATATGCTTCATCAAGTTGAACTTACTTAGATTTATCAGGAAATCTAAGATATAGATCTCACTTTTCATCAAGCTATCTTTATCACCTTTCCTTGGTACGATAAGTCCTTGCACCCATAACTCCAGAATCCGGAAATTTGTATATAGACTTGCAATCTTCGGAGCCTTGTCATCAGCCAGTCCGAGAGTTTCTAAGGCTTTTTCCTTGTCGAAGCTACCCTTAGAGTCTGGCAACACATGTGAGATAAATTCGACTTCTCCTTTATAAGACATCCCTACCAAGCTTGCAGCCTTGGTGTGAGAAAGCTTGTAAGTCTTGCCATAAGACTTAAAAGAGAACTTCTCCCTATTATCTTCCTTAAAGAAAGAAACTGATTCATAGAAATCGACGAGTAAGTATGAATATACTTCATCTTGGTTCCCGGTTTTTGACACCGCAACATCTTCTCAGCCATTCAACTTAATGTTCTTTGAAATAATAGAATCATAGTTTCTGAAGAAATCCGGATGGACTAACCTTTCTCTGTAAACTAACCACTGAGAAATAGGCTTGGTGGAAGACATTTATTGAGATGCTAACTCCGCAGACATTCAGATCTGAAGTCTTCTGAGAAGTTCGGAACGGAGAAAAATGTAGTTCGGAACGGCCTTAAATCAAAGAGGCAGAGATTCGGGACGCGAGAGCTTGAGATCTATGTGGGACGAGTAATTGGGTCCCCTTTATATAGGCAACGATATGATGGTTCACCTTCCATAGTTGATCTAACGGTTAGAATGAGCTGAGATCAGATCTGATGGTTGAAAGCTTGAATCCGATCTTTTTGAGGATTTTATTAAAACAAAGAGTTAAGAAAACTATAATCCGAAAACTTAGTACAAGAAAATTCCAGCAAGTAAAATATGACTACGAAAACTTGAGTAAGGTAATCATACCTTTCGGATTGGCTAAGGAGGATTATTCGTAATGGAAGATTTCGCAAAAAAATTTACTATGAAAAATAAACGTAGTATGAAAAACTCATTACGGAAAACGCAGTACGAAAAACAAACATAAGAAGAAAAATAGTACGAAGATCTTAGTACGGAAAATACATTACGAAAAATTTGGTATGAAAATTTCTTTATGAAACTTTTAGTACGAAATTTTCATTCCGGAAATTTTCAATATGAACACTTCCATTCCAGAAGTATTCTGTACGAGAATGTCCATTTTGGAAAATTTTAGTTCCAGAAGTTCCATTCCGGAAATCTTCGTTCCGAAAAGTTTGAAGACAAATTTTGAAAAACTTTGTTAAACAAACAATCAAATATACTCCCCCTATGAAAAGGAGTTTATTACTGTAAGGAGACCTTTTCAACAGAAAGTTAATTAAGAAATATTACCTTACAGTTATCATTCCTAACTTCTGTTTAATATATTAAAATCTATCAGAAGGAAAAGATTTTGTGAAAATATCAGCAAGTTGATCTTGTGTTCCGATAAACTGAAAAATAATATCTCTTTTGAGTGTGTGATCTCTAAGAAAGTGATGCATAATATCTATGTGTTTTGCACGGGAGTGATGTGCAGGGTTTTTACTGAGGGCAATGGCACTTGTGTTATCACAAAAAATTTGTGTTTTAGAAAAACTCAGGCCATAGTCTGTGAGTGTGTGTTGCATCCACAACACTTGTGCACATCAACTTCCAGCTGCTACATATTCAGCTTCAGCAGTGGAGAGTGCTACAGAATGTTTCTTCTTGTAGGACCAAGAAACTATAGAATCTCCTAAGAAATGACAAGTCCCGGATGTACTTTTTCTATCCATTCTACATCCACCAAAGTCAGCATCAGAAAAACTTTTTAGAACAAAATCATTTCCAGAAGTATAAAATAATCCTAGATCCATGGTTCCCTTAAGGTAGCGAAAAATTCTTTTTACTGCCTTTAAGTGAGATTCCGTAGGATTGGATTGATATCTTGCACATAAGAATACTGAAAACATTAAGTCTGGTCGACTAGCTGTTAAGTATAGTAGACTTCCTATCATTCCTCTAAATGATGTTTGATCTACTGGTTTCCAAGCTTCATCAAGATCTAAAGAGTTTGAGGTTCCCATGGGAGTACTTATACTCTTAGTGTTGTCATAACCCTTATTTTTAAGAAGATATTTAATATACTTATGTTGAGATATGTATGTTCCTTCTGGTTTTTGAGAAATTTGAAAACCAAGGAAAAATGTTAACTCACCCATCATACTCATTTCAAACTCAGATTTCATTAGACTAGAAAAAGAGTCAGTCAAAGATTGCTGAGTTGAACCAAATATAATGTCATCATCATAAATTTGAACAATCAAAACATTTTTCTTATCTTTCTTTATAAAAAGGGTTGGATCTGCATTTCCCTTAACATAGTTATTTTGAAGCAAAAATCCAGTGAGTCTATCATACCATGCTCGTGGGTCTTGTTTAAGGCCATACAAAGCTTTGGTAAGTCATAAAACATGATCAGGATGTTTTGTATCTTAAAATCCAGGAGGTTGTTCAACAAAAACTTCCTCTTGAACATAACAGTTAAGAAAATCACATTTTACATCCATTTGGAAAAGTTTTAAATTAAAGAATGCTGCAAAGGAAAGTAGAATACGGATAGATTCAAGTCTAGAAACTGGAGCATAGGTTTCTTCATATTCTATTACTTCTTGTTGATTATAGCCTTTAGCAACAAGTCTAGATTTATTTCTAACAATGACTCCATTTTCATCACATTTATTTCTGAAAACCCATTTTACTCCAATAACAGAAGTTTCCTTAGGTCTTTCAACCAAGGTCCAGACTTTATTCCTTTCGAATTCATTTAGTTCATCTTGCATTGCTTTGATCCAATCATAATCACCTAAAGCTTCATCAGTGCTTTTAGGTTCTAATTGGGAAAGAAATGCTAGATGTTCTACTTCATTTCTTAACAAACTTCTAGTCCTTACAGGTTGGTTTACATCACCAATGATACTATCACTAGGATGATTCATAAGAAACACCTGATTTGGGTTTTGTAAAACCTGTTCATCAACATAGGGTACAACGTCTTCTCGGGTAAATGTTTCAGAAGTATCTTCTATAACAATTTCCTTATCAGAAGGTTCTTCTATCAAAGGTTGACAATCAGTTTTTAAAAACACATCTGAAGATGTAAGTTGTGATGGTTTAAAAACAAAAGGATCTGATTCATCAAATTTTACATGTACTGTTTCCTCAACAGTGCAGGTATTTTTATTAAAAACTCTATCAGCCTTAGAGGTTGTGGAATATCCTAAGAAAATTCCTTCATCTGATTTTGGTGCAAATTTATGTAAGTTATCTTTAGTATTCAAAATGAATACTTTTCAACCAAAAACTTTTAAGTAGGAAAGTCTTGGTTTTCTACCATTCCATAACTCATAAGTAGTTTTATTAAGAAAAGGTCTAATCAAAACTTGATTTATAGTATAGCAAGCAGTACTTACAGCTTCAGCCCAGAAATGTCTAGTAATAGAATATTCACTCAACATGGTTCTAGTTATTTCTTGAAGAATTCTATTTCTTCTATCAACTACACCATTCTGTTGAGGAGTTCTAGGTGCTGAAAAATTGTGAGTAATACCTTTCTTACTACAAAAAGTTTCAAAATCAGAATTTTGAAATTCTCCTCCATGATCACTATGAATAGATTTCAATGGAAGGTTTTTCTAATTTTTTACTTGAGCTCTAAAACTTTTGAAATAAGAAAAAGCTTCAGATTTTATTTGCTAGAAAATAGACCCAAGTAAATGTAGTGTAATCATCAACTAGAACAAACACATAGTATTTGCCTCCAATACTTCTAGTTTGTGTTGGACCAAATAGATCCACGTGCACTAAATGTAATGCATCGATTTTTGAGACTTCACCGATTGATTTAAAACAAGATTTATGTTGCTTTCCATATTGACAAGGATCACAAACTTTAGAAGAATCAAATCTAAGCTCCGGTAGATCCTTAACTAGTTTATTTTAGAGAGTTTACATAGGTTTCTAATATTACAGTGTCCTAACCTTCTATTCCATCACCAAGAATGATCTTCCATTGCACTTAGGAAAGGTAAATCTTCACTCCTGAGGTCTTCTAGGTTCAAAGTGTAGAAATTCTCTTGCCTATTGGCTGAGAGAATAAATTCTTCCTTGGAATTGTGTACTAAACACTTATCATTCCTAAAATTCACAAGGTAACCTTCATCACATAACTGACTTATGCTAATGAGGTTGTGCTTAAGACCTTTAACAAAAAGAACATTTTAAATCAAGGTTTTACCTAAAAGAACAATATTACCAATACCAACAATCTCTCCCTTAGCATTGTCTGCGAAAGTTACCTCTCCTCCTTTCGTTTTGATAATCTTTTCAAAAAAGATTTTGTTACCAGTCATGTGCCGGGAACATCCACTATCCATGTACCATGTATTGTTTCTGGTACTTTCTTTATTATCCTGAAATCAAGAAGAAAATTAGACTTTCGGAATCCAAACTTGTTTGGATCTGAGATTTCCAGACAATAAAATTTTAGGTATCCACATTTTCTTAGAAAAGTAAGCTTTGTGAAATCCTAGAGATTGGGTTTTTTTTAAGGAACAATTCTTTGCCCAGTGACCACCACATTGACACTTGGTACAAAATGGGGCACTTTGAGAAACAAAATAATTGTTACTGAAAATGGGTTTTCCATGTGTATAACCAAATACAGATTTATTTCATAAAGGTCATATTTGGGAATACATCTTATCAAAATTTTCCTTACCATGGGTAAAGTTTGATAAACACTTCTTTAAGGAAAAAATTTCGGACTTGAGTTTTACAACCAAGTTCTTATCCTCAATATCATTAGTTTTAGAACTAGATTTAGGCTCGAAAACTTTTTTATTAGAAATTACTTTTTCTAACTCTTTAGAAAGTTTGTTCTTCTCAGAACTTACTTCCTCAAGATTTTTTAAAATATTTTCAAAATCAGCATTTTTCTTATCAAGATCTTTAGAAAGATCTGATATCTCTTTTGTAAGAATAGAATTCCTAGAGTTTTCCTTATCAAGATTCTTATTGAGTTTGGAATTCTCAATCTCAAGAAGTTCAGCAAATCTAGAGACTTCTTCATAAGTAGGTAAAGTATTTTCCTCATTAGAAGATGATTCTTCATCAGAAGAGTTATAATACTTACTATCATTAGAATTTAAAGAAACATTGGTCAAAGATTCATAATTTCGTACCTTAGCCATAAGACAATGACTATCAATAGGTAATCTAGCTATAAGACCAAGATTCTTCTGTCCTGAAGATTCATAATCAGAAGATTCATCTGAAGAGTCACCACCACTGGCACTCTAGGTGTCATTAGCTTTCAGAACTTTTTTAGCTTTAGCTTTATAATACTTCTTCCTATTCCTGTCTAAATGTCTTTCCTTCCTTCCTTTCTTTTTGAGCATAGGTCAATCTGGTCTAATATGTCTAGCTCTCTTACATTCACAACAAGTAACTTCTCCATCTTTTTTATCTTTCCTTTCCTTTTTCTTATACATAGATTGAAAATTTCTCTATCCAACTATCTTTTTCATCCTTCGAGCAAGTTTTGCTAATTCATTTTCTGAGACTTCACTCTCACTAGATTCGGATTGGAAAATAACTTTCTTAGAATGGATCTGGTTACTCTTTCAGGAGTCTTAGCTTTTATCTGATTTGAAGTTGTAGTAAAAGAAACAGTACCATTTCCATTCTTTTTCTTGATGTTGTCAGCATCTCTCTTCTTTCATGTTTCATGTTGTAGAAGAGTTCCAAATAATTCATCAAGAGTAATTTGAGTGACCTTCCTGTTCTCATCTATAGCTGTTCCCTTGGATTCCCACTCATTGGGAATAATGTCAATTATCTTGTCCACAAGAGCTTCATCATCTAAACCTTTCTCTCCCATAGATTTTAGACTGTTGACAATAGTCATAAATCTTTGTTGAACTTTACAGATAGGTTCTCCAAAAGGAAAATTGAAGCCATGATATTTAGCTCTAAGCATAGCTCTTCTAGTTTCAATCACCTTAGAAGTGCCAAAGTGTGTAACCTCTAAATTCTTCCATATACAATTAGTTGCTTCACAAGAAGAAATTTGGCTATAAATATATTTCTAGTCATTGAACATAGTAAAGTGTTTCATACCTTATAGTTGAGTTGATATTCATGCTTTTCCTGGTTAGTAAAAGTTATGACTTCCTTGTCAGGAATTTTATAATCTCCAGTAATCATAACAAAGTTGTCTACTCCGGTATTGATTACAAAAGTCTTCATACGATCTCTCCAGTATTCATAGTCATTACCATTAAAGATAGGTGGTCTTGTAGGATTCAGATTATCAATAGATCCAACATTAATTCCTGCCATACTTAATATAACTTTGCTCACAAACTTGTTAGTAGCAAAGATTCGTAATCACAAAGTTCGGAATGAGAATGTCCGGAATGGAGAAATTCGGAATGACAAAGTTCGGAAGGATAAAGTGAGCAAGAAAAACTTATTCGTGAGTATAATTATTTCAGAGACCTGCTCTGATACCAATTGTAGGATCGAAATAGTGATGTAGATGCTCAATATACAAGAGGGGGGGGGTGAATTGTATAATTTAAAAATTCCTTTGAAACCTTTAATGTTAGTTAAGAATAACTATGTTTTCCTTAAGTAAAGGAAAAGGATAAGTTTAAAAAAGTTAAACTAAGCAAATTCACAACACCTCTTAACACCGAATGCAAAGTAGGAAAGAGATTCCGAATGAGGGTTCCTGAAATATGGTTCCGGAAATTGAAACTTAACAAAATATTACAATAAGAGATTCTACCTTAAAGCGTATAGAATCTAAATGAAACAGAGTACAAGTAAGGAAGTATAAGAAAGTTATACTTTCCTTATAATACAAAATGCAGCGGAATAAACACAAGTAATAAAACTACAAGTAACAAGATATAAGTCTTTTAACCCAAAGAGAAGGGTATCCAACAACCTTGGATAAAGGTCCCTTGATTTATAATTTCAAGCAAGTCTGTCTTACCCACACCAGGGTAAGCCCTCGATATGAAGATCGGAGTCTCTGTCTTGCTATCCCTGCAAGCCCTCAACTTCATGGTAGTGTGCAACCTCTGTCTTCCTCAGCAAGGAATCCCTCGAACTTCAAGGTAGTCGGCACCTCTGTCTTCATATCCCCGGAAGCCCTCGAATGTAATCACCAACATTCGGAGTCGCACGAATCTTTGAGAGTTAATAAGAGCCTCTCTCTCTAGAAATCACTTCAAGAAAATTTGTCAGCCTTTCAGCACTTTCATCAGCTATCAGCAACCACGAGCTCTTTCAAATGAGCTCCTATTTATAGGTAAGGTTGGCTCCTTCTCCAACGGTCATATTTTCCTTAAATATCGGAGGGATCTGTACACGTGTCACTAAGACAACGGTTAGTTTATAACAAAACAGACGACATCGTTTTATAACAAAACAAGTGTAACAGAATGTGAGACATCGTTTTAATTCTAACATAAAAGTTCGGAATGAAAACTTCGGAGTGAAGGTTCGGAGTGTAATGAAAATAATAAGAGTAAACAAATTTTAGAAGTGTAAGTAATATAAAATTTCGGAGTCAAACAAAGATATTTTTCGGAGTCTGAATTAATTCAGAGTGTATAAAACAAAGATACTCAAATTCTGTTTAATAGGTGAATTCGGAATGAGAATTCGGAATAGGAATTCGTCATCAAAAATCGTAATGATAATTTATCATCAGGATTCATAATGAGAATTCGTCATCAGAATTCGTAATGAGAATTCGTCAGCAGAATTCGTAATGAGAATTCTTCATCAGAATTCGTAATGAGAATTCTTCATCAGAATTCATAATGAGAATTCGTCATCAGAATTCGTAATGAGAATTCAGAATGGGATTTCTTCATTAGAATTCATAATGAGAATTCTTCTTCAGAATTTGTATCCTGAATCTGGAATAGAACTTAGTCAGAGTTCATATCCGGAATTCGGAATGAAACTTCCTTATAGTTCTTGTCCAGAATCCGAATCCTAAAACAGAATGCTTTTATATCAAAGTTTCAACGATTCCGAGAAAATGAATCCGAATCACATACTTAAGAAAAATATGGATGAAAATATGATAAGGATAATTTTTCTTATAAAAGCGATTTTCCTTAAAAAAGCAATTTTTCATATCAAAGCAATTTTCCTTAGGAATTCAATTTTTCCTTATAAAAGCAATTTTTCTTAAGATAAGGTGTTTGTGATTTTCAAAACAAGAAGGAATGGAAATGTCATAAGGAAAATATTATTGAATCAACATAAGTGATATCATGGTTTGAGTATATAGAATTTTGAGGAATTTGGTATGTGGAATGTGTTAACTTTTATTTACATTCATGTTTTCACTAAAGTTCAATGGGTATTCATTTTTCAAGAGAATACATGATTAAGGCCTTCGAATGTTTGGAATGTGACCAACAAGACATATCTTATGATATATGGGGATCAACGATGGTATTAACATGCTTGTGATATGAAATCTCTGGTAATCGTTTTCACTATATTATGAGAGTGGACTGCAGTATTATGGATAAACCTAATGATTGGAATGGATTATGTTGGACATAAGTTAGTATTGTTTAAGGATAGATGTTTTTTCGATATTATTGATGGGATGTTATATTAATATAGTTTTAGAAAAGGAAAACTTATAGGATGGGTGACATCCCATCGCATCAGACAAGGCTGTGGGAATCGAACCCACAACCGAAGTGCGACTGGACTTTATCAACTACCACTGGCCTACATGATGTCCCTAGTTAGTAGAAAGTAGTTTTATTTTATTAAGCGGTATGATATATGAAGTATAAGTTCATTTTTGGAACCATATACTATTAATCTAACCATAATATGGACTTATAACTTTTGCTAACATTTTTTTTGAATCAGATGGAATGACCCATCATTCTATCACAAGATCTGCTAACACATCACGAATAAAAAATTCAACTTCATTTCTTTAAGGGATGAATTGGAAATTGTTCAATTCATGAACAACAGTGAGATTGTACCAAAATCATGTAAGTATTTCTTTTAATTCATAAACATTAGGGAAATGATCCAGAAAACCAAAAATGTTGTCCTAGTTTCCTTATATCTGATGAATGAGATGGTACCTTAGATCATCACAAATCTATAGCTTTGTGATTGTTGGATTTTTCATAGCGATGTTCTCTACCACTTTCCATCAGAAAATGATGGTTAGGTTTCTCTTCCATATCCATATTTTCACCTATGTTCTCCTACGTGGAAAACTAGCGATGAGATAAATTGGGTAACCATTACATTTCATACATTAGTTTTTAAAGCCAAGTTTTGGTATTCCTTTTTACGATGTGGGTTTCTATTAAACAAACTTTTGAGTAGTAAACCATTTATAACACCAATGAATTTCGAGGGTGAAATTCATTTTAAGAGGGGTAAAATGTAACACCCCGAGATTTTATGAAAAATATTATTTTAATATCATTTATTTCTTGTGTTGTATTATAAATCAAGATTACCTTGCGCTACACGCAACACCGTATGAGCTTGCAGTATACACAACACTATTATTGGATCATGTTACACACAATTTTGATAGTAGTTATTCTACGAAACATTTAGTGTATATATATAGATACATATATTCAATGTATAAATGAAATATGGTTGTATTCTGTTATATGAACCAACATAGGAGTCTTGCACAACACGCAACCCTGACTTGGATTTTATTACACGCAATCACGACTTTCCTCGATAGCGTGTGTTGTACGCAATACCAGGTTTCACTAAACAACGATATATGGTTATAATATTATTATGAACTAGCTGTTATGAATAGTATCAACTACATTTTGAATTTTATAAAATTATTATTCATCTTACACATTTTCAAGAACATGGTATGAGAACAAAATCAAATTTTCGAGTAAAATAAGTATTTTTAAAAAAAATGTAGTTTTACTGCCTTTTGATGGCGCACCCACCTTAAATATTGTTTTTGACATGTCTATAAGTTCAATTTGACAAAATAAAATTTTTCTTTAGAATCAGGGTACAAAAATTTACTTTGGGTAAAATTTTCCTATTATTCTGATAACTTTCATATTTTAATGAATAGTAAAAACACACTATATTTTAATTGAAAACAACTTTTTTCATTGTAATAATTTATATGGTCAGATTATCTTTTTAATTGGGCTTAAAGTTTAATTAGAATATATTTTTACCATTTAACCCAATTTTGGTCATTGGAATTAATTTCACTTTGAAATTGGATATAGAGAAGTATCAATCGTTTGATAGTTATTGTTTCTTAAAAACACGCGATTTGTTTTGACGACGGGAATTAATTTTTAAATTAATTAATGCAAATGATATGTTTTGAATTTGGTAAAATAGACATCATTTTTAATTTCATAATATCAAACATATCTTAGGCCTAATTTTTTATATTTTTCTAGAAACTTTAATTTTTTGATGAATAGTGAAACCACTAAGTGGTAGTTAAAAAAAATAAATTTTTCATAAAACGTAATTTTACCGCTTCTGTGAGTATAATTTCAAAAATCCGAGAGACATGATTAATATCAAGGACTAAAATGTGGTTCAATGAGATGAAAATATTTTTTGATGAATAGTAAATTTTTACTTTTTTTTACCACAGTCAAAAATAAATAGGGTAATTAAGGGTAAAAATGATATTATTATTACCCTTACACATGTCCTAATTCTATTGGATAAGTGTAATTCGACCAAAAACAACCTTAGGAATAAAATATGACCATTTAGGTCCAAATGGATTAGATTAGGACATTTATTATTAATTTATTTAAAGAAGGGTGAAAATAGTTAAAATCAATGTTTTATAAGTAAATAATTTTTAATATAGGGTAATATATAAGATAAATTAGACTATAAATATTCATTAGAAATATAAAAATATTTCCTACATAATGGTAGTTTATTTGTAATTTTTAGACATTAAATAATTTAATTTATTCATGACACAAAGATGATGCTGTAATTATCTTATTAACGATATATTGACATAATTGATGTTATAAATACCCAAATAAATGTAATTTGAGACTTTTTATGAATTAAAATAATTTAATTGGTTAATATGACATGTTATTATTGATTTAATATAATTTTTTTGAACTAATCATTCTGTTATAATTTTCACAAAAATCAATTACCAAATAGTGTCAAAATTGACATAAAATAGTTTTTAAAACATATATTATATTATAAATTGTTATTTTATTCATAAAAATCTAAGGATCTGCCAAATGACTTAGATAAGGTTATATAAATTAATAATAAACAACTTGGGGTTCGTTTGACTTTTTATAGTAAGTTTATTAACCATATAGTGTAAGAAAACAAGAAGACACGGTAAAAGTAAAATTATTTATCTTAAGGTTAAATCTAAATGATAAGGTTAAAATAGAAACCTAAACTTGTATAAATTTTATTGGATGAGAGAATTTTGACCCATCCCCACATTATATTCTAAATAAATCAATTTGGAGCTATTAAAAACCAAATATTACTTTATTATAAAATAATATATTTCGTTTTTCCAAAGGTGCCCCTCTCCTCCCTTATAAAAGGGCACCTCCTCCCTCTCTTCCTCACACCACATTGAGCCTTCAAGCTCGGCCAAACCCTGTCAATTTATCTTCTCCACTTCCATAGAAACATCCTAGAGGTTCTTTTATTCTTCAAAGACTAATTTTAGTTCCCTAAGAGGAGGTCTCAAAGAGGGGCTTCAAAGAAGAGGTAATGTCCGTTACCGATTCTTTCAATGTTATTTCTTCTTCCACTTCTTCTTCATAGGCTGTTTCATTATGAAGTAATAAAATCAGTATCACTCATATAATAATATTTTATTATAAGTATGAAACAACCCTATTTCACCATCTATCCATCCTACGGAAAACGAAATCACCGCGCGTACGTACGTACGGAATACCGTCTCCACACCGTGGTGTAATCTATTTTCCACCACCACCTTACTTGGATGGGTATAATGGTGTAAATAATAACCATATATTATTATTGTAAATTGGTATTTATTCTGTAATAGTGTACATACACTCCAATAAAATTCCACGATCATGGGAACGATATCATTGCTTGTGCATACGTACGGAATACCGTCTCCACGACGCGATGAGATTCATTCTCAATGATTAACCATTCATGAATGATTATAAAGTATATATAATAAGTAATAATGAAATATATGACATAATAATGATATTGGATTTATGTATATATATATTTATGTCATCCAATTAATTTCATTCAATTCAGCGAGGAAACGAAAACAACATCCATGCGTACGTACGACCTACCATCTCCATGAATGGTGCATTTCTTTCCATTTATCGATCTATTATATATATGTATATTCTGAATATATATTATATATAAATCATGTTTTATATTCTGGAATTAATTAATCATGATCTAAGTAATCATATGAATAATTACAAGTCAAAACACGGACGACAAATGAAAGGATTTTACCCAAAACACTCTTTAACATGGAATTTACAAAAGAACGGGTAATATAAAGTCATAAGTGAACCATATATGATATCATAACAATGAATATGATTCTGTAATAAGTCAGTGACATTATTTAAATCATTATACAGGAATTTCAGATACGTACGAAGCATATCGGACCTAAGGTAAGGGATAATTTTTCAAATCTCATTTTTGTCCGAGATTTCTTATTCATATGTATTTACTAGGGTTATTGCTATCATCCATTTCCATGTTCTATAAAAGTGTATTCATGTATGTTTAAAGTCCTTTTTACCCATTATTGACTTTTACTACATGGTATGTAAGGAATCTTTCTTTTTTTTTTATGTTACGAGGTACTTTTTTGACTTTTCCGGCAAAAGTATGAGAATAATGTTTTTTTAACTTATATGATATGAAAGGATTTTAACGGTTTTATAAAGCCTTATTTTCATGAAGCTTCCTCCAAAAGATTTCATGAATATTTTCAACAAAATAATTTTCTTTTAAAATTGCATGATGTTTTGTGAAAAGAAATTGATTTTGAAGAAGAAAGGATATTTTCCTCAAGAATTCATTTCAGGTGTTTTATCAAAACCATTTTCCATATAAGTTGACATTATTTTCATATGTGTATGTTTCATGTATAATGTCTCTATGATTTACATGGTTTCTATTTTCTTTTTATGAAATGATATCCATTTTTTATATGGATTATGTGATGATATGATGATTTTTATGAAACCCATTTTATTTATTGGGTTATTATGAATGATGTATTTTTATTTTGTGGCACAAGTAAGAATGATTTCATTATGAGATGGGTGGGACCTATATCTCCCTCCAATACATTGGGTAAAGATTTATATATCATGAGATAGACATGGATGGAACGGTAAGTTAAACCGGTTCAGTGTTACAGGAATGAAACGAGGAGTGAACTCGATTCAGAAAGGGACTTTTTCCACTAAGATGGTCTTGGCAGCAATGACTTGGCTACTATAGAAATCATTACATGTGCTTAATGGATTACACAATTACATGTTTTATTCCCATGCTATTTTATCATTCTTAATGTTTCTTTATTATCTATTCCTAACGTACTTCCATGTTTTATGTCATTGCTCAAGATTTTTATGTTTAAACATTATGTTCATGTTTTTAGGTTCAAATGTATATGGTATGTTTTATTTTATCCATGCATACCCTTACTGAGCATTTGAGCTCACCCTTTTTATGTTTTATTTTCCCCCAGGAATAAAAGAATGGTTTTAGGTAAGGAAACAAAAAGTGGAAGATCTTATGGTGGATGTTGAAGATCTTTCACCACGATTAGAAGATTACATTCCAAGTTTCCAAAGACACTACACTATTATGATCCTTATGTGTCTTTTTTTGTTTTGTATTAAGTATTCCACTAAATAAATGTAAGGTCCATGTACATCATGCTTCTGGGCTCTACACCAAGCTCCCAATAATACCCTACTCATGATCTTGATGTCACACACTCAAGTAATGGTTCCTTATTTTTTTCCTTATTTATTTATGTCCTAGATTACCTATATTGTTATGCCCTTTTATTTATAATTAGAATTGTGGGATATGATTTCAAACCTCCCCAATAATTCACCCTTTTATGTTTTAATGATGATACACCCCTTTCTATTTTACTAATTCCTCCCATGAACACCCATTACCATGCCGAAATTCATTAAGGTATTTATCTCTTCTCATTTACATTTAAGCAATTATTTTATATTATGCTTCTAAATTCAATTTCATATTTTTGGATATTATGTTCCATGATAGCCTTACTATTCATTTCATGTATAAATGATGAGATACCCCATTCCCTATCATCAACCTATTTTATGATTTCTATTTGATGTCGTTATGTTGTTGAAGATACACCGATATTTCCCTTTCCATAATCATCGTGTAAGTGAATACCATACCCATATCTCTATCAAGGTTATTAAAATTAATGAACATGTAATTGTTTATTATGGAATTACACTTATTTATTCCACATCGCTTATTCATGGAATAAATTATTATGTTTAATGAATCCATTTTGTATAATCTTTGTGGAACACTTGCGCATGAAATGAACTGATTAAAAATTGTGTGCCCTGATAGTGCTCCGATTAATTGTGTAAAGAATAATATCATGATACATCAATTGTAATGAGTTTTGAATAATGATAACTTATGTGAAATGAGGGTTTACTATTTCTAAATCATTTTTAATGTGGGTTTACTCATTATCCAGGTGAAATGATCATTGGATCATGATAATATCATGTAAAATGTTGTTTCCACGTCATGATGTTATGTTAATCACGCTATATTAGGCCTTTATGTTCATGTTTATCTTATGATCCATTGATATTATTATTTATTAACATGTATTGTTCTATTAATTTTATTCCATGTTTACTCCTTTATTGGGCATTATAGCTCACCATTTTCATATTTTTATCCTCATGTTATCCTATTCAATGCTATGTACGAAATAATGTTGATGTCATGTAATAAAATTTTTCAATAAAGATGTTATATTTTATGAATTTGAAATTTATGAAATGTTCTCAATTTCCAAATATATTATAAATCTCGATCCTCAAAGTTTTCTTATGTGAATAATAATGTAATAAATGATGTTAAAGTGTCTAATAAAGAGAAGGGTTGTTATAGATGGTATCAAAGTATTGGTTTAGTTATTTTTGATATTAGGATAAGAAAATTCTAGTGAATTTATTAGGGAAAATACTAAGTACTATAAAAACATCCATAAATTTTGGTGCCTATAGAGTATGTGGTTTATTAGTAAGATATAACCCTGTCTAGATACAGACAAGGTGAGGTGGCTCTGGCACATATGTATCTATGGGTAAAACCTGAAAAAACTACTCTGATCTAGACTCGAATGAGAACTAGTGAATTAAAATGGGACTTGGTACACCCTTGGTTCGATACTCTTGGGGGATATTATTTTTTAATTCCATAAGAATTGTATGAAACATTATTAAGGAAATAAAAAACGTCCCTAAGAATATATATTGGGATTTATATCGTTGATAAGATAGATTAAAGCCTATAAATTCATATGATAAGGAAATAAATGTATTTTATAAGTTATCCCATTTATTCATCTAATTCCTTGAAATGTGCTACCCCTAACTTTTCACTTATTTCAACCAACGGCCAGTAATTTGAGGACTTGGTCTAACAAATGATGTGAAAATCAATGTTTTGACAGTTATAATGATATTCCCAATTTTATGGGAGAGGGAATCGTATAATTTTTCTTGATACTCTCTTAGTTAACTCATGCAATGAATAAAATCTTGGGTCACGAGGAATGTACAACCCCCCCCCCCCAAGAAAAGGCCGCAATTGACAGCTTCATGAGACAATGACCTCCTACTTTTAATGGATCATATAATCACTTAATCATTGAATAATGTATCAAAACCCTTAAAAATATATTCTCGGTCCATCAATGTTATAAAAAAGAGAAGGTTCTTCTGGATTATTATCATATGGAGGGTAATGCAGAACAATGGTGGACGTTGATCAAAATTACAAAGCAAGAAGAATAGATTGAGGCATTTGAATGGAAGAATATTTTTCAAATATTTTTTGATAAATATTTTCCTTTCACCATAAAGAGAAAGATAGAAAGGGACTTCTTTTTCCTAAAGAAAAATGATAACTAATCCATCAGAGTGTACAAGGAAAACATCATAAGGAAGGCATGATATTACTCTAGCTTTGTCATCACACCTGAATGCAAGGTTGAAAAATTTTTTGTGGGCTAAAACCTAGTTTATAGAAAGCCCTAGTGATCCATGACTTCGATAGCTATGAGGAATTTATGATGTTCCATCAAAGTAAAAATTGAGATCGGGGGATCATAGGGGCATCAAGAGGATAAAAAGAAGATTGAGTACTTTAATTATTTTGGTCTGATGGATAAATCCAATGGTGATAAGAAATTATAGTACTCCGATTTATTAAGTTACAGAAAGAAGCACCCAAGAAATTTCTTGAAAGGGATAAGGAAATGCTTTAAGTGTGTAAGACAAGACACATGGCCATTAATTGTCGACAAGATAAACCAAAAGTTTCCACATAAGAGAGGAAAACTCTGTTTTTCCAACATCACATTGTTTATTACCTCAACTACAATGAACCAGACTACTTTGTAAACTAGTTCCCTAATCCAATGGTTTTTGGAGGCATCCAAAAACCTCCATGAAATATTGGGAATGATTTTTTCCATCACTGTTATTTAAGAAATCCCCGACAATGATGCGGTGAATTGTAAGAAAGTTATTCATTCAAGAATCGAAAATGTAATGTTTTATTTTGTTTTTATGAATTGTTTTATATAACAAAATTTTAGTTGAACAATCCCAAAACCCCAAAAAAATGGATATAGAGATGTCAGTGAGAACGACAAATGGGGAAATTATTACATCCCATGAATAAAACTCCACCTATCACATTTTTTGGATTGAACATCCAGGGAACCTTTTATATTTCTGTTGGGGTAATATGATGCAATTATTTGCGTAAATTATATTTCCCTATATAGATCCAACATAAATTTCTTTTAGAGAGAAATCACTCTTCATATAGAGAATATACTCGTGATTCTGTATGAGTGTGAGGAGGAGGATGAATAATCTTTAGAACCATCCTCTCATGCATGGATTTTACTACCCAATTAGCCCATGTATCTTTCTTAGATGACAGTGTCTAAGGAAGAAACCAACATGGAATATATGCATACTGTGAAGGAATTCAATGAAGTTTTTTTTCAAAGGAATTGCAAGGCCTCGCTACTATAACAGAAGTTTAATTCTTCATTGATCTTATACCTGGTGATTTGAAAATATCCATGACTCTATATAGAGTGGATGTTGTGGAACATGAGGATATAAATAACAACTATAGAAGAATCTGGATAATGGGGTTGTACGCCCATGTGTTTCACCATGGGTTTCACTATTCCTCTTCGCCAAAAAGTAGGATGGGTCAATGAGCCTTTTCATTTATTATTGTGAGATCAAAAAAATGATGATAAAGAACATGTATCCTCTAACACGAATTGATGTCTTGTTCGATGAGATATGTGTTTTAAAATACTTTTCCAAGGTGGATCTGTGTTTCAGATATTACTAGGTAATTGTGAGGAAGGTGGATATCCCTAATACTACTTTTCGTACCCGGTACAGACACTATGAATTCTAGTGATGCCTTTTGGAATCAGTAATTCTCTAGGAATCATCATGGACCTGATGAATAGAGTATCTTTATATTACCTTGACAAATTTTTGGTAGTCTTTGTTGATGATATTATAATATACTACAAACCAAGGAGGAGTATATAAACACTATTCTAGGGAACTTGTGAAAGGAGAAGCTCTATGAAAAGTACAAAATGGTTGAGTTCTGGTTGATGATGGTCTCATTCATGCGTCATATCCTCATAAGAAATGTGATATAGGTGGATCCCTCCAAAACAAATGAAATTGATTAATGGCCAAGGCCAATGTCTGTGATGGATATATATAGCTTCCTGGGGTTAGCTAGATATTATCGTCCATTTGTGATAAATTACCCATGATTTTCAAACCCCTTTACCATGCGAACTCGGATGTCAGATAGTTTTTCATTGAGTGATGAATGTAAAGATAGATTCATGAACTTGAAAAGGAGGTTTATCATTATTTATATGCTCACACTTTCGGCAAGTGGATTATTTTTTGTGGTATTCAGTCATTCTTTGATGAAGGTCATGGGATTTGTGTTGATTCAAAATGAAAATTTCATAACCTATGCATCAAGGAAGTTGAATTTTCATGAGAAATGAAAAATTACACATGATCTGGAGTGGGATGTTGTAATCTTCATTTTAAAAATTTAGGGACATTACTTTTTTGGGGAGAAGTGTGAAATATATATGGATCACAAATGCCTCAAGTATATTTTCACAATTAAAGAGTAGGAAATGAAGCAATGAAGATAGTTAGATCTTATCAAAGACTATGAGTGCTAATTCCATTACCACCCTGGGAATACAAATAAGGTGGAAGATATTCTAATAAGAAAGGACCCATTGATTCTATCAATAATGAGATCTGAAAAGGATCCAATCTTCTTAGATTTGAAGAGGATGGATAGGTGAATCATAATGAAGGGATCATAGTTAATCCTTTCACAAATTATTTCTCAACTGTCTCTTTTGGAGAGGATAATGTATACTCAAAAGGATGATGTGGGAATTCAGAAGAAATTGGAAACTATAAAAAATGGAAATCCCCAGACTTCAATGTAAATGAAGAAGGAATTTTGAGATCTGGTACAAGATTATGTGTTCCATCAAATCCAGAGACAATTGATGAACTTTTGGATGATGAAAAAAATTATATTTACCTCTTTCACCATGTAAACACAATGATGTATCAAGATCTATGGGGGAATTTTTGGTCGGATAACATGAAGAAGGTGATCACTGAGTATACATAAAAGTTGCTAATGTGTTAGAAAGTGAAGGATTAGAGGAATAATCCTAAGGGGACGATTAAAACATTACCCATGCCGAAATGTAAATGGGAGAACATCACTAGGTAATTTTCACCTATCCTCCGAAGAAATACAGAGGAAATAATGCAATCTGGGTTATTGTGGATCATCTTACAAAGATTGCACACATCATTGAAATTCGATATGATTTCTCATTAGATAAATTGGAACAGATATACATCAAATATGTGATAAGGATGCAAGGAGTACCAACATCTATTGTATCCAATTGAGATCCAATATTCACCTCTATGTTCTGGAAGAGTTTCCAACACGCTCTGAGTACGGAGTTGAACATCAGTTCAAAATATCATCTTCAAACTAATAGCCAATCAGAGAGAACATTCCAAACACTTGAGGACATGTTGATAAAAAGTTAAATTTCCTTCAAATGATGATGGGATCAACATATTCAACATGTTTATTATTTTTAGAATAACAATTTCCACTCAAGAATCTAAATGTTTCCTTAAAAAGACCATATAAGAAGACATTCATAACACCAGAATGATGGGATGATGATGCAGAGATAAAACTCTTTTGTCCATAAATGATTAATGAAATGGTGGGGAAGGTTAAGAACATCCATTAGGATATGAATGTTGTTCAGATTTTACAAAATTTATATGCTGATAAACATCATCCATACCGAGAGTTTGATATTGAGAAATGATATTCCTTTACATATCACAATGGAAGAGAGTTGTGAGATTTGGGATGAAGGGAAACATTATTCCAAGGGACATCAGCCCATTTGGGATCATTGATCACATTGGAGCAGTGACATATCGACTAGCACTCCCACCGAACCTATCTCAAGTACATGATTTATTCTAGGTATCACTATTGATTAATTACATACCTGACCCATCACATGTACTCAATCCAGAGGTGGTTACATTGGAGAATGACCTCTCCTATGAGGAGATGCTGGTGATGATTGTAGATTATAGGGAAATTATTATATGAAATAAGACAATCTCCCTCATGAAGGTGTTGTGGAGAAACCACATGTTTGAAGAATCAATGTGGGAATAAGAAGAAGTGACTAAGGAGAGTTAAACTCAACTATTTTAGTGTGGTTGAAGGAAATTTTGAGGGAAAAATTTCTTAAGGGGGGAATATTGTATGACAACAATTTTTTTTAATGAAAATTACTCTTGATCTAATTAAATAGATTATTATGATAAATGGTTATGTAAAACATATGCACTTAATTGGTTTTAATTTTATGGATTTTAAAATCCCATTATGAAATTTTTCCATTGTTAATATATCTATTGAACAGTGATCACATGATTAGTATAAATATTGGCCTTTACCAAATCCAATTTACTTAGAAAAAGGAAGTGACGACCTCATGTAGTTTAATTTCTCCATACAAAACCAAATTTTTAGAGCTTGAGAAGGAGGTAGAATCACTGGGCTTCACTCTAGACCCTACCCAAGCTGAGCTTCAACACGTTAATCTTGAGCGGAGTCACCTACGTGAGAAGTGGAAGTTAATAGTGATTACCACCCGATTGATGTTATCCGAGACACCAAGAGTTTGTCACCAGCGAACACCTTACCGTAATGTTTTTTGCGGGTGTTGTAAGTGGTTATTTAACAAAACCCTAGCACTATGATTATGTATATTATTTTTCTATAGAATAATGAATATATGTTCATTTAATTATCATTACTTTTTAAATTGTTTTGTAAATCACAAATTTTATTTCTAGAAAATATTAAATTATGAAAAATATTTCGACGAATTAAGTTATTTTTAAATTAAATAACATTTTTAATAAAATATTAGTAATAAAGTAAATATCATTAAATATAAATAATCATATAATTTTTATAAAATTGTAATTTTTATTAATGATTGAAAGTTGTTTCTGTCCAAACCAATAAATTTTCAATAAATGTCAGTTTTTATGTTAAATTTCAAAAAATTTACATATTTAGAAAATTATTTATATAATATGAGTATTTATTTGTATTTATGAAGTCTAAATTATCAAATGGTAATTTTTTCATAATTTTCTGAGGCGGTCTAATTTTTTGTATAAGAATTAAATATTTTTAAATATATAATGTGTATCAGGACTTCATAATGACCCAATAGTTATGTAATAAAATACTATAAAAGTGGAATTCTAAAAATACATGCTTTTAATTTAATATAATGTGATTATATATTTGTTGGATTAATTTTATAATGCCTTATTGGACCTTCCAAGTGTTATAAAATATTTTAACATTTTAAAAATGATTTCTGTGAGAGTGTGACTCGCCTCCACATAAGTAGGCCAAATATTTTAATAATTTCAGACATTGGACTTATAAAAAAATGTTTTTCACTCCCCCTTTTTCATAATACATGGGAGAAACTATGTGAACATCTGTGGTTTTGAATATTTTATTATATAGATTCCAAAACCTATGTTCGTGACATATTAACGAATCCCCCTCTCATATACAAAATAAAACCACCCACACTCCATTTTCTCTTCCCAAAATAGCCTTATATCATATACATACTCTTAAATACTCTCTCATTAATCATTCCAACTAACACCAATCTCTCATGAATCCCCTCCTCATTCTATTGAAGTCACACACTCATGTAATGAATCCTCACTTTTCTTCCTTCCTTATTTGTGTCTAAGCTTCTTTTGGTTGTCATTCCAGATAATTTTAAATTAAAATTGTTTGGGAATGATTTTTAACATACTCTATATTTATCTTCTTATTTTTGAATGATTAGATACCCCTTTCTCTCTCATTAATTCCTCCGATGGACACCCACTACAGTGCCGAAATGTCTTAAGGTATTTCAGCCTCCTCATTTAAATTTAAGAAATATTTTTATATTATGCATATAAATTCCATTTCATATCTTGATATATTATGTCCCATGACCCCATTTCTGTGCACTTCAGGAATAAATGTTGAGATACCCATTTCCCTCTAATCAACTCATTTTACAATTTATTTTGATGTCATTATGTTTCCGAAGTTACACCAAAATTTACCATACATAAATCATTGTGTAACCGAATACCAAACCCATTTATCTATTAAGGGTATTCACCTATAAGCAGATGTACTTGATTATTTAGGAATTATATTTAGTTATTCCACATCTGTTATTCAGGAAATTCTTTTTGATATTTAATGAATCAATGTTTTATGATCTTTTTGGCACACTTATGCATGAAATGAATTGACTATGAAGGGTGCACCCTGATAGTGCTCCAATGTATTGGGTAAATAATTTTATCAGGATATATCATGCGGAATAAGTTTGGAATTATGATAATTCATATGAAATTAAGATTTACTCATTCTATTTCTTGTTCATTGAGTGTTTAATCATGCTCTATGTGTAATAAATCTTGACTCACGCTAATATCATGCTAAATGTTATTGCCACATACCCATGTTATGATAATCACTCTATATCATGCCTATATGATCATGTTTCTCTTATAATCCATTGATATGCATATTTTATAAAATGAATTGTATTCATTAGTTTATCCCTTGTTTAATTCAGTAATGTGATTTATAGCTCACCCTTTTCTTATGTATGTCCTTAGGTTATCCAATGCAATGCTGTGTGGGAGGGAATATTATGATAATGTAAAATTAGTTCACAATAATGATTTTGTTTTTTATGTATTATGTTTTCATGTAACATTCCTAATTTCCCAAGACAATAGACCTCTCAATCCTTATATTTTTCTTAACTTCACGTTTATATAATAAATCATTGTTAATGTATGTAATAAGTTGTAGGGTTTTTATAGTATAATTCATTAATAACTTTTGTACTCAATGATTTTATATGAAAATGTAATTTATTATCATAATTTTACTTGTGAAATGATTTATAATTTTAAATGTAGTCCACATGAATCACCACATTTGAATGGTATTCCTTGATAGTTCTCCAATACAATGGAAAAATAATTACTCTATTTAGTTTAATTTTTTATGATTCCTTGTTGAATAATCATGGAAATTATTTTTTACCACAACATGGTGATAAACCATTGTGATATGCTTATGAATGGATATTTTTTTATTTTTTTCATCATTTTCATCTAATTATTCAAAACAATTCTATTTTGATATGACTCATTTTCTTCTGATCAGACACTGTTATTATGCCGCACGATTAGATGGTAAATATTCCTTTCATTATAATATTATTGGGCTTTATGATAAATTTATTTTCTTAATGTATATGCCACCAATTTGATATTTTGTAAATGTAATGTATAATGATCATACAAATAATCCTATCATATGGATTAGAATAATGATTGTTTTCTTTATGTATTATGTTTCTATTTTCCGATAAACTAAACCTCTAAATATCCTATGTGTTATAAAATGTTGTACCATAAAAGGAATGTTTTATGATTAAAAAAGTGAGATACTATATTTTTCACAAAAAAACATTGATTTCTCATATCTATACAACCGTTAGTTTATCTTGAATTGATCTAAAATATGAAATAATTAATATCCATGGCATACCTCAAGACAATAATAAATGAAAAAATGAAAATATTCTCTTGGGACCTCCTATATAATATGCACACCATAACCTCATAAAATAGAATGATTTCACATTGATCTACTGGAATTATGATGAATAACCCCAACCATGTGAAAAAAATACTCTATAACTTGAGAGGATAATATATAGTGTAGATGATGAATCGTACCATGAAATTGTGTTACAAAACGCTCAATAACCAACTATATTATTGGGATCGAATAACTTAAGAAAGGGAATGAGTATCCTTGATTTCGTCGATCATGTGACTAAAAATGGTGTAAAACCAAATATGTGTTTCAAATTTAAAATACCAAATAACTATTATCCACCATAAAAACATCCCAGTAACTGGTTAGGGCATGACCCTCATGGTCGCGACTTGACACACTGTTGACACTACTTAAAGAATAAAAAATATCAAAAGAATTACTATGGATATTTCCAAATCCCATGAATGGTTCAAAGATTTCAATTAAATTAAAATACTCAAAAAGAGATGATTGGCAGTGCTACGTGACAGATCTGTGTGACAAAGCTATGTGACATACCTTCACAGCAGAGCTACATGACAGACCTGCGTGTTAGAGCTACATAAGAAGAAGAATTTCTATACCCATACACGGATTACCTACATAGAAGAACTTTGCTAAGGACATACACAGATAAAACTTCTATCAACCAAGACCATCTGTGCCTATAAATAGATTCTTTGGACTCCCCATTTCATGGAGTAAAAAGGATGAAAGACTCTCTGAAGATCCCATTGCGTAGATCTTTTTCATACATCCATAAAATTTTCTCTGGTAGCCATCTAAAACCTAGGGGAAGAGATAATTAAATGTGATAAGAATGTATTGAATGTATTTTAAAATTTTTACCAAGGTTTGGTTCCCCTACATGAAATACATTCTTTAGTCATCATTCACATCTATGCGGAAAATCTGTGTGCCACATCTGCGCGACCTACCTGTGCACCACAGCTGCGCGGAATACTTGTGTGATCAACCTATGTTGTATACTTGTGTGGTACATCATCGTGGGGTAACTACATGGAATAATTTCTCAATGTACATATGCAATATTGTTTGGTATAAAGAAATCATACAAACTCAAGAACCATTTTTTAAACCCATTAATGGAAATGTATCTCTTTCCTTGGTTTCTTTATATGAAAGTGGCTAAGTTGAAGCATCCACAAAAACCACATGACATATTAAACCTTTGGGAAAGTCACATAAACATGTATTCTATTTGGGTTTGTATTTAAACAGTCCACGGATTCCTACAATTATATCACATTGGATTTTGGATTCAGGGAGTGCCTGTGGTTCTGTATATCCATAGACACATAGACCTTTCTCGATGAAATAGTGCTGGGATGTTCCTGGTATGGATGATTAGGGTTTGGGTTCTATCCCCCCGGTTTTTATCTACGATCTGAAACCTCTGGTCACTGGAATGGAAGGTATGGTTCACAAATGCTTTTCCATTCAAGTAAAAAAGATGTTTCCCTCCCCTACCAGGATAAATTTTAGGTCAACCATCCTTGCATAAGCCCCCATCTTTTCTTATAGGAGGTAGAATCAGTGCTCCAACATTCTTCATCGGTGAAAAAGACCAGAAGGGAAAGGGGCAAAAGGACTCTTGTTACCCTTTCCCTCTCCCAAAGGGCTTTGTCACCATGGGAATCCATCCTGGTGTAAGCCCCTAAACCTCATTCTTTCTTCCTTCCATTGGACCCTTGTACAATGAGAAGAAAATAGTGGTAAGGCTTGTCGCCTCACCCTCTCCTCATGTCACCTCGCCCTATTCCACGGTCGACCCGCCCTCTTCCACCAGCGGAGGAAGAATATTTTGAATGTGCAAGTTCCTTTGTTGAATCTTCCACATCCTCTGGTTTCTCACATTGTGCATGAATCACGTGGGCTTAGAGATTTTTAATGATTGCATCATATTCACAAATATCTTTCTTAAGAGTAAACTATGAGAACTCGGATTCCCATCATAATTGGGATACAAAGGAATCCTTCTCAAGGCCCGACCTCACTGGATATCCTCTTCTAGAATGCAATATTAATCTCCTTAATATGGGCCTCCTCCTTACGAATAATCTCAAAATTAAACCCTCAAATAATTTAGGCATCCTTTTTAGGATGTATCCCCAAACACATTTCCATCAACATAGTATAATATTGATTGAGACTTATTTATCTATGTGGGATTTGATTCCCATCTATGTGGGATACATTGGAAGCCTCTTTAAGGTTCAAAACCTATACCTTAAACCAACCCTATTCCACTTGGTCCATATTCCCAATAGAGTCTTATCTTACTTGTAAACCCATATCCTATCCATCTTCCTTAGGAATCTTCATCATATGTACCACACTATGATTTGACTAAGACCCTTACTCATAGATTTCTATACCACATGACATTAAACAGTACGACTAGGTCTTTGTCACATGACCTTAAATAGTATGATATGTCACATTTAGTGGCACTGAACAATGAGGGTTCTGATTCCATTTAAAAGGATACATAGGTAGCCCATTTTATGAGCACAATCCCAAGATCATACCAATCCTTCATCTCCCCAGAGGAAAATATATTATAGAGTGCCCCCACTAAGTGGCTTAAAAACCAGTTTCATCACAATGATGATTAAATGAATCTTGAAATAGTATATTAGAGGATACCATTGATGGAGAACCTTGAAAACATACTGATGATTCAAAATTTTACACATGTTAATACATGATTTAAAAATCCAAGGGAAACATATGTAATACATGGTAAATTAATAAGGATTCATGAAAATAACATAAATTTATAAATAGAGTCCTGGAGTAGACAATAATTTCCCCCAAAAGGGTGTGATGAGTCTGAACTCCTATCCTCTTGACCAAAGTATGTTCCTAATTATCATAAAGATTAAACGTAATGAATTCATTCCTTTAAAATTTTGGTCCCTTTTTTTACAATGAACTATTGGATGTTTCTGGTTTTATAAATAAATCCAATTTAAACTTTCTAGAAGAAATGATTATTAAAACTAGAATACATTTTTCATGGAACTGTGAAAAAAATGGTTAACCCGCCATGAATCCTTAACCATGTTCATAATGTTACCAACCTTGTGAGGATCCTATAAATTGATAAATGAATTCCATACAATGGAATAAATCACACATGTATATATCTAAAAATATTTTTCTTTAGTGGAGTTTGTTGTTTTCTCGGTTTTTCCCAAACTTCCCTTCACTCCAAATTGCCTTTTTCATGGAAACATCTATGAACATCCCAAACTGCATTCAAGATGGATCCCCATCCATGAGAAGGGCGTCATCACAAACCCGTAATCTTCAAATTTGGGTCTCTAATGTGATGGTAAAGGAATATCACTAGCACGGGACAATAATGACATTGGAGGATGCTCGGTAGGCCCTCAAGGTCCATAACAATCCTCGATCATCTTGCCAACGATGAACAATGATAATGAAGCAGATAGTGTCAACCACTATATTAAACATTTTAGGTCTTTATCCCCGGAACACAATAATCAATCCATCCCATACTATATAGAGGTACAGAAAGAGGCTACTCAAGGCCTCAAATCAATCATACAAGAGTCCTTCCTGTGGACTCCTACCAGCAATCTCCCTCAGTAGAATCGTGCAGTAGAGAACCCCCAACATGATAGGGGTTTTGTCTCTAGACATTCGGCCCCAGTATTTCAAAAATGTTCATGAATGAATAACCAAAGAGAACAATATCTGGTCAACAGGTATCAGGATCTTACCTCTACCCCTTCCAGATAAGCCCATCTATATTAATTTATGGAAAACAACGAGCAGGGAAATGCACCTTTTTGTCCTAATTTTGCTGCTTTGCAGACCCGTCTAGTAGAAACCCACAAATCCCACATGATAAATCAAGTGGAGTAACATGAAAAGGTACATTCACATGTTTACAAGATATCAGAATGTCAGTTTCCTCGTTTGAATTCATTTAATGAATCTCTCCAATGTAATGTGGTGGCAACAGGTAAATAGGAACATACACCTATTTACAATCATCAATTCTTCCATTCGTCTTGTCTTCTAGTATTGAAGAATGCATGTCAACCATACTTGATTGTAAATGGCAAGAATTTATATACACATGCCAATGTTCATCAATTCTATCAAAAATCACATTTGACAGCACCCGGGGAAGTCAGACATAAAGCTTCGATGACAAATTTGGGGCAGACCTAACTCTCTGCCCCCATTCATGAGTACTATAAATATCCATTGATAGGAAAAGGAGGAAAGGAGTATGAACATACACCTACTCCAAATATTTAATTAACATATATTCATTTTATAGTGGAAGAAGTAACCAAACATATCTTATCAATTTTGAAAGTGTAGATGCAAATCCAGACCCATATTATGGAAGCACGCCAGGATATTATAACATCTACAAAAATAGTACCAGGGGAATTGACACATAAATTTTTCCCCAAACATGGGATGACACATCGACATGCCATCGAAAAACAGGTACACACCTCTATTCCATTCTAGAGGGTCATGGGGCATACTCCCCCATATCATACGGACTACAATATCAGGAACATACACCCTTTACAATTGAATGTAATCATTCCGTTCCAGTAACCAATCCATGGCAGACACCTAAACGTACACATGATAACCACTTATCCAAGCGACTTCCCCAAATTAGTATAATATAACATCTAAGAAGAGGCCTCACCAAGCACAGTTGAAAAATAAAGATTCAAGTTGTGATCTGGATTCTCTTAATGCTGGTGTTCTTGAAACCCTAAGACATTGTTCTCTTACAGCTCAATATCTTATCTTATCATTAGAAAATAATGATATTAGTAGTAGTAATTATGATGTTCCTTGTCAGATACTTCATCATGAAGGATAGATTCAATATAATTATGTCAATCAAGAGCACCTATCTATGGATGAGAGCCCTAAAAACTCTCAGTGTGTCCATAAGATCAAGGGTAACGAAGATTTATCCCTTGATGTAATCCACCATGGTGATCCTCCCCAAGAGGGAATTTTCTCTAAATTCCCTCTCAGTAGTAGTATTTCAAATTGTTAAGATAATTCTATAATTGGAAATGTCATGATGAGAAAGCCCTCCTATCTCGTGGAACATTCAAAAAAAATTCTAGTCATGTCTAATGCCATGTCATTTATAGGTGAAGTACTTAATCAACCATAATACAACTCAAGGAAACGATCATTTTCTGAACATACCTTGGGTCATTTTTCTTCTAATAAACATCATCCACTTTGGTCATACCAAGTGGAGATACCTATAGTCATGGATAATGAAGATGTGTTAAACATGAGGAAACAATTGGCTATGGGAGAAGTACCAGTCATGTTATGGCCTTTGTAAAGTTCTCAGTATAACATTCAACAATTGATTGAAAATGATTGCATTCATGATATCTGCCTCAACCTATGGAAGACTCTTCATAATTTGAAAGACAAATGATTAACATATGATGAATATCAAAATCATTCAAAGGTAAAAGAAGGGTTTAATTTCGAAATTGACTTAGTGTCTCTCTTAGTTTCCGAACACCAAAAGATTGAAAAACAGTAGAGAATCCTTCAGCATGCATGAATCAATGCTATAAAGAGGCTACACCAGTTAATTTTTGATTTCCCATCTAGTGTTCATATCAGACAATGGGGTGCACTTAGATCATTTCATTTCACTACACTCTAAAATCATAAAAGATTACCAAAAGTTGTATCATTCAATGTTATTTCCCATAGTCATCCAAAATCAATAGATATTGTAAGTAATCGAATATACACCCAAGAACATGTCTCAACTAGCTCTCATAAGAGTTAGACCCAAAGAAAAGAAGTTTCTGTGTTACATTTACATCAAGCATATGAGAATATTGACGAGATTTCCCTCTTAGAAGATGTTAGGTGTCAAATAGTGAAAATGACTGAAATATCAAAGCAATCATATGAAACATGTGATTTGAGTGGTTGTCAGATAACTCACCCAGCTAATGTCATAACTAATATTCGCAACATTAGAAGATTAGTTGAATGAATTTCATCCATACCAGCTCAAGAATGACCCTATCTTGGAAGGCTGTGGGATCCTTTAATTCATTCTTAAAATTCATTAAACAATGTTTAGTGATTTGAAGAAGAAGATCAGGGACAACCCCAGCCTGCAGGGATGGGGGCATTTTCACATCTGCAATCCCCTCCTCAATGGAAGTCAGTTTTCTCCTGATTATGGAAGAAGACACATGGAAAACATACGACTGAACTATCCAAGGATTCCCTTCAAGTTTCTTTCTACAAATAGTTCTTAGGAATTCTTCATATAAGAGAACATGGTCCCATGGAAGATACATAGGGAGATGATCTTACAAAAATACTGACAGAATGTCATCGATGCATTATGAATCAGTGAATTTCATTATTACCACTACAGAAGATCTTCTATAAAAAGAGTCTCATTCATGGGATTTCAGAAGATGAAGTTCATGTCTATAATAAAGTAGACATTGAGGAAAATGAAGAAGGTGTGTGTACCCGAAATCATAGGCTTACCCACAATCTAGGTATTCCTTGAAATAATAGACTCCCACCCCTCCGAATGGAATCTAACAAGGGGAATAGAAAAATTCAGATTTCTTCTCACTTTTACACTATATAAGGTCAATCTATTTCTGTTGAAGATATATTTTCACAACAAGAGGAAGAAATAATGGTGTTGAAAAACTCAATATAGATTTATATAGAAGCATCATTTCTGCTAGATGTACTCCCCAAGTAGGTCCTCAAATTTCACATCCTGTAGGATCTCCTCAACAAAGAGGATTTGTAGTACCTATAGATGTGGATAATGAATTCACTCTACTAGGTACAGAATGAATGTAGGATTAGATACATCGGTATAAGGATGTTCCTACGGGTTATCCAAGGCAAATATCAGCACCACCATCAGTGGTTTTTTCCATCATTGCACAACATCATGCTCCATTTTCTATACCTGCATAGGTTTCAGCTCATACAGATGTTCCCCAAATTCATATCATCACAATTCAGGCAATTAATGAATCTATTAGAAGCTATAGAGGAATGACATGGAACAGTTCAGCCGGAAAATAGAGTTTACCCTGAATGGGATGATTCAATTCCTCCCCCCCCCAAATATTTTGAATACCACATTCCCATTCATCAATGGTTCGGGAGATCCAAATTAACACTTAATGAATTTTGTTTCTCATTGTGATCCCATGATGGGAAAATCTCAGTAATAAAAATAAGTAAATCTTATGTGTTTTGTGAAGTCATTACAGGGACCAGATATAGTCTGGTATAGAAGTTTTCATCCTAGATCAATTACACAATGGATAGATCTAATCAATAATACCTTCTTCAATTTAGCTCAAAAACTACCATAGACTACAATTATTTAACTTAACAATTTCAAACAAAGGTAGAATAAAATTGTTACATATTTCATTACACGATAGAAAGGATTAAAATATTCCTTATGTCTAGATATCCCTCAAGAATATTTGTTGCCTATTTGTATGGAAAATCTACGTGATGAGTTACACACACCATTGGACCCTGTGAAATACCCAAAAGGGTTTGGAGACCCTACATCCATCACTCAACAGATAGAAGACACTATTATAGAAACTAAGACTAAGACTCATGTAATTCCATCATCTCTAGGTAGGAGGATAGGAAAGGAAGAAGCTTCTATAGTTACACTCAATTAGGCACATGTACCTACTTCTACTTCAAGACCTTCATCATATTGAACTCTCCACCTCTTGAACATTAGCCGCAAAGACCATATCATGAATATGATCAATGATATCAATGGAAGAAATAGTTTTAGGAAGTAATAAACAATGTTTATTATTTCTTGAATGAACAGGTTCCTGGTTACATCATCTCAGATTTGGAAAGCAACTTGGTTCAGTTTTCAGGGCCAAAGAAACCAAATAAAGAAAGAAATGAAGATCTTCTTAATTATTGTCCCTTTCACAAAATTTTATTGAATCTCATATCGGAATTTTTTTTTTCAAGGACCTCTATCAAAGATGGTAGACTCTTGACAAATGAAACGGAAAAGTTCATTAACTCATGTAGCATGTGTTTCTACTACCGATCCAGAGGAAGAAGGTCAGTGGAAAGAAGTAAAAAAGTATTAATGTGAAGAAATATGATGATTAGATTATTAGGATAATGATTAACCAAAATCATTCCATTTTATGAACATAGTTGAAACAACTGATTGGGTCTTCTACCAACCCTTCCATAGAAAAACCATCTTCACTAAAAGGAATTTCCTCAATGAAGTGAAATGATTTTAAAGAAAAAGACTAGTCAGAAGAAGATGTGCTCACATTATGGAAATTGTTGTCTGTGACCCTAGTAGAACTAATTCCATATATATCAAAAGCACAGGAACCACCCCACCAAATGGAAGAACCATAATTAAACCGTAAAGAAGAATCAATATCATATGAAGAATTTATCATTGGTTTTGTCAAATTTATCCATTTAACAAACCCTTAAGCCAATTATGATTCTAATTAGAATGATCTAGAATTCAATATACATAATTGTGGAAACATAGGAATGGGAAAAGGTCGAGGATACATGGGAAGATGTGGGAATTCTAGAAACCACCTTTTTAACCCTACCAATTATCAAACCATATATGAGACAAAAACACCTGGAAGAGCCCTTCAACGAGCTCAACAGGAACAAGGAGTTTCTTTTGTGGAGGACATGTTTGGTTCTGAAAAAATTATATTGGAAGAATGATTGAAAATAAAACTGTATTCTTCTTAGCATGTGAATAGATATATTCAGTCTAATCTACCCAATCCAAGAGTATTTCTAGCTTCTACTCCCACACAGGATACAACTACCTCAGAAGCATCAAAATCCAAACCACCTTCAAAACTACATATCCTTTATGGGAAACACAATCCTTTGGACCAAATGTATGATGTCTTGAAACAATTTTCCCATGTAAAAGATATGTTATCAATTCTAGATGCATTGAGTCTATCAAAAGGCATCCGAGAATCACTTATTGAAGCATTGTGAAGTCCTCAAGAGTTTGAAAACAAAGTTTCAACTACTGAGGTTTACTGTATAGACAATGATCCTGTAGAATTTCATGCAGTCACATATTATAAAAATGAGAATGAATATGATGTATTACATGGACATATCATACATTTGTATTTATCTGGAGAGATAAATGATAATGAAATTTGGAGGACCATCATTGATAATAGCAATCGAGTCAACCTCATTCATGTAAATACAATTTGTTAATTGGTTCTGACCTAATATTACTTATATCCCTTGACTTTAATGTTGCAAGATTATGAAAATACTGAGAAAGAACCTCTGAGAGATATTACACTCGGAAATCAGTTTTGAAATCTTGTGTCTAATTTAGATTTCATGGTTGTTCGTCAGGACACAACCTTCAATATTCTTCATAGAAGTCATTGGCTGCATCAACATGCAACCATACCTTCTTCATACCACCAATTTCTTAAGATCTATTTTAATGTACAAACCAATACATTATATGGTGACAATTCTCTATTCAAAACCTATGAATATCAATTAATTGATTCATTGTTTTATGACATAAATGGAAAAAAGTCCATGACAAAATAAATAACCTGAGTTAATGCACTAAATGGACTTGTAATGATCCCAAAAATCAATTCATTAATCTGAGTACATATTTTCTTCTACCCATCAGTCAAATTGAAAAGGTAAAATCAAATTCAATCTCTCATCTACTAACTTTTATAATGTCAATTGCAGAAATTGATCCTTAACACATGGGAGAAATAGTTGATCCACCAAGCAATGATGGAAGCCTAAATGGAGATGTCTTTATTTCATCTATTAAACTATAGTAAGACTCTACTTTATAAATCAGAGTAGAATAAATTGTAGAATTTCTGGAGGAAGACAAAAATGTTGATTCTCAGTCCATAACTCCCTCTTCAGTACCATAAGAAGACCCTTCATCATCAGTAGGGTCAGATATGGTGGCCACTTCCTCAGGATATTCAAATACTAACTCTACCTATAAATCGGGGAGTTTGGACTTGCCATCTACTATGAATGTGGAAGAGAGGAGGTAACACTTAATGAAGAAGAAGAGGATGATCTTGGAGATGATCCCTAACATTTGGAGATGGTGTCTCTACCACTGTGGATGAGCTCAGAGAAATAAATCTGGGTATAGAAGAAGATCAATGCCCAACACTAATTACTGTGGTCATGACCCTTGAAGAGAAGGAGGTGTATACTTAATTTCTAAAGAAACATAGATATATATTTTCTTGGAATTATAAATAAATTCTCGGACATAATAATGATGTAGCCACCCATCATTTGGGTTTTCCAGAAGAGGATCATGGATTCAAGCAAGAAAAAATAATAACACACCAAAATCATGACTCTAAAATTGAAGATGAAGTTTAAAATCTAATAAATGATATCCTTTTCAGGTAAGCCAATATCCCAAATGGCTATCCAACATTTTCCAAGTAAAATTGAAGAATGGGAAAATTAGAGGTTTCTTTGATTTTAGAGATCTTAACTGAAATTATCATAAAATTGATTTTATAGTTCCGATTATAGAGCTTTTAAATGATGAAACATCTATCTATGAAGAACATTCCTTCATGTATAGATACTCTTGGTATAATAAAATCAATATGGCCCAAGGGGATGAATAATCTACATCCTTTCGAGCCCCTCAAGGTGTGTTTTGCTATCGGATAACGCCCTCTAGCTTAAATAATGTAGGCACAACATACCAACGTGTCCTGAACCATATATTTAAACCCTTCTTAGGAATTCCTTTTGAATGTTATGTGGGTGATTTGGTGGTCAAATCCAAACAATGATCAAATCAGTTGGTTGATTTGGAGACCATATTCCATAAACATCAACAACACATCTTGAAGATGAACCCCAGAAAATGTGATTTCAGGGTAACATCAAGAATAATCATTTTATTTTTTTTATGCCATCGTGGTGTCAAAGTTGATCCTAAAAAACAAAATCATTCCTTGGTATATCACCTCTTCAAAATTTTAATGAATTAAGATGACTCTAAGGACACATTCCCTATATTTGGTGCTTCGTCATAAATTTGGCAGGCATGTGTTTACAGTTCACCAGGTTAACGAAAAAGGGAGTCACCTACAAATAGACTGATGACTGTCAAGAAGCCTTTGATGCTGTCATGAAATATTTCCTGAGTCCACCTATATTAATTCCACCAATTGAAAGGAGACCACTTATTCTTTATGTGATAGCTTTAAAGTGATCATTGGGTGCCATCCATGCTCAAAAGAACGATGTTGGGAATGAAAAAAAACCTTTACTATCTTAGTCAAACTATTCATGATGCAGAAACACGATATTAAATTATTGAAAATTGAAGTATAGAATTAATATTTGCAGTTCAGATATTGAGGCACTACCTACAACATCATGTGGCCCAATTTTTATCTCGCAATAACCCGCTCAAATTTATCACCACTTTTCCTATGCTTACATGGAGTTTGGAACGTTGGGAAGTTATTTTGAAACAGTTTGATATCTAGTTTGTACCTAAAATGGAAATAAAAGGCCAATATTTAGTTGGCTTCCTTGCTGAGCATCCATCTGCAAGAGATACATCATTAAATAATGATCTTCCTAATTAACATGTCTTTTCTATTCAGGATAACGTCCAATCATGGGAAATGTACATTGATGGTGATTCTAGAAGTCCAACAGAGAAGGGAATATAAAATCCTAAACTCAAGAAATATGGGTTTAGAATTTTTTTGTTTCCTCAGAAATGGACGTTTTGCCTAATTTCTTCTTATTGTCAGAAGGTGGTACCAACAATAAGGCATAATATCAAGCTCTCATCGTAGGTTTGGAATTATCCCATCCGGTGCAAGGAAATCACATAAATGTGGATGGTGATTCTGAACTAGTAATAAAGCAAATCAATGGAGAATATTCTATAAAAATGACGAGTTAATCCCTTTGTGTGAATACGTTAGAGGGTTAAGGGCTGAGATTCCCATAGACCAGACATTGTCTTATGTCCCGCGATCACAAAATGTTCAAGCAGATTAACTTTCTAATGTAGCTACAATCTTGGAAGATCCAAATCCAGATGAGAAAGTCTTTAAAATATCCCATCATTGTAGGGTATTACCTTTTGATAAGACCATAATAGAAGATATTAATGAAATTTGCCCGATTTTTTATCCATATGGTCATACCATGGAATGGATAACATCCATCATCGAATATATTCAATGTTGAGTACTTCAACATAATAAGTCTAAACAATAATAGATCCGGTGAAAAGGAGCCAATTTTAGTCATTATGATAGTTCAAACACCAAAAGATTCTCTAAAAGTGAGGTTTCGATGGAATTTGTTTCATCTGTATTGATAGAGAAGAGACTGTAGCTATCATGAAATAAGTACATTCAAGAGCTTGTACTTCCCAATATTCTTGGAACAGACTCCCTGCTCGGATATGAAGGACAAGATACTTTTGGCCTTCAATGATGCAAGATTTCCCAGACATCAATAATAAATGTCATCCCTTCCAAGATCATTCCGTGTTAGTTCATTAATCCTTGGTGTTTTTACATACAGCTAAATACTCTTGGAAATTTTCCTCATGGGGAATGGATGTAGTAGGGCCATATCCATCTGCCACAGCTAAGCAGTTCAAGTATATTCATTCTGCTACTAATTTCATCTTTAAATAGGATAAGGAAATACATCTCAATGAATTCAGATCCAAATTCATTGTTAGTTTTTAAAAAACTAATATCATCACCGGATTTGGGGTCCCTCATAATATTTTGAGGGACAATGGAAACAATTTTTGTTCAATTTTGTAAAAGAAGTTATATTAGGAGAATAATATCAAATCCAACCATTAATATCACTATCATGTGGCAGACAATGGATAGATAGATGCTTTCAACAAGTCCATATCAAATATACTACATAATTTGGTGGATATTGATATGAAATCATGGCATAATAAACTCTTGAATGCTTTATGGTATTATTGGTAAACTACTCTTACTACTACCCAAGAAAATCCTTCTTCATTGGTATATTAAACAGAATTAGTTTTGCAATTGAAATGCAATTCCATTCACTCATAGTTGAAATATGTGATTAGTTTTCTACAAATTAGAGGTCTCAGAATTGGTTCAATGAGCTGGAAGGATTAAAACAAAAAAGATTACATAATTTCTATAACTTGGAAGTCTATCAGAACAGAATAGTGTGATATTTTAACAAGAATGTTCGCCTCTATTAATTTTTCAAGGAGAATTGGTATTGGTCATTAGGACTCAATTGAAACCGGGGAAGAAACCCCTGAAGATTGAGACCAATTGTTAAGGTCCTTATTCTATACATTATTCATATTCAAATAGATGTTATTCCTTAATTTCAATGTTTATAGAGATTAATACAACTCCAACCAATGTGAGATTATTAATGAAATACTTTGTGTAGTGGGAAAAATTGTCCTCACTGCAAGACATAAACTACACAGTACAATGTTCTTTCTGCAAGGCATAAAACTGCATAGTACATTTTCCTTTGTGGAAAGACTAAAAAATGCACAACCCTTATGTCCTTGAAGAAAGACTAAAAACTACACAACACCTATGGTCCTAGAAGCAGGACTGTAAACTAAACAATACAATGCCTCAATTTCAAGACATTAAACTACATAACAACCACAAGATTCCTTATTTCATGACGTTAAACTGAATAACATCATATTTTCATTGTTTCATGACATTAAACTATACGACTAATGTTTTCTTTATTTTGAATTACAAACTTCCATAAGAAAGTATCATTGAATTCATCACTACTCCTTACAAGAATATAAGTTTCTCTATTTTCTAATTTCTTAGTCAAATATACATAGATATAATATTTTAAGAAATATGTATGTATTGATTCTCATTTTTAATGAGATACTTAGAGACGACTAAATCTCCAATTTTGGGCCTAGCCATAGTCCCAAAATATTATTATTTTATTTTATTTTCTTGTATATGAATCAAATCTATACAGAATGTTTAATTAAGATATATTATTTGGTACTTATACCATTTTAGATCTTAAGATTTACCATTCTCTCAAAATGTGTCAAAACACCCATTCTTCATGTCAAAATCGATTGGTGTGAGGAATGATTGTTTAAAGAACTATGTACTGATAGATTCACATCTATTTGAGATATGTAAGACACATAGATCTTCCATATTGGTCCTATACATATTAAAAAACCTTTTATTAGTTGTATTATAATCAAACATGCATAGGTAATGTTGTATGGACTACATATTTCATGACTCTTTCCCTTAGCAATACATATCATGACAGTTGTGTTTTATCCCTTAGTCCAGCTACCATAAGTCTTTATTTTCACATTTCTTCATCTTTTCCTTACTACATGATGTTAAATTTCATGGAAATATAACACCCTTATTCTTCACTTGGGTCACCCTTGTGTTATAGAAGAAAAACATATTGCTCCCTGTTTATCACACTGAGCATAGCTAACATGGACATAGGAATAGGGTAAAAGTATTCTATATATAAATAAAGTGTCTCAATTTATAGTGAAATTAACAATTCCCTCACTGCATGACCCAAAACAGCTGATTATAATTTCCTCACTACATTACCTAAAACTATAGAGTATAATTTCCTCACTGTATGAACTATAACTGCACAATACAATGTCCTCATTGCACAACTTAAAACTGCACATCATAATATTAATTTATAGGAAACAAATAAAGTCTCCATTTTACATATGAGTTAGATATATTTAAATGATGTCAAACTAATGGAAAATACTTGTTCAAATATTTATTGTATGTATTTGGAATAACCCCTTCCATATTCCACACACTTAATTTTGAATTTTTCCACATCTTCGTAACCATTCTTACGATTTCTGGTGAACGAGTTTATAATACCAGAGAACCATTTTTCTTGACTATGAAGCAGATACCCTTAGGTGGTCGTGCATATGTTTCCTACATAATGGGCCTGTCAATCAGAAGATTCCACTATTTGGATATACAACATATGCCTTAGTTGGCCCTGCATAATACAACACCCATAATGGATTTATCGAAAAATGGTATATTCGTCTTTAGTTTTAGTGAATTTTCCCCCTTCAAACGTTTATGACAATATAAAAGAAATAATAATTCATTTATACTTTTCCCATTACCTTTCTCCAAATTATAATGTCTTCAAGACCATAGTTTACACATTTCTCTAACCATGTGTTCAAAATAATACGAATATCCTTGGAATATCATCGCCACATATCATATACCGTTACTTTTTCTAGACGTAATTGTATGTCCTGAAACTATAAGACACCATAACTCCTAATTTTGCATATGAACTTCATAGAAATTCATTTTTAAAACTCTTTAGAAATATTGGTTGGAAATACCCTCTCAATATTTAGGTTCCATTCCCCCATAAACCATTCTCTGTGTTTTTTAAAATTTGAATCTCCATAAACATTCTATAGATTTTTGAAATATAATATCTTACTTCAAAGAGGTCTTTTGTCGGAAAATGTATCACACACCCTTAGGTAGCCTTGCATATGTTTCCTAAATAACAAGCCTGTCAGTTAAATGATGACACTATTTGGTTATGTGACATTTTCCCCAGTTGTCCATGCATAACACTACCCCCATAAAGGGTTTATAAAATAATTGTAACTTAGTTCTTGGGAAATATTTCCTCTAATGAATTTAGAATGTTTCCCATATCATCAATTGGATTCATGAATTTCTTAAGAAACAGTTTATGATTTTTCATTTCATATGTGAATATGGAAATATATTTATAAACAAATTATCAATAAATTGGGAGAGTCTTATACCTTCGTTCAAAGCTAATGACCTTAAATTAATGCCACACAAAGTCTTCACTACATGACCTAAAATTACACAGTACTAACATTCTCACTTCATGACTTAAAACATCACAATACCAATGTTCTCATAGTATGAATGACCAGTGAACAGTACAAATGTCCTCACTGTAGAACTTAAAACTGCACATAAATAATACACATAATTTGTATAGATATGGGTTTTCTATTCATGACATATGTCGGTATAAAATAGACCTTTCATTCTTAAAAATTGTTTCCACAGATGAACACCCCATTGTGGTCATGAGTCACCAAAATCTTAGTTCCCCCTATCTATCTACAAAAAAATAGTTAAATTCATAAATATATCTTTTTCATTACTATGCAGCAAGTGCCCTTAGGTGGCCTTGCATAAGTTTCATACACAATGGGTCTGTGAGCCAGAAGATGCCACTATTTGGCTATGCAACATATACCCTAGTTGGACAAGGATAACAAAACCCCCATAATGGGTTTTTCAAATAATGGCATCTCTGTTATGGGATGTGAATCCCCTTTTGTTGATACATGTTTTAGATTTTATGGCCATAAAAATCATGGATCATGATTTCCCTTTGAAATATTTAATGAATATTGAAGCAATTATTAGCTACAATGTCTTATTTAGGAACTAATCTCAAAATTAATGGTCCAAGATATTCAACTATAAATAATAATCGTTTATAGTCTGACTTCAATGACTGTAAAATGCCAATAAAAAGAGACATGGTACTCATTAAATTGAGAACCTGCAAAGGGAACTCTAAACAAAAGTCGGGTCTTAGCACACTAAACGTAAATTTTTTTATGATTTAGGTAATATTGAACAATATAAATTCAAAAGATATGTAATCTGTGGGGTTTTCCAGGTATCCAATAAAAAATAAATTTATCCTCATTATGTCCATTGGCGTAAGAATTTTTTTTAGCACTCAATTCTTGTCATGTAATCATGGTTGTCTAACATGAAGGTATAATGATTGAAAAAAAATCATCATCATAATTACCTTTAATATTGACGAAATCGAAATGAGGAATGAATACGTATATGATTGGATATAAGAAATCCCTTTAATTTACATGGAATTAGAGGGACATCTGCATAATGGGGCCTCTCTATCATGCATCATAATAAACTCTCAACATTACTCTTCATTTGTTGAATAGTTTCATAAGCCTTATCAACTTCATATTGATGTTGATATATCTAAGAAACTCTAGGATCCTCATCCTGACGAAGTGATTCCATAGTAGTTGAAAAGGATTTTATCCTCTCTAATTGGGAATCTCCCAATGTTTGATTCAATTTCCGAAGTTTGTTATAAACCATCTCCAGTTGCTGTTGGAGATATAATGACTATTTCTTGGATTATTTTATTTGTTTTCAAATTTTGATCGATTTCTTGTTATGATTTTCCTATTCCTCAATTACTCCAGTTTGAAAGCCCTCAATATTGATAAGTCATTTAGCCACTTTAAAACCCCATATCAACTTATTCTACCACTCTCTTCAGCGAATGACCTCTTTCATAGCATCATGGACTAGTTGATAATAAAATCCATTGAATCCCAATACGCCGAATAATGGTGGGAGTATGTAAAAATTGGTACATCGGTTCATCTAAAGGCTTCTTAGTAATTATTCTCCAAATATGCACCATGTATTCTTACGTGCCATTCCCAGAGAATATTTCATCTCTATGTCTGAATCTGAGTCACAATGATGGGGTAAAATCTACACTGTAAACAGATCACTTAAAAAGTTTCCTTTTTCTACTTCTCTCAGAACAATAGAAGCCTCACCTTCTAATCTGGAAGATGATAACCCTAAATGATAAATCAAGGTTGTTGTCATTTTATAAATCAAATAAATAGATATGATTCAGATACGTGATTATATTTACCCAATAATAATCCAGCTACATGATTGGATTCATCCCCTCTACACTCAACTTCAGTGATTTGAGCAAATACTTCTTGAGAAGGGGAATTCCAATGAGTTTTCTCATTTATTACATTTGAATTATCTGGAACATCTCTTGATAGAGGATCCTCTAGAGGTATTTATCTATCACCAACATATGGATAGAGTGGAATACCATATTCTTGAATATCATTTGCAACATTTTCTACAGATAAATCTGCATAAGGTGAAATTTGATATAATGAATCTCATAATTAAGAACTATTGTGTACGGAAAATAAAAAAAATAAGGACTTACATCCTTTCAATTCCTCATGAAATTCCCCAAACTCTTTGATGGAACCTGGAATATCAATATATGGATTAAGGGAGTCCATCATTTTAGTGTATGTGGCTTGGAATATTACCTAATCCTCACCATTTAATGTAACTAACAAATGTTGGTTGATGCCCAAATTGGTTCTGATGACATTATTTTCCAGGACCTCTTCAATTCGTACAATAGTATAAGATCTTTCCAGGTTTGTGCCAACATCAGTATTTATTACAAATGGACTTGGGTCCTTATTCCTTTCTTCTAGATCACTAGCAAAATCAGTATTGATTATTTCATGATCTACTGACAAAAGAAACCGATGACTGTATTTAATCTTACCATGGATGCCCTCTCTATCAGTAGATCCAGGAGTGGGTATAACTGAATCTTTTTATGATTTATCTATTAATATAGTAGATTCAGCAACATGAACACGGGTTTCTCCTGGGGTTTCCTTCTCTTCTCTAGAAGAATAAACTCTTAGTCCCTTGAGAGATGAGAGAGACCCAAATTCATATAGAGGAAACCAGATTACCAGAGTGTGTTGAGAAAATTACATGCCCAAACGATAGTATAAATACTTACACATTCATCTAACACTTAAGATCAATATCATTTCTCTCTGGCGTTTCATTTCAAAAGCATGGTGAGAAATTGAAACACTCCACTTGGGAGGAGAAACATGAGGTAATGGTTGAGGATTATTCGTCCCCATTACCCTCGTCATAATTCTCACTTCGGGAGAAATTTCTGGATACATGGGAGGATCATTTGTGGCATCAATGGGGGAGCCTATAAGACCATACTTTAGTGATTCTTGAATTGGTTTGGATCTTCCTTCCCTATATTCACGATGAAAAAATACATTTTCATCAAGATTAATGATTATAAATGGTAATGCAGAGTTGAGACAAAAGAAAAAGGAAAATACATTCTCAGTATTAACATAAATATCCCACTCCTGCTCAGAGTCAAAAATTAAACCTTCCTGTACTCTTAAGTCCATCATATGAGATACTCATTTAGAGGATGGTACTCAATAATTATTTCATATATAAAAACCTCATGCTCCTTAATATACTTATATGCATCATCCATGTTATTATCTGTATTGCAATCAGAAGGTTCTATAATGTCAACAATATCGAGTTTTCAAATTCGATGCTGGAAGAATTCCCCAACACCCCAAATATCTTGGGTAACAATCATCCAATGATGAATGGATGATGTTCACATGTAATTTAATCATGGTATGATTTTGAGTGGAGGGATTCAACACCTTCCGGTTATTGAGCCACTTCAGGCCTCCTTTCTTCTTCATAAAGATCAATAGATGGAATATGAACCTATGTTTGATGGTGGTGACTAGATATCCTTTTCTTTAGAGGTATTACTTTTATAGACCTAGTCTTCATGGTATACCTCCTTTGCAGACATTTTTAGGGCTCTGAAACCTCTGAAACTTCTGTATCATCTTTGTCCTTGGAATTCTTACCATGATTCCCACGTGAAACAATCATTGTAGCTGCTATATGACATATAACTTTATCATAGCCCCTTGAGGATATGTTGAAGCCCATGATTTGGCATATACATCTTCCAATATGATTGATACATCTGATGGAACAATGTAATTAACAATTTGGATTCCTCTAAATCTGTTACAATTCATATTTGCCTCAATGCCAGTGGGTGCTTCTCATGTCTAACATATGCAGGTGGAAAAGTGTTTGATTGTTGAAGGCATATGAACTGATGATCAAAGCTATAAGGAATTTATGCCTCAAATATAGTTTCACCATTAATCTTGGTTGATAATACACCGTCCCAAGATTCCATCATATAAGATCACAGTTCATAATTATTTTCCTTACCATCATCAATTAATGTTTCAATTGGTGGTTTAGGAAAAGATAAGAAGCTGAATTCTACTGAGACATTCAATGCCATTAAAATCATATCAAGTCTAAAATTTAGAGGCTGAATACCAAAAAAATTCTATAAAAATACTATGAATCAACCATTGGGTAATCTAACTGAAATCAATACTGAGTATGAAGAATAATGTGTTGCAATCTAGCCCCAAAACACATGGAATGGCCCTGCATTTCTAAATGGATCCATCCCAATGTATAAATGCAAGAGAAGATGTTATATTCATTCAAATACATGGGTTTCAAACCAAATATACTTCCCTTATACCAATTTAGATACTATTAAAAAATTCCCTGATCTTACACCACCTCCGAATTCATAGACTAGAAGAAAATAAACTCTTAGCCACATAAAAAGGAATAATGCTAAGCATACCTTTTCTTCTATATCGTTTTTTTCTGTATAGCCTGGTGCTTATAGTCACCCCTTTCTAATGTACTCCAATATGTGCCTAAACTACCTCTGTTATTTTGAGATGTAAAAATAGTAGTATGTCAATAGGTTGGACTTTTCTCTGTTTTTGGTTCTCAGAGGTCTTCCATCCACACTCTGGCATGAATATATTTCCTATCTTTGGTTAAAATATTCATTATTTTAAATAATTCATGGGCCTGCGGTGATTTTCTCATAGAATCACCCCATGTTGTAACATGTGGAAGTAATTAATCATACATTTCCCCAAGAATGGGAATTCTAGATATTTTGTAAATATCCCAGAGTATAATACCATCTTCACCATGCGTCAAATGGAAGGAATTTTTTTGTGGACTCCATTGGCACAGTAATTCAGAAATGAAATCATTTTTATAAACATATGTTTCCCCATCCAGATATCTTCATAGATATGAACATTTGATAATTCCTTTTTGAATTCTTTAGAAGCCTAACGCACTCAGAATGACCACATCCACTCGGTTTTAACACCTCTTCCAGAATGAAGATCCCAGTCTTCCATCGAACCATTAGATTTGTCTGTTTGAGAAGCCCAAAAAGTGGAATCATAGAAAAGTTGTATTTTCTCTACAACATGATCCTTCATACTATGAGAAAGGCCTCTATGATTATGGATACAAATGATAGGGACTGTTCTTTCTTGTAATGGAACCCTCCTTGCACTAATATTCATGCACTTACAGTTGGATTTTTGAAGAAACCTATTTTTTTGAAAGTACTTCTGAACAGTTGGAGCATGGACATCTTGAAAAAGATCATACCTGAACAAGGATAAGTAAGGAATTCTGGGATAATCCCGTGGGTAAATAATTAAACCCTTGCATTTCCCACAAAGAGTACTTTCAATAACATCATAATAGTCTGGTCTGAAGAACTTCATCATTTCAATTTGATGAGCCTTATCTTCCTCAGTATTGGTCATCAAATGAGTCATTTTTATTACAAAATAATTACCAAACATTCTCAATTAGGTTGTAATTTTAAAGAGGAATTTTTTTTTCAATGGACATAGTTCCCATAGGTCCTTCGACAAGGTCTGTCGCATAGGTCCTTCAATATGGTCTGTCGCGTAGTTCCTTCAACCGGGATCCTAGCACAACACCTTCGATGAAGTGATTTGTTTTAGCTGTATTGTTTAAATAATTTTACCTTGATGAAATTTCATGGGAATTGCGCAAGAGCACAATATGATGGGGTAGGGAGAATGAGCTACACAACGAGATCTATATAATTTTGAAAACACATGTGAAGAAAATCGATGAGGATAAAAACTATTTATAGCTCGCCAAAGCCAATAACTACTTGGACACATGACATGCCTATGTGATAGAACTCTATTCCATACCCCCCATGAACTAGCTATGTGGAAAACATTTTCTATCTAGTAATTTTATCATGGTATTTTCATCAAAAGACTACCTCCGGACTCGACCATCTATCTAATCAGATCCAATCCTGAGGGGGGGGGGGGCTTCTGTTGAAACTAAATAAAGAATACAAAAAGATCATAAGGATCACTATAGATATTTTAAAATATAATGATATTGTTCATTGAGTTCAATGAAAGTAAAATAATCTAAATGACCTGCATGGTATAGCTACACAACCGACCTGCAAGGCAGAGCTACGTGATAGACTTACACAGCAGACCTCCAGCAGAATAATTTCTATGCCCCTACAGAGAGAACATGTGTGGTGGGCCTATGCGGAGGACCTGCATGGATAAATTTTCCTTCAATTAGGCCCATACATTACTATAAATAGAGCACTTGGGCTCCCCATTTCATGGAAAAAATTTGAAAGACTCTTTGAATTTCTATTTGTGTATCTCATTCACTTAGATCCCTCAAATTGTCTCAGGTATCTCTCTAAAACATGATAGAGGATATAAAAATATGGGATACGAATGTTTTTAATTTTTTTAAATTTTTTTTATAGGTTTGGTTCTCCTAAGTGAAACACATTATCTAGTCATCATTCACATCTGTGTGGCATATCTGCATGCCATATCATCATGACATACCTGCGCGCCATAGCTATATGACATACCCACATGACCTACCTACATAGTATAACTGTGCGGTATATCAATAAAGGGTACCTACATGGGATACTTGTGAGAGGTACTTATGATATATAAATTGGTATAATGCCTACATACCAACTCAAGTAATCATTTTAAAATCTGTTCATGGCTAGGTATCTCTTTTCGTGGTTTTCTTATCTGAAAAGGACTATGTTTAAGCCTCCACCAAAACCTCTGGACTTGTCAAACCTTTGGAAAATCAACACCAGCCTGTCTCCTATTTGGGTTTTTATTTCCATAGTCAGGGGTTTCCCACATTTTCTACAAAATGGGGTTAAGAATCATGGAGTGTCTATGGGTTTTGATATTCATAGACACGCAGACCTTTCTCCAAGAAAAGTGTTGGGAAGTTCCCTCTTTGGAGGATTTGGGTTTGGGTTATGTCATCCCCTTTTCACCTCTAAGACTCGGAACCATAGGTCACTGGTAGGGAAGGTACGATTCACACTTTCTCTTCCATGCAAACAAAGGAGAAGTCTCCCTCCCATGCCAGGATCTATTTCAGGGTAACCATCCTGGCATGAGCTCCAAGATTTTCTTCCAGGAGGTAGAATCAGTGTTCCTCCTTTTTAATGGGTGCCAATGACTAGAATGGAAAATGGCACAAGGACCCTTGTAACCCTTTACCTCGCCCGTTAGGCTTTGTCACCATGGTCATCCATCCTTTGGTAGGCACATGACCTTAATTCCTTATTCCTTCCATTGGACATGTGTCCAATGTGAAGAGAACATAGGTAAGGCTTGTCGCCTCGCCCTATTCTCGGGTCACCTCACCCTCTTCCATAGTCGATGCACCTTCATCCACCAACAGAGGAGGAAAAACTTGAATGTTCAAGTTCATTTGTTGAATCATCATCATCCTCTTGTTTCCTATATAGAGCATGAATAACGTGGTCTAAGAGATTTGTAATAATTAAAACATATGAAAAACAACCTCATTAGAATGAACTATGAGATTTCTTATTCCCACCAAAATTAGGATATATAAAAAGCCTTCTTAGGTCCCGAGCTCACTAAAAATACTCTTTAGTAATCCAACCTTAATCCTTTAAATCTAGGCCTCCTCCTAAAGAATAAGCCCCAAATTAAACCCTCAAGCCATTAATGAATCGTTTTTAGGATGTAATCCCAAACTCATTTCCCTCAAAGAACTACAAACTCCTATGCATCTTATTGAAATACGTGTGATTTTATTCCCATCTATATGGGATACATAAGATTCCATCTTATGGTACAAACCCAATATCATAAATCATCCATGTTCTCTATTGGACATATTCCAAATAGGGTCTGATCCTAATAGGAAACTCATATCTTTTCCAAGCTCCTTAGGTTGCTTCAGTATATTTCGCACACTATGTTTTGACTATGCCCCTTCCTCTTAGATTTCTATATCACATGACAATAAACTGTATGACTAGGTCTTTATCACATGACCATAACATGTATGTTGTGTCCCATTCAGTGGAACCAAAGTATGAGGGTTATGATTTATTTGACAAGGATACAAAGGTATCTTAATTTAGGGGCCCGATCCAAAGATCAATCCAAAACTTTATCTCCCTAGATGACAGTAAATTCTAGAGTGCCCCACTGAGTGTCTTAAAAACCAGTGTCATCATAACGATGATTAAAAGAATCTTGAAATATTATATTAGAGGATACCATTGATGGAGAACCTTTAATACATACTAATGATTCTAAATATTACACATGTTAATAAGTGATTGAAAATTCCAAGGGAAACTTATGTAATACTTGGTGAATTAATAATTATTCATGTAAATATCTTAAATTTATAAATTGAGTCCCGGAGTTGACAATAATCACCCCAAAATGGTGTGATGAGTCTGACCACCCACCCTCTCCACCAATGTCTATTCCTAAGAATCATAATATTTAAACATATCGAACACCTACCTTTGTAAGGTAGGTACCTTTTTAAATAATGTAATATTGGAATTTTCATGTTTCAAAAATTAAATCCAATGGAAACTACCTTGAAGAAGTGATTCTTATAACAAGAATACATTTTTCAAGGAACATCGAAACACAAACCTATAATAAGACACAACAATGCAATGACCATATATATCATGGAAGGAATTCCCCATAAAATGAGTCAAACATTATGTAAGTCACTTTTAGGATGTGACCCCTCAATTCATTGTGTGGTACACTACCTCTAGGAAAACCCATAATTGATATCCTAAATCCCTCATGGGGTTTCCTATATTCTTTTCTATCATAGACTTCATGCTTTGTACTGTGACACATCCCCTTAGACTAACATTCCAGATATAGCTCTTATGTCACAATGTGACACCATTCTCTTTATAAAATCACAATGTGAATATATTTTTATGCCTTATACCCTAACTCCCGCATATGGTTCTAAAAGACTCATATATTATATAATTTCATTAATACCAACAATAAAATTCTAAATTACACCATCCATAGTTAATAAATTAAAAATAACAATAGAATTTCATTAAAAAATTATATTTTTAGGTTTACAGTTTTATGTAATTATAACACATCTTAAACTAATATAAAGAATTTATTTCTCAACTAATGTACATTTTTCCCATTGTATATAAGAAAAACATTAATTCATGATAATTATTCAACTCCTATGATCAATTATTCTATGGGTGTTATCCTTGTAATCATTTCACTTATATTTAATATAGTCATAACATATAAAAGGGACACATAAAAAATGGGTTCTCCAATATGATCAATAAGTGAAACATATAACTAAAGCAGTCAAAGAATAAACATGTCTTAACTATTATGGTTATAATAGGTAAACTGCATGATCTAATAATCAACACAAAAGAATTTATATCCTTGAAAATAAATGAAAATATTAATATCAATAATATTGATTTCTTATTATTGGTATTCATAATATCGGTTATCCAAATCATATTATCTCGGCCATGTGCCAAGAAACTATCTTCGTTTGGGAAGATTCATGCACTGAATCCAAACATGTCTTGTCTCCAAAGCCCAGTAGATGCATTGAGGAGATATTCAATTATATGTATATCCTGTCAATTAATTTACTCAAATTCATTTACCATTAGAGTTATTAAGACCACTCATAAAATTTCTTGAGAAACCACCACATGAATGAAAATTGTTGTATTTATTGTGAGTAATACAGTAATCAATAAAAAATCAAACTACATTAGTCGTAAATAACCTAAAATAGTGTATGTAATTTTACGTATTTCAACAAAAGGGAAAAACTGACCATATTCCATCCATATAACGATGGTGGATGGTCAAACAATACATAGTAAACATTTTAATTATCATACCTATTATAATAATTGAATATGGAATACCAATATTTTCCCATATTATAATAAAAGTTATATAATTATCATAACCCATCTAAAGAAAGAATGTTGACTGTTAAAAAATACATAGAATACATTCTAATAGTCATTATTATTGGAATAAAAACATATAAAATGTCAAAGATATTCCCTTTGTGTATAGAATGACATTATTTTTATGTGAACATCATCAAATTTGAATTACATAAATTGTGACGTGTACACTGTATAAATTAATGGGAACATGGATAAGTCAAAAATAGAATAATATTGATCATAAAAAACACAAAAAAATTAAGTTGGAAGGATTCAAAAGAAAATTTACAAGTGAAAAAGTTAATATATATGGGTTTTGACATAATTGGCCAACATCCTTGGAAAATAATTCTTTGAATGATATCATAACAATTTTATTGTTTTATACCATGAAATCAATCCATAAATTAATATATATATATATATATATATATTATAAGATAAATAATTAAACATAAACTATGTTGACCTCACCTGTTTTGATAATCTCAATTATGTTTTAATATACATTGATAATCCTATCTATATGTTAAATTATGTTGAAAAAATATCAAAATAATCATTGGAATATGTTAATCAATAATTATCTATGTTTATACATGTTTCAAAATAATACTAACTCAATCTGGATATGATTTGCATAAGAAAAGATAAGTATTAAGTGGTTTAGTCACTGATACAGACCTACTGATACATAGTCACAGATACAAACATAGTCTACCGATAAGAAAAGATCACTGATAGATAGAGTCTACTGATATATGAAGAGCTACCAATACAGATAGATAGACAGCTACTAATATGAAGTCCACCGATATACAGAGAGAGCCACTGATACAAGCAGCTACCGATACAAGAAGCTACTGATATAGGCAAGTTACTGATGGAGATATCCAACAATACAAGAATGATACATATATAAGAAGAGAAACTGATAAGAAGAGCTACCGATTAAGAGTAATTGTCACTGAGACATAGTCTACCATTATAAAGAGTAACAGCTACCGTTACAGATCTACTGACTCAAGTCCACCGACACAAGCTCACTGATACTTGGAGCTACCGATGGAAACCAGCCACTATATTGCTAAACCCTAATTATGTTTGTTTATTAATATTGGTAATATTCAGTGCTTTTAATGAAATTTCCATTAATTAATTAATGTCTGTTGAATTTCAGGAAACTGTACCTCATACCTTCAGAAGTAATCATACTTTTTGTCGGACCACATGATCTGTAAAAGGGAACCTCAAACTACTGAAGAGAGATAGATCAGTCTTTGCATGCACATATGAAAAAACATTCTGATGATACTAAAGGAATTACTTGCATATAAGAAGAAGGAAGAATACATTCTGAATCTTTAAAACCTGATCATTCAAGGAGTAATGAAATTCAATGATTTCACCTATACTCATGAAGATCAAACTGATCAACATGGACCTAGAAGTCAAATACAAAAACTACAATATGTTTTTCTTGACTAAAATCTAGAGGACTGAAAGATTCATCTACATCAATACAAGGAGTTCAATGATTCACTCAAACCGCATAGATCATTCTAAACTCATCACTATTAGTTTTTCTCCATTGTGTTTTCATTTATTTACATTTTGAGCAGTGTGTGTTATATTCTGTATTCTAAACATACCCTTTCTCCTGTGCAAAACTCGAGGATTTATAAATCCTTACTAAATATTTCCCATACACTCTTGTATCCTAATGCGGATAGTGGTAGAGGTCATGTGTGACATGGACATCCTATGAGCCACTGTTGTTTTTGATTTCCCACGTAGAACTGTGGTAGAGGTCTGAGGACCTTGACAGTTGGAGTTCTGTTGTAATCCTTAATCCAGGGTGTGGATCAATGTTTTATATAACTATTTGAGAAGACTAGGTCTCAGCTTGAGACTGAACCTCTTGGTTAACACTGTTGTGCATACTATTTCCTTTTAAAAAATATCCTAAAATCAACTGCTAATTACTTTGAAATTCAAATCTATTTTAAAGTAACTGTAATAGTTAAACAAGAAATTGTTTGTAATTTTTATTAGACAGTAAGTTATTTTCAAAAGATAACTTAATATTAAGATTATGTTAACTGAGAAATAATCGATCTTTGAGAAACTAATTGAAACCTTTCAAGTTTTATAAATTCACTATAGTTTAATTTTTATTTAATTTGGGGAGATTTTTCTGAAAACCATTTCAACAGGAATTTTAATTGGAACTCAATTCATCCCCCCTATTGAGTGTCCAGTCCAGCCAACGTTTGGTATCAGAGGCTGTTTATTAATAACGGATTTCCAAATACTCTTTTTGCGAAAGTGTTTTTAACTGTGATTTTAGGTTTATCTTAAAGATCTTTAATTTTCTGTTAGTTATAAATTTTTATCGCTTTCAATATATTTTCTAAAATCTTATTATGGATAAAAGACTAGAAGGCCCAGCTACCAATATGCCTCATTTCATTAATGGTGTTAATTATTCCCAATGAAAACTAAAAATGAAAAATCATTTAGAAAGTATAAGATTTGATATATGGACTGCTATAGTGACACAATATATGATTCCAGAAAATGAAATAAGTACATGGGATGAACTTACTAAACCTTCTTATAATAATAATTATAATGTAATGAATGCTCTATATTGTGCTTTAGGGGAAGAATAATATAATCGAATATCTTCCTGTAAGATAGCTTATGAAATATGGGATACTTTGGCTATTTTCCAGGAGGGAACAACGAATGTTTTGGAAATGAGATTGAATACCTACACTATTAAGTATGATAATTTTAAAATGAATCATGATGAACCTATTTATTTCATGTATCTCAAGTTCAAAGAAATTGTAAACACAATGAGCTCACATGGAAATGTTGTTCCTGCAAAAGAGCAGATCATGAAGATACTAATATGTCTTCCAGATAGATGGAGAGGCACATCAGTTTCAATTAGATAATCTTGTGACATTAGTGCTTCTCCTGTCAAGGAACTCATTGGTAAATTTATGATGTATGAAGAATAACTGAAAGTAAATAAGGAATAAGATTATGAACCAAGAGAGAAGTATATAGGTTTCAAGACATCTACATCAAAAAATAAGTCCAAAGGGAAAATTAAAAGTGAATTCGATTGTTCAGGCAGTCAAGAGAGTGCCTCTGACAGTGATGCTGAAGTGGCTTGGATAGCCAGAAGATTCAAGATGTTTTATAAAAAGAAGAAGTTTTTCAGAAAATCCAATTATAAGGGAATGTATGATAAAAAATGACATTGGAATAAGGATTGGAAAATAACTGAAAAAAGGGATGACATAGTCTGCTATGAATTCAAGAGGAAAGGACATGTGGAACCTGACTGTCCAATATTAAAGTACAAGAAGAAATATGAGTACAAGTACAACAAAAATAATAAAGCTATGAAAGAAACCTGGAGTGCTTCATAAGACACTCCAAGTGATTATGATTCCACTCAAGATGAAAAATCTCAAAAAACTAATATTTGTTTTATGACAAACACATCTTAGGTAACATTGGATAATCTTATTTTAAATTCTTATTAATCTGGAGATGATTCTAATTCTACAAAAATGTCAATTGAAGAGTTATTTTAATATTTTAACATTCTACAAGATATATGGAATGATCTGAAAGACATGTACAAAAACATAAAGAAACAACATGCTTTAACTAGTGTTGTAAAATCTGACCAAGAAGTAGAAAAGTAAAAGAATGATCAACTGTTAGAAGAAAATATTGAAATGAAACTGTCTAATTAGAAACTCAGAAATGATGTGGAAAAATTTACTAATGGAAAGAACAATCTTACAAAAATGATCGGTAAACAAGTAGCACCAACGTATACTACTGGGTTAGGCTATCAACCTGGACAATCACATATCCCAAAAAATTTAATTATTCCAAAAACTAGATAGTTTGCTGCTAGTTCCTGTTATGGGAATTCATATGTCTCAACTATTTATTCACATAGTTATACATCAAACAGTGTTTATATTTCAAAATAATTTTAATCTATAGATTATATGAAACCCATTAGACAAATTGGAGTACCAAAAGTTTTGCTTACCAACCTTTCTAGACCCAAGAAAATCTAGGTACCAAAATCATATTCTGTCTAAACATGTTTTGTAGGAAACCTGCATAAAAAGATCTTGTAGGAAGACATGGTACTTGAACAATGGATGTACTAGACATATTAAAGGAGACTTCTCTTGTTATAAAATCTTATTTAGAGTTGAGGGAGGACATGTCACCTTTGGTGATAACTCGAAAAGAAAAATCATGGACTTTGGCCAAATTGGTAACACTGATTCAATTTTTATATCTAAATTTTTAGTTGTTGATGCACAAAATAATAATCTGTTAATCATTTCTCAGTTGTGTGATGATGGATTTAATGTTAAGACTGAGAATGATTCTTGTAATATTTTTAAATCTAAAAATGTTTTAATTTTTTCTACCTTAAGAAATGAAAATTTTTATGTTGTGGATTTAAACTCTTTAGCTATGAAAAATATTACGCATTTCATAAATAACCATGGATTTGGCATGGAAGATTAGGACATTTTAATATACACTCAATTAAGAAATGGATTAAGAAAAATTTAGTTAGAGAACTACCTATACACCAATTCCCATCAGACAATGTTTTTTCACCTTGCCAAAAGGGAAAAAAACTTAATGTTTCTTTTAAATAAATGAAATAAGATTCAACTTCTCAACATCTTGAGTTGGTTCACAGGGATTTATTTAGACCATGTAGAGTTTCTAGTTTCAATGGGATGAACTATGTCTATGTCCTTGTAGATGACATTTCTACATATACTTGGGTATATTTTCTAGCTCACAAAATTGAATCTTGTTCTTACTTTATGAAATACTCTATGTCTGTAGAAAACCATAGTGGTCTTAATATTAAAACCTGGAGAATTGATCATGGTCGTGAGTCTAAAAATAATGAATTTGAATCATACTGCTCACAAAATGGCTATAATCACAATTTCTCTACCCCTAGGACACCTCAACAGAATTGTGTAGTTGAAAGAATAAATAGAACACTTCAAAAAATTGAAAGGAAAATGCTAAATGAATTTGAATTACCTATTTATTTTTGGGAAAAATCTCTTAATACTGCTTTTTATGTTATAAATAGACACTTGATTAGACCTGTTCTTAAAAATACCCCTTATGAACTGTGGAATAATAGGAAACCTAAAGTTACTTACTTCAGTTTTTTTTGATGCAATGTCATTATTCACAATACTAAAGATAATATTGATAATTTTTTATCCAAAAGAGATGAAAGAATCATTCTAGGTTATTCTTTATCTAGAAAATCCTATCGAGTTTTTAATAAAAGAACTAAATATGTGGAAGAATCTGTTCACATAAAAATTGATGAAACTGATCCGCATGAACCTAAACCTTATCTTGAAAATCATGAAGAAGATTTGTCTGTTATGAACCTTAGTGATAATCTCAGTGAACCTTTTGAAAAGACAACTAGTTCTAGAAATATTCCAAAATAAGCTTCTCATGAACCCGAACCTAGAGAAGAACATGAAATTTCTAGTCCTAACTTTACCAGATCAACTAGGATTCAAAAGAATCATCCTTTAGATGCTGCTGTAGGTAATCTGGATAGTGGGACACATACTAGAGCTTCTCTAAAAACCAAGTTGAACATCAAGATTTTCATTCACAGTTAAAACATAAAAATATCAATGATGCAATCAATGATGCATTTTTTATAATAGAAATGCAAGAATAATTAAATCAATTTGAAAGAAACAATGTCCGAGAATTAGTTGTCAAACCAAAGGATACTTTGACCATATTCACTAAATGTGTTTTTAGGAATAATGTTGCTGAGTCTGGAAATATATTTAGGAATAAGGAAAGACTAGTTTCACAAGTATATAGTCAATAGGAAGGAATAGACTAAGAAGAAACTGTTTCACATGTAGCTATATTAGAATCTATTAGGATTCTACTTGCCTATGATACTCATATGAATTTTTAGTAATATCAAATGGATTTTTAAAGTTCTTTTCTAAATGTTTTTACAATTGAAGATGTTTTTGTTGAACAACAACCTGGATTTACTAATCCCCATTTTCCAAATCATGTTTTAAGCTTCTTAAAGATTTATATGCTTTAAAACAAGCCCCATGAGCTTCGTATGATATCTTTAGTAGTTTTCTTATTTCAATATATTTTTCTAAAGGGATTGCTAATACAACTCTATTTATTAAAATAATTTCCAAAGATGTTCTGATAGTACAAATCTACATTGATGATATTATTTTTGGATTTTCTAAAATTGCTTTTTGTATTGATTTTTCAAAGAGTATGCAAAATGAATTTGAAATGAGTATAATGGGAGAACTCAAATATTTTCTTGGATATCAAGTTTTTTCAAATGAAAATGGTATTATCTTAAATCAAATTAAATATAAAAAGTATTATTTAAAAAGTTTTGGTTTGGATAGTAGTATTGGTAATGACACACACATGTGTATCACTTGTATGTTGGATGCTAATGAAACTGGAAAACTAGTGGATCATACCAACTACAGAGGTATGATAGGGAATCTTCTCTATATTACTGCCTATCGACCAGATATTATGTTTAGTGTGTGTATGTGTGCAAGATTTCAAGATAATCCAAAATAGTCACACTTTATTGTTGTTAAAAGAATTTTTAAATATCATAAACATACTAGTAACATAATATTATTTTATCCAAAAGTAAAATCATTCTATATCATAATTTATTCAGATTCTGACTTTGTTGTTTGCATGTCAGATAGAAAGAGAACTTCTGAAACATGTCATATTCTAGATAAGTCCCTCATATCCTGGGGTAGTAAAAAGAAGAACTTTTTTGTATTGTCTACTGCTGAAGAAGAATATATTGCTGCTGATAGATGTTGTTCACAAATTCTGTGGTTGAAGCAATCATTATTGGAAAACGTATATCAGTTTAGACATGTATCTATAAACTACCATAACACATGTATCTATAAACTACGATTACACTAGTTTGATCAATATCTCTATGAATCCCATATCTCACTCTAGAACCAGACACCTTGATGTAAGGAAACAATTATTGAGATATCATTACCAAAAGGGTGATATTAGTCTTGAATTTATAGGTACTAAACATCAATTAGCTGTCATATTCACCAAACCTTTAAGTACAAACAGGTTAAGTTACATTAGACAATAGTTAGGAATGATAGAAATTGTAAAACCCAATCCTCACTATTATCCAAATCATCACCATTAGAAAAATTTTCTTTATTAGCTAAATACTCAATGTTAGGAAAACATCACCACTAGAAAACCTCATTGTTAGGAAAGCCTCACCACTAGAGACCTCACTGATAGATAAACCTCACTATCAGGGTTATCACTAGTAATTGTCACTGATATGTCATGCGCTATCTGATTTTGGTTTTCCGTAACCAAAACTATTATTTTGTTCAGTATAATTATTCTTATTACATTTATATACCTAAATGATAAAAACTAATCCCTAATCACATTTCAATCCACTGCAAACTCTCCTCGCTTCAATCCTCACTTCTCGAACCCCCGCATTACGTGTAACCCTAAGTTTTTCGATTGGAGATGGCAAGAACAGAACTCCCAATAGTCAGGGATGATAGTGATGTGCCAAGTGCAAAGAAGTAGAAAACATGACCTTAATGTAGTGGTAGTGAAAGTCGAACAAGGTCGGAGAAGTGTGCAGTGAACCTGCATATTCCGAATAGAGAAATATAAATTGAAACCGAACTCCCTGAGAAATGGATCATTCCTAGAAAGTCATTGGTTCTAAGTGTATTTGACGAACAAGGATGGCTTGATTGTTTTGAAAATAATAATGGACTTCATTATATGAAGTTTTTTAAGGAGTTATATGATTTTTTCGTTTTGCGAAGTCTGAAGAAGAAAATATAATGTTTTCATTAGTGAATGGAAAAAAATTCGTTTTCTTCTGTTGAATAGGCTGAATGTCTGAATTTCCTGCATGAAGGTGTATTTGGTTATACCTAGACGACAATACCTCCTAAAAATGACAATTTTGACTATGAGGTTTCTTTAGAAGAGCTCACTGGTAGTGAAAAAAAATGTAGTGGCTGCTGAGATGGATGGAGAAAACTGGCTGTTATTTAAATTAATCCAACATGTGCTATGTCTAAGAAGAAGGGACATTGAAAATCTGAGATACCTAGATAATTATTACTTTCATTTGCTGAGGCATGGTGTCATGGTAAATATGTGTAGGTTGTTGATGATTCAAATTGAGGATATGATCATGCCTAAGTCAAAATCCAATGATTTATTCTTTGAAATGTAGAGTTTAGTAATGATCAATGTGATATGAGTAGCTACGTATCGGGATGAGATTGTAGTTGTGAGAAACAATTTTTGCATCATAAGCACAATCTGTATGTATATGAAGATGGGCTAGAACCCATAGAGAAGGAAATGGGTTATTGATGATGACAAGGTGTATTATATGTTCAGTCCAGTTGACCATCCCAATAGGCCATGAGATAGAAGAGATCCAGTTCTAGGACATGATGAATAGGAACCTCAGAATAGTGATGATACTGATGAGGAGGATACCTCTGTAGCTGGTGGAGGGGATCCAGACATTCCTCCATGTCCAGTTTTTGAAGTTGTATCATTTGAAACGGAATTGTTTTTCGAGTAAGCAATGAAAATGCCATTATTTAGGAGGAAGACCATCCTACTCCAGAGAATGAGGAAGAATAAGAATCTAAAAATGAAGCATCTATTTATAAATTCTTGAGTATCAGTCAACTAATTGAGTACTCCTCAATACCTATTAAGTAAATTGTTGAAGTGGCAAGACCTTCATCTAGTCCTCACAAGGATGGGACACCTGATGTGGATAGAGTTGTAGAAAATTCTTCTGAGGAAGACATAACAGCACAAGATGCTATTGATGTACATATACAAGAGAATGTACAGATTGAGTGGGAGTATCCCACCAGACATGGTACTACTTCAATAGCTCATGAAATTGATGATTGGGCAAAGACCCAGGTTTTGAAGTTCTTGGGTTGGACTATCCTGATTCCGAAGTTGAGACACCCATCAGTAGACCTCATGTCTCTTATAATCATCACTATGAAACATTTCCTGAGGATATAGTAAGAAAATATGATCTAGAAAAGTTGAAATATGATATTAAGACCTGTTTTGTAGAAGAAATTACATGAATGGAAACCTTGTTAATATCATCTATTCAATATGTGGTGACTGAATCAGTATCTAGTGTTTTGGATGAATTCAAGACCTTCCAGAATAATGTTTCGAACGTGGCAGTGGATGTTGAATCTCTAAAGAAATCTGTTGAATCTATGAAATCATAATTGAGCTCTAATCTCATGAAAATAAGGATTTGTAATATGTAAAAATTGTAGTTAGCTAAATCGTATTACTTATTGAGGGATTTATGATTTTCATAGAGCAGCATGTCAGCACCCATGACTCTGTTGTGAAAAATCTCATTTGTGGGATGAAAAAAATCATTTAAGGAAATAGTAGACTTTACTGTTGAACCTCTAAGTACAACCAGAACTTCTTCGGATATTGATCAGATTAGATTTGTGATAAGAGAATAGATTGGACATTCTTCCATTAGTGGCACTGTAGACTCTACTTCCTTGACCCATGTGGTTACTACCCCTAGGGATGTAGAGAAAATTGTTATGAATTTTATGAGATAGGACACTGCTTCTCAGAAAGAGGTAAAAGACAAAGTGGATTTATATTTCCAAAGGGTTTACACTAAACATTAGTTGAACAATCATTTAATGATTCTGTTAGAGAACACGATACTACCTCATGTGACTAATGATTTCAGAGAACATGTAAGCAAGCTCGGGGAGTTGACTCATACTCTAGACAAGTTTATGGAGAACAATGATGACTTTATCTCTACTATGGAAAGAGGAGAAGGAATCCTTATGGATGTTAGGAATCTTTTTCTACCATTTTGCATGTAGAAAGTACTCTTATAATTGTTCCTCCAGCTCTGCCTGCCTCTGCTTAGCCTGCCTCCATTCCTCAGATGGCACCAGCTCAGGCAATCATAAGTCTCTCTCCTATGATCACCCATAGGGCTCCACATTATAGACCAGGCACTGTATTAGTAGCTCAGCCTCCTCTGATTATCATGGGTGATCCAAATCCTCCACCCACATCTAACCAGCCTAAATCCTCTTCTAAATCCTTGTGAAAATCCAAATCCTATGCTGCGGAGGTGGATTGAATAGTGGAAAGGACATTTGATAGGAATCACTTGTACTCTTTTTTCCTCACTTTTGTCTTTCTCTGTAATTTTTGTCCCATGATATATATATGATCTTATTATCTTCTAAGTTATATTATTTCTCTCATCCATTTTATACTATTTTTTTGATAATAAAAAAGGGGGATAAATATGAGAAAAATGAGCATAATATAATTCTATAGTATAATTCTACCTATAAATGGTCATAATAAAATTCTATAGTATAATTCTACCTTTGGTTCACTAGTTGTATAATTATACCTCTGATACAGTTGTTTCATACCTCTCATACATTTGATACATTTGAAAATTTTATTACTTACACTGAGAAGTGATACCCCGTTTATATTATACTGATATATTAATGATCGTTTTTTGGATTACAATACCATATTTTGTGATTATCAAAAAGGGGGTGATTGTTGAAATCACCTCTTTTGATAATATAGATTATGTTTTAATATGAATTGATAATCTTGTATATATGTTAAATTATGTTGAAAAATATCAAAATAATTATTGGAATATGTTAATCAATGATTATCTTTGTTTATACATGTTTTGAAATAATACTAAGTCAATATGGATATGATTTGCATACGAACATATAAGAATTAAGTGGTTGAGTCACTGATACAGACCTAATGATACATAGTCACTGATACAGACATAGTCTACCAATAAGCAAAGATCGCCGATAGAAAACGTCTACTGATATAACAAGAGCTACTGATACTCATAGTCAAACTGCTACAGATATGATGCCCACCGATTTACAGAGAGAGCCATTGATACAAGAAGCCACCGATATAGGCAAGTTACCGATGGAGATAGCCACTGATATAAGAATGATAACTATATAAGAAGAGCTACTGATAAGAAGAGCTACTGGTCGAGAATCACTATTTCTGAGACAGTCTACCATTATAACGTCCAACAACTACCGTTACAGATCTACTGACTCAAGTCCTCCGACACAAGATCACTAATACTAGGATCTACAGATGGAAACTACCCACTATATCTCTAAACCCTATTTATGATTTTTTATTAACAACAGTAATATTTAGTGATTTTAATGTAATTTAAATTAATTAATTAATGTCTATTGAATGTCCAGAAACCGTACCTCATACCAGTAGAAGTAATCATTATTTTTGTCCGACCACATGAGCTATAAAAGGGAACCTCGAACTACTAAAGAGATATCGATCAGTCTTTTCATTCACATATGAAAAAACCTACTTGATGACACACAAGGAATTACATGAATTGATGAATAATTAAAAATACATTCTGAATCTGTAAATCCTGATCATTCATGAAGTAAAGAGCTTCAATGATTTCACTTATACTCAAGCTGATCAAACTGATCAACCTGGTCCTGGAAGTCAAATACAAAAATGACACTCTATTTTTCATGACTAAAAACTAGAGGACTTAAAGCTGGATCTGCATCAATCCAAGGAGTCTAGAGCTTCACTCAAACCACATAGAGAATTCTAAACTCATCATTATTTGTTTAGCTCCATTGTGTTTTTATATTTTTACATTTTGAGTAGTGTGTGTTATGTTCTGTATTCTAAACATACCAAGTCTCATGTGCTGATCTGGAGGATTTATAAATCCACTCTCAATATTTCCCTTACACTCTTGTATCCCACTGTGGATAACGGTAGAGGTCAAGTGTGATTGGACAGCCTGTGAGCTACTGTAGTTTTTGATTTCCCACGTAGAACTATGGTTGAGGTATGAGGACCTAGACTGTCAGAGTACTGTTGTAAACCACAATCCAGGGTGTGGATCAATGTTTTATTTAACTATTTGGGAAGAATATGTCTCGGCTTGAGACTGAACCTCTTGTTTAAACCTATTGTGCATCCTATTTCCTTTTAAAATATATCTTATATTCTGTTGCTAATTACATTGAAATTTAAATCTGTTTTAATGTAACTCTGATAGTTAAACTAGAAAGTGTTTGTAATTTTCGTTAGTCAGTATGTTAGTTTCAAAAGATAACACAGTCTTAAGATTATGTTAACTGAGAAATAATAAATCTTTGAGAAACTAATTGAAACCTTTCAATCTTTATAAATTCACTGCAGTTTATTTTTTATTTGATTTGGGGAGATTTTGTTGAAAACCTTTTTAACAGAAATTTTAAATAAAGCTCAATTCACCCCCTATTGAGTATCCACTCCAACCAAAAAACACTATTAAGGAAAATGAATTTGATATTGAAAAAGGAATTGTGAATTAAAACATAAAATATCTCTTAAAAAATATGAAAAATATTTCCAAAAAATAATAATTTACTTGTAAAACTAAAAGGTAAATGTTTTAATGGTTATGTGATATATTTGAAAACATTTTTTTATAAAAAAATCTCTAATAATTTATAATTAAAAATATATATTTTTCTCCGATAAATGAAGAGAGGAGGAAAACCCAATGGTTGTGAAATGAGAAACACTAATTATTATTTTGAAAATACCATTGTTAAAATATAAAATCATATGGAGAGTATAAGACCATTTTTTTAAAAAAAAATTACCAATACAAGAATATAAAATACCATATAATAAAATATTTTGGTGGGAGAAACCATGAAGGGAAGAATTAATATCATGGAAAATTAATATCACTCAATTAAAAGATTCTTGAGTTATCAATATCCTATTCGGAAAAAATATCCCATAAGGTACGAAACATTTGAAAAGTTTTTTATGTGGTAAAAAATGAAAAAATGATAGAATTCCACATAATAAAATAAAATGGTAGAATATACACAAATAATATGAAATTAACTCAATTGAATGATCGTAACTAAATTAATGAATATTGAGTTATCAAAAACTCTTACAATTAGGGTAAAAGATGTGTCGAGATACAATTAAAGAAAAGAAAATGTTTAGGATTACTTTATCAAATTAATTATAAGGTACATAATTTATAGAGGATTGATAGGTTATTAAATAATTAGAACACCAATCAAATGAAACTTAAAATTAATCAAATAACATTTCTTAAAAATTCACAATTAAGGCTAGGAAATGAATTTTTTATTGTCTGGCACTTTAAAAAAATACATTGAAAGTGAGGGAATATAACTGAACATCAAATACCCTGATTAATAGATAATATATGATATTATATATCAAATTGGAATTACTTTACCCACAAAAGTGAAATTTGGTTCATAATTCCAATTGTAACACCCAAAGCTTCCATGGTACGCTTCTCTTTGAATAATACAGTAGATTGTGTTGTACGCAACTTCGAGTTCTAACACCCACCACAAGTAATCAAATTAGTCGTTATGAATAGTAATACACACTTTTTGAAAATTTATAAATATTATCTTTTAAAATGGACTTCATTTTTGGATTTTTAATATCAAAATTATCCTAGGTTAAAATTTTGGTATTTTTCTTAAAACTTTCATATTTTGATGAATAGTGAAAATTACTAAATTTTTACTAAAAAAAACTTTTTTAATCGAAATAAATAATAGTGATAAATTTTGAATTTGAGTTATTTTAAAGTATAATTATATTATATTTTTACCATTTAATACTATTCTGGTCATTGGGCATAATTTCAATTTTAAACTCGACATAAGAACGTGTCAATCTTTTGATAGTTATTATTTGTTAAAAATATGCATTTTTTTACAACAGGAATTAATTTTAAATATATTTCTTCCACTTATGTGTTTCGAATTTATAAAAATTGATTCAATATTCATAATAATGAGGTCCAAATTTTTTGAATAGGTATGTTTTATTTTAGACATTTTGAATAATTACTTCGGTAAATATTTTTTTACCATGGTTAATTGGTAAATCTGGTAAAGAAGGGTAATAAAATAATATTATAATAATACTAAATTAACTTAAAACATATATTTAACCTATTTTTTTTACATATCTGAACATTGGCATCTTTGGGTCGATTTTGGGAGCCAATGAAGCCACTTGTAAGTGATAATGACACTTTATATTAATTAAGTTAAAGTAAATACAAAAATGACATAAGAAAATATCTTTTAGAAAAACAGTTTTTACATTGGATTATATATATTATATATTTTAATATAAATATTAATTAGAAATTTAAAAATATTTCCAACATCATGGTATTTTTTTTTAATTTTTAGATATCTAATAAACTAAATTATTTATGACACAATAATGATGTAGTTTTTACCTCATTAATAAATGATTTAAATAAATAAGATTATGAAGACTAAAATAATACCCAAAACCTATCCAATTATTGTAGGATGATTTAATTTCGATCATGATTCATCTCATCTTTATCTTTAATCTGTTTTTGACCTTAAGAAACTGAATATCATTATATAATAAAATATTATTTTCAATCTATCATAAAGAGCCCATCCTCCCCCTTACAAAAGTACACTACTTATAACCAATTCCTCACACCTCTCAAACATTTTGGATCGTCCAACGTCTACCCAATTAAGCTTCCTACATCCATCTACTCCTCCTAGAAGCCTTACCTTAGGCAATAAGGCACTTCATGATTCCTTTCTGTTTCAAACCAGAGGGAGTTACCCAAATTAAAGGTAACAATTTCTATTAGCTTCTTTTATTTTATTTTACTTCTACAACCCATGAACTATTCTTATTCTTTTCTTTTGTAACAAAACCAATATAATCAGTATACTAGGATATTTTAATGTGAATTATTCAAACTAAACTTACACAGACATCCATCTAATGGGTGACGAACATGATGTTTCTGTGGATGGAAACCAAATGCCTCACGAAATGATGATTGTTCAATTATCTCCTACCACCCCTCATGGTGTCCATTATGATGGTACTATAATTAAATATGATATTAATTATATTTGTTTTATATATAAGCTTCTGTAATTCCATTTTATAGAATAGCATTATTCATTTCATGTTGTATATATATATATATATATATATGATAATTTCATTTGAGGAAGTGCGGACTACCGCCCCCTTAAAGTGATATGACTCATTCATACCATACATGGAACATATAAAGGATAGTGTTAATGGACTTATGTAACATATATATGATATTATATTATTCTGGAATAATAATATACCTATGTATCATTTGTTTTTGATTCCTTTTAAAAATAAAAATGAAATGGAAGTAGTATTTGTGCGTACGTACGGACTACTGTCTACACGAAGGCGTTGAGATTCATTACCCATTGTATCCATTGAATACTATTTTCATTTGATGATTAAAAATAACTTTTAAGGACTTGATATAATTCTGGATATTAGTAAGATACAACCTATGGATAAAAAACAAGGCTTTTGTAACAAAACATATAAATGAAAACACATACGTGAACACCCGAAACAACGATAATACTAAAATATTATTAACAAGGAAATATTAAAATATCATATATGATATCATATTTATGTATATGATATCAATAATTTAACTGTTATATAGGATGTCAACCAACCCTCGACCAAGTAAAAGTTCAAGATAAGGGTTTATTTCACAATCTCTTCATTATCCGAGGTTGTTTATACGTAATTATCTACTGAGACCACTTTATCATCCACATCCATGTTTCATAATAATGTATTTAAATTTTTTTTTACTATTTACTAGAAAATGGGTTAAATTCATTTATACCCTTACGTGTTTTTAAAGGAATCATTCCGCCATTTTCCAAACAAGGTGCTTTTTTTTCTTTTTCAACAAATTTATGGTTGGAATGTTTTTTAACTTATACGACAGGTACGACTATTTTCCACCGTTATGACATCATCAAAGAATCACTTAAAAGATTATATGAATATTTTAAAAATAAATTTTTTCTTTACAATTATGTGACACTTAAATTATTTCAAAATAGAAAGAGATATTTCTCTAAAAATGGTTTTGATTCCATCTATGTCAACATCCTTTGATGGGTTATATTTATTTGAAGTTGATTTATTATGATACAAAACTTCCATATTGTATTGAAGTTTTTGTGATATGTTTGACAATGTATGTGCTATTTTTATAGAATTCATTTTTTATGGTTATGTTATTGAAATTTTGTATGCTAGTTTTATTATGAATGTTTATGATATGTTTAAACCTTTTCATATGACGAATGTATTGGACTTAGTAAGTGACAGGTGGAGCCCACTATAGCTCCTCAAAGCATCAGTAGGTCACATGATACAACTAGACGTGGAATAGGCTGAGTCCCTTTAACAATTTTGATATATGGTTTTGGCCAAGGCGTTAATCATTTTTAGACGTTTTGGTCACGGCCTTGAAAAAATGTTTTATAATGTCCGAAATTATATATTTATACATTATGAAAATAATATTGATGGTACATATGGTCATTCGACTAGTAGTATACCAATGATTATGTTTTATTATGGCATTATTTACTCTGCTCATATTCCTGCCATAAAATTATTCATGTTTATTATTGGTAAAGGCATGTGGTTTCAATTATTCACCATACTTAATATTTATGTTATCTTCTGCTGTTTTTCATACCCTTACTGAGCATTTGATCTCCACCATTTATTATGTTTAATTTTCCCATTATTTGAAGATGTTTGTTATGAGTGACTTGCAGGAATTATTTAGGAGGCTTGGATGTTTCCAATGGAATAAATTCGTGTTGTTTTTTGTTTCAAGTTTTAAAGTTGAACTTATGTATGAATCTTGTTTACAACAATACTAAATTGATCGGTCTTTCGAGACAAGATTTCCCTGTGATCATTCCAATGTCATGTAATAATGCACTGACTCTGGGTAACTGGGATCAGGGCGTCATAGTTGGTATTAGAGGATGTTTAGTACAATCCTTGGATTCGAGATTTAGATAAACTCTGATTAGAGCACATAGACCTAAGATTGAATTTGAGGATTAGAATAGAATAACATCCTAGAATATTGGTATTGTAGATATTTTGTGAGTTTTCCAAGCAATACATCTCTGTTTGGATACGAGCAGGTAGAGGCAGCTTTGGCACAGATGTACCTAGGGGTAAAACCTAAAAACACCACTTTGAGCTAGACTCGAATGGGAACTGGTGCACGAAAATGAGCCTTGCTGCACTCTTGGTTACGACACTCCTGGGGGATATGTTTAGGATAATCTAATTTCTGTTGTGAGCCATTATGAAGAGTTTATGAGTTTATACTTCCTGAAAGAATTTTTTTTATAATTATGGATTATATCAATAAACTATTCAATTTATGTTAAGTGTTTTACAAGTTTAGATTTATGTATTACGATTCCTAAACTAATCTAGTGTATGCCATTGTTTAGAAATGGTGCCTAGTGGAAGGAATGTAAATTGTATCAATACACGCACTCTATGTAGGGATTTACCTCCTATTCAAGATAATTATAGATGAGCTGGTGATACAACTAGTACTGATGATCTTATCACCATACATGGACAAATCACTCAGGTTATGAATAATAACCTTACCCGGATGGACCACCCTCTTCCATAGCATGAAGGATCAATTTTAGATCAATTCATGAGGAAAAAAACACCTACATTAAATGGTATTAAAAATACATTGGTAACTAAGATGTGGATAAGTTCCCTAGAGAAAATATTTCAGGATTTGGGGAGTAGTGAAAGGGAAAAAGTTGTCATGGCAGTTTATTGCCTCACTGGAGATGCTGATCAATGGTGGTCATTGATTCGAAACAAAAAAAAAGATGATGAAATATCAAATATGGAATAGACGGAGTTTAAATATCTTTCCTTAGAGAAATACATTCCTTGTGACCATCGACCAGATATGGAAAGGAAATTTCTCTGTCTGAGGAAAAAGGAAGATGAGAATGTTGCAAAGTATGAGGATAAATTTACGAGGTTAAGAAGACATGCTGGAGATTATATACATAACCCAAGAAGTAATATTGATCATTTATTTTATGGTTTAACACCATTTCTCCGTCGAGCATTAGTATCGCAATCATTCTCATCATACGAAAATATTATCTCGTGTGATTTCAATAATGAAAATGAATTCTCTAAGTCTTATGATTTTCAATCAAAGAAAGAGAATAATTGATCTGCTAAACACTCTGGGAAAGGAAATAAAGAAACAGGGAAGAAGGGAAGAATTGAATTTCATCCTTGTGATAATTTTGGAAGGAAGCACCCTGGCGCCTGTCTAAAAGGAAATTGAGTATGCTACAAATGTGGATAAAAATGCCATCTAGCTTGTAATTGTAAGGGGAAGAAAGAATCTACCTATGTTTAATGATACACTTTTAGGGAGATGAGACATTATTCAAATGAATATCCGATTAATTAGGGGAAATAACATCAGAAAAGGCCAAGGGATCAATGCCAAGCTTATGTAATCACTACTGCTCAGGTAGAATCTCCGAAAGACATTGTGACATGTCATTTAATGGTTTTCTCAAGTTTATAAAATTCTTTATTTGATTCTGGATCATTGCATAGTTTCGTATCTTCACAGTTTGCTAGGAAAATTAGATATTTCCAATTTGATTTAACAAGGGATTTTCCAGTCAAAAATCGTAAGAGAAGTATCATTGCAATAATGTTTTGTGAATCCATTCCCATTAGAGCATATAATTGTTCTTTATCTACTGATATCACTGTCATATATATTATTTTATTTGATATAATCCTCAGTATAAATTGGCTTTTGGACCATGATGTAATGATTTATTATAATAAGAAATAGGTTACGATTTTTGATGATGATGATAAGGAACTCCTTATATTTAGAGAAGAATCATCACCACCAAATTCTTATTTAGATCCACCCCCAGTAGCTAAACTAAATTAAATTATTGGGGAGGAAGATAATGAAATAACTATGGGTGGGGAAATGAATTTTAAAATTGAGGATGTACCTATTGTGAAAGAATATGTTGATGTTTTTCCAGAGGATTTACCTGAAAATCCTCCAGAATGAGAAATTTAGTTTTCCATTGATTTAATTCCTGGTTCAAGGCCTATATCGATGTCCACTTATAGAATGGCCACTATGGAATTATTGGAACTAAATAAAAAACTAATGTAATTGAGTAATAAGTGATTTATTCTCCCTAGTGTTTCTCCATGGGGAGCCCATGTTCATTTTGTAAAAAAGAAAGATAGATCTATGATATTGTGCATTGTTTACAGGGAGATCAATGCTATAACAATAAAGGATAAGTATCCCATACCTCGTATTGATGATTTATTTGACCAACTGCATGGAGCTCAATATTTTTAAAAGATTGACCTTTGATCTGGATACCATCAGTTGTGTGTGACGAAGTAAGACATTCTGAAGATAGTATTTTGAACCAGGTATGGGAATTACTAGTTTACAGAAATGCCTTTTGGATTGGCTAATGCACCCTCTGTCTTCATGGATATAATGAACAATGTTTTCAAGGAATATCTCAATGATTTTATAGTGGTATTTATTGATGATATCTTGGTATACTCCAAATGATACTAAGATCATGAAAATCACTTGCGCATTATCCTGAAGACTCTTAGAAGACATGAATTATATGTAAAGTTTTGAAAATGTGAATTTTGGCTTTAGGAGATTTCTTTTCTTGGCCATATTGTCTCTAAGGATGGAATTTCCACTGATCCTTCTAAGACCAAGGAAATCCAAGAATGGCCAGTACCAATGAGTATAACAAGGGTACATAGTTTTATTGGTTTATCAGGTTATTATCGACATTTCATCTAGACTTTTTCCCAATTGGCTAACCCATTAATGCATCTCACAGAAAAAGGGGTTAAATTTGTTTGGACAAAAGAGTATGAATAATTTTTGGAAGAACTGAAGAAATGATTAATCAATGCTCCGATATTGACTCTACCATCAGGGAATTATGGGTTTTTTATTTATAGTGATGCATCGAAGAAAGGAATTGGTTGTGTCCTAATTCTGAGTGGTTGGGTTATTTCCTATGCATCATGGAAACTAAATATTCAAATGAAAAACTATCCTACTCATGGTCTTGAGTTATCAGCTATAATATTTTCATTGAAGATTTGGAGACACTATCTCTATTTTGAGAAATGTGAGATTTATACTGATCAAAAGAGTTTGAAGTATATTTTCTCACAGAAAGAACTCAACATGAGGCAAATTCGATGGCTTGAACTACTAAAGTACTATGATTGCATGTTACACTACAACCCAGGGAAGGAAAATAAGGTGGCAGATGCTTTGACCAGAATGGATCATAGAGTTTTGAACAAAATGAGAATTGAAAGGGATCCAGTTTTCATGGATCTAGAAATGTTGGATATGGGAATAACCATGGAAGGTGAAACATCGATATTTTTTCAAATTTTTTCCAAACCATCTTTACTAGAAAGGAAAAAGTGTTCTCATACCGATGATAAAGAGTTTCATAAGAAGATTAATGCTATGAATGATGGAGGATTGATTGACTTTTTTTATGAAGGTGGAATTTTGAAATTTGGGAAGAGACTTTGTGTACCCGATATACCTGATCTAAAAAGGGAATTGTTGGATTATGCTCATAGTTACCGTTTCTCTATACACCCTGGTAGAACTAAGATGTATAGATATTTGAATGATCATTTTTGATGGGACAACATGAAGTGGGAGATTTCTGATTTTGGGTCAAGATGTATGGTTTTTCATCAAGTGGATATTGGAAGGAAACAGCCTGGAGGAGTCATGAAACCTCCTCCCATACTGAATTGGAAATCGGATAATATCACGATGGACTTTGTCATGGGACTACCAAAGACTCCTTGAAGGAGTGATGCAATATGGGTCATTCTTGATCATCTTACCATGTCAGCACATTTTCATGCTATAAGGGAAGATTTACCACTTGAAAGTTTAGCAAGTCAATATATTAATGAATTTTTGAGACATAATGGAGTACCCCTTTCGATTGTTTGTGATTGTGATCCCCATTTTACTTTAAGATTCCGTAAGATTCCTCAGAAGGAATTGGATACTTAACTTCGTTTGAGCACTGCATACCACCCTCAAACAGATGGAAAATCACAACGGACTATTCAAAACATAGAATACATGTTGAGATCTTGTTCACTTGACTTTCAGGGTATGTGGGATCAATATTTACCTCTGGTGGAATTTTCCTTTAACAATAGCTTCCATTCAAATATTTGGATGGCACCATATAAAGCGTTATACGGAAAGAGATGTCGCACACCAACCTGTTGGGATGATGTTGGTGAAAGAAAAATTGTAGGCCTAGAACTTATTGAGGAAACAATGGAAAAGGTAAAGGTAATCCAATGCCACATCAAAGCAGCTCAAAGTAGACAGAAGAGCTATGCTGATAACCGAAGGAAGGGTTTGGAATTTCATGTAGGAGATCAAGTTTTCTTGAAGGTATATTTATGGAATAGTGTTATAAGTTTTGGTAAGAAGGGTAAATTGAGTCCCAGATATATAGGACCTTTCTAAATTCTATAACGAATTGGGACTGTATCTTACCATTTGGCAATTCCGCCATGTCTCTTCAAATTTCACGATGTGTTCCACGTATCACTATTGAGAAAATACATGCCTGACCCAACGCATGTACTCACCATTGAGGAAGTAGAACTGGAACCCAATTTTTCTTATTGTGACGAGCCCATCAAGATTCTTGATATAAGGGAACATGTGCTGAGAAAACTAATGACTCGTCTGGTAATAGTTTTATGGAGATACCATAGGATGGAAGAAGCAACGTGGGAACCTGAGGAACTTATTATGAAGAACCACCCGGTCCTGTTTATGTAGTAATGTCCTAGAAATTTCAAGGATGAAATTATTTGAGGGATGGGAGAATGTAACAACCCATGCTTCCATATTATTCTTCTCTTTGAATAATACAATAGCATGTGTTGTACGCAACTTCGAGTTCTAACACGCACCACAACCAATCAAACTAGACGTTATGAATAGTAATACCCACTTTTTGAAATTTTATAAATATTATATTTCAAAATGGAATACATTTTTGTATTTGGGATATCGAAATTATCCTAGGGTAAAATTTTGGTATTTTTCTGAAAAATTTCATATTTTGATGAATAGTGAAAATTACTAAATTTTAATTAAGAACATCTTTTTTAATCGAAATAATTAATATTGATAAATTATGAATTTGAGTTATTTTAAAGTATAATTAGATTATATTTTTACCATTTAATCCAATTTTGGTCATTGGGAATAATTTCACTTTTAAACTGGACATAAGAAAGTGTGAATCTTTTGATAATTTTTATTTGTTAAAAACACGCTTTTTGTTTTAACAACGGGAATTATTTATAAATAAATCATTGCCACTTCTATGTTTTGAATTTAGAAAAATGGTTTCATTATTTATAATCAGGAGGTAAAAAATTGTGTAAATAGGTAACTTTTATTTTTAGACATTTTGAATAATTACTTCGGTAAATATTTTATTTACCATAGTTAAAGGTTAAATCCCATAAATAAGGGTAAAAATAATATTATAATAACACTGAATTAACCTAAAACGTGTAATTATCCTTTGTTTTGATATATAAATGAACATTGGCATATTTGGGTTGATTTTGCGACCCCATGGAGCCACTTTTATGTGATAATGACACATTATATTAATTAAGTTAAAGTAAATGCAAAAATGACATAAGCATATATATTTTATGAAAACAATTTTTACATAGGGTTATATATGTTATATTTTAGACTATAAATTTTCTTTAGAAATATAAAACGATTTCTCACATCATGGTGTTTTTTTATAATTTCAAGACATCTTATAAACTAAATTATTTATGACACAATAGTGATGCAGTTTTTACCTCATTAATAAATGATTTAAATAAATAAGATTATTAAGACTAAAATACTACCTAAAACCTGTCCAATTATTATTGGATGACTTCATTTATATCATGAGTCATCTTATAATCAATTTTAATGAGTTTTGGTCCTTTAGAAACCGAATATCATTATATAATAAAATAATATTTTTCGTTTTTCCTAAAGAGCCCATCCTCTCCCTTATAAAAGAAAACCACTTCTAACCAATTTCTCATACCTCTCAAGCCTCTTGGCTCATCCAAACTCTGGCCAATTAATCTCTCTACATCTTTCTCTTACTCCTAGAAGCGTTACCTTTGGAAAATGCACTTTATGGGTCCTTTTTTGGTTCAAACCAAAGGGAGTTACCTAAATTAAAGGTAACGATTTCTCTTAGCTTCTTTTATTTTATTTTACTTCTCCAACCCCTAAAAACTTATTATTTTTTTCATTTTTAAAAACAGAAGTATACTCAATATACATGGATGTTTTTATGAGAATTATTCTAACTACACTTACACACTCCTCCATCTAATTGGTTAAGAACATAATGTTTCTGTGGATGACAACCAAATGCCTCACGAAACAATGATTGTTCAATTATCTCCTACCACCTCTCATTATGTCCATTATGATGGAACTATAAATAAATATGATAAATATGATATTTATTTCATATATAATATTCTTTTATTCCATTTTATATCATACCATTATTTGTTTCATGTTGTATATATATATATACGATAATTTCATTTGATGAAGTGTGGACTACCGCCCTCTCAAAGTGATATTAATCATTCATACCATACATGGAACGTATAAAGGATGGTGTTAATGAACATAAGTAACATATATTAGATATCATATTAAACTATAATAATAATATACCTATGTATCATTTGGTTTTGATTCATTTTAAAATGAAAAATGAAATTGAAGTAGCGTTCGTGCATACGTACGGACATCCGTCTCCACGAATGCGATGAGATTCATTCCTCATCATATCCTTTCAAGACTAATTTAATTTGATGATTAAAAATAATTTTTAAGGACTTGATATAATTCTGGATATGAATAAGATACAACCTATGTATAACAAACACGGCTTTTGTAATAAAACATATAAAATAAAATGAGTTAGTGAACACCGGAAATGGCGATAATACTAAAATATTATTAAGAAAGAAATAATGAAAGATCATATATGATATCATATTTATGTATATGATTCTTGTATAATTTAATAACATTTATTTATCTATTATTCAGGAGTTTATCCTACCCTCGACCAAGGTAAAGTACAAGGTAATGGTTTTTTTCACAATCTCTTCATCATTCGAGGTGGCTTAAACGTAATTATCTTCTGGGATGTCTTTATCATCCACATCCATGTTTCTTGAAAATGTATTTCAAAACATTTTTACTATTTACTATACAATGGTTTAATGTCATTTATACTCTTATGTGTTTTTAAAGGAATATTTTCATTGTTTTCCAAACAGGGTACTTTTTGACCTTTTCAACAAATTTAAGGTATGAATGTTTTTTTAACTTATACGTCGGGTGTGGCTATTTTTTGCTGTTATAACATCATCAAATCTTCCCTTAAAATATTATAAGAATATATTCAAAATAAATGTTTTCTTTATAATTATGTGACTCTTAAATGATTTCAAAATAGAAAGATATTTTTCTCTAAAAAGGGTTGTGATTTCATCTATGTCAACATCCTTTGATGGGTTTTATGTTTATTTGATGTTCATTTATTATGATACAAAACATCCATATTGTATTGAAGGTTATGTGATATGTTTGACTATGGATGAGAAATTTTCATACCATTTATTGTTTATGGTTAATGTATTGATATTTCATATGCTAGTTTTAATACGAATGATTATGATATATTTAAACCTTTTCATATGATGAATGTATTGGACCTAGTAAGTGACGGGTGGAGCCCTCTATAGCTCCTAGATGTATTAGTAGATCTCATGAGACAACTAGACATGGAATTGGCTAAGCCCCTTTCCCAATTTTTATATATGGTTTTGGCCAAGGCCTTAATCATTTTTAGACGTCTTGGTCGAGGCCTTGACAAAATGTTTCAGAATGTCCGACATTATACATTTTATCATTATGAAAATAATATTGAAGTTTCATGTGGTCATCTGACTAGTAGAATACCAATGATTATGTTTAATTATGGCAGTATTTACTCAGCTCATATTCCTTATATAAAAGTATTCATGTTTATTATTCGTAAAGGTATGTGGTTTCAATTATTCACCATTCTTAATATTTATGTTATCTTCCACTGTTTTTCATACCCTTTCTGAGAGTTTTTGCTCAACCCTTTCTTATGTTTCATTTTCCGAGGACATGAAGAATTTAGTTATGAGTGACTTGCAGGCATTTTTTAGGAGGCTTGGATGTTTCCAATGGAATAAATTCGTGTTTTTTTCTTTTCAAGTTGTAAAGTTGAACTTATGTATGAATCTTGTTTCCAACAATACTAAATGGATCAGCCTTTTGAGACATGATTTCCTTGTGATCATTCCAATTTCATGTAATAATGCACCAAATCTGGGTAACTGGGGTCAGGACATTACACCAATCATGTCTCAAAGAGAGGAATTTGAAACTAAAACCAATAACTCAATCCTAGTATGTTATGCACATGAAACAATCATCCTGAATAAATAAATTAATTTCCTTAAATAAATACACAATAACCTTATTCATTAACATTTAAAAACCCCATGGATTTATAAATAAATTTAATATTGAATGCATGAAAAACTAGGCCACTTAAAAAACCACTTTTTTATAACCTTGAAGATAAACACAATTTTTCCAACTCTGTGATTTTAATTTAAAAAATTTGACATACATGGTTTTTTCGAGTAAGATATTTAGAGTCTAATATGATCAACATTCAGTTTTCAATGAATAGTATCATACCTATATGAATATTAATGCACCATTATAAATATTAAAATGATCCTTAGGAATATTATCCTCAAACATGAATGTATAAATTAAATTTACTCACCCTATAACTGATATAGAGTATTTTCGAAATTACTAATTATGATTTATTATTTTTCATAGTACTAATTATTTAATTTGAAAAATAAAATAATTAAATTATTTAAAAAAATAAAATATAAATAAATTTATTATTCCAGAAAAAAATTTCCAAAATATTTTCGGATAATTTTATGAGACTTTAGTACGTTTTTGAATGTATTGTTAAATCGGTTTTAAATTTAAAATATGCATTTTTCATTTAAATAATGATTTTATTTAAAAAATAAATTTCTCATATTTATAAAATTATTTTGATAAAATAGAGTTCATTTTTTATTTCTACACATCAAAAAATAATTATGATGTTTTTTTTGGGATTTTCTAAAATACATGTATTTTTTGTGAATATTAAAACACCGTAATTTACAATAAATGAAAAATACAGGATTTATTGAGTCATATATTATGTAAGGATGATTGAATCACACGTGGATTTAAATCACATACACTTATTACTTTTTTAGTCATAATAATCATGACTATTCATAGTCTTGAGCCAAAAATAACAAAAAAATTAATACAATAATGTTAAATGACTCCTCTCCTCTAGTATAAATGCCACACATTGCTCCCTCTTCTCTTCACTACTCTCAAGCCTTGTACATTGCTTAAATTCTGATAAAATATATTCTTAAGATACTCCCCACATGTAGATGCCTTTTTTTCATCTAATGACTAAATCCTCTCCCCTAAAGAGGCTCCCAAGGACGATAGATTCAAGCGGTAATTTCTTCTTTCATTTATTTTATTTTCTTCAAGTTCCATTATCTATTTTTCATTCCACATATCGTTTCCACAAAAAGTTATGAAAACTCATTTACCTTACCTGTACTATATTTTTGTGATCATAATGTAACAATTCATCATCATATCTCTTTTACCCTCCTATTATACTAGAAATGAAAACACCATCGGAGATGTGTTAATTTATCACATTCAGGGATGAAAGGTTTTTAACATCGATTACCAAATTAAATTATGGTAATGGAATAGTTTTTATTGTAAAAACAAATCATAATATATGTTTTATATAAGTTTTAATGTTTTTTTGTTATTTTTTACACACGACATTAATGTATAAAACAAAATGAAGTCGTAGTGATCGAGAAACCACTAAATTAAACCATGAGATTATCATTAATATTTTATCATATGTTCATCCACACCCAATGTAACCAAATTACTTATAAGATTATTTAACCTTCTATATGGACATTAAAAAAATATAACATCAAATTTCAAATTCAATTATAATTTTACATTAACTTCCATACAAATGAACTGATCATGTATACAAATGAAACGAACACTCACAACCAGTGATATAAAATTATTCACCCACAAAAATGTCCATAAATTATATTATTAAAATAAAAACAAATAAAATAAATTTCTAATAGGATATAAATTATGATATTAATAAGTCTAATTTCATAATCTAGGACCTTATTTTCAAGAGAGAAATATATTCAGACTTAATTATGGGGTATTCTACTCGAACCTCCATTTTATCATGGGATACCCTTTGTCTCTCTTAATCTCAATAAAATTATTTTTTATTTATATGTAAACCTAAATACATATGTGTGATATTTAGATATATTTGTACCAACCAGAATCATTGTTTATTTTATGGGAAGTTACCTATTTAAAAAGGAATGCTCAAAAATCCTTCATAATAAATAAGAATATTTGAAGGGAATTTCTTGAAATCATGCCTTTTTTCAAGGGAAATATATAATTTTTTAGAAAAATTTATTACAATAAAATTTGTGTTTTTATTATGAAAAACTACAATAATTCACTATTGGTTTTATAAAAAAAATTTCCAAAAGAACTCATATTTTTAAAGTAAAATATTTTTTATCTCAATAATTACTCAATGATTTTATAAGAGAACTTTCATCTATTAAAAAACCTGGATTTTTATTATGGTATTAAAAATGTATGATATCATATACCATATTTTATTTTATTTTTGTTGATTTTTTTAATATAGGTGTTCTATTTGATAACATTTACCATATTTCCTCAATTGGTATGTGTTTATGTTTAATGCTTGGGTATTTCTATTTACATTTCATATGTTAGTTTTAATATGAATGTACATGTTATTTATGTTTATCCCCTTTCATATGAGGAATGAATTTGATTTACTACATGATGGGTGGGGCATTATATATTTCCTCAGGGCATCAGTAGGTCTCATTAATTAAACTAGTGACTTTGAGCGAGCACTAGGAAGAATGGTTATTATGTTCTTGGCATGAGGCCTTGATGGCGTAATTATGATGTCCGACATTATGCATTACCATATTATAATACTATAGATTTATAGTCCCAATGATTATAAGACTAATATAATATCCATGGTTGTGTTTTATGGAATTATTTAATTATTTTTTATTCCTACCATATTATTCTAAAGTATATTTTTAAAGGCATACATTTTTAGTTATTCATCATGCCTAGTGTTTATATTTATAATTCTTCCACAATATTATTTACCCATACTGATCATTTGAGATCACCCCATTCACATATTTTATATTCCCCATGTTATGAAGAAGTATATTATTATTGAATTTCATGTATAATATGAGACATTATGTTTCATTCAAAATAAGTTGATATGATGTATTTCCATTCATGTTTTAATGTTGAACTTATATAAGTATCTGGTTTTACAAAACTACTAAAATATTTTCTTCCATAGTGATATGACATACTTATAATCACTAAAATGTAACAAAATAATACACTCGCTCCGGGAAACTGGGTTCAGGTCCTTACAGTTTTTATTAGAGGAAGTTTAGTAGAAAACAAGGAAACTAGAATTAGAAAATGTAGATTATGGAACACACCCCAATGATAGTCCTTGAGGATACACATAAATGAACATCCTTGAATTATGTTAAGGAATAAATTATTTGGATCATTATAGAAAAAATATATTTTTTTGGATCTACATGAGTATGTGGTTCTACACAAATATACCAAGGAGTATCAGATCTGTCAATGAGGTTCGAGCTTGACTCGGGGTATCATGGTACATGACAATAGGACTTACTGCCAACTGGTTTGACACTCCTAGAGAATATTATTATGATAATTCATAGTTTCTTTACAATCCATTATGAAGTAATTGCATGTATATTATTCCACAAGTAAACCATGTTTATTATTTTGTGATTAATTGTGGATATGATTTCAATTTCTGCTAAGTATTTTTATAAGATGAAATTATACATTATGATTCATAACCAAATCATGTGTATATCATTATATAGATATGGAGCCTTGTATATGTAATGGAAACCACATTAATTCACATACATCATGTAGGTATTTCCCTCTAATTCATGATAATGATTCTGGCTCTAGGGATGTGACTGATGTTGAGAAAATTCTAACTATATTATGATAGTTGACTTATCATATGACCAATAACCATAACCATATAGAGCATCTTGATCCACAAGGTGGAGGCGATATGTTAAATGGATTATATGAATAAAAATATCTATTATTCAATGGGACTACTAACCCAATCATAGCTAAAAAGTGTATAAGATATCCATAGAAGATATTTAATTCATTGGGATATATGAATGCGAGAATATTTTCATGGTAGTTTATTTTATATCTTGGAATGTCAATCAGTGGTTGTATTTATTTAAAAAAATAAATAAGGAAGAAATTGAATAAATGGAATGGATTTTTTTTGTAAATTTCCATAGAAAAATACTTCCCTCTTGAAAAGTGAGAGCATATGGAAATTAAGTTTATGAATCTTAGGCAAAATGGGGATGTGAATGTTGAAATGTATGAATCTAACATCACAATGTTAGAAAGAAATTTTACAGACTACATACATAATCCAAAGTTGAAGATTAGTTAATTATTTTATTGTTTAAATCCATTCATGCAAAGGGCTTCATTCTAAAAATGATTCTCATCATATGAAGATATAGTTTCGTTTTATATCAATATAGAAAAGGAATTATCTATATCTTAATACATTAAAGGAAATAAAGAGAAGAAGGGGGATGATGAAAACTCTGGAAAGGTAAATATGGAAATAGGGATGATGGTAAGAGTTAACATTCCACATTTTTCTTGTTGTTGTAAGAAACTCCCTGGAACTTTCTTGAAGGGTATGGGTGTTTGTTGAATGTGTTGAGAAAAAGGTAACCACTACCGTGATTTCAAGGCGAAGAAGGAATCTAGAAATTTTTAATGATACACTTTAAAATAGATGGTACATTATGAAAATGAATTTTCTAACTGTCAAGGAAACATTCCACAATGAAGGCCAAGGGAGAAAGACCAATCATATGTTGTCAAAACTATTGTGGTTGATGTTCGTAATGTTGTGGTGGAAGGTAATTTAATCGTTTCATCAAACATCACTAATTCTTTAGTTGATTATAGATAATCACATTATTTTATATATTCCATTATTTCCAAGAAAACTTGATATTTCCATATGATTTAATATATTATTTTCGAGTCGTAACCCCTTGGGGAATTATCATTGGAATAATGATGTGTTAGGCATTCCCTGTTATATTATATGACAATGCTTTATCTGTTGATTTTATCATCATACAGATTATTGACTTTGATATAATCCTCAGTATGGATTTGATTAAAAATTATGCTGTGAAAATATATTTCATGAAGATGTAAGTTACATTTTTTTAGAATTATATTGAATCCCTTATCTTTAGGGTATACACATCACCAGCTGATTCTCATCCTGATCCACCCTTAGTAGCTATACTGGATTAAATTCATAGGGAGGAATAGAATACAATATCTATAGGTGGTAAAAGATTGTTCAAAGAGAAGAAGTACCTATTGTTAAATAATATGTTGATGTGTTTCCCAAGGATTTAGAAAAACATCCACCAAAGTGGGAAGTTGAGTTCTATATTGATTTAATTCTTAGTGCAAGGCCTATGTCAAAGACTCTTTATATTCTGGAACTAGTGGAATTAGTTGAATTAAAGAAAAAAATATAGGAGTTGAGTAGTTAGGGGTTTATTCACCCTAGTGTTTCCCCATGGGGTTCTCATGATCTTTTCGTTATGAAAAATGATCGATCTATGAGGTTGGAAATTAACTATAGTGATATCAATGTTATTGTAATAAATAACAATTATATTCTTCCTCTCATAGATTATCTATTTGTTTCCATACATGGAGCCCAATATTTTCCAAATAGTGACCTTCATTCTAGATATCATCTCTTGTGTGTGAGGAAGGAAGATATTCCAAATACATAATTTCTAACCAGGTATGGGAATTATGATTATACTGTAATGCCTTTTGGACTGACTAATGAACCATCTATTTTAATGGATCTAATGAATATAGTTTTAAAGGAATGTCTCAATGATGTTTTTGTGGTATTTACTTATGATTTCTTGGTATGCTCCAATGGATGTTGAGATCATGAAAATCACATGCACATTATTTTGAAGTACCTTAGAAGAAATGAATTATATGGAATGTTTATCAAGTTTGATGTTTGGCTTTAATCAGTTTCATTTCGTTGACAAATTTTCTCTAAGAATGGAATATTCATTGATCCAGTGAAGAAAAATGAAACTTAGTAATGTCTTAAAACAATAAATATAGCCATGGTACATAGTTTTATTGGGTTATCGGGGTATTATCTGTTTTTCGTTTAGAACTTTTCCCGATTAGCCAACCTGTTACCCATGATTTCTTAAAAAGGGGTAAATTTCATATGGAAAAATGTATTTGAGGAAAGTTATAAATAATTAACGAGGACATTATTGAATTCAATGATACTACCTCTATTATCAGTGAGTGATGGATTTGTGATCTATAGTTTTTTTTATCAAAGAATGGATTTGGTTGTGTCTTTATGCAGAATGATACAGATATTGCATATGCATCAAGGCAATTAAAAATTCATGAAAAAAAACTATCCTACACTACAGGAAAAATCAGTATTTTCAACGGGTTATTTGCGACGGGATCTCTTCCTGTCGCAAATATCCCATCCAAGAATCTATTTGGGACGGGGAATGTAGTCTGTTATAAATAAGCAAGTATTTACGACGAGATTTCTCCTCCTATCACAAATAATTTGACGCGGCTTCTGCACCAAACCGCACTGGTGTATTTGCGACGGGACCCGTCGCAAATACCCGGTGGCAGTCAATAACATTTTGCGATGGGATGTCATCCCGTCGCAAAAACACTGTCGGCAGGTACTATTTGTGACGGGCCTCGTCGCAAATAAGCTTTTAACGGTTGACTGTAATTAATGCGGGCGAGGGTAATTGCGATGGGCCCTGTAGCAATTACGACGATTTGCGACGGGAAGCCCGTCACTAATAATCCTATCACATCTTATCAAACCTATATATACCCCCCATCTGTTTTTTCACAAATCATTCAGATCTTGATTTCTCTCCCTCTTCATTCATCAGTTTTAAAGAGAAAATTTTTTTAGTTGAAGTTTTTTATATGAGATCAATCGGAGGGCGTCAATATCTTTAGAATATCAAAGTTTAAGGTATTTATATTTTATTATTTTTAATGTTTACTTTATTTTTTTATGTTAATTTTAATTGTTGTTTATTAATTCGAATTTAATTAGATTTTTATAGATTTTTATTTATATTTAGTTTTACTAAGAATTTCATATTGTTAGTTACAATTATAAATAATTAGTTATAATTAATATTAATTAGATATAATTAGGAATAAATAGATATAATTAGGAATAATTAGATATAATTAGGAATTAATAGTATTAATTAGGAATAAATAGTTTTAATTAGGAATAAATAGTATTAATTAGGAATAAATAGTATTAATTTGAAATAATTAGTATTAATTAGGAATAGTTAGTATTAATTAGGTATAATTAATAATAATTTGGAATAATTAGGAATAATTAGTATTAATTATGAATAATTATTAATAATTAATAATAATTAGTAATAATTAGAAATAACTTGTAATAATTAGATATAATTTGTAATAATTATTAATAAATAGTATTAATTAGGAATAAAAAGTATTAATTAGTTATAATTAGGAATAATTAGGTATAATTAGTAATAATTAAGTATATATAATAATAATTAAGATTAAATAGTAATAATTAGGAATAAATGGTAATAGATAGGTATAATTAGGTATAATTATGAATAATTAGCAATAATTAGGAATAATTACCAATAATTCGGAATAGTTAGCAATATTTAGGAATAATTAGAAATATTTAGGATTAATTATCAATAATTAGGAATAATTAGCAATAATTAGGAAAAAATAGCAATAACTAGTAATTATTAGCAATAAATAGCAATAATTAGGAATAATTAGCAATAATTAGGAATAATTAGCAATAACTAGGAATAATTTGCAATATTTAGTAATAATTAGTAATAATTAGCAATAATTCAAAATAATTAGTCATAATTAGTAGTAATTAGTAATAATTAATAATAATTAGTAATAATTAGTAATAATTAGTAATAATTAGTAATAATTATTAATAATTAGAAATAATTAGTAATAATTAGTAATAATTAGTAATAATTAGTAATAATTAGTAATAAATAGAATAATTAGAAATAATTATTATTAATTAGTAATAATTAGAAATAATTAGGAATAATTATCAATAATTAGCCTTAATTAGGTATAATTAGCAATAATTAGCAATAATTAGGTATATTTAGATATAATTAGAAATAAATAGGAATAATCAGTAATAATTATTAATAATTATAAATAATTAGGAATAATTAGGAATAATTAGGAATAATTAGGAATAATTATGAATAATTTGCAATAATTATGTATAATTAGAAATAATTAGGTATAATTAGCAATAATTAGGAATAATTAGCAATAATTAGTAATAATTAGAAATTATTAGCAATAATTATGAATAATTAGAAATAATTAGGAATAATTAGGAATAAATAGGAATAATTAGGAATAATTAGGAATAATTAGGAATAATTAGGAATAATTAGGAGTAATTAGAAATAATTAGAAATAATTAGAATTAATTAGCAATAATTAGGAATAATTAAGAATAATTAGCAATAATTAGAAATACTTAGAAATAATTATAAATAATTAGCAGAATTAGAAATAAATAGAAAAAAAATTATATAATCAATAATTATGAAAAAACAATATTAAAATTAATAAAATTAAAAAATATTTATTAAATATTAAAATTATCAATATTCGCAATAGGCTTTGCTCTATTATTAACATGTTCAGATCTTAAAGGGTCACCAATTATCAGGTCATGCGCAATAAATAGTTTGTGCCTACCATGTCCAATGAATACTCTATAATTGTCCTTGCATGGTTGATCACCTCGCAAGTAATGTTGCAATCAGACAAACCAAGTCATGCCCTTCTTATCTATAAGAATTATCTCACATGAACGTTTATATAAACCAGTCTTCCTTGAAAATTTAGTGGAAAAATAATGATATCCCCTCAAATTTTTAAGGAAGAATGATCTATGTAATGTGTCATGTGAGATGATTCTTAGAGACGAGAACGCCATTAATTTGGTCGTCCTATTCCAACACTACTTGCATGGTGATCAACCATGCACGTACAATAATAGAGTTTACATTAGACATGACTGACACAAACTTTTTATTGCGGATGACTTCACAATTCATGACCCTTCAATATTTGAACTTGTTAAGAATATAACAAAGACTGTTGTGAATATTGATAATTTTAATATTTTAATATTTTATTTTATTTTATTAATATTAATATTGTTTTTTCATAAATGCTGATATTATAATTTTTTTATTACTAATAATTAGTAAATGAAATCTGTTTGGATAATAAAGGAAAAATTTGTAATCATCTCCACAATGATGATTACCAAATTTACATTCATTATTCAAGCAGTTTTCCATTTTCTAAGTATTTCTATGTATTGCAAAATTAATAATAAATAGTAATAATTAAAAATAAATTGTAATAATTAGTAATAAATTGTTATAATTAGTAATATATTGTAATAATGAGTAACATTTAGTAAGAAATTGTAATAATTTGCAATAAATAGAAATAATTAGGAATAATAAGGAATAATTATATATAATTAGCAATAATAAGTTTGAGAAAGATGCAATTAAATGAGTTGCCAAACAAAAGATTTATCGTCAATCCATTGGAAAATGTGTTATCCTTGATTAATGATAATTATTATGTAGTTGTAATTATTTTTCTTCTTTTTCAGATAGTGTTTTTATAATTTCATACTATTCATAAATAGTGATGATTTTATATTTTATGTAGAAAAATATCGAACAAGGAAGTTGACAACACTCATTATTAGATAATCGTGCTTGGATAAATCAGCGCAGAAATCCCAATGGTTATAGTTTAAATACTGTATATATTGAGGGTGTTGAAGCTTTCATAGCATTTGCATCATCAAAACCAGAATATATTTCAGAAGTAAAAATTAAGTGTCCTTGTAAAAAATGTGCTCTTAGAACGTTTGACACATTTGACGAGGTTGGGGGACATCTCTTGTGGTTTTGTTTTCAACCAAATTATTTTTTTTGGTATCAACACGGTGAAAACAGATCCAGATATGATCCTAATAATTTGATTCCGTCTCCATCACGATTTCAATATTTAGTACATGATGTTGTAGGTCCATCTATGCAACAAACTGAAGCTCATGATGATATTGATTTAACTCCTAATTTAGCACCATCATAATTTTTTGAGTTGTTGAGGTCTGTTGAGTATTCATTATATCATGGTTGCAAGATAAGAAAATTAGAAGAGAATGCAAAATTTAAGGCTATAAAATAAGATAATTCAATGTCAAAAAACTGTTTTGATAGGATATTTTCTTTGGTTAAAACACTATTACCTGAAGGAAATGTGTTGCCTGCAAATTACCTTGAGAGAAAGAGGCTAATTCGTAATTTGGGCCTTAGTTATCGGACAATTCATGAATGTAAAAATGATTGTATCATATATTCTGGTGAAAATGTGTCATTGGATATTTGTCCCACATGTGGAAAATATAGGTATAAAAAAGATCTACCAGGGAAGTCAAGACCGGTTCTAGTAAAACAGTTAAGATATTTTCCCCTTACACCTAGGTTGCAACATATATTTATGTCTCAGAACACAACATTAATGATTTCATGGCACAAAACCAAGATTTCAACTGATAAAAGCTTGAATCATCCATCTTATGGTGATTCATGGAACCATTTTCACCGTCTGCATCCGTTTTTTGCTATAGAAGCTCGAAACCTGTGATTGGGTCTTTCTACTAATGGTTTTTATCCCTTTGGTTCATATGGTAGTTAGTATTCATGTTGTCTTGTCATTATAACTCCATAAAATTTTCCTCCATGGATGTTGGTGAAGGAGCCTTATATCTTTTGGACTCTATTAATCCCAGGACATCTGAAAAAAATATTTATTTTTACTTCAAACAATTTATTGACGAGTTAAATGCATTCTGGAGTGATGGTCTTAATACATATGATGTTTCTGCGAAAAAAAATTTCATATTAAAAGCTGCATTAATGTGGATTATTAGTGACTTTCTGTTATATGGCATGTTAACTAGTTGGAGTACACATGATCCGAAATCACGTCCTTAATGTATGAAAGAAAAAAGCCTTTATGCTGGACAATGGAAAAAAACTTCCTATTTTGATTGTCACCGTAGATTTCTTCCAACCGATCATCCTTTTCGGAGGAAAAAATCTCATTTTAGAAAATGTACAATTGAACGGGATGAACCTCTATAGATGATCTTGGGTATAGAGTTAAAATCAATTTTATTTTCATTAACCCCATCACATTTGGACCAACAGTAAACCAACAAAAAAATCATGGCTTTGGGAAAGAACATAATTGGATAAAATGGAGCTTTTTTGGGATCTTCCGTATTTCTATGATTTGTTGGTCCGCCACATGTTGGATGTTATGTATATTGAACAAAAAAAATTCTTAATTTATTTCATACAGTTTTGGATACACTAGGTAAGACCAACGATACTGTAAAGTCACGATTAGATCTTTCCCAAATTTGCAGGCGACCAGAACATGCATTATTTGAAAATGTCAGATCACAGAGGTTAATGAAGCCAAAAGCCGCTTATAAACTATCCAAAGAGAGTCACTTATTATTTTTTCAGTGGATTGTATATTTGAGCCTTCCAGATGGCTATGCATCCAATTTTGGAAGATGTCTTAAAATGGTTATATTACTAGATTAAAAAGCCATAATTTTCATGTTATAATGGAATGACATATGCCGATTGGACTCAATGGTTTGTTGAATTCTATGATATGGGATTTGATAACAGACATATCATATTTTTTTTCAGGACATTTGTGCAGCAACAATAGACTACTATGCACTAAGAAAACTGGCAGAAGATGTTGCTATAATTATATGTAAACTGGAAAAAATATTTCCCCCGTCTTTATTTGACCCAATAGAACATCTAATATTACATTTTCCATATGAAGCTAAATGTGGTGGGCTAGTACATCTTTGATGGATGTACCCATTAGAGAGATGCATACAGAAATTGATGGAAAAAATACGTAACAAAGCATCAGTTGAAGGCTCAATTGGTGAAGCTTATTTGAAAGAGGAAATTGCTTTTTTCTGCTCTCATTATTTTGAATCTCAATATCCCTCAAAATACAATCGCATTAGACGAAATTAGGGGAATGTTTAGGATAAAATGGACAATAAATTTACAGTTTTTAATCATCCAAATCTTGGTTTTGGTGGATTTCATGAACGTTGGCTTTCAGATGATGAACATCACGGAGCTCATACATATGTTCTACTAAACTTTGAATAAATGACATCATTTTTCCTATGAGTGCTTATATCACTTATTCTATAATTTATGTTACAGTATTTAAACTTTTTTTATTTTTAGTTTATATGATAATCATATCAAGAAACTACTTCCATAAATTACAGCAGCTGCTCTTGATGAACGTAGGGAAAAAAAATTTCTCAATGGTTTCAAAAACTCGTACCATAAATTATTGATGGTTTAATATCAATTCTATATATTATTTACTATATTGATAATTTTTTTTACAAATTTTTAGGTGTCTCAATATGTTGATAAAATTGATAAGAGACTATGTATATTGAGTAAACCGCCATCCAAAATGGTGAAATCTTATAATTCATATGTGGTGAATGGTTTTCAATTTCATACACATGCATACATGGAATCAAAAAAAAACAATGAACAATGGTGTTTTCTTTAGAGGATCACATCACAAAGAAACTGATGTTTACTTTTATGGAATTTTGAATGAAATTATTGAGCTGTGTTATATTGGACAAAATTACATAACAATGTTTAAATGTTGGTGGTTGGATACCGAGAGAGGTTTGTGTGTTCATAAAACTCATGGAATCATCGATATTAAATATAAAATTAGTCTTACAGTAAATGAACCATTTTTACTGGCTCAACAGGCACATAAAATTTATTTTTCAATGTATTGTGCTACTTCAAGAGACATGAGAGATTGGTGGAGCATAATAAAAATGAAATCATGGGAAAATCAATTTACTCAAACTGAATGTGGTTCTGCTGAAGAGGAAGGAATGTAAATTTTTCAAGAGACGGCTCAAAATCCATCTGATTCAAAAAGAGATGTGAATATCGATGATGACACCCCACAATTATGGCTCGATGGTGATAAAGATGTTAATGATGTTACAAATGAATTTGAAATGACAAGAGATGCTTAAAATGAAACTAATATAGATATTGATGTTGCTGAGGAGGAAAATGAAGACATTGACATTGAAAACTATGGAGAAGATGATGAAGATGGACATTGACACAGTTAAATGCTGGTTATAATCATAACTAATATATATCTATATATAATAGTTATTTTCATCTATCTACTTATAAAAATAACTTTTGTGTTTCAGATGGACTCTGATCTATTGTGTGAGTTATGGGAGGCAGAGCTACCATTGGATGATGAGGTTATGGGATCAGTTTACCCTCAGCCGACTGGTGGTTCAGTGAGGTACTCAGAGGGGTCGCGATCATGCGTGACTAATGATTCCTAACCCTATTCCCGGGCGATGTCCACATCATGGTTTCGATCCACGCACACGGAGGTATGGAAACAGGTATATTTTAGTGATATTTCATTAATTTATTTATATACATACTAATTGTTTAATTATTTATTCCCTTTTCACAGTTTCATGCATGTAGCTATTCGATAGGGGAGCGCTATATTGCGAATTTTTTTTCACATCCATGGATCACATGGGAACAGATTCCCGTTAATTTGCGACGCGACATGTTCCAGAATTGGATGGTACCTAAAAAAATAATATTTATTTTGAAATTTGTTATTAAAAACATGATATTATAAATTATTTGTAGGGTTTATGGAATCCTATCAATGATAGCATGTGTGACATTGTCCACACGGCATGGCAGGTTTCTATGCGTGACCGTTTCCACCAGTTTTTGCCAAAATTTAGAAGGACATCCATAAAGAAAGCAAGGGTGACAGAATTTGATGAGTTGTGTAGATCCCACCGACCAGAGTACATTTGATCTCATGTTTGGGATGTATTATGTTTACACTGGTTGTGTAGTGGATTTTAGAGGGGATCTTCAGTGGGATGACATAACCGGGGGAGATAGGAGGTGATGCATCGAGCTGGTATTCGTACATTCAGTTTTTAAAGAGAGCATCTAGTAAGTATATTTTTTAAATATTTTATATAACATTAAATATAAATAGTTTATTTTATATTTCCGTAGTCATTCAAGAATCCTGATATTACAGAGTTCAATGTTTATGGAAAGAATGTATATTGATCCAGCTACTGGAGAGATTAGAGGTGATTGCCAACGTTATATTGTGGTTAGTATTATTTTATCAGTTTAACAGTTAACAATATATAATATTTTGACAATTTTAATTTTAAATTATAATTGAAGGAGTCATATGAGTCTACGACCGCTCAGACACAGGCTGAGGGTCAAGACGAGACAGATGAGCAGAGCAGTGCTCACCATTTCGATGAGGCGGCATGAATGCAGGCAACTCAATATGGCTTTGAGAAGACCAGAATAGTTGGTATTGGATCTCATTTGACTCCTGGTACTTATTATGGTACTCCTGTGATGTCGGCGTCCAGCAAGAGAGAAGCTCATGGAGATGCATCATCTTCTACATCACAGTATCAGGAGAAGTTGTGAGCTCAGGCTGAGCATATAGAGACATTGCAAAAGTAACAAGAATAGATGTGTCGGCGGCAGGAGCAGCAGGAGCAGTATTACGAGCAGCAGATGCATCGATGGTAGTAGCAGCATCACGAGAAGATGGAGTACATGCATCTTCTGACTCGTAGTTTAGGGATGGAGTTTCCTCCACTTGCTCCTTTAGCTCCTCCACCTCCTCCAGAAGACAACCCCCAGTGATTTTTTATGTTAAAAACTTTTGAATTTAACATTTTAATATTAATTATTAATTTTTTTTGTATTTTATATCAGTAAAAATATTACATAATTTAATTTTTAATATTTTATTATATTTTTTTTGTGAATATAGTGAATTTTAATATTTTTTATTTTTTATATTTTTTTAATAATAGTAATATTATTTTTTAATTAATCATAATTTTATTAATTTTTTTTAATATTAATTTATTATTTGCGACGGGACCTTTTGCGACGGGGTCCCATTGCAAATAGTCTAACTAATTATTTTTAAAGACATATTTTCAATGGTATTACTTGACCGTCACAAATAAGTTGTTTCTATGGGCCCATCGCCGAAAGTGTTATATAAATATTTTTTGCAACGGGGCGAGAGAATTCACAAATAGTTTTCGCAAAAATTTTTACATATATATAATATATATAATCAGAAGATTATTTGCGATGACACTGTTTCCCATCCCAAATAACGTTTTCACGACGAGCCCATCGCAAATACTTGTATTTGAGACGACGTTTTCTGCAACGGGATCCCGTCGCAAATAGGCCATCACAATTACCATGAATTCCAGTAGTGCTACTCATCATCTTGAGGTTGACGATGTAATAATTTCACTAAATATATAGAGATATTATATCCATGGGGAATGATGTGAGATATATATGGATCATAAGACCATGAAACATATCTTCTCACATAATGAACTCACCATGAAGCAATGAAAATAGCTTAAAAAACTCATGGATTATGATTGTTCCATAAACTACTAACCAGGAAGGGAAAATATGGTAGATGATTCATTGAGGAGGAAGGATCATTATGTTTTTTACAAAAAAGACTATTGAATGAGATCTTATTTTCATGGATCAAGTAAGGGTGAAAATGGGAAATATCTTATAAGGTGAAACATAATTAAATTTTCAATTGGATTCCAAATATATTTATTAGAAATAATTTAAATTTCTTACATTGATGGCGAGAATCATCAAAAGAAAATAAATGTTGTAAATGATGGGAAGATTCAATACATCATCTATGATGATGGAATTCTGAAATTTGGGATGAGTATTTGTGTTCCAATTATACTTGAGTTGAAATCAGAGTTATTGTATGATACCCATATTTCAAATTTCACTTTAAATCATGGTAGCACCAGGATGTATAGTTATTTGAGGGAACATTATGTGAGGATAACATGAAGATGGAAATTTCATATTATGTATCATGATGTTTAGTCAGTCAAGCAGTGAAGTATGAACAACAACACACTAGAAGAGTCATGAAACCTCTACCTATTCCTACATGTAAATGGGATGAAATTACCATGAAATTTTCAACTGGATTACCCACAATTCCAGGATAAAATTATTCAATATTAGTAATTATGGATCAGCATTTGAAATATGGACATTTACTTCCATAAGTTAGATATTTCTACAAGAGATCCTTACACAACTCTATATCAATGATTTTGTGAGACATTGTGGAGCACCTCTCTCTGTTGTGTCTGATCGTGACACATGATTCACATAAAAAATATGTAAAAGTATTCAAAAATAATTGGATCTAGAGCATTGGTTATGTAATTCTTATCACCCTCAAAGATATTGGAAATCATAAAGGATGATCAAAACTATAGAACAGATGTTGATATCATTCTGACTTGATTTTCAAGGTATGTGTGGTCAATATTTACCTTTGGTGGAGTTTTCCTACAATACCATTTTTTAGTTATGTATTAAAATGGAACCATATGAATCATTATATGGAAGGAGATTTCATACACTGATGTAATGTGATAAAGTTTGTGAAAGGATGTTTGTGGGACCAAAGATTGTGGAGGAAACATCAATAAAGGTAATGACTATTCAAACACATATAAAAGAAGATCAAAACAGGAAAAAGTTCTATGCTAATAATTAAAGGAATGATTTAGACATTCAAGTGGGAGAACATGTTTTCATAAAATTATCTCTAAATAATGGTTTAATATGATTTGGGAAGATGAGTACGTTGATCCCTGGATATAATAGTCCTTTTAAAATTCTGGAGGGAATTAGAGTTGTGGCATATCCTTTGGAAATTATCCCTAGTATTTATATAGTAATAAAATATGTTCCGTGTCTCATTTTTTAGAAATTACTTTCCAGACCCAAGACATTTACTTACTTATAAAGGTATGGAATTGGAATCTGACTTATCTTACTATGAAGAGCCTATCCAGATTCTAGACACTAAGGAACAAGGGTTTATGAATTAGAAGGCTAGAACAGTAATGTTACATTGAAAAATCATAAAATTTAATAGGCAACATGGGATCCTGAGGTTCTTATGATAAAGAACTACCCAAATATTTTTATGAAGTAAAATTCATAAATTTTGAGAAAGAAATTTTTTTAGGAGGAGGGGGATAATGTAACACCATAATGATTTATAAAAAAAAATATTGAATACATGAATCACTGAGTCTTTACATAACACAACTTTGTTATAACTTGTCCCATAAACATAATTTTCCACCTTTATGAATTTAATTTTGAAAATCTGACATACACGATTGCGTTCAATAAGATAATTAGAGTCTTCTTGGATCAACTTACGTTTTGTGAATAGTAACATACCGTTATGAATAGTAATGTACCCTTATCAATAATAATATCAACCTATGTAATAGTAACCTCTCCCATGATTGAATGAATTAAATTTAGACACAGTAAGAATGAATTAGAGTATTTTATAAGTTAATAACAAAGTGTTTTTATTTTTTTTGTAATAAATATTTAATTAAAAAATTAAATTATTATATTTATTTAAAATAGAAAAAAATTTCAAAAAATTTATTTATAAATGAATTTTTATCCTAATTTTTAAGATTATTTATTGAGACCTCAGTTATATTTTTAAATTATTATAAAATCAGTTTTAAATATAAAATATATATTTTCATGTGAAGAATGATTTTATTTAATTATAATATTTCTCATATTTAGAAAATTATTATTTTACAATGGATTCAATTCATAAATTCCACACATTGAATAACATTTATGGTGAATTTTTGGGTTTTTTCTATGATACTAGAATTTTGATGAATAGAGAAATACGATAATTTACGATGAATGTTAAATGCCGGATTTATTGAGAGATAAGTGACGTAAGGATGTTGTACGAACACTTGGATTGAACTCACATGGAAATATTAATATTTTATTTAAATGAATCAATACTATTCATATTCTTCAACCAAAATATTAAAATATTTATTAAAAAAATTTAAACAACTACTCTCTTCCACTATAAAAGCCACACATCACCCCCTCTTCTCATCACTCCTCTCAATACATGTTCCATGTAAAAATTCTGCAAAAATATTCTCCCAATATCCTCCCCATGACCATAATCCCTTGTTCACCACAAAAGACCAAATCCTCTCCACTAAAGATTCTCTCAAGAATGATAGATTCAAGAGGTAAATTCCCCCTTTCATTTCATTCATTTTCTATCAAGTTCCTTTATTTATTTTTCTTTACCCACCTACATTCCTCCAAATATTAAGATAACACCATTAACATTAATGTACTATTATATTTTTATTATAATATAATAATTCAACATCGTCCTCCTTTCCCAAACATTTATAATAGAAATGAAAACACCATGAGAGATGTTTTAATTTATCACATTTAAAGACGATGAGTTTCCATCTTCTTTTACCATATTTAATTCTACCAATGAACCCATTTTTATTGTTTATCTAGGTTATAAAATATTTAATATATCCTATTTAATTTACTAGAGTCATTTTATATAGATGATATTAATTTATAAAACAAAATTCCTACATAGTGATCGAAAAACCACAAATTAATCCAAGTGTTTATCCTTAAAATTTATTCTAATGATTTTTACTCTCCCAAAGTATCCGAGTAGATTATATGATCATTTAAAATTTTGAATGGAAATTAACAACCTATAACATAAATCGAGGCATTCAATTCACATTTTACATTAACATCCATTCAAACGAACTGATCACGAAAACTGATGAAATGAGCACTCAAAAATGATGAAATTGAATATTTTATCCCATAAAACATCCAAATATTAACTTAATAGATTTATAAGAAATAAAATAAATGACTAATAGGTAATTAATTATGTTATTAATGTTTATAATTTCATATTAGATGGCCTAATGTTCAATAACAGATAATATTTGGACTTAAGGTAAGGGCTTCCTACCAAAACTGTGATTTTCTTTTGGGTTTTTCATTATCTATCTTAATAACAATAAAATTATTATTTATTAATATTTAATCAACATAAATATTTTTTAATGTTCTATATATGTGTACTAACCATAATCCATCATTTCTTATTGGGTAGTTACATGTTTTCAAAGGGTGTTTCAAAAAAATTTCCTGATAAACAAACCTCTTTAAAGGGAATTTCTTGAATTCAAACATATTTTCATGGATACTATATTATCTATTTTTAGAAAAAATTAATTTTATATAATCAGTGTTTTTATTGTAAAAAAATAACATTTCTCACTTCTTTTTTTATACAAATATTTCTCTGAAATAACTCTTCTTTTCAAAGTAAAATAATAGTTGTCTCAAGAATTATTTCATGATTTTATAAGATTATTTATACCTATTACAATACCCTTGTTGATTATTTTGGGATTAATTGTTTATGATATAATCTACCATATTTTATTGACTATTTTATCAGTAGTTTTACAATTGATGTTTTATCCTGATACCATTCACTATATCACGTCGAACGATTAGTTTTTATGCTTAATTACTGTGGAAAGTTAATTACATTTCATATGTTAGTTTTAATATGAATGTATGTGTTTTTTATATTTATCGTCATTCATATGAGGAATTCATTGTACTTAATACATGACAGTTGGTCCCTCTATATCCCACCAATTCATCAGTATATCTCATGAGAAAACTATTGTATTGGGATGAGACTTTGATAAAATGGTTCTTATGGTCTTGGAACGAGGCATGGATAATGTGATTATGATGTTAAGTATTTTTCATTCCCTCATTATTAAACTAGATATTGTTAGTAAATGATATTATTCAACATGGAGAATATCAACAGTTATGTTTTGTGGCATTATTTAATCATTTTTTCTACAATATTATAATTATGTATATTTTTAATGGAATGGATTTTATTTATTGATCATTACTAGTGTTTATGTTTATAATTTCTTCTACTGTATTATTTACCCTTAATGAGAATCTGAGCTCACCCCTTCTACATGTTTAATTTTCCATAGGTTTTGGGGAAGTATATTAGAAATGACATGTACAGTTAATATAATATATTATGTTTGATTCAAAATAAGATGATATTTATTTACGTTCATGTTATAATATTGATCTTATGTACATATATGGTTTTCCAAAACAACTAAACTATTCATTATTTAAGGATATGACATTCTTGTAATCATTCTAGTGTAAAGATAAAAGGAAACTAATATAGAAAACTAGGTTTGGGTCATTAAAAATATAATCATTTAAAATACTCCATTATAATCATTCAGTACATATTAATATTTTCTATGATTTGCATATTTTCAACACATGGTGTAAGAAATAATTATCACATTGAACTAGTATCATAACAGATGTGTTGGTATATATTATGTTTCCAGATATAATAATTATTAAAAAATATATGATTTTTTGATATATATTTTTTATGATTTTTTATAGAGCATTAAAATCTTGGAGAAGGAGGGTTTTTTGTCATTAGGCGACTTATATCACGCTCCATCCTAATCCACAAGCAATCAAGTGTTTGAAGATGTATGTTTCCCATTGTCAAAACCTAAATCCATGTATTCTTCCTCAAGTACCAAAAGACACCTAGATAGGGTGTGAGATATATCTTAGTTATCCACCACCAAAGACATTAACAAAACCTGGACCATGTAATGGAAATGTAACAATGTGCATGAATGCGTATAAAATTTAATGGAGGACCACATACCTAAATACCAATATACTAGCTTCATCCCTTGTCTTGGGTCTAAACATGTAACCATTTTATTTAATTAATTAACCACCAATTTTATATTTAAAGGACTCATGATGAATATCCAACACATACATCACCTCGTTATAGTATAATTAGTGCAGGTTAGATGATTTAATAAGGTAACCATGATCAATGAAATTTATTAGTGATGTCCCAAGGCAACAACCATGTTCACATAGAACTCAATGGTCTCCAAATTAGTATTAACTGTAAGATATCATGGTGTAAGAGTGTAATCCAAGGAGTGTTGTCCACATAATTCCAAAATGAGGTTCCTACCAAGTCCATAGTGATTGACCATGGATAAACTGTGCTATGAAATGACTGGTCTTGATGGGATTTAACCGTGGAACATACTTGTAAATGATATATCAAAGGATTGTATCAATATAATTATTTTTTGTTAAATTCAGATCCATGAAGTGTATGTAATTCGTCTTGTAGTACTACATTATGCATCCTATAATATCTTACTAGGAATATATAAACAGACATGGATCAAGATCTACATGGGTCTTAAAAAAATCAAGTTGTTTCCTTGAATTAGAAAGGGGTTCCTGACTGCTCATGGATTTATCTGATCAGAATCCAAGGTATCCTCAAGTCAGGACATTCCAATTTGATTACGATGTTACGTAATATCTACTTTGGTTCCAGTCGTTCCTTTTATTAGTGTGATAAGGTCACATAGCATACAACCTTTTAATCAAGTCATTAGGTTCATCCATGACTTTCATTAGTGTGACAATACCAAGTAGCATGAAACATTTTAATCAATATATATAATAATCCATATTCAAAGATAATTTCATTTCCATAGATTAATGTGGTAAGGGGTGATACGGATATGAAACATATTATTCATTCACATTAAATATGGTCAAGTAATATACTCAATATAATTTCTAAATTCCACTTCAAATATAATTATCAATTATTACCCTCAGTTTATATGTGTATACTAGTATGAATAAATGGTACTTTCCATTATAAAAATAAGAATATAAAGTTGGCCAATTATTATTTAAATAGTTAACCGTATAAATTTCATTCCATGGATGACCCGAATGGTGGAACAAGCGTGTCAATACTCTAAACAATTGATATGGAATAACCTTCTATATGGAGGTTATAGAGTTCTGGTCATAACCAAAATATTTTAATCATGTATTTAGAAGGATCAAAACCATAGGGGTTTAACAATTATAAGCATATAGTATTAATTCCATAAATGGAAAACAATGAAATATGTGGGCCCCACACAACAAATCCAAAATCAAAGAACTTTAGGGATGAGTTATAGACCACCCACCTTTGGGTTGCATTAATATCCTCCTCTGGTATTGTCCCTTGATTTAGCTTGGATCCAAGTGGGTCTATGAAAAAGAGAAAAAATCTCATACACTGATATCTTAGTCAATATTAAAAGAGACAATGAATGGATCATGTGGACTGGAGTACCTACTATTATGCAACCAATGTGACAAAAAAAAGCATGATCGGTTTCCTAATTAAGGAGGTCTCTTGATTCCAAAGTTAGATCTTCAAATATCCCTAAATTGATAGGGAAAAGGTTAGTCCCATATAATCTCATATTAGGAAATAATAAGGTGGATTTATATTTTTTTAAGGGAAAAATTGTAAATTTACCCCGAAAATATGGATTGTACATGGTTTATCCATATAGCATGACAAATGGATTGCAAACTATGACATGTTTTTTAGGTAGAAGGGCTCATTTCATTTTCAAGTTGTAATACCTTGTGCAAACCATGTGATGTGGTTTTGTTTGGAAATTTGAATCTATATGGTTAGCCAAGCTTTTCAACAACCATGCGCTAACCATGTGACCTATAATTTTTTTCAAAACAGATGGGTTCTAGGCTTTGATCATTCCCCAAAAAACCCGTAGACCTTTTCTTTCTCATTTGGAATCCATATTAGGGCCAATGAAATGAGTTAGAAAAAAACATAAAGGATCCATTTCTGACTAAAAAACCATGTTCGTACAATATTCTACTATTAAAATATAACTTCCTCGAGTTAACCTTACAAGGGTGGAGAAACACAATTTTGAGAAAAATTAAATCCACTGATCATGTATGTTAGCTTCCATCTCATTATTCTTGTCATCTACCTAGCCATGCTTCAACAATGCACATAATAGAGGGACATATCAGCCTCGGAGAGCCTTTGTGCTCCTGTTAATGATGTGTAATCGATACTCCTTAAATGTATCATATACATCTATCTATACTTACCTATGATCAAAATTATGAGATGGATCTGCATGATACGAGTAAATCTGTGAAACATTTAAGATGCCAGGCATGGAATAGTAGCATTGAGGTAGTAACAAATGATTGGATTCTATCCCAACTCTCTATATAACCTCAAACATACCTACTTAATGAGGTTAAAGCTTCCCAATATTTCATTATTGTCTTCTCCCATGACAGGTTCATATCCAATGGAAAACATGATCCCGACCTTGAACTCAATAGGTTGTCTATGGCAATAAACATAAGATTTATGTCCAGACAGAGATTTAGTCACAATCATTATAATTAGTTGAACCTCATCTGAAGTCTCCTAAATGATATAAGTCCCCATATGGGATTCCCCACCTGCCCCTATCCATTACAGGGGTGAATGACAAGGCATACCATATAATCCTTCAAAATGATCCATCTAGATTATCACCTGAAATCTGTTATTACAAGCGAACTCGATGACATGAATATTTTTCTCTCAAGTACTTCTAAAATCTAGGACACATGATCAAAGAATATCCTATAGAACCTACATTATATGTGCTGATTTTCAATTGATATGAGGGTGGAAATTTGTTCTTATAAACACTTGAGTCCCCATAGCCTTTGGAAATCACTTCCAGAAAATGACATGAAATGAGAATCCTGGTCTAAAATGATGATAAAAGGGACCATATGTAGTCATATGATCTCATGTATATAATGTCTTCCCAACTAATCAATTGTGAAAGTATCCTAAATAGCAATAAATTGGTATGACTTCCGTAGTCGGCCAATGACTACCAAGATAGCTTCACTCCCCCATGGCGACCTAGGTACTCTCAATCAAAAACCAGGGAAACATAATCACATTTTTATTCCTAGACTAGAAGTATCTATAGAATGACTACATGTATTTTGGGATCTACCTTCATCTATTGATAGTTGTACCACCTCATGATAAAGCCTTCCCTCTAATGTTTCCTATCTGGACACAAATATTGGGATTACATATCTTAATACATCTGGGAGATACCTAGATGAAATTCCCACTATCAAACAAGAGACTCATTTATAATCTCATCTCTCATATATGTATGAACCAAGATACTTCAATGTATATACACGACATCATTCCTCTCTATAGTCCAATATAGAGGTGAATTATCTCTTAATATACTATCACAAAGAACCAAGACATCTTGATCTGACAATTTTTTATCCTTCACCATGTAATTATGGGAAGATGTAACAATAAAGGACGTGAGATAATATTGGACATGATTATCACTAAAATCTAGATCTATCTCATAAAATATTTCCTTTAACGTCTACTCACCACTGGCTTCTCATTCTATTTATGCATCAGTTTTCTGACTCAGTGCATCTGGAACTACATTACCCTCCCCAAGAATATAGGAAACCACAAAATCAAAGGATTATAGATTTTATATCCATATTCATTTTATGTGATCCATGAAACACTGGGAAAATATATATTTTTGGCTCTATTGGTTTTTGTACACCACAAATCACACACCCATCAGATTATGTATCAAGAAATGTAAGGTATGAACAACTGGTAAAAGCTCAAGGTTGTGAATTTGGTAGTATCTCTTATGGGGATTCAATTTTTGAGATCCATACTCAATGAAATTGTCTTCCTGTATAATCACATCACCAAGGATGATGCATGATACATCACAGAATATGTTATAACCTATACCCAGCTCTGGAAGAGTCAGAATAGGTGCTGATACCGACCTCTCTTTAAGAACCTGATGGGAATTATCACATTATTCTATCCATAAGAAAATTACAACCATATTTTCTAGACCATTAATAGGTGAAGAATGTTGATAAATGTATTTTATGAAATTCATGTAATATTCATCCATCCCTATAAAACTCTGTATAGAAAACCAATTCTTGGGTGCTACCATGAAAGTACATAACATAACATTTCTTCATCAATAGAAACTACTAATTATGATATTATTGGAACAAATATATTTAATTTGTTAATCCATAAGTGGTACATAGAAATCTGGATGTAATGATGATGTTATCAAAGCGTACTCAGAGCAATCTCAAGATGTTTGGAACATCCACTCTGATTGTGAGAATACACCAAAATGTCCTCCCCAAAAACCCTGCACAAATAATCCAAATAGGTGTGGAAACCATATTCATCAAATCCATGAAATAGGAGGGAATTTTCATAAGACCTAATGACATAAAATGGTTTTCAAAAACACCATACCTGCTACATAAAAGATGTATAAGGTATTTCTGATGGCCTGACACGCAACTGATGATACCCTGATCTCAGGTCGATCATAGGGAAGACCTTATCTCCTAAAAACTGCTGAAAAAATTTAATCTATTCGAGGTAGTGGATGATACTTATTGATAGTAAGATGTTTCAGAATTCTTTAATCCACTCTTATACTTATAGTTCTATCATATTTCATTGAAAAAATAATGGATGAACTTCAATGGGATATAATGGGCATTATAAAAAATTTGGTCTCTAAATATTCTAACTGCCTCTTAAGATCAGTAGGTTTCATCTTGTTCAAAAGTATTCGCAATAGATAAAATCCTAGAACATGTTGAGTTGTAAATACTAGGACACTCTTAGTAGGTAATCTAGAAATTTCATCAGGAAATACATCCCTAAAAACATCCACTAATATATGGAAACCATCTTTTAGTAAATCCAAATCCTCCATGAGGAGATTTTCAATCTAGGTGGTCACTCCTCCTAGTATATGATGCTATAGTATAGCTCTAGTAACATTGACATCCCACACACCTTTATGTAGATAACTACTTCCCATTGGTGATGTAAGAGATACCCTACAGTAGTTGGGATCTACAAAAGCATGATATTGGGCTGACCATTACATTATGATAATGACAGTGAAGCATGTCTTCTCATGAACAACGAGGTTCCATAATAATGGGGTTTTGCATACCTAAAGGGGATATTCCCTACATTGTTATATTCCCTCTTTTGATACCCCTAACAGCACATCTATGATCATTACACCATTGTGATATTGTATCTCTAGTATGAGACTCTCCATGATTGATATAGAAATAAAAGTGTTCAAAGCACCTATATCAAATAATTAAGACACTATAGTAGAGGATTCAAGAATTTTAAATCATACTACATATTGTCCCGCATCATTATCCTCATGTATTGGCTGTATTGCATGAAAATATCCTGATCAATGACCCTTTTTAACATATGGACTTCCATGATCAAAATTGGTCTACTGGCACTACTGGTGATTAGGGGTCATTCAACCATGACCATGACCTCCTTATCTGCTATTCCTACTGATGCTATCATAATTCCTTATCAGAAGGGGTTTATTAAAACTCTCCCTTGAAGGTAGAGCTGGTGAGGATACTTTTCTACTCGATGTTGGTGGAAATGTCCCCTAGAAACATGGAAGATTCCCCATATGACCGCATGCCCATATCTCCATTGGGTCTCTATAACCCTAAGTCTTTGATTGCACCCATAGTTCATACTAATGAATCATTATTGATATTTCAAAACTAAAACTTTTCTTTTAACTACCAGGATGTCGACCCTCAAGTGAACGATTCATTCCACCTAATGATCTACTGGCCAGAAGTGGCACTGGTCTTCTAAACCTATTACTATTTTCATCCCTCAGGCTGTCCTCAGTTATAACTATCTAATTGACTATTCCAAAAATTAGGCCAGAGAAAGACATTAACCTACATACAAATGGTGTACTGGAGCTGATCATGAAATTGTCTATCATTTGAAATTTCATCACTAGCTAGAAGAAGTATAAAGAACTGCAACTACATGAAATGTGTTTTATTATACATAACTAACATATATTTGTTCTTGAGATGCATAAAATCTCAAGATATATTAGCTATCATCATATATGGAAAGAAATGAACATCAAAGGTAGTCTGGAAATCAATCAATAACATGCCCTAATGATGACCGACCTGGGAAATCACATCCCACCAATACATAGTCGAATCCAAAATCATGTAAGTATCAGGCCTAGCCCTTCTCTCTATAATCATCTCTAGATGATCAAAGATTGATAGAATTTATTATATCTAATACTCAGAAGCACGGGGACTACCATCTTATGAAAAGGGAGGAAGATGTTTCTACCCAAAATCATGAGTCATATTTTCCATTGTAGGTGAAAGACATAGAGAACCATGCATTAATGCATGAAATGTAGGAAACTATCCCAAACATGGGAATTCATGCCTATATCAGGCATAGAATGAAGTGAATCACGTTTTACTCTTATATGTAAAATTTGAGGGTCAGGGCCCACCACATATAGAGCATGGTCATCAAAAGCTTCCTGGCAAACGACACGGGGACTTCATGGAAGAATTGGACATCAATTTCTAATAAAATGACACAAAATAAGCTTAAGAAGAAATATAGGATCACTAGAGTATGCTGAATGATGGAAAACTCACTACCCAAGGCATATTACCCCAACTAATCTCTTAGATGGCCAGATATCAGTATGTGATAAATAAAAATTTTTATTTTATTTTACATTTAATTACAAGGTTCTCTCTTTTACCTTTCATAAAAATGACACGGCGGGAGAAGAAGGTGCAAAAAAATTATTTTAGATTTTATGATTCTCATTATAATGGATATAAATTCACGATGAATTAGTTCGGATACACCAATCACTAGAAACAACTCCCATTTCTTTATTTCATAATGGCTCCACTTGCGAAATTACTCATCCCAAACCATGTGGGGTCATACACCTCATGAATTGTGATTGGAAATAACTTAATTAGAACCAAAATTAATACATGTACATAGAGCTATTATAACATATCTCAGTAATCACAATCACAAAATGTAAGGAAAATTATTTAAAGGCACTTACATGGCCTTAAAATATCCAGGACTCTTGAATTATCGTTTCTAATAACGATTCCTCTAACAATTCGCCTTGCCCTCATATCATTAGGCCATGGATGAAAGAAAATCCTCAAATAGAGTAATAATCTACAATACTACACAAAATTATCATCACAAAATGGTGAAATAATATCAACTATTATATAAAAAATAATAACACCAACTAAAATTTAGAAACATGTTTTTTAACCCAAACATTAGTTTGAGACACCGAATCATGACTTGCAACCAACTCCCAAGCATTACTAATCACAAATATATTGCCTCCAAATAATAAATAAAGAAAATAAAACTCCCTTAGTACCGCATTGTGATATACCAAAATGAGATGCAACTTAATGGGTGCCCAAAATCCCTGTGGGATACATGGCCTCAGGTGCATCTACCCAAAAAGTAGAGGCTCCCGACTAGTAGTGTGGGCCTAGGTTGTCTCGGTGGGGAGACTATTCCCACATTACCCAAGTGAAGAACACTGTTTGTTTTTAAAAATAGGTAAATATCAGAAGAAATATATATAAATAAGAGGTACAATGGAAAATAGATACAATAGTAATAATAATTGATTCAACTGGAATAATATTCCAGAACAGATGACGAATTGCCATGTACTAAAATACTAGAAATCATAGATACAAGACAATAAGAATAACATGTTCCACAACATAATAATGAAAATTAAAAATTATCCCAAGCATCCCAATCTCTATATTGGTCATTTTCAGCATGCTCCTTCCTAAATATCAAGAAATAAAGTGTTTGAAGCCATTTTATTCCCTTTGTCAACAACTACAACCATGAAATTTTCCATGAGTACCAAATGGAACTCATAGAGGGTGTGAGATAAATCTTCATGGGCCACCACCAACTATGTCTAATACATTTTTCTTGTCAAATGGAAATTTAATAGTGTTCAAGAACTAATATATATATATATATATATATAATGTTGTACATTGTATGTAAATATCCATGTACAAGAGTCATCCCTTGGCTGGTGTTGGAACATGTATCATATTTATTTAATATTTAACGTCCAATTTTATATTGATAGGCCTCATGAGACATATCCAACACTGAAATCACCTCATGATAGTATTTTTAGTGAAGGATTCAAGATGTAACTAGGCTCCCATGGTCAATGTCATTTAATAGTGATGTCCCAATGTAGCAACCAAGGCGACACAGACCTCAAGGTTCACGAACTCAGTAATAACCGTATCCTATCATGGAGTAAGAGTGTAATAGAAGGAGAGTAATCCATGGAATTCCATAATGAGGTGCCTACCGAGTCCAAGGTGATCAACAAAGGTAAAATGGGGCACAGAAATGACTGGGCCCGATGGGCTATAAACATGGAACCTAATTGTCATGGGTGGACATATGGATTGTATCCAGTGGATCATTTTTTATTAAATCTGGATCCATGGAGTGTATCCAGGTCATCCTGTAGTACTAGATGGAGGTTTCTATGGTATTATACAATGAATCCAATAAAAAATAAGTATTAGGATCTATGTGGGTCTCAGACAAATAAATATGTGTTCTTGAATCAGAATCGGCTTCCCGAGTGGTTATGGAACTCTTCAACAAGAATCCAAGGAATTATCATGTTAGTCCACTCCTATTTTATTCTGAAGTCATGTAAAATATCCTTCGGTTCACTCATATCATTTCACTTAGTATGATAAGTTCATGTAGCATGAATCCTTTTTAAGTAGTCATTTTGTTAAAGTGTTTCCTTTCATTGGTGTGATAAGGCCATGTAGCGTGCAAAAATTTATGCCATTTAAGGAAAATTTCATATTCAAGGTTCATTCCGCAAACTTCCATTGATGTTAAGGGGTGATATGGATATGAAACCAAATATTTAGTTACATTAATTACGGTCAAGTCATATACACAGAATAATTTCCAAATTTCATTTCACATTTAATAATCAATTGAATCACTTAACATAGGCTGGTCAATTTTTACATATAATTAGAACATATGATTTTTGAATTCATAATATAAAACAATCCAATTAATACAGAAACACTTACCCTTATAAAGTTCAAGCCAAGGCACACCAAAAAGGTGATGTAAGCATGTTAAAACACTAAACAAAAACTATGGAATAACCTTCAACATGGAAGGGTTGAAGTTGTGTTAATAACCACCAAAAATTTATCATTTATATTTAACTATCATAACCATATCATTCTAACTAGTAATGAATGGCATATTAATTAAATAAATGGAACAAATTGAAATTTGTGGGCCCCACATGATAAATCAGAAATCAACAACCCTTAAGGATGAGTTATAGACCAAACCCTTTAGGGTTGTAAAACTCTCATCCACTAGTATTGGAAATTTATTTGGAATGTATTTGTTTACATCTATGATAAAGAAAAAAAACTTATACCTCGATATCTTGGTTGAGAGAAATATAGAACCGCCACTACTCAAGACGACTCAGGTACTTTCTATTGTGCATGAAACATGAAAAACAAAAGCTCGATCGGTGGACGGATGAAGTAGATATATGGATTCCATGATTAGAGCTTCAAAACTCAAAAAATTGAGAGAGAAATATATTAATCCCTCATAATCTCGTATTAGGGAAGATGGAGGTGGAATAATATATAATAAAGGGAAAATGTAAATATACCCTAAAAATTGGATTTTTCATGGTTTGTTCGCAACATTTTTCAAATCATGCATGTTTTTCTTGGTGGAAGGGCATGTTTCATAGTTAGGCTGAATGACCATGGAAAAACCATGAGAAGTGGTTCTTTCTAGATATTTCAATCTATACATTATCCAAACTGTGCGCCAACCGTGTTCTAACCTTGTGACTTGTCCGATTTTCTGAAAATTATGGGATCTATGTTCCAAACATTCCCCGAACACCACTGAGACCTTTTATAAATCATTTGTGTGTCCATATTAGTTCCCATTTAAAATTTTAGAATAATATTTAAAGGATCCATTTATAAGTGGAAAAATTGGGTTCTCATAAGAAGAACAAGGTTTCTCCTAAGCCTGATTCAAACAATCATCTCATATACAATTTTTCATTTGTCACAATGATTAACCACCAACCTCATTTTAAAATAGAGTATTCAGCATTCAAAATAAGGGTGAATGAATTTTTACATGTTGAAACTCTGATTCACTATATTTGGATATTTTGAAAAGCCATCATCTCTTCGGAATTAATTGTAGTCTCCAAAAATTTTATCACTAAAATGTAATGTTATGGAGCCCATTGTTCATTCATATATTTCTTCAATGCCAAATGTGATTCCTATTAAAGGGGACCTCAATGGAATTATCTCAAACCCTTTATTCTAGGGGTCACTCCATGTCTTTATGGGGTGACTTTTACAATATCTCATATCCTTCATAAAAGAAGGACGTAGATTTTCTATTCATAAGGAATTAAAAAGGTCATAATGTTCATATCCTTATTGTCCTCCTTGACATGGACATTGGGTATGTAGGTGATCTATTTTCCTAGCGTAACAACCAAATAAGAAATTTATGAACTTTTTGACTCCTAGATTGGTATCTCACTAACACTAATGTGATCTCCACATACTTGAATTCTAACCTAACAAATCTTGTTGCATTCTGGTCTAATCAATCCCTTAACCTCATTAACATGTTTCCCAAAAAACATTGTGAAACAACTTATATTTCTATCAATAATGGTATTTGGTTCTAGGATACCATGATGCCCTGAGGGAATGATTGTCTAAACCATTGTGTAGAATGTAATGGATCATCCTCCATAACAAATTAACTTTCCTAAATAGTGATCTTCAACGTAGACCAGAATCACCCTCATGAACTAAATTTTTGCTTTCCATACCCATGCATGTTCTTTTTACTCTAAATGCACTGAATAGAATCATACAATAAATTAAAGACATTTTTATCAAAATTTATTTTGGATTTACATTCAAATGGAAAAAATCATTGGGATCCTTGGAATGGATGGGGAGGAAAATGGAGGAGGGATGAATTAATTTTTAAGCATTTATGATATGATGTTGTTCATGAACACAAAGCTAGCATGGGAGGTTGTTATTGGGAGATAGTTGTGGGTTTGGTTCATCAGGGACATGATTTGTAGTGATATGGGGAGATGGAAGTGGTCAAATTATTTTTTGTGGGGATTGATAGAATAGTACATTCAACCAATTTAGAACCATGTCAAATAGATCATTGGTAAAGGTGACATCAGTTTCGGGATTCATAATTAATGACGAAAAAGGTAGACATTCATTGATTCAATATGCTAGTCAGGTCATTTGGACATGATATTAATCATTAGGGATATATTCATGAAAACATTGATAATATTCCTCTGGAAATGTTTTTTTATCTATTTTTGTTGAACTTCAAGGAAGAAAAATGATATTTTAGACATTATTTATTGGGATCCTTCACTGTTAAATAATTTCAAAAAGAAATGGAGGATTCACCAACCATAGATGATTGAGGAGGGTTTATTTGGTGAAAATAGATTTATTCTAAATAAAACATCCTTTTATGGAACATTATTTACCATTATTTACCCCCATAAGAGAATTTTATTTTTACAAGTATCAACCTTTTCCCTATTTTCTATTATTTAAATTATCATTATAAAGAAATTGTGAATCATTTTTTCTTTGACGGAGAATAGTTAAAAATAATGTGGGTGTCCTTCAATAAATTAAAGGTCTCACAACCCAAGAGTTATTGTGAAAACTTTTCTTAAACATGTGGTTAGATGGTGTCAGGATCATTGTAATTAAATGGAATTCTAGATGAGTTATCATCCTAGTGGATTATAAATGAATCTAGAAAGTATGAAATAAATATAGGAATGAAGGGATCTCATGAACACTGACAAACATATAAATTATAAACAGGTTCATATTATTTTATTTTCCCCAACTCCTCAAGATCATGGAGGATTCTCCATCCCTTTGAGTGATTTAGTGTTTGGAAAATACAACCCATATTCTTGTAGTGTCCCACAAGCCTAATGGATATTTTTTAATCCTCACAAATCTAGTATAAACATAAAAAAAATTGATCATATAATATGGGTGTAATTCTAGGAGGTGGTTATGGGATCTCTGAGTTTCTATTATCCAATATTTTTTCATTGTCTGGTAGTGAAGACTCTCTTCAAAATGAAGAATTTTTATGATAACATGTGTAAACTTTGTAGTCCTAGAGGGATTTTTCTAAATAAATTCAAAACAGACTCCACAATCATTCATAAAACTCAACATGTAAATTAAAAAAATACCATAGCATATTTCTTATCACATTTGTAGGTCTAATTTCCTCATTAACAATAATATATAAGTCCTTCACATTTGGAATGTGGGAATTTTTTATGATTTCCTTGTATCTGTGGATCTTGATGGAGTGAGGGTCACTAACTACTCTATCATAGGGTATATACCCCCCACCCACATAGGTGCAGACACGGTAAAAGGGGATTCCCATGGTCATTATTATTTTAGACCTCTTTAATAATGATGTTTCTCACCTTGTTTCCTTTCAGTTGAAATTTTTTTTGTTTTATCGTATATTGAATAAAATAAAATAATTATTTTGTGTGTCTGAGGCACATTTATAAGTGCTCAGAATGATGTTTTTAAATATTACAACTTAATATAAATTGGGAACATGTTAAACGTTTCATGTGACTCGAAAATTGAGAAACAATTAATTGTAGAAGACATAAGTTATAGAAACACCTCAAACACACAATTATGTAAATTTATATCCTTTTATAATCCATTTACCTTTATTATTATTACTTTTAACATTTTATCACTATCTATAGTAAATAGATTTTATCTACTATATCTTAATAGTAATTCTTAAGAATAATTGTATCCATATTAGATAATTTGTAAAAAATAATTATATTTTTTAAATCAATGTAATTATATTAGATTTGTAAAATTGATAATCTATAATATAATAATAAAATTCTATTAAAAATAATCTTGAGAAAATCTTTCTTATAGTCTAAAATATAACATATGTGTTTTTATAATAAAAAGAAAATTTTTATATTATCAATTAATTTTTAAAACACCTAATTAGTCATTTAATTTTCTTCATTAATTTAAAATTCACACAATTATAAAAATAAAATCAAAAATTAATTTTTTTTAAAACATTAATTTGAAATATTCAACTAAAAATAGTTCTTTCTAGAAAATTCCGAAAAATTCAACATCATATTATGTTAATATTATTAATCGAAAAATGTTATTAATTTTTTAAAAATGAATTTATAGAATTTGAAAATTCAATATTTGTAAATATCCAAAACCATAGCATAAAATTGTTCATATTAGAAAACAGTCTTTTAAAATTTTATCTAGTGTTTAGTTTTATTTTTAAATAAATTAAATTTTATTTATTAGTAATATATTTTATAAAAATTTATTCTATATTTAGTTTATTGAAATAAAACACAAATTTCAAAAAAAATATTTTTAACCATAAAATGATTTTCTAAATTTTTTATTCTATATTAATTGAACTTCAATCATTTTAAATTGAGTCATTATTTTACTTCGATTGATACTTCATAAATTATTTCATTACATTCAATTATTATAATTAAATTTATAGGTTTTAACCGAGATACATAATATTTATATTTTGATTAAAATATAGAATTGTTTAATTTTTGTTTGGATTCTTTTGTAGAGAATATTGTTGAACACGTTAATGAATTAAAAGGTAATGATATATTAATATTTTTATGTGGTACAATATCTACCTTAAATGAATTTATTCCTCATAATTTTATGGATAATATCAGAGTAATTTCTATTAGGAACTCCTAATTAACCACACATCCCAATATAACTATGAGTTTATCTGTGTTCTAGGACGATATTTATCTATGTTAAATTTTATTATAAACATTTTCCAAAGAGTGAAAACCCATTTATAATTTCACATAGAATCATACTTAGTTAATAATATCTTGATTCATAAGGAGTAACATCCCAAAAAACATGGATACGATTTATATGAAAGCCATACCACTAGGGGATTTTATTTTTATCTCAAAATAAAGAGTTTGTGAAAACTCACAAGTCATAGGGTACCAAAATAATCATCATTGAAAAATAAATATCCACTTCATTAGTATTTGTTGCATAGACGATTCATTATTCACATATTATTAGTTTCTATTTCCATTTTTAGCTATTGGATTTGAACATTGAGTCACATAATTCCAAATTCAAGTCCAGTTGATGCAATATATATTTTTAGATTCCCTCTTCCCCTTAAACATGAAATTATGACTAATTTTAACACAATACATATATCATTTATATATCCCCTTAAGTAAAATCACCCCATTATTCTACCCACATTTTTTATTCGTTGTAAATTTATTCTTCTTTCAATAATTTTCTTTTTCACTCAAATTTCATTGAGATTCCAACCTTATCTTCTTTAGATTATTTATCATTTAAAATATTCTCACATTATTAATTAAAATTCATGAATGATTATTTGACATAATCAAAATATAATTAACTACAACCCTCATCCCATTGGGTTGTTCTTGGGGATAGTTTCTGCATTATCTAGGGAATCTATGGTTAAATTGGTTCCACATGACATTAACCATTACAAAAATTAAAATAGTTAAAATGAGTGATTATAATTATAGGGGAATTATCATAAATAACCACAGAAAAATATCAACATAATATGTCTCACATTATAGAACTAACATGCTAACAAATATTTCAATCAACTCAATATGTATCCGAATAATTTCAACCTATATCACTCTGAATTTAAAATATATCATTCCTAGTTGAACCTTGGTAAATATGAGTTGTTTTATTTTAAATATATCATCCTAATAGTTAAAATAAATATCCTAAATTACTATTACACTTATTAAAATATTATGAACACAGTAATCATCGAAATCCAACTTATTCAACCTCAAAAAACATTAATAGTTTTTTTACTCATACACCAAATTATTTTTGTACAATAATCATATACTCTCAATAACATAACTATAATAACTACATTTTTATCATCTCCCAACCAAATAATAAAATTAAAATAGTTATGATTATATCCAAAATATGAATATGAAAACATCCATTCAAATTATTTTTCCAATATAATTCCTTTTTTAACTAATGATACCTTCATATCAATATATGTCACTCTTTTTCTAATCCATGGATTGTAATTGACATTTCCCAATTAGGTTCTATAAATTAATTAGTTATAATTTATTTTAATTACCTAATAATAGTTTATAAATAGAACATTATTAACCAAATAATATCCTCTGGGAGAGTCTATCCAGTTTTGAAAAAAAGGCCACTTTTTTATCCACTAGGATACAGTTGAGTTAAAACCTATGACAACATATTCACAGTTATTACACATTGGAAAATTTCTTCCAAAAATACATCCACATTCCAATATCTAGACAAGGTTGTAAATTCTATGAAAACAAATTTCTATATACATTTTCAAACCGTGAGGATGTTATCTAATACATAGGCTTATTATAGGGAATTTTATAATATTGTTATCATTCATGTCCCCAAATAAGATAATGATTATTTCAATAAAACAAAATAATATGCTTTTATATTGGGTTATATATACCATTGAAATTTTGATCAACCTAAACATATCAACCATTAAATTATCATCAAATGACATCATATCCTCCAATATTATCTAATCCTTTCATATAATACCAACTGTGATTCTTTGGACCCACATTACTGGATCTTGTGGGTATATAAACACACATTACAACTTTTTTGTTAATAGCTATAAAATCATGGATATCACCAGACATACTTGAATAAATAATACTATTTATTGATTTATTTAGATATGAATAATCGTATAAAGATTGGATATTTATTGAAATAGGATACATCATAATCTAATTAAGCTAATGTCTTTATCTACTAATAGTCCTTTTTTACTATTATATATAAAAAACTACTTAATTCCTAATAAGTATTCAACATATCCCATTATCTCACCTATATATCATCCTTTTAAAAATGTTATGTGGACATATTTTCATTATAACATATGGAATGGAATCATTATAATTGGGTTATCCCAAATATTTTTTATGTGAAACATATTAAATAAATAATCATAATATAATCATGGAATAAATATTTTGAATGTAATAGGTAAATAACATGTGTACATAATCAATATGATATTGGGAGAATTATATAACCATAAAAATAATGTAAACAACTATATCATTACTACTTATCTCATACTAATGTAATTCATAATGTCTAAAATCAAAAACATGACATCAAGGCCTTTTACAAAGACACAACCCTATTAAGGGAACATGAATACACCAAGACCTAACATATTTTGCATCATGATTTATTTTAATGCATCAAGTGGAAAGATATTTTTGGGATATATCCATCACATTATTATGTCCATCAAATTCACAATAATATCAATCAAAACCATTCATATAATTCCCCAACGAACCTCTTACTAAATAAAACTTCATTATCAATATAATATAGAATGTGGAAATTAATATACAATCAATCTATCATAGTACATAATATTCATCTTGGATTTCAATAATTTTCACAGTTTCAATAAAAGGGACAACGAAATCATAACTCACTCTGAAAAAGAAGGAGGATGGTCAATTGAGAAATTTTATACACTCCAATACTCATCTGTATGGGAACATAAATTTATGGAACAAATATAATTTTCCACATGAAAATATAAGGGATAATATAATCATAACCCATATAAAGAAATAAGGTGTGTGGTAAATAATAAATAATCAACATTCTATTGATCATTTATATTTTAATAACATCATATATAATTCAAATACTTTTCCCCATGTTAATACAATAACATTCATTTTAGGGGAACATCATCTAATGATAAGTATGTAAAATATAATATTTACACCATATAGAGAAATGAGTATATGGATACATAATTTTTAGAATAATGTTGATCATAATACCTCTATATAAAGATTTTGTATGGTTTTGAAATAAATGAAACCTAGTAAAATATTGAAACTTAGAAGGTTGTTGAAATAAATAAAAAACATCCTCCTAAAAGAATGCTTCGAATGGTATAAAAAATTGTGTAGTTTGATGCTGTGAATTCAGTTACCTAAATGATAACATATATATGACATAAGATAAATTTTTAAACATGAACCCTATAGGGTATATATTTTTTAAAAATAGAACTGATGTTGATGGGAAAATTCAAAAGAGATTTTTTAAAAACATATAACAATTTTCGTAAAAATTAAATTTTAATGTCACTATCATTGATAAAATTTTACTTTTTTTTAAAAACAATTATTCGTTGTTTTTATTTTAATGAATTATAAAATAATATATCCTCAAAAATTCATAAATATTATCTTGGATAAATGAGGGGGTGGTGAAATTATAAAGGAAGAAATCCAATTTATTATTTTCAATATAACTTTGTTCAAAAATCACATTGTAAAAAGATTAAAAAAATATATTATATTAAAACGTCATTTTTAAATACTAGATTATAAAAATATCATATAAAAAATATTAGATAGGGAGAAAAAAAATATGTATGAAATAAGTTCACAATGAAACAATATAACTCAAGGAAAGGAGACTTGAGTTATCCATATCACTTAGGGGAAACACTCTGCATGAGGCATTCAACATTGGAATCGGGATTTATGTGGGAAAAATATTAAAAATGATGGAATACCAAATAAAAAAATCAATAGGAAAAATATAAATAAAAATATTAAATAATTTTATGTTTTTAATAAAAACGTAATGAATGGAAATTCAGTTACCAAAATTCCCTTACGTTTGAGGTAACACTTGAGTCAAAAGAAATTTAAGGAAAGAATCATTTTTAGCATATTTTATACAATAAATTAAAAATATATTAAACAAATTCATGGGATAATAAATCAATTTAACACTATACAACTAAAATAGGGTTCATAACATGAAACATCACCTAATGAATTAGAATTGAGGCCAAGATAACTCATACAACGTGAGTAACACTTTAACTAAAAATCCTAAAAAGAGATATCTTTTAATTGTACAAAAAATAATATAAGTAAAATTTAATTAATTATATGATAATGTAAATTTTTTTTTATAGAAAACAGACATATAAAATATTGTGAATAATTCCATTCATGTTTAAAAGTGAATTATTTGAGATGAACACATTTACCTTGATACTAATTCATTCAATACTTGCACCAAAAATCCCAAATAATTAAATTATGTTTATTAAAAACATAATATATAACATGATTCATAAATATAATCATTTATTATCCTAATTTATAATATTTATACACACATATACATAAAAACACACACACATATATATATATATGTTAGTATGGTTTTACCTATTTTCACCACCAGGTGTATGTAATATTTATTGTTTTGTACTAGTTTTATAACAGATGTACGAATATATATTTATTTTCTAAAGTACATGTAACTCCCCTACCCTATTTACCTGGATTCAATGCATTATTACATAATAGTGTCATGATCACAAGGGATCAAATACCAAAAGATCGACCAGTTTAGTATCATTGGATATACTAGATACGAACATAAGTTTTACATTACATTGCGAAATGATAAACAAGAACAATGTGTATCCTTTGAACATATTCATCTCATATAGACTATCCCAGTAGGTTATTCATACTATACTTCTTTGCATCTGGTAAAAAATAAAAGATAGAAAGGGGTTATCTTAGGTTCTTGGTAAGGATAACTATATAGTAGAAATTTTTATAAATAAGAATAAACATTTAATGAGAACTATAATACTAAAACACAACAATTTCATACCAAAACATAAGCATAATATGGAAAAGATAAATCAAATAATTCTATTTAGTTATTCACACGAATATTCTACTAGTCGAATAATCACATGTAATATAAAAAGATGCATAATGATGGAATGCATAATGCCAGACAACATAAACACATAGTTAAGGCCTTCTTCCAAGACTAAAAATAAGGTTTTGTCAAGGCCTTGTACCAAGAAACTAGTTTGTCTCGTGAGACCTACTCATTCATGAAGATGCTATATCAGGCTCCACCCATCACATACTTAGTCTAATGAATTATGCATTTTAAAAGGTTGAAACATAACATAAACATTCGTATTAATACTAGAAAACAAAATTTTAATGATTCAACAATAAACCATGAATGGTATAAAAAACACATCCACAATCAAACATAATGAAAAACCTTCAATAAGATATGGAATATTGTATCATAATAAATCAACTTCAAACAAGTGTCAATTCCAACAAATGTTGTTGACATAGATGATATCAAAACTATTTGAATGAAATGTATCATTATACATTGAAATCATTTAAAATTCAGGTAATTATGAAAGAAAATATTTATTATAAAAATATTTTTATATGATTTTAGGGGACGATTAAGATGTGTTACAATGGTTTAAAATAGCAGCACCGACCATATAAGTTTAAAAAAAATTCTTACCATAATTTTTCGAAAAGGACATAATCAACCTTATTTGGAAAGAGACGGAAAGAATCCTTAAAATCCATTTTATAGAAATTCAAACAAAGGATTAATTGAAATTAAAACATAGTCAAGTAAATTTTAAAAATGTTTTGAAATATATTTTTAAGAAACAAGGATATGGATAACAAAGAGGTCCTAGTAGATACTCACGTATAATAAACCACAGACAATAAAGAGATTGTAAAATTATCCCTTAACATGAAAATTTCCTTGATCGAGGGTATATTAAATTGTATTATAATAGTTAAATAATTGTAATTATATTAAACACTAACCACATACACAAATACGATATCATAAATGTTCTTTTAATATAGCTCTGTTAATAATTTTTTTGTAGTATCATTGTTCCGGGTGTTAACAGATTCTCTTTACTTTATAAGTTTTGTAACATACAACTTTATTGATATGGATAGGATGAATTTGATTCATATTCATAATTATATTAAGTTCTTAAAAATTGTTTTAAACTACAAAATTAATATTATTATTGAATGGTTAGGACGTGGAATGAATCTCATCATGTTCTTAGAGATGATATTCCGTATGTACGGACGAGCGACAATACCATTCTATTGATGGTGAAATCATATATAATTGGATTTTATATCATATATAAAGGATAATTAATGTGTTATATATATTATTTACATCAATTATACTAATTATTATTCCCATCCACATACAGAAGTGTTGAATAAAAAACTACACCACGATATGGAGACGGTTAGCCGTATGTACGCACGTATGGTGACATTGTCATTCATGGGATGGATAGAATAATGAATATGGTTGTACCATTTTTATAATAAAATCATTTTATGTATAAGGTACTTGGGTTATAATTTTTTATTGATTCAACAAACAAAGAGTAAGTGGAAGAAGAAAAATACATTTAAAGAAGTGATTAAGTTATTACCTCTTCTTCAGGTGATTCCTTTTGATTTGATCAAAATGGATACTTAGGTTGGCTTCTAATAAAATTAATTCCTCGAGGTTTTATTGGATTTAGTTTGGAGAATATTTGAGCAGGGGTTGGATGAGCCAAATGTCTTTGTAGATGTGATTTTGATAGAAGGGGAAGTACCCTTTTATAAGATAGGTGAGGAGCACTATATGAAAAGCTTGAAATATTATTTTATAATACAATCATATTCGGTTTATAATGACCTAAAAATGATTTATTTTGAAGATTAGGTGGGGAGGGGTCAAAAACCTCTCAAATAATAGGTCTTTGATAGGTTTATTTCATCATTTTAACCTTATATTTTACATTTAACTATTAGTTAAATAGTTAATCTTTTACAAATTCTTCTGGTATTTTTATATTAAATGGTTAATAAACTTACTATAAAATTCCATGGAAACCACCAGTGGTTCATTAATGACATATATATCATTAATTAATTCCATTGGCTGAACCATATATTTTTTGGAATATTCTATCATTTAATAATATAGTTTTTGTTTTAAAAACACATTTATGTCAATTTTGACTCTATTTAGTATTTGGTTTTTATGATAGTCAAAAAAATACATTAAATAAAAAAATGTCATATTAACCTAGAAAATCCGTGGAACACATCAGAAGTATGAATTTATATTTATTGTTATATTTATAATATAAATTATTTTAATCTTTTATAATAACTTAATTACTACATCTTCATTGTCTCATAAATAAATTTAATTATTTAATGACTAAAATTTATAAATAAAATACGATTATGATGGAAATATTTTTAGATTTATAATGAATATTTATAGTATAATTTATCTTTTTTATATCCCTATATTAAAAATATTTTAGTTATTAAAATTTTCATTTAACACTTTTAACTCTTTTTTAAATAATATATAATAAATGTCCTAATCTAATCCATGTGGATCAAAGAGGATCATTTTTTATTCATATGGTTGATTTTGGTTGAAATAAACTTATCCAATAGAATTTGGACATGTTTTTGGGTAATTATATTATCATTTTTACCTTTAATTACTCAATTTTCATTTAACCGTGGAAAATAAAATTCAAAAGTTACTATTCATCAAAAATTATTTTAATCCTTTTGAACCAACATCCACTTACTGATGTCAACTGTGTCTCTTGGAATATTGAATTTCAATTCATAGAAGCGGTAAAATTATGTTATATGGAAATTTTCTAATGTTCATAGAAGGTGGGTAAAAGACATTAAAAAGTTCAATAAAATTTTATATATCTAGTCTAATAATAAAATGAATCTAATGAATTAAATTGAACATATAGAGGTATTATGTATCTATTTTTACATAAAATATATTGAAATAAAATAACTAATTATTTAAATAAAAAGTAAGTTTTAAATAATAACACAGTGGTTTTCACTATTCATCAAAAAATGAATGTTTTCAGAAAAATACCAAAAAATCACCCAAAGATAATTTTTATATTCCGAACCAAAAAATGAATTCCATTTTAAAAAATAATTTTTATAAAATTTGAAAAAGTTGGTATTACAAATCATAATGACTAGTTTGAGTAGTTGTGGTGTACTAGAACTCGATGTTGTGTACATTGCAAGATATTGAATTATTCAAAGAGAAACATACCGTAGAAGCATGGGGGGTTACATTTTTTCCACCATAAAATAATATCTTCATCTAAAATTCTAGAATACTACTAGATAAAATGATTTGGTTTGTTCTTCATTAAAAGTACCTTGGGTTCCCATGTTTCCTCTTCAATCTTATGGTTTCTCTATAGAACTATTACCAAACTAGTCATTCTGTTTCTCAACACTTGTTCTCTAGTATCATCAATATTGACAGGATCATCAGAATAATATAAATCGGGTTCCATTTCTATTTCTTTATAAGTGAGTACATTCGTTAGATCGAGCATTTATTTTCTCAATAGTGTTACGCGGAATACATCATGAACATTGGAGGGACTTGGCGGCATTGTCAAACAGCATGCAACAACATCAATTTGTTCAAGAATTTCGAAAGGACCGATATACATGGGACTCAATTTACCCTTCTTATTGAATCATACAACACAATTCCATAGAGATACCTTAAAGAAAACATAATCTCTTACTTGAAATTCCATATCCTTCCTTTTTTTATAGGCATAGCTCTTTTTCCTAATTTGAGCTGATTTGACGTGGGTTTGGATAATATTCACCTTTTCTATTGTTTCTACAACATGTTATGTGCCAATGAGTTTTCTTTCACCAACATCATCCCATCAAGTTGGTGTGAAACATCTCTATCCATATAACGCTTTATATGGTTCTATATGAATACTTCATTGGAATATATTGTTATAGGAAAATTCTAATATAGGTAAATATTGATCCCAAATACCTTGAATGTCATGTGAGAATGATCTCAACATGTCTTATATGGTTCGAATAATCATTCTTATTGTCCATCAGTTTGAGGGTGGTAGGCTGTGATCAAACAATGTTCAATATCTAGGGCATTCTGAAGACATTTCTTGAATCATGTTGTAAAACGAGGGTCACGATAAAAATAAATATATAGGTGTACTCTATAACGTCTTAAAAATTTATTAATATATATTATTGCTAAAGGTTCAAGTGGAAAATCATCTCTTATAGCAAAGAAATTTGTTGACATGGTATGATGATCAACAATTACAACCATTTCATCATTCCTTCTAGGAGTCTTTTGTATCCCTATGACTAAGTCTATTGTAATATCATCCCATTTCCACTCAGGTCTGGGAAGAGCTTGCATGAATCCACTAGGATGTTATCTACCAGCCTTAACCTATTGACAAACAATACATCTTGAAACATAATTAGAAATCTCCCTTTTCAAGTTGTCCTGCCAGAAATGTTCCTTAAAATCAATATACATCGTAGTTATACCTAGGTGTATAGAGAAATATTAGCTTTGAGAATCATCGAACAATTAAATTTTTAGATCAGGTATGTCAGGAACACAAAAACTCTTCTCAAATTTCACAATTCCATCTTCATATATGAAGTCAATCAATCTCTCATCATTCACAACTATAATTCTCTTTTGAAACTCTTCATCATCAGTCTGAGAAATTTTTTATCCTTTATAGTAAATATGATTTGGAAAAAATTTGAAAAAGTATTGATTTTTCACCTTCCATGATTATTCCCATATCCATATTTACTAAATCCATGAACATAGGATCCCTTTAAACTCTCATCTTGTTCGAAAATCCACTATTTTTCTTCTCAAAGCATCTGTCACCTTATTTGTCTTTCCCAGGTGGTACTGTATAGTGAAATAAAAATCCTTGAGTTGTTCAAGACATTTTCTTTGCCTCATGTTTAGTTTTTTCTGTGAGAAAATATACTTCATACTCTTTTGATCGGTATATATCACAAATTTTTCACCATAGAGACAGTGTCTCCATATCATCAAAGATAATATTACTAATAATAACTCAATATAATTAGTGGAATAGTTTTGTTCATGAATTTATAGCTGTTGTGATGCATAGGAAAAAATATATCATTATGCATAAGGACACAACCAAATACATTCTTTGAAGAATCAAAATAAATAACAAACCCATAATTCCCCAATGATATAGTCAAAATAGGAGGATTGAATAATATTCTATTCAGTTTTAAAAAACATTCTCCATACTCTTTTTTCCAAACTAATTTAACCCCTTTACATGTGATCTTGGTTAATGGGTCAGCCAATCAGGCAATGTTCTATACGAAACTCCGATAAAAACCTACTAAATAGTAAAACTGCATACATCAATTATACATGTCGGTGCTGGCCATTCTTATATATCCTGGGTCTTTGAAGGATCGACAGAGAATCCATCCATCGAGACAATATGCCCATGAAAATAAATTTAATGACGCCAAAATTCACACTTGCTAAACGTCGCATATAATTAATTTCATCTGAGAGTTTTCAGAATAGTGTGCGTGTTTTTTTAATTATATTTGTATATTTTTTAGTATACTAATATAACATCAATAAATACCACTATAAATTCATTAAGATATTCCATGAAACTATATTCATTAGATCTATAAATATTGAGGGTGCATTAGTTTGTCCAAAAAGAATTATGGTTAATTCATAATACCCGTAACTAGTTCGAAATGCTATTTTTGGAATGTCTTTCTTCATCACACATAAATAATGATATCTAGATTGATGATCAGTCATTGAAACTTTTTGAGCTCCATGAATTTGATCAAATAAATCATCAATGTGTGGTAGTGGAAACTTGTTCTTTATTATTATAGCATTTATCTCATTATACTCAATGATCAACCACAAATATCAATCATTCTTCTTAACAAAAACAACCGGGGATCCCCATGGAGAAACACTAGGGCGAAAAAATCCATTATTACTCAATTCCACAAATTGTTTTTTTAGTTTCACTAATTCCACAGTGGCCATTCTATATGGGGTCTTTGATATGGGCCTTGATCCAGGAATTAAATCAATGGAAAACACAATTTCTCGTTCTAGAGGATGTCTCGGAAAATCCTCTAGAACCACATCAATATAATATGGCATAATAGGTACATCCTCTATTTGAAAATTTCCTTCCCCACCCATAGTAATTTCACTCTCTTATTCCTCAATAATATAATTTTTTAGATCTATTGGGGGTGGATCTAGATAAGAATCAGATGGTGACCTTTCTTCTCTAAAGATAAGTTACTCTTCATAATCATGGAAAATAGAAACATCCTTTTTCTTACCAAATATTTTCATATGAAGGTTCAAAAGGCAATCCATATCGAGGATTATATCAAATTCAATCATTGTTATGATGATGAGATCATTAGATAAAGCACATTTATATTCCCTAATGGGAACTGATTCACAAATATTTATTCCAATGACACATCCCTTAGGAGTTTTGACTAACAACCCCCTTTTTAAATAAAATTGGAAATATCTAATTTTTATAGAAAAATGGGATGAAATGAAACAATGTGATGATCTAGAATCAAATAATGCATTTTCTAAACTTGAGGAGAGCATTAAATTAGCTACCACCATGTCATTCGGAGCTTCAACATCAATAGTAGTGCTCATATAAACATGGTCTTTATCCCTTTTCATATTGTAAGGAAATATTCCTTGGATCTTATGAATTTAATTTTCCTAAAGCCCTATTTCTCTAAAATTGTATCATTCAACATCTATAGCCTCTTTCTGTCCATTGAAATCATGAGTTTTGTGGCCTTTCACCACACTTGTAACAGACTCACATTCCCTTCAGGTAAGAACCAGGGTGTTTCTTCCCACATTTTTTGCAGGATGGAAATTCATCTATTCCCTTATTCCCCTTATTTCCATTTACAAAGTGCTCAGAAGATCTCTTCTTCTCTTTCTATTCCTTTAATGTCCTAATACATGGATTCATCCTTTTCTATCTTAATAGCACATGATACTATATCATCATACGATGAGAATGATTGTGAGACTAATAGTCAATGAAGAAATGGTTGTAACCAATCATTGAATAGATCGATATGACTCTATGGGTTACATATATAGTATACTACATGACTTGATAACCATGTGAGTTTAGCCTTATACTTTGTGAAATTATCATATTTCTTTTTCCTCGGACTCTAAAATTGACTTTCTGTATCCTCTCTATGGTCACGAGGAATGTATTTTTCTAAGAAAATCACTTTCAACTCCCTCTATTCCATATTTGATACTTTTTCATCATCCATTTTGTATTGAATTAATGACCACCATTTATATGCATCTCTCGTGAGGAGATAAACTACCATCACAACATTATCCCTTTCGCTATTCTGAAAAGCATGAAATATTTTCTCTAAAGAACTTATCCATTGCTCAGGTATGAATGTATTTGTATTCCCATGTAATGTTTGTGGTTGTTGACTTATGAAACGGTCTAACATTGATCCTTCGTGTTGTGGGTAAGGGTTCTCCATACGGGTAATGTAATTATTCATAACCCAAGTGAGTTGTCCCAATATGGTAATAAGTTGATCAGCACTGGTTGAATCACCAGCTCCACTATAATTATCTTGAGTAGGAGGGAAATCCCAAAAATTATTATGTTCATTGATATGGTTTCCATTCCTTCCACTAGGTTCCATTTCTAATCAATGGCGTATACTATATTATTTTATGAATCACAATACATAATTCCAAACTAGTAAAATACCTAACATAAATTGAACAATTTATGAATATAATCCATAATCATAATAAAATGATTTCTTTTAGTTGATATTTACTCATAAATCCTTCATAATGAATTGTAATGAAAATATGATTTTTCATAATCAAATCCCCCAGGAGTGTCTTAACATATAGTGCATCATGGCCCATTGTCATGTACCAGGACACTATAGGTCATGACTGAAACTCCTTTTCATATTTTCACTCCGAGGTACATCTGTGCCAGAGCCGCCTGTACCAGATTGTATCTAGACGTGTATGTATTTCGTTGAAAATACACAAATTCTCTGCATTAACAAAATTCATGGAAGTTATTTTATACAAATACTCAAAGCCTATCTTAGGGTATTGTTGTCTAATCATTGTTTTTATAAATCTAGCTTTCGAGGTCTGTACTAAACTTCCTTAGATACAAACTGTAATGACCCAACCACAGTTACCCAGATGAAGTGCATTATTATATAACACTAGCATGATCACAAGGGATAAAATCCCCAAATACTGTCCAGTTTAGTAGCCTTGGACATACTATATACAAACATATGTTTTATATTACATTATGAAATAAAAAACAACAACATTGTGTCTCCTTTGAATACATCCATCTACCATATACTATCTCTTTAGGTTAGTCATAATATACTTCTTTACATCCTGGGAAAAATAAAACATAGTAAGGGGTGAGATCCGGTGATTAGTAAGGATAATTATATAGGGGAAACTTTCATAAATAACCATGCACATTTAAGGAAATGTGTAAGACAATAAAACAATCCTTTTAAACATAAACATTACCATAATATGGAAAAGATAAACAAAATAATGTCATTTACTTATTCACATGGATATTATACTATTCATATAATCACATGTAATATTAATAGCCTATCTCAAAATGATGTAATGCATAATGTAGAAAATCATAACCACATAGTCAAGGCCTCGTGACAAGACTAAAAATAAGATTTTGTCAAGGCCTTGTGACAAGACACTAGTGTGTCTCATGAGGTCTACCGATGCATTGAGGAGATATAGCGGTATCCACCTGTCACTTACTAAGTCCAATGCATTATTCATATGAAAATGATGAAACATAACATAAGCATTCATATTAATACTAGCATATGAAATTTTAATACTTTAACCGTAAACCATGAATGGTATAAAAATAACAAATCCATAGTCAAAAAAATCACAAAACCATCAATACAATATGAAATATTGTGTCATATAAAATCAACTTCAAACAAGTGTAAAATCCATCGAAGGATGTTCACATAGATGAAATCAAAACTATTTGTGAGAAATATCTCTTTCTATTTTGAAATCATTTAAAATTCATGTATATATGAAAGAAGAATTTTTTTTTGAAAATATTATTATAATCTTGTAAGGGAATCATCAAAGGTTTTATAAAGGCAGAAAATAGCCTCACCTGCTGTATAAGTTAAAAAAACATTCTTACCTTAATTTTTCGAAAAGGTCATAAAGTACCGTATTTAGAATGTGACAGAAATATTACTTTCAAACCATATTATAAAATGTAAAAAATTTCTATAAATAAATTTAACCCACCATCTAGTAAATAGTAAAAATATTTTGAAATACATGTTTAAGAATCATGGATGTGGATGTTAAAGAGGTCCCAATAGATACTCACGTACAAACAACCTCAGATAATAAAGAGATTGTAAAATTAACCCTTACCTTGTACTTTTCCTCAGTCGAGGGTACGTTAAAATCCTATATAATAGTTAAATAATTTTTTTCAATTATACAAGAACCGCATACATATATATGATATCATATATGATCTTCTAATATTACTTTTTTAATAATACTTTTGTAGTCTCATTATTTTGGGTGTTAACTAATTTATTTTTCATTATATGTTTTGTTACATAACTCTTGTTTGATATGGATACAGTGTATTTGATTCATATCTAGAATGATATTATGTTCTTAAATTATATTTATAATCATAAAATGTAAATTATTCTTGAACGGTTACGATTGGGAATTAATCTCATCGCGTTCATGGAGACGGTAATCCAAAGGTACGCATGAGCAACAATACCATTCTACTGATAGTGGAATCATATTTAATTGGATGAAATATCATATATACATAATAATTAAAATGTAATATTTATTATTTACATGAATTATACTCATTATAATACCCATCAAAATAATTAAGTGTTGAATATAAAACTACACCCCGACGTGGAGACGATAATCCATATGTGCGTACGTCTGGTGAATTTGTCATTAATAAGTTGGTTAAAATTTTGAATATGTTTTTAACATATTTATACTAAAATTATAGTACATATAATATTCTGGAGTTATTTTTTTATGTAAACAATAATGAAAGAGGATGTGGAAGAAGAAAAGAACTTTGGAAGATGTGATGAAATTATTAACTCTTCTTCGAGTGCATCATTATGATTTGATCAAAGCGGCTCTTTAGTATGGAGTTTGATAAATGTAAGGCATATAAGATGAATTTAGGGTAGTTTTTAGGATATTATAGTAGGGTTTGGATTATCAAAATGGCTTTGGAGGTGTGATTTTGAGATAAGGGGAAGTACCCTCTTATAATATAGGTGATGGTCACTTTAGAAAATCATTGAAAAATTATTTTATTATATAGTCATGTTCAGTTAAAAATGGCTCCAAAGGGGTTTATTTCTAGGATAAGGTTCATATTCATCTATAACATCTCAACCAATAGTTTTTAGACAAGTTTAGTTAACCATATCAAAATTATCTTTTAGATTTAACTCTTAGCTATATAGTTTATCTTTTTTTATGTCTTCTTGTATTTTTATATTACATTGATAATAATCATACTATAAAATGAAATGTGAACCCCTTGTGGTTCATTAATGACATAGATATCATTATGTATTTCCTTCGGCCAGACCTTATATTTTTTAGAATATTATATCATTTAATAATATAGTATTTTTTTAAAAACTTATTTATGTAAATGTTGACACTATTTAGTATTCGGTTTTTGTGATAGTCAAAAAAAATTACATTAAATAAATAATAACATGTCATATTAACCTAGATATTTAGTGGAATACATTAGAAGTCTCAATTTAATTAATTGTCAAATTTATAATATCAATTATTTTAATCATTCATTAAAAAGGTAATTACCTCATCATCAGTGTGTCACAAATAAATTTAATTATTTAATATCTAAAAATTATAAATAAAACACCATTTTGTAGGAAATAATTTTTTCCTTATAATGAATATTTATATTTGAATGTATCTTATGTATAACCCTATATTAAAAATGTTGCAGTTATTAAAATTTTAATTTAACACATTTAACTTTTCAATAAATAAAATCTAATAAATGTCTTAATGTTATCCAAGTGGATCTAAGAGGGTCATATTTTATTCCTAAGATTTATTTTTGTTGAAATAATCATATCCAATAGAATTAGTACATGTTTTATGGTAATTATAACATCACTTTTACCATTAATTACCCTATATACCTTTTTCCATGGTAAATAAAATCCAAAAAATTACTATTAGCCAAAAATTATTTTCATCCTTTTAAACCACATTTTACATAGAAATCTAGAAAATGAATCCTGGATTTTTAAAATTCTATTCATAGAAACAATAAAATTATGTTTTATGAAAATTTGCTAACCTGCCTAGAAGGTGGGTAAAATATGTATCTAATATTATTAAAAAATGACTCCAATGAATTAAATTGAACATATATAGGTATTATATATCTATATTGACCTACAATAAATTTTAATACAATAAAAAATTATTTAAATAAAAAGTCAGGTTTAAACAATAACGCACTACTTTTCACTATTAGTCAAAAATTAAATGTTAGAAAAATACATAAAATTCCCCCTAATCAAATTTTGTTATTCCAAATCCTAAAATTAAGTCCATTTTGAAAGGAATAATTCTAATAATTCAAAAATTAGTTGTTATTATTCATTAAGGCTAGTTTGATTGGTCGTGGTGTGCTGGAACTCAAAGTTGCATACAACAGAAGCTATTGAATTATTCAAAGAGAAACATAGCATGGATGATTTGGGTGTTATAATACATCACTATTATATAACATAATATAGTTTATTATGTACTTAAAACATAGTTTATAAGACTTTAATTTTTTTCCATGGTAGTTTTATTTATGGTCTATGTGTTTGGAATAAACAATGAAATTGTTTTAGAAATTGTTAATGAATGAAATTTATTTTATTAATTAGGAATATAAATATTTTTAGAACCTTTCTATGAATAAGAATTTATACATTATATATTTATATCATTTTAGTTTTCTAAATATGATTTTATTAATATAAATTATATAGATTCTTAGTATCATTTAATAAGGAGGTTCGACCCACTCAATCCTAAACCAGCCATTATCAATTGACTATTATGAGGTGAATTATTAGTAATATAATAAAAAAAAATTCATACTATTATTATATTGATTTTATTATTGGGATTTATAATAACTTTAATGATTTATAAAAAATATTTAACTTATATAAATTCATTACATAAAAAGAATAGATCATTTTATTCTTAGTACAATTTTATAAAGATTTAATTAACAATAATTGTTAGGTGATAATGTGATTATATGTTATATGATTTTTCATACCAAAAAATTAATTATATCATGATAATATTTTTTAATCATAAATATTATCATCATTAAATACAATGTGAGGTGGTGATAAAAAATGGAAATAAATCACTCTATTGAGGTGGTAGTACACACCTACATATGGATGATGATTACATTTTTCATTGAATGGTAGAATAGATTAATGTATTTAATTTTATAAGAATCAAAAAAATTATGCAATTATCAATTTTTTTTATTAAATTCCCATTTTATTATTTTATTTTATGTTCGGGAAGCAAAATGAAACATGTTTTTATGTGGAGGTAGTAGTCGGCACACCACATGATTTTTATATTCATTTCGCTTAATAGGGAAATGGTAATGGTGATTAGTTATTATTCCAATTGAACAATAACTGTATGTATATAAAAAAATAAATACACGGTTACATATAAATTTTAAAGCTATAAATTAGAAATGAAAAATATAAATGGAGACACATAACTAAAAATTATTACTCATGTTAACAACATTGTGATTCCCCTAGATAATCCAATAGAAATTTAAGGCATAATCTAATATATTATAACCAGAATATCAAAGAGGTGAAATAGTATTATATTGGAATGAAAAATGGTACGTGTTTAGTAGGAAGCCTAATTTTTATGATTTTCATGAAGGTGTGGTGACATGACCATTTTATAAGTGGTGATAATGACATACATGTAAATATTTCAACTTAATATAAAGGTTCCGCATGTTAAACATTTTATAAGGATCAAAAAATGGGATAGAATTTAGTAGGGAAATATTAAGGTCGATAACAACCACATCCACTCAATTATATACATGTTATTATAAAATTTTAATATTTTTACCTCTTGATTTATTAAGGTTACCATTTTATCATTTAATATGTATTTTTTGTTGAAACTATAGCTATTCTTTTAGGGAAATAAAATATGGTTAGTGGTTGTTCTAAATCCTTACAAGGAAGATCATAAATATTTTATAGAATGTTATTATAGAGTTCTGGGAGAATAATATTTTGAAGGTGGATGAGTTTTCCAGTGTTTTCCATATCATTGGGTCCAAAAATTAGAGAATTAAGAAAAGTGTTTTTGGGAAAGTGAGTTTCCTACAATATAGAAGGTGTTTTGGAATCATACATGCAAGTAATGTTTTTGGATAATTGCATAAAAATATAGTTTAGTAAAATAGTGTGTTAAATATTTAAAAGCGTGCGAATGATGAGGTTATGAGGAAGAGTATTGTGATCCTAATGCAATGAAAATGGGGGGTTTTAACACATAGAGAGAATCTTTTATGACACAAAATAATATTACAAACATGGTTATTGAGGTCTATAAATAGGAGTCTACCTACACTCAAGATATAGAATATTTCAATAAATATCGGTTTCCTCTAAAATGTGAATGACTTGCATGAAGAAGAGATGTTGATATAGAAACATGCGCAGAAAGTGGTCATCTAGTCTAAAAAGATAAAGTGAACCTTGTGGTGTGGTTGTGAAAAAGTTAACTGTTGTGACAAAAATAAGGTTGCATGAAATCCATCTTGCATAACAAATCCCAAATCGTGAGTACAAGGTTAGGTGTTGTGTGAAAGTGTCATTGTGTGCTAATAATAACCTTTGAACATTTGGGTTGTTGGATCTATTCATCTAAGTGCCTCAGTTCTTGTCATAAATGTATATATAGTTTCTTACTGGAAATAGACAAATACATCAATGAAAATCTAGTGAAGAGACCTTAAGGAAGGTAAACTAAGTAAGACATATCCCACAGAATTGACCTAGGGACAGTCGATGAAAGTATTCTATGGGACACAATGAGGTATTCCTAAAATATTTTATAGGAAGTATGCTTGAAATAGAATGAATATGTCAGTAATATTGTAATTCTCCACTAGTGATTATTAGTGGTTATTGGTGTTACTGACACACCCTCAGTGTATGCTCCAGGGAGTATCCCTCAGCGGTGAACCAAGTAAAATTGGTTTGTTGTCTCTTTTCATGTTAATGATTTAATACCCCACTATTACAACATATAGTTTGTAATGATTTACTACAATGGTGGGAACAAGATCAATAACTTTAGAATAAAAAGTTGACAACCCGATTGTCCCCTCCCCACTCAATGTGCTATAGGGCCCTACAAATGGTATCAGAGGGAAGGTTATCCTATTTTTTAATCTCTATAGAAAAGTGTATCTAAATATAAATATTTAGTTTCATTACTGATTCTACAATAAATTTTGGTTTCATTAGTAATTTAGGGGAAAAATTCTATAGCCAGTAAGACCAAGATGAACATGAAAACAAAATAAAAGAGACGATTGAATAAGCTCATATTATCTAAAGATGAGTTAGTATATGTTTTTCAATGAATTTAGGAAAATTAAGATATTTCAGGCCTATAATATAAAGAGAATGTGTCTCGAGTGTCGACTAATGAGGAAGAAATCCATTATAACTCGTGTAAATTATTATATTCAAGTTATCTGGAGGTTTGTTCTAGAAAAAATGAAATTTATTCTCAAGATAAATATCCTAGAACATGTGTTAATCTTGATAAATAATTAAATTCAGATGAAATTAAAAGATTAGGAAAATATATTCATGTTGTTTCAAAAAAAATAGTCATTTTTTGTAGAATTATTCAGTATATAAGCGACGAGATCACCCAGCTAGAGAGAGAAGCTGATTTTATGGAAAAAGGATTACTGAGAAAATTTCATGAATGTATAAAACTATCTAGACAGGTTGGATCATTTTATTACACCAAGAGAAAAGATTAAATTACATCCTCAAAATACATCATACAAGATAATGTGAAATAGGGAGTACAAAAATAATCTTAGAGGAAAGATTCATGGGCATGAAGAGAAATTGAAAATTAGAACAGGTGAAAAGGGTTTAAAATTGGATGATATATGCATATTGATCACGGAACATAACTCATTTATTCATAATAAAGTGTATCTATATAATGAATATATTGTTAAAATGAAAAAAAATTTGTGACGAAAATGTTATTATGATTGAAGATCAGAAAATCATTCTCAATATGAAATTTATAGACATAGAAGCCAATTTTTTCAATATTGAGATGAAATATATAGAAAATTCACAAAATAAGGAAACACTTGTTGTTTCCACTCAATTATCATGGAAGGATTCTACATTTGAAAGATCCCAAAAATGTGTTGTGGTGATCATGAAATATTTTTAAGATATATCTCATGATGTAGAGAAAAAACTAGTACCATCCAAACAATATTGTGTTAATTCCTATAAACCTATTTTAATGACGATTGATGGATGTATGAAAAAATTAGAAAATTATGGATGATTATAGTTGAAAATTATCCTTCAACTATGAATAGGGTGGAAATGAAAAAGATTATTGAATCTCGTTTCCCAATGAGAGCTCAACAAGTTGGGAAGATATACCAAAAACCTTTTACAAGTGATATTAAAACCATGAATTGGGTGTCAATGTGGGTGCATTAATAGATTTGGGAATTTCATTTTAAATTTTTGGTACAATCGTAACAATGTAAAAGAAAAAAATATTACTATATCATGTGGTGGGAATCAAGAGATGAAGAATCAATATCCCTAGGTCTAGAAGTTTATGTTTATTGGAAACAAATTTGGAATGATTTATAACATCTGTGATGTATGAAACGGAAGTGTTCACAAGGATAGTACATGTTTATCTCAACATGCACACATTGCTAATAAAAAAATAACACAACAAATGGTTGAGAATAATTATGAAGCTAAATTTGGAAGAAATAGGAAGAATATTGTGAATAAAAATCTTTCCAAGAATATCTCAAGCAAAGAAGCTGGTAAGACAATGGATTTTGAATCCATGATGTTGAATGATATTCCATACAAAAAAAACTACTAATAGAGAATTCAACTCAAATGAACCCACTTGGATATTCCAAACATGCTTTAATAGCTTCTAATGACATTTTAGTTATCTGGCTTGAAGATTTGGACAGTATGGGGATTCATGAAGATGCAATGGATAAGGAAAGTGTGAAAGGACTATAAAAGCCCCCATATTATGAAGTTAAAGTTCATCAATGATTTCTAAAAAAATCCAAATAACATGTAAAATAAGTTCTAGTTGATTGATGTATGAAATCTGATCACATTGCAAAAAGATGTTTAACCTTAATACTAGAGAAAGAAGCAGTCCCTAAAAAGATTAATAATGTATCATCCATTATGGTTCTTAAAATGAAAAAATCTCTACACAATGGAGACGATAATGTGAAGAGATCCATGCCACTACGACATAAATAATTACATATGGTAAGATGTGAAAGAATGAAGGATGAATCAAAAGGAGAAACATGGTGGGGAAGATCATGTCACCTGTGAAGTTTATATTAATGAATTAAGAAGGATCCACCTAATTCAGTTAATATTTTTCATATATTATTTGTTCTTATAATGTAAGGAATTGAAGGTATAGCAATCTATCAGGGGGAGAACCATAGAAGTATATAGGTCTATTAATTCAAAATATCCAAGATGATGAAATTACCATAATTTAATGATTCATCAATTTGGTAGTGAAATACATACATGATGGAGGAACATTTTGGATGAAGCTAAAGATATTCTACTATGGATAACAATGATAAATGAGGTACCATATTGTCCTAATCTAATTTTTTGGAATCATGAAGAACAATTATTCAAGAAGGTTATCTTTTGTGTAATTGAGGATGTTTTCTAATCTATAAAATCACAAGACCAAGAACCAATATTGTATTTTCACTATAATAAAACATTGCGAAATCTATTATTGATGATATTCCCCATTATGAGGATGTTGAGAAGTATTACCCTTAAGGAGGAGACAAATGATGATTGATAAAGAAGATTCTGTAATAATTATTTCAATTGTTCTTTAAACTATTTATTCAGGAATTTTCATTAATATCATGTCATTGGAAAATGATTTCTATATATCATGATCATTCTACAAGGTATAAACTCAGATTTAGAAATAATGGAATCCCTGTAAAATATATTGGTCTGAAAAAAAATTATGCTTCATATAAAGAATTATAACAAAGAAAAGATGTCTATAGAATCATTATCTATACCTTTCCAGAGAAATAAATGAGTGGAAATAAATAAATATAACATCATTGGGGATTGGATAGCTCCTAGAAAGATAAGAATAATGTGGAATGATGAACATTATCCCCTCTTATCCATATTTGATGAAACCTCATTTGAAGAAGTATACATTGAATGGATAAAACTAAAATCATGTTATTCTCATATAGATTCTTATATGAAGAGCATCCGATTAGAAGGAGGAGGCTTCGATCATAATCTCTTGATCAAGAATTAATAGGTGGATCAATTTGTGGTTCTTTTGTTTGTGGATGATATTTTACTAATCATCATTAGGAAGGAATCAGTGGAAGAACTTTCCAATCTCCAGAAATCATAATTATAAATTTCCATGATTGTTGATATGACATACTTCAATTGGTAGAAAGTGACTTTGATGAAAGAATACACATTTATTTGGTAGGAGAATTATAAAGATATATTCTAAAAAAATTCAATATTCATGACTCCAAACCAATTTCGACACAAATTTTCATAGGGATAAAACTGGTAAAACATGAGGATGACACACCTATGGAACCCACCATGTACAAAGTGAATAATCATCTTTCTATTTCACCTAACCACAACATTTCAAGATATCATATTTCTTACATGCTTAGAATCTTGTTTTCAACATAATCCAATTGATGAATATTATTTTGTAGTAAAATTAACCATGAGGTACATGAAAATTATTATCAATTATGGATTACAGTTTTTTGCATGAATAGATAATGAATTATTGTCATTTTCTAATGTTGAAGGTGATAGAGATGTGGTGGATAGAAATTCCATAAGCGGAGGATCCTTATTTATATGAAAGAAATGTTTGGACATATTTATTAATAAACAAAAAATAACGCCTATCAATATTATCAAAAATAATTATATCTTCGCTACAGAGGCATACACTGAACTATAGTTGATGAAGAAACTACTGATGGATATTGGTGATGATGTGAAATAGCTAATGTCGATTCACTGTGATAGTAAGAGCACAATTAATCTTATGATGAATATTGATGAACATTATTGTATGAAACACATAGAAATTATAAATCAAGTTATCAATGAAAAAGATGAGCATGGAAGGATTAAAATGGATCACATTTGAAATGATGCTCTTGTTGATGAAATCCTGACCAACATATTTTGGACACATGTTTTTGAGAAACAAGGGTTGAACCATGGTGTCCTACCACCCCCCAGTGCATGATGAGATAACGAATGTTCCCCTCACCCCAGTTATGTTAAATGTTTTTAATCTATTTAAGGAAGTGATTTAGGCTTCCTAGAGTGATATGACCTAGGGGGAGTGGGTTTTGAGATGTAAAATGTACAAATATTTTACTTTTGGTTTAATAAAAATGGGGGAGAAAGAATAAATTTCATTCTACAAAATATGAGGTTGAAATGTTTTTCTTGTTACAGTAAAATGGAGAATGGAGAATGATCAGAATTCTGTGTTTTAAGGAAATGGTTTAGGACATTTAATGATTCTATATCATAATGAGAATTCGATGTTAGGAGGAAATTGTTCAGCGATTGTAATGCTTCTATGACATTGTGAGACAATATCTTATGTATATTTAAGAATTCCAAAACATGGGTACCGAATTCCATAATCCTCTATTGTTTTATAGAAGAAAAATTTACTTAATAGACATATAATGTCTGTTGAGTTGTTTCTTGTGTATCAGGCTTATAGTGTAGGTGGTGCCCTATTGAATTTATCTATATATATACAAAACCTCAAAAGGGTAGATTTTTTGGAACCATGTATGTTTTTGATGGAAATTATTTATGATTTTTTATTTATTTTTAATCCTTGCATGTAAGATCAGGAAGTATTCAAGGAAAGGTATCATACAGTTCATGCAGAAAATAGTTTCAAAGGTGGCATCATTTCCTTTTGTTTTCCAAATATTTGGGTCAAAAAATTGGAGAATGAGGAAAAGTGTAATCGGAAAAGTATGTTTTTTTAATATTTATGGTGGCTAGGAATCATTATTGCAATGTATATTGTGGGATAATTTCATCAAAATGTTAAAAAGGAAAAAGGTTCATGAATGATTTAAATTTCCATGAAATATGTCGTTGCGCAGAAGAGTCTTTCGCACCCAATGCAACATCAAAAATGGTTTTGCAGGAATGTAGATTATCCTTCATGACACAACATAATATTACATTCTTGGTGATCAATGCCTATAAATTGGAGGCTACCCACACTCAAGAATTATAACTTTTTAGTGAATATTGATTTCATATTATACACTAATGACATGCACATAGAGGATATTTAGAGAGAGAAACATTGGTGAAAAGTGTTCCATTACTCATAAAAAACCATTAAAAACTTATGGTATGGTTGTGAAAAAGATAATTGGTTCAATAGAAATAAGTTTTTATATAAGTAATCTTGCATGAAATATCCCTCATACTACATGCTAGGGCAGGTATTGCACACAAGTGTCAGTGTGTGCTTATACTATGATTTGAACATTTGTGTTGATTGATCGGTGCTTCCAATTGCATCAATTCTGGACATCCATGAAAGCAATGTATCATGATGGATAGTGACCAAGAATTCAATTCAAAACTATTTAAAAGACCTTCATGTTGATAAACTAAGTAAGACATCTCGCAAGGTTGTGAGCTAGGGGGACTTGATAGAAGTGTTATGTGGGATGAAGTGAGTAGTCCCTAAAATCATGAAAAGGCATTATGCCAATAACATAGTGACTGTTTCTTAACATTTATACTCTACAACTAGTAGAGATTAGTGGATTTAGGTATGACCAAAACACGATCAATCTATGATCCTTAGACCATCCCTTAATGGTGAACCATGTAAAAATGTTTTGTTATATATTTTTTAGTGAATGCTTTGTTACTGGTCCATTCCAACATATAGGTTTTAACGATTTACTACCAATGTGGGAATAAGATCAGTCCCTTTTGACGAAAAATTTGACAACCTGATAACCCTTCCCCTCCAAGGGTTCTTTGTTGTCTGACATTTTATACATATAGAAACATAATCATTAGGTCTAAAAATTATTTGGATTATTTTATAATTTCTGACAACAAATTTTAAATTTTAATTCTATTTCATCCAATTTTATTTATAAAATAAAAAAATAATTTTCTTTAAATTTTAATTTTATTCAAAAACATTTATGAAAATGTTTCTTATGTTCTGAATTATAAAAATATAGGTTTCTGAATTTAGGAACAAAATTATATGTTATAAATTCACTAAAAAATACATATTTTGTCTGAGAAATAAGATTGAATAATTTTATATTCAAACTAATATACTATTAGTGTCATAAAAATTATGTTATTTATATAAAAAAAATATAAATCCATTCTCAGAAAAATAATTAATTTTAGAAAATCCAAAATATTCACCTAAAGCTTATATTGTTACCATTAATCTAAAAATTAATTTTTATTATTCAAATAAAATTTATAAAAATGTATAATTCATTCATGATATTAAACACTAATATATTGTGGACAACAATTATATATTAAGATAGATTTTAAAAATGTTAACTATTATTTATTATTATTTATTTTGAGTTAGATATTAATTTATTAGTAATATATTTTATTATCAACAAGAAATAATATAATATTTTTAATTAAAATATGAATTTTATATAAATATATTTTTTGTAGAAAATATTTTACCTATTTTATTAGTGATACTAATGTAATTTCATTTATATTAGATGTGTAAATTATTTTATTTCTATAAATATTTTATAAAGTGGTCACTCTTTTTAATTTTCAACCATGTCACTAGATATGTTTTAATGGTCATAAATTTTTTATATTTTTATTATAGTATATATCAGTTTCAATATATTTCGATGTTGCATATGGATAAATCTATTGAACACGTTGACATATTTAATGGTAATAATATATTACAATTTTATGGTGTTTCATATATAATATCATTAAAAACCATGAATGTAACATCCCAGGTAAATAAAGAATAAAGGATTTTCATATTTATTAATATTTACGAATTAAATATTAATTTTAAATTAAAGGGTTTTCTATGTTCGATAGGGTACCCGATACGCAACAATGAGTTTCATCGAAATCTTACGTTACACACTAGTAATAAAATAATATTATTTTAATTGATAGTTTACACATAGCCGTTGTATTGGCGAGAATGGATAGAAATAAATAAAAAATGACTATATATGTTTTTTAAATTTTTTTTTACATTTATCCAATAAAAGATAAAGGCTTAAAATACGGAATGAATTCAATTTTAGGCATATATACCCTAATTTTCACTAAAGGTTCACTTATAGCCTTTTGATGGTGAACCTTCATTAAATGTAGTTATGGTCACTCTTATACATTCTATTGGACCAAATAAAACTCTTCTTTATAATCGGGACATCAAAATTTACTTTGTGTAAATTTTTGGTATTTTTCCGATAAGGTTTATTTTTTAATGAATAGTGAAAATGTTGTATTTTAATTCAAAACCTATTTTTAATATAATTTATTTATATGATTAGATTATCTTTTTAATTTGTTTTAGAGTTGAATTAGAATATATTTTTACCATTTAATCCAATAGTGGTCGTTGAAATGAATTTCACTTTGAAATTGGACTTAAACTAGTGTCAATCTTTTGATACTTATTGTTTCATAAAACCACGCAATTTTCTCTGACAGCGAGAATTAATTATTAAATTAATTAATGCAACTTAAATGTTTTGAATATTGTAAAATAGACATAATTTTTTAATTCGGAATATCAAATATAGATTAGGGTGATGTTTTGGTATTTTTCTGAAAAACTTCAATTGTTGATGAATAGTGAAACCACTAAGTGGTACTTTAAAAAACTGATTTTTAATTTAAATGAAATTTTACCACCTCTGTGTATTGAATTTCTAAAATCTGACATACATGGGTGTCATTAAGAAGTAAAATGTGGTTCAATAAGATTAAAATAATTTTTTTGGTGAATAGTGACTTTTAAGTTTTTAATCGCGATTAGAGGTAATTAGTGTAGTTTAAGATAAGAATAATGTTTTAATAATATGAAATGAACCTGACACATGTCTTACCCTTATTGGATGTGTCAAGGCCGACCAGGAAAATCCATGGGTCAACTTGGGTACCCCATGGAGCCACTTTGGATGTAAAATGACATTAATATCTTTTTATTTAATGTTAACGTAAAAATGTCACAAACGTGATTTGTTTTACTGAAACAATTTTTATGTGGGGTTATAAAAGTAATATTTGTTACTATAAATATAAACGATTTCCTACATCATAATTCTTTTTTATAATTTTTAGACATTATATAAAATAAATTATTTATAACATCATGATGATGCAGTGATTACCTAATTATTTAACGATTTAAATAAAATGAAAAGATAATGTAAAATATAAGACCTACACATGTAAAAAACCTATTGGATTATATATTTCTAACTCCTATCACCTTATCCTTGAAATATATAATTTTGGGACCTTTTAAATCTGAAAAGCATTTTATGATAAAGTAACCTTTATAACCTTCCAAGAGTGCCCCTCTTCTCCTCTTATAAAATGCCCCCACCTCTGCCACCTTACCCACACTTCCAAAGCTTTTGGCTCGTCCAAACCCTACCCATTTTGTCTCTACACATTTCTATCTAACTCCTAGTAGCCTCACTTTGGGCATAGGTCTTCCCAATGAAGCCTTTGAGATCAAATCAAAAAGAGTTACCCTTTTTAAAGGTAGTGTTTTCTCTTGTGTTCTTTTGTTTTATTTTGCTTCTGCAACCCTCTAAACTATTTTTATTCCTTTATTTTGTCATAAAAAACGTATCTTAAATATACTAGGATGTTGTTATAAGAAGGACTCGAGCTACTCCTATACACACCTCTATCTAATTGTTAAAGAACATACTGTTTCTGTGTTTGGCGAATTTCTGCCTCATGAAACTATGATTTTTCAATCATCTTTTAACACCTTTAATGGTGGCCATTAATATTTCACTCTATTTATATATGATATATATTATGTTTATGTTTTCCTTATAATTCTGTATTTTTCATTTGTGTCATACCTTTATGGTTTCCATTGTGGTTAAACACGATAATTTCATTTTAGGAAGTGCGGACTACCGCCCCCTCAAAGTGATTTGATTCGTTAATGCCATATGTGGGACGTATAAAAGATGGATTTAAAGTTATTATATATTATGTATGTTACATCTAAATGATGAATATAATTATTGAATTAAAATATACATACCTATCATTTAGTTGTAATTCCATTAATATGACATAGAAATGAAAGTAGCGTTCATGCGTACGAACGCCTTACCCTCTCCATGAACAGTGCATTTCATTTCGTTCATATAAATGATTGTGTAAAATTATAAATACATGTATATTCTGGATATATATGATCTATATGATATCAAAATCGTGAATATCATTCTGGATATAATGAACCTCTGACTACACGAACAACATGTAATTGTAAGAAGTCCACTTTCGACTTAAGAACCAAATATCATCAAAACAAAAATTATTAACCTAAATGATTAAATAATGTTTATAACATGGTAATAAGTGATATAAAAGTAATAAATAAATTGAAAAGGGTTCTTAATCAAGGAGAAATTAACTCAAGTTTATTATTCAGGACGTTAAAGAACGATCGAGTCAAGTCGGACCCGAGGTAAGGGACTTCGTCTCAATCTCCTTTCGTTGAGGCATATTTTGTTATAATACAAGGCTTTATTTTATACGGTGTATAAACCCGTTTTACTTATACTTTTATACAAAATTAATATTTTTCTACGAAGCGTGTTACTAAACGAAAAAAAGGAATGTTTCTTTTAACGTATGCGGTGACAATGACCTTTTCTGCTGTCGCGTGTATTATTTGGTCTTTGGCTTCTTCAACAAGACGTAATGTTTTTAAAATGAAATAAATACCATATACACTTTTATATATTTTGTTATTGAAAATGGTTTTTATAATGGATTTTCTATGTCAATATATTTATGTGAAATATTGTGATCAAAGTGTGGAAATGTTTTCATTCCATTATAATTTCTTTATGTCTTATGATTTTATAATGGTACTTGGACATTTGACGAGTGGTTACGTGATAAACCATATGACGGGTGGTGTCGTGAATACTAGGATGGGTGGTTACGTTATAACCTCCAATGCATTGGGTATGGAAGTAGGCCGTATTGCTACTCCATTAAGTGATATGTGTGGAAGTCCACCATATGGTTTTTCCATTTAAGTATGTTTATGTCCCAAGTTACCTTTATATGTTATGTGATCTTTATATGGGTTTTATGGTAATATTTTGGTTACAAAACGGTAAGTAATGATCTTTTATTCAGTTAAGAGTTTTTAATACATCATAATGGTGAAAAGTATTACTTTGATAATGTATACATGGTTTACTTATTGTTTTGATAAACTAACAGTTTTCATTCTTTGTGTATCCCTTAATGAGCTTTGTATTCTCACCCCAAAATTTTGTTTTGAAATGTTTTTGTAACATCCCAAGCTTCCACGGTACGCTTCTCTTTGAATAATGTGATAGTGTGTGTTGTACGCAACACCGAGTTCTAACACACCATAACCAATAAAACTAGCCATTATGAATAGTAATACCTACTTTTTGAAACTATAAATATTTTATTTTTTAAAATGGACTTCATTTTTTCATTCGGAATATTTAATTTAGCCTAAGGTGAAATTTTGGTACTTTTCGGATAACTTTAATATTTTGAATAATAGTGAAAATTACTAAATTTTAATTAAAAACAACTTTTTTAATCCAAATAATTAATACTGATAAATTATGAATTTGAGTGGTTTTAAAATATATTTAGAATATATTTTTACCATTTCCTACAATTTTGGACATTATACATAATTTCACAATTAAACCGAACAAAAATAAGTATCAATCTTTTGATAGTTATTATATCTTAAAAACACGCTTTATGTTTTGACAGCGGGAATTAATTTTAAATTAATTTCATCCACTTCTGTGTTTTGAATTTGGAAAAATGGATTCCATATTTGGAATCAGGATGTTCAAATTGTGTAAATAGGTAACTTTTATTTTTAGACATTTTGAATAATTATTTCGGTAAATATTTTATTTACCATGGTTAAGGGTAAATCCGGTAAATAAGGGTTAAAAATAATATTATTATAATAATAAATTACCCTAAAACGTGTCCTAGCCTTTTTTGGTTAATACATGTTCGACCATAGTCATCTTTGGGTCGATTTTGGGACCCCATGGAGCCACTTGTAGGTGATAGGGACACTTTATTTTAATTAAGTTAAAATAAATACAAAAATGACACAAGCATATATCTTTTAGAAGAACAATTTTTACATAGGGTTATATATGTTTTATTTTCGACTATAATTATTCATTAGAAAGATAAAAATATTTCCTACATAATGGTATTATATTTATAATTTTTAGACACTAAATAATTTAATTTATATATGACACAATGGTGATGCAGTAATTACCATAATAGTGAAAAATTAAAATGATTGATATTGTAGATAACCAAATAAATATAATTTTAGAATTTTTATGAATTACACTAATTTTATAAGTTTATAGGAAATGTTAGGAATGATTTAAGAAACATTTTTCTAATTAATCATTCTGTAATGAGTTTCAAAAAAATCAATTATTGAATAGTGTCAAAATTGACATAAAAGAGTTTTTAAAACAAGTATTATATAATTAATTGATATTAAATTCCTAAAAATCTAAGGTTTGGACAAGAGACTTATATCATGATAGGTGTATCATTAATGGAACACTTGGGGGTCTCTTGGATGTATAACATAAGTTTATTAACAATATAATATAAAAATACAAAGAGACATTGTAAAAGTGAAACTAATTAACTTAGAGTTAATACTTAAATATAAGGTTAATATAGTAACCCATACCTGTCTAAATTCTATTGGTTAAGTGGTTTTAGACCCATACCCACCTTAAACTTTAAAAAATAAAATTTGAAGCCATTATTAACCGAATATGAATTTATTATAAATTAATATTTCTAGCTTTTCCAAAGGTGCCCCTCACCCCTCTTATAAAAGGGCACTCCTCCTTCTCATTTATTCACACCTTCAAAGCCTTTTGGCTCGGCAAACCTCTGCCCAAATACACTAGGAACATCACTCACTACAACCTAGAGGCCTTATTTTGATCTGAAAGCCAACCTAAGGAGCCCTTTTGATCAAATCAAAAGGAAGAACCCGAAGAAGAGGTAATTATTTCACCACCCTTTTCCAAGTTCCTTTCTTCTCCCACTTCTTCTTCCTTTGTTGTTACCATTCTAAAATAATATCTCCAGTATCATATATATACTGTGATGTTATTATAAATATGGTACAACCATATTCCGTATTCTATCCATCCTTTGAATAACATGTCACCATACGTGCGTACTTAAGGCTTACCGTCTCCACGTCGTGGTGTAATTGTTATTCAATAAATTATTATTTGGATGGGTATAATAATGATGTGTAATTCATGTAAATAATAAATGTAACATGATAATTATTCTGTATATATGATATATCATCCAATTATATGTTATATTAATATCAAAAGAATGATATTGTCGCTCATGCGTACGTACGGACTACCGTGTCCACGAACGTGATGAGATTCATTCTCCATCGTATCCATTCAAGTATAATTATCATTTCATGATTAATAATAGTAGTTAAGGACTTGATATCATTCTGGATATGAATAAGATACAACCAATCCAGGAAAAACATGGCTTACGTAAGAAAACATATAAAAGAAAATGAGTCAGTTAACACCCGAAACAACGATAAATCTAAGATATTATTAAAAAAGAAATGTTAAAAGATCATATATGATATCATATTAATGTATATGATTATTTTATAATTTAATAACAATTATTTCACCATTATAAAGGAGGTTAAACTACCCCAACCAAGTAAAAGTACAAGTTCAGTGTTATTTCACAATCTCTTCATTATCCGAGGTTGTTTATATGTAGTAATCTACTGGGATCTCTTTATCATCCACATCCATGTTTCTTAAAAATGAATTTCAGAACATTTTTACTATTTAAAAGAATGTGGGTTAAAGTCATTTATACCCTTGTTTTACTTTTTATAAGTGGTTTATAATGGAATATTTTCGTCATTTTCCAAACATGGTGCTTTTTATCCTTTTCGACAAAATTATGGTAAGAATGTTTTGTTAACTTATTCGGCGGGTGCAGCTATTTCCACCGTTATAAAATTGTAGAAGCTTCCCTTACAAGTTTATAAGAATATTTTCAAAGAAAATGTTTTATTTTATAAATATATGACTCTTAAATGATTTCAAAATAGAAAGAGATATTTCTCTAAAAAGAGTATTGATTTCAACTATGTCAACATCCTTTGATGGATTTTACGCTTATTTGAAGTTGATTTATTATGATAAAAAAATTCTATATTGTATTGAAGGTTTTGTGATATGTTTGACGGTGGATGTTATATTTTTATACCATTCATAGTTTATGGTGAAAGTATTGACATTTCGTATTATAGTTTTAATACGAATGTTTATGTTGTGTTTAATCAATTTCATATGGGAATGCATTGTACTTAATATGTGACGGGTGGAGCCTGCTATAGCTCCTCGATTCATCGGTAGTTCTCATGAGACAAACTAGTGTCTTGGCACAAGGCCTTGGAAAAATCTTATTTGTAGTCTTGGCACGAGGCCTTGGCTATGTGGTTATGATAGTATGGCATTATGCATTCCATCATTATGAAAGTGGTTATTGATTTTGCATGTGATTATTCGATTAGTAGAATATCCATGTGAATAAGTAAATGGAATTATTTCATTTTACTTTTGCCGTACTATGTTGAAGTTCAAGTTTGAAAGGATTTTGTTTTAGTTATACATTGCCTTAAATTTTTGTTCTTATTTATGAATGTTTTCGCTATATTGTTATCCTTACTGAGCATTTGAGCTCACCCCTTTTCTATGTTTTGTTTTTCCCTGGATGTGAAGAAGTAAATTATGAATGACTTGCTGGGATATTATGTGGGGATATGAGTGTGGAATATGGAGACAATATGTTTTTGTTGCAGTTTTTCACTTTATAATGTAAGGTACGACTTATGAATATATCTAGTGTTTCCAAGGCTACAAAACCAATCGGTCATTCAAGAGTTGATCATTCTTGTGATCATGCCAATGTTATGTAATAAGGGACCGACTCTAGGTAATAGGGGTCGGGGTGTTACAGTTGGTATCAGAGGAAGTTTAGTACAAACCTTGGAAGCCAGATTTAGATAAACTCTGATTAGAGCAGATATACCTAAGATGAACTTTTAGGATTAGTATAGAAGAACTTCCTAGAAATTTGGTATTGTAAAGATTTTGTGAGTTTTCGGAAAAATACATCCCTGTCTGGATACGAGAAGGTAGAGGCGGCTCTGGCACAGATGCACCTAGGGGTAAAACCCAAAAACACCGCTTTGAGCTAGACTCGAACGGGAACTGTTGCACGACAACGGGCCTTGCTGCACTCTTTGTTACAACACTCCCGGGGGATATGCTTAGGACTACATTCATTTTCATTACAAATCATTATGAAGGGTTTATGATTATATACTTCCTCAACGAAAACATTCTTATGATTATGGATTATGTCCATAAATAGTTCATTTTATGTTAAGTGTTTTATAAGTATTGGATTATGTATTTTGATTAAAAAACTGATCTAGTTTATGCCATTGTTTAGAAATGGAGCCTAATGGAAGAAATGGAAACCGTATCAATGCACGCACTCTGTGTAGGGATTTTCCTCCAGATCAAGATAATTATAGTGGAGTTGGTGATGCAACTGGTTCCGATCAGCTAATCACCATACTGGGACAACTCACTCAGGTTATGAATAATAACCATACCCGTATGGAGGACCCTGATCCACAGTGTGGAGGATCAATGTTAGATTGATTCATGAGGCAAAAACCACCTACGTTAAATGGGAATACAAATCCCTTAGTAGATGAGCAATGGATAAATTCCCTAGAGAAAATATTTCAGGCTTTGGGGTGTAGTGAAAGAGAAAAAGCTATCATGGAAGTTTACCGCCTCACTGGAGATGTTGATCAATGGTGGTCATTGATTCAAAATACGAAGGAAGATGATAAAGTATCAAATATGGAATGGAGGGAGTTAAAATATTTGTTTTTAGATAAATGCTTTCCTCGTGACCATCGAGCAGATATGGAAAGGCAATTTCTAAGTCTGAGACAAAAGGAGGATGAGAATGTCGCAAAGTATGAGGCTAACATTACAATGTTAGCAAGGTATTCTGAAGATTATATACGTAACCCAATAAGTAAGATTGATCCTTTCTTTTATGGGTTGAAACCATTTGTCCATCAAGAATTAGTCTCACAATCCTTTTCGTCGTACGAAGACATTGACTCATGTGCTATCAAGATAGAAAAGGAATTCTCTACGTCTTATGACTTAAAATAAAACAAAGAGAAGAAGAGAACTGCTGATCAATCTGGGAATGGAAATAAGGGGAAGAAGGGAACGGTTGAATATCCATCCTGTGGTAAATGTGGTAAGAAACACCCCGACACTTGCTTGAAGGGAACAAAAGTCTGTTACATGTGTGGTGAAAAAGGCCACGAAGCTCGTGATTTCAAGGGGAAGAAGGAAGCTACCAATGTCCAGTGCTACAATTGCAGGGAGATGGGGCATTATGCAAATTAATGTCCTAAGCATCCGGAGAACTTACCTTAGAAAAGGCCAAGGGATCAAGGCCAATCTTATGCTATCACTACTGCTGAGGTAGAAGATCCGAAAGACGTGGTGGCAGGTAAATTAATGGTTTCCTCAAGTTTAGAAAATTCATTATTTGATTCTAGATCATCACTTTGTATCATATCTTCCCATTTTTCAAGGAAAATTAGATATTTACAATTTGATTTAACAAGGTAATTGTCAGTTAAAACTCCTAGGGGAAGTATCATTACAACAAAGTTTTGTGAATCAGTCCCCATTAGAGCACATAAATGTTCTTTATCTGATGATCTCATCATCATACCTATGATTGAGTTTGATATAATCCTCGGTATGGACTGGCTTTCGGACTATGATGCGATGATTTATTGTAAGAAGAAATAGGTTATGATTCTTGATTATGATGATAAGGAACACCTTATCTTTAGATCAGAATCGTCCCAACCTAATTCTTATCTTGATCCACCCCCCAATAGCTCAACTAAATTCAATTATTGGGGAGGATGATAATGAAATGACTATGGGTGATGAACGGAATGTTCAAATATATGATGTACCTATTGTGAAAGAATATATAGATGTATTTCCAGAAGATTTACCTGGACATCCTCCATAATGAGAAGTTGAGTTTTCCATTGATTTAATTCCTGGATCAAGGCCTATATCGAAGATCTCTTATAGAATGGTCACTGTAGAATTAGTCGAACTAAAGAAACAACTAGAGAAATTGAGTAATAAAGGATTTATTCACCCTAGTGTTTCTCCATGGGGAGCCCCTATTCTTTTTGTTAAGAAGAAAGATGGATCCATGAGGTTATGTATCGACTACAGGGAGATCAATGCTATAACAATAATGAACAAGTATCCCCTACCTCGCATTGATGATTTATTTGACCAAATTCATGGAGCTCAGTACTTTTCAACGATTGAACTTCGATCTAGATACCATCAGTTGTGTGTGAAGAAGGAATACATTCTGAAGATAGCATTTCGAACCAGGTACGGGCATTACGAGTTTACTGTAATGCCTTTTGGATTGACTAATGCACCCTCTGTATTCATGGATCTGATGAATAGAGTTTTCAAGGAGTATCTCGATGAATTTGTGCTGGTATTTATTGATGATATCTTGGTATACTCCAAAATCTATGAAGATCATGAAAATCACTTGCGCATTATCTTGAAGACTCTGAGAAGACATGAATTATATGGGATGTTTAGAAAGTGTGAATTTTGGATTCAGGAGATTTCTTTTCTTGGCCATATTGTCTCTAAAGATGGAATCTCTGTTGATCCTTCTAAGACCAAGGCAATCCAACAATGGCCAGCACCAACGAGTACAACTGAGTTATGTAGTTTAATTGGTTTAGCATGTTATTATTGACGTTTCGTCCAGAATTTTTCCCAATTGGATTACCCATTAACGAAGCTCACACATAAAGGGGTTAAATTTTTTTGGACAAAAGAGTGTAAATAATGTTTCGAAGAACTGGAGAGAAGATTAGTCAATGCTCCTATATTGACTCTACTACCGGGGAATGATGGGTTCGTTATTTATAGTGATGCATTGAAGAAAGGACTAGGTTGTGTCCTTATGCAGAATGATAGGGTTATTGCCTATGAATCACGACAGTTGAAAATTTAATGAACAAAACTATCCTACTCATGATCTCGAGTTAGCAGCTGTGATGTTTTCTTTGAAGATATGGAGGCACTACCTCTATGGTTAAAAATGTGAGATTTATACTGATCACAAGAGTTTGAAGTATATTTTCTCACAAAAAGAAATCAACATAAGGAAAAGGAGATGGCTTGAATTACTCAAGGATTATGATTGTACGATACACTACCACCCGGGGAAGGAAAAAAAGGTGGCTGATGATTTGAGCAGAAAAGATCATGGAGTTTTGAACAATATGAGAATTGAAAGGGATCCAATTTTCATGGATCTAGTGAAGATGGACAAGGGAATAAATAGGGAAGGAGAAACATCAGGGATTTTTCAAATGGTTGCCAAACCATCATTACAATAAAGGATTAAGAATTCTCAGACCAATGATGAAGAATTTCAAAAGAAGATTAAAGCTGTGAATGTTGGGAGACTGAGAGACATTGTGTATGAAGATAAAATTTTGAAATTCGGGAAGAGAATTTGTGTTCCCGATATACCTGATCTAAAAAGGGAATTGCTGGATGATGCTCATAGTTCCAATTTCTCTATACACCCTGGGAGAACCAAAATGTATATATATTTGAAGGAACATTTTTGGTGGCACAGCCTGAAGAGGGAGATTGCTGATTTTGTGTCAAGATGTATGGTTTGTCAAAAAGTGAAAGCTGGAAGGAAACAACCTGGAAGAGTCATGCAGCCTCTTCCCATACCAGAGTGGAAATGGGACAATATTACGATGGACTTTTTCATGGGGATACAAAAGACTCCTAGAAGGAACGATGTAATATGGGTTATTGTTGATCGTCTTACCAAGTCAGCACATTTTCTTGCTATAAGAGAAGATCTACCACTGGATCGTCTAACAAGACTATATATTAATGATGTTTTTAGACTTCATCGAGTACCCCTATCGATTGTTTCTGATCGTGATCCCCATTTTACTTCAAGATTCTGGAAGAGTCTTCAGAAAACCCTGGATGCTGAACTTCATTTGAGCACTGCCAACCACCCTCAGACAGATGGACAGTCAGAAAGAACTATTCAAACCTTATAAGACATGTTGAGATCATGCTCACTTGACTTTCAGGGTATGTGGGATCAGTATTAACCTCTGGTATAATTTTCCTATAACAATAGCTTCCATTCGAGTATTCAGAAGGCACCATATGAAGCGTTATAAAGAAAGAGATGTCGTACACCAACCTGTTGGGATGAAGTTGGTGAAAGAAAACTTGTAGGCCTAGAACTGGTGGAGGAAATGATGGAAAAGGTGAAGGTAATCCAAAGTCACATCAAATCAGCTCAAAGTAGGTAGAAGAGCTATGCCGATAATCGAAGGAAGGATTTGGATTTTCAAGTCGGTGATCATGTTTTCCTGAAGTTATCTCCTTGGAAGGGAGTCATACATTTTGGTAAGAAAGGTAAATTGAGTCCTAGGTATATCAGACCTTTCGAAATTCTAGAACGAATTGGGGTTGTATCTTACCGATTGGCAATGCCGCCAAGTCTCTTCAAAGGTCACGATGTGTTCCACGTATATATGTTGAGGAAATACATGCCTGAACCAACGCATGTACTAACCTATGAGGAGTTAGAACTGGAACCCGATCTGCCTTATTGTGAAGATCCCATCAGGATTCTTGATAGGAGAGAACACGTACTGAGAAACCGGACGACGCGTCTGGTAAAAGTTTTGTGGAGAAACCATAAGATGAAAGAGGCACCGTGGGAACCCGAGGAACTTATGATGAAGAACCACCAGAGTCTTTCCATGTGATAATATTCTAGAAATTTCGAGGATGAAATTATTTGAAGGAGGGGATAATGTAACACCCCAAGCTTCCACGATACACTTCTCTTTGAATAATGTGATAGCGTGTGTTGTACGCAACACCGAGTTCTAACACACCATAACCAATCAAACTAGCCATTATGAATAGTAATACCTACTTTTTGAAATTATATATATTTTCTTTTTTAAAATGGAATTCATTTTTGGATTCTGAATATCAAATTTATCCTAAGGTGAAATTTTGGTACTTTTCGGATAACTTTAATATTTTGATGAATAGTGCAAATTACTAAATTTTAATTAAAAACAACTTTTTTAATCAAAATAATTAATAGTGATCAATTATGAAATGGAGTGGTTTAAAATTATATTTAGAATATATTTTTACCATTTACTACAATTTTGGTCATTGGACATAGTTTCACAATTAAACCGAACATAAACAAGTATCAATCTTTTTATAGTTATTATATCTTAAAAACACACTTTTTGTTTTGACAGCGGGAATTAATTTTAAATTAGTTTCTGCCACTTCTGTGTTTTGATTTTTGAAAAATGTATTAAATATTTGGAATCAGGATGTTCAAATTGTGTAAATAGGTAACTTTTATTTTTAGACATTTTGTATAATTACTTTGGTAAATAAAATATTTACCATGGTTAAGGGTAAATCTGGTAAATAAGGGTTAAAAAATAATATTATAATAACACTAAATTACCCTAAAACATGTCCTAGACTTATTGGTTGATACATGTACTTCCATAGACATCTTTCGGTTGATTTTGGGACCCCATGGAGCCACTTGTAGGTGACAGGGACAAATTATTTTAATTAAGTTAAAATGAATACAAAAATGACACAAGCATATATCTTTTAGAAAAACAATTTTTACATAGGGTTATATATGTTGGATTTTAGACTATAAATATTAATTAGAAAGATACAAATATTTCATACATAATGGTATTTTATTTATAATTTTTAGACACTAAATATTTTAATTTCTATATGACACAATGGTGATGCAGTAATTACCATAATAGTGAAAAATTAAAATGATTGATATTATAGATACCCAAATAAATATAATTTTAGACTTTTTATGAATTACACTAATTTTATAAGTTACTATGACATGTTAGGAATGATTTAATTAACTTTTTTAGAATTAATAATTCTGTTATGAGATTCACAAAAACCAATTATTGAATAGTGTCAAAATTGACCTAAAAGAGTTTAAAAATAATATTATATTATTAATTGATATTAAATTCCTAAAAATATATTTTTCTGCCAAGAGACTTATATCATGATAGTTGTATCATTAATGGACCACTTGGGGGTCTATTGGATGTATATGGTAAGTTTATTAACCATATAATATAAAAATACAAAGAGACATTGTAAAAGTGAAACTAATTAACATAGAGTTAATACTTAAAGATATGGTTAATATAGTAACCCAAACCTGTATAAATTCTATTGGATAAGGGGTTTTAGACCCATCCCAACCTTAACCTTTAAAAAATAAACTTTATAGCCATTATAAACCGAATATTAATTTATTATAAATTAATATTTATAGCTTTTCCAAAGGTGCCCCTAACCCCTCTTATAAAATGGCACTCCTCCTTCTCATTTATTCACACCTTCAAAGCCTTTTGGTTCGGAAAAACTATGCCCAAATACTCTACCAACTTCCCTCACTACAACCTAGAGGCATTATTTTGATCATAGAGCCAACCTAAGGAGCACTTTTGATCAAATCAAAAGGAAGAACTCGAAGAAGAGATAATGATTTCACCACCCTTTTCCAAGTTCCTTTCTTCTTCCAATTCTTCTTCCATTGTTGTTACCATTCTAAAATAATAACTCTAGTATCATATATATACTGTGATGTTATTATAAATATGGTAAAACCATATTCAGTATTCAATCCATCCTTTGAATCACATGTCACCATACGTGTGTACGTACGGCTTACCGTCTCTACGTCGTGGTGTAATTGTTATTCAATAAATTATTATTTGGATGGGTATAATAATGATGTGTAATTCATGTAAATAATAAATGTAACATGATAATTATTCTGTATATATGATATACCATCCAATTATATATTATTTTAATATCAAAAGAATGATATTGTCGCTCGTGCGTACGTACGGACTACCGTCTCCATGAACGCGATGAGATTCATTCTCCATCGTATCCATTCAAGTATAATTCTCATTTGAAAATTAATAATATTATTTAAGGACTTGATATCATTATGGATATGAATATAATACAAAAAATCCATGAAAAACATGTCTTACTTAACTAAACATATAAAAGAAAACGTTTCAGTTAACACCCGAAACAACGATAAATCTAAGATATTATTAACAAAGCAATGTTAAAAGATCATATATGATATCATATTAATGTATATGATTGTTGTATAATTTAATAAAACTTATTTCACCATTATAAATGAGGATAAACTACCCCAACCAAGGAAAAGTAAAAGGTAAGGGTTATTTCATAATCTCTTCATTATCTGAGGTTGATTATACGTAATAATCTTCTGGGATCTCTTCCTCATCCACATCCATGTTTCTTAAAAATGTATTTCAAAACATTTTTACTATTTAAAAGAATATAGTTTAATGTCATTTATACCCTTTTTTGAATTTTTATAAGAGGTTTATAAAGGAATCGTTTCATCGTTTTCCAAACAATGTGCTTTTTAACCTTTTCAACAAAATTAAGGTAAGAATTTTTTTTAACTTATACGGCAGGTGCGGCTATTTTACCCCCGTTATAAAATAATCGAAGCTTACCTTACAAGATTATAAGAATATTTTCAAAGAAAATGTTTTATTTTATAAATATATGACGGTTAAATGATTTTAAAATAGAAAGAGAAATTTCTCTAAATATAGTTTTGATTTCATCTATGTCAACATCCTTTGATGGATTTTATGCTTATTTGAAGTTGATTTATTATGATACAAAACTTTTATATTGTATTGAAGGTTTTGTGATATGTTTGACTATGGATGTGCTATTTTTATACCATTCATAGTTTATGGTGAAAGTATTGACATTTCGTATGCTAGTTTTAATACGAATATTTATGTTATGTTTAAACCTTTTCATATGGGAATGAATTGGAATTAATATGTGATGGGTGGAGCCCTCTATAGCTCCTCGATGCATCGGTAGGTCTCATGAGACAAACTAGTGTCTTGGAACAATGCCTTGGCAAAATCTTATTTGTAGTCTTGGAACGAGGCCTTGGCTATGTGGTTATGATAGTCTGGCATTATGCATTCCATTATTATGAAAGTGGTTATTGATTTTGGATGTGATTATTCGATTAGTAAAATATCCATGTGAATAAGTAAATGGAATTATTTCATTTTACTTTTTCAATACTATTTTGTAGTTCAAGTTTAAAAGGATTTAGTTTTAGTTATAAATTTCCTTAAATGTTTATTCTTATTTATAAAAGTTTCCGCTATATTGTTATCCTTACTGGGCATTTGAGCTCACCCCTTTTCTATGTTTTATTTTTCCCAGGAAGTGAAGAAGTAAATTATGAATGAAATGCAGGGATATTATGTGGGGATTTGAGTGTGGAATATGGAGACAATATGTTGTTGTAGTAGTTTTTCACTTTATGATGTAATGTAAGACTTATGAATATATCTAGTGTTTCCAAGGCTACTAAAAAAATCGGTCTTTCGAGATATGATAATTCTTGTTATCATGCCAATGTTATGTAATAATGCACCAACTCTAGGTAACTGGGGTCGGGGCGTTACAGTTTTTCACATGACATAATGTGTAATAGGGTCAAGGATGGGATCAAGGAAAAGTCATTTTTCTTAAATATTGAACTAGAAATGACTTTTTTTTTGGAGTTAATGTTTTGGAAAAAAGTAAACTTTGTAGAAGTGTCTACTGTGTAATCTTTTGAGATGAAATAGTTATGGTCTAATTCTCTAAAACTCTAAACCTGAAAAGATCCTCAATGTGAATTATTTATTCAATACTAAGTAAGGTTTAAATCAGGGGCCTTATATTTGGTATTAGAGGTCGGTTTAGATAACTTTAGGATTTATAATTTTATTAAATGATTGTCCAAAAATATTTTTTTTATGGTCAAATTGAAATGATATAGCTTTTGAAGATTACCATGTCTCTTCATATAAGACATGTTTTTTCAAAATGGTTTTCCGTAGAGGAAACAGGGAAGCAGTGCTAGGAAGGAATACAGAAGGAAATAACCTTCCGAATCAACATCTAGAGATGGTCGGAATTGGAACTGAACAGTTTTTTACAGTAATGGAGTAGTTGACTCTAGCGATAAATGGTGGTGGTATCCATGCACGAGATCAGCCAGATCAACCGCAGAGGAACATGTCAGTGGTGGAACATTTCATGAGGCAACATCCCCCGTCATTGAGAGGATCATCTGACCCCATGAAAGATGAAGGGTGGATTAAAGCAATGGAGAATATTTTTGATGTCATGGAGTGTTTAGAACATCAAAAGGATAGTCTTGCTATTTACAGTTTTGAAGGTGATGCTGATCAGTGGTGGTCGATGGTGAAAAATATCAGGGATAGTGAAGAGATTGATGATCATCACAGGGACGAATTAAAAGGTATGTTTCTTGAGAAATATTTTCCTAAGGTGGTTCGTCTTAGGATGGAAAAATAGTTCCTAGAATTGAGGGAGGAGGATGACTCAGTGGATGCTTATGAAGCAAAGTTCACTCGATTGGCAAGGTATGATCCAAACTTCATACGAGATCTTAATAGTAAAATAAAACGTTTTTACTCAGGGTTAAAGCCAAAGTATCGAAGGGATTTAGCTTCTCGTGAGTTCAAATGTTATGAAAAACTTGTTCGATGTGCGGAGAAGGTGGAAATGGAGTTTGCCGATGATGAGGTGTTCTTCGACAAACAACAGAATAAGAGGTCCAGTTGGCAGGAAAAGGGGAAGAATTCATCAAAGAAAAAAGGAGGTTAGAAAAACAAATATCCATCCTGTGAGAAGTGTGGTAAAATGCATCCTAGATATTTTTTATCAAAGTCTGAAAAGTGCTTTCGGTGTGGTATGTCCGGTCATGTTGCTCGTAACTGTAAGGAAGATGATCAAGCAGGCAATGAAAATCCAGCGGTAAGATGTTTTATGTGTAATAAAATGGGTCATTATGAAAATGAGTGTCTAACAAAAAACTCAACTGGGGGAAAGAAGCCAGACTACAAGAAGAAAGCGGTGGTGAAATCCTTTGAAACTACTTCAGCAAATGTTGGGCCATCGAATGAATTAGTATCAGGTATACTGTTTGTTTGTTCAAATTATTCCAATGTGTTGTTTGATTCAGGGTCTACACACTCTTTCATTTCTGAGAAGTTTTCTAGTAAATTGGAAATTCCATCTCAAGATATAAATCCTGAACTCATGCTAAAAACACCCAGAGGGAACATTGAGACAAAAAGTAATTATAATAACCTTCCTATCCTTGTGTGCGGAAAGAATCTACCAGCAAACCATATTGTTTTGCCTCTAGTAGAGATTGATGTTATATTGGGCATGAATTGGCTTTCTGTTTAGCATGCTAAGATTGACTGCATAGCTAAAATGGTTTCTTTTCAGAAAGATTTTTAGTTTGTGTACAAGAATGAACCCTTGATTTTGATAACATATCAGGAAGTTTAGAAACTAGAAAAAGATGGAAATGAATGTTACCTTGAACATATTTTTGAAAATAAAGGAACTGTTCAGATTAATGATGTGCCCGTGGTAAATGAGTATCTTGCTGTTTTTCCGGATGAGTTGTCTGATATTATTCATGATCAGGAAGTTGAATTTACTGTTGAATTAGTTCCTGATTCTAAGCCAATTTCAAAACCCCATTATCGAATGGCTCAAGTTGAACTTTTTGTGTTAAAGAGAAAATTGCAGGAGTTATTAGATAAAGGATTCATTCGACCTAGCACATCACCATGGGGTGATCCTGTATTATATGTTAAAAAGAACGATGTCTCAATGAGACGTTTCAATGATTATAGAGCCTTAAATAACATTACTATTAAGAACAAGTATCCTTTCCCTCATATCGATGATTTATTTGATCAGCTCCAGGGAGCTCAGTATTTTTCAAAGATTGAATTGCGGTCGGGGTACCATCAGTTCAAAGTAAAAGAAGCAGACATTCTGAAGACTGTGTTCCATATGAGATATGGCCATTATGAATTTTTAGTTATTCCTTTTGGGTTAACCAATGTAGCTGCTGTATTCATTTACCTTATGAATAGAAATTTTCATGAGTTCATGGATATGTTTGTGGTTGTTTTCATTGATGATATTTTGGTGTTTTCTAAAAGTAAATAGGAGCATTAAAGACATTTAATGGTTATTTTTCAAACCTTAAAAAGAAAAGAAATTGTATGGGAAATTCAGCAAGTGATAGTTTTGGTTGAACAAATTTCTTTCCTTGGTCATATTCTTTCTAATGATGGGATAACTGTTGATCCTGCAAAAACATACCTTGTGGAAAAATGTCCAAGACCCACAAATGTAATAGATATCCGTAGTTTTCTTGGTTTGGCAGGTTACTACTGACAGTTTGCTGAAAATTTTTCACGGTTATCTAGTCCAATTAATAAGCTTACTTGGAAGGGTGTTAAGTTTATCTGGAAAAAATAATGTGATGATTGTTTTCAGGAACTGAAAATAAGATTGGTGAATGCTCCAGTTTTGGCACTTCATTCTAGGAATGGTGAGTTTGTTATATACAGTGGTGCTTCATTGAAAGGGCTTGGTTGCGTCCTAATGTAGAATGATTAGGTAATTTCTTATGCTTCATGAAAGTTGAAAACTCATGAGGTAAATTATCCTACACATGACTTGGAATTAGCTGCTGTTGTGTTTGCTCAAAAAATTTGGAGGCATCATTTGTATGGAGTAAAGTTTGAAATATATACTGATCACAAAAGTTTAAAGTATATATTCACTCAGAAATAATTGAACATCAGACAGTGGAGATGGTTGAAATTAATCAAGTATTATGATTGTACAATTCACTACCATTCGGGAAAAGCAAATAAAGTGGTTGATGCTTTGAGTCGAAAAGGTAATGCTTCATTAAGAATGCTATGTTTGGAACGAGATCCTTTGGGTTTTGATTTGATGAAATTTGGCATAGAAGTTGTTCGTGCAGGAAGTTCTTTTGTTTTGTTTCATGTATCAGTGAGATCATCCCTATCAGACAGAATTAAGAAAGCGCAGAGGGAAGACAGTGAGTTGCAGAAAAAGGTAGAGCTGGTTTAGAAGGGTAAGTTGTCTGAATTCAACATCTATAATGATCGTGTTTTGAGGTTTTGGAAGAGATTATGTGTGCCTGGTGATTTATAGTTGAAGAATGAGTTGTTATGTGACGCTCATAGTTCCCCGTTTTCAGTTCATTCTGGCAGTTTTAAGATGTACAGAGATCTGTGGGAGTATTACTGGTGGGATGGAATGAAAAGAGATATTGCTGATTTTACTATGAAGTGTTTGACTTGTGAGCAGGTTGAAGCAGAGCGACAGTTACCAAAAGGGATGATTCAGCCTTTACTAGTTCCAGAGTGGAAATGGGAGAATATATCCATGGACATCGTTGTGGGATTTCCGAAGACACCTCGAGTTATAATGAAATCTAGGTTATTGTTGATCGCTTGACTAAATATGCTCATTTCCTTGCCATACGAGATTCTTTTTCCCTAGGTCAACATTACCATTTGTATCTTAAATAGATAGTCAGGTTACATGGAGTTCCTCTCTCTATTGTATCTGACGGTGATACGAGGTTCACTACTAACTATTGGAAAGGCCTTCAGAAGTCGTTGGTTACTGAATTAAACATCAGTAGAGCTTTTCATCCTCAATCAGATGGGAAGTCAGAATGAACAATTCAGACTTTGGAGGATATGCTACATGCTTTTTTGATTGATTATCAGGGAAGTTGGGACCAACATCTCTCTTTGGTTGAGTTTTCATATAATAACATTTTTCATTCTAGTATACAAATGGCACCGTTTGAGGCATTATATGGGAATCGGTGTCGAACTCCAGATTTTTGGGATGAAGTAGGTGAAAGGAAGATGCTGGGACCAGAATTGGGAGAAGAAATGGTAGAAAAAGTTTAGTTGATTCAGAAACACATGAGAACAGCTCAGAGAAAGCATAAGAATTATGCGGATAACCGGAGGAAAGATCTATCTTTTGAGGTAGGTGATCATTTTTTTCTCAATGTTTCTCCATGGAAAAGTGTGATGCGATTTGGTAAGAAATGAAATTTGAGTCCAAGGTTCATTGGAACATATGAAATTATGAAGAAAGTAGGATCAGTTTCTTACTAAGTGGCTTTACCTCCAAGTTTATCATTGGTACACAATGTTTTCCATGTTTCGATGTTGAGAAAGTACATGCCAGATCGATCTCATGTTTTGAGCCCAGAGGTAGTTCTGTTGGAAGAGAATCTCTCTTATGAAGAACAACCAGTCCAGATTCTTGACCACAGGGAGAAAGTGTTGCGGAATAAGGTGATTAATCAAGTAATGGTTTTGTGGAAAAACCATATGGTTGAAGAGGCAGCATGAGAATCTAAAAATGCTATGAGGGATGAATACCCCCACTTATTTTGATAAGTGAATAAAATTGTGAGGACGCAATTACCAAAAGGGGGGAAGGATGTAACATCCCAGGTAAATAAAGAAAACATCATTTTAATATTTATAAATATTTACTAATTAAATATTAATTTTACTTTAAAGGGGTTTCTATGTTCAAGAGCGTACCTGATACGAAACAAAGAGTTTCATTGAAATCTTACGATGCACAGTAGTAATAAAATAATATTATTTTAAATGGTAGTTAACACATAGGCATTGTATTGGAGGGAATGGATAGAAATAACTAAAATATGATTATATATGTTTTTTAAATGTTTTTTTACATTTATCCAATAAAATATAAAGGCATAAAATATGGAAAGAATTCAATTTTAGGCATATATACCCTAATTTTCACTAAAGGTTCACTTATCGCCTTTTCATGGAGAATCGTCATTAAATATAGTTTTGGTCACTCTTATACATTCTATTAGACCAAATAAAACTCTTCTTTAGAACAGGGACATCAAAATTTACTTTGTGTATATTTTTGGTATTTTTCCGATAAAGTTCATTTTTTTAATAAATAGTGAAAAATGTTTTATTTTAATTGAAAACCTATTTTTAATCTAATTTATTTATATGATTAGATTATATATTGAATTGGTTTTAGAGTTGAATTAGAATATATTTTTACAATTTAATCCAATAGTGGTCGTTGGAATTAATTTTACTTTGACATTGGACTTAAACTAGTGTCAATCTTTTGATACTTATTGTTTCATAAAAACACGATATTTGCTCTGGCAGTGGGAATTAATTATTAAATTAATTAATGCAACTTATATGTTTTGAATTTTTTAAAATAGAGATCATTTTCGAATTCAGAATATAAAATATAGATTAGGGTCATGTTTTGGTATTTTTCTAAAAAACTTCAAATTTTGATGAATAGCGAAACCACTAAGTGATACTTGAAAAAACTGATTTTTCGTTTAAATGAAAATTTACCACCTCTATGTATTGAATTTCAAAAATCCAACAAACATAGTTGTCATTAAAAATTAAAATGTTGTTCAATAGGATTAAAATAATTTTTTTGTTGAATAGTAACTTTTAAGTTTTTAATCGCGATTAGAGGTAATTAGTGTAATTTAAGGTAAGAATAATGTTTTAATAATATGAAATGAACTTGAAACATGTCCTACCCTTATTGGATGTGTCATGTCCATCCAAGAAAATCCATGGGTCAACTTGGGGACATCATGGAGACACTTTGGAAGGAAAATGACATTAATATCTTTTTCTTTAATGTTAATGTAAAAATGTCACAAACATGAGTTGTTTTACTAAAACAATTTTTAAGTGGGGTTTTAGAAGTCATATTTTTTACTATAAATATTCATTAGAAATATAAACAGATTTCCTACATAATGTTATTTTATTTGTAATTTTTAGATTTAATATAATTTAATTAATTTATGACACAATGATGATGCAGCGATTACCTCATTATTTAACGATTTAAATAAAATGAAATGATAATGTAGATTCTAAGACCAACACATGTAAAAAACCTATTGGATGGGTATATTTATAACTTATATCACCTTATCCTCTAAATTTGTAATTTTGGGTCCTTAAAAATCTGAAAACGCATTTTATGATAATGTAACCTTTTATAACATTCCAAGAGTGCCCCTCCTCTCCTCTTATAAAAGGCCCCCACCTCTACCACCTTACCCACACATCCAAAGCCTTTGGCTTGGCCAAACCCTGCCCATTTTGTCTCTCCAAATCCCTCTATGACTCTTAGAAGCCTCACGTTGGGCAAGAGTCTTCCCAAGGAAGCCTTTGAGCTCAAATCAAAAAGAGTTACCCGTTTTAAAGGTAGTGTTTTATCTTGTGTTGTTTTGTTTTATTTTTCTTCTACAACCCTATATACTCATTTTATTCCTTTATTTTGTAAAAAAATGTATCATAAATATACTATAATGTTTTTATAAGAATTATTAGAGCTACACCTACACACACCTCCGTCTAATGGGTAAAGAACATACTTTTTCTGTGTTTGACGAATTTCTGCCTCACGAAACTATGATGGTTCAATCTTCTTTTAACACCTTTAATGGTGGCCAGTAATATGTCACCCTATTTATATATGATATATATTATGAATATGTTTTTCTTATTCTTCTGTATTTTTCATTTGTGGCATACCTTTATGGTTACCATAGTTGGTAAACACGATAATTTCATTTTAGAAGGGCGGACTACCGCCCCCTCAAAGTGATTTGATTCGATAATGCCATATGTGGGACATATAAAGGATGGATTTAAAGTAATTATATATGATGTATGTTACATATAAATTATGAATATAATTCTGGAATTAAAATATACACACCTCTCATTTAGTTTTAATTCCATTAATAGGACATAGAAATGAAAGTAGTGTTCATGCGTACGTACGACTTACCATCTTCATGAACGGTGAATTTCATTTCTTACCTCTAAATGATTATGTAATATTATAAATACAATTATATTCTTGATATATATGATATATATGATATACAAATCATGAATATCATTCTGGATATAAAGAACCTCTGACTACACGAACAACATGTAATTGTATGAAGTCCACTTTCGACTTAAGAACCAAATATCGACAAAACGAACATTATTAACTCAAAAGATTACATAATGTTTATAACATGGTAATAAGTGATATAAAAGTAATAATTAACTCGAAAAAGGATCTTATGAAAGTAGAAATTAACTCAAGTTTATTATTCAGGATGTTAAAGAACGATCGAGTCAAGTCGGACCCAAGGTAAGGGACTTCGTCTCAATATCCTTTCATTGAGGCATATTCTATTATAATACAAGGTTTTCTTTTATACGGTGTATAAAACCCTTTGACTATTACTTTTATAAAATAGGAATATTTCTCTACAAAGTGTTTTACTAAATGACAAAAAGGAATATTTATTTTAACGTACGCGGTGACAACGACATTTTCCGCCACCGCAAGTATTATTTCGTCTTTGGATTCCTCAACAAGCCGTAATGTTTTTAAAATGAAATAAATACCAAATACACTTTTATGTATTTTAGTATTGAAAATGGTTTTTATAATGGATTTTCTATGTCAATATATTTAAGTGATATATTGTGATCAATGTGTGGAAATGTTTTCTTTACATTATATTTGTTTTATGTCTTATGATTTTATAATGGTACTTGGGCATTTGAGGGGTGGTTACATGATAAACCATATGACTGGTGGTGTCGTGAATACTAGGACGGGTGGTTACGTTATAACCTCCAATGCATTGGGTATGGAAGTCAGCCGTATGGCTATTCTATTAAGTGATATGTGTGGAAGTCGACCGTATGGTTATTCCATTTAAGTATGTTTATGTCCCAAGTTACCATTATATGTTATGTGATCATTATATGGGTTTATGGTAATATTTTGGTTACAAAAGGGTAAGTAATGATCTTTTATTCAGTGAAGAGTTTTTACTATATCATAAAGGTGAAAAGTATTACTTTGATATAGTATACATGGTTTACTTGTTGTTTTGATAAACTAACAGTTTTCATTCTTTGTGTATCCCTTACTGAGCTTTGTATGCTCACCGCAAGTTTTTGTTTTGAAATGTTTTTCACAAGACATAATGTGTAATAGGGTCAAGGATGGGATCAAGGAAAATTCATGATTTCTTAAACATGGAACTATAAATGACATTTTTTGGAGTTAATGTTTTGAAAAAAAGGAAACTTTGTAGAAGTGTCTACTGTGTAATCGTTGGAGATGTAATAGTTATGGTCTAATTATCTAAAACTATAAACCTGAAAAGATCCTCAATGTGACTTATATAATGCCCCGACCCCAGTTACCTAGAGTCGGTGCATTATTACATAACATTGGAATGATCACAAGAAAGATCAAATCTCGAAAGACCGATTGGTTTAATAGCCATGGAAACACTAGATATATTCATAAAGTTTTACATTACATCATAAAGCTAAAAACTACTACAAAAACATAATGTCTCCATAGTCCACACTATTATCCCCTCATAATATCCCTGCAGGTCATTCATAACTTACTTCTTCACATCCTTGGAAAAATAAAACATAGAAAAGGGGTGAGCTCAAATGCCCAGTAAGGATAAAAATATAGCGGAAACTTTACAAAATAATCATAAACATTTTAGGCAATGTATAACTAAAAAAAGCCTTTTAAACATGAACTTCAACATAGTATGGAAAAAGTAAAATGAAATAATTCCATTTACTTATTCACATGGATATTCTACTAATCGAATAATCACATGAAATATCAATAAACCCATTCATAATGATGGAATGCATAATGCCAGTCTATCATAACCACATATCCAAGGCCTCGTGCCAAGACTACAAATAAGATTTTGCTAAGGCCTTATGCCAAGACACTAGTTTGTCTCATGATACCTACCGATGCATCAAGGAGCTAAAGCAGGCTCCACCCGTCACATATTAAGTCCAATGCATTCCCATATGAAAAGGTTTAAACATAACATAAAAATTCATAATAAAACTAGCATACGAAATGTCAATACTTTCACCATAAACTATGAATGGTATAAAAATAGAACATCCACAGTCAAACATATCACAAAACCATCAATACAATATCGAAGTTTTGTATCATAATAAATCAACTTCAAATAAGCGTAAAATCCATCAATGGATGTTGACATAGATGAAATCAAAACACTTTTTAGAGAAATATCTCTTTCTATTTTTGAAATCATTTAAGAGTCATATATTTATAAAATAAAAAAAATTCTTTGAAAAAATTCTTATAAGCTTGTAAGGGAAGCTTCGATGATTTTATAACGGCAGAAAATAACCGCACACGCCGTATAAGTTAAAAAACATTCATACCATAATACTGTCGAAAAGGTTAAAACCACATTATTTGGAAAACGACAGAAATATTCCTTTATAAAACACTTATAAAAAGTCAGACATGGGTATAAATGACTTTAACCCATATTCTTTTAAATAGTAAAAATGTTTTGAAATACATTTTTAAGAAACATGGATGTGGATGATAAAGGGATCCCAGTATATTATTACGTATAAACAACCTCAGATAATGAATAGATTGTGAAATAAACCCTTACCTTGCACTTTTCCTTGGTTGGGGAAGGTTAAACTCCTCTTCTTCGGGTTCTTCCTTTTGATTTTATCCAAAGGGTTCCTTAAGTTGTCTTTTTGATCAAACTAATGCCTCTAGGTTGTAGTGAGGGAAGTTGGGAGAGTATTTTGGCAGAGTTTTTCCGAACCAAAAGGCTTTTAAGGTGTGAATAAATGAGAAGGAGGAGTGCCCTTTTATAAGTGGGGTGAGGGGAACCTTTGGAAAAGCTAGAAATATTAATTTATAATAAATTCATATTTGGTTTCTAATGGCTCCAAAGTGGATTATTTAACTTTTAAGGTGGGTATAGGTCGAAAAAAATTCAACCAATAGAATTTAGATAGGTTTGGGTCATTATATTAACCTTATCTTTTAATTTTAACTCTAAGTTAATTAGTTTGACATTTACCATGTAACTTTGTATTTTTATATTATATAGTTAATAAACATACTATATACATCCAAGTGACTCCCAAGTGGTCCATTAATGATACACCTATCAGGATATAAGTTTGTTGGACGATCCTTAGATTTTTAGGAATTTAATATCAATTAATAATATAATATTTGTTTTAAAAACTATTTTATGTCATTTTTGACACTATTCAATAGTTGATTTTTTTGAAACTCATAACAGAATTATTACTTCGAAAAAACTCAATAAAGTCAATCCTAATATGTCATATTATCCAATAAAATTAGTTTAATTCATTAAAAGTCTGAAATTATATTTATATGGGTATTTATAATATCAATTATTTGAATTTTTCACTATTATGGTAATTACTACATCATCATTGTGTCATAAATAAATTAAATTATTTAAAGTATAAAAATTATAAATAAAATATCATTATGTAGGAAATCGTTTTATCTTTCTAATGAATATTTATAGTAGAAAATCCAACATATATAACCCTATGTAAAAATTGGTTTTCTAAAAGATATACGCTTATGTCATTTTTGTACTTATTTTAACTTAATTAAAATAAAGTGTCCCTATCACCTACAAGTGGATCCATGGGGTCCCAAAATCAACCCAAAGATGAATATGGTCGAACATGTATCAACCAATAAGTTGAGGACATGTTTTAGGGTAATTTAGTATTCTTATAATATTATTTTTTAACCCTTATTTACCGGATTTACCCTTAACCATTGTAAATAAAATATTTACCGAAGTAATTATTCAAAATGACTACAAATAAAAGTTACCTATTTACATAATTTGAACATCCTGATTCCAAATATGGAATTCATTTATCCAATTTCAAAACACAGAAATGGCAGAAATTAATTTAAAATTAATTCCCGTTGTTAAAACAAAAAGCGTGTTTTTAAGAGATAATAACTATCAAAAGATTGACACTTGTTTATGTCCGGTTTAATTGTAAAATTATCTCCAATGACCAAAATTGTATTAAATGGTAAAAATATTTTCTAAATATACTTTAAAACCACTCAAATTAATTATTTATCACTTTTAACTATTTTGATTAAAAAAGATGTTTTTAATTAAAATTTAGTAATTTTCACTATTCATCAAAATATTAATGTTATCCGAAAAGTACCAAAATTTCACCTTAGGATAAATTATATATTCCAAATCCAAAAATGAAGACCATTTTGAGAGATAAAATTTCAAAAAGTAGGTATTACTATTCATAACGGCTAGTTTGATCGGTTGTGGTGTGTGTTAAAACTCGATGTTGCGTACAACACACGCTACAGTATTATTCAAAGAAAGCATACCGTGGAAGCTTGGGATGTTTCATTTTAAATTTTAGATGTCCCCATTTAGTCAAAAAGTTTAAAATATTGTATTTAAAAGGGTTCACTATTAAAAGTTGATAAAAGTGAAATACTAAAAATGAATTTGTTCTTGCATTATGTCGAAGAAAATCATAATATGGATTCTAAAATTATAAGGATATATTTGTTTAAAATTTAGTTAATACAATTCATAACCTCTTTTGAATGGCTTTTTTGGTAATTCATGGTGCAATTGAACTCGGTGTTGCGTGTAGTACAAGTTATTGAATTATTTTGAAGAAATAACACACTATGAAATCATTGGGTGTTACATTCTCCCCACCTTCAATAAATTGCGTCCTTGCAATTTGAAATTTTTCTTCAAAAATAAAAGGTTGAAATCAGAAAATATTTTTGTGGGAAAACCCACATCAGAAATTAGGTTACTAAACTTTAGTCTTAATATGAGGAAAAGAGAAATGAAAGGGTCACCACCAAATTATGATCTCCATTATGAGAATATTGGTGGCAATTAGAGACATAAAATTGGAGAAAAAACGTAAATATTTATAAGTAGTGATTGAGGTCATCAATCAAAAACAAGTGTAAAATTGAGGTCCTTAAATTCATCAATCTATGATGATTTTAAATACCATCGGTTCAACAAAACATAGTGTTTTAGGATAACACATTTTTGGTTTTAGGATTCCACAAATAAAGTATAAGAATTAATTTCTTCATAGAATAAGAGAAGAAGAAAAATATATTCCTGACAATTAGAGTTCCATACTTTATATAATTTCTACCACAAACTCATCTTTCACTCTAAAATATAATAGATCATAAAAAAATATTCTATTTATCCTATTCGTATAGGGTTCCAAAAAACGAATTTATAATTCATCGACTAGATCTTTTAACAAAACTACATTATTTAATCCCGGACATGACATGGGTCAGTGGTATGTGATACACCATTGCCTCCCTTCGGTTGTGGGTTCAAGTCTCACGGCCTTTTCGGACGCGACGGGTTGCCGCCCGACCACCGGGTTGTCCTTTTATGGCAATCCAAAATAATCCAATCTAGAACTATCCAAAATACTTCAGTCCAAAATTTATAAGGAAGGTAAACACAATGAAGATCCTTTTTTCCGCATAATAACATTTTATCACCTTCATCATTTATTCTTTTAAAACACTACAACATCATGAATTATCATAAAACCTTATTGATTACATTCATGATCCTTTATTACTTATAGAATAATTGATATACTCCCTCAATACAAAAATGTTTTAAACCCCAACAATGATGGAATATACAAATCATTAATCAGTTTCAAGGTACTCAAGAATATCCAATATAATTTATCCAAAACAATCATGTATTATTCTAAAATCACTACCTCGGTATTAGAACCATATTATGGTTTATCTTTCTCTCAACCATATATTTTCCAAAAAATTAACGTGATATTGAGTCACTTTTCATTGTTCCACACAATCTCAAGTCCATAATGAAATAGTACTACAGTACAATCCTTATATACTCCATAATTTTTATAACAAGTACATTGTTGATACAACACTCAAATGACATAATCAATATAAGAACACTATTCATTCATCTTCATCTATGGTAGTATCATAACTTGATTATTATCCAATATCATCATTTGCGGAATAGTCTGATGACTGAGACATAGGTTCGCGTAGTGTCCAAACTCTTTGCAAATGAAGCAGTGTACATTTGAAACCATTTTCTTACCCTTGTAGTCACGTACTTTGTGCCCTTTTCCTCCACACTTATAACATTCTCCCATTCCTTTCAGGCAATTTCTAGGGTGTTTCTTCCCACAGTTATTGCATATGGTAAAATTCTTCTTTTACCTCTTCCCTTTATCCATCTTTCCCTCTTCCATAAGTGATATAATGTTTATATATTATCAAAATATGGTTCTTGAAACATGGTGTAAGGGTTTAAATCTTGTCGTTATCAAATAAATTTTCGACCATTTATCTATGAGAGGACAAAAGATTCAAAAGAGAATTTTATTGAGCTATAATACAAGGGGATTAATGATCTAGTATTTAATCATGAATATGATAGAATGATAATTTTAATTAACCATGTATGTGTTCTTTCCATATCATACATGAATAATGATCTATTAGATGAGGCTTTTAGTTTTTCACTCCCTTTTAATCCCTGATTTATAAAGATGTATACATATTTGATTGAGTAATAATTGTGGTATGTCCGGAACAGAGATGTCATTGGGTTTTCATCTCTCTACATTTTATATCAACAAATTAAGGATTATATAAAATAATATATGTGGATATCATAAGAATTACATTTATAAGAATGGAAATGGAAAAAAAACCATGGATTTTATTAATATACTCCCTAAAATGTCTAATGTGAACAATGTTATATGTGTTGATGTCGATCTCTATATATATTAATCACACTTCTTCACTATAAAAGATCATTTATATTAGTTTCATGCTTCCTAGATATACATTAATGAATTGTTAAGAATAAATTTAGTTCAAAATTATTTTTTATCTGACCCAAATTCTAGGTTTACCTCATAGTTCTAGGGATTTATTAATTAGACCTGGTATACATTGCTATATTTTTATACTGTGTATCTTGAATAGAATGATGATCATTATAATAAAATAATTCAAATCCTAGAGGATATGTTGATATAATTTTTAATTGATTTCACAAGTAGTTGGGATAAAAACCTTCTTCAAGTTTCCATTTTTTATGATAATAGCATTCACTCGAGAATTCAAATGGATCTTCCTATTAACAAATAGGATCAAGAAAATTATAGGGGGAATCAATAGTTCCTTTTTCATTTGATATTAATGTTTCTAAACAACATAATAAAAAAATTCCTAATTTGTAAAAATAGTATGAATTATTATCCACTCAAATATAACTCACAACCTCACATTTCATATGAAAAAATTATAAAAAGAAGGAAACACATGAAATTTATATGGTTTAGTAAAAAGTACTAGTCCTTTATATGTTGGATTCTCCCTCCAAAATGGTTTCTTCAAGTTGCATAATTCTATAATAAAATGGTATACGAAGTAAAAAAATTCTACAATCCCGGTAGCAGCAATCCTACTATAGTTGGTTATCCCCCAACTATCCTTCCAGGTATCCACATTACAATTTCTGGTTATACACCCTAGAAAGATAATCAATCCTTTATAACAACTTGTAAGGATCTATAGTCAAATGATTTAATTTCCATGTTCTTTTATAATCCAATTCAGAATGAATTAACTAACTACACTTGTAAGATGAATCAAACATTACCTATGTAAAATATTTAGGAACATCAACACTTCTATATTGAATATTTTGGTCTTGATACTTCATTAATAAATGCAGTATGTAAATCTTCTTCAGTAGAGTCCATCGAATATGCCTCAGTCTTCTCACCTCAATCTGATGGTCTCCACCCTATTGTCCTCTGTATAATTATCCTTTTAATATTACTTCTCCATTTGAGTAGAAACTCAATAGGATTCTCATAATTTCCTTTTTAAGGGAACTCAGTCCGATAACACTTTCTTTGATGGGTGTTTCTATGATGGTCTCACTCTGATAAAATTTATCCAATAAAGCATAGTCTATTGTACATTTCACCAATGATCAGATTGAACATCACTTTTGTGGGATCATTCTATTGGAACTTCTTTAACATCACCCTAAATAAAAAAACCTTGTTAGAAACTCAATAACTATTCCACTATTTTCATACCACTAGAATATGTGAATAGTCCATCATTTTTAACACATTTTAAAATGAAATTCTCTATCCTTTTCGAGGAATACCAAAAAGTTTGGAGGGATTCTAAAATCTATTCCCACTCATCCATATTTCATGAATCTTTAATTTCCCATGAATGTAAGGTATATCATTGAATTCATTAACACATAATAATCCTTATGGTAGCTTCTCAAAACATAAGAATTATTCATGTTTTAAAAAATTTCTTTAGTCTAATTCATCATTAGGATTCTCTATTACAATTATGGATTATGATACAAAATATACTTTATTATGTTTTTCCATACGAAATGATCTTATATAAAAAAAATGAATTCCCATTACAATGAAAACACATGAAATTCCGAAGACAACCTATTACGATGAGATCTTCTAAACACTAAATGTATTATCATGAAAGTTATTCATTTCAAATTTTTACTGAAACAAATAAGAAACTATTTTTTAATATCATAGAAGTATTTCTCATTTTAATCATTTCCTAAAACCAATAATCCCACATCTAATGAAATTATCACTTCAATATTTTCCCTAATATATATGTATTATATTCACCACAATGAATCAGTGTCAGCCCCAATATGATGATTCTTCTCCTCTTATTGAGAAAAAAAACATATTTCTGTTATTTTTTTCCTAATACAAATGTATGAGAACAATGTTTCGCCTCTTATTTTCCTGATCCATTTAAAATTCTATTAAACCTTCCTCATTTTTTTATTCACTGATAAAACTATGTATCTAATTTTTTAAAGGTACCAAAAATTCATAAAAGAAATTGGTGTCATAATCCCTTATGATGGATTGGTGGAATACCAAGTTCTATAAAATAGAGTGAAAAGTAACTTCATTACTTCATCATGATTAATCCCCGAACATGTTTACACATTTAGAATGATTATTATCATACTAATTAATATTCACCATTTTGTGTCCGGTGTTCCTCATGAAAATAAGAAGTGGCTATAAAACTTCAACTTTGATTCTCCTCTCTACCTAAAACATTTTCTTGTAATATTGAATTCCTCATGACATTGAATAGGATTTAGATCATCAAACATCATCTAAATTATGATGGACTATTTTTTAAGCTTCCATCATTTTAGAAAAAATATTTCCATACTATGAAACGTCAATATGACCGGTGGTACCAGCTCCCCCTGTCATTCATAAGGCTTACATTAAATGTTTCTCAAACAGCTTCTGACTTTTTTGAATTATTAAACTACAATGTATCATCAGGTTTACATCGGATCCATTCATAATTTGAAACACTTCCTCATTATGATCAACACTTTCATTCCAGATTCAATATGAATCCTCTTGAAATTTTATCCGTATCCCAATCTGATAGACCATATTGACACATACTAATGTCTTGGATCTATTTCGTTGATTATGACAATGAGTCTAATGATGGACATTATTTCCTTCTCTAAACATAAAAATTGTATCATCTATTTACAGCAAGTAAAACCTAAAATTAACTCACAAATAAAAACCATCCCCTTTGTGTTTTTTTTCAATACCTACATTAACAATTTCAAAAATATATTCCAATTTTTTTCATTTCACACGTTATTCTCCCTACTCTTATATTTCTCCCCAAATTCGTTTCTCTACCCCTTATTGGAAATCTAATTCCAATGGAATGTCTGGAATGATTCCTCTATATTGAAAAATGATCTCATTTCCAAGGGTTGGAACATTTCACATTGAAATAATGAAACTACTATTTAAGATAATATATGTATCACATATATTTAATTAAAAAATAATTATACTAAAAAACTATAAGGCTTTGTGGGTGAAAGTGATGTAGAAAAAAACTATTAATAATAAATGTTGTAATTATAATCCATTACACAACATTCATGTAATACGATATGAATTTTCATTTCAATATTCACATTTCATGGGAAATCATTAATGGATTTTTTTATTATAAATGTAACCTCCACCCATATTAAAAAAAATATCAGAATGTTTCGTTGTATAATGAAAAATTTCAATAATAAACTTTTTATAAACTCATTAATTTCTTTTATAAGAATAGTAAGAGACTCATCAACATTTGTTTCCCTACTTATAATCCTTTAATTAAATATATGTTAGTATAAATACAAATAAATTTAGAATAAAAAGTTAATCTCAATAGTTTCATAAAAATAGTGTATGGACTGAGAGTCCTCTCTAAGTTTTATCTTTTTCTTCTTCTTATTTGATTTTACAATAGATGTATTTTCTTAAATTTTTTCATCCTTATTATATTTTTTGTTGTTTTTTTCAGTTGTAAAATCTTGTGATATGGATGTCAACTTATTTTCATTTTTAGAAACCTTTTTATCATAGCGAGTTGGTAAAAACTCTTTCATGTCTTCTTATTTTTTCCATTTAATGTCAATTTCACTTTACTAAGAGGCCCTTATTTATCATATCTATTGAAGATTTTATATATAGTCAATCAAAAATCAGTAGAAATATTTTTATAATCATTTATCACATAACTAAAAAACGTTTTCTTTCCATTTTCTTTGGTTATCTTTTTTGGTTCTTATATAATTCTTTCCATGTCAACTTGTACCGACCAAATTTCTGAGAACTGATTTTTTGAATCATAAAGTTTGTTTTTATCAACTTTCTAAATATAATAAGATTTATTTTTCTTATATGTTTCCCTTTTTTGATACAATTTTTTAAGTAATTTTATATTATTTTCTAATCACAGAATCCTTTAATTCATACGTATTTCCTAGTAAAGACATGTTTTACTGACATTAATACCCTATGTGTCCAAAAATTCCCCAACACCAATAGTGAACTCTAAATCATGATCTTTCAGATTAAGAGTAAAACTAATCAGAACATAATTGTTTTTTTTTCTTCACAAATCATGGACCACTTTTATCTGGATGAATCTTTACTAAATAATTCTTATCATTATTGATGAATGATTTTTTCTCAAAATCCTACTTTTGTAAACCAATCATTTCACATTTTTGGAAGTTTCAACTTTAACATAAAATGCCTTGATGATGTTATTTTAATCCTTCATATCTCACATTGTTCTCTACGAAACATTGATTTTGTTATAATTTTTTTCTCATTCTCATCCAACATGTTTTTTCAGATCCTCTTTGATTTTTTAGATTCATATATCTTTAAATCTTTTATTTACTTTCATCAACATGGTTATATTCTATCTTATTGATATTCTCGTTGCTATCTATATTTTCTTCATAAATTTTGTGTATTATTTCAATCTCACCATTCTCAAAACATAAGACTTTAAAATCCTTATGAAAATTCATTCATTCATTATTTAGTTGATAATTATGTTCATGTTCATTATATAAATTTCTTTTGAGAATACATTTTAGTTCTATCATATAATCATTATCATTATCACTACTATATTAATCACATCCATTTCTAAAATAGGAAATAAATTTGAGCTGATGATCATATTTATCACTAGATGAGAAATCATCCATGTTTCATAATTTTACATAACATTCTTCTTGTTGTTTTAAGGTTTTTTCCCTTTATGTTTCACCCTCATTTATTTTCTATGTTTCTTACCAATTTTCATTGGACTCATAGCCACAAATTTCCTTGGAAAATTTTGTGAAAAATGTCATTTACCTTCACAATTCCAACATTTTAGAGTCTTACTTACACACATTCCAATATTATATTTCTTTTAATGTAGGGAAACAATTATATTGAAATCGGCAGATCCTTCCTCTACTTCTATATTACATGATTATTTTTCAGCATCATTATATTTTTTTTCCATTTTTACAAATATTTGAAATTCATTTCTTGATATCACATTTCAATACTTTTCATAACCTACTCAATTATCATTTTATAAGTGAATATATTACTATAATTATCCACCAATGTTATGTTTCTAATATATATATATATATTTAAAATATGGAACATTGGCTTCAAATTTATTAGAATTAATTATCAATATTTTTTCAACAATGAGTTTCTATTCCATTATCTCACCAAGACATAATGTGGTTCTTTTAATATAATTTATCCTTGAAAAAAAGTCACCAAAAAATTCATACTCATCCATTTTATAATCCTCATATGTCAGCCTCCAATGATTTAACTTTTCCTTCATTACCTATTAATTTCATTAAAAATCAATCTTATCCATGTTTCGCTTGGTAGTTCCAACTCTAATCACTATAAGATACTCACTTTCAATAAGTGATGAGATTAAATAATTTTTTGATCTCTCATCATTCTCAGTATTTCTCTTATCAATATTAGTAAGAGTATAAATCATAATATGACGATAAAATACCTATGTAATATCTAACAATACATCATATCCAAGAGATATAAGATATGGATGCATACCATCATTCCCAATATTATAGTTCTTACAATTGAAAACTGGAATCATCTTATTTTTCACTGAATTAAAATTCTCTATTCATAGATATATTTATTTCAGTGGGAACCTTGACATTGATACAAGTTTTTGTTACCAAATATTATCAAGATCACTAATATGGGGGTTGAATCAGTTGTTCCATTTTTTGATAAGTATTTTTCATAACTTCATAAAGAAAATTCATCCTTTGAACCCTATTAGATTTACGATCCACTCAAATATAACTCACAACCAAATATTTTATATGAAGAAATATATTTTAAATATAAAACATGATACATAAAAGGTTCATTAAAATGACCTACTCCATGCTATGTTAGATAGTATAACTAACATGGATTATTCCACTATATTTTTTCTGGAATACAATATTAGAAGCAGTGTACAATTATACAATCCAAATATAAATTTTTTTTAAATAGTTTGTTATCCCCCACCCACTATCTTTTCTAGTATCCTCTTTTTACAGCTATTTATACACCATTGAAAAATATTAAATCATTTTAATCAACTAATAAGAATCTTAGATACAAGATTTAATTTCCTTATTATTTTATAATAAACTTTAGAAATTATTCACTTCAACAAAAATAATTGATTCTAACATTACATGTGTATAATGTACATGAACATAAGAAATTCTCCATGTAACATTATGTTCTTGCAAGATCATCTAGATACTTATTTTGGAAATATTCATTGACAGAATCTATCTGATCTTCCTCAGTCCAGAAACCATAGTCTGATGGTCTCCATCCAAGTGGCATCATTCTGATTCTACATATACTCTTCCATGTTAATTTGATTAAAAACAAAATTGTATGTTACCAATTCCTCAATTGTATTGAACACTGTTTTATGAACATCACTTTGATGGAATTAAATATGATGGGCTCACTCTACTGGACTTGCTTCGATGAAGTGTAGTTTGTTGGATCATTCCCCAATGATCATATTGAACCTCAATTTGATGGACTTATTGTGATCAAACTTTTTTAGCATTAAACTAAAAAACAATGTTTGGTGTGAAACACAATACCTATTCCTCAACTACTGGAGCTCAAGTACGTGTGAACAATCTATCTTATTACTCACATTTACAAATTAAATAATCCATACTTTTATAGGAACCCTAAAAGATTGGGTGGGATTCTAAAAAACATTCTCACTCAACCATATTTACAGGATGAATAATTTCTCTTAAATAACATTTATATCTTTTACTTCTTAAATTCTTCATTATCATCTTGTAGAATATCGAAACATCATACTTATTTATGTTTTACATGCATTTATTCAGACTATTTATTCATTATTATTTTGTATTTAAATTATTCATCACATTGATTATATAAAACATATTCATAATTATTTTTATCAATTCCATATGATCATATATGAAAAATCGATTAAATATTATTATGATGAAAAAACATTCAATACTGAAGATATCCTATTATGATGATCTCTTGTAAAAACAAAATGTATTATCATGTAGATGATCTATATCAACTATTAAATAATAGACATTGAAAACCATTATGAAATATATTCAATGCATTTTTTCTTTTCATGAATTACTCAAACCAATGATACCGCATTTGATGAATTTATTGGTGTCAGCTTAAACCATATGTGCGAGTCTTATCTTCACTCTGGTTAATCAGTGTCAGACACAATCTGATGAGTATTCACCACTTCTTGATAAATAATCAAATCATTATTTATCTTTCTCTTCAACCAAATGTAAATGAAGAAAGTATGAATTCTTATTCTATTCAATGTATAAAAATAATTTTCAACCATATTTAATTCTTTTCATGAAGTTAAAAAACACATCACATATATTAAAGTTACTAACAATTTATAAAACAATCTAGTGTCAGAATCCATTATGATGGATCTGTTGAATACAACGTCCAATGGATTGATGTTCGTAGAGACTTCATTACTTAAGAAAGATCAATGTTCCAACCATTTTTATTTTCACAATAATTATTTTCATACGAATTAATCATGATACATCTTGGTTTAATGCTCAACTCACGAATGAGCAGCAGCCAAAATACATCACATAATATCACCCACTCTTTAAAAAACATCATCATATGATCATTACATTTATGTGACTCGGAATACTTTTAATTTCATCATATCATCGTATAACTTATGACGGAAGGTATTATAACTTTCTATCATTTAGAAAAAAATTTCCTTCCAACCAATATTCAATAAAATTGACAATACCGGCTCTCCCCATCACCTTAATAATTATTTCATCACAATTTTCTTAGAAAACATATGATTTTTATACATTGAAAAATAGAAATTATTTATCAGGTTTATATCAGAGCCATTCAGATTCGGAAACACTTCTCATTTTGATCAATAATTTTACTCTAGACTCAATATGATAGTTTTTATATTTTTATCAGCATACTAATAAAATAGATCATATTGACTCATGTTGATGTTCTAGATATAATTCTCTAATTATGATGGTGTGCCCAGTGATCCACATCATTAACTTTTCTCAACATTTACCACATAAGAAATATTGACAAAAAAATATAACCACAACATGACAAGACACTATAATATCCTTACAAATCACATTATAGAAAGATTTGGTGTACAAAATCATGATAGGATAATATTTGGTAAATAAATCAATTGGGACAAATAACAATTTAATTTTGTTATGAAAAAACCAAAAATATATGTAGTTTACGTGGGAACTCGAGGAGAAAATAGAGGCAGAAGCATCATTAGTTATTTTTACTAATGTGATAGAATTTTGAGAAAAAATGTCATCTTAAGGGGTAATAATGTAACACCTAGATATTTTATGTAATATATTTTTTCTAATAAATTTAATTTCTTTGACAGCTTGTGTTACATGTAATGCGGCTTATTAACGAAACATGATATACAACTAAAAATATTATTATTTAAAAATGACCATTATTTACTTTATTTTATCTTATTATTTTTAAGTTCAATAACCAAATTATGAAAATTAAATATAATGTCATTAGATAATGAAAATATATTTATAAATAATTACTAAATTTTTAGTAAGGTAATTATATTCTTGGAAAAAACTTTTTTCTCATTATATTATTTGTATTTATTTTATAGAAGAATTAATAAATTTAATTGTTCAGAGTATTATAATTGTTTTAAAACTTTTTAATACATTTTGGGAATCAAAATTTAAAAAACATCTTGGGGTTTTTATGAGTTTTCAAAAAAAAAATTAATATTTCAGTTAATATTAAAAAATAAAAAAATTTATTAAGAGTATTAAATTTTAAATTTAATATTTAAAAAACATCCAACATGTCTAAAAAAATTTAGAACAAAATTTATCTCATTTATAAAATTATAAATCCAATTTACTTAACTACAATAAATTTCCTATGAAATTTTGATATTAAAACAATACATACATATTAAATGTTTCCATTTACAAAACTTCTTTTCCTTCATGTCTGGTTTTAATAATAAATTCAATTTAACTACTTCATTGAATGGAATTTTGGAAAATAGATTCATTTTTTTAATCATCATTTAAAATTATATATAATAATTTTAACAAAATTTTTTGCCTATATTAATAGTAAAAATAGTAAAAATTAATTAATTTAGTTGAGGTTAAAACTAGTTAATCAGGGTGTTAAACTAAAATAATAAGTATTTATATGACATATAATTTACTAAATACAATTTTATTAAAAACTGTAGAAATTATATAACTTTTTGTTTTCTATTGAGCTATTTTGGAGCCTTGTTATATGTATAAAATATGGGTACAATTTTTTATTTTCAAAAATTCCATGTGTGTCATTTCTACCAGATATTAAATAACACCCCCTATCCTCTCTAATTCACACTTGAAAAAAATATTGGTTAAGGAATAAACTATCCAAATAAATTCCTAAAATTTTTGCCCACGTTTGATATGCATTTTTTATGAAAATATCCAAATAATGGTTTATGTTTAAACCTAAAGGGGTTCTCTTAAGATTATTTATAGTTTGTAACTGTACATTTGCCATATATTTATACATGAAACATGCTAAAAATAATCCTTATCAATGACCATATAATAAAAATTGTATAAACTATATAATAAGATATTATTATGTAAATTTCATAAGATAAGTCCCTCCCATATTCAATTAAATGGGGGTATAAAATCATTGATCATGTGTTTGGAAAAATACCACCTCCTAAAACAATGTAATTGATTTTCAATAAATGCCAATCACATCTATATATAATTATGTATTTATTTTTTTATATTATATTTATGAAATTATTATATATCTATAATTATTATATCACATATACCATCTTACATTCCATTCCATGAGAATATGATAACATTGCTCTTGTGTAAAGTGGACTACCACCTCGCGAAATGATGTGATTCGATATTCAATTAAGATTTACGAGGAAGGTAATAAAGATAGTTTCAATAATAATATGTGATATATATTTTATAAAAATATTATAAAAAATTAATATATTATTTTCCATTATTTTGTTTCATCTATCGAGAAAATAGAAACAATTCCCAGCCATTCGTACAATCGACCATCTACATAAATAGTTCAATTCATTTTCTATCAATAAATTTTATGAATTAATATAAAAAAATATGATATATTTATATATTTATCATCATTATAAATATTATGGATGTAAGATAAAAATTGATCCAAAATACCTAAATAAAACATACATGAAAAATGAAGTTGTTATAACTCAAAACATGATTTTAACAAGGATTTTTTAATTAATAGGTAATAAATGGTCATAATTTAGTCATATATATTATGATACATATGATAATATTTTTTTGTAACAGATAAATAATAAACATTTATTTATTTTATAAGCGATTCTAATGTGCACTGTAGAATTCAAGACATAGGGTACGAGATTTTCATCTCACTTTTCATTATGTTGGAAACATTCCCTATAAACCACCTCTTTATACAGTGTGATTTATGTACCACTAATGAGTTTATTTTATGATCCTTATCATTATATTTATGATATATAAATATAGAAAAATTATTCTTGTTTTAATGGTACATAAGATTCAAAATATACCAAAGTTGAAATGGTTTAATGTTATAATCTCATTGTTTATCGAGATTGTTTATGACATAATTACAATGATGAGGTCATGTGATATACTTATAATGAATTTAATATAAATTTTTATCCTCATGTTATTTATATATAACACATTTCTTTCATTCAATTTCCTATATTTATGTACTCATGAATCCAAAATAATATTTTTAAGGAACAATTGAATTTATTTCTCACTACTTTCAGAACCCATATTCATCCACATCGATGTTTTCTAAAAAATATACTATGAATTTTTTTACTCCAATAAAATTATGTTTTTAAATGATTTCATACCCATGATTGTAATTTCTCTATATGGGATTAAATTAATCTTTAATTGTTTTTCCAAACAATGTAGTTTTGACTTTTATAAAAAGATGGGAAAAAATAATTATTTTAATGTTTACAGTATTAATAATATTTTACACCATCTTGAACACTAAATGTTTTAAATTATAAATAACTTATTTCCATGGTTATTTCATATATAAGGTTTTTTAAAATTTTATGTTATGTTTTTGTTTTTAAAGTATTATTTCCAAAATAGAATTGTTATTTTCATTATGAAATGTCCATTGTGGTCTTTCAAAATCAGTTTCCATATAAGATGATGTCCTGTGATATTAAATATGATTTATTGGGGATATATTACAATGATTCTTTCCTTATTCATTCATTGGATGGTTTTTTATGATGAAAAAATATTATGAAATCCATTTTACAATGGAGTCTGATATAAATATTATTTTATGATCTTGTGGAACACCTATTTATGGTTTTTATTATGTCATAGTTTTTATGTAATAAAAAAGGATAATAGTTATGTTATTACCAAGGATAGTGGTGAAATTAAAACCAATGTTTAATGTGACATATATCTACCTCAAATAATTTGGTCAATTTAATATATCTAATTAGATATTTATGTGAAACATATATCATCCTATTTTTTTGGACCAGATGAAATTCCCATAGAATTTGGATTTTCATCCTTGGAATACTGGACACTTTACAAACTGAGTTTTAGAATATAATATTGTTATTTAGAGAACATAAATTGGTTTTCATATACAAGGTTTAAGGTCTGAGGGGTCTATCAGGTATTCCATCATTGTTGGGAGTGATGAGGCCCGACGGCCTTATTTAAGGAAGAAGCAGTCTGGGGACAATTTTTTTCAAAAAACATGCGAACATTAGGGGAAATCATGAATTATGATCCAATGGATAAAAAGGTGCAACAGATATTGATCTAACTATGTTGGGGTAGTTTCATGGCCGTATGACTTGGTGCATTTTTTTATGGAGGGTAACCACATGATTTTCACACATTATAAAAAACGGTGTGCATAAACAATGCGACCTCCCTCCATAGAAAAAATCAGGATCACGGTTGTCAAAATGGGTTTTCATACCATTCAGTGAAACCATGTAACACATTAAGTTGTGTGAAATTACCCTTTTCACCTCCATTATAATTTATTTTTCTCTGTCCTCTCTTCTTCCTCATTTATGTTTAATAATGTCATTTGTGGGTTCTCCTCGTCCTCCTCTCAGTAAGATGATATCTCCCTAGTAAGACTTCTGATTGGAGTTTCATAATATGAATTGAATATTACTTAGTTTTTATATGAATTATATTCTTTACATTATTCATTTATATTCAATCCCTATACTATATATATGTGATTCTATATTCACCGTATTTTTCAGGCATTCACATGTTTCATCATATTCTATTAATCTAGACCAAATAATTACCTTATATATAATTTTTAAGTCATAAATTTTATTAGTAATATATATTTATCTTTTCCCATAATGTTTTGTTGATTTATAATGTGCGCTTTTGTGGTTTTCATCGGCATTTCTATGTGATACCCCCAAAATGATATATTTAAAATATATATCTTGATTCCTTCCTCGAGTATCTTTGGAATGTGTAATTAAAATTTCTTTTGTTCATGGACTTGGATATCAATTATCCCTCATGTTTTATCCCATTGGATTTCTTAATTAATAAATTATTTTCTAATCAAAACCCAATAATGAGGTGTGTTTTCTTTAATGTTTTCTTATTTTGAATGTGATAGAATGTGACACTTACCTATATTTCTATCAGGGACCTGACCACCTTTTTAGAATATACAACCATATTTTAATAAGTTTAGTTATTTATTTATGTGGAATGCCTGTTATCATGTACTTTTTACACCAATTGCATGTATGGTGTTTCTTCCATGAGAGGTCCATTGGTCCCTAATAAAATTATTACATGACATTATTTTCCTACTATTAGAAGGGATCATTTAATCTATTAGATGTTATGTTCATAGAATTGGGCCTCTGATATTGACTTTATTTATGTTTTGTTACACTCAATAAACGAACATAAGTGTCCTTGAAAATTTATTATAATTGAAATGGTAAAAATTAAATTCCCCTAGGGTATACTTATTTAAATTCATGGAGAATTTAGGAAAATGGACTTCATTGTTTTTATATTAAAGGGGATTGATGACTTCTGTACACCCCAACAAATACATTAGTTGCATTTTACAGAATTCCAAGATTGATATCTTGGGTTATTGAGGATTTATAGATTCAGTGTGATACATTCTATATCTTGAATGGTATCATAGTTCATGTCACATTCCTATATATGAGTGATACTTATTACTAGGTGAGAACCCATGGATGGAATCTATAGAAGATTGTTACACCATGACATAAAAGAGACTCAATCCCCCTTGAGAGATACAAGGTGTTGTATTTATGGGGACATGTTATACATTAGGGTGAGAGTGATACTTGAAATTCCCTTTGTTGATTCCATGGATGAATTCCTTCATATTTGGATATCTTGTATGATACTAGTGACATAGTTGGGTTAATTAATATGTTTCTCCATGTATGGGGCTAGTAAGATGTATAGTTAAACTACAATTAATCCCTATGTAATAATTACAAAGATTACATAGCAATACCCAATGATGAGACCACATGGGAAAATTACATGCTAGGGATAGGTATATTCTTTCTTATTATTAGCATTTTCAACCATTATTGCATGACATCACATTTCTACAAGTTCACCATAGTTAGAGCCATTCCATCTTAGGATAAAGCTGGTATGGTCGTCTAGATGTCCCTAAGGAACCTAAGCCATATTTCTGTTTTGTTTTATGTCTTTATAGATCTCATTTCATACTTTCACAATATGATATATTATATACACAAAATTTATTATGATTTAGACACCATTGGAGGTGTCTTACAGAGTATATCTCCCACCCTTCTTGGGCCACCATCGCACTTGGGTACCTGGGAAGACTATCAGGTTCATATGTCTATTGATTATGGCTTGTGTTGGGATATTTACCAAGGGGTTAGGAGACATGGACTAAGCCAGTACTAAAGAACCTCCTTGAGTTTAACATTAGGGATTTTATCCCTTCTATATATTTCTTTGTAGCACTGTGTTATGTTTCCTACTGATTTTTTCTGTAAAAGTATCATCATATATACATGCATTCCCTATTGTATATTATAATTGGCCTTTTATATTCAGTTTATATTATTCATTCACTGTTCTATCTCTCAATTATTAGTATTTACACAATTTCTTGTTACTTATTTTATGACATACCATGGTGATACTCTAATCATAAGGGTATAGTATCCCCATAGTATAATCAATATACATTTTTTTCTTGTCGGTATCCTCTAACATATGGGGTAAAAATCATGAATCCATGTGTTGATCAGTCAAGAAACTAGTTTATAGGAATTAAGGATCAGTCATTACATGGTGGAATAAGTGGTTCTTTCTTTTATTTTCTTGTTGTTTTGGGCTTGTGTAAAGGAGAAAAGGAATGTGTCATTGCTTGGTAAATATCCATTCATCTAAGTGATGAACCCATGTATGTTGAATAGTCCAGGTGTCAACGGTTGTGATTATTGTTCATGATAATAATTATTAATGTTGATTATGATTTCATATTGAGTGTTTGGATTACATTACAAGGATTACTGATTTTTTATATTTATATAATTTTAATCATGGACTATACATCAAGGAATATTCATTACATGTATCCTTAAAACCACTTAGGGATTCATATCTGTTTCATATGACATGACATGTAGATTGCATTGTTAGGTTGTATGAAAATATATTGTTGATTTTCCTTGTGTATTATTTTATAACATGTTATATGGAATGTTATGAATTTCAATAAAATCAAAATTTTCTTGTTCATTGGTATTTGATTCACATGATTCTATAATTTAAATTACAATTCCTTTATTATGATCCATGTTTGATTGTTTCATTCATACGTAGTAGCATTTCATGATTATTTTACATCAATGTTCTAATTTGGTATTCCTAGTGATTCATTTAGTATATCTAATTGATTACCAAGTGTATGTGACTAATTTATAGGCTTCTTCTAGTTTCCATGCTTATATGTGTTTTTATAATGGGCTAAAACATGGTGGTTGAGATCAAATGGGAGTCAATTTGAAATATTTATGGTGTATGGGAACCTTAAAAATTGGAACATAATGAGACATATAATTGAACCACTCTTTATTCAATTTATATACATAATTAAATTTGTGTAAATTCTAAAAGTGTTAAATTTAAATCATAATCCTAAACAAAAGGGTCACAGTAAGATGGGAGATTCCTATAGTTTGTAATGTGTATGGGTGATTTATGAATTGAAATGTGGTATCCTATATAAGAGAGCCATATATTTAAATCCATACATTTTTAAAACCTATTGTTCATATATATATTTTTAAAATATTTAACCTTAAATGACCGGTTTCTTTATTTAGTCATGTACCTTTGTTACTTGGTCATTATTACTTTATGGATAAATATCTAAATACACAACTAGACCCACATACGTCAGTTGGGGAATGTTTTTTATGAGGTAAACACCTAAATGGTGCTCTACAAATCTTAATTTTTTCAATAAAATGGGTTTGTTCCAATTTTATGAAGTCAATATGTCTTGATCGAGACCCTTGTAGGTTGATTTTGTTGTGATATGATGTAGTGATAAACCCATGGGGGTATATTAATGATCTAAATGGAAGGTCATTGGTGGTGTCTATATTTTTTACATTGATTTACATATAAGTGTGTGGTATAATATTATGTAACTAATTATAATTTAATAAATTATAACTATTATATTGTTTTGAATTGTTTTTATATAAGGAATTGGATAATTGAAATTAAAATTCCAACCTAAATATTTTCCCTCTATAGATTATAGTAAACATTTTAATTGAATAAAAAAAATGTGAATCACATTAAATAAATAAATTTTGTCAAATTTAGGATTACTAAAGAATATCCTAATTATAAATGGATTTCAATAAATAATAATTTTGAATAGGAAGTTAATGTAGCTTTCATGTTTTGCCTTGGGGACATTTCTTAATACATTACCAAATCACATTGGTTATGCAAGGTATTTTAATTTTTAAAAACATCCATTAAAATTTATTGATTTTAGTTATTAAAATATGAAACAGTTTAATGAATCCTTAAAGTGTGTTTTTAACATTAACCCTTAGGTAAGGGTAATTTAAATCCATTATTTCTTTCCCTATATAGCTGCCTTGAAATGGGGACATGATATTTACATATATGTTTATTTTGTATGTATCAAGACTAAATGATGGGCCCTTAAACCTTGTGACCTTTTTAGGTGTGACCTCATTTTGGTTCTACACTTTATGTTTCAAAAAGTGGATGGCTGTTATAGGAAGAACCATCAGAACCATTATTCATTTCTTATTACTCATGAATCTTTTTTGGCATGTGGTACCATTCAGGTGAAGTATTATCATGTAGGCCACTCTAGTTATAATATGAAATTTTTTTCTTGTTGGGTGATTATGCAGTGTTTTATCCTTATTATGGGTAGATCATTACAAAATGATCAGTTCTACTGTATAGGACAAGATAATTCCATGGTCTCCCTCATAGTAGGTCACGTGACACTTCATTTCACTACTTTTCAGTGTTGGATGACTTGGGAGGTCATCATATTGTTCTATAGTGGAACATATTAATTTGAATCAATGTTATTTATTATACGTGGGACATAAGATATTAGAATGAAATGGTATTATAATCCTATTGATAGTAATAGGGATATTCCATTTTCTCACATAATCTCAAGGCAGTATGAATTGGTACATGTGGAACTCATAAATTTGCTAAAATGTGACAATGAACCATTTGTGTTTTGTGATACTTGTGAAAGACTTAATCTATTCTATAATATTAATGGATCATCTCCAATATAGAGTAACTAGATAATATGAATAAATCAATATTTCCCCAATTCTTAGGGTGAATTTCTAAGAGAATTAGGTTTTTTGACAAAATGTATAGTTTTTTTATCTTAGGCATAATGATATGGAGTGCATGGATGTAACTCAAGAGAATCCAGATTCGTAATTCTTATGTAAGATCTTGCCTAATGTGTTTGTATGAAATTATTCTATATTCTCATTGAGTATTATGAATGATGAAGCATAATGGAAAATTTTAAAAAACACGATTAGTGGTCAATGGAGCATGTGATGTGGGATAATATCCCTTTACATTTGAATATGATGTTAAATAATCTTCTATGATAGTGAGATTCACTTCAACTCTTGATAAATGAGTCCTTCCATATTTAAGTGGAACAACCCTAAGGACCATTCATTTATAGTGAGTATTGTTTCTGAATTCTATTGGGGATGGTGGGTTTGGAATTAGGTCAGTGCTTGTGATGCCTTGTGTTGATGTATTTTAGATATTATTAAATGATAGATGGATTCCTCATCTTGTAAAAGTATTGTAGTCTATTGATGTGATGTGTTGAAGGATGTAGTTGAACTGTTATATGGAATTCATCCAGTGGTTGTTTGACCACCACTCTTCATTTGTTGTTGATAATGAAAGGTTTTAGAACCTTCCTGATCACCTATTCATTGGTCTTGTGCTATTCTATCAGGTCATTTTTGTAACTCATTAAAACCCCCTTATTGTACTCTAGGATAAATTTTAATTAGGCCCTCTATCATGACATCTGGAGGGTAGACAATGAGATTATTGGTTGTATGCAACACTAGATTTTAATATCCATTTTCTGAGATAGGTTATTTCCAATAGATTCATGTGCTGATATCTTGTTAGTCCTTAGATTCATAGTAAATTATGAGTGATACTTGGGATCCCATGTAGGAATTCCATGGTCAGACTAATTGACACAAGTTATTTCCCGTAAAAATTATTTCCTTGTGGATGGTTATTTGGACTTAGTTAGCATTCTGGTTATGTGGATGTTTAAGATTTGTACCTACGTCTCACTAGTAAATATTGGAGTGTGGAATATCATAGATGAGATCCTCGGACTCTGGATCTTGATTCATAGGTTACCCTAGACTTCAATCATGTTGGGATGTCACCAGATGCTGGGTATATTCTTTGACTGACATTTTCAAAGCAAACAAGAGGTTCCATGGTGAAGGGACATTTTTTTGTTGTTGTGTAATGTTGACTATCTAAGATGATCATTTGGGGAACAACAAAATGGAATTGGATTGAATGGCTATCATCAGGTTCTCATTCAATGAAAATAGCAAGGAACCATTCTCAGCACTTCATTAGATTAATATTGGTGAAATGTAAATTTTTGAAGAGTATTTTTATGAAAATAGTGATCAACATAACCAAATGTTTTTAAAATTGGAATATAACATTTATATTAGTCAAGAATCATTTCATGAGCATCATTCGAAATCTATGAGCACACATAGGTACACAATTCCAACAATGAATGTTCTATAGCTTGGATTTTTCTTTTAAATGTAAAAGCCTATAGTGGAAGGTGACACAATATAAATGATGAATGTGAAAATTATGTGATCTTGTCTTGAGTTAGATCAGCTCAAAAAAGCTTCTTCTCAATAAATTAGTTTGGATTATGAGCATTGGATCGAGTTTCTATTAATTTTATAAAATATGCTTAATGTAACAGTCAAAGGTTGATTGGGTAAGATTCATATCAATGTTTCAGTTTGTATTATCAGCATTGGCTCAAGTTTTTATGGCTTATATTCCATATGGTTAACGTGACACTCAGAGGTACTTTGTGAATTTAGAAACACAAAATGGATATTTGAATAGGTATTCATGACCCAAGTAGATCAAGTGGTTTTGTCTTCCATTCCTCAAGGCTCATCTATAATATTTTTTTTTTAATATGGTTTTATTTTAGCATCTCATGTTTTTTTCTAGATGAAATTACGATAGAATTTTAATTTTTATTTCTAGTGGACATGATTTATTACATACCATTATTTAAAATGGAATTATTTAAGTTGTATAAAATAAATGTTATATTTTTATAAATGGTTTATGGTTGGAGGGGTACGTCAGGTATCCTTTGATGCTTTTGTAGTTCGTGTTCCAAAATTCATACTTTAAAGAAGAAGTAGGTCGGGTGAACAATTTGAAAAAAATAATGCATTACATAGGGGAAATTGTGTGTCCTGGTCTTGTAGATTATGATGTGTGTCTTGTTTAGTTATAAATATGTGGGAGAAGTCGCAATACTATGTGTCTATCTACTATTTTTGGACATAGTGGAACCCCATAGTTTAGGCATGGTTTACCAAACCGTTCACATTAACTGTTCAACCTCCCTCCTTTAATAGTATCACGAGCATAGTTGGCACAAAACATGGCCAACCATGCATCCAAACCATGTTCCTTATTAAGTGTTGTGAAGGTAGCCTATTTCCCCCTCCATTAATATTTTTTCCCACTTCCATGTGTAGCAGTCTTCATCATGATACTTTCATATCCTCTTCTAGGTATAAGTTTATCTCCCTTATAAGGCCTTTGATTCAAGTGACGTTATGTGAATTAGAGATCCCTCGATAATTCTACTGCTAATATTACTTCCATCCAATGTTTCTCTTCTGTCCCTCTATGTTATTTAGTGAAACCATTTTCACCATGTTTTTAGGGAACTCTTCCATTTCTTTTTTTCTCTCCAACCAGACTAAAGAAATCATTAATATTGTACATGTGAGTCATCCATGGAATACGGTAGGTGGTATATAGATTTTCAACCAATGTTTCACTGATTTATAAAGTGTATATTGTGCCATGTGATGGTATTTCTCTATAAATCCTCCAAAAGGGGATATTTGGGATATAGATATTAATTCGTTCTATCTAATAGATTTTGGATGTTAAATTATAATAGATTTTTGTTTTGTGATTCATTATTAATTCACACTAAAAAGTGTTCCCAATGTATTACTTTATTTAATCATTTTCGTCTAATAAAATACCCCGGATGAGGATCATTTTCTTAAAAACAATAATATTTTTCTTATTTTGAATGTGATAGAATGTGACACTACCCTATATTAGATCTTAGTGATATAACCTCACCCTTTGGCATATAATTTTTTAATTAATTAATTCAATTTATTATATGGAATTCCCACTCTAATTTCATCTTTATATAAAATTATTATATGTAGTTTCTATCATGGGATGTCCAGCAAGACATAATAAAATTATTAAATTGATGGATTTTCATACTAGTGGGAGGGATCATTTAATCTATTATAATTTTTATTGAAAATATTAGCCCCATCCAGTAACCTTCTATATGTTTTGGCATTCTTAGTACATGGAATTCACAATCCTTGATATGTGTTTATAATTGAAAAAATAAATTGGGAATGTCCAGCCTTAGGGTATACATGTTTCATATTATGGAATATTTATGAGTATATAATAATTCATTGTTATTATAGTGAGATTAAATGAACTATGTGCGTCTCGATAGATACTGAGTTTCATTTCTAGAGAATTCCAAGGAATTGATCATGGGCTGTTGAGGCATTATACACCCATTTTAGTATATGTTATATCATCGATGGGATCACTACTTGATTTGAATACCTCCATATGATCCATGGATTGGATAGATGGAAGGATGGTTACTCCATACCAAGAGTGAGACTCAGACCTCCTTTTGAGATGATGAGAATGATCATGGAGGAGACATGTTATACATTACTCTGATATTGATACATAAATTTCCCATTATGGATTCAATTGATGGATTCCTTCATATTTGGATTTATGTAATGCTCATGGTGTGATATTTGGGTCCCATTATATGTTTTTTCATATACATGGTGACAATTCTATCTAATTAATGAATAATGAGTCCCTATACAATAAGTATTTATTTTAATTTTCTATTTCCCAAGGAAGAGTCCTCCATGACAAATAAAATTCATAGGTATAGTCCATTCATGTTTATTATTAACATTTTCACCCATTTTTAGGTTTCATAACATTTGAACATGTTCACCTAAGTCATATCCATTCAGGACTAGTCTAGAATAATGTTTGGTTAGCCATGTGTCCCTAAAAAAGATCTGAATTCCCTACTTTATTTTATTTATTTATATTTCAACTATCATACTTTCACAGTGTCATACATTATATACACAAACTAGATTATGAATTAGACACTATTGGTCATGGCCTAATAAGTATATATCAAACCCAACATGGTCCTTCACTTCATTGGGGTACCCGAGCACACCATCATGTCCAAATTTATGAGTATTATTGCATTTGTTGTGCTATGTATAAGGGAGTTAGAAGCCCATAACTGATCAAGTACTTGTGAGGCTCATAATGTTCACCATCAGGTATTTTATATAGTTATTTTATTCTTCTAATAAACTATGTTATGTTTCCTATTGAGAGTTTACAATTTTAGTATATTTATCATCATCTGTACATACATGAATTCTTGTATATTATCATTGGACATTTATATTCAGTCCCTATAATTGTTTTTCTCATATGTAAATATCTATTATAGTTTCTATTTGTTATGTAACTTATTTTATAATTTACCACGGTGAGACAATAATCATGAGGGTATAGTCTCCCCACCATACTAAAATTTCACTCTCAATTTTAGTCGGAAACCTCTAGAGTATGGTGAGGTGCACGTGACGCCATGTGGTGACCATTCCTGCTACTTGTTTTATAGGAATTAAGGCTTGTTCATTATAAAATAGGACTATCTGTTATATTAAATATTGGAAACATGTTGATGATCTTGATCCACATTGGGAATCATGTGATAATGCATGATCTATTATTAAATGGGAAATATGTTCTTATTCTTAATCCATTATGATTTTATGGACTCAGATTTTATCTTTTACATATGAATTTTTTTCTATATATAGGATGGTGACACACATATATGGAATGAACATATGGTTCATCAAATTTTTATGATTTTTTATCAATCTAATGGGTTAAGGATTTTGTAATGATGATGTTTTATTCAACGGATCATGATTACAATCCATGTTAGATTGGTATGAACTCTTTAATTTATATTTATGATATCATACATTGGTAATTATTATATCCTTTCAAATAATCATCAATTGATATATTCCATGATTAAACATACTGATCATATGAACTCACTCTTTCCTATGTTTCATTACCCATGGTTAATCTAAACGGTTTATGTATGGTATGTAAATGATGTGAACTAAATGAGATTATATTTATTGGAGATGATGAATATCATTCCGGAAATTTTAAGATTGTGTAACTAGTTAGCAAGGACACTAAACCTTTATAATCATCATGTGTGTGCTATGTAAATTTAATTAATAATCATAAATAATGATATAATGATTATGTAAGAAAATCATGGGTCACTAAATATATATTTTCTTACACTATTATATCAAAATAGATTTTATTATTAAAAAAATTCATTTCCATAATAATTTTGATCATCCTAACTCTATTAGGAAACTCACCCACCAAAATAAATATAACCACTAATTAATATTGCAATGAAATATTTCAAAAAAATTATTGGATGTCTTCAAGAGTTATCTCCCAAACCCACTCATTATATCACCTACATTAAAATGAATGAATGTATGAAACCAGGGACTTAAGAATCTTGTGTGTTAGGATTCTATATAGAATACTCATTTATATTTATTATAAAATCAAGGATTATCCTTTTATTAATGTGAGAAAATTACTAAGAAATCTATATTGTCTCATGAATTCAAATATCTCTTAGTCCAATCTCAAACTCTTTGAAACTATTGTAGGAATCTAATGATAATGGTTGAATGGTTAAGAGGGGGTTGAATTGAACATTATATATATTTTAAGAACATTTAAAATATAATTATATTATAGTTGAATATAATGACAAATGAACAAATTTAGTTTTAAATTAGATAGACTCTAAATGATTCTCCATTAAAAATAAACCCAATAATACATAGAGAGAGATGAAACTCACTTTAATGGTCTCTCTATATTTTTATAATAATCATAGTGTGGATCCCCATGCATCCCATAAATTTCTTTTATTTTTTTATAGGAATATTTACTAAATTATACAAACAGACACCTAAGGACCATAATTGTTTAGTGCCTTTGGGAATTTGAAAAACATTCTTCTTAATTTTTGGAATATCTCCAATGTCACCCATAAAGATATTCCCTTTTAGTACTCCTGTTGAAAACCATTCTTCATGCCCTTAGATAAAGGATACTCATGAAAGGGTGATATCATATGATTATTATGCGTAAAAAAGGAGGTATATATGGATTACAGAAAAATTTGGGTATGAGGACATTAGTATAACGTTTCAAAACCATAGCATTCATATAAAAGATTATAATCAAGATTCATGGAATAATGATTAATAGTTCATGAGATATGAAACATAAGATATGCAATGAAAGTGAGTTATGAGAGAATAAAATTTGAATAAAATATATATTAGTTGAACGAATATAATTATATAAAGTATTATTTCAACTCTTCCCACTAGTACTTAAATAACATGATATGACTGGGATAACCACACATGTACCCTCCATTACAGGCTTGGGATAATCAACTATGTACCTTATGATTTCATAGATATTTTATCCCTACCCAATTAATTTTAGGAAGATATATGTCCCACTTATAACATATTGAAAATCATATTTATGTATTCCACAAAAACATAAAAAATTATAATATAAAAATAAATTAATTTGAAATTTTTATCATAAAAATTTCATCACATAATAACCTATGGAAATAGGTAGGTTTCCTAATGCTTTCATCATTTCCTAACTTGTGAAAACTAGTGGGATACATATTCATTTTACCATGGTATAACCCGTGGAATGGAAAAGGGTTTCATAAATTCCATTCCATCAAAAAATGAACCATTTGGAGATGGAATCTGAATGGTATCCATGGATAATATCCATAGTAATTCATATATAACACCAATTTATGTAGTCAGAAATTTAAAATAATTTTTAATAATCATGTAAAATATTTCATGTTGAAAATATCCTTTATATTTTGATTTTTTTTAAACACGAAAGCTTTTGAAAAATGATTCTTTGAAAATAAGCATGATATCATATAATGGAATGGTTGTTCATGACATTGGGAAATTATATTCATTAGATAACAATAATAATAAAATTTTCATTCAAATTTTTAGTAAATCAAAAGTAGGCATTGTTTTGGAAAACAACATGCCAATTTGTTTCAAAATATTTTTGCGAAAAATAAAAAATTGGAAAAATTTGTCTTTTAAAAATCAAAGAGAGTAATAAAACATTTTTTAGAACATTTTTATAAAAAATTCCTTCGAAATAAAATTAATTTTTGATTGAAGATATAAATAAAATCATTTAATATTTAATATATTTTCTCAAATACATTAAGTACAAAATAGTTGAAAAATTGTACCATTACATGAAAATAATAAGAATAAATAGAGGAGAGTAAAATTCTTAATAATTATTGATATTTGGATCATATTATTATATCATGTTAAGCATAATAATAAACAATTATGTTAACTTGTGATATTTTATCATAAAATCATAACAACTTTGGTATCCTTTAATAAAATAACGCATTAAGGAATAACCTAGATTGAATCATAAAATATCAATTGGATAAATACATTCAAGATATTAAATATCAAAAAGGATATTTATACACTAAAAAAATGAGTGGGGAATATGGAATATGTTCCCTTATTTTTACAATTTCATTTTTCACTATGGTAACTTGTTTTCTAAGCTAGGTATTTTATAATCTATCATTTAATTAAGGTGAGAATTATTAGATAATTTTTACCCACTGAGAGTAAATCTAATTATAATTTATATAATATTATCCCCACGTGTGTTGTAAATTAATTTTAACATAAAGGAATGTAATGCATAAAAACAACAATAAAACCTTAACTATAATAAATGAATTTCAACTATTTAAAAACAGATATAGTCATTATAAGATAAAAAATTTTAAATTAATGGAAAATATTATATATTTGATAAAAATTACAAATCACATGGTATAATATATAATTTTTGTAATTTTAAATCATTTAAGAAAATATAATTTATTATAAAATAAATCCAATGAAAATTTTGACATTATTAAATTAAATTGATTTAATGTAAAATCAATACAATGATGTAATTATAGTATATTATGCTCAATCCTATCTAACATGATATATTAATCTATAAAATTAGTGTAAAATAATAATTATTTTAATTCACATCACATTTAATATTGTTAGTATTATTTATTTTAGTTAATATTTATCTACAAAGTTACGTCATTGGCATTTCAGATGTATTTAGAGAAATTAATTCATATAAATTAAAATAAATTAAATAATCATGATAGAAACAACTCATTTATATTTAAAAATATTATTTATAAAAAAACCTATAATTTTTTTCAATCCCAAACCATTACAGTAATTAAAATAAATAAAATACCATTTTTGATATTTACAATAATTAAATTATTATATGGGTCACTTTCATGGAATAGTTCCCCATAAATCATAAAAATAGAGCCTATGCTTAAAGGGGTACAAATATGGTCAATGTAATGTATTGTATTTTCTATGTATTATTTTTTGAATATTATATATAATTATTTTGAGACAAGGATTTACGAGGACATGAAATTCTGCGGCTCAGAGTGCACAAAATAAATATTCGAAATAAATAAACATTTAAATAGAATGCACACAGAGTTTTTCTTGAAAAAGTGTCATAGCATTTAACCGGGTACCCAGATCGGAAATCCAAGGAATCTATGTTAAATTTTTATTTCTAATGGGGCCTAACATCAACTAGAACATGCCATCTGCAAAAGATATTTATTGGAACTTTTAATGGAAATAAAATAAAATAAAATATTTTATTATAAATGTTTCTATAATAAATTTATATTTTTTTTAAAGAGTATGAGTCCTAGGCTAGGCTCATAACCCTGGAGAACTCCCTAAAATCCTCTGGAGCATTTGGAGAAGAGCCAACCTTGGAGAATTATTGCCAGACAAAGACAAACGTGTGGATCGTTGGGTCGTATGGTCAAAACGTGGCCATAGAACAGTCTTCTTCATAGTTGAAAATCAAGCTAGGGGTTGTTATTTAAATCATTCATTTCCCCATTCATAGATCAAATGACGAATATTGATCCACCCATAAAAAAGTTGACCCATGGATCATGTAATATTGGGGGAGGGTGTTAATGTTTCTTTCATTTGGGGTTTTGATTTGGGAATTGATTTTATTTATAATTGTTGGAATATCAATTTGGCTTCCCATTAAACCTACTTATGGGAGCTAATTCGTGACCTGAAAAATGATGGTGGAGTTTCATTACTCATTTACATATTGTTTTCTTACTCCCCCACCATGAGTTTGTCATCTTCTTCGTGGAGCAATGAACAATGAATAATTTCAAATCTGTTTCACAACACAATGATCTGAAATTAGAATTTCGTCATAGTGATGACCTAGTGAAGGTGAGACAGTGAATGGAGATGACGAATTGTCTCAGATTGAGGGTGATCTTTAATTAATATTTCATCATGTGGATTGGTCAATATGTGTTTTCATAGATGATCGGAGGTCCGAAACCAATGGAAATGGCTTTATGGTTTTGGGGAGACCTCAACCCTTTAGTATTGTGGAAATCAGATATACAGATAGATGTTTGAATCATCAATAGAAGCACCTGATGGGGAAGAAGACATTCCTGAATTTTCCAAAGAACATGGTGTGGTATCCAATGAACTCCCCATGTGAGACTGACATAGCGTGACTAGGGCTTCACACTGCACACATATCGAATACGACATACTCATAGGAGGACACGACGTGTTGGCCCCACCCAGTGGCAGGTGGAGTTCCAGGTGACCGGAAGTGATATGTGACCATTTTCATACAGAATTTTGGTTCTTATGAGGACCACACATGTATCTTGGTAGATAAAAAGACACGGGGTGTAGTACATGGCATGTAATCCCCCACTCAACCAGGTGTGGCCGGATACATGGACCACATCGTGTACTGGTACACAGTATGGGACACTGTAGATGAAGCTGTTTAAGTGCACATGTATAGAATACAAGGATTGGACCCCAATAAATATACATGGAATGTGATATGTTATACACACCGTGTATAAACGTTTTTACATGACATGTTCTCCAGTCATGGGTCGTTGTACACGAGTCGTACCCAGAGTCGAGGGACACGACGTGTGTGACCTTTTACATGTTGTGTATCCTTTTATACATGGCATGATATTCTTGTCCATTGGTCCTTATAAATGTTTCATTTGGGATAGTTCCCCTCATCTCCTTCCCTTTATGGTTAGGTATCGTTTCCATCCACATGATTATGATTTCTCCCACAGGACATTCCAAGATAGATTCAAGAATCACACCAAGAGACCTAGAGAGAGATACATTGTCAATTATTGACACTAGGTAGAGTCAGGTGGAATATGTATGAGTCATGGAATCCTCCAAGGCCCTGGTAGTATTCAACATCCATGTATCGTGATCTCTTCTAACAGAGGAGTGTGTTCTCCTGAAATGAGTTTATCTATTCTTTTTTCTGATCTATTAGTGTATCAATCTCACTCATGGGTTCTCCTGAAGAATAGTAATTCTAGGATATACATAATCTGAGATATCAGTCTCATGGATATAGTTCTCCCATACAAGTGACTCATCGAATATTTGTACTGAATAAATAGGATGGCCAGGCGATCGTTGTAGATTATGGGTCTGGGTCTCTAGTATATCTAGGTGTTTTTGTTATGCTATATGTTTAGTAGAAATATTCAATGTAAAGATGACTAAAAATTTATATTGTGTATTTATTTATGTTTTTTAGGGTCCCCTACTGAGTATAGTTATACTCACCCATGCATAGGCTTTTCTCGAACATGTCTTGTCTTGTGTAGACGAGTGGCCTTTGGACGGAGTCCAAGGGGGAGATGGACTTGACCAAGATTTAGGAGCCCCTTGTAGGCTGAGGGGTTCCTAAGGCTACAAGAAGTATTCAATGTACCACTATTATTATTATAGATTGGACATTGTAGTTTTCATAAACATTATTTTGGTAGGCCTGTATTTCCAGCCAAGTTATCTTTCTGCACATTACTTATATTTTTCTCTATTTGTTGGGTTTCGTTGTATGCACACATTTTTTTCCATAGTGGATTTTACTTTTTATTATTTGTGGTCATGGATATGTGTGTTTGTGTACTGGTTCTTAGGAAATTCCTACCATGTTAGTGATATTCCCAATCGGTGCTAGTCACCTACCCCTGGACTATTTGAGGCGGGCTTAGGGTGTCACAGTTCGGGCCCCACTGGTACGGGTCATGAAAGAGTGGTTTCAGAGGTGGTCGGTTCTACCGTAGGACTAAGAGACTATGAGATTGATTTGGGGAAACAATGTTATGTGTTTCGAGCTCACCATTCATGCTAGGGACTCCGGTGTCGGTGTGTGAGGCTACCATATCCATTCAATAGTTCTATTACATCATGCTTTCAGACATAGTGTATAAGAAATCTAGTTGTAGGGAAATAAAAGAATGATACATGCATCATATATGAATCGGTTTTGTTTTCCATGTAATTTGATGTCATCTATCTTGATATACTCATTGACCTTGGTACATATTGATTACTTATAGGATGCTTCCGCAATGCATACCCAATAGGATTCATTATCTTGATCATGATGGTGACCCCCTCAGTGACGAGGCTTAGATTAAGGGACCATTTACCTGGGAATTTCCTCTAGGTGGTGCACCCCATATTCCACCACCAGTCGAGCATCACGTGGTACCAACAATATCAATAGATGAAGAGTGCAGGTTGAGCACACTGAATGAGTTTCCGAGGTAGATAACTCGTAGGTTTTGAGGCAACCCCGACAGTCAGGTGGGTATAGACTGGCATGTGGTGATGACCAAATTTTTTATTCTAGTAAAGAAACTAGTAGACCAAATTGTGATCCTTAGAGATCACCTTCTTTAGTGTTAATAGGGACGATGGTGGTATTTTACCAAAGAATATCATGATGAGGAGACTCTTCATTAAAAGAGTTTGAGAGACACTTTTGGGTGAAGTTCAATACAATTATGCAGAGAGAAGTGTGCATTCATGAGATTCTTCTGCTCCAGGAAGGCAGTTTGATAGTGGCTGACTATTAATCACGGTTCACAAATCCCGCCAGATACTCGATGGATATGTTCCGAGATGAGTACTTCAAAGCATGAACCATCGAGTGAGGTCTATTGTGAACATCTCAACTTGTGTCCCAACAATATGAAATTTGAATTATGTTTAAGTGCAGGAGTGGAATATGGTGATCGAGAGCTTATTGTAGGAGCAGAGACTGCAAATGACAGTTAGTAGTAAGAAGATAGGTGTGGGGACCTTGGAAGTAGGTAGCCGACATCAAGAACAAGGTTCATTAAGTGGGAAAAAATCATTTGAGGACCCAAGATAGGGGGTTTACAATCCATGGCTCACATGATAGATTTAGTCATCCTAGGGAGAGGTGGTGCTACTTTTGCAATAGTAGAGGACATATCGCATGATATTGTCCATCCCATCGAGCTGCTAATAGAGAGGTAGTGGATGGACCACCATTGTTGAGGCAAAGAGTGGTGTAGGTGGACCCACCATTTGGTGGACATGCTATAGGAGCAGAGAGTGATTTAGGTGCTGGCATATGATTTTACCCACTTCCACCACCACACCCAGCAGGTCCACGATGGTCTCAAAGAACTAGGGGACAAGGGTGGGGACAACAGCATGTGGTTGAGTTGTACGACCCAGGGACTCTGGGGATTGTCCAGGGTAAGATCATTTTATTTTCTACCTTAGATATTGTACTCATAGACATAGGTTCCTCTCATTCATTCTTCACCACATGTCTTTTGAAAAACATTTAGATTACGGTAGAGAGATTGACTTGACCATTACACTTGGAGACTCCTATGAGAGGAGACTCGATGATCATGAATCATTTCAGAGAGTGTGATATTTCCCTTGAAGGTGAGAGTTTCTATTGGAACCTGTTGTTGGTAGTGTCGATGCCCTGTGATGCCATTCTTAATAAGGTTTGGTTATCTTCGGTCCAAGTCCAGATTGAATGATTTAGAGGAAGAGTGTGGTGTGTACAAAACAATTGGATGAGTTTTTTTGTTAGGGAAATAGAAACCCACCCAGCATAGAATGGGTTCACACATTGGAGTGTGCATCCAGTCACTCTTGAGTTGATTATCCATACCATCAGAGAAGTGGATGTTGTGATATTTAAGTTCCCAATAGTTGTGGTGGAGTACAATGGCATCTTTCAAGACGATTTTCTAAGATTACATCCTCATCGGTAGATTGACTTCTGTATCGAGTTACACCTCGAGACGGCACAAATATCCTTACTAGTGTATCAGATATCTCTTGCAGAGCATCATGGGATGTGGGTGCAGTTAGAGGATTTGAAGAGTATTTCTGTCATTAGACCCACTTCTTCACCCTAAGAAGCCCCAGTTTTGTTTTCCATGAAGGGAGATAGGTGTTTGACTTTGTGCATGGATTATCAGCACCTCAATTAGCTGATAATGAAAAAAATGTATCCACTATCGAGGATCGATGACTACTTTGATTGGCTGAGAGGTGAAAATTGTTCTTAAAGGTTGGCCTTAGATCGGGTTACCACCAGTTACGAGTACGAGACAAGGATATACAAAAGACAGCTCTCTGATGCTGCTATGGTAACTAATAGTACATGGTGATTACCTTCAGTGTGACAAAATCCCCTTTAGTGTTTACTGGACATATGAAATGGATATTCCATCCATACATAGGCGGGTTCATAGTGGACTTCATTGATGACTACCTTGTGTACTTGGTGTTAGAGGAGGAACATGATAGACACCTATGGATGGTCTTAAACATACTCCAGAAGAACAATATTTATTAGAAGCTCTTGATGTTCTAGTTTTTTATACATGTTTTCAAATTTTTGAAACATCTTATCTCAGTATATAGAGTAGTAGTGGACCAGACCAAGGTCGATGCAGTGCTAAAATGGGAAATTGTCATGACCCGTCCCCCGAGGCCCATGTCGTGACTACCCCAAAATCGCAATCAATAGTCCATGGGTGTGTGACTAACCCTGGAAAGGCACAACCCTAAAAAATGGGATGTTATTTCCATTAAACCTACAAACACACAGACCAGGAACACAAGAAGAACAAACCACATAGTATAAATGTTGAATGTAAAAGTGTGATGAAAAGCAGAATGGGAAAAAAAAAAAGAAAATATAATAAAAATAAAAAAAGATCCAGATTTAATCAGCCAAGGATCCTAACTGAAGATTAGGTACAACATGTCACTATGGCTCTCCACGTAAACCTGTCACCACCGTGCACCGCCCAGTCCTATCTCCCAAATATCAGTCAACGATGTATGTCGTCTGCACAAGATACAATAAAGTGCGGGAAAATACCGTGTAGGTGTGATTATAACAATACCCAGTAGGGAACCCTAGAACCCTAAAGGGCTCCCAAAATTCTACTAAGGATAAACCAAAAATAATGAACTCAATCACAAAGAAAATTTAAAAGACATCTTACACCAGCTATAAAACGTAATGAACATGAAGAAAGATGATTAGTTATAAAGATAGATCATCATACTCCGGGATGTGAACTTTTCTCCTATAAAGCACAAGTATTCTAGTAGTTTACCCATTGATGATTGATAGGTGTTGGCCCACAGAGGATCAGGAGGTGCTATCCCACTCAAAGGATATTTGGGAACTGAACCACTGAGAGGATCAATCGATGCTGACCCACAGAGGATCGCTCGGTGATGATCCTTATTCCTTCTCCATGTCACAGCCAGCCACTGGATTCCCACACTAAGAACGCTTGATTTTTGGATGACCTGCACCACAAGCCATCATCCATATTTCAACCCATGCTAATTCCCAATTAAACGTAACCCAAATGACTGGCATGTCATAAGGGTTCCAACGCAACAAACGGCGCATCAATCAGATGCTTGGTCTGTATGTTATAGGAATTTCAGTACCAAGGGGATAGTTGGATTCATGTTCGATCCTAACCATCCATACTCCAAAATACACAAAAAATCAAGTGGATTATCTCAAAAGGACCACCTCATCCTAAGGATTCCATCAACATAGATGGTTCATCAAAAATATGTCAGGTTTTGGAGATATGCCCCATTAATAAAAAATGGGCCTAAATGGGTCTACTACTGGTCTGACCCAGTCAGATCAAACCAACCTGGCCCACTACGCTTTGACCGAACCAACTAGACCATGCCTGGTCTGGCTGGGCACAGTTCGGAACGCTGGGCCATGCGATCGGCTCGGTCCACCTGACAGGGTGAGGCCCACCAGGGCGCTGGACTAAACCAGCCTACTAGTTGGGTGCGAGGGTCTTCTCCCCTCATGAACAGACTATAGTCTATTTGGTTATTCAAACTAGTGTACCATGATGGAGCCTCCCCTATTACTGACCGGTCTAGTGGACCGGTCTGCTGTGGGCCCCGTAGATGTGGTCTGCCTCCGTAGTGGCTAGTGCCGTGACACCTTCATCCGCAGCACGTTGCTGCTTTCAATCTAGCCTATGTCGGCTAGCTGTCCCGTATCTATAGCAGCACCTTTCAGCACTTCCATCTCCTTGTAGCCAGTGAGAGCCAGCTGCCTCCACCTCTGGTCACAACTTCCACCATGCTGGTGGATCTTTTTCATGCCTCGGGTGAAGCTCTAGATGTCGGTTTTCGTTTCGTACTATGCATGAAGGCCTCCCAGGACACTACCATCACCTTATGGCCCATTGTATCTTATTTCCGCCATATTGGTAGGTCATCCATGAAGAAAAAAAATAATACAAGGATCGACAATGGTTTTGGGCCCTGTTTGGTTCGACGTGTGCACTACGCATTCTCATTATAGAATTAGAAGAGTTCAACATCGACAAGGGTAGATGAATCATAAAAAATATTAAACAAAACCCCTACAATTAACTCATTGGAAGGTGATATGGGTGAGTAAAGAATAACCCGCATTTAAAGGGTGTTCATTGGCATTCGTTGATCTTCAGACCAGATCCTCAATGGCGTCAAAAAATTCTCTGTGCTTCATTGGAGGAAGACATCACCAACACATAATCAAGAGTTCTCCCGTGGGTTCCCAAAACCCAAGCCAATGACTATATTAAATAAAAGAAAAAGATTTCATCTCTCTTCACAATTATGTGGTTCATTAATGAATAAATAATGAACCAATTAATCCCACTACCGTGTGGTTACAAAACAATGTGTAACCGGTCATTAAATGACCATCATTAAAATGACCGACACAAATCTATGGTCCCACAACCATCAATCAAAGGCTACAAAAAAAAATAAAATAACTCCTATAGTTATTTTGTTATTATTTTTGTAAATTTTAAAAAACATTTTTGTCTGACCCTTTCCAGTCAAAGATAATATTTTCCTAAGTGATTCCTAGAACTGTGAATTCAATCGTGCCCTCAAATTTTTAATCTGACCACCAATTCAATAAATAGAAATCACCACTCGCATATTTAAAATATGTATCATAAAAAAGACCAAAATTCCATTATAGGATATACGAGCCTTATAATCATGTACTCTAAATTTTAACAGACTCATAGTAATCCAAAATAACTAAAAAATTATGGAAAATTTCGGGTCATTAAATTCTCCCCAAGACATGGATTTACGTCTTAGAAATTTAAAACAAAATGTATGTAAACAAATGGGGATACTGTGAATCTGAGCCTCCTGCTACCATGTGATATCTTGGAGGTTATTATGCTGCCACGGAACTCGCACTAGAGATATCGACCGTCCACGAAGGACATGCTTCTATCAATCCTCTATCTCTACTTGCGAGTCAGCAATAGTCTCCCCATCATTAATGTCCAGCTTTCCATATTTGATGACATGTGATGGATCATGCAAGTATATTCTCAACTACGACACGTGGAAAATGTCAGGCACCCTGTGCATCAGTGGGGGAATATCTAGGCGGTATGCCACCTCGACAACTCTATGTATAATTTTGAAGGTTCTAATGATCTTTGAATATAGATTGCCCTCCAACCAAATATCTTCAATTGTCGTCTAGGTAAGATCTGATGGAAAACATGACCGGCCACCTCAAAATCCACGGGTCTCCATCTCTTGTCATCATAAGACTTTTTTCTTCTCTGTGCAGTCTTCATCCTTTCCTAGACGATATACATCTTTTTAGAGGTAGATCGTACCAACTCTAGACCGATAAGTGTTGACTTCCTATGGTCTATCCATCATAGAGGTAATCTTCATGGTCACCCATACATGGCCTAAAATGGTTCCATGACGATGTGGAGTGATAACTATTGTTGTATGAAGACTCCTCAATGGTAATGTGATCCTAAAAAATATGGTAAAAATAATAGAAACAAGCACAAAGAATATCATCAATCATCTTTAAGGTCTATTCCATTTGAACATATGTCTAAGGGTGAAATGTGGTGCTCAAGCATAGCTACGTCCCGAATGCCTCAAGAAATCCCACAAATAAAATATATATAAAATGATCATGATGGTCTGAAATGATTTTCGATGGCACCCCCAAAAGACGTACAACATATTGTATGTAGAGGCGTCACAACCCCTATACTGATCCCTTCTCTCAAATGGGAAGGATGTGGGATGAATTGGTGAGTTTGTAAATGATCACCAATATGTAATTGTGGCCCCAGGGCATACGAGGAATCCTAGTCACGACATCTATGGAGACTCCATCCCAAATCCATTCGGGCACATCAAGTTGTTGTGCTATGCCTGTTGGAACCTGATGCTCGACTTTCACTTTCTGACAAGTGAGGCATCATGAAACAAACTCGGCCACTGATTTCTTTATCCTTGAACAGTAGTACTAACACAATATGCCCTAGTAAATATTCGACACACCATGATTTACTTCCAAAGGGGATGTTTGGAACTCCCTCAACACCTCCTCTCACAGTGTCACGGGTCCTCTGGTTTGCCTTCTGAAAGGATGGCATGCTCCCTACATTTAGAAAACCCATCATGAGCCTTTCCTGATGATATGTTACCATCTATGGAATTGAAGTCAATATCCCAAATCTTTGTCCCCCTGAATCGCTGAAGGAGTGGGGGAGTGACAGTAATATACTAGAGGAAAACTGCTCTATCACTATCTACAAAGTATATCCACAACATGGGAAGATGCCCTGTCACCTCACTCAGTAACTGTAGACCAGACCTCATACTGAGCGCGTCTACTACTATGTTCCCCTTCCCAGAAGTGTAGACTATCTAAAAGTCATTTTCCTAGAAGAACTCCAACCATTGTTGTCGTCTCATGTTCCGTTCATTCTGTGATCAAATATTCTAGAGACTCTTGTGATTTGAGTAGACAGTAAAATGTTATCCCATCAAGTAGTTCCACCATATTTTCAATTCAAATACTATTGATACTAATTCCATGTCATGGGTCACATAGTTTTGCACATGTTTCCTCATTTTCCGACAACCGTAAGAGATCACCACTTTCTCATGCATCAAGACACATCCCAGTCAAGTACCTAATGCATCATAGTGGACTACATACCCAACACTGTCTTCTAGTCTCCTAAATATCGGGGAACTCATTGATCTTTAACCCAACTCCTAATAACCTTACTAACATCTTTTCGTCTATACAAAGTGTTTCCCCTTCTTTTTCAATGTTTAATAGGGTGCTGAAACTATGGAAATGTCATGTAAAAATATTTGGTAGTACCCCACCAACCATCAGAAACATGGAACCATGGTCACAATCATCGGTGGCTCTCAAAAGAGAATAACCTCTATATTTTGTGGATATACTACAACTCTATCCTCTGAGATAGTGTTTCCTACAATGTGGACCTCCCATATATAGATCTAGAATTTCAAGATCATTCCACTATGTTATTTCTCTTAGAGTGTATATAGAACTATGGGTGGATGCGTAGTGTGCTCCTCCTATAATAACGAGTATGTCAAGATGTGTTCATTGAAACGTACCATGAATTGATCGAGTTAAGGCTATAAGATGTTGTTCATGTGCTAGAGGAACATTGACGGATCATTGGTAACACTGAAAGGAATCACCAAGAACTCGTAGTGGCCATACCGGAACCTATAGTCTATCTTTGGTATCTCCTCATCTCATACCCAGAGATGATGATAGCCTTATCTGAGGTTTATCATCCAAAACCACCGAGCTCCCTTCATCTGGTTGAAGAGATCATCAATCCTTGGTATAGGATACTTTTTCTTCACTTTCACCTGATTCCGGAATCGATAGTTCATCAAATTCCATAAAAATTCATCTTCCTTCTTGGAGACAAAAATTGGGGCTTCCCATTGAGAAACACTGGGTATTAAGAACCCCTTTTTCTATAAGTCCTCCAACTGTACTCTCAAATCACGAAGCTCTATGGGAGAAATTTGATATACTGGTGTAGATATCAGTGTCATATCTGGGTAGTTGTCGATGTAATCTTATACATTTCAATGAAGGGGTAGTCCCAAAATTTCATCAGGAAAGACATCAGCATTCTGGTCCACCACTACATGATTGATCAGACTCCTATTGTAAACTACTCTGATGGTAAGGCTAGCCAACTGAGTAGTGATCAGCTACACCCTCCTTCGAGATAGTCCATCCTGAGCAGTGAATGTTCCCTTATCACAGGTGAAGGAACACCTGGTCTAATCATAATGGTCACACCTTACATTGCACCTAAAACAGTAGATATGAGAATGTTCTGTGGATATCCTGTCAATACCCAAGATGACATCGTATGGACTCAACGCAACTACTATAATATATAATCAAAAGATCTCACCTCCTAGAGTGAGCACACACTACCTACAAAAGTGTGTAATTATAAAATACTCTCCTATAGGAGTCTCTAATCATATGGATCAAGCCAAATAATCCATTGTAATCTTTGAGCTATGAACTAGAGATGTGGAAATGAAAGAGTGACTGGAACCAGTGTATATAATAACTACAACTATGGTAGAGTAGAAAAATATCATACCTTGAATAATCTATAGTGACTCATGGGAATAAGACATTATTTATAGAGGCGGATCTCATCTCAGTCCTCCTACTGCCTATGGTGGGGGTGGACCACCTGGGGTTGGTGGCAGAAAAACCTCAAATCTCCACCCACTTCCTGCTGCATGACAAACTCCTCTGACACATCTTCCACAATACGATCCTCATCATTGAAACATCTTCCACTATCTCGATGGACCCTCGACCATCAGCTGATCATTGATGTGGGGATTCAGGCAGTCGTTAGCTATGTGACTTTATCCTCCACATGAGTAACAAACTCTAGTCCTCTGATGACCTCATCTACCCCACTTCCTCTGCACCTTTGACCAGGCATATTGGTGTCGTACTATAGAATTTCTATCCCATGGGGACCTACAAAACACCTACCTGCTGTATACTACAGATGAATCGACAACATATCATCTGGTGGTTGCTCTCACCATCGGTTCTTACTCATCTACGAATCTCTCCACTAATAGCGCTTGATCATGCATGCCGGCCTGTGTCTGTATATTGAGTGATATCATCGATGCTGTGATATCCCATTAGACACCCTTCTCAATGGTCTGGGACCTGATGTATGTGTTCATACCATTTCTATGGAGTTGCGAGAGAGGTCAGTGAATCTCACATAGTACTCGACGACTGTCAGGATACCGTGCTAAAAGTGCAGTAGCTTCTGAATATGCACTTACTGTAAAGTTCTGGTACAAAATCCTCCAAAAAAGGTTCTCAAAGTCCTACCAAGAAAGTTCCCCTTTCTTGTGTGTCAATAGAGTTAGGCTCCAATATATCCCTATTGTTCCCCTAACAAGGCTAGATTCTGGGATCACCATCTTGACTGATGGTGTCTCAACCAAGTGGAAAACTCATGCCACATCCTCCATCCAGTTCCCAGCTACATGTGGATCTTTCTTTCCTTGATACCTTAGAGGCATCTATCTCTGGAACTCCTGAAAAAAGTTCAGCTGGCATGCATGGGATTCTAGTGGGGCTAGTGTAATCTACTTCACTATGGGTAGTGGTGCTACCGGTACCCCACCTGATGGTACCATCTCCATATGAGTGCCCTACAACTATGGCTCATCGCTCAGTAGGTCGTCATATTGATCACTCTATGGAATCCCAGATGGATATATATGTGACAAAATCCTATTAAGAAATAGTTTATCCATGCTTAATAAGCTATACCTGGTGAGAAGACTCAAAAAGATAAAAATTAAGAGATTATTTTCAAACCACATGCAAATAGTTTTTTCGAGTACCATGTGGAAAATCAGAATTCTGGGTCCTGATGTATGGATATGTCGGCCACCGCACCAACACTAGACTCCCTGAATTGAAACCTGAACTCAAGAAACATTACTCTATTGCTCCATTGAAAACACATACTCTTATTTCTTCTAGGAGAACTGACCTCCCTTTGATATCACTTAGTAAAAATCTTTCCCCCGGGGCACGTTCCGTGACTATCCCAAACCCACCATCCATACGACTGGGGTTGGTGACTAGCACCAGAAAGGGATACCCCTAAAAAAATGGAAATTCATTTCCTTTAAACCTGCAAACACACAAACAAGGTACACAATAGGAACAAACCACATAGTATAACTTCTGAATGTTAAAGTGAAATCTCAAGAAGAATGGTCCAAATAAAACACCAACAAAATGAAAATACATCATTAAGGAAAAACATCTCTACAGGTCATTCTATAAGGATCCAACCTGAAGAGTAGGTAAATCTCATCACTGCAGCTCTCCATGTCCTTCGGTCACCACCGTGAACGTACCAGTCCTATCTCCCAAATATAGGTCAAAGCTGTTTGTCGTCTGCACATGACACACCAATTGGCAGGAAAAGCCCATGTAGGGGTGAGTATAAAAATTCTCGGTAGAGACCCTAATACCCCTAATGTTATCTTATAATTCCACTAAGTAGAAACAACAAGGCCTAAACTCAATCAAAATGAATAAGTGAAAGATAGGTCACACAAAGTATACATATTAAGGTACATGAATTAAGATGATTAGTCATAAAGATAGATCAACTTATTCTGTCAAGTGGATTTTGATTCCAGACCACACAAGGTCGCTAGGTGCTAACCCATAGAGGATCTCTAGGTGTGGACCCAAAGATAATCACTAGGTGCTGACCCACAATGGATACCTAGATGTTGACCCACAGAGGATCACTAGGCCCTTAACCACTCTGAAGATTGCTGGGTGCAGACAAACTTCGAGGAACACTGGGTGCTTTCCTGGAGAGGATTATTAGGGGCTGACCCACTCAAAGGATCTCTAGGTACTAACCAATAGATAATATATATTATTTATTTACATCACATCCCACCATTGGATTATTTCTCTAAGAACACGTGAATTTTGGAGGATCTTCTCCACAAGCCATCATCCATAATTCAACTGCCCAAAAGTCCCACTTAGTTGTAACCCAATGTACAACCATGTTAAAATGGTTCAAATGCAACATGAAACATGAGATTTGAGGCTTGATATGTATGTTATATGAATTTTAGTATCGAGGGCCCAGTTAGATTCATGTTTGATCCAACCCGTCCATACTCCAACTTGCTCTGAAACATAGGTATTGTATATGAAGAGACTACCTCATCCTAACGATTGAATTACTATAGACAGTTCATCAAATTGATTTTCAGTATTGGTGATATGCCCCATTATGAGAAATTGGTCCTAAATGGGTTCGAGTTTGGTCTGACCTGGTCAAACATACCCGACCCGGCCCGCTGGGTCATGGGCTTGGCCCATTGGGCCGTAGGACAGGCCCGAATCCTTGGGCCGCTAAACCAACACAACCCATTGGATGGGCATAGTATGTTGGCTAGGCGCATCCTACTGGCTGGATGTGGGGGTCTGCTCCCCTCCCGAATGGACTATGGTCAGTTCGGATCTTCAATAAGGCAGTGCCACGCTGGCGCTGGCCCCAACAGTTGACCACTCCGGTGGACTGGTCTTGTGAGGGACCTGCAGATGTGGTTCGCCTCTGCCAAAAATTGAGTTTCAACACCTCCTATACGGCACTCTTCCACCGTCAATGGGGCTAACCTCCCCCTATCCGCTGAGGCACCTTCAGGCGCCGCTACATCCTCAAGGCTGGTGAGAGCTGGCTGCCGCCTCCTCAAGTCGCCATCGTCGACGCGATCGTGATTCTTAGGAGGTCTGTTTCCTTTTTAGAAATTGCCTAATGTCTTACTAGGATAATACCATTACTGAGTGGCCCACGGTTTCTTCTTTCCTCCCTATTGGTCGGCCAACCAGGAAGAACACAAAAAATACCACGATCGGTAGAGGGATCAGGCCTTGTTTGGTTCAGCCAACACTTTTTGCATTAGTGTTATATAATGGAAAGAGTTCCACATCATCAAGGGTATATGAATCCTAAAAAACTCTTAAACAATACCCCAACATGGGACAATTTGAAAGGTGTTGTGGATGAGGGAAGGATGGCCTACATTCAAAGGGTTTTCGTTGGATTTCGTCGATCTCCAGATTTAATCCTCAATGGTTTTTCCAAATTCTCCAGTCTTCATTGGAGGAAGATATCTCTATTAATTCATCATGAGTTATCTTATGTGTTCTGAGAACCCACACCAAAATCTAGATTTAACAAGTGAAAAGTATTTAAACTCTTCGACTAATTATGTGGTTCATTAATGAATAATTAATGAACCCATTAATCTCTCGATGGTGTGGATACAAAATTATGTGTAGCAGGTTATTAAATGAAAATCATTAAAATGACCGACCAACTATACAGTCCTACCGCCATCACCCAAAGGATAAAAAATGAAATAAAATAACTCATGGTGTTATTTTATTAATTTTTTATTATGTCGAAAAATCCTTTTTTCTCTGACCCTTTCTGCTCGAAGATAAGCTTCACCTAACCGAATCCCGGTACCACAAATTCAATGGTTACCTAATATTATTAATCCAATAACAGGTTAAAACTATATAAATCACCACTCTCAAGTTTACTGAACTTACCTTAAAAATGTTCAAAATTCCATTATGGACTCTCTGGGTCTTGGTATCACATTCCGTTATTTTTCTAAGCCATGTAGTAATACCAAAAAATTAATAATAATAATTTCACATAAAATTATGGGTCTTTAATGAGCCACCCCGGAGTGTGACAGAGGTGTAGATATTCCTTGTGCTAGAAAGATACTACCAAATACTTATCCATAATTTCACCTGGATATCAGCACTGATGATAGCCTTTTCCCAGAAGGGGTATCCTTTTATATGGATAGATATGTGAAAACAAGATTTCTAGTTGTTGAGGTAGAGTTTGAAAATCAAACTTATCTTGATATTTCCATAAGAGAGAGTAATGTTATGTGGCATATCAAGGAACGTGCATGGATATTTCCTGATGCAAATATAGGTGGTGATTACTTATTAATCGTTCCAGCTAAGGCTGCATTCACAGAATAATGTGACTCATGATCTTGAATTGTTAGTGGTATTTATCACATTAAAGATGCGGGGACACTGCCTGATGGGCAAACTATTTATCATCTACTCTGACCACAAGACCCTAAAGTAAATCTTCTCAAAAAAGGATCTGAATCTCCTACAATGGAGATGACTATAGTTCCTCTAGAATTATGAATATTTGATTGTCTATACTACTGGGGAGGGAAAAATTGTTGCAGATAATCTAAGTAGGAGATCATTTTTGCAGCGGCTAAGTGAGGCATAAAAGGAATTGGAATTGCTACAATTATCGTTCATTGATGGGGATGATGCTTCTTATCTCCAATCGATGGTTGTCACCCATCCACTCTTATAGAGATTCAGGGAAGCACATATTGGGGATGTCGACTTTGAGGCATTATATTCTCATTTATCCATAGGACATTCTCCTAATGGATATTTTCAACATGGGGAGGATGTAAGCATTTACGATTGGTCAAGATTTGTACTAGTGGAATTGCGAGAGGAGGTCCTAAGGGAGTTTCATTCATACCCATGGTGGTTTATCCTAGATTAGAAAAATGTACCAGGATCCCTAATGTCATTTCTAGTCTATAGGTATGATCAATGCAAGAGTATAATTCATTTCTTAATGCCATACATGCCAGCAGGTGAAGGATGAACACCAGGTTTCAGCAGGGTTCGCTCACCGTGAGATGTGCCATAATATAAGTTTGATAGATATTGATGGTCTTAGTGTGGGGCTTACCACAAATGGCCAAGAGTCACATATCTATATAGGTGATCATTGTACAAGTCACCATGTCAGTGCACTTCCTATCTATTAGGGAGAAAAGATACATAGATAGCTTGGGAGGCCTCTACGTGCTAGGGATAGTCCAGCTTCATGGAATCCCTCCAATGATAGTCTCGTATCGTGACATGCACATTACATCCCATTTGTGGATGAGATTGTAGGACTCTTTGGAGACTTAGCTAGTCATGAGCATGAAGTTCCATCCCCACACTGATTTTTATAGGGAGAAGACCATTCCGGTTCTGGAGGATATGTTTGGGGCCTGTATCATGGATTTCGTCAAAGTTTGGAGGACCACCTACCAATGGTGGAGTTTGCGTACAATAATAGCTACAACACCACCATTGGTATGGAACTGTTTGAGGCCTTATACGGCCGACCAAACTGGTCACGACACTTTTGGACTGACCATGTAGATTCAACACTCTTGGGTCAAGACTTAGTGCGAGATACTACTTATAAGGTGAAGGTCATCCATGTTTGGATGAAGACTTCACAGAGCCGGAAGAAGTCTTATGCTGACCGAAAGAGGATATCTCTAGTGTTCGATGATAGAGACCACATCTTCCTTCTTGTATCAACTTAATGAAGGTTGTAGAAATTTGGCGGGGGAAGCATGTTGTCCACGAGGTTCATCAGCCTTGTCCAGATACTATACAAAGTTGGCGATGAGGCGTAACCCATAGCTCTACAATCAGTGTTTCACTTGGTACATGATGTATTCCATGTCTTTTGGCTGAGGAGGTATGTGCATGCCCTATCGCACGTCATCGTCTAGAGTGAGATGGAAATTTATGATGGAGCAACATTCAAAGAGTTCCCGGTTGAGGTCGTAGATCAGTAGGATAGGATCCTTCATGGTTGAGGGATTTCCTGAGTTTGTGTATGTGGCATCATTTGAATCGTTAAGACATCACGTGGGAGTGCGAGGCTCAGATTCGTGTGTAGTACCCACATAATTTTAATTATCCCCCCTTTTCTTTGGTTCTCTAGGATGTAAATGTCCATGTTCGTTAGAATGTAATTCCTTTGATTTTATATATGATATTTTTAAAAATTATATACAAATATTTTGAGACTAGTATGTGTGACAGCGTGAGATTATGAGGCCCAGATCTCTCGAAACAAATGCTTGAAATAAATATACTTTTAAACATCACGTACAAGCGGTTTTTCTAAAAATGTGGAATAAAATTTTAATGGGTTCTTGAGTTAAAATTCATAGGACACTATTGGCTTTAGGGAATAACCTTTAATTTATGTGGGCCCAAACATCGACTGGCGCAGGTCAGATGAAAAATTTAGTTTTTTTAAATTTTAAAGGTAATAAAATAAAATAAAAATATTATTTCAAACATTTACATAACACAATGATGTGTTAATTTTTAATAAATTAGCAGGAGTCGTGGGTTAAGCTCATTACCTGAGGGAACTCCATGAAATCATCTGAAGCTTTGGAGTGGATGCATCCTTCGAGAATTCTTAATGATGGATAACAAACATGTGGATCGTCGAACAACGAGATTGAATTTTGGACGACGACCGCTCATTTTCATTATCAACGAACGATGTAGGGGTTGTTATTTCAATTCTTATTTTCCCCATTCATGGATTAAATGAAGAATGTGGGTCAACCCACATACTATTTGACCCGTGGATCATGTGTTCTTTTGAGGGGGGGGGGGGTTAATTTCTGTTTCATTTGGGGTTTTGATTCCAAAATTGGTATCAATTATAATTGATGGAATATCATTTCATTTCTCCATTAAACCTACTAAAAGGAGTGAATCGACGCTGTGAAGAATGAAGGGGGAGGTGTGTTCCTCCTCTGATTATTTTTTTTCTTCCTCCACCATCATGCATTCTTCGCGTTCTTTACAGTGGGATGAACAGTGGATTGTTGCGAATTCATTTCACAATGTAATGATCCAAAATAGGAGATCTGACATTGAGTTGACCTATCAGAGGTGAGACCATAATTGTGGATGAAGAATCAGATTAAATCTAGGGAGACTCTTCTATGGGAGTTCTTTGGGTTGGTTGACCGATACGAGTGTTTGAGGTAGATCAGAGTTTTGAAACCAACAAAAGAATATTAATACTGTAGGGACTACCTCAACGATTATGTTTCATACAGATCGAATGAGCAGATCTAAGTGTGGATCATCACATGAAATTCCAGATGAATAACATGGAATTTTGGATGATTCCATATAACAAAACATGTTATCCTATGATTAATCTTTGGGGGACTAGCTTGGCAGCTGTTAGGGTTTCTGAACTACAAATGGAAAGAACAGGACAGTCTCCCATGAGGACATGGAGTGTGGGACCCACCAAAAATTGACTACAATTTTGGGCGATAAGAAGCATAGACATGGCGTGTGATAATTTTCCCATGGTGGGCAGGTCCTTGATTGACCTGGTGTGTGTCTTAGGAGATACATGGACACGAGGTAGAGTAAACGACATCTACTCCACCACACGGTCAAACCTGGATGGATATGTGGACCACCCCATATAAGAGTTCATGGTCTGGGACACATGGGATGAATCAATGTACGGGCGAATGGCCAGCCTACATGGAAAATACCTCGGATTCTTAGATGTAGCATGTGATCATTCCTACACATCATGTACATATTTTTTTCTATAACATGTTCTCCAAACTCGGGTTGTTGTCCATGAGGAGTACCTGGAGTTGAGGGACATGGTGTGTGTCCCCTTCTACATGTTTTGTACCATTATATTCATGGATCAATCTTCATTTCCATCATTCCTTGGATGAGTTTACTTTGGGTTAGTTCCCTTTTTTCTCATTCCCGTAATGGTTAGATATTATTTCAATCCACATCAGTATGATCCCTTCAGCAGGACATTTATAGCTAGTGTCTTATATCCCTCTAAGAGTCCTGAAGCGAGATACTCTATCCAATGTTGACCCTATATAGTGTTGAGCATCAATGTCACTAAAAATACATGACACCAATCCTATACTTAGCAGTTAGAATTAGGATGAGTCTTGGAATCCCCCAGGGCCCTGGACGTGATCCTCATCAGTGTATCCTGATATTTTACCAATCAAATTGCATTCTCCCAGAACGAGTGTTTCTATTATATCTCTAGATCTATCAATGCATCTATCTATCTCATGGATTTTCCCAATAAATAATACATCTCAAACATACTCCATCAGAGCTATCAAACATATGGAATGAGTTCTCCTGGATAGTTTCCTTATGGAATATTTGGACTGAATCCAATGCATGGGAATGCGATCATTATTGACTATGGTTCTGGGTCTCATGAATATCTAGATGAGTTTCGGCTGCTATATGTTCAGTAGAAATGTACTATATAGAGATGACTATAACTTTACATTGTGTATTTCCTTGTGGTTTTTGGGGTCCCTTACTGAGTATAGTGATACTCACCCGTGAATGGGCTTTGTCCACACATGTCATGTCTTGTGTAGACAAGTGGCATTTTGATGGAGTCTGCGGTGGAGTAGTACCATAATATTCTTTTTGAGTCTCTTTGAGGCTGAGGTGTTCCTACAGATATGAGAAAAATTCCACGTACTTCATTTTTTCTTTCAAGTTGGACATTTTAGTTTGCAGACTCTTTTTTTGTGGGCTTGTTGTAAGGCGTCGCCTTAATCATTACATAATCTTGAAATATTTTTACAACTCACATTATGGATATTTTTTAGTTTAGAACCTTTTAAATTTATGGTATAACTTATACATAATAAATTAAATATTATATGTAGACAAATCTACTTAGTATCCATTTTTTCATAAAATAAAATTTCATTAAAAAATATGTCTACTTCCATTTTATAGACAGCATGACTTTTCCTTATTCCAATCCTTCACCCTATTTATCATTATGTCATAAGGAAAACATTTCAAAAATGTTGGATGAGCATGAAATGCTCAGAAATGGATTTAAAATAAGGAAAGAAAAATTAGTCAATGAATACATACAAATTAATGAAATCATATTTTTCAATCATAAAAATAATCTCTTTAACTTACATAACAAAATCATAAGATCTATGAATAAAACATAGAAATAATAAATAATAATGGTAACATGTGGCATCCATATCATATTTACATTGTATCAATCACATATATATAGGGAGTTATGTTTGGTAAACCCATTATGGTATATTCCCTAAATATCTTAGGAGAAACATTGACATTTATCTCTATCAAGTTACCCAATGCATTGGAGAACTATCTCAGGCTGACCTGCCCCAATTTTATTATAGAACCAACTGTATGAATAAAAATTTACCAAGAGCCATAACATAATCATAACATAAGAACAAGCATAATGGAAAGATAAAATTTCCACATTTCAATAAAAATATATCATTTCATGATAATAAAATAACCAATGCATTCGGACAACCATTTTCAATACCAAAATACATAAAAAGGGTATATGGTATTTAGTTTCCTTTTAAAAACATTACGAATTTTTAAGGAATCCAAATATCAAATAATGCTTGCGGCGATAGAAAGGTCGTTTTCATCACGTATGGTAAAAAGAAATATTCTCTTGGTTGTTTGGTAATACGTTATGTAGAAAAAAGATTCCCTTTGAATGAAATTAAAATTTAAAGGAGTTCATAAACCATATAATATAAATTCGTTTGTAAATCAAAATATTCCTCAATGAAATAAGATTAGTACAACGTCCTTTACAAAAAAAATCGCAACCTAATGATGTCACATTAAAATTCAGAAAATAAATTGTAGGGAGAGAAAAGGCTATCTCAAAACATGGGCATAGAAGTTACATCAATAATGATACATAATAACAAATACAAGCATAATAAAATGGAAATTAAAATACAAAATAAGAAGACGTCTTTGAAAAAAAGAGGAGGGTGGAAGGATCCCTTACAAAGATCATTTTGTTAATAAAATAGATCAATTATGTGTATTCACTATAGGTACACATATGTAATGTAAAAATAAAATATAGGACATAAAAATTTAATTATGAGATAATCATAGAACGACAAAATGAAGAAGTATATGATCAACCTAATGAATGGAAATTAGGTTAAGAAGTTTTCTTACCTCCAGTGCGACTTGACTCGTTCGTTATTAAATAACTTGAATAATAAATTCAATTAAATTTCTAATTTATTTAGAATATTTTTCATGTTTATTATCCATTTTATATGAGTTATTATTATGTTATTAAAATAACTAAATAATTAATGTTAATTATGTTCGTTTTGTTGAAATTTGATACTTGAGCCAAAATGAACCTGTTAAAATTACAAATTGACCATGTGGTCAAAATTCCATTATATCCATAATGATATTAATGATTTAGATATCATATATATCAAATATATCCATAATATATATATATTTAAAATATTACATGAAATTTATAGATAAGAAATGAAATACATCGTTCATGGAGACGGTAAGCCATACGTATGCATGAACTCTACTTTCATTACTATGTCATATTTAATGGAATGAAAACCAAATGATAAAAATGTATATTATAATTCCAGTATAATATCATATATAACTGCATTAACAACATACTTTATTCATTCCACATATGGTAGGAACGTGTCATATCACTTTGAGGGGGTGGTATTCTAAACTTCCTCAAATGAAATTATTGCATTTACCTATTATGGAAACCATATAGGAATGATATAAATGAAAAATACAGAATCATATAGAAAATATAAATATAATATATATCATATATAAATAATTTTCCATCATAATGTCCACCATGAGAGGCAGTAGCAGATAATTGAACAATCATCATTTTGTGAGGCAATAGTTCGCCATCAATAGAAACAGTATATTCATATCCATTAGATAGAGGTTTATGGATGTGTAGTTTGAATCATCCAAATAAAAACATACTAGTATATTTAATATATTGGTGTTATTATAAAATAATGGGATAACTATAGTTTAGAGGGTTGGAGAATAAAATTAAAAGAAATGAACTTGAGAAAAGATATTACCAATAAATCAGGTAATGTCTTTAGAATTGAGCCAAAGGGCTCTATTTAATTTACTTCCACCTAGGGGAAGACATCAAGAAGGAATATATGGATGTTACGAGATTATTTTTCAAGAGATTGGGACATCCAAGGGGCATGAGAGGTGTGAGTAATGTCTTAGAAGTTGTGTCCATTAAAAAGAGGGAGGTGGGGGTCTTTATGAATATTTGAATGCATTATTTAATTATAAAATAATTTTCCATTTAAAAAGGACCAAAAATCATTAAATTACAAGATAAGATTAATATATATCTGAATAAAATCATCTAATAATAAATAGATAGGTTTTGGATATTTTTTAATCCTTATCTTTTTTTTATTTAACCATTTTTCAATATATTTAACTTTTTTGATGTCTTCTTGTATATTAATACTATATGGTTAATATATTTACTATAAAATTCCAAGTGACTCAAAATGAATCCTTAATTACATTTTTGTCATCCTATATTTTTTTTGCGGAATATTTTGTTTTTATGACAATTTTACCATTTTATAATATATTATGTGATTTAACAAGTCGTTTATGTGAATTTTTATAAAATTCATGTCATGACTTTTAAAAAAAATAAAAAACGAACCTTATTCATTTGAAAAAACTTCATTAATTCAAATATAACATGTAATTATAATCTATAAAATTATTCAATGGCATAAAAAGTTTCAATATAAATTTATTGTATTATTTATAATCGCATTTATTGAAAACAATAATTTATGAGGTAATCATTTCATAATTATTATGTCAAAAATAAATTTATTTATATGATGTCTAGATATTATAAATAAATTAAAATGATGTAGGAAAATTTTTTATCTTTATAATCACGATTTATAGTGTAATATATCAATTATATAACCCCACAATAAAAATGTTTTGAAAAAATACACATGTTTATGATATTTTTATTTTTATATTAAATAAAAAGTTGTTAGTGTCATTATCATACCCAAATGGAATTAAAAGGAAAAATGTTCTACCCAAGGATTGTATTTGTTGGCCACGACACATCCAATAATGTTAGTACAAGTAAAAGATGATTTCATTTTATAATAATATTATTTTTACCTTGAATTACCCTATTTACCTTCAACCGTGGTAAATAAAAATCAAAAGTTACTATTCACCAAATATTACATTCAACATATTGAACCACATTTTACTTACTGATAACAACCAAGTATGTCAGATTTTTGAATTTCAATTCTGAGAAGTAGTATATTCTCATTTAAATGAAAAATTCTATTTTCAACTACTATGCAGTGTTTTTCACTATTCATCAAAAATTGAATGTTTTCATCAAAACACCAAAAACTCATTCAAAGATAATTTTGATATTATGAATTAAAAAATGATTTCTATTTTAAAAAAAAATCAAAATCATAGAAGTTTCATTAATTAATTTAAAATTAATTCTTGTTGTCCAAACTAGAAAGCGTGTTTTTGATAATTGAAAACTACAAAAAGATGGACACGAGTTTATGTCCAATTTCAAAGTGAAATTACATCCAACGAGAAAAATTGGATTAAATTGTAAAAATATAATCCAATTAAAATTTAAAAACACTTAAAAATATTATCTAACCAAACAAATCATTAAGATGAAAATACAGTTTTACCTTAAAATGTATTATTTTTCACTATTTTATTAAAAACTAAACATTATTTGAAAAAATCAAAAAAATTACCCAAAGTAAATTTTGATGTCCCATTTCTAGAGATGAATTTTTTTTTTCAAATAAATGATATAATATTGAGAACAAATATATTTAATGAGGTTTTTCCATCAAAAGGTGATAAATCAACCATTAAAATAATATTAGAGTATTTATGATTAAAATTGGATTCGTTCATATTTAAGCCTATATTTTTTATTGGACAAATTTAAAGTCATTTAACACACATGTATAATCATTATATGGATATTTATGTACATTCCCTATTATAAAATGGATAGTCATTAACTACAATTTAAAATAATAGTATTATTTTATTATTTTATTCAATATGACACATCATTGTGTGAAACATAAGACTTCGGGGAAACCCATTATAGCACTTCAGGTACACCATCAGACTTAAAATCCATTCAAATGTAAAATTAATATTTAATTCCCAAATATTAATTTATATTAAAATGCTGTATTCTTTATTTACATGAGATGTTACATCCTTCCCCCCTTTTGGGAATTGCATCTACAAAATTTTAATATTGGGCAGGGAAACATCATTGAATGTCCCACATCGAAAAATTATCAATTAAAATATCACATAAAAATAAAGAATGAAAAGTATAATGGTCACCTATGAAAACTCATACTAAGATTACATGAAAACATAGATATATAAGAGAAACTATGTGTCACATTTTTATGGAGAGTGGTAGAAAACATGATCAGGAGAATGTTAACAACCAAAAAACTACAAACTAGTGATAGGTTAAACGGTATTTGGTTTCCCAGTAGGAAAAGTAAATGGAAATTTTTTTTATTTTATTATTCATTTAATAACGTTGTCGAATTTATTTATGATATTGACTAATGAAATTAGTAAATATACTTACATTTCATGTATGGTTTAATCATTTAATAAGTTTCTACCAAAAAGTCATCTTTTTCTCAAACAATGAGTATTCAAAATGAATTGGTCACACCTAATTCTCTCGAAAAAACTTCTAGAGTATCACATAATCCGAAAAAGATGTACTATATATTACCCTTGTCTTTAAACATTAACCAAAACCAAAATTATTAGAACAAGATCATATAATCCTCAAAAAAGGATAATACTTTATAAAAATAAATTCTACTCTTAATCCCCAAAATTTGAAAATAATAACCAATGTTCAGAAAAGACCATTCAATAAATAACTGTCCTTAAAATTATTCAAAGTAACCCTAAATAATATTGGAACCCAAAACTCAGAATGATTAAAAGACATAGTCTTCCACATTAAATCTTAACATTTATCTCCAAATAACATTTACAATTCATAAAGTATCATACTGAACAGTAATTAACCTACTCACATAATCTCTATGAAAGGTTAATCATTTCCATAAATAACCCAAAATGCTATATGTCCACAATAAAAAAATATATTATTCTAATAATAATTTTCAACCATTACTCCACAAATGAGATCCCATTGTTTTCTATTTTTAATCATATAATGTTCCACAAATAGATAATCTCTACGAAAATAACCTTTATCAGATAATCACAAAATCATTTTCCTATACACGAAATATCCATTTGATAAAAGATAAATTCCCAATATAGGATTATTCTGGATCAAAAAAATCATCTAACTAAAAAGTGTTAGTCATAGTAACCAGGGACTTCACATAGTCTAGTGGTAGGCGATAAATCCCATTCACGCATTAGTTATGGGTTCGATTCTCCTAGCATTGTCCAATGCGACTGGTTATCACACAGTCTGCATGTTGTCCTCCTAAAATATATATATAATTTTTTAACATTCCCAAATATGAAATAAATTCCTCAAAAATAACCAAAACATATTCTAACCACAAATGATACCTCATTCCTCATATTTTGATCCCAAAAAGTAATGACCTGTAATTACCAAAAATTCAAGGATCATGTAAACCCAAATGGTTCTTTATAACTATATGAACAAAAGAAAAGACAATTATTCCTTGAATAATATTTTAACAAATCAAAATTCAGGTTTACACATACTATAAAATGTCATCCAATGTAATTCCAACATCAAAATAGCCTTAATAATTTTATCAATATCATCGTCCAAAAATCTAGAATAACTGTTGAATCCCTTTTATGTGACTTCTAAATCATTCAATATTATTAATGATCCATTAACCATTATTTCCCAAATTATTCTGTAATACATCTTTCCTAAAAAAAAAATCAATAATCATATCCTATGTTTCAATAATGACAAAAACATCTCCTAAGAAATAATTCATACATTTCATTTGTCAATTTCAGTTTCCTCATTCACAATTAGAATGTAAATAGGTATTGGTAAAAATATATTTGTATGGTCCTGCTTATTAAATTCTTGAACATTCTTCGTAGGATATCTATTTGTATAATGAAAAAAGCAATCCACATTCAAAACATTCAATTGATCCCTTGTAAAGAAATTATTTCCCATTACTGAAGTCAACTAGACTCTTCCTTTTTTCCATTGTAAGTTCTTAATTTATTACCTTGATTACCACTTCTATAGAATCTTCCCTTCCTATTGAATTATTTTCCTAGGTGTTTGTTTCCATATCCTTGATGCATAGGTTTTTTAATGTACTTACATTTATGATTACTACCTGAACATCTGTAGGGATCTATTTCTCACATATATGATTCCTTAAAAAATTCACCATGGATCAGGTGGTCAATCGTTACTCCATATAGATAGTTGTGAATAACCACAAGAGTTATCTTAAAATCTCCCTTTTAAATAAATTTTTTATTCATATGACCATCATAGTTTTCTTCACATCCATTGTTACTTTGGTGCTTGTTAGATCAATCCATATACTATAACCAAAAAGGTCAGTTTGATTATATCAGTAAAATCATTATATAATATCTTATTAGGAGGTTAAAAACTAATATATACTTATTCATGTTATCATAAACCCATTCAATTTATCTAAAATAACTACCACACTTTATAATATGCTAACCATTATGGTTAAGTAACATATGCTTAAATAACACCCTAAACTCTAATGTTATCTAACTGTCCATTAATACCAATTATAAGGCCCATTCCTTAAACATTAAATAATTTGAATAATGTTAAAAATTCACATTGAGGATCATTTAATGTTTAAATATTTAGAGAATTAGGTCATATGTTATAAATGAAAACATGAATATTACATATAGACACTTCTAATCAGTATCCATTATTATCATAAATAAAAATTTATAAAAATACAAGTCTAGTTCCATTTATTAGACAACATGAATTTTCCTTGATCCAATCCTTGAAACTATTCATCATTATGTCATATAGAAATAATTTCAAAAACATGTGATGAGCATAAAAAACTCAGTAAGGGGTATAAAACAATAAATGAATATATTAGTCCACTAGTACATACAATTCAACGAAATCATACTTTTCAATCATAAAACATAATCTCTCAAACATACCTCACAAAATCATAAGATTTCTAAATAACACGTCAAAATCATAATTCATAATGGTAACTTGTGGAATCCACATCATACTTACACTGTACCTATCACAGCTACATAGGGAGTTACGTTTGGAATACCCACCACAGTATATTTCCTAAATATATTAGGATAAACATTAATATTTAGAACTTTCAGGTTAAAAAATTTATTATATAGATATCTTGGGCCCACGGGCCCTATGTTAATCCTTGAACCACCCGTATGAGTAAAAAATTCCAAGATCCATAACATAATCATAACACATGAACAAACATAAAGGAAATATAACATTTCTATATTTCAATCACAATATATCACATCAATATATTGAAATAACCGATTCATTCTCAAAAATGATATTCAATACAATAGTAAGTAAAAAAAATGGTATATGGTATTTATTTTCATTTTAAAAACATTACGGCATGTTAAGGAATCCAAATATCAAAAAATGCTCGCAGTGGAGGAAAGGTTGTTGTCAACACATACCTTAAAAAGAAACATTCCCGTTGGAATTTAGTAAAATTGTACGTAGAAAAATGGTTCACTTATAATGAAATAAAAATACAATGGAGCTTATATTTTATATAAATGAATGTCGTGTATAAATAAAAATACCCCTCAATTAAAGGAGATTGAGACGAATTCCCTTCCAAAAATTTGGCAGCCTAATGGTGTCACTTTAAAATTCAAAAAATGAGTTGATGAGAGAGAAAAAGGTATCTCATCACATAGATATAAAAGTTACAGAAATAAGGATATATATGAACATTTCCTGACATAATACAATTTTAATTAAAAGACACAATAAGAAGATGTCTTTGACAAAAATAGGAGGGTGAAAGGTTCCATACAAAGATCATTTTGTTAATAGAATAGACCAATTATGTGTATTCAATATAGGTACAAATAATTAATGTAAAAATACATGATTGGAAATCAAAATTTATGTGTCACATAATTATAGCACAATATAATTAGAATTATAAGATCATCCCAAATAATGATAATTAGGTTAAGAAGTTCTCTTACGTCCAGTACGACTTGACTCGTTCATTATTAATTCCCCTGAATAATAAATTAAAGTTAAGTTATACTTAATTCAGAAACATTTTAATTTTTATTATCCCTTTTATATCACTAATTATCATTTTATAAAATTTACACAATCAATTAATTTAATAACAGGCATTTTGTCGATATTTGATACTTGAGTCAAAAAGAACATGTTAAAATTACAAATTGACCATGGGGTCAAAAGTACATGAACAGTAGAATGGTATTCATGATGTAGATATCATATATATCATATATATCTAGTATATCTAGTATATACTTTTGTATTTAAAATAGTACATAACATTTGGTTAAATGAAAAGAAATGAATCTTTCATGGAGACTGTAAGCCGTACATACGCATAAACAATACTTTCATTTCGATTTCATATTTAATTGAGTGAAAAAATTTAGTGATACATATGTATATTATATTTTCTGTATAATATCATACATGATTTTATTAACTCAATCCTTTATATGTTCCACGTATGGCCTGAACGAGTCATATAACTTTGAGGGGGCAGTATTCAGCACTTCCTCAAATGAAATTATTCTATTTACCCATTCTGGAAACCATAATGGTATTATATAAATGAAAAATATAGAATCATAGAGACAATATAAATATAATATATATCACATATAAATATAGTTCCATTATAATGGCCACCATGGGAGGTGGTTTGAGATAATTGAACAATAATCGTTTCGTGAGGTAGTAGTTCATCATCCATATAAAGAGTATGTTTGTATCCATTAGATGGAGGTGTGTGGATATGTATTTAGAATACGCCTCAAAACAACATCATAGTATATTTTACATACTGTTTTTTTATATAAGGATATAATAAAAATAGATTATGAGTTTGGATAAGAAAAATAAAAAAATTGAACTTGAGAGAAGACGTTACCTTTAAATCACGTACCTTCATTTGATTTGAGCCAAATGACTTTCTTGAATTTCCTTCTTCCTAAGGGAAGGATTCTAGGAGGAAGATAGTGATGTTAGGAGATAATTTGGGAAGATTTTGGATGATCCAAGGAGATTGATAGGAGCGATTAATGAGTTATAAGGGGTTTCCTTTTATAAAAGAGAGAATTGACTCATTTGGAATGTTTGAAAGTATAATTTTATTATTAAATGATTTTCAATTTCAAAGGTCCCGAAACTCATTAAATAAGAAGATAAGATGAAAATAAGTCGAAATAAAATCATCCAGTAATAATTGGAGAGGTTTTGGTTATTTTATAATCCTTATCTATTTTATTTATCCCTTTGTAAACTTATTTAACATTTACCATATATTATAGTATAATCATTTTATAAGGTTAATATATTTACTATAAAATGACAAGAGACCCAAAAAGTATCATTAATGACATTTTTAAAAACAGATATTTCATTTGGATGAATCACAGATATTTAGGACTATTTTAAAATTTAATAAAATATTAATTGATTTAAAAACTCATTTCATACAATTTTTATACTATTCATATGAGGACTTTTTACAAAATGTGAACCAACTTGATTATTTAAAAAAAAGTAAATTAATTCAAATATAACAAGTTATCATCATATCTAAAATTCGTATATGGCATAAAAAGTTTCAAAATAAATTTTTTTTTATATTTATAATCTAATTTATTTAAAACATTCCTTAATGATGTAATCATTACATCATAATTGTGCGATAAATAAATTTAATTATATGTTGTATAAACATTAGAAATAATATACCATGATGTATGAATTTTTGTTATTTCTACTGACAATTTATAGTCAAAGATATCAATTATATAACCCCATAATAGAATTTTTTTTAAAAAACATTACATGATTATGATATTTTTAATTTGACTTTAAATAAAAAGTTATTAATGTCATTATCTTACCCAAATAGCCTTAAAAGGCAAAATGTTCTACCAAAATATTTTATTTTTCAGTGATGACTCATCCAATAATGTTTGGAATAGTGTTCGGGTAATTTTATGTTATTATAATATTGTTTTTACCTTGAATTACCATATTTACCTTTAACCGTAGAAAATAAAAATCAAAATATTATATTATCCAAAAAAATCAAACTATTGGACCAAATTTTACTTATTAATAAAAACCATGTATGTCTGATTTTTTAAATTCAATACACATAAGTGGTAAAATTTCATTTTAATGAAAAATTCAGGTTTTAACTACTATGGAGTGTTTTTCAATATTCATCAAAAATTGAATGTTTTCAAAAAAATACAAAAAATTCACCCAATGATAATTTTGATATTATAAATTCAAAAATGTTTCCTATTTTACAAAATTAAAAAAATATAACATTAATTAATTAATTTAAAATTATTTTTTGTTTTCCAAAATAGAATGCATATTTTTTACAAGTAAAAACTACAAAAAGATTGAAATGTTTTTATGTCCCATTTCAAGTGAAATTGGATCTAGCGACCAACAATGGTTTATTGGGTAAAAATATAATCCAATTTCACATCAAAACAATTAAATATGATAATATAACCATATAAATAAATCATATGAAAATACAATGTTTACATAAAATGCAGTATTTCTACTATTAATTTAAAACTGAACTTTGCCAGAAAAATACCAAAAATTTATCCAAAGTAAATATTTATTTCCTATTGTTAAAAAAAGTTTATTTTTTCAAAGGGAACATATAAAAGTTAAAAAAATAGATTTGAAAAGGATTCTTCATCAAATGGCATGGTAAATTGACTTTTTAAATAATATTCATGTATTTTAGGCTTAAAATATAATTCATTAACATTTTCAGCCTCTAACTTTTATTGGATAAAGATAAAGTCATTTAACAAACAGGTACAATAATAATATGGTTAGTTCTATAAATTCCTGCTAATAAAATGACTATGAGTTAACAACTATTTAAAACAATAATATTATATTATAATTATTTTCAATATGATTCAGATTGTGTGCAATATAAGACTTCAGGGAAACAGCATTGTTTCATGTCAGGTATTCCATGAAACATACATCCCTTTTAAAGTAAAATGAATATTTAGTTCGCAAATATTAATTAATATGAAAATATCATATTCATTATTTAACTAGGATGTTACACTAGTATTATAGACATATTTTCATTTGGTACATTACATATGTTGTACTATGTTGGTTTTGTTTTGTTTTATGTATTCATTTAAATCCATAGTGATTTTTATTTTTCAGAATTTTTGGTCTTGTAGATGTGTGTGTGTGTGTGTACAAGTACATAGGCAATGCCTCTCAAGTTAGTGATATTCCTACTCGGTGCTAGTCACCATACAATAGCCTACTGGTGGAGGGCATGGGGGGTCATGGAGTTGGCTCCACTAGGGCGAATCATGGAAATAATACAATGGTTGTTGAAAAATGTTTTAGGTAATTTTATCCATTTTCATATTTGTTTAACATCCCCCAATAAACCCATTTTTACCATTACCTTAGTAATTAATTTTTACTTCTTTCAATATTAATTTACCTAAAATATGATGTTGACCCAATTGAAAATTATATATTATTATGATTCTAAATATTGGATCCATTTATCCTAATTAAATTCTTATATGCAGAAAATAATAACATAAAATTAGTCTCAAAGACGTGATAAGAAAAAATGTTTTTTCTGAGAAATTGTTCAATTGTTTAAATGTTTTTATATCAATTTTAATATTAAATTGGTTCCAATAAACTAAATTGGATTAATGGATTTATAGTTGAACTAATTTACCTTTAAAACCATTTAAAAATAAAATTCCCCTTTATAAAATATATAAATGAATATTCTATTTTCCATTGAAATTATGAATTTTTTAGTATTCATAAAAAATAAAATTTTTAAAAAAAATTAAAAAAACTAACCCTAGACAAATTTCCATATGATTTTTTCAATATATTAAGTTAATTTTAAAATTTTAATTTTTATAAAAGTGTAAAAATTTATTTTTTTATTGTTGATAAAAAGAAATAAAAACCATTTTTTTGATAAAATAGTATTTTAAATTTATATAAAGACTTTATCCAAAATTAAGTACATTTTTAGCAATGTATTCCCATTATGTAATATAGTTAAAATTGAAATTAAAAAATTAGATACTACTATTCATTTTAAATGTATACTAGCTATGGGATAATGGTTGAGTTTAAATATCTATATTATTATATATATTATTGTTTTATTAAAACATAATATCATGTAAAATTTAAACTGACCTAATGTTTCATGTAGAGCAATAATAACTTTTTGTTTCTTGTAATTAAAGATAAAATCCATATTATATTTAATTAATGATATATAAAAGATTATATTTAATTGAAAAAAAATATTTAACAAAATCTAAGGGTGTTACATTATACCCTCCTTCAAAATGAATTTCTTCCCCAAAATTCATCTTCATCATCAAAGAAATAACATTTTTAAATTACATCATATAAACCCACATCATAAATAGTTTTAATAGTAAATACTCTTGAAAAATTAAAATATTTGTGTCTAATTCATCTTGAATAACACATATTAGGATTCCAAATAGGTGAACAGAAGTTGAAAGAGAAATCATAGATATGGAAGTGAAAAACAACACCCAAATAATGTATGAGTGATATAGAACATCAAAAACTAGAATGTGGGTAATATAGATATTTTTAATGAAATATATCCATAAAAAGTATAGGTCTGAATAAGTTCATTTATATCATAAAAACTGATCATAATTGGACAACATTTTATTTCAAGATCATTTTCCTAATGTTGATGAATTTTCCTATATTTACCTTATTTATTCTATTTCAAAAGTACAATCTCACCCTCTTATTGTGACATGATCTATTTACACTTAATAAATTAATATATGTATTTAATTTTAAAATTTTAAGCATGAATAATATATAATATCATATAATTCATAAACAGAATGATAATTTATTCTTCCTGTCAAAAAGGATATAACAGGTTATCATGTTTGCATTAATGAAAACATTGTAAAGTATTATCTAAAACCTCATCCAAGGATCAACATAAAACATTCTATAAATAGTTATCTTTATAAAATTTGAAGATTTTAAATTTTATAATTAATGTGTGAAAACCAAATATTTTATAAATGATTTTTTTTCAAAATAATTTTTTTCCATTTGATATTTTTTTTTCACAAAACAATGAATATAGATTTTATTCTATGAAAGAACTAAGATTGGATTTCAGTATACAAAAAACCATGTTAATATTTTGTTATAGATAACACTTAGAATATACTTTTGTACACACAACACTATATTGTTCTTCTCTTAAACTAAATTTTGAGTTCCTTTGATAACTTGTGTGAAATGCATGACCTAGTTTTACCAAACTAAAATGTATTATTAATATAATTTTTAAAATATTTTTATAATTTTCACCTTTTCCTTGGAATGGTGGTTATGAATAATATTAACTATATTATGAAAATTTTATTTTCACATGTATATAAGTTAAATTCATATGTTATAGTTTAGTTATAAATTAATGTAGAAGTATTTTAAAAATAAAGAAATTCAATTTCTAAGAAAACATTTTTTTCTATGTAAAACAATATTTTATCTCAATAAAATAAAAAAAACAAATTTTGATGAATTTTTTTTATAAAATTTAAATATTACCTATTTTGTCAAAAAATTTTCATTCATCCAATATATATTATTTGTTTAAGATAATGATAAATCCAATTTTTTTTAATAAAAAGATGTATTTTTCAAAACTGTACTTTTATCACCATTTAATAGTGAAAAAATTTTTTATAATATTTTTGAAACATTTATAATATTTCTTATAGAAAAAAGAATTAATTTTTTAAATAAAATAAAAAAAATATACTTTGGTTGATTTTTTGGTATTTTAATTAAATGTTCCATTTTTTAGGAAAAGTAAAAAATAAAGAATTTTAATTCTAAATGATATTTGTTTCTCTTTTAATTAAATCGTTTAGTTAATTTTTTTGTTGTTTTTAGAGTTAATTTAAATAATTTTTAAATAAATTAGTCTAATTTAGTCTATTTTAAATAATTTCACATTGAAATTTCCTATAGATACAATTTAAACATTTAATCATTTTTAGTTTAAAAAAACTCATTGTTTTGTCCTGTCGGCATGAATAATTATAAATTAATTTCTTCTTATCTAGTGATTGAAATATATCAAAATGTATTAAATATTATTAATCATCATAATATATCATTTATAATAATAGAAACTTATTTTTTATGAAAAATTTTAGTGAATGTAATTAAAATTCATTACAATGAATAATCTAAAAACAAGATTACATAGTAGTTAAACTATAATATAAATAGTGAAATTACCTATAAATTAGTCCAAAATGAATTTTATAGACATATTTCGAAAAAATTACCATCTTTTATAGAATAAGAAAAATTATTAGAGTAATATTTTGTAATGGATACCTCCCAATAGTATTTTACTTTTTAAATTTACTAGAATGTCACTCCTTATCCACAATAAAAGTGAACTCACCCCTAATAAAATTAAAAACCCTCAGGCCATTTTATTGACAGAAACATTCCTATATATCATCAATTATTCCCTCTAATAGTCATAGATGCCTCACTTTGTGAAATAAATCCAATCAAGGAAACCTTTTTGTAAAAACTAAAAGGAGTTAACCAAAGAAAGTGGCAACATCCTTCGACAAAAACTCTAATTTATTTCATTATCCATACCCTAAATTATTATTATTAAATTATCATATAATGAAAAAAATGTACACTATATTGTTAGATTATTTTATTGTAAGTTTTTTAACTACACTTACACACACTTCCATAAAATGGTATACATAATCACTGTTCTTGTATACGACAGACTACCGCCTCACGAACTAATATTGAAGGATCATCCATTGCCTCCATTTAGGTTTTTGAGTAATGTTGGAATTTGTTTTTTTATATTATATTAATATATGATTTTTATTATTTATTTATTCTTCCTAAATTAAAATATAACACATCCATTTATGATTTACATAATTTGAAATATGATAACTTTGTTTGTGGACGTGTGGACTACAACCTCACAATAGCGATGTGATTCGTTTACATATTACATGGAATGTATTAACGACGGTTTTAGTTAATTTTTATAATATATATGACATAGTAATTATTTTTGATTAATAATATTTATATATATATCAATTATATTTAATTTTATAAAAATACGACAGCAAAATGGAAACAACATTCATACATACATATGACATACCGTCTCACAGAAAAGATTATTTAATTTATTATTTATATCATTTATATATTATTATAAATTCATATATAATGAATATATATGAAATAATATGATAATATTACCTAATTTATCATATCAAAATTTTTGAGTTCGCTGAATTTGTTTAAAAAGAAGGTTTCCAAGGTGATTTGTCATGATCCGGAGATATTATTGACCAACCATGACTACCAAGAACCATGTCAATGGATTGAATGATCTGGATGTAGTAAAAAAGGAAAAAAAATATAAATGGAAACCACTTTTATAAAGTGTATTTCAAAATGAATCAAATAAGCCGGATGGTAAGATCTTGAATTATGATGAGCTTTGCAAATGTCATAGGAGAAGAGCATTGCAAGTGAGCATCATGGCATCAAAAGTTATTGACATAAGGATATATGATTATGAAGAGCATTTAAAAACTATAAAATCTCCAAGGATCACTATGATCATGATATAATTCTAGTGGAAGTTTTGGATCTCTGTGAAATAGAATGACAGGGAGTTGACATGACGTGGATGTATCTAGAGTCAGCTGAATAGCCAAAAAATAGTAATCGACCCCCATGAGAAGAGTAGTGGGGTTTCCTAAAAATCCATGTCTCTTGATTCCAAAATATGGTTCGTGAATGTGTGTTGTGATGTTGCTTCATGAAGTATATTATTAACGTTATGAAAGTAAATAGAATTAGTGAAGGCTTATTGAGATATACCAAAGGAATGAGCTTCACGATAGCTATTTTGAGCTTCGAGAAAGAGACATACATCGCGAAAGATAATTTGAGATATGTGAAAGGTGGGTAATTTTTGAATTATATTTTGATTTTTTGCAAAAAGGGTTCATCATGATGTAATTATATCTTATAAATAAGGATATTTGTGAAGTATTGGTAATTTAAAAAGTGTTTTAAAAGGTATTTCCTAGTGTTCTGTGGAAAAGTGGGATTAATTAGTAGATGACAATGGAAAATCAATAGGGAGTAAACATATAGTAGAAGATGCAATCATATGAGATAATTCATGAGCCTACAAGTCTATTATCTATTATTGGAAATTAAAAAAAATAATTGATAACACTTTTGATGAGAGATTAGTGAGCATTCAAATTTTGAATCATTGTAAACATAGAGGGATATGGAGTCTATTAAAAAAATTAAAACGAAGTTCCCTAATAGTAGACTTGGTGCATCTAATTTTTTTTATGATCCTTGTATGTTAAATATTGAGGATGAACCATTTATTTTTTATATGTATTGTGCATGATTTAATTTCAATTAATACATTACAATTGTAAATAGAGAGAAGAGAGTTTTGTTTAACAATGAAATAAGATAAAAATGGGTAGTTGTTTTAATCTTTCATAACCAGATTCTCACCCCACCCCTCCCAATTAATTTTGACCTAGTATAACTATAAATATATATACAATAGTTTACATTCATGAAATAAGAAAATCATGATCTATGTAATAGGACCGTGAATAACAAGTCAAATCATTTATGAAATACAAAATGGTTATTACCAAAAAAATAACATAAACATAGAAATGTTAATAAATTGATAATTTAATGTCCCCAAAAAATAATATATTTTCTGATATATGATAATATGGTTCTATGTTATTTGAATAATAAAATTATACTTGTTATTCAAGAGATTTTGACAATTACAATGATATTAAAGACTTAAAGTAAGAGTTTTCTCTTCTAACGTGTATTTGAATGAGATATATGCCTTAATCACCACTTATATCTTTTATTTCGGTTTATATAATTCCATTGAATTTATTAAATTATTATTTTGCTTATATTTATTTTTATATACATATCCTTTTGATGGTCAATCATTCATGGTGTTTATGGATTAAAAGATACCAAATCGGTAAAGTAAATTTTCTTGAATTTTTCGTTTTTGAGACACATGCCATGTTAGACATCTATATTCTTATACTATGTGTATACACAAACCTTTTACATGTTATATCATGAATAAAATTCTATTTATAATATTTTATGATTCGTTTAATGTTATAATTTCATGGATATTGTGATTTAGTGTTTCTAAATTGGTAACACTTTATTGCTACAAACACATCGTTTATCATGATTTTTTATGATTTTGCTTCCATTGATGGAATATTATAATCTATATTCAAATAAAAATCATTTGTTTTATTTCCCTAATTATATATTTATGTAATGGTAAAATTTTCCCACACTTTAGTAATTATGATAATTAAGAATATTTTTTAACGAAAATTCCACTTTCTATATATATCTCTCTTCATCTTGAAATATGTGTTATTTAAAAACTATGTTTACTAAAATTGATTTATGAAATGTTTAACTATTATAATATTATATTTAAAAGAAATTATTTCCCATGTTTTATATTTTAAATTGAGGGTTTTATAAAAGTGAATTTCATTTTCATTTTCTGTTCTAGGCACTTTTCTCTATATATTTTGGCACAAACTGTATGGTCAATATATATTAATTTATCTACAATCCATACCATCATTTCATTGAAACTAAATTTTAATGATTACAAATTAATTTTATATGAAAAAATCTATTAATAGTATAATGTAAAATAAATGTTTTTATTATGGTTTTCAAAGAAAAAAGTTTTTAAAAAAATTTATGTTCATGAAGTATTTTAAATGATTATCAATGTTTCATTTAAAATTTTTCAAAAATATTTTTGAAGAAATGGGAATTAAAAAATCTTCCAAGATTTTTTTATATGATTTCATGGAAATTTGTTTTAAAAATGATTCCAATATTATTTTATAAATTTTTATGTAAAATTGTTTAAATTTTTTTTGAAGCTTTTATAAAATTTTTCATTGAAAATGGGAATCAATTTGTTTTTATGATTGATTTATAATATTTAATGGAGAATTACTTTCAAAATTTTTTGAATCGTGATTTATATGATTTTTATAAAAAAAATTCAAAATTTTTTCAATATTATTATATGTGTTTTCATGGAAAATTGTTTTAAAAATGTTTTCAGTCATACTTTATAAGTATTCAAGGTAATTTTCAATGAAAATTATTTCAATGATTTGAAATAATCATTTATAATTTTTTATATCTATTTAAAATGGAAATGGTTTTAAAAAAAATATAATATTTTCAATAAGTGTTTTAAATGATTTTTATAGAATCTTTAATTTCTTTCCAAAAGTTAATTTTAAATGAAAAGGATTCTCAATATTTTTTTCAACGAATATCTATTTTTCTCAGGAAATGTTTTTCAAATTTCATTCATAATTACTTTACATATAATATTAAATCCATTGGTCTTACTCATGCATTAGTGGTGATATAATACAGGGGAATAATTTATATTTGTTCTTTGAAAGGTTTATGTTTTTGGGGCATGATGTTTATGAAACTCGTCTCTCTTTCACAAGTTATATGATTATGAAACATATTTATCATTCATGGGTTATTTTATTATTAAAACAATTTATATTTCAAGGGTTATATGACTATGAAAACATATTATTTTAAATAGTTAGGATTTGATGAACTAATTGGGAAACCTATATCTTTTCCACATTCCATTATACGATGATATGATTATGATACCCATTTTATTTCATGGGTTCTGATATGATATTTTTTTATGATATTGTGGAGCACTAATGTATGGATTGATTAAGATATTTTTGAGATAAATATATAACTTCAATTAATATTTTAAAGATTTGTCTCTCATGAGATAGACATGGGTGGAATGAGGAGTGAAATCGATTCTGTAAGGACATTGTATGCTAAGATGGTATTGGGAGTGATCCTTAACAACAAATACGGTAATGGGAGTGAATAAAAACTATAAATATGGATTGGGGAGTGAACCCAATCCACCAATATGGCCTTGTCATTAATCCTTAAATACTATGGAAACCATTTTTATATTATTATTATTCTACCACAAATTCTATGTCTTTTTTCTATGTTATGATTTGATGCATGATGATCTTGATTACCCTATGATTCGTTTCTTATTAACTTCAAATATTTAGGGAATGAATAATTTATATGATCTTTGATATATAGGGTGTTATATTAAAATGTTATTATCATGTTATTATAAACTTTTGATCATGTTATCGTCACACATCTCCTTTATTTACCCTTAATGAGCATCTGATCTTCCTAATCTTATGTTTCTTTTCCCAAGGTTGTCAATAATTCTTTTATTTTGAGTTAATCAAGGGGAACATATTTATAGGAAACATATAATATCATTTACTAAGTTATAATATTTTGTACCATGTTTCTAAATACACAAAACTATTATGGTCCTTGAGCATGTACATTTGTTCTGTGCAGAATATTCATTTAAATTTATGTAACAACCATGTATGTTGAGCCTGGGTGACTATAAAATGTCACTAAATAATTTAAATTTAACGTGAATGTAATCCCTGAATATATAATAATATTTATCATGAATTTCACATACCAAATATGAGAATACCTTCAATATGTATTCTCTATAATTATATTAATAACCAGACTTAGTATATTTAAAATATACATTATTTTTCATTCTATACATAAATATAGATAAGTTGATATATTCCTTTAACCAAAAAATTTATGTAAAATACATCAATGAGAGCATGAACCATATTATGAAAAAATACTTAATCATTTCAAAAGTAATTAGTACAATCTAATTTATATTATCCATTTCAATCATCTAATTATCCCAACATCATAATATCAACATCATTATAATATTTATGGTTATCTTCCCCAAATAATATTATTTTCATAACATATTAAAATTAGATTAAATCACATTTTCAGTCTCTCATTCAACATAATCACTAATATCCTTAATGAAAAAAATGAAATGGGAAATAATTATATATTTCATTATTTATATATTGTTATAATTTAATTCAAAAACATTAATACATCATTCATCAAACATCAATATCAAACCATTGATTAAGATTTGTTATATTGATATTTAGTTAATCTTTCCTTTCATATGCCATTTTTATTCTCTTCATCATTAATTGTATAATCATTAGTCGTACCACCTTACTAATTCTTTTCATGATATTTCCCCTTAAGAAGTCAATTTTCATAATTCATAACCCTTATTTATTTATGTGATTAATCTATTTATAATACCTTAAGATAAATATTATTCCTATAAATTGTGTTAAATTAAATTTTTATTTTACCTTCATAGTTAATTTATTTGTGTCCATTTCCACAATAAAAACAAATTCATGTTCCACTAATATATCCACATGGAGGTTTATTCCAACATTCTTGAAATAAGGAAAGATAATCATCATTCATTAGTTATCTTTTTTACCTATATAGTTTGGGAAATCTTTCCTTTTTTCTTTGGTGAGATCTATAGTTAGTTAAAGTACATGTTCTTAATAATGTTCTGTGAAAATAGATAAGGCATAGTCCCAACATCCATCACATTAATCATCATCTAATTTGGTTTCTCATCAGATAATTTTCTATCACATTAAATGATAAACTATTTACTAATGGTTACTTATATTGACTAATGCCAAAAAATAGTGTTATAATTACTAACCATAGTTGAAAACACCATAATCATTGAAAATAACTTATAGTAAGTCTTCATCATGACACCTTATTTTTAATCAATGTAACTTTAGTCATATCCAAGGTCATGAATGGTCATTATCTATTTATATCATTAATAATGGTTCATAACGATTATGTGAATTTTTAATATAATAACCCTAGGTTTGTCAGACTTGGTGAGTAATAAGTCACATTTTCTGGAACCTGTTCCAAATAGATTTTAGCTCAATATGATATTATTGGGGATATCACACCGAGGTACATATATTCACGATCCACATCCACTTATAGTATCCAAATATGAATATAAATTCTTGGAAAACACTATCTATATCCTTTTCCAAAATTCTTGTGAATTTTAACCTACTTTGTGTCATGGATATTAGATCTGTTTAGAGGAATCTTCATTACATTATATACAGAAATATATCAGGACCCTAATAGTTTAGTAACATTGGAAACATAGAACACAATATATATAATTCATGAAATATCATCAGTGTCTCCAATAAAGCAATACCCCTTTATTACTCCTACTTAAAACCTTTATTCAGATCCATGAGGAAGTAAATAAAGGATGGAGTGATATCAAATTCTCAATAATGGTAATAAAAGGATGTATATATGTATAAAATGAATATAAGGGTAATGTGAACATCGAGATAAAATTTGAAAACCATACCCTGTATATAATAGATAATAATCTAGAGTAATGAAATAAAGATTTAAAATTCATAAGATATGAATTATAACTTAATCCATTAACATGATCCATAAGAGAATAAAAATACCATAAAACATAGATCTGTGGAATACACATGAACATATAAATTCCAATGTCAAGGCTACAGACCAAGGTGTTCATAAGATGTTAGTCGTGGTCTAACCACCAATTAAATTTCAAATGGGCTTTGGTTTACATCAAATGTTCTAACCTTTTTAGGATCGGACTTAAATCCATTTTTCCCTTTGATATCATAAATATTTTTATTTACCTAATGAAATATAGGGAAATATATTTCCAACCCATAACATAATGAAGAAAATACATTTTTGTGCCCAAATTTCATATGAATTTCTTTATATAAAAAGAATTAAATTAAATCAGTATCATAAAAATTTCATCTTATCATGACCTTTGGAAGAAATATAGGCTTCTTTAATCATTTAATAATAGCATAACCGAAGAAAAATGTGGTTTTTGTAAACACTTTATCCAGGTGAGACCAATGGGAGATAAATGAGTTTCATAAAGAATAAGGAATCAGAAACATAAACTAGTTTGACAAATAATATAAATGGTATTCATTTATAATATATTTTGTAAGTAATAGGAATCACCAAATGATGTTCTCTTTCATGGAAAATAATTTTTAATGATCAATTAAAACATTTCCTGAGGAAAATAATTTTATTCAATTGAAAAAACTCTTTTTAAAAACGAAAACCATTAAAAAAATTACTTAAAAATAAAAATGAAGAAATGAAAAGTACGTTTGAAGGTAAGGATTCATCATGATATCAGAATATTTTTTAATACTATACATATTAAAAATAAATATTCCTTCCATATTTTTATATCTTCTATATAGACATTATTTTTGAAAAAAACACATAAATTCATGTCAAAATTTTTTAAATTCAAATCTTAGAAAAATATTATTTTAAAAATCTATTGTGTAATGAAAATATATTTAATACATTTCTAGAAGACATTTTTTTGAAAAAAAATAGTGTTCTGACCGAAAATAAAAATAAATTCTGTTTTTCTTAAAACAATTCTGAAAGTGATTAAGTACCAAATAGTGAAAAAAATTTATACTATTACATTAAATTATCATGTATAACTATATTAGAAGAAAATTAATCATAATTATTGAGATATAGCTCATATTATTTTATTATTGGAAGAATAATCATATACAATCCTCATAATTGGTGAGATTGTAACATAAAATCATTACCACTTTTGTAACTTGAATTGTAAAAACTATTATGTAATGGCATAAAATGAAACATAAAATATCATGAGGATGTATAAATTCCCAACAACACATTTAAAATTGGTTTTATATACACCACATAAAATAATATTGGGGTGAAATTGAATAAGTCCTTCAGAAATAAAAGTGATACTAAAAATACATTTTTTTGTTTTTGGAATCATTTAAACCATAAACCCCCTAAAAGAGAGATCATAATTTGGATATTAGAATAAAAATAAAATTATGTACAATAACAATTCAATAAATTCATGGGCAGAATATACACAGAATAAATGAAACATGTGGAAATATTCCATTTTTCAAAAACAAAATAAAAGTGAGAGTGAAATCCCTTAACTAATGTTTTGACTTCTATAGTAATCATTCAACCATACTCTTCTTAAGTAAACCTCCTTATATACACACTATTTTATTTTTAGTTTTTCATTATGTACAAATTAAGGCTTCTAAGATGATGTGATGGAAGAATGGAATTGATTTTGGTAGAGATTTTTCGAGCCAAATAGCGTAATATATGTGAGGAATATAAGAGAGTAGGTACCCTTTTATAGTTTAGGAGGGGTTAAATTCTTATTAAAACTCAAATATATTAACTATTAGGAGGTTAATAATACATAATTTCACTACAAAACTAATAATTAATGGTTTTGAAGGATTATATGTTCTATCCACACTTCGACCACATAATGAAACTAATTTTTTAAATATACCATTCCTTATTTGTTTCATTATTTTTACAATTTTTTTTGTTCACTATGGTAACATGTTTTATAACCAAGGTAATTTATCCATTAATAAAAAATTAAATTGATTTTTATTAGATAATTTGGACCCACTAATTCTATATATTTTATTATAATATATAAATATTACATTCGATGTGTTTTAAAGAATATCTTTAGCACATGTGCATGAAATGTGAAAAAACACCGGCCTAACCATAAACTTACTAACTATGTATTTACAATTTAATTGTAAATATAGTCATTAAAAATTAGAAATTTTTACCTTATTGGAAAATATTAAAATTTAATTTTCATAAAAATGGATTTTTCGTAATTTGAAATCATTTAAAAGAATAATTTTTTGAAAAAAGAAATTGATTTCTATTTTGGAACATTCCATTCAATTTGAATTTAAAAAAATAAATAAAATGATGGAATTATAATATAGTATGATGAAATATTTTTAAAATGATATATTCATCTAAAAAATTAGTTGCAGATGATAACCCATTCAATTAAGATAAATTTTAATATATTTGTATTATTTAATATAGTTTATTTATAACTATATAATTATTAAGTTGGTCATTCTTAATTATTTAAAATAATTAACTATACAATAAAAGAATAATAAATTTTCATGATAGATAATTATATTTTATATCTAAAAATAATTTTTATAACCAAACCTTAATTCATTTTTTCCTATCCCAATGAATTATAGAAATTAATATAAACAATGTTTCATTTTTTTCATTTTATTTAATGAACATATTATAATTTTGAACTTATTGAATAATTGACAAAAAAACTAAAAAAATAGATCCTATGGTCATAATTATCTATATATTTTCTTTTAAAAACATATTTTATTAATGTTCACAATAAGAAACAAAATAATGTTTTTGAGGAAATATGTTTTTTGAAACATAGGAAAAACATGCCAAATTTTATCAAATTTTTTTATCAATATGTTTCATTCTGGACAAGAAACTAAAATTCATATTTAAAATGTTTTAGATATCATTCATAACTCTATGTTTAATGGTTAGGTTATAACATTCGATTTAAAATATCATTATTATTATTCTATCATGTTTTTATTAAAAATTATCCTTCTACATTGCAAGATAACCAATTATTGTGTGTAACACAAGAATAAAATTGTATTCCATATAAAAAAAGGGATAATAAGTTTTAATTTTAATTAATAATACAAAAAAATATTAAATTTATTTTAAATAAATAGTTTAAAATTTTATAGTTTTACACATTGCCTTATATAACTTTTTTTAAACCCTAGATTCATGACACTTAATATTTTTTTTACACCTGGTGGATTAACCTAATCACCATAAATTATTCCATAAAAAAATTCCATCTTTTGATATATAGGAGGAACAAAGGGTTTATTTCTACCCATTTTAAGGAAAAATTGGTATTTGTTCCTTTAACTTATTATAAAAGAATATGTACCTTTTTTATGTGGTTTTATAACAAAAATCCTACTTTTTATGGAGAGAATAACCATACCTAATTAATCACATAAAATTATAAAATTAATTGAGAAATATATAAAATAGATTAAAATAAAATAAAATTTTGGTACAGGAAGTAAATTTTGTCTAGTAGTATGGAAATAAATGATTAATGTTTAGTAAAGAGTAGTTATTTATTTTCTACGTTCATCATAAAATATATTTCAAGAAAATAATTGAGCTCATTATCATGATGTGGTTCAATAAAACATAATATATAGAGTTATACAATTCATTAAATATTCAAAAAATGAAACTTGTTTTATTTTAACCATTTCATAGTATCATGTGACTTCATCATTGAATGAACATTAAAATTATTCTAATGTGGGTATAAATTGTTAATAATTTAAAATAAAATAGGTTAAAAATGCATCAAAATATATGTAAAAATAAAATTATATAAATTTTCTTGGAAGTATCCATAATACCATAATGAAAATATTTGCATATTTCAAATGAATTAAATTTGGACATTTTTAATTAAATGAAAATAGTGTGTATATTACTACACACATGATCATATTTAATACAATTTGTATACCACATAAAATATATTAAAATAAATTTCCATATGATAAAAATTATTATTGAGTAATTAAGGATTATTTATATCATGATAAAAATAGGATAAGAACATTGTTTGATACGTAAAATGAAAAATTAAAACATTTCATGTTTTCCACTAAAATATGAAATAATTAGTAAGTGATTATCTGTGAAAAATAAAGATAGATATATAAATTTAATCCTACATGTATTATATTCTTTATTTCTTATTTAATTTATTCATAATATAAATTTTAGAATAATAACATTTTATTTATGAAATAATTGAAAAATTTTCTTGAAGTCATACAATCTGTTTAAAGGATTATGATGAAGTCGCCATTTTATCTCAAACACATGCGGTCAATTAAATTATTATAATGTAATGGCGTATAATCTTATGGATTATTATTTTTTTGGTAATTAATAATCATCTTGAAGCCTTATGCTCAAGCCACATTCTTCCCAAATTTCTTATGATCAATTATCTAATGGTTTATGCTCATGCCTTTGTAATTTTATTACCTCGGTGATGTATTCCACTCATGAATAATGACTTACGCCCAAGTAATACACCCATTAATTTGTGGTTTTGTTAACATGACTCTAAAATTTTGACATAACAATATATGTAAAAATTAAAAACTCTGGTTAAATCATGTTACAACAAATAAATGATTGAAATAATTTCAATGATAATTTATAATTATTCATTAAAAATATTGTAATTATCTAAATAGTTTGTATAAAGGAGATAATTTAACATCCCCATTCCCTTTCGATATTTCAAAAGACTAATACACATTTCCCTGACCTTATTAAATTGATTGATGATATTAAAAAAATGTGTATTTATAAAATGATTCAATTGTTTAAGATATATTATTAGAAAAGAATAAAAAATTATTTTAACATTGGAAAAAATACAACCTCTTAATATTTATTAAGACTGAAACTAACCATAAATGTAACATCAAATACATAACTATGATTCCCCTATGTTTAGTAATTTTCTAAATTATTGGGCATAAGTAAAAATATATTTCTGTAAAATAGTATATTTTTTTTGGCAAAAAACTTTTAAGCATAAAAAATATACAAAACCACTATAATATTATCAAATAATTAATTTAAATTAATTAAATAGTATCCCAATATTATAGAATAGGTTAACAAGAAGTGTAAACATTATTCATGAACACTAATATAATAAATATTATCATGGAAAAATATTAAATCCCCCTAAAAAAATTAATTTAATATTTTCATCATACCGTGTTCTAATTTGATTTAACATAACATAATTAATTGTAATGGTCAAGGTAAATTTCATCATATTGATCATCTATAGATATATATTCTAAAATTCTATTTCATTTTTGAACATTATGTGTAAAAAATTTATATCTTAAATATTTGTGTTTAAGTCAAGAATACTGTAAAAGGTTCTATGATAGAGAAATTTTATATGTACTATCACAAAAAATTGGGTAATCACAAAATTATAACTGAACATAGAAATTATTTTTTTAATCTATAAATATTGTGAACATAAAAATGTTTCAACAATATATTCACTCTCAATTATTTATAAAGACACTAATTGTTTTCTATAGAACTATTGAAATTATAAAATATACTATGAAAGTGACATGTACATGTTCTAAATATTCTATCTATATTAAATCCAAAAGAAAAATTGAATTTGAAAAAATATTTTTCTCAAATAAATTATGTACGAGATAAAATAATATAAGATTCAAATAGCCATTAACATAAGTAATTACTCATTTAACATTTTTTATGTTAATTTTGTAGGATTATATTGGATTAAATGACATAATAAAAATTAAAAATATGGTAAATATGTTTTTAGACAATAAAATATACCAACAATATCCCCCAACATCTAATTGGTAATAGGTTTTCTAACATTATCGCATTATATCTTTTATGAAATTCTTGTTTGAGTATTTTAACTTTGATAACTATATATAACAATCCACATAAATAATTCATTTGGTTATATTAATTGATTGAGATTGATACCATCATTTCATTCAAATTTTTTTAATTGATAAATTAATATATACTCACACAAAAGACTTATTTCAAACTATAAAGAAATTAGATCTGAAAAATCATTAAAAAGTACATTACATGAGGATATAAATATAATATCGTTAATAAATATTTGCAAAATTAAACCATATTTTTAATCAATTTCAATATATAATGTTTTATTATTGAGACTAAATCATTTTACATATAATATTAAATTATTTTTAAACATAAATATTCAATCTGTATAACCCAAATATCATGATTCCTGGTGTCATTAGAACATAACATTGATAACACATCGAAAAGAAACTAAACCATGAAACTATTATTTAATTATCCATAATGAGATATAATTTCTTTTGATCTCTTTAAACTACATAATATAACTTAGGGAAAACATATTGAAATGGGTGAGTAGAAAATTTTAATACGGGAATAAACATGATAAGAAAAAATAAAATGTGTGTCAAAGGTATAGAAAAGATAACATAAAAGATAAGGATCATTAGTAGTAACATTAAATCATAAAATAACGAACATGGTATCATAAGATCGTATAAAAATAGGAAATATGGTTGAAACAAAATATATTAAATATGTATGAGTCATGGATAACTAACAAAACAACATCACTGTGTTGATAGGGTCTTATAGTGTATTAGTTTTACCCCAAAATACCTTCACATTTGTCTCATAAGACAAATGTTTTACTGAAGGAATTGGAGAAATATATGGATGAACTAATAATAACATATTCATGATTATTTATACCATAAAACAGAAATGAATCATGAGGCATAAATAAAAATTTTTCCCATGGAAGGAAAATTGGGTGCATAATATTGTCTCATATCATAATAAAAAGTCATTTACTAATGAAGTCTTTTCATACCTGATTATATGGTATGTTTTACCTTATAAAAGTAATATAGAATAATTTTTCTATATATATGAGAGAAATATATATATATATATATAATTTATATTAATTATAAATCATTGAATAAGGAGATAACGTGAGTAAGAGATATTGTCTATAACCTTAAAAAACTTCTTTTAGAGAGATCCATCACCTCAAGACCAACTTTTCAGTTTTGATCTCAATATTATTGAATAATAAATACATTTTAACTATTTACCTTATTAAGAAAATTAATTAATAATATTAATTTTTTTTTATTTTTTTATCATTTTCTATTTAATTACTTAATCATTTAGAATAATGAAAGATATTTTGATAATATTTTTCTTATATGACCGAAATACAATTGGTGAGTTGAGTAAGGACAAATAGATTATTAATTATTCATCTCCAAAATAATAATAAAATATAAAAACAATTATACAAAATTTTGAATTTTTAAACCAACCACAAAATAAGGGTGTGAAAAATAAATTATGTTACAGTCATATAGACAATAGGTTGAACGTACATATGAGTGATGTTTCCATTTTTCAATATTCCTTGTTGAAAAAAGGAAATATTTATTTTACCCTTCCATAAATATAATATTATTTATTTAAATACACTTATATATACCATCCATGCGATTTAGTAATGAAAAAAGGATCACATCACTTTGGGGAGGATGTAATATACACTTACAGACATACAAAATTATCATCTAACAATGAAAGGAATTTTAAGAAAATTTATGATATATTACATTTAAATAATTTTGAATATTTAAATAATATTATATATATATATACATTAAATCCATCATCATAAATATCCTATAGAAGTGATAATGGAAAAATATTACATGAGTTCATTAGATACAATATCATCGTACACATGAATGAAGTATTTGTTTCATTTTTGATGGAAGAAGATATAGATATAGTTTATTACATTAATATAATACCATATAAGTATATGGGAGATATTTATTCTAATTTATCATCATGGTATAATATTATTTAATTTTGTGTAAAAATAAATAAAACAAAACACTATGTTTAGAACAATAACATTTCTTTAGATAACCTCATTATTATTTCACTTAAATCCTTCCTATGTGGGTTTATAATAAAAAAAGAAAATCCAAAACATATTAATATATGTAATGAAGGGATTTATGAATTTATTTTCTATCCCAAAATTCTTTAGGAGTATGTATATGAGAAGATATAATTTTTATTTTATCCATGAGAAGAACATAATATTTTTTAAATACCCAAAACTATTCCATAATAGGATTTCAATCTCAATAAATGTGACTCCAAAATTGATAAATTATTTATTTTACGAATACAAGGTCATAAAAAACTTATTAAAATAACAATGAACATGTATTAAACTTGTAATTAACAATAACTTTATGGTTACTCATTTCTATCATTTTAGTTTTCAACACGGAAACTAGTTTTTACCTATGCAATTTTTCCATTATGCCTAAAAATATAATGAACCATATTAGATAAAATTTTCACAATATTTAGAAATATAATATCACTTATTGAAATAAAAATACAATTTTTTTATAAATCAAATTTTAGCATAATCATATGCAATACACATAAAAATGTTTTATCCTTAACTATAATCATTGTTATCTTTTAATATAAATTATGAAGAAAAAATATTTTGACCATATTTAATATTATTATTTTTAGGATTCATAATATTTAATCCAATTTATTAATTTAAATTCACATAATTTGAAATTATTAATTTTAAATTTATCCCATTAAACATAATGAAAAATGGTTTTGAGGAAAATATATATTCCATATAATAAGGGAGCAAATATTAACTATATGATTAAAAATAATAAATATATGAATTTAACTAATAATATATATATATATATAATATTTAAATTTAAATTAGTTAATTTTTTATTATTTTAATATTAATTAACTAAAATTGATAACCATTATGCACATTAAAAACAATTTATAGAAAAAAGCATTTTTATGAATAAAAAAACATCTGCCAAAATCCTGAAAATTTCATACTAAGATGAAATTAAATAGATTATTATAATTAAAATGGGTCATTTTTAAATTTAATGAAAATTATAAAATATATTAGGACGTTTAAATTAACATATTGAATTAAATTAAATGACAATATTTGAAAAGTATTTAATATCACAATAGAGTTAAAAAATCATTCTAGAAAAATAATAAAATTTAACCTTATTTACTATTAATATTATGATTTCTAAAACTAGGATCATTTTATCAAATAAATATTATAAAATTTCCAGAAATTAATAATAATATATTCATGCGGAATGTTATTAATATTTTTTTTTTACAAAAACATATTTTTTGAGGAATAAAATGCCTTCTTTTAAAATTAGGTTCGTTTTTCCATGGAATGTATTGATAAATTTATATTTATAAAAACCATTATATATATTTCATAAATTAGTTAATACTATAAATACCTTGTAATTTAATATCTTGTTTTAAACATTAATTTTTAAATATTCATTGTTCTTTACACTTGGTTTTTTAGAATGTAAATGTTATTGAACATAGTTTTATTTTTAAAAATCAAATTATGTTACATTCTTCCCCTTATAAGAAATTTCCCCTTAAAAGTTTTTATTACATAGTAAGGTGAAAATCTGTGAGGGTACATATCCATTATGTCTTACTCTAGTTTTATGGTTTCTTCTATATATTTATGTCTCCACCATAATATATTGAACATGTGAGTAGTTCTGTTGCATAAAACATTATCTATAAGTTCCAAGATCATCACTAACTACTCTAAATAAAAGAGATCATTTTCTAGTTATTCCTCCTCTGAATGAAATTCATGTGAGGGATCTAGAATGAACATACTCCAAATGTATACATTGAATGGATCATGTACTTGATAAATGGTTAGTATGAGTGCTAGTCGATAATCCACAACTCAAATGTGATCAATAATCTCAAATTGGGTAATATACATGTGACATAGCATTCCGTTCTTCCAAAATCTCATGACATTATTACATTGATAATTTTGGATAAAAATTTTATCCCCATCATAAAATTATTGGTCTCATAAATGATTATCCTCATACAACATAAATAATATTTGAGCAATAATAATGTTTTATAGGATGGTCTTGAGCTTTTATATGATTTCCTCAACCATTTCATGTCCCAATTTCTGGTATTCTCTAACATCATCCAAACTTTTAGGTGTTCTACATCTATTCTTAGAAAATGATCCATAAGTATTCATTTGGATTCATGAGTCAAAACTATTCTTTAAGGAGAACTAATTTAGATTATGATGATGATAATCACTTCCCCCTATAAATTTCATTAGGTATTATCTCAACAAAACATATAGTGTCTGAATAATATACTCAAATTAGTCATAAGTTGGGGGGTGACAAACCATACTAAAGTTCAAATCAATTTTTAGAGCATGATGGATGATCTTCCATATCATGGAGGTAAATATAAAATCTCAGTCACATATAATTTTTAATGGTGTTCCATTCAATCTCACCACCTCTTTGATGTATATGAATAAATTTTTATCATCTGTGATGACCTATTGAATTCAAATTATGTGATTATTATTTGTAATATTACTCACCAAAAAACATATAGTATTATTTCCACTTGATGTCTTTGGAATATTTGTGATAATGTCCATCCTACTTTTTTCTATTTTCATATATGTTTGGGTAATTGTTACATCATACAGATTAATTTTTTCTTCTCAGTCTTCATTCGATGATAAACTAGACAGATTGAGTTATATTTCATTATATCATTATTCATAATGACCTAGAAATAATGCACTCAGAGGTCTCAGTACATCCTTATTATCTTATGGTGGTTGGAGAAGGATGACTTATGTGCATAATTCAAAATATATTTCATTATCTCAGGTTTAGGTGGTACACATAGTGTGAACTAAATATTATAACCCCATCTTCATTAATTTTGAACATTAATATTTCTAAATTATTATATCATCCAAATTCGTCTGAATATCATGATTATTTCTTTATTCATCCATTATATTCTCCATAATAGATGATTTACAAATTATTTGTGAATGAAACAATGGTGTTCCTACAATTATGTTTCCCATGTCCAACTATTTTAGGTTTATAAAGATTTTAACCTTCTCAATTATCATTGTTGATAATGTTTCTGGTTCATTACTACTTAGAGAATATTTTATTTTTTATTTATTGGGATGGTAATCGATTAATAAATCATAGTATTTTATCAATTATAACCTTATTTTTTGGAACATATTATGATCTTTCTATGTGATTATATAGATAAGGATCTTATGATCCATATATATTTAACACTCAATTCCATAAAGATAATGTTAGTAAATTTTTAAGGAAAAGATCACTATGGAAAACTCCATATCATGTGTCAAATAGTTATATTCATTAAAAATTAATTTACATGAGCTATATACTATGAATTTATAATTCTTCATCTTTACACAACCCAAGCCCTTCATTGAATAATTACCATATACCACAACACTTTCCCTGCAAGAGGGAAGTGTGAGAACTGGTGTAGTGATAATCCTCATTTTATCTCCTAAAATATCTCTTCATGTTCAAAATTATAGATGTATATTACCACATTCTATGTTTTCTTGGTTAGTGGGTTTTACAATAATGAGAATCTTTTTTTAATATTGAAGGTAATATCTAGCTAGTACAAGGATTGTATGGATCTCTATTATAGATATTGGTCTACATAATCCATCATTTTTCATTGTCTTATAAGGATGTAAAAAAATAATAATAAAATATTTAATTTCTAAAGGCTATATTTATTAAGTCCAAAAATATAGATTTATAAATATTTACACTGAAAGGTATCATTATGAACTCATAGTGTTCATACATTTTTTGAAAACTAGTTTTGGAATATATTTTTTTTCATCATTAATTGGTGATATCCAAACTGAAGGATCACCTTATATAAGTATTGGGCTCCCCATAGTTGATCAAACAAATATTCAATCTGTGGAAAGAGATACATGTACATTATCATGATTTTTTTGAATCCATGAAAATCAATGTAGAGGAACATTTACCCATCCTTCATCACGGTGAAGATGATTAGAGTACCCCACTTTGAAGAAATAATATATATAAAAACATTTTCAAAACTCTCTTACAACATATTTTTCATATCTTCCAACTCAATGGTGACCATTTTGTTTGGAGCCTTAGATATTTATATAGTTATATTTAGAAGTTAAATTGATAACTCAACCTCTTGGTTTGGTGGAAATCCAAGAACTATTTAAGGAATACATTTGTATAATCCCTCACAGTAGGCATTTATTCAATAATGAATCAATCCTTCATCAAAATCTTTTGAGATAGAGAGAATTTCTAATAATAAAATAACATCCATTATTGAATTTACTATTACAAGGGAAATATCTCATCCTCCTAATAATTTTAATAAATTCAGGGATGTCTTGGGGTGTGAAAAGTAATTTCTCTCTCAAGATAGTAGATTTTATCTTGATATGAGGATATACAATAAATTTATATAATAACACCAAACTCAACTAATGGAAATAATATGAGATTTGTTGGAATATTAAATCCACTGACTTTGAACGGGGAGGATTTCTATACTTCAAGTGAAACCATTTTTATGTTTATTTTCCTCATAGATATAATAACCCCCATATTTTGAGGTGGTGTTTGATTAGTTATAAAAAACTTGTATGATATGAAAGAATTAATATAACTATAATAAAAAATATAATATATTATTATTTCTTGAATATCTAGTGTACCAGTAACCACATTGTTTCTATAATCCACCTCAGTAGTAGGGATATCATATTACCTTCATTTTTATCTTGTCTTTATAGGTTTTTTTCATTGATTATCTCTAAAAACCATTTCCTTAGGGAATAATATATCATAATTCTTCTGTTTATTAAAATTGAAACACTTTACAAAAAGCAGAGTGCTGATCTAAAGCTACATTTGATCTTAAACATGAGTGGGTTTATTCATTTCATATCATCTACAATTTTCTACAAAAGCTTATTTTCCACATATGAAACTTTTCTCCTTTCCCATAAAATGGTTTCTAGGATGATATTTCACATTATTTTGACCACTGGGTTTTTTTATTTCATCCATGGGATTTATTCATTGGTCCACCTGAATAAGACACCATTTTACATGTTTTGTTTTTTAACCCATGAGACCAGTTTTAGTCTCCAATATACATCATGACCATTAAAATGTAATAAAATATCTCATTATGAATATCATATTCATGAATCAGTAAATATTTTTATATAAATTTCTTTAATCATCTTATTCTACTATTCACCTTACTTTCGACATTGATGTCACTGATAAAGGAATGTGGTCCAAGTCTTGTGATGTTTTCCTCAAACCCCATGATAAAATTTCATTCCATTTTCTCATGATTAAGGAACTCACTCTATATTTTTTAATAAATATTACAGTGAGAATATTTATTGAAAAATATTTTTTATGTATTCCATATATGTAGAATAAATATCATTATTTGATATTACCTTCTTAATCATTTTTAAAGAACAATCTAATTCCACTTCAATGAAATAAATAGAAATCAAAACATATTCATTCTGAGACCATTATATGATATAGAATATATTCTCACTGGAGTTAATCCATTAATCTGTGATGAGGGGATCAAAATATGCAATAAATTATGGTTTCTTTTCTTGTATAAAACCCTTAATATCAACATGATGATTCATAGTAAGAGGATGTTGATCCAGATTAATCATGTTAATATTAATAAAAAGAGAAAATTGATTTAGTAAATAAATGAAGTTATCACCTACCACTCCCATATTATTAATTATATCATTGGGTAAATAATACAATTTCCTAATATGTTGGTTTTTTGGAATGGTTTCTCCTATTTGTATCCCATCATAATGATTTTTTTTAAAATATAATATCACAGAAAAGGTAAAATACTAAACATAGAAGGAATAAATTATTAATTATAAGTATCTCACGACCTATGAGTCTCTAGGATTAAATCTGGGTAAACCTTGGAAAAATTTCCTATTTGGTTTTCTTACATAACAATTTTTACAATCCCTTCATAATGGTTCATAATCGGTTTGTGAATTCCCGAAACATATCCTCTTAGAGTGCCCTACCATGTGTGAAACTGGGAATATTTTTTGTGAACTAGGTGATGATCTATTATAAACCATTGCAACCTTTTTAGATTAAATACTCACATGTACGACACTTCCAAATCCACATCAACATGTATTATCAAGGAAGTGATGTAATTATGGGAGGCTTCTCACTATATGCATCACAATCATTCTATAATATTTTCTTATAAATTAAATTATACCTCAGGTTATAAAAAATTATATTATTCATAACACCAAGACTAACTAGACCATGAACTGAAATTATTTATAGAAAACCAATCATTTTTATGTATAATTAGATGTTTTTTTTAAAAAATATCAAATAATTAAAACTAATGATCTTGATTTTTTATTTCTTTATAACACAAAAAATATAGAATATTGAAAAGAAACTAAAAAATACATCCATATTTTATTAAACATAATGAGTCCATAAATTTATTTTAGTTCATATAACTATATAGGATAACCTATAGAATAAAAAAAATTAAGGAGTGTGAATAAAATACCATTAATAGAATATACCATATAAGGAAACATAATGTTTCAGATAGAGGTATAAAATGATATCACAAAAGGGAAAGCCCATGATTAATAACATTGAAGTATAACGGAAATAACATTAAATCATAAAATTATAGATTCATAGTAATTGTGGAAGAAACAAAAAACAAGAAACAAAAAATTTCAAGGCTAACATCCCAGACAGTATCACATGGTTGGTAGTGTCCCATAGTGGATAAGGTATACTAACTAAATCCCATACATACATAACGTCGAATGAGAAAAATATTTAAAAAAAACTATATCAAAATCTAGGTATTCCAATCATTACATGTTCATGATTATTTTTCACAAAAATGTAACTAAATCATAATTCATAAAAGTAATAGTTACCCATTGATTAAAAATGGATTCTATCATATTTTCTCATATAATAATCAAAATTGATTTCTTAATGATGTTATTTGAGACATGATAATATGTTGTGTATTAAATGGTCAAATTAGTGTCTAATAAGATAATTTTATATGTGAGATATATTTATACAGTATATATTATGATTCCATAACCTTAAATAGAGAGACAAAGTGAGTTGTAGAGAGAGTTTTCATAACTCAGATAAAATAATAGTTTAGAGAGATCCCTTACCTCAAGAAAAACATTTCAAATGTGTTATTTAACATCTATAAAAATAAATTTATATTAATTATTTAATCTTTTTAAAACCATTTTCCAATTTATTATTCCTTTTTATTTTATTTAATATAATTAAATATTATAATACTTAATTATTTGGGTTCATACTGTGTTATTGGATAATATTTTGTTCTTATAGTAAAAATCATTCTGGAATTTTGAATATGGAAAAATAGATTATTAATTAACCATATCCATAATAATAAAAAATATATAATTTAAATTTTTATATCAATTATACTTTTAAAACCAACAATTATTAATGGTTATAAAAAATGAACTACGTTACATTCATAATGGTGGTTGGTCGTACAAATGCATGAGTATCATTTCAATTGTTCAACAACCATGATGGAAAAATGTTAATTCTTATTTTATCATACTGTAATTATATTTACATCATAATTATTATATTATTTCATTAAATACACTTATATATACCATCCATGTGATACAGTAATGAAAAATAAGAAATATTGCTTTATGGAGGAGGCAATTCACATGTAGGCATGAACGACATTATCAAATTTCAATAATTGAAATGTTAAGGAAATATAATATATATTAATTTTATAGAATTATTACTATTTAATTGATATCATATATATGTATACATATTAATTCATCATCATAAATGGTTGTGAGTGGTGGTGATATAAAAAACTTTCATCAATTCGCAAGGTGGTAGTCCATCATAAGCACAAATGGTGGCTTTGTTTCACATTTTATAGAAGATGAGATAGATATAGGTTATGAAATTTTTATAATAACATATAATTATATAGGATATAATTATTATATTATAAAACTATGGTTCCATAATAGTTTAAGGAGGTGATGGTAGAAAATATACAAAATTATCAGTTAGGAATGATTACTCTTCTTCGAACCACCTCATTATGTTTGCACCAATAGCATTATTATGATGGATTTTTGAAAAATTACAATATAAAATTTTTATAGAATGAATTATGTTTTTTTAAATTATATTTTCCAAACAATTTGGTTTTCTATGTGTATTAGGTAGAGGAGTGGATGTTTCCTTTTATAAGTGAGAATGACTGGAAATTTTCAAAATACCCAATACTATTAATTAACAGGAAATGAATCTCTAAAAAAGTGACTCAAAAATTAATAAATGTTGTATTTTATGTAATATAAGATCGATATGAACCTTCAAAATTAAAAATAAACCTTTTTTAATCATTTTATTCCCATTTTCGTTATGTTGACTCACTTTTTCCATTTTAGTTGTGTCCTCATCAACAAGTTATTCATATTTAATTTATCCTTTAATAATAAAAATAATATAACCCTCATAAGATAATTTGGAATCATTTATTATAAATATAAAAAAAATTGTAATTTTAAAAACCCATTTATCTGGAAAATTAATTTTTACACAAGCTCCTATAACACACAAAACCTCGTTGTAACTGTAACTATGGTATTTAATTGACTATATTTTTAATATAAAATAAAACCAAAATTAAGATAAATATATTACCAAGTATTAATTATTCAGATTGAGAGATTTAATCTATCATATCAAATTATATTCAAAAAAATTTTAGAATTTAATTAAAAATTAAATCCTCAAAACGTGATAAAAATGAAGTACTTTTGTAAAATGCATTTTTCTAAATCATCACATGACATTATATTAAATATACGACTATAAATCACAATTATATTATTTTAAACTTATATAAATATTTATATAATAAAAAAAATTAACTTAAATATATCCTTAATAGGGGTTATTTTAATTTATTAATGTTGATAAACCTTATGCAAATTAAATATAATTTGATGAAAAATTTGTTTTTTAGAATTAAAATCATGTAATAAATTAAATTAAAATTACTGATTAAATAAAATTTATTATATTATGATAAATAATGTTATGTTTTAATATTTTCCATAAATTCAAGAATATAACATGACTTTTGAATTACATGATTTAATGAAATGGAACAAAATTATATAAAAAATTAGTAATTATCACTCATAACTGAAAGAACAATCATTTTTAAAAAATCAAAAAAATTTACCCTAAGATAATTATTATATGATGATTTATAAAATTAATTTCATTTAATCAAATAAAAAATATGAAATTTTTAGAAATTAATTAAAATATCTTCTCTGAAAAATTAGTAATAATAATTCTCTAAGAAAGCCTAATTTTTTATTAATAAAATATCATCCATAAAAATTGAGTCATATTTCCTCAGAATTAATCGTTACAATTATATTGATTTGTAATTATATACATTTCATAAAAAATATATTCATATTCATACTCTCAAATTCAATAATTAGGTTATAATGGTCATTTTTAAACAATCATAGTTCATTTAGCTACGATGATTCTTGTCGTATACACTATCGCACATAATAATATTTTTTAAAATCACAATGAGTAACATGGATACTATATTACCTTTTAAAAACCATTGTTATTAATAAATAGTAATAAAAATCCATACCAATATCTAGGATCATTCAAATCACAATTAGTCTTTTATTGTTTCAAAACAAGATTAGGATTATATTCACTCTCAAAACACAAGGGTTGTTTTACAAAAATACTTTTAGAGATATATACAATCAAAAATACATTGTTGGAATCCATTTGATAATTTTTATTTCAATAATTATATTAATATTACAAAAATGTTGTATTGATTCTAATCTAGAATCGTGATGTTATGTCCCAGAAATTTCAAGAAATTAGTTTTCCATAAATACTTTCAAATTTTACGAGTTTTTAGCTTTTGACGGCACCTGATTCCGAGGCCCGGTGTGCCCGGAATCAATTTTTGATGTTTTGTTTGCGTACGTTCAATACACGTACGAATGGATTTTTTTTTATCTTTTGCACTAGTGCTCAGAATTGAAATTTGAGGACACCGATGAACTCACAATACCGGTATTCACTGAAGGGGACCTTTACCGCAGTGGCATTTTATGCGGGTCGAATGTTAATTTTTTGGGGTTTAATCTTAAACTAAATAAAATTGTGTGGTACAAGATTTTATTTATGAATTGGTTATTTCCTCCCACGTGTGGACTTTTGTGAGGTGGGGCCCACATGATCCCCAACCTTCACCCCCCCATAACTCTCCTCAACTCCCCATTGATTCCTTGTAGTTTACTTTGACAACTCCACATATTCCTTATGTAGAACCTTCCTACCTCCCTCATCCCATCAAATGTGCCAACCTATCAATTTAATATCAGCGTTAAATTTATTGGCATCACTTTGAAATTAATATGAATTACATAACAATTCTATTAATTGGAGATCCACTTATTTCTTTTTGTGGGAAAATCTCTTTTGGAAAAAGACTCTGGAAAATTAATGAAGAGTTGATCCTTCATCAACGAATAACACCATTATTCAATGAAGAACACCCCCGGCGAAGAACGTAGAGAGACTTCATCCAACGACACATCTTCCTCGGATGCACCTCGATGTCAAGGAGCCTACGTCGCCTATGAAAATGACCCTTCCTCCGTCGTTGACGGAACGACACCATTATTCCGCGACGCTCGTCATCTGCTGATCGATGAAATATGACAACAACTTCGTGGTAGGGGATTTTTATATTTCATATATGTGTTTTATACTCTTGGTCATGGCGTTTAATTGTTGGGAGATGATTTGAAACACTAATTTGGTGGGTACAGACTAAAAAACAAGTTCGTACCCACCGCTATTTTTTTCATGATGCGCGGGGTGATTGGAAACGACAAAACTGGACCGAAATGGCTATTTGGGTCCTTCACAATGGATTTCAGATCCTGAGATGATCGTAGGTGCAGACGGAAGAAATTAAATACCACCAGAATGACTTCAGTGGCCCGTGGAAGACCGTGGAGGCGCGGGTCGCCAGCGGCTGGCATCGGGCGGCCGCTTGGAGGCGGCGACGCCCTGGCGAGCCGTCGGTAGGAGCTCACCACAGAACCTTCCACTGAGGCGATCAGCAGATCCCACAGTCGCGCGTGATCTGGGGAGACCAGTAGCGCCATCCTCGCACTGCGTTCGTAGAACTGGGGGTCGTCCCCCTACTCGGCCAGCTGGCTGAGCAAGCACACCCCCCCCCCCCCGGTCGGGCTGGGGCGTGTCGCACAGACCAGGCCACGCCAGCTGGGCCATGCCCAACCAGGCCGGACCCGGACCTAGGTCGACCGGGTTCGGGCTGACCCATGGGGAGTTGGGCAGGGTCGGACCGGGCCCAAAACCCCTACATCAGACCATTTTTCAGTATTTTTCCCATAAATTGAGCTACGGACCTCCGGTCAATGCACCGTCAGTTGCATGGGAATACTTGGATCAATACGGTAGCTTTGGTATATTACACTCGACGTTTTAGTAAAGTTTGGGTACGGTCGGGTTGGTTTGAACCTGAAACCAACATGGCCCTTGTAGCGGAAACACTTATAACATAAGGACAGGACGTCCGATTGATGTACCTTCAACTACGTTAAATTAATTTAATGAGACGGTTCATTATCAATACTCAACATGAGGTTCGGATGTAGCTGGAGTATGGTCGGGTTGGTTTTAGCATAAAAACAAACCGGGCCCCTGGAACGGAAAAGACAATAACTCCCATACCAGGCGTCTGATTGACGCACCTTCTGTCGTGTTGGGTTTCTTTTGAAGAGATAGAACATTGGGATACATCAACTCTAGACTTTGTGATAGTTGATGTATTGACCCCCCTTACTCGAGAAGTGGACCCTCTCGGAATAGATCGTGGTGTGTGCGACAACCCTAGAGCTGGCTGCGACTTCATCGACTACGATACTGGAATCCTCTGTGGGTTCGACAGTGACGACTACCGTACTGGAATACATTGTGGGTTCGACTGTGATAACTACTGTTCTTGTATCCTATGTGGGTCCGGCAGTATGGACCTCTGTACATCAATCTTGTGTGGGTCTGGCCGAGTAGCGAGTCTTGTATCTTGTGTGGGTCCGACAGCTTAGCTGGACATGTATCCTATGTGGGTCTGACAAAATAGATGAATCAGTGACTACCTCTGATCATCTCTATCGATATACGAAAGGTGTTTACCTGTGTGAGGTGAGTCATGACTTTAAATCATTACCATCGATGTGATTGACTTCTTTCCTGTGTGGACTAGGTTGTGCTTGGGCTCGAGAGTAGGAGACAGACTGGGATTGATGACTTAGTTATATGTGTGGGAATATACCTAAGTAGAGTTGGTTGATACTAAGTGTTGTAATTTTCATTTGTGGTTTATCCTTTGTGGATTCTGGGAGACCTTCAGGGGTCTTGGTATCCCTAATGAGTATTGTAAATACACCCCTACACGGGTTATTCCCACATAACGTTGTGTTGGTTGCAGATGACAGAAAACACTGATCGAGGTAGAGGTTTGTAGAGCTGGACGGTACCCGGAGGTGGACCACGTGGAAAGACATTCATGGAGTAAACGGTCGGACTAGAGGTGTTGTGGAGGCCAGTTGTACCCTCCCATTAGTTGGGATTTCCAGAGGATGACTCGGTGGTTGATGCTTTACATTATAGCTATTGTACATTCTTTTTTAGTTTTACTGTACATTCAGTCGGGTTTTTAAACGAGCCCATTTACTTTTCATCACTTACTTTTGTACTCAGTTATTCTTAGTGTTTTCTTCACTTGCATACTCTGTTGTGTTTATTACTATCATAAAGGCAAATCAATCCCTTTATATTAGTATTTACGCCTTTGGTGCTAGATTCCATCCCCTGGCCTATGGAAGGTGGGCTTGGGGTAGTCACGACATGGGTCCTGAGGACGGGTCGTGACAAATTGGTATCAGAGGAGTCGGTTCTACTGCAGAACTCTGGGCACTGAACTTTCCTTTCGGTGAAGTAATAATGTCAAGAGTATTGAGTTTGGTTTTCATTCTTGGGAGTTCAGTGATGGTGCAGTGGTTGACGTATCCATACACCCGGACTCTGACCTCTGATTTCCGACTCGTTGCATGAAAGCACTGTTTGCGTGTGTGTTTCCTTTAAAATGTTTTCTTTGTGATTATATTGTGTCAGCTCACCAGTTATATTGTTAGACCATGGTGCACCTATTTCTTTTTTGGATGGCCCCATTAATAAAGCTAGCTAGGGTTCCATGTTATGTGCGAGATGACAGCCCACCGAGTGACGTGGCCTCAGGGTAGGGCCCAATCACATAGGAGGCACCTGTGGTACCACTACCTGCTGAGCCACCAATTCTACCTGCCCCAGCAATAGAGAGTGCACACCACCTGAGGGCGTTGCATGAGTTTCAGCGATAGAGGTCGCCCAGGTTCCGTAGAGAGACAGACCCTCAGGCAGCCGAGGATTGGTTGGAGGCTATCGTCAGAGTCTTTAGATTTGTGGGGACACCATCCGACCTTAAAGTGATCCTTTCCACAAGTCTCCTACATGCAACTGCAGGTAGATGGTGGAGCATGATTCTCCAGGTGCATGATGAGGCATCTCTTCTTTGGATGGACTTCATGAGTCTCTTACACTCAGAGTTTATTCCTGCCACCCTTCGTCCGGTGTGCATTTAGGAGTTACTACATCTGCATCAGGGCATCATGACAGTAGCTCAGTACTCGGTGAGGTTTGCTGACCTCTCACGCTACTCCACGGATATGGTACGTGACCTATTCTTCAGGCGTTGGACCTTCCTGAAGGGACTGAGGCATGAGATCTGTGCTTAGACGATTCCCCTCAACATCCCGATGCAGGCAGGGGTGCTAGAGCGAGCTCTTTTAGTGGAGAGCTTTCTCGCTGAGCAGCCACCAGCAGCGAGACCCACCATAGGGTGACACATAGCGGAGTCTTCTACAACCGGCAGTAGACAGATTTCACATTGGTCCATGTGGACCAATCCATCAGGTGGGCGACCTCAGGATATAGGTTCAGTTGTGTGGGTCACACGAAACAGAGCTAGCCTTAAGAGGAGCAGACAGTGCTATGCATGCGGTGGGTAGGGCCACATGGCTCGGGACTGCCAGACTAGGCATGCAGAGGAGAAGCAGATAGTGGAGGTACCTTCCAGGAAGAGGTAGAGGTTCGATCGTGGTGGTCCGCAGGGAGGAGGAGGACTGGATCTGTATGAGCAGTGGGTGGTGGAAGACGTTTCGCCCCTCTACCTCCACCACCCCCAGGAGGTCCACCCCGACCACAGGGAGCTGGAGGATAGAGGTAGGCTCAGATCCAGGAAGCAGATGCTTATGACCATGGCTAAACTGAGATGATTCGAGGCTACTATCTATGTCTACTCTACCCTTTCTACAGTTCTTATAAATACAGGTGTGAGTCATTCCTTTATTGCTACTGCGCTTATTCTGAGCTCGGAGATTTCGACAAATCCGTTAGCTCGATCCTTACGGCTAGAGACTCCTACAAGAGAAAACATGACGATTACGCACTAGTGCCGGCACTGTGACCTTACTCTAGGATCTGAGAGCTTTGGATGAGATCTTTTTGTAGAGGCGTCGAGGCCTTACGACGTCATATTGGGTATGAACTAGTTATCTACAGTCCATTCCCAGATCAACTGTATTAGGCGTAAAGTGTTGTGTGTACGCACGGATGGGACTAGTTTCACCTTCACCGGCGAGAAGGGAGACTTTTCAGTGCAGGATGGACTTTTGCAGAGGAGAGGGTAGCCAATCACACATGAGTTGGATAGTCGTATCCTCGAAGCGGTTGATGTGTGGAGTCTGATTTTTCCTATTATGGTGGATCAGTATGCGGACATTTTTCCTGACGATGTTCCAGGACTACCTCCTTGAAGAGAGGTAGACTTAAACATAGACATGTACCCCGGGATATCCCCGATATCTAATCTAGCATATCGGATGGCTCCTGCCAAGTTTTGTGTGCTTCAGGTACAGATGGAGGACTTGCAGGGGATAACATTCATCTGACCCAGTGTTTCACCCTGGGCTTCTCCGATTTTGTTTTCCAAGAAGGTGGATGGGATCTTGTGACTGTTTGTGGACTACCGTTGCCTGAATCAGGTGACTGCACGGAACAAGTACCCACTTCTATGGATTGACGACCTCTTTGATCTACTCAAGGGAGCACGATGGTTCTCAACGATAGACCTCAGGTCAGGCTACCACTAGCTCAGAGTTCGAGATGAGGATGTGAAAATGATGCCCTTAAGGTGTCGGTATGTCCACTACAAGTTCTTGGTTAGGTCCTTCGGTGTGAGAAAAGCTCCAGACGTATTCATGAGTTCATGAACTGGATCCTTCAGCCCTACCTCAATCGTTTTTTCATAGTCTTCCTTGATGAAATACTGATTTACTCGACTACTAAGGAGGAGCACACCTACTACATGTGAGTTGTACTAGACACACTATGACAGCCCCATCTTTATGGTAAGCTCTTGAAGTTCCATTTCTACATTTTAAAGTTTCACATCTTGTGGCACGTCATCCCAGAGGCGGGATTTGCAGTGGATCTTGTGAAGATCGAGGCAGTACTTGCTTGGGAGCAACCCAGGAGCGTGACAGAGGTGCGTAGTTTTCGAGGTCTGGCTGGGTACTATCGGAGATTTGTGCCAGACTACTCAAGAGTTTCAGCACTACTATCATCTTTTTCGAATAAGGGGAAACCCATCCTGTGGTCAGATAGATTCCAATAGAGATTTTAGGAGATAACAAAGATATTGACCAGTACGCCCATATTGAGGCTACCAGACATGGGAATAGGGTATGTAGTTTACTGCGAAGCATCAGGGACCAGACTCAGGTGTGTTCTGATGCAGGAGCGAGTAGTGATCACTTACGGTTCATGGGAGTTGAGGCAGCACGAGCAGAACTACGCTACCCATGACCTGGATTTAGCAGCAGTGGTCTTCGTCCGTAAGATGCAGCAGTACTATCTGATGGGTGAGTGCTTTATAGTCTACTTTGACCACCAGAGTCTCAGGTACATTTTCTCGCAGATGGACCTGAACATGAGACAATGGTTGTGGCTCGAGATCCTCAAGGTCTATAACTTTGAGATAGTCTATACTACTTGGAAGGGGAACATTGTGGATGATTCTCTTAGCAGGAGATCGGGCATTAAGCTAATTAGAGAGGCAACAAAGTAGTTAGCTACTTTGCAGATATCCTTCGTGGATAGAGATGGTACAACCTTTCTATAGTCCCTTGCAGTCACTCCTCCACTACTTCAGTGGGTCAGAGAGGCACAACGTGGGTACATTGACTATGAGATGAAACATGATCTGATTTCATAGGGTAGGCGCATGATGGATTTTATGAAGGAGGAGAGCTTTTCATCCTCTTCAGGGGACGTACCATGGTTCCAGATGCACTGCAGAAGGAAGTGCTGAGAGAGTTTCACACTTCCCGTCTAGCGGTACTTCCTGGAGTGGCGAAGATGTACCAGGACCTCAGACGACATCACTGGTGGATGGGTATGAAGAAGGTTGTAGCAGACTTCATTTCATGATACCTCACTTGACAGAAAGTGAAGGCAGAACACCAGGTACCAGTTGGTTTGGTACAGCACTTAGAGGTTCTGGAGTGGAAGTGGGACGAGATCAACATGGATTTCGTGACGGGGCTTCCACGTAGATCAAGAGGGCATGACTTTATATGGGTGATCGTAGACCGATTCACCAAGTCTTCCCACTTCCTACAGATATGAGAGCGGGGTTCAGTAGAGAGCTTGGGATTCCTCTACGTTCAGAAGATCATACGGCTTCAAGGTTTGACATCGACTATCGTCTATGATCGAGATTTTCTCTTTACTTCCTGGCATTGGAAGGGGTTTCTAGAGGATTTTTGGACTCATCTACTTCTAGGAACCTCCTTCCATCCTCAGACGGATGGCTAAATTGAGAGGACCATTCAAACGATCGAGGAAATGCTCCGCACATGTGTCCTTGACTTTGGTTGCAGCTGAGAGGATCACCTACCCTTGGTGGAGTTTTTGTACAACAACAACTACCACTCCAGCATCAGGATGGCACCATATGAGGAGTTTTATGACCGACCATGAATATCACCTCTATGCTGGACAGACCCAGGGGAGTCCACACTTGTAGGGCCAGAGATGGTTCATGCTATGATGGAGAAGGTGAAGATCATCCTGGATTAGATGAGGACTGTACAGAGTAGAAAAAAGTCCTATGCTGATAGGAGACGGAGACCACTGGAGTTTGTGGATGGTGACCACGTTTTCTTATGATTCTCACCTCGATGTGGATTACAGATATTTGGTCAGGGTGGGAAGTTATCTTCGTACTTCATCGGGCCTTTCCAGGTCCTCAACAGAGTAGGCGAGGAGGCTTACCACCATTCCCTTCATCCTCAGTTGCACTGGGTGCATGACGTCTTCCACGTATCTCAGCTGAGGAGATACGTGCACGACCCGACCCACATCTTCGATCATAGGGAGCTGGACATCGAAGGCAGGGCGACAACATCAGAGGATCTGGTAGAGATCGAGGATCGATAGGAGCGAGTCCTTCGTGGACTATAGATTCTTCTAGTGTGCCTTCGATGGCAGCATAGGAACCTTAGGGAGATCACATGGGAGCGGGAGGCTCATATGCGAGCTCATTACCCCTTTTTTTTCCCTATGTATATGTTGTAGCTTTACGGGGACGTAAATCCCTGATGTGGAAATAATGTAAAGACCTGAAAATTTTGAGAAATTTTTTTTCTTAAATACATTTAAATTTTATGAGTCTGTGTCTTCTTGAGGCATCTGATTCCGAGGCCCGGTGTGCCCGGAATCAATTTTTTATGTTTTTTTGGTACGTTAAATAAACGTAAGATCGGGTTTTCCTATCTTTTGAACTGGTGCTCGGAATTGAAATCCAAGGATCGTGATGAACTCACAGCGCCTGTATTCGCTTAAAGGGACCTTTACTGTAGTTTCATTTTATGTGTGTTGAAAGTTATTTTTTTGGGGTTTAATATTAAACTAAATAAAATTGTGTGGTACACGATTTTATTTTTGAATTGGTTATTTCCTCCAAAGTGTGGAATTTTGTGAGGTGGGGCCCACATGATCCCCAACCTTCACCCCCCATAACTCTCCTCAACTCCCCATTGATTCCATGTTGTTTACTTTGAAAAATCCACATATTCCTTATAGTGGAGCCTTCCTACCTCCCTCATCCCATTAAATGTGCCAACCTATTAATTTAATATCACCATTAAATTAATTCGCACTGCATTGGAAGTAATATGAATTTCATAACAATTATATTAATTGGAGATCCCTTTATATCTTTTTTTGGGAAAATCTCTTTTAGGAAAAGACATTGGAGAATAAAATGATAGGTGATCGTTCATCGACGAAGAACACTATTCTTCAATGAAGAACACCCCAGGTGAAGAACGCGAAGAAAATTATTCCAACAATGCATCTTCCTCGGATGCAGCTCGACGTCAAGGATCCTACGTTGCCTACAAAAATGACCCTTCCTCCATCATTGACCTAACGACTCCTTTATTTTGAGACGCTCGTCCTCCATGGATCGACGACGTACGACAACAACTTCGAGGTAAAGAGATTTGTATATTTCATATATGTGTTTTATACTCTCGATTATGGAATTTAATTGATGGGTGATTATTTGAACCACTAAGGTAGTGGGTATAGACTAACGAACAATCCGGACCCACTGCTATTTTGTTCGTGATGCGCGGGGTGATTGGTGACGAAGAAACATGACCACAACAATGATTTGGAGCCTTCACAGTGGAGTTCGGATCCTGAGACAATCGTAGGCACAAACATAAGAAAAAACGGACCACCATAATAACTCTTGTGGCCCGCGGAAGACTGCGGCGGCGCCGGCGGCTGGAGGTGGTGGCGCCCTAGCGCGCCGATGAGAGGAGCCCGCCATGGAACTGGCCGCGGCGGCATGTAGTGGATCCTGTGGCCGTGTGGGATCTAAGGAGACCAGTGGCACCATCCTGGCACCGGGTTCGCGGAACCAGGGGTCGCGCCCCGCGCTCGGCCAGCCAGCCGAGCCAGCACACCCCCCCGACTGGGCTTGGGTGGGTCGAATGGACCGGGCCGCGCCTAGTCAGGCCGGACCAGGACCCGGGTTGGGTCCACCCAGTTCGGACAGACCCAAGGGGGTTGGGTCGGGTCGGGTTGGACCCAGACCCCCACTTCAGATCATTTTTCGGTCTTTTGCCAATAACGTGAGCTATGGACCTCTGATAGATGCACCGACAGTTTCGTGGTAATCCTTGGATCGATATGGTAATTTCTCTATATTACACTCAAGGTTTAAGGGATGTTTTGGTACGGTCAGGTTTGTTCAAAACTGAAACTAACATGGCCATTTTAGTTAAAACACTTATAACATAAGGATTGGATGTCTGATTGATGTACTATGAACTACATTAAATTCCTTTTGATGAGATAGTTATTTTGGAATACTCCTCTTTTGGTTTAGAGGCAGCTGGAGTATTGTCAGGTTGGTTTTATCTTAAAAACCAACCGGGCTCCTGGAACAGAAAATCCAATAACTCCTATACCGGGTGCCCGATTGACGCACCGTTTATCGCGTTGGCTTTCTTTTGACGAGACAGAACTTTGGGATACATCCAATATTGACATCGTGACAATTTATGTATCCACCCCTTGATCGAGGAGCAAACCCTCCTGAATCGAGCGTGTTGTGTGCGGGAACCCTAGAGCTGGAGGTGACTGCATCGACTACTGTACTGGAATCCTCCTTGTGTTTGACAACGATGAATACCATACTGGAATCCTCCATGAGTTTGATGACAATGACTGCAGTTCTTGTTTCATGTGTGGGTTCTGCAATATTGACCTCTTTACTTGAATCCTGTGTGGGTCCGACAGAGTAGTATGTCTTGTATCCTGTGTGGGTCCGACAGCTTAGCTGGACTTGTATCCTGTGTGGGTCTGACAGCATAGATGAATCAGTGACTACATCTGATAATATCTATCGCTATATGAATGGTGTATACCTATGTGAGCTAAGTCTTGACTTTCAATCATTATCATCGATTTGATTCACTTATTTCCTGTGTGGACTGGGTTGTGCTTGGGCTCATGAGTAGGAGCTTGACTGGGATTGATGACTTAGGTATATGTATAGGCATATTCCTAAGTAGAGTTGGTTGATACTTAGTGATGTATTTTTCCTTTGTGGTTTATCCTTCATGTATTCTAGGATACCTTCAGGGGTCTCGGGGTACCTACTAAGTATCATGTACTTACCCCTGCATGGGCTATGCCCGCACTACGTTGTGTTGGTTGCAGAAGACGGAGAACACTGATTGAGGTAGAGGCCTGTAAAGATGGACGGCACCCAGAGGTGGACCACGTGGCGAGAGGTTCATGGAGCAGATGGTCGGACCGGAGGTGCTATTGAGGCCAGCTGTACCTACCCTTCAGGTGGGATTCCCGGAGGATGACTCGATGGTTGCTGCTTTACTTTATAGCTGTTGTACATTCTTATTCAGTTGTATTTTACATTCATTTGGGTTTGCATACTGGCCCATTTACTTTTCAGCACTTACTTTTGTACTCATTTTTTCTTTGTCCTTGCTTCACTTGCGTACTCGGTTGTATTTTTTACTATCATAAAGGAAATTCCTTCCCTTTTTATTGGGATTTGCGCCTTTGGTGCTAGTCTCCAGCCCCTGGCTTGTGGAAGGCGGGCTTGGGGTAGTCACGGCACAGGTCCTGAGGACAGGTCGTGACATGTGATAAAAATGATTCTTCAGAATAAAATTTTTCTTCTTGATTATATCATTCATCTAACAACATGAGTTTTTTTCTAATTATTTAAAAATAACCATATAACCACTTTCTAAATATCAATTTGGTTCCATAATGTTTTTATACATAGGAGAATCATATAAGGATTTGACATTATTCTAATCAAATAAATTTAATTCTTCATGACATTCCATAATCATTTTTTAATCAGATAAAACATCATTAATATTTTGAGAAACATAATTATAAATAAAATTATTATTATTATAATAATATATTAAGGAATTATTCTTTTTAAAACCTTTATTTACATAAATAATCTTACATTCCATGATCATATACACTCTCATGCTACAAAAACGTGTTGCTAATGAGACCTCAAGCATGCCTCCCTCTATGACATGGGATTCCAACTAGCAGTGGGGGTGTAATATATATAGTTGGGAGACTATACCTCTTGGTATAGAGTACCATACTATAGCGTAAAACCTAATAATATATATCAGGTTAATGGAAACGAATCATAAATAGTGTATAATAATATTGTGAAATAAAAAAAGGAACAAACAAACGAAATACAATGAATCATGTAATGAAAATATGATATGTAACAAACTTTCAATCTGAAATATATAAAATTAAAAGGATTAAATAACACTAAATAAACTCAAATGACCACAATAATAATCCCCATAATTATCCCTTATACCAAATCCATCGCATCCAATAAGAAAAAATATTAGAAAAATGCTCAATTGACCTTTTCTATATATGCATGATATATAGTTTTCTCAGGTACCAAACTACGACCTGAATTGGGTGTGAGTAAAGTTATGTTTTTCAATACCAATACGTATAAAAAACCTAGTCTAATAATTATACTATAAAATAATGTTATAATCATGTGTGTTCGTTTATCGATTAATACAATATATCAATCAAAATTCTTTAACAACATACTAGAATGTATCTTACCATGTTATACAACCAAGGAAACCATATCCCTAACCCATAGAACAAACACAAAACCAAGAATTAACATATCAGAATCACATAATTACATAAAAGTCCATATATATAATAATTTCATCCCCAATTAATAGCCCTATTTATAATAATTCTATCATCTAACTCTAGGCCAAGCCCTCTATATAATCATTTTATCCTCTTGGCATATCCCTATATATAAGCATTTTAGTTTGAGTCCCTATGCCAATACCTCTATAAATAAATTTTAGTATCAATTATGGATTTGGTTATAATATATAATTTTTTAATCAATTTATGAATAAACCTATATGTAATCATATCAGCATAAATCTCAACAATTCATAATATAATTTATATCACCATATCACATCATAATCTTCAATGGTTAATTATACAAATAACAATTTTAATTTCACATTCCCATTCATTTATATCTCTAATGATCAAATGTAATATCAATAATAAATATGAAATTACCTAGGGATTATATATCATGAAGTCACTAGATGTATTATGTCATGATACAAACACTTTAAACTATTATTTATTTTTTTACTATTCAATGGTTTTCTCACCCCAGGGGTATCCAAAATCAATGTAATAGAAATAATTGATTCCAAAGGTTTATAAAAAATGTTCCAATCTGTTGTTAATCATTAATCAGTGAATAATTATAATTATAGTACATGTTATGTTAGAAAAATTAAAATATTTCATATACATAAAAATTAAATAGACAATATGGTATGTTTAATCCTCATACCTTTATATGTGGATCAATGCAACACTTCCAATGGTAAATTATAATATGGGATAAGGTCCAAATTACAGAATTAAGAACCAAGTTCATGTTTTATAATGACAAAACCCAATATAAAATTGGGGTATAGTGATTTTGACTACCGCAATGGGGAATTATGGAATATGAGGGAAACATAATAAGAAACACTCACCAAGGATCAGATGTGTAATTGGGACGTTCAAACTAGATTATGACACTCCAAAATCGCATGGAAATTATCCTTGGGTTTAGTGGATATGGAATCATTTGATGGAATGAAAAAATCATACCCACGTACTGAATAAAATAGTTGGGTCTGAGGAATACATGGCATATAATACTTTCATGTAGTGCGTTTTTAAATTAAAGAGATATGTTGAAAACCCCATCGCTCAGGTTTAATATTTATCTAGATCAATTATTAAATGTTGTGGATTTTATTTAAAACATGTAACCACTTCACATCATGAACATCTTCACAACATGTTTCTAATGGTAGTTACACATCATGTATCATATAAAAAACATGCAATATTAACACAATCAATTGTTGAGAGAAAAATGTTGTGAATGTTCCCATACCAACTTTGATTCTATCCAAACTCAAAAAAATTATGTAATCCCATTTAATACATTTTTACACAGTTACAATCATTTAAAAATAATACATCCCTGATATTTATGTCATTTTCCAAAACAATGTCTCTCTATAACCGAACAAGTCTCACCCACCAGAAATAAATGTTAATGGAAACACCAATGAATGATGTTAAATGAAAGAACACAAAGAGGGATGTACATGGAAAATGACAGGATATTACGAACTCCCCACCCCATAACATCTCATCCCTAAGATTCTTCTAGCATCACTATGAGGTCTCGATGAACATTTTTCCACAATAATAACAAATTAGTCTCCCTCTCCCAGGTCTCCTTGTAAAAACATCCATGATTTCAATACACTTGAATGAATGGTATTATACTACCCCAGAGATACAACTTATTCTACTCCATAGTCTGTATCATATTCTTTTCAAAGGACCACCATCATAAATCTCAACTTTCTCAATGTCTACAGGGTGAGAAGATTTAGGATAACAACTCAGAAGTTGCAACAAGTGAAACACATCATGTATAGAAATTTATCATTTTGGAAGGGTAACCAGTACACCATTATACTGACCCGATCCACAATCTCAAACATCTCTAGAAACCTAGGAACTAATTTTCCTTGTTTCTTAATATAGAATATCCCTAAACTAAGAGACACCCTAAGGAAAACAATATGACCAATATCAAACTTCAGAGGTCCTATTCGGTGGTAAGTGAATATTTTTTGCATCTCTACATTGTCACTAACTACCATTTGATCAACTAAACATACTCATTTATCTCTTTAATGAAACCATGTCCAACCAGCACTAAATCACCCAACTCCATAAAATAATGAGGTGGACAAAAACATACCATTCAAAGCTTCGAATGGTCCCATGTTGATATGTTCTTGGAACCTACAAATTTATGAACACCATATTACTTCCATACGATGCTCCCATGACGCATTAAATAAAATAATGTCTCATATCATATCATCCATAACATGAATCATCTTCTTGACTTTTACTTTATTCTTAGTATGATTGGTGGTGCTCAAAATAGCTTACAATCCTAGATCTTTCTAAACACCCTACATGAACCATGATGTTAAATGAGAATCTATGAATGAAATGATACTCCTCAGAAAACAATGAAACAAAAAAATCTCACACATATAAGAACTATCTAGATAACTGAAATTTATGGTATTCTTGAGGTTTAATATATGTGATTCCATTATTATTTGATCTATTTTACCCATTATTAATCATTATTAAAGGTTATCTTGGTAAATCTTTTCATAAAATATGTATTGAAATTATACCATCTCCCCCTAGTATAGGAAGGGGAACCAACAACCCAGATAGACTCTAATTCAAGGATTTCAACTACTAACATATGAAAACACTCACTAAAAATCCCTCATCAACCTTATTCATTCCTCACCACCAATACTATCTACCAATATCACGATTTATAATTGTAAAAATGTGATATACATCATGTCGATAATCATTTAACTCTCCCATATTCCCCTCATTCAAGCATATTTGAACCCATAATTGGCCATAAAAAAGAAGAGAATTTTCATTTAAAATATATCATCATGATGGTCTCTCCCCACAATATAATCATATAATAAAAATTAATCCCTCTAAATTAGATAAATGCTCTGGCATAATCTGATCGAAATCATGGGTATAATAGATTTTGAAGTCAAGGATACTCATCCCTAAAACTCCTAAACAACTATTTACATGTCTAATAATGTTTCCACCATCCAAAAATAATAGCAAGACTCTTGTACTACCTCTATCACCATCTTCCAGCTCAAATAATAAACTATGTCATTACCCAAAGCATCAACAATGACATTACACTTTCCTAGCGTATAATCCATCTCAATGTCGAAGTACTATAGATACTCGTCCCATATCCTATGGCATTGGTCAAGGACTCACTAGGAAAATATGTACCATAAGATCTTATGGTTTTTGTACAACACATTACCCTCTTCCATAATATAGTGTCTCTATAATATAATAGCATATATCACTGCATCTAACTCCAAATTGTGAGTAGGATCATTTCTATCATACGATCTCAGCTATCTCGAGCCATAATAAACCACTCAATCCTATTATATAAGAACTTATCTAACTAAATCATTGGATTCACCATAGTACATGATATGTAAATTACAAATCACATTTAATATAAGGACATGTGATGAGGTTATTCTTCAATTAAACTCAAAAAAATATCCGTCATAAGCGTTTGAACAAAAAAAATTCACCCCTATCATGGTCAACCAAGATATCAGTGATGATGGGTTGGAGATGTCTAGGATAGAGCACTGATAATAACCTAATAAAGCCAGAAAATTATGAATCTCAAAGAAATTCTTTGGTATCTCCCATGATACCATTGCTGAAACATTCCCAAGTTCAGTTGACACTTCTTCCTTTGAGATGTCTTTTTCCAAGAAGTGAACATTATCAATCAAGAAATAGCATTTGGGTAGCTTGGAATAATATTTATGCACTCTTAATGTATTGAAGGTTATGTCATGCTATTTGGCATGATCATCTACTGACTTCATGTACACTAATATTTCATTGAAAAAGACCACCATATACCCATCTGAAAAAGGATGAATGATCTGATTCATCAAGAAGATTAGTATCATTAGTGGATTCATCCACCCAAAAGACATCACTACAAATTCATAGAATCCCAGTATACACCTAAAATAACTCCATGGTATTTTTGAAGGTCTCACGCTCAACTGGTGATTTCTAGATATAAAATAGACCCTATGGAAGATCGTAACGCCTATCATAGAATTAAAGAGATCATCAATTCATGGAATTTGGTATTGATTCATGGATGTCATTTGTTTTGATATTTGATAATACACACAGAGTAGAAATTACCATCATCCTTCATGGAAAAAAGAACTCGATTACCCCATAGAGACATACTAGTCTATATAAAAAAATTAGCTTCCAGATCATCTAATAGAAATTTCAACTCTCAAATATCTTTTGGTGATATCCTCTATAGCGGAATGGAAAGATGATCTACTCCTGACACTAACTCGATCATAATATCATGTTATCACTTAGGAATTAAACAATAGAATAGATCCAAAATATATCCTAAAAATGTTCTACATATATGTAAAGAATCCATATGTTTTCCACCGTCATCCAAAACAAGACAATCCATAAGTGTTGTGAGACACTCCAATATGCACTGAATTGGTCCTATAGGACCAGTTTGAGGATCTCACACACTCGTGTGAGAATAGCTACCTTATACTTGTAATATATAGGTAACTCTGCTCAAGTAAAAGTAAATATGATCCTAGAATATTACTATATATTAAATACAAGGAATAAAATAAAAACTATTCATTTCCATCCCAAATGGTTCTATCATGAAATGATAAATACCAATCTCAATAAAACACAAGTTCAGGTGTTCTATAATATTTGACCAGTCTCCCAATGGTATCTCTATGGTCCATGAACAGTGAAATATTTCCACAACCATTCCCAAATTATTTTTAAATAGATGAAATAGAAAAGGAATTAAATGCTCCTATATCAAAAAAATTAAAATGTAAATGACAAAAACATAGTACTACTAGTGAAATAATCTCTTTATACAACAATTTCTAGAGTTGTCTCAATAAGGTGCATCTAACCATCCCCTCTTCCATGGGATCTAGATTTACTCCCCTGAGATATTACCTATTTTTATCACTACCATTCTCATTATTGGGTGCCATATCCCCTACTTTGACCTGAACATCATTAGGAACTCCGGGTATCTTTCCTATAATGAGTTGTTTAGTTTTTTATAGAATGTTGTACATATCCTGATCACATTAAACATCAATACATTATGATGTTTAGAAAAAAACATCTAAAGATAGCCCATCCTACAATAAGAATGCAGATGCAAAGCTGGGTAGGGATATTAACGTCACTTGTGGTCGGGCATGCCACACTAATAGAACCAAATTGAAATATAATTCATAATGGTTTCACAGTTCCCTGAATAGTCTTCCCATTGGTTCCTTGGTGGAAACTGTCATAGCATTTCTTCTTTCCACTATAAGAAAAGATCCTAATATGTGTTGATGAAACATCATGTTCACTAAATAAATCCACTATTAGATTCTATTTTTATGATTTCGTACTCAATTGATCACATTTGAATAACTACAGAAGAAGAAAAATAGTCACCTTTGGAATTTTCTCATTGTGACGTCCTTCAATAAAACATCCTTCCCTAGAGATCTCATCCCCAAATAATGATGGGGAAAACACAAAAGGTTAGGGAAAAATTCAATGTATTCTATCACTATGATTTACTCATATTGCAGTTTCAAAAACATGTGAGACTTATCATCCCATATTGTCTATAGATAAATGTTTCTCAAGAAAATCACCACACCATATTTTTAAGATAACTACTCTTTCTTCCTAGACTGCTATAGACTATCCCCCCAATGCTTGGAAGGTCCACAGATTATATAAATAAGAAGCTTCACCATCTTCTCTGTAGGTGTCTTGGGATGCATGGATATCATCGGGACAAACTCAATCTAGGAATCCATTGCCTGGGGGATTCCCTCCCTAGTGAACAATGGCAGATGTTGTAGCTGAAACTCACTCTTCATCTTTGACATCAAATGTACAGTGGAAATAGTTTTCCTTTCTAAGAATCATATGAAACTCAATTATCATTCACGGAGATTAACATCCATATTGTCCTCAAGAGATATGGAAAGATATATTTCAATTATGTTAGGATAAGGTTGATTTCCACTCAATGGATGATCAAATCAATGAATATGAAGGGGAATTTTTTCTACAGAACAACCACAATCTCTAGAACATAGTCTATTATAACAAGGTTATCCTCAAGATGTTAAATAAACTGATAACCACTATGTTTGGTCTCTCTAAACATGACATATCTGTGTTTCATTATGACATATCAGTTCTCTAATTATATTTTTTAGATATAATAGTTATATCATACTGAAATTTATAAAGGAAAGTATATATCATATGAAATAAATATGCACCAATCATGAAAAATTCATGGAATTATATATCCCACTATGTATATCATGATGAATTCATACTCATCTTGTGTTATACGAGGACATGCATAGAAATTTACAGAAATGCTTTCATCATGAAAAAAATAACACCACATAACATTTTAGTTACTCATAATGAAATATCATCAACTATAACAAGTGGCCAACATAAACATAATTCTCATCCCGGGGCACAAATATTTCCACACAAATATGGGATAGATACTCACCTAAAAATTATCATTACCATGTCCCGAGAAATACTAGTATCATTAAAAACATTTCCATTGATTAATGAAATAGAAATGGAAAACATTCTCCTATGAAACCACTTTGTAATGTTCCATAATATTTCACTCTCTCAAAGAGCCATAAAAGGTTGATTACAAGAGATAAGTGTTATTTTATAAACAACAGAGAGTGATAAATAATAATAGGGATGTGATATGTATTTTGGGAAGTCTATAAATCCTAAAATAGATTATAATACATTGGAATAATCTATAATAATAAATACCAATGTAACCGAAAAATAGTCTAAAGAGTTTATCATATAATTGGGAAATAATATGAGGAAAAAATATTAAAGTAATAATTAATCATGTAAAGATATGTTGAAATTTAACTAAATTAAAAACTAAAAATAATAAAAATAAAAGAATAACCTAACAATGAATAAACTCAAAATACTCTTTTTAGAAACCTCATCTTGGTATCATCTCCAAACTCAATCCCATCCAGCAAGCAATAAAATTAGAAACATGTTTCCTTTCTTTGTCAAAACATGGATCCATGTAATCCTATTATGTACCAAACTGAGGCATGAATAGGTTGTAAGTAAAAAATAGTTAGTCAAGACCACCATGTCTAAAAACCCATATGATAAACATTGTATACAATAATGTGATAACAAATTTATTAATTATTATATTTACATAATACATCAATCAACCCACTTCAGCACCATTCTAGCATGTCTTGGATCTAGAAACAAAACCATGGGAACAATAACTTTAAACCATATAATAGACACACAATCAGGAAGTTACATATATTTATCCAAACATCCCTAGTAAAATAACTATATTTAAGCATTTAATTATGTGGGAATCACCCTATATATGACCACTTTTCATGTATCTCAAGGATGATCCCCCTATATAAGAATTTTAGTCTCTGGGAATATCCCTATATATTATTTTTTTCATGGATATCACAGAAATCCCTCTATATAATAATTTCAGCATCTATCTGGGTGTATCCCAATATATATATATTTATCATCAATCTTGTCATATCTAGATACATAATATTTTCAACATAAATTTTAAAAATCGATAAAAAAAAGGATATCCCAATACCACATCGTAAGCCTCAATGGTTTATTATGAAAATTATCATTTTCTAATCATTTAGAAAATAGTTTTAATCTCAAATGATAAATAATAAAATCCATATGAAATAATCCATTTACTGGGCATTTTATATCGATAAATGACCTATGGTCTCATGCCATCTTAAAAAAAACATAATCCATTTCCCATGTTCTGATTATTCAATGGTTTTCTAATCTCATAGGTATCCATATGCCTGTACACATCAAAAATTGAATTCAAAGTGATAAAACCAATGTAACAATCCAATATTCACTATTAATCCAGGAATTAATTAACTAACGAGAATTGCAATGCCCCGACCCCGGTTACCTAGAGTTTGTGCATTATTACGTAACATTGGCATGATCACAAAAGATCATGTCTCGAAAGACCGATTAGTTTACTAGCCTCGAAAACACTAGATAAATTCATAAATGTTACATTTCATCATAAAGTGAAAAAATACAATAAAAAAGTCTCCATAGTCCACAATCATATCCTCTTCTGACTATCCCAACATGTCATTCATAAAATACCTCTTCACATCCTGGAAAATAAAACATTGAAAGGGATGCGCTCAGATGCTTAGTAAGGATAACAATATAGCGGAAGCTTTCATAAATAAACATAAAAATTTAAGGCAATGTATGACTAAAACAAAAGCCTTTTAAACATGAACTTCAACATAATATGGAAAAAGTAAAATTAGATAACACCATTTAATTATTCACATAGATATTCTACTGGTCGAATAATCACATGCAATATCAATAACCACTTTCATAATGATGGAATGCGTAATGCCAGACTATCATAACCACATAGCCAAGGCCTCGTGCCAAGACTAAAAATAAGATTTTGTCAAGGCCTCATTCCAAGACACTATTTTGTCTCATGAGACCTTCCGATGCATCGAGAAGCTATAGCGGGATCCACTCGTCAGTTATTAAGTCCAATGCATTTCTCATATGAATAGGTTTAAACATATCATAAACCATAACATAATCGTATCACATAAAACATGAATAAATGAAACATAAAATTTCCACATTTCAATCACAAGATATCAATAGAACACATTGATATAATAAAAACACTTTCAAAACTAGTTTCAATACCAAAATGAAAGAAAATTAAAAATTTTTATTTACTTTTCATTTTAAAAAAGTTATGGCTTGTAGAGGAAGCTGAAACTCAAATAATGGTAACGGCGACGGAGAATTCGTTGTCGCCGCATACGTATGACATGAAAAACATTACCTTTTTTTCATTTAGTAAAACACTTTGTATAAAAATATTACTTTTGAATAAATGTAAAATTCAAAGGGGTTTATACATCGTATAAAAGAAATTCGAGTATAAAACAAAATATGCCTCTATAAATGGAGATTGAGAGGAAGTCCTTTAAAAAGATCAATTTTAAAATAAAATAGATCTATTATGTGTATTCACTAAAAGTAAACATAAAAAAGTACAAATACAATATATGACATAATAATATCATGACATGATTTGAAAGTAGGAGATTGACCCAAAGAACGAAAATTTGGTTAAGAAGTTCCCTTACCTCGTGTCCGACTTCACTCGACTGTTATTTAATCTCCTGAATAATAAACTAGAGTTAATTTCTATTATCTTAAGAACATTTTTCATGTTCATTATTACTTTTATATCACTTATTAACATGTTATGAACATTATTTAATTATTTATGTTAATAACGGTTATTTTGTCGATCTTTGGTACTTGAGTCAAAAATAAACTTCTTATAATTACAAGTTGTTCATGTGGTGAAATATCCATTATATCCACAATTATATTCATGATTTAGATATCATATATATCATATATATCCAGTATATACATTCATTCATAATATTACGTAACATTTAGAGGTAAGAAATGAAATACACCGTTCATGGAGACGGTAAGTCATACAAACGCATTAACGCTACATTCATTTCTATTTCATATTTAATGGAATGAAATCATAATTATATAAAATTATATTATAATTACAGTATAATATCATATATAATATCATTTACTCCATCCTTTTTACATCCCACATATGGCATTAACGATTGAAATCACTTTGAGAGGGCGGTAGTCCGCAATTCCTAAAATGAAGATATCACGTTTACCCATAATGTAATCCATAAAGGTATGCCATAAATGAAAAATACATAAGCTTAAGTAAAACACAAACATATTATATATCATATATAAATATAGTGACATCTTAATAGCCACCTTTGAATGTGTTATATGGGTGTTGAACAATCATCATTTTGTGAAGTAGAAATTCACCATCCACAGAAACAGTATGTTCTTTAACCATTAGATGTAGGTGTGTGTAAGTGTAGCTCGGATCCTTATTATAACAACATCCTAGTATATTGAGTATACTGTTGTTGTTACAAATGAAATGAATAAAATTGAGTTTAAGGGGTTGGAGAAGCAAAATAAAACAAAATAACATAAAAGAATACATTACCTTAAAATCGGGTAACTCTTTTTGATTTGAGCCAAAGGCTTCCTTGGGAAGAATTATGCCTAACGTTAGGCTTCTAGGAGTAATAGAGGGAAGTTTAGAGAGTATATGGGTAGTGGTTGGCCGAGCCAAAAGGCTTTGAAGGTGTGAGTAAGGTGGTAGTGGTGGGGGGCTTTTATAAGAGGAGAGGAGGGGCACTCTTGGAATGTCATGAAATGTTACTTTATTATATAATGATTTTTGGATTTAAAAGGTCCCACACTTATATATTTTGAGAATAATGAGACGAGGGTTCTAAATATACTTAGACAATAGGTTTTTGAAAAGTGTAAGTCTTAGATTTTACATTATCTTTTCATTTTATTTAAATCGATAATTAATGAGGTAATCGATGCATCATCATGGTGTCATAAAATATATAATTTATTTAATGTCTAAAAATTATAATAAAAATATCATGATGTAGAAAATCGTTTTGGACATATAATGAGTATTTCTAGTAGAAAAGTTACCTTATAAAATCCAATGTAATAATTGTTTTAGTAAAACAACTCATTTTTGTGGCAGTTTTATTTTTACATTAAATAAAAAGGTATTATTGTGATTTTCGTACCCAAGTGGCTCAATGGGGTCCCCAAGATGACCCATGGATTGTAATGGTTTTCCATGACTCATCCAATAAGTTTAGGACAAGTGTAAAGGTACTTCCATATTTTTATAATATCATTTTTACCTTAAATTTCACTAATTACCTTTAAGCGCGATTAATTAAACATAAATGATACTATTCACCAAAAAATTATTTTAATCCCATTGATCCACAGTTTACTTCGTAATGAAAACCATGTATGTTGTATTTTTGAAAATAAAATCCCAGAAGTGGTAATGTTTCATTTAAATGAAAAATCAGTTTTTTTAACTACCACTTAGTGGTTTCACTATTCATCAAAATTGAAGTTTTTCAGAATAATGCCACAATTTCACCCTAAGCTATAATTGATATTTTGAATACAAAAATGTTGTCTATTTTAAAAAATTTCAAACATATATGTTTTATTAATCAATTTTATAATTAATTCCCGCGGTCACAACAAATAGCGTGTTTTTAAGAAACAATATATATCAAAAGATTGACAATTCTTTATGTCCAATTTCAAAGTGAAATAAATTCCAATGACCACCATTGGATAAAATGGTAAAAATATATTGTAATTATTTTTTAAAACCACTCAATAGTATAATTTATCAATATAAATTATTTTTATTAAAAAAGTTGTTTTTAAGTATTTTTCACTATTCATAAAAAATTGGATGTTCTCAGAAAAATACCAAAAATTCAACATAGGCTAATTTTGATATTTTGAATACAAAAAATGAAGTCCATTTGTAATGATAAAATTTATAAAATTTTAAAAAATAGCTATTAATATTTATAACGGCTACTTTGATTGGTTGTGGTGTGTGTTAGAACTCGATGTTGCGTACAACACACGCTACTGTATTATTCAAAGAGAAGTGTATCGTGGAAGCTTGGGGTGTTACATTCTCCCCTAATTCAATAAATTATGTCCTTGCAATTTGAAATTTGTCTTTGAAAATAAAAGGTTGGAAATAGAAAATACCTTTGTGGAAAACCCACATCAGAAATAAGGTTAATAAAAATATAACTTTAAAAGAAAGAAAGATAAGTTCAAAGGTCTCCTGAGATAGCCCATACTAGGATTCTATGAAAATATGGATATGGAAGGAAAACAAACCATCGAGGACAGATGGAGAGTTGTAGAAAACAGGATTAGGAGAATGTTCACCACAAGAAAATCACAAACTTGTGATTGGTTAAACGATCATTGAATCCCCAGTTGGAAAAGTTAACCGGCAACGTTTTTGTATTACGTTACCTTTTATAAAGTTGAGGAATTTATTTAGGATATTTACTAAGAACGTAAGGAAATATACTTACTTGTCATTTAGACTTTCTTTCTTTAATAAATATTTACCACAAACCCATCATTCACTCCAAAAGGTAATAGAACACAAAAATATTCTGTTTATCCTAATTGTATAAGGTTCCAAATATTAACATATACCATTTAGATTATGAAAACATTTTTGTAATAACCAGGGAATTCCTGTAGGCTAGTGGTAGGTAATAAAGGAATGTCGCACTATGGTTGTGGGTTCGATTCCTGCAGCTTTTTCCGACGCGACGGGTTATCCCCCAACCTGCAGGTTGTCCTTTTCCAAAAAATATAGTATTATAATATTCCAAAAGTAATCTTCAGAAATGTTTTAACCTTAAACAATACTATCCAAAGTTCAACATAATCCATTCCAACCTTTATAGTTATCCAAAATACCTCTACCTAGACTATCTCTAAAAGTTCTCTAAATTCCAAAATCAATTGTAACAACAGATTCCCAAAACAATGTAAAGTTTCACTTATTGTCACATACTAAAAATATGATTACCTTAATCATATTAAAACCTTAATGAAACAACAAGTACTGCGGTACAATCCTTATATATATCACATTATCCTTATAACCAAAATATAATCCTTGAGTCCAAAAGCTCCAATACATTAATTATTCCACTTCAACTGTAGTAACAACATAAGATTGTCCTTGATCCCTTGGACTTCTCGGAGGTAAGTTTTTTCCTGACGCTTAGGACATTCATTTGAATAATGCCCCATTTCCCTACAATTGTAGTATTCAACATTAAAAGCCTCATTATTTCTCTTGCAATCACGAGCCTGGTGACCTTTTTCTCCACATTTATAACAAACTCTCATTCCATTCAGGCAAGAACCGAGGTGATTTTTCCCACAATTATCACATAATGGAAAATCCTTCTTTCCCTTTTTCCCTTTATTTGTCTATTGTTCCACCGTTCTATTCTTCTCTTGCTTTACCTTATTGTCATAAGATTTAAGGAATTCCATTTCCGTCTTGATAGCACATGAGAAAATATCTTCATATGATGAGAAGGCTTGTGAGACTAAGGCTCGACCGAGAAACGGTTTTAACCCATAAAAGAAACGATCAATCTTACTTCTTGGGTTGCGTATATAATCTGCAGCATGCCTCGCTAACCTTGTATAGTTAGACTCATACTTTGCGACATTCTTATCCTCCTTCTGCCTCAGACTCATAAATTTCCTTTCCATATCTGCTTGATGGTCATGTGGAAAGTATTTTTCTAAGAAAAGCTCATTGAACTCCCTCCATTATATATTTGATACTTCTTCATCTTCCTTTGTATTTTGAATCAACGACCACCATTGATCAGCATCTCTAGTGAGGCGGTAAACTTCCATGACAACCTTCTCCCTTTCTCTACTCCCCAAGGCGTGGAATATTTTCTCTAAGGAGTTTATCCATTGTTTAGCTACTAATATATTTTTACCCCCATTAAATATTGGTGGGTTTTTCCTCATGAAGCGGTCTAACATTGATCCTCCACGTTGCGGATCAGGGTGCTCCATACGAGTAAGGTTATTATTCATAACCTGAGTGAGTTGTCCCAGTATGGTAATAAGTTGATGAGGACCAGTTGTATCTCCAACTCCACAATAATTATCTTGAGCAGGAGGGAAATCCCTACACGGAGTGCGTGCATTGATACAGATTCCATTCCTTCTACTATGCGCCATTTATAAACAATGGAATAAACTAGATTAGTTTATGAATCAAAATACATAATTCCATACTTGTAAAACACTTAACATTAATTGAAATATTTATGGATATAATCCATAATCATAAAAATGTTTTCTTTGAGGATATATATACTCATATCCCGGGAGTTTCATAACCAAGAGTACAGCAAGGCCCGTTGTCGTGAACCAGTTCCCGTTTGAGTCTAGCTCAATGCGTTGTTTTCGGGTTTTACCCCTAGGTACATCTGTTCCAAATCCACCTCTACCTGCTCGTATCCAGAGAGGGATGTATTTCTCAGAAAACTCACAAAATCACTATAATACCAAAATTTTAGGAAGTTCCTATATACTAATCCTCAAATTTTATCTTAGGTCTATGTGCTCTAATCTGAGTTTATATAAATATAGATTCCAAGGTAAGTACTAAAATTCCTCTGATACCAACTGTAACGCCCCGACCCCAGTTACCCAGAGTCAGTGCATTGTTGCGTAACATTAGCATGATCACAAAAGATCAAGTCTTGAAATACCGATTAGTTTAGTAGCCTTGTAAACACTAGATACATTCATAAATGTTATATTACATCATAATGTGAAAAACTACAATAACAAAGTCTCCATAGTCCACACTCATATCCTCTTCTGACTATCCTTGTAGGTCATTCTTAAAATAATTTTTCACATCCTGGAAAATAAAACATTGAAAGGGGTGAGTTCAGATGCTCAGTAAGGATAACAATATAGCGGAAGCTTTCAGAAACAAACCTAAAAATTTAATGCAATGTATGACTAAAACAAAAGCCTTGTAAACTTAAACTTCAACATAATATTGAAAACTAAAATTAGATAATGCCATTTGCTTATTCAAATAGATATTCTACTGGACGAATAATCACATTCAATATCAATAACCACTTTTATAATGATGGAATTCATAATGCCAGACTATCATAACCACGTAGCCAAGGCCTCGTGCCAAGACTACAAATATGATTTTGTCAAGGCCTCCTGCCAAGACACTAGTTTGTCTCATGAGACCTGCTGATGCATCGAGGAGCTATAGCGGGCTCTACCCATCAATTATTAAGCCCAATGCATTCCTCATATGAATATGTTTAAACATATCATAAACCATAACATAATCATATAACATAATACGTGCATAAAGGAAACATAAAATTTCCAAGATAGGACATAATAATATCATGACATAATTTGAAAGTAGGAGATTGACCCAAAGAACGAAAATTGGGTTACGAAGTTCCCTTACCTCGTGTCTGACTTCACTCGACCGTTCTTTAATCTCCTGAATAATAAAATAGAGTTAATTTCTATTTTCTTAAGAACCTTTTTCATGTTCATTATTCCTTTTATATCACTTATTACCATGTTATGAACATTATGTAATTATTTAAGTTAATAACGGCCATTTTGTCGATCTTTTGTACTTGAGTCAAAAATAAACTTCTTATAATTACGAGTTATTAATGTGGTGAAAGATCCATTATATCCAGCATTATATTCATGATTTAGATATCATATATATCATATATATCAAGTATATACATTCATTAATAATATTACGTATCATTTAGAGGTATGAAATGAAATGCACCGTTCATGGAGACGATAAGCCGTACGTACGCATGAATGCTACTTTCATTTGTATTTCATATTTAATGGAATGAAATCATAATTATATAAAATTATATTATAATTCCAGTATAATATCAAATATAGTATCATTTAATCCATCCTTTATACATCCCACATATGTCATTAACGATTCAAATCACTTTGAGGGGCGGTATTCTGCACTTCCTAAAATGAAGATATCGCGTTTACCCATAATGGAAACCATAAAGGTATGCCATAAATGAAAAATACAGAATCTTAATTAAAACATAAAAATATTATATATCATATATATATATATATAGTGACATCTTAATGTCCACCTTTGAAGGTGTTATAGGAGTGTTGAACAATCATCGTTTCGTGAGGTAGAAATTATACATCCATAGAAATAGTATGTTCTTTAACCATTATATGTAGGTGTGTGTAAGTGTAGCTTGAATCCTTATTATAACAACATCCTAGTATTTTTAGGATACTGGTGTTGTTACAAAAGAAATTAATAAAAAGAGTTTAAGGGGTTGAAGAAGCAAAACAATTGAAAATAACATAAGAGAAGACATTACCTTAAAATCGGGTAACACTTTTTGATTTGAGCCAAAGGCTTCCTTGGGAAGAATTATGCCCAATGTGAGGCTTCTAGGAGTAATAGAGGGATGTTGAGAGAGTATTTGGGAAGAGTTTAGCCGAGCAGAAAGGCATTGAAGGTGTGAGTAAGGTGGTAGTGGTGGGGACCTTTTATAAGAGGAGAGGAGGGACACTCTTGGAAAGTCATGAAATGATACTTTATTATATAATGAGTTTCAGATTTTAAAGGTCCCACACTTATATATTTAGAGTATAAGGTGATAAGGGTTCGAAATATACTCATCCAATAGGTTTTTGACAAGGTTAAGTCTTAGATTTTACATTATCTATTCATTTTATTTAAATCGTTAATTAATGAGGTAATCGCTGCATCATCATGTTTTCATAAAATATTTACTTTATTTAATTTCTAAAAATTATAAAACAAATATCATGATGTAGGAAATCTGTTTTTATTTCCAATGAATATTTTTAGTAGAAAATGTACCTTATATAACCCCATGTAATAATTGTTTTAGTAAAACAACTCATGTTTGTGACAATTTTATTTTTATTTGAAATAAAAAGTTATTATTGTCATTTTCTTACCCAAGTGGCTCCATGGGGTCCCCATGTTGACCCATGGATTGTCTTGGTCTGACATGACTCATCCTTTAAGTTTATGACAAGTGTAAAGGTATTTCCATATTTTTATAATATAATTTTTACCTTAAATTTCACTAATTACCTTTAATCGCGATTAATTAAACTTAAATGTTACTATTCACCAAAAAATTATTTTAATCCCATTGATCCAAATTTTACTTCCTAATGAAAACCATGTATGTCGTATTTTTTAAAATAAAATCACAGAGGTGTTAATGTTTCATTTAAATGAAAAATTGGTTTTTTATCTACCACTTAGTGGTATCACTATTCATCAAAATGGAATTTTTTTAGAAATATGCCAAAATTTCACCCTAAGCTATAATTGATATTACGAATTCAAAAATGATGTCTATTTTAAAAAATTCCAAACATATAAGTTGTATTAATTAATTTTATAATTAATTCCCACTGTCACAACAAATAGAGTGTTTTTAATAAACAATATATATCAAAAGATTGACAATTGTTTATGTCCAATTTCAAAGTGAAATTAATTCTAATGAACACCATTGGATAAAATGGTTAAAATATATTTTAGTTATACTTTAAAATCACTCAATAGTATAATTTATCACTATAAATTAATTTTATTAAAAAAGTTGTTTTTATGTATTTTTTACTATTTATAAAAAATTGGAAGTTCTCAGAAAAATACAAAAAATTCAACATAGGATAATTTCGATATTCCGAATATAAAAATGTAAGTCCATTTGGAAAGATAAAATTTATAAAATTTCAAAAAGTAGGTAGTACTATTTGTAACGGCTACATTGATTGGTTGTGGTGTTTGTTAGAACTCGAAGTTGCGTACAACACAAGCTACTATATTATTCAAAGAGAAGTGTACCGTGGAAGCTTGGGGTGTTACAGGAATGTTACATTGTAACAACAGAAATATTACATATACATCACTATCAAATAGTCCATAAGGTTTGTGATAGAACCCATTGATTTTTCTATTGATCAATACAATTATTCCAATGAATAACCCCATCAATTTATTAATTAAAAAATGTTGAAAGAAGAACTTACATCATATCATATATAAATAAAAATAGAAAACAACCATATGATTTACCAATAAAATAAGAAATGATGTACGAGATGGGAAACCTAATAAGAAACACTCACCAATGATATGATGTGTAATTTGGATGTCTGGAAATGAATAAGAGTCTATAAAATGTCCTTGAAATCATCCTTAGGTTGAGAGGAGGAGGATTAATATTTTGAAATGAAATAATCATACTCGCATACCAATTAATACAGTTGGGTTCGAGGAATTCACAATATGTAATCAATCAAAGTTTGTATTTCTCAATTAAAGAGATACACTGAAAACCCCACTACATCAGATTAATATTTATCTTGATCAATATTTACATGGAATGAATTAAGAATAAGTCAATTGACCACTTCCAATAATGAATTAGTTCATCAAATGTGTATAGATGCAATTACATGTAATTTAACATATACATGAAATGTAATTGTCTAACCAATTGTTTTTCAGCCCAACATCTATAAAAGAGCCGGAACCACCCCTAACGCCATCCAAAATCATGGAAAACCTCATAACATAATTTGACACTTTTATAACTATAAATTATTGATTAATAAAAATATAAATCCGTAAAAATTATGTTATTTTCCCCAACAATGGATCTTTGTCTCCAAATAAGACACAACCACCAATGTGTAAAGACAATGTAAAACCCAATGAATGATGTTAACATAAAAAATGAGGATTATACATTAAAAAATAAGGGATCATAAAATTATTAATTTTCCAACTGGATGATCATAAAATAATTTAAATTTTTATCAAGAGTAGGAAACGCCCATTTAAGAAGTACTCCCATCTATGAATATACTTGTTCATCAATGAAAAAGTCTATAAATTCTTCCTCAACCTATTCTAAATGATATTTTATTTCTCAAAATTTATTTTTATTAAATTTTTCGTAGATATTTTCTTGAACAACTCATTTTCTATTTTATAAATTCTATTTCCTTACATTAATTATAAGACCATAGAAAACTTCCTTCATCTGATTTTGAGTCAAAGTATTCATGAAAAACATTTGTATTAATAATTATAACATTTCATGAAAATAATTTTAATGGAACAACAATAGGATTCCTTAATTTAGAGAGTTTATATTTTGTTATGTTTTTGGATGTCCTAAGAAATATTTTATTTGAAAAATTATTTGTTGTGTCCACATCTTCGTCCAAAAATATTTTTGGAAGAGTTCTCATTTACAATTATCATAGATATTAATTAGAAGGGATTATTTTTATTTTCAACAAAATAATTTTTTTAATTCATAAGGGATTAAAAGTTATTGTTATACACATGATCATTATAGATTTTATCAACATCCATATTTTTAAAAATATCTACACAATAAAATATAATTCATAAAACATGATAAAATATTTCAAATATGATCACTTTTTGATATGAATGAAATTTAATTATTGTCTAATATTTAGGTTAATGAAAATTAATCCAGGTAAATACAATGTATACATCATAAATAACAAATAAATACATTTTACTGAATGAAAATTTGTTTTTTTTTGCAAAATAAATTCAAATTTGAAGGTTAAATTAGTTTTGAACTTTTGACTTATTATATGGAATTTAATGACTATTAATGTCTCTTGAATTGTAAGACTTAATAAAATACATAGGTTTTTTAGGTTTGAATACAACCATATCCAATACCTTTTGTGTTTTATAAATATTATTTAAAAACATAAAATTATCATGGTCTGATATTCTATGCCACCTAATATTGTCAGATTGTAATGAATTTAAACATTTGATATTTTGTTTATATTAACGAGAAAAATTAATTAAATTATTATTTTATTTAATTTTATTTATAAAACAAGAAATATTATGCATTTAAAATAATTTTTTTCACTTTTAAATTCTGCTTTCATATTATTATTATAATTATTGAGATATCTTTTAAATTACGATTAAATCCTTTAACAAAAAAACCATTGAAATGAAAAATTAATTTGAAATTAACATTAACCAAGTCCATTCAATTTTCCCTTTTAGTTATAATTAAAATTAACAAAACAAAAAGAAGAATTATTGAAATATTTAAATTTTCAAACGTAACTTATTAGATGTCATGAACATCCACTATCATTTTACCACACTTATTTTTTTCTTCCAGGATAAGAGTCCTATATGAATAGATTTAAGATGTATTTGTCACAAAAATAAATTTGTGTGAAATTAGGATAGAAAAATAACTCTTGGGAACCTGTATAGATGTTAAAAAAGAGTTTATAGGAAATTTAAAAGACACTGAGTTTGAGATAAAATCATGAGTGTGACCATGTGATTTTGGATAAATTATGAAATTTTCCCTTGAATAATGGTCAATTATTTTTTGTCTATATACTATAAAAAATTAAACCATTCATGTTGAACCTAAAAAATAAAATTTTATACCTATATGGTAAAAAAATCATATCTTGTAGTTTTAAATTATTTATTTTTTAATACATCATTTTTTATTAATTCCTACCATGAAAAAATATGGATAAATTTGATTTTAATCAAAAAATTTCATTTATAATTCTATCATTTCCCTCAAAAAATAAATAATACATAATTCATTGAGCTTCATCAAATTTAAAATGATAATCATTTGGCCAAAAATTAACATTTTGTAATCCTTATAGATCATCGCATTTTTTCATTGGATCTAAAATGCGAATATTACAATTTCGATTTTTTTATGAAAAGTTCGTTATTTTTTTAATATTTTTATTATTTATAAATTTATGATTGAGTCAATCAATATCTCCATATAAATCATATATGGAGTTATCATAAACATATTTATAATTTGATGAGATATAAAAATCACTAATTTATTTGGATCAATCCGTTATACATAGGATTGATGATTATTTTTTTACATCAGATTCATCACACAAATATGTATATAAAGTGTAACTACATCTATGTTTCAGTTAACTCCTTTATATTTTTGATTTTTTTTTCTCTAGATACTATAATTATTGATACTTTATAAGAAATGTTTAATTTTCCATTTTACTCTATATGTATAATAGATTACATCCTTATCGTCATTACCCTCCTTTTTATCTCCATTCTGTGGGTAAATAATTTTTTTTCTACTTCACTATCCTTTCATTATTTTTCCTAGGGAATCCTATACAACCTGGTCACTTTCAAAAAATTTCAATTCAGAATCAAAAAGTATTAGTGGAAACACGATCATTTTAATTACAATATGTACCATTCTTTATTTAATTTTTCTCATGAGTAATATTTTTCAATACCAATTCATATTGTAGTAAAGAAATGATAATAACATCTACTTTATTTTCTTATAAATTGTAAATTCATCAATTTATACCATTATAGAATTCCGTTAATTTAGTATAGATCTTAAATAACTTTCAACTAGAATAGAATTATTTACAATTTCTCTTAAATCACTCATTCCATTAACAATAGTTGTAAATCTGTGAAACATTTTATTAACTGTCTCTTCTTATAGATTATTTAATAACTTATACTCTATAATTAATATTCCAATTTTAGACTATATGAATTCATCCAATCATAGATGATTACATTGTAATATTTTTCAAATGGAATGTGTTATTATCCATGTATTAGTTTGACAATACACATTATAAAAAAAATTACACAATATTGATTACTCTATAGTTTATCACATAATTCAATTCATTATTAGCAAATAATTATTCATGATCAGCATTAGGGAGTATTTATAGTTTAACCATTATTCTCCAACTATTAATCCGTAGGTTTTTAAGAAAATATTCCTTGCCACACTTTCAATAACAAAAATAATTTCCACAAATTATTGGTGGTATCTGATGTGTATAACCATCATTAAATTTCATTTACATCATCTTAAAGGAAATATTATCCATTTGACTTTTTAGCTATGTATTTGAATATAAAAAAATGCTCTATCTATGAAACCTCCAATGATTCCAATTGTTTGGCCCAAATGAGAATGGATAAATAGTAAATATGGGGTGAATTAAAGATTTTAGATATTTTTAATAAAATATTGATGTTTTGTAAATGTAGTGTAAATATAATGTGAAATTAACATAGTGATTTTTCTATTTTCATGGATCTAAATTATCCAACTATACATATCACCACTCTCAAAAGATGATACACATAATACCCATGATAACAGAATCTATTATTTTATAATAATGTTACAAACCCTTACAACTAGATTTCTATAGATTATAAATTATACCCAAGATAATATTTTTTACTCCGAGTGGCATAACCCAATATCCCTACATTTTCACACTTGGAGACACATTGAAAATGATACCATTTAAATAGATATAAAATCATACCCTTCCATTTACCTAAACCAGGCCACCACAAATATCCATTCATTTTAACTATTATTAACGAATTGATAACACTTATATGGGTTAGTATAACCCAACATCTAGATTTTATGTGCATTATAACCATACATTATTAAGAAAATGAAATAAAAAAATTATGATCTAAAAAAATTAACATGAAATGATATAAGGGTTAAAGAATAAAGATTTTATCCAACACTAATGGTATAAAATAAAGATTTATATTATAGTGAAATATTTCATTACCATGTTGTGTAACATAGTAGAGTTCAGAAAACATCATTGATGTCGTTTACATGATATGATTCTATCAAAATCAATATATATACTTATTTTCAAAACAATATATTTAAAACCTAAACCCAATTTTCATTCATGATTCTTAATAAGACATGTTATTTCCACATTAAATGTTCATGAAAAGCAATCTCGTACAAGTTTAATATTACAATGAATAAAAGAAAAATATGTTTTACAATATAACATGTCATAAAAGTAAATTTAATAATATATTAAAAACGATATTATTGGAAACACCAATAAAATAAGAAATAAAGACTTTATGTATTTTAAATGACTCAAATCTAAAAATTTTATGTTTTATGAAAATAATTGGAATATTAAGAGACATTTGTTCAAATTTAATGATCATTAAATACAAAATAAAATATCCCAAATAAATTTCCATTGGAACAAAATAAGTACTGATTATTTAATAAATAATCCGTTCAAGATATACATATAAAAAACAAATTGTAATGCATAAAAAATTAAGATGAATATTTCTTAGTTTAAACCAAAATATAAATAATTTACTAAGTTAATGTTGGTCATAAATAATTTTATATCCATAAAGAGGAACCCACTATAAATTTCTATGATATTTATTATTTTATTTCATCATAATATAAATTTTATAAAATCAAATTTTTATTTAGAAGGATCCCACATAATTTTCAATGTGTTGATGTCCTAGAATAATCATAATGGTTTAAAAGGTATTAATTTGTTTATCACAAATGATTACATTAAATGAAAGTATTATCCTCAAAAATTTTATTCTTATAAGGCTTTTAGTTAACAATGTATTATGCTCCCACTTGAATTATTTGAATCAAGACACGTTCTACTCAAATGTATTATGCTCATTTCTACAATGGCTTACAATTGTGTCTTTTTAATTTTTATACCTCAATTATGTTTTTTGTACATAATATTAAGTCTTATGATCAATTAATATTCTCATTCCATTGTTAATTTTTTATATTGAGTCTAATATTTAAATATAATTGTATATGTGACATTTAAATACCCTTGATAACTCTTGTTAAATAGAAATAAGGATTGAAGTAAAATCTAATAGAAACTATAATTATAGTATAAATTATAGTATTATTATAAAAATAGTCAATCATGTATCCACATAAAAAATTATGACGGTAAAAATATGGCATTCCATAATCCATTTCAAAATAATACCCAGAGATAATATCCGAACATGTGTTACACCCTTACATATAACTGATGATATACCTTTAATAAATGGATGTGTTATTTTTTATTTCAAGCTCTATGATGTGAGGATATTTATTAAATGATATAGGAACATACAAATGAACATAAAAAACTCTATTTCCAACTTCCTTGAAAAAACACTTGACCTAAATTTGTTATACCAGGTGTAATTTGAATATTTATTGATCTATTTTATTGGTTGGTTGTAGTGTGATCCTTAATAGGGAATGGATATTACATATAATAATCTGAATATATTATTGGTAATTAACGTTGATAGTACTAACTAATTATTTTTCACCCATCATTACTGAACTAATTTTGTTCGTTGGATTGATAAGTCAACATTGGGAATATTCAACAATTTTGGTCATGTCAATCCATATTGTGGATAATGATTGAGAATCTTCACTTTATTCAAATCTTGAAAGAAAAATTTTAAAAAATTATGAAGGTTAATTTATAGTGCGAAAATGATATGAATTAATGAAAGATTCATAACATTTTCAAAAATTATATAATTTAATTTAATAATTAATTAAAGGGAAAAATATATATGTTTTGTGTGATTAGTGTGGTCTTATTTTTTTTTTGGGGGAATGATTTTTTCTAAAATATTTTATGGTATCCCCTTATAATGGTATTTTTATATCATTTTATTTTTCTATAGAAAACAAATATTTTTATACATTTTTATGTCCTTTTTTTCAAACCGAGTTCATTTTTTAGAATTTAAATCACCTCAACAATGTAATGGGGAATGTCCAGACTACATTATTTATAGCGGTATATTTTACACTATTAATCAATATTATAATGACATTGAAATTGTGTTTTTATAACCCTTATTTTTTAAAATATTTGATCACTTTATATTGATTAAATCATAATCTATTTGGTGTATTTTTTAATTTATGAAATTGATTAGTAAGACATGTTGAGGATGATTTAATGGAAAATTGTGAAGTGATGTGAATTAATAAATTTAAAAAGTAATTATTGTAACGAAATTTTTTAAATTTATAAAAATTAAATAGTTAGAAAACATTATTATCAAGGGGAGGATCCATCTTCATTCACATGGTTTTAATAGGTCACAGACATCATTTTTAGAGATGATGTGGTAGTTTTTATATGAATGTAAAATCATTTATATTTCTTACAATTTTTTAGTGTAATAGTGAAACACCGTTCTAGTTTATTCACTATTATATTTATTTTTCTTAATTATTATCAACTAGGTGAACCATTTATGTAAAAAATAATAATTTTAATGTGGAATAAGTTATAATTATATTAGTATGATTAGTTACTAACATTTTCTATAAAAACCATTTTCATTCTTTTTGAGAAAGGAAAAAAATTCTTATGGTACAAAGATGAAGAAATCACATCATTTTTTAGTAACTCCTTCATGATATTATTTAAATATGGGAGTATCCTCACAATAAAGATCATTATTTACATCACTCACATAGAAAATGTTGTTTGAATATGTATTAATCTATTGTGAATAACCTTCTTGTTACTCTACCTGATTTATTTAAATATGATATCCCACATAAGTATTATATGATCACTAGGTTTTAACACCCATATGATTTATTGAATACACACATCTGTATTAGGGATTAAATTTTGTATGGTATAGTGATTTCCTATAGTATATGATATAATGGACACAACTCCAATATCATGAAGTAAATTTCTTCATTATTAAATTGAAAAAATATACAATGAATTATATATTGATGTGAAAAGGTAGTTTAGTTGTCTTGGTATGCTATATACATTCATTAGGTTCATTTTAAATTTTAATATACAAATTAAAACATTTATTTTTTCAGAATATCAACATTCCCTTTATCATATCATTAAATAGTGTTCACAGTTTGCTTCTTGGATTCTTGGGAATGGAAACAAAAATAGTGTGAGATGAGATTCTACATAAGATTAATGTATTTTTAATGAAATCATATATTAATAAAAAATAATCAATAAGGCATAATTAATATAGGATGGTAAATATGTTAACTCGCATTCCATTGAATCAATAACATGCCCATCAATATTACATAAGGTATAATAAATATGGAATGGTAAATTACTGAACACACATCCCGTTTAAATAATATATAAATCATGAATATGTAAGATATAATCAACATGGAAAGATAAATATCTAAACACACATTCCAGGTAATCAATAAACATCGAATAACAGTACATCCATAAATAATATCATTATGAAAATACCATGTATAAAAATAAATAAATTATTAATAAAGGAAATTAATAATTATTATATGTTGTGATCTTAGGAATCATTATACATATGTTTTCATGACCTATCAAAAGATAGATTAAAATTGAAGGGTATTTAAACACCATAAAAACATTTTACTAAGGATAAAAAATGATTAGTTTGATTAGAAACCCAAATCATCAAGGGGATATATTTTTACAAGTCCCACCCATATTTTTATGTCCAAATAATATCTAATATATCGAATAATTGATTTAACTAATTAATCAATATTTATTATTAACAAATATCTGTATTGAGTAATGGATATTGATTTATCAATATTTCACAATAAAATCAAATATAATTAAATGTAATACAATAAATTAAAAAAAGATATATAGTTTATGAAATAATTATATCTATGATAAATAATTTGTATATTTAGCGTAAATATAATCTACAATGATGAAAAGAAAGTGAATATATCAAGAGAAAGTTAATGACTACAAAATTGAATCAAGAATGTGATTTTCAATACATTCCTCGGTTAAATTAATCATAAACAATCTATAGTAATAATAAGTATGGTATCAATAAAGCATATCCATATTTTATAATACATAAAATAAATAGTTGTTGTCGTTAATAAATAGAAATACCATAGATATTTATTCAAAAAAATTCAGATGGAAAATATTATTTTCACTTTTAAAATCATTTTAAAACAAAATGTTCACAAATTATATTGAAAATAATTTTCATTTAAATTAGACATTGATAATTATAACCAAATATTTTTATGATTTGTGGGGTCATGATGGCAGGAAATTATATACATACAATACATGTTAAAATAAAGATTATTTTAACATTTTTTATAAAAGGTAAACATTATTTATATGAAAAAATACATGCCTATTCTTTTTAAGAAAATTTAAAAATTAAATCAAGTGAAAATTTTGTTTAATAAATCAATTTTACAATTTGGAATACATTTTTGAACACATTTTTTGAAAACATGGTTTTGGATTAAATAGTTTTTTTACTAAAGAGAAAAATAAAGATAGATATTATTCTAAATTTATTTTATAAATAAATTTATGTAAATAATTATTGAAAATGGTAATATTATATGAAAAAATCATCAATTACCAGAGTAGTTGAAAATTTTTGGGGTATTTTTTTCTAGGATCAAAAACCTTCCTTCAATGTGAATACATGATTAAGAAATTCTCCTTAAAATAGTATTGTGAAATAAAACCTCATAAAGATCATAACTTTGAAGTATGTATTAAAAAATAATAAATTATGTGTATAAAAATAAAATACACATAAAACAAGTGTAAATATAAATTAATATAATTAATAGTCATCCCATATATAATCTTATAATATCACAGACAATAAAGAAGTAATTTGATATAATGATAACAAATTGAGTTATGAAATTCTTTACAACTTGCTAATTTTCATGTAAAATTATCCTAGATGAAATAATTCCATTTTTAAAATAAAATCCTTGAATTATTAATGATATATAAAAATAAATATAATATAATACATAAAAATTAAATTATATGGATAACATTAAAATATGCCTAAATGACGGCAAATTGAGATGAAGTCTCATACCTCACGGATCCATTTAGTTGAACGATGTATAAAATCATCAATGATATTGGGTAATATATAAATTTTTTGGAGTAAATATAATATCATATATATCATAAAAATTAGTTAAGTTTAACATTAATAAATTCCAGGTAATGAGTAAGTGAAAAATGAATCACATCACTCCGTGAGGCGGTAGTTTATCGAACACACGAGTGATGATATCATATTTTTATAGAAATAAAATGTAAAACAGTATATGTGATATTTTTATTATATAAGTGTAATTCTATTATATATATTTTATATATACATTATATAAATTATTATATTATATTATGAGATGCATTGAGGAAAAAATGATACATCAGTTCATGAGCCAATAATCTACCATTCACTTGATCGATGGTTTTACTTCCAATTTGATGGATGAAGATATATATATAGTTAATTATAAAAGCATAATTAATTATTATTATATTTTAGATACCATTTTAAAAAAATTTACCAAATTAATATGATTTTATGGATGTGGAAGATGAAATAAAATAAAAAAACTCTTTTATGAACATTACCTCTTCTTCAGAAAACATCATTGGGTTTGAATCAAAATCATTCCATGGATGGATTTATTATAAAACAAGTTTTATAATATTTTAATGGGTGTAAGGAATTAATTTGTGATGGTCTTGTTGGAGACAAATGTCTTTGTATATGTGAATAAGGCATGAGATGGAGTGGTCATTTATAAGGGGGGGAGGTGACACATATGAAATTTTTGAAATGTTTCAACTTTACACACATTTCTTTAATATAATATCCCAAAAAATTTAATGATTAAAAAATATAGGATATATGGTCAATATATGACTATAAAATTTTTGTTTTATATGTTTGTAGGTCATTTTAACCGTTATATTTTTAGAATATCCCTTAGAAAGATAATTTTTAGCTTAACCACAATAATTAATTTGTACTACATTTAGTATTCATAATGGTTAGTAAAATATGAAACTATTATATAATAAATATTTTTCTGATTCCAAATATGGAATGTATTTTTTGAAATAAACATACACATGTGTTAGGATCCAATATAAAATTAATCGGAATATATGATGAAAAACAAGTTTCTAAAGGGAAAATTTTAATATGTATAGGCCTTTTTAATATAAAAATTCAATATGAAATTCATTATAGTTACACTAAATATTTAAATTCAAATATATTTTATCTAATTTTACATTATATCCATTTTAAAATATAAATTATCTTTCTATGTTATTTTAATGAAAAATATGTTTTCAATATAAATCAGTATTTCACTATTCATCAAAAAAACATTTCTAAAAAATCATTAAATTTCACAATATGAAAATGTATATTGTTTGATTTAAAAAAGGAATTAATTTTTAACTAATTTTTTAAAAATCTATTAAAATTAATTTTATATTATGTGTAAAAATCATAACTATATCAACTTTTAGAAAATAATGTTTTTAAGAAAATAATTATTTTTCTTTCAAATGATTATTATTTTATTTATAATCAATAGGTATTATTTGAATTTATTTTAAACATATTTAAACCATATTATATTTAAAATTTAGTTATAAATATTAATTCCATCCAATTTAACAACTATCTTATAATTGTATAATATATTACGATTCATTTGGACATAGGGTTTCGTGATCTTCTTACTATTGAAGGGATTGAAATTATTTAATTTTTTTTAAATTATCAAGGTTTTACATTAACTTATACAAATGGTGTTGGGATTCATAATCATTATCAACTAAAAAATATTCTTTAAAAATATAAAGGTGCTACATTCTCCCCCACCTTCATTAAATTGTTTACGTCAAATTTAATCATCATCTTAGTAATATGGTGTTTAAATTTAAAAATAACATTTTAAAAAATATAATACTATAAAAGGGAAAAAAATAATATTGATAAGATATAAAGGTAAATATTATGTTCATATTTAATGATATGTAACTATGATTCCTAGTATGAGAACATAGGTGGAATGTAATGATATGGACATGGAAGTAAATAAAAAATAGTTACTGAGTGTGATGGATATCATTTATCACAAAAAAGTAGATGAATAATTGAAATTTATGGACCTCCAATCCATAAATCATTGATTATTTTAAATAGAATTTGTTTTATTGGAGATTACGTTAATATGATAAAGAAATCATATTTTTTTTGTTAAATTTCATGAATTATTTTACAATTTAATAATATACTATAATATTCTTTATTGAGATATTCTTATTTAGTTACGAAAATTTCACCCTTTGGTTGTGACTTAATCTATTTTCACTTCATATCTTAATATAATAAATTAATATCCAAAAATAAAATTTCTATTCTTGAAGCACAATAACTATCTTTTAATGGATTATTAGATTTATAAATGAGTGACAAGTCCTTCTACCTATTTCTTAATATATTCAAAAAATATATATTTTCAGGACCAATCCTAGTGGGTCCTACGTCGTGACTACCCCAAGACCACCACCAATAGGTTAAGGGATGTCGACAAGCACTGAGTAGGCATATCAAACAATTGGAGACAATTTCCTATGTACACGTACACAGTCACACATCTCTAATTTTGAAATTGCGGAAATGTAAAAACACTATGTAAACAAGCATGAATACTAATAATATATCAATAAAAGTGTACGATCGTAGAAAACTAAGATTTAAATAGGTCCATAATACAAGCCACCCAAAAGGAGTTCAGAAAAGTGACAATACATGTTCTATAATCTTATTCACATAAAACACTACCAGAATTGTTGGTACATGCAAAGCTATATGAAACTATATGAGAACACATCGACCATCTGGCAACATTAAAAACCACCTGGTCTTAATCCACCAAAGACTCCACCAATGCTTCAATCATCTTCACAAGACACAACACATGTGGGAAAATCCCATTTAGGGGTGAGTAAAATAAACTCAGTAGGACACCCCGAAAACATGAAGTAAAATACCAAAAAAGAAACATAACGAAAAGGATATAGTTATATAAACAGAAGAATATTTCTACAACAAATATAAATAAAATTTATGATATACTCAAAAATGATTTCATGCTTCAATGGTCTCATCTAATTTGATACATACGATTTCTCTCATAAAATTCTTGACTTTGGGGACCTCAATCATCAAGCTATCTGATAGTAATCATGTAAAATAGTTCTACCAAATGTACCCAATTGAACACAATGATCTCAAACAATTATGTACTTTCCTTGAAAAATCCACTGTCTCTTGGACACATATTTTCAATAAGAAACTTTTTTTTGGTAAGACATAGATTCTTGATAAAACATGCAGTCTTGAAACATAGATTGGGGTCAACCACACCCAGGGCTCACTAGGGGGAATCATGGACCTACTGAAAACATAATCCTTGATATGGTATTTTTCTCGCATAAATTGTTCTCACACCATCTACACAAACCCTAACGATGGTATCATGAAGAGGAGTGAGTACCACTAGGACAAATGGTGTCATATGTGCTCCAAACTACTGAGTCAACTGTCGAAGTCGGGCTGGGAAAACGCACTTCTAAACAATGGTCATCTTTTTCTATGGGAACAAGATCCTACATTGAACACGAAAAGGAATAGAAAAATAGAACACTCCAAAAAAATTTTGGTCCAAAAGAAAACCCATGAAGATATCCCAAATGGATCCCATCATCGATGGTGTCCCAATTCCACAAATGAATAATAAAACAGACACATATTTTGAATGTTATGGATGTTTTAGTAAAAAAGGGAATGACTGAGGTCTAGTATGGTTCTGTTCCAACCTGAAGAAACTGAAGAAGCCCGATCTAGTCTAGTCTGTCTTGAATCTCCATAGTCTACTAGGCTTGACCCGATGATCCTGCTATGCAGTAGCATGCTAGGCCACTAGGCCACTGGAGCATCATGGCTCCCCTTGGGCTGCCCCATACTATGGTATGGCTTGCTGAACAATACATGGTATGCCTTGATTGCATGCCTCTCAGCTCCATGAAGTGTAGAACTATGTCCAAGAAGTCGGCTCACCATTAACCTTATCCATGGCCATACTGCTGCCACAGAATCAATCTGGCCCTCTCCACACTGCATCCCATAGTCAACACCACATCCATATTCTATGGGCCAAACCACAGTCATGGTTCCCACATGGCCCCACATTTTCATTCCTTGTCCATCATCAGCCCTACCAATGGCCTCGCCCGACCAGCTCCCCAACCGCCTGGGCCAGAGCATGGACCCGCACTGCTACTCTGTTAGACCAGCTAGTTCTTCCACTACCTTATGGAATCGTGTTCCATTTTCCCTAATAAATCACATATATCATTCATTGTCTCACCTCCAATGTGACTTTACACAGCTATATCATCTTTCTCAGATTTTTGCACCGTTAATCTTGGGTGAAATTATAGATTATTCACACATGGGTTTTAAATAGTGGAGAGGAGATGAAAAATACATAAAGAACATGAGAGAATGTAGGGAGGGAAATCACATGGAACATCCCATGGAGATTATCATTAGTTTTTCATTCCAGCCTCATTCCATTCTATAATAATAAACACAAAAGCATACAAAATTCTTAATCAAAACAACCCTCTGAATAAAACCCTGTAATTACTCTCATCCTGTAAGAATGCATCATCTTGCGTGTCAGCATGTTCGTTGGTAAAACCAATTTTATCATTGATTTTCATTAATAGGGAATTTTTATATTCAAAACTAGAACACCCTACCTTGATTCAGATTCATTGCTAATGAATAATAGTCATCGCATCGTTACTGTGGTCAAGATGCTTTAAATCTGAGTTTCATTATTCTTGATTTTCCCATCCATCAACAATAATTGGATAGAGATCATCCTCCTTGCCTCATATCTTTTATAGGGTTATGTCATAACCTTATATTCCTTACAATTGGATTTATTTAAATAAAACCAATGGTGTATCAAAAATAATTTTTACTTATGTTTTCTATATAATTTTACATCCCAAAACTACTATGCTTAACTGGCCTACACCGGCCGATGTTCGGTATCATATATGGAAAACACCCCATTACAATCTCAATGATGGTATTATATTTTCAATATATGCTCTTAATTATGAGGTATTTTGGTTTTAAAAATAAAACTATTTTATTTTATTATTTAATTAATGGTTATTCCCTTTGGGAATTTTTGCAGCAGTTGAACTGTGGAGAAAAACGTTTTGTCACACCTACGTTAAAGGAACTATTTTTATTTCAACAGTGCCCATGGATTTATAATCTTTGATACTACATATATGTTATTTAACTTTTAATGAAAATTTGTGTTCTCATGATAATAAAATCAAAACATTTCACAATAAATTGTACTGTGAACACTAGGACTCGTAATTCCAAGACATCATAGTGATTAGTCTCGAAATTTTTCTAAATAATTTGTAAAAATAAAAACTGGAAGAATCCTTGTCAATAAATTCTACACACCATATAGAATTATGACAAATAAATAACAAACCAAAGGGCTACTCAAACTATTGATTTTACTTAGCATGAATTGGAGCCTTCTAATGTCATGCGTCCTCTTGGAGATTCCCATGCCACCACTGAATGTGCACCAAGGGATTCCCATGAAATATCCCTTCCTATCAATCTTTGATCTTCACTGGGTACTGTGAAATAGTTTCCTCATCATCAAGGACATGCTCACCCCAGTCAATGATGTTTTATGGGTCATGCCAATATCATATCAGATGAGACACATGGAAAATTTTATATAACTTGTCCAACATTTGGGGTATATCCAAGTGATACACCACCATGCCAACACAATGAAATATCACGAAATGGGAAAATAACCCTAGGAGATAGCTTTCCACCTCATACCTATCATTATAACCCGTGTCGAGGAGAGACCCAATGAATCACAAGATATACATTCTTAATCTCCAAAGGTCTCTATCACATGTCATCATAAGAGTGTTGACCACTCTATGTAATTATCATTTTCCCCTCGATTACATGAACCATCACTATAGTCTTCTTCACTAACTCTAGGTACCTGAGTACCGACTCTCCTGGGATGGTCCAACAAAATGGTGACAAGAAAGGTTTCTCGTACCATGCCTATAATGGTGTAATGATAATGGTGGAGTGGTAGATATTGTTTTACACCAACTAAAGTAGTGGTAGGTGATCCTCCCAGCTATGACCGAAGTCCAAGATGTAGGCCCGCAATATATCCTCTAGATCCGGAATGGTCCTCATAGTCTGGTCATCCGATTGGGGTATAAATATTGTGCTCAAGCATAACAGAATCCCTAACACCTCATATAATACCTCCCACAACCCAGATGTGAAGCGAGGATCACGATCTGAAATAAGCATCAACAGAACTACATGGAGTTGAACTATCTCCTACGTGTCGAGGTGTCCCGAGCTATCTATTGAACTCTACTACAGAAGGGATAGATCCTTGAATGGAGATAACCATCTCCACATTAATCCAAAAAGGATATCATCATTGAGGATAACTACTCTAATGCCTTGTACAAGTGTTGAACTATCACCCAGTTGGTATCTTTCCCTCTAGACATACGTTGTAAAACATCCACAATGTACATTATTATTTAATGTCACTTACATTTTAGAACCTCATGGAGATGAGTCAAACCCACTGGAAACTGATGCTCAGATTTCAATGATTATATGTAAGGTATCGAGAAAAAACTATTCAACTTAATTCTTCATCCCAAGCCACAAAAGTCACGTTATAGGACTTGGTACATATTTTCCATAGCTATATGTACCTCTAAAAGGGGATGCATGAATCTACCTCATAACCTCTCATCGCAACCCAAATAGTATCATTGGGTGTCCTCTAAAAATAATTGCGTACTACCCACTATTAGAATATCTAACAGGGGAATTCCCTATATAAATTTGAGAATTTTTATCCTCATAGTCGGTGTCCATAGGTTGTGCCTTCTAGAGCCTCCACATGAGTGGAGGAGTAAAGACCATTGACTGGAGATAAGAAACTCAATGTTAATCCACAAAGGATATCATCCATGAGGCTCACTACTTTATTACCTCATCTAATAACTACAATATATACCTCCCACAAAGAGAATATTCAACCACATTCCCCTTCTAATGAGTATAAACAATTCCATGTCATAGTCTTGGAGGAACTCTGGCCATCACCTATTTCTCATGTTCTGATCCTTCTGAGAGAAGACATAATAGAGACATTTTTTGTAGAAGTAGATGATAAACTGCTCACCAATCAGACTGTGTCACTACATATTCAATTATAAGACTACTTTTTCTAACTCAAGATCATGTGTTGCATAGTTATATTTTTGTGATTTAGACTTACATAGACCATAGGAAATCACTACTTTCCTCTGCACCAGGACATAACCAAGACTAGTCCTTGATGCATCACAAAACACTACCTATCATGACCTGATCATTTTGAATAATAATTGTTTCTTGAAAATATATTTTATATTATTTTATATTAAAAAAAACTAAATCACATTATTATTGATTTTTTTATTATGTAATGAATATATTTGGGTTTTGAATGTTATATGACCATTAGTCAATATGATTGTTGGAAACATACACACAATGTTATGATTAGTGTTTATCTATAGAAATGATAATTTTTTTTGTTTTAGAAAGTAGATTTGATGGACTCATCAAGTATACAGAGTCCCTAAGAATCCCATTTTTGGGAATATAAGAAGAAGGTGGTGTCACTGGGCATTGCTCTGGACAATTCCCCAGATGAACATTAAAATTTTAAGCATGAACATAATCTCTTACAAGATAATTTCATGTTGATTGAAATCACCATTTGGGAAATGTTGTCTAATACACCCCAAGATTCTATCTCTATTGCACAACTAACTCTCAGGTTAGATGAGGGCGTAATAATGTTTTATGAAACAAGGCCTTAGTAATATTGTGTAATCCTTTTATATAAATAAATTTATTATTTGATCATTCTTATTTTAGAAATATCACTTCTTGATACACAATATGTATAATTAAGAAAAATTTGATAAATTGATTTGAAAAGTAAATTTTTTTACTATTCATGTATTTCTCATAAATCATTAATTTTTATGGTAAAAGAACTATCATTTTTGAATTTCCAATGTAAAATTTTTCATAGGATGAATGTATAGATGTTTTCTATCATGTTTCACTTTGAAAAAAAGGGTTTTATGAAAGTTTTTGTTTATTTAATTTTATTTAATGAATTTTATTTTTTGATGAATAGTAAAACTATTTTATTATTAAATAACTTTTTCTGTAATATAAATTTAAAAAATTAGATATACACAGTTATAATCTAGATAAAAAGTGTGGTTAAATAATATCAAAATAATGTTTTTTTAAACAATAAATTTACCCTTTGAAATATTATTATTAATGTTATGAATGGTAATTTTACAAATGGAATAGTAACATCACCTAGGAATGTATAAATATGTTTTATCCATTTTATGTGGAAATGTGTTTTTAATATATTATAGTATATGTAAATAAGTGTTTTAGAAATTATTAGATAATTATTAATAAATTTTTTATTTAATTTAATTTAAAATTTAATTAATTTTTATAAAATGGAGTTCACTTTTTAATTATACACATCTAAAAATGGTGATGGTGGTTTTTTGGGATTTTTCGGAAATATTTGAATTTTTGGTGAATAGTAAAAATACAATTTTGGGTAATCGGTATGTTTAATGACATCATAACTATGACATAGATATGTAATGATTATGATTATATTATGTTTGAATATTATGGATTAGAATATTATTTAATTTTTCCTATGATCCCAATAGCATTGAAAAATACCATGGGCAAGCCCATGGTTTTGAAAATACCACTAATGAGGTTCCCATTGAAATTAATAAAATATTCTCTCACATTTTCAATAAATATCCACCCATTACATAGATTACATTCATTCCAAAATAATTATCCATGAATCTATACTTTTTCTACCTTACATGGAGTCTCCCAATGGTTTCCCCAAGCCCCCAAGATCTAGATCACAGAGTTTTAGATGTTACTTCTCAAGGTTTTGGAATTCAAAACTTCTATTTTTTAAATTAAATATCTCTTTTATGTGGTATGCATTTAATTTTTATATTAAAAATTCATATATAGATTTTATTCTATCCCTCAACTTTATTATGAGTCAATTATTTATGGGAGACCCTTGTCCCCTCAAATTTTTTAATGTTTTCTAAATCCATGTTGCATCGTAGATATGTTGCATAATTTTCGTCTCAAAATCTCTATATTTTTCTCAAGAAATTATCTTATTTTGTTTATGTGAATACCCAAACCTATTTAATTTCAGGGGGTATTCATCAAGACATAAAAAAACAATATATTTTATTCTGGAATTTACATACATAAAACCATAATTCCCATTCTGTGGGTTATAAATGACATAATGATATTTTTTAAGATCTTTTTAAAATGTCACAATTTTGATTTGAAGCCGATTTTTTTATTCTATTTAGGTCATTTATGAAATTTTACATTATTAACTATGTGTATCACATGAATATAAAGACATATTAAGGGTTATCCCTGATAGAGATCCAATTATTTGGGTAAAGAATTTAATCTCTTGAGTTCATAACTCTTACGATACCTTGGTGAATAACCATCATAATTTTCAGCAGACATCGAGGAGGGACCTTGGTGATATGATAATGAATGTATAAATTAAATTTTGTATTCGCGTATTCATGTTATGATTAATTTTATTTTTATTATGATATTCGACTATTTCGGTTTCTTATGTCTTTATGTAATTCATCATGTATTTATTAATATCACAAGTAAAATGTTTCCCTTATTTTCACTTACCAGGCCTTATAATCACTCTATCCTTTGATGTACATCCCCAGGTTTTGAGATGTAGTAATTAAACTTTGGATGAACCTATGGTGAAGTCATACATGTGGATTAGAAGAATGTTTTATGTTTTCATGTATTATGTTCATGTTTTCCAAGACACTAGTATTTAATGATACCCTCTTTGTAAAATGTAATGAAATGTTATGTAATAAAATGGTGGAAAGACATATCTTGTATCAAATGATAGATTAGTTATTTTTAGAAATTTATATATGAAATATTTTGTGCAAACCAAATAAAAAATTATAAATATAGAAATAATTCATGGTATTTTTGTGAAATATTAAGTAAGTGGTTTCGGAATAAATAAATCTCTATCAGTATACGAACAAGTGTATGTGGCTCTGGAACTGATGTATCTAAGGGAAAAACATGAAAACATCAATTTCAGATGGTCTTGAATGAGAACAGGTGCACAAAAATGGACCTTGCACCACTCCTAGTTTGACCCTCATGGGAGGATATGTTTTTTTAATCATAATCATTTTATGATTCATTATGATGGAATTATAGGAATTTTAATTAACAACATTGAATAATGTGTTAAAGAATAATGTTTTAAGACGTAAAAATCTTTTACAGTGTTAAGCTTATTAGATGAAACAACTTTTTCACTAAGGTTTTCATATTTTATAAAATGTTGGGAAATAAGAGGAACAATGAAAATAGTGATCGTTATAGACCATGCACTGAATTCCCCCGATGGAAGATGGAATGGAAGCATTTAAAAGAATGATGAATCAAATTACTCAAGTTATGAGAAGTAATTTGAATCATTTTGTGAGTCATATTTCACCCAAAAGGGAAAAATATTATTTTGAGTCATTTATACATCAATTACCATGAACATTAAGTGTACATACCAACCCATTGATTATGGAACTGGGATAATCTTTATAGAGAAGGAATTTTCAATAATTAGTAGTTCCGAAATTGCGAAAGTCACATTGGTTGGTTACTTATTAGAGGGTGAAGCTGATCAGAGGTGGGCACTAATTGAAATCCCAAGGCCAAGAGAATATATTGAAGCTATGGAGTGAGAAAATTTCAGGGTTGTCTTTGTCAATATATATTTCCCTTATTTATTGAGAACAAGAATGGAAAAGGAATTTCTTGAGCTAAAATATAAGGAGAATGAATATGTAGGATTCTATGAGATGAACATCCAAACGAATTTCATACTACACCTCTAGTTTTTTCATGGATCTTAATGGAAGGATGATAGATTATTATATGGACTAAGACATCATCTATAAGAGAATATTTCCATCCTATATTATTACAGCTATGGGGAAATTGTATGAAGTGCAATGAAAGATGAACATTCATTCGACGAGACACTGTTTTCTTACCAGCCAAATGAAAATATGAGATCCTTGGTGCTAAACATGTGGGGGTTCTTTGACTAAGGAAGAGACTGAAAGAAGGTGAAAGAGTCCAAATACAGGAAATGTGGTATGAATAATTTGGGGAACTATTTTCCTTGGAGCAGGATGATTTTCATCTGTTGAAGGGAACAACATATTGCTCAGAATTGTCCTAATGAGGTGAAGCCTCAAATAACAAAAACTAATGACAATGGGAAGATTTTTCAGGCCATACCTAACATTTAATGCTCATGTTTGGATATCTTAGGCACATTTTCAATCGTTTTCCCAATCCGATGGTAGTGGAGGGGAATCACCATTAGACTCAACATAGGCCAAGGGAGAAAGTTCATGTATTTTCTATCATGAATGTTGATGTTGATGCTCCTAATTATGTGGTGGTAGGTACTCATGTTGTTCCCTCAATGCTAGAATATACATTGTTTGATTATGGTTCTATGGATTCCTTTATTTCATCCATGATTTTAAAGAGGTTATAATAAATTTAGGGACCAATAATATTTAGGCTATTAGTAAAGCATCTTGGATGGACTATCCCAGCATTTGAAATATTTCAAAATTCTTGTATTTACATTAGTGAGAACAATATTATTGAAAATCATGTAGTCATCCCCATGTTGGAATTCTATATTATACTAGGGATGGGCTGGCCCTCACTGTATAATGCTAAGATCAATAGCAGAAGCAAGGAAATCTCAGTAGTATTGAATGGAAAACCTATATTTATCTTCTAAGGAGAGATATCTCAACCTATTAATTTTTAGAATAACCTCCCATAGATTTATTTATAGAGTAGATAGGATAATAAAAATAAGTAAATGATAGTGTATGTATAGAAAATATTTTCATAAATAATGAATACATCGGTGTACATCCAGAGAAGTTTCTACGACCTCCCGCGGAAATAGTAGTAGGTTTATCCATTGATCACATACCTGGATCTCATATGATATCAAAATCCACTTATATAAATGAAAAGACAAAGCTGTAGAAATTAAATAAACAACTACATGAACATTTGGACCAGGGTTTTATCTAACCATGTGTGTCTCCCTAGGGAGAGCGTTTCCTCTTTGTGAAGAAGAATAATGGATCAATGAAGCAATCCATTAATTATAGGGAACTAAACAAAATCAAAATTAATAAAAAATACACCCTCCAAGAATTGGTGACTTATTATACCAACTTCATGGGGTTAAATTCTTCTCCATGATTGATCTTCAGTCAGTTTATCACAAATTGAGGGTGAGGAAAGAAGATATTCCAAAAACCGACATTCGTACATGATATGGGAATTATGTGTTCTTTGTTATGCCCTTAAGATTGAATAATTAAACTTATATATTTATGGATTGATGAATATAGTATTTAAGTACTACCATGAAAACATTGTGTAAATTATTATTGATGACAATCTGATAAAATTCCAAAATCAAAGAGGAGTATGAAGATCATCTAAGGCTTATTTTATAGACTCTGAGGAATGAGAGGTTATATGGAAATTATATAAAGTATTATTTTTGGTTACCAAAATTTGATTTCATTGGGAACATTGTAACAAGTGAATGAATTTCATCTGACCATCAAAAAAAATGTTGTAGAGGAATGGACTCATCCTACAAAAGTATCTGAGATTAGTAGTTTCTATGAATTATCATGATTTTATAGGTGTTTGTTGTAAAAATATTCATGAATTAATAATCCATTGAAAAAGTTAAATGGAAAAGGGGTCGTGTTAATCTGGAAAAAGTTATGTGAGGAATGTTTCTAAGATATGAAGAATATATTGGTTATTACACCCATGTAAACTCTTCCCTCAAAGGGAGAAGGATTCATTATTTTTAACGATGCATCTCAGAAATGGATTGGGTGCGTTGTCACGAACCGAATCTAGTCGCCTTCAAAATCGGCACCCGACCCGGTCCCTGGAAAGGACCGAAGGGAATTCCCGATCCCCACGGGCTGGCACAAGTGCCCGGGTATCATAAAATGAAAATTGGGAACGATTTAACCGAGTTTATAAACATAAAACAACAAAAGAATCCAATAAAACAAATCTGGAATTTTCAAAACAAACAATCTATTACAAAAATTCAGAACTGAATTACATGGCTTAAAACAACTCAAAAGGTCTATACCAAAGGTACAAATCCAAATAAAAACAGCCCAAGAACCCTCATAGCAAGGGGCAACTCCCTCAAGCCACCTCCACAAGACTTCACCACCAAGGACCTGCTAGAAACCCGAACCACTGGAACAAAAAAAAACTGTACCCAACCTACGACAACAAAAACAACCATGTCTACTTACACACAAGGGTGTAAGTAGGGTGTCATCCAATTCCCAGTAGGATACCACCACTAAGATATTCCATGTGATAAACATTTAAAGATGAAAAGCATGAAAGTTTTCAAAAACATGAAAAGCTAGTTACAATTTCTAAAAGATGAAACTTTGAATAAAAACAGTTTTCAAGTGGGCTATCATTAAGAATAAACACTTTTAAAAATAATGTCAACACTAATGAATTTTCCAGCCAACTATACTGTATGCCGACAGTAAGTACAAAGTAAATAATGAGCATAAGAAATAGGAAGTAACCCTTAGGCACTAGCTAGCTGTGGGTCCCAGGTACCTCGTATCTCGGTGAGAGTAACCATCACAAATATCCATTCTCGTGCACGAGCCACTAGTAGGGAACATACCAATAACCTAGTGGTCCCCAATCATCATCATCATAGTTTAGTTAGAGTTGTAAGCATCAATCTTGCTAAGTGAAACTGAGGCCAACCCCCACGGATTCACTGGCATACTAGTACACGTCCACACATCTAGATACCCAGGTTTTCTCCTTGTGCTCAAACAAGTTCAACAAGTCAAGAAATATACATTGAACATGAAAATATCATTTCCAGATCACAAATTCACCAAACAGCCCATATGTTTACCACACAAGTCACAAAAATACATTTTTCATTCAAAATGATTTTGAAATCCGAATCACACCAAAATAGCCCACAACACATTTCACATTTCTTCAAAACTCCCACAAAACCATTAAACAATTTTATAAAACAATTATAAGATATTTAAAATCATATGACAGCCCACACACATGGAATATAACACTTCTTTCATAATCAAAAATTCAATTTTTCACATCACACTCACACAAAACACTCCACATCACTTTCACATCACTTTCACTCCAAAATATCTCCTTCAAACAATTTAATAAAATATTTCCAAGATGATACATATCACATAACAGACTTTTCACAAATTAAATGGACCTTTTAAAAATATACTCCTACCAAAACAGTTTGCTGATATAGTTTCACCTATTACACAACCCAATAAAGCATTCAAAACTTTCATAAAATAATTATAAAGAGTATACCCAAACTTTGCACATAAAATCCATTTCAAAAATCTATTTTTAAGACAAAATCACACCAAGACCCAACCAAAACAGAATTGGCATCCCAATCAACATGAAATAATCCACATTCTAATGTTATATAATCACGTTGAATAATATCACAAAAGATACCCATGAGAACACACAAATCCATAAAACACTTTCAAGAAATATAACAAGGTTATACAAATAAAACCATTCAAATACACCCCATTTTTAGGCCCAAATGGAACTATATTATTACCCAACCATAATTTCTAGCCCCTTTCAACAACTAATAAATCACTTCCACATTTTACAAAACTACCACAAGATATAACACATGAAATACCTTTGAAAAATACACACTTCAAGCAAAAATGTAACTTTAAAAACAAATGCTTTACTATTGCAACCAAAAATGGTTTTCTCATAATTCACAGCACATAAGGAACATGAAAAATTATTTAATCAAGCAAACTAACTCATCATTAAATGGTTACCCACGGAATCACCTACCGAATGAGTCAAAACCCTTGAATCTTGGTGAGAAACCTCAATCGCACCTCCGCCGCACCACATGGATGTGAAAACAAACCCTAAACCCTAATATTTCACCAAAAATACCCCAAATCAAACCCTATGTATGAACCCTAATATCTGGACACTCTATAAATTTATGAAAGTGGGAGGAAACCCTAAAGAGAAGGAAAAAATTGAATAGAGAAACACATACCCAAAATAATCTTGAAGGAAACGACTCAAAATCCACCAGAATATGAATTTGAAAACATCCAAGAATTCCTGGGATGTTAGAATAGGGATTATTAGATCATATAGGAACTGGAATGGGAGAAAAATAGTAATAATTGAGAAAGTTATGATGTAAATAACTTACCTCCTCAAATCTGCCCGATTTTTGAAACCCTAAGCATTTCACCACTCCATCGCGATGCAAACGAGCTCCAAAGAGGGGTAAAATGAATGGGAGCGCGTCTGGGCTCCTTAGGGTCGAAGGGGAGGTGGAATCACCGCAAAATTCATTATAATGAATAGGATATTAAAAAATTACAAAAACAATTTAAAACTGGTAAATGGGCTTTCAGGTTGGCCCAATTCTCAAATAAAATCCCAAATCCCCCATGATTATGGATTTATAAAGGCTCCAAATTTAAATGTGGTGTTAATATGTCATGGAAGGACATTTAGGAGTTGTAATTAATGAAAAATATTAAAAAAAGAAAAAGTTATAAAAGAAACAAAAATTTATTTTTAAATCTGGAATTGGGCTCACGGTTTGGCCCAATTCTTGAAAACTCACATATTCTCCATAAAACCTTTGGAAACCCCCAAAACAAAGCATGAATGGAAAATAAATTAAAAATAAATTTAAAATATGTTATGTATGTGACAATTCTCCCCACCTTGAAAACTTTCCGCCCCGGAAAGTCACAGTAAGGTTAAAGCAACAACCAAACCCCAATGAGAAACCAATAGGTACTCTCTTGCAAGGTTTCACCCCCAAAGGCCAAAACACCTCCAGTGATCAATTAAGGAAGGATTAATCTCACAACCATAACATACACTACTTTACTGAAAGGATAAATAACATTCATACTTTATCCCAAAATAAAACTCTTCAAACACTATCTGAACAAGACTCAAGCAATTCACCCAAACGAAAAACAACTTTGAACAAGGTTACACTTACCTTACTTTAACTAAACCATTGGGCACTCTCCAATCTCAATGGTTACTCAAGGATGATTTAGGTAGCTTGATAGATCCGAATGAGACTACCTACCACCAATCCTTGACCATGGATAAATCTATGTTACTGGTACGGGAAAAAAAATCTCCCCACCATAAGAACGAACAATCTTAATCGACCAGCATGGGCCGGTACAGAAAGAACCCAAAATATAAAGTGTTGGGACGACCACATGGTTAGTCTGCACAGTTTGGGAAACCATGAACTAACAGTTGATATTCTTCTATGTACATGGTTTTTTTGGGGGGGTCATGGTCACTACTAACCAAGTGCAAACAGTGTGGTCAACCTATCTAGCCAAACTTCATACATTTCTCTAAAGACTCAATGGAAACCAAAGAGGGAGGGAATAACATTGTGTGATTACATGGGTATAAGACCCTCCACCTATTTCCACCGAACATGAACAACAGAAGAAATATGATGACTCCATAGGTTTAAACTTTTCTTATCTTTCATATTGAGGATAGGAATTTGAACAAGGGTTTAAATGACACTGGGGTTTCCCACGACTACGCGCCAGCTTCTCTCCGGTACCTATGGCTGGAGCTCAAAATATTGAAACATCTTCGGCCTCGCAGTTAGGCTTTGGAAACCACCTGAATGAGAATTCTACTTTCGTTACAAACAACAACGACACCACAATCCCCCCGATATGTTTTTTCCAAGACATAAAACATTCCAAACTCACTTTACCCTAAATCGATATTTCACTGAAACAAGGGATTATAATATGTACACACATCACACATTGTTTGTTCGGGTGAGAAACAATAGATGTAAAGAACACTTATACTCACCTTCCTCTAAAATGGAATATTTTTTTATGTTTTTTTTCAAGGGAGACATTCTCCCAACATAATAGAGACTCTCAGATGATTGCCCAACATTCACCTTTACAGTCAATCGAGCACATGACATCACGAGGAATCACCGAACATGACCATTGCGACTGATATAAACAATGAATAGAGAGAGAACTTTTACAACATCCCAAAACAACACACAATTCTAGAAATTGGCCATAATATCCTCTCATGACCAGATTTCCCACACTAGTAGTTTAACATGAACTCCTTCTTCGAAGAGACTATGAAGGACCGATAGTTCCTCTTAGACACTATCCAAATTCTCATCTATGCTAACAACCCCAAAACACTTCCACCTTCGAAAAAATTAGGAAACTTAAGAGGCTAAGGTCAATTTCAAACATCCATAATCAATCTCCCACTACAAGAGGATACACAAAACCAATAAAGGAAAGGGTGTATACTCAATCTAAAAAGATCAAGAAATAGATTCCTTATATTGATCAACTAGAGGATTTTCCAATGAAGAAACAATCTGGGTTGCACTTAAGTTGTGCATTAACCCTTAATGGGGTCGTACCTTATCCAATGAGAGAACCCAAGGACCCAACCAAGCTGGTCCATTGGTCAAAACATGCCACAAACCAGATCCAAACACATGAAGGGAACCATCGTAAAGGCATCCCAAATTTTTTTCAAAAGAGACCACTAACTGTCCCTACAACACAGCTTACTGACCAAACACAAACCCAAAACACAGTTCAAATAGAAGGGGTTCTTGAACTCAAGACATACCACAACATCAACAATTTTAAAAACCCATAATACAAACCATACCAAACTATTCATCAAGACATCATGTTTTTATTTAAAACCAATTCTTTGAAAACAAACGGTTTAACAGTAAGCGTATCCACCAATGGTACCCCATGCACCTCACACATGCAGGTTTTTGTGCCACACCAGACACCCTCCTCATATCTGTCCCGGCACTCGTCCAGTCGTTCCATCAACCATCCATAATCCCATATAACCCCATGCATGTGGCTGCTAATGGAAATACCAAAGGTTAAAACAAAAATTCTTTCCACTTTTCAAAACCAAAACAGTCAACCAACACATCCTTTTTTCTCATAACCGCTAACCACGAGATCAAAATCCCAACTCACATCTTACAAAAATTTTCAGAAAGTCACAAACATTTACAAAATAACTCACTTTCAAGATATTCACATCAATTTAAAAACATCTCATCCCATTAAAACACACTCTGATTGTTTAGAAGACTCTATTGGAAACACTTTTCAAAACCAACTTCAATATAGTTCCTTCTTTCAATGAGGTGTAAGCACACCATTTTACATTTCAAAACAATTCTGAAATTTAAGTTCTGCCATTTCATAAACCAAACCATTCCCTCTTTATTTGAAAATCATTTCAAAAAAACTTTACACTTCTTAAAACCAAAGTGATAAGGTTTCAAAACCTAAGCACAAGACTGTGCAAGAGGAAACTAGTTTCAGTGGGTGACTTGGAAATATGGTTGGAAGCCATATTCCAAACACTTCACTATCACATAGAGTGTTCTAGGGAATATCCTTTGCTCCACATGGCTTTCCAGGCCTTGCGAGATCAGTAGGACCATTAACCCAACTCTCTTTTCATTTCCCTTAATCATCATCGAACCAAGAAAACCGAAGGACTTAGATAAATCCCAACTTCTCTTGGAAACATGAATCCCATTATGAGGTGTGGTGATCAGGCACACTACCCATAACTAGGATTCCATGTCCCAACAATCCTAACTCCAGAATATCATGACTCTTCCCCAAATAACATGACCCAAAGGGTTAACCTAAACCTCCCTTTGATACCATTTTTTCACGAACCGAATCTAGTCGCCTTCAAAATCGGCACCCGACCCGGTCCCTGGCAAGGCCCGAAAGGCGTTCCCGATCCCCACGAGCTGGCACAAGTGCCCGGGTATCATAAAATGTAAATTGGGAACGATTTACCTGATTTTATAAACGTAAAACAACAAAAGAATCCAATAAAACAAATCTGGAATTTTCAAAACAAACAATCTTTTACAAAAATTCAGAACTGAATTACATGGATTAAAACCACTCAAAAGGTCTATACCAAAGGTACAAATCCAAATAAAAACATCCCAAGAACCCTCATGGCAAGGGGCACCGCCCTCAAGCCACCTCCACAAGACTTCACCACCAAGGACCTGCTAGAAACCCGAACCACTGGAACAAAAAAAACTGTACCCAACCTGTGACAACAAAAACAACCATGTCTACTTACACCCAAGGGTGTAAGTAGGGTGTGAGCCAATTCCTAGTAGGATACCACCACTAAGATATTCCATGTGATAAACATATAAAGATGAAAAGCATGCAAGTTTTCAAAAACATGAAAAGCTAGTTACAATTTCTAAAAGATGAAACTTTGAATAAAAACAGTTTTCAAGTGGGCTATCATTAAGAATCAACACTTTTAAAAATAATGTCAACACTACTGAATTTTCCAGCCAACTATACTGTATGACGACATTAAGTACAAAGTAAATAATGAGCACAAGAAATAGGAAGTAACCCTTAGGCACTAGCTACTGTGGGTCCCAGGTACCTCGTATCTCGGTGAGAGTAACCATCACAAATATCCATTCTCGTGCACGAGCCACTAGTAGGGAACATACCCATAACCTAGTGGTCCCCAATAATCATCATCACAGTTTAGTTAGAGTTGTAAGCATCAATCTTGCTAAGTGAAACTGAGGCCAACCCCCACGGATTCACTAGCATACTAGTACACGTCCACCCACCTAGATACCCAGGTTTTCCCCTTGTGCTCAAACAAGTTCAACAAGTCAAGAAATATAAATTGAACATGAAAATATCATTTCCACATCACAAATTCACCAAGCTGCCCATATGTTTACCACACAAGTCACAAAAATACATTTTTCATTCGAAATGATTTTGAAATCCGAATCACACCAAAATAGCCCACAACACATTTCACATTTCTTCAACACTTCCACAAAACCATTAAACAATTTTATAAAACAATTATAAGATATTTAAAATAATATAACAGCCCACACACATGGAATATCACACTTCTTTCATAATCAAAAATTCAATTTTTCACATCACACTCACACAAAACACTCCACATCACTTTCACGTCACTTTCACTCCAAAATATCTCCTTCAAACAATTTAATAAAATATTTCCAAGATGATACATATCACATAACAGCCTTTTCACAAATGAAATGGACCTTTTAAAAATATACTCCTACCAAAACAGTTTGCTGATATAGTTTCACCTATTACACAACCCAATAAAGCATTCAAAACTTTCATAAAACAATTATAAAGAGTATACCCAAACTTTGCACATAAAATCCATTTCAAAAATCTCTTTTTATGCCAAAAGCACACCAAGACCCTACCAAAACAGAATTGGCATCCCAATCAACATGAAATAATCCACATTCTAATTTTATATAATCACGTTGAATAATATCACAAAGGATACCCATGAGAACACACAAATCCATAAAACACTTTCAAGAAGTATAACAAGGTTATACAAATAAAACCATTCAAATACACCCCATTTTTAGACCCAAATGGAACTATATTATTACCCAACCATAATTTCTAGCCCCTTTCAACAACTAATAAATCACTTCCATATTTTACAAAACTACCACAAGATATAACACATGAAATACCTTTGAAAAATACACACTTCAAGCAAAAATGTAACTTTAAAAACAAATGCTTTACTATTGCAACCAAAAATTGTTTTCTCATAATTCACAGCACCTAAGAAACATGAAAAATTATTTAATCAAGAAAACTAACTCATCATTAAATGGTTACCCATGGAATCACCTACCGAATGAGTCAAAACCCTTGAATCTTGGTGAGAAACCTCAACCGCACCTCCGCTGCACCACATGGATGTGAAAACAAACCATAAACCCTAATATTTAACCAAAAATACACCAAATAAAACCCTAGGTATGAACCCTAATATCTGGACACTCTATAAATTTATGAAAGTGGGTGGAAACCCTAAAGAGAAGGAAAGAATTGAATAGAGAAACACATACCCAAAATAATCTTGAAGAAAACGACTCAAAATCCACCAGAATCTGAATTTGAAAACATTCAACAATTCATGGGATGTACGAATAGGGATTATTAGACCATATAGGAACTGGAATGGGGGAAAATAGTAATAATTGAGAATGTTATGATGTAAATAACTTACCTCCTCAAATCTGCCTGATTTTTGAAACCCTAAGGATTTCAGCACTTCATCGCGATTCAAACGAGCTCCAAAGAGGAGTAAAATGAATGGGAGCGCGCCTGGGCTCCTTAGGGTCGAGGGGGAGGTGGAATCACCATAAAATTCATTATAATTAATAAGATATTAAAACATTACAAAATCAATTTAAAACTGGAAAATGGGCTTTCAGGTTCGCCCAATTATCAAATAAAAACCCAAATCCCCCATGATTATGGATTTATAAATGCTCCAAATTTAACTGTGGTGTTAATGTGTCAGGGGAGGACATTTAGGAGTTGTAATTACTGAAAAATATAAAAAAAAGAAAAAGTTATAAAAGAAACAAAATTTATTTTCAAATCTGGAATTGGGCTCACGGTTTGGCCCAATTCTTGAAAACTCACATATTCCCATAAAACCTTTGGAAACCCCCAAAACAAAGCATGAATGGAAAATAAATTAAAAATAACTTTAAAATATGTTATGTATGTGAAATGCGTTCTCATGAAAAATGATAAGCTGATTGATTATGCATATTGGCAGTTGATGAATCATGATAATAACTATACTACACTTGTTCTAGTGTTGTATAATGTTGTTTTTTATCTGATGATTTGGAGGCACTGTCTTTACAGGAAAAAGTGTGATATATACACAGAACATCAATGTTTTAAGTATATATTCAAAAAAAAAGGAATTGAACACGAGTTAGAGGAGATATTTGGGAAATATTAAATACTATGATTTTTAACTTCATTTTCATCCTATAATAGAAAAAAATTCACTAATTCATTAAGTAGAACAGTCCATGTTGTGATTATAATGAAGTGTATTCAAATTGATCTTTCAATCAATAAACATGTAAAACTGGACAGAGGAATCCTATGTGAAGATAAATCATCAACCTTATTCAAAATTATTTCTCAACCATCATTACTAGAAATGATTAAGAAATCCTAAAAAAATATTCATTATTAAAAAATAATTTTGAGGTTGTGATTAATGACAAGTATCCTCAGTTCAATATTGATCAAGAAGGTGTTCTGAAATTTCATAGAAAACTATGTGCTCCATCTATTCCAGAAATAAATATGGATATGTAAGATGAATCTCATATATCTATATTCTCTATACATATTGGAATCATGGAAATGTATAGGGACATTGATGATCATTATTGGTGGGATAACATGAAAAATGAGATTTCTTACCACACTATAAGGTACCTAGTGCGTCAACAAGTGAAGGAAGAGAGATAAAATCCTAAAGAGTTATTACAGCCACTACCCATACCATCAGGGAATTGGGAAAATATTACTATCGAGTTTTCCACTGCTGTCTTGAAAACAACCAAAGGAAAATATGTGATGTGGGTTATAGTGGACATTCTCAACAAGACTACCAATTTTATCATTATTCTGGAAGATTGTTTTCTCTATTAACTTGCTGGGATTTATGTGCAAGAAGTGGTAAGGATGCATGGTGTTCCACTCTCCATAAAATCAGATTGTGGCACAATATTAACAATAATATTCTAGAGAATTATTCAACATGCTTATGGTAATGATTCTAGTTTTAGTATGGCCTTTCATCCCCAAACTAATAGAAAATCTGAAAGAAATATTCTGAAACTCGAGGACATTCTGTTAACATGCACAATATAATTTAAACGTGTATGGGATAAAAATATCTTAATAGTTTAGTACTCTTACAACAACAACTTCCACTCAGGAAATAAAATTTCTCTCTATGATGTTCTATGTGGAAAAAGATGTAAAACTCCTTATTATTGTGGTAAAACTACCGAAAGAATGATTCTTGGGCATGATCTTTTGAAATATGTGAGAGAAATTTTTCATGCAATATAACAAAACATTAATTCCACTTAGAGTTGATAGAAGAGCTATAATGACAACCATCGAAGGAACATATATTTTTATGTTGATGAAAAATTATTTCATTTAATTTCACCATGGAAGAGTGTCTTATGGTTTGGATGGAAATTGAAACACAGCCCTAGGTACATTCACCCATATGAAATCCTTATTTTCATAGTAGTAGTGGACTATCAGCATCCACATACTCCAGATTTAGACGAAGTTCATGATGTATTATATGTATCCTTATTGTGGTTGTAGATACCTAACCCTTCAAATGTATCGAATCCTAAGGTGGTGAAACTGGATCATGTCTTCTTCAATGAGGAACAACTGGTGGAGATCATGAATCATAGACACAATGTTCTACGCAACAAGAAAACCCACCTTATTAAAGTGTTGTGGATGAACCAAAAATATGAAGAAGCCATGTGGGAACCAGATGAGACTATGAGGCGTAATTACCCACACCTTTTCTCGTTTAAGTGTAAGAGTTGAAATTTTGGGGATGAAATTTCTTAATGGGGGGATAATGTCATGACCTGAACTTTTTAAGTAATAATTGTTTCTTGAAAATTTATTTTTTACTGTTTTTTACTAAAAAACAATATCCCTTTATTATTGATGTGAGTATTATAGAAACGAGACCATTGGGTTTCAAATATTATATGACCATTGGTTAATATGACCGTTGTAAACTATAATCTTAACATTAATATTAGTTTTTATAAATAGAAATGATAGTGGTTATTTTTGTATAAAGATGAGTCAATGGCCTTATCTAATATTCTTGGGCCGTATGAAGCCCATTTTTCATAGATTGGGAAGGAGGTGGTGTCGCTGGGCTTCTCTTTGGTCCAATATGAAGCCAAACATTAAAACATTAAGCTTGAATGAATTCGCTCATTGGATAAGTTCATGTTGAAAGGAATCATCACTCATGAAATGTTAATAGAGTCACCCAAATATTCTTTCACCATTTCATACCTTTCACTTATGTCCTATATAGGCATTATAACGGGTTATGTAATGATTCCCTAGTTACCTTGTGTAATCCTTTGGTATAAATAAAATTTTTATTTCCACATTCATATTTTAAGAATATTATTAATTAATAAATAAAATTTTTAATTAAGAAAACATTTATAAATTTTTATTATAAGAAAAAAAATTACTTTTCAATGATTTCTCACACATCAATAACTATTATGGTAATATAAACATAATTTTTCTATTTCAAATATTAAAATAATCCTATAATGAAGTTTTAGAAGTTTTCTAAGATGTTTCAATTTGCGGAATGGTGTTTTATGTATAGTGTTTTTTGGGATGAATAGTATTTGAAGAATACTATTTTTTTGATTAATAGTATAAATTGTTTTATTTTTAAATAAATTATTTTAGTGAAATTATTTTTTAAAATCGGACATACATGGTTGAAATCGGGGATAAAAATGTGGTTCATCGAGATTAAGATTATTTTTTGGTGAACAATAAATTTACACTATGGGATAGTAATTTTACCCTTATGAATGGTAATTCTACCAATGGAATTATAACATCACCTACGAATATAAAAATATGTTATAGTCATCTTAAGTGGTAATTTGATATAAATATATCATAGTATAATTAAATATGTGTCGTTGAAATTATTTTTTAAATGTTATTATTTTATTTATTTAAAATTAATTATAATAAAATTGAGATCACTTATTAATTCTACATTTTTGAAAATGGTTATGGTGAATTTTTGGGATTTTTATGAAACAATTGAATTTTCATTGAATAGAAAAAATACAGTTTTGGGTTTTTAGTCTGTTTAATGACATCATAACTGTGTCATAATGATGTCATGACTAAAATAACATGATTTTAGACTCTAATGGATTAAAATATTATATTAGGTTTTCCATTCTTCTAATACCATGAGTATATGCCATGGGAAATATCATGGTTTTGAAAATACCAATATTGATATGTCCTTTGAAACTAATAAAATATTCTCTCAATATTGCTATAAATACCCACAAATTACATCATTTACATTTTATCCTAAAATATTATACAATAACCTATAATATTTATACCTTCCAAAGAGTCCTCCCAAGGTGTCCTCAAGTCCCCAAGGTCCCGATCATAGTGTTTTAGATGTTAGCCATCATGGTAATGAAATTAACAACTTCACTTTTTTCCATTCAAGTTATATTTTTCTGGTATACATTTAATGTTTCAATACCATGTTCTTATTTTAATTTTATTCCATCCCTATAAATTATTATTATTAATTTAATTATGGGATAACCTTGTCCATTCTCTTTTTAATGTTTTCATTAACCATGTTTCATAGTCATAATGATGCAGAAATTTCATGTCAAACTTTATCTACTTTTTTTCAATAAATTCTCTTTTTTATTTATGTGAATACAAAACCATGTTTTATTTCTAGGGGTATTCATAAATACATAAAAATTATATATTTCATTCTGTAATTTACATACAAAAAACCCTCATTCGATTTTCATGAGTTATAGATGACGTAATGATTATGTTTTAAGCACTTTTTAAAATGTCATGATATGAAATGAATCCAATTTCTTTTAATCAATTTATATTATTTTTGAAATATTTTATTATGATCTATTTGGATCACATTAAAATAATTACATATTAATGGTGCGCCCTGATATCACTCCAATTCATTAGGTAAAGAATTTAACCTCTTGATATGAAAAGGTTTATGATACCTTTTTGAATAACCTTTGTAATATTTATGAAACCTTGAGGATGGAACTTCATGATTTGATTATTAATATATATATATATATATATATATTAAATTTTGTAGCCAAATATTTAGGATATTATTAATGTTATTTTAATTATGATATTTCACTTTTTCCATAGCTCATGACATTATGTATTTCATCATGTTCTTATTGTAATCAAAAGTAAATTGTTTCCTCTATTTTCCCTTTCTAGGACTTCTGCTCACATTGTGCTTTGATGTTTGTCCCCAGCTTATGAGATACATTAATTGAACATTATATGTACCTATGATGAATCAATGTAACTGGATTGGAATAATGATTTATTATTTCATGTATTATGTTTCTTTTTTCCAGGACACTTTACATTAAAGATCCACTTTTTATAAAATGTAATGAAAAGTTAAAAAGGTGTGATTCCATAATATGTACATGAAACCCTCCTCTATAAAAATAAATATGGGAGCACTCATAAAACTCTACACCCACTATCACTAGATCCATTGAAACTCTAGTATATGAGAAGATGTGTCCCAAAAAAAATGACCTCTCGAATCCATGACTGACAGTTCATGTGTTTCCCATTAAGATGGTTCTCTCAAATTTTGTCCAGGACCATACTCAATTGTATCATGTGATACTTCTTAGGCCTAGAGTAAACTACTATATCTTCAACAAAGACAACCAAGGGCTTCCCAGGGTGAATCAATGGGTCTCACAAATCCCTCCAACTTCAAGTCCTCCAACTGCACCCTCATCTCATGATGAACTGTGGGAGCTGTTTCATATATGAGTATAGATATCGGTGTCCTCTTGTGGTGTTGATCAACAATGAAGTCTAATTGTTAGCGAGGTGAAAAATCTGGAACATCATTGCGGAATATGACATTGTATTTCTCTACATCTACTGGAAACTAAGGACTCATAACATCAATTTCACCAAGGTTTTGGTTATACAACTGAAGTGTAAGTAGATTCATTATACAATGTGTGAGTCCATCATGAGTTGCAAGGATTTCCCTTTTTTCCTATAAAATTGGAAATCTAGTTCTATTACCATGGAATAACCACACCCTTTTTATTTCATAATCTATTTGAGCATTAACACTGGATACTAGTAAATCTCGATAATGAAATTGTAAGGTCACAAATCTACTACAAAGGGATCCCAACAAAAACTACCACCATTAAGAGTCATTTCACACTATCTCCAATAGTGTGTGATCAAAAAGACACCTCTATAAGGTGTATGTAAGAATAAGTGTCATGCCAATAGTTTAACTGTAATCTCTATGCATAAAATAAGAAAAGTATCAACAAAAGGATTACTTGTATGTGTGTCTATCTAATACAACTAATGTATAAAATACACAGATAATACATTAAACTATTCATGTAGTCCCTAGGATATATGTATCGACATTCTGCAACTGTTTTCTCCCCAATACTCTATCTCTCTAAATATAGTATGGAATACCTGGTGTCATGGTGGTAACACATCAAAACTTTGGCCACCTAATATTGATTCCCTAGATCCTATACCACATCGACCACCTAACAGATCTTTGTTTTCCATCCACTACCTCTTTCTTGGAGTTTTAGCAAATGCATCTATAATTACGGCATGAATGGTGGGACGAACACTTGTGGAATGTCCCTAACCACAGAAAGAATATCAATGCCTCTTCTTTGGGTAACGAGCACTCTAATAGAACTTCTGACCAATCCTCTACTCCTTAATCTTACATTAAGAACCATATATAAATAGTTCCTGATTACCATTTATCCGAGGTGATCGCTACTTCAGAATCCAATTATATGATATCAAACCCTTTTTATCATCAACCAACACCAAAGGACCTTGGACGACGTAGTCTAGAAATATTCATTAACCTAAACCATTAGAAGTGGGTCTATGAACTGATCAATAGGGTAAAATGCCACCAGCTGACAATCAAGAATAAATACTATTCCATGACTGTCTCCCTTTAGGGAGACCTCTTCAAACATTGGGAAAAACAACCAATACAACTACAGAAACCACGCTGGATGGCTCTGCGAATACATCCTATAAGAAATCATGATGTATCACATTAAAATAAGTATACCTGATGAGTTGTCTCAAGAAGGACATGGATTACATAACACATTCCTTTATGATACATTCACCTTAATTTTTTCCCTACAACCATTTTTTTAATGTACCATGTAAAAAAGATGGTGTCCCCAGTCATGGTGTTTAGATACATTAGCCGACATACCAACAACAGAGTTCATGGCCTGATAGATGAACTTGAAACAATTAACACTATTGCCCGAAACCAATCCCACAAACTCCTAGTCTTAATGTATAACTAACCCCCTTTGATACCACTCTATCTTGACCCATCCCAAAGTGTCTCATTCTATGACTACCCCAAGCATACCTCCAATAGGCTAGGGGCTAGAGACTAGCAACATGTAGACATATCCCAAAAATGGGAGGAATTTTCCTACATACATGTACACAATGAAACATCTCAAATCCCAAAATACTAAATTCTAAATGCAATTTGTAAATAAGAAAGAATTCCACAATGATACCAACAAATAGTGTAAGTTAGTGGAAAACATGAATGTAAACATATCCATAATACAAGACCACCCAAAAAGGAATCTAGAAAAGTGAATGTACAAGTTCCTAAAACTCATTCGTAGAACAATCTAACAAAAGGGTAGGTAAATTGATAGTTACATGAAGCCAAAAGAGTACACCTAGACTATCATGACTCTCTAAAAACAACATATTCTTGGTATACTAGGATCTCTGTGAATGAATCAATCATCTACCGATGACACAACAAATTCAGGAAAGCCTTTTTATGGGTGGGTATAACAATACTCATTGGAATGCCCCAATAACAAGAATAAAATAACACAGAGAAAACATCACTAAGAAGATATTATCATCCCATCATAAGTATATGTCAATAAAAAATATATCGAGAACAACCAGATATACTCCAAAAATATTCTTTATTTCATAGTCTGCATCCACTTCCATCCATATAGTTTCGCTCGAAGCATTCTCGATCAAAGGGATCACACTCCTCGAGCTACCGGAAAGAAAGACGTAGAATAGGTCATGAAATATTGCTGAACAGAACACAATATTCTCAATATGTTATGTAGTTTCCATGAGGACCTCATTCTCACAAAGACATAGGGTTTCTCTAAAAAAGGTGTTTCTGTAAGACACTGATTCTTTTGAAGACCCAAAGTCTCAAAACATATATAGAGGGTAAACTGCACCCAGGGCTCACTAGGGGACTCAAAGCCCTACGGGAACCATCATTATTGATAGGGGAGTTGTTACCATATTAATATTAGTCACATCATCCCCACAATCCATTTCTAGGATAACAAAAATAGATTTCAGGACCACTAGACCTCTCAGTGCGATATGTTATCTATACCGTCGAGCCTACCGTCAAAGTCGGGCTATGACATCTCACTTCCAAATAAGGGTCATCTTACGTGACATGAAAGAGATCATGTGTCGAGCCCTCATAGGAATAGAAAAAGGGAATTATCCAAAAACAATCTGGTCCAACCAAAACCTACTAAGCTATATCAAAATGACTACCTCATCTCAGGATTTCAAGCACCGTAAAAGACTCATAAAATGAACACACAGGTTTAATGTTATGGTTGCATCCATAAAAAGGGTCTGACATGGGTCTAGATTGGGTCTGATATAGGCCACTGGACCCGGCCTTTCCTGGTCTTGTCTGGACGAGCACTGGACCATAGCCCATTGGGCCACTCGGTCTAGCTTGTTGGGCTGCTAGGTTTAGCCTGCTCGGCCGCTGGTACAGCCTGGCTCCACCTAGTCAATACCGCGTTGTGGGTTGTCTTTCTACGCTACACGCGGTCTACCCCGAAAGCTTTACTCCTAGATACATGTGGTGCCACACTACATCTACAGAGTCATACGTCCATTCTCTAGCCTCATGGTCTTACCACTAATGTGGAATCCCCATGACCCCCCGTCCTACCCTATAGCTCGCTCCTCACCACATCCCCCGGTCAATACTGCAGCTCTCTACCATGACCCATGCCTCCACCACGTCTACAATGTGACCCACCCCCCCTACAAAATTCCATGTCGAATGGATGCCCCACTAGTGGCCTTCCGCTATCGGCTCACATTCAGCCTAGATCATCCCCCTGGACTCATGCTTCTGATCGCTTAGTCCAGCCGATAATGTCGCCCCTGGCTGCCATCGTGAACCACAACATTAAACCATCATTCACCACTATCCTAACTAAATTATGATTAAACTTTACCATAAAACCGCCATTATTCTTTTTCAGTCTCAGATCATCGATCCTGAATCATTGCACCATGAATCGAGGAAGCAACAATTGATCATCTGTATTCTGTATTTAAAGCGTGGGGAGGAGATCAAGAACACATACTGAATTAATGGGATTGAGGGGACTTAAAATCACATTAAACAACCCATGGATAAAACCTCTATTGTTTTAAATTTAGACCTTATTCCTTTCTATAGTAATTATCATGAATGACTATAAAATCCGTAATCAAAATATCCCCATTAATTAAACGCTGTAATTACGCCCATCTCCCAAGAATAAGCGATTTTTTGGTTAATCTGTTTGCTGGATTATCCATTTTCATCAATTATGTTAATGAAATTGGAAAATAATAATCAAATCCCAATGTACCCATCACAATTAGGTTCTATTGTGGATGAATAACATTCTTCACATCCTTACTGTGGTCATGATACTTCAAATATGTGGTTCAACATTATTGATTCGACCATCCATCAATGTTAATTAGGGAGAACCCAGTCTCATTGCTAGAAATGATTTCTAGTGTTATTTGATAACTCAAGATTCATTAAAATAGGAAAATTTTAAAACAAAACCAATGTTTCTTCAATAATAATTTTTATTAAATTAATTTAATGACATTTTTATCCAACAAATATCATTCACAAGTATCCTGCACCAACCAATGTTATGGATCACCTAAGGAAAAAAACATTTACAAACTCAACAGTGGTGTTAGATTTCTAGTATGAGACACTATTTAGTGATTATATGGATTTTAGAAATATAATAATTTTATTTTATAATTTTATTTACAGATATGTCCTTGGTGACTTTTTTCTATAAGTGATCTGCGCCGACCAATGCTCGATCTCTCCTATTGTAAATCATCTATTCTAAGTTCAATGGTTTTCTTATATTTCTAATCTTGCTAATTTCTTAAAAGTTATTGAGATTTTTAAGAAATATTTTGTGGGATTTCTATAATAAATTTATCATTTTTAATGAATTTTTTTAGGCACATCGGGACATGGAATCTCACGCCATCTCAGCACTTGGTCCCAGAATGTCCCTAAATATTTCATTAAAATAAAAATTTAGGAAATTATAGTCTTTTAAAATATATTAAAAAAAGTTGTTAAACTATAAACCCCAAAAGTAACCACAATGGTTGAAAAATAATATTTATCAATCAATTAATTTAATTTAATTTATTTATACTAACTAGAACATCATATAAGATCGTTGTGGGTTGAAGATCTATGGTATTTTTTAAATGAAACTATTTTCCCTTTTTCAAAAAAAAAATATTAATATAATTATTTTAAAGACAAAAAATTTGTTATGAACCATAATAAATACTATATAAATGATAATAGAACCTTAATAGTTATTATTACCTTTAATATTATGTCCAAAAATTTAAATTAATTCACACTCAAATAACTCATTTATATACCAAAAAAATGGGTTTTATAATGATAAATTAATTCCAAACATATCCCTAATTTAGTTATATTCCAACTAATTTTTTCAACGGTTGTTTTTAAGAATGTTAACTTATGATTGATGTTAAACTCATAATCTCATTATGTTACCCATAAATATAAATTTAAACAAGTCATATATGCTTCTAAAATTTCATAAAAACAATAGATGCTTCAATATTCTTATAATAAAATTAAAATTTGAAAAAATACATCTACAATTTACTTCATTAACACCAACACATAAATTCTTCTTAAATATTATTTAAAAATAAATATTTTCTTGAAAATGGGATTAGAATTTAGAAATTAGAATTTAATATGATAATTCCCATGTTCTCCATATTTAACATGAAGAACTATAAATGGATGACTAGGATTAAATTTCATTCATTGCATCATAGTATTCATTTTTCCTGATGAAATAATTTATTTTTCCCTTAATTTCAATAAATATATCATTTTTCCATTCCATTGAGGTGACTTCTGAAAGAACTAGGGACATCATCCAATGTTAATGGGTAATAGATTTTAAAATTTTCATCGACGAGATGAAAGATCTTTTCATTACTGATTATCTAAGCCCTGGTTTATTACAATTATCTCACACAAATTTAATGTGAACATAAAATAAAAATAAAAACATACCAAGTGATATTTTATGATGCACTCGATTGAAACTTTTCAATATCCATTGATACTTGATGTATCCATAATGGGATACCTCTAGATCATCCATACATTCTTATAAAATCCATGGGAGTGTATATCATTGAACTCTTGGTGGTAGAATGATGTTTTAACAATGCCATCGATGTCTCGATGATCACTATGACCCTCTTCTTTTGGTTATTGAAGGTCTTCTTGCATGGTCACATGAAAGGGAGATAATATCTCTCTAGGTAGTGGGAATATATAGAGGCTCTAGCCCAAATATCAGAATTAATTATTAGTGAGAGAGCCTCTTCCTCTATTTATTGTGGAGTTTTCTAAATACCCAGTTGGGTTTCCCAACCCCCGTTTGTTATAGAATCCACTAGATAAATAATTATGAAATTGTAAAATGCATCAATATTACTTGTTTTTATCACATTCATATAATATATAAAATATATTATACGTGATAATCACGAGTCATGAACTATACTCAAAATCCTGAAAAAAATGAACCTTGAATATCAATATAATATTCATCTGCTTAATATTTTTCCTTATTTTCATAACCTGTAAATAAATTTAAATAAATTCAATCCCAATTATTCATAACTCGAATAAAAATTAATTAATTTATTTATTGATGATTGATACCTTAGACAACACTCAAACACTATAGTGGGGCCCACCATGTCCAATATACCTATTCAACTGAATAGGGAATAAACTTGAACACTCAATTGTGTTTGACCCAATAGGACCATATCTCCATAGTACCAAAGAAAATCCAGAGGCCAAAAGATGAGCCCAACAACCCATCAAGGCCTCTAATGAGATATGGATTGTCCTAATAATGACTAACAACCTATGAACACATATTGTGTTCTATATTCTCTTTGTATTTAAATTTAAAATAATGTAGGTTTTATGATTGTGTCATCTCCCTTTTATATATTTATTATTTTTTGATCTATCTTGGTGGATTTACCTTTCGACTACATTGTCCAAAGACTTATGAAGGTAGAACCAACCTGATCATCTAGGAAGGAGATACACAAAATGCATAACCCAGAAGTGACAAATATATTCTTGACAAATCATCTAATATCATACCACTAGGGATGACCCCAAAACAAGATACCATGTGATGGTTTTAATATTATGGGATTTTCTTCGAATCAAAGCACACAATAAAATGGAACACATAGGCAATGCTCTCAAATTGGTAGGGAAATCCACATTTTTGTTGGTAGAAACAACCAATGACCCCCAACACATGTTTTGTTCCTATTAGTGAATATGTACTCCATATCTCACTAAAAGATATCACCAAGTGTGAACATTTAGAGTAAAAGTGCTAATGCTTATGTTCCCCCAAAACCTGATTGTCAAACATCAACTGTTTCCAATCAATAGGATATATATAGACCATGGGACCTATATTTATGATTAATTTCATAGTATCTCAAGGTTATCAATATAGTATGGGATCTTCTATAACCATTCATTGAGAATATTAATCTAGGAAAATAACATTAAATAGTGGATTTAGAAATATCTACACTATAATGGAATGTTATCATCTTATATAATTAACTATATACGTGATATGGTAATCAAATGTACTACAAAGTTGGGTCTAGGTCACCCACTATTTCACCACCCCCACTTTCATTTTAGCCATCATTATAATAATAAATGTTAGCTACTAGCATGGCAAGGATCACATTTCTACTGAGTAATGGCTTTAGCTGCTAGGTGTGTCATTTTTCCACCGTGTAGCTATTCAGTTATGAGCAACCTCATCTCCTTGAGTAAAAATTTTAAAGATCAGGTATCCATAAGAATATCTCTTTTTACCACTATCAAAAACGTGAAATATATTCTAGTAAGATTATCATAATGTTAATTATTTTTGTTCATTACAAGGTTCTATTTAACGAAATAGAATATTTCGTTTCATTTGATAACTGGTTAATATATTCCTTAGAAAATGCAGCATACTATCTATTTATAAGTATGGATACCACTGGGTTTTATGATATTGATTCAATAATCACCATATCCTAATAGTGATATGATACCATATTGATATATTTAATATTATTTTGTCTCCAACAATAACTAGTATAATTCCTTCTCCACTTAACAGGTACATATCATTTGTACTTATGAATGTATAATCAGATAGTTCAGACTACTTCACTTATAATGCTACTAGATATAAATTTTATTTTCCCACTATTCAGTATATCCTAACAATATTTATTCTTTTAAATATCATTGAATATTTGATTGATATACCATTGAATCATGTGTAAATCAACTCACAACATTAATCTCTCATCTTGTTCAAAACATGTTAATCTAGAGATATTATTCATTGTTACATTGGAAAAAATTTCTAACTTTAATTGATTGTATTTTTTCAATAAAATTTCAATACATGTATGATTGACAATGTGCCTGAAACTGTATATTGGTATATATTGTTCCCCAGAATGGAGGTTTATTTTATAAGTCAATCACTAGAGAATAACTTTTATCGTAGTCTAAAAAACTGTATGACCAGTATCTATTTTCCATCTATTGTAAAATATATTTATCTTTGAAAAATATGGAACTCCAACTAATGATTGTTAAACCCGTGGAAAATATTCATTCCAAATGAAATATCCAATATCATATTTCTTACATTAATCCAAAATGAAATTTTATTAACATGCAACCCTTATTGGGATAATATGATGTCACCATCCCTTTAGGGTTGTATCATTTAGACACATTCCATGAAATTTGATATTGACATGAAATGGACAATACAATGACTTATTTTTATATCTATAATATGTATAGTTATAATTGATTTAGGCATACAAATTTGTTATTACCAATCGAGCCTTATGGGCACCATGCTTGTACCATCCATGTAACATGATTCTCGAATACCCACCACAATATTCCATTTATAAGCCCATTTTCACTTTGGTACAGGGAATACATTGATAAATATTATTTTCCTTGTCAATCATTGATAATTTACATATACATCCAACATATAGGAATTTTGATTCTTAATTAAAAATGTACCACCGACCACAATGAACTCAAAACCATCACTATGGTTTTAAACCTTCTTACGCAGTATGTGTCTCTAGTACATTCCTCTTCCTCATGAACTTGGGGAGCTGATTCCTATACCATCATTTAGTGTATCTGGAGTATTGAATAAATCCATATCTATCCAAATTCCACTATCATTATTAGATATGTGCACCATCTTGATAGAAATGTAATATATCACTTGACTACAACTATTCTACATTAGGGATTTATATAATATTTGAACCAACCTTTACCATAATAACCTTAGATGAACACTGTATTTCATATGCTGAATGTTTCTATAAATCCTAAAAAACTATTTTCATCTAAACACGTGTGTTATTTCATAATGGATTTCAATCATACTATGACTCAAATTGTATATATTTATCATTTTTCAATTTTCATATTGGTTAGGGGTTTTGTGGTAATTTTAATATAGTATCTTGAAATATAATGAAACACACTAGACAATAAAACATCGATACAAATTACATCACTAATCTGATGTATGAATTACCATTTTAGGAATTTTTCCATGCTGCATTTTTGGATCAATGTTAATATATAAGACTCATCATCGATCCTATTTATTAGCATCAATGTCATGATGTAGATAAAGTGGTGTGATTTTAGGAATTTATCACCCCTACATTATCATTATTGATGAATGATTGGTGAAGATATTCTTCAGTGTGCCGATCTGAAGAAACTCTTTTCTTATTACCATGGAATATGCTTCACTTTCACATTCCTTAATATCATAATAGAATATTATGATATATCATTACCAGTAGATTTCCCTAGTCGTGGTTAACTATAACTTGTTGAACTCATTGTAAAATCATTTTGACATACCTTTATTTCCAAAAACAATTTATCCAAAATAAGGATAATGATAATACAAAAGGTGTTTAGCTATTCCAAGAAAATGTTCCAAACTAGTAATAATCATCATTTCGACTTTTAGTTTTTGATGAAAAATAACGATCTTTCCACAAGTCGGTAAAGGTATTGTATTTTTATATTCATCACTTATTTCCTATGATTATAGTATCACTGAACTATATGATGAGTATGATAAACTATAGACAACCTTTATTCCATAAACTAGAACAATATATCATTACGTCCAAAAGGCATGTGAGAAAAAAAAATTTGTTGTAGTCAACAACTAGTTAATCTAGAATCGTTAACTTTGTAATTAAAAGTAATGTCGTTCTCGACAATGACATAGGAATCAACCTTTTTAGTTTCTTGGAGAAAACACCTAACTTCTTTTAATGCTTCTATACTTGATTACTGTGTTTCAATACACATATGCAAAAAAATATTTTATTTAATTCCCAATAAATATTTCAGAAACAATACTTTTATTTGATGAATATACACTAAAAAAGAAGTGTGTTCTTACATATTTGATTCAGTTCCTTGCATTTTAAACATTCATAAATTTATTTTATAATATGGAATGAAAATAACATCTTGTTTAATAACCTTACTCATCATTAAAATACATTGTGAATTTTCCTTTGGCATTGCGCTTTCCATTGGACTATATTCCTTGTCTTCAATTTATTTTTCAGTAAAAATAAATATATTTATTTATTTAATATTATTATTACTTGGAAAACCATAACTAAATAGTTATTGAAGCATTTATTTCATATTATTAGTTTTTATCCGAAAAAATGGAGTAATCGGGTGTAAAAGTTGGATGCATGGAGTGATATAGACCTATCTTTTCTATTTACACATAATCTAGTGTAATTTATCATCCACAAATATTTCTTTAACATTCTACTGGTAAACTATTTGGAGATGAGACTATATGTGATATCATCCATGCATTAATGTAGTGATTAGGACTAACATCAGATTTAAATGATAATATAATGAAAGAACCATCATATGTATAATTATTGAGTCTCATGTAGTAAATATTACACCTATTCTTCAAGAGGTGGATTAATAGGTATAGGGAAACCAACACCATGAATTTACTACATTTTAGTAATATTTATATGAACATCTTCTACACATGGAAGTTGGTGCTAGTCTGGACATTAAAATTATCCAAAACTTATCATAGTTTTCTTATGGTGTTCCTTTTCATTTATCAATAAAAATTAACATTATTATATTAGTAATTTTATGTTGTTTACCGAATTAGACATTACTAATTAATTTTACAATTAAATTTATACAACTATTTAATCTAATTCTATGTACCCTCTATAATAGAATTGAAATTATTTGTCTCTTGAGTGTTCTAGTAGAAAGGATCCCTGAACCTATCCTCATATTCTATATACAATGGCTACACAACAACTAGGAGGGTTCAAGGTAGGTGTTTGGCTGGCTAACTGTATTAACTCGTAGTTCCTTTATTTTTTTTGTGATGTCCCAGCTTCAAAATTCCTAATTTTATTTACTCAACGCATGGAAATAAAATTATAGCATGTTTGATATAGATAATCCTCACTACCCATTTATTTATTTCAACACAACAATCTAATAATTAATCTCTGGTAGTAAGATTCACCCTTAGATATGGAATGACTTACACCCAAAACATGCGGTTTTATTCAAACATGTACGGTGGATGGTGGTAAGAACATAATACTTTTGTGAGGGTTTCGGGTTTTTCTCTCAACGAGTGAAATACATTAATATTAATCTTTTCATCTATGTTGTCTTGCTCACAACTAAAAATTAATAGAAAATCATACATATCTTGTTAGTGCATTTTATTATTTATTATTTAATCTGTTTTTCCTACTGATAAAAAAATGAAAAAACAATATATAAATGCATAATGGTATACTAATACCTGATAGGTCTTGAGAAACTATAGGAACTAAGGGAATAAAACCTAAGTCGAAGCTTGACACTAGAAGCAGATCACCCCCATCTATAATGTTTTCTACTCAACTAAAGTGTCACCTCAACATGTTCGAGTCCACATCACATCTTGGTGTATTGGCACATCTTAGCGAGGTCCACATGATGTCTTTCTTAGTCATCATCAACATACACTACCTCATCTTAGCGGGATCTAGGTCATTCCCCATCGTTGTTTGATGTACAAAAATACACATGCGCATGCGAGGGGGAATAGGGATGTAATGTATAATAGATAAAATTGGGTGCACATACCCTATATATTTTAACCTAAACAAAGACGATGTGTAGTCCATCATTTAATTATTTACAAACATCACACACAGTTAAATAATTTATTAAATACTAAATTAAATACTAACATACATTGTTCTGTGCTCAACACTAGTAGATAAGATGCAATTCACAATAAAAATTAAAATGAATTAAATAAGTACAAGGGTTATTTTATCAAATTAAATAACTAATATAATTTTAATTCCAACATTCAATTTATATTACCCATGGGTATTAAAATATTAATTAACCACAGATTAATATTTTAGTTTATTTAATTTAATAAAATTAATTTACATATAAATATTTATTTGATTATCCTAGGCCCCATGAACCCCACATAGGGCATGTGCGGGTTGGGTCAAAACCATTCAAGCCCATTCATATCCATGCAGGACTAAATTGGGATAGACTGATCTTCCTAGACCTATTTCGAGTTGGGAAGACCAGCCCACACCACTTTAGAAAAATGTTTCTCTATAAAAACATGTATTTTCATATAGGATTACTTATAGGTGGAATGAGACTCAAACCATCAGATCTTGTAGGTGAATGGCATGAACAACCATGAAACATGCATTCGGACCTTCCCAAAATGAGGGAACAGCGACAGCAGATTGTTGCCCCGTTGTGGAATGGAACTGCTAGATCAATGGGGAGGGGTGATGAGGTTGGAAAGGATTCGATAGATATAGAAAGATCTAGTCATTTCAAACTAATGTGATGGAGATCATATGGTGGTATGATGTAGTTATTAGTTCTACAGGCCGTCGAAAAAGGTGTACTACCAGCATGGGTTAGGTTGGGGTAGTCCACTAATAGGTATGACAGTAGATCCAGATGGTAATGGATGAACCAAGCATCATGGGAGGTGGTGTGGTCTTTGGGAAATCTGGCATGGGAAACAGTCGTGGGGCTACGCTAGAGAGCCCAAGTGGCATGTTGCTGGAGGTCATGATAGAGGTCTTGTAGTGGCTGGGAGGCACCACGACTAGGGAATCTTGTATAAAGGCGATATTGTGTCGGGTTGAAGGGGTGGTGCTGGTGTGGGATTTCGGAAAACTGGTGGAGGGTGTCTTCTATTCATGCGGTATGAAGAATGTGCACCAATAGGGGGGATGATAGGCTAGCCCCGTAATACAATTTTTTTCTTTAAAAATCCCTTTTGACATAGCCACCCAAAACCCAGTTTTCCATTTTTCAACACAACTCTATTATTTGTCATCAAACCAATAGTTCAACACTCCATTATAAAAAAGAATTACTAATTCTAGAATTAAACATTATTTATAATAATTTAATTATTATAACAATTAAAAATTTATTATTATTTTAATTTAATTATAATAATATTAGTATAATAAAATCATTATGAATATTGAAAAAATGTAGAATTATAATTTTCCTAAAATAGATTTTATTTAAAATGATCTAAAAAACAGGCCAGATCAAGGATAGATCATAGGGGTCAAAATAAAAAACAATGAAATTTTAATAAATATGATCAAACCACAAACTTGATACACTCAATGAAATTTAAATGGTCATAACAAGCTCATTTGAAATCAGATCGATGTGCAGTTTGATCAATTGAAACAGATTTCATACGCTTAACATATTTTTTTGAAATATAATTTTTTTTGGCTTAGATAAACTATCTCAACCCTCTAATACCACTTGAAGGAACTCAGTCCTACAACGAAATCCAACAGGTTTGGGATTTTATACTTTTCATCAATGGGATGATAGAACTTTTCCTTACTAATGATCTGAGCATTGGTTTGGTCGGACATCCTTGCATAAATTAAAAGATCGTGTAAAATATATCTAAAAACATAACTCTTTATATATAAAACTATAATCGACTGAAACATGATGATGATAATTCTTTCTCGAAGGATCTTTATTGGGATCCCACTATATCATACACATGTACTTCAAAAATTCATTGTACCAGTAAAGTCAAAATTCGGGTGCTAGCGTGATGTTCCAACAATGACTTCAATGTCCTGATGATAACTGGTATCCTCTACCTTCGATTCATGATGGTCTTCGTGGATTTTCACATGAGTGGGAGAGAATCAATATCTTGGATGATTGAGGAGATTTCGGATATGGATGAAAATTATATGAATTATTATTGGTACGAGAGCCTCTTCCTCTATTCATATTGGTGTTGCTAAATACCCGGTTGATTTCCCACACCCCTGTTTATTTAAATGTCTAGTAAACAAATAATTATGATAAACTAAACTGAATAAATGTTATTTATTATTTTACGAATTCCTTGTAATATAAAAAAATATATATTAAATGATAAACCCAAGTAATTAACTAGACTCACAAAACTGTAAAATATTAAATGAACTTGAATATCAATATAATATTCATTCGCTTAATATTTTTCTCACATTTACTTAACCGGTAAACACATTTAAATGAAATAAATCCCAATTATTAATAACTCTAATAATAATTAATTCATTTAGTTATCAGTGATTGGTACCTTTGGAAACAATCGAACCCTGTGGTGGGCCCCACCATTTCCAATATTCATATTCAACTGAATATGGTGGATTTTTTACTATGCTATTGTGTGTGACCCTCTAGACCCGTATCATGATAGTAGTGAAGAAAATCCATAGAATGAGTGCAGTGTTTAGAAACTCATCAAGGCCTTCATATAGATAAGGATAGTCACAGAAATGACTACAGACCTAAGAAGACATATTGTGTACTATAATCTATTTTTCATTAAATATCTCAGAATGTAGGGAGGAAACATGTGTCATCTCCCTTTTCTTGTTATGTTATTTTTTGATCAATCTGGATATATTTACCATTAAACTACATTGGCCAAAAAATAATGAAGGTATCATAAACTTGTTAAACCAGTCCAAAGATATACTACATATATATCCCAAAAGTGACAAATTCTTTTGGGACATTTCATCCCATGTAATACAACTGACGACATACCTAACCCAAGATACCTTTCCTTAATTTTACTATCATGGTTTTTTCTTGCTTCAAAGTATGTACTCAAATGGAACACATTGGTATTGGTCTCATGTTAGGAGTCCAATACACATGGTCATAGATTAAAACCACCAATGACACCCAAAGCACATGGTGGTCCTAATAGAAGGTATATACTAAGGATCTCACTATTAGAAATAACCAAGTGAAACATTCATGATTGGATGTATCATTGATTATGAGACCCAAAACTTGATAGTCAAACATCTAATAAGTCAAATCAGTAATATGTATCCATACCGTAGAACCTATATTTAATATTAATGTCATAGTATTTGAAAGATATTATATATCCTGGGATCTGCAATAACCATTCGATGAAAAAATAATCAAGAATAGTATCATTAAATAGTTTATATAGAAATATCTACACTATAATGTTATGTTATAATCATGTATAAATAACTTTATACATGATATGGTAATCATAAGTACTACAGAGCTGGGTCTAGGGAACCCACTATTTCATAACCTCCATGTGTGTTTCATTCCACATTAATGAAATGAAAGAAATTGATTCTTCTTTCATCCATGGTCTCTATTATTCAATATCTTATAAAAATTCATTATTTTCTACATTTTTAAGTCCAAGAGTTAGTTAAGGTATATGTTTTTATCATATTATTTGAGAATTTATTATGAATAATCATGATGTATTATATTCTATTAATTATACCATTTGGATTCTCAAAGTCACCATAATTTACTTCATTTACATCATTTACACAGTTCTTTAATATTATTAAAACAGAATAAATCTAAAAAGTTAATTTTCAGTAAAAATAATCATATTGGTATAACCATATATTAATTTATATGATATCTAAATCACGAAAAATTATTTTAACTCTAAGAAACCTTTGAGTCAACATTCGTAATTCATTTTCATTATCTATAAAAATAATTCCTTATTTTATGTAATGAATATGTGAATTATCTAAACTATATCCCCAGAAGCATTAAATAAGGTGTGAATTAAGGACAATTTCCATGTACTAGGTATAACTCAAGTAAATCCAAATGAAAAAAACTAGAGTTATTACATTGAGGTAAATCTATTCTAGAACCATGTACCCTTGTATTATATGAAAATGGATTTTTTTAAGAAAACCACATAATCTATATGTTAACAAAACATTGGTATTTTGTTCTGCAGTATTCATTAATAATTATTACATTATTGTCTTCTCTAATATTTGTTATCCTAAATCCAGTTCCCAAGGTTTATACTAAAACTCATCTAATACAAACTGTAATGACCTGAAATTTAGTATCTCGAACGTTTTTCCAAATTTTATTACTTTTATTATATACAATAAATCAAATCCCCAAGGATATAATTATTTATTAGTTTTGTTAAAATTTATAGAAATAGGATTCACATATTAAATTTGAAAACAAAAACTACAACATATTTTTTTTCAAGAATTCCACTATTTATTTTTAAATATCCCTAAAAACATTCATATTACAGTAAATTCATCTTTGGTAATGGAACCAAAATAATAGGCATCTTTGATTATAAGTAAGAGTATCATAAATTGGGAGCTACCATGATTTAAGGGGGATTAATAAATATAGAATAATAAATATATAATTGTAAATATTTGAACACACATTCCATTTAACCAATGACATGACTATCTTGATTAGTTTTGGAATAATAAATATGTAAATCTAAATAAATAAAAAGACATTATTTTTAAAACAAATTCATATCATTAATATATTTGGCATAATAAATATGATATAATCAATATCAAAACACACTATGCATTTAATAAATAATCATTGAATGAAAATTTATACATATATAATATCATTTCAAAATAATCATAGAAAAATAATTGAATTCCTAAGGATAGAAATTATTAATTATTGGATGTCATTATATCAAGAATCGTGATTACTCTATTGCTATTACCTTTCACAATATAGATTAAAACTATTCGGTAAGTATATAATAGAATCCCATTTTTCTAAGGATAGAAAAATAATACATCCATTGAAACTACAGATACATTGATGGGTTATCTATTAATGAACCCTAAATATGTTTACATAGACAATTAATTCTACCTATATCAAATAATATATTTAATTTATTAATTAACATAACATATCATCAAATATAAATATTGATTAAAGGATTAATATTTATAAATATTTCACTCATCAAACAAATAAATATAAATGTCGAGCACCATATGTTGAAATGATATACAGTTTAAAAAAATAATGATATATAATTTAAAGAAATAATGATAAATAACATGGACATTTCGGGGAAATTTAATGTCTTATGATCATAGGATAGAAAATAATTCAAGTTAGTTTTAATGTGGACAAAAATAAATGATGAAAGTGAATTATAATAATTTTCGTGGTAAAAATGATCACAAAACATTCATTTAAATAATATTTATTGTATCAATACATCATATTCCCATTATATTATAAGTAATATAATTCTTTTTTATGGATGAATTGAAATTCCAAAGAAATATATTTTAAAACATTCTTATGGAAAATATCATTTTAACATTTTTTTTATTTTTAAAACTAAATATTAATAAATATATTGAAATTAATTTTCAATGAAAAAACCTTGGATATTTATAATTTTAGATTTAAAACATTGAGTGGTTATGGTGGGAGAATATTATTTAGATGCTGTATAAATTTAAAAATGGTTCTATTAAAAAAAATTTATTTCCAAACAACCCTTGTTTGGAAAACCACCTGAATGTTAAATTAAACACGTTATGTAAAAAATGAAAAAAATTAATTTAAAAATAATGTGTATAATTTAAAAAAACAATATTTTAATCATTTTTTGAAAACATGGTTTCTAAAGGAGAGGGTTTTTGGACCGAAGAGATAAATGTCGATAATTGTTTTTTAATTTCATTACCAATCATCTAAAATACAAAAGAGTAAAAAAAATGGAACTATTATGTAAAAACTAAATTAATAACTAAAGTAAAATAAAATTAAATGTGTTTATTATCTAATGATCAATTAATTTTCTTTTAATGAAAATTTATGCATAAAAAATCCCGATTAAAATGATATTGTGAAATTAACCCTCACGAAGATCATATAGTCGATGTAATTATTTATAAATAAATTAATTATGTGTATCTCTTTTTAATACATATAAAACAATTGAAAATACCAAATATGTTGACCTAAATCCATTAAACTCATAATCTAAGAATATCAAAGTCAATGATGAAGTGATTTAGTTTAATGAAAATTAATAGGGCCATGAAATTTCTTACCATTTTGTAATTTTCATTTAGAATCCCTAGGATAAAATAACTAAAAATACAACATTAAATAAAATTATTTATTAATGAATTATGAAATAAATCTTAAAAGCGGAATCATATACACCATATAGAAAAAATTAGGTGCATAACATTAAAATATATTTCAGTGAGGGGAAATTGGGAAAAAATATTTTTCCCCTTGCTACTTATTATTTGAACGCACTATAACCTATAATATAGTGGTTTTATACATGTTATTAAAATAAAAAATTACCATATTAATATTTATAAATTCATATATTTTCTTTTTATTACATATTATCACCCACTAATTTATAATCATTCGTTATTAATATTGTTTTGAGTAATAAATCCCTTGTTTTCTCAAGCATATTTTAATCTTATAGTTCTACTTATTAATAATAATATATTTTTAAATCACATATATATCACAAATAATTTTATAGTTTTATTTTTCTCATTATATATATAATTATAAACATTATTGAAATATTATCATGGATAACTGATCACATCGCTTCATAGAGACAATGGAATATACATACCCACGATCTACATTATCATTTCCGTAATAACTGAATTGGAAAGGGATTAGATAATATATTAATTTTACAGAATAAATTTAATCCCATTTATATATATATATCAATTGTACTCATAAAATTTATCCTTCTTAAATTATATGTAAATAGTAATTGAAAAAAATAACACCTCTTTGAGAGGCGGTTGTACACTATACACATGAGTGATGTTATAGTATTTTAAATAGAATAAAATATAACAAGTTATATGTGATATTATAATTAAATATGCCTAATAATATCATTAATATTATATATATATAAATTAAATATATCAGTATATATAATCCTGATATGTGTCGAGGGAAAACATGTTATGTCCATTCGTGTGGTGGTAATCAGATATACAAATGATTAATGTATTTAATTACCATTTGATTGAAGTGGATATAGATATAGGTAATTACAAAGAATGAATAAAATATCATCCTATTGTATATACTACTTTTCTTATACTGATCCTTGTTAAAGAATATTTTCTAGAGGTAGAAGAAAATATGAAATAAAAATGATCATTTTAAGAACGTTACCTCTTCTTCTAAGACCATCGTTATGTTTTTCTAAATAAATACTAGGTTATATTTTGATAAAATAATGTCTCTAGGTGGTTTTATGAGAATATTTTATATATATTTTAGGATTTCTCAAACCAATTTTCATTGTAGGTATAAAGATGGGAGAAGAGGGTATGATCATTTTAAAGTGGGGGCGAGGATAGACAATGAATCTTTGACAAATATTCATTTACACACAAAATAATATCATGAAATAATACTCCAAAAAGGATCATGATCAACCATTAAAATATATAATTTTGAATTGAATCAATTAAATAGTTGTTGGGAATGTTTATCGGTCATTCTAACCCTTATTTATTTAGATTAACCCTCTGATAAATCAGTTTTTACCATCACTAAAAAATTAATGTATAAAAAAATTTCTATTAAAAATGGTAATAAATGAATTTAAATTCTTATATAACATTAAATATTATGATTAAAGGAAGTTATACAATCCTATTTAACATTATACACAAACATGCGATGAAAATTCAGGATTCCAAAATGAAATTTCTCATAAGTAGAGAGTTTTTTAACATAAAAATTCAAAATGAAATTAATTTCAATGAGATAAATTAGATATATTTTAATTTAATTTAAATAATTTTACTTTAAAACAAATTTAAATAATAATTTTTTCCTTTAATAGTATTTAAAAGAAAAGGTAGTTAAAAACAATCATTACTTGTCACTATTCGTTGAAAAATATATTATTTCAGAAAAATCCCTAAAAATAACCTTTAGATAATTTTGATATTATTATTTTATAAAATTAATTAAATTTTATTTAATTCGTTTTAAAAAATATGTAAAAATTAATTCTAATGTAATTTTTTCCAAGCATGAATAATCTTCATTTAAAAAATTTACTTTCATAAAATATTTCATTTTCATTCAAATTATTTTTATTTTGTTTATAATCAACTGATAATCAATGATTTTATTTTATAGATGAGTAAAAGTTATAAATTCATAATTTAGTCAGTATTATTTTTACCCTCCAATTTAACAATGGATTTTTAATGGTATATTATATTATAGTTCATTTAAACTCAGGGTTGCACTTTCTGCAAACTCTCGAAGACATCATATTTTTAAAAAAAGAAAATATCAATTTAATTCTTAGGGTGTTATGATATTTTATAATCATAGTATTTTATGTAATATACTAAATCAAAAAAATATTTATTATTTTAAAATATTTGGGTATCACATACGTGTCCCTCTTCATGGTGAACCATCTCACAATAATTTGGCCACAAAAAGTACTTTTGATAAGAAATCACTCATAAGGGTATCATCACTCTGAAGGACCAAAAGGAGCCTATTAGAATACATCTACAAATGATAAACCACTAAATATGATATTTGAACATGAACTCCCCAAAATCCACAGGAATTACATGATTATGTCGTCATGAACATACACACTTCCATTCAAACATGTCTTTTCTTTGATAATGGGAATCATGTTTCCCATAAGAGATCACTATCAATTATTATTTCTAGTTCATAATATCCTTACGGTATGTCCAATATTGTACTTAAAAAATAATGAGGATTCACACTTTCAATGGACTAATTAAATTTTCATAGATCATATCTCCCATTTTATATGAATTATCAATTATTAATAGATACAATATACTTGAAAAATTCATTAAATCATTTAATAAGATTTCTGAGTACAACCATTAATCCAAAATGTGTAATACTTATCTTAACATTATCTAACACATGTTTTATGTTTATATATAAAAATATACTCATTTACATGTCTCACCAAATCCATTTCTAAATTTTTTCTCACAGTTGTCCTTTAAAAAAACAAAACATCTATGAAATTCTCCTTGTCATATGATCCTGGACAATAATAGATTTATTCACTATTGTATGACCACAATATTTAATTCATGGTTTCATTCTCCATTAACATTAATGTCAAATCATAAGATCCATATTCATGAATGAAAATTCACTTTATTGGTAGTCGATATATGATCATAAAAATAAATTCATTGGTAATGGTTGTGTGACCTTAAAAAGGAACCCTCGGGGCCCTTGTCACATTAAATTAAAATGTATGACATTCATCATTAAATGGAACTGAAATAAATGGGGTTTAATTCCCTATAGAATTATATATCAGAATAGCTTCTCATGGACACAATATTATCTCTACAATTCCGACCATAACCATAGATAGTGATAAATAATAAATCATCAAGTTGCACAGATATAGAGTTCGGAAAAACTAAAGAAAATAGTTGGAATATAGATAACCTCTAATACACCTAGATGTTCACATTGATAAATGGAATCAAATTATATATTTCATGACATAGGTTACTTAAATTATTACTTGATTCCATTTCACGAATACATATAAAATCTAAAAGAGAGTAATGATATTGAAAATAAAACCCTTCATGGGATGTGTCTACCACCAATTTTGTTGAACTAACCGTAAAAATTAATGTGTTTATATCTTATAACAATGAATGTTAAAATTTCTAAAATAGGTATACATATAGAAAAATAACATTTTTCAATATATGAGCTAATTATAGTTTATTTTTATATTCATCATTCTTTGTTATTATTTCTCATAATAAATCATGGATATTAAATACTTTTCCTAAGAAAAAGAGAAATTAATAATTTTTACATGCTCAAAAATTAGGGGTAAGAAGAAGATTTCTGATATAAATATGGGAACTACTTTGAAATAGTTTTTCTAATATAAAATGCCTAAAAGGGGATGATGGGGTCTCTCTTTTATATCCTTCATGGATAAAATATTATAACAAACAGATTTTATCAATTTTATATTTTATAATAAAAAATAATTTAGTAATATTATTTTCACTATTAATGTATAATTTAGTTCATTCCCTTAAGGATTTGTTATAAGTTGATTAAGGATATTTTTACTCATGTATAGGGGTTATTTTTAATAATTAATAATTATAAATAATTTAAATTTATTTTAGTTATTACGGTCATTAAACCACAAATGATTTATTTTTTATTGATTATTTTTTTCATATCATTAGAAATGTTATTTTTATTGAACATTGATATTTTTATTTAATTTGTATAATACATATTTTTTATATCATTATATAAGGCTTACATTCTCATGGAGAATTAACTCTATAGGAGTGTTTTTTCCTTGATTCACATTATTATCTCTTGGCCAATTAAAGGAGTGATTAAGGATTCATTGTCAGTCTCATTTCTAATTTATATGGGTTAAATTCATGAATTTTGGGAATCAGAGTGCATATTAGGAAGGATTTTGTTGAAGTCACATGAGAGGGTTATATTGTGTATGTAAGGTGGTAGTATAATTAAAATATTATGTAAATTGCACCTTGATAATTTATTATATATGGAAAGAGATATTTTTTTTGAAACGAGTATAAAAAAAATATATAATTACTACTGAATAATTACATTTTTTTCAAGGTGTTATAATAAGTGTAAACAAAAATTAAAAAGATATAAGACCTCATAATTACTTATATTTATAATTGGATAATATTTGACATTATGAGAACCCAAAAATAGTATTTATTTATACACTAACACATATCATTGGGTTTATAAATTTCTTTTCTCATTTTTATGTAATGAATTCAATGTCATCATATAGATTGACTAGATGTGGTGAAACATGACTTGAGGAAGTGCATCAATGGTCAAATCTGATAAAACGAGAGTTAAAAGATACATATATTCATAATAGTGGAATTATTTTGAGGTATGAGCATTCAAGGAATAATTAATACAATGACATTATAGGGGAGATAATGGTAGATTTTGAATGTATACATATATCTTATAATAATCAGATACTCCAATTCGTGTATTTTTTTAATGAGATAAATCATAATAGTGATGGATTCTCTTTTTTAGAGACTAATATGATTCCTTGATTTTATTATCTAAATTATTTGTAAAATTTTAAAACACATTCTTATCAAATAAATCTAGAGTACTGTGAAAATAAGAGATATTTTTCACAAAATAATGGAGTTTCACCATATGTTAAGTAAATTTGGAATTTATGTAATTTATATACAACTATTTATATTTTTTGAGCAATGAGAAGTTAATATATAATCAATTTCAGATATCTATATAATTTAAAATTTAGCTATAATAAGTTACATTTTCTCTGACTAACATAACATATGTATTAGAAAATGTTATGATATCATATAACATGATATCTTAGATATGTTCTTGTTTAGATTATTATTTATATATTCCTTAAAAAAGACAAATTTAGGATAAAAATATTCATTATTTAAGAAAAAATGATGTTTTTAATATATATAGATTCTATATGTCAGTGATGTTTATATTTTTAGTAGTATATAATTCATAGTAATTTTTTGGATATCATGGAATTATAAATCTATTATATGAGGATATGGTTCATATATAGTTTATATTCTATTATATTCATACCATACAGAGGAAACTGGATAATATATTTATATTTAATGGGAAACCCTTATAATATTATTAACTTCCTTTATAATATTCATCAAACATATGGATTTAAATATAAATATCTAGAATAATGACCATTGGATATCCAATGAAATTTAGTTTTACCAGAGGAATTCCAGTATTATATCTTTACCCCACTGAAGATAATCTTAATTCGGTTGAGTAGTTATAAATCTATATGATCAGGGAGTTAACATATTTTGACATAAATAACATTATGATTAACTAGATATTTCTTAACTCATTCATTTATATTGATTCATATCAATTAAACATATTCATTTATTACTCTTAAAATAATTCATTGGTAAGAGATTTTGATAGAGATATTTAATATTTCATAATTTTTTTACCTTGATGGGAGGTTGGTTGTGAGGTGTGTAATAATTTTAATCTTTTTGTGTGGAAAATAAATCATAATTGGATATATTATTATTATATATTTAGAAATATGATGTTATACTTGGGTATGTATTGGTTAAATTTTGTGTAATATTATGTGGATATTTTTCATTAATGAGTTTCCATTCCTTACTTACAACTGTATAGTATATTTTTATTTGGAGAGAAAAAATGAAATTTTATATATCAATATATTTTTCCAAAATGTATCACCTGTTATTTTTCAATCTTAATTATTTGTTATTATGATGTGATGGTAGTCGATGTTCTCATAGTAGATTAGTAATTAGATGATTCTTTTCTATGGAATGTTATGAGTTAGAAATAAAACATCAAATTTTATGAATATATAGTTACACCAAAAAATATTTTATATTTATATATATTAAATATTATATAACCTATACATATTTTTTATTTTATGGATGAAACTGATGATATGTTTCACATATTTTTATTTGGAATAGTTATCATTAAATACCAGTAGTAAAAATATAGATGATATATTATTATTATGTATTAATTATATATTACTGAATCAGGTGATATAGATTAACTATTACCCACATCTTCATATTGACTATTTATTTCATTAATTCATGGGAGTGGTCATGTTCTAGAAAATTAAACTACGACTAGGATTTAATAGACAATTCTTAAGGATTAATGAATTACAAAAAAATCATGTGTCAATTGGAATTATAATATCTTATTGATTCCATTTGGAATCAATAATGCATGGATTATATTCAATAGGATTATTTATTATATATTTCCATCAATATATTATTATATTTTGTATTATTCCAGTAATCATATCAAATTACATTTTAAGTAAATGGATGATTATATTTTGAATTTAAAGACTATTTTGGAATTAAATAGAAAGATATAATTGTTTTGACTTGTATTAAACTATCATATTTGGGAACATTATGATTACTTGTTTGGACCTATTATCTATAAATATAGTATTTTTTTATTTAAAAAAATATGAAATTATTTATTTCTTAGTATCCACCTAAAAATATTTCAGAGGTTCAAAACTATAACATCTAAAATGAACATGGTTGTGGAAACCCTTCATAGAGATGAATTGAAATGATACTCATCCATTAGCATTCTAAACTGTTCAACATTTTCTCTATGATAAATTTTACACATCTGACATTATTTGTGATGAATTAATTAAAAAACCAACTCACATGAAAATTGTATCCCAGAAATAAATTTCACATTAAAAACAAATAATTTATATTCATACATATATAAATACATAAATATACTGGAACAATAGAATCTCTGGAATTGGTATAACCACCTAAATAACTACCCATCATTAATATATTAGAACATCCACTATATTACCTATTCTAATCCATAATGTCAAAAAATCACTGCTCATTGACACTTACATTTTAATCCAATAACATATCAATGTACATGAACTTATACATGTAAAAATGAGTTTATTAAGTCAGAATGATTTCACTAATGTAATTATATACAATCCATCCATTAAAATAATAATTATCTGTTGCGGTATTTATGAAAACATTCCCCACCCATGATGATTGATAATATTATAACAACATATATTATTCATAGGTAATATATAAATAATTCATAAAAGTTGACTAAAAATATCATCACATTACTAGTTCTATGCCAATAAACACCCACATACATTCACACCATAACTCCATGGTGACTCTAAGTACATGAACCAACTATAGGGTAATTCCAAATGAAATCTTATATTGCATTAAAAAAATCACCTATACTAATGATGAATTTTATAACCATTAGTAAGAACACAAGATATACACATTAAATTAATAAAAATACATCCACACCAACAATAATATAAATGTTTCACATAATATAAATAAGAACCAATAAACCATTTAATAAGCACTAAATCCAAAAAACTGACCATTTATTTAGAAACAAAAATAAACTTTGAATATCTATGTTATTTTTTAATAAAAAATCCACACCCACAAAAACCATGATTCTAAATATATAAAAAACATATTTAAATCATTTTAAAAATTGTAAAAATTAATTTAAAATATAATTAAATATGCTAAATCTATCACATAATAATGAAGATTATAGTCTATATTCTTTAATAAATTATAAACATTTCCACCTAAATTTATCACATCATAGAATAAAAAGTAATGACCAATCCATTATGGGGATCAAATTGATATAGATCCAATGGGTTTGGTTAAATAAACAAAATTTTATGTCAATTTTTAATGAAAACATTTTATGAAAACATTTTAACTTATACAATATATGGTTATATTTATTTCAACTATCTAGAAAATAAATTCTTTCACAACCGAACAACACAGTCTCTCAAACCATTCACTAGACCGATAATTTCCCTATAGATTTTTAATTTCACTATTAAACACCAAACACTCCTCTACAAACATCCAATAATTTCCAAAAATTACAAACACCTTTGGAAATGGTCTAAAAAAATAAAACCATAATTTTATCCTTTAATCACAAAAATTAGTCATTATAATTCTTCCATCCATTAACATTGTATAACCCTGAACAACTAGATACTATCTAACCCCTTTAACATCCACTTAAATGGTGAGTATGAAAACACTTCCCACCATCATTCTCTTCACCCATAAAATTCTAGATGATGTATTATGTAAAAAAAATTATCTTCTATAAATGGAATTTTTTATACACTCCCCATTAGTATGGTTTCCCATCATATTTTAAATCTCATTAAATTTTGTGTAACCATAACATTGCTTCTATATATTTCCATAAAACAATAATCAATTCACATTATTCCCTAGTTTTATCACACAATATTTATCTCAAATTACATCATTTTAATTCTCAAACTGATGTAAAAAATGAAAATATGCCAACACCACACCCAATGTTGATGTTTGAATAAATTATTTACAATATACTAAATATTGTCTCTAATGAAAACTCTAACAACGAGATCTAATATAGTAACAATAACCATGGTAGTAATTTTTTAAGAATATGAAGACATGGAATCTGGTTAGTTACCATGAATCAGTTATTATAATTTAATAAAAAACTGATCACATAACATTAATCCACAACACATACTTGAGGGAAGGTTAATTATTCTCTTTATTCCTTAAAAAAAGTTTTTTTTATTCAAATTTCCCCAATACATTTTCTTCTCAACATCCAATATCATTAATGATCATAAAAAATATCACCAATAAGTTTCTACCAAATTAAGTCACCTCATCTAGATGTGTGTTGAACTATGAATCAATTGGAATTATCCTATTATAATAATACGAAGAAACTCAATGATTAGAATTGATTACTTACCCAACGTGATTATATAACCACGCATAGAAATAAACTAAAATCTAACATATCTAAAACAATTTACTCAATCTAAATACACTAAATGTATATATATTATACACTCTATTTTAATTATGGATGATTAAGAGATCAAAACTGTTCATGATCTTCCTATGTATTCTAAACCAAAACACATAATCAATATAAGTTTATGTACTTCCAAAAATATTTACTAGAGATTATAACTAATTTAATTGAATAAAATGATTTTGATACATCATCCATATATTGAGTAACTTTTAGAAATTTCTAAGAAACATACATACTATAACACCATTCAATGAGATCTAATATGTTTTGTACCGATACCATCAATTTTTTCCATCCATAAAAACAAATAAACCATCATAATTAGTATCATTAGAATTATTAAAACTTATAATTGTCTTACCAATAAAAAAAATGAGCATTAACTAGCACATCCTTATATATATACCTATATATAATAACCAAAAATATGGAAACCTACTAATATTATTCATAGAAAAATAACTCTTTTTCATTTTCAGACCAACTATACCATCACTATAACCTGATAGTAAAAAATATTGTAATAAAAATATCAAATATCATTACAACATGGTGAATAAAAAACAATAATTAAGCCTCTCTAGTTCCTTAAAATTATACAACTTATTATATAATTAGATAAATCTAAAAACTCATCAATTAGATCAAAACAACACTTAAAATTCACAATATACAATAAAATAAATCTAAACTAACATCCACATTAACCAAATATAAATTCTTTCATTCTAAATTTCCATCCATTAAACATACCTAAATGTATCAACAAACAAACAACATAATCCAAATAGTAGCATACTATGATTTTTTACAAATAATAAATATCCTAATCTTATGTTACACTCATAAATACATCCCAAATAACCCCTCTATCACCTATAAGGTATCCACTGTTAATAAATTAGTTCATATTCCTAACGTATCTACCCATAGGGAAACAAATTATATGTAATAATGTGATTAAATAAGAAAAATATTCTATCCAAGAGTTTATATCTTCCAAATCGCAATGATTGGTGTTTGTATACATCATCTATCCATTAAGTCACAACATGTAACATATAATTCTATATGGTTCACGCTGAAGTATCCAATCTCATTATCTTATTAATTCAATAAACAAAATACATGAAAATTATAATAAATAACTTATATACAATTTTTTTCTCCAAATTATGATAACTCCCATGCTACCACACAATATTGTATTAAATAATTCATTTATGAAAACTTTAAACTATTTTTATTTACCCAACTAAGTGCATAATCAAGTCAAAATATATCTTTAAATACTAATGTCAAAATTCCATATTTATAGAACCATTTTCACAATCCATTCAAATATATTAAAAAATTTATATAAACTATATACAATGCCATAATACTATTTATAGGAAATTTATAATCAGACACTTTGAAAAAATATCATTGGGAGGATATTTAATTATTAAACTAAGTGTTATATGAACTTCCCAAAAAATATGAATATTCACAATAAAAATTTAAATCATTTATATGGATTTGATATACCTACTCCAAAAAAACTTTTTTAAAACATTTAATATAATCATGTTGTGACCACATGACCTTCACACCTAATCATTAAACCTAAAATTTCCTCTTCCAAAAATTTCCACTATATAAAAAAATATAAATAACTTCATGAAAAATTCATATTTTATTAAAAAATCTTCATTACCAAAACAAATTCTTATGAAAAAATGAAATAATCCATTATATTATGATGATAGTTTATTTTATTTCTTCTAAGAAAATATTTTAAATTGAATTTAATACCATTTTTTGAATAGAAAGTTTTAGCTATATTTGAGTTCTATAGATGAAAGTTCATAATAATTTGAAATTAAATTAATATTACATTAAAATTCATGTTATGTAAAACCATTGTATGTGGGAGAACCATATATTCATATTCTATTAATCTAAGCTGAAACTAAAAATCTACTGAATAATTTCACTAAAAGATAGAAGAGTCATGTTAATGATATTAGTTAAAAGTGGTGGAAGTGGTTGTTACTAGTGGTTAGAAATAATTAATTTCTATTATCAGAAGAAGAATATATAATTTTAATATAATATATACAATAATATTTATATTATTTTGGAAAAAAATTAAATTACAATCTATAAATTAATTATTCACTACCATGAGGGAATTTAATTAGTTAGGTGAGAATTTATTAAAGCGATAAAAGTAGTATGAAGGTTTGATAGATGATAAATATTAATTCAATGCATAAAAAATGTTTCCAACACTATCCTATTTTAAAAAGGAGAGTATGATTTATGTGTTGGGGGAGGAGAAGTATGTGGAGATAATGGTTGGCATAGTGTGTTTTGATGATAAAGGACAAATGAACAATGACCATAGAATTTTCATGGATCCCTACGAACTCAAGGAATTGTGGATTCCATGGTTGCAGTAATAACACACTGTATTATAAATATTATTTATGATTTTAGAAAACAACATCGAGAATTTTCAACGCTTAAGTAATGTGTTCCCATATAATTCCAATGTAGAGACATCGTTTTTTCATCATTTCAAAATCATACATCATTTTACTCTATACTACTATGGTGTTCTAACTATATCCATGAGATCCAAACTTCACATACCATGATTTTTATGTCACAACAACCTTTGGATTCAAATTAAGAGAAATAATGAAATGATAAGACTATATATACATGTATTTTTGATGTGAACGTTCGTTCAACAAACAAGATGAGTAAAAATTATTTCCATTGTATGTTGAAGCTTAAGTTATTGATTATGATTAATAATATAAGTAAAAACATTTGTGTGATATATTATCATCCAAGAAGTTATGAGGAGATGATATGTTACAAAATTTTGTAAACTAGTAGATAAGGAATCATGTTGAATGTTTAATGGACATAGATATATTTCTCATGAAACAATTAAATGAGCATAAAGACATTTTAAAATGAGTGAGACTAATATAGAGAGTTTCATGAATCATGATTATATATAAATATAAACGTAATTCAACTAAAAACATTCTTAATTAATGAAGGATATTGTTGACTCATATAATCAATATTATATTAAGTTTTAAATATCACCAAATATTCCGTTAAAATTTCATTTTAATTGAGGGATTGGTTTTTATTATTTATGTGGCGGATGATTGTTTTGGTGAAAATTGTTCCTAAATATGAAAATCCATAGAATAGAGTTTTTTTCAAATTATATTAACTATATTCATAAAAATTATGTGGTTATTGATTGTATATTTAGAGTATTTGGATTTCTTATAAATCCATCAAATGATGTAAAATTTGTATTCAATTATATTATAACTCATCTTATAGAATTTAAAATTTTCTTATTAGAAGTTTTACTATAAATATGACTATATCTTTAATGATATTATAATTAATTAATGAGTTTACTCTAAAATTATTCATTAAATTAAATTTTAGGAGATAATATTTTTAAATATGTTACTTCAAATTTTATTCCATTATTACTAACTTTAATCAGTTGTACCACTATTTGGGAATTTATTTGAAAATATATTGGAATATATTTTTAGATTATATTTATTTATGAACATCTAATATTAAATTATTAAGGCAATAATACAGTGAATATAAGCTATGAAATTAATCCCTTACTAATCCAGATGATTGAGGGATTATGGGGAAGAAGATAGGATGTCATGGATTGAAAATAATTATATTATGGTGGATTATGATGGTGTATTATATGGGATCAGATAACTGACCATTTGATAGGTTAATTTCACCGATACCTTGAATTTGGTCTATATATTCACAATTTACTTTTGGATATAGATATGAATTATAATATCCTTTATCGAGTAATTGATTTTCGATTCACTACTTTGGGTTTTGTTAATATATGTTTTTACTAAAAATTAATTACTTATTTTTATTTCCAATGTCTATTTTAATTTTTCATAATCTCTTTAAATGATTATTTGTTCAATTTCGACCACATATTCTGATATACTCTGATTTTCAATGGGTTTAATAGATTTTCATATATTTTTTTAGTCTTGATACATAAGGTGGAGGACATATTATATGCCGCATTTATTTTAATTCACCCATAACACTTATAGTTTCCCAATTATGGTAATTTGGGAAAATTTTTGGTATTATAGAATATATACATACATTCCAGACTAACCAAGATATTTTTATTTTTAGTTCCATTGGCTTACTAGAATATTGGTTTTATGTTTCTTTGTACTTAACGGTGTTGAAGATAATTTTTTTATTTTGAATAAATATTGTAATAATTTAAAATATTTTTCCTAATCAACCACAAATATTTTTTTATATTTATTAGAATTAAATGATAGATTATATGGGTATATTAATTATTTATAATATAGTTAATTTTTTTTTCAATGTGTTACATGATTGTAGATAATATAGTACTCAATTTTATCATAGAGTAGAAATCTGAAATTTAGGTAATTTTATCAGAGAGGAATAATTTTCATTATATAATTTAGATAAACAAATATAGTCACATATTAAATTTTTGAACATCCAATGGTATTTTAAACAAACAAGAACATACACATGTTTTCATCAATGGTGCGATAGATTAAATGAACAGTTATCATGGATGATTATTAAGAATATTATTTCATAATTGGGGATTGTGTCACCCAAATTTAACAATGAAGGATGAAAATTTTTATGTTTCCATTTCCTATTTAATTGAAGGATTTATTAGATGATAAAATCATTGAGAAAGATATTCGTAATATACCCAATGAGTGTGAGTCTAAGAGGATGGTTATTGATTATAATAAACATATTAACAATTTAATCATATATAAATTGATTAGAAAATTATTGAAATATGAGAGTAACTAAAAAAGAGACTCTAATAATGAAAATAAGGAAAATGGTGTTTCATTTAAATCTAATATAGATTCAAAATATTGCACTCATAATAACATGTAGAAATTATCTGGATGTAATAGTTTTGTTATGATTAATGAAAGATAAATCATTCATTTTCATGATGTTTGAATAAATATATATGTAAAATGAATATATAGAGTGATACCTTTAAGGAATGTATTGACATTCATGAGAATAAATATAATTTAGAACGCATTATTTTCAAGTATATTAATCATTTTTACATTCATCTAAATTTTCTAGAATTGAGAAGAATATATATGAAGTATTAAAAAAACATGATAATAGAAATCAAAAGAAAACATATAAATAATTGATTGTGTGGATAATAATAAAAGGATACAATATTTAATATTTTTTTTAATAATCATAATTATAGAAGAAAAATAATTTTTTTCTAATGTACCAAAAAATAATAAATGTTTCATAGGAAATATATCTCGAGAAGTTCTTGTAAATGTAAATCTAAATGCCAAATTATATTAGGATGAAATTGGTAGTGAAAATGGAAGTGGATATGAATATTATTTTCCAACTATTAATGATATATAATTTTATGTTACAATCTATGAAAATAATGAGAGAAGAATTAATGATTACTGTGATAATGCTAAAACTGATATTCCTGGGTTTACCAAGATGTATAGTCACCCCAATGAAAAATAAATTCAACTGAAAGACTAAATTATTAAGACCTTTGATGAACATTCAAAAATAAATAGTATTAATTGGAAATTTTATATTGGGTAGGAGGTTTTGAGGTCTAAATTGATAGAGGTTACTTTTTATAGGAATATACAATTGATTATTAAATCATGGGGATATCATTCTAGGATTGATTCACAGAATATTAAAAATATTTAGGGAAAATTGAAAATTTTTAAGGATAAAAAAGAGATTACAAAGATGAAATATGAAATTTAGGGCTTAATGATTAAATTAATAAATTTTTCTAAAGGATGAAAATAGTTTCAAATTTGTTTTGAAAAATTAGAGCTAAAGGATTTACATATTTTCTTTTGAGAATAACTATTAAAAGTTAAATATGTCATGAGACTAAATTATTTTCATGTTAGTAACCTTTTATACCATGTTCCCAATATTATGAAATTAGGGGAATAAGTGTTCATTGAAAAAAATCATTCTTTTGGAATAAAATAATAAATTATCATAAAAAATTACTAATTATGAGAAACAACGACCGAGCATGGGTTCTAAATGTTCCTTTCTCAAATAAATTATGACCTAAGAAAGTAAATATTATAAAGTCATAACTTCTGAAGATTTTATGTCTCTATATACTTGATGTTAAATTATTATCACAAAATCCGAGAAATTATTTCATTAAGATTAAATAAACCTAATTCCTTTACGAGTAGAACCATTTATAACTTTTTAAATTTTTAATCATTGTTTAATTTAATTATTTAATTCCATTATTTAGTTTGATATATATTTTATTTCTATCAGATAACTTTTTATGTAATAAAATTTTAATTACTGATGATATAAAATCATGAAATTTTTTTTATTGGGAATATATTTGAAGGAAGAATATCATGCTCGTACACATATAAGATAAACATCAATGGTTTTTTTTGGTGGAATATATATTTTGGAATTAAATAATTATTTACATTGAATAGACATTCATTTTTTAACTTCTTATGAATTTTATATTCCATTGGATGTAAATAAAACTGATATTTAATGTCATTTAGAATTTAATAATTTTAAATTTTAATCGTTTTAATGATTTTTTCCAATGATAATGCACAAAAATATTTATAGTATTTAATATTTTATGATTGATGGTTATAATAATCATCTAAGAACCCCTATATAATGGAGATGGCCAATTGTATGTTGGACATATTTATTTCCATGATTTCTCTAGATTTGTTTTTTTTCAAATATATAATCTCTTAATAATTTTTAAAATGGGTAGTTGAATCATTTGATGATATATCAGGTAAGGATATAATTCTAGGACAGTTTGGTAGAAAAATATTTTATTTCAAGGTATAATTTCTTGTTAACGGGTGTAATTATGAATCTTGGATGGAGAGACGTTTTTATTAAAAAAATATTTCTTATATATTTTATCCTCTAATAATCCATGTGTCATTTATAATAACTAATCATTTTTAATAATGATACAAATAATTTTTTTTTGTTGAAACTAGTTGATAATCGGTTGATCATAACCATGAAGACATTCACAAACTATTAGAGCATCCACAAGAGGGTGAGTCACATCTCATTTCTTATAAGCTTCCGGATGTTTTTGGGTATTTTGTAAAGAGTATCATTCAGGAAATCCTATTTATATTGAAGAAAAATGATCAAAAGATCTTCTATAAGTCACATGATGTATGAATCAACATCAAAATTATTAAATAATAGATTCATTGAGGAAAGGTGAAAAGGGAATAATAATTTTATAAGATATCAATATTTTTGATTTAAATGTTATTATATATAATATGATTCTCACTATATTTTATTGTGCTTACATCAATATTATTTACATGGAAATGGCTAGGGTGAATATTTTATTAATATCCTTAATGTTGAAAAGGGATTTCGGGATGTTTCTAAAAGATATGGTCTTAAAGAATCCAGATCATCCATAAGGATAGAGGATACATTATTTATGATAATATTATTTGAAAATTAATGTTACTATATGATTTTAATGAGTTTAATTTGGTATAAATAATCAAATGATGCGACATTATATGATTAATAATCTATGGCTAATTGGATCACCTACAACAGTATCTGGAATCACCCCCACCATTCTCTCAAGTATAGGAACTCTCCTGCCAAATATAATAAGTTTGTTTAAGAATATGTGCTTTGGATATACTATTTTAGTCCCACGTGAACTATTTCCCAACTCCATGTCATGGAGATCAGATTCATCAATAAAAATTTACACTTTCATTCAAAAATTATTATATAGAGAAAAACATCAATACATGAAAGAAGAGATGTTATTTAAATGTTATAACCATTTACATGTCTCTAACCATGAAGAAGAAAAAATTGAGGTAACTGATGATATTAATACTTTTGGAATCTAGAAATATGTAGAAGAGTTTCACAATTATATTCAAGAATATAGTGAAACATGAAGGCAATTTTTTTATGATGATAAAAATATAAAAGAAAAAATGTCCATTGGAAATCAAATCTTTAGTTTAGTAAAAGAAAATGGTAATTATGTGAGAAGAGAGATTAATTAAGGTTATATAAGGAGAATAAAGAGGAGAAATTATCACATAAGGTGTGTTACCCTCATGATTCAATTGTAATCTAACAGTTCATTAAATTTTTTTGAGAATACAATTAAAGAGACAAATATGCTAAGGAAGATCATCATTAAAGAAAAATATAAGGATTAAATAGTGGAAATACAATTAAAACCCCCATAACCATTCTCCCCTTATTTTATTATTAGAGAAGGTTTTGATAATGATATGAAAGTCATCCATCAAAAAAAATTTAATCTTTTTTAATCCATAAGAAATTATATTAGTGTATGTTTATTCAGTCATTGTCTCCCCAAAAGTTAATATTTTGAGGTAGGAATTTTCTTAAAAAAATATGGATGAAGAATAGGAGAATTTGAAAATTGAATGGATGTTATTAATATGTCTTCACCAAATATCCTTCAGTTCATAATTCCAAAAGAGAATACTTTATTCCCATCAATTGAGATTATCTTATCATAGGTTAATAAATGTTTTGAATCAAAATCTAGAATATAATATATAAATAAAAGTGAATAAATGTAAATATAACAACAAGTAAAAAGTATAAGTAGAATTTCTGTTGAAAAATTTGATGATTTAGTATTATATTATTTATAATAATCAATAAGAAGTTCATGTCAATGATTATTAACTGGAAATTATGATGTAAAATAAAATTTAGATATATCCATTGAGTCTTTTTCCAATATTAGATCACATAGAATGGAATTGAAGTAATATTCTACATATAATCTAGGAATGAAGTTGGACACTATAAGAAAAAAAATTTAGAGCATAGTTCCAAATTGAATCTGATGTATGAATGTATTATCAATACTTAGATTAAAAAAAGTGGTCAGATAAAATGGATTATGATGTTTCTTATGTCAAATGGGATTTGTGGAATGGAAAAAGGAATACATGATTCATTGTAGGGGATGAAATATTTTTTTTGTGTACAAAGATTCATGTATAATGATATCAATTCCATATACCAGATGAATAATAAATTTCATGTATATTTTAATTCATTATCAAGGTTATAAAAAGGGATAGAAAAAGTTATAAATAATTATTATAACAATATTTATTATTTTACTAATTTGACCGATGAGATTAATTAACTTGATATTTCTATGAATTTATAAATATAAAAATAGGGGGAAAAGCATGATGCTTTGGAAGATTATTTGGTAGTGGATAAGGATAGTTAGTGTCTCTGGAAGATAATATTAGAACTCCAAAAAGGGAAGTAGGTTGAAAAATAAAATAAAATTATAAAGATAAATTATACGATTGATAGAAATCATAATAAATCATAATTATTTACATGTTTATTTAATGATGTTAAGAAAATAAACATAATCAAAAATATATTTTAATATATGAAGTTATATATAAATATTAATAATTTCTATTGAATGTATGATATTCAATTATCATATTATTATTATTTCCTATTTTCTATTGCTTGGATATTTTTTCATCTATTATACTAATATTTGAAATTTTATTACCTGGATATATTTTATATACAAATGTATATATTATTATTATTATTCTCTTTAATAACCATAAAGGATAAAAAAAAATTTGTTTAATTTTTTAGGTTCTCAAATTGAAATCTTAATGTGTACAAATTTTATAACGATTATATAATTCTATATAGGTTGTTATTTATTTAATAATTAACTTAATTTAATATCTCCTTGAGAGTTTATTTAAAATATATTATTATTTTCTTTTATTTATTAATTTTTTTATGCCACACGGAGTAATTTGGAAAATAATGTTATAATAGTTACTCCGAGAAAAATTGAGTAACATCCTTATTTAATAAATAATAAAAAATTAAAAAATTAAAATATTAATTTTTAGTAGTGGAGACATATTTTTAAAAATGAAGAAAAATTTATAATATTTATATAAATATCTAGATAAAGGATATCCTAGAAAGCTTAAAAATAGTTTTTTTACAGAAAGAACTATTTTTTTATTAAAGGGTAATTTTGATTTTAAATTTACATTTCTATTTTTGATTTTTGAAAATGTAAATATTCCAAATTCATAAAATCCAATTACCATTAGTTATAAAAAAACATAACTTTAACACTGAAATTTATCATATCTTGAAGGATTTTTCTTAGATTGATTTTTGGTATTTAATGATATCTCATTAATCATTATTCTATACGATTAAAATAATGAAATATATGTTATCTATCCAGATTATATTTAGTATATTTATATGTAAATTAATGGTTCTAGACTAAATTTAGTAGAGGATGTAGAGTATTATTAGGTATTACATCAATTGATTATGTGGAGAGTTAATGAGATTATTGGGCTATGTTAATTATTCTTCTAATGTAGCAACATCTGATCACGAAGAATTTTTATTTCTTCCATTGAATATTTTATTCTAAATTCAAATTCAGCATTGTAGTCCATAATAAGATAAAAACAATAGTACTGTAAAAAAATTTAATAACATGAACCCTACAACATATTATTACTGAGATAGTATTTCCAATTGTATTCCTTTCTAAGTAATTATTTAAATAGTTACCATTGTGTGATACATCCACATTAATTGTCTTACATTATATTATTGTAATATTTTGAGTTTTTATGATCCCCCATTTTTGAGGGATTCATATTAGATGATTGTGATCCAGTGTTTTGTAAGTATAGATACTAAATATTAGGATGATCAAGGGATTCCAAGGAGGAATGCGTATTGTCTGGATTTATGTGTGGAAAATTTTGATTGGTTATTTTGAGGTATTTTAGGGGATTGGAAAGATAGAAAATTTAATGTGATTATATCCATGATTTTTTAAATTAGTTATATTGATTCTTATTGTACATTGGAAATAATTATAGAATATAATATCATTTAAGGTGAACAGGATTTTTTTATCATTAAAATTTGTTTTCATAATTTTCATTATACCTAAAATTCAATTATTATTTTTTTGAATGTATTTTCTTTTATTGGAATCGCATAAAATTTATAGAATGATTAATTTCTACCCCAAATATATTTTTAATTACCCAAAAGATGATTGTGACAAATGTGTTTTCATTATTTTCTATAGATTATGAAAAATAAAATGAGGAAGTTGACGTAAAATAAGTTTCCATGGGTTATTCTATAAGTTAGACTACCAGAAGTATATAGTCTAGAAGATGAAACCATTAAATGAAGGAACACCATAGAATAATGATCTACTATAAAAATATGAAATTGATGAATTATAGGATGATATTTTTTGAATTTTTAAGTCTCATATAATTGAATGTAAGGAGATTGTAATGGATGTAAATGTTTTTGATGGTTTGAATTGTTTTAAATAAAAATAACTGAAGTAAAAATAAATCAATATATTATTTTATACAAAATTTTAAAAATTATTTTCGGATTTGATTGATGAGGAAGCACTGTAAATTAAATATTGAGTCGGAAAAATAATAGGACTACATATATATCTTGAATATAAAAGAAGAAAATATGATGGTGTATTTTACAAAAGTACGTGACAATGATGGAGGAAGAAATTTAGAGTCTCCTTGTACGTCATTTTCATAGAATATTTAGGATTTTGAATATGATCTTAGGGAAATTGTATTTTTTTATGATTATAGGTGACAGTACAAGGAGTTACGATTTAATTTCATAATAATGTGAAGAGGCATAATAATAATATTAATTCAATTACATTAGTTATAGAGTATAATATGACATGAATATTAATGATTAAAATGTATTCGAGGATCAATGAATACTAGAAGAAGATATAGTGAGACATATATTATCAAAAAAATGTTATGATGTTCCTAAATAAAGAAGATATTAAGTGAATATATACTAAAATGAAATGAAAAAAAGAAGTTTTTATACATTAGATCCTTGATAAACTTATAAGAAGAAAATAATCATCAAAAGAAGTTATAAAAAATTAATACTTTTAAATTTATTTAAAAGAGGAACCTTCAGGGTATGTATAGATGTATAAGATAACATAAAATGAATTAAGATTATGTTAGATCACATGAATATGGGGTCAAGGAGAAATTATTTTTGTATGGTAAAATATGATAAATTAAAATATTATATTTTGTTTATTAAGAAATAGAAAATCACATTGTATGAATACAAAAAATGTTACAATTGTAGATAAATTTACCAATACATAGAAATTATTTTACAAATTCCTAATAATCAGGTTTTGAGGATTCCTTGTAAAACATTATGTAGTATTAAAATTATAAGAAGATGGATAAATGGAAAAATTAATGATAGAGGATGAAAATATAAAGATATTACTGAAACAATTGTGGATAGTCTATCACGGTTTAAAGGATTGACCATTAGTTGAAGAACCATAATTTACTATATCTAGATATAAGAACTAATATATGAAGCAAGAAAATTATTTGAGTCCCTAGATGTTCATGTTCATAGCACCATAAGTTTTTGGATATAGTTGAGTAAATGATATGAAGAAGCTGAAAGATGATGATTGAATAACATGAAGGTGAAAAGGATAGATACTTTCCAAAGTAGGGAAATCACATTTGATAATTTATGAAGTAACCAAGGTTATATATTATTGAGATATGGTGAAGTAGATATTGAATAAAAATGAATCATGTGAATTCTGCATAAGAACACTCCCAAGAAGATGGTAAATGAATTCCCATATAGATTGTGAAATCACTAAAATGAAGAAATTTTTTAAGAATATTTTTATAGTTAAATATTCAAGATAGAATGTTCATCATTATTTATGAGATATAATGATGTGTTGAAGAATTCAGAACCTGAGTTTCTTATGGATTATATAAAGTCAAAATCTAATATCCTTAGAGGTTATTCAGTTTTACATATCAAAGACTTAACATGACTGAGTGTTTCAAATTAGATCTCCTATATTCCCCATATTTATTAGAGGAAGAGTTCCTAAATAAAGGGAATAAATAAATTGAATTGAATAGAGTGTCTGATTAGAATTTATAGATATATATGCTATTATTATTTGTGAAACAATATAAATAGAAAAAAAATGAACATATAATTCAATAAATATTCAATTAGGTTAATGTTTTGAGAATACAGAAACATGATGTTATGATGAATTGAGTGAGTCCTCCAATTTCCAAAGATCAAACTGAGTTGATCCAGACTAACATCAAGTGATAAACAGTAGATGTTCTAGATGATGATGTTTTAAGAAATTATATATCACCATAATTAAGTTTACTAGAATAACATGATAGGATGAAATGTTTATCATGTAAAAAAATATTAACCTAATTGTTTAACTTCCAACTATGCGGTTATTTGAGGAAAAATAATGAATACATGTAGTTTTAGTATAGGCAACTCCATCATTCCTACCATGTGGTATAAGGATCTCTTTGTGATATATCTCAATTTATTTTCTAATATTCTTCTTTCATGGTTTTTTGAATACTACTATTTGATTAATGGATAATGTCTTACCCATTGTAATACTTATGAGAATGTGATGAATTTGTAACTTGGTTATCTATATCGTTGTAAGGAGTTAGATTCCCACACTCTCCCAAATAATTTTAAAAATAAATTTTTGTTATTTCCATTACATTATCTACATTCTATAAGGGAGTATGTTTTGATTGATAAAACCATATATCTATATATCCTAAACTATGGTATATGATAGATCAACTTAAATGAAAAAAATGTTAAGATGAACATAATTGGTAAAAAGTTTTCCACCCCTAATTCAACCCCAACACACACACAACGTGATTAAATAATCACCTAGAATTGTTAATTACTATCATAGAATATTTTTCCAATTATTGGATTTAAATATCTTTTCATAATAAATTTTCAAAAATATACTTTAATTTTAGTCAAATAAATGTTAGTGATATAATGTTCTTGAAGATATAGATGTTATCCATACACTAGATAATGTGGATGTTTTTCTTAGTTGTGAAAACATGGTTTTTTCATAAAATAAATTGATTTAAAACAATAATATATATGCTGAGAATAAATATGGTACTGACTCTAAAAAATAGTGATAGGATATTACGATACTATCATATGTTAATTGAGTGGAAAAAATTTAAAAAAAAATTAAAATTATTTCTATATATAAAAGATATTTCAAAATTTTTAATGAGTATTCATAAATTAAATCTATTTATGAACACTGTAATTAATTTAAGAATAATATAAATTCCCCAGTGAATTTAGGTCTTATATATTTTCAATCATCAAAACACTATATGATGGAAAACATATTTTGAGACAAAATATGATAAAATAGAAAAGGAATTTTCTATGAAATTACCTATGTGTGAAACATTCACAAAACTATTTGATTAAAAGTATCAATCAATTTATCTTTTCAATATTTGTTTTTTAGAATACAAAGGATAAATGATTAATTTTTAAAATAATATACATAAGAAATTTTTTGAAGAACTACTCTATGAATTGGATGATTTTGTTGGTATTAATAACTCTGAGTTTGATGTCAAATCTAGTATAAGAAAAGATTTTGAAAGTTATTCATTAAATAAATAGAATATTTATGACGAACAGATTCTTGTTTTAAAATATTAATTTTAAGATAAGTGAAATTATTTTGCAATCCAAAAAATAAATATATTATGATGTTTCTTGAGTTGGAAATAATGCTGAGAAAAATGAATGATACTCATGATGAATCGTCACAAGAATTAAAAAAAATATAAACAATAAATATTTTAAAATATATTATTACTCTAGTGGGTCAATATCTTGTATCCTAGATAATGAGAAAAAAATATAAGTTCTTTCATTAACGAAACCAGGTTTTGAGCCTGTAAGACATTGAAATTTTCTTAATGTTATTCCAGAGAAGGGCGCTCAGACGGCATGTGATTCTGAGCCCCAGTGTGGTCAGAATTAAACTTTAAGTGCATTCACACTGGACCGGCCAAATAAATAGAATAAATCCTAAATGGTTACTCAGATTGGAAAACAGAGGGCACCGTTGGGTCCGGATCATATTGTTTACCCTAGGGGGGGAAACTTTCGCGGGCGCAGCCCTTATTTGAAAAATGCCACAAGGGGAATTTTCATAATTTGATAGCACCAGGTGCGTACTTTGTAACATCAAGACAGAGGCTCGAATTAAAATTATATACCCTTCATTGCACTCAAAATTTGGTTTTTAGCCTAGGGGTAGCTTACCCTCGACCCCATCGAATGATTGGGTATAGGGCCTATGGGGGGGGTTACGTTTTTTCTATTTAAACACACCACCCCCACCCAATTATCCCCCTTAGTTTTATCCATGGAAAAAGTTCTTCCAAACAAGGGAGAACCTCCTTCACGCTTCCCTCTCCCTCTCCAAGGCCGGTGGTGGCTCCGGCGGACCATTCGTGAGGCTTCAGACTACACCTAACGAGCTTGGAGGTTTCATCTTTCGTTTTTTATTTCTACATAATCCATAAATTGTATTTATTTCATCGAATTGTTTTCCAATCATCAATCGCAGACCATAGATGTGTAGGGATCAATCCGAGATTTGTTGCTCCCTTTCCAGATTGAATTTTCTAGTCCCATGGATTCCGGGGTGACCCTGATATTTTTCTGGTCGTTTTCTCCTTTTTATGGCCATTCCAAGGGTGGTCTGGTTGTCGTCGAAGTGGTCCAGCGGGATCCCAGTGGTAGAGGTGGTTTCTAGGATGGAGGCGCGGTGGAGAAAATAGGTGGTGCGGCAGACTTAGACGGCGCGAGGCACCTAGTGGTGGCGTGCGAGCTCACCTGTGTAGGCGTGACGGGGGGGTCACGGCATGGGATCCCGTGGAGACAGAGACCCCCCTTTGGCGGGTCTCTGAACGGACTAGAGACCGACCATGAGGGCTGATTAGAGCATTCGACTGCGGTTCCCCATCCGGGCCATGCGGTTGAACATCGGGCCGGTGCTGTGAGCCGATCCGGTCAGAGCATTTGACCGCGAGTCCACGTCGGGGGCCACTCGGCTGAACCTCGGGCCGGCGCTGCAAGCCGGGCCGGCCGGACCGGACCAGTCTAGCCCAAGGGGGTTCATCCCCTCGACATCGGACACCCATAACATCCATTATGTGTTTCTGTTGTGCATGTCGTCTATGTTAGTTCAATCATTGACTAAAGGTGAAAATTTTGAGATGGTCTTGAGAATTTTTAATTCCCAAGACGGGGGCTCGGTGGCGCATCACGCTCATTAAGTACTACGTCGGGATTCTTCCTTCAGGTGGAGTGAACACATTTGGAGTCTTTTTGAGGCATTATCAGCAGTGTTGTGACCCTGGTATCAAGTTGAAGTGATCCAGGGTTGTTTCAGGCGTTGAAGTCGGAGTTGAGGTATGGGAAACATAGGCCGTATTTTAAGTTGTGAGTAGTGGTTTGCAACTTTTTTCATCAGATATCGGTTCAAGGCGATTGAGTAGTCGTTTTGGCATGTTTTTATGAGAGCATCGGGATGACACTGTCCTCCTAACCACTTTTGGGGCCGAGGTGTGGTCCCTATAAGAGGTTGTATGAGAGTATAACTATGTGGAATAACATTTTCATCGAGAATCTGTTTTCAGCGAGTATGTAATCTATCTCGTGAGTTTTTTTGCGAGGATTACAACGGCATAATATGTACAGGAGAGTGGAGCCTCTTTCAATATCTATTTAAATGTGGTATAATTAAAGGATGTTGTTCTGAGGTTTCTATGATGCACTCCTACCCAACACACAGTCGTGATGTTAGCGACAGCCAGTGATGTCGCGTGCAACATAGAGTTATCAAACCAGTTTCGGGTGTACCCACTAGTTGGGCTAGGCAGTGGGTTACCCTTTGACCTTAGGGATTACCCTCCAACGGGGATGGGTAGTGGGTTACCCATTTCCTTTAGGGTTTACTCTCCAGTTGGGCTGGGCAGTGGGTTACCCAACGATCTTTTGGGGTTTACCCTCCAGTTGGCCTCGGCAGTGGGTCACACGACGACTATTTGGGGTTTACCCTCCAGTTCTGCTGGGTTGTGGGTTACCCGATGACTTCATTCAGATTCCACCCATTTCGATGAGGCTAGTCAGGGGCTTTGTTCCGTGATTACTTGAGTGGGACTTTTGGTAGTACTGATTAGCGATGTGGTGTCTTTGCCATGTGGGACTGTTGGGCATCAATGATGGATATCCTTAGAACCATTGGTGACGTATTCTGGGCTGAGCTTGGAGATGGATATGCCCTTACAAACTCTTTCAGGTTTCATGTTGAGAATATATATATATATATATATATACACACCATTTATTGTTATCACTCAATGGGTTCGGTTACTCTACTTCTAGGAGGGGCGAAGACACGTGGGGTATGCCATGTGCTTTCAATGTCTAGTTCCTCTTGGTTGGAAGAGTCTACTTTCATTCTTTTGTGGGGTTGATCTGCACTCTCTCTATTTTATGCTTACATTGTTCTTTATATCATTTACTATTTAGAACCTCCTTGTTTTCTCCCTCAAGAATTTAGGGAATCCTACTACGTATCCTTATACTCACCCCTGCTTTGGATATTCCTGCACTTGGTGTGCCCTTGTAGATAACAGGCAGGTCGATCGAGGATACAGAGGAGCATAGAGGACACATGAGCTTGGGATGTGTTCAGTGGATGTAGTAGGACCTTCAGGTGAGAGACTCAGCAGATGTTTACTTTCATTTACCTGTTTCTGGGTTGTGGAACCTTTCTAGTTGGGCGTGTGTTTTTTCCTTTTTCTGTTCAGTATCTTTCAGTACTTTTCAGCACTATACTTTTTTCTATTCAGAGGTTTATTCATGACCGTGGTTAGGTTATAGTAGTTTTCCTTTGGTTTCCTTTTTACTCTTCACTTCTGCATTGAGTGGGTTGTGTGTGTGTGTGTGTACAGGTACATAGGAAAATGCCTCCCCGAGACTGTTACTCCTTCGGCGCTTTTCATGTAAAGACCCGAAAAATTCAAGGGAAATTTTTTTTCTTAATTATCTTGGGAATTTTACCAGAATGTGGTTTCTGACAACACTTGATTCAGAGGCCCGGTGTGCCCGGAATTTCTATCCAAAGTTTAGCTCGGGTACGTTCAGTGAATGAACGAGCGGGGATTCCTAACTTCTGAACCAGTGGTCGAAATCGAATTCTGAGGGCACCGATGGAACCGCAGTGCCGGTAATTTCTTAGGAACACCTTTTTTGAAGTTGTGTTTCCACGGGTGAAGATGTTAAAATTTGTAGAAGTTAAAATAAAATTTGAACGACAAATTTTATTTATCTTTCTAAGTGTTCAACCATTGGGTGGAAGTTGGGTAACCACCCAACTTCCCATGAGTGGTTATTAGGCCGGTGGGACCCAAACGAACCCCACCCCTTCATATTATCTAACCCCCTCAACTCACCATTTATTTTTGACAACTTATGTTAATTAATTAGGTGAGTTAAATGTGAGAGTTTGAAATTCAAATTCTTAGGTTATGATAATAAAATAAGTGTTGAACTTATGTTATTTTGTTGGAATTCTGGTTGTGGAGCCTTTGGGTGAAAAAGAGAGTTCTTGAGGATTCTTCGTTCTTCGACGAAGAATGCGTAGAACGCACCACCACCGACGAAGAATGCCGACCTCCGACGGCAGATGACGACGAGAGACGCCTTCCTCTGAGATCACCTAACGCCAACGACGTTCCATCCGCGACGCTTTCTTCTACGACGATCCTCTTCATCTGCGATGGTTAATTCCGCGACGAACTCTCGTTCGACGACAACGTTGTGGTAGGGGTTTATGTGTTTTAATTTTTGAATTCTTCCGTCATCTATCCTCGTTAATTTGGGCCAACTGATATCATTTAACGGGATGGTGCCGGACCTCCCAAACACTGCCGACCCTCTGCCTTTGTTTTTGTTGTTGTTGTTGTTGTTGTGGTTCGAAGGAAAGTGACGCGGTGCCTTCGCACCGCGCAGGAACGAGTTGAAAGGATGCACGTGGCCGTCGCGCGGCGCATTTAGAAATTGAACCAAACCGCGGCACTGTCGCGCCGCACCATAAAAACGCGAAGACACCGCGGCTGGAGCGGGGCCACGGTAGAGGGGCATGGTGTCGTCGCACCGCATCGGACGGACCAAGGTCGCGGCTTCAGCCGCAGCGGAGTAGGGGAACTGGCAGCCGAAATCGGGTCGCCGTCGTCAGAGCAGGGAGGATCGGCATTGCCAGTCCCGTGGTGGCAGCAGCCGGCCGGCCGGAGCGGGCCGGCCGGATAGGGATGAGTCAGGGGTTCAAACCCCAGGCTGGCCGGACGTGAGCGGCCCCATTAAGGGGTCGCGGTCACTACACGCGGGGGGCAGCCCCCCCCCACCCCCCCCCCCCCCCGCATTCCGAACGGCTCGGCCTTTCGGCCGAGCCGCCTGGCCAGTGCGCCGGACCGCTGAGTCGGGTCGCGCCCATGCCGGGCCGGGCCTCGCCCAAATGGGGCGGGCCCAGAATCGGTTTGGGTCGACCCGGTTCAGGCCGACCCTGGGGGTATCGGGCCGGGTCGGACCAGGACTGAACCCCCTAATACCGAACCTCTTTCGGTCTGTTGACCATAACATGAATTTCAGACCTCCGATCGACGCACCGGCAGCTGCGATGTGATCCTTGGATCGAGACATACGTTTTGGTATATTACACTCAGGGTTCCGAAGAGCTTTGGGTTCGGCCGGGTTGGTTCGTACACGAAACCAACCGGGCCCTCGGAGCGAAAACACTTATAACTTGAGTTCCAGACGTCCGATTGACGTTCCGTCGAATTTTTTGGATTCCTCTAAGTGATACGGACCTTTTTTATTACTCCGCTCGAGGTTTGGATGCAGTTGGAGTATGGTCGGGTTGGTTTGACTTAAAAACCAACCAGGCCACTTGGACGAAAAAGCCAATAATCCTAAGATCGGGCGTCCAATTGACGCGCCGTCTGCAACGTTGAGTTCATGTTGACGATACCGAACTTTTGGATACATCAACTCCATACTATGTGTCAGTTTATGTATCATCCCTTTGTCTCGTGGAGAGGACCCTCCCAAACGATCTTGCTGTGTGAGGGAACCCTAGAGCTGGCAGCGATTGGGATGACGATGACGACTGTGGAGGAATCCTCCGTGGATTCGATGACGACGACTACAGCACTCAGTGATCCTACGCGGATCAGTGCTACTGATCTTGTGTGGTTCCGAACCTATGTGGGTCAGCGCTCAGCGGTCCTCTGTGGGCCAGCGCCTAGAGATCCTGTGTGGGTCCGATCCTGTGTGGGTCTTTGCGGGAGATAGTTACTTATCATCCTGTGTGGGTCAGATCCTTTGGGGGTCATTGTGGGGGTTAGTACCTATCGATCATTTGTCGGTCCTATGACATAGATAAATCAGTGGATATATCTGATCATCTCTATCATCTTACAAAGAAGTATACCTATGTGATCTAAATCTTGACTTTCAATCCTTATCTTCGATAAGATTGACTTGATATCCTGTGTGGATTACGTTATGCTTTCCTATGTAGATCCGATTGTGGTTTCCTGTGTGGACTGGGTTGTACTTGGGCTCGAACATTGGAGCGAACTGGAATTGATGACTTAGGTATATGTATGGGCATATACCTAAGTAGTGTCAGATGTTACTTCATGATTATATCATTCCTTTGTGGATTATCCTTTGTGGATTCTGGGAGACCTTTGGGGGTCTCGGGGTCCCTACTGAGTACCTTATACTCAACCCTGCACTGGCTATGACCGCACTACGTTGTGTTGGTTGCAGACGATGGACATCACTGATCGTGGTTGAGGATTACGGAGCAGGACGATACCAGGAGGTGGTCCATTGGGCGGGACGTACTCGGAGTGGACGGCTGGACCCGATGAGCTATGGAGGCTATCTGTACTCTTGCTTCTGGGGGGACTTCTAGTGGATGGCTCGACATTGTGGATTTACTTTCAGTTTCTCTTTTCCCATTCCAGTTGTACTTTTCTTTCAGTTTGGGTTTGTATTCTGGCCCACTTATGTTTCCGAACTTATTGTTGTACCCAGTTTTTACCTAGTGGTTACTTCTACTGATTGCATGCTCTGTGTTTTTTTGTTTACTTTACAAAGGAAATGACTTCCCTTTTACTGAGAATTACGCCTTGGTGCTAGTCCCCAGCCCCTGGCCTATGGATGGCGGGCTTGGGGTAGTCACGGCACGGGCCCCGAGGACGGGTTGTGACAAATTGGTATCAGAGGAGTTCGGTTCTACCACAGAACATTGGACTCTGATCTTTTTCTATGTGAAGAAATTACGTTAGGCATATTGGGTGTGGTTATCAGTCTAAGGAGTCCAGTGTTGGTGCGGCGGCCGATGTATCCGTAAACCAGGACCCTGACTACTGATTTCCGACTTAATACACAAAAACATTAATTTCATGCGTGATTCACGTTTTCTTTTGATTACTTTGTATCATCTCACGAGGTATATTGTTTGACTGTGGAGAACCTGTTTCTATTCAGGATGGCCCCCCGACGACAGCTATCTAGGGTTCCAAGAGTGGGGCGTGACAACATCCCACCAAGTGATGAGGCCTCGGTACAGGGGCCATTGACATCTGAGGCACCGGCGGTACCTCTACCCGCCGAGCCACCGATGCTACTAGCCCCAGCCGCTGACGATGCACGTCGCCATAGTGCACTGCACGAGTTTCAGCTCCAGTGACCGCCCAGGTTCTGTGGGGAGACGGACCCCCAGGCAACTGAGGATTGGCTGGAGGTAGTGGTATGAGTTTTCAGGTTAGTAAGGACACTAGAAGACCTCATGGTGATCCTCGCAGTGAGCCTACTGCACGTGGAAGTAGGTAGATGGTGGAGCTTGATGCTTCAGGTGCATGATGAGGCATCTCTCCTCTGGACAGACTTTGAGAGCCTCTTCCGCTCAAATTTGTTCCCAGCCACCCTCCGTGCGGTGCGCATTCAGGAGCTTCTTCAGCTGCGGCAGGGCAGCCTGACGGTTGCCCAGTACTCGGCGAGATTTACCGATCTCTCACGCTACTCGAAAGACATGGTACGAGACACATTCTTCCAGGCCTGGACCTTTGAGCAGGGTTTGAGTTAGTAGATCAGGGCATCACTAGTCTCCCTTAGCATTCCGAAATAGACAGGAGTACTGGAGAGATCCATTCTGATCGATAGCTTCCTTGCTGAGCCTACTTAAGCAGCGAGACCTACCGGAGGGTGTCACGTAGTAGAGTCTTCTGCAGCAGGCAGTCGACGGATGACTCATCGGTCAAGGTAGACCAGACCCTCAGGCAGATGACCTTAGGACACTGGATCAGCAGTGCGAGGCACACGGAACAGAGCCAGTCTTTCGAGAGGTAGAAAGTGCTACGCATGCGGCGGGCAGGGTCACATGGCTTGTGACTGCTCGACCCGCCATGCAGAGGAGCAGTAGTCGGTTGAGGGACCACCCAGGAAGAGGCAGAGGGTCGACCGTGGCAGTCCGCATGGAGCAGGCAGACGAGGGAGATGAGCTGGCTAAGGAGCAGGTGGTGGGAGACGCTTTGAGACTCTACCACCACCACCACCAGGAGGTCCACCCCGACCACAAGGAGCTGGCGGGCAGATATAGGCACAACATCAGGCAGCAGAGGCCTATGACCACGGCGTGCCCGAGATGATTCTAGGTACTATCTGTGTCTACTCAACCGTTTCTGCAGTTCTTATAGACACAAGAGCGAGTCATTCTTTCATATCCGCTTCCCTTGTTCGGAGCTCGGAGATTCCGACGGAGCCGTTGGCTCGATCCTAACGGCTAGAGACTCCTACGGGAGCAGACTCGATGATTACGCACTGGTGCCGGCAGTGTGAGCATACTCTAGGAGGCGAGATCTTCTGCTGGGAACATCTTGTAGTGGCTTCGAGGCCTTACGACGTCATCTTGGGCATTGATTGGCTATCTAAAGTCCACGCTCAGATTGACTGTATTAGGCGCAAAGTGCGATATGTATGCACCGATGGGAGCAGGTTCACCTTCACTGGTGAGAAGAAATCCTTCGCAGCACAGGATGGAATCCCGCAGAGGATAGTACATCCCATCACTCATAAGTTGGCTAGCCTTGTCCTAGGATCAGTTGACGTGCAAAGTCCTAGTTTTCCTGCAGTGGTGGATCAGTATGCGGATGTTTTCCCCGACGACGTTCAAGGAATACCTCCTCACATAGAGATAGAATTTTATATTGATATATACCCCGAGATAGCCCCGATATCCACCCCAGAAAATAGGATGGCTTCCGCTGAGCTTCGAGAGCTACATGTACAGTTGGAGGACTTGCAGGGTAAGGGATTCATCTGACCCAGTGATTCACTCTGGGCTTCCCTGATATTGTTCACCAAGAAGGAGGACGGGAGCTTGTGACTTTATGTCGACTATCGTTGCCTGAACAAAGTGACAGTGAGGAACAAGTATCCACTACCTAGGATTGATGACCTCTTCGATCAGCTGAAGGGAGCACGGTGGTTCTCAAAGATAGACCTTAGGTCAGGCTATCATCAGCTCAGAGTTCGAGACGAGGACATGAAGAAGACGGCCTTCAGATGTCAGTATGGCCACTATGAGTTCTTGGTTATTCCATTCAGCGTAACCAATGCTCCATCAGTGTTCATGGCCCTCATGAACAGGATATTTCAGCCATACCTCGATCAATTTGTCGTGGTCTTCATCGACGACATTTTGATATACTCGACGACTGAGGAGGAGCACGCCTCCCACTTGCGGGTTGTACTAGGCACACTCCGAGAGCAACATCTTTATGGCAAGCTCTCGAAGTGTCATTTCTGGATACGTGAGGTCCACTTATTGGGACACGTCTTCTCTGAGGTAGGAGTTGCGGTGGATCCTGTGAAGATCGAGGTAGTGCTAGCTTGGGAGCCACCTAGGAGCGTGACAGAGGTGTGGAGTTTCTTGGGACTAGCTGGATACTATCGGATATTTGTGACAGACTTCTCCAGAGTTTTGGCACCACTCTCAGCTTTGACGAAGAAGGGGAAACCCTTTGTTTGGTCAGACAGATGTCAGCAGAGCTTCTAGGAGCTGAGACAGAGATTGACCAGCGCGCCTATCTTGAGGCTTCCATCAGAGGTAGTTGGGTACGTAGTTTACTATGATGCATCAGGGACCGGACTAAGATGTGTCCTAATGTAGGAGAGGTCTGTGATCTCCTATAGATCATGATAGTTGAGGCAGAATGAGCAGAACTACGCTACCCATGACCTGGAGTTAGCAGCAGTGGTCTTCGCTCTGAAGATGTGGTGACACTATCTGATGGGTGAGTGATTTACAGTCTATTCTGACCATCAGAGTCTCAGGTACATCTTCTCGCAAAAGGACCTGAACCTGAGACAATGACGATGGCTCGAGTTCCTCCAAGACTATGACTTTGAGATATTCTATACTTCTGGGAAGGGGAACGTAGTAGCCAATGCTCTCAGCAGCAGGATGGGCATCCAGATACTTGGGGAGGCGACAGAGCAGCTAGCCGCTTTGCAGATATCCTTCGTGGATAGAGATGGATCAGCCTTTCGTCAGTCACTCACAGTCCCTCCTCCACTACTGCAGTGGGTCAGAGAGGCACAACATGGGGACGCCGACTATGAGATGCGGCATGCACAGGTATCCTTAGGACAGGCACCTGATGGTTTCTCTTTAGGAGGAGAGTACGACGTCCTTTTCAAAGGACGTACCATAGTACCAGTTGCGTTATGAGAGGACGTGCTGAAAGAGTTTCACAATTCCCCTTTGGTGGTACATCCTGGAGTGGCGAAGATGTACCAGGATCTCAGATGACAGCACTGGTGGCTGAGCATGAATAAGGCTGTGGAAGAGTTCATTTCTCGATGCCTCACCTGCGACTCCATTTGGGTGATCTTCGACCAACTCACCAAGTCGGATCACTTCTTACCCATCAGAGAGCAGGGATCAGTGGAGAGCTTGGGACGTCTCTAGGACCAAGAGATTTTATGGCTTCATGGTGTACCATCTTCTATCGTCTCTGATCGAGATGCTCTCTTTACTTCCCGGCCTGGGAAGGGGTTGCTAGAGGCATTCGGGACACAGCTACGTCTGAGCATCTCCTTTTCCCCTCAGACAGATGGTCAGACGGAGAGGACCATTCAGACTCTCGAGGACATGCTCCACACATGTGTCGTCGACTTTGGTCGCAGCTGGGTGGACCACCTACCCTTGGTGGAGTTTTCATACAACAACAGCTACCACTCCACCATCAGGATGGCACCATACGAGGCGTTGTACGGCCAACCTTGCAGGTCACCTCTGTGCTGGGCAGACCCTGGGGAGTCATCACTTGTGGTATGAGAGATGGTCCAAGCCATGACAGAGAGGTCCAGGTCATCCAGGAGTAGACGAGGACAGCTCAGAGCTGACAAAAGTCTTATGCTGACAGGAGGCGAAGGCCACTAGAGTTCGAGGATGGCGACCACATCTTTTTTCGGGTCTCACCTCGACATGGTATACATATATTTGGCCGAGGCTTCAAATTGTCTCCATTCTTAATCGGACCATTCCAGGTCCTCAGCAGGATTGGTGAGGTGGCTTATCGCCTGGCCCTACCACCTCAGTTGCACCGAGTGCACGACGTCTTCCACGTATCTCAGCTGAGGAGATACGTGCATGACCCAATGCATATCATTGACCATGGGGAGCTGGAAATTGATGATGGGGAGACTTTTGTGGAGGTCTCGATGGAGATTGAAGATCGAAAGGAGTGGGTCTTACATGGATGGTCGATTCCTCTAGTGCGCATCAGATGGCAACACGAGAATCTCCAGGAGAGCACTTGGGAGCGGGAGGCTCAGATGCGTGCACAATACCCACTTTTGTTCCCCTTGTTTTGATTTATCATTACGGGGATGTAAAGACCTGAGGTAGGAGTAATGTAAAGACCCTTCAAATTCAAGGGAAATTTTGTTTTCATAATTGTCTTGGGAATTTTACAAGAACTCGGTTTCTGACGGCACTTGATTCTGAGACCCGGTGTGCCCGTAATTTCAATCCGAAGTTTATCTCGGGTACGTTCAGTGAACGAACGAGCGGGGATTCCCATCTTTTGAACCGATGCACAAAATCGAATTCTGAGGGCATCGATGGAACCGCAGCGCTAGTAATTGCTTTGGAACACCTTTTCCGGAGTTGCGTTTCCACGGGTGAGGATGTTAAAATTTGTGGAAGTAAAAATAAAATTTCAACGACAAATTTTATTTATCTTTCTAACTGTTTAACCTTTGGGTTGAAGTTGGGTAACCACCTAACTTCCCATGAGAGGTTATGAGGCCGGTGGGGCCCACATGAACCCCACCACTTCATATTCTTTAACCCCCCTCAACTCAAAATTATTTTTTGACAACTTATGTTAATTAATTAGGTGAGTTTAATGTGATTGTTTGAAATTTAAATTCTTAGGTTATGATACGAAAATAAGTGTTGAACATATTTTAATTTGTTGGAATGCGGGTTGTGGGAGCCTTTGGGAGAAAAAGAGAGTTCTTGAGGATTCTTTGTTCTTCAACGAAGAACGCGAAGAACGCACCGCCACCAACGAAGAACGCCGACCTCTGACGGCGGACGTCGACGAGAGACGCCTTCCTCAGAGATCACCTAACGCCGACGATGTTCCTTCCGTGATGCATTCTTCCACGACGATCCTCTTCTTCCGCGACGGTTAATTCCGCGAAGAACTCTCGTTCGATGACAACGTTGAGGTAGGGGTTTATGTGTTTTAATTTGTGAATTATTCCGTCATCTATCCTCGTTAATTTGGACCACTTGATATCGTTTAATGGGAGGGGGCCGAACCGCAAAAACAAGGCTGACCCTCCTCCCTTATTTTTTGTTGTTGTTGTTGTTGTTGCGGTTTGAAGGAATGTGACGCGGTGTCGTTGCACCACGCAGGAACGAGCGGCAAGGTTGTGCGGCACCGTCACGCCGCACAATTTGGAAATTGAACCAGGCCGTGGCACCATGCCAGAAAAACCCGAAGTCACTACAGTCAGAGTGGGGCCGTGGTGGAGGGGCACGGTGCCGGAGTGCCGCACCGGACGGACTAAGGCCATGGCTTAAGCCGCGGAGGAACATGGGGGACCGGCCTTGCCGGTCCCGTGTCGGTAGAAGCCGGCCGGCCGGAGCGGGCTGGCTGGAAAGGGATGAGTCGGGGGTTCAAACCCCCGGATGGCCGGATGTGAGCAGCCCCATTAAGGGGTCGCGGTTAGTACACGCGGGGGGCAGCGCCCCCCCCCCCCCATTCCGAATGGCTCGGCCGTTCGGCCGAGCCACCTGGCCAGTGCGTCAGACCGACAGCGCGTCGGGCCGCACCCATGCCGGGCCGAGCCGTGCCCAGGTCGGGCCGAGACATGCCATTTGGGCCGGGCCACGCCCAAATGGGATAGACTTGAACCCGGTTCGGGCCGACCCTGGGGGAATCGGGCCGGGTCGGAACAGGCCCTAACCCCTAATACCGAACCTATTTCAGCTGTTGCCCATAACATGAACTTTGGAACTATGATTGACGCACTGTCAACTATGATGAGATCTTTGGATCACGTCAGTCATTTTGGTATATTACACTCAGGGTTCCGGAGAACTATGGGTTCAGACGGGTTGGTTCGTACACGAAACCAATCGGGCACTCGAAGCGGAAACACTTATAACTTGAGTTCCGGACGTCCGATTGACGTGTCGTCGACTTTGTGTGATTCCTCTAAGTGAGAAGGACCTTTTTGCTTTCTCCACATGAGGTTTGAATGCAGTTGGAGTATGGTCGAGTAGGTTTGACATAGAAACCAACTGGGCCCCTGGGACGAAAAAGCCAATAATCCTCAGACCAGGCGTCTGATTGACGCGCCGTCTACGACGTTGAGTTCCTGTTGACGATACGGAATTTTTGGATACATCAAATCCGGACTATGTGTCAGTTGATGTATCATCCCTTCGTCTTGTGGAGAAAACCCTCCCGAACGAGCTTAATGTGTGCGGGAACCCTAGAGCTGGCTGCGATTGCGACGACGATGACTTCTGTGCAGGAATCCTCCGCGGATTCGATGGCGACGACTACAGCCCTCAGCGATCCTATGTGGATCAGTGCTACTAATACTATGTGGGTCCGATCCTATGTGGGTCAGCACTCAGTGGTCCTATGTGGGCCAGCGCCTACAGATCCTGTGTGGGTCTGATCCTATGTGGGTCTTTGCGGGGGTTAGTTACCTATCGATCATGTGTGGGTCGGATCTTTTGTGGGTCATTGCGGGGGTTAGTACCTATCGATCCTTTGTGGGTCCGACGACATAGATGAATCAGTGGATATATCTGATCATCTCTATCATTTTACGAATAAGTATACCTGTGTGAGCTGAATCTTGACATTCAATCCTTATATTTGATAATATTGACTTGATATCCTATGTGGATTATGATATGCTTTCCAGTGTGGATTGGATTGTGCTTTTCTGTGTGGGCTGGGTTGTACTTGGGCTCAGACGTTGGAGCGAACTATAATTGAAGACTTAGGTATATGTATGGGAATATACCTAAGCAGTGTCATATGTTACTTTGTAATTGTATCTTTCTTTTGTGGATTATCCTTTGTGGATTCTGGAAGACCTTCGGGGTCTCGGGGTCCCTACCGAGTAGCCCCTACACGGGCTATTCCCGCACTAAATTGTGTTGGTTACAGACGATGGACAACGCTGATCATGGTTGAGCCATGTGGAGCAGGAAGGTACCCGGAGGTGGTCCACTGGGTTGGACGTACTCGGAGCAGTTGGCTGGACCCGAGGAGCTGTGGAGGCTATCTGTACTCACCCTTCAGTTGGGACTTCCAGTGGATGGATCAACGTTGCAGCTTTACTTTAAGTTGTTGTTTTCCCATTCCAGTTGTACTTTACTTTCAGTTTGGGTTTTTATTCTGGCCCACTTACTTTTATTCACTTACTGTTGTTCCCAGTTTTTACTTAGTGTTTACTTCTACTGCTTGCTTGCTCGGTCGTGTTTTTTTACTTTAAAAAGGAAATACCTTCCCTTTTATCGGGAATTATTCCTTGGTGCTAGTCTCCAGCCTCTGGTCTATGGATGGCGGGCTTGGGGTAGTCACGGCACGGGCCCCAAGGACGGGTCGTGACATATCACCCGCCCCTGGCATATGGAGGCAGTCTTGGGGTAGTTCCGGCTCGAGACTGATAGGGTCGGGTTGTGAAATAGTTGTATCAGAGGTGGTTCGTTCCTTGGGTAATTGTTTGGACATCCTTAAAAAGTAATTGGTTTGGATTTAGGGAAATAGTGTCCACGTGTCTCAAGAGTGGCTCTCATGCCAGGGAGTCCAGTGATGGTACAGGATGCTGATGTATCCATTCATCAATACCATGATAACTTGCTTGTCGACTCGACACGCTGATACCCTGATAGTAGGGAACATTGGAACATGTATCCAATAGGTTTGAGTCATTCACTATCCTTTTGGAATCACCTCACCTTTGTTATTACTGATATATATATGTGCTAATCTAATCGCGGTAATCCATGGTACTTTTTAGGATGCCCCCATGACAGTAGCCAGCCAGGTTACCCTCTCCAGTTCATGACGACTACCTGGTGAGCAATGAGGCGATAGTTCAGGGACCCTCATATGATTCCCTTCTACCCAGTGATTCAGAAGTGGCCCCTACACCTGAGGGGTGGAAGTTAGTACTGGCAGCAGAGGCTGAGGTTGAGCGCAGGCTGAGTGCACTCTAAGACTTTCATCGTCAGCGGCCGCAGAAGTTCTGCGAAGACCCATATCCCCAGGCAGCGGAAGACTGGATAGAGTACATGGACATAATTTTTAGGCTGGTATAGACACTAGAAGACCAGATGGTAGTCATATCTACCGTCTTTTTCCTCGAGACAGATGGGCCTTGGTGGGGATTGGTTATGCAGACCCACGGCGAGTCGTCTCTCACGTGGGATAGCTTCGAGCAGCTCTTCCGGATGGAGTTATCCCCCTCTTTCTTATGCTCCGTTCTGATTCAGGAGAATCTAGAGATGATGTCGGGGGATGACTGTGGTGTAGTACTTGGCTCGGTTTATCAATATGACATGCTACTCACAGGATATGATTCATGACAGTTAATTTCAGGCGTGGAAGTTTGAGAAGGGACATTGCAGGGTGATCCATGTTAGTGTAATGCCCCTATGAATCCCTACTTAGACCGGGGTGATAGATCTGGCGCTCGTGATAGAGAGCTTATTGGAAGAGGGACGCCTACTGATAGGGCCTAATAGTGGCCGCTTCAGAGTAGAGTCGTCGGTGACAGGAAGACGGAAAAGAGCAGAGCCTCAGTTGAGGAGTCCCTTCAATGAGCACACAAAGGTGATGGGTCGTACACCACAGTGGTTCCGTGGAGCACCGGGTCATACAGGAGGTAGCCAGTGCTATGCCTGTGAAGGATGGGGCCACCTAGAATGGGACTACACGACTAGGCATATCGAGCAGCCGTTGTAGGCAAGGGGCACACCGCAGCGGCAGAGGCAACGCCATAACTAGGGATCCCGCAGGAGGGGACAGGGTGGTCCTTAGGAAGGTGATGCAGGTGGAGAGGCAGGACATGGAGGTCCAGGGAGGGATTTTTAGGTCCTTCCAATGCCACCATTGGGCAGCCCATGCCAGGCTCAGGGAGATGGAGGTAGGGTATGTGGCTAGCTTTAGGCTACGGGTGTTAGTGACCCCCTAGACTAGGAGATGGTTCAAGGTATGTTTTTTTTAAACTATGCTTGATTCGATACTAGTAGAAACATGAACCATCCACTCCTTTATATCTCTTTTGTTGGTGTGGGATTTGGAGCATCCAGTAGAGCCACTGACACCAGTACTTAGCCTCATGGATCCTACAAGAAGTACCTCGTTAGTGACCTTTATCTACAGACAGTGTGACCTATTGTTCTAAGGAGGGAGTTTCACAAGGGACCTGAACATCATCATGATGGAACCTTACGATGTCATCCTAGTCATGGATTGGATTTCTATAGTGCACACCCAGATCGACTGTCATCACATATGAGTCAGAGGCGTGTTTTATGATGGGATGAGTCTCACCATCCTTGGTGAATGAGAACTCGTGGAATAGTAGATGGGTACTCTGAGTAGGAGACCCCATCCATTTTCTCCCCAGTTGGTGAGTATGGCTTTCAGAGCAGCAGACACTATAGTAACTTGGATCCCCACCGTTGTAGAGGACTACATGGACATCTTTTACGAGGTTGTTTTGGGACTACCTTCTAGGTGAGAGAAGGAGTTCTGCATCAAATTGCAGCTGGGGACTGCCCCTATATCATGTGCGGTTTCTCGGATGGCACCCATAGAGCTTTGGGAGCTATGACTTTAGTTGAATGAACTTTGTGAGAAGATATTAATATGGCCCAATGTGTCCCCCTGGGTAGCCCTAGTTTTGTTTGTGAAGAAGGCATATGGGAGGCTGCAGCATTGTGTGGGTTATCATCACCTATATAAGGCCATTATAAAGAAAACTTACCATTTTTCAAGGATCGATGACCTCTTCGACCAGTTGAGAGGTGTGAAGTGGTTCTCTAAGATTGATATTTGATCTAGTTACCACTAGTTTCGGGTTCATGAGGAAGACATCTCGAAGTTGGCTTTTCTTTGTCGATATGGTCATTACGAGTTTCTGGTGATTCCCTTTGGCATGACGAATCCCCCACCATTTTCATGGCTTTGATGAACCATATCTTCCAGACATACCTGGACCGTTTTTTGGTTGTCTTTATTGACGACATACTCATCTACTCTGTGATGGAGGAGGAGCACGTAGAGCATTTGAGGATGGTCCTAGACTTACTCCGAGACCACCAGCTGTATTGGAAGCTCTCGAAGTTTCAATTCTAGATTCATGAGGTTCAATTTCAGTGGCATATCTTACGGAGTAGGGATTGACCTTATATCTCATAGAGGTAGAGGCAGTGCTTTCTTGGGAGCCAACCAAGAATGCGTTAGAGGTGCAGAGATTCCTTGGTTTGGCAGGGTACTACCAGAGGTTTGGGGAATATTTCTTCAGGATTTCTACCCCTTTGACCACATTAACAAGGAAGGGATGACCGTTCACCTAGAAAAGTCACTTCCAGAAGGCCTTAGAGGAGTTGTGACAGAGGTTTACTATTAATATAGTATTGAGGCTTCCATAGGAAGGCGTTGAGTTCGTAGTGTACGATGACGCTTCAGGAGCACGGGTCGAGTTTGTGCTGATGCAACAACGGGTAGTGATTGAATATGGGTCGAGGCAGTTGAGGCCCCATGTACAGAATTATGCGACTCACAATTTAGAGATAATAGCGGTGGTCTTCTCCATGAGGTTATAGAGGCACTACCTTCTGGGTGAGATTTTTGTGGTCTACTAAGCCCACCAGAGCCTCAATTACATCTTCAGCCAACTGGATTTGAATCTGAGGTAGAGGTTTGGTAGCAGTTTCTGTAGGACTATGATTTTGAGATAGTATACAATCCTTGGATGGGAAACATAGTAGCAGATGCTCTTAGCAAGAAGTCCCAGGCCTAGTTAGTGTGGGAAGCTTCAGAGCAGTTGGCTTCCCTTCGGCTGACCTTGGTGGAACAGGAGGGCACAGATTTTCTGCAGTCGATGGTGTTGACTACGTCGCTCCATGAGAATGTGAGAGAGTTGTAAATGGGGGATGTTGATAGCAGGGTACTATGTGATCAGATATCCACAGGTGAAAAACCCAATAAGTATTCTAAATGAGGGAATCATGAGATCATGTTCCGTGGGAGAGCTGTAGTACCCGTGGAGATGCGGGAGGAGGTGATGTGGGAATTCCACACTTCTCCCATGGCTGTACATCCATGGGTGGGGAAGATGTATAAGGACCTTTGGTGGCAGTTTTGGTGGTCTAGCAAGAACAGGTGCGTAGTTGAGTTCATTTCTCAATGTCTTACCTGTCAGTAGATGAAGCAAGAGCATCAGGTTACGACAGGGTTGTTGTAGACCCTTAATATCTCGGAGTGGAAGTGGGATGGAATATCTATTGAATTCGTCACTGGGATTCCATGCACATCGAAGGACCACAATTCCATTTGGGTTATATTGGACTGACTCACGATGTCGGTGCACTTCCATGCCATCAGGGAGAGGATCTCGGTGGAGAGTTTGGGGCGGATGTACGTTCAGGAGATCATCAGCCGTCATGGACTACCCTCAACGATCGCCTCTAACTGTGACGACCGGTTTATGTCGCGATTGTGCCGAGACATGAAGGAGGCATTCGGGAACCAGCTACGGATCAGTACATATTTTCACCCCCAGAAGGACAGGCAGACTGAGCGCACTCTCTAGGTGTTGGATGATATTCTCAAAACTTGCGTGTCCGACTTTGGGCTGAGATGGGAAGATCACCTTCTCTTTGTGGAGTTCACGTACAACAACAGTTACCACTCTACTATCAGAATAACACCTTTTTAGGCCCTCTACAGGAGGCCCTAAATTTCAACATTATCCTGGATGGAGGTTGGGGATACCTCCCTCATGGGCCTAGAGTTGGTGCAGGCGTTGATGGAGAATGTGAAGGTCATTCGTGAGTGGATGAGGACGACACAGACAGACATAAATCCTACACAGGTCATCGTCACAGGCCTTTGGAGTCTAACGAGGGGGGATCAAGTCTTCATTAGATTCTGTCCACAGTGTGGGACACAATGGTTCGGCCGGGGAAGAATGCTATCCCTGAGGTTTATCAGACCCTTTGGGATCATGCATAGGGTCGGTGAGGTTTCCTAATGTCTTTTTATACCCCCAAAACTAGAGAGGGTGCATGATGTCTTCCATGTGTCGCATCTGGGGAAATACGTGCGCGTAACCACACACATTATCAACTGGGGAGAGCTAGACATCAAGGATAGAGCCACCTTTACGGAGCACCCAGTGGCGATTGAGGACCAACAGGAGCAGACACTACGTGGACGGACCATTCCTTTGGTTCATATGCTATGGCAGCACGATACAGTGTAGGAGAGCACCTGGGAATGGTAGAGCTAGATGCTAGTTCAGTATTCCAAGTTGTTTTTGTAGTTTTTTAGGGGATGAAAAAATGAAGAAGGGAATGATGTAAGAACCCGAATATTGAGCCTATAAGGCTTTGAAGTATTCTTAATGTTATTCCAGAGCAGGGCGTTCAGATGGTGTGTGATTCTGAGCCCAAGTGCAGCCATAATTAAACATTATGTGCATTCACACTGGACACGCCATATAAAAGAAATAACTCTCTAATGGATTCTCGGATGGGAAAACTAGGAGAATCGTTGAGTCCGGACCGTACCATTTACCCTAGGAGGGGTGAAACATTCATGGGTGTGGCCCTTCTGTGGAAAACTCCACCAGGGTCGTTTTCGTAATTTGGCGTCCCTGTGAATGTACTTTGTATCTTATGAATGGAGGCTCAAAATAAAATTCTGATACCACTATTTTTCTGAAAATGTGGTTTTTACCCTAGTGGCAGCATAATCTCGACCTCATCAAAAGTTCGGGTACGGGGCCTACAGGAGGGGGGGGGGTTAAGTGTATTATATTTAAACACACCACGCCCACCCTCTTATCCCCAAGGGTTTTCTCCATTGAATAAGTTCTTCCCAACACGGTAGAACCTCGTTTAAGCTTCCCTCTCCCACTCTAAGGTGGGCGGGCGGCTCCGGTGGACCATTCGTGAAGCTTTAGGTGACGCACAACGTGGTAGAGGGTTTCATTTTTCGATTTTGATTTCTGTATCATCCATAAATTAAATTTCATGTGTCAACTTCTTGTCCAATCTTAGATCGAAGACCATTTATTTGTAGGGCTTGATTTGAGATTTATGAATCCCTTTTCAGATTGAATTTTTGAGTCTCGTGGTGTCTGGAGTGACCCTGAGAATTTTTGAGGCCATTTTCTCATTTTTAATGTGGTTCTAGGGGTGGTCCAACGGTTGGTGAGGTGGTCTAGTGGTCAACCAGTGGTGGTGGTGGTTTCGGAGTCGGCGGCGCAGTGGCGGAACTAGGTGGCGCGGTGGACCTAGGTGGCTCAGGACTCCCAGCGGCGGCAGGCGAGCTCGCCAGTGAGGGCGCGAAGAGGGGTCGCGGAAAGCGACCCCATGGAGACCAAGGCCCGTCTTCGATGGGTCTTCGAGTGGACCAGATACCGCCGATGAGGGCCTGTCAGCATAGTGGATTGTGGGTCTCCGGCCGGGCCGTGCAGTTGAACCACGTTCCGGCGCTGCGAGTCGGACCGGGGCAGTCTAGCCCAAGGGGGTTCGTCCCCTCAACATCGGACACCCGTGACTTCCACTATGGGTGTCCATTTTGTGTACTCTATATGGAAGTGAAATCGTAGGCTCAAGGTGAATATTTTGAGATGGTCTCAAGAATTTTTAATTCCCGAGACGGGGGCTCGGTGGTGCATCATGCTTGTTATGTACTATGCCTGGATTCTTCCTTCGGGTGGCGTGAACACATCTAGAGTCTATTTAAGGCACCGTCAGTGGAATTGTGACCCTGGAATCAAGAGGAAATGATCGATAGTAGATTCAGGCATAGATGCTGGAGTTGAGTTGTGGTCCCCACTGGCCTTCTTTTAAGCTGTGAGCAGTGTTTTTCAACTTTTAATCAGATGTCCATTCAGGGCGAATGACTAGTCATTTTGGCGTGTTTTTTCGAGAGCATCGCGATGGCGCAGTTTGCCTGACCGCTTTCGGGACCGAGGTTTGGGCCCCATGAGACTCCATATGGGTGTATAGCGGTACAGAAGAACTTTTTTGTTGGGAGTCCGTTTTCCACGAGTAAGTAGTCTATCTCGGGTGTTTTTTCGCCAGGATTAAAACAACGTAATCTATTTGGGAGAATGTAGCCTCTTTCGAGATCTCATTAAATCTAGAAACATGAAAGGATGTTGGTCGGAGGTTTCTTTGATGCACTCTGACCCAAATCACGGTCTCGATGTTAGCGACACCCAATGATTGTGCAGGCATCACAGAGTTATCGGACCAGTTCTGGGATTACCCTCCTATAGGGCTGGGTAGTGGGTTACCCGTTGATCATAGGGTTTACCCTCCAATGGGGTTGGGCTGTGAGTTACCCATTCACATTAGGGTTTACCCTCTAGTTGGTCTGGGCATTTGGTTACCCGACGATCTTTTGGGGTTTACCCTCCAGTTGGGCTTGGTCGTGGGTCACTTGATGACCTTTTGGGGTTTACCCTCTAGTTGGGTTGGGTAGTGGGTTACCCGAAAACGTATTTCAGAATCCACCCCTTTGTATGAGGCTATTTAGTGGGTTTTCTCCATGATTACTAGAGTGGTACTTTTGGTATTACAGCTTAGCGATGAGGCAACTTTGGCATGCGGGACTGTTGGGCATCAATGATGTATATCCTTAGAACTGTTGGTGACGTATTCTGGGATGAGCTTCGAGATGGAGATCACCTTACACAATCGTTTAGGTATCTTGTGGGGAATATATATATACACCCTACTTTTGTTCCTAATCCCTAGTTTAGTTACTCTTTCTAGGAGGGGAAAAGAGACGTGGGGTATGCCACTTGCTTTCTGTGTCTACTTCGTCTTGTTTGGACGATCCTACTTCCATTATTTTGTTGGGTTGAGCTGCACTCTCTCTATTGTACGCTTACTTTGTTTTTTATATCGTTTATCATTTATTAGCTCTCTTTTTTCTCCCTCGAGCTTTCGGGGCATCCTACTGAGTATCCTTATACACACCCTTTCTTTGGATTTGGCCACACATGGTGTGCCCTTGCAGATGATGGATTGGTAGATGGAGACTACGAAGGAGCATAGAGGACACATAATCTTGGGCTGCGTTCAGTGGATGTGGTATGACTTTCAGGTGAGAGACTCACCAGCTCTTTACATTCATTTTCATGTTCCCGGGATGTGGCACCGTTTTAGTTGGGTGCGTGTTTTTTCCTCCTTCTATTTAGTATATTTTTTTACTTTTCAGCACATTAAATTTTCCTATTAAGAGGTTGATGCATGATTTTGTTTGGGATGTAGTATTTCCCCCATTGGATTCATTTTTTACTCGTCACTTCTTCATTGAGTGGGTTGTGTGTGTGTGTAAAGGTACATAGGAAAATTCCTCCTCGAGATTGGTACGCCTTTAGTGCTTGTCTCCAGCCCTTGGCCTATGGAGGCGGGCTTGGGGTAGTTGCGGCTCGAGACCGGTAGGGTCGGGTCGTGACATATCATCTGGTATTTTAAAGAAAAACATTATCCCATTTTTTTAAACATTTATTCGCACCAATTCTAATACATTTAATAGTACATGTTTATATTCTAGTTGATTATTGGTGGAAAATATATAGAATAACTCACCAATTCTATGATGTTGGTGAATAATGCGAAGGAAGAATTATTCCAAAATGTGATCATAAAAAATCAATTCTAGAAGAACCCTCCACAACATATAGTTACACAAAATGAAATAAGAGTATATATATATCAAACTATTAGTGTTGTGAGATGTTTGGAATTTTAGGGTTAGATTATATAAATATGATATCAGCTTATGGAAAAAATATAAGGCCGACATTATGGCGATTCAATGTAATGATAGAAAAAATTCATATAAGATCAACTAATGTACATAGAAAAAGAAAATTTTATTTATTAGGAATATATTTTAATGTCTTAAAAACAAATAAATTTTCGATGATGTGGTCATTATGATGGTGACTTTTGGTTTACTTCTACTAATGAAAAATCAATTTCAAATAATAAAATAATTAGACAAAATATGCTGTAAAATAAAAAATTATGGAATATAATTATTCCTTGTGGTATAATGTTTTAACGATAACATGGCGTTTTCATATAAGAAGAATGAAATGAGATATTTTTTTTCAATGAAATGAGGTTTCATATAAGGAATAGAATCCCACTTCATTGAATTTTGAAGACATTCAATGAATTTTAATGCAAATAGAAAAAATCTATAATAATAATTGGAACCTTTTAAATAAATAAACATGCAGATTAGTATTTAAGATAAAATCTCAATGGATTAACATAAAGTTGAGTAGAATCTACCATAAATAGTAACTTAACAAAATATATGAAACAATTTAGAATGTAAATAATATGTCTCCATACTCTTGGAAATTATATTAAATGTATTCCTGGAAAAATAGTTTTGAAAAAAAGGATTCCATTATCACAAGATTTAATGATGGATAAGAAAAATAACTATTTGACGAAAGAAATATATAAATATGTTCTGAAAGTTATTCTATAAATTTATTCTGAATAGTTTCAAGAACATGGATAATTGTGAAAATTGAAAAAATGGAACATTATCCTTACTACATTAAGTTAAGAAAAAATATCAATATATAGTAAATTTTAAAAATAAATAGATCATGTCAATGATTACCATGAAGATATTCAATTAAAAAATATTGGCTAAAGAATTACATTAATTAAAGAATTATGATTTAATTCATCAAGTTGTGAAACCCTTCTCAGCCCTATTTCACGATCTAATGAGTATTGTATGGTCAATAATATTATATGATAATTTTTAATGTGGTTCAACAGAAAATTTATTTGAAGATGATGAACACTAGGAGGGATTTTCCTCATAAAAAACTAGTGATTTTAGAGAGAAACTAAAGCTGAAATAAAGAGACCAATTATAGAAAAAAACTTAATAAATTAAATTAAAATATTATATTAATGTAATAATTGAAATATTTAAGGGTATAATCTATAGATGTTGATAAATATGTTCTATATATGGAAGATATATATAATTAAAGTTCTTGTTATTTATGTGGTTTGATGCCTATAATCTCATATTATTATATTAAAATTAATGATTAAATGAAATGGGATAATATTTGATTATTGATTAAAAAAATTAAAATGGGGGAGAAACCTATAATATTATGATTGAAAATTTTATGAGAATTTGTGTTGAGATTTCTGTAAGAAATTAAAATGAATTGAAATCCAATGAATTCACCCCTAAAATAGATTTTTCTAAAATATATATTAACATGGCATATTTTATTTATACATATAATGTCTGAGTTATTTTCTCTTATTTTCATTACCACAAATGGAACACATGGTCTTAATTTGGACATTCTTATGGATTATTGATTTGATAAATTTTATTTTACCTTCTCTTAAAAAATTATGTTTTCAATTTATTTTTATACATGAAAAGGGGAGAATAATTTTTTATTATTATTGTTCACCATCACCCTATTATATCAAGAAATGTGATTGAAATTCTAATCATTAAGGGGAATATATATAGTAACATATTATTTTCATACCTAAATATTACATCTTTTTAGATAAATTTTAAATAACTTAAAAAAATTATATGTCCAAGGATCATAATAGTCTAGTGTATTGGGATATTAGAAACAAAATATTCTTATTTGGTGATTTATCATCAACATATAAAATAAAGATCATCTAATTTAGTAATCCTAATAACATGCCATACATGAAACCATTAGTTATAAATTTGGAAAGGAAATATAATAAATTTTGAGCTCTAATTTTTCGTAATGGAATAAAATGGAGATGGGTAAAAATAACATTATAATAAAGTTATGAGAGCACGATCATTATATTTAAAAACCATACCCAGTATTTCAATTATCATAATCTTCATACCTAGAATAATTATTTTATGTTTATAATAAATTAATCATAAGGTAGTAAATTACATGAGATATAAGATCATAATATTAACATATGAAAAGGAATTGTGTGATACACATATACGTGGAAAACCAATTCTATAGTATTCAAGGATAACATATAAAGCTATAATAGTGGAATGGTATCACTCCCCAAACCATCATAGTTGTCAATGACTTCTCATAATAAAATCATAGTGGAAATTATATTACAAATTAGGTTTACTCCCCATTCCAGTTCAGTCTATCATGTGAGAAATAAATATTTACCCGATAAATTAGTGGGAGATATATGTACCACCTTTAAGAAAATGAAAATCATATGTATGTGTCCCAAAAAGATCATAAACATCAATAGTATCATAACCCACGAAATTAAATGGGGTTTATAAAAATTTCACTACTACACAACTTATGGATAAGATATATGTTTCATAATCATTTAATTATTTCATAATAGAAAAACATGTGAATAAAGAATGAGGTTTTATAACAAATTTATCATGGTATAACCCATAGAAAAGGGATAAGGTTTAGTAAGACTATTATTTTGGTATAAAACATGGATGATAAATGGGTTTCATCCATATATTTTCATCATAAACCATTCAAATAATGAATATGAATGGTATCCGTAGTTCATATCCCCATTAAATCATAAGTTATATTAAAGGATTCCATTTAAGATGATAATATTTTTTGAAAGATAAATCATATTGAAATATTCATGTGGAATATTTATTTTCATTTAAAATGAAATTTTAAAATAAATATAAATTAAATATTTTGTAAATAATTTTCTCAAAAAAATCATTAATGATAATTTTAAAAAACATCATGAGTAAAATATCATTTCCAAATTAAAACATTTTAAAATTGAAAACATTTCAATGTACATGTCATTTGGAAATCATTTATTTAAAACCTAGTAATTTATAAAATATTATGGGAAAAAGTTCATTAAAAATAACTTTTAAAACATGTATGGTATTCCTGAAATCATTGATTTTTCATTTCAGTGGAAAATATTATTCCTATCATTTATGTTAAAATTTTCACTTTTCACATTTTCAGTAAAATCCAAACAGACATTGTACTGAAAGCCGTATAAAGATTCATTTTTAACATTTTTTTTAAAATTAATCATGGTTATAGGTGAGTTCTAAAACTAATATGGTATAGAAAAACATTTTATAAAACACATATATAAAACATGGTTTGGAAGAAAATTAATTTCTAACTTAAGAAAGGAAGAAATTAGTCTTTTATTTATAACAATTCTCGGTTATTTTTTACCAAAAACAAGGATAATTTTAATATTGCATGAAATATCATAAATAAATAAATTGGGAGGACTCCTTGGGAGGTAATGAGACCAGAACATCGTTGGGAGAGAGTGGGGAGTCGAATGGATGGGATAATGGCTTGGTATTTATAGGGAAAGTGAGGGGACAAGGCATTAATGGCCAAGGGACACCTCATTAGTGGTTTTGGAAAAACCATGGGCTTGCCCATGGTATTTTCCCATGGTAATGGCCACTTGGGACACCTCATACCTTATCTTACTATTCATAAGTCGACCATATTGATTAAATACTTAATACATCATTTAATGATGTCATTAAACACCCGTAACTTAAAAACGGTATTTTCACTATTCACTGAAAAATCATTTTTTTTTCAGAAAAAACCCCAAAAATTACCATAACATAATATCGGTGCTCTGAGTTAAAAAATGAAATCCATTTTATAAAAATAATTTTTAATAAATTTTTAATTAAATTTTTAATTAAAAACACTATTCACTTGAAAAAACTAATACTTGAATAATAATTTATGAAATCATTATTTAACCATTTTATTGAATCACATTACTTAATCAAGGTGCCTAGATTATATTAATTCATTCTTTAAGTGAGATTACTAATCCATTTGGACACATTACTAATCCTTATCATAAAATCACTATTCATAATTTACTATTCTTCAAAAATTAAGTTGATCTTATTAGACTCTAAATTTTCAACTGAGCATAATTATAGAAGAACATTTTTTGAATATCATTACACATTTTTAATTATTTAAGGTTTACATAAATTTTTTTAAAATATCCTTTTTCTAAAATTCCTCAAAAATATGCATACAATATTTATCCGGTCATTTGAAAATTCATAAACATCATCATAAGAAGAAATACTAATTTTTATTTAAAACAAATGATTACACAAGTCAGTTATGGTCTCCTTATATAGTCCCTTATCACACTAGCATAGGACCTAAGTGTAAGGAGTGCTAAGGTGAGAGAATCTGAGGGAGGCTCGGCTAACATCGCACGAGTAGTAATTTCTATCAGTTTGAACTTCTCGCAAAGGCGATTCCGTGCTAGCTTCACATGATGAAGTTCGGCTTGGGTTTGGTCTAGAGTAAAGCCCAGTGGTGCTACCTCTATCCCAAATTCTGTTAGATGGGCTTCAATCGGTCCAAGACTACTGGGTGAGGCCATCGAATCTTCTTTCTATAATAATTAACCAAGATTACTTGTATTTAGAGACAATAATCAAATCATTTAGTTTCCAGGGGTCATATTGAACAATGGTCATATAACAGTCCAAACCCAATGGTCTCATTTTAATTATACTCATGTTATCAAATGAAACAATTTTTTTGAGTATAAAAAACAAAATAAAAATAACACATAAAATTAGGAAACAAGATTTATTCAAAATTTCGGGTCGTTACACAGGGGCAATGACTTTAGTTCCTCCAAGACTATCACATCAATATAGTCTATACTCATGGGAAGGGGAAAGTTGTATCAGATGATCTCAGTAGGAGATCAGGTATTTAGGTGCTAGGAGAGGCGACAGAGCAGCTGGTTGCATTATAGATATCCTTTGTGGACTGAGATGGAGAAACATTCCTTCAGTCTCTTATAGTCACTCCTACCCTTCATCAGTGAGTTAGAGAAGAATAGCATGGGGATGCTTAATGCATGATACAATGTGCTCAAATATCCATAGGGAAAGCACCTGATGGATTTTCTGAAGGTGGGGAGCACGTCTTTATCTTTAGAGGACCCCATATTGTACCAGTGTCACATCAGGAGGAAGTATTGAAGGAGTTCCACACATCCCCTATAGCGGTACATCCAAGAGTGGTGAAGATGTACCAGGACCATCGACAACATCACTGGTGGCCAAGTATGAAGAAGGAAGTTGTAGAGTTTGTCTCTCAGTGCCTCACTTGTCAGCAAGTGAAGGCATAACACAAAGTACCAGTAGGATTGGTTCAGATTTTAGAGGTCCCAGAGTGGAAGTGTGATGGGATATCCATGGACATCGTGATAGGACTTCCACATACATCCAGGGGTTATGAATCTATTCGGGTGATCGTTGATCGACTCACCAAGTCGGTCCACTTCCTACCAATCAGATATCAGGGCTCAGTGGAGAGCTTGAGACGCGTTTTATGTATAGTATATTGTGCAGCTACATAGAGTACCTTCTTCTATTGTCTCCAATCATGACATACGGTTTAATTTTCGGATTTGGAAGGTGTTGCAAGAAGCTTTTAGGACACAAATTCATTTGAGCACCGCCTTCCATCCTCAGACAGATGACCAGACTGAGAGGACCATTCAGTATCTTGAGAACATGCTCTGTGCATGCATACTCGACATCAGTCATAGTTGGGAGGATCACTTACCTTAGGTTGAGTTCTCCTATAACAATAACTGTCACTCCCCCATATAAATGGAACCTTTTGAGGCGTTATAAGGGAGAACATGCAGATAACCCTTGTGCTGGACAGACCTAGAGGAGTCAGCACTAGTGGGACTAGAGATGGCATGGGCTATAACAGAAATGGTACAGATCATGCAGGAGTAAATGAAGACTGCACAGAGCTGGTAGAAGTCAAATGCAGATTAGAGGGGGATACCTCTAGAGTTCGAGGATGGTAACCAAATCTTTCTACAGGTCTCACCCTGACGATGTTTACAGAGATTTGGCCAAGGTGGAAAGTTATCTCTACATCTCATCAGACATTTTCAGGTCCTCAGTAGAGTTTGTGAGGTGTCATACCACTTAGCTCTTGCACATCAGTTGCATCGAGTGCATGACGTCTTCCATGTATCCCAGTTGAAGAGATACATGCATGACCCTTCACACATAATCGACCATGGTGAGATAGACGTCGATGATGGGACATCTTTTAAGGAGGTTCCAGTGGAGATTGAGGATCGACAGGAGCGGATCCTACGTGGAAGGTCGAAACCTCTGTTTCGCGTATGCTGGATGCACGGGAACCTCTAGGAGAGAACATGGGAGCGGGAGGCTCAAATGCGTGCTCAGTACCCCCACTTGTTCCAATTGTTTGGTTGTAGCTTATGAGGATGTAAAGCCCTGAGGTGGGGAGAATTTAACGAACCAGATTTTCCATGGATTCTTTGTAAATACATGGGAACTTTACAAGTCTTCAAAAACCGACGGTACATGATTCTATGGCCTCGTGTGCTTGGAATCAATTTCTGTAGTTTTTTTCGGGTACGTTCATTAAAATAATGAGCTAGATTTTATAACTTTTGAACCAGTTCTCGGAATTGAAATCTGAGGGCACCGTTTAACTCGCAGCGCCGATATTCATTTAAGAAGACTTTCACCTCGATGGCAGTGAGTCGAGAATAGATGATTGTTTTTGGATTTTCGTGGAAAGTAATAAAATAATGTGAGTTACACATAATTTTATTTCAGTCTCCATGCATGTGTTGGGTGGTTAAAACCTCCTACTAGAAGATGGAGTTGGTACCACCACACCTTAACCTCCCATGAGATTTTAATGTGGTGGGGCACACCCAAACATAACCTCCCGTGAGAGGTTATAACGTGGGGACAACATGAGACTCTATCCATTATTGATGGTGGAGAGTAAAAACCTCCCATATATCCCTCATCAATGAGGGAGAGCCTAATCACATCGCCTAATTAAATCCTTGTGCCAACCACTTGAATTAATTAAGGAAACATGACTAATTAACTGGTCCAATTTGAATTTTTTCCAACAAATTAATAAGATATTAGAAACTATTGTTTTGTTAGCATATTCATTTTTGTGGGAGCTTTGAGAGGAGATATTGGGAGAATTAGAGTTATCCAATCAAGAACACCATCTCCCAATGAAGAACAATGAATGATGAACGCCAATCTTCTTTGACTTCTTCCTCAAAGCTTCAATCATCATGGGATGTCTTCGAAGACAGAAATCTTCATCGAAGATCTTCTTCTTCGTCTACTCTCCACTACTCCATTATCGAATGACGAACAATTATAAAAGGTAGGGTTTTTTGTAATTTTTCATTCCTTTTCTCTTATTCGAATGAAAGGAATTGTTGCGATGGATTGAATAGTAATTAAAGTTAAAATTTCTTCATCTTTGATGAACCAATTGATACCACACTAAACGCGGAGGGTGTGTGACAAACCTACATGGCCCAAACCCTTCTCCGATCTTATTTATGATTTAACAATGGCTTGTCAATAAAGAAACGAGGCGACGAAGGCAGTGATGAAAAAGGTCACGCTACTGACAGCCTCCACCAACCGTGCCGCCCCTGGTGCGCTCCGATGCTATGGAAAAATCGTGTCCCTCCAGCCATGCCACCATAGCCGCACCCCCGTTTGCCCATGCCTCCTGGCTCCCGGCTGCTACCGGCCTTCCGAACCGGCCCACCGGCCTACCTACACGAGTCGCTGGCCCGCATGGACATGCCCTTCCATGCCACTTGAACCGGACACCTTCCAGCCTCCGTATATTCCCCACACACCTTCCCAAGCTGGCCCCCTCATGTATTTTCGGCTGCGCCGGCTTCCTGACCCCCTCGTGGCCTCCCGACAGAGCTAGCGTCTTAGCCCCCTCATGGACACTTGGCCGAGCTGGCATCCCAACCCCCTTGCACCCACCTGGCCGAGCCAACATCCCATACCCCTCGTAGAACCCTGGTCAAAACATCCCGGCCACACTCACTAGGCCGACCTACGTCGGGCCGCACCCTCATGTTGTTCCAGGACAAACCGGCCCCCAGCCTAGGCCAAACCTCCCACGCAGCCTTCCGGGCTGGGCCCAGCGGGCCGGGTCGAACATAACAGTCTAGCTCACCCAATGGGCTGGGCCAGACCCAACAGGTCTGACTGGGTTGCCCCAGACCAGGTCCTGTCCGACTAGGTCAGACCAGATCTAGGCCCTCTACCAACCCTTTACATTATTTGGCCATATCATTGGAACCAGAAGTCTGTTTCACAATCCGTCAGTGATTCTAGTAATCATGGAGTGTAGTCGTCCCTTTGAGTATACCCCACTGGAGTTCAGAGTTTAGTTGAGATATGGTCAAGTTGGATCGTACGTGAACCCAACTGCCCCCAGGACTAAAACAGTTATAACTCACAGACCATGCGTCTTGTTGATGTGTCGTCTGTTGAATTGAGACCCCTATGATTAAGGGGACTTTGAGATACTTCTTCTTGGAACATCATGGAAGTTGATGTATCGACACTTGGAATGAGGAGTGGACCTGCTCGGAATCAAGCATGCTTTGTGAGGAACCCTGTGGATGGTTATGCACTAACGACTATTCCTGGATCCTTTGCGGGTTCGGAAGCACTGAAGATTATTCATGGATCCCATACGGGTTCGACATATCTGACTACTGATTCTAGATCTTGTGTGGGTTTGATAGTTCTGAATTATGTTCCTAGATCATGTGTGGGATCGATAGAATAATTGTTCCTAGATCCTGTTTGGGTTCGATGGTTCTGATTTCTATTCTTGGATCATGTGTGGGTTCGATAGAATAGATGATTCAGTGGCTTCATCTGATCATCTATATCTCTCTTCAAAAGTTGTATACCTATGTTAGCTGAGTCATTAACTTTTTGTTTTCCTCATGATTGATATGGATTACTAGATAAATTAGGTATTTGTACGTGCATATACCTATGTGGGGTTATCTGTTGATTTCATACCTTGCGGTTTATCCTTGATTTATTTTTTGAGGCCTTGAGGTTCTTGGGGTCCCTACTGAGTATCATTATACTCACTCATGCACGGGCTATGCCCACACCTCTTTGTGATAGATTCAGAAAACGGACAACGCTGACTGAGGCTGTGTGTACGAGGACTGGACGACACCCGGAGGAGGACATCACAACGAATCGGTACCCGATGGAGACAGACGGACTTGGAGTATTGAGAAGGATATTCATACCTACCATTCAGGTAAGATATGTGGTGGATGATCTTGGAGCTAATTTTAACCTTTTTGCTATTTTGTCCTTTTTAGTTGAACTTGTACTTTACAGTTGGGATTGTAATTCCTGCCCCTTTACATTTTTCACTCTCTTGTTATACAGTTGTTCTTAGTGTTTTGTATTTAGCAGTGTACTTTGTTGTATGTGTTTACAGTTATAAAGGCAATGCCTTCTTAGTTCATGGATTTATTCCTTTGGTTCTAGTCTCGATTCACTGACCTATGGAAGGCGGGCTTGGGGTAGTCACGATAGAGGCCCCGGGGGACGGGTCGTGACACATTTTATGGGAAGTAGTGTCGATCTCAAAATTTTTTGGATGATGTAGGTGAATGTAAGTTGATGGGACCAAAAATGGTAGAAGAGATGGAAAAGAATGTTTAATTGATTCAGAAGCACATGAGGCCATCTCAGAGCAGGTAGGAAAGTTATGCGGATAATCCGGAGAAGGACCTTTATTTTGAGGTTGGTCATCATGTCTTTCGTAATGTTTCTCCATGGAAAAATGTGATGCATTTTGATAATAAGGGAGAGTTGAGTCCGATGTTCTTTGGACCTTATTATATTCTGGAGAAAGTTGGATCAGTTGCATACATTGTTTCTTTAACTCCATGTTTATCCCTAGTACACAATGTTTTCCATGTTTCAATGTTGAGAAAGTATATTCCTGATCCATCTAATGTTTTCAGCCCATAGATAGTTCAGTTGGAATAGAATCTCTCTTATAAGGAACAAGCAGTCATAAATCTTGACAAAAAAGAGCAAGTAATGCATAATATGGTAATTCACCAGGTAATGGTTTTGTGGAAAAACCAGATGGTTAAAGAGGCAACATGGGAATCATAAAATGATTTGAGGGATAAATACCCCCATTTATTTTATACATGAATAAAATTTCAAGGACACAATTTAAAAAAGGGGGGAAGGATGTAACATCCCATGTAATTAAAAAATAATACATTTTATTTTTTATAAATATTTCGTGAATTTAATATTAATTTTACCTTAATGGGGTTGCTAAGTTCGATGGCGTACTCGATATGCAACAACCAGTTTCTTTAAAATCTTAAATTGAACAATAATAATATAATATTATTATTTTAAATGGTAGTTAATGCCTTGTCTTTGTATTGGTTTTAATTAACATAAATAAATCCAATATGATTATACATATTTTTTATATGTTTTTATATTTATCCAACAATAGTTAGAGGCTTAAAATGTGAATGAATCTAATTTTAAGCATTATTTACATTAAAAAGATGATTTACCTCCTTTTGATGGAGAAACATATTTAAATATAGTTTTGGTCTCTTTTATATGATCTATTTGAAAAAATAAAATTCTTTTTTATAATTGGGACATAAAATTTATCTTTGGATGAAATTTTTTTATTTATCTGATAAAGATCATTTTTAATGAATATTGAAAAATACTGTATTTTAATTCAAAAATGCAGTTTAATATAATCTAGTTATATGGTAAGATTATCTTTTTTATTGGTTTTAATGTTTAATTAGAATATATTTTTTCCATTTAATCCAATATTTTTCATTTGAAGTAATTTTACATTGAAATTGGACATAAATAACTGTCAATCTTTTGATAGTTATTTCTGAAAACAATGGGTTTTTGTTTTAACAATGGGAATTAATTGTAAATTAAGTTCATCCACATATGTGTTATGAAAATGGAAAAATGTATTCCATATTTGGAATCATCAGTCCAAATTGTGTAAATAGGTAACTTTTATTTTTTTAGACATTATGAATATTTACTTTAGTAAATATTTTTTTTCCATGGTTAAAGGGTAAATTTGGTAAATATGGGTAAACAAGTATTAATATAATAATATAAAATTGCCCTAACATTTGTTATAATACTATTTTATGATACACTTCTGACCATGATCATCCTTGTATCTATTTTGGGACACCATGGGTCCACATTGGAATGATAATGACACATTATTTTAATTAACATAAAGTAAAGAAAAAATGACAAAAACATATCTTTTTGTAAATAAATTATTACATTTGTGTTATATAAGATATATTTTCGGATATAAATATTATTTGGAAATGAAACAATATTTACCAAATCATGGTTTTTTTTATAATTTTTAGACATCAAATAAATTAAATTATTTTTGACACAATAATGATGCAGTGTTTACCTGATTAATAAATAATTTAATTAAATAAGATTATAAAGATTAAAATAATATCCGAAACCTGTTAAAATTTTTAATGGATGATTTTATTTCTACAATGAGTAATATTATATTCTAATTTTATAAGTTTTGGACCTTTAGAAAACGAAAATCATTATGAAATAAGATAATATTTTCAGACATTCTGAAAGAGCCCCTCCTCCCCCTCATAAAAAGCCATCACTGCTAACCCATTCCTCACACCACTCAGGCCCCTTGGATCTTCCAAAATCTACCTAATTATGTTACCTACATACCTATACTCTTCCATGAATCCTTAAAATAATCATAAGGCACTTAAAAAACATTTTTGGTCCAAACAAGAGGGAGTTACCCGATTTAAATGTAATGTCTTCTCTTGAGTTATTTTGTTTTATTTTACTTCTCCGACCCCATAAACTCTTTTTATTCCTTTATTTTATAAAAAAACCAGTATCATAAATATAAAAGGATGTTTTTATGATATTTATTCAAACTACACTTACACACACCTCCATCTAATGGGTAAACAACATACTTTTTCTGTGGATGGAAAACTAACGCCTCACAAAATGTTGATTGTTTAATAATATTCTACCACCTATCACGGTCGAAATTATGATGGAACTATATTAATAATAGATATATATTATGTTAATGTTTTTTTTATTATTCTGTATTTTCAATTTATAGCATGTGTTTATGGTTTCCATTATGGGCAAACACTACAATTTCATCTGAGGAAGTGGTGACTACCACCCCCTCAATGTGATATGACTCGTTAATTCCATATATGGGACATATAAAAGATGGAGTCAATAATATTATATATGATATTATACTGGAATTATAATATACCTATGTATCAATATTTTTTATTTCCATTAAAATACGAAAGAGAAATGGAAGTAGCGTCCATACGTATGTACGGCTTACCGTCTTCATGAACGGTGCATTTCATTTCATACCTCTAAACGTTATGTACTATGATAAATGAATCTATATACTAGATATATATGACATATATGATATATAAATCATGAATATAATTATGGATATAATTTAATTTTACCACATAGACAACTTGTAAATATAATAAGTTGATTTTGGACTCATGTACCAAATATCTACAAAATTACCATTATTATCAAAAATTATTACATGGTGTTTATAACATTGTAATAATTGATATAAAATGAATAATAAACATAAAAAAGGTTTTTATGAAAATATTAATTAACTTTAGTATAATATTTAGGAGATTAAAGAATGAATAGGTGATATTGGGCACGAGGTAATGAATTTTGTCTCAATCTCCTTTCATTGAGGCATATTTTGTTTTAATACATGACTTTCTTTTATACATTGAATAAAAACCTTTGATTTTTCATTTCATTCAAATAGAATATTTTTCTAAGAAGTGTTTTACTAAAAAGGACAAAAAAATTCTTTTTATGTAAGCGGTGAAAATTACGTTTTTTCACCGTCGTGATTATTATTTGATCTATGCATTCCTTAACAAGACGTAATGTTTTTAAAAGGAAAATAAATACCATATACACATTTACGTATATTGGTATTGAAAATTGTTTTGATAATGGATTTATCATGTCTATATACTTAAATTATATATTGTGATTGAAATGTGGAAATGTTTTCTTTATTTTGTCTTTATTTTATGTGTTATGAATATGTTATGGTTCTTGCGAATTGTTATGTATATGGGTGGTTCCGTGATAAACCTAGGGTGGGTGAGCCCGAGATAGATCTCCAATTAATTGGGTAGCATGAAAAACGTAAAAAAAATGTTTCTCTTAAGAGATTTAGGGAATAAAAAGTGACGGGTATTCCATGTTTAACTCCCTACGTAGCTGTGAAACCCACAATGTAAGTATGATATGGATGCCATCAGTTACCTTTATGATTTTTTATTTCTATGTGTCTTTCATAAATATTATGATTTAATGAGCTATGGTAAAGAGCTTGTGTTATGTATATAATGATGAACTAATGCTTTCTTTCTTTGTTTTATAACCCTTTCTGAAATTTTTATGCTCATCCCATGTTTTGAAATGTTTTTTCATAGGACCTAAAGATGAATATGGTCAAGGATGAGATCAAGGAATAGGCATGCTATAAAAAACATTGGACTAGACATGACTCTTTTTTTAAAGAGTTTTTATTTTATGAGAAATGGAAACTGATTGAAAGTGTCTTCCTTGTAATTTTTTAGATGTAATGTAATAGTTATGGATTAATTCTATAAAACTATAAACCTTAAAAAATCCTTAATTTGAGTTATTCATTGAATTCAAGATTATGTAATGTTTACGACTAGGTCCTTATAATCTTGATAGATATGTAATATCCCAAAAACCACTCAAAGTATCCTTTACCAAAATCGGATGACAATTTACAATAATTTGACTCATCCTTAGAATTATGTGTGCACCTGTCTTATGGGATCTTAATAAATATTTCTCATAAAAGTTTTCAAGGGTTAACTTAACAAAACTTTTTTATAACTACAGTTACCTAGGATTATCATACCAAATTATTACATCATTCAAGGTGATTTACCATTAAATTATTAAGTTACACACAAATGAAAAATTATATTTTAGTATCATTGGATTATAGAAACACAAAATTCATATTTGGTGAAAGTTTATAAAAATATAAAAAACTATCACACCTTTTAGAACACTTCCAAAACATACCATACATAAAACAATTCTTCATAACCATGGAAAGTGGACAAAAAATTGGGTAATAACTAATTATAGATAAGTTTATACAATGAATATATGGAAATATAATATAAGCATAGGTGAATGAAAACATGAGTATATTATTTGAAAACAATTTCCTTTATATCAAATATTATAATATTGAGACATTAAATAAATATTGGTAGTTCGTAAGAAATAAATCATAATAGAATCAACGAATTAGATCCAGGAGATCATATTATTGTTATACGATATGGAATTATGTCATACACTCCAAATAATTTGTTATACTTTTCATGAAAAAATTTCTTTTTCTATATAGTATGATACCTTATATAAATAACCCAGAAAAAACAACATACAAAAAATAAAGAAATATCACATTTATAAAGGGTAATAACTTCCACCTAACCATATTAATAATCAAGGAGATAAAATGACCAATGTTATTGTTCTCTTGGAGATGATGATGGATAACTTCAATGATCCTCGTAACTATTCAGGTCGAAAGGGATCACTACTATATTTATTTAATAGGCACTGTATATCCTTTCCAGGATGTATTCGATGATCATATACAATTTTTTAAGTGGTACAATTTATAGATACCAAGTATTCATCAAAAGTGAAATTATTTTGATAAGTATCCTTTCAAATGTAATTTATTTACGAATCAAACAACTGATTGCATAGCTCCCCAAATCCTTGATGAAATTTCTCATACAGAATTATATTGTACTCTTTCTTGCTCAGACTGGTGGGGGTATGGGATGAAAAACATCACATTGATGAATCCTTTATATATTTTATTTATGAATAATTCATTAACCTAGAGAAGTTATGAGGTAATGAGAAATCCTTTGGATCCATCTGTCGTAGTTCTAAATCATGTATCTGAACATTATATTCTTTGTTTCAGAATGATATTCCTATTGAAACACATCCCCATCAAAAGGGTTTGGTACCTTCACCTATGGATTTAATAGATCATGCAATACACCATTTTTGGATAACAAAACATCTGACCTAACCTCTGCATCAATCTCAACACCATTGATCACACTATAGGATCTGGTGGCCATAGGTTTTGTTTGGTTATAATAGTACATATGTTGTCTGAATCATTTAACTTTTATTACTAGATGATTTCCAATATTAAGAATTCACTTCTTCCCATTCCTCGTGTTATATCCTAATGACACAAAGTCATGATGATTCTTGTCCCATTTAAAGACGATTGTGCATTTGTCTGTATATCAATATATTTGAGTTCCATCTTGTTATTTGAAACTACATTCCCACTATTCCACCAAGGAGTCACTATATTCAACCCTCCCAAATTATTTTTTCCCTTATAAATTTCATTCAATTATTTTAATCGATTGTGGTGATATATTGAGATAGGGGTCTTGTAACATAACTAATAAAACAAAACACCTTATTTTATATAATAATATGCATCCTCATACATGATTTGGGTATACTCAAGACTAATAATTTTTATACAATTATACAATTTTTAACAAGAATAATTATGATTATCACCCAAACATGATTTGGAGGTATCTTAAGCACAAATAGAGATCACTGTTTAACCAACCACTTTTTCATGTGTTTGAGACGAAGAGAGTACAATAGTCAATATTAGAGGAAGAATAATACCATAAATAATTTATGGATTTGAGAGGTAAATTTGACATGTATATTCATATTGAATATAAGAAATTGTAGTTGACTCCCATGAAGGATAAATGTTGTTATCCCTTTGAACAAGTTGGAGTTTTCCAAAGATAAAAATTGTATCAATTTCCACTAAACATCCTTCAGACAAGGATGGTTTTCTTCAAGGAATAAATCAACATGTATTCCTCCAGCGTAAATACTGTTGAATATTCCATAACTATAAGTAGGATTAGTAGTGATCACTCTAGGATTTTAATTGAACCATTTTATTGGAATTAAATTACTTACAAACATCAATATTAATAGTTTGAACCATAAGTTTAGACACATATGTGAGGAGCAACGGGGAGAACCATATATCTGGAACTCTTATAAAATCACAATACATGACCAAATATGTTTCTAGGATTACATAGGATGGATAGATTATTAAAGGGGAAAGGTGGTTCATATAAGGGAACCCATAACAATCATTAAGGGTTCCCTCTACATATGAGTGTTTTAGGTCCAACAGGATAGAGGGAAACAGGAACCATCCACGAGCCGTGAAGACTAAGACAAAGAAGAATCAAGGTTTAATTCATCAAAATACCATAATAGCATATTCTAAAAATCATGAATAACTAAAACATCATTATATATCAATCCCAACGATGTGTTGGAAAGCTTATTGATGTTTTTAGTTGATGGATGTATCTTACCAAATTGAGATAAAAATTATCTACAAATAAGATTGGAAGACTTAGAAAACTCATAATGGTATATTGGGAGCTAGGCAGTTCTATAATCAAATGGGGGATCCTTTATTTTTAGATTAATTGAAGGGAACACTTGGAGATATAAGGGACCGATGAAAGGGAACAAGGATTGAGGAAGAGGTAAGTTTACAAAAAACCAACACATTCAGTTGCAATGTGCCTGGTGGCTATAACGACTATCGATTCTAAGGATACTTGATTCCATTCGAAATTATAAGTTATTGTGGAATGTATATAATAATAGTAAATATTTTCTATTGAATTCCAGGCATAGTGTTTAGGTTATCATTGTAGAATGGGTTTAGTTCCGTAACCATCATAGTAGTCTAGGTTCAATCAAATGACCATCATACTACACAAAGTACCCTAATAAACTAGGTTTACTCCCAATTACATTACTTCCTATCTCATGTGATATAAATCCTTTACCAATGAATTATAGGGAGATATAGTTCCCACCTTCTTTATAATGAAAATCATACATATATGTGTAATTTGGTCATAAAACAGTCAATATATCATATCCAATGAAATGAAATGGGTTTCATTAACATTTCCTCAAATCACAACTTATGGAAATGATAGATTTTTAATAACCATTTCATCATTTCATCATTTCACCATAGCATAACCCATGGATAAATAGGTGTCTCTCATAAGGAATTTTTCATTGTGTAACCCATGGAAAAAGAATATTCTTTTATAAATTTTTTTATAATCATAAGAAAATTGGATGAGAAATATTTTTCATAAAAATCATGTCATAATAAACAATTTAGATAAAAAATAATAAAGGAATCCTTGATTTATATCCATAGTAAAGCAGAAGTTACATCAAAGTATGTCATCTTATATAGGAAATTATTTTTAAAGATAAATCACATGGATCCTTTCTTAATGAAGGTAAATTTTAATTGAAAATAATCTTTTAAAAATAATAATTCATAAGATATTTTTGAAATCCTTTTAATTTAAAATAATTATTCAAACACATTTAAAACATTTCATAAGGAAAATAAAGCCTCTCGACTTTAAAAAAACATTTTTTTAAACATAAAAATTTTTCAAAATATGTTTCATTTTGAAATTTTTTATTTAAAATATTAATATTTAAAATATATTAAGAAAACTTTTTATCTAAAATAAAATTGGAAATTTTTAATTGAATCTAGAAATAATAAGTTGGTAATGATTTTGGGAAATATTTCTCATGTCGTACAGGATGAAAAATGATTTTCTTCCCATTTTTAGTAAAATACAAACGAACATTATTTGGAAAGAGATAAGAAGATTAACATTTAAAATAGTTTATAAACATTAAAACATAGACAAAAATTTACGTTAAAATTAAGTGGATAGTAGTGAAACATTTTTTATTTGTTTTAAAAAAACATTGTTTTGGAATAAAAAATATTTCTAACTGAAGAGGTTAATATAGTCATTTTATCAGAAATACATTTTCTGATTTTTTAAGGTACATATAATTGAAAAAGGTAATATTACATGAAAATTTCATGAATAACCAATGAAGAATAAAATAATTTATAATTAATGAGATGTAGTTCATTATATTTCAACATAGTATACATATTTAAAACCAATCCTAATATGCGATGAAACTGTAACATTAAACCATTAGCACATAGGTAACATTTAAAACATAATCTCGTTGAAATAGATATGAAATAAAATATATTTAATAAATATAATATAAAGGGGGGTAATAATATAATAAATTCATGGGAATTATATAATCTATATCAAATAAATATATGGTGAATATGGCTCATGCATCGTAGAAAATAAATGTGAGATGGAATCCACTTACAACTTGAGTCTTGACTTCTTTTACACACATTATAAATTACCCTATAATATATATATATTTAATATATATATATATATAACACATAATGAAAATATTATATATGATCCAATTGAAACATTTTAACACCTATTTATTAAAAATTCTTTAATAAAATCTCTATTTATGGGTGCTAACAATTTCTTTTTTTATTTGAGTTTTGGTTGTGATGGTATGAATATTGAAAATTGTTTATTATTCCATAATCATCAATTTAGTAAATAAAAAATTAATTCCATGTATTTTATTTTTATAAATATTTGTATTCATTCACAAAATTTAGAGATAGAATGATGAAATTCACCATTTATGGAGATAGTTGTTTGTACAAACACATTAACGTTGTTTTCGTCATTTGACGAATGAAAAAATTCACAAATTATTATAATTTATATGAAAATTATGAATTAGTATATATCAAATATTTTCATTGTAAAATCATTATAACCACTGATGTAAATCGTCAGTGAATGCGAATCACATCACACGGGGAAGGAAAAATCAACCATACACATGAGCGATGTTAGCATATCCCTCACAAAATGGAATGAAATAATGGTATATGTGATATTATAATTAAATAAGTGAAATTATATTAAAAATATATCATATATATAATAAATCTATAATTATATTAAATAATGATATGTTGTGATGGAAAATGAATTATTTTGGTTCAGGTGGAGGTAGATCGTCGTACACATGATCAATGGTTTTGTTTCCCATTTGATGGGAAATTATATTGATATGGGTCATGGAATTAATATTAAAACATTTATTTATATTTAATATAATGATTTTTTTATATGACTGTGTTATAATAAGAATTTATTGAAGGGTTTGAAGAAATAAAATGAAAACACATAGGTAATGAATATATATCTTCTATGGGAAACTCCTTTAGGTTTACACATATAACCTTCATATGGGATCTTTATAGTAAACCTAATACCACTATAATGTGAAGAGTTATGTGAGGAAGATTTTTTGGAATGAAATAGGTGATAAAAAATGATACTTGTGTGTGGATAATAGAGGAGGAGACATAACTTTTAATTTGTGGGGTAACGAATCAACATGGATACTACATAGAATATTTCTTAAATGATCAAAATTGATAATTTATTTCCCCAAAAAATATTCCAAATGACCCTATATTCTATACATGGAAGAATAATATGAATATATGGACATACAATTTTATACATATTGGTGTTGGATCATTTTTAACTCTTATCTACTTTCTATATCCCCTGAGTAAGCCAACAATTACAAAAACCGTAGTAAATAATTTTTACTATTTTAATTATTCTAAATAGTAAATATATATTTTACCATATTAGATAATTTTTATTATACTTATTACAAATAAGGAATAATTGTTTTAAAATCTGTTCATATAATTGGGATTTTCTAATATTAGATTTTTCCATTTTGAAAAAAGGTTTTCAAATCGAAAATTCACAAGGATTACAATGTTTTTATTTCATAATTAAATATAAAATTGATTAAAATGACCTATAATAGATTAATGGATATATAATTGAACTTATATTACTTTTTAAACCATATTATAACAATTATAATGAAAATAAAAAATTTAAATGAAACGAATATTCTTAATAAATACTAAAATTTTTAAATATTCAACAAAAAATGTATCTTTTTAGAAAATTATCTAGAAATTAACCAAATATAATGTGTAAATATTGATTTTATTGATTTATTTTATTTTTTAAAATAAATTTGGTCAAAATTTAAAAAATTAAATTAAAAACAAATCTCACAGATGTGATGAAAATGTTGGTTTTAGAGAAGTGTATTTTCTTAGCATAAGATTAGTTATTATTAAGTCTATGACTAAAAATAACAATTCAATGAATATTAGTTAAAATATAGTTAAATATAATCTACAAATTTCATATTAAAAATTCAAAATTAGGGACAATTTTAATTAATAAAAACAAAATCATTTTTCACATTAATTTTTATAAAAATATACATGTTTTTTAATCAAAACATAATACTATACTATAATATAATCTAAATTTCATTAAAACAATTAGGGTATTAAATATAAATAAATAATACAAAAGTTATATTAAAACATAATTGTTTTTTTAAATTTCTTATTTTATTTAAAATTGATGATAGTTTTATAAAAACAATATTTTTCTCTATTTAATGAAAAATCAAAAGTTTACATATAATCCAAAAAATTACCTATTATTTTATTTAGATATTATGATTTATATAATTCATTTCAATTTATAAAATAAATTTAATAAAATAAGTTTATTAATTATAATAATTTCTCATAAGATGAAATAAATATAACTTCTTTAGAATTTTTTTTATGAATAGAATTACTTTACTAAATAAGAATTTTTGTATTTAATATAAATTTATAAATTAATTTAAATTGAGTAAGAAATTTATATTTATATTTAATAAAATATTTAATAAAATTTATACATTCCTATTTTATGTCTTAGTAATGACAATCATATTTAAAATAGTTTTATTTAATGGTTTGATAAAACTCAGTGTTGTGTGTCATGCATACTATCAAAGAAAAACATTGTTTCCTATAACAAACTATAAAATATGGGTTGTGTATAATAGAATATATCTTCAAATTAAAATTATTATAAAAAACCATTCATAAAATATCAGGATGTTATAGGGTAAAATGATTAATATGTTACCTTGCATAGATGATTTGGAATTTCTGGTCAATAAGGGTGAGAGAAAAATAACTAAAATTAAGGTGAATTTGATATTGAATTTAAATAATAGTAGCGATATTCAATTACCCGTCATATAGTGATGATTAATGTGTTGTCTTGTTTGTCTATGAATTATGAAATAATTAATTTCTAAGTTGAAGTAAAATGTTGTTGTTTATTGGTGTACTAGAAATTACTCCACCATATGTTCATACACGAGAAGATGAAACCATAAAAAGAAATATATTTATATATTAATGGTTTAATACCAAAATTTTACACCATATAATTTTCAGATGATATTTTTAGAATTTGGATACCTTATGTCTCTAGACGGAAGGAGATAATAATATAAGTGAATAATTATAATGGATGGATTGTTATTCACTAAAATTATTAGAAGAATACATGCATAAGATTCTTATTTGAGATAAAAATAAATATATTTACAACTAGAACTGATGGGTGAATAATCATTGTTGAATAAATATAGAGTTATAAATTTAAGATTTCCATATGTACATATTAGAAAAATAGAAGAAGAAAAGATAATTTTGAAGGATATTGAAACATGTGACAAAGAATATAAATGAAATATATTGTTACCATACAAAGAAAATTATTGTATTATTTATCATCTTGATGGAGATCACATGGAAATTTTTATTTCAAAAACATGATGGTTGATGTAATTGTGAGTTACAATTTGGGTTCACCAGAATGTGAAGAACCTAAAGAAGTAAAAATTAGAAAAATACGACTTCATGGGAATAATAGAACCTAAATATTAATTAGTCTAACATATGTTGTGATAAAATAATATTGGAAGATGATATGTTTATTTTTTTATAGTCATAATAAGGTTATGAATTGGATGAAAAATAAGATCATGAGTGCGGAAGAACCAATGAAAAATCGGTATAAGTTGTTTTGTTATTAAATATATCCATGATAAAATTAATAAAATTAATATAGTATCACGAAAAGATATATGGAATGTAATAAGTTATAAAATATACCGATGTTTAAAATGAATAGTATGTAGAGTCGTTTTAGTTAACATAAAATTTCAAAATTTTATGTAAGAGAAGAATACTCATGGGTTCCATAGAAGAGTTTAATGTATGGTTAGTGATGCAGAATTTAAATGATGAAATTTTTTTCATTAATTATAAAAAGTTATCCTAGGATGATGATAGAAAAATTTCCAAGTTGAGTTTAATTTAAAAAATTCAGGGTCATATTTAATATATTTCTGAATATAAGAAGGTTTGGATTCATGTAATGAATCATGTAGTTTTTATTTTATAGTATAATGGATCATTGATAGAATAAATGAAAAAACACTATAAGATAAGGAGGTGTATGAAACTAATGAATGTTAATATACTTTGGGTAAGAGGAAAATTCATAAATTGAAGAACCAAAATTTTTAATCATTGAAAGGAGGAACACCAAGCTAAAAAACTAACAAAATGTATGTCTTGATAAGTTGAAGTTTGGTTCATCAAATGTTGGAGGATGAATTTTAGTAAATTGAAATAAGAAGTTATATGCTAATGTTTGAATGCTATTAATTTTAAACATATGAAGACTATTGGAGTCATGAGAATCATGTTACAATTTTATCAATGTATCTATGGTTTTATAAGATTATGATAAACTAAAGTAGAGGAAATAAATGATGGAGCTCTGCATGATCTCCAAAAAAAGTATATTTACTAGAAAATATTGAATGAATATATATAAAATTTGTGAAATCACATCAACTTTTATGGTGGTTATATGATTTATCAAATGTCAATATTCACTAAGGAAGGTTATTAATTATGGAAAACATATAGGCATGAGTTCAAGATTGTTGATGCAGAGTTTTTTAAAGGATTCAACAAAATAAAACTGTAATAACAATAGGTCATACTAAAGGATTATGATTGATGACTTGATATTAGTGGGAGTTTCATATTAGATATTGTGTGTTCCTTAGTTTTATAAGAAGATAAATTCTTATATAAATGGGGAAAATCATTCATAGTGAAAAGGGATAGTGATGTGAAAGTATTGATAGTTATTTTAATATTATTAAATAAAAAATATCAATAAGAAGTATATGACTATATATTTTAATAAAGATTTAATTGGGTTTAATTTTTTAAAATATCCTAACATTATGTGTTAATGAATTGAGTGTGTATTCTTAATTTAATTGACTAAAAGTAGGACAGTCTGATTGATCTCAAGCACAAAAATATAGAAGTCATCAAAAATGAATTTCAAAGTGAAGAGAGAACACTGGAATTATGTTTTTTAAAGTATAATATACCACAACATGCAGGATAATTACTGAGAAAATTCACCATGTTGTTAACGTTATATCCATGACTAATTTAGAGGTGGACTCTGGAAGATAAGTGGTTCAAGTTTAACCAATTTCATTATTCATTCTAATCAATATAATGATATTTTTATGAGATAGCTCAACAACATTCATAATATAGTGTTTTTTTAGTTTAAGATTATTCCTACTCGAAAGATAAACAATAATGTAATCCACCATGGTAACAACTATGAGAAATTATAGAGATGATGACACGAGCATCATGAGAGTTGAATAGAGTAGGTTAATCACACTATAGTTAAACCATGTAAGAAACCTTAGGTGTTTCATTCCTCATCTACATTAATTAATAATGTATGTTTACAGGGTGCATGTAAAATATCTATACATCCCAACTGATGTAGAAGGATTGATCAACATAATGAAAATACAAAATATTAAGATAAAAATAATTGGTAAAATGTTTGAACCCTTGATCTGCACCCCTGATCAGGGTGACTACAGGATACCCTGGGAATCTCATGTTTTCCAATAATTTTCTATAGTTAGAATGCAATATCATATATTCCATTGGTTTTAAAACATGATGTTGATTTTGTTTCATTTATTGTTCTTTACTAAAAATCACCACATTATATTATATTTTACCTAATTTTTTATATATAGATAATAGAGATATTACTATTTTATATATTCAGGAAAATGTAATATGGATTTCCCATAATCATTTATAACTAAATAGAGGTATTTAAAATTTTGTGATATTTTTACTAAGTGATCATAAAATTTTAAAATGAGATGTCGTAAAAAAAAATATAATTATATTTTAGTGTAGTGATTTATTTTCAATAAAAGAACCCTGTTTATTAGTTTCATATTGAAAAATAGTCAAATCATGTGAATAATATCATAAATAGTGTATTTTTTATTCTCATAGAGTGTTCTTCAATCTACATGAAAATCAAATTCTTAGTTGATTTCACTTGAGGATAATTCATAGATCACTAGAAGAAGGTGTGTGAGACACTCATGCAATGATGAATTCTATGTGTGGGAAGAATTATAATTAATGATTTCATTTCAAATAATTAATGATCCAAAGTAATGTACACAAAATTATATCTTCAATGATAGGTGGTTTCAATAATGAGAATTATTATTATATGATTTTTGTATTTATAAAAACATACAAATTAAATATCAAAGGTTTGGGGTTATATGAAGTTGGGTTTTGTTATGTTCATTAAATATACTACATTTTTCGTGTAGAAATTAATATATATTATAAATAATATGTATTTAATGAAATATTATTTCTAATATTAAGGGATATATAAAACAGTATTCATAATAATAAATTAAATGAAAATAACTTATATAAGATATGCGAAACACTAACAAATAACTATGTATTAGTTTTTTAAATAATAATGGTGATGTTATAGTAATTTGTGTGAGATTAAACATTAAGGATAAAATAATTGGTACACAAGGAGTTTAAAGAATCAAACACATGATGCATAATCTCATGGGGATAAATAATATGACTAATATGAAGGATATGAAATATTGTTTTCATGGAGATATCATTAAGGAGACGTAATATAATAAATAATAAAATTATATTATTCACGTCATAGAGTGTTTATGAATTGAATTATGATGATAATTGGAGGTCAAATCCATGTACTATAAAATATATAGAATAATTTTAATATGGGTTAATGTTGAAATATTCATTATTTAGTGCACTTGACAATGGTGAGTTAATTTACAATCATGTAAAACAACATTTAATATTATTATGAGTTGGTCATTCAAAACCATTATTTTACTAAAAGGAAATTTTGTGATAAAATCCATAATTTTTGAAATATTATCAAAGATACTTGAATATATATTTTATACATGCTGTAAATAACATCTAGATTATATTAGATTCATGAATGAATCCATAAATTAAAATATATATACTCTTAGATTTCAAATATCTCAAATTAATGAACATTTCTAGAAACAATGAGTAGCTAAGAGGAAAATAATATTAATTTTTTTGTAGATATTGTTTTTTATTGTATATAGAATATATGAGAGTAAGATGAGTTTGTGAGATGGTGTTTCTAACCTATATTCATCACATGTTTTTTTGGGTCAAATATTTGAGATGACTAGTACTTGATGCTTCTTTAAAGAAGACTAACATCTATAGATTTTGAAGATTTGTTTTTTTGAGAAAGACTAATGTCATTTTTAACATTTTTAATTTATTTAATTTGATATTGTTAAATAAGATAGATATTTGGAAATAGGTTTATGAAATGTTGTATATGTTTATGTATGTTTAAAGGAATAATATTTCTAAGTAGATGAAATTTTCAATTTTTTATGGTGTATATATTGTAATAGGTGGGAGGTACTGTTAATTACTTTTTTGGGGTCATTATTTGTGATTTAATCACAATGGGTTGAGGAAAATAACTTCCCCCAACAATTATTTTTGATAAAAGAAATATTAGTATGAAATCCATCACATAGGGTAACAATAAACTATTGAAAATTGTAGGTTCTCACTCTGAGGATGAACCTCATAAAAATACATCTGTATAATTTACAATACATTATCTATATAGAATGTGTGATGATTGGTGAGTGATCATACTTAAAATTCATATATCATAACCAATTGTATATATGTTATCAACTAAAAGGATGAAAATGTTTTAGTTTAACATAATCATTAATGTATGGTCACACATGATTCACCCTCATTCCAGAATGGCTATATGGTCTTTTATGTCACTCAAATGTTATCTGATTTTTAGATCCCTCTTATAGGATCTATATATTTACCTCAGTGTTAGTTTTTACTGATTTACATGAAATATTTTATTCTTGGATTTTGAAGAAAAAAATCTTATATAATTTAAGGAAATCGACAAGATTCCTTCTATGGAATGATAGAAAGTTATTGTTGGAATCAATTAAATTATTTTGTAACTATAAGTTATATGAAAAATATTGAATAAGTAAAAGAATGAAACCCAATATAAAATTAATATAGCCTCTTGAACTCAATGTAAAAAATAATTTTCCACTATCTAAACTAATATAGATAATTTTTTATATTGATAAATATGTCAATATTGATCCTCATAAAAAAGAATGTTTTTTCTAATAAAAATTATTAATCTAGTTAAACAATCAAATGATTTTTATATGCAATAATATATTATTTGGATAATGTATGTATTTAAAAAAATTGTATTAAATTTCATTTATAAAAGGATAGGAAGATGAGGATATGGGAAAGGTATTGGATAAAAAATTACATATTCTTGTAACATTCTAAAAACTCATATAGGAAGAAGTTCATTCAGGTTTACTTTTCTATGAGATAATGTATCTCCTAGAAGAAGAGTTTGAAATTAGTGATTTTCAATTTTTCTCTCTAAAAAAGTTTATGAATAAGTACTCCATGAATAGAATTATATTTTTGAATTCAATAACACTGTGATAGAGTTTAATGTTGAGATACTAAAAGATATATAAAAATAATTGTTTAACGAATGTAAAATTCATAGATTAAAAATATTGTAATGTTAAAATATGGTTTTTATGAGAATTTGAAATTCACTAAATATCACAAAAACACATTATAAGGACCCATCCTTAAACCTTACATAATCTTGAGTTATCACAAGATTACACGTTAATGATCTTTTCAGGTTTAGAGTTTTAGAGAATTAGAACATAAAACTTTCATTACATTCCACATATAAACAAAGTGGTTACATAAAGATATTATTCTTCATTCCCATCAATGGAAACATATTTAAAAATAAACATGGATTCTTTCTTGACACTTCCTTGACAATATCACCATATCATGTACCTTTACCTTGACCTGTGAAAAACATTTCAAAAAAACATGGGATGAACATAAAAAGCTCAGTAAGGGATATAAAAATATGGAAAGGAAACATGGGTACATATATACATAAAGATGAGATCATACTTTACCCATAAAACATAAGCACTTTAACATACCTCATCAAATCATGAATAAATCATAGAAATCATAAGACATAAAGGTAACTTGAGGCATTCATAACATTCTTACTTAGGGAGTAACCCTCTTGGTTGCGTTTGGAATACCCATCACAGTATATTCCCTAAAATATCTTCGGAGAAACCTTAACGTTTCACTCCTTCGCGTTACCCAATGCATTGGAGAGCTATATCGGGATCACCCGCCCTTAGTTTATCACAGAACCATCCGTCTTCATAATAATGTCCAAGAACCTCAATATAATCGTATCACATAAAACATGCATAAAAGAAACATAACATATCTACCTTTCAATCAAAAGAAATCAATACAACACATTGATATAGAAACATTATTAAAACCATTTTCAATACCAAAATAAAAGAAAAGTAAAACATGGTATTTATTTTTCTTTTAAAAGAAGGTATGGCTTATAGAGGAAGCCGAAACTCAAATAATGGTCATGGCGGCGGAGAAGTCATTGTCGCCGCATACGTACGAAAAAAACATTCCCTTTTTTCGTTTAGTAAATGCTTCGTATAAAAAAGATTCATTTTTAATAAACGTAAAAGTCAAAGGGGTTTATACACCGTATAAAAGAAGGTTGTGTATAAAACAAAATATGCCTCAATGAAAGGAGATTGAGACGAAGTCCCATACCTCGTATACGACTTGACCCGACCGTTCTTTAATCTCCTTAATAATAAACTTGAGTTAATTTCTACTTGCTTAAGAACCTTTATCAAGTTCATTATTCCTTTTATACCATGTTATGAACATCATGTAATCATTTAAGTTAATAATGTTCATTTTGTCGGTATTTGGTTCTTAAGTCAAAAATAGACTTCTTACACTTACATGTTGTTAATTTGGTCAAAGTTTCATTATATCCAGAATGATATTAATGATTTGGATAACATATATATCATATATATTCAGCATATACATGTATTTATAATATTACATCACATTTAGAGGTAAGAAATGAAATGCACAGTTCATGGAGACGGTAAGCCGTACGTACGCATGAACGCTACTTCCATTTCTATTTCGTATTTCTGGAATGGATTCATAATGATATAAGAGTATATTATAATTCCAGTATAATAACATATATAATATCATTAACTTTATCCTTTACACATCCCACATTTGGTATTAACGAATCAAATCACTTTCAGGGGGCTGTAGTCCGCACTTCATAAAATGAAGATATCGTGTTTACCCATAATAGAAACAATAATGGTATGCCATAAATGAAAAATACAGAAGCATAAGGAAATAATTAAAATATTATATATCATATATAAAAATAGTTACATCATAATGTCCACCTTTTAAGGTGTTAAATGAGTATTGAACAATCATCGTTTCGGGAGGCAGAATTTCGCCATCCACGGAAACCGTATGTTCTTTAACCATTTTATGTAGTTGTGTGAGAGTGTATCTCGAATAAATATTATACCAAAATCCTAGTATATTTAAGATACTGGTTTTGTTACAAAAGTAGTAAATAAAAAGAGTTTATGGGGTTGGAGAAACAAAATAAAACAAATGAACATGAGAGAATGAATTACCTTTAAAAGTGTAACTCCTTTTGATTTGAGCCTAAAGGCTTACTTTGAAAGGATTCTGCCCAAAGGGAATCCTATATGATGAGGAGAGGGATGTGGAGAGAGTAAATGGGCAGGGGTTGGCCGAGCCAAAGGCTTGAGGAGTGTGTGAAATTAGGTAGAGGTGGGGGCCTTTTATAAGAGGAGAGGAGGGGCACTTTTGGAAATCATGAAACTATTATTTTATTTTCAAAAGTGTTTCGAAATTATAAAGTCCCACATTGATATATTTCGAAGATAAGATGATAAGGCTTCGAAATATTCTCATTCAATAGTTTTTGGACAAGTGTAGGTCTTAGATATTACATTATCTTTCCATTTTATTTTAATCGTTAAATAATGAGTTCATCGCTGCATCATCATGATGTCATAAATAATTTAATTTAATTAATGTCTAAAAATTATAAAAAAATATGATGTAGGAAATAGTTTTAGCTTTATAATGAATATTTATAGACAAAAATATGATTAGTATAACCCCTTATAAAAATTGTTTTAGTAAAACAATTTATGTTAGTGTCATTTTCACCTTTATTTAAAAAAAGGCATTAAAGTCATTATCTCACCCAAGTGGCTCCATGGGGTCCCCTAAATCGACCCATGGGTTGTATTGGTCGGCCATGACACAACCAATAGGGTTAGGACATGTTTCAAGCTCATCTTATTTTATTAAAGCATTATTTTTACCTTAAACTACACTAATTACCTCTAATCGCGATTGAAAACTTAATAAGTTACTATTCACCAAAAAATTATTTTAATCTCATTGAACCACATTTTAATTCTTAATGAAAACCATGTCTGTCGGATTTTTGAAAATCAAAACACAATGATGGCAAAATTTCATTTAAACGCAAAATCAGTTTTTATAAGTACCACTTAGTGGTTTCACTATTCATCAAAAATTGATGTTTTCCAGAAAATTACCAAAACTTCACCCTAAGCTATATTTGATATTACGAATTCAAAAATGAAGTCCATTTTACAAAATTCAAAACATATAAGTCACATTAATTAATTTAATAATTAATTCCTGCTGTCAGAGTAAATAGCGTTTTTTTATGAAACAATCAGTATCAAAAGTTTGACACTAGTTTAAGTCCAATTTCAAAGTGAAATTGATTCCAATGACCACCATTGGATTAAATGGTAAAATTATATTCTAATTTTACTTCAAAACCAATTCAAAAGATAATCTAATAATATAAATAAATTAGATTAAAAAGCAGTTTTGATGTAAAATGCATTATTTTTCACTATTCATTAAAAAATGATCATTGTCAGAAAAATACCAAAAATTCACACAAAGTAAATTTTGATGTCCCAATCATAAAGAATAAGTTTATCTTGACAAACATAGTTTATAAAATTGTGAAAATATATATTTAAAAAGGGTTTTCCATCATAAGGTAGTAAAACAATCTTTTAAGGAAATTAGTGTATTCCATGCTTAAGATTGGATTTATTTTCATTTTAAGCCTCTAAAACAATATATAATTCATTAATAGGCATAGATAAAAATATCTATTATTCATTACTTACATGGGATGTTACATCCTTCCCCCCATTAGAAAATTGTGTCCCCACAATTTATTTACTTATCAAATAAATGGTGGTACTTATCCCTCATTGCATTTTCAGATTCCCATGTTGCCTCTTCCATCATGTGGTTTTTCCAAAAATCCTATACCTGCTTAATCACCTTATTTCGTAACACTTGCTCTCTGTGGTCAAGAATCTGGACCGGTTTTTCCTCATAAGATAGGTTCTCTTCCAGCTGAACTACCTCTGGACTCAAAACATGAGATGGATCTGGCATGTACTTTCTCAACATCGAAACGTGAAAAACATTGTGGACCTGAGATAAACTCGGAGTTGAAGCCACTCGGTATGCAACTGATCCAACTCTCTCCAAGATTTCATATGGTCCAATAAACCTTGGACATAGCTTTCCTTTCTTACCAAATCGCATCACACTTTTCCAAGGAGAAACCTTGAGAAAAACATGATCACCTACCTCGAAAGATAGATCCTTCCTCCAGTTATCTGCACAACTTTTCTGCCTGCTCTGAGCTGGTCTCATGTTCTCTTGAATCAGCTGAACTTTTTATACCATCTCTTCTACCAATTCTGGTCCCATCAACTTCCTTTCACCCACATCATCCTAGAAAGCTGGAGTTCAAAACCGTTTCCCATATAATGCCTGAAATGGTGTCATCTGTATACTGGAATGAAAACTGTTATTATATGAAAATTCAACCAAAGAAATATGTTGGTCCCAACTTCCCTGATAGTCCATAGAACAAGCTCGTAGCATATCTTCCAATGTATGAATTGTTCATTCTGACTGCCCATATGATTGAGGATGAAATGCTGTACAAAAATTTAATTCAGTACCCAACGACTTCTGAAGGCCCTTCCAAAAGTTAGAAGTGAACCTGGGATCACGATCAGATACAATGGAGAGAGGAACTCCATGTAACATGACTATCTCTTTAAGATACAAATGGGAAAGTTGATCTAGGGAAAAAGTATCTCGTATAGAAAGGAAATGAGCAGATTTGGTCAAGCGATCAACAATAACCCAGATTGCATTATTACCTCGAGATGTCTTTGGTAATCCCACAAAAAAGTCCATGGATATATTCTCCAATTTCCACTCTGGCACAGGTAAAGGCTGAAGCATCCCTTTCGGTAACTGTCGCTCTGCTTTAACCTGCTGACATGTCAAACACTTCATAGTAAAATCATAAATATCTCTTTTCATTCCATCCCACCAGAAATACTCCTGCAGATCTCTGTACATCTTAGTACTGCCAAGATGAACTGAAAATGGAGAACTATGAGCTTCACATAAAAACTTTCTATTCAACTGTGAATCACAAGGCACACACAATCTCTTCCCAAATCTCGAAACACAATCACTATCAATGTTGAATTCAGGCAACTTACCTTTCTGAACCAGCTCTACCATTTTCTGCAACTCACTGTCTTGCTTCTGTGCTTGCTTGATTCTATCTGATAGAGATGATCTCATTGATACCTGAAACAAAACAGAAGAACATCCTGCACCCACAACTTCTATGCCATATTTCATCAAATCCTTAACCAAAGGATCACGTTCCAAACGCAACATTGCTAATGAAGCATTACTTTTTCGACTCAAAGCATCAGCCACTTTATTTGCTTTTCCCGGATGGTAATGAATTTTACAATCATAATCCTTGATTAATTCTAGCCATCTCCTTTGTCTCATGTTCAATTCTTTCTGAGTGAATATATACTTTAAACTTTTTTGATCGGTATATATTTCACACATTACTCAATACAAATGATTCCTCCAAATTTTTAAAGCAAAAACAACAGCAGCTAATTCCAAATCATGTGTAGGGTAATTTACCTCATGAGTTTTCAACTATCCTGAAGCACAAGCAATTATGTGATCATTCTGCATTAGGATGCAACCAAGTCCTTTAAATGAAGCATCACTGTAGATAACAAACTCACCATTCATGGAAGGTAGTGCCAAAACTAGAGCATTCACCAATCTTCTTTTTAATTCCTGAAAACAATCATCACATTCTTTTGTCCAGATAAACTTAACACTCTTCTGAGTTAGCTTAGTAATTGGACTAGATAACCGTGAAAAATTTCTAACAAACATTCGGTAATAGACTGCCAAACCAAGGAATCTACGAATCTACGTTACATTTGTGGGTCTTGGATAGTCTTCCACAACTTTTGTTTTTGCGGGATCAACAGTTATCCCATCTTTAGAAACAATGTGATCAAGGAAGGAAATTTGTTGCAACCAAAACACACACTTGCTGAATTTTCCATACAGTTTCTTTTCTTTTATGGTTTGTAAGATAACCCTTAAATGTCTTTCATGCTCCTCTTTACGTTTTGAAAACACCAAAATATCATCAATGAAAACCACCAAAAACTTATCCAAGAACTCATGGAAAATTCTATTCATTAAGTCCATGAATACAGCAGGTGCATTGGTTAGCCCAAAAGGCATTACTACAAATTCATAATGGCCATATCTCGTACGGAATGCGGTCTTCAGAACGTCTACTTCTTTTACTTTCAACTGATGGTACCCCGACCTCAAGTCAATCTTTGAAAAATACTGAGCTCCCTGGAGCTGATAAAACTTCATTTGATGGACCGACGTCTGCCGAAGTAGTTGAAAAAGATTTCACCACCCCTTTCTGCTTGTAGTCTAACTGCTTCCCATCACTCAATCTCTTTGTCGGACACTCATTTGCATAGTGACCCATATCATTGCACTTAAAACATTTCACTAACTGTAAATAAAATTTTGTCTTACCTTCACCTTGATACTTTTCAGTGCAATCACGAGCCTTATGTCCCATCTTACCACATAGGTAGCACTTTCCAGAATTCAGAAGACATTCCCCAGCATGCCTTTTTCCACATTTATCACAAACTGGAAACTTAGTTTTCTTACCATCAAACTTTTTTAAAGAATTCTTACATTTCTCATGCCCCCTCGGTCTCTTCTCTTGTTGGTTGTTATAGAGCACTTGATCATCGGCAAACTCCATTTCCAACTTCACAGCACATCGAACAAGATTTTCATAACATTTAAACTCACGAGAAGCTAATGCCCTTCGATATTTTGGCTTTAACCCTGAGTAAAAAATGATTGATTTTACTATCAAGGTCTTGGATAAAATTTGGAGCATACCTTGACAATCGAGTGAACCTTTCTTCATATAGGCAGCCATTGAGTCTTCCTCTTGCCTCAATTCCAAGAATTGTTTTTCCATCCTAAGTCGAACAGACTTAGGAAAATACTTCTCAAGAAACATACCTTTGAATTCATCCCAGTCAAGAGCATCAATCTCATCAGCGTCCCTGATATTTTTAGCCATCGACCACCAATGATCTTCCTCACCCTCCAAATGGTAAATTGAAAGACTAACCTTTTGATTGTCTGAACACCCCATGACATAAAAAATCTTCTCCAGTGCTTTAATACACCCTTCAGCTAGCACAGGGTCAGATGATCCTCTGAATGATTGGGGATGTTGCCTCATGAAATGTTCCACCACTAACATGTTCCTCTGCGGTTGATCTGGCTGATCTCGTGCATGGATACCACCACCATTTATAGTCTGAGTCAACTGTTCCATTACTGCAAAAAACTGTTCAGTTCCAATTTAGACCATTTCTGGATGCTGATTCGGAAGGTTATTTCCTTCTGTATGCCTTCCTAGCACCGCTTCCCTATTTCCTCTGCGGAAATCCATTCTGAACAAACATGTCTTAGATGAAGCAACATGGTAATATTCAGATGCTAAATCACTTCATTTTGACCATTAAAAAAAATATTTTTGGATAATCATTTAACATAATTATAACTCTTAAACTTATCTAAACCGACCTCTGATACCAACTATAAGGCCCCAGACTTAAACCTTACATAATCTTGAGTTATCACAAGATTACACGTTGAGGATCTTTTCAGGTTTAGAGTTTTAGAGAATTAGATCATAAAACATGCATTACATTCAACATATAAACAAAGTGGTTACATAAAGATAGTATTCTTCATTCCCATCAATGGAAACATATTTAAAAATAAACATGGATTCTTTCTTGACACTTCCTTGACATTATCATCATATCATGTACCTTTCCCTTGACCTGTGAAAAACATTTCAAAAAAACTTGGGATGAGCATAAAAAGCTCAGTAAGGGATATAAAAATATGGAAAGGAAACATGGGTACATATATACATAAGGATGAGATTATACTTTACCCATAAAACATAAGAACATTAACATACTTCATCAAATCATGAATAAATCATAGAAATCATAAGACATAAAGGTAACTTGAGGCATTCATAACATTCTTACGTAGGGAGTAACCCTCTTCGTTACGTTTGGAATACCCATCACAGTATATTCCCTAAAATATCTTCGGAGAAACCTTAACGTTTCACTCCTTTGCGTTACCCAATGCATTGGAGAGCTATATCGGGCTCACCCGCCCTTATTTTATCACGCAACCACCCGTCTTCATAATGATGCCCAAGAACCTCAATATAATCATATCACATAAAACATGCATAAAGGAAACATAACATCTCCACCTTTCAATCACAAGATATCAATACAACAAATTGATATAGAAACATTATGAAAACCATTTTCCATACCAAAATAAAAGAAAAGTAAAACATGGTATTTATTTTTCTTTTAAAAGAAGGTATGGCTTGTAGAGGAAGCCGAATCTCAAATAATGGTCACGGTGGTGGAGAAGTCGTTTTCGCCGCATACGTACGACAAAAACATTCCCTTTTTTCATTTAGTAAATGCTTCATATAAAAATGATTCCTTTTGAATAGACGTAAAATTCAAAGGGGTTTATACACCGTATAAAATAAGGTTGCGTATAAAACAAAATATGCCTCAATGAAAGGAGATTGAGACGAAGTCTCATACCTCATATCCGACATGACCCGACTGTTCATTAATCTCCTGAATAATAAAATTGAGTTAATTTATACTTTCTTAAGAACCTTTTTCAAGTTCATTATTCCTTTTAGACCATGTTATGAACATCATGTAATCATTTAAGTTAATAATGTTCATTTTGTCAGTATTTGGTTCTTAATTCAAAAATAGACTTCTTACACTTACATGTTGTTAATTTGGTCAAAGGTTCGTTATATCTAGAATGATATTAATGATTTGGATAACATATATATCATATATATTCAGCATATACATGTATTTATAATATTACATCACATTTAGAGGTAAGAAATGAAATGCACCGTTCATGGAGACGGTAAGCCGTACGTACGCATGAACGCTACTTCCATTTCTATTTCGTATTTCTGGAATGGAATCATAATGATATAAGAGTATATTATAATTCTAGTATAATAACATATATAATATCATTAACTTTATCCTTTACACATCCCACATATGGTATTAACGAATCAAATCACTTTCAGGGGGCGGTAGTCCGCACTTCCTAAAATGATGATATCGTGTTTACCCATAATGGAAACAATAATGGTATGGCATAAATGAAAAATACAGAAGCTTAAGGAATGAGTAAACATATTATATATCATATATAAAAATAGTGACATCATAATGGCCACCTTTAAAGGTGTTAAATGTGTATTGAACAATCATCGTTTCGGGAGGCAGAATTTCGCCATCCACGGAAACCGTATGTTCTTTAACCATTTTATGTAGTTGTGTGAGAGTGTAGCTCGAATATATTTTAAAACAACATCCTAGTATATTTAAGATACTGGTGTTGTTACAAAAAAAAGTAAATAAAAAGAGTTAAGGGGTTGGAGAAGCAAAATAAAACAAATGAACATTAGAGAATGAATTAACTTTAAAAGTGTAACTCCTTTTGATTTGAGCCTAAAGGCTTTCTTTGAAAGGCTTCTTCCCAAAGGTAATCTTATAGGATGAGGATATGGATGTGGAGAGATTAAATGTGCAGGGTTTGTCTGATCCAAAGGCTTGAGGAGTGTGTGAAATGAGGTAGAGGTGGGGGCCTTTTATAAGAGGAGAGGAGGGGCACTTTTGGAAATCATGAAACTATTATTTTATTTTCAAAAGTGTTTCGAACTTCTAAGGTCCCAAATTGATATATTTAGAAGATAAGATGATAATGATTTGAAATATTTCCATCCAATAGTTTTTGGACAAGTGTAGGTCTTATATATTACATTATCTTTCCATTTTATTTTAATCGTTAAATAATGAGGTCATCGCTGCATCATCATGATGTCATAAATAATTTAATTTATTTAATATCTAAAAATTATAAAACAAATAATATGATGTAGGAAATCTTTTTGTCTTTCTAATGAATACTTGTAGACAAAAATATTATTAGTATAACCCCTTCTAAAAATTGTTTTAGTAAAACAATTTATGTTAGTGTCATTTTCACCTTTATTTAAAAAAAGGCATTAAAGTCATTATCTCACCCAAGTGGCTCCATGGGGTCCCCTAAATCGACCCATGGGTTTTCTTGGTCTTCCATGACACAAAAAATAGTGTTAGTACATGTTTCAAGCTCATCTCAGTTTATTAAAGCATTATTTTTACCTTAAACTACACTAATTACCTCTAATCGTGATTAAAAACTTAATAAGTTCTATTCACCAAAAAATTATTTTAATCTCATTGAACCAAATTTAATTTCTTAATGACAACCATGTATGTCGGATTTTTGAAAATAAAAACACCATGATGGAAAAATTTCATTTAAATGGAAAATCAGTTTTTATAAGTACCACTTAGTGGTTTCACTATTCATCAAAAATTGAAGTTTTTCAGAAAATTACCAAAAATTCACCCTAAGCTATATTTGATATTCCGAATTCAAAAATAAATTCCATTTTAAAAAATTCAAAACATATAAGTCACATTAATTAATTTAATAATTAATTCCCGCTGTCAGAGCAAATAGCGTGTTTTTATGAAATAGTAAGTATCAAAAAATTGACACTAGTTTAAGTCCAATTTCAATGTGAAATTGATTCCAATGACCACCCTTGGATTAAATGGTAAAAATATATTCTAATTTAACTTCAAAAAAAATCAAAAGATAATCTAATCATATAAATAAATTAGATTAAAAAGCAGTTTTGATGTAAAATGCAGTACTTTTCACTATTCATTAATAAATGAACATTGTCAGAAAAATACCAAAAATTCACACAAAGTAAATTTTGATGTCCCAATCATAAAGAATAAGTTTATTTTGACAAATATAGTTTATAAAATTGTCAAAATATAGATTTAAAAAGGGTTTTCCATCATAAGGCAGTAAAACAATCTTTTAAGAATATTAGTGTATTACATGCTTAAGATTTGATTTATTTTCATTTTATGCCTTTAAAACAATATATAATTAATTAATAGACATATATAAAAATATCTATTATTCATTACTTACTTGGGATGTTACACATATTAAGCCTATATTTTTTGATTTGTAGAGAAATTTGAAATACAATAAAGTTATTCAAGTTGAATCCTTATATAATGTTACATGTAAATCCACTTATGAGATTTTTTGGAAATTATTAACTCATAAAATACTGAATCTATTTAAAATATGAATTTTTAAAACACTAAAAATTAAATATTATAGTAATTAAATTAAAAATGTAAACCCTATTTTGATAAGAAATTTTTTCACTATTTCTGAATAATTAGATATTGAATTTTACAATAAATATACCCAACAAAATGTGTAATGAATAATATAGAGATCTCCACCAGACCATTAATGTTTGAATAATTAAAAAATATATGGTTCACTAAAAGTTGTATGAAACGAATTTTTAAACACTATAAGAAATAAATATACTCCTCCCAACCCAAATTCTACAAAATGGATAAATTTAAGGTTTATTGGATACTATATGTGTTCTGGAAATTTTAGGAACATTGAGATCAAATGTTAGAATAATATTCCAGTTTATAGGAGATAATGAAGGATTACATTATGTTTGTGACAAATAAAAGTTATGTCAAATTCATCATTGTATACTCAGCCTTCGCATAAGACAAAAAATATTTTGAAATAATTATATTTAAATATCATGAAAATGGATATTAATATTATGGGAGAAACGATTGTGGTGATGAAGTGTGATTCTTTAATTATACCAAAAAAAGACTCAGTTATAACTAAAATATGGAGGAAAAATTGATGAAAATTTAATGAATATATACCATATGACTAACCTGGGGTGTAATAAAATTGAAGATACAAAATGTTACACACCCAAGAAAACATTAAATGAATATAACACACCAAATATTGGGTGATTATTCTATTAAATAAAATTCTAAAACATGGACTTATATAAGAAAGACCTGAATTTTAAATGTAATGTAATAAAACATTGGAAATAAATTGAATCAATCCAATGAATACACAAATGTATTATAATGGGGAACCCCATATACAATGAAAAAATTAAAGATCACTAAAAGTCACCACATAATGGTAACTATCATGAATTTATGAATATTTATAAAATATTTGTGTTGGGAAGACACAATCTGAAAAATCTTATGAAATAGTTACATTCTTGGGGAAGTGGTAGAATAAAAGAACGATATCATTGGAATATATAATACTGTAAAAATTAAATTTAATAAGATTTAATATGAATATTTTAAAATTGATTGTATGACTATTTTCCTAGTAGAGTTGGAAGAAATAATTAAGATTAAAGAAACATGAACTCATAAAAATTCATTTTCTATTCTAGAGTAAGTAAAAAAAGAAAACACTACATAATGTGAAAAAATGAAATAAAATGGAATAAACTCATGTTTATTAATTAAATTATTATTATATTGAATTTAAGGGAAAAATGTTAATAAAAAGTATGTTTATGTAAAATTAATTTCTCATTATATAAAAATTTATCAGCCCTATTTCTCTAAAAAACCACATAGATTATCAATTGATTCCCTACTTGATCCAAATGTTTTTTAAATGGGATGTTATTGTAAATAAATTCATATTGAGTCATGGAATGATATTTATAATTATTTTCCCCTTATTTTTGAGTGAAACTAATTTTGGTGATTCTAGATAATTAATATATTTAAATAAAAGTGTTAAAATTTCATAAAAAACCTTGAGTTGTTATAACGGATATAAAAAATATGGATGATGACCATAATGATGATCTTTATAATATAAATGTAGATACTGGAATATTTTTTCTTCATTGTGGTATATTGAAGTACTTGTCCAATCTATATATTAAAAATAACATATATTATAATAGGATGGATAATTTTACCATTTGATCATAAAATGAAAAATACTTTTGTAATGGTGGAAGAAACAAATTTTTCAGTTTGAATATTTTTAATATTTTCTTGGAGATGGATGTAGGAATAATTACCTAATAATACCTTCAAATTAACCATGGAATATTTTTAGTTAGTTTTTATAACATGATGAATTTTTATAGATAGCATTGAATTCTATGTTTTGTCAATATTTTTTCTACATTGATAATCTTCTATTTGTACATAGAGTTGGTTTATATATGGATCATTTCTATTAGAAAATTAATTTTTAACATCTCTAAATATATTCATAGTAATCTATAATTTTAGAAAATATAACAGGTTGATGAATGAAATGAGACTTCCCACACAAATTGATACATTGAAATAATTTCAATAAGGGGGAAAATAATTCATTGACTTAAATAAGATGTTGGTGATAAAATGAAATACAAAGGGATATATTGAATATCCCATCATATAGTGAAGATGGTGTATTATATTTTTTCTAATGAATATTTTTAGTGTAATTAAATGATATTCATCGAAGAGTATGGTGAATATATATCTAAATATATGGATGTTCTAGCTGTATGATCATTAAAAGATCTATGTTAATCAACTTGAATAAATTTATTATTGTTGGAAGAACTATATCAAACACGAGAATTATATATGAAAGTTAAAATACCAAAAGCATAAAATGAAGGAAGGCTAAATATGTTCCCAAGAATATGGAAGACCCATGACACTATTAATAACAAAGATAATTAGATGTAAATGATTATAATGGTTTAAAAAGAAATTTAGCTTTTCACCACAATTAGAATATTTAATTTGAACAAAATAATTTGAGTTTATTTTAAATTTTATTGGATGAATCATTTAGTACAATGCCTAAAATAATTATTCATTTCCTTGAGAATATTTTGTTCGTTATGTTTTAATTTTTCAAAGTGTGGGAATTAGGTTTAGAATGTTTGAGAAAATAATTAGTCATTCAATGAATAATTTTTTTTCCAATAATGGCCAAATTAAGAAAAAAAGTAATATTAGAGTTATATGATTATAGTAGCACGATGAGAGATTGATTATAATGGATTGGATTCTTAGAATTTCTATAAAGTGTTCCTACTGCATCTAAATTATTGAAGCTGTGTAGTATCAATATAATTTCTTATGCTAGATAATATTATCATACACTTTTCATCTATATGAGAAAAGATTCTCAATATTTCACATAGAGTGGTATCATTAGTTATATATATCTAGAACCACTCATTTACTCTTTAACTTTTTTGGATTTTTTTTCACGTAGATTCTATAAGTGAAATGAGGAAAACAATAAGATTTTTTGATTGTATCATCTATTTTCCTGAGATCATAAGAGATCATTAAATGAGCATTCTTCACATCCATGTTGTTTTGATACTTAATTTAGTGTAGTGGTCTAACTAAGTATACATGATTTATGAAGGATATTGATGTCTCAATGATTGAAATTAAGTGATAGAGAGTGTATAAACATATACGCAATGGTTTATCATTAAAATAGTAACGAGGAAATGATAATTTTTCAGCTCAATGGAACAAGAATGTATGTAAAACTAATAAATGTTCACTTGGAAAAACTATAATTATTGCTACTCTGAATTGATGATAACACCATTTTTATGATAATAATACGAAGATAGAGTAAGGATTAATTCACGAGTCGACTAAATGATAAATGTAAGCTCATTATAATGAATAATTTTGAATGGAAAATTTAGATAATCATTTTCATGTTTGTAGGAAATACGGAAGATTTGATTTCAATTTTTTCATGAAAAAGAAACAAAAGTGTTATATCAATTGTGAGGTTTTTATAGACCAGTTAGAAATTTGTAATAATAGATTCTATAAATTAAAATTAAAAAACATTTGTGTATAAAAAAATATCACCAAGAAAACTGTAATTATTAGTAGTATAATAAATTATATATAAATATTGGGAATAATATCATGAACATGGTATTATGTGATATTAATTTAGTTATTTTACATATACATGAGAATGATACTGTGAGTTTAATTTTTAAAATAAGAAAAGTACAGTGTATAAGATGATTGTGTGTGAGACACTCATGATAATAATATTTAGTGTGTTATCATAATTATACTGAATGAATATTTTTACAATATTTTAGACACAAAGGAATGGTAAAGAGAATAATAATTTAGAGGATTGGAAGGATAAATGATTTGTATTATTATCAATCAATTGTAATTTTTATCAAAACATTAAAAATTACGAATAACGTGTTTATTTTCAATGAACAATAATTTTTTGAGGTTCTGGATATACACTATGATTATTGTGATAGAAGTTTTGATTAGTTTGAATAAATGAAGCTTTGAAATATGGGTTCTTATAAAAATAGTTACAGAAAGATGTAATGTTTAATATTGAATGATCTATTAATCAACATTATAAGTACTATAAAACAATTAAACATATATGAGTTTTAAATTTTTTGATGAAATATGGGTGAAGATTTATTGATTTTCAAGAGCGTGAACATCACAAAATAAAATTAGTATACTGAATATTTTATGATTCAAAATTAAGAAGAAATATATCAAGAGACTCTAGAATATGGGTGATATAATATATACGAAATATTATATTCAATGGGATGGTACTTTGAAGAATTAACAGTACAAGAAATTATAAGATATCAAATAATTGAACTTATAAAGAAGATTTTTGTATAAAACAATTATCATCAATGATATTTATTTGGTTGAGATTGATACTTATTGGTTACATAAGCAGATAATGTGTAAAGAGTTTAATAGATAGAGTTTTAAACATGTATTCATCAATATTTCATAAGGGTCGAAGATTTGAGAAGAATAGAAGATTGTGAGTTTAGGAAGAAAAGAATGTTATCTAGATTGGGATGAATGGAATTTGAGCGAATGATAAGCATCATTTAAAACCTACCAATGATCTAGATTTTAATTTTTATTAATAAGGTCTATTTACAAAATAACATTTACCAGAAGTAGTGTAACTATGATTTGATAGTTAGTATAAATGGAAAATATTTTTCTATCAAAAATATGTGTAAATATGAATGTTATTTACATTATAGAAACTTTAATTTGATGTAATGTAAATTTATGGTGGTTGTTTTTCTCTAATACACATTATGGGTTAAGGGTAATATCCTCCCACACAATCTAGTGCTTTATAAAAACAGATTTAATTGAAAAAATGTTTCTTGGGATAAAAAGTCATCATTCCATGGAGTGTGATTTCACATTGAGGTAAAACCATGTACAAATCATAATGTGTTATTTACATTACATTTTCTATATAGAAATAGGGAAATGTGGTTAGGGATAATATTTATAATTCATACACACTAACATATGATATAGTTTCAATCAAATAAAATGATGTATAAGGTTGTGTTGACACAGTCAATAAAAAATTTCACCAATTGATTCAACACTCCCCCTTCCTAGTTTGACTACATGATCCTCTAAGAATCTCCAACACCAATTTTACATAAAAAATAAACCTTTTATAAATATTTTAAAACACCCGTTTTATAAAAAAAATACATTTTTCCACCATTGTGGAAATAAACCAAACACAATAGAGAACTAAGAGTCCCCATTTTTCCAAAAATGACTAGATTCTCTGAAAATCATGAAAATAGTCTTTATATTCTCAAAAGATAAAAAAATTTAAAATCCATTTAATCCTCCTTCAACCAAATCAATATTAATTAAAACCACTTTTCAATCATTTTAAAACTATGCTAATGTATAAAAACCATATATAAATTCCCTTGTAACACTCAAATGGATAATAAAATTCAAATATAATAAGAAATCCAATAAAGTATTTAATTTTTAAAACCATCATCCACACAAAAAAAAAACATCATGACACAAGATTTCAATTTATCCCATAAAAATAAAAATATTCCTAGAATACATCATTTCCTAAAGAAAACTAATTCTTATGAGTTTTATATAACACCATTAAAATAAATATATTCCTTAGTAAAATATTATAAAACATAATATAGTTATATAATACAACTTGTTATTTTATGAGCACCCTTCTCATAATGTGGACCATAATCATTAAACTAATTATGTCGCCAAAAAATAAACAATTTTTTCTTACTATATTGTCATTTGTTGAATTTTAAATTTTTTGATAGAATTCTCATTTTAAAAATACAATACATTAAACAACATAAATTTTTTAGTAGTGATCATGTTAACCTATCGTAAAATCTAACATAATATAAAACCTAATAAACAAGTCCATATATCAACCATAATAACACAATCCACCATTACCATGTACACCTTAATAACCATGTAATTATGCAAGGATTTAATATTTTAAATTTATAAAATCACAATAGAACAATCAATATAACAAATCAAATTATTTATTTTTAAAAATTAATGAACTTAGAAATTAGTATTTCCTCCATACAATTCCATGTTTAAATATATTCAAAACACATCATCAATCACCATTACTCAAATATATTCCACAAAATCCATATCATCATATTTCATTATGTGTGAGATGTAAATTCAACCTCAATCAATTTTTATAAGAATGTTTACGTAAAAATATATAAAACTACGAAACACACCTCGATTCGACCAATAATTTATATTCAATGATTTCTGAAAATAATACAGAATCACTAAGAAATTTTGTTTATCCAAAATTATAGGGTCTCTCCTGAGTTCCAATACACCATATCTCTTAATATTTTAAAACCAATTAAAAATAAATTTACTCAATTAATAATATCCTAATTTTTCAAATATTTTAAAAATATATGTCGAAAAAATTGGAATGTTACTCAACCCTTGTTACCATTTCCAAACCTCTAGTGGACCAATGGTAAATATACAATATCAAATATGATTTTTTGGGATTTTTTTCATAAAAAAACTCTCATGAAAAATTTATCCCAATAAAATAAGGCATAGATAATTTTTTTAATTTAAATTCATTCCAATATAAATACATATTATTTAAGAAAAATAAATCAACGAAAAAACACATTCATCATACCATCTACCCAACATACAACTTATAACATAATAAATATTAGTATTAACTATAAAACCTATGTTACTACTTCCAGTGAAATGATAATTTATCCATGAGACCTAAAAATAAGTTTAAGATCATTTTTATGTGAACCAATATGTATTTTAAGGAAATGTGTATAAAAATTCAATTTAATTTCCACATTGACTTCTTTTAACCCCTCTATATTTGACATCCCGGTTTTTCTTATGTATTAATTCAAAAATATAACAACATTATAAATTAATATAATTAAATCCCCCCAGATCACAAACATTTTGGAAAACCACCCACAATGGTTTAGCCCCACTAATCCCAAATATTTTTCTTCAAGAATAAAAACTGATCCTTAAAACAATTATTTTGGTCTAGTAAAATTTTATAAAATATTTTTGTATCATTTACCCTTGATTATGGATTGTTTATAGTTCTTTAATAGTGGTAGTTAAACCATCCTAGTTAAAAAAAATCATAAATCCTTTAAAATTATGAAATAGAAATAAAATAGAGCAGTATATATTAAATTACAATTTGATACATTATTTTTTTTGAATTAATATATATATACATGTAATTTCATTCATGATTTGAATATATTATCTTTATTAGTAATAAAAATAATTTAATAAATATCATAAATTTTTTAAATGTAAACAAACTGATTTTTGGAATAGAAATATCAATCATAAAATGTTCAATAACAAAGTCCTCTTCTAAAAATTTATAAAAAACTCTCAATTTGTACCATAGATTGAAATTATATTAGTGTTGTATTTTTCATTATAATGTGTTTATAATAGAGGTAAATATTTTATTTTTTTGGAAACCATGTGGTCCATTTTATCTACAAATAGATAATTAGAAATAAAATTATATTGATTATAATTATTCTAGAAATAATCTAATTGATTAGATTCTAAAATATTCGATTATGGTCCCATAAATTTGAATTATTGAAACCTACTATTGATTTTTATAGATTCAAATTTTTAAATTAATATGTAAATTTTAGTATAGAGTTTCTGTTATTATAATTTTAAAATTTATTATGAATAAATCAGTTTAAAAAATTAATGTTTTGAAATGGATGGCCAATGGTGTTACTCTAGCACCATGTTGTCAACATGAAATGTTTCTAATATCATCAATAACACCATAAGGATGTTCCAAAATCTTCCCCATAGAGATGGGTTTTTAAAATAATTTATTTTACACCATCATAACACCACCACTAGTTTCATAGTACTAGTACCCCTCTATGATAATAAAAAGGAAGTGAAATCAATTTTTTTCCAAATTGATTAAATTTGGTGTTTGGTGGTTGGTTTTATTCTCATTGTAAGAAGGTGTAACTTTAGATATTTTTCAGAGTTTTGGAGGTCATTAAATAAGTAAGGGGTTTATTTGGGTCTTGATCATTATAATTCAGTACCTCATTTAGGTGGCATACGAAGAAGGCTTTCTAGGGGTAATGTCTTCATAACTTAGGACTGGGAATATTTCATAGATAATAAGAGTGAAGAAGTCCATTAAAAATATATAATGCATATAGATATTCCATGAATCATGGTTGGATTTTTTTGGACCAGTGGAACATATTTCTTGATCGTCCTCCCAAAGGGATCTTCTTACACATTCACCATGGAGTAGATACCAATTGGTATCTCATGGGACACCATGAATCCATTTATTGATAAAAATGTAGAAAATAAATAATTTATCTATAGTTTGATTTTATCTCATATGAGAATTTCTTTTTAGTCATTTTACAAATATAATTTTAACAGAGATGTATATAAAAAATATACTAATAAATATGAGGATAATTTAAAAAATTTAAATATTTTGAAACTATGTTGGATATAACTCATCTGTAGGAAATTCTAAAACTGTATTTAACTTGATTTTTACCAGAATAACACAATATTCTAATGTTTATAATGATTTTGATATCCCTTTTTTTACATTATATTAATTAATATTTCGACATAGATGTGTGTAGGTTTGTTGATACAATGGATTTCAAAGATGTTGAATTATAGAGAACTCCTTATGGAACCCATGAGATTTATAATTCAAAACAATAAGACTTAGTTCAATGACTCATAAGTATAGTTCATATTTTTTCTATTATTGTTGGTTAGTAAAATTAAATGGTGTTTATAACCATAGTGGGTTTCATAAATCATATTTCCCTTGTGAATTAAAATAATTATGGCACTAGTGGATGGTGAGTGGGTTTTTGGTCATCCTATCTGCCAATAATTGACCAAATTATATAGAAGTGTGTGTTTTATAACCTAGAAATGTTGAATTGAAGATGAATTAATCTGTAATAATTGTAATATACTAATGATATATAGATTATAGGTTGAATAAATATATGTAGAAATGTTCGAAAAATGTTACATATTGAAATAAAATATAGATATTGAGGATGAAGATATATACATGTTATTTGGGATATTTCTATGTGATTTGGTTTATATATTAATACCCTAAATATTAATTTTCATTTAAATGATAATATTATATGGTACCATCACATTGATTTGTTCCTCATGAGGATGAAATAGTGAAATGTTATATATTGTGGCTATTAGTGATGGATATATTATTATCCTGTTTTTTATTCCTCTTCAATAAAAATATATTAAAACATTTGATACTCCAATAGTTATCACATATAGTTTTACATTAATTTATCAATAATATTAATAATTATTTGGTTATATAAATCTATCATTTGAATCATATGGTTTATGTGTCATAATCAATTATTCTTTCAATGATGTTATCTGATGGGTAATAGTGTTATCATTTGGTCATTTATTTCACTATTATCTCTATATTTTTAAAACCATTCCACTATGATGTGGTGTGTCTATTTCAATTTATAAAAAAACTCATTAATTTTGTTCTTAATAAAATGAATAAAGGGGATTTTGGTTTCATGTGATCATTTGGAGGCTTGAGATAATTCCAGCGCCGGAATCTAATAGGATACAGTGACCCCGTCTAGTTGATAATAGACTACCAGCTAGTATTTGACCATCTAGTAGTTATGTATAACTATTAAAGGCCATCCAGCTATCCAGTGATGCCCAATAGTTAACTGGGGGTCTAATTTAATTATTTTTGGCGGTCATTTTGGTCATGTATCCCCTTTTTTCTTACACCCATCTTATCTAAAATGTACACCACACATCCTATTAGTTAATCCCCTTCCCCCATTTCGTCAATGGAAAATCCTTCTCAAATCAAGGTGTTCCGACCATTTAGGAAAATCGATAAAATCCTCACGGTGAGTCTAAAAATCATTTCATATCATCTTATAGTTATTTATTTAATATATGTTTTTCTTATTTTCCTTAGTTTTTAAAATTTCCATGGATACCTCTCTAAATAATCAATATCACCCATTCTATGGGGTGAAATAGTTGATATGGGGTGTGTAAACTCTCATAGAACTAGGTTTGGTGGTCTCTAAGTATTACACATTTCCATCTTATAATTACAAAACTAATATGTGATGTGTCATAGGTTGGGTATCAGTTATTATCTCTTAAATTTATTTTGGGATTTAATATAAGACCTATGTATTCTATATCACCCCCATTGATATGAAAATTTTATTGGTAATGGGTTGTTGTTTTGAAATTTAATGTGGTTTAAAATTGATATTTGTTTCTTTACTATAGTGATTTGAAAGGGATATAATTTTCTAAAGTTACTACATATTTTTTATACTAGATTACAAATTTGGATTCAATCATTATGGATTTAATTTCCATGGATTTTAATAATATGGTGTTCATAAATATTTGATAAATTTATGTTGATAATTGGGTGGTGGTGGGAATTATTAGTGGAAAAAATATGATCCATTTTAAATATTCCATTATGTCAATTTGGGATATGATATTCAATCCATAGATGAATGTCTCCCCCTGTGTGGGAGTGGGGTATTAGTATTAATCTCAAGATGAACACTTATTCCTATGAAATTTAGTTATTATGGGTATTCTTAGGGGTGAAGACGACCACATGAGTGAATGTTTGGGCCCTGTAGATTGTTATTTTAATTGGGTTTGAGCTTGGAATATAGGAGGGGTATATTACCTAGGTTTTTTATGGTATGGTTTGGTGTGGTATTTGTAACATGCTCAATTACATCTATAAATAGATGATGAATGTGTGTATACTTTGGGTGTAACTGTGGAGTCCCGGTTTAGAATTTATTTTAACAAATTTTTCGTTTTTTACAATAATTTTTATACATGTATTATCACATGAACATATTATTTCAGATAGGATTATTTGGGGACATGGTCATTGATTTCATTATGATCTATACTCACACCCTACTCTAAATTATATTTGGTACCCGAGGAGATTTCATGGACACTAGTAAGTATAATAGAACGTTATTGATACTTGATAATTTGTTTTACTCTAGAAGGGATATGTAATATATATAAAGAAAGAACACAAAAATCTTTGAGTTATCCTATTTTTTTTACTTTTTTGGAAATATTTAATTTGATGACTATGACTATTGACTTGATTATTTACATATTATTACATCATTTTTTGGACACTACATGGGTTATGTTTTATTTGGTGATTGTATGATCATTGACTTGTGGTATTATTTGTTCTATTTTACTTAAATTGTTTATAATCATTGTGGAACTCTGTAAAGGAGGATATAGTCTCCCCATGGAACCTTATCGAACCATCACAACTTATTGACAACCTTTTCTATAAGGAAATCCATGCCTAAAGAGTTGGGATACTACATTAGTTTGTGAACCAGTCAGTGATTTCAAGTAGTGGAATGTTACAATGGGGTATTAGAGATTTTTTTGCTATTAAAATTTTGGTAGGTTGATAAGATATTAATAGTTTATTAATGTTTTTTGATGATATTGTTCATGTTAGAAGCTAACCCACATGTATGGTAAGAACAAAGACTGTAGGGTCAGAGTTGTTGTCATTATTTTTTGACTTTATAGTTTCCAGATTTATCCACAATGTTTTGAATCAGTTATTCCCTATTAATTAAATGAGGATTCATCTCTCTTAGAACAATATGGTAGGAGATAAGTGATGTTTTCATGCATAATATTGGAATATATGGTTACTTTTCTAGTGTTTCTGGGCTAATTCCAGTTATGCATGTATTTATATACACATATGTATGGATAAAATGTTGTTATACACTTAATGTGTTAGAAATTTCTTATATGATGTTTTCCTATATAAGGATATAATTGAATCTTACTTGGCCAAATCCCTGGATGAGACCATGATATAATACATAGTATAATTTCCTTTAAATAAAGGGTTTTCTTAAATATAGAGTCAGTGAGAAATAATTAATTCATTTTCCATTATAACTTGTGAATGACACTATATTTTTCCATACATATAAAAAATTGTAATTTTGTAACAGAAATGTGAATATTATTGGAAAATGTTTAAAATGAGATTTAATATATAACATGAATGTAAATGTATTTTTATATGCTATGCTTATTTCGGAACATGATTAATTCTTGTTATCTATATAATTAAGAGATATTGTTTCAGCCTTATCTATTTATGAATCTATAGAGATTTAGGGTCCCATACCTCATGGTGGTGATTATGCTCTTCCAATGGGTGGACAGGAACTATCATATGTCCAAGGTCCGATTATTTATGACACGCTCCATGAGTGCCTCTTGCTAAAAGAACCCGACATAGAGAGGTGATGACATCATGTTTCTCTATCTATGTCAAACATTAGTAATTATTTTTAGCATCAACACCCTCTAAACTTCACTAGGGTTGATGTTCCATAAAAATATGATCTACTAATAGGTTCTATATAGACCCTACATAATCAAATAGAGACAAAGATAAATAAGAATGTGAAGTTAGTTGTGTAAATGTTTTGTGGATTAACATGTCACTGGAGAGACATCATTTCTATAGGGTAAACAGATGTTTCAGTCACCTAGAAATACTTCCTACCAAAATTTTTTCTCTACATATTCCTACAGACTCTGCATTAACATAAGTAATGTGAGTTCCTAAGGTTGGAGTTATGAGACCTGACAATTATGTATTATGCCACATGTTTTACTGAAGATTGTATATTTTCCCCATTCATCGTATGTGATGAGGCCACTAGGTACAAAAATTTTAAGGATGTACTATGCTAGGAAATCATGTTATTGGTAATAAATTTATATTTCCCCTATTTTTTCATATATTGAACAAATAATTGATATCATAATGTAATATAAATTATGGATATCATACTGGACGTGTCACACATGTTGAGCTCAGTAATAATTTTAGTTCGTCTTCCTAGAGTGGAAATAGGTGAACAGATGAATCATGCAAGGATTTTAGCTATTATTTGAAGAAATATTATGAATCCTTTTATCATTTACAATGTATTAGAAATGATAGTGTTTACCAATGTGTTCACATAGAAAACATGGGACCTCAGTTCCCCAACCACCCATGGAGTGAATCAAATGTAATAAAATATGTAATATATCTCATTTATATTGGATTTAGTTAGCCAGTGGTGGTGGTAAGGGTGTAGGATAATTCCATATTTTAGAAACTCAGAAGAAATCCATGTTGTAGCAGTCAGAAAGTTAGGCCTCTTCTAGATTCCCAGGTCATGGAGGTGGCCATGGGGATTTGGGATAAAGACAACATGGATAATAGAGATTTATGACCCATGTTGGTCATGCCATAGTGTAGGGCCATGGAATTTGAGAGATAAATAATATAGATCCTATACATACAAATAATGATAAGAACCTTTGACCATTTCAGGTACAACGTTGGTTAAATCATCATTTTATTATGCACTTTTTTACATGGGATCCTCAGACTCATTCTTATATTATTAATTTTGTTCATGGAATGGATATATTAGTATAATACCTCTATGGTGTTATTTTCATCAACACACCCATAGGAAAAATTTCTATCATGATTAGGTAGTTCTCTAGTTGTGATCTTTTTATCAGGGACATTATTTTATATAAGTACTTATTTGAGCTAGGAATGGGTGGTTTTGTTGTGATTGTGAAGATGGATTGGCCAATTTAATTGTAATACCATAAAAAATATTATCTCTATTTAATATCTTTCACATCACTAAAGGGTGTCATCATTGAGTATGTGGGGGAGTGGGATTCTCATGTTGGTTTTCTTAGGCCAAAATTTTAGAGGTTAAGTGGAATCATCACCTAGGTGGATAGTCTCATCTTGGATGAGGGGGAGACTCATCTATTATTTTTCCTCATTTAGTCAATCAATTATAGTATGCCTTCCCTAATAAATATTCCATGTTACCTTCCAACAATGGAGTTTAGTTTATGATATATCTATTTCTAGATGAAAATCATATTGTCATCCCTCTTTACAAAATTCCACCAAATGATCTACAAGAATTGATATCTTGATTAAATTATTAAAACAAACTCGTTTTATTAAACTGCATATATCCCCTTGGGTGATCTAGTTTTATTTTCCATAAAGGTGGATGAAATCATGAGTTTTCATGTAAATATAAGAGGCTTAACTAGGTCAAAGTTATGAACCAGTATTAACTCAAACATATCAATAATTTATTTTATCCACTCAATGTTTCATGGAAATTATCCACGATAGACTTATGGTCATGGTAATGCTAGTTCAGAGTATATCAATATAATATTCCACGCATAAACATTCAAATTAGTTATGGACTTTTTGAGTACCTTTTTTTATTTGGTCTAATTAATGAATGTATGATATTTATGGATATGTTTAATATATTCATAAAATTTAATGTAGAAATATTTATAGTTGTATTTATTGATGATATATTGGCAAATACGAGATGATATTGGTTCATGTTAGGCAATATAGATTGTTTTGAGAAATTTTTAGCGTCAATATCTTTTTCTAGACACTCAAAATGATAGTTTTGGTTTTATTGAGTAATCTGGTGTGGAAACAACATATCTAATGTTAGAGTTTCAATGGATCCTAAGAAAGTGAATTACAGGGTTCTCAATGAACGACGTAAGATGGTATATGGAATCTTCAACTTCTTATGGTGAGCTGGCTACTGCCATCAAATTAACCAAGACGTCTCTAACATAGTGGTTCCATTGAGGTTCCAAAATAATAAAGGGATGAATTTTATCAACTCATATGCTCGTGATAATTAATTTATAGATATAAAGAAGATGATGAAATTTGCGCCAATACTAAGATTTCATGATCCTAGAAATAAGTAAACCCTATTTTATTGATGTTCATGGTTGTTTCTTGGGGGCGGTAATTTAGAATTACTTTTGAATAATTACTTACAGTTCTAGAAAACATATACCACCTGAAGGAAACAACTCAACACATGATTTTGTTCTTACATCAGTTGTTCATGCACTATGATATTAGTGGCACTACATCCTAGAAGAGAGCAGGACGATGAGGTGTGTTTGGTCTATAATGTTTTTAACATTGAAGTGGTTAACAATTCCTTCATGGGAAATATGGTATACAATTTCTTGAGTATAAAGACCCAACCAAATGTTGCTCAATATTTTAGTTATGATTTATATATTATGGGAATTTTTATATATTTGATCCTTTTTTTGATGAGTACAAGGATAGGGTTATGTTTTTTCCCAATTCATTACCTAATCACACCCTAATATGTTGATATAGAGAAAGTTTTCAGATTATGACTATTTAGTGACTTGGGTGAACATTTATGGTGGGGGTCCCCTCTTTCTTGGAACATGGATGAAGATGATATCTTGTATGTTTTATGTTGGGTGATAGATCCCATGAGAATGCATGAGGACATGGTAAGGGTTATTCAATGATTGGGATGGATCAAGAATCATGATCTGACAGAGATATATCAGGGTATATGCCTTAAATATTAGTGAACCTGAATGAAGAAAGAATTAGGTGGTCCATTTTCCAAATCTTCGTCTTCCAATAATAGAATTATCAGCACTATTGTCCTATAAAACATCTATATAGTATTAAAATTCTAAATTAGTAATGAGATTATGTCAGGGTGGATTTTTAGATGCATCTACTAAAGAATATTCATGGAAATGATATAGATTTGATTATCACAGATCACCTGAAAAATGGAACTCACTGTTTACCCATCAATGATCCTTATATATTTGATTTGTTAAGTAGGTTGTATGTGTAGGAGACAATATTCCTACATGGGGCTCCTTAGAGTATTATATTGGATAGTGATCTCCAATTCACCATGACATTACGGAAGGGAATTTAATAGGGTTTAGGTATAGAAGTATATCTATGCATAGTAAACCATCAGCATGTTGATGGGTTGAAATAGCATACCATAAATGTACATGACAAAAATACACTCAACCTATTTCGTTTATTTTATAGAATCATGCAATTTTATCCGGATTTAGTGTAATTTTCATAAAACAATATTTACCATGAATCCTTTTTGATCACCCAATTGAAATACTTTTATTGTAGGCCATGTCGATCACCCTTATGAAATACAGATGTTTCTTAGAAAATAATGTTTGGGATGATATTGGTATATGAAAACTCTGAGTAGAATTAACATATTAATAATAATTTAAAACAAATCAGAGAATATTGAGGTTTATTCTGACCAATAAATACTACCCCTATAGTTTCTAGTTATTGACTAATACTTCTTACATGTGTCATCCGTGCTGGGGAAGCATCAGATTAAGTGGCAGGAAAAGATAGTTCTAAGGATTGTTGCACCTTTTAGGATCATGGGTAGGGTCATACCTACTACATACAAAAATATATCTTACATAGAGTTAGGAATTAAAACTGAAATTTTTCACATCTATAATCTTTATCTATGATATCCCAACCCATATCATGTTATTTATTTTTATAAAATTGAGTAAGAGGATGAATATTTTATTCAGGTAGAGTCCTATGTTTATTTTTTACTATATCATGAAGACCCTTAGGAGGTAGGATGTTACTCTAGTATGTGTTATCGAGAAACCTGAGAAAAAATAGGAGTAAACATGGGAATAAAAGTTAGGTTTTTGTGTCTAGTGGATGTAACTTTTTATTAGGGAAGCCATGGGATCTAGATAACCTAGCTCAAGGAGGAGGTGACATATGGAGAAGAGTTTTTAAAATAATTACCTTTTAATGAGTTATGTTTATAATAAGTTATACCATAAACACTTAATTTTTTCCATAATTAATTGTGGAAGGGGGCTCAAGGAATTATTATAGTGTTTGGGAAGCTCTAGAGGAGGTAGGGTAATGCATCTAAGAGTTTTCACTGTCACCGACTTAATGATGGGTAATGTTTATGTTTTCTATTTGTGGGATTTTTTTCATTTATAACCGATTTGGTATGGACCACTCATTTGAATTTAATTACTAAATGAAAAAGGAACCCTCAAATTAGAAAATCCAATTCCAATCCCTTGATCAATGACCAATATATATCAAATATTTTTTTTTCAGCTTCTAGGAATTTTGATCAAGCCGGGAATCTGAGTCTACAACTCCATTATTCTATTTTTTTAGTTTGTATCATATGTAATTATATTTTGGTAATTTTACCTATTTTTTATTATTTTTATGTCATTCTCATGTATTTTTCATTATATCATCTTATAATAGGAATTAACGGTATATAATTACCATGTAACCTCTCTTAGACCTAAGGTAGGTGGTCCCTATGTATTTCCCAGTTTCCTTAGTTTTTCTCATGTTCTATTTCATGTTCGTTGGTTAGGAATCCATAAATTTTCTATAAATATATTATAATACATAAAACATGACCAAGAATTATATATCACAAACATTGATATGGAAATTATTTTGGGAAAAGTTTGTTGTTTTTAATTTTAATGTGGTTGGAAAATGGAATCTATTCCCTTTCCAAACTGATTTGAAATTAAAATTCATTTTCTATATTTATACATTTTTAAACTGTTTTTAGAAAAAACATTTATATCTTGATGTATTTATTTTTCTTGGACTAAGTAAATGGTGTTTATGAATGTTTGAAAAATTGATCATCAAAAGCTAATGGTAATTGAATTGTTAGAAAAACCTAGTATGATTGTAGGATTATATTGTATTATATCAATGAAGAAATTATATATAATCCTTTGGTGAATGTTTACACCCAATGGAATAATGTTATTATGTTTAATTACGGGTTGGATGTTTCCCCCATCTAAATGCTGGTAATTATGGTTAAAGATGATGGTGAATACATACCTCTAGAATGATTCTTGGACCCCATAGATGTGTATAGTCCCCTTGGTTGTTGGTAAAAAACGAATGGTGGGTATATTAAAATGGTTTGTGGTGGTATGGATTAGTGTGGTATTCAAAAAATTCTAAGAGACCTCTGACATAGGCCGACGCAGGAGGGTCCGAATTTAGTTTTCACCTGGGATCCCGTTATTTGTTTTTTTTATAAATTTTTTATCTCTGTTATGTAAATATTATAAATGTAACGTTGCAAAGAATTATTATTACAGACTATATTATTTAAGGATGTCATTGGTGGTGGACTATGGATTTTTATCCATACATTTCTTGGTATGTTATTTTTTACCAGTTTACATTTCATGGATGATTGTATGGATTTAGGAAATCACTCGATAACTGATACTTGAATGTCTTCTAAGAGGAAGCTGACATTGGAGTTGGGCTAGAGCTTATCCAAATTTTGAGTGGTTATTTTTTTCTATATTCTTGGTGTTTTTTTATTTGATTTGTGTGATCGATGACATGTGGTCCTGACTTATTGAAGAATATTTTTTTCGGGCACTCATTTGGATATTTTTTTATTTTTTTAATGATTGATTTATTGTCTTATCATAGTATGTGTTGAATGTTACATCCATTATTTACCTTTTTGGTTCACTCTGAATGTGATGGTATAGTCTCTTAAAGGAACCATACTAAATACTCTATGATAGCCAGTATCCTTTTGCATATGTTTATGTATTCCTAATGTGATGTGGCACTCATTCCTTCAGAGAAAATGTCAATAGTCTTGAGATACTTGAATTTATATTAATCCTTATTGTTTGGGAATTATTTTTTCATTTTTATGATGGATATGGTTCATTAGGATGATATATACATATAGATTATGGTCTATAGACTCAGAAGATGAAATGTTATCATAATAAATGGTTTATCATAAATTAATCTTGTAGTGGAATTTATTATTATATCATGAGTATATATTATGAATTTGTTATACTTTTATTACTATTTATAAGATCATAAATTGCTTTATCGATTCATGGGACACATTAATAGGTGTTATTATACTAACTATGTAACAACTCGATATATTTATGAAGAATATTTTTAAATCATTGGATTCGTAAATAGAATTTATCACACTCTAAACCATGTTATGATTTTTCTACATGAAACACTTACATAGACTACATTACACGCAACACTTATTTTCTATGAAACATCATTTTATTATTTCAAATAATTATATAAGAAAATTATAACCTATTTATCAAAATGGATGGTATGAACATGATTGACTAAATGATAAAATTATTGTTTAAACTTGTATATATAATTCATTGAATAATTACTTATAAATTAATGTAAAACCATTTTTTAATAAAATGAATTTTTATTTTTGAAAATTTATTAAAATGTAACCATGTTCGTTTTATAATAATAAATAAACAAATAACTTATGTTTTATTATAGTAATGAAATATATATGTATATATATTATATATTCATTATAATTTTCAACACTCAAATTATGTTTTTTTATAAATGATATTAGAGAAAATATTATTTTATTTATAAAAGATTTATTTCTCGAAAAAGGAAATTGTGTCGCTTATTGACATAGAACATGATACAAATGATGTTTTTTGAAACATTTATCGATTATATTTGATGAAATAAACCTATACATTTGAATAATGTCATAAAAATTTACTTAGATTCTCTAATGGATTTTTGTAAAGATTTACAATTCAATTTTATTAATCCTATTATGGTTTTTGAAAATTAATTTATATGTTAGTTTATTATATAATCATTTTATGTTATAATATGACATTTTTTTGAAAAAATGTTTATTAAGGAAGTTGACTAATTTTATGTTAAATTAAATTAAAACCTAATGTTTTTTGAATTTTTAATAATGGATTCCAAATTTCTTTTCGGAAGGTTCCAAATTTAGTAAATATTTTCACTTTGTGTCTGACAAATATGAATAGTATCCATGGTAAATTTGGTTGCCATGGTAAAGGGTAAATTGATTAAAAAAAGATTAAAAAACATCATAAATACTATAAAATTACGCTAACAAAAGAAATTTTTAATTTCATGACTAATATTCAATCCTTAACTCATAAGGATTTAAATAAATTTATTTAATGGACACTTGTCTATAAAAAAGAATTATATAATATTTAAATCAAAGAATATCACATTATGTCACATTATTCTTCATTAATGTCCCTTATGTTTCCACAAGGGGAAAAACTATTTTATGAACAAATATGGCTATAAAATTTTAACTTAATAAATAAATTTCCTCGGTATAATTTTTTTTACTTTTTGGGTAACTTTGATGATATTATGGTATTTACAATATTTATCATATTATAAATATAAAGATGTCTCATTAATGTTTAAAGTAGTATATCATTTTTTATAGGGTTATAAATAGGCATGTTTTAATATAAATAATATTATTAAATCTAACAGATTTATTTTATTTTGGTATTTTATTTTTAATTTTTAGTGAGCAAATATGTATATTAAATAATTAGGAAACACTGATGTAGTAATTAATTTATTAATGAAAATATCAAAAAAATGATACTAAAAATATAAAAAAGAATATAATTCGAGATAATTAATGGTTTAAGAGAATTTTATACATAACCATTACATATTAGATATATTGTTTTGATGTCAACTTATAATTTGTTGATTTTAATATTCTAGGTAATGAATACCTTCAAAATAGTCACTAATGATATTTGGTTTTCCGAAAAAGAGTTTATTATATTCATTAAATAGAATAAAACATATTTAAAAAATATAATATGGTTCAAAATTTTGTAAATTGATTACATATTCTTTAATTTACATCGATGAAGTAAATTTTAAAACCTTGTAATATTAAAAAATTTGATTCATTAGTTAAAAAATATTATCTTAACTAAGGGTAAATCAAAATGATAATGTCTAAAATAATACCAAAACATTTCTAAAATATATTGGTTGATGATATTAAATAATTATCTCATATTATCATAAAATTCTGTAATATTTAAAACCTTCCCTTTCTATTTTTTTAATATTAGTATCATCTTATATATGGAGGATATCTTAGGAAGATATAAAGGATTCCCCTCTTCTCAAACATTCAACGATTTTAACTATTCACATTGATTAATCAAATGTTTTTACAAAAAATTAAACATTTTAAGAATATAGAATAATTAAAATATATATGATATGGTAACTTATTTGAATTAAATTTATATATGAGACAATTATAAATGTAATATTTTGCACCAATTAGTAGACTCAATATGTACTAAAAAGTATCATGCTCTATCAATAAGGTATGTTCCATTTCTGCTAAAAAAATATCCTTTTATTCAGAAACAAAAATTTTTATGCTTAAATAGTACACTAAGCTCATGGTTAATACCATACTTCTTAAGACATGTATAAAATATTCCACTAGTATATTTCACACCATTATTTCATTGGATCATTTTGAAAGGCAACCTAAACTTATTTTAAGAACTTCTAAAAATTTTAAACATATGTATAGCCACTAATTTATGTTACACAAACTTATTTCAACTAATAATAGAAAATTAATAAATAATATAAATATATTAATTATCTATGTTTGTTTTTTATCTTGTAATTTTCCCACAAATATCTGAATACCTACATTCCAATGGATGAAACATTTTAATTTCATCATAATTGTATAGATAATTAAAAATGATACCCTTTGGAAAAGTAGAAAACATCTTCTTTATCCTAATTGTTAGAAAAAAATGTCATGAATATTTTACCCTTATGTTATCTTGTATATGTAATTTTTGCCAAAATGACCAATTTCTTTATGAAATTATTGATTTTATTCTTTCAATATATAACCATCATGTATTATAGTCATCTTTAACTAAAAACACGTTTCCCCTTCTTCGCTATCATATTCTAAAAATGCATACATTCTCTTAATCAAGAACACTATTTTTCAAAAATCAATTCATTTCCTTCATCACAATGTTATGAATCAATGAATAGATTTTTTTTCAATCAATCAATGCATGAATTGTTATTGGAATTAAGAAAACTTTTACCAACCATTGTTGAAACAATACATTTCCTTTTATGTGAATCATCATTTAAAAATATTTCTATGAATTTTTTTAGCATCTCAACATATTTAAATATCCGTAAATATAATTTTATGTGTTACATACTTCGAATATATTATATCCATGGGAATTACCTTTTTGAATCATTAAGTTAATGTTCAATAATAAAGTCTTGTTTTATAACATTTTCTCTTATAATGAAGAGAATTAAGAGTATGAAAATTCATTCTCATCTTGTTTGGTTTTATAGTGATATAATCATTGGAATGGTGACCTAGATTTTAACATATTTAATAAATTTCCCATATCTTATTAAATTTATTATCAACTTTCTATTTACAATTTTCTGATTTATTCTATACATTTATTCGTCTGAGAGGGATGAATCCATATAAAATTTTTCTTCATAAACCATCTAGATTTAGAATAATATTGTTAATTAAAATAATAATTCAATTACTGTTCATAAATCCTCTATAGTTTCAACAATATCTATAATAGTCATATTTTCCTATGAAAATATATTATTTTCTAGAAGTTGAAACATAAATTTCTTCATGAATTTGGTCTTAAATGATGTCTCCATTATGAACAAAATATGATAAACCATCAACTTAGTTCTAAATACTATATATTTCTTTCCAACAATTTATTAAAAATAATTATTAGAAGTTTTCTCATTAACATAACTATAACAAAATTTTCTTGATTTCTATGAATCAAATTGTTTAGCCATAAACACAGAGCTCTTCACCTTTGTCTTCAATTTATGATTTCCATCAACACATACAATTTATTTGATACCTGTGTAGTGTTATTTTTTTATTCAATTTAATATTCATTATTATTTAAAATTTTTGAACCTATAAATTTGGATTCTAAAAATTTGATTTGTATTTATCCAATTGATTTTTACTATTAACTAAGATAAATTATATATTTTCAGGCTCTTTCCCAATAGTTTTTAATAATTATTCAATCTAAATTTTTTATTCATTTCTTTTGTAACAAAATTTTCTAAATATCAATATCTTTTAGAATTCCTTTATCCTAATTTATGTTGAGAAAATTATTTATTGCATAATTTTTTTTATCTTCCATCATATTTATGATCAAATTATGAAACATATAGATATTTAAGAGAAAATGTTTTTGTTTACTAATCAATATACACTCAATTTTTATTTATTTATCACTTACATGATCAAAAAATTCATCAATAGATTATTATTATTCATTCAAATTATTAATAATTAATTTTTAATTAATATAACTTCAGAAATCAACATTACCTTCATCAATACTAATCTCACAATATTCTATCATTTATAAGTACATTATATATATATTTATATATTTATATATTTATATAAATTATTAAGAAATATTTTTGAATAAATCATTGATTTATCATGTTTAGTAGTTTTATTCATAGATAATATTTATTCCCTCTCATATTTATTATCATTGGATTATTCTTCTTATATCGTTTGATATTTTTATTCAGATTGATCAATGTATCCCCACATGAAATGTGTTAAAGGAATATATCCACTAAATATTTCCATTCTTTTCTCAAACTTCTATATATAAGATTTAATATTTTATTGATATTTTCTTTAATATATTATTATAATTTGTAACAACCAACTTATTAATTATAAAATTTATTCCCGCTTTTTTCCTTTTGGAAATATTACAAATAATATTTTTTTATCGTTGTAATTATTCATGAAAACACATCCCTTTCACTGATCACATATAATTAAAATGATAAATATGACATCAATATTTATATTACATGGATCACAGTATTTAATAGAAGATAAATCAGAATAAAATAAATTATTTTAGAATGCACAGAATACTTTCAACAACCATTGTATCCTCCAAATATTCACCAAAACAACTAGTAATGTTATAATTTTCATTTATCCTTTTGAATAATTTATCAATAGTTTTTTCAACCATAAATTGTAGTCTAAAGACTAAAAATTCAAAAAATATAGTTTTTATTACATCACAATAGTATTTAATTATATATATTTTAATATATATCCTATATACATTTTTTTATTGATACCTTTTAAATTTAGAATTTCCTTCTCTAACAAGGTCTTACTAAATAAAATTACAAGCACCACTATCATTATCTATTTTATTTATATCAACTCCAATTATTGTTGTATTATTAGATGAAGGTTGAAACCCATATTTTAATTCCTCCAATAAAACCAATTAGATTAATATATTAAAATGTGGAATCATATCCCTCCAAATATAAATGTTTTTCATACTAATGCTGAGAATCCCCTTACATTTCACTGAATTTTGGCAATCCATATTTGAAATTTTTTTAGTGATCAAATCACATAACAAATAAGAACAATATTTAGATAAATAGTAAATCAATAAATGGAGGGAACCAATATCTGATACATATAGAAATGTACACAGAGGATTACTGGAAGTAACCAGGATGTGGGTGAATTAGGGATTTTAAAATTACATTTGTGTTTTTTTATTAATATAATCATCACCATTTGCTAAAGTGATTTATTAATATATTTTAAAAAACATAAAAAATACATGTAAAATAAATTTATATGTTTTAAAATAAATGTGGGAATGATAATACATTGGATGATAGTCACTGATGGGATAAGGGTTTCACATGACCCATCACTACACCAAAACTGTGACATGTACCAAAAGTAAATACATATCCCCAAGGGCCAGAAATATTTTCCTACACATCAAAGAACTCATATGGGAAATATTTTCCTATTATATTAACCCAAATTATCTTAAATACATAAAAAAGAGATTCAAAAAAATATTAATAACAATAAATATTAAAAAGTAACATGCATGAGAATAAATAAATTCATCAATGAATTGTTCCAAAAAATAAAAAATAATTTATTAGTAAAAATAAACTTGTGTCTTCTAATGATAGAAGGGTTGACCGCCCATAATTTCACCCCCATATCCTATCACATAGATAATAGAAATAATACCTTCCACCTCTATGTAAATCATTTCTCTTTAAAGTTTTATACAAAATTGATTATAGATACAGCCCTTCAATGTATGTAGGATGTGATCTCACATTACTAATAGGATCCCACTATGATTTCCATGATCAACCATTATTATAGAAAAATAAACCTATGAGTTTTAAATATATTTTTTTGAAATGTTGTTTCATATTTTATGAAATTCCTTGAGAAGTAGAAGAACTAATAAATCACTATATTAATAAACACAAGCACCATGGGTATCCTATGTTAGTTAGGTAGTGTCCTAGGATTCTATTACTCACAATTATTTATCGATATAAAAATAATATCCCTTGAATTGATCCGGAATTATAAATTTAATCATCACAATAAACAATATTTTATATAGGGTTGTAACATAAAATTGGTTGGTAGGGTTGGTGATGAATATAATACATTTCCTTGTCTTCCCACCTACATACATGGGATTCACATGTTATTTTCTCCCTTAGTTTTCAAGTCATTAGAAGAAATTTTTTATTATATTCCACATTCAAAAATCGAAAGCACATTATATAAACCATTTAAAAACGGGATTCCCATTTGGAAATCATCACTAAGACTCCAAAATAATTTTAGAGTATATTAAAATGAGAAGAAACCATATATATTTTTTCAAATCATTATATAAAATTAAACCACCTTCCTGTTCCCTTGAAACCACCACACAGATATTGGGAATCACAGTAAATTATGTGGGTATTGCCTATGGGAGAAATAATAAACTAAAACATCAATACTCATAAAATATTGTTTGTATTAAACGGGACCTAGGTCATGACAACCATCTATTGGGAGGATACATAAAATAGAAAAAAATATATAAATCTCGAATTAAGGGATATTAGACACATACATGTGTCTTAACTGAAGAACTAATGATACAAACACCAGAAAATAAAATCTTCTGGTGGAGGTGATAAGAAGGAAAACAAACCTAGAGATGGATGGTGAGACAATAAAAAAATTGGTATGAAATAGGTTATATTATACTGAACTCATTTCGAGAAATTCAAATGTTTTAAAACATGAAATACCTCAAATATCAGATGCATGGTTTGAATCATTTTTGAGATAAACATGATGGTACCTCTTCCTTAGAACACACTCTTTATATGCTTTAAAATATGGATTGAAAGAATATGAAGAAACTAAGAAAAGAAACAAAAAATCGATGATCTTTAACACTTTAATGGTTGATGCATGGTTTACTATAATTGTACATCAACCATTTGAAATGACCAGTATCCCCAAAATAATAAATTTTAATGAAAACTATCAAGAAAAATATTTTAAAAAAAATAGATAATATTAAATAATATAATTTTTAAAATGGAATTTTTTGTTTGATAATTCTCCCAGCCATTCCAAATTCCATCCATGATAAGTATGTGCACAATCTAATCAAAGATTATGTTATGTAATTTATCTTTTTCATAGGATTATCATTAAAATGTACCATACCAACAATTTTTTTCTATATAATCCTAAATTATGGTATTGATTTCCTTACAACACCATCACATTGGAGTTGAAAATGTAAATTTTTCTTTTAGTTACAGAAATATCATGTTCCATATCAAAATAACCCGAATTAAATATCTGTGAGTGGTCAAAGATAATCATATTCAAAGAGGATACATGGAAATTTTCATGAATTGAAGTAAAATAAAATCGTTATTCCATGTGTTACGCGACCTTCCAAGTACTCTCAGTTATATTGGAAGGTCTGACATATCTCAAAGAAAGTATCTCATGATTCCTAAGAAAATGATATCCCAAATAAGGTGTCACCTTCAAAAAAACTATTCACCCAATAATAATTATATGGTCCATTGTTGATAGACTTTATATGGCTTGTAAAAACTCTAGATAATCATAAAATGATACCTAATAATATTAAACATTCCTATCACCACCAGTACTATTATTGACCCCACTGAAGAAGTCACTTATACTTAACCACAACATAATAGGAACTATTAAGGCCACCCATTTAATTCTTCAAATATAGAGATATTTATTTTGGAATGGTAACTATTATTAGAGAAAACTCTTCCTATATCCTATGGTTGTCCTAAGAACCACAAAATTCTAAAATGAAGGCAAGAAACATATACTCTCAATTTTGGCTCACACACTATGTTTGTCCATCTATTTGGTGATGGCATGTTGTGTTTTGATTAACCTATTATCCCATTTATTTTTTATGTCCCTAAATGAGTAATGATTATAATTTGGGATCTCTATTATAAATGATAGAGGATGGTACCCTGTGATGTCTCACAATTTCCTAAAAATATAGTCTTCCAGTTCTTCTACTTTGGTAGTATCCATGATCATGATAAATTGCTAGGATTTATCCAAAAAATAAATTACCCAAAAAATGGAATTACATAAAAGGTGAGTATAGGATTTTATAATTAAAAAATTCATGTATATATCATACCATTTCATTTAAAGAATAATAAGAGAATTGAGTAATCCTGAGGTCTCAGGATTCCTAGATTTGATCTGGTTAGAAGTATAAAACTAGGAAAAAAATTGGAAATAACTCAACTAATTCATACACATTATAATTTTTGTGAAATTTCATAATTAAAATTGGAGGAACTAATATATATATCCCTCTTTCACTAGTTACATTCATTCATCACTATGTTCCTTGAAGACAATATAAAAAATATCTTCTATAACAAAGGATACCATTTGAAGAGAAGGAATTCTGGGACTAGTGTAAAATCTATTTCCAATGATGTGTCAATATGTGTATACTTAGTTGTGGATTAATTGATTATGTATATATAATTATTATGTATTCATTGAACATGATTTTTTTCTTGATTAATTATTTATTTTATTTAAATATTAAGTCATTTTAAATTGATCTTGAATGACAAATAAATGTGTTGATGGATTTTTTCACATTGTATACAACTAGTGATGACTAGGAAAAAATAAATTTCATAAATATGAATTGAAAAATTACATGCATTGTGTATTAATTCAAGAGGTTATTAGGAGGATCCCATGAAATAATAATGGTTTCTATGTATAATTTTTCATGATGGTTAATTAAGAATAGAAGAAGAGAATAAAAAAGATATTATCTTGGAAACATATTCTCAGAACGCATTGATATTATATGGTATATAGAAATTATTTTTTATTATGGTTTAAATTATTCAAAATTATTTCAACACCTACAATATAACATGAACTATCCCTCTACCATACATAAGGGGTATGATGGTCATCCCCGAGATGAAGTAATTCCCATGGAAGTAGTTCGAGTGGCATGTGAGGAAGAAATGTTCCCAAAGTGGGCCAGTGTATAAGGCCAATAGAATAACCAATCTGAGAGGTTTCACCATTGTGTGGGGAAACACCATGGTAGAGAGATTATTTACAATGCAGTGCCGAAGGAGGATGGGATTTTAGCTAGCACAATTCATGTCATGATGGATATACTAGAGCATAGGTATATCAATTATTTAATGTGGTGATAACTATGCGTGTTTATTATTCACCCATTATTAATACTGTAGAAATAAAATCTGTTATCTAATTAGGATCAAATGACCCACCCAATTATTCATGCAATGTTCCTTTCAAATTAAATTGATCACGTGAAGTGATTTTTGAAATTAGTTGTACAGTGCCATCATCATCAACATCTCTATGGGAAACCAATCACAAGGGCTCACGATAACCATCCACCACAAAAAAAATCATGAATTAGTAATAGATAATTGATACTCTCACATGAAGGGGAAAACATTACATGAAAAATTCACATGAACGAAATGGAAAACTCTAATACATCGTTTGATGATGAATGAATTATATGATAGTAGGGGGGAAACCAACTGAGCTACCAGGTGCTGTAACATGAAAGAATGAATAAAATCACCATAGAATTTCAAAATCATCTTTATTAAATAACATGATCATTTAATTATTCATGATAATGTGATATGTAGATTTTAAAAATTATTCATGTGATACATAGTGTAGTTGAGGATCTCACTATTATTGATCTCCTAATATCATAGGGTAATTAAAAAAAGTCCCCACATGAAATAAAAATTAGAGACAGGTAGTTTCTAATTTACTATAAAAACATAGATATATATTAGTTTTTCAGTCACTACAACATCTCAAGAAAATTATATATGCTCTCATGAGTAACATAGAAACCACATAATCTCTTTATGTGATGGAAGTCAACTCTCATATGATATATTCATGAAAATAATATTCCCACAAAACATCTGATCTCCCAATGTAATTATAAAATACATCCATGGAAATACTAACCATTTTATTAATATGAAATCCATGAGACTGTAGGTCTTGCGATGAAGAAGGATACCATGTGGACACCTCTTTTATTTTGAAGGATTCTACAGAAAATCAACCTATCTTATGATGTTAATTGATATAGACATGAACACATCTAGTGTCATGAGAAAGAAAAACTTGTGGTCCATAATATTTTAACAATGGGGTTTTTGAGACACATATTTCCTTCGGAAACATTTGTTGACACACATGCATGACATCATCAATTTTGAAATGTTTTTATGGAGACCATAGTGATTTCTTCTCAGATAGTTGAAAAGGAGTTTAATAAAAAATCCTTTTGAAACAGATGATATGAACACAAAAATACCCTTTTCAATTTAATGTAGTGGATATAGACCAGTGAACACCTACTATCCTATGATGATAGATAATAAAACAACCAATTTATTATAAGAGGTTTTATGAAATTCATGACCACCATTTTCTTATAAATAAGTAACCCAAGAGACATTCAGATCTTATGAATATATTGAAGCAGACTTGTGGAAACAACCTATTTCATGAGAAATTATCTTGAGAAGCATTTTATTGTTATGAAATTAAATTGGAAAAGCCTTACTTGGATTATTATATGATAGTGAACATATCTTACACCTTTTTATATCATTCTCTCTAAATGATTCCTCTTGGAATTGAAAAAGTGGTTACATTCAGATCATGAAATGTATTACATTAACATGTTAATGTAAATTTATTTATATGAGCTATATAAACCCTTAAATCACATAAAATAATGTAGTTTCTAATTCTTTTTAATCCATGAATGATGTTTGGTTATTTGAGAATGAAACAGGATTTATTATTAGAAGAGTTTTTACATGAGTGGATTGTGTTGGATTATTCTAGAAGATTGACGAGGTCGATATTGTTCATGATATTTGATGCATAAAAAAATTTATGACGAAATTGTGTACCCCATTTTTACACATTTTAGTGAGGTTGAAACGTCATTAAAAAGATAAAAATACCAAGAATTATTGCATTGAATAAAATTTTCATTAGAGGTGATTAGAATTAATTTATAAATGCCAACATATTTCTTTAGATATAGTTGATGTTACATGATAATTTCATGATAATTTTAGATCCCACAAGCTCATTGAGTATGATAAAAGATCACTTTATAGTGGATCAATCCTTCATCAAATGTGAAGTCTTCTAGTTGGTGTTGTGAGTAGTTGAATAATTTTTGTTAGAGATAAGAGTAGAAGATGTCTCTCAGTTAAAGACAGAGTAATAATTTTGGTAGATGGAGATATAATAATATGAAATCTCATGGTTTGATATGGATTATATTTACTCACTCATTTTAAAAGTGACAAATCAATTTTTGGGGAACAACATGTTTTAAATTAGGTCTTTGTAATAATCCTTTTAAATATTGTTTACATATCTCTTAATTTATATTCTACTCATGAAGTGATATTGATAGATAATATTGAGTGAATCGTGAATATTAAAATGTTATAAAAGTTTAATTTTAAAGAAAATGGACTCATAAAATTAAATCACCAACTTAGTCCTCCCAATTAAGTGGTTAATCGGTCATTGGGTTTACCTGTGGTACTAAAGGGTCAAGATCCCACTAAAGATCCATGAAGTATTATGAATGATAGATAGTATTTATTATATCAGAATGCTATGTGTCAAAAAAATTTATGTGATGAATTATCATGGTTGGACGATTATGATGCTACCCTATATCCTATTTGTTGGTCTACAAAGGAGAGATGCTACTAAAGTTGGTTTTCCACCCATTGTTGATGATGATTCTGTGCAACATGATCGCAATAAAAATATGATGGTAGATGGAATGGTTAAAAATTCAATCTTTAGGTATCTAACATAAAATTTATTCCTAAAGGACATGGGTCTCTAGAATACTAAAGAGATTTGGATAAATACAGAAGAAGCTATGGAGGTAATTTCAATGTAAAGGAATCCAATTTAATATTTTCGATCTGTATAATTGAATACATTAAAATAAATTTAGAAGAAATTATTTATGACTATTTCCCTAGAGTGTATGAGATATTCAGAAACATTTGAGGATTTAGTGAGAATATGGATGACTCAATCATTTTCGAAAAATTCATGGGAAATTTTCCTGATAAATTTATTTCAAAATTTTCCGCCTTTTAAGCTAGATATGAATTATTAATTATGAACAAAACACCACTCTAATATACTGTGATATTAGAAAAAATATATATATTAATAAAAATATAAAACTAATATACCCTTGTAATCGATTGGAATGGGAAAGGTCATAGATGAATAGACAGAAGAATATGATGATTCATATATTGAATAGGATAATGATTACGTCAATCATTTTTTCCCTTACATATAATTTTTTTAGGGGGAAAGATGATGTGTAAGAACAATAATCATTTTATATTCTTCAAATTCAGTATCAGATTTCATTTTTCAATAAATTTCCAAAAAATAATGTTAAAGTATCAAAATTATAATTAGAATCATATGGTCAACGATTTGATAAACATAAATTGTATTAGAATATGATGAAACACCATTTTAATGAGAATAGAAATATTACAAGAAAGAAAAATAGCGATTCATCATCAATGGGTTCTTCAAATAATTAATTTTTCTTATTTTCTCATGAAAAAAATAACTTATTCATCGAGAAGTAATGATGATGAAGAGGAAAGAATTGAACTTAATTTTATGCTAAAATAATAATTGAATTGTGCATATAATAAATCAAATATATCGATGAATAAAGGAATAATCCTGATAAATAAATTAATACATTTTCTTCTAAAAAAATTATGAATGAAATTTTTCTTAATGATGAAGAAAAGGATTTGATGAGGAAATATGTGTCATCATTTAGTTAAATTAAAATGCTCTAAATAGGAACTAATGAACAAGATATGCTTATATATGATCTTGAAAATAAATTGACTAATATAGAGAAGAATTTATTTGAGACACAACCCATATGTTTCACAATTCAACATGAGTTGAATATGTCTAGAAAAAATTTCGAAAAATATATTAAGGTGAATTGACAAACATCTCACATTGGAGGGAAGAAATACAGAAGTTAACTTAATAATTATTCTATAAATTTTACTTATAATAGCATTGTTGTGGTATCCATTGTTTAGAATTTAAACTCCAATGTTTATAACATGAATTGAATATGTAAAGAAAATATTCCAAAAAATATATTATTGTGAATTGATAAACATCTCAAGTTCGAGGGATGAAATGAAGAGATGAACTTAATAATTATTCTAGAAATTTTACTTATAATAGCATAGTTGTGAGATACAATGTTTAGAATATGATGTCCAATGATAATTAGATTAAATCACCCATATTTTGGGAGGATAAAATTTTTACATTAAGGTAAAAACCCCCAGGAAAATCCAATAACAACAATTATTGGGATTCATCTTGAATAAATCCTCGAAATTTAAGTTTTAATGATTTTTTATTATGGTTAGAATGAAAAAAAGTCATACTCTTATAGGTTTAATATTTCATTTCCATTAATGGGGTAAGAATCAAGGGGGGATTAAAATTAGATTAGGGGGAAAATATATCAATAAAAAGAACATGATAATATGTGTACACCACTAAGATATGAACAAAACATTTTTCATATTCTGGAAGACATTTTTTCCTAATGAATTTTGGATGATCATAAAATAAGGTATTTAAGAAAATGTTATAAAGTTAAGTTTTAGATACTATGAAATGGGGAACTAACATAATAAAAATAATTAAAGTTCATTTATAGATTTTGATAAAACTGAAAATGTCAAAGAAGAATTCCTATCTGTTTGGATATTTTATTTGAAACTAGCTAAAAAATTGGAGGAAGCTGAGAAACATTGTAAATGAAATGGTGAGAATCTAATATCAAAAAAGTGGTGTAAACTGATAAGAATTTATCAATAATTTGAAACCTGAAACTATATAAAGTTGAAGTTGAAATTTTTAATCAACATAAAGATTAATTTCAAGGTAAGAAATAAGATTTATATACTAATGAGACTGAAATCAAGATAAGTAATCCAAATAAATCTTCCCCTGATGATATTGTTTGAAAAGAATGGGCCAGATTCATAGGAAGCTCTCACTATGAATGTTACTTTTTAGAAACAAAGAGTTTACTCACAAATACCGATTATTTAATGTATTTTGAACAAATAATGAATGTAATTTATGGAGGTATATAAGGTTATAAATTCAAGAGAACATAAGGATATTTTCCATTTTGGACTCTACTAACTTACATGGAATTGAAAAAATTGATATCATCCTGTAAGGGGGAGCTTAATGTTTTTCACCAGATCATTATGATGTATTTTCTGGTGTATGTGATAGATTTATCATTAAATTGTCTAATATGATAATTTACAACACCTTTAATGTGAATTGATAAATGTTAAGAATTATTTCACATTCATAGTTTTTATATATTTCTTATACTTCCATGGTATTGTCACTCTTTTTTTCGACACAGAGTTAGACCTTAGAGACTTAATGATGATTAACTATATGACCATTAATATGATAACCATTTGCGAACAATTCTATCATATTAGATCTTGTTTTTTAAAAGAATCCCCACTTTTATATTACATTTTTTTCAATAAAGAGGAGTAAATTTTAAGAAACATATTAACTCTTATAATGTTTGATAAATAGGTATTGATAACAAAATACAATGGGGGAGATTGATTGGTCTAATTTTTCATCTATATTCAATGATGTGTTAATATTTTTTTAGTGGGATGTAGATGAAAAAATGATTCCAAAAGAATTTTTATGGATTCATATACTTGGATGTAATTATTTAGAAATTACCCATGTTATTTAAATCTAGAATTTTTTTGAAGTGGTCTTAAATGATTAATAAATATGATGATGGTGTTTTCCATATTGTATAAAACAACTGAAATCCATGAAAAAAATAATTTGATTTTGAAGAACTAAATAATTACATGCATTTTGTTTTAATGAATTAGTATGTGAGGTGGATCCCTAGAAATAATAAAATACCATATATATAATATTTCAATTAGATTAGTTTAGAGGAGAATAAGAGAAGTGAAGATTATTTGTCTTGGATAAATAATTGATGAAGGGTTTAATATTATTTTTTAAATGCAATTTATTTATGAATTAGTGTTTCCATGAATAAAAATTAATATAGCCCCAATATGCTACCAATGATTATTCCTCAACCACACCTAGGGGGCCCGAGGGTTAAACGCCATTTTATGGCCTACTTAAGTAAGAAGGAAGGGAACGTGTGTGTAAAGAGAACACCCATAGTGGGACAATGTATAAAGGCTAATAAATATTTTATATTCATGGTGGAGCCACTATCCAAGGCTGCAAAATTGTACAAAAAATGTTTTACAAGGAAGTACAATATGGGGAGAGGATTTCAGGTCGATCCAATTCATTCCAATATTGATATTCCAGGGCAGAGACTCATCTAAGATTCAATGTGGGACAAGTTATGTGTTGGTAATTTTCCACCATATATAAAATTCCGTAAATAACATGATATGTCAGAAAAAATTCATTTAATATACCCATTATTTCACAGAAAGTGCCTTTTTAATTGAGTTGATCCCAAACAGTGATTTTTGAAATCAGTTGCGTAGTACGATCATATTCAACATCTCCATGGTCAACTGATTTTCTGAGATCAGGAAACCTGACCACCAAAAGACATCAGGAATTATCCAAGGATAATAGATGATTTATAATGAAGTAAAAGATGTTTCATGAAGAAGTCACATGATTGAAATGAAAAAGTCAATGACATCACGTGATGGCATGATATTAAAGTGACCACCCACTAAGAATCCAAGTGGCATCACATGGGGGAATGGGGATAGTAACCATAATATCAAATGATCGTTAATGATCCATAACATGACCAAATAATTGATCTTGTGAATGGGACATCATAATTAAAATCATCAACCCATCGCAACATGGAGAAGCTGATGATCTAATTATTTTTGAACTATTAGAATCATCCTGGAATTTGAATAATTCCACACAAGTTATTTAATTTGGAGATAGACAATATCTAAATGTCTAAAAAATGGAGGAAGATCCAAGTGTTTGGGTTACTAGATTTTTGGGAGAATGAGAGATAATATATCATGAGTATCATTATATCTGATTAAACTTTTCACCTGAAACAATTATGTGCTTGTGTGATCTAATCACACAACGGTGATTTCTACAAGACATATAATCCCATGAAATTATTTTAGAATATATAAATGGACTTACTTACATTATCATGAAGAATAAAATCCCATGAAAATAAGTTTGGAATAAAATATAAGATACCCCATAGAAACCTCTTCTATTGCAAATGATGCCACAAACAATCATCTTTTCATGCAAAGTCCATTGAGATATCCATTTGGATGCAAATAAAAAAACCATGTGTCATTCTATTCTTGAGAAGTGTTTGATGAGATGCCCCTTATATCATGAAACATGTTTGGATACTCCTATGTAAAATATCCTATCTTTCTATGGATTTGAATAAGATCTACATGATTATTTATTATGAAAGAAAAGAATCTTGCAAGATGTAGTCCTTGGGAAAAGGCAGATAAAATGACAAAAAACCCATTCTCATTAAATGATATTTGAGATAGACCAGTGTAAACCTCTTGTACAATGAAAAACGTTTTTGATACCACCATCTTCATGTGAATGGATTTAATAAATCATGTCCAGGCATTGTCTCGTGAAGGGGAAACCCATGATACATTCATATCCTGAGAAGAGATAGATACAAACCAAGGGTAAAAACATGTTTCATGTGAATGTATATTAAGAAGCATCTATTTTATATGTCAAGGCCTTTGGAAAGCATTTATTTTTATATTCTATGGTATTTAACATATCATATATCAATATTTAGATCAGGTTCTTTACATGATTTTTTGATAAAGAGAATAAGTAGTTGTATATATATCATGAAATACATTGAATGTACATGTGAACACAAACATGAGTTTTTAATATATCTGAAAACAATATCACATAAAATAAAAACATGTGAGATTAAATGAAATTCTTACATAATGATTTTTTATATGAGATTTAACTTGGACAAATTATCATAATATATTTTATCTAAGTTGGTAGTGTTTGAGGATTCATGAAGATAAAATTGAGTAAAATTGTGTAAGATCCTTCTTGTATATAATTATTCTTGAAGAAATTTTTTGAAACCCATTAACACCTTATAGTGAGATCAAGAATTCCTTTATATGTATGAAAATTCTAATTATTATTGAACTAATGAAACTAGTCATTAAAGTTGATCATAATTAATTAGGAAAGGCAGAAATAGATCTTCAGTTATTGTAAACGTTATGTGATGTGTACACATGAATGTCAGATACTAAAAGATACTTCAATAATAGTAAATCATGGTGGAGGTGTATTCCCTGGTACATTATAATTATTTTAGCTTGTACTATAGTAGGTACTATAGTAGGTATCGTTCGATACTCCATCATCCAGAACAATTCATCTATTTGGGACTCTAGGCCACCAGCTTGGTCATTAGGTCCTATAAGGATTTTGGGCCACCCAAGGCCTTCGAGTGAGAAATTTTTCAAGGACTTATGTCCAAATTAAGACCTTAGGGCCACCCTAAGTCCTTTGGGTCACATAAATATATATGTACTAGTTATACTATAAGGGTAATGTCTTCACATGGGGATTCAAGGCAGACACATTCACTAGATAAGAGCTAACCGAAATTAGAAGAATGAGAGGGTACATATTTTCCTTAGTACTGGTCATGTGAAACATTGAATGGGATAGCTAGTAGACGAGCCCTGCTAAGGTGGATTGCTGGTATCATGATATATGCTAGAGAGTAGAAGTTCCATGTTGTCTGGTTTGGGTGATTCCCTCTAGGACCTACGGGTCATGTTTTTGTCTCTATTACTTTGGACCTTGTAAGGGTTCTGTATCACCCCTTGAATGGTGGATTATCAAAATAATAAAATAATGAAGGCCTTTGGGAAATTCTATCCATCCATTCATCATTTTTTATGTATTTAAGTTGGTTATAGGAGTGGTTGAATTATTTTTGTTGGACTAAGGAGAAGAAGGAGTCTCTCAGTTGATGATAGAGCAAGATGTCTTGTTGAATGAGCTACAAGAAAATAGAGACTCTTAGTTGATTATGATAATTGTACTCTGTTTTCGATAGTGAATAATTTTAGTTGGAAACCCACATGGAAATTTTTATGTCTTTTTTACGTGTAACTATTGTGTGGTACTCCCTCTATTATTGCCATTGCACATGATGTGAAATTGAGAAATTATTTTTAGTGGATCAAGAACCTAAAAAAGTTCTATATGATGAATTTTATGGAATGAGGATCTATAAAAAGAAAAAATTGATTCACCCATCCACACTCAGAGGTCAGTCTGGATGGGGACACTGCAATGACCATTCTTTTTCTACCTCTCCATTATTATAATTTTATTTCAACACTAACACATATCATACCTTTGTTTCTATTCCTAAAAAATATCTACAAGAGACGACATGATCTATATTATAGCCATGAAAAATGCCTCATTTTCTTTTTTTATTTCCATATGATTCTGTAAGAAAACACCATGATATTATACTAATGGGTAGACTCCTTTAGAGACTTATATGGAAAAATAATTCATCATGAATTAGTGACCACATTAGAATTATCTATGGTATAGATAATGTAAAAATGAAACCCTTGTGGGAACTCAACCCTTCATTTCTTATTTAAATTTAGGTCTCTATGGGAGAATATATAACTTAATATTTCAGGATAAAAATAAAAAAACCATTCCAAAAAATGTAGTGGTCTTAACATTGTATAGTGTGAATTAATGATGTGAGTTAGAGGTCATTGGTTGTCAAATTCCTCTCACATGACTATAGTTGGTTCTAGAAGTACACCACCTCATGTTCAACCTACAAAATAACAAAAAAAATATTCCTACCTAATTAATCATAATAGACTATATATACTAGGCCATCATCAGGTATATTTAACATATTGGATAATTTCTAATTCCACTTGTTCGTCCAAAAACATTCATTACCTAATATCTTGCAAGAGTTATTTACCCCTTTTTATATAAAATATTTTAAAGGTGATACACAATTTGAGATGTTTTTGAAAAACTATATGTAGTAACCTAATAGGCCCAAGATGCTCTTGATTTTAAAAAATCATAATATGCTCCCAAGAAATAATTTCCCTTACCATTTCTAGATCAATCAAGTTCCCATGTTCTAATATCACATGTAACAGAAACATTACTTCTTGAATACAAAAAATAAACATCAATCACTTTACATAAAGGGGATGATCCATTATTCATCCAAAAATGATTCCCAAATGTTATATTATATATTCTTCTAATTTTTAACACATTAGGATTTCATCCATAACTACTATGATAATAGAGTTGATATATATATATATATATAATAGTTCATGAATTCCAAGAAAACAATAGGATCACATTTAAATCAAGAAAACATCACTGATACTTGAAGTGGTTGTGTCAGCTCTAAAATACATTTTTAGGGAACTCAGCTTCATTCAAACTTACCTGGATGTACCATGAGTGTAGACCATTGTTAAAAAATTATCACACAATTTTAATCTATATATGATATTGTTTATATAGGGTAATGGATGATTATATTTAATTATAAACAAATTTAATATCTAATATTTATCATGTAAATAATACGATCCATCAATTTTATTGGAAAGAATTTCCATGGATGGCTGTAGGGATATCCACTGATAGATGAATCCCCTAGAATCAATATCATCCATCTGGATCATAAATTCCATCAACTAATTTGGGGATATAAAATATGAAGGGATAGATATATATTGAATATATGGAACCAATTCGGTGGTAAAATCCAAATAATTACTTAGAGGTAATCTTAAGAAATCCTTTTATAAAATATAATAAAACTCACCAGTCATAAGAGGTAGTTCACTTCATAAACAACAATTATTATCTTTAAAAAGAAAACATGATACTAGGTAGATGAGCCTGCATGACTCTAGAAATTGGCATACTACATGTCCAGACATTGGATCTCATTGCAAATGAATATTTTAGTGCTCTTATGAAATCTATGAAGGTATCATTTTAATGTTAGAAATAAATTTAATATCATAACAACATCATTAAATTCATCTCTATGATTACATCAATGAGTTCCATCTCTAGTAAGAGCAATTACAAATCCTCTCAACATCAGACATAGAAACAACATAGAATAGTAAATGGAAACCCCACATCATCCTCTTCCAGTGATGTGTAACTATCTTAATGAAAAATCTCATGAACTCTATCATGGTCATTACATAGTCTATAATGTTTAGAGACCTGAATGATTGAGAACAATCTCTAATGAATAAATCAATTTCCATCAGTTATGTTATGGTATTGGTTCCTCTAACTATCATAGTTCCCATGTTAGATTCCATCGAATCATGATCAAATGCATGAAGCTGATTCATAATAATATTAGCATGCGTTCAACTTGTAACCAATGTCTCTACACAATGATGACTATATCATCAATAATACTTATCAGTTCAATTATTTCTAACAAATCTAGCCAACATATCCCTAGAAGAATCATTCTGTGATGTGGTCCCTTGGGGATAAGTAGAACCCACACCACTCTAAGTGGGTGAAAAAACACCTCTATAAATATCCCTTTTTTGACACTCATTAAATTCTTTACGTAGAACCTGATACATTGATTATATGTCTATAATGATTCGACATTTATGGAAATATAAAATCCCACCACTTGTAGGTACACAGACAATAGTTATGGTGGATATGTTAAATAACCACCACCACATTTTACCTAAACATACTACTAATGTTTCTATTCAGTATATGTTTTTCCTCTTATAGCAGGCATTGGGGGAATCCTTGTCAGACCTAACATATTTATTGGTCAATCACCACCATAAAATTTTAATCAACTACTTTAGTATATGTCTTAAAATAAATAAGGAATAACTGGGATAATATGATAGGTAATAAACCAATATTAAACCAAAAAATCCTTTAACCTATCTTTGGTTGTCATCTCAAAAGAAAAATAGAACTAATATGGAATAAAATTTGTACATCCTATCACTACGATATCCCCTTTAAAGAGGCCAGGAATTACGGAAACCTGGTCATCTTGAAGGTCTCATGAAAAACATCTTATAAAATATTTAATTGAATTTCTTGCACTCCATATTATCATTTTTCATATATTTCTCCATCGATACCCACCACCTACAATTGGAACCGTCCGACCAAAAATAATCACAGTTCACCTTGACAGCCATATGAGTACATAAAAACTCAAATATCTGCTCAATATTCTCAATAAACTTTTATGTATCCCGTGGTTTTGATATTATATTAAATGTATGGATGTAATATTATACGGAAGTCACTAAAAACTAATATTTGGTCTTTATCCATTAGTTGTGATCTAATTAAGATTAGAGTCCCCTCCCTGATCTTGTTATCAGGAACCCTTAACCACTACCTCAAAATGCATATGATCAACTGGTTGGTCAACTTGTAGAAAATTATATTTGATCTCCTCCCATTGTTTCGAAACATTTATTTAGAATAGAATGTAAATAAAAAAAATAAAAAAAAGGATAATAGTGGTTCCATAAATACAATAAATCAATAGGAATCATGAAAATGAAATAATAAATAATATAAATAAATCACAAATAAACAATTTAATAATTAAAAAAACCTTATCTATTAATACATGAACAATCTATAACCCTTGAATCACAGAAAATGTGGGATTTAGAAAATTTCTTTATATTATATAGTAACCAAGGGTCTGTCACATGGTGGGTTGGCTAGACGCCCCACTCCCCACTAGCACCTCCATCCCCAAAATTTCCTACCTACTATCTATCTATAATTCTAAATTTAACATGTTCCAATGAAAAGGGGAAAACTGGATCTAATACCATTTTTTCTTGAATATAACAAGGTTTCTATCTGATCCAACACACTACCTAGATTAGGACATGGTTCAAAGGTTATTACTAATCCCCACATTCTATAAACTAAGGATTGGGAATCAAGGAACTCCTTTGAGAACTATTTACCCACTATTTCAACCCACATCAAAATAAATACATCATAATGAGAATCCAATAAAATAACCATCACATAAACCATAAAAAAATATTATACATGAGTATAAAAAAATTCATCTATGGAAATTTACAGTATATATTATAGAAGAGGAGTTCAATAAAAACCCACCTATCCCATCATGATACTAGCGTTGAACACCTACCATGTAACCACCATCAACCATTCTATAAAATCTAGAAATTATACCCACATCCTCCATGTGAAGCCTTTACCTTAATTATTTCATAAAAACCAAGTCTAAGTATATTAATTGGTTATATGTAGGGTGTTATTTCACATTTACAATAGGATCCTACCAAAATTTCCATGGATAACCATTATTATACAAAAATAAATTTGGTAGTTTTAAATATATTTTTTTATTTCCATGACCTAATTTTAGCTTTTAATAAATACCAATAGAATAATAAAAACAAATAAATGAGAATATAAAGAAACATAATCACTATAAGCATACCTAGAGATACTTAAGATTGATTTACCTAGAAATTACATTTATTTTACGGAATACATAATATATTACATAAATAAACGCCCAAAACTATTTTAGTTTAGTTTCTTGGAAAATTTGGAACATAATTTCCTAATAAATGTGAAATATCTTCAACATATCCTATAAAGATCTTGCCTTTTTGTTTTCCTACTTAAAACCATTATTTATATCCTTGGAAAAAGAAAATATAAAAATTGGGAGCTCAAATGCTTAGTATGGGTAAACATGGAGAGCATAAAACAAACCATAAATATTTTAACATAAAAACAATAACATAATGATTAAACATCAAAATCATGATTCATGAAATAATTCCTGGTAGTATGTAAGGCATATATCATAATGGAACATAAACCATGATAAAAGATAATTGGCATAAAACATGTAGTTGTTACATACATATAAGAATATAATACCATTTTCATATAATCCAAGGTATTGTTTCCAAGACCATAAGAGTGGAAAAAGTCCATAACTAAAATAGGTTTATATTCCTTTCTAGCCATGTAATACTGAACTATATTTACATACTGATTCGGCCCTATATTATTAACTGTATTTACTTGTTGTTCCATTAATGTATATCTCATGATATATAAATTAGTATCCAATGCATTAGAGGGAGATATAGGACCCTCCCATATCATAGTGAAATAATTCTTACATGTTCCACAAAAACATAAATATTTCATCATAGCAAAACCCATGAAATAAAATGGGTCTCTTAATCATTATTCCCTCACCACAAAATCCATATAAAGTATCCTCTATCATTACAAAACTCTAATAATAGTAATAATTGGAATAGAATCATAAATCTATTTAAAGAGCATAATATTAGATGAAAAATAATTTTTATTAAACACTTGAACTTAATTCTTGAGGAAAATATCATTTTTATCCAAAAACATTTTCTTTTCTCAAAATACTGTGCAATGTATAAATAAAAGAATTCTGTCGAAAATACACGTGTAAACTTTTAGAGGATAATTCATTGAAATACATAATCATGAAATAGAAAAAATACCAATTTATGCTATATAAGTTAAAAAAACATTATCCTCGAACTTCTTCTAGAAATGTAAAAAAGTTCCTTGTATGGAAATAAAAAGAAATTTTCCTTCCATTCCACATAGTAAATGTCAAGATGGGTAAAAATGACATTAAATATACATAGAAGAATATTAAATTTTTTTAGGTAACATGGACTTTGATGATAAATATTTCCCCATTATATTCATCAAAATAAAAAATCCCGGATAAAAACGAGATTGTCAATGTTATCCCATACCATAGGTCTGATATGCTTTGTATGTATCCAAACATCCTCTTCCTCAACGTGCCTCATTTATATTTTTTTCTAGGGCACTAGAGTTATTCCTTTGAAAATAAAATAACCTCTACAATATGACTAAAGATGTTTAGAAGAGAAATGGTCAGGGTTTGGTCGAGATTTAAGGCTCAAAATGGATTGAATAAGAGAGGTATGAGGAGCCCTTTTATAAAAGGGGAGAGGGGTACTTTAGGAATGTCTGAAAATATTTATTAATTATAAATTTATTTTCGATTTAAAATATTCAAAAACATATTTAATTATAATATAATATTATTTTGTTTTGAATACCTATTTTCCAATAATTTTTTGACAAGTTTTAAATATTTTTTTTATCCTTATCCTTTTTGTTTAACCCGTATTTTAACCTTTTTAATCATACAATGATATCGTGTTATTTATATATTTTGGGTTAAAGTAATTACCATATCATATAAAACGACCTAAAAAGTTTATTTATTACATATCTGGACATATATTAACAATTTTCATGAATTTTATATTTTTTGGAATTTAAAATCATTTATTAAAATAAATTATGCTTTTATTTATAAATAATGTAATTTTTTGACACTATTCATACTTGACTTTTAAAAATTCACAAAAATTGCATTCCTTCAAAAAAATGCATAAACATATCCCTAAAATATCAATTTCATCCAAAAATTTTATGGATGGCCTAAAAATTCTCAAATTATATTTTTTTAAATTTAAAAATTCATTTATTTAAATATTTCATTATTGATGTAATCACAAAAACATAATTGTGTCTTATATAAATATATATATAATTTCAAAATATTATAAATAAAATACAATGATTTAGTAAATCTTTTTATCTTTGTAATGACTATTTATAGAGATATATATATCAATTATATAACCCCATATTAAAATCTATTTAGTTAAAGATATATGTTTATGTTATAATTGTCATTACTTTAAATTAATTCTTATAAAATGTCATGTTCACATCCATGTGAATCCATGGGGTCCCAAAACTGTCCCTAGGATTCACATGGTCTCTAATTTTTCAAAAAATAAGATTAGGAAATTGGTTAAGGTTGTTTAATATTATTATAATATAATTTTAACCCTTATTTCCAAATTTACCCTTTAACCATGGTAAACAAAATAATTATTGAAGTTACTATTCAAAATGTCAAAAAATAAAAGGTGCATATTTTTACAATTTGGAAATTATGATTACAAATATGAAATCAATATTTTCAAATTAAAAACACATAAGTTGGAGCAATTAATTTAAAATTAACTCTCCTTATCAAAACCAAAATGTGGGTTTATAAGAAGTAATAACTATCAAATTATTGACATCTGCTTACATCTAATTTCAATGTGAAATTCTATACAATGACCAAAACTGGAAGAACTTATTAAAATATTATAAAATTATACTTTAAACCCAATTAATAATAAAATATAAAAATATAAATAAATTATATAAAAATGATGTTTTAAATTAAAATCCAATATTTTTTTCTATTCATTAAAATTTTAATTTTTTTAGAAAAATAACTGAAATTAAAAAAAGTATATTTTTATGTCATTCTTATAAATAAGAATATTAATTTGTCAAATTTAACTTATCAATGTTCCAAAAAACTAGATTTAAAATGAGTTCACCATCAAAAGGTAGTAAATGTGTGTTTTTTGAAAAATAATTCTTTTATCTGAAAAAATGATTTTGTTCTCATATCATGTGCTAGAAAATGTGTAAGATGAATTATAATGATACATAAAATTCAATATTTGGTTAATACTATTCATAATGGCTAGTTTATATCCCATTAAAAAAATAATATTTTAATAATATATTATTGTTTAGTGAAACTAAAAATAGCGTACAACGTATTCTATTGGGAAAGGTAGCTCTTGTGTGTAACACAAGACAATTTAGGGATTCATGTATTGAAATATTCCTTTGGTGTTGCGTATAACATAATAAAAACTTTTTTTATTTTCACATTGAACAAAATCTTTACTTAGGGTTAAGTTATATTAAAAAACATGAAATTGTGTGCAACACAAGCCAAGAATAGTGTTATGTATACTGAAAGCTAATACTGTGTTCTGTACTGTGGAAGATACACTTTGTGTATCATACAACACATGAAATCAAATAAATTAAAAATAGTCTATCTCATAAAATCTAGTGGTGTTACATTCTACACCCTTAAAATGAAGTTCTCCCTCAAAATTCTCCGGGGGTATAAATGGTTTACTACTTGTATGTTTCATACATAGAAACCCATATCATAAAGATGGATATTAAAACATAATTTTAAAAAGAAAAGTTATAAACATATCTATTACAAAATTTAACTCATCATTGGGTTTCAACAAAGGAGAACATAGGTGGAAATTGAAAACATGGATATGAAAGTGTAATCTAGCCATCATGTTCTAATAGATAGTTATAGATAAAATAGTTTGGAGAAAGTTTACTACCAGAATTCCTTAAATCTGCGATGATTTAAGGGACCATCTGATTTATCAGATAATATGTTTCCAGGATAACATTTTTTGTTTTCAATGTCTTTTTCCTCATGATGATGAATGATTTTCATGAGAAGAACTATTTACTTGATTTCACCATCGTAGATCATTATCTAGAAAATTCTCCACTTCATCACTTTTTTAATGAAATGAAGTAGAATTTTTCAATCATGAAGTTTTAGCATATCAGGTGATATAAAAATAGGTCATTCAACCTGTCTTTACAAAATAGTTAGAACAAGTTATCAAATATGAATAAGTCAACCTATAGTGAGGCAATAAATTAATATAACAGACATAAACAATAATATAAATTATACTATTAAAAATGGATGAAATTACAATCCATCCAAATACTAAAAATATAAAACTATAGAAGTAGGGGAAATAAATCTACATAATAGTTTTCTCCCATATCTAATTTGTTAGTTCTTGGTTGTCTCATTCCAATCATTTGAATACCTAAATCATGTATTCTTTTTAAAATTGATGATAACATTATTTTACATAGAACCTTGGTAAAAACATACATTTGATCAAAATTAACTCATTACACACTCCAAAATTACCAAACATTCAATCCATGAAAGAAGTTTTCCCTTATTTTAGTCACGAGTTCATAAATACTATAAAACATCTCATTATCACCTTATCCCTTCATTATGTTCGTATTATTTTCTTTCCAAAAATATTTCAATCACTTTTCATGGTTACCGATAGCATATAATTATTGAAAACCACTATAAACCAATAAATATATATTCATATATTCCATAATAATATAAATGAGATTCCACAACCCTATTTTGGAAGCCCATTACATAAACACTTAACCATCCCACCATTTCGTTGTCATAATCAACATCACCAATAGTGATTTCAAGTGAATTCCCATTTTATTTTTCCTTGAGTGGTTGTTGATGTCAATCATAATTTACCATTGAATTAGGGAATTAGTTAATATAATACCCTATTTCCTTGAACTTGAAGCATTGAAGTGTTGGTGGTGTGTTCTCAGTAGTCTTTTATTTATTCACATAATTAGAATCCTTTTTCCACTTAAAATATCACGCAACTGCTCAATGACCTTATTTTCCACATTTTAATCATTTTCTAGTCAAATTAAGACAATATACATCATGACTCTTTCCACACATTCAGAATAATGAATCATTTATATTGTTTTCACCATTGATTTTAGATTCATCCTTGATCTCCATCTTTGGTTTCTTGTCAAAATAATGAGATGGATTTGTAACACCAACATCAAATTATACCATGATATCACAACACACAATCTCGTCCTAGCTAATGAAGTCTCCTATAGCTAATGATATTTGAATAATTGGTATTAATCCCCTGAATAATCAATCAACATTACTTACATGTTGGATGATAAATCCAAAATCATACCTTGTAAGCCTTGTATAATCTCTTTCTATATACCTACATATTCATCATCATCTAGATTAAGATCAAGGAACTCCTTTTCAATATTCTTACAAAGAATATGAGGGATTTTCTTATTGAAAAATAAGTACTTAATATCATCTAATTCCATTTTTCTATTTCATATTGGTGCTTTGTATTCTCAATTAGATTATACTGATTGTCTACTTCACCTTCTAAATGGTAAAAATAAAAAATCACTCATTCATGTTCCCAACAATGAAGGATGGAAATTATCTTTTCAATGGTACTGATCCATTGTTTGGGAACAAGTTGATCTTAAGACCCACTAAAATAACGTTCACATTTCCTCATGATGGACTTAATAGAATATTGTTCCCTTCTCTGCTCATTTGGAAGTCCAGAATGATCGATAGCTACTATATGTATAGAAATAAGATATTTCACAATATCTCCCATAAAATTTGGTGGTTTAGGACAATAATTGCATTACCTAGTGCATTGATCATTAACATAGGTTATTTCGGTTGTATCCAATGGTGAAACACAAAAAGAATAGTGTGAGAGGGAAAAATAATTCTAGGAAAACAACCTAATAATGGGAGAGTATATTTAATATCTAACTTATTAGGTTTAATCTATGATTATTCATGATCTTTATTATAATTATAGGATTGTAACATATATATGTACACAATAATAGGGAAATCCTTAAAAATACCTTATAAATATCTATAGGGATCTCACTAATGATTTCACATCCTAGTTTCAAAATGTTGACTAAAACTTCGCTCTGATACCAAATATAGATACCCAAGCATAAAGAATATATAAATTAATATTTTTTGTGGAATACGTAATACATTACAAAAATATATGTCCAATAACAGTATTATTTTAGTGTCTTTGGAAACATGGAACATAATTTTATAATCATGGTGATAGATCATCAACATCTCCTATAATGTTCTTTCCTTGTTGTTTTCCTACATAAAACCATTCTTTATATCCTAGGAAAAAGAAATCATAAATAGGGCTAGCTAAAATGCTCAGTATGGGTAAATATGGAGATCCTAAAAACCATAAACATTTCAGCCTCAAAAAATGAACATAATTTTTATACATCAGAATATTGACTCATGATATAAATCATTGATGTATATAAGGCATAGACCATAAAGGAACATTAAACATGATAAAATAGGATTGGAATACAAAATATTATTTTAGAATAACAATAAGTACATAATATTATTTCCATAGCATCCAAGACACTACTATCGAGACCATCATAGTGGACAACGTCCATTACTGAACCAGGTTTATTTTTCGTTCCTACCATTTATTACTAAACCAGATTTACTTTTCGTTCCAGTCCTGTATTACTGAATCATATTTACTTGATGTTCCAGTAATGTCTATCTCATGAGATATAATTATTTTCCTAATGAATTGGAGGGAGATATTGGTCTCAACCATATCATAGGTAAATCATTCTTATATATTCAAAAACAAAATAAATCAATCATAATTACATAACATAATAAATAAAACGGGTTTCTTAAACATCATTCCATCATAACATAGTACATATAAATTATCATTATATCATTAACAAACTGAAATTAATTAAATAATAGTGATTGAAACATCACCCTATTTGAAAATAAGCATCATATATAGAAAATAATTTAGATAAAACGATAGAACTTAATTCTTGAGTAAAATATCCTTTCATCAATAAAAAATTTCCTTTTCTAAAAATACCACACAATTTTAAAAGATATAAATTTAGTTGAAAATAATCAAGTAAACATGTATATGAAGCATCATAAAAATAAGGCATCATGAAACATTAAAAATATCCATTAATTCCATATCACATAAAAAACATTCTCATCATATATTTTCTTTTAATGTAAAAAAAATTACTTTTATTGCAAAAAAAGAAATATTCCTTCTATACCACATAATAAAATTCCAAAAGGGGTAAAAATGAATTTAAATATACATGGAAGATTATTAAACATTTTAGGATTTTTTTTCGAAAAAATGGTCAATGATGATAAATATAACCCTAGAAAATACTTATGAATAAAAAATCTTAGATAAAAATGAGATTGGAAATGTTATCCTATATCCTAGGTCTGATATTATTTGTATGTATCCAAACCTCCTCTTCCATGATGTGCCTTCTTTAAATTGTTTCTTACATCACTAGAGTTGGAATTTTGAGAATACCATAACCTATTGAATGTTTCTTTATAATTTCAGAAGATAAATGGGCTGGGATTGTCTGAGCATGAAGGCTCAAAACAGAGTTATCTAGAGTGGAGGAGGTGCCCCTTTATAAGGGGGATAGGGGAAATTTAGGAAAGTCCTAAAATATTAATTTTTTATAAATTAATTTTCGATTTAAAATGGTCCAAAACATATTTAATAGAAATATATGTTTATTTTCATTCGAATAAACATATTCCAAATATTTTTAGACAAGTTTCAAATTTTTTTATCCATATCGTATAGGTTTTACCATTATTTTACCCTTTTTAATCTTACTGTGATATCGTGTTATTTATAAATTGTGGGTTAATGTAGTTACCATATCATATAAAATGACCCAAAAAATGTTATTTTTGAAATATTTGGACTTATATTAACCATTTATTCAAATCATAGTTATTTAGGAATTGAATATAATTTAATAAACTATTTTACATTTTAAGGTATGAATTATGTCAATTTTGAACAATATTAATACATGACTTATAAAATTCATAATAACTAGATTCCATTAAAAAATCATTAAAATATCTATAATATGTCAATGTCACCCAAAAACTTTGTGGATGGATTCAAAATATTCAAATTAGATTTATTTTAAAATTTATAAATTCATTTAATTGAATCATTCATTAATTAGGTAATCACTACATCACAATAGTTTCATATATAAATATATTTATATAATGTCAAAAAATAATAAATAAAATACATTGATTTATAAAACCATTTATTTTATAATGAGTATTTATATACATATAGGTCTATTTTACAACCCCGTATTAAATTGATTTAGAAAAATATATATGTTTATGTTATAATTATCATTACATTAAATTAATTCTTATAAATTGTCATTTCCACATCCAAGTGAATCCCTGAGGCCCCATAATTGACTCAAGGATGCCCATTGTCGGATATATCTCATCTAATAAGATTATGAAATGTTTAATGTAGTTTAATATTAATACTATATTATTTTGTCACCATTATTTAACATATTTACATTTTAACCATGGTAAATAAAATAATTACAGAATTTACAATTCACAATGTCTAAAAATAAAAGGTACTTATTTACAATATTTGGACCCCAAATTCCAAATATGGAATCCATTTATCCAAATTGATAACAGATAATTTGTAGTAATTATTTCAAAATTAATACCTCTTGTCAAAACCAAATAGTATGTTTTTAATAAGTAATAACTATCAAAATATCGACAATTTTTTATGTCCAATTTGAAAGTGAAATTACATCCAATGACTAACATTGGATTAAATTATAAAAATACAATTCAATTATAATTTATACCAAATTAAAAATAAAATCTATCTATATAAATAAATTATATAAAAAGGTTGTTTTGAAATAAGAATCATTATTTTTCTCTATTTAGTAAACTTATAATTTTGTTAAAAAAATATCATGAATTAATCAAAAGTAAATTTTCATGTCCCACTTCGAAATAAGAAGTTTACTTTTTCAAATTTAACATATATAAGTGTCAAAAATAGATTTAAAAAGGTCCCTCCATCAAAAGGCGGTAAAACTGTATTTTTTATAAATACATATTTTATCTGAAAAAATGATTTTATTCTCACACCATGTTCTAGAAAATGCGTTAGATGAATTCTAATGTTATATAAATTCATAATTTTGTTAATACTATTCATAATTTATAGTTTATATCCCATTAAGAATAATATTTTAACAATATATCATTGTTTAGTGAAACATGGTATCGCCTACAACACAAGATATCAAGGAAGGTCTCTCTTGCATGTAACACAAGCCATGTCAGTGCTGAATATAGTGAAATATTCATTTAGTGTTGCATATAACATAATCCAATATTATTTCATTTTTACATTTAATAAATTCTTTAATCATTGTTGAGTTCTTTTAAATTAGCATGAAATTGTGTGCAACACAAGCCATGTATTTTTTGCCTATACTGAAAGCTAATACGGTGTCGAGTATAGTGCAAGATAATCATGGTGTATCGTACAACATAAGACATCACAAAAAATAAAAATAATTTATCTCATTAAATATCCAGGTGTTAGAATACCATGGTACCTAGGGTAGGTTCATGGGATCCATATTCTATTACTTATAAAGCCTTATGAAAATCCTCTCTCATATAATAATCCAATACATTAAACAGCCAAATCGCACAATAAAATAGTTATTTAGTGTTTATGTGTAAAAATCATTTTATGTAGTATTATTCCAAGTTTGTTAGTCTAGGTCATCCCACTAAAGTTCCCAAAACTATCATGTATTTCCAACTTTGGGATAAAATCATAAAAATCCCATTTACAATGAATACCATTCTAAAAAAATCCAAATATATTCATATTTAACTATTTACAATGGGGAACCCCATATGAAAATTTTCATACACACCCAACAAAATCAATAAGGTATTAAAAATAGAACCAAAAATATTATATTTTTCATGCAATAATACTATATAAAAATACATACCTTTACCCTTGAAACCACGAAGAAGCCAATATATATAACAATGTAAGAATAGATGGGACCTTATCTAATATATATAAACCTATAAACATACTTAATTATACATTAAAGTTCCAAATTTATAATCCCTAGGTCACCACAAGTACAAGGTATGAGGAAAAATTTAAAATACTGGAGAATAAACCAAAAAGTAGGGAGATAAAACATTTACATGAGTGCTTCATGAAGAACCAAAAACCTCTACAAGAAATTAAAAATTATGTTAAGGGGGATAAGAGAGTTTGTCTGAATGGATTTCGTGGATTTGATAATAGATTGAAATTATGGATAAATGGGTTATATTGATATAAGAGTATTTTGGGAAATTCAAATTTATTAAAAATTTGGTATGATTAATGGTTTCCCAAGATATGCACAAACTGTGTGGGTTCCTCTACTTTAACACACATAGTTTTTTTTCCTTCCAACATGATTTGAAAAACCATGAAAACACCAATGTGAAATCTATGAATCACATTCATAGTTGCCACATGATTTTGTGTAATCATGTGTTAGTCTTTTTTAATTTTATGTGTCCCAAAAAAAATAAAGTTGATGAAAATGTAATAGAAAAATGATAAATAAAAAAAGGACCAAAATTAACTAATAAAAAATGTAAAATATGACTATGGGTGGGATACTGACTCAGTTTCACCCCAGATCATATTTTTCAATAATGTAAGTATAGGGAATACAATGAGTAGGGTATATCCTTGAACTCAATTTAATCTACATACCTACAACAATGTATTTTCTTCTCACATAATTAAGACAATAAAATATATTTTATCAAAAGGAGAGTCATCATCCATATAAGACTAGCATCCCATTTTTTATATTTTTTCACCTTCATTATTATTCTTATACTAGCACAATAGTATTAATTTTATTTTAATTTTTTTATTTCTAACATTGATAATATATGTATGTTCTAGTTCATAGCATATAGAAATCTCTCCATGAGTGACCCCAAACAGACACACCCAAATATGGTGTGAAAAAACATTCATTAAATAATGGAATTGATCCAATCCATGATTAACATAACATTATTTTACAACATTTCCCAAACCTAAACATTAAGTCTATTAAATACCTATATAAACCGAAGAATTGATGGATTAATTTCATTGAATTAATATACATAAGAAAATTATTTTATAATACATGTGAAATTTTACTCATAATGAAACTACACTAGGTTATTTTCTATACTCAAATGATATAGACATCTTTGTAACCTCTATAATGAAGACAAAATGATGGGATGAGATCACAAACTAGGTAAGGGGGAAAATAATTAATATATTCAAGACATCTCGATACTTGTACACCTATATTAGATGATAAAAAACATATCATTTTCATATTGGATTTAATATTGACTAAAGATACCGTATTTTTACCATCCATAATTATAAAACCAATAGCCAACAATAAGTCACTTTTTTACATAAGATATTTTTGGTTTATAGTTTTATATAATTAAATAAAACCATTTATTTAGCAAGACCCATACCTTTTTCATTATATGGGTGTTATTCTCATTATACATATATTATTTTATTCTATAACTGGCCTTAATCAAATACTATAAAATTATAAAGATAATATTCCCTTATATATATATATATATCTTTTTTAATATCTTTCCTCGTATCCTGGGGAAATTGAAACATAAAAATTGGAGATCTCAGATTCTAAGTAAAGGTAAGCATCAATGATAAAAATTTATTATAATAAGTGATCATGATATAAAAATAAGGGTATGAGAACTACTCCATAACATATGAAAACATACCAAATAATTCATAGAACCCAAATCCTTATTAAATGTTTAAATATTTTTCATAATAAATTATGTGGGTCATTATAGTGTGGAATCATCAATAATCAATCATGATCCATGAGAAAATTTCATAACCATAAAAAAATATTTTTTTGGAATACATATAACCATATAAAATCATATTATTACTCATGGCTCAGAATCAAGGCTATTATAGTGGAAATACTCTATTAGTGAATTGGGTTCACTCCTTGTTCCGAAAACATACATTTTCACAGATAAATATAAATACTATCATACTGGAAAGAGTCCCTTACTGGATAGCTATTTCTCCCTGTTATTGTAAATATTATTTCATGATACATAAATCATTACACAATGTATTGTTGGGATATATAAATTTGGCCCCACTATTCACATAATAAAACCCATACGAAATTGTTGCTCAGGATCCTAAAAACATTAATAATTTATTCACATTTAAATAAGTAAAAAACATTAACATAGAGATTTCATCATCACATAATCATAATCCATCTATTAAATTATGTTTATAGTATCATAAATACATTCATTATTTCACCAAAGATTATTTAATGCTTTGAAAGATATGTGTTTCATAAAAATGTTCATAAAACATCATCATCTAATTATATATAGTCAAATATAGTGGATGAAAGTACATATCCCTAGGGAAACATTATTATTCTTAATAGATGATGACATATATAAAAAATAACTTTTATAAAATCTGTTAAAATCCACTTTTAAAATCATGAGAAAACATACCATTTATTTTGGTTACATTTAAAAACTAAAATTACTATAAAAATGAGAATAATATTTTCTTTATAAAACCATTAAAATTTGACAAAGGGAGATTTGTTATGATGTATGGATATGATAAATATAAAATATGGTCATGTCATATATATGAAAATATAACATCATTTTCACACTTATGTTGAAATTAAAAACCAAGACTTATGAAATTTTTTAAAAGGATCCCTTTTAATATATTTTATCAAATTAAAGTACTGAAAATGACTTTTTATGAGATTTATTTATAGGAATAATCTTTCATAAAATAATATTAAGAATATGGGTGTAACATCTTGATAAATGTTTTTATATTATTAATAAAATGAATCATATGTTTCAATGAATATTTTATTATGAAGAAATAGAAAGACTATGAAATTTAAAAAGTACACCACACATCACAAAATAATATTTACTATAACATCTGTGAATAGTATAGGGAGATACAAAAAAAGAATAATTGACGCACAAAAGGAAACTAAAAGAACAAATTCTCCCATAAAGAATACTCCTTCCATAATGATAGTAAAAAGAAAAATAACCATTATTAATAAGATTAACATTATCCAATAATGTGTCCAAAATTTTAATGAAATGTAGTCAACTATAATTTATGAGAATAATGGAGTATATATATAATGGAAAAGGCCATTTGATTATTGGGATCTAACCATTTTATGAAAGTTACCAGACTATTGTAATGTGATTGTTACATGACTACTATAATAGTAATAAAAACAAAATGAGTAGTAAAAATATTTTTTAAGTTAATATTAAAAATTATTATCAACACTTTTTTTATATTTAATTTGTGACAAAATAAGAATTATATAATAATAACACTAAAATTCATTAATGTGAATAAATAACTTATATATATTTAAAATTATATTTTATAAAAACTATTTAATTTTTATTTAAAATAAGTATTTCATATAGTTATGAATTTATATTTATAATATAAAATTTATATTTGAAATTAAATAATTAAAATTTGGTTAGGTTCAAATGTTGGGAATTTTCATAAATATATTATTTTTCATTGAATAATAAATTATAATTTTGAGTTTTTATTATGTTTTATTTCTTTATAAAATTTAAATAATGATGTAATGATAAATAAAATATAATAAACAACCAAAGACATGTTATTTATTAATATATTGTATTTGTTATGATCTAAAAATAATTTTAAAACCTATAAATTACATTAAAAATTCTATAATTGAAATTATGTTTAAAAATAATTGGAAAAAAATTTCTCCTGCAAAAAATAATATTATTTATTAAATTTTCAAAATAAATATATAATATTTGAAAAACCTCATTTCTAAGGACTAAAAACATAGTCCAAACCCAACGACAATCAAATGGATTCTTATTTTCCACAAACATGATTTCCTATGCCCGTATTTAAAAATTAATAACTAATCCTCCCAGATTTTATATAAATACACACCTCTCCACCAAACTTTTCTTACTCCCCAGACATTAGTCATTTTTTCTCTTAATTTCCGATATCTATAAAATTTCAATTGATTTTTTAAACTTCCACAGAACCCAATTCAAGATTTATGAAGCTTCCCCACATGGTATGTGATTATATTCTACTCCCCTTATATCCAAGTACTTACATTTTATTTAGTCACCAATTTCATATATATTATTATATCAAGATCATATGATAGTTATGTTACTATAAAAATATTTTTCTATCAATTAGTGACATAAATTTTCTCTCATTTGACCATTATATAAACAACATTATATAAGAAATATACCATCAAAATCATTCCCTTATTTTCCTTGCCTCCCTTCTTGTGTTGTGAATATGGAAATTTATTTTTATTCAACTATATCCATAAATATATAATTATAATTATTTAATATTACCAATCTATATATAAATTCCAAATTCCCTTCTCATGGGTTAAATATTCTGAAGTGATCAAATTTTTAAACACTCATGTAATCAAGAATTTTATAAGAAACCCATTCTTTATCATCATGGGTTATTTTATAAATTATTTGTAATAAAATATATAGAATACAAGAACTAATACATATTAAGGGTTTTCCTTAATTGTTCTCCAATACAATGGGTATAATATTATTCTCTAGTGATTACATGCTTTATGATACCATGATGAATAGTTTTTGTAATAGGTTTTATGAAACCTCGGTATGGAACCGTTAATAATACCACAATTTATATTGTATCCACATTTTGATGTTATATATCATATAGATATGATTATGATCAAACTATATTCCTAGTTTTTTCTATGACAATCCATCATGTTCAATTTAACATTTTTATCCCCTATTATCCATTATTTTCAACCTTTTATGGATATATGTCCCCATGATATCACATGCAATGAGGTGAACTATAATGAAATAATAAAAGTTTATTTCCAGGGGGTATTTAATTATTATATTTATTTTTTTCCTTACGTAAATAATGAATTATTTACATCATTTTAGCGTCATTAAATATTAAAAGATCCATCAAAATTATTAATATAATATTTTGTTATTGAATTATGTAAAAATTACTGTATTAAAAATGGGTATTTCTATAGTTTGTATCAATAAATATTATTAGTTATTTGGGGAAATTATTACTAGAAAAAAATTTAAAATTCCTTGGGATAATACTTAAAATATGAAAACTTCTAAAATGTTTGGCTAAGTATAATGAGATTTGTTTCTAATAATTTTAATCCATGTCTAGATACGACCAGTGGTTGTGGATCAAACATGCTAATACCTAGAAGAAATTTCCCTAAAGAGGGGGGATTGGGTATTAACTCAATAAACACAAAGTTCATGAAAAGGAGTCCTAGGTACTCACATGATTTCAGACTCCTAGTCGATATTTATTGATTAATCCCATTTTTTCAAACCATTATGATCGATATTTAGATAATGTAAATTATTTCAATGATTAAAGTATTTCATCATAATAACATGATATTAAGAAATTTTAGGATGAAATATTGAATTATAATTTTATTTATGATATTTTAATGGTAAAAAAATTCTCACATAAATTTTTTTCTTTTATAAAAATGGTAATAAATAGAAAGAAATTTGTAAATAATTGATGTGATGGCTAGTGAAATGACAATCTTACTAATATGATAGATAATGGAGTTTATACAATCAAAATGATGATTAAAATGTTATCTCTATTTATTAATTACTATAAAAACCATGTGTATAATGCAACATCACTAGGGAAAGTACAACTAATAGTTGAATCCTTATTGAATCAACAAATGCCTACTTTTAGTGGAAATTTTGATGTACTACTCATAGTAAAATGGAACAACACCATAGAGAATATATTTTATATAATTAAAGAATCTAGTAATGAAGTAGTTACATTTATATTACATATCATTGATGGAGAGGATTATCAGTGGTGGTCACTGAACAAGAACATGAATCCAAGTGAAGTGATAGAATCCAAGGGATGGGAACAATTCAAGAATGGTTTTTCATCTAGTATATTCCTCATATCTTCCTAAATAATATGGACTGAGAATTACATGAGCTTAATCCAAAGGAAACGAATCTTTTGGGAGATATAAGATAAAAATTATAAGTCTTGTGTGATATTCTTAATTCTTTTGCACAGATTCTATTGGGAAAATTGACCTCTTTTTCGGTGGGATAAGTTTACAGATATTGAGATATAAATAAATTAGATAATTTTGGAGTGATTATGAAATAATACGATGTGTTCTAAAAGTAAAAAATAATGTTTAGAGTGGAATAGTGGTCTCACATGTTGAATTATAAGAATAGGATGATGGAATAATATTTTCTAAGTATTATGGACTATAAAAGAGAATTATCGGAAGAAAAACTCCACATGTGCCAAAAAAATAGTTTAAATAATCATCCCTTGAATTATCAACAAATAATTTTAAGGGGCTGAATGTGTTGAACAGATGATCATATACCATTAATCTATCGTCAATATATAAGGCCAAATCATATTAATATCACTAAAAAATAGAATATGGTTAAATTAAAATATACAATACATTAATTTATTTGTGGATGGTATGACCATTTGTCTTATCAATGTCCTAATATATAGATAATTGATGGAATACACCATCAAACAATGAAGAGGAAAAGGTTGAAGGATCAGGATTTTGGAATCACGGTAGTAGACATAAAGGTTCTAAATTATGTGGTGATATGTACAATCATCATATAATCCAATATAGTAAGAGAATTATTTTAATTTGGTTCTATTTATTATTTTATTTCTTTAATTTTTTCAAATAACGTCACATTAAACCCCAATCTACTAGATTTAGATTGTTTATCTAATACTGATAAAGGAACTATTAAATCATAAAATATTAATATGGATTCCACTATTAACATTGCAATGTAAAATCTCTTAGAAAACCTGGTGGCCATTCCAAGGGTGGAATGTTTCATAACACATAGGATGGAATGGTTGTTAATGTGTAATGATAATATAATCTATAATATCTCAAATATTTAAATTATCTTGAACCGAAAATCTATAATTATCATAAATTTATTTATATCATATCGCATGAATTTCAAAGAACCACCTCTTAATTCCTTTTTAGGGAAATAATTGGTGAATAAAGTAATGTATGTGAAATAATAAATATATGAGTTTTTCAATTATTAAGGTGTAAGTTGATATATTTCCAAAATATTTACTTAGACCTCCCCCAAAAATAGTTGTAGAGTTTTAAATTGAAACCATAATTGTATCCAATCCAATATTGATTATCCCATATTGAATACAAAATATTGATTTAGAGGAATTAAATAATAAAATTTTATATTTTTTGGAAAAGGGTTTTATTGAAGAAAATGTGTCTCTACTGGGATAACATATTCTATTTTTAAAAAAGATGGATTTATTTGTGTGGTTATGAATTGATTATAGAGAATATAATTATATTATAGCAATGAAAAAAATACCCTCTTACAATGATTAATAAATTTATCAACATACTATAGGGGGTAACATTTCTGTCTAATATTGACCACTGATCAGGGTATAATGATTTTAGGGGGAATAAAGAAGCTATCCTAATTATTTTACATTGAGGAAGATACATACCTTATGCGTTTATTGTTATAACCTTACCCTTTACTAATTATCCTCCCATTTTTATAGATTTTATGAATTTAGTCTTTAGAGAGTACCTTGATATATTTTCTATTGTATTTGTTGATGATATTAAGATATATTAGAAAATTAATTTGGAGCATGAATATCATATAAAAAATATATGAAAATTGTTGTTTTCTGTTAAAATTATAATATGTGTGTTTTGGTTACAGAAATTTATTTTCACAGGAATCATCATGACTAGTGAAGGAATATTAATTGTTCTAGAAAAGGCATAAATCATATTAGAGAGGCTTCATAATGTTATAATAAATTTGATTCATAGTTTTCATCCTATGACATGATACAATATACGTTTTCTGAAATATATTTCATGGATTCCTAGTCCACTAACCAAGTTAACTTGAATGGAGATTAAGTTTCTCCTAAGAAATTAATGTGAATAATGATTCCATCAATCAAAGAAGAGGTTGGTTTTTCCAACAGTGTTGTTATTACACTCTAAGGGGGAAGGATTTCTCATTTATAGGGATTCATCCTTTAATTTATGTGGATGTACTCAGGAAAAATGAAAATTTGATTTACTATGCATCTAAATAGTTATATCTTAATAAAAAATTATCATAACCATGTTATTAGTCTTATTATATTATCATTTTATTAAATATATGAAGAAAGTATATTTATGGGGATAAGGTCTATATATACACTAACCACAATAATTTGTAGAATATTTTTACAAAAACGATACTGAGCATAATACAAATGATATGGTTGGAACTTCTTTTGAACTATGATTTTTCTATCTACAATAACAATGAAAAATAAAATAATATATTTGATGAATTCAGTACGAAATACCTCATAGTTCTTGAGATGATAAGTATTTAAGGATATCCATTCATCAAATTCATAATAAAATTGGTTTTATAATTCATAAGGTATGGGACATTATTGATTCTATCACAAATTTTTTGGTAAACATAATTACTAGAGTAGATCAAGAAATCACAGAGAGGAAATCCTATGTTACCAAATAATATAGAATATGTGAAGAATGGAATGTCACATTAATTCATTTTTGTTCAAGTGTGTGTATTAAGGTTTAGTTCAACGCTTTGTATCCCATCTATAAAAGAGTTAAATAAAGAGGTAATGGATAAATATCATTTATCAATTTTCTCTATGAATCATAAAAGATCTAGAAATTTTATAGATATATTAGATCATTATTTTTGGGTTAAAATTAAATTGTATATTTTTTATTGTACTATGATTTGTTTGATATGTAGTAAGTGAAGGCTGAGTGACATCTACCAAAAAACTTTCTGAAACCACCACCCCGAACTATATATATTTGGTATGAAAAAAATATGGACCTTTTTATAGGACAACCTATGATATCCAATGGAAAATATTCTACATGTGTACTTATTAATAGATCATAAAATTCTAACCATTTTATTGGTATCTGAGATGATTTAACCTGTGTGAATGTTTCCCATATATACATTCATGATAAATCATAGGAAACCATTGTCAATTATTTCATACTATGTTTCATGATATTATTCTATGTTTTAGAGGATCCCTTAAAATTCGTTGACTACTAATGTATATCTCACCACAACATTTCATTATCTAACTAATGGGTTGTCGAAGAATAATATTCCAAAGTTATAATACTTGTTAAGGTCTACCAGACATGACTTTCAAGGGAGTTCAGAACATGATATTCGACCTTATTAATTATTCTATAAAAATAATTTTCACTTATCAATTAAAATGTATCCATATGATTTACTATCTGGGAAGAGATGTAGGACTCCTACATGCCATGTCTAGGATGAAGAATGATCATTTTTGGAAACAAACATTGTTAAAGACACTACAGAGATGATATATGAGATCCAGAAATATATAATGGAATCATAGAGTAAAAAAAATTTTTAATATAAAATGAAGGAATTATAATTTTTTTTCAGCGATCATATATTCCATAAAATCACACCATGGAAAAGGGTCGATGATATTTTAAAATAAGAGGAAACTAATTCAACGGTATGATGGAACATTTTAGAATCAATAGCTTATCGGAGTAGTTGTTTATTGATTATCGCTACATAAAAATCATTACAATGTATATTTGATATTCAATGCATCCTTGTTATGAAATTATATAAGAACCGAACACATATGAAATATAAAGATGGTGTTGATTAAGAATCTGATTTTTCACATTAAGAAGAACCAATCCAGATTCTCGATAAAGCTAACAAGTGTTAAGGAATAACAATACTCAACATGAGAAAGTATTTTGGATAAATACTTATTTTATTGATGAAACATAGGAACCATTATAATTTAATTAACAAGAAATGCCACCATTTTTTAGGAAGTACATAATTTTTTAGGATGAAATTTCATAAAGGGGTAATGTAACACCCTAAAAATTCTTTTATAATATTAATAGAATAAATATTATATTATAATGGATATTTTATTATGTGAATATAAAATAAAAACAATATTTCATATTAAAATATACATCATGAAATAATATTTACTATAATAGCTAATAATAATATAGGGACGTACATGAAAAAGAATAATAAACACACTAAAGGAATCTATGTATTTCCCTAATTCTCCCAAAAACTTATTTCCTTCCAATTTTATAGTTAAATGGAAAATAATCATTTGGAATATGTTATAAATTATCAAGGGAAGTTGATAAATATTTTAAAATATATATATAATAATGGGGTATGATAATGGAGTAGTATATATAGGGTGTGAAAGGTAATGTAACTTGTCAGATCTGGCCATTGTGTTCCAGTTACATGACTATTCTTATGTCATTGTCACATAATCATTGGATGAGTAATAATACCCAATTTAATTGAAAAATACCTATATAGAAACATAAAAAATAAGTATTATAAAATCTTTTTAAATATTACATATATAAATATAATGTTATAAAAAAGTCGATTACATAAATGTGAATAAATAATGTGTCATCCATAAAAAACAAAATTTTTGAGAAAATATTTAGTTCTTCATTAAAATAATTTTTTCTCAAAAGTATGATATTTTTTTTATAAAATAAAATTTATATTTTAAATCTATATATCAAAATTATGTTGGGGGGGAATTTTTATTTTTTTCAAAATACATTACTTTTCAGTTAATAATAAAAATACCATTTTATGATTTTTTATATATTTTATGAAATCATAAATATGTAATAATAAATAATATAGAAGCCATGGAAAAAAACATATTTTACTATAATATTTTATTTTAAAAATTTAATTTAATTTTGAGTCCTATAAATAGATTTAAAATGAATAATATTCAAATTAGGGTTTTAAAAAAAATATTTTGTTTGAAATTTATTCTCACCTACTTAATTTAATAGAAAATATTGATGTTTGGTTCTAAAAATAAACTATGTAGGAAAAAATCCTTAACGTCAAAGAAAAATGATAAAAACTTTGGGTAATATAATAGTTTTTAATTTTTCACAACCAGATTCCCATGGTCTATATTTAAAATTCAATAAAAAATCCTCTGACATTTTATATTAACACCAACCACTACACCCTATTTTATTTGAGAATAAGTACTTATTTCATTATTTTTTCAATGAGTCCAGATTTGGTTTGTTATTGGATATGGGGTGATTATTCCTTGAGTATTACTATGTATTCATTTAATAGTATTAAATGTCATTCTTTTGTAATTAACCTTGTTAAATGTGATGATAGTTCAATTGGTACATAACAACAAATAAATATTTCAATTATTATAACTCTGACACATTGTATAAAAAATGTTGAAGATGTTTTGAGTTGATGAATAAATATTTTGTAGGCCATATAATATTCTATTATAAAACCTGAAGTCAGATTTGATTTAAGGCCATGAAATTCATATGGAGACCCACTCTTTTATTACATTAACATTACATAAATTTTGTGGAATTATTAAAACATTATACAAAAAAATTACCAATGATTATACTAGTCTACTGACTATGATAACATGGAAACATAAAAACTAGTACATAAATGAGCTAAATCATCTCCCACTATGATGTTATTTACTAGAACCCTTATTAGCCACATCAAACATAATACTTATCATCATAACCTAGGGGAATGAAAAATAATAAAGGGTTCAGTTTAGATTCACTGTAAGAGTAAAAAAGGGTGATATGTAAGCATAATCATTAGCATAAGTGTATGATAACATGATTATGTAAATAAAAGATCATACCCTAGATATCAAAGACCATAAATATTACTCATGGAAGAAAGCATGGTAGTTATTAGGACATGAATAATAAGGAAATGAATAACATAATCCATGAAATAATAAAATAATAATAAATCATGGAATTATGGTAGACAAATAAGAATATATAATGAATTCTGTTTTTGTCAAGGAATTGTTTCTGAGACCATCTTAGTGGAAAAAGTCCATTACTGAACCAAATTTACACTCTAACCCATCCCGGTATTACTGAACCGAGTTCAGTCCTTGTTATACCCCTATAATACCGAACAATTTTACTTTCTCATTTCATCCTTGGAATAATGAACCATGTTCATTCCTAGTTACAATCATGTTTGTCTCGTGATATATAAATCATTACCCAATATAGTGGAGGTACATATAGTTCTCACCCATCTCATAAAAAATTAATATATACATATCCCATATGATCATAAATAATAATATCATAACCCATGAAATGAAATAAGTATTATAAACTTGTAAAAATATCATAACTTATAGAAAAATACAGGTTTCATAATTATTTCATCTAAAACATATCTTGTGAAAACAATAGTGGTTGAAAAGAATGTCACCTGTTAAAGAGAAACATGTTACATAAATATCATCACCTAAAAACATAATCCATTCAAAGATTTAATATGAGTGGAAAAATTGAATAATCAACCTATATGTCATGAGTAAGATCAACATATTTTATCTTATATCGGATATAATTTTGAACTATCTATTAAAAACATCACTTGATGGAAAAAAATTTCTTCTTTGAAAAGTTATTTTTAAAAAATTAAACCTTTTGAAGTTATTTTTTATTTTAAAATACCCTAAAAAACATATAAATGTATCTTTGAAGTTAATAACAAAATTTCAAATTATATTTCATAGAAAATTACCTTCCTAGATCATTTGAAAACATTTTTTAAAACATGGTTTTTTATGTACAATAGATTTCTGACCGAAGAGAGAAATATGGTGAGATTCTCTTATAAATATTATCTTAATTATATAAATTAACAATGATTAGAAACATGGAACTAATACAATAATATATCATGAATAAATATAGAATAAGTAAGATTGCCAGTTTTCTTGAGTAATGGATCATAATATTTCATCAAATAAATATAATCATTAACAACCTTGGAAAGCAATGATATTATTACAAAAAAACATTTACTACTTGGTTTGATGGGATAATAATCTCCATGTAATAAAAGAAAATTAAAGAAAACATAAATTATAATGAAAACAAGTATATTTGTGATGTAAATTTTAACAAGGATGTATATACACCTAGAAAATGATTTTAGGTTCATAAAAAAATAACGAGTCTCAAAGAAGGGAAATCAAGAAAAGATTATTTTACTAATTTGGTAAACTTTTAAATATAAAACCTATGAAAGAAAGTGAATAAAATGGATATGTAAATACCTATAAATTTAATTTTAATAATAATTTTGTAAATCCTTATTTATTAAATACAACACAAGAAAGGAATGTGTGGAAAATAAAGAATATATCGCATGAAAATAAAAAGTTAAATGAAATCCCCATACCTTGTTTCTTGACATTCATCACACTCATACACGAATCATGTATCATAAATTTATAACCGTTATACATATTTTAAAGAAGAATATAATTATATCTAAAACAATATATTGTTTTATAATAACCTTATATTACCAACTTTTTAACAATTCTATGTTATGGTTTCAATTCGGGTAATATCCACTTTGTTCTGTCATGCCTCGTAATTAGTTATATCCTCGGTCCTTAAAATTATATTCAATGTCACAAAGATTAATCAATGTACGATCCTCTTGATATAATTAAATGTCTTATTATGTAAAATGGTTATATTACCTACACACTTCTTTGGTTTTATGTTTTTGGATTTCAAAATATAAGTATGGATAGTTATTATTTCTAATATAGTCATTGATCATTGATCACATGATTAGTATAAATATAGTGCTTCAAAAATCCAATTTTCTCAGACAAAGGAATCGATGGCCTAATTATTTAAAATTTATCCATATGAAGCAGTTTAGTCAGATCATTGAAATGAGGTAGTGTCCCTGGGAATCACTTTTGAGCAAGCGGAAGACGAGCTTCAAAATGTTCATCTTGAACGGAACCGCCTACTAGAGAAGTGGAAGTTGAAATAGATTAACACCAGAGCGATATTATCCGAGCCACCCAACAATTGTGTCACCATCACAGATCCATACCCTTCATTCATATGTGGGTGTCATATATGGTTATGTAATATGTCCATAACTCAATGATTATGTGCATTATTTTTGTATAGAATAAAGAATATACATTCATTTTATTATTGTTATTTTGGTAAATAGTTTTTAAATCAAGAATAGTATATTTTTATAATATTTAATTAAAAATTATATTTTGATGAATTATTGGATTTTTCAATTAATGAATATTTTAATGATATATTATTAATAAATTATTATTATTTAAATATAAATGATCGTATAATTTTTATGAATACAACTGTAATTTTTATTAAAGTTTGAAATCTATTTTTCCAAAACCAATGACTTTTTTATAAATGTATGTATTTAATTTAAAAGTAAAAATTATCATATTAATAAAATTATTTATATAAAATTAATATCATTGTTTTCTATTCATTACATTGAAATTACCTATTAGTGAATGTTTCATAATTTTGTGAGACAATAGAATTTTTGGGTAAAAATTAAATACCTTTTAAATATATAATGTGTTTTATGATATCATAATGACCCAATAGTGATGTAATAAATTAAAATAAATTGGTTTTAATTCCAATATATTATTTATATTTAAAATAATGTTATTTTATATTTTCATTGTTAATTTTATGGTGCCTTAGTTGACACACCAAGACATAAATAGAATTATATGTTTTAAAAAGATTTCCTTGAGAGCGTGACTCAACTCCAAAAAAGAAAGCCTAATATTTTAAGAGGATCAGGCATTGGGATTTTAAATTATTGTTTTCAACTCCCCTTTTGAAAAAAAACATTGGCCAAAACCATCGGTTGGATTGTGGTTTTGATAATTTTAATGTGTGTTGTCCAAAACCTAAATAATAAAAAATTCCCTCTCTTTACTTATATAAACCCTACAAAGCTCCCACTTTATCTTCACTCCAAGAAATTGGAGCTCAACCAACCTCTTCCCTCCTCTCTATATATAACTCACAAGGTTCGTTAATTTCCCAAGAAGCCTCTATCAAGCCTCTCCCTAGCCATTTGGATCACACTTCCATGTAAGGGATTTCTTCCACTCTCATTTTTTTCCATATTTCATTATGTTTTTAAATCCCCTTTATTTTATATTAAAAATTTTGAGGTATGATTTAATACCTCCCCATACATCCGTAAAAATGTTTTAATGATGAGAGACCTCTTATACTCTCATTAATAACTCCCATGTACACCTGTTAACATGCTGAAATTCTGTATGAAATTTCTCTCTCCATTTACATTAAAGAAATTATTTTATATTATGTATCTAAATTACATTAAATATTTTTTACATGTATTTATTTTACACCCTTACTGTATATTTCATTTAAATATGATCATATACACCTTTCCATCTCATCGAGCATTTTTATGAATTCTTTTGTCACGTTGTTATGCTGTCGAAATTGCACTGTGGTTTTCCAAGCTAATGTCATTGTGTGGTGAATACCATGTTCATTACTATATCAATGGAATTAAAATTTATACACATTTACATATTTATTATATACTTTCATGTATTTATTCCATATTCCGTTATCATGGAAAAAATTATGATGTTGAATGATTCCATGTTCAATGATCCATGTGGCACACTTTTGCATGAAATGAAATGATTAAAAAGGGTGCGCCTAGATAGCACTCAAATTCATTGTCTAAAGATTTGTATCATGATAAAAAATGAGAAATGCGGGTTTAATCATTACAATTCATGTGAAATGAGGTTTTACTCAAGCTACATGTTCAATGATCCTTGGACTATGATAATATCATATTAAATGTCGATGACACATTTCCAAGTTATTATAATCATGCTATATGATTCCATTTATTCATGATTCTATTATTCTCCATTGATATAAATATTTCCTAACATGAACCTATATAATTCTTGTTATTCATTTGTTACTCCGTCATTAGGATTTATACCTCACCCTTTTCGTATGGATGTCCTCAGTTTATCCCATTCAATGCAAAGTACGAAAGAGTGGGTATGGTCATGTAAAATATGTTTTTAAAAAAGAATCATATTTCATGATTTATGTTTTTATAAAATGTTCTGAAGCCCTAAAGACACTGGACCTCTTAATAATCTTTATTGTATCATGTAAAGATTTTATATAATAAATTATTTTTATGTGTGAAATAAAGAGCATGGTTGTTATAATGGGAATTAGAGGATAGGTTTAGTAATTTTTTGGATTACCTTTAGAAAACCTTAGTAAATTACTTAGGTATAACACTATGTATAATAAAAACGTCCCTAAATTTTTGTGAGTATTGACTAAATGGTTAATCAATTAAATAAATCCTTTTAAGGATACGAACAGATAAAGGTGGCTCTGGTACAAATGTATCTTGGGGTAAAACCCAAAAACACCACTTTGAGCTATAATTGAACAGGAACTGGTGCATGACAATGGGCCTTGTAGAACTCTTGGATATGACAGACCTAGAGGATATTCTTTGTAAAATTCATAAGCATTGTAGGAACCATTGTTATGGGAATAAAAAAATTCCACAAAGAATGTATGTTGTGATGTATATGAGGGAAAACATATAATGGTTCCAATAAATTCATAATTTAAGGAAATAAAAGTAATTTAAAAGTCATCAATTTTTTCATTTGGAATACCCTTTATGAGTTACACCTAAAATTCCATTTATTCTATGAAATGGCTAGTAATATAAGGACTCATGCTAACAACCGATGCAGAAATCAATGTGACGGCTGTTCAAATGAGATTCCCAATCTGATGGAAGTGGGAATCATGAACTTTGTTATGATTATATATTAGTTAACTCATTTTTTGAATAGAAACATTGGTCATGAGGAACATTCACCCCCACCCCCATGAAATAAATGTTTCAATAGAGGGATTCTCGAGACAAATGACTCTTTATCTTAATGTATCATATGATCCCACAATTGTCAAAAAATGGTCCAACACCATTGAAATGATATTCTCCATCCAAAAATGATCTGAACAAGAGAAGGATCTTTAAGATTATTATATTATGGAGGGTGTATCTAATCAATGGTGGATGTTGATCAAAAATAAGAAGCCAGAGGATAAGATCAAGGCATTAGAATTGAAGGATTTCTGGAAAATAAATTCAATAAATATTTTCCTCACACCCATCTATATCAGATGGAAAAGGACATCCGTGAACTCAATAAGAATGAAAAAAATATATCAGAGTGCTTGATTCAAGCTTCACAAGGCTTGCACGATATGCCTATATACTTGTCGTTACACCCAAATTCAAGGTAGAACACTTCTTTGATGGGATAAATCATATCCTACAGAAATACGTAGTGATATCCAACTTGGATAGATATGAGGAAATTGATGGATTTTCACTCAATGTAGAAATGGTTATTGGAGAATCTCAAGGGAATCATGGGGTTAAGAAGCATAATGTGGACTTTAATTCTATCTATCTAATAGATAAATTTGATGGTGATAAGAAAATACAGTACCCCACATTCCAATGGTGGAGAATGAATCACCTCGGTAATTACCTCAAGTGGGAAAAGAAATTATTTAGTTGTGGAATAGATGGTAACATGACTATCAACTACCGATAAGAAAAAACTAAGGCTGAAACAGAGGAGAGTAATGCTCTAATCGATGGCCAATACGTTTTTCATTGCTTCAACTACAATGAAACAAGGAACATTGAAAACCATTTCCCTAAGGCATGTGTTTTTTGAGGCAACCAACAATCTCTAAGGCAGTGTGGACGAGCTTTTTCCATTACTACCACCTAATTGGACCATGAAAATGAAGTGGTGAAAGGTACAATAATTATTCATTCAAGAATAGCAAGAATTTTTTTATTCTAGTACTACACATTCTTTTATATCCCTAAAATTTAGTAGATCAATCCCAACACCGCCACAAATCATGGAATTAAATATGTCAGTGAAAACGGAAAATGGGGAAATCATTTCATCCCAATAACCTAACTCTCCCTGTCATAATTCGTGGTTTGAACATCATGGTGAAACTCACTATACTCATTTTAGTGAAATTTGATAAAATTAATGGTATGGATAATCATTCCTTATATAAATCCAACATAAATTTCCATGAGAGGTCGATCACTCTCCATATGGAGAATCGAGCCCTGATTCTATACAATTGAAAGTAAGAGGATGAATCTTTTCTATAACGATTATCTCAAGCATGAATATTACTGCCCTATTTGCCGGCATATATGGGTCAGATGATTGAGTATATGTAAGAAACCATCCAAAAAGACATTCTTATTGTGAGGAAATTCTATGAAGTGTTTCCCAAATAAATTCCTAGTCATCCTCCTAGAAGAGATGTTGAAATCTCAATTCATTTTATACATGGGTCATTTCCAATATACAATATCTATATAGAATGAATATTTTGGAGCTGGAGGATCTTAAGAAACAACTATTGGAGAATCTAGATAAAGGGTTTATATGCCCAAGTGATTCACCATGGGGTGCACTAGTCCTCTTCATCAAGAATATGGATGGTTCAATGCACCTTTGCATTGATTATCGTGAGCACAACAAAATCATGATAAATTACTTGTATCATCATAAATGAATTGATGTCTTTTTCGATCAGCTATTTTGAGAACGGTACTTCTCCTTGTTGGATTTGTGGTTGGGATATTACCATGTAAGGGTGAAGAAGGAGGATATCCCCAATACTACTTCTCAAACAACATAAGGGCACTATTAATTAATAGAAATGTATTTTGGACTTAATAATGCTCCAGAAATCACCATGGACTTGATTTATAGAGTCTTTATATATTACCTTGACCAATTTGTGTTAGTCTTTGTATAAGATATTCAAATATACTCCAAAACCAATGGGGTCATGAAGAGAATATATGCACTATATTAGAGACCTTGAGAAAGTAGAAGTTGAATGAGAGGTACAACAAGTGATAGTTCTGGTTGAAGGAAGTATCATTATTGGTTCATGTCTTCACAAGCAATGGAATATTTGTAGATACCTCCAAGATAGATGTAATTTAGGGAAGGTTGAGGCCATCATCGGTATGAGATATCTATATCTTCCTAGGGTTAGCTAGATATTATCACCGATTTGTGAGATATTTTTAACGATTTTCCAACCCTCTTACTATGCTAACTATGAAGGGAGTAAAGTTTTCTTGGAGTGATGAATGTGAAGATAGAATCAATGAGTTCATAAAGAGGTTTATCAATACACTAGTCCTCACATTACCCACAAGTAATGAAATTTTTATCATATTCAGTGATTCTTGGAAGAAGGGCATGGGATGTGTACTGATGAAAAATGACAATGACATTTCCTATCCTTCATGGAAGATGAAATTTCACGACAAAAAATATCCAACACATGATCTGAAGTTGGATTCAGTAATCTTCAAATTAAAAAATTATCTACATTACCTCTTTGCGGAGAAGTGTGAAATATATACGGATCCCAAAATCCTCAAGTATATATTCACACATAAAGAGTTGTACATGCTACATAAAAAATGGTTAGAGCTGATCAAAGACTATGAATGCTCAATCCATTATAGCCCTAGGAAAACAAACAAGGTTTCAGATGCAGTAATTAGAAAGTACCCATCGATTCTATCATTTATGATAATTTAAAAGGATAAATTCTTCTTATATTTAATTATTTGGGACATGGGAATCATAAGTAAGGGAACATCATCAATACTTCCGCAAATGATTTCTCGATCGTCTCTTTTGGAAAGGTTAAAAGATTTTAAAAATGATGATGTGTGAATTCTAGAGAAAGGGGAAACTATTAAATATGAGAAATACTCTGTGTTCAATGTTAATGAAGATGGAATTGTAATATTTGGGACAATACATTGTGTTCCACCAAATCAGGAGTTAGAGAATGAACTTTAGGATGATGCACATAGTTTGAATTTCTCCATCTACCCAAGAAACAAAAATATATATCGTGATCTACGAGAGCATTATTGGAGGCATAACATGAAGAAAGAGATTGATGAATATAAATCAAAGTTCCCAGTATGTTAGCATGTGAAGGATGTGTGGTAGAAGTCTAAGGGGTGATTCAACCATTACCCATACAAGAATGGGAAAGGGGGAACATCACCATGGTCATTTTCACTGAGAATCAGATGAAATCCAAAGGAAACAATGCTATCTTGGTTGTTGTGGATCTTCATAAAAATACTACAAACTTCATTGAAATTCATGAGGATTTATCATTGGATCAAATAGAACAGATATATATATATTATTAGTGGTAAGGCTTGATGGAGTACCACTATTTTTTGTATCCAATTGATATCCATTATTAACCTCTATGTTCTGGACGAGTCTCTAACATGCTCTAACTACTTAGATGAACTCCAATATGTCTTATCATCCTCAAAATTATAGCCAATATGATCATATTATCCAATCACATGAGGAAATATTGAGATCGTTCTTAATGGACTTTAAAAGAGAAAGGGATCAAAATCTTCCCCTGGTTGAGTTCTCTTATAATAATAGTTTCCACTCAAGCTTCCAAAGGGATCCTTATGAATCCCTTTTATGGGTAGAGTGTAGAACACTGACATGTTGGGATGAGGTTATGGATTGGAGACTCCTACATCCATAAGTGAAAGAATAAATGGTGGAGAAGGTTAAGACCATCCAGAATCACATTAAATATTCCTAGAGTTGACAAAAGAGATTTGCTGATAATCGTCTACAAGACCTAGTATTTGATGTTGGAGACACAGTATTCCTCCGCATATCATTTTGGAAGAGAGTAATGTGTTTTTGGAAGAAGGGAAAGATTATTCCATTGTACATCGTCCCTTTTTAGATTCTTGATCCCATTGGAGTAGTGTCTTATCGAGTCGCACTCCCACCGAACATATCTCAAGTACATGATGTATTGCATGTATCACTTGTGAGGAAGTACATACCTAACCAATCACATATACTCAGTGTAGAGGTGGTACCATTATATAATGTCCTATCATATGAAGAGAATCTGGTGAAGATCTTATATTATAGGGAAAAAGTTCAACGAAATAATATAATTCCCCTCGTCAAGGTGTTTTGGTAAATCTACATGTTTGAAGAGGAAATGTGGGAATTAAAGGAAGTAATGAATCAGAGTAACCGAAATATATTTTATTGTGGGAAAATGAAATTTTGAGGGTAAAATTTCATAATGTGGGGAGGAGGTTGTGAGGACCCTGTGTCTTATCAATGAAAAATAATCTTGATCAAATTAAATGTATAATTATTTAAAATGGTTATATAACATATGCACTTATTTGGTTTTATGATTTAGGAATTCAATATACTTTTATTAATTTTTATTATTGCTAATATAGTCGTTGACCACTGATTACCTGATTAGTATAAATATAGGTCTTTAATAAATCCAATATACTAAGACATAGGAAGTTATGCACTCATCCAGTAGGATTTCACCGTATAATGACCATTTGATGGAGCTCATAATGGATGTAGAGTCACTGGGATTCACTGTTGACAAAGCCCATGATGTGCTTCAACATTTTATACTTGATTGGAACTTCCTTCAAGAGATGTGGATGTTGATAGAGGTTACCACCCGGGCGATGTGATCCAAGCCTCCACAAGAGTCTATCACCATATATCACCTTACCATTAGTTCATATACTGGTGTAATAAGGGGTTGTGTAACAAGACTCTATCACTATGATTACGTGCATTATTTGTGTATAGAATAAAGTATATACATTCATTTTAGTATTGGTCCTTTTTTAATAGTTTTTAATGAAAAAAAATACTATTTTGGTTAAAATTAAATTAAAAAATATATTTTTTTGAATTAATGTATTTTTTAACTAAATAATATTTAAATTAAATTTTTTTAATAAGGTACTTTTTAATATATATAAATGATCGTATAATATTTATGACTACAATTGTAATTTTTATTGAGGTTTGAAAGTAATTTTTGCAAAAAAAACCAATGAATTTTAGATAAATGTTTTTTTTATTTAAAATTATAAATTCACATATTTAGAAAATTATTCAGATAAAATGAATATAACTTTTGGATTCAGGATGTCCAAAATATTTTACAGTTAACTTTTCATTATTTTCAGAGACAGTCAAATTTTTGGGTAAATATTAAATACTATTTAGTTATATAATGTGATTTATGACATCATAATGACCCCATATATTAGTAATAAAAAATATATATTTTATTTTCAGAAAATATATTTTTTACATTTAAAATAATATTATTTTAGAATTGTTTGGTTAATTTTATGTTTCCTTAATGCAACCTCCAAAACAATTAAAACATTTTATCTTCTAAAATGATATCCTTGAGAGTATGGCTCGCCTCCACATAATCAAGAAATATATTTTAAATATATCATTAATTTTCATTATAAAATATATTTTCCACACCCCTTGGTAAATTCCAACGTAAAAACCCCTGGGTTGGTTAGTGGTTTTGATTAGTTCAATGTGTGGTGTCCAAAACCTAAATAATTAATAATTCCCTCCATTTTCCTATAAAAACTCACACAAGCTCCCACTTCAACTTCACTCAATTCCATAGGATGTTTACCAACCTTTGCTCTCATCTCCCTAGAATCCTCCCATGGTTCCCCATGATTTTAGGAAGACTCTCTCCAGACTCTCCAAAGCCTATGGGATCACACTTCCAAGTAAGGGATTTCTTCCTCTCTCATTTTTGCCCAAATTTATTATATTGATATAAACTTTTATTTTAAATTAAAAATGTTGGGGTATGATTTCCCACCACCCCATACTGACCTTCTTATTTTTTAATTATGATATACTTATTTATCTCTCATTAATTCCTCTTATGTACACATGTTACCATGCCGAAATTCCGTAAGGAATTTCTCTCTCCTCATTTACAGTCAATAAATTCATTGATATAATGAATCTAAATTAAATTAATTATATTGTAACATGTTTATGTGTGACCCCATTACATCAAAATTTAGGTACATATTATTGAATACTCATTTCTCTCTCATCAACCGTTTTTAGGAATTCTTATGTCACGCCGTTATGCTGGCCAAATTTCACTATGATATTCTAAGCCAAAGACCTAGTGTAGTGAATACCATGCCCATTTTTATATCAAGGGTATTCACCTTAATTCACCATTAGTTATTTATTATACAGTTTATTGAATGTATTCCACATTTGATTATCGTGGAATAAATGATGATGCTGAATTATTCCATTTTGTATGATGAATATGGCGCACTTATGCATGAAATGAAATGATTAAGAAGGGTGTGCCCTTATAGTGCTCCAATGCATTGTGTAATGATTAGTATCATGATTAATAATGTTCAATGAGTTTTTACTAATAATAATTCAAGCGTAATGAGGGTTTAGTCATGCTCTATGTGAAATGATCCTTGGTTCATTATAATATAATGTTAAATGTTGATGCCACATATCCGTGTTATGATAATCATTCTATATCATGAATTTATGTTCATGTTTCTCTTATTCTTTATTTATATGGATATTGACTAATATTTATTGTATTATTCATGTTATTTCTTTTTTACTCCCTTACTGGGATTTATATCTCACCCTTTTCTTATGCTTGTCCTCATGTTTTCCCATGCAATGCTAAATATGAAGGAATGTGTATGATCATGTAAAAGAAGTGTTCAATAAAGTTGTTTTTATCGAGTATGAAGTTGTTATGTAATGTACATATTTTCCAAAGACACTACACCTATCAATATTTTATGTTGTATCAAGCGAAGAGTTCATATTATAAATTATGTTTATGTGTGAAATAAAGAGAAGGGTATTTATATATATCATGATTTCTAGATTGTACACCCTGATATGAATATAATTTATATTCAGTATTTATGTATTATAAAAATATATATAACATATATGTATGAAATGAAATACACCATTCATGGAGAGAGTAGGCCCTATGTACGCATGACTGTTGTTTCTATTTAATTGTTGTATTGAATGAAAGAACAAAATTAACAAATATATATATACATATGTATATATATAATTATTTAAGTAGAATTAATATATCATATATATCATATATGTTCATTTAACCCATCCTTAATACATTTCATGTAGTTTGTGAACGAATCTGATTACATTGAGGGGGTGGTAGTCTACATTTCCTCAAATGAACTTATCATATTTTCATTAAATTGAACGTATAATGATAAGTGTGATAAAAGTATTAAATAATATTAAATAAATAACTAGAATCATATATATTATTAATAAATAGAGTTTTAATAATAATTCTATCCCTATGAGGTGATAAAGGAAGAATAAACAGTCATCATTTTATGAGACAATAGTTCATCGTATAAATAAACAATATGTTCGTTACCCATTAGATGGATGTGTCTGTACGTTTAGGTCTAACCATTATCATAAAAAATCTCAGTATATTTTGGACAAAATTTTTATTAAATATTAATTTAAAAATATAAATTGATGGACTGGAGGAAGAAACTAATACAAAGGAGTTTGAGGGAGGGTGGTACATCTTAATCATGTACCTCCTTTTGGTTTAATACAAAGGGATTCCTTGGAAGACTTTATTATCAAAAGAGGGATTCAAAGAGTAAGTAATGAATTTTTTATTATATTTTTTTAATATAATATCTTATCCTATGTGTTTTTATAGGATTAAATAAGTGGAGGAAAGTAGTAATTTTTATAGTGATGGAGGAGTTACACTATTGTAATATTTTGAAAACCGAATTTGATACATGTTTTTCACTTGTATATTGGATTCAATAATGGATAAAATTAATTATAGTTGAGTATAGGGTAAAAATATTTCCCTAATAGGGCTCATTGAAAGGTTTCTATGTTGTTTTTTGATCATAAATATAAGCTTTATTACTTAGTTAAGATTAAATTTTCCTTAATCGATGTAATAAAATTTAATTACATTTAGTAAAAATTTTGGTCAAAAAATTTGACCATATTAGAAATTATGAATACTAATGATTATGAATATAAAATCCATTGTTATGAATTAAAATCACATTATTGGTATAAATTAATTTAAAATTAATACCACATTAGGGTTTAGAATGGGGGTTTTTAAAGTAAAAGCATTCAAAATATTGCTCTATTTTTATACCCAAGATCAAAGTGAAATTGATCTCAATGACCTAAATTTTTTTAATTAATAAAATATTATGAAATTAAAGAATGAAACAAATTTAAAATATAATTTACCCATTAAGATAAATGATATGAAAATCCATTTTTGAATTAAAATCCAATAACATTAACTATTCATCCAAAAATGACGTTTCTCATAAAAATCCAAAACAATAACCCTAATATAATTTTTACATAATAAAATAAAAATTTAATTAATTTTATCATGGAAAATTTATAAATTTGTCTAAAATCAATTTTATTATATTTTACAAAAAAACAATAAAAGTAGTTCAGTTGAGAAAATAGTATTTTAAAACATACTAGGACATTACCAAAAACATCTTTCATTTTAAATATGTTTTATTTATATAAAACCATTATATTAAATATTTGAAATGTAGTTATTATTATTAATATAAATCAATTATTGTTATGGATATAAGTATCTCTTTTAAATAATAACAACAATAAAATTTTATTTTCTAGAAACATCAGTGTTTCACATAAAAGAAACCAAGACAATGTTGCATGAACATACACCAAGTGAGTGTTGCATGTATTATCTTCCAAGTAGGTGTTTCTTGTAACATATGCTAAGTTTTTTTTGTGAAATGTATGTTTTACATAGATAAATTTAAGACATTAAGGAAAATTACATTTTATTCGTGAATAAAAAAGGTCCGTCAAAGCTCAAGGTGTTACATTCTACCACCCTTAAAATGATTTTTTCCCTAGAATATCACCATTCGAGTAAAAAATGAGGATTCTTATAATTCACGATATCCTCATGTTCACACATAGAATCATATAACTAGTGATTTTTCAACAAAACATTGACCATGTGTGTGGTATTATTTCAAAAGACATTCTCTGTAAGATCTATAATTTCTACTAAATTTGCCTCGTATAAAAGATAATTCTCCAGCAGTATGACCTATGAGTTATGTACATGTGATGGGTACTTCATCAATAGAGATAAATGGAACATATAATTGAATTGGGAGATATTTAGAGGTTGTTCAAAGAAATAGTCTACCATCCTAACAAAATAAATAATTTTAATGGGACAAATATAAAAAGGGCATAGTTTACATTTATTCTCGAATCTCATAAATTTATTCGACCATTTATTCAGTGATCTCAATTCCAAATGTCATTATTTCTCTGACCTCATCCAAGAAAGATGGTGGTCTACACTTCACCCTATAGCGGGATTCATAAGGTTTCATATGAATGATTGATTGAAATATAATATTTCAGAAAAAATAAACTAGAGGACGGTGTTGATCAAGACCACCTTTGAAATCCAAAGAGTAAAATATCAACATATATTCTAGGGTTTGAATTGTTATTTTAGACTCACCATCTATTTGAAAATGATACAGTGTTTTGAAAATCAATTTTGTTTAATGTTCTTTCAGAATACTTCTCAGTAAATTTGAGGTGATCCTTAGTTCCTGATCCGATATAATGGCATATGTTACTCGAAGAAACATTTCCACATCCTTAATGTATAACATGGAAAGATATTATATAAATAACTATTCACTAATTTTAATGATGTTAGAGTAATTAGTATGGATATATACTACATCCCATATATCATTAAACCATGTAGAGTTTTAGGGTAGACCCAGGACAATATCTATAGTGATGTTGTACAATTTATGTTTCAGTATGGGTAATGTATGCAATATCCCTTTATAATTTTTTTTGTAGCCTTATCTTATTGGTGTACTAAGAACTGAGATACAAACTTTGTGACAACTATCTTCATTTCTCCCCACAAGAAGTAATATTTCATGTCATTATCCATATTCATAGGTCTTGGATGAATACATAATGAAGAAATATTATATTCTTATAAACAAATACATACTCAAATCATGTATGTAATGAAAACATAATCGATTTTTGAACCTTAAAATTCCCTCTTGATCAAGTCAAATCTATGGAATATTTATGAAATTATTTTGTAGCGATTCATATTCCTTATACACATCATTACTATTTACTTGGATAGAGTGTTTAACATTCAATTGAAAAAATATATGATTTTTACCTTCCATCACGATTTCTAGATGCATCCTTTTCAAATACCCAAATGTCTGATCTTTTCAAATCATTGTTATGGATAAGCTAGCATGATCATTCTGACTCAATGAATCAAGACCTTGTTTCTATTACTAGGGAGGTAATGTATTGATCATTAATAATCTATTATCAACTCTAACCATATTATTTGGTGCATGATAAACTCCTTCTTTGTGAATATATATTTTAGAGTATTATGGTCGGTATATATATCAAACTTTTCTCCATATAGATAATGCCTATATATCATCAAGAAAAGAAATACCACTCCTAACATCAAATCAAGATTTTGGTTATTTTTATCATAAATCTTCAACAGTAAAAAGGAATGAGAGAAAACCATGTCATTATTCATATGAACACATTCTAGTCTCTTCTTGGATTCATCACTATATATTATATACCCTTCTCCATTGTAGGGTAGTATAAACCCAGGTTCACTAACTAACCTTATCTTAGATCATTAAAATTTTCTTCCCATTAACTTATCATGAAGATATTGACACCCTTCTATGTTAACATGGTCATATGATTATATTTTCTTGAAAAATTATCCACAAAAAACTGATTATATCCATCTAACCATCAAATATAGGGATCCCATTCACAATGTTGTACTAGACCAGAATTCAACAGCCTCCATATTTAATGGATCGATTTCTATTACATCTCTTGAGATTATGTGACCCAAAAATGAAACCTTTTCAGACAAAATTCCCACATTGTAAATTCTCCATATAGCTTACTCTACTTCATGATTATTAGTAAAATTATCAAGTGATCTTTATGATATTAATTTCACTTTAAATATATAATAATATAATTTATAAATACTATAAAAATCTGATTGAGGTAATCTCTATAGACTCTATTCATTAAATCCATTAAGATAGAAGGGGCATTAGTGAGACTAAATTTTATCACTATATATTCATAATGTCTATAACATGTATGAGATTCAATCTTGGGTATATCATCATTGAACCTCAATTAATGATAACAAGAATGTTGTTAAATTATTGGAAAGTATTTATATTCATGAAACTAATCAAATAATTCATCAATACGAGTAAGGGGATAATTGTTCTTGATTGTGATCCTGTTCAAATCCTGAAAATAAATGTTGAGTAACATTGATTCACATTTTTTTTAAAGAACTAGTGCACCCCAAGGATTGACACGTATCCCAATGAATATTTATTAAGTATTTATTGTAGTTTCATTGTTGCTTCTTAAAACTCAATTAGGTTTGTTCTATAAGGATTCATTTTAATTTGTGACGAAGAATGTATGAGTTTTATTGGGAACTCTACTATCCATTTTGGTGGAAGGCTAGGAAAATCTTCTGGAATGAAATACAGAAAATAAAAAAGGCTTACCATTGATGTTTATTTTCTCCCCATCTATTTGAGTTATACACACATTTTTAATGGATATTAAGACCCAAACACTGGATGTATTCTCCATAGGAAGTTCATAATATTCATCACATGAAGGGACTATCAAAAGAGTGTTTGAAATATCAAACATAACTTACCTTCATTGAAAAGTTCTATGGGAATGTTATAGAGAAACCCAATCCATTCCTACAATGACATCAAATTAATCCAGATGAAGAATCATAAGATTTTCAGGAAGCACATTCCCACAATCTTCAACATGATAAGAATCATAGTCATGGGATGTAATCATCATACCATTAAGGGTTTTCATTGATAAATATGCATATAATAGTATTAATGGAATCTTAACACCCTTAGAAAATTATTTATATAAGAATGAGTAGTTAGATCGAAAATAAAACATGACATTATCTATTCAAGAGTAGGTGGTAGGTGTACCTTTCATCACATTATTATCGCATCCCTCATCCTAAATAGTGATTCTATTATATTTTCCATTGTACCTCAAGCTAAATGGTTGTGGAAATAAATCATCATCACTAGCCCTTGGCTTTGGAAAGTGGATAGAAAAATTCCTATTCTTCTTAAACTTGTAGTTATAAATCATGGGAGGTGTATTATGTGCATATTTTTCTCCATTAGCATTTTGAGCTAACTTCTTCCCATCATTCTGGCAATAAATTGGCCGATTACCTGAATTTTCACACATAAAAAATTAACAAAAATCTTTAGGAAAATTCATACATTCTTATTCCAAAATTTAGAGCATAATGTAAAACTCATCTTATTTTCTATATTGTTTTTACAACCTCTTTTGAAATCCATCTTTATTTATTTAACAATACCCTGAGGGTGATGTGTGACTGTAGAATCCATATAATCCTAGATTACCAATTCACATTCTCTTTATAGATACTAATGAATATTAAGGAAAATTCACTTCTCATATTAGGATTTAAGATACTAATGAACCTATCAACACCATATTCAGATTGGATGATAATTCCTGAAGCATACCTCCCAAGTCTCTTGATATTGGACTCCTAGGTACTAAATGATTCATCATCAATTTGTTCCAAATTGTGAAATTTATTCTACATATTGGTTTGAAGAATCAAAGGAAAGTACTTAAGGAAAAATAATTTCATAAACTGAACCCATTCTATGGATTCAATTTCATATTGATTCATCTTATTATTAATTAGAGTCTACCACCGGTCTGCTTCATGTTAAAAATTATAATTTTCCATAATAACTTTCTCATTTTCTAAACAATAGATGAAGGAAAATATCTTTTTAGTGGTACTGATCCATTGTACATCAATAAATGGATTAGAAGACCCTATAAAATAATTAAGTTATTTCCTCATGAAGTAATCAACAATATTTTGTTCCCTCATTTTCTCCTTTGGGTGTCCATCATGAGTCGTCGTTTGAGATATTTAAATGAGAAAAGAAATGAAATTTTCTATTCCTATTCCTATATAAATTTTTTTCTCGAGAGTATAATAGTTTCATTGTCTGTTTCAACCACCATTAACGCGGTTCATTCGGGTTCTAACCATTGACCATATCTAAAATTATAGAGTAATATATAGTTATCATATTGACGAACTATAAAATCATGAAAAGTCACTTATAGGATGTCTAAATTATGACACCTTCTTTAATCTATGACACTAGATGTTTATCCTAGGTTATTTATAGAAAAATTCTAAAAAACCCATCATGATGGTTTAGTAAGATTTTTTTAATTACTAAAGCATATCCCCTAGGAGTTTCAAAACAGGGGTGTCGGAAGGCCCACAATAATGTACTATATTACCCAATGTTAGGGAAGGGACATGTTGTAAAAATATTTACCCCTGGGTAAATCTTTCTAGAGCCACATACACTTATATTAATTGATATATTTCTTGGAAACCACTCACTCTATCATTTAACAATATTACATGTCATATTATTCTAATTTTAATTATCCATATACATATATATAGACATTTCCTTATAGTTATCTCTAAGGATTTCTCATCTTAACATAAAATGATTAACTAAAACATTTCCCTCATTCCAAATATAGAGACCATCACTTTTCATACAAAAAAATTACATAACATTTTCAAAATACATAAAACATTATAAAAAAAATCATAAATACCATACTAGTCTAGTACCTTTGAAAACATGGAAACATAAATATTGGTACATAAACGAGACATATGTTTTAAAAATAGGTTCTTTATAACTATTATTTTTCTAACAGACATCAAACATAATAAATATATCCATTAAATTGGGGAAAGAAACATAACAATTGTGTGAGCTCAAATACTCGACATAGGTTAAAAATGGATATATGAAAACATAGCCATTATCATAGGGTTATAAGAAAAAGATCATCAAAATTTACGATCATACCCAGAATATCAATTATCATAAAATTTAAACATGGTATAATGAATAGAAAAACAAATACATGAATCATAAGTAAATAAATAGAATAATACAAGAAAGAAAAACATAAGAACAAAAAAAATTGTGGTAGAAATATAAAAATATATAAAAACTCCTAGAGTATTCCAAACATTGTCTATGAGAACATTTAGTGGAATAATTACTTTATTAAACTAATATTACACCCAATTCTAGACATGTATTACTAAACCATGTTCACTACTAGTTCTATCCCTGTAATTCTAAACTGAGTTCATTTCATATTCCATCTCTATAATACTGAAATGAGTTCATTTCTCATTTCTTTCATCTTCATATAATGAGATTCAAATCATTAGCCAATGCATTTGTGGGAGATACCGGTCCCACCCTTCACATAGTGAAATCATACATGCATGATTCACTAGATCATAAATAATATTATAATATAAAATGAAATAAAATGGGTATTATAAACAATTTATCATGTTATAACTAGTGAAAAAATCTAGATTTAATAATCATTTCATCATAAACATAACCTTTTAAAAGAAGGAGGTTTCAAAAGCTTATAACTCGTCAAAGAGATATGATTTTCATAAACATCATACCCTCAAGCCACAATCCATTATGAGATATAATACAAATAGAAAATTGAAAAACTATCCCTTATGTTCATTAGTAACACAAAAGGATCGTATCTTATATGGGAAATGTTTTTGAAAGATCATTTAAAAATATTTTTTTGAGGAAAATATCTATTCTTCGTTGATTTTTTTAAAAATATAAAACCTTTTCTAAAATATTTCCCTTAAAATAGATTATAAAACTTATAAAATAAGATTTTAAATAAAAAAAATTAATATAAATTTTTTTCATGAAATTGATATTCAAGGATCATAAGATATCATTTTTGGAAACATGGTTTTTTAAATAAAAATTATTTCTGGTCGAATAGATAAATACGGTAATATTTTCCTAAAAACATTTTCTTATTATAATATGTAATAAAAGTGTGGAAATGTTACAAATACATGGTTATAACTTTTTAAATATATGATAACAAAAATCCTGAGTTTTCATGACATATGGATCATAGTATTTATAAAAATAACCATAATGATTATCAAAATCTAAAAGAAATGAGATTGTTTCAATATACTATTACAACTTTGTTACATGGGATCATACTCTACATGTAAGAAAAGTAAATTAAATAATGAATAAAATATTATGATAAATAAGGATATTCAACATATAACGTGTAATATAGATGTATATCCACCTCTAAATGAATTTATGTGCATAACAAAACATCATTCTCAAAGAAGGAAAATTGATACAAAATTATTTTACTAATTTGGTATCTTTTGAAAAATAAACCATTTGAATTAATTATCATAAAATGGATATGTAAATATACATACATTTATGTATATGAGACATATAATTTATCCATGTAAATTGTACAATACAATAAAATGAATGGGTGTGGAATAAATCATATATCTGAAGAAAAAAACCGATATAGTCCCCTTACCATGTGTCTTGACTCTCTTCATAATCATAAATTATTCCTATACAATAAATGTAAGTTTATTTTAAATACTCTAAAAAACATATTATAATATATAATACCATATATTGTTTTATTACGACCTTATATTACCTATTTTTTTATCAATTCTATGTTATGGATTCACTTCGGGTAATACACGCTTTGTTCTGGGTAGGTGTATTAATTTGTTATATCATTAGAAATTATACATATATAATGATATAAAGAATTTAGGCCATGATATAAATATAATTTATATCCATTATATTTTTATTATAATAATCTATATAATATATAACTATGAAATGGAATACAACATTAATGGATACGATAGGCCGTATATATGCATCAACGTTATTTCTATTTAATTTTTTTATTGAATGAAATAATATAAATGAAATGTATTTATATATTTATGTATATATATTTTTATTCCAGTATATTTTTTATATAATATATATCATATAATTTAATTAAACTCATCCTTATTACATTCAACGTAGTGTGTGAACGAATCACATCAATTTGAGGGGGTGGTAGTCTCTACATCCTCAAACGAAATTATAATATTTGCACCAAATGAAAAAAATAATGATATGTGTTGTAAAAGGATTAAATATGATTAAATAATTATTAAATATAATAAATATTATATATAAATAGAGTTTCCATTATAATTATTACTTTTCGCGGTGGTAAAGAAAGGACGAACAATCATTGCTAGTGAGACGGTAGTTTGTCATACATAAAAACAAAATACTTGTTACCCAATAAATGTAGGTGTTTTCAATTTTCTAGAATCATAATCATAAAAAAATCAGTATTCTTAGGACACATTTTTTATTATAATAGAATAAGATGAATTGAGGGAGTATTGAAGTAAAATAATATAAATGAGTATGAGGGAGGGTGTTACCTATTAATAGGGTAACTCCTTTTATTTTTCCCCAAAGGGATTCATTAGAATACAGTATGCCAAAAGGAATGTTTAGAGGATGAAAAGAGGATATTTTGCGGGATATATTAGTAAATATTTTCTAAACCTAAGTAGTTTTATAGTTTTATTGAAGTGGTGGAGATGATGTCATTTTATAGTGGAGGAAGATTGATAGTCTTATAATATATTCACAAACGAATTCCGTACACATTTTCACATGTTGTATGGATCCGATAATGGAAACATTTAATTCATGGTATAATAGGATCTATATATGGACAACCAATTGATCTTGGGCTTTTTTTTAGGTTGTTCTGGGTCTTAACATTAAGGTTTAGTCCTTAGTTAAGCTTAATTTTACCTTAATCAATGTAATTAATTTAAATTACATTCATTAATTATTTTTGTCAAAAAATATGTTTAAATTATTAGACATTATAAATTATTATAAATGAAAATATGGAATTCATTTTAACAAATACTGATAATATAAGTGGTAGAAATTCATTTAAAATTAATACCACATTTTGGTCTATAATTTTATTTTTTAAAGTAAAAAACATTCAAAAGATTGATATGTTTTAAACCCATGATCCAAGTGAAATTGATCTAAGTTACCTAAACTATATTAATTGATAAAATTATTATCTAGATAATATTTTATACCAATTTAATAGATACTATATCCTTATAAATAAAATATGTGAAAAATCCATTTTTAATTATAATCTATTATCTTTCACTATTCATCCAAAAAATAATATTTCTATGGAAAATCAAAAAAATGCCCTAGATAATTTAAATATTATAAATTAAATTAAATAATTTTATTTTATCAAACTAAATTTATAAAAGTGTCAAAAATTGGTTTCATTGTTTTTCAAAAAAGGCATTAAAATTAGTTCTTTTGAGAAAATTGTAGTTCTAAACATAAAATGTAATATCTCAATTTTTACCCTGAATTATTTATAGAAATTCTATGGATTAATATCTAGACAAATTTCTAATATGGTGTGTATTTATAATTCTCAGTTTTCATGTAACAATTGATTGAAAAACAATAATCTTTTAATAGCTCACATGCGGAGTTTCCCCAAAATATTTGAATAAATCATAAAAGGGTGCCAAATCTGAAATATGATTCCACCATTGAACTCCAGTAGAAAAATTAAACTAGGTTTGTCATAACCTTTTTCAGTTTCATTCATCTGTAGAAAACTCCGAGGAGGGTGAAATAGTAAATAAAATACATTTTATATAAATATTTTTAACACAATGACATCTTCTTTTATTATATTACATGCCATAAATTCGAAGTTGTCACTATAACCATTGAAATTCATCTGAGATATGGAGAAAAACCTACATGATATATGATAATGGATCATGGATTGACTATCAACACGTATCAGATTCAAAGGAATCTCAATATTGATGACAACAACACAATGATACTTCCTTAGAGACAGATTATAATTGAGGTAGGGTAGTAATTTCATTATATTCTTTTCTTGTTATTGATTTTCATGATGAACGCAGATAAATCCATGAATATATTAATCCAATTTTTGATCGTTGCTAGACGGTTATAACTGTAAGGATTAATTTATTATGTTTTCCTAAATTGGTTCTTCGCTTTTTATTACTCATCTAACGAGAATGGATTATGGCATGAACGAAAAAGGCCAAGGTTCATTCCTTAGGGTGTTATTCTATTTTTATCTCCCTCGTTCTTCACATTTTCACAATTGGACCTTGTGGCCATGATTCGACTTGTTGGGTGGTTCCAAACATGACTTGACCCATATATTGGTACAAAACTGATAGGATAGGCTGACTCAGTGTACCTAGAAACTGAAGAAACCCGTATCTAGAATCGTTTCGATATTTGGATTTTGGAGTTGGCTTAGTGTTCCATGGAACGGACCATCAGTGTGGGTCTGGAAGGGTGGTGTGATGACCATAGGTGATTTCTGTGGATGATGGCAGAAACTATAGACCAGACTACATGGGACATGGTAGTGTAGGTCGGGGATGTGGAGGCTGCAGAGCTGTGGATGTTGAGGTGGCCTAACATGGACTACATGGGACTCAGTGGAGTGGCCAATGGGATGTGTTGGGTGGTCACGTGTGGAGGCGGTGGGTGAATTCTTGGAGTGAAGCAAGGTCGGGCTGAGTAGGCTGGGTTAGATGAGAATGGATAGGCTGAGTGGACAGGCTAGATGATTAGTGTTAGGTTGAGTGGGATGGGTTGGATTTGGTTCATACAACATGTCAACATAGGGAGGTCCACTGTCAACTCGATAAAGTCACACAGTCGACATGGGATGGTCGTACAGTTGAACTCGGAAATAGATCAAGATGCCAAGGAAAATTTTAACACTATGTCGTCATACAGATAGATTTTAGGGTGGTTGATCACAGGACGGGTCGACCTTATGTTGGTCGATCATGGTCCAGATTGACAGCAATGATTGACAACCACTGTCTATGGACATTCCCTATGGTCCTTCCTCGGGCACAGTGAGCCCCACCATCCTTTGAAAATTAAAACACTAATTACATTCAAATGGTATGTCCGTTTGAGGATACAAATGAGGTGTTGGGACCCTAACGTTGAGATTGTATTTTTGAGATATTGTAGTGATTTTTTGTCTTGGAACAATAGAGTTTGAGAGCCTTCCCTTTGGTAGTTTTCACGTGTTTTCACAAAAGTATTATGTCCACATCAATGGATTGTAATTCCCTATAGAGATGATTCCAAGATAATGAAATGTATCTCACCCTGGTACTGGAGTGCGGTCCTCTATCAACCCTAGTGTGTTTGTGGAATCATGTAGCTTCCGAGAGTAGGGCACTGATCCTCCACAAAACTATTCACATCTATAGTGTATGTAGTATCCCCCAGAGTGTCTAGTTATGGTCCATGGCATGCCCCAGGGTGTTGGGAAAGATCCTCAATGATTTAAATTGATCTAGATTGGGTATGTGGTATCCCCATTTGTATATGGGTGTGAGTGGTGTATCCCACAAATTATCTTGGAGTCATCCCCACTCTTTGTATCATAATTATTCGTGACCAATACTTTTTCATTTGGACCGGGCGCAAATAAACTAGACCTCTTCATGAGTATCTACCATGGTATAATGGCATCTGGAGCGAGTTCTCCCAGAATTGAGTGTGCTTCAGGGAGAATCATGGGGCTGAAAATTTTTTGTGGCCTACCTATAGACTATGAGATTTTGATTTATTATATATGGATGTTCTTAAAAAATGTGTGGTAGAGATAAACCTAGGTGGAGATGACATTGTATTTCCTTTGTGTTATTTCCTTTTGGGGATTTTGGTTTCCTACTGAGTATTGTTTTACTCACCCATGCATGGGCTTTTCCTTCAAATGTCATGTATTTTTTAGAAGATCGATCCATTTATGGAGTCCTAGGCGGACAAGGACTATGCAGTTCAAAGAAAGGCCATACAGACAAGGTGATATTCTGTGACTTCAGACACTAGACCTAGTAGATTTTCCCTCTGGATTGATTTGGTAGGGATTTATGTGCATGATTTTTAGGAACATGTGAATTCACATTCCAATACTGGGATTACACGGGAAACACATCACCTTGTTTTTTTGGTCTTCTTTTTTCAAAATATTTTTTGTGGTGTTTAATTTTGGCCCTATTTACATTCATGTACATTCACTATTGTACTTCAGTTTTGGGATATAGTGGATTTCATGAATTTCATATTTAAAGTTTTTATAATTCGGTATTTTTAGAATATAGATTTGTGCGAGTGTAAAATTACATAGGATAACGCCTCCTATTTGTGGGATATGCCTACTTTTTGTTATTAACCAGGCCCTAGCCTATTATAGGTGGGCGTGAGGTAGTCACAACACATCACCCTTTAGAAAGGGTCATGATAGAATGGTATAATAGAGGTTTCTGTTCTACTTTAGGGCTAGGAGTATGTGAGGTTTGTTTTGGGGAATAGTGTTAAAAGTTCCGGGTTCGGATTTTATGCCAAGAACTCCATTGTTGTTGTGGTGGCCAACATATCCATACACTAGGAATCTAAATACCTTATTTTTGTCATGGTACATGAAAACACTAGTTGAAGAAAAAATTGGTACCAGAATTATATAGGAATGGTTGTGTTATCCATGCCCTTATTGATTCATCTCTCCAATTATACTCTATTGACCACTGTACATCTTGGTTTACATAAAACTTCCTCTAGAAATAAATTCATCCAATATTCCTCAACAGGATCATGATGATGATCTTCTAGCGACGAGTCATCAGTACATGTACTTGTACTATATATTGCACATCTATGAAGTGCACCATCCATATCACCACCTATATAGCATCACAAAGTACCCGTATTACCCACAAAATAGGTACACAAGCTGAGAACACGTCATGAGTTATAGTAAAAAATAGCCCTCAGGTTCTAAGGTGAGCCCGACACATAGGTGGCTAAGGGATGGATTGAGGATGTGACAAATGTTTTATGTCTAGTGAGGACATGAGTATATTATATGGTGTTCTTGGTAGCGAGCCTTCTACATGGATTTTAAGGGAGATGGTGGGGTTTAGTTACTCAGTCTTATGATGAGGACACTCTCCCATGGATTGATTTTAATAACCATTTAATATAATATTTCCCACCTTATATTCTAAGGGATATGAAAATCCATGAGATTATCCTACCCCAGTGGGAAAACATTCCAGTATTGGAGTATTTATCGAGGCATACCATCCACTCTAGATACCTGATGGATATGATACACGATCAATTCCTCAAGGAATGGTCCTTCTATCGGGGAATGTGTGGGTACAAATAAGGTAGAATGAACCCTATGTGAATTAATACATTTGTTAAGGTGATAGATAATGTATTACTAATTGAGTGTTCCGTGGATAGGCAGAGAAATCCAGTGGTAGTCAACAATGGGATGAAAGGTGCAGAGACCTCAGTAGTAGGTATCTGACGAAAGACACAATGATCCAAGAGGTTTAGATGGTTTAGTAGGTGATACTATGAGGATTGAAGATATCTAAGGGATAAATGATGTTACTCATGTGTTTGTTGGGTACTCATGGAACATGTTTACCCGACCCATCATACCGCTAACCAAGGGATGGTTGAGGGACCGCTTTGGCATAGGCAGAGATAGGAGTAGGAAATTCCAAATATGACCTTCAAATGTAGTTATGTACATTATGAGTACTTGGTGATTCTTTTTTGTATTAATAACTCCCAAACTGTGTTCATGGGAATCATAAAACATATCATTCAACCATACATAGACAGGTTCATGGTGGTATTCAGCGATGAATTCCTATTTTACTTGGCATGTGAGGAAGATAAAATGACACACATGATTATGGTCATCGAAAAACTCCTAGAGCAAAAAGACTATGAGTGGATCTCAGAGAGTTAGTTCCTGAATCAATAGGTCCATTTTCTTTGAAAATTTCAACTCAAAAGATGGAGTTACATTGTATCCAATAAATGATGAGGTAGTTCTTTATTGGGAGCCACCCATGGGTGTTTCATAGAAACATATATTACATTAATTTGAAAATAACTATTAGAATTTTTATCTACTTCTCTATATTAGCATCACCTATGACTGCTATGAGGAAAAAAGGGTAACCTTTCATCTAGATTAATAAGTGCCAGCAGTTCTTTCATGATTTAATGTATAGGATGATAAGCACCACCATCATGAGATTTATATAGGACAACATCTATTATGTGGCGTTCTTCGAAGCATTGGTGACTGATATTGGTTGTGTCCTAATGTATCAGAAAGCAGTGATTACATATGGTTCCCAACAATTTATACCATTGTAGTAGAACTACATGAATCAGGATATTGATCCACCAATGGTAGTATTCATATTGAAGATGTGGCGAATCTACCTAAGGGGAAAGAAATTTATCATCTACTATGATCACAAGAGATTCATGTATATCTTCTCATTGAACGATCCTAACTTGAGATATATGTGATGGATTTAGTTCATATAGGACTATGAATTTGAGATTTTCTATACTAATGGGAAGGAAAACATAGTGACAATTTCTCTCAAAAAGAGATCTAGATTATAGTTTCTAAATGAGGCATTAGAGAAGTTTTACTCATTTTAGATATATATTGTGGATAGAGATGGAACATTCTACCTCTATTTGATGGTTGTCACCCCTCCACTCTTACAATGAGCCAGGGAGGGACAACATGGGGATACCGGCTACAATACCTTACATGATCATTTTTCACATGGAATACTCTTAAAAGATATTCAAGACATAGAGGGCATGTAATTGTTTTCAGAGGGAATATAGTTGTACCTATGGTGTTGTAGGAGGTGGTATTGAGGGAATTCCACACACCTCATTCAGTGGTACATCCTGGTGTGGAAAATATGTACTAGGACCATTGATGTTTTTTTGGTGGCAAGGGATGAAGAATGTAGATGAAGAGTTCCTCTCTCAATTCCCCATTTATCATCAAGTGAAGGCTGAGAATGAACTTCAAGTTGGTTTATCTCAACCCCTAGTGTTGATTAAATAGATGTGGGATGAGAAATAGATGGACTTAGTGATAGGATTACCATTTACGTTTAGGTTACATGATTCTATTTGGGTGATTATTGGCTGAATCACCATGTCGACCCACTTCTATGGAATCTAAGAATAGAGTATAGTTGAGAGATATATACAACTATTCATGTAGAATATAAATTTATTCCACGGATTTACATAGATGATGGTTTAATATCATGTTGCATGTTATACACACCAGTTGTAAAATGGATTGTAAGAGGCTTTTGGGACACAAATAGGATTGAGAATAGCCTTTCACCCAGAGATAGGGGACCAGACTGAGTGGACTATTCATGTTCTGGAGGACATATTGTGGACATGCATGATAGATTTTATCCATAGTTGGTAGGGTCATCTACCACTGGTGGAGTTTTCATACAATAGTTTCTATCACTCCCCAATTGGTATGGAACCATTTAATTACATGTAAGAGAAACCCTTCTGATCACCCCATTGTTGGACCGACTGAGGAGGGTGAGCACTCATGGGGACAATGTTGGTGTGATATACCATAGAGAGGTTACCGATCATCCAGGAGAAAATTAAGAGTACATATTGCTGACAGAAAGTTCTTTTATGATAGGTGGTAGAGAACATTGGTGTTCTAAGAAAGAGACTATGTGTTCTTTTGGGTCTCCCTTTGACTGGGATTATGGATATTTGGCTGGTGTGGCAGGAAATATATGAGGCTCATCAGACCGATCCAGACACTATGTAGAGTTGAAGAGGTGGAATACCCCGTGTCTCTAACTCTATAGTTAGAAAAGGTACCTGATATATTCCATGTGTCAGAGTTGAGAAGATACATGCATGACCCATTGCACATCATTGACTAGGTAAATATAGAAAATGATGATGGGGTGGATTTTATGGAGTACCTGGTGGAGATTAGGTATCAATAGGAGAGGATCCATCATTTGTGGTCGATTATATTGTTTCATTTCTGGTAGCAGCACATGATTCTATATGAGATCACATGGGAGAAGAAGGGTTAGATTTTTTCCTAGTACCCTCATCTGTTTGAGTATCCTTTTTTACATTTAGGTTAGTCAATCCCCAAGGTAAGGAGAATGTGGAATTATAGAGATTCCCATGTAATATTTTTTTAAATTATATGGATTAATTGTGATACTAGCCACTGATATGGCGTGTAATGCTGAGGCTCTAATTTTCTAAAATAATTGTTTGATAATATTACACATTTAATAGCATGTGTATTCATTTTCCCCAAAACATTTGTATAACACATAAAAGGATACCCGGATCAGAAATATAAGGCATCCTCTTGAGCATAGAAAAGTGGATTTACCCTATGAATGACATAAACTTTGTCAGTGTGGGGTTTCTATAGAAAAATCAACAGAGGGTGAAACTATAAATTATATATATATATTTTATAAAAAAAATATTTTTGACAGAATGACATTTTCGGTCTTTATGATCCTTGTCATGAATTCAGGGTTATCACCATAATCCTAGAAATTCAGTTGAGATGTTGAGAAGAACCTTCTAGATAAATGGTGATGGATTATGGATTGTTGATCAACATGTGACCGATATGAGGGAATATCACTACTGCAGATGATGATGGAAAAGTCCTTCCTTAGTGACTGATCTTAGTCGAGTTAGGGTGGTTATTTTGTGGTGATATTCGCCAAAATTGATTTTCATGATGAACATAGATCAATCCATCAACAGATTGATATGTAATTTTATCATTCAGGATGGTTATAATTGAGGGTTTAATATCATTTATTGTTCTTAAATTGGTTCTTCCTTCTTCATTAGCCATATAATGAAAAAAATTATATTCGACCCGAAAAATGTAGAGGATCACTAATTATGGTGTTCTTGGGTATTTCTCTCCATCTTTCTCTGTATTCTTCACCGTTGGACCAATGTGTCAATGGTTAAACTTGTCAGTTGGCTCTGATTGTGATAGGACCAAAAAATTGGAGGAAAACCAATATAAATGACTGGATATGTTTAGACCAGGATACAATAAAATTGGATCTACTACCATTTTTATATTTGGGCATTGGATCTGGATTTCTGGTCCATGGCAGGGTCCACCAGCAAGGGCATGGGGAGGTGGTCTGACGAGTTAGCCCAACTATACTGTAGGGAGGTATGCTCATGATAACGGATGTGGATGACAGCGATGGTGACATAGTGAGCTGTGTGGGATGAGAAGTTCCATCTAGGGATGAAAAGGTTGTGGAACCTATTTTGAGGATACATCCCAATGTGAGGTCTTGTGGGACACAATGGAGTAGGTTGTGGGATGTAATGGGTGGTTTTGTGTGGAGGTGGTGGTCATAGAGGGTGACCATGAATAGTGGGATGGGTAGGGCAAGAGAGAGGGGTATGGGTTGGCCCAGATGGACTAGGCTAGGGCACCTCAAATGGAGTGGTCTAGGTTGGCCCATCAAACCGGGTTGGATCTAGGTCAGATGAAGTTAGAAAATGGGTCAACTCGGGGTGGTTAAAAAATTGACCGAGGCATACTCGCACTGATCGATCATGTGGTGTTCCACCATGAGGTCAGTCCATCATCCTAGTGACCCCCACCCTTTAAAACATCAAACCCATTAAACAATGAAATGGTGTGTTATTTTGATGATTTGTCTACGAAGTTGGGAAATTGATTTCGAGACCATACTTTTGAGATAATGTGGTGATTTTTTATCAAGGACCAGTAGAAAATGTGAGTTTTCCCTTTGGTCATTTCTTCGAGGGTTCAATATGTTATTACATAAACATCACGGGATTGTAATCCCCAATAGGGGTCGAGTCCTATATAATGTTAGATATCCCACCATGCAAATAGAGTGTGATCCTCTATCACCCATAGTTGAGTCTATGGAATCACATAACCTCTGTGAGAAGGCCTTGATACTCACCTAATGGAACATATTGATTGGGTTTTTAGTATCCCCCAGAGCGTCTGGCTAGGATCTGGGGCATCCCCTATGGTGTTGGGAGGGAACCCCTACATTTTGAATTGATCCAGATTGGGTACATGGTATCCCCTAGTTTATCTATTTGAAATATGTGCTATCCTTTAGTGAATTTTGGTGTAATCCCCTCTCTGTGTATCATAATCTTCCCTGACCAATACATTCCCATTTTGGTGGATCCTAAATGAGCAAGGCCTCATCGTGACTATATCTGAGGATATAATAGCTCAAGGAGTGAGTTCTACTAGAACAATAAGGATTCAATCGTACTCATGTGGCTGGAAATATGTTGTGGCTTTCCTCTATACTGTGAGTCTTGGTTTGAATATATTTGGATTTTCATGCTACATGTGTGGTAGACATAACTGGTGTGGAGAAAACTATTAATTTCCATTGTTTTATTTACATTGTGGTTTTGGGGTTTTCTAGTTAGTATTGTCTTACTTACCCATGAATGGTATTTTCCCACAAGTGTTTTGTTTTGTGAAGTCAGTAGACCCTCAAATGGAATCATAGGTGGACCAGGACTAGTAATTTCTTAGTGAGGCTAGACAAATGAGGTGAGCACCAGAAACATTAGATTGTAGACCCTATACCATTTCCCTTATGATGTATTAGGTAGGTTTTCTATGCATGAGTTTAAGGATCTTGAGAATTCACATTCCTAGACTAGGATGATATGGGAAACACATCACCATGTTTTGTTGTCCTTGTTTTTCAGATTCATTTTTGTGGCATTTTATTTTTTCCCTATTTACATTCATGTACATTCACTGTTGTACTTTGGATGTAATATAGAGTGGTTTTCGTGCATTTCATAGTTAATATTTTACATTTTAGTATTTGTGTATTAGAGATGTGTGTATGCATACATGTACATAAAATAATGCCTCCCATTTATGGGATTTTCCTACATGGATCAAGTCAACAGCCCTTGGACCATTATAGGAGGGCTTTTTGTTGTCACGACATGGGAACCTCTTGGTCGGTTCATGAAATATATGTACTTTACAAAATATTATATCTTTCTTTATCAATATTTTTTATTTTTATAAAAAATTATAAATTTTTTTTGAAAAGTAGTCATTTATATTCATATTAAAATGTTTAATGACTATGATATAATTATATCATTTTTGTAATTATAATAATAAAATGGTTTTTTTGTTGAAACATCAGTGTTTTTTTAACATATTCTATGTCAGTAATGCATGTAATGTACACCATGTCGATGTTGTGTGTAACATAAACAATGTCGGTGTCTCATGTAATTTATGTTGGATTGGTGTTGCATGTGAAAGGAATGCTTGACTTAATGAAATGTAAGACATCAATGAAAATTTTAATTTATTCAAGAAGAAAAAAGGTCCACAAAAACTCATGGGTTTATAATTACCCTATTATTACATGAGAGGTTTTATGAAGACAATGGGAATATTTTTTATTTACATGAAGTGAAACGTTTGTTGAGGATTTATTTTAATTCACATGTAATTATTAGAAGAACATGCAAGAATAATTTAATTTCATGAGGATCTAAGATTTATTAAAGAAATATTGACTTAAATTAATTTTATAATAATTTCATTATAATATTAAATTAATTATCTATGGAATATAAAATTTGGTTTAAAGTTTATTTTATGACATGGTACTAATATTAGATATATTTTACATCTAAATTTATTTTCTAAGTGTGGGAAATAAATTTTCCAACCATTTGAGAAAGGGAACTAACTCAATACAATACATTTGGGAGGGGGGTCAAACTGGAAGGATAAATAGCTTTCAGAGCACATATGGTGGTATGAGTCATCTATGGGATAATGGGTGTACAGGCAAAGGCCCAAAAACGTGGTCCAACTATGCACAAGGTGGCATGATGGAAGAGTGTTTTTGGAATGGATCGTTCATAGTAGGGATATAGAGAGGACACTAGTACTCACTTTTGGAATGGTGAGGGAATGTTATTTCATATTAAGAGGAGATCAACCAAGAGAAGTAGAGATGTGGGATTCATCATATATGTTCTATATAAATATATTGAAAAATATACATATACTATACATGTTTGTTGATTTGGTTAATCTAAAATATCTAATATTCTCAATGTATCATCTCCCACGTCCTGTCATTGGTATTCTACACAGCTTGGACAAGAATTCAATGTACTTATATACTTCTATATCCACCATCAATCCAAGAGAATGATGTTTTCCATATCATTTTGAATCCATTTATGTATCTTTTAGAATAAGGAACTTCCAACACAAAATTAAAAATTAAAATCAAACTCACAATCACTATTCATTATAACTAATAAATACAAGATATTCTCTAATAATATCATCATATAAATAGATGGCTAAATATCAAAAAAAAAATTCATGAATGTATAATTACTTCGGGTGCATAAAAACTGAATGAGATGAATATGTATAATCTATCGTAATATTAGAGTCATATCTCAATATTTATGGTCTACACTCTAGACAATTATATGAAATGTAAAACATATAGTGCATGACATGCCACATAAGATGAGCCACATATGAGATTTTTTATCACACATGAATATTAAGTGTATTGATTCAATTTATCTGTCATAAAATGATGATACAAGATGAACCGTATCATCATGTCTCTTAAAATATCACCTCAATTCTAAAAAATTACTTTACAATTTTGGGTATTTAAAAATGAATTATCATTTGAAAATAAGTGTGAGTTCTATATGAATTGATATTTGAAGCCAAAAATATTTAAGCATTTTAAATTAATTAAAAGTGATGCATTTTGGTGTATTTTAATGAGGCCAATGATCCATGAAGATATTAATAATACCCATATATTATCCTGTATTTAAAATAGGAATATAGGTATAATGACCCATACTTTACATACATTGTTAATACTTCAAAATTGAAGCACACTTATTACAACATATGACAAAACCACAAAGGACCGTATAGGTATAGTGTCTTTAGAAACTGGGAAACATAAACAACTGGTTCATAAATATTCTACAGTGTCTCCCATTTATTTCATCATATATAGGGTCCCTTTTAGCATATTCTACTTAATATCCATCTTCCTGGCCTGGGGAAAATAAAACATAAAAGGGTGAGCTCAAATGCTCAGCAAGGGAAAATAAAGGAAATAAAAATCATATCATATCTTTTTGAAAATCATAACCTGCAAAAGAGGTCATAATATCTTAACATGGAACAAATCATAGAAGTGAAAATGAGATCCCCATAATCATTACAAGAAACTTGAAACTTTGTGGCATGCACACATAATCATGGAAAATCATTTCTTGTTAGTCACGACTCATTGCCAAGACTATCTTAGTGGAAAAAGTCCCTTTCTGAACCGAGTCACCCTCGTTCCAGTCCTGTTTCACTGAACCGGTATAACCTACCGTTCCAGCCATGTCTATCTCATGAGATATAAAATCTTTACCCAATGTATTGGAGGGAGATATAGGTCCCACCCATCTTATTATGAATCCTTTCTTATGTGTGACACATAATCATAAACCATACATCATAGCGTAACCCATGTAATAAAAATGGGATTCTTAAACAACATGACATCATAAAACAATTCATATAATATAAAGAAAAAAAATATTTCCATCACAACATAATCAAATCCATGTAATAATAGGGATAAAAACAGGACCCTTTTATTATCTTAGATGGAAACTAATTTTGATAAAATACTTGAACTCCATTCTTGAGGAAAATATCCTTTCTACTTCAAAAACACTTTACCTTTCTTAACATGTCATACAATTTTAAACTAAAAGAAGTTGATTAAAAATAAACTTGAATACTTGTAAAGGAAACTTCTTGGAAATAATGTTTTAGAAATCCATTCATGCCATATAAGTTAAAAAAACATTCTTCGTACTTTTGTCGGAAAAGTCAAAAAGTCCCTCGTACGAAAAACGACAAAAGATTCCTTTCATATATTTTACTAAAAACTCACCGAAGGGTAAAATTGGATTTAAACAACTGTAGGTGGATGGAAATAATATTACATATTGAGGAAACATGGATGTGGATGATAAAATACACCCCAATAAATTCCAAAGTATAAACAATCTCGGATAAAAATGAGATTGTGATATTTCCCTTACCTTAGGTCCGATTTGCATTGTACGTGTCCGAAGATCCTTTATAATGGTTTAAATAATGTTATTGACTTATTAAAGAATCATACATATTGATATGATATCATATATGGTCATATTATTAGCTTCATGTTAGTAATATTTCATTTTTAATTGTTACTCGGGTCTTTATTGCCTTTTGTTCTTATGCGTGTTTTGCCGAATAAATTCTTAATCTTATTTTAAGGTTATAGATACCTTATATCCAGAATGGTATTAGTGTAACATATATCATATTTATTCATTCAATTCATTCAATTCATTTATATAATTACTATGTAATGATGATCATGTAGAACGAGTTGCATCACATCGTGGAGACGATATTCCGTACGTACGCACGAGTGATGATATCATTCCTATGATCGTGGAATTTTATTTGAGTATATATATATTATTTCACTATCAATATTACATTATAATAATCATAAATAGTTACTCATTACTCCACTATACCCATCCTTGTAAGGTGATGGTGGAAAATAGATTACACTACGGCATGGAGACGGTATTCCGTACGTACGCACGCGCGGTGATTTCATTTTTTCGTAGGATGGATAGAAGGTGAATTAGGGTTGTTTCATATTTATAATAACATATCAGTATTTAAGTAATAATGATGTTATTAATTTATAATGAAACAACTAAATAAGAAGAAGTTGAAGAATAAAGAAATTGAAAAGATCGGTAATGGATATTACCTCTTCTTTGGAACGCCTCTTTGAATCCTCCACGTAGGGAACTAAGATTGGTCTTTGAAGAAGACCAGGACCTCTAGGATTATTCTAGGGAAGTGGAGAGGAGAAAATGGCAGGGGTTGGCCGAGCTTGAGTGCTCAAATTGGTGTGAGGAGGAGGGGGAGGAGGTTCCCTTTTATAAGGGAGGAGAGGGGCACCTTAGGAATATCTCAAAATATTATTTTATATTAAAGTCAAAATCGGTTTATAATGGATCAAAAGGGTCTTACATCGAAGCTAAAGTGGGTATGGGTTGAAATCCTATCATCCAATAGGATTTAGACAAGTTTAGGGTATTATTTTAACCTTATCAATAAGATTTAACTCTAAGTTAAATAATTTAACTTTTACCATGTCTTTTTGTTTTCTTTCACTATATGGTTAATACACTTACTATAACATGCCAAACGAACCCCAAATTGTTTATTATTAATATATATATCCTTATCTAAGTCATTTGGCCGAACCTTAGATTTTTATGAATAAAATAACAATTAATAATATAATATTTTATTTAAAAACAATTTTGTGTCAATTTTGACACTATTTCATATATGATTTTTGTGAAAGTCATAAAAAAATTATATGTTCGAAAAAAGTTGATTAAATCAACACTAATATATCATAGTAACCTAGAAAATTAGTTTAATTCATAAAAAGTATCAAATTACATTTATTTTGGTGTTTATAACATCAATTATGTCAATATTTCATAAATAAGATAATTACTGCATCATCGTTGTGTCATAATTAAATTAAATTATTTAATGTCTAAAAATTATAAATAAAATACCATTATGTAGGAAATATTTTTATCTTTCTAATGAATATTTATTGTCGAATTTATCTTATGTATAACACCATATTATAAATAATGTACTTATTAAACTTTGATTTTAACTATTTTAACCCTTCTTTAAATAAATTAATAATAAATGTCCTAATCTAACTAAAGTGGGCCTAAATGGTCATATTTTATTCATAAGGTTGTTTTTGGTCGAATTACACTTATCCAATAGAATTGGGACATGTGTTAGGGTAATAGTAATATCATATTTACCCTTAGTTACCCTATTTACTATTAACCGCAGTAAAAAAAAGTAAAAAGTTACTATTCACCAAAAAATTATTTTTATCTCATTGAACCACATTTTACTTACTGATATCAACCGTGTCTGTTGGATTTTCGAAATTCCCTTCACCGAAGCGGTAAAATTATGTTTTATGCAATATTCAGTTTTTAACCTACCACTTAGTGGTTTCACTATTCATCAAAATTGAATGTTTTCAGAAAAATACCAAAATTTCACCCTAGGCTAATTTCGGTATTCTGAATCCAAAAATTAAGTCCATTTTGAAAAATAAAATTTATAAAATTTCAAAATGTGGTTATTACTATTCATAATGGCTAGTTTTAATAATATTTTTATAGCATATCGTTGTTTAGTGAAACTCGGTATTGCGTACGACGCAAGCTATCGAGGATGGTCGCGATTGCGTGTAAAGTAAGCCAAGCAAGTGTGTAGTGAAAGATTCCTTTGAACAAAATATTACTCATAAAAATATCGGGTGTTACATTCTACCCCCCTTAAATAGAACTTCGCCCTCGAAATTCGTCACTTTGTAACAAACAGATGAGGATACTTCTCCATCATCATATCCTCAAGCTCCCATGTAGCTTCTTCTAATTGGTGGTTCCTCCATAAAACATTCACCAATCGAGTGGTCTTGTTTCGTAGGACTTTTTCGCTACGATCTAGAATCTCTATCGGCTGTTCTTCATAAGAAAGATCTTGCTCCAGCGGTACAACTTCTGAGTTGAGTACATGTGAAGGATCAGGTATGTACTTTCTCAGGAGAGATACATGGAACACATCGTGAACTTGAGAGAGATTCGGTGGAAGCGCCAATCGGTAAGCTACCTTTCCAACACGATCCAGTATTTCGAAAGGACCGATATATCTAGGGCTCAACTTCCCCTTCTTTCCAAATCTCATAACCCTCTTCCAGGGAGATATTCGTAAGAACACTTTATCACACACTTCAAACTCTAGGTCTTTTCTTCGGTTGTCGGCATAACTTTTCTGTCGACTCTGAGCTGCTCTTATGTGTTGTTGAATAGATCTGACCTTTTCCGCCATTTCATCAACAAGATCAGGTCCTAATAGCTTTCTTTCCCCAACTTCATCCCAGAAAGTTGGAGTCCTGCATTTTTTTCCATAGAGAGCTTCATAAGGAGGCATCTGAATACAGGAGTGAAAGTTATTATTATAAGAAAATTCCACCAAAGGTAGGTGTTGATCCCAACCTCCTTTGAAATCCATAGAGCAAGCTCTCAACATATCTTCTAGGGTTTGAATTGTTCTCTCAGACTGACCGTTTGTCTGGGGATGACAAGCAGTGCTGAAACTCAACACTGTATCCAAAGTATGCTGAAGACTTCTCCAGAACTTCGAGGTAAATCTAGGATCCCGATCAGATATAATAGAAAGTGGTACCCCATGCAATCTTACCACTTCCTTTACATATATCCTGGCAAGATGATCTAGAGATAAATCCTCTCTAATAGCAATGAAGTGTGCAGACTTTGTAAGACGATCAACTATGACCCAAATAGCATTATTGCCTTTGGATGTTTTAGGAAGTCCTGTGACAAAGTCCATAGTGATGTTTTCACATTTCCATTCGGGTGTGGGTAATGGTTGTAACATCCCCTTAGAATTCTGTCTCTCAGCTTTAACTTGTTAACAAACCAAGTATCGAGAGACAAATTCAGCAACATCTCTTTTCATGCCATCCCACCAGAAGTACTCTCTCAGGTCCCTATACATCTTCGTGCTTCCAGGATGAATAGAGAATGATGAACTATGAGCCTCATCCAGCAGCTCCTTCTTTAATTCGAGGATGGGAGGAACACAAACCCGATTCCTGAACTTTATTATCCCATCACAATCAAGGTTAAATTCAGGAACATTTCTCACTTTCTTTTGTAACTCGACATCTTCTTTCTGTTCCTCTTTAATCTTCACATGTATAGATGGTTGAACATTCATTTGAGAAAGATAAGATTTTTCCTCTTCCATTATAATTACAAGATCCACCTTTGTAAATCCATAAATATTGGATTTTTTGTGATCCTCATCATGGATAAACTAGCATGGTCTTGTCGACTTAATGCATCTTCCACCTTGTTTGCTTTCCCAGGGTGGTAATGGATTGAGCAGTCGTAATCCTTAATCAGATCCAACCATCTTCTTTGACGCATATTCAACTCATTTTGTGTGAAAATATACTTTAAACTTTTATGATCAGTATAAATATCACACCTTTCACCATAAAGGTAATGCCTCCAAATCTTTAATGCAAAGATTACCGCAGCCAACTCCAAATCATGTGTTGGGTAATTTTGCTCATGGATTTTCAACTGTCGTGAGGCATAAGCTATCACCATATCATTTTGCATAAGAACACACCCCAATCCCTTCTTGGATGCATCACTGTAGATCACAAACCTTTCTCCACTACATGGCAGTGTGAGCACAGGTGCACTGGATAACCTTCTTTTCAACTCCTTGAAATTATCTTCACATTCCTCTGTCCAAACAAACTTAACTCCTTTCCGAGTCAACTTGGTGAGTGGATTAGATAATCGTGAAAAATCTTTTACAAAACATAGATAATAACCAGACAAACCAAGAAAACATCGGATCTCAGTTACTATTTTTGGTCTTGACCATCTTTCGATAACCTCTGTTTTTGCTGGATCCACAGATATCCCCTATTTTGAGATTATGTGACCAAAAAATGCAACTTTTTGAAGCCAAAATTCACACTTTATAAATTTCTCATAAATCTTCTCCTTTCTCAGGGTCTTCAATATAATTCTCAAGTGATCTTCATGCTCTTCCTTTCTCTTTGAATAGACAAGAATATCGTCTATAAAGACTACCACAAATTGATCAAGATAGTCTCTAAAGACACTATTCATTAGATCCATGAATATAGCAGGGGCATTAGTAAGACCAAATGGCATCACTATAAATTCATAGAGTCCATACCTTGTACGGAAAGCCGTCTTTGGTATATCCTCCATTTTGACCCTTAATTGATGATACCCTGAACGAAGATCAATCTTGGAAAAGTATTGAGCTCCGCGTAGTTGGTCAAATAAGTCATCAATGTGTGGGAGAGGATATTTGTTCTTGATAGTGATCTTGTTAAGTTCTCGATAATCAATGAAGAGTCTCATTGATCCATCTTTCATCTTAACAAATAGAACAGGTGCTCCCCAAGGTGACGCACTAGGGCGTATGAATCCCTTATCAAGATTCTCTTGGAGTTGCTTCTTCAATTCCTGCAACTCAATTGGGGTCATTCTATATGGTGTCTTTGAAATAGGCAAAGCACCCGGTACGAGTTCTATTGAAAACTCGACTTCACGATTTGGTGGAAGACCCGGTAATTCTTCAGAAAAGACATCATCAAACACCCGTACGATGGGAATATTCTTAATCGTAAGTTTCTCACCAACCATTTGAGATAGATAACCTTCATTTAGTGGAATCAAGACCCATATGATGGAAGGAATTTCCACTGGAAGGTTATATTCATCCTTGCATCGATAGACGATCGTAGATTGATCTGGAATATGAAATGTGACTTCCCTTCTTTGGAAATTGATATGAGATCCATGTAAAGAAAGCCAATCCATGCCAAGAATCACATCAAATTCCACTAAAGGAAGGATCACAAGATTTGCAGGAAGCACTTTCCCACAAACTTCGATCGGAGAAGAATTATAAACTTTTGATGTGACTGTTGTGCCATTAGGTGTGGTCACAGCTAACTCAACATCTAATTGTTGAGGTAATACGGTGATACCCTTAGAAAAGTTTTCAGAAATAAAAGAGTGGGTGGATCCAGAATCAAATAAAACATTTTCTACTTTAGAGTGGATGGTAAGTGTACCTTTCACCACATCGTTATCGTACTCCACATCGCTGATAGAAATTTCGTCTGACTTTCCTTTTCCTTTAGCCTTATGATTTTGTTGACGTCGACCATCATCATCAACCCTTGGATTTGGGCATTGATTGGCATAATGCCCCATCTCCTTGCACTTGAAACATTGAAGTGTAGTAGGTTCATTATGTGATTCCCTTCCTTTGTTTGTGTCATTAGACATCTTCTTCCCATTATCGCGGCATTCAAATGCCCGATGACCTTCCTTTCCACATTTGAAACATTTACTTATCCATTTAAGACAACTCCCTCCATGTTTCTTTCCACACTTTGAGCATAAGGGAAATCTCATCTTCTTTTCAGTGTTCTATTTAGATTTTCCTTTGAATTCCATCTTCCTCTTCTTATCAAACCCATGTGACTGATGGCTTACTCCAATCTCCATCTCGACTTTGAGAGCACATCGAACGATTTCCTCGTAGCTATTGAAGTCCCTTATGGATAACGCCCTTCGAAGACTTGGTTTTAAGACGCTAAAGAATCTATCGATCTTACTCTCAGGTTGGATAATAATACCAGAAGCATACCTTGCAAGTCTTGTAAAATTTGCTTCATAGGTACCAACAGATTCATCATCCCTTTGCTTCAGTTCAATAAACTCTTTCTCCATCTTTTTTCGGAGAATACGAGGGAAGTACTTATTAAAAAATAAGTTCTTGAACTCGTCCCATTCCATAGACTCAGTTTCATCCCTTTGCCTCGTATTCTTAATAAGATTCCACCATTGATCAGCATCTCCTTCCAAACGATACACTGCTAGGATGACTTTATCATGTTCAGAACATTGAAGAACTGAAAATATATTTTCAGTAGTACTAATCCGTTGTTCAGAAACTAATGGATCAGTAGACCCACTGAAAGAAGGTGGACGCTGCCTCATGAAGGATTCAACAGAATGTTGCTCCTTCCTTTGCTCGTTTGGAAGTCCTGCATGATTCATAGCTTGAGAAAGTTGTGTGAGCATGGCTACAAGATTTTGCATTCTAGCTCCCATATCATTTGGTTGCTCAGGGGGACAATCATTTCATTGCCCATCGCATTCCGCATTAACACGGTTCCTTCGGGTTCCATCCATTGACTAAAACCAAGAAGAATAGTGTGAGCAACACTAATTATAATAGGAAAACCACATAATCAAGGAAAAAATTTCACACTTAAGTTCTTATCCTAGGGTATTCATGGCCATTTCTAAAACACTAAGATTGTGTTCTATGCTTAGACTTATCCTTAGGGTTCTTACTAAGTCTTTCACATCCTAGTTTCCAAATGTTGACTATACCTTTCCTCTAATACCAACTATAACGACCCATACTTTATATAAATTGTTAATACTTCAAAATTGAAGCACACTTATTACAACATATGAAAAAACCACAAAGGACCGTATAGGTATAGTGTCTTTAGAAACTGGGAAACATAAACAACTGGTTCATAAATCTTCTACAGTGTCTCCCATTTATTTCATCATATCTAGGGTACCTTTTAGCATATTCTACTTAATATCCATCTTCCTGACATCGGGAAAATAAAACATAAAAGGGTGAGCTCAAATGCTCAGCAAGGGCAAATAAAGGAAATAAAAATCATATCATATCTTTTTGAAAATCCTAACCTGCAAAAGAGATCATAATATCTTAACATGGAACAAATCATAGAAGTGAAAATGAGATCCCCATAATCATAACATGAAACTTGAAACTTTGTGGCATGCACACATAATCATGGAAAATAATTTCTTGTTAGTCATGACTCATTGCCAAGACTATATTAGTGGACAAAGTCCCTTTCTGAACCAAGTCACCCTCGTTCTAGTCCTGTTTCACTGAACCGGTATAACCTACCGTTCCAGCCATGTCTATCTCATGAGATATAAAATCATTACCCAATGCATTTGAGGGAGATATAGGTCCCACACATCTTATAATGAATCCTTTCTTATGTGTGCCACATAATCATAAACCATACATCATAGCGTAACCCATGTAATAAAAATGGGATTCTTAAACAACATGACATCATAAAACAATTCATATAAGATAATGAAAAAAAATATTTCCATCACAACATAATCAAATCCATGTAATAATAGGGATAAAAACAGAACCCTTTTATTATCTTAGATGGAAAATAATTTTGATAAAATACATGAACTCCATTCTTGAGGAAAATATCCTTTCTACTTCAAAAACACTTTATCTTTCTTAACATGTCATACAAATTTAAATTAAAAGAAGTTGATTAAAAATAAACTTGAATACTTGTAAAGGAAACTTCTTGGAAATAATGTTTTAGAAATCCATTCATGCCGTATAAGTTAAAAAAAACATTCTTCGTACTTTTGTCGGAAAAGTCAAAAAGTACCTCGTACGAAAAACGACAAAAGATTCCTATCATATCTTTTACTAAAAACTCACCGAAGGGTAAAATTGGATTTTAACAATTGTAGGCGGATGGAAATAACATTAAATATTGAGGAAACATGGATGTGGATGATAAAATACACCCCAGTAAATTCCAAAGTATAAACAATCTTGGATAAAAATGAGATTGTGATTTTTCTCTTACCTTAGGTCTGATTTGCTTTGTACGTGTCTGAAGCTCCTGTATAATGGTTTAAATAATGTTATTGACTTATTCCAGAATCATACATATTTATATGATATCATATATGGTCATATTCTAAGCTTCTTGTTAGTAATATTTCATTGTTACTTGTTACTGTGGTCTTTATTGCCTTTTGTTCTTATGCGTGTTTTGCCAAATAAATTCTTATTATTATTTTAAGGTTATAGATACCTTATATCCAGAATGGTATTAGTGTAACATATATCATATTTATTCATTCAATTCATTTATATAATTACTATGTAATGGTGATCATGTAGAACGAGTCGCATCACATCGTGGAGACGGTATTCTGTACATACGCACGAGGGATGATATCGTTCCTATGATCGTGGAATTGTATTTGAGTATATATATATTATTTCACTATCAATATTACATTATAATAATCATAAATAGTTACTCATTACACCATTATACAAATCCTTGTAAGGTGATGGTGGAAAATAGATTACACCACGGCGTGGAGACGGTATTCCGTACCTACGCACGCGCTGTGATTTCATTTTTTCGTAGGATGGATAGAAGGTGAATTTGGGTTGTTTAATATTTATAATGACATATCAGTATGTATGTAATACTGATATTATTACTTTATAACGAAACAACTAAAGAAGAAGAAGTTGAAGAAGAAAGAAATTGAAAAGATTGGTAATGGATATTACCTCTTCTTTGGAACGCCTCTTTGAATCCTCCACTTAGGGAACTATGATTGGTCTTTGAAGAAGACCAGGACCTCTAGGATTATTCTAGGGAAGTGGAGAGGAGAAAATGGCAGGGTTTGGCCGAGCTTGAGTGCTCAAATTGGTTTGAGGAGGAGGGGGAGGATGTGCCATTTTATAAGGGAGGAGAGGGGCACCTTAGGAATATCTCAAAATATTATTTTATATTAAATTCAAAATCGGTTTATAATGGTTCCAAAGGGTCTTATTTAGAAGCTAAAGTGGGGATGGGTCTAAATCCTATCAACCAATAGGATTTAGACATGTTTAGGGTATTATTTTAACCATATCAATTGGATTTAACTCTAAGTTAAATAATTTAACTTTTACCATGTCTTTTTGTTTTCTTTCACTATATGGTTAATACACTTACTATAACCTGCCAAACGAACCCAAAATTGTTTATTATTAATATATATATCCTTATCTAAGTCATTTGGCTGATCCTTAGATTTTTAGGAATAAAATAACAATTAATAATATAATATTTGATTTAAAAACTATTTTGTGTCAATTTTGACACTATTTGATATATGATTTTTGTGAAAGTCATAACAGAATTATATGTTCGAACCAAGTTGATTAAATCAACACTAATTTATCATAGTAACCTAAAAAATTATTGTAATTCATAAAAAGTCTCAAATTACATTTATTTTGGTGTTTATAACATCAATTATGTCAATATTTCATAAATAAGATAATTACTGCATCATTGTTGTGTCATAATTAAATTAAATTATTTAATGTCTAAAAATTATAAATAAAATATCATTATGTAGGAAATCTTTTTATATTTATAATTTATATTTATTTTATAATTTATCTTATGTATAACCCCATATGAAAAATAATTTACTTATTAAACTTTGATTTTAACTATTTTAACCCTTCTTTAAATAAATTAATAATAAATGTCCTAATCTAACTCAAGTGGGCCTAAATGGTCATATTTTATTCATAAGGTTGTTTTTGGTCGAATTACACTTATCCAATAGAATTAGGACATGTGTTAGGGTAATAGTAATATCATATTTACCCTTAGTTACCCTATTTACTATTAACCGCAGTAAAAAAAGTAAAAAGTTACTATTCACCAAAAAATTATTTTTATCTCATTGAACCACATTTTACATACTGATATCAACCATGTCTATCGGATTTTCGAAATTCCATTCACAGAAGCTGTAAAATTAAGTTTTATGCAAAATTCAGTTTTTAACCTACCACTTAGTGGTTTCACTATTCATCAAAAATTGAAAGTTTTCAGAAAAATACCAAAATTTCACCGTAGGCTAATTTCGGTATTCCGAATCCAAAAATGAAGTCCATTTTGAAAAATAAAATTTATAAAATTTCAAAAAAGTGGTTATTACTATTCATAACGGCTAGTTTTAATAATATTTTAATAGCATATCGTTGTTTAGTGAAACTCGGTATTGCGTACGACGCAAGCTATCGAGGAAGGTCGCGATTGCGTGTAAAGTAAGGCAAGAAAGTGTGTAGTGAAAGATTCCTTTGAACAAAATATTACTCATAAAAATCTCGGGTGTTACAATAGGCTGGTTCATCAAATAACATTTTAATGAAAAAATATACCAGAGGAATATTTTGTTATATTAAAAATTATTCCTTTAATGGAATTTAAATTAAGGAATAGTTAATGTGTTATTATTAAGATATTTATTGAGGGTTTTTGTAAAATTAAAAATCAAATTAATTTAAATAAAAAAAAAATTATTTAGAACACATTTATGTCTTGGAAGAAAATAGATATAATATTTAAAATATACTTTTCACATTGAAAAATGTGTGCATACATGTGATAAACAATTATTTTGAACAATTTTTAGATCTATTTCATCCATTGTGAAAGAGAATTTTGAATAACATTATACATCATTTTATCTAATAATAAAAGTGTCAAATCGAAGCAATTTTATAAGAAGGTGATAACATGTTCCCTAGTATTTGATGAATTGAATTATGGTCATTCATTATTTGAAAGAAGTTTTGAGGAAAACAATATTGTTCCAAATAACTATTAAATTCCTTCAATGGCTGTACAAAATTAAATGGATTCCATATTTCATATGGTTGAATACCATCAAATGAAGAATATTGTTATATCTCTAGATCATCATTGAAGAAGTATCTTTTAATAGGGTTATTTAGTTATCCACAAGTGGATTTTTTTGGGATTTTTCAGCAATTCTATAAGAGGAGAAGTTATAGGTACATAAATAATTATTCACAGATTATAAATTAGTTTGTATATATGAGATATGTGGGAGTAAAGGATTTTTTGGATCCGGGGTTGTCTATTCAAGATTCCAATAATCTATGAAGTGGTGTCATAGAGTTAATATGGTAAAAATAATCTTGTATATTTTTACTACCCACATTTTATATCACATGAGAAATATAAATATATATTTTTCAGGAAATGGAGTTATATTTTACCACTTTATAGAAGTTCATCTTTATTTCAATTTTATGAATATAAAAAATCACTTCACAATAACATCTTTTGTTATAGGATCAAGAATGAATATGGGGATCTATAATGAGATATTATGTCTTCTAAAATATAAGAACAGAATATAGAATATATATTTATAATGAATTCAATGATAAATCCAAATTAAGTGAATAATGTAGGTCTAAGATTTTTCATCAGGACAAATGGTGGAAAATTTGGAGATCAAAAATGTTGTATTCTTGAAGAAAATTTTCATTCACATCAATTATGAAAATATACTTGAACATTATTTAATATTCACATTCATAGAAAATTTAGTAGTTTCATTTGAGAAAAATGTGAGGATGTAACTCTATATGTGAGATGGGATGAAGAAATATTACATGTACTATATTGTAACCCACATTGTCATGGTATCGAAGAATATTTAATAGTTATTCCATTCATAAATGAGGATGAAACTCAATGAAAGTTATGTCATTGAAAGGTACCTATATGTCATTAAATTATGTGTTATTATTTTCATAGAGTAATAACCAAAGGAAGAAGAAGTATTAGTGTTCTCCTGTAATGTTCAACCTCAATGTAGTGTATGGAGGAGGATGAAAGGATGTGTGAAATGGGTGAAAATGAGGTGACCTAGATCCTATAATGTAAGTGAGTCCTAGGGGTAGTAATCCAACCTAGAACCTTATAAACACTTAAAATTGTGAGGATAGTGGTTAAATGGGGAATACAAATATTTAAACAGCATACCACATAGAGTATCCAAGTGTTTATGAATCAATTAAGAATTATTATGTTCATGCATGTATTACATTCATTTTTACGATAGATGGAGTTTGGGGAGGTTGTGAGTGAATAAATAAGAAAACTAGTTGAACATTGTTCCTACTGATGTGGCAATATAAAACATAGATTGAAATTAGTAAAGATGTTGAAACTATTTTGAATGGTTTTCATATTATTTCACCCACCCCAACACTCTATTTTTCTAAATGGCACCTAACACTATTCTTATGACCACCCATTTTATGTGGAAATGAAAAATGAATTACATCACTACGTGGATGAGGTAGTCCACACATATGCATTAGCAATGTTGTCATGTTCCAATGGATGAGATGGTATGAGGGTACATAATATTTTATCATAAAATTCACATAATTATGTCACAAAAACACACACACACACACAGATATATATATATATATATATATATAGAAATAAAATCCATCGTTATTCTGTAAAGGGGAGACTGTAATGGAAAATAATGTACATCATGGAGATAGTAATCCATACATATGCATGGGGGATGATTTAATTTTTCATTAGATGGAAATGTACTAGAAAATTTTTATACCATTAATTTAGTAAAATAATTTTTGTATTGAGACAAAATTCATTATGTTAATGAGGTTATATAAAACATGGTATAGTTCTAAATGGAAAGAAACTATAAATGGATCTGTAATGGAAATTACCTCTTCATCTGGTATCCTCCTATCAATTGAAAGAAATCAATTTAGTGGATAGGATTATTTCTATACAATGGGATATGTAATTGTTAATTTTGGGTTTAAGATTAAATTTGGAATATGTTTGATATAAAATTGAACATTCATGTGTCTTTCAAGGGTTATGTAAGGTCCCTTGTACATGAAAATAATCAATGTTGTTTTAATATATACATTTTATTTAAGGGTCATTTATGTCATTTTAATTGGAGATATGAATCATAAGTGGAACGTGGTCTATATTCTTGACCATTTTCCCTTAAGTTTATAATATATAATATTTATAAAATATTATAGTGATTTAAAAATAATTTTTTTTACATTTAATGGAATTATAATATAAAATTATTCACCATTACTAATATTTTACAATTACTTATGAAATTTCTTGAACTCCATAATCCAACTAAAATATATCACTTTCAATGTCTTTAAAATAATTTAATGTATTATTTTACTACTTACAAATTCACTACGTAAGTGTTGTATAAGCTTTCATGGTAATTATTCCATTACTAAAAATTAAAAATAAATAAAAATAACAAAAATAATAATTATTCATTAAAATAAAAATTTATGACTATTAATAACATGATTTTATCAATATTAAAACATAAATAATACATTAAAAGAAAGAGAGTGTCATTTTTTACATAATATATACATAAAATAATATAAATGTCATTATGAATTAAAAAATATAACCAAATAGCTATATTTTTTTATATAAGCCTATTTTTTCTAAATACCATCATACAATGAAATAAATTATATTATTTAACATATTTTGAACCCTTATCCCATACTTTGAACCCTAATTAACTCATTTAACTCATTACTGAGGTGATAAACATTTACCATGGTTACAATTCATTATGAAGAAAATTAAATAGAATTGTTTATAAAAAAAATAAAATTATTTTATAAAATATTGAATCCATTTCCTAATACATAATTTCTATATGTGGTGAATATTAAATACCATTTTTATAAAAAAAATCATTTTAATCATCAATATGGTTTTATACTAAAATATGGTAAAATATTTGTTTTAAATGAATTAATTACGTAATACCTAATAAAACGGAAGTTATCTTGATATCAAACAAATTCAAAACCTAAATTAAATTTTTTTTAAACATTATTAAAAGAGACATATCAAAAATATTTTTCCTAAATTAAAACATTATTAGATTCTAGAATTTAAAAAATAAGTTTTTATGTTCAGTAGTATAATTTTATATGCATTGAATTATTTAATAAATATATATTTGGAATATAAATTTTTTTTGATAAATGTTCAATTCATTATTATATCATTATAATTTAGTAATTGTGACATGATTTTTTAAAATTTGTATTGTAACACCAATTGGGTAACCGGTAGGTATAATTTTGAGAATTATGATACATATTGTCCATTCTTGGATTTACTGGATGTTTTGGGTCGAACATGGGGATTTTTTGGGGGATAGACTAGGGAGAAATGTCATTGTATTGTTTCTCAAACCATATGAGAGGGTTATAATGGGTTATAATGGGTATTGACATGTTTTGAGCCCAATTTTTAAAATTGTGTGATATATAGAAGTAATTGGGTGCCCTATTTCTTATTGTAACGTTAAACCCTATTGGATGGACCTTGGTTTAACCAAATATATGTCATGTATGTGTCATGTAAAAATGGTGTTTTAAAAAAAATCAATTTATTTTTAAGGGGTTTGAGCCTCATTTCATCTTCCCATTGTACACAACCCCGTATCTTTGGTGGCGGTGTTCTCCCTCTACTTTGGTGGTGGATTTATCATGAGTAATTTGTGATTTTTCTCATAGTTAGTCCAAATCATTTGGGTTTTCTTCATCTATATTTTTCCTTCATTCTCATGGATTTTTTTGGAAGTGTGGAACAATAGGAGAAATGTGGATGGAATATGTGTCATGTAATGGGGGAAATGGTTTTTTAACTTGTATATTTTGTGTGCGAGGATTTTTCTCTTTTTATTTCGAGAGTTCATCATATTAGGTTACGTGGTAAGGACCAAATTCAATGTAGGCCTCTCTATTTAATGTAATTATCATGTATTACATTGAGATAATTTTTTTATTTTGGTTTATGGTGTTTAAATATCCATTTAGAAGATTTATGTTTAGTCTATATCCCATTAATGATGTGATTTATGGATTGGTTTAGTAATTTCAATGTTTTAATGTGGTTTTACAAATGTTTTCTACCTATTTACACACCTAGTGTAAGTTAAAAATTGTCAAAGTATTTTTATGGGTTAAAAAGAATTAATAAATGGGATTTTGAAATGAATTTTCTTTTTTATTGTTGTTTTAATAAAATGGGCATGTTTATTTGGGATTTGTCTTATTTTATATCAACATATTATTGTGATAGAGTTCTCATGGAGAAGAACATGGGTTAATTGGGGTGTGGGTGAGTGGTTTCTTCAAGCGACCAAGAGAGACATCAAAGGTAAGACCATATGAGTTTCCATTTTGTTTTTTTGAGAGGACATGCATGTAATCAGTGGGAGAACCACATATGGCTTTAATTATTTTACATAGGTATGGTGAGATCCTTTGGATATGATGGTCTTGAATGCTTGCACGATGGATATCAAGAGACCATGAAAAATATTAGAGTTTGTCCAATGTAAGACCATGAGAGATTTAAATTTTCTTATTATGATATAATACATGTTTTCTCATGCATGATAGGCATGATGGTTAGATCCCTATGTGTACATTACATTGATTATATTAGTTTATATGTTATATGAATTTGACTTGTTCAATTTTTATTTGATGAGATGTGATATTGCTACTCCCATATTATACGGTTGTGTGATGTTGATATTTTTGTCATTTATATTATGCCCTATTTGAATTGCTGATCATGTTGTTCCCTGGAAATATTTTATTAATATTATCCGTGTTGGTAAGTGTTTTGGAAAACATTTTTTAAGGAAATGAAAATGTAACTCAATGGTTTATTTGAAATTGGTTGGTTCAATGTGGTCAAGATTTGAATTGTTTTCAAACTATTTAGTTTATTTTCACTGGTAAAAGTGTTAAATAGATTCATGATGGAATCTAACTAGGCTTCATGGCATAAAAAATTATTCGGCCTTTTAGGAATTTTTTGCAATTATTTTTGTAAGAAATTGGTAATGGAATGTGAACCTTGTACCAATGTAGCTCTTCTGGATTACCGTCATCCCTTTAATGATGGAGGAGATGTGATCACACTGGGTATGGTAGTGAGGAGAAATTTTTGGATTTTTTTCTATTGGAATGTGTGTTTGGGTCTTTTTTGGAATTGATACAATTTATTTAGTATTGGGGTGTTTTTTTGATGTCATATATATTTCCATTTATGAATATATTTTTATATGATGTTTCTGGTAATTTTTGGTATCTTATTATCTTCTGCTGTCGAATCTAATGATAGGGGTACGACCATCCATTTTCATGTATCAGTAATGATTGTGTACTACTAGGGATAATATTCCCAAGAGATAGTTGGTTATGTTTTGTGTTTATTTTCAACCAGTAGTAATCAAGAACATGTATTTTAATGTGTGATTTCGTGGATCGTGTGACTTTTTTAGCCAAAAAAAATTTGTTTTTACCAAAATGTTAGGAGAGTGTTGTTATTTTGATGTCAGCAGTATATAAGAGTTAGTACTACTTAGACTTTAGAGTTAGTAATAGGGGATTGCTTGGCCATCTCTTCTTTGAGTCAAACCGTGAGTTTCAATTAGTGGCCTGGGATTGTGGTATTATTCTGTGACCAGTTATAGGTTGTTTAAGATGATAATTTATTTCATTTATTTAATATAGTTTGAGGTTTAATTGTTCATGATGATGTTTTTTGCGTCATGTATAAAATTTCTCCCAAAATGACCTCATCCAGGTGTATAGAGTGTGCAATAGAGAGTTCCCCATAGGAAAATCCTCATCATATTCTAGATTTTGTGGTGTTAGTGTTTTTCTTAATCCATGGATTGGGTTACGTTGGTGGTCGTGTATGGAAATATATGATGGACTATGCATCAATGTTTATGAGGTACAATCCATACGTGTTCTTTGGAGGCAACCGACCAAATGATCCCGAGGAGTGGTTTGATCATATTCAGTGATATTTAAGTTATTAAGGACCCTTGAGACCTCAGATGTTGGATTTGATAACTATATACTTCAAGGGCCAGGTAGGACATTGTGATAGTTTATGGTTCCCTAAAAAAGTCATGTGGATCTTGCTTGGACCATTTATAAGGCAGATTTAAATTGTACTTTATACCTAAATATCTTTTCTAATAAAAATACCTCAAATTATTAAATATTGAACAAGGGGTTTTTTATTTGATGGAATATTATAGTAGCTTTATTGACTAGGTTCATTTGTATTTGGATTTACTCAAGAATGAATACATCATGGTTGGATGTATCGAGTTCGGATTGAATCTATAGATCAGATCTATGCTCTTTCATCTTTTTCTTCTAACCTACTCAGAGTTGGTCTAAAAGAAAGATATAGATGAAGTAGATTTGGCCAGCTTGGTAGGTCTTAGTAGTGTTCTTTAAGAGGCTACATTCCAATGTTAATGTTCTAAGAATAATAGGAAGTGGTATTGTTCTCTTTGGGGTTATAGAAAGGGATTCCAATTTTCCTCGAGTTTATCTCATGTGGCTTCTATGAGAAGTAGAAAAGTTGTTTGTTATAAATTTTGGAAGTATGGACGCACTTGGAATATATTCATAGATACTCTAAGGTCATTCCACTAGATTGGATTTAGATTTCATCTTTAGTTCTTCTATTAGTTGGATTCCTATGGAATCCATGTTGGGTCCACGATCAGAGAGAAATGTAAAGCTTTCTTTAGAGTTGGGGTTGATCTTTTATGAGTTGCCCAAATTTTATCATTTTGATTCTAAGCATTACTCAATGGTTGATCATCTAGTAGTTAAGGATAGGTATATATATGTGTTTTTGGATGATTTTTAGGGATGTATTCCCTAGTGAGAGATTAGTTTTACTATTTATCTTATTCCTCTGACAATTCTGATCCCTTTCCCATATTCTAATTTGGATCTAAATTATCTAAATTAGTTTATGGTTCAGTTATAGGTTCTTCATGTAAATGGGTTTATCTATTGTACGATGTCCACATGGGATTATCTAGTTATATTTTCCAAGAAGGTGAATGAGAGGCCTAAACTTTTGATATATTGTCTTAATATTAATTGAGTTACTATAAATAATTAAAAAAGTTTCATATAATTGATGATATTTTTACCAATTCATTGTAGACTCTACATTTTCAAAGATTAAAATGAGATAATGGTACCACTGGTTGAGGTTATTGGAAGAATATTTTCCAATAACAACCTTTTAGAACTAGTATAGGCATTTTGAGTAGTTATTCATGTTGTTTGGGCACATTAATTCTATTTTGGTATATATAGAATTAATTAATAAAACCATTAAATTACTTTTAGACTCATTTATTGTTATATATTTATAAAAAATATTTTTGTATTTCAAGATAAATGATGAGAATGATATCCATATAGAGGTTTTTTCAGTCTTTTGAGAGAGCAATATCAATATGAAATGTTTTCCAAGTGCTGTTTTTGGATTGAAAATGAATTTTTTTTTCATTCAGATTTTTGAGGGGGGGTGTTTGATTAAATCATGAGAATGTTCACGTAGTCACGTCTTGGGATCACCGATAGAATGTGTTCATGAACCATATTTTTATGGAATTGGATAGGTATTATATAAGATTTATTATCGTATTCTCTATGATAGATTCTACCATGATGTAGTTGAACAGGAATGAGGTGATGTTTGAGTGTCATGAAAAGGTCAAGGGTTCCATTAAGTAGTTGTTGGACTACTTGACATATGAACCTTTATTTATTATTCTTAATCATGGGAGATCTTATGTTAGGGTTCATTATTCTTCTAGTGTGACTTTTGGTTTCTTTAATAATGATGGATGACAATGTGGGGTCCAATTACCCACTATATCTATGTACACATCAAGGGAATTACACAAACAATGAGTAGAAATTGATATATTTTTTGAAAATGATGAATATGTTGCAGTACCAACTCATTAGGGATAATATTACAGTGTATTTCGATCATAAAATCCTAATCTAAATTATCACCATGAGGTACATGAATTTTTTTTAGAAATACAATATGAAATAACTTGAGATTTTTATTTCATGCATGAATATATTACCTAGACATTGAATTCCCTAACTAATGTGTTCAATGAAATATTCTAGTGTATGAATTTATAGAGTAAGAAGATGAATATAGTCTGATGATTTTGTTTACTGATATGAGGATGGATGTGTTGGAGGATATATGATTGGTTTTCCAAGAACTTAAAATGGATACACCCTTTATTGTCTATCATGTTAGAAGTGGGAGGGCATCTTAACTCAAGATCAAGTATATTAGAAATGCCTCAAATGGTAAGTAGACCTCGGGTGATTGGTCTCATTATCTGGATTATTCTCTTCTATTTTTGAAGTAGTTTATTGGTTCTTTTATGAATGAAGTGGGGGGTGACTAATGAGACATATCATTCTTCTTGTTTTATTCAAGCTGAGGGAACCAAGAATTTTTAGACTTTTGTAGGAAAATATTTGTGGCTCAGGATGATATGCATAGTGGTTGAATATGTTCCATGATTCTTTTCCAGAAAGATGATCTACACTAATTAACCACAACTAACCATGTATTTTTATCCACATCGTCTTCCTATATGGAAGAAAGATGATATCTCTATTGATATTTTGAGTGGAATACCTCAAGCTCTTTCTGGAAAAGATAAAATAAGGGTGATTTATATCATTTGATTAAATAATCAGACAATATTTTCACTAAATATTTGATGAAGGTAGATGTCCTAAAAATATAGTATCTTTGAGAGGATGTTCGGCTTCACGGATATCTGCCAGTGATAATTTTTGATAGAGATTATAGTTTCACATCCTGATTTTATAAGGGACTCGATGATGTTTTGGTTACCTAGTTGCGGTGGATCACCATGTAAAATCCACAGATGGATTGGTAGTCTGAATGAATAAACCAAATTCTCATGTATATGATTGTTTTTGTGTGTGTGCATGATTTTGATGGTTCATGTGATAAGAATCTATTGATGATCAATTTTTATTATAATAAAACTTATCAACCCTCAATCATGATTTCCAAATTCAATTCATTATAATGGTAATCATTCCAATCCTCTTTGTAATGAGATGAGGTGAGAGAGAATTCATTGGTGAGATTGAGTCTCACCGAGGAGCCAATAGAGATAGATTAGATAATTTAAAAGTGGTTAGTTATAGAGTAGAGTTGTTAATATAATATTATTACCATATATATTGTTTGGTAAAGTTTTAGTTTTTTGATCAATTATTTCCTTATGTATCCAATCTGTTGGGAAACTACCATTTAAGAAGGTAGGGGAAATTAGATTAATTTTATATTCGTCCATCTCATGTTGTTGAGATTCATGGGAAGGTAACTTATCAGTTTGAGTTTAAAATTAGTCTTACCAAAATCCATGAAAAATTTCATGGTACCTAGCTATATAGATACCATCAAAATCTATGTGATGGGTTAAGGTGTGATGATTTTGATTTTTTTCCGAACACCATTTTGGTGGAGTAGCCTATTTGTATCAGGAATCATCATTATAAGGTTATTTGTGGAAATTCAATCATGGTGTTCTTGGTTCTCTAACAAAAAAGAGATTATATTCATGAGACATGGGATTAGAAATATTGAATGAGGGATCATGGGCCTCACATGTTTTCTTCTAGGAAATCCAAAGGAATTTCTAGGGTTATAAAGTGGCATGGTGAAGAGTTTTTGACACCCATCAGGTCATAATTGCATCTAATTATTTTATTTAACAATTAGTGGTTTCATCAAGTTCATAGGTGCCAAGATTTGAAAATGGGGATTTTTAGATTATAGACTATGTTGCACGATTATAGAACATTTTGTTTAATTATGCAGATAACCAGGTTAGAGGGATGTAGAGGGTGACGATGGACCACTTCATGTTTTTATTATGGTTATTTTAAATTTTTTACAACCTAAAGTAACCATGAAATCATGTTTTTAGCATATAGTGGAACCCACATACATGGTTATTGGGTTTCCTTACCATTTAGCCTATTCAAGTAACATAAAAGGGTGTTTTTAACTGAAGGTAAGTCTGAATACTTTGGGATTTATTTTTCATTACCATTCATAATTGAAAATTGGTCTAGTTGTTATAGATGAATAGAACCCTAGGGTTTATTTTGGCCCAATATAGGGTATTTAATAGGGTAAATGGTTTGTTCTCTTGATTATTAGGTTCATGATTCTTTTTTCCTCTTCTAGGTGGGCATCATAGAAAGTCATGAGGTTGAAACTGAATTAGAGGTATGTGCATCATTTTAAGTTTTTTTCTTTGTATTTACATTATTTTATTAATATACATTAGTTTTTTTAAAAATTTTATTGAAATAACTTATTTTTTGTGTATATCCCATGCTTGATGTTATTCATGAATTATTTTGTTAATCTAGTTGTTTGGAGGGGGAAATTTAAATGTTTATGCCCTATTTTCACACTAAGTGTTTATTTAAATTGATCAAAGAGGTTTTATGGATTAAAATATTTTTATAAAATATTTTTTAATATAATTTTATAACAGGAGAGGTATTTTTATAAGATGATCATGTTATTTTATCAAATATATTTTCATATTGTTTATTTGATTTGAAGACTAGTTTTTTATTTTGTGGTTGTAGAGTAGCATATGAGATAACTATGGTGTGAGTGAGGGAATTGTTCAAGAGACTATAGGATTAGTTGGAGGAAATATGATGTTAGATTCCATTTTGGTTATCCTGAGATTTTCTATGATCTATTTGAGGGAGAACCAAGTGGGCCATCAATTTTTTTTCTATGTGACTATGAGAGCCTTTGGGTTGAAATACCATGAGATCATCCAACTTGGATGTTGAAAGACCAGGTGATCTCTAGTAATTGAGTCCAGGAAAGACCACGAGAATTCCATATTTCATAGATGTCTAGTAAACATGTTTACTCACTCATCATAGTCTGTATGGTTAGTGTCCTAGGTACACATTACTTATTATGTATTTGATTATTTGGTTTATGTGTTTTATGTTTTTCCATTTTTATGTGATTATATGTATTATTCATATTCCAATTTATATGATTATTTTATGTTTATATTATTCTAATTTTTATTATTCCTTATTGGATATTTTGATAATGTATTTCCTTAGTCAATGTTTCTTTAATATAGCAATGTTTTAATGTGTTTGGGAAAACATGTTTTCTATGGAATGGGAAACCATGGTATATCAAAGGGTTATTTGAAATTGGTATGTTATAAGTGGTTTATATATTAAAATGTCTTCAAACTAGTTTATTTTTTTCCTTGTTAAAATCCTTAAATATATTCACGGTTTTATCCTCTTAGGCTTCATTCCTTATACACTACTTGGGCCTTTTGGAAATTTTATCCATTATTTTTCTATAAATTGGTAAATCCATGGAAACTATGTGTTATGGTGGTTCTTATATATTACTATAATCCATTATTTGATAGAGGATACATGGTCTCCCTGAGTTGACTATTGAAGAGTGTTTTGGGGATTTTTTATCTATTAGGATGTTTCTTATGTCCTTATTCAGAATTGTTCCTATTATTTTGAGTTATGGGTTTTGTTTTGAGATACCAAGTTATGGAATGTTTTTATATGATTTGCCTCATTTTTTTGGTAAATTTTTATATTATGTTATTAAATATGATGATAGTTGTAATGTCCCAGTTCTGGAAGCCACCAAGAGGCACCCCATACCCAGTTGGTCACATGGCCTCAAGCACATTTCCCAAAATTTCAGAGGCTGTCGACTAGTAATGAGGGACTTGGGTGTGATAGTGGGGAAAATATCACCTAACAGGTAGAGTAACACAGCAGAAGTAAAACAAATAGCAATTGTAGAAGTAGTAATTATCCATACAAAAGTAAACAATGGAAGAATAGAAATAATAAACTTGATCCCACGTAAATATATGAATGATGCATGAAACATATGTCTTGGAAAATAGCAAAACAAATCACAATGCTGGAATACAACAGTACTAAACCAAAGTACAAAATAATGTAAGTAAACAACTCCTCATCATCGCAAGCCATATCTTAGTCCAATGAGCTATAGCTCCACAAGAAATCAAGTACCTGAAGTAGTAGGGTGCTTTCCCTTACCTATACCTGCAACAATATAATTTTCAGTGCCCAAAAGCATGGCCCAAATTGGGCATGAGACTAAATCCCAATAGGCAAGGACTAGAAGATCTGTCCCTAATAGTCAGTGAATATATGGAAGGTATTAAGGAAATAAATGTTGTAAACAAGGAAGTACAAAAGTTAACAATTCCCATGGTTTCAAGCATTCAAATAACCACATATCAAGTAAGAAGATAAATACAAACAGGTAACCCTCTGGAAAGTACTCAAAACCTATCCCCTCTTGTCTTACCTAGAAACACATGCAACCCTCTAGGAAGCACCCACTATTTATCCCCTCTGGTTCATCTTATGTATAGAATCTCTAGTAAATCAATCATCATCAATTTCCCATATAGTATCGTATTGGTACTAAAGGCTCTCTTAAGAAGCACTCAATGTCAATTCCCCCTATGGATTGCATCAAGGAACTACAGACACTCTGAGGTATCACTCAACGTCAATTCCCCCTACGACCTCATATCCTATGTTATAAAGACACTTTGTAGAATCCCTTCCGTCCATTATCCCTATGGTCTATACACTAGGTTTTCATAGCCCTTGGTATGTCAATCCCACATAGAAACATGTATCATCAAAAGTAAATCTGATGAAATACTTAGCTAAATGGTCTAAAACGTCTCATAAAATTAGAACAAACACACCATCTTATAATACTAGGCATGGGATGTAAACAGTAGCCAAACTGGAAAACTAGACTAAGCAGTCAAAATGAACAGTCATGAATGGAAAAAACACTTCCAATTCAATGAAATTAACCCTATTCATATTCAATAAACATCCACTCAAGAATACAAACTAATTAGACAAACTATTTGGATAAAACAGTAAAAATGCAATAACTTGTTCATGGGTTTTGGAGATTTTTCACATATAACTCAAATAAATTCAAAAAAAATACACAACCCACCTACCTCGGCATTAGGAGATCAATATACTTGAATCTAAGTGATTAAATCACCTTATAATGACGAATATCTACAAAAACGTCTACAAAATTCAACCAGATATTAATTGAGAATGGGGATGAATCATGAAAAGAAGCTCAAGAATAAGGAAGAGCTTAATGAGGCGATCTCAACACAATCGATAGCGGTTGAATTGAGGATCAGATGCTAATTCAGGGGATCAGATGAAGATCGTGGTCGTACGAAAGATATTGGCTGAACCAAACCTAAACGAAGGTGTTTCTGGTGATTAGATGCAACCTCGATATGTTTAATAAAAAAATTACACAGCGTGTGCTTTATAATTACATGGCATGTGCTTACCATTTCCATAAATCGATTTAGGTGGCCTCCTGGTCACCCCCACAAGGTCGTGTGTATGGTCGTCACATGGCCATTACACGGCCTTCTCTGGTGAACCAGTACATGGAGTGTACTCATAATGTACATGGTGTATACTTCAAAAATATTTAGAAAGTCCCCCTTTTCTAAATAATGACCACAAGAAATAACACATACCTGAAAATAATATCTGTGTTCTTAAAAACATCCACCCTTAATGAAAATGTTCCCTGAATTTCCCTAGAAAGACGGCATATAAGAAGAAACCCCAAATTTCTCCAGCCACTTTGCTCATACGTCGGCCTCCCTCTCCCATGTTTCGTTCTGTACTCGCCCATTCTGACATAGCATATGTAAAAGAGGGATAAAATGGCCATGGATAACCTTATTACTTCGATCAAAGATCCAGATAAGATGCTCCTACAATGATGTATCCACTTCTATATCAACTTATTATGGTTGGAAAACATGAGACGGGTCTGAGAAGTAACGTAGAAGCTGAGAAATGTGGCAGACGTTGTGCATAGCCAGGTACCTCTGCGGTAACTGCAGCAGATAAGGAACTGGACCAACTCTCCTCAACACCTTAAATGGACCGACATATCTTTCCAAAAGCCTAGCCTATCTCCTAAACCTTCTATTTCCCGACCTCCATGTGGCCCACATAAAAACCTGATCCCCGACCTCGAACTCTAGAGGTAGTCTCTACCGATCAGCATAAGACTTCTGTCGAGACTTTGCAGTATCCATACACTTCTGAATCAACTCTATCTACATGGTGGTTTTCTGGACAAGTTGAAGTCCCAGCATAGCTGCCTCTCCTCCATCCATCCAACATAAGGGTGATCGGCATGGCCTCCATACAAAGCCTAAAAAGTTGCCATCCAGATTGTTTCTTGAAAACTATTATTATAGGAAAACTACACCAAATTTATATGCTTCTCCCATGGACCTCCATAATCCAGAATTCTTGATCGGAGCATGTTCTCAAGCACTTGATTTTTACACTCAGACTGACCATCAGTCTCAGGGTGGTAAGCTATACTCAAAAGTACCTATATACCCAACACCTTCTGTAGCCCCTTCCCGAACTGAGATGTAATACATACATCCCTATCTGAAACAATCGTGTGTGGAACTCCATGTATACATACAATCTCATGGACGTACAACTGTCCCAGCTCATCAATGCTGAATGTCTCCTTGATCAGCAAGAAGTGAACAAATTTCTTTATTCCATCAATCCCAACCCATAAAACATCATTCTGTTGAGGCGACCTTGGAAACCATGTCAAGGGATCAATCGTGACATCATTCCACTTCCACTCTAGAATGGGTAACTGCTGCAAAAGCCCTACTGGTCGTTGATTCTCTGCCTTCACCTTCTGATAGGTGGAACACCTAAAGATATAGCCAAAAATATCTCTCTTTATACTTGGCCACCAATACTGGCAGTTTAGATCATGATACATCTTGGTGACACCATGATGAATTGACCAAAATGATGAATGAATTTCCCGTATCAGCTCCTCACGCATGTAATATATCTCCCATACATGCCCCTGGAAATGCACGGTCTCATCCTCACCTAAGGTCCATCTATGAAAAGGGTCCTCTTCTGACAAACTCTCCCATAAGACTAGACCTTCTAAGTCTGATAGGTGGATCATTCACACTCGATCAAGAAGGGGATAGGTAACAGCTATAGAACAAATAAACATCTACCCTTTTTAGTCATGCCCCTCCAAATGCATCTCCGAGAACAGATCCATAAGATTTCACTCACTAAAGGGCTTTTGAAATGCCTTTATATGAGTCCTCCTGCTCAATGCATCATCCACTTCATTTCCATTCCCTGGTGTATAGGGAAGCTCAATGTCAAAAGACTGAAGGTACTCAACCCAGCTTCTTTTGTCTCTTATTCAGATCACGCTGAGTGATGATTTACATGAGAATCTTGCGATCAGTGAAGCCCAAAAAATTCACTCCCAGAAGATAATGTCTCCAATAACGTAAATCATGAACAACTACCACTAACTCGAGATCGTGAATTGGGTAATTCCTCTCATGTGGCCATAACTGCCGAGACACATATGCAATGACTCCTTCTCCCTCCATATGCACAGCTCCCAGCTAGATACCTGAATCATCACAGTACACCGTATAGCTCTTTCCCGACACAAGAAACACTAGTATCGATGTAGAATTCAACCTCATTTTCAGCTCCTAAATGGATGACGTAAATATCTGGTCAAAATAACATTCCACACTTCTTATTCAAGCCTTTCGGTGGCGCTGTTAAGCATGAAAAGTCTTGAATGAAGAGTTTGTAGTATCTAGCCAACCTTAGAAAACTCTGTACCTCAAATACATTCTTCGACTGCTCCCAACAAACTACTTCTGTCACTTTTTCTAGGTCTACTTACACTCTTGTATCAGAGATAACATGACCTAAGAAGGAAATCTGATCCATCCAAAAGTGGAATTTTGAGATCTTAGCATACAACTGATGCTCTCTCAGTGTACACAAAATGATCTCAAGATGTGTGGCATGGTCATGTTGAGTGTGAGAGGAAACCAAGATATCATTCATGAAAACTACCATGAAATAATACAAGTATGGATAGAACACCTGGTTCATCAGGGCCAAGAAAACTAATGGAACATTCGTGAGGCCGAACGGCATAACCACATACTCATATAGACCATACCTACTCTAAAAGGTTGTAATAGGTATATAATATGGTCTAACACACAACTGATGGTAACCAAATCTCATGTTAATCATCGATAACAACCAGGCTCCTCGACGATGATCAAAGTAATCATTAATCATTGGATGGGGATATCGGTTCATAACCGTCAACTGGTTCAACATTCGATAATCCACGCAAACTCAAAGGGTACCTTCTTGCCATCTTCACAAATCAAGATAGGAAAACCCCACGGTTAAGTACTGAGTTGGATGAACCCCTTAGCCCGAAACTCCACCAAGTATATCATGAGAATTTCTATTTATGATGAATCCATCCTATAAAGAGGAATGGACAACAGTTCCTCTCCGGGAATAAGCTCAATAGAAATTTCTTCCTCACGCTTTGGAGGAAAACCTGAAAAGTCTTTTGGAAAGAAATCATTGAAATACTCCACCACTAGAAGAATGTTCATCTGTGAAATCCCATGTTCATCTAGATACAGACTGGAAATATGGGCTGTAACTCTTCCTAACCCATGAGGCTCGAGTCCCGCACTGCTCGCTTAGACATTCCATTCTCCTTTACAAAGGAAAGATCTAACCTCTTGTGATGTGAAACTCACCCAGCAATGATAGTAGTCGACGTCTTCCAGGAAGGAAACTAGCCAGTCCATTCTGAGAATAAAATCATAGCCTGTAATCTATAGGACATAGAGTTCCAATAAATAGTGACACCCACCAAACTCTAGAGGGTACTCCTTACACTGACGTACACTCTTAATTCTAGTCCCAAATAGAATTTATAGTATAAAGATTTCAACAGAAGAAATGATACAAAGACCAAGGATCTACACAACTACAACATATATAAAGCTATGGGAATCCCCTGTATCGAATAGAGAAGAAGCTAAAACAGTGGAAACTACAATATTTCCTCGAACAATGGAAGGTCCGAGATCCTTCTCATGCAAGGTCTGCACCACTGCAAATGTCTGACCTATACGGCGGCCCTATGACCCTGCCTGTCCACCCTGATCTGATCCACCCTACTGTCCCGGAATTCCTAGAGAATTGCTACCATGTCCACAACCTCCACCTAATCCTAGAAGATTGGAAGAACTCCAGTTCCCAAACTGTTGAGAATGTAGTGGCATTTCTCCTGAACATGTAGTCATAGAACAACCCATGTCACTAGAAACTGGTGAAAAGATCTGACAGAAACAATATAGATGACCCATCTTGCAACAAGACTAGCTCTCTAATGGGTCTATCGGGAAATTTGGCCTCGTATGCCCACTCTTCCCGCACTGGTTCATACCACTTGGCTACTTGAAGGTGCATCCCACCTACTCGGGTCTCCACATGTAGTCTTCATGCGGTGCATCCTGCTATCTACAGGAGGAACACTAACTCTGGATGCTGAACTGCCAAGGCCCATAACTCTATGACCCCTCAAGTTACGCTCTATGATCATCACCTGGTTGACTGTAGAAGTGATATAAGTCAACCTAAAGATATTCACCTATGGTCAGATGTCCTGTCAGAGACCATCCTCAAACTTTCTTCCTAATAACAAATCATATCTTCCTAATATGGGTGAAAAGTGCTATAAATCAGAGATGGGAGAGGAATAATCCATAAAAAATAGTACCCTACTCCAGACTCATTAACTCTTGGTCATGATCGGCCGTGAAGGTCTCTGGATAGAAGTAGTCACAGAAGATATACTGAAACACCTCCCAAGTCATAACCTACTAATGTCCCTCCTGTGAGAGCACATACCACCATATCTTGGAAGAATACCACAACATGTACATAGTGAGCTTGACCTACCCCTCTGGAGGAGTCTCCAGATTCATGAAGATCATCTTCATGGATTATATACATGACTCTATAGCCTGGGGTCCTCCACCCCGTAAAAAGGTTAGAGGATGATGCAGGTGAGAGACCTGCATAATTTTTCCATCAACATGGAAGGAGGAGGAACAACCTGGAAGGTCTACATCATCACCAAAAATCCCTCCCTGAACTGTGCATTAGCACCTATATATGTTATAACTACTAGTGCCAAGACTGGCATAATGGGTGGATCTACAGGAAGTCCATGATCAGCCATGTCTGGTGTCTGACCACTACCTGGCAATTGGCGTACAACCTAAGGATGTCTCGGAAACATAAATGTACTAGGTCAAACACCCACCTTAGATCAAGATCAGAAAGGGCTGAAAATGAGTTCATAATAAGGGAACATGATAAGGGAATATTTCATGTTTAACAAGACATGGATAAATGGCATATATTTCCACTACACGGTGTGTACATGAATTCTTTTTCCTTGCATGAGCCCTCTCACATTTCTAAGACACACAGTTCTCCTTTAAGAAGACTACACGTCATGTTCGTGATAGACATGACATGTACTATACGATCTTCACTGACTAGTGTTGTTAGTTACATGGCCGGATACATGGCTAACACTATATGGCATGTTCCGGATGGATGTGGCTGGTACTAAGAAGATTTTGACGACCCGCGTTGTTCGTTAAACGGCTTGGTACTTGGGTCACTCTTCACGGTCTCTTCCAGATGGACACGACTTGTATTAGGAAGGACTCAACCGACCCATGTTGTTAGTGACACATCTGGTTACATGGTTCTACAACATGGTGTGTACATCCGGTACACGGCATGTCTTACCAAAGAATCCAAACCCCATGTCGCTACCCACACAGTCTGAGACATGGTTAGAGACTATATGGAGTGTATATACTGTACATGACACGTAATTAATAAAACAAGTTTCTTCCAAAATAGAATAACACATGCTGTGTTGTAAAAACTACACGACATGTATTCTAGGATTTTTTGGATAGTAAGCCTTATAAAATACTCCGATGCCCAGAAAAACACTAAAAAGAAAATTAAAGTGTCAAATTTTTGATCCGTAAGGGCCCATACTCCCTGTGAATCAATGCTTTGAATCTTACACATGCTATGAAAAGGTAAAAAGTCAATGATCCACCAAATCATGGTCAATGAGGGACCATAACACCTCATGAACCAATGTTTGGAATCCATTCAAATAAAAAATTACACAAACAATACACCGGCACATGATATATATTTTATCAAAGCATCTATCACAAAAACATTGATATCTACTAAATCATTTATCACCACATCATGCAATTTCTAATGAACCATAAATGGAATGGAAATAATTCATGACATGTGATTTCTAGAAAGTGCCTAAATTATGCATGAGATGACATTATGTCAATAGGAAAATATTCCTCTGATACCACTTTCTAACGTCCCAGTTCTAAAAGCCACCCAGATGAGCCCTGTACTCGGTTTTTCATATGGTATAAAGAGAATTTCCCCAAACGCAAGAGGCTTACAACAAGCAGTGGGGTCCATGGATGTGATAGTGGGGAAACTATAACTTCATTGGTAGAGTAACACAACAGAAGTAAAAAAAATAGCAATAGTGGAAGCAGGAATAATCCAAACAAAAGTAAACAGCATAAGGCTGCAAATAATAAACAGGAGCACCCGTATATATATGAATGATGAATGACACATATGTCTAGGAAAACATCCAAACACATCACAACACTAGAATACAACAGTACTAAACCAAAGTAAAACATAATGAATGTAAACAAATCCTCTTCATTGCAATCCATAGCTTGTTCCCATTCTTTCCAACTCCACAATTAATCAATTACCTGAAGTAGAAGGGTTCTTTCCTTTGTCTATAACTGCAAAAATATAATCTATTTGGGCCCAAAAGCATTACCCAAATAGTGTGTGAGACTAAATCCCATTAGGAATCCACCATGAGATCTGTGACTAATAGTATGTGAATATGTGGTAGGTAATAAGAAAATAAATGCAGTAAAAAAGGAAGTACAAAAGGTTACCATTTCCATAGTTTCAAGCATTAAAATAACCATATATCAAGTAAGAATATAAATACAAAAAGGTATCCCTCTAATAATTACTCACAACTTATCCCCTCTGGACCTACCTAGAATCACAAGCAACCCTCTGGGATGCAGCCATAGTCTAACCCCTCTGGTTCAGCTTAAGTATAGTCTCCCTGGGAAAGCACTCACCGTCAATTTCCCTTATAGTCTTGTATCAGAACTAAAGGAACTATAGGGAAGAACTCAACATAAATTCACCATGTGGCCCATGTAGGGAAACTAATGGCACTCTGAGGAAGCCCTCAATGTCATTTCCCCATATGGTCCCACATCATATGTTATAAAGACAATCTGAAGAAGCCCTTATGTCCATTATCCCTATGGTATATACACCTGGTTCTCACAGACCTGTTTATGTAAATAAAGAATATAAGTACATATTGTCCAACGAAAGACTCAATAAATACTTGGATAAATATTCTACAACATCTCAAAAAGTCAGAACAAACACTCCAAACAATAATACTATGCATGGGAAGTAAACAGCAGCCTAAACAGAAAAGTTTACCATGCAGTCAAAACAAATAGTAATGCATGGTAAAACACTTCCAAAGAAAATAAATTAACCCTATTAATATTCAATTAACCTCTAATCATGCATAAAAACATAGAATTCATACAATAGGGCCAGAACAGTAAACAAGCAATACCTCATTCATGGGTTTTGGCGATTTTGCACATATAAATCAAATACATTCAACATAAAGGCACAAACCACCAACCTCGACGTTCGGAGATCAATATACTTGAATATCAAGGATTGAATCACCTTAGAAAGCCAAAGATCTACAAAATCATCTAAAATGTTCAACCAGAGATAACTTGAGGAAGAGGATGAATCAGGAAATGAAGCTCAAACAGAAGGAAGAGCTTACTGAGGTGATCCCAACACAATCGATGTACATCAAATCGGAGATAAGATGCTTGGTCGGGGGATCGAAGGACGATCATAGCCATAAGGACACTCTCGGTCGAACCAAACATAGAAGAATGTGTTTCTTGTGATTAGATGTGACCCAGTACATTTAATAAAAAAATAAAGTACATAGTGAGTACTTTAGAAATACACAACATGTAGTTTCCTTTTCTGTACTGCTTTTTTGGAAGCCTCTAGCTTACCCACCATGGTTTTGTGTGTGGAAATCACACGACCATCACATAACCTTCTACAGTGACCCATTAAACAGAGTGTAGACATAATGTACATGAAATGTAGTTCAAAAATTTCCATAAATTCCCATTTTCTCAAAAACATCCAAATAAAATAAAACATAACTGGAAAGATGTTCTGGTTTCTTACAATAGTGTTTCATTTATACCATTTTATGAATGTTCCATGTTATTGAACAAGTGGAAAAACCATTCCCAATAGATATTTTATTATGCATATTGCTTGTCACTTGCCTACAGCAATCAAGAATTTTCATTAGGTTGTGTGACATGTCCGGTTAGGTGAATGGTTCAGTCAACTTAGGTTTTTTCATTTTTGTTATTTCTCATTATTCATCCAAAATACAATATTTCTGAGAAATCATAAAAATTCAGTCTCATCTAATACTGTTTTGTTGGAATCCAAAATCATATTATCAAATTTAATTTCTAAAATTTGTAAATTTATCTGTTTAAATTAAAAAAATATACAAAAAACCCACCTTGAAAATTCCACTTTTCAACATTAAATATTCATAACCATATTTTATTTTATTATTATTATATGGAATTGAGTACTTATTTCCAATTAACTAGTGAAGAATTTTTATTGTGAGCACTTCTATACCTATATTTCATAATTCAATAACTCCAAATCATACCCTCAATCCAAATAATAAGATATAATGGTCATATTTATATAATAATACTTTTATAGCTTGATGTTGAAAAATCATAAGTTATCAAACACATGAAAATTATCAAAGAGAAAATATTATAAATTCATTGGGTGTTAAATTATACCCCTTTAAAAGATTATATCCTTTCAATTTTATCATATGTTTCATGAACAAGGTTTTAAAACATTTTTAGAATCTATTCTAAGGAGAGGAAGGTAAACAACAATATGTGGCATGAAATACTTTATACTCCACATGGATTATATTTCCTTTTGAAAATGAATTTAATATATATATTAATATTAGTAAACATATCATTTCATAATTAGTTCTTGAACCATGTATGTACCATTATAAAACACATACTTTGAATAGGTTACCAACACTATACATTGATATATATGTGATATTTTCCACATAGTATTTGACTAATGTAGTTGTTTCAATAAATCCCATGTACTTTATGTTTTTATGAGATCATATAAACTTCATTTTTTCTGATGTTTTAGTTTTCAATTTTGTTTATTAGGTTTTACCAATATCAAATCCTCTATCCTGACAGTTATGAAAAATATAGATGTTCATTGAAATTTTTGATAGTATGGAATATTGGAAACATAAGGCATAAAATAAATAGGAAAACATAAACATTGATAAATAACATAGTTCAGTGTATTAAATAAAGTATTAACCTATATATAATGGTACTATATTGAAAACTGGTACATTGAATACACCTATAGTGATGAATCAATTGTGTGAGAAATCATCTACATTGATAAAATGTCTATGTAGGTCTGTTATAGGTAGTAATAATCAACTTGATTACGATAAATGGAGAAATCTTCAATGTTGTACCAATTTTTTTATGTAATTGTTTCATATTAATAGAAAAATAATGTGAGAAATATGGGAAGATAAATATATTCACTTATATATTTAAAAATAGTGTAAATAATAAATGTGAATAATGAATATACGGAAAAATTCATTTCATACATGGATATTTTATCTTTTTAGAGTAATATTCATTATATTACCCAAACACATGCCTAAGGACTGTCATACTTTAGTTCCTTCATAAACATAGAACACATTTGTCTAATCTAGAAAAATGTATTCTAAATCTCTCACAAATATATCCCCCTTTATCTTATCACTTACCAATTCATTGGAGGGAGATATAGGTCCCACCCTTCATATAATAAAAAACCATACATATGTGTGCCACAAGTTCATCAATAATTAACAATCCCTGAACCCACGTAAAGAAATCAACATCATAAACACTACACCATAACATATCTCATGGAAAATGAAGCATGGTGGAATTTACGATTCATGATGGTAGATAGGGATACTCATGACACATATGATAATAATATTCCATATGTATGTTTTTTTCAAAAAAGTCACAATGATCCTTAATTAGAAAATGAAAATATCATTATTCTCAAATGATTTCGAAAAAATTAAAACGTGGGTAAAAATAAATTTCAATATTCATATGAGATTATTAAAATCATTTTTGATACAATTTTTATAAAACATAAACATCGAAGATAAATATTCCTCAATGAAGACTTAAAATTAATCAATCTCTAATATTGTTGAGATAGTTAAATATACCATAACCACATTATAATCAGATTAGTCACATTCCCCATGAAGTAAGGAAAATTATATGGATATAAAAGTTCTATAATATTTTGGATAATACTTATAAAATAAATTCATTTGAAGTATATACACCACACAAAAGATATGATTGGTGAATATGACATAAGTCTTGTAAAAAAAAGCGAAACTAGAATTATAGTTAAATTTATTCTTGATTTCCATAGTATACATTAAAACAGCTTTTAAAATAATTATAAGATAAATATAGATTTAATATCGAAAAAATTCATTTATAAAATAAAATAAATTATTTACTTATGACATTATATAACCCATTTATTAAAAATTCCATCTTAAATTTATGTTTCGAGTAATCACCGATTTGTTTCTTATACATGTTTTGACATGTTATGCTTGGTTCACATAATTATATAACTTGTTAATAATCATTAAAATAATAAAAATTAAAAAAATATCATATATTTTCAGAATATATGTATTTATTTTGATTCATAAAATTTAATGGAACAAAATAAAATACACAGTTTATGGTGATGGTAGGTCGTACATACGCATGAATGTTGTTTTCATTTTCTTATCGAATTAATAGAAAAAAATGGAATATGATATATTATAATTAATCAATATTTATTGTGTTATACATATAAATATAATTTAAAGTTTATACCATCTAGGAGGAATATATAAGAATGATGAATCACATCGCATTGTGGAGATAGTAAGCCATGTGTACGCACGAGCGACGTAACCATTTCAAAACAAAATAGGCCATAAAATTGTAGATATGATATTATAATTAAAAATTATAATTATTTTAGAAATATAACATATAAAATTTATGCCCATCATCATTTCCACTCATAAAATTTGGCGTCTGAAAAATAATTGTATCGATATGTGGAGACGCTTTTCGATTCATACACTTGAGTGATACATTCACTTCTTATTTGTGGGGAAATGGGATGTATAATTGTGTGTTCATAATAATAATAATATTTTTAAATATTTAGGATTATTATGTTATTATATTATTATATATATCTCCTAAATTTATTAGAGGTTTATAAGAGTATAATAATATAGTGATCAGTTAGAGCGATTACAACTTCTTCAAAACGGCACCTTTAGATCACCTATAAAGGACTCTAGATTTTTTAAATTGGGATGACCAAAACCTCTACAATGTTTATAGAAAAGTTCATAAGATAAGTTTTCATTTTATTTTATATCTAGAGGACTCAAGGTGTTGAAATTCGATGATGGAGAAGGATTAAATTTATATTAAAAGAGGGTGGCATTTTAATTTTTTTGTAAAAGATTAATTTATTATATAATTAATATCAATAAAAGTACCTCTAAATGGAAAGGGATTTGAATATAATTCAGTATAGGGTGGTAATACAATCAACTAATAGATTTTTGAAACTTATAGTTGATATTTAAAACCATTACATTTTGATTAACCAACAGTTAAACTATTTTAATTTAATCTATGGTAAAAATATTAAAATGACTATATTTTCATATATAATGTGTAAATTGTACCAAAAATGGTAGTTTTATGATATTTTGGACCGTAATTTATCGGTTATTTTTCTTATTTTAGAATTTTATTACTTTTATCTATTTTAAAAAAATATTATTTTCATAAAATACCATTACTATCAATGTTGGCAGTATTCATTAAATTGAATTTATGAAAATAAAAAAACGATAACTTCTAAAATAATCATTTAATATATCCCTAATATGTCTTATTAATGTATAAAATTGTTGGATCACCTTAATTAAAATAATTTAAATTTATTATAATATTTATAACATCATTTAATTAATTTTTCTTTAATAGAATAATTACTACATCATCATTCTATAATAACTCCTGATAAAAATTTATAAACTAATAATTTTAGAAAATATTATTTTTATTTAGATAAATATATTATCTTTCATAATAGTTTATATATTTAAGAATATAATTTATATAATTCCATATTAAAATTATTATACTTATTAAAAGTAAGAGTATGTAATATTTTCACTCTATCTGATTTTGATAATATTCATGTAATTTTCATGGTTAAGTTCCCATTAGATAAATAAATTTAGAATACTCATGTGTTATGGGTATAATTACCATGATCCAAAAAATTTTGGGCACATTCTATGGTAGGTTTATAATATTTATAGTATTATTTTAAACATTAATTACCTGATTTACCAGTAACAATGGTAATACAAATTACTAATGTGACCAAAAATATTTTCTATATAATGGACCTAAGTAATCTATTTTTAATTTATGATTCCAAATATCGAATCAATTTTTCCAAATTCAATTCATAGTGTTTTTAAAAATTAATTAAAAAATAATTCAACAAATGGGAACAAACAGCAGGTTTTTAGAGTAAAACAGTTCGATTGTTTGGAATGTTTTTAGATTAGATTTTAATATTAAATTGATTAAAATGAGTTATATTGGATTAAATTATGTAAAATTGATATAATTATACTTAAACCCAATCAAAAAAAATTCACACCATAGATTATTTAAATGAAAATGCTATTCTAAATTAAAATTTACAATTTTTTGAGAATCCATCAAAACATAAAACTTAACATAAAAATACATAAAAATATTAACAAATAAATTCTGGATTGAATATTAAAATTAAGATGTAAATTATTTCAAATATAATATATACATTTTTTAAAACGTATTTTTAAAACAAGTGTGCCACTAGAAGGTGACAAAACTACTTTTAAAAAATATACATGTTTTGTGCAGGAAGTTGGACATGTAATTTTATGCGGTATACAAAATATATTGGATGGATTAAAACATTGATGTTGAATATTATATATATATGTATGTATGTATTTAATATAATCCAATATGGGAGATTTATTTATTTTATTTTTATAACACACACTTATGCACTTTTAAATATTTTTTCATAAAAAGATATACATCTAATTTCATAAATGTTTTACATGTGTAAACCATACATTCATAATTAAGTTAATTATATTCATACACACCATTATATTAGATATCTTATTATTTTATTATTTAAATACTTAAAATAATAATTTTTTGATCCCGAGAAACACAATCTTTCGTTGAACATAAGCTATTAAAAGTACTCGACATTGTGTGTAAAACAAGACAAACATAGTGTTGCATGTTCTGTATTCTAATCTATGTAATGCATGTATTTAAATCTAAAATTTTTATTGTGTATAATAGATGAAACATTGTTTTTTATTAAAATAAAAGCTATATTCCATGTTTTTTGAAATCTAATATATTAATAATATCAAATTAATTTGAAAAAAAACATTCCCCAAAATATCCGGGTGATACATTCTACACCATATAAAATGAATTTATTGCTATAAATATGTTAAATATATGATAGGTTTGATACATATAAGTTCCTCTCTTTGAAGCCAACATTTTAAAAATGAATACTAAAACACCCTTGAAAAAGGGAATGTTAAAATCCTAATGGTAACACAATATAACACATAAATATGATTCGATATTGTAGAACATAGGTGGAATGTGAAAACATGGACATGGGAGAGAAATCGATCATGTTATGATGGAGACTGATAGAGAACATGGTTATGAAACAGTTAGTGGTACAATAACTATCACTAAAAGAGGTCTAAAAAAATCCATTGATATCATAAAAAATGATGATGAAAGGATAAAATTTTATTTCAAGATACTTTTTTCCTAAAGTACAATATTTTTCATGAGAATATATATCTAATTTAATTCACCAAAACATCACCTTTTTTCCTCATTAAATTTCAACTTCATCACTTATTCGATGAAATGAAGGTTAATTTTTCATTCATTAAGTTTTAACAGATCATGAGACCCATAAACAAAATGATATGTAATTATGTATATATTTATTGCAATAAAATTGTTAGCAAAAGTTATCCAATATTCATAAATCCTCATATTGAGATATAATACCCTAATCGATAAAACCAAATTTGATTTTTAACATTAACCAATTCATAAATTATTAACCATGTAACCATTATGAATGATAAAATGCCAAAAAAATATAAATAATTTCACCATGTTTCTCGAAAACAAATGGAATTTATCCATTGTATGTTATAAATTAACTCTTATTTATCACATACCAGACATGTGAATATATCCATCATGTATTCTATAGAACCATATTGAATTCACACATTCTTATTAATTCTTTTTATAAGATCTGTTTTAATTAAAAGCACATTTTTAGGGGAATATTTTTTTCATACTAGTACAAATTGAATATATGATTTCATTATTACAGATTCCATGTATATAATAACATGAAATTTCATTAATGGATGAAAAATATGTATTTAAAAGGATTCATTCATACAAATTCAAACATGAAATTCCAATATAAAGAGAAAAGGATATTTTTTCCCTATTTATCATTTTTCACTTATTCCATTGTGATAGAATAAGTGTTTCATTTATTTTTTTTTATAAGTATTTTCTATTGATAATCATCCACATTTGTCCTTTGATTGGGGAATATGTTATCATAATTCCAAAACTCTTCACAATTGAAACACTATGTATTGGGAGGTGTATTTTTTAAGGATTTATAATCAATCACATCATATTTAACTTCTTCCCATAAATTAAGCATTCATCCACTCAATGACCTTCCATTATCACTTTAAAAACCCTCCTATACCATTTTTTATTCACCTAAGTGCTTCTTACAACATTTCTGGAACACATATACTGGAATTTTCATTCCACCATTTATTATTTCTTGAGACTTACTCATTAATTTTTTATCAAAACTAATGGAATAGGGGTAATATAAAATTTCAATTTATACCTTTAGTGGTTATCAGACGTATTATTCATAGATAAATAAGTCTCTAATATCCAATGCCTTTTAGAAAATTTGTTTGAGGCCACAAAAAAATCGATCAATTTTTCATTTAATGATGATTATTAACCTAAAATAATTTCATTTCGGTCTTGTAATATTATTTTCATAGGTACCAATAGATTTATTTTATTTGTTTACGATCAATGAATTCCTTCCCTATATTTGTTCCTAGAATAATAGGGAAGTAATTACTAATCAAATACCCTTTAAAATATTCAAACTACATAGATTAAATTTATTCTTGTTCCCTTGGGTTCCTAATAAGTGTACAACACTAATCAAGTTTACCTTCCAAATGATCAAAACCCAAAATTAGTTTTTCTTTTTCTGAAAATATAAGAATGGAATATATATTTTGAGTTGTATAGATCCATTTTTCAATAATAATTGGTTCATAATATCCAATAAAATAAGGTGATTGTTGCCTTATTAAAAAATTATTATAATGTTGTTCCCGCCTCTTCTCATTTATAATTCTTGTATGATTCATAGTTTTTGTGATTATAGAGTTATTATTTTTCATTCAAGACCCGATTATTTTTTATTTTCCTGGGAGGAAATAAATTGAATTTCCAATTACAATCATCAGTAAAATTATTTCATTATGAACCAACCCTATAGCTAAAAAATCATGATAAAATCTTATCATACTGGGAAAAACTCATTACAAATGTAAATTACCATAAATATATGAAATCTTATGTTTAATCCTAGGTTTTCAGGATTATACTGAATACTAAAAGAATATTACCTAAAAATTGATTGATCCTTAGAGACATCCATAGACATATCCTTATAAATAGCTCTAGGGATCTGACTAATGTTTTACCATCCTATTTAATAATTGTTGTCTACAAATTTTCTCCAGAACCAATAATAATTGACCATGTTTTTCATAAACGGATATTACATCATTTTTATATTAATATTAATTACATTAAACAATAATATGCATGAGTACCATAATATATTATTTCCTTTTGAAACACGTAAAAAATTAATCTTGTGATAAAATATTAAAAAATACAACAAATATATTTCCCATTAATACTGCTTTTTAAAAACTTTTTTTTAACTTGGTGAAATGAAACATAAGAAAAGGGGAGCTAAGATGCTTAGAAAGGGTAAACATGGAAGTTATGTAATCATATCATGATTATAAGGGTATGAAAATAGGAGCATAAAACTTTACATCAAAATAATGTATATCATTGATCATAAAAATAAATCATTTAATTAAAGATTACAAGTTAATAAGTCATTAATCATAAGATAATAAATGAATATGATCCATCAAGAATATAATAATGGCATAAGACATGTAATTTTATGACTAAATATAAGATTAGAATATCTAATATAAAGAAAACCTACCCAGACATTACTAGTATTTTTGTCTTGGGATAATAACCTGAGTACCTACTTGGTGCATGGGATTACCAACCATATTCCTTCTAGTTTCGGTCATAGGATGTCCCCCCATGTACCCTCTTATTGTAGGCCTCAAATGACCCCATTTTTACTGTCTTTTTACGGGCATAGGATGACCTCCCACGTACCCTTTGACATCATAGAACAGTTATCATTACCCAATGAATTAGAGGGAGAAATTGGTACAACCCCTTAAATAATGAAAACCATTTATATTTGTTCCATAAGAAAATAAATAATTCACCATATCAGAAACATGTAAATATATTAGTTTCATAAACACGTCATTATAAAATTACTCATGGAAACGAAATAGGTTTCATAAGTATCATTCCAAAAACAACACAATCCATGAATAGAAAAAATACAATTACTGGGTCATATCAAAATTATATCATATGTTTTAATATAACAATATTTTAATATAAGTAAATTTGTTTTTAAATATTAATTGAAATAATTATTGATGAAAATATCATTTTCTATAAGAAAACATTTTTTATGAGATATTCAATTATAATGGAAAACATCTTAATTTATGAAAACCATGTAATATTGAAAGGAATTGATATGTAATTAAGGCATCATGATGATGTAAAATTTCACACATTCCTTATATTTTAAAAAACATTCCTTCTATATATTTTTATCAGAAAATTCACAAAGATTCATGTTAATAAAATAAATAATATATTTTTTTCAAATTGTGTCATAAAATTTAAAATATTTGTAAAAATAAAATTATATATATTATTATATGATTATTAAAATCATTTTTAAAATTTTTAATAAAACAATGAAATGGAAGATTAATATTCCACAATATAGACTTAAAATGAATCATTCTCAAATATTGATGAGATTATAAAATAAACCATTACTGCTTTATAATCAATTGAATCCTTTTCCCCAAGAAGGATAGAAAAATATTTTGAAATTAATGTACCATTAACTTCCAAATAATACTCATTAAATACATTTATGTGGAGTATAAAACCCACACAAAAGATATGAGGGATGATTTTGGGGTAAGTCTCCTAGAAACCAATGTGAGTCTAGAAATCCCCTTACATTATGTTCTGAAATTTTATTATAAATTAATACAATATTAATAATAAATATAATTTAATTTTACATCTAATATATAAAAATATTCATATATATAATAACCTATATTATTATCTTAGGACTTTATATTATCCTCCCATAAACTATTCTTTGTAATAGTTATGTTCTAGGTAATAAGATATATGTTTTTTATAAAGATACAGATTTTTCATTCTTAGTCCTCTTAATTGGATAATTATCTCAACATATCTAGATTTATAACCATGCCATTAATATTATATATATTAATCAATTATTTATTTATAGTGATTTAAAATATTTTATGTTAGCATATAAAATACAATGTTCATGGTGATATTAGGCCATACTTACAAATGAACACTATATTCAATATATTGTCGAAAAAAATTAAAGAATGTTATATGATATATTATAACTAAAGAATCATTATAATCTTATATATATCATATATATTCATAAAATAAATCCATATTAATATTCATGTGAAATATATATGAAAAATTAATAACATCACATCGGGGAGATGGTAAGCTATATGCACGCACAAGCGATGTGTTCATTTCTGAAATGTTTAAGTGGTAAAAAGTTAATTGTTGTATTATCATTACCAATGTATAATTTTGAAATATATATCATATATAAAAATTATACCAATCATAATTTCTTATCATAAAATATAGTGATGATAAATTAAATGTATCTCTATGTGGAGACGACATGTCGTATGTATACATGAGTGATACATTCACTTATTGTTCAATAGGAAAGGGCGGTATAATTGTGTGTTCATAATAATAATAAAATTTAAGAATATTTAATATTACTAACATACTATTTTATGATATATATAATATATATGTATGAGGTATATAAGAGTACAAAGTGACATTGATTGTTTTGAGATGTTACCTCTTCTTTCAAGAATCTCCTTTAGTTCTCCTCTAAAGGACATTATGGTGGTCCTTTGGGAATTACAGAACCTATAAAAAGTATCTTGGGGTTTGGATAAGAGATGTTATTTAAATTTTTTTAATATATAATAATCAAGGTGGTGAACTGAGATGGGGTGGGGATGTTTACATTTATATTGACATTAAGGGTCATTGTTTTGAATTTCTAAAAAGATTAAATTATAATAAAATTAATATCAATAAAAATATCACTAAATCTAGAATATGAAAATATACCGATGTTATTTGGGTATCATTGGATATATATTTTACATGGAATTTTTTTTGGAAATTCCAATACCAACAGTTCTCAAAAAACAGTGGGTATAAGTCAACCCGATAACTATTGTTTTCGATGAACATTGGGTATAGGTTTCATAGGGAACCTTTTTTGTGAGGTAAATAACTACAAAAATGGTTCATAAAAACCATTATTTTACATTTGGTTATAAGCATTATTTTTTAATAAATGTAGAAATAGTTTTCTTGGGAATAAAAATTCAACATATACCCAAAGTTTGACTAAATAGTTGGTGTAGATTGGCCCATTTTGTTTTAATAAAAAGAACACATATAAGTATTTTAATATAGGTATATATATTTATATGAATATATATAAATATATATATTTTGTATAATAACATAAAATTTGTGATATAATAGTGGTAAGGACGTTGGACTGTAAGGGGGAAGGTGTTGGGTTCATATCCCTAGGCATTTTTTTAATAAATTACTGAAACCCATGGTTTTGTCAGTTTGTGGGTCTAGAAATGAACATAAGAAATGTGTAAAAAAAAGGGTTTATACCCCATAAATATATTCCACCTATACCTATGTTTTGACCAAACCAAGGGTATTGTTCTATACAGATAGGTAGACTCCCGACGTTTCATTGAATCGTATGCATAGACTATACACATGGTTATTCGTGCAACACCCAAAATTTTGATGTATGGGTATATGAAAAAAATTCAGAACATATCCAAATGTAATTTTATATGATGATAATTTGGGATATGTTGGTAATACATCCAACTAATTTATTATAGACATGTTTTTTTGAAATTGTAAAACTTATCATTTTGATTAACCCCTTGTTTTGACATTATTATTTTAACTATGGTAAAAACATGATTTAATATTAAAAGGGTGTTTTTTATATATAAGGTGAAAATTGAATCATAAATTGTAAATTAATTATATTTCAGACCATAATTAATCAAAATTCCCCTTATTTATTTTTTTTATGATTTTTAACTAATTTAATAAAATATTATTCTCATAAAATTCCATTCGCATTAATTTTGATACAATTCATTACATCTACCTTTTAAAAATCAAAATATTAATCTATAATCAGTTCAATTAATATTTCACACCCTTAAATTTTCATTTTACCATTTATAATTAATTAAAAACCTTAATTAATCCAAATTATATTTATTTTAATATTTATAATATCCTTTAATTGATTGTTTTATTGATAGAATAATTACTACATCATCATTGTGAAATTATTTATGATAATTAGATATTTACTAAAAATTTTAAATAAATTTAAATGATTTATATAAATCATTTATATTTCATGATATTATATATAGTCATATATATCTTCTATATAACAGCAATTTCCAAATATTGTGCCTATTAAATTTAGGATATAATTACTAAATTTAGACATTATCATTCCAATTATGGAATCCAATTTTTAAAAATCAATTCACATAATTTTCATAAATGTATGAAAAATAAATCCTATAGACGGGGTGAAACAATGGGGTTTTAATTGTTAAAATGATCAACTACATAGAATGTTTTTATAAAACATTTTAATGTAAATTTGATTAAAATGATTTAGATTGGATTAAATAATATAATATTCAAATAATTATACTTTCAATCAATTAAAAAATATATTTAACACTATAAATTAATGCAACAAAAATTCTATTTTCAATTTATAATCATTATTTTTCACTATTAATAAAAACATAAATCATGTCATATAAATACGAAAAAAATAAATCAATGTAAATTTTTATATCTATCATTAAAATAATAATTATATTGTTTTAAATATAACATAAAAAATTTAACATTCATTTAAATACATGTGAACCATTGAATGGAAATAAATATTCTTTTAGAAGAAAATATAGTTTTAAAGCGTAAATATGGATTTTTTTTATAATTTCTAAAAAACATAGGATGAATTATAAAGAATAAATTTAATGATGTATATATATATATGTTTAATATAATAAATGAATAGTAATTTTTTTTATTGTTATAAAACACACTTGTCTACATTAAAATATTTTTTCAGAAACATATTTTACTTTTAATTTTAATATGGAATTACATGTGTAAACAATAGATTCATAATTAAGTTATTAGTTTTCATATTTTTTAATCTAATTTATAGTTTATAATTTTATTTATCAAATAATTACAATAAAAAAATGTTGTCTCATAGAATCTCATTCATGCGTGTAGAGAAAGATATCAAAAGAAGTCAGCATTGTGTGTAAAAGAAGCCAAATATAATGTTTTGTATTCTATAAGCTAATATAAAATTTTATTATAGTAAACTATTAAATTGTTGATGCATAAAACTCAATAATAACATTTTTTTCATATAAAAAATCTAGAATTATTTTATTTAAATTAAATATATCAAAAGGATTAAAATATTTCTAAAAAATATATTTCACTAAATATCGGGGTGTTACAAATTATATGTGGTTCAATTTTGAAATGTGAATTAAAAAGTTGAATTTGGGTATGTGGTGATACAAAATGGAATACATCATTACATAACCAACTGTTTATTACCATTATTGTACTTTTATAGGTAATTAATGATTTCATGCATGTATTAAATGTTGGAGTACATATTTTTATTATACAAGTTATAAAATTTTTTGAAGTCTTAAGATAAGAAAATAATACAATTACAATTTAATGGACAATATTATTGTTGATGTACTTTTAGAAAAAGTACAACTGTAAATTAATTAAAATACAACATTTTATGGATATGATGTTGTGAGACTAAAAAATATGTTTATAGGGGAATTTATAAGTAAAGAAGACAATATATATAGGAACAAAACATCTTTTACTCGTGTATTTCAACTATCGCTCAATGTTATTTGCGTGCTACTCGGTTTTACATGAATAAGGAGAAGAAGATTCAAATTTTTTAACTACACTATCAAGATCCTCATTGTTTTGTATTCTAATACTCTATTAATGCCTTTTTATTTCATATCATATCTCATTGATATTTCTCCTATTATTTAAATTACATATTGTAATAATGATATTAAATTTGAAACTATTATATTTTTTCCATTGGCTGAATGTGTGATGGTTCTCGGTAAAAGTACCTTGAAGGAAGTTATTTTATTAATAATTTTTAGATCATAAAAACATATCTTAGTATTGTACCAAGTGTTGAATACATTATATAAGTCATATAGTCCCAAGGAAATGGACTGGAAGTCCTCAGTAAAAGGACTGGTCTAGTGAAAATAACTATATACTAGGAGAAGAGTGGTAGGGGAGTGGAAATATGGATTTTATACCTTGGAAAAAATATAAATATATAGTATCTGATTTCTTTTCTTGTCGATTTTATTTTATATTCATGAATGTGTTACTAAATTTAAAAATATATCATTCTATTAATGAATGTGGTTTTCTATGTTATGATAATTTCAAGAACTCAATTCACCCCACTCTTGAGCATTAGAGTAATCATTGTGCAAACAAAAAATGGTTCAGATGTGTATAAATTTTGGTTTATCATCTTTTAAAAGTTGCAATGTTCATATCATATTGAAAATGGATAATGTTAATAAAAATAGATAAATAATAAAAATGGTAAGAGATCCATGCATTATTGGTGAAAACTATTGTAACAAGGAGGCACATATGGGAATCTATTTGATAAAATAATAATAATGTATTATCTAAAAAATATGGAGCCTTATCAAATTTCTGGGATTGAATCTTAAATAATGGATGTTAATAATAATGTTATATGTGTCTTAAATTCAAAATCCAAGGACACTATTATCTAAGGACAATGTCCTAATGTGTTATATCAAGTTTCAAAATATTCATAAACACATGATATATAGACAACAACAGCAATTTCATATGAATGAATGGACAAAATGAAATCATTAGATATAATAATTCCATGATTATGTTCATTATGTCTAGAATGATGAAAGGGGAATGTATTACCCAATTAAAGGGATGAATTACCGAGGCTGTAAAAAAATAGTTTTTCATTAGGATAAATAATTCCTCAAATTGATCATGCTCTAAAAATCATTAACACTTTACCACCTTGATATAGAGGAATCTTAGATACAATTAGAAAAACATATAATTTTCACTTATTTCAAAATAAATGATCCTATTGGTAAACTTATGTTATATAAAGATGAAATAGAAGTTTACACAAGTGATTATAAAATGCTGAAAATTAAAAAAGTATCATTAAAAGATTCTTACTTATAAATATGAAAGGAACATTGAGAATACAAAAAATATCTAAATCATCTTGTGAAGAATATTACAAAAGAAATTTTTGATCAAATGATGAACATTCCATATTTTCATAACAGATCAAGAAGTATTACAATAAAACAATAGGTTCAAAGGAAAACATTCAATATTTATAAAATTTATAGGTGAAACTAAAATGAAGATATATTCTATGAGTGTTTGAAGCTTGCTCATATCAAGACACATTTACCTCAATTTTAAGATAATAAAAAATATGACCACAAGTATTTAAATATTGTTTTATATAATAAGAATTATGGGAAATGCATAAAAGAAATATGGAGTTATTGTTAACATTCTAGTGGTGATACATATTCATATTTAGAGTATGAAATTTCTAAAAAACCCGATACCATGTGATTAATGTCACTCTCAGTTGACATACAGTATTTTTAATCGCATAATCATGAATATGATTTAGAAACTGAAAATTACTCATTTAAATAATCACTTGAATAATGTAACCTTATTAAACACATATATATGTAATCATTAAATAAAAAATCATATCCCTCAAATATTATTGAAAAAAAATTCTTAATGAAGAAATATCACTAACATAAATAGATTTTAGATTTGAAATCCAATATGTAAAATATTATTTGATATTGATTAAAACATGGAAACTACATTATGATATTATAAAAAAATTAATGTTTTTAATGATGTTTGATGTGTTATTAAAAAATAATAAAATTATTTTAGTAAAATTATGGCATATAATAAAGTCCATAAAAATAAAATTATTATAGGAAGTCATGGGAAAAAACTAAAACCTTATAAAAATTAATTTTTTCCTTGTTGTAAGATTAAAAAAAACTGAATAATTACTTTCATCTACTATGATGAAATATTTCACTGTGACAGTAATATTAGTTTATGAAATACTAAATCTTGTGAATCCAAACATGATTTTAATCTAAACTATTATTAGTATTTTGTGTTATATTTTATGGACAATAATTACATATTTGTATTCCTTAATCATTAACTTTATAAATTATCCGAAGAAGGACAATATATTACTAGAAAAATTTCATTTTTCATTTTTCAATTTATGAAAAATATATTATAGATAAAATGAAAAAATGAATATATATAGTAGATTCCAAAGACATATGAGTTCATATTTCTCTAATTTCAACTCAATGTCAAATAATGATGGCTGGTACGACACATTTTTTCACAATAAAAATGGAAGAATTTTTGGAATTAGATCCTTTGAAAATCCATTCACAATAATCATTAATAAATTTCTATATGTAGATGGTTCAAATAGTAATATGATAAATATTTAACAACTTTGTGATGAATGTTTTTTTTATTTTTCTATGTCATCAATATTCAATTTACAATGAAAAAATTACTAAATTTAAGACACCAATGGATAATGAATATACTATATATCTTACTTCTTAAATAGCCATAAAAGATCTATTTTAATGTCGAAACAAATGAATATTTGATTGGGAATATAAATCCTTGGTATTTTTATGTATATTCATTGATAAAATTGTTTACAAGGATTTGTTTTCATATTTTCATCAATATAAATTGAATAAAGAGAAAATTTGATGCCTTCCAAATAATAAAGAAATAAAATAAATATTTTAAACAAATTAAATATATTTTAACTTCTGGAACCCTAGAACATATTCACATGGATTTGTTTGGGACTTATAGAAATATAATACTAAGAGGATTTGTTTTAGTTTATGATTTCATTTGATCTACATAGGTTTTATTTTTTAGTGATAAGAGCGAGTCATGTTTAGTATTAATAATTTTTTTTAAGTGGTTCAAATATTGAAACATGAAAAAATTATTTCTTTGTGGAAATCCCCAAAGAGGGTGATTTGAAGATAGTGATTCCAATTCCTGTTATTCAAAACATGCTATCAAGAATTATTTTTCATCCCATATGACACATTAATTGAATGGCATTATATATAGGAGTACATGACCTCAAAAATAACTACTTGGAAATTGTTATATAAATATAACCTACCCACACATTTTTGGGCTAAATCTAGAAATAAAATATGTTATATCATATGTAAGGTTCAAATTATTCATTTTTTAATGAAAACACATTATTATCTATGAGAAAATGTCCCAAAAATATATTCATAAAAATATTTGGATGAAATTATTATATTATAAAAACCAAGATTTATATTAGTATATTCGATCCAATGTATGGTAATGATATCTTCCTTATCTATTATACAACTTCCATGGATTATATAGTATTCAAAAAAATATAAAATATTTTCGAAGAATTATGTCATGTGAAATATTATAAAGGTGATTCTTTTTATCAAAAAATGTCTCTTGTTCATAAGATAATAAATTATTTTAAAAAAAGGAGACCTAAACCACTCTTCAATAATGAAAATGATGATAATTTGGAAACTAATTTTGTGGAACCTAATCTGGAAAAGTTTGAATCAAGTAAAAAAGAACTTCTGATTCCTAGATAACCTAGAAACCATTATCAAATACCATAGAAATAGTTATATGAATTTTATATGGAGTTATTATTACTCAAATCTGATTAAGAAACCTTTTATAAATTTATTATTTCTTATCTCAATTGGACAATAAGTTTATGGAAGAATACTTAGTTGAGTAGAGTTGGGTTTCAAATGTGTAAGTAGAGTTAAAACTATACAATATTAACAAAATATGTGAATTGTTTAACCAACACTCTAATTATCCTTTTATATGAAAAAACGAGTTTTAGGAATTAACTGGACGATCATGGATTAATTAATATGATTAAGTCTAGAATAATTGCTAATGATTATAATGAAGAGGAAGGTATAGATTATGTACATACCTCAACACATATATCTAGGTTTTAATACATTAGGATTCTTCATGGCTATTCTTTAACATTAATTTCAAATTATAATATATATATATATGTAAAATTTTATTTATTTTAAATAGTTTCTTATGGAGAATGTTTTTGTTGAAAATTAACCATGTTTTAAAAATATTAATTTTTAAATCCTAAAAATGATATTTATATCCATAAAAGCATCTAGAGATTGGTATGAATGTTTATTTTCATTTAATTTTTAAAATGGATTTTCCTTGGTCGTGGAAGATCCTACTCGTTTAAAGAAAAGTTCATATACCGATATTTTTATAGTTCAAATATATGTTAATGATGCGATTTTTGGTTATACAAGTAAATAATTGTGTAATGAATTTTCAAAAAACATTAAAATTGAATATTAAAATACCATTATGGGTTGCATAAATTATTTTATATGTTTTAATAGTTATCATCAGGACTTTGAAAATGTAGTGTATTAATGTAAATACATACATGAATTACCTAAAAGTTTTGTACTTAAAACTGGTAACATATATACAGAACTACAAGTTTTACTAAAAATACTGATTTATTTAAAGCTATAAAACCAGTTGAAAATCTGATTTATAGAGGAATAATTTAGAGACTACAATATTTTTACCATTGAAGAAATATAAATTATGTTTTGACGGTTATAATGTGCTATATTGCATGAAAATTATATGGTATATCACTTGAATGCTACCAAAATAATTTTATGATATTGGAATATAACAAGTTATACTCCATTAAATTTTAAAAAAATATTGGATTTTAATTTCACATATTATTTTGATTTCAAATTTAGGGGTTGTAGATTAGATATGATGATTACTTCACGGACCATCCATTTTTAAAGAAAACCCCCCGTATCTTGGTATATTAACCAAAATCAATTTACTGAAATATATTTTGCTAAATTAGGGTACATAAATACTCATATCTATTGTAAATATTTTTTTTGATAAAACACACATTATTGGATTTTGGATAAATTTTTTATAAAGTTTCAATCTTATGTGTAACACCCCAAGCTTCTACGGTACGTTTCCCTTCGAATAATGCGATAGCGTGTGTTGTACGCAACCTCGAGTTCTAACACACACCACAACTAATTAAACTAGCCGTTGTGAATAGTAATACCTACTTTTTGAAATCATATATATTTTATATTTCAAAATGGACTTCATTTTTGGATTCGGAATATCGAAATTAGTCTATGGTGAAATTTTGGTACTTTTCGGATAACTTTCATATTTTGATGAATAGTGAAAATTACTAAATTTTAATTGAAAACATCTTTTTTAATCAAAATAATTAATAGTGATAAATTATGAATTTGAGTGGTTTTAAAATATATTTAGAATATATTTTTACCATTTAATATAATGTTGGTCATTGGACATAATTTTACAATTAAACCGAACATAAACAAGTGTCAATCTTTTGATAGTTATTATCTCTTAAAAAACACGCTTTTTGTTTTGACAGCGGGAATTAATTTTAAATTAATTTCTGCCACTTCTGTGTTTTGAATTTAGGAAAATGGATTCCATATTTGGAATCAGGATGTTCAAATTGTGTAAATAGGTAACTTTTATTTTTACACATTTTGAATAATTACTGCGGTAAATATTTTATTTACCATGGTTAAAGGGTAAATCCGGTAAATAAGGGTTAAAAAAATAATATTATAATAATACTAAATTACCCTAAAACGTGTCTTAACCCTATTGGTTGATACATGGTCGACCATGGGCATCCTTGTGTCAATTTTGGGACCCCATGGATCCACTTGTAAGTGATAATGACACTTTATTTTAATTAAGTCAAAATGAATACAAAAATGACACAAGCATATATCTTTTAGCAAAACAATTGTTACATAGGGTTATATAAGTTGGATTTTAGATTATAAATATTCATTAGAAAGCTAAACAGATTTCCTACATAATGATGTTTTATTTATAATTTTTAGACATTAAATAATTTATTTTATTTATGACACAATGATGATGCAGTAATTACTAAAATAGTAAAAAATTAACATAATTGATATTATAAATACCCAAATAAATATAATATGAAACTTTTAATGAATTAAACTAATTTTCTAGGATAATATGATATATTAGGATTGATATAATGGACTTTTTTCGAAGTAATCAATCTGTTATGAGTTTCACAAAAATCAACTATTGAATAGTGTCAAAATTGACATAAAAGAGTTCTTAAAACAAATATTATATTATTAATTGATATTAAATTCCTAAAAATCTAAGGTTCGGCCAAGAGACTTATATTATGATAGGTTAATCATTAATGGACCACTTGGGGGTCGCTTGGATGTATATAGTAAGTTTATTAACCATATTATATAAAAATACAAAGAGACATTGTAAAATTGAAACTAATTAACTTAGAGTTAATACTTAAAGATAAGGTTAATATAAGTACCCAAACCTGTCTAAATTCTATTGGATGAGTTGTTTTCGACCTATCCCCACCTCATCCTTTGAATAGTCAACTTTGGAGCCTTTGGAAACCGAATATGAATTTATTATAAATTAATATTTCTAGCTTTTCCAAAAGTGCCCCTCACCCCTCTTATAAAAGGGCACTCCTCCTTCTCATTTCATCACACCTTCAAAGCCTTTTTGTTCGGCCAAACTCTGCCCAAATACTCTCCCAACATCCCTCACTACAACCTAGAGGCCTTAGTTTGATCAGAAAGCCAACCTAAGGAGCCCTTTTGATCAAATCAAAAGGAAGAACCCGAAGAAGAGGTAATGATTTCACCACCCTTTTCTAAGTTCATTTCTTCTTCCACTTCTTCTTCCTTTGTTCTTACCATTCTGAAATAATAACTCCAGTATCTCACATATACTGTGATGTTATTATAAATATGGTACAATCATATTCAGTATTCTATCCACCCTTTGAATAACATGTCACCATACGTGCGTACGTACGGCTTACCGTCTCCACGTCGTGGTGTAATTGTTATTCAATATAATATTATTTGGATGGGTATAATAATGATGTGTAACTCATGTAAATAATAAATATAACATGTTAATGATTCTTTATATATGATATACCATCCATTTATATATTATATTAATATCAAAAGAATGATATTGTCGCTCGTGCGTACGTACGGACTACCGTCTCCACGAACGCGATGAGATTCATTCTCCATCGTATCCATTCAAGTATAATTATCATTTGATGATTTAAAAATGATGTTTAAGGACTGTATATCATTCTGGATATGAATAAGGTACAACAACCATGGCTTATGTAACAAAACATATAAAAGAAAATGAGTAAGTTAACTCCCGAAACGACGATAATTCTAAGATATTATTAACAAATCAATGTTAAAAGATCATATATGATATCATATTAATATATATGATTCTTGTATAATTTAATAACAACTATTTCACCATTATACAGGAGGTTAACCTACCCCAACCAAGGAAAAGTACAAGGTAAGGGTTATTTCACAATCTCTTCATTATCCGAGGTTGTTTATATGTAATAATCTACTGGGATCTCTTTATCATCCACATCCATGTTTCTTCAAAATGTATTTCAAAACATTTTTACTATTTACAAGAATATGGGTTAAAGTCATTTATACCCTTGTTTGACTTTTTATAAGAGGTTTATAAAGGAATCTTTCCGTCGTTTTCAAAACAATGTCCTTTTTAACCTTTTCGACAGAATTGAGGTAAGAATGTTTTTTTTAACTTATACGGCGGGTGCGGTTATTTTACGCCGTTATAAAATCTTCAAAGCTTTCCTTACAAGCTTATAAGAATATTTTCAAAGAAAATGTTTTATTTTATATGGATCTTAAATTATTTCAAAATAAAAGGAGATATTTCTTTAAAAAGAATTTTGATTTCATCTATGTCAACATCCTTTGATGGATTTTAAGATTATTTGAAGTTGATTTATTATGATACAAAACTTCTATATTGTATTGAAGGTTTTGTGATATGTTTGACTGTGGATGTGCTATTTTTATACCATTCATAGTTTATTGTGAAAGTATTGACATTTCGTATGCTAGTTTTAATACGAATGTTTATGTTATGTTTAAACCTTTTCATATGGGAATGCATTGGACTTAATAAGTGACGGGTGGAGCCCGCTATAGCTCCTCGATGCATCGGTAGGTCTCATGAGACAAACTAGTGTCTTGGCACAAGGCCTTGACAAAATCTTATTTGTAGTCTTGGCACGAGGCCTTGGCTATGTGGTTATGATAGTCTGGCATTATGCATTCCAACATTATGAAAGTGGTTATTTATTTTTGCATGTGATTATTCGATTAGTGGAATATCCATGTGAATAAGTAAATGGAATTATTTCATTTTATTTATGCCATACCATGTTGAAAGTTCATGTTTAAAAGGCTTTTGTTTTAGTTATACATTGCCTTAAAGGTTTATTCTTATTGATGAAAGTTTCCGCTATATTGTTATCCTTACTGGGCATTTGGGCTCACCCCTTTTCTATGTTTTATTTTTCCCAGGAAGTGAAGATGTAAGTTATGAATGACCTACAGGGATATTATGAGGGGATTGTAGTGTGGACTGTGGAAACATTATGTTGTTGTAGTAGTTTTTGATTTTATGATGTAATGTAAAACTTATGAATATATCTAGTGTTTCCAAGGCTACTAAACCAATCGGTCTTTCGAGATTTGATCTTTCTTGTGATCATGACAATGTTACGAAGTAATGCACCGACTCTGGGTAGCTGGGGTCGGGGCGTTACAGTTGGTATCAGAGGAAGTTTAGTACAAACCTTGGAAACTAGATTTAGATAAACTCTGATTAGAGCACGTAGACCTAAGATGAACTTTGAGGATTAGTATAGAAGAACTTCCTAGAATTTTGGTATTGTAGAGATTTTGTGAGTTTTTCGAGCAATACATCCCTGTCTGGATACGAGCAGGTAGAGGCGGCTCTGGCACAGATGTACCTAGGGGTAAAACCCGAAAACACCGCTTTGAGCTAGACTCGAACGGGAACTGGTGCACGACAACGGGCCTTGCTGCACTCTTGGTTACGACACTCCCGGGGGATATGCTTAGGATAACTCTCACTATCTTTACAAATCATTATGAAGGGTTTATGAGTATATACTTCCTCAAAGAAAACATTTTTATGATTATGGATTATATCCATAAATAGTTCAATTTATGTTAAGTGTTTTATAAGTATGGGATTATGTATTTTGATGCATAAACTGATCTAGTTTATGCCATTTTTTTTAGAAATGGCGCCTAGTGGAAGAAATGGAAACCGTATCAATGCACGCACTCCATGTAGGGATTGCCCTCCTGCTCAAGATAATTATAGTGGGGCTGGTGATGCAACTGGTGCTGATCAGCTAATCACCGTACTGGGACAACTTACTCAGGTTATGAATAATAACCTTACCCGTATGGAGCACCCTGATCCACAGCGTGGAGGATTAATGTTAGATCGATTCATGAGACAACAACCACCAACGTTCAATGGGAGTACAAATCCCTTAGTAGCTGAGCAATGGATATTTTCCCTAGAGAAAATATTTCAGGCTTTGGGGAGTAGTGAAAAGGGAAAAAGTTACCATGGCAGTTTACCGACTCACTGGAGATGCTGATCAATGGTGGTCATTGATTCAAAACATGAAGGAAGATGATGAAGTATCAAACATGGAATGGAGGGAGTTCAAAGATCTGTTTTTAGAAAAATACTTTCCTCGCGACCATCGAGCAGATATGGAAAGGCAATTTCTGAGTCTGAGACAAAAGGAGGATGAGAATGTCACAAAGTATGAGGCTAACTTTACAAGGTTAGCGAGGTATGCTGGAGATTATATTCGCAACCCAAGAAGTAAGATTGATCGTTTCTTTGATGGGTTAAAACCATTTCTCCATCGAGCATTAGTCTCACAATCCTTTTCATCGTACGAAGACATTGTCTCATGTGCTATCAAGACCGAAAAGGAATTCTCTAAGTCTTATGACTTTAAAGCAAAGCAAGAGAAGAAGAGACCTGCTGATCAATCTGGGAATGGAAATAAGGGGAAGAAGGGAAAGGTTGAATATCAATCTTGTGGTAAGTGCGGGAAGAAACACCCCGGTGCTTGCCTGAAGGGAATGGGAGTCTGTTACAAGTGTGGTGAAAAAGGCCACCAAGTTCATGATTGCAAGGGGAAGAAGGAAGTTACCAACGTTCAATGCTACAATTGCAGGGAGATGGGGCATTATGCAAATGCATGTCCTAAGCGTCAGGAGAACTTACCTCAGAAAAGGCCAAGGGATCAAGGCCAGGCTTATGCTATCACTACTGCTGAGGTAGAAACTCCGAAAGACGTGGTGGCAGGTAATTTAATGGTTTCCTCAAGTTTAGAAAATGCATTATTTGATTCTGGATCATCGCATTGTTTCATATCTTCCCAGTTTGCTAAGAAAATTAGATATTTCCAATTTGATTTAATAAGGGAGTTGTCAGTTAAAACTCCTAAGGGAAGTATCGTTGCAACAAAGTTTTGTGAATCAGTCCCCATTAGAGCACATAAATTTTCTTTATCTGCTGATTTCATCGTCATACCTATGATTGAGTTTGATATAATCCTCGGTATGGACTGGCTTTCGGACTATGATGCGAAGATTTATTGTAAGAAGAAAGAGGTTACGATTCTTGATGATAATGATAAGGAACACCTTATTTTTAGAGCAGAATCGTCACCACCTAATTCTTATTTAGACCCACCCCCAGTAGCTCAACTTAATTCAATTATTGGGGAGGAAGAGAATGAAGTAACTATCGGTGAGGAAAGGAATGTTCAAATAGAGGGTGTACCTGTTGTGAAAGAATTTGTAGATGTATTTCCGGAAGATTTACCTGGACATCCTCCAGAACGAGAAGTTGAGTTTTCCATTGATTTGATTCCTGGATCAAGGCCTATATCGAAGACCCCTTATAGAATGGCCACTGTAGAGTTAGTCGAACTAAAGAAACAACTAGAGGAATTGAGTAATAAGTGATTTATTCGCCCTAGTGTTTCTCCATGGGGAGTCCCTGTTCTTTTTGTTAAAAAGAAAGATGGATCTATGAGGTTATGTATCGACTACAGGGAGATCAATGCTATAACGATAAAGAACAAGTATCCCCTACCTCGTATTGATGATTTATTTGACCAACTGCATGGAGCTCAATACTTTTCAAAGATTGACCTTCGATCTGGATACCATCAGTTGTGTGTAAAGAAGGATGACATTCCGAAGACAGCATTTCGAACCAGGTACGGGCATTACGAGTTTATTGTAATGCCGTTTGGATTGACTAATGCACCCTCTGTATTCATGGATCTGATGAATAGAGTTTTCAAGGAGTATCTCGATGAATTTGTGGTGGTATTTATTGATGATATCTTGGTATACTCCAAAACCTACGAAGATCATGAAAATCACTTGCGCATTATCTTGAAGACTCTGAGGAGGCATGAATTATATGGGAAGTTTAGCAAGTGTGAATTCTGGCTTCAGGAGATTTCTTTTCTTGGCCATATTGTCTCTAAAGATGGAATCTCTGTTGATCCTTCTAAGACCAAGGCAATCCAAGAATGGCCAGCACCTACGAGTATAACTGAGGTACGTAGTTTTATTGGTTTGGCAGGTTATTATCGACGTTTCGTCCAGAATTTTGCCCGATTGGCTAACCCATTAACGAAGCTCACACGTAAAGGGGTTAAATTTGTTTGGACAAAAGAGTGTGAAGAATGTTTCGAAGAACTGAAGAGAAGATTAGTCAATGCTCCTATATTGACTCTACCATCGGGGAATGATGGGTTCGTTATTTATAGTGATGCATCGAAGAAAGGACTTGGCTGTGTCCTTATGCAGAATGATAGAGTTATTGCCTATGCATCACGACAGTTGAAAATTCATGAACAAAACTATCCTACTCATGATCTTGAGTTAGCAGCTGTGATCTTTGCTTTGAAGATATGGAGGCACTACCTCTATGGTGAAAAATGTGAGATTTATACTGATCACAAGAGTTTGAAGTATATTTTCTCACAAAAAGAACTCAACATGAGGCAAAGGAGATGGCTTGAATTACTCAAGGATTATGATTGCACGATACACTACCACCCAGGGAAGGCAAACAAGGTGGCAGATGCTTTGAGTAGAAAAGACCATGGAGTTTTGAACAATATGAGAATTGAAAGGGATCCAATTTTCATGGAGCTAGTGAAGATGGACATGGGAATAACCAGGGAAGGTGAAACATCAATGCTTTTTCAAATGGTTGCCAAACCATCTTTACTAGAAAGGATTAAGAGTTCTCAGACTGATGATGAAGAATTCCAAAAGAAGATTAAAGCTGTGAATGATGGGAGATTGAGAGACTTTGCGTATGAAGGTGGAATTTTGAAATTCGGGAAGAGACTTTGTGTTCCCAATATACCTGATCTAAAAAGGGAATTGCTGGATGACGCTCATAGTTCCAATTTCTCTATACACCCTGGGAGCACCAAAATGTATAGGGATTTGAAGGAACATTTTTGGTGGGACAACATGAAGAGGGAGATTGCTGATTTTGTGTCAAGGTGTATGGTTTGTCAACAAGTGAAAGTTGGAAGGCAACAGCCTGGAGGAGTCATGCAACCTCTTCCCATACCGGAGTGGAAATGGGACAATGTTACGATGGACTTTGTCATGGGGCTACCAAAGACTCCTAGAAGGAATGATGCAATATGGGTGATTGTTGATCGTCTTACCAAGTCAGCACATTTTCTTGCTATAAGAGAAGATCTACCCCTGGAACGTCTAGCAAGACTATATATTAATGAAGTTGTGAGACTTCATGGAGTACCCCTATCGATTGTTTCTGATCGTGATCCCCGTTTTACTTCAATATTTTGGAAAAGTCTTCAGAAATCCCTGGATACTGAACTTCATTTGAGCACTGCTTACCACCCTCAGACAGACGGACAATCAGAACGGACTATTCAGACCTTAGAAGACATGTTGAGATCTTGCTCACTTGACTTTCAGGGTATGTGGGATCAATATTTACCACTAGTAGAATTTTCCTATAACAATAGCTTCCATTCGAGTATTCAGATGGCACCATATGAAGCGTTATACGGAAAGAGATGTCATACACCAACCTGTTGGGATGACGTTGGTGAAAGAAAACTTGTAGGCCCAGAACTGGTGGAGGAAACGGTGGAAAAGGTGAAGGTAATCCAAAATCACATTAAAGCAGCTCAAAGTAGGCAGAAGAGCTATGCCGATAATCGAAGGAAGGATTTGGAATTTCAAGTCGGTGATCATGTTTTTCTGAAGGTATCTCCGTGGAAGGGAGTCATACGTTTTGGTAAGAAAGGTAAATTGAGTCCCAGGTACATCGGACCTTTCGAAATTCTAGAACGAATTGGGGTTGTAGCTTACCGATTGGCAATGCCGCCAAGTCTCTCCAAAGTTCACGATGTATTCCACGTATCTCTATTGAGGAAATACATGCCTGATCCGACGCATGTACTCACCTATGAGGAATTAGAACTGGAACCCGATCTGTCTTATTGCGAAGAGCCCGTCAGGATTCTTGATACAAGAGAACAAGTACTGAGAAACCGGACGACGCGTCTGGTAAAGGTTTTGTGGAGAAATCATAAGATGGAAGAGGCAACGTGGGAACCCGAGGAACTTATGATGAAGAACCACCCGAGTCTTTTTATGCAGTAATACCCTAGAAATTGCGAGGACGCAATTATTTGAAGGAGGGGAGAATGTAACACCCCAAGCTTCTACGGTACGTTTCCCTTCGAATAATGCGATAGCGTGTGTTGTACGCAACCTCGAGTTCTAACACACACCACAACTAATTAAACTAGCCGTTGTGAATAGTAATACCTACTTTTTGAAATCATATATATTTTATATTTCAAAATGGACTTCATTTTTGGATTCGGAATATCGAAATTAGTCTAGGGTGAAATTTTGGTACTTTTCGGATAACTTTCATATTTTGATGAATAGTGAAAATTACTAAATTTTAATTGAAAACAACTTTTTTAATCAAAATAATTAATAGTGATAAATTATGAATATGAGTGGTTTTAAAGTATATTTGGAATATATTTTTACCATTTAATATAATGTTGGTCATTGGACATAATTTTACAATTAAACCGAACATAAACAAGTGTCAATCTTTTGATAGTTATTATCTCTTAAAAAACACGCTTTTTGTTTTGACAGCGGGAATTAATTTTAAATTAATTTCTGCCACTTCTGTGTTTTGAATTTAGGAAAATGGATTCCATATTTGGAATCAGGATGTTAAAATTGTGTAAATAGGTAACTTTTATTTTTACACATTTTGAATAATTACTGCGGTAAATATTTTATTTACCATGGTTAAAGGGTAAATCCGGTAAATAAGGGTTAAAAAAATAATATTATAATAATACTAAATTACCCTAAAACGTGTCTTAACCCTATTGGTTGATACATGGTCGACCATGGGCATCCTTGTGTCAATTTTGGGACCCCATGGATCCACTTGTAAGTGATAATGACACTTTATTTTAATTAAGTCAAAATGAATACAAAAATGACACAAGCATATATCTTTTAGCAAAACAATTGTTACATAGGGTTATATAAGTTGGATTTTAGATTATAAATATTCATTAGAAAGCTAAAAAGATTTCCTACATAATGATGTTTTATTTATAATTTTTAGACATTAAATAATTTATTTTATTTATGACACAATGATGATGCAGTAATTACTAAAATAGTAAAAAATTAACATAATTGATATTATAAATACCCAAATAAATATAATATGAAACTTTTAATGAATTAAACTAATTTTCTAGGATAATATGATATATTAGGATTGATTTAATGGACTTTTTTCGAAGTAATCAATCTGTTATGAGTTTCACAAAAATCAACTATTGAATAGTGTCAAAATTGACATAAAAGAGTTCTTAAAACAAATATTATATTATTAATTGATATTAAATTCCTAAAAATCTAAGGTTCGGCCAAGAGACTTATATTATGATAGGTTAATCATTAATGGACCACTTGGGGGTCGCTTGGATGTATATAGTAAGTTTATTAACCATATTATATAAAAATACAAAGAGACATTGTAAAAGTGAAACTAATTAACTTAGAGTTAGTACTTAAAGATAATGTTAATATAAGTACCCAAACCTGTCTAAATTCTATTGGATGAGTTGTTTTAGACCTATACCCACCTCATCCTTTGAATAGTCAACTTTGGAGCCTTTGGAAACCGAATATGAATTTATTATAAATTAATATTTCTAGCTTTTCCAAAAGTGCCCCTCACCCCTCTTATAAAAGGGCACTCCTCCTTCTCATTTCTTCACACCTTAAAAGACTTTTGGTTCGGCCAAACTCTGCCCAAATACTCTCCCAACATCCCTCACTACAACCTAGAGGCCTTAGTTTGATCAGAAAGCCAACCTAAGGAGCCCTTTTGATCAAATCAAAAGGAAGAACCCGAAGAAGAGGTAATGATTTCACCACCCTTTTCTAAGTTCATTTCTTCTTCCACTTCTTCTTCCTTTGTTCTTACCATTCTGAAATAATAACTCCAGTATCTCACATATACTGTGATGTTATTATAAATATGGTACAATCATATTCAGTATTCTATCCACCCTTTGAATAACATGTCACCATACGTGCGTACGTACGGCTTACCGTCTCCACGTCGTGGTGTAATTGTTATTCAATATAATATTATTTGGATGGGTATAATAATGATGTGTAACTCATGTAAATAATAAATATAACATGTTAATGATTCTTTATATATGATATACCATCCATTTATATATTATTTTAATATCAAAAGAATGATATTGTCGCTCGTGCGTACGTACGGACTACCGTCTCCACGAACGCGATGAGATTCATTCTCCATCGTATCCATTCAAGTATAATTATCATTTGATGATTTAAAAATGATGTTTAAGGACTGTATATCATTCTGGATATGAATAAGATACAACAACCATGGCTTATGTAACAAAACATATAAAAGAAAATGAGTAAGTTAACTCCCGAAACGACGATAATTCTAAGATATTATTAACAAATCAATGTTAAAAGATCATATATGATATCATATTAATATATATGATTCTTGTATAATTTAATAACAACTATTTCACCATTATACAGGAGGTTAACCTACCCCAACCAAGGAAAAGTACAAGGTAAGGGTTATTTCACAATCTCTTCATTATCCGAGGTTGTTTATATGTAATAATCTACTGGGATCTCTTTATCATCCACATCCATGTTTCTTCAAAATGTATTTCAAAACATTTTTACTATTTACAAGAATATGGGTTAAAGTCATTTATACCCTTGTTTGACTTTTTATAAGAGGTTTATAAAGGAATCTTTCCGTCGTTTTCAAAACAATGTCCTTTTTAACCTTTTCGAAAGAATTGAGGTAAGAATGTTTTTTTTAACTTATACGGCGGGTGCGGTTATTTTACGCCGTTATAAAATCTTCAAAGCTTTCCTTACAAGCTTATAAGAATATTTTCAAAGAAAATGTTTTATTTTATATGGATCTTAAATTATTTCAAAATAAAAGGAGATATTTCTTTAAAAAGAATTTTGATTTCATCTATGTCAACATCCTTTGATGGATTTTAAGATTATTTGAAGTTGATTTATTATGATACAAAACTTCTATATTGTATTGAAGGTTTTGTGATATGTTTGACTGTGGATGTGCTATTTTTATACCATTCATAGTTTATTGTGAAAGTATTGACATTTCGTATGCTAGTTTTAATACGAATGTTTATGTTATGTTTAAACCTTTTCATATGGGAATGCATTGGACTTAATAAGTGACGGGTGGAGCCCGCTATAGCTCCTCGATGCATCGGTAGGTCTCATGAGACAAACTAGTGTCTTGGCACAAGGCCTTGACAAAATCTTATTTGTAGTCTTCGCACGAGGCCTTGGCTATGTGGTTATGATAGTCTGGCATTATGCATTCCAACATTATGAAAGTGGTTATTTATTTTTGCATGTGATTATTCGATTAGTGGAATATCCATGTGAATAAGTAAATGGCATTATTTCATTTTATTTATGCCATACCATGTTGAAAGTTCATGTTTAAAAGGCTTTTGTTTTAGTTATACATTGCCTTAAATGTTTATTCTTATTGATGAAAGTTTCCGCTATATTGTTATCCTTACTGGGCATTTGAGCTCACCCCTTTTCTATGTTTTATTTTTCCCAGGAAGTGAAGATGTAAGTTATGAATGACCTACAGGGATATTATGAGGGGATTGTAGTGTGGACTGTGGAAACATTATGTTGTTGTAGTAGTTTTTGATTTTATGATGTAATGTAAAACTTATGAATATATCTAGTGTTTCCAAGGCTACTAAACCAATCGGTCTTTCGAGATTTGATCTTTCTTGTGATCATGCCAATGTTACGAAGTAATGCACCGACTCTGGGTAGCTGGGGTCGGGGCGTTACATTATGGGACAACACTATTTCTCTTAAAATTTCATAGAATATGATAAGTCATTCTAGAATAAATCATATAAACCGAATGTATCATTTCTTAAGAGATCACATTCAAAACGATGATATCACTCTTGAATTCATCTTTACTGAAAACCAATTAGAAGATATATTTAATAATCCCATTTATTTTAATCATATTGACTCTATTAAAATAAAATTTGGGTTATTTTAATTTAAATAATTTAAGACATTTTAGTAGTAATTTTTTATTTTAATCTATAATTCCAATATCAAATTTCATTATTAATTTTTTATTATTTTAATGAGTTATAAAAACTATATTAATGTTTTATTTTTTTATTTTTTTCATATGATTCTTTTTTTATAAAATCATGTTTTTTTAATGGTGGATAGTTTATTTATATTTTATTTCTGTTCTATTTCATTATGTTTTTAGGGATCATTAAACCATTATTTCTAAATTGGCCATGTACAATTATATTAAATTAAACTATTGAATTTATATCCATACTGAGCCTCGATTTATTTATCCATCACATGTGTTCCTCCTCTCATAAGTCTAGCCATTTTCTCTTTAATCCTTCATCTCTCTCTTAATCACCTATCCCCTTCTCATGACCTTATATGATGGGAATGTTCAAGAGTACAGTTGATCAATGTTGGGTAGTTCACTGTGTATAGTACTGGATAGAAATTTCATGGATATGGGTTGATTGAAGAGTACATAAATGTTTTTGAAGAATTTATTTTAGATTCGATGATGTGAGATTATTTTTTATAAGAATAATTCTAGTTTCTTGTTTTAGGAATAAGTGAATGATTTCATGGGGAATTGAGTGTTTCTGTTTAGTGATGTAATGGATGTTCTATAATATAATGTCAATGGAAAAATTATAGTTCATTATTTTTTATAAATGAAACAGGTCGTTAATTGTCCTTGTGAGGGTGAGTTTATATTTATTCAAACTCTAGTTGGTATGATTTTTTAGGTCCTTCAAATGTTTTATAGTTATCATTTGGAACCTCTTTTTTTGGAAATAAATTTGTAAGGGAAATATTATATAAATGTAATTTTCTATGTATGTTCACCCAAATTGGGATTCCACTCAGATCTATTGAAATAAAAAAGATGTTTTTCCAGAACATATTCCATTTATCTTTCATGATCAATAATATGAAATCAAATATTACAAATTATGTGATTCTATTTCATTATCAATATTTTTAATATAAAACAAGATAATTTATTACCCTTATGGAATGCATATATCCCTTGTGAAAAAATAAAAATAATAATTTAATCCTAATGAGGGAGAGGCTATAATGTTTCATAAAAGCAATAAAATTTTGGTGTTCCACTTCAGTACTTTCATATACATATGATATACTAAGTAATATTCATTAATAAATGTTTGATATGAATTTTTAACTATAGAGGATCCATATCATGATTCAACACTTAGGGATGCATCACAATTTGAGAAAGTTCCTACTATGGTGGTTGGGGAATAATTATTTTCTATAGAAGATCCTCAAGTGTTATAAATATATCATTTTGTGGACGATCAAATCTATATATAAGATGTTGATTTTATTAGGCTACTAAATATATTCAGTATGATCATTTAGTATTTTAGATACCTAATAAAACTCCCCAGGAAAGGAAAATTAGATGTGTTCCTATTATTCCATATCTAGTGTATAGAGATAAATTTGGATTTGATTACCTTGATGTTCATATAATTATTCTTGGAACCCATACTAGAATATATGGAGGTGAAGATGTTCTTATGGAGCATGCTAATCATTCTCACACATAAGTACCGATTCCTTCACCTCCTCATTTGAATGATGATGACCCATCAGTTAGTAAGATCTTAAAATGTTATAATATATATAACCTTACCTTTTTTATAATTAATAAATATGATAATCTCATAGAATATTATACTAGGTTGAAAAAGTAGTTTCTATCTTATAAGAATGAGATCTTCCAACTCAAGGAAATATTAGTTTCAATAACTGATTTTGAAAGGTTAGTTGGGATGATATAATACCTAATAGTTTTGATAAAAACCTTCAATAATTTTTTCTAGTAATTTTTTTTACACTGGGGTAAGTGATATAGGAGTGAAATTAGTAAGAGACCATTTGAGTGAGCCCAAGGAAATCAACACTGTTAGTTTGAGAATCAATGATCATGTAGTGATTGTTTAATCTCAATGGTAAATGTTTAAATATATTCAAATTGTTCAATATGATATGTCCTAGGGTTTAGTAGATGTGATACCAAGTTATAATTCTAAAATAATGATAACATACTTATATTAAAGATTATTTTGGTAATAAAATTTGCGATTATAAGGTGGATTAATAACACTAAAACTATTATCTTAAAAAAAATCCATGAGTATATAATTTCTGAATCAGTTTGAATAGATATATTATGAGTAAAATTAGATTCCTCCTATGATCCAATCTCATTAGTGTGTATGTTTACTCTTATTCTCATGGAATAATTCAATAATAATCATTTATAATAGTTCTAGGACATAATATAAAATTTTATAAATATTAGGTTATAGATATTTATATGAATTTATTTTTTCAGTGTCTATGAGAATCTATTGTTGATAATAAGAATGAAATTTTCGGGGTATCTCAAGATGTTTAGTAAATAATTTCATGGTGATTTTTTCTAATAAATACTAATCATAAATTATTTGTAGATTTATTTGTTAATATATATGAGGAATTTGTAGGTCTATATAAAAATTATTTATAAGGGGATTTTTGTTACATAGAGTCAGAGGGAACATAAATTTTTCCACTTGATTATATTATAAGATAAATTGTTGTCTTAAATACTCTTATGATTATCCCTTTAATGGGACAAGCATTTTTTACTCTATTTTTCCATTTTCTTACTCTTGATCCAATTTTTTCTGATAGTAACTCTATTTTCCAGGATTCAATCAGTTCTTTCTAAAGCGTATAATCATTTATAGTAATCATTATAGTGAATCTGGAAATTAATAAAACTTAATTGGAAGTATGAATCGTTAATTTTCTTTTTTAGTAAATCATATTTAAAAAATTGTGTATGTGAAACCTTCTCGAATTCCATTCAGTTCTTCGGATAATAACATAATTAGTACACCTCAATGTTCTTCCTATAAAAATTAAAATAATTAAAAATTAAAATCAATTATGAAATCTTTACGATTTCACATCTACATATATATGAATTCAGTGGTATTATGGAATTATTAATGTTAGATATAATCAAGATGATTGACATGTGTGAAGATTCTTTGTTCTATATGAGAGGTAGAATAACTATTGGGATCTCTCCTCTAGATACCTATGTTGGTACATATTAAAAAGTAGAAAACTTTTATGATATATAGATCATTTATAGAAATGAATAATCTAAATTTTATGTCACTCTTAATGCTATGAACTCTACTTATAAATATTCACCTTTTGGACTTCCATTGTAGTTGAACATTGTCCTTGTTATATCCAATGATTTTTTTATTGTTTCAAAAATATTATAGGATATATCACGAAACCAGATTAGAATATGAGAGATAGATCAGTATTTTTAAATACTGATTGTTCTACTATATCTATTGAGAAATTGGTGTTTCCAGTAGTTATACACCAGCTTGCTACCTGTTAAATGGTCCCAAATTTCAGGAAGCCTCCACCCAAACCTCAATCTCGGTTTGAACCATTCCAAAAATAGAATACTTTTCACTACTATGTGTCATATTTTTAATTGTTGGGTGGACATATTTTTGTACCAAATTTTTTATATAATCATTCTTTATTGATTACTTAATTGTTTCTTAGAGATTATTTTTATTTAATTATTAAACATTTTGTTTATTTCCTTTGATGTTTTATTTTTTAACCGTCTATAATTCAATACTTATGATATTTTTTTATTCATTTCCATCATTAAATATAAAAAATAAATACATTACTTTTATACATTAATTTTGATTTAAAACAACATTCCATTCCTTTTTTATGACACAATAATAGGAAATTGATTAATGAAAAGTGGAACAAATTATTAAAAAAGGGGGAGAATAAAAGGATAAAGACAAATATGTTAAATTACATATATATTTTTCATATGTTTCTAAAAAAATATTTAAATATGTTAATTTTAGATTTTATAATATTTATGGGGTTATTATCATAAAAAAGGTTGATATTGTTGGATTACTAATATATTTCCTACATATCCCATTAACATTAAGATTTGATAATACCAATTACCCCTTATATTTTATTAATGAATTTTTATGTGTGTTTACTAGGTTTTATAATTATATAATATATGAAAATATATATGTTTTCTAAAAATTTACTATGTATGGAAAATTTGATACATGAACTATTTGGTTACATGGAGAAATGGTTATGTCGAGAAATTATCTACATGGAGGATTCACCTATTTCAAATGACTAGATTGTGATAATGGATACATGGAAGTAACCTAAATTGATTTATCACTTATTTGGGAAATAAAAAATTTAGATCAAATGGATATGTAAATTTGTTTTTGGAGTAATCAATAATGTGATTTGGATATGTGATGAAATTAACTATATGGATCCAAACGACTATATCATTAATTCAATTATGTTAAAATTGCATGCACGATCAAGATGGCTATGTGAATAAATTCACATACATAAATAATTACTATATAATTCAGCTATTTGAAGAATGAATATGTGGTTAAATTCATCTATGATAATTCAAAAGTTTAATTTGGTTACGTAGTGATCTAGAATTGTCTATATCATTATACAACATATTATAAATTATCACCGGTGTACTTTTAGTGGGATTTAATGTTTCTTTGCATGCATTAAATTTTGTATTTACTGTTTATATTGTAATTTATTATAAAAGGCTCTTTGTTCCTAGATAATAATACAATACAAGGATAATTTAATTCTTTTAAATATTACAAATTTATTTTCAATAAGATGAAAATGTTAATTTAATTAAAATCCATGATTTTATATACATGATGTTGTGATAGTAGGAGAGATTTTTTTCATGGATTTTCATATATGAATAGGATATCATACATAATATCAATGACACTAAAACTCTTATTTGAAAACACACTCTCAAAGATCTCTATGTGATTTTTTACATAAATAAGAAAATGAATATTATAATTCTACAGTTATGTTATAAAGTTATTAATTGTTGTGTTTTATAATTCTTAATGAAATTATTTTACTTCTTATCATCCCTATTAGATATTTATTCTCCTTTATAAGTTTAATCATGAAACTATGAGATTAATTTGTAAACCTTTGCATTCATTCCGTCTATTCACACTGCATCATTTCATGGAAAAATATCCTTGAAGGATGGTATTTGATAAATAGATATTGAAGCATTTTATAGGCTTTTGGTTTTGTACCAAATTTCAGATACTGGCACTCAGTCATGAAGTCCCTAGGTAAAGGACTAGAAGACCCCAATAAATGGAATGGTCTAGTGAAAATCACTATGTTCTTAGAGTTGTTCATTAGTGGGCTGGAATAGTGGATTTATATCTCCCAAACCATTATAATTATTCGGATATTTTTTAATATTCTTCTGAAGTTTATTTCAACTTTATGGATGTCTAAAGAATATATCAAAAGTTTTCATTCCATAAATAGGGTATTTTTCCATGTTATGAAAATATTATGAACTGAATTCACCCCCACCACCTCTTTAGTTTTAGATTAGTCATTCATTAACCAATGTAAATGATGTGGTTGATTTTTTATCCTATTTCATGATTGTGATGAAATATTTTTACCATCGAGAGGGTGATTTTTATAGAAAATTCATACTTTATTTCTTCTAAATATTTCATCCATTGTTTTTGTTTTGATAATTTTTACATCTCTACTTAATATTATGGATGAAAATATATTCAGTAAATTTTAACCTCTTATATAAATCGAATATGGTTATAACTTTTTATTATAATATCTAATATGGAAATTATTTATACATCAATATTTTAAACATAAATAAAACACCAAAATTTCAACATATATCATTCAATAAATAATTTACCATAATACACTTCCAAAATATCTGTACACAAATTTTAAACACAAAATCAAAAATATTTTATCACAAATTAATCTATGATCATATTAACATTTATCATCACATAACATTAATCACTCATAAAGTATCATTCCAGAAATGTATATTCCCAAATAATTTATTCTCCAAAATATACTAATCATTCATAAAAAATATGTAATTCTGCTTAAAACAAAAATAACATAAATTCTTGTAAACATAATCTCAATATTTATTCCTTAAAAATCAAATTCCATTCTAAAAAAATATTTTTTACCAAAGAAATTTATTTTCTAATATAGTCCAATTCCGTGATATAAACATTAATCACCATGTCACAAAATCATTTATGAACAACATGGTAATGTAAATAGACATTATAAATATATAACAAAACATTTATTTCTATTCACTTTAATTACCTCATAATTAAATAACATATTATCATTTAGGGTTATGTGTTTACCTCAACATATATCCACAATAATATTATTTCAAAATAAACTCACACAAAATACCAATTTAAAAAATAATGGTTATATATGACTTAATGATAATATATAACCTAATATAATTTTCCAAAAATTTAATGAGTCACCATAAACTTCCATAACATAAAACCTAAAATGTATGGCTATGATAATTAACTTATGATTGTCATTAGTGTTTTTATCCCATAATTGTATTCTAAATTATTAATTTATCCTCATCAGATAACTTATAATCCAATAATGTTATCTAAAACCTACTCTAAAACCATCTCAGACATCTCCGGACAACAAATCTATATCCGGGGATAAAATATATTCCACACAAACTAGATTTAATTACATATAATGTGATATTATTTTGAAAATAAATAATTATAATACCTATATCCAATATTGATTTAATTATCTAAAGAATTCCTTTCATGTTATGATTTTTATAGAATTGGAAAAAACACATTATGAAATAAGTAATATGTAACTCTCATCAATTACTAATTTTTTCAAATATACACAGATTTTTTAGTTCCATAATAAGACATTGGAACCCCCAAAAATTTATATACATATGATTTCCTTCTTGCCACATATTATGTAATATTATTTTTCTTAATATATAGAAATAGATCCTTAATATTTGGTGATCTAAAATTATTAGTAACAGTAATCACGCTAGATATCAATAAAATATAAAAAGTAATAATTATATATTTATAAGGGTATAATTACTTTATCATATCTTATTAAAATATACATAAAATGTTATAGACTATAAATCTAGAGTCGTGGAATTAATTTATTCAATTTAAAAGGAAAAGAGTTTAATTAGTATTGATTAATCAATAATCAATCATGATCCATGATAGTATATCATAATCATAAGAAAATCGTTTCTGTAATACACATAATCATATAAAATCATTTACTTAGCCATGTCTCCCTTCCACGGTATTAAATGTAGAAAAATTCCCATAGTGGATTGTGTTGACTCCCTATTCTAAGAATTTCCTAAGTCAAGGCTAACTTCTATGACTATAATAGTGGATAGATTGTAACATCCCATGTAAGTAATGAATAATAGATATTTTTATCTATGTCTATTAATGAATTAGATAGTGTTTTATAGGCTTAAAATGAAAATAAATCCAATCTTAAGCATGGAATACAATAATATTTTTAAAAGATTGTTTTACTGCCTTTTGATGGCAAACCATTTTTGAATATATCTTTTGACAATTTTATAATCTATGTTTTTCAAGATAAACTTATTCTTTATGATTGGGACATCAAAATTTACTTTGTGTGAATTTTTGGTATGTTTCTGATAATGTTCATTTTTAATGAATAGTGAAAAATACTGCATTTTCCATCAAAAATGCTTTTTAATCTAATTTATTTATATGATTCGATTATGTTTTGAATTTTTTTTGAAGTGAAATTAGAATATATTTTTACCATTTAATCCAATGGTGGTCATTGGAATCAATTTCACTTTGAAATTGGACTTAAACTGGTGTCAATCTTTTGATACTTATTGTTTCATAAAACACGCTATTTGCTCTGACAGCGGGAATTAATTATTAAATAAATTAATGTGACTTATATGTTTTGAATTTTGTAAAATAGACTTCATTTTGTATTTCAGAATATCAAATATATCTTAGGGTTAATTTTTGGTATTTTTCTGAAAAACTTCAATTTTTGATGAATAGAGAAATCACTAAGTGGTAGTTAAAGAAACTAATTTTTTGTTTAAATGAAATTTTTCCACCTTTGTGATTCTAATTTAAAAAATCCGACATACATGGTTGTCATTAAGAAGTAAAATGTGGTTCAATGAGATTATAATAATTTTTTGGTGAATAGTAACTTATTAAGTTTTTAATCGCGATTAGTGGTAATTAGTGTAGTTTAGGGTAAAAATAATGCTTTGATAATATGAAATGACCTAGAAGCATGTCCTACCCTTATTGGTTGTGTCATGGCCGACCATGAAAAGCAATGGGTCAACTTGGGGACCCCATGGAGACACTTTGGTTGGGAAATGACATAAATAACTTTTTATTTAATGTTAAACTAAAAAATGACACAAACATCAGTTATTTTACTAAAAAAAATTTCACATGGGGTTATAAAGATCAGAATTTTGATTATAAATATTAATTGGAAATATAGAAAGATTTCCTACATCATAGTATTTTTTTTATAATTTTTAGACATTATATAAATTAAATTATTTATGACATCATGATGATGCAGTGATGACCTCATTATTTAACGATTTAAATAAAATGGAAAGATAATGTAATATCTAAGACATACACATGTCCAAAACATATTGGATTAGTGTATTTAGAACCCTTATCACCTTAGCCTCGAATTATATCCATATGGGACCTTCTGAATCCGAAACTCATTTTAAAATAAAGTAACTTATCTTTACTTTCCAAAAGTGCCCCTCCTCTCCTCTTATAAAAGGCCCCCACCTCTACCACTTTTCCCACACTCCCAAAGCCTTTTTCTCGGCCAAACCCTTACCATTTTGTCTCTCCACATCCCTCTATTACTCCTTGAAGCCTCACTTTGGGCAGAAGTCTTCCCAAGGAAGCATTTGAGCTCAAACCAAAGGGAGTTACCCAATTTTAAGGTAAAGTCTTCATTTGAGTCGGTTTGTTTTATTTTGCTTCTCCAACCCCCTAAACCCTTTTTATTAATTTCTATTGTAAAAAATCCAGTATAATCAATATAATAGTATGTTGTTATAATAAGTATTCGATCTACACTTACACACACCTACATCTAATGGTTAACGAACATACTGTTTCCGTGGATGGAAAATTTATGCCTCCCGAAACGATGATTGTTCAACATTCATTTAACACCATCAAAGGTGGCCATTAAGATGACACTATATTTATATATGATATATAATATGTTTATGTTTTCCTTAATCTTCTGTATTTTTTCATTTTGGGAATACCTTTAAGGTTTCCATTATGGGTAAACACGATATCTTCATTTAAGGAAGTGCGGACTACCACCCCCTCAAAGTGATGTGATTCGTTAATGCCATATGTGGGACGTGTAAAGGATGGATTTAAAGTTATTATATATGATGTTATAATGGAATTATAATATACCTCTATATAATTATTATTTATTTCCATTAAAGTATGAGATAGAAATGAAAGTAGCGTTCATGCGTACGTACGACTTACCGTCTCCATGAACGGTGCATTTCATTTGTTGTCCCCAAATGTAATGTACTATTAAAAGTACATGTATATAATGGATATATATAATGAATGATATATCTAAATGATTAATTTAATTCTGGAATTAAAATATACAAACCTCTCATTTAGTTTTAATTCCATTAATATGACAAAGAAATGAAAGTAGCGTTCATGTGTACGTAGGGCTTACCATCTCCATGAACGGTGCATTTCATTTCATACCTCTAAATGATTATGTAATATTATAAATGTATGAATGTACTGGATATATATGACATATATGATATCTAAATCATGAATACCATTCTGGATATAATGGATACATGAACAACATGTAATTATAAAGGGCTTATTTTTTACTCAAGTACCAATGATCGATAAAAAGACCGTTATTAACTTAAATTATTACATAGTGTTAATGAAATGGAAATAAGTGATATAAAAGGAATAATGAACTTTAAAAAGGTTCTTATACAAGTGGAAATTAACTCAAGTTTATTATTCATAACATTAAAGAACGATCGAGTCATGTCGGACCCGAGGTATGGGACTTCGTCTCAATCTCCTTTCATTGAGGGATATTTTGTTTTGTACACAACATTCTTTTATACAGTGTATAAACCCCTTTTACTTTTACGTTTATCCAAAAGGAATCTTTTTATACTAAGAATTTACTAAATGACAAAAGGGAATGTTTTTTTCGTACGTATGCGGCGACAACGACTTCTCCGCCGTCGTGACCGTTATTTGAGTTTCAGCTTCCTCTACAAGCCATAACTTCTTTTTAAAAGAAAACTAAATAGAATTTTTTACTTTTCTTTTATTTTGGTATCGAAAATGGTTTTCATAATATTTTTATATCAATGTGTTGTATTGATATCTTGTGATTGAAAGATGGAAATTTTATGTTTCCTTTATGCATGTTTTATGTGATACGATTATGTTGAGGTTCTTGGGAATTATTATGAAGACGGGTGGTTCCGTGATAGACTAAGGGTGGGTGAGCCCGATATAGCTCTCCAATGCATTAGGTAACGCAAAGGAGTGAAACGTTAAGGTTTCTCCGGAGAGATTTGGGGAATATACTGTGATGCGTATTCCAAACGTAACGAAGAGGGTTACTCCCTACGTAAGAATGTTATGAGTGCCTCAAGTTACCTTTATATATTATGATTTCTATGATTTATTCATGATTTGATGAGGTATGTTAAAGTGCTTATGTTTTATGGGTAAAGTATGATTTCATTCTTATGTATATATGTACCCATGTTTCCTTTCCATATTTTTATATCCCATACTGAGCTTTTTATGCTCATCCCAAGTTTTTTTGAAATGTTTTTCACTGGTCAAGGGAAAGGTACATGATATGATTATAGTGTCAAGGAAGTTTCAATAAAGAATCCATGTTTTATTTTAAATATGTTTCCATTGATGGGAATGAATAATACTATCTTTATGTAACCACTTTGTTTATATGTGGAATTTAATGCAAGTTTTATGATCTAATTTTCTAAAACTCTAAACCCGAAAAGATCGTCAATTAGTAATCTTGTAATAACTCAAGATTAAGTATGGTTTAAGGCTGGGCCCTTATAGTTGGTATCAGAGGTCGGTTTAGATAACTTTAGGAGTTAGAATTATATTAAATGATTATCAAAAAATATTTTTTTATGGTCAAATTGAAGTGATATAGCATTTGAAGATTACCATGTTGCTTCATCTATGACGTGTTTGTTCAGAATGGTTTTCTGCTGAGGAAATAGGGAAGCAGTGCTTGGAAGGCATGTAGAAGGAAATAACCTTCCGAATCAGCATCTTGAGATGGTTGGAATTGGAACTGAACAGTTTGTTGCAGTAATGGCATAGTTGACTCAAGTGATAAATGGTGGTGGTATCCATGCACGAGATCAGCCAGATCAACCGCAGAGGAAAATTTCAGTGGTGGAACATTTCATGAGGCAACATCCCCCATCATTCAGAGGATCATCTGACCCTGTGCTAGCTGAAGGGTGGACTAAAGCACTGGAGAAGATTTTTGATGTCATGGGGTGTTCATACAATCAAAAGGTTAGTCTTGCTATTTACCATTTGGAGGGTTAGGCAGATCAGTGGTGGTCTATGGTTAAAAAAATCAGGGACGCTGATGATATTGATGCTCTCGACTGGGATGAATTCAAAGGTATGTTTCTTGAGAAGTATTTTCCTAAGGCTATTCGACTTAGGATGCAAAATCAATTCTTGGAATTGAGGCAAGAGGAAGACTCAGTGTCTGTCTATGAAGAAAGGTTCACTCGATTGGCAAGGTATGCACCAAATTTTATCTGAGACCTTGATAGTTAAAGTAATCATTTTTACTCAGGATTAAAGCCAAAGTATCGAAGGGAATTAGCTTCTCGTGAGTTTAAAAGTTATTAAAATCTTGTTCGATGTGCTAAGAAGGTGGAAATGGAGTTTTCCGATGATCAAGTGTTCTATAACAACCAACAGAAGAAGAGACCGAGGTGGCAGGAGAAAGGTAAGAATTCTTCAAAAAAGTCTGCTGGTAAGAAAACTAAGTTTCCAGTTTGTGATAAATGTGGAAAAAGGCATGCTGGGGAATGTCTTCTGAATTATGGAATGTGCAACCGATGTGGTAAGATGGGACATAAGGCTCGTGATTGCACTGAGAAACATTACGGTGATGGTAAGACCAAATTTAATTTACAGTTAGTGAAATGTTATAAGTGCAATGATATGGGTCACTATGCAAACGAGTGTCTGACAAAGAGCTTGACTGATGGGAATAAGTTATACTACAAGAATAAAGGGGTGGTGAAATATTTTTCATCTACTTTGGCAGACGTCGGGCCATCAAATGAATTTTTATCAGGTACTTTGTTTGTTTTTTCAGATTATTCCAGTGTGTTGTTTGATTCGGGGTCTACACATTCTTTCATCTCTTAAACCTTTTCTAGTAAAATGGGAATACCATCTCACCAAATGACTTCTGAACTTGTGGTAAAAACACCTGGGGGAAATGTTGAGGAAAAAAGAATTTATAAAAATCTTCCTATCCTTATCTGTGGAAAGATCCTACTTTAAAACCTTATTGTTCTACCTTTAGTATAGTTTGATGTTATCCTGGGTATGTATTGGCTCTCTATTTACCATGCTAAGATTGAATGTACAGCTAAAGAAGTTTCTTTTCAGAAAGACTTTCAGTTTGTGTACAAGAATGAACCCTTACTGTTGATAACATATCAAGAGGCCAAGAAACTTGTAAAAGATGGAAATGAATGTTACCTTGCACACATCTTTGAAAATAAAGGAACTGTTCAGATTAATGATGTGCCAGTGGTAAATGAGTATCCTGATGTTTTTCTGGATGAGTTTCCTGGAATAATACCAGATTGGGAAGTTGAGTTTACTGTTGACTTAGTTCCTGATGCTAAGACAATTTCAAATCCCCCTTATTTAATGGCTCAAATTGAACTTTTAGAGTTGAAGGAGCAATTGCAAGATTTATTAGAGAAAGGTTTCATTTGACCTAGCACATCCCCTTGGGGTGCTCCTGTTTTATTTGTTAAAAAGAAAGATGGTTCTATGAGACTTTGCATTGATTATAGAGCCCTGAATAACATCACTGTTAAGAACAAATATCATTTGCCTCATATCGATGATTTGTTTGATCAGCTCCAGGGAGCTCAGTATTTTTCAAAGATTGACTTGAGATCATGGTACCATCAGCTAAAGGTAAATGAAGCAGACGTTCTGAAGACTGGGTTTCGTATAAGATATGTCCATTATGAAAATGTAGTAATGCCATTTGGAATAACCAATGCACCTGCTGTATTCATGGACATAATGAATAGAATTTTCCATGAGTTCTTGGATAAGTTTGTGGTGGTTTTCATTGATGATATTTTGGTGTTTTCTAAAAATAAAGAAGAGCATGAAATACATTTAAGGGTTATCTTGCAAACCTTAAAAGAAAAGAAACTATATGGAAAATTCAGCAACTGTGAGTTTTGGTTGCAACAAATTTCTTTCCTAGGTCATATTGTTTCTAAAGATGGAATAACAGTTGATCCTACAAAAACAAAAGTTGTGGAAGACTAGCCAAGACCCACAAATGTAACTGAGGTTCGCAGCTTCCATGGTTTGGCAGGCTATTACCGAAGGTTTGTTAGAAATTTTTCTCAGTTATCTAGTCTAATGACTATGCTAACTCGGAAGGGTTTAAATTTTATCTGGACAAATGAATGTGATGATTGTTTTCAGGAATTGAAAAGAAGATTGGTGAATGCTCCAGTTTTGGCACTACCTTCCAGGAATGGTGAGTTTTTTATATACAGTGATTCTTCATTGAAAGGACTTGGTTGCGTCCTAATACAGAATGATCAGGAAATTGCTTATGCTTCACGTCAGTTGAAAACTCATGAGGTAAATTACCCTACACATGATTTTGAATTAGCTGATGTTGTTTTCACTTTAAAAATTTGGAGGCATCATTTGTATGGAGTAATGTGTGAAATATATACCGATCACAAAATTTTAATGTATATATTCACTTAGAAAGAATTGAACATGAGACAAATGAGATGGCTAGAATTAATCAAGGATTATTATTGTACAATTCATTACCATCCGGGAAAAGAAAATAAAGTGGCCGATGCTTTGATTCGAAAAAATAATGATTCATTAGCAATGTTGTGTTTGGAATGTGATCCTTTGGTTAAGGATTTGATGAAAATTGGCATAGATGTTTTTGGTGCAGGAAGTTCTTCTGTTTTGTTTCAGGTATCAGTGAGATCATCTTTATCAGATAGAATCAAGCAAGCACATTAACAAGACAGTGAGTTGCAGAAAATGGTAGAGCTGGTTCAGAAAGGTAAGTTGCCTGAATTCAACAGTGATAATGATTGTGTTTTGAGATTTGGGAAGAGATTGTGTGTGCCTTGTGATTCAAAGTTGAAGAGATAGTTGTTATGTAAATCTCATAGTTCTCCGTTTTCAGTTCATCCTGGTAGTACTAAGATGTACATAGATCTGCGGAAGTATTACTGGTGGGATGGAATGAAAAGATATATTGCTGATTTTACTGTGAAGTGTTTGACATGTCAACAGGTTAAAGCAGAGCGGCAGTTACCGAAAGGGATGCTTCAGCCTTTACCAGTGCCAGAGTGGAAATGGGAGAATACATCCATGGACTTTGTTGTGGGATTACCGAAGAAATCTTGAGGTAATAATGCAATCTGGGTTATTGTTGATCGGTTGACCAAATATGCTCATTTCCTTGCTATACGAGATACTTTTTCCCTAGATCAACTTTCTGTTTGTATCTTAAAGAGATAGTCAGGTTACATGGAGTTCCTCTCTCCATTGTATCTGACCGTGATCCCAGGTTTACTTCTACCTTTTGGAAAGGCCTTTAGTAGTCCTTGGGTACTGAATTAAATTTTAGTACATCTTTTCATCCTCAATCAGATGGGAAGTCGGAACGAAAAATTCAGACATTGGAGGATATGCTACATTCTTGCTCTATGGATTATCAGGGAAGTTTGGACCAACATCTTTCTTTGGTTTAATTTTCATATAATAACAGTTTTCATTCCAATATATAGATGGCACCTTTTTAGGCATTATATGGGAAGCGGTTTCGAACTCCAGCTTTCTGGGATGAAGTGGGTAAAAGGAAGTAGATGTGACCAGAATTGGTAGAAGAGATGGCAAAAAAAGTTCAGATTATTCCGAAGCACATGAGAACAGCTCAGAGCAGGCAGAAGAGTTATGCAGATAACCAGAGGAAGGATCTATATTTCGAGGTATGTGATCATGTTTTTCTCAAGGGGGGAAGGATGTAACATCCCAAGTATGTAATTAATAATAGATATTTTTATCTATTTCTATTAATGAATTAGATAGTGTTTTAGAGGCTTAAAATGAAAATAAATCCAATCTTAATCATGGTATACACTAATATTTTTAAAAGATTGTTTTGCTGCCTTTTGATGGAAAACCATTTTTGAATATATCTTTTGACAATTTTATAAACTATGTTTGTCAAAATAAACTTATTCTTTATGATTGGGACATCAAAATTTACTTTGTGTGAATTTTTGGTATTTTTCTGACAATGTCCATTTTTTAATGAATAGTGAAAAATACTGGAATCTACATCAAAACTGCTTTTTAATCTAATTTATTTATATTATTAGATTATGTTTTGAATTGGTTTTGAAGTGAAATTTGAATATATTTTTACCATTTAATCCAATGGTGGTCATTGGAATCAATTTCACTTTGAAATTGGACTTAAACTGGTGTCAATCTTTTGATACTTATTGTTTAATAAAACACGCTATTTTCTCTGACAGCGGGAATTAATTATTAAATTAAATAATGTGACTTATATGATTTTAATTTTGTAAAATATACTTCATTTTTTAATTCAGAATATTAAATATAGCTTAGGGTGAATTTTTGGTATTTTTCTGAAAAACATCAATTTTTGATGAATAGAGAAATCACTAAGTGGTAGTTAAAGAAACTGATTTTTCGTTTAAATGAAAATTTTCCACCTTTTTATTTTTAATTTCAAAAATACGACATACATGGTTGTCATTAATAAGTAAAATGTGGTTCAATGAGATTATAATAATTTTTTGGTGAATAGTAACTTATTAAGTTTTTAATCGCGATTAGTGGTAATTAGTGTAGTTTAATGTAAAAATAATGCTTTGATAATATGAAATGACCTAGAAACATGTCCTACCCTTATTGGTTGTGTCATGGACGACCAATAAAATCCATGGGTCAACTTGGGGACCACATGGAGCCACTTCGGTTGGGAAATGACATAAATAACTTTTCATTTAATGTTAAAGTAAAAATGACACAAACATGAGTTATTTTACTAAAACAATTTTTACATGGCGTTATAAAGATCAGACTTTTGATTATAAATATTCATTGGAAATATAGAAAGATTTAATACATCATATTATTTTTTTTATAATTTTTAGACATTAAATAAATTGAATTATTTATGACATCATGATGATGCAGCGATGGCCTCATTATTTAACGATTTAAATAAAATGGAAAGATAATGTAATATCTAAGACCTACACATGTCCAAAACCTATTGGATGAGTGTATTTAGAACCCTTATCACCTTATCATCGAATTATATCAATGTGGTACTTTTTAATCTGAAATTTATATTAAAATAAAGTAACTTATATTTACTTTCCAAGAGTGCCCCTCCTCTCCGGTTATAAAAGGCCCCCACCTCTACCTCTTTTCCCACACTCCCAAAGCCTTTGTCTCGGCAAAACCCTGACCATTTTGTCTCTACACATCCCTCTCTTACAACTTGAAGCCTCACTTTGGGCAGATGTCTTCCCAAGGAAGCCTTTGAGCTAAAACCAAAGGGAGTTACCCGATTTTAAGGTAAAGTCTTCACTTGAGTCTGTTTGTTTTATTTTGCTTCTCCAACCCCCTAAACCCTTTTTATTAATTTCTTTTGTAAAAAATCCATTATCTTAAATATACTAGGAAGTTGTTCTAAGAAGGACACCAGATAAACTTACACACACCTACATCTAATGGTTAACAAACATACTGTTTCCGTGGATGGAATATTTATGCCTCCCGAAACGATGATTGTTCAACATTCTTTTAACACCTTCAAAGGTGGCCATTAATATGACACTATATTTATATATTATATATAATATGTTTATGTTTTCCTTAAGATTATTTATTTTTCATTTTGGGCATACCTTTATGGTTTCCATTATGGGTAGACATGATATCTTCATTTAAGGATGTGCGGACTACCGCCCCCTCAAAGTGATGTGATTTGTTAATGCCATATGTGGGACGTGTAAAGGATGGATTTAAAGTTATTATATATGATGTTATACTGGAATTATAATATACATTTATATCATTATTATTTCTTTCCATTAAAATATGAGATAGAAATGAAAGTAGCGTTCATGCGTACGTACGGCTTACCGTCTCCATGAACGGTGCATTTCATTTCTTATCCCCAAATGTAATGTACTATTAAAAGTACATGTATATAGTGGATATATATAATGAATGATATATCTAAATGATTAATTTAATTCTGGAATTAAAATATACATACCTCTCATTTATTTTTAATTCCATTAATATGAAAAATAAATGAAAGTAGCGTTCATGCGTACGTACGGCTTACCGTCTCCATGAACGATGCATTTTATTTCTTACCTCTAAATGATTTTGTAATATTATAAATGCATGCATGTACTGTATATATATGACATATATGATATATACATCATGAATACCATTCTGGATATAATGTATCCATGAAAAACATGTAATTATAAAGGGCTTATTTTTTATTCAAGTGCCAATTATCGTTAAAACGATCGTTATTAACTTAAATAATTACATAGTGTTCATGACATGGCAATAAGTGATATAAAAGGAATAATGAACTTGAAAAGGGTTCTTAAACAAGTTGAAATTAACTCATGTTTATATTTCAGGACATTAAAGAATGATCGAGTCAAGTCGGACCCGAGTTATGGGACTTCGTCTCAATCTCCTTTCATTGAGGCATATTTTGTTTTATACACAACCTTCTTTTATACGGTGTATAAACCCCTTTGACTTTTACGTTTATCTAAAAGGAATATTTTTATACGAAGCATTTACTAAATGACAAAAGGGAATGTTTTTGTCGTACGTATGCGGCGACAACGACTTCTCAGCCGTCGTGACCGTTATTTGAGTTTCGGCTTCCTCTACAAGCCAAACATTCTTTTTAAAAGAAAAATAAATACCATGTTTCACTTTTATTTTATTTTGGTATCGAAAATGGTTTTCATAATGTTTTTATATCAACGTGTTGTATTGATATCTTGTGATTGAAAGATTGAAATATTATGTTTCCTTTATGCATGTTTTATGTGATACGATTAGGTTGAGGTTCTTGGGCATTATTATGAAGACGGGTGGTTCCATGATAGACTAAGGGCGGGTGAGCCCGATATAGCTCTCCAATGCATTGGGTAACGCGAAGCAGTGAAACGTTAAGGTTTCTCCGAAGAGATTTAGGGAATATACTGTGATGGGTATTCCAAACATAACCAAGAGGGTTACTCCCTACGTAAGAATGTTATGAATGCCTCAAGTTACCTTTATGTCTTATGATTTCTATGATTTATTCATGATTTGATGAGGTATGTTAAAGTGCTTATGTTTTATGGGTAAAGTATGATTTCATTCTTATGTATATATGTACCCATGTTTCCTTTCAATATTTTTATATCCTTTATTGAGCTTTTTATGCTCATCCCAAGTTTTTTTGAAATGTTTTTCACAAGCCAAGGGAAAGGTACACGATATGATGATAGTGTCAAGGAAGTGTCAAGAAAGAATCCATGTTTTATTTTAAATATGTGTCCATTGATGGGAAAGAAGAATACTATCTTTATGTAACAACTTTGTTTATATGTGGAATGTAATGCATGTTTTATGATCTAATTCTGTAAAACTCTAAACCAGAAAAGATCCTCAATTTGTAATCTTGTAATAACTCATGATTAAGTAAGGTATAAGGCTGGGGCCTTATATAGAGTCCCTTAATGGATAGGGTTGACTAAAAATTATTTTTATATTATCCAAGTAGACATTAATCATTAACCATTTCATTATAGGTCTATATAATTTAAGGCCCAAACAACACATAATAAAATCAATTAAAAAATTTGCTAAGAGTATAAAAAGATACTTATTTATTCATTAAATAAACCACAAAAATAAAAATGGTTAAAAAAGATTTCATCATCACATAACTATAGGTCATATTTAGAATTTAATCAGATGGTATCATAAATACATTTTTTATTTCATCATATATTAATTGACTGGTGGAATGAAACAAAACCCATACAAACATTCTTATAAAATGAAAATAATAATCCATACAAAGAGAGAATGTGTATGGTAGAGTAAGATAATATTTAGAGTGAATCGTAAAAATACTTAAATGATGGTGAATTTGATAGAAAATATCTTTTATAAAATCATTGAAAATAATTATGAAAATATATAGAAAAATTACCTACATTTGTATGTTTCAAAAAATAAAACACCCAGAAAATGGGAATTTTATTTTCTCTATAATTCCATTGAATCAGTTTAAGGAATATTAAGGATTAAGTATGGTCTTTAATATGGGAAAAACTATTATTGAAATATATTGTAAAAGAGGAAATTCTATTCAATATTTGTAAGAAGTTAAAAGTTAGTGGTAAAAAAAGCTTTCAAAAGATTACTTTTAATAAATTATAAATAAATTAAAAGGAAGTGGAAATGAACATTTAAATACATATATTTATATATATATGTGTGTGTGTGTATAAAAACATCTTTAAATAAATTTTAATTACCCGGGTATGAAATGAAAATATTCTGGACTGAATATATATAATAATGTATTATTTTCATAATAATTTTTTTGATTTTTTAATTTATTGAAGTGAAGATAAATACTAAAAATACATGGAAATATTAGAAATAAAAATATAAAGAGAAAATATATGAGTCTTAAATGAAAATTATTTTGTCATTTATCACCATGAAAATATAATATACTGTAAAGAAATTAAACTGAAAATAAATTATTACTTATTTTTTAATCTATAAATAAAATTCTAATGAAGGAGATAGAAATAGATGGATTTTTATATCCCAATTAATTTTAATTAAAATACTCATAAGATAAATTCATTGTATTTATTTTTATAAAAAATGAAAATAAATGGGGAATTTGGTATATGTCTCATAGAAATAATACTGAGATGGGAAACCATTGAGAATTTTATAAAAATCTATTAAAAACCTTCTAGAAAGCTGTAGCATGAAACGAAAATATCAATACCATGAATACAAATATGTTCACTATATGATAAATAAAATATTCATCATATAAATCATATAACAAATATTTGAAAATATAAAACATGTCCCAAAGGAGGGAACATTAGACAAAACCTTTACCTCAAGTCTCAAATTTCATTGTATAATCTCACACCTACAGTATAATAAATTTAGAATTTTTATAAGTTTATAAAAAATCATATTAAATCTTATCATAGGAAATATCCTCCCCTTATAATATCAAATTAACCATTTATTAAATATTATCTATTAAAATTATCATTTAGTGTGTTGACTATTCCATTTCCATTGTGTTATGGTTCAATGGTTTCATTATTAACACCTAGGATATCATTAAATCGTATATAGAAGATAAATAATTTCATAATTATTATATATATGCATAATATTTAATTGTGATACCATTAATAAAATTTAGTGATGAAAAATAAATTACAACATTTCATAGAGATCGTAATCTTTATATACACACTAGTGGTGCATTAATTTTTGAATAAAAGGAATAAAATAATGTTACATAACTATTTAAATTTATATAATAGTAATTATATTATAAATATAACATATAATAATTAATTAAATACTTATGACAGTCCAATTTGAACAGAAATGAAAAAATAATCACACTACTACATGGATGGGGTAGTCCACACATAAGTATGAGCACTGTTATATTCACCCCACAAATGAGAGGGTAAAATGGTAGATGATATATATTTTTTTAAATATTCATAATAATTTAATAATAATAATTTATATTGATTAAATACATCTATTTAATAATCAAAATTTTAAAATGATGAAAAATAAAATATATCACTTCACGAAGTTGGTAGTTTGTATATATGCATGAATAGTGTTTTAATTAATCATTAAATGGAAATGAGAAGGAAAATATTTTTACCGTTAACAAAAAATGAATAGATATATTAAATTTACTTATTGTATTATTTTAATTGTGTCTTATAATATTTAGATTAGTTTTATCGTAAAGAAACATGATATAGATCATTAAATACAATTACCTCTTTTTCGAGTATCCTCTTTTCGAATTAACTAAATGATTTTAGAGGATAGCTTTATAGGAAATTTTGTGGATTGGGAAATTGTTTTGGGTGGTTTTATGTGGAAATTGGAATATTTTTTTAGAGAAAATTGAACTCACATGTTTCTTTTATTGAATTAGAATAATCCACATTTATAAGAAAAATTCATTTTTTTTTTCAAAAATGCAGTCATTACGGGTCTCTAATGTCATTATATTACTATATATAAGCATAGACGACATGTTCATTTCCATAAAATTAGAGTAAGATATGGAAATGATTTTAATTTTATAAAAATAATAATATGAAAATTATCAAATTATTCCATCCCTTTTTAAAAATCTATTCAAGGAAGTTAGAGAAATGGATCACACTATTTAAAATGGTGGTAGTCCACACAAAACATAAGCGATATTTTCATTTTATAAATGGTTGGGATTAATGTATAAAGTGTAAATACAATAAAATTAAAAAAATTAGTGCTATTTTGATAACTATGTAATTATTTCATCCTGGGAAGATTATAAATGGAGGATATAGGATAAGAATTAAATAGAAAAAGAAAAGGATTAATTGATAAATTTACCTAAATCCTTAGAAAATCATATTTGAAAGAATTATTAAAGAATTGAGAGGTTCTATTATGAGAATATTGTATCCTATAAGATATTCCAAGTAGTGTTAGGGAGTAATTTTTGTTCATCTTTTATATATATAAGTGTAATGATTTGTGTGGATAACTGAGTTTTCAATGGATGCATTTATATGTGATGAAATTTTCATTTTTGTAAATAATTATTACTTTACGATATGGTAATGAAACTATTCAAGTTAAAAGAATCGAAAAATATAATAAAATTATTTTTTGACTTGTTAATGTCTATAAAATAGTCAACCATTTATTTTCAAGGAAAATACTAAGTGATTTGATGCTTTTATATTTATTTTAATGTATTTTACCAAATTAACTTTTACCATGGTAAATAATTTTTAACCTCAATAATAAATTTTAATAATAAAAATTAAATTAACCTAATAATATAATTAAAATTTTTTTGTTTAAATGTTTTGAATAATTTCAATAAATAATATTTCTATTGGTGGGAAAATCAATTTTTAAATTAGAGCACAATATGTCTAGAATCCCTTTTTTATATTAAGAGTCTTTTTTAATTGAATTTATGTGAATGAAAAAATATAAATTGTTTTTTATTTTAATAAAATTAATTGTTTTATTATAAAATAAAATCATAGTTGCGGGACTTCAAAATAAGTCCATATATATATGTTTTCAAAATTTTAATAAATTAAGCAAAAAGACAAAATATATTTATTATTGGAAAATATTACGTAAATTCATAAATGTTAATTATTGGATTTATAAATTAAATTTTTTTTTAAACTAATATTTTTATATATAATGTTCATCACTGACCAATTAAGACGTTTTCTACCCTTCTAGGTCATGTTTATATAACAAACAAATTCATTAAATTTACAATTTTGATAAAAATTTATATCTCACTAATCTACCAAAAATAAATTATATAATAAAATTCCAAAAAAAATTATAAGATAATATTGACATGATGAATCAAAAAAATGTGTTAATTTTATTAAAATCATGGGATAAAATTTATAAATTATAGTTTTAAATTGATATAAAAAATATAATGAATAACATATCTTATAAGAAAAAGAAATTTATAAACATTATGTCTTATTAATATTATTTCATATAACATACTAAAAAATTAATTTAAATATATTAATTCATATATTATAATTTAATTATAACATTTTATAATTTAATTTATTATATTAAAATATTCAAAACTTGATGAAATAACTATTTCATAAAGAACAATCCTTTTTAATATTAATTAATATTTATTATTTATAATTGAAATATATATAATTTTAGGGGATAAATATCTTTTTATTTACCAGTTATATAATTATTACTAAGAATATCTACGATATGAGAAATACAGTCAACTTTTAATTTTAAAAAATAATAAACAGACAATATTATACATAACAAGGGTGTTTTCCAAGGTGGAAGAGAACCACCTCATGCATTTCATCATCCACTAATGAGATGCAATAATCAAGAGCTCAATGGTCCCACATCATACATACTTAATTGATATCTATCTTTGAAAAAACATCATCCACTTGATTCGATTTCCTTTATGCATATGAGATATTCAATTTGAGACGAGTGGCATGATTCATACATTCAATCCAGTGGTGTAGAAGTTTCCATTAGACATTCTTTGTTCTCTCACTTAGAAACATTATTGAAGATTCATAATGAAATTAAATCCATAGGTTAGTGCACTTATATTGGACCACATGTTTGATATAATACATCATTTCCCATAATTCAACTTCATATACAGCTCGAATTCCAAGATAATGATGGAAGTATCCCTTAACAATACCATGTTGGGTTTAAAAAATCCTCCACAAGGCGAAGGACATGTCATCCTGGAGATCGCACTATCAACATTGGATATAACCCATAAGATGATTGGAGGGATCCACCTCCCAGATCACTGATCCAAGGGACGCTTCATCCACCTTATAACTCCTTGTAATCTATGAATTGTAAGATCATGTTATTATACATTTATCTTATATTAACTTTTGAAGTAGCATGTACCTCATTATGAATTACCACTATCAATTATGGATGGAGGGATTTTGTTCATTGAACATCCTTCCTTTTTGATCCCTCCAATTCAAGGAAATGATGTATTCTACAACAGCCAGTATGAGGTTTTGAATCCGGTCTCTCTAACCAATGATGCTGAGGCTAAACATATGTTCTTCCAGTTTCTATCCTACACTACACGCATGGACAAATACATGAACCATATAATTCCATAGTTCGCATTAATATCCCCTAGAAATGAAAGTATCATCTATATTTTACTATTTTCTTAAACATATGTGGTGGGATGAAACAATTTATTATTTATACATATGTATTTGATCATGTGTTGGGGAATTTTTTCTAGATTCTCTATAAATGAATAAACCTTGAAGGTGGTTCTAAGATTACATTAAATTTGGATATCCAAGTTAGTATCATATTAGATCTCTCAATTCACATCTTTTAGTATTTCCTTCCATTGAATTTCCCATTACTACCAGGCCTCCACAATGGTGTTTTAGGGTACATAAAAAATAGTTATGGACTTCAATTGTAGCCTATAGGGGATAAAAATTGAGGCTACTATATTATTCCAGATATTTAAAAGTAATCAAATCCATTATTTATTAAGGAATAGTTATCCAATTATTTGGTGGTTTGTTAAGATAACATGTGTTATAATAATTTAGAATAGATTGTTTTCTTAGAATACATTTGGTATTCAGCATATGGTTATTGTAGGAGTTCTTGATTGCGGTCTAGATCGATGACTGTTAATAGTGTTCGTATTCATCCATCAACCAACTATTGAACCTTATTAACAATAATTCAGAATAGTGGTCATTAGTGGATATCATATTCCACGTAAATTTTCCAATCAATCCATCGTTAAAGATTTTCATAAACAATATGACAAGTCACCCAATTTCTATAGGCTCAATACAATCTTTCCATGCAGTAATGATGAACTTTATTTTATTAATTGACCCAATCCGGATAAACATAATATTCCAACATGGAAGCTTAATAATGACCCCTCCTTTCCACCAATAGATAGAGAAAGATAAAAGAAATCATGAATTAACGAAAAAATTAAATATATATACCCACCCGGTTTTGGAAAAGGACTTTTCTTTCCCCATGACTCATTGGCTGATGATACAAGAGTATATTCCTCTAATAAATTTCCTCTTAAATTTTCATTAAATAAGTATAACACTAAGATAGATTAATGTGATGGATAAAATTATCACCCCATGATTCATAGTGACCCTGTTATATTTACCCACATATATACCATTACCAAACACAATTTAGTGTTTTCCACAATTGATAGTATGACCTGAAACATCTTCATAATAATAAAATTTTCCTAGATAGTGGTTATGGTTCTCATTTAATCCTTCAAAAATAAAATATTTTCATATTCATAAAAAAATATCAGGGAACTGGCTCATTCCTCCTTCATTTAATATTTTTATGTAATCCAACCTATAAAATATCATTAATAAATCTACATCGGTAGTCTTCAGAAAAATAAAATAGAATTTTATATAGTGTATCTCTTTTTCTTACTCTAGTATAATGAATATATATTACGAGTGTCTCATTAATTAAAATATATATCCTTTTGGATAAGAGGATGGATCTCATCAATCTCAAAAAACTATGAGAGAATCCATGGCTCTCGAGAAAAATAGTATGAAATTTAAACTTCATTGTGTTAAAAGAGATAGATATATAATTCTCGAGAGAAAATTTCCCCTGTTAAAATTTTCTATTTAGTATATTAAAACGTTATAAAGTTGTTAAAAAGAAATGTAGGTGTGAATATACTAGGAATAAATCCATACATATTTGGAGTAATGTGATCTTTAACAATTCAATCTTTCATGGACATCGCGAATTTATTGATGATTATTGGAAAAATATTTCCAAGGGTGACTTGTCTAAATTCATGGATATTTTCTATGATTACATTCTTGGGGAAGAAGGAAATAATGTTTTAATTAATCTCAAAGGGTATTATATAATGAGAAAAAATTACTTTATTAAACGTACAAAGTCATATGGTAGATTGTCCAGTAAAACATGACCAATTTATTTGGGAATTAATCTAGTCCAGTAGCACTCCCAATTTTGAGACAGAAGATGAATTTTCTAACCTTGACATTATCTGGTGATCTGATAAAAGTTTGGTTTTTCTAGTTATCAATTCAATTATAGATATTATCAGTCATTTTTTGTGTATGTTCTATCCCATCATCTATATGCACCCCTACTAAAATAATAATTTAATTCCTTAAATAAATAATTTCGATTGGTTTACAATTTTCCATTAAGGATAAGAGCATTATTTAATTCGTTATCTCTCTTATAACTATGAAATATGTGCAATAATGTTGAGTACTAATCTTCTTCCCTCGTCTATTTCACATTAAAATGATATATTCCCTAACATTCATTAATGGTTTCAAAATAATCCAAATATTTATGGCCATGATGTTGTTTCTGATATCTATTTTGGATAGTGTTAAGTTGTTTTTCATTATTCTAGTTTTCTAATTTAAGATGTGAGAAGGTTTTTTTCTCTATTCCATTAGGAGTCTCTTAGTATGTATTAATTTATTAACTCTACTATAAATAGGGTTTACTATCTGAATAAGTATAAATGATTCAAATATAGTTTTTCTAAATCCATGAATGAAAACCCATACATTTTTGAATATCATGGAAGTGGTCTTGACAATTATTGGGTAGATAACTCCACAATTATATGATTTCGATCATGGTGATGATTGGGGAGGGTGTATCTTGATTATCAATTAGATACAATTATTTCATACAATTGTACAAAGAATCTATCAATATCTCTTACTTACCATCCATTCAAAGTGTACAAACTTCACATTAAGTAATATATAGGAATTAGTACCTCAGTAATATTACAGATATTAATACATGATAATAATTCAACTATTTTATTACAATTTAAGGTAGTTATAGTTTTTTCATTAGGTGTTAGGGAAGTGTGGATGTCCCCCCTAATGACCCACTAGTGATCCAAATTCTTAGATATTAACCCAAGCTCCCACCATATTTCCCTTCCAATGATAAAATATATCATTGCATATATAAATTAAATAAAAATATTAAATCTTGAACTACTGAGAATTGAATTAATTATTTGTTTTTCTGATAACATGTGACCACTTGATTAATTTAATACCTAAGTATTTTTTAGTTATCCATTCCATAGTTGTGAATGTGATGATAAAAAAGAGATATCCCATAGATTTCAACTTGATGTTCCTCCAATTATCAGTCATGGTTTTTATGATGATATTCCATTTATATTTGGTTTATTGGACAAGATAAAGTGACTAGGGGATTTGGATATTAGGCAATTCCCGAGACCCTAGAAATTAGAGTAAATTATTTTTATTAGTTGAGGTCCTTTTCCCTTGACATATGACCATAATTTTGTTCATCCATGGTTGACCTTTTACTTTCTTCTTTTTTCCTTTCTTCTTCTATTCCATTATGTTTTTTTCGATTTAGGATCCCCCAATTCCATCGATATTCCCTTTATTATTCTGATCACCACTCTTAATATCTTTCTATATAGGGGGTTGTGGGTCCTTCTTTATATTAGAAAAAAATATTACACTTAGTCGAGCCAACATTTTATTAGTGTTTATAGGCTTAGATACCTTGTTTATATGTTTGTTCCTTTTGGAAGTCTTAGAGGCATATAATTGTTAATGGGATCTCCGATTTTATTGATATCAGGATATTGAGGGAACAAAATATCTGGATTCCCAGAACATTTTGAAGTCTCCACTAGAAATTATTTCTTGTCTCCAGCACTGAAATGTGTGTTTATGAATCTAATTTCCATATAATATTATTGATTTTATATTTTCTAATCACTTTTTATCCATTGATCTTCACAACAAATTAGTCTAGACCATGTAGGTTCCTATGTGTCATCAAATAGACCATATGTATAAATATCCTTCCCATCATTGGGTGATCGGGATTTTTTGCTACTCCATTCAAGTTATGTACATCAATTTAGCACATTCTATTCATAAATACCTTCAATTAAATAAGCCCTATGGATTCCATTAGGATACAAATCTGTATCAGAATTCCTATTAGTCCCATGAGTATGATTATTGTTTATTAGAGTACCTATATTATTATTAATTGCCTCATCATTAGGTTTGGATTGTAGGATGTATGAGTATACCCTAGATCTTTGCATCCGCACTTTGGGATTTTTTTTCATTTTCTCATCTAGTTGTGGATTTGTAGAATCCACCACCTCCCCAACATCATTGATAGATATGGATTTGATTTATATGGTCATTAATGTGACTCTTGAATGATTATGGTCGATATATACTATACTAATAAATTTTGAACATTTTTTTCTTTTAATTTGTTTTATTTATTTTAATAAAAAATTATTTTATTGAATTTTCGTCTATTACATAATTTCTGCAACATCAATGCATAAGCCTTTAAGGTAATTATTTATTTCATAAAAATTGAAAATCAATAATCATGGTGAATAAAAATATTTTTTATTTATATTGAGTATTTATATTCAAATTTATCTATTATATATCCTTATTTTAAAAATGATATTTTTATAAAAATTTGAGTAAGACATATTTAACTATTAAATAAATAAAATATATTAAATATTTTAATTTCATCTACGTGGATTCAAAAGGATTTAATGTTTAGAAAAGGAATATTTAGGTCATTACACACTCTTCCTATGATATTAGGGAAATTTTAGGTTAATTTTAAAATATTATTTTTACCTTTAATTAACAGATTTTCCCTTTTATTGTATCAATAATTATTATCGATGTGTCTGTTAATAATGCACAAAAATAAAAGATAGAAATTTAAAAAATTCAACTTATTGATTCCAAATTTTGAATCATGTTTTTAAAATAAAAGAATATAAGTTTAAGTAATTCATTTAAAATTCATCTCGTTTTCATAATTAGAAAATTAGTTTTAAAAGATAAAACATTGCAAAAAAATTGAAAATTCTTACATCTAAATTCAATGTAAATTATAGAAAATGAAATAAATTATATTAAATGATAAAATTATAATCTATTTATACATTAAAACCATTAAATAATATACCTTTACCATATTAATTATTTTTGACGAAAATAATGTTTTCAATTAAAATTTAGCGTATTTTTATTATTAATTAAAATGTGAATGTTATAAAAAAAAATATCAACCAATGTTAATTTTTATGACTAATTTACAAAGAAGATATCTATGGAGTCATATGAAAATTATTAATGTGTCAAAATCTTAATTTAAAATTCATTCACCATAAAAAGGAGGAAAAATTTCCCTTCAAAAAAATATAGGTTTTTATACATTAAATAGGGTTTATTACTGTCATATGAATAAAATTTATATAGGATGAATGTAAATATTATTTTATTAAATATATGACATATATATATCGTTATTTCCATTTTTTAATTATAATTCACATAAATTATTAATAAAAAAATATTTATTTACATCTAATTGGTTTATATTTTTCATACGTAATTTGTTTCCAATGAGTTCACCATACATTTGATATGTTAGATTTATTTATTCCTTATAACATAATGGAAAAGTTATAATGGTCATCTTATACTAATGGAATCTCACATTTCATCTAAACTCACCATTATGGTAAATGTAATATATTGAAAAATTAAATTTGTTTTAAGAAAATATTTAATAAAAAACATGTTTGTGTTAAATGTTTTAAACCCTAAACATATGAAAATAAAAAAAACATTACAAGTGACCAACTAGCTGTTAATAATATTATACATCCTATCATACCTCAAATGATTGTTTGATCAAGTGGTTTCCCATGTTCATCAATGTAAAATGTATTTTAGGTTGTAATTAGACTACTAATACATTTATTATTGACATATACATTTATTTTAATAATATATTTCATATACTTATGTTGAGATATATAAGTACCTTCTAGTTTGTAAGAAATTTGGAAACCACGAAAAAATGATTACTCACCAATCATACCCATTTAAAATTCATATTTCTTATGATTTTAAAAATAAAATGTTATATTTTTTAGGTTGACCTGAATATAATGTCATCAACTTATATTTGAAAAATCATAATGTTATTTTACATTATTTATAATAAGAGTTGGATAAAATGTTTCGATGAAAAAATAGTATTATAAAAAAATTATTTTTATTTTATCATCCAATGTTGTATGGGTTGGTTTAAGTGTATATAAATATTTTGTATATTTAAAAACGAATATATGATGTTTTTTGTCTTCAAAATAATAGAGAAATTCCAAAAAAACAACCTTCTTTACATATCTTGTAAATAATTCACACTACAATCCATTTAAAAATAATTTAATGATAACTAATATGGTATAGGGTAATAGAATATGAATATATTCATGTCCAGGTACCAGATAATAGATTGATTCATAATATATTCCCTCTTCTTGATTATAACCATTAACAATGACTCATGCATTATTTCTAATAATTAGTCCATTTTCATCACCTTTGTTTCAAAAAACACAATTTACTATAATTATTGATGACTCTCTAGGACTTTCATCGAATGTCTAGACTTTATTCCTTTCAAATTAATTTTTCCCTCGTTTCATTATTTTATCCAATCAACAAAACCTAAAGCATCATCCCGATTTTTACGTTCAAATTGGGAAAGAAATACTAGATGTTCTACATAATTTTTAAGGATATTCATGTCCTTCTTTGTTGATTCACATCAACAATGATACTAACACTAGGATGATTTATTTGAAACAACTTACTTGGGTATTGCAAAACCCGTTCATCAACATAACATAGAAAATATTCTTGAGTAAATACTTCTGATCTATTTCTATAGTATTTTCCATATTAGAATAATTTTTTATCAATGGTTGAAAAGTAGTTATGTATATCATATATGGGGATGATTGTTAGAAGTATTTTAAAAAGAGGATAGATTTCATGGATTTTAGTATGTACTATTTCCTAAATATTATTATAATTTTTATTACAAACATTATATAGTCCATACAAGTAGGGGAATAACTTAATAATATAACTTCATTATATTTGAGTGCAAATTAGTGTAAATTATCTTCTTTATTCACTATGACTAATTTACATCCAAATAATCTTATGTGCGAAACTTTTGATTTTCAGCATTTCATAAACTCATAAAGTGTTTTATTAATAATGGGTCAAATTTAAACATGTTTAATAGTATAACAACGAGTACTAACCGCTTCAACCAAAATATGTTTATCAATTGGGTATTAACTCAACAAGGCTCTAGAAATTTCGGGAAGTAGAAAATTACATCAATCAATAAAACCATTTTTATGAGTATTTCTAGGAGATGAAAATTCAGGTATGATACCTTTTTTTCTAAAAAAAGTCTCAAAATATGAATTTAAAAACTCTACACCAAGATAACTATGATTACATATTGAGGAAATGTTTTTCTCATTTTAGAATTTGTCTACTAATATTTTAAAATAACAAATGTATTAATAATTGTTTTCCATAAAATAAACATATGAATATCTAGTGAACTCATTAACTAAAGGAAACACATAGTACTTACCTACAATACTTCCAGTTTTCATAGTACAGAAAAAATTAATGTACAGTAATTTTAAATTCTAATAAGTTGAGACATCCCTAATGGATTTAAAATGAAAATTATGTTTCATAGAATATTAACAAGATTCAAAACATTCTGAGAATCAATCCTAAGTTTAGGGAAGTCCTTAAAAAGTCATATATTATTCATCTTAGATATGTTTATTTGGTTATAGTCTTCTATCTTTCTATTCCATAAGCATAATTGATCTTCCATTACACTTATACAGGGCTGGTCTTGGATCATATGGTCTTATAAGTAATGAGTGGAAACATTATCATATCAATGGGTTTAAATAATGAATTCATCATTGGAATTTTGTAATATATATTAATCATTCATAAAATTAAAACGGTAACCTTCATCACATAACTCAATTATGCATATAAGGCAGTTCTTAAGACCTATAACAAACAAAATATTTTCAATTAAAAATTTTCAAAGAATAATATTATTAACTATACCGACAATCTCTCCTTAAGCATTATCCCTAAAAGTAACTTTCCCACATTACATCATGATAATATAATCAATAAAATATTTTTGTTCATTCATATGTGGGAAACTCCCACTATCCATGTACAATGTATTTTTTTGATAGTTATACCATTGAATTCCTTTAAAAAACATGTCTTTTGGAAACCAAAACTTCATTGATATGAAAATAAATGAAGACAAAATCTTATGAATCTTTTTTTTTGATAATTGGGATTTTTGGAAACCCAACGATTGAATTCTTTTTAAAAAGCAATTTTTACCCATTTCCTCTATTTTGGAATTTAGTAAAAATGGTAATATTTATTGTAACAATGTAATGGTTACTAAACACATGTTTTCTATGAGTATAACCTATTCATGAACTACAACCTTTTAGATGGATTTGTTTTTAAATTTTATCAAATACATACTTACTAGAACAAATTTTAGATAAATGTTTCTTCAAGGATGATATTTCAGATTTTAGTTTTACAACTGAATTCTTATCCACAACGGTATTAGTTTTAGAATTTAATTTCTCAAAAAAAAATTTCAAACTATCCTTTCAAAAGTTAATTTTTATAAATCATTAGAAAAAATAGATTTCACAACGTTTTATTTATCAATATATTTTGATAGATTTTAGTTTTTATTTTTTAAAATATCAATTATTAAAATCGATTTTACTTGTTTTTCATTATACTAGTCATGTTTTTTTATATTTTCAATTTTAATTTACTAAATGTTTTTTAAATAAAGAAACTTCCAAAAAAAATTAGGAAATATATTAATATCACTTGATGAGGAGGATTCTTCATATGATGTTTTAGAATTATTTTCACCAGGAAAAGTATTATGTAATGTGTTATTTTATAAAGAATTTTCAATGTGTACCATGGATATAAAACATTTATTTTCTATAGTTATTATATAAAGAAGACCATTATTTCTCTAATATGTACATTTATTATCTGAGGAATTATCTGAATAATCACCTCCACTTTCACTCCATGTTTCAGAATGATTGTGAAATTTTTTACATTTAGACTTATTATAATTATACCGATTACTATCATAATTTCTATCATTTTTTATGTTACATTTAACTTTGAATAATCATGGTTAATTTGTTAATTTTTTTCTTTTATAAAAAATAACTTCAGAATCATTATTTTCATTTGTGTCTGTAGTAATTTTATTGTAACGATACTGAAAATCCATTTTACCAAAAATATTCTCCATTATTCAAGAAATATTTATATTTAATTATTATAATGATCAAAGTCACATTAATAAGCATGAATTATATCTTTTCATTTTTTTCAGCATATTAATTTAATTATGATTACGAGATTTCTTCATATTTGAAGTATTAATAAAATATACGCGATCATTATATTTCATTTCATTCATTTAATATCATTTTAACGTACCCGCATATTGCAAAAATATTCCAAATAAATCATCAATAGTGTAATTTTTTATCTTCCTTGATTAATATAGAGTAGATCTCTTAGATTCATACTCATTGGGTATGATATGAATTATATTTTCAACATGAATTTCATCTTGTAATCCTTTCTCTACCATATATTTTATACTATTGAATATTGAGATAATCCTTTGTTTTACATTTTTAATTTGTTCACCGTGTAGAAATTTAAAATCTTGATAATCGTATATAAGAATATATCTCCTAGTTTTGATACCTTTGGATGTACCAAAATGTGTAATCTGTAAATATTTCCAAAAAATATTATTAGATTCCCAGGCTGAAATCTCTCTATAAATCCTCATATCAATAGAACATGATTTAGTGTTTCAAACTCTATAATTCAATTGATACTCCTACTTTTACAGATATTTATAAGATGTCACTTCATGTTCATGAATCTTCTAATATCTAGTTAACATTAATTTTTTTTTTCAAATTCAGTATTTATATTGAATTTTGTCAATCTATCTCTCCAATATTAATAATGTGGTTAATCAAAAATAGGTGGTCTATTGAGATTGAGGGTATCTGTTGAACAATCATTGAATCATTCCATCATTAAAAAGATACAAAAAATTCTATACCAATGTACACTTAGGGTAGTATAATGTTATAAATAAAATGATTTCAAAAATAAACTACTAACATGAAATTATAAAGCAAATAAAAATATGGGGTGTGTGTATGATCATTGGGAACCTCCACTAATGCAAACTATAAGTATTAGTAAAATAGAACATATCTTTAATAAAAATTATTAGATAAAAATTTATATGAATATTTCTAAAAACAAGAGTAGGGGAAGAATTTTATATTAAAATACATTCGTTTTTACCTGAGAAGAAAACATATTTTAACAAGGTTTTACTAATCAAATTAAAAATAACTCATAAGTGTTCAAAATATTATTGGACTTGGCCCTTAGGTCTGATAAAAAAGTATTATAATCAATTGATTATGATATGTATTAAATGAGTAATAATAAAATTATAATCACACTCATAGTACAAATTATTTAATCAATGTAAGCATAATAAGAATCGTAGACACAACAGTTTTGATATATCATAGTTTTAACAAATTAATGATTCCATCTTAAAGTGTATAAAATATTATTTAGAGAAATAAATTATTCAAAAAGTAATACATGGTAAAAAAATTTATTGTAATTAATTCTTGATTTATAAACATGATACAAATCTAAATATGAATGTAAAAGGATTCTATTTCTATTATAATTTTAGAACAAATAAAAGTCTTGAAATAAAACAAATAAATGAATAAAATTATTTTAACCCAAATTAAAGGGTTTCAAATTTATTTTGATAAAAATTTCGTGTTTGGAACATTCATGAAATTTTATATTTCCCTTACTAGGGAATTCCCTTGATATGATGATCACTCGATCTTACTATCCCTGGAAACACTTGATATTATGATCATATCTCTATATTATTATCCCTAGTATCCCTAGATTGGTTGATCAAAGTTTCTATTTCTATATATGAAATTCCTCAATCATGTAGTTCAGGACAATGTCTTCCAATCCTCATAATCCCAAGATCAAAATCACATTATCAGACTCATAAACCATTTTCAAAAAAATGAACTCAATAATATTACAAGTACGAAGATAAACTTGTTCACTCGTGTATTCTTCATAGAACACCCAAAATAGAAAAAAAATCAGTGTCTCTATGTTATTAATATTCTACTAATGAGATATTCAAATGACTATGAATTTATAAGAAATATTCTAATGGTAATAATGATTCTCCAACATTCATATTTTCTACAAGATATTTCCAATGACATGGACACCTGACACTAAATGGTCATATTATAACAAAATGATTAAAATAGTTTACTTTTACATATTTATAGTGAGTAATATATTCTATTAAAATATATTAATGTTGTTCATATTCTAAAATTAAACATAGTAAATCTTATGGATTTCCTTGTAGGATTCTATTTGGATTTTCAATATGAGTACGATTCTGATACTATTGGCACTGATGTCAAATCTGATTATTGAACCATTTTCATTATGATTGTAATATAGAAAGAATTTTATATTGTTTTGATAATATGAATATGATCATTATCAGATCAATTCTCATTAAAATAATTTTTGATGAATGAAGATTAATTATATTCACGAATACATTAAACTAATTCTAAGAATGGAAAAATATATATGTTTTTTATTAAAAATTTCTAAACATCATTGAAAATAAAAGTGTTAGTAATTAATAATTTAAGAATTTTTTTGTGATTTACTCAATAAATTAAATGGGAAAGTCATTATGATACTTTTTACTGAACATATCATATCAAATGTTACTAAATATAACAATAATAACATTATAATATTTCATCTCACAAGCCAGTGACGTGAGATGAAAAGAAACAACCAAAATTTAGGGTTTAAAACAAATATTATCTATAAGGAATGAAAATATTTAAATAATCCATTGAAGGATTATTAATATAAAATCCCCTACCCCAAACTCACTCTCTAATTATTTTATATTTTCATAAATATTATATTTCAGTCATTGATATTGATGAAGGTGATAGAATTCCCTCCAACCAAAACATAAAACATCACAAAGAAATAATATATCCCTTATATTCTAATGGAAATTTTAGGTCTATATTTTTAGATAATTATGATAACCTCTTACATAAAAATTACCCCTACCTTTAAATTATAATTTATACCACCTAACATATCATTTATTATATCACATTATTTAAACATAGTCATCAATTTGATTCCCTTTAAATCATGATTCATTCAATAACATTCATGATAACTGGGTGAATGGATATATAAGGATTCTAGTATCAAATTTTTAGTATGGATAAATATATAAACTAATAATTGAATTTCATTAATGAAAATAAGATGAAAATAAGGGAATCTTCACATAATAAAAGATTATTTTCATGAAATAATAATATTCATAACTATAAATACAATGATCATCAACTATGAAAACATTGAATAAGTATTTCGTTAAGGAATGAGTCATGAAAAAAATAATCATAATCCATGTGATTTAAATATTGATTAATGAAAAAAATTATGTCTATAGAAACTATAATTTAAGCATTTTAGAATCATGGGAAACTATCTTTATATCACTTTTTAGAAATGGAAAAACCAATATTGTCAACTTCCCTCTTCGGAACACCAAATGAATTGGTGTGCGATCCGCGACCCACCTGTATATGGTTTATCACAAAGAAACCCATCATTGGTTTGTCATGGAACCACCAATACATGGTTAATAATCTTAACACATTTACTAGTTATATAACAGATCAAATTTTCATTCATTTATAATAGTGTCACACATCAACATAATCAATTACCAAGTATCGTATAATGAATAAATCAATTAAAAAATATCACTATTGAATAATAAAAATTATCAATGTTAATTTCTTTTTTGTTTAACATATAGAATAGAAAATGGTTCAATGAAAATTTATTCGAATGATAATTAACCAATCATGGATAAATTTTTTTCAGTGAAATATTTTTGAAATTTGGTTAACCCGTGGAAATAATCATGTTCAATGAAAATTTAATGGAAAAATTAATAACATGTATAAAAGAAACGGGATCTTAAAAAATCCATTTGAAACAATAATAAAATAAATAGATAATTAATGAGGATAATATCATTAAAAAATATCTCCATTTCAATATAATTAATAACATGGATTTTTTATGTTGATGAATGGAAATATCATTAAAATATCATTTAAATATTTTTTTTGAAAATAAAATTTAGATTTTTTGAATCAAAAAAATAATCATATAAAAATACTTTTCATTCAAAAAAATTTGAGTAGTATAATAGATATTTCATATAAAATAATGTGCATGACAGAAGGGTAAATAATTAATTTTATAACTATTAAATATAAACATTATTTTCAATACATTTTAAAAAATGGATTCAAAATTGATCCATTTAAGAAAATGGTAATAAATTTCCTTTCCAAAATATATAAAATAAGGTAATTTGTCATGTAAAATTACTTTATAAAATTGGTTGTTTTTATAAAATATTTTTAGAAACTTATTTTATAAAACATGCATATAGAAGAGAACAATACCAGAAATAAATGAAAATACAAGATTAGTGTCAAATTCGACCGTATTTCTTGATATATATTCAATATATAAGGATGGAACTATAAATAATTTGTTTAACAACATTCATAAAAATTGTACATGAAAGATATGTTGTTTGAAAAAATAATGATTGTGATATCACCTAATGTGTCCATGAACAATAGGAATCTTGAAAGGAATGAGATTGTAACATAATAATTTTCCTCTCTGTTAACTTTTCAATCATAACCCACATCAAAGAATTAATTCAAATGATAAATCAAATTTCATTAACATAATTATTTTAATTATATAAAATGTAAATTTCACTAGATATACCTCATAAAATAATATAGGGGTATAATATAACATTTTTCCCAAAGATGAAAATTTGAGATGAGGAACCAAAATAATGATAATAATATTGAAATGAGAATATATCAATGAATAAATAATGTGTATAAAATAAAAATCCATATAAAATAAGTGGAAATAAAAAATAAGATAATAAGAGTTCATTTAACATATAATATAATAATATATAAGACAATGAATAACTAAAGTAACACAATAAAAAGAAATTGACAAACGAAATTTGTTACCAATTTTTAATTTTCAAGTCAAATACCCTTGGATTAATTAATTGAAATTGATACAAAAAAATTACATGATTATTTTAGAAATGGTGATATTATAATTCAAATGATACGATATACTCTATCTAATAAAAACAAGTGATAAATGTGAAATATTTCTCATATAAATAAAAATTGAGATGAGAAACCCATTCCTTCTGATCTGATTTTCATCATGCAACTTCAAACCTCCTATATAAAAAAATAATGTAAATTATTTTATTTCCAAGGAAAATTTTCAATTTTTAATATATTTTAAATAAATCATTTATTTTATATATTTTAATGAAAAAATAAAATAATCAATCAGTTTAGTCGACATCAGATGTTTTGATGAATTTTGGTTCATTATTTAAAATTTGATTTGGTGTATTGAACATGGTCAAAGGTGATATTATTTAAATATTTACAGAATAATAATAATGAAATAATAGTAATATATTAATATATATCAATTATAAAATTTTTAATTCAATTCATGAAATGTGGATATGAAAAAAATATATATGTTGCGATCTTTGTGATGGTAGGGAATATATACACATGAGTAATGGTTAAATTTTTTAATTATTATTAAGGACTAAAGGTAAGTAATATATTAAATTTTAATAGTGAATATTATAATTTAAATACTATATGTTTTCATTAAATTTTCTTAAATATATCATTCATGTCTATTGGTGATGAACAAAATATTCTCCTCTCTTTGTAGAGGTGGTTTTACTCACGTACACACGAACAATGTTATAATTTTTCAGTTGAAGAGAAAATGATATATTATCATTTTAGAATGATAAATATGTAATTAATGACATAATTATTTCCTTTATATAACAATTTTTCTTCAAATTTATCCTTATTAAATTCCATGTAATGTGTTGAAGGAAAATGAATCACATTGTTTCACAAAGAGGTAGTCCCCCAGACACATGAGTGACTGTATTATATCCCCCACAGAATGGAATATAAAAAATAATTTGTGATATAATTACTCCCAAAGTATATATATATATATTATAAATATAGTATAAATAATATTAATAAATCATTATAAAATTATTATATCGGTGAATGTGGAAATTAAATGACATATGTTCATGAAATGATAGATTGTCACACATAAAAATAATGATTTTATATTCCAACTAATATAAGTGGTGATAGATTTAGGTTGTTAGTTAATATAATAACATAGAAGTATATAGGATATACTGGTTTTTTAGCATATTAATTTAATATTATTTTATGGATGTTTGAGAATAAATTATATAAAAAAATATCAGTTATGCATGATTCCTCTTCTTTATAAAGCATCCCTATGTAAGCACCCAAATCCATCTTTGGTAGGTTTTTAGAAAAAAGGGATCTATACCATGGGAAGTTAATTTCGGTTTGAATTTGTTTTGTAATTTTCAGAGCCAAATTTATTTTAAGGTATTAGGTGGAGAGGATATGGGTTTCTTTTTTTTAATGAGTTGGGTGTCACACTTGTAATTTTTAAAAAGAAAAACATTTACCACCATTTTTCATATGTTACAAGCTCAAAAAATAATATTCAAGAGAATAAGACATTATATTGTATAAAATGGACAAAAATATATTTTATAAATGTTTTTAGTACATTTTACAAATTATATTTACATTTTAGCCCCAATAAACCAGGTATTACATTTACCACAGTTATTAATCTTTCCAGTTTATAATATCAATTATTGTAAAAAATATTTTTAACATATTATAAAATAAAAATAACAATGATTATAATTATTGAATTAAATTCTAAAATTTTTATTCTCAAAATATTCTATAATAAATTTAAATTTAATCTTATGGATATGATGGAGAATTAGGTTTTCAAGATGTGTATTTTTCTAAAATTAAAAGACAATTTGATATTAACTATTTGATCAATACCTAAATTTTATGAATAAAAAATAAAATTTATTGATATATAATATATATATTAAATTAAAACAATTCCCGGTTATGTGTTGTTTTAATTAATTAAAAATGGGAAACTTTATAAACTTTAACAATGTTTTTAGAAAATTCATATTTTTAAAATAAAGAATAAAATTATACAAAAATCCAATATTTAAATGATTAAAATGTAATTAATTTTATATAATATAAAAAAGTAATACATTTTTACACTAAAAAATATTCAAAACATAATGTTACTTTAAATTACATAATTTATTTAAAATAAATGATTGTTTCACAAAAATCAGTGTTTTTTCACTATTCAAAAAAAAAATAAATATTTTCAGAAAAATATGAAAATTTCACCCTAAGTTAATTATTAAATTATAATTTCAAAAATGAAGTTAATTTTACCAAATATATTTTCTAATTTTTCCAAAAATAAATAATCAAAATATTTTCCTACAAAAATTAATGAAATCCATTTAAAAAAATATATTTTGGAGGAATAAAATTACATCACTGAAAAATTATTGAGTATATCTTATTAATTTGATAATAATTTATATTGAGATAGATATATATATATATATATATATATATCATAAAATAGTTAATATTATTCATACATTCATATTTTATATGTAGGTTATAACAATTCATTATTTCTCATATCTTTTATGTTTGGCGGTGCATGTTGAATACACTATCCGAAATAATTATCTTCTTTTATAATATCTGGGTGTTACATACTCCAACATTTTATATACTGATTCCTAATAATTTGATCATGAAAATATTAATTAATGGTTTAACATTTCAAAAAATACATATGATGGAAACCTACCTTATAAAGAGGGTTAATAAAGAATCAACCTGATAAGAGATAGAAGGATGTATGAGGGTAATATAGAGTAAAGTATACTTGGATTTAAAATTTTAGAACATAGTTGGGAAGTAAATGTTTATTCTAAGAAGAAAAGATTAATTTCTAAATAATGATATATAGTGATAGATACCATTGATCACTAGAATGTTCTTGATCATGAAAAAATCAAAAAACACAAAACCATAATCCAAAGTGTTGTGAAAATATCAATGATACAATCCAAAATTATAGTAATAGGAAAACTCATGTTTTAAAAATCAATTTTCTAGATTTATGTAATTTAATTACTATTTATTATATGATAAGGAGAATATATACTTACCTCATGGGTATAATTTCACCTTTTATCAATTAACGCCAAAATATAATCTTTTTCCCTGAATAATGAGTATTCATGATAAACGTTTTTCATTCCTGAAGCAATAAAATGAACTTATAAATGATCCTAAACCCATAAGGGGACGACAAATCTATTCCTAATATCATTATAAATTAACCCAACCAAAAAATGGTTAGAATAAGGTAAGGTAATTTTCAAAATTAATAAACAATCATATGATTAAATAATACATTAATATCCAAAATTCAATAGTAATAACCCAATTTCAACAAAAATCAATCCATAAATAAATAACCCTATATCTAATATAACCTTAATAATACAAACATAAAAGTGTGTTTGATCCTCAAAGTTTATCTCATTCCTTTCCCCTTACAAGGAAAAAAAATATAGTGATCATTTTAATAGAATCACATTGGCCACTGGTATTAATTTCAACTACTACCCAATTTTGGTGGGTGTTGATGCCCCTTCACCTTATCAAATGTGCTGGATTTTGACCAGTAATTCTTTTATTTTCATTTTTCATAAAGTAACATCCTTATAAATTTTTTTAAATATGATGACAATAATTAAAAATATCTTGAATCATTAAATATGAAATATAAAATATTGGTTTTCAATACTATTAAACTAGGTAAAATTGAATTCAACCTCAAATAATACATCATGTTGAACGTAAGGGTTATACGTACCCTAATACAAATCATCTCCAAAAATGGAATCATTCACATTATAATTTCATTATTTAAAACCTCAAAAGGTGAGTCTATTTCAGTGACGTATTATTATCCTTAAACTTTTAAACATGTTAATGAATATATAACCCTTAATATGAAAACATCCAAAATTACAATGTTATATAAACCCTCCTATGATACCAATTATAATTGTACAAAACCCTTAATTCTAGATGTAGTGCTAAAAATTAACCATTAATTTTCTATCTTTGATACTAATATGATGACCTAATTATATGCATATAGAACATACAACATTAGATGGAAATATTGTATCACTTAAATTATCATGGAGTTTTTTTTATTTAGGGTTTTAGATAATTATGATAAAATCATATATAAATAATACACTTGTACTGAAATGATTATTTTCCAAATTAACCCTTCATTTCTTATTTAATGATAAGTAATCATCATCATCAATGTGAAACCCTTCTAGAAATAATTAATTATGTAACATTACCGGTAACCTTGGGAAAATGAAACATAATAATGTGAGCCCAAATTATCATTACGTGTAAACATATTCATTGAAAATTGATTTTGGTTTTGATTATAAGATGGGAATTAGTGTATAATTGGAAAATAATTGTGGATGATTGTAAAAAAATAATATTTATACACATTAATAATTGGTTCAAAAAAATGAAAACATGGAATGAGGCCTTCATAATTGAAAGATTCATCAGATTAAATAAACATGATTAATGTAATATCAATATTGAATAATGTAATCATTTATAACCAGAAAATGATTAATTAAAATTTATTTTTATTTTGGGTCATTATCTTCCTATATATTCTTATTAATCTAATAACTAATATAGTCAACTTTCATCTCTAGAGTACCCGAAGCATTGGAGGGGTACCACGAACCCAATCATTCTTGGAATATAATGGAGCTAAACTTCCTTATTTAATCTTGTAACCACCCATCATAGGTTAATATTATAATAATCCATCATTTATTTAAAATTAAACACATATAATTTTATTTTAATGGAACCACCCATCCTCATAAGAAATATTTAAGAACCATATCATGAATAAAAAAATTAGAAACCTTCATTTTTCGATCATAAGAATTATTAATGTTCTATAATTTATTATTTCACCTATGGAAAATAAATAGGTTCCTTAATAATATAATTGACACATTATAATACAATGTATAAAAAATTAGATTCATGGAAATATATTTTAAACATGTTTAACCTATGGAAAAGAAATAACTTCTATAACAACCTCTTTGAAACAACATAATCATGTGGAAGATAAATAGGTTCCAAAAATATATATTAAAAATCATATTAATCCATATAGAGAATTAATGGGGGTGAAATAATTATACAATATCCCTATTGGATCATAAATTATTACAAGGCATATTTTTGTTAATGAGTGGAAATACCACTAAAAACTCATTAAAATTTTTTGTGGAAAATTAAATTTCCATTTTACAAATTACTAAAAATTAACAAAATATTTTAAAAATACACTTATTTGGAAAAAACTCTAGAATCAAATAATTTTCAATTAATTTATATGAGTGTGTTAAAATCCATTCATTTCATAAATATTATAAATAAATATTATTTTAATAACATTTGGAATGGTGAGTCAAAAGTGACCCATTTTTGGAAATGTAAAGAAATTTATTTTTATAACCTTTTAAATGAAGGTAAAAGAACATTAAAAAGGTCTTCCAAAAAGTATTTATTTTATTAGTATAACATATTTAATACATTTTATAAAATACTTATATGGAAGAGAAACCACCCACTCATAAAGAAAATAAAATATTGGTATAACTTGAAAAGTGATTTCTTGGAAATTTTTAAATAAAAATACTGGAAATTATAACAAAACATTTCAATAAATTTAATAAATATTGTATAAGAAATATATATTTTTTAATAAATTAATAGGGAATGATTTCATCTATTAGAACCTTGAATCTAAACTATCTTAAAAGGAATGAGAATATAACAAAAAGTCTTTACTTTTTGGAAACTCTTCAATAAAAATACCCATAAAATCAATAAAAAAATTGTTAATTTAAAAATAGTTAAAATAAATAGTTTCATGATATTAAATATAAATTGTAATTATATACACCTCATAAAATAAGATAGGCATATAACATAACACATGATTCAATAAATACAATTTGAGATGAGAAACCCTTTCAATGATATTATATTTGAAGTAAAAATTAATCAATGAATTAATTATGTGTATCAAATTTATATCAATATAATATAATTATAAATAAACAATAATATAATAAATATTCATTACACATAGTAATATGATATCTAATTAAATTAATATGTAATATAAGCGAATGAAAATAAATTGAATTATGAAATGTTTTATGACTTTTAATATTCAAGACAAATTCCCTTAGATAAGTTGATTCAATGTGAAACATAAAATACCATGATTTATTTTGGATAAATTATATTATTTATAATATTTTAATAATATACACCATATAATAAATTAAGTGGTGAAAATGGAATATGTCTTAGACAAGTAAAAAAGTAATATGAGAAAATCTTTACATCCGGTTAAATTTTTTTTATATATGTTTGAACCTCTTATATAATAAATTATATTTATTATTATATTTATTTATAATATTTTCCAAGATTAATAAATTATTATTGAAAATTAAATTTTATTTATTTTAAAAATATATTTAAATACTTAATTAGTTAATTCAACATCAGGTGTTCTTCGGTTCATTATTTAATAAACGCTTTGGTGTGTTAACCATGGTCAATGAGGTAATTATTTAAACATTTATATAATATTAATCATAACATATTATAATATGTATATATAAATTATATTTTTTTAATAATAATTAAATTTATTTATAAAAAAATAATTGTGTTACGATCATGGAGATAGTAGGTCGTACACACACAATAGTAATCTTTCAATTTTTCAAAAATCATTATAGAAAAAATAATGTGTTATTTTTACTTCAAATAATTAGACTGATATAATAAATACCATATTATTTCCTAAAGTATACTTATATATACCATCCATGTGTTGTGATTTCAAAATATAGTAATGTTTTTTATAGTAGTGGTTGTCCACATGTACACATGAACGACGCTATAATTTATTTGTGTAAGAATGATAATGACTTATTATCTTTTATAAATGATAAATATTTCATGAATGTCATAATTATGTCATTCTTATCACATAAATCCCTACAATTCATCCTCATTACCTTCCATATAATTATTTACTAAAAATGAGTCACATTACTTCACAATGCGGTTGTTCAGCATACTCACATGTAATGTTATCGTATCCCCTGATGAATAAAATGTAAAAAGTTGTATGTGATATAATAACTCTTTTATTATAAATATTTTTAAAATAATATATATATATATATATAATTTAAATCCATCATTATAAGAATCTGGGAGTCGTGATGATGGAAAAGAAATGACATTAGATCATGATACAACAGTTCGCCTTACACACTTATGGTAACTTCATGTCCAATTTTATGAAAGAGGAAATTTATGTACGTTATCAAATATAAATTATAAAATATAATTACATTGGATAAGAATTTCTTAATATATCAAAATAATTGAGTAATATTTGAATGATTTGGAAGAATAAATATAATAAAAACACCATGTTGATCAAGATACCTATTCTTCAAACATCCTTATTAAGCTACAAAAAAATCATTGTTAGGTATGAATTATGATCAAAAAATAGATCTAGGACATGATAAGGGATTTTAAGAAACAATTTAATATTTATTTTTTTAATAAATTTCTTTACTGTGGGTATTATAGAGGATAGGTGGTTACCTTTATATGTGAGGTGACTGGTAGACATGTAATTATCTAAAAAACAATGGTGTGTCCTCATTTTTATGATTCCAAAAGGAAAAAAGGATCCATTATTGATGGGAAAATATGATAAAGTCTAAATAGGGGTCATAAATAATTTTAGTCATATTTTTAATTCACGTGATCCCTTATCATTTTAGCTTAACCCCTACTAATCCAATTTTATCCTTAACCTCAGTAACTAATTATTTTTTATTCCATGATTCATTATAGTCATAAAAGGATTTTACCTAATTAGATAATATAAATTACTCATATTATTAAAATATAATTTATTTTAACAATTTAAATTTAAATTTGTGGAAAATTTTAATATAATATTAATCCTCCAAATGCATTGAAAACGTGGGTTTTCAATAATTGTATTTTTCCTAGAAAAGATGATTATATATTAAATATATGAATAATATTAATAATTCTATGAATAACAATTAATATTTTTTGATATATTATATTTATATTAAAATCAATTAATATTTCATTATGGTTTTTTAAATAAATTAATATGAATAATCTATATGCACATTAAAATATTTTTCATAAAATCCCATTTTTAAATAAAATGATATAATTATACTAAAATCCAATATAAAGTCGATTAAAATGTAATTTATTGGGAAAAATATATATTTAAAATTAATATGTTCATTTTATTCATATTTAAAACCTAATGTAATTTTAAATTACTACATTTATTGAAATTAATTGATATTTTTACAAAAACATTATTTTTAACAGTTCATAGAAAATCAATATTTCCAAAAAACTACTAAAATTTCATGATCTGTTAGATATAATATTCCAATTTTAATATTTAAGTCAATTATTTTGAATTTTTTTTATAAAACATACAAAAAATAATTATGATAATTTATCACAAAAGGAAATAAAAAACATTTTTGATGAAATAATATTTTTGATGAATAAAATTACATTACTAAAATTTCAATGATTTTTAATAAGAATTAATAAGTGATTTTTTGAGTAGTATATAAATATTTTATAAATTAGTTAATAATATTCATATCAACCAATTTCATAGCAATGTTATAATATTTAAATATTTCGGGGGGCTTTCATCTTTGAAGTTTCATGTTAAATACTATATCAAACCTAATGCTATTATTTTAACATCTCTATGATATAAAAATTATACCAATATAAAATTAACAATAATTTGGTGCATTGTTTCATGGTATTTTCTCTAGGAATGTTCATATATTATTTTTTTATATAATGACCACATTCTTATAATAGTATTATCATTTCAGTTAAACCATATTAATTTATTCATTAATGAAATGTCATGATTTTATTTCCAAACATAATTATCAAATGATTTCCATTAATTCATTATTATTAATAAAATAATATCATATTAAATAATTTAATAAATTTTAATCATGTTATTTTAACTATAACTAATCATGCTCAACTTTTCATAAACAATATTTTATATATTACAAATTTCAATATAAATTCATTTAATATTTTGGAAATTTTTTCTACTACAATAATTTCATGTATATCTATTACTATACTATTTTAATCCGGATTCATTAATTATTTTTAATTATATTATTCAACGGGCATTCATAACATCATTTCATTACGTTATCGCTAGTGTAAAATTGGTCTATGACTATACCCATACAACCACAGTTGTAAAATTTTTTTATATAGTATCCTATGGACATAGTCAAATAAGAAATGCGATCATAAGATATATAATGAAATTATTATATGGTTTTGTATTACTAATTTTAAAATATATATTCTTATAACCACAACATAAGTGGACTTTGGAAACAAGAATGACCCATGACCCTGATCTACATGGATCATAGTATTAATCATTAACATGAAGATATAAATCATGAAGGAATGGTTAAAGAATGATTTTTTGTGTGTATATAAATATATAATTACATATATAATGTCCCAAAATCCTAGAAAGGTCTCATTATAACAAGTTTAAGGTTGTCAAATCATACCTCTGTGGGTGTTTATTATTTTAGGCTTATAGCCATGGCCACCAACCATGGCCACATATTTTTTTGGCCCTAGTAATTTCATGGAAATGGAAATAGGGTACACTAATAGAGATAAGAGTTATACAACCCCTCACTATGTCCATAGGATATGGCTATGGTTAATGTGGGTATTTCCATGATTATGTACACCTGAAATATTATGATTTTTCACTAATGTGTATATGTTAAGTAACAAGAAATAATATTATAGATTTCTCTTTAAATTTAAAAAAATTATTATTATAATTAATATTTAAAAAAAAATTTACATATTATATTATATTAAACACATTTATTTAAGATTTATATAAAGAAATATTAAAATATAATAATTTTAATAAAAAATATTTTAAATACCATTTTAACTTAGAAAATAATTAATCACCAATGGTTTAATAATTCAGGGAATATTCTAAATAATAATTCATGGAAAGATTGAAAATTTATACATGATTTACTAACACTAAAAACATATCATTATACTTAAATTAAATAGAAAATTAATTTAATTTAATAACATTTAGGTTTAATGTTTTGAAATGTATTAAGATACATATTATAAAAATTAACAAGGCATATTAATGAAAATATATCATGTAATTAATTTTAAAGGAATCCTGATAGAAATATATTATATTAATTTATTAAAAAGATTAAAAGAATTTTATATATCATATAAATATATGATAGCCTAAATAAACACAAACTACATGATTAAAAATATTAAATCAAATTCATTTTATGATAAGGATTCATTCATCCATTATAAATTCATCTACACTATAATTACAATATTTTTAGGTAAATATATTTAGTTAGTTTTCATTTTCATTGTCTAAGATCTATGTGGGGAATGATCCTATGTCCTAGCTGATATATCATTTTGTTAAGGTTTTTTTAATAATCAAAAAGGGGCCTTAAATATCATTGTACTATATAGTCCACCGTATGATTTTATAGGTTAGGTTGAATAGAAGAATTTCCATACCAAACCCATGGAAGACTCAACTGTGCCTATATATAAACTATATCTCATCTATCAACGAAAATAATAAATAAAACCATTTTAGGACATTCAACCATTATAAACCCTCATTGTTTGGAAATGGGGATAAATATAACAAACAAATTCAACAACAAAAATGATGTTGGATAGAGACTATCACCAAGGTTATTAGTCACACATATGTGATTAATTTACCTCTTAACTCCCCATAAAATAATTTGAGACTACCAATTAACTCTATATATAAAAAGGAACATTAAATGTTAATATACATAAACCGCCAATAAAAATAAATTAATACAATACAATTGAATATAATTCATAAAAAACAACTCTTACTTTACTATATATGAAAAAATAGTAGTTTCTCCAATATTCAATGTACTATCCTTAAAATATCAGTAAAATATGGAAGGGTGGTAACATTTGAGTACTCTGTAGGATCACTCACATAAATGATTTAACATTATAATGGAATAATGTTTTTGGGATATCCATGATTAATATTGACTAATAAATAGATAACCGAAAGATATCTAATAGTGTTTGGCTAGTAAAAAAGTCAGAATAAATATCTAATGTCATATATTCACATAATTTACCACCTTCAATCAAATTATTAGTTAAATAATCCCCTCTAATATTTTAATTAAGGTGACAAGAGATTTAAAAAGTCATTTAATGTTTTAGTAGAAGGAATATAAACAATTCACCACTATTTCAATTATCATAGTCAGTCCATCATATAAAAAATACGATTAATATAATAAATCAATGATTATTTTGGAGTTATGACATCTTATAGAAATAAAAGTGAATTATCAAAATCACATCACTATAACAACTAATGAACCACTTAAAATCCATCACTACATCACCACGACCATCAAATCATGACCACCTCCCGAAAATCATATCAATAACACCACTTCCATCATCACATCTCTACAAACAAAACCACATCACAACCAAAACTACATCATTATCTCATTTAATCATGTTGTAAACTCAATCCATCATATCTTATATACATTTCATATTCTCAATCCATCTCATCCTATTTAAATGTGTACATGCCGAGTCTTTAAGCAATTATGGACTATAAGTAGATACATGTGTTGTTACCAAGAACAATTAGAGCCTATATATATATATATACACACTTCATCTTAATACATTATAAATTATGGTCATATAAATATATTGATATCAGAACAATAAACCATAATAGACTATATATTATATACATGTGATAGACTTAATCCTTTATAGTTTTGGTATATATAAACATTACCTTATTCTATTATTTACCCAATATGTAAACATATAATTGAATGAATTAATAAACCAGATATATATTATCACTCAAAATCCATAAAATACTCATGAAATCAATTAAATAAATAATAAAAATAACAATAATAAATTCAATATCATATGGAATAATAAAGTGGAAACATAATCATATGATATAATAAATTAAATCATCAATTCATGATCTTAAAAACGTATCTACATTATAAAATATACAACTTCCATGTTCTATAATAATACATTTAAAATTCTCTTCTTACCAATAAATTACTCAGCTACTCTATTCAATTAATTAATTATTTAAACACAACCACAATGTTTGGATTTATTACGAATCAATCAAGAAATAATCTGACAATATAATACATGACATTTTATCAAAATTCTAACCAAATAATAAGATCTACTCAACATATCAATCTAAATAAACTAACCATAATATCCTAGGACCCTATTTACTCTGTCTTACCTGACCCCATCAATAATAAACCCATATATTCTCTTTATATTTTTTCACATACTAACTAAATACTAAAATACTATAATCAATATAAGAAGGGGAACTGAGATCCCACGTTGTTTATAACCTCTAAATTTATATACTAAAACCAAAATATGCAATCCTAGGTAGGGTATTTCAGTTTATGAAAGTGACTGAAATTAATAGACTAAAAACAATATATCTTAACTCTCCCAAATAATATAACTACCCCTTAGTTATACTAATCTTCTAAAAATTAAGGGATGGAACATGAACTCTAATTATAATACATCACTTATTATATCTAATTATCAAAACCCATACTATGAAAATAACCCACACAGATATGGAATCACTTCCTCACACCACTAGTAGCATAGTTACACAACATAATTCATATCGAAATTAATTAATCTTCACTTTAATGGTAAATATTTCTTTCCATCATATTACTTTTATAAAACCATTTCCCATTTTTCATATGGCCCATTTATGATTCATTATCCCAATAAAGAATTTTATGTATATAACACAAATTCATTAATGATAATATAATAGAGAATATATGTAATCATGTCAATCCTTCAATTTTCTTAATTTTCATTCAGGATTTCCTTTTTCAATTCCATTAAAAAAATATCTCATCCCACTTCGGATACAATATATTGTTATTATTTTACAAATATCATTTAATCATCATAACAACATTTTATTAGGATAATACCATCCCAAATCAATACATTATGCAATTTGATAATAACTATACAAACCTAACAAGATAAAAATTAACATGTTAATTTAAACGAAATAAGTAATATAAAATTACCCATTCCCTTGGAAGAAACAAAACATTTTCGTCCCGATGGAATAATATAGATTATTTAATCTAAATAGAATCCCCATTACCAAGACTAAAACATCTATATTATGCCTAAGGAATTAATATAAACTTACCATCGTAAGGAATATTTAAATTTTATAAAAGGTTATATTATCAACGGATTGAGTGATACAATGTGTCACTTCTATATTGTTAAATAATTAGAATTCAATCAATTAGAATAGTGTAAATTCAAATCATTCATTTTTAATGGAAAACAAGTACATCCATTATATCATAATATTTAATGCGCTAATAATTAAAGGTTTTTAAGATCAATAGTGGTGGTTTATAAATTTATACAATATTCCAAGAAAAATAATATTCAAGTAAATATATTCAATTATTATAATTCCCCATCCTCAATGGATCTAATTTATTGCTCATTGATGTGATTAACTTCAAGAACCTATTAAACAATGGGAGGCTTCCTAATATATGATTAATGATAATACACATAAAATTGAACACCAAAACAAAATATCATTATTTTCATATTTATTGAAAATATAGAAACTAAAAAAATAATAAAAGACAATTGAAGATGCATAAAATTGATGGAATACCCTAAAATATACAAAACAATCTATGGTTAAATATATTATGAAAAATAAACTAGTCTAAAAAGGTACTCTATATTTACTAAAAAAAATTGATTCCAATACTCAAAATGTAATAGGATTCTCAAAACTCATATTCTATAATCTTGGGATGATTTATTCTTGATGAAAACTTTCAAACATATTAAAAAAATATCTATAATTTGATATGATTTAGTAATGACATCATTCATTAATCATCACAATATCTTTACATAAAAATTTATTGAATTTTCCTCATAGATATTATAGTAGAGGAGATATTTTTATAAAAAAAGGGAGTTTAAAATATTATATTGTTTATAACTAATAATACCCAAATAAATCCTTAAATATTATTAATACCAAAAGGGGATACTTTTGGAAGATATTATATTGAAGGTGTTTTAGAATTTATATTTCGAATTTAATAAATTTTACATGATTAGATGGAAATTTGAAAACATATGGTTTCTGATTATGATATAAAAGGGATTTATATGTGACTAATTGAATTTAACAAAAATAAATGATGATAATCAATTAGAATAAACATTCGGGATGATAATAATGTTTTAGAAGTAGATTTTTATATCCCTACATTAGAGTTCAATTGGTATATAATGATTTTGGAAGATTAAATTTGGGCATGTTAAAATATGCACATGACAATGTAGTTTGAATGAAAGGGAATCCAGATTAAAGGAGAGTTGGGAATAAAACACATATTGAATATGGTTGTGTTCTAAGGATAACCTATCTAGAATATGTCAAGCATGTGTGGAAAATCAATAAAGGACTAGAACAAAAGGGTTACTCTAATAATACATTCTTGAAAATTACTAAGGTTATCGAATATAAGGGTACTCAAATATTGATACATATAGATTACATAATAATTAAAGTTTACATATGAGGAAAAAGATGATATATATGGATCAACAATAGTGATATATATTGGTTATTCTACAAAATTCATTACATTAAGGTTAACTCCACCCCATATGTAATGATTGGCAGATATGTAAAAGAATACCCATTTTAAAAAAACCTCTTCCTCTAATATATAAAATCTACGTACACCCTCACACTCAACGCACCCACTAGGATTCCCTAGACACTTAAAAAACATGAAAAGGAAAAAGGGTCTAGGAAATCATGGTTTATTATATTATATACATCTAAAATATTTCCCATCATTGAGAACTGAAATAAATCCATCAAAATGTATGAACCTACAGATGTATCTGATAGGTAAATATAGGATTTCAAATATATTATTATGTTTTTTAAGGTAATATAGTGACTAATTTAATATAATTGATTAGGTTTAGTCAGAGTAGTAATGAAATTACATTAAGGGTTGACATTCATAGACTCATTGGTTATAAAATCATTCACAATAGAGAATACGGAAAATGACAGGTCTAATTAGATTTGGGTGAAGAAGGATATGTTGGTATATTCCAAGGATTATATATGTATAGATAGACCTAAGCACCAAAAAAATATGTTTTTAGGCTAGAAGATTATCAGTTCAACATTAAATAATTTTCCACATGGAATGGTCTTGTAAATCATCGTTTTTATTCCATATATAATTCCCCATGGTATTTTACATAACCTTTTTTGTAGATATTGTGAACAAAATAGAATTATAACATGGTTACGTTTTGTGTCATATGAGTAGTATATTTTACACGTTTTTTCAATAGAAACCACAAATATGTAGTTTAAAAATAAATTTTGAATCATCCACATAATGTTATTGCTATTTTAAATATGTTCACATAGTATTGGTGATAACATAAGACAAAAAAATATCCGATACCAATTCTATTTTTTTCACTAGTAAAATGAAATAATCTCATCCTTCTAGTTAATTAGTGCTCTAACTGTGATGTTTTCACTTAATGTTGATTCTTTATTTAGATGTCTGCATGTGTGGTAAAAAAAATTCAATAATGAGGGATTATGAGGTGATCCTAATGAGACATATAAGTTATTAAATTAAGTATGTCATCCCTTTAGTATTCACTATTTAACACAATGTGATGACTCGATGAAAAGATTATTCTTTTCTCTGTAATAATTGGGTCATTTTCATAATGGGAGGTTATCACCGAGGTGGGGTTAACCTCTCCTATTTTCCTTGGGACCGAGAATAAAATGATAACAGTGGTAAAAATGTCGCTCCCTCATCATCTTGTTGACTAATTAATTACTATAATCAATGGATTAGTGCATAGTGCATCATATATATGATGACTTAATTATGAATTAGTATATGAAAATTATAATGGACTAGAAAGATTTAAATTATGAATTATATTCTTATAAGTGGAGATAATACCAATGATTTTCCATATTACATAGGTTGGTAATATTAGAGATGATGGTAGATAATTTTTATATGAGATACTAACATATTAATGGGATGATGTGTGATTCTCGGGGTGGTTTTAATATATTTCGATGATAGTATTATAGTATATGCCTTTCATGAGTTCTTATTGGTGGTAATCTATCATTGGGATACTATAACTATTTGTAGGTACATAATCAATTCAATTCAACAAGATATATTCTAGTACTCAAGATCATGCTCAATGAATAATTTTGAGACTCAACAGTCAAATTAAATCAATACAAGTTTCATTCTTGATGATATTGATTGACTAAATATTTAAATTATTATTATGGAGGATGATTAATTAATCTCAACTAGTTGAATTGGTCTTCAATATTTGGTTATGAGTTATATTTAATCTTATTCATTACATGAACTAATACTTACATTGATCATTTAATAATATATAAATATATATATTAATATTAATATACATAATAATATATTTAATAATAATTTAATATTTTGAGGCACTCAATTATATTAATTCAATACTAAAACATAACATGATAAAAAAAATTGAGTAGTCCAATATTGAATCAATATAAATCTATATAAATTAGGGTATTTATTATGTGTATATTTATTATTTTCAGAGTATAATTCTATCATTTTCACACCAATCCATTGGCCATCTACAGATGAAATATTTTTAGGGAGTTTGATTAGTCATATACTAAAATATAGAACAAATTTTTATAATTATCTATTATTCAATGTTTTATTTTTTGGAAATCCTTTTTTTGTACCATAATCAACCATGTATGATCCACTATTGAATTAATTGTATAATTAGAAAATTACTTTATATGGTGTTGGGATGTGAATTTTAGTATTACCCATGATGGGGTCATATAATTCCTCTGTTGTAGCATATGGTAAAAAATTATGAATCCCAATATTTATTGGATTTTTCCTATAATAGAATATGGGTTATTTTATTGAGAAAATTTTATTTTTCTCTATAATAAATGTTATTTAAATAGAATTTTTTAGGTCGATCACGATATGGTTAGCTCAAATTAACTGGACATCTATATTATATGATGAATATTCCTAAAATAATATGACATCTTAGTTGAATATGTTACCTAGAAGAACTATGTGATGTTATTTAATGTGTTATCATTACAATATATTTATATTTTTATTATTTAATTATTATATATTCATGATATTGAATTTAGTATCTCAATACATATGAGGACTTTAATAAAAAAAATTATTGCAATCCATGAACATGCACTTGGCCAACGGTGTACTCTTGTTTTTGTAGTAGATTATTACATTATATGATATCTCGAAGGTAATGGAGTAGAAATTTTTAGTCTAGTGAATTGATTCTGTGGATTCTATTAGGATTCCATCATTGAGGACTTCATACAAAGTGGTGTATGTATTCATTTTATTATTCAATTTATGAATTTTATATCTTTTAATCGAGGTTATTATTTAATTTTCTATCCATATATGTATTGAATTACATGAATACTTGAATAATCATTTATATTTTTTAATTTATTTTATGTTTTTTCTTTATATTAATACATTGGATGTTTATTATATGATATTATAATTTTTATAAAAAATATATCTCATTTGTGTTTATTCATGCTCAGTTATAGTCATTCACCCATGGTATATTAGAGGTGGGTTTGGGGTGCCACATTTGGTCCTAATTCTAAATTGACCATTTCTATAGAGATACTAGGTCATGTTTATTAGTATAAATAGTTGACTATGATGAATAATTTGATGATTCACACCAAATATTGGTTTTTTACCATTATAGAATCATGTTTTTATTATATATTCTTTGTGAATCATACAACCTCCTGAATGTAATTATTTTACCGAAGAAATTGAGTTAATAAAAATATTTATTATCTTTATATTTATATATATTATATTATATATAGTGTACATTATTGTTTTAATATACAATAGCTTTTGGTATATATTCTTTTACTGATATTTAAACACATGATAATGGATACGGGTCAAATTTATATCATATTATGACTTTGAGATTACATATTCCACTAAAATATATAATTTTTAATCTATGCATTAATTATGAAGTCTTATAACAATGTTTCTTTAGATATAATTGATTAGTGGAAGATTGTAGATTTATTGGAAGCCATATATAGTCATTTGGATGGGGTTTATGATGAAAAATTTCTATATTGGATGATAGTTAATTGTTATTTTGAGGAAAAGGAGGTTGAATCTCAAAAATTATTTCTTGGGACTATGGTACGGAAATAGTACATTATTTGTAGAAATGGTCTTGGTTGTTAGATTATGTTAGGGAGTATAAAATAATTCCTTATAAATTGTTATATGTTTCATATATCATGTGTGAATTAATTATTTATGAGTTATATATATAATCATTAGTCATTCAATCATATATAGTTAAGATCAACCATTACCTATAGAAGTTGTTCTCATTGCCATGGATGATGATATTTGAAGAATATTTATATCACATACATATTAGAAGGTATAGGATGAGTATTCATGTCATGTTATTTTTTCAACTATTGAGTATTTTATAATGGAAGTGGATGTAAATTTCCATGGATTTAACTATTAGATCATCTCGTGATTCTAGAGGATATGATGTTATAAGATTGAATGTGGATCATTTTTTAAATTCATTTTATTTATTTTTTATCAATGTGTAGAGAATAGTGGAAATTTTAATTTTAAATTATGTTTTTGATGGGGTAAATTTATATTTAGTTCTATAATGGATTGTATATAATTATGATTCAAGATTAAATACTATTATTGACACAAGTTTTAACATTATTTTGGCACCCATTTATGCCACTATACATCATTCTATCCAAAAAATTATTAGAATCATATAATGATGAACACATTCAGGGATATGATGAGATCATGAATATTATATGTTTATGGATTATGGGATTATAATTTAACATTTGTATAGATTTTTTATATTAAAATAAAAAACCACTATTTAGAATGGAAACATGTGGGGATTTATATGACCAACTATTTAATTTATCATTATGTTGGGTTGATATCAATAAATTATTTATTAACAGGTCAAATATTGTATATATTGAAACACATCATTCCCAGAAGACCTCAGATTATATAATAATTGTTTATGGTGTGAAATAATCGCAAGTGTATTAGTGACATGGATATACAAAGATTATAGTGGATGACTATGTATTTTTAAAAGTATATCATATATTGGGAAAATAAAATTTTATAATGGAAATAATGTTACAATTATGGTTTAAAACCCATTAAAGGGATTAAGTTAAGTCGGTAATGTTATTAATTTCCTTTCTTTTCCTCTATATTTGGAGCATATTCCATATTTTTTACAAGTATCTCAATCTTGGAAGTATAATAATTATTTTTCACATATGAATAACTTAGGTGATTATGATATTCATGAGGATGTAATATTCATAAAACATATTACCAATAGAAAAGACCATAAACTAAAATTTATAATTGGAAATTTATTCCCTTCATCTATGATTTTTGGACATATGGTGGAGTAAAGGAGAGTTAATTAGAAAGGTTATATCATAACAAAGTTCAACACCTATAATTATTTTATTTATATTCTATGAATATTAATATTAATATATGATTATAAGATTGAATTATTAATTAATAATAATTTTGTTGAGTATTTAATTCGTCATGGTAATTTATTTATGATTTTTGGGTGTTAGAGGAATTGAGATGAAGCATTGAGGTGTTTTTGGGGAGATATATTTTGAAATATAATTTATTTAATAAAATGTACATGTTGGTTGTCTTCTAGGATTTGGTGAGATATAGAGATTTTTTTAGTCTGTCATTGAGCATGATAGGACGGTTATTTGGTTGAGTTTTGGATTTTTTTACTAAAACATTTCAATTTAGTGAAGTTTTATGTCATCGAGGTAGGATACGTTATAAAAGTCCCTATTTTAGATGATATGTCCATTTAATAAATATCTATAGGCCACGGTGAATGATACAAATGGTGTCTCAAGGGTTCTTTGGAATTATTGAATATTTAGGGAAACACTCTATCATGAAGGTGGGATTAAAATTAGGATGATGTATGCCATTATGTTATGATGGTTTGAGGATCAATTTGGGAGGATAAATGTTCTAGTATTTCACTAATTCCACAATTCCATGGTGGTGTTTAATGAAATTTAAATAGGGTAAAATAGACAGTGAATAAGGGTCGACATGTCCATTTTAAAGGATTGTATAATAGATAATCACTTAACAAACCCACCACTATGTGCTCAAGCCATTACCATGTCAGGTTGTGGTCACCCATAATTTTATTCTAAATTTGACAAAGCTGCTCCTCATCGTTTTACTTTGTTAACATCTCCTAAATTCTTGGTGATCTAAATACTTAAACATAGTGATCTTGGATTTCTGTAGGGAAATCAAGGCTCCCTGTTTCACATGATCAATCCATTGTGACTCATGTTGGCATTCCCTTCATTATTCCATTGATTATTTTTTTGTTTATCTTTCGTGAATAGTATATGGTGGAGATCAGTCTTAATAATATTTTAGTATTTGTTCAAAATTTTGGTAGTGTATTGATATGAATAGATCATATACGGAATTATTTTGACATTCATGGGGTTTGTTCATAATTCATTCACCTTTCTTAAATTACAGTTGTGGACGAATTAATCAAGGTAAGGTGTTTTAAATTTATATATTTTACATTTTTATTTGAATTAATCATGATTTAATTTTTATTGATTTAAGGATATATACTTAAAAAATTATGATAATAAATTAAACTTAAATTAATCAGTTGAGAGAGTGTAACTAAAAATTCTTTACTTATTCCCATGTTACATTCATGTTTTTATGGACATTTTTGACTTTTTAAACAATATATTTCTATGATTAATTGTTTCTCATGATGTGTGAAATCATTTTGATCTCTTTAAAAATATTAATTATGTTAAATAAAGGGTGGGGTAAAATTTTTAATTTTTATTGTCATTAACTTGTATATATATATTGAAATATGGACATATGAAATTATTGTTTGTTGATATGATTTATTACATTCTAAAATTAATTTTATATATCTATGAGTAATTATGTTGTTACAATTTTATATCAATAAATTAGGGTGATATCTATTTTCATAGAAAGATATGGTTTTAGTGTGATTTATTATTTTATATATGTGAGATATTTTATTATAGGGATAGTAGAGGTGATGTTATGGCTGTTGATAGGGTGGTTGATTCAGTGGTATGGATTGGTTGATGATACATTAGATTGTTTTGTAAGTATTGGGGATGTAAATAATTAAAAATAAATGATTTAATTTAATGATTGATTAAATAAAAGTGGATTCGGTTATGGAAGGATAATAATGTATTAAAATTCACAAGTAATTCAGTGCAAATAATATATAGAATTAATGCTATATAAAAATGTTAATTATTTAACATTCTTATGTATTTAAATATTTATGTATTCATAACTAATAAATTAAGTGGAGTGAATGATGAAATACGCAATAAGATTATGATTTATACTATGAGGTAGTGGTGTTTTCTTGATGGTGGATTTATTTTTATTATCAGTTGTAAAACAATTATTGGTGATGTGAGTTGTGGCAATAAATATATTTAATGAAGATGTTTTACATTAGGATGAGATATATTTTTTCCCATATATTTATTATTCTATACGTTATTTCATACAAATATCCATCATCATCTGGTAATGTTTCCAACTCCCATTGGAGGATTTGGGTTAAATGTATAGCCCCAGTTTTCTGGATATAGGTGATATAGATTTATGAATAGTCCTCTTTCCTTATTATCTCTCCTCAATATTAATTATACACTCTGATAAATTTAAATGTTGAACTGTGGTTATGTGATGGTAAAATGATGATGATGTTATAGTGTGCTTACATTATAGTGATGTAGTATATGGTTGTTGTATAAGATGAAGTCTATTTATGCGGTATATCGAGATTCTTTCATGGTTATGTATTTGATATAGTTATGTGGTCATGGTTTCAATTTCTTTTTGTGTAATGTGTCTATATGTATATGGAAGGTATGAAATAATTAGGACATTTCTTTTAGTGTATGATTACTAATCATTTGGTGGGGAACTATTCATTAGGTACCATTCTAGAAATATTCCTTTGATTAGTATGATCATATACATGTAAATTGATTTAGTTAGAGAGACTACGTGAAGTTAGTTAGATATTTTAATTGGTTAGGTGAGGTTTCATTCTCAATATTTATTCCCGGAGTCCATAGTATACTACTAATATGTTTTCATGAAGTGTGGGGATGATACAACTGAGTATACTTTTATACCCATCCATAATTTTTGTATCCTATCTTTATATATTTTTAGGTTGGACTTTTTGATTAGTATAAAAATTACATGTTTCTAGTCATCATTGGAGTTAGAGTCACAACCATTGTAGTTCCTTTATTTTTTTAATTTTTTTTGTGTGACATTACATGAATTATAGGATCATTGTTTTTATTTTATATCATTCTGTCAGATCTAATTTTTGGATTCTATTCTTTTTTCCCATGATGGGGAACTTAATTACTCCCACTATGTTTGATTTAGACCCTTAATATTATTCAAAAACCTATATCCCATTGGAGGTTCGCTCTAAGGAAAGAACTCAACTTCACAAATCTCCTAGTAAGGTTTTTATTATGGTTGGGTCATGAAATATTGGTATAAAAGATTTTATATACATTTGGAATGGATTTTTTAGTTTTAAATGATTAGGATTAAAACATTTTCATTGGGAAAAAAAATAATTTCATCTTCGCTGTTCATGTTGTTAAGGGAGAGAAACTAGAAATAAAATAGGTACAGTGTGATATAATGTAAGGATTATAAGATTACATAATATTCTAAATTTTGGTAATATTAATTAATGGGTAAAGAAAAAAATTGTGGCCAACAAATCATTTTATGTTCACATATTTTTTTAATTAAGATAATATACTGTGAAAGTAAATAAACATTAATGTTTTTAAATGCATTTTTATCATGGGTTTATGAGTTATTCTTTTTTATTATAGAAATTATGGGTGTAAGGAGTCCATGTTTGGTTTAATTGGGAGATGTAAAAAAATATACTTAGATCAATTATTTGTGAAAATAAAATATTGAATATGGTTGATAGTGGAATTCATTGTGTGAGTAACAACCTCAATGTTTTCTAAAATAACATGGAATTGTCTCTTATTAGGAGAGGGAGAGGTAGTTGAAGGAGAATTCGATCACTTTTATTTTGATTCATTAAGATAATTAGAATTAGATTATGTTGGATATTAATTTATTTAGTGGTAAAACTAATCAATGGTGGATCCAAGTCTTACATGATAGAATAGTGTTTGAGGTACCATGGGAGGGGTTTTGGAAATAGTTTCATATTGATTATCTCACATTAATGACGGTGGAAAGAATGAAAAATGAATTTATTTCTCTTTATAATGATAGTTTTAGGGTGTAGGATCTTGGAGATTGTTCAATGAATATTTTGAATATTTTCATGGTCATATTAGCAATAAAGATGCTTGGGTGTGCAACATTAAGAGGCATTTCATCTAGATATATAGAGCCACGTCAATTATTTTACATTGTAAACATATCGTGAGGTTATTTCAATATTTAAGGTGATATTAATGATATTATCATGGAAGGGTTCATGTAGTGAAGGATTTCCTACAAATTTTTCGAGGAATAGATATGGAGATATAGGCTCTCAGTAGTATGTAAAATCATGATTTTGATCGATGAATAATTTTTCTCATATCTTATCATTTATTTATTTAGATATAGAAGGTCATAAGCCACTATTAGGATATCTAGTGTGGTTTTATTTTGTTATGGGTGTCATGGATATTAGTAGTTACATTTTCCAAAAATTCTTATATGTCAGTGTGGTTTAAGAGGTTAGTTTGTTATGCAACAATAGTACTAGTTTTCATTGAGTCCTTAACTACAACATCATGGTCAGAAATATATTTTGTAATATAGATGATATGGATATTGTAATGGATGGACTCATGATTTTATTTATCCACTAGGCAGTTGGGTAATACATTCTTTATAGAGGTTGTCAGCATTAAGGGAAGCAATGAAAAAGAGTATGGAATAACTAGATGCATTAGATATAGTTTTAAATTATAGGAAGACCAAATATGTTTATAAGAATAATTTTTTATATTATATATTAGTAAATTATTATTATTTTATTTTTGGTCATCAAACTTATGTATTGTGTCTTACATTGTTAAGGCTATTGTACTCAAGGTGGAGAGACTTATCTTAACCATTGTGTTTGATACAATGATATAAGATTATCCTACATTGTTTGAGTTTTTTCAGTGATGTGAGATAGTGATAGGGTAACATCAGTTGTTATAGGTTTCTTATTTTTTTCATATACAACCCTAAAATTTCATATTTATCATAGATTGGTAATATTCTATTCATTAAAATATTTTTCCTTTGATATTTTTTGTTTTTATGTTATTTATAAGGTATGTGTTTAGTGTTCATTGGTTATCAAGATCATTATATAGGACAAATATGTATAGAAAATCATTCTTCTTAGCTTTAATGGTTGATGTTGTATTATATATATGTCAATTTAATGGTGTTTCAAAGAGTTGTTGAAAATTCCCCTAATGTTTTTCTTGATTTTTTATGGAACTACCCCACTACATGATATCGATTTTAGACAAGTTTTCAAATGAAAATCTCTTTAATATATGTCCATCCTTATTGAATGACATCATTTTAGAAAAAATAGTTATGTATTTAGGTCAATGATCAATTACATTAGGGTGTCATAAATCTTATCATGTCTTCATTGAATATTCAAATTCTGTTGAAAAATATGTAACATTATATCATTCTGTGGTCCATTGATTTCTATTTATTAAATGACGTGAATGTAAAAAATCTCTATAACAGTTTATTGATTTCATATTTATTTCAATTAGATCAATAGATTAAGATGAATTTCAAGATTAAATTTATGGTTAGTGTATTGTTATATAAGTTTAATGTAAAAAAATATCTCTTAGAATCTCTTTAGGTTTCACTTTGGATATTTTAGTATTTGGTTTTTTCTATTAGAGTTAAAAATTATGAAACGGTAATCATTTACCTGATGAACTCTTTGTTTTGTGGGTTTATAGATCCATTAATTTTAATGTTGATTGAAAACAACATTTAGTATTAGAGATCATTGTTGGATCATGTAATGAATATTTTTATTATTCTATTATTCATTCAATGACACCAGCTTTATCTAATTTACTCCTTGTGAATGTTTTAATGTGTGTGGGGCATTTTGTTGGGAATGATGTGTCTAAAAATGTATGAGAGTCAATTTTTAGATGATTTAGGTGGTTATTTCATTGGTGGATATGAATTTTTTTATAATATTCATTATTTATAATGTTAATTCTATTACTATTGGAGGCCCATAACTAATTTCACTATAATTTAATCTCTTTTTATATCATTAAGTTTGAAGGATCAATCCTTATAATTAGTGTTAGTTAGTGTTTGAGTAGATGAAGTGGAAAGTGATCAATACTATTTTTCCTCATCTTCCTAATGATGGAGTTATATTTAATGACTAATTCAGTGATCAACATATTGGTCTAGGGTGGTTCTTGATGCAGTGTAGTGTAGTGATCACATAAGGATCTCAAATGTTACATCCTCATGTATGTAAATTTTCTACCCATGAACCCAATCATGTAGTTATGGTTCTTTCCTAAAAAATATATTAAATTAATATTATCAACAATAAATTTAAGGTGTTTATATATCATAATATCTTGAGGTATATATTATCTTAATGAGATTTTATTTTGTGTCTGTAGAGGGGATGAATTTATTACATCATTATAAATTCATGATCTGTTATACTCTAAGGAATGGTTAATTGGTAGGTCATATACTGAATGATAAGTCACTTGATATTGTTACATGATATCATATAGATGTGTGGAAGATGATTAGGGATCTATCAAAATTATATATCAATATATATTATTTTTTGGTGGAGTTTTACTGGATTATTTGATAATTTATTCTTTAATTTTACAAGAGGTAGAGTAGTTATTCTTAGGGGATCCTGAAGTGGAGGTGTAGTGATATTTTGTTTTCTATAGAGATACTCATAAATAGTGTTTATACAATTCTCAACTTCAATTATTATTCTCAGAGAATCTCTCTATTCTAATGATGATGTGAGAGATAATACAATATGGGTTTCATAACTCAAATTTTATAATACCTCCTCGTATTATTAAGATGAATTATGATTTGTAGAGTCATTTTTGGCAGCTATGGATAATGATATATTTATTCGAATTTATATATCCACATTTATTTTATCTGAGGATGAATGTTAAGCATCATTTTCATTATAGTTTTCTACATCCATTAGATGTTCCACAAAAGCAATTAAATGGAATATCAATGGATTTCCTTACACTTTTTCCTCTAGATCAGGGAGTATCTGAGATAATCCAGTTTATTTTGGTTCATGATATGGATTTGGATATTTTATTTGTTATTACTATGTCATGTGTTGTCGATAAATTTGTAATAGTATATGTGGAATAAATTTAATAGATTTATAGGGTTCTGTTAACGATCACCCCAATCTGGTATCCTTATTTCACCTCAAGAGTGTGAGTGAGTTTTCAATTTTATTATTTAATAGATATTCTCTATAACACTACAGTAAAAATAAAAAAATTTATTATATAAGGTGAATTATCCAAATGATAGTGGATATGATATTTTTTTATCCATGGATTTGAAGGTTCTTTAGAAATTTACATAACATTAGTTGAGGTTTTCTATAATAATAGCTATAACGAAATCATTGGTATGGGTCTATTTGATTATTTGTTTGGGAATAATTAAAAATCATTATATTAAAAGAATCAAAAGAGGATTTTTATTTTATTTATGTGAGTGATAAGTCTACTTAAGATCATCAAAAGTTATAATAAAATCCGAATTGGAGACCAATAAGGTTTCTGGTTAGTGAAAATTTATTATAAATTTATATGTAAATCATGTGAAATGGTTGTTTAGTTGAGGAAATGATTTTTATCTATAATTTATCATTCCTATAAAGGTGTTGGGTGTGTTCGTGAGGTTTTATATTAGATGGATTATCCTTTACAAATAAGTCATGTTCCGAAAATGATTGATACGTTTTAATTTTCATATATTTTATTAATTATTATCTATCAATTCATAGGTATGAAATGGATATTTTGGAAGATTAAATTCAAATTATGTGGCCTAATGTTATTTAGTACCGTTAGAATATTTTTATTCCCACACGATTCATTCAATCAGTTCTTGTCCTATGGAGGAAATTAGTATAAATAATTGTATATTGGAACATAAGTCAAAAATCTGTGATGGGTATCTGACACTTTTTAATCCCTATTTATCTGAATTTTTTGTTTGTAATTATAACAACATTATACAATTTTTCTCCCCATAATGATTTTTTTCTATTAATAGGGCGAAAATCTTGGTTGATATGTATAACATGTAGTCCTTTATTTTGTGGTTCATTGATTACCTAGGTTTTTTCCCAATGATGAGAACCATTTTATAAGAATCTAATGTGAAAGATTAAATTTTAATTATACCTCAATTATATTATTTATATGTTTTAAGGTATTACATAGAATATTATGGATGTTTCAAGGGAGAGAAATTCTGAAATATGAGTTTTTGAAAAAAAAATGGACATTGCAGTGATGTTTCTACAATACTGAATCCTGAAGATAGTAGATTCCTAACTATATCATAATTATATGTTAATTTTTCTATATTTTGGAGTGTGGGTGGGATTTGATTTTTTATAGAAGTCTAATTCCATGGTGGCAGTTTAGGTTCTATTTGTACCTCTTTTATAATGTGTTCCCTTTTGACAAATTCAAGAAGATGATGGTGAAAGATAAAATGATTGTTTCATGATTCATTTTATATTATTAAATGTTCTAGAGAATAATGGTTCAAGTTGGTATGATGGAAATGAAATTTTTTGTTTCACATTATACCATGGTGGTTTTGGGATTGAGTTATAATGATGAAGGGACCATGATATAAGAAAATTCCACTACAAATTTGTGATGGTATAGTTATTTTCATATGTTTGAAATAACCAGAGAGAAATTGGGTGGATATAGCAATTATAATAGTATGAAATCAAAAATATCATTCAAAAAATTACAATACAATATGGTCTGGACATCACTATGCTATTTTTTGATAACCTAGGTTTTTATTATAAATTCATTGAGTCCCCTCAACTATGTCCAATTTATTAGGTCTCTATCAAAACCCAATATTACCTGTAGACTTTATTTTAGTGATCATTTATTCATGTTGTTGATATAAGGATCTATTATTCATGTGAACAATTCCTTATTATTCATGGTGAAATTACCTTCTTACTTCCTTTTTTCTTTTATTTTTATCATTCTAAATGAGGTTATGGTAGAGTTATAGAAATTTTTTTTCAGTGCTATGTTAGAAATTTTTATTTGGATAAAGATTATGGGAATTCTTATGAATATGGTGGTGTTCAATAATTTTTTCCTTATATTTCATATGTTATAGTTATTGATGATATAATTAAGGCAGGTTATTTATAATTAATCTAATTTATTGTCAATTTACATATATTATACATGATTTAGTTTTCATTGGTTTATTTATAGAAATTTATCTAATGAATATAATAAACTATTGATAAATTAATGAGTTTGGATGGTGTAATCAATCATGAATTACATGTTTCTTTGTTATTATTTTATATCATTGTTTATTGATATTGTTGGTTGTTTTTAATAGATAATGTGTTTTTGGGATTTTAGTTTCCCTTTACATGTTGAATCATATTTAATTAGTAAAAAACATAAATATGGTATTTAAAAGATGGAAAAACATTATATATATATATATGTTAGAATGAATATATATATATATATATATTGATGTATGGTCATATGAAATTGTTATTCACTATTTCTACAATTTACATACTAAAATTGATCAACTGTTTCTCTTCCTTTTTTTCATTACATCACTATGGTGAAGACCATAGCATACTCTCTTGTTGTTGGATAAATTGAAGTTGTTAGTTTTTTATTATTATGGTAATGTGAATTTTATTATTGTGGGTATAGTATAGGTGGTGTTTTGTCTTTGGGTATGGTGGATGATGTAGTGGCACAAATAGGTTAATGGAATGGTGTCTTTTATGGTAAATAGTGAGGATGTAGATGATTCTAAACTAAATGATTTAAATTAATGATCGATTAAGTGAATGTTAAATACGCCGTGGAAATATAATTATGTTATAGAATTAATATAAATATCACTAATTTTGTTTCTAATAAATGGTTTTTATAAATATGATGTACCTAAAAATTTTATTCTTTCAAAAAATTATGTGGAGAGAATTGATACATCAAGTGTCATAAATGATAAAATATGAAAGAATATTAATATTACTATTTCCAAGAAGTGGTGTTTTGTTGTTGGGTGGAGTTGTTGTTATAGGTGGCTGCATTAAGTGATCATAATGGGATTTAATGATATCGATATATTTCAATATTATGTTCACACTTCGGAAGGGATTTTGTAATATACTATATTCTATAAAATTTATTATATTTATAAAAAAATTCACTATCAGATTCAGTTAGTGTGATGGATTCCTATATAAGGTTTTGGTTTATTGCTGCTGGTTGTAGTAGAAATGCTAATATATTAGTGAATTTTATTTTAAAAATTAATGTGATAAATGAAAATTCATAATTCAAAACTCTATTGAAAAAGATATATTGATGAATTTTATAGAAAAAAATGATAATTTTGATCCTTATTGAAAAATTAATATCGATGTTAATTAGGAGATCAAAAATAGTATAAATAAGATGAATCAAATTTAGGCCCTTTTTATTGATATTGGAGTTATCTTGTGTGTAATATAAATGAGAGGGTTAATATAATTTGATAAGGGGATCAATAATAGTACATGGAGTTACCTTGTATCTCTAACCCTATATTTTAGATATATTCCTTATTATAAAATATATTGGTTTTACTGGAAACCCATGAACCAAATTCTGTTGGTTTTAACTGAAACCGAATAACAAAAATCCCATGGTTTTAATGGAAACAAAAAAACAATATACCTTAATTTTTTATTATGATATAAAGAAACCAAATTTAAAATATTGTATGAGGACAGATTATTTCTTGGAGAAAATTGGTTATAATTTCTTTATTCTATATCGCCTTAAGGATGGATACAATTTGAGAGAGAGAGATAAAAAACAAAAAGGAGAGAGACCTTAAGATTTTGAAAATAAGAATGAAATTTGATAATATAGTTTGGATAATTCTAGAAATTTTTTGTGGATGAGGAATTAAAATTATATCATCATTATAAGCTAATATAATTACCACCTGAAGACTCTTTATATAGACTTCATAATATTTATAATGTTAATTGGATGAGTGGGGGAATTAAATTGAAAAGCATAGGCTTTTGACAATCATAAAAGATTCATTGGGCGAGTAATCCTAACACCAAATAAATACATAGTAGGATCCACTAGGTAGCTAGTAGACTTCCTACAGTGAACTACATCATTAATTCCCCCATGAATTACCATGTTCACCTCCATCAGGTAGTCTGTGGTAATACTAGAGTTCAGGGAGAGTTAACCTTCACTACAATCTCTTTGGTGGGACTCTATTGGTTGGTTCACATGTATTATGAACACTAGGGAGTCTCTAATCATGTAATTGGATAGGTGATTCCACTAGAACTACATAACATTCAACAAGGTTCACCACCAATTCCAAAAATGTCACTTTATTGTTTATCTAACCTGAATCAGTAGATGTTAAATATAGAAACATATAATTTATATCCTTTAATAAGATCAAAATGTCACCATTATATTTAATTTATAGAAAACAAAATAACCATTAATTAGATCAGTTAATGTTAAACTATAGATTCTAAAAAACTGACATAAAACCATTTGATACAAAAGAGATTGTTTGTGATCATGAAAAATCCATGAGAGATAGGGGTATAAAATTTCCTCCATTTTGATGACCAAAAACAAAAAACCAAAAAAATATTGTTAATCAAGAGGTAAATATAATAATTAAAAGTAAACCCAAAAATTTGAATTAATCAATTCTACATGCTCAAGAGATTAAGATAAATATATTATACATTAATAAGAATTTGGTTGATATTTAAAGTTCAAAATACATAATCCAACATCTCCTAAAATAATAATGTAATATATTCCAATTTGAAATAAAACAAATTCCTCCCCTTTTGACACAAAATTGAATCCCATCATCCAAAAAAACCTCTATTCATTTTCATTACCCAAAAAAAACAAGGAATGGAAAATAGAAGTGATGGTTAGGGAATAAATAAGAAACTTATTCCAGGATATATACATTTAAAACATACATTTTACAAAATATTCCAAATATATAACATTATTGGAAGTGAAATAACATTAATAACATTATTATATGAGGAATTATATGATAATAAATTATTAATTAAACTACCCATATATAATAATAAAATAGCATACAAAATTTAGTACCGTGTCATTTAAAAAACTAATGGAATTAAATTAATGAAAATGGATAAGGGAAATCATTAATAATTAAAACAAATTGTAAAAATTATTTTGTAAAATAATTTCATAAATAAAAAATAAGATAATTAGGATTTGAAAAAAATTAAAGATAAAGGAAGGATGAAAAAGATATTTTTTAAAGAAAATATATCCATTTTGAGGAATACCTAGAAAATAGATATGGAGGTTAGGAGTGGTAAAAAAGATAAGTTAAATAGGTAAATTAAAAAAATTAAAAAAATCACCTATAGATTATCCCAAATCAGTAGAAAAAAATAAATATTTAGGAACCCCCTCAATCAGATCAATATATAATGATCTTAACATTGAATGATTTAATACCATATTTCATGGTTAAAAAGTATAATTTTATTTAGATGGCACAATATTATATATTAATCATGATTCATTTTATAGTCTTTTATAAATTCAAAATCAAGTGGATTTTGATACCCTTGAGGGATAATTAGTGATAGATAATAAATATTTATAAGTCAAATGTCATTTTGTCCACTGATATTTAATAAAAAATATTTAGGATCCCTGATATTTTTAAAATGTTAACTTATATTAGATATTTTACAAGAGAGATGAATGATTTTTTGTAGACCAAATTAGGACTTTTAGATGTCACATTCATGTATAAGATACAAATTTTTTTTAAAATAATTAAAAAAACTTATTTAAAAAAGAACTATTTAAAAGTTTGTCATTTTTTTTGAATACATGAAAATATCTGAAAATTCAAAACCATAGTTTTTTATGTTATCAAAATGAGAACCAAGGATCATGTTACTGTTGTTTTAAATATTAGTTAGTTTACAAAGATATATTTTGAGATAATTGATTTCACATTTCATGATCCGATTGATTTTTAAATTTCAATACCTAATCTTACTTTTCATTTAAAAAAATATCATTTTCATTATGAAAATTATTTTTTTGTTAATAATTTAATTATATGTATTCTAATATTAATCAACTTTTGAATGGATTTCTTTACAATAATATTTATTTTCATTTTATTGTTAAGAAAATAATTAATAATTTTTTTTATTATAATAATTATAGGTTATTGATGTGAGTTATAAATAAGAAAACTAACACCATCACTTACCTAGATAAGATTCATGAGGAATTAAGGAATTGATTTTATTGATTAAAATGTTAAAATATAATCTTCTTTATCACTCGATGATGAAACTATATGGTCTTTCCCACCTTTCATTGTATAATTATCCATTTTATTGAATTTCAAATTGATTATGATGTGACCCTTCTTTTTGAAAAATAGTAAAGATAATTATAGAATATCCAGTTGTATTTTTTTATCACATCAGAAGGATTTGTTATTTTTGTTTTGATTATTTATATTTCATCTCAAGAATTCAATATTGGTATTGTTATTGAGTCACTTAAAATGGAATAATTATCCTATATTTATTTGAAATTAGAATAATTTTTTTATTATTTATCTTATTTTTCATCTTTTGTCAACTTTCTTATATATCATCAATTTTTATGTAATAATTTAGATATTGGGTTCTTTCAGTGGTATATATTTTATTTCATTTTATTATTTTATATTAATTAGATTTTGATCCCAGATGAATGGAAATAACCATATAATATTATTTACACATTTTTCAATCTATAAATCATAATTAATATACTTTATAAAATAAAAAATGTTTGTAGATCAGGTAAACATATCAATAATAGATCCATTTGAATGCATGGAAAAACATTTTATGTCTTCTCTAAATATATCCAATATAATGTCTTTAACATTATTAGTACCTTTATAAATTACTTATTAAGTGTTTTTATATTTCATCATTATTTTAAAAATAAGAAATATGATAAATTCAACTCTTTTCAATCATGAAATAGAGATAATTTATGGCCCTTCCATTTGGAATAAAATTAGTATTTTCTATAAGAGTCTATTTATTATCATATAAATTTCATAGGGTATAACTAAACATAACAATTTTGAAAATAAGATAAAATATTACACTAAGAATGTTATACAAGATATTTTTCTAATAATAATAGTTTGAACCATTAAATCAAGGATCATGTCAAAAGTAATGTCCTTTTGGGACAATTTTGAAACAAATATTCCGTTCAGAAGAATAAATCTCTAAAATAAATTTTTATTTTGAAAATAATTTATTTTTTAAAATTACATTATTAATAAAAATGAACTCTTTTAAAACCAAAATATAGTTACCTTTGAAATTATAAGAGGGATTGAATTTATTTATTATAAATTAGAGGGATTAATTCATAAAAAAATTTATAATAATATTGAAATTATAAAGTGATGAAATTGATAAAGCAATAAAATATCAATTTTGACCGGTATTAAAATATTAATATCAAATTGCGAGATAATGTTGGTGGAAAATGGATGAATAAAAAATAATATATTTTTTGGAATATCATTATATGAATGATTCAATGTGTAAAATAAATGACATAGTGGAAAAAATGTGATACGGAGTTCGAAAATGAATCCTATAGAATGTCTCCACACCTAAATTTGAGAGATATGTATTATTTGACCTTCATTTAATTTTAACAGAAACTGAAAAACCGACTTCCATTTACTTAATGAAAACAAAAGAAAATACATACCTTGGATTTAATGAAATCAAAAGAACCAACTTCCCTTTCATTTTATCGTTGATAGTACGAAAAAAAAGTAGATATTGGGATTAGAAGAGATGGTTTTATTGCTGAAAACACATTACTTTTTTTATCTACCTCCCTATAATGATGGATGAAATTTGATAAATATGATGATATATAAGGAATTATGATATCCTGTGAGATAATTGATAGATGAATTGTATTTTGAGGTGACTTCTTGGAGAATGATTGATATTAAATATCAATAATATATTTCAATTCAACTATCACCATTAGATCAGATCCAATCTTCCCAAGGGAGGTCGAGCTAAGGCATTAAATAGATGAGTATGGAATTTTTTGACAAAAAAAAAATTGAATCCTAAAACCAAAAATATTGATATTACTAGATACATGACATCCTCTATAGATAATATGATTGATTTTATAGAGGAAATATCTTTTGGAATTCCACAAAATGATAAATTGCACTCCACCACTAGGCAGCCTATGAAACATCTGTAGTTAGGGGTTCTTCTACAATCACCATTAACTAGATGGTAGGACCCTAATGGGTGGTCAATGGGTATTGTATAAACCAAGGAGTAATACATCAGGGTATAAGATGGCCATTGGAACTTTAATATCTTAATCTTCACCTCCATTAAAATCCTTCTATGGTTTTTTCGACTATATTTTGAGGACATTAAAAAATGAAATAGTTAATTCCACGATGATAACATGATCACATAGTCAGAATTGAATTGACTATATGTTCACATAAAATATCAAATATATACCTACATTAAATTAAAATTGGGGACTCAAAAAAACTCAAATCAAATCATTAGAGGGAAAATAAATTGTTCGTGATTTTTAAATTACCATTATAAAGGGAGGGGTATAACACGTGCCATTTTACAAATTGACTAGATGTATGTGATATTACTATATAGCTACACCCACTTCCTTCTACAATATTATAAATTTAGTTTAGGTTATAATGGCCTAAGGTAATGATATGTATAGGTTTGGTAGTGATGAAGTGATGATACTATCGTTTGGTAATGTGTTAGGGGTGTAAATGGTTTTTGTATGTGAAGAGGTTTTAGTATTTATTTTTTGGGTATGATATTTTTAGTTTTGGTTGGAAAATAGTTTTTGGGATATAGTAAGTTATAGGTGTTATATGGTTATGTTTTATGTGTCCATATGTAAATGAAAGGTAAGTAAAAGACATGATGTAAGATGTTGGGGAATGAAGATGACAAGTTATGTGTAGAAACATGTGGGGAGTTTCTTCTTAAAATATTTATTTTATTATTATGTTACTGTTTTTTGGAATTTTTTTAGTAATCATTATTTTTGATAGGTTTATAATTTATCAGTTATTTTTTACATGTCTTTTAAGTAAATTATTTATGGAGACATTCATATACATATTCCATATTTTCAATAATGAGTATCAAGTGGAACATATTGAGTATACTAGTATTCTCTCTCATATCTTATATAATATATTTTTTAATATGTTAATGATGAATTTGATTATTGGGATTAACAATGTTGAATTATGGTGATCTTTTTAGTAAGCTTCACTACTTTAGTAGGTTGGTTTCTTTTTTTACTATTTTTTTGTTTTATGTATTACATTACAAAAATTTTATTCTAGGAATTATTTTATATACATTATTTTTAATTTATTGGGGTTTTTAATTCTATATTCTTAGGATTATGAGGATTATTTCTCCCAATATTATTATTTTCTACCCTCAATTCTAGTTTTCAACCCATGGCCTATTAGAGGCCAACATTGGGGGTTGTAACTGGCTACCCTATCATCCCAAGAATGGTTTTAATAATGATTACATATGACAATAGTTTCAAAATATAAGTATGTGTTAATTATTTAAGATTTCATTATTTATGATTTTGAAAAATGAAAAATTTAAAAAGTGGAGAGGGTATATAAAATTATAATTTAGTATCATTTTTATTTTTTTAATTATTGAGGTCATTTGGTTTTATATATATAAATACTGTAAAATGGGAATTTTCGAATTGTACATAAACATTAAATAATTTTTAGATTATATCATTTATCATGGAATGTGTTTTGCTTCCCAAGGATGTGAACTCAGGAGATAATGGGATGGTGGATTTTTTTGAAATATTTGAGTATATAAAAATTAATTAATTAATTAAATCTAATATAGAATTGTTTGTAAGAAAATATTATTAATTATATTGGTTGGGTTATTGATGGATGGGATGAAAAAAGTAATAGTAATATTTATTTTTAATACTATATTTATTGTGGTCAATTAATATTGTCATATAATATTGGAAATAAACTAGTTAATATCATGTTTTAATAAGTGGTTAAAAATGATATATTAAATGATGGAGGTAAATGGAAACTTATAAATTGTGAAAGTACCTAATTTTTTTCACTCAAATCAATTTTCCCTCATTATTTCCATTGGTGAATTATATTGGGCATTCCAAGGTGTAGAGAACAAATCATCTGAAGAGTAGGAAAATCTAAAATATTCACAAATTAGATTATATAATGATTAATCACCAATATTGGTGGATTATATTGGGAATTCGAGGAAGTTATGGTAGTGAAATATAAATATTCAAAAATTAAACCAGTTAGATTATATAATGTTTTTTTCTATAATGAGTAATTGATTTATGTTGGATCAGGTTTTTTTTTTCAAAAGAATAAATTCATGGTTAAATATAATAATGATAATGATCTTCATCATTCATCATTATTATTGAATATAATAATATACATCATTGATTAATTAAATTACAATGATAGAATGGAGAATATTTATATTAGGGGAAGATATTGAAAATGTATTATTCCCATGTATATGGGTAAAATGTAATTTCAAAAATTTTGTGGTGGTATTTTGAGGAGACGACGCATCCTCAGAAATGTTCTCATTTAAAAAAATTAACCTCTATCACGAACCAACATTGGGTCACCCCAAATTGGTTACTTTATCTAGATAATAGAATAACTGAGGAACATTCTCAATTACCCTGGGGTGGAATGTAGTTCAATATAATAATATGAAATCATCTAGTAAAGAACTCACCCAATAAATGATAGATGAAACAGAGCACACAGCTGGAATTCTGGCATGACAACTCTATAAAACATAGTTTCATACACGTCACCAAATAACATATATAGAATCCAGAAAAACATGGCATAACCATAATAAAAAACAAAAAATAAAAAAATATAAAAAAATATTTTAAAATGTTGACACCTAGAATCTAAGTGATCACTATGGCCAATATTTCCACTACATATAACAGAAACCAAAATACCTAACATGATGGTCACCATCTGACACACAAACTATCATGTTCCATGATTTATCTAAAAAATAATCATGAACATACAAAATTTCATGGATATATTGACGCCAAGTGGAAAGTGTTGGGTGTGAGCATAATACATCATTATAGGTAATTAGTATAAATTACATAAATTTAATTTCCTAAGAAACAAAAAAATTCAATTTAAAAATGATGTTTGAGCATTTGTTTATTATTATTTAAAGAAAAAAATATAATATTTCTCATAAAACAATATGTTAAAATCAAAACATATTTCAATGAAATATTTAAATATTAATTTTAATTTTAGGATATTTCCTTTAAAATCCCACTTTTAAAAACCTTCACCACCATATTAAAATATGCTTGGGAATAACTAACTAGAAAACATCAAAAAAATGAACAAAACCAATAATGTAGTAATGAAATATAGAAATATTAAAATTCCAAAATAATTATGAAAATGTCGAATATAGCGAAGAAGATTAAAAAAGTAATATATTTTGGAAATAGAAAAATAAAGGTATCCATAGTCAATTCATAAACATCCCATGAGGTGACCTTAGATATACTCTATTAATGATCTATAACATCTTGGAATGGGTTCCAGGCACTAGTGACTCGAGTTGGACGACCACATGACCTCAAGAGCATCTCTCCATATGATATAGGTTTATAAATGGAAATAAGGGTATATTATCAATCATGGTGATATTATAACCTATTTTTTTCTATAACTCGATGTACACACAAATGGAAATAAATAGATAATAATGGAAGCATGTGAATAACCATATAAAGAACAATGTTTCAAGATAACCAAAACAAGTGATAGAATATTAAACTAAAAGGGAAACAATTAATTCTAATGTACATGACATGATTCAATATTAAAAACCCCAAATTAAATAATGAAAAAGACTACACCTATATATGGTCCACGACACCAAGTCTGGTTCCATCACTATGGTTTATCCCAATCATCCTTCATATAATGGTCCATTTACCATATTCTGCCCTGAAAACATGGAATCTATTTGGGTACAGATCAGATAAACTGAATGGGTAATGAGTATATATTAGTAGACCAACACCAATAGTGTCGAAACAAATATAGTCAAATAAAAGTTTATGAAATTTTTTAAAGAGATACGTAAAATTCATAAATAAATAGATATAATGTAATCTTATATTCTTTATTTAATCATATTACCTTCAGGGTTCCGAATGATACACATACCTCAACACTAACTTCAACTCATTTCCTAACCCAAGGAGTTCCCAATGTAATATCATATTTCAATACCTCAATTGAATCATTCTGGAGTTCGAAGTATTCTCATGTTAGATCATATCTCAGAGTAACATTATTACCAATATAATTTAACAATTAATAACCATGTTATCATTCATTAAACCATACAATTTTGATAACCATATTACTATCCTCATTTCACAATTAATTTCTATGTTACTATTTATTAAACTAGACAATATAGATGACCATGTCACCATTCTTATTTCACAAATGAATGACCACATTACCATTCTTTTAATAATACAATTTTGATTACTATGTTACCACTGTTTATTTCATGTTGAATGACCTTGTTACTATTCACAAATCACACATTAGAATGGACATGTTACCATTAATTAATTCATAATTAATTAAACAATTAATTATCTACACCAATGTCATTACTAGTTCAAAAATTACATTAAAAAATTATTCCATTAGTTGACACAAAATTTAACTAATCACAATAATAAAATTAATTAATTTCAACATTAATTAATCTTATCAGTTTCTCTAGTCAATTCATCAATTTACAAATCACATTAATGACTTTAATAACTTAAATAATTAACTAATCACCTCCAAAACTATATCTAATTCCATAATTATATTATCACATTAATTTCATTAGAAATTCAACAGTTAGATTATCACAAAAAAACCCTTAATTAAATTCCCTAATTAGTAAATCATGTTAATCCTATTAATTAATTGATCAATTAATTAATAAATATCCACAGACTCAAAATATTATAATTAATTGAACAATTATTTATTCATATCAACAGTCTCAATATCTCATAATCAATTCAACAATTAATTTTCTCAAATTATTATTTTTTCAATATCTCTTAAATAATTCAACAATTAATTATCCAAATCAAAAATATCAATACCATGGAATTACTTCTTCAATTTATTTTATATCAATTTCAACAACATAATAGTACCAACTAATTAATTTGTTAATTAATTATTTTAACTCTTTCAATTGAATTAACCAAAAAAAACCCATTAATTAATTCATCAATTAATTAACTCGTTATTGAATTAAATAAATAAATTATCATATTGGTCACAGAAATTAATGCATCAATTAATTAATCGAATTAATTAGTTAATTAATTAAATAATCACGTTTCTCACATTAATTTATTTTTAAATTAATTAATAAAATTATTTAATACAAGAATTAAATAATCACATTGTTCACATTGAATAATTTTTTAATTAATTAATCCCATTATTTAATTAAACAATTTTATAATCACATTGGTCACATTAAATAATTTTCTACTTAATTAATCACAATATTTAATTAGACAAATAAATAATCCTATTACTCACATTAATTAGTTTAGTATTTTATTAATACCATTATTCAAATCCACAATTAAAGAATCACATTGTTCAAATTAATTAATTAATCCCATTATTTAATTTAGCAATTAAATAATCACATTACTCATATTAATAATTTCACAAATTAATTAATCATATTATTTAATTCAATAATAGAATATTCGTAATGCTCACATAAATTAATTCACCATTTAATTAATCCAATTATTTTATTAAAAAATTATATAATAAAAATAAACCGAGTAATTAATTCATCCATTAATTAATTCTATCTCAAATAATTCAGTATCACCAAATAATTAATCAATTAATTGTTTTATCCCCATTAATTAAACCACCCCAATTAATTCTTTAATTATGTTTTCCATATTAATCAATTTAATAATCATAACTATACCCAATAATTAATTACACAATTAATTATCTATATTTAAGAACATCAATATAATAATAACTAATTTATTAACTAATTATTCAATTTAAACAGTCTCTAACTCGCCATAGTCAATTCAAAAAAATTAAACCAAATCAAAATTTCATAATCTCATAATTAATTCACTAATAAATTATTCAATTCCTTACATTAATAACACATTGTCAGTTATACAACTATTTATCTAAAATCCACAATCTTGATATCTCATAATTAATTCAAAAATTAATTATTCATGATTTAAAATCCCAATATCAAAATTTATCATATCTTTTAATAAATTAAATCAAAAAATTAACTAATTTAATAAAAAATTCGGTTGATAAACACTTATTACCATTATATATTTACTTACTTAAAATTTAACAAATACTATGGGTCTTAAATTTTAGACCACCTGCCACAAGAATGATGATGATAAATGCTCACCAGCAGAAAACCCCAATTTGAAACAGATCAACCCAGAATGAGAAGATGAACACGGTCTAGATCCAAACCCTAAATCCACAGTTAAATGATACAAGATCTCTTAAATCATTATCTGAATTCAAAAATCTGTGTTCTAGATTCAACAAATCAAGATCTAGATCCAAAAGTAGGTAAACATTTTTATTTTATTTGGGAAGAGGAGTGGAAGAGAATGATATACAAAAATGATAAGAACTGCTATACCACGGAGGTGCACGGAGGGTCTTCACTCAAAGGTAGAGGTACAAAGAGAAGCGTTAGACAAAGAAAAAGTTTCTCTGAGGAGTTTTGATCCAAGGTAGAGGCTCTTAGGAGGATCTTTGGTCCATAACAAAGTTGAGTGGGGCTTATGCAGAAATGAAGAGTGGGTTCCATGTCCCTATAGTGGGGGAGAGTCATGTCTATAGGTTTATGAGGTGCTATTTTCATGACATTAATATATTAGGCATCATAATTACATGACATCAATTTTTATTTCATATAGTGTAAGAATCATAACTCATATCCACTTTCTGTTCTTAATTTCTATCAGACATTTAAAAAACAATTAATAAAGATCACATAAGGTATAATTTTATAACACATGGTGTAATCATACACTTGTAGTAATCTTTCACATGATTAAATCTAACTACACTTGGTGAAATCAAATTTCTTGACATGTCAACTTGTGGAGAAAGATATTTAGAGGGGGGTATAATCAAATTTTGTGAAATGTATTCTTATGGTCAAAACCACTTATAAGGGGTATAATTTTTCATGGTTTTTATTTATGTTTAGTCGTGAATTAAATTAGTAACAACCCATATAGATATAAAATATAAAAATATTCAAAAATGGAAGAGGATGAGGTTTTAAAATCTTCCCACCTTATTACATCTCGTCCTCATTTCACATCCAAGACACAAATAATAGTCATGTTCATAGAAATTCTATAGGTTATAATATATCTTCCTCAATCTATACTCCCATGCATCTGTAATATTTTATGTAAAAAGGATCATACCACTGATCTCAAACATTTTCTTCTCTCTCCAATGTTTCCTCATAAACCCATCTGTGTCTCCACAATACACTAACTAACAATATAATATTTCCTCGCAGAAAAATTTTTCTATGAACAAACACATGTTTTATATTCTCTTTAAGGAACACATATTTCTCAATCACAACTTCCATAACATACCTGGAACAATTACTAAATAACTATTCCCAGAAACCAGAAGAAACCATCCAACATTTGATGATATAATTTCCATAAAAAATCCATCTAGAAAAAAAGTAAATAAACCAACTCCAAGGCCCACCTGGACTTTCCCCAATGAATTTAAATATGAATCTTATTTTTTCCTCATTTTCATTATGATGGAACATCTTAAATCCCATGTTCATTATCCATGCACCATATACTGACACATCACTCCCTGTCATAGGAGCATTGTTAACATCGGTTGTCTAGAAAATCAACCACCATGACCCATGGACCATGGTATTTATCAACCATTGGTCCCTCATGTAGACATTATACATAGTCTAATGATGGTTAACATTTCACCATCCATCTCTACATATATACCTCTTTGTATGATAAACATTTATGGGGCCTCATATCCTAGAAAAACACATTTAGGTGGCAATGCATAGAGCCAGAGCTTTCTTAGAATAACCAAGATAATGTCCATGAAGGGGAAATGATCATCACTAATTAAAATTACACTATGAAATTTTGGACCAATACCACAAACAATTTCCATCACAATTGTTACCACCCACTCTAGAAACATTTTAACTTGTCGAAAGTCTCATTCTTTCATTCTCACTATTATATTACCTCACCGATCTAAAACCAGATGGCTCCCCACAAAACCTTGAACGGAATGCACGCACTAGTTAACTCTCATAGCCCAAACCACCCACTCATAGGTCTGAATAAACATTTTAATCCATTAAAAACTATTGTAAGATTCTTATCTTCAATAGTGTGTATGACATGTGACAACAAGAGCATAATTTAATATAATATCTTTATACTTTATAATATATTTAATATTTAAAATATATTCTATATATTTCAATACATGAAAAAATTATTTAGCTTTAAATGAACATGAAACTGGGTTAGCTTAAATAATACTCAATAACAACTTTCATTTATTTCATGAGATACCTGAAAAAATAATATTCTGCTATGGATTGTGCTATATGCAACATCGAGTCTTACCAAGAAACAATCTCTAGGTAAAACATTATTATTTAATATAAAAAGATATAAACTCAATGTTGTGAATAATATTCACTAAACATTCAAAATATATTATTTATACCACTAAATAATTGTTTAAAAATAAATTATAAATGAATATCAGAAACAATTGAGCATTAAGAGCAAAATTTTATAGACAATATTTTTTCTTACAAATATGTTTTCCCCTAATAAGTTAAATTATTAACAATAAGTGAGTCATGTTAACGTAATAAATATGTTACATATTCAAAAAATTATTTTTTTATATTCATCCAATATATTTGGTAAGCATAACATTAGATCAATCCAAATAATTCACCTAAAAACATATATTTTTATTCAGGCATTTTAAACTACCTTTTAATTGAAAATATATTTTAAATATTAATTTTGACATAATTATGAGTTTAGTTTGATAAAATAATCATTATTTTGGAATTAAAAATTTCCAAATTATCTTAGGATACATTTTTCAAATTTTATCGACATATTTCATATTTTTAGTGAATAGTTAACTATAATGAATTTTAGATAAAAATTATAATTTTGTTTAAATAATTATTAATGTTAAATTATATTATAAATATGTCTTAAATACAAAATTGCTTCATTTATGACTCGATTAATATCATTTATTTCATTATAATCAATATAGATATTAAATTTAATATAAAAACATAACAATATTTGTATCATTTTTCTACTAAAACAAGTTAATCCATCTATCTACGATATTAGCATTAATCTTAATTTTTCCACTTATGTGATTTGAATTTCAAAAATCCTTCATGAAAAATATTAATAAATATTATATTTTTGTTCTAATATGATCAACATAATTTTTGACAAAAATGACTAGTGAAATTTATTAAAATTTATTACAATGATTATGGTGTAATTAGGCTTCAAATTGAACAAAAACCTTATGTTTAGGGGCCCAAATGTTCTATCCACCTTTCCAAAACCAAGACGTAAATTATTTAAAAATATGTGAAAAACTAAATTATTTTCAAGAATACAATGTGTGTCATTTTCCATCCCTATAAATGGCCGACACCTCTAGCCATTACTCAAACCTCTCAAAAAACTTAAGTCCATCCAATACCAGACCAAATTGTTTCAAAAAATCCATCCCCATGACGTAAAATATTATATTTTTTAGAGATAAATCCATGGAAGCTTTTGGTAAACGTCATAAGAAGTTACCTTATTAATAGGTAATGTCTTTTCTCAATCTATCTCATTTCATTTACATTATCCAACTCCTAAAATATGATTATTATTTCTTTATGTTACAAAAAAATATAATAATAAAACTATTATGTTTTTATTCAGGTATTTTATCCTAAAAATACACACACCACCCTCTAATGGGAAATGAATATAATGATTTTTTGGACAACAAACTATTGCCTCACAAAATGATATTTGTTTATTCATCAATTATAACCACACATGGTGACCATTATGTTGTAAAAATTGATTATTTATGTTAAATACGATATTTATTATGTCTTTATACTTTTTTAAATCTTTTATAATAAATAAATTTAGTACATTCCATTTTACGTTAATACAATAACCTATTTTGAGATGTGTAGACTACCGCCCCCTCAATGCGATGGGATTCATTCACACGATACATGGAATCTATAAATGATTGTTATAATATAAAAAATACAAGAAATAAAAAAAACTATATTATATTAATGAAATAATTAACTTTATGGATATATATATATAATTTTTATTAACCTTCATACACAAGAAAAGAGATAATGTCATCTGCGGAAGTGTTGACTACCGCCTCCTCAACATGATGTGATTCCCTTTACATCATAGAAATATAAGTAATAGTATATGAGAACAAAAAATGTGGTATTTATTATATAATTATAATTATTTAAAGATTCTTATTACTTACCATCATTCCGCATAAATCATTTAAGAATGGGAATGTTACTCATGTGTACGTATGACCTACTGTCTCCATGAATGTAACATTGATTCATTTTTTCAAAACTATATTTAATAAATTATTTTAGTTGTATAAATTATGTAAAAATATGATAATTATTTCACAGTTTTAATTGTAGTGATGTTATATAGTGAACCCATTGAAAATAGTTGACCACAAAATGTTGTTTTGACACATAAAATGAATTTTTTCAAAAAAACCAGACGTAAAATTTAATGATATAGTAGTGGTAAAAAAACAATGTAATTAGTAAAATAAAATAAATTAGAAGCATGAAAATGTTTTTGATGAAATTATAAAATTAAAATATGTTAATTATAATGAAATTTAAATGATGTTCACATGAATGGAAACACAAGGTAAGGGATTATTTTCTCACTTTAATTATATGAGGCATACTTAATTATTGTACACATAATTTATTACAGATGTTTTACTTATATATATTATCTTCATGTGTATTAAATGTGTTATTTTATGATTATTATATTTGGTTTTACCAATCCATTTGTTACTATATTATTAATGATTTTCATCTCAATTTGAAATCATTGAGATTAAAGTCATATTCCCTACTTACTTTTTTTTGGCATATCTACTGATCGTTTTGATAAATTATATCATAAATCTACTTATTATGACAATATTAAAAGATTAATATAAATTCATACCATTATGGTGATTTTTATTTTTTTGTTTCAATGTGGTATAGGATACTTTGGAATGTTTAAAGATTATTCTCCTTAATTGTTCCTAATCTCACTTCCTTTTGTGACTGTTAATTTTCATTTAAAAATAATTTTATTGTAATCAATTATCATTGTAAATTTAATATAATATTCATATTATCATTAAATGATTCTTAGTATTTACAAAGAAATATACCCTTTATCATATGGTTTTTACATTGATTATTATATGATAAATCCTTATTTCTCCTTCAATATGGGTATTTCAATAGACATATTATTTATTTTTGTTATTAAATATGTGGAATACGGTGTACAAGAGGTTATGGGTGGTTCCGAGACATAATATAGATCCTTGATGAATCATTAGGTTTTCATGAGACAAACCAGTTACACAAATTAAATTGAGGATAGATCTACAGTTTTTAGCTGTCTTGAGGATATATCTTAACAGTTATAGGTCCCTAAGTTCCTTAGACATGACTTCCATTGAGAAAACATTTCCCATGTAGTAGTTTAATTTATTATTAATCCATGATATTTTGCGTCGATATATATATGGATACAGTTCAGTTCAGTTCATTGACTAATTGCTTATGTTTTTTTCAATACTTTCCAGATTTTTTTTCCTTATCTAGTTATTTGAAAGGCTTGTTTTTCAGTTATTATGTTTCCATATTTTTTACATACTTCGATTTAGTTTATTTATTACATAGCATGTGTGACCTGTAATTTAGCATTCCATATGAACTATTCTCATTGATTTAGTATTGCATCCCCTATATATTTTTTAATTATAGATTATTTGAGATCACCCTTCATAGGTATGTTTTCCCAAGAATCCAAGAAGGTTAAAATTATAGAAATCGAGCAATATACTATAGGGATTACTATAATCCTTCTGTTGTTAATTTTTTAGAAGAATTTTTTTTTGTAATTAGTGGATCCATTTTTAATGCAATAATAATTTTTGTGTTTTGTTTACAAAGACTACTATACTAGTCTATCATTCAAGACATGATTTTTTTAATCAGGACAATGTATTTTGTAGCAGACACAGACTCTAGGTAATCTAGGGTTGGGTCTATATAGTTGGTATATGAGAAATTTTACTAGAAACCATGAGATCTAGATTCAGGAAAACAAAAATTTGATAACAATATGTGAAAAACTTAATTATTTTCAAGAATACAATGTGTGTCATTTTCCATCCCTATAAATGGCCGACACCTCTAGCCATTACTCAAACCTCTCAAAAAACTTAAGTCCATCCAATACCAGACCAAATTGTTTCAAAAAATCCATCCCCATGACGTAAAATATAATATTTTTTAGAGATAAATCCATGGAAGCTTTTGGTAAACGTCATAAGAAGTTACCTTATTAATAGGTAATGTCTTTTCTCAATCTATCTCATTTCATTTACATTATCCAACTCCTAAAATATGATTATTATTTCTTTATGTTACAAAAAAATATAATAATAAAACTATTATGTTTTTATTCAGGTATTTTATCCTAAAAATACACACACCACCCTCTAATGGGAAATGAATATAATGATTTTTTGGACAACAAACTATTGCCTCACAAAATGATATTTGTTCATTTATCAATTATAACCACACATGGTGACCATTATGTTGTAAAAATTGATTATTTATGTTAAATACGATATTTATTATGTCTTTATACTTTTTTAAATCTTTTATAATAAATAAATTTAGTACATTCCATTTTACGTTAATACAATAACCTATTTTGAGATGTGTAGACTACCGCCCCCTCAAGGCGATGGGATTCATTCACACGATACATGGAATCTATAAATGATTGTTATAATATAAAAAATACAAGAAATAAAAAAACTATATTATATTAATGAAATAATTAACTTTATGGATATATATATATAATTTTTATTAACCTTCATACACAAGAAAAGAGATAATGTCATCTGCGGAAGTGTTGACTACCGCCTCCTCAACATGATGTGATTCCCTTTACATCATAGAAATATAAGTAATAGTATATGAGAACAAAAAATGTGGTATTTATTATATAATTATAATTATTTAAAGATTCTTATTACTTACCATCATTCCGCATAAATCATTTAAGAATGGGAATGTTACTCATGTGTACGTATGACCTACTGTCTCCATGAATGTAACATTGATTCATTTTTTCAAAACTATATTTAATAAATTATTTTAGTTGTATAAATTATGTAAAAATATGATAATTATTTCACAGTTTTAATTGTAGTGATGTTATATAGTGAACCCATTGAAAATAGTTGACCACAAAATGTTGTTTTGACACATAAAATGAATTTTTTCAAAAAAACCAGACGTAAAATTTAATGATATAGTAGTGGTAAAAAAACAATGTAATTAGTAAAATAAAATAAATTAGAAGCATGAAAATGTTTTTGATGAAATTATAAAATTAAAATATGTTTATTATAATGAAATTTAAATGATTTTCACATGAATGGAAACACAAGGTAAGGGATTATTTTCTCACTTTAATTATATGAGGCATACTTAATTATTGTACACATAATTTATTACAGATGTTTTACTTATATATATTATCTTCATGTGTATTAAATGTGTTATTTTATGATTATTATATTTGGTTTTACCAATCCATTTGTTACTATATTATTAATGATTTTCATCTCAATTTGAAATCATTGAGATTAAAGTCATATTCCCTACTTACTTTTTTTTGGCATATCTACTGATCGTTTTGATAAATTATATCATAAATCTACTTATTATGACAATATTAAAAGATTAATATAAATTCATACCATTATGGTGATTTTTATTTTTTTGTTTCAATGTGGTATAGGATACTTTGGAATGTTTAAAGATTATTCTCCTTAATTGTTCCTAATCTCACTTCCTTTTGTGACTATTAATTTTCATTTAAAAATAATTTTATTGTAATCAATTATCATTGTAAATTTAATATAATATTCATATTATCATTAAATGATTCTTAGTATTTACAAAGAAATATACCCTTTATCATATGGTTTTTACATTGATTATTATATGATAAATCCTTATTTCTCCTTCAATATGGGTATTTCAATAGACATATTATTTATTTTTGTTATTAAATATGTGGAATACGTTGTACAAGAGGTTATGGGTGGTTCCGAGACATAATATAGATCCTTGATGAATCATTAGGTTTTCATGAGACAAACCAGTTACACAAATTAAATTGAGGATAGATCTACAGTTTTTAGCTGTCTTGAGGATATATCTTAACAGTTATAGGTCCCTAAGTTCCTTAGACATGACTTCCATTGAGAAAACATTTCCCATGTAGTAGTTTAATTTATTATTAATCCATGATATTTTGCGTCGATATATATATGGATACAGTTCAGTTCAGTTCATTGACTAATTGCTTATGTTTTTTTCAATACTTTCCAGATTTTTTTTCCTTATCTAGTTATTTGAAAGGCTTGTTTTTCAGTTATTATGTTTCCATATTTTTTACATACTTCGATTTAGTTTATTTATTACATAGCATGTGTGATCAGTAATTTAGCATTCCATATGAACTATTCTCATTGATTTAGTATTGCATCCCCTATATATTTTTTAATTATAGATTATTTGAGATCACCCTTCATAGGTATGTTTTCCCAAGAATCCAAGAAGGTTAAAATTATAGAAATCGAGGAATATACTATAGGGATTACTATAATCCTTCTGTTGTTAATTTTTTAGAAGAATTTTTTTTTGTAATTAGTGGATCCATTTTTAATGCAATAATATTTTTTGTGTTTTGTTTACAAAGACTACTATACTAGTCTATCATTCAAGACATGATTTTTTTTAATCTGGACAATGTATTTTGTAGCAGACACAGACTCTAGGTAATCTAGGGTTGGGTCTATATAGTTGGTATATGAGAAATTTTACTAGAAACCATGAGATCTAGATTTAGGAAAACAAAAATTTGATAACATAACCCTATTGTAGAATTTTAGGATAAGAAGAGATGAAAACCATGTCATTTTGGTAATGCATATATTATGTGGGTATTCATAGTGATACTTATCTGTCTGTATAATACATGTTGACATGGTTCTGGAATAGATGTACCTAGGAGTCACAACTCCAGAAAGGTGTTCTGGGCTTGACACAAGGTATCCAAGTGCATAAGAATGGGACTTACTACCCACCTAGTTTGACACTCCCGTAGGATTAGATTAGGATAATCCACGTTTCTTTAAAAAATCATATTGAAAATTGTGAAATTATTTAGATAATTAATAATCAAGGTTAAATATAATTTTTTTTACAAAATAAGGTGTCATGATTTAGATATCTTTTAGATAATTGTACACTTCTCTCATTTTGACTATTATTTTTTACAATATTTATTTTAGATTTAGTCAATGGTTAGAACCCGAACAATTCATGTTAACATAAAATATGAAAGACATGATGGTGAAAATGAGAAGAAAAAAATATTGATACGAGTTTAAGATATCATGTTTATGCAAAATATTTTTTCATGAAATATAATTCTCAATATATACCATTACCAACTCCTGAGTGAACTAAAGAAGGTAATTATGGAGATGATAAGAGATTTAGTGGAGGAGATTGTGTAGAAAATAAGGATCAAATTTTAACATGTGGGATGTGTGGAAGGTGAAACCTAGGAACGTTTCTCAAGGGAATAAGTAAATGCATTATGTGTGGAAATGAATGACATAAATCAAAATATTTCAGGGAAATGGAAGAGTATGATGGATCGAAATGAATCTCATCCTAAGAAATCCATGATAGTTACTTATTATAAAAGTGGGGAACCTAGACAAAAACAAATTCAATGCCCTCTTCAAGAGGATAAACGCTAGACCAAGGAAGGGTCTTTGTGGAAATAAGTTGATGAAATATTTATGTTTTGAGGTTTGTGTTGAAAACCATAGTTAAAATGTTATTTGGTGATTAAACTAAATTCTTTGATGTCCATCAAATATATTTTGGAAGTTATATTAATAGGGATTTATAAAAGGACAACCAATAAGCCTAGTGACAACTAATCAAATCTGGTAGGGTTGTGGGTCTTGATCCCATGACCAGAGGATGATAAGGGTTTCACACAAACTGCTATCTAATGTCACTCCCTTATTAAATTTCATTATTTTTGGTTAATAAATTTGAGGAATAATTTTTAATTATGAACAAGTAATATCACTATTGAGGAGTAGGGACTAATATATTGACAATAATAATTTTGGGAGATATTTAATGACAAGTAGTATGAATTGTAACTCTTTTGTTGGTCTTATGATCCTTTGCATGTATCCTTTAGTGATTTAGGCATAAAATTTTTTGTTGTTCGTTATTACTTTTTTGGAGTAATGGAATGAATTATAATTTTATGGGAGAATAATAAAATGTTATGAATGTTCATAAGAGATTGAATCTTATCATGTAATAATATTTTTCTATATTTATGTTCAAAAAAATATTACCAAACCTTATGAAAATTACTAAGAAATTTTTTTGTCCTAGTACCTAAATGTCTATTGAACTGATGGATTTCTAGATCATCATTGTTTTACGGATTTGAGTTCCTCAGCATTCCCATGACCATTCTAAAATTTGAGATTGATTACCTCATTCACTCCCTGTAAATATTTACTATTTTCCTCCAAGTATATATCTCTACATTCCAATGATTTTCTCCTACATAGAGACCTTGTTTTAAGGTATTACATATTACGTTTTCTAATTTCAATTGTATTTTTTTTATATAATTTTACATAAAAACCATCCTCACACTATGGGATTTAAATCATAAAAAGTATCAAACAATCTACAACCATGATCGACTTTAAATTGTGAAGACACAATTTTAATTAGGTGGGGAGAATGTGACACCCCAAAAAATGTAAGAACCTTGTATTCTATTCTGTGTATGACACACGACAACAAATGCGTAATGTAATATAATATTTGTATTCTTTAAAGTATATTTACTATTTATAATATATTCTGTATAGTTCAATACATGAAACACTGAGTTAGATTGAAAATCACACTACACTGGGTAATCATATGTAATATGCAACAATGACCTTCCTCTATAGCTTATGTTACATGCAAAACAAAACTTCCTTAGATAGCTTGCGCTATACGCAAAACTGAGTATTACCGAGAAATAATCTATAATTAAAACATTATTATTATTGACCATGTTATCTTTAATTTGATCATACAATTTGGTTGACCATGTTACTGTCCTTTATTTCATAATGAATGACCATGTTTCCATTCACACATCACACATTAGAATGACAGTGTTACCATACTTTATTTCAAAATTAATTCAACAATATTTTTTCCACACCAATTCCGTTACCAATATAGGAATTTGTAAAACACCACAATTACATTAGTCAACACAAAAATTAATTAATCACCAAAATAACATTAATTATTTAAACCATTAATAAATAACATAAATTTTCCGAATTAATCCATCAATTAAATAATCAGATTAATTTATCTAGTTAATTCAACAATTAACTAATCATATTAAATCCTATAGTTAATTCAACAATTAACTAATCACATCAATTACATCACTAATTCAACCATTATTTTGTCACATAAACCCCTTAATTAATTTTTCCAATTAATTAAGAATGATAATCCCATAAATTAATTTATACATTTATCAATCATTATCCAAAAACTCTAAATCCTATATTTAATTCAATAATTAATTATTCAAGTACAAAGTATCAACCGTTCATAATTAATTTTCTAATTAAATATCTCAAATTATTTATCTCAATATATCATTATTTAATCGAATAATTTATTATCATATTCACAAATTTTAGTACGTCAAAATTATTTCATCAATGAATTAATTCGAAAATTAATTAATTTGACTCATTTAATTTCATTTACACATCAAACCCCATTAATTAATTGATCAATTAATTAATCATGTTAATTATAAAATAATTTAATAATCATAGTGGACACATTAATTATTTCATCAATTAATTAATCCCATTATTTAACTCAATTATTAAAAATTTAATTTTCCCACATTAATTAATTTGTAAATTATTTATTCCCCTTATTTATTTCAATAATTACATTATCACCATTTTCAAATTAAATAATTTTCTAATTAATTAATCCAATTATTTAATTCAATAATTACATAATCGCATTTGTCTTATTAATTAATTAACAACTTAATTAATCAAGTTATTTAATTCAATAATTTAATAATTATATTTCCCACGTTAATTAATTCAAAATTAAATAATATCATTATTTAATTCCATAATAAATAATCATATTTTTCAAATTAATTAATTCTACACTTAATTTATCCCATTATATAATTTAATAATAAAATAATCACATTTCATATATTAATTAATTCACTTATTAATTAATCCTATTATTTAATTCAACAGTTAAATAATTAACATTTTCTCATTAATTTATTCCCCAATTAATTAATCATATTATTTAATTAAAAAATTATATAATCATAGAACACCCATTAATTAATTAATCAATTAATTATTTCTATCTTATAGAATTCGATGACACTAATTAATTTATTAATTAACTTTTCTATCTCCAAGAATTTAACATCCCCAATTAATTACTAAATTAATTGTTTCATATCAATTAATTTAATAATCATTACTATCATTAATTAATAAATATATAATTTATTATATAATTTATTATCCATATTCAGCATTATCAATATAAAAATAAATATTTCATCAAATAATTATCTGATTTCAAAAATCTCTAACTCACCCTAGTCAATTAAAAAATTATTTATTCCAAATCATACTTTCATAATCTCAAAATTAATTTACAAAATAATTATTCAATTCATAACATCAATATACCATAGATAATTATAAAATTAATTATCTAAAATCCATAAATTTGATATCTCATAAATAATTTAAAAATTAATTCTTTGCGATTAACAATACAAATATCCCAATTTCACATATCTTTTAATTAATAAATTCCCCATATTAGTTAATTTAATTATGAACCAAATTGATTAAAATCTAATTTCAATCTTATAAATATATTCATATAATTGTAATCAATAATATGGGATTTGGATTTTAGACCACCTACCCCAAGAAAAGTGATGAAGAATGCTCGCAAATGGAAAACCCAAATTAAAAAAAATCAACGGAGAATGAGATGATGAATGTAGTATAGATCTAAATCCTAAATACATAGTTAAAAATAGGATATCTCATAAATTAGGTTATAAATCCTATAAGACTACATCTAGATTCATTACATTTAGATCTAAAACCCAGTAGTGCATAAACAAATTTCATTTATTTGAGAATCAGAGGGGAAGAGAAAGATATATAAAAATTATAATAACACCCATACCTAGTAGGTGTGATGTGAATCTTCTCTCCATGGGGTAGGTGTGTGGAGGAGCTTCAGTCTAACGTAAATGTGCTCTGAGGAGTTTACATCCAATGTAGAGGCTCTTTAAATTAGCTTTGGTCTATGGAGCAGGTGAACATGGTAGGACGGTTTGCTTCCTTTTCACCTTACCTTCACTTATCCAGTAATTCATTTTTTGTTATTGTTTATGGATCTCCAATTCCTTCACATTGGTACTAGAACCATGGAATAAGAGAGCTTCTGTATATGCAGTCTGAGGGATGATGACTTTATATAGGGGTTTCCATACTTAGTTTTGAAATACCATGGATTTGACCAATAGATCAGAGTTGCCTTATCTATGAATCATAACTAATTATGACCTTACTTATGTTTCCCAATAAAATATGGTTGGGTTATTTGATACCCGACAGAAGGGGAATAGGGGGGTTTATGAGGAAAAGAACAGACAGTTACAAGGTCTTGTAGTGAAAGATAAGTGATTCCATATGTTTTAATGATACTAGAGTTGTTACATTAATATATATGGTCACATAATTACATGTCGTTAATTCCTATTTCATGTCATTTAATAATCATTACCCATTTTCCAATTTTCTCGAGTGAAATATCATAAAATCTTTTAAAATATTATTAATAATTACATGTAGTGTGATCATACACATGGTGAAATCTAATTACACGTGGTGTAGTTGAATTTCATAACTTGTTGAAACATGGGTTATTATAGTTATAGGGAGTTTAATCAACTTTCATGACATGTATTCATGTAATGAAAAAAACTTATAGGGCATGTAATATTTCACGGTTTTTAATTAATTTAATATGTGAATTAAATTTAAAACAACCCATTATGACCATAAATTTATAAATAGCATAATTTTAAAATGAAACGATCTAACAGAAGAACATGATGGCTTATCATAAATCCAAAGTCTATAATAAACATTCTTCACTCAACTAGACTCATTGGTGGAACTCCTTCTATGGTCGTATAACATGCCTAGTGTAAATTTAGACAATCCCATCTATAATAGAAAGTAATCCACCACCCAATTCTTTAAATAATACTCATAGGTTACCATTGATGATTATAATGTGATGTGAGGTATCTTTAAAAAAACATATCAATCAAGAATCAACATAATCTAAATAAATATTCTCAACCCGTATACTTCTAAAAATTGTTGAAAAATATAAAAATCATTTGAGAAAACTATTAAATTTCAATATAAATTCAAGATAGTGACTTACAGTTAAGGTGAAAACATTTTATAAAAACACATTATAAAGTAACAAATAGGCCTTATAATTTGAAAATAATAATAATTTTATTAGAAAAATATTCAATTAATTATATCTATTTCAAAAAATAAATTAAGAATAAATATAATTTTCCAAAGTTACAAATGGTCCTCTACATCATTTTTTTAAAAATATGAATCTAAAGTACCTTTTTAAATGTTTTTTTCAATTCATGAAACAATTTGATAACCCATGATTTAATGCAAACACCACATGAAATAATATATATATTAACACATGTATATATATATAATAATGAACATAAATATATATTTTTATATCCACATATCTATATTTATGGATGTTCATATAGAACATTAATCGAAAAAACAAAAATTCACAATTCAAGTCATGTTTAAAAACATAATATCCTCCATGTTATATCACTAAAGCCCCAAAATAGAAATTTCCAAAACAACCCAAAATTAAAATTCAAGAGCTAACTTATATTAAATATTATTGATAATCAATTGATCTAAACACTGAAATAATTTGAAAAAATATGTTAGGAATTATAATAAACAAAATACTACATTATCTTTAAAAATAAATAATCATTGAAAATACCATATATAATACCCCTTAATGTTAATACAGGTTATTCATTAAATAAATACGATTTTGAAAATCATGTTTCACAAGTAACACCAAACAAAATTAACCTTGGTACATTTTTATGAGATAAAACATTACATCATAGGATAAACATAAGTATATTTGGAGGATTTAAAAATAATTGACAATCTAAAAATTACATGTTGGATTAGTGAGAAAGAATATTCAAAATGAAAAAACAAATAATCAAATTCATCCAGTTGCAAAATCAAAATAATAACCACAATCATAACTATGGAATGAAGGATATGCATTATAACTATTGCAATTATGTGGGGAAAATTGACTGAAAGAGATGATTGATTTTTGGATATATATAGGAATAAAATTAAGACAATTATAAATATGGTCATTGAAAATATGTATATTAGAAATATGGTATCTTTAAATAATATTATTATATATACATGAATCTATTATATAAATAGATGTCCTTTATTTTTAATAACAAATATAAAATAATATATATCTTAGATAATAAATAATAAAATAAAGATATAGTATTTAAATAAAATATTTCATTATAATAATATTTCTTTCTGTTAAAAAATATATACTATTAAAATATGATATTATTTATTTATAAAATTCAAACAATTTTTTCCAAATAAACGGATTGGTATGATTATATATTTGAACATAAACAATTATTTTAAACGATATTTTGAGATGATTATTTAATATTTTAGTAATATTTTGCAAATAATTATTTTTATGTGTTTTGTATTTTTAACATAAATGGAATTGATAAATTTCAAATAATTATAACAATAAAATTTTCTCAATATATTACAAAATATATCAACCCAAATTTAATTGGAAATTAAATTGAACGAATATTGAGAACACAAAAACATTAAAAAGTCAATTTTCTATGGAAATATTCTTTCACAATATTGTAAATTTTTTTAAAAAGATAAATTCAAAAAAATTGAATTTAAATTTTAAAAAATGAACATAATTTTTGGATTAAAATTAAATATCATTTTTCAAGAAATTTTTTGATGAAAAATATAATTTTTCTTTGAATAATACAAAAATACTATGCTTACAAATACCATAATATTTATTACATCACTAGAATATAAAAATAATTAAAATATTTATGAAACAATTTTACTAATAAAATAATTATTTAATTTAAAAAAGTATTCATTTATAATTTAAATTTTAATTTATAATCATATAATTAAAATGATGGAGCCTATATGATTTTATTTGCAAAAATAATTGTTTTTATGACTCATACATTTATTATATTAAAATTGTTTTTTATCAAGGATAAAAATTTATAATAATATAATTATTTTATTGTTTTTAGTTATCATATTTAAATTTTATATCAAGGATAATTTCATTTTGGGTCCTAAAAACTAGGTATCAAGGTTAAAAAATTGATAAAATGGAAAAGGTCAATTATTAGAAAAATAATAAATTTGAAAATGAATAAATATCTCAAAAACATATCAATTATTTGGGAGGATGAGATTAATATTAGAAAATAAACATCCCATATCTATAACTTTCCTCTTTAGGATACACATTCATTTGATAATGACATGCCTTTAAAATAAATTTATGAATATTTAATGAAATGACATTCCCTTCACTTATAAAAGGATCCTCTGTCCACCCATTCTTAGATAAAAAAAATATAATTATCCTCACTAATATGTATAATTAACTTCCAAAATAATACTCTCCCATGTTATTGAACTTTTTTTACATAGAATTTTGTGAATTCCATTTTAAATCGAGAATTTTTCAAATAGGAAATCAAATTCTTAAATATAAGTATTTTCTATTGTATTACCATCCATATATTTCTTCTTATTTGAATTTTTTGTCATTATATTTTACTCACTAAAATATTATTAAATTATTATTATTATTATTATACTTAAATTTTTATATGTATATTTAATAACCCTAAACTAACATTAAAATTTTTCTTAGAAAAAAATGAAAAACAATTATGGTACATGCAGACTACCACCTTTAAGAGTGACATGTTTTATTTTTCATCATAAAATATCATGGATAGATAAAAAATGGTATTTAATTGGAAAAAGTATAATTATTATATTCTTAATATTAAAAAAATTAATCAATTTCCACATCATTTTAAATTTATAAAAATTGAAAACATCATCTATGTGTACGTGTGAACTAATGCCTATATGGACTGATGTATTTAATTTTTTACACTCCAACTTAGCATTATAAATATAACAATATATATACTAAATTAATTTTAATATTAAAATTTGATAAACTTTTTTCATAATTTATATTAATATTTTACTTTTTATTAATATACAATATTGTGTTTATCAGTAATTTCCAAAATATGTTGGTCACTGATTTTATCTCACGAATCAAGAATAAAAAAATAAAATGAAATTAAAACATTGTAAATATTTATAACTTTTTTTATACCTTGTATAATATATAAATGATAAAAATTTCTTCAAATAATTTTAATAGACATTAAAATTTCAAATATGACATGAAACACAAAAGTTATAACTTATAATGATGAAAATAAACAAAAAGTAATTAATAAATAAATAATAATTGATTACAATTTAACATTTTATATGGTTAATTTCATATTAGTACATTTCTTAACTAATTTATAATGATGTTTATATTTATTATACAAGGATTTGCAGTGCATTCAAGGAAAATTAGAGTAAATTTAATGGGTAGTCATGACTCGACATCATTTCAAATGTAAAAATTATTCCTCATTTACTGTGGCTCTAAAATAAATTTTCTTATATCCTATGATGATAATATAATTTTTTTATTTTTATTCTTGTTGGATTACATATTCAAATCAAATAAATCATTTATTATGGATTTTTTACTCCATAAAATTTGGTGATATTTATAATAATGATCGTCCTCTCTAATATGTTATTTTTTTCCTTTTTCATGATTTTTCTTCTTACCATTGTTTACGTTTCATAATTTTAATTCATAATATTTTTTATTTATCCTAAAATTAAAATTTACCTATTCTCGAATGTAATTTTTATCACTCTTTTTTTATTTGGTTTCCATGAAATGTAATTTTTATATTTGAAGGGTTTTTATTTCAATATCATATATATTATCTTCCATTATTCATTTACCATGGAAAACATTTATATATTTTTCAAGGATTTTTTTGGTGGGATTTATTCCTAGATTATGATTGAAAATTTATTAATGAAAACATCAAGAAAATTTATTTTTGGAAGTGATTCATAACATCATCCATTTATGATGATGTCAAAAAATATTTCTGATTTTTTTTATGTTTTACTTGTATTTTCACCTTTAACTACAAATATAATAATCCTGTAGAATTATGATTTTTTAATCACCCTAAAAATTCATTATTTAAATAAGAGTTTTTGGTGATTAATTTTTTTTATCAGTCGACCCCATTATTGAACTCATTTTATCTAATACAATTTATAAATTTTAAGAAACTAATTTTATTTACATGGTTTATTTATCATGTGATGAATGATTGAGTTAATTTGAAACAAAAAATAAGTGTATGATGATTTTTATGATACTATATCACCCTCCAATTCATTGTTAATGGTTTTACAGGTCATGATATAGAGTATTGTTCACATACATATATTTTTCAATAATTTATATCATAGAAAATTTAGACTTTTTCACTATTTAAAGGGTACAAATAGTTCAATTTATTAAAAAATTAAAGGTTTTGAGTTATTAATTTTTCTCATAATGTGTTGTTTATTTGTGTTTATGTTTGTTACAATGTTCATTGTTATATTATGGTTACATTACAAGCCTAATTTTTATATCATATACCTTTTATTATACCACATTGCTTATGTCAATTATCTCATGTTTGAGAACTCTTATTATAAGGTATATATTTATTCATTTGATATTACATGTCCTTTTATCTGGGCTTATATAAAGCTCTAATTATTCTTTGTTTAATTAAATCATGTATTTCTATCATTCTCATGATTTATCTCATTTTTATGTTCTAACATTAGATGACATGAATAATTTTTCACCCTTACCAAGCACATGAGTTCAAATTTTTGAATCTTCACATTCCCTAGGTTATGATGAACATTATTATTTATAATAAGCATTAAAGGGATTCTTGTGGTGTTATGTTATGTATAAATGTTCATGATTATTGTAAAAAAATTATATAACTTATTCCCAATGTCATTAATTTTTTATTAATGAGAATATGATTTTATTTGTGAGATATAATATACAACTAAATAAAATAGTGTATAATAAATATATTTATCTTGGTCTTCCTTATCTGGTATTATAGTAGGGTTAGGTTATTTTTATGTACTACATATGTTATTTCTTAGGATTAAAATGTGATAAATTTTTTGAAAATCCTAGGTGTTAGTCTGAGCATAGGATAACATCTTAATCTTTTGGTAATGTGGATATTATGTGTCATCCTATAGATTATATCCCTATTTTGAGGCAAAAAAGTGGATTCATTATCATTAAAAGATTCAAATATGTGTAATAACATTGACAATGCTGGTTGGGTATTAATTGGATCTTCAGTTAGTGCATAAAAAAGTGTCCCAATAAAAAACATGATTTAAGACTCCCGAGGGATATCATTTGGTGATTCACAGTTTAATAATAATATACTATGTTGTATTATAATATATTTATATTATAGATCATAATATTTAATAGATAATTAAAAAACTCTATTTAATACTATAAATTAAAATTTTATGTTATATATTTCATTTATGATTTAATACTTTTAAGTAAATAGTTTTCTTTCTTATGTGATTGTCAAATTCATATATTTATATTTCTTATAATTAATTTATTATTGGATAAATGATAAAATGAGTAACATAATTGAGGGAGAAGTAAGATCAATAATCTTGGGTTTATTACTAACCTAATGGCCTAAATTTTGATTAAAACAATAACCTATTTGTCTTTTAAAACACACAAAAAAATATGAGGATGAGATTTAATTATATTTTAAGTGATAAATACCATTGGTGAAAGAATATTAAATTTAATTAATGTCAATAATATGGGAGGAAGCATCCATGAAATTTTGTAAAAGGATTACGAAGATGTTTATAGTGTGTAATGGTTGTTCATAGATATAAATATTTTATAAGAAATGATAAATTCCAAATAGTGGAATAATTCAATTCTATAAATGAAATTAGTTTGGGTATCATGAAAATTTGTTCCCTGATCCCCGATTATAAGGGATATTATACATCATCAGCCTCCTAAACCCTGGGAACAAGGAAGGGAATATATAATCCACTAGCTAAAGTGGATCAAGATAAATAAGATACTCTAATCATCCACTAAAATGTTATGTATTTTTTGATGTAGATTGATCTAAGAACTCTAGAAGATCTATGAAGTATTCTAAGACCACTATATCACTACCTCGATAATTTTATTCTCTAGGAATAACTTTTAGTTGTTTTATTGTTGAATACAAATTATATGATTATAAGAATTTTATTTATGTAATTTTTATAAAGACATCATTTGGATGAATTTTATGTTAATATAGAAATTTATTCTCTATATTCCTATAGACTACATATTAAATTCTAAAATCTAGAAATAAAAATTCATTTTTTGAACCAACCTATGAACATCTATCAATGAGGGGATAACTATAAAAACAATAAGAAAACTAATTCATAAACATGTTACCAAATATTGTGGTATTTTTATGTTAAATGATTATTGGAGAATTAATTATTGGAGATATTTTAATAATGAGACAAAATATGTGTTTCTTAGTATTTTTTATGATATTAAGGTATATATATCCTTAGATATTATATCTTGAGTCATGTGAATCTTATGGATACCCATATTTATTTTCATTAGTATGTGATAAATAAATTTGGAAGACTGTAATTAATTTAATATTGGTTAAATTAAACCCTATGAGTTTATTAAGTGTTTTTATTTAAATAAATATTATTTTTAATATCTTGTTTTACTTGTAACAATGAACTAAAATGAACTAAATTTCATTTTGATAATATAGGACATTAAAACAAAGAATAAAAATCATTAAATTATTTGGATGTAAGAATAGTCAATAATAAGAAAATTAAAAGTTGGAGAAATATGAATGAATGTAAAAATACAATAAATTTATTATGAAAATAATAATTTTTGTCTATAAATATAATAATCTAGATCATAACTATGGAAAGATGTGAATGTGCTAAAATTTAAATAGGTATTTTCTAAATGAATTCATTTGAAGAGAAGAATTAATTTTGGATATATAGTCGAATTTTTTTTCCATTATAAATATGATAATTGGGAATATTGTCATTGGAAATATTTCTATTGGATATATATGACTATAATAGATAAAGATTTGATGACTCACATAATTATGAGTTCTGTTAGGAAATTTTAGTTTTTTCCCTTAGGGATGGCTTGTTCAGATAATTGGATATCAAAATGAGGATCTTATTTTTTGAACAAGCATAATAGGGTTTTTTAGAAATTAATAAAAAATTAAGATCCAAATTGATCTTAGGGATCTCCATGGAGTGGTCCAGGCCAATTGGAATATATTAGTAGTATGATGAGACATGGATCAGAATGGATAGAAGATATCTCGTGATGATGAACACATGTCTTTATTGGTAGTTTCGATGAATATATGTCCCTATATGAATTCTTATTTTTTAAAAAATTGTAAAAAAATATCCATAATAACAAGGAATAATTTTTTTTTTATTTTTATTCATAGTATGGTTTTTATACCATTAGTTGGTATAAATCCATTTTATGTTGTTGTAACTAAGTTACATCTTAATGTTTATTCCTTCTAAAGGTTCTAATTTCATTACCTTAAATTGGTCATTGTTTTGTTATTGTCTGATAGTGAATTTCTCTAAAATGAATTTTAAATTAGGAGATGAACCATCAATGTATAGTTTTCCAATATTCTAACTAGGCAATGATATCTTCTAATTCTATTATTAGTTCATGAATTTGGCCATTATTTATAAGTATATTCATTTAATACATTTAATTATGATTTATTTTAAATTATTTGATTTTGAATGGTTGTATATGAGTGAATCATTCTGATGTTATAGGTGTCCAAATGAGCTTGTGTGACTCAAAAAAAGATAAATAATTTTCTTGAATGGGTTTTGGTTACATTGTGGTTGGTGGTTTCATTTAAACTACCCTTAGTTTTATGTTTATTCATTAAACATGTGATTTAAGGAAGGTACACTATTGGGAGGATAACCATGAGGCTCAAGTCACTCTTGGACACTAAATTAATGCCTAGAATAATATTTTAATTTAATTTTCATATAAATTAAATTGATATTCCCAGTCCCATTATAAATGAGTTGATAAATTTCATTTATTATTTAATTAAATATATACACCGAATAAAATGATATGTTTCCAAGGGACACATTATAACTTCTTTCCTATCATGACTCCATGTTTTTGTAGTATAAGGCTTGACTAGTTATGTATGTTTTACTATTAAATACAATTTGTAATGTTTTTCAGTTTTTGGTATATGTGTGTCACGACCCGCCCCCCGAGGCCCATGTCGTAACTACCCCAAGCCTGCTTCCATAGGCCAGGGGCTGGCGACCAGCACCAAAGGCATAAATCCCTATAACTAGGAAGGCATTGCCTATATGAAACATAAACACACACAACCAGAGTACAAGCGAAAGCATGAACTAATTAAAAACTGTATAACAAAAGATTTTATAGAATGTAAAGGGGCCGGAAATACAAGCCCAACAGTAATGTAAAAGGAAAAGTGAAAATAGTTGGATGGTAAAGAGAAGCTTCTGGATCATCCTACGGGTTTCCCAGCTAAAGGGTAGGTACATATGGCCACCTCTACACTCACGTCTGACAGTCTCCATTGTGTGCCGACTCTTCGCAAGGTCCACCTTCGGGTACCATCCAGTCGAGGGACTCTCGGCCTCCGTCAGGGCTGTCCGTCGTCTACATCCAACACAATGAGGTGCGGGCATAGCCCGTGCACGGGTGAGTATGATGATACTAATTAGGGACCCCGAGACCCTCAAGGTCTCACAAAATTCACAACAGATAAACCATAGAATAAATATACAATAACGAAATATAAACCAACCCTACTTAGGTATATTCCCATACATATACCTATGTTATCAACCTCAGTCTGCCTCCATATCTTGAGCCAAAACGCAAACCAAATCCAGAAAGGATGTAAAGTCATTCACCATGATGATAATTGTTGAAAGACATGATTCAGCTCACACTGGTGTTCCACAATAGTATAGAGATATATATGATCATATATAGCAACTAGATCATCTATGTTGTCAGATCCACACAGGATACAGGACCAACTAAGCTGTCGGACCCACACAGGATACAGGGCACGTATCTCGTCTAAGCTGTCGGACCCATACAGGATACATCCCAGCTATATCGTCTAACTTGTCGGACCCACACAGGATACAAGACTAGATATTTTGTCTAAGTTGTCGGACCCATATAGTATAAAGGCCAGCTATTCTATCATACCCACACAGGATACATGAACAGAAGCCAGAACTGTCGAAACCACATAGGATTCTGGTATTATAGTCGTCGTCCTCGAACCCACGGAGAATTCTAATACAGTAGTCGTCGTAGTCACAACCAGCTCTAAGGTTCCCGCACACAGCACGCTCGATTCCGAGAGGGTTCTCTCCTCGAGCAAAGGTATTGATACATCAACTATCATGAAGTCCTTCTTTGATGTATCCTGATGTTCAATCTCATCAAAAGAAACCCAATGCGACAGATGGCGCGTCAATCGGACGCCCGATCTGAGAGTTATTGGATTTTCCGTTCCAGGGGCCCGGTTGGATTTAAACTCGATCCAAACCTAGCCATTTTTCAAAGTTGTCCAAAACTCACATTGATTATCACGAAAGGACCGCCTCATCACGAGGGTCATAGTGCCGGAGAGGCCACGTTGTTCAGACGCGCGGTATTAATGATATATGCATTTAAGTGATGTCGGGCACAGCCCGTCAAGCCCAGTGTGCTGGCGGGTCAGCCCAACCTAGCTCGGAGGGTCCGACCTGGCTGGGGGTTGGCCCGGCCCGGTTTGGCTAGTCCAACCCAGCAAGGGGGTCAGCCCGGCCCGGTGGGGCACGACCCACCTACAGACCCAGCCCGCAGAGCAGGCCGGACTGGTTCGGCCGGTGACAACGAGTGGCAGCACCTTTCTCTGCCGGTCCGGCTCTATCCGGCACGATCATCCCACACTGCAGGCCGCTTTTCCTCCCACGCGGTGCCGCAGTTTTATTATCCCGGCCAGCTGGAGGCCGGTCGGTTCGACCAACGAGCGACTGAAGTTAGCGGTCTGTGGTCCTCTCCGCAGCGCAGTGCCAAGCGATGATGTGATCCTCCAGCCCAGGTGACAGGCGGCCGGTCGGGTCGGTTCGTCCGAGCAGCCCACGGATTCGGGCCGCGGTTTCCTCCACACGGCCAGCGCAATGGCACTGGTCCTCCACCACCACGGCCTATCCTGGACGTGGCCTTCGGTTGTCGCTGCCACCCCATGGTTGTGGCCTCTTCCTCTGGCGTGGTGTGATGGCACTACGCCCTTCCGGATCCACCTCCATTGTTAACACAAACAAGAATCAATGGAGGGCCATCAATTCATGTTAATTAATCTCGCGCCCTCCGCGTTAGGCTATATCAAATGGCCAAAGACGATCCAAAGAAATATTCAAGATAGAGGGTATAATTTTATTCATTTTGAATTATACAATACCCCCTACCTTGATTTCAAGTTTGTTCGTTGAAGCTGGTGTCGATTAGTTGACGTCAGGGTGCGTCTGAGGATAAAGCATCGTTATTGGCGATGTTCTTCGCGGATGACGACTTCACTTTCTAGTCCCAGTTGGAGAGGATGAAGACATTTCGTCATTCTTTGGTGGAATCGGCATTCTTCATCAAGAGAAGACGTCATTCTTCATTAGAGATTTTATTTGTTGAAGAACACTATATTTCCAATTCTGCAATGCCTCCCAACATAATATTTTCCACGAAAATAAAATAATTGGATCCCTATTATTTTAATGATTCCATGGAATTCAAATGAATTCAAAAGAATTCATCACAGCATAAATTTATTAATTATGGAATTAATTAATTGTGTTGGAACAATTAAGGGGAGGGAGGTGGAGAGGCTAGAACATAATGTGGGAGTTCAATGGATAAAAAGGGGGTTTCATGGAGATTAAGGGGAGTTGAAGGGTTAGATGCACATGTGGGCAACACCACATATTATCCTCCCATGGGAGGTTATATGGGAGTCGCCCCCACCTACAACTTCTCTTTGGAGAAATTAACCGCCACCTAAATAAATAAAAATATTCCACACATATTTTCATCTAATTAATTTAGGATCCCAAAAAATTAACTTCTTCTCTTGACCAAACACAACTACAGTAGAGGTCTCCTTATGTGAATATTGGCACTGCGATTTCATCAATGTCCCAAGATTTCAATTCTGAACACTTATTCAAAAGATACAAAACCCACACGTAAGTTTACTGAACTTACTCAAACAAAATAGTAGGAATTGATTCCGGACCTATTGGGCCTTGAAATCATGCAGCATCAAAAACAGAAGACTCGTAAAATTCCAATGATTTTATGAAAAAAAATTCCTTGAAATTTTTGGGTCTTTACATTACCCCCACCTCATGGCTTTACGTCCCCGTAAAGCTACAACACACACTAGGGAAACAATTGTGGGTACTAAGAACTCATCTGAGCCTCCCTCTCCCATGTTCTCTCATAGAGGTTCTTGTGCTACCAGTGAATGCGCAATAGTGGTATCGACCATCCATGAAAGACCCACTCCTGTCAATCCTTAATCTCCTCTGGAACCTTCGTGAAAGTTGCCCTATCATCGATGTGCAGCTCCCCATGTTTGATGATGTGGGATAGGTGATGCACGTATCTCCTCAGCTGAGATACGTGGAAGACGTTGTGCACCCGGTGCAACTGAGGTGAAATGGCCAGGTGGTAAGCTACCTCGCCAACCCTAGTGAGGACCCGAAAAGCTCTGATGAAACGTGAAGATAACTTTCCGCCTCGGCTAAATATTAGTAGAACTCATCGAGGTGAGACCCGTAGGAAGACCAAGTCACTATCCTTGAACTCCAATGGTCTTTGTCTCCTATCATCATATGACTTTTGTCTGCTCTGTGCAGTCTTCATCCGCTCCTGGATGATCTGTGCCTTCTCCATCATAGCCAGAACCATCTCTGGTCATACAAGTGCTGACTCACCTAGGTCAGTCCAGCACATAGGTGATCTACAAGGTCTATCGTACAGTGCCTCGTAAGGGGTCATCTCTATGGTGGAGTGGTATCTATTATTGTACGCAAACACCACCAATGGTAAGTGATCCTCCCATCTGTGACCAAAGTCGAGGACACATGCACATAGCATTTCATCGAGTGTATGAATGCTACTATCTGTCTGACCATCTTTCTGAGGATGGAAGGCGGTGCTCACACGAAGTTGCATCCGAAAAGATTCTTGTAACCCCTTCCATAGTCGGGAAGTGAAATGATCATCTCAATAGGAGACTATTGTCGATGGCACACCATGAATTCGTACGACCTCATGTACGTAGAGGTGTTCCAAACTCTCTAATGATCCATGATCTCTAATCGGTAAAAATTGGGCCAACATGGTGAGTCGGTCAATAATCACCCAGATAGAGATATGTCACTGGATGTATGTGGTAGTACCGTTAATAAATCCATGGATATTTCATCCCACTTCCACTCTGGAACCTCTAAGGGATGATCCAAGCCTGCTAGAACCTGGTGCTCCGCCTTCACTTGCTGACAAGTGAGGAATCGGGAGACAAAATCTACTACTGCCTTCTTCATACTTGGCCACCAGTGCTGCTGTCTATCATCATGATACATCTTCACCACTCTTGGATGTATCGCTAGTGGGAAAGTGTGGAACTCATTCAACACCTCCTCCTTAGAGCAACTGGTACCATGGTACATCCTCTGAAGAGGATGGCATTATTCCCCCCCCCCTCACAAAATCCATCAGGTTCCTGTCTTGAGGATATATGGTCATGTCACGTCTCATAGTCATTGTCCCCACACTGTTCCTCCTTGACTTGCTGAAGGATTGGATGAGTGTCTGCGAGAGACTACAAAAAGGCAGATCCATCTCTATTCACAAAGGATATCTGTAATGCGACCAGGTGCTCTGTCACCTCTCCTAACAGCTGAATTCATGATCTCCTTATGAGAGGATCTGCTATGATGTTCCCCTTCCCAGGAGAATAGACTATCTTGAAGTCATAGTCTGGGAGGATCTCAAACCAGCATCATTGTCTCAGGTTCAGGTCCTTCTGCGAGAAGATATACCTGAGACTCTGGTGGTCAGAGTAGACTGTAAAATGCTCACCCAACAGATAGTGCCGCCACATCTTCATGGTGAATACCACTACTACTAACTCCAGGTCATGGGTAGCGCAGTTCTGCTTGTGTTGTCTCAACAGTCGTGAACCATACGTGATCACTGATTGATCCTACATCAAGACAGAACTAAGTCTGGTCCCTAATGCATCGCAGTAAACTACATACCCAATGGCCTCCTCCAATAGCCTCAATATGGGAACACTTTTCAATATCTGCTTCAGATCCGAGAAGCTCTACTGAAATCTCTCTGACCACACAAAGGGTTTCCCCTTCTGCGTCAAAGTTGAAGGTTTTGCTGCTACTCTAGAGAAGTATGGCACAAATCTATGATAGTATCTAGCCAGTCATAGAAATCTTTGTACCTCCATCACAGTCTTGGGTGGATCCCAATAAAGTACTGCCTCGATCTTCACTAGATCCACGACAACTCCAGCCTCTGAGATGACGTGTCCCATAAAGTGAACCTCTCGAATCCAGAACTGTCACTTCGAGAGTTTACCATATATTTGGTGCTCTCAGAGTGTATCCAGTAGCACCCACAAATGGTAGGCATGCTCCTCCTCAGTATTCAAGTAAATCAGTATGTCATCGATGAAGACTACGACAAAGAGATCAGGGTAAGGCTGTAAAATCATGTTCATGAGACTCATGAGCACTGCTAGAGCATTTGTTATGCCGAAGGGAATAACCAAGAACTCGTAGTGGCCATACGGACACCTGAAGGCCATCTTCTACACATCCTCATCTCTACATCTGAGCTCGTGATAGCCTGACATGAGGTCTATCTTCATGAACCATCGTGCTCCCTTGCACTGATCAAAGAGGTCTTCAATCCTCGGGAGTGGGTACTTGTCCTTTACGGTCACCTGATTTAGGCGACTATAGTTGACACATAGTCGCAAGCTCCCATACTCCTTGTTGGAGAACAAAATTGGAGATGCCTAGGGTGAAACACGGGGTTGGATAAGTCCCTTCCCCTGTAAGTACTCCAGATGTACCCACAACTCATAAATCTCGGTTGGAGCCATCTCATATTCTGGAGTAGATATCGGTGTTGTCCCGGGGTACATGTCAATATAGAAGTCTACCACTCTACAAGGAGGTAGTCCTGGAATGTCTTCAGGGAAAACATCTGTGTCTTCATCCACTACAACCGGAAAATATGGACTTCGCACATCAATCGTGCTGAGGATGAGACTATCCAACTAATGAGTGATCCGCTTCCTCCTCCTCTACGTAAGTCCATCCTACACTGCAGAGGCTTCTTTCTCACTGGTGAAGGTGAACCTGGTCACATATGTGAGGATGTACCACACTTCACGCCTAATATATTCAATCAGATCATGAGCTGAGGATTACCAGTCCATACCCAAGACGACATCGTAAGGCATCGACGCCTCTACAAGAAGATCTCAGACAAAACTCTCGCCTCCTAGAGTAATCTCACACTACTGGAACCAGTGCGTAATCATCAAGTATACACACGTAGGTGTCTATAGCTGTAAGGATCGATCCAACAGCTCTGTCGGAATCTCTGAGCTATGAACAAGGGCAGCGACAACGAATGAATGACTCGCTCCTGTGTCTTTGAGTACTTTAGCAAAGGTGGGGTAGACACAGATAGTACCTAGAATCATCTCAGGTGTAATGTGATCATAGGTCTTGACTACTTAGAGCTGATCCCGCCTCTGTTTCCTAGCTCCCTGTGGTTGGGGTGGACCTCCTGGTGGTTGTAGAGTTAGAGCCTAGAAACATCATCCACCACCCGATGCCCGGCCAGCTCCTCTTCCTCGTCTGCCTGCTCCCAGTAGAACCCCATGGTCAAACCTCTGACTCTACATGGGATGTCCCTCTACTGTCTACTGCACATCTTCATGGTGGGTCGGGCAGTCACGAGCCATGTGGCCCTACTTGCTGCATGCATAGCACGGCCTGGTCCTTGTATAGTTGAAATTGTCTTGTTTACCCCGCACAACCGAACCTATATCCTGAGATAACCCACCTGATGGCCTGGTCCGTTTGGACCTCTGCGACATCTGTCTACTACTGGATTCAGAAGAATCTGCTACATGTTTCCCTATTGTGGGTCTCGCCACTGGTGACTGCTTAGCGAGAAAACTCTCCACTAGAAGGGCTCTCTCCATTACCCCGGCCTACGTCGGGATGCTGAGAGGAATCATCGAAGACCTAATCTCATGCCTCAGTCCCTACTCGAAGGTCCAGGAAGTAAATAACAGGTCTCACACCATATTTTTGGAGTAGCATGAGAGGTCAGTGAACCTCGATGAGTACTATTCTACTGTCATGTTTCCCTACTGCAGATGTCGTAACTCCTGAATCTGCACCGCACAAAGGGTGGATGGAACAAACTCCACCCGGAATAGGCTCTCAAAGTCTACCCAAAGTAGTGATGCATCGTCATGAACCTGGAGAATTAGGATCCACCATCTCCATGTTGTTGTGTATAGGACACTCGTGGAAATGATCACCATAAGGTCAACTGGTGTCCATACCAATCTGAAAACTCTCACAATAGCCTCCAGCCAATCCTCAACTGCATGTGGGTCCGCCTATCCCTGGAACCTGGGCAGCCTCTTGCATTGGAACTCGTGCAATGCACTCAGGCAGCATTCACTCTCTGTTGCTGGAGTTGGTGGTATCAGTAGCCCAGTGGGTAGTTATACCGCTGCTACCAATGTTGTAATGGGGACCTGCGCTGAGGCTTCGTCACTCAGTGGGATACTATCTCGTACATAAATAAGAACCCTACATGGAAGCCTTCGTGGGGCCATCCTGAAAATAAATAGTTGTACCATGGTTAAAACAGTATTCCTAGTCAGCTGACACAAAGTAATCACAAAGAGATCTTTTCAAAGGAAACACACACACAATTAGTGTTTTCATGCATTAATCTGGATATCAGAAGTCAGAGTCCTAGTGTGTGGATACGTCGGACGCCTCACCAACACCGGTTTCGCTAAACCGATAACCACACCCAAAACTCTTATCACTATTTCCGTTAAAATAATAAGTGTCTAAGTTCTCTTGTAGGACCTCCCTCTGATACAAATTTATCACAACCCATCCCCGGGGCCCATGTCGTAACTACCACAAGCCTGCATTCCATGGGCCGTGGGCTGGAGACTACCACCAAAGGCATAAATACCTATAACTGGGAAGGACTATCCATTATGAAACGTATACACAAACATCCATAGTAAAAGTGAAAGCATACACTAAGTAAAAACTGTATAACAAAACATGTGCTGGATTGTAAATGGGTCCAGAAATACAAGCCCAACAGTAAAGTACACAGAAAAGACAAAACAGCTGGAAGGTAAAGAGTAGATCCTAGATTGTCCTCCGAGATTTCAACCTGAAGGGTAGGTATAGATGGATACTTCATCACTCACGTCTGATAATCTAATCTGTGTGCCGACTCGTCGCAAGGACCACCTCTAAGTACCGTCCAGTCGTGGTGCACTCGGACTCCGTCAATGTGGTCGGTCGTCTGCATCCAACACAACGAGGTATGGGCATAGCCCGTGCAGGGGTGACTATGACGATACTCAGTAGGGACCTCGAGACCCTCAAGTTGTCACAAAATCCACTAAGGATAAACCACAGAAGAAATATACAATCACGAAGTATCAACCAACCCTACTTAAGTATATTCCCATACATATACCTAAGTTATCAATCTCATTCCGGCTCCAACTCTTGATCCCAATCACAAACCAAACCCACAAAGGAAGTAAAGTCATTCACCATGATGATAATGGTTGAAAGACATGACTCAGCTAACATAGGTATGCCACAATATTAGTGAGATATAGATGATCAGCTATAGCCACTAGATCATCTAGGCTGTCGAATGCACACAAGATACAAGACTAGATAAGCTGTCGGACCCACACAGGATATATGCCAGCTATCTCGTCTAAGTTGTCGGACCCACACAGGATACAGGCCAGCTCTCTCATCTAACTTGTTGGGCCCACAGAGGATACAAGACCAGATATATCGTCTTTGCTGTCGGACCCATACAAGATACATGCCAGCTATTCTGTCAGACCCACACAGGATACATGAACAGAAGTCAGAACTATCGAACCCACATAGGATTTAGGTAATGTAGCCTTCATTTTCGAACCCACGGAGAATTCTAGTACAGTAGTCATCGTAGTCACACCCAGCTCTAGGGTTCCCACACACAACACACATGATTCTGGGAGGGTCCTCTCTTCAAGCAAAGGGGTTGATACATCTAATATCACGAATTCCTATGTTGATGTATCCCAAAGTTGCATCTCATCAAATGAAACCTAACACGATAGATGACGCGTCAATCGGATGCCCGATCTGAGAGTTATTAGCTTTTCCGTTCAAGGGGCCCGGTTGGATTTATGCTCGATCCTAACCCAACCATTTTCCAATGTCATTCAAAACTCACTTAGTTTATCACAAAATGACCACCTTGTCACGAGGGTCCTACTGCCGCAGATGGAACGTCTTTCAGACACGCGTTCTTGAAGATATATGCATTTAAGCGATGTTGGGGCCGACCCGTCAAGCCCAGTGGGCTGGAGGGTCAGCCCATCCCATCTCGGTGGGTTCGACCCGGCAGGGGGTCGGCCAGCCCCAATTTGGCAGGTCTGACTCGGCTAGGGGGTCAGCTCGGCCTAGTGGGATGCGGCCCACCAGCAGACCCGGCCCGCAGAGCGGGCTGGTCTGGTTTGCCCGATGACACCGAGTGGCACGACCTCTCTCAGCCCGGACGGTTCTATCTGGCTCGAGCAGCCCCCATAGCGGGCCGATGTTCCTCCCATTCGGTGCTAAGAGGCACCAAGGTTTGTTTATCCTGGCCAGTAGGGGGCTAGCCGGTTCAACCGACGAGCGGCTGATGGTTGCGGGCGACGGTCTTCTTCACAGCGTGGCACCTAGCAGCGTTGTGGTCCTCCAGCCCGTCCGACAGGCGGCCGACCGAGTCGGTTTGTCCGAGCGGCCCGCGGATGCATTTTGTGGTTTCCTCCATGCGGCCAGTGCAACGGTGCCGATCCTCCACCAACGCGGCTTGGCCTGTCCACGGCCTTCGGTTGTCGCTGCCTTCTGTCGCCGCCGCCTCATGGTCGTGGCCTCTTCCTCCGGCGCGGTGCAACGACACGACGCCCTTCCAGCTATTCTTTCCGTCCCACACGTGATACAGGAACAAAATTCAGAACTTTCGAACGCACACCGGATTCTAGTATAGTAGTCGTCATTGTCAAACCCATGGAGGATTCTAGTACAGTAGTCGTCATAGTCGCAGCCAGGTCTAGGGTTCCCACACAAAGTACGCTCGATTCTGGGAGGGTCCACTTTTCAAGAAAAGTTTTCGATACATCAACTATCACGAAGTTCTAAGATGATGTATCCCAATGTTCCATCTCATCAAAATAAACCCAACGTGATAGACGGTGCATCAATCAGATGCTCGGTCTAAGAGTTATTGTCCTTTTCGTTCTAGGAGCCGGTTGGATTTACGCTCGATCCAAACCGGGCCGTTTTCCAAAGTCATCCAAAACATACTCAGAGTATCGAAAAAGGACCTCCTCATCACGAGGTTCCTAGTGTTGTAGATGGAGCGTCGTTCGAACGTGTGGTCTTGAAGATACACCTATTTAAGCGATGTCGGGCCTGACCTATCATACCCAGAGGGCTAGCGGGTCGGCCCAACCCGGCTCGGCGGGTTCGACCCAGTTTGGAGGGTCCGACCCGGTTGGGGGGTTGGCCCGGCCTGGTTGGGCATAGCCAACCTACGGACCCGGCCCGCAGTGTGGGTCGTTCCGGTTCACCCAGAGGCACCGAGAGGCACCGCCTCTCCCTTCCCGGCACGCTGAAGTGGGACGGTTCTGTCCGGCACGAGCATCCCACACAGTGCGCCGATGTTCCTCCCATGCGGTGCCAAGCAGCATGCGGTTTTTTTAGGCCGGCCGGCTGGCGGCCGGTAGGTTCACCTGGCCAGCAGCCCGCGGTTGTGGGCGGCGTTCTTCTCTCCAATGCGGCGTTGTGGTCCTTCTTCCCAGCCGGCAGGTGGCCGACTGGTTCATTTCGTCCGAGCGGCCTGCAGATGCGGGACATGGTTTCCTCCACGAGGCGGGCGCAACAGCGTCAGTCCTCCTTTGTCGCGGCCCGGCCAGGCCGCAACATTCGGTTGCCCCCGCCTTCGATCGCCACCCCCTCATGGGCGTGGCCTCTTCCTCCAGTGCGGTGTGACGAAACTGCGTCCTTCTGGATCCGCCTCAATTGTTAACACAAAGAAGAATCAACAGAGGGTCGTCGGGCCATGTTTGTTTGGCCAGCGCACTCCACGTTAGGAAATATCTAATGGCCAAAGACGATCCAAATCATTCATCAAGAGCGAGGGTATAATTTTTTTCATTTTAAATTATACAAAACCCCCTACCCTAATTTCATGTTAGATTGTTTATGACGACGTCGATTCCGTGATGTCAGGGTGCATTCGAGGAGGAAGTGTCTTTGCTGGCAACCTTCTTCGTGGACGACGCCTTCCCTTTCTAGTCTCAATTGGAGAGGATAATGAAATATAACCTTTCTTTGGTGGAATCAGCATTCTTTGTTGAGATATGATGTCGTTCTTCGTTGGATATGTTCTTCATAGAAGAAAAATTTCTTTCCAATTTTCAAAATCCTCCCAATAGAATATTTTCCAAGAAAATAAAATAATATGCACCCTCTTATATTAATTATGCCATGAAATTCAAATGAATTCAAAATAATTCTTCACACCACAATTTAATTAATTATGGCATTAATTAATTGTGTTGGCACAATTAAGGGGAGGGAGTTGGAGAGGCTCCTCCATAATGTGGGAGTTCAATAGTTAAAAATGGGGTTTCAAGGAGTTAAAGGGGAGTTGAAGGGTTAAATTCATGTGTGGGCCCCACCACATATTATCCTCCCATTAGGGGTTATGTGGGAGTGGGACCCACCTCCATCTTCCCTTTGGAAAATTAACCACCACATAAATAAATAAAAATATCTCAGGCATATTTTTATCTAATTTATTTAGGATCCCCAAAAATTAACTTCCACTCTCGAAAAAACACAACTGCGGTACAGGTCTCTCTTTAAGAGAATATTTGCGTTGCGAGTTCATTGGTGTCCTCAGATTTCAATTCTGAGCACCTGTTCAAAAGATAGAAAAACCCTCACATTCGTTTACTGAACATACCTGAAAAAAACAACAGGAATAGATTCTGGGCACACTGGGCCTCGGAATCAGGCACCTTCAGAATCTACAGACTCGTATAATTCAAAATAATTTACGAAAGAAATTTCCTTGAAATTTCCGGGTCTTTATAATGTGTATGTTGCCATTGATTCCTATGCTTGATTCCTGTTCACATGATATGTGTTTGTTTCCCTATGAGTTTTATTACTATGTTTCATGTAGGTGAATTTTTTTTATTATGATACATTATTACATTGATATAACTCTTGATCTATAATTTTTATTATATATTAAATTTTTTCCCTTTTTTAATTATTGTTGAGAATGTTGGACATGTCTCGTATATTATAAATCTTAGTAGGATGTGTCACATGTAATGGTAGTAATGGATTGGACTATCACTTAAGGGGATAATCTAAATGTTATTATCACCATTCTATTTATGGGATGTTCCATGAGGCTGATGGATGTTCTATCTAGAATATAGTTGAAGTAGGTACTGTAGGTTTTGGTGTCTTAGTTATTTAAGAATCGATGGAAATATTTTTTTTATAAATTTCTTGTGCATTGGTTATTACATGATATCCATTTAATTTTTATGCACTATTGTTTTTAAATTAGCTATTAATATCACATGAGAATACACTACAGTGGATGGTAATGTATGGACATGTATTGGTGTTTTTCTAATGAGTTATACTCGCACCGTGTTCAGGTGGTCATTACACATGGATAACAATGAAACCCTCACTTATTACAAGTATTGGTCCAGTTGAGCCCCGAGTTTGATCAATGAGCATGATTTCTCACTATGTTTCTAGATACAGAGATGAGGTGGGTTTTATAGCTGTAGAAACTCTTTTGATTTTATTTTATTCTTGCATTATACTTTTTATTATCTTAGCAGGTAATCAGCCATTGTATTATAGACATCTAGGATTCTATAATATTGCATCTCATTTATATATATGTCAGGTTTCTTCTTAAATATGATCTATTCATGTATTATTACATGTTTGGTTATTTATTATTATTGTGCACTATAATATAGGGTATAGTCTCCCCATGTATCCACTTGAAAACATCACGGCAATGTAAAATTCTATGCTATATGGAGAGGCACACCTAAGGTCATGTGTCATTCTATATTGGACCAAGTGATTTGAGTTGAGATGATACGAAATTGTATTAGAGAATATGTTTTCTTGTCGTTCCTGGTTTGTAGAGTTAGACGATAAGACACATATAAATTTTTATAAATATTTTATTGGACATGGACTACTGTATCCTAGAAACCATTTTGGAGATAGTCATAGTTACCAAGGCACATGATTTATGTCCCATGTTTGCACTGTTTTTGTTGTATATGATTTCACATCATATGATTCAAATTTATTTTCGAGGTTTGTGATTTCAAATAAAATAAAATATTCTTCATATTGGAAAGGGATATCACAAGTATCATATTTGACACATAGTATACTTGTGGCAGATTTGTTTTTTCTATGTGTTCGTACAAATGAAAGGGGTATTAGTTGCTATGTGTCCATAGCTTGTATTATGTTTTCATATAAGAGTACATAGTGACATTATATTTTGTTTAACCATTATGTGTGTCTACTACTGATAGTAGTTCATCTACAACTATGAGATGGTGTACCTAGGAAATGATGATGATTGTGATTATGATGGAAAAGATTATGGTATTGATGATGCATTCCCACTTTTCACAGGTGGGGTAGTTCCATTATTTTGTCTTATTAGGTATTATTTCAATAGTAAAGATGAATTTGTAAGAATATATTTGATAGTTCCTTTTAATTAAGGTCTTATCTATATTATATATGGAGTTGTACAACTATAACCTAGTAGAATTTTGTTTAAAGAGACTATGCTTCATCGGATTTTAAATGGTTGGTCTAAGGATGAGGTCATCCTGGAATGTATTTAGATATGTTACTAGAGGATGTTCTTTTGATTAAAACCCCTAATGAAACCATATGTCAGTTTTTGGAATTCTATTATATCATTGTAAATGGGACACTAGTTAATAGAAAGTTGTTTCCTTGTGATTCTTAGGGGTAACCATAATGAGAATGTTCTTCATGAAGGTATTTTTGGGGACATTACCTAAGGTGATTATTTTAAAAGTCTATTGTTCATGTGAGTGTCCTTCTAAAGCATTAATAGTTGGTTGTAAAAATTATCATTCAACCTGATTTTATAGAGAACCTCTATTTATATTACACATTGTTTAATGTTAGGTTCTAGAGTGGTAGAATTGAAATATTAATGTTATAAGGACCAATGGTTGTCTATAACATTTTTTTGAAATAAAAACCTTGTTCGATTTATGATTGATGATTCTGGTTTTTTAGAAATAGGAAATATAGATCATGGTTGTATTATTAGTGGCTCTAACTAAATCATATGTTATTGGGGGTTCATGATGAATCTTATATCATAGAGGCCACTTTTCTAAAGGAATGATGGGACTATTTGGGTTTAGTGGATCTAGTTCCTTATGGTGTAAGGATAGATTTTGAACTATTGGATTCAGGCATTGAGGTTCATGACTCCTGGGGTAATTCCATTGTGTTATGTATCTAGTGGTCTTTTCATACCATTTTTTCAATACCTTTGTGTGTTAGAATTCATGTGGTGGTTTCACCCAAGCTTGAGTGAATTGGGGGAGTGCAGTGGTGCGAAGACAGTTGATAATGAGTATGTTTTATCGAGGAACCTGGAAGGGAATGTTTTGTTAGGTCACTGAGGTTTTAGTTTCAAGGCAATCATTGTTGTAAACCAATGCATTTATCATAAAACTCATAGGTCTTAGAATCCTACTTGTTGTTGTGAGGGGTGATTTTTCCATTGAACAATATTGAATTGGGAATTGATCGGGGTATCATGGTGTGGTTGACCCAAGGTTGTCATCTATGAAAATACTATGGTGTTGGTTGTATCCTATATAAGGGGATGATACATGTCCTGATATGGGGCCATAACCTACTAGTCCCATGAGTCATAACGTATTACTAGTCTATTAGAGAATATTATTCATCTCAAAAATGAATGATTGAATGTAGTGGATAGTTTGTTTTAGAAATCATCTTTTCTGCAGTTCATGGTGTGTTTCATAGAAATTTTTCATATGAATGATCATAATTAGTCATCATGTTAAATTATGAACTATGTGTATAATGGTTAGAATGATGAAATCACTAAAAGGTGAAAATAATGATACTCCCATGGTTCGAAGCGTCTACCAGTTAGATATGAAGAGACCTCATTTTCAGTAAGGGCCGTTGTGTGTGTATGTTGGACCACTGAAAGATCATGGAGACTCAAGAAGATTGTGGTGTGTCAGACCTATGAATTTATGATTTTTTTTATATTTATGATGTTTTAGTAAAATGTGGAATGATATTGAAACTAATTGAGGGCCTTTGACTTACGGAAAAAATGGTGTGTGATGAGACAATATAATATTGTCGGTGCATTGACCCACAATTGAGAGCCTTATTGATGGTGCACATGGTTGCTGAACCAACTAGAAAAAATCTCCTTTCAAATTAGACTTCAATTTAGTAAATATTACACTCCAATTTCCTGAAACCTACAAGTACATCAGTATTGTTTTATATAATTCTTAGAGTGTCAATTATTTAAATTGGAAACTATTATACGAAGATAGTTAGAATGCACCATCTACTATTTTCCCCATGAACCTGAATGTGGTGGGGTAAGAATGACATCAAGATCACCATATCACATAGAAATAAAATTATTTGATTTTCATGGGACATTTTTGGAATGGATTGAATTTTTGGTTTACATTAATCAGTAGAGATTAATTTTCTTGTATGAGAAATGGAATGATGTTTCAATATTTAATTATACTTTATTATCTTGAATTTGTCAACCAATGTTGAATTGGACTACCCTATGCTTGTATTTGGACGTTTAGAATCATTTAACTTGTGGAAAATCCAATGATGGGGTAAACCATAATTCATTTGTAGGAATCAGTTATGGATGCATTAGTGTGGAGAGTTCAACCATTTTGGTGGTCTCTATAGTGATATAGGGTGGTTGAAATTATTTGTTTCTTCATTTCATGTTCATGCATTGAGTGACATGGAAGGAGTGTGATGGGTGTTAGGATTATTAATGGAATTTTGGTAGTAATTTTTAATTTAATAATGGAATCTAGAGACTCATTGTGATGGTAAATCTTGGTGGATTTGGTTGCACATTTTTATACTATCGCATCTTCATGGGGATGACAATTGAAATGATGGTGATGTTGTGATCACTCACATAATTATGAGTAATTAATTTTTGAGTGAATTTTATTTTTTATCTTACAAAATGGTTCATACAAAAAAAACAATGTTTCAAACAAAGGTGATTAATATTTTTTGACTATTAAGAGATGATTTTGGAAATAAATGAAGAATTGATAACTAACTCGAAGCTAAGGATCTCAATAAAGAGGGATATGACAACAAAGAAGTTGAAGAATCACTTTTCAGATAGTATCCCCCACCAGATATCTAGTATGGTGGGAAGTGGCCTGATTTTATTGTTTGTTCGACTATAAAGCTAGTGATCTTACATTGTAAATTTACAGCAGCCCAATTGGATTGTTTATGTAGAATAATTGGTAGTGGTAACATGTTTTCCTATTTATTATTTTGACCACAATATCCCCTTAAAATTTAAATTCCATAATGTATTTTTTTAGGAAATATTTTTTATGAATTCTTCCACACATCCCTCTAAGAGGTTTTCTTATTATGCGGTGGATCTAGACTCATATGGGTGGAGAATCTGGATAAGATGATCTATTCATCATGAAAATTAGCATTCATCTACCTCATATATTAATAGATCGTTATTGTGTTCATTATGGAAGATCCTTATGGTATGTTATGAAATTTTATATACTTTTTTGTCTCAATAATCATTAACCCCCCTCCCCTCCTTGATGATATTGGTAATTGGATGGTCATCGTATAGATTCTTGATAGACAATCAGATGATAATTCTACTCAAAAATTGTATAATGATCTAACAATTAGGGAGATGAATTTTAATGGATATCGGAGGACACTTGATAAAACATTTATATTGGATTTTTTGTTTAGAGGAAGTTATGTCTCTCTAGGGTCTACTATTTACTTTTTTTCAAATTGAGACAAAATGGGCATCATATAATGGAGTTTATTTAGGAATTTTGTTCATTTTAGGAATATGATTTTATCATGATTTAATCGAACTCTATTGGATGAGGTTGTTTCTATGATATGTGATTTGGTTGGTTTCTTCTAAAAGATTCAATTTAATTACAATAAATTTTTTTTCTTATATTGTAGATTGACAGTAATTTTTCATAGAATATCTTTGGATGTGCTATATAGAGACTCCTTGGATAGTTGGTCATGGTTATGACTAGGGAATGATATTAAATATTTCATTTGTAAAATTATTCCATTCACATTTGGTAATATATTCATTTTATTCATTTAATTAATTATTATTTAATTTTATTTAATATATTTTTAAAAAATTCACATGAGTATAACCTCACAACATTTTTGGATTCCAAATGGACATCGATAACATTGAAAAATAATTTAGGATTTTCTTATATGGGTGTTTTATTTTTTACAGTATGTGTTTACAAATACACAACCTTATGTATTATGTTTTTTTATATTAGCTAGTGATATGTTATCACTCCTCCCATGGGGGTTGACTTGGAAACTCATGTAATACCTAAAATCTAAATGATCCCCCACAATGTTATTTTATTTGATTGTCTAAATCCAATAAAATGTGAGACCCATTGAAATTATTTGTATGTCAATGAATTTTATATCTAATATATTTAAATTAACATAATTGTTAAACTAGAATGGTTACAAGGGTCACTTTGGAACTTTTTTAGCTTTTTTCTTTTCTACCAATTTCGAAGGATTAAATACTTATGAAACTATTGATACGATGTCTGATGTTGTTAATGTGAGTTCTGCATATGTATCTCACTATTGTGTTGAGTTATTATTGATCACATGTGGTTTGTTACTATGTAGCTCTGAGACATATAATTAAATTTCATCCATGTGGATTGTGATGATTATGATTCCCACTTTATTTGAGTTGATGGTTGATCTATAATCTAAATCTAGTATCTTATGTGTTGTCCTTCTATCCATGTAGTTTCACATTTAGGGTGAGCCTCATGGACTCTCCCTATGAGGTGATGTGATAAATTTAATGGTCACCATGTGTTGGAAAATCACTCTAGGGGTGATTCATATGTTCATTGGAATATTCCATTGAGGGGGTGCGTTAGGAAGCTGATTGATGTTCCTCCCAACATAGAGTTGTAGTAGGTTTGTTCAGGGGTCATGGAATCATAGTGACTTCACAACCTCCCGATATATGTTTTGTTTCAATTTTATTAAACATTATTGATTACATTATATGATTTAATAGTTTATGTTCATTTGTTTACTAATTATTGATTCTTATCACATGGACGTACAATTCCTTTTTCGGTCATGTATAGAATTGTGTGGGTGGTGTCGAATTGTGTTGTAATCACACCATTCATAGATGGCTATTACAATTGGGAACCCGAATAGCCCTCACTTATTGAATCCACATTTTGGGTTCAGTCCAAGGTTTAATAAATAAGTTTTGTTTCCCAATATGACTCTAGATACTGAAATGATGTGATTAATAGAGGTTTCTATCCTCTTATAGTTTTATTTTGTTCTTATTTATACTTGTAATCGGCCTAGTTGTTCGTCGACCATTGTATTGTTGACTGTTGAGTCTGTATATTGTTGAATCTCATTTATATTATTTTATTTTTTATTCTTCCTCATAAAAGTTTCTAATATTATTAAATTTTTAGTTATATATATTTGGATTTTCTCTTTTATGTAGGGTATACACTCCAAACAATTCATTATGTGACCTTTACTACTAGTTGGATGCCTCTGGCATACGTGGAGGCATGCCTGAGGTCTTGTTGAACTTCAGATTAGACCTCTTTATTTTGTTCATGATTTTACAATGGTGAGATCTTCTTGTGTTTTTATGATATTTAAAATAACATATTCATCACTAATAAATAATTGAAAAAAAATTATTTAATTGAAATATTTTTTTAAAAAAATAGTTACACAAAATATAAAATAATAATTATAATATTATATATGGTAGTAATAAAATTAAAAGAAATATTTTAATATCAATGGACTGATAAAATATATTTTATATAATATAAATAATTAATTTTAATTTTATTTTTAAAATATTATAAAATATATAAGAAATAATTTTCATTGAATTGTTTTCTTATGTGTTTGGAATATTTTTCTCAAATTAAATTCATCATTTTTTATTGATTATTCTCATCAAAAAATTTAAATATAAAATATATAGAAACACTCATTTAATTGGTAAGCAATATAAATTAATATTAAGATCACTTAACTTTTAAAATTAAAATTATTTATAAATTAGTAAAATTCATTATATTTTACATTTTTATCTAAATGATAAATTAAAAAAATAAGAATTTAAATTTGAAAAAATGAGATTCATTTGTTCATTATGAATAAAAATATAATATTAATATGTATTTTTTTATTTTTATGAAAAAGATTTATTTTTAAAAGAATAGTACAAAATATTGTTTTTAAAAATATTTTATCTTTTATTACATCTATAGTATATAAGTATGAAAAAAATGAAACCATTTTTTTAATATATTTTTTTGACAATTATATTTATACATTTAAAATAATAAGCCTATTTACAAAACCTATAATATTCATTTTGGTACAAAGTAAAATTTTTCTAAAAAATTTATTTTTTAATTATGCATTTATTATTTTAAATTTAATTTCAAACATATTTGTCACTTTAATAATATAAAAAAATTAATTATTAGAATTAGAATATCAAAATTTCTTATGAAGGTTAATTTCATTTTTCAATATAAAATATAAGTTATTTATGAAAAAAAATAGTAACCTTACTTAGAAATGTAGTACCAATGTAAAATTACATTTTTTATAAATTAAAATTATGTTAATTATTCCTAAATATCTCAAATAAATATCCATTATTTGTGTGAATGAGAGGTTGCTCATGCAAGCCTCATCCCCTCTCAGTTAATATTCATTTTAGGGGATTTCAGTAACCACACCATGAAACAACCTAAGAGGGGAGGGGTAAATTTGGGTGTCATGTTTCTTTTCAATTTTTATGTATTTATATAGTGTAAAAAAGTTTAGAGAGATCCTATAATTAATTAACACAAGAATATACTATTAGATAGAGGGAAATTAGTTTTATTACACATATATTTTACGTTGTTTAAACAAATGTGATAGTCTAAGGAGCACATTTCAATATTGTGTTGATGTGATGAGATTGTAACACTTTATACTAGTGTTGTTATAGGGATTTGAGAATGTTTTACTACTAATATTAGGTTAAATTACTCTTTTAATTGACTCCATCACTATTTAATATAACAAATTAAAGATTAGGTGTAATTCAAAAGCTTCATTTAAGAATATTAAAAAATTAACATAAAATAATTGAGGGTGTTTACTCTTTGTTCCTTCAAATTCTCCTTATTTTGATTTTAAGAAATTAGGTCTTAATAATTATAAATTAATATAGTACTTACTATATCTACTAATACGTATATTTTCACAATCTTTCACCAATTTTATAGATCATCCTTCCTTCTATGTTAACTCCATGATAATTGGCATGTGTCCCTATTTTTTTAATAAAAAAACCTTTAAACCCCATTTAAAAACCAATAATAATTCCTCCATGAATCATTGAAATACATTATATGCAATATATGCATTTTTTGGCATATCTCCATCCAAAATGACTGTCATCGTGTTATTAAGATATATTTTATTTGAATTTCTAAGAACAAATTTAATAACCTAATTCAATGTATTTTGAATATAACATGATACTAATCCTTTGTCCTCCATTTAAATCACATAACACACATGATTTAAATTCATTTTAAACAATTATTTTAATTTAATACGTGTTCATGACATGTCACATATTCATGAATAATTCCCATAAAAATTATTGAACTGACCATATTCCTAACTAAACAGATCTCAAACTAATCACATCCCCAACTGAACATTCATATTCAAATGAACACATAAATAACCCCAACTAATAGCATGAAGGGTTTTAACTGACAACACATTGAACCAACTGATGGAGAATGAAAGTTTCATTAAATCTATAATTGATTCCATGTTGAAGATCAACCTACCATGCCTTTGTCAGCCAACCATTTTCACATTGACTTCCTTCTTCAACAATAATAACTTCAATTGTCAACATTTTTACTTATATGTGTACTTAAAGTGTATACATGTGCATATTTCCTATTACTCTGAATCTATTCAAATCAATTCCATCATTACTTTTGAAATACAATTAAATAATCACATCATATTGACAAAGATCGAATTTTTTACCAGCCACGGTTACAACATTCTATTCCTTTGGATTATTTTTTAATTTCAATAACATCAGTCTTAGTTAAAAATCTTCAAATATGACCTTGACTTATATATACTAATAATATTATAGACATCCTAAATTCCCTTCTTTCCATAATAGAATTTAAATGGTGTGATGAATAGATATTTTCTCCTTTCAACCACATTTTTAAAGAACATAAACCTTATAAATGTTAGCATTAAAATATCCTCTAAAACTGTGAGATTCATGGATTAGAGTATTAAATAAGATTTGAAATGAAAGATCTCACCTCTCTCAATATGATTTAGAGAAAATAATTCTTATATTTTATATCATCCCCTATAAATATCTCCCATATTCATATTATACTTTTTGAATCAACATGAAAATAAAATCATTCAAAGTAAATAAAAGTACTCATATGGTGAGAAGATATTAGATAAATCTGTTTAATGTGAAGGATGTTAATAAATAATAATATAAAACCTAGGTTTCTCAAATTTATTTATAATAAATGGATTGGTCGAAATTTTAGCTATTTGGTGACAATTTCTGACAAATTACATTTGAATAACTCATTTTTCCACCACCTTGTTGGTAATGTGATATAAAATCACTATATGCTTCATCCAAGAGTATTGTTCTAGATTATTTATCAGCTCAATTAAACTTTCTTATCATCGTAGATAACTATGGTTTGATATATTAGTTATCAAATATATTTTAATTGTTATCTCATATAGATTAGAAAATCACATGCAATTATGACTACTATATATTCTACATAATTTGTTTCTAGAGATGTACTTTCATTTTTATTGATTAGATACCATACACACTTGTTTACATAGAATAATGAACCTCCACTTGTATATTTAATATATTCCACATCACCATCCTAGTTATTATTTGAGAAATTTGAAGGATCATGCACTTTATAGACTATTTATAAAAACCCAAAACTAATTATTCCCCACTTGTATTAAATGATTATTTTAATAGTCACTCTTTTTTTCTTTATGACAAATTTAAAATTGCTATGATAAACTAGTGACATATTTTAAATAAGTTTGAGTAACTATCAATTATAGTAGACTCTCAATTATTATATTCTACATGGTAGGATCACCTGATTTCACACATTCAAATGTTCCATGATTTATTTATGTTATTATAGGGATTAACATTAGCTTTGACTAATACATATTAAACCATAAACATAGTTAAAATTAATTATTATCCTCAAAATGTAATCTATAATGTTCAGATTAAATTTACTAAAATCCATGAAAATAGGTGAGATCACATATCATAGGAATCTCATACTCGGATTTCCCTATGATTGAAAAATATTACACTGAATGATATTTATTAACACAAAATATAATTTCATCCACGTATACCAATATAAAAAACATCCCATCATTGTAAATTATTATATATAAATTTTAATCCACTCCCCCAAGTATAGTGACTATTCATCAGATAAGTGTCATGAATGAAATACCAAACATGAGGAAATTATTTCAATCCACGCCACTATTTTTTCAATATAAATATTTTACGTTCATTATAACCCATCAATAACCCTATATCATATTCAAAATACACATCCCAAATAAAGATACCATTCAAGAAATCTATTTTAATATCCATATGAAATATTTTTAACCCAATTTTCATGAAAAGTGGTAAGAATAATCATATATAGTTTATTAAAACTATCTGGGAAACGTTATCCTATATATTAACTCCTTCAAATTGAGCATATACCTTATGGGAATATATATATTTGATTCGAATTAGAACAAATTTTTTATTCAACTTATTTCTAAAGAATCATTTTGTTTGAATAATATTTTGATTTTATGTTATATCCATAAGATCATATGATTGGTTTGTTCTATCTGATAAATATATTAATTCTATACATAAATATAGCCTCAAAATTATATTCTTCTTCTATCACTTCATGGTCCACAATATATAGTTGATATTACTTCCCCGCTGTATCCATCTTGAGTATTAGTGTAGATAAAATATTTTATCTAATAATAATTGATATACCAAATCCCATACTATGTTTTTCTTATTAATAGTGTTGGATCAAGTTATTTATCTATTAACTCTTCTTAAAATTATTCTTCGGAATCCACATATCCCAGAATGTCTTCTAGAACATCTATATTATCAACTATTGCATCGTTTTCATCATATTTTTTATTTAGAAATGACCTGCCAATATTTTTCCCCTCTTTTTATTCAATTATTTCTACATAATTAAAAATATATTATCATTCCCATACTTTTATTGAAACACTTATTTTTTAACTCCATTGAATTTTTTATATGGAATCATTCTTCTCTAACATCAATAAATATCCCTTGGGTGACTTCTTTATTTAGGGTATATCACCTACTATCAGAAACATGAAAATGATTCGAAAATGGATATCATCCCTACTAAATCTCATGATTATTCACTTTCTATATAATTTTGAGAATAGAGCATTTATGATTGTAAACCAAAACCAATACTTCTTTCTTCAAGTAGTGTCATTGAACATTACCTTAAATAATTAAGTTCATTTTCATATTATTCACCATTCAATTTCAATGATCAACTAATCAATTTTTATTTGAAATTAATAATATTGATACTTCATTATTGATTCAATATTTTTAGATATATTTATCACACAAAATTTGGGAATCCATAGTTCTATTATTATATCATGACGTCTTGATGGTGTTTCTAGTATCATTTTTTTATGATACATTCTCCTCGACAGACATTCTAGAATATCATTTTTTCTATAGATTTATATAAATAATACTATATTGTTTTTGACATCAACTAAATTAAAAAAATTAACCTTATAAATATGTTCTTGAAATTTTCATGGGACCATACACTTTTCTGTTCATTATGATGAGTGGATTTAATTCCCTTCCCTTTTCATATTTTTACTTATTACGTACCATTTTTTACTTTCATGCATGTATCGTACATATGTTCCTTAGAATGATTTTTTTAGGAATATCGGTTTCTATATTTTTCTTTGAGATATTATTCATTATCTATTTATTTATATGTCACAACCTATGATTCCATAAATCATTTTCTTTATCTACTGTGATGAGACATGTTTTTTTTCTAAATTGATAGTGATTTATTCTAATTCTCCCAAACTTTATCATTATTATTTATTATATTTTTAAAAAATAAAAATTCTTTGTCAAATGTATCTTCAAATATTGATTTATATAGTTTAATAAAACTCGAGATATTATGCAATAAACCATTCAATATAATGACTTATGTACTATTGATTTCATCCCCAACAATCCAAATTATACAATTCCAATTTTTTTTAATATAGCATCAATAAAAACATTATAGTACAATAAAATTTTTATTTAATACTCATCAGAATTTTTTCATTTCTAGACAGGTTGAATTATCACCCACTATTAAGGATCTTTGTTTTATCATTATTATAAGTCTTGAGAGAATATTTTATATGATTGAAATTTTTGGTCATCTTATTTTATTTCAATAAGAGATAAATCAATGCAGTAGGTGACTCTTCCTATATAAATACATCATAGAATGTGTTATCACTTCCTGTATCTATTATAACAAGATATATTACTTGTTATATATATATATAACGTAATATTATGAATCATAAATTCTTTATGGTATTTTATAATCCACATTCATAGTTTCTCAATTCATATAAATGATAGATTTATGTAAAAAAATAGAGAAATTGAAATAATTACCAAAAAAGAAATTACACCTTTTTGGAGTGTAATATGGTGAAACTGTTCTTTGTAGGTTATAAATATCTTATCGTTCGAGATATATTCATTATTTTGAGATGTAATTCATATTTACTAAGGAATAAAAAAATTATTAACTTCATTAGAAAAAATAACATTCCAATTCATTCTCTACACCAATAATATATAATGTAGTATTTTTATAATATTACTAGATTATAATTATCTATAACTATTTTTTATTCATTTTTTTGATATAGTTATGTATTTATCTATAGTGAAATTTGATTCACATCTAATATGACTTTTACACAGATAATTATTTCATTGTCCGTTCAAAATATTTTCAATGCTAATTGATCCTTATATGAATATTCATATGATTTTTTAATAAAATAATGTCATATATTTTAATTTATTCTATGGAACACATTATTTGACATCTTCTTCAATATTTCTCTTTAAATTTACATCTTATTACTCCATATATTCTGTTCTTTTTTCTATTTTCCTATAAAAAATTATCAAATATTCAAACAAATCGACCTACTCTTTTATTTTTTGTTTTTCATCAATAACATCCCTAATATTTGAATGGTATATTCGTTGTCCTTTAATAACATTTGGAACTTGATAGATTATAGTCCCAATATGATCTATATATTTAGGAGAATATTTCAACAAGTCATTAACTATTCTGTTATTATTTTTTTAATATCATTCTCACAAAGAGATCCTGATAAACTAGCTTGAAGTCTATAAATCCCATTGGTTCATCATCATTATTCTATTAAATATTTCATATTTAAACTTATTCCTTCATGTTATCTTCTTCCATTGATATAAATTTTGTTTCTATTCCTTCTATGTGATATTCATCTTCTTCATACTTTTTATTTTTTCAAACATAACAACACCTTTGAAACTACTTTGTCAGAGAAATTTCTGATTTGGGATCTCTTAGAGGGGGAATATCATTATTAACTTTTTTTGTCATGGTTTTAGTCTTCCTCGTTTTAAAATTTTGTAGGAAACATAACTATTTTCTACATTAATTTCCAATATAATAATAATCAAATGCTATGTTTTCCTTCACATATACCTTTTCCTATTTTTAAATTTCATCAAAGGAGGGATAAAAAATCCTCATCAATACCCTCTCATTATTCTCCTTCATCATCGATGTTCAGTTTTTCCATATCATAAAATTATGTATTAAAAAAATTATTTTATGATGATTTCCTCAAGAATGAATCTCATCTCATAATCCACTAAAATGTGGTGTAAATAATTTAATGAATTCTCTGAATGATTTATTTATTCATGTGTAGAATCCTTTGAATTTATGTGAGGTAGATGTCTTAAATATATTTTCTTTATAGTGGTTTCATATTTTAATATATCACCAAGACCTCATATGGGTCCAATAACATCTATGGTGTTTTTAAAGAACCCACCAACATATTCATCAGAATATATTTTTAACAAATCAATATTATTATAAATCACTTTGAACTTTTCTTCCTTCACCTAGATGCCCCCTTCATAAATTATATCCAATAGCTCTAAAAAAATGTATAGTAGAATAACCCATCACCTTTATATAGAGATGATATGATTAATCATTCACTGTATAATTATTTTCCTTTGAATATTTATTTTTACATTTATGTATCCTTAAATCATTGATAATATCAAAGCTTAAATGACCAACACCTCATCATTTGTAATAGTGAACACTTCTAAAATAAGAGACCTAAGATGATCTCACATCCTCTTTTTCCTGATCTGAAAATTTACACTAAAAATGTAATTAATTACTCTTGTATTTATAGGATTATCCATGATAACTAATACATAATGATAGGTTTATCAAAGAAACATATGTTGTTGAAACCTCCTTTGAAACTATATCCTAACACACCTTAAGAGGATAGGGGTGAATTTGTCTGTGGTGTTTCTCTTCAATTTATGGATCCTTCCCATAGGTAATCAAGAGTTGAACATACTTTTCATTTTTCATAAACACATACACAGATAGATATATTAAAATTTTATTGAGACAACAAATATTTAACTTGGATCACACAAATTGGATAGTTCACAGAGAACACGCCAACATAAGATTGACATTACATGATTGTAACACTAAATATTTTGGTTATTTTAGGGATGTGATACAGTCTCACTATAAATATCTATTCCAATACATCTTCTAATGAAATCCAAAAATATTACTTTCAAGGAATTACAAAAGATTCCAGACATATAGGTTTCTTAAAATAATATTTGTAAATTAACACCAATGTGATAAAGGATGTTGAACTTTATTCCCTCAATTTCACTTTCTTCATCTATTAAAAAATAAATTCATCAAAATTAAACTTTTTATCCTATACCCCACTCTTTTTTTGAACATATTTGACAATTTTATATGTATACGTTCCTTCACAATCATCAATATTACAAGAAATCATGCATTCCTTTTTAACACATTGTTCATATCCAAGAATCCTTGTTTATTAATTTTAAATCCAATTGTCTCAAAAACCCCTTAAATGTCATTGGGAATGACTCCATATATATTAGTCTAACCTTAACTCAAAACACCACAATTTTCATTTTATACATTTTTCATAATCATCCACTATCATGTTTTGAAGATATTTTTTTTATTATTTTATTTTGAAATCATATTCAATATTCTGTATCAAGTGTCATTAAATATTACCTGATACCCACTCTTTATAATTTATTTAAATCCAGTAAAAGTTTCACATTAAAATCATTTGAAAATACGACATTGAAAAAAATTTGTGTCCATGAAATCACACATATCTATGAAAATATACAAAAAATAAAACTTTTGATCTTACTATAAACCCAAATTATTACATTCACAATTTATAGCAAGCCCAGATGCCCTTAATTAGTTAATTGACCAAGAAAAGATCTCCCACTAACATCATGAACGGTTTTAACTGATTACACACAGAACAAAGCAACTGCAAATTAAAATTTTACAAAGTACCTATTATACCACAAATTCAAGACAAAACATATATTCCCTTATTATTAAAACCTTTTGAAGAAAAACAAATTATCACACATTTACAACTAATTTCTTGAAGACTAACTTTAAGCTAATTCTAGTGCACTTTTATAAAGCCTTCACGTTTATACTTTTTCATATTTTAAATGACTCTTAATTTGTCCAAATCAAATAAATCATTATTTTTTGAACACCAATAAATAAAAAAAATTTAATTTACCAAAAATAATTTTTTATACAGACAATATTTCTAATATATTAATATCCATTTGAAAATGATATGCCTTTAAAATAAAGTTATGAATAATTCCCAAAATCTCATTCCCTTCACACGTAAATGGATCCACCCAAAACCCCTTCAATTATATACCAAAAATTATAATTATTTACAATATTAATCTTATTAAAATTCCTAAAAACACCACTCCCACATTATTGGGATTTTCACAAGAAATTTCCAAAATTCATTTATAATCAATATGTTTTCTTAGATGAATTAAAATTCTTCTACGTATGTTTTTACTACACTATATTAACTCTTCAATTTTTTTTCTTATAAATTTCTATAAATATATTTTTTCCTATTTCAATATAATGAAAAATATATATTATTATTATTTTATTTTTTTAATACATTCAATAACCATTAATTGCTTTTTCTTTTTTCATTAAAAAATGAAAATGTCATTCATGTTACGTGCAGACTACCACCTCCTGGAACGATGTTTTTTATTTTTAGTAATTTCATTAAATATTTTGTTATAAAGGAATATTTATTTAATAGATATGACAGGTGTAGAACTATAAATATTATAAAAACTTATATAAAATCTTACCTGTTTTCTTATTCTAGGGAAAATAATTATTTCATTTATGTGTATGTGTAAACAACAACCCCCATAGAATGGTGTATTTAATTTTTTATCACTAATATACATGGATGATTCTAAACATGTATTTAATAAATAAAACATATTTTAACAACATTAATATCTTTTTCGTTAGTTTATCTAAAAAAATATATTGTTACTAATGTTATAACATTTATTTGTACAAATTTACTAAAAAAGCACTTCACTAATTAAATAGTCACAAATCATGAGTAAAAATAACATGGAATGAAATCAAAAAAATCATAATTATAAAATATATGTTATTGTACCATTTATAATCCATGAATAGAGAACATACTATCAAATAATGTTGAATCAATATTGAATTTTTAAATCATGTTCCAAATAATCAATATATTTAGCATCTTAATATGAAAGTAAAATGTATCTAATTAATACATATATAATAATATATTATAATTGATTCTTATATATGTTAATATATATGTAGAATGTTATTAAATAAGTAATTAATAAGAATATTTTTTTTACATTGAGTTAATGTGATTTTGTGGGAATCAAGAGTAAAAGGTAAGAGGTTTTCTTGAATCAACTTATTTTCTTGAGCCATAATATTTTCTATTTGAAAATGGTTATAAAAGAGTATTTTCTTCTATAATATAATTATATTCTATAATCTTCTCTAATTATTTTAAATGGAATTATATTATTAAATCTAATAGATCTTCTGAGATTTAATTTTTCTCTAAAAATTTTGATTATGTTAAGAATAATTCTTGTCATATACAAATGTGTACTTGTTCTTAAATGTACATATTCACTCCTCCTATCAATGTTCTCTATTATTATTCGAAAATACAAATAATTATTTTTTCGAATGATTTCAAATTTCTATTTACCAATTTTAAAATGAAATATTTATCACTTTATTTATAAGATGGGTATTAATAAATGTTTTTGTAATATTGAAAACGTTTTTTCATTCATGATAGTATATTTAATATTAAAATAAAAATTAAATTTATAAATAATTTATAACAATTTTATGGATTTTTTTATTGGGGTAACATGTTGGATAATGTCTTAAAATGTATCCAGGTTTTTTAAAAAGAAATTAATATTTTCAAAAGTGGAAACTAACTTCATCTCTTTACGATGATTTTATGAAATGTTTCTAAAGACCATTCTTCATATTTTACCAAAATTTTCCCCATTAAATCTAGCAATAAAAAACATGTATTGTTATTTTTGATTCCCAATACTAATTATGTTATGAAATATTCATTTTAGGTGAATTAATTTTTAGTATTAATCAATATTATTCATGAATTCGTGTTATGTTATTCTATTTAAAAATGTTAAAAACCCTATTTTATTTATAGGGGTTATTTATGAAATAATGAATGATTGAGTTCATATGGAACATATATCTATGGATGATAATGGGTCAGATCCTATATCATTGTCTAATAAATTCGGTAGGGTTTTATATCTCCTGGGATGATAGATCTTATAATTTATTTTTTCAAAACATACGCAGTTGAAATACATGGATTTAATGAAAACATAAATGCATTTTAATAACATAATGGGTGGTAATTATTGTGTTTTATCACAATATTATTTTTATTTATCCTTATGTTTCATTAATAGTTCCTTGTTATTCTATGTTTCCATGACATTCCACATTTTTGTGTCATATGCCTATAATTATTCTATATGTATCATGATTATTATCTTATATTTCTATACTATTATTCCATGGTATAAGTTTCTTAATTTGAGATTACATTTCCTAATATATAAATTATGACCAAATATTATATTTTTATGTTTCTTTTAATCAAATATTTATACCAAGACCATGTTTTTTAAGGTTTATTTGATCTGACACTTTATGAAATGTTGATATGTTTTACAATTACTCTGTATTTGAGCTCTCCTCGTCTTATGTTTCCTTTCCCTAGGTTATGTAGATGAGTATGAATTATGACATGAACATAAGGGATTATAGTTTGTATATATTATTCAGAAATGTTAATAATTATTATAAAATAAGTTCCTTATATTTTTTATCCCAAAATAAAATAGACCTTTGGTTATGGGGTTTGTTATATTATTTATGATATTTAATTTACAACTTATGGTAATGTGGGAAAATAATTATATTTTTATATTGTATCAGCTCATTAGAAATCAAATTTTAATATATCAATTATCCCATCATATATTTAATTCTAATTTACAAATTAAAAAATCATTGAAATATAGTTTAAATAAATTTTGAAAATACCAATCATCTTATGTTGTTTTATAGAAAGGAGATATCTAAACAAATATTGATCAATAAAGTGTAGTTGCGAAGAAAACAATTATTATATAAGGTAAATAACCAAATTAACCAACAACATAGGCAAACATAAAAAATCTATAACACATTATAGACAACCCTCATCCAACGGTTTGAGAAAGAAGACAAAAAGTCAAGGGATGAAGAAAAAAAATATGGAAAAAATAAATAATAGAAGAATATGCCTTACCAAGGAATTATTATTCATGAAAAATTATAGGTAAATGAATCTATGTTGAGGTATATTGGGAGAACCAATATTTAACACCATGATATTTTAAATTTAATATTCCTTTAAAACCTAATATGTTAAATATTGTGTGGAAAATTAAACATCAAACCACAATGAACCACAATAAAATGCATAACTATAAATATATAGTAATAGAATTGGTAGATAAATATATTTATAACTCTATTATTTAATTTATATAAAAATATAAACAATAATATTTATTAGTACTATTCTATATATGGAAATTCAATTAGTTTATCTAAATAAATTATAATACTGGTTTTTTTAATTTAACATTACTAAAATATTTCAACTTTATGTGTTACATGTTTTATAAACATAAAATATTATGGATATACTATATTTTAAAAATTTAGAATATAATAAAAATTTATTATTAATTTAGTTTTAATAACAATAATAACAAGTTATTATTTTTAAAATATTATTTTTATTAGAAATAAATTTCTTTATATTTTATGTTTTTATTTAATTATAATGTTCCAAACATTAGTAGTTTGAATTCAGAAAATTAAAATTTATTTTTAGGATAGGAATGTAAATATTATCTTATGATTAATATTTTTTATTTGTTTAAAATAGTCGATTTTTAGGTGAATAGTGAAAAATATAATTTTTATGAAAATAGTGAATTTTATGATTTTATAATTATATACAGAATACCAGGAAGTTTATAAAAAATTTTAAATGAAAAAAAAAATTTAAAAAGAAAAAAATACATATCAAAATATTATTATTGATTTAGATAAATTATTTTTATCAATTTATGAAGTTATGTAATGTTTTCCAATAAAAGAAACTGTTTGTGATATTTTATTTTAATTAAAAATCATTTTTGGAAAACATGTGACTATATTGAATTTAAATAGACAATAATTTTTTTATAATTAATAAATTTTTATCAATAAAATTAAACAAAATTATAATTTTATCTTAAAAATAAATTAATATCTTAAAAATAAACTTTTTCTAAAAACGAGTGTTTACACATTACATATGAAATGGCTAAAACTGAGATTCCTTATTAAAATTAATATTTTATGGTGAAGTTGATTCAAATTTGGAAAATATATATCTAAATCCATTTAATAAGTACCAATTTTGTTAATTAAAATAATATTACTAGGATAAAATTTACTTTCGATAGTTTGACCTAAAATTGTAAAATATAAAATTAAAATAGTAAAGAACATAGAATCGTGATTAAAACATGTGTGAAAATTAATATTTGACGAATTATTAATCATATATAATCCAAAATCCATTATTTTAGATTTATAAATCTTCAAAACTAGTTAATCAACTGATCTATTTATTTAAATTTGAAATATTTTAAAAAATGTCATTTCAATGATTTATAAAACATCCTCTCCCTAACACATCAATAAAACTAAAAAATTTTCATTCCCCATGAACATAAATACTTTTTACCTCCATTATGCACATTATAATTTTCCTTTATCCTCATTTAATATGATATTGTCCAAATACCTCCGTCTTTAAGATGACTTCCAAGGGAAAGACCAAGTCCTCAATCTGAGTACATTCACCATAATCTCATTTATTTTATTCTTACATTCTATAATATTATTTTATTAATAATATATTATTTCAATAGTATTATTTTTATAATTAATACTATTATTATAAGTTAATACCTATTAACCACCTTTTCACTTTTCTATTAAGAAAAAAATCATCATTTTTGTGTTGTGTGGACTACCGCCTATACGAATAGATAAATTTTTTATTTCATCAAAGACTCTCTTCATTAGTTATAATGGTGAAATTAAAAAATAAATTTGAAATTTATTATAAGATTTCTATTATTAAGTGAAAAATTATAATCCACCTTCTTTCCCTCTCATTCTTCGTGAAATGAAAATGTTAACCATGTGTTGTCTCGAATACCTCCTCTATGAATAATGTATCTCTTTTTTATATAGATTTATTATTATTTACTAAAAAATATTAAAATATTATTAAACATATTAATATTATATAAATAAAATATTTTTTCTTATATTATAATTATATGATATATAATTAAATCACTCTCAAAATCATTATCATAAATTAATTACGGTTTGTACATTTTACAGTCATTTTAAACACCTACCTGAACAATGCTACAACATAATATAATGAGTGACTATGAGAATCTAATTGAAGATAATATATATTATTAAAAATTACATAATTATTTCATTTATCTTTTATTTGATTAAAATAATATTAAACTCATTAATTAATTTACCAACGTATTTTCATGAAAAATCAATGAAACATGCTCATCGTTGATTTCATCATTGATGAAACTGAAAAAAACCTACATATACTTATATTAATTAATTATAAATAAATATATAACATAAATTATATTACCTTTTATGATCTTTAAATTCATATCTTCATGAATGAATAAATAACAACACTACTATTATGAAACTAGTCCAAACATTCATTATTTATCACACACAATATTAGAAACTGATAATAAATAACTAATGTAAATTTATTAAATAATTATATTTTAATTTTATACAATTATAGAGATATAAAAGGTTTTTTAATATTTTATTAACATTATTTGTTTATTATATATGTCATTAGAGTTCTTTAGTGGATGTCAACAATTAAGGTAAGGGTTCGTTTTCTCAGTTTTCACCCCTTCAAACGTTTTTCTTATTATACACCATATTTTATATTATATGGTGTATCCTCTTCTACATGAATATTTAATAATCATGAAAAAATCATTAATGATGGTATTTAATGTGTACCTATATATTTTATCATTCAAGTGGTTTTGATTCAAATGTTTATAAAGTTGTAATATCTTTTTTTCTTTATTTTCAAGTCCATGCGGCATGTTTGATATTATTCACCATATATTATTTTATATATTATGTATTAAATAACCAAATGACATCAAGTATAATAAATATCTTTTATTTTGTTATATTCTAATTTCTTCGTATCCATATCAAGTTAAATTTGTTTCCATGTTACCACCATCATAATGGTTTTTGTGTCTCAATTTTTCTTCCTTGAAATATGATTTGTACTCACCACTTATTTCCCACATGTGGTTTATATATTGGAAACCAATTAACATATTAATCTTCTCATACTCTTTTTATTTTTGTGTATAAAACTCATGTAAGTCCATAAATACCTTTTTCTTTCCAAATCATCCTCACATATTGGCATGATTTTTATACAATGTCTCTCCTCTATAAATATAATATATTTCATTGCATTAATTGAAGGGTGTTTATCTCCTTTTTTTACATTGATTGATTGGGAAAATTATTTACTTAACCATAAATACCATTAAATATAATATGTTATTTTAATGTAGGAATACATATAATTAAATTCCATTTATTAATTTTGGAATATTAAAAAATTATTTAGTTTTTATTGTAATATGTATGTTTATTGATTTCTAATGTATTTGGGCTATGTATTTTACAGTTTTTTCATCATCCATATGATGATTGAATCTGAATTAATCAGTGTTTTGTAAAGACTAAAATATCTCTTTAATACATCAATATGTCTAATTATAAAAACTAGATTTGTTATTTTTGTGTGTCCCTCCCCACAATAAAACATTTCATGGACACATCGAATTAAAGATAATTACATGATTTCAAATACCATGATGCCTTTATTTTGGAAATGGAATTATTTTTACATTATCATTCATTTAAACTCTAAGTAATAGTTTATTTTTATCCTTGTGATCTTTTCATTTCTATTATTATACATGGATAAATTATATTTCAATTTTATTATTTTATGGAAATATATTTTCTATCTATTTCTTCCACATTATTTCATATCATATTATCCTGAATTAGGATATTTGATAATTATCTATTATGTTTTCCATTACTATAATTTTATCACACCACATATTATGATTCCATTTCACATGGTTATTATTATATTTATTATACATTATTTATCTAAAAAATTACATGTGTAGATAATTTTTGGGTGATATTGATGACTTAATGCGGATTGAGTTGTTTTTTATATAGTGGACTAAAAATTTCCATTACTTTAGAAATATATTAGATTTATTAGTAGATAATTTTTAATTATTCTAAAAATATCTACCATAAAAAGGAATTGGTAATATATTTAATCCAATATTTTCATTACGTCATTTTATCAATGGATAAATAGGTCCAAAAATCTACTATTCGTATCAAATATAGTATGTATAGTATGTGATTTTAGCAGTAGAAATTAGTGTGCATATTTTGGGAATCACGATTGGTATTAGATATGATCTAATATTTCTTTATAGGTGATGAAGTTAGTTTAGGATAATTTAGGTGTTGATTTGTCAATGATAATCATAATATAAATGGTATAGATAAAAATTTATTTTAATTGAGTTAATATGAAGTATTATTGGGTTTAATATAATATAAAATTAATTAAAACCCTCTAGATAAGACTATGGGATATGTATTATTTTAGTATAACATCATGAGGTTTTTGTAAAGTATATATTTTTTACATTTTCGTGAAATTAAATCTCTATTTGGATAATATAAAGTGGATGCGGCTTCAAAATATAGGAAACTAGTGGTAATCCTAAAAAAAGGTTGGTTGAGAATAGAATCAATATTCAATCGTGTGTATGATAGGTGGGACTAACACTAAACATCATAAAACACACTCCTATAGGATATATTTGTTTAATTAAATTATACTTAAATTTCATATTCATTTATTTATAATGTTATGGAATTAGGATAAGAACCCTGAGAGAAAACAAATCAATGTAATAATGGTTTAACCAGTAATTATATATTTCAAACTAAGAGTGATTTATTTTTAACAAAAATATAATGTTATAGTTTCAATGGTTAAGTAATTTTAAATTTTAAATTTTTCTTAAAATTATCATAAGATAATTCTCTTATTGTTTTCATTACTCGCATTAACCCCTTATAGTTTTAATAATGGTTAATGCTTGAAGAAACCAAGTAAACTGTGGATAAAATTTTTTTTAAGTGGGAGAATATAACGGCCTGGGATTTTAAATAATATGTTCCTTTTGTATGTAATATATTTGATATTCTATGATAATTGCAACACTAAAACCCAATGAACCCAAAAATAGAATATAACAATTAAATCATGCTCTTAAAATTTGTGGGGAAAATATTTTTAACATAATTATGAAATATATTTATAAATATAAGTAATTTTCATTATTAGTAGTATAATATTAATGTATATCTAATTAGTGTGTCTAAATAACTAATAAGACAGATTCATGCTTCAAAATTTAACATTTCGAAAATTATGAATATGTTATATTCTGATAAACTAAATATATTTTGGATAAAATGTATTCATGATATTAATAATATATTATTTATATTATTATTACTAATTTATTTAAATAATAATGGAAATACATAAAAAAATTAATGTAATTCCCATTAGAAATTTTTTTCATTATATTTTTATTTTCTATTTAAAACATAAATTATCAAAATTTATAATTAAAATTTTTAAAAGTAAAATCACTTTTTTTTCATAGTTTCAATATTATTTTAAGATAAAAAATTTATATATTTTTAAATAGTTTATTTATAAGCGAATAAAAAAATTAATATTTTTTCCAAAACTATAAATTTAATGAGATTATAGTTATATGAATCAAAAATAGAAGTTCTGAGAACTTTTAATATTTAATATATGTATTTATTGAGTAAAAATTAAATTTAAAATATTATTATGGATTTATAAAACAAAAATTTAACATTTTATTAACAGAAGTAATATATTTCAATAAAAGAAATTGTCTTTGATATTTTAATTAAATTATATATTATTTACTTGATATTTAAATCTTTATAAATATGAATCCCAAATATATTTTATTTTTTAAATTAAATAAATATATATCATTAAAATAAAACAAGATAATAATTTTATCCTACAAAAAAAGTTTAAGCTTAAAAATACACTTTTTCTTAAAATGATTTTTTACATGATACATACTTTAATGTTATAATTATATATCCTTAAAAAATAATTTTATTTGAAAAAATGGATTTTAAAATTTTAATTTTAGTTTCCAAATTATATAATTAGGTTTATTTAATTTTTTTGGATTTAATAGTAAATTACATAGATAAAAACAAGTTACCACGGTAAAACCAAAAAATGGAACAAGTGAAAATTCTAAGAGATATGGACATAGAAACTTATTTAAGAAAATAATAAAATTATTTTTTCATGTATTAATAATATTGTATGATCTCTAAATCTTATGTTTTCTATTTTTTAGTCTTCTTGACATGTAAAATAGGTTCCATATTTATTTTAAGACAAAATATTCTCAAAACATTCATTCTCATCACTTATAAAAGGGGACCCTAAACACCCTTTCATGAACACTCCGGAAATATGGTATCCCCAAAAAATATACAATATTTACTTCATTTATAATCATATTGTTTTCATTTACCCCATGTTTGAAAGATATTTTTATAATAATTTCATTTCCAAGGAGTCTTCCAAGGGAATTCATGATCCCTCAACATGAATAATATTTACCTAATTTCATTTATTTTTATATTCTTTTCCCAAATATAATATTCTAATTTATATAGAATTACATCATGAATTATTTATACTTATCTTTATTATTTAAAAGTTATGACTTCTATCCACTTTTCCCCTTTTCTGTTAAGAAAAAAAATCGTCATTTCTGTCTTCTGTGGACTACCTCGTTTATTAAGAGACAAAATAAATTTTAAATCTACACATAAGAACACTAGTTATAAGGATGAAATTGAAGAATATATGTGAAATATATAATATGATTAGTATTATGAGGAGGCAAGTTATAGTACACCTCTTTCCCTCTTATTCTTTGAGAAATGGACAAGTTAATTGGGTGGTGTGTGTTCTACCACCTCTAGAAAGTATTGTATCTTATTTTTCATCTAGTTTCATTTTTATTTGTTGAAATATCTTCAAAAATGATTACACATATTAAAATAATATAAATAATATAATTATTTTTCGTTAATAATGATTTTATTCCAAAAAAATAACTTTCACAATCAAAATAATCCACTAATTATAGTATGTTAATATTTGTGTCAATCTGACCACCTATTTGAATATTTCTAAAATATAATATCATCTATGACTATGAGAACATTATTACTATAATTATAGGATTTAAATAGGTTTTTGTTTTCATTATAGACAAAATAATCTCATATTAAACTCATTAAATAAGATTCCACCATTCATTTTTTAAAATTCAACAAAATATTCTTATCATTGATTTAATGATTAAGGTAAATTACCAAATATACGATCTAATTATGTTATAATATTATAAAAAATTATGAAAAATTGATTACATTACAAAACTAGTTCAAAATGAACTAGACTAGTCAAACATAATATCGAAATTATATAATGACTAAGTAATGTACATATAAATAGTAATTATAAATGAATTTTTTAAAAGGATATATATATATGAATGATGTTTTAAAATATATTTTTAAGATATTTATTTTTTATATATAGGATATTCAAGTGATATAGAGGTTTCAAAGAACTAAGGTCATGGTTTCTTGTCATTGTTATCTCCCATTGTGACATATTTTTTTATATACCATAATTTTCTTATATATATTATATATGCAGCCCATTAAGGATTTTGTATGACTATACTATAATTTTATATGTTTTAAAATGATTAAATTATAAAAATTAAATTTAAGGTGTTTGATTTGATTTTTCTAAATTTATAATTTCTATTTTTCTATATTTTCTGTTACATGCGATATGTTTTTTATTGCGCACCGTATAGTATTTTATATAGTGTATTGACTATCCAATATCATTAAATTATAATGAATATATTTCATTTAACAATTTTTAAATTTTATCGTATACCTCTCATGTTCTTTTGATTATTATGTTACCGCTTCCATAAAGGTGTTTGCATCTCAGTTTTGCTTCATTGATATATTAATCATTGTAACAACATATTACCCTTTTGGTGTATATATTTTTCATTTATTAACTATTACATTTTATTTTCACCTTTAAAGTCATATAAATTTACCGAAACCTTTTCCTTATAAAATCATTCTTTATTATCGGCTTAATTTTCCTTCTAATTACATTCCAATGTGAACACTTTATATATCCTTCCTTTGATTGAAGGGTGATCAACTATATTACATGCATCAATTTATTTGTGAAATTATTTAATTAACTGTATACCCCATTCACTATATGTTGTAATTTTGAGGTATGTTTATAAACATTACTATTCAATTAATTAATAATGAAAATATTCAAAAATAATTTCATTATTATTCCAATATAGTAGTTTATTTATTACTAATGTATTTTGGTTATTTATTTTAATGTTATTCATTACATCATATGTTGATAGTGTTTGTCGTAATTTGTTATGGTTGTTTCTTATAATTACTTCTCAATGAGTTAATTGGTCTCAGGAGACAAACTAGATTGTGTATTTTGGTGTAAATCTCTTCATAATAAGATATTTTTTTAGACATAGGTCCTTGATGGTAATATCAAGATTTATATGTTCATGATATATTGTCTTAGGGTATGGAATTTGGTATTCAACATTATGAATTTCATCTCTAAGGACCTATTTATTATTATCCTTGTTATCTTATCATATCTATTGGTATTCATTGATATATTATTCATTCATTTTCATTCAATTATTACATTATCTTTTCTTATCTATTGCCACCATATTATATATTTTGATCTTATACTTAGATATAGTCTTATATTTTTATCTCTTATTTTTTACCCTACTAGTCATTTTAGCCCACATCTTCCTGTGTTTCAATTTCCATAGGTTATAAATAAATAAATTATACATAATAATCCTAAAATAATATCTTCTGTAGAGAAATTTTGGGATATATTGGATACATATTTTGTATTTTGTAGTTTCATATGTTGTTGAAAGAAAATGTCCACTATTTTAAAAATACATGGTCTTAATTAGGTTTTTATTTTACCAATTCTCTAAATATTTAAACATGAAGGGTCATAAGAATGTATATAATGAAATATTCAATTTAAGCCATTTAATCATGGGATAGTTATGTCTCTGAATCTATTATTTGTATTAAATCATGCATGTACTTTATATATTTTTGGCACCATATCTAGTATTTTATGTCCATAACCTCACACGAATGATCCCTTTTGGTTGAAAAACATGAACTTTTTGGGAAAATAACCTAAAAAATATGGTTTATGTTTTAAGGTACCAAATAATCAATCCAATAACTTTAAAAATAAATGTATGTGGATCCTTTATATAGTCCTTCTTGAAAATTCATGGTGGCCCTCTACAAAACCCCTTTGGGAATATCCCCTAGTTCTATGTTGTATAGGTTCACAATAGGTAATGGTTAGGCATTGATCCCCTTCCCACTATCGAAACCACACTACGATGTGGAGTCCTTCCCTGGACTCCATCCATGATATTTCCTTTAACTTAAATATTAGAGCACCTCAAGGATGAAATATTGAGACATAGGAACCTTGGTTGTTATTGTGTGTCCTCCTATGATGTAGTGTAAAGGACATCCCTACCCTAACACAACCACCATTACTCACCACCCTTCCATATCACAACCATATCCTTAAAGTGTCGTATCATTTCCCTAACCTTACACAACTACCTACTACCCTTACACAAATCCCCGCCATAAGGTGTTCATATCCCTAAAATGGGGATCCCACTAATTTGGAAGACCCAATGCCTTCTGGGGTAGCCATAATGGAGTGGCCTCCCTTGGTTGTGTCATTTTTCATCATGGTGACGCCTACATAGTTGGAACCTAGGAAAGAAAAAAATAGGTATCCCTTACATATCACAGATACCCAACCCTCATGCACACAAACTTGGGATCTCCATGGTATATCCTTATCTTTATGGTACTCACTATACGATATTAAATATTTGAAAATTATATGGATTATTCCACCATGGATCCGGACTCTTTAATTTGTTATAATATCTGGACACACCCAAAAACGATGTCGCATAACACCCAATGGAAGATAGTCTCTAATAAATTATATAATTATCTAAAGTTATATATAATTTTATGGAACCCAGCTAAATTTAAAAATATGTCTAAATTTTTTTGATAATGAGATCTTACTATTCACACAACTGAACGAATTTCAACCCCCAAAAGTTCTCATATTTATTAAGGATAACTGGGAACAAAATCAACCAAAGATATGGTAATTCTTTTCATGGGTTACCAAGGCTCGACTCTTATATATACATTGATTTACAATATATTTTGAAATATTGATATATATACATTAGATTCTATTACCATTACACTATTGGTGCTTCTATGTACATTGTTTTTATGGTTATTTCCTTAGATTACAAGTTGTAACAAAATATTGTAGTAGTTATAAAGGTATAATGATAAACATGACAATATAAGATATTATTCTTAAACATATTTTCAAATTTCTATATATTTCATGATAAAAGGATAGAAATCATATATTACTTCTCGATTTTGGGGGATTATTAGCATTGAGTACTATATTCATGAAGATCCCATGTAGTGTTCTTGTGTAGATAAGATCATGTGGAGTGACCAACCAATAGGAACAAAACTTATTTCATGTTTCATTGGTTGTTATTATCTATGATCATATCTCTTGGTCCATTGACATTAAATCATCATCAATTCTTTCCATTTAATCCCTTACTTTGAAATAAGATGAAATGAATATCTTTGAATTTTTAGAAAGGTATCTTGTGTTTAGTGTGTAATTGGTGGTACAATATTTTTTTATGGATCAATATAATATTTATTTCTACCAAGTATTGTAAGAGATATATCAGGCCAGGTTGACTAAGATGGAATACCCCCATTAAATCCATGTCTATGTTTTTTGAATGTATGTCCATTAAAAAGTGTCATTCCAATAATAAATAAAGTGATTAGCATTGTGGAACATGTTATGAATCATGTTGTATGCGATATCATCTAAAAAAGATATTATAATACACAACATGAGTTCATAGGATAGGTTTGTATTTATATGACTATATATTATCTTTTTAAAGGCCTTAATGGGTTTGTTAGACTCTTTACTTGGTATTTTATTAGTATCCATTTGTATTGAGTTAATGTAATATAGGGTCACACACTTTATGTATTCAAAATTTTAACTTTTTTTTTTAAAAATAATTTTAAAACATAGAGGGCTTTACCATAGGGTCTGGGTAATATCTATGTTTTTATGATCACCATGAAATAAATAATTTAATACAATTCATGTTTAGAATAATTGGTATTGAATTTATTTGTCAGTATTATTCACTCATTATTCTGTGAATATAAAAAAATTATGAACAAACCTTATTTTAGTATTTGATGATCATTTAATATTTATAATAATTTCAGGCCATGTCAATTACTCATACATTAACACATAATATATTTAATATTATACAAGTAATTGATAAAAATATTAATATAATACATGACACAATTAGTAGTTCATGGTATTTCATAATGGGTTTTATTAGTAGGTAGTATATATTTGGGGACCATAGTTCAATATCTAGATATTTTACCATTTTCTTTTATCCCTTTCAAAAAAATCGTTGTATTATTCATCCATGAGTGTTTCAGGGATCCAATCACATATCTCAAGAATCCTAATGAGACATGGTGCCATGCCATGAAATCGATCAATGTTTAGCTTTGTATATCATAGGAATGGTTTTGTGGTTATAATATGATGGTTGAACAATCCATTGACAATACTTGATAGAACCCAAAATTTATTGGTCGATGCTCTGACAGTCTCTTAATGTTTTATTACATGATATAGAGGGAATTTTTCATGGATTATCACACAATGTTATTTTGTAAATATAATAACACACTATGGTCAACAAATAGAATTAGGTAGTGATTAAATATAATTTTTCTTTCATATGTCCATTCATGTGGGAACTGTGGGTTATTTACTAAGACAATAATTATCAAAGATGAGGTTACCACCTCAAAATATGTATGAAAGTTTTAATTCATAATTATATCTGATTCCACTACATTTCCTAGTAACGATAACATGTGTCAAAATAAAAATGTGAAGTATTATAAAATATATAAATTAAATTTGAATAAAATTTTCATTGTTGGAATTACAGTGGTTACATTACAATGAATAATTATTTGATCTAGTTTTGGGTGGTCATGTTATGGTGATATAATATTTAAAATAAATTCAAACCCAGTTTTTGTGGCTTTAAATATTGAAAAAAATAAAAACCATAACAAAAACACACACATAGATATATATATATATATATATATATATATATATATATATGATTTTATGTGTGGGTGTGTTAAATTATTTAGGCTAATGACAGTAGATTGTAGAGTGCTATCCATTTTTCAAATGGCCAAAACATCACCATTCCATTGCTGTAGAAAATTCAACATGGGTGAGGAGATTTAAAAAATCAAAAATCCAAACAAGAAACATTGAAAATTGAAAAAGGGAAAAAGGTAATAGGTATCATATATGTTGATGATGGATGGTTAATAAAATATTTTCAATGGATTTATGGGGTTTTTTGAGCCACATAGAAACAAATAACCCTAAAATGGGGTAGTACCCTTTTAAAACTCACTCTAGCTATCCTAGAAATTTAAAATATATATATGGTGGTAGGGAAATCACCATTTGCATCCCCTACTCATCAATCATGCATGGTATGATGGGTTAACACTTCCTAGAAAATACAACCATCGTACTGGGTTAGTCCAACCTTATTTGGGTATAGAAATGGATCAGAACCACTTTTGGGGTTTACGGGCCACATGGGGTCCCAAAAAATAAATAAAAATTAAAAATTATTATTTGAAATCTCAGAAAGTGAAAAATAATCTTCTAGAACAATGAATTTTATTTTTTTAGGAATTTAAATTAAATTAACATGTATTAATTCATTAAAAATGACATCGAGTAGAATTTATTAGGAATTTATTTTTATATCACATGTTTATCACCAGCCAACTTATTTTGTGAATAAAAGAAAAAAGGTATGTCTGAAATTTTTTTTGATAATTTTTTTTTTAAATTTACATGTAATGATTTCAATAATTATTTTATTTTTCACAGTATGGGTATTGTCTCAACCTGCATTTTATGTATAAGGTCCTATATACCCATGAGTTTCTCCCTACATGTGTTTATTTGACACCACAGATACCATCACTTGAGCTCTAGTAATTATTTACAAAGAGGTGGTCGAATAATGATGTGTAAATCAAAAAGATGGGGTGATATTTAAGGGTAAACCTAAATTCTTCTGATGGGGTATGCATTGAAACATGATCTAGAAGCAACTCAGGAAGTTACCTATTAACTGTGATTTATTCAATATTTTTCTTAATTGATCAACCACTTGTATATACGCATGATAAATAGTGTTTATTAATATATTTTTTTCATAGTTTATTATTATTTGTTATATTTTTATGTTTATATGATTCAATTAAATAATAAAGTAGTATATATATACATTAATAAAAAATTAAGACATAAGGATATTCTTATATTTAATGCATTTTTCCATTTATTAATGTGATTAAATAGTATTAGTTTGTTAAATAGAAAATGATTTCATTATAAGTGAAATAAAAAAATCCATCATAGTTATATTAATTCAAAATATCATTCATTTCATTAATTTGGAAAAATACGATTGTATGAGGGACTCATCCTACCTAATTGAGGGTTCCACTAACTACTGCAATGTCCTTATGAGAGTGATGGGTCGAAATAAATAATTTTGGAAACAATGAAATTGACGTTGCTATATTATTTTTTCTTTAGAGGAAATCTAATTGTTAAATCAAGGTAACATTACCCTGAATTTTGGACTTTACATAACAATTCAAGGAGTCACAATTCAATGTGGTTGGTTAGCAATAATCCAATTAAGAAACACACAATGGAGTGATATAGCCATTAATTATGTTATGAGGAGAAGATTAAATTATATTTTCTACTAGAATACTCATTTTAATTTGTATTCTAAATCTTATAGATGAGGGATTTATGGATTTGATATTTCTATGGAAGATATTTAATGCTATAAAATGTTTCTTGGAGACCATTCTTCATATTTTACCTAAATTTTCCTCATTAAATACAACATTAAAAAACATGTATTGTTATTTTTGATTCCCAATATTAATTATGTAATGAAATATTCATTTTAGGTGAATTAATTTTTAGTATTATTCTATATAATTCATGAATTCATGTTATGTAGTTCTATTTGAAAATGTTACAAAACCTAATTTAATTATAGGGGTTATTTATGAAATAATGAAAGATTAAGTTCATATGGAACATATATCTATGGATGATAATGGGTTAGGTCCTATATCAATGTCTAATAAATTGGGTAGGGTTTTATATCTCCTGGGATAATAGATCTTCTAAATTATTTTTTCAAAACATACTCTGTTGAAATAAATTGATTTAATGAAAACATAAATGGATTTTAATAACATAATGGGTGGTAATTATTGTTTTTTATCAAAATTTTATTCTTATTTATCCTTATGTTTCATTAATAGTTCTTTTTTATTCTATGTTTCCATGACATTCCACATTTGTTTTCATATGCCTAAAATTATTCTATATGGATCATATTTATAATATTATATTTCTAGACTATTATTCAATGTTATAAGTTTCTTAATTTTAAATTACATATCCTAATATATAAATTATGAAAAAATATTATATTTTTATGTTTCTTTTAATCAAATATTTATTCCAAGACCATGTTTTTAAGGTGTATATGATCTGACACTTTATGAAATGTTGATATGTTTTACACTTTCTATGTATTTTACCTCTCCTCGTCTTATGTTTCCTTTCCCTAGGTTATGCAGATGAGTATGAATTATGAGATGAACATAAGGGATTATAGTGTGTATATACTATTCAGAAATGTTAATAATTATTATAAAATATGTTCCTTATATTTTTTATCCCAAAATAAAATAATCCTTTGGTTATGGGCCTTGTGATATTATTTATGATATTTAATTTACAACATATGGAAATGTTGGAAAATAATGATATTTTTATATTGGATCACCTCATCAGAAATACCATTTTAAGATATCAATTCTCCCATAATATATTTAATTCTAATTTACAAATTAAAAAATCTTTGAAATATAGTTTAAATAAATTTAGAAAATACCAATCATCTTATGTTGTTTTATATAATGGTGATACCTAAACAAATACAAATCAATAAAGTGATGTTTCAAAGAAAACCATTATTATATAATGTAAATAAACAAATTAACCAACAACAGAGGCTAACATAAAAAATTTGTAACACAATATAGACAACCCTCACCCAAGGGTTTGGGAAAGAAGGCTCATGGTCAAGGGATGAAGAGAAAAAATAGGGAAAAATAAATAAGAGAAGAATATTCCTTACCAAGAAATTATTATTCATGAAAAATGATAGGGAAATGAATCTATGTTGAGGTATATTGGGTGGAACCAATGTTTAAAACCAAGATATTTTAAATTTTATATTCCTTTATAACCTAATATGTTCAATATTGTGTAGAAAATGAAACATCAAACCACAATGAACCACAATAAAATGCATAACTATAAATATATAGTCATAGAATTGGTGGATAAATATATTTATAACTATATTATTTAATTTATATAAAAATATAAACAATTAAATTTATTAGTACTATTCTATATATGGAAATTCAATTAGTTTATCTAAATAAATAATAATACTAGTTTTTTAATTTAACATTGCTAAAATATTTCTTCTTCATGTGTTACATGTTTTATGAACATAAAATATTTTTGATATACTATATTTTATAAATTAACATTATTTAAAAAATTATTATTACTTTAATTTTAATAACAATAACAACAAATTAATATTTTTAAAATTTTATTTTTCTTTGAAATAAATTTCTTTATATTTTATGTTTTTATTTATTTATAAAGTTCCATCCATTAGTAGTTTGAATTCGGAAAATTAAAATTTATTTTTAGGATAGGAATCTAAATATTCTATTATGATTTATATTTTTTATTTGTTTAAAATAGTAGATTTTTAGGTGAATAGTGAAAAATATAATTTTTATAAAAATAATGATTTTTATTATTTTATAATTATATACAGAATACCAGGAAGATTATAAAAAAATTTAAAAGAAAAAAATTGTATTAAAAAAGAAAAAAATACATATCAAAATATAATTATTGATTTAGATAAATTATTTTAATCAATTTATGAAGTTATGTAATGTTTTCCAATAAAAGAAACTATTTGTGATATTTTATTTTAATTAAAAATCATTTTTGGAAAACATGTTACTATATTGAATTTAAATAGACAATAATTTTTTTATAATTAATAAATTTATATCATTAAAATTAAATAAAATGATAATTTTATCTTACAAATAAATTAATATCTTAAAAATAATCTTTTTCTAAAAACGGGTTTTTACACATTATATATGAAATGGCTAAAACTAAGACTCCTTATGAAAATTAATATTTTATGGTGAAATTGATTCGATATTTGGAATATATATATCAAAATCCATTTAATAAGTACCAATTTTGTTAATTAAAATAATATTACTAGGGTAAAATTTACTTTCGATAGTTTGACCTAAAATTGTAAAATATAAAATTAAAATAGTAAAGAACAAAGAATCATGTTTAAAACATGTGTGAAAATTAATATTTGAGAAATTATTAATCATATATAAGCCAAAAATCCATTATTTTAGATTTATGAATCTTCAAAACTAGTTAATCAACCGATCTATTTATTTAAATTTGAAATATTATAAAAAATGTCATTTCAACCATTTATAAATCATCCTCTCCCTAACACTTCAATAAAACTAAAAAATTTTCATTCCCCATAACCATAAATACTTTTTACCTCCATTATGCACATAATAATTTTCCTTTATCCTCATATAATATGATATTGTCCAAATACCTCTATCTTTAAGATGACTTCCAAGGGAGAGTCCAAGTCCTCAATCTGAGTACTTCACCATAATTTCAATTCTTTTATTCTTATATTCTATAATTTTATTTTATTAATAATATATTATTTCATTAGTATTATTTTTAAAATTTATACTATTATTATAAGTTAATACCTATTAACCACCTTTTCTCTTTTCTATAAAGAAAAAAATTACTATTTTATTGTTGTGTAGACTACCGCCTATACGAAGAGATGAATTTTGAATTTCATCAAAGACTCTCTTCATTAGTTATAATGGTGAAATTGAAAAATAAATATGAAATGTATTATATGATTTCTATTATTAAGTGAAAAATTATAATCCACATTCTTTCCCTCTCATTCTTCATGAAATGAAAATGTTAACCATGTGTTGTCTCAAATACCTCCTCTATGAATAATGTATCTTTTGTTATCTATATTTATTATTATTTACTAAAAAATATTAAAATATTATTAAACATATTAATATTATATAAATAAAATATTTTTTCTTATATTATAATTAAATGATATATAAATAAATCACTCTCATAATCATTATCATAAATTAATTAGGGTTTGTACATTTTACAGTCAGTCTAAACACCTACCTGAACAATGTTGTAACATAATATAATGATAGACTATGAGAAAATAATTAAAAATAATATATGATATTAAAAATTACATAATTATTTCATTTATCTTTAATTATTATAAAAATAATATTAAACTCATTAATTAATATACCAATGTCTTTTCAGGAAAAATCATTGAAACATGCTCATCGTTGATTTCATCATTGATGATACTGAAAAAAACATACACATTATTATATTAATTAATTATAAATAAATACACAACATAAATTATATTTCCTTTTATGATATTTAAATTCTGATCTACATGAATGAATAAATAACAACGCTACTATTATGAAATAAGTCCAAACAATCATTATTTATCACACAGAATATCATAAACTGATAATAAATAACTAATATAAATTTTTTAAATAATTATAATTTAATTTTCTACAAGTATAGAGATATAAATGGTTTTTCAATATTTTATTAACATTATTTTTTTATTATATCCGACATTCGAGTTCTTTAGTGGATGTCAAAAATTAAGGTAAGGGTTTATTTTCTCATTTTTCACCCCTCTAGACATTTTCCTTATTATACACCATGTTTTATATTATATGTTGTATCCTCTTCCACTTGAATATTTAATAATCATGATAATATCATTAATGATGGTATTTAATGTGTAACTATATATTTTATCTTTCAAGTGGTTTTGATTAAAATGTTTCTAAAGTTGTAATTTATTTTTGTATTTATTTTCAACTCGAAGCGGCATGTTTGATATTATTAACCATATATTATTTTATATATTATGTATTAAATAATCAAATAACATCAAGTATAATAAATATCTTTTATTTTGTTATAATCTAATTTCTTCGTATCCATATCAAGTTAAATTTATTTGTATGTTACCACTATCATAATCGTTTTTGTGTCTCAATTTTTCTTTCGTTGAGATATGATTCATATTCACCACTTATTTTTCACATGTGGTGTATATATTGGACACCTATTAACATATTAATCTTTTCATACTCTTTGTATTTTTGGGTACAAAACTCATGTAAGTCCATAAATTCCTTTTTCTCTCCAAATCTTCCTCACATATTGGCATGATTTTCTTTCTAATGTCTCTCCTCTATAAATATAATATATTTCATTCCATTAATTTTAGGGTGTCCATCTACATTTTTTACATTGGTTGATTGCAAAAATTATTTACTTAACGATAATCACCATTAAATATAATATGTTATTTTGATGTAGGAATACATATAATTAAATTCCATTTATTAATTTTGGAATATTAAAAATTGATTTAGTTTTTATTGAAATATGTATATTTATTGATTTCTAATAGATTTTGGTTGTGTATTTTATTGTTATTTAATCATCCATATGATGAATGAATCTGAATTAATCAGTGTTTTGTAAAGACTAAAATATCACTTTAATACATCAATATGTCGAATGATAAATACTATATTTTTTATTTTTGTGTGTCCCTCCCAAAAATAAAATATTTCATGGACACATGGACTTTAAGGTAATTCCATGATTTCTAATACCATGATGACATTATTTTGGAAATGGAATTATTTTTACATTTTTATTCATTTAAACATGAAGTAATAGTTTATTACTATCCATGTGAAATTTTCATTTCTATTTTTATCCATGGATAAATTATATTTCAATTTTATTATATTATGGAAATATAATTTTTATCTATTTTTTCCACATTATTTCATATCATATTATCCTGAATTAGGATATTTGATTATATTCTATTATGTTTTACCTTACTATAATTTTATCACACCACATATTATGTTTCAATTTCACATGGTTATTATTATATTTATTATACATGATTTATCTAAAAAAATAAATGTGTAGATAATTTTTGGGTGATATTGATGACTTAATGTGGATTGAGTTGTTTCTTATATAATGGACTAAAAATTTCCATTAGTTTAGAAATATATTATATTTACTAGTATATAATTTTTAATAATTATAATAATATCTATTACAAAAAAGAAATTGGTAATATATTTAATCCAATATTTTAATTACGTCATTTTATCAATGGATAATTAGGTCCAAAAATCTACTATTGGTATCAAATATAGTATGTAATGTATGTGTTTTTAGCAGTAGAAATTAGTGTGCAAATTTTGGGTATCACGATTGGTATTATATGTAATATAATATTACATTATAGGTGAGGAAGTTAGTTAAGGATAATTTAGGTGTTGATTTTTCAATGATAATAATAATATAAATTTTATAGATAACAATTTATTTTAATTGAGTTAATATGAAATATTTTTTGGTTTAGTATAATATAAAATTAATTAAAACCCACTAGATATGACTATGGGATATGTATTAGTTTAGTATAACATCATGAGTTCTTGGTAAAGTATATATTTTTTACTTTTTCTAGAAATTAAATCTCTTTTAGGAGAATATAATGTGGATGCTACTGCGAAATAGATGCAACTAGTGGTAATCTTGAAAAAAAGGTTGGTTGAGAATAGAATCAATATTCAGTCTTGTGTATGATATGTGGGACTAACACTAAACATCTTAAAATACACTCCAATAGGATAATATTTGTATAATTAAATTGTAACTAAAATTCATTTTCATTTATTTATAATGTAATGGAATTATGATAAGAACCATGAGAGAAATCAAATCAAAGTTACAATGGTTTTACCAGTAATGATATATGTCAAACTAAGAGTGATTTATTTTTAACAAAAATATAATGTTATAGTTTCAATGGGTAAGTAATTTTTAATATTTAATTTTTCATAAAATTATAATAAGATAATTCTATTATTGTGATCATTACTCGCATTAATCCCTTCTAGTTTTAATAATGGTTAATGCATGAAGAAACCAGGTAAACTGTGGTTTTCATTGATGATGTTGAGATTATCCTAATGGGATGATATCTGGAGTGGAAAATTTTATGATTATGTTAAACCAGCTATCAAGAATTATTATTAACAATATGAACTTATTACAGTTATTAAACAAAATAAAAAAAGAGAATGATAGAGTCTCATGAAAGTCTAGATGATAATGATGATAATGGAAAGAATATTTAATTTTTTTTAATGTAAAACAATTTGGTTAGAACATGAAGAAGAATGAATAAAATGTACTCTAATATTCTTTATGTGTTTAAAAGGAGGTAATATGGAAAAAAGTAAACTAAATACAAAGAATTTTTTTATAATTATGGAGGGAATATATTTTCTTCCTAATTATAACTAAAATATTACGGTAAAATCCACATTAAAAAATAAATTATGAGCTATCGGTTTTTTTATATACCCATATTCTATTTTACTAGTTATATTTCATTAAAATTTAGTGGATGAAATTTTTTTGAAGGGGGAGAATATAAAAGCCTGATATTTTTAATTATAGTTTCCTTTTGTTTGTAATATATTTTATATTCTATGATAATTGCAACACTAAAACCCAATGAACCAAAAAATATCATATAACAACTAAATCATGCTCTTAAAATTTTTGGGGAAAATATTTTTAACATAATTATGAAATATATTTATAAATATAAGAAATTGTCATTATTAATAGTATAATATTCATGTAAATCCAATTAGTGTGTCTAAATAACTAATAAGACAGATTCATGCTTCAAAATTTAACATTTATAAAATTATGAATGTGTTATATTCTAATAAACTAAATATATTTTCGATAAAATGTATTCATGATATTAATAATATATTAATTATATTATTATTACTAATTTATATAAATAAGAATGGAAATACATAAAAAAAATTAACGTAATTCTCATTAGAAATTAGTTTTCATTCTATTTATATTTTCTATTTAAAACAAAAATTATCAAAATTTATAACTAAAATTTTTAAAAGTAAAATTTCTTTTGTTTCATAATTTCAATATTATTTTAAGATAAAAAATTTATATATTTTTAAATAGTTTATTTATAAGTGAATGGTAAAAAATTAATATTTTGTCCAAAAACTATAAATTTAATGACATTATAGTTATATGAATAAGAAATAAAAGTTTTGAGAACTTTTAATATTTAATATATGTATTTATTGAGTAAAAATTAAATTTAAAATATTATTATGGATTTATAAAACACAAATTTAACATTTTATTAACATAAGTAATATATTTCAATAGAATAAATTGTCTCTGATATTTTATTTAAATTAAATATTATTTAGGTGATATTTAAATTTTTATAAATATGAATCCCAAATATATTTTAGTTTTTTAATTAAATAAATATATATCATTAAAATAAAATAAAATAATAATTTTATCCTACAAAAAAAGTTTAAGCTTAAAAATACTCTTTCTCTAAAAATGATTTTTTACATGCGCCATACGTTAATGTTATACTTATATTTGCTTACAAAAGTATTTTATATGACAAAATGGATTTAAAAATATTAATTTTACTTTCCAAATTATATAATTAGGTTTGTTTAATTTTTTTGGAATTAAAAGTAAATTACATCGATAAAAACAAGTTACCATGGTAAAACCAAAAATGGAACAAGTGATAATTCTAAGAGAAATGGACATAGAAACTTATTTAAGAAAATAATAAAATTATTTTTTCATTTATTAATAACATTGTATGATATCTCAATCTTGTGATTTCTATTTTTTAGTCTTCATGACATGTAAAATACGTTCCATATTTATTTTAAGATGAAATATTCTCAAAAATTTCATTCTCATCACTTATAAAAGGGGCCCCTAAACACCCTTTTATGACCACTCCTGAAATATGGTATCCCCAAAAAAATATACAATATTTACTTCATTTAAAATCATATTTTTTTTCATTTACCCCATGTTTGAAAGATATTTTTATAATAATTGAATTTCCAAGGAGTCTTTCAAGGGAATGCATGATACGTCAACATGAATAATATTCACCTAATTTCATTTATTTTTATATTATTTTCTGAAATATAATATTCTAATTTATATATAATGTCATCGGAAATATTTTTTTACTTAACTTTATTATTTAAAAGTTATGACTTCTATCCACCTTTCCCCATTTTTGTTAAGAAAAACAAAACCGTCATTTCTGTCTTCTGTGGACTACCTCCATTATTAAGAGACAAATTACATTTTTAATCAACACTAAAGAACCCTAGTTATAAGGATGAAATTGAAGAATATATGTGAAATATATAATATGATTAGTATTATGAGGAGAAAAATTATAATACACCTCTTTCCCTATTATTCTTTGAGAAAAGGACATGTTAATTGGGTGTTGTGTGTACTACCACCTCCAGAATGAAATGTATCTTATTTTTCATTTAGTTTCACTTTTATATATTGAAATATCATCAAAAATGATTATACATATTAAAATAATATAATTAATATAATTATTTTTTGCTAATAATGATATTATTCCAAAAAATTATCTTTCAGAATCAAAATAATCCACTAATTATAGTATGTTAATATTTGTGTCGATCTGACCAACTATTTGAATATTTCTAAAAAATAATATCATGTATGGCTTTGAGAAAATTATTTCTATAATTATAGGATTTAAATAGCTTTTTGTTTTCATTCTAGACAAAAGAATCTAATATTAAAATCATTAAATAAGATACCACCATTCATTTTTCAAAATTCACTAAAATATTCAAATCATTGATTTAATGATTAAGGTAAATTACTAAATATACTATATAATTATTTTATAACATTATAAATAATTATGAAAAAATTGATTACGTTACAAAACTAGTTCAAAATGAAATAGACGAGTAAAACATAATATTGAAATTATATAATGACTAACTAATGTACATATAAATAGTAATTATAAATGAATTTTTGAAAAGGTTATATATATGAATGATGTTTTAAAATATATTATTAAGATATTTATTTTTTATAAATAGGATATTCAAGTGATATAGAGGTTTCCAAGAATTAAGTTCATGGTTTCTTGTCATTATTATCTCCCATAGTGAAATATTTTTTTATTCACAATAATTTTTTTTATATATTATATATACTTCCCATTAAGGATTTTCTATCAATATACTCTAATTTTAAATGTTTTAAAGTGATTAAATTATAAAAATTTAATTTAATGTGTTTGAATTTATTTTTCTAAATTTATAATTTCTCTTTTTCTATATTTTCTGTTACACGTGACATGTTTTTTAATGTGCACCGTATATTCTTTTATATAGTGTACTGACTGACCAATATCATTAAATTATAATGAATATATTTAATTTAACAATTTTTAAATTTTATCGTATACCTCTCATGTTCTTTTGATTCTTATGTTACCGCGGCCATAAAGGTGTTTGCATCTCAGTTTTTCTTCCTCGATATATTCATCATTGTAACAACTTATTACCCTTTTGGTGTATATATTTGTCATGTATTAAATATTACATTTTATTTTCACCTTTAAAGTCATATAAATTTACCGAAACATTTTCATTATAAAATCATTATCTATTATCGGCATGATTTTCCTTCTAATTACATTCCAATGTGAACACTTTATATATCCATCCTTTGATTGAAGGGTGATCAACTAGATTACATGAATCAATTTATTTGTGAAATTATTTAATTAACTGTATACCCCATTCACTATATGTTGTAATTTTGAGGTATTTCTAAATACCTTACTATTCAATTAATTGATAATGAAAATATTCAAAAATCATATCATTATTATTCCAATATATTTGTTTATTTATTACTAATGTATTTTGGTTACTTATTTTCATGTTATTCATTACATCATATGTTTATAGAGTTTGACATAATTTGTTATGGGTGCTTCTTATAATTACTTCTCAATGAATTAATTGGTCTCATGAGACAAACTAGATTGTGTATTTTGGTGTAAATCTCTTCATAATAAGATATTTTTTTATACATAAGCCTTTGATGGTAAGATCATGATTTATATGTTCATGATGTCTAGTCTTATGGTATGGAATTTGGTATTCAAAATTATGAATTTCATATCTAAGTAACTATTTATTATTATCTCTATGATCTTATCATATCTATTGGTATTAATTGATATATTATTCATTAATTTTCATTCAATTATTACATTATTTTTTCTTATCTATTACCACCATATTATATATTTTAGTCTTATACTCAGATATGGTCTTATATTTTTATCTCTTATTTTTTACCCTACTAGTCATTTGATCCCACATCTTCATATGTTTTAATTTCCATAGGTTATAAATTAATTAATTATACTTAATAATCCTAAAATAATATTTCTTGTAGAGAACTTTTGGGATATATTGAATACATATTTTGTATTATGTAGCTTCATATATTTTTGAAAGAAAATATACACTATTTTAAAAATACATGGTCATAATTAGTTTATTATTTTACCAATTTTCTAAATATTTAGACATGTAGGGTCATAAGAATGTATATAATGAAATATTCAATTTAATCCATTTTATCATGGGATAGTTTTGTCTCAAAATCTATTATTTTTATTAAATAATTAATGTAATTTATATATTTTGGGAACCGTATCTAGTATTTTATGTCCTTGACCTCACACGAATGATCCCTTTTGGTTGAAACACATGAACTTGTAGAGAAAATAACTGAAAAAATATGCTTTATGTTTTATGGTACAAAATAATCAATCCAAAAAATTTAAAAATAAATGTAGGTGGATCCTCTATATAGTCCTTCTTGAAAATTCATGGTGGCCCTCTAAAAACCCTTTGGGAATATTCCCTAGTTCTATGGTGTAGATGTTCCCAATAGGGAATGGTTAGTCTTTTATCCCCTTCCCACTATTGAAAACACACAATGATGTTGAGTCTTTCACTGAACACCATCCATCATATTGCCTCTTACTTAAATATTAGAGCACCTAAAGGAAGAAATATAGAGACCTAGGCACCTTGGTTGTTGTTGTGTGTCCTCCTATGATGTAGTGTAAGGGACATCCCTACCCTAACACAACCACCATTACTCACCATCCTTCTATATCACAACCATATCCCTAAAGCGTAGTATCTTTTCCTTAACCTTGCACAACTACCTACTATAATTACAAAAATCCCCTCCATAAGGTTTTTATATCCCTAAAATGGGGAACCCACTAATTTGGAAGACCCAATGCCATTTGGGATAGCCACAAAGGAGTGACCTCCCTTGGTTGTTTCATTTTTCATTATGGTCATGCCTACACAGTTGGAACCTAGAAAAGATGAAAATATGTTTCCCTTACATTTCACAGATACCCAGCCCTCATGAACACAAACATGGGACCTCCATGTTATATCCTTATCATTATGCTACTCACTATACGATATTAAATATTTGAAAATTATATGGAACATTCCACCATGGATCTAGACTCTTTAATTTATTATAATATATGGACACACCCAAAAACGATGTTGCATAACACCAAATGGAAGATAGTCTCTAATAAATTATATAATTATCTAAAGATATATATAATTTTATGGAACCTAGCTAAATTTAAAAATATGTCTAATATTTTTTGATAATGAGATCTTACTATTCACACAACAGAATGAATTTCATCCCCCCAAAATTTTTTATATTAATTAAGGATAACTGGGAACAAAATATATAAGGCCCCGACCTTAAACCTTACTTAATATTGAATGAATAATTCACATTGAGTATCTTTTCAGGTATAGAGTTTTAGAGAATTAGACCATAACTATTACATCTCAAAAGATTACACAGTAGACACTTTTACAAAGTTTCCTTTTTTTCAAAACATTAACTCCAAAAAAATGTCATTTATAGTTCCATGTTTAAGAAAGAATGACTTTTCCTTGATCCCATCATTGACCCTATTCCACATTATGTCCTGTGAAAAACATTTCAAAACAAAAACTTGGGGTGAGCATACAAAGCTCAGTAAGGGATACCCAAAGAATGAAAACTTTTAGTTTATCAAAACAACAAGTAAACCATATATACTTTATCAAAGTAATACTTTTCTCCTTTATGAATTGGTAAAAACTCGTCACTGAATAAAAGATCATTACATACCCTTTTGAAACCAAAAGATTACCATAAAACCCATATAAATATCACATAACATATAAACGTAACTTGGGACATAAACATACTAAAATAGAATAACTATACGGTCGACTTCCACACATATCACTTAATGGAAAAGCCATACGGCCGAATTCCATACCCAATGCATTGGAGGTTATAACATAACCACCCGTCCTGGTATTCACGGAACCACCCGTCATATGGTTTATCACGTAACCACCCGTCAAATGTCCAAGTACCATTATAAAATCATAAGACATAAAACAAATATAATGGAAAAAAAACAGTTCCACACTTTGATCACAATATATCACATAAATATATTGACATAGAAAATCCATTATAAAAACCATTTTCAATACCAAAATACATAAATGATTATATGGTATTTATTTCATTTTAAAAACATTACGGCTTGTTGAGGAAGCCAAAGAACAAATAATACTTGTGGCAGTGGAAAAGGTCGTTGTCACCGCATACATTAAAAGAAAAAATCCTTTTTGTTATTTAGTAAAACGCTTCGTAGAAAAAGATTCCTTTAGTATAAAAGTAAAATTAAAAGGGTTTTATACACTGTATAGAATAAATCCTTGTATTATAACAAAATATGCCTCAATGAAAGGAGATTGAGACGATGTCCCTTACCTCGGGTCCGACTTGACTCGATCGTTATTTAAAGTCCTGAATAATAAACTTGAATTAATTTCTACTTTGCTTAAGAACATTTTTCAGGTTTATTATTACTTTTATATAACTTATTACCATGTTATAAACATTTTGTAATCATTCATGTTAATAATGTTTGTTTTGTCGATATTTGATTCTTAAGTCAAAAGTGGACTTCTTACAATTACATGTTGTTCATGTGGTCAAAGGATCATTATATCCAGAATGATATTCATGATTTGGATATCATATATATAATATATATCCATAATATACATGTATTTATAATATTACATAATCATTTATATGTATGAAATGAAATGCACCGTTCATGGAGATGGTAAGCCGTACGTACACATGAATGCTACTTTCATTTCTATGTCATATTAATGGAATTAAAACTAAATGAGGGGTAGGTATATTTTAATTTTAGAATTATATTAATCATTTATATGTAACATACATTATATATAATAACTTTAAATCCAACCATTATACGTCCCTCATATGGCATTAGCGAATCAAATCACTTTGAGGGGGCGGTAGTCCGCACATCCTAAAATGAAATTATCGTGTTTACCCACAATGAGAACCATAAAGTTATGCCACAAATGAAAAATACAGAAGCATAAGGAAAACATAAACATAATATATATCATATATTAATATAGTGACATCTTAATGGACACCACTAAAGGTGTTAAAAGAAGATTGAACAATCATCGTTTCGTGAGGCATAAATTCGCCAAACACAGAAACAATATGTTCTTTAACCATTAGACAGAGGTGTGTGTAGTTGTAGCTCGAATCCTTCTTATAAAAACATTATAGTATATTTATTATACTGGTTTTGTTACAAAATAAACGAATAAAAATAGTTTAGAGGGTTGGAGAAGAAAAATAAAACAAAAGAACACAATAGAAAACACTACCATTAAAACAGGTAACTCTTTTTGATTTGAGCTCAATGGATTCCTTGGGAAGACTTCTGCCCAAAGTGAGGCTTTTAAGAGTTATAGATGGATTTGGAGAGACAACATGGGCAGGGTTTGGCCGGTCCAAAGGCCTTGGGAGTGTGGATATGGTTGTAGAGTTGGGAGCCTTTTATAAAAGGAGAGGAGGGCACTCTTGGAATGTTATAAAAGGTTACATTATCATAAAATTCTTTTCAGATTTAAAAGTTCCCAAAATTATATATTTCGAGTATAAGGTGATATGAGTTAGAAATATACTCGTCCAATAGTTTTTTACATGTTTAGGCCTTAGATTTTACATTATATTTTAATTTTATTTAAATCATTAAATAATGAGATAATCGCTGCATCATCATGATTTCATAAATAATTTAATTTATTTAATGTCTACAAATTATAAAAAAAATATCATGATGTAGGAAATATTTTTTTCTTTCTAATGAATATTTATAGTCAAAAATTTGACTTGTATAACCCCACTTAAAAATAGTTTTAGTAAAGCAACTCATGTTTGTGACATTTTTACTTTGACATTAAATAAAAAGATATTAATGTCATTTTCCGTTCAAAGTGGCTCCATCGGGTCCCCAAGATGACCCATGGATTGTCTTGGTCGGCCATGTGACATCCAATAAGGTTATTACATGTTTCATGTTCATTTAATATTATTAAAACATTATTATTACCTTAAATTACACTAATTACCTCTAATCGTGATTAAAAACTTAAAAGTTACTATTCACCAAAAAATTATTTTAATCCCATTGAACCAAGTTTTATTTCTTAATGAAAACAATGTATGTCGGATTTTTGAAATTCAAAAAACAGAGCTGGTAAAATTTCATTTAAACGAAAAATTGGTTTTTTTAAGTACCACTTAGTGGTTTCACTATTCATCAAAAATTTATGTTTTTCAGAAAAATACCAAAACTTCACCCTAAGATATATTTGATATTAAGAATTAAAAAATGATTTCAATTTTAAAAAAATAAAAACATTTAAGTTGAATTAATTAATTTAATAGTCAATTCTCGTTGTCAGAGAAAATAGCGTGTTTTTATGAAACAATAAGTATCAAAAGATTGACACTAGTTTAAGTCCAATTTCAAATTGAAATTAATTCCAACGACAACTATTGGATTAAATGGTACAAATATATTCTAATTCAACTCTAAAAACAATTCAAAAGATAATATAATCATATAAATAATTTATATTAAAAAGAGGTTTTGAATTAAAGACAACATTTTTCACTATTAATTAAAAATGAACTTTATCGGAAAAATACAAAAAATTTACACGAAGTAAATTTTGATGTCCGGATTTTAAAGAAGAGTTTTATTTGATCCAATAGAATGTATAAGAGTGACCAAAACTACATTTAATGTCGGTTCTCCATCAAAAGGTGATAAGTGAGCCTTTAGTGAAAATTAGGGTATATATGCCTAAAATTGAATTCTTTCTGTATTTTAAGCCTTTATCATTTATTGGATAAATGTAAGAACATTTAAAAAATATATACAATCACATTTTAGTTATTTATATCCATTACCGCCAATAAAATGGCTATGTGTTAACTACCATTTAAAATAATATTATTTTATTACTAGTTTGCAACGTAAGATTTCAATGAAACGCTTTGTTGCGTATCGGGTACGCTATCGAACATATAAACCCCTTTAAAGTAAAATTAATATTTAAATCATAAATATTAATAAATATGAAAATGCTTTATTCTTTTTTACCTGGAATGTTACATCCTTCCCCCCTTTTGGGGATTACGTCCTCGCTATTTTATTCACTTATTAATATAAGTGGGGTTATTTATCCCTCATAGCATTTTCAGATTCCCACGTTGCCTCTTCAACCATATGGTTTTTCCACAAAACCTTTACCTAGTGAATTACCTTATTTCGCAACACTTGTTCTCTTCGGTCAAGAATCTTGACTGTTTGTTCTTCATAAGAGAGATTCTCTTCCAACTGAACTACCTCCGGGCTCAAAACATGATATGGATCTGGCATATATTTTCTCAACATCAGAACATGAAAAACATTGTGTACATTGGATAAACTCTGAGGTAATTCCACTCTGTATGCAACTGATCCAACTCTCTCCAGAATTTCATATGGTCCAAAGAACCTTGGACTCAGCTTTCCTTTCTTAGCAAATCGAATCAAACTTTTCCATGGAGAAATCTTGAGAAAAACATGATCACATACCTCGAAATATATGTCCTTTCTCCGGTTATCCGCATGACTTTTCCGTCTGCTCTAAGCTGTTCTCATGTCTTTCTGAATCAACTGAACTTTTTCTTCCATCTCTTTAACCAATTCTGGTCCCATCGGCTTCCTTTCACCTACTTCATCCCAAAAAAACTATAGTTTGACACCGCTTCCCATATAATGCCTCAAACGGTGCCATCTGTATACTAGAATGAAAACTGTTATTATATGAAAACTCAACCAAACAAAAATGTTGGCCCCAACTTCCTATATAATCTATAGAACAAGCTTGTAGCATATCCTCGAAGGTCTGAATTGTTTGTTCTGACTGCCCATCTGATTGCGGATGAAAAGTTGTACTAAAATTTCATTCAGTACCCAACGACTTCTAAAGGCATTTCCCAAAGTTAGAAGTTAACCTGGGATCACGATCGGATACAATGGAGAGGGGAGCTCCATGTAACCTGACTATATCTTTAAGATACAATCGAGAAAGTTGATCTAGGGAAAAAGTATCCCATGGCAAGGAAATGAGAAGATTTAGTCAAGCGATCAACAATAACCCAGATTGCATTATTACCCCGAGGTGTCTTCGGAAATCCCACAACGAAGTCCATGGATATATTCTCTCATTTCCACTCTGGAACTGGTAAAGGATGAAGCATCCCTTTCCGTAACTGTCTCTCTGCTTTAACCTAATGAAAAGTCTAACACTTCATAGTAAAATCAGCAATATCTCTTTTCATTCCATCCCACCAATAATACTCCCGCAGATCTCTGTACATCTTAGTACTGCCAGGATGAACTAAAAACGAGGAACTATGAGCCTCACATAAAAACTCATTCTTCAACTGTAAATCACAAAGAACACATAATCTCTTCCCAAACCACAAAACATAGTCATTATCAATGTTAAATTCAGGAAACTTACCCTTCTGAACCGGCACTACCTTTTTCTGCAACCCACTGTCTTCCCTCTGCGCTTTCTTAATTCTGTCTGATAGGGATGATCTCACTGATACTTGAAATAAAACAGAAGAACTTCATTCACCAACGACTTCTATACCAATGTTCATCAAATAAAAAACCAAAGGATCTCGTTCCAAACGTAGCATAGTTAATGAAGAATTACTTTTTCGACTCAAAGCATCAGCCACTTTATTTGATTTTCCCGGATGGTAGTGAATTGTACAATCATAATCCTTGATTAATTCCAGCCATCTCCCCAATCTCATGTTCAATTATTTCTGAGTGAATATATACTTTAATCTTGTTTGATCAGTATATATTTCACATTTACTCCATACAAATAATGCCTCCAAATTTTTAGAGAAAAAACAACAGCAGCTAATTCCAAGTCATGTGTAGGATAATTTACCTCATAAGTTTTCAAATGTCATGAAGAATAAGAAATTACCTGATCATTTTGCATTAGGACGCAACCAAGTCCTTTCAATGAAGCATCACTGTAGATAACAAACTCACCATTCCTGGAAGGAAGTGCCAAAACTGGAGCATTCACCAATCTTCTTTTCAGTTCCTGAAAACAATCATTAAATTCTTTTGACCAGATAAACTTAACACCCTTCTGAGTTAGCTTAGTCATTGGACTAGATAATCATGAAAACATTTCAACAAACCATCGATAGTGACCTTCCAAATCAAGGAAACTATGGATCTTGGTTACATTTTTGGGTCTTGGCCATTCTTCAACAACTTTTTTATAGCAGGATCAACAGTTATGCCATTTTTTGAAACTATATGACCAAGGAACGAAATTTGTTGTAACCAAAACTCACACTTTCTAAATTTTCCATATAGTTTCATTTCTTTTAAGGTTTGAATGATAACCCTTAAATGACTTTCATGCTCCTCTTTACTTTTAAAAAAAACCAAAATATCATCAATGAAAACAACCCCAAACTTATCCAAGAACTCATAGAAAATTATATTCATAAGGTCCATGAATACAGCTGGTGCATTGGTTAACCCAAAATTCATAGCTACAAATTGATAATGGCCATATCTAGTATGAAACGCAGTCTTCGGAACATCTGCTTATTTTACTTTCAACTGATGGTTCCCCGGCCTCAAGTCAATCTTCAAAAAATACTGAGCTCCCTGGAGCTGATCAAACAAATCATCGATATGAGGCAAAGTTTACATGTTCATAGAAGTAATATTATTCAAGGCTCTATAATCAATGCAAAGTCTCATTGAGACATCATTCTTTTTAACAAACAAGACAGGACCACCCCATGGTGATGTGCTAGGTCAAATGAAACCTTTATCTAATAACTCCTGCAATTGCTTCTTTAAATCTAAAAGTTCAACTTGAGCCATTCGATAAGGGGGTTTGGAAAGTGGCTTAGAATCAGGAACTAAGTAAATAGTAAATTCAACTTCCCGATCATGAATAATACCAGGAAACTCAACAGGAAAAACATTAAGATACTCATTTACCACTGGCACATCATTAATCTGAACAGTTCCTTTATTTTCAACAATATGTGCAAGGTAACATTCATTTCCATATTTTACTAGTTTCTCAACTTCCTGAAATGTTATCAAAATCAAGGGTTCATTCTTGTAGACAAACTAAAAATCTTTCTAAAAAGAAACTATTTTAGCTCTGCAATCAATCTTAGCATGCTAAACAGAAATCAAATCCATGCCGAAAATAACATCAAACTCTACTAGAGGAAAAACAATAAGTTTTGATGGTATATTCTTTCTGCACACAAGGATAGAATGGTTCTTATAATTCCTTTTTGTCTCAACGTTCCCTCCGGGTGTTTTTACCATAAGTTCAGGAATAATATCTTGAGATGTAATTTCCAATTTACTAGAAAACTTCTCATAAATGAAAGAATGTGTAGAACCTAAATCAAAAAACACATTGGAATAATCTGAAAAAACAAACAGTGTACCTGATACTACTTCATTCGATGGACCAACATCTGCTGAAGTAGTTGCAAAGGATTTCACCACCCCTTTCTGCTTGTAGTCTGGCTGCTTTTTTCCAGTTGATTTCTTTTTTAGACACTCATTTGCATAATGACCCATTTCATTACACTTAAAACATCTTACCACTAGCTTTTGATTGCCTGCTTGATCATCTTCCTTACAGTTACGAGCAATATAACCAGACTTACCTCACCGAAAGCAGTTTCCAGACTTGGATAAACATTCTCCAAGATGCATTTTTCCACACTTCTCACAGGACGGATATTTTGTTTTCTTACCTCCTTGTTTCTTTGATGAATTCTTCCATTTTTCCTGCCAACTGGACCTCTTATTCTATTGTTTGTCAAAGAACATCTGATCATTGGAAAACTCCATTTCCATATTCTCCGCAATCGAACAAGTTTTTCATAACTTTTGAACTCACAAGAAGATAAAGCCCTTCGATACTTTGTCTTTAACCCTGAGTAAAAACAGTTTATTTTACTATCAAGATCTCGTATGAAGTTTGGAGCATACATTTCCAATCGAGTGAACCTTGCTTCCTAAGCAGCCACTGATTCATCCTCCTAGCTCAATTCTAGGAACTGTTTTTCCATCCTAAGATGAACCAACTTAGGAAAATATTTCTCAAGAAACATACCTTTTGAATTCTTCCCAGGGAAGATCATTAATCTCATCATTATCCCTGATATTTTTCACCATCTACCACCACTGATCAGCTTCACCTTCAAAACGGTAAATAGTAAGACTAACCTTTTGATTTTCTGAACACCCCATGACATCAAAAATCTTCTCTAGTGATTTAATCAACCCTTCAGCTTGAACGAGGTCAGATGATCCCTTGAATGATGGGGGATGTTGCCTCGTGAAATGTTCCACTACTGACATGTTCCTCTGCGGTTGATATGGCTGATCTTGTGCATGTATACCACCGCCATTTATCGCTTGAGTCAACAGTGCCATTACTGCAACAAACTGTTCAGTTCCAATTCTGACCATCTCAGGATGCTGATTTGGAAGGTTATTTCCTTCTTTATGCCTTCCTAGCACTACTTCCATGTTTCCTCTGTGGAAAACCATTCTGAACAAACATGTCTTAGATGAAGCAACATGGTAATCTTCAAATTCTATATCATTTCAATTTGACCATAAAAAAATATTTTTGGATAATCATTTAATAAAATTCTAACTCCTAAAGTTATCTAAACCATCCTCTGATACCAACTATAAGGCCCCAGCCTTAAGCCTTACATAATATTGAATGAATAATTCACATTGAGGATATTTTCAGGTTTAGTGTTTTAGAGAATTAGTCCATAACTATTACATCTCAAAAGATTGCACAATAGACACTTCTACAATGTTTTCTTTTTTTCAAAACAGTAACTCCAAAAAAAGTCATTTCTAGTTCCATGTTTAAGAAAGCATGACTTTTCCATGATCCCATCCTTGACCCTATTCCACATTATGTCCTATGAAAAACATTTCAAAACAAAAACTTGGGTTGAGCATACAAAGCTCAGTAAGGGATACACAAAGAATGAAAACTGTTAGTTTATCAAAACAACAAGTAAACCATGTATACTTTATCAAAGTAATACTTTTCACCTTTATTAAGTAGTAAAAACTCTTCACTGAATAAAAGATCATTACATACACTTTTTTAACCAAAATATTTCCATAAAACCCATATAAAGATCACATAACATATAAAGGTAACATGGGACATAAACATACTAAAATGGAATAACCATACAGTCGACTTCCACACATATCACTCAATGGAATAGCCATACGGACGACTTCCATACCCAATGCATTGGAGGTTATAACATAACCACCCGTCCTGGTATTCACGGCACCACCCATCATATGGTTTATCACGTAACCACCCATCAAATGTCCAAGTAACATTATAAAATCATAAGACATAAAACAAATATAATGGAAAAAATACTTTTCCACAGTTTTATCACAATATATCACATAAATATATTGACATAGAAAATCCATTATAAAAACCATTTTCAATACCAAAATACATAAAATAGTATAAGGTATTTATTTCATTTTAAAAACATTACGGCTTGTTCAAGAAGACAAAGACCAAATAATACTTGCAGCGACGGAAAAGGTCTTTATCACCGCGTACGTTAAAATAAATATTTATTTTTGTTTTTTAGTAAAACGATTCATAGACAAAGATTAATTTTGTATAAAAGTAAAATTCAAAGGCGTATATACACCGTATAAAATAAAGACTTGTATTATTACAAAATATGCCTCAATGAAAGGAGATTGAGACGAAGTCCCTTACCTCAGGTCCGACTTGACTCGATCGTTCTTTAACGTCCTGAATAATAAAATTGAGTTAATTTCTACGTGATTAAGAACATTTTTAAGGTTCATTATTACTTTTATATCACTTATTACCATGTTATAAACATTATGTAATCATTTAAGTTAATAATGTTTGTTTTGTTGATATTTGATTCTTAATTCGAAAGTGGACTTCTTACAATTACATGTTGCTCGTGTGGTCAATGGTTCATTATATCCAGAATGATATTCATGATTTGGATATCATATATATCATATATAACAAGCATATATATGTATTTATAATATTACATAATCATTTAGAGGTAAGATATGAAATTCACTGTCCTTGGAGACGGTAAGCCGTACGTACGCATGAACGCTACTTTCATTTCTATGTCATATTAATGGAATTAAAACTAAATGAGAGGTATGTATATTTTAATTCCAAAATTATATTCATCAGTTATATGTAACATAAATCATATATAATAACTTTAAATCCATCCTTTATACGTCCCACATATGGCATTAACGAATCAAATCACTTTGAGGGGGCGGTAGTACGCACTTCCAAATATGAAATTATCGTGTTTACCCACAATGGAAACCATAATGGTATGCCACAAATGGAAAATAAAGAAGCATAAGGAAAACATAAACATAATATATATCATATATAAATAGATTTACATCTTAATGGCCACCATTAAAGGTGTTAAAAGAATATTGAACAATCATTATTTCGTGAGGCAGAAATTCCCCAAACACAGAAACAATATGTTATTTAACCATTAGACGGAGGTGTGTGTACGTGTAGCTCGAATAATTCTTATAAAAACATCTTATTATATTTAAGATAATGTTTTTGTTAAAAAATAATGGAATAAAAAGATTTTAGAGGGTTGGAGAAGAAAAATAAAACAAATAAACACAAGAGAAAACACTACCTTTAAAACGGGTAACTCTTTTTGATTTGAGATCAAAGGCTTCCTTGGGAAGACTTCTGCCCAAAGTGAGGCTTCTAAGTGTTAGATAGGGATGTGTAGGGACAACATGGGAAAAGTTTGGCTGAGCCAAAGTCTTTGTAAGTGTGGGTAAGGTGGTAGAGGTGGGGGCCTTTTATAAGATGAGAGGAGGGGCACTCTTGGAATGTTATAAAAGGTTACTTTATCATAAAATTATTTTCGGATTTAATAGGTCCCAAAATTATATATTTCTCGGATAAGTTGATAGGAGTTAGATATATACTCATTAAATAGGTTTTTTACATGTTCATGTCTTAGATTTTACATTATATATTCATTTTATTTAAATCGTTAAATAATGAGGTAATCGTGCATCATCATGATATCATAAATAATTTAATTTATTTAATGTCTAAAAATTATAAAAAATATATAATGATGTAGGAAATATTTTTATATTTCTAACAAATATTTTTAGTCAAAAATATGACTTGTATAACCCCACTTAAAAATTGTTTTAGTAAAGTAACTCATGTTTGTGACATTTTTACTTTAACATTAATTAAAAAGATATTAATGTCATTTTCATTCCAATGTGGCTCCATGGGGTCCCAAAGTTGACCCATGGATTGTCTTGGTCGGCCATTACACATCCAATAAGGTTAGGACATGTGTCAAGTTCATTTCATATTATTAAAACATTATTTTTTCATTAAATTACACTAATTAACTCTAATTGCATTTAAAAACATAAAAGATACTATTCACCAAAAAAATTATTTTAATCCCATTGAACCACATTTTACTTCTTAATGACAACCATGTATGTCAGATTTTTGAAATTCAAAACACAGAGGTGGTAAAAGTTCATTTAAACAGAAAATCAGTTTTTTTAAGTACCACTAAATGGTTTCACTATTCATCAAAAATTGATGTTTTTCAAAAAAATACCAAAACATCTCCCTAAGATATATTTGATATTACGAATTAAAAAATTATTTCTATTTTAAAAAACTCAAAACATATAAGTTGCATTAATTAATTTAATAAATAATTTCCACTGTCAGAGAAAATAGCGTGTTTTTATGAAACAATAAGTATCAAAAGATTGACACTAGTTTAAGTCAAATTTCAAAGTGAAATTAATTCCAACGACCACTATTGGATTAAATGGTAAATATATATTCTAATTCAACTCTAAAGCCAATTCAAAAGATAATCTAATAATATAAATAATTTAGATTAAAAAGAGTTTTTGAATTAAAATACAACATGTTTCACTTTTCATTAAAAAAAGAACTTTATCGGAAAAATATCAAAAATTTACACAAAGTAAAATTTGATGTCCCGATTCTAAAGAAGAGTTTTATTTGGTCCAATAGAATGTATAAGAGTGACCAAAACTATATTTAATGATTGTTCTCCCTCAAAAGGCGTTATGTGAACCTTTAGTGAAAATTAGGGTATATATGCCTAAAATTGAATTCTTTCCGTATTTTAAGCCTTTATCTTTTATTGGATAAATGTAAAATCATTTAAAAAACATATATAATCATATTTTAGTTATTTCAATACATTCCCTCCAATACAACGGCTATGTGTAAACTACCATTTAAAATAATATTATTTTATTACTAGTGTCCAACGTAAGATTTCAATGAAACACTTTGTTGCGTATCGGGTACGCTATCGAACATAGCAACCCCTTTAATGTAAAATTAATATTTAATTCGTAAATATTTATAAATAAAAAAATTATTTATTCTTTATTTACCTGGGATGTTACATCCTTCCCCACTTTTGGGAATTGAGTCCTCGCTATTTTATTCACTTTTCAAAATAAGTGGGGGTATTTATCCCTCATAGCATTTCCAGATTCCCACATTGCCTCTTCAACCATATGGTTTTTCCACAAAACCTTTACCTGGTGAATTACCTTATTTCGCAACACCTTCTCTCTTCGGTCAAGAATCTGGACTGGTTGTTCTTCATAAGAGAGATTATATTCCAACTGAACTACCTCCGGGCTCAAAACATGAGATGGATCTGGCATATATTTTCTCAACATAGAAACATGAAAAACATTGTGTACCTGAGATAAACTCGGAGTTAATTCCACTCTGTATGCAACTGATCCAACTCGTTCCAGAATTTCATATGGTCAAAGGAACCTTGGACTCAGCTTTCCTTTCTTACCAAATCACATCACAATTTTCCATGGAGAAATCTTGAGAAAAACATTATCACCTACCTCGAAATATATGTCCTTCCTCCAGTTATCCGCATAACTTTTATGTCTGTTCTGAGCTGTTTTCATGTGTTTCTGAATCAACTAAACTTTTTCTGCCATCTCTTCTACCAATTCTGGCCCCATCAGCTTCCTTTCACCTACTTCATCCAAAAAAGATGGAGTTCGACACTACTTCCCATATAATGCCTCAAACGGTGACATCTGTATATTAGAATGAAAAATGTTATTATATTAAAACTCAACCAAAGAAAGATGTTGTTCCCAAATTCCCTGATAATCTATAGAGCAAGCTCATAGCATATCCCTTAAGGTCTGAATTGTTCGTTCTGACTGCCCATCTGATTGCGGATGAAAAGATCTACTAAAATTTAATTCAGTACCCAATGACTTCTGAAGGCCTTTCCAAAAGTTAGAAGTAAACTTGGGATCATGATCAGACACAATGGAGAGGGTAACTCCATGTAACCTGACTATCTCTTTATGATACAATCGAGAAAGCTGATCTAGGGAAAAATTATCTCGTATGGCAAGGAAATGAGCAGATTTAGTCAAGCGATCAACAATAACCCATATTTCATTATTATCTCGAGGTGTCTTCGGAAATCCCACAATGAAGTCCATGGATATATTCTCCCATTTCCACTATGTCATTGGTAAAGGCAAAATCATCCCTTTCATTAACTGTCGCTCTACTTTAACCTGCTGACAAGTCAAACACTTCACAGTAAAATCAGCTATATCTCCTTTCATTCCATCCCACTAGTAATACTCTCGCAGATCTCTATACATCTTAGTACTTCCAGGATAAACTGAAAACGGGGAACTATGAGCCTCACATAACAACTCATTATTCAAATGTGACTAACCAGGAACACCTAATCTCTTCCCAAACCTCAAAACATAGTCATTATCAATGTTAAATTCAGGAAACCTACCCTTCTGAACTAGCTCTACCTTTTTCTGCAACCCATTTTCTTCCCTCTACGCTTGCTTAATTCTGTCTGATAGGGATGATCTCAGTAATACCTGAAACAAAACAGAAGGAATTACTCCACCAACAACTTCTATACCAAATTTCATCAAATCAAAAACCAAAGGATCTCGTTCCAAACGTATTATGGTTATTGAAGCATTACTTTTTCAACTCAAAGCATCCGCCACTTTATTTTCTTTTCCCTGATGGTAGTGAATTTTTCAATCATAATCCTTGATTAATTCTAGTCATATCCTCTGTCTCATGTTCAATTCTTTCTGAGTGAATATATACTTTAAACTTTTGTGATTAGTATATATTTCACACTTTACTCCATACAAATGATGCCTCCAAATTTTTAGAGGAAAAACAACAACCGCAAATTCCAAGTCATGTGTAGGATAATTTACCTCATGAGTTTTCAACTGTCGTAAAGCATTAGAAATTACATGATCATTCTACATTAGGATGAAACCAAGTCCTTTCAATGAAGCATCACTGTAGATAACAAACTCATTATTCCTGGAAGGAAGTGCCAAAACATGATCATTCACCAATCTTCTTTTCAGTTCTAGAAAACAATCATCACATTATTTTGTCCAGATAAACTTAAACCCCTTCCGAGTTAGCTTAGTCATTGGACTAGATAATCGTGAAAAATTTTCAACAAACCTTTGGTAGTAACGTGCTAAACCAAGGAAACTACGAATCTCAGATACATTTCTGGGTCTTGTCCATTCTTCAACAACTTTCGTTTTAGCAGGATCAACAGTTATGCCATTTTTTTAAACAATGTGACCAAGGAAAGAAATTTGTTATAACCAAAACTCACACTTTCTGAATTTTCAATATAGTTTCCTTTCTTTTAAGGTTTGCAAGATAACCCTTAAATGACATTCATGCTCCTCTTTACTTTTAGAAAACACCAAAATATCATCAATCAAAACAACCGCACACTTTTCAAAGAACTCATGGAAAATTCTATTCATAAGGTCCATGAATACAGCAGGTGCATTTGTTAACCCAAAAGGCATAACTACAAATTCATAATGGCCATATCTAGTACGGAATGCAGTCTTCGGAACATCTGCTTCTATTACTTTCAACTAATGGTACCCTGACCTCAAGTCAATCTTCGAAAATTACTAAGCTCCCTAGAGCTGATCAAACAAATCATCGATATGAGGCAAAGGATAATTGTTCTTAACAGTAATATTATTCAAGGCTCTATAACAATGAAAAGTCTCATTGAGCCATCTTTCTTTTTAACAAACAAGACAGGAGCACCCCATGGTGATGTGCTAGGTCGAATGAAACATGTATCTAATAACTCCTGCAATTGCTTCTATAACTCTAAAAGTTCAACCTGAGCCATTCGATAAGGGGGTTTTGAAATTCGATTAGAATCAGGCACTATGTCAATAGTAAATTCAACTTCCCGATCATAAATAATAGCAGGGAAATCATCAGAAAAAACATCAAGATACTCATTTACCACTGGCAGATCATTAATATGAACAGTTCCATTATTTTCAACAATATGTGCAAGGTAACATTCATTTCTATCTTTTACTAGTTTCTCAACTTCCTGATATGTTATCAAAATCAAGGGTTCATTCTTGTACACAAACTGAAAATATTTCTGAAAAGAAACCATTTTTTCTATGCAGTCAATCTTTGCATGATATACAGAAAGCCAATCCATGCCCAAAATAACATCAAACTCTACTTGAGGCAAAACAATAAGGTTTGCTGGTAGATTCTTTCCGCACACAAGGATAGGAAGGTTCTTTTAATTCCTTTTTGTCTCAATGTTCCCTCCGGGTGTTTTTACCATAAGTTTAGGATTCATATCTTGAGATGGAATTTACAATTTACTAGAAAACTTCTCAGAAATGAATGAATGTGTAGACCCTGAATCAAACAACACATTGGCAGAATCTGAACAAACAGACAAGGTATCTGATACTACATAATTCGATGGCCCAACATCTACTAAAGTAGTTGCAAAGGATTTCACCACCCCTTTCTGCTTGTAGCCTGGCTGCTTTACCCCAGTTGAGTTCTTCGTTAGACACTCATTTTCATAATGACCCATTTCATTACACTTAAAACATCTTACCGTTGGATTTTCATTTCTTGCTTGATCATCTTCCTTACAGTTACGAGCAATATAACAAGACTTACCACACTGAAAGGACTTTCCAGACTTGGATAAAAATGCTCCAGGATGCATTTTACCAAACATCTCACCGGATGAATATTTGGTTTTCATACCTCCTTACTTCTTTGATGAATTCTTCCGCTTTGCCTACCAACTGGACCTCTTATTCTGTTGTTTGTCAAAGAACACCTGATCATCAGAAAAATCCATTTTCACCTTCTCCGCACATCGAATAAGTTTTTCATAACTGTTAAACTCAGGAGAAGATAAATCCCTTCGATACATTGGCATTAACCCTGAGTAAAAATGGTTTATTTAACTATCAAGATCTATTATGATGTTTGGAGCATACCATGCCAATAGAGTGAACTTTGCATCATAAGCAGCCACTGAGTCATCCTCTTGCCTCGATTCAAGGAACTGTTTTTCCATCCTAAGATGAACAACCTTAGGAAATATTTCTCAAGAAACATACCTTTGAATTCGTCCCATTGAAGATCATTAATGTCATCACTTTCCATGATATTTTTCACCATAGACCACCACTGATCAGCTTCACCATCAAAACGGTAAACAGCAAGACTAACCTTTTGATGTTCTGAACACCCCATGACATCAAAAATATTATCCAATGCTTTAATCCACCCTTTAGCTTGAGCAGGGTCAAATGATCCAATGAATTATGGGGGATGTTGCCTCATGAAATGTTCAACCACTGACATGTTCCTCTACGGTTGATCTGGCTGATCTCGTGCATGGATACGGCCACAATTTATCGCTTGAGTCAACTGCACCATTACTACAACAAACTGTTCAGTTCCAATTCCGACCATCTCAGGATGTTGATTCGGATGGTTATTTCCTTATGTATACCTTCCTAGCACTGCTTCCCTATTTCCTCTGCAGAGAACCATTCTGAACAAACATGTCTTAGATGAAGCAACATGATAATCTTCAAATACTATATCATTTCAATTTGACGATAAAAAATATTTTGGGATAATCATTTATAAAATTATAACTCCTAAAGTTATATAATCTGACCTATGATACCAACTATATGGTCGCGGCCTTAAACCATACTTAATATTGACTGAATAATTCACATTTAGGATCTTTTCAGGTTTAGCGTTTTAGAAAATTAGACCATAACTATTACATCTCAAAATATTACACAGTAGAAACTTCTATAATGTTTCTTTTTTTTCAAAACATTAACTCCCAAAAAAGTCATTTCTAGTTCCATGTTTAAGAAAGCATGACTTTTCCATGATCCCATCCTTGACCCTATTCTACATTATGTCTTGTGGAAAACATTTCAAAACAAAAACATGGGGTGAGCATACAAATCTCAGTAAGGGATACACAAAGAATGAAAACTGGTAGTTTATCAAAACAACAAGTAAACCATGTATACTTTGTCAAAGTAATACTTTTCACCTTTATGAAGTAGTAAAAACTCTTCACTGAATAAAATATCATTACATACCATTTTGTAACCAAAATATTACCATAAAACCCATATGAAGATCACATAACATATAAAGGTAACTTGGGACATAAACATACTTAAATGGAATAACCATACGGTCGACTTCCACACATATCACTTAATGGAAAAGCCATACGGCCGACTTCCATACCTAATGAATTGGAAGTTATAACGTAACCACCCATCCTGGTATTCACGGCACCACCCGTCATATGGTTTATCACGTAACCACCCGTTAAATTTCCAAGTATATTATAAAACCATAAGACATAAAAAAAATAATGGAAAGAAAAAATTTCCACACTTTGATCACAATATATCACTTAAATATATTGACATAGAAAATCCACTATAAAAACCATTTTCAATACCAAAATATATAAAAGAGTATATGGTATTTATTTTATTTTAAAAACATTACGGCTTGTTGAGGAAGCCAAAGACCAAATAATACTCGCGGTGGCGGAAAAGGTCGTTGTCACCGTGTACGTTAAAAGAAAAATTCTTTTTGGTCATTTAGTAAAATGATTTGTAGAAAAATATTTCTTTTGTATAAATGTAAAAGTTAAAGGGGCTTATACACCATATAAAAGAAAGCCTTTTATTATAACAAAATATGCCTCAATGAAAGGAGATTGAGACGAAGTCCCTTACCTCGGGTCCGACTTGACTCGATCATTCTTTAACATCCTGAATAATAAACTTGAGTTAATTTATACCTACTTAAGAACCTTTTTAAAGTTCATTATTACTTTTATATCACTTATTACCATGTTATAAAAATTATGTAATCATTTATGTTAATAATGTTTGTTTTGTCGATATTTGGTTCTTAAGTTGAAAGTGGACTTCATACAATTACATGTTGTTCATGTGGTCAAAGGATCATTATATCCAGAATGATATTCATGATTTGGATATCACATATATCATATATATCTAGCATATATATGTATTTATAATATTACATAATCATTTATAGGTAATAAATTAAATGCACCATTTATGGAGACGGTAAGCCGTACGTACGCATGAACGCTACATTCATTTCTATGTCATATTAATGGTATTAAAACTAAATGAGAGGTATGTATATTTTAATTCCATAATTATATTAAACATTTTGATGTAACATACATCATATGTAATAACTTTAAATCCATCCTTTATACGTCCCACATATGGCATTAATGAATCAAATCACTTTGAGGGGGCGGTAGTCCGCACTTCCTAAAATGAAATTACCATGCTTACCCACAATGGAAACCATAAAGGTATGACACAAATGAAAATAAATAATCATAAGGAAAACAAAAACATAATATATATCATATATAAATAGAGTGACATCTTAATGGCCACAATTAAAGGTGTTAAAAAAAGATTGAACAATCATCGTTTCGTGAGGCAGAAATTCTCCAAACACAGAAACGGTATGTTCTTTAACCATTAGAAGGAGGTGTGTGTAGTTGTTTCTATAATACTTCTTATAAAAACATCCTAGTATATTTATGATACTGGTTTTGTTACAAAATAAATGAATAAAAAGTGTTTAGAGGGTTGTAGAAGCAAAATAAAACAAAAGAACACAAGAGAAAACACTACCTTTAAAACGGGTAACTCTTTTTGATTTGAGATCAAAGGCTTCCTTGGGAAGACTTCTGCCCAATGTGAGGATTCTAAGAGTTATAGAGGGATTTGGAGAGACAAAATGGTCAGGGTTTGGCCGAGACAAATGATTTTTAAATGTGGGTAAGGTGGTAGAAGTGGGGGCTATTTATAAGAGGAGAGGAGGGGCACTCTTGGAGAGTTATAAAAGGCTACTTTATCATAAAATGATTTTCGGATTTAAAAAGTCCCAAAATTATATATTTCGATGATAAGGTGAATTTAGTTTTAACTATACTCATCCAAGAGGTTTTTTACATGCATAGGACTTAGATTTTACATTATCTTTTAATTTTATTTAAATCGTTAAATAATGAGGTAATCAATACATCATCATGATGTCATAAATAATTTAATTTATTTAATGTCTAAAAATTATAAAAAAACTATCATGATGTAGGAAATCTTTTTATATTTCTAATTAATATTTATAGTCAAAAATATAACTTGTATAACCCCACTTAAAAATCTTTTTAGTAAAACAACTCATGTTTGTGACATTTTTACTTTAACATTAAATAAAAAGATATTAATGTCATTTTCTTTCCAAATTGGCTCCATGGGGTCCCCAAGTTGACCCATGGATTTTCTTGGTCGTCCATGACACATAAAATAAGGTTAGGACATGTTTCATGTTCATTTCATATTATTAAAACATTACTCTTACCTTAAATTATATTAATTACCTCTAATCGCGATTAAAAACTGAAAAGTTACAATTCACAAAAAAAATTTATTTTAATCCCATTGAACCAAGTTTTACTTCTTAATGAAAACCATGTATGTCAGATTTTTGAAATTGAAAACACATAGGTGGGAAAATTTCATTTAAACGAAAAATCTGTATTTTTAAGTACCACATAGTGGTTTCACTATTCATCAAAAATTGAAGTTTTTCAGAAAAATAGCAAAACTTCACCCTAAGCTATATTTGATATTCTGAATTCAAAAATGATGTCTATTTTACAAAATTCAAAACATATAAGTTTCATTAATTAATTTAATAATTAATTCCCACTGTTAGAGAAAATAGCGTGTTTTTATGGAACAATAAGTATCAAACGATTGGCACTAGTTTAAGTCCAATTTCAAAGTGAAATTAATTCAAATGAACACTATTGGATTAAATGGTAAAAATATATTCTAATTAAACTCTAAAACCAATTAAAAAGATAATATCATCATGTAAATAAATTAGATTAAAAAGAGGTTTTGAATTAAAATACAACATTTTTCACTATTCATTAATCAATGAACTTTATCTGAAAAATACCAAAAATTTACACAAAGTAAATTTTGATGTCCCGATTCTAAAGAAGAGTTTTATTTGTTCCAATAGAATTTATAAGATTGACCTAAACTATATTTAATGATGGTTCTCCATCAAAAGGCGATAAGTGAACCTTTAGTGAAAATTAGGGTATATATGCCTAAAATTGAATTCTTTCTGTATTTTAAGCCATTATCTTTTATTGGATAAATGTAAAAACATTTAGAAAACATATATAATCATATTTTAGTTATTTCTATCCATTCCCGCCAATACAAAGACTATATGTTAACTACCATTTAAAATAATATTATTTTATTACTAGTGTGCAACGTAAGATTTCAATGAAAAACTTTATTGCGTATCGGGTACTCTATTGAACATAGAAACCCCTTTAAAGTAAAATTAATATTTAATTCGTAAATATTAATAAATATGAAAATGATTTATTCTTTATTTACTTGGGATGTTACAAAATCAACCAAAGATATGGTAACTATTTCTGTGTGTTACCAAGACTCAACTTTTATATATACATTGATTAATAATATATTATTAAAGATTGATATATATACATTAGATTCTATTACCATTACACTATTGGTACTTCTATGTACATTGTTTTTATGGTTATTTCCTTAGATTACATGTTGTAAAAAAAATTGTAGTACTTCTCAAGGTATAATGACAAACATGACATAATATGATATTAATCATAAACATATGTCCAAATTTATATATATATTTCACGATAAAAGGACAGAGATTATATATGAATTTTTGATTTTGGTGGGATTATTAGCATTGAGTACTATATTCATGAAGATCCCATGTGGTGATCATGAGTAGATAAGATCATGAGTAGTGACCAACCAATAGGAACAAAACTTATTTCAAGTTTCATGGGTTGTTCTTATCTATGACCATGTCTCTTGGTCCCTTGACATTAAATCATCATAATTTTTTTACATTTAATCCCTTACATTGAAATAAGATGAAATGAATATCTTTGGTTTTTTAGAAAGGTATCTTGTGTTTAATGTGTAATTGGTGGTACAATATTTTTTATGGTTCAATATAATATTTATTGCTACCAAGTATAGTAAGAGATATATCAGGCCAGGTTGACTGGGAATTTATACCCCCATTAAATCCATGTCCATGTTTTTTGAATGTATGTCAATTAAAAAGTGTCATTCAAATAATAAATAAAGTATTTATCATATTGTAACATGTTATGAATCATTCTATATTAGATATTATTTAGAAAAGATATTATAATACACAACATGTGCTCATAGGATAGGTTTCTATTTATATGACTATATATTATCTTTTTAAAGGCCTTGAGGGGTTTGTTAGAATCTTTAATTGGTATTTTATTAGAATCCAATTGTATCGAGTTATGGTAATATAGGGTTACACACTTTATGTATTAAAAATTTTAACTTATTATTATATAAATAATTTTAAAACATAGAGGGCCTTACCATAGGTTCTGGGTAATATCTATGTTATTATGATCACCATGAAATAAATAAATAAATATAATTCATGCTTAGAATAATTGGTATAGAATTTATTTGTTAGTATTATACACACATTATTCTGTGAATATAAATAAAATTATGAACAAACCTTATTTTATTATTCGATGATCATTTAATATTTATAATAATTTCAGGTCAAGTCAATTACTCATACTTTAACACATAACATATTTAATATTATAAAAGTAATTGATAAAAATTTTAATAGAATATATGACAAAAATTGTAGTTCATGATATTTCATTACAGGTTTTATTAGTAGGTAGTATATATTTGGGGACTATAGTTCAATATCTAGATGTTTTACCATTTTTATTTAACCCATTGAAAAAAAATCATATTATTATTCATCCATGGGTGTTTCATTGATCCAATCACATATCTCAAGAATCCTAATGAGATATGGTGTCATGCCATGAAATCGATCAATGTTTATCTTTGTATATCATAGGAATGGTGTTGTGGTTATCATATGGTGGTTAAAAAATCCATTGACAATACATGATAGACCCCAAAATATATTGTTTGATGCTCTGAAAGTCTATTAATGTTTTACTACATGATACAGAGGGAATGTTTCATGGATTATCACGCAATGTTATTTTGTAAATATAATAACACACTATGGTCAACAAATAGAATTAGGTAATGATTAAATATAATTTTTTTCATAAATCCATTCATGTGGGAACCATTGGTTATTTACTAAGACAATCATTATCAAAGATGATGTTACCACCTCAAAATATGTATGAAAGTTTTAATAAATCATTCTATCAGATTCCACTACACTTCCTAGTACTGATTACATGTGTCAAAACAAAAATGTGACCTATTATAAAATATATAAATTAAATTGGAGTGAAATTTTCATTTTTGTAATTACAGTGGTTACATTACAATGAATAATTATTTGATCCTGTTTTGGCTGGTCATGTTATGGTTATATAATATTTAAAATAAATTCAAACCCATTTTTTGTGGCTTTAAAAATTGAAAAAAATAAAAACCATAACACACACACACACACACACATATATATATATATATATGATTGTATGTGTGTGTGTAAAATTATTTAGGCTAATGAAAATAGATTGTAGAGTGCTGTCCATTTTTTCAATGGCCAGAACTTCACCATTCCATTGCTGTAGAAAATTCAACATGGGTGAGGAGCTTTAAAAAATCAAAAATCCAAACAATAAACATTGAAAATTGAAAAAGGGGAAAAGGTAATAGGTATCATATATGTTGATGAAGGATGGTTAATAAAATATTTCTAATGGATTGATGGGGTTTTTTTGAGCCACATGGAAACAAGTCACCCCAAAATGGGGTAGTACCCTTTGAAAACTCACTCTAGCTGTCCTAGAAATTTAAAATATATATAAGGTGGTAGCGAAATCACTATTTCCATCCCCTACTCATCAATCATTCACGATATTATGGGGTCACACTGCTTAGAATATACAACCACCATAATGGGTTAGTCCTACCATATTTGGGTATAGAAATGGATCAGAACCAATTTTGGGGTTTACGAGCCACTTGGGGACCCAAAAAATTAATAAATAATACAAATCATTATTTGAATTTTCAGAATATTAAAATTCATCTTCTAGAACTATGAAATTTATTTTTTTAGGAATTTGAATTAAATTAACATGTATTAATTCATTAAAAATGACATCGATTAGAATTTATTAGGAATTTGTTTTTATATCACATGTTTATCACCTGCCAACTAATTTTGTTAATAAAAAAAGGTATGTCTGTAATTTTATTTGATAATTATTTTTATAAATTTGCATGTAATGATTTAAATAATTATTTTATTTTTACAGTATTGGTATTGTCTCAACCTGAATTTTATGTATAAGGTCCTATATACCCATAATTTTTTCCCTACATGTGTTTATTTCACACCACAGATACCATCACATGAGCTCTAGTAATTATTTACAAAGAGGTGGTCGAATAAAGATGTGGAAATCACAAAGATGAGGTGATATTCAAGGGTAGACCTTATAACCACCCATACTTTACATACATTACTAGTACTTAAAAATTTATGTACACTTATTAAAACATATAACAAAACCATGAAAGGACTGTATAGGTATTGTGTCTTTAGAAACTGAGAAACATAAACAACTGATTCATAAAGTGTCTACACTCTCTCCCATTTATTTAATCACATTTATTGTCCCTTTTGGCATATCTTACTTGATAACCTTCTTCCAGACCTGGGGAAAGAAAACATACAAAAGGGTGAGCTCAAATTATCAATAAGTGTAAACAAAAGAAATATCAATCACATCATATTCATAAGAACATAACATTTTGTAAATCTTACCCTGAAAAAGAGATCACAATTTCATAACATGGTATAAATCATGGTAGTCAAATGTAATCACAATAATCATAACTTAAAACATGATTCTTTGTGGCATACATACATAATCATAGAGAATCATTTCTTATTTGTCAAGACTCATTTCCAAGACTATCTTAGTGGACAAAGTCCATTTCTGAACCGAGTTCATTCCTCATTGCAGTCCTGTTTCACTGAACCGGTTTAACCTGCCGTTCCAGCCATGTCTATCAAATGAGATATAAAATCATTACCCAATTAATTGGAGGTAGATATAGGTCTCACCCATCTCATTATTATACCACTCTCATTTGTGCCACAAAATCAAAAAAAATCATACATCATTGCATAACCCATGTAATAAAAATGGGATTCTTAAACATCGTGACATCATAAAACAATTCATATAAGATAAATAAATTCATAAAAATAATTCCATCACAACATAATCAAATCAATGTAATAATAGGGATAGAAACATAACCCTTCATTATCTTAGATGGAAAATAATTTTGATAAAACACTTGAACTCCATTCTTGAGGAAAATATCCTTTCTAATTCAAAAACACTTTTCCTTTCATAACAAGTCACACAATTCTAAACTAAAAAAAGTTTGTTAAAAATAATCTTTAAAACATGTAAAGTAAGATTCTTTTAAATAATGTTTTAAAAATCCATTCATGCCGTATAAGTTAAAAAAACATTCTTCTCATACTTTTCTCAGAAAAGTCAAGAAGTACCTCGTATGAAAAACAACAAAAGATTCCTTTCATATCTTTTACTAAAAACTAACCGAATGGTAAAATTGGATTTAAACAACTGTAGATGGATGGAAATAATATTACATATTGAGGAAAAATGGATGTGGATGATAAAATAAACCCCATTAAATTCCAAAGTATAAACAATCTCAGATAAAAATGAGATTGTGATATTTTCCCTTACATTAGGTATGATTTGCTTCATAAGTGTCCTAACCTCATGTATAATGATTTAAATAATGTCATTTACATATTCCAGAATCATACTCATTGTTATGATATCATATATGGTCATATTATTAGCTTATTATTGGTAATATTTCATTTCTACTTGTTATTTGGGTGTTTATTACTTTTTGTTCTTATGCGTGTTTTGTCTAATAAATTCTTATTCATCTTTTTATGTTATAGATACCTCATTTCCAGAATGTAATTAGAGTAATATATATCATATTTATTCACTCAATTCATTTATGTAATAATTAATCAATGAAAATCATGTATAACGAATCGCATCACATCGTGGAGACGGTATTCCGTACGTATGCACGAGCGATTATATCATTCTCATGATCGTGGAATTGTATTGGAGTGTATGTATACTATTTCAGAATCAATATCACTTTACAATAATAATATATATTCATTCTTTGAACCATTATACCCAACCAAGTAAGGGGGTGGTGGAAAATAGATTACACCATGGCGTGGAGAGGGTATTCCGTACATACACACGCGCGGTGATTTCATTTTCCGTAGGAAGGATAGATGGTGAAATAGGCTTGATTCATACTTATAATAAAATCTCAGAATATTAGTGATACTGATGTTATTAATTAACAATGAAACAACTAAAGAATAAGAAGAAGTGGAAGAATAAATAAAGGTGGAAGAATCGGTAACGGACATTACCACTTCTTTGAAGCGCTTCTTTGAGACCTCCTTTTAGGGATCTATAATTGGTCTTTGAAGAAGACCAGGGCCTATAAGATGTTTCTAGGGAAATGGAGAGGAGAAATTGTTAGGGTTTGGAAAAGTTTACTTTACTATTTTAACCTTATCATTTAGATTTAACTTTATGTTAGATAATTTTACTTTTACCATGTCTATTTGTTTTCTTACACTATAAGATTAATAAAAATACTATAACAAGCCAAAAGAACCCCAAGTTGTTTATTATTAATATATATAACCTTATATAAGTCATTTTACCGAACCATATATTTTTAGGAATAAAATAACAATTAATAATATAATATTTGTTTTAAAAACTATTTTATGTCAATTTTGACACTATTTAGTAATTGATTTTTGTAAAAATCATAACAGAATTATTAGTTCAAAAAAAATTAATTAAAGCAATAATAACATGTCATAGTAACCTAGAAAATTATTGTAATTCATAAAAAGTCTGAAATTACATATATTTGGGTATTTATTACATCAATTATGTCAATATTTCATTAATAGGATAATTACTGCATCATATTTGTGACATAAATAAATTAAATTATATAATGTCTAAAAATTAAAAATAAAATACCATTATGTAGTAAATTTTTTATCTTCTTATTTAATATTTATAGTCGAATTTATATTATGTATAACCATATAGTAAAAATTATTTACTGATTAAACTTTGATTTTAACTATTTTAACCCTTCTTTAAATAAATTAATATTAAATGTCCTAATCTAATCCAAGTGGGCCTAAATGGTCATATTTTATTCCTAAGGTTGTTTTTTGTCGAATTACACTTATCCAATAGAATTTGGACATGTGTTAGGGTAATAATAATAATATCATTTTTACCCTTAATTACCCTATTTACTTTTAACCGTGGTAAATAAAAGTAAAAAAGTTACTATTCACCAAAAAGTATTTAATATCCTTGAACCACATTTTACTTACTGACATCACCTATGTCTCTCGGATTTTTTAAATTTCACTCGCAGAAGCGGTAAAATTATGTTTTATGTTAATTTGCAAATTCGCATAGGAGGTGGGTAAAAGACGGTGAAAAGTTCAATAAAATTTTTATATATCTAAAATTATTATAAAATTACTTCAATGAATTACGTTGATCTTATATAGGTATTATGTATCAATTTTGACCTAAAATAATTTTAAACAAAAAAATAATTATTTAAATAAAAATTCGGTCTTTAAATAGTAACCCAGTGTTTTCACTATTCATCAAAAATTGAAATTTTCCAGAAAAATACCAAAATTTCACCCTAAGCTAATTTCAATATTCTGAATCCAAAAACATAGTCCATTTTGAAAAATAAAATTTACAAAATTTCAAAAAGTGGTTAGTACTATTCATAACGGCTAGTTTTAATAATATTTTAATAGCATATCATTGTTTAGTGAAACTCGGTATTGCGTATGACACAAGCTATCAAGGAAGGTAGTGGTTGCGTGTAAATCAATCCAAGCTAGTGTTTTTTGTAGTGAAATATTCCATTGATGATTTATATAAAATAAAAACAAAATATTTCTTATAAATGTCTCGGGCGTTACATTCTACCCCCCTTAAAATGAATTTCTCCCTCGAAATTCATCACTTGTAACAAACAGATGAGGATACCTCTCCCTCATCATATCCTCAAGCTCCCATGTAACTTCTTATAATTGATGGTTCCTCCATAAAACATTCACCAAGCGAGTGGTATTTTTCCATAGGACTTTTTCACTACGATCGTGAATCTCTATTGGCTGTTCTTCATAAAAAAGATCTTGTTCCGGCTGTACAACTTATGAGCTGAGTACATGTAAAGGATCAGGTATGTACTTTCTCATGAGAGATACATGGAACACATCATGAACTTGAGGGAGATTTGGTGGAAGTCCCAATCGGTAAGCTACCATCCCAACATGATCCAGGATTTCAAAAGGACCGATATACCTAGGGCCCAGTTTTCCCTTCTTTCCAAATCTCATTACTCTCTTCCAAGGAGATATTCGTAAGAACACTTAATCACCCACTTCAAACTCTATGTCTTTTCTTCTGTTTTCGACACAACTTTTTTGTTGACTCTGAGCTGGTCTTATATGTTGTTGAATAGATCAGACCTTTTCTGCCATCTCATCAACAAGATCAGGTCCTAATAGCTTTCTTTTCCCAACTTCATCCCAGCAAGTTGGAGTCCTGCATTTCATTCCATAGAGTGCTTCATAGAGAGCCATATAAATAATGGAGTGAAAGATATTATTATATGAAAATTACACCAAAGGTAGGAGTTGATCCCAACCACCTTTGAAATCCATAGAGCAAGCTCTCAACATATCTTCAAGAGTTTGAATTGTCCTCTCAGACTGACCATCTGTCTGAGGATGATAAGCATTGCTGAAACTCAACTATGTATCCAGAGTATACTGAAGACTTCGCCAGAACATTGAGGTAAACCTCGGATCCCGATCAGATATAATATAAAGTTGTACTCCATGCAATCTTACCACTTCCTTTACATATATCATGGCAAGATGATCCAGAGAGAAATCCTCTCTAATAGAAATGAAGTGTGAAGACTTTGTAAAACAATCATCTATGAACCAGACAGCATTATTGCCTTTGGATATTTTAAGATGTCCTATGACAAAGTCCATAGTGATGTTTTCCCATTTCCATTCGGTTATGGGTAATGGTTGTAACATCCCCTTAGACGTCTGTCTCTCAGCTTTAACTTGCTGACAAACCAAGCATCGAGAGACAAATTTAGAAACATCTCTTTTCATGCCATCCCACCAGAAGTACTCTTTCAAGTCCCTATACATCTTCGTGCTTCCAGGATGAAGAGAGAATGAAGAACTATGGGCCTTATCGAACAGCTCCTTCTTTAATTTGGGGATGGGAGGAACACAAACCCGATTCCTCAAATTTATTATCCCATCACAATCAAGGTTGAATTCAGGAACATTTCGCACCTTCTTTTGTTACTATACATCTTCTTTTTGTGCCTCTTTAATCATAACATGTATATATGGTTGAACATTGATTTGATAAAGATATGATTTTTTCCCTTTCATTATAATTCAAAGATCCATCCTTTGTAAATCCATAAATATGGGATCTTTTGTAATCCTCATCATGGATAAACTGGAATGGTCTTGTCGACTTAATGCATCTTCCACCTTGTTTGCTTTCCCAGGGTGGTAATGAATTGAGAAGTTGTAATCCTTAATCAGCTCCAACCATCTTCTTTGGGGCATATTCAGCTCCTTTTGTGTGAAAATATACTTTAAACTTTTATGATCAGTATAAATGTCACACCTTTCTCTATAAAGATAATGCCTCCAAATCATTAATGCAAAGATTACCGCATCTAAATCCAAATCATGAGTTGGGTAATTTTGCTCATGCATTTTCAACTGTCATGAGGCATATGCTATCATCATATCATTTTGAATAAGAACACACCCCAATCCCTTCTTGGATACATCATTGTAGATCTCAAAACTTTCTCCACTACAAGGAAGTGTGAGTACAGGTGCACTGGATAACCATCTTTTCAACTCCTTGAAATTCTCTTCACATTCCTTTGTCCAAAAAAATTTAACTTCTTTCCGAGTCAACATGGTGAGTGGATTAGATAATCGTGAAAAATCTTTCTGAAAATGTCAATAATATCCAGCCAAACCAAGAAAACTTCGGATCTCAGTTACTGTTGTTGGTCTCGACTATCTTTCGATAACCTCTGTTTTTGCTAGATCCACAGATATCCCCTCTTTTGAGATTATGTGACCCAAAAATGAAACTTTTTGAAGCCAAAATTCACACTTTTTAAATTTGGCATAAAGCTTCTCCTTTCTCTGGGTCTTCAATATAATTCTCAAGTGATCTTCATGTTATTCCTTGATCTTTGAATGTACAAGAATATCGTCTATTATGACTAACACAAACTGATCATGATAATCTCTAAAGACTCTATTCATCAGATCTATAAAGATAGCAGGGGCATTAGTAAGACCAAATGGCATCACTATAAATTCATAGTGTCCATACCTTATACGGAAAGCCGTCTTTGGTATATCCTCCCTTTTGAACCTTAATTGATGATACCCTGAATGAAGATAAATCTTGGAAAAGTATTGAGCTCTGCGTAGTTGGTCAAATAAGTCATCAATGTACGGGAGATGATATTTGTTCTTGATAGTGATCTTGTTAAGTTCTCGATAATCAATGCAGAGTCTCATTTATCCATCTTTCATCATAACAAACAGAACAGGTGCTCCCCAAGGTGATGCAGTAGGGCATATGAACCCCTTATCAAGATTCTCTTAGAGTTTCTTCTTCAATTCCTGTAACTCAATTGGGTCCATTCTATATGGTTCCTTTGAAATAGGTAAAGAACCTGGTACGAGTTCTATTGAAAACTCAAATTCACGATTTGGTGCAAGTCCCAGAAATTCCTTCGAAAAGACATCATTAAACTCCCATACAATGGGAATATTCTTAATTATGAGTTTCTCACCAAACATTTGTGATAAATAACATTCATTTAGTGGAATCAAGAGCCATAAGATGGAAGAAGTTTCCACTGGAAGGTTATGTTCATCCTTGCTTTGAAAGACGATCAAATATTGATCTGGAATATGAAATGTGACTTCCTTTATTTGGAAATTGATATGAGCTCCATATAGACAAATCCAATCCACGCCAAGAATCACATCAAATTCTACTATAGGGAGGATCACAAGATTTGTAGGAATCACTTTCCCACAAACTTCAATCGGAGAAGAATTATAAATTTTGATGCGACTGTTGTGCCATTAGGGGTTGTCACAGCTAACTCAACATATAATTGTTGAGGTAATACGGTGATACCCTTAGAAAATTCTTCATAAATAAAGGAGTCAGTGGATCTAGAATCAAATAAAACACTTTCTACTTTAGATTTGATGGAAAGTGTACCTTTCACCACTTTTTTATCGTACTCCACATCGCTGATAGAAATTGCATGTGACTTTCCTTTATCTTTAAACTTAAGAGTTTTTTGACGTCGATCATCATAAAAAAACCCTTGGATTTGGGAATTGATTGACATAATTCCACATATGCTTACACTTGTAATATTTAAGTGTAGGAGGTGCACTCTGTGTAGCCTTTTCATTGTTCGCATCACTAGAAATATTCTTCCCATCATTGCGGAATTCAAATGCCTGATGACCTTCCTTTCCACATTTTAAACATTTACTTGTCCCTTTATGACAACTCCCTCCATGTTTCTTTCCACACATTGAGCATAAGGGAAAACTCATCTTATTTTCAATGTGCTCTTTTGATTTTCCTTTGAATTACATTTTCCTCTTCTTATCAAACCCATAGGACTGATGGGTTACTCCAATATCCATCTCAACTTTGAGAGCACATCAAATGATTTCCTCGTAGCTAGTGAGGTCCCTTATGGCTAACGCCCTTCCAAGACTTGGTTTTAAGCCACTAAAGAATAGATCGATCTTACTCTCAGGTTGGATAATAATACCAGAAGCGTACCTTGCAAGTCTTTTAAAATTTTCTTTATAGGTACCAACAGATTCATCATCCTTTAGATTTAGTTCAAGAAACACCTTCTCCGTCTTTGTTCAGAGAATACGAGGGAAGTACTTATTGAAAAATAAGTTCATGAACTCGTCCAATTCCATGGACTCAATTTAATCTATTGGCCTCGTATTCTTGATATGATTCCACCATTGATCCGCATCACCTTCCAAACGATACACTACTAAGATGACTTTATCATGTTCATAACATTGAAGAACTGAAAATATCTTTTCAGTAGTACTGATCCATTTTTCAGCAACTAATGGATCAGTAGACCCGCTGAATGAAGGTGGATGATGTCTCATGAAGGATTCAACAGAATGTTTCTCCTTCCTTTGATCGTTTGGAAGTCCTGCATGATTCATAGCTTGAGAATGTTGTGTGATCATGGCTACAAGATTTTTCATTCCAACTCCCATAATTTTTGGTTTCCCAGGGGGACAATCATTGCATTACCCGTCGCATTCCGCATTAACACAGTTCCTCCGGGTTCTAGCCATTGACTAAAACCAAGAAGAATAGTGTGAGCCACAGTAATGATAATTGGAAAACTATATAATCAGGAATAAAATTTCACACTTAAGGTCTTATCCTAGGTTATTCATGGATATTTCTAAAACACTAAGATTGTGTTCTATGCTTAGACTTATCCTTAGGATTCATACTAAGGCTTTCACATCCTAGTTTCCAAAGGATGACTATACCTTTCCTCTGATACCAATTATAATGACCCATACATTAGATACATTGTTAGTACATCAAAATTGAGGTACACTTATTACAACATATAACCAAACCATGAAAGGACCGTATAGGTATAATGTCTTTAGAAACTGGGAACCATGAACAACTGGTTCCTAAAGTGTCTACAATGTCTCCCATTTATTTCATCATATCTATAGTCCCTCTTGGCATATCTTACTTAAAAAGCTTCTTCTTGGCCTGGGGAAAGAATACATACAAAATTTTGAGCTCAAATGATCAGTAAGGGTAAACAAAAGAAATATCAATCACATCATATTCATAAGAACATAACATTTTGGAAATCTTACCCTCCAAAAAAGATCATAATTTCATAACATGGGATAAATCATGGTAGTGGAATGTAATCACAATAATCATAACATAAAACATGATGCTTTGGGGAATACACACATAATCATAGAGAATCATTTCTTATTATTCAAGACTAATTTCCAAGACTATCTTAGTGGACAAAGTCTATTTCTGAACCGAGTTCATTCCTCGTTTCAGTCCTGTTTCACTGAACCGGTATGACCTTCCGTTCCAGCCATGTCTATCTCATGAGATATAAAATCTTAAACCAATGTATTGGAGGGAGATATAGGTCCCACCCTTCCCATAATGATACCATTCTAATATGTTCCACAAAATCAAAAATAATCATACATCATTGCATAACCCATGTAATAAAAAGGGGATTCTTAAACATCGTGACATCATAAAACAATTAATATAAGACAAATGAATTCGTAAAAATAATTCCATCATAACATAATCAAATCAATGTAATAATAGGTATAGAAACAGAACCCTTTATTATCTTAGATGGAAAATAATTTTGATAAAACACTTGAACTCCATTCTTGAGGAAAATATCCTTTCTTCTTCAAAAAAACTTTTCCATTCTTAACATGTCATAAAATTCTAAACTAAAAGAAGTTGATTAAAAATAAACATTAAAACTTGTAATGGAAGCTTCTTGGAAATATTTCTTTAAAAATACATTCATGCCATATAAGTTAAAAAAATTCTTCTCGTACTTTTGTCAGAAAAGTCAAAAAGTACCTCGTACGAAAAATGACAAAAGAGTCCTTTCATATCTTTTACTAAAAACTCACTGAATGGTAAAATTGGATTTAAAAAATTTTAGGTGGATGTAAATAATATTAAATATTGAGGAAACATGGATGTGGATAATAAAATACACCCCAGTAAATTCCAAAGTATAATCAATCTCGGATAAAAATGAGATTGTGATATTTTCCCTTACCTTTGTCTGATTTGCTTCGTAAGTGTCTGAACCTCCTGTATAATGATTTAAATAATGTAATTGACTTATTATAAAATCATAATAATTGTTATGATATCATATATGGTCATATTATTAACTTATTATTAGTAATATTTCATTGCTACTTGTTATCCAGGTGTTTATTACTTTTTCTTCTTATGTGTGTTTTGTCGAATAAATTATTATTATTCATTTTAGGTTATAGATACCTCATTTATAGAATGTGATTAGTGTAATATAAATCATATTTAATCACTCAATTCATTTATTTAATCATTATACAGGGAAAATAATGTAGAACAAGTCGCATCACATCGTAGAGACAGTATTCCGTATGTACTCACGAGTGATGATATCGTTCTCATGATCGTGGAATTGTATTGGAGTGTATGTATACGATTTCATAATCAATATCACTTTACAATAATAATATATATTCATTATTTACACCATTATACCCATCCAAGTAAGGTGGTGGTGGAAAATAGATTACACCACGGCGTAGAGAGTGTATTCCGTAGGTACGCACGCGCGATGATTTCGTTTTCCGTAGGATGGATTGATGGTGAAATAGGGTTTTTTCATACTTATAATAACATATAATTATATTAGTGATAATGATGTTATTAATTCATAATGAAACAACTAAATAATAATAAGTGGAAGAAGAAATAAAGTTGAAAGAATCGGTAACAGACATTACCTCTTCTTTGAAGCGCTTCTTTGATACCTCCTTTTAGGGCACTAAAATTGGTTTTTGAAGAAAACCAGGACCTCTACGATGTTTCTAGGGAAGTGGAGAGGAGAAATTGTCAGGGGTTTTCCGAGCATGAAGGCTCAATGTGGTGTGAGGAAGAGAGGGAGGAGGTTCCCTTTTATAATGGAGGAGAGGGGCACCTTTGGAAAATCTAAAAATATTATTTTATTATAAATCCATATTCGGTTTTAAATAGCTCGAAATTGATTTATTTAGAAGCTAAGGTGGGGATGGTTGGAAATCCTCTCATCCAATAGAATTTGAAATAGTTTAGTTTACTATTTTAACCTTATCATTTAGATTTAACATTAAGTTAGATAATTTTACTTTTACCGTGTCTTTTTGTGTTTTTACACTTTTAGGTTAATAAATATACTATAACAAGACAAAAGAACACCAAGTTGTTTATTATTAATACATATAACCTTATATAAGTCATTTGGCCTAAACATAGTTTTTTAGGAATAAAATAACAATTAATAATATAATATTTGTTTTAAAAACTATTTTTTGTCAATTTTGACACTATTTAGTAATTGATTTTTGTAAAAATCATAACAGAATGATCAGTTATAAAAAAGTTAATTAAATCATTACAAACATGTCATATTAACCAAGAAAATTAGTGTACTTCACAAAAAGTATCAAATTACATTTATTTGCGTATTTATAATATCAATTATGTCAATATTTCATTTATAAGATAATTACTCCATCATCATTGTGTCATAAATAAATTAAATTATTTAATGTCTAAAAATTACAAATAATATACCATTATGTAGTAAATCTTTTTATATTTATAATGAATATTTATAGTCTAATTTATCTTATGTATAACCCTATATTAAAAATAATTTACTTATTAAACATTGATTTTAACTATTTTTACCCTACTTTAAATATATTAATATTAAATGTCCTAATCTAATCCAAGTGTGCCTAAATGGTCATATTTTATTCCTAAGGATGTTTTTTTTCGCATTACACTTATCCAACAGAATTAGGACATGTGTTAGGTTAATAATAATATCATTTTTACCCTTAGTTACCCTATTTACTTTTAACAGTGGTAAATTAAAGTAAAAAGTTATTATTCACCAAAAATTAATTTCATCTCATTGAACCACATTTTACTTACTAACATCACTCGTGTCTCTCCGATTTTTGAAATTCCACTCACAAAAGCGGTAAAATTAAGTTTTATGTAAATTTGGAAATTCTCCTAGGAGGTGGGTAAAAGACGGTGAAAAGTTTAATAAAATTTTTATATATCTAAAATTATTATAAAATTACTCCAAAGAATTACATTGAACTTATATAGGTATTATGTATCAATTTTGACCTAAAATAAATTTAAATAAAATTAATAATTATTTAAAAAAAAATTGGTTTTTAAATAGTAACCTAGTGTTTTCAATATTCATCAAAAATTGAAAGTTTCCAGAAAAATACCAAAATTTCACCCTAGGCTAATTTCGATAGTCCGAATCCAAAAACGAAGTCCATTTTGAAACATAAAATTTAAAAAAAATTAAAAACTCAATATTACAATTCATAATGGCTAGTTTTAATAATATTTTAATAGCATATTGTTGTTTAGTGAAACTCGGTATTGCGTACGACGCAAGCTATCAAGGAAGGCCGCGATTACGTGTAATGCAAGCCAAGATAGTGTTGTGTGTAGTGAAGGATTACTTTGATGATTTATATAAAATAAAAACAATATATTTCTTATAAATGTATTGGGTGTTACAGACCTAAATACTTTTGATGGGGTATGCATTGCAACATGATCTAGAAGAAACTCATGAAGTTACCTATTAGCTCTGATTTATTCAATAATTTTCATCATTGATCAACCACTTGTATATGCGCATGATCAATAGTGTTTAGTAATATAATTTTTTCATAGTTTATTATTATTTGTTATATTTCCATGTTTATATGATTCCATTAAATAATAAAGTAGTATATATACATTAATAATAGATTAATACATCAGGGGTATTTTTATATTTAATGCATTTTTCCAGTTATTAATGTGATCAAATAGTATTAGTTTGTTAAATAGAAAATGATTTCATTATAAGTGAAATAAAAAATCCCTCATAGTTATATTAATTCAAAATATCTTTCATTTCATTAATTTGAAAAAATACGATTCTATGAGGGACTCATCCATCTAATTGAGGGTTCCACATACTACTGCAATGTTCTAATGAGAGTGATGGGTCGAAATAAACAATTTTGGAAACAAAAAAATTGACGTTGCTATATTATTTTTGCTTCAGAGGAAACCTAATTGTTAAATCAAGGTAACATTACCCCGAATTTTGGAATTCACATAACAATTCAAGGGGTCACAATTCAATGTGGTTGGTTATCCATAATCCTACTAAGAAACACACAATGGAGTGATATAGCCATTGATTATGTTATGAGGAGAGGATTAAATTATATTTTCTACTAGAATACTTATTTCAATTTTTATTCTAAATCTTATAGATGAGGGATTTAGGGATTTCATATTTCTATGGAAGATATTTAATGATTATGTAATCAGTAATGTCTATCGGTAATCAAGATTAATTAATAACGTCTATAATTATTTGTTTTATATAAAATTGAAAACATCACCATTAGAACAATATCGGGACAATAAATACATGATAAAAACAATATATTAACCTTTTATAACATCCTGGAATAGTACTAATACTTACACATAGTATTACACTAAGAGAGGATGATCAGTGTGATGAATTGTTATTATAGAGAGACATTCCATATTTACAGAAAGATATCACATTTCTGCTGTAACTACTTGGGAATGATTTATTCCAATTAATTTGTAGCTCCAAATCAACAAGATTTTGAATGGGAGGAATATTCACATGTGATGGTGAGAGATTACGATGTTCTTGATGCCTGATATCATTGTCGGTCTTTGAGAGAGGTTAGAGAAATAGAGAGATATGGTTTTCTTATAATCGATTAAGGGGGAAGATTACTCCACAATAAAAATGAACATGTTACCTATAATATGGAAATAGATAGAAAGAATTTTTCTAAATGGATGGATTTTGGGGAATATGAAATTGATTCCATATACCAAAGTCGTGTTTGGATTTGGTAAGACCCTTCAGCTAATGTAAACCCTATTAGATGTAAAAGGGTAAGAAAAAAATATGGAAATGGATGGTAACTTAAATACCTATAAGCTATGTCTTTTTGTGAAAGGTTTTACACAATGTTAAGTAATTGACTATAAAGAATCCTTCTTACCGGTTAGGATGTATAAATCCATCTGAATATTACATAAAATAACATCCTTTCAGGATTATGAATTTTTTAAGATGGATGTCAGAAATACATTTATAAATTGTACGTTGGTTTAACAAAACTATATTAATCGCCCTAAAAGGTTCATTAGGTAAAATATTTCTAATAAACTATATCACAATAGATTATAAATAACATATTTATATACACATTACGATCATGGAATGATTTATTTGATGAGGCCTTATGAAAAAATTCATCAAATATGAACGTGATCCATGTTTCTATTATAATATTAGTGTGGAGGCCTTCAATTTCATAAACATATATATTGATAATTTATATTTTTGGAAATATAGTGTGAGTCCAACAATAGCATAAGACAAAGATAATTGAATTTTTCTCCATGAAATGGTTAGGTGAAGAAGACTATATTTTAGGTATCAAGATCTATCGTGATAGATCTCAAATGATTTTTTGGATAATTCCAATAATATATATTGATAAGGAATTCAAAGGTTATAATATGGAATAATACAATAGATGATTGTTACCAATGTATTGTGGAGTGAATATCTCCAATAAAATGTTTCCACAAAAATAGGAGTTGATAGAAAAATGAGTAGAATCCATTAAGCTTTATCAGAGGGTTATATCATATATGTCATGTTGTATATTTGGTTGGATGTTGAATTTTATTTAAATATGATAGTTAGATATCAAGCCAATCCAAGGGATATATATTGAAAACATATAAAAATTGTACAGTTGTACAGGAGTCACACAAATTAAATAATCATGGTATATAGAGGAGATGTGGAACTAGTAGTCAGAGGATACATTAATGTTTGTTTCAAGACATATCAGGATGATATGAAATCATAGTAAGACTATTTATTTTTCCTAAATAGAGGTTTCATGAGATTGAAATGCTTAATAATAATATGGTTGAAAATTATAGTATAGAATATATGTTTAGGGAGTCTTATGATGTAACTAAGGAGGAAGTTTGGATACACTACATTGTCCCAGATATTGGTATTGGTCCGAGAATTGCATAGCCTATTAAAGATCATTGTTATATTACTGCAATTGTGGAACCAGGAAAGGATCCTTTATCACAAAAGAGGATAAATCATATACATATAATGTTTCATCTCTTGAGGGATTTTACTCAAACAGGTGAATTTAAGGTATTTATATATTACATATAGTATAATGTGAATGTAACAAAATTAAATTTGTATCTTAGAAGAAGAATTATTATCATTTGAGAACATGTGGGTTGGGGATTATTAGTAGTTAGTTCTAGTTTTAGAAGGAATATTGTGGGTGGGTTCCCTAGACCCAACTTCTAAATATACATTGAATACGATTACCTATATATTGTTTTATAAATACTTGTGATTTTGTTTCTATTATATTGTTGATACTTATTTATCCACATTTTTTATGGTTATGTACCTAGATTACATATCATATCAAAATATTATTGTAATTATCAGGCTATAATTAGAAAATAAAAATACTATGACACTAATATTAAACATATGTCTTATGGTTTAGATAAATAATGATGATATGCCACATTTTATATATGACTATCATGTTTTTGGGGTTTATAATCATTGATTATTATTCTCCAGATGTCACACTTGTTGGTATCGTGTATATGAGGTCATGAGGATTGAATTTTCAAAAGGAATAATATATGTTTCAAGTGATATTGGTTATTACTATACACAAAAAATATGTACAGGTATCTTAACATGAGACCATCATCAATTTGTATCATTAGAACACAAAGGATGATGCAAGTCTAGGACCACAAAATTTAATATTTTTGGAGGTATCTTATGGTGTGTGTTTAATTAGTGGTATATCATTGGTTGAAGTATAAATAATAGAATTGTCTCTTCTACGTAGGGGAAGAAATATCATTGGTCCATAAAACCAAGATGATTATACCTTTTTCAAATCCATTCCCATAGTAGAAAAATGGTAAATCCGTCTTGAAATATCAAAATAATAATAAATTAAGTATTTGGGATGGTGATAAATGTTATACATCTTACTATGAGATATCATGTGGAAAATAGACTATATTACACAACATGTTTATATAGGATAGGATGAAGTTGTTATGATTATACCTTATCTCTTTTTATGGGCCTTGATGGGTTCATAAACTCCTATACTAGTTAATGATTAATAATCAATTCTATCAATATTAGTATTATAGTGTCACATACTTTATGTATTCAAAAGTATTGAATATTCTTATGAAAATGAGTATAAGAAATGGTGGTCCCCACCATGATCTCCAGGTATTGAATTAGTTCAAACAATCACCATGAAATATATAAATTCAAATTATTAAGGTTTATAAAAATTGGTATTGAATTAATTTATTAATAATATTCCCAATTTATCTTTTAAATATAATAAAAAATATTTTATGAACAAATATTACATTAATTTTAATGTTTCATTTAATATTTGCAGGAATTATGAGTCATTTCAATGACTCATATTTTTAATGTTATATATTTATAATATTATATGTATGTCACAAAAAAATTTCAATGATAGATATAAAAAAATTAAAAGAATGTAAGAGGAAATTTAATGACAGTTTTGTTTGAAATATGTATTTATGGACCATAATGATGTTACTGGATGTTTTGTTATATCTATTTACAAAAGGGAAATCTCAAATTTGTAGGATTATTCACCAACTCGAATATGCGAGATCCACTTTCATCTATCCCACATCCTAGTGAGATAATTTTTCATTCTTTGAATTCAATTCAGGTTTACCATTTTATATTATAAGAATATAATTTGGTGATCGTTAGGAGGTCAAAAGAGTCATTAGTAATCTATGCCTACACTAAAAAATACAACTTTATATAATCTGAAAGACTCTTGTAGTGTGAATGGAGTATCTAGAGGGACATGATGTTCAATCCGTCTTTCAATGGTCATAGAAAAAAGTCACAAAATACTACTACAAACAAATCAAATGAGATAATAGTTTGATATAATTTTCATTATTAAATCAAGTTATGAAGGACCCTTAGAGTTTTTACCATTCCATGAATCATATATGTAGACATTATGATGTCAACATAGTTGTAAAAATGAAAACCATGAGTATATCCTATTTTTTCGAGCATTCTAGTACCAAAAATATCCATACAAGGTACGCAAACTAAAATATTTCTTCTATACTACCACCCACGAGTACATATTAAGATCATAATACACACCAAACTAATAGATCAAACATGTCATTCTCTGAAAAAAATAATGAAACAATTACTTTAAATGGATTTCATCTCCATTTAAGGAATACACTAACATGGTGGATCAACATTAAAATGAATGTCTAAATGAAAACTGTGAAACATGGACCTAGCTTCGATCTTTAGAGAACTCAAATATGAAACTCAATCAAAATCATATCCATAATATCACTGAAATAATAACTTAGTATCTATAAAAGAACAAGATATTTAATTTACCGAAAATACCACCCACATGTCAGTGATAATAAATGAACTAGGAAAGGAAAAAAACATAGGGAATGGATGCTATGGTTTAAATAAAATGATTATGAGGGACTGCTATCATTATTCTAGAGTCAATAAGGACATATTATTATTATGTCAAGATCCCATCACATAGAATTTTTAAAGTATTCCTAGTCAACCAAAATAAAGATAAATCATTAGATAACATTGAAATATCTCTTGTAATTCCTGAAATAATAACAATATATGTATATAAGAGAATTAATCCTTCTGATGAATGATCAACTTATGATGATATCCACATATAAGTATCCTCCAGTTTCGACACCTCACTATATTAGGGACCTTTAATAACATCGGTAGAGATAGGGATAAATCAAATCATGGTTCACCCTCTAGAAACCAACTAATCCATGAATGCATCATCTATGAGATCATTGAATAGGGTTTCCTAGGATTAAATCACATGATCACTAATATTCAATATAATCACATTCACAAATAGAAGATCCCTTAATAATATACTCAATAACATATCTAATTAAATAAGGAATCTATAAATTAAACAATTCAATGTACTCTTTTAATGTTTATTAGACCAATTGAATACACATATTCTGTAAAATATGACTCATCATCATATTCTCTATAATAAATGACATAAAGAAATGGGACATAAAGTATTTATACCTTATTCTAACTTACAGAAGGGATGTAATGAAAAACATTCAGTAATATATACTCAATCACTTGAAAAAAATTGAAATCAGTCTCACCCTCAAGTATTCAAGTGTCCCTTAAGACATACATATTTATTTAACTTCTAATATCCTCTCCTCATCTTCTAGTAGGCCTAAATCACCATAAAATCTAGGTTATATATGATAAATTTGTTGTTATACCACTCTTCTAGAATTCTTGAAGAGTCATATATTATATAAGGATGTTTAAAATATAATAGAGATACCTCTTATAATAATTTTGGTCTTTTCTATGTGGAATACTCTAAATAACAAAAAATAATAAAAATCGATCAATATTAAACGAAATCCTCAAACCACACTCATCCTAAAATAAATAGAAAATGAAATTAAAAACCTAAAAATTCAAGTCACAACCCTAATCATGAAATCCATAATAGAATACAGTTTTTATAATTTCTTTCTTAAACCATATGTTAAATTTTAATAGTTTAAATTACTAATATACTAATGATTCCTTTTGAAAATAATTCGATATCATAAAATCAATTTATCATTTTTTGAAAACAAAAAATCATTTTTATTTTCTTATAAAAACACACTTTTTATTATAAAAGACCAAAACATCTATTAAATAATATCATATATCACCTAACCTATCTTTTGATTCACTAGTGACTATTCAAGACATCGAAACGTGGTTTTGCAGACCATACCACAACTGAAGGTTGTTTCAAACCCTGAAATCACGGTCCACGTGGTTTTCTCTGTTGGGTTATCTCACAATATTTCTTTATTATATCTCTCACTAATATATAAAAAACACATATATATTCACAAAAATAATCATTTCCATCAACATAAAATGAATAGAAGTAAATATACAAAACTCATAATCCATGATGTTCAAAAAAATATTTCATGGTAACTTGTGGCTCAAAATGAGTACAAGCTAGCTAATCTCTTCTTTATCCTAAAACATATGATTAAATAGTCAGGTATCTGATCTATAAATTACTCAAACATAATAACAGTATCATTAAAAACCTATGTATCTAACAATATATGTGCCATTCATACTATTCTATTCATGGACCAGATATAATGAACCCCTGAACAAGTGACCTGATCTTTCTAGCAACATTTTGGAGGCTTCGTTTAAGTCAAATAAGGTTGGAAACATGTTTTGTGGAATCAAATAAGAGCTTATAGGAATTAATTCCCCAAATAAATGATAAAAACCCAATATATACCTCTAAATGTCTTCACATGAACAATCTATGCATTATTATTCCACGTAAAACATCATATAAATAGATATAGAATAAAAAATAGAATCACTAGAATATATAAACCTAAAATTTTCAAAATAAATATTCCAAAATATTTGATAAATGAAAATATTAAAAATATATTATGGAGACATGGTTGATTCATCACCTAAACCAAAGAACTAAGATACCTGAAAATATCTCCATGTGACCTTACATTCCCCATCCAATACCTAAACTAGTACAATATATGAGTGATCCTATAATATAACATAATCGTATATGATAACTATATTATATTGATGGCGAGTGGAATAATTAGAGCGTCTTGATAAAATAGTGTTGTAGGTAATCAATTCATTTTGCATGCATTTCCTTTTAAAACCCAACAAACAATTGATAGTTTAAAAATAACAGTATAAAATTGGAATTTAAATCATTGAAAGAGAATTAACTCTAATATATACTTGAAACGACACTTAGATTCATTGAATATGTTTTAATAAAAAATATATATATTCATTTATAACATGAGAGATCATAATTGAAAATCCTATTATAAATTCTCTTCATAACCTTACCAGGAGGAACTTAAAACAGAACTAAAAGATAAATGTGAAATATATATATGAATCGAAACAGTAAATTATTAATACAATACAGAACATATCATATTACATAATAATAAATAAATAAAAAAACATACCAAAAAATATATGAAATAAATGAAATGACATATATTGGAAATAATAAGATATTGGTAAACTTTATTGTTGTTCCTAAGTAGTTTTAGTTTAATTTCTTATTAGTATTTCAATATGGGTTTTTATTAGATATTATATAGAGAATTTTAATATAGGATTTTTACTAAGTTTAGAGAAACTATATTAGGTCAGATATTTCTATGTTAATCTTCAAAGTACCATATATCATGGATATATTCATGATTCTAGATGTGTTTGTAAAAAAATTAAATTGTTCAAAGATGAGTTTTGTAGAAATAGAAACTTATAAATACCATTGGAAATAATTTTATAATATCCTATGAAATAAATAGTGTTGAAAATCATATATAAAAAATATATTGGGGTCTACCAGATATAGTGAATATGCGTGAGTCCTACAGATGGAAAAAAGTTTCATTATATATGGAAATATAATGTAATTAGATAAATAAATTGTATGTCATCAAATGAATAAATATATGATGATATTATGTATAGATTTTTCAATATGATGTATTATAGGACACATAATTAGGAGGGTACCAAAATTTGTTTACTGGAATGAGTATATTATATGTAGGATGATCAAATGGAGGAATGTGTAAATATATACAAAAGGGAGAAAACATTTATGTCAGATGAAGTTTTGCATATGTTTCACTAAAAAGAATTTCCAGTGATCATCAAATATAAAAGTATTTTATTGAGAAAAGAAAAATAATTTTACAATGGAAAAAGATTGTAGTCGAAAAAGATTTAAATTCAATCATTGCGATGATGTTAGGGTTTTCTTTCAACATTAATAATTTTTTACTACTATTAATGAATGATTTAAGAAATTCTTTATAATATTTCATTAAATGGTTATGAGAAATTGTGAGTTTAAATTTTCAAAATCAGTGAATTTATTCTAAATAATATTCATTCAAGAGGAAAATTAAAAATTACATCCCATGTTCCCTCCTTGGTATTCAGAGGATATATGACTATATAATGTAGTGTAGGCCTATTGAAATTAGTTTCTATTTTTTCTATTATTGGAGAGAGATATTACATATGATTTAGAGGGATAACGACATGATTTTATAACAACTAATTTACTTACATGAAGAAATGGAAAATTAGATGTATCTTCTCAAAATAAAGATCCATATGATAATGAAGTATCATATAGATGTAGTACCAGATGTAGTATGTTTTATGGAAAAAATTTCATCGAATGGAGAACAATTGATTGTGGAGTATCGAACAGAGTTGAATCTGATAGATCACACAAAACTAATCATAACTATTTGAAATATAGTAGAAAGAGTATTTCTAGATAGAAAATTAATTGAGAGTATTGAGTATTTCTAGTATTTTTAAGATCAAAAGGATGATTTGATACTAGTAGACTCTAAAGATAGATTTTAAAAATATGGTAGAATTAATTCAAAGGAAAAGGCAATCCAACTTGTTTATAGAATTATACTATTAAAAATTGGAATTTCATAAATAAATCCAAAACGAAAATGTATGTGTTAAAACCTCTGTGGATAATATTTTATTGAATAGGGTAAAAATTTTGATGGGGTATAAACAAAAATATTATAAGAGTTAGTAAATGGGGGTAGAACAAACGTAAATTTTTTGTAGGATTTATAGGGTTATACCATGTTTCATCATATTCCATTGTAATCGTATTATTGTTAGTGGAGAATCAATTTTATGGGATTTTAATTTCATAGAAATGAGTTTTTCCCAAATATCAATCCTTGTAAATTTAATGTGATTATATCTTTCGTTATATTTACTTTATATGATATGAGTTTAAGAGGTATATTAGAGTATATAGAGACCTACAACAAGTTTCAAAGGATGTGTTAAAGAATAAATCAAAAAATTAATCAGTTACTGATTCACAACATCTCCTCCTTAGTGATATCGTACTCATCTGGTTATATTATGTGGTATCAAATGGAGTATTTCTACTAAATGATCTGACTATTTTTTAAGGATGGAGAATATAAATTAAGTGAAAAAAATGTGTTCCTATATTATATTGATTTAAATATCACAATTAAGAGAATATAATGTTTCCCTACTTTCTATCTCATGGAACGTAAGTTATAGATACATATACGATGGTATTTCTTCCCTTTAATGTGGTTTCAATGATAACTACGGAAAAAATAAAAACATGTGCTGATGTTAAAGCACAAAATTCCATTTCTAAGGATCTCTATGAGAATTTTTAGGAAAACAATTTGGGGCTTCCAACTTCTGATTATTTGTGGGATATGATTACTTGTGGTTATGAATTAATTATGAAATTCAATGAGGATGAATTAAAAATATGGGGGAGTATATTTGAAGATATCAACGTAGATGATAATGAATAAATTGATGAACAATTTATTGGGGTCAATGATATTTTTTTAATATTAGAGGATTTGGTGAGAAGCAGGGGGATTCAAAAATTGTTGTGAAATTGATGATAATCATTAAATGTAGGTTTGATGAAATGTTTTCATTTCAAGATAATCGAGAGAAGATATCCTTGGATAACATTATTATGATACCTTAGAATATGAAATGATAAAAGAATAAATATTTAATAATTTGGATAAGGAATATATTTATTTATAATATACATTAAAATGGATGTTTAGATAACATAAAATAGAAGAAAAATCAAGGAATTTAGTTGTTATGGAGGATGAAAAGGATTTCAGTAAAAAATATTTATCTCTCTAAGAGATACAATAAAAGAAATGAGAAATTATGTTAATAAATATGTAAATTGAAATATTAAGGATATTTTCCATTTTATAGGTAACTGTCCAAAAAATAATATTATTAATTTTATTATATATGATTAATAAAATAATCCAGGGAAATAATAGATGAAAAATCATAAAAAAAATTCTAGAAAGAGGAATAATTTGTTTAGTGTAATAATGAATGATTATTCTTTATCTAGGAATAAATCTAATTGTAATGTGAAATTATTAGTTCATTTTAAAATGAAAAATTATTCATCAAGATATGATGATGATGGATAGAAGATAAGATAACTATAGTGTCTTCTAAACAAAATTTGGAATCAATTCCTGAGAAAATTACACAAATAAATATGGAAATAAAATGATTATCAAAGAAACATAGGAGATAAATTCGGAGAATGATGAGTTTATATAAAAGACCTGAAACCCTTAGTTTAATTATAGTATAAAATTGAAAATGGTAGATCCATAATAGAAGATGTAATATCATGAAGAAAAACAAGTCTGATTGATGAAGATGAATAGGTAAGAAACAGAACATACTATGTAATGTAAGAAAATAGATATAAGATATATGTATTTTAGAATATGATAAAAGATATTGAGGGAATACTATGTAATAAAAAAGATAATTTTTTTGAGAAATAAAAAATATTTCTTATAGTACATAGAGGTTAAAAATGATTATATTAGACCTCACCAATGATGTTGGTTTTAACAATGATTTTTCAAATGATGGTGAAAAGAAGGGTCCAATTCAGTAAGATGAATTTATTCCCAAAAAAATTCAACACACGTCTTCCTAAAACAACAATTTATGTTTTGATGATAATATTTAATAATCAATTTTGAAGAATTATAGTGATAAATATACATATATAATGAATTTTTTCAATATTTCAGCAATATTTCTCTGTGAACAAATCCCAAAAAAAAAATAAAGAGAAAACAAAAACAAAAAAATCATCAAATAAGAAATACTATCATCCTAAAATATTATGATTTTGAGCTCACAACAATTGTTATATAAAATTTCGTAATAAATCCAACTAATTTTTCTATAATATTTCTCTACCATGAAAATGGTATGAATAAATGTGGTCATGATAAAAACAAAAGAACAAAACATTTTCACAAAATCATGATGAGGAAGAAAGGAATGTTTATAATGTGAAAAATACAAAAGTTACAAGATAGGGATGTAATAAGATTAATAAATTTGAATAAGCAAAGAAAAATATCATTGCAATTTTGCAATACCAAATATTCAAGTATATAATTGTTGAGTTTGCACTAAAGTAATCATAAATAATTAAATAGACATCCCTCATAAGATGAGAATAATTTTGAAGACAATATATCTTCAAATGATGCTTTTGGACATAGAATAAATATAAGAGATGTTATAAAGATGGAAATGGATTAAAATATATCATTAATATGTTACTAGTTCAAAAAAAATCATGAAAATTATTTTAAAAAATTATGGGAATGATGGTACATCAAATATTAATAATAATGTGATATCTTATTATAATGGCTAAATAGACATGAATAAATCCATTTAAAATCCATAATGGATGATCACATGGATGAAAGAATACCCAATTACAAGTCTAAGGAAATAAATAATAAGTCTAGGATCATGTTAGACTGTCATCATAAATGATTCCTCTAAAGAACATTGACGTTCCTCCTAATTCCCATTATTACGCTTTATTTGAAAAAAAATTATAAGGAATTGAAGTAGAATAAGTTCAGGATATGTAAAAGTATTATATTATCAATTTATAATGAATATATATCTATTATGGAACATAAATATCACCATTATAAAGGATGTAATGAAACCTTTCATGGGGAGAAAATATTAGTTTTAGGTATGATTGTCACTCTTACCAAGGTTGTATACAAATGATATTAAAATATAAGTGATGATAATTGATAAATCTGAGTTATAGATGGAGTTTAGTTTATACAATCAAATTTTATGGATATGATTGTGTATTTTGGTGAAAGTTATATTTTAAGAAACTAATTGATATTATCCCTAATATAAATATGAGTTAATAAACTAGAGTAATGTTTTATATGAAAGAATTTTTATAAATAACATTGATAACCTAAATTATATACACTTGTTTCCAACATCAGGTTCAACCACCAAGAAATTTCATTGTATAATTAAATCCTATTTTTTTATAGATTCATCTGATAGCATTCCACTCTTTAGAATTTTTTTGGGACTTTTAGGATAATGAAGATTAGTTGAGTTGACCCCTATGTTTCCCATTGAATTTTATTATAAATATGGTGAAGAATTAAAATTCATATTCATATGGGAGATAAATAATTGGTCACACATATTGACTTCTAGGATATGTGGGGATGTAAAAAATAAACATAAAGGGGTATTTTCCTATCCATTTTATTTTTGTCACAATTATTTAATATGTCATTACATTTTTTTAGAAAAAGTTACATGGAGAAGTTTGAGAGAAAAGTTGGTTCTATGATTAATGTAACATTATTATGAAAGGCTTTTTGTTTTTAATTTTTTAAAAACCAAATATCATGCAGATATTCAGTATTCTGGATGAGTTTTTACAAAGGATGAAATTATAAAAACATGATTTTTTCTGATGGATACATTTACAAAATCCATCAAAAATTATTTTTAATAATATTACCTGATGGGTATGTTGGAACTATGGACATCTATTCATGTATTAGAGAAGGGTTTGTGTTTGGTGTTAATCCTCAGAGGATGTTCAGAATGTGTTCCAGCAAAGTACTCATATAGGTCAAGCTGATAACAGTATTGAAGGTGGCACCATTTTCCAATTTTTACCAAATTTCTGGACATCAAAATTGACAGAAGGGGAAAACAGTGCTGATTGGGAAGGGACATGTGTTCCGACTACATGGAGGCTTGGGAACTTGTGCGCCTGTTGTTTTTCAAGAATAGATCCGTAAAATATGGAAAAGGACTGAGGTTCGTGAAAGTATTGGTTTGGTCGTGCAAGGGACTTGCGCGCAATGAAGGAACTTGCACACCAGTACCTAGGAGGTTTGGAACGTTGTGCGCCAGATGTTTTTCAGGATCATATCTTCAAAATATGGAAAAGGAAATAGGTTCGTGCAAGTGTTGGTTGGGTCGCACAAGTGTGTTGCGTGACAGAGGCTAGGGTGGATGGAGCTGTGTGCCGGAACATGCGCGCTGAGAGGAGGCTTGTGCGCCACCACACAAGGTGTCCAATTTTAATATAAATAGTGGACCACCCCTCCTCATTTGGAACTAAGTTCAAGACATGGAGAAATTTAGTGCTCCCATCGCGCAGGTGAAGTGATCGCGCAAGTGGTTGTGGGTCGTGCAACTATAAGTTGCGCGATAGTTGTTTGTTGCGCACCAAAAATGGTTTTGGTGGAAAAGATTGTGAGTCGCGCATGTTTTTTTATTGATGAAGCTTTATTCATGCAAGCTTTGAAGGTGGAGTTGCATACCAGTTATAACTTCTACACCATCCTTGAAACTTGCGCGCCAGCATGGGGAAGCGCACCTAGTGTTGATTGAAGTACGCCCTTCTTTTTGAATCTGCATGAAAGATGGAAGATTGCCCGGTACATTTAGTGCAAAGTGAGATTCATCTACTGGTGAGAGTTGGACTTCAACAGACCATCTACATACAATAGAGAATGCATTCTTTTGCAATGATGAAGATACCTTAACATCTATAAACTGAGTGGTACTTCACAGAAGGCAGTGAGCCAGGGGGAGTCAATGGGAGTGACCCGAGAGACACAGTGAGCTATCCTTTAACATTTGTAAAGGCATTGTGCATGGGACATAGTGACTGTGCCCAATACGTTGTAATACACAACTACGGAGGTTTAGTGGAATTTGGTACGACCGAAAAGCTGTTGGCGTATGCTCTTTGGATGTATACCTTAGTGGTGATCCAATTAAAAAGTGTTGTGTCATATCTCTTCTTGTGAATGTTTACTTTCTGATCATATTCATCATTTAGGTTTAACAAGTTCCTACCAACATGGGAAAAAGATCCATCACCTTAAAAGAAAAATTTGGCACCCTGATTCACCCCTCACCTCTCAGGGTGTCCCGGGGTCCTACAGGTGGATTCAGAGGAAGGTTGTTTCTGTTAGATCTGTCCTTTGTCGTCATAGAGAATACTGTCAATACTAGGGGAGTACCTATCTTCGATGGAAGTAATTTTCATATTTTGAAGAACATAATGATATCTCATTTAAAGTCCCTCGGAATATAAGTCCTATTTTCTACCTTTCAAGGAATACCTGTTGCCGATCCAACAGGGCTTGCTATGACAGATACAGACCGGAATTTTTTTAACGCAGATGCTAAAGCTCAGAATGCTATCACTGCAGCTCTTTCAGATCAGTTTTACCTAAAGGTGATGAGTTTAACCTCATCAAATACTATGTGGGATAAACATGAAAATATTTATAAAGGAGATAGAAAAGTGAATGAGGAAAAACATAAAGTATTACACAATAGGTTTGATGATCTAAAGATGCATCCTAATGAGAATGTAGATTCATTCTTCAATCGAATTACTGAAGTTGTAGGAGCACTTCAAGGTCTTGGAGAGGAAATAAAAGACATTGATATCGTAAAGAGACTATTGATAAGACTTCCTCCTATATATAATGCAAAGGTGTCAGCCCTTTAAGAAATAGATCTTTCAATGATTTCTATGGATGATCTGTTAAGTAGTCTTTTGGCATATGAGATAATAGTCAAACCCGATGATGTTATGACTCTTGTAGGCAAGGAAATAGAATTCAATGCCAAGAAAAAATTGATAATTTCAGAAGATAGTAATGGTGAAGATGATGAGGAAAAATAAATTCTTTCTCTCATCGTCAAGAAGCTGAGGAAGGGAAAAGGAGAATTTAAAGGTAATCTACCATTGGCATGCTTTCGTTGTAGAAGGGTTGGGAACATTGCCACTCAGTGCCAAAGAATGTTTAATGATGATGAGAGAGAAGCAGAAGACATTGAGAATCCTCAGAAAAGGTTTTTCCAAAAGGGAGACTTCAAATGTGGAAAGAAAATACAGAATAAGAGTTTTGTCTGTGAAGACGAAGATAAGGATATTGAATTTTCTGAAGAAGGAGAACTAGAATTTAAAATAGGAAACCATGATTCCATGATGGATACCATTGAAAAGTCATAACCCTCGATCAATAAAGGAAGATATAATCAGATTACACCTAATTTTGATCCAACGATTATAATTAAGGCTGATTTTTCCAAGATTGAGAATAAATGTAAGAGATTGAATAAGTAGAAGGAAATGGTGGAAGAGTCATCAGAATATGTTGATGATCTTGAAGCAGAAATTAAATGACTAGAAGAACAAGTGAGAGTTCAGTATTCGATCCTTGGAAGCACAGATGACTTTGTGGAACTAAATCTTAGAATTGAAGAACAAGAAAAGGTCATAAATGACCTTTCATCTAGACTGGAAGAAAAGTCCACGACAGGTGAGATTCTTGAGGAAGAAGTTATTACTCATAAGAGAAAAATTTAATGTCAATCAACCACAAATGAGGGTAAGAATAAAATTTATTTTTGAAGATTCTCATATGCAGAATTACAGGCATGATCTACGTGTTTTTCGGAAGGGGTTGGACAAATCATGAGTGATCAAAGACCCGCTTGCATGAAAAAGAGTGGAATTTGATGTGAAGTTGAGACTTAAACTTCTGGAAGTAGAGAGAGCCAAAATAAATGAAAGATAAAATTTAGACATGTTGAAAGATTTCTAGATGTGCTGAAAATGAAATCCTCAATCCAAACTAAAATAATAATTGAAAATTATCCTCAAACATTCAGAAATGATAGGCAGTCCAATTATTCTCCCAAGGTAGATTTCATGAGGATAAGTTCAATTGAGAAGACATTTCCTCTCATTCAGTGTCAGTTCTGTGACTATCTGGGCCATACCATGACATATTGTGAAGAGGCATGGAGCTACATTAATGGGGAAGATCTAGGAAAACAACAAGGGAGACCAACATCATATCCTCCATCTTATAGAAGAAATAGTTTCTATGGATAATGTTTTCATTGTTCTATCATAGGCCATACATCTATGTATTGAAAGTAGATATTTGATAGGAGAGATTCATACAACGCTCAGAGACAGGTCAATATCCACACTCCTGATGGTGTTACTCTCACAGACAGGTTTTCTTCTCTAGAAGAAGATTATGGGTATAAAGAATATGATTATGTGGAAGAAATAATTAGAAGGCCATCAATATATTATACTTAATCCAATATCTCTTAGAAAGAAAATAAGAAGATCGAGAAATCCAATATCGCAGAGGTGGCCCCCAAAGCTACAAAATGCAAGAGTACCAAGATTCTAGATAGCATTTTTTCATCTTATATGACAGGTAATGATGTCATGTTAACAGATATCAAAAGAAAGGTTGATTGTATAGTACAATTTTGGAATGATGGAGCTCTGAAAATCAATGGCAGTGGAGGTGCTGAATTATCTTATGGACTGATAAAGAAGACTTAAGTCCTTTATATAGATGTCCTACGTCATAATATACTCAGTGTGAGACAACTCTGGAACTCGGGACTCATGGTAACTTTTAATCAGAAAGGGAACACTATCAAGGGAAAGACATGAAATTCACTAATGAAGAGATGTAGAACAAAAGGCAACTTGTATCAGGATGATATTAATGAAAATATTTTCTACATGACTGTTGAAGAAGAAAAAAATTGTGGCATCGAAGACTGGGAAATATCAATCAACAAGACATGGGGAAAATATTAAAACTGACGATTTTCATGGAAATTACCATCATGAAGCATGATCGTGAAAAGTCTTGTGATTCTTGCATTCGTGGAAATCTAGTTTGTCGTTCATATCGTCCAAAGAAGAAAAGGGCATCTCATCTTCTTGATCTAATTCATACAGATGTATGTGGGCTGATAAATGTTGTTGGAACTCATGGAGAAAGGTAATTTTTCTCTTCTAGATGATTATAGTAGAATGGCATGTGTTATGGTCATTCATAGGAAACTAAAAGTTATTGACTGCATGAAAACATATCGAAGAATCACCGAGAATGATATTGGTCGAACAATCAAAGTGTTGTGATCTGTCAATGGAGGGGAATACATGTCCATTGAATTTGATAATTACCTGGAGAAGCATGTGATACAACATGAGGTAACTGTTGTGAGAACTCCACAACAAAATGGAGTTGTTGAACGTAGTAATAAATAGATAGACAACATGGCACAAACTATGCTGATTGAGAGTCATATTACTTAACATTACTGGAATGAGGTTGTTCAAAAGTCATTGTATATTCAAAATCGAACAAGACTCTATATGGGTGAGATTAAAACAACATCTGAATTATGGAATGGAAGGAAGCCCTCGTTGATATATTTTCGTGTTTATGGAATTAAATGCCTCATCATAAACATAGAAGGAAATCAAGGGAAGTATGGTGACCATGCAGATGAAAGAATATTCCTTTGATACTCAATCAATGTAAAATCTTACATGTGTTTCAACAAACGAATAGGAATGATTGTGGAAAGAAGTGATGTTAAAATAATTTAAGAGAAAACCACAATTGCTTCAAGGAAATCATATGATGATGTGATATAAATAGAATAAAAAAGTGAATGTGGAGAAAATACAGATATAGAAATAGAGGAAGCTGTAAAAAACACTCAGCAGTCACATCATGATGTTGACTCAGAAGAATAATCTGAATAAGAAATTATTTCTAGAGAGAATGCAACTGAACCGTATAGGATAAATCGTAGAGTTGAGATTGACCCATATTACATAATTAGGGACAAGAGTGAACCCACTCAAACATGGGTGATGAGAAATAACACGAAATATTTGTTTCTATCAGTTGTGGAGCAATCCTCATTTGAAGAAGATGCAAAGGATGAATCATGGGTAAAAGCCATGAATAGAGAGTTAGATCAGATTGACAAGAATCAGACATGGGATCTTGTCCAGATACTTGAATGTCACATTGTGATTGGTACCAAATGGATCTCCAAGAACTAGTTTGATGATCATGGAAGTGTTATCAGAAACAAGGCACGACTTCTTTGTAAGGGATATTCCCAGATTGAAGGTGTTGGAGTTGAAGAACCCTTTTCACCAGGGGCTAGACTAGAGTCAATCAGGATGTTCCTTGGAATGTAACTCCAAAGAGGATATATAGTATATCAAATGGATGTCAAGACAACATTCCTAAATGGTGTTCTCGAAGAAGAAGACTACATTGAACAACCAGTGGGTTTTGTTCATGGTACTGATGAAACAAAGGTCTACAAACTGAAGAAAGCTCTATATGGTTTGAAGCAGGCACCACAGGTGTGGTACTCCCGACTGGAATATTTTCTCAAGAATCTAGAATTCAAAATAGGAGGATTAGATAAAAATATATATGTGAATAATTCTCCAAAATATCAATTCATGGTTCTTGTCTATGTTGATGATATCATATTATGTGGAAGCAGACAGAAATCAGTGGATGAATTTTCCAATCACATGAAATCAGAATTAAAATGTCTATGATTGGGGACATCACATATTTCGTGGGGCTTCAGGTGATTCAAAAGAAGTATTACACTTTCATTACTCAAGGAAAGTTTTCAAGAGAGATGCTGAAGAAGTTTAATATGCAAGATTTCAAACCAATGTCAAATCTGATTGTAGTTTGAACTAAACATGGAATGCATGAGGATCAGACCAATGTAGATCCCACCATGCTCAGGAGGATCATTGGAAGCATACTGTACCTGACAGCGACACGACCAGATATTTTCTTTTCCACATGTCTGGCAGCCCGCTTTCAGAGTAATCCAAAATTGGAACATATGGAATCAGTAAAAAGAATCATGAGGTATATTCAAGGCACTCACAATTATGGATTACAATTTGTTACAGGAATGAACAAAGAATTATCAGCATTTTATGATCCTGACTGGGTTAGCGATGTTGTGGATAGAAAGTCCACCAGTGGTGGAGATTTCTATATTGGGAATAAATGTGTTGGATGGTTGAGAAAAAACATGAATGTACTTCTCTTAGTACTGTTGAAGTGGAGTATATCTCCCCCACAAAGGAATGAACTCAATTATTATTGATGAAGCAACAATTAATAGATATTGGGGATGAGGTGAAGCAACCAATGGTGATTTACTATGATAACAAGAGTGCAATTGATCTGATGAAGAATCCAGTTCAGCATTCTTGTAAAAAACATATTGAAATTCGGTATCTTTTTATCAAAGAGAAAGTTGAACAATGAGTGATTAGAATGGATCATGTGGTAACTGATGAGCATGTGGCTGATATCCAAACCAAGCCACCATCAACAGCTATTTTTGTGAATCATCGGTTGAACTTCGATGTTCATCCACCACCAAGTGCATAAGGAGGTTACAAATATCCCCTCTCCCCAGTTATGTTAATTGTTTTTAATCGGTTTTTGGATGTGATGTAGGTTTGTGCGGGAGATACTATCCAGGGGGAGTGTGGGTTGAGCTAAACAATGAACTTTTACCGGTCTTTGGGTTTCTTGTTAATGTGGGAGAAAGAAATAAATTCAGGAATATAGTGTACTATTTTTGTGACACATTCGGAATCTAGTGTCGATGAATGGATGGGAAGGAACACATTGGACATGTAATGGTTCTGTGCCGTAGTAAGAGAATTTCTTGGGTGCTAATGAGAATTCCAAAACATAGGAACCCAATTCAAGCTTTCTATCTTATTTTCTACACTGAGCATTGATCACGTAGACATAGTGTGTTGGCTAAGTTGATTATTGCATTTTTGGTGTGCATGTGGATGGTAATCTATTGAATTTATTTACTGATTTCCAACAAACCCAAAGGAGGAGATTGTTTGAACCATGGTCATCTATGCATGAATTACAGAATGGTTTGTGTTTTTGTTCAATCCTCAGAGGAAGATCAAAATGTGTGCCAGAAAAGTGCTTATATAGGTCAAGCTGATAACAGTGTTGAAGGTGGCACTATTTTCCAGTGTTTACCAAATTTCTAGACCTCAAAATTGACAAAAGGGGAAGACAGTTCTGTTTGGAAAAGGGACTTGCTCGCCGATTACATGGAGTCTTGGGAACTTGTGCACCTATTGTTTTTTCAAGAATAGAACCTCAAAATATGGAAATGGAAATAGGGTCATGCAAGTATTGGTTTAGTCGCACAAGTGACATGCACGCCATGAAGGGACTTGCACGCCGGTACCTATTAGGTTTGTATTGTTGTGTGCAAGATGTTTTTCATGATCAGATCTTCAAAATATTGAAATGTTAATAGGGTCGCGCAAGTATTTGTTGGGTTGCGCAATTGAGTTGCATGATTGAGGCTAGGGAGGATGGATCTGCGTGCTAGAAGTTGCGCGCCGAGAGGAGGCTTGTGCACCACCGCGCAGGCTGTCCAATTTTCCTATAAATAGTGGAACACCACACCTCATTTAGAAAAAAGTTCAAGACTTGGAGAAATTCAGTGCTCCCATCGCGCAGGTGAAGTGGCTGCACAAGTGGTTGTGGGCCGCGCAAGTAAAAGCTGCGCGACATTTTTTTGATGCGTGCCAAAAATGGTTTTAGTGGAAAAGAATGTGAGTCGTGCAAGTTTGGTATTGAAGAATGTTTAGTTGCGAAAGTGTTGAAGGTGGACTCACACGCCAGTTTTAACTTGCGCGCCATCCTTGAAACTTGCACGCTAGCTTGGGGAAGTGTGACGTGTGTTGATTTAAGTATGCGTGCCTTTTTGAATATGCACGAAAGCTTGAAGATTTTCTCGGTACCCTCAGTAAAAAGTGAGATTCATCTACTGGTGAGAGTTGGACTTCAACAGAGCATCTACATACAATAAGGGATGAATTCTTTTGCAATGATGAAGAGACCTTCACTTCTATAAACTGATTGGGACTTCACTGAAGGTAGTGAGCCAGGGGGAGTCAATGGGAGTGAACCGAGGGATGCATTGATCTATCGTTGAACCTTTGTAAATGCTGTGGGCCTGGGATAGAGCGACTATTCCCAATCCTTTGTAATCCACATCTAGTAATGTGTAGTGGAATTTGTTATGACCGACAACCTATCGGCATATGCTCCTTAGACGTTGCCCTTAGTGGTGAACCAAGTAAAAAGTTCTAGGTCATCTCTCTACAAGTGAATGTTTACTTTCTGATCATATTCATCATATAGGTTTAAGAAGATCCTACCAACGTGGAAACAAGATCCATCACATTAAAATAAAATGTGGTCACCATGATTCACCCATCCCCTCTCAGGGTGTCCCGGGGTCCTACAAGGTAGAGTTTATGATTGTATAAAAGAAGAGTATATAGAATCCTACCAAATAGATTGATTATTCATAAGTATACCAGAAGTAAAAATATACTTTAGAGAGGTAAATGTGATTTTGTTGAATGTTTAAATATGATTTCATCATATGGAGAAATATTTTAAGTTATGAAGAATATATATATATATATATATATATATATTCTGTTTTACTAGATGAATAACTATGATGTTACTAGATTTAGGTAAAATGAATTGGTTTATTGGAGATATGATGATCAGATGGCAGAATGTCTAAAAATATAAAAATTGTGAAAACCATTTATATTAGATGTACATTAGTATAAGTTTGATTGGTTTTAATTTTGAGATATCATTAGAAAAATGAGTATCAAGAGGGTAAATTTTAAAGTTTTTTACAATAGATATATATTTGAGGAACATTATAAACACATTATAATGTCAATCATTTGATTATTGTGATTTCATATTTCAATATTAATAAATCTAGTAAATATTTAATAAATATATAAAGAGACCACTAACGTCAATATTTGAGGAAATATTGCAGGATAATTTTGATTCTGATGATTTAAAATAATTGAAAGTTTTGAAACGATAATTAAGTTGAATGGTAAATTCAAAATTGGATCATGTTATTCAGCATTGTTTTTAGAGGATGTATGCCCATATAATGTAATTTAATCTTATTGAGACTATTTTTTTATTATATTTTTTTACAGAGAAATTTATATTTTTTTCTAAGCAATGAATGTGTTTATGGACCAGATTCTACTATCTCAAAGAATAATATAATGATATAGAAGAGATCTAAATAATATTCCTCCAATTAGAGAAGTACTAGAATAATAGAGTACAAGAAAAAGGAGTTTCAACCAACAGAGGTGAATTAGAAGAATCACATCAGATTGAGGATTATTGTATGAGGGTTTATCTAACAATAAACATTAGATTGATTAGAATTTGTAATAATACAATATAAGTCATATTACCTAATGGAAATTTTCTAGTTAGGTTTGAGTATATCACTATATTCTAATATTTGGTCAATGTTTTGAGTTCATAAGAATCTCTAGAGGTACCTTAAAGATCTTGATGATGTGTAATATACGAAATATTAATCCATAATTCTAGTAGAGGAAAGAAAAATAAAGATTGATGAATTCATACACTGAATCATCAAAGAAGAGGGAAAATATTAGAGGTGGGGAATAAGCAGTTGATGATGTAGATCAAGTATGGGTGTATAACTAGATAGAAAGGATGAGGGGAAATGAAGTATAGTTAGGGGTTTAACAAATTGTGGTAGAATTGTTGATCACTGGGGGTTAAAACCAATTTTAACTATAAAAACTAATATTGGAGGGTATAACAAGTTGTTTCATGTGCCTTAGTAATCATGTTGATGTTTCTATATTATCTATATTGGAAGATATAACTGACATAAAAATGATTATTTTTTATTGAAAATTGATTTTAAAATCATTTTTTATTCTCTATTTGTATTTATTGCATCATTATTGAGGTTGAGATATATCATTGAGTGGATCGAGAACTCTAGGATCTTTCAGAGGTTGTGATAAGAAAATAAGTTTTAACATAAATAAACTATTGGGTAAATTCGTATCAATATTAATGATTTCATACTGATCTAGTCACATTGACAGATAATTCATGAACATCCCCTGATACAACCCTAGATATACTTGGGTTGCAATCACTTGTCTTTCTATCACTGTCTACATAAATCCATAATTAACTAGTTCTTCTTAAATATCCTCACTAATGGAACTCCCCACATGTTTATATCAAATTCCCAGGGGGATCCAATAAATTTAATTAGAACTACATAGTAACTACCACTCAACACCTCACTATGATTCCAGGGATCCCTGTGATGATATAAATGGGAGGTGAGGTATCCTTTACGCACACCATGTCAATCAAAAATCAAAATAATCCACAGAAATATGTTCACCCACCTATATAAACCCATACATGTAAAACACCCCCACCACGCTTTTATCAAAAATTGACATTTCAATAAATTTAGAAAATAGGAGACATAAATATATATTAAAAAACAGTACCTATAATTAAAAACTAGTACTAATTTTCTATGAAAAAACATCATTCATTTAATGACATTCAAAAAACCAAATTAATCATTAAACAAGTTTTTCAATGTTGTAAATATGACTATAAATCATTATTTTTTAAATAATATATTTAACTTCTATATCATAAATCAATTATTAATCCATGAAACAATTTGAGAACCCACGCTTTAATGAATTCATCATGTGAACATCACAATATATATATATATATATCATCATGTATATATACATATATATATGTATATTCATGTGTGCACAAATCTACCCCCAAAAAACACACACACACATATATATATTCATATATAGCCTAATGGGATTAAAAAAAGTGATACAGATCAAGTCACGTATCAAAAAATAACAACCTCAAAGCTACACTAATAAATCCTAAAAATAGAAATAACCCAACCAAACAACAAATTTACATCTTGAAAAAACATAAATAAATTATTAAATACCAGCCATCATTTAAAAAATAATTAATTAAAAATTTCCTCATAGGAATTATAGAAAACACATTCTATACATATACATTTTAAAATAAAATATCATCATAAAAACCCTCAATATAAATTTTTAATAAAAAAATTATCCCATATTACTTTTAAACCCAATTTATAGATTTTAATGAATGATAAATAAAATTAAAATAAATTTATAAAAACTCAAGAATCTCATTGTGTGTTAGGTGAATGGGAGGAATGGAAACATCAACCTCAACCATCTGTGGATGAAACAAAAACCATATTTACGTATGTATCAAATAGAAGATGATAATGAAGTATTGTATTTTTGTCATTTTGATTGAAAAAAATTCAATGACTTATTTGAGGTAATTTCAAGTTTCATATAAGTTATTCAAAAGTATAATATATTGATGTACATACTATGTAAATAAAAATACATATAATGTCGTAACACAGGTTGATGTTGTAATGTGAAATACATTCTACCAATGGATTATGGGGAAATACTTTAAAATAATATCATCCCAAATAATCCACACTTATCTAATTATTTATTTTTAAAATTTTCTATTTATTTATGATGTGGATTAAAGGATAAAATATAATGATTTTCTATATTTTAATTTTTGTAACTATGTTTCCAACAGAATAAGGATTTTGGGGTAAGAAGCAGAAATTAATATATTGGGTGATAGCCTAAAAATTTACCAGTGGAACAAATTTTCTGTTGAGAATTCAGAAAATATGACACTTTTATTTTGTTTCACATTGTAATGGCTATATATTCTTAAATATATGTGGATAAATTATTTATTATGTTTATTATCACATTGACGTATTGGAATAATCTGATGCAGCATCCGTTTTAGAAGTATAGTGTACCAAAAGCAGTAGAACGTGCACAAGACATCGCAAAACACCAACCAAATGTGGATTTGGTGGATGATAATCACTTTTAGTAAGTTTATTATACCATAAGTCATCATATATAATGAAGTTGATGGTTTTTAGAACACTATAATCCCACATCATGTGTGGTTTTCATCGTACATTGCCCTATTCGAAACGCACTATGTCTTCAGTCCCAGAAATTTTTTTTTTTTTAATATAATCATAGGACTACATCCAAGAATTGAGAGAGAAAATTAGAAACTATGAATTATTTATATATGAAACATAGCTACATGATTAGTAATCATAAGTAGTTACATCAGTTAAATGAGATTGAAACTAAGAAAAAAAACATTAAGGTTGTATACTTTGTACCTATAAATGGGATGATATTTTAGAATAAACTAGATGATCTGCATAGTAATTATAATGCATGCCTTTGGGATGATAATATTAACATATTATTTATTAAAAACATGAAATTTTTTCCCCATAACATGAAGCCAATGAATGAAGGATTTTCATGACGAATCGATGATTAAAATTTCAGGAATGGAAGCTTCACATTCATAAAAAAACATCAGTGAGGGAAAATATAATTCACATGCATGTAGTTGCTTAAAATTATAATTCTAAAGGAATTAAATACTCTAAAAACTAATTTTATTGTAGTAATACAACCAAAAATTTAATCATTCCATGAAAAATGAATGTTTTTTATCAAATAAATATTTTTTTGAATTTTTGTGACTTTAAGAAGTGGGAATAAATGAGATAAAATACATGGAATGTAATTCATGTGTTAAATTATTGAAGTTAATGGAATTAATTAAAGAAATTCACACATAAATGATATAAAATAAATTTTGATGATGTTGACATTTATGGGATATGATCAATATTCATGAATGAATGTTCATAATTGTAGTCATGTATCGATAAAAATTTTAGGAATATTTTAAGGTATGGACTTTACTGATATTTAACAAAGATTGTTGACTCATATATTTTTGGAGATTCTTGAATCCATTTAATGGAATATTTTAATGTTATAAAATCTCATAGTTTAATTATTTTTAATCATCGATCTGTTTGGATATCTTAGAGTTTATAAATTAATCCTAGATTATTTGGAGAAATGTTTTGATGATGGGAATAAATAATTGGGGTAGTGTTTCTTTCCCAGAAGAGATTTAAAAGATTATTTATTTGACATTAAATTATTATTCACATGAAAAAAATCAATATATAAATATATTTGAGAATTCTGGAACATTAAGTTCCTTGGATGAAATTAAGAGATCAAGAATTACTATTATCCGATATAAAATAGGACTGGAATGAAATTACAATTGGAAAAGAATAATTTTTTCTAAAAACCATTCATGATTGTGGAATCATTAATAAAAGAAAGATTCAGTATAATCTAAAGATATGTGACTTTATAAAGTCAAGATAATTATTTTATGGGATTTTCACTATGGGATAAAGATAAAGGCACCACATGGAACTTATAATTAATGAAATTATTATTATTTTTAGATACGCAACTCAATGATAATAAACATGTAAACATTTAGTTTCTATAAGGACCCGACCATAAACATTACTTATTATTGAATTAAATGAATAATTCACATAGAAGATCTTTTTAGGTTTAGATTTTTAGAGAATTATATCATAAATCATGCATTACATTCCACATTTTAACAATGTGGTTACATAAAAGATAGTATTCATTTTTTCCCATCGACGGAAACATATTTAAAAAAAACATGGATTATTTCTTGACACTTCCTTGACACTATCATCATATCATGTACCATTCCCTTGACCCGTGAAAAACATTTCAAAAACATGGGATGAGCATAAAAACCTCAGTAAGGGATATAAAAGTACTAAATGAAAACATTAGTCTATGTATGAAATCATACTTTACTCATAAAATATATTCACTTTAACATACCTCATCATATCATGATTAAATCATAGAAATCATAAGACATAAAGGTAACATGAGGTATTAATAACATTATTAAGTAGGGATTAACCCTCTTGGTTACGTTTGGAATACCCATCAAAGTATATTCCCTAAATCTCTTCGGAGAAACCATAATGTTTAACCCCTTCACGTTACCCAATGCATTAGAGAGCTATATCGGGATCACCCGCCCATAGTTTATCATGGAACCACCCATCTTCATAAATAATTCCCAAGAACCATAACAAAATCATAGAACATTACTTAAGCATAAAGGAAGGATAAAATTCCCACATTTCAATAACAATATAAGATTTTAAGATAATGAATCCATTCTGAAAACCATTTTCAAGGCCATTTAAAACATTTAATAAAGTGATTTTTAATCAAAGTGTCCCATACCACATTGAAGTTTTAAAAATTTTAAACCATTAATATCCTTATAATTAAATCCTTAAAACCATTTTGGAAACATGAATATTAATGCAAAATATTTATAAGAATAAATCATTAAAACAGTAAAAATGGTATTTTAGTTAAAGGGTTTTTAACTAAATGAGAGACACTTGAATACCATAATTGAGGAATAACATTTAATAAATACATTATAATATCACGAGAATAAATGGACTCATGATATAATATTCCAAGGTACAATATATACACCATATAAGAGTGAATTGGCGCATAACAACAATGAAGTCACAATAAAAATGTAAAATGAGATGAAATCCCTTATAAAGAATTTATGCTTAAATTAAAGATAAATCAATCTCATAATTATGTGTGACAAATATAAATACACCCAATATATGTGTATATTAAGTGTAAAACAATAAGAGCTCAGTCACACATATTCAAAGGATTACATATTCAATAACTACATGTTCAACCCAAAGAAATCGAAATTGGGTTAAGAAGTTTCCTTGGTAAAATTCGACAGCCTACCGACGTCACATTAAAATTCATAAAATTAGTTGATGAGATAGAAAATGGTATCTAATCACATGGACATAAAATTAACATCTATATGGATATATAAGAACATATCCAAACATAAAAAGATGTAATTTAAAAGACATAACAAAAGAAGTCTTTTAAAAAGAGGAGGGTGAAAGGTTCCCTTACCGATTTGGGCATCTTTCGAAACGTACACCCCATGAAAGAAGGGTCATAAAATGAAGATGTAAATACCCATAAATGAGAGTATATTATAAAAATAGTAAAATAATTGGAATTAAATACACCACACAAAAGTAAATAGTGTCCAATGTAGCATGAATCTCATAGGAATAAAAAGTGAGATAAAAATCCCCTTATAAAAATTTGGCAGCCTAACGGTGCAACATAAAACCTCCAAAAATGGATTGATGAGATAAAATAGGGTCTCTCATCATATTAACATAAACTTTACAGCAAGTGGAATATAAAAAAACTTCCCCCAACATACAAAATAGGAGCTTAAAGTAAGTTACATAAAAAGAGTACTTAAAAATAAAGAGAGAGGTAGGATCCCTTACCTCGGGTCCGACTTGACTCGATCATTCTTTAACCTCCTGAATAATAAACATGAGTAAATTTATATTTTCTTAAAAACTTTTTTTAATTTCATTATTACTTTTATATATCTTATTACCATGTTATGAAAAATATGTAATTATTTAAGTTAATAATGGTCGTTTTGTCGATCATTACTACTAGAGTCAAAAATAAACTCTTTATAATTACAAGTTTGTTCATGGGATAAAATATCCATTATATCTAGAATTATATTAATTATTTAGATATCATATATATCTTATATATCCATTATATACATGAATTTATAATATTACATAAAATTTATAGGAAATAAATGAAATGCACCGTTCATGGACATGGTAAGTCGTACGTACGCATGAAAGCTACTTCCATTTCAATTTCATATTTAATGGAATTAAAACATAATGATACATAATAGTATTATAATTCCAGTATGTTATCGTATATAATATCATCAAATCTATCCTTTATACGTACCACATATGGTATTAACGAATCAAATCACTTTGAGGGGGCAGTAGTCCTCACTTCCTAAAATGAATATATCGCCTTTACCCATAATGGAAGCCATAAAGGTATGACATAAATGAAAAATAAGGAAGATTAAGTAAAATATAAACATATTATATATCATATATAAATATAGTTACATCTTAATGGACACCTTTGATGGTGTCAAAATAATATTGAACAATCATCATTTCGTGAGGTAGAAATTCACCATCCACAGAAACAATATGTTCTTTAACCATTAGATGTAGGTGTGTGTAAGTTTAGCTCGAATAATTCTTATAAAAACATCATAGTATATTGAAGATAATTTATTTGTTACAAAATTAATTAATAAAAATATTTCAGTGGGTTGGAGAAGCAAAATAAAACAAAATAACACAAGTGAAAACATTATCTTAAAATCGGGTAACTCCCTTTGGTTTGAACCAAATGGGTTTCATGAAGAGCTTCCTTCATATGGTAGGGATTCTATGATGAGGAGAGGGATGTGGAGAGATGAGATGGTCAGAGGTTGGACGAGGAAAAGGCTTGAGAGGTGTGGGTAAGGTGGTGGAGGTGGTGGCCTTGTATAAGAGAAGAGGAGGGGCACTCTTGGAAATTTATAAAATGGTACTCTATTTTCAAATGAGTTTCGGATTTTAAAGGTCCCAAATTGATTTATTTTGAGAATAAGGTGATAAGGGTTTTAAATATACTCATACAATAGGTTTTTGAAATGTGTAGGTCTTATATGTTACATTATATTTTCATTTTATTTAAATCGTTAAATAAAGAGGTAATCGCTGCATTATCATGATGTCATAAATAATTTAATTTATTTAATGTCTAAAAATTATAAATAAAATACTATGATGTAGTAAATAGTTTCATCATTCCAATGACTATTTATAGTCAAAAATATTACTTTAATTACCCTGTGTAAAAACTGTTTTAGTAAAACAATACATGTTTGTGTCATTTTTACTTTTACTTTAAAAAAAGGCATTAGTGTCATTATTTTACCCAAGTGGCTCCATGGGGTCCCAAAAATCGACCCATGGGTTGTGTTGGTCGGACATGTAACATAAAATAATGGTAGGACATGTGTCAAGGTCATTTCATATTATTAAAACATTATTTTTTCCTTAAACTACACCAATTACCTCTAATCGTGAGTAAAAACTTAAAAGTTACTATTCACCAAAAAAAAAATTTTTAATCCCATTGAAACACATTTTACATCTAATGAAAACCATGTATGTCAGATTTTTGAAATTCAAAACACAAAGGTGTCAACATTTCATTTAAACAAAAAATCAGTTCTTTAAGTACCACTTAGTGGTTTCACTATTCATCAAAAATTGATGTTTTTCAGAAAAATACCAAAACTCCACCCTAAGATATATTTGATATTCCAAATTGAAAAATGATTTCTATTTTAAAAAATTATAAACATATAAGTTACAATAATTAATTTAATAATTAATTTTCATTGTCAGAACAAATAGCGTATTTTTAAGAAACAATATCTATCAGAAAATTGACACTCGTTTATGTCCAATCTCAAAGTGACATTAATTCCAATGACCACCATTGGATTAAATGGTAAAAATATATTCTAATTTCACATTAAACCCAATTAAAAATATAATATAAATATATAAATAAATTAGATTAAAAAGTGGTTTTTAATTAAAATACAACACTTTTCACTATTCATTAAAAATGAACATTATCAGAAAAATACCAGAAATTTATCCAATGTAAATTTAAATGTTACAATCATAAGGAAAAAATTTATTTTGACAAATATATCTTATAAAATTGTCAAAATATAGATTTAAAAATGGTTCTTCATCAAAAGGCGGTAAAACAATCTTTTAAAAATATTAGAGTATTTATTCTTAAAATTGGATTCATTTGGATTTTAAGCCTATAACATTTATTGGATAAATGTAAAAGTATTTAAAATACATATGTAATCATTTATTAGTTATTTATGTTCATTCCCTCCATTAAAAAGGCTAGGTGTTAACTATTATAATATTATTATATAATTAGTATGCAATGTAAGATTTCAAAGAAACTCATTGTTGAATATTGGGTACGACATTGAGCATATAATTCCCTTTAAAGTAGTATTAACATTTTATTCACAAATATTTATAAACATTAGAATGTAATATTATTTATTTACTTGGGATGTTACGTCCTTCCCCCCTTTTGGGAATTGCGTCCTCACAATTTCAAAATTGGGCTTGAAACTCCATTGAAAGTCCCACATCAGAACAAGAGTCAGTAAAACTATCACTTAAAAAGAATGGGAGAGAAGTAAAAAGGTCACCTTAGTTAACCCATACTAAGATTCCAATTATGAAAATATGGATATGGAGGAAAAAACAAAGGGTCATGTTCTAATGGAGGGTTATAGTAAACATGTCTAGGAGAAAGTTAACCACAAGAAAATCACAATCTTATGATGGGTTAAACGGTATTCGATTCCCCAGTAGGAAAAGTAAACAAACAACATTTTTGTTTTATGTTACTCTTAATTAAGGAATTTATTTTTGAGCTTAACTAAATCATAATGAAATAAAATTACTTGTCACATTGACATTCAACTATTACTATATTCCTTAATCAAACTCATATTTTCTCCAAAAGATGAGTATTTAGGAAGACTTGTTCGCGTTAAGTGTACTATAATCAATAAAAACCAAACCAAAAAGTTTAGTACGAGATCAGATAATACCCAAAAAGGATATATTTTAAAAAAAAGAAAAAATACTCCTAATCTCAAAAATTTGTAAAACAAAACCCAAAGTTCAACAAAGACCATTCGATAAATAATTTGTCCATAAAATTCTTCAAAGTAAACCCAACTAATATTGAAACCGAAATATTTGAAGGATTTAATCACATAGTCTCCCAAGGTACAAATTAACATTTATCTCTGAATAACATCTGTTGCGCTTAAAGTCTCATACTGAAAAGTAATTAACCTAATCACATATCCTCCATGATAGGTTAATAATTTCCATAAATAACACAAAATAAAATTACTCTTGATTCATAAAATCATATAAATAAATAAAATGTGTCAAACTAACTAGGGAATTCACGTAGTCCAGTGGTAGGCGATAAACACCAGTCGCACTTTGGTTGTGGGTTCGATTCCTACAGCTTCGTCTGACGCGACGGGTTGTCACACGGTCTACGTGTTGTCCCTTTTCCAAAAATATATAATTCATAAAACATCCCCCCAAAAAGAGATAAAATCTTCAAAAATATCCATAACATAATTTAACCTCAATTTTACCTCATGACTTTCATCTTCCATCATAACATATAGTAACCCATAATTACCTCAAAATTAAGGACCATATAAACCCTAATGGTTACATTTATAATTATCACATGAAATTCCACATCGAGTTGGTTCTCTCATACAAGAGGCATTAGGGAACTCACCAGGGTTCAAGTGGTTGATCATGACTCATGATAGTTGGTTTAGAATAACCATGAGATTTCTCATTGAATCCCCCATTTCATCCTGTCTCTTAATCATAGAACCACCACAGTTTCCTTCAAACCCATTGTCACTTTGGTGCCTTCTAGATCCATCCATTTACTGAAACCAAAAAGGTCAGTGTGAGTATATCAAAAAAATCATCATGTACTAAAGAGGAAGATAAACACTAAGATAAACTTATCCATGTTATCTAAAAGTCATTCCAACCTTCAAAAATAACAATGACTCTATCAAATATAATAATCATTATGGTCATACACAACTTGTCACTTATGCTAAAACAACACTCTAACCTCTAACTTTATCTAAACTGACCTCTGATACCAACTATAAGGAACTAGCCTTAAACATTACTTATTATAGAATTAAATGAATAGTTTACATAGAGGATCTTTTTAGGTTTAGAGTTTTAGAGAATTAGATCATAAATCATGCATTATATTCCACATTTAAAGAAAGTGGTTACATAAAAGATAGTATTCATTTTTTCCCATTGACGGAAACATATTTAAAACAAAACATGGATTCTTTCATGACACTTCTTTGACACTATCATAATATCTTGTATCATTCCCTTGACCTGTGAAAAACATTTCAAAAACTTGGGATGAGCAAAAAACTTATTAAGGGATATAAAAGTACAAAATGAAAACATTAGTCGATGGATGAAATCATACATTACTCATAAAACATAATCACTTTAACATACCTCATCAAATCATGAATAAATCATAGAAATCATAAGACATAAAGGTAACTTGAGTCATTCATAAAATTATTAAGTAGGGAGTAAACCTCTTGGTTACATTTGGAATACCCATCATAGTATATTCCCTAAATCTATTCAGTGAAACGTTAACGTTTAACCCCTTCGCGTTACCCAATGCATTGGAGAGCTATATCGGGCTCACCCGCCCTTAGTTTATCACAGAAACACCCGTCTTCATAAAAAATGCCCAAGAACCATAACATAATAATAACACATAACTTAATCATAAAGTAATGATAAAATTACCACATTGAAATAACAATATAACATTTTAAGATAATGAATCCATACTAAAAACCATTTTCAAAACCATTTAAAACATTTAATAAAGTGATTTTTTAATCAAAGTGTCCCATACCACTTTGAAGTTTTTAACATTTTAAACTATTAATATCTATATAATTAAATACTTAAAACCATTTTGAAAACATGGATATTAATGAGAAAAATTTATAAGAATAAATCATTAAAACATTTAAAACGTTATTTTAGTTAAAGGGTTTTTAACAAAATTAGAGACACTTGAATACCATAATCGAGGAATATCATTTAATCAAAACATTATAATATCATGAGAATAAATGGATTCATGATATAATATTTCAAGAGATGGTATATACACCATATAAGAGTGAATTGGTGCATAACAACAATGAAGTCTCAATAGAAATGTAAAATGAGATGAAATCCCTTATAAAGAATGTATCCTTAAATTAAAGATAAATCAATCTCATAATTATGTGTGACAAATATAAATACACCCAATATAAGTGGATATTAATTTTAAAACAATCAAAGGTAATTCACACATATTCAAAGGATGACATATTCAATAACTACATGTTGAACCCAAAGAAATTGAAATTGGGTTAAGAAGTTCCCTTGGTAAAATTTGACAGCCTAACGGCGTCACATTAAAATTCATAAAATTAGTTGATGAGAGAGAAAATGGTATCTCATCAATTGGACATAAAATTTACATATATAAGGATATATAAGAACATATTCCAACATAAAAATATGTAAATTAAAAGACATAACAAAATAAGTCTTTTAAAAAGAGGTGGGTGAAAGGTTCACTTACCGATTTGGGAAACATTCGAAACGTACACCCCATGAAAGAAGGGTCATACAATGAAGATGTAACTACCGATAAATGATATTATATTATACAAATATTATAATAATGGGCATTACATACACCAAAAAAGGAAATAGTGCCCACTGTAACACGAATCTCATAGGAATAAAAAGTGAGATAAAATCCCCTTATGAAAATTCGACAACCTAACAGCGCCACATAAAACATCCAAAAATGGATTGATGAGATAAAATAGGGCCTATAATAATTTTAACATAAAATTTACAGCATGTGGAATATAAAAGAACTTCCCCCAACATAATAAATAGGAGCCTAAAGTAAGTTACATAAAAAGAGTACTTAAGAATAATGAGAGATGTAGGATCCCTTATCTCGGGTCAGACTTGACTCGATCTTCCTTTAACTTCCTGAATAATAAACATGAGTTAATTTATACTTACTTAAAAACTTTTTTCAAGTTCATTATTTCTTTTATATCACTTATTACCATGTTATGAACACTATTTAATTATTTAAGTTAATAATGGTCGTTTTGTCGATCATTCCTACTTGAGTCAAAAATAAACTCTTTATAATTACAAGTTTGTTCATGGAGTAAAATATCCATTATATCCAGAATTATATTCAATATTTAGATATAATATATATCTTATATATCCATTATATACCTGCATTTATAATATTACATAACATTTAGAGGTAAGAAATGAAATGCACCGCTTATGGAGACGGTAAGTTGTACGTACGCATGACCGCTACTTCCATTTCTAGTTCATATTTAATGGAATTAAAACATAATGATAAATAATAGTATTATAATTACAGTATGTTATAATATATAATATCATTAAATATATCCTTTATATGTACCACATATGGTATTAATGAATCAAATCACTTTGAGGGGGTGGTAGTCCGCACTTCCTAAAATGAAGATATTGTGTTTACCCATAATGGAAGCCATATAGGTATTCCATAAATGAAAGATACTGAGGTTTAAGGGAAAAATAAAAATATTATATATCATATATAAATTTATTGACATCTTAATAGCCACCTTTGAAGGTGTTAAAAGAATATTGAACAATCATCGTTTCGTGAGGCAGAAATTCACCATCCACAGAAACAGTATGTTATTTTACCATTAGATGTAGGTGTGTGTATGTGTAGCTCGAATAATTCTTATAAAAACATCCTAGTATATTGAAGATACTGGAGTTGTTACAAAATAAATGAATAAAAAGAGTTTATGGGGTTGGAGAAGTAAAATAAAACAAAAGAACACAAGTGAAGACATTACCTTAAAATCGGGTAACTCCCTTTGGTTTGAACCAAAATGGTTTTTTGAAGAGTTTCATGCCTAAGGTAAGACATCTAGGATGAGGAGAGGGATGTGGAGAGATGATATGGGAAGCGTTTGGCCGAGCCAAAGGCTTGATTGGTGTGAGTAAGGTGGTAGAGGTGGAGGCCTTTTATAAGAGAAGAGGAGGGGCACTCTTGGAAAGTTATAAAATGTTACTCTATTTTCAAATGCGTTTCGGATTTTAAAGGTCCCAAATTGATTTATTTTGAGGATAAGGTGATAAGAGTTTGAAATATACTCATACAACAGGTTTTTGACATGTGTAGGTCTTAGATTTTACATTATCTTTTCATTTTATTTAAATCGTTAAATAATGAGGTAATCGTTGCATCATCATGATGTCATAAATAATTAAATTTATTTAATGTATAAAAATTATATAAAAATACTATTATTTAGGAAATCGTTTTATATTTCCAATGACTGTTTGTAGTCAAAAATCTGACTTTTATAACCACATGTAAAAATTGTTTTAGTAAAACAATACATGTTTGTGTCATTTTTACTTTTACATTAAAAAAAGGCATTAATGTCATTATCTTACCCAAGTGGCTCCATGGGGTCCCAAAAATCTACCAATGGGTTGTCTTGGTCGGCCATGACACATCCAATAAGGGTAGGACATGTTTCAAGGTCATTTCATTTTATTAAAATATTATTTTTACCTTATACTACACTAATTACCTCCAATCGCAATTAAAAACTTAAAAGTTACTATTCACCAAAAAATTATTTTAATCCCATTGAACCACATTTTACTTTCTAATGACAACCATGTATGTCGGATTTTTGAAATTCAAAACACAGAGGTGGTAAAATTTTATTTAAACAAAAAATTAGTTTTTTAAGTACCACTTAGTGGTTTCACTATTCATCAAAAATTGAAGTTTTTCAGAAAAATACCAAAACATCACCCTAAGATATATTTGCGATTCTGAATTAAAAAATGATGCCTAATTTAAAAAATTTAATATATATAAGTTAAAATAATTAATTTAATAATTAATTCATGTTTTCAAAACAAATAGCGTGTTTTTAAGAAACAATATCTATCAAAAGATTGACACTCGTTTTTGTCCAATCTCAAAGTGATATTAATTACAATGACCACAATTGGATTAAATGGTAAAAATATATTCTAATTTCACTTTAAAACCAATTAAAAAGATCATGTAACAATATAATTAAATTAGATTAAAAAGAGGTTTTGAATTAAAATACAACACTTTTCACTATTCATTAAAAAATGAACATTATTAGAAAAATACTAAAAATTTATCCAAAGTAAATTTCAATGTCCCAATACTAAATTAAAAGTATATTTTGACAAATATAGCTTATAAAATTGTCAAAATATAGATTTGAAAATTGTTCTCCATCAAAAGGCGGTAAAACAATCTTTTAAAAATAGTAGAGTATTTATTCTTAAAATTTGATTCATTTGGATTTTAAGCCTCTAACATTTGTTGGTTAAATGTAAAAGTATTTAACAAACATATGTAATAATTTTGTATTTATTTCTATTCATTCCCTCCATTACAATGGCTACGCGTTAACTATTATAATATTATTATATTATTAGTGTGCAACGTAAGATTTCAAAGAAACTTGTTGTTGCGTATTGGGTAAGCCATCGAGCATAGCATTCCCTTTAAAGTAGTATTAACATTTTATTCACAAATATTGATAAACATTAGAATGTTATATTATTTATTTACCTGGGATGTTACAGTTGCCCATACTGATGGTGAAATATATTTAAAATATATGACTTTTTTATTTAAATTATTTTTGTAAAATTAGTGAAAAAGTGGTGAGGTCCATTTATAATGATCCGTACATCCTAAAAATTTATAGATAAATGACCAACTTGATGAAATAATGAAATTATTTTTATCTTAATTGGAAAAACAATTTCACACCTGATTTTTCTAGCACCCCTAAAGGTGACAGCATGATCCCCTGGGAATCTCATTTTCTATCAAATAATAGGTTACCCATGTTTGGATCTACAAGTTTAGTTCATAATACATTCATTATTTTACAAGTTGTATTGATTTCATAATGTTAAATAAATAATTTCATATTAATGGAAAATATGATAACCTTGAGATATGAGAAATTGATGTTATCCCTAGATGTAGAAATTTATGGTTTTAATCAAAAACATTGAAGAATTTAAAGTATAATGAATAACATAAGTAGATGAATTCAAAATCTCTAAATTAGTGAAAGGATGATCCATCACCAATCGATGTTAGGGTGAGTAGAATATATTTTACCAAGTATAGTATAATAAATCCTTTGGAATAAAAAGAAAGTACTTGTATTGAATAGTATGAATCTATTAGAACCATTTTATATTTTTACACTAAAAAAACCCATTCATTAAAATAGTCCCTACTAATGTTATAATAAACATACTTTCATTTATCATGGGCATATAGGATAAAAAATCACAGTAGGAATTAGAATATGGGAAAATTGGGTAAATTTAAAAGAAGTTATAGAAATATTGGACTCTTATAGAAATCATTGATGTAATAAAATTATATGTAACAATTTTCAGTGAAAAATATCCTTACTCATTTTAGAATTGAAAAGGAATGTTATTAAATAAGATATAACTTTGAATATTTTGTCATAATATTTCCATGGAATCAAAATCATTTATAAATATCAATATTTATCATTTATATATAAAATCTAAAATAATAAAATAGGATAAAAACATTATATATAATTAAAGGGTGAAACATGATGAAATGATTTCAAAATTAAAATTGAAAGTGAAGATAAATTTAGAATTTTTTAACAGTAGAAACCAAGTTTTTTTAAAGTGTCTTCAGTTAGAAATTATGTTATGACACATAGAGGATACTAAATTTTTTTTCATTAAATAAGTTTAATAAAATATCCACTCTCATAATTTCCATGGACAGTCTTATTATTCAGAATACTAAATCTAGATGTATGAGAAATCTGGAAAAAAACAAAAAGTCCCATGTATTTAAAATTTTACGAAAAGGATAAAACATTGTTCTGATGAATATGTTTTAAGTGATTATGATACTTAAAATAGTGTTGTTTGTAGTTCCATATCAACCTAGGTGAATAAATATATTGATAAAGCCACCATATTAGTGATGTTTTATGAATGAGTTATAAGAAAAAATTCCCACAATGTGTTCAGAATGAATGAAGTAACATTCGATAAATAAAAGAATCCTCCACCAAAAAATATTATACCCGAGAAAATAAGGACAATGTTTTTCGCTATTTAAAATTTTGTGGAATCTTCAAGCACCATGACATAAACTATAGGAATATTTTTCAAATATTGGAAAAAGTTATATATTAAGGTGGAGTTAAAATATTGATAATAAAAATTAATATAAGAGAATGCAGATTACATAGAAAGTAGAAAATCTATTGACATCCATTAGATTTAATTTCATCATAAATTTTATATAATGTGAGTAAGAATTGGTCATTATATTTTAGAGTGTTAATATAATTCATCTAAGGACAAATCATTTTAAAATAATGAAAAATAGACATAAAATTAGATGTAAAATTAATGGAAGATTGACTATAACTCTACCTTGAGGTTATAATTAAATGAAGATATAAATTATTATACACCCAATAATAAAACACATGAATACATTTCTCTTTAGGATATCTTCTACATCAATGGAATAAACATCATTTCAAGGATAGTTGTAAACATTCAATGAATATCCAATTCAATAGAAGTACACCCGTGAAACAAAGCCAATCAATCTAGGAAATAAATAAGTATATTGGAAAGGTGTAAGAGAAATATGATGAATAATTTGATCTAAATAAAAAATTACCTATATAGAGTAACATAATAGATGATAATAATCTATATTTATGGATTTTGTTAACTGGACAAGGTGCTAAAAATGAATTAAATTTTTACCCAAACAAGTGAAGTTGGTTTTAGAAGATATAAATATTATTATCAAATAAATTTCTATAAATAAAGACAAATATAAAAAAAAATCATGATGCTATTCATGTTTTAGGAAAAAACTGTTGGGGAAGAAAATATGATGGATGAAAAAATAAATGATTTATGATTGTTCCATTCTTGCAGATATAACAAAGAAATATCCACACAAAGTCAAAAGTGAAAATAAGAAGAATAAGTACTTTCCACCCAAGATGCATGATAATTATAAGTATAATAGTAAAGGAATAAATAAATTATAAATTGAATTAATGTGAGTTTCCACAATGAGAATACATTCATAGATCGGTTGATCTAACTGATGAAAAAAATTAAATTCTAGACTACTCCATTGTATAATCTGGAGTACTAAAATTGAGAATGTAATTAAAGGTGATACAATCTAGCGGTGTTTATACATGAAAAATTAGTTTTTGATTCTAAAAAATCAATAAATAATAAGTAAAAAGTCACATAATTAAGAAATTTTTGTAAGAAAATTAATTCTTAGTTTTTAGAAAAGTTAAAGTTAATGTACCTAGTGGATTAATCATTAGATAATTATGTTTATGTTTTAGATATTAAAAATAAATGAAAAATAATAATTTTTTGGCATATTGGGTTAGTTTTTTTATATATTCTCATTCTTATTTGATAAATAATGCTTCATATAAAAGGGGGAACATTATTTGTTGATGAAAAAATGGTTTTTACAATAGTGGAAAAACCTATAACTTAATTTTTGAATATTTTATATTTTTTGTTGAGAAATAGAAAATAAATATGTTCATTGAAAATCAAATAAATTTACAAATATTATAATATTTTATAAATGTTGGTATAAATTTTAAAATAGCATGCACACATTTATTATCTAATTTAATCACACATGTTTTGTGTGTTGAGTATGGATTGTGTATATTAATTGTCAGTTTATATTTTGATTATTGAATTAAGAAAAGTGATTTTATCATACTATGAGAAATTCATGGTTTATAGTCTATTCCATGGAATAAAAGTGGGGTGGAAAAAATTTGAATAAAATTCCTCCCTTTCTTCTAAGATATCAACAAGTGGGATTCTTATTTAGATCGTTAATGAGGAGATTAAAATTAATACTCCACATATAATATATGATTTTATATTAAATAAGGGGTTTAGGAAACTAATTAATATTATGGATCTTTTGGTATTGATAGAAAATCCATAGAGAGAGTGATGTTCTAATTGGATGATTATAATGATGTATTATATTTACTATTTATGGATTATAAAAAATTAAATGTGTAAGTTGACGTAAAGTGAATATGACTATTGGTGTTTAAAAATATGAATACATAGAAGTAAACACTATGGAATATAAAAACCATATGATGTAAGAACACTATTTGAAAAATTAATGTAGAATACATGTTTCTAAATGATATATGAGAGATGCATGGAAATAATATTATCCCGAAGATGCCACACTAATCTAAAGATTTATTGTTTTAAATTTCATTTTATTTAAAAAATGCATGGAAGAATAATGAAGAACCGTCATCTATATTTGAACTAGAATAAACATGTTTTTTGAAAGATGAGGACTATAAGAAAAGAAGTGGAAAATAATGTATTTTATGATAGGAAAATAATAATATCGGTAGAAGGAATTATCATTTGACGATACAACAAATAAGGGACATGTTTCTTGTTTAACATAGTGAATTATGGATATTTTAAACTATATGTTTCACAATAAATAAATCTTTTTAACATCTGTTTTATAGATTTCAATAATTAGAATCATGAAATCTCCTTAGTTGTATACATTTCATAGAGAGAAGTTTCACATTCACTGAACATACCAGATGAAAAACCCAATGTTGATGCAATTGATGAGACTCACTAAATATTTAAGTGTTGTACCAAAAGTCTATATAAACCATGAAACTAATGATGTTTACCTCACTAGAGGCCCATATCATGTTTATTTTTATCCCACGTCTACATACAAGACAATATTGGAATCATTAATACAAAACTGATTTTTTTGTGCAATAGAATATTTTTCATACAACCATGAATAGATAATTAATATAGAACACTATGTAGTATTTTCATTAGAAATAGATAAATATTCATATATATTTGAAGATGTTTGCATCAGATGATAGAAAATGAATCTTGAAAAGAAGAAAACTAATGGTGTGAGATGAATAGAACTAAAGGTTGTGGAATGTTCGAAAAAAATAGAAGATTTATTTAGGAGTTACAATGCATGAATTTTTTAAACAATAAAATGATAGTGTGTATTAAAAACTATGGTTGGGTTCCCTAGAAAATTATTATTCCATAGGAGGTCTTTAAATACAATTTTTGAGTAGATTTTTATTCTTAGAATGCATTGATGATTTTTGAAAGGTGTCTGAAATCATCAGAAGATGAATTTATACATAGAAGGGGATGTGGACTATAGTATTTTTCTAATATCAATGAATATATCGGAGCTATTTATGTGATGAAAAATTATATATCATGGTTTGGAAGTAGTTAATTGCAATAAAGTAGCGATCACTTTCCTAAAACAATTTTTTAAATGAATTGAAAATGGAATATAAATCATGAAATATCATATATAAATCTAAAGAAGTGTATATTCATAATTGAAAGGTGGATTCTTAGATACTATCACACAATATTTAAATATAGTTATTAGATTATCCAAGTAATGAGATTGATTTTATCATAAGAAAACATCTATTTCCATGATTACATGTAAATATATATACCAGATTATAAATCATGTTAATATAGTTGATGTTGTGGGAGTGAGATGATTAAAAGGAGATGACTTCTGATTTGCAGGAGTTAAATTTGAAAAAGATCTCTATAGGAGGTATACTATAGCTGGATTTTAATATCACTTTGAGAAATGGAAGAGGATTTACTGAAATCAACGGAGGATGTAAATTTCATGAATGAATGATTTCATCCATAAAAAATAAATATGTGCGAGATAATTTAATGTAAATACATGTAATAGTTTTTTGTTTTAAAACATAAGGAATTTGGACGTTAAGAAAACCTAATGATTTTCTATAGTAAAATCAAATGATAATCATAAAATGCATGCCAGATATTTTTATAGAGGAAGAATATGTTCTAAAAATTTTCAAGCATGAGGAAATGATAAGGTATTATATAAAACATCTAAAATAAAATTAATGTAAGAAATTGTAACAACCTGGTATTTTAAAATAAAAACATAATGTTTAATAGCATATATGACACACAAAACTAAGCTTAAATGGCCCATGAAATATATTATTATTATAACCAATATGATAAATGTGCATGTATAAATAGTACAGAATTCATTCAAAAATATATATATATATATATATATATTATACTTAATATAAATTTATTGAAAAATTAATAATAAATAAACTGTTAACTTTTAATAAATGTATCATATTCATAAAAAATGTTTCCTTAAAACTGATACTTACTGATTTTTGAAAAGAAATATTTTATTTTATTTATATAAAATATAGAAATTTATTTTTCTAAAAATTATTTTTTGGTTATAATATCAAAATTAACATTTCGTGAAATTATTTTCTTTTTCAGAAATGATTTATTTTTCAATGAATAGAAAAAAATATTATAATATTTCAAATACTGGAATTTTTTGCATAAAATAAATAATATTTAAGTTATATTATATTTTTTATTTAGTGTTAAAGACCAAGAGAACCATTTTATTTAGAATATCCTAATTAATTTCTTTCGAATGAACAATTTTTCTAATTTTGGTATAAGTTATTTCTTGCATAAAACGTGATTATCCGCAAAATATTTTTATATGCATAATGTTTATCAATTTTAATTAATTATAATAACCCCTATTAATGAATTATCTAAAAGAAACTCATAGATTATATATCTAATTATATTTACTGAAATTTATAAAAGGATTCTTTTGATTCATAATGAACATATAATATTATCCACTACTTTAAAAATTTATTTCTTGAAAACCTATTTTCCAACACATTTTACATGTACAATTTTAAATCATTCACTTATATAAATTGAATTTGAAATAATGGATTCAATAATTTTAATAATAATAAATAATATAATATAATAAGTTCATCTTAATTTTTTTATCTTAAATAGTAAAAACTATAAAGCGTTATTACCAGGGTTAATGTCAAAATTGGTTTATTGGGGTTTAAACTAAAGAGGTAAACATAATACCATTTTTTTAAAAAAATTATTTTTGAATTTTCAAAGTAATTATATACCATATTTACCCTAAAATAAACTATTTATCAATTAATTTTGTACATGGATTCAGATTGAATTCCAATTTTTTAATAGTTTTGAGTATTTATAAAAATTATACATCTTATCAATTATAAAAGGAGAGCCCATACTTTCACTTATTCATGTCTATAAAGAAATTTTAAATAACCAATCCCTGAAAGAAATGTCTCTCTATAATTATTATCTACAATATATAGATTTTTTCTTTCCAAAATACTAACCATGGAATCCTTAATAACAAATCCAATATAGAGACCCATATCATGGAAACTATGAAACATAAACTAATGGTTCATAAAACATCTACATCTCCTCCAACATTTACCTTCATAAATAAAACCCCATTTTGACACATCTTACATAATACCATTCTTTATATCCTACGGAAATGAAACATAAATAGTGTTGAGGGTAAATTATTTGAAAGGTTAAACATAGTATATATCAAACATAACAAAAACATAAAAATAAAATAACATTAAATTAACTTTTTATAACCATACCATGAAAAAATTATCCAAATCATGAGTAATTAAATAAATATTTGTAGTTATTAGGTAAAGTTCACATAAGAACAAGTGCCAATAGAAAATTTCATTTACTAATAATGGAATTATAGATAACACATAAGAATAGAAAATTATTTCCATATTAGACAAGGGTCATTTACAAGACCGTCATAGTTGAAAAATACCATTATTGAACTAGGTTTACATGTTATTCCAGACCTGTAATACTGAACTATATTAACATGCCGTTCAAGCCATGTATTACTTAACTATATTAACATGTCTTTCATGACCTATATTACTCAACCAAATTTACTTTACATTCATTTCATGTCTATCTCATGAGATATAAATCTTTAACCAATCAATTGGTGGGATACATAGGTCCCACACATCTCATGACTAAATCATTATTATGTGTGCCACAATATCATAATTCATTAATCATAGTATAAGCTGAAGAATAAATTTTTTTAATCATCATTTTATCATATCATAATCCATGTAAAACAAATTTATTTCATAAAAATAATTCCATCATAAACACACACAAAAGTAATACTAGGTATTTTATACTTGAAATAAAATTCTATTAAATAATTCCATATCATATAGAAAATAATTTTTAAAGAACACTTCAAATTAATTCTGGAGAACAATATCATTTCTTCTTCAAAAATGATATCCTTTTTCAAATACAATTAAATTTGAAAAGAAAATATTATTTTAAAAAAATAAACATGAAATTTTTTCGTGGAATATTCATGTAAATAACTCATTGTGATATTGTTTAAATCCATTAATTCCATATAAGTTCTAAAAATTCATATCATACTTTTTTCTGAATCATCAAAAAGTACCTCATTTGGAAAAAGAAAGATCTATCTCATTAAAAAATGTAGAAAAATTAAAAATGTCTAAAAAATGATTTTAAACATCTCTTTAATAATAGTAAAACCTTTTATGGAATCATTTATATAATAAGTGGATATTCATGTTAAATATACCCTAGTAAATATTTATGTACAAACAAACTCAAAGAATAATGAAATTAAAAAATTATCCCGTCATTATTTATAATCAATATAATAGTATTCCTTATAAAATATATAATGTTATATTCATTTTTAAATATCATTACCTTCATAATATGAATTAAAAAAATCACTGGAAGCATAAACACCACACAAAATAAATAAGTTAGGTGTAAGGAATTTGTCCCACAAAAATAAAAGTGAGACAAAATAATCCATTACATTAGGTCAGATTTCATTTTTATATATCTAAAAATCATGTATAATGGTTTAAATAATGTCATTAACTTATTCCAGAACCAAAATTATATTTATGATATATTGTGTGATAATATTATCACTTGTTTAATAATGTTTCATTATTACTCTTCTGTTGGTGTTGAAGAATTTATTTTCACTTTCCTGTTTTTTCTTATAAGTTATAATTCTTATAAATAATATATAGTTACATAAATTACATAATAATTTAAAGGTAATATATATCTTTTATATTCATTATATAAATATTTATAATCATTCATGAATGGTGGACCTGGATATAAATCACATCAAGTCCTGGAGACTGTAGGTCGTACGTACGCACAAGTGAAGGTATCAATTCTATAATAGAAAAAAGTATGAATGTGGATGCTATATTTTTTATTCAAAAATATATATCATAATCATATATAGTTATTATTTCCTTCAATATACTAATAAAAGTAATGTGGTGGTGGAAAAAATATTTCACAAGAGCATGGTGATGATAAGTTGTACGTACACACCCGTGGTGATTTATTTTTTATAGGATAGATAAAATGTGGAATAATGTTTTTACAAACTATAATAATATATCGGTATATATATGGTAAAAAATTTATTACATTATAATGGAATAAATAATGATAAAATAAGTATAATAATATATGATCTTGATTGAGTCGATAATGCAGATTACTACATCTTTGAAGAGATCCCCCTAGATCTCCTCTTAATGGGACTAGAGATGGACTTTTGACAATACTTCACCAGTTTAATTTTCCAAGGGATGTTTATAAAGGAAATGGTAAGTGTATGGATGATCTTCAAGCCTATAATTTAAGAATAGATGATAGATACGAGGTTCCATTTTATAATTTAGCTGAGGATCTCCAAAAAACTATTTCTTAATAAATTCAAAAAACCATCCAAAAATAAGAAAAATTTCATATTATAGAATATTAAATGAATTATGGTTGTAAAAAATTAATTTTTAAGCATGTGTTTGTGTCAATTTAAACCTTATCATTTCAATTTACCATTACTTATCAAATTTTAATTTTAACTAATGTAAAATAAATTTCACTATTAAAATAGTGTAATTTATACTTATTTGATATCAATTATATCATAAATGAAAATTTTAGACTTTGTTAGACTATATAATAATTATTTTATACTTTTGAAAATATTTTAGGATTTTTAAAAAATTTAATAACACATTATTTTGAAAAAATTAAGTATTTTCATTTTTGAGAATATTCATTTAATGGATTTTAAAAATGTCATGATAACATTTTATCATTGGAACAAATATTTTATTATATCTATAACGTGTTAGTTTCATATATAAAATTAATTTTATATATTAATTATATCAATTTATATTTATTTTAATAGTTTTAATAATATTTTTTTTCTTTCCTTAATTACATCATCAGTTTTGTGTAACTATTTAATACAATTATTTGTTGAGTAAAAATTAAAAATAAAATACTATGATGAATATAAATATAATATATTTTAATGGAATACTTATAGTCAGACATATGTTCTGAAAAACCAGTCATTATAAATGTTATACATATTAAAATATGAAAGTGACAAGTTTGAGAGCACTTTAAATAAAATAATATAAGTGTCATAATTATTTCTATATGGATACAAATGGTCAATAAATCTATCCTTCCATTATTATGGTCGACAAATACATAACCAAAATGTTTTTTTTTTGTTTTTTGTCTTTTAATGGTTATTAAAATTAAAAATTAAAATTATTTTATTCAATTTCCATCAATTAAAAAATATTTTCTTCATCACGGTATACGAATTTAATGTAATTATTTAATCATTAAAAATTATAAATAAATTACCATGATGTATATAATTTCATTATATTTCTATTGACTATTTATTATGAATGATATCTTATATTTTTCTCTATATTTAAATTATTTTACTTATAATAGATAAGATGGTGACATGTTGTCGCTTTATTTTATTTTAATAATATACGTATCATTTTCATGGAAAATAGTCAATTAAATAAGTTAATTCCGATCATTATGTGTTTAGGGACGAATTTATTCATCCAATAGGATTTTGGTAGGTTTCAGGGTAATCTTATTGTCCTTATCATATTATGTTTACCCCAATTTACTTGATTTATCTTTAACCGTAGTAAACAATTTTACCATGGCTATTATTCATAAAATACCAAAAATAAAATGGGTATATTTATATAATATGGAACAAATTATTTTTAAAAATTGAATCAACTTTTTTAAAATTTGAAATATATAAGTTCTAGTAATTATGTTAAAATTAATCCCACTAGGGGAATCAGAAAAGAGGTTTTTTAAAGATTAAACCTTACAAGGGATTGAAATGTTTTTATATCAAAAATCATGGTAAAATTAAATCCAATGACGAAAATTATATTAACAGATAAAAATATATTCTATTTTATAATCTAAAAAAATTCAATAATAAAATTTTTCAATGTAAATTAGTTTGATTAAAAATTTGATTTCAATTAAAATTTATTGTGTCTTTAATATTCATCAAAACGTGAAAGTTATCAGAAAATATAAAAAATTAATCCATAATAAAATTTTACATACCACTTAAAATGAAATTATTTATTTTTTTAATTATAATATATAAAAGTGTAAAAACTAGATTTAACATTTGTATTCCATCAAAAGGTGTTAAAACTATATTTTTTATAAATACATCTTTTATTTGAAAAATTGAATTTATTCTTATATCATGTCTAGAAAACATATAAGATGAATTTTAAACATTATATTGAATATTTTATATATATATATCACAAATAAAATCCATCAAGAGTGATTTTATTATTTTTTAAACACACTTATTTTCATTTAAAATGGTTTTTCAGAAGAAATTTAATATTGTTCATACCTCCCATATTAATGACTAGTTTATAAGGTAACATAAAAATATTTTTTTGTTCAATTATAAATGGTATTTTATGAAATGAATTCTACCAAATTAAATTTAAATTTAGTTTATCAAAAGCTAATCAAAGTATTTTGTATTCTGCAAGCTAAGAGTGTAACACCCCAAGATTTCATAGTGTGTTATTTCTTCAAAATAATTCAATAACTTGCACTACACGCAACACTGAGTTCATTTGCACCATGAATTACCAAAAAAAAACCATTAAAAGAGGTCATGAATAGTATTAACTAAATTTTAAACTTTATATAATCCTTATAATTTTAGAATCCATATTATGAGTTTCTTAGTCATAATGCAAGAACAGATTCATTTTCAGTATTGCACTTTTATCAACTTTTGATAGTGAAACCTTTTTAAATACAATATTTTAAACTTTTTGAATAAATGGAGAAATCAAAAAATGTAAAATGTAACATCCCAAGCTTCCACGGTACGATTTCCTTTGAATAAAACAGTAGCGTGTGTTGTACGCAACTTCGAGTTCTAACACACCGTAACCAATCAAACTAGCTGTTATGAATAGTAATACCTACTTTTTGAAGTTATATATATTTTATATTTTAAAATGGACTTCATTTTTGGATTCGGAATATCAAATTTAGCCTAAGGTGAAATTTTGGTACTTTTCGGATAACTTTCATATTTTGATGAATAGTGAAAATTACTAAATTTTAATTAAAAACAACTTTTTTAATAAAAATAATTAATAGTAATAAATTATGAATTTGAGTGGTTTTAAAGTATATATAGAATATATTTTTACTATTTAATATAATGTTGGTCATTGGACATAATTTTACAATTAAACCGAACATAAACAAGTGTCAATCTTTTGATAGTTATTATCTCTTAAAAACACGCTTTTTGTTTTGACAGCGGGAATTAATTTTAAATTAATTTATGCCACTTCTGTGTTTTGAATTTAGGAAAATGGATTCCATATTTGGAATCAGGATGTTCAAATAGTGTAAATAGGTAACTTTTATTTTTAGACATTTTGAATAATTACTGCGTTAAATATTTTATTTACCATGGTTAAGGGTAAATCCGGTAAATAAGGGTTAAAAAATAATATTATAATAATACTAAATTACCCTAAAACGTGTCTTAACCCTATTGGTTGATACATGGTCGACCATGGGCATCTTTGTGTCAATTTTGGGACCACATGGATCCACTTGTAAGTGATAATGACACTTTATTTTAATTAAGTCAAAATGAATACAAAAATGACACAAGCATATATCTTTTAGCAAAACAATTGTTACATAGGGTTATATAAGTTGGATTTTAGATTATAAATATTCATTAGAAATATAAAAAGATTTCCTACATAATTATAGTTTATTTATAATTTTTAGACATTATATAATTTATTTTATTTATGACACAAAGATGATGCAGTAATTACTATAATAGTGAAAAATTAAAATAATTGATATTATAAATACCCAAAAAAATAAAATATGAAACTTTTAATGAATTAAAATAATTTTCTAGGATAATATGATATATTAGGATTGATTTAATTGACTTTTTTCGAAGTAATCAATCTTTTATGAGTTTCACAAAAATCAACTATTGAATAGTGTCAAAATTGACATAAAAGAGTTTTTAAAACAAATATTATATTATTAATTGATATTAAATTCCTAAAAATCTACGGTTCGGCCAAGAGACTTATATAAGGATAGGTGCATCATTAATGGACCACTTGGGGGTCTCTTGGATGTATATAGTAAGTTTATTAACCATATTATATAAAAATACAAAGAGACATTGTAAAAGTGAAACTAATTAACTTAGAGTTAATACTTAAAGATAAGGTTAATATAAGTACCCAAACCTGTCTAAATTCTATTGGTTGAGTGTTTTTCGACCTATCCCCACCTTAACCTTTGAATAATCAACTTTGGAGCCTTTAGAAACCGAATATAAATTTATTATAAATTAATATTTCTAACTTTTCCAAAGGTGCCCCTCACCCCTCTTATAAAAGGGAACTCCTCCTTCTCATTTCTTCACACCTTCAAAGCCTTTTGGCTCGGCCATACTCTGCCCAAATACTCTCCCAACATCCCTCACTACAACCTAGAGACCTTAGTTTGATCAGAAATCCAACCTAAGGAGCCCTTTTGATCAAATCAAAAGGAAGAACCCGAAGAAGAGGTAATGATTTCACCACCCTTCTCCAAGTTCATTTCTTCTTCCACTTCTTCTTCCTTTGTTCTTACCATTCTAAAATAATAACTCCAGCATCTCACATATACTGTGATGTTATTATAAATATGGTACAATCATATTCAGTATTCTATCCACCCTTTGAATAACATGTCACCATACGTGCGTACGTACGGCTTACCGTCTCCACGTCGTGGTGTAATTGTTATTCAATATAATATTATTTGGATGGGTATAATAATGATGTGTAACTCATGTAAATAATAAATATAACATGTTAATGATTCTGTATATATGATATACCATCCATTTATATATTATTTTAATATCAAAAGAATGATATTGTCGCTCGTGCGTACGTACGGACTACCGTCTCCACGAACGCGATGAGATTCATTCTCCATCGTATCCATTCAAGTATAATTATCATTTGATGATTTAAAAATGATGTTTAAGGACTGGATATCATTCTGGATATGAATAAGATACAACAACCATGGCTTATGTAACAATACATATAAAAGAAAATGAGTAAGTTAAGTCCCGAAACGACGATAATTCTAAGATATTATTAACAAATCAATGTTAAAAGATCATATATGATATCATATTAATATATATGATTATTGTATAATTTAATAACAACTATTTCACCATTATACAGGAGGTTAACCTACCCCAACCAAGGAAAAGTACAAGGTAAGGGTTTATTTCACAATCTCTTCATTATCTGAGGTTGTTTATACGTAATAATCTACTGGGATATCTTTATCATCCACATCCATGTTTCTTAAAAATGTATTTCAAAACATTTTTACTATTTACAATAATATGGGTTAAATTAATTTATACCCTTGTTTGACTTTTTATAAGAGGTTTATAAAGGAATCTTTCTGTCGTTTTCAAAACAAGGTCCTTTTTAACCTTTTCGACAGAATTGAGGTAAGAATGTTTTTTTTAACTTATACGGCGGGTGCGGTTATTTTACGCCGTTATAAAATCTTCAAAGCTTCCCTTACAAGATTATAAGAATATTTTCAAAGAAAATGTTTTATTTTATATGGATCTTAAATGATTTCAAAATAAAAGGAGATATTTCTTTAAAAAGAATTTTGATTTCATCTATGTCAACATCCTTTGATGGATTTTAAGATTATTTGAAGTTGATTTATTATGATACAAAACTTCTATATTGTATTGAATGTTTTGTGATATGTTTGACTGTGGATGTGCTATTTTTATACCATTCATAGTTTATGGTGAAAGTATTGACATTTCGTATGCTAGTTTTAATACGAATGTTTATGTTATGTTTAAACCTTTTCACATGGGAATGCATTGGACTTAATATGTGAAGGGTGGAGCCCGCTATAGCTCCTCGATGCATCGGTAGGTCTCATGAGACAAACTAGTGTCTTGGCACAAGGCCTTGACAAAATCTTATTTGTAGTCTTGGCACGAGGCCTTGGCTATGTGGTTATGATAGTCTGGCATTATGCATTCCATCATTAGGAAAGTGGTTATTGATTTTTCACGTGATTATTCGATTAGTAGAATAACCATGTGAATAAGTAAATGGCATTATTTCATTTCATTTATGCCATACTATGTTGAAAGTTCAAGTTTTAAAGGCTTTTGTTTTAGTTATACATTGCATTAAATGTTTATTCTTATTTATGAAAGTTTCCGCTATATTGTTATCCTTACTAGGCATTTGAGCTCACCCCTTTTCTATGTTTTATTTTTCCCAGGAAGTGAAGAAGTAAATTATGAATGACCTCCCGGGATATTATGTGGGGATATGAGTGTGGATTATGGAGACAATATGTTGTTGTAGTAGTTTTTCGTTTAATGATGTAATGTAAACCTTATTAATATATCTAGTGTTTCCAAGGCTACTAAACCAATCGGTCTTTCGAGATTTGATCTTTCTTGTGATCATGCCAATGTTACGAAGTAATGCACCGACTCTGGGTAACTGGGGTCGGGGCGTTACAGTTGGTATCAGAGGAAGTTTAGTACAAACCTTGGAAGCTAGATTTAGATAAACTCTGATTAGAGCATGTAGACCTACGATTAACTTTGAGGATTAGTATAGAAGAACTTCTTAGAATTTTGGTATTGTAGAGATTTTGTGAGTTTTCCGAGCAATACATCCCTGTCTGGATACGACCAGGTAGAGGAGGCTCTGGCACAGATGTACCTAGGGGTAAAACCCGAAAACACCGCTTTGAGCTGGACTCGAACGGGAACTGGTGCACGACAACGGGCCTTGCTGCACTCTTGGTTACGACACTCCCGGGGGATATGCTTAGGATAACTCTCATTTTCTTTACAAATCATTTTGAAGGGATTATGAGTATATACTTCCTCAAAGAAAACATTCTTATGATTATGGATTATATCCATAAATAGTTCAATTTATGTTAAGTGTTTTATAAGTATGGGATTATGTATTTTGATTCATAAACTGATCTAGTGTATGCCATTGTTTAGAAATGGCACCCAGTAGAAGGAATGAGAACTCCAGAAATGCACATGATCCAAAGAGAAGGAAGGATCATATCTTTCATGGTCTTAAGCTAGAATTTATAAGAGAAATAGTCTCCCATGTATTATCATCATATGAAGAAATAATATCATGTGTTGATAAGATAAGTAAAGAGTTTACTGATTCCTATGGCTTTGAAGGGAAGCAAGAGAAGAAAAGGATGGAAGAGAGAAAGATGGATAAAAGTAAGAGTGAAAAGAAGAATTTTCCCATATGTGGTAACTGTGGAAAGAAACACCCTGGAACTTGCCTGAAAGGAATGGGAGTTTGTTATAAGTGTGGAGGAAAAGGGCACAAAGTACGTGACTGCAAGAGTAAGAAAATGGTTTTAAATGTACAATGCTTCATTTGCAAGGAGTTTGGACACTACGCGAACCTATGTCCCAGTCATCAGACTATGCCGCAAATGATGCTATTGGATAATAATCAAGTTATGATACTACCACAGATGAATAGGAATGATTAGAGTTCTTATGTTTATTATGTCAATTGAGTGTTGTATCAACAATGTACTTGTTATAATAATTATGGAGTATATAAGGATTGTAAGGCAGTACTATTTCATTAAGGACTTGAGATTGTGTGGAACAAAGAAAAGTGACTCATTAGCAGGATAGATTTTTGGAAAATATATGGTTGAGAGAATGATAAACCATAATATAGTTCTGATACTGAGGTAGTGATTTTGGAATAATATGTGATTGTTTTGGATAAATTATATTGGATATTCTTGACTACCTTGGAACTGATTAATTATTTGTATATTCTATCATTGTTGGGGTTTAAAACATTTTTGGATTAATGAAGTATATCCATCATTCTATATGGAATAAGGGAGCATGAATGTTATCAATAAGGAATATGGTAATACATGATGAAGGTATTCATATGCTATTACGGGGTAAAAAGGATCTATATTATGTTTACCTTCCTTATGAATGTTGGACTGTGAGTTTGGACAGAAGTATTTTGGATAGTTCTAGTTTGGATTATTTTGGATTGCCATAAAAGGACAACCCGGAGGTCGGGCGGCAACCCGTCGCGTCCGGCAAGGCTGCGAGACTTGAACCCGCAACCAAAGGGCGAAAAGGGTGTATCACCTACCACTATCCCACGAGATGTCCTGGATTAAATATAGTAGTTTTTTAAAAGATCTGGTAGATGAATTATAAATTCGTTTATTTTGGAACCCTCTATGAATAGTATAAATAGAATTTTTTTTTACGAGTGAATGATGAGTTTTGGTAGAAATTTTTAATGGATAAAACTCTAATTATAAACTAAGTATATCTCCTTATGATCTTAGCCAATCTCATAAATAAATTCCTCATCATTAATAAAAGGAACTTAGAACAAAAATGTTGTCCTAGATGGTACCTTAAATCATCACTAATTTATGGCTTTGGGATTGTTGGCCTTTTCATAGCCATGTTCTCTACCACTCTCCATCAGATAATTGATGGCTAGATTTTTCTTCCATATCCATATTTTCTTACATGGAACCCTAGTATGTGTTATTTTCGGTAATCTTCATACTTTCCACTCTTTATTTTAAATAGAGGCCTCATTAATTCATTTTTCGATGTGGGATTTCAACTAAGATATTTTGAAACGTCAAAAATGTGTTATCCTAATACCCTATGTTTTGTTGAACCGATGGTATTTCAAATCATCATAGATTGATGAATTTTAGGACCTCAATTATACACTTGTTTGTTATTGATGACCTCAATCACTACATATAAATATTTACGTTTTTCATCCGATTATATGTCTCTAATTTCCACCAATGTTCTCCTAATCGAGATCATAATTTGGTGGTGACCCTTTGATTTCTCTTTTCCTCATATTAAGACTAAATTTTAGTAACCCAATTTCCGATGTGGGTTTTCCCACAAATATATTTTCTACTTTCAACCTTTTATTTTTGAAGAATAATTTCAAATAGCGAGGACGCAATTTATTGAAGGAGGGGAGAATGTAACACCCCAAGATTTCATAGTGTGTTATTTCTTCAAAATAATTCAATAACATGCACTACACACAACAATGAGTTCAATTGCACCATGAATTACCAAAAAAAAAAGCCATTAAAAGAGGTCATTAATAGTATTAACTAAATTTTAAACTTTATATAATCCTTATAATTTTAGAATCCATATTATGAGTTTCTTAGTCATAAAGCAAGAATAGATTCATTTTCAGTATTGCACTTTAATCAACTTTTGATAGTGAAACCTTTTTAAATACAATATTTTAAACTTTTTGACTAAATGGAGACATCAAAAAATATAAATTGAAACATCCCACGCTTCCACGGTATGCTTTGCTTTGAATAAAACAGTAGCGTGTGTTGTACGCAACTTCGAGTTCTAACACACCGTAACCAATCAAACTAGCTGTTATGAATAGTAATACCTACTTTTTGAAGTTATATATATTTTATATTTTAAAATGGACTTCATTTTTGGATTCGGAATATCAAATTTATCCTAAGGTGAAATTTTGGTACTTTTCGGATAACTTTCATATTTTGATGAATAGTGAAAATTACTAAATTTTAATTAAAAACAACTTTTTTAATCAAAATAATTAACAGTAATAAATTATGAATTTGAGTGGTTTTAAAGTATATTTAGAATATATTTTTACTATTTAATATAATGTTGGTCATTGGACATAATTTTACAATTAAACCGAACATAAACAAGTGTCAATCTTTTGATAGTTATTATCTCTTAAAAACACGCTTTTTGTTTTGACAGCGGGAATTAATTTTAAAGTAATTTCTGCCACTTCTGTGTTTTGAATTTAGGAAAATGGATTCCATATTTGGAATCAGTATGTTCAAATTGTGTTAATAGTTAACTTTTATTTTTAGACATTTTGAATAATTACTGCGGTAAATATTTTATTTACCATGGTTAAGGGTAAATCCGGTAAATATGGGTTAAAAAATAATATTATAATAATACTAAATTACCCTAAAACGTGTCTTAACCCTATTGGGTGATACATGGTCGACCATGGTCATCTTTGTGTCAATTTTGGGACCCCATGGATCCACTTGTAAGTGATAATGACACTTTATTTTAATTAAGTCAAAATGAATACAAAAATGACACAAGCATATATCTTTTAGCAAAAAAATTGTTACATAGGGTTATATAAGTTGGATTTTAGATTATAAATATTCATTAGAAACATAAAATGATTTCCTACATAATGATATTTTATTTATAATTTTTAGACATTAAATAATTTATTTTATTTATGACACAAAGATGATGCAGTAATTACTATAATAGTGAAAAATTAAAATAATTGATATTATAAATACCCAAAAAATATAATATGAAACTTTTAATGAATTAATATAATTTTATAGGATAATATGATATAATAGGATTGATTTAATTGACTTTGTTCGAAGTAATCAATCTGTTATGAGTTTCACAAAAATCAACTATTGAATAGTGTCAAAATTGACATAAAAGAGTTTTTAAAACAAATATTATATTATTAATTGATATTAAATTCCTAAAAATCTAAGGTTCGGCCAAGAGACTTATATAAGGATAGGTTCATCATTAATGGACCACTTGGGGGTCGCTTGGATGTATATAGTAAGTTTATTAACCATATTATATAAAAATACAAAGAGACATTGTAAAAGTGAAACTAATTAACTTAGAGTTAATACTTAAGGATAAGGATAATATAAGTACCAAAACCTGTCTAAATTCTATTGGTTGAGTGTTTTTCTACCTATCCCCACCTTAACCTTTGAATAATAAACTTTGGAGCCTTTAGAAACCGAATATGAATTTATTATAAATTAATATTTCTAACTTTTCCAAAGGTGCCCCTCACCCCTCTTATAAAAGGGCACTCCTCCTTCTCATTTCTTCACACATTCAAAGCCTTTTGGCTCGGCCAAAATCTGCCCAAATACTCTCCCAACATCCCTCACTACAACCTAGAGGCCTTATTGTGATCATAAAGCCAACCTATGGAGCCCTTTTGATCAAATCAAAAGGAAGAACCCGAAGAAGAGGTAATGATTTCACCACCCTTCTCCAAGTTCATTTCTTCTTCCACTTCTTCTTCCTTTGTTCTTACCATTCTAAAATAATAACTCCAGTATCTCACATATAATGTGATGTTATTATAAATATGGTACAATCATATTCAGTATTCTATCCACCCTTTGAATAACATGTCACCATACGTGCGTACGTACGGCTTACCGTCTCCACGTCGTGGTGTAATTGTTATTCAATATAATATTATTTGGATGGGTATAATAATGATGTGTAACTCATGTAAATAATAAATATAACATGTTAATGATTCTGTATATATGATATACCATCCATTTATATATTATTTTAATATCAAAAGAATGATATTGTCGCTCGTGCGTACGTACGGACTACCGTCTCCACGAACGCGATGAGATTCATTCTCCATCGTATCCATTCAAGTATAATTATCATTTGATGATTTAAAAATGATGTTTAAGGACTGGATATCATCTTGGATATGAATAAGATACAACAACCATGGATTATGTAACAAAACATATAAAAGAAAACGAGTAAGTTAACTCCCGAAACGACGATAATTCTAAGATATTATTAACAAATCAATGTTAAAAGATCATATATGATATCATATTAATATATATAATTCTTGTATAATTTAATAACAACTATTTAACCATTATAGATGAGGTTAACCTTCCCCAACCAAGGAAAAGTACAAGGTAAGGGTTTATTTCACAATCTCTTCATTATCTGAGGTTGTTTATACGTAATAATCTACTGGGATATCTTTATCATCCACATCCATGTTTCTTAAAAATGTATTTCAAAACATTTTTACTATTTACAAGAATATGGGTTAAAGTCATTTATACCCTTGTTTGACTTTTTATAAGAGGTTTATAAAGGAATCTTTCCGTCGTTTTCAAAACAAGGTCCTTTTAACCTTTTCGACAAAATTGAGGTAAGAATGTTTTTTTAACTTATACGGCGGGTGCGGTTATTTTACACCGTTATAAAATCTTCAAAGCTTCCCTTACAAGATTATAAGAATATTTTCAAAGAAAATGTTTTATTTTATATGGATCTTAAATGATTTCAAAATAAAAGGAGATATTTCTTTAAAAAGAATTTTGATTTCATCTATGTCAACATCCTTTGATGGATTTTAAGATTATTTGAAGTTGATTTATTATGATACAAAACATCTATATTGTATTGAAGGTTTTGTGATATGTTTGACTATGGATGTGCTATTTTTATACCATTCGTAGTATATGGTGAAAGTATTTACATTTCGTATGATAGTTTTAATACGAATGTTTATGTTATGTTTAAACCTTTTCATATGGGAATGCATTGGACTTAATATGTGACGGGTGGAGCCCGCTATAGCTCCTCGATGCATCGGTAGGTCTCATGAGACAAACTAGTGTCTTGGCACAAGGCCTTGACAAAATCTTATTTGTAGTCTTGGCACGAGGCCTTGGCTATGTGGTTATGATAGTCTGGCATTATGCATTCCATCATTATGAAAGTGGTTATTGATTTTTCATGTGATTATTCGATTAGTAGAATAACCATGTGAATAAGTAAATGGCATTATTTCATTTCATTTATGCCATACTATGTTGAAAGTTCAAGTTTTAAAGGCTTTTGTTTTAGTTATACATTGCCTTAAATGTTTATTCTTATTTATGAAAGTTTCCACTATATTGTTATCCTTACTGGGAATTTGAGCTCACCCCTTTTCTATGTTTTATTTTTCCCAGGAAGTGAAGAAGTAAATTATGAATGACCTGCAGGGATATTATGTGGGGATATGAGTGTGGATTATGGAGACAATATGTTGTTGTAGTAGTTTTTCGTTTAATGATGTAATGTAAACCTTATTAATATATCTAGTGTTTCCATGGCTACTAAACCAATCGGTCTTTCGAGATTTGATCTTTCTTGTGATCATGCCAATGTTACGAAGTAATGCACCGACTCTGGGCAGCTGGGGTCGGGCGTTACAAAGAGGTTGTTGTGTGTAGGGAAAACTAATCACTGCGATTCATACAACAGAAGACATCATCTAAATAAAAAGGAATATATCTTATAAAATCTCAGGGTGCTGCATTCTACACCCCATAAAATGAATTTCAATTTTGAAATTTTTCATTGTTATAAAAGGATTAATACTTCAATGTATCATTCATAGAAATCAAAATCCTAACAATGTATTCTAAAAAATTATATTAAAAAGGAATAGTATGAAAATAATAGTTTCCCAAGTAAATCAGAACATGGTATCTACCTAAGAGAATTTAGGTGACGATTTTGGCATCGAGTAAAATCATAAATAAATATAGTGACTGATAAATATCATTGATCATAAAGAAGTGGGTGATTTATAACATGTTAAATATCAAAAAATTATAAACTAAATAAGGGTGAAAGATGTCACTAATATCATAAGAAATGATGATAATAAGACACCCTTTTACATTGTGATACCTTTTTCATAATGCTGATGAATTTTCATGATATAATACAATTACTTTATTTCGATACAATCTTATCATTGGTCCTACCTTGAAAATATACCACTTATTATCTTATTTAGTGAAATGAGGTTGAATTTCTTATTCCTGAAGTGGTATCATATCATGAAATCAATAAAAAAAAACATAGGTCATTCCATATATATTTATCACAATAAAAATGATAGTAAAATTAATCAAACATGTCTAAGTCCACTTACGGTGATATAATTCATTATTCTAACAATGTTCATATGATGTTTAAAATAAAATTTTACATAAATTGGTAACCTTATAAACCTTCTTAAAACTAAAAATACAAATCTATAGAAATAGCTGAAATAAATCATCTTAGAATTTATCTCCCATATATCATAAGTTAGTTCTGGCTTTCCACATTCCAAACATATGAAGACCTTCATCATGTATTCTCTTCAGTCGTGGAAATAACCAGAATTTCCATATGTCTTTATTGATAATATACACGTATACTTATTCCAAAACATAATGGAAATATTTCTTATGTCCCAAAAATTTGTATACATCATCGATGATAGCATAACCCACATGATAATAAATTTATAATTGGTTCCCAAGTAACTAGTATCGTCAAATTTACTTATTAAAATCCAATATATCATTACCAAAACATCATTATCTTAAAAAATGGATATATTAAAGGTTATATTCCCCTTAAAAACGTGTTCTCAAAATATATCACCATAACATTATATAACGTCTCAGAATTTTAGTTTATTTTTTATATGGAATTATTTCGAGACAGTGAAATCTGACGACACATTATTCTGATGCCGGGAGTGCCCGAAATGATCCATAACAAAATGACAAGCTTTAAATTGCGTGCATGACTAGTTTTCCTAAAAAAGAAGAATATCTATTAAATGGTACCTAGATCAGAAATATGAGGGAATTGTTTCCCTAATTATGGTGGGTTTATGCTAGGCGTGACTTAAATTTAGTTGACACATTCCCCCAGTGAAGAATATCCAAAAAATGGAATAACCATAATTAAAATAATTAAATAAAATTATTTTATTTTTCAAATGCTTATAACTCAAAAACAGTGAGTCAGATTAAAAATATGATACTACAACTGAACATTTTAGTGTATTATTACCTTAGGCAGATACAATCTTTTGCTGTCACAAGTCGCCAGTGGATGTTAGTTTTTGACCGTAAATAAAAGAATTAAGTAACAATTATTTTATTGTAAAATATTTAACATCTAAATGACAACTCAGATTGAATATCTAAGAGAACCATTGAGCTCGTGAGGTTTTTCCCCTTAGGTGGATCCTAACCATTATAGGCATGGGTCAAGGGTGACTGTTAATAATTTTTTGAACTTTTTTTAAGGTATGTTCAGTAAATGTTCGACCAGAGATTACTATCTTTTGAAAAGGTGCTCAGATGAAAAATCTGAGGGAACCATTGAATCCACAGTTCCAGAATTAACTTAAACAATGATTAACATCGACTGGAAAGGGTCTAATGAAAACGTTAATTTTTGGACTACACAAAAAATAATAATAAAATAACTTTTGGTTATTTTATTTTTTCTATGTGCAATCGTTGGTCAAATGGTGTTGGACTATAGTGCAATGTCTAAACCATATAATGGATTGACTCGTATTTTTTCTGTAACCTCACCATTGGGAGATTTAAATGAACGTGTAACCACACCGTTGAGATAATTAATGAGGTTCATTAATTATACTCATTAATGGACCTCATTAATTGTGTGGTGTGATGATCCTTTCTGCCCCTCTATTTAAACGAAGCATGAGCATGATTTTTTTTTACTAAAGAGAGAATCCTCTAATGAATTTCCATGATGGCATCCACAAACCTTGAACAAGGCTTCGAGTGAATGGTGTTAAAGGAATCAACGGCAATAGGAAGTTCTGAAAAACACCTTTGGATGGAGAAACTTATTCCTCATCTACAGCAGCTTCAAACGAACTCGAGGTAGGGGTTATATGTTTGATTCCTCCCCCTTTTTCCCCATTCATTAATATTATGAAGAACAAGAGTAAACTATCCAATGGGTTGAACAACATTTCTCTCTTGAATGTGGGATGATAAGGTGAGATTTTATTATGGGAGTTTTTTTATAATCTAATAATCCTTCCCATGTTTTAATACAAATATGGAGGGCTACTACCGAACAAAAAAGGACCATATCCTCTACCGAACCTATTATGGATGCATACTACGTAGGCGATTGGAAGAAGCAACGGTGTGATAGTAGCACATGGTGGGACCAAAGACTGAGTTATTTGGGGACTGGTACCCACTGCCTCAAAGGTATGGTGTCACTTGAAGGTGTTGCTGAGGACAAAGGGTGGACAGCTAATGTCGGCCGTGTTTAAGCGGGGCAGTGTGCCGCAATGGAAGGCCAGAACATCGAGCCGTCTTGGATGGAAGACCTAAACATGCGGGTCCGTAGCGAGCTGGTCCACGTGGACCGTCTAGGAGGTGGGGCTCCATCCGGTGCTGCTACTCTGTCGGGCGACGTGTTGCGACAGCTCGCCGTGGTGGAAGGCCACGAAATCGAGTTGTGATTGCGAGGGGACCCGCGCCCATGGGTATGTTTCCAAATTTTCCATGTTTACCAGCCAAGAGACGTGGTGCCACCTGGTGTGGTGGCATTAAGGAACCGAAAGGCTTCAGCCGTTCGGGAGGGGAGCGTTCCCCCGTGCTCGGCCGGCGGGCCGAGCGAATTTGTAGCACTGTAGGCCACACACAACCGGGTGGGCCAGGCCAAACACACAGCACTGCAGGATGAGCCTATGGCCCAAGATCCCAAACCAGGTCATGCCTAGCCCCTTCGGGCCAAGCCCATGGGCCAGGATAGGTCAGTCTAACCATGTCGGCCAAGACCCGAACCCCCAGACGACCCATTTCGCTTAAATGACCATATCTCATAAACCGAACATCTGTTTTAAGAACCATCTACAAAACATGAACCCTTAGGAAGAGGAAACCCTTTCAAGATACTCCATGTGGATTTTGAATAATTTTGGAGTTTGTCTGGGTTGGATTGTACCTGAATCCAACCAGGGCCTCGACACTAAAATGCCTATAACTTTTAGACCAGGTGTCCAATTGACGTGCCGTCTATTGCGTTGGAACCCTAATAATATGATGGATCATTAGGTTACAACCTCGGTGAACTTCTTGGTGGTTGAGGTATGAACAATAACCTCAGGAGCAGAACCAAAGTGTTTCTTGATGTGAGAGTTAGGATGGATGCTCCCTTGTTGACACTAGGTGCGGATATTCTTTACTCCTCTACTCCGGTAGAGATGATACTCCCCACATCATGAGTGCAGGTTCATTTTCCACTGAGATTGTTTTCCTATCATTGGAGTGTATACACCACTATTGTACTTGGTAATGGTTCCTCTGTAATTAACTAACATAGATTCAGGTACTCCCCTTATAGTTAGGGTGTGGGTACTCTATGTTAAGAGTATGTAGTCCCCTGTCTACCAAGGGTGAGGGTCCTCTTTATGCAGTCCTACAGAAGAGTCGCTACTCCCCTGCCATGACAGGGTTCGTGTCCTCTATCCTGGGGTCAATACTCAACTGACGTACTAGGGTGAGGGTCCCCCAATAGTGAAAAACTTCCAGAGTTTTCCTTCACTGCCTGGTTGGGTGCAGTTCCCCAGATATGGATTAGTACTCCCCTGTTTCCGAGTAGCGATGGGGAGCAGGTCCTTCAGAGTAGTTGAAGATCCCTAGACTATAGAACATAGTTTTAAGAAGATTTATTCTCTATATTATTTAATCTATACCCAGGTTATATGATAGTACTCCCTCAATAGACTAAGGTGTCGACCACTTCTTACTGGGGTGATAGAGATATCATCAATTAGACTGGAGCAGTGCTTCCCCAATAGGATGCAGTATCGAAGAGTGGGACTCTTCACTTTTTTTTCATGGTCATGCCTTGTGCGTAAGAATGTGACTTCAAGACCTCTAGTGTTGGGAACTAGAAGTAGTTCTATAATAAATTCCCTGATGGAGAACGTCCTTCGGAATGTTCCATTAGGAATGGTTGAGTTGTACCTAATTAAGTACATCTCTCCGAAAGGTTCCATCAGGGATGTCCAGTACATGGAGCGTGTACACCTAATCCTTGTGTTATGATTTGATCCTTCTTGTGAAATCCTGGAAATGGAATAAGTTTTGGGCCTTATATTTCATTGTGTCTGGGACGAGTATATTTAGATGACCTAAGTATATTCAATGGAATACTCCTGAGTAGAGATAACTATGCATAATCGTTGTAGATTACATCATGGTTTTTTGTGGGTTTTTCCATTTTGGATTTCTAATAGACCATCGATGGTCTCTGGGTCCCCTACTAAGTACTGAGTTACTCACCCCTCTACAGCCTCTGCCCGCACGTGTTGTGTCTGGTGCATACCATCAACGTTTCGATAAGGGCGCTCATGAAGATGGGACTGACTGACGTTATGACGGTGGAAATGGTGTCCTAGGACCATGAGGGGTCTAGTAGGACCAGTTATGCTAGAAATAAAACATCACATTCCAGCAGCTTCACTACTCCAGAAATCAGGGAGGATCTTCCACAAATGGTCATCGGTGCTCCCATTGTGCCTTGTTGTTTTTAGTTCTTTTGTTGGGCATGTATACTGGCCTGGTTACACCCTTTTGTGCTATACTTATTTTTGTACTTTGCTTTTCGATTACATAGTGATCACAATTCCACATTGTTGTTTTTTTGGGAGTGCATGGGTGTACATGTATCCATGAAAATTCCTACCACTTGCAGGTTGACACCTTCAACACTATTCTACAAACACTGGCCTTCGGGAGGCGGGCATAGGGTATGTCACAACATGGTTCCCGAGGGAAATTTTGTGAAAATTTTTTATCTGAGCTGGTTGGTTATACCTTAATGTCCCAGGATCTGTTGTTATTGTTTTTAGGTATAGTGTTAAGTGTTTTGAGTTCAGATTTTAGGCCAGGGACTCCATTGTTGGTTCGGTGGATGGCGTATTTGTACACCAGGACTCTCGACACCTGTTACCCAACTCGGTACATGGAAAAACTAGATGGATGGAAAATAAGGGAATATGAATATTGTATTGATGGATGTTATTTCAATATTCCCCCCCATGTTTTCTCTCAAGATGTAACCTTCTAACATGGGTACATATTGATATATCTCAGGATTCCTCCACGTGGTTGACTTGACAAGAACTTGATACGAGGCCATGTGGACAGCCTGCCTAGCGATGAGTCATCCATTCAGGGACCAGTGATTGTGAGAGCCCCACCGAGTTGTGCAATAGTGCTACCACCACTCAATGGTCATCATTTACTATCGGCGGTTCTGGAAGAGGAAGTTCATCTGCTCAGTTCTCTATAAGTGTTCAAGAGGCAGAAACCTCCCATGTTCACAAGTGAGATAGATCCTCAGGTATCTAAGGATTTTCATTAGGCTGTTACACAAGTTTTCCACCTAGAGAGGACATCGCCCGACTAGATGTCATTCAAGGATGTAAGACGTCTTCAGGGATCGGCATCATGATGGTGGATTCTGATGATTAAGAATCACGTCGAGAAGACCCTCACATGGACAGATATTGAATGCCTATTTAGAGAGTAGTTCTTTCCATCGACATTGCACTATGTATGCATACTTGAGCTAATGCACCTGCGGAAGGGCAGCATGATGGTAGCAGAGTACTCAGAAAAATTCACAGATCATTATCATTACTCCACAAATTTGGTGTGGGACCCTTACATCATGGCTTGAACCATCAAGCAGGGACTACACATGGGAATCAAGGCATCAATGATACCTCTCAGCATTCTGATGCATGCTCACATACTATAAAGAGACATGATGGTTGAGAGCTTCCTAGAGGAGGAGCAAGTGGATGTGACCCATGACTGAGTTCTCAGTGTAGAGGTGTCTAATGCAGCTAAAATATGAATGGTGAGGGAATCATGGAATACGAGGCATACCCATTCAAAGACATAGATGCTTGGGTCTGTGAAACAACAACATCAACAAGGAGCGTATTAGCCACATGAGAGGAAGTGTTACACTTGTAATTGCTGGGGGAATCTCACTAGAGATTTCTCAAACTATCATAATTCTGAGAGGTATCATAAAGATGAGCCTCCATGGAATAGACAATTCTTAGAGCATGTAGTTATACAAGTTGGCAGGTGGGGTAGAGGAGCCAGACAAGCTGTAGGTGGTGGTCACATCCAAGATCAAGGAGTTGGAGGATGTATGTGAGGATAATGGATGCAGTCATGGATCTTGACCAAGAAACTCCAAGAGAATTTTGAGGTACGAAATGTGTATTTTATTTTTCTCCCTTCTTAAATAGACACATGTTCTAGATGTTCTTTTTCTGTTAGTACTGTTTTTGATATTGAGGTTCTAATTGGACCATGGACTTGACACTCACGTTTAGAGAATCTTGATAGAGTTTACCCACTAATAGTGTGACCTAGCTCTTAGAGGTGAGAGATACCATTGAGAACTCTTAGTCGTGCCATCGAGAACATACGACATCGATCTGGGTATGGAATAGTACTGTTCATGCAAGAATGATGATATTAGGCAAGAAATGCAGTATATCTAAATGGTGGATAAGGGATTTCGATTTATAAAAAACAGGTGGATGGGGGGGGAAGCCTAGGCCGCATAGTTTGAACTCTCATAAAGAGTCCCACATGAGTCGTTAGGTGGTGGCGTAGTAATACCACAATATTTTTTCACAGTGCAGAATGGTTCCTATCCATCCATACTCAGTGGATATTCTACAATTGGGAGTGGTTGTGTCTTGTTTTGGCTTTTGGTGAGGATGCTGAAGGTTCTAGGCAGTGGCCCTCTAAACATCACGGTTGCAGATGTATCATGATGCATAGTTATTTCTCTCCTGGTCACAGCTAAAGAAAAATCTTACTGTTATGACACGATATTAACCTAACAAGATCCTAACATAAGATTGGTTTATCTCGATATCCCCTCAGGGTGCATGCTTGGAAGCAGCGCAGGATCCGTTGTTGGTCCCTGTTTTTTCTCCTGAGTTTGGGGCTTGTATTTTCGGGGATGAAAAGTATAACAGTTGGTAGAATGTAACATCTCAGAATTTAAGTGTAATTTTTGTATAAGAAATTATTTCCAAACCACATTATCTGATGGCACTTGATTCTGATGCCCAGAGTAACCTGAATGATCTTTCAAAAATATGTAAAGCGTTAAATAGCGCACACAATTAGTTTTTCTAAAAAATTAGAATAACTATTAAAAGGGTTCCCGGATCATAAATCCGAGGGAATCGTTACCTTCAGGATGGTGGGTTTACCCTAGGCGTCACTTAAATTTAGTCAGTGCATGCCCCAAGTAATAATTATTTTACTGTAAAATAATTGACTTTTAAAGGAAAACTTGGATTGAAAATCCAAGAGTATTGTTGATCTCGTGGGGCTGTGTTCTATTTAGTAGGATAAAAACCATGACCAGCACAGGTCGAGGGTGACTGTTAATAAATTTTTGAATTTATTTATGATATGTTCAGTAAATGTTTGTCCAATGAATTATATCTTTTGAACAGGTGCCTGAATTAAAAATATAAGGGCACCATTCAATTAATAGTGCTAGGATTCACTTAAGGGAAGATTAACATCCACCGACACGGGTTGGATGAAAAAGTTAATTCTTTGGACATTTCAAAAAAATATTTTAGAATAACTTTATTTTTATTTTTATTTTTTTTGAAACTGTTCGACAAATGATGTTGGGACCGCAATGCAACATCAAAACCATTAAATTGATTAACTCGTATTTTTTATCTAACCACACAGTTAGGATATTTAAATGACTATGTAATGAAACCATTGCGATAATTAATGAGGTTTATTAATTATACTCATTAATGAACCTCATTAATTGTGTTGTGCATTGATCATTTCCCACCATCTATTTAAATGAATCTTGTTCATTGGTTTTTTGGACTAAATAGTGGAACATATGACGAGGTGTTCTGAAAAAATCCATAAACCTATAACGAAGATTCGAGTGATAGATTTTGGATAAATCAATAGGCGATGAAAAGTGCCGTACAACACCTTTGGACCTAGACACTTCTTCCTCATCTGCAGCGACTTCCAACAAACTCGAGGTTGGTGGATATATGTTTTATTACTCCACTTTTTACCCTATTCATTAATATTATGAAGAACATAGGTCATCCCTCCAATGAGTCGACCTGTGTTTCTATCTATTAAGAAGGAGGGAAATGTGGGGTTTCATTATAGATGATTTTTTATAATATTGTAATCCTTCCCATGTTATAATGATAACGTGGAGGGTGTGTGCCGAACGAACAAAGACCAAACCCTCTTCTAAACCCATTATGGTTGCATACTATGTGGGAGACTGGAAGAAGCGACGACGTGATGGCGGTACATGGTGGGACCAGAGACCAAGGGAGGAAGTGATTGGAACCCATTGGCCATAAAGGAACAGAGGCACCTGAAGGAGTCACGGCAAACAAGGGGTGGTTGACCAACACCAGCCACTTTGAAGCAGGGGGGGGCACAATGCGGTACCACAACGTTGTCGAAGGCTGTGACATCAATCCACATAGGAGGGAAGAATGGCTCCCATAGTTCCATTATGGGCCATTCCACATAGACCGTCCATGAGTTGTGGCACCATACGGTACTGATACTGATCTAGGAGGCGCTCTGCGGCGACGTGATGCGGAAGAAGGACGAAACATCGAGTTGTGACGGAGAGCGGACCCGTGCCCATGGGTCCATAGTGGACTGGTCCATGTGGATGAGTGAAGTGATTTGGCACCACCTAGAACCACTAAATTTAATACCTAAATTCATTCAGCCATTTTGGAGGGGAGCGGTCCCCCACACTCGGCCAGTGGGTCGAGCAATTCCCCAGCATAGTGGTCTATGCTCGGTCGGGTGGCCCGTGCTGATCCCACGACCTAGAAGACCGAGCATGTGGACCATCATGCCAAAACAACCCCATACGAAACAAGATAAGACCATCCATTTTAGACTGGTCCTAGAAGGCAGGGTCAGGTTAGTTCAACCATGTCGGACTGGATATGGACCCACTTACGCCTCAGTTCGCTTAAACGAGCATATCTCCTAAACCAGATGTCCCTTTGAAAACCCGTCTATAGTGTCAAAACCCTTAGGATGAGAAGGTACTTTTGAGATACTCAATGTGACATTCAGAGAATTTTGGTGTTTGGCTGGGTGGGATTGTACTCGAATCGAATAGGTCCCTCGGCAATAAAATGCCTATAACATTCAGACAGGGTGTCCCATTGACGCACCGTTTATAGCGTTGGAAACATTATAACATGAAAGATCATCAGGTTACATTCTATTGAAACTTCGTGTATATTGAGGTATGACAAATAACTTGAGGATAAGAACCAGGGTGTTTCCTTTAGTGAGATTTTGGATGGATACTCCGTTGGTGACTCATGCCGTGGGTATTCATTACTACTCTGCTATGGTAAAGATGGGACTCCCCTCATAATGAGTGCAGGTTCGTTTTCCTTTGATATGGTTTTCCTCTCATTGGAGTTGGTACTCCCCTATAAGAATATGGTGAGGGTCTTCCGTACATAACTCACATAGAGTCATGTACTCTCCACCAGGTAGGGTGTGGGTCCTCTATGTTAGGAGTAGGTACTCCCCTATCATCCCATGGTACAGGTCCTCCTTAGGAAGTGATACAACAGATTCATTTCACCCATTCCATGCCTGGGTGCAGGTCCTCTTCCACGGGGTCAGTACTCCTATAACGTACAAGGGCATGGGTCCTCCCACATTTAAAAAACATCTAATGTTATTCTCCCATAAAAGGTACGGCGCGGGTCCTCACATATGGAGTAGTGAGAAGACCAGTTTGGGATATACCTAACACTGAGAGGGGGTGAATCTGTGTTACGTACTTTTTTAAAACAATTAAAACGTTTATCCCTATACCTCTTGATCTTTTAGGATCTTGATTCTCTTATTCTATTTTCCCTTTCGCATACAATAATAGAATGAAGTAAAAATATGCACACAATATTTTTACAAGGTTCACAACTCAATAAGAGTAGCTACGTCCTTTCCATGCATGGGTATGACCACTTCATGGATTCTCCATTATAATGTGATATTATTTTAAAATGTAGTGGCTAGGAAAGAAATCCTCTAGCCAGTGTGAGTCCCTACACTTTAAAGGGGGAAGGGAAACAATCCAATCTTCCTGGGCTGGTGACAACCTAGTCCAACATGTAACCTCTAGATGGTTCTTTATACTACCTATGGAGACAGTTTTCTTCCTTATTCAATAGGTAGGTTCTACTCTGGATCTTCTTTAGTGCTATTCACTTGATTACTTGAAAAGAAGTATTTGAGAAATTATTCTTGTCTTCTTCTTTTCTTCTTCACTAGTGAAAAACAAGCTGGACTTGGACTTCTTCTTCTTCTTTAGTGAAATAAAAGAATACACTAACACTTCTTCTTTCTTAGTATAAATCACATATACCAATGTGATTATTCAGGAAATGAAGATAAGCTTACCTGGAATCATTAGAGTGAGTTCTTCTCTGGATCATAAATGCATGTTATCATGCATATGGAATGTAGTTGAACTATTTTCCTTATTATTATTCTCTTCTCCTCTTCATGGTGCAGTTATTGTTTATGCAATAATATAGAAAACATTCTTTCTCAAACGTGCAAAAACTTGTTTTGATTGTTTATTTGAGTTACTCCACGTGTTCATGTGCATGCATGGAAGAATACAGTCACCTCTTCTTCTTCTTGTGTGAGAAACCACACGTAACCTCTTCTTCTCTTCTTCTTCTTGTCTTAAAACCCTTAATGAATATGGATATTTAAACACACTCTCTTATGAAATTAACCACTTGCAATATCCTTCTTATTCAAAAAAATAATTCAGTTTCCTACCCAGAAGCTTTTAAGAACCTCATGGAGAAAACATATTGCGCGCCACTTTCTGCTTGCACACCTTCCTACTTGCGCGCCTACTCAATACATGTGTTCCACCTTCTTGCGTGCCTCCCTACTTGCGCAACTATGGAATCCTGCGCAAAAAAACTTGTGCGAAAAAACATGCGTTGAAACACAAGCACTGAAGCACTTTCACAACAACAGTTGCACGAAAACACTTGTGGGGATACACTTGTGCAAAAACACTTGCACAATAACACTTGTGCGGAAAAACATGCGTGGAAACACTTGTGCAGCAAAACATGCTTGATTAGAGCACCCTCTACTACCTGCGCGGTCAGAGCTCAAATTTTCTCTTAAGTGTTGAGCATTAAAAATTGAGGAGGTGAGTTGTCTATTTAGATACATTTTTCTGACATGCACGCCACATAGACATGCACGCCAATACTTGTGTGCCTCTCCATCACGTGCACGCCATTCCATCACATGCATGACAGTTTGTTTCCTTTTTCATATTTTGATATCATGGTATTTGAAATATGAATTTCACGCAAAATACACTTTCGTGCCACTTATACATGTGCTCCACACTTGTGTGACACTTATAATTGTGCACCACACTTTCACGCCCTTTATACTCGTGCGCCACTTTTTGACTTTCGCGCCAATATTCAACTTGCGCGCCACTTTATTACCTTTCTCATATATCTGAAATAATGCTATTTGAAATATGAATTGTGTGCCTCCACTTGCACGCCTTCTTTTTTCCATTTTCATTTTTGGATAGTATGATGTTGAATTTTTTTTTTCCAAAATCACTTCTTTACTTTCTATATCCTTCATACGCATTGCACCACAAGTTCTACTAACTTGTGATGATTGTATAATAAAAATCAACAAAGCATCATCTAATTTTGTCCTTTCTTTTTGGAATATGAATTCTAATGTACTTCTTTATCCTCACTTCAAATCCTCAATTACTATTGGATAGTTATTCCAAATAACTCCAATCATATCTCTTCATCTAAAACTAGAGTCTTGAATGTTCTTCAAGAACATGGTTCTCATGCAATAATGAATAGTTGCATGGTCTTCTTCAGATCCTCTTTCTTCTGCAATCATCCTCAGATGGATGTTACCTTACCATTCAACCTTGTTGAAATAAACGTGTCACCTTTGACACAAGTTCTTTGAACTATGGATTAGTGCATCAATCATATGAATTGATCTTCTTAGATAATTTCTCAAGTATGACATCCAATACAGATATCCAATGCTATGGTTCCATAACAATTATCCGGTAATCCTCACTTCGACCAATCTCCACTATATTTTTTGGTCCTTCTTCATTTTGATGAGTATTCACAACTGTTGAAAACAAATACAATTGTCATACACAAAGTGGTCCCAACAACCTCCCCCTTTTTATTTTGTTGTCTATACCAAAAAGTCTCCTCAAATGAATGTGTCAATGTCAAAATAAGAATCTTCTCTCTCCCTTTTACTTGTTTATATACCTCTTTCATTTCAAACATTCATTTCACTTTCTCTCCCCCTTATTGACAAGAAATACAAAGTTCATGGTAGAGAGGGTATCATTCAATACATAAGCAATGTTCCATCAATCATTTCACTCTATGTCTAAATGAGCAATGCTCGGTGTAGAAAACAAGAGGATTTGATTTAGACAAAAAAACTGTCCATTACCCACTGAATATGACACCTCATAAGATGAGAACTCATACACTTGTCTTCAAGGGTCTTCCACTTTATTCCAGTCTGAAGATATTAAATGTAATAAAAAAATAATCATCCTGAAATTCCTGCACTCACTTCGACAAAAATATCAAAAACATTCAAGTGAAATTGACAGGATAAGTGGCCTTGGGGAACTTTCACTCTTATTATGTCATTGATTATCTTTGATACTAACCTTTTGTAAAAATATATTTATTTTGAGTAACCAAGGATGATAGATTAAAAATGAAATACCTTTTCCAATGACATGGTATTCATACAATCTTTAGAGTAATTGGATTTTATACCAACTGATGTTGATACTGATTGAGATAATGACTCTGACAACTTCTTCATGTGTCTCCCCCTCAAAGCAACACTTCTCCTAACTGAATCTTTGGTTCTCCCCTTGAGATCATGCATCACCTTCAATTCCCTGTATTTAAAGAACAAATACAATACACAATTATTTAATGGAATAAGGTGGATCCTCCATGCTTCTTCAATGTGAGAAGGATGACTGAGATGATTTTCACAACCAAGATGCTCCATTTTCTCCACTCCTCATACTTTTACATTTGATATTTAATGTTGAATGTGTCTGTGTGGATCTCAATACTTCTTCAATCTCTTTGTGTGTGAATATCCTTTCATAAAGAGATTTCCATGCACTAGAATCTCTCGGTGAAACATTCATCCTCTTCATGAATTCTTGTTATGCTGAAATAAATTCAAATCACTTTCTCACATTATGACCTGCCTTGTTGAACCTCACACACAGAACATCATTGTACTCATGTAGAATCTTCTTTTTTCATTTAACACTATCCTTAGCTTGTGCATCTTCCATTTTCCTCATTCTGTCCAAATATTCTATCCATACAAACAATATATCATTAGAGATTAAGGCATTAAGATTGGATCTTCTACATGGATTCTTCTGAGTGTCTTATTTCTTAGTAGTTCTTTTCGATGCACCACCCTTCACCTTTTTGGATTTAGAATCCAAGTTATTCTCATATTTCCATTTTGAAATCTTCTTGGGAAATTTTTTTCACATTATTCCTCTGATTTCTTCCAAAGGACGCTTCCTCATTTTTGCCATGATTCTTTGGTATTGATTTCTTATATGAACATGAACCATTTATATAACCACTCCTATTGCATATATCACAGATGTTATCTAACATTCCAAATCTTTTTGCATTATACATATGTTTTTGGATATGTGGATGTTTCTCGTTCTTCTCTGACTTTCTCCACCATGATATGGGCTTTATATGTGCTTTTACATTTAAAGGATTGTACCAAAAATCTCGTGCACAATTCCCAAATCTATTACAGCACCAGCATTGACCAACAATCTTTAACTTCTTTCCATCTTCTTTATAAGGTTTCTGAATCATCTTCATGATGTGTTGTGTTTTCTGTGAAGAGATATCTTCTAAACACTTTCCCCTATCCACTCTATCTATGGTGATAGTTTTCATCTCACTTTCCTTCATCCAAACTTTTTTATAATTTTTCTTCCAACCTGCACTTTTTGTATAATCATTTTTATAAACATTTATACAAGTTGGTATGGATGATACCTTTACTTTCTCAGCTACTTGTGATGGATCAATGAGTGAATTCATGATCTTCTCATCACATTTTTGAGGTCTTTTGATAGTAGAATACTCCAGTGAACATTGAATACCAACATCAACTATTTCCATCTTTTGTGCAGACTCAATACGTGTCTTATCAAGATTGGTAAACTCAACTTCCAATTATAGACATCTCATATTGAGGATTACTTCCTGGTCTTCAATCATAGTCATCTTCTCATCGCAATCTGTCTTTAACCATTCCAATTCAGCTTCATGAATCTTCACTTTGTTTAGTAACAAAGAGTCAAGGTCATTGATCATCTTGGAATGTTTTTCCAAATATAACTCCTTGACATCATCTCAGTTTTTTAGCTCATCATCATGTGCATGGATCTTCTCTTCTAGAGTCTTATTGACTCCCTATTTTTCTTCAACATATTATAGCCACTTTGAAGAGCTTTCTTCAAATCCCCTCACAGTTTCTTCAAAGGCTCCAACCTGTCTAGAGTTATTTAAACATTAAATAGTTTTTTCGTTTAAGCCATTCACCAACACATCAGTTTCTTCTTCCAGCTAATTTTTATTTTCCTGCATACATTAAAATACTCCAAAAACTACGGATGCACTTTCTTCAGGAATACCATGCAGAATCATTCTTAATCTTTGAACTGATATTTCTTGAGATGTTGTAGATTGATCATCACCACGTGTGCTAGAATTTTCATCATGAGAATAATTTCAAAATTTTCTAACACATACCACTTGATCAGTTGAGGTAGGATGGTTTCCCATCTTCTTGGTGGGGACTTGAGCCACCTTCTCATTACATTCTATTTCTGGTGTGTCTTCAACGTCAGCCAAATATGGAGAACCGGATGGTTTCTCTTCTTTAGATAATAGGGAATTCTTCTTCAATTTTCTCTTCTCTTTCTTTTTCCTGTTTATCATGGTCATGGTAGATATTTCATTCTACACAGAGATAGATGGATCTTTACAAACACTACTCTTAATTATTGACTCTGGAAAGGAGCTCATATTTTCAAAAGAGAATAACATCATTGTAGAGAATCCAACAGAGGTGAACCTCTCTCTAATACCAATTGAGAGGACCGGTTTGGGATATACCTAACACTGAGAGAGGGGTGAATCAGTGTTGGGGACTTTTTTAAACCAATTCAAAATTTTATCCCTGTACCTCTTGACCTGTTAGGATCTTGATTCTCTTACTCTATTTTCCCTGTCGCATATAATAATAGAAAGCAGTAAAAATATGTACACGATATCAATAAGAGTAGATACGTCCTTTTCATGAATGGGTATGACCAATTCATGGATTCTTTATTATAATGTGATATTATTTTAAAATGGAGTGGCTAGGAAAACAATCCTCTATCCAGTGTGCGTCCCTACACATTTGAGGGGGAAGGGAAACAATCCAATCTTCTGGGGCTGGTGAAAACCTAGTCCAACTTGCAGACTCTAGTTTGTTCTTTATACTGCCTATGGAGACAATCTTCTTCCTTCTTCAAAAGGTTATTTCTGCACATGATCTTCTTCACTTCTCTTCATTTGATTACTTTCAAAATAGTAGGCAAGCAATTCTTCTTGTCTTCTTCTTTTCTTCTTCACTAGTGAAAAACCAGCTGCACTAGGACTTCTTCATCTTCTTTAGTGTAATAATAGAATGCAATAACATTTCTTCTTATTTATTAGGAAGAATCACATATACCAATGTGATTATTTAGGAAATGAAGATCGGCTTACATGGAATCCTTAGAGTGAGTTCTTCCCGTATTCATAAATGAATGTGATCATGCATATGGCATGTAGTTGAACTCTTTTCCTTCTTCTTATTCTCTTCACCTCTTCTTGGTGTAGTTATTATTTATGAAATGATATTGCACCCTTTCTTTCTCACACATGAAAAAACTTGTTTTGATTTTTAATATGAGTTACTCCACATGTTCATGTTCATGCATGGAAGCATACATTGAACTCTTCTTCTTCTTCTTGTGTGAGAACCCTCACATAGCCTCTTATTATCTCTTTCATCTTGTGTAAAAACCCTTAATGAATTTGGTTTTTTAAACACACCCTCTTATGAAATTCACCACTTGAGATCGCCTTCTTATTCAAAAAATTCTTCACTTTCCTACCCAGAAGCTGGTAAGAACCTCCCTGAGAAAACTACTTGTCCACCACTTCCTTCTTGCGTGCATTCCTACTTGCTTGCCTACTCAATACTAGCGCACAACCTGCTTGCGCGCCTCCCTACTTGCGCACCTCGGGAAACTTGGGAGACAAAACTTGTGTGGAATAACATGCGTGGAAACACTTGCATGACAACACTTGCACGACATCACTTACATGACAATACTTTTGGGAAAACACTTGCGCGACAACACTTTCCCAACAATAATTGCATGGAAAAACATGCGCGGCAACACTTTCATGGAAAAACTTGTGCGATTAGAGCACTCTCTACTACATGCGAGGTCAGAGCTCAAATTTTTTCTTCTGTTTTGAGCAGTAAAAAATGAGGAAGTTAGTTGTCTATTAATATTAATTTTTCTCAATTGCACGCCACAGAGACTTGCACGCAAATACTTGCGCGCCTCTCCATCACTTGTGCGCCGCTCCTTCACTTGCGCGATAGTTTCTTTACTTTATCATATTTTGATATCGTGGTCTTTTAAATATGACATTCATGAAACATATACTTGTACGCCACTTATACTTGTGCGCCACACTTGCACACCACTTATACATGTGCTCCACACTTGCGCACCCTATATACTTGCACGACACTTTTTGACTTGCGTGCCAATCTTCAAAATGCGCGTCACTTTATTTCTGTTGTCATATTTCTGAAATAATGCTATTTGAAATATGACTTGCGCACCTCTACAGCACTTGTGCACCACCAATTGCGCGCCGCCACTTGCGTGCCGCCACTTGCACACCTCCACTTTCCCGCCTTATTTTTTCCTATGTAATTTTTTGATAGTATGATGTTGAATTTTTTTTCAAAAGAATGCTTCTTTACTATCCCTATCCTTCATACAGCTTGCACCACAAGTTCTCCAAACTTGTGATGATTGTAAAGTACAAACCAGCAAAGTATCTTCTGATGTTTTTCCATTAATTTTGGAATATTAATTTCAAAGTACATCTTCATCCTCAAATCAAATCCTCAATTCCATTGGATTGTTAATTCAAATGAACTCCAATCATCTCTCTTCATCTGAAAGTGGAGGCTTGAAACTTCTTCAAGTACGTGGTTCTCATGCAATCATGAAGTGTCACATGGTCTTATCCAAATCCTATTTCTTCTGCAATCATCCTCATATGGATGATACCTTACCATTCTTCATTGTTGTACTAAATGTGTCACCTTTGACATAAGTTCATTGAACTAAGGATCAGTTCATCAATCGTCTGAATTGATATTCTTAGATGATTGCTCAAGTATGACATCCAATGAAGATATCCAATGCTATGGTTCCATAAAAATTCTCCACGACACCTCACTTCGACCAATCTCCACTAACATTTTTGGTTCTTCTTAATTTTGACGAGTATTAAAAACTATTGACAATAAATACAATATTCATACACAAAGTGGTCCCAAAAAGTAGTACCCACCCTTTTCCGAGTAGCGGGTCCTTCAGAGGAGTTGGATATCCCTTGTCTACATGATACAGTTACAAGGAGTGGGCCCCTACACATTATGTAATCGATACCCAAGGTAGAAGTTAATACTCCCTCGATGGACTGAGGTGTGGGCCACTTCTTACTGGGAGACATAGATATCATGAGTTATACTAGATATGTGGTCCCCCAACTGAACAATGTGTCGAGGAGTGGGCCACTTCTTACTGGGGTGACTTAGATATCTTGAGTTTGTCCAGAGTTTTTCTCCCCCAACTGAACGATGTGTTGATGACTGGGCCTATTAAATTGGATTCCCTTGGTCTTGCCTCAGGCACAAGACTATTATTGTGAGACCTAAAGTTTCAGGCACTAGAGGTAATTATAGTATAATGTTCCCAATGGGGCACATACTTTAGAAAATTTAATTTGGAATATTTTATTTGTAGCTGATGGATTACATCTCTCAGACATGTGCCTCCGGGATGGCCAGTACATTGGTCATGTACTCCTGATCCTTGAGTTACATTTTGAGCCTTCATTGGAAATCCTAGAAATGGCTTGACGTTGGTTCCTTATGTTTCATTGTGACTAAGACGAGTATATCTAGATGACATAGGTATACACATTGGCTTATGCCTTTGTAGAGATGACTATGCATAATCATTGTGGTTTACTTCGTGGTGGTTTTTTGGTTTTTTTCTATTGTGAATTTCAGAGAGACCATCGAGGGTATCAGGGTCCCCTATTGAGTACTAAGTTAATCACCCATGTATGGGCACCGCCATAAAATGTTTTTTCTAGTGTAGACGTTCAACGTTTCGATAGGGGAACTCAGGAAGACGGGACTGACGGATGTTACAATGGTGGACATGGTTTCCAAGGACCACAAGGGGTACGACAGGACTAGGCAGACTAGAAATACTACTTTGGCTTCTAGTTTCTTCAATATTCCTTCAATCAGGTGGGATCTTCTACAGACGGTTGTCGGTGTTCCCTTTGGGCCTTGTTGTTTTCATTTCTATTGTTTGTCTTGTATACTGGACCTATTTCAACACTCAGTGCATTACTTGTTGTTGTAATATGGTTTCTGATTACTCCGTATTCACCTTTCAACTTTCTGGTTTTTGATGTTGAGTGAATGTGTTTACAGGTTTCCAAGAAAATGCCGCCCATTTATAGGTTGACGCCTTCATAGCTTGTCACCAAACCCTGGCCTTCAGGAGGTGAGCTTGGGTTATGTCATAGCTTGGGCCATGGGGGATGGGTTGTGGAACAATAAATAATTTCTATATTTTCTTTGATATATTAATCATATCATTTCCAATCCTTAATGAATAACTAATAATGAATTCACATATATATTTCATTATTCATAATGTAATCATCGAATTCTGAAACATATACTCCTTAATTATCTAAATTTATTCTTGAACCATTACTCAGGATCAAATATCATAGTATTTCCTGAAATATGAATCATTTATTAAGGTTCTTTAACCTTAATCTACCCAAGGTTCTTATGATCAATGTAAAAAATAATTATTAAACATCAAATATTATTTACATTTCATTTATAATATCATTATACATAGTAGTATAACTAGTACTCTCACCGCCTTTATGATAATATTTATGAGATTTCTAATTAAGAAATTGGTTTTCATAATTCCCAAACATTCCACATAAGAAACAATCAAGGTTTACTTTGTTTTATCTTGTTCATTATATGGACTAAGACCAGAAAAGAAAAGTGTGAGAAAAAATATCAGATATTAAAAACACATAAGTAATGTATATTACTTATAATGATTGAATATATGATATGTTAGGTTAAATCAAATATTATTCATCATATTCACATAAAGTCTAGGATTGTAAATTATAATTAGACTTATCCATAGAGACATCCCTAGGAATCCCTCAAAAATAACTCCAGTAACCTCACTAATGATTTAGCATCCTAGTTCCTAAAGTCTACTAAAAATTATCTCTGATACCAACTATAAATAACATAAGCATTAGGTATATTTAAATTACATTAGATCATCATAATACTTAATATATGACATAAATAGAAGCACAATGACTATATTAGTATAGTGTCATTGAAAATTGGGAAACATAAACAACTTGATAATAAGTCATCTACATCTCCTCTTGAGTTTTCCTTTATAACTAGAACCCCCTTTTGATATAACTTACATAACACCATTCTTCATATCCTAGGTAATAGAAATATAAATAGGGGTGATCTCAAATGCTCAATAAGGGTAAATAAAGAGAATATCAAAAATATCTTAAACATAAATTTTTAAAATATGAATATAAATTTTGATAATTATTCCATGAATATAAAATACCCAAATATTGATTCATTAAATAAATCAAGGTAGTTTAGAAGGAATAAATCCTAAATAATAAGAGCCATGACAAAATAAAATTGGTATAAAACATGAAATTTTGGAGAACATATAAGAAATGAAAATCATTTCTATGTTATTCAAGGCACATTTAAAGACTATAAATGTTGAAAAATACATTACTAAATCATGCATACTTATCATTTGATCCCTATATTACTAAACAAGATTTACATTCCATTCCAAACCTGTATTACTGAATCAGATTTACTTACAATTCTATCCTTGTATTTTTGAACCATATATTCTTTCCCTTAAAGACGTCTCTGTATAATGAGATATAAATATTTTCTTAATGAATTAGAGGGAGTCATAGTTCCAACAAATCAAATAATTAAATAATTATTATGTGCGCCATAAAAACATAAATAATTCATTAAATCATAACCCAAGGAATAAAATGGGTTTCTTAAATATCATTTCATCATAACATAACCCATATAAAACTATTTGATTTAATTAATATAATTTCATCTTAAACACAATAAAACCATATGAATAATAGGGATAGTATAATTGATTCATAATCCTATTAGTACATTTTATGAATACATTTATATAAAACATGGACATGGATTTTAAATATACCCCATTAAATTCTTGTGTATAAACTATCATCGAGAATAATGAGAGGGAAAAATTATCCCTTACCGATTTATAACCTATTGAATTCTATGCCTCATAATATAAATAAATTATATATGTATTTAAATATCATGAATTTTATAATAATAATTATAAAAAAATTCATGGGCAGCTTAAACAACACACAAATGAAATAAGTGGAGTATAAGGCATTTGTCCAACATAAATAAAATTGAGAAAAAATAATCCTTACCTTAGGTATGATTTCATTTCTACTTATCCAAAACTACATTATAATTTCTTAAATAATTTTATTAGCTTATTCTAGAACCATAATTATATTTATGATATCATATGTGATGATATTGACACTTTTATAATAATATTTCATTATTACTCTCTTTTTCGTGTTAACTACTTAATATTCCCTTTCAGGATTTTTAATATAATTACCAATTCATTTAAATAGCATATAGAAAAATCATTAAATAATCATAAGAAGGTATTATATATCATATTTGATCATTATATACATTTATATAATCATTTATGAATAACAGACATGTATATGAATCACATCATGTTGTGGAAACAGTTGGCGTACGTAAGCACAAGCGATATAACCACTTCCTTAATAGTAAAAATTACGGATGTGGGTGGTATATTTTTTGTTATACAATCAATATCAAAATAATATATACTTATTACTTCCATAATTAAAACCATCCATGTAAATTTGTGGTGAAAAAATATATTACCCCACGGTGTGGAGATGATATGTCGTATGTATGAGTGTGTGGTGAATTTGTTTGTAGGATGGATAAAAGGAAGAATATGATTATAAAATACAATAACAATATCTCATTGAATATTTTATACTGAATTTATTACTTTATAATGGAAACCATAAATGAAAACAATGTATATGAATAAATGATCTTGATATAGTTGTTAAGGAATATTGCCTCTTCTTCATATATCTCTCCCTAGATCTCCTCTTAAAGAAACTATAGATTGTCTTTAGAGAAAATAAAAACCTATAAAATGTGACTAATGAATTTGAGAAGTGAAATGGGTAGGGTATGACAGATATTAAATACTAAAATTGAAGTGAATATGTGAGGTAGGAGGTGCCTTTTTATAATTTAAGTGAGGGGCATTTTTAAAATATCCAAAAATATTAATTCATAAAGAATTCAAAACCCAACCAAAAACATCAAAAATATCATAGATTAAAATATTAAAGGATATAATGTTATCATAAAATAAATTTTAGGCAAATTTTTATGTCAATTTAAACCCTATATTATCAATTGACCCTTAGTTATCATATTTTTATTTTAACTAAGGTAAAAATTTGTTCAATATTAAAATATTGTAATTTATACTTATTTGATATCACATAGACAGAAAATAAAATACATAGAGAATTTTAGAATATATAATAATTATTTTATATTTTCGAAAATATTTTATGATTTTTAAAGAAATTAATAAAACATTATTTTGACAAAATATCAATATTTTTAATTTTGAAAATATTCATTTTCTGGATTTTTAAAAATATCAAGATAATATTTTACCCTCAAAAAAATATTTTATTATATCCATAAAGGATTAGTATCAACTACATATTAATTATCTTAATATATATATATATATAAATATTTGTAATAACATATATTAGATATTCCCTTAATTACAACAACATTTTAGTGTGATTATTTAATACATGTATTTGTTGTAAAAATATTAAAAATAAAATACTATGAAAAAGATAAATCAACTAGATTTCATAGGAAAACATATAGATGAAAATATCTTATAAAAAATACATTATTAAAAATGTTATACTTATTAAAACATGAATGTGAACAGTTTAACATCACTTTTAATAAAATAATTTAAGGGTCATAATCATTTCCATATAGCTCCAAATGGTTAATAAATCAACCCTTGGATTATTATTGCCGTGAAATATTCTACCATTAATATTTTTAAACTATTTTGTTCTTTTAATGGTTATTATAATTTTAATAAAATTTATTTTATTTATTTTCATTTTATTAAATGTTATTTGATTCGTCATTTTGTAAGCATTTAATGTTATTATTTATTCTAAAAATATATATATGTTAAAATTATGTAGATTATTTTATTATATTTCTAGATACTATTTATCATAGAATTTATCTTATATTTATCACTATATTAAAATTATTCTACTTATAAGAGATTATAGGTTGACATGTTGTCTCATTATTTTAGTTTAATAATATATATATCATTTCCATGGAGAAGAGTCCATTAAATGAGTCAATTCCAATAATTACATGTTAAGGGTAGTATTTTATTAATCCAATTGTATTTTTAGTTTTTAGGTTTATTTAATTTTCCTTATCATATTATTTGTTACCCTAAATTACCTCATTTATCTTTAATAGCGATAAATAAAAATTATCAAAGTTATTATTCATAAAATTCAAAAACTAAAATTACAATTTTTACATAATTAGTAACCAATATTTAAAAATATGGAATACATGTATCAATATGACAAACATAGACATTTTGGTAATTAAATTAAATAGAATTCCATTGGGGGAACGAAAAACAGGTTTTTAAAAGTTAAAATTTTGAAAAGATTGAAATGTTTTACCTCAAACTTCATTGTAAAATTAATGAATGTTACCAAAATTATATCAAATGATAAAACTATATTCAATTTTTTACATTAAAACCATTCAATAAAATAATTTATCCACAAAAATTATTTTTATTAATATGTTGTTTTAATTATAATTTAGTGTATTTTTATTATTCATCAAAAGATGAAATTTTTTAGAAAAATATCAAAAAATCTTCCAAAGTAAAATTTTATAGACCACATCTAAATATCATGATTATGTTGTTAAATATAATATTCAAAAGTGTCTGAATGATAATTAAAACGGGAGCACCATCAAAATGAGGTAAAACTGCATGTTTTAAAAAATACAACTTTTATATGAAAATTTAAATTTGTTCTTATATCAAGTCTAGAAAATGAATAAGATAAGATATGAACATTATAATTAATATATTACAGATATATTACATTAATAAAATCCATCAGAAGTGATTTTTTTATTTTATAAACACACATATTAGCCTTTAAACAGTTATTTAGAATAATGATAATATTGTTCATACCTTCCATTATAATGACTAGTTTATAGGGTAACATAAAAATATTTTTTTGTTCACTTACAATCAGTCTTTTGTGAAATTAATTCTATCAAATGAACTTTCAATTTGGTGTAACACAAACCTGGAATAGGGTTTTGTAAGAACAATGTTTTTTCTGTGAAAGACTTTGGAATATTCTTAATGTTATTCCAGAGCAGCGCCTTCAGACGGCGTGCGATTCCGTGCCCAGAGTGTCCGAAATTAAATTTTTAGTGCGTTCACATTGGAAACACGAAATAAATGGGATAACTCCTAAACGGTGATCCAGATAAGATATTCGAGTGTACGGATGGGTCCAGAATGGGGTGTTTACCCTAGGAACGACATAAAGAGTGTCGGCGCGGGACATTTAGACCCCTCGCCCACTTCTGGAACATTAAACGGATTAATTAATTAATTAATTAATTCGTTTAATGTCTTAACTGAAGTATCTCTTAAACGGTGGCTCGGATTGGAAAACCGAGGGCATCATTGAGTTTGGATCGTGTCGTTTACCCTAGGAGGGGAGTAACTTTTTCTAGAGTGGTCCGTTTGTGAAAAACGGCCCCATATGCGTTTTTGGTAATTTGGCGGCTTTGGGCATTTAATTTTATAACTTTTGAATTGGGGTCTCGGATTAAAATTTCGAGACCTCCGTTGCATTTAGAGCGTGGATTTTACCCTAGGGGAGGCTTAACCTCGACCCTTTCAGATGTTTGAGATGCGGGTTAAATTTGGGGGTTTTAAATTAATTAAAATTTAATTAAGTTTTTCTTATTTATACCCTAACCCCACCCATCTCCATCCCCTTTCACCTGGTAGAAGAGATCAACCAAGAAGGAGAAGTTCCTCATCCCCTCCCCTCCGGAAAGGCAACTCCGGCAAGGCAGCGGTGCGGCCGGCGGATCGTCGCGAAGCTTCGGGTGAAGCACCGCGTGGTAGGAGGTTTTTGTAGCGCTTTTATTTCTGAACCATCTTTCAAGCTCAATAATATGTGTCGATTGTTGTTGATCATTGAATCAAATCCCATAAACGCCTAGTAGATTTTATTCTCTTTCCATCACTTGTTTCACTTCTTAAAACATAGTTCCGAGGCACCCGCAGACGTCCGCCAAAGTTTGCGGGTTTTTGAAGGTTCCAGTCGCGATTCGGCCGGTCTATAGGTGGACGGTGAGCTGAGGCGAGGCGGTGTCGGCCGGGGCACGTGGGCGGCGAGCAAGCGCCGGGCGGAGGCGCGGGATCCCTCAGTGGAGTGGCAGCGACCAGGGGAGGCCGCCGTGCAGGTGGCCGGTCGGCGTGCAGCGGGAGGAGACTGCGGTCTACGGACCCCGGCTGGCCGACCGGGACTAGCATTTTGCGGGTCCTGTTGGGAGAAGAAGACCGGACTTTCGGCCTATCTAGTTTTATTAAAAAAAAGAAAATACAATCAAAAAATGGATAACGATTTAATAATAATAAAATAATATATTATTATTATTATTATTGTAAAATGATTTATATTTTAATAAATCATATACTGGGATTCGTTTTCGCGAGCTGTCTACGGCAGCGCGTGCCTCAAAATGAGAGGAAGAATTTGATATGGTTTCAGGTGATTGTAATCCCCGAGACAGGGGCATCAGAATCACGACACGCTGTCAAACGGTTGGGCGTTTTTTCTGGGGATTCTTGTTTTGGACGGCGCAGACACATCCAACGTCCGAATTCAGCACCGTTAGTGGTGTTGCGACCCTGGCGTCAAGGCAGAGGTTTCTAGGGAGGTTTCAGGTGACGAAACTGGAGTTGAGGTGTGGGACCCACAGGCTGTCTTTTGAGCTGCGAGCAACGTTTAGTGACTTTCTCATCAGAAGTCCATTCGGGGCATGCGGGTAGTCGATTCATGATGTTTTTTCGAGGGGATTGCAATGGTGCAATCTACACACCCTAATTCTGCATGATGGTGTGGGCCCCACGAGGGTCATTTGGGTGTTGACGGTGATTTATCCATCTCTATCACCGGGAAACCATTTTGGACATTGAATACTCCATCTTGTGTACTTTTTCGAGAGGATCGCAACGGTGCGATCCATTGGCAGTGCTTCAGGACCGGGGTGCGGGTCCCGCATGGTACCACTCAAGCGCGGTAAGCCGGAAAGCATCTTTTTATCCGAATATCCATTGCGCTCAAGTGAGCAGTCTTTTTTACATGTTTTCCCGAGGGGATCGCAATGGTGCGATGCACCCGACTGTTTTCGGGGCCGAGGCTTAGGATCACGGGACGTCGTTCGGGCGTGAGGCGGTGTTAGTGACTTTTCTGTCGGATATTAGTTTTAGGAGAGTGATTATACGATCTCACATGTTTTTCCGCGAGGATTACAATAGTGTAATCTGTTCAGGTGAGTGGAGCCTCATACGCGATCTTATTAAATGTGGAAATGTGAAGGTTCCCCGGAGGTGGTTCTTCTACTATGTTTGCAGCGGACCCTTGGCGTGTGATTCGGTGCACTCCCGTGTGAGTGAATTAATGCTTGAATATATTTTGTTGGTTGTGCCCCAGTTGTTGAGGCGGAAAGTTGGAGATGTTATGTCACATCTTCATGATGACGTTGGGTGTCGTGTGCATGATAGCCCTTGGGCAGAAAATAAAGTATACTATGGGAGTATACGAGAGCGCTTTGAGGTATGTGTAGTTTGTACATGAGACTGTTTGTGCGTTTGGTTGGGGATTGACTTGGGGCCACATGTCATCTGGTACCTATGTGCGTTCCATGCTCTACTTTGTGTACATTGACCTCTCGCGATGTAGAGGGTCCCTTGGTTCTCGTTTGTTGACTAGGGGTGTTGAGTTTTTCCCCCGACTCTGTGCTCGATGGTTTGGATCAGCAGGGTTGAGTGGTTTCCCCTGGACTTGTTCTGGAGTCAGATGGTTGTGTGATACCCACTCCGTGATTGGTTGTCCAGTGTTGTACCATCTAGTAGAGTTGGCCAGAGCAGTTCTGGATTTACCCTCTAGCAGGGCTGGGCAGTGGGTTACTCATCGACTTCTCAGGGTTTACCCTCTAGAAGAGACTAGGCAGGGGGTCACCCGACGACTATTGAGGGTCTACCCTCCAATAGGGCTGGGCAGGGGTTTTCCCGTCATCTCATTCCAGGACTACCGTCCAGAAAGGCTGGGCAGTGGGTCACCTGTCGACTTGTTCAGGGTTAACCCTCTAGTAGAGACTAGGCAGTGGGTCACCTGACGACTCTTGAGGTTCTACCATCCAGCAAGGCTGGGCAATGGGTCACCCTTCGTCTTGTTCCGTGTTTACCCTCCAGTAGGGTTGGGCAGTGGGTCACCCGCCGACTTCTTCTAGGTTTACCCTCTAGTAGAGACTCGGTAGTGGGTCACCTGATGACTCATTCCAGGACTACCCTCCAGCACGGCTGGGCAGTGGGTCGCCTGATGACTCATTCCAGGTTTACCCTCCAGTAGGGATGGGTAGTTGGTCACCTAATGATGTATTATGTTTTACCCTCCAATAGGGCTGGGCAGTGGGTCACCCTATATCATATTATGTTTTACCTTCCAGCAGGGCTGAGTAGTGGGTCACTCATTGACATTCCAGACTCAGTCCTTTATACTAGTCTAGTCTGTGGCTTTCCTCCTTGATTATAGGAGCGAGACCCTTGGTAATATGGGTCAGTGATGGAACGACCTAGACATTGAGGAGACCTGTCGACTGCAGGACAGTGACGAGGTGTGGTTGACATTCCCCAGAACTCTCAGGTACGGGGTTGCTTCCCCCCACCGAGATGCATTCTTGTGATGCGACCTAAAACCGTGCGGGCGAGTCAGTGCCGCCCAAAGTGGATAGTGTCGAGGTGCGGTGGTTTGTGACCCTTGACTTTTTGTTCGGGGCAGACATGCGGGATTCTCGGAATCGATGATGGTGTTACATCTCGTACAGTTGGTGACTCACTTTCTTAGGATGAGTTACGGTATGGAGATCCCCTTACGATCCTGTTTGGGTTTCTTGACAGACCATAAATTTGTATATTCCTCGTTCCAGTACCCTCTTCTTTTGCTTGGTTACTCTCCCTCTTGGAGAGATGAAGACGCGCGGGGTATGTCACGTGTTTTCCGTGTCTAGCTTCTCGTGGTTGGATGAGTCTACTCTCATGATATAGGTAGCGAAGACTCGATGAGAAGTTCATCTTCTCACCGTTTCCATCTCCTTTTGTCTGGATGAGTCTACCTCCTTTCTCTTACTAGGTTGAGCTGGACTCTTTACCTCTTTACTCTCAAATGCACTCTCAGTTGTACTCCATTAATTTCTTGTTCGATCTACTTCTCACCCTTCGGCACGTACTTTGTTACTCCTTCGAGCCTTTGGGGTATCCTACTGGGTAGTTTTATACTCACCCCTAGTTGGGATTTGCCTTCACTTGGTGTGCCCTTGCAGACGACGGACAGGTTGGTCGTGACTTCAAAGGAGATTAGGAGTTCGGGAGCTTGGACCGCTTGCGGTAGACGTAACCAGGTTCCATGTGGGATACTCGTCAGCTGTTTCTTTTTTTTACATATTGCCGGGTTGTGGCACCCTTTCTGGTTGGGCGTGTGTTTTGCCCCTTTTTCCTTTTCATCACTTTAATTGTACTATTTAGGGGTTGATGCACACTTTTGGTATATATATATCAGTTGTTCGTTTACACTACTCGTCTTTTCTCTTTTACTCTGCACTTTTGCATTGAGTGTGTCGCGCGTGTGTGTGTACAGGTACTTAGGAAAAGGCCTCCCCGAGTTATTGTGCCTTCGGCGCTGGTCGCCGGCCCCTAGCCAATGGAGGCGGGCTTGGGGTAGTTGCAGCTCGAGCCCAGGTAGGGTCGGTCGTGACAAAGTGGTATCAGAGGTGGTTCATTCCTTGGGACATTATTTTGACGTCCCTAAAAAGGAATTGGTTGGGATTTAGGGAAACAGTGTTAATGTGTCTCGAGAGTGGCTCTTAGGCTAGGGAGTCTAGTGATGGTGTTGCGGCCGACGTATCCATTCACTAGGACCCTGATAACCCGCTTGTTGACTCGGCATGCTGAGACACATGTAGCAGGGAAAATTGTTTTGTGCATCACATAGGATTGAGTCTTTTACTGTCCTTCTTGAGTCAGCTCCCCATCGTTGTTATTGGTATATGCATTTATGCTCATCTGATCGTGGAACTTCTTGATAATATTCAGGATTTATCCATGAAGACAGCCAGCCAAGATACCATCTTTGGTTCGTGATGATGACCCTGTGATATATGAGGCCTCAGTCTAGGACCCATCATGCAAGCCCCTTTCTCCGGGTGGGCCGGTATTAGCACCCCCACATGTTGAGTAGCAGATAGCTTCAGCAGAGCAGGTTGAGCTTTAGCGCAGGTTGAGCATGCTCCATGAGTTCCAACGGCAGAGACCGCTGAGGTTCAGTGGTGAGCTAGACCCTCAGGCAGTAGAGGTTCAGCTGGAGACAGTGGTTCTCCTTTTCAGGCTTGAGCATACGCCGACAGATCTCATGGTGGCTTTGGCCGCCAGCCTTTTTGCGGAGCATCATGACGTTGGGGGAGTCTGGTGACTCAATTTCATGACGAGTCGTCGCTTTCGTTGGGAGACTTTCAGTCTTTGTTCCATGAAGAGTTTTTTACCTCCTACATGCGCTCCTTTTGGATTCAGGAGCTCCTTCAGTTCGGCAGGGAGGGATAACGGTGGCTGAGTACACGGCTAGTTTCGCAGACCGTGCACACTTTTACCCGGACATGGTCCATGATGACAACCTCCGAGCGTGGAAGTTTGAGTAGGGTCTCTGCCAAGAGATTAGTGATGTCATTGTACCCTTGGGAATTTCCACATATGTCAGGGTGCTAGAGAAGGAGCTGGTGACAGAGGGCTTCTTGTCACGTTCTAGAGTTGGTGGTGGAAGCAGTCATGTCGGAGCCGAGACGTCTACCGCAGCTAGTGGGAGTCGGCAAGCAGAACCTCGATGCAGGTGGCTTTCTGAAAACCGGACTCAGGGGCATGGTCGTACACCACAGGGGTGTTGGAGGGCACCAGAGCAGCGCGAAAAGAGTCGGTGCTATGCTTGCGGTGTGTGAGGTCACTTGGCATAGGACTGCCCGACCAGGCATGCGGAGAGCTTCGGGCAGGCAGCAGGTGCACCACCACGACAGAGGCAGAATCTTGATCGGAGTAGTACCCAGAGGGGTAGTGCTAGTAGAGGAGTGGGAGGAGCTGGTTGTGGGGGGCGGCTTTACGAGTTCTTCTCATCACCACTAGGCGGTCCACGACAGGCTCCAGGAGCTGACATTTGGGACCACTGACAGCTGTTATCTTTGAATGTCTATGATCCTGCTGATCATCGGATGATGGGAGGTACCCCTTGTGGCTCTTATGCTTTTTTCAGTAGAATTGGTAGACATTTTGTGTGAAATGCTTTTCTTCCTACTACTTTCTTGAGGTGTTACCAGGGTGGTGCAAGGCGTCGATGTAACCATGTGTCGGTAAGGTAGAAAGGTGTGGGACCTTTTTCTTTAGTCAATGGTGTCGAATCCTTCCCCTTTCGAGCGTGTAAGAGAGTATTGTATTAGAGATATCGACTATGAAACCTTGCGTGACCAGATATCCTTGGGTGTTTCACCATATGGATATTCTGAAGGAGGGAATCACAGGGCATTACTCCAGGTGCAAGCGGTGATTCCAGTCGCGGAATGCGATATAGAGGTTCGGTTGGGAAGGTGAGTTACCTCGGGGGTCCTTCAGAACGTTAGAGACCGTGCGAAGGGATGGCGAGGTTCCATGCTGCCTTACCCTAACCCCAAAAGCCGTTTTGGGTGCATAGAGTCTCCCGCATGACTCACCTGGGGAGATGTGTGCGTGCTCCCATGCTATTCATCGGCGAGGGCAGAACTCACCTGAACAGATCAAATCCTTTGGTCTGTGTGTGTTGGCATAGAGCTATGTGAGAGTTCTTCTGGGTACAGAAAAGCCAGGTGTGGGCTTAGTACCCTGAGTTGTTCCCTGGTTTTTCTTTTCAAGGATTAAAATATTGAAGGATGGAATGATGTAAGAATCCATTTTTTTCTGTGAAAGAGTATGGAATATTTTTTATGTTATTCCAGAGCAGCGACTTTAGACGGAGTGCGATTCTGATCCCCGGAGTGGCCGGAATTAAATTTTCAGTGCGTTCACACTGAAAATGCCAAATAAATGGGATAAATCCTAAAAGGTGATCCAGATCATAGATCAGAGTGTATGGATGGGTCCAGAATGGGGTTTTTACCCTAGGAACAACATAAAGCGTGTCGGCGTGGGACGTTTGGACCCCTAGCCTACTTCTAGAACGTTAAACAGACAAATTAATTAATTAATTAATTCGTTTAGTGGAATAACTGAAGTATCTCTTAAATGGTGGATTGTATTGGAAAACTGAGGGCATCGTTGAGTTTGGATCATTCCGTTTACCCTAGGAGGGGTGTACGTTTTTCAGGTGCGGCCCGTCTGTGAAAAATGGACCTAGGGGCGTTTTCGTAATTTGGCGGCTTTGGGCGTTCAGTTTTATAACTTTTGAACGGGGTCTCGGATTAAAATTCTGAGACCACTATTGCACTCAGAGATTTGTTTTTACCCTAGGGGAGGCTTAGCCTCGACTCTGTCGGATGTTTCAAACGCGAGTTAAATTTAGGGGTTTTTAATTAATTAAAATTTAATTATGTTTTTCTTATTTAAACCCTAACCCCACCCCTCTCCTCCCCCTTTCCCCTGGAAGAAGTGCTCAAACAAGAAGTATAATCTCCTCTTCTCCTCCTCCCCTCTGGCGAGGCAACTCCGGCAAGGTAGCGGTGCGGTCAGCGGATCGTCGCGAAGCATCGGGCAAAGCCCCACGATGTAGGAGGTTTTTGTTGCGCTTTTATTTCCGAACCATCTTTCAAGCTCAATTATATGAACCAATTGTTGTTGATCGTCAAATCAATGCCCATAAATGCGTAGTATATTTTATGCTCTTTCCATCTCTTTTTTCCGTTCGTAAAACCGTGTTCCGAGGACCACGCAGACGTCCGCCGAAGTTTGCGGGTTTTTGAAGGTTCCAGCGGCGGTTCAGCCGGGCTTCTAGCGGACGGTGAGATGAAGTGAGGTGGTGCAGGTCGGGGCTCTTTGGCGGCGAGAGAGCGCCAAGAGGAGGCACGGACTCCCTCATCTGAGCGGCAGCGAGCAGGGGAGGCCGGCGCGCAGGCGGCCGGTCGGTGTGCAGCGGGAGGAGACCAGGGTCTACGGACCCCGACTGGCCGACCAGGACCCGCCATTTGCGGGTCCTGTTGGGAGAAGAAGACCGGTCTTTCGGCCGGTCTGGTTTTATAAAAAAAACAGAAAATAAAATCAAAAAAAGGTATAAGGTTATAATAATAATAATAATAATAAAAATAAAAATATATTATTATTATTATTATTATTGTAAAATGATTTATATTTTAATAAATCATAAACTGGGAGTCGGTTTCACGAGCTGTCTACGGCGGCACGTGCCTCTGAATGATAGGGATAATTTGAGATGGTTTCGGGTGATTTTAATCCCCGATACAGGGGCCTTGGAAGCGTGACACGCCTTCAAGCGGTTGGGCGTTTTTTCTGGGGATTTTTGTTTTTGACGGCGCAGACACATCCAATGTCCGAATTGGGCGCCGTCAATGGTGTTGCGACCCTAGCGTCGAGGTGGAGGTATCTAGGGAGGTTTCAGGCACCAAAACCGGAGTGGATGCATGGGCCCCATAGACCGTCTTTTGAGCTGCGAGCAACGTTTAGTGACTTTCTCATCGGACGTCCCTTTGGGGCGTGCGGGCATTTGATTATGGATGTTTTTCCGAGGGTATTACAGTGGTGCAATCCGCCTTCCCTAATTCTGCATGATGGTGCGGGCCACATGAGTGTCATTTGGGCTTTGACAGTGATTTTCCATCACTATCACCGGGAAACCATTTTGGATAAGTGAATAGTCCATCTTGTGTACTTTTTCGAGAGGATCGTAATGGTGCAATCTGTTGGCAGCGCTTTGGGACCGAGGTGCAGGTCCCGCGAGGTACAACTCATGCGCGGTAAGTCAGAATGAATCTTTTTCTCCGGATATCCATTGCACTCAAGTGAGCAGTCTTATTGACGTGTGTTCTCGAGGGGATCGCAATGGTGCGATGTGCCCGACTGTTTTCGGGGGTGAGGCTCGGGATCACGGGACGTCATTCGAGCATGAGGCGATGTTGGTGACTTTTTCATCAGATATCCGTTTGAGGTGAGTGAGTTGTCGATATTGCATGTTTTTCTGTGAGGTTTACAATGGTGTAATCTATTCAAGCGAGCCGAGCCTCATACGTGATCTTATTAAATGTGGGAATGTGAAGGTTCCCCGGTGGAGGTTCTTCTACCATTTTTGTAGTAGACCCTTTGCGTGTGATCGCGTGCACTCTCGTGTGAGTGAAGTAATGCTTGAATATATGTGGTTGGTCGTTCCCCAATTGTTGAGGTGGAAAGTTGGAGATGTTACGTCACATCTTCGCGTTGATGTTGGGTGTCGTGTGCACGATATCCCTTGGGCTGCAAATGAAGTATACGCTGGGAGTATACGGGAGCGCTTGGAGGTATGTGTGGTTTGTACCTAAGAATGTTTGTGCGCTTGGTTGGGGATTGACTTGGGGACACACATCGTGTGGGCCCCATGTGCGTGCCATGCTCTGTTTTGCATACTTTGACCTCTCGCGACGTAGAGGGTCCCTCGGTTCTCTTTTGTTGACCAGAGGGGTTGAGTTTTTCCCCCGGCTCGGTGCTCGATGGCTTATATCAGTAGGTTTGAGTGGTTTCCCCTGGTCTTGTTCCGGAGTCAGATGGTTGCGCGATACCCACTCCATGTTCAGTTGGCCAGTGTTGTACCATCCGGTAGAGATTGGTAGAGCAGTTCTGGGTTTACCCTCCAGCGGGGCTGGGCAGTGGGTTACTCATAGACATCTTTGGGTTTACCCTCTAGCAGAGACTAGGCAGTGGGTCACCTGATGACTCGTGATGGTCTACCCTCCAGCAGGGCTAGGCCGTGGGTCGCCCATCGTCTCGTTCCATGTCTACCCTCCAGTAAGGTTGGGCAGTGGGTCACCTGTCGACTTGTTCAGGGTTTACCCTCTAGCAGAGACTAGGCAGTGGGTCACCCGACGACTCTTGAGGGTCTACCCCTCCAGAAGGGCTAGGCAGTGGGTCGCCCATCGTCTTGTTCCGGGGTTACCCTCCAGCAGAGCTGGGCATTGGGGTAACCTACTGACTTCTTCCAGGTTTACCCTCTAGCATAGAATAGGGAGTGGGTCTCCTGAAGACTCATTCCAGGTCTACCCTCCAGCAAGGTTGGGTAGTGGGTCTCCTGACGACTCATTCCAGGTTTACCCTCTAGCAGGGATGGTCATTGGGTCGCCTGATGATGTATTATGGTTTACCCTCTAGTAGGGCTGGGTAGTGTGTCACCTGATATCATATTATGTTTTACCGTCCAGCAGGGCTGAGAAGTGGGTCACTCATTGACATTCCAGACTCAATACTTTCTACTAGGCTAGTCTGTGGCTTTCCTCCGTGATTACCATAGCAGGACCCTGGTTTATATGGGTCAATGATAGAATGTACTAGTCTTTGAGGAGTGCTCTCGACTGCGGGGTAATGACGAGGTGTGGTTGACTTTCCCTAGAACACTCAAGTATGGGGGGCGCTTCCCCCCACTGAGACCCTTCCTTGTGACGCAACCGAAAACCGTGCGGGTGAGTCAGTGCCACCAAAAGCGGATAGTGTCGAGGTGCAGTGGTTTGAGCCCCTTGACTTGTAGTTCGGGGCAGACGTGCGGGATGTGGGGCATCGATGATGGTGTTACTTTTGGGACTATTGGTGACTCAATTTCGTGGGCTGAGCTACGTGATGGAGATCCCCTTATGATCATGTTTGTGTTTTTTGACAGAGCATATATTTGTATATTCCTCGTTCTAGTACCCTTTTAATGGGCTTGGTTACTCTCCCTCCAGAAGAGGTGAAGACGCGCGAGGTATGCCACGTGATTTTCCGTGTCTATCTTCTCAGGGTTGGATGAGTCTACTCTCCTGCTATAGGTAGCGAAGACTTGACAAGAAGTTCATCTTCTCACCGTTTCCAGCTCCTTATGCCTGTATGAGTCTACCTCCTTTCTCTTGTTGGGTTGAGCTGGACTCTTTACCGTTGTACTCTCGACTGCACTCTCGGTTGTTCTCCCTTACATTCCTGTTCGATCTACTGCTCACCCTTCGGTACCTCCTTTGTTGCTCCCTTGAGCCTTTGGGGTATCCTACTGAGTACATTTATACTCACCCCTACTTGGGCTTTTCCCACACTTGGTGTGCCCTTGCAGACGATGGACAGGTTGGTCATGACTTCAAAGGAGCTTAGGGGTTTAGGAGATTGGACCGCGTGCGGTGTTCGTATCCGGGTTCTAGGTGGGAGACCCGTCATCTGTTTCTTTTTGTTTACTTGTTTCCGAGTTGTGGCACCCTTTCTGGTTGGGCGCGTGTTTTCCCCTCTTTCCTTTTCAGCACTTTACTTGTACTGTTTAAGGGTCGATGCACATTTTTGGTATATATATAGGAGTTTCTATTTTAATCTACTCATATTTTCACTTTTACTCTGAACTTTTTCATTGTGTGTGTTGCGTGTGTGTGTACAGGTACTTAGGCAAAGGCCTCCCCGGGTTATTGTGCCTTCGACGCTGGTCGCCAGCCCCTGGCCTATAGAGGCGGGCTTGGGGTTGTTGCGGGTCGAGCTTGGGTAGGGTCAGGTCGTGACAGGTTTCCTATACTGTAAGTTAATACATTGTTGTGCATACAAGAATCTAATCCTATTGTTGAGTACAACACAAGACATTGAATAAATTAAAAATAATATATCTTCACAAATCTAAGGTTGATACATCTAAATTATAATATTCTAATATAATGTAATAATCGTAACTATAATCTATATTTTTACTTATGTTTCTAATTTTAATCACGCCTTACAACTATAATAATGTAATGCTAGTATCTCCCAAATTCTTAGATGTTATTTTGTTGATGTAATAATACGTATCCCCATAAAATGGGAAATGAAAACATCGTTCACGTGTATGGTGTATTGTCGCCTCGTGAATCGATGTAATTATTTTTATATCATCGAATGTAATGGTTATTCCTGATTATTTGTTTTATATTTATATAATATATTCTATAAATGATAAACAATCATGGAAATTAACATATCATATAACCTCTTTCTTTACTATTGTGTAAGATGGTCTACCATCTCAAGATGTCATACGATTCATTTTTGGTTAACTCATCCCATGGATGGTATATGTATGTGTATTTAAATAAATAATATTATTTTTATGATATAATTATCAAAATTAAATGTTAAAATATCACTTACCTTCCTTCCATCATGATCCTTGAAAATTGGAAATGTTGCACATGCGTACGTAAGGCCTTCCATCTCCTTGATTGTATCATGTATCATTTTTCATAACCATGTTTAATGGGTGTTTATAAAACTATAATTGATGTAAAAATATTATAATTATTTCATGCATAAAATTATATAGAAATTTTAATAATGAACCTTTTTATCCTGGTCAACACAGCGATGCCATTTTGAAATTATGAACCAAGCTTCGACCAAACACTCAAGGAGGACATAATTGACTAAGTAATTAAATACATCTTTAAAATAAATAATTTATGTAGTTTAATTATATGTGAATAAAACTAGATAGTGATCTTGTGAAAAATAAATTGAAATAATTTTATTATATCAAAGATAAGTAACATACCTGGAAAATTATAGACTCAAGATAAGGGTTTTATATAACAACATCCTTCTTTGAGACATATATCCTTTTATACACATTATTTATTTTAAATTGTGTATATACTACCAATTTAAATATTATATAATGAATCCTTCATAATTTTTTATATTTTATGTTATAATTAAATTAATTCATTAATAGATGTTATTATTATTAATTAATCAATGCATTAAGGGTTTATGATTCAATCTCATTTTAATCCGGATTTTTTATACATTCATTTACATTATAATAAATTATTTTAAAATTATCAAATAAAACCCTTCATTTTTATTCTCTTATTTTTACTCATGAAATTATTATTTAATTGTACTATTTTACTCTATTTTTAATTAAAATTATAGAGAAAATGTTTTTTAGATAAGATTACTTTATTTCTATTTTTGGTCAAAAACCTCAATTTCATCAATATATATGTTTTCTAAAAATATTTTAATTATTATTTATAACACTCTCAAAATTATGTATTAAATTAATTTTGACCCATCTTTGAATTTTTATAAAATCATTTTAATGTATTATTATTTTCATTTTCTAAATGAGAATCTTTTTATCTTTCTATAACAATTTGAATTGAATGTTTTGTAATGACAAACAGTATATATGGAATTACCCCCATATTGTACACTCAATTCATTGTAGCTTCCTTTATAATTTCTCATTTTTATTTCTAAATATTATTTTGTATAATATTTTGGGAATTTTAAAATTATGATGATGTGATTTCAAATTCAAAAGGATATTTTTATCAAGAAATATTCCATTTATTTTTTTGAGGATGTTTTCATTAACAATGAAAACCTTTAATGTTAGGGATTGATTCAAAATTGTATATATATGTATCTATAATATATATCTATATTATTCTCCCTTAATTTAATGGCGGTAATTAATTTTTTATGCTCATCTTTCAAAAGCCTTCATTAGTAAATTTAAAATTTATTATGATATAATAAAATATTATCCCAACCCAATTTCTTTCCATACGTAATTATTTTTTTGATAACCTATTATTGATTTTGGTTTTGTGCAATACATAATCATGAATATGTTATAATAGGATCTCCCATAAATCCCACCAATGCATTTCGAAAAGCATTACATTCATGAGGCATCATATATGGGATTATAGTGTAAACCTAATTCCTTATGAGACATTGTCCACGATTTGATATTCTATAGGTAGTTATTAATGACTCGTGATTATGTCATCTGATATTATTTTTCAAAATTTACATTTATTTCATGTTCTTTTAATACCATATAATTTTTTTCAGGATTTCATGTGAGTAATATTGAGCTTTTTCTTTTATGATATCATGATATAACATTTTCTCACATGTTTTCTTTCATTTTCATGTTTATTGACATACATGTATTTTAAGCTCTCCCATTTTTCTATATATTAACCCAACATATCCCATTTAGTTTTAAGATATATAAATGACTTATGATCTCATTATATAGAGAGAAATAAATATTTTTTTAGAACCACATTCATGTATTACAGAACTAGTCATCAAAATATGCTAGGAATCAACATATTTTAGTTGTAATTATTTCTAGTTTATTTTAAAAATCATGGAACAATATAGGTAAATGTCTTGGATTATTAAAGTTGGTATAAAATAAATTTTTAGTTATTTCTGGGTATTATGACTTGAATTGTTTATTTTGAACCTTGGGGATATGTATAAAGATATGAATAATTATATAAAAATATCCTATATTTTTGGTGAAATATATATTGAGTGAGAGGGCTATAAGAAATTAAATCCTTTACTAGATACTAAATGTGGTTGTTGATCAAGCATAATTGTATTAACGAGAAATACCACATAAATGGGTATGCACATAATGAATTAATTGTCCCGTTGTGAATGAATACATTCCTTATTTTACACTATGTTTTATACTCTTGGATGATATGTTTTGGAAATTCACAAACTCTTTAAAAATTAGTATAAAGACCTGAATAAATTGTTAGGTTAGAAAAAATAACCAGAAATGTTATAATGGATAACTAATATGGAAACATAGATACACAAAATTCAATATATACATATCATTTATAATTTATTCCTTCCATTTGTTTAATTTTCAGCATTTTAGATTAATATATTATCATCTTTCTTATTTCATTATTTTTAATATATTGATGGTAAATAAAAAATTCATGATAACAACCAATGTGATGGGAAATATAATGATTTTTATAACAAGATACATAAACAAATGGTAATAGAATTTAGACATCTAATGTTCCTTAAAATTGATCTATCTCAAATTATAATAATCAACTAAAACATTTTTCAATATCTAAACACATTAATAAAGAGAAGGATCACATATCATAGAAGTTAATGTGTTAAATATGTTAAATAAACAAATATTTTATTTTATAAATGTCAGAAATGATGGAAGAATCATAATAGAACATACCTTAATACAATAGAATTATCCGTTATATGTGGAAAAAGGTTGTCAAAATTCAGCTAATTTCTATATAAGAATGACGATTCATGTCTAATAGATCCTGGGAAATACTGATAAATATAAGTCACAACTACTGGTTTATTGTCATTGATGTGGGTAATATGTTCTATATTTGAGAAAATTGCATCATAAATTGATTATTAAAAAAGGGTCAATGTTTTGAATATCATTTGTGTGGAATGATTGATGTGTTAAAAAATTTTAATTCATTATTCTTGTTTTTTAATTGTTTTTTAATGGAATAATGATACATTTAAGGACCATTTTACTATAGTTTTTTATTATTATATTTATGAATATGTTGAATGGTACAAATGAACACGAAATAAAATATAATGGTAGAGAAATATTTAATATAAAAACCCCATTTAGGAAAAGATAATATTTTATATTTAATTGATTTTGATAGTAAATCATAATTTTATGTTTTGTAGGAAAAAATAAACTGTAATGGATGATTTGGTGCTTAAAAACTAATATGATGATTAATGTTATTTTGAGTATTTATGTCATATTTTAAGTGTTTTATATGAATTTTAAAACTATAGTTTTAGGTAAAGGACTACCAACCTATCAGGTGACAACCCATCACATCTAGCAAGGCCACGAAAATTGATCACACAACTGTAGGGTGGTATGGGTGAAATGCATACCACTATCCAATGTTATGTACTAGTTATTATTAAATGGGGTTTACCCTTATGATTTCATGTATAAATATTTATTTAATGTTTGAAAAATATTTTTGGATTACGTATTTTTATATTTTAAGTAATTTTTTGTGATTAATGATATTTGGGGAAATATTTCATTAGGTTTATTTAACTCTTAGTTATAATATGTGATTTAACATGAAATGTTATTTGGTAATAAAAAAGTAAAAAAATTTAAAATTTATTTATTTGAAATTTAGTATTATTTAGTTATAAAATTATATAATTATAACATTGTATTTGGAGAATTATATGAATGTGAATTCATTTTGGGAATTATCTTACATTATGCTAAAATTTTTGATTTTTTGATAATGTCTGTTGATAATTAAAATATCCTAATATAATTCTGTTGAATCATCAATTCTATATGAATTTAATTTTAGTACTTCTTGTATAATAAATTCATCTTCAATACTCATCATTTGGAGAAATAGATTCGATAGTGGTGTGAAATTATTAAAGGATGAAATTATAATTTTTAAATAAGTATATTTCCTTATTTTAAAAGTATATATGGTAAAACAATACATCAACATTTGTAAATATTGAAATAAAAATTGGATCAATTTTTGTTAAATAAATGGAATCACCTCTTATAAAAAATTATAATTTTATCTCCCAAATGACTCTTATTTACAAAGACATGTTTTAAATTCCTTCAAATTTTATTCTATATGGTAATCTATTTATGCGTTGTTTGTTGTATTCCCACTTACCACTTTTTAAGAGGAAGTTCTATGGACCCTTTTTATAATGTGGGTTATCCAGAAAGGATTTTTCAAATGTAACACAATTTATTATTGAGAAAAACTTCAAATTATGAAGATGAAATCTATTTTAGAGGGTATAATGTAACACCTTGTGATTTGAATGGAATAACATAATGTAAAATAGCATATACAACACACACCACGAACCCTAAACAACCCATGGAATATATTATCATTATTACCTAGCTATTAAATTGGCATATATAAATTGTATTAAATTATTTAAGGTATATATATATAATGGTTTTACGATATAAAACTTTTACTGGTAAATTTTTTGTAAATAAGAACCCAAATATTAATAAAGATATATTTTTATACAAAAAATAGTTTACATGAAAAATAATTTCTATTTCATTCTATGATAAAAAATTATAATATATTTGTGGAACTTTTGAAAAAGTAATATCATAAAATTAAAATCATTTCTGAAATTATCAAATCAAAATTACCAAAGCGAGAAATTTTTCGATTTTTCTAAAAATGTTGATTTTTTTATGAATAGTGAATATTACCGATTTTCATAAATCATATAAAATTCTTCAAATCCATTCCCAATATTTTCATTTAATAATATTTCATATGCTCAAAAAAATAATTATCATATTTAAATCTATATGACACTTAAACTAATATGTACCCCTCAAACATCATGTAACTAATTTAATATAAGTAATTTCATACTAAATTTAAAAGCACCAAAACATTAAAACACACAGATTTATCTTACCTAGGAAAAATATTTACCAAAACCAAAAAACATTCACAAGGAATGAAATCATAACCAAAACCATTTTCAAAAAACCAAACGAAACAATACCCAATTATATTGACCAAAAATATAGAGTTTAAAATATAGTATTATAAAATTAATTTTTTATATATCTACCCACCCAAACAAGAAATTACACCTAAAATTGGTAAAAAAACAATAACATTTGTTTCATAAAATATATTGAAATAATTTAATTCATAGAAATATCTTCAATCCAATGAAAGAAAGATATTTTCATCTGCAAATTCCTTAAAACTATTTTATTACGAATAAGACATCCCATACAAGATATTTAGCCATAATTTTATTTTATAAACTTCTAACAACTCAGTAACATGTCCTGTTACATAAATTTTTTTGTATATATGAAAATAATAATAATCATAATATTTGAAAATGAAACTTTATTTCAAAATAATTAAATTTCCTCACCTAAGATAGTTAATTTATAATTTAACACAAAAAATATAAAATTAAATATTTCTTTAAAACATTTCATTGAATAATAATAATTATTTAGTAAATAATTTCAATGTCTTTTATACTAAAAAGTTTCATTTTTTTAAAAATCACTCTATATGGAAATAATAAAATTTAGATATATAAATGAAAACTATAAATATAGATTTATCAAGAATTTAAAAACATTTAAAAGGAATAATCATAAGAGTTTCTAAGTCATTTTAATTATAATCAGTTCAGAACATATTAATTAAAAAAGTATGATTTGGAAATTATTAATGTAATTAAATAACATTAATAATATATAATAGTATACCCAAAAGCCTTTTCCTTATATTTTTAGGGATATATTGCATTATTATGACTCCTATATTCTTAAACTTATCCTGAAAGAAATCCATCCTCTATACAAACTCCATCTCATTCAGATTAAATACCACCAATTTTTATTCATGAAACGTAAAAAAATACCTTACCAAGTTATTGTAATTGAAACATTCATCTTTTTATTAAATTAAATGAAAAAATGTGTTTTCATTCACATATTAAAACTAAAAACATTTAATCAAAATTCATACTTTCAATTTTTAGATTACCAAATAAATAATGAAATATAATGTAATAAATTAAATTCTATTTTTTTAAAAGGATAAAATTATATATCTAGTTAAATAATACAGTAAAATAAAATAAAACAAAATACCATGAAATTAATAAAAGTAATGAGAACCCATCAAATGTCTAGTAAATAGATATAAAATCCAATCAAAATAATTATGTAAAATATAATTATATAAAATACACACAAACTGTAAAATGAAGAATCATACCATCATTAGTTAAGATAAAACTATATCTAATCTTTTAATCAAGGTTATTTTTTGGTTCAATGATATTTAAATATACATATGTCATGTTGAAAATATGGATTATAATCATACAATGAATTTGGATCATATAATGTTTTTTGTTAATATCACAAAGTGACCTTAATGAAAAAACTTCGAATTTATTCAATTTAAAACAACATATTTCCAAAACTATCTTTTTTATATTTCTTTTTATCCATATATTACAACATTTAAAAACACAAAAACTCTAAGACATAATTTTTTATTTCAAATAATGATTCAATACAGTAGGTCTTTCATAAAATAGTCAAAATAATGTGAAAATTAAATTTTATGATATCACATAATATAAATGGAATCATTAAAATTTATCATTTTATTTTAAATATTAAAATTCATAAATTAATTTATTTTAAAAAATAATAATGTAGAATTTTATATTTAAAAATTTTATAAAAAATTATTAAAAGTTTTTAATTAATTCAATGAATCGAAATTAATCATTCAATATATTAATTAATAAATATATAAATCAACATGAATATCATATAATAAATAAATAAAACATATCAAAATATAATAATATATGTTTCAATTAATTGTATTTTTAGAGATAAACATTAAGGAAAGTACTAAATAAGAATAACAGGTATCTAATGAATTGAAAATAATCAATAATAAAACCACTAACTATTTAAAGAGAGTCGAATATGGATTAACAATTTTCATGTGATTGGTGAACCACCACTGTTTATAAGATAATCATCTCTCTCAGAGCCATCGTTATGGATCTCTTGATATGTCCAATGTAGCCCAGTTATAAAATCCAATTTCGATAACCCCAAACACATAATTGAGTGGCATGATCCTAGATGTGATTGAGTTGGATCAATTGGTCAGACAATCCCAATCATCCAATTCCCCTAAACAGACTACACCGGTGGATCTCCCAAATGGAATATCCCATACAATAGGTGGTCTAGTTTGTCTGATCATGACTAAATAACAATTTCACCTAAATATAACACTAAAAGTCAAATGATTCCCATGAAGTAATCGAAGATATGTGAGGTTATAATTATAATGAATATGACCCTATCTCACATAGAAAAACCCCCTTTATTACAATACATAATATATATATATATATATAATCATGAAATATAATATCTATATTAATATACAATTTAGTGATGAAAAAAACTCATGGGCTTAGAATAAGGGTATAATTTTTTAAATATAATTGGAGTAATTTAACACAGGGCTCCAAATAAGCCTCTATAGTAAATAAGAAATAGACATTTTTTATAATGCTCAATTTGAAATAATATTTGATAAGATATAATTCATTCCACACTTTTTAAGGAAACACATGATCCATTAGATCATTTATTATGAATAAAAAGTTTAATTCCCCATTAATTCAACAAATTTTTGAAATTTTATTTGATTTCAAAAAAAATACAATAATATGATGTTCTATTCCATTAATAATAGTATGGTGCATTATAAAAAAAGAAAATGAATGGTAAAATCCAAAAATTATAGATAACTAGAGATGGAAACACATCAAATAAAATATATCATATTTTTATTGTAACAAAAATCCAAATTTAAATCACACATCATCCTTAAAAAACATTGTACAAAATCACATAGTAGATTAAACCCATTTCAAATATTCAAAATCATTAAAGGAAACACATTAGTCAGTTAGTATGATATATTAAAAAATACCACCCAATTGAAATTCATTTTATTTTTAAAATATTAAAACATCCCTTTTAAATTAGAATAAAAAATTTGTTACCCTTTATTTTTCTATATATCCCAAACTATTACTCAAAAATTTTAGATAATTTTTAAGAAAACTGTACAAAAAATTCAGTCATCGAAGGTATGTTATGTAAAAGGGGGAAACCTGGAATCACAAACAATGAACATGCACACAAAAAGTCCCTAAAAATAATTATAAAGGATCCTAGATAGAACATGAATTCCCTATGAATCAAGACATTAAAAATATAGAACATGAACCCAATGAGGGTTCGAACAACGTCACAGAGTAGTGATAGAGTAAAATAATAAAATGGATGGAGTATAAAATGAATGGGAAGGAGTGGATACCATAACTATGATTCATCTGATAGAAGCTCGAGAGGGAGAAATAACAGAGTTGGACTTCGGTAAGAGTGTGAACAATGCGAGAGAAATCGGTTTGGTTATGGTTATATTTATAAGTTAGAAAATTTTTTTATTTGTGAATTTAAAAAACATTGATAAATATGTGTTTTATCAGCGCTAAACTAAAATTCATTGATAAGACCCTTCTTTAACAGTGTTATTCTAACACTGATGAATATGTGTTTTTTGAAAGGTAAATATAAAAACACAAATAAATATACCTCTTTTTTAGTACTAGAAAAAGGTTGATAAAGACTATATAATTATTATTGATTAATATAATTATTTTAATTATTTTAATTCTCATATTTTAAAAAATAAATAGTATATAATTATAAATAAATATTAATATAATAATAAATATATTTAAATAATTGTATGTATATATTTATAAATATAATAATAAATATTAAAATAAATATAATTTTTATTAATAATTATTCATATAAATATAAATTTTTTAAAATAATTTTAATTTTTTTAAATATAATTAAATATAATTTATATTTGTAAATATATTTTTAAATATTTTTTAGTTATTATGAATATATTTATATAATTGTATATAATTGTAAATACATTTATCTAAATATATTTATTTATTTATTTATTCATTTATATATTAATACATAAATATATATAGTTATAAATAAAATAATTATATTTATTATTAAAATATATCTATTATAATTTTATAATTATTTCGATATATAAATATTTATTGATAATTATATACATAATTTAGAAAAATAATGTTTATTTAATAGTAATTATAAATATATAATTTTATAAATTTAATAAATATATATTTATAAAAATACATATATATAAATATATTTAAATTTATTTAGAAATATTTATTCAAAATTTTATTTTTAAATTTTTTAAGGAAAATATAATCTCAAATGCATGAGTGATAAAAATGAGTGAAATTGATTAATTAAAAATAAATAAACCTTAAGTATATTAAAAATAAAAAATTCTTATTAATTATAAAAAATATTATAAAAATTATATATGGATATATATTTATTTAAACATGTTTATATATTGAAAATATTAAAACATATTTTAAAAATATGAAAACATAAATATTATAAATTTATAAAATAACAAAAAAAATATAAAATAATTAATATAAAAAATGTATAATTAAAATTTATTAATTAATAACACAATATATTAAATATATTATGTAATTAAATGAAATTATTAAATAAATTTTAAAATTTGAATAAATTATATATTTATTTATTTTTTGCATTTATATATATGATTGCATTAATTTTGTTTATGTGTTTGTGAAATTAATGTTTATATATATACAACACAATTCTTACACAAGTTAATTTGTATAATGAAATTATAAAATATGAAACATCTATTAATGAATAAAATAATAATAAAATTTAGTAATTCTAAAAAAATAAAAGTTATTTTTTATATAAATTATTTAGAACACTATTGGAGAATATTTATTAACACATATGATAAAAGTAATGTTAATACATATTATTTATGTAAATTTAATGCATATGGAAAGCATTATATATTAATTAATAAATATGTATAATTAAATATTTAAAATAGATAAAATTACAAACATATTGAATAGCGTATAATTAAGAATGAATAAGTAATAAAATATTAAAAAACAAATAAGTTTTTTAATTAATAAATAATATTAAAAATGAATAAATTTAATAGATTATTTAAAATTAATAAATATTATATTTTTAATAAATATATAAAAATTATAAAATTCACTAATTAGAAACATAATATATATTAATTCTATTGTGTAAGAAATTTTAATTCTAAAATAAATATTAAAAATTTAATAAATTAGGGAAATATTATGAGTTTTTCCATTATATAAAAAATGCATTAATTATGTATATGTAACATTAAAATAAATGTAATAGATTTTTGATATATTTTAAATTGAAAAATCAAATCACACTCAATTAAATGTATGGGACTTCAGTGGTCTTATCCTTTACTATGCTAGTGAATCTAGATTTTCATGGTTATTATTTTATGCCTCTGGTGTTTTGGTATTTATAGTTCTCCCATTTTTCATTCTCCCGATATATATTATGGCTTCATCATTAACTAGGACTAGATCGGGTGTAGATCTCGTTTCAACTATGGAATCGTCATTTTTCCAGGCTCAGATCCTAATCTCAGTGTCGCTGGTGTGTCGATCATGGTTCCCTTGCTGGATAAGAGTCAGTGGTGGCATTGCATGATGGACTTTTATCGGCGTATGCGATGGTGGTTGCATTTCTGGATTTCAACGATGATGGAAACATGGATCTGAGTGGTTTCAACGACATACATCGGTGTAGTTGGGCATCTATGAGGGCAAGGTTGGCATTTGGTCCATGACATTGGGAGGCGATGGTTATCAAATAGGTTGTCGGCTAGATTACGGTTCTGATTTCCCTTGGGCCTTTAGGATATTTTTTTGTGGGTTTCATACATATGATGTACAATTTGGTGCTTTATTTGGCAGTGGTGAGGCATTGTCATGCAGGAGACCTCATTTTGATGGATTTGTCATGTAAGGGTTACCTTTTGTCCTTATTTAACACATGTTTTGATTTTTTCTAACAATAAGGGTCTCGATCCCAACCTTTTTAAATAATTTTTGTATACATATTATTTATTACAAAAATCATATTTTAGGAAATATTTTATATATTTATATATATATATAATTATATTTTTATAATAAAAAAATTAAATATATTAATAAATAATTATTTATAATAACCATTTAAATTGAATAAGATGCTAATATGATTTAAATTATTACATTTTATGAATTTTATATATTTATACGTAATATATATTTATTATTACCATTTAAAATTAAAATATATATTTAATTTACTCATGTTTATGATAATTGTTTCAAAAATTAATTGTTTCATAATTTTCCTAAATTTTTAATTTTTATGTTTTGGTTTATTTATTTCTAATTATTCATTTTATATATGTATATTTAATGTATAATATTTATTATTTATTTATTATTTATATTTATATATATGAAATATATTGAATATTATTAGAAATAATTTAATAAATAAATTTTCAAATATTTTTCTAATTGACATATGTGAAAATTGTATTTGTTTAATTATTTTAATTTATTCATTTTATATTTCTTTGTTTAATATATACTATTTACAAATATTTATAATATATATAAATAATTTTTTAATAATTACTCAATTAATAAAAAAAATTATATTTTTTAACATTCAAACTTTTAAAAAATTTCTCTGTTTAATTATATCATTTTTTTAATATTTTTAGTAAGTTTATTTTTAATTTTAAATTTTATTGGGGTATATTAAAAATTGTGGGTAATGTATAGATCCACATATGAAGGTGGGTCGGGCTATTTATTGGTTTGAAACAGGGGGAAGGGTTGGGTCATTTATTTTCGGGTCATGTAGGTCCCATCCCGTGTGGCCTGTGGGTCTTTATGTGTAAGTGGGAGATGATCCCCACATTTCAAGGGATGATGTGTTGGTGGGGTTCCCTGACATATAAAGTGCACCATCGTTAAAAAATAAGTATTATGTGGGACGACAATATAGTACAACACTTTATCATTTCTAGATAAAAATATCTTAAATGTCCACACATTATCAGCTATAAATTAATATCACTGATAATGGGTTACCATTATCAGTGCTTAAAAAAGAACAGATAAAAAAAATACTTTTATCACTACTTTTTTTTTGAACAGATAAAGGCCTCCCTTAATAAATATTTTTTTCACTGATAAATGGTGCCATTATGAGTTATTTTATATTGTGATGATAATGGATACCACTGTATATTGTAAGTTTTGCCGTAGTGGAGGCACATGTCTTGAGAGTGACTTCAAATTATTAAATATTTTTGGGTATTTACAAAAAAATACCTCCTCCTAAATATTAAAAGTGGACACCCTCCCCTCCCTTCATCCGAAAATTCCATCCATTTTGATCGACCAACCACTAAAAAATTATCTCTCTCATAATCAGTGGACACATTCTTGATCTTTTGTTGATCCCAAAAGACCTACTATAGAATCTTTAATAATTGAACCAAATGTGGTTCTTCAAAGTGAAGGTAATCATCTTCACCCAGAAACTTATTTTTTCTTCTTTAACACCAACAATTATTTCATAGAAATTAAAATATAATAAAAACAATATCTAATATATATGTTCAGGTTATTTTTATATTTCATAACTTTTATCCATCTCTTTTTCGATTAAATGGGAAAAGAAACCATCATTCATGTGTACAATAGACTACCGCCTCACAAACTAATATAATTCGTTTTCCATATTCACCTTTCATAGTTGGTCATGATGACAGGTTATATATTTTTGTAAATTAATTCCATTAATAATTCAAAAAAATTAACATATTATATACTCTCTTACCATACCATCAAATAAAAAATGAAAATATCATTCTTGTGTTTGGCAGACTAATACCTCATGAATCGATGTGATTAATTTTTTATTATTGAATTATATAGATTTAATATTTATTTATATTAAATAAATTATATGATAATTTTTTAAATATCATTCTTTAATGGTAAAATAACACATTTTTATATTCCATTATGATCTTCAAAAGAATTTAATGGTTACTCATGCATTTGTACGACGTACCATCTCCACGATTTTGAGATAGTTAATATTCTATAACTATATTTATTGGTTGGTATTAATAATATTATTTTTAAAAATAATAATAATTAAGTCTGGTTAGTTTTTCTTGGGATGATGGAATAATTAACCCTTTGGTCATGATCATTACACAGAAGGCATTTTGAAATTATGAACAAATCACCCTCAAAACACCTAATGTGGCAAAACTAGTTATGTAATAAAATATATCATTAAAATAAGTGTTGTAATATTTTTATTTACCGGATTTTAATCCTATAAAATATTCTTAATAAAAAAAATAATTTATATAATTTTATTAGCGTTGTGATAAAATACATACATGATAAATTTTGGGCCTATGTTAAGGGTTTCAACTCAAAACATCCTTTATTGAGACACTTGTTCTTGTATGCACCTAATATCTTTTGATGAGTGTAAATACATCCACATTACATTTTATATCTGGAATAATTAAATAACAAGGATAGATTATTTTAAAATTAATTTAATTAATTCCTGAGAATTAGGATTCAAATGTTACCAAATAAGTAAGGCTTTATATTTCAATCTCATTTTAATCAGGATTATTTATGAAGGAATATTCATTGTAGGAAATTATTCGATAATTTTATAATTAAACCCTTTAATTTTCTTCATTTATTATTATTCATGAAATATTAACGTAATCATACCATTTTATTCTCTTTGTTAATTAAAATTATTGAGAAAATGTTTTTTTGTAAATATTTCATTATTTCTCTCTTAAAAAAATAATTTTCTTCCATATCCATGTTTTATAAAAATATATTGATTAATATTTTTGGCATTATCCAATTTATTTATTAAATATATTTTTACCCAAGTAGTAATTTCTATAAAATGGGTTGAATGGAAAATTATTTTTCTCTAAAATTATTTTTAACCATTTAAAATTATTGTGAATGGAATATTTTAACTTTTTTCACGTATGGAATTACACACTATCTATAATACTAAAATATTTGATGTTTCATTAATAATTTTCAATGGATCTTTTTAAATAATTTTATTCCTATAATATTATTGGATTTTATATATTTTTATGATGTGATTTCAAATTGAAAATGGTATTTTTCTCATTAAATATTTCATTTAAAATTTTGAAGACATTTTTATCGTTGGAAGAGACAATTAATGTTATGGATTTATTCTAAATTATTTATACATGTCCCTCACCAATATACATATATTATCCTCCCATATATTTATGGGGTAATACGTTCCTTATTTCTCTCTCTCACATTCCTTCATTATGAAATTTCATTTGATTGTGTTATGATATAAGATTATAAAACCCATTTTTCTTCCATGGATAATTCTTATGATTATTCCTTATGATTGATTTCCATTTTACGGAACCCATCATCCTAAACATGTTATGATGGGTGCACACATATAGTGATGTAATGTGTTGGGTAAATCCTTATTCTCATTGGGCTTCATGTATGGGATTATCGATTAAACCTAATCCTTTCTAGGAAATTTTCCTCAATTTGGTATTTTCTAGGAAGTTGGCCTTGAATCATGTTTATGTTATGTTATACTACCATATTTAATATTATTTCACGATGTTATTTTATCATTTTATTTTTGTTATGAACACACATGATTACTCTTGAGTCTTTTCTTTAGAGATATCATGTAATACCTTTGACTAACAAGTTCTTCTTCTTTATCATATTTATTCCCTTTCTAAGCTTTTTAGGTCACCACTTTTTTCAATGTATCCACCAGGGTATCCGATGTAGTTTTTTGATCTCTATTGGATTTAGTATCACATTAAGGAGGATAAAATGTGGTGTTTTCTCACTTTGATGTTTTATAAACCTTTTCATCAAAAGAAAATATGCCAGATGATCATGGGTTGTAATTATTTTATTTTTATGTTAAAAATCAAGGTATAATATACAAAAAGTTCTGGGTCACTATATAAAATTTTAATGTTTAGATATGTAATTTTGTCATTTCTCACTTAAGTGAAGATAAATAAAATAATTTTATAGTGATATAAATGTTCTATGTTCAATATTCATGACACTATGTTCATGATTATATTCATTTTTTTAGTGAATTATGAGAAATATGTTAATTAATTAATTTTCTTAAGATTTAAAATTATAGCTGAATCCAACATTTTAGGAGATTCTAGATATAAAGACCCCAAACCCAGTAGGTCGGAGTTCATGCCTTACATAAATACATTTTTATAATAAACAAGTAAATCACATATATGAAGACTAACTAGTTTAGTATCATTGTAAAAGCATAAGAAAAATAATTGTTACATTACATCCAATAATAATACCAACAATGAAACCCTATAGGAAAAACCAATAATCTCTAAGTTCATATATACAAGTCATTCATAATACACATATTCACATCCTGTGGAAAAATAAAACCGTAGAAATGGGTGATATTATATTTTAAACTATGGTAAGAAATAGAGTATAATATTATATAAATAATAAGGAATTATGAATGAGTAAAACACATTCCATTAGAACATTAACATTAGCATAATATGGATAGAATAAAAACTAATAAAATATTTCTATATAAATAATCACATGAGAATTAAAATTAATCATGTATATTCATCTAGTCCAATAATCATATGGATTATCAATTTCTAACCTCATAATTAGGTAATGTATAATGTTGGACTTCATAAAAATACCATCGAGACCCTGGACCAGAATCTCTAAATTAAATGGTTAAGCCTCATCCAAATCCATATATGTTTTGTCTCATTAGACATTCTGATGCATCGAGGGGGTATAGAGGTCCCCTAAAATAACATAAAAATTACAAAGCATTACTCATATGAATTGGGTGAAACAAAAACAACATATACAAACAAAATGTCCAAAACATTCCCCAAAGAGTAAATATAAACCCCAAACATTCAAAGTAATATGGTGAAAGGTATTAAGATAGAACATCCATATTCAATCTAATCATAATCCATTTAATAAAATATGGTAGATAATATAATCAAATATCAATCATATTCAATCATATTCATAAAAATAATGTTTTTTTAAATATTAAAATAATATAATAAATCATTTTGTAATTAATGATAAATATGCCTTTTTTCTCATTACAAAGAAGTGTTATTTTTGAAATATCCTTTGTATTTTTCATAAAATTAAATAGAAAACATTTATATCTTAGAAAATAAAAATTATGAAAATTTAATTTTTTTTAAGAAATAATTATTTCCAACTAAAGTGTAAACAAGTAAATGTGTTTTTATGAAACATTATAAATTGGCCACATTAATGCATTTTGAAGGAAAATATAAGAGTCCTTAAAAATACAAAGGATTGATTGATTACATAAAAAATAAGTTCTATTAGATGTTTTCATGAAAAAAAATGTGATTTTAATTATATATTTGTTTCATAAAATATATCATGGATCATACTTTGATATTGGTACGAAATTATGATGTTCCCCTTTATCAGGCATTATTTTTGTGAGAAATAGTGAATAGATCATTATAAAGTTGTAATTACCCTATTAAACAATGATGAACTGATTAGGATACAAGTTTTTAGGACATATAAACTGATTTTATAGGATTTATGTAAAATATATTTAATAAATACATTGGTGTAGAGAGATAACAAGCATAACTAGGATGAAAAATGGAGGTTCGAGAATAAACCCTTACCTTATGTATGATAGAATTATTCTATTTTACGTAATGAAATAGTAAATTATATTAGATTTATTAGTAAATTATTTCAAAACCTATTCAATATGTATTTTATTTATCATAATTCAATTATGTATATTTATATACCTTTTATGAGTTATAATATTCAACTTTGTCATTCAGGAGTCTTTGTTTCCTTGGTTTTGATGATTAGATCACTTTTATACATGTTTAGAAGTTCATGTAAATGGGATTAATTCTATATAATTAAAATTATATGTTATTAAAGAACTTATTGAATTTTTAATGATATTATATATCATTTTTAGTTATTATGATGCTTCATTTGATAAAATTTTATTGATGAACGTTATTTTATTTTGGTGAATATTCAATTATCACCAACTAGTATTGTTGTATTAATTAATACTAAGTATATATACTTGTCCCATAAAATTATAATAATTATAATAATTATAATAAAATAAGATTAAAAGATAATAATTTTTTTAACCAACCTTAAAAGAGTAATATAAAATGAAAATGCTTCATCCACGATGGGGGTAAATCGGCACACCAAGGATAATATATTTAATTTTATAATAAAACGGGTATGACAAAGCGATTGATGATGGGTTTTCCATTAAAACAATAAAATTCTAGTATATATAAAATACTGAAGTAATCAAGACTGTTTTGATAGAATTGATGATGGAATGATAAGAAATAAAATGATATTGAAAATAAAAAAAATGGAAAACAAAATAGGATCTTACCTCTTGAATTTCTTCTCAGTTAGAAGCTCCATAAGGGGATCGGGATTGGAATTTTAGTGAGAAAAAGTATCATGGTCAAGGGGAAAAGACTTTGGAAGAGAATTGGGTAGAAATTGGAAAATATTCAAGGCTTTAAAGGTTTATGGAGAAGAGGCGGTGAATGGTGGTATTTATAGTGGAGGAGAGTGGTGTTTTTTTATTGTTTTAATCATTAGTTTATTATTTTAGATCAAGATAGAAACTAGTTACAATTCTAGGACTAAATATTGCAATGATAATAATAGTTAATGTTTAATTTACCTACATTAGTAATGAATTATGGAATAATTTATTAACCTTATAATGTATATATACAATAAATTACCATATTTTACTATTGATAAAAAATTCCACTATTTTAAGAAAATAATGATAATTTACTCTAACCATTTTTCAATGGTTATAATTCAAAAATGAATGCCATTTTAAGAAAATAATTTTCAATAAATGTGAAATGTAATTTTTAATTAAACTAGTCATTTATTTTAAAATTGAAAAGTTTTAAATTATAAAAGATTTTCCGACACAATGAAAAATTGATTATGGTCTCATAAAATTATTTTATAATCATAAAACAACAAAATATTAATTTTTGATCCTATTATATGAATATATATTTTCAATTAAATAGATTTACTAATTATAAAACTATAGTTAAATAATTATGACTTTCATAAATACAGAAACTTAATTTATCTTTTTAAAACATTTATTTTGTTAGTCAATGATATAAATATATTGTATTAACTTTTATAATATACCCAAATTTTATTTACACCTTAATAAGAGAAGTTACTACTCTATTGCTAATATTATTATTACTAGTGGTCACATAATTATTCTAGTTGTCATATTAAATAGTATATTAGAATTTAAAACACGGTGTTACGTGAAGCATAAACTATCAGAGATGATAAATTTTAAGAGGCATACCATACATTAAGAGGTGTTACATTATCCATTCTACAAAACATTTTTCCTTGAAATTTAAAGAATTTCTCCTAATAAAAGCATTTAGGTAGTTATGCATCAGAAATTCCACCAGTTCCCATATCACATCTTTAATTTCATTATTTTTTCAAAGTTTTTTTTACCAAAAGAGTCATTAGATTCCACAAAAAAAACTGATCTAGTGTCTGTAATCAATATTGGATCTTCATAATAAGATAAATCATGTTCCAATTCTATTCCTTCATATTTGAGGACATGTATTGTGTCTAGAATTTATATTATTATCAATGATATGTGGAAAACATTGTGAACCATATAAAGGCTATGTGTCATTTCCCTATGATAATATACATACCCAATTTTCTCTAGGATTTCATAAGAACCACTGTAATTAGGGTTTACTTTCCCATTAATTCCCAATCTTATAAAACCCTTACATAGAAATAAATTAAAGAAAAAATGATCTTCCATGAGAAATTAAAAATACATCCTTTGATTATAAGGACAAATCATTTTCTTATTTTTATTTCCATTGATATGTGTTTGAATAGTATTTAAATTTATTTTTGTTTCCTCCATATGTTATGGGCCTACATTATTCCTTTCACAAACATCATCTCATCAAGTTTTTGTATGATAACTTATTTCATGAAATGATTTATATGGTCCCATTTAAAAACTTGTGTGGAATCTATTATTGTACGTCATCACTACCAAAGGTAAATAATGATCCCACGTACCCGGAAAGTCATCTGATCTTGATAAAAAATGTCTTACAATGTTTGAATGACCCTTTTAGACTTCCCATAAATTTGAGTTTGATAATTTATACTCAAATAAATCTTAGAGTCTAAATCATTTTACATTATTTTGCATATTTCTGATGTAAATAATGGATCATGATTAGACAAAATAGAAATTGGTGATTCATGATGTCCTAAAATATCATTAATATAGATTCATACAATGTGATCTAGTGTAAATTCCTCCCTTATAGAGAGGAAATGATTAGATTTGGTATCTCGATCAATTATTACCCATATTAATTCATTCTATCATGGAGTATTTGGTAATCTAGTGAAAACCCCCATAGTAATGTAATTAATTTTCCATGTAGGAATATGATTGGGTTTCATAACTCCTCTATGATGTTTTCATTTTTCTTTCACGTATTGACAGACTAAACATCTTGATACATAATTAGAAATTTCCAACTTCATATTATCCCACCAGAACTGTTCCTTCAATTATATATATATCGTAGTGATACCAAGGTTAGTATAGAAATTTGAGCTATGTGAATCATCAACTAACTCCCTTTTTTACTTCTAATATAGATGACATAGAATGCATCTTTAGAAATTTCATAATTATATACCCATACACAAAGTCTGTCAACATCCCTTTATTTAAATCACTAATTTTCCTTTAAAAATTCTCTTCATCAAACTAATTACTAATCATACTTTACAAAAAATATGGTTGAGAAACCAATTGAAAATTCAATGATATTTATCCTTCCTTGATAATTCTCACATATATCATTTTTATATCCATGTAACCTGTCACATTTTCAATCCCCATATTCTCCTGAAATTTGTGACCCTTCCATGTCAATGCATCTATTACCTTATTCACATTACTAATGTGTCAGTGTATTGAATAATTATATTCCTTGAGTAGATCAAGACAAAAACTTTTCCTCATGTTGATTTATTTATATGAGAAAATATATTTCAAACTCTTTTGATTTGTATATATCAAACATATTCCACCATAGATATAGTGTCTTTATATCTCACGGAAAATATTATAGCTGATAACTCAAAATCATGAGTTGGATAGTTTTTTTCATTAGTTTTAAACATCATTGATGCATATGCTATAAGTCTATCATTCTGTATAAAGACACGACCTAGTCCATTCTTTGATACATCACTATAAATCACAAATCCACCATATCCTTATGGTAGAGTCAAGATTAGAGTATTAACTAATTTTCTCTTGAATTATTTAAGGCATTATTCCCATTATGTCTTCCATATGAAATTCACCCCTATATGAGTATGATTGGTTAACAAGAAAGCTAATCGAGAAAATTTCTGAACCAAATACTAATAGTAACCTACTAATCCAATGGAACTACATACCTCAGTTATGTTTGTTGTTGTTGGCTATTCTAGTAATGCCTTTATTTTTATAGGATCAACTAAGATACCATACATAGAGAAAATATATTTATAAAAATAAATTGTTAGAATCTATAATTCAAACAGGATAAACATGAAATGTAACTCTTTTAATCTACGAGTCTCTAGAAAAACCAGAAAATTTGTTCTCACGGTCCTCACTTGTTTTGGAATACATCAATATCTCATTAATAAATAAAAAAATAATTCATCAAGATATTCCATGAACACTATATTCATTGTAACTATAAAAATTGAAGGTGTATTAGTTAGTGTAATTGGAATTATTGTAAACATGTAATGTATATAACTTATTCAAAATATTTCTTTTGGAATATCTTCCTTCCTCAAGTCAAATTGATGATATCCAGATCAATGTTTAGTATTTAAAAAATATTGATCTCTAGTAATTTAATCAAATAAATCCTCAATGTAAGTTATATAAAACTTTTTCTTTATTATAATATCATTGACATTTCTATATTCAATGAAAAACTTCATCGATATATCTTTTTTCTTGAAAATTGAACAAGGGATCACTATAGAAAACACTATGATAAATAAATCCATTATCACTAAATTCCCCTATTTTATTCTTCTGATATACTAATTCCATTGTGGTTACTCAATAAAGAGTCTTTAATATTGGTTTACCAGTATGAATTAAATTAATAGTGAACTCAACTCCCCGTTCTAGAGGATGTCAAGGTAAAACCTTTGGAAATACATAAATGAATTCTTCTAAAATGGGTATATCTTCAATTTAATGATGTATTTCCTCATCCATAAATGATATTTTATCTTCCTCCTCAATAATTTCATTTAGAAGTGATATTGGATGTTTATCTAGATATGAAGTAAATGATGAGGTCACCCCTCTAAATAAAATAAATTCTATATATTTATCATGAATCATAATTTCCATCTCTTTATAGAAAAAATTTATTATATTTATAAATATATTCCATACTATTGGTTTTATGGAAATCAACCATATGTATGATGATAAAATCAAGAATTAGAGCATGATTGTGTGTCATAATTTGAATTTCTCAACCTATATTTATTGCATAAAGTATTCCATTAGAATTCATTACATGAAACTCCATAATTAATTTTAATTGTAAATATATATTTTTTCATTAAAATGGGTTGATATAAATGAATGTGACGATATTGAATCAAATAATTCTTTATCCAAACATGTGGAGGTGATTAAAGTACATATCACCAAATCATTAAGAACTTCAACCTCTATTGTTGTGATCACATAAGCTTGGTATTGTTCCCTGGGACCTTCCTAGAGAAATTTTCCATGAAAAATAGGTAGATAAATTTAATAATGGCCCATATCTTTATAATTATATCATTGAACATTTATAGCTTGTTTAATTACCATTCAATCAAGGGAATTTTTTAATTTTTATCTATTCTTGTAAGAAACTCATTTTTCTTATAATCATGATGTAATGTGTTACCTTACACAAGTATACCAAAATAGAATATTCACTATTTTATTATTACTATTATTCATTCATTTTTCTGCCTCCAAATTCTTCTTTTTTCCCCATAAATTATTAAGTATTATAGAACTAGTCATCTGATATGATAAAAATGTGACTATATCATTATATGATGAGAAATTTTTGAAGACCGATGCACTTCAGAAAAAATGATATTAAACCATAAAGAATCGATAAATCATTCTCATTTGATTGTGACTATATTCTGTGACATGCCTTGATAACCCTATATTGTTCTCTTAATACATGGAAAACCTTTCATCATCTTTATATTTTAGTCTCCAAAATTTCATCTTCATATATGCTCACTGTTTGGGAGGGAAATTATTTTCATTGAATCATTCCTTAAAATAATTCCGTTCCAAAATTTCAATTTATTCCTCCACCTTTTTGTTTTGAATCAATTACATCCATTGAATAAAATATCCTAAGAGGTAACATCCCTCCATGGTAACCATCTCCCTTTGATTTCTTCCCAAAGATAGATATATCTTCTCTATGGAACTTATCATATGCTCTTCCAAAAATACGGGTGTATTCCCATTGAATGGTGGGGGCTTCTATCACATAGAGTGGCCTAGCATTTCTCTGTCACATTGTGGATTCAGATGTTGCTTTTGGGTAAGGTTATTGTTCATAACATGATTCAACTTCCCTAGTATAGTTATAGTTTTCATAGCCCTGATTCCACCTCTGAATCCAAAATCATTATCTTTTACTGGAGTGAAATCCATATATGGGATATGTTCATTGATACAGTTTACATTACATCCACTATGTTCCATTTCTATGTAATGGAATATACTAACATCGATTATTAATCATAATGCATAATTTTAAAATCATCAAACTAAATATAAATTAAAAAACATATGGATTGCCGATCTCAATATTTTAAACATGGTTTCTTTGTGTATATATTTAATATTAAACCCCTTATAATGGGTTGTAAAGAATATATTAATTGTCCTAAGAATATCCACTGTAAGTGTCAAACTAGGTGAGCAGTAAGGACCATTTTCAAGTACCAGGTTTCACCGAGTTAGTGCCGACACACCTTGTTAGATTTGTTACCCCTATATGCATTTCTTCCAGAACCACATCCACAATTAGTATCTATAAATCGATGTATTTATATAAAAGACAACATAATAAATACCTTAACAGAATTTATGTATTTTATTATATTATTATTCAAAAATTATATCTTTTGGGTTATGTTCCATAAACTATTTTTTCTAGTTACCATGGTCTGTACTAATTTTCGTCTGATACCATCATTAAGGACTGTGACCCTAGTAACACAGATTCAATGCCATACATAATTATGTCAATATAATAAAAAATTATTCCACATCCAGATGGACCTAATTTTTTATTAGTATTGGAAAACCAGACAGAAACATAATTTTTATATTAAAACTTAAATGAAAAACCATAATAAAACTATATATGAAACCACAATAAACTCATAGATCATCCAAAAAATTCATTAATAATACTCATGTTCGTATCCTGGTGAAAAATTAAATATAAGAAATCCGAGAACATGGATGATAATAGAGGGTAAGAAATTCATCAGAAGATAGGATAAATAATTATTAATGGGGAATAACAAAAAATACAATCCATTATAAAATAATCATGAGAAAAATATGTTAGAAAAAAAATTAGAAAAAAATTTATATAAATAACCATTTGATAAAGAATCATAACCATGGATATTCAACTAGAAAAATAATCACATGGATTATCAATAAATATCATCATTATGAGGGAATCCATAATTATATACATCAATAACCAACCATCGAGGAAACTTTTAATACATCTAAAAATAGATGGTTAAGGCATCGACAAAATAAATATCTATTCTGTATGAAGAGACCTACCGATGCATCGAGTGGCTATAGAAGGACTCAACTGTAACATAATAATTACAATGAATTCATCATGTGAATGGGGTAAAAAAAATAAACAACATACATATATAAAATGTAAATAACTTTCCCCAAAATGTAAATATAATCATTAACATCTCTGAGTAATATGGTCAACGGTATTAAGATAGATCATCCACAATAAAAACTGATAATATACTGTTTAAGAAAATAATTTAGATTATATCACCAAATATCAATTCTAATTAAGAATATGTTTCAAGAAAATGTGTTGAAATTGGAAAAACTACTCTAATAAAATTGTTGAGGAATTCTTGAAAGAAATAACCCTTTTACTTTATAAAGAAGAGTCCTTTTTTAAAAATAATTTTTATTTTTTATAAAATCATTTCATAAACTTGTATATCCCAGAAAATAAAACGAATGTATAATGAAAATATTTTGGAGTCATAAATGATACATAACTGATGTGAAAACATTGAAAAATAGATTTTTAGAAAATTTAGTAATTGGCCACTTTAGTGTGGTCTGAGGGAAAATAGAATTTAGTCTTTGAAGAGAACAATGGATTTATTATTCAATGAAACAAAAATGAGATAAGATATATTTTAATTATAAAAGAGTGATTTTAGGGAAATATTGTTTTCTTAATATAGATAATTTAGTATATATATAAATGAATATGAAACAGGGTTGATTCCTTTAATCAGACATACTTTTTATGAGGAATGAAGAATATATCCACATAAAACTTTACTTCCCCATAAAATAACAATGAACTAATGTCACGACCCGCCCTCGGGGCCCGTGCCGTGACTACCCCAAACCCGCCTTCCATAGGCCAGGGGCTGGCAACTAGCACCAAGGCGTAAATCCTGGTAAAAAGGGAAGGCATTTCCTTTGTAATGTAAACAAGCACCATAGAGTAAGCAAGCAGAAAAGTAAACACTAAGTAAAAACATAGTACAACTGAAAGTGCGGAAAAGTAAATGGGCCAGTATACAGACCCAAACTGAAAGTAAAGTACAACTCGAAAGGGAAAACAGCAAATGTAAAGTAAAAGCCGCTACACCGAGCTTTCCACTAGAAATCCCACCTGAAGGGGGGGTACAGATAGCTCCACTACTCCTCAGGTCCCGCTGTCCACTCCGTGCACGTCCCACCCAGTGGTCCACCTCCAGGTATCGTCCGGCTCTGCAAGCCTGAACCACGATCAACGCTGTCCATCGTCTGCAACCAACACAACGTAGTGCGGGCATATCCCGTGCAGGGGTGAGTATAATCTACTCAGTAGGGACCCCGAGACCCCCGAAGGTCTCCCAAAATTTACAAAGGATAAACCACAAAAAGGAAGATACAATCACGAAGTAATAACCGACACTGCTTATGTATATGCCCATACATATACCTAAGTCATCAATTTCAATACGCTCCAACCTCTGAGCCCAAGTACAACTCAGTCCACACAGGAAAGTATACGTATTCCACACAGGAAAGAAAAACAAAATCCACACAGGATAGCACAACACAATCCACACAGGAAAGAAACAGTAATCAGCTCACACAGGTATACTTCATCGAGGACGATAGAGATGATCACTGATCCATCTAAGTCGTCGGACCCACAAAGGATTGATAGGTATTAACCCCCGCAAAGACCCACATAGGATCGGACCCACACAGGATCTGTAGGCGCAGGTTCAGATAGGACCGATGAGCGCAGACCCACACAGGATCGGACCCACACAGGATCGGTAGCACTGATCCACACAGGATCGCTGAGTGTTGTAGTCGTCGTCGTCAAATCCACTGAGGATCTCTGCACAGTCGTCGTCGTAGTCACAGTAGCAGTCGCAGCCAGCTCTAGGGTTCCCGCACATAGCAAGCTCGTTAGGGAGGGTCCGCTCCACGAGCCGAGAGGCTGATACATCAACTATCACAAAGTCCAGAGCTGATGTATCCAAAAGTTTTGTATCGTCAACAGGAACTCAACGCAACAGACGGCGCGTCAATCGGACGCCCGGTCTGAGAGTTATTGGCTTTTTCGTCCTAGGGGCCCGGTTGGTTTTTAAGGCAAAACCAACCCGACCGTACTCCAACAGTGTCCAAACCTCGGGCGGATTATGCAAAAATATCCGTCTCACTAAGAGGAACTCAACAAAGCTGACGGCACATCAAACGGACGTCTGTAGTTCAAGATATGAGCTTTTCCGCTCCGATGGCCCGGTTGCTTTCGTGTACGAACCAACCCGGCCGAACTCAAAGTATTCCGAAACTCTGAGTGCGATATACCAAAACAACCGTCTCGATCCAAGGATCGCATCGCCGCTAACGGCGCCCCGTTTGGAAGTCTGTAGCCCGTTTTATGGGCATTTGAATCCAAACCGCTCGGTAACGGGGGTTCCGGGCCCAGGCCGTCCCGGCCCGAGACCCCCCGGTTGGCCCGAACTGGGTCGACCCACCCCGGACAGGGTCAACCCGGCCCGGCGTGGTGCGGCGCGGCGCGGCCCGGCCAAGCGCGCCGGTTCGGCGCAAGGCAGCGCGCTGGGCCCGCTGCCAGCTCGGCCAAAGGCCGAGCTGATTGGAAACAGGGGGGGGGGCAGCCCTCCTTTGTGAAACTGCGGCCCCCCTCATTATGGGGGGCCGTTATGCTGGCCGGGGAAATTAATTCCCCCCGGTTTTTTCTCCCTTCCGGCCGGCCCGACCTGGCCGGTCGGTTCTTCCTCAACGGGACCGGCAAGGGCCGGTCCCCTTCCGGCTTCCGACGCCGGCGGCCCACCTGGCCGCCGGTCATCATGTTCTGCCACGGCCCGGAACCGACCGCGACCTTCGTCGTCCGGCGCGGTGCGACGACACCGCACCCCTCTGCCGCGGCCCCGCTCCGGCCACGGCGCCTTAGACTTTCTTTGACGCGACACGACGGCGTCGCGTTCTTGGATTATTTTACGATGCGGCGCGACGACGCCGCACGTTTCTTGTTGTATGATGCTGCGCGGTGCGACGGCACCGCGCCACACCCGTTTCAATCCAAAACAGAATCACCATGAAAAAGGAGGAGGGTCGGCCGTGTTCGTGCGGTCTGGCCCCCTCGTGTTATTCGCTAACAATTGGACAAATTTCACGAAGAAATAAACACGGGTATAAATCATGAACAAAAGAATAATAAAAATAAACCCCTAATTCGGTTTCAAGTGCGGAGCACGTCAACAAGCCTCGGAATACTAGCGTCGCGGAAGTCGGGCGTCGCGGAAATCGAACGTCGTTTCCATTGACGTCGAGGTGCGTCTGAAGAGGTACGTCGCTGGAGAAGCTTCGTAAACTGACAGAGATAGTCCGAGGAGGAAACGACGTCTCCTTTCGTTGACATGGGAAGAAGATCGAAGAAGCGGCGTCGTCGATCTTCGGAAACAAACCAGCTACGAAGAAGAGAAGCAACGTTCTTCATCGGAGCTTAAGTGTTCTTCATGTTCTTCGTCAAGGTTGAAGAAGATGAAGAGAGAGCTTCCCAAAACCTCTCAAGGGACAAAGGATACTAACCAAATAAAATAATCTTAAAGCTTATTTTTTTTACACTACTAAACCACTTGAATTTCAAAATTTTGAAATTAAAACAACTCAACTCAATTAATAACCCAAGTTGTCAAGATTAATTAGAGAGGAGTTATTGGGCGTTTAAAGAGGAGATGAAGTGTTAGGGTTCGTGTGGGCCCCACCACACATAATCCTCTCAAGAGAGGTTAAGTGGATGTGGGTCCCACCCTTAACTCCCTTTGGGAGGATATAACCAGCTTAGATAAAAATAAAATGTGTTTCCACATTTTATTTAACTTCATTTTAAAATACCCAAAACTAACTCTCAACCCGTATAAAACGCAACCTCGGAAAAGGTCTCCTTAAGAGAATATCAGCACTGCGAGTTCATTGGTGCCCTCGGAATTCGATTCCGGGCACCGGTTCAAAAGTTAGAAATTCCCGCTCGTTAGTTCACAAAACGTACCCGAGCCAAACTTCGGAAATTGATTCCAGGCACTCCGGGCCTCGGAATCAGGTGCCGTCAGAAACCGCGTTCTTGTAAAATTCCAATGAAAATTAAGAAAAAATTTCCCTTGAATTTTATGGGTCTTTACATTACTCCCACCTCAGGGATTTGCGTCCCCGTAAAGATACATCAATACTAGGAAAACAAAAGAGGGTATTGAGCACAAATTTGAGCCTCCTGCTCCCGAGTGGTCTCCAGGAGGTTCCTGTGCTGTCATATGATGCGCACTAGAGGAATCGACCGTCCACGTAGGACCCACTCATGTTGATCCTCGATCTCCACCGGGACCTCCGTAAAAGTCGCCCCATCGTCAACGTCAAGCTCCCCATGGTCAATGATGTGCGTCGGGTCGTGCACGTATCTCCTCAGCTGAGACACATGGAAGACGTCATGCACCCGGTGCAACTGAGGTGGTAGAGCCAGGCGATAAGCCACCTCGCCTATCCTGCTGAGGACCTGGAAGGGTCCGATGAAGCGCGGAGATAACTTGCCACCTCGGCCAATTCTCTGTATACCACGTCGAGGTGAGACCCGCAAGAAGACGTGGTCGCCATCCTCAAACTCCAGTGGCCTCCGCCTCCTGTCAGCATAAGACTTCTGTCGGCTCTGAGCTATCCTCATCCGCTCCTGGATGACATGGACCTTCTCTTTCATGGCCTGGACTATCTCTGGTCCCACAAGTGCTGACTCCCCAGGGTCAGTCCATCACAAAGGAGATCTGCATGGTCGGCCGTACAATGCCTCGTACGGTGCCATCTCGATGGTGGAGTGGTAGCTGTTGTTGTACACAAACTCTACCAAGGGTAGGTGTTCCTCCCAGCTACGACCAAAGTCGAGGACACATGCGCGGAGCATGTCCTCGAGAGTCTGAATGGTCCTCTCCGTCTGACCACCTGTCTGAGGGTGAAAGGCTGTACTCAGACGTAGCTTCGTCCCGAAGGCCTCCTGTAATCCCTTCCAAAGCCGGGAAGTAAACCGAGCATCTCGATCGGAGATGATAGATGATGGCACACCGTGAAGCCGCACAATCTCCTGAACGTAAAGACATCCCAAGCGCTCTACTGATCCCTGCTCTCGGATGGGTAAGAAGTGAGCCGACTTGGTGAGTCGGTCAATAATCACCCAGATTGAGTCGTGACCTCTGGAAGTGCGTGGAAGTCCTGTCACAAAGTCTATAGATATCCCATCCCACTTCCACTTCGGGACCTCCAAGGGATGTACCAAGCCTGCTGGTACCTGGTGCTCAGCCTTCACCTGCTGGAAGGTGAGGCATCGAGAAACGAACTCTGCCACAGCCTTCTTCATGCCCGGCAACCAGTGTTGTCATCTGAGATCCTGGTACATATTCGACACTCCAGGATGTACCGCCAAATGAGATGTGTGATACTCTCTTAGAACCTCCTCCCGCAAAGTGACTGGTACCATGGTACGTCCTCTGAAAAGGATTTCATGCTCTGCTCCAAGGGAGAAACCATCAGGTGCCTGTCCCGAGGATATCTGTGCACGCCGTGTCTCACAGTCAGCGTCATCTCGCTGTGCCTCTCTGACCCACTACAGTAGTGGAGGAGTGACTGTGAGAGATAGAAGGAAGGCTGCACTATCTCTATCCACGAAGGATATCTTCAAAGAGGCTAGCTGCTCCGTCGCCTCCTCAAGTAGTTGAATACCCATCCTCCTGCTGAGGGATCAGCTACTACGTTCCCTTCCCAGGAGAATAGACTATCTCAAAGTCATAGTCCTGGAGGATCTCGAGCCATCGTCGCTGTCTCAGGTTCAGGTTCTTCTGCGAGAAGATATACCTGAGACTCTGATGATCAGAAAAGACTATAAAGCGCTCGCCCATCAGGCAGTGTTGACATGTCTTTAGAGCGAAGACCACTACTGCTAACTCCAGGTCATGGGTAGCGTAGTTCTGCTCATGCGGCCTCAACTGTCGTGATCCATAGGCGATCACTGCCCGCCCCTGCAACAGGACACATCCGAGTCCGGTCCCTAATGCATCCCAGTAGACTACGTACCCTACTTCCTCCTCAGGCAACCTCAAGATAGGTGCGCTGGTCAATCTCTGTCTCAGCTCCTAGAAGCTCTGCTGACATCTGTCTGACCATACGAAGGGTTTCCCCTTCTTCGTCAAATCTGAGAGTGGTGCCGCAACTCTAGAGAAGTCTGGAACGAATCTCCGGTAGTATCCAGCTAGTCCCAAGAAACTCCGCACCTCCGTCACGCTCCTGGGTGGCTCCCATGCTAACACAGCCTCGATCTTCGCAGGATCCACTGCAACTCCCGCCTCAGAGATAACGTGTCCCAAGAAGTGGACCTCACGTATCCAGAACTAGAACTTCGAGAGCTTACCATAAAGCTGGTGCTCTCATAGTGTGTCTAGTACAACCCGCAAGTGGTAGGCGTGCTCCTCCTCAGTCGTCGAGTAGATCAAAATGTCGTCGATGAAGACCACGACAAATCGATCAAGGTTTGGCTGAAAGATCCTGTTCATGAGGGCCATGAACACTTTTGGAGCATTTGTTACGCCGAAGGGAATAACCAAAAACTCATAGTGGCTATACCGACATCTGAAGGTCGTCTTCTGCACGTCCTCGTCTCTAACTCTGAGCTGATGATAGCCTCACCTGAGGTCTATCTTCGAGAACCACCGTGCTCGCTTGAGCTGATCAAAGAGGAAATTAATCCTCGGTAGAGGATACTTGTTCCTCACTATCACCAGGTTCAGGCGACGATAATCGACACACAGTCGCATGCTCCCGTCCGCCTTCATGGCGAACAAAATCGGGGAAGCCCAGTGTGAAACACTGGGTCGGATGAACCCCTTTCCCTGCAAGTCCTCCAACTGTACCTGTAGCTCTCGAAGCTCGGCGGGGGCCATCCGATACGCTGAGGTAAATATTGGGGATATCCTGGGGTACAAGTCAATATAAAAGTCTACCTCTCTGCGATGAGGTAGCCCTAGAACGTCGTCTGGAAAAATGTCCGCAAACTGATCCAGCACTGCAGGAAAACCAGGACTCCGCACGTCCACTACTCCTAGGATGAGACTAGCCAACTGATGTGTGATGGGCTGTCCTCTCCTCTGCGGAAGTCCATCCTGTGCTGCGAAGGATCCCTTCTCTCCAGTGAAGGTGAACCTACTCCCGTCGGTGCGTACACATCGCACCTTGCGCCTAAAACAGTCAATCTGGGCATGGACCATAGATAACCAATCCATGCCCAAGATGACGTCGTAAGGCCTCGACGCTGCTACAAGAAGATCCCGGCCGAAGCCCTCGCCTCCTAGAGTAATCCCACACTGCCGGCACTAGGGTGTAATCGTCGAGTCTGCTCCCGTAGGAGTCTCTAGCCGTAAGGATCGAGCCAACGACACTGTCAGAATCTCCGAGCTCCGAACAAGGGCAGCGGCTATGAAAGAGTGACTCGCTCATGTGTCTATAAGTACTGCAACAAGGGTGTAATAGACACAAATAGTACCTTGAATCATCTCGGGCGCACCGTGGTCATAGGCCTCTACTGCCTGGAGCTGTACCTTTCTCTGCCCGCCAGCTCCCTGTGGTCGGGGTGGACCTCCTAGTGTTGGTGGTGGTAGAGCCTCAAAGCATTGCCCACCACCTACTTCTCAGCCATCTCCTCTGCCTCGTCCACCTCCTCCCTGTGGACCGCCACGGTCGACCCTCTGCCTCTGCCTCGGTGGTCCCTCAACCGTCTGCTGCTCCTCGGCACGGCGGGTCAGGCAGTCACGAGCCATGTGGCCCTGCCCGCCGCATTAGTAGCACTGTCTGCCTCTCGAAAGACTGGCTCAGCGCTGTGTGCCCCGCACTGCTGAGCCAGTGTCCTGAGGTTGTCTGCCTGAAGTTCTGGTCTTCCTAGACCCCTGAGTCATCTGTCGACTTCCTGCTGCAGAAGACTCTGCTACGTGCCACCCTACGGTGGGTCGCGGCACTGGTGTAGACTCAGCAAGAAAGCTCTCGATCAAAAGGGCTCGCTCCAGTACTACTGTCTGAGTCGGAATGCTGAGGGAGATCAGTGATTCCCTGATATCGTGTCTCAAACCCTTCTCGAAGGTCCGAGCCCGGAATAATGGGTCTCGTACCATGTCGGTCGAGTAGCGCGAGAGATTGGTAAATCTCGCCGAGTACTGAGCGACCGTCATGCTGCCCTGCTGCAGCTGAAGAAGCTCCTGTATGCGCACCGCACGGAGGGTGGCTGGGACAAACTCTGAGCGGAAGAGGCTCTCAAAGTCTGTCCATAGTAGAGATGCCTCATCGTGCACTTAGAGCATCAAGCTCTACCATCGCCCCTCTGCTGCGTGTAGTAGGCTCGCAGCGAGGATCACCATGAGGTCTGCTAGTGTCCTCACTAGCCTAAAAACTCGTACCACTGCCTCTAGCCAGTCCTTGGCTGCCTGGGGGTCCGTCTCCCCATGAAACCTGGGTGGTCGCTGGCGCTGAAACTCATGCAGTGCGCTGAGGCGACGTGCATCGTCAGCGGCTGGTGCTGGAAGCATCGGTGGCTCGGCAGGTAGTGCTACCTCCAGTGCCACTTCTGACAAAGGGCCCTGCACCGAGGCCTCATCGCTCGGTGGGCTTTCGTCAAGCTCGACTCTCGGAACCCTAGCTGGCTGTCGTCGTGGGTCCATCCTGAAAAGGAAACAGGTGCGCCACCGTCAGAACAGTATACCTGGTGAGCTGATATAAAGTAATCACAAAGAAAACTTGAAACACACACACAATCAATGTTTTCGTGCATTAAGTCAGAAATCAGAAGTCAGGGTCCTGGTGTATGGATACGTTGGCCGCCGCACCAACACTGGACTCCCTGGACTAATAACCACACTCAATATGCTAAACATTATTGTTTCACATAGAAAGGATCAGAGTTCACGGAAGAACCGAACTCCTCTGATACCAATTTGTCACGACCCGCACTCAGGGCCCGTGCCGTGACTACCCCAAGCCCACCTTCCATAGGCCAGGGGCTGGCCACTAGCACAAAGGCGTAAATCCCGGTAAAAAGGGAAGGCATTTCCTTTGTAAAGTAAACAAGCACCACAGATTAAGCAAGAGGAAAAGTAAACACTAAGTAAAAACAGAATACAACTGAAAGTGTGGAAAAGTAAATGGGCCAATATAAAAACCCAAAATGAAAGTAAAGTACAACTCGAAAGGGAAAACAACAACTGTAAAGTAAAAGCCGCTACACCGAGCTGTCCACTGGAAATCCCACCTGAAGGGGGGTACAGATAGCATCACTACTCCTCAGGTCCCATTGTCCGCTCCATGCACGTCCCGCCCAGTGGTCCACCTCCAGGTACAGTCCTACTCTGCAAGCCTCAACCACGATCAACGCTGTCCGTCGTCTGCAACCAACACAACGTAGTTCGGGCATAGCCCGTGCAGGGGTGAGTATAAGATACTCAGTAGGGACCCCGAGACCCCCGAAGGTCTCCCAAAATCCATAAAGGATAAACCAGAAAAAGGAAGATACAAACACAAAGTAATAACTGACACTTCTTAGGTATTTTCCCAGACATATACCAAAGTCATCAATATCAATACGCTCCAACCTCCGAGCCGAAGTACAACTCAGTCCACACAGGAAAGTATACGTATTCCACACAGGAAAGAAAAACGAAATCCACACAGGATAACACAACACAATCCACACAAAAAGCAACATGAATCAGCTCACACAGGTATACTTCTTCGAGGATGATAGAGATGATCACTGATCCATCTAAGTCGTCGGACCCACAAAGGATCGATAGGTACTAACCCCCTCAAAGACCCACACAGGATCAGACCCACATAGGATCTGTAGGCGCTGGTTCACACAGGACCGCTGAGCGCAGACCCACATAGGATCGGACCCACACAGGATTGGTAGCACTGATCCACATAGGATCGCTGAGTGTTGTAGTCGTCGTCGTCAAATCTACTGAGGATTTTTGCACAGTCGACGTCGTAGTCACAGTAGCAGTCGCAGCCAGCTCTAGGGTTCCCGCACACAGCAAGCTCGTTCGGGAGGGTCCACTCCACGAGATGAGAGGTTGATACATCAACTGTCACAAAGTCCAGAGTTGATGTATCCAAAAGTTCAGTATCATCAACAGGAACTCAACACAACAGAAGGCGCGTCAATCGTGCGCCCGGTCTGAGAGTTAAAGGATGTTTTGTCCTAGGTGTCCGGATGGTTTTTAAAGAAAAACCAACCCGACCATACTCGACATGTGTCCAAACCTCGGGAGGAGTATGAAAAAAGATCCGTCTCACTAAGAGGAACTCAACAAAGCTGACGGCACGTCAAACAGACGTCCGTAGTTCAAGATAAGAGCGTTTCCGCTCCGAGGGCCCTGTTGGTATCATGTACAAACCAACCCGGCTGAACTCAAAGTATTCCGAAACATTGAGTGAAATATACCGAAACGACCGTCTCGATCCAAGGATTACATCTCCACTGACAGTGCATCTTTTGGAGGTCCGTAGCCCGAGTTATGGGCATTTGAATCCAAACCGCTCGGTAACGGGGGTTTCGGGCCCGGGCCGTCCTGGCCCGAAACCCCCCCGGTTGGCCCGAACCGGGTCGACCCGCCCCGGAAAGGGTCGACCTGGCCCGGCGCGCCGGTTCGGCGCAAGGCAGCGCCCTGGGCGTGCTGCCTTCTCGGCCGAAGGCCAAGCTGATTGGAAACGGGGGGCGCCAGCCCCCCTTTGTGAAACCGTGGCCCCCCTCATTATGGGGGGCCGTTATGCTGGCCGGGGGAATTAATTCCCCCCGGGTTTTTCTCCCTTCCGGCCAGCCCGACCTGGACGGACGGTTCTTCCTCAATAGGACCGGCAAGGGCCGGTTCCCTTCCGGCTTCCGACACCGGCAGCCCGGCTGGCCGCCGGTCATCATGTTCCGCCCCGGCCCGGAACCGGCCGCGGCCTTCGTCGTCCGCTGCGGTGCGACGACACCGTGCCCCTCCACCGCGGCCCCTCTCCGGCCACGTCGCCTTTGAATTTCATTGACGCTATGTGACGGTGTTGCTTTCTTGGATTATTTTACGACGCGGCGCGACGGCGCCGCGCGTTTCTTGCCATATGATCCTGCGCGGTGTGACGGCGCCGCGCCACACCCGTTTCGATCCACAATAGAATCAACATGAAAAAGGAGGAGGGTCGGCCGTGTTCGTGCGGTCTGGCCTCCTCGCGTTATTCACTAAAAATTGGACAAATTTCACGAAGAAATAAACACGGGTATAAATCATGAACAAAAGAATAATAAAAATAAACCCCTACTTCGGTTTCAAGTGCAGAGCTTGTCAACAAGCCGCAGAAGACTAGCGTCGCGGAGGTCGGGCGTCGCGGGAATCGAACGTCGTTTCCATTGACGTCGAGGTGCGTCTGAAGAGGTACATCGCTGGAGAAGCTTCGTAAGCTGACGGAGATAGTCCGAGGAGGAAACGACGTCTCCTTTCATTGACACGAGAAGAAGATCGAAGAAGCGGCGTCGTCGATCTTCGGAAACACAGCGGCTACGAAGAAGAGAAGCGGCGTTCTTCGTCGAAGCTTAAGTGTTCTTCGTGTTCTTCGTCAAGGTTGAAGAAGATAAAGAGAGAGATTCCCAAAACCTCTAAAGGGACAAAGGATACTAACCAAATAAAATAATCTTAAAGCTTATTTTATTTACACAACTAAACCACTTGAATTTCAAAAGTTTGAAATTAAAACAACTCGACTAAATTAATAACCCAAGTTGTCAAGATTAATTAGAGAGGAGTTATTGGGAGTTTAAAGAGGAGATGAAGTGTTAAGGTTCGTGTGGGCACCACCACACTTAATCCTCTCATGAGAGGTTAAGTGGATGTGGGTCCCACCCCTAACTCCCTTTGGGAGGATATAACAAACTTGGATAAAAATAAAATGTGTTTCCACATTTTATTTAACTTCATTTTAAAATCCCCAAAACTAACTCTCAAACCGCATAAAACGAAACCTCTGAAAAGGTCTCCTTAAGCGAATATCGGCGCTGCGAGTTCATCGGTGACCTCGGAATTCGATTCCCGGAACCGGTTCAAAAGTTAGAAATTCCCGCTCGTTCGTTCACTGAACGTACCCGAGCCAAACTTCGGAAATTGATTCCAGGCACTCCGGGCCTCAGAATCAGGTGCCGTCAGAAACCGCGTTCTTGTAAAATTCCAAAGAAAATTAAGAAAAATTTTCCCTTGAATTTTACGGGTCTTTAAAACTAATCTAGATACATTATTTTGGTATATATTCACATAATATAAAGGAGTTATATAAAAATAATGAAGAATTAAATTGGGATAAAGGGAGAGAAATAATTACCCAAAACAAAAATGGATGTTAGTGATGAAACCCATGCTTTGTGTCTAAATGATTTCATCTCTTGTACATAACATCCAATATAACGAAATTATATTTATTAATAGCTTTATTCATAAGAAATTTGGCATTTATTTAATATTTTTTAATATTATTTAATTCATTTATATCCTTTTTATGAGTTATAAGATTCATTTTTGTCATTCAAGAGTGTTCATTTCATTAGTTTTAATGATTGGTTAACTTGTATAGATATATGGATGTTCATGTAAAATGGGATTAATTCACTAGAGTAAGAATTATATGTTATTAATAAAAATCAATAATATTAAATGGTCTAATATATCTTTTTTTAAGATATGATATTGATTCATTAGATAAAATGTTAATGAAGAATATTAGTTTATTATTGTGAATTTAAATTTATCACAGATTAGTTTTGTTACAATAATTAATTTTATGTATATATACTAGTTCTAATTCATTATATACCAAAAAAATTATATTATATTATTTATAAAATATTCAACTATTTTAGAAAAATATCAAAAATTCACCATAACCATTTTTTAATGTTCACAATTCAAAAAAAGGCAAATTTTCATGGAATTAATTTGATAAGTATAAGGACTTGAATTTTTAATTAAAATTTTCATTTATTCAATAAATATAAAATTTAAATTTATAACTCGTTTTATAAAACATTGAAAAATTAATTAAGGATAATGAAAATTATCATATATTCATCAAACCAAAAAATATAAACTTATGAGTCTATTTTATAAAAATAAATTATCTATTAAATTTTTATATTAATTTTAATATTTTAATTTAATATTTTCAACTTACAAAAATAAAAAACACATAAATTACCATTTTAAACCATTTTTTACTTAATCCATGATATAATATAACATAATTTCCCTAATTAGAAATCTAAATTTTATTTAAAATATCATCGGTTATGTTATTATTATATTGGTCATATTATTATTTCTAATTGTCACAATACATTTCAATTGGTCTGATTTAGTAGTATATTATAGATCTAAACTAGATGTTGTGTGAATCACAAACTAACAAAGGTTATTAAATTTAAAAAGAGACATACCATAATGTATTTGGTTGTTTCAATTTATGGTGTTTTGTAACACCCCTAGATTTTGTAAACATTTTTTAAATTCATTTAATCATTTCAATACTTCTCATATTACACAATATGGAATATATCATTTGTCATACGAAAATAGAAATGTTTGGTTTTGTCATGACCCGTCCCAATGGGGCCCGAGCCACAACTCCCCAAGCCCACCTCCAATAGGCTAGGGGCTGGTGACTAGCACCGAGTAGGCATCTTACTAACTTGGGAGGCATTGCCTATAAAACTGGACACACACACACACACACATCTCCAAGCCCAGAAAGCTGAAATGTAAAAACTACTAAGAATGGAAATGCATGAAAACCCTAAAAATACCAAACCACCGAGTATGGCAGGAAAGTAAAGTACAACATGTGTAAAACCCTGGGCAAAAAGTAAAAGCCCACCAAAAGAGAGTCCATAACAATCTCGAACCTGTAAAGAATGGTGTTGGGACTACAGTCCGTAGCCATAGGGAAAATCCTAGGCATATCTAATCTCACTGAGTACCGTCCGTTCCTGGTCTGCCTAGAATCCTGTCAAAGGCTCGCTCGTCTGCACAAGACACGAAACGTGTGGGAAAATCCCGTGCAGAGGTGAGTATAACAATACCTAGTATGACACCCTGAAACAACAAAGGAAGAACAACAAGGGAAAAAACACAAAGGAAAGATATAGTCAGCTCCACACAGTGTATGTCTACATATCATATAAAAAGAAATATCCAGATATAGTCATACAGGATCGACTATCGTGAAACCACCACTAAAATCCAGCTCAATGACTCCACTAAGCACGTAACAAGGAGAACACACTCCTAGGTATGAAGAGAGAGATACGAAGTACTCATTCTAAGATAAAACACTCCACAAGTACTTTGAGAACAATATGGTTAGATGAGGATCACAACCAAGTCATGGGGTAATTCCGGCAACTCAGTCTGAGCTAATTGGCTAAGCAGAGGATCGACGCCCGGGTGAAGTTGGTCAAGTCGATACTAAGAACTCTACCTAGGGTTCCAGGAATGAATAGAGGATCTGACTCTATGTCTCGCAGAGGGGATTCTAACAAATATATTCAGGAAGTCCTACTGAAGGGATCATCTTCCTATATGCAGGATATGATACATGTAACCTTCAGGAGAAAGACCAAGGGGACGAACCCTAAGGAAACTAGCCCAAGTAATAGAAGGAAAATGGCTGAAGCCTTGATGAATTTATTACACGGCGTGTAGTATGGTTACATGCCATGTTCCTTTACCCCAGGTACTCCCTGTGTAAATGGCCCGTGTCATTCATTCAGGCTGTGTAAAACTCAACTAAACAGCATGTAGAAAAGTACATGTCGTGTTCCTGACTCCTGGTGCTGCCCGTCTAACCGGCCCGTGTCATTCGGCTTTGTCGGATAGAAAGAAACTACATGGAATGTAGAAGAATCACATGCCATGTCCGAGCACCTAGGGCTCGCTCAGTGTACGTTGGCCATGTGACCGTACACGGTCTTTGCCTGTATCTGTGTCGCCTGCCCGTATACCAGTACACGGGGTATCCCGTGTATCTGGCTGGGTCTGGCCGGGGAGGGGTATACATGGTGTGTCCTTGGTCATGTACCCTGCACGTGCCCATGTACTCCTGAAGTACACGCCATGTAATCCTTCCGATGAACACACGTCGTGTAGCCCATACTACATGATGTGTAGATGGGAAAATTTCCAGAACATCATCTTCTTCCTTGCACTTCGGCCGATCTTCCGGGTCCACGATCTGTCGTTCGTTCATCCCGATACTCCAGGGGTTGGTTCGTTTCATCATACGAACACCGCGATAGGTGTTTACGGCCATTAAAACGAATCATAAACCTTGAACAATCCATCCGATGAAAAACGTCTGAAAAATCATAACTCTCGATCTTCTCCAAATTGTCCACCGATATCACTGTTGCTCCTCTACGACACCCCTCTAGGGTTGGATCCACAGTTTGGGATCGTTCCATCACAAAACAGATATGCAATGATCTGATGTTCATCACCTCGTGAAGAACGTGAAGAATGAAAAGAAATGAAACGTGAGAAATCCAAAGAAACGAAATTGAGGAATGAACCTCCTCCATCGTTCATCACGGTGTTGATCCGCACCCGTTAATGGGATTAAACGGGGCAGAAAAATCAACAACAATGGATTAATCAAGGATTGAATCTCCCAAAACCCCCGCAAAATCCCATCCCGCATGAACGATCGATCCACGGGCTAATCTGTACGTGGATTAATTTGTGTTCGTCGTTGAAAACAAAAACGAGGAAGAAAAAATGAAACAAATATCCTACCTAGATTCCTCGGCGTTCGTTGGTGAAGATCTAGTCGTTGTGTCATCGTCGCTGGTGAAAATTGTTAAGAACTTCATCGCCACATCGGGAGGTTTTCTCCAGAACCTCAAGAGCCACCAAGGGTTTCAGGGTTATGAGGTTTGTAACCTTGGACCCTTGCACCAAACTTTAATTTAAAAAGAAAAGCGATATCTGTTGCAGTAGATTCAAAATATTTCACCGTAGAATAAAATATTTTTAATAAAATATTTTATTACTCTTACGTCCCAAAAACCAGATTTCACTACCGACTTGCGTCGGCTAAAGTTAGGCCTCTCCTAAAGTAAAAAAAGTTGTTCCGAGCACAATGGTGCCCTGGGATATCTGTTCCGAGCATCCGTTCAAAAGTTATTACACTTTTTCAGGAAAACCACATGCATACGAAATTTAATTATTAAATTAAATTTAATCATCTGTTCCGGGATTACTGGGCTTCGGAACTGCACACCGTCTCAGAGCCTGGTCTCGAATTAATTCCCATATAATATTAAAATAATACATAGAAAAATCCAAGACATTACATCACACCCACCTTAAGGCTTTTACGTCCCCGAAAAGCCAAAACAAGGGCTACTCAAAAAGATGTGGGTACTTCACGCGAATCAGAGGCTCCTGCTCCAACGTGCTCTCCTGGAGATTCCCGTGCTGCCCCCAGACACAGACTAAGGGAACAGATCTCCCACAACGGATCTTCTGCATAAGATCCTCAATCTCCACTGGGAACTCAGCAAAGGTCGCTCCATCATCGATGTCAGCTTTCCCCATTCGATAACGTGTGATGGATCATGGACGTACCTCTGAAACTACAACACATGGAAGAAGTTGTTTACCTTGTCCATCTGAGGAGGTAGATCCAAGTGATTCGCCACCTCTCCAACTCTACTCAGAATCTGAAAAGGGCCAACGAACCTCAAAGATAGCCTTACACCTTGACAAAAATCTACAATCCCCGTCGAGGTGAGACATCAAGGAACACATGGTCTCCTTCCTCGAACTCCAGGGGCCTCTGCCTCCTATCGGAATATGATTTCTGCCGACCATGTGCTGTCTTCATCCATTCTTGGATGACCTGCACCTTCTCTGTAGTATCTCTCACCATCTCTGGTCCCATGAGAGCTTACTCGCCTGGGTCGGTCTAGCAATGTGGTGACCTGCAAGGTCGCCCATACAGAGCCTCGAATGGGGCCATAACAATGTTGGAATGATAACTGTTGTTAAAAGAAAATTCCACCAGTGGTAGGTGATCCTCTCAACTACGACCAAAGTCAAGTATGCAAGCTCGATGAATATCCTCCAGGACCTGGATGTTCAGCTCTCTATGACCATCATTCTGGGGATAAAACGGTGTGCTCAAGCGTAACTGAGTCCTAAAAGCATCATGAAATCCCTCCCAGAGCCGGGATGTGAAATGAGCATCACGATCTGAGACGATCATGGAGGGAACTCCATGAAGTCGAACTATCTCCTTCATGTAGAGGACTACCAAGCTCACAACTGAACTCTACTCTCGTATGGCTAGGAAGTGGGCCGACATGCTGAGTCAATCAATGATCACCTAGATGGCGTCATGTCCCTTGGATGTACATGGTAAACCCGTTACGAAGTCCATGGATATTCTTTCCCACTTCCACACTGAAACCTCAAGGGGATGAGTCAAGCCTGCTGGAACCTGGTGCTCTACCTTTTCTTGTTGACAAGTAAGGCACTGAGAAACAAAATCTACCAAACAATTCTTCATTCCTGGCCACCAGAACTGATGTCAGAGGTCCTGATACATCTTTCCAATGCCAAGATGTACTGCCAAAAGAGATGTATGGAACTCTCTTAGAACCTCCTCCCGCCACATCACTGGTAATATTGTATGCCTTATTAGAAGAACAACATGCTCCCCACCTTCTGAATATCCTTCATCCGCAACACCTATAGATATATGAGCACGTAGGGTCTCACAGCTAGCATTCTCGCATTGTACTTCCCTAAATCGATGTAAGAGTGGAGGGGTAACAACCATCGACTGAAGGTAAGCTCCCTCATCTCTATCAACGATGGATAACTATAAGGAGTCCAACTGCCTCATCACCTCATCCAGCAAATGCGATCTGGATTTCTTACTGGGAGCATCTGCCACCACGTTCCCCTTCCCAAGAGTATAAACGATCTCAAAGTCGTAATCCTAGAGGAACTCAAGCCATCACCTCTATCTCAGATTCAGATCCTTCTGTGAAAAGAAATATCTGATACTCTTTTTATCAATGTAGATAGTAAACCGCTCACCCATAAGGTAGTGCCGCCACATATTCAACCCGAAGACTACCGCTGCCAACTCAAGATCATGGGTTACATAGTTCTACTCATGTGGCCTCAAATAACATGAGCCATTGGCAATCACTACTTGCCTCTGCATCAGGATACGACCAAGCCCGGTTCCTAATGTATCATAGAACACTACGTACTTGGCACCCTCCTGTGGTAATCTCAAGATCAGGGCACTCGTCAAACTCTGTCTCAACTGCAGGAAAGCCTGCTGGAATCTCTCGGTCCACAGAAAAGGCTTCCCCTTTTGGGTCAAAGCATTCATGGGTGTCGCAATCCTGAAGAAATCATAGTTGAATCTCCGATAGTAGCCTGCCATCCCAAGGGAACTCCGCACCACCGTCATGCTCCGGGGTGGCTCCCATGCTAGCACTACCTCCACCTTTGTTGGGTCCACTGCTACACCATCATCTGAGATAACGTGTCCCAAAAAATGGACCTCCTGTAACCAGAAATGACACTTCGAGAGTTTCCCATACAACTGGTTCTCTCGGAGTGTGTCCATAACCATCCTTAGGTGTCTCGTGTGGTCCTCCTCGGAAACAGAGTAGACAAGGATATCTTCGATGAAGACCACTACAAACCGGTCTAGATAGGGCTGAATGATCCGGTTCATGAGTCCCATGAACACTTTCGGGGCATTCGTCACGCCGAAGGGCATCACCAAGTACTCATAGTGACTGTTGAGTCATCTGAAATCCCTCTTTGGTATATCCTCATCTGGTACTCACAACTGGGGATATCCTTATCGTAGATCAACCGTCGAGAACCATCTTAACCCTCTCAAATGTTAGAAGAGGTCTTCGATCCTCGGTAGTCAATACCGGTTCTTCACTGTCACCTGATTCAAGTACCGGTAATCCACAAATAGCATCAAGCTCTCGTCTGCCTTTTTGGTGAACAGCACTGGGGCCGCCCAAGGTGAAATGCTTGGTCTCACAAATCCCTTCTTCTGCAAGGCATCCAGCTGCACCCTCAGCTCAGGAAGCTCTATAGGAGCCATCTGATATGCTGATGCTGATATCGGTGTCGTCCTGGGTTACAACACAATTCAGAAATCTATCTCCCATAGGAGAGGTAGCCCGACGACATCCTCTGGAAAGACGTCCTCGTACTCAGCCACTACTGCTTGAAACTAGAAACTCGTAACATCTGATATGCTAAGGGCTAGGCTAGCCAGCTGATGTGAAATCGGTTGTTCCCTCCTATGCACGATTCCATCCTGCACTGCCTGGGTCTCTCTTTCACCGACAAAAGAGAACCTCGTTCCATCACTACGGAAACACCACACCCTTCACCTAAAACAGTGGATCTTGGAATGAACTGTGGATAGCCATTTCATACCATGATTGACATCGTAAGGCCTCGACGCTACCACCAAGAGGTTCTAACCAAAATTCTCACCTCCAAGGGTCAGGTCACACTATCTACAAAGGTGTCTGATCTCTGAATCTTCTCCAATCGGTGTTTCTAAGCGTAAGGGTCGAGTCAACAGCTCAACTGGAATCTCAAGGTCTCGAACAAGATAAGCTGACAGAAAGGAATGACTAGCACCTGTGTCTATAAATACAGCAGCCATAGTAGAAAAGACACAGATGGTACCTCTAATCATTCCGGGAGTACCTGGGTCATAATCCTATGTAGCCTGCAGCTGTCCATGCCTCTGTCCACCAGCTCCCTGAGCCTAGGGTGGAACTCCTGGGGGTGGTGGTGGTAAAGGGTCAAAAGGAAGACCACCTCCGGATGCTCTCCTAGATCCTCCACCGCGTCTGCCGCCCCACGAATCTATCTTATCCACACGTTTCCTTTTCCTCGGTGGTCCATCCACTGCTCTCGTGTCAATAGTACGGCGGGTCAGACAGTCTCGAGCGAGATGTCCCCTTCCATCACATGAGTAGCATCGCCTCTCTCGAGGCTGGTTGGATATGCCCTGCGAACACTGTACGGCAGATCCCCTATCCTGAGATCTCCTCTGAAAATGTCTCCCATGCCTGGGTCTTTGATGTCGGCCCCTACTTCTGAGGTCTCTGCTCCAGCTCGCCCTCTACTGAGAACTGCCGGCTGTCTCTACTCTTCCAAGAAGCTCTCAACCACCAAAGCCCGCTCGAGAACCCCAACATAAGTAGGAATGCTCATAGGGATGATGCTACCTCAGATATCTCTACGCAAGCCCCGCTCAAAAGTCCAAGCTCTGAAGTACTGATCTCTGACCATATCCATCGAGTACCGTGATAGGTCGGTAAATCTCGACGAATAGTCAGCCACCGTCATGGATCCCTATTGGAGATGAAGAAGCTCCTATATACGTACTACTCTTAGGGTGACCAGTGAAAACTCCTCTCTCAAGCGACATTGAAACTCTGACCATGCAAGAGTTTCCTCTTTCTGGGTCTAGATAACCAAACTCCCCCATCGTCCTGCTAAGCCCTGCAGAAGGCTCGCAGCCAGGATCACCATATGGTATGCTGGTGTCCTGACCAAACAGAAGACTCTGGTCATTGACTCAAGCCAGTCCTCTACTGCCTGAGGGTCAGGCTCGCCTCGAAACCTGTGGGGTCTCTGTCTCTGAAACTCGTGGAGTGCACTCAGCCTGCACTCCTCCTCAGGAGGTACAACAGGCACTAAACACTGCTCCACAGGTGGCGGGATAACTGGAACACCACCTGGTGGTAAAACTGGGGGATCCAGTCCTCGTATCGAAGCTTCATTACTGAGGGGGCCATCCTCGCGATCGAGCTGCTGGATCCTAGCGGGTGCACGTCGTGGAGGAATCATGTTAAAGAAACAAGATGTATCTCATTCAGTGAGTATATCTGGAGAGCTGACTAAAGAAGGACATGGAAACCACAACCCATTCCTATATGATGCATGTACGATTATTTCCCCCTGCAACTAGTGTTCTCATGCTCCATGTAGAAAAGCAAGTTATCAGAGTCCTGGTGTATGGAAACATCGGCCACCCGCACCAGCACTGGGATCCCTGGACTGAAATATGAACTTGAAACACTTAACACTATTTCCCCAAACCAACTCACAGACTCTCGGTCCCAAGTTAGAACTGACCACCTCTGATACCACTCTGTCATGACCCGTCCCAGTGGGGCCCGAGCCACAACTCCCCAAGCCCGCCTCCAATAGGCCAGGGGATGGTGACTAGCACTGAGTAGGCATGTTACTAACATGGGAGGAATTTCTTATAAACCTATACATACACACACACATCTCCAAGCCCACAAAGCTGAAAAGTAAAAACTACTAAAAATGGAAATTCATGCAAACACTAAAAATCCAAAACAACAGAGTATGATAGGAAAGTAAACTACAACAAGTGTAAAACCCTGGGCCAAAAGTACAAGCCCCCCAAAAGAGAGTCCGTAACAAAGTCCAAACTGTAAAGAAAGGTGCTAGGACTACAGTCTATAGCCATAGGGACACACCTAGGCCTGTCTGATCTCATTGAGTACATCTTGTCCTGGTCTGCCTGAAATCCTGTCAAAGGCTCGCTCGTCTGCACAAGACACAACACGTGCAGGCAATAGCCATGCAAGGGTGAGTATAGCAATACCCAGTAGGACACCCCGAAACCACAAAGGAAATCCAACAAGGGAAAAACCATAATGGAAATATACAGTCATCTCCACACAGTATATGTCTACAGAACATATAACAAGAAATATCCAGATATACTCATACACGATCGACTATCGTGAAACCACCACTAAGATCCAGCTTGAAGATTCCACTAAGTACATAACAAGGAGAACACACTCCTAGGTCTGAAGAGAGACATATGAAGTACTCATTCTTTGAGAACACACTCCATAAGTACCTTGAGAAAATGATGCCTAGATGAGGATCACAACCAAATCATGTGGTGATTCCGAAAACTCAGTCTAAGCTAATCTTCTAAGAAGAGGATCGGCACCCTGGTAATTTTTGTCACGTCGATACTAAGAACTCTACCTATGGTTCAAGGAATGAATAGAGGATCTAGATCTAAGTCTCAAAGAGGGGATTCCAACACGTCTATTCAGGAAGTCCTGCTGAAGGGATCATATTCTTATATGCATGAAATGATACTATGAACCTTCAGGAGAATGACCAAGGGGATGAACCCTAAGGAAAATAGCCCACGTCACAGAAGGAAAATGGCTCAAGCCTTGAAGAATTTATTACACATCATGTAGTATGGTTACATGCCGTGTTCCTTAACCCCGGGTAATGCCTGTTTAAATGGCCTGTGTAATCCGTTCAGGCTGTGTAAAACTCAACTACACGACGTGTAGAAAGGTACACACCGAGTTTCTGACTCCAGGTGCTTCCCGTGTAACCGGCCCGTGTCATTCGGCTTTGTCGGATAGAAAGAAACTATAGGGGGTGTAGAAGAATCACACGCCGTGTCCAAGCATATGGGGCTCGCTCCGTGTACCCTGGCCATGTGCCCGTACACGATCTTTGCCCATGTCCGTGTCGCCTGCCCCTGTACCAGTACACGGGGTATCCCGTGCATCTGGCCGGGTCAGGCCGAGGAGGGTTATGCAAGGTGTGTCCTTAGTCGTGTACCCTTCTCATGCCCATGTACTCCAGAAGTACACGCCATGTAATCATGCCGAAGAACACACGCCCTATAACCCATACTACATGGCGTGTAGTCAGGAAAATTTCCATAACGCCATATTCTTCCTCGTGCTTCGACTGATCTTACGGATCCACGATCTCTCATCTGTTCGTCCCAATACTCCAGAGGTTGGTTCGTTTCATCATACGAACACCGCGACGGGTGTTTTCAGCCTTTAAAATCAATCATAAACCTCAAATGATCCTTCTGAAGAAAAATGGATGAAAACTCATAACTCTCGATCTGCTCCGAATCGTCCGCCTATATCTTCCTCGCACCTATGTGACACCCCTTTGGGGTTGGATCCACAATTTTGGTTCGTTGTGTTGCAGAATGGATGCACAACGATCCGTCCTTCATCTCCCCATGAAGAACGCGTTGAACGCGAAGAAATGAAAGGGGAGAAATCCAATTAAACTAAATTGAGGAATGAACCTCCACCATCGTTCATCACGGTGCTGATCCGCTCCTATTAATGTGATTAAACAGAGCAGAAAAAGAAACAAAAAGGGATTAATCAGGGATTGAATCTCCCAAAAATCCCCACAAAATCCCATCGCGCAATAACGATCGATCCGCGGGCCAATCTGTTCATGGATTAGTCCGCGTTCATTGTGGAAAGGAAAAATGGGGAAGAAAACACAAAACAAACATCCTACCTGGATTCTGCGGCATTCTTTGGGGAAGATTCGGTCGTTGTGTCATCGTCGCCGATGAAAATCGTCAAGAACTTCGTCGCCGCGTCGGGAGGATTTCTCTAGAGCCTTCAGATCCACCAAGGGTTTCAGGGTTATGAGGTTTGTAACCCTGGACCCTTGCTCCAACCTTTAATTAAAAAAGTTAAGGGATATCTATTGCAGAAGATTTAAAATATTTCGCTGTAGAATAAAATATATTTTTTAAATATTTTATCACTCTTACGTCCCAAAAACCATATTTCACTACCAACCTGCACCGACCGATGTTAGTCCTCGCCTAAGGTAAGAACGTTGTTCCGAGCACAACGGTGCCCTCAGATTTCTGATCCGAGCACCCATTCAAGATTTATTCCACTTTTTTTTGGAAAACCACATGTGTGGGTAATTTAATTATTTATTTAAATATAAACATTTGTTCCAGGCTCACTGGGTCTCGAAACCAGGTCTCGAATTAATTCCCATATAATATTAAAATAATACATGGAAGAATCTGGGACATTACAGGTTTGCAATATACACTACACAACTTCATGATTTCAATTCATGGAAAACATAGATTATCTTGAGGTATACACAACACTATTCTTTTCTGGTGTTACACACATCGTTGAGATATTTGGGTAGCTTTCATTGCATGAAATACTGAGATTCAATGAAAATAGTATATTATTAAAATATTAATAATTAATATCATAAGATATAACCTAGAAATTAAATTAGTAGTTATTAATGGTATTAAAAATCATATAAAAATATATGTTTTCTAATATAAAATCATTTTTACCAATTAATTGTAAATGAAATTACATAAAAGTTGAGTATAGTGGAAATAATTTTATTTTTATTTTTCTAACATAGTTTTGTCTTAATAATTTATATTAATTGTATTTATAAAATGATATTAATTAAATATGTATGTCAAGTATTCAAAAACATATTTTTTATATTCAACCAATCGATATTATAGGAATCATATAAGAACCAACCCAATTACATGCATATAACCCTGTATTTTTCAAAAAGATAATTTCATTTCCTTTTAATAGAGAACCCATTTTAAATGAATTTTTTTGACACATATATATTATATATCTAAAAAATAATTATCACATCTTAATTCTTAATATAAAAATATAATTTGGTTGACTTTTTTTTATTTTTATGAAAAGTTTTATGATTTTATGAATAGTAAAAATATAAAATATATTAATTGAAAACTAAATTTTTCATCAAAATAATTTATAGATTTAATGTATATTTTTTATTTTTTATGTAAATATATTTAATTTTATCAGTTAATATAATTTATGTTATTGGCATCAATTTTACATTGAATTTGGGTATAAAAATATTTCAATATATTCCATGTTTTATCTTTAATTATAGGTTCTCTCACCTCATCAACATGTTTAATTTTAAATTAATTTATGAATTTTCTATGTTTTTAATATTGAAAAAAGACCCCATATTTTGAATGAGTGGTTCAAAACGATGTAAATTGGATTTTTTATGTTCTTGGCCATTATGAATAGTAACTGTAGTAATTTTTTAATCACGGTCAAAGGAAAATAATTTAATTAATAGTAAAAAATAATATTATAAATAATATAAAATAACACTAACACTTGACATATTTCCATTAGATTATTGGGTTATGAAAAAAAGAACTTTAATGAAATTATAACCTTTTTAACACTCTTTGATGGGATTAATCTATTTATTATATTATATATAAAGAAAATTTACAAATCTAATACTCATATTTTTAATAAAAATTTCATTTTTCATATAGCTTTATACAAAAGTTATATTCCACAATAAATATTTATTTTAAATATAAAATATTTTTCTTTATCATGGTAATTTATTTTTAATTTTTGGGAATTAATTAATACCTTAAATGATTCTACAATAATGACATAGTAATTGTTTAATTAGTGGAAATAAAAAATTAATGATATTTAAAATATTAAACTAAATATAATTTGACATAATTATTTGGATCAATGAATTTTGTGGATTTTTTTTTAACATTTTAGGGATGATTTAATATATTCGGTTCGAAGATATCACGTTGTTATGATATTTAAAAAATGATTTATAATTTCAAAATTGACAATACTGATATTTTATGAAAGTAATATTTTATGAAAGTGTTTTAAAATCATAAAAATATTAAATAAGTAAAATGAGATGATATATGGTCTCACATATCATAAGTTTAAAATTTATGGTATAATTTACACTTTTTATGTAAACAATAAATTTTTATAATAATGAAAACCATGTTATCATAATTAAAATAAAAAGAAGTTTACTAAGTGTTAATCCAAATTATAAGGGTTAAATTACATAAAACCCATTATAAAATTTGTTGGTTAGTGGGATTAAAATATTATAACATCTCATTTAATAATACAAGGCCTTTTATAAGTATTTGGACTGATATTTAATTTATTATAATTTAATATGGTTTAAAATAACAAAAAAGTACTTCTCACAACAATTATAAAAGGGAACCTCCTCACTCACTTCATCACACCACATTGAGCCTTCATTAAGTGACCAGTCAGTTTAATTAATTCACTGAGAGGGGGAGGGGTGAATCCGGGATAACTTTTTCAGTTATGTTTCAATTTAAACAACCTTCATCTCCGATTAATGATTCAATTACTTAATGAAATAAATTCAATCACACATCAAAAATAAGACATGCATTTTCATGGTTTAGTATTCAATAATACATTTACATTTTTTGTATTGTTTGGAAATGATCCAATACCCCCATAATATACTATAAAAAATGCTTTGATTACAAAAACTATCACATACCCTTTCACATATGAAGCACTTAGAAATCAATACTGATGTGCTTGTTCACCTTATTAGAACGAATTGGAAAAAACATCATTTTTGAAACAACTCATGTTAGCTATAATTCTGTTTAACTTGAAAAAATATATTTAATTGAAATTAAAATATTCACGTAATTACCTAAAAGGGGATTAGGAACCTCTGAGACATAGTTATTAAAACTCATTCTGATTTTCATGGGTCTAATTTTCCCAGTCTGATTCCTCTGAGTATGATTCTCCGAAACAAAATTCTTCCATTCTGATTTTCTTTCTGAATACATTTAAAATTAATCACCACCATCACGCACTTGGGTTGCTCCCAAGTTATTACAACCTCAGCCATTTTAGTTCCACTTATACACCATCTATTCAGATAAAATTCCTTTGAATGTGGACCACCTAAATCTAGTACAATAAATTTTAGAGGTTTCTATATATATAGTTCTCTCATAGTACATCCAAAACCAAACTCAAGGGTCTTGCTTGCTACTCCTCAGACATCGAGTACACCGGTATATTTTAAATGAATACTACCCTAAACTAGCCTATAAAATAATTAATGATATGGTTCTTTATTCCCATGGACACTTCAGGGGTGTTCATCATGCCATAGGGCATTACCTAGTAATTATAGGGACTACATAGACAACTAAATGTTAACTTTGGTATGTAATCATCTTGGAATCACAACTGGAGATATCCTAATCTAAGGTCAATATTCAAGAACCCACACGCCCCTCTCAACATGTCAAATAGTTCATCGACCCTCAGTAGTAGATACTTTTTCTTTACAGTCACCTGTTTTAGGCGAGGGTAATATAAAGTCAAACTGAGGCTCTCGTACACCTTCTTGGAGAAAAATATTTTGGTTTCCTAGTGTGAAACACTAGTCATAACAAATCCATTCCTCTATAGGTCCTCTAACTACACCCTTAGTTCATGAATCTCTAAGGGATATATATGATATGATGACATAGATATTGGGGTGATCTCCGGGTGTAGATCAATAGATGAGTGTTTATCACATCAGGGAGTTAATTATAGAACATCCTCAAAGAATACATCTTCATAATCTTCCACCGCATTAAGAAACTAAGAACCCATAACATCAATTTTTCCAAGGGTCATTCTAGATAACTGATGAGTAATCAAAAAAATCCTCATATTCATTATTCCATACATCCCAATTTAGGTTTCCATTTATACCACAAATTAAAACATCTTCCCATCGTTGCGGGAACACTACATCCTCCACCTTACGTAGTCTATTTAGGAATGAACTCTAGTTAACCAGTACATACCTATGATGAAATCACATAGCCTACTTTATGATAAAAATAGATCCCAAATGAAACTATAACCTCCAAGAGTTAAGTCACCCCATCGATATAAGTTTTTGATCATAATGTCATCTCTAGTAGGAGTATCCAAGTGTAAGGGTTAATATATGGGCTCAAAATAAATATCTATGTCTCTAACTAGATTATTAGATATAGTAGAATTAAAACATATTGTGTCTATAAATACTAAAATTAATGTAAAAAATGACATATATCATACCTAGTATCATCCCTAGATCCTCTGGGTCATAATCCTTGACTACCTGTAGCATCCCTCGCCCATATCCCCTAGATCCCTGAGACTAGAATGGAAAACTGTGGGGTGTCATGGTAAATAAATCAAATCATATACCACCTCCAGCTGCTCTCCCAACTTCTTTTCTTCTTCTTCCACCCTAAAAACCCACCGACCCCTTTTACATCCTCTACCTAAGAGACCCATCGATTATCTCTCTATCAACCGTATAGTGAGTCGAACAATCTCATGAAATGTTACTAGACAATGTTTTATCTAAGGAATACTCGTCCTATAATTATTAATTATAGTATATAACAATTAAATATAATTATACTAATTATTATGTGACCATTAAACACACTTTTTTCACTTCTATATTTTGAATTTCAAAAATCCGACATACACGATTGTGTTCTGGATGATTTTTTGAGTCTAGTAGAACAAACATATTTTTTGTTCAATAGTAACACACCCTTATGAATAGAAATATGTCACTTTTGAATAGTAAATCATCAAAAATAATTTTAACCATACCCTTGAATGATTAAATAAACTTTAGGCATCTTATAAGTGACAATTTTACCTTAGTAATAATATTAGTATTTTTGTAATTTATAAGTAATTAATTATAATTAATTATTTAATTTGATATAAAATGTATTTATTAAAAAAATTTCATAAATTATTAATTCTATGTCTTCTAGTTTTATTATAATTTTATAAGTCTTTATGTAGTTTTTGGAAGCATTATAAAATCAGTTTTAATTTGAAAAACTGTATTTCTTAAGTAAATTATGATTTTAATTAAATATTAAATTAATGATATTTAGAAAATTATTTTTGAAAATTGAAATAGTTTTTGGATTCTAAATTTTGAAAAAAAAATTGGAATATTTTTGGGATTTTTCGGAAATACATCAATTTTCAGGTGAATAGAAAAAATATAGTTTTTCATATAAGTGGTGTACCTTAAATTGCATGATTCATGATTTGATGATAACTTAAACTTTCTCATAAATTATACTCATACATATTATATTTAATTTCAATAATGGTTATTTAAAATAAAATAAACTCAAATTCCAAACCTAAAAAAGAACATTCTCAGGCCTAAAGTCAAAAGACGATTCCTTAAAGTACTTTTTTCTCTTTCTTTCACATTCTTTTTAATAATTTAATGAATTATAATTATAAAAATGATTTAAAAATTAAAAAGAATTATTTTATTTTAATATATGATTTATGATTTCAAAAAAATACTATTACAGTTCTAACATTTGATATATTATTTTATTTAACATTTTATTCTAAAAACATACCTCCTTATGTATAAATAACCCTCTCCCTTCTCCTACTGAAACACACCACTCAATCTTCAATATTTTGCCTTAAATATGCACAAAAATCATCCTTATCCCCACATCCACGTCAATGAGCTTACGGTCTCATCTAGAGACAAAGCCTAGATTTTACAAGGAGGGTCTCATGAAGGGGATTCAAGAGGTAATTCCTCTCTCTCTCTCTCTATATTCCTTTAATTTCAAATCAATTTCATGTTCTTTTATAATTATCTCCCCACCTATATTAAATAAAATTTTATGGAACCTCCATTATCATAAATATAAATTAATTTTATGATACTAATGTGATATTAAATCATCCTACCCCCTCTCCTCTTTTTTTATTTTAGAATGAAAAATGTTGTTCATGGGGTGTTAATTTAACACCATCATGAACGACATGTTTTCTTTTGTCCACTTCTACCTTCTTATCAGGTCATGAAAAAAAATTATGGTTGAACCAAAATATTTTATATTTATTATTTACTATTTAATGTTTTTTAACTATCTTATGTACATATTAAAAAATCATTAAAAGTGACAAGTTTGTTGTGAATTAAAAATGACTTAATTAACCTAAACGACCATCATTAAGATCCTATCTAATTATTCATCCTCATGGTAAATAATAAAGTCAATTATAAGACCATTTAAACTCCTATAAGATAATTAAAAACATTTAATATCAGTTCTAAATGTTTACCCATGTTCTACACAAACTTCCATTTATGAATAAAAGTGAACCGTTCAAGAAAACCATAAAAATGAACATTCCCATGCAATGTTTTTAAACTATATAACTCATCCAATGGCCCATAAAATAACTTAATGAAACTATAATAAAACATATTCACTTACACAAGGATCAATAATTAAATATTAATGAATATAATGTGGTTATATACTATACTAAAGTGAATAAAGCGCTCAGATACAAGGTAAGTGGAAATTATCGAACCCAACATTATTTCTTTGGGTTCTCCCACTTTCACATAGTTTTTGGTATGGTATCTCCAAAAAAATAATTCTCTCGTCATTATATTAACCTTTCGGTTAAATAAATGTTTTCCACTAGAGTTTAGGTCAAACAAATGTTTTCAAAATGAACTCTTCCATAAATATCATGCATTTTACTTCTCACTCAAGGATGATGGTTCTTGAATAATATATTTTATTCCGTATTTCTTTTTGGAATCCAGATTTTATGAATGTATTCTTTTGTGGTGAAACCCATTCATTTTCGTGTGTGTTTTATCTCCAATTTTATATATGATCTATGTGTATTGAAAGATAATGAGAATGTTATGATGTGACGGGTGAGCCCAGAATTATTTATTTCAAAACTGAATGTTTTCATGTGATGGGTGTGTCCAGAATTATACAGTGCTACAATGCATAGGGTAACATGATAAATCTCATGAGTAAAAGTTAAATGAATTTTGAACATGATTTTAGCATTGTTCACAACTATTTGTGGTAGTTAACCACTAAGACATGATGATTTATTTTTATGCATTTCCATATTTTAAGTCTTATATTAATTATTCTTCTCCACTTCATGATATGTTTCCTATGTTATGATTATTCTCTCCCATTGTTATATTGTTCATATATATTCTCCTAATGTGCATGTATCTCACCCTTTTTTATGTATATTCTCAGGTGACTACGTGTACAATGGAGAGGTCAAGTTCTAAAAATAATCTAGATAAAAAGAAATTAAGTAAATGTTTGATGTTAGATGTTGTAAATGTTATGTATGGTCCTATTTTTAACAATACACTAAAACTCTGGATCCTCATGGTGTAATAATTGTATGATGTATATAAATATTATAATGTAATAATAAGGTATGAAAATGGAGGGTCTCTATAGTTAGTATCATAGGAAAGGTTTAGTTAATTTGGGAATTAGGATTAGTGAACCCTAGAGAAAACCTATACCATGATACTAAGTAAAACTATGAACATAATAAGATTTACATAGGGATCCCATAAGTGATAATTTTAGTGAAAATTGAACAATTTATTAACTTATTTTTTTATTACTTTTTCACTTTAGTTTTGTTCTTACCTTTTCTGTTTTAGAAAATGGGGGGAACTAAGAGAAACCATGCCAACAAATCATGCGAGGTCCAATAAAACATTTTCCCAATGACATCCTTGATGCTTTGGGAGGTGGAGTTAAAAAACATGGAAATTATTACCCAACTATCTCTGGTTATGAACAATAACCATAATAATAGGGAACATCGTCCTTCACCTAAGAGGGAGAAAATGGCTATCGAGTGGTTTATGTGGCAATGACCACCAATTTTTAGTGGATCTTATGATCTAGTAGTTGTAGAGTAATGGTTCAACTCCATGGAAATGATCTTTTATGTGATTAAATGTCATGAGACAGAGAAGGTGATGCTAGTTGTTTATCGTCAAGACAAATAGACCTATCAATGGTGGGATTTGATTAAGAACACCATGTCAAGGGAGGGAATTGGAGAGATGAAATTGTAAGATTTTAAGATCATGATTCTTAATAAGTATTTCCTATGAAGTTTTCATATGATTATGGAGAGAAAATTCAATGATCTCAATAAATAATAAGGAAAATATTTCAAAACCTATGAAGTGAATTATACAATCTTTCAAGCTATACTTTGGGTTTTGTTATAAAAATGATAGAAAAATTGATAGATTCATTAGTGGATTAAAACCACACCTTCAAAAGGATCTTGCAATTAGAGATATTGGGAGTTATATATATTTTTTTCGATGTACTTTCAAAGATGAGATGGAGTTTGGGTAATGGTCCCATGGATATGGTGATATGAAACTATATATGGGGTTCAAAGCTAGTTGATCTAATGATAAAGGTTGGCAGAAAACCCAATGAACCACATGCCAAAAATGGGGATGTTTCTTCATGGGAACTACCTAAAAGGGATGGGGAAGTGCTTAAAGTGTGGGAAATAAGGACACCATGCTCAAGAGTGTCGAAAAGAAATGGGAAGGAAGGAGAATTTAGTTGAAGAAAGTGGAAAACCACCCAATGTTCAATGCTACAACAATAGGGAGCATGGGCACTGTGAAAGACAGTGCACTAAACCACGTGTTCTCAAGGGTGATCAGCTTTAGCAGCACCCAAAGACAAAGGAACAAGGGAAGGCTTATTCCATCAGTAATTGTAGAAGGGGATCAAGATAATCATGTCAGACAAGGTACACTTCCTTTTCAATCAATAATGGAAAAAGAACAATCTTATTTTGGTTCTACGCATTCTTTAATATCTTGAAATTTTTCTATAATTATAGAATCCACGCCCTGAAACATTGATGTAGAGATATTTGTAAAAACACCAAGTGGTGCACTCATTGAAACCCAAGTGTTTGACTCTTTTCCTATTGATGTATGTGGGAAAATTCTTCTAGTGAATCATGTAATACATCCCTCGGTGGAATTCAACGCTATAATGGTATTGCATTATCTCTCGTTATATAGATAATGTATCAACTGTCGGGAAAATGAAATTTCTTTTCATATTCAAAACCATCCCATGTTTATCTACAAATGTAATTAAGATCACGAGTCTCCTTTTAAAAATACTTCAAATTTGAGGATATTTATTTTCTATAAATAATCACACCTTTCCAAAATGGTTGAGTCTATGGGAAGTCCCAAACGTATAGAAATGCCTATTGTGATGGAATACAGTAATAAATTTCATGAAGAATTACCCAGACTTCCCCCAGATCATGAGGTAGAGTTCTCAATTAAACTCATACCTGGAGCTACTCGTACCTTGAAGATTACCTACATGATTTCTTCAATTGTATAGAAGGATTTAAAGAAGCCTCTACAAGATAATTTGGAAAAAGGGTTCATACACCCTATCACATCACCTTGGGGTGTGCTAGTTCTCTTTGTGAAGAAGAAGGATGGAACAATGTGGTTGTGTATCGATTATCAGAAACTCAACAAGATCACCATAAAGAACAATCATCCTCATCCAAGGATTGAAAATGTCTTCGATCAGTTAATAAGAGTTTGATAATTCTCAAAGGAATATCCTTATTATGTATATCATCATATTAAGGTGAAGAGGGAAGATATTTAGAATACTTTCTTTCGTACATGGTATGGGCACTATGAGTTTCTAGTTATTCCCTTCAGACATACTAATTCCCCTGTAATCTTAATAGATTTTATGAATAGAGTCATTAAACATTAAATTGACAAATTTGTAGCAGTTTTTATTGATGATATTATCATATACACCAAGATCAAGGAGAAACATGAAGAAAAAATAAGACTTGTGTTGGCAAAATTGAGAAATGACAAGTTGTATGCCAAGATCAGCAAGACTAGATTTTGGATGAAGCATGTCACATTCTTCGGGCATGTGATCACAAGTTTGGAGTTTATGTGGACCCTTCTAAAACAATGGTGATTGAAGAATAGCCCATGGCCTATAGTGTCATAGAAATCCGTAGTCTTCTTGGATAATCTAGGTACTTATGGCTTTTTTTGAGAAATTTTTCAGGATTATCAAGACCACTAACTAAGTTAACAAATAAATGGGTAAAATTTTTCTGGATAGAAGAATGTGAGGGAAGCATTAAGGAGCTAAAGAGAAGGTTAATCATTGCACCTGTACTCACACTACTGAGAAGTGGAGAATGTTTTTTTGATATACAATGATTCTTACAAGAAATCATGGGGTTGTGTACTCATGAGAAATGATCATGTGATAGCCTACCCCTCAAATTATTTTAAGATCCCTGAGAAGAAGTACCAAACACATGATTTTGTGCTGGAATCCGTGATTTTATCCATGAAAATCTGGCGGCACTACCTTTATGGTGAGAAGTGAGAAATATACACCAACCACAAGACCTTAATGTATATATTCCCACAAAAGTTTCTGAGCATGTTCCAAAGGAGATGGTTAGAGCTAATCAAGGACTACAAATTCTCTATTCACTATCATCCTAGAAAGAAGAATATAGAAGCAGATTCTCTAAGCAGAAAAAACCAGATAATCTATCCATCTAATGGATTGATAAAGACCCTATATTTGTGGATATGAAAATGATGTATTTGGAAATCATAAGGGCAGTGGATACATCGTATCTTTACAAAATTATTGCACAACCATCAATCAAATTGATTACTAAGGAGACACATATGGTTGATCTAGAGTTACAAAACAGGTTGAATGTATTAAAGAAAGGGAATCTCCAAGATTTCCATATCAATTATTAGGGTGTGATTCAGTTTGGAATGTTGCTTTGTGTCCCATATTTATGCAGGTTAAATAAGGATCTGTTGTAAAATGCACATATCTCAAATTTCACTATCCATCTTAGTAGAAACAAGATGTTACGGGATATCCCTGAAAACTTCTGGTGGGATAACATAAAAATGAGATTTTGGAATATATATCTAGGGGCTTCTTATGCGAGAATGTTAATGAAGAGTGAAAAAATACAAAAGGGTTGATGTATCCATTGCCTAAACCCATGATGAAATGGGAGAATGTCACTATAGACTTTGTCATGGGTCTCCCGAAGGCATCGAAGAGAAATGATGTAATATGGGTTGTTGTTGAATAACTCAACAAGACTGTCCATTTTATCTCTATCCGAGAGGATATATCGCTTGAAAAACATGAAAATATATATGTGAAGGAAGTTGTGAGACTGCATGGTGTTTTACTATTGATTATCTTTGACCATGATCTAGGGTTCACATCAAAATAATAGAGGATCCATCAACATGATTTCGGTACTAAATTAAATTTCATCATGGCCAATCACCGCAAAACTAATGTACAATCTGAAAAGGACTATTTAGATGGTTCAAGACATGCTAAGATCATGATCTTTAGAATTCAATGGGGGATGGGATCAACATCTCCCACTAATTGATTTCTCATACAACAATATCTTCTACAAGAGTATTCAGATGGCCCCATATAAAGCTCTATATGGAATGTGATGTAAAACTCCAACCTATTATGATGCTGTTGGAGAAAGAATAATACTTTGACCAGACCATGTGCGAGATATGATGGAGAATGATCAAGTCATCTAGAAACACATCAATGCTGCTCAAAGACAGCGAAAGAGCTATACTGAAAATTATCTAATATACTTGGAGTTCAAAATTGGGGTTAAATTCTTCCATCGAATATCACCATGGAAGAGATTCATGCAATTTCGATAGAAATGGATCCTAATTTCATGGTATATAGGACCCTTTGAGATCATATACTACATTGGATATGTATCCTATATACTTTCACTTCCACAAAATATGGCTCAAGTTCCTAATGTGTTTCACATATTTCTCTAAGGATGTACTTACCAGATCCCACACATGTACTATACTACAAAGTGGTAGAGCTGGAAGATGATCTCTATTATGAGGAGCATCCATTGAAGATTTTAGACCATAGAGAAAAGTTTCTATAAAACAAGACAACCCACCTTGTCAAAGTACTGTGGAGGAATCATATGTCTGAAGACGATACATGGAATTAGAGGGGATGAAGGAGAAGTACCCTCACATTTTTGTGTAAAATAAAAATTTGAGGGTGAAATTTTATAAGGGGCGAAGAATTTAACGACCCAAATATTTATCAATGTAACCCACTTCTTATAATTATTCTTTATAGAATTGCATATTGACATATAATGATACTAAATATTAGGTGACCATTAAACCTAATTTTCCACTTCAATGTTTTGAATTTCAAAAATCTAACATACACAATTGTGTTCAAGAAGATTTTTGGATTCTAATAGAACAAACATAATTTTTGGTGAATAGTAACATGCCCTAATGAATAGTAATATGAACCTAATGAATATTAAATCATCAAAAGTAATAGTAAACATACCTATTAATGATAAAATAATCTTTAGGCATCTTATAAGTAACAATTTGACCTTACTAAAAATATTGGTATTTTTGTAAGTCATAAATAATTAATTATAATTAATTAATTAATTTAAAAGAAAATTTATTTTCATAAATTGTGTTCATAAATTAAAATTTCTATTTCCTCTAGTTTTATGATAATTTTATAACACCTTATTTAATTTTTTAAATAATTATAAAATCAATTTAATTCTAAGAACTGTATTTTTCATGTAAATTATGATTTTAATTAAATATTAAATTTATTATATATAGAAAATTATTTCTGAAAAATAGAAATAATTTTTTGATTCTACATAGAGAAAAATGGTTAGGGTAAATCTTAGGTATTTTTTTTTGAAACACATCATTATTCAGGTGAAAACTAAAATTACAGTGTTTCAGATAATCAGTGTACCTTAAATCACATCATTCATGATGTAGTCATGACATAAACATTCTATAACATTATATTCAGCCATGATTTATTTAATTTCCTAAATAATTACTTAAAATAAAATAAACTCAATTTCCAAACCTAAAGAAAAACGTTCCAAATCCTAATTTAAAATGATGATTCCTTAAAGAATATTGTTCCCTATCTTTCACTTTCATTGTAATAATTTAATTAATTCGAATTATACAGATGATTTAAAGTCTTAAAAAAATAATATTATATAAATTAATGATTTATGACAGCAGAAAACTACTATTACATGCCTAACATTTTATTTAATATTTTTTTTAATATTTTCTTTAATATTTTATTCTAAAAACACCCCTCCTCATCTATAAATAATTCCTCTCCCTCCCCTTTCCAAAAAAAACCTCTAAGGCTTCAAGACATGTCTATAATCTTCCCAAGAATAATACCTAGCCCCTATCACACATACAAGAGCTATTGGTTTCATCACGAGACCAATAATACTTCCTTAAGAAAGATCTCAATATCAGGATTCAAGAGGTAATTCCTCTCTATCTCTTTCATTTAATTTCATTTCAATTTCACGTTATTTTGTTACTCTCTTCCCACCTATTTTCCTCCAAATTGTATGGTTACTCCAGTATAAAAAATATAATATAATTTTATTATACTAATATGATACTATATCATACATCCTCATTATCCTCATTTTTTTATTTTAGAAAGGAAAACATTGTTCTTGAGGTATTAATTTCTCACCTTCATTAATGACATGTTTTTATTTTCCCATTTCTACCATCAGATTTGTTCATGAAACCATTTTTATGGTTGCACCCGAATATTTTATATTTATTATATCTTATTTATTGTTTTTTAACTAACTTATGTACATATTACTAAATAATTAATAGAAATAAGTTTTTTGTGGATGAAAAACTGCGGAATTAACCTAAAAGATCTTCATTAAGTTCCCATGTAATGATTCATCGAACTTGTATATAATAAAATAAATTATAAGACCATTTAAATTCTTGTATGATAATTTATAACATGTAATATCAGTTCTGGATGTTATCCCGTGTTCTACAGGAACTTCAATTTATTAAATACAAGTTAACTTCTCAAGAAAACCATAAAAATGAACATTTTTGAACAATGTTTTTAAACCATAAAACTAATCCAAAGTCCCATAAAATAACTTAATGAAACCATAATGAACAATATTCACTTACAAAATGTTCTTTAATTGATAATTAATTAGTCTAATGAGGTTATACTAGACATTAAAGTGAATAAATCTTTCAGATACTAGGTAAGGGGAAATTCTTGAACCCAACATTAGTTCTTCCAGTTCTCCCTATTTCACTACATTTTTGGAATGGTCTCTCCATATAAATAATTTTTTTGTAATAATCATACCATTTCTGGGATATACATGTTTTGTACTAGATTTTATCTAAAAATAAATTCCAAAATGACTCTTCTTTCAAAAGAACACCTTTTACTTCTCACTCAATGTTGATGGTTCTTGTATCTAGTATGTTATTCCCTATTTATTTTGGGAATACAATGTTTATTATGGTGTTCTAATGTGATTTAAAACATTACTTTACATGAGTTATTTATGTTAATTTTTTATATATTTTTTATGTGGCATGCATGATAATGAGAATGTTATGATGTGACGGGTGCACCCAGAATTATATAGATCAAAATGAATGTTATATTGAGACGGGTGCACCAGGAATTATATAGTGATCCAATGCATTGGGTAAAGTGATTAATCTCATAATTAAAATGGAAATTATGTGGGAAAATAATTCTATCATTGTTTACAAATATGTGTGGTTGTTAACCACTAATACGTGATTTTTTATTTTTCTGTAGTGCTACTATTGAAGTCTTTTATTAATTCTTCCTCTCTTATTCAGGAACCTTTTCCTATGTTTTGATTATGCTCACCCATTATTATATTGTTCATATCTATCCTATTACTAGGCTATTAGATCACCCATTTTATATGTAAATTCTCAGGGGACTAGATGTATTAAGTAGAGGTCATGTTCCAATAAGAAATTAGTGAAGAAGAAATTAAATAAATGTTTCTGTTTGATATTGTAAACATTATGTACAGTCCTAGTTTTCCCACGACACCAAACCTATGGATAATAATGGTGTAATAATATTATTTTTTTATCTTTATAATTATGTAATAGTAATTAATGAAAAGGTAGGGTCACTATATGAAATATGATTCCAATATTCACAAGATTTATACAGCTTCTTCCTAGGATAATTATTCCCATCATGTGAGCCCTAATCCAAAAAATAAATTCCCTATGATTTCATCCTAAAATTTATCACATTTCAAAGTACCTGATTCTGGAATTAGATCCCTACCATGGAATTATCTACTCATATGTTCCCACTACTAGCTATAACTATTTTCATCAGCTCATCTACAAAAATCACAACAAATAATGTCCCCTATAGAACACCAAAATAGGTAGGAATTAATATATTTATAACTCATTCTCATATGAACCTACAAAAAACCCACTAAACGTTCTATGCCTGAAAGAACTGATCAGAAACCACATCCATCAAGTACCTAGAGGGATTGGGTAACCTTGATGAATACACATCTACTGTTTTTATACCTTGTTGAAGCAATAAAAGCTCTTATATATGCCCATCCCTAAACATATCTATCAAAAACTCCTCTATGAAATGGATCTTGAACTCTGGCCATGTAATATTAAACACATTATATGATGAGGTCACTAATTTTCACCATATTTCAGTATATCCATGGATAAGGATCACGGCCAAAACCACCATCTGATCTTCCAGTGACATGAAAAGATAAAAAATTTGGGTCAACACCTCTATCCAGTCCTCTAGAGCCTATGGTCCAGGCCCACCATGGAACATCATGGGGTTAAATCACTAAAACTCATGAAGCATACTTATCCTATGAACTTCATCATCTAGTACCGTTGGTACCATCTAATGCTCGATAGGTGGTTGTATTACTTGTCCACCACCTAGAGGAAATACCTCCTAAACAGACCAATTTATCAAATCCTCGTCATTAGGTGTATCGTGATCATGATCATGATGCAGAACCCAAGATATCATATTTCATAGAGGAATCTGGAAGAATATATGATATACTATAGTTAGTGAGAATTTTTGGAGATATGACTCAATAAAGAAATGAAAACCATAACCCATTAATATATGATTCATGTACAATTTTTCCCCAAATCTAGTGTATTTATGTAAAAATTCAAAAGGAATGTGATTAGAGTCATGGTGTATGGATATGTCGATATCTGCACTAACAGTTGAGTCCATGGACTAGTATCAGAATATGAAAAACATTGCACTATTTCCCAAAAACAATATCACAATCTATGTGACTAACGTATAATCAATTTCTCTAATACCAATAAGAAACAACCCATCCTAATGGGGCCTATATTGTTACTACCCCAATCCCAAATTTAATAGGTTAGGGGATGATTAATAGCATTGAGTTCGAATATCAATCACATGGGAGGTCATAATATAATGTACTGATACACACTGACACATATCCCTGCCCATTCTACTATGAAATGTAAAACACCTGATAAAACATGAAGGAATACATCTAAATACCACCATCATAGTTTGATAATACGTACTAGAAAGAAAAAAAAGGTCCAAATTAAATCCCACCACAAATAGTTTTAGGACAAGTATACCTAGAAACTATAGAAGTAGAACTGTTATCATGATAATTATTGGGAGACGCCTTGGTCTATCTAGATCACTAACCTACACCTAGTCTTGGTCCATATAAGACTCCATCAAAATGTTGATCATTTGTGTAAGTCATGAAAATTGTGGGAAAAGTCCATGCAGGTATGAGTATAATAATAACCAGTAGAATACCATAAAAATCACTAATAAAATAACATAAATAATAACAGTTTTTTCATCATATGTATATGTCTACATCACTTATAAAAAAATATAGGTCAACTCAATGAATAAAAAACATCTCAAGGAGAAGTCATAACCATTATTCCAACTGGAAATCATGCTCTAAGGTTCCACATAACACACATCTAGAAGAACATGATCCTCATGTTAGATATCAATAATGGAATCCATATGAGATTTAATTTTGATCCTTTATCAACATAATAAGTGTACACTATAATTATTATGTGAATGATACAAAGATGAGAATCACAACCAAGGCCATGGGGTAATCCAAAAACTCAATCTAGAACAAATTTCAAATTAGAGAATCAACACATATGTAGTATTGCTCACAAAAATTAGATGAACTCCACCAAAGAAAATATTATGAATGAGGATATCACTGTAGACATCACAGAAGGATTCCAAAAACTCAATCCAATAATTCCCACTAAAGGGATCCATATCCTATATGTATTGTGTGATTACATAACAACACCTACAGTGTTGTTAAATGGAATGTATCCTAAAAAATATGGTTTATGTTTGATAGGGAAAGGTAACTAATCTATGTTGACATACTGATCCCATTTCTTATAAAAACCTAGATCCTCAATATGACTACATCAAACTAAGAAATGTCTGTTCAAAGATTGATTATCTTGGACATTTTCATACATCTTTTAAAACAAGTACATGTGATGAACACTCAAAAAAATTGTCATAGAAAATCAAAGTAACACCAAAGACGAATGAACCTCATCAATTTTTTGGTTTTCCTCGATTAGTTTAGTTAGAACTGGGAAAGAATATCCAAAATAAAAAAACAGTTCTCCGAATAATCCTTTTATATAATCCCATACTCAAAATACAACTAATTTGGGAATCAATCCGAAAGTCAATTAATACAAATTTGTTATAGAATAAATAAAGGAAAAGAATTAAAAATAAAACAAAAAACCTACCGTGATTGGATTAATACATGGTAAAAAATGATTTTGTTCATTGGTAATTGGTTATACCCTCATGTTCTATTGCATAAAAATCAATGATTCGTGATCTATTTGTCGCCCATGAAGGGAATGTTATCCAATATTCTCAAATGTATCTTATGAATTTGTATGGTTATAAAGTTATACCTAAAAATTATTCATAACAGTATATATATAGAAAAAATCATAGGTAATTGAAATTAATTGAAAATTTTAATTTATCCAATTAATGTATCCAAATAGCCTCCCATGGGAATTTCCATTCTAAATTTCTAACATGTTCCAAGGTTATATTGTTCCCAAGGTTAAACCCATTCTATGAACTCAATGGAAGCCCCGGATTTCCTTTTTTAGAGTTATACTATTTTTTTGGAAAACTAAACAAATATAATTTATTTTAAAAATTAATTTCAAGCACGCCAAGCCACGAAATGTCATGTTTTCTATGTACATAACTCCCATTATATTCCATTCAATATTCTAATATGATACATTGAACTAAATCAGAACCATTAAAAATAGGTATTCATATAGATATATACAAATGATCAAGTGAAAACTATTTTTCTAAGAATAGTCGACTAGGGGAAGGTGTGGATCCTAACCACCATTGAAATCCATATATCAATATATCTGCATACCTTATAGGGTTTGAATGGTATCTAAAACAAAAAAAATATTTTAGGATGAAAATATGTGATGAAATGCAACTATGTATCGATATATTGTTAAAGAAATTTCATTAATATGAGGTATGTCTCTGGTCCCAATTAAATAAAAAATAATGTAGTACACTATAAAATCTTATAACATCATTAATGTATATCATAACATGATGATCCAGATAGAAATATTCTCTGATGGAGATAAATTATGAGGATTTATAAGGAAATTGACTACAAACCACATAGAAATATTCTCTTTATATATTTTGGGGAGTCCGATGAAAAAATTTGTGGTGATGATTTCAAATTTTTATTATGGTATAAGAAATGGTTCTAACATCCCCTTATAATTTTCTCTCTCATCCTGAACATGCTGACATAACTAGCACTGAGATACATACACTACAATATATCTCATATTCCATTACACTAGAAATACCCTTCCAAATCATTATACATCTTCATATATTCAGGATGAATATTGAATGAAGAATTATGAGACACGTATAATAGAAACTTCAAATCTTTTATGGATTTAACACATAAAATATTTCTCACTCTTATTATTATATCATAATCATGGTTAAAATCAAAAAAATTTATCACCTTCTTATATCGTTCTACATATTCATGTTGCACCTCTTTTATCCTTACACAGATAAATGGTTGAATACTCATTTGATAAGGAAAATGTTTGTCTTGATCCTTTAATATTTCTAGTTGTATCATTTTTAAGTTAATAAATATTTTATTTTTTGTGTTTCTCATCATATACAATCTTCAATTGTTCTTTCTTCTCAAATCATGAGCTACCTTGATTGCTTTCCTAGGGTTATAAGGTATTCAGGATTTATGATATTTAATCAGTTAAAACCATCATATCAAGAACATATTAAACTATTTTTATGTGAAAATATACTTTAATATTTTATAGTCAGTATATATATCACATATTTCTCAACAAAGATAATGTTTCCATGACTTTAATGTAAAATTCACCACAACTGACTGAAAACCTTGAGTTAGATAATATTACTCATGAAAAATCAATGGGAATGAGTCATAATCTATGCATAGATCAATATATATGGGAATTTTTCATATTCTCTTATACTATATTCTTTATAGATTACAAACCATTTTTTACTATATGTTAATGTAACAATATTTACATTGACTAATATTTTCATCAAATACATGAAATTTTCTACGCATTCATTTCTCTAAACGAACTTGTCTCATTTCGAGTTAACATGGTGAGTGGAATAGAAAAACATGAAAAATTCTCCCTAAATCAGGGATAGTATCTAGAAAAACCATGAAGGATATGGATATCAACATTGTGTTTTTTTCACAATTTTATTACCATATATCTTTGAAAGGACTATATATACACTTACATGTAATTATATGACCATAGAATGGATCATTATGAATCTAAAATTAAAAATTATTAATAACATTATCAATCATAACATTCCTTAGGGTCTTCAACACGATAATAAAATTATATTCAAGTGGTTCCTTTATTTTTAAATAAATAATAATATCATCGATAAATACTTCCATAAAATGATCAAGGTAATATCCAAGGACTCTATTCTTTAAATCCATAGAGGTAACATGGGAATTCGTATGAAAAAATGCATCACTATGATTTTATTATGTCTATACCTTGTATCAAAGTCCTTATTGGGTACAACATCCTTATTTACTATAAATTGTTGATATCAAGGATGATGACCAATCATAGAAAAGTAATGATCCCATCATAGTTGATCAATAAATTCATCAATATAGGGTAGTGGATAATTTTCAATGATTTTGATCTTGTAAAGTTATTAACAATTAATATAGATTTTCATTTATCAAAATTTATTTTTAATAAATAAATTAGTTCACACAAGGTGAAGCAATTTCCAGAATGAAACCATTGTCATGATTTTCATAGAGTTACTTCATCAATTCATTCCACTCAATCTGTTCAATTATATATAGAGTATATGAAATGTTTGTAGTAAATTTTTTTGATTTATGCATGGAGGAAGATGAGGAAATTATATTAAAAAAACATTAAAAACTTCTGTATAATAATAATAATATCTTCAATGTTTAGTTTATCCCCAACCATATGAGCTAAATATACCTATTGAATATGATACAAGACCTGAAAATTGGATATGAATTCCATAAAAAGTACATATTAAACATCACACTGATAGAAAATCATAGGATGGTTCATAATATCATACATTACTTCCCTTACCTGTAAATATATGTTGGATTTATGAATATAAATGTAATCCATTCACAAAATAACCTTAAACTAAACAAGAGGGAGAGTAACATAATTTTCATGAAGAAAATTCCAGAAAACATCAACTGATGAATAATAAAAGACTTGGTATGTGATTATCATACCATTTTGGGTTTTCAATTCTAATATAACATCTAATTATTGTGGTGATATAGTTATACTCATTGAACATTAAATTACAAATATCAGTGGGTAGATCTAGAATCAAATAATACATTATTAGTTCTACTGTATATTATGTGTGTGCCTTTCATCATATCATTATTAAACCATTCATCATATATAATGATCTCATGATAATTACCCTTTTCGCTAGGGATAAGAGGTCCTTGAAGATTATCGTCATCATTAAACTTTTTATTTGGGAATAAGTTGGAATAGTTCCCATAATCATTGGATTTGAACAATTGACTGTGATCAGTACATTCTATAGATATTTCACATTATTCACATCATTATATATCATTTTCCCATAACTTCGGAATTTAGTCTCTAAATTTCCTTCATTTCCACACAGAAAGAATATTTTAGTTCCCTTAAATAAATTTCCCACATATTTCTTTCCATGCTTTTAGAATATGGTAAGTCCTATCTCATTATCTCATAGGTTTTTATAATTTACTACGAAAACACTATTTTGTTTTATTATGAATACCATTATATTGATATATATCTCCAATATAAATTTACAAATTTATAAAACATCTCATTATTTATTCATAGCTGTTGATGTCCCTTATATATAAATCCCATTGGTGACATGTTTTTAATCATGTAATGAATCGATATATCTAACATTATAGTTGGATGAAAATTAGAGAGTTTTACCTCTTCAGTAAAGTAAAATTTACCTCATAGCTACCAAAAAAATTCACCCTCTTTCTATTTTAGATTATAGAATTCTTTATCCATTTTCAAATAAATAATACAAGGAAAATTTTTATTGGGAAATAAATTTACAAATTCATCCCACTCCATAGAGTAAATTATATCATTTTCCCTTGTGTTCATGATAATATACCATAATTAATATTCCTCTCCTTACAAATTATAAATAAATAAAACAAAACTTTCATCTTCTAAACAATGGATGACATAAAATAAATTTTTATTGGTACTGATCCATTATCCAGAAACAATTTAATCAACTGAACCATTAAAATAAGGTGGATATTTTCTTGTGATGTACATAATAGAACATTGTTCAATAATTCTCTCATTTGAAATTTTATTGTGATTCCATTCTTGAGAATGTTTTGAAATAATGGAAACTATATATTAAATTCCTACTCCTATAAAATTTGGTTTCTAAAGTGTAAACTTGTTTCATTATCATTCAAATTCAACAATAAGAGGTTTTCTTTAGGTTTCACCCATCGAGTAGAATCGAAAAAACAATTTGATCAATAATAATCAAAATGGGAACCCTACATAATCAAGGGAAATTATTTATTTGATTTATAAAGTAGGATACCTTCATCTTGAAAAATATTGTTTTAAACAAGGCTATTCATGATCATTACCATTGATGTGGCCTTATTTTTACCCAGTTTGCCACATGTTTTTGTTAAATTTTATACAATTTATTTAATTATTTTAACAATTTTTAATAAATAAATGCACATTTGTATTTTTATAAATAAATTTGTCAATTATTCACTTTTTATAACATTTTATGTAATTTTGGACCTTAAAATAATTGATTTATTATCGACGTGTTTTTAATATAACTAATATTCAAGTTGTTTAGTTAAATATTTTTTTGTTTATTTTATTTAACTTATTATTATTATTAATCATTGAGTTTTCTAATTAATTTACTTTTTATTTTACAGTTATATGCAGCTTAGCTTGGCTTGCCAGACTACCGGTAGCTTAGCTACCGATAGCAGGTTACCGGTACACTCTATCGGTAACTCTGCCTCTATCGGTGACTCTGCCTCTATCGGTGACTCTGCCTTTATCGGTGACTCTTGTCACCGATACTCTTTGCCTACCGGTAGATCTCTCGTAAGTCTGTCGGTAACCTTTAATTTAAACTACCGGTGGGTCTATAAACGGTGAGTATTTAGTTAGTTTAAATTAGTTCTGTTTTCTTTCTTTTTAATAAGTTATTTTTATTTTAATTATTTATATAATCGTTATAATTCTATCTAATAAACTTAGACTCAATTTTATTAATTAATCTTTTAATTAAGTTACATTAGAATAGGTTAGTTTTATTATTCTATGTGTTTAGTCTTCCTGATTGTCATTTAAGTAAATAATATGTGTTTTTAAATTAATTATATTGGTTCGCCCTTAATTTTATTAGTTCAATTTGTTAATTAATTAATTAATTAACAGTTTTTAAACATTAACTTTATTATTTTATGTATGCAGATTAATTTTTAATCCATTTTATAATTATTTCAGTCTACCGGTGAGGTAATTAAGAGCTCGTGGTGTTTTATTTGGGTCACCGAGGCTTTTTATTTTTTCATTTACTGATTCTCTTAAATTAATTCATATAGTTATTTTAATTTAAGTCTATTATTATCTTAGTTTATTAATCATCCTGTTTTTAATTTAATTGTTGATTAATTAATAATCGTAGTTGTGGTCTTAATATTTCAAGGTTGAATAAAAATCCAGTTTTTAATTTATGTTTTTAATCTTTAATTAATTCGGTTCAATCATCATATTTATATTTCTTAAGTTTTAATTTGTAGTTCAAAATAATTTTTTTTAAAGTTTGCATCAGTTATTTATTTTAGTTCTAACAAGGATTTCTTTTAATATAGTGTAACTATGACCTATCCCGTTTAAAACCATCGGCGAGGGTGCGCTTTTGGTGTATCGGTGACCTTTCCCTGTGGTGCTCTTTTTTATTTTACTCTGACAGCAGCATTTCCTCACTGATGATTTCCTTCTATCGGTAGCTACTGATATTGCCTTTATGATTTCCTCACCTTTACCTTCTTTTTACTCACCGATTTATTTTAGCTACCGATACTGCCTTACTTCAACCTCATCGATACCCAAAATCATCACCGATGACCACCTCACTATTATACTGCCATATTTTCTCACCGATACAGCCCCGCTCATCCTCACTGATGCGTCCTCCCTCACCGATACACCTATGTCTCCCTACCTCCATCTCCGCAACACCCGAATGCTGGCACCCCTGCTTTGCACTGCCCCCTGCTCCACAGCCGCCCCCGCGCCCCTCCTTCCACACTGAACCCTTGCCGCGGCCTGGGTCTTCATCACCCGAACTCCCGGCCAGACCATTCGCACCGCCCCTGCTTCTCCCTGCACGTCGGCGAACCCGCCTCCTGTCCGTCGCTGCTTGAAGAGAGACCGAGTATATTTGAAGAAGGGCGTCATACCACCTAATGATGGTGTACCGCCACTGGAAATGTGTCGCAGGAGCAGGAGAGGCCGCCCCCTGTTGTGCTGCTACTCTTTGCCGCTATGACCTGGTGATGCACTGCAAGCAGAGGAGGTCCCCGCTGGTTCGAGACCACTGCTTTTGGAGGAGGTGAGTCGCCGCAGTAAGTGAAGCCGTTGCAGAGGAGGTCTTGCCCACATGGGATGTGCCATAGCACCTCATACTGCAAGCAGAGGAGGTTCTCCATACCGCACTTGAGCCGAGCTGCTGTGCGCCACACTGCAAGAGGAGGAGCTCGACGCTGTGCGGGAAGTCGAAGCCGCCGTACTGCTGTGAGGAGGAGCCATGCCGCTGCTGTAGGGGAGGTCCACCGGCACCGGTGATGGTGAGGAGATTCGCACCATTTGCTGAAGCCGCACCCCACCAGCTAGATCCGAGGTCCGTTTGGAGGGCTGGACTGCCGCTGTGAGCAAAGCCGAAGAAGACCTGTCTACCGCTGTCCGCCGCGCAAAGAGGAGGCCGCTGGTTTCGGGAGGAAGAAGAAACCCTCCTCCTGCTGTGCGCCGATTTGGGGGAGGAAGATGAGATACCTAATTATAAAAATATTAATAAGAAATAATAATAAACAAACAAACCTATAATAATAAAAGAAAAATCAAAAGTAAAAAGTAAAGGCAAAGTGTAAAGTTTACTTTACATTAAAGATAACTTTACAAAAGTCAAAAGTTGTAAAGTTATGTACAAAAGTTATAGATTTTAAAACAATACATAGATAAATTATAAATTAAATTATAAAACTAAATTAATAATACATGTAAATATTAAATTAATTTATTACTAATATTATAAATTATTTAATTAATGATAATTATAAATAATTTATAAAACATACTTTTTAATTTAAAAACTTAAGTAATAAATTTAATTACTTTATTAAAATTAGCTAATTAATTAATTAATCTAATTATTATGTTTCTTTTATTGTAATAATTTAATTATTAATTTAATTTTAATTATTAACTTAATTATTTATGCTCGTAATTTTTAATAACATAGATTAAGTGTTAAAATAAATAACTTAGTAATTATGTTATTAACTTAATTAAACAAATCGCTCTTTAATAACTTATGTCTTATCGCAATTAATAATTGTATGAATAATTTAAAAGAAAATAATTTTCAATTAACTAATAATAATTTGTAACGAGTAATATAACAATTTACTTTAAAAATAATTATTTTTCTTTGCTTCTCTTTTATTTATTTGTCTATTCTATTTTATTTGCAGGTTCATTCAATTTCTCAAAACCTGTCCAGTTTCACGCAACCAACTCAGCAAGAGTTAGTTACGAGGGAAAAGATAACACGACGTGCCGGTCGCGAAAAAATGCACATTTTGCGGTGCGTGGGTAAAGAACTTTTGAATTCGGTTGATATTGAGCGGTGACGTGCAGCAGATGACAGATGGTAGTTAAAGCAGAGCAGCAGCAGAATTTTTGGGGGGACTCTCATTAGACATTCCACGACAACACCAATTCGAGAGCGAAGACTCCCGGGGAGTAACATTAGAGCAGATATGGATGTGAAGGAGCCTGAGAGCAGAGCATCACAGAGGGAGTTCTTTTCCCTTCTTGTACTTAATTTTTACAATACTCTGTAATCGATTGTATTCCGTTTCTTAAATCAAGCTTATCAAAGTATAAATTTTCTAAGCTTGAGAATTCAACTTGCTGGTAAATCTTTTAGACTTCTTCATTCGCATTACATTTCTTTTTGGAGTCATGATCAATCGGCGAGGTTGATTAATGACTCGCTATTTAGTTGTTTCACACCTTAAATGTTTTAAAATTCATACTTCAAGAACTACTGGCGAGGTAAATCTTGAATTCATTTATCGAAGCGTTTATGTCTTAAACTGTGGAAATTTACGGCGAGTTTATTTTCCACTGTTATCCTTTTCTAACTGTGACAGTTTGACTGATTTTGGAGTGGCGAACTCCTAAAGTCAGTCTTCTGTGTGTTGAGTTTCTTGGCGAGGGAGACTTTTCACATTTATTTCTTGAGGTGTGACTCAATAAAGTGTAGTGGGGAAGGTATCCATTAAACTAGGATGTTTGGATTCTCGTTTATTACTTTCGATCTGCTCCTTCAACCTTGCTATTTTATTTTTGTATTTTGATCTTTTACGTTAGTTTTACTGTAGTTCTCAGTTCATCAGTATATTTGTAATCGATTTTGTCTCTTGCTTAAAGAAAATTACAAAAAGATTGTAAAGTAAAAACAACTAAAAAAATGGGCACACACTTCACAGCTGACAACAGTGGAGTTACTTTTGAATAAAACCTAGAATTCTCATCTTCCTTCTATGTGGATCGACCCTGCACTGCTGTACTAGTGTAGGAGTATAAATGTAATTTTGAGGGTCGTGACGACCTCCGACCACTTCAAAATTTGGTGCCGTTTCCGGGGAAGGCACGCACCGAGAGTCTAGGGTTTAAAAAAACACACAAAAAAACACAAAAAAACTCAAAAAAACTGATTTAAAAAAAACTACTTTGAACTGTATCTGCTACTTTTTTTGTTTTGAAAAGAAAAATCTGCTTCACATAGAACTGTTGTGTGTTTAAGCTCATTAAATTTTGAATTAAAAATGTATGTTAAACAGAATTGGAATCAACCGGGACCTAACTGTGTTTGTTGTGGTGATTATAGACATACTACTTGGCAGTGTGTCTATAACCAGCCACAATAAGATGTCTACACTGATGAAAATGAACAATGTCAGTTTAGTCTTATCACCCTAGCTAAAATTGAATTAATTGATTCCAAACTAGATGCTAGGGTGGAACAAATTAATAATTGGTTAACACAAATCCATGAGATTCAACTTAGAGATTCTCAAGAGTGAGATCAAAGAATGAAAAGAATAGAAACCATGCTCTTGGAATTGCAACAAAGGTTTAAAGAACAAGAAGTATTTGAAGAAAATGAAAAAGAAAATGTTTACAAAAGATTTGAAAATCAAGTGGAAGAAGAAAGTGATAATGAAACTGGACAAGAACCCATTCACTTTGAAAAATCTGACTCTGTTGAATTAAATCTGGAAATAACCAACTCTCTAAATAAAGAACACATCATTGAAAATCCAATAAAGAACTTTAATGGAATCGAGTTGGACAATTTTGAAGATAAATTGAAACAGATTGAAAAAGATAGCCCAGTTCTTTTCATAATTCCTACACTTGAGAAAAATCACTGTTTTAGAAGCTTTGTGAATGAAGTCACTCGGGTTGAAGATATACTTGTAACTAGAAACTTGAATGTTAAAAACTCTTCACCCAAAATTTCTGAAATTCTGAACATTGAGCCTGAACTTGATATTGGGTACACTTTGGAAGAGAACCTTAAGCTGGAAATCACAGAATTTCAAATCATTGAACCAAAGTTGAAAACTTCTCTTTCAAGTTTTGAAACTCCAAACCCAATAATTTCTGAACTGTTGTTGGTTGATAAGGATGAGGGAATGATTTTTGAAGAAAAACTAACTGATGAGTTTTCATTACCCTATTCTCATTGTGATCATTTTTATGAAACTTTGTGTACTGAAACAGAAAGTAGTGTTGTCATTCCTAGGGAAGACTGTTTGAATTTGAATAATCTTGAAAATGACTTAATTGAAGCTGAATTGAACTTTTCTTCCCCAGAACCGAACCTTCTTGAACACATTACGGACATGGTTTTAGAAAGTGAGCCTTCTGAATTTGAACTTGAAAGAGAGGTTGAACACACACTGGAATTAGGCAGAGTTGATTTGTTAGAAGTAGTAGATGTTCAATGTGAGTTAACAGATGAGGATCATTTGGAAGAGATTTATAACATTGTTAGAGCTGAACCACTTAGTGATAAAATAAATTCTCTTTCTTGTTTTTCACTTCCATCCTCACCTGTGATGGGTGCTGATTATTTTCATGATACTGATATTAAATCAGAGAGGGAATCACACCTGAGATTCAATTTTCATAATTCTATTCAGAACTTAATTGAATTCCCTCTTGAACCTGCTAATCAGTACTCACCCAGGAGCACCCTTGAATGAGAATCTTTTAGTGTTGAAGTTGGAGAAGATAGCTCTGAGGACATTGTCATACCCTTTGAAACACCTAATTTATTTCTACCACTTCCTAAAAATGTTAATATTGATAAATCTGAAACAATTATGGAAGTGGACAACATTATGCTTACAACTGTTAAAGGGTGCTACTTAGGGATTATTTTAGGCTATGATAATTTAGTTGTTGTTGTATTGAGTCTTGGTGCCCACAATCTTCACTGTTCTGTTAAAAATAAATGGGCCAAACACTTGTGGTGGTTCCTATTAAGGAAACCACATCCACCTAGTGACTACGGTTAGTTGCTAGGTGAGTCTGGCTGGGGACTTTAAACCTAGCGCTGCATGGGAGGCAACCCATGGTCTTGTTTTGTTAATAAATAAAAAATTGTGATTAAATAAAGTCTAACTGATGACTTAAAATTCAGTGCTTCATGGGAGTCAACCCATGCTCTTTCTTTGTTTTTACTTTTGTTCTGTTCTTATTTTACTTTGAATAAAGTGCTGCTTTGTTTGCTTATATATGCTCTGTTTTTGCTGGATAATTGTTCCTGGTCTATATACTCTGTGTTTTTAGAAATGTTGCTTCTGTCATCTAAGGAGTGGAATTCCCATGGTCATTTTTGGACAAGAGCTTAGTCAGGGAAGTACTTCAAATTGTTGCACTTATTTTTCTGCTCCTGTTTTTGTAAATAGAATTCTACTTGCTTAAAATTCTGCTTGTATATTAAAATTCTGTTGCATGTCATGTAACTAATGAATTAAAAATCTGCATGATCCTCCTTGCTTTAAAAAAATTGAATTTCACTATTGTGATAAAACCTTTTCACTGCATGAAACTAAGTGTGGGGGGGGAGTACATGCTGGTCATTTGAATCTGCTTGTTTCGTTGAGGTGTTTGGCCTGAACATTGTCTACTATATTGAACATATTATTGAACATATTGTTTAAAATGCTTACACCCAGTTAATTGCACACTTACACATTATATACTTCTTTTGTGCTTTAATGAAAATCTGTGTCACTGGACTGAATGTTAAAGCATGTGTGTGTCTGAAATGAACCTGCATTTATTTAATCATTGTGGCAAACACTATTTTTGAACTTCATTGAGACCCTTTATACATGTCATATATCTACTAAATTGAAAATCTGTTTCGAACCATAATCGATTAACTGTTATTCTCCATATTTAGAAGTCAACTTTGAGGACAAAGTTGGGTTTTAAGTGTGGGGGAGGGGGTCAATTCTTGACTGTGCTAAACTGTGTTTAATTGTAATGCTCATCAATTCCCCCTGCTTTTTAAAATTTTTGTCAAAAAATGGTCAAAATTTTTCAGAAAAAATTCTTTCACAATTTTAGGCTTTACACTGCACTCAAATGAGTCTTGCCTTAGGATGGTGCTTGATTGGAAGTTGAGTCTTGCGTTGAGTCTGAAATGATTGGTAGTGGATGATTGCTGACTGGAACTGTTTAGTGGTTTAATGAATTTTGGTTAGGAACTTGTTTTGAGAGTGATATGGGAAACCTTTTAGTGGATTTAAGATCATAATTTTAGGTACTGGAAGTTTGACTTTTATCTGATGAGCCTTTTCATTCTTTTAATTTATAAAAATGATCACTTATATTGAGTCAATGTAAATGGTTTTTATATAAATCTTTTGAAACTGGAGTAATACTGGGCATCTGGGATCCCACGGTGAATCTCTGAGACCTTAGATGCTGGGTGCGTTTCAGTTAACTATAAGCCCTCTGTACACTCTGAATATGTGCATTGCACAGTACTTGGCACAAATTACATGGCTTGGGAAAAATAAATAAAGTGTCTAAGGTCAAAAATGAATTCATTAAGGTGAGGGGAATGATGAACTCCAGATGAAGAAGGGGACAACTAGTTTATATGGGAGTCATTTGGGTTGTATCAATAAAGTGATTTCAAAAAAATTATCTATGTTTTAATTTCGGAACCAAGGTGATGAGTCAAAGTACAAAGTTCCTTTTGTTAAGGTTTTGATTCCACTTTCATTTTACCTTTTATCACTCTTGAATTTAGAAATTGAGCTTGAATTGAATTAAGTCACTAGGCAGAGTCATATATGAAGCAGGACACCTTCATTTATGGATGATTCATGGTTTACTTGATTTCCCTTTGAGTAGTTGCTCTAGGTGAGACTTTATTTGAGGTATGTGTTCAATAGCCTAAGCACACTTCTTTAGTCCTCTGTTGAAACTTCTCTAAACATTGCTGATTTTTATAATTCACATATTTTCAAAGATGATGACACATGGGATTGTTTGAGGACAAACAATGTTTAAGTGTGGGGGAATTTGATGTGGCCTTATTTTTACCCAGTTTGCCACATCTTTTTGTTACATTTTATACCATTTATTTAATTATTTTAACAATTTTTAATAAATAAATGCACTTTTTTATTTTTATAAATAAATTTGTCAATTATTCACTTTTTATAACATTTTATGTAATTTTGGACCTTAAAATAATTGATTTATTATCGACGTGTTTTTAATATAACTAATCTTCAAGTTGTTTAGTTAAATCTTTATTTGTTTATTTTATTTAACTTATTATTATTATTATTAATCATTGAGTTTGCTAATTAATTTACTTTTTATTTTAAAGTTATATGCAACTTAGCTTGGCTTGCCAGACTACCGGCAGCTTAGCTACCGATTGCAGGTTACCGGTACACTCTATCGGTGACTCTGCCTCTATCGGTGACTTTGCCTACCGGTAGCTCTCTCGTAAGTCTGTCGGTAACCTTTAATTTAAACTATCGGTGGGTCTTTAAACGGTGAGTATTTAGTTAGTTTAAATTAGTTATGTTTTCTTTCTTTTTAATAAGTTATTTTTATTTTAATTATTTATATAATCGTTATAATTCTATCTAATAAACTTAGACTCAATTTTATTAATTAATCTTTTAATTAAGTTACATTAGAATAGGTTAGTTTTATTATTTTATGTGTTTAGTCTTCCTTCTTGTCATTTAAGTAAATAATATGTGTTTTTAAATTAATTATATTGGTTCGCCCTTAATTTTATTAGTTCAATTAGTTAATTAATTAATTAATTAACAGTTTTTAAACATTAACTTTATTATTTTATGTATGCAGATTAATTTTTAATCCATTTTATAATTATTTTAGTCTACCGGTGAGGTAATTATGAGCTCGCGGTGTTTTATTTGGGTCACCGAGGCTTTTTATTTTTTCATTTACTGATTCTCTTAAATTAATTCATATAGTTATTTTAATTTAAGTCTATTATTATCTTAGTTTATTAATCATCCTGTTTTTAATTTAATTGTTGATTAATTAATAATCGTAGTTGTGGTCTTAATATTTCAAGGTTGAATAAAAATCCAGTTTTTAATTTATGTTTTTATTCTTTAATTAATTAGGTTCAATCATCATATTTATATTTCTTAAGTTTTAATTTGTAGTTCAAAATAATTTTTTTAAAGTTTGCATTAGTTATTTATTTTAGTTATAACAAGGATTTATTTTAATACAGTGTAACTATGACCTATCCCGTTTAAAACCATCGACGAGGGTGCGATTTTGGTGTATCGGTGACCTTGCCCTGTGGTGCTCTTTTTTATTTTACTCTGACAGCAGCATTTCCTCACTGATGATTTCCTTCTATCGGTAGCTACTGATATTGCCTTTATGATTTCCTCACCTTTACCTTCTTTTTCCTCACCGATTTATTTTAGCTACCGATACTTCCTTACTTCAACCTCACTGATACCCAAAATCATCACCGATGACCACCTCACTATTATACTGCCATATTTTCTCACCGATACAGCCCCGCTCATCCTCACCGATGCGTCCTCCCTCACCGATACACCTATGTCTCCCTACCTCCATCTCCGCAACACCCGAACGCTGGCACCCCTGCTGTGCACTGCCCCCTGCTCCACAGCTGCCCCCGCGCCCCTCCTTCCACACTGAACCCTTGCCGCGGCCTGAGTCTTCATCACCCGAACTCCCGGCCAGACCTTTCGCACCGCCCCTGCTTCTCCCTCCACGTCGGCGAACTCGCCTCCTGTCCGTCGCTGCTTGAAGAGAGACCGAGTATATTTGAAGAAGGGCGTCATACCACCTACTGATGGCGTACCGCCACTGGAAATGTGTCGCAGGAGCAGGAGAGGCCGCCCCCTGTTGTGCTGCTACTCTTTTCCGCTATGACCTGGTGATGCACTGCAAGCAGAGGAGGTCCCCGCTGGTTCGAGACCACTGCTTTTGGAGGAGGTGAGTCGTCGCAGTAAGTGAAGCCGTTGCAGAGGAGGTCTTTCCCACATGGGATGTGCCATCGCACCTCATACTGCAAGAAGAGGAGGTTCTTCATACCGCACTTGAGCCGAGCTGCTGTGCGCCACACTGCAAGAGGAGGAGCTCGACGCTGTGCGGGAAGTCGAAGCCGCCGTACTGCTGTGAGGAGGAGCCATTCCGCTGCTGTGGGGGAGGTCCGCCGGCACCGGTGATGGTGAGGAGATTCGCACCATTTGCTGAAGCCGCACCCCACCAGCTAGATCTGAGGTCCTTCTGGAGGGCTGGACTGCCACTGTGAGCAAAGCCGAAGAAGACCTGGCCGCCGCTGTCTGCCGCGCAAAGAGGAGGCTGCTGGTTTCGGGAGGAAGAAGAAACCCTCCTCCTGTTGTGCGCCGATTTGGGGGAGGAAGATGTGATACCTAATTATAAAAATAATAATAATAAATAATAATAAACAAACAAACCTATAATAATAAAAGAAAAATCAAAAGTAAAAAGTAAAGGCAAAGTGTAAAGTTTACTATACATTAAAGTTAATTTTACAAAAGTCAAAAGTTGTAAAGTTATGTACAAAAGTTATAGATTTTAAAACAATACATTGATAAATTATAAATTAAATTATAAAACTAAATTAATAAAACATGTAAATATTAAATTAATTTATTACTAATATTATAAATTATTTAATTAATGATAATTATAAATAATTAATAAAACATACTTTTTAATTTAAAAACTTAAGTAATAACTTTAATTACTTTATTAAAATTAGCTAATTAATTAATTAATCTAATTATTATGTTTCTTTTATTGTAATAATTTAATTATTAATTTAATTTAAATTATTATCTTAATTATTTATGCTCGTAATTTTTAATAACTTAGTTTAAGTGTTAAAATAAATAACTTAGTAATTATTTTATTAACTTAATTAAACTAATCGCTCTTTAATAACTTATGTTTTATCACAGTTAATAATTGTATGAATAATTTAAAAGAAAATAATTATCAATTAACTAATAATAATTTGTAACGAGTAATATAACAATTTACTTTAAAAATAATTATTTTTCTTTGCTTCTCTTTTATTTATTTGTCTATTCTATTTTATTTGCAGGTTCATTCAATTTCTCAAAACCCATCCAGTTTCAAGCAACCAACTCAGCGAGAGTTAGTTACGAGGGAAAAGATAACACGACGTGCCGGTCGCGAAAAAACGCATATTTCGCGGTGCGTGGGTAAAGAACTTTTGAAGTCGGTGGAGACTGATCGGTGATGTGCAGTAGATGACAGATGGTAGTTAAAGCAGAGCAGCAACAGAATTTTTGGGGGGACTCTCATTAGACATTCCACGACAACACCAATTCGAGAGCGAAGACTCCTGGGGAGTAACATTAGAGCAGATATGGATGTGAAGGAGCCTGAGAGCAGAGCATCACTGAGGGAGTTCTTTTCCCTTCTTGTACTTAATTTTTACAATACTCTGTAATCGATTGTATTCCGTTTCTTAAATCAAGCTTATCAAAGTATAAATTTTCTTAGCTTGAGAATTCAACTTGCTGGTAAATCTTTTAGACTTCTTCATTCGCTTTACATTTCTTTTTGGAGTCATGATCAATCGGCGAGGTTGATTAATGACTTGCTATTTAGTTGTTTCACACCTTAAATGTTTTAAAATTCAAACTTCACGAACTACTGGCGAGGTAATTCTTGAATTCATTTATCGAAGCGTTTATGTCTTAAACTGTGGAAATTTATGGCGAGTTTATTTTCCACTGTTATCCTTTTCTAACTGTCAAACAGTTTGACTGATTTTGGAGTGGCGAACTCCTAAAGTCAGTCTTCTGTGTGTTGAGTTTCCTGGCGAGGGAGACTTTTCACATTTATTTCTTGAGGTGTGACTCAATAAAGTGTAGTGGGGAAGGTATCTATTAAACTAGTAGGTTTGGATTCTCGTTTATTACTTTCGATCTGCTCCTTCAACCTTGATATTTTATTTTTTTATTTTGATCTTTTACATTAGTTTTACTGTAGTTCTCAGTTCATCAGTATATTTGTAATCGATTTTTTCTCTTGCTTAAAGAAAATTACAAAAAGATTGTAAAGTAAAAACAACTAAAAAAATGGACACACACTTCACTGCTGACAACAGAGGAGTTACTTTTGAATAAAACCTAGAATTCTCATCTTCCTTCTCTGTGGATCGACCCTGCACTGATGTACTAGTGTAGGAGTATAAATTTAATTTTGAGGGTCGTGACGACCTCCAGCCGCTTCAACCATGACATTAGATTTTATTCTTGGAGGAGATATATCCCTAAAGTTATTAATAATGTTTTATTTTTGAATTTTCCGATGGTGGACTCTACCTTTCTCTGATACCAGCAATAGATACATTTCCTGCCAAAAATAACACATTGTATTTGATGAATATTAAATACATGACCAAAAAATACATTCTAGAATATTATAGTTCGAATGCCTTTGGAAACTTGGATATATAAAAATAACATGTTCATAAAAGGATGACATCATCCCTATAAAGACCTAGCCTAAAAAAGAGGCTTATTTATGAATTTTAGACAAGAAAATACATTATTAATCATTGTGGATATTTTATAGTTTAGAGTATTAGAAAATCATGATATCTTACATACATAACATTCCATATTCATAAAAATAAGATAGTACTAAAAACATTATCCATTTTATTGAAAATATTAATCATTAAAACAAAAAACATGATTTCGTTGAAAACACTCCATATAAAACATCATGACTCAATTCATTCTCTTAACCATCCTTATATATTGTGTAATACATTTTTCAAACTAGGGATGAGTATATAACTCAGTAAGGGGTATAAATAAATAAATCATCAGCCAAGTGATAACATATAAACTAATAAAACCCATAATCATAAAAACTCATATGCATAGAAACATTGTGTATTTTACTTTGAGTATATTTACTATATCACACATAAATTCATCCCTACCCATGGAATATCCTTTTTGTCAAATTCCTTCTCTAGAGTACCCAATGTATTAGAGAGCTATAATAGGGCTCACACGTCATAACTTGATCTATAATTGGGCTCAACCGCACATATCATGAGATATAATGAGCTCAACCCAACATAAATAATGTCAAAGGAACATGACATAGTAATAAAGTATATTGAAATCAGGAGAAACCCCTCATTCCATATATATATATATATAAGACAATACTTTTGAAATTTTTAAAGAGAGTTTTAAAAGGATTATAAAAGGAAACTCTATTAAAATATACATGGAGTGATTATTTATAGAATGGAATGGATATGTGTATACACTATACACACACATATGGAAATATAACATAAATATAAATTCGTCACACCAATAATCTTAACACTAACTATTGAATAAATGGGAAGGTTGGCCCAAAAATAGGAAATTGGGTCATGAATTCCCTTACCTTGGGTTCTTATTACTTAAAATGTGTTTAAACATCATTTTATAGTGGTTGAAATAGTGTTATTAATATCATAATTAAAAATATTAATGTTTAAAACAGCTTATGTGATCATTTTACAACATTAATCAACACATTTATTAGTAATATTTTGTTTTTTACATTGTTTTGGGTGTGTTCGTTACATGGTTTCCATGATCGGTTCATGATGGAGATTATTTTTTATTGGTAGTGAAAATTATTAATTTGTATGGAATGGTATATACATATTTATATAATCATAAATTATACCATTTATCATTTTTAATTCACAAATGAGAATGCTAAATAAGATAAAATTTTATTGATATTTATTTAGGACATTTTGATTATTCTTCCACCGTAAAGAACTCGTTTTGTTTTGTAATTTAATCACATGTATACCCAAAGATTATAGAACCTTATATAATATATAATAAATAAATTATAATCTGGTATAACCCTAAAAATCATTTCCTGTCTAGTATTGAAGGATGTAAAATAAATTAAAATTACATCGTCCATGATGTCGGTAAATCGGCACTTCCCGAACGTTGTTTTAATTACCTGAATAAGTGGGAGAGGATAAGATGTATAATGGTGAATATTACATAAACATTATGAAATATAGAATATATAAGATAATGTATCATTATTTAATCTTGGATAAGGGGATATGAGAAAACAATAAGAAAATAAAGGAACTCGAAATAAAAGAGTAGTTGGGAAATCCCTTAAGAAATTTCGGCAACCAGACAACTATGGAACTTGGTTTTAGAAAATATTACAAATAGAGGGGATAGAGGTCACCCATCCATAAATGGGTCCTTGTATAGTATATATATAGAATAAAATGAAAATAACAGTAGTTTTTAGAAACATTAATGTTATACCACATAAAAAATAACTTGAATTAAAAAAAGAAAGGAGTTGAGAATTATCTTACCTTGTAGGGTAACACCTAATAATTGAATATTGGGGCCTTTGGGACATTATGACACCTTGGGAGGACTAATATGGAGGTAAGAAGGTTAGATCTTGATTGATTAAGAATTTTTAATGAATGAAAATAAGGAATGGGTTGGTATTTATAGAAAAAGTGAAGGAATATTTTATTAATTTCCAAGGGACACCTTATTAGTGGTATTTTCAAAACTTTGGGCTTAACCATGGTATTTCCCAATGGTATAAGCCACATGGGACACCTCATAAATAATTTTACTATGCTGAAATTGACCATAATTATTACATCATTATTACATCATCAAATATATCATTAAACTTACCAAAAAATCAATCATTATTTTTACTTTTAATTAGAAATTCAACTATTTCAGAAAAATCCCAAAAATTCACCCTAAATGTTTTTTTTAATTTTATAATTCAAAAATGAACTCCATTTTTTGAAAATAATATTCTAAATATTATAAATTTAATGTTTATATAAAATCATAATTTATTCAAAAATAATGAAATTTAAATCCATAAATCATTTTTAACACCTTGAAAAATTAATCAACATCTCATTATCTTATAACCATAAGAAAATAAAATAATAATACAATTTTTAGTTCATTAGGGTAATATAACTATTCATATTATTATTCATAATGGTTTTCACCAATTTACTTATAAAACATGCTTTTTCCATTAGACTCCAAATAATATACCGATCACAATTGTAGATGACGGTTTTTTGAATTTCTAAAACATATAAGCTGAAAAATTATGATTAAATACTAGATATAAATATCTTCTTAATATAAAGTTTCATGCATTTAATTTTTTTTATCCTTGATGTGTTTCATTATCTCCACCTTCAAGAAATTGCATCCACTAATTTTTATTTACTCATTAAACAAGTGGGGGTACCTTCCCTTATAGCCTTTTTAGACTACAATGATTCTTCATAAACCATGTGGTTTCTCCAAAAAAACCCTTACTTTGTGGATTACATTATTATATAATAAACATTCCCATAGATCAAGAATCTAAACTGGTTTCTCTTCATTTAATAGATTCTCCTCTAGCTGAATATCATATGGGCTCAAGACATGCGATAAATCTGCCACATAATTTATCAACATCAAAACATGAAAAAATGATTGTGTACCTAAGATAAACTCGAAGGTAAAGACACATGGTCTGAAATTAGTCCAAATTTCTCCATGATTTCAAAAAGACACATGAACCACAGACCTATCTTTCCTTTCTTATCAAAACGAATCACAATTTCTCAAGGAGATGTGTTAATTAAAAATGTTAAGCCACCTCTAAATAGAACTCTTTCCTTCAGTTATTTTCATTATATTTATACCTACTTTAAGTTGTCCTCATGTACTTTTGAATCATCTTCACTTTCTCATCCACTTCCTCTACTAATTCGGGCACCATCAACATACTTTCACCAATTTCATCCCAAAATTTTGTAGTCTGACACTAATTCCAATGTAATGCCCCAAAAGGTGGAATCTGTATACTAGAATGAAAATTGATATTATAAGAAAACTCAACTAAAAAAATATGATGTTCCCAACTTCCCTAGATGTCCATTTTTATAAGATTGAATCATATCCTACAATTTCTTAATCATTTGTTATGACTACACATCTAATTAAAAAAGTTTTACTGAAATACAATTCTGTGCCCAACGAATTTTGAAGGCACATAAAAAAGATAAAAATGAACCTGGAATCCCAATCAGATACAATGGAAAGAGGAACTCCATGTAACCTGAAATTCACTTTGTGTTTCATTTGAGAAATATAATCCAACAACTTTGTATATCGAATAGAAAGGAAATGTGCATATTTCGTCAGTCGATAAACAATTACCCAAATTGCATTATTATCTCGATAATTACTAGGTAGTCCCACCACGATGTCAATGAATATATTCTATTATTTCCACTATAACACTGGAAAAGGCTGAATAATACCCTTTAGTAACTGCAACACTGATTTAACCTAATGACATGTCAAACATTTCATAGTAAATTCTGTAATATCCCTTTTCATTACATCACACCAGGAATACTCCCAAAGGTATTTATATAGATCAGTACATCCAGATTGAACTAGAAATGGAGAACTATGACCATCACACACAAAAATCATTCTTCAATAGGGAATAAAAAGGCACACATAACTTTTCCAAATCATAAAACACAATCTTTATCAAGGCTAAATTCTAGAAACATACCCATTATTATATATTCTACATTTTTCTATAGATCACAGTCTTCTTTTTGAGATTTCTTGAATCTGTATGAAAAAATTGTTGTAATGAAACATGAAACAAAATATATGTATTTCTCACACCAACAACTTATAATCCAAAATTTATAAAATCATTAATCAAGGGATATTGTTACAAATATATCATAGTTAATTATGCATGATGTTTTCAACATAAGGAATATACCACATTGATTTCTTTTCCTTGATGGTAATTGATCTTGCAATAATAATCCATTATTATCTCAATTCATCTTCTTTGATTCATGTTTAATTCCTTTTGAGTGAATATATATACTTAAATCTTTTATGGTCATTATATATTTTACATTTGTCTCTGTATAAATGGTCCCTCCATGTTTTCGAAGAAAAAATTACTAGTGCCAATTCCAAATCATGTGTGGGATAATTTAACTCATGAGATTTTAGTTTTCATAAAGCATAACAAATTACCTGATCATTTTTCATCAAAACACAACCAAATCCCTTCAATGAAAAATCGCTTTAAATGAAAAACACACCATTTTGGGAAGGCATGGCCAAAACTAGAGTATTCACCCATCTCTTCTTCATTTCCTAAAAACAAACATCACATTCTTATGTTCGAACAAATTTAACCCCATATTGAGTTAACTTAGTTAGCGTGATAGATAACTATGAATCGATTTTAACAAACCATTCGTAATAAACTAATAGTCCAAGAAAACTATGAATGCTTATAACAATTTTAGGTCTTGGCCATTCATCCACCACTTTTTTTTCACAGGATCAACTTCTATTCCATCCTTATTTACAATGTTCCCCAGAAAGGAAATATGATTCAACCAAAAAATCACACTTTATGAAATTTCCATATAGTTTCTTTTCATTTAAGGATTGAAAAACAACCCATATGTATTTTTCATGCTCATTTTACAATTATAATATATCAGAATGTCAAAAAAAAAACAAGCACAAACTTATCCAAGAACTCATGAAATATTCTATTCCTAAGATCCATGAATATAGAAGGTACATTTGGTAACCCAAAAGGTATAAATATAAATTCAGAATGACCATATCTAGTACGGAATGTAGTCTTTGGGATGTCTTCAACCTTTACTTTCAACATGTTGTACCCCGACCCCAGGTCTTCCTTCGAAAAATACTGTGCTCCACGGAGATAATCAAACAAATCATAGATGTGAGGAAAATGATACTTGTTTCTAACAGTAATGTTATTCAAGGATCCATAACCAATGAAAATTCTCATTGATCCATCTCTCTTATTAACAAACAAGAAAGTATAACCCCATGGTGATGTGCTAGGTTTGATGAAACCTTTATCTAATAATTCATGAAATAGTGTTTTTAATTCCTAAAGGTTCATTTGGGATATTCTATAAGGGGGTTATGAATTTAGATTATAATTAGGAACTAATTAAATAGTAAACTCAACCTCTAGGTTAGGAATAACACCATCCAAATCATCAAGAAATCATCTCGGTATTCATTTACCACTAGTACATCATTAATCTTCATAGTTCCCTTTTATTAAAAAATATGAACAAGATAACTTTGACTTCCAACCTTAATCATTTTCTTAGCTTCCTGATAAGTTATCAATTGTATGGGTTCATTATTTTACAAAAAATGAAATTCAATCTAAAAAAATTCTTTCTCTTTACAATATATGTTATCATGATAAAAATAAATTCATTCCATACACATAATGACATCAAACACTACTAGAGGAAAAACAAAAATGTTTTTAGGTAAAATCATTCCACATACAAGGATATGTATATTATTATAATTTTTTTTACCACAATATTTCCACTCAGAATTTTTACAATGAGATCTAGTTTCATTTCAAGAGGTTGAATTTCTAGTTATCCCCAAAATTTCTCAGAAATGAAGCAATGTGTAGACCTTGAATGAAACAACACATTTGAGAAACATGTAAAATAAATAAATGTACTGGATACCACCTCATTTGATGGATCAACATATATTTATGTGGTTGAAAATGATTTTACCAAACCCTTATACTTCTAATATGTCTAATTCTCTACTTGAGTGACTTTCTTTTAAAAAACATTACCAAAATGACCAAATTAATTATAGTTAAATCATATCACCATCGGTATCTCATTATTTATCTTATCATTTTCCTTGCACCCACAAGACATGTTTTAAATCATTCCACAACAGTAGAATTACCCAAAATTTACCAGACATTCACGAGGGTTTCTTTTACCACACATTTCACCAGAATAGAAATTTATTTTATTAAACCCATATTTCTTTGATTAATTCTTACCCAAAGCATACCAACCTAAATGCTTCTAATTATTTTTATCATGATGAAAATACATGTCAAAAAACTTAATCTTCACATTTTCATTAAAATGAACATGATTCTCATAGATTTTAAACATTCATTAAGCCAATGATATTCCTAAAATGGTTTCAAACTAGAGTAAAATATATTAATTTTACTATGAAAATCCGGATTAAAATCCAGTATATACTTCGAAAGTATTATAAAATTGGCTTAATATGCTACCATAGAATCATAATCTTTATTCTTTTGTTAAATTAATTTCTTCTCCATTCTGAGTCGAATAGTTTTGTGAAAATATTTTTCAAGAAAAAGCCTCTTAAAACCATTCCATTCTGACTGTCAAGATCATCTATTTATCTCGCATCCTTAACCATAAACCATAATTGATCAACTTCACTATCCAAATGGTAAATTACTTGTATTACCTTTTGATGTTATTAATAATTGATGACATCAAATATCATTTCTTTATCTTTGATCTATCCTTTGTCTATCAATGGATCTGTGGTTTCACTAAATACTTAAGGTTGTTTCCTCATTAAATGCTTTAAAAAATTCATTTTTCATCACGGTAGATTAGTTTCCTCTCTAGCCTGAATACCACCCCAATTTATATCATAGGTCAATAAAGACTTTATTGTTACAAAATGATCTTTTCTATTTCCCACTATTCTAGGTTGTAGATTCGTACAAACATTAGCCTCTTGGTGCCTTCAAACATTAGCTTCCCTGCTTGTTCTGTGGAAAACCATTCTAAATAGACATAACATAGATGAATAAAAATTTTAATACATAAATTATATAACTGTTCAAATTACCATAGAGTAAATATAATTTATGTTATCCACTAAACAATAACTTAACACCAAATTTTATCAAAACCATCCTTTGATACCAACTATAAGGACACATACTTAAAACATTACTTAATATTGAATTTTAGACAAGATCATAAATTATTACAAATTGCGGATATTTTTGGGATTAGAGTTTTAGAATATTGTTATATATTATATACATTACATTCCACATTCATAAAAATAAGATACTAATAAAAAAATATCAATTATTTCCAAAATATAAAACATTAAAACATAAAACATGATTTCTTTCACAACACTCCATATCAAACATCATGTTTCTCTGATTTATCTTACCCACCCTTATATCTTATGAAAATAATTTTAAAAACATGGGATGTGTATAAAACTAATTAAGTGATATAAATTAATAAATCTTTAGTCATGTGATAACAAAAAAACCAATATAATACATAATAATAAAAACTCATATGAATGGAAACAAAATGTAGTTTCCTTGGGACATATTTACCATATCACTCTTACATTCACCCTTACACAAGGAATACCCTTTTGGACAACTTCGATCTCAGGAGTACCCAATGCATTGGAGTCCTATAATGGGGATCACCCATCATATCTTGATTATAATGGGCTCAACCCAACATATCATGGGCTATAATGGCATCAACCCAATAGAAATAATGTCCAAGGAACGTATCATGGAAATAATGTATCTTGAAATCATTTGAAATCACTCATTATATATACATTTATAAAAAACAACCCTATTGAAATTTATTAAAGAGATTTTCAAATGGATTTTGAAAAGAAAGTCTCTTCAAATATACATGGAGGGAGAATTAAAAGAATGGAATGGATATGTGTATACACTTTAAATACACATATAGATGCATGATATAAACATAAATTCATCACACCAATAATATTTATACCTCATAATGAATAAAGAATAAGGTTATCCCAAATAATGGAAATTGGTTGAAGAATTCCCTTACCTTGAGTTCTTGTTACTTAAAATGTGTTCAATACTCTTTTATAATTGTTAAAAGTGTGATATTAATATCTAAATGAAACATTTTAATGTTTAAAACACATTATATTATTATTTTACAACATCATTAGACATATTTATTAGTAATATTTTGTTATTTACATTTCTTTGGGTGCGTTTTGTACATGGTTTCCATGATCGGTTAATGATGGATATTCTTATTGATTGGAAGTGAAAATCTAGAATTGGAATGGAATGGAATTTACATATTTCCTGTACCATAAATTACACCATTTATTATTTGGAATTCTAATATGAGGATGAGTCAAAAGATAATAAATTATTGATAAATTTTTAGGTCATTTAGGTGATTCTTTGATCTTAATTAGCACATTTTGTTTTATAAATTAATCACAAGTGTAAAAAATGAATCCATTACATTATATAATATATAATAAATAAACTATATTCTTGTTAAACCATAAAAATGGTTTAATGACCAGCTTTTAAGGATGTAAAATAAATTGAATTTACATCGTCCAATATTTTGGTAAATCGACACATCCCTGATGGTGTTTTAATTTCTTAAATAAGCAGGAGAGGAGAAGAAAAATAATGGTGAATATTAGATACACATGATGAAATCCATAATAATTAATAAACAGGATAATTCATTCCACATGGATAAGGGGAAATGAGTAATGAATATGAAAATAAATGAACTCAAAATAAAAGAATAGTGGATAAATCCCTTACAATAAATCGCCAGCCTAATTCCTATGAAAAAAGATTTTAGAAAACATTACATATAGAGGGGATAAGGGTCACCCAAATATAATTGAATCATAATATAGCACATATATATACTAAAATGGAAATAAGAACATGGAATGTAAACATTAAAGTTATACCACATAAAAAATAACTTGAATGGGAAAAAGAATGATGTAGAGAATTCTCTTACCATGTAGTGTTACTACTAATACTTGAATTTTGGGACCTTGAGTGATTGATGACAACTTAGATGGACTACATGGGAGGTATGAAGTCCATATCATTGTTGAGGATGAATTTGGAATGAAAAGAATGAAATAATGGGTTGGTATTTATAGAAAATTTGAGGGAATATATTATTAATTTCCATGGGAGACCTCATTAGTGGTATTTGAAAAACCATGGGCATTCCTAAGGTATTTTCCCATGGTATTAGCCATTTGGGACACCTAATATCTCTTTTTACATGACACAAGACGACCAGAGTTATTACATCATTATCACATCATTAATGATGACATTAAACTAACTGAAAACAAAGAACTATATTTTTACTATTCATAGAAAATTCTACTGGTTAAAAAACCCCCAAAATTCACCCTAACCATTTTTCGATGTGCAGAAGAAAAAAATGAAATCTATTTTTTGAAAATAACTTTCAAAATATTATTAATTTATTTTATATATATAATCTTAATTTATTCAAAAATAAAAATTATAAAATTATAACTCATTTTTTAACACCATGAAAAATCAATCAACATCTCATTATCTTATAACCTTATTAAATAATATTATAATAAATTTTACTATTCATTAGGTTAATATTACTATTCATAATGGTCAGTTATTATTCACTAGAAAACTAGTTTGTTCCATTAAACTCCAAATAACTTACCGATCAAAATTGTAGATTACCATTTTTTTATGTTAAACACGTTGAAGCTTCAAAATTATGTTTAATGTATAGTTTAAAATATCAACCTAAACAAATTTTCATCCATTTAAATTTATATATTAAAACCATGAGGTGTTTAAATCTCCCACATAATTTTTCATAACTAGAACCCTTAAAATACAAATTATATAAAATACCTTACTTCATATCATGTGAAAAAAAAGATAATAAAGGGTGTTCTATAATTATCAGTGAATGTAAACAATGGAGATATATATGATTTCAAAATCAAAACATTGGAATAAGGGTATGATAACATGCGAATAACATTAGAAAACAATACAATTCATACCATAGATCATAATATTGATTCATGGAATAAATTATTTCAATTCATAAGAAATTAATTATAAACTAATCAAATAATATGAGTCCCGAGAGAATAACATTGGTATATGACATGTTTTCATTGAATAAAAAAAAGTATAAATTACCTTATATCAAGGATACCTATCTAGATATTCATAACATGTAACGCTTCAGGTAACCACCTATATTCCAACTTCGTGCCAAGGATAACTTCCCATATACCCTCTTTGGGGCTTGGGATAACCTCTTTTTTACCCTTTGATCTCATAGAAAATTAATCATTGCCCAATGAATTTTAAGGAGATATAGTTTCCAACTATGAAATAATTAAAATAATACATATTTCTTCAACGACATCACAAAAAATCATCATATCAGATTACATGAAAAGAAAAGGGTTTCATAAACATTTTATCATAGTATAACCCATATAAATGAAAAATATTTCATAAAAACTTATGTCAACGTATTCATAAACCTTCTATATAAAGATAAAATATGGTATCCTTGGATCATATTCATAGTAAATCATAATTTAAAATGATGTTTTTTATCTTTAATGAATATAAATACTATAAAAATATCATTAATCATTCTTGAGGAAAATAAACATTCCATTCTGAAATCACTTATTAAAAAATATAACAATATAAAAGAAAATTGATTTATTTGAAAATAACTATGTGAAAAAGATAATTAAAATTCAAATAAACGATTATTCATGATGGTGGAAATGGTCATTCATGCTTTATATGTAAAAAACATCTCCTCAATACTTTTTTTTGGAAATGTCACGAAGTACCTCACTTGGAAAATGAAACACGATTCCTTTCAAACCATTTTTAAATAAAATAACATGGTTTAAAATGATATGACACAATTATTGGAAAACATTAAAAAAAATTAAAACTTTTTTCTAGATCATTGTTATTGGTGAAGATATTTTTTCAACCAAAGTGAGAAATAAAGTAAATTTTCATTAAAAACATGTTTTCCATCTCTTGAGTACTTATGGTGAAAAAAATGAAAGTAAAATATTTATTTTCATGAAATAACAATTTGATAATATAATACATTAGATTAATTAATTTTATATAAAATTTATTTATCATAAAAACATAATAATAATAAATCCTGCTAAACTATGGGATAGTAACAAAAAACCCTAATCACAATAGTGTTAGTCGAATCATAAAACTAATGAAACAAAGAATCATAGATGGATATATAAAACCCATTATTTTATTGTTAAGAATCACAATTGAAATTAATTGGGAATATATAAACCAAAGGAAATACATAAGTGTTATATAAGGCACGTGTCACATGGAAATAAAATTGAGACGAAGATACCTTAACCTAAGTTCCACTTTCATTGAAAATTTTCTAACATTCTATATAAAAACATTTATTTTATTATAATTGTAAACATAAGAATATGTATGATTATTATTACATATAAATTTATTATATTCATATATTTATATTCATATATACTAGTATGGATATAAAATAAATTACACCTTTCATGGAAATGGTAGTTTGTATGTATGTTTGAACGTTGTGTTAATTTTTAAACATATTGAATAAAAGATGGGTAAATATTAATTAAAAATTTCAACATCATTATTATATCATATTTATCATATATATTTATCTTGTTAATCTCTGTTTCCATATGATTTAAATTTTAATAAAAAACGAATCACATCTCTTCACGGAGGTGGTGGTCAACACATACATATGAATGATGATATTGTTTCACAAAATATTTGATAATAAGTAGGTAGATATGATTTTATATTTTCAAAAGTATATTTATTTAAATGATAACATATATAAACATTAAACCTATCATAATACCCATCCATAAGAGTTGTATATTCAAAAAGATTTGTATAATTACGTGGAGAACGTATGCAATAAGTACTCATGAGTCATATATTTAGCTATTGTTTGATGGGAAAGAGGGTTTATAATGGTGTTTTCAAAATAATAAAAGATTTTATTTATGTTTATGATACTGAATTTATTATTATATTATAAATAAAATTAATTTATATAACTTAAATAATTGTATAAAAAAGTGATCGATTAAGGAAGTTACCTCTTCATTGAAAAAACTCATTTACATCACCTATATTGGGCTCTAAACTGGTCTTTTTATAAAAGAATAATCATTAGAATTTTTCTATGGTGGTTTAAAAGTGATTTTTTATATTTTGGATGATTTATATTGAAATTTTTTGTGTAAACAAGTGAGGTAGGTGGTTCCCTTATAAAATTGAGGTGAGGGGAACTTTTTAAAATAAAAAAATATTAAATTATCCTAAATTAATTTTCAAGAAAAATGCATAGAAATAGCCAGGTATTATGAGAAATGGTATTATAGTTTTTTTATCTCACTAACAAATAAAATCTTGATAATTTATGGAGAAATTTTAAAATAGATCAATTTGATTAACCCTTAGTTAACTAATTTATATTTTAGCTATGCTGAAAAAATGTTAAATATTAAAGAGTTGTAATTTTTACATATAAGGTGACAATTTTCCCATATATGGAATATTTATGAAATTTACTAATATAGAATATCGACCTTATCTTATTTTAATATTTTTTTCTTTTATATATAATTTAATAAATTATTATTTTGATAAAATATCATTATTGTCAATTTTGACACTATTCATTTATTTTAACATTAATTAAATAAATAAAAGTGGTGATTTGTAATATTATTTTTTAAATTAACCTAATATTTAATAGAGATCTAAAATAATTCATGTTTCACGTAAACTCATTCAAATAAATCACTTTTTGTATTTTCTAAAACCATTTATTATATTTTTATAAAATAGAGAGATAATATATCAGTGTTTCATTTAAAATTGAAGTCATTATATATTTAGTAAAAATAAAAAAAAATTATATCATTAAAATATTCTTATTAAGATAAAAATTTACACATTTATTAATTCATAACATTATTTTTCCCCATGTGGAAAGATAATAGGTATTAATAACAAAGAGATTGGCATTTTTTAACATTCTCTAATTTAAATAATATATAAATACTTTTTATGGGAAGGATTCCATTAAGAAATAAATTTTGAGCCTAATGGTGTTGAATTGAATTCATCCTATAAGAATTCAAATGAAAACATATGTAATTATCACTTATTTTTAATCTAGATTAACCTAATTTTCCATTTACCATGGTAATCAATTTTAACACTATTACAATTTATATAGAACAAAAATAAAAAAGTAATAATTTCTAAATTTGAAAATCTATATTATAAATATTTTTATATTATTATATAATTAAAAACTTATTATTGGTTGAAATTAATTTCAATGATAGTTTAAAAATTTTGATGAAATTTATTTTTAGACAAGTATATTTTCATGCTTAGATATATATATATTATTATCTTATTAATTATATAAGTGTATAAATAATATTAAAATATAATATTAATTATTTAGTATCTAAATTTAATTAAATTAATTAATATATACTAATTAATCAAATATATTAATATAAAAATATATAATTCACACACAAAAATCTGAAAAACATCATGTTTTTCTAAAAATTTGTTTTTAATTATAATATTTACATAACTAATGAATTTATTTGGTAAATAAATAGAATGTATATTTCTCATAATTTAGTTATTACTTTTTATACACACCAATCCAATTTCTAGGTGATTACGGTTATATAATACTTGAATAGTGTGTTTTGGTCCATCTAAACTCATTATTGCATGGAACATAATCTATCAAAGAAATAAAACTATTTAAAGAGAAATATTTCATAAATAGTGGGAATATTACAAAAAAACATATCATTTTGTATGAATTAACCTGACCACATGAGGAATATAAGCTACATGAAAATGAAAATGATATGACCACATGAATGGTATCTGATCAACGCCATAAAATTGTTAATGCGGCCACTTAACTAGACACATGAGTAAAGAAAACTACTGTATAATATGATTAAAATATTAAAAAATTAAAAATCATGTAGAAAACATAATAAAATTTAGTGACCACATGTTCAATGGATAAACTACTCATTGAATGAAAATGACTGATGAGTTTATCATGTATTTATGCATGTATAGACTGTAATGAAGATACCCCATATGCTTTCATAATATGTCATCATGAGATCTTTCTTTGATTATGTTCACACAAATTTGAAAATAGACGTGTGATGTGACTAGAAAATCAAATTCTCATAAATCTGAATAAAATTATTTGGAAAGATATATTCTTGGATAGTTCCATGCATAAATTTGAGATTATCTAATATATAGGTTTAAAATTGTTTTGGATAAATTTTAAAAATGTTCTATGTGTTAATAAGGGAAAAAAATATCTAAAGGAATAATTTTAAATTAGATTATGGTTAATTAGTAATAGTATAAAGAAGAATAATAATACCTGAATCCTTTAGTTATTTAAATGGTGCTAATAATAATAAGTGTGTTTAAATGAGTTTATTCTGTATGATGAAAAATATAGAGTGTTGTTATTTTTAACCATTTTATTAAGTGTGAAGACCTAAAGGCTTTTAGGGATTTTAAGGAGGAAATATATTTGGATATTATAAATTAAATAATATTATGAATGAATGAGGATTTATTCAGAATTAATTGACTAGATTAAAAAGAAGAAATTATATTTTTTCAATGATCATGGTGTTTCCATATTCTTTGAAAAATTAATATGATCATTATGAGGATAATATTCATGATATTATTTCAATGAATAAATATGGAATTTTTAGTCAATGATTATTAATATGATTCTTTCAGACTTTTAAATTTTGGGAGAACCCAATATTCATATTTATTGATGAAAGATGGCAATAAAAATCGAAGAGTACATAAAAGAGATATTATTAATTATTTTATGTAGATAAGGATAATTGAGGACATAAAATAGGTAGAGATAGATTCTAGATAACAAGATATTTTCACGATAGTAGTAGAAGATATTTATGTTGTGAAAAATCAAGTATAGTTCTATAGGTTTGCGAATAAAGATCACTCTGAAGATGAAAATGGGACTTTTAGTCATAGGGCCAATAAATAAGAATATGAGATTATGATTATGGTATATAACCATTTTCTAAAGAGTCTTATGGTTGGGATGCATAACCATCCAAATAGTAAGTTTGATTTAGGGTGTTTAACCAATCAAACAAAAAGAGTTAATGGTTAGGATAATGAACCATGATCAAAATGAGGATCTAGGAAGAATGGTCAATTGTCATACACTAACCGTTAAAAGGTCTGGTTCTCTCTTATTGTATATAGAGGCACTCAATTCAAATCCTTAGTAATGGTACATTTTCTAAAAGTAGGTTTTTTTTCCTTTTTAATGGGGGCCTGTTTGAAGAGATTCAGATGAAATTATTTGTTGATGAATATTGATTTAATAATTTAATAATGATTGGGTTAAGTACCCCATTAGGTAGTTAATATTTATATATCCTTGAGATTTTTTGAATTTTCATTAATGGTACATACACATCACTAGGTGATTTCAATCATAACTCTTATTAATTTTGGATTTAATCCATGCCTTAATTAAGGTTTTAATCATTAGAAAGTATCATTTATGGAAGGTTTAATATTTCATGAACCTGTGTGTATTTATGGTTCCAATAATCTATGGGAGCCAAAAATTATACAAAAAAGTTCCTTAGTCAATAAAATATTTTGTTTTACATACATAATATTAATTCAAGAAAATTTAAATGACGGAAATCTATCAATCAAATAAAATCCCCATAATATGGATCAATACAACGATATAATTACTCATCTATTTTTGTTGTTAATAATATTTATAAATATGTTTATGGAGATGAGTTAATAGAATATGAAAATTAAGGAGACAATAAACGTGTTTTTCACCAAACCCACACATCAATGATGAATAAAAATAAACCTGAACATATTATTGAATGAGAAATAAAAAGAATGGAATGGTTTTAAAACTGGTTTAAATAATTTTATGTTCATTAATATTACACAACAGAGTATGTATAGTGATAATATAATATGAATATAGAAGATGTTTTATAATTCAAATGAAATTGAAAACAAAATACGTGATTATAACTGAAAAAAAGTTATGTACATGAAAATAAATCATATAGAAAAGGTATATCATTTATAAAAATTATTTTGGAAGGACCTCCCAATCCTTTTTAAGAACATTGTTTGTACCAATGTTTCGTGTTATGTGCTAAAGTTCTAACCCCATTCATGGAAGAGAGGGGGGTGAATTTAAAGCCAAAAGTGTTGGACATATTGGATTCCAAAACATCCCTCCCATGTTTCCTTACCTATTTGTACACATTGAGAGAATAATATGGACACATATTATTCTTAAATGTTTTAAATATTGATATTGAAAGTATACTCTAAAATGTGTTGGAAATTGTAGTTTTTTTCCAAACTTATGGCTGTCTTTGAAAACCATCTGTTGTTGTCCAATTTTGAGTAGAATTATTCCATGGTCTAAATTGTAATGATATTGGAGCTATTAAAATTTTTTAAAATTGTTAACATTATTTCTACATATTTTGGATACTATATCTTGGTTTTCACACCACAAAATATCATCTCAAATTTATTATTTTATTGGGCGAAAATTCAAAAATGGTTTGTTGTTTTTGAATCTCATATAACATTATGGGTTAAAATTTAATGCATCGTTTGGGCTCCTTTTGTTTGAGATTTTCCATGGAATTTTTATCCATGATATAGTGGAATTTATCTAGATTTATGAAGGATTTTATCCTAATTTGTAATTTTTTATTGAGATCATGAAATAAAACATCATAGTTGTTCCAATTTCGTTGACATATTGTTTATGACTTCTTATGTGGTCCATATGGCCCTTAAAATGGATAAATTGGATAAATATTTAGTCGGATTATTGATATTAAATTCAATTATGAATCATAAAAGGAAATAATAAATCAACTTTGATAATGAGGTTGATTTTTCTAAAAAAAATATTAAACTAACTCAAATTTTGATTAATTCAAATAATTCTAAAACATTTATTTAGTAATAAAACATTGTAATTTCACATCAATTATGAAGTTTTCCTTGAAAATCAATTCAAGGAGTAGATTCAATGTTATAAATAAATTAATAACATAAAATCCCCCACATTTAGTCGTGTTCATTTTCCTATGTATATGTAATATAGAAACATAACTAAATCATTTTTACTCACTAGAAAATTTTAAAATTTTATTTTATCCTATCAGGGAGTGAACACTAGTTCACTATATAAATAATTACGCCAATAATATTTGTGCAAGAAATTCTCCAAAAATAATTGACTTTTGATACTCCATGTAATATATTGAAAATGTATGCACTCATAACTCAATCATTTAAATAGGATAAAAATTTATTTTTGAATGTTCACTCATTCACCAACCAATATTGAAAATCATAGAGTTGGAAATATATCTCAGCTCCCATGCCTTATTCAAAAGAACACAAGAATCAACAGTTATTTTTTGGGGTTTTTCAATCGATATGGGGATGTAGGAATATAATTCACAAAAAATAAGATAAGAGTATTAGAACACCAACATAGAAAAAGCAATGAAAATTTGTTTTCAAATGAGACATGGAAGGAAATGGGAAAAAATTTACAAGGGAATGAATATTTTAAGTAAGAAATGATTTGGGTAAATTATGAATGGGATTAAATGATAATGTACTTAAAAAACACAAAACATTTCCAAATGATAACAAAAAAGATTATGAAAGTGTTCTTTTTTTTTAAAATTTTTCTTTTTTCTTTCTTTTTTTGAAAGATTAACTTCAAATAAATCTCACACTCATCACTAAACCTATATATTATTTCCTAATGTAAATAATGTTAAGAGTTATAACAAGGAAAAAGGTTGAGGAGGAGTTATATTTGACCTCCCCAAAACACAACTCATTTTGTCATTTTTTTCTTTTATTTTTTTTGAAAAACATTCAATATCATTTATACAAGATGTTATAAACATATATACATTTCCATAAATCACCAAATTAAACACCCTACACCATTACCAAATGGATTTTTTCTTTCATGACTATGATTATACATTTAAAGTCATTGATATAGTGAAAGAATGAAAACATTAAACGACACATAAATTACAATAAACTATGAAATTTTAATTTATGTAGATGTTGGTTGGAACAAAGTTTTGGGTTTGAAATGTGGATATCAAATATTGTGTTTTCAGAATATTGAATGTGTTTTCATAAAAAGTTATTAATGGAAGGGTAATTTGGATATATTTGGATATTGTAATTATTATATGGTTTAGAAAATTCCTCTATCATATTAATGTATGCTAAATTACGAAATTCATCTTAAAATTCTACAAACTCAAGACTCACAATCAGGGCTGAAAACACACAATATGAAAATATAGATATAGGTGACCTTTCAATAAAATCTAATTTTGTTCCTCCCAATTGTATAAGAATAAATTTATGAACAATGAAATTATAATTCAAACCTTATTGGGATATGAAAAAATTTATTTATCCAAATTTATGATGATAATAAAAATTTCTTGAATAGATAACAAGTTATTAGTGTCTACAAAATGGTTGGAAACGTTTTATAATTTAGTGGTCTGAAATAGTAACTAATATTTTGGGGTTTTCAGTGTTTTTTAAATTTTTTTTTGTTTTTTTAGTTTTATATTGTTTTTATATGTTTTTATATTTATTTTAGGTACACTACCACAAAAATGGTAAATAGTGGAAAATTATTTCATGACGAATGTGCTGAAGAATGAGAATTAGAGAAGAAAATGAAATGGAGAGGGATAGATAGATAAAAAAATGAGAAGGAAGAAGAATGGGAGAGGGAGTTAAAGGGATATAGGTTCCCCCTTGTTTGGATTTAGTGGGTAACCATGTCTATCCATTGGAAAGTCTACTATAGTAGTTGGGGATCTGTTGGAAGTCGATGTGGTTCCCAAGGTGTGTGTCCTATCTGGTAATTTTTTGGAAACATTAATTGAACTCTAATATAATAAAAAAGAAAAATAATTATTCATTTAATGAAAAAATAAAAAGAAATTAAAATTTCATAAAATTAAATGAAAACATGGGTTTCTACTCATAGTGTGCTATATTTATTTTTTCTATAGTTTGATAGTTGTAGTGGATTACCCGTAGTTTGATAGTGGCCTACATTCTTTCTCAACTTAGGTGTGTTTCCGTAATAACTTCTCCTTTATGTGGATATATTTTTTATCGTATAATTTATTACCTTCAATTTTGAGGTCCTTTAAATTCAATGGGTAGTGAAATATAATTTTTGTGTCCTCTATTTGGTGTTCATCTTGAGGAATGATATAGTCCACTGTGTATTGGTTTTAAATTCTTGGATGTTCATGAAGATGATTCTCTTATGATGGGATATATATGGGTGGTTTAATCAATATTTAATTAATGTTTGGGATCCTAGTTTTTTAACACATTTTTTATTGCCTTCCAATATAGATAAATGAGGATCAAAGGGGACATGAGACTCAATAAATTTTTCCCGATCCATTATATCAATGAAGTTTTTCTAATGAATAGACAATTTATACCTCATTAGGGGTCACTTTATTAATTAAGGAACAAATAGCACAAACTCCACTCCCATTGACCTATGATTATCACATTTTTTCAGGTTTCACCCCCTATATAATAGAATTTTCAGAATCAGGGATGGTAAATTTTTATTGTTGGGTAATATAATTTGATTCCAAAAATGAGTATGCTAGTTCATTTTTTCATTTTTATTCAATTTGGAGCTGTGGAAATCAGATGTGAGATGGTATTCCAAAACTTTTCCATGATCCTTTAGATTGATGAAGTCTACTTGTGTAATGTCAACTCCATATTACCCATTTATGGCTTGGTTAATGAGGATTAAAAATTAAAAAACTCATCGATCATTATAATAGGAATAAAATGATGGAGTAGGGTTCGACACACACTTATAGATACTTTTTGAAGCACGTATAGTTGATATAGAGTGCATATATGATGGGTATCGAACGACATAAAAATTGTTAATCCTGACCAGTTGGTCAAAAAATTTCAGGGAAAAGATTCCAGCAACAAAAACATTTTTTCTTCTAGATTGGTAGGGGAATGTCTTTCCTAAAATAATAGGATATTTTAAAGAAGTTATCTCACCTTAGATTTCAAGTACATAAAAATCCAATGGGAATATAAGATCATTGACCTGGAAAATGAAATACTCAAATATTCCATCGGGACTGTTAATTCATCTATTAGATAATAATATAGAAACACTGGTTTGGTGGAAGGGAACTAAACCATGATTGGAGAACATGAATTTTTGCATGAAATTTATAGAGTCTCCTAGATATATGAGTGCATCCTAAATATTTTAACTCTCTATTTGGTATAGAACTATAAGGGAACCTAAATATTTTTACTTTATGGGAATGGATGGTTAGGTTGAAATTTTTTTTAATGGATTAATGATTCCTTTTATGTGTAGGCAATTAAATAACAAGCATCGCATACATATGTAGTTTTATAAGGAATTTTAAAGGGTAATTTTTAATTCAACACTTCAAAACATGTCCTGAGTTTCATAATTAGGATCAAATGGAATCTTTTTATTATATACAGCTTAAGAAAATTGAATAAGGATTTTTTAGATGAATAGAATGAGGTAAAAGAGTAACATTATGATATTTTATAGTATTTTTTGACTTTTATTTTCCAATATCAATATTTCAAGGGTTTTATGGGATTTATCATGAGCAAAAATAAGTTTGTATCCTTATTAATGTGCATCTTAATGTACATTTCCCATGGGTTTTTGCAATGGTTGAGGTGGTAGTTGGGAATTTTTTGATCATTTATCATGGATTAGATGTGATGCAATTTGATCTACTTGATTTTAAATTTTTAATGCTATAACATGTGATGGATGAGTGATCATCCATAAAACATTATAATGGTTACATGAAAAAAGAAACATGTCCCACATTCATATTTCAATGATTTTGGTTCTTTGGAAAGTGCTTCAATTCGGTTGTGAATTGAGAAGCATCATTGGGATAGTTAAATCTAGGAGGATTAAAAGGATGACATATCCTTATATTATAAGTTATGAAAGGATATGTTGGTTGGAATTTACCACCAATTTGACCATATTAGAATTTGAGTGGGTTTTTGAACGGAACTAAGAGGTTATTGAAATGATGTTACTATGACGCCCCGGCCCCGGTAGCCTGGAGCCGGTGCTTCGGTTATGGTGTGTAATTTATTTCAAAAAAAATGAAACAAATAAGTTACACATCATAACACAGCAGGAGGAACTTTCTCGTTTAGATCCTGGAGAATCACAGACAACAGCTTTGTTTCTTTATTATTGTGCTAAGAACAACAATACAAGACTTAGAAAGACATTATCAACCAGAAATAAATTCATAAAAAACGTAGGATGAGCATTGAAATACTCAGTAAGGGGTTTCTGAAAATACATAAAGACATCCTTTGGAAACTACTTTGAAACTACTTTTCCATACTTAAGATGTTTTCTTAAAGGAAAACATCAAGACAAAACAAAAGTCGATGACACACAGTTAAAGAACTTCATACTTGTACAATAGAAATCATAGTTGGTACCCACTTAATAGACAAGATAAGAATGATAATAAAAAGACATGGGTTATACAAATTAAAGTGTCCAAAAACAAGAAAGGTGTGCATGAACAATAAGGTGTAAACATCATCAGAGTCGCGCACAAGTGCATTATCTAAAAAAACACATCATGACATGATAAATTTAATGCAACATTTTTAATAAAATTATGAAAAAGAAAACTGGACAAGAATCAGCATTACCATGTCATATGTCTTTTGTTTTTTTAATCTGATACTCATAGGTAAGGTTCTATAACCAAGGATATTCGTCTAGTCGGAGTAATCACTTGGTTGGTCAAAAGCTAAGAAATGTATGCTGAAGGACTCATGGTCTCTTTGTCAAGGCCATGTGCCATGACCTAGGCGTAAAAACCCAATCTGACTGTCTCGACAACTATCAATGCATCGAGGAGCTTACTTTTACCGGTCTCCATCCCAGAGGGATTACTTTAACCATTCCCCAACCTGGAGGGTTTTCTTCTTACCAGACCCCATTCCGGGTAGTCCCATACGTTTCTCACATGTTGATAATGTCATATATTCAAGGTATCCCATACCACTTTGAATACTCAATTCTCATTTCATATTACCCAAGGTGTCCCATACCACTTTGGGTAATACGGTCTTCATTTCTCATTACCCAAGGTGTCCCATACCACTTTGGGTAATTTAGTTATTAGTTCATTATCATGTTGAGTCATATGCATGAATAATATAAATAAGGTAACAACTATATAATTGGCTTACAAATACATGATATGACAGATAAAATTGAAAATATGGAATAAAAGCAGGCATGGTTAAGCAAGCATAATATGTTTATAGAACAATTATTTAAGCACATAAAATGATGAATGTGTGAGATTTGCTCCCAAGGTGTATTACAAGATGAGTTTCTAAAATTCCAGTACATGGAAATGAACTACTTGGCATTAAGGATTGTTCTTCACAGGTTAGAGTACTTGCAACAAATCTCCATACACTAATAATTACTATGGCATGCTTGGTATAAAAATAATAAAAACATTCAATCTTTAAAATTACAACACTTGGAAATAAACCACATTAAATAAAAATTTTGTCATTAATTATTGTTCTTCACTGGGAATAGAATTTGCAATTAAACACTGATCACTAAAAATCACTACAACGGGTTTGGTATAAAAATAATAGAGGATTTCTACATGTTAACATGACCCTTAAATCCATATCCTTTTAGTGCAAGTTTAAAACAGGCATAAGCGTATCCTAAAAAACACAAATCAGTTCAAGGGCGACATTAGTCAAGTTCATTGGTGTACCCATAGACCCAAAAATATAAAACAGCATGGGAAAGCACTAAAATCCTACATGCATAAAAATATTAATAACTATTTCATGAAACTAGGGTTTCAGATATTAATATTAAAAACACATACATGCATAGGGATATATACAAAATGTATATATATAGGTTTTCTCATAAAATAAACATGGTTCACTTAAAATATGCAAACCACTAACTGCTTATCACTTATTCAGTTAAAAAAACAGAACCTTATGGGGGTCTAAATGTTTCATGAAGCTATAAATACATAAAAATATAAAAACATTGTTTTTAACAATAACATAATTGTACTTAAACCAATGTCCAAGTTTGCATCAATATATTTTTCAAAGATAAGTATCCAATTATTAAAAATCAAAACCGATTTCCATTCTAACGCATAACCTTATATAAATATATAGTTATATATATACGCGGCTTACATGAAATCATACATGTTAGGAATTGATTTTTAGAAATACCCTTTCAAAATTATAATTCTTAGTGAAAAAAATACTGATTAATCTTTGATACCCTAAAAATAATTGGGTTTGAGATATATATATATATGTATATTTGTATATATATATATATATATTCAAAACCGTAAAAACACTATAAACTTAAACATGTGTTTTAGATTTTAAAAAGGATGACCCTTTTTAAATCACCATGGAAACACCCTTGAAAATTTCATCAAAACCGAAGGGTTTGAGTTGTATATACATATATATACTGTATATATTAAGGGTATAATAGTATAGGTTTCATAAAACATGAAAACACCCATAGAGAACTCTTTTTAAACCAAGGGGTTTTATATGCATATAACCATAAATCGTATATGTATATACATATATATATATAATTACCTAGTATACATAATGGTTTATCTTAAACCGTAAAAAAATGAAACCTCCCTTACCGCTTAAGGAAGAAACTCGCCGTAGGGAGGCTTGTTGGTCTTGCTAGAGAGGTTGGGAGAAGTTCGGGTGCAGGAGGTAGTCCGTGAGGAGAGGGCTTAAGTAGGGGTTTTGGTGCACCTAAAAGGGTTCGATCTAGGAGTTAGGCCGAGCCTACGACGTCCTAGGATGGTGGGTGCGTGAGGTCAACATAAATAATGGAGAAGGAGGCATATCGGGCAAACCAGTTCTGGTTCGCGGGACCCCAACATGAGGTAGAAGACGAATGAAAATGCGGAGAAAGAAAGAAAGAAAATAACGGTTGGGATTTCGAACTTGGCATGATCAGACGGACGAAAAGAAAAGAGCATTTTAAAACATAACAACGACCGGGATCAGTCTTGGAGAAATCGGACTGTCAAGGCGATCGCGCGGGGTTGGGTTTAACCGTAGGAGGCCTGGGTCACGCGATTGGGAAAAAAATAGATAAAAAATTAATAATATAATAAATGTTAAAACAATATTAAACCGGGATGTTATAATTTGAATTTTTATAAAATTAAATAAGTACTCATAATTTTCAAATCCAAGAACCCCAATTTAGTTTATGTAAAAAAAATAAAAAAAGATACTATTTGATATAATTTTTTTTAAAGATAAATATTTCATACTAATCATTTATAAATACTAGGATCTTATAACCATTAAAATCCAATTTATAACATACTTCACTTGTTTATTTATAAAATTATTTTTAAAAGACCCGTAGTTTTTCTCTAATTCAATACACATAGTTTTAGAGATCCAATAAGATACATTTTTCAATTAATACTGATACCGTTGTAGACATGATGTTAGACACATTTTAAAATACTATGTTTTCCACCATATAAATATCGTCATGTTCTAAAAAATAAAAATAGATTCATTTCCAAGGATAATATTTTATTTTAATACTCGAAGATATAATTCTAATATTTCGTACTTATTAAAATATTTAAATACCATAATATTATAAAAGCATTATAAAGACCAAATTTTTATAAAAAGATGCACATTATCCATTGGAACCCAATGGTCATATAACGGGCATATTCCCTTAGAGGTCCATTATAAAAGCAAGGGGTAGGATGTTTTAAATTTTCAAAACACCGGACCCTTGTCGGATGGCTCTCCACATACCACTAGTGCTGAGTGCGTGCGTGGTGGTTCTGGCTGTTATATTTTTCACACTGATGGACCCTGAAGATGATGACTATCCGATTACCCGTGTTGGGATTCTCAGTAGTCTTGTTGTGGCCGTGTTAGGTCTTCTTCATGGTACTTTCAATTAGATGGGTCTTGTTGTAATGTATCTTTTAAATATATAACAGTTTGCCGTATTTTTCATGTTTGATTTCCATTCGAATTCTTTATCAGCACACAAAGCATAAAATAAAATAAAACAAGAGACATCATTAAAATCATAACATTGTTCACTTGGACTAGTTTATAAAACCTGGGGCGTCACATTATCCCCCTCTTAAAAGAATTACGTCCTCGAAATTCGATCGGTGTACATACACTGACTTACTCACTCAGCTTCTCTGATACCCTTGGTGATGTCCCTCTACCTCCACTGCCCATGAAAGAAGTTACTATTAAACTCAATCCCCAGGGCAGAACAAAGCTTGTGGGTCTCCTCTTCCCAAATACATTTTTGGAAATGTGGATCATGGTTGAAACCAAGCTCCCGTTTGATACAGGTGGTTTTCCAGAGATGGGAACGAGTGACATCAAGCTTCCTGATATCCGCTTGGATTTGGTTCCTAATGATCTCTCAAACCACTTCATATCTGAAGGATTCGATGAAAGACCCAAAATCGCAGAGCTCCCCAAGCATGCTGAAGCACAGGATTTGGTACATAAAGACTGCACGGAATTCCAACTCCTTTGAAGCTTCTCCATAGGCCACAAAGGCCAACCATTTATTATTCATGTTCAAACAGAGGAAGAGTCCCTCGTAGTACATCCATTTCTTTTTATAACTCTCGTACAGTGCATTGGTAATTTGGTTATACATAACTTCCGACCCTCGGAAGATTCGAAGGACATTCGAGTTTTTCGTTATTTCATAGAGGGTTTTGCACGTGAGTCGTAAGTTAACAAAATCTTGGTAACTTGTTGAGCCGTATTTTGCTACAATAGTCTCTATGATCTCTGTAGGAAGAGTCAAGAGTCTAGGCGTGGTTCGTTGTCTTTCCATCTGAGATTTTTAAGAACAAACCCTACTTAGTAAAAAATCATTAATGTTATTGTGCTGTCCTAATTTTCCAAGGTTTTCTAAACCATTCCTCTGATACCAACTATGACGCCCCGACCCCGGTATCCCAGAGCCGGTCCTTCGGTTATGGTGTGTAATTTATTTCAAAACAAATGAAACAAATATGTTACACATCATAACACAGCAGGAGGAACTTTCTGGTTTAGATCCTGGAGAATCACAGACAACAGCTTTGTTTCATTATTGTTGAGCTAATAACATCAATCCAAGACTTGGAAAGACTTTATCAACCTGAAAGAAATTCATAAAAAACGTAGGGTGAGCATTGAAATACTCAGTAAGGGGTTTTTAAAAATTCATAAAGACAACCTTTGGAAACTACTTTGAAACTAAGTTTCCATACTTAAAATGTTTTCTTAAAGGAAAAATTCAAGACAAAACAAAAGTCGATGACACACAGTTAAATCACTTCATACATATACACTAGAAAACTTAGTTGGTACCCACTTAATAGACAAGATAAACATGCTAATAAAAATACATGGGTTATACAAATTAATGTGTCCAAAAACAAGAAATGTGTGCATGAACAACAAGGTGTAAACATCATCAGAGTCGCGCACAAGCGCATTATCTAAAAAACACATCATGGCATGATAAATTTAATGCAACATTTGTAATATAATTCTGGAAAAGAAAACTGGACATGCATCAAAATTTCCATATCATATGTCTTGTGTTTTTTTAATCTGGTACTCATAGGTAATGTTCAATAACCAAGGATATTCCTCTAGTCGGAGTAATCACTTGGTTGGTCATAAGCTAAAAAATGTATGCTGAAGGACTCATGGTCTTTGTGTCAAGGCCTTGTGCCATTACCTAGGGGTAAAAACCCAATCTGACTATCTCAAGAACTATCGATGCATCGAGGAGCTTACTTTTTCCGGTCTCCAACCCGGAGGGCTTACATTAACCAGTCCCCAACCTAGAGGGTTTTCTTCTTACCGGACCCCATTCTGGGTAGACCCATACATTTCTCACATGTTGATAAGGTCATATATTCATGGTGTCCCATACCACTTTGAATACTCAATTTTCATTTCATATTACCCAAGGTGTCCCATACCACTTTGGGTAATGTGATCTTTATTTCTCATTACACAAGGTGTCCCATACCACTTTGGGTAATTTAGTTCTTAGTTCATTATCATGTGGAGTCATATGAATGAATAATATGAATAAGGTAACAATTTTATAATTGGTTTACAAATACATGATATGAAAGATAAAATTGAAAATATGGAATAAAAGTAGGCATGGTTATGAAAGCATACTTTGTGCATAGAACAATTATTGAAGCACATAAAATGATGAATGTGTGAGATTTTCTCCCAAGGGGTATTAAATGATGAGTTTCTAAAATTCCAGTACATAGAAATGAACTACTTGGCATTAACAATTGTTCTTCACAGGTCACAGTACTTGCAACAAATATCCATCTACTAATAATTACTACGGCATGCTTGGTATAAAAATAATAAACACTCGCAATCTTCAAAATTCCAACACTTGGAAATAAACCATTTTAAATAAGATTTTGTCATTAATTATTGTTCTTCACTGGGCGTAGAATTTGCAGTTAAACTCTGATCACTAAAAATCACTGCAGCGAGTTTGGTATAAAAATAATAGGGGATTTCTACATGTTAACATGACCCTTAAATCTATATCCTTTTAATAAAAGTTTAAAACAGGCATAAGCGTATCCTAAAAAAACACAAATCAGTTCAAGGGCAACATTAGTCAAGTTTATTGGTGTACCCTTAGACCCAAAAATATAAAACATCATGGGCAAGCACTAAAATCCTACAGGCATAAAAATATTAATAACCATTTCTTGAAACTAGGGTTTCAGATATTAATCTTAAAAACACATAAATACATAGGGATATATACACAAAGTATATATATAGGTTTTCTCAAAAAATAAACAAGGTTCACTTAAAATATGAAAACCTCTAACTGCTTATAACTTATTCAGTTAAAAAAAACAGAACCTTATGGGGGTCTAAATGTTTCATGAAGCTATAAATACATAAGAATATAAAAACATTTTTTTAACTATAACCTAATTGTAAATAAACCAATGTCCAAGATTGCTTCAAAATATTTTTCAAAGATAAGTATCCAATTCTTAAAAATCAAAACCGATTTCCATTCCAATGCATAACCTGATAAAATATATAGCTATATATATATACAGATTACATAAAATCATACATGTTAGGAATTGATTTTTAGAAATACCCTTTCAAACGTATAATTCTTAGTGAAAAAAAATACTGATTAATATTTGATACCCTAAAAATAAATGGGTTTGATATATATATATATATATATATATATATTTGTATATAAATATATATATATATATATATTCAAAACCGTAAAAACACTATACACTTAAACATGAGTTTTAGGTTTTAAAAAGGATAACCCTTTTTAAATAACCATGGAAACACCATTGAAAATTTCATCAAAACCGAAGGGTTTGAGTTGTATATACATATATATACTGATTATATTGAGGGTATAAAAGTATAGGTTTCATAAAACATGAAAACACCCATAGATTACTCTTCTTAAACCGAGGGGTTTTCATGGTAAATATATGAGTATAACCAAAAATCGTATATGTATATACATATATATATAATTACCGAGTATACATAACGGTATATCTTAAACCGTAAAAAATACATGAAAGCACCCTTACCGCTTAAGGAAGAAACACGCCGAAGGGAGGCTTGTTGGAGAGGTCGGGAGGAGTTCCGGTGCAGGAGGTAGTCCGTGAGGAGAGGGATTATGTATGGGTTTCAGTGCACCTAAAAGGGTTTGATATAGGAGTTAGTCCGAGCCTACGACGTCCTAGGATGGTGGGTGCGCGAGGTCAACATAAACAGTGGAGAAAGAGGCGTATCGGGTAATCCAGTTTTGGTTCGCGGGACCCCGATGTGAGGTAGAAGACGACCGAAAATGCGGAGAAAGAAAGAAAAAAAATGACGGTTGGGATTTCGACCTTGGCATGATTGGACGGACGAAAATAAAAGAGAGTTTTAAAACATAACAATGGCCGGAATCGGTCTTGTCGAAATCGGACGGTTGAGGCTATCGTGTGGAGTTGGGTTTAACCGTAGGAGGACTGGGTCACATGATTGGAGAAAAAAGATAAAAAAATAATAATATAATAAATGTTAAAACAATATTAAACCGAGATTTTATAATTTGAATTTTTATAAAATTAAATAATTACTCATAATTTTCAAATCAATGAACCCCAATTTAGTTTATGTAAAAAAAAAGAAAAAAAGATACTATTTGATATAATATTTTTTAAAAGATAAATATTTCATACTAAATATTTAAAACTACTAGGATCTTATAACCATTAAAATCCAATCTATAACATACTTCACTTGTTGATTTATAAAATTTTGTTTAAAAGACCCGTAGTTTTTCTATAATTCAAAACACATAGTTTTAGAGATCCAATAAGATGCATTTTTCAATTATTACAAATACCGCTGTAGACATTATGTTCGACACATTTTAAAATACTATGTTTTCCACCATATAAATATCTTCATGTTTTAAGAAAAATCAAAATAGATTCATTTCCAAGGATAATATTTTATTTTAATACTCGAAGATATAATTCTAATATTTCGTACTTATTAAAATATTGAAATACCTTAATATTATAAAAGCATTATAAAGACCAAATTTTTATAAAAAGATGCACTTTATCCATTGGAACCCAACAGTCATATAACGATCATATTCCCTTAGAGGTCCATTATAAAAGCAAGGGGTAGGATGTTTTACAATTTCAAAACACCGGACCCTTGGCGGATGGCTCTCCTCATACCACTGCTGCTGAGTGCATGCGCGGTGGTTCTAGCTGTTATATTTTTTACACTGATGTACCATGAAGATGACGACTATCCGATTACTCATGTTGTGATTCTCAGTAGTCTTGTTGTGGCCATGTTAGGTATTGTTCATGGTACTTTCAATTAGATGGGTCTTGTTGTAATGTATCTTTTAAATATATAACAGTTTATCGTATTCTTCATGTTTGATTTCCATTCTAATTCTTTATCATCACACAATGAATAAAATAAAATAAAACAAGATACATCATTAAAAGCATAACATTGATCACATGGAGCAGTTTATAAAACCTGGGGCATCACAGTTACTATACCATATGCTAGGGTTATTGGTATAAGAGAAGAGATCAGAGTGGGGTTGGTTGGAGTTTTTAAATAAATGGTCAAATAGTTGAGGTTTTGTGTCCCCCTAAGCATATGATGCATTATAATCCATTGGTCTGAATAAATATGATAGATAATCTTCATGTTTTTCAAATTATTCTATTGGATGAGTTGATGAGCTGCATATTCCAAAAATATTGAAATGTCTATGGAATAGATAATGTAGAGAAGATGAGGACAGGGATTTTCCAAAAATAACTAGTTGATTCACAAGACATGTATGTTCACTCATTTACTCAACCATATTTTTAGGCTCTATGGATTGATTCTCATAGATTTTTTTAAAATTTAGTTTGTGCTTGAGTATTAAATTTTTTTGCCCTTACTGCCATGTTTCTTATGAGATCTCATGTACCTAAATCATTTTTTTCAATAAGAGAATATCCCCTTAATTAATCAATTATAGTTAAATTTATAGATAATAAACCCTAATATATGTTTTGGTTAAAGAGTTAGTCTGGGATTTTGTGGTGTTATAAAGATTAAACAATCTTTTTGAGCCTCTCTCGGTACTCATGAGGTTATTCATTGGGGGAATTAACAGATACCACATATTTACTTTGGAATATATGTTGTTCTATAAGAAGTGAATAAATTCTATAAGAATAGTCTCTTCATGTAATTATATGTGGTATTGAAACTATGTTGGAGGTAATAGATCCATGACATGGCATATTCTGATAGGGAAAATGTGAAATCTCGACGTTTTATTCCTTCTTTAGAAATCCCTTGAGGATTCATGGTAGAGAACACCGCTTGGATCTCCTTGAGATGAAGATGTGGATATTCACCAGATAGCCCGTGGAAATGATCTATAGGATGAGTAAAACACAATTTGTGATTGAAATCATCCTCAATGATTAATTATTGAATACCAAGGTGTTGTAAATTCATATCAGGTGCATCAATTTATTTAGTGGTTTGTTCCTTGGGATTGGCTATATATAATTCAATTAGATGCGAAATTCATGTGTCTAGTGTGATTTTATTATGCCTAGTGTTCCTCTTAATTCCCATATGTTTTTAAATAATTTATGGGGGAAAATATGGTGGATTTTTTGGGAGATTATTGGGTATTCAAATAAATCTATAATGTATTAAGAAATTACGTTTTGTGTGTGTGTTTGTTTCATATAATTTTGTTTTTTTCTAATTTTTTAAATAGAACCTTACAACTACTAGTTGAACCATCCCAATAAATGATTAAATTTTAATCATGTATGATTCTCTCTTATCGACCATTCAAATTTCATATGCTCTACTATTGTGTATAATGTCACTTAGTTTAAATCCTTGGTGGTGGGACATTTTTTAATTGTCTATTGTTTTTCTATTTGTATTTTTAATGGGGGTATTTGTTTTTATAGATTTACATGACATTATGTATTTATGAATATTTTTTTGAAACAAATAATTATTATTTGGGAGATTTTATCATTAGGGATTTAATCTTGTGATATCATTGAGATTTGGAAAACATCTCATTAAATTAACATCCACTTCATGAGGTAATTTTGATCAAAACACTCAATTGTTTTGGATTAATCCAATCCTTAACTATGGTTATAATAATTATAAAATATCATTAATGGAAGGTTCAATATTTCATTACCCCATGTTTATTTTTTGTTCCAATAATCCATGGATACCACATGTCATAAAAAACATTTCATTAATCCATAAGTTATTTTGTTAGAAATATAAAATATTACATCAAAAAATGTTAAATGAGAGAATTATATCATTCAATTTAAATAATTTTTTTTTGAATCACCCCTATAAGAGTTTTAGTAAGAAATGTGGGTGTTTAATAATCTTGTTTAATATTTTTATGGTTACGAGTAAATATAATTTGAAAATTAATTAGATAAGAAAAGAGTTGGGCATCGAAAAAACACACAAATAGTGAAGAAATAAAAACATGAACATTTTATTGAATGAGAAGGAAAAATAAGGGAATTGATTAAAATTTTATTCAAACAATTTTATGATTGTTAATATTAAATTATATATGCTGGATGATTATAGGAGAATATAATGACGAAATATTCATTAAAATTCAAATTAAATTGAAAAAAACTTTTGCAATTACATTGTAAAACAAAGGAAGTACATAAAAATACAACACATATGAAAGGTCTATCAAATATAAACAAGAAAATGTATGGATCTAAAAATCCATTTGAAGACATTTTTCCATTAGAATGTAGTCTCCTATGTGATGAAGTTCCAACTACATTCATGTAGAATTGGTTAATGAATTTATATCCAAAGGTGTGGGATTTCTTGAATTCCAAAACATCCCTCCACATTTCCATGACCATTTGGTTACTTTTATAGATGAATATGGAGAAATATTTATCTTAAATATTTTTAGAGATGGATATGAAAAGTTCACCATTTGAATTTGGTGGCCATTGGAATTTTAATCCAAAATTATGGTTTCTTTCCTTAACCATGTGTTGTTATCCGGTTTTGAGTTGATTTCTTCCATGATCTAAATTTGATTCAATTATCAAATTGAAGATTCCATTGAAACTAAACCATTTAATAAAATATATGTACATATTTTATTTCAAATCATAAAATATCAATTCAATTGGATGCTTGGATATGTATAAAATTCCATAATGGTGGTTTGTTTCCAAATCACGTATAGAATTACCATACAATATTGTGAGATATATTTTAATACATCTATTGGGATCATTTTTGGCTGATTTTGGAAATTTTTTTTATAAATATTTTATTTTAATATACCTAGAATTTTAATGGACTATCCATGAATTTGGATATCATTATTTATCCCAGAAAAATAAAACATTATAGATGGTATAGTTTATTTGATAGATATTTTGGCCTTCTTATGTGTTCCATATTACCCTTAAAATGGATAAATTGGACAGTGCTCTAATATCATGATTTGTAGTATATTTAATTAGTAACCCTAAGAAACAATAATAATAAAAAATGGATAATAATGGTTATTATTATGATAAAAATATTAAAATTACTCAAATTTGGATTAATTCACATAATGATCAAAAAGATTATTTAATGTTAAATAATTAGCATTTTACAAACAAATTACGCTTTTCCTTGAAATTAATTAAAATGACTAGATTTAATGTTTTGAATAAATGAATGAAATAAACTGAATACTAGGGTGTATAACCAGTTTCATCATAAGCCACTCAAATTGATGATAATATTTTAACATAGAATTCATGTCAGGGAATCTAAAGAACATAGAAAAGAATAGTAATTTTTACTGAACCTAATAAATATGTTTTTGTAAAATATATATATTATTATTTATATAAATTAGTATTATTTTTAGAAAAATAAATATGTTTAGATATAACCATAAAATGTTTATGATATTGAATTAAATGAAATAGAATTCATCAAAGTGATTATTGATTCCCCCACCACTCTCCCACTACAGTTTACTGAATTGGAGATATATATCATGGGTATATTTACAATTTCAGAATTCATTATTTTATTGTATTAAATGATTTAATTTTGGTTAAAATTTTTATTTTTATTTTAACGAGTTGCATAATGATGGGAAGGAGTGTTCATGTATGGTATATACCAATAATACACTATCGAGTTCATGGTATATAGTTATAAGGTACCCAATATCTGAATAATAGATGGTGTTTCCTAGATTTGGACACCTCAAATCAATTCATATTAAATTTATTAGATATTAACCATAGTTTTACTATTGGTAATGCATCAGGTACTTGGTATATTTCATGTTTTGTCTTGGGGATTTTTTTTCAGTTAATGGTCCTAAATTTTGGAATTTATACACACATTCAATTTTCTATAAGTCATCATCTTATTTTTATTTCACCGAATTCTCTCTCAATATATCTCATACAAAAATTTGAGATATCCCCCTTATTTCATAATGTATCGTTAAGTAATTAATTACATTGTTACCATGATGATGAGTTGATTATTTTAGCTATCATTTTGTGGGAAGGCATTTAGGATGATTTACATTTGTGTTCTAACAATAAGTTTCATATTTCATAGGATTTATTTTTTATATCTATTTATTATATGTGAAAATACACATCCAATACTATTTTCGATTATTCATGTACCTTATGAAATGTGGTCTCAACATTCTTATGGATTCTAATTCAATACTCTAGTGTATTTTAGTTGATATATTACAGAACATTATTTATGTTCTAATTGTTTTAAATGGAATTGGTAAATAATTAAAATATTAATTAACTGTATTTTTTATTTTTATTTATTAAAGTGAGGTGAATGATGAATTATATGGAAAAAAATAGTTTAAATGAAAAATTGATCTATTTTCTTTAGAGTAAAATTAGATTTGAGGTCAGTTATTATTCATAGATGTGAAGAATATTAACTAATTAGATAATTTATAGTAAATATTTTTAGAATACCAGATTATTATGTGATTGAAAATCATTAAATATGATTAAATGTGATAAATTTATAGTAAAATATCCGAACATTTTAATATAATAATTTTGAAATTACCATTTTAAATTTATTCTCAATGTATCATAATTACTTGTGATTTTTTTATTATAATTGAATACTATTGATTTATAATGATTTTTGAAAATATATTTTTTTTCATTAGACATGTCAATCGGGTTTTACATGTTGGGGATAATTCATTTGAGTTCAATAATTCAATATATGTTAAATAAATTAATTTACACTTATTGATAATGTTTGGATTCAAACAGTTTAATCATGGACAAGGATAAGTTAAATAAACTATGTTATTAAAGGGTTTTAATAATTTTTTTTATCTATAGACTTAACACCTAAATTCATTCCATGATAAGTTATATAAATATTGGAATATTTATATTATAATTTTATTTAATGTCCATAAATATAGTCTTATGTTGGAAATTTGTATTTCGATTTCAATTGGATGTCTATGGTCTTAAATCGAAAAATAATAAGTTTAAAAATAATGATATAGTTATAAACTTTTCATTTAAATTTTATGAGATAATTTTTATACAAGGAAAACTTAATAATTATTTTAGGGGTGATATGTTTGGGTTTTGGTATTAATACCATGGTGTATTTTTTGAGCCTAGATATTTAAATAGAATTACTTTAAATGAATCATTGGTATTGGTATATCAATGATAATTATTTTTTTAAGGGATCATTATTTCATGTGATGTAGAAATGTGATAAATTATTATTTTTTATTAAATATTTCATGAAATATCCCACATACCCGGGTACAGAAATACCCATTCTTGTCCTAACATATCATTAACGGTATTATTGATCCCCAAGAGTTTAAAATTTGCAAGAGGAATCATATAAAAAAATTGATTTCTTTTGTGATAAAGTAAAAATGTAGTTGTGGAATATAAGTCAATAACCAATCATTATTACAAATAATTATCAATGAGATAAATATCACAAGTAGAAATATAAATATCCAAAATTAAAACACCATACTTATGATGTCAAAACATCCGTCAAATATAGTCTCCCAATACCAATATATTAAGTGGAAAATAGTTAAACCATTCACCCCTATATTTATAGATTATTATGGTTCAATTGTGCCCACTACCACAAAGTGGCACATTTTCTTTTCTATATACCTAGAATATGAAAATATAAGAATTCCTAATGGAAAAGGTTGGGTCTGAGTGAATCATCCTAGTAGGGGAACACTAATTGTTTCATAATTAATTCTGTAGAAGTTAAACCATTTAAACAGTCAATTAAAATAAAACAAGGCATAGAAATCCATTTACATATTTCAAATAAAAACATTCTTTAATGTAAAAAATATGGAATATGAATCAAAATATTATTCAATTACCATTTTACATAAAACAATTATATATAAAACATGGAATGAAAAAAATATTTCGTTAAAAAATACTTTTTATAATCATGTCAACTTAATTTATCCCCATATTCATATCAGCAGAGTTACATTAGTTCCAGGCCCTCAGATACATATACTACTAAATCATCAATCATAGCTCAATTATGTCTAAACACATCCCTATGTCTCAGAACGACATTATTAATCAATCAACCCCCCATTAGGGACAAATCATTCCAAATTTGGTTTTCTTATTGTTTCATTTATCAATACAATGATAGGTATTCATATTCTTAGTAGAAATTTACTAATCACCCACTATGTACAATGTCTTTTATTTTCTTCAATCAATCGAACAATCATTGAAAAATCAATATTTTCCAATAAATTCATCATTCACACTTCAATTTCCCTATTTCAATTGCAAAATTACTTTTCAATTTCAAAACTAAATAATAGTATTTCATCAAATAAATTTCTTTAAAATAATCATTCAGCCAAAATTTTATCAAAATCCGCCTCATAATTTCATTACCATTGAAATTAGATATTTTCTACAATTTTCAAGCCCTTTTCAATTAAAACATCAATTAAATAGAGGAAAAAGTTATATATAAAAAATTTAAGACTCATTTAAAATAATTTAAGAAATCACAGGATTTAAATTTAGGGTAAATACTTATGGAACTACCTACCATTGCCTAAAAGATACAATTAAATCCACACCCACTTGTAGAAATGAAAAAATGATATGAAGGAATAATGAATACAATAGTAATCCCTAGAATCATTAACCATCAAAATAAGATCCATCAAAATAAATATATAATACATCAACTATTTGAGGAGATACTACTCTCAAATTGGATAGAATGTTAGTAGATAGAAAAACCATATTAATGAAAAACCCACATACTTTTTAGGGATCAGGATCTTCCACCAACACATAGATTCACTAGAGAATATGCTTGAGGAGCCAAGGAATAATCTAGAGAGCTTGAAAGAGACAAGTTGAGTGATTAGGGATTAATGGGTGGTGATTCTGGTTAAACTGTGTGTCTTGAGATTGTAATTAAAAATTTTGGAGATTTAAAAACGAGTGTAAATATTTTACTATTTGGGACACACTGTTTTTAGTAAGAAAGAACCCTTATTTGGATTATAGAAAGGGTTCCTGGATTAGATGAATGGATAAAATAATTGTGTTCTATCCATAGAAATCCCTATATCTAAGGGTGAAGATATTGAGGGGTGATTCCACATTGTTGGGAAAAGTTGTGTGTTATACTAGTGAACCAATATCGGGTCAATGATTTTATTGGCCAAAATGAATGGTTTTCCCTCAATGTGTGCCAACCATGCAATGTCCCCAAAATATAGAATATTTCAATAATGTCACTTAAAACATCAATAATATGTTCTAATAGAAGGATGGTAAAAAAAATGGGGTAGAAAGTACTTGAAATCAAGAAATGGGATGTTACAACCTCCCCTCCATAAAAAAAATTCCTATCAACATAACACTTATTAAGAAAACTCCGTGTCCAAGTGTCAAGTCCACTAATCTCTCATAATTAAATATTTCTCCAATGTATCATGAAAATCATTTCCATGTTTCAATATTACATGGACCAATGTTATATACATTCTATGAAGAACATTTTCCTCATAATCGACAATCGAAACTAGATTCTCTTTCATTGATAAATCAAGTTCCACTTCAAAAAAATCCCAACCTAAGATGAGAGAAGTGTCGAAAAAAAATTTACTGAGTTTTGATACGTGAAATATATTTTTTATTTTCTTTCACTATTGTGGTAAGGCTAAATGGTAATCCACAATACCTATCCACTCAACAATATCAAAAGGACCCCTATCCGTGGAACACGTTTTTCCTATTTCCCATTGTGTTGATGACCCAATATAGGTGAAACAATAAAAAAAACTTGTCATAAACTAAAAACTCTAAAGGTATACATTGATTATTAACATTGGATGTATACCAACATAGCATCATCACCATCATCTTTTTAATCAATTGAATCTTCATCATGATTTATTAGACCAAAATCAGTCTTACCATGGATGCTTCACCTGTCTCCATCCAATAGATATGTGATCTACAAGGTTTCCTATAAAAGGCCTAAAATTGAGTCATTTTATTTTTGGACTAATAGATTTTTTTTGTAATAAAACTCAACCTATCATAGATAGGCATCCCAATATTCACTAAAATCAAGAATCAAAGCACATAGAATATTATCATGGATGTGAATATAACACCATATCTATCAATCCATATATGGATGATAAACTGTTTTCAAGATCATACGGGATCCCAATGCCTCGTATTGGTCTCTTTAAAAAAAATTGAATTAAGAGTCACTATCAGAAATTATAACAGATAAAACTCCAGGATATCTGGATGTCTAATGCATATATAGAATTCACAACTCATAAAAATTGGTTATATCATGAATGGAAATAAAATGAGATGACTTGGTCATCTAATATATCATTACACATATCATACTCCTCCATTGAGAGGTATGCAACATCTCAACCAATAAATATGTAGAAACATCATCCCACTTATAAGTTATCATAAGAAGTGAATGAAGTGAAACTGAAGGTTAATGGCCTCTTTATTAACCTATTAAAAAGTATAAAAATGTGAAACAAAGTTAGAAATATCTAATCTCATACAATGAATCCAGAATCATCCTCACATATTATAGAACATATTCATGGTTCTAGTTGCCTCTATACATTATGAATTATGGAAATCCCCCATCACAAATTTTATCATTTGAAATGTTATAAAATACTAGTACCAGAAATATAGGACGCCATAAAATGAGAGTAAACACACACCAATGATATCACAATCATAATGATTTTCCCTAATTATTCATAATTAATCATCAATATACCTCTCATGAAGAACCATTTTGAGAAGATATGAGGTCAATTGAACATTTTTTATAACACACTCAGTAACATCCTCTCAGACTAGAAAATTAAACTGATCCAAGAGAGCCATAAACTCCAACTCTTATGATGAATATTTCATGAGGTTGGACTAAATTTTCCAACTCAAAACATCAGCAATGATATTTCCCATAACAAGGGTGTATGAAATGTTGAAATCAATGGACTGTAGATACTCCACCTAATGCCTCCGACAAAGATTCAATTTTTTTATAGAAGTTATAACACATTCTTTTTTTTAAAATAAATGGTTATACATTCTTAAAAAATGAAATCCCACTAAAGCATAAGAGAATAAATCATGGAAGTGAGCACAAGATCATATGCCATATATTACTTTTTGTGTGGTCTAAAATTTCTAGAACCATAGTCTATCACTTTATCACTCTGCATAATGATGTATACCAGACCCAAAACAGACTTTTCATTAGAGAACACATTCTCTAATCCATCCTCTAGATGAGAAAACACTATTGTAGAAGTCAAAATAAATTTCAAATAATGAATAATACCTTGGAATTTTGAATCAAAAAATAACATCACCAATTTCGATGTGAGAGAAATAATTAGATAATATAGATTTGAGAAATATTTTACAAACAACTGTTTATAATACTTCAAAACCAAGAGTCTATATATATTTAAAACATTACGCAGTTCCACCCATGTAATAACAAACATCACATTATAAGGATTGAGGGAAATACCATGTTATGAGACCACATTTTCGGATAACATCACCTCCCAGAAAATGTATTAAATTTGGGAAGATTCACTTAATGTCCCTGATCTCTCAATATTTCCAGAATTTTTTTTAGATAATGCACATGGTCTTTTTTGTCTTGAAGTTAACCAAAATTTCATCCAAAAACACCTTGTCTAGCAAATTAATGTACCCCTGGAAAATATATTCATCAGTTCCAAAAAACTACTAGATTATTGGATTGAGAAAAAGGTAGAAAAAAGTACTTATAACGTTAATAACAACACATAATTGTGGCTTTTGATATTTTAGATTATTATATTCTCAACTAGTGTTATCCTGAACCATGATCAATATTTTAAAACCACTTCTCCCCTTTCAAATAGTCAAAATATTCAATAATCTATGGAAAAATACATTTTCTTTACTATAACTCGATTATATTTCCAGTAATCAATATAAATGTTATGTGTTCCATCAAATGTATTTGAGAGAATCATATGTTCCACCAAAGGTATCATACATCAGGGAATAAATATTTTTATATGAAATTATCTAATTAAGTTTTTAACTTTTCTAATTAATTTGGCACAATATAATAATACAGAACAGGGATGTGTTGGGTATATAGTACAAATTCAAAATATAAATTAACCTATATTACTAGGAAAAACATATAGAAATACTAAGTAAAAACATCATGAAAATTGAAAACAACTAGAAGGATATCACATCTCAAATATTATTATTCCAAGTAAAATGAAATGATAGATATTCCCCTACAAAACTCTAGAAAGGAAGTCACTAACCTATATCACCTTAGGTCCAATTCGTTTTGAAAAAAATTTGAAACCCCATCGGTCACAAAATATGAGACCTACCAAATATGAAAATCAATCTGGTATTTATGATCAATTATCCAATACATCACAAAAAGTACATCTAGATTCATCGTTTCATGAACATGAAAATTCCATGTGAGATCAATCTCTCATAGAGAGAAAATGGAATAGGGGAATCTGATACCTTGTTCCCTCTTCATTTTTAGGGGAGTATTAATATCCATAACATAAGGCATAATCTCCATAAGAATGTTTTATAGTTTCATAATACTATTATACATGAAAGAGTGAGATGAATCAATATCAAATAATGAATTCACTTAAGATGACGTTATAGTGATTCTGTCTCAAAATGTAACTAAACTTATATCATTTTCCTTTGGGGAATATTCCACTACATGATGAAGCATTGTTTTTGATTCATGTGGATAATACCCATTAGTTCTTAAAGAATATTATTTCATCATAGTACTTTAAGGATATGATGAACTCGTGAGACTATGTGTGGATAAAAATATATAGAAGAACATCTTCAGGTTACCTAATCTAGCACATGAACCACTAATTTTGGGTTCCTTAGTGAAAACCCTCTCAGAATTCCTAACCTTTCCAAAATTGTAAGGAAATCAACGATACTGTTTCGGGCACTGTAGAGGTCCTACATGAAGTCGTATATCATAAAACACCATCATACTCATCATTATTTATCTTTTAGTTAATGGAACTAATTAACAATCACAATAATTAAGGGGAACTCCTATCAACAATAACATTTCAACTTGGTCATATCCATCCATCAATGATATATCCATCTCATCAATATAATACATGATATTAAACATGATTACATATTATTGAGTGTCACATCGAATACCCATATCAAATATTCAATCCTCTAGTTTCACATTATCCACTACCTTAATAGATAATCGAACAAGTTTATTTAAGCAATATACATGCTGAGTCATGGTCTTACCACTTTTTTATAGATTGATTAACTTTATTGACTACTCCAAAACCATGTATTATTGATATAAATTATATATTAAAATACCTTCCATTTACTTACACTCCAAAAAATTCAGTTTTGTTCATGGTAAACATCAAATTCCCCAGTCCCTAGTTAATCCCTTCATGTTTGAATGCATCACACTTCACTTTTTTAGAATTAGGCATTTCAACGAACTCAATAATAAACTCAACATTTTTGCTAATAATCTACAACTTTATGATGAGTAGAGACTTTTAATAATGTAATATTATTTAGAAATAAATATTGACCATGTTCTCTATATTTATCCCCTCGAGGCCTCACTATTGGAGTATAAATGGGAATAAGATCACCAACATGTTCTAGATCATGGATAACACACACTATGAGATAAACCAGAAAATGATAAACTAGAGAATTTGGTTTTTATGGTATACCATCATCTTCCTCCCTCGGTCTCTTTAAACATATCCTTGGTGGCATTATGTTTCACAACATTAATAGGAAACATGAAAACATCAGTGATGATACTCATATCATAAATCATTTCCATCAAATAGAGTTCAAAATTATGAGATATCAGGATATTAATATAAAAACCTTTCAAAATAAAGGAATATAATTAATTCATTCCTTATATATTCTTTCCCAAACACCAATGATGACTTAAGACTCACTAAAATGAGATCAATCGAAGATCTTTCTTGTAACTACACATTATGTACAGAATATCCTAATACCTATCTCTTAGGACATCCCTCACTACTTACAAACATTATGAGAATATTACCAACTTAATTTTATAATAGTTTTTTCTTGTACTAGCATGTTTCCACTTGTACACTAGTTCTTCAGCCAATACTGACATATCTTAAAAGGTGTTCCCAGTCCTCACTAGTTGGGGACTGGCACCAGGAATTATATAAAACATAAAGTGAAATAGTTTTTACCTAAATGTAAAATGAAATTGTGGATGATAAATCAGTAAATATTTAGTATTACAAACACTTATCAAGGTGATAAATACCACATGAATGTAGGTAAACATCGCAAAGTAATACATCATCAAAAAGATGTCCCAAAAATCCATAAATACAATGTATCCCAATCCCTATGTAATAAGTGGATCATAACTCCATGGGTCACCACTATCACTCTAGATTCTCATGTATCAAGAACAACCACCACATCCCAGTAGCACTTTCCTTTTCCGTAGACCTATCTTATGAAAATCTACAATATATTGGAGTAAATTGTAGGGTGTCAGCTAAATATCACAGTAGGGTCTCACAATGTTTATCATTATCAAATCAATAATAATTAAACCATTTATGATTTTAGATTAAATAAAACATGGCATAAAAATTCATTTCATTTTTCAAATCAAAACTTTGTTTCAATTCAAATTACATAATATGTATCAAAATAGACTTAAATGAACATTTTATATAAAAAAATTTATTAAATAGATCACATGAATAAAATATATTATTAAACAAATGCATGTATAACCATGTTAAAAAATCATTCCACTATGGTCGTATGCCCAAATTTGTGTTATTTCTAGGATCTTAGAGCCTCATAAATCTCAACCATCAGTCAAATCTAAATTATGTGTGCACAAATTGCTAAGGCCAAGGACGAAGGAAAGATCTATCAACAATGCATCCAGGACAATCATGTTGATTAGTTTTAGTTAATGTTTTTATCTTTAATCTGATGTTTTGAAGTCATATCCCTAAAGATATTATCTCACTCACCCATTGACTACATAAGATCAAATGTGAAAAAATAAATCAATCAATCATGGTAAAATCAATAATTATTAATAAATTTATCATTCATAATTCAAATACCCAATTTCAATTTCAACATGAAGTTTCAATTTCAAAAAAAATCATGGGATTTTATTAAATTCATTCCTTTCAAATCATATTTCTATTTCATATTTTTTTATCAAAATCTACTGAAAAATTTCAATGCTATTGAAATTTGGGGTTTTTAACAATTTCCATGCACTTTTTAAATTAGACATCAAACAATCTCAAATCAGGGATTCCTAAATCAATTGAAAACTCATATCAATTTAATCATGAAATTTGGTGTTTCGATTATAGGGTGAATCCTTATAAAAACTACTAAACACTAATTCCATGATCAGATAGAATAAAAACTTTCAACATTATATTCCCACAAATAGATAAAGGTGAATAGAATCTAAGACGAATTCTTAAAATAACATACCATCAAAATAAGATCCATAAAAATGATATAATCCATAAATAATAAGAGGATTAACCACTCTAAAATGGGAGATAAATATAGAAGCGAGGAAACCAATATAAAGGGACAAAAAACATATTGGAGTGTGGTCATGATATTCTACAAGAACTTCAATTCATTGTAGAAGAGGTTTGAGGAGACATGAAATCATCTAGAGTGCCTCCAAAATCAAAGGAAAATGATTTGGGACAAATGTTGTTCCATTAGAGGTGATGTTGGGTGTATTAGAATTTTATTTAAATATTTCATAGGATTAAAATCCCAGATGCATGGTTTCATGGTTGGGATGCATTTTTAGTAGTAATTGTGCACCCTAACCATGCACCCTTACTGGGATTCGTGAAAGGGTGCACAATTTGGAAATATGGTTAAACAAAATCTACACCAACCATAAAAATACCATTATACAGTAGTACATGATATGATGTATGAGACCACATGGTTTGGAAAAAAAATTTCCCTACCCCTCTAGAGCAACAACATTGATCACATTGATTTCTAGGAAAAAATTCATCGTTTTACATAATGTTGCTTCAATAGAATGAAGTGCCAAAAGCATCAAAATTTTCTCAATAGTCACCAAAAACTCTCCAGAAAAAGTTATAATAAATAAATGTTCAAAGTGGTTATTTAGTACATGAAACCATGTAATATGGTGTTAAAAAAATAATGCAGCGAATTTGAAAACTAGAAGGGGAATTATATTGGAAATTATAAAGGTGATGTACTAGTGAATGTTCGAAAAAATATCATTGTTTTAAGAAATAGAATGAAAAAATTATATATTTTTTATAATTATTTGATAAAATGGTGAGGGAAAATAGGTATTTTTAGAAAATAAAAATGTAATTACATTTTTTAGAATATTTTATTTCATATATAATATTGGGTGATTGTGTGTTTTATTTTTATTCTTTTATAATTATAAGTGTTTGGACGGTTATTAGGGAAAATAAGGGGTATTTGGAATATTTTTGTTTGATTAACATTATATAAAAGTTTATTAATATACATTAGGAATAATATCATTATGTTGATATAAGACGTAGAGGATGGGATATGTCTTAAGATAGTTAGAGAGGAATGTAATTATGATTATAATTATGGAAATGGATTGAAATAAAGAGAAAATAAGATTATATAGACAAACTGAATTATTTGATTTTGAAGGATTTAAGGGTATATTGAATGATGATGAAATTATTTTCATTATATAATTTTTGGATTACTTTCTTGATGTTGATATGGATATTATAGTGGATGTAAATGGGTGATTATATGATACATTGATGTGTTAATTTTTTTCAAAGTATACTTTCAAAATTATTTTTACTGGGGAAAGTATTATGTTTTGTTATGAGATAACCATAAGATTGGTTTCTAAATGTGTTATGAATTATGATAGCATAAATTGATATATTTCATTGTTTTTATAATGCCATGAGTTCTGGAATATGATGATTATTTGATGGGATAGTTTGTGACCTGATTTCTGAAATTGGGAGATTTTTTCATTTGTGTATTTTCTTTACTATTGAAACTATTAGATTTGATATGGGATATTATGTTGAAATAATTGATTTTATATAATAAATGGACAATGTAGGTATATTTTAAACCAAATTAGTTTTATAATAATTTGATGGTTACTTTTTTCTGTTGATCACATTCTTTAAATTCTAGTATTTATGTTAAAAATACATATATAAATATATTGGGAAGAATGAGATGTTTTGGATCTTGTTGGTATTCTTTTAAAATTAATTTCATGTTTCGTTAAATTAAATTCACATGGGAATGAAGTTATACATGTTATCATGAAATTATGTTAAAGCGTCTTGATTAGCCCCCAACTGGTTTCTTAGGTTATGTGATGATACTATATTATTTTTTGTGTGATGATAGTGTGTTTTATCTTCCATTTTTTATTTATTAATGTTTTATTATTTTACAAATCATGTGTTGGTGTATTTTTTAGTGGATTGTTTTACTATATGAAAAACTAGTCATTTTTTAGAATTTTTTTAAAATTTATTGATTTTTATTGATATCAGTTGTTGTTCTATCATTTTTACATAAATCTTCTCAATTAAGTTATGGTGATCCATTAATGGGTGAATTTCACTCTATATGATACATGTATAAACTCAGTGAAGATCTTTATACTTTTGGGATCGGGGAGTACACTTGAGGATATCTCACATTATTTTTAGAAGCATAGTCATGTTGGGGAGGGTGATTAAAAAATGGTATCAAATAATTTACCATTATAAGGTATTGATATTTAGGATTTAGAAGGTTAGATATTATTAATTAATACATTGTGTGAATTGAATTCATGTGTTCATGTTTATCACAACAATAGATGAAATCCATGTTATGTAGGGAGTATGTGATTGTATTTTTTTAATAGAAGGTATTTTAGGGAGAAAATACTCATTCTAATTAAGAGTGAGTAGTGAGCTATTGATACATTAATTTGGAAAATCAGTACATGAAATATATGTGAGTGTTCATGTTATTGTGCATGATCTGTAGATTTATTTGAGTAATTTAATTTAGTTACATGATTTTAATTATAAAGATAATTAGTTATTTTCCTAAATAAGTTATTAACAATGAATCCCTAACTAAAATAAAATATATGTTATTAATGATTACATGTGATTTTATTTGTGATGATTGATCATCATGTTCTGTTATGATATCAATTTATTATAAAAAAGAATATTATGTATTGAATTTGGAAAATTGATAATGGGATTAAATAAGGATTTAATAAAGAATCATGAAGTGAAATTAAATGTGGTTTCTTTTTGACATCATTGATTTAATGAAAACAAAATAAGGATTCTAATGATACTAATGAATTTCATGATTCCTAAATGTATTCAATATTATAGTGTATGTGATAAATTTTCTATGTATGAGTCACTAAACATCACTACTAAGGGAAAGACACTATTGAGGCTGACATCGCCAGTAAAAAAATCTTGTTATGTCTATGAAACTATCAGATGATGTACTTCTAGAGTACAAAAATGATAATGTATGAGATACCATCATGATTGAACACCATAAGGATTTCATGATTCCAAAAATAATATTTTGATAATTATGATATACCACCTGATGAGGCACACCAGTGTCATACTACTGGACATAAAAATTTGATATCTGTAAGACAGTGCTTGTGTAATTCCCAAAGAAAATCTTTTTTCTAGACTTTAAGACAAAGTATGTTCGAGACACCTCCAAACAAATCCAGCACAACTATTATCATACCTTACCATTTTTGAATCTTTACATACATCTATATTTATCAAATTTAATGTGAATTTATATTCTAGTGATTTTATATTAAATACATTACGGAAATCATTGATGATAGTTTCATAATGTGTAATATAAGGAAGTCATTGATTCATATATTCAACCTACTACATCTAATAAAGAGTGAAGCACACTCCCTTGGGAAAAATAAGAGACGTGTACATAGAAATAAACTAATGGGAAAAAATTCTAAGAGCTTGTGCTCACTAAACACACCTAGATATGAAGAGATGAATTGGTACATGTATTGAACAATCAAATAAGGTAGGAAAATAACATTCAAATCCTCTACTTTCCTAAAGTCAATTACATCAGTATACCACACTATTATTTATATGTTTTTTAATAGATACCAAATATAGTATCATTGAAAATAAAATAATGATTCGTAAACTAAATTGAAACAGTATGAGAATTTCCAAACTCACATTTATATTTCTATATTCAATTAATAAATATTATATTTTTTAACAGTGTCTGTTATAATTTTTTTTACATACACAAATTGTCTCATGTACTAACATGGAAGATACATATATATATTATTATCATTTCATACTCCTGTACTCCCATGAAAAATAGTGGTAGAGGTACTTGAATGTCCTATTTGTTTTATGTGTGATGTATTTATATGGAAGAGGATGTGAGTGAACTGGAAAGTTTTAGACTTTTGTTAAACTAGATCCAGTTTGTTGATCATACTATTTATTTTATATAAACTACTTATTTGTATGTGGTCACCAAGTGGGGAGGAATAAGTCTCAACATTAGACTGAACCTCATGTATTCAATCATTCCACTGTGAGCATTATTTTGTTTTTACTTTATTACCTATTTAAAACTAATTTTCTTACTATGAAAAAACATATTTAGATTGATAGTTTATCATAAATTGTGTTCATATATTATTATTATAATGTAAATTAATTTCAAAAGACCTAATAGTTTTGTATATTATTAATAAAATACCTAATATATCTTTAGATAAATCATTATAAGGATTAAATTATAATCCATACTACGTAGTTTGGTAAACTATGATATATTTAAAACCATTGGGGATTTCAAAATAAGACATTCTAATCACAAATTTGTTTTGTGTACTCAACTCACCCCAATATGAGATACTCTATACAACAAACATTTGGTATCAAATGCGAAATCATTTTCATTGATATTAATGTTTTAAAATCATTTTAACAATAATTTTAGTTTTACTCAAAAGATCATATTTTTTTCTAAATTAAAATAATTAAATAGGATAATCATTAATAAGGTTATCCTGCTAACATAACTAGCATTTTCAATGGTACCAATTATGCGAAATGGAAGATGAAAATGAAAAACCCCGATTGAACATATGGTATTTGAAATATGGACTCTAATATAATATCAATATAAATTTCCTACTAAAACTATAAGTACATCGAATGATGCTAATAAATATCCAAATAACAATAATTATAAATATATTAATAATTTAAAATATGATTTTGGAGAAGAGGAATTTAATAGAATATCTACATGAAAAATTTCACATTGTATTTGGGAAACTCTGTATGTTTCACATGATGAGACATCTAATGTTAAATAGATGAGACATAATATACCATTTAGTATGATACATAAAAAATTAAGACTGATGACAATACTTTTTACATGAACATAAGCTCAATAAAATTGTAGACATAATGAGATTACTTATAAATCATGTATCTTACAAGTATATGATTATGTGACTAATCATAAGTCTTCTTCAATGATGGAGAGTCAGATCTGTGTCTATCCTATAATCCAATGACATTAGTAAGAATTCATTCAAGGAGATTATTACTGGGTTATGAATTATAATGAATAAAAAGATCAATTGCAAAGAAGATGAAGATCCTAAGTGAATAGCAGGATCCTTCACGATTAGAATATCTAAACATAAGAAAAAAAAATGGAAAAAATTCCAAGTTGTAGATTCATGTGATAGGAAATCACATTCAGATGGTGATGAGAATATGGCTCACCTATCTAGAATGATTATGAAGTTTTTTAGGAAAAAACTGTATTTAAAAATACCAAACTACAAAGTGAAATGTGATTCCTATGGAACTTTGAATAAATACTAGAAGAAGGGTGATGATTCAAAAGAAGTTGTATGTTATGAATATAAAATAAAAGGACATATAAAATCACACTATCTAGAGATGAAGTATAAAATGTAATGTTATGAATAGGAAAGAAGATATAAAAATGCTATGAAAGCCTCTTAGAGAGCATCTAATGATCACTCCAGTGATTTAGATATTTCACTAGAATAAAATCCATATAGATAAAATATGTGTTTCTTGACTAATGTTAGTGAGGTACCTGATTTACCTACTATTTCTAACATTATACATGTACCTAATTCTGATGATATTTCTGAAAATGAAAATAATTATGACAATATGTCTGAGGAAGGGATGTTTTAATAGTGTAGAATGATGGAAGGTACCATTATTTAGAAAAAGGATAAGTATAAAGCATTAAAAATACAACATGCCTTATCTAAAAACATAAAATCTGTTCAATCCAATGAAAATGATAAAAATTCTCAACTGATCAATGAACTTAATGAACATTAAATATCAAATGGATGATTAATAAAAGAAACAATAAAAATGTACAGATGTTATAAAGACACTTACACAACTTTTTGGAAATAAATTTTCTCCCAAATATGTCACTAGAATAGGATATTAGCCTAGGTAGAGAAGAATTGTAAAAAATAAATTTTTTCCAAAATCAAAACAAGTGTTTTCTTCTGAAATATATTTTCCAAAAATGACTTGAAAACGTATTTATTGCTAATATTATTCAATAATTATTTTTGAAACCCCATAAATAGGTATGTGTTACCAAAGCATTCATAACCAACATCTATATACCTAAATATATATGGGTACCAAAGTAATTTCTTGTTTAAATTTTTTGTTTTAAGAATACTATTTGAAGTCCTCCTGTAGAAATATATAGTACGTGGACAATGTTTGTTCAATGAATATGATCCTATATTATTTATGCCTTATGAGTCTTATAAAGTTTTATTGTAGTCATGTCATATTTGGTGACATTGAATAATTAAATGTCACCTCACTGGGCTAAATCATAAACAATAATTCATTTTTTAAATCTAAAGCTTTATTTGATGATTATTTAAAATATGACATGATATGTATTTCACAGTTGTGTGATGATGGATTTTATGTTATGTTTTGAAAATGATTCTAGTAATGTTTTTTACATTAAAATGATTTAATTTTAACTACATTGAGAAATGATAATGTTTATGTTTATGATTTGAACTCTTTTGTTTCTCAATGTTTTTCATGCTAATGTGCGATTCAAAAATAATATTGGATATTGAATACAATACTAGGTTATTGAAACAATCACTCACTTAGGAAGATAACTAGAAAATGGATTGTTAGGAATCTACCTAATCTTGAGTTCACAACTGATAAAGTCTGTAACCCCAATCAAAAAGGGAAATGGTATAAAGTTTCTTTTTAATTAATTAATGACCTGTCAACATATTAAACTTCGGGGATGGTTCACATTTTTTTTTGAAATTCAAGTGTCATGTCATAATGGGAATAACAATGTTTATCTTCTTTTATATTATTTATCTAGGTATATTTACATATACATTCTATCTCACAAACATGAATCTTAATTTTTAAAAATGTGCTAAGTCCATAAAAAAATAGTGGACATTAAAATGAAATCCTTATGAAGTTACAAATGTTGTGAGTTAGAATGTTAATATTTTGAATCTTTTTAATCAAAAAATGGCTAGACTCTTAATTTATCTACTCCTAGGAACCCTCACCAGAATTGAGTTTTTGAAAGGATAAATATTAATTACAAATAAATAGAATTGACCATATTGAATGAGTATGAACTACCTATATATTTTTGAGAAGTATATGTCAATACATCCTGGTACATCATAAATTGAGTTTTAATCAGGCATATCCTTTAGAAGACCCGTTATCATCTTTTTAATAATGGGAATCCTAATTTAAATTACTTTACAGTTTTTGGTAAAAAAATATATTTTATTATCATATGTATAATTTGAAAAAAATTTCTTCCAAAGGTGACTAAATAATTTTCCATGGTCGGTCGATTTCTAGAAAATCTTGTACAATTTTCAATATAAAGTCCAAAACTATGGTAGAATCAGTTTATGCCAAATTACATGAAAATGGTCCACATGAACCTAAAACCTCTGTAGATAACCTTGAGGATGATTTACCTCCTTGGAATGTAAATTCTTAACATTTGGATCCAATTGTATGAAAAGTATAAAAATCATTACATTCTAAAGAATTTTTAAAACAAAGAAAAAAAACTATGGAACCTGAACTGTCCAGTCCTTATTTTATTTAGAGTAGTTAGGATTGGTATGTTGAATACATTAGATTCTATTTTAGGAGATCTAAATATTTTAATATATACAAGATAATTTATTATAAATAAAATTTAACATAAATAAATTTTATCTTAGAAAGAACAAAAGGAAATCAATGAAGCAATTAAAGTTGAATTTTAGGTAATAACCATGCAATAAGAATTAAATCAGTTTAAAAAAATGAATTGTGGAAACATATAGATAAACCAAAAAACACCATGAATATTCTAACTATATTGGTGTTTAGAAACATAGTTAATGAGTCAAAAACTATAGTTTGAAAAAGGAAGGACATGATGCATATTGTTATATTCAAGAATTAGGAGTAGACTATGCGGAAACCTTTTCACCAGTTTCCATACTTGAGTCTTTTAGAATCTTTATTTTCTATGGAGCACATCTAGACATCACAATTTATCATTTTTATGTTAAAATTACAATATTAAATTGTTTTATAGTTGAGGATGTTTTTGTAGATCAACCACATGGTTTTCAAAATCCCCACTTTTGAAATCATGTTTTTAAATTAAATATGGATTTATATGGTTTAAAATATGATCAAAGAGCATAGTATAATAGGATTAGTAATTTTTTTATTTCAAAACGTTATTAAAAAAGAATAGTTGATCATACACTTTTCATAATACTTATCTCAAAAGATGAATTATTTTCTCAAAGATATTATTTTTGGATCATTAAGAAATTATTCATGGACTTATTTCTTTAAAATGATACAAAATGAGATTAAAATGAGTTTAATGGGTGAAATCAAATTGTTTATTATATTTCAAATATTTCAAAATAACAAAGGAATTATTTGAAATAAAATTAAATCTAAAAAATATATTTTCAAACATTTTAACATGGATATAACTAAGATTAGTGATAGTCGATTGAGTTCCACCTATAAATTAGATCTTGATGAAGCTGGGAAACTAGTGGACCAAACAAGTTAGAGAGTTTTAATTTGAATTATTTTCTACTAAATTCCATTAGAACAAATATTATATTTACTGTGTGTTTGTGTGATAATGTTCATGAAAATACAAAATATTCACACCTTGTTGTTTTCAATAGATATCTCAAATACCTCTGCTATTCAACAAATTTTGGATATTTTTACTTAGAGGAAAAAAATTAGATCTTGTAAGTAATTATGAGGTATATTTTGGTGGATGAATGTTAGATATAAAACGTACCTATGGAATAGGTCACTTTATGGGGAAGTCTATAGTTTTATTATGTTGTAAAAAACAAAATTTTGTATAATTATCTAATACTTAAACTGAATATATACTGACTAGTAGTTTCTATGAACAAATTATATGGTGGAAACATGCTTTACTAGAAAATAGATATCAATTCCTTCATTTCCCCAAAAAATATGGTAACACAAGATAAATAAATATCTCTAAGAATCCCATGTCGCATTCTAGAACAAATCACGTAGATATAAGACATCAATTTTTGATAGATAATTTTCAGAAAATATATAACAATCCTGAATTTATTAGCATAGAACATCATTTGGCAGATATATTCACTAATCCATTGAAATATGAAAGAATTAATTATATAATAATTGACCTTTGAATGATTAATTTTGGTTATGTCTAGTTCATGGTGACACACCATTGTGATTGAAAACTGTTGTGGTGACACACCCTTGTGGTTGAAAAATGGTTGTGGTGACACCCTATTTGGTTGTCACAATGATGTCTTGAAATTTCGTTGTTATTTCATGGTTTTTATATATATATATTTTCGATTTCTCAATATTTTGAACCCTAGGTTAATTTATTCTAGTTTATATGTTTTAAAAAACCTGATATGTGTTATTCCTCTGATTTTGTTTTGTATTTAAAGTATTTATTTGATTTTAGAAAACATTAAATCCCAAATGATATACTATTTATGTTATTTATATTCCCAATATACATTAAACAAAATGACTTTCTGTCTCGAGACCAAAATGACCTATTAATATTAAAGATTTTTCATTACCCTCAACCGAGCATGAAGAACTAGTATACATGATGATAATAATGATTTATTATGATTATTCACCTTCAATGTCATGTTCATCAATGAAGTAGAAGAAGGAACTAAGAATACCTACCCCTATCGCACCAGTTAATCTTGAGCTTTCCAACAGAGTTTTTATTGCTAAAAGGGAAGTTGTGTCGAAGTGGTTGTTGTATAAAAAGACTATAGTACTCAATGAACTCTAGAAACAAGGATGCTTAGAGTGTTTCTCATCAAATAAGATACCCTTATATCCTAGGTTGGTTATTGAATTCAATCAAAATATAAATTTTAGATTTTATTAGGATAGTTATGATTGGATCTAAACTAGTTTCAAAGGGCACTAATTTGGGTTTGATTCCTGAAAATGGTTTTAATGTATGGGTGTACCAAATGATGTAATTTCTAATGACTACCAATGTAATATTCCTAAAAGTATTGATTTATTTGTATAAATATGAATTGGTTGAATTGATAGGAGTTGGTATAATCAAAATTCATATTTCCATGAATATTGATGGTAAATGTAGGATAATCATTATGTTTCTGAAGCACATGTTATTCCTAAGAAAGGGTTATTTCCCAAATCTATGTTACCCAGGTTTTTTACTTCTATATCTTATTAAATACGGTCCAAAGATTAATTTATGTATAAATATTATGTTGCGTATGTGTGAGATTATCATGAGAACTTCTAGATATAATTTTTTATTCTACCCTAGGATCATATCTACAATGTTGACAGCTAATGGATTAGTAACTGAGGATGAATAAATAGATATAGTATATGATGGTTTCTCTGTTATGAGTTCCACTTTTTGAAGGATGAAAATTAGTTGGAACACATGTATGAAATTTTTTTTGGTGATTATGAGAAGTCATACACAATGTTTATCCTTTTGAACACCCCATAGGACCAATGGAAATTGTTGATCTAGTTTTGAAACATGATGAGGTTGTAAAATTCTTAGATGAGAATGATGAAAATATTTTCTCCAATTAGTATGAAATAGACCCATTTTTTATGATTGAATTGATCTATATTATTGTCCTAAATCTTTTTCCATTACTTATGGAGCTCATAGTCCACCTATAAGGCTGAAAATAGTGAAGGGATAGTTGAAAGAGATGAAGATGAGACGAGGTCATCAGAGAGAAGTATAAAAGTTCTAAATCAAATTATGGTTTTTGTGGTCGTGGTGGTGATGATGATGATAATTATGACAATGGTGATGAAGATGAGAAAGATAAAAATAATGAAAATGGAAACAGAAATGAAAGGGATGCAGCTACTAGCAGTTATGATTATGACTCATATCCTTATGGTGAACGTAGCCAAAATAAGAGAAAGGCAGTATAGATGTTTTCAGAACATGAATCATCTAGCGAATCAATAAAGTAACTATATTTGATTGGATTTGTGGAACTAAAGATACAAGATATTATTGTACTCTCTAAGTGAATGAAATCCCATTTTAGAGATCTTTCATGAAGCTCCTGTGGTTGATGGATTTGAGGCCAGCACTACTCCCCCTAGTATAATATTTTAAAATTATACCTTGGATTTGTAGATGATTGTTATTGGTATTGTGGAAGATCATGTGGCTAAGAATGATAAAATGTATATGCCTTCTTCTTAGAAATGGACTGGGGAACATATAAGTGTTTTGGCTAGTGTTAAAATTCTAGATAACATTCATATAGAATTGGAATCTTCGGTTTAGAATCTAGAAGTTTTAATGATCTAAGATCATACTATTTTTTAATCTAATGTTTTTGTTCAGAAAACTATTGATCATAAGGCATTGGATTCTTCTCATGTTGAATAGTTTTTTGGTTAACAATTTGTTACTGCATAGAGTGTTAAGATGTCTATTGATACCCATGATGTTGTTTTTTCTTTTGTAGTGGTACCTTTGTTTTTGTAGTTTACCGTAGAAATGTTTGTTTCTACTCTTTCAGATATATGGTCTGGCACTATTATGGATGAATGGGGAATGTCTTAAGCACTATAAGGAGTCCACCAAATTATGTTGGACCAGACATTCAAATATAATGATATCCTAAAGGATCTATGCTATATCAAGTAAACATTGAAGTATTATTATAAATGATTTCCTATATAAGAGCGCTACACAAGAACCTGCTGCTCTAGATTCTTTTTATATTCTAGTGGATGCAGTCACACAAGGTGACTTCGATGCATTTTGTAAAAATATGTTATATTAATTTTTTATAAAATTAATAAATTTTTCACCTAAAAATAATCTGACTAGGGAGAAATATGTTATATATATATTTGTGTAGTTACTTACCCACATTTAACCAATAAGGATGCATTATATTTTGATGATGATCTTGAGAATAAGATAATCAGTGGTGAGGTCAATCTATACTGACTTTTCATGAGGAAAAAATATGATTTTAAAAATAATTGGATGTGATTTTGAAAATCATAAAGGATAACTATTTAGATACTTATGTTTCTTTTACTTATCCTCTCCCAGAAGTGGATATTGATATGATATTATTAGTTATAAAAGATGAACTGAGAGCTACCTCATCTAGTGTTTTTGGTAGTGTCACTAATCATCCCCAAGACACCTTGAAAACAATTATATATAACTCTCATAATGTTCCCAGGATGATTACTATCTATTCCCATGACATGAAATCTAGAGAAGAACCATTTACCAAGGATATTAGGTATTATCTATTGAGGAATTATACCATGCATGAATTTGATGAAAATTTGAAATTCATTGTTACAAATTTAAGGATACCCCCTATTACTCAAGCCTTTAAAGATCAGGTAAATATTTTTTAAGAGATGAAACCTTTTTTGAATAGGTTTATAGAGGAGAATGATGATTCATTTGGGATGTGGAATAAGGTGGTAATATTACTATTGATTTTCCACACACCGTGTACTTTGGTCGTGTGGGATGAGTACACAGGGTGTGTAGCCATGATGGCGACAAAGGGTGTAAAAACCGACACAACGTTGTGCAATAGATATTTACACGCTGTGTAGCCAGTCGGCTGGAAAATAGTAAGGCGGTGGAGGCAATCGCCAGTAAAGCAGTAGTACATTCCGTGTAATCATAGATACATGTCGTGTACTCATGTTGACAGATGAACAGTGCGGCGGTGCCACCAGAGGAATAGTTAAATGAGAAAATTACACGTCGTGTAGTCAATAGTACACACCTTTTAGTTTGTTTTTTTTCAATTAAATGGGACGTAGACAACCCTGTTAATAGGATTGTCTTATAACCATAGGAAGGAGTCGGGAGAGGAGGTCGGACCTTTGAGGATCTTCAGAACGAGCGTTGGGAATCCGTTTTCACCTCTGACCATATCGTTGGAACCACACGGGTAAGCCCTCCACTCTCATTAATTTTTTCTTGCCAATTATTCCTATAAGGGATGATATTAGAGTTTGAATGAGTTTTTGTTTCACCTCAGATCTACTTCGTTCTTAGATAATTCGAGGATCGTCGTTTGCGTATACCATTCAGGGGCGTTTAAGGTAGGTGGCATAGTGTTTATTTCCAACTACAGTGCGTTTTTTGTGTAATTTTGAGCTACGCACCCATGTTGTGGGTGTCATGTGTTTGAGGCCTTGGCTATTTAAATACCTAGAATTGTATAGGTAATTAAATGTAATTGTAAACTGCTATTTGGGATCACTGCTTGGATCTAGAACCACCACGGGGGTATATTCCACTGTTTAGCCGTTTGGCCAAGATACCCGAGGGTATTCCATTTTTATTTGCACACTACATTTTCCTTGAGAGGAATTTAATGTGAATTTATTTTTATATGTTGTTCATGGCCAGGTTAATTTTTTAGATCTAGGTCAGTGTTTTACATATCTTGAGGTAAGAACATCTTTTAGCATGAGGGAAACCTCATCCGTGCCTGTGGGAAATAGACTCTATGCCTGAGGGCGACACTTTATACGCCTGAGGAAATATCTATTATGCATGTGGGAAATTACCTACTGGTTACGTTTCGGAATACCTGAGGGTGAGGGCTTGCGTGTCTGAGGACACTGACTATTTACATAGAAATTCACTGTGGTGGTTTCTTTATAATGAACGATTAAACAAATATTAAAATGGCAATATAACTGGTAAAGCTAGTTACTTTTAAGTGCTGGTTAGTTTATTGCATTTAATTTTGCACATTATTGTTTCATGTGTACACAAATTTGAGCACGAGTCTTTAGTGGGTGCCTACTAGGAATTATTTTCTCACACCCTGTTTGGGTCATGTCTTCAGCCCAAACAGATTACATTTTTGCAGGTGTGGATAAGGGCAAGGGTCTCTATACATGTACTTGATTTTTGCTGAGGAGTAGGGGTGCATGGGAATGGGCTTAAGCTTTCGATGCTACCACTTATTTTGTTTTGTTTTGTTATAATCTATATTGTACTATCTTGTATTGTTGTGTAACATGTTCTGGATGTTTTCATAGATCATGATGCATGTTTCATCATTATATATAACTGTTGGTTAACTTTTACTGCAGTTGTTTTTGTGGGTATAGTTTATTACTTCCGCTGTTGTAGTATGTTTTATCTTATATTCCACTGTTATAAACTTTGACAAATGGGGGAATAGTTTACCCACTATCAGACTTTGGCCCTCACAGCTAATCGAAAGCCTCTGGCATTTGGGGAAATGCGCTTGAGATCATGTGGCGAACCAGGTTCGGGGCACCCGTTGAGTGGCACCCGGATCTGGGACATTACAAAGTGGCATCAGAGGAGTTCTTTTCCTTGACTTACTATTTGGATCCTTAGTCAGGAATAGGATGGAATTGGTAGTTGGTAATGAGTTGTTCCTGAGAGTAGCTAACCCGTGTACAGGGAAAAGCTAGTCTTCCTCGGTTGTTGCAATTTTTTTTGATTTTGCGAATTTTACAGTTGATCTGATTTTCACTGTTGGGTGATGCATTTGTGATTGTGTTCTTTATATTTTATCCCTGGGTTCTATTTAGTTTCAACCAGATAAGATGAGGGTATGCCATCTAATGCATCATTTAGGAACATGCTAAAAATCACATGACATGCATATTTCCATACCATGTAGGTGCATTAGAAATTTCATGCTATTGTGATAGTCATTGTGCTAGAAAAGAATGCTATTGTGATTGATGATTTTATAAATACCTGCTGTGTGATAGGGTATTTTATTGTGAGTTGTTGATATAATGGACGCCAGACATTGGTTTTTCAGAGTATGGGCCCTCATTGATCGGAATCCGGTGGATCATTGATTGTTTATCTAGTTATAACACATATAAGATTCCAAAAATTGATTCGTCGGGTGTATGGGCCCTCACAGGTCAGAATTTGGCACTTAGGTGTTGTTTTCAATACTTTTTGGGTTCTAGAGTAGTTTCAGATGTGTACTGTTTGGGAGACCCAGTATACACATCATGTAGTTCCTCAGACACACGTCGTGTGTTCTTCTGTTCAGGAAGAAAATAAAACTTTTTAAGTACACGCCGTGTAGTAACTTTTTATGTCAAGGAGCTTGTTGGCGGGGACACGGGGAGGGGAAATGCTCGAAAAAAAAAGACATGTACCTGATGTACATTCCGTGTAGTGTTGACCCAGATTGCTCCCGTGTAACAAACAACACGGACAGAGGAGACCTTAAGACCTACATGATGTGTCCACTATGGAACACACCATGTACTTTGACCTAGGATCTGGTCGTGTAACTAACAACACGTGTTAGTCTATTTTTTTGTGTATAGGCTGTGTGTAAATGGAACATGCCGTGTAGTGTTATCCATGTATCTGGCCCTGTAACTAACAACACGGGCCGATGAAGCTCGGCTTGTACACACCATGTACCTATGGGACACGCCATGTAGTTTTGTCCGAGGATAGACGGTGTGGACATAGCCAGACGGAGTGGTGTATAAGGTGTGTACGGGTGTAACATGCCATTTAGTATCAAGCTGAGTGGTCGGCCATGTCACAAATGACACGGGCAGTTGGAAAATTACACCATACATGCCATGTAGAATATATACACACTGTGTAGTTTTGTTCAAAGGGATTCGTGTGGTAGAGCCATGTAGAAGGACCCTGACATGGGAAGAGAAGTCACGTACACTCCATTTAGTCATTATAGACATCATGTAGTCTTGTTGTGCAATCATGAATGCCTTGTTCCTCCTGTTCCCCTTCTGGTCCCTTCGTTTCAGACATTGATAATGTTAATCTAAGGTGTGTGTTTGACCTTGTAGAGCAATGCTGTCGAGACGACCACGTATTATTCGCCAGGAGAGCAGCAACGATTACACTCCAGAAATGGTGGTTCATGGGATAAAAGAGGATCCTCCAGCAGAGCCAGATGTGGCGCCAGCCATTATACCGGAAATAGGCACAGAGGCGCAATTCCGTGAAGGCTTTATGCTGTTCATGAAGACCTTTCAGGGAGCACTGTCGGCTTCCACATATATGGATGAGCTAACTTGTATTTTCCAGCAGCAGCATCTACCTACATTTTCAAGGGATGGCAAACCATAGGTTGTGGAGTCTTGGTTGGGGTCGATGTAGACTATCTTCGAGCATCTTGAGACGCCTCCAGGGTTGAGGGTCAAGCTAGCGACTTATATGCTGCATGATTCCGCGAAGAGGTGGTGTGATGTTACCGCTCAGTCTGAGTATCGCAGAGACATGGCGTGAGAATATTTTCAGATAGATTTCAATTAATTCTTCTTCCCAGAGATGCTGAAGGTAGATAGAGATTGAGAGTTCATGAATCTGTAGTAGGGCGCTATGTCGGTGATGGAATATTCATCTTGTTTCACCGAGCATCAGTGTTGTGCACCCGTTCTGGTGGGTGATGAGATGTTAATATCCAGACACTTTGAGGATGATCTACGATATGACATCTGAGCACTGGATAATGTTTTCAGGTTGCCTTCAGTACATTCTATTGTGAACTAGGCGCTGATTAGCGATAGAAACCTGAGAAAAGCTAGGGGGCCGGCCAGGGCGGTTGAACACCAGTTTTTGGTACTATTTCTACCGGTAAGAGGAAGAGACAGATGGACTTCTCTCACGGTGGATGTACCAGCCAGAATAATGTTTCCATTGGCCAGGTCATGTGCTACCAGTGTGGTAAGGAGGGGCACAAGAGACCGTAGTTTCCACATGACCCGGTGGAATACCGAGCATGTGGCAATATGTTTCATCTGTAGTGCTTTTGTAGGGTGTTTCCACCAATGGCTAGTGAGAGGTGTTCTGTACAGACTCTACGTGTGGGAGTAGGACCACCATCTTCTTACCAGTCGGGAAACTGGAATATGTCAGGGCCTGCAGGCATGGATTGTGGTCATGGCCAGGGTAGCCAGACACCAAGATCTCAGAGGCAGCAGGGCGGGACAGCTCAGGGTAGCCAGGCTGTGTCGCAGGGCCGCAACATTGGGCAGGCATATGCAGTGCAATAGACCCAACACGAGTAAGATCATGGACCTTCTACTTTCAGAGGTAATATTCTAGTAGCTTCTGTTTTTTCTTCATTAAATTTTGATACAGGCGCTACACCTAGTTTCATATATGTGCTTGTAGTGGAGATCATTGGGCTTTGTGTTTCTTTTTCTTCTAATGTTATGATGCTAGACACTCCATTGGTGAATAGAACAGCTGTTGTGCGTCAGTGAAAGGAGTTACCCCTTGAGGTTGTTGGGTGTCACTTTCTTTGAGACATTTATGTCTTAGAGATGATGAGATATGATGTCATCCTCATGATGGACTGGATTGTTCCCTTTCAAGAATTTGTATATTGCTATCGTCGTAGGGTGAGTTTCATGTCACCAGCGCTGTAAAGTTTCTATACAAAGGTGAATGGGATCTTCAGGGGTGTCGAGTTGGACCAGAGAATTATGGGCAGGGTGGAGTCACAACCCATATTGAGAGCTTATATCTAGATGAACAGGGGACATGTCAGCAGGATTTCTCTCATGTGGTTGATCATTTTAGGGATATTTTCCTGTCGACTTTTCAGGTCTACCTCTAAAGAGAGAGGTGGATTTCTCTATTGAGCTTGTTCCAGGGGCAGCACTGGTATAAATTTCTCCATATAGGATGGCTACACCTGAGTTAATGGAGCTCAAGAGGCAGTTAGAGGAGTTACAGTGACAGGGATTCATCCGACCCAGTACTTCTCCTTGGGGTTCTCCAGTCCTTTTTATGAAAATGGAAGATGGTACCCTCAGACTCTGTGTGGATTATCGGAAGCTGAACCAGTTGACGATTACGAACTGATATCCCTTATTGAGGATTTGTGATATTTTTGAGAAAATTCATGGATCACAAGTGTTCTTGAATATTGAAATGAGATCAGGATATCTTCAGTTGCACGTGAGACCATCAGATATCATTCTTACAGCTTTTAGTTGCAGATATGGTATGTATGAGTACTTGGTTATGCCGTTCGGACTCACAAATGCACCAGCAGTTTTCACGACTCTGATGAATCATGTGTTCCATCCTTACTTGGATTATTTTGTGGTTGTATTCATCGACGATATCTTAGTGTAATCTCACACTCGACACGATCATGCCACCCATCTTCAGATCGTATTGAGTACACTGAGAGGGAATAAGCTATATGCTAAGCTCTCAAAGTGACACTTTTGGATGGACCAGATTCACTTCCTCGGTCATATCATCTCAGAGGAAGGTGTTTTGTGGACCCAGAGAATGTGAGATTAGTAGTTTCCTGGGAGCATCTTATGAACGTGTCTGAGATACAATGTTTCTTGGGGATGGCTAGTTACTACAGACGCTACATCCAGGACTTCTCCCACTTAACAGCACTGCTGATGGATTTGACTAAGAAGTGTGTGAAGTTTGTTTGGTTGGAATCTTGCGAGACAACCTTTCAGGAGCTGAAGGGAAAGTTGAGATCTGCCCCAATCCTGATACTCCCAGAGCAGGGAAAGAGCTATATAGTTTACTATGATGCATCAGGTATTGGGCTGGGAGAAGTGGTTATGTCGAGCGATCAAGTTGTTGCATACGGTTCTCAGCAGTTGAGGCCACATGAGAGGAATTACCCGATGCTTGACCTCGAGTTGGCTGTAGTTGTTCATGCATTGAGCTGCTGGAGACATTATCTCTAGGGAGAGCATTTTGTGGTTTTCACTGACCACAAAAGTCTCAAGTACATATTACATAGCATGTCCTGAATCTGAGGTAGCGAAGGTGGGTCAAATACCTTCAGTCCTTTGACATTGAGATTTCATGTACACCTGGTAAAGGTAATGTAGTAGCTGATTCACTGAGCAGGAAGACTCAGGTACAAGTGGTGTAGGAGGCCAGTGGTGAGTGGAATCTCATGTCTTTGTTCTCTGAGGTGCATCTAGAGGTACACGATAGTCAGGGGAAGAGATATCTTTCATCATTAGTTGTGAATTCTACCATCTTGGATAGTGTGAGGATGAGACAACTGTTTGATTTGGAAGGCCTAGTTCTACAGGAGTCGGTGGCAAGTGAGGACCCTCCTCCTGGGTGGACGATAGGCGACGGTGAGGTTCTACGTTTCCCTGTACGAGTATCGGTTCCAGGGGATATACATGAGGATATGATGCAGGACTTTCATGATTCAGCTTTGGAAGTTCATCCCAGAGTTACCAAGATATACCATGACTTGAGACATCAGTACTGGTGGCCGGGTATGAAGAGAGAAGTAGCTGGTTTTGTTACGAGCTGTTCCACCTGTCAGCAGGTGAAGGCGAAGCATCAGAGGCCAGTCGGACTGTAACAGCATTTACCTATTCCAGAGTGGAAATGGGATGATGTCATGATGGACATCGTTACTGGGTGGTCGAGGTCACCTTGAGGTATTGATAAAATTTTGGTCATTGTGGATAGACTTACAAAGGTATCTCACTTTTTTCCGATCAAGGAGACCTTCAGTTTTTACGATCTCGGGAAGCTGTATATCTGAGAGGTCGTACATCTTCATGGGGTCCCTCGTTATATCGTTTCAGATAAGGATGCCCATTTTACATCTCGTTTCTGACAGAGATTTCAAAGGGCACTGGGTACACAGGCTCTTCTGAGCATAGCATACCACCCTCAGACCGATGGTCAGTCAAAGCATATGATACAGGTTCTAGAGGACATGTTGCGCGCATGCATCCTAGACTTTGGGGGCTCCTGGGAGAAGCATATACATTTATTCTATTTTGCCTATAATAATAGTTTTCAGGGAACTATTGATATGGCACCTTATGAGGAATTATATGGTAGGCCATGCCGATCAACTTTTTTCTGGTTAGAAGCTGGAGAGGCTGCTTTACTAGGACCACGTCTCGTGCAGGAGACTTCTGAGTAGGTCCAGTTTATTCAGAAGCAGATGGATACCACACATTCTTAACAAAAATCTTATGATGATCTCCGCAGACGACCTTTGGAGTTCATGGTCAGGGATCATGTTTTATTTCGTGTTTCGCTGAGGTTGGGACACAGGCGGATCAGGAGACAGGGTAAACATTCACCGAGGTATGTGGGGCCATTTGAGATTATGTAGAGAGTTGGGATGGTTTCCTATCGGTTGCAGTTACAGTAGAGGTACCAGGACATGCACAACATCTTCAATGTATCTGAGTAGTGCCGTTTTCATTCAGACATGTCTCACGTCTTTCAGCCAGAGGAAGTTGAGATTCAGATAGATGTGTCCTTTGAGGAGCATCCAATTCGTATCGTGGATAGGATAAGAAAGGTTCTCCAAGGCCGGTCAGTTCCTCTCGTACGGGTTCTATGGAAGCATGGCCGAGTTTAGGACGAAACCTGGGAGAGGGAGACTGATGTACATGATCAGTGTCCGGATTTGTTCACAGCTTTATCTTCACCACCCTTGGAAGGGAAATTTAGGCAAATAATTTCTTTAAGGGGGGAATTTTGTAAGAACCCGGTTCTTATTTTTAGGTACGGGTTTCTTCTTTTCTCTTTTCTTTAAGTTTTTTTGAGGAAATATAGAAAATGGGGGAAAATCCTAAATTTTGGGACGATACACCATGTACTTTTCCACACGCTGTGTACTTTGTCTGTGTGGGATGAGTACACATGGTGTGTAGCCATGTTGGAGATGAAGGGTGTAAAAACCGATTACACGCAGCGTAATAGATATTTACATGTCGTGCAGTTAGTCGACAGGCAAATAGTAATGCAATGGAGACAGCCACCAGTAGATAGGTAGTACACATCGTGTAATCATAGATACATGCCATGTACTCATGTTGATGGATGAATAGTGTGTTGGTGCCGCCAGAGGACCAGATAAATGAGAAAATTACACACCTTGTAGTCAATAGTACACGTTGTTTGGTTTGGTTTTTTCACTTAAATGGGTAGCAGCCAACCCTGTTCATAGGATTGGATTAGAACTAGAGGAAGTATTCTAGAGAGGTGGTCGGATCTTTGAGGATCTCTAGATTGAGCGTCGGGAGTCCGTTTTTTTCCTTTGAAGATCTTGTTGGAACCACACATGTAAGACATCCACTCTCCATAAGCCGTTCATACCAATTATTCCTCTAAAGGATGTTATTTGAGTTTGAATGAGGTTTTATTTAACCTCAGATCTACTACATTCTTGGATGATTCAAGGATCATCATTTTCATATACCATTCAGGGGCATTTAAGGTAGGAGGCATAGTGTTTATTTCCAAATACTATGCGTTTTTCTGTATCATTGAGCTACGAACCCATGTTGGGGATGTAATGTGTCTAAGGCCTTGGATTTTTAAATACCTATAATTGTATAGGTAATGAAATTTAATTATAAACTACTATTTTGGATCACTTCTTGGATCTAGAACCACCCCGGGGGTGCATTATTTTGTTTATCCATTTGGCTAGCATTCCGGAGGGTATGGCATGTTTATTTGCACATTAATTTTTCCTTGAGAGGAATTTCATGTGAATTGCTTGTTATATGTTGGTCATGGCCCGGTTACATGTTTAGCTCGAGGTAAATGTTTTACTTAGCCTGAGGGAAGTGCATCATTTATCCTGAGGGCAACTTCTTCCGTGCCTGTGGGCAATAGACTCTATTCCTGAGGGTGACACTTTTTATGCCTAAGGAAATATATATTATGCCTGTGGGAAATTACCTATGGGTTAAGTTTCTGAATACCTAAGGGTGAGGGCTTACATGTCTGAGGACACTGAATGTTTACATAGAAATTCCCTTTGGTGGTTTCCTTATAATGAATGATGAAACAAATATTAAAATGGAAATATAACTAGTAAATCTAGTTACTTTTGAGTACTGCTTATTTTATTTCATTTACTTTTGCACATTCTTGTTGCATGTGTACACATAGTTGAGCACGGGCCTTTGTTGATTTCCTACTGGGAATTCTTTTCTCACACCTTATTTAGGTCACATCTTTGGCCCAAACAGATTACATTTCTGTAGGTGTGGATCAGCGAAAGGGTCCATATACAGGTACTTGATTGCTACTATGGAGTAGGGGAGCATGGGACCGGGCATAGGCTCACAATGCTACCGGCAATTTTTTTTTTGGTTTTGTTTTACTCTGTATTGTAATGTCATGTATTGTTGTGTAACATGTTCTGGATATTTTCGTAGAACTTGAGGCATGTTGCAACATTATATATAACTGTTGGTTATATTTTACAACAGTTGATTATGTGTGTATGGTTTATTGCTTCTGTTGTTGTTGTATGTTTTATCTTGTATTCCGCTGCACTACACTTTTAAAAATGAGGGAATAGTTTTCCTAATATCAGACTTGGGCCCTCACAGCTAGTCCGCAGCCTCTGGCGTTTGGGGAAATGTGCTTGAGGTCATGTGGAAAACTTGGTTCGAGGCACCCGTTGAGTGGCACCAGAATCTGGGACATTACAATTCTTATGGCATATTTATTATATTTTTGTTGGAGAACGTTTCTGATTTTATGAGTTATTATAGGGACGATTCATTGTAATCATGGATTCTATCTGTTTTTACTCTTTCTATCTCTAATATAGGATACATACCTTTGAAACCTAATTTTTTTCTTTAATATCATCTAAACATAATATGAATGTTGTGTCTTAATTTATACTAACTTTAATGACCTATTTTTATATTTATAATATTCCATAATTCCTTGATTTTTGATCATCACAATGGGGGAGATTTTTTACCTCCTTGTTTTAATGATAAAAAAATCATGATTCTAATAATAGTAATGAATTTATTTTTTTCTATAAGAATACTATTTCATAAGATAGGTGATAAATTTTTCTATGTATGAGTCACTGCCAGTCACTGCTAAGGATAAGAGACTATTGAGACTGACACTGCCAGAATGGAAATATTACTGTGTTTGAGACACCATCAAACATTGTACTTCCAGAGTACCAAAATTATAATGTATGAGATACCATCAAAATGGAACACTGTTATGATATCATGCTACTAGATTAAAATTTTGTTAAGATATACCTCCAGATGATGTACTAGTAGTGTCATACCTCAAAAAATGAAATTTTTCTATGTCTAAGACACTTTCAGTATCATTCCACTAGAACAACATAAACCCAATCTATGATACATCGTCTAATTGAGACACCGCCAGACTATGCCACCACTATTATTTTCTTAACTTACTCTTTTTTAAAATTTATTAATTGATATATTTATCGAATTTTATTCCAATTAAAATTTTAATAATTGTATTTTAAATAGCCTAAAGAAATAATAGAAGAGAGTTCCAAAACATGTAGTACAAGGAAGTAGTCGATCCGGAAACTCTTCATCTATCTATTGATAAAGAGTATAGAACAATCCCTCATGAAAAATAAGATACATGGATGTATAATTAAACTAATGTGGAAAAGGTTGATATATATTTCTCACTGTATGAACATAGAGCTAAGGATTCAAACTGATGCATCTGGTGAACATTCGATTGAGGAAGCCATATCTTATTTACAACCAATGATTTCATCCAATCAAGAACACGAGTATGTGGAAAAATATTCTTAAGGTTTTTTTCAAGAGTTCTATGCTCTATTTTCAATTTAAATCTAAAAATGATTCATAAGTTTCATTTCAATAAACATTGAATTTTAAACTCACTTATTGATTGCTCTATTATATTATCTTTATTCCATTTTTTGTAGTGTTTGATACACTTTGATTTATATACACACATTATCTCCTTTGTTAAACAATAATATAATTAAATATATTCTTATATTTTCTTTCACATATAATCCCATCGGTAATTGTGGTAGAGGTACTTTATTTTCCTTTTTGTACTTTCTACCACAGATAAATTTGGAATACATTATGTGTGGCTTGGATTTTATTAGCCAGTTTGTAAAATATAATCAATGTTGTGGATCATTTTTTTAATTTGATATAAACATATTGGTGAAAGGGGATAATGAAGTGGAGAATACAATATCTTGACTTGATATTGTTACTCTTGTATCCAATCTATCCACTATGAGCTTTAATTCTATTTTACTATATTTCTTATTTAAAATTGATAATTTTTTTAACTATAAACAAAATATATATACATTGACAGTTTATTGTAATTTGTGATCGTATAGAATTTTTTTTATGTAAACTAATTTAGAAGGATGTAATAATATAATATACCATTTATTCAAGAGATAATCAATATTTTGATAAATATTTATAAATATTAAAATCTATAACCTACTACATATTTTTTAAAACTGAGTTGAATTTATAACATTTATGGGATTTCTAAATTATCTATTTTAAATATAAACTTTTATTGGTTATTGAATTCACCCCCCCCCCTTATAGAGATACTCACTCTGAACAATATTTTTCATATATATTTTTTCCATAAATATAATGGAATGTTAATTATAAAATTATGAAAATTTTATTTCTTGATTGAGATATTTTAAAGAAAAGTAATACATGTATAATATGGTAAATTAGAAATGGATAATGTTTATCAAATCTGTACAATATTGGTTTCTTTTATATTCATATTATTTATTTTTGAATTGTTTAAAATGAGTAAGTATAATGTAAAATTATTATAGATGGGTAATAATGAAATCACATAATAAATGTGGAATTACTGTGTGTATATTGAGTTTAATAAAAAATATGTTCATTTAATTTGTTTATCAAATGAATATAATGTTAATTAATTATTTTTAATAATGAGATTATTGTTAAATTCTTTATTTCTTCTTAAATAGTAATTATTATATCAAATAAAATTTTGATTGTGCATAATTATAGGTTTATTAGTTTAGAATTTGTTTAAATTATTAATGAAAGACTATATAAGTTGTGGGGTTAAATTTCAACATGTTTTAGATATATTAATTTTTGAAAATTATTTTTTAAAATATAAAAATGGGTAGGGATGTAGGCTTCCTGGATTAAATAATGTAACATGGAATATAAGATTTTTACTAATCATGAATTAGAGTCATAATGGTATATTATGACTTGTGTTAAATTATTAATTTCCATGATTTAACTGTTTAATATTCATTATGATCATAGTGATAAGAGAATATGAGTGTTTGAGTTGGAAAAGTGTTAGAAGAATTTGATTTTTTGTTCATTTGGTTAAATTTTTTTAGTTTTCCAATATATGATCATTTTGAATATGAATTTAGTATTAAATGTTTATCTACTGAGGTCTATTTTTCTAATAAAAATTTCATTTCAATCATATTCTTATATAGTTAATGATATTTTATTATAGGAGTGGAATGAAGGGAACATATTATGTTGTTAATTTATTATTGTTATGATGAAATTTTTACTTGGATAATAATTTATTATTTGGTGTTAATTTCATATGTTTGCTGAATTTTTTAAAAAGGGTTAACTACCAGTTAAATCATTTTATGAAATGGTAAATTACTTGAAAATTTTGGCTTAATATAATGATTCTATTGCCTAAATAAAATCTATTTTTCGTAATTTTGATTGATATAATATTGAGCATCAAAGTATTCATGAGTTCAGTAATATTTTATTTGTAAAATTCTAGGAAGATATTGATTTCATTAAATTTTATAGTTTTTTATGGATTATTAAATTATGGTTAAATGATTAGTTTGGGTAGGGGATTTTTTGGTGTGGTATTAAGGCCATTGTTTCCAGTTTTTATTTTATGAGAAACACGGGTAATAATAATGACTCCATTAATTTATATTGATGGTTAAATTCAAATAGTTTCGAACAAAACATTAGTAATGAGTGTGTGTAGACACTAATTTGTGATTTATTAGGATGTTAAATGGAAACATTAGGAAATACTATATATTTATGTTCATATGGGAGATGAATATGTATACTTATTGGTTTTGGGAATTTATATTTCTAAAGCAAGGAGACGTGTATGGTTGGTATTCAAGGTTGAATGGGGCCTATTTATGTCAATGTTTGGGAATGTGATATGAATTTGGATCTCTAAGATGGAGTAATTCACTAGTGATAATAAAAGATGCTTTATTGGGACACAAATTATTATGATAGTGGGTTTATAATGAATCTTATTTTCATGTAATGGATTTATGTTTTTAATTTAACGTTTTGTCATTCTATATGGTTTAATTTTGGTGGAAAATTTTATATATTGAGTTATATGGTTGGATAGAGGGGAGGAAAGAGAGGTTATGTTTACAATAAATCAATAATCCACACTATAATGTTCTTGTTATGTAGTCAAAGGGTACCTCGTTTCTAAGGTATAGAGGTTGTTACCCATATTCATCCACTTGGTACCCATTCGGGTTACACCAGATAAAAGATACACACCAAATGATTAGTAGTAGAGAATCAAGTGCCCAATATGATGTAGGCTCTTTTTAAAAAATTGGTATTTTTTCTATTTTTTCCCTTTTTGGATGATATTATATTTGAATCCATTACTAAAAATATCTCACAATCCCTATTAAAAATCATGTGGTGAAATATCATTCTTTTCCTGATGGATCGATTATTTATTTTATTTGTTATAACCAATATATTTATTAAATTGTTTACTATATGGTTTTGTTTGGGAAGGAATTGAGGTTATGTTTTTTCAATTTTTCTAATTCCCATTTTTAATATTTTTTTCATGGTGTCGTTAAATTTGGTGATAATGAGAGGAATTAAACATTGAAAACCTATATGAACTATTAATGTATATTGACGTTGGTGGTCTCATCCTTCTTCAGGATTCTAATTAACTAATATACTGTAAATTTATTCATATGATGCATTAATTTCTTTATGTTCTGAATTTTTTAATGTTTAATTGGTCAATTATTCATGTGGATATTAATAATATTTTTAATTATGAATTTTTAAAGTAATATTCTTGTGTAATTCTATTATAAATCTATGATAAAATAACAAATTAATGCATACACCATATAGTAAAATGAGATATGTTATTAACTAATGGTCATGGTTGAGATGAATATTAATTAAATCATTAATTTATTGGTAAAAAGTTATGAATATGTGATTATTAAGATATAAATAATCATTTATTTATATATAATATAGTTAAATTAGTTGTTTAATATTTATAGATATTTATAGTATTAATTATTGAATTGGTATGTTAAAATTATGCTCTATGTGTGGAAATTGTGAAACATTTTTTTTGGAGACTATTAATTATAATTTATTTATAATCTTCTATTTAAAAATGTATATATTATTTGGTTGGACTATAAATTATGGTTTATATAATTTGCCTTAGTTTTTTAGATGAATAATTGGATTTATGTATCAGATATTTTACACTTCTAATTTAAGTGTTGATTAAATTGTAGAATAATTAATGGGGTAAAAAGAGATAAATATTATTATTAAAAGGGATTAAATTTGGGTTTATAGAGGGTCTTAATATATAAATATCTATTGTCATAGGTTCTATAAATTTGAAATTAATATCCTCTATTTTTCATCAAAATCCTTAGATCCACTGATGTGTTACAGATGTGTATTTTTAACTCATGTAGATTATTAAGGACTTAAATAAAATAAAATTGGTTTGAAAATGTCGGTTATTATGTGGTGAATGTATACATTGAAATTTATTGGATAAATTTATATATAAGAACATAGGGATGAGTTAAAGGTTAATATATATAGGTTTTTGGAATAGGATCATGATGTATTGGTTGAATCTAAATATGTTATTGGTATTGAATTAATTTAATCTTTGGGGAATGTATTTGAATGATTTTTTTAATTTAATTGATTAAATGTTAGTTTTTAATGAAGTGTTAATGCAGTAAATTATGTTTTTTATTTAAAAATTATTTTCCTGAATTTGAAAATTAAAAGGGGATTTTTTTTGGAAATTACAAAATTAATGTATTAGAAATTTCATAAATCATTTATCATTTTCATGAAAATATGTAAAATAATTATATTTACTTATATAATTATTTTATGAGAAATATTGATAAATGAAATCATTTGAGACTATTTAAATTAATTTTCTTCACTAGAATATTATGTATGCCATGTAAGATTATGCCATTATGTTTCATGTTATTTTTTATTGATAATGATAAAAGATAATAATGTTATTAGGGAAAAATAATAGAGACTTCATCATTTATTTGTGTGTTAATTTTATTTCTGTAAATGTTCATAAATAATAAAAATAAATAATATAACGATGTTGAAATATAATGTAGTATAATATATGTGTTTTAAGATAATTAAATAAAATTTTAATTATGTTTATATTATTGGAAGTGTATATAAGTAAGCGGGAAATGGTCATGTGTTAACAAAAATGAAATTTTTACCTTTGATAATTGTTAAAAGGATATTAAGTGATGATGAAATTTTTTTATCAGAATATATTGATGAATTTATTGAGGTTTAATTGGGTATTATATAATAATTAATTTTGTTATGATATCACAATTTTATGTTTTATATTATTTTAAAACATTTATTTTATAATTTTTTTTACTGGAGAATGAATTGAATTAATATATGACATAACAATTAGTTTGGTTACAATGTTATTTTTTCCTTATGATAGGCTAGGTCGTGATATTCCATGGTTTTTCTTATAATATGATTTTGACAACATGATGATTATTCCATGGTGTTGGATATGTCATGATATTTGAAACTACGGGATTATTCCACGTGTTTGGTAGGGTTATTATTTAATACATTATTTTTATGGGATATTGATATATACAAAAATTATATTTTTTCCGACAATTGGATTATTATGTATACTCTTAACCAAAGTTTTTAGTAATTTTTTTTCCACATGATATTATAAACTATTTACTTACATTAAATTCTATTAGGCATTATCCCTATACATATCTGACTACATTATGAATTATGAGATTTTTGGGAATTTATTGGTATTATACTTGTATTTATTTGTCACACCTTTTATTTTATTAATCTCATAATAATATGGTTATACATGTTCTATTATAAGTAAGGTGAAGGATCTTTATTACCATGGAGTTTCAGTACTGAATCATGTGATGATAAGAGAAAAGATTTTAGGTGGTTACAAATAGTTTTCCCTATTTTATTTTCAATTATTACATTGGTATTGTATTTTAATTCATGTTTTGGGATTTTTTAATTATATTATTTGATTATATGATATTAAAGGAAGTTTTGGGAATTGTTATCGATATTTTATGGAATTTATTGATATCAATTACCATTGATTTTTAATATGATCATGTGTATTTTATAATGAAAATATATTTGAACATAAATCACTCCATATGTAATTCTTTTATACCCTTGAAATTATCCATTGGCCTCTGGTGACTATAGAGTAAACATGAGGCCATGTGATATTTTTACCACAATGGTATAGTCTCACCAAGGTGGTTCATTACATAGATACTCCAAGATGTTCCTTCTCACCTCTCCCTAACAATGATGGTTTTATGTGTATGGTGTGTATATATGTATAATGGTATATGTGATTTATGTAATGGTGGTAAATATATTAGACATTTTATATTGGGATAATTGTAAACTAATTAATATATTTTATTTAGTTAGGAAAGTATTAATATCTTTATGATACCCTCAATTATATGATTTATATTTTTCATGTGATGTAAGGAGTGTATTTATCATAATATAAGGGTTAGATTTGGTATTTTGAGATTACCCAAGGATGATTTGTTATTCTGGTTTATCTATTTAATCAAAAATTCTTTTTTAATTCTTACTCACAATAACACTTGATGATTTTTAGGGGGGCCCTTCTGATTATTTTTATACTAAATATTACTATATAAGTTTTTTTAGACTTATAAGCTTCAATTGGTGGTGATTTCAACTGACATTATCTCTATTATAATTATTTTCTTGGAGTTCTAGATCATATCATTTCTAGTTTTATTTAAGGTATTATAGTATGTTTCTAGTGATTAATATATAATTAGTGGTTCATTTTATACTCTTTTTATACGTTCTTAAAAATTGGTATGCACATGGTTGTTAATATTCATAAGTATTTATAATAGATTCATAATATGGAATTTTTTTAATATGTATTTTAACTTAAATATTAAATATATTCCATATATGTATTTATATTCTTAATTCTAGTCTGTATCCCCTGATCTATTGAATTTGGCATTGGGGACTCATTCATAGTCTCTTCAATAAAATTAGTACAATCCCAACAGGGTTTGGTTGTGAAAAATACAAAGGATGATCTATAATTATTCTATTTATTTCCTCATTAAAATAATTAATAGATTAAATGTTATAGGTTTCTATAACAATATATATGTTCTATTTCATAATAATGGTTATAGTAAAAAAATATAAAAAGGAAAAATGATGAACATTTGGGAATGTGATATTAGAATTAATGGGACTTATTATCTAGTAATAGATAATGAAATTTCTTAGGTTCTAATGAGAATTGTTGGATATTAAATAAGGGTGAATATTTTAAAATATTTTTACCCACTTATCAAACATAAGATAATTTAAAGGAAATATAAAGAGAAATGAACACAATGTTTTTTATATTAGTTTGAATCTAAATTACCCTACTCTAATATTTCCCACTCTCAAACATATAGGGAGATATAACCCACTATAATTAACCCTTAATCCATTTATGGGAGTCTCAACCCTTTACAACTGCATTTTTAAAAATTAGAGGCAAAAAAAATTATTTTTGTACACCTAGTTGTTTAAATCGATTAGTCAAGATTTTTCAAAACTAGAGGCCTAACCTATAAGATACCATTCTAAATTAACAAAAAACCAATACCTAATTTCTACCCAAAACATTTCACAACTAATCACTTTGATATTTACTAATTATGGAAGAACACAACTTTTTATGAAGGTGTATATCCCATCTCCCACCTTTTTTGGATAATATAACCTAATAAAAAAAGGATTGAATAATAATAGAAAAAATTTATAAATATAAAAACATGATGATATCTAATGGATTTGGCAGAATATGTATAAATTTTCTCTCTAGCATTAATGGATTAAATGATTTCAGTTCAATCGAGGTTAGTAATTATGAACAAAGGTGTGTCGTATATAAAACTTCAACAACATCCTCATCCTCATTGCTTCAATTGTTTTATCAAACTCAATATATAGTGTTTTTTTTATAAAAGAGATTCAAATCATAAATATTGTTTCATTTCATCCTTCTCAAAGAAAAACATGAAAACTTCATTGAATTTATGTAAAAATTATTCCCATGGGGGTTTACATCTATAATCTATAAAAAATATAGTATTTAAATATTAATATATTAGAATTATTAATAAACCTCTAATAACCCATAAAATGTATCATTAATAATCATTGGAACACTACCATGAAGATTTAATGAAAATATGTTTAAATTAAAAAAAATTGAATATGAAACTTTTGTCTTTCGAAAAAAATCATCAATAGGATTTAACCCACGTGACAAGAAATTAAATCTAAATATAATTATTCTTAATAAAATGTATTAGTTTTAAAATAATTAAAAAGTATTTAAGAAATAATTGGATCAATGGACACACTCAAAACTGACTTATAGTAAATAAAAATTTATGAAATATGAAAAATATTGTATCATAAAAAATAATTCCCTTAATGCGTGGTTGATTTTTCTTGGTAGGTCAGTCTTTATGGTAATTCATACCATGAGGTTTTTGGTACATGTAGTCTTGAGAAAATGTGGAAATTTGAGAGCCCTATACCCAGGAAAGTGAAATTTTTGGGTTAGACATGGTTTTTGTTGGAAGCAAAAAAACATACACTATATCTTGGTAAAATTCATGGTGCTCTAGGGTGGAAACAAAAATAGAATCCATCCATGTCATAGTTATTTTTGAGTGAAATTTTTTAAGATAGAATCTATTGATTTTCAAATTCCATGAACGAGTACCAATTCATCTATGGCTAGGATATACCCAACATTTTTTGGTGTTCCCTAACATGGTTCAATGATTAAATAAGTATTTAATTCAAGTGATTTTATAATTTGTCTCATTTTTTGAATCAATGGATTCTTAAAATTGATTATTTAGGTCCTAAAATCATATCTAAGGGTCAATAGAAGGTTTATTTTGAATATATGGATAAAAAATAATATAGGATATCTTAATTATATTTATGATAATGTTAGATTATTTTATTTGAATTTTATATTCACATTTTAAAATTCAATAACAGATCTCCTAGTTTGTATGAAAATGAAATATTATCTTACATTATATAGTGTAGAAAATGTGGAGGATGTAAGATAATAGTTAAATTGATAAGGAAAAAATGATATGAATAGAATAGAAATAAGAATAATAATATTAATATATAAAAAGATTATATTTATTATCATACTTATGTTGTGTGTTGAGAAATAAAATGGAGAAAAACATATTCTATATCTCAAAGAAGTATGAGATTATTTTACATTTTCAAGAGATAATAAATTTAAATAAATAAAGATAATCCCAACCATATTGAGGAAAAAGAAAACACTATGTAATAATATTGATTATGGTGTAAACATATCTACTTATTTTGGGAGACTATTGTGTTGAATTCACATAATATCAATATATGGATAATCCATACTCATTTTAATTATTATGTTGGTGTATAGTGGATCATATAGTCATACATATTCCAAATCATTCCAAAAATATTATAATTTATTATGATTAGTGAAAATTGTAGATTTAGAGTTCTTTATTATTTATTATTTCAATTTTGTGTGAGCTGTTTAATAATGAGATAATTCACTCTAAATAGTGATAGAAATTAATTTTTCAGTAAATTGTGAAATTTAATATAATTTTCTTTTCTAATTCACCCCCCCATGTGAAACAAAAAAATGTTATGGGTATTTAATAAGTTTTGTCAGAGTAGTCCATGTTTCTTTTGAATATACTGAAGTTTCATTTTTTCACTACAAAGGTTGAATAACTCAGTTGGTATTTCAGTTTTATCTATCCTTAAAATTTTGGATAAGTCTCTGAGTATCATTTTTGATGGTATTATATGATGTATAAAATATGTTCATGGTTTTTTTATCTTTAATGGATAGTAAAAATTATGAAAATAAAAAAGGATTTCCCTATTTCAATATGAAAAATAAAATATTTTGAAGGTGTATAAGCTAACCTAATTTTGTTCATTGGGTATAGATGTTCAAGACTTTTGTATTGATTATTATACACCTATTTCAAAATAAGTGGTTATCAATTTGGTTATTAGGATGAATTTGGAGCATGATTGTAATTTAATGAATTCTATAATATCTGTATTTTTTGAGAATTGGTTTATAAAATATATGGGGATAAAGACAATAAATTGAATTTAAGATAATTCATAAAATGTATATAAAGGAAACATCAATTTCAATGAATCTAAATAATAAAATTAACAGAATTATGAACACATGTTTATGTTCAATGGATAATTTGTTGATAAATTTTTACATGTTTAATGAGGTGGTAAAAAACAATAGAAGAGTTATAGATACTATTGAATATTCAATAGTGTTCAAGATGATACTTTTTATACTAATGAATGGATTTTATTCCAAAGTATCAGTATTATTGGTTCTTTATTATAAAAAATTTCCCTTGGATAACTTAGAGAAAATATTTTCTAAATATGATATGAGAAAGGAATGAACTCTAAAAACCAATTTTTTCAGATGAAGAAATATATTTCAAATTCTTGATGAATGATAGGACATAAAAATTGACCAAGGAATAAGTTATGGATAAATTTTTTATGTTCATATTCAGATAGATATTTTTATTTGATGTTTGAAAAGCTCATGTCACTCATATTGAAACGTTTTAGCAAAGGAAAATGTAAATTTCAGGGAAATCTATATTTATTATAAGTAACATTGGGTGAATTTTACATTTTTATAAAAATTATCAAATAATGAAGGAATATGGAATGTAAGATGATGTTAATTACATTCATGATGATTTAAATAATTATTCCCAGAAATTTAGATGAAGTAAGTTTCCAAAAAATGTATTGGGTAAAAATTATTCAATCACCAATATAATGAAATACTTATCAGAATTTTATGTTTTGTAAAGTTTTAGTACTGAGAGATTTTATTCCTCAAATTTTTGGTATAAAAATAATTTGATGTAAAAATAGATGTTAATGAGTAAATTAGTGATGATGAATTTAATAATCAATACAAGGGTTCATAAAGAAGTTATAAAGGGTCACAATAATCACAATTGGAGTTTTTATTGAAGAAGGAACTAAAAAATTGTATGTCTACCATTTTAAAGTTAGAGTAAGATAAGAAGAGTAGAAAAAATTTATCCATGATTAATAACATGGATAATGAAGGAGTCAGGGATAGGAGAAATAAATTTCAATTGGGATATGAGGACATTTGTTGATTAATCACTATATAGAAGAAGAAAAGTGTTGAGTGAATGGATACTCACTATAGGTAATAATATTTATTATGTCAATGAAGTTTTTTTAGAGGAGAAGAATATCAAATTTTATAGATATGATTTTTCAAATTCTATGATTTAAATAAGAGATTTCTCAATCATATATAAGTCTATTATGAATGAAATTTGATTGGAAGATTTTTTTTAAGAAAACAATAATTGTAATAAATGATTTATAATGGTCATGATGTTCTTTAAAAGAATAATGAATCCAAACATAATAAGATGAGAATTAAAATAATCACATAAGTTAAGATAATCTTGAATCTAGTTTCTTCTAAAAATTTAGATTTTAATGAAGGTCAATAGTTTTTATGTGAATATAATATATGGAGATAAAATTATATAGTGAATTGGAATTTTTGTAGAGTATACAAAAGTACTATTTTATAAAATAAAAGTTATAAGAAAATTAAATATGATAAATTTATAGAAGTGATGCAGATGGATACATTTATTTTTCAGAGAGGAAATTAGACTTTTATGGTCTCTAGTTCTTTTCGAAAGAATTATAAATATGAAGAGATGTTTATAGTTCAACATAAAAAAATTTAGACTATTAAAATATATAGAAGGCACAATTATTGTGGTAAACAACCCTTAAAAATGAACAAAGTCAGGAATGATATTATTCGACAACAAAGTAAAAATCATTTTGATGACGTGAATGAATCGTGAGAGTGATGTGACCATTAAGTTTATATAAATTATGGGTGTCTCAATATTTAATCATTTTAGAATTTTAAAAACCATATTTTAAGATGATTAAATATGATAGATAAGAGAAAAAAATTTATGGGGAATAATATTCCTTGTAAGAGGAGCAAATATTCTATTTAAATTAATTCTATATTTTTTTACTTTAAAAATTGTTCAAAACAATCTGATTATGAAAAAATATTGGAATTGTAATCTAATTAATAATATATTATAGATATATACAAGATGAAATAAATAAACTTTTATGAAAACATTTTAATGGTTTTAAAAATGATTGTGAATAAAAGAGATAGGGTATATGGTTTGATATATTTCTAAAACAGAAAAGAAGAAGTGTAATACTACCCTAAAATTGTATTTTTATAAGTTTTTACCTAATAGACATCATTGTTAGTCGAAGGTGATGTTGAATAACAATCCATGGTGGTTTAAAAAAAGTCTATACCTTCACTCTACATATTATAATATATGTATTTTTCTCACTTCTCTCACTCGTTATTTAGATGTTGTTGTCCAATGAAATGCATATAGAAACATAAAAATTGATATATATATTCCAAAAGGGTGGATAAATCTTTTATTCAAGGGACTTAAATATACTAGGGTTGGTTTTTAAAGGGTAAAATATATGAATTCCACGTGTGTATGTATGAAATATGTGAACTATTCTAACATGTTTCTTATGAACTACTAAGGAATGTTTTTTTATTATAAGAAAAAGAACTATTTTGTGAAATTTTTTTAAAATTGAATTGTATGATCATTTTAAAATTGAATTTATGTCAAAATAATGGATATATATGAAATTTTATTTATATATCTTTTTTATTACACTGATTATGCTTTTTAGGCATATAAATATTTAATAGTGATAAATTTATTATGTTTAAAGGTTGATTATGTTTGATGGTAGAAAAAATATGATGGTTCACAATAAAAAATCAAAGGGAGAGATTTTTATGCCCATAAAGTTAAAGGTGATTGATGATACCCAATGTTGTTTAGATAGTAATGATTAACCTAAGATGATGTGTTTATCAAAGGTGTGGTTTTCTAAAGTGAAGTTATGTGAGTATGGATACATTTTATGAATTTGGTGTTGGTTTTTATTAGAAACACATTAGTGATTATATGAAACATATTCAATCTCAATTGACACATTTTTTTGTTTATATGATTTTCATTCCATAATATGAGAGTGATTATATGTTTTTGGAAGAATATTGGTTTTTTGTATACTATTGAAGTGAATATAGGATTAATTATATAATAAGATATTTTGAAAAAAAAATTAGTGTTGGCTAATGGAATAAAAAATTTGTTACATGGTAATTTTTTTACTATATGGTGTACAATGAATGTAGAACAAACTATTAAATGGTGTGGTTTTGATCATTCCATAGTGATTTTAAATGTAAAAAATAGGGATATCAACATTAAAATGGGTATTACATGATCTATTTAATAACACAATACCTATCTAAAATGGTTATAATCTCTATGTCATGGGAGAATGGGGTTGTTTGTGGTGAAAAAAAATTTGAATAGAAAAAAACTAAGTATAGTTTAAATGGGGAGAGGGAATAATTATTTTATCAAGGTGTTTATCTGGGAACAAATATAGAATCACATATATCATGATAAGTTGGTATATTCCATTTTAATAAAAGTATAAATGTTGAGATAATTGTACCTATAGAAGTAAAATGTCATTATTGGTATTGAATTTTGTTTAGGAAGCAAAATAACATAGATTATGTCATGAAATAGGTCATGGTTCTATATAATTCTATTTGAAATGACATTAATATATTCCTTGGTGAGTTATAGTGGGGGTTTTTAGGATTTTTTACAAATGAGTTTAATGTGGTTGATGAAATAATGCTTTTAAATATATCATGTTGATACTTAAAACACCATATAGAAATCCAAACACTTTCTAATGTTTGTATATTTCTATGATTTGAATGAATTACCAATTTTTTGAATTTAGTGATTTGGTGGAAATTCTAACTCAATTTTTAAATCCCTAAAATCACATATAAGGATGAAAATAAGATTTTCTATATATCATAAATAATTGGGATATGTTTATGATAATTTGAAATATGATATATAATTTAATTGGAATTTTAAATCCAAAAATTAAGGTAAAATAAGTGTTCTCTTAAAATTTATGGTAGGGAAACAAGGCATTTTCCTTATATAGAGTATCGAAATATGATTATATAAAATAAGTGTTAAAAAGTGTAAGAGTTAAATGGTTAATTTAAAGAGGAGGGTAATGAATAAGAAGAATAATATATAATTATATTATATATGATCAATATACATTTTTGTGTTAAAGAAGAAGAAATAAACTCACATTTTCTACATCATGAAAAAGTGTAAGATAACCATCAATTATTGTGAGAAAATAAAATTTGATGAAAAATAATAATCCTTTCCCCATTATAAAATAATGCAACACTGACCAACAGGATTAATAATGGTGGAAACCTACCTTATTTTTTCAAGAGATTATTTTGTTGAATTATAGAAATAGGAGTTCATGTATAAACACTACTCATTGTAATATATATATTGATTCATAGTGGTTCATGTGAACATGGAATTTTCAAATCATAACAAGGATGTACCATTTAATTTATATTGGTGAAACATACATCAGATTTTCATTGTTTATGCTTCTCTTCATGATGTGTGATAAGTTTAGTAGATTTATTTTTTAGACTAATAAGTGATGGAGGATGATTTTAGAAGAAATCATAAAAAGGAAAATGAAAATATTTTTCACTATTTCACCCTGTATTTCACCAACATAATATATCAATGAAATGAAATTATATGTGTTTTCATATAATTATTAAATAATGATTCTGGGGGTTTCGATGGATTTTTTAAATACATGTTTATTTGATTAAACTTTTAATGACTTTTAGTTTACCCCCAAATGATGATTTGTTGCAAATAGTGATCATATAGATGGAAAATGATAATATAATCTATTAATTAATATTTAAATGGATGAAATTATTTTGAATAGATTAGGATGTGTTCTTATGGGTTTATAAGTGGAGTTAATCTTATTAAATGGGAAAATTGTTTTATAAGGCACTGTATGAGAAATAAAAAAATTAACAAGGCATTATTGGATATGATAAATCAAAATCGTTTAATAAAAGGTCGTATATTGTGTGAAAATGAGTTAACCCACTACAAGAATAAATTGATTTTTCCACTTTTTTGCATTACTTGTGTTTTAAAATGCATCTCATAAATTTACATATGTATCTACAAAACATAGGGAAATTTGGTGTGGCTAGTTAGATACAAGTTTATATATAGATCAGTAGTCATTTACCTAGTTTTTTAAAAACCTTTGTAATTGGATTTCAATTACCAAGGTTTTTTTAAACATGGTTACATTTTATTTTATAGATTTTTTTTGAAAAAAAAACCCTATATTTTATTATTATTTTCCTATGTTTTTAGAAATGTTGGTGATTACATTATCATTGTTGGGAAAATTTAATTTTATATATTTTTTCATATCCCTTGACCAAACACTCCAAATTTCTCCCCTTACAATAACTTCCCCACACCACCCCAGTGCCACTAACCCTTACTAGATGAAGAGACCTCCACCCCAACATCCTCAAAAAATAGCCCAGACAACGACTAATAATGGCCTAGACCGAAGATAAAACCCCCATCGACCAGAAAATGACCCCACCCCTACACCATTGAATGGATGAAAACAACACCTGACGACGACATTACCACACCCTAGCCCCCGCACAACCGACCCCCATGTATGTTGGATAACACCCCTCCCCCACTTTACTTATTAAGAGGCAGACAACCCAATATGAGAATCCTAATATTATTGATATATATATATATATATATATTATTAATATATTATAATAACACACACAAACACATATATTTTCAATATTTTCAAATATTCAAATATATTATTAATAAATTATATATTAATAGATTAAAAATACATTAATACTAATATATTATATTAAATATATATATATATTTCCATTTTATTTTATTTAACAACATATATATTTATATGGTATATTAATATATTTTTTATCATATAAAAATAAATATACATTGTTAAATTATTATATAGTCATTATTATATTTATATTTATTTATTTATTTTCATATATTGTTAAGTAGATTTATTTTTATATAGATTTCTAGTATTGTTAGATGTTAATAATAATATTATTATATTTATTATAATAATAGTTATTTTTATATTGTAATATTATTATAACAATATATTTTTATAATAAAATATTAGTATTTATTTTTTTTATATTTATTGCTATATTATTATAAATTTATAATTTTTATTATTTTAATATCATTACTTTTAATAGTTTTTATATTTTTCATATATTAAAATTATTATTATTTTTATATTGTTATAATAAATATTGTTATATTTTGTTTTATATTATTAATTTTATTATTATATTTTTATAATTATATTTTTAATATATTATATTGTTGTGTTGTTATATATTTATATTATATATTGTTATTATTTATTACTTTTATTTATTATCATATATTGTTATTATGTAAAATATTTTGTGTAATATTTTGTTATTGTATTGTAATAAAATTGTGTTTGAATTCGGGTATTGGCCATTTTGTATCCATCTTTGTTTTGATAAATTAAAATTACATACCATTTAATTAAATTTAATATCTTTTAAAAATTATATATCTGAAATTCCTTTTTAATATTCTTTTTGACAATTAGGTTTTATTTTTTTACTCTTTACATTATTATGTTTAATTATTATTTTAAGGTGATATAAAAAAAGTATCCATGTGCACGAGCCCCTTGGTGGAATCCTATAACCACACAAAGGGGGACTTAGAGTTCTATCCCCATTTGAGGTCCATCCCTCAATTCTCTGTAGGGAGGCCGAGAAGAATAGTGCCTACAGAGCTAACACTGTCCTGTTTATAAGGCCCAAGGAATATCCCCACTTCGGTTGGGCATAGGTCTCTTGTAGAGCCCCCATGCCCGTATGTGTGATTTTTATTTAATTATGGATGGTCATGAATGTTTTTTGTATGATTTTTTAGTTCTTAGACCCTAATTAAATTCGATGTGGGACAAAATTTCTAAAAATTACAGGTCATCTATTTTAACCACATCCATCTGATCATTCTCGGATACAGTCATGACTATCTGTTTTTTAATTATCTTATCCCATGCTTGAGTATTGAATTATCATGCATCTTTATTTATATTTTTCATTAACTACTTGTATTCTTCATCCATTTGAGGTTCTTGAGTTCACTGAATATATTCACAGGGTTTCTAAAAAAATAACTATCCTCCCTTAAGTATTTTGTTTTATATCCTTTGGTCTCAGTTCATATTATTGTATCATTGTTCATATTTCTACAGTGAGAACATCTTATTTGATCTTATATATTCTCCTCAAAGATTTTATTCTTAATCTTATTCTTCGTTCTATCTTTTATGGTTCAATTACTTATATTTTGATTTCACTAGGAGTAATAATTAGAGTAATCAAATGGTGGGTGACTCAAGTCAACATTGGTAAAAAACTAATAGTGAGTAATGAGCTACCATATAAAAAATAGCTTCGATGGGTATGTGACCCACTACTAGAAATCCACAGTAAGTGATTTATCCCCCACTAAGAATATCGATGGTAAGGATTTTTACCCACCTTTTGAGTTGAAAGTAGGGCTAATTTCTCTCCCCTTTTGATTCTTTATTGCAATAAAAATCCATAGAAGTAGCTTCAAAATGCTCATGAAGGTCCCATTTCTTCTGTTATTAGGTACATTGAATTTATTTTTTTAGTCTATTTATTTTTAATGAACTTTTCTTTGGATGAATTTTTTTATGTTTCAACAATATACTCTCATCTTCGTTCATATTCTCAATATAATTTATCAACTATTATTCATTCTCCTAATTTTAGCATAACAATTCAGTCAATTGTGCTTAATTGTTAAAATAATTTTTATATTTTTTTCTATTAATCAGTTGTGATTTTCATTATGTTTAAATATGTTTTCTTTTTAAAAAATTCATTTTTTTTACTCTTGTTCATTGATTTGATTTTATATTTTATTATTTCATTTTATAATTTGTGGTGTATCTACTTTGGATTGGTTATGTTTAAACTAATCCACAAGTGGAAATTTCCAATGTTAGGCCATGATAAAAAATTGGATTCATCCAATAGAGAGTCATTAGTCACCATTGGACATACAATGGTAGTTTATTTTTTTTATTATCATGAATCCAGTAATTTTTAAGATGCATGTAATTACATTTTAATTTTTTTAATTATTTTTATTTCTTCTTAAAAATTGCAGCATTTTCACTTAGTTTATTTTTTCACCATTCGACATTTAAAATGGTGATAAAATAACCACAACTCAATGTTCCAATGGTAGGTCATAACCCACTGTTGGTTAAAAATTTGTTTCCAATTTTTTTCCTTAATTTTAACTAATATTGTTAAAATAAAATACTTGGTTAAATGTTTGGTTATTTTTTGTTGATATATGAATGAAACATGCTTACACAAATAATTGTCATATTATTTTTTTGTACTCTCATACATGAATATTATAATTTCATATCATGCACTATTTTCAACCATTTTTATAATACATATAATCTAGATTATTATGGGTTTATTTCATTTGTTTCAAAATTGTGATTTTTTTACAATTTTTATAATTAAAATATTAAATATTCATTTAAATATTACATGAATAAATTTAATCCAAATAATATTTTTTATAGCATGATTTTAACAGATAAATGAAAATTTTATATTTCATTTATTTTTATACAATAAAATGTGTCATAAAAATATTAGTTAATGATACTCTCTTATAAGATCATAAATTACAGATCTGGGAGATCTCCTCGAAGATAAAAACATGCACCAATGCAGAAGATTCATTCGATTATAATATGATGATACATTTTTTTCATCTCCCAAATTGATAAGGAAACATATTTTACTTTTATTTTTCTATTTTGATCATTGAAGATCTTCATCTCTTTAATCATTCACCTCCAATGTTAAAAAATATCACAAGATACACTGAATCTCTATATAATTTACATACCTGCTATTTTTTTATATTTTTTAATTTCTCCACTAAAATTATTCCTTCCATTTATGTTTCTTCTATATCTCGGTTTAATCTTTTCCAATTCAAAATATTTCCTTGTGTTATTCTACTAATATAAATTGAAGTCTTTGTTTTTCCTCATAGAAAAAAGGAAAATATATTATGACTCATCCAAAGCTAATGGGTGATACCACAACATGTGAAAAATGTATGTTTGTATTTTTATGTAATTGGGTTATCACTCCCTGTTAGAAGTGGTGATTTAGTAAATACCAGTCTCTTCACAAAGTAGTGTATATTGATATGAAGACTGAGATTTTGTGATCCTAACATCAATAAAAACTTCTTATGTTATCTATTTTCTTTCAACTAAAACCTTTAAAAATAATCCAACTCCTATAAATTAGTATTTTTTTATATACCAAAAAAGAATATTCAACCCCCACCACCACTATTCCTACTACCAAACCAAGGGACCTAATGATTGGAATTAGAATGTAGTTCCTATTTAATTATTTTTTATAGTCGATTAATTATTTGTTTCTGAACTAAACATTATACTAGACATAAAAGAATAATGAAAAGTTCTACAACTTAGTTATAGAAAACCATGGTTGTGGGTTTTTGAATCCCGTTAGACTACCTCACATCAATGGAAGGGATTATTTCTACTGGAAGGAAATAGTGGAGGTATTTCATAAAAATATAGGTCATGATTATTGAGCTATAATGTAAAAACCATATAAATTTCCTGGTGTTGATTTAGAAACTCAAATTAGTATTGATGCTTAAAAATTAAATTAAATTTACTATGCTATGAATTACATACATTTTTATTTAATAAAAAAATATTTATATTCAAATTTCATCATGTATAACTGGTTTTGAAATTTTTATTACATTATATATCATTCATCAAACAATTGATATGTTATAGAGAACCAAGGTAGGTATACACTAATCTGAATTTAAAGAATCTAGAATGATATAACATAAAATCATAAATTATATTTACAATAGATTATGAAATATAGTAATTAACATGGTTGCGCTCAAAGAAACCATGATGAATGAAGCTCTCATCAAAATATTGCATCGGGATTTACCAAAAATATTGAATTTGATGAATTTTTCTATTAAAGAATATAAGAATTAACTGAATATTCAATAGATTAGTTGATTGGATAACTACATCAATACGAGATGGAAATTAAGAATGAAAATTCTATTAAACATGAAAAAAGTAAAAGTATTTAATTTAAATCAAATATATTTTTTTTCTAATGCTTCTAATTTTGAGTTACATCAACATAAAGTGGATGAAATTGAAAATTTTACCAACTGTGTTTACAAGTACTTGAACACTAAGAGTGACATTGAGATGTTTTTTAGAAGATATTATCAAATGGATAAAGGAAAGTGTAGTAAAAGGGTTATGAACAGTAAAAATGGTTATTTTTAATTTATTTTCCTTGTGTGTAGAAATAATGGGCATATAAAATCATATTTTCCCCAAATTAACACTATATAGAAAATATGATTAATGAATGTATAAGGAAATAAAGACATATCATACATGATGGAGTTTTTTAGAAGATTCGGACTCAAGTATTATTGGTTATGAAAGTGAAAATGAGTCTATAAATCAATCCTTGATGGATTGTACTATAAAATAGGCACACTCTGATTATAGTTTCACTTCTAGATATTAATTTGATATTGAAAATGTAGAAAAATAATTTATTATAAAAATTTATCATTTTTGAAGTGGTAGCTTGAGAATGAATGAATTATATATGGAACTACAAAGTAAAAATAAGAATATTAAAGAATAATATTTAAAAAAGTGCTTAATTTTTTTAAGTAATATAGAAGAGAAAAAGGTTGCAGATTCTGAATTGATTGAAGATAAAGATGATAATTTAGGAATAAAATATTTCTTGTCAAAATATGATTAATAAAAACATATAATATTTAAATTAGATTGTGATTATTTTTATAATTTAAAAAAATCGAATGATTTTAGACATAAAAATAAAAAACAATTATGCATCATGTTCAAATGTAGAAATATATGTGATGACTTGGAGGTTAATCTGAAATAGAATGAAAACATTAAAAAGGGAATTAATGGTTTAAAGGAAATATTATCAGTTTTTATTCTAGTAAACACTAAATTTGATAAAATAATGTCTATTAATAGATGAAAATTTGATAAAATAGGTTGTGGTTATAATAATTAATTTCATAATATGTACAAAAATATTTTTCTTATAGGAATAAATGTGAATATTTTAAATTTTACCCGATTTATATGTAATTTTAAATGGAATTATACAACAGAATATTATTAAACTTTTATTCAGTCATTTAGGTATACTAATAATTTCGTTTTAAAAAAAACTTCCTCGACATTATCTTATAATAAATGTCCCAAATATATATGGATATCAAAAACATTATCCACTAATCTATTTTGACCCAAACTAGTCTTGGTACCAAACTACAATATTCATAATTTTTTTTCAAAATTATACTTGAAGGGTTCCAAAGTAACATGTTATATTGAGAATGGGTGCTCAAAGAACATGACTAGTGAAATTCATAGCTTCTTATATATTAACTCCTTTGATGGAGGTATTATTACTTTTGTTATAACTCTAATGGTGTGTTTAATGTTATTGTAGAAGTAATCATTTAAATTCTTAATATAATTTCTAATGTACTTTTTAGAAGGATGAAAATATAATTTAATTAGAAAATCAAAACATTATGATGATGTAATGATAGTAAAATTTAAAGAAAATAAATATATTTTTTATAAAGATAATAATGTTTTATTTTTTTCTAACAGAAAATAAAATATACATAATATTGATTTTTTATTACTATCCCAACTGAATGTAAAATGATTAAATGTTGTAGATATGGATCACTTTATAAATAATAGGAGGTTGGTACATATTCCTAATTGACTATTGTATAATCCAAATAAACATGAACTTGTTATATAACATCCAACACTCTATACAAGTAAGTATTAGGTAATAGATTCTTTTCAAAAAGGTATGAATAAAAAAGTTTCATTTAGATATGATAATGAGGTCAATAGTGAAATATTTCTATAACTAATAAATATTGATATTTTTAGAACCATTGGAAATAAAAAATATAGGTTATGAAAATATGTTTCCATAATTGTTGATGATTTCTGTATATTTACATTGAATATTTTTTTATATCATAAATATGAATCCTTTAACAGGTTTGTTGGATTCAGTAAGAAAATTAAAAATTAGAATGTTCATTTAATTTCCTTTTATTATATGTGATAACTGTAGAGAAATTTTTTATTTATAATTTGGTTTTTTTTTCTGAAACTAATTGATATTTTCATAATTATTCCTCCACAAGAACACCCAAATAAAATTTTGTTTTAGATAAGATAAAAAAATAATACATGGAATAGAAAGAATAATTATTAATGAATTCAAAATTGTAAAATATTTTTTGGATAAATCATAAAACATTTCTTGTTATATATTAAATACATTTTACATTACGCTCTTGATAAAGAGAACTATCTACACAATGTTTATGTACAAAATCCCAAACTTGGTTTCTTTAATAGTTTTTATTGTACTCTCTAGAATTGAAATACTAAATATAATATAGATAAATTTTATTAAAAAAATGATAATTTCAACCTTTTTGTATACTCTAATAACAATAATAATTATAGGGTATATAATAAGATAACATTGACAATGACATAATATTTTCAAGTTATATTCATTAAAAATGATGGAAAAATAGTGATTATGTTGATACTGATTCAGATTTTAAATAATTAAACATTATTGAATATAAACATGAAGATGATAATGCATCATTTGAGATGTAATATATCCCATATCAATGGGATATATTAACATGGAAAACTCACAAATATCACTTTTTATAAAATCGTACTAGAGATGTTGAATATTGGATTAGAACTATAAAACAAGTTTTAAATTTTTTTTGTTGATTCTACCTTTGTTTCTGATTTGGTACCTATTAATATTAAAGAATATTTGAAAGATTATAATAAGGTGAATGACATGAATGATGAACATGAGTAGTTTGATTGAAAAAAATTCTGGAATCTAGTTGAGTTACTTAATAATAAAATTCCTATATAAACCAAATGGACTTCTCAAAATAAATTAAATGAGTCTAGTAATATATTTACTAATTAAGAAAGATTAGTTACCCAAGATTTTATTTATTTAGAAATAATTTATCTTGAAGATTCATTTACATTGGTTTCTATATAAGAATATATTCAAATTTTATTATATTTTTCATTTTTTATAAATTTCAATAATTTCTAAATGGATGTAAAATTTTATTTTTTAAAAGGTGTAATTTTGAAAGAGGTTTATACTAAAAAACGTTATAGTATTGAAAATAGTCAATTTCCATATCCTTTTTTCAAACTATCTAATGCTCATTATGGCCTTATCCAATCATCTAGAGCATGGTATGAAATACTAACACTATTTTAATCCAAAATTATTTTGATAAAGGTAAGATTCATCCCACCATATGTATAAAGTGAGTTTCAAATGATACACTTATATTGCAGATTTATATTAATGATAATATTTTTTCTTCTATAAATGATAAACTTAGTAATAAGTTACAAAATTGGTGACACTTGAATATGATATGAGCCTCATAAGTGACATAAATGTTTTCCTTGGTTTATAAATTAATAAATGGAAATATAGTATTTTCTTAAATCAATCCAATTGTGCTAAAAAACTTGTAAAAAATTAGACTTAACTATTTTATAAATATTAAAACCCCTATGAGAATAAACTCTAATGTATAATTGGATGAATATGGAATGTCGGTTTTCAATTAGTTATATAGAAACATTATAGGAAGCCTTCTATATCATAATACTTCTAGGAAAAAATATTATTTTTTCTATTTTTATGTATCCTACATATCAGTCAAACCCAAAATAATGTCACCATAATGCTGGTAAAAGAGTAATTTGGTATGTCAAAGGTATGTTTAATAATAGAGTTTTATATTCTAATAATAATTTCCTTGATTTATAGTCTTACTCTGATTTTGGCATTAGATGTTTTAGACATAGTGATAAAATCACTTCAAGTATATGAATGTTTTAGGAAAAATATTAATTTAATAAACAAATATGAAACAACTCTCTATCTCACTGTCAACAGCTAAAGCTAAGTATGTTTCTTCGGCTTGTTTTTGTTCATATAGTTTTTGGATAAAAGAATCTCTGAATGATTTCAAAATAAGTTTTGATAATATTCACATATAATATAATAACACTAATTCTATTTAAATTTTTAAACCCTATGCAACGTTTGATAAATGAACACTTTGATTTTAGATTTAATTTCCTAAGGGATCACGTAAATTAAGGTGATATATGTTAATAATTTATTCCTCTTATGAAAACATTAACTGATATTTTCACAAAACCCTTCAATTTGTTTTTTAAATTTTATAAAATCATGTTTCAATTGGATCTGATGGAAGATTTAATTTATTATAGTACATTTTTCTATTTTGAAAAATCTTCTCAATTATTTTACATGATTTCACCATCTTACTATCATTATTTACTCTACTTAGATGATAATTAAATCCCTTTAGTTAAAAATTCATGGTTAAAATAACTCTCCATTGATTCTTCTTTATGTGAATAGTGAATATTTTTTCTATCATGATATATTTTTAATTTCTTTAATATTAGAATATTTTATTTATGATTAAAAGACATATTTTTTTAAAATACTACTATAATTTTTTATGAATTTGAAAAGGTGGGAGATTATTTTGGAATACATAACAAATAAATCTATTACGGTTTTTTTGAAAATTTAGTAAATATTATGTTATTTAGTTTCAAAATTGGGGATATTTTTTTATAATTGGTTATTGAAAATTTTACATCCCACATTATTTTGGTAAATTACACCTACAAAACATTTAATTAAAGTTTTATTTTTTAAAATTAATCTTTCATATTTAACTTTTCTAATTTTCCATTTGATCATTGTTTTTTAAACCCGTTTCTTCATTATATTTTGTTATTATTTTTTGAGTGTTGTATAATAAATTAGTCATCATCACATGCCCCTCAGCCCGATCCTACAACCACTCATAGGGGGGCCGAAAGGTCAACTCCTACTGGAGGACCGACCCTTGAGGCCCCATATAGAGGCTAAGAAAAATAGTGCTAAAACGCTGACATGGTCGTATGTATTAGGACCGAGGATGGGAATAGGTTTCTCACTGATCCTGTAGGCTCGTAAGTGTGCATGTGTTTTTATTCTACATGATCATCAGTGTTAATTTCATGATCTACTACTGCTTTTCTGGTTTTTTGATTTCATGTGGGACTCAGTTTTTATACATTAATATATTACAATTTTAATCATAGATATCAGATTATTATCAGGTATACATGTTGTTGTCTATTTTTGTTTCCTCTTATCTTGTGCTCAAGATTTTAATTAGAACACCCCTCTATTTTTTTTTTCTCGAGTCATCTTCTATACAATTCTATGATTCCCTAGTTCACTAATCATATTCACAGTGTCTCTGAAATTCATGATTGACCTCGCCCAAGATTTCTCTTTTAAATCATTTGGTCCTTGTTAATATTTTTGTTTCATTGTTCATTTTTCGGTAGTGAGAACATATTTTTCTTTAGTGTTCTATATTTTATGTGAATCTTTCTTTCATCATCTTCATAATCATTCTTTTTTTTGGTTAAAAATTTTATATTTTGGTTTTACATGGATCCACTATTGGAAGAACCCAATGGTCTATTATTCAAGTCACCATTGGTAAGAAATAAATGCTGAATAATGAGTAAAAATTATAAAAATAGAAATGTTGGGTCAATAACCACCACTAAACATAAACAGAAGGTGATTTACCCATCATTGAATATATAAATAGTAATTATTTTTACAGACCATTGGAGATAAACGATGGGCCATCTTCTCCTCATAGGTTGATTCTAATTTTTTGTATGAAGTCTTGGATATAGCTTTATCAATATCATGCATTAGATCATTCCTATTTTATTGAGTACCTTGAAATTTTTTCTTTTTTGGAATTGTTTATTCTTATTATACTTTTCTTTGTATGAACAATATTCAAAGATAAATAGGATCCTTTCAACTTCATTAAATGTACCAATATATTCTATTAGTTTTTATTCAATCTTATAGAAGTATCTTATCTCTTGAGTTCATTGTTCATGTAACACCCCGACCCCAGTTACCCAGAGTCGGTGCATTATTACATAACATTGGCATGATCACAAGAAAGATCAAATCTCGAAAGACCGATTGGTTTAGTAGCCTTGGAAACACTAGATATATTCATAAAGTTTTACATTACCTCATAAAGTGAAAAACTACTACAACAACATAATGTCTCCATAGTCCACACTATTATCCCCTCATAATATCCCTGCAGGTCATTCATAACTTACATCTTCACATCCTGGGAAAAATAAAACATAGAAAAGGGGTGAGATCAAATGCCCAGTAAGGATAACAATATAGTGGAAACTTTCCAAAATAAGCATAAACATTTAAAACAATGTATAACTAAAACAAAAGCATTTTAAACTTGAAATTCAACATAGTATGGAAAAAGTAAAATGAAATAATGTCATTTACATATTCACATGGATATTCTACTAATCAAATAATCACATGAAATATCAATATACACTGTCATAATGATGGAATGAAAAATGACAGACTATCATAACCACATAGCCAAGGCATCGTGCCAAGACTACAAATAAGATTTTGTCAAGGACTTGTGCCAAGACACTAGTTTGTCTCATGAGACCTACTGATGCATCGGGGAGCTATAGCGGGCTCCACCCATCACTTACTAAGACCAATGCATTCCCATATGAAAAGGTTTAAACATAACATAAACATTCGTATTAAAACTAGCATACAGTATGTCAATACTTTCTCCATAAACCCTGAATGGTATAAAAATAACACATCTACAGTAAAAAACATATCACAAAACCATCAATACAATACAAAAGTTTTGTATCATAATAAATCAACTTCAAATAAGCTTAAAATCCATCAAAGTATGTTGACATAGGTGAAATAAAAACTATTTGAGAGAAATATCTCTTTTCTCGAAATCATTGAAAAGTCACACATTTATAAAGGAAGTAATTTAAAAGAGATTTTTGAATCAAAGTGGCCCATACCACCTTGAAACTGTTGAAAAGAAATATCATTTCAAAACCTTCATGTCCATATAAATAAATCCTTAACATCATTTTGAAAACATGGACATTAATTAAAAATATTTATTGAGATAAATCTTTAAAACATTTAAAATTATGATCTTGATAAAGAGTACCTTTCACAAATTCTTAAAATATTCATTTTGAAATCATTTAAATGTCACATAATTATAAAATAAAACATTTTCTTTCAAAATCTTCTTATAATCTTCTAAGGTATGCTTCGACAATTTTATAACGGTGGAAAATAGCCGCACCCGCCGTATAAGTTAAAAAAACATTCTTACCTTAATTATGTCGAAAAAGATTAAAAGGACCTTGTTTGGAAAATGACGGAAAGATTCCTTGATAAACCACTAATAAAAGTCAATAAGAGTATAAAAGACTTTAACCCATATTCCAATAAATAGTAAAAATGTTTTGAAATACATTTTTAAGAAACATGGATGTGGATGATAAAGAAGTCCCAGTAGATTATTACATATAAACAACCTCGGATAATGAAGAGATTGTGAAGTAAACCATTAACTTGAACTTTTCCTTGGTTTGGGTAGGTTAAACTCCTATATAATGGTGAAATAATTGTTATTAAATTATTCAATAATCATATACATTAATATGATATCATATATGATCTTTTAACATTGCTTTGTTAATAATATCTTAGAATTATCGTCGTTTCGGGTGTTAACTTACTCATTTTCTTTTATATGTTTTGTTACGTAAGCCATTTTTATAATGGATAGGTTGTATCTCATTCATATAAATAATTTTATCAAGTCCTTAGATACTATTATTAATCATCAAATGAGAATTATACTTGAATGGATACGATGGAGAATGAATCTCATCGCATTCGTGGAGACGGTAGTCCGTACGTACGCAGAGCGATAATATCATTCTTTTGATATTAAAATAATATATAATTGGATGGTATATCATATATACAGAATCCTTATCATGTTATATTTATTATTTACATGAGTTACACATCATTATTATACCCATCCAAATAATAATTTATTGAATAACAATTACACCACGACGTGGAGACGGTAAGCCGTACGTACGCACGTATGGTGACATGTTATTCAAAGGATTGATAGAATAGTGAATATGGTTGTACCATATTTATAATAACATCACAGTATATATATGATACTGGATTTATTATTTTATAATGGTAACAACAAAGGAAGAAGAAGTGGGAGAAGAAAGGAACTTGAAAAAGGGTGGTGAAATCATTACCTCTTCTTCGGGTTCTTCCTTTTGATTTGATCAAAAGGGATCCTTAGGTTGGCTTTCTGATCAAAATAAGGCCCCTAGGTTGTATTGAGGGAATTTGGGAGTGTATTTGGGCAGAGTTTGGCCGAACCAAATGGCTTTGAAGGTGTAATGAAATGAGAAAGAGGAGTGCCCTTTTATAAGAGGGGTGAGGGGCACCTTTGGAAAAGCTAGAAATATTAATTTATAATAAATTAATTATCGGTTTATAATGGCTCCACAGTGGATTATTTAAATTTTAAGGTGGGTATAGGTCGAAAAAAATTTAACCAATTGAATTTAGACAGGTTTGGGTCATTATATTAACCTTTTCTTTTAATTTTAACTCTTAGTTAATTAGTTTGACATTTACCATGTCACTTTGTATTTTTATATTATATAGTCAATAAACTTACTATATACATCCAAGAGACCCCCAAGTGGTCCATTAATGATACACCTATCATGATATAAGTCTTTTGTCTGAACCTTTGATATTTAGGAATTTAATATCAATTAATAATATAATATTTGTTTTAAAACCTCTTTTATGTCAATTTTGACACTATTCAATAGTTGATTTTTGTGAAACTCATAACAGAATTATTAATTCTAAAAAAGTCAATTAAATCAATCCTAATATGTAATATTATCCTATAAAATTAGTTTAATTCATTAAAAGTCTCAAATTATGTTTATTTGGGTATTTATAATATCAATTATTTTAATTTTTCACTATTATGGTAATTAATGCATCATCATTGTGTCATATATAAATTAAATTAATTAAAGTCTAAAAATTATAATTAAAATATAATTATGTAGGAAATATTTTTATCTTTATAATTAATATTTATAGTCGAAAATCCAATATATATAACCCTATGTAAAAATTGGTTTTCTAAACGATATATGCTTATGTCATTTTTGTACTTATTTTAACTTAATTAAAATAAAGTGTCCCTATCACCTACAAGTGGATCCATGGGGTCCCATAATCGGCCCAATGATGACTATGGTCGAACATTTATCAACATATAAGGTTAGGATACGTTTTAGGGTAATTTAGTATTATTATAATATTATTTTTTAACCCTTATTTACCGGATTTACCATTAACCATGGTAAATAAAATATTTACCGAAGTAATTATTCAAAATGTCTAAAAATAAAAGTTACCTATTTACACAATTTGACCTTCTTGATTCCAAATATGGAATCCATTTTTCCAAATTCAAAACACACAAGTGGCAGAAATTAATTTAAAATTAATTCATGTTGTTAAAATAAGAAGCGTGTTTTTAAGAGATAATAACTATCAAAAGATTGGCATTTGTTTATGTCTGGTTTAATTGTAAAATTATCTACAATGACCAAAATTGTATTAAATGGTAAAAATATATTCTAAATATACTTTAAAACCACTAAAATTCATTATTTATCACTTTTAACTATTTTGATTAAAAAAAGTTGTTTTTAATTAAAATTTAGTAATTTTCACTATTCATCAAAATATTAATGTTATCCGAAAAGTACAAAAATTTCACCTTAGGCTAAATTCGATATTCCGAATCCAAAAATGATGTCTATTTTGAGAGATAAGATTTCAAAAAGTACGTATTACTATTCATAACGGCTAGTTTGATCGGTTGTGGTGTGTGTTAAAACTCCAAGTTGCGTACAACACACGCTACTGTATTATTCAAAGGAAAGGGTACCGTGGAAGCTTGGGATGTTTCATTTTAAATTTTTGATGTCCCCATTTAGTCAAAAAGTTTAAAATATTGTATTTATAAAGGGTTCACTATTAAAAGTTGATAAAAGTGCAATACTGGAAATGAATTTCTTCTTGCATTATGTCTAAGAAACTCATAATATGGATTCTAAAATTACAAGAATTATATAAAGATTAAAATTTAGTTAATATTATTCATAACATCTTTTGAACGGCTTGTTTGGTAATTCATGGTGCGCTTGAACTCGGTGTTGCGTGTAGTGAAAGTTATTGAATTATTTTGATGAAATAACACACTATGAAATCTTGGGGTGTTATATTCTCCCCTCCTTCAATAAATTGCGTCCTCGCAATTTGAAATTGTTCTTCGAAAATAAAATGTTGAAAATAGAAAATATCTATGTGGGAAAACCCATATCGAAAATTGGGTTACTAAAATTTAGTCTTAATATTAGGAAAATAGAAATGAAAGGGTCACCACCAAATTATGATCTCGATTAGGAGAACATTGGTGGCAATTAGAGACATATAATTGGAGGAAAAACGTAAATATTTATAGGTAGTGATTGAGGTCATCAATCACAAACAAGTGTAAAATTGAGGTCCTTAAATTCATCAATCTATGATGATTTGAAATACCATCAGTTCAACAAAACATAGGTTATTAGGATAACACATTTTTTGTTTTAGGATTCCTTAAATAAAGTATAAGAATTAATTTCTTCATAGAATAAGAGAAGAAGAAAAATAAATTCTTGACAAGTATAGTTCCATACTTTATCTAATTTCTACCACAAACTCATCTTTCACTCTAAAAGATAATAGAAAAAAAATTATATCTATCATATTCGTATAGGGTTCCAAAAAAACGAATTTATAATTCATCTACCAGATCTTTTAAAAAAACTACATTATTTAATCCTGGACATCATGTGGGTCAGTGGTAGGTGATACACCCTTATCGCCCTTCGGTTGTGGGTTCAAGTCTCGTGGCCTTGCCGGACGCGACGGGTTGCCGCCCGACCTCTGGGTTGTCCTTTTATGGAAATCCAAAATAATCCAAACTAGAACTATCCAAAATACATCAATCCAAAATTTATAAGGAAGGTAATACCAATAAAAATCCTTTTTTCTGTGTAATAACATGTGAACGCCTTCATCATGTATTCTTTTAAAACACTACAACATCCTTAATTACCATAAAACCTTATTGATTACATTTATAATCCCTTATTACTTAAAGAATAATAGATTTACTCCTTCAATCCATAAATGTTTTAAACCCCAACAATGATGGAATATACAAATCATTAATCAATTTCAAGGTGTTCAAGAATATCCAAAATAATTTATCCAAATCAATCATGTATTATTCCAAAATCACTACCTCAGTATCAGAACTATACTATGGTTTATCATTCTCCCAAACATATATTTTCCAAAAATTTATCCTGCTATTGAGTAACTTTTCTTTGTTCCACACAATCTCAAGTCCTGAATGAAATAGTACTGCAGTACAATCCTTATATACTCCATAATTATTATAACAAGTACATTGTTGATACAACACTCAAATGACATAATCAACATAAGAACTCTAATAATTCCTTTTCATCTGTGGTAGTATCATAACTTGATTATTATCCAATAGCATCATTTGTGGCATAGTCTGATGACTGGGACATAGGTTGGCGTAGTGTCCAAACTCCTTGCAAATAAAGAATTGTACATTTGAAAACATTTTCTTACCCTTGCAGTCATGTACTTTGTGCCCTTTTCCTCCACACATATAACAAACTCTCATTCCTTTCATGCAAGTTCCAGGGTGTTTCTTCCCACAGTTATCACATATGGGAAAAGTCTTCTTTTCCATCTTCCCTTTATCCATCTTTCTCTCTTTCTTCCTCTTCTTCTCTTGCTTCCCTTCAAAGCCATAGGACTCAGTAAACTATTTACGTATCTTATCAACACATGATATTATTTCTTCATATGATGATAATACATGGGAGACTATTTCTCTTATAAATTCTGGATTAAGACCATGAAAGATATGATCCTTCTTTCTCTTTGGATCATGTGTAATGTTGGAGTTCTCATTCATTCTACTGGGTTCCATTTCTAAATAATGGCATACACTAGATTTGTTTATGAATAACAATACCTAATCCCAAACTTGTAAAACACATAACATAAATTAAATATTTTAATGATATAATCAATAATCATAAAAATGTTTTCTTTGAGGATGTATATACTCATAAACCCTTCATAATGATTTGTAAAGAAAACGAGAGTTATCCTAAGAATATCCCCCGGGAGTGTCGTAACCAAGAGTGCAGCAAGGCCCGTTGTCGTGGACCAGTTCCCGATCGAGTCTAGCTCAAAGGAGTGTTTTCGGGTTTTACCCCTAGGTACATCTGTGCCAGAGCCACCTCTACCTGCTCATATCCAGAAAGGGATGTATTGCATAGAAAACTCAAAAATTCTCTACAATACCAAAATTCTAGGAAGTTTTTCTATACCAATCCTCAAAGTTCATCTTAGGTCTACGTGCTCTAATCAGAGTTTATCTAAATCTAGCTTCCAAAGGTTTGTACTAAACATCCTCTGATACAAACTGTAACGCCCCGACCACAGTTACCCAGAGTCGGTGCATTATTACATAACATTGGTATGATCACAAGAAAGATCAAATCTCGAAAGACCGATTGGTTTAGTAGCCTTGGAGACACTAGATATATTCATAAAGTTTTAAATTACATCATAAAGTGAAAAACTACTACAACAACATAATGTCTCCATAGTCCACACTATTATCCCCTCATAATATCCCTGTAGGTCATTCATAACTTACTTCTTCACATCCAGGGAAAAATAAAACATAGAAAAGGTGTGAGCTCAAATGGCCAGTAAGGATAACAATATAGCGGAAACTTTCCAAAATAAACATAAACATTTAAGGCGATATATAACTAAAAAAACCTTTTAAACTAGAACTTCAACATAGTATGGCAAAAGTAAAATGAAATAATTCCATTTACTTATTCACATGGATATTATACTAATCGAATAATCACATGCAATATCAATAACCACTTCCATAATGATGGAATGCATAATGCCAGACTATCATAACCACGTAGCCAAGGCCTCATGCCAAGACTACAAATAAGATTTTGTCAAGGCCTTGTGCGGAGACACTAGTTTGTCTCATGAGACCTACCGATGCATCGAGGAGCTATAGCGGGCTCCACCCGTCACTTACTAAGTCCAATGCATTTCCATATGAAAAGGTTTAAACATAACATAAACATTCGTATTAAAACAAGCATACGAAATGTAAATACATTCTCCATAAACCATGAATGGTATAAAAAAAACACATCCACATTAAAAACATATCAAAAATCCTTCAATACAATACAAATGTTTTGTTTCATAAAAATCAACTTCAAATAAGCATAAAATCAATCGAATGATGTTGACATAGGTGAAATCAAAACTATTTGAGAGAAATATCTCTTTTCTCAAAAACATTGAAAAGTCACACATTTATAAAGGAAGTAATTTAAAAGAGATTTTTGAATAAAAGTGTCCCATACCACTTTGAAACTGTTGAAAAGAAATATCATTTCAAAACATTCATGTCCATATAAATAAATCCTCAAAATCATTTTGAAAACATGTACATTAATTAAAAAGATTTATAAAGATAAATCTTTAAAACATTTAAAATTATGATCTTGATAAATAGTGCCTTTCACAAATTCTTAAAATATTCATTTTGAAATCATTTATAAGTCACATAATTATAAAATAAAACATTTACTTTGAAAATATTCTTATAATCTTGTAAGGGAAGCTTCGACAATTTTATAATGGTGGAAAATATCTGCACCCGCCGTATAAGTTAAAAAACATTCTTACCTTAATTATGTCGAAAAGGTTAAAAAGGACCTTGTTTGGAAAACGACATAAAGATTCCTTTATAAACCACTTATAAAAGTCAACAAGGGTATAAATGACTTTAACCCATATTCCAGTAAATAGTAAAAATGTTTTGAAATACATTTTTAAGAAACATGGATGTGGATGATAAAGAAGTCCTAGTAGATTATTACGCATAAACAATCTCGGATAATGAAGAGATTGCAAAGTAAACCCTTACCTTGAACTTTTCCTTGGTTGGGGTAGGTTAAACTCCTGTATAATGGTGAAATAATTGTTATTAAATTATTCAATAATCATATACATTAATATGATATCATATATGATCTTTTAACATTTCTTTGTTAATAATATCTTATAATTATCGTCGTTTCGGGTGTTAACTTACTCATTTTCTTTTATATGTTTTGTTACGTAAGCCATGTTTGTAATGGATAGGTTGTATCTCATTCATATACAGAATGATATCAAGTCTTTAGACACTATTATTAATCATCAAATGAGAATTATACTTGAATGGATATTATGGAGAATTAATCTCATCGCATTCGTGGAGACGATAGTCCGTACGTACGCACGAGCGATAATATCATTCTTTTGATATTAAAATAATATATAATTGGATGGTATATCATATATACAGAATCCTTATCATGTTATATTTATTATTTACATGAGTTACACATCATTGTTATACCCATCCAAATGATAATTTATTGAATAACAATTACAACACGACGTGGAGACGGTAAGCGGTACGTACACACATATGGTGACATGTTATTCAAAGGATGGACAGAATAGTGAATATGGTTGTACCATATTTATAATAAAATCACAGTATATATATGATACTGGAGTTATTATTTTATAATGGTAACAACAAAGGAAGAATATGTGGATGAAGAAAGGAACTTGAAAAAGGGTGGTGAAATCATTACCTCTTCTTCGGGTTCTTCCTTTTGATTTGATCAAAAGGGCTCTCAGGTTGGATTTATGATCAAACTAAGGCCTCTAGGTTGTATTGAGGGAAGTTGGTAGAGTATATGGGTAGAGTTTGGCCGAACCAAAAGGCTTTGAAGGTGTGAAGAAATGAGAAGGAGGAGTGCACTTTTATAAGAGGGGTGAGGGGCACCTTTGGAAAAGCTAGAAATATTAATTTATAATAAATTCATATTCGGTTTATAATGGCTCCAAAGTGGATTATATAAATTTTAAGGTGGGTATAGTTCGAAAACAATTTAAAAAATATAATTTAGACATGTTTGGATCATTATATTAACCTTATCTTTTAATTTTAACTCTTAGGTAATTAGTTTGACATTTACCATGTCACTTTGTATTTTTATATTATATACTTAATAAACATACTATATACATCCAAGAGACCCCCAAGTGGTCCATTAATGATTCACCTATCATGATATAAGTCTTTTGGCCGATCCTTAGCTTTTTATTAATTTAATATCAATTAATAATATAATATTTGTTTTAAAAACTCTTTTATGTCAATTTTGACACTTTTCAATAGTTGATTTTTGTGAAACTCATAACAGAATTATTACTTCTCAAAAAGTCAATTAAATAAATCCTAATATGTAATATTATCCTACAAAATTTTTTTAATTCATTAAAAGTTTCAAATTATATTTATTTGGGTATTTATAATATCAATTATTTTAATTTGTCACTATTTTGGTAATTACTGAATCATCATTGTGTCATAAATAAATTAAATAATTTAAAGTCTAAAAATTATAAATAAAATATCATTATGTAGGAAATAGTTTTATCTTTCTAATGAATATTTATATTCTAAAATCCAAAATATATAAACCTATGTAAAAATTGGTTTTCTAAAAGATATATTCTTATGTCATTTTTGTACTTATTTTAACTTAATTAAAATAAAGTGTGCCTATCACCTACAAGTGGATCCATGGGGTCCCCAAATCGACCCAAAGATGACTATGGTCGAAAATGTATCAAAACTTAAGGTTAGGATATGTTTTAGGGTAATTTAGTATTATAATAATATTATTTTTTAACCCTTATTTACCAGATTTACCCTTAACCATCGTAAATAAAATATTTACCGAAGTAATTATTCAAAATGTCTAAAAAAAAGGTACATATTTACACAATATGAACATACTGATTCCAAATATGGAATCCATTTTTCCAAATTCAAAACACAGAAGTGGCAGAAATTAATTTAAAATTAATTCCCGTTGTCAAAACAAAAAGTGTGCTTTTAAGAGATAATAACTATCAAAAGATTGACACTTGTTTATTACGGTTTTATTGTAAAATTATCTCCAATGACCAAAATAGTATTAAATGGTAAAAATATACTCTAAATATACTTTAAAACCACTCAAATTCATTATTTATCACTTTTAACTATTTTGATTTAAAATGTTTTTTTTAATTAAAATTTTGTAATTTTCACTATTCATCAAAATATTAAAGTTATCCGAAAAGTACCAAACTTTTACCTTAGGCTAAATTTGATTTTCTGAATCAAAAAATGCAGTCCATTTTGAGAGATAAAATTTCAAAAACTAGGTATTACTATTCATAATGGCTAGTTTGATCGGTTGTGGTGTGTGTTCAAACTCGAAGTTGCGTACAACAAACGCTACTGTATTATTCAAAGGAAATCATACCATGGAAGCTTGGGATGTTTCATTTTAAATTTTTGATGTCCCCATTGAGAAAAAAAGTTTAAAATATTGTATTTAAAAAGGGTTCACTATTAAAAGTTGATAAAAGTGAAATACTGAAAATGAATTTGTTCTTACATTATGTCTAAGAAACTCATAATATGGATTCTAAAATTAAAAGGATTATATAAAGTTTATAATTTATTTAATACTATTCATAACCTATTTTGAACGGCTTGTTTGATAAGTTATGGTGCGCTTGAACTCGGTGTTATGTGTAGTGCAAGTTATTGAATTATTTTGAAGAAATAACACACTAGGAAATCTTGGGGTGTTACAGTTCATAATTTATAAACTAGTTTTTTTATATGTTTTCTTTTATTCAATTGTGATTTACATTCTGTTTAAATATGTTTTATTATATAATATTTATGTATGTTTATACTTTATTGTTGAAGTGTTTCTATATTTTTTAGTTAATGTTATCATATATTATTTATCTAATGGCGTTTCCCTATGTTTACAATGATCCACCATTAGAAATATCCAATTGTTGGTTATGAGACACAGTTGGATTCATCCAATGGTATATCACTATCCACCATTTGATATCCAATGGAATCTGAAATATATTCTTATCATGAATCCATTTATTATATAGATTTTTTAAATTACTTTTTGATTTGTTTAATTATTTTTATATTTTCTTAAAAATGAAGTGGTAACTCATACTCTGGTTTTCCACTATTGGACATTTCCAATTGTGAATCATTAACCACCGATCTATGTTACAATAGTAGGTCTTTACTCGCCGTTAGTTATTAATTTGTATCTGAATTTTATTTTTCTAAATTACAATTAACATTGTAACATTAATTAAATTTTATAATGTTTTGTTATGTGTTATTGAAATATAAAGGAAACATGTGTAAAAAATTAATTGAAATATTATTTTTATTTACACTCATACATGAAGATTATCATTTCATTCTATACACTATTTTTCTAACGTTATATATATATATATTCTATAATATTACATGCTTATTTTATTTATTGGAAATTAGGATTTGTTTAGAACTATTATAATAAAAATATTTATTTTAATTTTTAATATTTCATTTATAAATTTATTCCGGGTTTTTTTTCATCATGAAATTAATAGATAAATTTAATAATCATATTATTATATTGTTATACAATAACATGTATCGTATAGATAATGGTTAAGGATATAGTCATATATGATCCTTCAAGAATGGTCCGAGAGATACACTAAATGATAAAAACATATACCATTATATATAATTCATTCGACTATAATATGGTGGTACATTATATGGTGCTCATAAATTGATCAACAAGCTTATTCAACATCGGTTCATCTATTGTGATCTCTAAAGATCTTTATCGCTTTCATCATCCACCTCTATAGTGATCAAAGAACATGAGCTACCAAAATGTTCTACATTTTCTGCTAATTTACTTTTTTAATAGTTTTTACAGTTCCTGATTGTAATTATGTATACCAAATTCTTTTCCTCTAGAGTTTGGTTTAATATTATCTCATCTAAAAGAAGATATTTCATTATCTCTACCACCTAAAATAATGGTTATATTTTCCCTCCAAGACAAAATGATGGTAGGTTGTTACTCCTCCAACTGTTAGGTGTTATACCACTTAGTGTGAAAAAATTATTTTCATATTTTTATATAATTGGGTTCTCACTTCCTATAAAAATTTATGATTTAGTGAATACTACTCTCTTAATAGAGTAGAGGAGATAGAAGAGATGACTAGGATCCTTGTGACCTAAACCTCTATGAGAATATCATGTGTTATATCTGAAGGATTCTAGAACACCCTAAGAGGGGTGGGGTGAATTAGGGTGTCAACTTTATCTTTCTAATGTTTTGGATCTTATTCGCACAGTATTTGGAAATTGATAAATATGTAAAAAAATGAAAGAAGGTTGATGACACAACACTTTTACTTGGTTCAATGCTAAGGGATACGTCTAAGGAGCATCCACCGAAAGTGTGTCAGTCGTACCTAAATCAACTAATATTAACTAGTTTAAGGATTACATGATTTGGCCACAGTCACTCTTTTCCAGGCACACATCCATTACCAAAGATTAGTGTTTTCTCATTGTGTCACTTCGATAACATCCCTAGACTCCCCTTAGCTCACTACCTTGAGAGAATTCAAACTCAGTTTATCGACATAAAGGTCTCTTCAATGTATTTCCATTGAATTCTTTGTCTCTATTTAGCATGAGACACTGCCTACATTGATGTCCTGAATTCATGCATTTAATAGCACAAAACCACTGAACCGAATATTCAGAACTTGCAAACAGGTTACAGTGAAATTTTCATGCAACACCTTCCTTTTGCGCACAAGATCTCACTTTTTCTCTTAATATATTCTTTTCACATAGAAAATATTTCACACAACAACCCCCTTTATGCACAACATTCACTTCTACGTGCAGCCTCAGATTTTACACACAGCTTCTACTTTTTCACGGGACAACAAATTTTACGCGCAAACTCATGTTTTACAAATAGCCTCCCATTTTACGTGTAACCTCTAGTTTTACACGAAGCCTCTACATTTTCACGCACCTTACGCATTTACATGAAACTCCCTTTTCATGAACCTTGAATGCACAACAAAGTCGAATATTCTCTCGGCCTTCTGTACCCTCGAATAAGGGGGGTCAACTCTTATATATAAGCGCCATTGAACCCCGTGAACAAACCCCGCTATGGCGTGCAAAACTCTTATTCTATGTGCAAACATTTTTCATGTGGGAACCATTTTTCACACACATATCCATATTTTTCAGGCACCTCATTCTTTTTCCATTTTTCATTGTTCTGATCCTGAAAAACCTTCTGCGTGATAAAACCTACCTGCTTTCATTATTATGGGCAAACCAATTTATTGTGCAATCAATGTTTTTCATGCACTACTCCAATATTTCTCTTAGATCATGACTTTGGAATTTTTCAGTGATATGATCCCAAAACCTACCCTGTGCACAAGTTTCCTACACACCTACCCTTATGCACACATGTTCCTTTGCCAAAAACACATTTTCCCATTTCCTGATTTTCAGGGCCAAAAATACGGCAAACACTGGGAAATGATGCCACCTTCAAAACTATTGTGTGCTTGAACTATATGATGAATTTAATAGAAACAATTATGAACATTCAATGAGTATTGACAACAAACACAAACCATACTCCAATTTATTCATAGAACAAACAAGGTTCCAACAATCTCCCCGTTTGGGCTTGTTTGGAAACCACCAAATAAATTCAATAGAAAACTAGCCACATACAAACCTAAAACGCTTGAATCAACTCACCCAAAACTCTAAGTCTACATGACCAATGCTAGGTGTGGGAAATAAGTGGGGAAGCGTGTATTGGGATCCCGTGTTTTGGAATTCTTAAAGACGCCCAAGCTAATCTCTTACTGTGTCATAGAAGAATTACATTCCCTGAATGAATTCATTATTTTATGAATTCTGTGAATTACTTATCCTATGAAATCATTCTCCTCCTATCACCGAATACTCATGGTGTCACAGAAGAATTAAAATTCCATCACATGTCCTAAATTTATTCTTTCTCCCCCATTGACAATAAATTTAAATACTGGTACATCCACATCCTTTTATTCATTGAACAACTGAAAACACCCCCTGGATAGTATATCCCCCATAAACCTGCATCACATCAATTAAAAGATTAAAAATAGTTAACATAACTAGGGAGAGGGGAATTTCGTAACATACTTATGTACATGAAGGTGGCTGAAACCGAGGTTCAACCGATGTTTTTCAAACACAGCCAGTAACAGTGGCCTGGTGAGGATATCAACAACTTTCTCATCAGTTCCCACATGATCTATTTTAGTCATGCCTTGTTAAACTTTTTTTCATGATAAAGTGATATCTGAATTTAAAATGTTTTGTATGAAAACGCTGAATAGGATTCTTTATAAGATCAATTGTGCTCCAGTTATCAATGTAAATCACCATTGGTTATTTCACCTCATCACCAATATCTCTCAGTTGTTTCTTGATTCATAGTAGTAGTGTACATGCCTTTTTAGAGGAGATATACTAAACAACAATAGTGCTAAGAGAAGTAATTTCTTCTTTCTTTCCCAAAAATTCAGCACATTTCTACCTAATACATAATTCTCCACCACTAGTGGAATTTCGTTCCACTACATATCTAGCCCTGTCAGCATCAAAAAAACTCTGATAATTCAGTTTCCGTTACTGAATAAATGTATAACCCATAATTATGAGTACATTGAATGTACCTCATGATTCTTTTTACTACTTTCATATGTTCATCCTTTAATTAATCTGAAACTGGGCAGCTAAAAAAGTTCCAAAGAAAATATCAGGTTGTGTCGACATTTGGTATAATAAGCTTCTAATATTCCTTATGTACATGGTGGGATCTACTGAGGTAACATCCTCATTCTTTCCACCATTAGTTCCAACTAAAATTGGAGTTGACATTGGTTTGGAGTCATGCATATTAAATTTCATCAGTAGTTCTCTTTCATACTTTTCCTCAGGGTTGAAAGTGTAATCTTGACTATGAGTCACCTGTAGCCCCATGAAATGTGTGAGCTCCCTAATCATTGACATTTCAAATTATGATTTCATGTTACTGACAAATTCATCCACTAATTTCTGTCTTCTACCCCCAAATATAATTTCATCAACCTAAACTAGAACAATGAATCGATCTTTCGGAGAATTCATCACATAGAGATTGTGATCTACTCCTCCTCTTATTAATTCCAACATCTTGAGATAAGAATCGAGCTGGGAATAACATGCTTGTGGTGCCTTCTTCAAACCATAGAGGGACTTATTTAGTATAAAAACCATTATTTCATCAATACCATGAAGAAAACCCACTAGTTGTTCAATGTAGAATTCTTCTTCAAGAACACCATTCATGAATTCTATTCTAACATCCATTTGATATACTTATATCATATTTGGATTTCTATAGAAAGAAAAAGCCTAATTGACTCTATTAAAGACACTGGAGAAAAGTTTTCCTCAATATCTACACCTTCAATTTGTGAATATCCTTTACATACATGTCGTGCCTTGTTTCAGGTAACACATCTGTGCTCATCAAACTAGTTCTTGAAAATCCACGTTGTGCCAATCACATTGTGACCATTGGGTATATTAACTAGATCCCATGTCTTATTCTGTTAAATCTTATCTAACACTTCATTCATGGATTTCACCCTTGATTCATCCTTTGATACTTCTTCAAATTTGGAAGGTTATATAACTAACAGAAATGATTATCATGTGTTATTCATCATTCTCCTTGTTTGTGAGGATGTAGTTCAATCCCTATTAAGGTTGTATTGATTAATTTTTCCTCTTTGATTCATCCTTGGAGATTCAAGTGCATTCTCTCCAGCCAAGGTTTCCTCTTCAGATGCTTCTTCTGATTCAACTTCATGATATGTCTTTTGAGAGGTTTGTACACCTTCCTATAGTTTTTTACTTTCATCTACTCCATTATCAATTTCTTCAACGTTTTCTATCACATAGTCATCTGAAATCCATGAAGAATTTTTTGTTTTCACTTCAATGATCTTAACATCACTACTTTCCACAAACCTTCCTAAGAAGCTTTTGAGAAACTTGTATTTTATGCTGTTCATTGAGTATCCAAGGAAAATACCTTCATCTGTATTGTCACTGTATTTCACTTGATTTCCACCTTTGTTTATGATGAGACATTTACTTCAAAAAACACGAATGTATTTCAATGAGGGATTCCTTCCATGACACAATTCATATGTTATCTAAGTCTCAACCATATAAATCCCGGTTCTATTTTGAATATACACTGCAGATTGAACAACCTCTTTCTAGTAATATCATGGAATATGACTCTCAATTAGCATAGTTTGTGCCATGTTGTTCACCTATCGATTCTTGCATTCAAAAACTCCATTTTGTTCTGGAGTTCTAAAAAAAGCTACATCATGTTGTATCCCATATTTATCTTGATAGTTTTCAAATTCACTGCAAGCATGTTCCCCTCCATTTTCATATTGTAGCACTTTGATTGTTCGTCTAGTATCATTCTCGGTGATTCAGTGATATGTTTTCATGCAGTCAATCAATTGTCATTTCCTATGAATAACCATTACACATTCCATTATAATATAATCATCTCTGAAAAGGACAAAGTACCTTTCTCCATGACATCATAAAACAATTATTGGGACACATACGTCTCTATGAATGACATCACGAAAATGAGATTCCCTTTTCTTCTTTGGTTGATATGAACCCCAGACCAGCTTCCCATGAATTCAAGCATCATAAGACTTTTAATTTTCACGCTTTAGGTTGGAAACCTCTATGTATGTCTTTAGTTTTGATATTTTCTCAATGTCTTGTTGATTATTGTGCCCCTAATCCGATACCACAAGTTATTTTATTCTTCAATAGTCATGTAACAAATATTTTCATTACTATCAATGTGATAGAGGTTCCTTTCTATTCTGCATCCTTTCATATGTGAATTTTATATCATTCCTATTATAGTGCAACCTTTCTAAATGAATGTGATTGTATGTACTGAGTCATAGAGTTAACTCATACATATCAGATTATGACGCATACCATCCACATAAAGGAATTTGGTTTTCTTCAACTATCCATTCGCTAGCTCAGTACTTCCACAACCTTTTGTGTTTAAAAAACCATCATTACTAGAGCGTATTGTTCCATAAACCTTTTTCATAACATTTTTTAAAAGGTTTTCATTACCCATCATGTTTGATGAACATCCTATATCAAAAATCCATGAGCTTTTATTCATTGTATCCTTGAGGGACACTTCAGCAAGATTGGTTTTTTCAATTTTATTCTTTTTCTTCCATGAGTTATTGTGTTGAGTGTAGGAAATTTAAGGCCTTGAAAATATCACTTCCATGTACATGGGTTCTTTATATTTAATCTCTTCTTCTAGTGGGGAAAACCTATTTGCAAAATCAACACTGTCTTTTTGATGAACATTGACTTTTCTCTGACTTTGATATGAGGTGTCTATTTTACTCCTCTTCCTCCAATAAATACCTTTAAGGCCAAAGTTAAAATAATGATAACAGTATACATAGAAATTATTTCTTCTAATAGAATTAGAATATGAGTTTTTCTCTTTTGTCGAACTCCCATCTCTTCCCCATTCTAATAGTTCCCTTCCACTACACAATAAGATATTTTATGGATAAGATATCCCCAGAACTAACTCATTATGAGAGGGAATGTCTTCTCAGTTATATTTATCCTCATTTCTTTTTCTATGGGATAATAGTTTGACTGGCTATTTTCTCTAAAGGCTCAAGGATAGTCTTCTATCCTTATTTAAGATTTAATTGGGCGTTTCTTTTTCCACACTATAGGTGATTTTTCCACGTGACCCACATTCTTCATGCCTTTATTTTAATCACCATTTTTTGTAGCATTTGACGATTCATCCTGACAACTGATTCCACTAATTCCCATGGAAGGGGGTCTTTGATCATTCAAAATCTTTTCAAATCCATTAGAGCCACGTTTTTCTCTCTCCAAAAGCTCAACATCTGAGAACCTTCCAAACTATATTTTCTTCCTTGATTCCTTTGAAATTTATTCACTCTCATGTTTAATCCTAAGAGTAACAACATCCTCTTCATGACCCCCAGCAGTCATGGACTTTTTTTCCAGTCTGGAGGTGATTTCATTGATGACCTTTTCCTGCACTACAATTATCATTTTCAGATCAACTACATCATCATCACTTTTAGGTATTTTAGACTTTACTTCCACAAATTCTTCCAGTCATTCAATTTCTTATTCGATCTGATCAACATATTCTGTTGATTCTTCTACAATTTATTTCCACTTATTGAAACTCTTATGTTTAATATTAATCTTATGAACAGTGTCCTTAAGTTGAAATTTGGGATTTTCAGTAGTTTTCAACTGATTTCCTCCACCATTATCATTGGATTTTTAAATATTGGCCATCATGGAAGAATGGTTTCTAGTTATAAATTCAGGTTCATCTTCTTTACTGAATTCATTATCATCATCTTTATCTTCATAGAAAAAACTCTTCTTCCAGATATTCTTTCAAGATTTGATACCTCCCTTTTTGGAAATCATTTTCTAAGGCTTCTCAATTTTTTCAGCATCCGTATCTTCATAATTGACATTTCTTAAGCACTGAGAGGCAATGTGCCCAACATTTCAACATCAAAAGCAAGAGAGAGGTAAATTCCCTTTGAAATTAATTTTTCCCTTTTGAAACATCTTGGAAATTAGAAAAAGAATTTCTTTTTCCTCATCATCCTCACCACTACTATATTTTGAAAATTTCAGTTTCTCCCTAGGTTTAAACTCTATTTCCTTTCTTACTCGTGTCATAGAAACTTCTGGTCTTACTCTCATTTCATATGCCACTAGGCTACATAGTAGAGCATCCTTATAATTTTTGGAAAGATCTTTTTCCTCATGGGATGAAACCTTTTCATTGTACTGGGGTGGAATTATTCTCAATATTTTATTCACAATGTCAACGTCTTTGATTACTTCTCCTAGACCCCGAATTGTTCCAACTACTTCAGTAATTTCATTGAAGAAGGAGTCTGAATTCTCATCAGGATGCATCTTCAGATCATCAAACCAATTGTGAAGGACTTGAAGTTTTTCCTCCTTCACTTATCTATCTCATTCATAAATATTTTTGAGTTTAACCCACATGGACTTTCCTAAGGTGCAACTCTTAACATATAGATTGATTTGATCATAAAGGGCTGCGGTGAGAGCATTCTACGCTTTAGTATCTACATCAAGAATTATCCTATTTGTATCAGTCATAGCCTGCCCTGTTGGATTAGTAACGTGTATACCTTCCACAGTGGAAAATATGACTTCCATTCCATGGGTTCTTAGATGAGATCTCATTTTATTCTTCCAAATACGAAAATTACTTCCATAAAAGAGAGTGACCCCATAAAACTGCACTAGTGGAAAACTAACCCATTCCAACGGTTTGGAACTGTTGGTATAGGCCTCCAAACCGTTGGTATAGCCTATACCAATATTTTGGATAACCGTTTCCATGTAAGCCATTGGTATAATTAATATGAAAATCTATACCAACGGTTATGGAACCGTTGGTATATTTATTTCAAAAAAAAAGCATTTTCTGGGATTTGATCCTAGGACGCCTAGTTTACTGTTGAGTGACTTAACCACTAACCTAACATGACTTTTGTGAATATAATTACATAAATATATATATGTATTATCATAATTAGATTAAATTTTGATTTATATAATGTTCTGGGTAAGAAGAAATGATAAAAAATCAAAGGATCTATACCAACGGTTGTCTAAACCATTGGTATAGACCTATACCAATGGTTTCGACAACCTTTGGTATAGATTTTGATTATGGAATTTGATTCAGGGTGTAAGGTTGATTTATGGGGGACCTTTCCCTATGGTTTGGACAAACCATTGGGAAAGGTGTCCACAAAGTGTATTTTTCCCAACGGTTTGGCCAAACTGTTGGGAAAGGGTATACCTATCCCAATGGTTTGCCCAAACCATTAGGAAAGGTGGCCACAATGTGGGCTTTCCCAATGTTTTGGGCAAACCGTTGGGAAATCCATACCCTTTCCCAACATTTTGGCCAAACCGTTGGGAAAGGTGGCCTCAAAGTGGGTTTTCCCAACGATTTGGCTAAACTGTTGGGAAAGGGAACCTATACCAACCGTTTTTACGAACTGTTGGTATAGAAGAGTTGGGAAAGGTCAGATTTCCAGTAGTGCTGGATGAATTATCCCTGACACTATAAGATAGTTGAAACACTATCAACCAGTCTCTAATACCAATTAAAGGACCCTGGAACACCCGGAGAGGGGGGGTGAATCATAGTGTCAACTTTTTCTTTCTAATGTTTTGGGTCTTTTTCCCCCATTCATAGGAACATGTTAATTCTTCCAATCAAATGAATGCAGGGTGATGTCACAACACTTTTTCTTGGTTCACCGCAAAGGGATACGTCCTCGGACCATATGCCGACAGTGTGTCAGTCGTACCTATGTCCACTCATATTCACATGTTTAAGTATTACATGAATTGGTCACAATCACACTATTTCACGCACACTTCCCGTACAAAGGTTTAGGGATTGCTCACTGCGTCCCTTGGATAACTTCCCTTGAATCCCCCTAGCTCACTACCTTGAGAGTAGACAAACGCATTTTATGGACTTGAATGTCTCTTCAGTAGATTTTCATTGAAGTATTTGTCTCTGTTCATCATGAGACACTGCATACATCGAAGTCTTGAATTTATGAACATGAAAGCACTGAACCACTGAATCAGATATTTAGAACATGAAAACATGTTACAGTGATGAATGCATGCACACCTACCATTTTCACTCAAGATCTCACTTTTGTGAGCAATCTTTTCTTTTCAGACGGAAAATATTTTGTGCAACAACCACCTTTACGCACAACATTCAATTTTAAGTGCAGCCACAGCTTTTACGCGCAGCATCAGATTTTTTGTGGAACAACAACTTTTACACGCAACCTCGTGTTTTACACAAAGCCTCATGTTTTACGCGCAACCTCTACTTTATGTTAAGCCTCTACTTTTTCTTGCACCTTCCACTTTTACGTGAAAATCCCTTAGCATGAACCTTTTATGAGCATCAGAACTACGATATTTTATAAGACTTTCTCATCCCTAAATGAGGGAGGTCACCTTTTATTTATAGATGTCACCGACCCCCGGGCACCAACCATGTCGTGGTGTGAAAAACCCTCATTCTACAAGAAATCCTTTTTCGTGCTAGAACCATTATTTGCGAACATATCTGAATTTTTCTAGCACCTCATTCCTTTTCCATTTCTCAGCATTCTGATCCTAAAACACCATTTTTTATGAAAACCCACCTTCATTCACTATTGTGCACAAAAATCAATTTTTCGCACAATCCATTTTTTTCGCGCACTACTCCAATATTTTGTACAGCTCATGCCTTTTCCATTTTCGATGATGTAATCCCAAAACATGCCTTTTGTGAATGTTTCCAACACACATTCCCTTTTGCGCACAAGTTCCTTTTCCAAACACACAATTTCCCATTTCTTGATTTTCAGACCCAAAATCGGTAAATATTGGGAAATGACGCCACCTTCAAAAATGTTGTCTGCTTGAACGGTATGATCACATTACTGGAAAACAATCTAAACATCCAATATGGATTGAATAAAAACACAAACCATACTCAAATGCTTGCATAGAATTACTATTGTTCCAACATTATTTGTTTTATTTCTACTACATCTTTTAACAGTGATTTAATATCGATAAATTAGTATTTTCCTTTAATAAATCAAAAATGACTATTCACCCTCCCCCCTCTAGTTACTACTTCTGTACGAAGGGACATAATAAATATATTTTTATATATTTACTATTGTATATTGTTATTATCCGGATATATATAAATTTTTTTTTATTTACCTATTTATTTTTTTACATTGTCATATATTATCATATATTATCAAATATTATAATTTTTATATATTTATTGTGATTTATTGATATATTTTTATAAATTTATTGAGATATATATATTATTATATATATTCTTATTAATTTTTATATCAATTTATTATTTTATATTAAATATATATTAATATATTTGTTATATATTATTATAAGTTTATATATGATCTATTAATAACTATATATTATTTTATATTACTATATATATTTTTTATAAAATATTTTTATATAAATCTTAATATTTAAATTTAATGTTACATATTTATTATTTTATATATTTAATTCATATATATTTTTAATAATAATAATTAAAATATGTATTCTTAAAATATTGTAAATATATATACACATAAATATTATTAACCATAATTTATTAAAAACATGGCTGAATTATTCATTTTTTAATAAAATATTTGTAAAAAAATAGCCACAAATTCAAATGTGGAAGAAAACCTAGATTATTTAGCCGAATTTTCTGCATAATGTTGCTAAATTGAACATTTATAATATTTCAAAACGCATAAATAAATGTACATATTTTAGTGACATAAATGATTAATATATAGGAAATACATAATGATATATATATATAAATATATATATCATTATCTAAATTGGAAATCCAAATTAGTGTGGAAATAACAAACTTATGTTGGGCACATTAGATAGAATGGAGGTTTTACATATCAATTTTATTGAATTAATGTGGCCAATCCTATGAGCTTGTATAAGATAATTATTTCAATGAAATATTATAATGATATTGGTCGGCGGTATATACCAATGTCTCTGTATTGAGGATTATTCCATAATATTTATTGTTTTTACCTCTAAAAACCTAGGTAATATTATATCAACATCATTACATATTAATATTAATTAATCTTTTTTATATAGGTATATAAATTATTAAAATATTATATAATTTTTCAATAAAAAAGGAAATAGTTATATAATTACTAAATTCACATTTATGTATTAAATTTCTTTTTTTAAAGCTTAATGTCTGAATTTTAGAATTTAAATTTGAATAATAGATCATTATTTTTGAAAACAAAAATTAAAAATTAGCTTAATATTATTTTATTATAATTTTCAAAAAAAGTTATTTTTATTTGTATAGAGAAAGATGTTGATTGATTATGACACTATCATTTCTTTTCAACAAATAACATAATTTAAATTTCCCATTATGTATTTAATTTGATCTTAAGGATACAAAATTATTTTAAATTTATAAATAATATAATTACTTTCATAATAATTATCAATATACCTCATTTTTTATAAGTTCGTTTCTTGGCATAAAAATTCATTTTTTCTAAAAACTATTTTTTCTTTATTTTTGTGCATTTATATTAAAACTGAATTCTGTCACATATAAAAATTGATTATTTTAAAATTTATTTTGTATTTGTATGATTTTGGTTCAAATATTATAAACAAATCCATTTTATTTTGGTTTATTATAAATAATAATTGTAGTAAATATTTTGAACCTTGGTAAGAATAAAACTAGTAAAAGATGGTTAAAATTATGTGATAATGCCTAAAAATTCACCTAACACTTGTACATGTTTTTTTTGGATAAATATTTTTCTACCATAATAATATATGGTTATCAAATTTGGTAATTTATTTTCACTTCAAAATGATAATGATATAAATATTATTTAATGTATGGAATGAAAATCTTATATTACTATTTTTGATTAAATCTCCTTAATAATTGATCAGAGGGATAAAAAGTGGATTTTATTGGTTATACTGATCATTATAAATATGATTTTCTTAAATGTTAATTTATTTTTAAATTTTCATTATGGAATAATTACATTAACTTATTATGGAACACTGACTTGGTTCTTGTTCATGTAATACATAAATTAAAGAAATGATTTTGAAATACAATTAAACTATGAAATTTGGTTTAATTATTTTGTGAAAAAAAAAAGAATTAGATAAATTTTAAATTTTTGTAATTTTTTTAAATTGAATATTCTAATTCAATTAATATATTTTTTTCATTGATGTAAAACTTTTTTAATTGTTTAAAATGACATTAATTGTGTGTTATATTTAACAATATTAACTATAATGATTTAAAATTCATAAAATTCTTATATTTTGAAATGTATATGGAGAAATGTTTATTGAATAAACCATTATCCAATTATAGTTCTCTTTTCTAGTTATACTACCCTTCTATACTCTTAAAAAGTAAACAAATTTGATATCATGGTGATCATCATAAGAATTAATTGGGGGTTAAAACTAAAATATACATGTGAAAACATCACTAAAACATATAAAAATTTAGTTTATGCAATGTTTTCAAATCATCTTCATCCTAGATTCATTATTTTTAAACTTGGTACCACATGAACATGAATATTATTTTATATTAATTAAATTGTTTTTGTAATTCCAATAGTGTCCCACCACTCAATTATAAATGGTAACCTCATATCCTCCCTTACATACACCTTTTGAGAAATATGGTTTATCCAAAACCTATATATATATATCCTCCACATCTCTATCCACATCCAGGAATTCGTGGTTTTACCAAAATACCAATCCTATAATCCTTAAATATTAATCTAAAAGGAGATATCTGAGGAGAATGTATAATTCCTTACCGACCTATTTCATGTTTATTTCTTCTTCTACCCTATTCAAATATCATTTATCCATGATAAAATAATATAATTAGTTCCATAAATATAATTAAAATTTTTACCTGGTTGAGGTAAAATGATTTTTCATCTCTTTTTTTATCATATGGGAAATGATTACATTGTTTATGTGTACATCTAGATTACCACCTCCAATAATCACTGCGTTTCATTTTTCATCACCACCTCACAAGAAAGGTTATTATGATGGAATTAGTTAATATATTTTATATTAATGGCATGATTATCTTTCTATAATGATAATATATCTTATATTGTATTACCTTTCCTTCCATTGAAAAATTATAATGTCATTCATGAATATGTGTGGACTATCACCTCCATCAAGCGATGTTGTTTTCATCATGTATATATTTAATCTATAGTTATAAAATTTTATTTAATATATAAAAATTAAAATAATTTTATGATTTATAATTTGAAGATGAATTAATAAAGAACCATATACCAAGGTTATCATACAGAATATTTTTTGAGATTATATACTCAACATCCTCAAAATGAATGATGTAAAATTAACTATTCATGTAACTAAATAAAAGATCATCAAAATTGTCATAAAAGGGATAATAGTAATGGAATAAACATAAAATCTATCTTTATAAAGTAAATAACACATAAAATTTTATTATTTAGTAGTTAGATAATTTATGGCATTATATGATCATTAATGTAATATATTTTTCTTTAAATCCCTATTTTTAATGTTTTAATGTTTTTATTATATTTTTCCTCCATATCTATGTCCACTAAAATGTTTCAATAATTTAATTATTTACACCAAAATTACTATAAATGGTTTTTTAAACAAAAATTTATTTTTATTACAATATTTAAAAGGAAGTCATCCTTTTATCATTAAAATGAGGTACTTTTAATAAACTTATAAAAGGAATCATTTATTTTAATTTTATAGGATGAATGTAATTTACATCTATCATGAATTTTTATTTATTATAATCTTAATTTATGAATTTCCTTGGTTATTTTAAAATTAAATAATTTCTTAAATATTTTTTGAATTTATGATTTTAAATATTTTTCCTATGAAAGGGACATTTATCAATATTTTAATAAAAAAATTAAAATTTAATTGTTTATTTGGATTAAAGGATTTTGTATATGGTATTTTTGATGAAAATGTGTGACACTCAATGAGTTCATGGAATGGTAAAGTATTTGTGTACTAGAATATGGGTTAGTCTGGTACCACTGATATGATGTGTATGCCTAATATAGGTTATACAAAATGTGATCCTGATATATCTCCCTTAGGCATTGGGTAATGTTCCTTGACGTCAAATGAAATAATAGAGGAATAAACCAGGTATATTTCTATTATAGATTTAGATGGGACACTGTTAGTTTTTACAAACGTTTAAACAGGTTAGGAAAATAATGGTCTATGATTCCTACAATGCATTATCTATTTCTTTCGATCAGTATTAAAGGGGTTTTTGAGAAAAAAACTGTGTTTTATATATAGATATAATTTATATTATATTCTCAAATAATATTGTAAAAAAGGTAAGTATTTAATGGGTTTTAATTTTTTTTTCTTTTTGTATAGTGGATTTTTTCCTTTATATCACATACAATGGTTTTTTTTTCTCATCCCATTATTTTAAATTTTTCTCAAAGGGTTTAAGGATGAGTTGGATTAAAGAATAAGTCAAGTTGAAATTCATGTTGTTTTTTTATGAAAATAAATGATGTTTCATTTAAAAAAAATTATTATGAAAACAATATATAATAAATGGAAGTGTAAACTTTTAAATATATGTGTTTTTATGAAATAGTTGTGAACTAATTCTCTAAAACAATAAACTATAAAAATCCATGAATTGTAAAAAAAAGTGAATTATTTTCTAAGGATTCGATATTAAATAATTTTTTATGGTAATGTTATTATAGTTCCAATGTCTGATATGTCATTTTGATTTATGAAATTTGATAATATGAAACCTGGATCTGGAAATGAGTAATAAGATTTATGATATCATGGAAATAAAACAAATGGTATTGGGTGTAATACATTCCCTCGATGGTGTGGGGATTTTAGCATGGAATTATTCAATTATAGTGATAAGTCTCCGCAATAGATTACATATTTCTACATTTGTAAATAATGTAAAAAATAATAGATCTCTAATAAAAATAGATTCTACAAATGATAGGAAACTAGAGAAAATTAACAATAATAAGAAGAACACATGGTGATTTATGTGTATTTGGAATAATCCATCCATTAACGAAGTGGTTGATGAAATATCACTAAATATAGTTGATTAGTTACTAAGGATGAAAAATAAAGTCAATAAATCCATTCTTTAAATGACCATATTAATTAACTTGTTGTCATTGAAACCCATCTTGTTATAGTTCCCAGGTCCATATAGTATAAGAATCTTTTATAGTACCCTGTGATAGTGGGACTAATACTACTATTGTAACTCACATTAATGTATTCATTTAACTCAATGACATCATCATAGAGATCAAACTACAAAAATGTATTGGACATGTGTCCAGTATGAGCCATTAGTAATTTTCACAACTCTATGAAGTTAATCTCAATCCATCACTCCAATAGGAACCACCCTTTGGTAACATCCCCTTGAAATGGAATCTTATAGGGAAAAAACAGAGTATGTGAAACCTAAGGGAATGGAATGATATAGACCCTAATGGTGGTATACGGTGAATAATGGTTTAGTTTAACATAAACTTATTTATGTTTTAGTTGTTTATGGAATGTTTATTAGTTGTGAATATCTCTTCAATTTATGTAGTTATTTTATTATAGTATAAATATATGACATTAAGGTTCGATAATGTTATGAACATTCCATGGGGCCCATTCCAGGACTACCGCAAGACCACCAGCCATAGGAAAGAGTCTAGAAACTAGCCCTGAGTTGGAATATCCCAGAGAAATGGGAGGAATTTTCTTATGTACATGTACGCACACACACAACTCTAAGACAAAAATTCTTGAAAGTGAAAACACTATGTAAAAAAATTGAATATATGACAGTATGAAACTAAACGTAAATGGGGATAGAATACAAGCTCATCCAAAAAGGAAATGGAATAGTGAAATCCTCTAGGAATCCTTCATAGAATACCCTACCTGAAGGGTAGGTATAGAAACATTTCCAAAAGCCATAGAAGCAAACCTCGTCTATCGGGTCACTCTAAGAACCACCCGGCCACGGTCCACCATGGACTCCATGAAAGTGTTGATCTTCTCCACAAGACATGACACATTTAGGAAATGCTTGTGTTAGGTTTATTAAAATAATTCTTAATAGGGAAACCCAAAACACAAAGTAAAATTCCACAAAGGAAACACCACTAAAAAGATACAGTAAGCACAGTATAGGTATATTTCAACAACGCATATAACAAGAAAATCAAGGTATACTCATAATGGATTCCAATACTCAAGGACTCATCCACTTCCATCCATATAGTTCTACTCGTAGTATTTTTGATATTGGGAGATCTCTCTCCTAGAGTTATCTAATAGTAGTCACATTGAATATGTCTACCAAAACTATCCAAGAGAACAACTGGTCTTGATATGTCAGGAAGTTTCCCTGAGACATCCAATCTTTCTATGACATAGAGTTTCAATATCATAGCCAATATTTGGTTACATGATTATACTCAAGGCATGCTCATTGATGGAGAAATCACCCATCAAGATATGAATTCAAAAAATACCCTCACAAAGAGGTCTAGTTTATTTGGGTTGGGTCCAAAGACAACACACATAAAACTACATGAAGAAAAGTGGTCAGGTCAAATCCAGAAACAACGTATCTAATCTTGATACACAGATAGAGGATCATGTTCCCAGGGCTCACGGGGGGACACATGGACCTACTGGAAACATCATCCTAGATAACGGATAGGTGACAATGTAAATATTGGTCACACCTTCTCCAAAAACCCTATCTAATGTACCCCAAAGAGAATTGAGGATCGATCAGGCCTCTCAGTACGATAAATTCCCCAGCCCATTGAGTAAATTTCAAATCTAAACTGAGAAAACTCACTTTGGAATATGTGTCATCCTCAATGATTGGAATTAGATACTGCATCAAACACTCATAAGAAATACCAAAGGTATGATCTCAATCTCTATTGTCACCCTCTATGATGGGTTTGGGATCCTGTATAGATCCCTCGTTAGAATGAAAAATCGAATTCAACGATCCCCATATAGTCCAACTAAAAACTTACAAATCATTCTAAAAACCACCTCCTTATAAGGGTCCCAATTCCATAGTAAGCTCATAAAACAAATGTTACATTTGATAGATATATCAATTTTTTTGAAAAGGGGAAGATATAAGTCAAGGATGGGTCCAGTCCAATCCATCCTCGGTTAGATGAAATGACCTATTCCAGAATTCCCATTGGGATTTGATTGCTAGACTCAACCCACTTGACTTGGATTGCTGGGCTACACACGCTATGTCTTAGCCTACAATACCATTTGAACTAGCCTACTGAGGAGCTCTTTGGCCTGATTCTACTAGTCCATCCCACATCACAGGTGCCAGCCTCCTCCAACACATGGCTCGGCGACATGCCACTTCACCACAAGTGTTGGGGAACACCACCCCCCCCCCCAACTCGGTCCGTTCACATATACAATCAATCCTGCATGTATCTTGTCCACATTGGATGGTCAACACAGAAAATGTTGTTTCCTTCCATCCCCAGGGTTTCCTCTATGGGCCCCCACATACATTGATGCGTGCAAACATCATCCACTGCACCAAAACATGGTCACCACGGTGGTCCACCATCAGTTATCACTGTTCCAGTCATTGGAACCTCCATGCTGGTGGCCCCTTCCGCGGGCCACCTAATTCACTTTGATGCTATTATTGTTGATCCTAAAGATGTTCTGTGATCCTCAAGTCTCTAGCTTCACTATCGTGGCCTCGACTCCTTGTCATGATCCATCCTAGTGCAAAGATGTTCGAGTAGCGATCTCTCCCACACTACTTCGAACCATCATCCACCATCATCGTCGCACCTCCTTCGTACCACATCCATCATAAGTCCATGATAACAGATTGTTTCACCTAGAATTATTTTCACAATGATCGATTGATAGCTATTTGTTGAGTCACGGGCCAAATGACTATTGCTTTAGATGAACAAAGAACGTAGGGTGAAATGTATGAACCAATAAAGAGTAATGGACCTTTATTGATGTTCATGTCGGTCGTTGTTTATTTACGTTAGAATAGTTAATTAAAACCCAAAATAAAGGATAATAAATATTATATAAACGATCCCAAATAACCCCTCATGGTAAAACCCAACCCATAACATGCATGACCCTTGGATTTATTCATTGCTTGATTAATCCATTTTCTTTGTTGAGATAATGAATGGGGAAGGAAAATATATTAAGCTCACAACTGACCTCGATGTTTGGATCTGTTGTTGGTGTAGAATAGAGATGCACCACTGTCATTCATCAATCATTGATCATCGATCTGTGATCCGATATTGTCCTCAATTTGTTGCCATTTTTCGTTGAAAAATGAGAGGGAACAACAAACACATTTCTCCAGAGTTTATAAGGAATTATAAGGATATATCGTTTCCCATAATTCCTTTTTAATTATGGATAAAAGAAAACATGCTGACCAGATTACAGTTTTGCACCATCATAACACTATTTCATTTAAAAAAAATGGACTTACTCGTTTGTGTGATGATGTGTCACTGCATCACTACAAAAATTTGAAGACAAAAAGAAAAAATTAATTATGATTATTTTATTCTTATTTAAAACATCCAACAAATAACATTTATTGGTGACCCGCGTCGGTCATTGTTTGGACCTGCCTAAGGAAAATGCTACATTATAAACTCAATGGTGGTCTCAAATTTCTAATTCATCTAACAGTTTATTATTTATTAATACTTTAAAGTAAAATAATTATATTTTAATATTTTAATTACGATTATGTCCTTTTTGGGTTTTCTCACTGGAGACTTGCACCGATTAATTTTGTGTAAACCCATCACCTTGAATACCTAGGTACCCTCATATTTCTAATCTGGGACACATTTGAGAATTATTACAATTCTTTATTAAACCCTATTACACATGCTATTAAAAAAATAAGATTTTTCTTCAGGCCATTCTCAGCACACCATACCTCATAATTGCAAGCTCCCTTAATGAGTGGTCTCAAAATTTTCCCATAAATTTTAAAAATAATACTAGGAATAATCCTAATCATTTCATTTTCCCCACATTAAGTCAGTATGTCCCTGAAATGCAAAATAAGGGATACCCAAACAGATGAGATTATGTTCATGAACCTGAGCCCCCTGCTCCCACGTTCTCTTCAATAGATTCTAGTGCTACCACGAGGTACACACTAATGTAATTGACTACCCATTGAGGGTCCTATACTGCCAATCGTTCATCTACTTGACTAGAAAGCAAAGTGGTCATCCTGATCAGAATATATCATTTACAGGATTCCATAGAGTCGAGATATCTCTAGCATGTAGAGGCCTCATGATAATTCTATTGAACGCTTCTCCTTAAAATCTATGAAGTGTATAACATAGTGAGATAGTAAATGATTACTCGGATGGTATCATGTCCCCTTGATGTATGTGTTAAACATGTCACGAATTACATCGATATCCTTTCTCACACAAGTCCAAGAACCCCAAGAAATAAAATATCAACCCATTCTAAGAACAGGGGCTCGACACGGTGAGTTGAAAAACCAAGAAACTAATTCAAACAATAATTCATCTTTTATATCAACAGGTAATCCTAGCCTCAACCTATTCTATCATCCCTGGTGTCCACCTTCACACCCACATGCATATCCTGATGCATCTCACCACTTTAGGTGTCCAATGATACGATTGTGCGTCCTCTAAAAGGAATGACATACTCCCCAGCTTTTGTATATCCATTAGTGGCATTCCTTGTAGAAAATTGAGCATATAAATTCTCACTATCTTTTTCACTGATCTGTGTCTCCCTAACTCAATATAAGAGTGGAGGTGTAACAACCACCAACTAGAGGTACACATCACACTCTCTATCCATGAAGGATAACTATAATGAGGAAAAATTCTCTATTGCGTCATTAAATGACTATGAACTAGATCTTTTATTGAGATAATATTCTAATATCCTTCCCTTACCAAGATTATAGACTCTCTCCAAGTCATGGTTCTAGATGAACTCTAGTCAATGCATCTGCCAAAAGTTTAGAACCTTCTGATTGAAGATATACATAAGACATTTGTGGTCTGAGTAGATGATAAACAACCATCCCATCATGTAGTGTTGGAAATCGTCAATTCGATGACTAGTGTTTAAAACTCAGGATCATTGGTTGCATAGTTTTACTCATATGATCTCAACCTAAGGGAGCCATAAGAAATTATCACATGCCTCTACATAAAGAAACAACCAAGTCAAGACCCTAATGCATATCAGAACACTATGTACTAGAATCCCTCCTCGGGAAAACTCATTATCAGGGCACTCAGAAAACTATGTCTTAACTACTGAAATGCCTTTGATCACCTTTCTATCCATAATAATGGCATCCCCATTCAAATGGTTGAATTTTTCATTGCCCCGTTGGTAGTGGGTAGTCATTATCCTTGTTCACTTATTTATTATTCTAGTAATCCGCACATATCCTCGAACACTGGGACGTACTGTGCCATTCCTTTGCTAGTCATCCACCTACACCCTCAGTTCATGAAGCTATATGAAATCCATCTGATATATTGATGCTGATATTGGTTCCTTATGAAGGTGTAGAACAATGAAGAATTCTATCTCTATATGGGGATGTAAACCTAGAAACCTATTCTATAAAGACATCATCGTACTCTTACAATACCACTGAGAACTGGAAACTCAAAACATCCATTGTCTTGAGAGTAAGGATAGAGAACATCAGAGTGATCAGATACACCCTCTCATGCATGATTTGATCATGTTATTCTTTGGTTTCCTTCTTCACCAGCTAGGGAAAAAACATTCCGTTGTTGCGGACATACCACACCCAATTTCCTAAAACATTAAATTTGAGCATAGATTATCGATAACCAATCCATACCGAAAATGATGTTGTAAGGGCTCGAAGCTACCTCTAGAAGGTTCCAAATGAAACACTTGACTCAAGATTTAGATCACTCTATCAGAGCTTGTTTGATTATCTAGTCTCCTTCCATATTTATCTATAGTCATAAGGGTCAATTCAATAGTTCAATTGGAAACTCCATGTCTTGACAAAGATCTGTGATAGGGAAGAATGATTAGAACATGTGCCTATTAATATGGAAGCTACGTGTATTCATTGATTGTGACTCGAATCATTCTGAGAGTCGTTGGGTTATATGTCTTGACTACATATAGCTACCCCTTACCCTATCCTCTAGCTCCTTAAGCCTTGTTTGGTCCAGATGGGGATGGTGGTGGAAACATATTGAAATGTATACACCCTCCTGCTACTCTATCATCTCCTCTTATATGTATTTCACCCTATTGTCCCATATTTTCATGTCACTATCTTTACCTCAGTGGACGGTCCAGTATTTCCATGTTAACAACATGACGGGTTGGACAATCTATAGCGATATATCCCCTACAGTCGTATAAAAACCATTTCCACTCTATAGGTTGGATGGATTCATCCAATGATATCTGAGCTGTAGATCCCCAATCCCCGGACCTCATCTAAGAAGTTCTCACCTATCCTTATGTCTAAGACTGTCATCAGCTTCAAACCCCTAGGGTCTCTGCTCCTACATTCCCACTACTGACATACACTGGTTGTATCCTCTTATCCTAAGGACATTCCACCACAAATGCTCTCTCTATAACCCTATCATATAGAGTAATGAACACATTAATGAAACTAGATCAGATGTCCCTAATCACACCTCAATCAAAGGTCTGAGCCTGAAGTACTAGTCATGTATCATATCCATCGAGTACCTAGACAGGTTGTTATAACTCGATGAATAATCAGATACTGACTTGTCATCCTTCCGAAAATGTATAATCTCTTGGACATCCATATCCATTATATTTTATGATTAGATCCCCTTCTCTGACAAAGGTTCACAAAATCGATCCATGGTTGAGTCACATCATTTTATGATAGGGTAATCAACTCCCCCCCCCCCTTTTCCTTGTTGATCTATGTAAAAATCTCACCCATAGAACTTCCATCTTATATAATGGTGTCCTAAATTGATAGAAAACTCATTCACCACCTCAGGTCATTTTTAGATGCTTATGAGTCAGTATTTCCTCAAAACCATAAGGGTATCTATCACTGAAACTCATGATGTGATCTCAGACCACACATTATATCCCTAGGTACTACAAGTATCATATGCTACTCCACATGTGGTGGTATAACAAGCACACCACTAGAAGGTGATGTATCTCATAAAAATCTATCTTCTGATCTCATCACCTCATAGATCACCTACGAGCAGTTTTGAAGATGACTCTGATCCTTGGGGTGAATGTTACCAAATTAAGAAGAAGGTATTATAGCTTCTTGAAAAACCTGATTAACCTAGTGAATCAATAAAATAATTAGATTTTACTGGACTTGTGGACTTAAAGATACATGATAATAGTGTAGTCTCTATGGTGGAGAAATCTCATTTGTAGAGATCTTTCATGAAGCTCCAGCAGTTGATGGATTTGAGGCTAGAACAATTTCCACTAGTATAACATTATCAAATTCTATAATGGATTTGTAGATGAGGGTTATTGATATTGTGGAATATCATGTGGCTGAGAAAGAGAAAATGGAGATGCATTCTTCTTATAAATGGACTGGTTAACATATTGGTTTTATTTTCAGTGATGAGATTCCAGATAACATTCATATAGAATTGGAATCTTCAGTTTAGAATCAATAAGTTATGATGACAGAAGCTCCTACTATTTTTCAATATGATGTTTTTGTTCAGAGAACTGTTGATCATAAGTACGTGTCTTCTTCTAGTGTTTAATAGTTTTTTGGTTAATAGGTCATTACTGCATGGAGATCTAAGTTGTCTAATGATACCCATGATGTGGTTTTTGTTATTATATATTATCCTTTGGTTGGGTAGTCTTCCGCAAAAATGTTATTTTCTACTCTTTCATATATGTAGTCTGACCCTAATATGGATCAATGGGGAATGTCTAAATCACTATAAAGAGTCCCCAAAATTATGGTAGACTAGAGGTTCAAATTAATTTATATCATAAAGGATCTATGCTATATCAAGTAAAAAGTGAAGTATTATTAGAAATGTTTTACTCTATAAGAGTGCTACATTAGAACCTACTGCTCCAGGTTCTTCTTCTATTCCAGTGGATGTATTCACACAAGGTGAATTTTATGATTTTTTTAAAAATATGTGTTATGAATTTGATGTAAAATTAATAAATAATCCTCCTCACATAATCTAACTGTGGAGAAATATTCTAGATACATATTTGAGTAGTTACTTACCCACATTTAACCAATAATGATGCATTATATTTTGAGGTAGAAGTTGAGAATAGGATAATCAGTGGTGATGTTCAATCTATAATGAATTTTCATTAGGAAATGAAATATGATTTTAAAACATCATTGGAAGAGATTATAAAATCCTTGATGATAACACTTTATATACTTATGTTTCTTTTCTTCATCCTCCCCCAAAACATGATATTGATATGATATAATCAATTGTCAAAGACAGGCTGAGAGCTACCTCGTCCAGTGCTTCTGGTAGTGTCACTAATCAACTGAAAGAGACCCTAAGAACAATTAGATATAGCTCTAATCATGTTCCCAGGATGATTACTAGCTATTCCCATGACATAAAAGCAGGACAAGAAACTTTTACCTAGGATATTAAGTATTATCTATCGAGGAAATATTCCATGCATGAAATGGATAAAAATATCAAATTCTTGGTTAAAAATTTGAGGATACCCCCTATGATTGAAGCCTTTATAGATTAAGTAAAACTTTTTAAAAAGACGAATCCTTTTTTGAATAGGTTTATAGAGGATAATGATGATTTCATTAGAGATATGGAATTCAGTGGTCATATTATTATATATATCATAGAACTCATCAATCTATTTATTCATGTTCATGGCCAAGATGTTGTGGATTAGTTAGAAAATCTAATTAATAATTATTTATCTTTCTAACCTGGACATGCCTATAACGTCTCGGTTCCGGAATCCACCAAGAGGCTCCCTGTACCCGGTTGGTCAAATGGCCTCAAGCACATTTCTCCGAATACCAAAGGCTGCCGACTAGCATTGAGGGCTTGGGGCATGATAGTGGGGAAACTATACCCTCATGGGAAGAGTACACAGTATAAGTAACAACACATACAAAAGTGGAAGTAGTAAATATACAACAACAATAATAGTGGAATACTGATAAATAAACAACTGGAGTATAAGTATATGTAAATGATTCATGATACATATATGTCTAGGAAAATATCCCAACAAGTCGCAATGCTAAATACAGTACTAAAAAAGTAAAAAAGAAAAAAAAATAGATGAGAAACTCCCCCGCATCACAAGCCTCAGATTGGTCCCATGCTCTCCATCTCTAGTGAAATAAAGAAAATTGAAGTAGAAGGGTGCTTTCTATTATCTATACCTACAACAATATAATCTGTTTGGGCCCAAAAGCATGACCCAAACAGGGTGTGAGATAAAATTCCCAGTAAGCAACCACCCAAAGATCTATGCCTAATAGTCAGTGAATATATGGCAGGTAAATGTATAGAAACAGTAAACAGGAAGGTACCATGCAACAATAATCCACCGTTCCTAGCATATAATTTACAAACCGCTAACCAGCCACACAAGCAAGTATAACAAACATGTAAGCAGCCACAGAAGCAAGTAAAATAAACAGGTAACCCTCTGGGTAGTTCTCACAGCCTAACCCCTATGGTTCATCCTAGAAGCACTAGCAACCATTTGAGAGGTACACACAGTCTCACCCCACTGGTTTAGAAAAATAATCGACTCTATGAGGAATCACTCACCATCAATTCCTCCTATACTCTCGTATCAAACTAGAGGAACTTTGGGGAAGCACTCAACTTCTCATTCTCCCCGTGTCCCGCATCGATGAACCACAGACACTCTGAGGAAGCACTCAATGTCAATTCCCCCTACGACATCACATCGTAAAATTAAAGACACTCTAGAGAAGCCCTTATGTCCATTCTCCCAATGTTCTACTAATATAGGTTCTCACATCCCTGTGTGAAATCAACAAGTATCGCATCACATAACGGCCAAATTATCCTCAAGAACTACTTCGATACCATCTACAACATCTCATCATGGAAGAAAAGTCATACCATCCTACAACTAAGCATGGAACTGGAAGTATCCTGAAAGGAAAAACTAGACCAAATGATCATAAATAGGAAAAGATGCATGGTAAAAGCTTCCAAAGCATAGTAAATTACCCAATTCACAGACAATAACCTCTACTCAACCATATAAGCAAAGTAGGCAAACAACAATGGAAAAACAGGAAACACGCAATACCCTGTTCAAGGGTATTAGTGGAATTTTCACAAAAACACAAAGACTTCCAACAGAAAGGCACAAACCACCTACCTCAACGTTAATAGATTGATATACTTGAATCTCGAAGCTAGAATCACCTTAGAACATCATAGATATAAGAAAACATCCATATCCCTCAACCCACGATTACTTGAAAAGGATGAGGAATTGGGAAACGATGCTATATGAGAAGGAAGAGCTTACCGTTGCAGTTCTAATGCAATCGACAAAGATCAATTCAGAGAACAGACTAAGGATTGGGGGTTCGTTGAAGATTTTAGGTCATACGGAACACTCTCAGTTGAAGAAGCTGGAGAAGAATATAGTTATATGGTTAAGACGGGACCCCGGTGAATTTAGTGAAAAAAGAAAGTACTCGGAATGTACTTTTAAAGTACACTGCATATACTAGGATTTTATGTACTCCGCATTAGGTGGCCTCTATAACACCCCTAAATGGAAATGTGTGTGGCCATGACACGACCAACACATGGCCTCGAGCAGTAATGATGTACATGGAATGTACTAAGAAAGTACACAGCATGTACTTCAAAAAATTTCTAGAAACTCTCCTTTTCTAAAAAAATCTAAAAAACAGAAAAACATTGCTGAAAAGAGGATTAGTGTTATTAAAAACACCCCCCCCCCATTAAATAAATTCATCCCTGAATATCCCTAGAAAGGCATAGAAGAAGAAACCCCGAACAACTCGGGCCACTGAGATCGTACATCGGCATCCCTCTCCCAAGTCTCATCCTGTACTTTCCCATGCTGTCGTAGCACCTGTACAAGAGGAACAGACCGGCCATAGAGAACCTTTGTACTGCGATCGACAATCCGGACAGGATGCTTCTCAAACGATGCATCTACTTCGAGCTCAACCTCATCAGGTTGGAGGACATGAGACGGTTCTGAATATTAACGACGAAGATAAGAAATGTGGAAGACGTTGTGCATAGCCCGATACCTATGAGATAACTGTAGCCGATAGGCTTCCATCCCAACTCTCTCCAACACCTCAAACGGCCCGACCTACTATGGTGAAAGCTTACCCTATCTCTAAATCCTCTTGTGTCCCAACCTCGGTGCGACATGAAGGAAAACCTGATCCCTGACCTCGAACTCCAGAGGTCGTCTCCACTGATCAGCATAAGACTTCTGTCAAGACTGCGCTATTTCCATCATCTTCTGAATCAACTCTATCTGCTGCGAGGTCTCCAAAAAAAGACGAGGTCCTTGAAAAGCTGCTTCTCCCATCTCCATCTAGCATAAATGTGATCGAAATGGCCTACCGTACAAAGCCTCGTAAGGTTCCATCTGAATAGACTCATGAAAAATGTTGTTATAGGTGAACTCCACAAGAGGTATATGCTTCTCCCAAGAACCTCCAAAGTCTAGAATGCAAGCTCAGAGCATATCCTCAAGAACCTGAATCATACGCTTGGACTGGCCATCTGTTGGGGGATGGTATGTTGTACTCAAAAGTAAATGTGTACCCAATGGCTTCTTAAACCCCTGCCAGAATCATGGAGTAAAATGCACATCCCTGTTTGAAACGATGGATTGATGAACTCAATGAAGACGTACAATCTCTCAGATGTACAACCATCCCAGCTCATCAACACTGAAGGTCTCCTTGATTGATAATAAGTGAGAAACCTTCGTGATTCTGGCAATGACAACCCATACTGCGTCATTCCCTCAAGGAGATCTCGGAAACTCGGTGACGATGTCCATCACAACATCATTCTGCTTCCACTTAGGAATGGGTAACTGCTGTAAATGTCTTGTTGGTCGCTGATCTTCCACCTTCACCTACTGAAAAGTGGAACACCTTATGAAAAACCATCAACAACTCTCTTCATACCTGGCCACCAATACTGGCAGTGTAGATCATGATACAACTTAGTGACGCCAGGATGAACTCCCCAAACTGAGGAATGAAAGTCCCACATCAGCACCTCACATATGTCTGCTGGCACCCATACGCGTCCCTGGAAATGCAAGATCGCATCCTCGCCCACTGTCCATCCAGGAAGAGGGTCCTCTCCTAACACACACTCTCACAGGAATCATCCTTCTGAGTCTTATAGCTACCTCATTTAGACCCGATCAGGAAGTGTAGATATAACAGCTAAAGAAGATAGATAATTCTGCCCCTATCTGTCATGCACCTCCAAATGCATCTCAGAGAACAGATCCATAAGATTTCACTCATTGATGGCCTCTTGAACTGCCTGTATCTGAGTCCTCCTGCTCAATGCATTGGCTACTGAGATTCCCTTTACTGGAATATAATAAATCCAAAAGTCAAAGCACTAAAGATTCTAAACCCACCTACACTGTCTCAGATTCAGATCACGCTGGGTGAAGATGTACGTGAGACTCTTGGGGTTAGTGAAAACAACAAAGTTATCTCCCTAAAGATAATGTCTCCAACACCATAATGAATTACAACTGATGCAAGCTCGAGATCGTGCATCAGGTAGTTCCTCTCATGTGGCCTCAACTGCCGAGACCCATACACAATGACTCCATATCCCTGCATAAGCACAACTCCTTGATCAATCCCTGAAGCATCGTAGTAAACAATATAGCTCTTGCCCGGCTCTAGCAAGACTAGTAATGGTGCTGAAGTCAATAATCCTTTCATCTCTTGAATGGTTGACCCACAAGAATCTGACCATAAGAACTTCACCCCTTTCTTGGTCAGACCTGTCATCAGTGCTGATAAGCGTGAAAAGTCATGTACGAAGTGTATGCAGTATCCAACCAGCACTATAAAACTCTGTACCTTAAAGACGTTCTTCGGATTCTCCTAGGAAACTACTACTCTCACTTTCTCTAGGTCCACTGATACTCTTGTCTCTGAGATAACGTGACCCAAAAAGTGGATCTGATCTATCCAAGAGTGGCATTTAGAGAGCTTAGCATATAACTGATGCTCTATTAGTGTACTCAGAACGATCTCAAGATGTATGGAATGGTCATACTGAGTGTGAGAGTACACCAAGATATCATCTATGAATACCACCATGAAATAGTCTAAGTATGTACGGAACACTCGGTTCATCAGTTCCATAAAAATAGCAGGGGGTTCGTGAGGTCGAACGGCACAACCATATACTCGTATAGACCATACCTTCTCTTGAAGGCAATAAAAGGTATATCTTATGGTATAACGCACAACTAACGATAACCGGACCTCAAAAAAATCTTCAAGAACACTCGGGATCCACAAAGCTGATCAAATAGATCATCGACCCTGAGCAAAGGATATTGGTTCTTGACCATCAAATGGTTCACCATCCAATAATCCACAGAATTCTAAGGGTATCGTCTGCCTTCTCCACAAATAGGATAGGAAAACCCCACGGAGAAGTACTGGGTCATATGAAACCCTTTGCCTGCAACTCCTCTAACTACTTCATGAGCTCTATAAATCAGGTGTAGTCATCCTATAAGGTGGAATGGACACTGTTTCCACTCCTGGAACATGCTCAATTGAGAAGTCTACCTCACACTCTGGAGGAAATCCTAAAAAGTCCTCTGGAAACACATCCCTAAAATGATCCACCATTGGAGTAATGTCTATCATTGAAGTCCCCTGGTCATCCAGATATAGACTAGAAATCTGGGTTGTAACTCCTCCGAGTATATAATGCTATGTTCCTGATCGACTAGCCTGGACATCCCACTCCCCCCGATGAAGAAAATATCCACCCTCTGGCGATGTGGAACTCACCCTGCAGCGATAATAGTAGACGACTTCATGGAAGGGAACTAGCCAATACATTCTGAGAATGACATCATAGCCTATCATCTCCAGTACATAGAGGTCCCATAAGAAGTGACACCCCGCTACCTCAAGAGGGTACTCTCTGCACTAACATACACTAACCGTTCTAGTCCTCAATGGTGTGTCTAGATTCAAAGTACCTGTAGAGGAAAAGATACAGACACAAAGACTCTCCACAATAGAAATAGAGATAATGCTATGGGAAGCCCCTGTATCAAAAAGAGAAGAAGATAAAACTGAGGCTACTAAGATCGTACCTTGAACTATAGAGGGTCTGAGATCCTTCTCCTGCTGGGTCTGCTCCACTGCAAAAGCCCGACATGTACCACGGTCTTGTGGCCCTGCCAGACTGCTCTGAGCTGATCCGCCCTACTTTTGCTAATAGACCGGTGACTGAACACCCCGGCCACGACCTCCACCTTGGCCTAAATGGCCGGAAGAACTCCAGTTCCCATACAAGTGAGAAACTGGTGGTGCTACTCTTGAATGAGGAGTCATGGATGAACCCCTGTCACCAGCTGCTGGTGAGAAAACCTGAAAAAAGTTCTGAAGGTGACCCGACATGCCGCAAGTTTGGCACTCCACTGGGTCTCTCTGGCACTGCGGTCTCATATGTCTAGCCCTTCCACACTGGTATCATATAACCTGGCTACCGAAATATGCGTCTCACCACCTCAGATCACAGTGCATAGACTCCCTACGGCACTTCCTGCAATCAGCTGGTGAAGTACTAACTTTGGAAGCAGAACCACCCTAGTTATCAACTCAAGAATCTCTCAGATTGTGCTCTTCAATCAGTTCCTAGTTGACTATGGAAGTGATAGAAGTCAGCCTGAATATATTCACCTGTGTGTTGATCTCCCATCTGAGGCCATCCTCAAACTTCGTTACCATGAAAAACCCCATCTGTGATCTAGAGGGGTTTGAAATGATGAAACTAGGTGAAATGAGAGGAATACTCCATGATAGAAAGAGTACCCTGCTATCAGTTCATGAACTCCCGGGCTCGGTCAGCCATCCGAGTCTCCGGATATAAGTAGTCGTAAAAGATGCACTGAAACTCCTCCCACACCATAACCTACTGATGACCCACTTGTGTGATCACGTTCAGCAACCTCTTGGAGGAGTCTCGTAGCATGTAGGTAGTGAGTTTGACCCGCCATTCTGGAGGCGTCTTTTAGATGATTGAAAATCCTTATCATGGATTCTAGCCATGACTCTACAGCCTGAGGTCCTCCTTCACCTGAAAAGGTGGAAAGATGATGCTACTGTAAAACCCACATCAAGTCTACCATTATTGATGCACGAGGCAGTGCTCCTTAGAAGGTCTGAATCATCCTCATAAAGTCTTACCTAAACTGCGCATCAATGCCTTTAACTGGTATCACCGATGTTGGAAAATCCGGCACGACATGAGGATCTGCGAGAAGTCTCTGATTAGCCATATTCAGTGTCGGATCACTGCCTATAAACTAGCATGCAACCAGAGGACGTCTTAGTGCCATGACACTGCAAGGTCAAAAGCACACTTTAGATCACATTACCAGGGACTGAATACTAGGAGTGTTAGAAGGGAATAGGGGAAATAAAGAATTCAAAACTTACAAAACATGACTACATGGTGTGTATAAAGACTACATGATGTGTTCCCTTAAGTCATTTACATGGGTGTGTACTTCTACCTAAACTGGTCCTGTAACACCCCATATACACGGCGTGTTGTTCCAACAAAATGTGTGTACTTGAATTCTATTCCCTGCCCAAGTCCTTTTACATGGTTAAGCCACACGGTTCCCCGAAGACAAAACTACATGGAGTGTTCAGTGTAGGCATGATGCATACTTGACATTCCTTACCTGGCCCACGTTGTTAGTGAAACGGCCTAAAACATGGCTAACACAACACGATGTGTTCCAAACGGACACTTAATGAATGATAAAGCGTAACACTGACCCCTGTTGTTCGTGACATGGTCGGTTACCTAGATTATATGACACAACGTGTAAAATTCAGACACAGCGTGTATGAGAAAATATAATCGGACCCGTGTTTTTCGTGACACGGTCGGGGTACCTATATCATTGTACACAACATTATAAACTAGTACAAAACGTGTTCCTATGAGATTTTTTAAATACCTATGTCCCTGCTTGCACAGTCATTGACATGGCTATAGACTACACGGCATGTAACCAAAAAGTAGACACCGTGTATTCTGGGTTTTTAGGACAGTAGCCTCAGAAACTACTCTGGAGCCTAGAAAACATAGAAAACCAACATTAAGGTGAAAATTTTTGACTGTTGGGGGCCCATACTCTCCATGAATCAATGATTGGATTCTTATACAAGTTACAAACAAGGTAAATAGGTCAATGATCAACCAAAGTTTGGTCTATGAGGGCCCATTACACCTCAAGACCCTATGTTTGGCGTCCATATAAGTAAATCACTGTACAATCAAATTCTCTATCAAACAATAGAGATTTTATCAAAGCATCTATCACAACAGCATGCAAATTATATAGAACATTTATTTTAACAACATATAATTTCTAATGTATCCTATATGACATGGAAAGAATGAATGAAAAGTGATTTCTAGCAAGTTCCTACAAGATGCATGAGATGGAATAACCTTATCTCATTGGGTTGCGACATAAATAGAACCGCAATAACAACAACAGTAACAACACAAATCATGTGAATCAACCAAAGGTGAAATCAAATCAACTGTAAAATCGAAAACCGCTAAAATTACAAATAACGAGGTAGTATGGATTTTCCATGTACACAAGTTAGGTACTCTTGGGCATAGATTATTACCAAGTACGTATTCCTTCCTATCCTTGGCTAGGCTCCAAACATTATGTCTAGAGAAAAGAAAACCTCCACTAATATCACATTGTAACATCCTAGTTCCGAAATCCACCCAGAGGTTCCCCGTACCAGGTTGGTCAAATGGCCTTATGCACATTTCCCCAAATGCCGGAGGCTGGAGGCTAGCAGTGAGGGCCTTGGTGTGATAGTGGGGAAACTATGCCCTCATTGGCAGAGCACACAACGAATGTAAAAACACATACAATGGTGGAAGTAGTAAATATCCAACAACAGTAACAGCAGAATACTTATAAATATACAATTGGAGTAGAAGTATATGTAAATGATGCATGATACATATATGTCTAGGAAAATATCCAAACAAGCCACAATGCTGAATACAGTACTACACCAAAGTACAAAAGAAATACAACAAATGAGAATCTCCCCGGCATTTCAAGCCTCGGCTTGGTCCCATACTCTCCATCTCCAATGCAATCAGGAACCTGAAGTAGAAGGGCCCTTTCCCTTATCTATAACTGTAGTAATATAATCTGTTTGGGCCCAAAAGCATGACCCAAACAGGGTGTGAGATAAAAATCACATTAGGCATCCACCTGAAGATCTGTTCCTCATAGTTAGTGAATATATGTCAGGAAAAATTACAAAAATATTAAACAGAAATGTGTTCGGCATCAAAAATCAACAATTCCTCGCATATAATTTACAAAAAGATAGGTATCCACATAAGAAAGGAGAAAAATAGGTAAGTATCCACACAAGAAAGTAAAACAGACAGGTAACCCTCTAGGTAGTTCTCACATATTAACCCCTATGGTTCAAACTACAAGCACTACCAACCCTCTGGGAGGCACACACAATCTCACCCCACTGGATCAGCTAAATAATAGACTCTCTGAGGAATCAATCACCTTCTATTACCCCGATAGTCTCTAATAATACTAAAGGAACTTTGGGGAAGCACTCAACATATCATTCCCCGTGTGGCCCGTGTCGAGGAACTACAAACAGTCTGAGGAAGCAATCAATGTCAGTTCCCCCAGTGGTCTCACATCATAAAATTAAAGACACTCTCGAGAAGCCCTTACGTCCATTCTCCCTATGGTCTACAACACAATGTTCTCGCATCAATGTGTAAAATCAACAAGTATCGCATTGTGTAATGGCCAAAGTATACTCATGAAATACTTGGCTAGAATCTACAGTAACTCTGCATGGATGAACAGTCATACCGTCCTACAACTAGGAATGGAACTCGCAATAGCCTAACAGGAAAAATTAGACCTAACGGTCATAAATAGGATAACATGCATGGGAAATGAACCCAAATCAAAGTAAATTAACCTATTCAAAAACAATAACTTCACTGAAGAATATAATCAAATCATGCAAACAACTACTGCACAAACAATAAACACACAACACTTCATTGAAGGGTATTGGTGGAATATTCACAAATACTCAAAGACTTCCTACAAAAAGTCACACACCACCTAACCTGATGTTAGGAGATTGATATACTCGAACCTCAAAGCTTTAATCTCCATGGAACGTCATTGATCTAAGAAAATGTCCTCAACGCTCAACCCACGATAACATGAGAAACAAGAGGAATTTGAAAATCAAGCTCTAGGATAAAGAAGAGAGTACCGTTGCGGTTCTAATGAAATAAACAATGGTTGATTTGGAGAAAATATGGAGGCTTGGGGGTTCTTCAATGATTCATGGCCGTATGGAACACTCTCGGTCAATGAAGCTGGAGAAGAAGATAATTTTGGGGTTAAGACGCGACCCTGATGCATTTAGTGAAAAAACTATAGTACACGGCATGTAGTTTTAGAGTACACAGCGTATAATAAGATTTTCTATACTTTGTTTTAGGCGGTCTCCATGTCACCCCTACATGGTCCTGTGTGTGGCCATGACACGACCAACACACTGCCTCGAGATGCAATGAAGTACATGGTGTGTACTCAGAAAGTACATGGAATGTACTTCAAAAATTTCCAGAAACACCTCTTATCTCAAAAACTCTAGAAAAAGGAAAAAAATACCTAAAAAGAGGTTCTATGTTCTTACAATACCAATGGTTCCCAAATATATATACTAGATACTTTCAACAATTCCATATTGATCATGTGCATGTTGTTCACCTGCTCATGCCTATTTTGTCTTGGAAGATTTTCACCTTCGGTCTCTCAATAGTTTTTCTCATGACCCTCCATTTAATCTACCATAAGCTCATCTTAGTACCTCATATTTGAATAAATTTATGTCTAATGAAAATTATCCAATTTACACCTCTCATAAATCATGAACCTTTCATTTTGTTGGATTATACATTTTTTCTCTGATGGGAATTGGGTTGTATGAAATTTTTTGTAATCATTTTAGACGACTCTGATATTTATTATACTTTTATTTATATTTGTTTTTATACTTATTTTCATTACTTTTTGTATAATCCAAAATTTATTTGAATTATTGTTATGGCATATTTTTTTGTTTGTTTTGGAGAATGATTTTGAATTTTTGAGTTATTATAGGGGTGTTTCTATGTTATCATTGATTCTATCTGTTTTTAGTCGTTCTTTCTCTAATGTATGATACTTGCCTTTGAAACTATATTATTTTATTCAATATCTTCTAAACATACTGTGAATGGTGTACCTAATTTATACTACCTTTAATGACATATTTTTACATTTATTATATTCCTTAATTCCATGATTTGGGATCATAAAAATAGGGAAGATTATTGTCCTCCTTGTTTTAATGATAAAAAAATCATGATTCTAATGATACTAATGAATTATTATTTTCTATAGCTATCTTATATTATAAGATATGTGATAAATTTTCCTATGTATGAGTCACTTCCAGTCACTGCTAAGGATAAGACACTATTGTGACTGACACCACCATCATGGAAATATTACATGTTTGAGAAACCAGTATACGATGTACCTCTGGAGTAGCAAAATGATAATCTATGAGAAACTATCAATATGGAACACTGATAGGATTTCATCCTATAAGAATAAAAAAAATTTAAGATATACCTCCTGCTAAGGTACCACTAGTTTCATACCACCAAACATTAAATTTTTCTTTATCTATGAAATTTCATGTACCATTCCACTAGAACAACATACGACCAAACTATAACACACCGTCTGATCAAGACACCTCCAGACTAAGCCGCCGCTACTATTTTCATAACATACTCTTTTATAATATTATTAATGGATATATTTATTGAATTTAATTCCAATTATTATTTTAAAAATTGTATTTTAAATGGTCAAAATAAATAATAGAAGAGAGTTCTAGAACATGAAGTACGAGGAAGCAGTCAATCTGGATATCCTTCAAGTAGCTATTGATAAAGAGTATAGCACACTCCCTCATGAAATATAAGATAGAAGGATGTAGAATGAAACTAATGTGAAAATGATAATATCTCTTTCTCGTTGTAAAAACCAAGAGATAAAGAGTCAAACTGATGCATCTGGTGAACATTCTATTGAGGTAGAAAAATCTAATTCACAACCACTACATTCCTCTAGTCAAAAACACAAGTATTTGGAACACTATTCTTGAGGTGTTGTTCAAGGTATCCCGACTCTATTTTCACTTCAAATCAAATAATGAGTCATAAGTTGCATTGAAACAATCATAGAACATATAAAATCACTTAGATATTGCTATTTTATATTATCTTTATTAAATTTTTTGTTGTGAGTGATATACTTTGTATTATATACCCTCACTGTCTCCTTTACTAAACTAGAATATACTTATATATCTTCTTATATTTCCTTTCACATGTACTCCCATCGGTAATTGTGGTAGAGGTACATTATTGTACTGTTTATTTTATCTACCTTATATAACTTTAGAAGACGTCATGTGTGGCCTGGACTGTTTTAGGCATTTTTTCAAACCTAATACAAGTTTTGGATCAGTTTTTTAATTTCATATAAACTTCTTGGTGAAAGGTGGTAACCAAGTGGAGAATACTATTTCAAGACTTCATACTAAACCTCTTATATCAAATTTATCCTCTCAGAGCTTTAATTTCATTTTACATTATTTTTGCATTAAAATTGAAAATTGTTTTAACTGTAAACAAAATATATATACATTGAGATTTTATCTTATTTTGCATTCATATAGTATTTTTATCATGTAATCTAATATCAAAGGATCTAATAATAAAGTATAATATTTATTCAAGAGTAATAAATATTTATATAAATATTTAGAAATATTCATATCTATAACCTACTACATATTTTTGTAAACATAGTTTTATTTATATCATTTAGTGTATTTCAAAATTTTCCATTTTAAATTGAACCTTTTATTGGGTTTTGAATTCACCCACCCCACCCCTCTCGAGATACTCACATAGAACAAAAATTTTAATATATGTTTGTTTCAATAAATATAATGGAATTTTAATTATAAAATTATGAAATTTTTATGTCATGATTGAGATATTTTAAAATAATTAATACATGTATAATATGGAAAATAGAAATGGATAATGTTTACCAAATGTGTACAATATTGGATTCTTTTATATTGATATTATTTATATTTGAATTGTTTAAAATGAATAAATATAATGTAAAATTGTTATAGATGGGTAATAAAGATATCACATAATATATGTGGAATTACGTTCTGTATATTGAGTTTAATGAAACATATTTTCATTTATTTTGTGTATCTAAATAATATAATGTTAATTATTTATTTTTGATAATGATATGATTGCTAAATGTTTGAGTTATGCATAAATAGGAATTACTAAATCAAATAAAATTTTGATTTTTCATAATTATATGTTGATTAGATTAGAATTTTTATAAATATTTAATGAAAGAATATATGAGTTTTGTGGTTTAATTTATACATGTTTTAGATATATAAATTTTTGCAAACGGTTTTTAAAAATCATAAAATAGTTGTGGATACTGGATTAATAGATTAAATAATGTAACATGGAATATATTATTTGTAAAAATCATGAATTAGATTCATAATGGGATATTTTGACTAGTGTAAAAATGTATTTTTCATAATTTAATTGTTTACCATTTATTATGATCGTGGTGATAATAGAATATGACTGTTTGATTTGGAAATGAGTAAGAAGAATTAGATTTTATGTTCAATTGGTTAAAAAATAATTTTTTTCAATATATGATAATTGTGAATATGAATTTAGTATTCAATATTTTTTTATTGAGGTATATTTTTGTAATGAAAATTTAATTACATTCATATGATTATTAGGTTAATGAGATTTATATAAAGGTGTGGAATGATGAGAGCATAATAGCTTGCTAATTTTTTTTGTAATGATGAAATTTATACATATAAAAGAATGTATTGTTTGGTTTTAATTTCAGGTGTTTGTTTAATTGTTTAAAAATGGTTAACCACTAGTTAAAACATTTGATGAAATGGGAAATTACTTGACAATTTAGGCTGAATTAAAGGATTTTATTTGTTAAATTAAATCTATTTTGGTAATTTTGATTCATATAATATTTAAAATCAATGTGTAATGAGTTAATTTTTATTTTTATTGTAATATTCTTGAGAGATATTGATTTCATTAAATTTTATTATTTTTTAAGGATTATTTAATTTTTGTTTAACGATTTGTTTGGGTTAGGGATTTCATGGTAAGGACTTATGGATATTGTTTCTCAGTTTTTGTAGTATGTTAAACATGGGTTATAATAATCATTCCATGAATATAGATTTATGGTGAAATTCAAATAGTGTCAACCAAAACCTTAGTAATGAGTGGGTGTAGACTCTAATTTGATAGTTATTAGAATTTTAAATGGATAAGTAAGGAACTAATATATATTTATGTTCATATGGGAGATGAATATGCATAATTATTGGTTTTGGGAATTTATATTTCTATTCCAAGGAGACTTATATTCTTTGTATTCACGGTTGAGTTGGGCATGTTTATGTTAATGCTAGGGAATGTGATGTCAATTTGGATATTTAATTTGGATTAATTTAGTCGAGATAATCAATGTTTCTTTATAGGGACACAAATCATTATGATAGGATATTTATAATGAGTATTGTTTTAATGTAATGATGTTATGTTTTTAATTTTACATTTTATCATTTTAAATGGTTTAATATTGGTGTAAATTTTATATTTTGGGTCATATGTTTGGATATTGGGGAGGAAAGAGAGGTCATGTTTTCTATAAATCAATAATACATAGCATAAATTTCTTGTTATGTAGTCAAAGGGTACCTGTTTTATAACGTATAGAGAGTGTTACACATATTTTTCAACATGGTACCCATTCAGGTTACACCAGATAGATGATACCCACCAAATATTTAGTAGTAGAGAATCAAGTACCTATTATGATGGAGGGTCTTTTAAAAAATGGTATTTTTTTAATCATTCCCTTTTTGGTAGTTATTATCATGTGACCGTTTCTTAAAAATATATCATAATCTCTATGAAACATCATGTGGTGAAATATCAATCATTTATTGATAGACTGATTATTTCTTTTCTTTTTTAGAACCAATATATTTAATAAATTGTTTACCATATGGTTTTGGGTGAAGGCATAGAGGTTACATTTTTTATACTTTTCTAATTCCCATTTTCATTATAGTTTTACATGGAATCTTTATATTTTGTGATAGTGAGAGGAATTAAACATTCGAAACATATATGTACCATTAATGTATATTGAGGTTGGTGGTCCCATCCTTCTTCGGGATTATAAATAACTAATATACTATGAATTTATTAATATGATACGTTAATTTAATTATGTTCGGATTTTTAAAATGTTTAATTGGTTAATTATTCATGTGTAAATTAATAAAAAAAATTATTGTGAATTTTTAATGTAAGATGTTTGTATAATTCTATAACAAATATGAGATCAAATAACAATGTAATGCATACACATTATAGTAAAATGAGATATGTTATTAACTAATGTTCATGGATGAGAAGAATATTAATTAAATATTTAATTTAATGATAAAATGTTTTGAATATGGTATCATTAAGAAGTAAATAATCATTTATTTTTATTTAATCCTATTAAATTGTTAGTGTAATGCTTAGAGTTATTTATAGTATTAATTAATGAATTGGTATGTTAAAATTAGGCTCTACGTGTGGAAATTTTTAAACCGGTTTTTTGGGAGATAATTAACTATAATTTATTTATAATGTTCTATTTAAAAAAAATATGATTTGGTTGGACTAGAAATTATGGTTTATATAATGTGCCTCAATTTTTTAGTTGAATAATTGGATTTATGTGTCAGATATTTTACACTTTTAATTTAAGTGTGGTTTTTGGTATTGAATAATTAATGGGGTTAAAAGAGATAAAAATGATTATAGAATGGGAATAAATTGGGGTCTATTGAGGGTCTTAATATATAAATTTCTATAGTGGTAGGTTCTAGAAATTTTAAATTTTTATCCTATAATTTTCATCAAAATCCTTAGATCCACTCATGTGTTACAAAGGTTTATTTTTAACTCATGTATATGATTAACGACATATGTAAATTAAAATTGGTTTACAATGTCAATGATTATGTGGTTAATGTATACATTGAAATTTATTGGATAATTTGATCTATCAAATACATTGGGATGAGTTAATGGGTAATATGTATAGGTTTTTGGAATAGGATCATGATGTATTGGTTGAATCTAAATATGTTATTGGTATTGAATTGAGTGAATCATTAGGGGAAGTATTTGAAATAAAATTGTTTAATTTTATTGAGTAAATGTTATTTTTTAATGAATTTTTTATGTTTTAAATTATGATTTTTATTTAAAAAATATATTTTTTAATTTGTTATTTAAAAATGGATTTTTTTGGAAATTTAAAAAGTGGTGTATTATGAATTTCTTACATCATTTGTCTTTTTCATGAAAATATGTAAACTAATTTTGTTTACTTATAAAATTATTTTATAAAAAATATAGATAAATTGTATCATTTGAGACTATTTAAATATAATTTTGTTCACTATAATTTTATATTTTTCATGTATGATTAGGCGATTATGTTTCTTTTTTTTATAATGATACATGATAATAATGTTACTAGTGAAAAATAATAGAGTGTTCATCATTTATATTTGGGTTAATTTTATTATTTATAAATGTTCATAAATAATATATATAAATAATATAAAGATGTTGAAATATAATTTAGTAGAATAGATGTGTTTCAAGATAATTGAATGGGATTTTAATTATAATTCTATTATTGGTAGTATATAGAAGTAAGGGGAAATGGTCATATGTGAACAAAAAATAAATTTATTCCTTTAATAATTGTTAAAAGGATATTAAGTGATGATGAAATTTCATTATCATAATATAGTGATGAATTTATTGATGTTTAATTGAGTATTATATAATAATTAATTTTGTTATTATATGATAATTTTATGTTTTTATATTATTTAAAAAAAATTTATAATTTTTTTTTACTTGAGAATGAATTGAATTAATATATGACATAACAATTGTATTGATTACAATGTTATTTATGCCTTATGATAGGCTAAGTCATGATACTCCATGGGTTTTTTTTAAGATATGAGTTTGACAACATGATGATTTTTTCATGGGGTTAGCTATGTCATGATTTTAGAAACTATGGGATTATTCCACGTGTTTGGTAGGGTTATTATTTAAGACATTATTTATTCTATGGTATATTGATATATAAAAATAATGTATTTATTCAATAAATTGACTTATTAGGTATACTATTAACCAATGTATTTAGTATTGTTTTTTCCACAGGATATAATAAATTGTTTACTAACATGAAATCTTACTTTGAATTATCACTATACATATCTAATTATATTAGGAATTATGAGATGTCTGGTAATTTTTTTAGTATTCTAATTTTATTTATTTCTCACAACTTGTATTTTATTCATCTCATTATCATGTGGTTATACATGTTTTACTATGGGTAAAGTGAAGGAACTTGATTAATTTGGAGTTTGAGTATTGAATCATGTGAAGATACAAGATGTATTTTGAGGTGATTAAAAATATTTTTTCACTATTTTATTTTTATTTATTACACTTGTATTGTTTAGTAATTCATGTTTTGGGATTTTTTTAATATATTATTTGAATATATTATATTCAAGAATATTTTCAGAATTTTTTTAGGGATTTTATGAAGTTTATTAATATCAATTATTATCATTCTGTTTTTAATATGATCATGTGTATTTTATAATGAAAATATATTTTAATGTAAATCATAGAATATTTAAAACATTTAGACCCTTGGAATTATCAATTGGCCTATGGTGACAAGAGAGTAAACTTGAGTCCATGTGATATTTTCCCACAATGTTATAGTCTCGCCAAGGTGGTTCATTTGATAAATAGTTTAAGATGTTTCTCCTCCCATCACCCTTATAATAATGGTTTTATGTTTGAGGTGTCTGTATATATATAGAATCGTAAATGTGACTTATGTAATGGTGGTAAATATATGAGACATTTTATATTGGGATTAATGGAAACCTATTAATATGTTTTATTTTCTTAGGAGTCTATTAATATATTTACGATATCATCTGTTATACTATTAATAATTTTCATGTTATTTGAGGGGTGTATTTATCATAATATAGGGGTTAGATCTAGTATTTTGGGATTACCCTAGGATGATTAGTTATTCTGGTTTATCTATTTATTCAAAAATTCATTTGTATTTCTTACTCATAATAACACTTGATGATTTTTAGGGGCGACCCTTCAAAGATTTTTTTATACTAAATATTACTATATATGTTATATTAGACTTATAGGATTCAATTGGTGGTTATTTTAAGTGACATTATCTCAATCATAGTGATTTTATAGGAGTTTTGCATCATATCATTTTTACATTTATTAACGTTATTATAGCACGTCTCTTGTGATTAATATTTAATTAGTGGTTCATTTTATACTCTTTTAATACATTCATACAAATTTTTATGCCCCTTATTATTAATAATCATCAGTATTTATAATAGAACCATAATATGAAATTTTCATATATTTTGTTTACTTTAAATTTTAAATATATTCCATATAAGTATTTATATCCATAATTCTAGTCTGTTTCCCCTTATCTATGGAATTTGACCTTGGGGACTCATTCTAAGTTTCTTCACTGACACATGTCAAGCCTCAATAGGGTTAGGTTGTGACACTTACAAAGGATGATCAATAATTATTCTAGTTATGTCCTCATTAAAATAATTAATAGATTAAATGTTATAGTTTTCTTAAGATATATATTTGTTCTATTTTTAATAATGATTATAGTAAAAAAGAATAATACAAAAAGGGAAAATGATAAACATGTGGGAATGTGACTTTACAATTAATGTGACATATTCTCTAATAATAGATAATGAAATTTTTTATGTTCTAATGAGAATGGTTTTATATTCAATAGGGGTGAATATTTTTAATTATTTTTACCCACTTATCACAGATATGTTAATTTAATAGAAATATAAATAGAAATGAACATAGTGTTTTTTATATTAGATTAAATCTAAATGAACATACTCTACTATTTCCCACTCTCAAGAATGGAGTTAGATTTAACCCACTCTAATGAACCCTTTAACCTTTTAAAGGAGTCTCAACCCTTTACAACTGCAATTTTAAAATATGGTGGCATAGAAAAATAAATACATTTTATACACCTAATATTTTAAATCGATTAATCTACCCTTTTCACACCTAGAGTCCTAACCTAGAAGATACCTTCTTAAATGAATGTATAACCAGTACCTAATTTCTACCCAAATCATTTAACAACTAATCACCTTTCTATTTACTAATTATGGAAGAACACATACCTTTTTATAAAGGTGTATAACCAATATCCTACCTTTTTTGGTTAATATAACCTAATACAATTATGAATGAATAATAATAGAAAAAAATATGGAAATATAAAAAGAATATGTGAAATAAAGGATTTGGAAGAAGATATATAAATGTTCTCTCTAGCATCCATGAATAAAAAGATTTATGTTCAATCATGTTTAGAAAATAAGAACAAAGCTGTGTCATATATAAAACTTCAATAACATCCTCATCCTCATTGCTTCAATGGTTCGATCAAACTCAATATGTAGAGTTCGTTTTTTAAAATGCAATTCAACGCATAAATATTGTTTCATTTCATCCTTCTCAAAGAAAAACATGATAACATCATTGAATGTCTGTAATAAATATTTCAATGTGGGTTTACATCTATATACTATAAAACTATCATAGTTTATAAATTTTAATCCATTAGAATAAATAATAAATCCCTCAAAATAAATATAATGTGTCATTAATAATCATTGGAACACTCCCATAAATCATGAATGAAAATATGATTATATTAAAAACAAATTTAATATGTAACTTTTTTTTTCAATGAAATAATTATCAGGTTTTAAACCATGTGACAAAAATTTAAAACTAATTATAATTATTCTTAATAAAATGTACTAGTTTGAAAAGAGTTAATAATTATTTAGAAAATAATTTGATTAATGGAATCCCTTAAAAATGACTTATAGTAAATAAAAATATTTCAAATATTAAAAATATATTATCATAAAAAATTATTCCCTTAATGCATGGTTAATTCCTCTTGTTAGGTCAATCCTTATGGTAATATATACCATGAGGTTGTTTGTACATGTCATCTTGAGAAAATGTGGAATTTTTGGAGCCATGAACCCAATAATGTGAAATGTATTGGTTAAACATGATTTTTATTGGAAGAAAAAAACATACACTATGTCATGGTAAAATTCATGGTGCTCTAGGGTGGAAAAAAATGGAATCCATCCACATCATGATAATACTGAAGTGGAAAATTTGTAGATAGAATACAATGATGTTCAAAGAACATTAACCAGTACAACTTCATCTATGTCCTGGGGAAACCCAACATTTCATGGAGTTCTCTAACATGTTTTAATTCGTATATAATTATAAAATTCAAGGGATTTGTTAATTAGGCTCATTTTTTGAATCAATCGATTTCTAAAATTGATTATTTAGGTCCTCAAATAATTTATAAGGGTTACTGGAATGTGTATTTTAATAATATGGATCAAAAATAAAGTATGATATCTTAATTAGAAGTATGATAATGTTAGATGATTTTATTTGAATTTTATACTCTCATTTTTAAATTTAATAAGATTTTTCCTAGAATGTAAGAAAATGGAATAGTTCCTTATATTATATAGTGTACAGGAAGTGGAAGATGGTATATAATGTTTATATTAACAAAAAATTATATAAATGGAATATTAATAAGAATAATAATAATAATAATACAAAACATGATTATATTATATCGTTAAACATATGTTGTGTGTTGAGAAATAACATTGAGACAAATATATTCTATATCTCAATGAAGTATTAGATAATTTTAAATTTTCCAGAGATTTTCAAATCAAATGAATAAGGATAATACCTACCATATTGAGGAACAAGAATAAACTACGTAATAATATTGATTAAGGTGTAAAGTTATCTTCTTATTTTGGGAGACTGTTGTGTTCAATTCATATAATATCAATATATGGATAATACATACTCATTTTAATTATTATGGTGGTGTATAATAGATGACATGGTCATGCGTTTTCCAAATAATTCCATTAATATTGTCATTTATTATTATTAGTGAAAATTTTAAATTCAATGTTCATTATTTTTGATTCTTTCTGTTGTGTTTGAGATGTTCAATAATGAGATCATTCAGTCTAAATAGTGATAGAGGTTAATTTTCCCATAAATCATGAAATTTAATATATTTTTCTTTACTAATTCTCCCCCACCCCCAAAGTGAAACAAAAAAATGTAATGGGTCTTTAATTAGTTGTGTCAGAGAGGTCCATGTTTCTTTTGAATACCATGATGTTTGATTTTTTACAATAAAGGTTGAATAACATAGTTGGTATTTCAGTTTTATCTGTGATTAAACATTTGTGAAGTCTCTAACTATATTTTATGAAGGCATTATATGATATTTAAATTATTTTCAAGTTTTATTTTATCATTAATAGATAGTATCAACTAAGTAAATAAAAATGATTTCCCACTTTCAATATTAAAAATAAAATATTTGGATGGTGCATAGGCTAACCTAATTTATTTCATTGTGTATCGTTGTTCATGACTTTTGTATTGATTATTATACACCTATTTCAGAAGGAGTTGTTTTCACTTAGGATAATATGATGAATTTGGATCTTTATGGTAATGTAATGAATTCTATCATATCCTTATAATTTGAGAATCAATTTTTATAATTTATGGGGATAAAGTCAATAAAATGAATTTTGGATAAGATATAAAATATATACAATGTAAATATCAATGTTAATGAATCCAAATTTAAAAAAATTTGACAGAATTATTACCATGTGTATAGGTCTATGGATAATTTGTTGATAAATTTTTACATGTTTAATGAGGTGGGGAAAAACAATAGAAGATTCAAAGATAATCATAAATATTCAACAGTGGAAAAGATGATACTTTTTATAACACTGAATGGATTTGATTCTAACATTTCATAATTATATGTTCTTGATCATAAATTATTTCCATTGGATAACTTTGAGAACATATTTGGTAAATTTGATATGAGAAAGGAATGAACTCTAAAAAACAATTTTGGTGAATGAGGAAATATATTTCAAATAATTGATGAAGGATAGAACCTCTAAATTAACTATGGAATACGTTATTGAAAAATTTGTATGTTCATATTTAGATTGATATTTTTTATTTGATGGTTCATAGGCTCATGTATATCATATTGAATCATTTTAGAAGAAGAAATGGTAAATTTCCTGGAAATCTATATTTATTATATATAACTTTGGGTGAATTTTACAATTTTGTATAAATTATTAAAATATAAAGGAAGATGGAAGGGAAGATTAATTTGATTACATTCATGAGTCTTTGAAGAATAATTCCAAGAAATTTAGATCAAGTATGTTTCCAAAAAATGGATTGGGTAAAAAAAACATTAATCCCCAATATAAATAATTATTTATCAAAATTTTATGTTTTTAATGTGTTAGTAGTGAGAGTCGTTTTTCCTCAATTATTTGGTAAAAAATAAATTTTTCGTGAAAATAGATGTTAATGAGTAAATTAGTTTTGATGAATTAATTAAAGTATAAATGCGTCCTTAAAGAAGTTATGAAGGGTCACATTAATCTCAATTGTAGTTTATATTGAATAAGGAATTGAAAAAGGGTATCTCTAAGATTTTAATGTTCGAGCAGGATAACAAGAGTAGAAAGAATTTATCCATGATTAATAAGATGGATAAGGAAGGATTCTGGGACAGGAGAACTCAATTTCTATTGAGAGCTAGGGACGTGTGTTGATTAAATACTAAATAGAAGATGAAAAGTGTTGAGTGAAAGGATACTGACTATATGTAATGATATTTACTATCTCAAATAAGTGTTTTAGGAGGAAAAACATATCAAATGTTTCAGATATGATTTTTCAAAATCAATGATTTAAATAGGAGATATCTCAAATAAAGAGAATTCCATTATGAGTGAGAATAGATTTTAAGAACACTTTTAAAAAACAATCATTGAAAAAAATGATTTATTTAGGTCATGGAGTTATTTAAAATATTAATGAATCCAAACATAAGAGGATAAGAATTAAAATAATCACATAAGTTAAGATAATTCTGAATGTAGTTTCTTCTAAAAAATACAATTTGAATGAAATTCCATAGTTTTTATCTAAGGAAAAATTATTCATATATAATTATATAGTGAATTAAAATTTGTGTCGAGTATCCCAAGGTTATATTTCAAAAAATAAGGGTTGTAATGTTTTTTAAATTATAAATTTTATAGAAGTGATGCAGTTGGATATATTGATTTTTCATATAGACGATCAGACTTTTATGGTCCATAATTCTTTCGTGGAGAATTTAAAATATGAAGAGATGTATATAGTTCAACATAAGAACATTTTAGTCTATTAAAATATATGGAAGTCACAATTGTTTTGGTAAACAACCCTTTCAAATGAATGAAGTCAGAAAAGATACTATTCAACCACAAAGTAGAAAAAAATTGATGACGTGAATGAATTGTGAGAGTGATGTGACCATTGATTTTATATAAATTATGTGTGTCTCAATATTTACCCACTATATAATATTAAATTAAATGAGCTAATATGATTAAATATGAGAGATAAGAGAAAAAATTTTATGGAGAATAATATTCAATGTAAGAAGATCAAGGATTCTATTGAAATTAATTACAGATTTTTTGACATCAAAAATAGTTTAAAAACAAGTGTAATTATGAATAATATTTGAATAGTAATCTGAAAAATAATATATTACAGAAATATGCATGATGAAATAACTAAAATGTTATGAAAACATTTTAATGGTTTTAAAAACAATGGTGAATAAAAAAAAGGGTCTATGGCTTGAAAAATTACTAAAACGGAAAAGAAGAAGTTTAATCCTACCCTAAAATAAAAGTTGAGTATGATTTTATCTAATAGACCTCATTGTTAGTCAAAGTATATGTTGAATAACAATCCATGGAGGTTGAAAAATAAATTTATACCTCTACTCATCAAATTATATTGTATTCATTATTATCACATCTCTTACTTGTTATTTAGTTGTTGTTTTCCAAGGAAAAGAATTTAGATACATAAAAAATGATATATATATATATATATATATATATCTTCCTAAATTGTGGATAAATATCTTATTAAGAGGAAATATATATACTTGGGTTGGTTTTTAATAGTTTAAATCTATGAATTCAACATGTGTATGTATTAAATATGTGAACTGTTCTAACATGTTTATTACGCATTGCTATGGAATGTTTTTTTTGGAATAAGAACAAGAACAATTTTGTGAAAATTTGTTTTAAATTGAATTTTATGACCTTTTTAAAAGTCAATGTACGTTAACATAATGGATATATATAAAATTTTATTTGTATATCTTTTTTATTACTCTGATTATTCTCTTTTAGGCATAGAAATATTTAATGATGATAAATTTTTGATGTTTAATGGGTGATTATGTTTGATGGTTGAAAAAATATAATGCTTCAAAATAAAAAATCAAGGGGTGAGATTGATATTCCAAAAATATTAAGGTGATTATTGGTACCTGAAGTTGTTTAGATAGTAATGATTAACCTAAGAGAAGTTGTTTATCAAAGGTGTATTTTTCTAAAGTTAAGTAATATTGGTATGGATATATTTTATGAATTGGGCGTTGGTTTTTATTAGCAACACATTAGTGATTATATGAAACATATTCAAAATCAATTGACCCATGTTGTTTTAGATTAAAGGATTATAATTCCATAATTTGTGAGTGGTTATATGTTTTTGGAAGAATATTAGTTTTTTTTGTAGTTGTTTGAGGTGAATATATGATTCATTATGTAAAAAAATATCTCAAAACTAAAATATTGTTGGCCAAAGTATAAAAACATATTGGTTACATGGTATTTTTAATTTTGGTTATATAGTGTACTAGGAATGTATATCTAACTATTAAATGGTGTGGTGCATAATAGTCCATATTGATTTTCAATGATAAAAATAGGGAGATCAACATTAAAATGGGTATTACTTGATCTATTTAATTAAAAAATACCTATCTAAAATGGTTGTGAACTATCTATCAAGAAAGATGGGGGTTTTTTGTGGTGAAAAAACATTTTAATAGAAAAAACACTATGTATAGTTTAAATGGGGATTGGGAATAATTATTTTCTCAAGATTCTGATCTGGGAACAAAAATAGAATCACCTATATCATGATATGTCTGTATATTCAATTTTAATAAAAGGATAAATTTTGAGATACTTGTACCCATAGAATTAAAATTTCATGATTGGGATTGACTTTTTTAGGAACCAAAATAACATAGACTGTGTCATGAAATAGGGCATGGTTCTCTAGAATTTTAATTGGAATGACATAAATATAGAACTTGGTGAGATTTTAGTGGGTTTTTTTAGGATTTTGTTTCATATTATTTCAATTTGTTTGAAGAAAAATGGATTTATATATATCATGGTGATACCTAAAACACAATAGTGAAATCCAAAACTTTCTAATGTTTGTATATTTCTATGATGTGAATGATTTACCAATGTTTTGGATTTAGTGATTCGGTGGAAATTCAAACTCAATTTTTATATTACAAAAATCTCATATAAGGATTACTAGAAGATTTTCTATATATCAAAAATAAGTGGGATATGTTTAAGATAATATGAAAGAATTTATATATATTAATTTGAAATTGAAATCCAAAAATTAATTTAAAATAAGTTTTCTCTTAAAATTTATAATAATGAAACAAGTCCTTTTCATTATATAATGTATTTAAATATGATGATAAAAAATAAGAGTGAAGAATGGTAAGAGAGAAATGGTTATTGAAAATAGGAGGAAAAGGAATAATGATAATAATATATAATTATATTATATATGATCAACAATCTGTTTTTGTCTCTTTAGGAAGAAGCAATAAACACCCATTTTTTGCATCAGGAATAAGTATAGGATAATATTCAATTATTGTGAGAAAATCCAATCTGATGAAAATGATAATCCTTTCACCATTAGAAAATAATGCAACACTAACCAACAAGATTAATAAGGCCTTTTCTTTATATAATGTAACAAGGCCTTTTCATTATATAATGAAACAAGGCCTTTTCTTAAAATGTATAATAATGAAACAAGGCCTTGTCTCTTAAAATGTATAATAATGAAACAAGGCCTTTTCTTTATATAATGTATTTAAATATGATGATAAAAAATAAGATGGAAGAATGGTAAGAGAGAAATGGTTATTGAAAATAGGAGGACAAGGAATAATGATAATTATATATAATTATATTATATATGATCAAAAATCTGTGTTTGTCTCTTATGGAAGAAGAAATAAACACCCATTTTTTGCATCATGAATAAGTGTAGGAGAACATTCAATTATTGTGAGAAAATCAAATCCGATGAAAATGATAATCCTTTCCCCATTAGAAAATAATGCAACACTAACCAACAACACTAATAAGGGTGGAAACCTACCTTAATTTATCAAGAGTTTTTTTAATTATAGTAATAATAATTCATGGATAAACCCTACTCATTGTAAACTATATATTGATTCATAGTGGTTCGTATAAACATGTATTTTTCAAATCCTACCAACGATATAGATTTTAATTTCTATTAGTGAAACTTAAAACAAGTTTTCATTGTTTGTTTTTCTCTCCATGATGTGTGAGAAGTTTATTAGAGTGACTTTTTACACTAACAAGTGATGAAGGATAATTTCAGAAGAAATCGTAATATGGAATATGAAAATATTAGTCATTAATTCCCCCCTAGTGAACCAACATCATGCATCGAGGAAATGAAATTATATGTGTTTTCATATAATTATTAAAGAATAATTTTGAGGGTTTCAATTGATTTTTTAAGTACAAGTTATTTTAATAAATTTTTTTTAAAAAATTAGTTTACCACCAAATGATGATTTGCAGAAAATAGAGATCATATAGATTGAAAATGATAATATTAACTAATAATTAAGATTTTAATGGATGAAATTATTATGAATAGTTTCGAAAGTGTTCTTATGGGTTAATAAGTGCAGTTAATATTATTAATTGGGTAAATTGTGGTATAACACAATGTATGAGAAGTAATAAAAATTATCAAGGCATGACTATATATGATACATTAAATTTTTTAATAAAAGGTAGTACATGGTGGTAAAATGAATTTACCCACTATAAGAAAAAAATTAATTTTCGACTTATTTTTCATTAGCTATGTTTTAAAATCCCACTTAGGAAATTACTTATGTATCTAGATTACATAGGGAAATTTTGTGTGGCTAGTTAGGTACAATTATTAATATAGCTCATTAGTCATTTACCTAGTTTTTTAAAAACATTAGTATTTGGATTTAATTTACCTATGGTTTTCTAAACATGGTAACATTTTCTTTTATAGTTTTTTTGGAAAACAACCCCAAAATTTTATAATTATTTTCCTATGTGTTTTGAAATGTTGGTGATTTCATTATATTTACTGGGAAAATTTTATTTTATAGAATTTTTCATAACCCTTCACTTACCACTCCAAATTTCTCCCCTTACAACAACTTCCCCACACCACCCCATCCCAACTATGCCACTAACCCTTACTAGACAAAGAGACCGCCACCCCTACAACCTCAAGAAAGAGCCCAGACAATGACTGATGATGGACCTACCCAAAGATAAAACCCCCACCACTCATACAAGGACCCCACCCCTACACCACTGACTAGATGAAAACCCCACCTGACGATGACATTGCCACACCCTTGCCCCCACACAACTGACCCCCATGTATGATGGACAACACCCCTCAACATCTTTACATTTTAAGATGTAGACAACCGAATATGAGAATCCTAATATTATTGATATATATAATAATAATTATATAATTATATAATTACTATATAATAATAACACACACAAACACATATATTATCTATATTTTCAAATATTAAAATATATTATTAATAAATTATATATTAATAAAATAAAAATATAGTAATATTAATATATTGTACTCAAAAATATATATTTAGGTTTTCTTTTATTTAACAACATATATATATAATATTTTTAAATATTTTTTATTATATACAAAAAGATATATATTGTTAAATTATTATATATTCATTATATATGTATTTATTTAATTATTTTTTTAATATATTGTTAAATATATTTATTTTTATATAGTGTTATTATATTGTTAGTTGTTAAAAATATTATTATTGTTTTTGTTATAATAATAGTTCTTTTTAAGTTGGTATATTATTATAATAATTTATTTTTATAATAAAGTATTATTATTTATTGTTTTTATATTTATTTCTATATTATTATATTTTTATTATATTTATTATTCAAATATTTTTTTCTTTTAATATTTTTTTATTTTTCTTATATTAAAATTATTTTTATTATATTTATATATTATTGTAATATTTATTGTTATATTTAGTTTTATATTGTTATTTTTATTGTTATATTATTATAATATATATTTTTACCATATTATATGGTTCTGTTGTTATATATTATTATTATATGTTGTTATTAATTATTATTATTATTATTTATTATTATATAATGTTATTATATATATTATTTTCTATAATATATTGTTATTATATTATGAACAAAATATTGTTTGAATTTGGTTATTGACCATTTAAAATCCCTCTTTGTTTTGATAAGATAAAATTACATAACATTTAATTAAATTTAATATATTTTAAAAATAATAAAACTTAATTATATTTAAATATTCTTTTGACAATTGGGTTTAATTTTTTTACTCTTTACTTTATTATGTTTAATTATTATTTTTAAGTGATGTAAAAAATTATCCATGTGCATGAGCCCCTTGGAGGAATCCTATAACCACTCAAAGGGGGACTCAGAGTTTTACCCCCATTTGAGGACCATCCCTCAATTCCCTACAGAGAGGCTGGGAAGAATAGTGCATGAAAAGCTAACCTGGGCCCTTTTATAAGGCCCAAGGAATATACCCACTTCGGTTGCACATTGGTCATTTGTAGAGCCCCCATGCTCATATGTGTGCTTGTTTTTTTATTATGGATGGTCGTCAATGTTTTTTGTATGATATTTCAGTTCCTCGCCCCTAATTAGATTCAATGTGGGTCTTTTTTTAAAAATTATTGGTCATCTATTTTAACCTCATTCGTCTGTTCATTCTTGGATACACTCATAACCATCCGTTTTTTAATTATCCTATCCCACACTTGTGTATTGTATTCTCATGCACCTTTAATTATATTTTTCTTTTTCTAGTTGTATTCTTCAGCCTTTTGAGTTTCCCCAGTTCACTGAATATATTCACAATGTATATGAAAAATATAACTAACCACCCTTAAGTATTTGGTTTTAAATCCTTTGGTATCATTTCCTATTTTTGAATCTTGGTTCATTTTTCAACAATGATAAATTCTTTTTCTTTGATGTTCTATATTCTCATCGAAGCTTTTATTATAAATCTTCTTCCTCGTTCTGTTTTTGTTATGGATTAATTATTTATATTTTGGTTCTACTATGAGTAAGAATTGGAATAATCCAATGGTGGGTGACTTATGTCATCGTTAGTAAAAAAAATAATAAGTAAAGAGACACTATAGAAAAAATAACTTAGATGGGTATGTGACCCACTATTAGACATCAACAGTAGGTGATTTTTCCACCATTGAGAATATCGATGGTGAGGATTTTTACCCGCCATTGGAGTTGAATGGTGCGTTAATTTATCTCCCCCGGTTGATTCTTGATTTCAATAAAAATCCTTAGATGTAGCTTTATAATGGTCATGGAGGTCCCATTTCCTCTATTATCAAGTACATTGAATTTATTTTCTCATTCTGTTTCTTCTTAATTTACTTTTCTTTGGCAGAATTTTCTTCAAGTTTCAACAGGATCATCTCATCATATTTTATATCCTCAATATATTTTATCATCTTTTATTGAATCTTCTAATATTAGCATAACAGTTTAGTCCATTATGCTTAATGATTGAAATAATTTTTGTATTTGTTTTCTTTAATTCAGTTGTGATTTTATTTATTTTTAAATATGTATTATTATTTAAACATACATTGTGTTAACTCATGTTAATTAAAGTCTTTTTATATTTTATTAGTTCATTTTATAATTTTTGGTTTATCTAATTTGGTTTGGATATGTTTAAAATGATCCACAAGTGGAAATTTCTAATGGTAGGCCATGATAAATAATTGGATTCATCCAATAGCGAGTCATTAGTCATCATTGGATATTGAATTGTAGTTTATTTTTTTATTTCATGAATCCATTTATTTTTATCATGCAAGAAATTACTTTTAAATTTTTTTAATTTTTATTTTTTCTTAAAAATTGCAGTGGTATCAGATAATCTGTTTTTTCACTATTAGAAATTTCTAATGGTGATCCATGAACCATAGCTCAATATTCCAATGGTAGGTCATGACTGACAATTAATTAAAAATCTGTTTCCATTTTTCCCTTAAATTTAACTAATGTTGTTAAAATAATTGCATTGTAAAATGTTTTATTATTTTTTGTTGAAATATAAATGAAACATCTGTATAGAAATAATTGTCATATTATTTTTTCATACTCTCATACATAAATATTATCATTTCATATCATGCCCTATTTTTATACATTTTTCATTATACATATAATCTATAATATTATGTCATTATTTCATTTTTTTAAAATCATTTTTAGTGTATAATTTTAATAATTAAAATATTAAATATTCATTTCAATATTCCATGAATAAATTTAATCCCAATTATGTTTTTTCAGCATGAATTTTTCAGATAAATGAAAATTTTATATTTTTATATTTTTATAAAATAACAAGTATCGTAAAAATATTTTTTAATGATACTATCTTATAGGATCATACATTACTGATCCGGGAGATCTCCTAGAAGATAAAAACATGTACCAGTGTAGATGATTCATTCGACTAGAATATGATGATACATTTTTTTCTACTCCCAAATTGACCAGGAAACATCTTTGACTTTTATTTTTCTATTGTGATCATTAAAGATCTTTATCTCTTTAATATTTCACCTCTGATGTGATCAAATATCACAAATATAAAATGAATTTCTACATCATATTCTTAGTTTCTATTTTATTTGTTTTTGTTATTTCTCTATAATAATTATTCCTACCATACGTGTTTCCACTAGATCTTGGTTTAAGATTTTCCAATTCAAAGTATTTCCTTGTGTTATTCCTCTAAAATAAAAGTAATGCTTCTTTGTTCATTATAGACAAAAAGAAATTAGGTTATGACTCCTCCAATATTCCTGGGTGATACCACAAGAGGTGCAAAATGTCTGTTTATATTTGTATGTAATTGGGTTATCACTCCCTATTTGAAGTGGTGATTTAGTAAATACATGTCTCCTCAATGAGTAGTGGATATTGATGTGAGAACTATTATTTGGTGATCCTAACCTCTATAAGAATGTCTTATGGTATATTTTTTCATTACCCAGAAACTTTTAACAACAATCCTACTCCTATAAATTAGTATTTTATTTTAATATACTAAAAAGGACTATTCACCCCCCTATTCACTACTACCCAACAAAGGGAACTAAGAATTAGAATCAGAATATAGTTGCTATTTAATTATTTTTTAGTTGATTTATTATTTTTTTCTGAACTATCCATTATACTAGACATAAACGTTTAATGAAACGTTCTACTTCTTTGTTATAGAAAATTAGGATTTTGAGTTTTTGAATCCCATCAGATCACTTCACATAAATAGAAGTGACTATATATATTGGAAGGAAATAATAGAGGTATTTCATAAAAATATAGGTCAAGATTATTTATCTATAATGTCAAAACTATATAAACTTCCTATAGTTGATTTAGAAACTCTAACTAGTAATGATGCTTCAAAATTAATTTTAAATTACAAAGCTATGAATTACATACATTAGTCTTTATGAAAAAATATTTATATTCATATTTCTTCATGTGAAACCAGTTTTGGAATTTGTATTACATTATATGTCACTCATCAAAGAATTGATAAGTTGAAGAGAACCAAGGTAGGTATACACTGATATGAATTTCAAGAATCTAGAATAGAAAAAGATGAAAGCGTAAATGATATTTACAGTAGATTAATAAAAATTTTAAATAACATGGTTCCACTCAAAGAAAAAATGATGAACGAATATCTTATCCAAATATTTCATTGAGATTTACCCAAAATATGTAATTTAATTATTGATTCTATTAAAGAATGTAATAATTAACTGAATATTTGACGGATTAGTTAATTGGATAGCCTACTTCAATACGTGAAGGAAATAAAGAATGATAATTCGGTAGAACATGATAAAAGTAAATGTATGTAATTTAAATCTAATATAAATGTTATTTCGAATGCTTCTGATTCTGAGTTACATCAACATGATGAGGATAAAATTGAAAATTTCACCAATTCCATTTATAATTACTTGAACAGTAAGAGTGAATTTAAGATGTTTCTTGTAATATATTATCTAATAGATGAATGAAAGTGTAGTAAAAGAATTATTAATAGAAAATATGGTTATTTTGAATATATTTTAAATGTGTGTAAGAAATATGGGCATATAAAATTAGATTTCCACCAAATTAAAACTATATGAAAAGGATAATAAACGCAAAAAGAATAAAATAAAGTCATATCATACGTTATGGAGTTTTGTAGAATAGGCTGACTAATGTATTAATGGTTATGAAAGTCCAAAAGAATATATAAATCAATCGTTGATGGATACTACTATAAAATAATCACACTTTGATTATATTTACACTTCTTAATATGAATCTGATATTGAAAATGTAGTAAAATAATTAACTATAAAAATTAAACATTTTTAAAGTGGTATCTTGAGAATGGATGAATTATATATGGTACTACACAGAGAAAATAAAAATATTAAAGAAGAATTAAAAAAAATGAATAATTTTTTTAAGTAATATAGAAGAGAAAAAGGTTATAGATTCTGAATTGCTTGAAGAAAATGATGATAATGTAAGATTAAAATATTTCAAGTTAAAATATGATTAATAAAATCATAGATGATTTAAATTAGATTTTCATTATTTAGATAAATTTAAAAAGGAATGAATGAATCTTAAACATGAAAATAATTAACTAAAAAATTATGAATCATGTTCAAATGTAGAAAACTATGTGATGACCTTGTGATTATTCTAAAATAGAATGAGAACATTAAAAAGGGAATTAGTAGTATTAAGGAAATATTATCTCATTTTATTCTAGGCCATGATAAATTTGATAAAATAATGTCTATGAATAGATTAAAATTTGATTAAATAGGTTGTGGTTTTAATAATTATGTTCATAATATGTAAAAAACTATTTTTCATATTGTAATAGATATGAATATTTTAAATTTTACTATATTTAGATGTAATTTGAAAGGTAATTATGTAATATAATATTCTTAAAAGTTTACTCAATCATTAGGTTATACAAATACTTCCATTTAAAAAACATTCCTTTGAGATTACCCTACAATAAATGTATCAAATCTATATGGATACCAAAAACATTATCCAATAATCTATTTGGACCCAAACTAGTCTAGGTACCAACCAAAAATATTCATAATTTTTTTAAAAAGTCTACTTAATGTGTTCCAAATTCACATAAAATATTGACAATGGGTGCTCAAGGAACATGACTGGTGAAATTTTCAGCTTCTTATATTTAAACACCATTGATGGAGGTATTATAACATTTGGTTATAACATTAAAGGTGAGTTTAATGCTATTGGAGAAGTTTGTATTTTCACACTTTTAATAATTTCTAAAGTACTTTTTAGAAGAATGAAAATATAATTTAATTATAAAATCACAACATTATAATGATGGAATGATACTAAAATTTTAAGATAATAAATATCTTGTTTATAAAGATACTAATGTTTTATTTAATTCTAATAGAAAAGGAAATATACATTATATTAATTTTTCATAAATATCATAGATGAATGTAAAATTCATAAATTTTGTATATCTGGATCACAATATATGGAATAGGTGGTTGGGACATGTTCATATTTGACTATTGTATAAGCCAGATAAAAAATAAAAAGTTCAATAACATCCAAAATTATTTACAAGTGTTATGTAATAGATTATTTTCTAAAAGGTAAGAAGAAAAAAGTTTTATTTAAATATGATAATGTGGTCAATAATGCAAGATGTTTAGAACTAATTCATCTTGATATTTTTAGTTCGAGGAGAAATACATGTATAGATTTTAAAAGTATGCTTTTGTAATTATTGATGATTTTTGTATATTTTCATTAACTATTTTTTATATCATAAAATTGAATGCTTAAACAGTTTTGTTGGATTTAGTAAAAAAATTCAAAATTAGAAATTTCATTTAATTTCTTCTATTATAAGAGAAAAATGAGATGAATTTTTTAATTTATAATTTTTTTTGTTAAACTATTGTATATTTTCATAATTTTTCCGCCCCAAGAACACAAAAATTAAATTTTTTCCTAGAGAGGAAAAACTAAACACTACATGAAATAGAATGAAAAATTATTAATGAATACAAACATGTGAAATGTAATTCAGATAAATCAAAATTCATAGCTTTTTATTTATTAAATATTTATTACATTAGACTCTTGTTAAAGGAAACTCTCTACGCACTATTTAAGTATAAAATCCTAAACTAGGTTACTTTAATGTTCTTTTTTGTAATATATATATATATTAAATAATAAATACATTCTAGATGAATTTGATTAAAAAATGAAAAAGTTAACCTTTTAGTACACTCTAATAACAATACGAATTATAGGGTATAATATAAGAGAACCGTGACAATAGATGAATATTTTCATGTTAAGTTCATTGAAAAGGATGGAAGAAATAATGATTATGTCGATAATGATTAAGATTTTAAATAATTAAACATTAATGAATATAAACAGGAAAATCATATTGCATCATTTGAGATGGAGTTTATCTCATATCAATGTGATCTGTTAGCATGGAAAACTCACAAATATCTCTTTTTTATAAAATCATACTAGAGATATTGAATCTTGAATTAGAACTATAAAACATGTTTTAAATTTTTTTGTTGATTCTTCCTTTTTTTTGACTGGGTACCTATTAATATTAAAGAATATTTGAAAGATGATAACAAGGTAAATTCTATGAATGATGAGCAAGAGTTTATTGATAGAAAAAAATTCTGGAATCAAGTTTAGTTACCTAATAATAAAATACCTATAGAAACAAAATGGAGTTTTTAAAATAAATTAAATGAATCTAGTAATATATTTAGACATTTTGAAAGATTAGTTCCCCTTGATTGTCTTTAATAAGAAGGAATTGATCTTTAAGATTCATTTACATTGGTTTCTATAATAGAATATGTTCAAATTTTATTATATTTTTCATTTTTTATAAATTTTAATAATTTTCAAAAGGTTGTAAAATGTGATTTTTAAAATGGTGTAATTTCAGAATATTTGAATGTTAAACAACCTTATCTTTTTGAAAATAATGAATTTACAAATCATGTTTTCAAACTGTCTAAATCTCATTATGGCCTTAACCAAACTCTTAGAGCATGGTATGAAATACTAACTCGGTTTTTAATCCAAAATTATTTTGTTAAAGGTTAGTTTGATCCCACGATATTTATAAAGATATTTTAAAATGATAAACATATAATGCATATTTATATTAATGATATTATTTTTTCTTCTACAAATGAAAAACGTAGTAATTAGTTATCAAAATTAGTGACACTTAAATAAGATATGATCCTGATAAGTGACATAAATATTTTTCTTGGTTTACAAATTAATAAATGGAAATATGTTATTTTATTAAATTCATCCAATTATATAAAATAACTTTTAAAAAATAGACTTAACTATTTTAAAAATACGATAACCCCAATGAGCACAAACTCTAATAGAGAAGTGGATGAATATGGAATATCTGTTTTCAACTAGTTATATAGAAGAATTATAGGAAGCATTCTGTTTCTTAATACTTATAGGGTAGATAATATTCTATCTATTTTTCTGTGTCCTACATGTCAGTCAAACCCCATATAATGTCACCATAATGTTGGTAAAGGAGTAATTTGGTATGTCAAAGCTATGGTTAATACTAGAATTCTATATTCTAATAATTATTTCATTAATTTACAGTCTTAATCTAATTCTGGAATGAGAGGTTATAGACTTCGTCATAAAATCACTTCAAGTATATGTCACTTTTTAAGAAAAAAACTTAATTTCATAAAGATATTTGAAACAACTCTCAGTATCACTATCAACAACTGAAGTTATGTATGTTTCTTCTGCTAGTTTTTTTTCATATAGTTTTTGGATAAAAGAATCATTGTATGGGGGTTGCACATGATATGCATTAGAGGGTTTATATTCCATCCGAGTTACTTCTGCTTTATGTTAGGGATGTGAACAAAATTCCTTATTTCAGACTTGTGTAACCATTTATTTCTTTCAATAAATTTTGTGTTTTGGTCTTTGACCAGAACACTTCCTTCATAAAAAAAAGAATCTTTGTATGATTTCAAAATAAGTTTCAATAATATTCACATATACTATGATAACACTAATTGTATTTATATTTTTAAACCCTATTCAACATTTGATAACTAAACACCTTGATTTTAGATTTAATTTCTTAAGCGATGAAGTAAATTAAGGTGATATGTTTTTATAATTTATTCATTTTAAGAAAAAATTAGCTGATATTTTCACAAAACCCTTAGATTTTGTAAAATTTTAGAAAATGATGTTTTAATTTGGTATGATGGAAGACTAAATTTGTTATAGTATATTTTTATATTTTGATAAATCTACACAATTATTTTACTTGATTTCACTATCTAACTATTGTTATTTACTCCCATTATATGATAATTAAATCATTTTGCTTAAAAATTCATGGATAAAATAACTCTATTTTGATTCTTATTTATGTGAATAATGTATATTTTTTGATCATGACATTTAAAATAATTTATTTATAATAAAAAGACATATTTTTTTAAATACTACTATATTTTTTGATAAATTTTAAAAAGGGGGAGAATGTTTTTTGAAAACTTAACAAATAAATCTGCAATGTTTTTTTGAAAATTTAATAAATACTATGTTATTTAGTTTAAAAAATGGGATATTTTTTATAATTTGTTATTGACAATTTTACATGTCACTTTATTTTAGTAAATTACACCTATATAACATTTAATTAAATTCATTATATTTTAAATATAATCTTCCGTATTTAACATTTCTAAATTACATTTGATAATTGTTTTTAATACACTTTACTTCATTCTATTTTATTATTATTTTTTAAGTGTTGAAAAATAAATTAGTCATGTGTAGAAGTCCCTTGGGCCGATCCTTCAACCACTCATAGGGGGAACAAATGGTCTACTCTTATGGGAGGACCAACCCTCAAGGCCTCGCATAGAGGCTTGGAAGTATAGTTCCAAAAAAGATGACTATGTCATATGTATAAGGACCGGGGATGGGAATTGTTTTTTCATTGAGCCCACAGGCTCATATGTGTGCATGTGTTTTTATTCTACATGATCATCAGTGTGCATTGTGTGATATACCAGTGCTTTTCTGCTTGTTAAATTTCATGTGGGACTCAGTTTTTATAAATTAGTTTATATCGATTTCAATCATAGATATCAGATCATTCTCAGGTACACATGTGTTTGTCCATTTTTGTTTCCACTTATCTTATGCTCGAGTTTTGAATTAGCATGCCCCTGTATTTTTATTTTTTTTCTCCAATCATCTTCTTTTGAATTGTATGATTCCCTAGTTCAATAATCATTTTCATAGTGTCTCTAAAATGCATAATTGAGATCCTCCAAGATTTCTCTTTTATATCGTTTGGTACTAGTTAATCATTTTGTATCATTGTTTAATTTCCAGAAGTGAGGACCTATTTTTCTTCGGTTTTTTATATTTTATTTCAATATTTCTTTCTTAATCTTCATACTCATTATATAATTTTGGTTGAAAATATTATATATTGTTTTTACAAGGATTCACTATTATAAGAACCCAACGGTGTGTTATTCAACTCACCATTGGTAAAAAATAAATGCTGAAAATGATTAAACATTGGAAAAATAGCAATGGTGGGTCAATGAAAAACCACAAAATAAATAAACGGTAGATGATTTACCCATCATTGAGAATATCAATAGTAAATATTTTTACACACCATTGGAGATAAATGATGGGTCATCATATCTCCATAGGATGATTCTAATTTTTTGTACGATGCTTTGGATGTAGCTTTATCCATATCATACAGTTGATATTTCCTCTTTTATCAAGTGCCATGATTTTTTTTGGATTGTTTATTTTTATTGTACATTTTTTTGTCGGATTAATATTCGAGTTTAAATAGGATCCTTTCAACTTAATTAAATTTATTAAAATATTCCGTTCGTTTTTACTCAATCTTATGGAAGTATCTTATCACTTGTGTTCATTTTTCATAATTTATAAAGTAGTTTTTATATATATTTTCTTTTATTAAATAGTTATTTTAATTCGGTATAAATATGTTTTCTTAATTAATATTACATGATGTTTATTATTTCTTATTGAAGTGTATGTATATTGTTTTAGTCAATGTTATCATCTGTTTTTTATCTAATGTTGTTGGCCTATGTTTACACAGATCCACCCTTGGAAATTTCCAATGGTAGGTCATGAGACAGAGTTGGATTCATCCAATGGTTTGTCACAATCCACAATTGGACATCCAATCGTGGGTGAATTATATTTTTCTCATGATCCCATTTATTAAATATATTTTTGAAATTAATTTTTTTTAGTTTAATTATTTTTATATTTTCTTAAAAATGAAATGTCATCTCATACATAGGATTTCCGCTATTGGAAATTTCCAATAGTGAGTCATTAACCACAGATCTATGTTCCAGTAGTTAGTCATTACCCATCGTTAGTTATAAATTTATATTAAAATTTTTTATTTCTAAATTTTAATTAATGTTTTATTAGTAATTACTTTTTCATATGATTTATTATGTTTTATTGAAATGTACATGAATCATTTGTAAAAAATTAATTGAAATATTATTTTTATTTATTCACATATAGTATGATTATCAGTTCATTCAATGCACTATTTTTTTTAATGTTTTTTCTATATGTATAATATAGAAGATTAGGTGTTTATTTTATTTATTTACAATTATGATTTTTTTAGAACTATTATAATTAAAATATCTTTTTTCCTCTTAATACTTCATTAATAAATTTATACCTTATTTTTTTTCAACATGACATTAATAGATAAATGTAATAATCTTATTTTAATATTTTTATACAATAAAATGTGTCATGTAGATAATTCTTTTGGATACAGTCATATAAGATCATTCCTGAATGGTCCGACAGATATCCTCAAAGATAAAAAACATATACCATTCAAGATAATTCATTTGACTATAATATGGTGATACTTTATCTGGTTCTCTAAAATATATCCAGAAACTTATTCGACATTGGTTCATCTATTTCAATCACTGAAGATCTTCATCACTTTCATCTTTCACCTCTAAAGTGATCAAATAACATAAGATGCACCAATGTTCTACATCATCTGCTTATTTACTATTTTAATTGGTTTTATATTTCTTTATTGTAATTATGTCAACAATATGTTTGTCTTCTAGAGTTTGATTTATTTTTTTCTATCCAAATGATTACATTGGATTATCCCTACCTCCAAAAATAATGGTCATATTGTTCCTCCATGACAAAAGGATGGTAGGTTGTGACTCATCCAAAAGTCAAGGGTTATACCACATTGTTTGAAAAAGGTATCTTCATATTTTTATGTAATTGGGTTCTAAATTCCTATAAAAATTGATGATTTAGTTAATACTACTCTCCACTATTAGTATAAAATATTGAATAGAGGACTAGGATCATGGTAACCTAAACCTCTTCAAAAACATCATGTGTTATCTAAAGGATCCTGGAACACCCTAAGAGGGGAGGGGTGAATTAGGGTGTTAAAATTTTCTTTCTAAAGTTATGGAACTTGTTGTCACATTGGTAGGAACTTGCTAAATCTACCAAAAAACTGAAAGCAGGGAGATGACACAAAACTTTTACATGGTTCACTGCAAAGGGCAATGTCCAAGGAGCATAAGTCGATAGCGTGTCGGTCATAGCTAAATTAACTAATCTTCACGAGTTTAATGATTATAATATTTGTCCATATTCAATCTGTTCCAAGCACACTTCCATTACAAAGTTTTAGGGATTTCTCACTGCGTCCCTTAAATAACTTCCCTTGACTCCACCTATCTCACTACCTTGAGAGAAGTCAAACATAGTTTTTCAACTTGAAGGTATCTTCAATATATTTTCATTGAATTCTTTGTCTCTTTTCAGAATGAGACACTGTGTGCATCAATTTATTGAATTTATTCACTTGAAAGCACCTAACCGCTGAACCAGATATTTAAAACATGCAGATAGGTTACACTGAAAATTGTGAGCAGTGCCTACCTTTTGCGCCCAAGATCTAACTTCTGCATGAAATCTTCTCTTTTTTCATGAAAAATATTTCGGGCAACAACCCCCATTACATGCAACATTAAATTTTACGCATAACCTTAGCTTTTATGTACAGATTCTACTTTTTCGGTCAAGAACAACTTTTACGCGCAACATCAAGTTTTACGAATAGCCTCCTGTTTTACATGCAACCTCTAGTTTTACGCGATGCCTCTACATTTTCCATGCACCTTCCACTTTTTCATTAAACTACCTTTGCATTTACCTTTTATGCACATTATAACATAGTTATCCTCTATGTATCCCCCCCTAAGGATGGGGGTCAGAACTTATTTATAGGCGTCATCGATATCCACACACAAACCCCACTGTGGCGTACAAAACTCTCATTCTATGTGCAATACATTTTCGCACAAGAACCATTTTTTGCGCACATATGTGTATTTTTCATGAAACTCATTCCTTTTACATTTTTCATCTTTCTGATCCTAAGACACCTTTTGCACGAGAAAACCAACCTGATTTCACTATTACACGCAAAACCAATTTAGTGTACAATCCATATTTTTCACTCACTACTCCAAAATTTCATATAGCTCATGCCTTTTCCATTTTTTGGCGATCCGATCCCAAAACATTCCATGAACACAAATTTACAACATACCTAACCTTTTTCGCATAAGTTCCTTTTCCAAACAGACATTTCCCTATTTCCCTATTTTCAGGCCAAAAAAATACAGCAAACACTAGAAAATGATTCCACCTTAAAACAATTTTTTGCATGAACTATATGATCACTTTACTAGAAAACAATCTTAATATCCAATGAAGATTGACAAAAATCACAAACCATACTTCAATTCTTTCATAGAATGACTATGGTTCTAAGAATCTCCCCCTTTGGGTTTGTTGTAAATCACTTTTTAAATTCAATAGAGCACTAGCCACATCCAAACCTAAAACTCAAGAATCAAATCAGACAACACCCTTAGTATATGCAAGAAATGTTCAGTTTAGGAAACAAGAGGGAAAGTATGAATTGGGATCTTTTGTTTGGGAATTCATAAAGACTCCCAAGCTAACCTCTTATCATGTCAGAGAAGCATTACATTCCCTGAATGAATTCCTTCTCCTATGAATACTATGAATTCCTTTTCTTATAAATTCCTTCTCCTCCTATCATCAAATACTCATCATGTCATATAATCATTAAAAGTCCATCACATGTCATGGATTTATTCATTCTACCCCATTGACAATATATCCAAATACAGGTACTTCTATAGCCTTTTGTTCATTGAACAGCTGAAAACACCCCTGGATAGTATCTCCCCCATAAACCTGCATAACATTTATAAACAGATTAAAAACACTTAACATAACTTGAGATAGGGGAATTTCATATCCTCTTTATGCACTGGGAGGTGGATGAACCTCGAGGATCAAACGATGGTTTTCAAACACATCCACGGATAGTGTCTTGGTCAGGATATCAGCGACTTACTCATCTATTCCCCCATGATCCATTTTAATCACACATTGATCAAGATTTTCCTTGAAATAGTGATATCTAATTTCAATATCATTTGCTTGAGAATGATATATAGTATTCTTTGTAAGATCAATTGGGATCTTGTTATCACATTAAATCATTATTGGTTTTTTCACCTCATCACCAAGATTTGTCAGTTGTTGCTTCATCCATAGTAGTTGAGTGCATGCCTTTGTAGCAGAGATATACTCATCTTCAACAGTACTAAGAGAATTACTTTCTTGTTTCTTGATCAACCATCCAACACCTTTATACCCAATATAGAATGCTCCACAACTAAGGTACTTTCTGTCCACTATATCTCTTTCCCCTTCCGCATCGTAAAACACTGATAATTCAATTTTCCTTTAGAAAATTATAACCCATAATTATGAGTACCTTGATTGTACCTAAATATTATTTTTACTATGGTAACATGTTCTTCCTTCGGATTACTCTAAAATCGGGAAGCTAAACAAGTTTCAAAGACAATATTAGGCCCTGTCACCATTAGGTGTAATAAGCTTCCAATAATCCTAATCTACATGGTGGAATCTATCAAGGTCTCATCCTCATTCTTTCCAAGTTTGGTTACAATTGAATTCAAAGATGTAATTGGTTTGGATTCATGTATATTAAATTTATTCAACAGTTTTGTTGCATACTTTTTCGGAGATATGAATGTGTAATATTTCTTTTGCATCACCTGTAGCCCCAATAAATATGTGAGCTCCCCAATCATTGACATTTTAAATTCTGATTTCATATGATTTTAAAATTCAACCCATGATTTTTTTTCTACCACCAAATATTATTTCATCAACATTAACTAGAACCCTAAACTAATCTTTCAGGGAATTTTTCACATAGATATTGTGATCTACTAATCCTCTTTTGAAATACAACTTCTTGAGATACGAATCCAGGTGGGAATACCATGCTTGTGGTGCTGGATTCAAACCATAGAGGGACTTCTTCAGTTTTCAAACCATTGATTCATTAGTACCAAGAAGAAAACCCACTATTTTTTCATTGTAAAATTCTTCTTCAAGAACACCACTCAAGAATGTTGTTTTGAGATATATCTTATATAAGTTATATCCTCTTTATATTTCCATAGAAACAAAAATCCTGATTGACTCTAGTCTAGCCACTATAGCAAATGTTTATTCAACATCAACACCTTAAATTTTTTAATATCCATTAAAACCCAGTTGTTCCTTGTTTCTAATAACACATCTATGCTCATCAAACTTTTTCATGAAAATCCTCTTTGTTCCAATCACACTATGAACATTGGGTCTCCTGACTAGATCCCATGTATATTTCTTGCCAGTCTGATCTAACACTTTATTAATGGCTTCCACCCATGATTCATCCTTTACTGATTCATAAAATTAGTATGGTTCCATAACTGAATGAAATGCAGATTGTGTGTTATTCCTCATTCTCCTAGTTTGTGTGGCTAATGTCCAATCCTCAATGATGTTTGATTGACCAATTTTTTCCCTTCGATTCATTCTTTAAGATTCAATCGCATTCTCTCTAGAAAAGTTTTCTTCTTCAGATTCTTCTTTTGAGTCAACTTCATGAAGTGACTCTTTAGTGAATTTCACACCTTCCTTTATTTCTATACTTTTATTTACTCCATGTTCACATTATTCCTCATTTTCTATCACATCATCATGTGAAATCCTTGAAGAATTTTATTTTTTCTCTTCAACGATCTTAACCTCGATGCTTTCCACAATCCTTCATAAGCACTTGTTGAAAAACTTGTTGGATTTTTGGTTCACTGAATATCCAAGGAATTTTTTTTCATATTCATTGTCACTATAATTCCCTTGATTTCCTTCTTTGTTTATGATGCAGAATTTACATTCAAAAATATGAAATTATTTCGATGAAGGATTCCTTCTATGCCACAATTCATATGGTGTCTTCATCTCACCCACATAAAGCCCTATTCAATTTTTAATATACATTGTAACATGAACAGTGTCTTTCCAGTAATGTCGTGGAATACGAATCTCAATCATTGTAGTTTGTGCCTTATTGTTCACCTGTCAATTACTACGTTCAAAAACTCCTATTTTTTGGAGTTCTCACAAATGCTACTTAATGTTGTATCCCTTGTTTCTCTAGATAGTTTTAAAATTAAATGGATGTGCATTCCCCTCCATTGTCAGATCATAGCACATTGATTATTTCTCCAGTATCATTCTTGGAAATTTGGCAATATGTTTTCATGCAGTCAATCCCTTATCGTTTCCTGTGAATAACCATTACACATTCCATTCTACTATAATCCTCGATGAAAAGGATGAAGTGCCTTTTTACATGAGTTCTGAAAACAAAATGGGCCACATACATCTGTATGAATGAGATCAAGAAGATGAGATGACCTTTTATTATATGGCTGATATGAACTGCAGACCAGCTTCCCACGAATGCAATCATCACAAGAATTTTCACGTTCATGCTTCAGGTTGCGAAAATCTATGAAAATATTCAGTTTTGATATTTTCTCCATGTCTTGTTGATTAATGTGCCCCAGTCTCGGATACCAAAAGTTATTTTCTTCTTCAACATTCATGTAACAAATGTTCTCTTTACTATCAACCCATACCAGTTTCCTTCTATTCTACATCCTTTTATAAGTGAATTTTTTGTGTTACCCATTATTGGGAAGCCTTTCTGGTTTGAAGTGACTATAAGTCATGAGTCACAGAGTTGACTCACACTTAGCATATTTTGACGCATACCATCCACATAAAGAACTTCATTTTTATTTAGCTCTCCATTATCTAGATCAATACATCCACAACCTTTTATCTTTAAAGAACCATCATTACCAAAGTGCATTATTCCATCGACTATTTTTATGACATTCATTAAAAGGTTTGAATTACCCATCATGTGGGATGAACATACACTATCAAGAATCCAAGTGCTGTTGTTCTTTATATACTCAAGGGATACTTCTCCAAGATTGGATTTTTCAATTTTCCTCTTTTCCTTCCATGATTTATTGTGTTGAGTGTAGAAAATTGATGGCCCTACAAATATCTCTTTCGTGTACATGAGTTCTTTATATTGAATCTCTTCTTCAAGAGGGGAAATCCTATTTACAAGAGCAACACAATCATGTTGATGAATACTTACCTTTCTCTGACTTTGATATGAGGTGTATATTTTACTCATCTACCTACAATAAATATCATTATGGAAAAATTTATAACAATGATATCAATATACATAGAAATTGTTTCTTCTAAAATAATTAGGATATGAATTAGTTCTCCATTGTTGAACTCCCATATATTCTCCATTCAAATACTTCCATGCCTCATCGTAATAAGACATGGTATGGACTATATATCCACAGAACTGACACTTCATGAGAAGGAATGTCTTCTCACCTCTATTTATCCCCATTCCTTCTTCTATTGGATAATAGTATAACTATCTGTTTTACCTAGAGGCATGAGGATAGTATTTTTTTCATTCATTCAGATTGAATTGGGGTGGGTTTTAGCACTCTAGGTGATTTTTCCACATGACCCACTTTCTTCTTGCCTTTATTTTGATCACCAATATTTTTAGCATTTGACGATTTGACCTCAAAACCGATTCTACTATTTCCCATTGAAGCGGGTCTTCGATCATTAAAAATCTTTTCAACTCCATTAGAGCCACAATTTTCTCTCTCAAATAGCTCAAAATATAATAACCTTCCAAACTATATTTTTATCCTTTATTATTTTGATATTGATTCACTCTCATTTTTAATCCAAAGTGTAACAACATCCCCCTCAATACCCTTAGTAGTCTTGGAATTTTCTTCCAGTCTAGAGGTGAGGTCATTGATTACTTTTCCTACTCTTAAATTCTCATCTTATAATCCACTACATCATCATAACATTCAAGGATTTTAGACCTTACTTTCACTAAATCTTCTAGTCGTTCAATTTCATCTTTGATCTGACCAACATATTCAGCTGATTCTTTTACAATTGATTTTGTATCACCACAAGATTTTATGGGAAATATTCTTTTTAATTTCATTGATGTATTTTGGTATACACTACACCAAAATTATCTTTCACTATACGCAACACCGTATTAGCTTGTAGTATATGTAGCACTATTCTTGTCTTGTGTTGCACTCAAGAGAGACATTCCTCAATAGCGTGTGATGTACGCAATACAGAGTTCCACTAAACAAATATATATTATTATAATATTATTATGAACTATAAATTATGAATTGTTTTAACCACATTTTTATTATTATAACATTATCATTCATCTTAAATTTTATCTAGAACATGGTATGAGAACAAAATAAATTTTTAGGGTAAAATAATTATTTTTCAAAAAATTCCATTTTTCCACCTTTTGACGGTTCACCGACTATAAATCGAGTTTCTGAAATGTTTCTAAGTTCAATTTTACAAATAAAACGTCTTCCTTAGAATCAAGATATAAATAATTAATTTGGATATTTTTTTGATATTGTTCTGATAACTTTCATATTTTAATGAATTGTAAAAAACACGCTAAATTTTAATTAAAAACAACTTTTTTCATCGAGATAATTTATATGGTTAAATTATAATATTTAATGGTTTTAAAGTATAAATAGAATATTTTTTTAACATTTAATATTATTTATGTCATTATTATTAATTTTATATTGAATTCATAGGTAAAAACATTTCAATCTTTTGCAATGTTTTAACTTTAAAAACATGTTTTCTCAACAGCAGGATTAATTTTAAATTAAATACAGCCACTTATGTGTATTGAATTGGGAAAAATGGATTCCATATTTGGAATCATTAGGTCCCAAATATTTTAATAGGATACATTATATTTTTAGGCATTATGAATAGTAACTACGATAAATTTTATTTACTATGGTTAATAGTTAATCGAGTAATTAAGGGTAAATATAATATTATAAAATTACACTAAATCATGTCTTAATATAATTTGATGATTATATTTTGTACTAAATCATAATTGGGTCGAAATGGAATCTATTGGAACCCAGTAGGATGTGATTAAGACCTCTAATATAATTTATTTAAAGAAAGTGAAATATGTCTCATTTAAACATTAATAATTAATATATTATTAATATAATGTTATACAGAATATTAATTGGATTATAAATAATAATAATAAAGATAAAATGTGTTTATTCATCTTGGTAATTTATTTTGTATTCTTAGGAAATATATAATTACAATAATTACTAATACATTAATGATGCAAATATTATTTATTTAGTGAAAAATCAAAAATGTAGTTTTTATTAAAATAATAATACCCATAAAAGGCCCAAACACTTGACCTAAACTTATTTTTCGGGTATATATATACCTTAATAATCCAATTTTGGACTTCTGGACCATTTGGAGAATTATAAAACATTTTCTTAAATTTATTTTATTTTATTTTATTTTAAATGATGTCAATGTTGTCACATTCATACTTTTAAGAAGATAACATTTTAAAAGTTGGTTGTTTTAGAAGATAAATTCGACTAAAAGTATTCTTATGAAAGATATTTGATTTATCTTAATCTTTGTATTTTATTTTTAATTTTTATGCCAAAAATAAGTATATTAAATAATTGTACAAAAATGATGTAGTAATTATTTTATTTAGAGAAATATCAAATAAAAGGATTTAAAAATATTAAAATAAATATTATATGAACTAATTAATGTGCTCCACGAATTTTATAGATACATATGAAATTTTAGGAATCTATTATATATTTTTGGTTCAAACATTTCTTCTTTGTGTATTTTATTTAAATTCAAATAAATGAATAGTGTCAAAATTGACACTATTGATATTTTATAAAAATAACATATTATTAAATGCATTAAAAATCCCAAAAATATTAAAAAATTAAAAATTGAAATTCATATTGTCTAAAATTTATTAAAGTATCTAATTATTGAAAATTAACAACACATAATGGATTATTTATGACAATTTAAAATTTAGAATATTATTACCACAAATAAAATTAAATATTTTAAATAAGGATAAACCAAAATGATAAGGTTTAAAATAAAATCAAAACAATTATAATTTTTATTGGTTGATTAGATTAAAACACTATATTATCTAATATCCTAATTTGAGTCACATTGGATGTTTTTATGTGGGGATTGAGTTTATTATAAATTAATATTTTGGAGATTTCCAAAAGTGCCCATCTCCTTTCCTATATAAGGGCACCTCCTTCCCTCTTCTATTCTCTAAATTTTGAGCCCTCAAGATCAGAAAACCCCTTATAATTCCTCTTTTAAAACTCTCTGGTTACATTATAAAGGTTCTGGTCTTCTCAAAAGACCATCTCTAGAGCCCTAAGAGAATGTTTAAAAGAGGCACGTTGAGGAAGAGGTAATCTCTTCGACCGATTCATTGAAGTTTCTTTCTTCTGATACTTCCTATTATTTAGTTGTTTCATGAAAAATTAATAACATTAGTATAACTAATATACTGATATGTTATTATAAATATGAAACAACCCTATTTCACCTTCTACTGATCCTACAAAAAATGAAATCACCACGTGTGTGTACGTACGACTTACCATCTCCACGCAGTGGTGTAATCTGTTTTTCCACCACCACAATAATTGGATGGGTATAATGGTGGTAATAATAACTATATATGATTATGATAACATCATACTGATTTTTAGATATTATATTATCCATTCCAATTCCATTCAATAATTATGGGAACGATATCATCGCTCGTGCGTACGTACATATTACCATCTTCACGACACGATTCGATGCATTCTCCATGTTAACCATTCCAGAATGATTATACAGAATATATAATATATAATCATGAAATATATGAAATAATAATGATACTATATTTATTTATATGTTATTTACTAACTTCTATTCAATTTAATAAAGAAACGAAAACAATGTTCATGCATACGTACGACCGACCGTCTCCATGAACAGTGTATTTCAATCCATTTATTGATCTATTATATATATTATATTATGAATATATATTATATATGAATCATGTTTTACATTATGGAGGCAATTTTTCATGATCTAAGTAATCATACGAATAATTAAAAGTCAAAACTTGTATGATAAATGAAATGTTTTTACCCAAAACGCTTCTTTAACATGGAATTGACAAATTAACGGGTAATATAAAGCCGTAATTGAATCAGATATGATATCATAAATATTATTATGGTTCTGTTATAAGTTAATAATATGTTTAACCCCACAATATAGGAGTCTCAGAGACATATGGAAGATGTTGGACATAAGGGAAGTGATTATTTTTTCTCACTTTTATTTCTGTGAGACCTATATCTTAATCACTATCTATTTCTTCTGTATGGTTTTTCACTCCAATGAATGTTTTATTATTATTTTTTATGAAGGATATCATATTTACATATTCATGTAATTTTCTTTATTTTGTGACATTTATGATTCCCTTGATCATAAATGGTAACGGATAATTATTCTAATCTCATTTTTATCCAGGATTGTTTATTCGTAAGTATTTACTTGGGTTATGTTTATCATTGATATCAATGTTTTCTCAAACAAAAATCATAAAATGTTTAATTTTATACTATATCTGTTTAAAGTAATTTTTAACCTTTTTGACTTTTACAACAAGGTATGGATGGAATTTTTTTTTACCATACGAGTTACTTTTTGACATTTCCCAAAAAAATACGAGAAGAATTTTATTTTTTAACTCATACAATATTAATGGATTTTTACGGTTTCATAACGCCTTATTTTAATGATTCTTCCTATATAATATTTCCTGATTATTTTCAACAAAATTATTTTCTTTTAAAATTTCATGGAATTTTGAGAAAAGAAAATCATTTAGAAGAATAAAGGATATTTTCCTCAATAATTCATTTCAAGTGTTTGATCAAAACTACTTTCAATCTAAGATAACATTATTTAATATGCTTATGTTTCAAGTATAATTTATCTATTATTTATATGGTTTTATTTTTCTTATGATTAAATGATATCCATTTGTTTTTTATGGATTACGTTATAATGGGATGATGTTTATGAAACCTATTTCACTCTTTGGGTTATGATGACTGATTTATGTTTATTATGTGGCACACATAATAATGATTTAATTATGAGATGGGTGGGAATAATATCTCACTCCAATGAATTGGGTAAAGATTTATATCTCATGATATAGGCATGGCTGGAATGGCATGTAAATCTAATTAAGTAATACAGGGCTGGAATGGCAAGTAAACTCGGTTCAGTAATTGAATCTGTCCACTATGATGGTCTTGGCAGCAATGCCATGGATACTATAGAAATCATATCATATGATTAATGTTTTTCCATAAATACATGTTTTATTCCCATTTTATTTTATAATGATTAATGTTCCTTTATGATCAATTCCTTACGAACTGCCAATATTTATTTCACAACACAAGATTTTGATTTTTATAATTTATGTTCATGTATTTAAGTTCAAATGTATATGGTTTGTTTTATTTTCTCTATGATTACCCTTACTGAGTGTTTGAGCTCACCATTTATATGTTTTATTTTCCCCAGGATATAAATAAAGGTTTTAGGTAAGAAAACAAATTGGGATGATCTTTATGGGAGATGTTGAAGTTCTTTCACCATGATTAGAAGATTATGTTCTGAGTTTCCAAAGACACTAAACTACTACGTTCCTTGGGTGTCTGTTTTTTTATGTATTAAGTATTCCTCAAAAGTAATGTAATGTCTATGTACATAATTCCTTGGGTCTCTACAGTTGGTATCACAGGAAAGGTTTCGTCAACATTTGGAAACTAGGATGTGAAAATTTTAGTCTGATCCCTAAAGATATTTCTAAAGTATGTCTAGGGATATCCCTAAGGTTTATTATAACTATAGGTTACAGTCCTAGAATTATGTTGACGATCATGAATAAAATAGGATAAACCTAAGGTTACATGTATTAAAGAATGTGTGATAAGATAGACATCCCATATGTGAATTTTTATGATTTTGTAGTTACTTATTATTTTAACTGTTTATTACACAATGGTTTTTGGTTTTAGTTAGTGGAGGGAACCATAAGGAATTGGCTTAACATTGAATCTGATGGACAAATTGATGACTATGAGCAGTGAAATTGCATAATTCCTAGAGAGAATAATATTGTGATTATGTTGAATCAGTAATCATGACATATGATTGACATGGTCAACTTTAGTTGTATCCCTAAGTCATCAAATAACAGGAAGATGGACTTTTATGCATGCTCTTGTGATGAGGAACATAGAGGAAGGAAGACTAATCTTTCTACATATCAAGAAGAAGGGAATAAGAACCTTGAGGAATACCTAAAATGGAGGGGAAGATGTTATCTATGTGGGTAAAAGGGGAATAGAGTGACAGAATGTTATGGAGTTCAATGTCTAATCTATGGAGAACTTGGGCATTACCCAACTCAATGCCCTAACCTAAGAGGTTACATCTAAATCAAGGAAGGACATATTCCATGACAATCATTAAAGATGATGTGTTGAAGGGATTATGTATTTGAATTCATAAATAATGTTGTTGAGGTACATTTATGGTATATTGAAATATCTATGTATTGGTCCACTCTGGTTTTCCATAAGAATTTGGTACCAGTAACCATGAAAAGTGATTGAAATTTTTTTTGGAAAGAAGATGATATGTGCCTAATTAAGGGATATGGAGAAAATAATATGTTGTATATTATTAAGGATCTCTTGACTGATATAAGTACAATGTGATATCATGATTTAAGTATATAGAAATTTTGGGATTTTGGTATGTGGAAAGAGTTAAATTTTGATAGAATTCATGTTTTCACTAAGTTTCTATGGTAATTAATGTTTGAAGATAATACAAGATTAAGGTATTTGCATGTTTGAAGTGTGACCAACAAGATATATCTAATGATATATGTGGGATAAATGATGGTATTCAATGCTTGGTATATTACCTCTTTAGTAATCATTATCTTTATACTATGAGATTGGACAGAAGTAATTTGGATAAGCCTAAATATTAGAATGTATTAAGATGAACATCAGATAATATTTTTTAAGGCTATAAAATTTTTATATTATTTCTGAAATTTTATAATATTATAGTTTTATAAAAAGGACAACCCGCAGGATGGGCGAAAACCCATCGCATTGAACAAGTCTATGGGAATCGAACCCACAACCAAAGTGAAACATTCCTTTATCGCCTACCACTTACCTACAGGAAGTCCCTAGATAGTAGAAATTGGTTTTGTTTTATTAATTGGTGTGAAATATGAAGTATAAGTCCCTTTTGGAACCATATATGATTAATATCACCATATAAGGACTTATGTATATTTAATAACTTTTTCTAACCTTTTTTTGATACAGATGGAACGACTCTTCATTCTGTCACATGATCAGCTAACACTACATGAATGACAAATGTAACTTTTTTTCTTTAAGATATGAAGTGGAAACTGTTCAAGGAACAACCAACGGTGCGATTGTACCAAAATCAACTAAGTATTTCATCAAATTCAAAATTATAGAATTTATGGAATGGATCTTGAAAAAAAAAATGATGTCCTAGTACCCTCATATATGATGAATCAAATGGTACATTAGATCATCACAAATTTATGGCTTTGTGATTGTTGGATTTTTCATATCCACATTCTATACCACTCTCCATCAAAACATGATTGTTATATTTCTCTTTCATATCCATATTTTCACCTATGTTATCCTCTGTGGAAACCCATTGATGAGTTGATTTGGGTAACCATTATGTTTCATACTTTAGTTTTTAAAATTATGTTTATGTATTCGTTTTTACGACATGGGTTTCTATGAAAGAAACTATCATATAGTAAACCATTTATAACCCTAATGAATTTCGAGGGAGAAATTCATTGTAAGGGGGTATAATGTAACACCCTGAGATTTTATGAGAAATATCATTTTTAATTTCATTTATGTCTTGTGATTTATGCTACACAAAAATTAACTTTCACTATACGCAACATCGTATTATCTTGTAGTATACAAACACAATTCTTGTCTTCTGTTGCACGCAAGTGCAACCTTCCTCAATAGCATGTGTTTTACGCAATACCGAGTTCCACTAAAAACGATATTTTTTTAATATTATTATGAACTAGCCGTTATGAATACTATTAACTACATTTTTAATTTTATAACAATACCATTCGTCTTACACATGATCTAGAACTTGGTATGAGAACAAAATAAAATTTTCAGGTAAAAAAATTATTTCTCAAAAAAAATGCTATTTTGTTGCCTTTTGATGGCGCACCCACTGTAAATATAGTTATTGACATTATAATAAGTTCAATGTGACAAATAAAACTTCTTCCTTGGAATAAAGATATATGAATTTACTTTGGATAAATTTTTGATATTGTTCGGGTAACTTTCATATTTTAATGAATATTAAAAATCATGCTAAATTTTAATTAAAAACAACTTTTTTTCATGAAGATAATTTATAAGGTTAAATTATAATATTTAATGACTTTAAATTATAAATAAAATATATATTTACCATTTAATATTATGTATGTCATTATAATTAATTTTACATTGAATTCATAGGTAAAAACATTTCAATCTTTTGCAATTTTTAACTTTTAAAACTCATTTTCTTAAAAGTGAGATTAATTATAAATTAAATACTAAATATTATGTATAGTGAATTAGGAAAAATTGATTCCATATTTGGAATTATTAGGTATAAAATATTTTAATACGCTAATTTTTATTATTAGGCATTATGAATAGTAACTACGATAAATTTTATATGCCATAGTTAAAGGTAAAACAGGTAATTAAGGGTAATTATAATATTATAAAATTATCCTAACACATGTATTAATATAATTGGATGATTATATTTTGCCCTAAAAGGTACTTGGGTAGAAAATGAATCTATTAGGACCCACTTGGATGTGATTAAGACCTTTAATTTAGTTTATTTAAAGAAAGTGAAATATGTCTCACCCAACCATTAAAAATTAAATTATTTTTAATATAAGGTTATACAGAATGTAAATTCAATTATAAATACTAATTTTAAATATAAAATGTTTTTCTTCATCATGATAATTTATTTTTTGTTTTTATGAAATATATATTTACATTAATAGCTTATACATTAATGATGCAAAAATTATTTATTTAGTTCAAAATCGATAATATAGTTTTTATTAAAATAAAAATACCCATAAAAAATCCCAAACACTTGACCAAAACATATTTTTCGAGTATATGTATATCCTAATCATCCAAGGGTTGAATATTAGGAAATTTGGAGCCTTAAAAACAGATTATGACATTTATATTATATTATTTTAAATGATGTCAAAGTTTTCACCTTCATACTTTAATAAAGATAACATTTTGAAATTGGTTGTTTTAGAAGATAAATTGGACTAAGAGTATTCTTATGAATTATATTACATTTATATTCATCTTAGTATTTTATTTTTAATTTTTTTGCAACAAATATGTATATTAAATAATTATACAATAATGTTGTTGTGATTATTTTATTAATCGAAATATCAAATAAATTGATTCAAAAATATTAAAATAAATATTATATGAAGTAATTAATGTGATAAAATAATTTTATATAAAAATATGACATTTTAGGAATATATTTAATATTTTGGTTAGAAAATATCTTCGGTGTGGATTTTATTTAAATTCAAATAAATGAATCGTTTCAAAATTCACACTATTTATATTTTAGAAAAATAACATATTATTAAATGTTTTAAAAATAAAAAAAATATTTAAAAATTAAATATTGAAATTTATATAGTATAAAATGTCATAAAGTATCAAATTATGTAAAATTCACAATACATAATTACGTATTTATAACAATTTAATATTTGGAATCTTATTACCACAAATAAAATTATTTAGATTAAATAGGGATAAATCAAAATGATAAGGTTTAAAATAAAATAAAAACATATCTAAATTTTATTTTTTGATGAGATTAAAACCCTATCTTATCCCATATCGAAATTTGAGTCACTTTTGATGTTTTATGTGTGGTTTGAGTTTATTATAAATTAATATTTTGGAGATTTCCAAAAGTGCCCCTCTCCTCTATTATATAAGGGAACCTCCTTTCTTCTCCTGCTATCTCAATTTTGATCCTACAAGATCAGTCATACCCTGAAAATCACACTTATCAACCTCTCTAGTTACATTATAGAGGTTATGTTCTTCTCAAAAGACCATCTCTAGTCCCTTAAGAGGAAGTTTAAAAGAGGCATGTCGAGGAAGAGGTAATATCTTCTATCGATTCTTTCAAGTTTCATTCATCTTCTAGTTCCTATTAATTAGTTGTTTAATTATAAGTAATAACATCAGAATAACTAATATCCTTTTATTTTATTATAAATATTAAACAAACCAATTTTACCTTCTATCCATCCTATAGAAAATGAAATCACAGCATGTGCGTACGTACGTCTTACCTTCTCCACACCGTGGAGTAATCTGTTTTTCCCCTACCATCATACTTGGATGGGTATAATGGTGGATATAATAACTATATATTATTATCATAACATCATATTTATTTAAGATATTATATCATCCACTCCAATTACATTAAATATTTATGGGAATGATATCATCGCTCGTGCGTACGTATGGATTACCCTCTCCATGACGCGATGAGATTCATTCTCCATGATAACCATTCCAGAATGATTATAAAGTATATATAATAAGTAATAACTAAATATATGACATAATAATTATAATTTATTTATATATATTTTTTTTACTTACTTCCATTCAATTTAATAAGGAAACAAAAATAGCGTTCATGCGTACGTACGGCCTACCGTCTCCTTGAACGGTGTACTTCATTCCATTTATTGATCTATTAAATATATATATATTATGAATATATATTATATATGAATCATGTTTTAAATTATGGAGGGAAGTAATCATGATCTAATTAATCATATGAATAATTACAAGTCAAAACACATACGATAAATGAAATAATTTTACCCAAAATGCTGCTTTAACATGGAATTGACATATACACATGTAATATAAAGTCATAACTGAATCATATATGATATCATAACTATTATTATGGTTATTTTATATGTTAATAATATGTTTAAACCCACTATATAGGAGTCTCAAATTCATATATAAGAAATTAAACATAATGTATGAGATTATTTCGTCTCACTTTTATTTCTGTGAAACATATGTCTTAATCACCATCTATTGATTTTGTATGGTGTTTATGCTTCCCATGAATGTTTTATGATTTTTATTATGAAGGATATGATATTTACATATGAATATAATTTTCTTTATTTTATGACACATATTATTCCACAGATCATAAATGTTAATGGATAATTATTCCAATCTCATTTTTATCCGGGATTTTTTATTTGTAAGAATTTAATGGGGTTATGTTTATCATCCATGTCCATGTTTTCTCAAAATATTTTCAAAAAACATTTAAAATTATTCCTTTTATATTTAAAGTAATGTTTACCCTTTTTCTAATTTTACCACAAGGAATGGATGGAATCTTTTTTTAACCATACGAGGTAGTTTTTGACTTTTCTGGCAAAAGTACTAGAAGAATGTTTTTTTAAAATTATAAGGAATGAAAATATTTTTACAGTTTCATAATGCCTTATTTTCATGAATCATTTAGTACTATATTTCATGATTATTTTCAACAAATTTATTTTCTTTTAAAATTACATGGAATTTTGAGAAATGAAATTTATTTATAAGAAGAAAGGATATTTTCCTCAAGAATTCATTGTTTTTGTTTTATCAAAACTAATTTCCATCTAATATGACATTATTTAATTTTTTTATGTTTCAGTTATAATGTCTATATAATTTACATGGTTTTATTTTTCTTATGTTTAAATGATATCCATTTGTTTTTTATGGATGATTTTATGATGGGATGATGTTTAGGAAACCCATTTCACTCTTTGGGTTATGATGAATGATTTATGTTTATTTTGTGGCACACGTAAGAATGATTTCGTTATGATATGGGTGGAACATATTTCACCCTCCAATTAATTGGGTAAAGAATTATATCTCATGAGATAGACATGGATGGAATGGAAATTAAATCTGGTTTAGTAATACAGTGCTAGAACAGCATGTAATCCCGGTTTAGAAATAGAATTTGTCCACTATGATGGTATTGGGAGAAATGCATTGGCTACTATGGAAATAATATCATGTGCTTAATGGTTTTCCACAAATACATGTTTTATTTCCAAGATATTTTATCATGATTCATGTTTCTTTATGATCTATGCCTTACGTACTGCCAAGATTTATTTCACAGCTCATGATTTTGATGTTTATACTTTATGTTCATGTTTTTAATTTCAAATTTATATTTTTTGTTTTACATTATCCTAGATTACACTTACTGAGATTTTTATCTCACCCATTATAAGTTTTCTTTTCCCCAGGATATAATTAATGTTTTTAGGTAATAAAATAAAAGGGGAAGATCATTATGGGAGATGTTGAAGATCTTTTACCATGATTAAATGATTATGTTCCAAGTTTCCAAAGACACTAAACTACTACAGTCCTTTGGTGTCTGTTATTGTTATTTATTATGTATTCCACAAAAGTAATTTAATTTCCATGTACTAAATTCCTTGGGTCTCTATAGATTTCAACTTATTTCAACTCTTTTATTTAATCATAAGCTTACTAAAAACATCCTTAAGTTGAATCTCGGGATTCGAACTAGTTTTCAACTAATTTCGTCCATTATATTTTGAATATTAAACAGTGGCCATCATGGAAGAAAGGTTTCCAGTTTTAAATTTTGGTTCTTATTCTTCATTGAATTCATTATCATCATCTTACTCTTCATCGCTAAAACTCTTATTTAGGACATTCTTTCTAGATTTGAAGTCTACCATTTTGAAAAACCATTTATAAGGCTTATCATTGTTTTCAACATCTCTATATTCGTCATTGATCTTTCTTAATCACTGAGAGTCAATGTGCAAAACTTTGCCACATCAAAAGAAAGAGAAAGGTAACTACCCATTGAATTTTTCTTTTCCATTTGGGAGCTTCTTAGAAATTAGTGATTTAATTTATTTTCCATCATCATCTCCACCACTGCTATCTTTTAAAATTTTCATTTTCTCCATGGGTTTGAATTCCATTTCACTGTTTTCTCATGTCGTAACATCTTCTTGTTTGACTCTCATTTAATATGACAATATGATACTCAGTATATCGTCGAGAGAATGTTTTGAAATATCTATTTTCGAATGGGATTACACCTTTTCATTGTATAGGTGTATAAGTCTTCTCAATATTTTCTTCACAATGTCAACATCTTTGATTTTTCTCTTAGACCCTGAATTGCTCCAACCACATCAGTAATTTGATTGAAGGAGGATTCTGCATTCTCATCAGGATGAATCTTCATACCATCAAACCTATAGTGAAGGACTTTATGTTTTTCCTCCTTCAATTTCATATCTCCTTCATAAATATTTTCATGTTTATCCCACATGGAATTTGCTGATGTGAGACTCTTAACCTTTAGATTGATCTGATGCGAAAGGGCAGCGGTGAGAGCATTCTGCTCTTTAGCATCTGCATCAAGAATTTTCTTATCTGCATCAGTCATAGCTAGCCATGTTGTATTGGATACAAGTATACCTTGCACAGTGTAAAATAGTAATTCCATTCCAAGGGATATTAGATGAGATCTCAATTTTTTCTTCCAAATCTGAAAATTACTTCCATCAAAGAGAGGGATAACCCTTACATTGGTCGAATTCTCCACAATAGTATAAGACATATCATACACCAACAACCTGCCTCTGATACCACTTGAAGGACCCCAGAACACCCTAAGAGGAGAGGGGTTAATCAATTTATCACCTTTTTCATTCTAAATTTATGGATCATGTTCCCATATTGGTAGGAACTTGTTAAATTTTTCAATCAAATGCAAGTAGTGAGATGACACATCACTTTTACTTGGTTCACTGCAAAGGGATACATCTAGGGATCATACTCTGACATTGTTCTGGTCATACCTAAATCCACTAATCATCACTTGTTTAAGAATTAAAATAATTGTTCATAGTCACTATGTTCCAGTCACACTGCATTTACCAAGGTTCAGGGATTATTCACTGTGTCCCTTAGATAACTTTACAAGACTAAACCTAGCTCACTGACACATGCATGTAGTGGGGTGTGACAAAAACAAATATAACCTAGGTTTAGATGTATCAAAGTTGGTAACATAGGTTTTCTCTAGAGTTTAGTGCATAACAATTACATTTGTCAATTAAATTAAACAAATAAGAAAAGGTTCTTTTTGAAATTGTTTGAGTTGAGAAATAAAGAAAGAAATTGAAAATAAATGTCGAACACTAATAGATTAATAGAGTGATGTGTTCAGGGTAAGATCACATTTTTCAATGACATCATAGTCATAAATATCATATTCCCTCTCTTCCTATTGAATGATAGATAAAATACTCATCGACCGAGTTATAAATCACCTTTGGTTGAATAAATAAATAGAACTCGCTATTATGTGTGTGGAAGTTCATTAAAAATTCCAAAACAACTAAGGAAAGTCCCAATCGTGAATTTTTTCTCCTCATAACTCTATAAAATTTCCACATGTTCCACACTTGTGCCAACGATCTCTGGAAACTCACCACTTAACACAATCTGCTCGATCAAGAAAAATTGCACCAGGCGGAGGGAGATAAAAAGTCTTCCACACAAGATATTAACAATGAATATAGCAAACCCAAAATAGAATCGTATTAATAGAATTGGGAACCACTGAGAATAGAGTTAATTTAAACGAAAAATAGTGTTTTACATTTATTCACAAAACTCTGACATTACAAAAGTGAAACTACACCTTCCCCGCTCACTCAATGGTTTTACCCCTCCATGTAATGGAATTAGGGTTGAAAGGGGAAGAAGAGAGAATCTTCAAACAAAGAAAAGAGGAAATATAAAATACAAAAAAAATTCAAGGGCTCAATCCTCCATCACAGACCCTCTTTCACCTTCTTCAAATCTTCTGAATAGAAGGGAACACTCTTATTTATAGGCTTGTAAAGTAGAAACATTCCCTCCAAAATTACTCCACTGAATTATTGAGTATGGTTGGCATATTAAATTACTGAATCTATAGAAGGGTTCTTAATAAATTTTGTTAATATTTGACTTTTACATGTTTCATCATAATATCATCGAATTTGGACAACTGTAACAAATTTTATACTCAAATTACTAATGACAACTTTTTCTAACTGAGATGACTCTTCAACATCCTATTTTTGGTCACCTGAAATGGGTTCTTTAATGACCTAATGTCTTCATAAAATTTAATGTAAAAGATATTCACAGTGTCCTATTTCATTTACATCTAGAATAATCTCATTTGGACATATGTAGGATGAGATATGCCTCATTAATTTTGGTGGGGTCCATTTTGTCGACCACAAAACTATTTTCGCATGATAATTTTTCTAGGTCCATTTCATATAGAATTGGACCTTGGTTTAAAAAAAAGCTTAAGACCATGAGAATAGAGATCATAAAAAAAGGAATCAAACATTTGGGATCACAAGTTGAAATGATATACCTGAAATACAGAATCTCCACAAAACTGTTAAATTTCCCGAATTAACCAATTTCCACAATTAATCACATAATTCACCAAAACACTAAAATGATAAAAATCATCTCAAATTGATTGATTGGTTGGGGTTAAATCATGGAAAACCATATTAAAAATAATGAAAATGTTACCTCTATCAATTCCCCCACACTTAGCACTTGAACTCCAGGACAATTCAAAATCAAAATCAAATCAAAGAAATTTCAAAACACATGCCAATGGGATCCACCAATTGCATACCAAAAAAATAAAAGTTATCATGCCTCATCAATAACAATTATGCCAAGTTCTCTAACCATATCATTCAATATTCTTCCTCATGATTTCTCCTCTCATACACACAAGACACCTACCTCACATGAATTTTCTCTCACCTCACAAATATCAATTTTCAACAAAATTTTTCTCAACCAAACCAATCCAAGGGTCACTATAGGTTTCAAATACTCCTAGTTCTCCACTTGATGTGAGTCAGAGACATGTGTTTATCAAGATGAAATTGCAGGGTTGTTATGTGGATTTCAGTTGGTAGGATTTTATGTGAAAAATTCTGAGACCAAATGAGGAGGGTTTTGCTCTTTTTAAATCAAAATTGCACAATTATAATTTTCACTCTAGTATGGTATCCTCCTCACTCCACTTAGTATAAATTACGCACCATATTCATAAAATATCAAGAAATATTCCAACAGATCAGCATTTCAGCAGAAAAAATTTCAATCTTCTCAAAAATGATTTTTCATGAAATCTCTAGAAAAGGCACAACTTCCTTCCTCCATTAGAATCTCTAAAAAGGCGCAACTTTCTTCCTCCATTAGAATCTCTATAAATGAGCAACTTATTTTGTCACAAAATCTCCAGAAAATGCACTACCTTCAACATAATGATTTTTCATCAGCACCCACATCACTTCAGCATTTTATATTCCACCCAATGTTTCACCAAAATAGGTATCATAACACAAGACAGCTGTCCTCACACTTAAGTTTAAATAGATTATGAAATTTCATTTCAAGAGCAGGTTGGATAGGGAAAATTAGCCTATAATGTGGCTAACCTAATAGAATGTTTGTGGATTATAAGGGTTAAAAGGATTAAATGTACAAGGTAGGATAGAATGAAAGGGATTATCTTGAATAAGGGGCTTTAAAATCAAAGAAATACCTCAATCATTTAAAACACAGGTACCCCAAACCCTCATGTTTTGAAAGGAATAAATCAAATTTGGGTTAAAATATGCACAGTATGGTTCTCTCAGGAAGTGAGGTGACTGAATTGAATATGAAAAAAATGGTTCAAAATCCTAATAAGAAAGTGTTTTCGAATACAAAGACAGTAAGATGTGGCATGAGATTAAAAATCATAATACTTTTCATGATATTCCCATAAAATTGTACATGATACAAAATTTCAAGTTTAGCATTCATTTAAGCTCAGTTTCATAAAATAAATTGGTTCACTCAATGGAATGGGTTTAAAAAATGGCAATGATAATCATTTCAGCTCAAAAGTTTCAAAAAACACAAAAAAACTGAAATAAATAAACACAAAAAAAGTTGAAAACATAAAAAAAAATTAAAACAAACAAAAAATGAATATCTGAAACTAAAAAGTTTCCCTCCCCCACACTTAATTGGGGTAGTGTCCTCAATGCATTAAAGTTTATTTAACATGTATGCAGATCTTAAAATGAAACACATCAAAAAGCAAGTGTAAAGGATAGGTAAAACCTGATGGCTCTTATTGATATATAGGTTGGAGGAGTGGGATCTCTTCCAGTAGATCTGATGGAATTGACCCATGGAATTTCATCAGCCTGTTCCCATTAATAGTGAATGGCTCCTGATCTCCATCGTTAAAAATCTTCACATCACTGAAAGGATATACATGAGTAACTATAAATGGAACCTCGCATCTAGAATGAAGTTTACCTAGAATCAGATTGAGTCTTGAATTGAAAAGAAAAACATTATCACTAGGATGGGATTTTATCGGTTGGATTAACTTGTCCTGATCCACTCTTGTTATCTTTTTGTAAATCCTAGAATTTTCAAATTCTTCTCTTCTAATTTCCTCCAAATCTTGTAACTGCAACTTTCCCTCTTTCCCAGCACTTTCAAGATCCAAATTCATCTTTCTCACATCCCAATATGCCTTATGCTATAGTTCCACAGGTAGCTGACAAATTTTCCCATAAATCAGCCTATATGGATTCATTCCAATAGGAGTATATTAGGAAATCTTATAAGCCCATAATGTGTCTTCTAACCTCTAGCTCCAATCTTTCCAGTTATTTTTAGATGTCTTCTCAAAATATCCTTTGATTTCCCTATTGGACACTTCATCAAGACCATTTTTTTGTGGGTGATAGGGAGTTGATGTTTTATGATGAACCCCATACTTCTTCAGCAAAGCCACTATTCTCATATTGAAAAAGTGAGTCCCTTGATCACTAATTATGGATCTAGGCACTCTAAAACTACAAAATATATTATCCATGAAAAATCACAAACAAATTTATCATCATCAGTTCTCGTGGTTTTTGCTTCCACCCATTTGGAAACATAATCAACTGCAAGAAAGATATAAGAATTTCCAAATGACATTGGGAAAAGTCCCATAAAATCTGTCCTCCAGACTTGAAAAATCTCACAAAAATTATGTGGTTGTTGGTGAATTTCTTGTCTTTTTTAAATGTTTCCATAAAAATGACATTTTAGACACCTTTTGCAAAATTCATGAGAATCCTTAAAAATGGTATACTAATAAAGTATAGATTATAAAACCTTTTGTGTTTTCATTTAAAGTCCAAAGTGGATTCACATGATAATTTGTGACCATACTCATAGATAGAACCAATCTCACTCCATGTAAAACATCTTCTAATCACCTGGTTATTGAAAATCATCCAATAAAATGGATCATCCCAAATATAATACCTAAATTCAGATTTTTGTTTGAGCATTTGATTAGAATTGAAATGAGATGGGACCTAAGATATGACATAATAATTGACTATGTAATCATACCAAGGCACTTATCCTTTAAAAATGTATAGCTAATCTCTTGAAAGGTGATCATTTAATGGTTATTTTTCTGGAATTTCAGCTTCAGTACTATTTGGAAGTCTTCTTAAATGATCATCCACTTAGTTCTCAGATCCATTTTTATACTTGATTTCTATTTTGAACTCCTATAGCAGTAACATCCATCTCACTAGCCTTGGTTTAGCTTCAGCCATCATCATCATGTACCTAAGAGCAACATGATCAGAAAATACAGTGACTTTAGTTCCAAGAATATATGATCTATATCATTCCAAAGGAAAAACAACTACTAAAAACTCCTTTTTTGTGGTTGTGTAATTGAATTGAGCCACATCTAGGGTTATTTAAGCATATGAAATGACTTATGGCATGCCCTCAATTCACTGAGAAAGGTATACTCCAACTTCCTTATTAGAAGAATCATAAATTAGCTCAAATGGTTCTTCCCAATTTGGTGGCTAAATCACAGGTGGTTCAATCAATATCATCTTCAACTCATAAAATGATTCCCAAAATGCTCCATTGTATTCAAAATCATCACTATTTAGAATCAATAAAGAGAGAGGGAAATAAATCTTATTGAAATTCTTGATAAACCTATTGTAGAATCCTGCATGTCCTGAAAAATATTTATCATTCTTCAAACAAGTTGGGTAAGGAATATAATTTATCACCTAAATTTTTGACTTATCAACATCAATTCCATTTTTCTAAATGACATTCCCAAGGAAAATACCTCTCTCAAACATGAAATGACACTTTTCCAAATTTAAAACACGGTTTTTTTCAATGCAGGTTTCTAAAACTTTTTCCTGATTTTTCAAACAATGGTCAAAAGAGTTTCCAAAATCTGTGATATCATCTAGGAAAACCTCAAATCACTCTTCAATGTGATCAGAAAATATACTTACCATGAACCTATGAAATTTACCTAGAGCATTACAAAATCTAAATGGAATCCTTTTATGTGAAAAAGTGCCAAAGATACATTTAATAGTTGTCCTCTCTTGATCCTCAAGAGAAATGGGTACCTAGAAATGACATGAAAATCCATCCAAAAAGAAATAATGAGTTCTCCCTGCCAATCTCTATAACAACTGATCATTGAAGTGAATGGGGAAATGATATTTCCAAGTGGATTGATTCAACTTCCTAAAATCAATGCACACTCTCCAGCTATTTTGAATTCTCACAGTTTCATTATTTTCATTCCTCACATTGGTTAGGCAATTTTTTTTTGGAACTACATGAATTAGGATATCCCACTGTGAATCTGATATGGGGTAGATGATCCCATCTTCCAATAGCATTTTAATCTCTTTCTTTACAACCTCCATTAAAGTGGGATTCAACCTCCTTTGGGGCTAATTGAGTGGTTTGGAATCTCCCTTAGGAAAAATTCAATGTGAACATGTTTTTGGGTTTATTCAAAGAATATAACCTAAACGACACCCTATTGCTTAGAAATTCTCTCTCAAAATAACAATCAATGATTTTTCTTGGGATTCAAAGAGATTATTAGTAATTATCAGTGGTAGTTTCTCTCCCTCGCTAAGGAACACATATTTCAAATCATTAGGGAGTGTATTTATTTCCAGATCTGGTGGATGATCAAGGGTTGAAACTAAATTAACGTTTCCCACTTCCACATTCTGGACCACCTACACACAAGAAATCATATCATCTTTCTCATCATTTAACAAATCATCAAAGAATTCATATTTTACCTCTTCCACCCAGATTAAATCAGAATCTCTAACATGTTGGGAATCCACATTTTCAATTATATTTTTAATTGAAGAAGTCTCTAAAAGTATAATAATTCATAGAACATACCATATTCTTCTATGGGGTCTACACCAACATCACGGGAATGTGAAAAAATTGAGTGATCATCCCATGGGTGCCTTATGGATTCAAAAATATTGAAATGGATATTTCTCTCCCCACACTCCATGTTGATTGTACCCTCATGGACATTGATGATGGTATGGGATGTCTTCATTAATGGTCTCCCCGAAATTATGGGTGACTTTGATGGGATTATATCTTCATCCATATTGTGCATGTACAAGTCATCTGGGAACAAGAGATCTTGGACTTTCACAAGGACGTCCTCCAAAACTCCTACAGGGAAAACTGTAGATCTGTTTGCAAGCTGGTCCCCACTCTTTTGGGATTCAAGTCTCCCATAAGCAATGAAGTTTATAAAAAGTGATGAAATTCATTAATTGAATCACATATATCAAACAATGAATTAGTGAAATTTAAAGAACCAATAGAGCATGAAATAGAGAATGTCCTTGGATCTTGACATTTGGTTGGAAATTGTGGTGTTATAAGGGCTGAGACACTTCTTTTCAAGATGATCCTTTAATTACCTTGATGTATCCTCTTCTTGGTTCAAAAATCCTTCAAATATTTGTTGTACCATGGAATTTTTTTGACTGCATCATGTAGGGGAATATTGATTTCCACTTTCTGGAAGGTGTCCAAAATTTATTTTTGAAGTGATTCCTGTTGAATTATTTTTTATTCAATCATCCTTGATGGAAATGGAGGAGTTAAGTATTTCTTATCCCTATGTTTTCTTTGAAATGGTGTCTCTTTTCACTTCATCCTTGGCCTATCCTTCTCATCCACCTCTTTATTCTCTTCTTCACAATTCATTTTCATAGAACTTTCAGAGTTTACAACTTCAATCTCCTTCAACTCATGTGGTCTTGTTTCATGGTCATGAGATTCCGGTGGTGAGAGATCTTTTCCACTTATTCTTATTATCATTCTGACATTCTCCTTTGGGTTTGGGATTTTTTGGGAAGGACGTTTCCCATGATTTTTTGTCATGATTTCAAAAAAACATCCCACTGTGTTCGCCCGCTTGTCAACCTTATCTGCTAGGTCATCAAAACTAAATTGTAGTTGTTCCACAGAAGGTTTTGTGATGGTGGATGGTTGATCATAGGGTCTCAATAAATTGGGTGGATGGTGGTGTGGATGCTGTTTATAAGGTTGCTTCTATTGAAAGGGTGGTGGGTTTTGGAACTGGTTTTGGTTTAGAGGTATAACTTGATTTTGCAGATTTCCAAACCCATAGTGGACATGGTTAATCTCTCTCCATCCTTGATTCTGTTGGTATTTCCTTGGTTGAAAGGTTTCCACACAATTTTACATTCTCGATATTTCAACACATTGGTCAGTGAAATGATCCAGTGATGAGCATAAACCACATAACATAGCTGGTGCTTCTTGGCAGCGCACTTGTATAAAGTCTATCTGTCTCACCAAACTGGTTTTCTATTCAATCTTAGTTTCTAGTAAGGTTGTTGAATGAGAAGTTCTTACCTCATTAATACCTCTTCTATTAGTACCTATTATACCAAATTATTGTGATTTTTGAGAAATCCTCTCAATTAAACTTTGGCTTCTTCTGGCGACTCGTCAATCAATGCACCTATAGATGATGTATCAATAAGGTTCCTCTCATTGTCCAGTAATCCTTGATAGAAGAAGACAAGAATGTGATAATACTCAATTTATTTATGTGGGTACATGGAATATAGATTTTTAAATCATTCCCAGTACTCGTAGTGGGTTTCTCCAGATGATTTTCTGATGGCATAGATCTCTTTTCTGATGGTTGTGCAACAGGAGGCAGGGAAGAATATTTTCATGAAGCATCTCACCAAGTAATTATAATCATACAAATATCTAGGTTTTAGTCCATAAATTCATTCTTTAGCATCCCCTTCAAATGAAAATGATAATTCCTTCCACTTTACTTGTTCCTATGCTACTTTATGTGGTCTGAATGTTGAGCAGACATGTGTGAAATCTTTAATATGTTTGTTGGGATCTTCACCTTCCAATCCATGAAAATTTGGGGGCAATGGTATCATATTTGGTTTCATCTCAAAATCATTTTGCAACATTGGAATGGCATGTTGATTATTTTTATTAAGGAAATTTGGGGCACAATGGCCTTTGAGAGTTGGTTTTTTATTTCAAGCCATGATGACAAGCTTAGTGTGAACACTTGATGTTTCACTTGAGTCTGTAAGAAAAATATCCACAAATTCAGATTGTAAATTGAGGTTTCTTAACCTATTCAACAATTTTCCTTCAATTTTAGTTTCAATGGGGCATGGTTCATTATTTTATGTTCTAATAATACAACATTGGAATGAAAATAATAAAAGATAAATAGATAGAGAGAGAAGAAAAAACTATTGGCACTACCTCTCCAACAATGGCACCGTGTTTTGACACGTGCATGTCATGGGGTGTGACAAAAACAAATAAAACCTAATTTATAATGTATAAAAGTGGGTAACCAAGGTTTTGTTTAGAGAGAAGTTCACAACAATTACGTTTTTCACATAAATTAAAGAAAGAATAAGTGGTTCTTTTTGAAATTGTTTGAGTTGAAAAATAAAGTATACAATTGAAAATAAATGACAAACACTAATAGATGAAGGGAGTGATGGGGTCAGGGTAGGATCACCTTTTTTAATGTCATCATAGTCATAAAGATCATTTTCCCTCACTTTATACTGAATGAAAAATGAAAGACTCCTTGATCGAGTTATCAAACACATTTGGTTGAAGAATGAAATGGAACTCACCCATATGTGCATGGAAGTTCATAAAAAAATCATAAAAAACTCATTCATGTACTGATAAGGGATTTTTTCTCCTTATAACTCTATAAAAATTCCACTGGTTCCACACACGCGCCAATGATTGCTGGACACTCACCACCAAACACAATCTGCACGATCGAGACAAATTTCACAAGGCGAAGGGAGATAAAAAGTCTTCCACCAAATCTATTAACGATGAATAAAACAAAATCAAACACAATACCATTAAGAGAATTGGGGAAAACTGAGAATAGAATTCATTCAAAAGAAAAATAGTCATTTACATTTAAGCTCAAAACTCTGACATTACCAAAGTGAAACTACCCCCTTCCCTGATCACTCAATGGTTTTACCCCACCATGTGAATGGTATTAGAGTTGAAAGAGGAAGAAGAGAGCATGATTAAATAAAGAAAATGGAAAGTGGAAAATATAAATAACATCAAGAACTCAATCCTTTATCACAACCCCTCTTGCACCATATTTAACTCTTTTGAATGGAAGTGAACAGTCTTATTTATACTCTTGTGAAGTAGAAATTTTCCCTCCAAAATTACTCCACGGAATGATTGAGTCTATTTGGCATATTAAATGTCAGAATCACAGGAAGAAGTATTCATAAATGTTTTTCATCTATATCTTGTTCATTCTTCATAAAAATATCTTCTAATTTGGACAACTGTAACAAAATTTATACTCAAACTACTAATGACAATGTCTTATGCCTGAGGTGACTCTTTAACTTCCTATTTTTGGTCGCATGAAGTGGGTACCTTAATGAAGAAATTTCATCATGAAATTTAATGTGAAAGAGTTTCGTGGAGTCCTATTTCTTTTCCAGCTATAATGTCCTCATTAGGACATGTGTAGGACGATATATGCCTCATTAATTATGGTGGGGTCCATTCTGTCGACCAAAAGTCTGTTTCCACATGATATATTTTCCTGGGCCATTTTGTGTCGAATTGGACCTTGTTCGAAAAGAAAAGGTTGAATCCCACAATCATAGAGAGACTAAAAAAAGGAATCACACATTTTTTATCAGAAAATTTAAATGATTTACCCAAAATACAGAATCTCCACAAAATTGATAAATTTTCAGAATTATCTAATTTCCACAATTAATCCCATAATTCACCAAAACACTAAAATGATACAAATCATCTCAAATTGATTAATTTTTTTGGGTTAAATCAATAAACACATATGAAATATAATGAAAATATTATATCTATCACTCACTACCTTGAGAGAATTCAATATTAATTTATCAACATGAAGGTATCTTCAATATATTTGAATTGAAGTCTTTGTCTCTGTTCAGCACGAGAAACTACATGCATCGAAGTTCTAATTGAATCACTCGAAATCACAGAATCACTGAACCGAATATTCAAAACATGAAAATAGGTTACACTGAAAATTTCTCACAACACCTACCTTTTGCACACTGGATCTCACTTTTCCATTCAACCTTTTATTTTCATGCAGAATATATGTCGGGAAACAACCCCCTTTACCCACAACATTCACTTTTACGCGCAGCCTCAGCTTTTACGCACAACTTCATCTTTCTCGGGAAACAAAAAAATTTATGTACAACCTCATGTTTTACACAGATCCTCTTGTTTTACTCACATCCGCTAGTTTTACGTGAAGCGTCATCTTTTTCGTTCTCCTTCCACTTTTACACGCAACTCCATTGGCATGCACATTTTATGCTCATCAAAACTCAGATATTATCTAACTCTTCTCCCCCCAAATAAGGAGGGGAACCTATTATTTATAGGCTTCACCGATCCCCGTGAAAAAACCCTATCATGGCACACAAAACTCTCATTCTTTGCTCAATCCTTTTTTTCACATGAACCATTTTCACACACATATCCAGATTTTTCACGCACATCATTCCTTTTCCATTTTTCAGCGTTCTGATCCCGAAACACCTTTTGGGCAAGAAAACCATCCATCTGTCACTATATCATGAAAACCCAATTTTGCGCGCAATCCATGTTTTTTGCGCAGTACTCCAATATTTCGCGCAACTCATGCCTTTTCCATTTGTTAGAAATCTGATCTCGAAACATGTCGTGTGTGCATGTTTCTGACACACCTACCCTTTTCTACGCAAGTTCCGTTACCAAAGACACATTTTCCCATTTCTAAATTTTCGTGCCCAAAAATATTGAAAACACTTCGAAATGATGCCACCATCAAAATTGATGTGTGGTTGAACTGTATGATTACTTTACTAGAAAACATTCTAAACATCTAATGGGGATTGATAAAAAAACACAAATGATACTCCAATTCTTGCATATAAAGACCATGGTTCTAACATTATCTGTTTTATTTCCACTACAACTTTTAACACTAATTTAATATTGATAAATTAGTATTTTCCTTTAATAAATCAAAAAGGACTCTTCACCCTCCCCCCTCTAGTTACTACTTCTATATAAAGGGACATAATAAAAATATTTTTATATATTTAATATTATATATTTTTATTACCCTATTATATAGAACTATTTCATTATTTTTTACCAATTTATTTTTTTACAATGTCATATATTGTCATATATTATTATATATTATAATTTTTATATATTTATTGTAATTTATTGATATATTATTATATATTTATTGATATATATATTTATATATATTCTTATTAATTTTTAATATCGATTTTTTTATTTATATTGTGTATATGTTGTTATATATATATATATTATATTATTATAAACATATATATGAACTATTAAATATTATATATTGTTATATATTACTATATATTTAATTTATATGTTATATTTTTATATATATTGTTATATATTAATTTACTATTACATATTAATTATATTATATATTTAATTAATAAATATTTTTAATAATAATAATTAAAATATGTATTCTTAAAATATTATAACTATATGTACACATAAATATTATTAACCATAATTTCTTAAAAACATGGATGAATTATTAATTTTTTAATAAAATACTGATAAACGAAAAATTAACAATATTTTAAAATGTGTCTAAAAACCTAGATAATTTATCCAAATTTTTTGGATATTATAGACAAATTGAGAATTTTTAATGTTTTGAAAAGAATAGCTAATGGTATATTTTATAGTGACATAAATGATACATATATAGGAAATAATTAATGAAATATATATATATACAAAAATATATCATTCCGTAAATAGTAAATTTAAATTAGTAGGGGATTAGCAAACCTATGTTGGGCACATTAGAGAGTATAGTGGTTTTACGTATAAATTTAATTGAGTTAATGTGACATATTATATGAGTTTTTATATGATTATTTTTTGTATAAAATATTATAATGATGTTGGTGTGCTGTATATTTCACTCTCTGTGTATTGAAGATTCTTCCATACTATTTATTGTTTTTACCAGTGAAAACAAAGGTAATATTAACTCAACATCATTACTTATTAATATTCATGAGATTTATACTATATTGGCATATTAATTATTCTAATATTATATTATTTTTCAATAAAAAGGAAATTGTTATATTCTTACTAAAATCACATTTATGTATTATATTTCTTTTTAAAGATTAATGTTAGAATTTTATAATTAATATTTGAATAATTGAACATAATTTATGAATTTTTTTTTAAAATTAGCTTAAAATTATTTTGTGATATTTTTCAATGAAAATAATTTTTATGTGAATAGACAAAGATGCTGATTGATTGTAAAAATGTCATTTATTTTCAATAAATAATGAAATTTAAATGTCCCATTATGTATTTAATTTGATCTTAAGGATACAAATATATCCAAAAATTATAAATAATATAAATAATTTCATAATAATTATCATTATACGTGATTTTTGTATAATTTCATTTTTTTGGCATAAAAATTCATATTTTCTAGGAACTGTTTTATCTTTCTTTTTGTGCTTTTATATTGAAATTGAATTATGTCACATACAAAAATTGTTTATTTTAAAATTTATTTCATATTTGTATGATTTAGGTTCAAATATTATAAACATTTCCCTTTTATTTTGGTTTATTATAAAAACTAATAGTCGTAATTATTTGGCACATTGGTAAGGATAAAACGGGTAAAAGATGGTAAAAGTATGTGATAATGCCTAAAAATTCACCAAACTCTTGTACTTATGTTATTGGATAAATATTTTTCTACCATAATAATATATGGTTCAGAAATTTGGTAATTTATTTACACTTGACATTGAAAATGACATTAATATTATTTAATGTGTGGAATAAAAAATAAATATTACTCTCTTTTTTTAAATATCTCTAATATTTTATCGTAGGGATAAAATGAGATTATGATCGGTTATACCGATCATTTTAAATATGATTTATTTTTTTAAAAGTTATTTTATTTTTAAATTTTAATTATGGAATAATTACGTTAACTTCTTATGAAACGCTGACATGGATATTGTTCAAGTAATAGACAAATTAAAGCAATGATTTTTAAAAACACTTAATCTTTGAAATTTTGATTAATTATTGTGTGAAAAAATAGAATTACATAAGTATACAATATTAGTGATTTTTTAATTTTTATATTCAAATTAAATTAATATATTTATTTCATTGATGAAAAACTTTGTGAATAGAAGAAAGTGACATTAATGGTATATTATTTTTAACAAATATTTAGTATACTGATTTAAAATTAAAAACAATCATTATATTTTTTCATTTATATGGAAAAATGTTGATTGTACCAACCATTATACAATTATAGGTCACTTCTATAGTTATAATAACTATCTATACTCCTATACAGTAAAAAAAATTTGACATCAGGTTAATCATCAAAATAATTAACTAACGGTTACAACTAAGAGGTACATGTGAAAATATCACCAAAACTTATAAAAATATTATTTTATGCAATTTTTCCAAATCATATTCATCCAAGATTCCTTATATGTAAACTTATTACCACATGAACTTGAAAAATATTTTATATTAATTAAATTTTATTTTTGATTCCAAGGGTGTCCCTCCACTCAAATATAAAAGGTAACCTCATTTCCTCCCTTACTGAAATATTTTGAGAAATATGGTTCATTCAAAACCTATACAAATATATCCTCAAAATCCCTATACACATCCAAGAATTCGTGGTTTTACCAAAATATAAATCTTATAAGCCTTAATGATTAATCCGAAAGGAGATATCTGAGGAGATGGTATAATTCATAAAAGACATATTTCTTGTTTATTTATTCTTATACCTTATTCAATTATCATTTAACAATGATAAAATAATAAAATTATTATCATCAAAATAATTAAAATTTTATTACGATTGTGGTAAATCCATTTTTCATCTACTTTTTCATAATACGGGAAATGAAAAAATTGCCTATGTTTACGTCTTGATTACCACCTCCACGAATCAATGTGTTTCATTTTTCATCACCCGCTCACAAGGAAGGTTATTATGATGGATTTTGTTAAGTTATATTATACTAATGACTTAATTATATTTCTAGAAATATAATATATCTTATAATTTATTACATTTCCTTCCATTGATGAATTATAATGTCATTCATGCATATGTGTGGACTATCACCTCCATGAAGCAATGTTGTTTTCATCATGAACCTGATTAATCGTTATTTATAAAATTTTATTTAATATATAAAAATTATAATAATTTCATGATTAATAATTTGAAGATGAATTAATAATGAACCATTTTACCATGGTTTTCATACCGAATATGTATTGTGATTATATACTCAACATTCTCAAAATGAATGTTGTAAAATTAATTGGTCATGTAACTAAATAAAACATAATAAAATTTTACATTAAAGGGATAATGTGAATGTAATAACCATAAAAAATTCTCTGGGTAAATTAAATAACTCATATTATTTTATTATTTAGGATTTAGATAATTTATGGAATTGGATGATCATTAATGTAATACATTTTTCATTAAATCGCTATTTTTCTTGTTTTTATGTTTTTATTCTATTTTGCATCCATATCCATGTCCACTAAAAACTTCCAAGAATTTAATTATTTACACCTAAATTACTATAAATGATCATTCTAATCTAACATTTAATTTTATTTCAATTTTTAAAAGGGATTCATCATTTTATCTTTCGAATGATTTACTTTTATTAAACATATAAAATGAATAATTTATTTAACTTTTATAGGATGAATGAAATTTACATCTATAGTGAATTTTTATTTATTAGAAGCTTAATTTATGAGGTTAATTAGTTATTTTAAAATTAAATAATTTATTAAATGTTTTTGGAATTTCATATTTTAAATAATGTTTCCTATTAAAAGGACATTTATCTATATTTTTATATAAAAATGAGAAGTTCATTGTTTTTTAGATCAAAAGAATTTATATAGGGGATTTTTGATGAAAATGTGTGATATTCAATGAGTTCATGGTATGGTACATTAGCATTGTATAAGAATATGGGTTATTCTAATACTACTTATATAATGGGTGTTCATAATATAGGTTATATGAAAATTGATCCGAATATATCTCCCTAATGCATTGTTTAATGTTCCTTGTAATTAAATGAAATAATATGGAGTAAACCAGTTAGGTTTCTCTTATAGATTAAGATGGGATCCAGTTAGTTTTTACAAAAGATAAAATTGGTTTTGAATATAATGGTATATGTTTCCTACAAGGATTTATCTTTTTCTTTTAATGGGTATTAAAGGGGTTTTGAGAAAAACTATGTTTTACATATAGATATAATTTAGATTATACGGTAAATTAATAATTTAAAAAACATAAATATTTTGTGGGTTTAATGTTTTTTCCTTTTGAATAGTGGATTTTTTTCCTTTTTATCACTAACGATGGTTTTTGGGCTCACCCAATTATATAAAATTTTTCTCAAAGGGTTCAGGGATGAGTTGGAATAATTAATAAGTCAAGATGAAATTGATGATTTTTTTATGAAAATCTAACCAGTTTCATTTAAAATTATTATATTATGGAAAGAATAGATACCAAATGGAAGTGTAAACTTTTTAACATATGTGTTTTATGTATTAGTTATGAACTAATTCTCTAAAACAATAAACTATAATGAACCTTTAAATGTAAAAAAAATGGAGTTAGTTTCTAAAGACCAATGATTAAATAATTTCTTTAGTTTAAGTGATTATAGTTCCTATATGTGATATGTAATTTTGGTGTATGAAATTTGACAATATGACACCTGACTATAGAAATGGGTAATAAGAGTTATGGTATCAGGGAAACGTAACAAATGGTATTGGGTGTAATACTTTCCCTCAATAGTGTGAGGATGTTAGCTTGTAATTATTCCATTATAGTGATAATTCACCACAACAGATTACATTGTTCTACATTATGAACTACGGTAGAAATAATAGATCTCTAACAGAAATAGATTCTAAAAATGATAGGAAACTATAAAAAAAATTAACAATAATAATAAGAACACCTGGTGATTTATGTGTATTCGGAATAATCCATCCATTAATAGAGTTGTTGATGAAATATCACTAAATAGAGGAGTATAGTTATTAAAAGTGAAAAATATAGTTAATAAATCCACGCTTGAAATGAACTTATAAAGTAACTTTTTGTCATAGAAACCCATCTTTTTATAGTTCCCTGATCCATATAGTGTTATGATATTTTATATCACCCCATATTAGTGTGACTAATACTTCTATTGTAACTAACATTAATGTATTCATTTAACTCAATGAAATCATCATAGAGATAAAACAACAAAAATGTATTGTACACATGTCTAGTATGAGCCTTAGTAATTTTCAAAACTCTATCTACTTAATCTCAATCCATCACTCCAACAGGCACCACCCCTGAGGATCCTCCCCTTGAAATGGAATCTTATAGGGAAAAATCAGAGTTTGTGAAACCTAAGGGAATGGAACGATATAGACCCTAATGGTAGTGTAAGGTGAATAGTGGTTTAGTTTAACATAATCTTATCTATGTTCCAGTGGTTTAAGGAATGGTGATTAGTTTTGAATATATCCTCAATTTATGTAGTTATTTTATTATAAAATAAATATATGAATTTACAGTGGGATAATGTAACGAACCGTCCCAAGGGTCTTGTTCCACGACTACCCCAAGACAACCTCTCATAGGCCAGAGGCTAGAAACGAGCCCGGAGTTGGAATGTCCCAAAAAAATGGGAGGAATTTTCTTATGTACCTATACACATGCACACAAATCTAAGCCACGGATTATTGAATGTGAAAACACTTTGTAAAAAATATAAGCTTCGATAGTATGAAATTGATTGTTGATGAGGCCAGAATACATGCTCGTCCAAAAAGGGAATGTAATAGTGAAAGGACCTAGGACTCCTTCATATAATATCCTACCTAAATTGTAGGAATTTAATCATTTTCATGAAGCCACAGAATCACACCTCCTCTATCGGGTGACTCTATGAAAAAACCTAGCCATAGTCCACCATGGACCCCATCAAACTACTAATTGTCTCCACAAGACATGACACATTCAGGAAAAGACTCTGCTGGGTTTATTAAAATAATTCTTAGTAGAGAAACCCAAAACACAAAGTAAAAGACCAAAAATGAAACAACCCAAAGAAGATACAGTCATCTCATCATAGGTATATTTCAACAAGAAATATAACTAGACTCTCTAGGTATACTCATAATAGATTCTAATACTCAAGGTCTCATCCACTGTCATCCATATAGATTCTCTCGTAGTATGCTTGATATAGGGAGATCCCACTACTAGAGTTATCTAATAGTAGTCAAATAAAAAAGGTCTACCAAAAGTATATAAGAGTACAACTGGTCTTGATATGTCAGGAATTTTCCCTGAGATGTCCAGTCTTGCTAGGATAGAAAGTCTCGATATCACAACCAATCCTTGGTTATATGATTCTACTCAAGGCATAGTCATTGGGGGAGAACTCACTCCTCAAGCTATGAATTAATAAAATACCCTCGAAAATAGGTCCCATTAATTTAGGCCCAGACCAAAGACAACACATATAGAAGTATATGAAGAATAGTGTTCAGGTCAAATCATGAAGGAACGTATTATATCTCGATACACCGATAGAGGTTCAAGTTCCCATGGATCACTGGGGAGACTCATGGTCCTATTGGAAACATGATCCTAGATAGGGGATAGGTGACCATATAAATATTGGTTGCATATTCTACACAAACCCTTTCTATGTTACCCCAATGATAGATGACGATTAACTGGGACTCTATGTCTGATACATGCTCTAGCCCACTGAGTCAATTTCAAATCCAAACTAAGACAACAGACATTAGAATATGGTTCAGCCTATATGATTTGAAATGGATCCTGCATCAAATATACATAAGAAAGACCAAGGGTATGATATCAATTTCTACTATCACTCTCTATGATGGGTTTTGGATCCTCCATCAATCCCTCGTAGGAATGAAAAATAGAATGCAACGAGTCCCATATTGTCCAACTAAAAACCCACCAATCCATCTAAAAAGAATCGCCGCATCACAAGGGTCCCAATTCCATTGAATGTTTTCCAAATAGAAGATCAATTTTAATGATATGTCAATTTTTTTTTGAATATGGGATGATCTAATTCCGGGATGGGTCTAGCCCAACCCAACCTAGGTTGGACAACCTGACTTGGTCCAAAATTCCCATTGGGCTTTGAGTGCCAGACTCAACCTTCTGGACATGGCTTGCTGGGCTAGGCCTGCTTGGTTATAGCCTAATTAACCATTTGACCTAGCCTGTTGAGCCTCTTTTTGGCATGATTCTGCTAGTCCATCCTATATCGCATGTGCCAGCCTCCTCCATCATATGGATCTGCTACATGTCGCGCCACCACAAGTTTTGGGGCACACCACACCCATCAATCTCTGTCTGCTAACATATACCTGCAATCCATCATGTATCTTGTCCGTCATTTTCTGGTCAACACTGACACTGTTGTGTCCTTCCATCCTCAATGTACCCACCATAGGCCCCAACGAACATTGCTACGGGCGGACATCATCCATTTCACTGGAACATGGTCACTGCTCTGTGCCACCATCGACTATCATTGTGCCAGTCGTTGGCACCGCCATGCTGGTGGCCCCTTCCGCAGGCCACCAGAATCACTTTGATGCTCTGATTATTGATCCTAAAGATTTTCTGTGATCCTCAAGTCAGTATCTTCACTATCTTGTGTTCATATCCATTTCATTATTCATCCCAGTGCAAATCTATTCGAGTGACGAAATCTCCCAAACTGATTCGAACCATCTTACACCATCATAGTCGCACCTCCATCGTACCACATCCATCCTAGGTTTCTGATATCATATTACTTCACCAAGAATGAGTTGCACAATGATCGATTGATCATGAATTTTTGAGTCACGGGACAACTAAAGAATGTTTGTGATGAACAATGAACGGAGGATGAAATTCATAAAACAACAAAGAGGAATGGACATTAATCAATTTTCATGTAGATCGTGGTTTTATTATGTTAGAATAGTTAATGAATACCCATAATAATGGATAATAAATATTAGATAAACAATCGCTAATAACCCCTCAAGGTAAAACCCAAACAACAATATGCATGACCCATGGATTAATTATTTGTTTGATTAATCCATGTTCGTTGTTGAGATAATTAATGGGGAAGGAAAATATATTAAAACACACACCCTACCTCAATGTTTTGATCTAGTTTTGGTGTAGAATAGATATACACCATTTTCATTCATCAATCCTTCATCCCTGATCTGTGATCCCAGATTTTCCAGTATTTGTTGTCATTTTTTGTTCATCAATGAGAGGGAACAACCAACACCTTTCTCTAGAGGTTGTAGGGAATTCTAAGGATGTGTCTTATCCCATAATTCTTGTTAAATTATGGATAAAAAAAATTATGACCTAATTTTAGTTTTTCACCATTTCCACACTATTTCATTTATGAAACAAAATGGTCATACTCATTAGTGTGATGATGTGTTGTCACATAACTACGAAATTCTTAACAAAAATTAAAAAAACAATCATCATGATTATTTTATTCGTCATTAAAACATTCAACAAATAACTTTTTTAGGTGACCCACGTTGGTCGATGTTAGGCCCCGCCTAAGGAAAATTCCACATTATGAACTCAATGGTGGTCTTAAATTTCTTTTTCGAGTAACGGTTTATGATTTATTAAGATTTCAAAATAAAATAATTTTATTACCTAATTTTATTTACGATTATATTCTTTTTAGGTTTTCTCACTGGAGACTTGTGCTGACTAATGTTAATTCATGCCTAGTTTAAACTGATCATCCTGAATACAACGGTACCCTCAAATGTTTTATCCGGAACCCATTTAATATTTATTCCACTTCTTTAGTAAAACCTATCATGCATGCTATTAAAATAAAGATTTTTATTCAGACCATTCTTGGAATAGTAGGCCTCGGAATCACCGGCACTATCAATGTGTGGTCTCAAAATTTTCCCATAAATTTTAAGAATAAAACTGGGAATAATCCTAGTCATTACATTCTCCCCACCTTGAGTCTTTATGTCCTCGAAATCCAAACCAAGGGATACTAAAACATATGAGGGTTCCATCATGAACCTGATCCCCCGCTCCAACATTCACTTCAATAGATTATTTTGCTGCCACGAGGTACACACTAATGGAATTGACTACCCATTGAGGGTCCTCTACTATCGATCCTTCATCTCCGTGACTAGGATGCAAAGTGATCATCCCGATCAGAAACAATCATTTATAGGATTCTAGGAAGTCGAGATATCTTTAGTATATAGATGCATGCTGAGATCTCTACTAAAATCTACTCCTGAAAATATATGAAGTGTCTAACATAGTGAGACTATCAATGATCACTCAGATGGTATCATATCCCCTTGATGTAAGTGGTAAACCTGTAACTAAGTACATCGATATCATTTCTCCCACAAGTCCAATCACCCCAAGTAATAAAATATCAAACACTTACAAGAACAGGGGCTCGACCCAATGAGTATAAAAACCAAGAAACTGATTCAAACAAGTGGTCCTCTTTTATAACAAATGGTAATTCTAGCTCTAACCTATTCTATCATCCCTGGTGTTTTCCTTCACACCCACATGCATATCCTAATGCATCTCACTACTCTAGGTGTCCGATGATACTATTGTGCATCCTCTTAATGGAATGACATGCTCCCTACCTTTTGAATATCTATTAGGGGAATTCCCTATGAAAAATTGATCATGTAAAGTCTCATTGTCGGTTTCACTGACTTGTGTCTCACTAACTCACAATAAGAGTGGTGGTGTAACAACCACCAACTAGAGGTATGCATCACCATATATATCCATGAAGGATAACTATAATTAGGAAAACTTCTCTATTGCGTCATTAAATAACTATGAAATAGATTTATTATTGAAATAATCTTCTAACATGTTTCCCTTACTAAGATTATAGACTCTCTCCAAGTCATGGTTCTAGAGGAACTCTGGTTAACACATCTACCAAAAGTTAAGAACCTTATTATAGAAGATATAATTAAGACTCTTGTGGTCTGAGTAGATGATAAACCACCATCCCATCAGGAAGTGTTGACAATATTCAATTTGATGACTACCATTTCCAACTGAGGATCATGGGTTGCGTACTTCTGCTAATATGATCTCAACCTAAGGAAACCATAGGCAATAACTGCATTCCTCTACATCGATACACAACCAAGTCCAGTCCCTAATGCATTCCATAACACTATGTACTTGACTCCCTCCTCTAAAAGACTCGTGATATAGGAACTCAGAAAACTATGTCTTAACTGTTGAAATGTATGCGAGCACCATTCTATCCAAAAGAAAGGCATCCCCATTAAAATGGTTGATGTTTTCATCAACCGTTTGGTACTGGATAGTCGTTATCCTTGGTCACTTATTTATTATTCTTATAATCTACACATATCATCGAACACAAGATCTTACTATGCCCTTCCTCTGCAAGTCATCCACCTACACCCTCAGTTTTTTAAGATATGTGAAAGCCATCTGATATATTGATGCTGATATTGGTGCCATATAGGGGTGAAGAACAAAGAAAAAATCTATCTGTCTATGGGGAGGTAAACCTAGAATCCTCTTCTAGAAATACGTCATCATACTCTGTCACTACAACTGGGAACTGAAAACCCATAACATCCATGGTCCTGAGAGTAAGGATAGCAGACATAAGATTGATCAGATGCACCCTGTCATGCATGAGTCTATCTTGAGATTCTTTGCTTTCCTTCTTCACCAACCAATGAAAACCATATTCCAATATTGTGTACATACCAGACTATTTTTCCTAAAACATTCAATCTGATCATAGACTGTGGATAACCAATCCATACCAACAATGATGTTTTTTATGGTAATGCTTTGTAATTAATGACCAGAGAACAAAATTTATTAAAATAAAGATTACAGAATTCTAAAGTATGGGATCATATTACAATCATTTTTCTAGAAGGGCATAGAGAATATGGGAGGTCTTCACACCAGGTAATGTCTTGATTAAATCCAAAGTTGGCCAAGCCGTCGGCAACCATGTTTGATTCTCGATAAACATGTGTGATGATATAGTTCAGGTTAGCAAGAAAATTGTTGCATTCCATCCAATAGGTAGTTATCGGACAAGATAAATGAGTTACCCCATTCCAAATTTCTTGGACTATGGTCATTGAGAAACTTTCAATCCAAATATTGTCCCACCCATATTCCATTGAACAGTTTATCGCATGAATCAAGCCCATCATCTCAGCTTCAAGGGGGGAGGCAGTGCCACAATGACCCATGAAGCATCCTTAAATCTGTCCTAGGTTGTTCTTGAAAATAGTACCACATCCTGTGGGACCTGGATTTCCATTGGAGTCTCCATATATGATGATTTTTATCCATAAAGATAGAGGGGCTCTCCAAAACACCTCTAGGGTGTGGTGTGTTAGAAAAAAGTTGTCGTTGATCTGTAGACGTTTCAGTATTCCAATATCATCCACAGTATTGTGGCAATGACCTTTCTGAGTCAATGCATCTTCTTATATGGTAATTAGGATCTTGGTATGACCTTCTTTATGATTTATTGAGTATTTTTTGTGAATAATTGCATTCTGATCATACCATATTACATGTTCATGTTCTGCAACTGCTACAATGAAAAGGTTTCTGATTTGTTGGGTGCCATCCAACTCTAAACATTTCAAAAGTTTATTTTTGATAGAGTCAAGAATCAACCATCTGCAATCAAATATGTCAATCATATAGTTCCAAAGGGAAGAGGCAGTAGCACAGGAATGGAAGAGATGGTTATCATCTTCTCTATGTTGATTACAGATTTTCCATTTCGAGAAAAGCTGAATTCCAAACAATTGGAGGCAGATATCAGTTGGAACTATGTAGTACTAATGGGGCCAGATGAGATTAAATATTGAGGTTTTTTTCCAAGATTTTTTTAGTGTTTAATCCATCTATAATCGTTCTCATCGTTACAGAAAATGTGTGAATAGTAATTTTTAGAGGTAAGCATTCCATTGTGTGCCAGCTCCGAAATTAAGAAATCATTGTTATAAGCGAAAGGTAGTCATCAATGAGATTCAAAATAGTATCTAGAAGATGATCTTGTTGAGAGGTTATAGAATCTTTGATAGAGATTTTGGTGTTTTTAGGATGTTGATTAGGTGAAATCATAGAAATTGAAGGCATGCCAGTCTAGTTTTCATGCCAGAATTTCATGGAAGAGTCTCTATAAACCATCCATCTTGAGTTGTTCATAATGTTGGTGAAGGAGTGTTTGAGGGTAGGCCTTATGGATGAACTAATAAATCTCATGTTTTTTGTCATATGTTTATCAAGGAATCTATTTTTGAGAAAAACGAGGGACTTCGAAGTGTTGTGGAAAATATTCCAAGTAAGACGAGAATGAAGGGATTCATTATAGTATTTAATGTTTTTTATACCAATGCCGCCTTACCAATAGGCTTTCAGATATTTGACCTCGGGACCATCAAGAGTTTTCGTTCAAGAGTATTATCGGTCCAAATGATGTTTTTAATATCCATATTCATTTTTTTATAAGATTAATGGGCTATTTATAAACCATCCTAGAGTAGAGAATCTTTGAGACAATAGTGGATTTGACAAGGCAATTCCTACCTACCATAGAGAGAGATTTACCCTTCCAAGAGGAAAGATGGTTATAAACATGATTAACAATATTGAAAAAGTGTCAAGATTTGGGTCTACCCCAAAAAATGGGGACACCAAGGTAAGTGAATGGGAGGGAGCCTTCATTCAGACCCAAATCATTGATAATATTGCATTTTCTATTGGAGGGAAAATTCGTTCGAAAAAAGATACAAGGTTTTTTCCAACTTATGGTTTGAACAGAAAACTCCTCATAGTGGTAGAGAGTATTTTTGAAGTTAAGAATGTTTCTTTTGTCCCCATGAAGGAAAAGAATGATGTCATCGGCATGGAAAAGGTGAGTTTGAGCATTAACATTTCTGGAGACATTAATAGGTTTTAATTTTTGTAAGGGCTTGATGCTCCCTCTAAGAGGTTCCAACTAAATATCATCCCTCAATGTTTAGATCACTCTATCAAAATAAGTTTAATTATCAATTATCCTTATATAGTTATCTCTAGACATAAGGGTCATGTCAACTATTAAACTAGAAACTCCAGGTCTCGAACAAGATCTGTGATCGGGAAGAACTATCACCACATATATCTATTAATATGGAAGCTATGTGTAGTCATTGACTGTACATTGAATCATTCCGAGATCCCTTGGGTTATATAACTTGACTTCATAAAGCTACCCCTTCCCCCATCCTCTAGCTCCATATGCCTGGTGTAGACCAGATGGGGGTGGTGGTCGTAACATATTGAAATGTATACGACAACATACTACTCTCCCATATCAACTAATACGTATTCCAACCTATAGTTCTATATGTTCCTGTCACTTTATTCTCCTCGGTGGACCATCCACCATTTCCATGTCAGAAGCATAACGTGTTGGATAATCTATAGTTATATTTCCCCTATTTCGACTTAAAAACCATTTCTGCTCTCTATGTTGTCTAGACTCACCCTATGATCCCTGAGATGTAGATCCTCTATTATAGGACCTCCTCTAAGAAGTTCTTATATGTCCATGTGTTTGAGACTAACGTCGGCTTCAAACTCCTGAGGTCTTTGCTCCTACATTCCCACTGTTTACATCCACTGGGTGTATCCTCTCAACCAAATGACTTTCAACCACAAAGGATCTCTCTATAAACCTATCATAAAGAGGAATGAACAAAGTAATGAAAATAGATCAAATGTCCCTAATCACACATTGCTCAAATGTCTAAGCCCTAAACCATTGTTCATGTATCATATCCATAGAGTAACTAGGAAGGTTGGTGTACATCGATGAATCATCAGATACTGACATGTCATCCTTCCAGAACTCTACCATCACTAGGGTATGTGTATCCATTAGTTTTGATAATGATATCCCATTCTCTAGGAATGGTTTTCAAAATATTCACATGGTAGAGTAACCTCATTGTAAGATAGGGTAATCTAACCCCCCCCCCCCAAATCACCATGTTGATCCATGTAGAAGGCTCACCCAATGAACATCCATCTTATATAATGGTGTCTTAAATGGATGGAAAACTCAATCACTACCTCAAGGCATAATTTAGCTTATTATAATATGGTATTTCCTCAAAACCTGAGGGGTATCTATAACTGAAACTCATGATGTGTGCTTAGACCACGCATCATGTCCCCAGGTACTATGAGTTCCATGTGCTACTCCACATGTGGTGGTATAACTAGCCCACCACTAGAAGGTGTTTTATCTGGTAAAAATCTCTATACTGATCTCATCACTTCATGGATCATCCTCATGATCATGTGCTGGAATCTTGCATGGTTTTCCACATCAAAGCATCATGAAAAAATATTTCTCATGATCAATAGTGTATACCTGGTGAGCTAAATCAAGAAGCACATGAAAAACACAACCCATTCTATTACGTAGCATTTAGCATCATTTTTTCCTAAAACTAATGTTCTCATGTATTGATTCAAAAGGTTTAATTCAGGGTCTTGGTGTATGGATACATCGTTCGTCACACCAACACTTGATTCCTTAGCTTGAAATCCAATCTAAAAACACTTAACATTGTTTCCCCAAACCAAACTCCAAGACTCTAGGTTCTTAAGGTATAACCTACCTTCCTCTGATACCACACTATCATGAACCATCCCTTGGTTCTGTTCCGTGACTACCCCATGCCCACCTCCCATAAGCCAGGGGCTGGAGACTATCACTAAGTATCAATATCCCAAAAAAATGGGATCCATTATCCTAAGTACTTGTACACATGAAAATAACTTCAAGCCATGAATGCTGGAAAATGATAACACAATGTAAACAAACACAAGGTACCATAGTACGAAAATGAATGTAAATGGGTCTAGAATAAAAGCCCAATGAAAAAAAGGAAATGTAAAGGTGCCAACCCCTAGGACTCCTCATTAGAAAACCCTTCCTGATTGGTAGGTATAGAAATATATCCCAAAACCTATAGAAGAAACCATGTCTATTGGGTCATTATAACCCCCATCTGGCCCTAGTCCACCCAGGACCCCGTCAAAGCACTGATCGTCTGCACAAGACATGACATGTGCGGGCATAGCCAGTGCAGGGATGAGTAATACAATACTCAGTTGGGAACCCAAAAACAAAGATTAAAATAACACAAAGGAAACACCACTAAGAAGATAAATTCATCTTAACACATGTATATGTCATCATCACATATACAAAGAAAATCCAGGTATACTCATAATTGATTCAATGACTCAAGGTCTCATCCACTTCCTGTCATATGGTTCTGCTCGTAGTATTCATGATTCATGGAGATTTCACTCCTCCATATATCTAATTGTAAGCATGTAGAAATATTCATCCAAAATTATCTGAGAGAACATCTGGTCATGATACATCACAATGTTTACCTAAAACATTTGGTCTTTCTATGACATAGAGTCTTTATATCAATTCCAATCCTCAGTTACTAGATTATGCTCAATGAAAACCCATTATGAGAGAACTCACTCTTCGAGCTATAATGTCATTAGATATCCTCACAATGAGGTCCCAATAATTTGGTCCCCACCCAATGAAAACACATTGAGAAGTACCCAAAGAACACCTATCAGGTAAATTCATGAGGGAAAGAATATGATATTGATACACAGTTAGGGTTTCATGCGCCTAGGGCTCACTGGGGGACTGCTTTCCCAACTAGAAACATCATCCTTGATAAGTGATAGGTGTCGGAATAAATATTTTTCTCACCTTTTCCACAAACCCTATTGAAGGTACCACGAAGAGAAGTGAGGATCGACCAAGCCTCTCGGTGTTGTACATGATCTAGCCCACTGGTGCATTATAGAAGCCAGGATGAGACCACCCACTTTTGAACATCGGTCATCCTCTATGATTGGAACAATATCCTACATTGAACCATCATAGGAAATAATAATGGTGTGATCTATATCTCTACATTCACCCTCTATATTGGGATAATGATATCACATTGATCCCTCATAGAAAATAATAGAATGATATCATCTCGTACTGGTCAAACTAAAAACCCACCAAGCCATATCAAAAGGACCTCCTCATCACATGGTTCCCAATTCTATTTACAGCTTGTCAAACAGACACTCTATTTGAATGATACGTCCATTTTCCCAAAAAGGATTGATCTGGGTCCGACCCTTGCTGATCTAGTTCAGATGAACCATCCTGGCCCAACATTTCTAATTGGGCATGGACCACTTGCATCGGCCCATTAGGTCGACCTGATGGACCGACTGGGTTGTGGCTCACTAGACCATTCATCCTAGCCCATTGAAAATCTTGTTTTCCTAGTTCTTCTGGTCCATCCTACATCGTTTTTATTGGAAATCTCTAGCATGGTTCCCGGTTTCATGTCGCAGCACCATGAGCCCCAAGGCACACCGCCCCCATCCAGGTTGTTCTACTCATGTGTACTTACAATCATGTACGCGGCTCGGGTGTGGGCGATTGATCAATGCGGGTGCAACCACAACCCTTCCTCCCTATATCATCCACCATGGGCTCCGAAATCTGACTCCTTATGTATTCATCCTCTGTTGTGGGCTCCCACGACCATCATCGGGGGTGACCACCCTCCACTGAACTAGCATGCAACTATCATCGCACCAATGGCCCATTACCCAGGCTATATGATTCATTATGGTTCTCCGATTATTGATTTGAAATATGTTCTGTGATCCCCAAGTAACCACCTTCACTTCTGTGGGATTGTATCCAAGTCATGATCCATCATAGGGAAATGAACTTTGAGTGGCGATATCTCCTACACCACTTCAATCAATATTCCACTGTCATCGTCACGCCTCCATCATACCGCATGCATCTTGGGTCGGTTATATCGGATTGTTGAACCAAGAATCATTTGTGTTATGATCGATTGATCACAATTTTTCGTGTAGTATGAAAAACGAAGAATCCTCGTGATGAATGACGAACCGTGGGAAAAAGACATGAACTAACAAATTTGAACAAACCATGCTCAATGTTTTGGCTGATCATGGTTTGTTGCTGTTAGAACAGTAAAGGAAAACCCACAATAAAGGATAATCAATATCAGATAAACAATCCCCAATAAACCCCGCATGGTAAAACCCAACCCACAATATGTGCGACCCATGGATTAATCCAATGGTCAATTAATCCGCGTTCTTCATAATGGTATTTAATAGAGAAGGAAAATAGATTAAAACACACACCATACCTCAATGTTTTTATATATTATTGGTGAAGAACGAATATGTGCCACGACCATTCGTTGATCCTCGATCATAAATACAAGATCCACGATCTGGAAGCATTCGTGTTTGTTTTTCATCATCTAATGGGAGGGAACCTCCATTTCCTTTTTATAGAGTTTCCATGAAATTATAGTCTTGTGCAATAACCCAAAATTTATTTTTAATTGTGTAAAAAAAAATATTTCAGACTGATTATAGCGTTGTAGCATCACCATGTAGTTTAATTTAAAAAATCAAATGGGTTGACTCATTATTGTTTCTTAGTGTCACTATGTGGATGTGAAACATTTCAAAATACATAAAACAAAATTCTTTAATTTTATGTTATTCATCATTAAAATATCCAAAAAATAACATTCATAGTCGACCTGTGCCTATCGATGTCAGGACCTGCCTAAGGAAAATGCCATAGTATGAACTCAATGATGGTATTGTTTTTACAATTTAATTCACCATTCATAAGTTATTATAATTTTTATATACAATAATTGTGTTTAATTATTTTATTTATTGTGGCATCGTTTTCATGTTTTCGCACTAGAGACCTGAACTGACTAATGTTAAGCCATTCCTATGGTAAACCTGGCATCCTGAACACAACAATACACTCAGATTTCTAATAAAGGAAACCATTTAAGAGTTATTTTACATATTATGGAGAAAAACTCACGATCTCTATTAAAAGCTTAACATTTTTCATCAAACCATTCTAGGCCCATAGGGCCTCAGAATCTCTTGTTGTCTCAGTTCCTGGTTTTAGAATTATCAGAGACATTTTCTAAAATGAAACTACAAAAAACCCGAGTCTTGGCAATTAATTTTTTCACATATCATACACAATTAAAATCCATCCACTATTATATAATCACCCAAGGGAGTTGGGGTCCTTTGGTGAGAATATTACTAGTCCTTTCATACTCACCATTGACCTGTGAAAATTTTGGTCTTCTATAAGTGTACTAGAATATTTTAATTTGTATTATTAGAGCAGAATTTTATTTAAGTATTGAATTTAGAAATTTTGATGGTTGGTAGAGTCCAAGTTTCCAAGGCTTTGGTAGGAGGAGTTGTCTGCGTTTATCTAATGATATATTTTATATTTTGTTATTTTTGTTTTTCAGATATCCTTAGAGTATTGTTTATGGATTTTTTTTAAAATTTATTTATGATCAATTCACATCTATATAGTTTACTTCTAAAAAAGATTTCAAGACACTTAATTATGAATCCCTTTTTTTATCTATATATTATGGCTTGTTTATCTTATTTTTGTGTCATGTACATTTTTTATAAAATATATTTTGTGCTTAAATTTCATTTATAAATATGAAAATTGATCCTTAATGATATGTATGTAACGCCTGGATGTTCTTCAGAAATATTTTATTTAAATAATTATAATTATTCAATAGATTGAATTGCACATAATCATGAATTTAATTGAACCAAGAGAATATCTTATTATAAAATGACAATTTATATATACAATTTATCTTATTGGTAATTATTATAACTAACTTATGAAAATATATAGTGAATTCATTCGCTAACACTTATTTATGAAACATATAAATCAATTTCAATTTTTTATTTTTTAATAATTTGAGTGAATTACTATTAGTAAATGAAATTAATGTAATATATATGTTATATGTATAATAAAATATTTTTTATATTCATCCAATCGATATTTTTTTCACATGGTATGAATAAACTCTATTTGATGTATAAAAACCTATGTTTTTCCAAAGGGTAATTTTCCACCATTTAATGGAGAACCCCTTTTAAATTATTATGTTTATACATTAATAATTTTTATATGAAATAATAAACATGATTATTAGAAGTGGGAAATAAAAATTTGTTTTGGATAAATTTTTTATATTTTTCTCATAACTTTCAGGTTTTAAAGAACCGTAAAAATACACTAAAATTTAATTGAAAAAAACCTTTTTAATATAAATAGTTTATATGGTTAATTTATAATATATAATGGTTTTAATGTATTAATATAATATATTTTTATCATTCAATATAATTTATGTCTTTAGAATTATTTTTACATTGAATTCGGATTTAAAAACATTTCAATCTTTTACATTGTTTTAACTTTTAAAACTAATTCTCTCTTTCCAAAAACAAGATTAATTTTAAATTATTTTCTACATATTATGTGTTTCAAATTTTTAAAAATTTATTCCACATTTTGAATCAATAGGTCTAAATTATGTAAATATCTTTATTTAATTTTTGGGCTTTAAGAATAATAACTTTTGTAATTTTTATTAACTTGGTAAAAGGGTGAATCAGGTAATTAAGCGTAATAATACTATTATGATGTTACCCTAACAACTATATTAATATCATTGGATGGTTTATATTTTACCTAAATCATCATTGGGGTCAAAATTTGTTCTTTGGAAGCCACTTGCATGGGATTAGGACATTAAATTTATTTAATTTAATGAAAAATTCAACCTGTCTTACTCAAATTTTAATAACTATATCAGTTTTATATAAGGTTATATAGAAGATAAAATTACTTATAAAAACAAATTTTAAAGGTAAATTTTTTTATATATCATTTTAATTTATCTGTAATTTATATAAAACAAATAAGTACCATAAAGACTTAAACTTTGATAAGGTAAAAATTAATTAATTGATGAGAAATCAGTGAAACATTTTTTATTAAAATACTCATAACCATCAAAATACCCAAAAACATGAACATGTTTTCTTTGATGAGTATATATTGACTATAACCATCCAAAGGTTGAGTTAGTGAGCATTTGGAACCTTATAGAAGAGATGTTTACACATATTTTTTAAAAGTGATGTTAAAGTTGTCACATTCATAATTTAATAAGTATATAATTTTAAATGTTGGATTATTTAGAAGATAAATTTGACTAAAAATATCATTCTATGATCTAAAAAATTTATCTTCATCATTTTATTTTTCTTTAATTTTTATTCAAAATTATTTTCATTAAATAATTACAAAAATTGATGTAGTAATTATTTTGTTAATAGAGATAAAAATAAATGTTATTGCAAAAGTTTTTATAAAAATTATTTGTGATAATTAATATGTTTATTGAATTTATAAATAACCTTTACCTAGTAGTAATATAATAAAATAGTTTTTTTAATTTAAATTGTTATATTAATATTTGTGGAAATAAATGAATTTAATGGTGTCAAAATTGACACTATTGATTGTTTATCAAAATAAAGTATTAATAAATTATTTAAAAATTATTATTTTCTAAAAAAATTGTAGGATAATTATTATATTTTCTAAAATTTTATATTTTATTTATTTGGGGTATAATTTACATCAAATAAATAAATATTTCACACTTTTATATTGAAATATTTGATACCCTAGTTAAAAAATAAATAGAATAAATAATTATTAATTAAAATGATAAGGATTAAAATGATATAAAAACTATTCTAAAATATATTTGTTGATGATATTACAACACAATATCATCTCACTTTAAAAATTGGGTAATTTTTTATTTTTTTGTATGTGGGTTTATTTTATTATAAATTAATATTTCTGAGGATCCCAAAACTGCCCCTCACCTCAATTATAAAAGGAACCTCCTCACCCTCACCATTTCACTTCACATTGAGTCTTCAGCTTTTCCATACCCAGAAATTTTCCATTAGAAACCTCCATATTTATATTATATAGGTTTTGGTCTTCTTTAAAGACCAATTCTAGTGTTATAAGTGGATATTTAAAAGAATCATGTCGAATAAGAGGTAATATCCTCTACTAATTCATTCAAACATCTTTCTTATTCAAAATCATCATCATGATTGGTTTCATTATAAAGTAATAACTCTAATATCACATATATAATGAGATGTTTTATGATTATTTAACAATAATATTGAACTTTATATCCATCCTAGGAAAATTAAAATCACCACACATGCATAAATACTGCTTATTATCTCTATATTGTGGTGTCACATATTTATCACCACCACATTTCTTGTATGGCTATAATGATAGAAATAATAAAAATGTATGATTATTATGACATTATATAGATTCTAAAATATTATATACCATTCACATCAATACCATTTAATGATTATAGGAATGATATCTTCTCTCGTGTGTTTGTATGACATACCGTCTCCACGATGTGATATGATTCATTCTAAATGACCTTCATTAAATCATGATTATATAAATGTAATGAATGAGTAAATATGATATATATATTTTTCATATTTTTTTTAGTGATATAACAATGACCTAAGAATAATAACTAGAACTTATTTGACAAACCATGCATAAGAAAATGAGGTAGTTAATACCTGAATAGTAAGTAATAATGAAATTTTATAAACAAAAGTTTGAAAATATGATCATATATGATATAATAAAAATGAATATGATTCTATAATATGACAATGAAATTATTTAAATCGTTATATAGGTTGTTTTGATACATAAAAAGGATATCAAACCTAAGGTAATTGATAATTTCACAATCTCATTTTTATCAAACGTTATTTATGCATAAGTATTTACTGGAGTATATTTATCATCCACGTCCATGTTTCCTTAATATGTAATATTATTTATATTTGTGTATAATTTATTATGTCCAATTTTACATATTGGTGGATTTTTATTAAAGGTTATTAAATGAATCTCTTGTCATCATTCGATACGTGGATCTTTTGGAATTATATAGAAAATTTACGCGGAGAGTTTTTTTAAAATTATACCAAATAAACACATTTTAATGATTTCATAATGCCTTATTTACATGAATATTATTTTACATGATGTTTGGATTATTTTCAATTAAATTGTTTTATATTAAAATTGCACGACATATTGATAAAATAATTTTTTAAAGAAGAAAGTTATTTTCTTTAAAAATTAATTTCACCTGTTTTATCAAAACAATTTTCCTTCTAAGATGAGATTTTATAAATAGGGTAAAGTTTGTATCCCTATTATTACTGTGATTTTATTGTGTTATGATGGAATGATATTTATGAAATCAATTTGTTTTCATGTATTATTGTGGAATTATTTTAAGAAACCTATTATATTTCTTGGGTTATGCAATGATGAATGACTTATGTTTTTGTGTTACATGTAATAATGAATTCATTATGTGATTAGTGGGACCTGTATCACCCTCCAATGCATTAGATAAATATTTAAATCTCACAAGATAGACTGGGATGGAATGTTAAATGATCTTTGTTCAGTAATACGGGGCTTGAATTAAAAGTGAACTCAGTTTAGTAGTGAACACTGAATACTATGATGGTATTAGAAATAATCCTTGACTAATATAATATGATTTTATATGCTTATGTGTATGAAAAAAATTCAGGCATTTTATTTTTAATTTTGGTATTACATTCATTTATTTTTATTAAAATTAATCATTTATCTCCTGGCATGATATCAGAATCATTCATATGCTAGATAATATTTTTCAAATGATATATTCCAGTGACTTCTAATTATGATATAATTGATTTCTCCCTTATTTACTCTTATTGATAATATGATCTCATCCTTTCAAATTTTTCTTTTCCCTAGGTCGTGAAGAATGGTATTATCTAATATATGTCAAATGGGGTTCTATTTATGATCAAATGAGTGGGATATAATTTAGATTTATTATGAAACAGTTTTTTATGTTTCCAAATTTTAAAGACACTATACCAATATGGTCCCGTTATGGAATTTCTAAATTTTTACATGAATATTTATCACATTTGAAGTAATATATTTGTATGTAAATTATGGGTCATTATATATTTTTAGGGAATTTTATTATTAACCTTTAGAATCTAGGATTAGAAAATCATAGTAAGAACCCTAAGGATATGTCAAAGAATAGGTTATAATTCTACTATTTTAGAAGTGATCATGAATAACCTATAATAAAACAAAAAATTTCATAAAATGAAATTTTTCTCCTGATTATGTGGTTTTCCCATTAGGATTAGTGTTTCTCAAAATATTTTTCTTGGATTTATTCAATGGATTTAACCCAAAGGAACCGTGTTAATACCGAATGTGATGGTCAATGCATTGATTGTCATCCTGAGAAAACAATTGTTATGGGAGATGGAATGAAAAATCTTGTACTTGTGATCACACTACTTTATCACGATATGAATCATACAGGACTTCAAAATGAAGAAATGAGGTTACAACATTCTCTTGAGTCCTACATGAGGTAGCATCCAACTTATTTTAGTGGGTGTTCTGATCCATTAGTGGATGAACAATGGATCAGTACCACTAAAAAAGATTTTTTCTGATCTCCATTGATTCGAATATTATAAATTCATCTTATTATTATACCTTTTTGAAGGTGAATCTTATTACTGGTGGAACGTTGTCATGAATATCTGGAAGATGGATGAAATTTAATCCATGAAATAAGACAGGTTCCATAACTTTTTTTTTCAATAAGTACATTCCTCATATCCGTAGAAAAAAGATGGATAATGTGTTCCTTGGGCTTAGGAAAAAGGATAATGGATCTATTGGTACCTATGAATCAAATTATACAAGCCTTAAAATGTATACCTCTAGATTAATTATCCAACCTAAGAGTAAAATTGATCTATTCATTAGTGGAATAAAACCAAGTCTCCATATAGAATTATACATAAAATACATCAATAGATATGAATAAATCATTTGATGTGCTCTCAAGGTTGATATATAGATTCAAGTACCCATCAGTCTTATGGGTTATATAAGAAGAAAAAAATGGAATTCAAGGGAAAATCTAAATATCACACTAAAAATGTTGGGTTTTCCATTATGTAAAATGTATGGAAAGAAACATGGAAGAAATTTTCATAATTGTACTCGTAATTATTTTAAATGTAGAAAATATAATCATTAGGATGTTTAATACCGAGGTGATGGGAAAAAAGATGTCAAATGATGTGAATAGAGAGAATGCTACAAAGAATTTATATCCTACAGTTCAATGTTAATAGTTGAAGGAAATGGGTAATTTTTACAATCAGTGGCCTTATCCATTGGTAACTGATGATGATCGATGTAAAAAAAATATTAATGATAAAGAAATTGGCATGTCACATGTGATCACTATCGGTTATGTGGAGTATGAAAATAAATTAGTTAAAGGTACAAATACCTCTACTCTAAAGTAGAAAATGATTTATTTTATTATAAATCCACCCACTATATAATTTACAAATAATTTTCAAATGGTATCATTGTATTACCTCAACAATTAGATTTATAGTTAGCTCTGACAACTCATAATGTCACAACGGTCGCATAAAAAGATTATAATTCTTCTTCAGTTTATGTTTGTGGGAGAGTGATTCCAGCAAATCTTATAGTCCGTCCTATAGTATAATTTTTTGTGATTATTGTCATGGATTTGAGATCTCATATCAATTGATAAGGAATGGAAGTCACATTTCATATTCTAGATCAACTTATGAACATCTATCAATACAAGGATGAATATAACCTTCCAAAATAAATTTATTCCATATTATGGGTCTTGATCCTTATAAATGAATGTTATCTATCTCAAATGGTTGGGGAGGAACCCACAATTAATAATACAACCCCTATATGTAATATTGATGATGTCTTTCTAGAATAATTACTAGGTCTTCAAAAAAATCATTTTGTTGATTTTTCAATATAACTCATACTGTGCTCTGTTAGTATTTCAAATATACCTTATAGAATGGCCCTAATTATGTCGTAGGAATTGAAGAATAAACTCTAAAAAAATCATGAAAGTGGATTCTTATATCTTAGTTCATCACCTTGGGGTGAACCTATTCTTTTTTTCACTAAGAGAGATGGATCACTGAGACTCTACATTTGTTATCAAGAACATTACAATATCACTATTAAGAACAAATATCCACTTCCTTGTATTGATGACTTATTAGACCAAATATGTAGAGATCAATACTTTTCCAATATTGATCATCATTCAGGATATCAATAATTAAGGGTCAAGAAGGTAGATATACCAATGATGGAATTCCGTACAAGGTATAGACACATTAAATTTATAGTGATTCCTTTAGGGCATACTAATTCCCTCGTTACCTTCATGGAAAAAATTATTAGAGTCATTAGAGATTATCCTAGCCGGTTATTGATACAATATATAGATGATATTATTGTCTATTTGAAGAGAAAATAAGAACATGAATATCACGTGATAATTGTACTAAAAACCCAATGAAAGGAGAAGATTTATGAAATATTTACAATGTGTGAAATTTGGCTATAGAAAGTTTAATTTTTTTCCACATAATCTTAAATGTATGGATATCAATAGATACAACAAAAATATATGTTATTTATAGGTAGCTGAGACCAACAACGGTAACTCAGATCTGTAGTTTTCTGGTTTTGTTTTGATATTATCAATATCTTGTGAATGATTTTTTCATAATTATATATTCCACTCAACAGGTTGAATCAAAAAAAGTTTTGTTTGTAAGAATGGGGGAATGTGAATAGAATTTCAATTATCTCAACATAAGTTTAGCTAGTTCACCGGTGCCCACACTTCCTTGCAGCGAAGAATGGTTTCTGATCTACAGTGATGCATCAAAAAATGGGTTGGTATACACACTAATGTAAAATTAAATGGTGATAGATTATTCCTCGCAACAATTGAAAACCCATGAGTAAAAATTCCCAACTCAATGTTTTTATATAACTATGGTAATCAATTCATTACAGATATAGAGGAATTATCTTTTTTGTGAATGGTTTGCTATTTATACTGATCATTAAATTTAAATTATATTTTCACACAAAAAATATTTGATTATATAATAATGAGTATAGTTGGATTTGATTATAGATTATGATTTCTCAACACATTATAACTCTTAGAATGAGAACAAGGTGGCAGATTCTTTGAGTCGAAAGGACCATACTGGCATATCCATGATGAGGATAAAAAAATATCCCTTGATTATGGATAATAAAAGTATGTATCTTGAAACTTCAAAGGAAATTAAGAAATATTATCTTTCTCAAGTGAATTTTTAACCATCTATACAAGTTAATATTAATATGGTGTGGATGTAAGATGTAGAGCTACAAAATATAGTGAGAAATGTTCCAGAATTCAATGTTAATTGTGATAGAATATTGTGGTATTGGAATCATGTTTGTTTTCATCCTATACCATAATAAAATAATGATTTAATGGATGAGTCTCATAATTCATCATTATCTATTCACAATAGAAGCACAAAGACGCACGTGGAACTTAAACAGTACTTCTTGTGGGATGGAATGAAAAGAGATGTTTTCAAATAGGTATATTGGTGCTTGGTTTTTCTGCAATTTAAGGATGAAAGATATAATTATAAGGAGATGTGACAACAATTACCCATACTAGAATAGAAATAGGTAACCCTCACTTTATAATTTTTCGTCAAACAACCCAAAATATCTAAAGGCCATAATGATATATGTGTAATATTTGATCGCCTTACAATGTTAGAACAATTCACTTCTATTAGATAGTATTTCTCAATTAATCATATTTCTAGGATATATGTGTTTAGTCAATAAGGTTTTCCTTATGACTTTTCCATTCCTTCTTGTTTTGAAAATCACAAACATCTTATCTTTAAGAAAATTGCTTTTATAAGGAAAATTGCTTTCATAAGGAAAATTGATTTCTTAAGGAAAATTGCTTTTATAAGAAAAATCGCTTTTATAAGAAAAATTATCCTTATCTTATTTTCATCCATATTTTTCTTAAGTATGAGATTCGGATTCATTTCTATTTTCTCGGAATCGTTGTAACTTTGATATGAAGCATTCTGTTTTTGGATTCGGATTCTGGATATGAACTATAAGGAAGTTTCATTCTGAATTTCGGATATGAACTCTGACTAAGTTCTTTTCCAGATTCAGGATACGAATTTTTTTGAAGTTTGATAATGAATTCTCAATACGAATTCTAATGATTAACTCTCATTACGAATTCTGAAGAAGAATTCTCATTACGAATTCCAATGATGAATTCTCATTACGACTTCTGATGAATAATTCTCATTATGAATTCTGATGACGAATTCTCATTACGTATTCTGATGATGAATTTCCATTCCGAATTCTCATTTCGAATTCACCTATTATACAGAATCTGATTATCTTTGTTTTATACACTCTGAATTAATTCAGACTTCGAAAAATATTTTGATTAATCTCTGAAATTTTATTCTTCTTACACTTCTATAATTTGTTTACTCTTTATTATTTTCATTACACTCTTAATCTTCATTCCAAAGTTTTTATTCCGAACTTTTGAGTTATAATTAAAACGATGTCGTACATTTTGTTACACTTGTTTTGTTATAAAACGATGTCGTCTATTTTGTTATAAACTAATCATTATCTATGTGACACGTGTACAGGTCCCTCCGATATTTAAGGAAAATATGACCGTTGGAGAAGGAGCCGACCTAACCTATAAATAGGAGCTCATTTGAAAGAGCTCGGAGCTGAAAGGTTGACAGATCTTCGACTCATGTGATTACATGCTTGAAGTGATTTCTAGAGAGAGGGAGGCTCTTATTAACTCTCAAAGCTTCATGCGACTCCGAATGTTGGTGATTACATTCGAGGGCTTCCGGGGATAGGAAGACAGAGGTGCCGACTACCTTGAAGTTCGAGGGCTTCCATGCTGAGGAAGACAGAGGTCGCCAACTACCTTGAAGTTGAGGGCTTGCGGGGATAGCAAGACAGAGACTCCGATCTTTGTATGGAGGGCTTACCCTGGTGTGGGTAAGACAGACTTGCTTGAAAGTATAAATCAAGGGACCCTTTATCCAAGGTTGTTGGATACCCATCTCTTTGGGTTAAAAGACTTATATCTTGTTACTTGTAGTTTAACTACTTGTTTATATTCCGCTGCATTTTGTATTATAAGGAATGTATAACTTTCTTATACTTCCTTACTTGTACTATGTTTCATTTAGATTCTATACGCTTTAAGGTAGAATCTCATACTGTAATCTTTTGTTAAGTTTAAATTTCCGGAATCATATTTCCGGAACCCTCATTCGGAATCTTTTTCCAAGTTTGCATTTGGTGTTAGAGGTGTTGTGAATTCGCTTAGTTTAACTTTGTTAAACATAGCCCTTTCCTTCTCTTAAGGAAAACATAGTTATTCATAACTAACATTAATTGTTTCAAAGGAATTTTTAAAGTGTACAATTCACCCCCTTCTAGTATATTGAGCATCTACATCACTATTTCGATCCTACAATTGGTATCCGAGCAGGTCTCTAAAATACTTGTACTCACATACAAGTTTCTCTTGCTCATTTTATCATTCCAAACTATCTCATTAAGAATTTTCCCATTCCGAACTTGTCCAATCCGAACTTTGTTATTACGAATCTTTTGCTACTAACAAGTTTGTGTGCCAAAGGTTATTTCTAGTATGGCAGGAGTCAATGTTGGATCAATTGATAATCTGAATCCTACAAGACCACCTATATTTGATGGTAATGACTATGAGTACTGGAGAGATCGAATGAAGACTTTTTTTATTAACACTGGAGTGGACAACTTTGTTATGATTACTGGTTATTATAAAATTCCTGACAGGGAAGTCAGAACTTTCACTAACCAGGAAAAGAAATAATATCAACTAAACTATAAGGTACGCAATAATTTACTATGTTCAATGACCAGAAATATATAGAGCCAAATTTATTCTTGTGAAGCAGCTAACTGTATATGGAAAAAGTTAGAAGTTACACACTTTGGATCTTCAAAAGTGATTAAGACTAGAAGGGCTATGCTTAGAGCTGAATATCAGGGCTTCAATTTTCCTTATGGTGAACCTATCTGTAAAGTTCAACAAAGATTTATGACTATAGTCAACAGTCTATAGTCTATGGGAGAGAAAGGTTTAGATGATGAAGCTCTTGTGGATAAAAGAATTGATATTATGCCCAATGAGTGGGAATCCAAGAGAACAGCTATAGATGAGAACAGGAAGGTCACTCAAATTACTCTTGATGAATTATTTGGAACTCTATTACATCATGAAACAAGAATGAAGAGAGATGCTGACAACATCAAGAAGAAGAATGGAAATGGTACTGTTGCTTTTACTACAACTTCAAATCAGATGAAAGAAAAGACTCCTGAGAGAGTAACCAGATCCAAGTCTAAGAAAGTTATTTTCCAATCCGAATCTAGTGAGAGTGAAGTCTCAGAAAATGAATTAGCCAATCTTGCTCGAAGGATGAACAAGATAGCTGGACAAAGGAATTTTCAATCTAAGTAGAAGAAAAAGGAAAGGAAAGATAAGAAAGATGGAGAAGTTACTTGTTATGAATGCAAAATAGCTGGACATATTAGACCAGATTTCCCTATACTCAAAAAGAAAGAATGAAAAGAAAGGAATTCAGACAGGAAAAGAAAAAGGTTTTATAAAGCTAAAGCTAAGAAAGTTATGAAAGCTAATGACACCTGGTGTGCCAGTGGTGGTGACTCTTTAGATGAGTCTTCTGATTATGAATCTTCAGGATAGAAGAATCTTGGTCTTATAGCCATATTACCTATTGATAATCATTGTTTTATAGCTAAGGTACGAAATGTTGAATCACTGACAAATGTTTCTTTAAATTCTAATGATAGTAAGTATTATAACTCTTCTGATGAAGAATCTTCTTATGATGAAGAAAATACTTTACCTACTTATGAAGAAGTCTCTAGGTTTGCTGAACTTCTTGAGATTGAGAATTCCAAACTCAATAAGAAACTTGATAAGGAAAAATCTAGGAATTCTATTCTTACAAAAGAGATATCAGATCTTTTTTAAAGATCTTGATAAGAAAAATTCTGATTTTGAAAGTATTTCAAAAAATCTTGAGGAAGTAAGTTCTGAGAAGAACAAACCTTCTAAAGAGTTAGAAAAAGTAATTTCTAATAAAAATGTTTTCGAGCCTAACTCTAGTTCAAAAAATAATGATTTTGAGGATAAAAACTTGGTTGTAAAACTCAAGTCCGAAATTTTTTCCTTAAAGAAGTGTTTATCAATCTTTACCCATGGTATGGAAAATTTTGATAAGAAGTATTCCCAAATACGACCTTTAAGAAATAAATCTGGATTTGGTTATACCCATGCAAAACCTATTTTCAGTAACAATTATTTTGTTCTTCAAAGTGCCCCATTTTGTACCAAGTGTCAATGTGGTGGTCACTGGGCAAAGAATTATTCCTTAAACAAAACCAAATCTCTAGGATATCACAATGCTTACTTTTCTAAGAAGATGTGGGTTCCTAAAATTTTATTTTCTGGAAATCTCTGATCCAAACAAGTTTGGATTCCGAAAGTCTAATTTTCTTCTTTATTTCAGGAAAATAAAGAGAGTACCAGCAACAATACATGGTACATGGATAGTGGATGTTCCCGGAACATGACTAGTAACAAAATCATTTTCGAAAAGATTATCAAAACGAAAGGAGGAAAGGTAACTTTCGGAGATAATGCTATGGGAGAGATTGTTGGTATTGGAAATATTGTTCTTCTTGGTAAAACCTTGATTTCAAATGTTCTTTTTGTTAAAGGTCTTAAGAACAACCTCATTAGAATAAGTCAGTTATGTGATGATGGTTACCTTGTGAATTTTAGGAATGATATGTGTTTAGTTCACAATTCCAAGGAAGAATTTATTCTCTCAGCCAATAGGCAAGAGGATGTCTACACTTTGAACTTAGAAGATCTTAGAAGCCAAGATTTACCTTTCCTAAGTGCAATGGAAGATCACGCCTGGTTATGGCATAGAAGACTAGGTCACTGTAATCTTAGGAACCTATGTAAACTCTCTAAGAAGAAACTAGTTAAGATCTACCGGAGCTTAGATTTAATTCTTCTAAAGTTTGTGATCCTTGTCAATTTGGCAAGAAACATAAATCTAGTTTTAAATCAATCGGTGAAGTCTCAACAACCAATGCATTATAGTCAGTGCACATGGATCTTTTTGGTCCAACAAAAACTGGAAGTATTGGAGGCAAATACTATGTGTTTGTTCTAGTTGATGATTACACTAGATTTACTTGGGTCTATTTTCTAGCAAAGAAATATGAAGTTTTTTCCTATTTCAAAAGTTTAAGAGCTCAAGTTAAAAATGAGAAAAACCATCCATTGAAAACTATTCATAGTGATCATGGAGGAGAATTTCAAAATTATGATTTTGAAACATTTTGTAGTAAGAAAGGTATTACTCACAATTTTCAGCACCTAGAACTCCTCAACAAAATGGTGTAGTTGAAAGAAGAAATAGAATTCTTCAAGAGATAACTAGAACCATGTTGAGTGAATATTCTATTCCTAGACATTTCTGGGCTGAAGTTGTAAGTACTGCTTGTTATACAATAAATTGAGCTTTCATTATACCTTTTCTTAATAAAACTCCTTATGAGTTATGGAATGGTAGAAAACCAAGACTTTCCTACTTCAAAGTTTTTGGTTGCAAAGTATTCATTTTGAATACTGAAGATAACTTACATAAATTAGCATCAAAATCTGATGAAGGAATTTTCTTAGGATATTCCACAACATCTAAGGCTTATAGAGTTTTTAACAAAAATACTTGTACTGTTGAAGAAACAGTACATGTAAAATTTGATGAGTCAGATCCTTTTGTTTTCAAACCATCCCAGCCTACATCTTCCGATGTGTTTTCAAAAACTGATTGTCAACCTTTGATAGAAGAACCTTCTAATAAGGAAATTGTTCAAGAAGATACTTCTGAAACATTTACCCCAGAAGACTTTCTACCCTATGTTGATGAACAGGTTTTACAAAACCCAAATCAGGTGTTTCTTAAGAATCATCCTAGTGATAGTATCATTGGTGATGTAAACCAACCTGTAAGGACTAGAAGTTCCATAAGAAATGAAGTAGAACATCTAGCATTTCTTTCCCAATTAGAACCTAAAAGCACTGATGATGCTTTAGGTTATGATGATTGGATTAAAGCCATGCAAGATGAACTAAATGAATTCGAAAGGAATAAAGTCTGTACCTTGGTTGAAAGACCTAAGGAAACTTCTGTTATTGGAGAAAAATGGGTTTTCAGAAATAAATGTGATGAAAATGGAATCCTAGTTAGAAATAAAGCTATACTTGTTGCTAAAGGCTATAATCAGCAAGAGGGAATAGACTATGAAGAAACCTATGCTCCAGTAGCTAGACTTGAATCTATCCATATTCTACTTGCCTTTGCAGCATTCTTTAATTTCAAACTTTTCCAAATGGATGTGAAATTTTCTTTTCTTAACGGTTATGTTCAAGAGGAAGTTTTTTTTGAACAACCCCCTGGCTTTGAAGATACAAAACATCCTGATCATGTTTTTAGACTTACCAAAGCTTTGTATGGTCTTAAACAAGCCCCACGAGCATGGTATGATAGACTTACTGGATTTTTTCTTCAAAATAACTATGTTAAGGGAAATGCAGATCCATCCCTTTTTATTAAGAAAGATAAGAAAAATGTATTGATTGTTCAAATTTATGTTGATGACATCATATTTGGTTCGACTCAGCAATCTTTGACTGACTCATTCACAAGTCTAATGAAATCTGAGTTTGAAATGAGTATGATGGGTGAGTTAACTTTTTTCCTTGGTTTTCAAATTTCTCAAAAACCAGAAGGAACTTACATATCTCAACATTAGTATATTAAAGATCTTCTGAAAAAGTATGGTTATGACAACACTAAGAGTATAAGTACTCCCATTGGTACCTCAAACTCTTTAGATATTGATGAAGCTGGAAAACCAGTAGATCAAACATCTTTTAGAGGTATGATAGGAAGTTTACTCTACTTAACAGCTAGTCGACTAGACTTAATGTTTTCAGTATGCTTATGTGCAAGATATCAATCCAATCCTAAGGAATCACACTTAAAGGCAGTAAAAACAATTTTTCGCTACCTTAAGGGAACCATGGATCTAGGATTATTTTATACTTCTGGAAATGATTTTGTTTTAAAAAGCTTTTCTGATGCTGAATTTGGAGGATGTAGAATGGATAGAAAAAGTACATTCGAAACTTGTCATTTCTTAGGAGATTCACTAGTTTCTTGGTCCTGCAAGAAGCAACATTCTTTAACACTCTCCACTACTGAAGCTGAATATGGAGCAGCTGGAAGTTGTTGTGCTCAAGTGTTGTGGATGCAACACACACTCACAGACTATGGATTGAGTTTTACTAAAACTCAAATTTTGTGTGATAACACAAGTGATATTGCCCTAAGTAAGAACCCTGCACATCACTCCCGTGAAAAACACATATATATTAGGCATCACTTTCTTAGGGATCACACACTCAAAGCAGATATTATTCTTCAGTTTATCGGAACGTAAGATCAACTCACTGATATTTTAACAAAATCATTGCCTTCTGATAGATTTGAATATATTAAACAGAAGTTAGGGATGATAACCGTAAGGTAATCCTCCTTACGTAACTTTCTGTTAAAAAATTTTCTTTACAGCACTAAACTCTTTTTCATAGGGGGAGTACATTTGTTTGTTAGTTTAACAGTGTTTTTTTTCATAGTTTGTTTTCAAACTTTTCGAAAAGAAGATTTCCGGAATGGGATTTCCAGAACTACAATTTTCCAGATTGGACATTTTCGTACAGAACACTTCTGGAATGGAAGTATTCATGTTGAAAATTTCCAAAATCAAAATTTCCGTATTGGTATTTTCATAACGATATTTTCATACCGAATCTTTCATAATAATTTTTTCATTTTCAAAATTTCATAATGAGTTTTTCGTACTAAGTTTATTTTCTATAGTAAAGTTTTTGCGAACTCTATCTTCTCATAATAATGTTTTTTTCCCATTACGAATAATCCTCCTAATCTAATCCGAAAGGTATGATTACCTTACTCAAGTTTTCGTAATAATATTTTACTTGCTGGAATTTTCTTGTTTTATGTTTTCGGATTATAGTTTTCTTAATTCCTTGTTTTAATAAAAACCTCAAAAAGATCGGATTCATGTTTTCAACCGTCAGATCTGATCTCAGCTTCTCCCAACCGTTACATCAACCGAGGAAGCTGAACTGTCATTCCATTGCCTATATAAAGGGGACCCAATTACTCGTCCCACATCGATCTCAATCTCTCGCGTCCCGAATCTCTGCCTCTCTGATTTAAGGTCGTTCCGAACATCAGATTTCTCCGTTCCGAACTTCCCAGAGGACTTCAGATCCGAATGTCTGCGGAGTTAGCGTCTCAAGAAATGTCATCCACTAAGCCTATTTCACAATGGTTTGTTTATAGAGAAAGGATAGTCCATCCAGATTTTTTCAGCAACTACGATTCTCTCATTTCGAAGAACATTAAGTTGAATGGTTGGGAAGATATTGCTGTATCCAAACTGGGGAATTAGGATGATGTCTTTTCGGAGTTACTTGTTGAGTTCTATGAATCAGTTTCCTTCTTTCAGGAAGATAATAGAGAAAAATTTTCTTTTAAGTCTTATGGTAAGACTTACAAACTTTCTTATACCAAGGCAGCAAGCTTGGTAGGGCTGTCCTATGAAGGAGAAGCCGAGTTTGTTTCTCATGTGTTGCCGGATTCTAAAGGTAGCTTCGACAAGGAAAAATCTTTAGAAACTCTCGGACTGGCTGATGACAAGGCTCCGAAGATTGAAAGTTTATCCACAAATTTCCGGATTCTAGAGTTGTGGGTGCAAGGTCTTATCGTTCCGAGGAAAGGTGATAAAGACAGCTTGAAGAAGAGTGAGATCTAAATCTTAGATTTCCTGATAAATCTAAGGAAGTTTAACTTGATGAGGCACATTCTTATAACCATTGAGAATCGTAAGAAAGGAAATATCAGAGCACAGATCGTAATGTACCCAGCAATTTTATCATGATTAATACTTCGGTGTCTTGAATCATTCAAGGAATCCTACAGATCTAAGCCAAGGGTTTGCAAAATTTTGTTGCTCAGTGATGATACCCTTAAGAGGATGGATGTGGCCTTCAACCAGGAGACTGGTGAGTTCTTTGATCTGCCTAATCAAGAAGAAGCGGCTCCGAAAACTGCTGAACCGGAATCATCTAACCCAGTAAAGAAATGAAAGTTGAAGGAAGTTGCAGCTGAGGTACAGGATCCAAAATCTAAGGAAGCTCAATCTGCTCCTCCCAAACCAAAGAAGAAGAATGCCTTTCCTGATGAGGTAGTTGCGAAGTGGAGAGCAGATAAAGAGAAAAGGAAAGAAGGGGATCCGCAGTTCGGATTGGACCCTGCGGAAGCTAAGGCATTAAAGGAGAGAATTGCTGATGAGCTTGAAAAACAAGAAAAATAAAAGAAGCTTAAGAAGAAGATGTCAGAAGCCTAGGCAGTCCAAGCTTTGTTGAAATTTAATGAAATAGTATCCGGAAGCATTCCAGTTCCGAGATCTTTCTCCCTGGAATCTCTAACTGAGACTCCAGGAAGAAACCTTGATTTTCCGGAAGAGACTACAACCAAACATGTTGAGCAACTCGAGCAGGTTCAACAAGTGCAAGAGGAAGAACAAGTTGCTGAAGCAAGTGGTGAAACAAGAGACTTATTGAAAGAAGTAGATGAGTATAAGGGGTTGCCTTCGGAACACCTGTCACTCCAAACTTCAGAGGCTGAATCCTCTAAGTTAGTAACTCTAGAGAAGGATAGGAATGAGGAAGATGTTGTTCAAAAAGTAGTTGATGATATTGTTCAAGTGTCTACTGGTGAGCAGAAAACCCCTGATCAACAATCAATTCCGAAAATAGACAAGGGAAAGAAACTTCTTGTTGAGACTCCGAAATCAGTGGCTAGCAAGAAAAGAGAATTTGGTGATTCATCTAAAAGTAAGTTGGATCATATTTAGGAAGAAAACTCACCAAGAAATGTTTCATATTCGGAGTCATCCTCGTTGGGGCATGATTTTGTAGTCCAATCTTTAAAGAAGTTGGTGAGATCCATTCAGATATTCTCTAGTATTGATTCAAGATGTCAGATGCTCCAACATGATTTGAATCAGAAAACTGACTCCGTATCTATGGTTATGGACAAGTGCGTTGAGATTGAGGCTCAGTTCAAAACCTTCTTTGATGGTTACGAAGCTCATAGAAAATCTTGCAAGAGGATGACAAATTGGTCGAAGAAGACTGTTGAAGAGATGAGGTTATTCGATGAGTTTCAAGACAATGTTAAAGATGCTTTTGAGACCGAGGACATGAAGATAAATGAGTTAACTTCATCTTTTGAAGAGAAGCTGACAGAAGAAAAGAACTTCTGGATTCAAGAAGTAAGAGATCTGAATGGGAAGCTGAATTCCGTTTCTCAGAACTGGAAGTTTGAAAGGGATCATCGGATTGATTTTGAAGAAAGGATGAAGGCCCAGGAAGAAAAGATCAAATCTCAGGAAGAAAAGCTCAAATCCCAGGAAGAAAAAATTGAAGATCAATCTGCAAGAATATTTGTCTTAGAGAAGCAGGCTGAAGAAGATCATAAAGACCTGAAGAAGATCAAGACTATTCTTAAAGGGCTCATGTCGAAGGAAAAAGATCCGAAATAACCAAATCCAATCTTTTTGTTGTAATATTTTCTTTGTTTTCGAGATTTCAAACCTAATAAAATTCGTACTTGTTGTTTCTATTGTTGTCATTACTAATTTTTCAGGTACATTGTTTTTTTTCATTCCCTCCAATTTTTTTTGAAAATCACAATGGGGGAGAAGGAAAAGATCATTAAGAAAAAGAAGAACTCTAATAAGAGTTTAACAAAGGGGGAGAAGGAAAAGATCCCTAAGCAAAAAGAACTCTAATAAGAGTCTATCTAAGGGGGAGTTTTTCATTAAAGAAGACCTTCTTATTTATCACTCTGTAAATCTGAATAAGATCCTTAGAGTTTCAAAGCCTAAGGGGCAGTTAGTCATATTCATTAATATCCTTAATGCAAAGGGAGATAAGCCTTAATGTCTTTCTTTCTTCATAGAATTTCTTTTTCGTAAGGATGTTTGTGCTTTCCAAAAGGGGGAGATTTTTGAGTCAATAAGGTTTTCCTTATGACTTTTCCATTCCTTCTTGTTTTGAAAATCACAAACATCTTATCTTTATGAAAATTGCTTTTATAAGGAAAATTGCTTTCATAAGGAAAATTTCTTTCTTAAGGAAAATTGATTTCTTAAGGAAAATTGCTTTTATAAGTAAAATTTCTTTTATAAGAAAAGTTATCCTTATCTTATTTTCATCCATATTTTTCTTAAGTATGAGATTCAGATTCATTTCTATTTTCTCGGAATAATTGTAACTTTGATATGAAGCATTCTGTTTGGGGATTCGGATTCTGGATAAGAACTATAAGGAAGTTTCATTCTGAATTTCGGATATGAACTCTGACTAAGTTCTTTTCCAGATTCAGGATACAAATTTTTATGAAGTTTGATAACGAATTCTCAATACGAATTCTACTGATTAACTCTCATTACGAATTCTGAAGAAGAATTATCATTACGAATTCCAATGAAAAATTCTCATTACGAATTCTAATGAAGAATTCTCATTACGAATTCTGATGATGAATTTCCATTCGAAATTCTCATTCTGAATTCACCTATTAAACAGAATCTGATTATCTTTGTTTTATACACTATGAATTAATTCAGACTCCCAAAAATATTTTGATTAAACTCTGAACTTTTATTCTTCTTACACTTCTATAATTTGTATACTCTTTATTATTTTCATTACACTCTGAATCTTCATTCGGATGTTTTCATTCTGAACTTTGGGTTAGAATTAAAACGATGTCGTACATTTTTTAACACTTGTTTTGTTATAAAACGATGTCGTCTATTTTGTTATAAACTAATTGTTGTCTAAGTGATACGTGTACAGGTCCCTCTGATCTTTAAGGAAAATATGACCGTTGGAGAAGGACCTGACCTTACCTATAAATAGGAGCTCATTTAAAAGATCTCAGAGCTGAAAGGCTGACAGATCTTCGACTCATGTGATTACATGCTTGAAGTGAATTCTAGAGAGAGAGGATCTTATTAACTATCAAATATTCGTGATACTCCGAATGTTGGTGATTACATTCGAGGGCTTCTGGGGATAGGAAGACAGAGGTGCCGACTACCTTGAAGTTTGAGGGCTTCCTTGCTGAGGAAGACAGAGGTCACCAACTACCTTGAAGTTGAGGGCTTGCGGGGATAGCAAGACAGAGACTCCAATCTTCGTATCGAGGGCTTACCCCAGTGTGGGTAAGACAGACTTGCTTGAAAGTATAAATCAAGGGACCCTTTATCCAAGGTTGTTGGATACCCATCTCTTTGGGTTAAAAGACTTATATCTTGTTACTTGTAGTTTATCTACTTGTTTATATTCCGCTGCATTTTGTATTATAAGGAATGTATAACTTTCTTATACTTCCTTACTTGTAGTCTGTTTCATTTAGATTCAATACGCTTTAAGGTAGAATCTCATATTGTAATCTTTTGTTAATTTTAAATTTCCGGAATCATATTTCTGGAACCCTCATTCGGAATCTTTTTCCAAGTTTGCATTTGGTGTTAGAGGTGTTGTGAATTTTCTTAGTTTAACTTTGTTAAACATAGCCCTTTCCTTCTCTTAAGGAAAACATATTTATTCTTAACTAACTTTAAAGGTTTCAAATAAATTTTTAAAGTGTACAATTCACCCCCCCCCCCCTCTTGTATATTGAGCATCTACATCACTATTTCGATCCTACAATATGTAAATGAAGTGGCTAGATTGTATGAATTACCACATTCCATTATATCTAATCAGGATTCGAGGATTACCACAATGTTCTAGAGAAGTCTATAGCTTTCTCTGGATACAATGTAATGTTTCATCACTACTTCTCATCCTCATATAGACGACCTGTCTGAGTGGAAAATTAAAACTCTAGAAGGCATGTTGAGATATTTCTCTAGGTATTTCAATGGTTTTTGTGATCAAAACCTATATTTGGTTGGATTTTTATACAATATTATACTCCAATCTAGTATACATATGGGTCCTTATGAATATCTCTATGTAATTATTTTTAGACCTCCAACATTCTGGGATGAAGTTGGGTAAATAATTATATTAGAACCTAATATTGATGATGAAATGTAAGATTAGTTAATATCTATTCAACAACACATAAGAGAATCTCAGAGTCAAAAAAACATTTACTATGAAAACTAAAGAAAATTCTTATAGTTTGATGTGGGTGATAAGTTGCTTCTACTAATGTCTCCCTGGAAGGGATTAATGATATTTGGAAAGAAGGGAAAGTTGAACCCTAGTTATATCAATCCTTTTGAATCGCTATACTGTGTTGGGATGATAGCTTACAGATTTCTTCTTCGATCGAATATCTCTAATGATCTTGATGTGTTCCATGTATCTCTTTTGTAAATGCACATACATGATCGTTCATAATAACTAAACTCAGAAGTAGTACTGCCAGATCAAGATCTTTGTTAGGAAGAACAACATATAGATATTCTGGATCACAGTGAAAAACTTATGAGAAAAAAGACCACTCATTTAGTTAATGTTTTTCTTGCAGAATACCCAATTGGGGAGGCTACATGGTAACATTAGGATATGATGAGGGTGATATATCACCACATTTTTCTATCCAAGTGATGCATTTTTATGGTCAAATTCAGTTTAAAAGGGATATAATGTAACCCTGGATGTTTTTCTGAAATATTTTTTCTAATGAATTTTAATTCTTTAAAAACGTGCATTGTATGAAAATTTGAGTTTAAATTAATCGAGACACCCCCTTTGTGTAAAATTACTATTTTACTCTAGCCATTATGTTAGCGTGAATAAATATAACAAAGTTATGAAAATGTATGATTAAATCATTCTCAAATAATTATTTACAAAAAATATAAATCAATTTTATAACGATATTTTTTAAATAAATGAGTGAATTACTATTAGTAAATGAAATTAATGAAATATATATTTTACAATCTTAATAAAATAAATTGTATATTTATCCAATAGATAAATTTGTTATAGTGAATGAATTGACTTCATTTGTTGTATAAAAACTTATATTTTTGAAAAGGGTAATTTTCCACCTTTTAATGGAGAATATATTTTAATTTAACATTTTAAAACCATAATAATATTTATTTAAAAACATAAACATTTTTGTTGGATGGAAGATATAAAAATTTACTTTGGATTAATTTTAAATATTTTTTCATAACTTTCATGCTTTGATGAATAATAAAAATACACTAAATTTTAATTGAAAACAATTTTTTTCTCAAAATAATTTATATGGTTAGATTAAAATATTGAATGGTTTTAAAGTATTAATATTATATATTTTAAAATTTAAATATAATTTATTAGATTATCTTTTATTTTACATTTAATTCATATGTAAAAACATTTCAATCTTTGGAAATATTTTAACATTTAAAACTTGTACTCTCTTTCCGACAACAAGATAAATTTTACATTAATTACTAAAACATATGTGTTTTGAAATTTTTAAAAGGGATTACCTAATTGGAATAATTAATTCCAAATTGTTTAAATATCTATATTTTTTTCTTGGTATTTATGAAATGTAATTACGGAAAAATTTATTAATATGGTATAGGGTAAATCATATAATTATAGGTAACAACAAAATTATAACGTAACTCTTTCACTTGTCTGAATATCATTGGACGAGTTTTATTTGACCTAAATCAGAATTGGGTTGGAATGGTGTTCTTTGGAAGCCACATGGATGAGATTAGAAAATTTATATTTTTTATTTAAAGAGAATTTCAATATGTCTTACTCAAAGTTTAATAACTAAAATCATTTTTACATATGGTTATACTGAATATAAATTTGATTGTAAATACTAATTTGAAAGCTAAAATGTTTTTATATATCATTTAAATGAAGATTTAATTTTTAGGAGACAAATAATTACATTAATGTCTTATACTTATATGATGTAAAAATTAATTAATTGGTTAGAAATCAATAAAACAATTTGTATTAAAATACTAATAACCATCAAAAGACCAAAGAACTTGAAAATACATTTTTTTTAGAGTATATGATGACCATAACCATACAAGAGTATTCTTAGTGACCATTTGGACCTTATATAATATATTTTTACACTCATATTATTTTATTTAATATTATGATAAAGTTATCACATTCTTAATTTAATAAGTATTACATTTTAAATATTTTATTTTCCATAATATAAAATCGACTAAAAATAATATTCCGAAAATGGGAAGATATATATTCATCATAGTATTTTATTGTTAATTTTCATTTAAGAAATAAGTATATTAAATAATTACACAAAATTGATGTGGTAATTATTTTATTAATAGAGATAATAAATAAATGTTATTAAAAATATTGAAATAAATAATATTTGGTATATTTAATATTTATAATGAATTTTAGAGATGACCTTTACTTATTAGAAATGTAATAAAATATCTGCTTCTATGTTAACTTATTATATTAATATTTTTTAAAATAAATGAATTGAATTGTGTCAATATTGACACTATTGATTGTTTATTGAAATAATGCTTTATTAAGTTATTTAAAATTCTAAAATAAATTTAAAAATATATAATAATTATTATATGGTATTAAATGTTCTGAGGTATTTATTTATAGTATAATGGACATCAAATAAGTAAATATGGAACAAATTAAATATTAAAAACATTGTCACCATAGTTTAAAATTTAAAAAAATAACTAATTATTAATTTAAATGATAAGGTTTAAATTGAAAAAAAAACATTTATAAAATATAATGTTTGATGATATAAAAAACCAATATCATCTGATGTTCTAAATTGGTAAATTTTTGTGGGTTTTTATTGGGTTTTATTTTTTAATAAATTAATATTTATGGGGATCCCAAAATTGCCCCTCATCTCAATTATAAAAGGGCATCTCCTCCCTCACCACTTCACATCACATTGAGGCTTCAATCTCAGCCATCCCTATAACATTTTAATTCCCAAATTTCTCTAGTTATATTTTATTGGTTCTGGTCTTCCTCATAGACCAAATATATTTATCTAATAAGAGATTTAGAGGAATCAAGTCGAAGAAGACGTAATCTCCACTACGGATTGTTTCAAACATTTTTCTTATTTTACTTCCACTTCATGGGGTTTTTATTTAGAAATTAATAACTGTAGTATCAAATATATTCTGATATGTTGATATTATTATGGAACAAAATTATTCAACATTATATCGATTCTAAAAAACAAAATAACCACTCGTGTGTACAAACATCATACCGACTCCATGTCGGGTGTAATATATTTTTCACCACCTCCATATTTGGATGGGTATAATGATGGAAATAAAAACTATATATTATTTTTATAACATCATTTTTATTCTGAAATGTTATACAACATCTAATTAAATATCATTTAAAAATTATGTGGAGGATATCGTTGCTTGTGTGTATGTACATTCTATCATCTCCACAATGTGATGTGATCCATTCTACGTGATATTCATTAAAGTAAGATTACATAAATGTAAAGAATGAATAAAAATGATATATATTATTTTCATATAATTTTTAATATAATAACTATGACCTATGAAAGAAAACCAGAACATATTCGATAAACCATGCATAAGCAAATGAAGTAGTTAATACAAGAATATCAAGTAATAATGAAATGTTATTAACAAACGGATGATAGTGTGTTCATATACGATATCAATAAATTCCTATGATTTTATATTAAGTAAAGGAAATTATTTAAATAATTTTACATAATTATTTGATACATATTATGTATATAAGACCTATGTTAAGGGATAATTTCACAATCTCATTTTTATCAGAGATTCTTTATACGTAAATATTTAATCGGGTATATTTATTATCAACATCCACGTTTACTAAGTATTTCATTTTATTTAAATTATTATATAGTTTTATAAAGTCAATTTTATATATTGGTGAATATTTATTTAATGTTATAGAAGTATTATTGTTTACTTATTCGAATCATGGTACTTTCTGTCTTTTCTGACAAAAGTATGAGGATAATATTTTTTTAACTTATACAGTATGAATAGATATTTACACAATCATAATTCTTTATTTACATGAAGATTATTTTAAAAGATATTTTTTTTATTTTAAATTAAATTCTTTTCTTCTGAAATTTCATGAAATTTTGATAAGTGAAAAAATTAAGAAGAACTGATATTTTTCTCGATAATTAAGTTCATGTGTTTTATCAAAATTATTTTCCACCTAATTTGACATTATATAAATTGGTTTATTTTTATATCACTATTATTACGATGATGTGATTATGTTATGATGTAATTCTATTTATGAAATCCATTTTTTATATAGATTCTGGTGGAATGATGATTAAGAAACCCATTCTATTACTTGGGTTATGCTATGATGAATTATTTATGTTTTTGTGGAACACGTAAGAATGATTTCATTATTATATTGGTGGGACCTATATCTTTCTTCAATTCATTTGGTAAATAAATATATCTCATTAGATAAACATGACTGGAATGTGAAATGATCTTGAATCAATAATATGGTACTGGAACAAGGATTGAACTTGACTCACTAATGGAAATTGTCTCGTATGATGTTCTTGGAAATGAGTATTGAATAATATAAACTGATTTTTTATACTTATTTTTATGAAAAAAAACATTGTGTCATTTGTTATGAATTGTGGTATTACATTAATTTATTTTTATGAACTTTCATGATTTATCTCATAGAATGATATAATGGTATTTCATATATATGATAAGATTTTCAAATATTATAGTATTGTGTATTTTGATTATTATATAATTGATATCTCCCTTGTTTACCCTTACTAAGAATCTTAGCTCACCCTTTCATATGTTTTTTTTCAGGACATGAATAAGGGAATTAGGTATGATATGTCATAAAGGGGTCTAGTTATGAAAAAATAAGTTAGAGACAATGAATATGTCTTTTAAACTAGTTTTTTATGTTTCCCAATTTCTAAAGAGACTATAACTATACGGTCCTATCATGGATTTTTTTTAAATTTGAAATGAATATTCGCCAACATTGAAGTAATATCAATGTATATAAATTATGTGTCATTATAGTTGGTATCAAATGAATTGTATAGTTAACCATGTAAACTAGGATGAAGAAACGTTAGTAAGAACCCAAAGGATATTTATAAGTATAGGTTATAATCCTAATGTTTTGGAATTAATCCCGAATAAACTAGGATAAACCCTAAAGTTTCCAAAATTGATTTTTTTTTTCTAATTATGTTATTTTCACAATAATATTTGTGTTTCTCACAATATGCTTCTGTGTTTTAGTCAATGGATGGAAATCGAAAGAACCGTGTTAATGATGAATGTGATGGGAAACTCCATGATTCTCCTTAGGAGAAACCAAGTTCTCTGGGAACAGGAATAAAAAATATTATATCTATGATCACACTACATTCTAAAGATATGAATCATTCAAGAAATATAAATTATCAAAGGATATAAAAACATTGTGTGGAGTCATTTATAAGTCAACGTATACCATATTTCGGTGGGTCTTCTAATCAATTAGTGGTTGAACAATGGATCAGTACCACTGAAAAGATATTTTCAATTATCCAATATTCAGAACATGATAAATTCTTCATATAAGCCTATCTATTAAAAGTCTAATCTGATCAATGGGGCGTCTGTATCAAGAATACGAGTCAAAGAGATGAATTTGAATCCATGGAATAAGATGAGTTTAATAAATTGTTTTTCAATATTTACATTACTCATATTCTTCAACCAAATATTTACAAGGAGTTCCTTGAACTTAAGAAGAAGGACAATGAATCTATTGGTACCTAAAATAAAAAATTTACAAGTCGTGTTTGGTATTCTTTTAGAATTATTATCTATCTTGGAAGGAAAATTGATCGATTAGTTAGTGGCTTAAAGCCAAGTCTCCAAAGGGAATTTTCCATATTGGAAATCTATGGATACACAAAAATTGATAGATGTGACCTAAATATTGATATAGAGATTGGATAAACCCATCTATCTTATGGGTTTTATAACAAGATAAAATCAAATTAAATGGAAATTCTAAAGACCACACTGAAAAGAAGATGAATTTTCCATAATGTTCAATGTGTGGAAAGAAACATGGAGGAAATTGTCGTAATGGTTCTAAAAAAGGGTTTAATTATTGAAAATAAGGTCATCAAGTAGATTAATGGTGAAGAGAAGGGAAAAATATATCTAGTGATGTGATTAAAGAAAAGTCTACAGAGAATAAACCTCATATACATTAATGTTACATGGTCATGGAAATGAGGAATTTTTCTAAAAAAATCCCTATTGAAATGGTTATTAATGATGATCGATGTCAGAAAACTCTTAAGTACAACACCAAAGGAAAGTAACATGTGATCACTATCAGTGATGTGGAGTAAAATAATGAAGTGGTAAAAGGAAATGATAACATGTAATATAAAGTAGAAAAATATTTAATTATTTTTAGATCCACCCAATCTTTTATTTATAAAGAATTATCTATGTGTATCATTATATTACCTCAACAATTAGATGTATTGTTAACTGTAAGGACACCTAACGACACAACAGTCGAATCAAAAGTTCATAATTCATTATTGGATGGAGTTTGTAAGAAATTTATTCCATCAAATCATGTGATCTGTCAAATTTTGGAAATTGATTTGATTCATGGATTGGATTAAATTTATCTATATGGAACTCATATTCATATATATTGAAGGAAAGTCACATACCATGTTCCAGAACAATATATTATCATCTATCGATGCAAGGATAAATATAATGTTACATTATAAATTCATTACATCTTATGGGTCTTGATACCTATAAATAAAGGTTATCTATCTGAAATTGACAGGGAGAAGCTCACAATTAATAATACACCCATTTTATGGGAATTTGATGGTTTCTTTTATGAAGAATTTCTAGGTCTTCCACCAAATAATAATTTTTACTGTTCAATAGAACATATACCGTGTTTTATTCCTATTTCAACAACACCTTTTAGAATGCCCACAATTGAGTTGCATGGATTAAAGAGGAAACTCCATGATAATCGTTACAATGTTTCATACTACCTAGTGAATCACCTCGGGGTGCACCTACTCTAGTTATTAAGAATAAATATGGATCAATGGCACTCTACATTAATTATCGAGAATATAACAATATCGCTATCAAGAACAAATATCATCTTCCCTGCATAGATGACTTATTCAAACAACTACACGGATCTCAATACATTTCCAAGATTGATCATTGTTTAGGATATCATAAACTATGGGTCAAAAGGGGGATATACCAAATATGGAATTCCATATATGGTATAGACACTACAAATTTATAGTGATTCCTTCTTTTCTTAATAATTCCCCTTATATCCTCATAGCTCTAATGAATAGAGTCTTTAGAAAATATCTTGATCATTTTTTGACAGTCTTTTCATGTCTATTTGAATAGAAAGGAAGAACAGGGAGATCATATGAAAATTTTACTAAATACCCTAATAAAGGAGAATATTTATGAAAAATTTACCAAGTGATAATTTTTTCTTCAGAATGTTTCATTTTTGGGTCACATACTCTCAATAGAGGGGACATTTGTGGATTCATAAAAAAATAGACTATTAAAAGTTAGATGAGACCAATAATGGTAACCAAGATAGGATTTTTTCTTGGTTTTCCTAGATATGACTAAAATTTTGTGAAATATGTTTCCACAATTATCTAATCTACTCACCATGTTGACTTAAAAATAAGTTATGTTCTTGTAGATGGAAAAATTTAAAGAGAATTTCAAAGAGATCAAAAGATGTTTAGCCATTGCACATGTTCTCAAACTACCTTATAGTGGAGAATGGTTTTGGATTCATAGTGATGATTATAAAAAATTTATGGGATGTTTTCTCATGAAAAAATATATGGTTACAGATTATTCCTCACAACAATTGAAAATCCATGTGCAAAATTACCCAACTCATGATTTGGAGTCATCTGTCATTATATTTAAATTAATCACCTAGAATAATTATTTCTATGATGATATATATAATATTAATACTGATCAAAAAATTTAAGAGTATATTTTCACACTGAAGGAGTTGACTATTTTCCAAATAAGATGGTTGTATTTGATTAATGATTATGATTGGTCAATACATTACAACCCTGGGAATACGAAAATGGTGGTAGATGCTTTGAGTCGAAAGGACCATGCAAGTCTCTCTGTGATGACCATCACAAAATATCCAATAATTATGGATTTTTAATGGATGGATCATGATATCTTAATGGAATTGAATAAGTCATATCTTTCTTGAGTGAATGTTCAGCCATCTATAAATGTTAAGATTAAGGAGGTGTAGAAGGAAGATGTGAAGCAAAAAAAGAAGGTGATGTTGCAAAATTGAACCTTGATTATTATGTAATAATGATGATCATTAATTGGTATTGTATTCCTACCACACCAAAATTAAAGAAGGATCTATTGGATGAGGCTCATAGTTCTTCATTATTGACTCACCCTGGAAGCATAGAGATATAAAATAGCTGAATGACTATTTGTGATAGGAAGGAATGAAAATAGATTATGCGGAATATGTATCTTGATTTTTGGTTTTTCATCAAGATATGTCAGAGATATAGATGAATAATGGGGTTTTACAACCACAACCTATATGAGAATGTAAATGGGAAAAAACCACAATGTAATTTTTCCTCAGACATCTGAAAAAACAAAAGGACATAATTCTATATGGGATATATTTGATCCCCTTATGCTGTCAAAATTTTTCATTTTTATTAGTGAGGATTTATCCCTTGATTAGATTTCGATGATATATGTAAAGGTAGTGGTAAGATTGAATTTTGTGAAAATTTCCATTATATTTTATGGGGATCTATGGTTTATCTCATAGTACAGCAGAATTATTTAGTAGGTTCTAGATATGGAGTTTTGTTTTAGCACTGCTTATCATCCTTAGATAGATGGTTATTCTGACAGGTCAATTCAAACTCTAGAAGACATGTTGAGAGCTTAATCTATGGATTTCAAAGGTAATTAGGACTAACACCTACCTTTGGTGGAATTTTCATACAAAAATATCTTTCAATCCTATATTTAGATGGATCCTTATGAATCCCAATATGGAAATAAGTGAAGAACTCTAACTTGTGGGGATGAAGTTGTGGAAAGAAATCTATTAAGACCCGGTCATGTTAATGAAATGGAATAAAATGTCAGATCTATTCAACAACACATAAGAGCAGCTGAGAGTTGAAAAAAATGTTTTTCTAACAACCGAAGAAAAGACCAAGAGTTTTAATTGGGTGATAATGTGTTTCTACAAATATTTCCCAATAAGAGAGTAATGATATTTTGAAATAATGGAAAGATAAACCATATGTATATCTGTCCTTTTGAAATTCTTGATCGTGTTGGGAAGTTAGCTTATTTATTGATGATTCCACAAAATCAGTCCAAGTTAATGATGTGTTACATGTATCTCTCATATTAAAATACAAAACTAATCCCTCATATGTAATAAACTTGTATTCATACTCCTAGAAGAAAATATTTCTTATAAATAACAGTTGATAGAGATTCTATATCGTAGAAACTATGTTTTGGGAAACAAGGCCACATTCTTGGTTAATGTATTGTGGTAGAATAACCAATTTTTTAAAGATATATGGGAACTTGAGGATATAATGAGTGAGAGATATCATCATCTGTTTGTATATAAGTAATTAATTTTTAAGGTGAAATTTTGTTTAATGGGGTAGAATGTAACACCTGAATGTTTATATCAAATATTTTATCTAAACAATTTTAATTATTCAATAGCTTCCATTTCATGGAATTATGGGTGTTAAAGAACCACAAGATGCCCTTATTATAAAATGACCATTTTAACCTAGTTGTTCGGTTAGTGTGAATATATATAACTAACTTATGAAAATGTATAGTGAAGTCATTTTCTAACAATTATTTAAGAAAAATATAAATCAATTTATTATTTATTATTTTTAATTAATTGAGTGACATACAATTATTAAGTGAAAATAATGAAATATATATGTTATATACTTAATAAAATATTTTTTATGTTCATCCAATACATATTTTTGTCATATTTATTGAATAAACCCTATTTGATGTATAAAAATCTATATTTTTCAAAAGGGTAATTTTCAAACTTTTAATGGAGAACCCCTTGTAAATTATGTTTTTTACACATTAATAATTTTTCAATGAAAAAATAAACATCTTTGCTGAGGTGGTATATAAAAATTTTCTTTGGTTCAAATTTTAATATTTCTCTCATAACTTTCAAATTTTGATGAATAATAAAAATACACTAAATTTTAATTGAAAACAAATTTTTTCATTGAAATAACGATATGGTTAAATTATAATATTTAATGGTTTTAATTTGTAAATAAAATATATTTTTATCATTATATATAATTTATTTCATTAGTATTAATTTTACATTGAATTCATATATAAAAACATTTTAATCCTTTGAAATGTTTTAACTTTTAAAACTTGTTATCTCTTTCCCCCAATGGGATTAATTTTAAATTAATTACTAAAACATATATGTTTTTTATATTGAATTTTTTTTCTATATTTCGTATTATTAGTTCCAAATTATGTAAATATCTTTATTTTATTTTTGGTATTTTTGATTATTTACTTCAGAAATGTTTACCAATACAGTAAAAGGGTAAATTGTGTAATTAAGTGTATACATAATATTATAAAATTACCCTAACACTATTATTAAAAAACATTTATGAGATTTTTCATCATAAATTATCCTTGGCTCGACATTATGTCTTTTTGAAGCAACTTGGATGAGATTTGGAAATTTATTTTATTTTATATAAATTAAAATTTATTATGTCTTACTCAAATTTTAATAAATATATCATTTATATATAAGGTTTTATAGAAGAAAAATATTATTATAAATAATAATTTCAAAGATTAAATTTTTTCTCTATCTTTTTAATTTATTTGCAATATTTATGAAATAAATAATTACCTTAAAGGTTTATACTTTTATGATGTAAAATTTAATTAATTAATGAAAAATCAATAAAACCATTTTTTTTAAAATACTAATGAATATAAAAAGATCCAAAACTCAAAAAATGTTATTTTTTAGTATATCTTAACCATAACCATCTAGGTGTCGAGTTAGTGACCATTTGGAGCCTTATAAAATATATTTTGACAATTATGTTATTTTATTTAATGTGATGTTAAAGTTTCACATTCATAATTTAATAAGTATAAAATTTTTAACGTTGGATTTCCCAAAACATAAATTAGAATACAAATAATATTCTGAGAACTAATTGATATATATTAATCAAAGTATTTTATTTTTTTAATTTTTACTCAAAAAACATGTATATTAATTAATTATGCAAAATTGATGTAGCAATTATTTTATTAATAGAGATAACAAATAAATTTTATTAAAAATATTAAAATAAATATGACTTTGGATAATTAATATGTTTGATGAATTTTCTATATGACCATTATCTCTTAGAAATATAAAAAATATATTTTTTTTCAAGTTAACTTGTAATATTATTATTTTAAAAAATCAATTAATTGAATAGTGTCAAAATGGACACAATTGATTGTTTATCGAAATAATATTAATTCAATTATTTAAAAATCTTGTTTTTTTAAAAAAATATATATATATTGTTATTATTAATTTATGATCTAAATTTTTCTAAGGTATTTATTTATGGCCTAATTTAAATCAAAGCATTAGTATTGGGCACTTTTAATAATGAAATATTTGTTAACTTTATTAATAAATAAATATAATAACTATGTTTTAATTAAAATGGTATTGTTTAAATTGATATAAAATCATGTATAAAATATATTGGGTGATTATATTACAACCCAATATCATCTCACCTTAGAAATTGAAACATTTTTGATTTTTTTGGATGGGGTTTGATTTTATTATAAATTAATATTTTTTGATATCCCAAAAGTTCCTCTGAGCTCATTTATAAAATGCATCCTCCTCCCTCACTACATCACATAACTTTGAGAATTAATGATAATAAATACCATGCCCTTTTACATTATAAATTTTAATTGTTACATTATATAGATTATGGTACCCTTCAAATACCATCTCTAATGCTCTAAGAGGATATTTAGAGGAACCATGTCGAAGAAGAGGTAACCTCCTCTAACGATTCATTCAAAATTCTTTCTTCTTCTACATACTCATCATGATTTGTTTTATTATAAATTAATAACTAACATAACAATTATATACTGATATGTTTTTATGATTGTGGATGAACAATATTCTACTTTTTATCCATCATATGAAAAAAGAAATCACCATGCATGCGTACATATATATTATCATCTCCACATTATTGTGTAGTCTGTTTTTCACCTTCACCTTACTTAGTAGTGAATAATGATGGAAATAATGACTATATGTGATTATTATAAAATTATATTTATTGTGAAATATTATAAACCATTCACATTAATACCAATCAACAATTATGAGAATGATATCGTCACTCATGTGTACGTATGGCCCACTGTGTCCACAATTTGATGCGATTCATTATACAATATCTTCATTAAAGAATTATTATATTAATGTCAATAATGAATAAATATGATATATATTATATAAATGTAATTTTTTAATGATATATATATGACCTAATTAGGAGATCCAGAACATATTCGACAAACCATGCATAAAAAATGAAGTAGTTAGTACATGAATAGAAAGTAATAATGAAATGTTATTAAAAAATGATGATAATATTATCATATATTATATCATAAAAATTACTATGATTCTATAGTAATTCAATTACATTATTTAAATCATCATACAAGATTTTTGGATACATATGAATGATATCATATCTAAGGTAAGGGATATTTTCACAATTTCATTTTTATCCAAGATTGTTTATATGTAAGTATTTACTGGAGAATAATTTTCATCCACGTCCATATTTCCTAAATATATAAAATTATTTATATTATTATATAATTTTTTAAATAAAATTTTCACCATTTGTGAATTTTTATTATATGAAATAAAAGGAATATTTTTTCATTATTCGATACAAGGTATTTTCTATATTTTTTAGAAAAAGGGTGAGGTGAATTTTTTTATAACTTATACGGAATGAATAGATTTTATCACTTTTATAAAACAATATTTACATGAATCTTATTTTACATGATTTCACGTTTTTTTTAATTTTGTTCTTTGTTTTAAATTTTGTGGCATTTTGATAATATAAATAAAATTGAAGAAGAAAGGATATTTTTCTCAATAATTAATTTCACGTGTTTTATCAAAATTATTTTCCATAAAAGATGATATTATATAAATAAGATTATGATTCTATTCCTATTAGTAATAGTCTTTTATTTTTCTATGATGGAATTATATTTATGGAATCCATTTTTTTGAAATTTATTATGGTGAAATAAAGTTAAAGAAACTCATTCTTCTCCACGGGTTATGTTGTGATGAATGATTTCGGTTTTTAGGGAACACATAAGAATGATTTAATTATAATTTGGGTGGGACCTATATATACATATAATTCATTGGGAAAAGATTTATTTCTCATTTGATAGACATGCATCAAACAAGAAATGATCTAAGTTCAGTAATATGGGATTGGAACGAGGAGTGAACTTGGTTCAGTAATAGACTCTATCAATTATTATGGTCTTGGTAATGATCCTTGACTAATATGAATTGATTTTATATCATTATGTGTATGCCACAAATTTTCATGTCGTGTTTTATTAACATGGGGATTACATTCCCTGATATTTATAAACATTTAATATTTATCCCATGGCATGATATTATAATATTTCATATGTAGGATAAGGATTTCAAATGATATATTCTTATGTAGTATGATTATGATATGATTGATATCTCTATTGTTTACCCTTACTGATCATATGTTCTCACCCTTTCACATGTTACTTTTCCACAGGCCGTAAAGAAGGGTATTAAGTAAGATAGTTCAAAAATGGTTCTATTTAAGATAAAACAAGTGGGAGAAACTAAATATATATTATGAACTACTTTTTTATGTTTCCCAGTTTCTAAAGACACTATACCTATACAGTCCTATTATGGATTTGTTATATTTTGAAATGAATATTAATCATCATTATCATATTATCAATGTATATAAATTATGGATCATTATATTTTCTATCAGAAGAAAGGTATAGTTATCTTTGGGAAACTAGGATGAGAAAACCTTTATAAGAGACAAAAGGATATGTAAAAGTGTAGGTTACAATACTAGTGTTTTGGAAGAGATATCGAATAAACTAGGATAAAACCTAAAGTTTACTAAATGGAAGTTCTTTTCCATATTATGTGGTTTTCCTATTATTATTAGTGTTTCTCACAATATGCATCACGATTTTATTCAATGGTTTTAACCAGAGGGAAATGCTTCAAGGCTGAGTGCGATGACAAATGCAATGATTTTCATCCTGAGAAACCAAATGTTATGGGATGTGTAATATAAAATATTTTATCCATTCTCACTCAAATTTATGAATCTCTGTTTCATGCAGAACATACAAATGAGAAAAGGAGGGAACAAAATGATATTAAGTCCTTCATGAGGTAGCATCGTCCTTCTTTTAGAGGGTCCTCTGGTCCATTAGTAGATGAACAATAGATCAGTACCAACAAAAATATATATTCAGTTCTCTAATGTTCAGAACATGATAACGTCATCATAGTAGTTTGTCATTTAGAAGGTGAAGCTGATCAATGTTGGAAACATAACCAGAATTAGAGGAAAAAATATTAAATTTAATCCATGGAATTTCACAAGTTCAATAACTAATTATTAAATAAGTACATTCTTAATATTATTCAAATAAATATGGATAGGGAGTTCCTTGATCTTAAGAAAACGGATGATGAATTAGTTGGTACCTATGAAGAATTTTTTTATGACTTCCATGGTATTCTTATTGAATTATAATCTATCATGAGATTAATATTTATTGATTCTTTAGTGGCATAAAATTATGCATCCAAAGTAAATTGTCCATAAGCTATTTAATAATCTATAATGAAATCATTTCATGTTATCTCATGGTTGAGATGGATATTGTAGTAACCCATTAGTATTATCGGTTTAATAAGAAGTGAAAAATGGAATTCATGGGAAAATATAATTACCACATAGAAAAGAAGATGAGTTTCACCTTATGTTCAATGTTTGGAAAGAAACATGGAGAAAAATTCCCTAAAGGGTCTAATAAAAGTTCAATGTATTGAAAAGAATGTCATCGAGCAGGTGAATGCTGAACTGATGGGAAAAAAATAACTAATGATGAGAATTTATAAAGGGATACAAATAATTAACCTCCTACAATCCAAATTTATAAGTTCAAGTAAATATGGCATTATTCCAATCAATTCCCTAAAACAAGCGTTATTGATGATGATTAATGTCAAAAAACCAGAATTATAAAGATAAAGGCAAGTCACATGAGACCATTATTAGTGATATAGAGTACAATAATGAAGTGTTTAAAGGTACAATTACCATAAAATCTAATGTATAAATTTTTTTATTATATTCTAGACCCACCCACACATTTATTTCTGATGAATTTTCTAACGGTATCACTGTATTACCTAAGTAATTAGATGTAGATGTAGCTATGATAACTCCCAAGGGAACAAAAATCATATAAAAAGTTTATAATTCTTCTTCAGTTGAAGTTTCTGGGAACATTCTTCCTACAAATCTTATGATACTTCCTATAATATAATTTTATGTGATTATTGTCATGTATTGGATTCCTCTATGTAGATTTAATATCTTTTACCAATGAAGGGAAGTCACATTTCATATTCTAGATCAGTATATGATCATATATCGAGGAAAGGATGAATATAACATTCTAGTAGAAATATATTTCATTTTATGGGTATTTATCCCTATAAATGAAAGTTATCAATCTCAAACAGTTGGGGAGAAAATCACAATTAAGAATACACCTGTTGTAAGAGTGTTTGATGATGTATTTCTAGAATAATTACCAGTTCTTCCGTCGATAAATCATACTAGGTGACATTATAATTTCATAGTCACCTTATTTTATGACACCAATTGAGTTACATAAACTGAATAAACAAATATAAGATAATCTTGATAAGAGATGCACAGGACCCAGTGCATCATTTTGGAATGCACTCGTTCTATTCAATACAAAGAAATATGGATCAATGAGACTCTTCATTGATTATTGAGAACAATACAAGATCAATATAAAGAAAAGATATTCTCTTATTCACATTGATGACTTATTCGACCAACTATGTGGAGATAAATACCTTTCAAAGATTGATCTTAGTTTAGGATATCATCAATCAAGGTTCAAGAAGGCGGATATACCAAACACAACATTCTATACTAGGTATGGACACTATGAATTTATTGTGATTCCATTTGGTCTTACTAATTCCCCCACTATCTTCCTGGATCTAATAAAAATATTTTTAGCGACTGTCTTGATCAGTTTGCAGTTGTCACTATGGATTATATTTTTTATATTCGAGTAGAAAGGAAGAACATAAAGATCACATGATAATTGTATTAAAGAGCCTGTGAAATGAGAATATTTATGAATAATTTACCAAGTGTAAATTTTGGATTAAGAAAGATTCATTTTTGGATCAGAAAATCTCAAAATAAGAGATATATATTGATCCATAAAAAGTATAAGTTATTTAATGTTATCTAATACATACTATGTTAACTAAGATCTGATGTTATCATTGTATGGCTTGATGTTATCGATGTTTTGTGGAATATTTGTTCACAATTATCTAATCCACTCAAAAATTTTACCCAGAAATGAGTTAAGTTCATGCAGTAGGAGGAATGTGAAGAGAGTTCCAAAGAGCTCAAAATAATGCTAGCCAGTGCACCTGTGCTAACACTACCTGGTAGTGGGGAAAGGTTTGTGATCTATAGTGAAGCATCCAAAAAGGTTTTGGGATGTCTTCTCATGAAAAATGATCTGGTAATAGCTTATTACTCATGACTATTGAAATTCCATGAGCAATATTACCCAACTCATGATTTGGAGTAATCATTGTTAATATTTTCATTAATGATGTGAAGGAATTATCTTTACAGTGAAAGGTGTGATATTTTTACTAATCATAAAATTTTAATGTATATTTTCACAAAAAATGAGTTGAATATGTGCCAAATAATATGGTTGGTTTGATTGAAGGTTACAACAACCCAATACATTACCACCCTTAAAAAGGAAACAAGGTGGCAGATTCTTTGAGGTGAAAGGAACATGATAGCCTATTCTTGATGAGGATCAAAAAAGATATAATATTTATGGATTTTAAAAGGATGGGTCATAAATTTTTAAAGGCAGGGGAGAATTCATATCTTTATCATGCAAATTTTCAACCATCTATACAATTTATTATTGAAGATGTGAAGAATGAAGATGAATAGATACAAAATAGGGTGAAAAATGCTCTAGAATTAAATGTTGATTGTGATGGAATAATGGGGTTTAATAATCATGTTTTTTTTCTTCCCATACCAGTATTAAAGAAGGATATATGGGATGAGGCTCGTATTTCTTAATTTTTTATTTACCGTGGAAGAACAAATTTGTATAGGTACTTGAAATATTCTATCTATTGGGAACTCATGAAATGAGATGTGGTCGAATATGTCTCTCGATGCTTGGTTTTTCAGCAAGATAATGATGAGAGATAGAATTCTAAGGGGGTGTTACAACCATTACCCATATCATAATGTAAATTGGAAAAACATCACTATGGACTTTGTTTTCATACTTCCAAAATAATCTAAAGACTATAATTCTATATGGGTTATTGTTGAAAACCTTTTGATGTTGGCTCACTTCATTACTATTAAAGATTATTAATCTCTTAATCTGATTCCTAGGATATATATAATAAAAGTTGAAATATTGAATGGAGTGCCACTTTCCATTATATCTGATCATGATCTGAGGTTTTCCATTAAGACCTGGTGCAGTCTTCAGTAGGCATTGGATAATGAGTTAAGTTTCATAAATTAATTTCATCCTTATAAAGAGGTCAATGTTAGAGGAAAACTCAAACTATAGAAGACATGTTGAGAGCATAATCTATATATTTTAATGGTTTTTGGAATCAAAACATACCATTGGTGGAATCTTCATACCATAATATCTTCCATTCATGTATTCAAATGGATCCTTATGAGGCCCTCTATGGAAAGTAGTGCAGAACTCCAACTTACAAGGATAAATTTGTGGAAAGAAAGCTACTAGGACCTAATCTTGTTGATAAAATGGTAGAAAAGGTCAGATCTATTCCACAAAAAATATGAGAAAATCATAGTCAAAAAATTATTTATACTAAAAACTAAATAAAATACCTATTGTTTGAAGTGGTGTAAAAAAATTTATGAATATCTCCCTGGAAGAGATTAATGATATTTGGAATGAAGGGAAATATAAACCCTAGGTATATGAGTCCTGAAATCCAACATTGTGTTGGGAAGGTAGAAAACCAATTGGAACTTACAAAAAATATCTCTCATGATCATGAGGTATTACATGTATCTATGCTGAGAAAGTACATACCTGATCATTCACATGTACTAAACTAATAATTCCTACCACAAGAAAATGTTATTTCTTATGAAGAACAACCTATAGAGATTCTAGATCGTAGCAAAAAAGTTCTGTGGAAGTAGACCACATTAATGGTTAATGTTATGTGGCAGAAAAACCATTTTTAGGAAGCTACATGGGAACATGAGGATATAATGAGGGAGATATATCCTCATATGTTTGTATCCAAGTGATGAGTTTTGAGGGAAAATTTAGTTTAAGGGTGGTAGAATGTAACACCCATATGTTTTTATGATAAATTTTCAATAAATAATTTTAATCCTTCAATTTCATTAATTACATGAAATCGTGATTTTAAAAAAACTGTGAGATGCCCCATGAATAAAATGACCATTTTAACATAGTTGTTTGGTTAGTAGGAAGAAATATAACCAATATATTAAAATGTATGGTGAAGTCATTCACTACCAATTATTTATGAAAAATATAAATAAATTTGTTATTTTTTATATTCTTATAAATTGAGTGAATTAGTATTAGTAAATCAAATTAATTAAATATATTTGTTATAAAATTAATTAAAAAATTATTCATCCAATATATATTTTTGTCATAGGGTATGAATAAACTCTATTTGACGTGTAAGAACCTATATTTTTCAAAAGGATACTTTTCCTCCATCTAATAGAGGACCCATTTTTAATTAATATTTTTTACACAATAATCATTTTTATATGAAAAAATAAAAAATTTATTTAAGAGGGATTTATAATATTACATTGGATGAATTTTTATGATTTTTCTCACGACTTCCAAGTTTTTATAAATAGTAAAAATACACTAAATCATAATTGAAAACATATTATTTCATTAAAAATATATAGTTAATTTATTATAATGAATGGTTTTAAAGTGTAAATATAGTATATTTTTATCATTAAATATAATTTATTTCAATATCATTAATTTTACATTGAATTTAGATGTAAAAACATTTCAATATTTTGCAATGTTTTAACTTTTAAAAAATGTTCTCTCATTACGAAAATGGGATTAATTTTAATATAATTATAAAAACGACTTTTTTTTAATTTTTAAAATTGGATTCCATATTTTGAATCATTATGTAAAAATTATGTAAATAGATTTGTTTTATTTTTGGAATTATTAATAGTAACTTCATTAATATTTATTAATATGGTAAAAAGGTAAATCGGGTAATTAAGGGTAAGAATACTATTATAAAGTTACCCTAAAACATGTCTTAACATAATTGGATAATTTTTCCCTAAATCAATCTTTGGTTTGAAATGGTTTCTTTTGTATGCCACTTGGATGAGATTTGGAAATTTATTTTATTTAATTTAAAGAAAAATTCAATATGTCATCCTCAAATTTTAATAATTATATCATTTTTATATAAGGTTATATAGAAGATAAATTTGATTTCAAATTCTCATATTAAATATAAAATGTTTTTCTTTATAATGTTAATTTGTTGGAAATTTTTAAGAAATAAATAATTACCTTAAAAACATAAACATTAATGATGTAAAAATTAATTAACTGACGGGAAATCAATAAAACAATTTTTATTAAAATACTAATAACCATAAAAAGACCCAAACACATGAAATCATCTTATTGGTAGAGTACATATTGACCATAACCAAATAAGGTTCTAGTTAGTAACCGTGTAGTGTCTTATAGAATATAATATGACACTTATATTATTTTCTTAAATGTGATGTTAAGGTTTCGCATTCATAATTTTATAAGTATAACATTTTAAATTTTGGAATTTAAATATTATAAATTCAACAAAAATATATTCTTACGAAAACTATTAGATATATCTTCAACAAAGTATTTTATTTTTAATATTCATTAAAAAATATATATATTAAATAATTACACAAAATCAATGAAATAATTATTTTATTTATAGAGATAACAAAAAAATTAATTAAAAGTTTAATTAAATATTATATGGGATAATTAATATATATAATGAATTTTATAGTTGACCTTTACCTCATAGTAATATAATAAATAGTTTTTTAGAATTTAACTTCTTATATTAATATTTATAAAAATCAATGAATTGGATAGTGACCGAATTGACAGTATTGATTGTTTATAGAAATAATTTTTTATTAAACCATTTAAAAAACATAAAATAGTTTTTAAAAATATATAATAATTATTATATGGTCCTAAATGTTCAATGTTATTTGTTTTTGTTCAAATTTTTCTCAAATAATTTAATATTTTACCATTTTAATATTGAAATATTTGTTACCCTTGTTAAAAATTAAATGGAATAACTAAGTGTTATTTAAAATGATATGACATAAATTGATAGAAAAACTTATCTAAAACATTTTTGTTAATGATATTACATCCCAATATCATCTCAAATTCTAAATTGGTAAAATTTTAAGGGTTTTGGATGGGGTTTTATTTTATTATAAATTAATATTTTTGGATATCCCAAAAGTGCCCCTCACCTCAATTATAAAAGGGAACCTCCTACCTTGCCTCTTTACTTCACTACGAGCCTTCAATATCAGAAATCCGTTAATATTTTACCTTATAAACATACTTATTTACATTATAGAGGTTATGGTCATCTTCAATGACTTACTCTGGTGCTCTGTGATGACATTTAGAGGAAGCACGTCGAAGAAGAGGTAATCTCCTCTGCAGATTCTTTCAAACATCTATCTTCTTATACTTACACTTCATGTGTTGATTCATTATAAAGTAATAATTCCATTATCACTTATATACTGATATTTGGTAATGATTATGGAACAATAATATTCCACTTTCTATCAATCCTATGAAATATGAAATCACCAAGAGTCTGTATGTACGGCTTACCGTCTCCACATCATGGTGTAATCTATTTTTCACCACCACCATACATGGATGGATATAATGATGGAAGTAATAACTATATATTATTATTATAACATGATATTGATTTTGAAATATTATACATCATCAAATTCGATACAATTCAACTATTGTGTGAATGATGTTGTTGCTCATGTGTACGTATGGCCTACCATCTCCACGATGCGAGGTGACTCATTCTACATAATCTTTATTAAAGAAAGATTATATAAATGTATTGAATGAATAAATATGATATAAAATTTTTAATATAATTTTTTAATTATATAACTATTACCTAATATAGAGAACCAAAACTTATTCAACAAACCACGCATAAGAAAATGAAGCAGTTAATACCTGGATAGAAAGTAATAACGAAGTTTTATTAAGAAAAGGATGTTAATATGATAAGATATAATATCATAAAAATGAATATGAATATGTAATAAGTCAATTAAATTATTTAAATAATTATATATGATCTTAAGATACATAAAAATGAAATCATACCTATGGTAAGGGCTAATTCTGAAATCTCATTTTATACGTGATTGTTTATATGTAAGTATTTACTAGGGTATATTTATCATCCATGTCCATGTTTCCTAAATATGTAATATTATTTATTTTACTCAACAATTTTGTAATTAAAATTTTCGTAATTTTAAATTTTTATAAATGTTATAGAATGGATATTTTTTCATTATTCGATATGAGGTACATTTTTCTTTTCCGAAAAATTTATGAGGATATATTTTTTTAACATATTAATCATGAAATTATTTTTAAAAATTCCTAACACCATATTAAATGAATATTATTTTAAATTATTTCTTGTTTATTTCCAATTAATTTTTTTTAAAAAAAAATTCATGGAATTTTGAGAATGTAAATCGTTTTTAAAGAAGGAAGGATATTTTCCTCAAAAATTAATTTCAAGTGTTCTGTCAAAATTATTTTATATCTAAGATGATGTTATCAAAATAGGGTTATGTTTTTATCACTATTATTAATATGATTTTATTTTTATGGTTTAATTACATTTATTAAATCCATTTTTTTATATAGATTATTGTGGATTGATTTTTAAGATACCCATTTTATTCCTTGGGTTATGCTATGATGACTGATTTATGATTTTGTAGAACACATAATAATTATTTCATTATGAGATTGGTTGGGCCTATATTTCCCTATAATTAATTAGGTTAATATTTAAATCTCATGAGATAGACCTGAATGGAACATTAAATGATCTGGTTTCAGTAATATAGTTCTAGAATGATGAGTGAAATCAGTTCAGTAATTGAATTTGTTCACTATGATGGTCTTGGAAATGATCCTTGACTAATATGAAATGATTTTCCAGGATTATGCGTATTCAGAAAAACATCATTTCTTATGTTATGAATTTTAGTATTATGTTCATTTAATTTTATGAACATTCATTATTAATCCCATTTCATTATATCATGAGATTTCATATGAAAAATAAGATTTCAAATGTTATGTTCTTATGCCTTATGATTATATATGATTGATATCTTCTTTGATTACCCTTACTAAGCATCTGAGGACACCCATTCATACGTTTCTTTTTCCCAGGTCATGAAGGAGGGTATTAAGTAAGATGTGTCAAAAATGGGTCTAGTTATGATGAAATAAGTTGGAGATAGTGAAGATGTATTATAAACCCATTTCTTATGCTTCCCATTTTCTATAGACACTATACCTATATGGTCCTATTATGGATTTTTTATATTTTGAAATGAATATTATTCAACATTGAATTAATATTAAGGTATGTAAATTGTGCTAAATTATATTGTACATACATTTTACTCTTATTTTTATCCTTCAGTCACTAAGGAACATGGTGAAGGTCAGTGGGGAACTGATCTAGGATTTTTCACATTCTATGTTTAGTCTATTCATTATTATACTTAATAAAATATAACGTATTTTATTAAAATAAAAATTCCAATAAAAATTAATTAAATATACACAGATTATATAATTATACTAGTGAATATTCAACTAAATTTTCTAATCCTTATCATATCGAAAAATTTAGAAAATTATTTCATACTTCTAATTCATTTTTTTAAACATTCAACCTTTTATTTTTAAAAAACATATTTATTAACATTATTAATTTTTATGATACACTAGATAAATTATTTAACATAATACAATCACCTATATTTTTTCATATTCCATTTCTTCTAGATATCGAGTATGAGAACATGTCATGGATTATCCCAACCCTATATCATTAAACTCACTTAGTAGTTGATTCACCTAGTAAACTATAGAAATAAATACATCTACTACATTATTCATGGACATTACAATTCTCATTATTACTAAATTGAGGATTATGATGTCAAATCAATCTCTCGTATTGAAAAATCCTAATTCAATTGTGATATATGCCTCACTAAATTAAGTATCATATATAATGAACATTTATTTATGTCAAATTATATAGTAGTGTGGAATGGAAGTAGGAATATAAAAATTATCATGTAATGAATTTTCTAAACCTATTAACCAATTGAAAATTATGTTACATACCACAATAGATACACCACATACATAAGTGGGAAAATTTATATGGTGTTTCTCAAGATGATTCTAAAATTTTGAAACATGTACCACATGTATCCCATGTGAGTATTATTTATAGATAATTTTATAAAAATTTATACAATGATAACTTTACAAAAAAATCTTATCTTTCATGATGTTTCTCTTTTAGAGATAAAACATATGGTATTTTACTACTATGAATATTATAATTAGTATATATTATGTTAATGAAATATTGAATAATATATTAGAATCATTTCACTTGATTAATTCATAATGTGATACATGAAACATTCATTAACCAAAATCATCATCCCATTATTTGTAAGTAGATAAAAAATTATAATATAAATGTTTCTTACAAAAGATCTAATATCCCCTGTATCTGATACTTAAAGATTGTATATTGTACCTGTGATTTTTCTATGTTAGTTTTTACTTTAAATATTTTTATAGATTATTGATTTTAAAAACCCAGAATATTTATACATTTCTATAATATAGAGTCTCATAAATGTTATGATATCATCAAAATATTTTTTTGAATTTTTTTTTGGTTATGGTTTTGTTAGATAGTGTTACCCACACTATAATCACAAATGATCTCAATAAAACTCCCAGTGTATGGGATAATTTCATGTTTAGTGAAAAATATCTTCATCCAAATATCCCCTTCACTATATATAATATAATGATATATTAATAATTTGGTATATTTGGGTGATTATGTAATATCACATACATAATGGATCATATAGTCAAGGTATGTTGTACTTCATCCAACTGATGTATTTTATTCATATGTTTATTTTCCGAATTTATAGGACACTATGAAATTTATGGGGTATTAGGATACACCATTGGTATGTCTCCTCTATTATAATTATGTAAATTGAATCAATTCTAGATTTTACCAATGTATTTCTGTTGAATAATTCTTGGAATTAACATTGATCTATCTTTATAGATCATCATACCTAATGGGAATAATGATTCACCCAAATCCTTTATTGGGAATAATTTATCAAGATAAAACTTCAAAAACAATAAATTTCTATTTTTTTATTTGTAATAAATCATCATCATATAATACTTAAAAAATTATACTATAATTAACCAATTTTCAAGCATAGTTTTTTTTCATAATTTTTTTATAAATATAAAAAATATTATTACCTCACTAAATCAGTCATTATAGATTCATAATTTTTGTTTCAGTGGATAAATTATTATTTTAGTATACAAAATTTTAGATATTTCAATGAATTGAAAAAAAACCTTAATATATGGGATATACACATCCTTTAAAAGATTCCATTAATAAATTCTATTTTTCTTTCTATTTAATATATCCCATTAATAAAATAATGATTTAATAGAAATTATGATTGAGATAAATTTAAACATCACAAAAATCATTCAGGTTTCTTCATATTCATCACATGATTGGTTTTAAAATCACTCACTACCAACATGATTTATAGGTAAATACACATCCATCAAAGTAAAAATTAAATTTAGAAATTTTTTTAACTATATAGGTGTTTATTCTTGGTCAATCAACAAAATTAAAAAATTGGTTATTATATATAAAATACATATCATCCTTTATGGTTTCTTTATTGATGATTATTTATCATCTTTTACCAAAACCACAACCTCATTTTATTTGATAATTTCATGTCTATTGTGTTGATAAATAATTTCAATCATCCATTATGGATCATTTTAGACTAAGAAAATTATCCTTCCATAAATTATTCTATAATTGAAAAAACCATTTTTTGTACTGAGTCTCCCTAATAACCATGAAATTTGTTAATCTCTTGTTATCTTCGTGTATTTTTCGTGGAAAAGAACATATTTTCTTGAAAAAACATGATGATATATAAAAACATGATGCTCAAATGTATTAGATAATTAATGTTTCCATGTTTTATTAGGATAACTAAAGTAGAGATGTTAATATTATTTGCGACATAACTGATAATAAGTGTTATTTTAAACATATTCTTCACAACACATAAAAAAAATTGACATATATTTTGGGAATTTACCCACTCCATATTTCATATAGATTCCCTTCATCTAGATTATAGGAATAACATATTAGTTGAAAAATGGTTTATTTTGATCACATTCCCATAAGGATAAATATTATTTTAAAAGACTCATAATTAATGAAACCCTATACAATAAATTTTAATTCCTTATTTTGGATATATTATTCCATTATTGAATTCTTGGATAATTGAGATGTGATATAATAGAAACTTTTTTAGATAAACATTTCTATAATCATTATAAAAGGTAATTCAGTGACAAGGACAACCCTGATAATAGATACATGTAGGATTTTGTATTTAAAATATTTTTAGGTTGAATAATTCTCTTTCTCAATATCCCATTACAAAAGGAATTAATATATATATTACCTTCAAATAGGATTCCCATATATTAAATGATTCATTATTAAAAATCAAAGGGACCGCATTCATGGATTCATGAATGGTGAATATCATTTATATGACCTAGTAGACAATTTCATAGAAATAAAAACAATGAATAATTTTTATTTACCCATTTCATAATAATGTTATAGACAATATTTCCAAGATCTAATAAGTAAAAATAATTCATATAATATGGACTATAAAAAGCTCAAAATGTGATTCTCTTGCAGTTGATTGACTGAAAGGTGTCTCGTTTATTGAAGAGATCAAGGGTTATGAACCCGACAACGTCTCTCTAACATGAGTTCCTCTATGCAAGAAGCTTGATGACAGAAAAATAGTTGTTGAAGAAGATCCTGAAGCATTGAAACAGCGGTCACAAATCTATCAATTTTTGATCATTTGGAGAATCTCCTATCTCAAAGGTGATAAGCATTGGTCTAACCCAGAACTCAGGTCATGGATAGCACACAATTGGGGTTTCTCGGACTGGAAACATGTTCCAATCGGGAAGGGATATTTCCATTTTCTCCTAGAATCGCAAGATGAAATTGATCGAGTTTGGCGGTTAGGGAATGTATAGTTGAATCCTGGAGTTCTTCAAATCTCAGACTACAATTATTTGTTCAACCCAAACACTTCATGGAATACTATGGTTTAGATTTGGGTGTGACTCTGTGGCATTAGCTAGTATTTCTGGCATCTGAAAATCCACAATGAAATCACCTCTTGCATAGGTACGCCTCTAAAAAATGATCAAATAACCTTGAATACATATATTAGGATTTATGTGAGGGTGATGGTCGAATTGGAAATTTCTTCTGAGCTTTTGGAGGAGATCTCCTTCAATGAAAATGAGTTCAAAACTAATATCATGTTGGAATGTGAACGGATCCCTCCATACTATGAGTTTTGAAAGATTGTGGGTCACTCCCTCCTGAAATGCAGAGTCATGATGGGTCAGGATGAAAATCTGAGTGAAGATGGGTGGAATGATGTCAAGTGTCAAAAGAAGAAAAAACCTTTGGCCACTGTGATCCCTGATCCTCCCAAAAAAGCCGTAGAAGTCCGGGTTAAAAGATTAAATTTCCCCTGGGAGAGCTCGAGCATCACCTGGGATGATCAGGTTGAAGAATTAGAAGACATTGAGATTGACCATGGCATTCTGGAGGACATCAAGAAAATGGTGTCAGATGTTTTTTATCATCCTCTGTATTCTGCCAGAACTGAAGTTTTTACTCCAATTGTGATTGAGATAATTAGTCACACGATGGTAGTATCTGACACAGATCTCTTGTGTAATAAGGATCCCTCATTCGCTGATGGTTCACTTGCACTGGATCCATCATGTATTGAGGGAGAAATCACTCTTCTCCAGACATTAGTTCTATAATACAATGCTGCTAAGACTGGAAGCTTTGGTATTACTTCTCCCAATCTTCATGTTCCAATTTTTAAACAAAACATGGAAGTGAGCACACATGCATCCCCTACATGCACTGCCACTACATTTTCTACTCTGAATGTTAACTCAGATGCCCAAAACAATCTTGTTTCACATCATGTGACTGCCAATATAGAAGAAAAACTTGATTACCTTGTGCTACCTATTGTTCCTCAGAACATGAGCTTTAATTAAGAAACACAAGATGGTCATATGACCACCCCTATTTTTGTTATATCACCATCCATTATAAATTATTCTATTGTCTCAGATGGTACTAACATGTTTTTTTCTTCTCCTATGATAAAACAGGCTAGGAAGACACCTTTGGCCTCCTCCTCAAAGCATAGAAGATCCAAGAGGAACAAGGGATCGAATGGTTTTAAGAAGAAAAGGTGGTGATTTGGTTCCTAAATAGGGTTTTAAATGGATGTGATTTTTTGGAACTGTCAGGGTATATCTAACTCTGACACCCTTTATGTGCATAAAATAATTAACATGACTCATAAACCAAAAAATATTAGCACCAGCAGAGCCAAAAATTAACATTATTCTAAAATTCTGGCATCTCTCTACTAATAGTTATAAATTTCTTGGTGCTTTCAATATTGTTAGTTTTGTTGAATATCTTTGGATCTTTTTTCACAACTCTTTGCAGGATGTTAATATTTTCATCTTCTATGATCAATTGCTCACTTGTGATTTTAACTATGATAACATGCATTTCTTTTTCACCTTATTTTATGATAAGAATAGATACCAAGATTGTAGGCCTCTTTGGAATGATCTCTATTCTTTATCTAACACCATCCATGATCCATGGTTAGTGATTGGAGACTTTAATGACCTTAAGTCCCCCAGTGAAAAACTAGGCCCTTCTCACACTACCATTTCTTATAGAAGATTTTTAGCCTCGATAGTAGAGTGTAATCTGGTCAAGGTCAATCTTACAGGTTCTAAATTCACCTGGAATCGTTTGAATTATAATCTGGTCATTACTGGTAAACGTGATTGGGCTCTAGTGAATTACCCATCTCTTGATGCATGGGACACCATCTCTAGCATCAACATACCCAAACTAAACTCTGATCATCAACCTATTCTTGTTAGCCTTCACTCTAAAAGATCTAAACCTAGTATTCCTTTCAAATTTAACAATGCTTGGTAAAATGATTTAGACTGCTCTATCCTTATCCAATGATATTGGGAATCTATGAATCATCACTGTGATGCCTTTTCCTGTATTACAAAGCACACACATCTTAAACATTGCCTCAAGTGTTGGTATAGTGCTAAATTTAAACAAATTGACCGGACATTTCCGACCATTAGAATGAGCTCAATTAATTTCAAAATAACTCTACTACCTCTGATTTTTCCTCTGATCCCCTAAATAAAATAAACATCTTTATTAATCTCAAATCCCATTTAGTGCTCAAATACAACATTCCCAGACATGTTTTCAAAACTAAGTGTCTCCCAGATGGTGATAGAATCACCTAGTTCAACAATTCCCTACAATGGATTATAAAATTCAGTCACCCGATATAATTTTTTAATGAAAATGACAATATATATGCCTCCGAGTTAGACATAACAAATCATGTGGTCACTTATTTTTATAAAATTTTTAATTGTCCAAATATTAATAATAATATTCTCCCTAGGATAATCCTAAATTTGGTCAATGAGGATGACAACCTCTTTCTCTCGAGTACTCCCCTAGACCATGAAATCAAAGCCACTATCTTTAATATTAACCCTAATAGTGCTCCATGACCTGATGGTTTCAATAATGGTTTTTTTCTTCACCATTGGGAGGCTGTTCATACTGATTTTTACGAGCTTGTTAAATATTTTTTTTAATACTGGTATCCTTTTTTATGGTCTCAAGGCCCTATTCCATACCTTAATTCCCAAGGTGGCCAATGCCTCTGAAATCCATTTATTTATACCTATTTCTCTCATCAAATCTCTTTATAAAATCATTAGCAAACTCCTCACCAATAGTATTTATTCCTTATGCAACAAAATCATATCTTGGAACCAATTCGGGTTCATCAAACAAAGATCTATACAAGATTTCATTTTCCTTGCTTCGGAATGCACCAACTCTCTGAACAAAGTGTCTAGAGGGGGGAAGTATTTCCATTAAGTTTGAAATTAGGAACGATTTTGATACCATCGATTGGTCCTTCATATTCAAAGTCCTTCAAGGTTTTGGTTTTAATTATATTGTGATAGGTAGGATTCACTCTATATTCAAATAATCATCGATCTCCATTCCTTTCAATGGCTCCGCCAAGGGAAATTTTAAATTCTCAAAAGGGGTTCTCCAAGGTGACCCTCCATCTTCTATCCTCTTTTCCATCACAGAAGACCATCTTAGCTGACCGCTAAACTCCCTTGTTCATCAAAACAAACTCAAACCTATACATGCATCTAGAAATATGAACATTCTGACCCACAATCTGTATGCTGATGAAATAATCCTATTCCTCAATGGGGGTAAAAGAAATATTCATAACATTAAAAATTCCTTATCCCACTATAAAGAGGTCTCAGGTCAATCCATTAGTTGGAAAAAACTTTTTGTCTTCTTTGGGAAACATTTCCCCACTTCTATAAAAGGTCACATCATAGAAAATTTTGGAATCAAAGAAGGTTTCCTTCCTTTTACCAATTTTGTACTCCCATTTTTTGGTGTAGGCCAAAATCCATATACTTCAACACTTTTTTTTGATCAGCTGATTGATAAAATTTCCCCTTGGAATGGGAAATACCTATCTATGGCTACTAGGATATGCCTTGGGAAATGGGATATTATCTCCAAAATGGTTTACTCCCTTATGATCTACAAATGGAATCTTGGTATTTCCAAGAGTGTAAATACCTATATTGAAATTTTTGTTTCGACCATAAGTACTGTTGAGTGGTAACTTTTTACCATTCCTTGGTAGACATGCTGTAAACCTCTTGAGAGTGGTGGCCTAGGTATTAAAAATCTCAAACTTTTCAATGAGGCTCTCTAAATCTAGACTCACCTGGAGACTGGCCAATAATAAATCTTACTCCATAGGCTTCCCTAAAAATAAATTCCTAGAGAGAGTAAAAAATGGAATTTTAACTACACAAATTCCTCTCTTTGGCCTTCCATTAGAAACACTTTTTTCAACATCATGCATAACTCTAGATGGATGGTTATCTTGGACTCCACCATATTCTTTTGGCTTGAAAACTGGACTAGCACTCCCCTTGTTTCCATGTTACCTCCTAATACATCTCTGGACATCATCATCTAATCTATAAAGGAGGATATGAAATATAGTAATTTGGAGATCCCTAGATCTATCAAGCATGCTGTTTATGGTTACCCTTTATCAAATCATGATGATTTTCTTATTTGGGAACCTACAAACAATGGTTTTCTATATTCTAAAAAAATTTACAATCATTTTTTTTGAACTCAGAGATTATTTTTTCCTGGTTGAAGTCATTTGAAAAATAATGCATTAAACCATCAAGACATAATCTCATTTTTTGTGTTGTGCATAACCGTATTCCTATAGAGATATGTCTCCAATATGTTGGTATCCAGCATTGTTCTAAATTTCATCACTGTCATCAACATAGAGAGGATATAAATCATCTATTTTTGTCATGTTCTATGGCCTCTCCCCTTTGGAATTTTATTACTGACAAATTTCATTACATATGGTTATATTCTAACACTATTTTATCTTAGCTAAAATGGTTTGTAGAGCTTGATTCTTTAAAAAAAATCAAGGACCTCTTAATATCTGTTGTTTTAGAGCTCCTAGACATTATCTGGAATGATATAAATGTCGTTATTCAAAACAATTACTCTTCCAACATTATTGCTGGTAGGACGAGAGTTCTGATTGCCTTTAGGGATACTGCCATGATCCAGAAATCTCATTGTGACTAATCAATTGGTGACTTTGTGATCCTGGGATGACATAGAATTGACGGTATCTTCACTGACCCAAAACAATTTTTTGAGGTGTTCTATCAAGCCCCTCTCCCTAGATGGTTCTAGATCAATGTGGACAGTGTCTCTAAAAAAATTATGACATTCAGGTTGCAGAGCCATTTTTAGTGACTTTCGAGGTCTTTACCATTGTTTTTTATATGGTAGTTGCAGTTTCACCTCTTCCCGTGAAGCTGGGATGTTGGTACTGATTCATTCCATTATATTTGATAAACAAAAAGGCCGGAACAACATATGGATTGAAAGCGACTCCACCACCATTGTTCAAGAAATTTGGAATGATGTGGTTCATATTTCTTGGCCTCTTACTCTGATTTTGAAGAACTTCCTTGACTCTCTTTTAGAGCTCAGATACATTTCCACCCACGCCAACTATGAACTGAATATGGTGGTAGATGGTCTTGTTAATAAGGGAATCAACTAGAACATTATGTGGACCGACGATTTTCTGGTTGACCTTCTCCCTCTCTATGAAAATGATTGTAATAAAATTTCCTCTTTCAAACTCATGTAATTTCCATTCTTTCTTTTAATAAATTTTGTCTTGGTATTTGATAAAGAAATTGAATTTAATAATAATAATAATAATAATAAACATTCTTTATACATAGAACCAATTTATAAGGAATATGTATCATATATATCCCAAAATATATTCTATAACTTTCACCATATTTACAATTTGAAGGTTTAATTATCCCTTTTACAATCCGCTTCTATTCATAAATATTAAAAATTCACAAAAACATGAGATATACATCTAATATACACTATAAAAAAATAGTATATTGGTGGTGAGTTTTTTATTCAAATAGGATTTGGTTAAAACGAACACAAATAGTTTCATGATTGTACTCTATAACCACCATATATTTATATTTTAGTGAAGTATTCATGTTTTTTGTCTTATTTTTTGATGTATTTATATAGATTCCTGAAAAAAAATTAATTGTTTTTATATTAATAGAGTTGGTTACATTTAGTAAAAAAAAATATTTAATCATGGTGTTTTATATATAAAAACGTTGTGGTTTGGGCCATTATGAAACCATTATTATATTATATGTGGTTTAAAACACCTGAGATAAGGAATTTTTTTACCTGTGGTAAAAATTGAAACTAATTTTTTTAGTATAGAAACTAAAATAAAATTGTCCATTCAAATCCTTTTATTACAACTATAAAATCTATGATATAAAAAATTCATACATCATATAAAATTATAGAGTATAAAACTAATTTTCTGAAAAAATTATATACTATAAATAAATATGTAAAAAATATATACAAATAATTATAATATTATATTATAAAAAATGATGAAATTTTCCATTCAAAATATTATTGTTGGTCAAAAAAATAATCAACATTATGAAAAATAAATTATCTAAATCTCAACCACTATTCATCACCTTTACATCCCCCAAATTAGTGGTGGTCATCACCTAGTCTCATTGTACTAGTCATTTCCTCCTATAAATAAATAAAATAATTATAAATTGTAATTAAAATATAAAGGATGAGTCAAACAGTAAGGATGAGTCATTTTTTATTTATAATTCATCTAATAAATATGTTATCATCTATTATATTCTATGATGAAAACATGTTATGATTTTAAAATCAAGAATCAGTATTTTGAAAATACAAAATAATTTTCAAATCAAGAATCTTTTTTTAATTTTGAAAAAATAATTTCTAAAAGTTGACATAACATCGCATGGGATTAATAAATGTGAAAAAATTGGAAATCCAATGAAAATACTATTTTTATTATCTTGAATTTAATATTATGCATGTAAAATAATATATAAAAAAAAATTATTATTAAATTTTATTAACCTATGAATGTGAAAAACAAATCATGACTGGTGTGTTATACAAACTTAGTAAAATGAAAACATTAGGTATCAATGAGTAACATCATGCCCTAAAAGGGGAATGTGACACTTGTTTCAGTTAGGGAAATCAAATAACCATTAAATTAATAACACTATGGATGTGTCACCATAATTAATTTGTCCAATAAATGTTGAAAACTCTATACATTAATTGAATAAGAAAAAAACATATAAAATTTATTGATGTTTACACTAATTATTTGGTCACAACACATCCCAGATCCTCAAATGGTATTTTGAAGAGATACAAAATATTATATATCGATATTCCAACCATATGTCAATCCAAAACACCATCTCACATTAATTATTTTTATTTTCATTATCTCCCTTATCACTTACAAATCTCATTTAAAAATAATATATAATTTAAACATTACATAATAACATAATATTACAAAAATTATAATGTTAATATGATAACCAAATTTGAATTTATAGAACCTGCTAATTGATAATATGTTATCGTTTTTGTAATTTTCTTTAAGATACTATATGTTTTCCAATAAAAAACTCAACTAATGAATTCTATAGAGAAAAAGTTTGGTAATTTTAAATTTTAATAACGGACTCCAAGTCTTTAATAATATTCTTCAACGTGTGAATTTCTTTCAATTATTATAGATCACCAATAGGATTAGTTCTGGTTGTAGCTAATGATGATGATAATGATTTATGTGTCTTTCCAAATCCTTTTAGTGAGGATAGTGCAAAATCCATCCCCTCACACTACAAGTATGTTTCTTCCCCAAAACCTGAGCAATAGTATTACTCTTAGATATTTGTGACATAAATGAAGGGTTCAAATCACATTATTCCTTATTTGTGTGAATCAAATTAAAAAACATTAAAATATAATTTAATTTAATAAAATTATGTGGAGATTAATATTTTTACCAATTTCTTCTACAATCACATTCAGATAACTATTGTCCTTTTTGGTAGGCCAAAAACCAAATTTCTATTTTCAAAAATCATAACCTACCAACTTATCATCTATTGAAAATATATAAATATATATTTCATTTTTGAAAAAAAATTACATAAGGTGTTATAAATAATTATTTTTTAAAAAAGTTATACAAACTCAAACCCCATTATAGAAAAAATATTCAACCTTTTAGGTATTTATATATTTCCACAACGTAAATATATTTTTCAAATAAACATACATAAAAATATATATCACCTCACATGATTCAGTATTATGATGACCAATAAATATTGTGCATGGGTCCATTGGGATTCCTTTAGGGACCTTCTTATACATCTGTGGCTCTCCTAGAGTGGTTTTGTAATACCTCAACCAGGGAAACACTAAAATAGTTTCATGAGGAAATCGATTTGAAGTCCTTAAGCATGCCTCCCCATATACAGGAGGTTTCTATTTTTCCGAAAGGATCTAAATGTAGAACAATGGGATATTATACCATCTAGGTCAGCCATATATATAATGGAATAAATAATAATATGAAGGTATAATCATGAATGGAATTCTTCAATGTACAAGAAATAAGCATATAATAGGTGATACAAAAGGGATAATAAATGAAAAAATACTCAAAGGATATATCCATGAGAATCCGGAGAACTATATCTATATCGTTCTATTAAGATCCAATGTACAAGAATAATAATAGAAAACACAAACCATAGTCCAAAACCTATAATTAGATAATATCTATTTGGGTACCAATCGACATCATAAACCGGGTGTAAGATGTACTCAACTATCCCACACTAATGATGTATAAATAAATATAGTGTATGTTCATAAAATAATGTATTTTTAGGTTCATATATGTTAATTATGTTTAGTAAAAAAAATGTAACCTAGTTAGCATAGGTTCCTCAAGGACACCTATCAAACCATACCAATTTCAGCCTAAGACGGAATGTCTCTGAAATGAATTCACCATTTATATTCACTATATATGATGTAATATATATATATATAGACATCTATGTATATATGTATTACTAGTATGAACATGAGGCATAACTCTTGTGTCCATGTATAATTATAAGATCCATATCTTAAATAAGGTTCACTATACCCAAGTGTTACAATATAAAAGTGAAATTATGCTCGAGTATAATAATTACTAAGGGATTCCATGCCCATGAATTTTAATGGATTCCATTGCCATAAATAATAAGGGAATCCTATTAATTGGTAATAATGTATTCCGTACCCATAATAATAAGGGACTCCATTCCCATGAGTGACGAGGGAATCTATTCTTGAGTATCGTCAATTAAATTCATTTACTTTATATCATATAGAAAGTCCATAAGAAACACCCATTACATAAAAAGATTCATTTACATAATCTATTCACTAAAAGAGGTAAGAAGTTCTATATAAATATGAATTACACTTAACAATTAATTATGGAACATTTAACTTCCTCTAATAATCACTTTAATCATGATTATTAAGGTTCGAAGTGTAAATAGACATAACAGATCCCCTTTTATCAGTTACTCTACTTAGTGCTTTAAAATAATTAAGACAACGTGCCTTAGAAAGTTTATTGGTTACATAAGCCACATTATCATCCTAATAATTTGATAATTTCTGTGTTACCTCTCATTGTACCCCTTATATCACAAGGTAATACCTCATAATTTAACAAGGTCCTAGTATAGATATATTCTTAAGATCAATTGAACCAATTAATTTTATCTTCATTAGATTATTCTTGTTTAAATGCCAAGATAAACACAATTACCAGTGTCAGGGATAATTATTCCCATTCCCCATCAAGTTAATATGAGTCACACACCCATGGGGAAGTCAGAATTTAGATCTTAACCTCTAACAAATTCAACGGCCCTCATAAGAGATCTATAAAGTTGTCTAGGAAATTAAATTTATGTTTTGTTAAATTTCGGACTGATGCTCTCAAAATACGTCATGTGGTGTGATGTGTATATTTTATAAATAATGAAACTTTATGGGAAGATCATATAGACCACTTAACTTATTCTTAGGATATTCCATTCATTAAATATTGGGCTTCCTTTTGAGCCAGAATGAGAGCAATTTGAAAATTATACAAACAACATGAAAATATGGTGAATTAGATCACAAAACGTATGCACCAAAGATAGATAAATATATGGTAATGGAAGGGTGAGGATTATTATTATTACAAATACACTTCCAATTCATTTAATGGAGCTTGAATCAGACTAATAGTGAGGGAGAAACCACCATGGAAGGAAGAGGAGTGGTGGTACATCCAGAAGGTCCTCTTGGCTGAATGAGAGGATAAAATGGTTGAAAACACTTTAATGGTCAGTGGGATATATCAGTAAATTTTCCACATATGAAATTGTGAATAGTTCTACCACATGGTTTTTGAAAATCATGTGCCAAATGTGAAACTAACACTAAAAAATTCCATAACCCACATGGTTTTGGTCCACATTTTGGGATAACAGTGCACCAAATATGTGGTGCAACTTGTTAAATGAAACTAAAAATGTGTCTACGAACATATTTTGGGAAACTATGTGTATCCTAGATAGAAACCTCTATATTTTACTAAATATTTTATGAATATCAATTCATCCAACCAGGAATTGTTTAGAAAACTATGAAACCCCTTACAGGGCTTCACGGTTTATCCTGAGGGTCCTTATGGATTAAACAAACCATGAACCTGGTATCTTTTTCATGGAAACAAATATTTTGTAGTCTGAATCTTTCAAAACTATTGAAAACATTGGAGACACCTCTTGAGCCTTAATCTACATCTAGACATAACAATTATAAATGTTATAACTCTCAAAATTATGTTTCAAGATATGATTTCTAATTAATCCAATAAACCAAATGAAAGGTTCAATATCCTATGGAATTTTCAACTAGTTAAAAACATGGGATGTTACATTCTCTACAACATAGATCCTCAATTTCCTGAGAAACAATGTAAAAATCCAAACATCAAATAATATACTCAGTTTATGATTCCTTTCGAAATGGTTTTGTTTCATTTTCAAATTCCCAACACACCTCTACGAATCACATAAAACTTGTTGTAATTTGGCAGAAAAAAATAAATTTTACACTCAAGACTACCATCGTAACATTAAGATAGAACATACACAAGCTCATAATCCCTATGACATGATCATTTGACTCATTCTATCAACCTTCCTATATAATTTCCCCACCATAGGATCTAGTATTTCCCATTACCATCTCTGATAAACTTCTCTCCCACCATTGGAATGGCCTATGAAAACATGTCCCTATTGTCCTAATGAATCTAATGTCATGATTATCTACTCATGAGACCTAGTTACACAATATAACTCTACACATAGTCCGAAATTAGATCAAAATAGTTGGACTACCAATAGATCATGATTTAATGGCTTATATTGTATTTTCATTAAAATCCCTAGAACACTCTTTAAACTACACCCATATCATCTCAAAAACGTGCCTAATGTGATTTTTCATTATCCTCATCCATATATTTGATAAAATTCAAGTTTCAGAACCTATTTTAGACTTTTTTCAACAAAACCATGTCCTTTGGTAGACATATTAACAAAACCATATTCTGAATCCTTATACCAAGGTATTATAATATTGTTCCAAGCGTACACCCCAACCCCTATATTGATTTCTATTGGCATCTTCTGGATGAAACCTCTCCCAAAGAAATGTTGTTGGAATTTTTTTTTTCACCAACAATTATTCTATATGGATCCATCATCCTTGGATCATCATAAGCTACAATGGGCTTAATTCCCAAATATAGATTTCACAAAAAACCATAATAGAAATTGTATGTGTAGTTTACTGAGGGTTCCATATATACATTCCCATATCTATTTAATGGCATGTTAGTGATAGAGAGACCTTCACACTACTTATATCTAGGTCCCGTGACCCTTCTCCTCTAAGGGTCACCCCCTGTGATTGATTTCATGATCCCCAACATAGGATCATAATTTTCATCCTATCGACAAATACCAAACTGATCAGCATAGCCCAAGCCTAGTACTTATTGGGTGCTAAAATTGGAATTGATAGAAACCCAATGATCCTGATCATTAAAATAAATATAAATAATCACCTATTTTTGATTCCAATGAACAATTATCATGGAAAAAGTGAAATTAAATCTCAATGAGGGTCATACCTTCCAATGGAAAATTTTTTACTTCATAACTTTTGTACTATATTAAAAATTCTCCATGACCACAAGCCTCATGTATTAATTTCATCAATCTGTAAATGTTATTTAAACATGTAGCTCCACATATAGTTGTTGTCCACTCAGTATACTCAGGGTGATATCAATACATTAGGCATGATCACCTCTAGACTTGGAGTACACTGATATTTTTATCTATCTGCATGAATCACTCGACCCAAGCCATGCTCTCTTGATTTATTCTAAACAAGCCTTTCAATTATATTTGATACAATGTCTCCCAGCCATGCGTGTCATGGATCAACCATGTGTAAACTGTCTCACATAAGACTATCATGTTCTGATTTAACCATAATCCCAAGAACATCCTTTTAATTTAAGTAATCTCTAGGACTCAATGCCTATATAGATACAAATTTTAATACCATTAATCCTTGGCATGAACCCAGCCACTAACTGATGATTAATTTTAAATGATCTCAATGAATAATTAGTGTTAAATATATTATCATATGTGGTGGGTATGAATATCATAAAATCCTTTTAAGACCCTAATGACACTCTTATAATTCATATTAGTATTTTAATAGGCTAGGATATCCCATAGACGTCCTATTCAAAAATCAGGAACCTACTTGTACCATTATTTTTAAAACAACCACCAACTGCACGGTTCCATTTTTGAAAACTAGAGAATCTATAACCCAGACACTAGTAAATGGGATGGGTACCAGATCATTTTTCCCATCATAGTACTTTTGATAAATAAGTAGTCATCGTGCCTCCTTAAATTTGAAGGCATCACCATTCCTATATCAAAAGACTCAAGTACCTCCCATTTAGTCATTGTGATGAGGGCATAAAGATCTCTTTTCATTTAAATAATTCATAAAAACCATTCCAAGACCTCTCATGGGTTTCCACTATCAAAACATAAGTATTCGACCCTAGGGTATAGGTTAAAACTAAGGGAATCGTGGAATTACCTCTTTAAAAAAGTTATCACATTGAAATCATATCTAAAATAAGATTTTCTATCACATGTAATTTCACATTACTATAAACTCTCTCTTATTTGGAAATACAAGAAGTATGAAAAAAGGGTCATCAACCTACAAGGGTCACATGTTAACAAAAAGGTGTAAGAGGTGAAACTCAACAGGTTTCTACATGTGGAAGAAATCTCTAAAGGTATAACTCGCTAAACAACCACCCACTCACACTGGGGTGTTATTTCATCAACTAAGAGTCTTACTCATTATAACATGTACCTAAATGGAACCACTCTATTGAAAACTGAAAGCAATGATTTACCAATTCTATTTGCCTTAGATGGTTCTACCTAAATGGGATAACTCCAATTTAATATATAAAGCTTCAAACCTATAAATATATTCATGAAAAAAATGTCACTAGGATCTACATCCTAGAATTTTTGTTTAAGAAATATTTATAAATAATCTAGTTGTGAAATTTAGGAAATTATTACAATCCCATTCAGACATCTCTTAATGAAAACTAAAGCTAAACCTTACTCAAGGATTCATGGCCTAAACACTTATACAAGGTATAATTTTAAGGAATTTAATTGATGTTAATTTATTAAAAGATATAAAAAACAATAGTATTGATTTTAATTGAGTTCCAATTATAAATGAAACTATACTAATCACTTTATTTAGCTCATGTCATACAGCACTAGTAAATTTATCTCATAATTTCATTTTAATCATTTTAAATCGTCATTTATTTAGCCATGAAATAATAATAATTGTATTAGTTTAATAAAATTATCATTATAGGACATATTTTAAATCACCCTTTAGGTTTTAATTGTAATTTCAATTAACTATTTCCTCAAAATAATAAAGGTCAAAATCTGTCAAAAGGCCCATTATCACTTAAGAGGGGATGGTTCAGTAAAATTGCACCATATGTTTATATTTAAAATCATATAAATAGTTACATATACATTAAGTAAACAACCAATAAAAATAACCACACCAACATGAGTTAATGACTAAGAAATCATAAGAAATAAAGGAACCCATACGAGGTTACAATTAATTAAATATGAGTTCATGTATATGGGCATCAATTTCAAATTTATTAATTCTTCCCTCTATAAATTAAAATTGGTATCTCATTTAAATGAAACCCATAATAGTTATTTTTATTTCATATTTATTCATACTACTAATGCATTTATCTTATAAAAAACCTTCCCCAACTCACCTACTTGGGTCATGTTTTGTATTTGTTAATTTAGTCATATGGGTCTTTATTCACAAAGGATATAGGTATAAGCCTATAAAATGGTATCAAATTTCTATAATAATTCCAATTTAGCATATATCAGGGTTCTGTTAGATTAATTATTGTTTCTCAAGTCATAATGGTACATTCCTTTATATGTTACAATTCGTTTTAATGTATTTGTATCTTTTTTTTAGCTTTGGTTTCAAAATATTGCAAATCCATATGCGATGGTTTGATTATATGGGTCACCATTCCCATTTTATAATGTTCCCATTCACCTTATAAATTAAATTATTTGTACCCATTTAATCAAAAACATACATGTTTCTTCCCATGTACCAATGTTCCATATCACAAAAAATTCATAATTGGTTAGTTAAATAAAATTCCACCATCAATATTTCTGGAAAAACATTGTCTAGTATGATACAAACAACTTATTTAACCTACCATATATCATAATCAATTATAATACATGATATAATCCCGAGATCATGGTATTAATCATGGAATACAACTATTTATGTTGCAAATATATGTAAGCATGGAAAATATCACCCAAATAAGGTATACCTAAAATCATACTATATAATTACCTAAGCCGGTATATGAATAATAATGTTGATAATCAAACCAGTATATCATACAAATCATCATGAATCAAGAAATCTATAATGCATTCTACATGGAAAGTCATATGTCTGACATGTGAATCTCTATCTTCTTAAGATGATACATGTAGTGTTACTGACATTAAATATTAGTACAGGGGTAAAAAGAATAAAAAATAAAATAAATTATTTGTCAACATAAATACAACAATCACCCAAGGAAAAACATTAATCAACTAGAATATAGAACTATAATATCATCCCTATAAACATAATATTTACCATATGTGTGTGTTATAAGGACCCAAAAACTTGATATTTATAACGTTTTGACACATCCTAGTGGCATGTATACCATCCCAAACTAGTAACAAAATGGAAAAAATAACCTATGATATCACATTGTAACATCCCAACCAGGCACCCACTGAATATTTTCCCTAAGCTGGTCAGTCACATGGTCTCAAGAAAACCTCACCGTATGCCAGAGACTATTGACTAGTAGTGAGGGTATAAATTTGGTACAATGAGGAGATTATAACAATTGGATTAGTCAAAGATACAATATAATCAATAATAAATAAACTATAAAAAAAGAATAAAATAATTTCTAAAAAATAATGATTAATTAATTTATAACCACACATGACATGGGAAAAAATAAAATAAATAAGAATATATCAGGTGATACATACACTACTAGGATAATAAAAGAATAAATGGATTCAAATATTATCCCCATGAGAATCCTATGCACCATTTCAATCTAGTTCTCTTATGTTCTCATGTGCATTTGTAATAGTAGAAAGCCTAAACCAAGGTTTGGAACATGAAATCAAATATTATCTGTTCGGGTACCAAATGGAGGATGGAAAAGGATGTGAGATATAATCAGCCGGACACAACCAATTGTTTCTAAGGAAATACATTCCATGTATATAAAATAGATTAGTGTACATGTTTATTAAAATTAAGGTAGTGTAGTAAACAATTAATGTAACCAAGTCATCTCAGGTTCCTCAAGGACACAAGGATGACCATAACTCCTTTGACTTAAGACAAAATTTCTATAAGATAAAGCCACCATATATATATATATATTAATATATATATATGTATATGTATTAATATATATATATATGCACTATACACATGGTAACATATATATCCATATATAATGGTATATAGTACTATTCTAGACCCAAGGCATAACTCATGTGTCAACGTATAATTACAGGAGTCATATTCCAAATAAGGATTTCCAGGGACAAGTTTCATAATTTATAAGGGACTCTATTCCTCTGTATCACATTTTATTAGGGAACAAATTCCCCTGAATAATAAGGGATGAAAAACCTATTAATAATAAGGGATTCCTTTCCCTTAATAATAATTGATTTCTTTCCCATGATAATAAGAGATATCATTCCCATGAATGATGAGGGATGTTATTCCCATGTATCATAATCAATATTCACATCCATAATATCATATTTAATGTCCTTGGTAAAAACTAATGTGATAATAGGATTCAATTATTTAATCCATTCTCTTCAAGGGGTACGAAGGCTAATGTAACTAGATATTCCATTTGAATATTCATTTTACACATTTAACATCCATTAATAGTAATATTAATCATGATTATTATGGATCCATTCTAGAATAGACACAACACATTCCCTTTTATCAAATCATTTTTTTCATTCCATATATGTTATTTATCTAACACACCATAGAATGGTAATTGGTTATAAAATCCACATGAACATCCTAAGTATTTGATTATGTTGGTATTATATCTCACACCACCCCCTTTTATAATAATTTCATACCTCATAATTTATCACATTATAATTATGGATATATGAATGATATAAATTCTAAAAAATTATTTTTAACCTTATTAGATGATTCTTGTTTAAAGACTAATCTATACACACTTGGTAGTGTTTGGGAAAATTACACCCATTCATTGTCAAGGGATTGTGTGTGACATACCCATGGGGTAGTCCATATTTAGGTCTTGGTCTATAATATTCTCAAGGATCATCCTATGGGACCTATATATTATTCTAATACATTAAATTTTAGATTTACACAATTTAGAAGCAATGCTTGGAAAATCCACTGCCCGTCATATTGGTAATATTTTATTATCAATGAACAATTAAGGGGAAAGAATATAGACTGTCAACCTCATTATTAAGATATTATAGTCATCCAATATTCTTATTTTATTCACTTTGAAATGATCAAAATCATAATATTATAAAAAACCATGAAAATAAGGAGAATTAGCTGTCTCAATGTTAGTATTGAAGAGGGATAAACTGTTGGAACACATGCTCTTCTTTGCTGAAAAAGAAGAATGTTTTGTGTTTTTTGTCAAACCTCTCATGACTTATTAGGGAGATTGAAACTAAAAGGATCATAAAGGTCAACACATATGCAGTTTTGAAGTTGACATCATTTCCCAGTTATTTCTAAATTTTTGGGGTGCAAAATTTGGTGAATGGAAAGCATTAAAAAAACATTTGTTTTTTGAAGGTATCATAAAAATATGGAAAAGGAATGATGTTTCATAGAGATGGACGTCATGAAGTGTGTTTAGTAAATAAATGAATATTGTGACTATGTGTGTTGTGATTACGAGACTTCCTTTGCGAGTGGGGCTTTGTGGTGGTGATTTGCTGTGGTGCGAAGGGTTTTGACAGAGTGCTCTACTATTACACTGAGCATTGTCAAGGGAGATATGCATCACAAAGAAATTTTTTTCCAATAAAAAATTTATTCCTGAATGATTGGATCACGGAATTAGATCATGCCTATAAATAAGATGTCACCCATCTTTATTCCACATGATTTGAAGAGATAAAATCTGGGATTGATTTCAATTTTCAATAAAAGGGGTGATCTGTGAAGTAGATTGTTCAATGTGAGATTGAGATTTACAAATAGTATTTTAGGGACTTGAATGATTCCAATTAATCTAAGTTGTGAGAGACTTATCAAGATGATGTGTTATTCACTGTATCAGTGATCTTCACAATATTGGTTTCTCTACAAGGTAGTGAGATCCGCGAAGAGTGATGCTATGTGAGGTAGAGTGCTCTGTGAAGGGTTCTTCTCTATGAGGCAGAGAGATCTGTGAAGGGTTTAGATTTGAGAAGGGTAAATACGAAGGGTTTTTTGAGTATCAATGTTTAGTATTTAGGGATTCCAGTGATCATATACTCAGGTCTTTGATGTAAGTAGGATCTCATGTTGGACATAGACAAACTCTTCAATGCCAATCTTTTGAAGCGACCTTTAACTCAATAAACTGAGTTAGACCAATCTCATAGTAGGGAGACAGGGTGAGTTTTCATATGTGTTATGAGGGAAGTGGTGTTCCATCCCTGACCTTTTGCAAGGGCAGTGTTCCCATCACATAGTGAATATGACCAAACACTTGTACTCTAAAACTGGTGAAGATTAGCAGATTTATGTACATCTGAAACATTATCAGCAAATGCTCCTTGGGAAGGGCCCTTTGTGGTGAACCAAGTAAAAGTGTTCTTTCATCTCCTTATATTCATTTTACAGATATATTTAACAAGATATTACCAACTTTGGAACAAGACCAACAACATTAAAAAGAAAATTTTGACTACATGATTCAACCCTCCCCTCTCATGGTGTTTCGGGGTCCTTTAAGTGGTATTAGAGGTAGGTTAAGGGTGTTTGATATTTCTTACAATCAGGGATAATTCAGTCAATGTCAGGAGAGTCTCCCTCATCGATGGAAGTAATTTTTAGATCTGAATTAATAGAATGAGATCTCATCTGAGATCACTTCTAATAGAAGTCCTATTTGCTATTGTGCATGGAATACAAGTTACTAATCCAGTAGGGACTCATATGACTACTACATATAATAAAATTCTTGATGTAGATGCTAAATCACATAATTCTCTAACCATATCCCTTTATAATCAGATCTATCTAAAAGAAATGAGTTCCACCTAAGAAAATTCCTTTTTGTATAAACTTGAAAATATTTATGAAGGAGATACAAAAGTGAAGGAGGAAAAACTACTAGTACTACCTAACATGTTCGAAGATATGAACATGAAACCGGATGAGAATGCATAAACCTTCTTCAATCAAATTACTGAAGTGGGTGGAGAAATTTGAGGTCTATGATAAAAAACAAATACGTTGATATTTTAATGAAAATATTAAGATGAATTTGACCCCTGTAAAACGAAAAGGTGTCACCCTTGAGGAAAGATAACCTTCCAGTCATTCAATGGATTAGTTATTGAGCAGCCTTGTTGCATATGAAATGAGAGTCAAGCCTGAAGATGTTATGACTTGAGTGATCAAGGAATGGAGTTCAAATACATGGAAAAACGAAAAATATCAAAAGACAGTAGTGGTGAAAGGGATAATCTAAAAGAAATTATTTCTCTCATTTCCAAAAATATCCAAAAGGCAAAGGGAAATATAAATGTTTGTTACATCTAGTTTTATTTCATTGTGGAAAATCTGGGTACATTGCTTCTCAATGATCAAGATAGTTTGAAGATGAAAAAAGACAAGGTGAACACATTGGGATGCCTCAGAAAAGTTTTTTCAAAAAGGGAGACAACAAATCTATAAACAAAGTACAAAAATAGAGTTTTTCCAACAAAGAGGAAGATGATGATAATGAATTCTATGAAAAATAAGAAAGAGAATTTAAACATGGAAACCATGTTTCCATGATGGATACCATTGAATAATAAGAACAATCAAAAGATAAATCTTGAGATAACCATTTGAAAACTAATGTTGATCCCAAGTTACAAAATAATGTATATTTTGGTATGCTTGAGAATAAGATTAAGAGATTCAATATGTAGAAAGAAATGGTGGAAGAATCATCAGAACATGTTGATCATCATGAAGCTGAAATTGAATGACTGGAATAAACTGTGAAGGTACAATCACCAATCCTCAAAAGGAAAGATCTTGTAGTGGAAATAATTCTTATAATTGAAGAATAATACAAGGTCATTAATGACCTTACATCGAGACTGGAGGAGAAGTCCAAAATGTTAGGTCGGATAGGGTAATGGCTGATGGTCTAGAGGGGAGGTGAATAGAACAGATTAAAAATTTTAATCAAATAAATTAATTATCAAAGTTAACTATTAAAATTAATTAGAAGCGGAAAAATTAAATAATGCAAGGATGTTTTTTATAGTAGTTCAATCCAAAGTGGGCATACTCTACTCTTATACCTCTCTACTCGGCGAGAGATACGTGTTCACTAAAATTGATTTTTAAAGGGGAATCATAACCAAATTACAAAATCCTTTTCTAGTGGAGTGATAACCACGACACTGACTTTTGTGTGGGGAGTCACAACCCTTACAACCTGACTTAGATACTTGGAGTCACAACCCAAATAGTCTTGACTATAGATACAGGGAGTCACAACCCTATGATCCTAACTTTAGAATCCGGGAGTCACAACCTGAGGAAAACAATAACAAGTAATTATTTTGTATGCAAAATCATAAACAGAAAAAATAGAGTGCGTGTGAGAGAAGGGAAGTAGTGTTACAGACTCAGAACCAGATGAAAGAGAAGATAAAAATTAAAGCACATGTACTGGTTCTTGAGGTTTAGTTCAGCTCATCTCGTCAATGAAATTGTAGTCGAAGCAGAATTATTTCAGCGCTTGAGTGACTGAGCTGGTGGTGAAGTAGAGTTTAATAGGATGTTGTAAATGCACAGCAGATTCAAAGCACACAACCCCTTCTCTTTGTATTTTGTTGTTTATTTTCTGCAAGAGAGAACTTTATATATAGAGAATAAAAAATATCTAGCTGGTTTAGCAACTCCGCTTCCTTAGGATATTCAAAATTAATTAAGTTAAAAGATCCCATAAATATCTCCCTGAAAATATCAGAACTGTTGCTTCTTTATTCCCGTAGAATAAATAAAGTTATTCAAAATGTTTTGAATAAGTATCCCAATAAAATCTCTAGAATAATAAAAGAATTTAATGATTCAAAACATAATTTTAAATCCATTTAAAATGATTAAAATGAAGTCAAAAAAATTCCTGAAAACAAGCAGTAGATTCTTGAATTAAATTCAAACATTTAAATTTAAATAATCTGGAAATGTCCAAATTTATTTATAAAATACGTTGAAGAATGTTATAAAATTTTCTCCCTAAATATATCACCAAAAACATTAAAAAATCTTTCATTATGATCCTTATATTTAATGAGGATTTTACAAAAAAAATCGTTAAAAAATAATCCTTATACTTGAAGAAAATCAATTTTTTAAAAAATTGCCCTGAATTAATAGTAACTTCGAAGTGAACAGAAACTTCAGAGTGAATAGTAACTACCGAGTGAATAGTAACTTCGGAGTGAATAGTATCTTCTGAGCGAACAATAACTTCAGAGTGAACAATAACATCAGAGAGAACAATAAAGTAATGTAGGGTATGAATAGTAACGTAGGGTATGAATAGTAACGTAGGGTATGAACAGTAACATAGGGTATGAACAATAATGTAAGGTATGAACAGTAAACCATATTTTCGTAAGATAAAAAATGAACCATAATTTGGAGATAAAAATGAACCTTACTTTTGAGATAAAAATGAACCTTACTTTTGATAACAAATTAACCTTACTTTTGAGATAAAAATGGACCTTACTTTTGAAAAAAAATTAACCATGCATTTGATAACAAATGAACCATACTTTTGATAACAAATGAACCACACTTTTGATAAAAAATAAACCTTACTTTTGAGAACAAATGAACCATACTTTTGATAACAAATGAACCTTACTTTTGAGATAAAAAATGAAACTTACTTTTGATAACAAAAATGAACCCTACTTTTGAGATAAAAAATGAACCTTACTTTTGATAACAAAAATGAACCTTTCTTTTGAGATAAAAAAGAACCTTACTTTCGAGATAAAAATTAACCTTACTTTCGAGATAAAAATGAACCATACTTTTGAGATAAAAATGAACCTTACTTTTGAGATAAAAAATAACCTTACTTTTGAGATAAAAAAGAACCTTAATTTTGAGATAAAAAATAACCTTAATTTTAAGATAAAAATTAAACTTACTTTTGATAAAAAATGAACCTTACTTTTTATAACAAATGAACCTTACTTTTGATAAAAAAATGAACCATACTTTTGATAAAACTATGAACAGAATGTTTTAACAAACTTCAAAGAATTTTTAATGGCTATTAACAGCAGATTCAAACTTTGGTCAAAACTAATTATTTTTATAAAAACTTATTATCCTTCCAAAAAAAGAATCAATTTAAACTGAGATCTACATGTCCCAAAATCATTAAAAACAGAAGCAAAACAACAGTGGAAAAACTGCTACTTCAAAACAGCATATCATAACTTCAAGTAACTAAACGTCCATTCAAACGATATTTTTATCATTTTATGTAAACTAATGAAATCAAGATAAACATTTTATCTTTCCATAGAATCAAGTTTCATGCAAATCGGACCGTTGTAGAAGTTTCAGTAAAATAAATACATAAATGTTTTAAAACTGTGAAATGTAGAGTTTCTAAAAACATAGTAGCAACTTCATTAATTTTTTGAGAAATAGATAAGCATTTTCAAACTTACTCATTAACTAATAAAATATAGATAAATATCTTATATTTCCAACATGATATGAATATCAAAAATCCCAATAACATAAATTAAGATATCATCAAAATACATAAGAAAAGTAATCAAACAAAATCATATGAAATCAAATTAAAGGAAATATGCACATGCACAAACAATCTCCCCTTTTTTGATTGATTACAAAACCAAAACATTTAAACCATAAATGAATTTTTAAAATGGTTAAAACCAAATTATTTCTCACCAAATCTTCTCTCCAAAACTTCTCCCCCTTTTTGTAAATAAAAAAAAGTGAAAACATGCTCCCCCTAAACAAATGCAGAAAATAAAATTTAAAATTCCAACATACCAAGAGAAAATTTAATTTTCTCAAACTGAGCAGAGTCTAAAGGCATTGTTAAAATATCTGCAAGATGATTTTCATAAGGGATAAATTCTAAAAAAGTATCACCCTTATTCACATGATCTCGAATGAAATGAAATCTATGATCAATATGTTTTGTTCTAGAATGTTGTAAGGGGTTTTTAGAAATAGAAATTGTAGGTGTATTATCGCAATAAATAGGTAGTTTAACAAGATAAACACCAAAATCACATAATGTTTTCTTAATCTATAAACTTTGAGCACAACTACTAGCTGCAGAGATATACTCAGCTTTTGTAGTAGATAAATCAATAAATAATTGTTTCATAGATGACCAAGATATTAAACATTTTCCCAAAAAATGACACATACCTGATGTGCTTTAACAGTCAATTCTATAGCTTCTAAAATCAGAATCAGAATAAGATGTTAAATCAAAACATTTATATTTTGGATAAAATAAACCAGAATCAATAGTTCCTTTAACATATCAAAATTATTCTTTTAATAGCTTTAATATGAATTTCTTTAGGATCACCTTGAAATCTAGCACAAAAACAAACACTAAAAATGATATCAGGTCCAGATGTTGTTAAATATAGCAAGCTACCTATCATACCTCTATAAACTGTTAAATCATCTGATTTACCAGATGCATCACTATATAATTTACAATTAGTACCCATAGGAGTTTTCATGGATTTTGAGGAATCAAGACAAAATAGTTTAACTAAATCATTAGCATACTTAGATAGATTAATAAAAATTCCATCTTTCCTTTGAGAAATTTTAAGTCCAAGAAAAAACGTTAATTCTCCCATTAAACTCATGCCAAATTCAGAAGACATCAATAAAGAAAAATCATTACAAAGTATGTCACTATATGATCCAAAAACTATATCATCAACATAAATTTGAACAATTAAAATATCATCAGAATATCTTTTAATAAAAAGAGTGGGATCAACATTTCCTTTCTTGAAACCATTTTTTAATAAAAATAAAGAAAGTCTTTCATACCAAGCACGAGGTTCTTGTTTGAGACCGTATAAATATTTGGATAATTTAAAATCATGGTTGGGAAATTTTCCATTTTCAAAACCAGGGGGTTGAGAAACATAAACTTCTTCAGCAATAAAACCATTTAAGAAAGTGATTTTTACATCCATTTGATATAATTTAAAACCTTGAAAACATTCAAAGGCCAATAAAATTCTAATTGACTCTAACTTGGAAACATGTTCAAATGAATCTTCAAAGTCTATACCTTCTTCTTGAGAGTATCCTTGAGCAACAAGTCTGGCATTGTTTTTGAAAATCTGTCCAGATTCATCCAGCTTGTTTCTAAAGATCCACTTATTTCCAATTACCAGCTTATCATCAAGAAATTCTACAAAAGTCCAAATATTATTTTTAACAAACTGATTTAAGTCATCTTGCATAGAAAAAATCCAGTTTACATCTTTTAAAGCATCATTAATATAAACAGGAACAAAATCAGAAATAAAAGCAGAATTGGCACAATAATTTAAAATAGAATTTCTGGTTTTGACACCAGAATCAACATTGCCAATTACATTTTCAACAGGATGATCTTTTAGAATCGTCCATGATGTTGGATCAGGTTGAGAATGAGCATTCTCCTCGTCAATTAATTCACACTTATCTTGAGGAATATCTTCACCAAAATTAAAATCTCTAAACTCATCATTAATAACATTAGAATCAGAATTTATTTTAACATTATTTTCATCAAACATAACATGAACAGGGTCTTCAATAACCATCATTATTTTATTATAAAATCTATAAGCTTTACTGTTATTAGAATATCCAATAAAAATACCTTCATCACTTTTAGCATCAAATTTATCTAAATTATCCTTTGAATTTCAAATAAAAACATTGCATCCAAAAACACTAAAATAACCATCTTTAGGCTTTTTATTTTTGAATTATTCATAAGGAGTTTTCATTATAAAAGTTCTAATAAGAATTCTATTTGAAATATAACATGCAGAAAAAACAGCCTCAGCCCAAAAATATCTAGGCAGATTATATTCACTTAACATAGTTATAGCCATTTCAATAAGAGTTTTATTTTTCTGTTCTACAACACCATTTTTTTGTGGTGTTCTAGGAGTAGAGAAATTATGAAAATATCCATTATTTTCACAGAATTTTTCAAAATCTAAATTATGAAATTTACCTCTTTATCACTACGAATAGAAATAATCTTACAAAATTTTTCATTTTGAACTAATTTAGAGAAAGTAGTGAATTTAGATAAAGTATCATTTTTATGAGCTAGAAAATATACCCAAGTAAATCTACTATAATCATCAACAATAACTAAAGTATATTTTTTTCCACCAAGGCTAGAAATTTGAGTTGGACCAAATAAATCAAGATGTACTAACTGTAAAGGCATAATAGTACTTATTTGATTGATAGGTCTAATGGAAATTTTGTGTTGCTTCCCTTTCATGCAGGCGTCACAAACATGATGTTGTTCTTTCTTCAAATAAAGAAGCTATAAAACATTCTCATGCTTTGAGAGCTTATGCAATAATATAAAATTTACATGTCATAAACGTCGGTGCCAAGGGATGCAGTCATTCTGTACATCATTCAAACACTTTACATGTTGAATAGTTAGTTCAGCAAAATCAATAGTATAAATATTATCTTTTCGATTAGCATAAAATAATAAAGAATCATCTTTAAATACTAAACATTTATCATTTTGAAATTTTACTTCCATTCCATCATCACATAATTGTTATATACTAATTAAATTATGTTTTAAACCTTCAACATATAAATTTTTTGAAATAAACGTAGAATTCGAAATACCTACTTTACCAAAACCTTTTACTATGCCTTTGGAATTGTCTCCAAAAGTAACAGTGCCTTCATCACATGTGTTGTATGATGTGAAAATTGATGGGTCTTTGGTAATATGCCTAGATCTTCCACTGTCCATGTACCATATGTCATTATTGAGACATCCAATGATTTTTTCCTACAAAAATAAATTAATTGACAGTTTTTCTACCCATGGTACTTTGGGTCCAATAGGATTAGTAATACAATTTTTAGGTACCCATACAGAATTTAAACATGTATTGTAAGGTACTCTCGATAACAATGATTTAAAAATATTAGTTTTTGTAAATCCCAATGATTGTTTAAATCTAAGTGAACAATCATTGGCATAGTGACCATTCATCCCACATTTAAAACAAGTAACAGTTTAAGTACAACCATTTTTTCTTTTAACAAAACATGTTTTATACATTTGAGGTAATATATTATCATAACCAAAACCATATTTATTATTATCAAATTTAGTCAAATACATCATCTCATGATATTTTTCACAACCTTGAATAAAAGAAGATAAATATTGTTTAAGACATTCAACTTCCTTTTTCAATTTCTCATTCAGATCTTGGGTAGTTTTCAAATTATCATAATCTATTGAATGAGAAGCATAAGCAGTGTTTATTAACCTTTTATATTCTTGAAAATTTACTTTTTTTACAAAAATAACTTTTTCATTATCTTCTTTACGTTTATTATATAAATCAGCATCTTTGAAAATATCTTTTCTTAATCTTCCAATTTCTTTATTTAATTTAAAAACATTGGGGTTTTCAGATTTATATTCGGAATCAGAACATTCAGAATAATAATTAGAATTACAAACCGTATCTAGTGATGCCATGAAACAAAAGTTAGAAGATTATTTGCCATTTCTAGATTTTTCACTAGAATCAGATTCTTCAGTATAACTCCAGCTGGATGCCAATGACTTTCTATCCTTGTTTTTGTATTTGTCTTTATTCTTTAGTTTTGGGCAATCAGGTTTGATATGACCTTTCTTCCTACACTCATAACAAGTTCCATCAAAAGCATTGTAATTTTTATCACCTTTCTTATCTCCCTTATATTTTACTTTTTGAGTATTTCTACTAAACTGGTTTTTGAAACCTTTCATTTTCATTCTTTTGTAGACTCCAGTTACAATCTGAGCCATGTCTTCCTTTTCAATATCATGTAGATCAGAATCAGAATAATTATTAGAAATTACATTTATAGACTTAAAAGCTACCCCTTTTCTCTCCGTTGTTTCCTCATCAGCAATGTTCTTCAGTTCCAGTTCATATTGGAGTAGTGATCCAATCAGTTCGTCAAGTGTGTACTCTTTGAAGTTCTTGCTTTCATCAATGGAACCCTTCTTTGCATGCCATTTCTTTGGTAATGCTCGTAGGAATCTTTCAAAAGTATAAGATTTTCCAGAGATTCTCCAAGTGAATTCATTCCATTAACAATGCTTGTGAATCTATGGAAAATTTGATTTATAGTTTCATCTTCACCCATATTGACGTCTTAATACTCAGTACGAAGCATTCCAAGTTTGGTTCGGATCAATTTTTCAGATCCAAGGTGAGTAACTTGCAAAATCTTCCAAATCTCAGGAGCTATCTTGCATGCACAACCATGAATAAAAACACTTCTGTTAATAGAACAATATAAAATATTAATGACTTTGTAATTTAAGACATATCTAGTAGCATCAATTCATGTAAGAGTATCTGGATTAGCTTCAGGCAGTGTTTATTGTTTTGATATGATAGACCAATGCTCAATGCTCAACTATTTGAGGTGTGCCTCCATTCGGGATCTCCAGTATCCATAATCATTTCCATCAAAATGTGGTGGCTTCTGTGGAATCCAAGCATCATTTGGGTTTAATCCTTCCATATTATAAGATCTTTATCCTTAGACTATGAGGTCTAGGAATAGGTTAGCAAAATAAAATATAAAAGCAGATAAATTAAATGATTGGATAAATTCAGGAAGGAACAACCAAGTATAATGAAATATAAATATAGAATAAAACTATTCTTAAGAAGGTTATCCTTTGATAACAATTGTTAGGTCGAACAGGGTAATGGTAGATGGTCTAACGGGAGGGGGTGAATAGACCAGATTAAAAATTTTAATCAAATAAATTTATTATCAAAGTTATTTATTAAAATTAATTAGCAGCGGAAAAATTAAATAACGCAAGGATGTTTTTTATAGTAGTACGGTCCAAAGTGGGCCTACTCTACTCTTATACCTATCTACTCAGCGATAGATACGTGTGCACTAAAAATGATTTTTAAAGGGGAATCATAACCCAATTACAAAATCTTTTTCTAGTGGAGGGATAACCATGACACTGACTTTTGTGTGGGGAGTCACAACACTTACAACCTGACATCAGATACTGGGAGTCACAACCCAAACAGTCATGACTTTAGATATAGGGAGTCAAAACCCTAAGATCCTGAATTTAGAATCCGGGAGTCACAACTCGAGGAAAATAATAAAAAATAATGATTTTGTATGGAAAATCATAAACAGAAAAATAGAGTACATGTGAGAGATGGAAAGTAGTGTTACAGACTCAGAACCAGATGAAACAGAAGATAAAAATTAAAGAATATGTACTGGTTCTTGAGGTTTAGTTCAGAACATCTCATCAATGAAATTTTAGTCAAAGCAGAATTAATTCAGCGCTTTAGAGACCGAGTAGGTGGTGAAGTAGAGTGTAACAGAATGTTGCAAATGCACAACAGATTCCAATTTTACAGCCCCTTCTATTTGTATTGTGTTGTTTTCTTTTCTTCAAGAGAGAACTATATATATAGAGAATAAAAAATATCTATTAGGTGCAAAAACTCTGCTTCCATAGGATATTCAGAATTAATTAAGTTAAGAGATCCCATAAATATCTCCCTGAAAATAGAAGAACCGTTTCTTCTTTATTCCCATAGAATAAATAAAGGAATTCAAAATATTTTGAATAAGTCTTCTAATAAATCTCTAGAATAATAAAAGAATTTAATGATTCAAAACAAAATTTTAAATCCATTTAAAATTATTTAAATGAATTCAAAATAGTTCCATAAAACAAGCAGTAGATTCTGGAAAAAAATCAAACATTTAAAATTAAACAATCTTGAATCTTCCAAATTTATTTGTAAAATACGTTGAAGAACATTATTAAATATTCTCTCTAAAGATGACTCCAAAAACATTAAAAACTCTTTCATTACGATCCTTATATTTAATGAATATTTGACAAAAAAATCGTTAAAAAATAATCAATATATTTGCATAAAATCAATTTTAAAAAACAAATTGCACGGAATGAACAGTAACTTCGAAGTGAACAGTTACTTCGGAGTGAATAGTAACTTCCGAGTGAATAGTAACTTCGGAGTGAATAGTAAATTCTCAGCTAATAATAACTTCGGAGCGAACAATAACTTTGGAGGGAACAATAAAGTAGCGTATGGTATGAATAGTAAAGTAGGGTATGAACAGTAACGTAGGGTATGAACATCAACTTAGGGTAAGAACAATAACGTAGGGTATGAACAGTAATGTAGGGTATGAACAGTAACATAATGTATGTGCAGTAAACCATACTTTCCTAAGATAAACAATGAACAATACTTTTGAGATAAAAATGAACCTTACTTTTGAGATAAAAATGAACCTTACATTTGAGATAAAAATGAACCTTACTTTTAAGAACAAATGAACCATACTTTTGATAACAAATGAACCATACTATTGATAACAAATAAACAACACTTTTGATAACAAATGAACCTTACTTTTGAGAACAAATGAACCATACTTTTTATAACAAATGAACCTTACTTTTGAGATAAAAAATGAACCATACATTTGAAAACAAAAATGAACCTTACTTTTGAGATAAAAACTGAACATTACATTTGATAACAAAAATGAACCTTACTTTTGAGATAAAAAATAACCTTACTTTCGAGATAAAAATTAACCTTACTTTTCAGATAAAAATGAACCATACTTTTGAGATATAAATGAACCTTACTTTTGAGATAAAAATTAACCTTACTTTTTAGATAAAAAAGAACCTTACTTTCGAGATAAAAATTAACCTTACTTTTGAGATAAAAATGAACCTTAATTTTGATAACAAATGAACCTTACTTTTGATAACAAATTAACCTTATGTTTAATAACAATTGAACCATAATTTTGATAAAAATCTGAATAGAATTTTTTAACAAATATCAATGAATTTTTAAGGGCTCTTAACAGAAGATTCAGACTTTGGTCAAAACTAATGATTTGTAGAAGAACTTATTATACTTCCAAAAAAAAATATAATCAATTTAAACCGAGATTTATAGGTCCCAAAATCAATATAAAATAGAAGCAAGACAATACTGGAAAAAATTCTACTTCAGAACAGCATATCATAACTTCAAGTAATTAAAAGTCCATCCAAACGATATTTTTAGCATTTGATTTACACTAATGAAATCAAGATAAAAATTTCATATTTCCATAGAATCAAGTTTCATTAAAATAGGAAAACTATAGAAGATTCAGTAAAATAAATACATAAATGTTTTAAAACTGTGAAATTTATAGTTTCTAAAAACATAGTAGCAACTTCATTAAATTTTTGTGAAATAGATAAGTATTTTCAAACTTCCACATTAACTAATAAAATATAGATAAATATCTTATATTTCCAACGTGATAAAGATCACAATAATCCAAATTACATAAATTAATATATCATCCAAATACATAAGAAAAGTAATCAAACAAAATCATATGAAGTCAAATTAAAGGAAATATGCACAAGCACAAACACAAAATTGTTGGGGAACTTAAAGAAGAAGTTGTTACTCTTGGGAGTATAATCAAAGTTGAATCATGTTCAAAAGAATCAAATAAGAAAATAAAATTTGTTAGGTTCTTGGATGATGAGAGAATGGAGAGTGAAAAATATTTTCTAATGTATCTGAAAACATTTTGAGTGATCAAAGACCCACACACATGGGAAACAGTGTAATCGGTTGTGATGTTGAAACATCAAATGCTGCAAATAAAGTGGACCATAATAAAGGAAAGATAAATGTTGATCATATTTTAAAATGACCAGAATCACTAAAAAATATACCCTTAAATCAATCTGAGAGGAGAACATAATATTATCCTCTAGAATCTAGTAATAACAGGAAGTGAAAAAAATTTTACCAGGGAATTGGGCCTGAGGAGGGTTGATGGAGAAGTACAGTTTCGTAATAATGGAGCTCTGAAAATAAAAGGTAGTCAAAGTAATGTACTAACTAATGGAGAGAAAAGTAAAACTAAAATCCTCTAGGTGGAGGGACTACTTCATAATTTCCTCATTGTGAGTCAACTCAGTGACTCAAGACTTATAGTTACTTTTAATCAAAAAGGCTAAACTATCAAGGGACCAACATGAAATTCAATTTTTAAAGGATACATAACATAAGGGAAACATTATCAGGTTGAGAGTAAATAAATAATTTTCTACATGACTATTAAAGGAGAAAATAATAGGTGTCATCAGATTTTGTGGAAGATTAATCATCAAGACATGAAATATATATATAAGATGAAGATAGTCATGGATATCCCTAATCTGAAGTGTGAACAAGAGAAGACGTTGGATGCTTGCATGCGAGGGAAAACGCTCTTCAGTTCCTACATTCCAAATAAGAAAAGAGGATAAAATCTACCTGACCTCATCCATATAGATGTAGGTGGCCTAATAAATGTTACTAGAACACTTGGAGAAATGTACTTTGTCTTTTTCATAGATGATTATTATAGAATGGCATGTGTGACTGTTATACATAAGAAGATAAAGGTTCTTGATTGAATGAAACCTATCGAAAAATCAATAAAAATGATACATATTAGAACATCAATGTCTTGTAGTCTGATAATAGAGGGGAATACATGTCTGTTTAATTTGATAATTACTAGAGAAGCATGGGATGCAACATGAGGTGGAAGATATGAGAACTCCGCAACAAAATGGATTTATTGAGTGTTGCAATTGACATGTAAACAACATGGCCAGAACTATTATGATTGAGAGACAAATTCCAAGACATTACTGGAAAGAGGTTGTTCAAGCTACATTGTATATTCAAAATCAAGCGGGTCTGTATTAGGGTGAGACAATGAAACCATATAAATTTTGGCATGGATGGAATCCCACTTTGAAATACATTCATGTTTTTTGAAGTTAATGTTTCATTAGAAACAAATAAGAAAATCAAGGTAAGTATGGTGATAATGAAAAAAAAAATATTCATTGGGTTCTCAATGAATACAAAATCCTACAAGCATTTTAACAAGTACTTGGGAAGGATTGTGGAAAGAAACGACGTTAAAATGATTGAATAGAAAACCTGAAGTTCTTTGGGGAATTCATATACTGATGTGATATATGATGAGGAACATGGTGAACATAGAGAAAATGAAAATATATTAATAGATGAAGGTGTAAAAAACTCTTAGGAGTCACATCATGATATTTCCTTAGAAGTGGAATCTAATGAGGAAACCTTGGCTAGAGAGAATTCATTTTTATCTAAAAGGAATAATCGATGAATATAAATTGATAAACCCAACATTATTTGGGATTAGACTACACCCACACTGATGAGGAGAATGTGGAATAACCCACAGTCTTTATTTCTATCAGTTTTGGAACTATCCTCACTTAATGAAGCTGCAACGGATGAATTGTGGGTGAAAGAAATTAATGAAGAGATAGATCAGATTGACAAGAATCAAACATGGGATGTAGTGAAGATACTCAATGGTCACAATGTAGTTTGTATGAAAGGGATCTTCAAGAACATGTTTAAAGAGCATCAAAATGTGGTCAGAACAGGGCATAGTTGGTTTGTAAAGGATACTAACAAATTTAAGGTGTTGATGTTGAGGAGACATTTTCACCCGTAGAAATACTAGAGTCAATAAAGTTATTTATTTCCACAGAAATCTAGAGAGATTATAAAATTTATCAAATTGATGTCAAGACAACATTCTTAAATGGAGTTTTGGAAGAATAATTCTACATCAAACATCTCATGGGGTTCTTACTTGGCAATGATGAACTGATGGTTTTCAGATTAAAGAAATCTCTCTATTGCATGAAACTGGCACCACGGTTGTGGTACTCTCAGTTGTACTCTTACTAGAGATATATTGAGATTAAAAGAGGATATTTGGATCACAATATTTATGAGTAGAATTATCAAAAGGATTAGATCATTGTATCAGTATATGTGAATGTTATTATTTTTTGTGGAAGTAGGTAGGTATTAGTGGATGAATTTTCCAACCACATGAAATCTGAATTTAAAATTTCCATGATTGGTGAACACATGTATTCTTTATGTTTGAAGGTTCTTCATAAGAAGGATTTCAATTTTATTTCTCAGTAAAATAATTTAAGATATCTATTGATGAAATTAAATATGGATGATTCCAAACCAATATTAATGGAGATTGCAGTTTGAAAAAATCTCTTGAAGCAAGAGGAAGGGACTTCTGTGGATCCCACCATGTACAAAATAATCAGTGGTAGAATCTTGTACATGAAGGAGATATAGGCAAATATTGTCTTTTTAACATTCATTGTGGCCTGCTTTCAGAGTAATCTGATGGAATAACATATGGGGAGTGAAAATAATAATGAGGTACATTCAAGGTACACATAATTATGTATTATTATTTTTTGTAGGAAAAGAGAGTGATATATCAGCATATTCTAATGATGACTGGGATTGAAATGTTGTAGAAAAAAAGTCCACAAGTGGTGGAGCATTTTATATTTGGAAAATTTGTGGGCTAGTTGAGCATGAAATAGTAATGTACATCACTCAGTACTGTTGAAGCTGAATATTTCTCCACTACCATGGTGTGAACTCAGTGAATTTGGAAGAAATATAAACTGACTGACATAGGTGATGAGGTGAAACAAACAACATTTATTTACTATGACAACAAGTGCACAATTGATCTTACAAAGAATCGTGTTAATCATTCTTATATGACGCATATTGAGATCTGTTATCTCTTCATCAAGGAAAAATTCGAACATGGCATGATAAAAATGTACCATGTAGGAACTAATGAGAAAGTGACTAAAGTTATGACCAAGACACTGTCTATGGCTTGGTTTGATAAACATTGGTTGAACCTTAGTGTTTGGCCAACTCTTAGTGCATAAAGTGGTTAAGAGATTCTCCACTCCCCAGTTTTTTAATTATTTTAAATCTATTTTTGGAAATGATGCAGGTTTATAGGGGAGTGACAATCCAGGGGACCATATTTTTTTACTCTACACGTTAAGATTCTGTTTATTGGGTATATTTACAATGGGAAATAATTGAAAAATTCAATGGAGAGTGTTCTATTTATTACTGATACGGGAAATATAGAGAAAAGAAAAAATCCATAAATAAAACTATTGGGGAGAAAAAAAATTAATGTGAGCTCAAATCATGTCCTCTATATTGTTTTTTTCATTGAGAACTACTTACGTAGACATAGAGTGATGGATGAGTTGTTTTTGGATGTTTTTGGTTTTGATTGTGGCTGGTGCTCTATTGAATTTATCTAGATATTTATATCAAACCCAAAGGGTGAGATTGTTGGAACCAAGGCTATTAATTTGGGGAAAAGGTGTATGGATTGTGTTTTTTTTAATACTCTCCTATATGATCAGGGATATTTCAAGGAAAAGGGCCATACATTTCAATCCATAAGATGTTTTGAAGGTGATGTTGTTTCTTAGTGTTTTCAAAAAAATTCGGGTCCAAAATATGGGCAATATCAAGCATTGAAAAAAGTTTTTTTCTTTATGGTCTCAGGAAAATATGGAAAAGTCATGAGGTTTTATAGATATGTCCTTCATGAAGTGTGTTTTGTGAATACATGAAGATTATGATGGTGTTCTCTATGATTATGAGACCTGCTTTGCAGGTTGTGTTTGGCGGTGGTGCATTAGGGCGGTGTGAAGGGTTTTTGATGGAGTCCTCTATAGTTACGATGAGCATTACAAAGATAGAGATACAATGGGAATAAAATTTTGGCCAATGCATATTTATCTCCTGAGGAAGAGGAGCTCCGAGTTCGATTAGGCCTATAAACAAGAGGCCACCCCTCTTCATTCCACGCGATTTGAAGAGAGAAATCTGGGATCTCTTTGAATTTGTGATGTAATGCGTGCTCTGAGAAGAAAATTGTTCTATGCGAGCATGGGATTCATAAAGAGGGTTTTATATTAATAAATTATACCAATGATTCAATTTCATGAGATATTTTTGAATATGTGGTTTTCTACATTGTCTTTTGTGCTTCGCGAAGTAGGATACTCTACAGGGATATGAGCTCTACCAAGGGTGTTGGATTGCAAGGCAACGTGCTTCGCGAAGGGTTGTGCTCTTAGAGGAAGAGAGATCTATGAAGGGTTGAGCTTTGAGAAGGGTATTTGTGATGGTTGGTTTTGATTAACAGTGTTGAGTGGTTAGGGATTTCAATTAGTATTTACTCAAGACATTGATGCATCAAGTGTCTCATGTTGGACAGAGGCAAACAATTCAATGCCAGTCTATTGAATGACCTTCAAGTTGATAAGCAGAGTAAGAACTATCTCATAGAAGTGAGCTATATGTGTTTACAGAAGTGTTATAAGGGAAGAAGTGTTCCATCCCTAAACATTTTTAAGGGATGTGTCCCTATCACATAGTGACTCTGACCAAACTCTTGTACTCCAAAACTGGTGAAGATTAGTGGATTTAGGTATAATCGAAACACTATCGGTGTATGATCCTTGGAGGAATAACTTCGTGGTGAACCAACTAAAAGTGTGGTTTCATATACTTTATTACATTTTACTGATATATTTAACAAGTTACTACCAATGTGGGAACAAGATCCACAACATTAAAGAGAAAAAACTGACACCTTGATTCACCCCTCCCCTCTCCGGGTGTTCTGGTGTCCTTTAGAAATATATGAGGAAAGGAATTATGATGTGTCTTAGACATACAGATACAATTTATATATACCTTAAAGTTCTTGAATTATTCTAAGAACAAGGTAGAACCCACCATGTGAGGAGGAGTAGGAAAGGTGGACATTTGAGGGCCTCCTAGCTGAATTGGAGGAGAAAAGGGTTAAATCCCTTTAAGATCTAGATGGGAAAATAAGTAAATTTTTTCCATTTAAAGAGGAACCTAGATAGGATTCCCTCATTTGAAGACTGCATTCCAACCATAAAACTCATAAAATCCAAGATCCATACCCTTCATGGTATGGCTACCAAGTATGGGATAACTATTCTCAAAATATGTGGTGCTACTGGTTAAGTGGCACTGAACATGTGGTCCGGTGCATGTTTTGTAAACCATGTGAAGCCAGTTCACTCACCTATATAGTTTACCACATTTATTCAATGCAGACATTCCCCCCACCTTGCATGGTTTATCAAACTATGAAACACCATATACAGGGCCATCGTATTTCTCCTAAGGGGGCTAATAGATAAATAAAAATCACCTTGTGTGTTTCTCCCAGGAAGTGAGATTTCATAGCATGGTGCTCCCAAAAATCATCCAAAATTTTGAAGCACCTCTTGGGATTTACCAAACATCAAAAAACAATAATTTCATGTTTTTTAACTACCATAATTATTTCCCAGAAATCGATATAGTATTTTTCATATCCATAAAACAAAAAGTTCAATTTTTCGTGGATTTTTTAACTCGTTCAATACATGGAATGTTTGAAGATTCATTAAATTAATTCCATAATGTACATTAAAATATTTATATTCCAATACTGTTTTTTATATCCATGGATTTCCAATCCCATAAGGCATATAAAAATAGAATAATATTTATAAATAACTTATATTACACTCAATTGAATATTAACATTTTAAATAATATCTTATAATATAATCATGTATGAATACATAATTAGTATTGTGTGTTTATATGGTTACTACACAACTGATTCTTCAATTATAATAGAATATTTGATTTATATAAATAAATTAAGCGGAGTGATTTTTTCCCATGTGTTATGTTCCCTATAATTTACCCATAAATTCCTAAAACATCCTTGATGGGTACCCCATTTGTATGAAATGGAAGTAATGTATTCTTGTCGAGAAACACTAAACATATTGAGTGTTATTGTTTTAATGTATTATATTATTATTATTATTCTATTTATCCAATAAATAGAAATTATTTTATTCGTTACGAAATTAATTATATCATAGTAAAATTCAAATTGATAATAATCATTGTTCCACTAAAAATTATGCACAACACGGAGAAGGTGGGAAACTCCGTATGATTGCTACTTTTCTAATTAAAACATTTTACTCCCTATTTTACCCATGAACCTATTCAATGAATAGATTTCACTCACTCCCCCAACTTACCTTTTTATTTCTTGAAACTATATAAGAAGGAAGGAAAAGTTACAAGGCCCACGTGGTTTTAAAAATAGTGTTCAACTCTAATGTGGAAGTCTACCTCCCATTATATTGTGGTTTTTATCCCACACACACATCTCTTATTATATTGTCAAGAAGAATCTTGTGAAATTGTATTCCCTTGATCCCATACGCTCAGAAACAATGATCTATTATTATGGATTTGGAAATAACAATACCTTCTTTTATAAAATACCAGATTCATCTATCTCCATCATGAAGTGTGATTAGTAGTGAAGGATTATGCCTCCTCTGGATAGTTTTTTTATGATATCCTTCCTCAAAGTATTGAAATATCAATAGATTCCTCCAACCTTATAATATAAGGTAATTTTCATATTCAATTGTTATGATATATAAATATCATAGGTTTGAAATCTCAACAGTACTTTATGATAAAAGGATTTCCTAGGGTAGTGTTCTAAAATAATCTTCTTTAGCCTGAATGATACTCAATAGATAAAAGTTAGTCTCCCTCTATTTTAATCATTTTCCAATGAATTGGGATGATATTCTCACACACAGTGTTAGAAATCATACTTCATTAATGCACAAAATATTCAATATGATAGTCGGATCAGTTTCTCTTTCTTCTTTATTTTCAACAACATTAACATATCATAAGGAAGGATATTACTCTTTCCACTCCTTCTTCATCTCTTATTCTAATTCTTCCCTAACACATAGGATCTTCATTTTATATTTTCACCAAATTATCTATAATAAATAAATAAATATAATACAGTCTATAAATTCAATATATGTCTCTAATTTTTAATATCTTTTACTCTCATGATATAAAACAGTGTATTCTGTATTGGGATATTCTCTCTCTCTCACTCACTTAATTCGATACTAAGAATATTTTTTGGAATATAATTCAGTACCATTTTTAATTATTTTCATATTATCCTTTTTATATTTTTCAAATCACATGAATATTATTCCCATATTTGAATAAGGAAAATATGATAAATAAATAGTGTGATATTCTCCTTTAATTCTTTTTAATTTTCACAAAAGTATCACATGGTACTGCTCCCAATAATATCCTCCTAGGAAATCATCCTTTTAATACTCCTGATATCATCATCCTCATAACTATATATTTTCCTATTAATATATAGATACCTTCATGAAACCGTCTTCTTTATTTCATACTATTATTTTTATCATTTTGAATCATGGTAATTCAAAGAATCAGGATATTTTATCTTTAATTTCCATCACATTTGAACCAATATAGTGAACACATTTTTTTTATAAATGAGAATATGATAAAAACAAATTCCCTTAGAGAATGAAACTTATTTACCATAGTGGAGCCCAAAAGACTTCCAAATTCTCAACTAGATCAGTCCTAATGTACTATACGGAAATTTCCTACTTTTTTAAACTCTTAAACAGATCAATTATAACATATGATATGTAAGTTCCATACTTTACGAATGATACTGTATCTAAGAAAATTATGTATCTTATTATTCTTAAAGTACATTCCCATGTCCTGATCTCTTTTAATACCTTTTACACATCCATTATGATAACTTGTATGTATTACTATGTGTTTCTATACTTTTAAAAATTTCTCAATTATCAAAAAATATAAATATATATGAACTATATAACCCTATTGTATCTGAGTACATATTCAATACCTATCCAAATTATCAATCTAAAATAAAAAATAATCTTATGAATAATTTTATTATCTTTTTCCATTAACTGTATAGTAACTCATATATATCACTATTTCTCAACCCTTTTATATTCATTCTTGAATTCACAACATAGTATGACTATTTTGAATGATACCTTTTTAAAATATTATGCAACTGGTAACTCCATAATTTCCAAAGCTCATCTCAAAACTTTTTCCTAGTATCTTATCACTTTAAATAACTTTTTAATAACTTCATATAATATTCTATAAGCGCTAAAAAAATCCCATGTATTATATAGAATTTAAATAGTTCTCAAACTATTTTAATGAATCTTTACTGCCTCAAAATATAGGAACTCGATACTTCCTTTGAGGTATGGATTAATCCTTTTCAGTTTATAATTAAGGAAATGGGGGGAAATAGGTCAAGGGCTGGCTATAGGCCTATTACATTGTGTGACTAGGGATTACATGCCATGTAATATTTTGTACATGCCATGTGTGAAGGGATACATACCATGTAATCCCGATACACGACCAATTAATGGTCTGGTCTAGAATTGTACGGACATGAAATGTAGTCTCAAGTACAATCCATTTATTTTTTTATTTAGTCAGGCAGTAGCATCATTTTTTAGATGGACGGAAATGAAAACCCCATTGGATGATCAGCATTCCCAGAAAATCAAAACTGGAATTATCCTCCCATTTTATCATCTGATGCCCGATTTGAACATTGAAGGATCCTCTAAAATTTCATTAGTGAGTGATCAATTCCATTTGAGCCTTTCTTCATGATTTCATCTCTCGATTGAGTTATCAAATGTTGAGTTTTTTTTCTTGATTTGTAGATCTACTCCATTTTGGGTTGAATCAAAGCTTTGTTCTTGATGAGGAGAGACATATGAGTATGAGGTAAGGGTCATGTGACTTTTATGAATTGTCATGATGTTTATATATCCTAGAGTGTTGTATACCCATTTTTTGGTGTCTCATGATTTATAATTTTCCATTATTGTTTCATATTGATGTTTCAGTAATCAAATAGGTGTTTTAATGTATAAATTAGGTTGTTTAAATTGATTAAGGACCACCCCAAGGGTACGTTCCTTTTGGACTGAACGTTTATGGCTGTTTGGATGAGGTTTCCTAGATCCATTCCATGTTTCCCTTATTGGGTGGTCAATTATGAGTTAAATTTGTAATATGTTTCATATTGTAATAAAATATGTTTTAATTGAATAAGGGTCTGGGATTACTAATTTCCCCCTTTCCCTATGTCAAGCCTATTCCTATTTGATCATGTTTAGAATGATTTTCTCCAAGTGTGAACCTACCCACGTGAGTTAATATTTTAAAACAATGTAATTTTTCAATTTATAGGTGGATTTTTGTATGAAATGATTATGAAGGGGTAATTATCAATGGGAAAGCCATAGTATCAATTAAAAGGCAAGGATGGGCTCATGTGACTGATTTCAACTTATATACACTGGGTGAACCATTATTTCTATTAAAAGACAATGGGTGAGCTCAAAATGTTAATTATGTCAATTCCATAAGAGACCCATGATATGGTGTTCAGGATCATTAAGGCTTATCTAAAATGTCGAGAGAACATAATATAGATTGAGGGATACCTAGGACATGCTCTATTGGAAAATGATTAAATGACTACTATGTCATGAATTGAATGTTACTATCATTTGGGGGGTGGTAGGGACTAGGACATACCTCGATAATTTTATATAGTTCATGGATCATGAATAATGAAATGAATGAATTATGATGAATCTACCAAGACAAAGCATAATCCTTGATTCAGGAAAAACCTATACTTGTTTACATTGTCTTCTGATACATCGGTTCGGCTTGCTCCCGCTTTTTACTGCATTCAATATTGTAAATTACCTATTATTTGCCTATTATTTATAAATCCAATGACATATTGGCATAGACCATTGGTGGTTTTTTATTTGTATATAGTCTCACACCCTATTTGGGTCATGCTTTTGGGCCCAAACATATTATCTGATTATATGTGTTGATCAGGTCCAGCACCCTGCAATAGATACATGATGTGCAGTATAGGGATAGGAGAACATGGGATCAAGTTAAGGATTATGGTGCTTCATATCTTTAATTTTTTATTCTTTTAATTTTTTTATATTGTTGATTATTTTAGTGCAGCTATTTTTTCTATTTTCATAGAACATAGCATGTTGCATCATCTTTGTCTGGAATGATGCTTGTTTATTTAACTTATCGGTCTTCAACTATTTACATACATTGTATGTTTTTACTTCTTTTGCTATTGTATAACTCTTTCATCCATTATGTTAAACTCTTCCAATGAGGTCATATTTTTTCCATAGTCACACCTAGGCCCTCGCTGCTAGTCAGCTTCCTCTAGCCTCTAAGGGAAATGCACTTGATGCCATGTGGCCAACCAAGTACGAGGCACCAGTTGAGTGCCATCCGGATCCAAGAGATTACAAAGTTGTATTAGAGGATTTATTTTCAATTTTTTCTTTACTATTTGGAAACGATATACAGAGATGGAAATTTAAGGTACATGGTACTAAGTTTTCCAATGGAGTATCTACCCCACATAAATGGTAAAGCCAAAATTCCTCAAATGAAATTTTAATTTTTAGATTTTGAGCTATTACATTTGGTTTGATTTCAGCATTGGGTGAAATAGTTGTTTAGTGGTGTTATTATTGATATCATTATGGTCCTCTTTTGTTGGAACCCAATGACATGAGAATATTCCATCTCATTCATAATATAGAATCTTTTTAGAAATCACATTCCTTGTATTATTTCCATGCCATATAGAGAGCATTACTGATCTCATGTGGTTGTGATAGGTACCGGGATAGATATGTCTACTATTGTGATAGCTGTTTTGATACTTGTTATGGATGAATTGGATGGATGCCAAACTTAGGTCCTGGAGGAGAATTGGAACTCTTGGAATAGATATTTTTGGATCATTTTTTCACCAGGGATTATAGGTTTTGTTGTTATGTGCTATATGTGGATGTCAAGATTTGATTCACAGGGATTATAAGTCACCAAAAATCATAATTTGGAACACTGTTGCATTATTTTTTAAAAATATGGGTTCATGGGAAGTTTCTGAGGCATAATGTTAGGAAACCTAGACATTATGGTGTGTGACACTATAAACACACACCATGTCTTCTTCTTCTTGGGAAAAGAATTTTTTTTAAGTACACGCCATGTACATGGAGTACATGTCATGAGTATTTTGACCATGTGTATGACCATGTGAGAGATAATAAGGTATGATGGGTTTTGAGAAGAACACATTGTGTTTGTTAGGTACACCCCATGTAGTATTACAAAGGTAGAACCCATGTGATTCTGGTCATGTAGAAGTACCTGGCCAAAAGGGAAAACTTGAGTACATGTCGTGTATCAGTCTAACACACCATGTACCAAGGATGTTTACATGAACAAGGTAGGTGGAGGTACATTCCCATTTAATAGATAAACTTTACATGATGTTTATGGTCCCTAGAAACCATGTACTCATATTTTTTAAGCATTGATGGTTTTCTTCTCTTTTCTAGTCATTGTACTCTTGAATTGTGAACCTCAATGATCTTGAACTGAGGTGTTTGATTGATCTTGTAGAGTCATGGCTCCACGATGACTTCTAGTTTAGCACTAAGAGAGTTAATATTATTATACCCTGGATGAGGTAGGCCATGGGATACCAGTGGACCATCCAGTTTTGTGAGTTGTGGCACCAACCATTATAATAGATTTAAGTTCTAATGCACAGTTTTATGAAGGATTTATATGGTTCATGAAATCCTTTTTGGGAGCACTATAGTCATCCACATATATAGCATAACTGAAACGAGTGTTCTAGTAGCAACACCGTCCTATATATTCTGGGGATGGGGGACAACAGCCGGCAGTGTCATGGATAGAGGTCGTGTTATCTATATTTGAGCATCTAGATACACCTCCTGAGTGGAGGGTCAATCTTGAAACTAACATGTTGTGTTGTTCCTCAAGGAGGGGGTGGGATGTTAACACATAAAAAGATCATCAGTGGGACATGGAATGGGAATATTTTTAGAGATTATTCTAAGACAACTTCAATATCTAGAGGATGAGAGAAAACAAATCTTGTGAGTTAATTCATCTTGAGCAGGGGGCTCTATCAGTTTTGGATAACTCTTTCTACTTTACAAAGCTTGAGTGATTTTTACCTATTCTAATGGGTGAAGATTTGTGAAAGGATATAAAATTCAAGGATGGTCTCCAGTTTTACATCTGATCATAGTTTAATATCTTCTAGATAAATAATGTATCTGCTATAGTGAACCAGGAACTGATTACCATGAATAATCATAGTGAATATGGAGGTGTGAGCCAAGGTGGTTTGACAACCAGATCTAGTAATGTTTTGGTTGGTACTAGGAAGTGTCGTCTAGATATTACACCTGGGGAAAATGGTACTCAGAACATATCTTCTGGTTTCTAGGTGAGTTTCTTCCAATGTAGAAGAATTGTTCATACTAGACCAAATTTCTTGATGGACCTAGTTTAGTGTTGAGCTTGCGGCAAGATGGGAAATTTACTGTTTTTTTGTGGGATGTTTTTACCATCATCTAGTGAGAGAGTGTCTTCACTAACTCTGCATTCATGATTAGGGTTATCATCTTATCACTATTCAGAGAACTAGAATACATAAATCCATTCAGGTCGAGGTTGTTGTCCTGGATGTGGTAGCCTGATCCCAAGATCTCTGGGAAAATAGGGCAGTTCACCTTAGGTTAGCAAGGTAGTGTCTTAGGGTTGTGTTAAGGTCAGGAATGAGTAGTGAAACAAAGCCAACAAGAGTTGGATCTCAGACCATCTAATATCAGAGGTACCATTCTTATCACCTCTTTTTTAGTATATACAATTTTTTATACAGAGGAGTCATATTATTTCATATCTGTGCCTATTTTGAAGATCATTGGGATCTGTGTTTTCACATATGATGATGTTATAAAACCAGACACTTCATTATAGATTATAATGGTAGGTGTGAAGTAGTGTAAGGAGTTCCCCATTGAAATTGGGTGGTATCTCTTCATTCGGTATCTCAATGTATTAGAGATGACATGATTTAATTTCATACTCAGAATGGACTAGTTATTCACCTTTCAAGCCTTTTTCAATTTCTATCCCTACATGGTGAGTTTTTTGTCACTAGAGGGAAGATCGTTTCTTCACAAGGGTGGTCGGGATGTCCAACCAAGTGGTAATGGACCCGAGCATCAAGCGTTGAGTGGGATGCCACATTGAATTCGAGTTTATTACTCAATGACTAGGGGAAACATCATAAGGATTTTCCTTCAGTGGTTGATCATTTCTGGGACATTATCACAGATGTCTTTTTAGGATTATCTCTAGTAATAGATGTATATTTCTTTATCGATATAGTAGCTGGAGCTTCATAGGAATCCATTCCTATTTTTAGCATGGCTACAATGATGTTGAAAGAACTCAAGAGGTAGCAAAAAGATTTGGATTCTACGGGTTTCATCTGACCCAATAATTCTCCATGGGGTTCGCTGGTCCTTTTTTTAGAAAAAGGCAGATGTTACCATTAGAAAATTCATGGATTATCAGATATTGAACTAATTAATGGTTAATAACTGATATCCTTTTTTAAAATATAGATGATAAATTTGATCAGCTCTAAAGAGATCGGTTATTCTCTAGGATTTATTTGAGAAACAGTTATCATCATGTGTGTGTGTTAGATCATCATACATACCATGCTTATTCTTTTTGAGAATGTATGGTTTTTATGAGTATTTGGTCATGTTGTTTAGTCTCACAAATTCACTTTTAGTCATTATGAAACTGATAATCCAAGTGTTAAATCCTAATATTTACTCAATCATTGTGGTTTTTGTGGATGATTTATTTGTGTATTCTCATAATCAACATGACCATACCACCAATCTTGAGATCATTTTGAGTACACTAAGAGAGTATCAGTTATATACTATGATCACAATGTGACACTTTTATATAGATCAAATTCACTTCCTAGGTCACATAATCTCAAAGATAGGAGTATCAGTGGACCTAGTGAAGTTGAGATAAGTAGTTACCTAGGAGAATCCCAATAATGTCTTTGAGGTGTTGAGTTTTCCAGGACTGGATGGGTACTTTAGGCATTTCATACAAGACTCCTCACATATTTCAAGGTCATTGACAGGCTTGAAAAATAATGGTGGGAAGTACGTATGGTCATGTTTTTGTGAGATGTCCTTTTATAAGCTAAAAAAGACATCAACAATCTCATTAATACTGATTTTCTCAAGTTGGGTAGGAGTTAAACTATACAATACGACGCATTAGGTGTTTATCTGGGAGAAATGATTATTCCATGGGATCAATTCATTGTGTATGGGTCCCAAGAGTTGAGGCCACATGAGGGGAACTACCCCACGCCTGATATCGAGTTGTTCGTGGTAGTTCAAACCTTATAATTTTGTATACATTACTTATTGAGGGTGTTTTGTGGTTTTCACGGATCATAAATGTCTCATGTACATCTTACGTTGGTATGATCTAAATATGATGCAAAAAAAGCGGGGTGGAATACCTTTAGTCCTTAAACATCAGGTAATACTATAAGGCTAAAAAATGAAATGCAGTGGCTGATGTAGTGGCTGATGCACTGAGTCAGAGGAATTAGATACAAAAAGTTCAATTGGCCAGTAGTGTGTGGCAACTTATGGCGTTGTTCTCTGTGATTCACTTGGAGGTGCATGATAGTTAGGGATATACATTCCATTCATCCTTAAATTTTACCTATAAATTACCATAAATAGTGAATATGAGGCAGTTATCATATTCTAATGGCCTCGTTCTAATGCATAGTATGTTAAGGGGGGACCCTACTCCAGGTTGGACCATTGGCTAGGATGAGGTTCTGCAGTTACAGGGTCACGTATGGGTTTCATCATACATGTGCGAGGAGATGATATGGGAGTTTCATGCTTCAATTTGGGTAGTTCATCTTTGTTTCAACAAGATGTATCGGCGTTTACATCACCAGTACTGGTGGCTTGGTATGAAGGGAGATGTAGTTGGTTTTTTCCTGATATCTTCCACCTGTTAGAAGGTGAAGGCAGAACACCAAAGACCATCAAGACTTTTGTAGAAACTACATATTCCTAAGTGGAAATGGAATGACGTCATGATGGATTTCATGAAAGGTTTATCGAGGTCTTCCCAAGGTAATGATGTAGTATGGGTTGTGGTTAATAGGCTTACAGATGTTGCACATTTCCTACCGATCAAGGAAACCCTCAATGTTGATGATCTTGGGAGTTGGTACATTCTAGAGACGGTATGACTACACAGGGTTCCTCATTCTATCGTTTCAGTTAGGGATACCCATTTTACTTCTTATTTCCGAAAAGCGATACAATGTGATTATGGTAAATAGGTTCTTCTAAGAACATATTACCACCATAAGATAGATTTTAGGTCAAAGAACATGATTCAGGTGCCAGAGGACATGCTTTATTAATGCATCATTTTTTCGAGGGTCCCTACGAGACACACATATGACTTGTTGAGTTCGCTTAAAATAATAAAATCCAAGATACTATTCAGATGTCATAATATGATACATTTTATGGTAGGCCATGCTAATCACCCCTGTGTTAGCTGGAGGTAAGAGAGGCAGTGAGGTTGGGACCTCACCTTGTTAGGGAGACCACTGAGTATGTTTAGTAGATTTGGAAGTGGAGGGATACAATGTGATCTCATCATAAATAATATGTATATCATTGTAGATGACCTTTGGAGTTCGAGGTCAGGGATTGAGTTTTTCTACGTGTTGCACCAAGGCTGGGACATAAGAGGATCAGGAGACAGGGTAAGCTTTCGTCGAGATACGTCGATCCATTTGAAATTCTGGGGAGGTTCGGGTTGGTTTCATATCTATTGTTGTTACCTCAAAGGTACATGTCTATGAATGATGTCTTCCACATTTCTTAGTTGAGACAATACATTTCGGATTCCTCTCACACCTTTCAGCCCGAGAAAGTGGAGTTGCAAGAATATGTGTCCTTTAAGGAGCATCTCATTCGTATTGTAGATCATTGAACAAATGTTCTCCATGGATGGTTTGATCTATTTGTATGAGTACTATAGAAACACGGTTGATTGAATGATAATACTGGGAGAGGGAGGCCAACATATGATCACATGTTCCTAATTTTTTCTTAGATATTTCTTCATCACACATGATAGAGAAAATCAATAAAGAATTTATTTATGGGGGGTGTTGGTAAAAAATCGGTTATTCCATTGACGTACAGACCTTTCCTTATCAATTTAAACATATGAAAATGGGGAAACATTTGTCAAAGACTTGATGAATTCTAGTTACATGATGTTATTAGGGACTATACACCATGTAATATTATATACACATCGTGTAGGGAGGGATACATACCATGTCATCCCAATACAGTACCATGTGAGGGTATAGCCATGAATTATATGGACATGACGTATAGTCTCCATTACATTCCATGCACATTTATATTTTTTTATTATGCTCGGTAGTAGCATAATTTTTCTTGACAGAAAAAAATGAAACCCCCTTCGATGAGCAGTGCACCTAGGAAATCTGAACTGGAATTTGCCTCATGTTTCATCATCCAATGACCGATTCGAACATCATTTCATCCGGTGGAATCACCTCAGTGAGTGCTAGATTCATTTTGATCATCTGATCCTAGTTTTGTTTCTCAATTGAGTTATCAAAGGCTGAGAGTTTTTTTATCTTTTTGTATATGTAATCTGTTCTAAGTTGAATCAAAGCTTGATGCTGGATGAGGAGAGTCGTATGAGTATGAGGTAGGTAGTCTTGTTCCTTTCACGAATTTTCATGGTTATTATATATTTCGGTGTGCCGCATGCCAATTTTTAGGGTATCACTTGATTTATAATTAACCATTATTAATTTCTATTTTTGTTTGGGTAATTGAATAAGTGTTTAAAAGTATGAATTAGGTTTTTTACCATCATTAAGTGCCACCCCATGGGAGAATTCCCCGTGCAATGACCGTTTATGGCTGTTTGGCAGAGGATTCCTATGAGGAATTCCTTTTTTTCATTATTGGGTTGTCAAGTATGAATTACATTTATAGTGGTGTTGAAATTGTGATAAATTGTGTCTGAATTGATTAAGGGTGTGGGATTAGTGATTTCCCCCATGCCATGTGTTATGTCTATGCTTGTTTAAGCATGTTTGGAATGTTTTTCTCCAATTGTGAACTTTTCCACGTGAGTTAATATATTAGAACCTTGTAATAGCTTAATTTACATGTGTATTCTTTTAAGAAATGATTAAAAAGGGAAAATTATCAATGGGTAAACCATAGTCTTTGTTAAAGTACAAGGTTGGGCTCATGTGGCTAATTTCACCTTATATACTATGGGTGAACAATTGTATTAGTTAAAAGGCAATGGATGGGATCAAGATGTTAATTATGAAAAGGCTATGAGAGATCCATGGTAGGAAGGTCATCTCAATGAGGCTTGTGTAAAATGCTAAGAAAACCAAGGATCCAGTAATCAATACGCATGCCTGGCTCTATTGGGAAATTATTAAATGATTATTATGTCACAAGTTGACAGTTTCTTTCATACAGGGGATCATCGGGCCTAGGCCGGAACAGAATACTTTTATGTAATTTAAGGAAATTAAATAATTAAATGAATGAATTGTGATGCATCAACCAAGAAAAAGCACAATATTGGATTTTGTCTTCACTTATACTTTTTTACATTGTCATCTAAGACATATATTGTGATTTTATTGAGTACCCAATGTTTAAGGCTATCACTATTGTACACTACCTGTTTTATATATATCCTCTGATAGACTGGAACATATCTTGGGTGGTTGCCAACTGGGATTTAGTCCCACACCCTATTTGGGTCTTGCTATTGTTCCCAAAAATATTATATGTTTGTAGGTGTTGATCAAGGAAAGCATCAGGCTACAGGTACTTGATGTACTGCATAGGGACATGACAACATGGGACTGAGCCGAAGCATGTGATGCTTCTTAACATCCTCTATTTATTTTTTGATTTTCGAATAAATATTGTGGATTATTTTAGATACATATTTTGGATATTTTTGTATAACATATCATGCTATGTTATCTTTGTATGTAATGATACTTGGTTATTTATCATATCAGTATTATGCTTTTTTACTTCAGTTTTATGTTGTTTTACTACTTCTACTACTATGTTATTATTTGTTCCAAGGGGTCACACTCTGCCCATGAGGGCATAGTTTCCCTAATATCACACCTATTCCCTTGCTTCTAGTCATTAACCTATGGTATTTAGGGGAAATGCACTTGAGTCCATCTGGACAACTGAGTATGGGGCACCAATAGAGTGGCATCCAGATCCGGGAAGTTAAACAAACAAATTCAACACTTCTTCAAACATCATCCAAGTATCATTATCACTTAATATAAGTCTTAACCATATAATAATACATTATATGGTACCTTATCAGATAGATTAATCAATTTATTCAAAGATATAATATCTATACTCATTATATTTTATGATACTCATATCAAATTATGATTTTCTCGATATTATTAAATTCTATAACCTTCTATCTATATTATGCACTTGAGCTCAATGAAATGAATTGTACTCATCGAAATAAAATCCACATCATCTTAAAACATATTTTATAACCTTTAACAAAATTTTAATCTCTATATACTGATGGAATCAGTATAATTACTCTTTCACAAATGAATGCATTTCAAATCATATCTCCACTGGAAGAAACTCACGTTAAATATCCTTTTCGATATAAAAAATTGGAAAAATAATCCATATTCTTTTTTAATCATTCATGGAATCACCTTAATTAATTTTTCCTTATTTGTTATTTATTTTCCTTTAACATGTATCAAAAAGAATGGTAGTTCCAAATTCAATATTCAAGGTGATATCTAATCTTCACAACATAAACTCTACTAAACTTCGACACATATTGAAAACATTTCCTCTGAAATCCATTATACTTATTTTTCTCATCACATATTATTAATAATGTCATCTTCCTTGAAGGATTATTCCCTTATCAATAGATATTAACATCATACTAATTGATGAAAAATAGAACAAAATATTGAATTTCTTTAATAATCTCTGACCCCTTCATATTTGTTTTCAATAATAATATAGAAAATTCAAGTCAATACGTTTTCATTTATATTCTTATATATACCCCTTTTTAGAAATAGATATTAATGAAATAAAGGGATTTTGGTATGAATACTTTTAATGTAATTTTCCATCAACAATTTAACTCTATCTCTACCTGAGAAATGATCAATATAAAAAACAAGAGCGGCTGACGTAGAAAAATAAATTTCCATTAAAAATAAAAAAATGACGCAAAATCATAATTCCTTCATTATGGGAGTTCAGTTAGCCTTCCAAGATAATCCAATTTTGGAATATATTCTCTTGAAAATTAAAAACAAGAATTATTTCACCCATATAAATAATAGATTAAAATATTCAAAAACAACTAGTTGGTTTAGCCTCAGTAAATAGCTCTTTAATTTCATAAATTGTTATTATTTTTATGTTAGTGGTCAATTTAGTTTCTCCCACTAAATATTAAAATTTATTATTAATAAAAAATTATAATCAGTGAATATGTAATCAAACCTTTCCAACGAAATATCTTTAAAAACTTTTTGTAAATCATATATTGTTAGAAAAATAATTTTTCTATATGCTTATCTAACTCTAATTAAAAACGTTCACACCAAACCTTTCCTTATCAATACAGATCTTCATCCTAAAATGAACTTAAATATATAAAATTTGGGATGACGTATAAGATAGTTCCATTAAATCATCTATCTATATTTAGTAGTATTATAACATCTTTAATCCCACCTAAACAAAGTAATCAACTTGAATAGAATTAATAGAAAGAAAAAAACAATTTGTAGAAGAATAACGTGAAAATTCATTGATCCTTAGTGATAGAACAAAATTATTGAATTTATCTCCACTAAGATACTCCATTATTTTTATCCCTATTTATTTATTAACCCTTATAGATTTATTTTTAGAAATTTAAGAAATGAGTTTCCATAATTGTTGTTTCCACCTTCCTTTTCCCAACCATATCTTTGTGTGGGATCTCCTTATTAACATTTTCCACCAAAGAAAATTCATCTCCTATAGTAAGATTCATCGTCTTTATTATAATCACATTGTTTAAAAGTATGATTAAACAATCCATTGAAATATGTTCAGCCTACTTACACCTCCAACACAGTTCCACTATAATTATAGGGTCATCATTTCTAATAAAAATTAGATATTTATCTTATTCATGTGGTATTAATTTTTATATTAATACCATTATTTTTTTTCTCATTTTTATTTTAAATTTATAATTGAGTTATCCAAATTATCATGTATTAGTTAGAATCATTGTTATCATTCATTGAGTATCTTTATGGATTCATAGAAATGCTTCTCACCAAATCAATCTTATTATTTTCCTCATATATTTATTTTCTCCATTATTACTATATCATTATACTAATAACACCTACACAAATGGATTGTTTGAAAAGTATATGGTGTGAACTATTTTACCACAATATATGTTGGTAATTATTTTTGGGGTTTAATTCCTTGTAGTCATCTTGGAAATGCTTTTTTAATAGATCATGTTTATATATAACTGATAGAATACTTACCATTAACATTTATTTTAATTTTATTCATATTTTCATGAATTATTTATTTAATAATATTTGACACATTCTTGGTTATATTGAACAAGAATTAACAAATACTATGGCAACTCTTGTTGTAAATTCCATGAAGATGTTCTATGATTTCAAATCTCTTAGAGATGAAAAAATATTTCTATTTTCAATATATAATTTTCCGAAAAACATTTTCCACATGGAATAGGGTTCTATTTTCCCATAGTTTGACATATTATTCTAATACTCAAGTTCCCTCTCCATAAACCATCCATGTCACTGGAAATAACCAACTTATCATGTTGTTTTCATCTAAATAACATTCTATCCAGTTTTGATTTGTTATTGTTTTTATTGAATTTCACCCTCCATATAGACTTATTTCGTGGAATAAGTTATTTTAAAATTGTTTATATCCACCAAATATTTAGTAGTGAGTTTATAAAAATTTTTCTTCATCCATATTTTTCTACATTTTCAATTAAAACTTTTTCAATACATGTTTAAATATTTAGTTTAGAATAAATTTTCTAGAACAAGTGGTACATTATTCATATAGGTTGATATAGATTTATCATTAGATAATATAATAATATTATATCCATATTGTTGATTACATTCAACAAAAATATTCTAATCAAAATTTTTTTTATTGTTATCTATTCTCTATGTTTTTTGAAAAGGGTTAGAATGGACAGTTTCAAGATTCTTTTATTTCACGTAAAACTCAGAAAATATCAAATAATGATGGTTTCTCTGATATTAAATGAACATAAATATTCATTCCAAATATGTAATAGTATTTTAATATGAATTTCATGATCTTCATTAATTTGTTTCTTCGATAATATAATATTGTAAATTTTTTTAATATGCTTTAATTATAATTCTAGTTCCACATTTTTGACCTCAATGAAAGACTTTTTTCCTAAAATTCATGGAACATATATTTAAAAACAAACATTGATTCATATTATAAGTTAATTAATTTAATATTATCATTTTAAAATTTTGGTAACTTTTATTCCATATCCACATTCCTAGAACATATGGATCCTACTTACTTGGATATTTTTAAAAATATCAACAATTTCCCTACAAGACTATTTCAATCCCTTCATAATTATCTTTATGTTTGGTGATCTAATCATCTATACATTCAGAGGGAAAAATAAAATTTAAATATTTATTTTTTAAATGTTTACAATATTTATTTTAAAGTCGTAATTGATTCAACTAGTGAATATTTAGAAATTTTTCTTCCCTATTTTTATTGGTTTATTCTACATCTATGATTGTTCTAATTTATCAATTATCAAAGAATGTGGAATTAGTGATTTCCATATCTTCACTAATTAAGGATGTCTTCTGATAACAAGTTTCTCCAAAATAAAAATTTCCATTAATTATAACATAATTAACTCTATTTATATTAATTTTAAGTATTAGGGAGTCATTGCACTCTTAATTATTTTATAAGGCCTTTCTCAATTTCATTTATTCTTTTTTCTTATTATTCTTAAATTTCTAAGAATATATTTATGACCTAATTTTCGTGATTATAAACTCACAACTTTATTCAAATTATCAAATCATAAATCTTTTGGGAGTGAAAATCAAAACTTCAAATATCTATATTATTGAGATTCCAATCGGAGATGGAACCATTACTCTAATACCAATTGGTATTCCTCTAGGAACAGTGCACCACATTGAGAAGTAGGTGAATAATTTTGATTTTGATTTTTAAAATTTACACATTTCCACTCTATTTTATATCTATATATATATTTTGAATGGGCCACACACTCTCTCAAAACATACCATTGGATTTCATGTAAGAATATAAATAGCATAGAAAAACAAAAAGTTACATCCTGATTTGATAATTTTCTTTTCTTATAATGTGGATAAATAAATACCCAATAGGTTTTTAATATTCCACTAAAAATTATATCAACATTTATTATCAATTATAAGCCTCAATAACGGAATATCGTTCAACCCATACTCCCTCCAACAACTAGTTATAACGAAAGCACCAACTTATTTTTCTTCAAGATCAAGAACAAAACAAGAAATACTCTAAAAAACTATATTTAAATGGACCCATTATGACGTTTTATCAGTGTTGATGTATTATGTCTCATATAGATATTTTTTATCTAATCACTTTCCTTAATGTATAGCAATCAAAAGGTATATCTTAAATATTATGAATCTGAGTAATCTCATTTTTTTAAAGTATGAGAAGATGACTAAAAAAATGAATGGGAAACTGATTCTAACATACCAAAATATAGATTAATAATTTTCCAAATTCAAAACCAAATAAATCCTCAGAAACCACATATAATTTTTATACTCTCATAAATTCTCATTTAGATCAATACTTGTGCACCATAGTTGACAGCACACAAAGAATCGTTAATTCCAACGGGGAAAAAAATTAATTATTTATTAATTATATGAAAACAAAATAATAATTTGGTACTTGTAAAGTTTTAGTGTCTAATTCATAGAGATGATCCATATATTATTAGTTTATTGTGAAACTGAAATTAAAATTGATGGATTGGATTGTATAAAGGAGAAATGACATCAATAATGATTGGGTTGTGAATAAAGATAGGATACATTCAAAAATTAAAAAAATTCACGTTTGTTTGCTAGTTATTTAATTTATTAGTGTTTTATTCTAGTTTGGAGTAGGAAATTGGTTAATATGGATCCTTGGTCTGTGTAACCTACCCTAATAATGTAATTTCACCTTTGGAATTGTCATATTCATGGTGAAAACTCAAAAATAGGTAACCCAAAACCATATTTGAATACAACCAAAATATATTATATACTGTTCATAGAAAAACTAAGACAATTAATTAGTATAATGTATATTAATCCTCAAGACACAACAATGATCTTGAAATAAGAAAAGAAGATAAATTAGAATTGAATAAATTGAGTTGCATCAAACCAAAACATGAATAATAACATGAAATGATCCCTAAGTATCTCATTACTCTACAATCACATCACCTAGAACAGATATGAATAATAATTCATGCTAGGAATGATGAGAATGAGCATCATCAGTACACCAATTTAAAGGGTGGAAAAGAACGGTAGGAAGGAGTGAACTCGGATCGTCACTCCAAAATTTGGTGGTCACTCCTTTGTGTCTGTTGGCCTCTATTGGTCCAATAGTATCTTGGAAGGGTGGTTGAGGAAATTATTTATAGGATTTCCCATCAAAATCGTTGGCCCATTTCGCATTTAATTTTCTAGTCACTGAAAAATTCACAATGTGTAAATTTCTTACATGTTGGGTAATCCTGATATGTGTTTTCCTCCTTGTCCATGAAGCACACATGAATCTCATATGAACTATGACTCCTTTAATTATGTGAAATAAGACTCGTGACATGTAACTTCTCTTCACAGTGTGAAATATAATCATGAATTTTCCAATAAGGAAAATTCTGTTAGAAAAAAATCAAGATGTGTTATTATATTGCATGACATGTAATCATTTCATTTCAGTTTTTTCAGATTCATTCATCCTTAAAATTCTCGTGTCATGATACATTTCTTCCCTCACTGTGTGATAGTATATTTTAGTTAATATTTTAATCACTTTTGTTCCTTGTCTAAATATTCACTGAATCCTATCATAAACCTACATTCATGTTAAATTTCTTAGAAATTAGAATGAATATTCATTTAAATATAAAATTCAATACATTAAACATTATAAAATATATACATGAGATACACTTATAAATAAGATAATTCCATACATATCAAAATGTTTGCAATATGAGAATCACACACATATCGATGTTCTTTGATTATATTTCCAAATATAACTCTCTTTATGTACCTTTTCACATCCACTATGATAACCAATTTGTATTACAATGCAGTTCTATACATTTAAAAATTTCTTTATTTAGGAAAATCATTCATATGGAATAGAAATCCACTATTTTTTTAGTGTAGATTCAATACATTGTTGAATTATGAATATATAAAATAGGTGTACTATTACGCTTTTTTCCTTTCTAAATCATCCATTAAATTTATGTAACTCTTATATAGAATTTTTGATTTGTTCTTTTCAGTTTTTTTTTTTGGAATTTTAAACCTATTATGACTCCTTTGTCTAAGTCATTTTTCAAATATTGATCAATCTGAAACTCCATAATGTTTAGAACATAAATAAAAAGTTATTTTTATATATTAAGTATTAGAATAAATTTTTTATTACCATCAATTAAACATCAATCAACAATACATTAATTCCAAATCATTTCCAACATTTAAATAATCTTTAATGTATTTTGATGAATCTTTACTGCTTCAACCAACTTCAACACTTCTTCAAAAATATTATACTTATCTTATTCACATAACATTGGTCTTCACCACATGTTATTACATAGGATGGAAGATTATTAGTAATCTTTCAAAACATCTTCACATAGTTGAAATAGTTGTAATCACTATACTATATACAACACTTCTTAAATTATAATCTTATTAATATCCATAAATGAAATAACCTATAATCTAAATCATTCACTATAATCATACCTGATATCTTTATACTCTAATAAGAATCACCCAAATCATATTTACCCATATTTAATAAAAATTGAAAAATAATTCTTCATGAGTTAGTGAAAGAAACTCATATATGTTTCCCTAAATGAATGGAACTCGAAAAATATATCTAATTTAAGCATCTCACATTAAAAGGTAGAAACTCAATTTAAATATACATTCCCATATAAATAATTAAAAAACTCAACTATCTTCCTTTAGAATCATTCATGTAAAAACCTTAATTAATTCTTCATTCTATATTATTGACTATTCTTTATAATGGATATAACATAAGTTAACTTACAACTACAAGATTCAAGGTTATCTCTAATACTCCCAACCTCAAAACTACTAAACATTAACACATATTGAATCATTTCCATAGTAACGTATTTTTTTGATTCTAATTTACTGTTCTTGGTACTTCTTGTTCTATAAGTGTTTATCATCTTATAAAAACATATCGACACCAAAGTCCTCGACAAAGAAAACTACCTAACCCCAAGTGGGTTCAACAATGGTAACAATCCGATATTATCTATATGGTATAGTCTCTATCTCATTATTAGAGGTATGCATCATTGTTTTCATTACTTATGTTATAGTATCCTTACTCAATGGCAACATAAGGATGAATGTGTAATAATATAAGTAGTTAGAATAGTGTTAGAAGAAGTATGTAAGGTATTTGAAGAGGTTGGGAGTACATTAAAATGTGTGGATACTATAATATGATAGAAATATTATGGGGTATAAAATGTGTTATATATCAAATTAGGGTTAAAGGGGTTATGTTTTATTATTTATGTACCATATGATTCCATAAGTGTGCATTGTGATATAGGGATACTACCATCTTTAATACTATTAGACATTTTTATTCATATAAAAAAACTTGATAACAAATTAGATATCTAAAATAAAATAATTATTATGAAATGTCATGAAAATAATTTAATTGGGAAGACATTATATTTAATTAGTATTACAAATAATAATTACAAATCATTAAATTCTTATTTACTTAAATATATTTTAAATAAAGAAACATATTTCACATTCATAAATTTTAGAAAATTATATAATAACATATATTTTATTTTAAAAAAAATAATTATTTCTAGGGTATTATTATAATAATTATAATTATTTATATTCATATTTATTTAACTATACTATATATATATAAACATAATCCACATTTATAAATTTTATAAATTTAACATATTATTTATATTTTATTTTTATTAAAATAAAACAATTAAATAATACTACATATAATTATTAAAACTCATTACATCCATATTTATACAATAAAATGTTATTCAAAAGAAACATACACCCATACAATCATAGTTTTTATTCATTGGCCACATTTTTATCAATATTTTTCATTTACATTAACTCTTATTCTTCTTACTTTTTTTGTTCTCCATCCTTCTATATATAACTAATGGTTTATATATCTTTGGGGATAATAAAATTAATATTTATTGTTCATGGGGTTAATTTTTAGAGAATACTTCACCTTCACCACTCATACTAGACATAGCTTTCACTTTCATGTGGATAGAAACAAACCCCCTTTAATCTGCTATATCATCCACATAATATATCATTTTTTATTTGGAAGCCAATATAGATGTATTTTTTTCTTCATGATCACAAAAATTGACCAACCGATATAAGTTGAAAAATAACATTTATAATAAATCTTTTGTTATACCCCTATGAGTATTTATACACTTGCATTTGAATATCATAATTGAAAAATGAACATGACAATTAAACATAATAAAATATACCAAATTTATAAAGTATTTCAGATTTTAAATTTTCAATATACCTTTCCTTAGTCTTTTCAAATCTCCATCATGATTAACTATGTGAAATTTCACCCCTCCAATGTTTTAATTATTGAATTTCTAAAAATTATTCAATAGTCCATGTTCCAAATATGTCAAATATTTTGATATCTCAACTCCATTATCATCATTTATTGTCTATATAAGGGGATAAATAATATTATTAACTATATAAGATAGTTATCTAGATCATAAAAATATTTATTTAAATGTTACATGACTTGTTAAATAATCAATAATTTCATTATTAATAACTTTTTTTATCTATTAATCATTTTAGGATTGAATCATATGTTGTCACTTTGTTTGCTTCATAAATTCATTGTTATATGGATCAATGAGATTTTTGTAGAATAACTCATATCATTGTGCCAGTCTTAACTATAAAATGTTTAGTGAAAATGAATAGTCCTCCAATAAGATGACATTAGTTTTTGAAGATTTATGATTTATTGTTGGTCTAGTAATGACTTGTATTATCATCAATTCATCCAAATTGATTTATGATTTTTTATTGAATCCAGATACCTTTAATAGAAGGTTTGGAATTATTTATCAAGAAAACTAATTAAAATAGAACCAAATTGATATTTTTAATTTTTTTGAATATTATCTATTCAATCATATCCCCAATATAGAATTAAGTCTTTTGGAAAGAAATTTATATTAGTATAATTGTGTCTAAGATTCATAATAACATTCTTAATTATAAAAAATTATTCGAGGATATTATATTCAAAAAAAATCTTTTCAAAAATTCCAATAACATAGAGATTTATTTAATTATAATTCTGTGTAGGCACATTATATGGTATACCTATAATAGAAAATAAATTATTGAATACTTGGATTATCTACATAAATTTTTTGATTTCCTACTTCAACTAATTTAAAAAATGAAATTATTTACCTTGTTATGTTTTTACATATATATATAAAGATATAATTATCCACTAGTATATTATCATCATTATCGGGATACCCTAATATATTAAATATATAAATTATCATTTTAATATCTACAACATCAATAGGAAAAATTTAAATTTTTATGCAATGAATTGGTATTGGATGACCTAACACATCACCTGAACCACTATTCTGCTTGGGCTAAAGCACATTCCCAAATACCAGGAGATAGAAAAAAGTAACTGGGTATAAAAAAACATTCAATGATTTATCCCTAAAATAATAGTAATAATAATAAGGAAAAAATTATTTACAGAAATTTTGGAATTTTGTGTGTATATGTTGGGATTCCATGCATATGAAATAAGAAGTTATAAATAAATGAGAAATCCAAAAATGGAATAAAGAAACTAAAAAACTATATGATATATAATCAATGAAAGTGAATAATCTCATATTAAAACATAATCAATTAGAAAATTAAACATTCATTTTAAATAAATGAGTATAAGAATATAAATCATATTAATTAATAATGAAAATACTAAGAGTAAAATACAATAGGTCAATTTTTCCAATTCAAGGTCATCCCAAATTAAACTAATAATTTTAACACGTAAAAAATCACCTATGTATGACCAATGGACACTCAAAAAGTCTCATAACATGAATTGAAAGACTAATAAAATCAAATACAACATGATATCACAATAAATGAACTTATATGAAACATAAGATATATATATATATAGAGAAAAGTGTGTATATAGGGTGTGATCTAAAAAAAACCAACACTAATATATCAATGACTCTATGAAAATAATTTTATAAAACCTTAAATAAAATATAGTTTTAGTATATATTTAAAGTATTGTTTTCCACATAAGGAAATGTAAAGGAAAAAAAATAACATGCTAAAATTATTTTTATAATAGATCAACCCTTTTAATCAAAAATAAATTTGGATTCATCACACTAAGGAAACATTTTTAACACCCTAATGAAATGAAATTACAGTTTTATAGAAAGAAATTCATTCTCATTAAATCCCTCTCCAAAACCGTTTTTATAAACACATTATGCAGAAAACATTTTTGAAATATAAATCACTTCTAGAACACTAAACGCAATATTTTCAATTTATAAAAATAAAAAAAAAAATCGTTCATTGAAATTCATATTTTAATACCATTTTCATAATAAAAATTCCACATATCTAAACAAGTAAATAATAAAAGTATTCTAATGTTTGAATCATAATCTCAAAAGGAAATAATAAGAATAAAAAAATGATCTAATGGTTCAATAACACAAAATAGAATGAGGGGACATAATAATATTGAAATAGGAATCCTTGTAAATAATTAATCAAAGAAAATGCATCATGGAAAACTCACTAGGACCTAGCACATTATTATCATGGACCACATAACTCAATTTCTAATAACTACCAGATCTATTAAAAACATAACATAAATGTAATCCTTATCTTACCCTCTTGATCTCGCTATTATGTAACCCCTAGTAGAGCACAATCATTCCTAGTTAATTAGATGGAGTAAAATCTACAATGGTTGATAAATAATTTTGATCATCTATATACTTACCAAGGGATCCCATGAAATTAATAAATAGAGGTAAGAAAACAAGTGGATCATATATATAACACGTAGAAAAAAAAATAATGTACCAAATAAATCTCTTATCACCTCCATCACCCTCTCAATAAATATCCCCTTTACACTTATGTTAAACTATAAGATAATAAAACAAAAAACATCCCAATAAAGTTCATTCATATACAATTCATAATAAAAACTAGTGGATCAAAACAGAGAGTACCATAAAACCAATAAAATCATTTTCTTTCATAATGTTCTAATTGTGTATTTATAACCAACATGAAAGACCACATTACATCACCAATATTTTATAAACAATCAATTTAAATATTCTTTTTAAATAAATATTCTTCTTTTAAAACTTATTAGAACTTATTAAAGGATAATAATTCCTAAAAGAATAGAAAAAAGTCCAACACCCCCTTTTTATCAAACACGCTATTGAAAACTTGAAAGCAACCTTCAAAAAACCAATGTCAAAAAACCCTTTGGAAATCAAATTAACTCAAAAAATCCCATTTATAATTTACAAAAAGTATTTTCTTGAACATAATTTATGACATAAATATTACTACAAATACAAAGTAAAAATACTTTATTTGAAAGTATTAAAATCCATGATAAAATTTATAAACATATCAAGGTTATCTATTATAAGTATAAAATGTAACATATATTTTTAGAATGAGGAAGCATTTCATAAAATCTTAAGTACAAGAATAAAATAGAAACATATATCTACTCTATCAAAAATACACTCACCTTCAATGGTCAAAACCAAAAAAAAAAAGAGAAGACACCCTCTATAAACATTAAACAACCAATTCCCCAAGGAAAGATCATCCCAAAAAAAATCTATCTATTACAGAGATTATGGTTCATAGTATGAAAGTAAAATTAATGGAATGAAATAGAGAGAAGAGGAGAATAATAAAGAGTGTCTTATTATTAAAATACACGTGGAAACCAAGGATATGGAGCTTGAAACCAAGGGGAATTAGATGAGGATCTCCCTTAATATCTATCTGGGCCATCTATGTGAAATAAGAGGTAAAAGGTGGGAATAATGAGTTAAAATTTAATAATTAAAAAATTGAAAATCGACATTTAATTAATATGGGAAGTCACATGATTTGTTTGAATGATTTACCAAACTATTCTATAGTCATGTAGAACCTGCTAGAATAAATATGAAACTCTACATGGTTTGGTAACATGGTTTACTAAACTATAATCCAAATGTGCATTCCCCACTAAAATTACTTACAAAAATCTACATAGTTTCTATTTAAACACATATGGTATACTAAAACCCTGAAATAATGTTATACCTCAAGGAAAATCCTATATCAGATTCATTTTCAGGGTTACTACTGACCATGTGTTTACCATATGGTAACTATGTGACATTACAAAAACCGTTGAAAGTTTAAAATAAATGTTTTAAACTCCTCAAAAATTTTAAAATTGATAATAATTAAATCACATATAATAAAATAGTGATATGAGGGTGTCTTAATTCTCCCCAAAATGTCACTTTCTACTCTTAAAAACCCATTGATAAATTTGGATCATAATAAGATATAAAATACCATCAACCCTTTATAAGTTATGTATAGTTTATTGTAAAATTAATGGAGGACATACTAAAAAGGAAACAATAGATTTTAGGAAACTCATTAAAACTTACAGAGTAAATCCTTACACATCTTCAATCTATATAAAGAACCACTCAACCAATCTTCAAGAGATAAATGCCTAAGGATCATGGAGACATATAATAGGACTCCCCGCTATTTAGAATTTATATAAATAGTTAAATAAAGCATATACACCCAATAAAAAATGTGTTTCCAAAATAACAATGTCTCTATAAGTATGAAAATAAATGATACTTCTTCCCTAAACACCTAGGTTAACCCCAATAATCCAATCAATAAGTCCAAAAAAAGTGGAAACTAAAGGAATAAAAAAAATTATCACAAGGAAAATATAATCAACTAATCCATCATTATCATACCCAATAAATATAGAAGAGACACATTAATCCAAAAACATACCTCAATTAAGAATAGGAATTTGATCTTACCCTAGATCAAGAGATGAATGATATAGTTATCTTGGGACCTCTCTCTTAACACCAATATAATGTGAACCCAAAAAATAAACTAATAACCCATTAGAGAATAATATATGTTAGGTTAACACCCATCCTAATTGATCAAAACAAATAATCAAGGATTCCCATGAATATCTCAACAAGATAAAAACCAAAAAAAATTATAGAATCACAAAGAATACAAAATAAGTAATATGAAACCAGTAATTCATAATAATAACTCAAAAATAACCATCACTATTTATGAAATCATCAAGGATACACCAAATGAAATAACCAAGAAAAAATATTGTCAAAAGCACAAATATTTTCTAAACACACTATCCATGAGTCCCAAAATAACTGTTAACATCTTTATCCAAATCTAGATCATACCTGAGGCTTCTTATTATAGTTCAAATCATAGAACTTATAATGAATTTATTTTCATATATGATTAATAAATGCCCTAAAAATTCATAATATAGATTTTTTCCCTTGAGATACAAAAGTATTGGAGTAAAAATATCCTAAAATGCACAAATTCTAATCTCATTCCCTTCGAGTATTACCAAATTAAATTTCATCTATGACCATTTAGATCATTCCCAAACATGGATCTAGGATAGATTAAAATAAAAATAATATGTGGTTATAAAAAAAAGCCTTTTAAAATGAATCATGATTTTAAAGAGTCATAGGTGACTATATAACGAAAACGTAACACTAAATCCAATAAACAAACACCACAATTTCGTTCACCTTTAAAGATTCAAGAGATTATTGAGATTTGAAGTTTTCTTCCATCCTCTCACTCCATGTTTTCACCTCAATTCAAACTTGATAAATATAAAGAGTTTTAGTGAAATAATTTATGAATTTGAATAGAACAACATGTAATTCAACCACCACTCTATTCATTGTTTGGGAAGAATCAAAAACTGATAGAGTCACGCCTAAATAATGAAAAAATCACCTTAATGATATTCCCCATGATATAGACCTTCCACTTTTAATCAAGACATATTTTGGAGTCATACACTAAATAACATGAATCGTGAACCCATACAATTCATTCTCTCTACTTTAATTAACAAATTCCTCATTGAAACAAATGCACATCACTATATTTTAGGATTACTTAATTAATCAAACTACTAAAATCATTCCATTATTTTATGACATATGCATTAAATAAAGAGTTTACAAATCATTTCAAAAAGAATATCTATTTGGAAAACAATCTATCCTTTGAAAACAATTCAGCATACATATAAAACTAAACAATATGATTTCATTACTCATTCACAAGTATAAACCCTAACTTCTTCCATAAGTTAATCCAAAACATTTATAAAAATCCATCTTTTATTTAAATACATCTCTTTAATTTTTTATGAAATAAATTAGTCTAATAAAATAAAAAATTTATTAGAAAAATATATTATAATTGAAATCCATTAACACATAAATCATATATTATAGTTTCAAAACTAAAATATTACATGATATTACTCATTCAAGTAATCAACTAAAACTAGTTATTAAATTTGAAATATTTTATAAATTCCATTATCGCACAAAACTAACCATTTAAACAAAATCATAAATAAAAAATAATATGGAATGTCTAGAAAAAACCACTCCAAACTCATTAACAAAATTACAATTGGGTGGTGTAAAAATATTTTTAAATCATAGATTAATATTCAGTTTTGCCGAAACCAAGGTTTCTCTATAGATTAGGGTACTAAACAATTAGTTGTTAGTTTTTAGTTATAAAGGTGGTGGGATTTAGATTGTTTTACTTTAAAATAAAATTGAGTAATTAAAATCATGTTGATGAAAGACTATTGGTTTGGGGTTAGTTATCCAATTATAATATTATCATAGTCTTCTAAATAGTTAAATATTATTTCTATTAACAAATTAATGATAGGTTCTATAATTACATTACCCCTCACCCTCGGTTGAATTTTTTTGTTATGTCTTTACATGATAAATTTTTTTTCATGGATTATAATACTTATTATCTGTGTAAAATGGTATCAAGGACACAAAAATATAGTCATAGCTTGTTTGAAAATACTTGATTAGGTTTCGTGTTTCCTTAAAATCCCTTGAGTGTCCCACTAACATCACATGAATTCCCTCAATTTCAAAGAACATATCCCCTCAAAATATTGTATTATTTTGTATATATACTAAACTAAGTAGAGGGAGGTAAATTATTTCTTAAAAAACATATAATAAACAGAAATAAATCAAAACAAATTGCATTAAAAATTATAAAATTCCATTGAAAATATGAAATAGTTAACATAAGATTTATTTTTTCATTTAAATTTTAATGTAATGATTATAATTATATTTCCTTGAATTATCTTATCACCCAAGTTTCTTACCCCTCCTTGTGAGGGATTAAAGTGGGGAAAAAGAATAAAAATTAAATATAGAAACAAATAATTCCATAAATAAAACAAGAAAACTTATAAACAGTTTCATCATAGCACATCCCTCCAACCATATTACCTTATTAACTTTTCTCCTTATTATAGATTCTTCTATTCCTAGTTATTTTATTAGTAAAATATTTTTAGATCATTGCTTCTCTGAATTTTTAAAAATTTCCTTTTTCTTGGGATTATCCTTTACTATCATCATTCAACCCACCAAAAAGTCCACAACATCCTTTTTATATCAATCAGTTGACCAAGTTATTGACCAATTAGTGAGATTAAAAATATTGAACATAATCTATGGGGAATATTTTCATTTGATTTTATTAATGGTTATGTAGAGACATTAATCTCCAGGAATCCGCACAGATGAACATTAGAAACTACCCCTAAAACATCATTTTTTGGCTAGTTTTCACAATGGTATGAACTTTAAAAAGTTTATTGAATATACTTATGAGGTGTTAAAATTTATTAACTATTCATGTTATATATTTTTAATTGAGGATTCAATCTTATGATGTTTTATAATGAATCTTATAATTACATTTTTTATCCTTATGAAGTTCATAGTTCATCCTTATAAAACATTACAAATTTCAATTACTACATATGTTTTAACCATGTTAAGTATTCTCAAACCTTATGAAGAAACATGAAAATTATGAAGTTCATTTATATAATAAAAGACTAAACCGTACTATAAAAAATACACCCTTATGAGTATTATTTAAGAAGCTTATTAATTATTACCATTTCAATTCCTTGAACGTTAATTTCACTGTATAATTTCCAAATTTCATCTCCACTACACTATCATGATTAGATTCCATAAAAATAACTAAAATAAATAAATATCTACCCATCCATTTATTCCAGAAATAAAATAATAGAAAATTTTTCAAATTTATCCATTTTATCAATTTTAAAAAATAATAAAAAAATTCAAGGAAAATGAACTTTAATTAAAAAACAATTTATAAAATATTGAATTACTATACATAGTGATATAAATTAATTGAATATTAAACAAATATAATGAATTTATAGACTCTTCCAATTCCCCCACATTTTATTCTTATAATCTAGAATAGTGGTTTCAAAAATTTTATCTAAGAATAATTTAAAACACTTTCCAGTGTGAGTTCCCTTTTCAACACCCTGCTTGTAAATATTATTTTTCCTTCTTAATGTTCTTAATTTTATATCAATCGGGATTTAAATTAAATTAATTTCCAATTAATCCATCCTCCAATTCTCATTTAAAATTACCATATTATAATTCCATTACTGAAAAATCATGTATGTATATAAAGGAACATTCATATCTTTCACAATAGGATTTTTGAATTTACAAATATCTACCTAATTATTCAATTACATATATTTATTAGTACTTTTTAGGGTTGTTCTATGGATAATGGGATGGAAATTTAAAATGTGAAAAAAAATTGTTTACATAAATGGGAGGCTTGGCTCTATCTTGAATCATAATGCTTGATTTATAGTCTTCCTCAAATAATAGAATCCTTAATGACTCTTATTTATAGTGGATTATTTATTAAACCTATTGAATTTTTAGGATATATAAGACATTAAATATTTCATAAATAGTAAAAATTTATTCTATTTATTTCATTCAATGGATTTTTCCCATATTTTTTAGCTCAGTATATAATTGAATTTTAATGGTAGATATATACTATTGATTTCCATTACAAAATGTTAACTTCCTTAACCCATTTTTGGAAAATGTTTTCCTTTAATTTCATAAAACTATAATGATTTATGGGGCCTCTCTCAAGATATTTTTGGAAATTTATCAATCATATTCGTTAATATAGCTCAAATGTTTTATCTTGTAGTGTTATATAGTTCAGTTAATATTATTTAACTCCCACCCCATAATTTAGTTCAATAATTATTCATATGTTATATTATCGAGCTAGGTAGTTAGCGTTTTTGGTTGTGTAATAATACCTCCTTACAAGGTCATTCATTGATTCTAAGGATTAAAAGGTTATGATACCATGAGATGCTATAGTGGAATTCCATTGAAATGTGGTTCTATTAAAATTAATATAATTCTCCAATCATGTATAGAACAAGGTACTTAAGTATAAATGGTTTTTACTAGATTACTCACCATGTTAATATTATTCAGTCATGTCTTGGTTCTCATTACATATGAGGGCATTGTGGGAATATGTAAAATTGGTTAAAATGCCTCTTAGGTAACTGATTTAAATGTTGGGTAGTATTTCATGGAATAATACTAAAAAATATGTGGTCTTTTCATGAATTTCCCTCATTTAGATTTTACAAAAACCTTCATTTTTTGTATTTCCCTAAATTTATTTCTTTGTTTAAATAAATTTCTAATTATTTTCTTATGTATAAAATTTTCAAAGGAATTTAGAATGATCGCGGTATGTTTCAAAAGAAACTAAACTAGAAATATAAACAATAAAATTAAAAAATACAAACAAATAATTTAAAATGAAAAAATGTAAATTTCCTAAAATATACAGTTTCCATCTTGACCAGATAGTGATATATTACTTATTATCACCTTTATAATTGTGAGTCACATTTTTTTTGGGTCATAGGATCCCATCATTAAATTATTATTTTATTATTATATATTTTAAATTTGATTATTCAAATCATACTTAAAAATAATAAATTTCACATTGAACCAACTGGAAGGCCCATCTATATTTTTATATTAAAATTATATAGACTAATATAAATTGGAAAATTTTCTTTTTATAGGATTTATATTTCATTGGGATAGAATTTATTCCATTGGACCAAAGGATAGATTCAAGAAAAATAAGTCCTACATAGGCCATCAAATTAAAGAAAACCTAGCTCATGCAGATTATGCCACTTTAGGGTAATTGGAAAAAATCATGGGAATATATAATAAAAATTAGACTGTTACTCTTACGTTAAAGATAATACTCAAAGGAACACCTTTCCATTAAATTTCAATTCTCCATTCAAAGAATAAGAATGTCTACCATACTAATAAATATGAGGTAAAATTCTTCCATGGAAAGAACACCTACCCCTAGAATCCTTAAATATTTTGGTCACTTTCTTGTGTTTTTTGTCAAAAAATCATATTATACCTAATTATAGGATTATAATTGATTATAGGTACTTTTTTATAGTTATTTATATTTCATTATTCATTTTTGGATACCTCCCCTTCCATGGTGTTCTTAAATCCTTGTGGTAATCTAGTTAGGAACGTGATGTAATTCCCATAATCTATTTTTTTATTGTTTGAATGATATTTTAAATTTTAGTTGTTTATGTTGTTTTACATCATTATATCTTCTTTTTTAATTTATTTATGTACTATTATTTTATACACAAACTCACATGATCATGTTTGGGGGAACCTATTCATGTGATGTTTCACACACTGTTCACCACTTCTTCTTCCCCATTTCAATTGTGGTGTTTGTATGGTTCAAATTTTTAGATTGAATTAACATAAAAATTTAACTATAAATTTAAATTTGTGACATGGTGTCACATAGAAATAACATATAGACCTAGACATCAGATTTATTTTCTTATGTATTTTTGTTGTTAGTATTACTTATGATGTCAAAGACAAATAACCAAGTCAATGGTGGTAGCAGGTGAATCATTTTTCTTTTCTTTGTCAAACCATAGGAGTTATCCTTTTATTATCTTAATAAAATCATGGTTCTAGGTGTGAAAACTGGGGATAAAAATATAAAAACCCAACATCATGAAGTGATAAAATATGAGTAATATGAGATTTCCATTGGTTGATCAAAATCAGTAATCTTATGAAATTATATTTTTAGTTTAGTGTTTTTTCATTTATTCTTTGTACTTTATCTCCAAAACCCCCATTTAATGAAGACCCCCCCTGCATTTTTAATAATTAATTAACTATTTTATATTTATTTATTTAAGGCTTTTTTTAGACACAACCTAGGTCTCATGTTATAATGCCTAAATTTTACTAAAAATAGGCATCTAATTTGATGCGCTTGACAATTAGATCAAACCATGGTGAAATGTTTAGCAATCCACAATTAGATATTTCCCCTTTATTTATTTACCTTTTTCCCTCCCCCACCTTACCTTATTTATTTATTTTATATTTTTATCTATTGTCTCTATTTTATTCTATCTTATATCTAGTTTAGTAAAATAGTTTCATTTTATTTTTCATTCATTTCACATTAATTTTCATGTGTGTATTCTTTTATTTTCATCTTCTTGAATCTTAAAAAAATGACATCAATATTTCATGAAATGATCTAGAAACGAAAAGTTACAAGATATTTACCCATAAATTTATAAGACAATCCACTCAAACATTAGGTCATCAAGATTAGAATAACGTATTATCACTAAGGAGACTACTTTGGAACCTCAATTAGACTTAAAATAATCTATGAATAGACCAAATCAAACCCCTAGAAATATAGATGATAATTATTGATCCTTAAAATAACTAACCAACTCTGATGTGGAATATTAACCTACAGACATCAAATTTCCTAATGAAGTAGCCAACTTGGAGAAAAGATCAGGATTTATAAACCTACATCCTCATTTAAAAGGACTTATAGGTGAGGAACCTCACAAATAACATGAGGTGTTTTACATAGTGTATTCCACTACTAGACACAAAATGTTCTTGGTGACCTCATAATTTTTATGGATTTTTCTTTTCCCCTTCATGGTGTAGCCAAAGACTGTATATATTATCTACATATCATATTTGGTGGCTATAATGACCTTAAATAAATATTTCTATAAATTTTTTTCACTTCCTCCTAAACTAAATGAATTAGTAAATTAATATATTCTATTAAGAAATCACAAAGAGAGACCTTTCATGAATACATGGAGAGATTGAAAAGTATTTTATTTGGTTTCCCCCACCACCAAAGTAGTGAACTATTATTTAAATACTCTTATGAGAGATCTATCCCCATGGATCATAAGTTTATAAACGTTACATATGTTGGTGATCGAGTGGATAAAACTAATACTTAAACTTGGGATTTATATACCAAAATGGTTCAAAATGATGAAAAATTTTATATGAATGTGATAACACCCACTATAGATGTTAATTAGGTAATCCATTCATCCCTAGAAAATGATAGATATAAAACCTGATGAAATACATAGACTTTTATTTCAATTAGGTTAGATTTAATTTAATTGACACTCTCAACTCAATCCTTTGTATTGTGGTATTTTTACTAATAACACCCATTTCTATGGTCAATGAACTAAAGTTGAATATTCACTTGAGCATTTTGTAATACTATTACCTTGGCATCTATTCCAACAAGAACCACCCATAAAGGAAAAATAATTTGGGTAAAATATAGACCATGGGTAGTAATAACAACCACATTATTGATAAGGAGGAACATAATTCTACCTTGAAAAAAATTGGATATCAACAAGCCTAAGGTATGAAACAATCATATTATTAACCTTCGAAAAATCCCTCCATGTTATATCTAATTTAAAACAAGCCTCAAGAACATTATAAGGAAACTAGCCTTCCAATACCTCTATTACCAATAGAAAACTCAATAAGAAATTCAAGACCAATGGACTCTTGTGAGACAACTTGAAAACATCATTAATGAGATAAAGATTCATGGTTTTATATAACTACCTTCCCAAAAGGATCAAAATTATAATGAAAATGGTATACTATAATCTATTACACTTATTTTTGTAAATAAAATTCTCTTTATAATTATTTTATATAAAAGGTATGTAATCCTCATGAAAAATATCTTTCTCAATCCTGAAAATAATCATGTAATTATAATAAAAATCAAAAATTTAATGAAAAATTTTAATTAGTATTATACATTAATAATATGGTAATTTACTTTTCCCCAATGAATCTATCAATTTAATAAAACATTACATAATGAAATTGATAAAGATATCATTAACACACTAAAAAAGACACAGGTTAATATTCCTCTCTTGTATATTGTCAAATAAATTTCACACTGTAAAAAAAATTATAAAATATTTTTTCACCCACTGATGATGAATGAAGGAGAATGATACATTAAAACTTGCAAGGAATGTATAGACCTTTATAAAACAAGTAATTCTAAAAAAATCACGGTATCTTCAAACATTACCAATACCTTTCACCATAACAGATACTTTATTTTATTATGTAATTATTAATTTCGATACTTAAATTAGTGTGATTTCTCACTTGGCCTATATATTTATATAGGTTGTAGATCTTCAACAAATGGGTCTGGATAAATAATCAAACTAGATCACAACACACTGAAGAATAGTGATTGTGGATGTCCTTATGTGAGTGAAGAATCTAAACATCCTTACATACTTTTACTTAAATCATATGGGAGATAGTTTAACCCAATGACATGTTCATATAATAATTAGAATAATAATTCATAAAGTAGTGAATATAATTATAAAAAATTACAACGAGATAGGTTTCATAGGGTTTTGTGTAAAAAAATAATTTTATAATATCTTGTATTCTATGAAACACATAGCTGAGTAGCACACCATAGTTTTTTATGGAAGTAAACCCTAAAGATAGATGCACAAAAAAATTTTTCCATGGCCCACATTTTTATTCTTATTCCTCTTATTCATTCATTGCTTGTTTTTATAGCACTTCATGATTTCTGTTTTTTTTTGGTTTGGAAAAAAATTATTTGTGTATTTTAATTGATTAGTTTGTATATTCAGAGGTACCCATGACCATAGATTATTCAATAAATCTCATTTAAATTGATTATATTTACATAGATAATAAGAATGAGATGATAAGTAGTGTAATTGAACTCACTCCACCCATATTCATTTCCTCAATCCAAGAACCCCTAGTGTTGGAACTAAAACCACTTCCCTCTATCTTAAAAATTTTGACATTAGGGTATTCACCAATTTCTAATTATTATTTTCCAAAATCTATTTATAGTGTATGAATCAAGATTAATTTGATTTTTCAGAGTGTTTAAATGTAAGATATGATGGAAATTAGATGATATTCCAAGGATTATCCCATCTATCCCCATGCACCACATAAATTGAATGGATGAGGTAATCCCTGTAGGTTATGCTTAGTGTTAGTTAAATCACACACACCGTAAAGTGTGATTATCATTATAAGGATATTGTATGTGTAGTGGTAAAATATGTAACATATATATTATGTAATATAAGTATTAGTTGAATTTTGGGATTATATTTTTACTCTACAAATTGATCTCATGTTGTTTTGTTTCACTGATTACGATTGCTCTCTCATAATTCAAATATCACCTAACCTCGTGTGTTTTTTGCTAATTGTTTAATTTTTTATTAGTTTCTTATAGTTTAAAAAATAAATTATTAGATCATATAATGTGAATTTATTTAGTTCATTTATTGAAATTAATTAAATGAATAAGGTAATGGATAGATGTTTTTCTAAGAAAAACTGCACTTTTATGGCTAGTGTTGTCATCTTTGAAATGTTGTCCATTCACAATGGTCATGGAATGGGTATAACCCAATAAAATTTATATTATGGAGTTATTGAACAATGAGTATGAGTATAGAAGAACTTTTTTTAATAAAATATAATTAATAGAAGAGTAAAAAAGATTTTTATTGTAAGAACAAAAACATTACAACAAAAAGAGGAAAAGAATATAATTTTGGAGGAGATTCTAGATTTATAGCTTCCCTCCTCCAATGGTGAATTTAAATGGAAATGAAAAAATATCATATTATATAAATACTACAATAAACTTATAACCCCATAAAAATGAGAGAAACACCAATTTATAGAGTAGAGGGTAGTCTATGTTTTAACAGGTTTCATGTGTGGATGTGGAAATTCAGCCAAATAATTTATGTCAAATTGCACCACCTATTTGACAAAAAAACTCATGAACAAGATTTAAATATATAAAAATTATTTTTTATAAATTGGGACTTCAATAGTATCTCCAAATTTTGTAACAATCCATGCATGGATAAAGATGTTGTTTCCTAATCATAGAAGTGGTGTCCAATCTAGAGAGTCCAATCCATATTTGACATCAATGCCCATTTACTCAAAACAAATTCACAATTTAGATCATATTTCAGGAATGAATGCCTTATCCCATTATGTTAGAAACATAGTTACAAAATTTTATGTTGAAATAATACTAAAAAATATATTTATGGTTATAATCATATAATGCGCTTTAAAGGGAAAAACTGGAATTATCATCAAATTTTCAAATGAATGATCTAATCCCATCATTTTATAAATAAAAATATTTAACAAAATTTTAGTAAAGAATGGAATTTAATATAAATAAAATATTTAATAAAATTTTATCTTATGAATGTTAGAAAAATTTATGTTAGCTACTTAGTTATTATTGGTATCATTTATCCCGTATCTAATAGAAAATGGGGTAACCCCATGAAAATTATATCTTAGAAAATTTTAATAATTATAGAATTAATTTAAATTATTAGTTTATTCTTAAACATGTTTAAAATAGATGTTTTCTCTATATTTACTACCTCTATCTAAATACATCCATGTGAAAGTGCCACTTTCCCTTCCCTTTATTTGATCAAATATTCGAAATATCTATTTTTAAGCCCCATTATTTTCTCCTTAATGGATATTCGGGTTATTGTCGAATCCATATAGCCTAAAAAGATCCATGAAATACATTAATCGCCTTTTTATTCTTCAAATTTTCATATATTAGGATACATTTTCCTTCTAAAATTCATCATCCACATTTCAGCATTTTAATGTGAGTATTTTTTAGTACTTTGATATTTATATGGATGTTTTATGGATGATTTTATAGTTTATTTATCTTACATTGATTATTTCTTGGTACACCTAGTTTTTATCCTCCAAATTTTCATTGAAAAAATTTATGTAAATTTTTTTTTGTAATTCCATTTTCAGGGTAGAGGTGGGCATAATTCATTGGAATTTCATTTCTGGTGAAGGAATTCAAGTTGATAAATTAAAAATTAAAATAATTTCCTCTCTACCATATCAAAAATTTGTTTTTATGTGTGATAATTCTATGTTCATCCTTGTTTTTAAATATAATTCAATAAATAGTTTAGTAATATCACACATCCTATGTCCCCATTATTATAAAAATATATATGGTGTGTTTTTGATGAAAAATTCATTAATTCATTAAAAATGAGTCTTGTACTATCAACCGACCAATTTTGATCTCCACATTGAACCCATGTGTGGAAACTTTAACTTTTTAGTTCGATAAATTTTTTCACAAATGGTTTTGATTGATCCCCATGTCATTATTAATTCCACGTTCGCCCTTGTCTCTTCCTAGGAAAAATACATGACCACTAGAAATGTACTCGTTTTTATTATTTTTACCATTGAAAAAAATTCATATCAACTTGATCTTAAAGTAATTTTTTTCCTGATTATGAAATATGTCATTTTCTCTTTATGAATCTAGGGAAATACCTCACCACATGTGGTGTATTATCCTCCCCAAGGATTTTGGCATAGAGATTCTAACTAATAGAGGGTAAAAATTTGTAGCAGACCACATTAGTATGATTTCCCCACTCTTGGATCACTATATTGACTCATCCTTCCATATCTAATAGTTCTTCCTTGATGAGAACCATTATGATGTAGTGGATCATACCCTATGGTTTGATGATGTTGTGAACTTTTTAGCACCATCTAGAGTCCCCAAATATTTTATCACTTCATTATCCAAAATAATTAAGCATGATTTATTATGGTACATTTGAGGTAACCTGTAACGACCCAAAATTTCATGAATGGAAATCCATCATGATCTAATTAAATGTCTCATTATTTAAACTGTTTTGTTAACTTATTTTCTTTCATGCTTTTGATTTTTTAAAATATCGTTAAGAAATGTGACTATTGCTAATATAGTCATCGAACAGTGATCACATGATTAGTATAAATATTGGACTTTAACAAATCATATTTACTCAGATAAAGGAAGTGATGGCCTCATCCAGTTGACCTTCCCAATATGAGGACCATTTTTAGGTGCTCGGAAAGGAGGTGGAATCTTTGGGAATCGCTGTGGACCAAGCCCAAGCCGAGCATGAACATGTTAATCTTGAGTGGAACCGACTATGCGAGATGTCAATGTTAATAGAGATTACCACCCGAGCGATGTTATCCGAGCCACCCCAAGAGTTGTTCCCCATCGCAAACCTAACCCTTCGGTATTATGTAGGTGTTATAAGGGGTTATGTAACAATACCCTATCACTATGACTATGTACATTATTTTTGTATAAAGAATTTTCATTCATTATATTATTGTTACTTTGTAAATAGTTTTTAAAGCACAAATAGTATTTTTAGTTAATATTCAACTAGAAAATCTATTTTGATGAATTAATGGATTTTTGAATTAAATAATATTTTTATAAAATATTAGTATAATTAAATTAATTTTTATTAAATATAAATTATCATATGATTTTATGAATGAAATTGTAATTTTTAAAATTGTTTAAAAGCCATTTTTGTCAAAACCCATTAATTTTCAATAAATGTCAGTTATTATTTTAAAATTAAAAATTAAAATATTTTGAAAATTATTTAAATAAAATGAATATTATTTTTGGAATCAAGATGTCAAAATTATATACAGGTGAATTTTTCATAATTTTCTGATACAGTCGAATTTTTGGGTAAAAATTAAATATCGTTTAAATATATAATGTGTTTTATAACATCATTATGACCCAAAAGTGATGTAATAAAATAGTGTAAATGATATTTTCGGCCAATATATGTTTTACCATTAAAATAATTTTATTTTAGGTTTGTTTGAATTATTTTACAAAGTTTTAGTGGACCCTCAATGACTTATAAAACATTTCATCTTTTTAAATTGTTTTCATTGAGAGTGTGACTCTACTCCACATAAGAACCATCAATATTTTAATATGTTCATACATCTTACTTATAAAATATTTTCTCCCAATACAATTTTAAAAAAACCATGGGCAAAAAACATGGGCTGGATTGTGGTATTGATTAGTTTACAGTGTGCTGATCCAAACCTAAATATTATAGAATTCCATCTCCTTTTCTATATAAACCCACCCAAGCTCCTACATCCTCTTCACTCAAATAATTTTTAGTTCAACCAAAACATACCATCCTCTCTCTACAATCCTCCCAAGGTTCCCCAATATCCCAAGAATCCTCTCTCAAGCCTCTCCCAAGGCTCGGTAATCACACTTCCAAGTAAGGGATTTCCTCTTTTCTAATTTTTGTCTCAATTTCATTATGTTGTTATGCCCATTTTTCAATTATAAATGTTGAGGAACGATTACAAACCACCCCCATACTTCTCTCTAGATGTTTTATGGATGATATACCTTTTTATCTCTCATTAAATGCCCCTCTTGTACACCTGTTACCATGCCAATACTTCATAAAGAATCTCTCTCCTCTCATTTACATTTATGAAATTGTAATGTATTGTGAATATAAATTACATTACTTATGTTGGGTCATGTATCTCTATGACCCCCTTACTATCCATTTCATGTAAATATTATGTAACACCAATTTATCTATCATCAACCATTTTTATGCATTCCTATGTCACACCGTTACACTGCCAAAATTACACCGTGATTTTCCAAGCGAATGTCATTGTGTATTGAATATCATGCCCATTTCCCTGTCAAGGGTATTCACCTTAATGCTCCTTTAATTTTTTATTATAGTGTTTGATGTATGAATTCCACATTTCTTTATCATTAAATAAATTATGAGTTTTAATGAATCCATGTTATATAATCCAAGTGGCACATTTATGCATGAAATGAAATGTTTAAGAAGGGTGTGCCCTGATGGATCTCCAATGCATTGGGTAAAGATTAATATCATGATATTTCGAGTGAAATGATGGTTTACTCATGATAATTAAAGTTATATTAGGGTTTAATCATTCTAATTCAAGTGAAATTATGTTTTACTCATGATCTATGTACAATGATCCTTGGGTCATGCTAAAATCATGTTTAATGTTGTTGCCACATTTGCATGTTATGGATATCATGCTTTATCATGAATTTAGGTTATTGTGTATCTTGTGCTCCATTGATATCCCTATTTTCTAACATGTACTGTATTCCTCATGTTATTCATTGTTTATTCCCTTACAGATCTTTATAGCTCACACTTTTCTCATGCATGTCCTCAGGTTATCCTATGCAATGCTAAGTACGAGGGAATATAGTGGTCATGTAAAATAATTTTTCAATCAAGATGTTTTATTTAATGTTTTATGTTGTTATGTAATGATCCTAAGCCACAAAGATACTATACCTCTCGATATTATATGTTATATCAAGTGATGTTTATGTAATATATCATGTTTAAGTGTGTAATAAAGAGCAAGTTTTTCATAGTTGGTATTAGAGGATAGGTTTATTTATTTTTTGGATTAGGATTATAAAACCCTAATGAAGACTTAGAAATAAGAATAAGTATAATAAAAACATACCAAAGTATTGGTTATTATTGAATAAGTGGTTTATCGAAAAAATACATCCATATATGGATCGAGTAGGTAGTGGCGGCTCTGGCACAGATGTATCCTAGGGGTCAAACCCGAAAACACCTCTTTGAGGTAGACTCGAACAGGAACTGGTGCATGACAATGGGCCTTATTGAACCCTTGGTTATGACACTCCCATGAGATATTCTTTGGTAAATTCACAAGCTTAGTATGAACAATTATTAAGGAAAAAAATACTCCTAAGAATATATGTTGGAAAGTAGATCATGGATAACATAGATTAAAGCCTATAGATTCATAAGATAGGGAAATAAAGGTATTGTGTGTGTCATATATTTTGTCTGTGGATTACCCATTATATGTGACCACTAAATTTCCTTTTATTCAGTAAATAGGAGGACTCGGGCTAACAACCGGTGTGAAGATCAATGTGATGACTGGTCAAATGAGATGCCCAATATAACGGGAGAAAGAATAGAGAACATTGTCTAACTTCACTCTCAGATAACTGAAGCTTCTAATAGAAACATGGGTCAAGAGGAACCCTCAACCCCCCCCCCCAGAAATAACAAGTCGCTATTGAGAGCTTCAGGAGACAAAGGCCTCCTACTTTTAATGGATCATTTGATCCCTCAATCACTGAACAATGGATCAACTCCATTGAAAATATCTTCTCCATCCTTCAATGTAATGAACAAGAGAAGGTTCACTTATATGCTTATCAAACGGAGGGTGAATATGATCAATGGTGTAAGTTACTCAAAAATTCATAGCCTGGGGAGGAGATCGATGCGTTGGAATGGTAAGATTTCCGGATGATTTTTTTCGATAAATATTTTCCACACACCCTCCAAATTAAGATTGAAAGGGACTTCCTTTACCTCAAGAAAAAATATGGTGAATCTATTAGAGCATATGAGGAAAACATTACAAGGATTGCACGATACGCATCTGGCTTTGTCAATACCCTCGAATGCAAGGTTGACCACTACTTTAGTGGGCTGAAACCTAGCCTACGGAAAGCATTGGCGATCTGTGACTTCGATTGTTATGAGGAAATTTTTCTATATTCCCTCAAGGTCGAAATGGAGATTGGAGAATCTCAGGGGTATTATGGGGATAAGAAGCATAAGGTGTACTTCAATTCTGGTGGTCTGATGTATAAATCCAATGGCTCTAAGAATATCCTACACCCCACTTTCCAAAGGTGCGGAAAGAATCACCCTGGAAATTTCAAGAAGGGGGTGAGTAAATGCTTTAGGTGTGGAAGGGAAGGTCATGTAGCTGCTAACTATCTGTAAGAAAAACCTGCGGCTGCGATAGAGGAGAGAAACACTCCCCTCGACCCTCAACACATTTTTCATTGCTTCAAATTCAAATAATTGGGGCACTTTCCAAATCTGTTCCCTAAGCCAAGGGTTTTTGGAGGCAACCCGCAACCTCCAAGGCAGCAAGGGAGAGATTTTTCAATTACTACAACCGAAGTGAACCCCAACCAGAATGTGGTTACAGGTATGCTAGTTATACATTCAAGAATAGTAAAAGTACTTTTTTATTCTGGTTCTACATATTATTTAATATCTCGAAAGTTTAGTAGAACAATACCAACACCACCACAAATCATGGAAGTAAAGATGTCGGTGAGTACGGAAAATGGGGCAATCATTAAATCCCATGAAATTAAATCCTCCCCTATCATAATTTGTGGATTGAACATCTGAAGAACCTCATCATACTCTCTCTGGTGGAATTTTATGAAATTGTCATCATGGATTGTCTTTTCTTATAAAGAGCCAACATAAATTTCTATAAGAGGGAAATCACTCTCCATATGGAGAATCGACCCCCAGTTCTATACAATTTCATGGAGGAAGATGAATATTCTTTAGTTCCATAATCATAATTGTGGATATTACTTCCCTATGAGAATGGATATCTAGTTTAGATTATTGAGTCCAAGGAAGAAACCATCCTTGATGACATGCCTATTGTGAGGGAATTCGCTGAAGTGTTTCTCACGGAATTTCTTGGTCTCTCTCCTAGAAGAGATGTTGAATTATAAATTTATCTTATACCTGGGGAGTTTCAAATATAAAAGACTCCATATATAATGGTTTTTGTGGAGCATGAGGAGCTGAAGAAACAAATATAGAGTAATCTAGATAAAGGGTTTATTTTCCCAGGTGCTTCCCTATGGGGTGCACCAGTACTCTTCATCAATAAAAAGTATGGATCAATGCGCCTTTTAATTGATTACCATGAGCTTAACAAAATCAAGATAAAGAACAAGTATCCTCTTCCATGAATTGATTACTTTTTCGATCCGCTGGGTGGAGCACAATACTTCTCCAAGGTGGATTTTGGTTGGGATATTATCAAGGGTGAAGAAGGAAGATATCCCCAAGACTTCTTTTCGTACAAGATACGGGCACTATGAATTCATAGTAATGCCTTTAAGACTCACTAATGCTCCATCAATCTTCATGGACATGATGAATATGGTATTTAGTTATTACCTCGACAAATGTTTTGTAGTATTTATAGATGACTTTCTAATATACTCCAAAACCATGGAGGATCACGAGGACCATCTAAGAACTGTACTAGAGACCTTGTGGAAGGAGAAGCTCTATGAAATGTATAATAATTCTGAGTTCTGGTTGAAGGAGTTCTCATTCATAGTACATATAATTACAAGTAATGGGATATCTATGGATCCCTCCAAGTCTATTTTAATAGAGTGATGGACGAGTCCAACATCGGTAACAAATATCCATAACTTTTTGGGATTAGCAGGCTGTTATAAATGATTTGTGAGAAATTTATCATGATTGTCTAACCCTCTAAAAATGATGACTCGGAAGGGAGTGAAGGTTTCTTGCAGTGATGAATGCAAAGAAAGATTCATGGAGTTGAAATATAGGATTATCAATGCGCTCATGCTCACTTTACCCACAAGTGGAGAACTTTTTGTGGAATTTTGTGATGCTTCAAAGAAGGGCATGGGATGTGTGTTGGTGAAAAATGACAATTTCATGGCCTATGTTTCATTGAAATTGATAGTTAATGAGCAGAACTATCCAACACAAGAACTAGAGTTGGATGCGGTGATCTTCGCTTTAAAACATTGGAGGCATTGTCTCTTTTGGGAGAAGTGTGAAATATATAAGGACCACAAAAGCCTCAAATATGTTCTCACAGAAATAGTCTAACATGCTTCAATAAAGATTGTTAGATCTGATCATTGACTATGATTTCTCAATCTATTACCACCTTGGAAAGAGAACAAAGTGGTAGATTCTATAAGTAGAAAGGACCCAATAATTCTATCATTGATGATAATTGAGATGGATCCAATCTGCTTAGATTTGATGAAGATGGACATGGGAATCATAAAGAAGGGAACATCATCAATCCTTTCATAAATTATTGGACAACTATATCTTTTGGAGAAAATAATGGATGCTCAAAGAAAGGATGTGGAAATTATGAAAATGCAGGAAGCTATCAAAAATGGGAAATTCTTATAGTTCATGGTTGAAATGGATGGAACCGTGAGATTTGGGTCATGATTATGTGTATCATCCAATCCAGTGATAATGAAGGAGCTTATGGTTGACTCACATAGCTCAACCTTCTCTATTCACCCAGGGAGCACAATTATGTATCGAGATCTCAAAGAATCCTTTTGGTGGGACAATATGAAATGGGAGATTACAGACTATACATCAATGTTCCTGGTATGTCAGTAAGTGAAGGCTGGGAGGAAAAACTATAAGCAGAAGATGCACCACTACCCATACCAACATGGATGTGGGACAACATTACCATGGACTTTGTCACTGGATTTCCAAGTACATCCATAGGAAACAATGCTATATGGGTCATTGTGGATCTTCTTACGAAGACATCTCACTTTATTGCGATTTGAGAGGACTTCTTGTTGGATCTACATGCATGGATTTACATCAAATAAATGGTAATGATGCATGAAGTACCATTATCAATTTTATCTGATCGTGATCCAGGAATCACCTTGATGTTCTAGAAATGTATCCAACATTCTTTAAGCACTGAACTGATCATTAGTAAGGCCTATCATCCTCAAACTAATGGCCAAACTGATCAAACAATTCAGACACTAGAATATATTCTAAGATCATGTTCTACGGACTACAAAGGAAGATGGGACCAACATCTTCCACTGGTTGAATTCTCCTAAAATAACAATTTCTACTCGAGCATCCAAATGGAACCATATGAATCCCTATACGGTAATAGGTTCATAACACGGGCATGTTGCGATGATTTCTATGAGCATCAGCTGCTAGGACCATAAATGGTCGAAGAAATGGTGGATAAGGTAAAAACCATTCAAAAAAATATCACGGCAGCCCAGAGTCGATATAAGAGTTATGCAGATAATCGTCGAAGAGACCTTGAGTTTAAAGTTGGAGACATGGTATTTCTACACATATCTCTATGGAAGAAGGTCATGGATTTTGGAATGAAAGGAATGTTAAGTCCTAGGTACATCGGCCCCTTTGAGATTCTTGATTGTATCAGGGTTGTCGCCTATCAACTATCACTTCCACCTACCATGTACAATGTTCATAATGTCTTTCATGTATCCCTCTTAAGGAAGTACATACCAGACCCTTCACATTTACTCTCATCAGTGGTAGTACAACTAGAGGATGATCTATCTTATGAGGAGAAATAATTGAATCTCTTATATCGTTGAGAAAAAGCTCTACAAAATAATACAATGCCCCTCATCAAGGTATTGTGGATAAACCACAAGCTTGAAGAAGCCACATGGGAATTGGAGGAGGTGATGAATTAGAGTTACCCGCATTTTTTTAGAGTGGGAAAAGGAAATTTGGAGGGTGAAATTTTTGAAGGGTAAAGATTGTAATGACCTGGACATTCAATAATGGAAACCCCTATTGATATAATTAGTTGTCTAATTATGTAAAATGTTTTTTTAACATCTTTGGTTTCATGATTTGGATTTTTAAAATTCCATTAAGAAACGTGACCATTGCTAATATAGTAGTAGAATACTGATCACATGATTAGCATAAATATAGGGTTTTAACAAATCCGATTTACTCCGAAAAACGTAGAGATTGCCTCATCCAGTAAACTTTCCCCATAAGAATCCCATTTTTATGATCTCTGAAAGGAGGTGGAATCATTGGGAATTTCTCTTGACCAAGACTATGCCGAGCTTGAAATGTTAAGCTTGAGCGGAACTGACTACGGGAGAGTTGTAAGTTAATAGAGATTGTCACCCGAGTGATGTTATCTGATCCCCCCAAGAGTTTGTCACCATTGTACACCATCCACTATGGTCTTGTGTGGGTGTTATAAGGGGTCATGTAAAAAGACCCTAGAACTATGACTATGTACATTATTTTTGTATAAATAATTTTCATTCATCTTATTATTGTTACATTGTAAATAGTTTTTAAAGAACAAGTAGTATTTTTGGTTAATATTTAACTAATAAATAGATTTTGACGAATTAATGGATTTTTGAATTAAATAATATTTATATAGAATATTTTTATCATTAAATTAATTTTAACAAATATAAATTATCATATAATTTCATGAATGAAATTGTAATTTTTATTAAGATTTGAAAGCCTTTTTTTGTCAAAACCCATGAATTTTCGGTAAATGTTGGCTTTTTATTTTAAAAGAAAAATTATCATATTTAGATAATTATTTAAATAAAATGATAATTATTTTTTAATTAGTAATTATAAATTATCCAGCGGTGAATTTTTCATAATTTTATGAGATAGTTGAATTTTTGGGTAAAAATTAAATATCATTTAAAAATATAATGTGTTTATTACATCATAATGACCCAATAGTGTTGTAATAAAATACTATAGAGAATATATTCGGCTAATATATGTTTTAAAATTAAAATAATGTGATTTTAAGTTTGTTTTATTTCTTTTACAAAGCTTTAGTGGACCCTCCTAGACTTATAAAACATTTTGTCTTTTTAAATTGTGTTCTTTGAGAGAGTGACTCAAATACACATAAGTCCCCATAATATTTTAAGAAGATAGGACTATGGCCTTATAAAATATTTTTTTCCACTACCCTTTGGAAAAAACCATGGGAAAAACCATGGTTTGTTTTGTGGTATTTATTAGTTTAATGTGTGGTGACTGAAACCTAAATATTAATGAATTCCCTCTCCTTTCATATATAAACCCAACCATGCTCTCACTACATCTTCACTAAAATCTTTTGGAGTTATACCAAAACCTTACCTCCCCTCTATATAATCCTAAAAAGGTTTCCAAATCTCCCAAGAATCCTCTCTCAAGCCTCTCCCAAGCCTTTGGGATCACACTTCCCAGTAAAGGATTTCCTATTTTCTCATTTTTGTCTCAATTTCATTATGTTGTTAGGCCCTTTTGTTTTCAATTATAAATGTAGGGATTTGATTTATCACCTCCCCCAAACTATCCTCTCTATGTTTTAATAATGATAGACCCCTTTCTCTCTCATTAAATTCCCCTCATGTACACCCGTTACCATGCCGAAATTCAATAAGGAATCTCTCTCTTCTCATTTACATTCAAGAAATTATTTTGTATTGTGAGTATAAATTCCATTAATTATGTTGGGACATGTTTCTATATGACCCCCTTACTGTCCATTTCATTTACATATGATGAGATGTACATTTCTCTCTCATCAACCATTTTTATGAATTCCTATACCACACCATTACAATGCCGAAATTGCACCGCAACTTTGCAAGCCAATGTCATTGTGTAGGGAATACAATTCCCATTTCCATATCAAGGGTATTAACCTTTATGAACATTTAATTTTTTATTATAGTGTTTCATGTATTAATTCCACATTTCCTTTATCATGGAATAAAATATGAATTCTAATGAATTCTTGTTATATGATCAATGTGGCACATTTATGCATGAAATGAAATGTTTAAGAAGGGTGCACCGTGATAGCACTCCAATGCATTGGTTAAAGATTAGTATCATGATAAGTCAAGTGAAATGACGGTTTAATCATGATATTTCAAGTGCAATGAGGGTTTAATCATGCTAATTAGAGTGCAATGAGGGTTTACTCATGATCTTTGTGCAATGAGCCTTGGCTCATGATAATATCATGTTAAATGTTGTTTCCACATTTCCATATTATGATTATTATGCTTTATCATGCCTTTATGTTAATGTTTCTCTTGTTATACATTGATACACCTATCTTCTAACATGTACTGTATTCCTCATGTTATTCCTCATTTATTCCCTTACTGGGCTTTATAGCTCACCCTTTTCTCATGCATGTCCTCATGTTATCCTATGCAACGCTAAGTACGTGGGATTGTAGTGATCTTGTAAAGGATGTTTTCAATGAAAATTTTTTATTTCGTGATTTAAGTTTTCATGCAATGATTATAAGCCCCAAATACATTAGACCTATCGATCTTCTATTTTATATCAAGTGAAGTTTATGTAATAAATCATGTTTAAGTGTTTAATAAAGAGCAGGGTTGTCATAATACCCTTTCTTGTGGAGATTTTTAGTGACCATGTTTTTCATTAGTGTGTCACTAAACATGATTTAACATATATTTCATGCTTTTTTCACATTATTGAATATAAGTTCCACTTTATCTCTCAACTCACAGCTTGAATGGTCCTTGAATCTAGGATTTATTTCCCAATATTTTATACATATTCCGATAGTTTATTAATTAAATAACATGATGTCAACTCAAGGGAAATATCTCTAAGAGGAATGAAATTGTCAAAAACCATTGTTATTTTTTGAGAAACATTATGCATGGGGAATTGATTTCATGAGGACAATCCCAAATTCATTAAGATCAGTGTATATCTTATTTTCTATTGATTCTATCTCAAAATGGGTTGAATAAAAATAAATATGATCAATTACAATCAAATGGTTATTTAATTTTAGATATGTCATATTTTAATCATGTTTGGTTAACCAAAATTCATCATTAGTGATCGGGTTTCTAATTCTTGTAATCATAACAAGAAACATTTTCTCCATGAGTATTGCATTATCCATAAATTCTCCACTTCATGTCACACCCAAACTAATATAAAAGATGAAATTTAAAACCAATAATTTAATTGAATCATGGAAAGAAATGTAAAAACCCAAGATGAAAAATTGTAGTTTACACATGGATGATGCACTTTGGGAATACTTTACATTTATTAAAACCTCAATTGAAATGTCACAATATAGGTTTTTGTTTATAACATAGTGTAACCTCCATATAGAGGTAGATAAAAATGGATATTTATTTTTAGAGAATTTAATATGAATCTACCATATGGAGGTGATCATAGGGAGTTATATATTTTTGAGTTATAATAATTTTGAAGTTTTGAATTTAAGAACTCTCATATCTATAAAGAAAAGATAATGGTATTCTATTGAAAGATGATGCGTCAGTTGAAGTTCATTATTGATGATAAGGTCTTCGAGTATAACACTAGGTTAATTCTTCACCATAGTATGCTTCATTACTGATAGATTTGTCCTTATACTATTAATAATGATTATCCTTTTAATGAAATATATCTTTTGAATGGATATAATTGCTAGTGGTTTACTATTAACATAATATGACTTAAACACTTCTATAAGGATTTTCAAATCATCAGATTGAGTAATCATAATTTATAGATGTCACGTATGACACCACTTATCATTTTTTCCATTTAAAATATCTCTCTTTAAATTTATAATAATTTAATGTTCTTAAATTGAGGAGAATGTAATTTTTAGTTGTAGGGGAGGGATACTTAGGATTTTTTGTATTAAAAAAACATTTTTTGTATTTTTATAAAAACATTATGTATGGAAATACATAAAAATCATACAATAATATATATATATATATATTGTTTTGTTTCATTTTTTTCATTATTTTTTTGTTTAAGGTTTTTAGATAAACATCAAGCTTTAATAGAATATCCAAAATTATCTTTAAATTCTCAGTCAATTGTGATGAAAATTTATTCATTTTTGTAAAAATAATTTCAAATAAATGTAGATATGAAATAAGATTCTATAATTTAAATTTTAAAATCATTCATTATAGTTTAATGTAATTTTAAAACCCATGCCTCATTAAAACTAACCAATATTTTTAATCTCATATCTGAGAGATATTCTAATAACTTTTTTGAATATTTTTCCATATAATCACCTTCTTCAGAGTCTCAATTCAAGGTATAGAAACTATCACTCATCATGGTTTTTAAGCCATAAGATTCTATTGTGCTACATTCACGGTAAATATCGTCATTCAATTAAAAATACCATTGAAAATGTAACATATATTTCTGTCCCCCGTGAAATTTGACCCTTTATATGATTTAGATACAATGAAATGACTATTGGGTATCCACATTACATTATTTAATTATCACTTACTATCCACATATTGTTTTCATTCTCATTAAATTTTTAGAATGTGCGGGGGAGAGGGTGTATTTATGTTAAATTTGGGAATAAATTAATTATATTGGTTTATGTTAAACAGTTCCTAATTTTGGGTTGGGAAATTTGGTCATAAGAAAAATTCAGTCACTAGTTTAAAAATTTTACCAAGTTTATCTCCAAAAAATAATTAATTCATAACAAATGTAACAATTAAATACATTGAAAATTATATATAGAAAAAAAAAATTTAAATTTAGTAATTATTATTCATGGTAGGGTTATAAACCACCAAAAGAAATAAAGGGTATAGTTATTGGAAGTGATGTACTCTGTGAGGGAATAATAAATTACATTTATTATGAACACTTAATAAATTTTGACATGTGTTTTATTTAACCTATTAAACACACATCTTCAACCTATGATTTTTAAACATCAAATTCTATCAACCATTATGCCTCTAACATCTTGATGAAATTCATCTTGAGTAACAGACTTGTTTTTGTGATACATGATATTCATATATTAGTAATAATATGGAAAAAACACATGAACTATAGTAAATGAGAATAATTACACATTCATATGTTCCTAGATTTAAGAAAAAAATTCCTAATGATGGTAGGTTGCGACATTAATCATGGGTGAAAAAATGTTATTGGAAAAAATTGAATGTGATAAAATAATAAAGATAATAATATTAACTTCATAAATGATACATTATGAATTTTATTTTAAAATAATCATATAATTTTCCTCAACTTTTTTATGGAAAGGGATTTGATGGGGATATGATCTTTTTTCTTAGAGTAAAACATTTTCGGTGTGGGGGTGTTATCGCATTATGATATATTATCTATTATGAAACTTATAAATGTGAATCACATTATTTATGGTTGTTAGTATCCCATTATTAATTCATTTTGTCCTCATTATATATTTTCAGTTCGTTTTTTGAAAATAATCTCAAAATGATATGATTTTACATTTAACTAATTGGAAAACATGTAGGTAATTTCATCATAAAATTATAAAAAAGATATAACAATGTGAAAAAATTAGTATTTCAAGTTCACTGGGAAATAATTTCCTCAGCTGGACAAAAATATATGACCAATAACAAGAAACCCAATGGGGGCCATCAATGAGAAGAAAACACGGGCATGGAAAATTGGAAATCATTTTAATATTTTTTGTCATATAATGGGTTTCAATTTTCCAAATGGGATAGTTACCCATCCATTAGAAAAATACTGAAATGTAAACCTTTAACCCAAATTTAAATTTGTTATTCATAGTATAATAAAGTCTAAAAAACCAATAAAATGGATGGAAAATTCTTCCATGGATAGCTCACATGCCTATAGGCACCTTAACTTCTTATATCACATTCTTGAGTAATTATTTAATAAAAAGCATATCATACCTCATTGATATATTATTATTTAGCATATATATATTTTATAGTTCATGGGATATATTTATTATCCATTTATATCTACCTTCCCTTCCATGATGTTTTACACTCCCTATGATCAACCAAGAGGAACATGATGTAATTCTCAACCTTCATGATTTTATTTTTTGAATAAACTCATAAATTATGGTTGTGGGAGTTTATCTATTTATATTAAATTATTATTTAATTGTGTTTTTTGTATTTCAACCTCAAACTCACATGATCCTATTTGTGGGTACCATTCATGTTATGTTTCACACACCGTTCAGAACTTCATTTTCCCCCTTTCAATTATGGTGTTTTTGTGGTTCATATTGGTTGATTAAATTCACATAAAAATTTACTTTTACATTTAAATTTATTTCTTGGAATAAAAAAATAATAAACAAATAAGGAAATCATATGAAGTTATTTATGTGTTTCCTTATTGGGATTATGTTATGAATTCAAAACAAACCACCTAATACTATATGGTTGTTGGTGCATAATTGTTTGTTTCTCACCAAACCAAAGGATTATTTTTACTATAAAAAAATTCTAGTTATAATTGTTCCAAACCCTAGATTAAAATATCTAAACCATATATATTGAATCGACAAAAGATGATAATTTTTAGATTTCCCTATTCTGATCACAATGAATCATTTACTGTAGTAGTACTATAGCAATAATGTAGCAGTACTAGAGCAGGAACTATAGCAGGTACTTTAGAGGCTACTGTAGCAGAAACTATTTGGCACTGTAGAAGATGGGTATTTGCCCTTGTTTGGGCCTTCGGGCCACCGATTTGGTCCCCATTTCCTTTATGGCCTTCAGGCCACCTAAGCATTCGGTCCAGTAAGGCCTTCATGCCACCTCAAGGTCTTCGGGTGACCATTAGTGGAGATGAAAACTAGAAAACCTATAAGGAACAAGCTCTATAGGAGGATGGGAAAAGAGCATTCACCACAACATAAGCTACATAGATTGCAAGAATGAGAGGGTATGGCACCTACTATCTGGACAAGCTTATGCATGCATGGGATAGCCTAGCCAAACAGCCATGCGAATGTGTAGAGATGATTTTATAATGAAGATGCTGGGGAGGATCAGTTCTATGTAGTTATTCTGGGTTGTATGTAATGTTTGAAGACTATTGGAAATGAATTCCACTAAGGCCTATGGGCCATGTAATACTTACGCCTACGGGCCTTGTAAGGATTCCACCTCACCCCTTGAAAGGTGGATTATAAAAAATAAATAAAAATTGAAGGCCTTCAGGAAATTGTATGGATGGTATCCTTTTATACGGTAAAAAACTCTTTTTTAAAATTAATGATCTATGAATCATTCGGATTATGACTTAATGTTTTTGAAATACATCATAAATTATTGTAAATATATATATATATATATATATATTGATGCACTCAACAACATGATCACATCCCCCAGGATTAAATGATATAGTGTCCTCAATACATTATAATTTATTTAATCAATCATAAAAAAAATTAATTTGAATAATAATTTCAATAATGTGTTAAATAAAATTATGAACTAATGGTTTCATTTTGGTATACAAGATGGAGGAGTGTGATCTATTCCACCAGTGTTGATCAGAGGTTTCAATATTATTTATTCTGTACGTTACCTCTAATAGTAAATGTGTGCTTCAATCCTTACTTAATGACCTAAAAACACCAAAATGGAATACATTAGAAACTATAAATTTCACTTCCCATAAAGAAATAATTTACCAAAAAATAATTTCTGAATTGAGTTGTAAAGAAACACTTATTCACCTAGATGGAATCCATTCAATTAAATTAACTTGTCTTGATCCGCTATAGTAATTTATTTTTGGATTATAGAGTTCAAAAAATATTAATATCATATTTCTTGATGATCTTAATTTTTACTAATTATTCCTTCCCATATATTTTCAAATCCATATACTTCTCCTTTAATAATCAGTAGTCCATGTGCTCTTGTTCTACTAATAGGTGACATATTTTCCCAAAAATAAACCTATAAGGGGTCATTGATATGGGATTTTTATAATTCTTGATGTAATACCTTAATTATTTTTCAAACATTTCAATCCAATCTGTTCAATTTGTCTTGATAGTTTTTCCCTGATTTCCCTTAATTTCTCTATTTGAGAGATTATCTTGGCCTTAGTTTGTGGATGATATAGAGTTAATATATTTTAATTTACTACATACTTCCTAACAAAATTCATTTTCATAGTATTATTGAAGTGTGTTTAGTGGTCATTTATAACTTATCCTGATACTCCAAATATAAAATAAATATTATTTATGAAAAACCTACAAAGAAACATCAGTATTATCATTTTTATGGATTTAGTTTCAACCAATTTTGATCAAAAATCTATTTAAAATATGAAATAATAGTTTCTAGAGGACATATATAATGGCCATATGAAATATAATCAAAAAATAAAAACATTTCAAAAAAATTATTAATAGTTTTTGAGGTATTTTTATCTTTTAATTTTGTCACAAATGAACTATCAGTGATTACATGTTTTACAAATTTCATGTGATTCATTAAGAAATATAGGAAGGAATGTACTAGATTATGAAATATTCCTATAATCCCATTGAGGTCCATAGTGGCCCCTAAAATCTAGAGTATTTGAAAATAAAATAAAATATTATATCTAACTTATTTTAAAACATCATATAATAAATTGAACATTACAAATTTTCTAAAATTATGGATCATTGTAAATATAAAATTTTGATTCGGATTTGATCCTATGAACTTATTAACGGTTTAATTGAGATGGTACATGACATGTTACATTGAATTTTACCACATTTTCTTACCTTGTAACCCATCCTTTAGTCAAATATATATTCATTCCTATAATTAAGTTATTCAATGGATATTTATCTAAAATTTCACTTCAGTTGTTTTGGGAAGCCTTCTTATATGATCTGCCACATAGATCCCATCTCTATTCTTATCTTCGATCTATAATTTAAATTATTTAAGATTCATCATCTATATAATAATATTTTTTTATCTTTTAGCTTCTTCATGAAGTACCTATGTGTTGTAAGATAAGAAAAAACTAGTAAATTTATAAAAAATAATATAATATATGAATTTACTCAAAGAAAAAACTATGAAATATTATTTTTTAGTGGTTGTATAGTAGGTCAAGTCTATATCCAGTTCTCTTGAGTAATATTCAATTACAAGAGGGTTTTTCTCCTTTTAGGTAATGCTACTCTAACAACATGGTTTGATGCATCACGAATCAGTTCAAAATGGTTCTCCCAATTTTATTACAATATCTTTACTAGTTTGAGTGTGATTATTTTCATATCATCAAATTATTCCCTATAATCATCATAAAAAATAATTTCATCATCATTTAAAAGTAACCTTTAAAGGGGAAGATCAAACTAAATAAAATCTTTTATGAACTATGTTCAATATTTTACATTTCCTTAAAATGATCAAATATGTTTCACACAAGTTGGGTATGGAAATGAAGTTAGCACATAGATTTTTGAATTATCTACCATAATTAATTCTTTTTAAATAGAATTAACAAGAAAAATTTCTATTTATCTTAGTAAATATCAATTTTATAAATATAAAACTAGATTCTTTTCAATGCAGGTTTTCAAAAATTGATCTATATTTTACAAATAATGGGAAAATTATTTTCCATAAAATGTGAGGTCATACAAAAACACTTCAAGAAAGTCTTAAATATTATTAAAAAAGTACATAACATTACTATATAGATTATACCATGATTAATACTAATTGAGTGATTTTATCAAAAGGCATGAAGTCTTGAGTATTTGATTTCATACTCTTTCCCCTATAAGTCTTATGATATAAATTATTTTCAAAGGGATAAATTCAAATGATTTTAGATAAAGTCATACATAGTTTTAAATGTATAAATTTTTAATGAAATTTATATTATTGTAATCAAAGGTATATAGAAATTCCCAAATGTCATACAAATTTTACTATTTAAAAAAATACATGCATTTCATGAACTAAAACATTATGATTTTATAAATTATAAAATAATAATAAATTTTAAATTAAATATGAGCACCCATGTGGAATAGTTGAAGGTATGGTTTCATGATAATGAAGGAATGCAACTATTTGTGTTGTGGTGTAGTGTAAATGGAAAGATGAAATGGAAAGAGTGAAGAGTTACTTTTGTTTGATGCATTCAAAACTATCATCAACATATCACAACATCGAAGGGATAATCTATTGTTGGTGTTTTGTATATGACACACACCTATAGAAAAAAAAGAGTTTAAAATATTATAAAGGATATCAATCATTAATGGGGACCCCATATTCAAAATGGCCATCCAATGTTTTATATGTCATGGTGTTTGGTGTGGTCATGATGAAATGGATTAAAACATATAAAAATTGATCATTATTCCATGTTAACATTCCAATATTTTAGGAAATTTAATGGAAGTTTATTATTTTAGAGACTTCATTATTTTGGAGAATTAAAAAATAAATAAAATTTTATTCCCAAATGTAATCTACGTGGACCAAAATCTTCCAACCCAATTGCATGTGATGATTTTTTTCATAAGTAATCAATCATCACTACTACCTCCAAGAGGAGGTAAATGTCAAAGTTTTTAATGTAGAAGGATTATTTAACATCCACTCAAATCTAAATTTGTTTTTGATTCATGAAAAAATCCTTTACTACCTATAAAAAATTGACTCCATTCACTATAAAATGGGTTTAAAGTGATTGACTGTGTATTTTCATAGTTCCTTCTATTATTGTAGTTTTTTATATTTTTATATAACATTTTTTCTATTGTATTCTCAAATTTTATCTTTCCTTCTTTTCTATTCTATTTTCTCCATCCAAATGATTCTCATATATAGGAAAATAGAGAACTAAAATCATTTTTTTTAGGGAGGGATTAGTTTTTAGATGATATATATAACTTTTTTATTTTTCTTTCTAAAAATTCCAATAGTGTTTATATTCAATAGGGTGATAAACTACCCCATTTTCATCTCAATTATTGTGTTTATCATCCTCAATATCAATCATATTTCCCCTAACTATTTTAGTCCTTCATAAAATAGTGTATGACTTGATAGATGTTAGTCAGTGAAGAGGCTTCCTAGCTAGTTCTAGGAAGACTATTCCCCCACATACAGAGGTCTCGGTGTGAGGTCAAATTAATTCAAACAAGGAGGATGTGTTGATAAAAGCCTTTTTCGCCATATTAAATATAATATTAATAAAAAAAATTTATTTTAATTATTTCTTTATTATGAAATCTTTATAGAAGCAGTCTTCTTCTATTAACTTCATTGATTCTTTTGGTATTATTTATGCCTTTTACGTAATTATATTTATATATAATTTCTATTTTAGAAACCACATTATATATTTATGTCACTTAATAGTATATTAGTTAGTTTATACATAGTAATAATTAAAACATCATATTGTGTGAGTTCCCTCCTCAAGATATTGACCCTAGATTGTGAAATATATTGTATGCTTAGATAAAAATAAAATATTAATAATGGATCTATGAAAAAATAACCATGTATCAATTTTATATCATTTTGGGGATACCAGTTACTTATAGATACTATTTTTTCACAAAAAAAATAAAAATAAAAAATAATCATAAATTTTAATAATAAAATGTAAATAAAATTATTTAATATCTTTTATTTATGAGGTCAAGATGTATTATTTTATTTAATTTTAATATGCTAGGATGGGTAAAAAATTTGATGAGTCTAGCATGGTAGAGTCATTGAAGATTTAAGTTGATTAAAATTTCAAAATTCTAAAAAAATGATCAAAAAATGACAATCATTTCCAATTCAATCAATGATGTAAAAGATCTATGATTTTAATAAAAAAATCAATCTTAAGATGAATTTATTATCCTTAAACCCACGTTTTTAGTCAAATAACTTGAGGAGGAATTGACAGTATTTGTGGAATATCTATTCAAACATTTGAAAAAATGGTTTAAAGAGGTTTATGAAACATTCATCCCATCTGATACACATATGGGAGATCAAAATGATTTCGATAAGTATTGATCTAATTATATGGAACATTTAAAGGTAAATGATTATTTTATCATTGAGTATAAAAAATCATCTCCTCTCTACCATTTTCTGTTTCGAAACATCCTAGAGGGGATTGTGTCGGGACTACCACAAGCCTGCCTCTAATAGGCTTCAGGCTTGTGGATAACACAGAGTAAAAATATCCCATAAATTGGAGGAATTATCCTAAAGTAAAAGTACCCACACACATATCCCAGACACAAAATTCATAAATTTAAATGAATTAAAAGGATGCATTCATACATCTAAAATTCCACAACTGAGTACGATATTGAAAGTATTGGAAAGTAAACATGGAAAAAAAACAAGCACACCACAAGGAGTCTATCACACAAGTCCAACATGAAATTAAAAGGTTTTAGGAAAACTTTTTGGAAGCATCAAGAACACACCATGATCTCTCCAGTCTCACTATGAACCCCTATTCCTAGTCTACCTATGACTCCATTAAAAGGTCGCTCGTCTACAGAATGCACAAAACGTGTGGGAAACACTCATGTAGGGGTGAGTATAAAAATACTTAGTAGGATACCCTGTATCGAAAAAATGTAATTAAAAAAATGAAAATATAGTAATCTCTACCTAGGTATATTTCTATATCACATATAACATGAAAATCCCCAATTACTCAAGAGAGACACCACACCATTAGGTAGTCAAAAATAACTTGTAAGCCTCAAGATTTCACTAAAATCATTCTCATTCCAATAAAACTCACTCCATGAGCCATGATATCATCAGATACACTCCAACAATAGGACTATATTATTTGGGCCCCACCCATAGAGAACCCATTGGTCAAGGGAGACTATGACAAACAGAGAGGGGTTCATGCCCATAACTAACTGGGGGACACCACGGATCATGACTAGAACTGATCAGGTGATACCAAATACCCAATCTGGATCAATACTCTATATAGGGTATCATTCTTAGATACACTGGGGGATACCAAAAACCATATAGATGTGGACCACTGGATAGAGGATCAATTTCATGTTCAACCAAGGTATGTGATTCCACAAACTCCACTATGGGTGATAGGTGATCATACTATATTATCAGGGAAGGATGTCATACTATATCTGAGACTCAGTATCTGGAGGGGATTAAAATAAAATTAGTTGGGTGTAATTCCATACTGAAACCTCAAGGAAAGGAACAAGGGAATTGTCTCAACCTATACTGGTCTAAACAGGGAAAATGAAGATCTACAAGCATTCTTAATGGGAGTACATGGATTGTCCCAGAGGTACATGATATGTTATACAATCCCAATTGATTCACGTGTGTAAAAAAATCAGATGGAGTGTAGTCTCCATATACATAGCGTGTAGGATGAGTACATGATTAGTAGAGACATAGGGTTCTCTGCCCATGTTCCTTAGTCATGTCTATGTACCAAAGTCATGTTTCTATGTTTTTTCATGTATTCCAAGTCATGTAAATGTCTAGGTACACAGCATGCCATTTGGCCGTGAACTGTTACTTGTGTCTATATACTCTCCAGAGTACATTGCAAGCCATTTGAAGTGGGTCAAATCCCATGTGATAGGGGTTATATTCTATGTGGTCTTTAACCCTGTCCAAACCCTAGCACTATAACCAGGGGCCCCACACACTATGTAATCCTAGATTACACACTGCGCTTTTCAAGATTTTCCAAAACTATCATCCTTACTCCATTCATTTTTGAATGTACGCATCCTTTGATACATTTATCGATTCACCATGTAATAAAAGATCCAAGGTCTCCCATTCCTCTCCTTTATTGAAAAATGAATTCCATCTATGGATCTACTTAGGAATCATATCATCCCATTGTTTTAAATTTCACACATAAGAATGTGATATAGGGAATCACGTGTCATTATGTTTTCTATGACACTCTCATTTCACCCATGTTGTTCCATGCTGATCCTAGATCTACGATATCAAACCGTTGCACCAAATATGGATGGACAATGATACATTGATCAGTAATATTCAAACCATTGGCCAAATAATGAATACCTATGAAGGATGATTAATTGAGGGAGAAAAGCACAAAAAATATGAGATAAAATTACCTTGATTGATGTTCAGGTCATTCTTGATTCATTTCCATAAGATAATAAACAATGAGATCTAGAAATTATTCTCCAAATTTACCTAGTAATAAATCCATACCACATACTGATCGATCTGAAAACTAAACTAATCCATTTAGTGGTTTCTTTTAGATCGTTACAGAAATTAAAAATTAGGAATCAAAAAATTGAAACAAATTCCCTACCAGGAGTTTGGATCGATCATTGATGAGGAATACTTGTGTTTCTGTCATTAACGAGATATTATTACACTGTTGGTGCAATGATCCACGATCTAGTCCTGATATATTTTAATTCTCTAAAAACATTCTCATCCAATAGTGTCTAGGTCTCTTGGGATTAGAGGCAAACCCTGCGACAATTTCCTTAGTTGTAAACTTATAGAACAAACTGGTTGTTGTGACGATGAAACATAAAATAAATAAATCTTTTAATTTATTTTATATATTTCACAGCCCAAACAAATGTTTCCCAAATGACCTCCACTGACCAATTTTATATCATTCCTAGGGAAAACGAATCATTATGAACTCAATGGTGGTACAATATTTCCAATATGAGTGTCCATTCCTGCGTTATTAAGCTATAAAAATAAAATAATTTTATTTAATTAATTTTTTTACGGTTACATACTTGTTTAATTTTTCTATGGATAACTCATGTTGAAAAATATTGTGTCACTCTTATGGTAAATATATGTTTCTGAATTCAACAGTGCCCTTATATTTTTTTGGGAAACCAATTGATATTTATTCCTCTTTTTTAGGAACACCGTTTGCGCATGATATTAAATAATATTATATTTTCCAAAAAATTTATTCAGTCACACTGAACCTCAGAATCCCATGTCGTCTCAGTGCCCGGTCTGAAAATAAATCCATATAACATCCTAAAATAATAAAGAGAAAAATCATATAAATTAAATTCTCCCCACATTGGGGATTTACATCCCCGAAAACCTAAAACACTGGATACTCAAACTGATGAGGGTACTGATCATGAGTCTGATCATCCGGCTCCCACGTGCTCTCTTGGAGAATCTCATGTTGTAAACGAATACTCAAAAAATTAAATGATCACCCATAAATTGATCCTCTCATATAGTTCATTTATCATTACTGAGTACTCAATAAAATTCACTCTATCCTCAATGTCCAACTCTCCCCTGTCGATGACGTGTGATGGGTCAGGCATGTACCTCCTTAGTTGTGACATGTGGAAGACATCATGTACTTGATTTAACAATGTTGGTACCGATAAGCGGTATGCCACCTGGACAACCCTATTTAATATTTATGAAGGTTTAATTAACTTCAGAGATAGGTTTTCTCAACTACCAAATCTCTATAATCTACATCGAGGAAAAATTAGAAGGATCATTTGGCCTCCTTCATCATACTCATAAGGCCATTTTCACCTGTCAACATAAGACCTTTGGTATCTTTTCCCAAGACTATTCTACTCCTAGATGAACTTAACCTTCTCTGTAGTATCTTTCACTATCTCTGATCCCATGAGGGATGACTCTCCTAGGTCAGTCCAGCAAAGTGGCCACCTGTAAGGTCCCCTGTAGAAGGCCACAAATGGTTCCATACAAATGGTGGGTATGAAAACTATTTTTGTATGAAAAATCATGTAGTGGTGGAATATCCTTCCAAATATGGCCAAAATCTTACATAAAATCTCACAGCATGTCCTCTAGAACCTAAACGGTTTTCAATGTCTTTCCATTTGACTAGGAGTAAAACATTGTGCTGAAGCATAATTGAGTATCAAATAACTCATATCATCCCTTCCATAACATGGATGTAAGGATATCATCACAATCATAAAAAATCATTTATGTAACTCCATGGAGTCGAAATTTATCCCTCACATAATGGTGTCTCAATCTTTTTACAAAACTCTTCTCACAGATAGCTAAGAATTAGGCTAACACAGTGAGTTGATCAACAATCGCCTAGATGGAATCATGTTCCATGGACTTACATGGTATCCCCATTAGTAAATCCATAGATATCCCATACCACATACAATCTGGACCCTTATTGGGTTTCTCTAAACCCGCTGAACCCAGTGCCCATCCTTCTCTGGGTGAAAATTAATAAATCAACAGACAAACACTACAACTCCTTTCTTCATCTCTATCCACCAAAACTAATCTCGGAGGTTTTGTTACATATTTGCTACACCTGGTTTTACTCCCAAAGTGGATTTATTAAACTCCCTCAGAAACTTATCCCACAATGCCACCGGTACTATAGTGTTCCCTTGAAAAAAAATGATATACTCCCTACCTTTCAAATATCCATCAAGGGTATGCTTAGTAGATATCTAAGCACAAATTTTCTCATAGGGTATCCCAAAGATGCACCTTTCTGACACTCTGTAAGAGTGGATGGGTGAAAATCGTACATTTCAAGAAATAATCTACACCTCCATCCACAAAGGATAACGAAAATTAGGCTAACTACTATAACATCTCACTCAACAGCTAAAAAGTATATCTCAATCTAAGGGTATCTACCACCACATTCCCCTTACCAGGAGTATAGACAATCTCAAAATCATAAAACCGGAGTAAATATATCAAACACCACTATATCAATTTTATATATTTCTGAGAGAAGATATACATTAGACTCTTGTGACCAGAGTATAAGATAAATCGCTCATGCATTTGGTATTGTTACTACAAATTCAAGGAGAAGACTACTGCTGCTAACTCAAGATCATGGGTCATGTAGTTCTGCTCATGTGGTATCAACTTCTATGAACCATAAGCATTCATTGATTTCCTCTGCATCAGTATATAACCAATCCCAATACCTGATTCATTTCAGATCACTTTGTACTCAACTCCTTCCTCTGTTAACATCAAGATGGGAGTGCTCTTCAACCCTTTCCTCAACTCTTGAAAGCACTATTGACAATGTTACTTCAACACGAAAGGCTTACCCTTTTCATTTAAAAGCTATAAATGGTAATACCACTATTTATAATTCATTAAAACCCCTATTATAGTTCCCTTCTAATCCAAGGAAACTCAACACCTCGATAACAATCTTGGGTAGATCCCATGAAAGCATTGCCTCAACCTTCACTAGATCTACTGAAACTATATCCAATGAGATGTGTCCTAGAATATAGACCTATAAAATCCATGATTGTAACTTAAAGATATTCATGTAATGTTGGTTCTCTCAGTGTGTGTTGAATACCATCCTTATATGTCTCACATGCTCCTCCTCGGACTCTGAATACACTAGGATGTAATCAATGAAGACCATCACAGACTAGTCTATATAAGGCTAAAAGATACGGTTCATGATTCCCATGAAAATTTCTGTGGAATTAGTCTCACTAAATAGAATCACCAAGTGATCAAACTGATTTAAATGACATCTAACGTATGTCTTCTATATATCCTCATATTGTTCTTGCATCTTGTGATATCCATATCTTAGGTCATTCTTTTAGAACCAGTGTTCCCCATTCAGCTAATCAAAGAGGTCATCAATCCTTGGTAGTGGATAATTTTTCTTAATGATCACCTAGTTTATGTGCCAGAAATCCACAATTAACCTCATACTCTGGTCATCATTCTTGAAAAGTAATATTAGGGCTACCTATGGTAAAACATTATGTCTCATGAAGGTCTTACTCTTCAAGTCCTCCAACTATACTCGCATCTCATGAGGCACTGTGGGAGCCATTTTATATGAAGGTGTAGTTTCAATTTTGTACCAATGTGTATATAAATATAGAATTCCATCTCTATATATGGTGGTAAACATGGGACATATTTGTTAAATACATCCAAATACTCTGCCACCACTATAGGAAACGTAGGACTCATTTCATCCACTACACCAAGGGTGAGGCTAGAAAACTGATGACTAATCCGACACACCCTCTTATGCTTTAGTACATCATATGGTTTCTTTGAATTATTTCAGTGGAAAAGAAAATCATGGTTCCATAACTATGGACACACCGCACTCTTTTACTAAAACTGTCAATCTAAGCATGAACTATGGATAACTATTCCAAACCTAGAGTGATGTTGTAAGGCCTTTATGCCACTACCAAGAGATCTGAACCAAAATGATCACCCTCAAGAGTCAGGTCACACTATCAGCACCATTGTGTGATTATAGTGTCTCCTCCACTAGGAGTCTCTAAGAGTAAGGTTCATGTCAACTGTTCAACTGGAATCTTCATATCATGAACAAGTTTTGATGTAGGAAAGGAATTACATTCACTTGTTTCTATAAAAACATGATATAAGGTGGAAATGATATATATTATGTCTTGTATCATCCCTGGAGCCCTAGGGTCATAAGCCTCCATCACAAATAGTTGACCTCGTCCCTTCCCATGAGCTCCCGGATCCTAGTGTGGACATCCTAGGGATAGTGATGGTAATAGATCGAACCTATGACCACCTTATATTGGAATACATGCCCCTCTTCAATTTACTCAACCCCACGAACCACCTTGATCATGTCTCTACCTATGTCTCTATGTTCACTTAACTATCTCCTGATCATTTGTATGATGGGTCAGACAATATCATGCCATATGTCATCGACCACAACATGAGTAACACCATCAACACCTTGGATGATTTGAGCTACCCTGGGAGCTTGGAACCACTGACCCTAAGTCAAGGGATCTCGCCATAGAGTGAATATCCCTCTTGAATCCCTATAACTTTTTTCTACCTACTACTGAGGTCTCAGCTATTGGTGATCACTACTAGATCCAACTACATGTGTCTGCTCTGCCAGAAAACTCTCCACGAGCAGTTCTCACTCAAGTACTCCAGCATAAGTAATAATGCTAAGGGGCATAATTGATACCCTGATGTCTCATCCTAATAACTTTTTGAATTTATGAGCTTTAAAAAACATGTCTTGTACTATATCTATGTTGTAGCTTGAAAGATCAGAATGTTTCATTGAATACCCCACCATATTCATACTGCTTTGTTATAGATATAGCAGCTCTTATATACATACTGATCTTAGCATCGCTGGATATAACTCATCCTGGAAAGGATGCTCAATGTCTGTCCAGGGGAGAGTTGTCACATCATGTGACTGAGTAACCAATCTCTACCATCAATCTATAAAGAGAAGAATAAGACTCTTGGCAGGGAATTCCATTTGGTTGGTAGGATTCCTTAGATTGAAAAAATCATTCATGATTTCCACTATCCAATCCTCATTCATATAGGGGTTTTTCTATCCCTGAAACCTATTAGTTCAGTGAATCTGAATCTCATGAAACACACTCATCTTGCATGAATCCTTTGATTTTAGTGCTAGTAGTCTCTATATATTGATGGGTGTTGGTACATCAGGTAAACTTCCTAGTGGTTCTATCTATGGTATATTCCCATTTATTGATGCTTCTTAACTAGGATGATCATCCTCATCAACATGTGTTGGATTCCTAGCTGGTTTTCTACATTGATGCATCTTGAAAATCAATCAAGATGTACCATGGTCAATAGATTATATCCGGAGAGCTGACTCAAGAAGGACTTGTAAAACACAACCATTCCTAAATAATGCATGAACCATTTTTTCCTAAAACTATTGTTTTCATCTACTGAGTAAAAAAGTAGGAAATCAGAGTCCTCATTTATGGATACATAAACTTCCAGACCAACACTAGAGTTCCTATCCTGAAAGGTGAACTCAAAACACATAACACTATTTCCCCAAAAAATCTAAAAGACTCCTAGTCCTGGATCTTCTTAGAATTGTTGGATTTATCAATTAGACCACAAACATTGAAGTCCACCATAAACTTATTATCCCCATGATACCTATTAGACTCTTCGATCTCCATTTCAACCTTAGGAGAACATCAGAAAATATCCTCATAGCTGTCGAAGACATGGATTGGCAGCACTTTCCGTAGGCTAGGTTTATACCCACCAAAGAAGCGGTCAACCTTGCATTTGGATTTAATGACAAAGCCAGAGGCGTATCGTGCAAGCCATGTGACATTTCCCTCATATGCTCTGATAGATTAATTGTCTTTTTGCTTGAGGAAAAGTTTTTCCTTTTCCATCTAAAGCCGGAGGGTGCACGGAAAATATTTATCAAGAATCATCTTTCTAAAATCCGTCCATTCCAATGCCTCGATCTCCTACATAGTCATCGTATTTTTGATCAACGTCCACCATTTATTAGCTTCACCCTCCATATGATAAGAATCTAGGAGAACCTTCTCTTGTTTGCACCATTGATGTAAGGAGAAGATCCTTTCAATGGATTTGATCCATTGTTCGATGATTGAGGGATCAGACGATCCATTAAAAGTAGGAGGCCTTTGTCTCATGAAGCTCTCGATAGTGACTAGTTCTCTATTGGGGGGGGGGTTGAAAGTTCCTATTAACCCATGATTTGAGTTAAATAAGAGAGAAGAGTGACAAATTTATCGATTCTCGCTCCCATCGGATTGGGCATCTCATTAGGACAATCATCACGTTGATCTTCACATCAGTTGTTTACCCGAGTCCTCCTATTACCGTCCATTGGCTAGAATAAAATAATTGTTAGGGGTAACACATAAAGGGTAATCCAAATACAAAATAGATGACAAATGCATTACTTTTATTTCCTTAACTTATGAATCTATAGGATTCAATATATATTATCCATGATCTACATTCCCACATATCTTTTTAGGGGCATTTTTTCCTTAAATAATGGTTCATACAAAGCTTGTGAATTTACCAACGCATATGCCCTGAGAGTGTCGTAACCGATAGTGTAGCAAGTCCCGTTTTCATTCACCAGTTCCCGTTCGAGTCTAGCTCAAAGCAGTGTTTTCGGGTTTTATCCCTAGGATACATCTGTGCCAGAGTCGCCTCTATCTTCTTGCATCCAGACAGGGATGTATTTTCTTGATAAAACACTTACTCAAAACTCAAAAATACATAGAGATTTTTTTATTAATCTTATTCTTATCTCTATGTATTCAATAGTTTTTTATAATCCTAATACCAAAAATAACTAAAACTATCCTATGATACCAACTATGATAACCGTGCCATTTATTACTCACTTAAACATGATTTTATACATAAAATTCAGTTGATAAAACATAGAAGATCGAGAGTTATAGTATCTTTGGGACTTAGTATCATTACATAATAACATAAAACATGAAATATAAGATCTTTATTGAAAAAATCCTTTACATGACCACTACATTCCCTCGTACTTAGCATTGCATAGAATAACCTGATGACATGCATGAGAAGAGGGTGAGCTATAAAGCCCAGTAAGGGAATAAAAATGGAATCACATGAAGAATATAGAATATGTTAGAAAATAGGAAATTCAATGGAGAACAATATAAACATTAACATAAAGGCATGATAAAGAATTATAATCTTAATATGTAAATGTGGCAACAACATTTAACATGATATTAGCATGAGAAAAGGCTCATTGCACATGGATCCAGAGTAAACCATCATTTCACTTGAATTAGCATTATTAAACCGTAATTTCACTTTATTTATCATGATTTTAATCTCTACCCAATGCATTGGAGCGCTATCAGGGCGCACCCTTCTTAAACATTTCATTTCATGTAAAAATGTGCCACATGGATCATATAACATGGATTCATTAAACCTAATAATTTATACCAAGATAAAGGAAATGTGTAATTAACAAATGAAACACTATATTCAATAAGTAAATGTGCAAAAATTTGAATACCCTTTATGGGGAAATGTGTATGGTATTCACTACACAGTTACATTGGCTTGGAAAATCCCAGTGCAATTTTGACAGTGTTACGGCGTGACATATGAATTCATGAAAAAATGGTTGATGGGAGAGAAATGGGTGTCTCATAATATGTAAATTAAATGGAAATTAAGGGGGTAATATAGATACATGTACCAACATATGTAATGGAATTTATATTCACAATACAATATAATTTCTTGAATGTAAATGAGGAGAGAGAGATTCTTTAAGGAATTTCAGCATGGTAATGGGTGTACATGATGGGCATTTAAGGAGATAAAAAGGGGTACTTCATCATTAAAACATATATAGGGAATTATGGAGGATGTGTGAAATAATACCCCAACATTTATAATTGAAAAAAAATGGCACGACCACCTAATGAAATTGAGACAAAAATGAGAAAAGTGGAAATCCCTTACATGGATGTGTGATCCCAAAGGCCTGGGAGAGGCTTGAGAGAATCTTATTGGAGCTTGGGGCTCCTTGGGAGGATTCTAGAGAGAGATGGGAAGAGATTTGATGAACTTCGAAGTCTTTTATTGATGTGTAAGTGGAATCATGGGTGGCATTATATTGGAAATAAGATGGAATTATTTATTATTTAGGTTTGGGTCATCACACATTAAACTAGTCAATACCACAAACCAGCCCACGGTTGATTCCCAAGATATTTTCCAAAGGAGAGGGACAAATAATATTTTATATGGATGATGGCCTAACTTCTTAAAATATTGATGGTGCTTATGTGGAGGTGAGTCACACTCTCAAGGAAAACAATTTAAAAAAACAAAATGTTTTATAAGTATTGGAGGGTCCAATAAAGCATTGTAAATTAAATAAAAAAATCTAAAATCACATTATTTTAATGATAAAATATATATTTTCTGAAAAAAATGTTTATATTATTTTATTACATTACTATTGGGACATTATGATGTCATATAACAAATTATATATTTAAACGGTATTGAATTTTTACCCAAATATTCAAATGTCTCAGAAAAATATGAAAAAATCAACGTTGGATAATTTTGTCATAATAATTCCAAAAATAAAATTCATTTTATCTAAATAATTTTCTAAATATGTTAATTTTTACTTTTAAAATAAAAACTGACATTTATCGAAAATTCATGGGTTTTGACTAAAACGGCTTTTATACCAGAATAAAAATTACAATTGCATTAATAAAATTATATGATAATTTATATTTAATAAAAAATAATTTAATTATAATAATATTTTATTTAAATGTTTTTTAATTCAAAAATTCATTAATTCATCAAAATATATTTCTTAGATGAGTATTAACTAAAAATACAATTTGTGGAGTAAAAACTATTTACAATGTAACAATAATAAAATGAATGCACATTTTTTTATACAAAAATAATGTACATAGTCATAGTGCTAGGGACTTGTTACATAACCCCTTATAACACCCGCATAATACTGAAGGGTAAGGTGTGTGATGGTGATTGACTCTTAGGGTGGCTTGGATAACATCGCTCAGGTGGTAATCTCTATTAACATCCATTTCTCTTGTAGTCAGTTCCGCTCAAGCTTAATGTGTCCAATCTCATCTTGGGCTTGGCCAAGAGGGAATCCCAATGACGCCACCTCCTTTCTGTGCTCTGAAAAATGGGCTTCGTATGGGGCATGTCTACTGGATGAGGCCATCACTTCCTTTTTCTTAGTAAATTGGATTTGTTAAAGCCCTATATTTATACTAATCATGTGATCACTGTTCAACGGCTATATTAGTAATGGTCACAATTCATAACGATATTTAAAAATCCAGAAACATAAAACCAGTGATGTTCACATTTTGTATAACCATAATAAACATTTAATTAGATCAAGATAAGTTTCCATTAATGATAGTTTAGGTCATAACAATTCATCTATATTTTTCGCATTACCTTCTTCTCAATATGAAAGACTTAAAGACTTTGGTTTACATAATTCCACCTCCATGTTATCAAAGCAATATGATATAAACTTGGATCACTTGACCACATATCATATAGTGTTTCCATTTCTGGTCCTAGTTGTAGGACCTAAAACTAAAAAGACCATACTCCCTACATTTGGCTCAGAGCGTTGTAGAAATATTATTCCACTTATTCTTTGGAAATCATGATTAGAAACACCCTCTCCATATTCAGGTACCATTCTTCATAAACCAAAATCGGTGCTTAGGAAAATATTAATCTCCATAATCATCTTTCAACTTTGAGCAGTAGAATGTCAAACTTCTGAGAGCTCTTTTTTCCTGACTATGTAGTATGTGCCCCTAGGTGTTCTTGCATAAAATTTTCCTACATAACAGATCTTTTATTCAAAATATTCCACTATTTGGAAATGCAACATATTCCACAGTTGGCCCTGTATAATACATCCCCCATTATGGGATTTTTTAAATAATGGTATCTTCGTTCTTGGAAAAGGCTTCCTCTAATGAATTTAGCCCTTTTGTTCCCATGTCATTCTTCTAATTCATAAATTCTTAAATCAAAGTTTACATTTCTTCCCTTTTACAAATGAATATTCTAGTAGGTTTCCAAAAAAAATTATCATGAAATTGGGAGAGTCTCATACCTTTTCTCACAGCTAAATACCATAAATTAATGCCACGCAATGTCCTCACTACATGATATAAAATTTCATAGTATAATGTACTCACTTCATGACTTAAAATTGAACAATACAATTTCCTCACTGCATTACATAAAACTGCATATCCTTATAACATAAATTATCCTTTCAGGCAAAATTTATCCATTCCTTATACACCAAATTTGTGTAGAATTGATTTTTAAACTCCTGAAACTTGTCGTCATAGATGACCCTTTATTATTAAAATACCTTTCCATGGAAATCCCACCCACTGTGGTCTTTAGTCATCCAATATTATATTATTTTTTCTATAAACAATAAAATACTAAATTCCTAAGAGATATTTTTTCCTATATATGAATTGTGTTCCCTTAGGTGGCCTTGCATAAGTTACCAACATAATAGTCTTGTCAGTCAAAAGATTCCACTATTTCGTTATACAGCATATGCCCATGTTGGACCTACAAAACACAAACCCCATAATGTGTTTTAAAAATAATGGTAACTCCATTCTTGGAAAAGACTTCCTTTATGTTTATACAATTTTTAGATTTGGTGTCCATAAAAATCATGACTCAAGATTACCCTTGGATATATTTAAAGAATATTAGAGAAATTCTTATCCACTGAGTCTGGTTTAGGATCTAATTACAAAATTTCTAGTCAAATTTGTTCAACCTTAAACACTAGTCCTTTCTAGTCCAACATGCAAGACTCTAAGCTTCCAACAAAAAGAGATGTGGTACTCACCAGATTGGAAACCCACGAATGGAACTCTGGAAAATTCATTCCCAGCTCAAAACACATACATTTTCGTATGATTTAGGTAGTATTGATTTATAAAAATCCAAAATATATTAATATTGTGGGGTTATTTATATAACCTTGGTAAAAACCAAAATATTCTTGCTAGGCCCCATGGATTATAAAAAAAAGGGTATCCTCCCACACATGATTTACTTCCAAATCTAACCAAATGAGGTTAGAATGCATCAAATTTCCATAATATTATCATAGAACAATATTCTTTTTGTTCCGAACTAATCTAATTCTAGGAGGGCATTGTAGACACAATGAAATGTGTTCCATGCACCTTTTTGGAAAAACATCCTCGATCAGGCATCAAAATTCCATGCTATGAATCTGCATTTTTCATGGGGTCAATGATGGTAGTGAAGACTGTGGCCTAAAGGGCTAGGACTGTAGCTTGGCACTGTGCGGAAGCAGGGGTGTGGTGGCATTTCCCCCACAATATAGACCAATTATTTTGGCTAATGTACCCAAAGAGGAACCCAAGATACCTTAATGCAAAGACCATCATGCCACCATTCTGGAGCTAATTGGAGTAATTATTTTGGCAGTGTCCCCAATGTTTCATCCCAGTCTAGCCAAAACAATATGTGCGTGAAAGGTATTTGCACACCACAATGTGACGTTCAAGACACATGTGAGGCCAATCTATTTTTCTCCAAAGTTCCTATTTTTCCTATAAATACACCCCAGGGGATTTCATTTGTATAGAAGAATTTACCTAAATCCTAATTGTTGCTCTGGTCTCCCTAGTGCTTCGCTCAAGCCTTCTGAATGATTCACGGTAGTTCCTTAACACCAGAATCTAAGGAATTGAAGGAGGATCATAGGACTTAAGTCCTTTTAGTGTTTGGAATCCATAACACTTGTTCGCCTAAAGTGCCTAACCTCCCTAAATCAGAAACATTTGGGAACCACATGTTCCTCTCACATGAACTTTTGCACCCCACTTCTTGGAATACCTGTAAATAATTTTGATGGCTTGATTCATGTCTCACCCAAGTATAATCATCCATGTCGTTTATCACTCAAGTGAACATCAGTTCACACAATCCAACTTTATGCCCATACTTGGGCGTCCATACCTACTTGGGAACCACTCTTTGAATGACCTACTCTCTTTAGTCTATAATACATTAATCCCTCTTTAAAGAAATTCATGGAAAGGATTCTTCTTCATTGGATCACTTGTCTGAAAGGGATTCTATTTATACCTATACCAAAACCTCCAAAATTATCAAACCCTTGGGAATGGCACATCAATGTGTCTCTTATTTGGGTTTGTATAGCTACAGTCAGAGGATTCCAACATTATTTTTGCAAAGAGGATAAAATTATTTGTGTTTTTTTGGGTTTTTATATCCATATTCACATGGACCTTTCTCACATGAATAGTATTGGGATGTTCCTAGTTTGGAGGATTAGGGTTTGGGTAGTTTCCTACCATTTTCATGTCTAAGACCTAGAACCTCAGGTCTCTGGTAGGGAAGGTATAGTTATCAATTTCTTTTCCATTCTAGGAAAAGAGTAGTCTCCCTCCCTTACTGAGATTCATTAGAGCATCCATCCTGGTGTAAGCCCCAAACCTCTCATTAAGGAGGTTGCAGTCTTTCTCCTCTCTACTTCCTTCACCTTCACACCTTCCTTTCATTGGACCCTTGTCCAATATAAAGTGAACATAGTGAAGTCTTTTCGCATCACCCTCTTCCATGGTCACCTCTCCCTCATCCATCCTCACCACCATATTTTTTCCCTCTTCCACTAGCGGAGGAGGAAAATTGTGAGTTCCTTTGTTGAATATTTTACATCCTCTTTTTTCTCACACAGATAATGACTCGTGTGGGATTACATATTTGTCATGATCACGATATTTTGGACAACTAATTGAACTATGATAACTCTAATTCATGATCAAACCAAGATATGTAAAACTCCTACTTGATGGATCGATCTCAAAAGGGTTCCCTTGCAAAAGGGTTTACCCAATCATGTCCCCTCTAATGGGAATATCTTATGCATAAGCCCCAACACAATGAATGAACTTTGAGAACTCTAATTCCCATCATAATTGGGATATATAGGAAACCTTCTCATGGCATGATATATTTGGAAATCTTTTTAAGAAATCCAACCCTAATTCCCATAATCTAGGAATCCCCCATAGGAATAATCCAAAAATTACACCACCAAATCATCGAGGCATATTTATTAGAAATTAATCCCAAAACTCGTTTCCCTCAAAGGACTATACTCTATTATTAGACTCATTGAACTACGTGGGATTTGATTCCCATCCAAATGGGATTCATAGTAATCCTCCTTGAGGTTCGAACCTAACACGTCAAATCATCTCTATTATCCTTGGTCTATATTCCCAATAGGGTCTAATCTTACATGGAAACCCATATTCTTTCGATGTTCCATGGGATGGTAAGGAATAAGTCCTACACCAATCCTTAACTAAGTAATGTTTTCTTATATTTCCTTATCACATAACCATAAAATGTATGATGTGTCCCATTAACTGGCACTGAACTACAAGGGTTCTGATTCCTTTCATAAGGATACATAGGTTGCCCATTTTTTGGGTACAATACCAATATCAAAACAAACCTTGGTCTCCATGGATGACAATAAATTACAGATTTTCACACTGAGTGGATTAAGAAACTAGTATCATTATAATGATGATTAAAAGAATCTCTAAATAGTATATTAGAGTATACCATTGATGGATAACCCTGAATAAATATGGATATCTCCATTAATGAAGAACCTAAAATACATATATATGATTATAAATTTCACAAATTTTAATAACTGATTTCAAATTACAAGGGAAGCCTATGTTATACTTGGTGAATTAATAAGGATTCATGAAAATATCTTAAATTTATAAAGAGATTCCCTGAGTAGACAATAATTCACCCCAAAATGGTGTGATGAGTCTGAACACCCATCCTTTTGAAAAATTCATGTTCTTAAGTATTGTAAATTTCAGACATAATGAACGCCTACCTTTTGAAAGAATGTCCCTTTTGGATAAAGAACTATTGGATATTTTTGGTTTAATGAATAAATCCAATGGAAAATACCTAGAAGTAGTTATTCTTATACTAGAACACATGTTTCAAGGAACGAAAAATCATATATTAATAATACACTTTTAACTATTATATAAGTGGTTTAATCAAGTTTTTATTAATAAAACCCTGAGGTATGGAAATTCTTAACCTAATTTCCATTCTTTGGATTAACCTTATAATTCATTAATTTTGTGGTTTTTATATCATTTTTGGGATAAATTTTTGTTTATATTATTTTCTTTTATGTGAATTTATAGTGTATACATATATTTAGTTCGTTATATATATTCTCATATCAAATATATGATATTTCTAAGTGACTATTCTTATAAAATCCTCTTTTAAACTTCGAGTCTTGAAAAATTCAATGTGAATGTTTTTATGCAAGTATTCTTGTTAGTTTATTATGTTATGGTTCTTGTGAATTTTTTTATGATTATAGTTTGGGAATATATCTACCTCTTATTCATTGGGTATGTATATGTTGGAGGTCAACTGTATGGTTCATCCATGTGTGACTAAGATAGTTACACAATAAGATAGTTGTGAGGATTACATTGTAAGGAATATATGAGGGATACAAATTATAAGGTGTCTGAGAGGGTTAAAAGATTATGTAACTAATTCCACAAGATAACATTATGGTGATATTTATTTTCTATATGTTCGGTTTAAATCTTGTGGAAATTTCAAATTTCACAAAGTTTATATGGGTGACAAGTATGTATTTTGGAATATTATTTCATACATTATAACCATTCATGGAATAATGTGTTATTTCATACTATTTATATCACTTACTGAGATTTTTTGTGATCATCTTTGTTTTTAAATGATTTTCATAGGTTTTAAGGAAATGTAATACAAATATGGAATCCAAATTAAATGTTATGACAATTAGTCCAAGAAAATATGTTGTATTTGAAACATATTATTTATTAGAATAAATGGATATAGTTTGTGGTATCCACTCTATATAAATGTGGGATGTTATGTATGTTATATATCCCAATTCTCTAAATCTCTAAACCTGAAAGGATCCTCAATGAGAATAGAAGCGTGTTCTTGAATAAAATTTAATATTATTTAATGTAATAAGGTTGGTTCCTTATAGTTGGTATCATATGATGGTTTAGATAACATTAAGGGTTAGGATGATGTTAATAGAATAACATAAATGATTTTTACTATATGGTTAATTTTAAGTAAAATAGAATTTATAGACCCCCATGTTGCTTCGACTAATATATGTTCTTTTAGAATGGTTTTATAAAGAAAAAATGGGGAAGATCATGTGGTGAGTCACTGAAAGAATGATATCCTTCTGAATATACTTCCTAGAATCGTTGGGATTCGAACTATGTAGTTTGTGACAGTAGTGGTTCAGTTGATGTCCATAATAAATTGTGGTGGATTACTTGCAAGAGAACAACCAGAGGTACCACTAAGGAACATGACGATAGTGGAACAGTTTATGAGACAACACCCTCTTGATTTCAATGTATATTCTTACTCAGTAGTGGCTAAAGGATAGATTAAAGTCCTTGAAAATATATTTGATTTTATATGATATTCAGTTAATCAAAAGGTATATCTTGGAATTTATTATTTGGAAGTTGAAGTTGATCAATGGTGGTCAATGGTCAAAAATGTTAAGGATAGAGAGAAGATTGATTCCTTTGAGTGCGATGAATTTAAAATCCATTTCATTGAAAAATATTTTCCTAAGGTGGTGATAATTAGGATGGAGAAAAAATTACTTAAATTAAAGAAAATTTAGGAAGATTCAGTCGATTTGAATGAATAAAACATCTCCTAACTAGGGAGGTATTATCCAAATATTATTCTAGATCATGATATAAAAGTCAACCTATTTTTCTCAGGATTTATGTTAGGTTATCGAATGGTGTTTTCCTCACATGAATTCAATATTTATGTGAAACTTGTCTGATGTGATTATAGGTTAGTGAAGGAGTTTTATTATGATCATGTGCACTTTGAAAAGAAGGATAAAAAGAGGTCTAAATGGAAAGAGATGGGTAAGAATAAATCAATGAAATATGATGGTAAGAAATTCCAGTGTCATGTTTCTGAAAAGTATGGTAGAAGCACCTTGGGGAATATATTACCAAAACTGGGAAGTGTTTTTGATGTGGTATGTTTAGACATATTGCCAAAGATTGTAATGAAAATCACCCGAAGTATAATCTTTATAAGAAATCTATAATGTGATTTAAATTTGGGGTGATGGGTATTTATGAAATTGTGTACCCTAAGAGAGATTTTAATGATGCAAAGAATCCCGATTATTAGTAAAAAGGTGTAGTGAGATCACTTGCGACTATGTATACAAATTTCTGACCATCCAATGAAGTTGTATCGGGTACCCTGTTTGTTTACTCAGATTTTTCTAATTTTTTTTGATACAGGGTTTACACATTTCTTTAATCTAGAGGAATTTTTTGGTCAATTGTAAATATCACCTCAACAAATGAAATAAAAAATATTATTAAAACAATAGGGTGGGGAATTTTATAGAAAAAGACATTTTAATAATTTTCCTACTGTTATATATGGAAATTCATTATCTACAAACCTTGTTCTTTTTTGTTTTCTAGAGTTTGATGTTATTCTGGGAAAGGATTTACTTTATATTTATCATGATAATATTGACTGAAGAGTTAAAGAAGTTGTCTTTCAGAATGTTTTTCAGTTTGTATACAAGAATGAACCCATTCAATTGATAACATATTAGGAAGCTAATAAACTGTTCAAAGAAGGAAATGAACATTATCTTGCTAGTTTTGTTGAAAATAAGGTAACTATTAAGATTAATGATATGCGAGTGGTAAATGAAGACAATGATGTTTTTCCTAATGACATACCTGATGTCATACCCGATTGGGAAGTCAAAATATCAATTGGCTTAGATCCTTTTGCTAAACCAATTCCAAAACCCCCATATCTAATGGCTCAAATGGAACTTATTGAATTCAGAAAATCAGTTGCAGTATTTTCTTGAGAAAGACTTAATTCATCTAAGAACATCACCATGGGGTGATCTTATTTTGTTCGTTAAAAAAAATGATGGTTCCATGAGAAATTTCATTGATTATATAGCCTTGAATAACATCATTATTAAAAACAAGTATATTTTACCTCATATAGATGACTTGTTTGATCAATTTGAGGGATCTAAATACTTTTCCAAGATATAATTGAGATCTGGATACTATCAGCTGATTGTAAAGGAGGATGAAATCCAGAAACTATTGGCATTATGAATTTATTTTTATGAAATTTGGGTAAACTAATTCACTCTTTTTATTCATTTATTTTATAAATAGAATGTTTCATGAGTTCTTTGATACATTTTTTGTTGTGTTTATTCATAAAATTATCATATTTTCTAAGAGTAAAGAGTAGAATGAAAAAAATCTAAGGATTGTTTTTCATCCCTTAATTGAAAATAAAAATTTTGGAAAATTCCGAAAGTGGGATTTTCTTTCCAAGAGATTTATTTTCCTGGTCAAATTGTAAATAAGGATGGAATAATAGTTGATTCTTCCAACACAAAAGTGTTTGATGAATGTTCAAGAACTAAAAATGATACAGAAATTCATAGTATTCTTGGATTACAAGGATATTTCTGATGGTTTGTAAAAAACATTTTAGGGTTATCTATCGTAATTACTAAGTTAACATAAAAAAGGTTAAATTTTTATTGGAAAAATGAATGTGACGTTTTTTATGATATAAACAAGAGATCAGTGAGTGCTCAAATTATGTCCTATCATTCCCAAAATGGTGTGTTTTTAATCTACAGTGATGATTCATTGAAGGTACTTGGTTGTGTTTTTTATATAGAATGATAATGTAATTTATTACTCTTAAATACAAATAAACCCTAATTAGTTAAATTATCCAACACATGATTTGAAATTGGAAGCTTTGTTTTTTTTTTCTTTGAACACATGGAGGTTTTATTTATCTGGAGCCAAGTTTCAAATATATACAGACCCTAAAATTTTGAAGTATATATTTACTCAGAAGGTATTAAACATTTGGTAGATAAGTTGTCTTGAATTGAAAAATGATTATGATTTCATGATCCATTACCATATTGGAAAAGGAATGCAATGTGGTGGATTCCTTGAGTCGAAAACAACATGAATCATTAACCATGTCACATTTGGTACATGACCCCTTGATTAACGATTTGATAAATTTTGGTTTAAAAGTTTTTGGTGTTGGAAATACATCTGTTTTGTTTTAGGATTATGTGAGATCATCTTTATTAGAAAGAATTAATCAAGTGCAGATGGAACACTATGAGCTACAAAAGGTGGTATAATTTGTTAAAATGGTTAAGTTTCCAAATTTTTACCTTGATGAAATTGTGTTTTGAAATTTGGAAAAAGATTGTCTGTGCCCTGTGATTCCCATTTGAAGAAATATTTATTAAATGAAGCTTGTAGTTCTTCATTTTAAGTTTATCTTGGAAGTACTAAAAAGTACATAGATATTAGAGAGTTTTTCTAGTGGGATGGAATGAAAAAAGGTATTGAAGATTTTACTATGAAATGTCAAACATGTCAACATGTTAAAGTAGAGAGGTAGTTACTGAAAGAGATTCTTTATAATTTACCAGTGCTAGAGTGTAAATGGAAAAATATATCTTTGAAATTTTTTGTGGGACTACCAAAGACTCCTCGTGCTAACAATGCAATATAGGTTATAGTGGAACGAATTGCTAAATCTTTACATTTCCTTTCTTTTCGAGATACAATGTCTTTGGATAATATTTCTCGATTGTACCTCAATTATATTTTCAGTTTACATGGAGTGCCTCTTTCCATTGTATCTAACCGGAATCCTGCGTTCGCTTATAATTTATGAAATGGCCATAGGAAGTCATTGTCCATTGAATTAAATTTCAGTATAGCTTTCTATTATCAATCAGATGTGCAGTGAGAACAAATGATCCCAACATGGGAGGATATGCTTAGAGCATGTTCAATGGATTACCAAGGAACTTGGGATCAACATCATTCTTTATTTGTGTTTTTCTATAATAACAGTTTCCATTCCAGTATATAGATTTCACGTTTTAAGGAATTGTATGGAAGGTGGTATTGAACTCCAACATTTGGGATGATTTCGGGTAAATCAAAATTATGGGACCATAATTATAATAGGAAGTGGTTAAGAAAGTGAAGATGATCCAACAACACATGAGGATAGCACAAACCATGCAGAAAAGTTATGTAGAAAATAGAAGGAAATTATTTTCTATTGTTGTAGTTGATAATGTTTATCTTATAATTAATCCATGGAAAAGTTTTATGCATTTTGGTAAGAATTTAAAGCTAAGTACAGGGTTAATTGGATGTTATAAAATTCTAAATAATGTTGGAACAGTTTCCTAATAAGTGGTTTTTTCCTTCAAGTTTACCTCATGTACATAATATTTTTCATGATTCGATGTTGATAAAGTATGATCCAGATTCATATCATGTATTGAGACCATAAATATTTCAGTAGGAAGGTAACCTTTCATATAAATATTGTAACACCCCAAGCTTCCATGGTATGTTTCCCTTTGAATAATACAATGGATTGTGTTGTAAGAAACTTTGAGATTATAACACACCGCGACCAATCAAACTCACCGTTAGGAATACTAATACAAATGTTTTGAAATTTTATAAGTTTTATCTCTCAAAATGGACTTCATTTTTGGATTATGAATATCAAAATTAGCTTAAGGAGAATTTTTGGTATTTTTCTGAAAATATTCAATTTTTGATGAAGAGTGAAAACCCTGAGTTATAGTTAAAAACCAAATTTTTATTTATATAATTATTTAATTTATTCTAATTTATTTTAGGTAAAAATAGATACATAATACGTATATAATTTCAATGTAATTCATTGGATTCAGTTTATAATCATTTTAGATATATAAAAATTTTATTGAACTTTTTACCGTCTTTTACCCACCTCCTAAGAGGATTTGAAAATTTTTATAAAACATAAATTTACCGCTTCTGTGAGTTGAATTTCAAGAATTCAAGAGACATGGTTGATATCTATAAGTAAAATGTTGTTTAATAAGATGAAACTATTTTTTATGAATAGTAACTTTTTACTTTTATTTACCACGGTTAAAAGTAAATACTGTAATTAAGGGTACAAATGATATTATTATTACCCTAGAACATGTCCTAATTCTATTGGATAATTTTAGTTCGACCAAAAATAACCTTTGGAATAAAATATTATCCTTTAGGTCCACTTGGATTAGATTAAGACAATTATTATTATTTAATTCAAAGAAGAGTTAAAAGTGTTAAAATCAATGTTTAATAACTAAACAATTTTTAATATAGGGTAATAAATAAAAGAAATTAGACTATAAATATTAATTAGAAAGATAAAAAGATTTTCTACATCTTGGTTGTTTATTTATAATTTTTAGGCAATAAATAATTTAATTTATTTATGACACAATGATGATCCAATAATTACCATATTAATGAAATATTAAAATAATTGATATTATAAATACCAAAAAATATATAATTTTACACTTTTTATGAATTCAACTAATTTTATAGGTTCATATATTATATTAGGGTTGATTATATGATTTTATTTTGATGTAATAATGCTGTTATAAATTCAGCTAAAACAAAATACCAAATAGTGTCAAAATTGACATAAAAGAGTTTTAAAAACAAATATTATATTATTAATTGGTATTCTATTTTTAAAAATCTAAGGTTCAGAAAAATGAATTCAATACTATTATATATGTCATTAATGAACCACTTGGGGTTTTATTGAAATTTTATACTAAGTTTATTTACCATATAATATAAAAATACAAAGAGACATGGTAAATGTCAAACTATTTAACTAAAAGTTAAATATAAAAGATAAGGTTAATATAGTGACTCAAACCTATCTAAAAAGGATATCCATTCATGGGCATGATAGGCATGAAAAAATCCCTCTCTCTAATATCAAACTCAATGCACAGTTTGGGAATCTCACATCTGACATTAAGGTTATGGTTATCTATAAATACACTATATAAAATGTTCTTCCTGTAAGGCTCTATCTCTATAGACATGTGAAGGTATCTTCAACATTCTAAAATTTTCTTAAATACCCTATATATGGAAAAGTCAGTATAATGAATTGATATAGTTCCCCCTTCGATACTTGTGAAGACACATGTGTAAATTTAAAATTACAAAAATCGGGGATGATTAATGGTGGATGATGAGATATTGGATTCATCACCCAATGTCTTGAGTACTACAATGGATAATCCCTAGAGTATGCTAAACAGTGACTATGAGCTCCCATTAAATATTGTTGAGGTGATTGACCTATCCATTGAGGTACAATCCCTTTATTCCCTTAGTGAAAGTGTAAAAGATAATGACCTTCATCATTTTCTATAATGACACTAGTCCTAGGGTAGGATAATGAATCTTCCCATGGACTCTCTCAGCTTGATAGTGTCATATATTTGCCTCAATTTCATCATTTGTCTATGAATTCCCCCATATAATCTAATTTTGAATTAGAAGAGGATGACCTTATGAATTACCCTCTCACATTCAAAGAAGGTGTCTCCACAACCCTCGATGAGATCAGGTAGAAAAATATGGGAATATAAGAAGGCATGAAACCTACACTGATTAGTGATTCTATTCCCCTATAAGATCAATATATATGAATTTCATTTCTAAATAATCATAGATATGTGTTCACTTCGAACTATATCGAAATTCTATAATTAAATCCTGATGTGTTATGAACCATCTTGGCCTAACCAATGAGCATTGAGGATTCAATGAAGTATCCCAGAGGATGCACCCATCTCTTGACACCAATAAAGATGTGGGAGTTGAAAATATTTTCAAATCCAAATTATTCCAAAAAATGTATCACCCAATATGGATTGAAAACCTCGAACCTATTAAGAAAAATAATGATAATTTTCGGCTCTGCATCGATTTCAACAATAGTAATCGTAACTTCTAAAATGATGATATCTTATTATTTCTCATAAAACTCGGGATTGATGAAATTTCTATTTTCCAAGAACTTTCCTTCATGGTTGGGTATTTAGGGAATAATTAAATTAAAATTTCCCTTGAATATGATAAAGCCCCCACCTTTAGAGTTCATAAGGAGTTATTTTTCTTTTAGGCTATTCCAATTTCATTAAATAAATATTGCACAACATATCAATGTCCCAAGCATCATATATTTTTGTTTTTCTTAAAAATAATAGTTTAATTCTATGTTGAAGTCCTGGTGTTCATAACTAGATAGTGTTGTGATCACATGATGGGACTTCAAATGACCTTACAAAAGTTGTGATAATTCCATCTGAAGATGAATCTTGTAAAATGTGCCCTCGGGGTAACATCATGAAAGTTATTTGGATTTTTAGTATTCCACTGTGGCATTGAGGTCGACCTAGAGAAGGATTGTTCTATTTTTTAAATTTCACCACCCCAAAAGTATCAAAGAGCTATAGGGAATCTAATGGAACCTCACCAACATTTGGGGTTTCATATAAAATTTTCTAGAAATGTTATCCCCATCACCAGGAAAGTGAAGGATGGAATAACATACCAATGTGGTGGGGATAGCCAAAATCCTTTTAATGAATCATGTAGAATCTACTGCACTAACTATTCATGATTCCTCACTTGGAATGGCGGCCACTAATTTCTTTTCTGGCCAACATGGAAGGCTCACTAGGCTCCCACTACTCACATAAAAACTATATAGGGAGAAAGAAAAGTCTTTGTTACCTCAATAAAACAATGCTAGGTATTGAGACATGATACATCGATGTTGAGAAGAAATGTCCTTCACTCATATTTGAAGTGAAAAATATGAGGAATAACTTGTAGAACCAAAAATTTAATCTACAATATAATATATATTCACTCTAGTACATCCTTGGTCACCCCATGCTAACTAGTAATTTGGACCAATGGCTGGTTATTCCGCAACAATATGACATCTAGTTCATGTCTCAAAAGGTTGTTAAAGGGAAATACTTAGCCAATTTCCATGTGGCGCATCCCTCTAGATAGAACACACTGGAGGAAAATGAGCTCTCATATAAGGTGATCTTCTATTTCTATTACACTGCCCAGTCATGGGAGATGTATTTTGATAGAACCTCATATATTCCTATCAATAAAAGGATGAAAGGCACAAATATTAATGATGTTAGCTTAGGGATTGTATTTATCTAACAAAAAAAAGTATTTTCCCTTAATATTTCTTAGTATTCAAAGGCTAAATGAATAATGAGGCTATATACCAATCTATTATCATTATCTTAGAACTATCCCTACAGCTGCAGATAAACTACATGAATATCAAAGGGGATTCATACCTATTGATAAAGCGGATCAGCTGAAAAGATTCCATAAAAAGGAATAATTATCCCCTCTCAAAAGCTATGTTAAGGGACTAATGGTTGATTTAACATTTAATCCCAAATTTTATCATGTTCCCTTATCATTGAATTCTCTCTCCAATGCATTGTCTAATGCAGACATAGTCTTAGCTAACCCTGGTCATGAGGAATTAATCGTTTGTATCCCACATCGAAGAATGGTCTCATCAATTTTCATTAGTGATATAAATGAAATCAATTAGTTCAATACTACCCCATATTTTGATGAACTAATATCCTCCCTAGGATTGATGGATCCCATAATCGATTATCACCAAAATGGTGCTCTTCTAATAGATAGAGCTAGAACGGCGAATATTTGGCACAATTTCGGAAAATTTATCCTACGGGAATATCTAATTGATAATAAATACCTCTACAATAATGGATTTCATATAATTCTCCTCATATTCATAATAGGAAGAGAGGTTCAAGCCATCATGGATGAATTACATTCAGGCTCATGTGGTGCTCATTAGTCTGGGACAAAGCTCTGCTACCAAATCTGGAGGTAGGGTTATTACATAAAAACCATGATTCGAGGATATGTGGAATTATCCAAAAAAACTCTTTGATTCCATAACTATGAAAACATAATCTATAAACCCCTGAAATTACTAAATATAGCTAAATATTCCTAGAAATTTTTCATTTATGGAATTGGTGTTGTGGGGCCATATCCCCCAACCACATCTATGAAGTTTAAGTACATCCTTAATATTACAGAATTCTTCACCAAATGGTATGAAGAAATACAAATCAATTAATTTAGGAAGAATAATATCATCAGTATTGTAAATTCCCATATTATCACCTGGTTTAGATTTCCTCAAAGAATATTGATGGACAATGGTACCAACTTCTATTCTACAGTGTTTAAGAAACTTTACCAGGAGTACAATATCATGTGTAATCACTCATCTCACTATCACTCAACAGAAAATGGACAAATAGAGGTCTTGAACAAGACTCTTCAAAATGTACACTATAAGATAGTGAAAATGTATAACAAGTCATGGATAGATAAGCTCCTCCATAATTTATAGTCCTATTGTACCACTGCGTGTACTGCTACAAGATAAACACCATACTCATTGGTGTATGGGACCAAGGAAGTGTTACCCATCGTAGTCAATTTTCCATTTCTCCGAATATCCATTAGTGCAAAACTCTCAAATAATGAAAAACCACCAAATATACTCGATTAATTATAGTTTTTCAAGGAGAATAGCACGCATACATTGAATAATATTGAAGTCCATTTGAATTGGATCACACTAGCCTTTAATAAGAAGGTTATCCTCCATTCATTCCTATGAGGAGAACAAATGCTGGCTCTCTGGACCCCAATGATACTAGGCAAGAAGACTGTAAATCTAGAACTGAAATGGAAAAGAACTTACACCATACATAATTTATTCCACAATAGAGCTTACTCATTGGCCATAATGGATGGGGGAAAATTCAAAACCTCCAAAAATGAGATATAATTAAATAAATACTTTTCATAGCTATCATAAAGTACCAATCATCCTTATTTCAGGACATTTAACTACATAATAATTTCATTGAAATGAGATATTAAACTATAAAATGTCACAAGTCCTAGCATCAATAATTTAAACAGCACAATGTATCATATCCTAACCACATGAAACTAAACTATAAGAAGAAATTCCTCACTGCAAGAAGTTAATATGGAAAAGAATCTATACCTTGATAATGAATCACATCACATAAAATATATATGTGAAAAGGAATGATGAATTTTCCCTATCCCCATTTGAGAATCATATCCACATAGGGAATATCATCACCTAAGAACTATGTGTGGATTGATTCCTTCCATCACAGGATACTTAGTGACACCTTAACCTCTAGAATTTATCCCAGTTTCAGTACTCCTTTTCTTTCATGCCTAGTGATAATTCTCCTTACATTGTGACATTAAAATACATGTAATATTTCCTTACTAAAAGATATAAAACTGAACGGATCCACAGTGTCACTTCCCTTTCACATTGGGTGACCCAGGTCCTTTCCGTGTGACATAAACTGCATGGGTTTTCAAGAACTACATATGGTTTGATTCTCATTTTCAATGAGATATATAGGGACACCTTGATCTTATATATTGGTCTATCCACCCAATGAAACAAAACACTCATATCTTATATTTAATCACCTATGCACGGTGAGAAGATTGTTTTTTATTCCTTATTTATTGCACCAATCATAGCTCACAAGACCTTAGGAGTTTCAGTAAGGGATTATCTATAAAAACATGGCATACCATCTCAAAATTGGCTCATCATGGTCCAAAATTCAAGTCCATAAAAGGAATACCATGAGTGCTCACTGTGAGATGTTAAACTACAAGTTTTATGTCCCTTTCACAGCATAATGTTGCACATTCATGTGGACCTCCTATGAGATGATTACAATTATTGGTGATCTATCTCTAACCTCACCTCAAATCAAGAACAATGTGTGACTTAATTAATGACATAACAGAATATGTAGTTATTCTTAAATCTCGAACCCTGTGTCAAATCTTAGAAAATAATCATAAAAATCTCCCCTTCATGCATATAGGTCATACTTATGCTAGAAGCTTCAGTTTCATGAACTACATGTGTCTTGATTCCTATTATTAAGGGATGTGTAGTGACACCTAGATTTACATCCTTGGGTTCATCCACATTACCCCTTTTCATATCATGAATCCAACATCCCTGCCACATTATTTTGAACATCACAGTTCCTTGAGAACTATGTGTGGCTTCATTCTTATCATCCTAAGATACATAGTGATATCAATATCTCTACTCTTGGGAACAGCTACAAGAATAAATTGAAACAGTGACCACCTATATGTATGGAATAGACCGCCATAGAGAGTTTATCATTCATGAACAATGCGTGGATTCATTCTTGTCATCACAGGATGTGTAGTGAATCTTAGGTCTCTGATCATATGCCTTCCAAAAACACTAAAAAGAAACAATTTCCACCTCTACATAAAGGTCAGACCTATGTAAAGAGTTTCCCATAAAATAACTACATGTGGAATAATTCATATCATCATTGGATACATAGTGATTCCCAAATATCCAATCTTGGTCCCATGTGCAATGAATGATACCCACTTCCTTGTCAAATGAAGATTAAACTATAAGAAAAACATCCTGGTCACATGACATTAAAACTGACAAAGTAATATTCCATCACTACATGAAGTTAAACTATATGGATAATTTCCTTATTCATGACATTAAAGTACATTGAAGAATGTACTCCCCAACTAAATGAAATTAAACAATGCATACCATCATCCATTGTAATCCTCTACAAAACCGCCACAACTGCCTTACCTCAGTCATCCAGAGTGCAGGGTGCTTCTGCCATTTTTAAGCATCTCAATCCATAAATCACAATCCATGTCTCAAGAACCTAACGATGCCTCAATCCTTTTATAGACCTTGGTAAAAGATACATTGAATGAAGAGACCATTTGGTTGACTATCCATGTATGTGTATGGATCCTACATATGTGCCAATGGCTTCCAACCAAATGCATCACTCTAAAAAAAGGTATTTCTGAAACTTATGAGCCCTGACATCTCTATAGAAGAACTCATAACCTCATTTTGTTCTGGGCTATTGTAGGTATTATATTTCCATATCATTACTCATGATGTGAGAACCTTGTTCCATGATTTACAATATTTTTATCTCCCACACAGAAGGATGACGGGACACTCAAGACCCTGGGTATCCTAATTTGGATATTTTGTATCCTCCCCCGTATTAGATTCATGTGTTCCACAACCTTAAAATACCTAATCTTTGGTGAATTATGTACGAACATAATCTCTATCCTATGATGATCCAAATTAAAAGATCTTAAAATACCAGAAAAAGAGACACAAAACTTTTCAGATCGAAAACTCATAAAGGGTGTCCTAAGAAAATGTCAAGTCTTTACTCACTAAATTATTCATATCCAGAGTTTAGTAAAAAAATGTGGATAAAAAAATATTCCCTAGACCTCATAGGGCCAACATTGTATCCCCAGTAAAATAAAATATATGATCTCTAGACCCTCGGGTTCCAGAAAATGTTAGAGTAAGGATTCTTCATGTGTCCTCACCAAATTAATATGTTCGATAGGTGGTGACATAAATATTAGGGTGCTCAAAACCTTGTTGTATATTACAATTTCCATGAATTAAACTTCATTATTTTTGTTCCTCGGGTCACTATAAATGATACATGGCCCTTGTAATAGAATACCTAGCTTCAAATGACCCTTTTCCTAACTGTGCATGTATGCTTGTGGCTCCAGCTTCTGAACCTATGGTCTTCCACGAAATGTGTCACTCTGAAAAAATGGATTTATAATACTTTTGAGAAATAACATCACTATAGAAGAATGCGACACCTTAGTGTGTTATTTTTCATTCCTATAATTATTCTCCAATATCATACTCCTAACTTAAGCACCTTGGACTTTGATTTACAATTTCTGTACCGAACAATATGAGTGGATTCATCATCCTCAATGGTATGTCAATGTGTTTTGTATCCATTCTCAAAGAATAAATGTGTCACTTCATTATTGAATCTTTTTCAGCCCACATCTCATTATTTTAAACCATATGGAGTAGGGCCCAAACATCACAATTTAGAGCTAAAATGCACTAGGATTCTAGAACCCTTCCTCGATTTATTTCCTCCATACCCAAACTCATCATATAAATGTTTTATTCATAAAAAATATATCATAAAACATGGAAAGGAGTGGAAATCATATTTTATTGTCCATTTTATCGATACAAAAGGCTTCAACTTACCAACTAATGACATCTCCTCCTCACAAGAAAGGAGCTTCAATGCTTGTTAGCCCTAGAAACACCATGGATAGAACTGGAGAATCATAGTGTTATGGTTCATCCCTATAATATCAACCCCATCCAATGTTAACTGACTCAAAATTTTGGGTTTTGACTTATATAACCCATACTCCAACTATCCAGGTGGACCTAGCATCCCTAGTATTTCTTCATCAACCAATATTCCCCTAATAAATCATCCATAACCCTTGGAAATATGTGAAGACGCATCTTTTTAACAACTCTATAGATGCATAATAGATTTCACCTACCAACCATAGGAATCTTCTCCTTGTTAGAAATTATCTCTAATCCCAAGGATCCTAGAAATCACCATGGTAGAAATAAACACCCCAACATGTTTTGGGTCATTCCTGCCATTCCTGAACCATATTCCATGACCATTAATCATGTTTTCGATGTAAGACATTAAACATCATGGAATCTTAAGGATTGATCTAAAATACCTCAAAATACAGTTATTTAATCTCTAAGATAAAAGACACTCAACTAAAATTATAGAAGGTCTGAGCTAAAAGTCCCTATACTACCGTGACAGAAAGTTCAAGCTAAAAGACCCTAACAAATAGTGATAGAAGTTCTAATCTAAAATACACTAAACTACAGTGATAGAAGGTCTAAATTAAAAGACACTAAACAAAATCATAGTATAAATTTATTATTCAATAATGGTAAATCATGTAACCCACAATATTTCATTGTAAAAATTAAAGCTACACCCACCAAGAAAATCATCTTCAAAAAAAAGTTAGAGCACTACCCATTTGGGAGATGTATTCTACCCAATTAACTTTATTTGAATCAGGTAATCTAATGATAGATAAATTGTTTATATCAGTAAGGAATATCGTGTTAGTGGGAGTTCATGATCACTTCATGGGAATTATATTTTATGATTTAAATATTAATATCTACAAATTTAGGTTTACATGATATTATGCAAAGGAATGGTATCGTTGGAAATTCATATAACATAAAATCAATGAAAACTCATGCACATCAAGAATGAAATAAAAAACGGATATAATCATGTAATTTTTATAAAATAAATACATTTATAGTGTTTAATAGGAAGAATATCCACATTTTAGAGATTCTCTACGAATCTAATAAAAAAACATTATATATATGGATATATTAAAATAAAATTCAATCGGATGGGATAGAAAGTCGGAAAGAGACTGGAGATAGGAATCAATTTAATGTTGATGTGTTTCTCACCCCACCTCTTCTACTTATTCCCTAGTTCAATGATTCTTGACTAAATAGTCATATCCTCAACAATCATTTTTATTAAAAATAAAATATTGAAGTTGCATAGTAAAATTTCTGACACATGGAAAAAAATTAACATTTATATTTAAATAAGAGCGTAACCCTAATAATATTTCATTAAAATAAATATTATTCATAATAGTTTAGTTTATTAAAAATATTTATATTTTCTTTTCTGGAAGGTACAATTTATGTCTAAAAAATAAATATATCTTACTTCATCTAAATTTTATTAAGAAAAACTATTCTTAAAAATGAATTGATTGAATAACAATTTTATTTGTACAAAGAAACTACAAACTATGTTTGGTACATGTAACACCTTATTTCACCCGTGTTCTCCCTATGATTAAGGTGTGCAATGGTGGTAGTTTTGTGGGGTTATTTGGATAACATAGACTGAGTGGTAATCTCCACTATCTTGAACTTCCCAAATTAGAATTTTATTTAAATATTCACTAGTTAAATATAAGATTGGGATTGGTTAAGGGAATACCCTCATGATGATAACTCCATCCAAATCTATGACAAATGGGATTTAAATGGAATGAATCTACTAGTTGAGGAAATAGACTCTCCTTTATTTATCAATTATCCATTGTCAACATTTTACTTATAAAAACTAATTGTAACGTTAAATTTATTATCAACTGTATAGTTCCCAATGATCATATTGACCAAAAGTCATAATTGAAAAATGGTCATATAACGGTCAAATCAAGATGATCACATTTAACTTTATATTTACTTCACTATTACTGAGATGTGGTTTTGTTGTGTCAAATAATAAATATAACACCCATTTTTAGGTAACATTTATTATTCAAAAAATATGGTTCATTACAATATGCCACCTGGGTTATTCATAGAAGTGATGAATATACACGATTAGCTCGGAGAAATGGACTAATGAGGGAAATTTCATCCATCCTAGCACAAGGGAGAATTTCCAAGTGTAAAAGACCACCACATGGATCAAGCTATGACCATTCATCCATCATTATAAAATATCATCTTAGTATAATAATGACAATTCACCCAAAAAGATATAAGATCAATTTCCAAAGAAGGAATGTAAACATCATCCAACATGTTGAACCTGTTTAGAGGAAGATAGTTTGATAAATGGTAGTTCTGAAGCTCAAATAGAATAATCTATTTTATAATATCATTATCTGAACTCACGCAATACCGAGGATTAGAATTGTGGTTTATAGAAATCATGGATCTCTGATTAGACGCAGTATATAAACATTGATAGGATATGAAAGTCATCTAAACAAAATTAAGTGGCATATGTGAGAAAGATAAAATAAAATCTTGTCCAATGGAATAAACTAGGATCATCTTGTGCATTACATGAGTCATCAAATGGATTGATGAATCATATAAATGTATCTTGAATCACATGACTCTCAAATATCTCATGGATCACATAATCCCATAAGGAATCACAAAAAGATTCATGTCCCTCATAATAATTGTGATCGTGTGACCTTGAAATAGTTACACATGCATTATAATAGTCTAAGGATCATATGATCAACAAAGAAAATACTTCTAATCCCTTAGGATGATCAAATTACCATGGAATACTCTCAAACAATTACCTAAGATATGTTCATGGATAGGTTAGAGTATGCACCTCAGAAAAAGATTTCATGCGGAGTAGTCCTCACAAGAACAGGATCATGAAAAGGTCTCTTGATGGGTTCATGTTGTAAGGTCAGGAAACAAGGTTATTCAATGGAATCAGGGTGCACAAATAATGTATCTAGTGAATGAATCAATATATGGTATTATATTTATAATCCATTATTTAGAATACCAAACATCACCTGGAATGCCAAATTTCACCCAAGACATTGATTTCTAGTAGCGACAAATTCTTAGGTGGGAAATTACCTTCCACAAAACCGAGCACTTTTCCCCATAGACATCACTCCTAGGGGGGATTTTTGACTCCCTTTAAATGAGAATTAGAAAACTCAAAACACAAAAAATACCTAAATATTGGTATTTTTTCCCCCACAATAAAGGAAGAAGAAGGTGTTTATGATCCCATGAATCGCTTGAACCTCCATGACACACATGATCACAATACTAGAAAAAGGACATCTGGAAGGCCACATATAGCACACATCCTATCAAATTCCACATGAATTCCCATTGAAAAATACTACTTGTTCTTGACGATTCATCCCAGAGATGCAATGATCAAAAGGTAGAAAGAAAATAATCACCCTTAGGTGACACAAATTGTAAACCAGTAGACACCTAATAGGGAAAACAACAATCCTATGAAAATAGGAAGAAAATATTCAAAAGGTGGTGTGGTCATAAATATCATGTGAAAACCAATGAATAGGCAGAGTTATTGTATTCAACAATAGTAATACAACCTCACGAGAACCCCAAACATTTTATAATAGAAAAGGAAATAAAATGGTGAAAGGAGGGAGCATCTTGAAGTCGTGAAAGACATGTGATGCTCCCCAGGTAGCCCGTGAGACACTGTGGAAGCCAGGGCGACATGTCTACATATTCATGCATGATCATGTAGTAATTTCACAATATTTATGTGGAAATATTCAAACTTATATAGGAATTCTAACCCCCCTATGGTTCTAATTATAAGCAGAAGGTTTTATCCATGAAGTGCTCACACATCACCAAAAGTCATTTTTTGGATACGCCGAAAATAATTGATGGAAAATGTGATAATACATGAAAAAACACATGAAATCTTGAAAGATCCCTAATCATTTAATTAAAAAAATAAGGAAACAAAATAGAAAATTTTGTATCCTCTTATTGTCATAAAACTCAAGTGTTGCACCATCATGGTCTCAAAAGACCCCTTGAAAAAATGGTTTAATCTCATAGGGCCCCTAGGAAAGAAATTCTTGTCTCAAAAAATATCCAGAAAAAGGAATTCAACATCATGTGAAGGCATATCATAAGGAATCCATATCCCATGAAATTATATAGACATGTCATCCAAAATACATGAAAGTCCTTCAACATGTCTACATGGTATGGATAGAACTCTAAATTCGCCACAATCCAATAAATAGGTCTTTAATGGGATGATCTCATTTTTTTGGAAAATCATGAAATGCCCCCAGAATGACCTATGAAATGACTTCATGAAGATACATTATGAGAAATCCCTCCATAAACTCCAGCATACATTTTTGTGATACGCATCACACAAATCAGTGAATAACTGGGGTGGTGAGGCCTATAAATCCCACATCACAGTATAAAAAAAGGACCTTAAATAGAGGGACAATCTCTTGGAACCTCACACTGACACACCTAGGAATCAGTGAAAATTTCTCAGAGTGACTGATCTTCTGAAATGAAATGTTTTTCATTAGCTAATATCTGGGGAACAACATGATAGATCCTAAATCATCCATAAAAACATCATGTTTTCACTCATATATTGAGTGGAGAACTTCTAGTGGGTTTTGTGGAACACATCTAATATATTTACTAAAATATTTGAAACATTATATAAGATAATACTGAAGAAATATAATGCATATCCAGTAAAAGGAAGGAAATTAGACAAGGATACAAGAGACTTATGAAAAGAAAATATATTATGATCCATATTTACTTTCAATAAACCACCTAGATTATGAAAAAACACCAGGACATGTCACCCAGGTCATGAAATGATCCTTTGGTATACCATTTGGATAATTTTAAGTCCCATGGACCTGTTATAGAAAGTCATATGGAACCAACAAGCATTCCACCCGAGTCATGTGAGACCCATTATTCTCACCATTCGGGCCTCACGATTCCCTCTATAAATGTCACCAAAATCATATGGATCCATTAGTATGTATCCTCTAATTCTATTGATAGCATTTAAGTATGTGATTTGGATATTAAGATGTCCCCCAAACATGCCATCCAACTTTTTCGATGACATTTGGACAAGTCCTCCATGAAATACAACCCCCTCTGAGACATGTCACGCTAAATCTCACAACACCCTCCGAGAATGTCAGCTAGATTTCATGATGATTCCAGGGAAAGTCGTATGAATCATTAGACTCCCTCTAAACATGTCTACGAGTATCACACATCATCTTCTAGGACAAGCTAGTGAGGTCTTATGATATCCTCTGGACAAGTCAACCTCGATCCTGATACAACCATTAGACATGTCATCTAGTTTATTTGATATCCTGAGAATAAGTCAATTGGACCATATGATTGTATTTGGCCTTGGTAGGAAATAATCCTCCAACATTTCAAGTATAAAATATAGGAATTTTGAGTGTAAAATCAACACATGATAGGAAGACGAGCAAGCTGGTTCAGTTGAGCATCCCAAGACTTGGTAGCATTTCCATCCTTAGTCTGTAAGCAAAAATCAGAAGGGAAACCAAATTGTGTAACCTCAGGGTGTAATCCCTAAATAGTTGATATATTATGAATCATATTATCTCTATAACTATGATATATTGGATTATTTCTTATCACCTGACCTCTATATTAAGAATCATAAGGGCGGTCCCCACAAATAAACCCAACATCCACAAGCAATGAGACTTTTTATTTTCCATCCATTTTTTATCACACTGAGCATAGATAACATTTTCTTATTTATTCGTAATGATCATATAATTCATGTGATAAGTATCTATATGAGAAACCTCATTATATATTCCTTGATCAACCGTATAATATGGTATATCACACATAAAAGGGATACATCACTATGTAAGACCTGACCAAATTAACAAAAAGGATTTCAATTTTTAATATAATGAGGATATGAATGATTCCATACTAAGGCCCTATCCCAAAATCAATTGGGAAACTACTTCAATATAATTATCCACCCCACATGTCTCTGATATTTCAACCATCGAGGACCAATAATTCACATAGGATAATCATCATTTTTCATCCACCAATAGATTGATAACTCATTTAACTATAAATAGTATAATTCCTTCCATAACCATGATATAAAGGAAACCTTCATAAGTTACACACCCAAATTAAAAGGTGAATCCACTTCAATGTACGTCCCACCATTTCCCTAACATTTCAACCATAATGGCCTAATCATTCCCATGGGTTTCTCATTCTACATCATCCATCAGTAGAATGATAACCTAATTGAACTATGGTAACTCTTATTTCTATGATTACTAGTATATGTAGCACACCTTCCTATGTCCTGAGATCCATATTAGACATCCCAAGGGTTGTCCGGATACATAAGTCCTCCAACCATATGTAGTGAAATTCATTACTTGATATCTCGTTTTCTCACATCAGGCATAGCCTGTGTGGGTCTAGAGAGTTGAAATGAACATTTTTTTCTCATCATGAATCTACACCAACTAGTTAAATCTAAATATGTAATCCTGGATAAGTTTTATGATTTAAACATCCACCAGATAACATAATATACCTTATGTCTAGTCCCACAGGCATGAATAAACTAAGATAACCCTGATTACTACTATAACCAAGATACGTAGGATGTCTCCTTCAGACTCGATCTCAAATATTTAGTGACTATGTTCCTAAAAAATGGCTATTCCAAATAATGATCAACTATGTGGGTTTAAAAAACTATGTGAATTTTGATTCATACAATAAAAAATGATTTGTGGAACACCTCATAATGGATCATATCACTTCTAGGAATACTACTTACCTCCCTATATGATAAAAAGTTCTAATGTTCATGGATTGTGGTATTAGGATATAAGTATCTATTCAGTAGTTGGAAATGGATGAAGAACCCTAGACACATACAAATGGATTCAATAATGTGATCCCCTTCTTTTTTAAACATAAAAGGGGTCAAACTATGATCATTTTTTCTGGTAATTGGTGTCTCTGTGAGGTTAGGAAGAGACTTATTAACATATCTTAAATCTATAATAGATTCAAAAAGTAATAGAAAATTCCCCCCAAAAGGGTGTGATGATATTAGCCTCCCATCCTCTCAACCAATGTGAGTCCCAAATTTGTGTTGGGTATAAAACCCAAACTGACCACTTTCCTTTAGAAAACTAGTCTATAACCAGTTATGTATGTGGGAACCATTGGGAGTTTCTATTAATAACAAAATTGGTAGCTCGATATAAATGATTTTTTTTCACATTTAACTCCCCCTCACTCACAGTCTACTATCATGAAAAACTAAATGCACTTATAATTTTTCTATTTTCCATAAAACTATATTATCACTGATGGTAGGGCCATATATCACATGTTGACCACTAACATATCACTCATTGTAGGGTTTTTTATCCTCCCATAGACCAGAATTCTCACTCATGGATTTCCATGCAAATATCTAGTCACACAAGATGAGGCCTTTATCCTGACCACTACCATATTACTCATGGTAGGGTCTGATATCACATCCCAACCTGGACCAACCATCTCACTTTGGTAAGTTCATTTTAATTTATTCTCACTCATGGTATGTCCATTATCTTGACAACTACCTTGTCACTCATTTTACGTTCTGATGTTACATCCCAACTATAACCATCCCACTCAATATTGGTTTCTTCCATAACCTAATCACATCAGTTGAATCCAAGACATAGGATCCACCATCAACCCCATTGAGATACTTTTCCTAGTGAAAACACATGTTCATAACATATGTGAAACAAACAAATATGGTATGTAACCCATTTCACCATCTCTCCAAATCATCATATGGGTTCCAGTCACCTGATATTTTTCCCTGCACCATGACATACCTCATTATCCAACTATCCCCTTGAGAAACTCTTTGATACCATCTCGTTCACACAATAACAACATGTTAATCATCACTATAATCTCATCTCAACCATTTAGGTCTACTATAGGTCCCATCATACCCATACGTATATCATCTCATTAACATAAATCCATATCAAATAAACCATGGTGTTATCACAGACCATATGATCTTCTTGACCCTATCCTCACGGAATGATCCCACCCATTTTTGATTCCACATGGTAGCCTAGTCCCTCTAAAAAAGGACCGTATCAAGACAACCAATCCTAAATAACTTTTCATCCCTATTCAAAGTCATCTAACAATTCCATAAATCAATTATGGTGTCGAAAAACACCAAACTTAGAATAACAATCAAACCATTTTAGGGATGAAACCCTTTTCAGACACACCTTGCCTAGTCTTAGAGGGAAAATCTCTCTCATAGCACTCACCAAGCCTATAATCGACCCTCAAGGTTGTTTTCCCATCATGTATGATAACTGAAACCATCTCACTCATAATCACTAAGATAAAGTCTCTCATACCTTACAAGTTATAATAGTGAAACCAACCTAGGATATTCGTGACTCATCTCACATTCTCCGACCTACCTATGGTGTATTTTCAACTCATCCAACCCCTTATCCCCTTGGATACATAGTCATTGAGCAATAAAAAATTCAAAAAATTTGAATGGATTCAATTATTCTATCCCTAAGAAGCTCAATTCAAATCTACTTCTTTGTCTAGGGTTATATTAGTCCCTATTCTTTACCTGGTCCCACAAAACAATATAAGAGAGCACACGAATTCATAAACAAGAATAAAATTTTGTTTTAATGGGTCCATCTACCTATCTCACAGTTTTTACATCCTAATTTATGATATTCTCAAACCCAGAAAAGCCCATACATACCTCATCCAATCTCATACCAACACCAAAACACCTATATCAAGAAAAAAAGTATAAATAATTAATTATAAGAATTTATAATTAATATTTGAAACTAAACCTATGAGAATATTTTATGAAAAAACACAATGAGCATTACCTTATAACCAAAACCATGAACAACCACACTCAGATGGACCACAGCATACCACTAACACCATCATTAGAAAAATACCTATTACAGAACACCAAGTCAATTTTTAATTTCATTAAATTTAATTAAACCCCTATAAAAAATCATAGGATGTAATATCTCCAAACAAATAGCGAGGGGACAATTTTCATTCAGCATCACATGGAATTCTTTATCCAAGCCAAGTAATAGGGCCATAATCTCATCCTAATTCCACCATGGTTTATTGTGATTGATTTCAAGCCTTAGCACAAAGGCATTGAAAATCAGTGACATAAAAATGAAGGGAGGGGTAGAGTGAGAAATTGAGGGAGGCATACCCCAAATATTTCAATATAATTACCCTGAATTGATCCTCTCCATGGGGAATTATATACCAGAAAGAGAGGGTGGGATCCATATAAATTTTCCCTCACCATTCACCTATCAACATAAAATACATATGAGGAGTCTATAAAAATACCACTCTTCTTCTATTAAAAATAAGTTTTTTTCATGGTCGTAGTACGATATTGTGGGTCATGCTACAGTGCTCCCTTACCAAGTTAGGCCATGGCGTGTCCCCTATGGGTTGTGGTGTGAATACCCCATGTAGAGGAGCCATACCACTACCTATAAACCATTACATCATGACTCCCATGGTTCAAAACATAATTCACCATATCTAAGTGAGGGCCAAGCCACTGAGGCATGGCCTCTCTAGGTGCCCAGACATGAAACCCCTCATGGAAGGCAATTGCAGTTAAACTACTGAGTTTGTGATAGAAAAAAAAATCTATTGAAAAAATAATAAATAAATTTCACCCCATATCTAATCCAAAATTCACTAAAGAACCTAAAATTCCATTCAATTCTTGATCCATTTCCAAAAACCTATCCTTGAGAATTTTCAATGCTTGGAATCCCCTTAAGTGTCGTAATTTTTGAAATTTTTTCTACTTGAGGAAAAAATTCAAATTACCTCTAAAAATAATAACTCAAAAATCAATAGATCAATAAAAATACCCTATATAATGCTTTTCATCCTCAATAAACTATGTTGTTCCTGCATTAATCTCTATCAACCAACCTCAGTCATCAATTCACCACTATCTCATATTTTAATATCCCCAAACAATGGAGGATCTCCCACTCCAAACTCCAAACACCTAGGCACACTATTAAATGACAACCAAGATACCCACATGTCAACTTTTCTAAATACGGATGTGTAGATTAACATCACTCAAATATCCCAAGACACTAAATAATAATTTCCCAATTCATCTATAGGATTATGGTTCCCTGTTCTATAATACTTTAATCCTAAAGGTTGATTTTGATTAACGGTTCTCCCTACTATATGAATCACCTACCAATTAAGTGCTTCCAATATTTACATGATACACTCAATGTGGTTTCCATTTCATTTCATCCAATTTTTGGAAAAATCAATAGTTGACCCTCCTTTGGATGACCTCTATTGAAAATTATCAATCATTCCCAATGATGTGCTATCAGATTACCCGATCATGATTCCTTAAATCCTAAAGTAATTTCAGGATTATATAAATACCCACAAAGAAGTTTGAAACTAATAGTTAGTGTAATTAAATGTTTGAATCACCTACCTACCTTATCAGTCTTCATTCTCTCACCACAATAATCTACACACCACCAATTTGATTCACAATCAGATCACACTCAATTTCATCCTAATCTTGATGAAAACACATAGATTCCATCCAATATTTGACATGAATCCAAAAAAAAATTATTTACCACTGAACCAACCACATGTGATCCTTATTACACATCAACATTCTAGTTCCATCTTGATCTTCTATTAACTATCCCAATTTTATTCATGACCCTTCATATCATAGGGTCATACCTCTATGACAAATTCTATTCCCCAACTATAAGAGTATCCTTATCATCACCCAAATGAACCAAAACACCTAATACATATATCCAAAATTATGTCTATTATAGATTGAAGTAAATAGACATGATTTTCCCGCTTTTACATGAGATTCAATAAAAACACCAATCACTGCCTATTCTCATATCACTATGAACATCATCCTCTACAACACCAAAATTTGGATGTAATGAGGATTATCCCCCCCCCCCAATAGCCAATGGTGAGCTCCCCGCAATATGGATTACCTTACATAGCTCCGTGAGCACAATTCTCAATTTATTCCAACATAAAATGTGTATCTATCTTCTCAATCAAGGATTTACTATCCTAATAACCTCTATTCGGAACCAATATTAGACTGATCGTACAATGGTACTACAATTCATCCATGAAATATCTATCCATTATAGAGGAAACACCTTCCATCCTCACCAAGACCCCAATAATACATACCCATAAGCATGTAATCACATTCATCGGTCCTCAACCCATATGAAACCACCCACTAATTCCAAAACCAAATGACGGCATCACATAATTATCATGTCATCACTCTCATGAATCCATAATTTTCCCAGAAAATATATGATAAGCATGACTCTCCTCTTTCAAGGTTGAGTAATCCTTCTAATGAACCTTTTCATGGGTCTTTAACAACTATCCATCTTAATAAAATTTGAACCCAATGGGTGTATTCTCCTATACAACTTGATCAAACAACCAAAATCATGCTCTAATGAGTTTCATCCCATCAAACCCATACTTACTCCCCTACCCCACAAAACATTCTCCTCTTGTATCTCAATACTATATATCCAAATGAAATACTTGATGATTTAAATCATTAAAACCCTAAGTGATATCACTCATAAAACGAAAAAAAACACAATAACCAACCACCCAAGAATTATTCCAAAACCATGATGTATTTATGCATTCTTTTATTATTTCACATTTTAGTGGATACAGAATCAATTGGTCTATGAATCCAACTAATCATTCTATCTAAACCCAAAATAGAGACCAAAAGCACCCTAAGAACTTCCTATATCATCTACCTTTCCTCAACCATCACAAGGGTGTACACATCCTTAGGGAAACCCATTCATATCCATCTATCACATCACAGAGTCATAACATGTATTCATCAATCCATCACTGAGGTATCTGATGCCTACACTAACCCAACAAGGGACTATATACATCACTTACACAAAGGGAATCTATAGTCATCCCAAGATAATATCTCATTATACAATATACATGGTCTATCATCATGGTAAAATATTATGATTTAAAATAGTATAATTTCTAAAAAAAAGTATATGGGAAAACACCGTATAAGATGTTATTGAGGATTTAATAAGGTAACCCCCCTTGTAATCATTGAAATCAATAACACACAAACACACATATTTCGTGTGAGTCGTATATTAAAAATATTATTTATGTACATAGGCCTCTTCCCATTAGGATCCATGAGATTAAAACCCTAAATAATAATATCCAAAAAATGACTAATATTTGAATAAAGATCATAACCATAATTGAAAAAACTAAGCATGGAAATCTCATAACCCCAAAAACCTGGACTTCCGACTAGAGAAGTGTTCATGAATCACCAGTATGAGGTAAGTCAAAAGATATGACATATCACTATTACCTATCTACCATATTCTAAATAGTATGAAAAATATAAATATTATATAATGGTACTTTTCATACCTTGTCAAGAAACCACACATTTGTGTCCCATCTGGTGGCATCACATGGCCTCAGGCACACATCCCCATATGCCAGAGGCTGTTGACTACAGAAGATATCTTAAATCATACATTGTTGACACTATGCCCTCACATTAGAGTAAAAATAATAGAAGTAACTCAAAACACACACAGTATATTAAAATTAAATTACTCATAATAAAATAAAAAATGATGTTATTTATATTTCAGATGCATACAAGAATGTATCCCTCTAATCTCCCTCTATATTGATCAAGTATATATTTAATAAATAAGAGTAAAATACTTATAGGCACTACTTCCATACTTCATCCTCAATAACCTAATCTCTAAATACCTATCAAGTTGATCTAGCCCAATTCACTACACAACCTATTCTCTCCCTATAAAGAAGATGTAAGGTGTGTATTCATGTTAAGGTTCCCCAGAAAGGTGTGATAAATACATCTCATTAGGTTCTCACTGATTTCTCCAAATATATATCATCGTATGCATGACTATTAATGATAAAAAAAATTATAGAAATGAACAAGAACACACATGTGCATTGAAACATCATGTATTAACCATGACACCATAGCTCTATGTGTGTTAGGTCCCCATGTACGGACTAAGCCACCATGAAAACTGACCATACTTACTTCTGCCTAATCTAGAATCTATTCTTCTCATTTTGTATAACCCAACCCAGAACTGAATACTCAGGGTAGGGTATCACTATGTCCTAACCATTGAATGAAGAGTCTAGGTAGGGTCCTGTGTACAATTTTGGGATTATCCCTTATCACTCATGGGAGTACATCCATCAAGTTCCATACTCTATCTGATTACTCATGTTTACGACCTATATCACATCTAAAACCTGAACTTGTGACTCAAGGTATGTCATTTCATGATCTTATAAACCAACCATCTCAATCAAAGATGTTCATGCTAATATCTTCTTACATAATATGTATTTTTTATTAATACCACTACCTTATCACTGAAGGTGGGGTTTAATATCATGTCACAACCTTGAACACACTTCTCACTTAGGATATGTACATTATATTATCCACTTATATATCACTCAAGGTAGGTTCTGAAATCATATCCCAACCACTACCTTCTCACTCAAGGTTGGGTTATGCAACATCGTATCACTAAATGTGAGTTCATACCTCAAGGTAGGTGGTCAACCCCACCAAAATACATTAACTATAAAAGAACATAGTAAACCCATGCATGATACAATAATATGGTCATGTATTTTTTCTCACCATCTCAGCACCTAGGAACTAGTCACTCTATATTTAGCCTCACACATCTCCTTACCACATTATACATCTATCTCATAAAGAAACTCCTTAACACCTACATGGTTCAAAAATAATGATATTATGGTCCTATTGGAATTATTGTATCACAAATCAGGGCATCCTATATGATCCTTCAAACTCTCTAGGGTCTCATCTCATCAGCATCAAGCCATATCCAATACCACATGGTGTTCTCACATTACATAGTTTGTTCATAACCCCATAGTTAATGAAAATTACCATCTTCTTTTGTTTTTTAATCGCAACATGGTTTCACTAGTTGAGGACTATGTCAATCTGCCCTTCTATATGACCCTTAGGAACCAAATTCCAAGTCATCCAATAATTTCCACCACCCATGATTGATTCCAACTCACACCTATTTTAGGATATATCTTATACCATCAAATATAATAAACCCCCCTCTCTCTCACCTCATCAAGTATTGAGGTAATCATCATGTTCATGAAACTCTCTATTCATCTAATATAACATCAATAGTGTGTTCCCATCAAGATTCATTTGTTTTGTAATCTCCCCAATAATCAAAAGGCATAATCCTCTCATACCTAACTAGTAAGACAAAGGAAACCAACCGACCCTACCACTGAATCATTTCTCATACCTATACCTACCCAGGGTCTCTCATTAATTCAACCAGAACCTTATCCCCTTGTAAACAATGTCTCTAGGTGGTACCAATTTTTCAAAAGTTCAAGTGTGCACATTTTATTACCCAATATAATCAATGAAATCCACCCTATTTCTCTAGGTAACTCTTGATACCTATACTATAACCAATCCCATTGAAAAATGAAAACATGAATACTAATGAAAAAATAATCATTGTCCATCATCAATTTATCATCCATATAAAAGTTATGCTCAATGTTTTCTAATATTTTTTATGCATCCTCCAAGATCATATCAACACTTAATCTCCTATCCTAAGATGAAACACCCAAACAAATAATATTTTAATTTAAAATTTATTATTAAAATTATATCAATGAGTAATGGATATGGAAAAACTCATTGGGTATCAACACATCACCAAAATTGTGGCCATACAAACCTAGAATACCCATTGAATACCCATAACACTATCACAAGAAAAATCATTGTCACACAACACATGTTCACCAATAAATTTTATCCAATTTAATTAAAAAAACAAAGAAATATTCATGGAGTGACATTCATACAACCAAATGGTAGGTGATAGAACTAATTCATTATCATGGGGAATCCTCTATAATATTTTAGAAAATCGTTACCATCCCATCTCGATTTAACCAAACATTAGTTGAATCAATGTCAAACCCTAGCCTAAATAATTCCCATATCATGGAAGTAAAATGAAATAGGGGAAAGAATATACAAGGAGGGATAAAAAAACTTCAATAACTATGAAATTTCCTAAAAATTACCCTCTCCAAGGAGAATTGAATTGGAGGAATATAGGGGGATGTTCCCATAAAAATGGATTTCCCCATGAACCTATCAACCTAGAATCCAAAGGCCCACCCATAAAAATACCAGACTGATCTTTTTCTAAAAGGTTGATGGATCGGGCTTGTTAAGACCTAAGGGTCACACAATAGTACTCCCTCACTATACTAGGATAAGATGTGGGACTTATGGATCGCAAAAAAAACCACCGCAAACTAAGGGGTTATGCCCCGACCCAGACACCACTCATGGTGTGACCCCTATGTTTTGTTTTGAAACACCCCTACTCCATCTGAGGCCCAAGACACCAAGTCAAATCCCCCTTCCTCATGTTGTGTAACCTACATACTACTAACCCCAACACCCAATGTGGAAGGAAATCACGGAATAACCAAAGAGGTGACAATGAAATGAGTGGAATGAAGGGATGATCCCATAAGGGGTCTCTCGACACTAGGGTTCCACTCTCCACCTCCTTCCTCTCCCCTATTGCAGATCTTCCTTGGCTTCTCCTTCTACTCAGTGCACTCGTGGTCCATGGGACCTTCCTGTAACACCCTAGGTAAATAAAGAATATGAAATTTTTATATTTATCCCTATTTGTGAATAAAATTTCAATATTAATTTAAAGGGAATGCTATGCTCGATGTCTTACCCAATACACAACAATGAGTTCCTTTGAAATCTTAAGTTGCACTCTAATAATAAAATAGTATTATTTTAAATGGTAGTTAATGCCTAGCTGTTGTGATGGCGGTAATGAATAGAACTAAATACAAAATGATTATATATGTTTGTCAAATATTTTTACTTTTTACAATAAACTTTAGAGGATTAAAAATGCGAATGAATCCAATTTTAAGTGTAAACATTTTAATATTCTTTAAAAGGTCGATTAACCACCTTTTGATGGCGAACCTCTTTTAAATCCAATTTTGGAAAATTGTATGTGTTATATTTGAAAAAATAAAATTATTTTTTATAATCGGTACATCAAAATTTACATTGTGTAAATTTTTGGTATTTTTCCGAAAAAGTTCAATTTTTAATGAATAGTGAAAACTGTTGTATTTTAATTCAAAACCCCTTTTTAATCTAATTTATTTATATGATTAGATTATATTCTGAATTGGTTTTAAAGTGAAATTAGAATATATTTTTACCATTTAATCCAATAGTGGTCGTTGGATTTAATTTCACTTTGAAATCGGACTAAATCTAGTGTCAATCTTTTGATACATTTTGTTTCATAAAAATACGCTATTTTTTTGACAGTGGTAATTAATTATTAAATTAATTAATGCAACTTATATGTTTTGAATTTTTTAAAATAGTCATCATTTTTGAATTCAGAATATCAAATATAGCTTAGGGTGAATTTTTGGAAATTTTCTAAAAAACTTTAATTTTTTATGAATAGTGAAACCACTAAGTGGTACTTATAAAAACTGATTTTCCGTTTAAATGAAATTTTTTTCATCTTTGTGTTTTCAATTTAAAAAATCCGACATACATGGTTTTCATTAAGAAGTAAAATTTGGTTCAATGGGATTAAAATAATTTTTTGGTGAATAGTAACTTATTAAGTTTTTAATCGCGATTAGAGGTAATTAGTGTAGTTTAAGGTAAGAATAATGTTTTAATAAAATGAAATGACCTAGAAACATGTCCTAACCTCATTTTATGAGTCATGGACGACCAATAAAATCCATGTTTAAACTTGGGGACCCCATGGAGCAACTTTGGTTGGAAAATGACATGAATACCTTTTTATTTAATGTTAAAGTAAAAATGACACAAACATGAGTTGTTTTACTTAAACAATTTTTAAATGGGGTTATACAAGTCATATTTATTACTATAAATAGTCATTTGAAATATAAAATGATTTCCTACATCATAGTATTTTTTTATAATTTTTAGACATTAAATAAATTAAATTATTTATGACATCATGATGATGCAGCGATGACCTCATTATTTAACGATTCAAATAAAATGGGAAGATAATGTAAAATATAAGACCTAGACATGTAAAAAACCTATTTTATGGGTGGATTTTGAACTCTTATCACCTTATCCTCGAAACACATCAATGTGGGACCATTAATATCCGAAACTCATTCTAAAATAATGTAACATTTCCTTACTTTCCAAGAGTGCCCCTCCTCTCCTCTTATAAAAGGCCCCCACCTATACCTCCTTAACCACACATCAAAAGCCTTTGGATAGGCCAAACCCTACCCATTTTGTCTCTCCAAATCCCTATCCAACTCCTTGAAGCCTCACTTTGGGCAGAAGTCTTCCCATGGAAGCCTTTGAGCTCAAACCAAAGGGAGTTACCCGATTTTAAGGTAATGTCTTCACTTGTGTCCTTTTGTTTTATTTTGCTTCTCCAAACCCCTAAAATATTTTTATTCATTTCTTTTGTAACAACTCCAGTATATTCAATATACTATTATGTTTTAATAAGAAGCATTCTTGCTACACATACACACACCTACATCTAATGGTTAAAGAACATACTGTTTCTGTGGATGGCGAATTTCTGCCTCACGAAACGATGATTGTTCAATACTCATATAACACCTTCAAATGTGGCCATTATGATGTCACTGTATTTTATATATGATATATAATATTTTTATGTTTTACTTAAGCTTCTGTATTTTTCATTTATGGCATACCTTTATGGTTTCCATTATGGGTAAACGTGATATCTTCATTTAAGGAAGTGCGGACTACCGCCCCCTCAAAGTGATTTGATTCGTTAATACCATATGTGGTACGTATAAAGGATATATTTATTGATATTATATATGATAACATACTGGAATTAAAATTCTATTATGTATCATTATGTTTTAATTCCATTAAATATGAAATAGAAATGGAAGTAGCGTTCATGCGTACGTACGTCTTACCCTCTCCATGAACGGTACATTTCATTTCTTATCTCAAAATGTTATGTACTATTATAAGTACATATATATTATGGATATATATGTAATATATTACATCTAAATTATGGATATCATTCTGGAATTATAACATATATATATCTCTCTCATTTTGTTTTAATTCCATTAATATGACAAAAAATGAAAGTAGCGTTCATGCGTACGTACGACCTACCGTCTCCATGAATGGTGCTTTTAATTTTTTATCTCCAAATGCTATGGAATAGTATAAAATGAACATATACTGGATATATATGATATTTAAAACATTAATACTATTTTGTATATGATGTACCTATAACTACATAGAAAATTATTTTACAACAAGTTCAATTTTTGACTCATGTACCAAACATCGACAAAAACGTCTGATATGAACTCATATTATTAACCAGTTATTATAACATTAAAATATGTGATATTATCTGAATAATAATCTTTATAGGAGTTCCTTAATCAATTATAAATTGAACAAAGTTTATTATTCAGTAATATAAAGAAACGAACAAGACAAGTTGGACTTGAGGTAAGGGATCATACTCCTCTCTTTCTTTTTTAAGTACACTCTTTTTTGTCATTCCGTTTAAGCTCTTATTTCTTGTGATTGGGATGTTCTTTTATATTAATATTACTTTAATTTTTAAGTTAATATGATGAGAGACCCTATTCTCTCTCATCAATCCATTTTGGAAGTTTTGAGTGGCGTCGTTAGGCTGCCGAATTTTCGTAAGAGATCTAACCTCTCTCTTTCTCTTTAAGTACTCTAATTTATGTCACTTCTTTTAATATCCTCTTTGTTATGATGGGGGATGTTATTTTATATTCCTCTTTCTGTACATTTTATTTTAATATGATTAGAGACCTTATTTGATCTCATTAATCCATCTTTTTGGAAGTTTTAAGTGGCATCGTTAGGCTGCCGAGTTTTCGTAAGGGATTTTTCATCTCACTTTTATTCCTTTGAGATTTATGCTACATTTTCCACAATTTCCTTTGAGTGGTGTATGTAATGACCCTTATTTTACTCATTGTGTAATATACTTTCATTTATGAGTATTTACATCAATGTTGTATTGTCCTTCTTTCACGGGGTGTGTGTTTCAAAAGATACCCATGTCGGTAAGGGAACCTTTCACCCTCCTCTTTTTAAAAGACTTATTTTGTTATGTATTTTAATTCACATAAAATTATGTTGGGATATGTTCTTCTATATCCTTAGTGATTTAAATTTTATTTCCAAGTGATGAGATACCCTTTTATCTCTCATCAACTCATTTTCTGAATTTTGTAGTGACGCCGTTAGGCTGTCAAATTTTTCCAAGGGAACTTCTTAACCCAATTTTGATTCTTTGGGATAAGATTTTACTCCTTGAATATGTCGTTCTATGAATATGTGTGAATAACCTCTGATTATTTTACACTTAATATCCACTTATATTTGGTGTATTAGTTTGTCACACATAATTATGTAATTGATTTATCCTTAATCCACGGATACCATCTTTGTATTGGACATCGTCTCAATATCCTTTCATTGAGGCATATTTTGTTTTATACACAACCTTCTTGTATACGGTGTATAAACCCCTTTGAATTTTACGTTTATCTGAAAGGAATCTTTTTTATACAAATTGTTTTACTAAACGAAAAAATGGAATGTTTTTGTCGTACGTATGCGGCGACAATGACTTCTCCGCCGCCATGACCATTATTTGAGTTTCGGCTTCCTCTACAAGCCATACCTTTTTTTAAAAAGAAAAATAAATACCATGTTTTAATTTTCTTTTATTTTGGTATTGAAAATGGTTTTCATAATGTTTTTATATCAATGTGTTGTATTGATATCTTGTGAATGAAAGGTGGAAATATTATGTTTCCTTTATGCATGTTTTATGTGATACGATTATGTTGAGGTTCGTGGGAATTATTATGAAGACGGGTGGTTCTGTGATAAACTAAGGGCGGGTGAGCCCGATATAGCTCTCCAATGCATTGGGTAATGCGAAGGAGTGAAACATTAAGGTTTCTCTGAAGAGATTTAGGGAATATATTGTGGTGGGTATTCCAAACGTAACCAAGAGGGTTACACCCTACATAAGAATGTTATGAATGCCTCAAGTTACCTTTTATGTCTTATGATTTCTATGATTTATTCATGATTTGATGAGGTATGTTAAAGTGCCTATGTTTTATGGATAAAGTATGATTTCATTCTTATGTATATATGAACTCATGTTTCCTTTCCATATTTTTTTGTAACCCTTACTGAGCTTTTTATGCTCATCCCAAGTTTTTTTTAAATGTTTTTCACAGGTCAAGGGAAAGGTACATGATATGATGATAGTGTCAAGGAAGTTTCAAGAAAGAATCCATGTTCTCTTTTAAATATGTTTTCGTTGACGGGAAAAAAATGAATGCTATCTTTATGTAACCACTTTGTTTAAATGTGGAATGTAATGCATGTTTTATGATCTAATTCTCTAAAACTCTAAACCTGAAAAGATCCTCAATGTGTAATCTTGTAATAACTCAAGATTAAGCAAGGTTTAAGGCTGGGGCCTTATACTTCCAGTGGTAGTATCTTTCCATTTCTGGAGAACATCCCTGCGGAGGCGCAACTCCCCTATCCATTTCTCTGTCTAGGGATTCCCATGGTGTCACGAAGTTGGTCCAGGGTGGTTTATGATGCTACGGTCTGGGGGTTGTCATCACGATTCCCGTTGTCTGCGGGTGTGATGGGTAGATTTGGCCCCGTGTGCAATTTTGAAGGAGGCGATAGTATTTGCGGCATAGGCTTGTGGAGGGGACCCCAACCAGTGAGATATGGTTTGATTTGAGTTTTTCCATTTTTTTATGTGTGTTTTTCTTGGTTTTGTTGTGCCATGGTTTTTGTGGCGCGCGGTGTGGACTCGTCTTCGATTCTAGCGACCGGTGATGCACGCTTGGTGAACAAAACCTTGGTCTCGGGTGATGTGCGATATTCTGTGATGACTTCATGGTTGATGATCAGTATTGCACGGACTTTCTGTGGATGTTTTGTGGAATTTTGGATGAATTTGTGATTGTGGTTTGGTTGTCTATTGGTTTTTTGTGAATTTTTGGAATGGTGAATGGTTGTCTTGCTTGGGATCTGCGGTGGTTGGTGTTCCCTGTGATAACATGACAACAATTATGGTGAATGTTGATGATGAGATCGAGAGGTGGAAGGGATTGGAAACTGGTGATGCAAATGGTGTTATGACTGATTTTTTGTAGGTTGTCACTAACACAAAAAGTGACTTATTTGAAAATAAAAAAAAATAAGTTTCTGTAATCAGTGGCATGCAAAATTATTAGAAAAGAAGGTCACCCATACCCAATGTCAATGTTCACCCATGAACCCAAATCACTTCTCCAATATTGATCCATGTCAAAAAAACTCTCCCTAAGTTGTTACATTAATCATAATCCATATTTGAGTCCCAAATATCAGAACATTTCCTACTCTGGGATAAAAAATATCAAATTCCCTCAAAAAATAATTGTAACTTATTGACCTAGGATACATTGAATCGATTCCCCAATATGACATAATGTGGGGGCTTAGGTAAACCTCCCCATATTCTAGAGTCTACTGACTATTATTATGCTAAAATGGAGGTATAGTGGGATGACTATACCCACAAATTAGAGTATGAATATCATAAAAAATAATGCAATATCATACACATCACATCAAAATAAATTAAATGGGAGAAACCAAACACTGTCAAAACCAATGAAATAATATTTTTATGCCATTTATAAATCAGGTATACATACATAAAAGTCAATTCAATTGCATCAATCCCAAAATTAAAAATAGGGGAAAATAAAAGATAATGAAAACCCAGTAGTCTTGGTCTCTAGTCTAGATTCTAGATCCAAACTCTAGTCTTATTCATAAAATTAAGTATCGAAATTAGGTTTCTTACCTTATTTGTACTATATCCATGAAGGTTTACTGGGTACTAAACGACATCCCAAACAGTTTGTGAGTAAAACATAGTTGGAAAACACCAATGGTGTATAATGAAAATCCATTCCAATTTGTAAAATGTAAAGTTGTTCAATGTTTTTAAAACTGAAAGAGGATAATAAATATAAAAAAATAAAAAGGAACGGAATTGATCCTCAATTATTGAGGGGAAAAACTAGTCTAATACTAACTGCTCCAACCTACACTAGTTTCTAATCATGGAGGAGGTGTCATGGACTAATATGGTTCTATGTTCAGTCATTAATGAAACCATGATCATTCATCTCAAATGAATCCATGGGGATTTGTGGGAATTCCATTTCATTAATTCTCATGAAAATTCCACTAAATAGGTTAGGACTCAAGGGATCACCCTTAACATTCAAAGGCGCGAATCTTTTGGAATCAAAGTATCACACTAAAAGTATTCCACACCAATATAAAACGAGTCAAATCATGGGATATCATTCTATGGAATTTAGTAAGGATATCCCTTAGAATAAATGGCATTAATTTGTAGAATTTGAAAAGTGTGTATATTACCCAAATACAAGTTGGAGTTCCACATAGGCCTTAAAAGTAATGGATTTTGAGAGAATCTACTAGCTTTATTAAGTAATTGTATATCAAAATGGAATCCTCATCTCATCCATGGATTTCTATAATAATATAAATCATACAAATCTATAGTGTTCCCCCATCTCATTTCATACCAATTACATTTTAAGAAAAAGAACATGCCATTATTACCAAATTACCATAATATGTAACATCAAATAACAATATAAGTCTATGAATTATGTTTAATTCACACTTATAATTAATGTACCCATGGTCATAAATGTTTTGGGGTCCTAGAAGTCAAACTAGGCATCCAAAATTCCGTATTAAATTATTATAACATTAATTAAAGCCCTAAATAACCATTTTAGTTCACTCAAAATCATAGTATAAGGCATACCCAAACACTTAACATAAATCCAAAGGGTTATAACCAATCCAACACACATATATAACCAATAAGGTCTATTAAAATCATAATATTAAAACTAAATATTTTAAATGTAGTTTTTTTTTGAAATGACTAAAAGGTCAGTGTTACCACACATTCGAATATTTAAATATTATGATGTGACAATGAGGGAAAATCATGGGATTGCATATTGTAGGTTATTTTAGTTCCACTTGTTGAGTATTAGCCTCATTTTTTGGTGAAAATGGTAGATATTTGAAAACGATTAAAAATCCCAGAAAATAGTGGTTTTTTATAAAAAAACATGAAAGTGATTTATAAGGAATGAAATAATGAGATTATAAGGTAATAGATTTATAGGAATACCAAGGCAATTATAATGGGATTAACAGTGTTGAAAATTGAGGCTGGATAAAGGAGTTTTACTCAAACACCAAGATAAGGATAAGAGAGCATCATATATGCTTCTACTACACAAATAGTGTGAAATTTTGAGTATGTATAAAGGATGGAAGGGTAAAAAGTCTTCTTACAAAACTTATAAAAATAGCCACACCCCAACAGCTATTTGATGGGTCTCAGTATTTGGTTGGTGGGGCTTCTATTGGCTTTCTAGCCTACAGAAAGCCTACCGGCTAGCGGGTTGATTGAAATATACTTTTTGGTGGTAGTGAATTCCCAAGACACCATGCCACAGCATCCTCTTACTCTTCACAAACACGCCCATGGCCACCCATAAAACATTATTAACTCCATAAAATAAAAAAAAATATTTTTTGATTGAAATTAATGTTCATCATACCTCATACAAGGGGGGTCTCTTAACCTCCCCACATAAAGATAGCTCATCCCTGAACTGTAAATCCTAACATTTATTAAACTCATCGAGAACAATTTTAGGACACTGTTCTTGCATTTACATTTCAAGATCCCACATTTAATATTTAATATGTCTGTGCTGACAAAATACCCATTGTAGTGGAATACATTTTCAACAAAGAATCCTTTCTCTATAGTTCATGATATGAAATATATGCTTCTTAAAGTGCACATCAGCCTCCAGACAAATAATACCTGTATCAGGAGTATGAAATGGATTGATAAAATACCAATTAATCTAAGATATATAGAATAAATCACGCAATGTATTGAATCAATGTGGAATATCTAGTTGGTACTCCATTAGGAAGACTCCTTCAAAAATCTCGAATGGCCCTGTCAGATCCCATCTTTTTTCAGGTATATCCATCTTGTTATTTTTTTTGAACCTATTTTAGTTTGGTTTTCTTTTATTATTTAATCCTTGGTGTTATTGTTTCTTTTTGGTATGGTGAGTTTTTCATGACGAAAATGACCTAAAGTTTGGGTTTTTATTTTTATTTTTGAACTTATTGTGTCTAGGTTTAAATGTATCAAATTATTATGAGGGTTCTCATTGTGTTTGGAAGGCTTCAGAGGTGCTATGGGTTTTTCCTACAAAATATGGGTCGTGATATGTCTTTATGAAATTTTCATATCATGAATGGGTTACATGATGCGACTTTATTTATAAGAACATGATGTGAACTAGTTCAGAGCATGAAAAGTTTACACACTATAAAACGGGTTCACATCCTGAAAAGGTGGATCTAAGTTATTTTAACCCTAGATGATGTGTTTTTAATGTATATTATAAATCAATAAATTCACATAAAAAAGGGGTTCACATCATGAATATCTCAAGATCACCAATTTTAACCCACACAGTATGTTTGATTTTATTTTTTATTTTATGTGAATCCCCCTGTCTTGATCCCAAGGGAAATGCATTGAATTTTTTTAGTGATTCCTTCCCTTTCAGGTGTCTCTATCTACAGTATTTTCTTAGGTTATTTCATTAATTTGGTTTATCTCCTTTATTCTTATAACCTTCATTATAGTGATTTGATCTATTAACCATCGTTGAATTGGATTTTGATCTTGTTGCTTGTGTGATCTAGGATTTCATTATGATCTATTTCACATTTTTTATTCATTGGAATTAAGTTTATTTTGTTTCTTTTATGGCCAAATTTGGGTGGGTGGTCTAAAACATATCCCTTTGGTCTAATTTAATCATCCATTGTATGTGAAATATGTGTGATCATGTCAACACACCACGAAAATGACTTAATTAATTGGATAATCCTTGTTAAAAAATAATACTTTTTAGACCATCCATTGGATTTAGTTGGGTATATAGTCATTGATATTGAGACCTATGGGAACCCGATAGGTGTTCCTTCCTTGGACCATGTTGGGAATTCATTAGTTTGATATTTGATCACTAAGATATATTGGGAAAATTGGTTAGTTATTGGCATAATCTTTTGAATTGACATAACATGTAAATTTTTATATTTATTAATGTACAATAACCTCGGATAAATTTTGTTAACTGATATGTTAATGACCATAGGGTTAAATGATAAATGAAACATGTTTAATATATTTATGATGTTAATTGGAAACCAGGTTTTAAGAAAAATTATAGTATATACAAATGATAATTTGAAAAATTGATCATTATGCTTTATGGTGATATAAATTATATATTTTAGTTTGTCCTTTAAAATAATTTTTTTTGAGATTAATTTACATTGATTTTATTGACTCGTGGGGGTGGAATTCTAAATTTCATGTTTACTTTTTATGGATATGACTCATGATTTATGTTGACATGTGTGGGGTTGGGGTATGATTTTCACACCATGTGAGTGCTAGGTGCAATGGTATTGCATGAATGAGGGAAGAGTATATAATTATGAAAAATGTATGTGGACTGGATTCATTTTCTTTGGATTCTTAAATGTGAGACTCTTGAAAGCCGATGAGTAGATTCCATTTTTTAAGTTTATGTTTGTGTGATTCATCCATTATGAGAGAGTCTTCCACTGATTTGGTGATCTTTAAAAATGTTGGAGGATACAAACATAGTATGAGATAACTAGTAGGGTGCCTAAGTTGCTTTGGATAGCCCCATTGTTAACCCATTACTTAAGGTTCACTAGGTTTGTTTCATGTTCCGTATTAATTTATTAAATTCATAGCATCTTATTCTCTTTATTACATGGAATACATTTTTCATATTGAATTTTTTTAGACATGGTTTTTTCAACCTACTAATTTATACTCAAACCCTATATAAGAATTTGGTAGGTACGCAGATAAATTTTATGGATTTTAATTTGGATAAAGTTAAAAGACCATGTTGTTGATTTACAGTCTGCTGGATGGGTTTGAGCCTTGAGACGAGACTCATATGGAGTTTGAGACTTGGTTATTTGGAGTATTTATTTTATATTGTTCTTTATTTTACCTAAATTATTTCAAGAATATAATTTAGTTATGTTCATATCATAATTACGTTAATCTATTTTTGTTTGGATTTGTTAATTTCTCCCTTCTCGTCTTGGTTACCTATTTATTTATTCATATTGATTCTGTTATTTATGATCCTATGCTGTTATTTACACTTTATTAAAACACATTAGCAGAGGGGATAGTCTCCCCACTATAATCATTACACCATCACTACTATTCAGAAGCCTCTGGTATATGGGGATCCATTCATGAGGTCACATATCCTACTAGTTTGGTCACTTTAGTGAGAAATAAGTCCGAAATGTTACAAACTAGTATTAGAGCCTCATGTTTTTTTACTTTTTAGGAGTGGTATACAGTAGACTATGATGTGTCAGGTTATAGTAATGATCTTGTCCATGGGAGTATCTAACCCATGTATGAGTGAATCTTGAGTGCCCAGGGATAGGATTATTGTTCAGGTTGTTCACTTGTTACGGTTGATATTATTTCACCTTTGGTGATTCACCTGGTTTGTGATGTTATTATTTATTAATTTTTATACTCATGGCTTGGTACGGTGTGATATGATTATTCATGTATCATGATACATATATACGGATATATATTTACATTCGTTGTTCACGATAGAGAGATATTTGGTTATCCCAACTAGGCTAAATGACCTTATATGGGGGTGAATCAGCGTATAATATATTAAAGAAACTGCCCCTTCATATCTTGTTTAATTGTTAAAAAACACTATTCTCTCTCCTTCCCATAGAAATTTTTGAAAAAAAATGAAATCATGCACGGTACATAGCGATTTTACATGGTTCACCCTCACTAGGCTACATCCAAGGACTATACCCCAGAAATGTGATGATGTACCAAATTTATTAAGGATCACTACCAAATTACAATGATCATGAGAGATCAATTCTATTCCGAGGAACACTACCTTAATAATTTTAAGGGTCACCTCACTACTTTCCCAAGGGTTGCTCCCTTAGTCTCTTTCTCTACTTCACTGCTGGTTGAAAGGATCGTGTTCTTCCTCTTACATTTCTCACTACTCCAGAATGGATCCAAACAAAAAAAATTTGCATGTAGGACCCTTTATCAACACTAATGAATTCAACATAAATTTTATGTAGATACTATGTTTAAGATATTTCTGATTTACACCTTAGTTTTTTTGAAAACACCTAGATTCAACACTTCCACATTCCAGTCAACTAGAACACACTTCTTTGTTACGTTAAACATAGAAGTTACATCCTCTTCGGAATGATAATAAAGTAAATCCATGTATTATTTTCACTTATTTGAATTTAGTAGTGAATAACCTCCTTTTCTAGTATTTTCAAATGATGTAGATCCTATGTATTCTTCTTCTTCATCAAAATGCAGATATGAAACTGATACTATCCACCGGGAAATGTAAGCGCGTATCTCCATGTATAATATTCTAGTGTGATACATATATGAAAGATCAATGAGTGTATCATCTTATGCATGATCCTAGAGTGTATCCTCTTGGGAAAGAACTTGGTGTGAGACCCTATCATTATTCCTTTCCTAGTACATGTCCCTTTAGTGAGACCTCTCTTTGAGTCCCTTCTGTGAGTCTGCATTCACAAGTACCTATCAAAACTCTACTTTTATGATTCCTCTTAAATTAGTCCCTTCCGTGGGTCCCTTACACAAGTCTTCTTTCTCAATTCCCTTACACAAGTCTTATTTCATGAGCCATAATTCATTAGTTCTCTCCATAAGGCTCTTTCTTGGATGACTATTTAGATAAATCTTTTAAGAATAACTTTTTTAAAATTCAAGGATTGTTTAGGGGTTATTTATAAGAATAAACCCACCTCTTTAACCACTAAAAATTATTGGTAATCATCCACCTCATTGGAATCACATGCTTTGCAATATCTGAGTTGGATATTTCCTCACACATTGGATGAGATATGTGTGTGAGTCCTCTTTCAACATTCATGATTTGTGCGAGTCTTTGGTCTTCATTGTCACGTTTCTTGAGTCCCTAGTGTGATTCCATATTCATTATTTTCATGATATATGAGTGTTAGTACCAAAGAAAATCACGTGCTTCTCGGGATATTGAACATCCATGAGATCCTCTATCCTTTCTATATTTTTCATTATCTTGCTGCTCTTTCGAGAGATTCAGGAATGAGACACATATTCCATTTTCACATAATATTGGCTAAAGTACCAAATACAATCATGAGTGTTGTGTGAGATCCCATCACGAGATCCAATGAAAATCATGAGCATTACATGATATCTCATCATGATACTTAAAGACAATCATGAGTGTTGTGTGAGATTTCATCGCAAGAATTAAAGGCTGTCATGTGTTTTGGGAAATCCCATCACAAGATCAAAATTAAATCTTAGGAATCTCCATTTTGTTGTCTTCTAATGATTTTCATGACCCATTGAGAGTTCCAAATATAACTATGAGTGAAATGTGTGATCACATCTCGAGAGAATATTAGAGATTCATGCTCCATGAGTTTAGTTCAACATTCATGCACTGCCAGTTCAGTACATCATCCATGATCATTATGCCTTCTTTGATAAACATCCATTTTAAAAAACATGAATCCTTGTCAAAAAAACATAATCAACCCAAAATCACCATCATGATATATTTTTTCCTAATGATATCCCCCTTTTTTATCTTTGAAAACTCTTCATAGTTTGATACCGCATTAAATATTCCTCCATCTTCATCCATCATTCTCTTCTTTCAATCTAGATATCAATAAAATATTTAATCAACAAATACGCTAAACCAACATTATTCATGCTCGTCGTTTGAAATAGGAGTATAATGTAAAGTTCATCAATGAACCACTTCATTTCCAAACCCCTCAACTACTTTTATCACAAAATCTATATGTCATTATATGTAACCTTCTATAGATCATATTTAGCATCATCAGACTTAATGCTCCCCCAACTTATCTTATCTTCCCTATAATCTTCTACATTTTTATTAATTTAGATGTTTTCTTCATTTTATAGCCACACATGGTCCCCATTTTTCAATGAACCCAAAGGTTACATCATTGTAGTCTGCAACATGGTAAAGAACATAGATCAATATCTTATGGGAAAATACATCATACTATGGGGGGAGGGGTACCACATCTACACATTTTTGAGTATGGGGAGTGAAATAAAATCCATGAGGCAATCGATGGCATTCTTTGGATATGGCCTTTTTCAGAATTTCTACAACCTATAGTTCTATGAGCATATACTCCAACATCACAAGCCTTTTCTCAAAATTCTCCTTGATAAAATTATACATTATTTCAATGTGATTTTCCCGCGATTGATGGATATGATTTTTCTATGATTTTTATCCCTTGAATTGTAGCAGTGGATTTTGATCAGATACTTAACTTCAACTCCCATATCATCCACCTGTTGCTTCATCCACAATAGATGTGTGCATTATTGAGTACCCACAATATATTTATATTTTTTGGTGCTCAAAGAAATGAAATATTATTTTGTTATTATCCAATAAATACATACTCCTCCATAATAGAATGCACCACCAGACATTGATTTTCTATCATCATCTTATCAAACCCAATCATCATCTATATATCCCAATAACTCTTGGTGAGATTTTTCTTTTTATAATAAACTGAAATATGTCATTCTCTTGATATACCAAAGTACACTTTTCACTGAGAGAATCTGACTTTTAATGGGATTGATTTGGTACCATGTTTACTAGTATGCGGCAAATATTATCAGTTCCTGTCTCTATCATATATAGTATACAACCAATGATTTTCCTATATTCGGTTACATTAACATAATTTCCTTCATCATCCTATGATAGTTTTATCTAGGTAGCCACCAGAGTATTCATATCCTTGGAATTATCTACTTCAAATAATCTCAAAACCTCCTTGGAATATTCATATTGATAAATTAATGTTCTATTATTTTCTTGTGTCATCTGTAATTCAAGGGAAAAAATCATTTAACCAGTCATTGAAATTTCAAATTATCTTTTCCTGAATTCCATGAAATGATTGAATTACACTTCATCTAATCCACAAAATATTATTTCATAAACATATTATAGCACCATCATCCTTTGATTATTATCACTATTGACATATAGATTATAATCAAATACACCATGAGGAAAACAGAGCTTCTTCAAAAACTGATCTAGCCTTGAAAACCATGCGATTGGTGATTTCTTCAACCCATATAAGACCTTATTTATCTAAAAAACACTATTATCATTTTCATGAATGATAAAACCATATTTCTTCCCAATATAATCTTCTTTTTCAAGAACCCCATTCAGAATTATAGACTTGAAATCCATCTATAAAACATTGAAATTTAATTTAACACCTATATAAAAAAATGATTTTATGTACCCTTACAATTAGTGAAAATGTTTCATCAAAATTAATACCCTCTATCTTGGAGTACCATTTTCACACTAAACATGATTTGTTTCAATACACTATGCCATATTCGTTCATATTATTTTGAAAGACCTATTTATTTTTAATGGAATTATTATCTGTTGGCCTTGAAACAATATCCCATGTTTGGTTATTCTCAATTTGGTCAATCTATTCATTTATATATTGGACCGAGTTTTTATCTTCAGTTGCTTCCTCAAAACATTTTTCTCTACCTATGATAATAATTATGATTTTTGTATAGTATTCATTATTCTTATCAACATTAGTGTTATTTTCTCACCAATTTTGTACTATCTATCAATTTTATATCATCTATTCAGTCTGGGTATAGATATATGTTTGTGGTCATCCTTCTTTTTATCTTAATCATATTATAAATCAGCATATAGAATTTGAACATCCACTAATCAAGTTATATCTTCATCACAATCCTCGTGATATAGATCATGTATTTACTGAAGATTATTATCATTATCTACTATAGTTACATCATGTTTTTTAACTACTATGCTCAACTACTTTTTAATGAATTTCTATTCTTTTCATTTCATTGAGTAAGAAATAAATATTCATTCATATCTACAAGATTAAAACTACCTATGTTTCTCCTTGTTGATAATGAAACACTTACATTTAAAGACTCAAAAGTACTTCAACGTTTGCTTCATTCTATAACATAACTAATATAGAGTCTTCTCTTATATTCTATATAACAAATATCTATTTTATGTGTACACTGATTTCATCACTTCTTTATTCCAAAGCATATTTGGAAGGTCTTTATTCAATGAGAATTATTCTAGACATGTTTTTGATAATTCAAATTCTTCTACCAACTACTACATTCTATTATGGAGTTCTTACTATTGACACTTGGTTCCTTATACCATGTTTCTCAAGATAATCATCCACTTGGATATTTGTGAACTCTAATCCATTGTCTATTCATATCTTCTGGATTCTTTGTCTCAATATCTTTTCAACTACCCTAATATATGTTTTTAGAAAATCGAACACCTCAATATTTGTGAGTTAATACTAAATCTCATTCCATTATGTTAAAATAATCAATTAATGGAAAAAAATATCTCCTTCCACCAATAGATTTTCATGAAATATGTCCTCATAAAAAAATATGCACCAACTCAACAAATTTTTTTGACATTTTCTGTTTTTCCTTGTATGTGTTATGAATAATATTCCCTTTTTGAAAAGATTCACACTTTTGAGTACAATCACATGATAACATAGGGTTGTCTTGAGAAGCATAATATTTCACCAGATCTTCCAAGGATGTTTGGATTAAGTGACCATGATGTTTACTACATAACTGTTTTTCTACTTCCTTGGACAAAAAGAACATATCTTCTTATCCACATACAAGGTATAGATTACCTTCCATATACTTTCCCTAAAAAACCATTGCACCATAATTTTACATGATGAGAAATAATTTCTTGTAAAACATATGGCATGTCCTAAGTCATATAGTTGACTAATTCTAATAATGTTATGATTCATAGCTTCCACAAAAAAGACATCAACACATCTCATGTCTCTTCCACCAAACATGGATTGTTTCAAGAAAACAATCGTCAAGCCTTCATTATTATCAAATCATATGATACCTTCCTTGTCATATTTGACTCTGGTCACTAGATGCTTATTTCCTGTCATATGATAGGTGCACCCACTATCAATGATCCATAATATAGTGTGATCTGATGCTTTAAAAGAAATCTATGACACCACTGTTGTTTCCGACACTTTCGTCGGGGCGCGCGCATCCGTCCGTCTGTGGAGGAGGATGCACTGCGCTTGTTGCCCCGCGTTCCCACTTTCCAAAGGTGGGCGGCATTCACTCCTTATTCAGGGACGTCTTCTCCTTGATCGAAATGGGATGATGGGATGTTGGTTCTTCCTTCTGTGGATTCCTCCTCAGAACTCGTCACCTAGTCCGGGTCTCCCTCATAGATTTAATACGTTGTTCGTGAAACTCTTCCCAGTTCCATGTTTCCATGGACACCGGTTAATTACACTGCTTCTGTCGGGACATTCCAAAGGGTCCGGTCAGGGCAACAACCTTCAGTCGGGGGAGTAGTCACGTTGAGGCATCAGTAGCGTGTCTAGATGCAGGGGAACCTGGCATGTCTGTCTATTATCCATGTTCACAGGGCTTCTCGAGGGCGTGGAAGCCCGAGGCATCCCACATCGAGCGCGGGGAATTATACTCCATAGGCACATATCTGTGGTTTTCCTCAGCTTCATGTGTTTAACATAGGGTACGCCGTGAGTTTAACTTCCAGCGGAGATGGATCATCCCGATCAGAGCATTAGCTAGAATAGATTGGATTGAGGGATTTCCCTTGAAGGTATGTCGATATCGGGGCCAACCCATGGGCGGCTGTGAAGAGGAGCGTACCGACATGGTCTCACCGGGATATGACGGTCCGGGCGAGAATCAGGGTGGATGATGGATGGATGAATGAATTGGAGGGTGGAATGGCAAGGAACCATCGCAAGGGCAACGATGAAGTTGGGCTTGAGCCTTGAAGGGGCTTCCTACGTATCCCCGTGGCAGGTAATCAAAGTCCGCGTAGTTCGGGATGGTGCTGGTGAACCAGCATGAGGGTGGACCTTGGTCCGATGGGCATCATCAGCGAACTGATGTGAATGGGGAGGACTAGGAGGGTCCTAGTGGTGCTGGTCTTGGACCTCGTTGAGGCTTCCTACGTACCATGTCGTGACATGGATCAAAGACCACGTAGTTCACAGGGGCTTCGTCGGCGAACTGACGGGAAAGTGGACCTTGGTCCGATGGGTGGTGGGTTTGAACCTCTGTAAGGCTTCCTACGTACCATGCCTTGGCATGTATCAAAGTCCTCATAGTTTGGATGATGGGATTTGTCAGCGAACCGACGTGAAAATGGACCTTGGTCCGATGGATGTCGTCAGCGAACCAACGTAAAGGTGGACCTTGGTCTGATGCGTCAGTGAACCGACGTGAGGGTGGACCTTGGTCCGATGAGAGATGGTCTTGAACCTCAGGGAGGCTTCCTACGTACCATACCTTGGCATGGATCAAATACCTCATAGTTCAAAGGGTTTCATCGGTGAACTGACGCGAAAGTAGACCTGTGGGTCCACTAGTGGTGGGATTAAACCTTGGTAAGGTTTCCCATGTGCCATGCCTTGACATGGATCAAAGTCCTTGTAGTTCAAAGGATTGATGGAATACAGTTTAACGTCATACATGATGGTAGTGAACCCTGACGTGAATAAACGACGGGCGGTGGGTGTCAGTGAACCGACCTAAATGAGGGACCTTGGTCTGATGGGAGATGGGCTTAAACCTCTGGGAGGCTTCCAACGTACCATGCCTTGACATAGATCAAAGTCCTCGTAGTTCGGGTGAAAATGGGGGGCTTGTCACACCGACAAGGAGACGGTCTGGCCCAATGATTGTTGGGCCTGAACCTCAGAGAGGCTTCCTACACACCATGCCTTGACAAGTCCTCGTAGTTCGGGTTGGTCACAATGGCTTGCCGTCCGACTGGAATGCAGTTTAAAGTCATGCTGGAAGAAGGTAGAACTCAACGTGAATTGGATGATGGGTGGGCTTGAACCTCGTGGAGGCAACGTATGTACCACGCCTTGAAATGGATCAAAGACCCCATAGTTCAAATGGGTGTGCATTTTAATGTCATGTGGGACAAGGGGCATACAGTTTAATGTCATGCTGGAAGAGGGTATGCAGTTTAACGTCATGAAGGACGGGGCGTGCAGTTTAATGTCATGCTGGACGAGGGAGAAACTCGACGTGAATGAACGACCGAGTAATGTGGCTTGAACCTCATGGAGGCTTCCAACGTACCATGCCTTGACATTGAACAAAGTCCTCGTAGTTCGCTGAGGGTGGGGTTCATGCTCGGTGCTCACTCTAAGCCCACGTGAGTCATGCTCGGTGTGAGAAACATGAGGTTGCAAGGACTTGACGATCACGTCGCGAAGGATGCATCCGTGAGAAGCGAAGAGGGGCTTATGCGTTAGGCGGCTTATGGTGCTAGGACTTACTCGAGGATGGAGGCCCGGAGTGCAACAAAGCGCAGCGAAAGAGGGACTCGGGACCAATGATGGGAGGTGCCTCGTTCCCTATCACGCCCTCCCCTGACCTTGGTAGTGGGGAAGTATGGAGATGCAGGGGTACAACCATCCGTTAGAAAGGCTAGGGGCTTACGCTCTGAGGCAGCCCTTCCCCCACGGATAAACGTCGTTCTGAAAAGTAGGATCTCATTCCATGTGAGGAAGAGTCCACTCTTGTGGAGACGAGTGGCGTAAAGAATGTTCGAGCCGGGGGGACCCTTCGTGAGAGGCAAGATGTCGGGTCACAGTTTAACGTCATATGTTGAGGACGTGGTTCTTGGCAGTTTAATGTCCTGCAGCTCGGACGAGGAGGGTTCACTCTGCACCCCTAGGACTTACATAACTAGTACCCTCTGGTCCTTGGGGAAGGGAAGGTACCAGTAAGGCCATAGTCAAGGGGGGTTGTGGAGCGAACCATCAAGGGGTCCACGTTAGCGTGGCTATGCGAAGAAGTAATAGCCGTTAGCGTGCGTATGTGAAGAATCATTAGGCGAAGCAACGCTATGGGTGGTATTTTCCAAGGGACTTTGAAATCACATCGTGAAATCCTGGAGGGTCGCACGGGAAGAGGAATTTCCAAGCAAAGGAGTGTTCTTCGCGAAGCAGAGTTCCTTGGCCTTAGAATGGTGAATAGGTGTGAGTGGAGGGTGCTTCGCGAAGTGGAACAGTATTCGCGGAGCACTGCCTCGCGAAGAAGGGGTGCCTCGCAAAGCAGGGTGCTGCGAAGCAGTGTGCTTCGCGATGCGTAGCGATCCTGCCTTAGCATAGGGATCACTAGTACAGCTTGGGTGTTTCACGAAGCATAAACGCTCCGCGGCTTCCCAGGTTCCCTTGGGAATCCCCCTCCTTCACGAATGCCCTTGAGCTTCGCGAAGGGAATCCCTCTCGGAAGAGGGGCTCAACACGAGACAAAGAAAAGGTATCACGTGAAGTAGAAGTACCTCGTAGAGCTCATGATTCCTGGGGCAAAGAGTGCTTCGGGATTTGGGAGAGGAGAAGCCGAAAGGTCAGATTGTCCGTCTTCGGGACTCAGGGGGAGTCCAGTATTTATAGGGAAGGGGCGCTGCGAAGCAGAACTCGCGTGCCGCCTCAGGTGCTTTGCTGCGCGCTCGCGAACGTCAACATCGTCCGCGAAGAGTTACCTCCTCCAGAGCTTCGCGGCGGGCTCACGAACGTCAAATGCGTTCACGGAGAGTTACCGCCTCTGGAGCTTCGCGGCGAGCTCGCGAACGTCAAATGTGTTCGCGGAGAGTTACTGCATCTGGAGCTTCGCGGTGGGCTCACGGACGTCAAATGCGTTCGCAGAGAGTTACCGCCCTGGAGCTTCGCGAGACCGCGATGCTCGGGGTGCTTCGCGTCGGTGCTTCGCGTCGGTGCTTTGCGAGGCAGTGTGCCAGCCTTCTTATTCGTCCCTTCCTTTCGTGCAATAATTTGGCGCCAAAAAATGCCCCCCCTCAGACTTGGAGCCGCAGAGGGTGAAGGGTTGAAGTTTGAGGGAAAATCTCCAAAATTGTCGGTGGTTCACGATGCAGCATTGTGAAGGGGGCCCGTAGTGCTGAACGGGTCCATGGATCCGGACACGCCGCGATGCTCCGCGCGGGTGAGGCGTGCCACGATGCTCCGGGGTCGCCGCCTATAAATAGGGGGGTCGACCTCTTTTGTCTTCACGTGACTTCCTTGTATTTTAGTGCTCTCGACTTCGCAATGCTCCGCATACTCCACAACAGCCCTCCGCGAATCGAGCTTCGCGGCGAACCGCGGGTCTCCGACTCCGCGTCCTCTCCAAGCGAACTTCTGCTTGTCGGCCTAGGCCAGACATCGTGGCTTGGTCTCGCGACCAGCCTTCGCAATCCGGCTTCGCGATCCAGCTTCGCTATCTGTTCTGAAAAAATTATTTTCTGAGGGCTAGAATCGAAATGGCCCATCAAGAGGCTGTATTGGGGGTGCTTGTAGATGCCGCTCATCGGGATGAGATGGCCAACTGTCCAGGACTTGGGGAGATGGTCCGAAGCCATTCAGACCACGTTTCTTTGACAGATCTGCTATCGAAGGGTCAGAAGGATTATCCGTAGTGCAAGAAACTTCCATTGTATGGATTCGGGTTGAGGGATGACGTCTTCATCCCTGAGGCGAGTAAGGACGAACCAGCTTGCTGGTTCAGGAGCACACCATGCCAACACCAATGGTTCAGGGCGGCCGATGGTCATGTGCAGGAGGACTTCACACCCGTCACTGCTGACTGTCTCTACAACCATTTGAACGATATTGACGGGAGTCCACTGCAACCGGAGACCTCCCCTCCACTCTACCGCACCATGCTGAAGGCGGCTTTGCAGGATTCGAAGAAGGGATGGTCCGATGAGTGGGACCTGCACCAGGGCGGCAACTTTACTGATGACTAGGCCTGGGCCTATTGGGTAGGCACCTCATGCGAGGAGTTTGGGGCCGAGATGAGGAGAGTGGGGTTGTATGATGCGGCATGGGCATCCCCAATTCCAAATTCACCAACCAAACCAACTGATGCCGGAATTTCTGAGCAGATGGTCGTCTAGGACCAATACCTTTCACCTGCATCACGGGGAGGTGGGCATCAGACTGTGGGATGTCCACCAGATTTCTAGGGTTCCAATCTTGGTGGCCATGTATGATGAGTTCCTCCCTGTCATGAGCGCGTGGGAGGATACAGAACAAATGCCATGACTGGCGTCAGCACTGATGGCGCTCGTCCCTGGAAAGGACAAGGAGGCAGTGAGGGATGTCCACTTTAGGAGATGGTTCAAGGGCTTCCTGAATATCCCAGAGAATCGAGAGTTCCCTCCGAGGCCTCTAACTTGTCTGAGGGTGGCCCAACGGGGAAAGAGGCACTCATATTGGCGAGTCTTGGAGGACAGCCAATAGAAGACTTGGGGTTTCAGGGTCAGCACTGAACAACAGCCGATAGTCAGGCTGGCAGCATTCATCGCTGCTCTCATCTGCGGTTGGATCCTATCGGTGAGGGATAAAAGCATGGGGGTGCGGCCCATCTCATTTATTATGGAGTACATGTTGGCCATGGGGCAGTGGATCAATCTGGGTATTCCGATGCTCGCCAAACTGTACAGAATGCTGCGGCACATTAGCGAGGGCAAGAAGCCGCCAAGGATATGCAGGCCCTTACACCACTTCTATGGGTGGATCGCAGCACACATCAGGGGGATTTATGAGTATCCAAACCCCATTTCGCCACCGGGATCGAACTTCCTCCCCTCCATCCTGAACGCGGTCGGGAGCTTCCCATTCAAACTAGTTGTGTCGATGGTGCTGAATCGAGTGTGGAGGGTGGATGAGTTTAATTTCCACCCCTTCCTGTTGCCGACGGGGATACTTACTAATGACAGGCGGGGAACGGAAGAACATCGGGCTTACCTCTTGGCCTTTAGAGGTTGAGTTTTGGTGGCACGAGTAGATCGTGAGCCACTCTACGAACCGTACACCCCGCATCAGTTTCCGAGGCAGTTCTGGTGCCTCCAGCGGATGACCCCGCAGGTCTACTGGGAGGTGCGTCATGAGGAGCACTCGTGTGTGATGAGGCAGTTGTGGCTCATGTTCACATGGGAAGATGGGAAGATGTGAATTCCATTTCCTCCGTCCACTGCCGCTTTCAGAATGGTGAGGGAGTGTGCCATTAGTTGGGAGGCTTCTTACCCAAGGGAGATGTTGAAGCAACCAACTATTCGGGTCGGTGACGGTGGGCCTCCTCTCTCTCGAGGTCGGGGTCGGAGGGCAGCTAGGTCCGCTCACGGTAGCGGGGCTGCCATGGTGGCGAGACTCGCACCGGCCGAGGGTATGGCTGCAGTGGTGGATCCGGTGATTCCGGAAGAGCAGAGTCATCCGGAGGGGAAGCCACCGAGAAGATTTCGTAGGATATCCACTGAGGCTCCGGGGATGCACCAGCGTCATATAGACATGGCAGAGGATGCCATCTTCCTGGAAGCCTGGGACATTTAGGATGTCAACCGGAAGTTCCTCAGCCCACTCGAGATATGGGCCCACCTGAATCGCCTCAGGATGGAATTACCGGGCATAGGCCCAGTCCGGGCTGGATTCATGGCATCTCTGGAGGAGGCAGAACAATACCTGGACGAGCTGGAGGATTACGTCCACTCCAGTGGTGTCCGTCACCCAATGACAGACCGGGTGAGGGTACATTTGAATCAAACTGTCCCCCCACAGTTATCAGCTGCCGATATGAGGGAGCGCTTCCCCCTTCCGGAAGAATCAGAGGACTCCTCTCGGGAAGATGAGGATGGAGGAGGGAGTCCGTTGGAGGAGGGCGACGTCGGAGATAAAGGCTCAGATTCCGAAGATTTCACGGAGGCTCTCGAGGTAGCATTCCTAACTTCTTTCCTTACAATCCGTTCATGGGTCACTATGGACTTATCACCGATGTTTGATCCATGCAGGAGGAACTTGTTCGCAGGCCTCGTTCTCGCCCCTCGGCGGGTGATGATGCGGGACCTTCAGAACCCGCACCTATGGCTGTGTCCAGTTCCGCATCTGGTGGGACCAAAGCACCCGAGGTGGCTCCTCTGGAATCTCCAGACCTTCCAACAGTATACGGAGGGCCTTGCCTCGGGGTCTCGTTAGTAACCTCTCCAGAGAAGCGCCAGGAGGTCGACCTCCATAAGTTTCCTCTACCGGTTTCCTTGTCATCACATGTAGACTATGCCAACTAACATTTATGTCTCTCTATGTCGTACAGTTCTCTGACTGGCGTGGGCTGCTGCAGCAAGACTGTTCAGGATGTCTGGTGGCGTCCCTCCAAGGGGAATGCCGGTGATGGTGGCGGTAGTCCCCCCATATCCTCAAGTTGCGACACACATCATCACTGGCGGGACCACCAGCAGGGTCGTGCCTGAGGTCATCGAGGTGGACTCTGATGAAGAGGATCAACCGATCAGTCCCAGTCCTGTCATGCCTGCTTCGGCACCAAGTGCCGTACTGGATTCAACACCAGATGTAGATCCTGCCGAGGATTTCTTGCGGGCGTATCCCGTGTACGAGCCTTCCAATCACGCAGACTGTGAATAAATGGCCTCTGACGAGGAAGACAACAGCATAGTCCGCTGCCGGTCATGGAATCTAATCACGCGCATAATCAAGGACACCCCCAAGCACAATGGCTGGCCGAAATGGATATACTCCGCTTGCGGTTGTGCGAACTGTGCACTGGGGGAGTAGATTCCCAACATCCTCATGCACTCATCCGAGATATTATGGCTGAGAAGATCCGAGAGCATGATCGTGGGCTCAGCGTGGGATGGCAGCAGAGGAAGGAAACCAACATCAACAAGCTCTAGGAGGCTGAAGGAGAGGTCCAAGAGATGCAGACCCAGGAAGATGAGCTTTTATCCTCTCTTAATGCACAATCTGAGCTGGTCTCATGGTTGAAGGCCCAGCTGGCAGAGGCAGAAGAGCATATGAGGTAGGCCTCTGGAAAGATGGTTGTCATTCAAGCTGGCGTAGAGAGGGCCAAAGCCAAGGCTGACGAACTGTGCCCCACCGCTGCTGAGGAGGAGCGGGAGCTAAGTCAGTGGTAGCAAGACTTGGATGCCACAAGCCAACGGGTGGCGGAACTGCAACGCTCTTTTGACGGGGTCAACCCATCCATGGGGGGAGTCGACCCCCGGGTATTGTAACAAACCAAAAACCTTTTATTGGTACTTTCGTGCTTCAATTTTTTATTTCTTTGTTTTGAATGTCGTATCGTGCACGATTTCCACTGTTTGAATCACCTTGTTACATCCCTACAATGTTTGTGGGACGTTCGGAGACAATTCCCCAAGCCCACGTGGTTCGAGCCCGATGTGAGAAACAAGAGATAGTTGCCTTCTCGTCCCACATAACATAGGAGTAGAGACCATGCTCCGGGCATCCGTGATTCACATTACCAGTCCGGATTTCTGAAATATGGGAGAGGCTCGACCGGAGAAGGATGTTTTCAGGACAGCTGAATTACCATTTCTTCAGCGTGCTCTTTGGCATGAATGGTGCAACGCCAGAGGCGCTGAAATCGGTCCAAACAGATGAAAATGGGAAGTGTGAATCACGATACCCAAGATTTGGAGCACTGTGGGGATGGCGTGACAATAAAGGACAACCGTTAACCATGGTGGAGAAGCGGTATCCATACTGTGTTAGCTTGTAAGGGGGACAAAAATGAGGGTCAACCGTTCACCATGTTCGAAACACGGGACCATGTCACAAATATTGTTGGTCAGTCTTTCGGGATATTTACCTAGGATAGTTGGCGGACCATAGGTCAAACATCCATACTGTTAGGGGGTCCTTCCAAACATGACTAGTATTCTAGAACGTCATCCCAGGATAGTAGGTGAGCCGATGTGGCATGAGACCAGGCCGTTAGGGGACGTGAGACATGAAAGGGGACGAGAGTCCGAATAAGGGGCACAAAAAGTGTGGAATATGGAGTGATGGTTTTTCCGAACAGAATCCAACACTTAGGTAGTTACACCACCGTGGTGGGAGTACACCATATGGGCGCATTGGTTTGATCATGGATCATTCCTTCTTTCAGACAGGGCCTCTCCGGAGAGGGGGTCTATCACTTCCCAATGGGATCTTGCGGCGTCATGAACTTGTTCAGGGAAAAATTACAGCTACATAGTTCCCCCCAAGGGGTCAGGCCAGAGGGCCGGAAATGGGGAGGAACAGGATTTTGTGATTCCTGAGGCTGGACCCTAGGTGAAATTCCTAGGTGTCCCTACGTATCCAATGAGGATGGGAATCAAGGAATACGTAGTTCTGGAAGCACAGTGCAGTCAAAGACCAATAATGGCAGGTGAAATCCTCTTTGTTAGAGGCTCTGGTGCATCCCATGATTAACATGGGGCATCCTGAACTTTTTCAGGGTAGAACCATAGTTTAGTGTCATGCGTTGAGGACATATGTACTCCTGTAGTTTAACGTCATACGATAGGACGTGGAATAAAAGGGAAGATCCCAGGGAGTGTGTGGTGTGGTAGATATGAAACCGACGTGAATGAGGACTTGGAGTCCAAATCACACCACGTACCCCCGGAGGAAACTCTCTAGGTCAAGAGACCAAGAGTGAGGATTTGGCTGGGCCCGAAGCAGAGTGGTCAGGCGTTCCTACGTACCCCATGAGGATGGGAATCAAGCCATACGTAGTTATTAAAGCGCAATTTAACATCACGCGGGATGATGAGAAGCCTTGTCGTGTTGGTACACATCCCGCCAAAACTACTAAGCCCATGCGAGTCATGCTTGGTGTGGGAAACAAGCAGTAGTGGTGGGAATTTCCCGACAAAAAGGGGTAGGTTAGGGCAAAGGGATGCTCGGTGAATACTGGCCCCGTGACACTAACATGATCATTTAGCACACCTAGATGCGCGAAGAGAAAGATCCGAGTATGATGGAATTCCACTTGAACATGAGGAAGTGGAAACCTGTGAATCATGGCGCTCGAGATTCAGATCACGATGATGGTGGTGTGACGATGGAGGATAACTGTTTACCATAACGAAAAACCAGCATCCATATCGTGTTAGCTTAGAATGGGGAAAAACAAATGAGGGATAACCGTTGACCATGTTCGAAACACGGGACCATGTCACAAATGTTGTCAGATATCCGTAGGGACGTTGGCCCGAAACGATTGGAGGGCCCTTAGGTCCAGCACTCATGGAGAGCCCTTAAGCCTAGTATCCATGTCATCCAAGGGTCCTTTTGGATGTGGAAGAGGATGAGGATCCAAATAGCGAGCTCACGAAGCATGGTCATGGGATGAGGAGGATGTCCCAGTGAAAATACCACACTTTGGGCTCTTTGTCAAAACACATCTGAATATGAAAACGAGACATATTAGATAGAGGGAGAAGATTAATTTCCCATAGGGAGATCTTAGTTTAGGGTCGTAGAATTCAGACCATGGATGGGAGGAGACATAAGAGGCACATGGTGGAGTAACTCAAACACCTGGCGTGAATGGGAGTAGGGGGTGTGTGCAGTGCGATGAACAACCTGACGTGAATGAGGACGTAATCCCATACCACACCGCACGACCTCCTTAGGAGAGGTTTTTGGTCAAGGGACCGAAAGCGAAAGTTAGGCTGGGCCCGAGGACAAGTTCTCAGGCGCTCCTACGTATCCCATAAGGATGAGAATCAAGCCTCATATAGTTCTTGATGGACCTTAAACCATAAATGGGTAAAGGGAGCAGGGGACACATGTAAACAAGACCCGGCGTGAAGGAGGACCTAATACCTACTTACCATGCGTTCTCTGGGGAAATGCTCGAGTCAAGGGACCGAACACAAAGGTTAGGCTGGGCCCGCGGGGAAGTGCCCAGGCGCTCCTACGTATCTCATAAGGATGAGAATCAAGCCATACGTAGTTCTGAAAGGTGACATGGTAAGATACCAGTGCCGGGCGAAAAGGGGAGTGCGGTCGTGACCGTTGCACTAAAAGAAGCGGAATTTGATAAATCATGTTTGTTCTTTAAGGTGAGTGTTTTTTTTTGTGAAGCGACAGGCCTAGATTAGTGGGTCGTGGTGTCGCCACAAGGATCAAGCAGTGATGGGTGTTCATAAATGGCATGGCACGTGACCAATACCCAACGTGATGTCCACTACAACGAGGTCACCACAATTCATTTCCGTTTTTCTTCATGCGGCCAGGATGATAATGTCACAGTTTAGGGTCGTATGATAGGACCATGCATCCATTTTATCATCATGCAGTGCAGACGTAGAAGAGACGATGCTAGGCGGGGAATGTGTGCTGTGTTATAAAACACAATTGATGGAGACATGATCCCACATCACATTGTATGCCAATAGGAGAGGGAGACCTTAGTCCGAGGGGCCTATATAGAGGTAAGAGGTGAAACAAGGGGAGAGACTGGCTCCCTAAATGGGTTGTACCTGAAGACAGGGAGTCCGGGAGGTCCTATGTATCCCATGAGTATGGGAATCAAGCTGAACGTAGTTCCAGACTGATCTTAGTTTATGGTCTTAGAGCTCAGACCATGAATGGTAACAGCCTCCCAAGTTAGCGCAGAAGTCAACCCGATCCCTAAGCCCACATGAGTTAAACTCGGTGTGGGAAACAAGGGGGGGAGATCCTTATTGCATACTTGGGGCGTCCATCAGAGGGAAGTCGGTAGAGAGCCCCGAAGGACACCTTTTATGCGGATTGTTTCCCCAACGCGCAGACGGGCATGGAGGAAAATTACCAAGAGTTCCGAGACTCTACTTGGACACGGTGAAGTGATGAATGGTGTGAATTGTGCACCCGACATTTTGGGCCTAATGGGTTGGCGTGGCAATAGTGGAAAACTGTTAACCATGGTGGAAACACAGCGTCCATATCGCGTTAGCCTGAGGTGGGAACAACAAACGAGCATCGACCGATGACCATATTCGCAACTTGGGATTTTATCGATTTGTTGTCGGAAACCCTCGGGGGCGTTGGCCCGTAACGGTAGGAGAGCCCTTGGGCGTAGTATCCAGGCCGTTCTTGGGGGTTCCTCCGGGTGTGAAAGATTATGGAAGCCCTAATGCAGGGATACACAAAGCCTAGAAAGTGGGTGCAGATGTGTCCGAGTAAAGCTTGGCATTCCAGGTAATAAACCAGAGTACTCTTAGGCACATCGGTGAACTGCCGAAAAGGGATCGACGAAACAGCTCAGGAGGGAGAGGTACATGGCATGGTCATTACAAGACTAAAGTGAATGAGAAGATAACCTCATGGCACACCATACACTCCTATAAGAGAGGACCGGGGCCGGGGCCCGGAATGGCCAAGGGGCCTGATGGTTAGGCATTGGTCAGGAAGGCCTGACCTGCTTGTAGTTTAACTTCTTGCAATGAGGACGAGGGTCGGGGACCTGAGGAGGCCAAGGGGCCTGAGGCTAGGCCTCGTAAGGGAAGGCATACGGCATGGTACATGATCCCGAAGTGAATGAGGACGTAGTCCTACACCACACCGTACACCCCGGGTAAGTGGTTGGGCGGAGGGGCCCGAGAAGGCCAAGGGGCCTAAGGTCGGGCATCAGTCAGGAAGGCCTGACGGGTCTGCAGTTTAACGTCTTACATGAGGATGGGGGTCGGGGACCCGAGAAGGCCAAGGGGCCTGAGGCTGGGCCTCATAAGGGAAGGTGTACGACATGGTACATGATCCCGACGTGAATGAGGACGTAGTCCTACACCACATCGTACACCCCTATGGGGAATTGTGGTCGTGGGCCTGATCACTAGCACCACCCGGGGGAAGTTTGTCACATCGGGATGGGGCAGAATGAATCACTGCACTCGATGTTTGGGACATCTCGGGGTGGAACCGAAGATCCAGGACACTGTTGACCATGTTCGAAACACAGCGTTCCTATGGTGACCTGATATGGGAGCAACAAATGAGCGTCGACCGCTGACCAAATTCGCAACGTGGGACTTGTATCGGCTTGTTTCTTGAAAACCCTCCGGGGCGTTGGCCCGTATCGGTAGGAGAGCCCTTGGGAATAATATCCAGGCCGTTCTTGTGGGTCCCGCTGGGTGTGAAAACATGATGGAATCCCAGTCAAGGAGTGGGTGAAGCATAGCTGTATCCATCCACGAAAGAGGAAAACATCTCCAGGGGGGATGTGCAGCCGGGTCGAGGCTTTCTCGATGTGAGTTGGGGAAAAAGTGTGCACCCTACCATATGTCTTGACCCGAGGGGAAGATTTTTGCTTTTGGGTTGGGCCAACGGACGAAATGTCCGGGCATTCCTACGTATCCCATTAGGATGGGAATCAAGCCATACGTAGTTCTTGAAGGCCATGCAGTTTAGCGTCATGCGGTGAGGACGTGGGGGGATAGAAGAACGGGAGTGGTCACATGGTGTGACCCTTACAATCCTTGTGTGAGCGTGGTTGTATGAGTAGGGCTAAGAAAGCCTACCCCCCGCTACACAAAGATCCTCTAAGGAAACTATTCCCAGGGGGGGTAGTGGAAGAGAAAAGCTTGGGGATGGGCTCAAGAAGAGGCATCTGAGCGTTCCTATATATCCCATCAAGATGGGAATCAAGCCACAAGTAGTTCTTGAGATGCCGTTTAATGTCATACGGGACGAGGAGCATCTCATTTGGGGATATGTAAGGTACGACAAGCAATCCGACGTGAATGAGGACGTAGTCCCACACCATATAGTACAATCCTGCAAGAGGGTAAGTCGGGGAAAACCAGGGGCCTGAGGCCGGACCGCGGTCAGGGACACCTGACCAGCTTGCGGTTTAACGTCTCGCAGTGAAGATGAGGTCGTGGGTCCAAGGAGTCCAAGGGGACAGAGGCTGAGCCTTGTCCAGGAAGGCCTGACTAGCTTGCAGTTTAATGTCTTACAGTAAAAATGGGGGTCGGGGCCCCGAAGAGGCCAAGGGGCCTGAGGCTGAGCCTTGGTCAGGAAGGCCTGACTGGCTTGCAGTTTAACGTCTTGCAGTAAGGACGGGGGGAGATCTTAGTTTCAAGTCATAGAGCTCGGACCATTTTGCAGTTTATCATCTTGCAGGACGAAGATGCAGTTTAAGGTCGTGCAGGACTTTATAGTTTAAGGTCGTGTTGGACCATAACATGCAGTTTAAGGTCATGCAGGACCATTTCATAGTTTATCGTCTTGCAGGACGAAGATGCAGTTTAAGGTCGCGCATGACCCTTTTTCCCAAGGCAAAGTATTGCTTGAGGAGCTTGGCATTGGTGGGAGGGGTTATGCTCTCTCCATCCGTGGTCACCAAGGAGTATGCTCCATTGGGGTAAACCTTATGGATGATATAAGGCCCTTCCCATTTGGTTTCTAATTTGGGTGGTTTCCTACCGGGAATCATTGGCGCTAGAAGGGCCAGTACTAGGTTGCCTTGTAGGAAAGAACGGAGACGATCCTTCTTGTTGAAGGCCCTCGCTATCTTATCTTGATTCCTTTCCAATTGTGCAGGGCACGAAGCCGGTTCTCCTCCAGTGCTTCTAATTCAGCTAGACAGATTTCTACTACCTCATCTGATGTCTAGTGATAATAGACTACATTGTGTAACGATGGAAGCTGGATCTCAATGGGTAGGACGGCCTCAGCTCCATACACCAGGGAATATAGGGTCACCTGGGTAGAGTTGCGAGTCGTCGTCCGGTAAGCCCAGAGGGTGTTGGGGAACTTGTCCGGCCAACTTTTCTTGTTCTGACCAACCATCTTCTACAGAATGTTAGAGAGGGTTTTGTTGAATGCCTTGATCTGTCAATTTTCCTGCGCGTGGTAGCGGGAGGTATGGTTCGACCGGATGTCGTACTTGGTGTACAATTTCTTTAGTTCAGCTACTCGGAAGTTGGTGCCGTTATCGGTGAGGACGGCGTGAGGGACCCCAAACCAGTGGATAATATTGGAGCTCACAAATTCAACGATGGAACGGGCCTTGACCTCTTTGAGTGGAACTGCCTCTGCCCACTTGGAGAAGAAATCTATAGCAGTCAAGATGAACCTACACTGGCGGGCTGTTGCTGGTGGATACGGTCCCACTACATTAAGTCCCCATACCGCAAATGGCCAAGAGTAATTGGTGCGGTGGAGGGGCTCCAGCGGACGATGCAGGATGTTGGCGTGAACTTGGCACGTGTGGAATCTCTTGTCATACCCAATACAATCGTGGATCATAGAGGGCCAGAAGTACCCCAACCTCCGGATTTGATGGGACAGCTTCGGCCCAGCTTGATGGGCGCCACAGGAACCGGCGTGAACCTCTTGCATAACTTGAGGTATCTCTACTCCTTGGATGCAACGGAGGATAATTCCATCGAAACTCCGCTAAAAAAGGATCTGTTCAAGACTGGGGCCGCTCTTGAGGGTAAATTGCATTGCGTGGGGTCGGATTCGCTCGCCCTCGACCCGGTCGTCCGGGAGGCAAACATTTTGGAGGTACTCGACAAAAGGTTCCCTCTAGTCGGGAGTGGCTTCAACCACTGTGTCTGACGAACCCGGGACCCCTAACGTGGAGGGTCTGGCGGTGAGATGACCTACCCGCAGGCCATCATTGTCCTCTTGGGTGACGGGGGCAATCACTCTCCGGTGTTCCACATGTATGATCAAATCATCTTTCTCGGGTTCTGCGAGCGACGCGGCCAAGCCAGGCAAGGCGTCTGCTTGACCATTCTATGATCGTGGGACATGGGTAACCTCTGGTCGAGAAGAGAACTGGGCCATTAGGTGGAGGGTGTACTCCAGCAACGGTGCAAGCTCCAGCTTCCTGACGACGTAGTCGCCATTAACCTGTTTGATTACCAGCTCGGAATCTCCCTTCACATGTAGATGGGGCATATCGATCTCAAGGGCCAACTCGAGGCCGGTGATGAGAGCCTGGTACTTTGCCTCGTTGTTTGTACAACCTACTGACAATAGGAACGAGTATGGCAGGATGGCTTGCACCGGGGTAATGAAGACAATACCCAGGCCCACTCTGTTGAGCGTAGGATCGTTGAGCCGCCTACCGGTGGGACTCTGGGAGGCGCCGTCGAAATGAATTTTCCAACACGGGACGACATGATCGACTGAGAGGATTGTCTCATCAGGAAAATCCAGGCCCAGGGATTGATCTACGGAGGTTTTGTGGGCAGCTACAAATTCTGCCAACGCCCATCCCTTAATGGCCTTCTGAGGTACGAACCTGATATCAAACTGCTGGAGAATCACTGCCCACCATGCTAGTCAGCTAGTCAGCATGGGGCGGTTCAAGATGTACTTCAGTGGGTCTACCTGGGAGACCAATTGCACCTCATGGTGCTGCAGGTAATGACACAACTTCTTCATGGCGAAGATGAGCGCAAGGCAGCTCTTTTCGATAGGGGAGTATCCGACCTCCGTATCGAGAAGAATGCGGCTGAGATAGTAGATACTGTTCTCAGTACCCTCGTTATTCTTCTAGGTGAGAAGCGCACCGAGGGATATTTCCAGGGTGGTCACGTAAAGGACCATCGGCTTTCCGGAGATGGGTGGCATCAAGAACGGATGTTGGAGTAGATACTGCTTGATTTCCTCGAAGGCGGTCCGACACTCCTCATCCCATTCGTAGGCGGCGCCCTTCTTCATGAGACGGGAAAAGGGCTTACACTTGTCATCCAGATTCGTGATGAATCGGCGTATATATGCTAAGTGGCCTTGAAGGCCTCGAAGTTCCCGAATGTTGCTCGGGGGAGGCATTTGGCTGGTGGCCTTGATCTTTTCCAGGTCCATCTCGATACCTCGGTATCTAACAACAAATCCCAGAAACATCCTAGAGGTGACCCCGAAGGCACACTTCAACGGTTTCATCTTCAGGTGATGGGAACGGATGAAACCGAACACCTTCTCAAGGTCTATGAGATGGTCCTGGCGCTGACATGATTTGACTATGAGATCATCTACGTATCATTCCACCAATGTCCCAAGAATCGGCTTGAATATGCGATGCATGTCCCTCTGATAAGTGGCACCTACATTTTTCAAACAGAATGGCATAACCTGGTAGCAAAAGGTACCTTGGGGAGCCCTGAAGGCATTGGACTCCTCGTCTTCGGGGGCCATCCGGATCTGGTTGTACCCGAAATACCCATCAATGAAAGTGAGAGCTTGGAACCTGGCCATGGCATCAATCAATAACTCCGTCACTGGGAGTGGGAAGTCATCCTTTGGGCAGTGGTGATTAAGATCACAGAAGACGATAAAAACTCTGATCTGCCCATTCTTCTTCCTGACTAGCTCAATGTTGGAAAGCCACTTGGGGTACTGGAATTCCTTAATGAAGTTGGCTTTGATAATCTTGTCAACATCGGCCTCAACCATAGCTCCATGAGAAGGGTGCATTTTCCTGGGAGGCTTCTTAAACCCATGATTTTTTGTCAGGAGGCCCAGATGGTGAATGGCTACCTGGGGATCTAGTCCTGGAATCTCGTTGTAACTCCAGGGAAACACGTCACGGTGTTGTTTGAGGAAGTCTATGTACTGTTGCCGCTGCTCGGGGGACATGGCTGCACTGATCAATGTGGGTTTTAGATCTTCCTCGCTACCAAGGTTCACCTGTACCAGTTCATCAACCGTGGTAGAGAGGCCTTCCTCAAAGGCGGGGGGAGCATCCTCTAGGTCTTCCTCCCACCCCATGGGGGGATTTACCGCGACGGGAGATACTTCTGGGCTATCAAAACCTAAGGGGCAGCTGGTGTCGGCTCGGGCCATAGTGGTCATCATATTAGGAGACTCACTTGCCATTGAGACCATAGCAATGAAGGTAGTCAACCCTATCCCATTTTTCCTTCGGCCTAAGGGACCACGTTTGATGATATCAAAGCAGTGGTGACGTGTCGGCCCGAGTCGGTGGATTCCAGCCCAGCGGAAGAGACACGTATGGCGTACCTCCATTGTCATAAGCATGACATTCCAGTACCGTACCGGGGTAGGAGGTTCCGGGATCACCTGAGCCTGGTTGATGTAGAGGTACGAGGTGATTTCCCGTCGTCGCATGGACACGAAAACATGCCTTCCTTATGTACCCGAAACAGCAAAACATTGCCCCATGTCGGGGGTTAAGGCCTCCAATTGGTGGATCGGGAGGACGTAGGTGTCATCCATGCTTTCCCAGGGATCACTTGTGACCGTGGCGGGTTCATCCTCACTTAATAGGATTTGGTTATCCTTAATTTTGTAATAACCCGCATCCAGATAGCGGGCCTCACAAGAAGCGAAGGGAGACACATCTCCATGGAGCACACCTAGTCGACCGTTGAGTGAGTATTTGAGGCACTGGTGATACGAAGAAGGGACCGATACATGCAGATGGAGCCATGGCCTACCCATCAATGCGTTGTAGGTGGTGTCCTGAGAGACGACCACGAACTCGGTGCTGGCAATTAAGCCACCGAACTGAGTCTTCAGGCGGATCTTGCCGACTGGGGTTTGTCGGTCCTATCGTACCCCTAGATTCTGAGGTTAGAGGGAGTTAAATCACCTTCAGACAGACCCAACTTTCGAAACGTCCGAGTCGGAATTAGGTTGATTCTAGAACCCGTGTCAACGAGGCAACGGCGGACTTCCACACCATTGAAGTGGACAGTGATGTACAGCGGGCAAATGTGCCCCTGTATAGGAGGGTCCTCATCTTCACTGAGGCATGAGATAACCGCCTGACATTTGGCGTTTTCAATCGTCTCCGTATGGGAGGCTTCTGCAGCTGCTACCTCCATCTCAAACTGGAGGGGGATCCTTAGGGCCTCAGCAAGTTCCTCGCGCATTTCGGATGATAGGCGAAGGGCCTCAAGGATAGAAATCCTTGCCGGAATGCCGGCCAGGTGCTTCAGGACATCATACTTTCGTGCCAAACATGAACCTCTGCCTACAGGAGGTCGTTCGGCATTTGGAGGCATAGCGGGTCCTGACGGTTGAACCGGCGATCATCTAGTACTGGGTACATCCTGCTGCCTGCTAGTTGAAGCCTGCAGAGTAGTCTTCAGACTAGGATTGGACAGCGGAGGCTGGCCTGTAGCCGAGCAAGACTGACTGTGATACGAACGAGGCAGCTCTCCCTGATCTAGTAGCACAAATGGCGGTGGAGGTAGATCTGAGGGCGTTAGATGGGGTTGCGCGTGCTGAGCTCTGCGCTGAGCCTGCTGTCTGGTCTTAGTAGCATGCACGGCTTGGCTAAAAGTGCTTGTTTACGTACCTCGATGACCGGCGCGGTTGCGATTCTGCTGACGTTGACGTCGGCTGGAAACGTTGGGGAGGTTCACCTGGCGTTCCCCCTTGTCGGGGGTCATATAGGGCTTTACCAGCTCCACGGTGTTAACCGAAGTGTACCCCTGGCTTTCGCTCGAGGAGTCATCCACCACTGGGTGGATTCTGGGAGGAATCCCCATTTCAGGGGGCATAAAGTCGTCGAGAGTGCGGGATGACGATGGCAAGGGCGGTGCGCGTTGCTTCTTCTTGCATCGTCGATGCTTGCCCTTTTGGGAAGAGGTCGACTGTGAAGACGATACAGAGGTACCGGCTACTTCTTCCGAAGGTTCCAGCTACTTCAGGTATGCCCGGATGATACCATGGGCACGGACGATGGTTTTTCGAGCCATCCAGTCGTCGTATTTCCGGGATCTGCGGTTGGGAACCTGCTGCCACTCGCCTTCGTTATCGCTGCTGATCTCTGATCCTGCAAAGACACCCGCCACTTGTGCTGGTGTCGAGCCCAACTTGACTATGTTGTTGTTGACCTGGTCTTGAAGCCAGTCTTTAAACACATTTCATTTCTTGAGGGTGTTCCCCAGAATCCGATGATAAGGGCAGTAGTTGGGGTGATCGGTGAGATTCGCCTCTGCCGGCCTTCTGCACTCAGGCAGGCCCCAATCCCTTGCTCTAGAGCACTTCATAAGTATCCAGGGACCTGATTTTTGTTGAACGAATAATTATGGTGCCTTCTTTATGGATAGGGGGCCCTGGGGCCCTGACCCTGACGAGGGGCCAGGGGGTCCTGCCGAGGAGCCGGCGCCTGATTGTCTCGCCTGGGTGGTGGTGGCGCATTGCGTGGGGGAACCTGTCGATTCTGAGGCGGTCGCTGCTGGGCAGGAGCCTGTGCTTGAGGTGGAGGACCTTTGCGGGGCTACGGGGATGGTGTCGCTGGCAGTAATTCCAGCTGCATAGGGGCTTCTATTTGGGCCACCGCGGTGGGTTCAGCCCTGGCGGTCCTCTTGGATGGGATCATAGCGGGCAACGAACATTCCTGACTAGACTGTTGTAGAGCTTCCTCAAGCCGCTGAGCCTTATCTAAGAAATCTCTAAACCATCCAGGGTAGTTATGGGTAATCAGGGAGGGTACCAGCTCCGTTTTGACGTTCCCCACACACATCGTCAGTAATTTCTCCTGAGTCAGTGGCACATCGAGGGAATACGTAAGTCCCTTCCACCGGGCGATAAAATCTGTGACTCGCTCATCAGGCCTTTACTTGCACTTGAAGAGGTCTACAATGCTGGTCTTCCACATGGTGGAGCTGAACTGTTATAGGAACTTCCAGTGGAGGTCCTCCCAACCGGTCACCGATCCGATAGGGAGCTGGCTGTACCAGACGAATGCTGGACCTTCCAATGTCTGTACGAAACACCGGAGTTTGGCGGCTTCTTGCTGAGCTGGGGTCCCCAGCATGGGGCCACACCTGGAAGAACAATGTGCCAAGTGCTATGGTGGGTCCCCTGTCTCATTGAAGGGCGAGAAATTGGGGTTCCCAAAACCCGGAGGTGCGGTCATATCATCCACCCACGCGGGATATGACTTTCCATCTGGTGGGACCGCCACCTTCCGTGTTTCCAACGCTTCGAGGCGGGTTGTGAGTGCTGCAATAAGATCATCCAGGTGGGGGTCCCTGTCTTGACGGGGATCTCTAACAACAAGTGTGTCTCCAGGTTCTTCAACACGGTAGATGGCTTCGGCAGCTCGTGGATCAACTGGCGGAACGACCTGCATGGCGACTAGGGGAACCCGGACTGGATTCTTCAGATTGCCCCGTCGTTCGGGGGGGGGGGGTTGGTGAGACGTATCGCGCCCTCTTGCCATAAGTTCCGGATTCTTCCCTGTCTGAGGCAGTAGCATGATCAGGGTTTCCCGGAGGCAACTCACCGGGGGATATTGTTCCTGCCCCTGCTGCCCTGGCCTCGGATTACGATAGTCGGGTCGCCGCTCTGCGGCGCGCTCAGCCAAGAGTTCGTCAACCATCCTCTTCTTCTCAGCAAGTTGTTGGCGTAATGTGACTTCTCGGGGACTTCGTCCATTTTCTGCACAGAGGAAGATGGGTCGGAGTTCTTAATAGTTCTGACGTCCTCCTTACCCTTGCTGGTATTTCGACTGAGTACCAGCGACTCGGTGGGTATGGGGAGGCCTAGCAGGTTCCTCTGCTGACAGGTAACCCTCCCTGATGGGTCCAGCAGTGGTGGTACGCCCTTGGGCAGTAAGACTCCATGAAGGAATTCAAGCTCGTCTTCCTTGTCCACTATGTCATCCATGTGGACCGCGACCCCTCTCGAGGGCTTGTCCTCGATGTCGCATAGCGAATCGGGCTACCGTCGGATAGGGTCGAAGAGGAGAGAGGCATAGTGTCCCCAACCACGGACTTGCACATGGGGGGTAGCTTCCCTTATGATTCTGCGGAGTACTTTGAAACTCTGAACAAATTTCTGTTGAAGGGCGCTCTGACGGCCTGGCGACTCGGGGTGCTGGGCCACAAGGAGTGCGGCCGAATCAATCTGGCGGCATTGCTCTCCAGTTTCTTTGAAGTGCTATCGACTTCTGGGGTACACCACCCGTTCGTAACGAAGGCGGAAGTGTGTCACCCATAGGGTTCAATAGAAGCACCCCACTTCTTCAGGGGTAAGAGACTCTGGTGCCCGAAAATTCAGTGCTGCCGTCGACCAGAACTTCTCCGAGAAGTAATCCGCTGCAAGAATACTCTAGAAGCTCCTGGGTTCGGACTCGGGGTCTGGCCCTGTATTTCCCCACTCATCAACCGGGGGAGGCTGAGGGACCGGTAGTGGTATCGAGGCGGACCTCTGGGATAGTAAACTCAGCGGCGAAGAATATGGCGAATGAGCTGACTGGCCGCTGAATTTCGGGCCATCCTCTGAAGAGTAAGGTGACCTGGCCACGATGTCACGATACGATGGGCCGATAGCCACAACTTCTGGAACAGGAGTCGCGGCTACCAGCGACAGGTCATGTCGTCGCTCTACCGCTGTTGGCCCCCAAAATAGCTCTCTGTGATCTCTGGTAGAGGTAGAGGGCACTTCTGGTGATAATGGCGGTGATTGCGTGGTCGAGACCTGTAGAATTCCCAAGATTTCTTCCTCCTGGATGTACATGCAGAGAGAGATGGGAATCTGGTGGACCTCATATTCCGGGAGAATAAGGCTAACGTGTCTGGTTCCTGCCCCAGTCCTTGATATAGAGGAGCGGGGAGAAGGTTCCATCACTGAGTCGCATTCCGCTTCAGAGTCGGAGAAGCGGGCAGGTTTGATCTCCACCCAGGCCTTCCCAGGACTCTTCTTGTGGCGGCGACGACCCACTCTCCTGCCCCGGGGTCGCACTTCGGGACAGGGTTGATCCCTATCATGTAGTCTTGGGGCGGCGCTAGTGCCATGGCGGAGAGGGCCCCCACTCGAGATAGCCTAGGTGTGAGTGGCACTAGGTAAAATGTCGAAGGGTACATGGGGAGGACCTCCATGGACAGCACCCATGTGGGCAGAGCCTCTGTTGGAATCGGCAGGAGCATGGGGAAGACCTCCATGGTCGATGCGGGCAGAGCGAGGCTGACCTTCACTCCTCGAGTTGCTAGGGCGAGGAGGACCTTCGCCAGCTGCAGAGAGGACGTTGGGAGGGCCCCTACGTTGGAGAAGGACGAGATGGATGGTGCCTTCAGATCGGTGGTCGGGGTCTGGAGGATGGACTCCATACCCTGTATAGTGGGCGTGGGAAAGGTTTCCGCACCGAGCGTCACTGCCGCGGGGTAGGTCATCCTTCGGGATGGGGGTAGCACGAGGCATAACTCCATGATGAGCTTCGGAGTAGGGAAGTCCCACGCTCTATGGAGTAGTGGTATGGGGAGGGCCTCCGTACGGGGTGACATCACCGTGGGTTAGTTCACGACGATCACCACTCGGGCCTGCAACCCGGCGAGTCAACCCAGCCTGCCCGTGGGGCGGTTGGGGACTTGATCCTGGTTGGGTGTAGGAGTGCCCCTGCTCAGTGTATGTAGGGACTTCATGATGCACGTCGGCGGTGGTGCGGGCCACTGTAGCTGTTGACGTTGACGCACCTGGGAGAGCGTCCTCAGTCCGGGCCCGGCGCTAACATCGGGTCAGACGAGCTGATGTAGGTGGTGTAGGGGCATGGCCTGCCTGCTCTTCCTGCGAAGTCGGACAGCGGCGCTGACGCGGCCGGGCGGGAGCTCTTGCCTGGAGCCCTTGGGTCGGGACCTTGAGCGGGCTGAGCCAGACGGCGCCCGCCTCATGAGCGTAAGGCGAGGAGTCGTCAAGGAGTTCCAGGGACAGGCTCCCAAAATGGTTGAACGTTGGGGTGGGGAACAGGGGCTCCCTACGCGTCCTGTTAGGGCGGCATTGACGGCGGGGCCTGGAGGCCTCCAGGTCCAAGCGGTCCATATCCCGAGTTGGGATGACCCCTTCCTCCTCGTACCTGCGCACGAGGTTGTTGATCAACCTTCGCTGGATGACCTCTGATGGGGAAAGGGTATGTGGGCGCCCCGTATTCCGCGATGTGGCGGCCGTCGTGGCGGTAGCGGTGCCATGAGGGGTGGTTGTGGCGATGTTTCCCCTGCCCCTGCGTAGGCTAGCAGGCGGTGATCGTGTCTCTGTAATAGCAACCTGGTTCCTGAGAAACGGAGGGATCAACTCATCAGCACTGAGAGGAAAAGGATTGACAACCAGTGACCCAGCGTCCTTTCATTCTCCACGTCTGTAACAAGGATCCACGCCAACACGCTGCAGAATGGAGTGCCCCACGTTCTACTGCCCCAACTTCCGGTGAGTTTCATGACAAGCCCACTATTTTCTTGGCGGGACCAGGCACCAGATATCTGGATCTGGTGACACGTCAATCTACTGGTGTCCCGAACGCTACTAATCTCTATATTGAGGAGAAGAATTTCACGTCGGGTTCGCCATTTCTGTTTCCGACGATTTCGTCGGGGCACTCGCATCCGTCCGTCCACGGAGGAGGACGCGATGCGCTTGTTGCCCCGCATTCCCGCTTTCCAAAGGCGGGAGACATTCGCTCCTTATTCAGGTACATCTGCTCCTTGATCGAAATGGGATGATGGGAAGTCGGTTATTCCTTCTGTGGATTCTTCCTCAGAACTTGTCACCTAGTCTGGGTCTCCCTCATAGATTTAGTACGTTGTTCGTGAAACTCTTCCCAGTGCCATGTTTCCATGGACACCAGTTAATTACACTGCTTCTGTCAGGACATTTCAAAGGGTCCGGTCAGGGCATAAACCTTCAGTCGGGGGAGTAGTCACGTTGAGGCATCAGTAGCGTGTCTGGATGCTGGGGAACCTGGCATGTCCGTCTATTATCCCTGGTCACAGGGCTTCTCGAGGGCGTGGAAGCCCGAGGAATCCCACATCAAGCATGGGGAATTATACGCCATAGGCACATATATGAGGTTTTCCTCAGCTTCCCATGTTTAACACAAGGTACACCATGAGTTTAACATCCAGCGGAGACGGATCAGTCCGATCAGAGCATTAGCTAGAATAGATCGGATTGAGGGATTTCCCTTGAAGGGATGCCGATACCAGGGCCAGCCCATGGGCGGTTGTGAAGAGGAGCGTACCGACATGGTCTCACCGGGATATGACGGTCCGGGTGAGAATCAGGGTGGATGATGGATGGATGAATGAAGTGGAGGGGGAATGGCAAGTAACCATCGCAAGGGCAATGGTGAAGTTGGGATTGAGCCTTGAAGGGGCTTCCTACGTATCCCCGTGGAAGGGAATCAAAGTCCGCGTAGTTCAAGATGGTGCCGGTGAACCGGCATGAGGGTGGACCTTGGTCCGATGGGCATCATCAGCGAACTGACGTGAATGGGGAGGATGAGGAGGGTCCTAGTGGTGATGGGCTTGGACCTCATGGAGGCTTCCTACATACCATGTCGTGACATGGATCAAAGACCACATAGTTCACAGGGGCTTTGTCGGCGAACCGAGATGAAAGTGGACCTTGGTCCGACAGGTGGTGGGCTTGACCCTCTAGAATGCTTCCTACGTACCATGCCTTGGCATGGATCAAAGTCCTCATAGTACGGATGATGGAATTCTTCAGCGAACCGACATGAAAATGGACCTTGGTCCGATGGATGTCGTCAGCGAACCAACGTAAAGGTGGACCTTGGTCCGATGCATCCGCGAACCGACGTGAGGGTGGACCATGGTCTGATGAGAGATGGGCTTGAACCTCAGGGAGGCTTCCTATGTACCATGAATTGGCATGGATCAAAGACCTCGTAGTTCAAAGGGTTTCATCGGTGAACCGACATGAAAGTAGACCCGTGGGGCCAATAGTGGTGGGCTTGAACCTTGGGACGGTTTCCTATGTACCATACCTTGACATGGATCAAAGTCCTCATAGTTTAAAGGATTTATGGAATACAGTTTAAAGTCATGCGGGACGGTAGTGAACCCTGATGTGAATAAACGACGGGTTGTGGGTGTCGGTGAACCGATGTAAATGAGGGACCTTGGTCCGATGGTAGATGGGCTTGAACCTCTGGGAGGCTTCCTACGTACCATGCCTTGACATAGATCAAAGTCCTCGTAGTTCGGGTGAAAATGGGGGGCTTGGCACACCGACAGGGAGACGGTCTGGGCCAATGATTGTTGGGCCTGAACCTCGGGGAGGCTTCCTACATACCATGCCTTGACACGGATCAAAGTCCTCGTAGTTCGGGTTGGTCACAACGGCTTGCCGTCGGACTGGAATGCAGTTTAAAGTCATGCTGGACGATGGTAGAACTCGACGTGAATTGGATGATGGGTGGGCTTGAACCTCGTGGAGGCTTCCTACGTACCACGCCTTGACATGGATCAAAGACCTCGTAGTTCAAATGGGTGTGCAGTTTAATTTCATGCGGGACAAGGGTCATACAGTTTAACGTCATTCTAGACGAGGGTATGTAGTTTAACGTCATGTGGGATGGGGCATGCAGTTTAACGTCATGCTGGACGAGGGCGAAACTCGACGTGAATGAACGATCGAGTAATGTGGCTTGAACCTCATGGAGGTTTCCTACGTACCATTCCTTGACATGGATCAAATTCGTCGTAGTTCGCTGAGGGTGGTGGTCAAGGTCGGTGCTCACTCTAAGCCCACGTGAGTCATGCTCAGTGTGAGAAACAAGAGGTTGCAAGGACCTGACGATCACGTCGCGAAGGATGCGTTCGTGAGAAGCGAAGAGGGGCTTACACGTTAGGCGGCCCATGGTGCTGGGACTTACTCCAGGATGGAGGCCCGGAGTGCGACAAAGCGCAGTGAAAGAGGGACTCGGGACCAATGATGGGAGGTGCCTCGTTCCTTATCACGCCCTCCACTGACCTTGTTAGCGGGGAATTACGGAGATGCAGGGGTGAAACCATCCGTTAGAAAGGCTAGGGGCTTACGCTCTGAGGTATCCCTTCCCCCACGGACAAACGCCGCTCCGACAAGGAGGATCTCATTCCATGTGAGGAAGAGTCCACTCCCATGGAGACGAGTGGCGTAAAGAATGTTCGAGCTGGGGGACCCTTCGTGAGAGGCACGATGCCGGGTCATAGTTTAACGTCATGTGTTGAGGACGTGGTGCTTGGCAGTTTAACGTCCTGTAGCTCGGACGAGGTGGGTTCACTCCGCACCCCTAGGACTTACATAACCGGTACCCTCTGGTCCTTGGGGAAGGGAAGGTACCAGTAAGGCCATAGTCAAGGGGGGTTGTGGATCGAACCATCAAGGGGTCCACATTAGCGTGGCTATGCGAAGAAGCAATAGCCGTTAGCGTGCCTATGGGAAGAAGCATTAGGAGAAGCAACGCTACGAGTGGTATTGTCCATGGGACATTAAAATCACGTCGTGCAAACCTAGAGGGTTGCAATGGAAGAGGAATTGCCAAGAAAAGGAGTGTGCTTCGTGAAGAAGAGTGCCTTGGCCTTAGCATGGGGAATAGGTGTGAGTGGAGGGTGCTTCGCGAAGTGGAACAGTATTCACGGAGCATTGCCTCGCGATGAAGGGGTGCCTCGCGAAGCAGTGTGCGTCGCGATGTGTAGTGATCCTCCCTTAGCATAGGGATCACTAGTACATCTTGGGTGTTTCGTGAAGCATAAATGCTCCACGGCTGCCCGGGTTCCCTTCGGAATCCCCCTCCTTCGCGAATGCCCTTGAGCTTCGCGAAGGGAATCTCTCTCAGAAGAGGGGCTCAAAACGAGACAAAGCAATGGCGTCATGCGAAGTAGAAGTACCTCGCGGAGCTCAGGATTCCCGGGGAAAAGATTGCTTCGCGATTCGGGAGAGGAGAAGCCGAAAGGTCGGATTGTCCATCTTCGGGACTCAGGGGGAGACCGGTATTTATAGGGAAGGGGCGCCGCGAAGCAGAACTCACGCACCGCCTCAGGTGCTTCGCGGTGCGCTTGTGAACGTCAACGTCGTCCATGAAGAGTTACCCCCTCTGGAGCTTCGCGGCGGGCTCGCGAACGTCAAATGCGTTCACGGAGAGTTACCGCCTCTGGAGCTTCGTGACGGGCTCGTGAATGTCAAATGCGTTCGCAGAGAGTTACCGCCACTGGAGCATCGAGAGACCACGATGCTCAGGGTGATTCGCGTCGGTGCTTTGTGAGGCAGTGTGCCAGCCTTCTTTTTCGTCCCTTCCTTTCGTGCAATATTTTGGTGCCAAAAACTGCATGTTCATATCTTTTCTTTTTTATACATATTTTTTTATTCATTCTTGGTATTAATTAATGATATTCATCTTCCTAAAAGTTTGATTGACCGGATTCATCATGAAACATTTCAAATTGATTTTTTTTTTCAACTCATTTGATGATACATTGAATTGTTTCTTATCACCACATTCATTCTGTTTCATCATATTTCTCTACATTATCTATGAGAAGTATCTTTCAATATGCCTGAATCCTCCACACAAGAAATAGTGACCATCAAATGTTTTTCTAGAATATTAAGATCTATATGGTTTTCTTGGTTGATCATGTTCCCTTCTATGCATCTTAGCTATAGAATAGAAATTTTATTAGTGTCCCATATTTCCAAAATAATAACATCTCATGAAAGGTGCATTACTTTTTGGGAATACTGCACTACTGATTCTCCCTTGGGTTCTCTAAATCTTCTGGTTCTAATTTATACCCAAATAAATAATCAACCTCATCATGGTATATTGATGTCTACCTTCAACCATTAATACATTTTTTTGAGATCAAGCCTCATACCATCTATATCATTATAATCATCATTTTCCTTTTCTAACACTCTTTTTTCTATTTCAATGGAACTCTGAATTCTAGTTTTACCTTTTTTTGGCATTTGTATCTTGTTTTCCTAGTATCAAGAGTTTCTCTTGATATTTCACTTTTTTTATAATACTAAAAACTTCCTCTTCAAGATCATTAATACATTTGATTTTATGTTTTCTAGTATTAGTCAAACTGTTGATCTCTCTTTACTTTTATTCAATTTCAAGTTTTTACTCCAAAGGATATTCTGAGTTCTCTGTCATTTAAGAATTTATTTTTTCAATTTCTTTATTCACCTCAGACATCTCTTCTTCCTATGGTTGCATATAAATTTTGGCATCATGAACCACTTTATTGAATTTATTCATTTTGGCACTCCAAACATCTATTTCCTCAAGTGAAGATTCTAATTAATCAAGTATATCAACTATTCCTTTGAATTCTTCTTCATAATTATATCTTTCTTCTCTTTTCTAAAATCCACTGGGAACTTCCACTATAGAATCTACTTCATGATCCTTGCAATCCTCAAACTCTTCAGCCTCAAATTATTCTGAATTTTCATCATCTTTCAAAATAAGATTTTTATTTTTCAAGAAATGTTTCTTAAAATCTTTCTCATCTTTCACATAGTTTTAACACATATTCAGGGTAATTTCAACTTCATCCTAAAAATTGTCTTGAAATTTCTTAGGACAACTCACTGCAAGATTTTGGACCCTTCCACATAGAAATAATGCATGTGGGGGTTTCCCTTTGATCTTTCCTTTCCAAATTCATAAGCTTGATGAATGGAATGACATGGATTCATCTATCACATATAAATCCTACACATCATCAATAGTCATCTTCATCATGGATTTGAATTCCACTTCATTAGACTCCCCCATCCTTATAAACTCATTATCATCATTTCTTATCTTGTATTCAATAATAGTAATGTGCAAGCTATCCAATTTCAATACCATTGGATATTATTCTTCAAATAAAAAAAATCATATTAAACCAAGGTGAAATTATTCTCATGATGTGCTTGGAAATATTTAAATCTTCAATAATTTCTCAAAGACCATAGATGTCTTCATCAATAACATTCATCTGGTCAAATAATGCATCAACAAACTCATTAGGGTGCAATCTATGATCCTCACACAAGTTCCACAGAACCTATATCTTTATTTCTATGGCTTTTGGGAATACAACATATACATTTTTTAAATTATACCACATATAATTTTATGACTTACAAAACATCAACTTTGTATATATATCATTAGATATGTACCCCTCTAAAGCATTGATTTATTTAGAGTCAACACCCAACTCCCTTCGGTCATCTTACAATAAATCTCCATAGTTGATACTTGAAAAAATCCCATGAATCTCTCCTATAAATATATCTATTCCTATATATCAGAAGTAGTGTTGAATCTAATTAATATGTAATTCAAAATTGTTTCCATTGAAGATCAGAATCACTTTGTGATTGAAAACCTCCATTTCTTATACTGGGAGAGAACCACTGACTTTCAACCATTCTCTATGATTCCAATTATTATCCTAACAAGGATAAATGACCTAATAAGGGTGAATTAGGGTATTCAAGATTAAAATATATTCCCTTTAAGATCTTTTTTCATTATTAAACAAAAACTGGCCTCTTTCTTTCCTATTGAAATTTACAAACAGAAATGAAATCACACACTAGACACAATAATTTTACTTGGTTCACACTCACTGGTCTATGTATAAGAAGCATACTCCTGAAATGTTATGATGTATTAAATCCAATAAGGATCACATCCAAATTACGTTGTGTTTTCAAGATCAATTATATTCCTCGGCCCACTATATTTTCATATTTTATGGTCAGATAAATACTTTCCCAAGGGTCATACCCATTGTCGCTTTCTCTAGATCACTGCCAGTGGATAAGATCACCTTCTCCCTCTTCATTTTCTCACTACTCTAGAATGATACAAATATTTTTTATTTTCATGTATGTCCCCTCATTATCACTAATTAATGTATCCTAAAATTTAGGTATATGCTATATTGAATCTCTTTTTGGGTTTCTCCATCAATTCTGTGGATAAAGCTCGATGCAACACTTCTACATTCCAGAAAACTAGAATAGACTTATCTTTACTATAAAAAACAAATACCTCCTCTTTGAAAATATTTTTATCTGATTACAAGTCTTATTTTTAGTACTTTTAATTCAATAGTGAATAACCTCCTTCTGAAAGTACTGTCAAATGCGGAAGATCCTCTTTACTCTTCTTCTTTAGAATTAAGATATGAAAATGATAATATTAACATGTAAATTTAATAATGAATCTCCATGATTAATACTCTAGTGTTGTACTCTAATGTAATACCGTTGAGCATATCCTCTTGTATGAGAACCCGACTCATATCCTCTTGCGCAGGACACTGGGGAGAGACCCTAGCACGTGTCTCTTCCAGTAATGAGTCCCTTCTATGTGGCCCTTCCATGCATCCCTTCTATGAATCTACATTCACAAGTCCCTTCTTTGATTCTGATTTTACACGTCCTCTTTCATGAGTCCCTTCTGTGAGTCCCTTCAACATGTCTTCTTTCGTGAGTCCCATCCGTGAGTCTACTTTCACGATTCCTCTATCCTGAGTTCTCTTTGCTAGACTCCTTCACAGATGATGCTTCATATCAATATTTGAATCATAACATTTTCAATATTTAAGGATGAGTTAGGTTTTTTTATATTAATCAACCCCCAACTTAATCTCCATAAATTTTGGCAACCGTACACCTCATAGGAAACATGTGATTTGAAAGATCTGGGTGTGATATCTTCTCATAATTTGTGTGAGATCCGAGATAGAGTACTCTTTCAATATTCATACATTACACAATTCCTTGGTTTTAATTCCTTCATTTTCTGAGTCCTAGGTGTGAGTATTCATTGTTTTTTTTCATGAGATATGAGAGTGAATACCAAATACAATCATACACAGAGTGAGATCTTGAATGATTGTGAGATCCTCTAGGATTTCCATATTTTTATTTATCATCATGCACTATAACAAGAGTCGATCAAGAGTCATGTATTCCATTTTCAGCAGATATGGGTGAAAGTACCAATGACCATCATGAGCATTGCGCAAGATCCCATAATTATATCTAAATAAAATTGTGAGTATTGTTCAAGGTCCCATTTCAAGACGTAAAGACAATCATGGGTGTGATGTGAGATCCCATAAAAATACCTAAAGACAATCATGTTTTGTGTAATATTGCATCATGATATCATAATTAAATCTTGAAATTTTCATATTTTTTTATCTTACAATGCTTTTTGTGACCCGTAATGATTTTTAAATAAAAAAATGAGTTCCATGTTTGATCACATCCCAATATCAGTTCTGAAATTTTCACTATGTGTGTTCAGTTCTACATTTGGGCTCTGTGAGTTCAGTTCCACATTCATGACATTCATGCATTCTTTGACTACCATCATTTATCAAAAACCTCAAACCTTTTCAAAAAAAAAACAATAAACTCAAAAGCACCATCATGAGGGGTTTTTTTCTAACATATTTATTGTATGTGATATATTTTCATTTATAAACTATGAAATGACATGCCTATTATATCGGATAAAAAGGGAATAAATTAATAGTTATTTCATGATAATTCACTTGTTAATCCATGTTTAGACATACCATGAGCTAGTGTTTCTTTTTTATTGTCACATATTGAGGTTGAACATGATTTTATCCAGTGTCCTAAGAAGTTCATTTATCATGTAGAGAAATTTTCACATAGTCATATTCAAATTGAGCATCAAGAGTTTCTAAATTAGCATGCTCTTGAAAAAGTTAAACTAGATCTTTATGTGACTACTAATAATCAAACTGATAATGAGCTCTATGATACCTTCCTAATTTTCATGTGATCTATGGAAAGGGAGACTATCTTCATCATGCCTTCGATGTCCATGTTGAAGAAAGATTTCAAGCTGCAACATCCACCTATGATCTCTGGGGAGGGAGGCCCTTATATAGATGAATTCTATATTGAGTTAGTCCATACTATCTTCAAACATCTTGAGACACCCATAGATAGGTGGGTGATGATTTCCTTGAACATTATTTTTGTACCTTACAAACATAGGTGGGACACTTTAGAGAAATAAGTATAGAAAAATGGGTTATCCTGGATGGACATAGTGGAAAAAATTTAAGACGCCTTTATGAAAATATTATCATGGATAAGAAGGGTCATTATTTAATGCACCTGATATAATAGATCTTGTTAGTGATGGACATTGTTTCACATTTTACCAACCATGAATGCTTTTCCCCATCCTTAGTAGCTGATGAGATCACTAGGGAAATATGTTTTTAGGATGGGATTCACTATGGGATTACATTATAGGTGAATATATCTCACTTGAGTATCATTTTGGATGTGATGTATCAAGATATCATCATCAAATGGAATTTGAGAGAGTCCTCAAGTGGTGTCCAGAAAGATTCAACGATGTGATCTTAGAACTCTTATTCTTGTGGAAATAAGCACCATTGTAATAGGTATACCCATGGAAGTAGTGGGAAGAGTATTCAAGGTAGTGTACTTCTACCACCATACTATAGTATGGTGTAGTTCTTTAAATGTTTTTGTTGAGGCCACAAACAACCACATTGTCCTCACCCCAAAGTGGAGTGCATTTTTTTGGTAGTTTGGGTCATATTCAGATTTTTTTGGAACTTTCCAAATTATAGTAGAGGTTAGGGATTAAGAAAGAAACTTGAGTCTAGAAAATACTAAGATACATTTAAGAAGACTAGTATCCGGAGTTCCACTAGCCGTTTAGGATGAGGAGCAAGATGAGGTAACCCAATACAAAAGAAGTAGTACCAGTTGAAGGGACCAACATAGGGGACTCAGTATATATCCCAAGACAGAGGGGAATGTCATATGTATGTTATACAACCAACTTAGACTAGTTTGTATATAGTACCTTCTACTGTTAAAGGTATGATTCTTGTATCATTTACCATTTCATATTTCCTGTTTGATATAGGATTATCTCATTCCTTTTTATCTTCTATATTTAAAAAAATTGGGCTTGGTATTGGAAATATTGGATAGTGTCTTGACTACCGATAAACCATTGGGAGTGTGTTCAGATTATATCATGAATTTTAAGGAATTATCCCAAGAAATGGGAGGTTGCCATTTATTTTGGGAACCATTTATACATGAAAATAAATGTTTCTATTTTCTTCTTAGTATGGATTAGTTATTTTTTGTACCAAGATCACATCAACTATTACTAGAGGAGGGTAACCTTTAAATATATATAAGGAAGAATATATATTCGACACGATGAGTGGTATTTTCAGGCTGGTTATACAAGACCAATTTATTGTAGATTGGATTACCTCTTGAATAATATAGCAGGTCTTACACTACATAATAGTAGAATTTAGTATGATAGTTTTCTGATAATGCTATACCATTTCTAGTATTGTTTCCCTCAATAGTTATATGACATACCACAGGAGCGGGAGATCATGTTCATAATATTGTTGGTGTTGGGAGTAGATCCAATTTCTATACCACTTTATAATATAGAACTAGTAGAGCTCCATGAGTTGACAATTCAATTGGAAGATCTGGATTCCAAAGGTTTCATACTTCCTCATATATCTCCTTAGGGTTATCCCATAATTTTTTCTAAAATTTTTAATTGGAATTTACTATTATTTATGGACTATAAGATATTGAACCAAATGACTAGGAATAACTAGTATCCCCTCTTTTACAACGATGATTTTTGTGGCTAGTTGAGAGGTTCCATGATCTTCTCCAATATCTATTAGAGGATAGGATTCAACCAATAGAGGGTGAAACCATAAGACATATCTCATATTAAATTTAGGAGTATGTATGTGTTTTACGAGTTTTTAGTGATGTTGTTTCGTATAAAAAATCCATTGATAGTATTCATGGACTTGATGAATCAGATATTTCATCCATTCCTTGATCATATATTTGAGGTTTTCATTAACGAAATCTTAGTTTACTCCAATAATATCGAAAACTATTCCCAAAATCATGACATTTCCTTCAGTACACTAATAAAGAAATAACATTACACCAAGATATCCAACTGTTGTTTGTGGATATATTTATTTTACTTATTGGTCCATTTTATCTCATAGGATGGATTATCAATTCAACCAGATAAGGTTGCATTAGTGGTATCTTGGGAGATACTATTTCTGACACTTTCGTCAGGGCACGCGCATCCGTCTGTGGAGGACGCGCAGCTGTTTCCCCGCATTCCCGCTTTCCAAAGGTGGGTGGCATTCGTTCCTTGTTTAGGTAAGTCTTCTCCTTGATCGAAACGGGATGATGGGATGTCGGTTCTTCCTTTCGTGGATTCCTCCTCAGAACTCATCACCTAGTCCGGGTCTCCCTCATAGATTTAATACGTTGTTCCTGAATCTCATTCCGGATGCCATATCTTCATGGATGCCGGTTAATTACACTACTTTCGTTAAGACTTTCCATAGGGTCTTGACATGGTAGCAACCTTCGGTCGGAGTAGACGGCAACATCAGGCATGTCAGGGAATCTCTGGATGCATGGACATTGGGGAACCTGTATTCTTCCTCATGAGAGGGCATCTCAAGGGTGCATAACTCGAGGCATCCCGCGTCGAGTGCAGGGAATAATATGCCATAGGCATGTACCTGATGTTTTCTTCAGCTTCCCATGTTTAACACAGGGTATGTTGCAAGATTAACGTCTAGCAGAGACGGTTATTCTAAAGGCATGTCATCCGAGGTTTTCCTCCGGAATCTCATGTTTATCACGAGGTAGGCCACGAGTTTAACGTCATGCAGCGATGGTTATTCCAAAGGCGTGTCATCTGAGGTTTTCCTCAAGCATCTCATGTTTATCACGAGGTAGGCCGTGGGTTTAACGTCCTGCAGAGACGGGATGAGGGTGATCAGAACGTCCCATAGAGACGGATCAGATTGGTATATCCCAAAGGGAGAACATATGGAAGATGGATGGATCAGAACGCCCAATGAGGATGAATCCGAGGTGGTGCACTCCCTATAGGGGATCAGGGTGATGAATCGGGGTGTACACAGTGGACAAAGACCTGGAGATATGATGGGGCTTACACGTGGAAAGCGGCCCATGCGCCGCTAAGAGCAGCGAGGAGGTGGATGGCATGATCCTACCGGGATGTGGTGGCCCGGGTGAAAATCAGGATGGGTAATGGATAGATGAATGAAGTGGAGAGGGAATGAAATGAGACCATCGCAGGGGTGACGGTGAAGATGGGCTTGAGCCTCGAAGAGACCTCATACGTATCCCTGTGGTAGGGAATCAAAGTCCACATAGTTCGGGATGGTGCCGGTGAATCGACGTGAAGGTGGACCTTGGTCTGATGGGTGTCTTCAGCGAACCGATGTGAAGGTGGACCTTGGTCCGATGGGTGTCGTCAGCAAACCGACATGAAGGTGGAACTTGGTCCGATGGGTGTCGTCAGCGAACCGACGTGAAGGTGGACCTTGGTCCGATGGGTGTCGTCAGCGAACCGACGTGAAGGTGGACCTTGGTCCGAGGGGCATCGTCAGCGAACCGATGTGAAGGTGGACCTTGGTCTGATGGGCATCGTCATCGAACCGACGTGAAGGTGGTCCTTGGTCCAATGGGAGTCGTCAGCGAACCGACGTGAAGGTGGACCTTGGTCCAATGGGTTGTGGGCTTGTACCTCTGGAAGGTTTCCTACGTACCATGCCTTGACATAGATCAAAGACCTCGTAGTTAAAAGGGTTTCATCAGTGAACTGACATGAAAGTAGACCCAGGGGTCCACTAGTGGTGGGATTGAACCTCGTGAAGGCTTCCTACGTACCATGCCTTTACATGGATCAAAGTCCTCATAGTTCGGATTGGTCACAACGTCTTGCCGTCGGACTGGAATACAGTTTGACGTAATGCTGGATGAGAGTGAGCCCTGACGTGAATAAACGATGGGCGGTGGGCTTGACCCTCGTGGAGGCTTCCTACGTACCATGCCTTGGCATGGATCAAAGTCCCCGTAGTTCGAGATGGCGGTGGGTGACGGAAAACCAACGTAAATGAGGGACCTTGGTCCAATGGGAGATGGGCTTGATCATCATGAGGCTTGCTATGTACCATGCCTTGACATGGATCAAAGTCCTCATAGTTCGGATTGGTCACAACGGGTTTCCGTCGGACTGGAATACATTTGAACATCATGCTGGACGAATGTAGAACTCGACGTGAATTGGATGACGGGTGGGCTTGAACCTCGTGGAGGCTTCCTATGTACCATGCATTGACATGGATCAAAGACCTCGTAGTTCAAATGGGTGTGCAGTTTAATGTCATGTGGGACAAGGGCATACAGTTTAATGTCATGCTGGATGAGGGAATGTAGTTTATCCTCATGTTGGATGAGGTATGGTCATGGCCAATGCCAACTCTAAGCCCACATGAGTCATTCTCGGTGTGAGAAACAAGAGACAGCAAGGACCTGACGATCACGCCGCGAAGGGTGCGTCCGTGTGAAGCGAAGAGGGGCTTACACGTTAGGCGGCCCATGGTGCTGGGACTTACTCCAGGATGGAGGCTCGAAGAAAAGGATGACGATGGTTTCAGGCTTGAGCCATGAAGAGGCTTCCTACGTATCCCCGTGGCAGGGAATCAAATTCCGCGTAGTTCTCCTGATGACGGATTACCGCTGATTGGTTGGTTTCAACGGCTTACCGTTGGATTGAGTCACAATGGCTTACCAATGGAAAAGGATCACAATGGCTTACTGCTGGATGGGATCACAATGGCTTACCACTGGAAAAGGATGTTAACTTCTTACCGTTAAATGGGGTCGCAACGGCTTACCGCTGTATCGGGTCACAACGAATTACCATTGTAAAAGGATGTAAACGGCTTACCGCTGCATGGGATCACAACAGTGGATGGGTCTTACGCGAGGAAGCTACCCAGGTGCCGCTATGGAGCGGCAATGGTGAATGGGGCTTACGCAAGGATGCTGCCCGAGTGCCGATATGGAGCGACAATGGTGAATGGGGCTTACGCTTGGAAGCTGCCCACGTGCCGCTATGGAGCAGCACTGGTGAATGGGGATTAAACTAAGAAACTTCTTGAGTGCCACCAAGGAGCGGCAATGGTGAATGGGGCTTACGCAAGGAAGATGTGCGGGTGCCGCTAATGAGCGGAAATTATGAATGGGGCTTACGCAGGGAAGCTGCCCGGGTGCCGCTATGGAGCGGCACTGGTGAATGGGGCTTAAGCAAGGAAGCTTCCCGTAATGTCTTCCTCATGTCTGGCCATGAGGGCATCCCAACTCACTGATGAATTGAGGCCTTCACCTATGCACTGGTGCACAAGAGGGATAATGTCAAGGGGCGTTGGAATCATGCCACTGTAGTCATGGCATTGAGCATCTTACTCTTGGAGAATAAGGCATCTCCTATTTGGAACAAGAGTCATCCTACATTAGGAACATAGGGCGTACTACAGTTTAGAGTCTTGTAGGTAGGACTATTAGCATCTCATGCTAGGAGCATAAGGCATCTCTTATTTGGGGCAAGAGGCATCCTATGTTTGGAACATATGGAGAATACCACAGTTTATAGTCTTGTAGGTAGGACTGTTAGCATCTCATTCTAGGAGCATAAGGCATCTCTTGTATAGGGAAAGAGGCATCGTATCATTTGTTAGATAGGGTGTAATAAATTTTATAGTCATGTATATAGGACTATTAGGCATCTTATTCATAGAGTATAAGGCATATCTCGTATAGGGAAAGAGGCATCCTATGTTTGGCACATAGGGAGTATTGCAGTTTAAAGTCATATAGATAGGACTGCTAGGCAGAAGGTGCCTAGAAATGGTTGGTGTTGGGTCTTACGAAATGGCGGCCCTTTCTGGTTCAACCTGGCATAGGAGCCAAGTGATAGGGTTTGGAGGAGTTTCCTGAGGAATGGTTCGACTCAAGTTACTCGGTGAATTGATGATGAGAATCTCAACTCACGGCATGGAATCAAACCCAGAGGAATATGTCAACTCAAGGTGTTTCATGGTGTGTGTAGGAGTATCTCTAATCATGGTATTCCATAGGTGGAAGGTGGGAGCGCATAAGTGCGCAATGGAAAATCCTGATGTCCCGGCCCGAAAAGTTCGCGGTGCGACTCTCCATTTTTCATGGGGGTCTGTGACGGTAGCGAAGGGACCGGCCCGAAGGGTCGGGACCGTAACCCAGCAGTGACCCCGAGCGGGGGTGCAGGGGCTGTGTCGCCGCGGTATGGACCGGTGGGCATGAAGGTAGGATCCTCGCAAAGGATAGGTCTTTGTGAAGTAGCTTCGCGGAGCATGGCCTTGGAGAGAAATGGTCTCTCGCGGAGAAAAGGGGTCTCGCGGAGCAAAGGACTCTCGCAGAGCAAAGGCCTTTCGCGGAGCAGCATCGCGGAACATAGGCTCGCGGAGCATGGACTCATGGAGGATGGTCTCGCGGAGCAGCATCACCGAGCATTAGCTCACGGAGCATGGACTCTCGGAGCCTCGACTCGTGAAGCAGCAACACAAAGGAAGCTGCTCGCGGAGCATGGCCTCGCGGAGCCACAATGCGGAGCTCCGCTCGGCTGCCCAAGGGGCGAAGTGGACGTGGCTGTCCGTCGAGAGGGGGTGAGCTGGGTACTTATAGGGAAGGGGCGCCATGAAGACAAACTCTCAGACCGCCTCAGGTGCTTCGCGGGGGGCTCGCGAACGTCACATTCGTTCGCGGAGAGGTACCGCCTCCGAAGCTTCGCGGAGGGCTCGCGAATTTCAAATTATTTCACGGAGAGTTACCGCCTCTGGAGCTTCGCAGTGGGTTCAAGAATTTGAAATTCATTTGCGGAGCATCCCGCCTCCTGTTCTTCGCGGCGGCGCTCCGCAATCGCGGAGGCGGCTTCGCGAATGGGCTTTGTGAACCAGTTTTCCAGCCAAAATTCAAATGTTCGTAACTCCTAATCCGTAACTCCGTTCAGGCCCTACGACCTACCTAATCAAAGCTTGCGAAATGGAATACGATCTTGGATCATGTATGGAATCATTTGGAAAATTTTGGGGATGCGTTTTCTGGGGTCTACAGATACCCATTAATTTATTTCTTGTTCATAGTTTTTAGGTTTAGTAGGTTATTATGGGTACGTCTTCTAGGACTTATCCCATCTCGAAAGCTACTATCTCAGCTAACCAAGAAAGGGGTGATGTTTTTTTTTGTTATATTATTATGAGATAGATTTATAATATCTTAAGGGTATGATAATCACATCATTGATACACACATTACCTAATCCCTATAAGAAGTATACCATGTTTTGTGATGCATCTTGGGTTGGATTAGAGATTTTATAATGTAAGTGGACTACATGGTCACTTATAGATCTAAATAATTGATACCACATTAGAGGAATTATTTTATTCATGGTCTAGGGTATGTAGTGGTGGTAAATGGCTTGAAATGAAATAGACACTATCTTTGGGGTGGGAGGTTTGTGGTGTACATAGACCACAAGAGCCTCGAGTACATATTTTATCAACAAGACATGAACCTTTTTTAAAGGAGGTAGGTTGAGTATCTATAATATTTTATCTTCTATATATCATATATAATGGAGAATGGGAATTTTTTGTCGATTCCTTGGGTTTTAAGACATGTAAATAAGTAGTGTGTGAGTCTTGAGATGATTTTAAGATGATGACACTCATTGCATATATGCATCTATATGTTCAAGAGTCATAGGGATGAGTTTCACTAGTTTTGACATCTATTATACCTGTAATTATTGACTATATCATGATAGACTAGTTATCATAAATAAGCTTATATAATGGGGATCTACCACTAGGATTGTCTATTAGTAGTGGAAATGTTATTCTTATCTATGGCCAAGGGTGGTTTCTGGTGGGTTTTTATGAGGATATTATGGGACATATATATGCTTCTAGATGGGCGGTACAACCATTTTTACCAAATATGTATAATGATATCTATAGGAAGTACATGTGGATTGGAATAAAGAAGGAGGTAGTATACTTTATTTTAGATATTTTTCACTTTTTATCAGGTGAAGGTAGATCATCAGAGGCCTACTGGGTTTTTACAACCTCTTACCTTTCTGGAGTGGAATTGGGTTGTTTTAACTATTTATTTTTTGAGAGGATTACCAAGGAAACATCACAAGAATTATTTAGTATGGTTGATTTTGGATAAAATGAGGAAGTTATCCCACTACCTTACCATTCGGGATACATTCACTATTGATGATCTGGGTATTATTTATGTGTGGGATATATTTTAGTTGCATGGTGTTATGAGGAGAAATTTTTCGGGTCAAGATCCTTGTTTAAATTCTCATTTTTGGAAGGTTCTTCAAAAGACCATGGGATCATAGTTTCTCCAAATATATCCTATCATCCATTGATTGGAGGTAAAACTAAATAGACTATATAGATTATGGAGGAAATGTTACAAGCATGTTTTTTGTATTTCAATTGTTCGTGGGAGCAGAATTTAACACTCATGGAGTTGGACTATAATAATATATTCAAGAAATTGATCCCAATGGATCCATTCAAGGATTTGTTTTTATTTCAATAATGTTCACCCCTTTTTTTGTTAGATTAAGGTTAGTCTTTTCTTTTTGGACCTAGTCTCGTGCAGGAGATGTCTGAGTCGATTTAGTTGACCATGGGATGGATAGTGACCACATTGAGGTGGAAACAATATTTCACTAAATGGAATAGATAGCCTCTATAGTTTGAGGTTAGTCATCATGATTTCCTTTTATTTTCTCTTATTTTGGGGAAACACCATATCATGAAATAATGGAATCCAGTTCCCCTTTGTTTTGTTCGTTTGAGACGGTAGGGAGGGCTGGTCCTATGGTGTACCGATCGACCCTTCTATATTTATATAATCCCATTGAATGTGTTTTTCTCATATCAAATCATTAAATATACCATCTATGACCTCTATATGTGGTATATTTTGTTGAGGTCAAGCTTGCGGTATATGTGACCTTTGAGAAGCATCTTATTTGGAATGTGGACCATAGTTGGAAGTAACTCCGAGATAATACGATAATTCTATTATGATTTTAGTGGAAAAATTGGTGTGTTCACGAGCATACCTAGGAGGGTGAATATGATATGTGATCATAGTGTCCTGGATAGTTCACTGGGACCCCACAGTGATGCTTAGACTATCTCTAGGATGAGATGTTATATCATGGGGAGGTTGTAAGATCCCATGCTTTTTCTAGTATGTCCCTCTTCAGATTTGGTGGAACCTATATTATTTTTATTTTCTTTTCTTTTTAAACATTGGTTGTAATGTTTCTATTGGATATGAAGATGTTTTTTGGGGTAAATGACTTAAATTTGAAGTTTTTATGTTTTTTTAGTTAATGGAGTTTATGTATTAATGTGTCAAAGGATTATGAGGGTTATCTATGGGTTTTGAAATATTTTAAGGTGGATTACGTATTTATACATAATCTGGGATATATTATTCCTTTATGAAATTTTCAAATATTGAATAGTTTACACAACATGAACATGTTGTTAGGAACATTTTGTGAACTTGTTTAGTGATTGCAACATTTACACACCCTAGAATCAGTTCATGTCATGAAAGAGTTGATTGGGGTTATTTTAACCCGAGGTGATGTGTTTTTCTGTATATCTAATAAATTAATAAATTCACTTCATTAAAGGGGTTCATGTCATAAATATATTTTGATCATTGGTTTTAACCCACACAACATGTATGATTTATTTTCTGATTGGTTTTCCAACCTCCTCTATCAAGTGAATCCAAGTGATTTTGGGAAGATTCCTTTCTTTCCAAATGTCTCATTATACTGTTTGATCTCCAATTAGTTTCTTCATTTTGGATTTCCCCTTTATTCTTCTATCATCCTTTATGGTGGTGTGATCTCTTAAAAATCATTGGATTGGGTTTTTATCTTATTGCTTATGTGATCTAGGTTTTCCTTGTGATATCCATTACCTTCATTCTTAATTGGAATTCCCTTGAGAGTATATCATTAATCCTTTAATTAAGGGGGTGGACTGAAACATGTCCCTTCTTTATGATTTAATTATCCATTGAATTTTCAATATGTGTGATTGTGCCAACATGTGGCACACACTACATAAATAATAGGATAATATTTTATAAATAATAAACCTTATTTAGACCATAAATTGGATCCTATTTGGTCCATATACATGGAGAATAATACTTTATTCCACCTGATAAGTGTGACACCCTAATAAATTGATGATAATTGGTCAGTTTTACATTTATGGTTGGGATATATTGAAATAATTGACTAGTTTTTGGTTCAATATAATGAAATGGAATAAAATATAAATGCTTATATTTCTTAAGTTTGAATCAACTTTGCTAATTTATTTAATTGATATATTAATGAATTTATGGTTAAATGATAAATGAAACAGTCTTGATATATTTATAAGGATAAATGGAAACCTAGTTTTATGGAATATAATGGGAAGGAACAATGATAATATGATGAATTGATCATAGTGATTTGTGGTGATATAAATTTTATATTCGATTTTTTCCTTGTAAAATATTTTATAATATTTTGAGCTTATGTGACATCAATGTGATTGATTCCTAAGGACCATATGCTTATTACCTTTTTGGTTTCGTATGGATAAGATTCATTATTTATGTTGATGCATGTGGATATGGGGAGTGGTTATTATGAAATCTCAGGGCTAGGTTCACAGGTACTATATGCATGGGGGTGGAATATATGACTATATTATATGTCTAAGGACTAGATTAATAGTATATAGACTACAATGGTGTGAATTTGGATAGCATATGGTTAGAGGAATTTTTTTGATTTCATGTTTTTAAGATTCATCCTCAGTGGGAGAATTTGAAATCAATTGGGTGATCCATCCTAATACAAGAAGCTCTAACCTTATTTTGAGATACCATGTAGGGTTCCAAAGTTGTTTTGTATGGCCTCGTTTATTAACCCATAAATTAAGTGCAATATTATCAAATTGGTGGATGTTGATGATGCATCTGCACTCACCTGGCACTCTTGGATCTCTTGAAGCTTCCTATTCCCCTTCTTCCTAGGGTTTTATAGATATTTTAAGAGGAAATGGTGCTCCACTATTCACTTGGTTCTATCTTCTCTTTCTTATCTCACGTATTCTTCCCCCTTATCTACTAATGATCCTCACTAATGTGGATATATTATTTCTCTCTCCAACACACTTTCTACCTAACCGTGTGCATTATAACTCCATTTTTTGTCTACGTGCAAGTGCTTTAGATGGTTTGGGTCAGCATCAGTGGAAGTGTTTGGTGTCCTCCTACTACAATTCCTCTATTTTCCAACACATATTTCTTGATTCGATTTTGGTCATGCTCGATGTGGGATTCAGGTCAACTTGGGATGTTGTTGTTGAGGGGATTATAGTAGTATCAGTTTGTATTCTTCATCGTTGATAGATTTTTCATCACTTGTTATTTTATCCTTCTTTGTTTTATGGGTTTGGTACTTATTTCTAGTGATGTGTTCAAGTTTCAATATGTTTTTTCACCTTTTCGGTTTTGGTTGGTTTTTTCTATGTAATGATGTTTGGACTGGCTATGTGTTGTCGGCCTCGTTATTATTCACGAAGGTAGAAATTTATCGTGTTTTTTACTTGTATACAAATATTTTTATGTTTTGATGGAATAGTATCATCTATCCCTATCTTTATAATGATTATGTAGTCTCTAACATGGCCCTCTACTAAGTCCTCCATCCTCTCAACTATTCTCTAAAGTTTGGGTCCAACACTCCCTTACTAGTTGGCCTGGTGCGAGTTTCTTGAAGGAGGTTCTGGGATGTGTTGTCTTATTAGCATATGGTCTCTAAGAGGTCCACTTTAAAATAATTTTATCTCATCAATGAAGTTTCTAATTTCCTTTTTTGTTATTCTATGATTCTTTTACAGTTAAAATGTTAGTGTCTATAGTGAAAATGATGGCGTTTCAATGGTGTTGATTATTGTTTCTGGGGGGTAGTTCATATGGTCATTCTTGTACATTCTGTTAAGGTGGTATGAAGATGTAATTTGGAGATAGAAAACTACTATATTCTCTATAAGTGGAGGCTATGTTATTTATTCGACTATCATGGGGTGTGACTCGAGGTGGTTCAATGTTATATTTTTCATGATTCGAGGTGTTTTGGTGGTGATGGGATCACTTAGTGGATCCTTTTAATTTTAAATATGAGATCCTGTTTGATTACTCTCTTGTTTTTTATCTTTTATATCTTTTGGTTTTGTTTGAATTTAGTTGTATGTGAGGTTTCCACATTACCATAATGTGTATTTTTTAAAATAATAAAAAAATGGATTTGGAAATTAACCCCCAACATAGTGGTGAGTATAATTATCTCATGTGAAGTATTAATTTATCAAATTAATACACTATTATTCACAAAATTTCGTGAACTAAATTTCATAGACTGAATTTATAGACATTTTAGTGTCATTCTATTTTGTTTTACTCACAACATATACAAGATTTTTTTTAGTAGCTGGACGTTTTTTATGGATGCTTGTTTGGACATTGGTAAGGGACCTTGTTAATGATTTTTAGTTTGTTTGATGGGTTGGAACTTTGATATGGAACTAACATGGGGTTCAAGACTAACGTATTTGGAATACTTATTTGAGTTTATTATTATTTATTACTAGTGTGAATACTAGGATTTCATTTAGTTATATTCATCTTTCCATTACATAATTCAATTAATATTTGGATTTATTAATTCCTCCCATATCATCATGGATTACTATTTATTTATTCATATTGTTTCTATTATTTATGATGATCCTCAATTATATAGTATTTCATTGAAACTATTTACTAGAGAGTTATTCTCCACACAATTTTCATAATACCCTTGCTGCTAGTCAGGAGCCTCTGGCGTAAAGGGGGTGCACCTGAGATCACGTAACCAACCAGCTTGGTCATTTAATGGAGAACTGAGTTGGGAATGTTACAGACCCCATATTTTTGGGCACAAACATTCACTACCACTATATACAATGGTTCCCAAATCTCGGTGACACATAGAGAAACACCCAGTCTCATATAACAAACTCCAAAGGTCACAAATGCATGTATGCATATGATTTATACCTACTCTGTGAAATATCCACCCTTTTGTAGATCAACTAGAACTTCCCTATCATATCATGAATGAGAATTGGTCCAACATTTTATATCACACCTACCTCTAGATATCATAAATGTGAATAGAAATGACTCCCATTCAAATGATCATAAGGGTCCATCTAAATCATCACAAAGTCACCATTATTGGAGTTGAATTCTATGAGTTCTAGATGGTTCTCCAAAGAATCACCAAATAATAGGACACACTCCCTCAGTATGTTATCCATCACCTAAATAGTCTACATAGAAATTCCATTAGTCTACGGGTGGAATGTTGTACACAAATGTAACTAAGTTCCCAAGGTATTCTACAACCCCTAACAGAACCACGACATAAATTGAGTATCCCTATCAGAAATGATACTCCAAGGGATATCATGTAACCATATGATCACACTGAAGTGAAACATTCTGGGCTCATCCACTATAGGGGTCTCTCAGTTTAGAAAAATATTGTTAAACTTTGTTAGTTCATACAAGATGACCCATAATACATCTTTCCACATATGCGTCATTCATAAATTTGTAATGATGTCTATGGTGGAATCATCTAATCTTCACGTTGTAATGGGAAAGGACTGTTGGAGACTGGATGGTTGTTGATGCTCTTCCTTCACCTACTAATAGGTGAAGCAGCGTGTAATAATCCCAATTATCCCCTTCATGTCCATCCTCTAATACTAATTATGGATATCACAATGAAACTTCATTTATCTCAGGTGTACTTACCACCTATAAATAAGAGACTCATTCATCAACTCTTCTCACATGTCTATAGGCACCAAGACATGCTCATTGACATAGACGATCTTGTCCTCATATATAGTCAAGGGTGGTTATAATTCCCCACCATAAATTATTCCCCTACGGGAGATACTTTCTCGATTTGAAATATTCATTCCCTTGATCTGATACTAAATTGAATTAACAATGGTTAAAGATGTCAGAATTGGTCAATCGTTATCATTTAAAACATCTAGGTGCATCTCATCAAAAAGTGTAATGAGTTTCAACTCACTACACACCTCTTGGAAAACATGTGTCTTTATCCTCTAACTCATAGTGTTGAGAAATATTTTTCCTTCCCCCAATGTATATGACAACTCAATATCAATGTACTATAGGTACTTGATCCACCTTCTATATTTAAGGTTGTGGTGTCCTTGTGAAATGATGTACCTAACAGTATTATAGTCTGTATGGGCCATGAACCTTTCTCCCAAGAGGTAGTTCATCCAGCACATCAAGGTGTTATCTAAAGTTTCCAACTTCAGATCATTCAAATATTAATTCCATTCACGAGGCCTCAACTGGAGAGACCCATATTCTATAACTCTATATATCTAAAACATAACTATCCCTTTCATCATACCCAATGTTCCGTAGTGTAAAAATAATCCATACCTAGATCTAAAAAAATAAGTAATGGTTCTCAGGTTACATACTCTTTAACTCTAGAAATAAATTTTAATAGGCTTTTGACCAAATAAACTTGACCTCCTTTTTCTTCATCCCTATTAGAGGCACCGCCAAATAGGAAAATTTCTATATGAAATTCTGGTAGTATACTTACAAGTATATGAAGCTCTAAAAATCAAATACATTCTTAGGATACACCCAAGAATCCATATCTACCACTTTCTAAGGGACCATAACCTTTTTTTCTTCCTATATAATGTTCCCTAATAAGTATAACTAGTAGATAAAAAATCAAAACTTTGGGATCTTTGTATACAGTTGGATCTACAATGGTGTTCCTAAACAAATCCCCATGTGTTGTTCATTATCCTCCCTAATATGAGAGTACACTGGGATATCATCTAAAAAACCACCAAGAAATAATATAGGTATAGTTTATAACCTCTATTTATCATGGCATTGAACATTGATGGTGAACTCCTTAGACCAAACAACATCACAAAAAACTCATAGAATTTTTACTTACTTCAGAAGTTTTTACATGGTATATCAGAGGATATCACCCTCACTAGGTGACATCCTTCCCTCATGTTAATCATTGAGAAGATTCAAGAACCCCTAAACTATTAAAAAATATTATTGATATGTGATAGTGTATATCGTTTCTTAATATTTACCTAATTCATTCCATGATAATCCACACATTTTCATGAGGATATATTAGCCTTCTTGGAAAAGAGGATAAGAGATCCCCAAGGGGATGTGCAAGGGAAGATAAACCCATTCTCCTCTAATCCATTAAATGGATCTTCAACTCATATATCTCTAACAGATACATCCAATATTGTATAATAGAGATATGATCATTAATCTGATTAAGGTTGATGGTGAACTCCACCTCCCTCTCAATTGGTATCCCTAAGAATTCATTGGGAAAAACATCCATGAGACGGTACACCATTATAGATTAAACCACTTGCTTCTCCCCTCTATCATCTACTATATATCCAAACATATTGGTTCAAACACCATTGATTTTCAATTGGTTAGGAATTTCTTGATCGTCTTGCAATTATCATTCCCCCTTGTGAACATAACTAAATCCTTTGGGTGATACACTATTTTCTCATCAATGATATAAATATATTTGATCTCAAATGGGAACTATACAATCCATTCCTTGAATTATTTTTTAATCAATCATATATAATAGGAAAATATCCCATAAAAACTATTAACCCATGATATCATGAGAACACATCCGATAACATTTTTATTCATTACATTGGACTTCTAATGGTGTGTCAATAGTAATAACCCCATAGAAATACTCAACACCCATACCCATAACTTCCATTAACTAAGTGTACATGAAAGATCTTGAAGCTGCTTTATCAAATAGATAAAAAAATAATGTTGATTCCATTAGAATCATACCTCTCATAGTACAAGGATAAGAATATTTTCCAATAGAAGCTATATTAATTGCATGAACCTACTCTGAACCATATTTTTGTATCCCAGGATGACTCCTGAGTGATTTACTACCCTACAAGAAAGACTGAATCTAACTCTAAGAACCCCAACCACCACCTTTGTTGGTGAAACTAGTTGAACTCCAAAAACCTACCTATTGTAGAGTAATATATCCAAAACCAAATCCACGAACTAGAAAATAATCTATATCAATGGGTGTCTATAGTTCCTTTTAAACCCATTAGAGAAATCCCATATTACCATTGGATCAGTAACCAACTTTTAAAACATCATAATAACGATTGTAATGACCTATACTTACACACTAATGATAGAAAATTACCTTAACTCTCTGGTTAGTCGGACCACCAATGCTCTACTGAGACATATCAAAATTTCACTTCCTACCACCATATAATCCATTTACAACTAGTGATTACCACCCTAGGACAGAAGGCACTTGTAGATTCTTATAAGAATTCAAGCCCTGATTCACTATCATAGAAGAAATAGTGAGAAGTAAAAATATCACATAAGCCTTTATCTCCTACCAAATTTCATCCTCAGAGAACCATGTCTTGGAAAACTCATCAATATCTGTACAAGGAACAAACATACGAAACATGGTGAATCAAGTGGCATAATCCATAATAGATAAACTCCCCATCTATTGGTGTATAAACACTCTATATGGAGTAGACCATAGGGACTTAAGGAAGAGGTGATATAATAATCAAATCTAAAAATACTTACAGATAACACCCACATATTGATCATCATAGATCACAACAACCCAATTTATTCTATCCTTTCCCAGAAGCATGTAAATAGAATAATCCACCCTATTCTATATGATTGTTTCTATATTCTTTTAGATTAGGTCCATCCCCACGAGACATGATTTCGAATCTTGGCGACCCCCCAGAGAATTTTTGTGGAATCTAAAATCTAAAACATATGGGATAACTTATACATCTCTAGAAAAAAAGATTTAAATCTCAATTTATGGATTGTATCATGTGAAGGAGACTCACTCTAATATGAGTATCTATAACATATCACTATTTCACTAGTGGATCAGGCCTCTACACCTCAATGGAATTCTAAAAAATTACCAACTAGTGATTAGATGGTGATAAATAAGAATTAATTTACCTAAATTTCTAAATGAACAACTAAAAACACATTACCAATATAGTTCTTAATATTACAGATAGTGAAAGTAGTAATGAACATAGGCTCCAAAACTCACAACTTGAGATCTTTCACTAGCCCCAAATACCCATGCTAGGGTTATGTCAGACATACCAAGAGGTATCATAAAACTCATCTTGAATAAATATGTTTTCATTCACAATATATGGTTTAAAACACCTTATAGGTTGATTAAAGACATTTTAGTTAACCTGAAACATTGTTTTATTTAATCCAATTTCTCATATATCATTCCAATTTAATCACTTATCATTTACCAATTCTTTTGAAATTTAAATCCTTATCACCTCGGTTTGGTTATATGATGTTTCAAACTTAATTTATAGAGTGAAACACTCTTTATGTTGTTCTTATCACCCCATTTACCAAGACAAATTTTAAATTCAGTACAAACATTCACAATTTAAAAATATTAACCTTACAATTATTAGTTAGAAATAATTCCACCATTAATAAATATAGGAAAATGTTGTTTTTTAATACTAAAATCATCAATAACCAACCCCTATCATGAATAGGAAATATAAGTATAAAACAGAGATAAAAATCAATAAATCATGGAAATGACATAAATACTTACATTCCTAATATGATTTATATACCAACGTGCTCTTTCCATACTAGCCCAAGATTGAAAATAGCATAATCCAAAACTATATAAAGAAAATACATAAATCAAGGTAAAAATAGGTCAACTATAAAAGAGGAAATAAAAAATACTAATCCAAATCCTATAGTGTTGGTTTTTCCTTTATAATTGGGTTAGGTATTCCAAAACACAAAATCATTACCAATTATTAAAACATAGTATTGTCCTATGTACTATAACTATATAACAAAAAAACTAAAAATACTATAATACCATTTTGTAACACCTCAACCTGTGTTACACTGAACTGATGCTCTAAACTGGCTTTCCACATGACCTCAGGCACAACTCCCTATAGGTCAGAGGTGGTCAAATAATGGCATGGGTCTAAAGTGGTAAAGTGGGGATTCTATAACTTCATATTATAGTATAAATAATAGTATAAATAAAATAAAATCATGAACATAACCTCTAGATAAAGTAAAAACGTGAAATCAAACCATGTCATAATCCATACAATAATATACTCATTTCATATATAAATTGTGCATTCATACATAAAAGTAAAGTCTACACATGAAGCCTAAAATTGAAAAAATGGAAAAAACTAAAGATAACCAAAATCCAGTAGTCTTGATTTCCAAGCCACCTCTCAAATAAAAACTCAATTACTATGAATAAATTCAAGCATTGGTAGTAAGGAACATTCCATTATCTTGATCCGCATCCATGAAACCACCTGGGCACCAAATGGTGGCCCAAATAGGTTGTAAGTAAAACTCCGTAGACCACCACTATTGATGCATTTGTTAAATATAATCTTATTTTTATAACATATATGTTGGAAATATATACATATATAAGTAAAATTTAATAATAAATATAAACAATGAAAAAAAGGAACCACTTCAAGCCTTAGGTATCTCAGGGAACACTTGAACTGACACTACCTGCATCAGCCGATACCGGCCTCTAAACTCAAAAGAGGGGTCATGGCCTAATCTTGTTCTAATTTTTATCACTGAGAAAACCAATATTATATATCTCAAATAAATTTACATGGGTATAGTGTAATTACCATCCATTAATTCCCAAGAAAATTCCAATAAACAGGTTGGAAATCAGGGGAATTCCCATTAAGTTTATAAGAACACCTCATTTGGAATCAAAGGCTCACACTCGAGGTATTTCTCACCAATATAAAATGATCTATATCGTGGAATATTATCCTATGAAATCAAACTAGGATATCCCCCATAATCTATGGCTATAATCAATTGAACTCAAAAACCATAGACATTAATCGAATCTAAGGGGGAGCCTCTCCTAGGCATTCACAATACTTAATTTGGGTAGAATCTGTTATATTACCAATGTAATTTGACAACCTAATTGAATCATTTTATTTTCCATGGAATTACAAAGATATATAAATTATATAAATCTATTTAGGTCCACCAAGTAATTCCGTACTAATTACCATTTCTAGAAAATCAAACATTTCATTTTTTCTAAATCCACATAATAAAAAACTCTAAAAAATAAAATAATTACATTCAGTATGTCTAAGTCACACTTATAATTAAATAACCCCTAACCATAAATATTAGGGTGATCTTATAGGTCACACTATGCATCCAAAATTCCTTATCAAATTCGTATTCCATTATAGTCATCCTTAACTACCCATTTTAGATCACCATAAATCATGGGATAAGAAATAACCAAGAAATTTTTCATAAATCTTGAATATTATATCTAATCCAACTCAATTTTATAACATAATCGAGCTACTAAAATAACAACAAGGTAATTAAACATTTTAGAGTTATTTTTGTTCAGGATTATATATGGTCAGCATGATCACACATGCATGTATTACAATACTGCAACTCAACTATGAGGTGAAAGAATGATACCATTGACCTTATGTTAAATAGGTTCTAATCATAGAGTATTATCCTATAATTCTTACTAGAATATTAAAATTTGGAAAACTAGAAAAAATTACATAATATAAGTCATTTATTTTATAAAAAGTTAAAGAGATTTAGAAATAAATAAATAGTGAGATTAGATGGTAATGGAGTGATAGATTTACTAAGGTCCTCAAAACATAATGAACAATGATGAAAATAGGGTTCAAGTGAAGTATTTTCACTCAAATTCTAAGAAAAATTGTGGAATGATTCATACATGCTGTTACAGTATGAAAACGATGAAAATTTGAGTAATAAAGGATAAGGGGTGATGTAGAAAAAAAATCCCTTTTCCCCTCTTTAAAAAAACATTCAGACCCCACCAACAAGACAATTGGTCTCACTGCCTTTCCAGTTTGGATTCCAGTGATTTTCTATCCTACAATAATCCCATTACCTCGATAATGGACTACTACTAAAAATATAGTGGAAGTGGATTCCCAAGACCGTATTCCTCGGCCTCCTCCTACTCTTCTTAAACACCCCTAGGACCACTTAGGCCCTTCTAGACACCCCCTTAAATGAAAAAAGTATGATATTTTGATAAAAATTAAATGGTTCCTACCTCATAAAAATAGATGGGTCTCACAATAAATATTAAAAAATTAATAGTACATTACAATAGTAAGTGGGAGGAGTTTTTTTATATTTAAAACATAATTAATATGTCAATTAATGAAGTTATATAACCAAAGATATATAGTTTTCATATCATCAGGAATATGTGACATGCTATTCATTGATGATAAAACCTTATCCTACATGAAGTTGATATATATGAATGTCTACAAAAATTTCATGGGGGGGGGTAGAGTTTCCCTAATAATATATGTCCTAAAAATATTATTAATGGAAACAATATATCAATATTATAATAAACTAATATTTCATATATAAAATGTTTCTATATAATATACTATGATAAATAATCCATTATTCTTGGAATTAATATAGATAAATACTTATATCTAAGTGGTTATTTTATATAATTCAATGTACAAGAATTAATAAGTTATTGAAAGATGTAAGATAGAGAATTCATGAGAGGAATATTTCATGTGTCATGTGGAAGAAAATGAAAAAAATTATTTTAACGTTAAATATTGAATTTTTCATTTATTCCAGGTTGTATAATAGTAAATACAAAATAAATTTATTGAGAAGAAGATAAAACTATTCTATGATACTATAATTATATAAATGATATGTTGTTGGTATATTTAGAAGATAAGAAAAAGTTGTGATTAGATACTCAACCAATTTCCAAAATGATATGATTGATTGGGTATCATTTCTGGTATAATGATATTTTAATGAGAAGGGGAAGATTAAAGAAACTCATGGTTTATAATTATATAAAATCTGTATATAATAAAATTTATAATGCAGTTAAATAATTATTATGTGTATATTTTAGAAATATCATATCTTAATAAGTTTTTCTCAAGTAGATGATGTTTTCGTTACTAGTATAGACAAAAGGTAAAATTTATCAATCTTAGAGACTAAATCCATACCTTAGAATAAAGATATATATCATGTGATATTTAATAAGTGAAAAAACGATAATATTTGTATCTAGTGTACGTGGGAGTTTAATGAAGTTAGTTCCCTAGAACCATGTGTATCATATACTTTCAAATACCAAATTATATTACTGTCACATACTAACATTAATTCCACATACTTTATGTGATAGTTTCATTAGAGTATTTATCACATTAATGGGAAACATAAATTCCATGTTGTAGTGAGAACATAGGTAATATATGATGGTATTCTTAAATAATATTCCATAGGGTCTAGATACATCATACTGACAACATACATATAACACTTGACTATCTAGTACTAGGGGTTTATAACCATTGATAATTCTTATCATGAAGTTATAACATGGTTATCTCTAAGAAGGGAGGTCTTAAAGACAATCTTTCTAATCATTATTTCACTAATTATAAAATTCATTGGATATGTTAGAATGTGTATTGGTTCTTAGACATGATATAATCATTGATGTATATCCTAAATTGTGTACTTTAATATATGAATGAAAACCACGATGGCATATAATTTGGTGAAGTACCACACATTATATACTCTAATTCAATAAAATAAGATATCTTTTTCCCATTGATTAATTGAAAGGTTCTTAAAAAATTTCATGGCCTCGGTGGTCATTGACAACACATTTAAGAAGGTAGAAGAATGATAAGTCAGGCATTTACTATAATGAAATATATATGGATATTGTTTTTTGTGATATCAATTATCATATATATTATATTATGTCATATAATTAATAGGTGGTTATCATTATTATGCATCATATTTTCTTCCTGGGACCATGATGTATTTTTAGATACCAATCATAGTTTGTTGGTTGGTCCTAATATCAATAAAAATGATTTTATAGGTTTACAAACTAAATTTATTCATTAAATTAAAAGGAATTTAAATTTAAGATTAAATTTTTTTAATAGTTTGCGGAACAATATTCCTTAAATTTATATTGATGATTAATTAAATCATAGTATTATTCAAGTCAAGATTGGTTTATTTGAATTTTACATCTTATTTATTCACAATATAGATAAATATAATATATATTTATCCATTATATAAAATAAAATAATATTTATTTATTTATTTATAATTTAAAGTGAATAAAATAAATTTTTACTCACCAGAAAAGTGAATATAATAATTATTTTATCAAATAAAAATTATTTTATTATTCAAGGTTTTTTATTTTTTATGGTAGCATTAGGATCGAGTTAATGATCTATTAAATATATATAATTTGAAATAAATAAATATTTAATTAATTAAGAAATTATAATAGAATAATATATGTCACCTAAAAAAATATTTTTTATTATTATTTTATGAGTTGTTCCATGGGATATTTTATTAGGGTAAAATTAAAATAAAGGACTAAATTGCAAATATTCTAATTTTGGCCAAGGTTTAAAAACAATAACTGTCATTTGTTTGATATAAAACACTAATTCCATCCAATTTTCCTTTCAATACATATAAAGAGATTTATAGAGACCCCCCCTGACCTCTCAAAGTTTAAGAGAGGTAAAGATAATGATTTCTACTATTTATTAAGAATGAATGACATGATGTACTTGATTCCCTCATGCTAAGACTCAAGATATCAAGAAGTAAATTCAAATAATTTTATAACACATGTGGATATCACTATATGTATTCTCCTTTTAGTTTTTAATGTAATGAAAATGTCAACAAAATCGATGATTGAATCAATGACATTAGTGATGAGTGAAAATCAATAAAAATTATAATAATTTAGGTATTTATTTTATTTAAAATTTTTATTTATAAGTTAATTTTGATAATCATATTAAATTATTAAAATAAATTCCATTGAGTTTATAATGAGAAATTTTAAATATGCATCACGACCTTCCAGTTCCAATGTACTTGAGTCTTCCAATCCCGTAGTTGTCCCTGAGGGTAGATCTAGTTCTTATTCTTAAAGAATAATAAAACTAAATATTATGATCATCACAATTCAAAAATTCAAATATATTTAATCAATAAATATGAATATATATATATATATAGAGAAACACCAAATCTTATGGTTATATATTGCATTGGATGAAAGAGACATGGATTCCTAGATCTATTTGACCAATAACGAGTGAAATAGATATAGGTAATCCAAATTTGATGGACATGTCTTTCACTGGATGAATTAAATACAAAAATATAGATCCATTTCACTAATAATGAAAAAAATATATATAGGAAATCGCAATCCAATGGTATGATCCACAATTGAATCTGAATTGAATATACATCATTCCAAGATTTGGTCAGTTGAATGACCAGCGCCCCACCTCAGTATTCGTCGAGTGCCTAATTAGCGCTCCAAGTTTCCCCAGGCCACGCAAAACCTCTACCAATCCCCCCACCCCCAAATTTCGTATTATCTTATTTTAATTATATGAATATATAAAATTTTACATTAATATATATTTTCGTATTTAAAAAATAATTTAAATGAAAAAATATTTAATTAAAATAAAATTAAGGTAAAATCTAACTTATTTTATAATTTTACAATAAAAAGGAAAAATTAATACTTATTTTAGAATATCAATGAGAAATTTTAATAGACCATATAAATATGTGTTAAAATTATTAATTTAATTTTATCAATATAATGAGGCAAGTCAGATATTTTTTGACAATTGTTTTTATTATTTTATGATGGTTGATCCTAAGTGTGAGAATAAATTTTTGTGTTTGGATTTATTTATTTATTAATTAATTTTTTGATTTTTTATTTTTTATAATAAATATTAATTTAAATAATGATAATATTTGAGTGATCCATATATCTATATTCTAGTGTTTTATCATGTGTTTCTAGGATTATTTTTATATAACCTCTTTCTCATGACCCCTATCACTTTTATGAAACTATCACTGTAATGGGATGAATTCCCAAGAGTAGGTGGTCCATGTGAAAAGTCAAAGTAAAACCAAATAGAGTATGATTATAGGATAATAGAGGAAGTTGAGACATGTGCATGGAAAGATTCATATAGGTATTACTTATTGGGTTTAGTATGGTTTATCACTGGTTGATAAATCAATCAGTAGTTAAAATGATGGTGATCATTTCAAAATATTTATTTTTTTAGGAATGGTTAATTTTATTTATGAAATAAAATTTATTAAAATATTTTCATTCATTCCAAGATAAAAAATAGATTACACATAAGATTTTATAAGCTCTTATAATTAATTATTTACATAAGTACTAACACATTATATTTAAGGATAATGTTTACATAAAACTATATTTATTTCATAAAATAATTAAAATACCTAAAAAGTAATATAATGTTATTGAATACCTTACATCATTTGATTTAGAATAAAACCATAGATAGAGATTCTTATCCAGTTATTATTAGGGAATATTCTATTTATCAAGGAGTTTTAAATACAGATTTTGGGTTGGGTTCACCAAATTTTAATTAAGAGTAAATTATGTATTGTATTTGGTGTAATTTGGAGATAAGTATTATATAAATCCTAAAATATGACACATGTATTGAGGATTCCACTCAACAGATCAAGGTTTTATTAGTTAATACTGTTTATTAGTGTAAATACTATCTAAATACCATTGAGTATTATATAATGTTCATGGATTGTGATATAATGAGGTAAATAGAGATCCTTTTCTATTATAATATCCAAGCGACTAGATATTCTAAATCCAATAGTGATAACTATTGTGATTTGATAAAAATTAAGATAGTTATAAATGATTAAGTAATAAATAACTAATTTAAAATATAATCAATATACAGTATTAATATTTTGTTCTGTTTTATTGTGGATAAAAAATAACATCACATTTATGGTATCACAATAAACTCATCTGAGTAATGAAACTTAAATTTCCAATATAAATATCAAAAAGTGGTATTGGGGTTTGTTCATAATAATTCAACAACAGAGAAAATTTTATATGTTAATTCCACCTCAGTTTTAAGAGACACATTTGGAGGGTGATAAGGGTGATTATGAAGTATAAATGAGTCATATAGATGATTTATATATATTCTATCTCATAATGTAGTGTTCGATGTCTGTTAGTATATAATAAATATTTTTGGACAAAAAATATTGCTCCAAAATATCCCATATTCTTTATTTTTAGATGATATCACAGTACTTCATATGGTTATAATGATATTTTTTTAGTTTGTTTGTCAGGTTTTTTCTTATACAGTTAATTTTTCTAAAAATATTAAATTTTGATTATGTTTGATGAAAATTTCCTATGTTTTTATATTCATGAAAATGAGGAATTTTTTCTATGTGGTTATTTTTCTACATAGATAAATTAGATATGTTAATTATATATATGAAAGAATCACCAATACAAATTTCATATTCCATTGAATGAACAACATTAATTAATCAGTTATGTGAAAAATGGAAACATGATTTGTATACATGGAATATTCTATTATTTTGTTCCAATCAGCTATGTTTTTTCAGTCATCTATATTAAATTAGTCTATGAGAGCAAGATGGAAATATGTTTGTATAACATGAAAAAATTAGTTATGTGAATAACGACTACATGGATCAATTTGGCTCCATGAATTCAAATACATAGTTTTTGGCTATGTAGTGATCCAAAATTGTCTATGTTGTGCTAAAACTCTAGTATTTATTTCCATTGGAGTACTTTAATTGGAAAAATAATTCCATCACTGAATCATTTTATATTTGACTAAATTTTTAAGTTAAAATAAATTTCCAAAAGGTTGTAAGTAGCAAAAAAAATTATACATATTCATTTATTTCATAGTTATGGAATCGTGAATTTTTAATACAAAAAAATTTCATTACATGGTATAACATTTAATAACACATGAGATCTTTATAGGTTGATATTATTGGAAATTAAAAACATAATACATTAGAAAAAACCTTTTTCTAATACACTTGAATTTATTATTAAAAGGAACATCCTAGGTTAATTTTATTGCATCTCAAATCCTAGGTATATTCCTTAAAATAATGGGGTGAGCATAAATCCCAGTACGGGGATAACAAAAGAAATATTTAGCATTTCATCATGAGGCATGGTAATAGTTCATGATCATAAGAATATTAGTAATATCATAATTTAATGATCATGAAGCATAACATGTAATTCTGTAAAAAACATAAAAATTATACATTTAAAAGAATATCATTGTTTTTTATCACCATGGTATCTTAAAACATAATTATTATCATTATCCATTGAGGTATCATAAATAATATCATCTTTAGAGATTAATTTTTTACCCAATTCATTTGTGTGATTTCATGGATGACCCTTTATATATACTAATTCATGTGAGTTTAATTTATCATAATAAATCATTTCATTAATAACCCAAAGATAAAAAAGGATATGTTTCATATAAAATCATTGAGTGCATAATTTTTTAAAGACATGAACATTGTGTCATTTTTAAACAATGAAATTGGAATGTAGGTTTTATAAACATAAATAAATTATTCAATAAATTATGTTTACATATATATAAATTCCCCAGATTAATGATGGTTCTTTGGTATTCAATATTTTATAATATTTCAAGCCATAGCTTGAAATTAAATAAATGAGTTTTGCAGCATGACAGTATAAAACGTGGATTAAAAAAAGGGTATTATGGTAGGTAATTAAATTCTCACATTAGTAAAACACTATTTTGGTAGAAATAGGATAAATAAATATGTTATAAAATGGAATTAATTAAACACTTTGAAAACTTGCAACAAAAAGTGGTACTTGAATGGGAATAAGAAGTGGATAATTCTCATACCATTGGGTGTTTCTTACTAGAACATGTGGATGGAACCCTAAGACCATAAAAAACCATAGAAGGACTCTTTTGGAGGAAAAAGGACTATAAAATCATCAATAATGTATTTAGAGTGTAAAGTAATGGTTGTATTGATGATTATTTGTCATAAACAGGAGGAGTTGTTTGATAATTACTAAATATAGGTCCTGGAATTCTAGGTTGTGGAAAATGAAAAACCATTGTCTTAACTATTATTTTTGCTCATGGTTTTAGACATTTGAGTCTTGTTTTATAATATATTATTCCATCAGAACCGAAATACAATTTTTAAATATTACTTTGAACATTTGAAATTAAATTTTCCACAAAGTAAAGTTTTTAAAATCATAATTTCTATTTTAGACATTGGAAAGACATTTATAGGTTTTGAAATTTATTTTAATCCATTAACATAAATAATATTAATAAAATAATATTGTTTTGTATTAAATTATTAAATCATTATTAAATACATATAAAGTCATAAAACATACTGAAAAAACAACTCTATTTTTACTATTCACTAAAAAACATTGTATTTTTTGAAATTCTCAAAATATCACCCTAAAATAATTTCAATGGGATGATTCAAAATATAATGTATATTTTTAAAAAAAATTTATACAAATGATAATTTTAACTTTTGAATAAATATCATTAATTATTCAAAAATATCATCTTTAGGACATAGAAAACATTCTAACACATAAAAATTTCCTAGGACGTTATAAAATCATATTTTCAATTATATTTAAAAATACCTTTAAAAGACTATTTAATAAAAATTAATTTTATTTAGAATACAATGGTTTTTATAAAAATTGTATATTTTTTCAATAAAATTTATTTTTTGCACAAAAAAATATTTTCTTTCAAATTCATCACAATTTATTTTTTATTTTATTAAATAAAATAATTCAGAAAATGGGGTTAGTGGAATAACTATTTCATTTTTAAAAAGGATATTATAGTTTTATTACACTATGGTCAAGATTAATTACAACTTATTAAACAATAATACACCCTAAGGGTAAGTTGTTTCATAGTGATAGATTCATAGGGTGACTCGGCTAGCATTTTCCAAGAGTTGATCACAACTAATTTGAACTTCTACAGTATGAGATTTCATTCAATCCCTAGTTCTTTAATTTCATCTTGGTAATTTTCATGGAAAAACCCAATTGACTCTACCTCCCCATCATTTTGTAGCCAATTGGATTCAAAATTCACGACACTACTAGTTGAGGCAATTATTTCTCCTTTCTGTACCAACAATCACTCATCATTAACCTTTATTAACAGTAATTGCAATAGTAATTTTTCTACCAATAGTCCTAGCTATCAATGATCATATTGACCCATATCGATGTTGACCAATGACCATATCCCAATAGCCACTTTTCTGATTTCATCTTATATATATTCCATCAAACAGAAGTATTTACTCCTTCGTTCCCAAAGTTTTTCACTATTTCTTTAATAATGTTTATTTTATTCCTAACTTTTCTTTCTTATTTTAAAATTTTTTATGGCAGGTATAATATTATTAGAAGAATAAGGTCCAATTGAGTACACCATTATATAGTCATAATTTTTTCTTTTTATATCCACGTACTATTATTATCTAAACTAATTAGTATTTTTACTTTTCATATATATATATATATATCATTTATTATTATTATTTCTATGTACATCTATTTTTTAATATAATAAAGTATTCATTATTAAAATAAGGATTTATTTAATTTGTCATTGAAGAAATTTTAAAGTCGTTACATTCTCCCTCCTTAAGAAATTTCATCCTTGAAATTTGAGTCTTGACTCAAAATAACCAAGTTTATTTTTCCTTCATTATTTGTTTAGGTTCACAAGTAGATTCTTCAGAATATTGGATTCTCTATTGGACTTTCACACTTCATTTAATCTTATTCATTAACACTTCTTCCCTTCTATCAATAATATTTATTTGTTTCACTTCATATAAAAAGTTATCTTATAACTCTACAACATTAGTATCAAGTACATGTGTGGGTTTATACATATATGTTTTCAATAAACACACATGGAAGACATCATGTACATATGAAATACATTTGTAGAAGCTAAAATCAATAAAAACCTGCTCCAATATTCTCTAGAATCCCAAATTATCTACTGTACTTTGGACTCAATTTCCCCTTCTTTGTGAACCTCATGAGCCCTTTCTCTAGTGATATCTTGAGAAATACAGAATCCATAACCTGAAACTCGAAGGCATTTATTTTTTTGAAATAACATTCCATTTAACAGGATCATCCTTGATTTGTTTTTTTACTACTTATAAATTATCTGTAGTTTCATTTTCAAGGTATGGACCCAATAGTTTTCCTTATCCAATTTCATCCTAGAAGGTTGGATTTCTACATCTCATTCAATAAAGTAATTTATAAGAATCCATATGAATGTTTGAGTGAAAACAATGATTATAATTGAATTCAATAAGTAGAACATGTTGATCCATGCTCCCCTAAAATTCAACTGATCTTTCCCACACCATGTCTGACAATGTTTGAAATTTTCTCTTCGACTTCCCTTCAGTTTAAGCATTATACGTTGTGCTCTAACTTACCTATGTACTCAAATACTTTTGAAGGTTACTCTAGGAATTAGAAGTTAATGTTAGATCTTGGTAATAAATAATTGATAATGACACTCCATTAAGTCTCACTACTTCTTAAATAATGTTGTGATCTATGCTCTATAGGGAGAAATCCAATCTTATAGAAATAACATTGATATAATATTTAAATATATTGATGATTATGCATATATGATTATTTACCTTGGATGTCTTAGGATGTCTAGTGATCAAGTCTACAATGATGTTATCCCACTTTCATATAGGTATAATAAATGTTTGTAATACAGTTTTAGGATGTTTTTGCTCTGCCATCACTTATTGACACACCAACGACCTTGCAGTGTAATTGGATATATTACATTTCATATTATCCCTCCAAAAATAATCATGAAGTTCTGTATATATTTTTGTACTTTTGGGATGTATAGAGAATTCAAAGCTGTGAGATTTATCCATTACCCCCTTATTTTTCTCTGTAATGGATAAAATACTAAACCATGTACCAAAAATTTAGTATATCTTCTTTGTCAATATTAAATTCAGGATGCCACCCATTTTTCATAGCCTTTATCTTATTTTACATAAAAGTATCATCTATTTGATATTTCATGATATGCTCTAGTAATGATATTTGAGAAATTACTTGGGATAAGAATGAGGATGTCCCTTCCTTTATGATTCCCATTTTCAACCTTACTAAGTCCCTAATTTGGGGATCTCCTTAAATCATACACATTACATGAACACGAGGATATTTCCTACTCAATTCTTATAAAACTTTTTTTCTCTTTTGGGGAAATAAGGAATTCAGAAATAATAATCTTTGAATATATCAAACCATATCCTTTTACCATGTATAATTCCTTTTGTGTGAATATATACTTAAAAAATTGGTGGTATATGTATATATCACACTTTTCCCCATAAACATGGTGTCTCTCTATCATTATATAAAAACTGACCACAGCTAACTCCATGTCATGTGTAAGATAATTATTATCATGGGGTTTTAAATATCGAGATGAATATGTGATAAAATAGTAATGTTTATGAGAATACATCTAATCTATTTTAGATATGAATCACCATAGATAAAAAAATCCTTCTCTATTATATGATAGATTTAGAACAGGTGAACTAACAAACCTCCTCTTTAGTTCTTGGAAACATTCATCACACTCATTTTTTTAAAAAAAACATAACATATTTTCTAGTCAACCTGTTAAATTTATTATAAAGATATGAAATTTTTTCACAAACCTTTTATATTATCATGTTACTCCGAGAAAACTAGAAATATTAGTTATAGTTGTATGATCTGGAAACTCCTACAAAATTATTTTAAGAACTCTTTTTTGGTTATGGATCATTTAACAATCAATAAAACTCTTTGGTTCTGAACTAATAAAAATTCCTAGTGAGGATATGGAGAAAACAGTGGTGTTTGGGGCTTTTCCTGAGCTCATAACCATGGATTGTGGAATAAATCACTAGGAAACACTATTAGTATAAATAATAAACCCCAATCCACATAGTTTCTTCTAACTGTGTTTCGATTTTCATATGGAAGATTAAGGTCCATGATTTTCCCTAAACATGATCCCAAGGCTGCACACCCCTGTTTATTGATTGTATTTTTTAGAAAATCCAGATAACATTATTTGTTCATGGTTTCTCAAACTGTGCAGCTAAACCATACAGGTACCCTTTATAGGAAGTGTCTTGAGCATGGTTGGTGCACGGTTTGGCCAACCGTGCATCTATAACACGTGAACCCCTTTTTGGGTTAACTTTCAATTTATCCATTAATGAGTTATATATTTAACACACCTCTCTTGTTTTATCTTTCCAGCAGACATAGCATTATTCCTCCTCCCTTTTGAGATCAATCCTCCTTCATGCTAGGTTCATTGATAAAACTTCAATTTGGACTCTAATTCGATCCATGTTCATCTCATTTGTTATTATTTTGAAATATCTTCATTCATATTATGCATTTCGGTATTCTTATTTCTCTCGATGGACTTATTTATGGGCATTCTCATTTTCCCTATTTTTAGGTAATTCATCTATTTTTCTCATTTTCATTTGATCTGGATCAAACCTAAAGGTTGATACAGGATGATTTCTCCTATAGATACATAATGTAGCTATTTTAGTAATTATACCTTAAATTCATGATGTTTTAGGTTATGTGTAATGTGTCTCATGCCGGTATCACTGTGAATTTCCCTTATATTGTGCATGTTATAAATTGGCTTCCCTTCTCAGTAACCCAATGGCCTTATTGGATCCCAATACACATGTGAGGTCATAAACCTCAATGTATTCCTCCTCTTCGAGTGTGACCTTTATATTCTTAGTTGTATTTCTTGGTAATATATCAAAAACACATACTAGTGTCTTTGTATTTAATTAAAAATGTTGACATCATAATTCATAATGGATGAATGTAGTGGTGTATCACGACTTACACACTTTTAATTGAAGATGAATTGAATAGATGTGAGTGGTACAACCACATTAGATAATTAAATTGAACAATCGTTACTCCCATGTTATTATTGAATGATAATGAGTTATGAATTAAATATTTTCTCCTATCAAAGCCTTTGATTAGGTAGAACTATTACGATAATTGGGTACAAAGACCCCTTGGATTAGTTATTTATTGGTTCTTATTTTATCCGTGAATACTTATTATATATTAAGATGTATGGACATGAAATTCCAAGATAATTATGATAAATGGAAATGGATATCCTTATGTTATATTGTGATATGATCATAGAGTACATTACTATGATACATTCTTGGATAAGATATATAATGACACTTGGGAAAGGAAACCATTATAATTAATAATTAAGGGGAATGGTAAAGCATATTTAATAGGATATACATGGGAATGATGACCCTTACTGTGATATATGGGCACGATGAACCTTTTTAGTATGATACTAGGCATCGTGACCCTATTACTGTAATACTGAGAAAAGCGACCCTACTACTGTGATATTGGGCATGGTGACCCAACTACTATGATATTGGGAAAGGAATCCCTAGTACTGTGATATAGCTCATGGAATAAATTATTCATGTGATAATTGGAATTGCGACCCATGATACTCATGAGACTTATGCTACAAGTTATGGATACCTGAGTTACACCTCGGGTCCAGGCCAGCTGCAGTAGCTATATATGTGGCTATAGATGTCACTACGTATACAGTCCACATATGTGTATACCCTTGGTCACTTGTTTAGAGACTATCCAGCTTACGCCAAAGAAGGTATTTCCATCTCAGTGTATTTCAAGCACTACATATGACCCTTTAAATCATTATTACATCTTTTTTTTACTTGCACATTTCTATACTATATGAACTAATTTGATATTTATAGACACCATTGTTGGTGGCCTACTATATTTATCTCACACCTTGTCAAGGTTGTCGATGCTACCTGGAAAGATTATGTGGATGTAGGTATGTATTGGGGTAAGCGTCTTGTTTTTTATATTTCATTGCTATATATATGGGGATCAAGGAACTAAATGGAAGAACTATGGCTCATGATTCTATTCGAGATAGTCATTTTGGAAATATTCCCTTTTCATACATGTATTTTATAGCATAATTTCCTATTACATTTCATTATACACATTAAATATCATCATTTTTTATATGTTAGTGGATTTTAGTTATTTATTATTGATAGATGTTTTACCTTCTATTTTCATATATTTATTATGCTTTAACTATTTATATATCTATTTAGCCATAGTTATACATTGTTCGTGAGGGTATACTCTCTCTAATATACAAACCTAGACCCTCACTGCTAGTTGCATACCTTTAGCATATAGGTAAGCTGACTTTAGTCCATGTGGCCCACTAGCTTGGGGCACCTTTCAGGGGAATCTAGGTCTCAACGTCACAAAGTGGTATCAGAGATTCTTTTCATTCACCAATATTTTGGGATGTTAGAAAGGATACTAGGATGAGTTGTAATTTATTAAGGATCTATTCCTAGGGGTATCATAACCAAGTATAGGTAACGGAAAAATTACTTAGTATGGGACATGTTTTTCTATATTATTAATATTACAGTTGATTTGATTACACCTTTGGGTGATTCACATGATTGTGACATTTATTATTATGACTGAGGTTTATATTATATCCTTGGATTATATGTAAAGTACCCATTGATCATGAATCATCTTAGGCACCTTATAGGATTTATATTCCGTTGATTATGTGAATCCATGATTATTTATTATCTTCAATTCGTATAGAATGTTTTGGTTCTTATTGTTATATCCATGAATTGTGCTAGCATTACATGAAGGGACATGAAAAGTCATTGGTTTCTATTTAATGGATTAAACACTTCAATTTATATGGTTTATTGGGAATTATGAATTGGAAGTGGTGATCCATATAGTTAACCATCTTCAAATAAGTTATATATAAATTAAAAGGTAATTAAATGAAACTGAATTCTAAAATTATAGGGTTGTTAAATAGGGATATAATTTTCAATTTAATGTGTGTCTCCTCTATTAATTGAAATTGACACTTTGTATAATGAGACCCATGCATCAAAACATAGATATTGACCTGGACCCAACCTTAGTAGTGGGTAATAGGTAGTATCTCATCTACTATATATTAATCATTATATTTCCCATAATAAGATCTTGAGTAGGCAAAGGGATGTAAATATTACATTGGAAGTCTTGTACCTATCATATTGATGTATTTGTGATGTAATCACTATTTAATCCATTCTTAGGTGTGTGTTTGGATTTTTTGGAGCTATTCTACCATGAAATCCTCTAGATATTTTCTAGGATGGTAGTGATGACAATGATTCAGAGGTGGTGGGAGCTGAGCCACCCATGATACCTCCAGTAGTGCCACCTGGGGAAACTCTTGTTATCTTGGATGTTGGTGATCATTCTCAATTTATAGGGGAGTTTCTGTGGCTTATAAAGACCATAGATGGAGCATTTTTACGTTCCATTTATTTGGGAGATATTATATGGGAGTTTTAGTAGTAGCACTCACATACATTTTCAAAGTATAGTGGCCCTAAGACTAAAGAGTTATCGATGGAGATAGTCTTATCTATCTTTGAGAATCTTGAGACGCCTCTTGAGTGTAGAGTGAATCTTTCTAATTATATTCTTCGTGCATCTAATAAAAATTAGTGGGATATTCTAAGCTATGAAGGTATGTATCTTTATGTGATTTGGATGTATTTTTAGTCAATATTCATGACCATTTATTCTCTGAGACCCTAGGGTATGATCATGTTTGGGATTTAATGAAATTGAAGTAGGGTTCTATAAAATTTATTTACTATTCAACTCATTTTATAGAGCTTAAACACTTTTATCCTATCTATATAACTGGTGAAATAATGAAATAGATATGACTCAAGGATTAGATTAGGCATCCTATTAGATCTCAAGTGAATGTTTTCTGTCTTACTATGGTATCTGATGTAGTAGAATAGGATCTTATGAGTGATTGGAACATGAGGGAAGCATATAGTATGATCATGTGTGGTTCATAACTGAGAAAATTTTCTAGTTTGACTAGCGGTCAAATGCGATGCTTTGAGAATGCGCACATGAGAAAATAAAGAAACATGACACCGTCTAATAATTTCATGTTTTTCACCAGTGTGAGAAACTTGCGTATAATAACCCCAAATGTTCTTGAGACCCTATCGAGTGCTAATAATGTTGAATATTGGAATCTTCAATGTTTCTGCAAGACCATCCATCTATCATATGTTTAAGAGGATCCCAGTCACCTCTACCTTCATGATTAATAATTGTAGCACCTCTTCGGGAAGGCAACTTGAGTACTAATGTATATATGAGTAGAGGAGGAGGTCATGGCCATGGTTTCCAATATTTAGATGTATATCGCCAATAGAGAGAACCCACTCCAGGTAGTCTGGTTGTACCACTTGGCTAGGGATTATGAAATATTTTTTCATTACTGCCTACACCCGAGGAGCAATGTGTTGGACCATATACTATTAGTTGTACTATTCTAGTAGCCACCAATGTTGTATCTGATTTTGTTGATATTGGTGAATATCACTCCTTTATCTTTGTGGTTATTGATTGAATCCTTCGTCTTTATTTTGATTACTCATATTGTGTTATGACTCTTGATACACCTCTCGGTATATGTTTAGAAAGATTACTCAAATTAAATGATTTTCCACTTTTGGTAGGGAGCCATTATTTCCTATGGGACCTCTTCAACCTCAAGATGAAGGGATTCTATGTCATTCTCAGGATGGACTAGTTGGTCTCACATCATGCCTGTGTGGATTGTTATCATGAAAGGTTGTCATTTAGATCACCATAGGCTGGTAATTATATTCACATTGTCTAATGGTATGTCCAGGAATGTAGAGAAAGACTAGAGAATCTTGGGCTAGGTGGAGAGACCATCCAATTTTCTAGCCACTATATGGATGTTCATGGGTTATATCAAATTGAATTTCCTCCTATAGTCGATCAATTGATGGATTTTATCTCTAAATAATTTTTCAAACTACCTATTGATAGAGAAGTAAAATTGATGATCGATCTAGTTCATAGAACTACACTAGTATCTGTTCTTCATTATCTGATGGATACTACTGAGTTGCAGAATCTCAAGAGGTAGCTAGATAATTTTGAGCCAAAAGGTGTTATGAGTCCCATTACTTCACCCGAGGGTTCACTGATCCTTTTCACAAAGAAGGATGGTGAAAATATCAGGATTTGTAAAGATTAACAAAATTATAACCATATAATGGTTAAGAACTGATATCCCTTACCTAATATAGACGATCTCTTGGACTAGCTTAGAGAAATCAAGATTTTCTCAACGATCAATTTTAGTTAGGCCTATCAACTAGTATGAGTATGAACTTTAGATATAATGTGTACAAAATTAAATTTTTAGTATAGTTTATATGAGTATCTAGTGATATGGTTCGGCCTTATGAAATCACCTAACATCTATATAGATTTTATGAATAGGTTTTTACATCCCTGTCTAGATTCATTCATGGTCGTCTTAATATATTACAAATTAGTGTATTATCCTACTCATAAATACAATAACCCACATCTTGAGATCATTTTGAATACACTAATAGGGAAGTAGTTGTATAATAATATCATAAAATGTCACTTCTTGACTTATAATTTACACTTCCTGGTAATATAATCTCAGAAGTAGGAGTTTCTGTTGGCCCATAGAAGGTGAGTGTTGTAATTACCTATGAGTATCCAAAGAATTTTTTTTACATAATATGTTTCTTGGGGATATTTGGGAATTAAAATAATTTTATATAGGACTTATCACACATAGAATAAAAAATTATGGTCTTCAATAAGAATTGTGTGAAGTTTATATGGTCAAAAAACATTGAGACAGCCTTTTAGAAGCTAAAATAAAATTTGATTCAATTTTGATCCTAATTTTATCAGAGCTAGAATGAAGCCATAAAGTATATTTTGATTTATTAGGTATCATTATCAGATTATTTATAATGTAATAATATCATGTCATTTCATATTTGTCTCAGTACCTGAGGGATCATGAGTGGAATTACTCATTGCTTGATCTCGAATTTGCAGTTGTTGTACACGCTTTGCATTGTTGGAGGCATTACATGTTGGGATAAAATATTGTGGTATTTATGGACCAAAAAATACTCTGTTATATATGTACACATTGATACTTAATTCATGTGTAGTGAAGATTCATTGAATATTTCATTTCCTTTGATTTCGAGCAAGCCTATACACTCAGGAAGGGAAATAATGTTGTTGATGCTCTTAGTAGGAGGACGCAGATGCAGATGGTTTAGAAGTAAAATAGGGTGTGCAAACATATAGACTTATTTTATAATATTCAAATATAAGTTTAGTATCATTATGGGTGGTCTTTACTATCATCACTAGTAATGAAATCTTCACTTTTAGAGAGAGTGAAGATGATGATGTTTTCAGATCCTATAGGATTGGTCCTATAAGAGAGTTTTTATAGTGGGGAAACACCTCCGGATTGATCTATCGATGATGATGAAAAAATTCTAAATATACATGGGAATATATAGGTTCCCACATATATGAGAGAGGAGTTGATACGATATTCTTATTATTCCCAGTGTGCATTTAATTCGGGTATCTCATGTATATGTGCCGATAGTATTGGTGGCATGGGATGAAATGTCATATAACAAGATTTATCACTAGTTGTTCCACCGGTGAGAAAGTGAATGTGGAACACTAGAAACATGTTGTCTTGTTATAAACATTATCAGTCTCAAAATATAAATAGGAATATATTATGACGGATTTTTTTTCGCTTACTAATGACTTCTTTAGGTAGAAAGGCAGTTTAATAAGTCTTGGATCATCTAACAGAGTTATCCTACTTCCTCCCTATCTGGGAGACTTTCTCATTTGATGGTCTAGATAGACTATATTTTATTTATATTATAAATATACAATGGATATCATATACTATCATTTCATATAGGGATTCTCATTTCACATAAAGGTTTTGTTAGGGGTTACAAAGAGTTATGGGTCCATAGGTGTAACGACCCAAATTTTTTGAATAGTATATTAACATACTCTTAGAGATTTAATAGAGATGTTAATGTTTAATGCAGACAGAGGAGTCGATGGCTTCATCCGGTAGACTCGAACCGTATGAAGCCCACTTATCAGAGCATGGGAAGGAGGTGGCATCTTTGAGCTTCGCTTTGGACCAAGACCAAGCTGAACTCCAGCGTGTCAAGCTTGAATGGAAACGCCTGCGGGAGAAGTTCAAGTTAGTATAGATTACTACTAGGGAAATGTTATCTGAGTCTCCCTCAGATTCTCTCACCATAGCACACCTTACACTTAGGTCATATGCTGGTCTTATTAGGGACTATGTGATGAGACCATAGCTTCTTTGTGTAATCCTTTGGGTTGAATAAATTGATATTTCTTACTTTAGTGATGTTTGTGAAATTTGAAATGTTCGGATAATTTTACGATGTATTTTATTGATGAATTTAAAAAAATGATATTTTAAAATATTCATGTAAGCCTTAAATAATTAATGATGTGTAATGATTTTCAAAAAATGTTCTTCTGCAAAAGTGTTCAGTATGGAATTTGGAGTCTAATAAGATCAACTTAATTTTTGATGAATATTAAATTATGAATAGTGATTTTATGCTTAGGATTAGTAATGTGACCAAATGGATTAGTAATCTCACTTAAAGAAAGTTTTAATATAATTTAGTCACCTTGATTAAGTAATGTGATTCAATAAAATGGGTAAATAACGGTTTCATAAATTATTAGTCAAGTATTAGTTTTTTCGGTTGAATAGTGTTTTTTAATTAAAAATTAAATTAAAAATTATTTGAAAATTATATTTATCAGATGGAATTTATTTTTGAACTCAGAGCATCGATATTATGTTATGGTAATTTTTGGGGATTTTTCTGAAAAAAATGAATTCTCACTGAATGGTGTTTTTATTTAAAAATTAAATTAAATATTATTAGAAAATTAATTTTATAAAATGGAGTTAATATTTTTAATCAGAGCATTGATATTTGGTTAAGGTGAAATTTTGGGATTTTTCTGAGAAAGATGAACTTTCAGTGAATAGTAAAAATGCAGTTTTAATGTTTCGATATGTTTAATGACATCATAACTATGTCACGATGATTTAATGATATATTTTAAGGGTTTTCCTACAAAAGGGGATGAATTAGTTTATTTATGGCCCCATGTGGCCTAACTCCATGGAAAATACCATGGGAGAGCCCATGGTTTTGAGAAAACCACTTGTGAGGTGTCCCTTTAAATTATTAAAGTATCACTTCACCTTCCCTATAAATACCCACCCTTTCCTCCTTTAGTTTTCTCTCCCAACACTCCCCCAACTAATCTATGGTCTCATTACCTCCCATGTAGTCATCCCAAGGTTCCACCAAGCCCTCAAGGTCCAAACCATTGAGTTTTAAGAGTTACGTTTTAAGGTAAGGGATCCTACCTCTCTCTTTATTTTCAAGTAATCTCTTTTATGTCATTTCTTTTATGCTCCATGCTATTATGTTGGAGGATGTTCTTTTATATTCCTATTACTTCCCTTTTCATGTTCATATTATTAGATACCCCCTCTTTCCTCATAAATTCTTTTTAAGAATGTTTAAGTGGCGCCGTTAGGCTGCCGAATGTTTAAGGGATTCTTTCACCTTTCTCATTTTTCAAAGTTCTACTTTCTTGTCAAGCCTTTCAAGTTCCTTTTTATTATGTTGGGGTATTATATCTATATCTATAATACTAAAATTTTATGTTCATATGATGAGAGACCCTATTTGATCTTTTCAATTTATTTTTGTTGAAGTTTAAGTGACGCCATTAGGCTGCCGAATTTTCATAAGAGAAATATAATTTTTTTCTTCCTTCCATGTTTTTCATTTCAAATGGTATGTCCATAAAATTTCATTACCATTTTCATATATCCTTCATTTTCCTTCCCTCTACTGTTTTATGGGTCATTTATGAATGTTTGACCCATGTCCCCTCTCTTTTCAATGTTTTCTAAAACACCGAAAAATAGTGGTTATGCTGCAGAATTTCCGTCTCAAAATGTCTCTCTCTTTTTCTGAAGTTATTTTATTTTATTAAGTGATACTCAAAGATCTCTCTTATATAGGGGTATTAAAATATGTACCATGTTTTTCTATTTTAAATTCTGGGATTTACATACATGAGACTCGCTTTCCTTTTCCGTGGGTTTAAAGTGACATTAAGATCATGTCTTTAAAGCAGTTTTTTAAAACGTTATGATATGAAATTAAACCCATTTTTTTGCTATATGGGTTGTTTATGAAATGCTTGATGATGATATATGTGGCTCACATGATTATAAATAAAAATTTAAGGGTGCGCCCTGATATCGCCCCAATGCATTGGGTAAAGACTTAATCTCTAGAGATGACAATTTAGATTGACACCTTGGTGAATCCATGGTAATTTTTATTGACACCTTGGGGATGGACCTTGGTGAAACGGAAATGATTGTCTTTTTAAAATGTTGTATCTACATCTTCATGTTATGAAAAACGTTATTTTTATATGCCTCATGATTTCTTTCTCATGCCTTAAAGTTCTTTTCATGACCTACTTAAAGTATCCCAAGTTCACATGTAAAATGTTTCTCTAGTTTCCCTTACTGGGACTTCTGCTCACCCTTTCTTTTGATGTATGTCCCCAAGTTATGAGATGAAATAATGAACCTAGGATGAACTTAATGAGAAGCATTTCAAGAGTTTAAGAAGAATGTTTTATGTTGTTTTCATTTATTATGTTCTTGGTTTCCAAGACACTAAACCTTAAAGATCCTCAGTTTTGTGTAATGTAATGAAAGTTTATGTTATATAAAGTCGAGATGCCAAAGTTGGTATCAAAGGATGGTTTAGTTATTTGTGGAAATTAGGATATAAAAACTTTAGGAAGAACCCTATAGAAAATTTTAAATATAGGAAAACTTCCTGGTGTTTTGGTTAGTATTGAGTATGTGGTTTATCAAAAAAAATACATCCCTGTTTGGATACGAGCAGGTAGAGGTGGCTCTGGCACAGATGTACATAGAGGTAAAACCTGAAAACACAGCATTGAGCTAGACTCAAATGGGAATTGGTGCACGATGAAGGGTCTTTCTACACTCTTGGTTACGACACTCTCAGGGGATATGTTTGGTTAATCACAAGCTTTTTATGAATCATTATAAAGTTATTCTAGAGAAATATAATTTTCTAAGCATGAATACATAGTTAAAAGATTCATAAATGAAATAATTTTCTCACTGAGGATTTATTCTTTTAGAAAATGGGAGGAAATAGGAGGATCTGTGCAGACGGTGACTGCAATGCACCATGTGCTGATGGCCCTCTAATGGAATCTAGAATGGAAATATTCATGCGAATAATGAACCCACTGACTTAAGTTATGAGTAATAACTTGAATCAAGCATAGAGGCCGATCTCACCATGAAGGGAACAACATTATGTTGAGTCCTTCATGTGTCAACGACCACCAACATTCAGTGGATCTACTGACCCATTGGTTGTGGAACAATGGATAAGCTCTAATGAAAAGATCTTTTTTGTACCTCATTGTTCGGAACAAGAAAAAGTCACCCTTTTTGTTTACCGCCTAAAGGGAGAAGTTGATCAGTGGTGGTCTCTGATCAAAAACACGAAGCCATGAGGAGAGATGGAAGCTATGGAGTGGGAAGAGTTCCGAGGAGTATTCTTTAATAAGTATTTCCCTCGTTCCATGAGAACGAGAATGGAGAAAGAGTTTCTCAAGATGAAGCAGAAGGAGAATGAATCTGTCGGAAGCTATGAGATGAAATTCACCCGAATTTCATGATATACCTCTAGCTTTTTCATGGATCCAAGTGGGAAGGTTGACAGATTTTTCGATGGACTAAGACCTCATCTTCGAAAGAATCTAGCCAACCAAGACTATGATAGCATTGAGGAGATCGTGCAGAGTGAAATGAAAGTTGATCTAGAGTTTGGTGGGACACAGTGGTCTCATAAATCAAATGACAAGAAGAGATCATTGGATCCCATTCTAGGGAAGACTTTTGATCGGGGAAGAGGTCGAAAGAAAATGCAACTTACCAAATGCAATAAATTTGGGAAGAAGCATCTGGGGCACTGCTTGATCGGAAGTGGAAAGTGCTACAAGTGTGGAAGAGAAGACCATATTTCCTGGAATTGTCATAGTGAGGTGAAGCCTCAACTTCCTAACACTAACGATAGAGGAAAGATGGTTCCGGCCCTACCCGAATTCAAATGCTTCAACTGTGGATAGCTTGGGCACTTTTCTAATCACTGTCCAAATCCGAGGGTAGTGGAGGGGAATCACCATGAACCTCAGCAAAGGCCAAGGGAGAAAGGTCGTGCTTTTTATATTACAACAACTGAAGTTGATGTTCCGAACTACATGGTAGTAGGAACTTTTTTTGTCCTCTCAAAACTAGCAAGTACTTTGTTTGATTCTGGTTCTACGCATTCCTTTATTTCCCCCAAGTTTGCAAAGAATATAGAATCAATCCCTGAACATCTTGAGGTAGAATTTTCAGTCAATACTCTAAGTGGGATTATCCATGAATCAACAGTGTTTATAGACTCTAGTGTTTACTTCAGTGAGGACAATCTTATCGCAAATCTAGTAGTCATTCCCATGTTGGAATTCGACGTTATCCTGGGGATGGACTAGCTCTCAAAGTATAATGCTAAGATCAAATGCAGAAGTAAGGAAATCTCAGTAGTCATGAATGAACGACCTAAAATTATCTTCCAAGGAGAGATATCCCAAAATGACCCCTATCTAAAAGCACCTCCTATAACTATCTTTATGGAGTTAATTGGTGATGATGAAGAAGGAAAAGGGAGTATACAAATAGAAGATGTTCTGATTGTTCAGGAATACATGGATTTATTTCTTGAGGAGTTACCTGGACCTCCCCCAGAAAGAGAGGTTGAGTTCTACATTGAACTCGTACCTAGATCTCAACAGATATCAAAGACCCCATATAGAATGGAAAATGTGGATCTAGAATAGTTAAAGAAACAACTCCACGACTTGTTGGAGAAGGGGTTTATCCGACCGAGTGTGTCTCCTTAGGGAGTACTAGTTCTCTTTGTAAATAATAAGGATGGATCAATGCGGCTATGCATTGATTATAGAGAACTGTACGGGATCACAGAAAAGAATAGATACCCTCTTCCAAGAATTGATGATTTATTTGACCAACTTCGTGGAGCTCAATTCTTCTCCAAGATTGACCTTCGATCTGGTTATCATCAACTAAGGGTGAAGAAGGAATAAATTCCAAAGACTGCCTTCCGATAAAGATATGGGAATTATGAGTTTACTGTTATTCCCTTCAGCTTGACTAATTCTCCTGCTATTTTCATGGATTTGATGAATAAAGTCTTCAAGGACTACCTTGATAACTTTGTGGTAGTTTTTATTGATGATATTTTGATATATTTAAAAAGTCGTGAGGATCATGAAGATCATCTGAGGGTTATTTTGAAAACTCTGAGGAAGGAGAGGCTCTTTGGAATGTTCAAAAAGTGTGAGTTTTTGTTACAAAAAGTGACTTTCTTAGGGCATATCATAACTAATGAAGGAATCTAAGTTGACCCTGCAAAGACAATGGTTGTGGAGGAGTGGCCTCAACCCACAACAGTAACTAAGATTCGTAGTTTCCTTGGGTTTGTGGAAAACATTTCATGGCTTTATAATCCGCTAACCAAGTTGACTTGAAAAGGGGTTAAGTTCATCTGGAAAAAGGAATGTGAGGAATGTTTCCAAGAGCTGAAGAAGAGATTGGTTACTGCACCTGTGTTAAAACTACCCTCAATCGGAGAAGGATTCATTATTTTTAGCGATGCATCTCTGAAAGGTCTTGGGTGCATCCTCATGAAAAATGACAAGGTAATTTCTTATGCATCTCAATATTTGAAGATTTATGAGCAGAATTATCCTACACATGATCATGATCTAGCGGCAGTTGTTTTTGTTCTAATGATATGGAGGCACTATATTTATGGGGAGAAATGTGATATATACACTGACCAACAAAGTTTAAAGTATATTTTCACATAGAAAGAATTGAATATGAGACAAAGGAGATGGTTGGAGATTATTAAAGACTATGATTGTTCAATTCATTATCACCCTGGAAGAGCAAACAAGGTCGTTGATGCGTTAATCAGAAAAGATCATGTTGTTCCGACAACAATGAGGATCCTAGGAGATCCCTTGATTAAAGATATAGTAAATCTGGACATGGGAATTTTAAGGGAAGGGACATCATCAACCTTATCCCAAATTATTTCTCAACCTTCACTACAAGATCAAGAAGGCTCAAAAAGAAGATACTTTTCTCTAGGAGAAGTTTGAGGCTGTAAAGGATGGGAAGTTCCCTGATTTCAATATTGATCAAGAAGGTGTATTGAAATTTCATACAAGACTATGTGTCCTATCTATTCTGGAGACAATAAAAGAATTGATGGATGAATCTCATAGCTCTACTTTCTCTATACATCTGGGAAGTACTAAAATTTATATAAACCATCATGATCATTATTGGTGGGATAACATGAAGAGGGATATTGCTGATTACACTACAAGGTGCCTGGTGTATCAACAAGTAAAGGAAGAACAACAACTTCCTAAGGGGGTATTACAACCGCTATCCATACCAGTATGGAAGTGGGATAATATAATTATGGAATTTGTAATTGGTCTCCTGAAAACATCCAAAGGAAATAATGCGATATGGGTTATTGTGGACCGTCTCATCAAGACCTCCCATTTTATCTCTATTCGGGAAGATTTCTTTCTGGATCAACTTCCCAAGATATACGTAAAAGAAGTGGTAAGGCTACATGGGGTACCACTATCCCTCATGTCTGACCGTGATCCATGATTCACATCAAAATTCTGGAGAAGTCTTCTACATGCTCTGAATACTGAATTGAATTTTAGTACAACCTATCATCCTCAAACTAATGGCCAATCTGAAAGGACTACTCAAACACTCGATGACATGCTGAGATTATTCTCAATGGAATTTAAAGGTGGATGGGATCAACACCTCCCATCAGTTGAGTTCTCCAATAACAATAGCTCCATTCGAGTATTTAGATGGCACCCTATGAAGCTCTGTATGGAAAGTGATGTAGAACTCCTACTTTTTGGGATGAAACGGGTGAGATAAAGCTTCTTGGGCCTGACCTTGTGCAAGAGATGACAGAACAGGTTCATTCCATCCAACAACACATAAAGGCTGCTTAGAGTCGGCAGAAGAGCTATGCTGACAACTGTCGAAGGGACTTGGAGTTTGGTGTTGGCGACAAAGTATTCCTTCGAATTTCTCCAAGTAATAGAGTCATGCGGTTTGGGAAGAAAGGGAAGCTCATCCCTAGGTACATTAGCCCCTATGAAATCCTTGATCACATAGGAGCAGTGACCTATCGTCCAACACTTTCACCGAACATAGCTGAAGTTCACGATGTCTTCCATGTATCTCTCTTGAGGAAGTACATATCGGACCCTTCACATGTACTGAACCCAGAGGTGGTACAACTGGAACATGAACTCTCTTATGAGGAGCAGCCAGTGGAGATCTCAGACCGTAGAGACAAGGTTCTACAAAACAAGACTACCCACCTTGTGAAAATGTTGTGGAGGAATCATATGTATGAAGAAGCAACTTGGGAGCCTGAGGAAACAATGAAGCAAAATTACCCTCACCTTTTCGACTAGGCCTCAAGTATAAAATTTCGAGGATGAAATTTCTTAAGGTGGGAAGAATGTAACAACCCAAACTTTTTGAATAGTATATTAACTTACTCATAGTGATTTAATAGACATGTTAATGGTTAATGCAGAAAGAGGAGTCGATGGATCCATCTGGTAGACTCGAACCTTATGAATCCCACTTATCAGAGCTTGGGAAGGAGGTGGCATCTTTGGGCTTCACTTTGGACCAAGCCCAAGCCAAACTCCAGTGTGTCAAACTTGAATGGAAACACCTACGAGAGAAGTTCAAGTTAGTAGAGATTACTACTAGGGTATTGTTATCTGAGCCTTGCCTCCCTCAGATTATCTCACCATAGCACACCTTACACTTAGGTCATATGCTGGTGTTATAAGGGGCTATGTGATGAGACAGTAGATTTTTTGTGTAATCCTTTGGGATGAATAAATTGAGATTTCTTCCTTTAGTGATGTTTGTGAAATTTCAAATGTCCGGATAATTTTAGGATGTATTTTATTGAGGAATTTTGAAAAAAATGATATTTTAAAATATTCATGAAAACCTTAAATAATTAATGATGTGTAATGATTTTCAAAAAATGGACTTCTGCAAAAGTGTTCAGTATGGAATTTGGAGTCTAATAGGATCAACATAATTTTTAATGAATTGTAAATTATGTATAGTGATTTTACGCTTAGGATTAGTAATGTGACCAAATGGATTAGTAATCTCACTTAAATAAAGTTTTAATATAATTTAGACACCTTAATTAAGTAATGTGATTCAATAAAATGGGTAAATAACGGTTTCATAAATTATTAGTCAAGTATTAGTTTTTTCGGGTGAATTGTGTTTTTTAATTAAAAATTAAATTAAAAATAATTAGAAAATTATTTTTATAAAATGGACATTATTTTTTAACTTAGACCATCGATATTATGTTATGGTAATTTTTTGGGATTTTTCTGAAAAAAATCAATTCTCAGTGAATAGTGTTTTTATTTAAAATTAAATTAAAAGTAATTTGAAAATTATTTTTATAAAATTGTGTTCAAATTTTTAATCAGAGAATTGATATTTGGATAAGGTGATAATTTGGGATTTTTCTGAGAAAGATGAATTTTCAGTGAATAGTAAAAATGCAGTTTTAGGGTTTTAGTATGTTTAATAACATCATAACTATGTCATGATGATGTCATGATATATTTTAATGGTTGGCTGACCAAAGGTGATTAATTATAGTATTGAGGGCCCCATGTGTCCTAACTCCATGAAAAATACCATGGGAGAGCCCTTGGTTTTGAAAAAACCACTTGTGAGGTGTCCCTTGAAATTATTAAAGTATCACCTCACCTTCCCTATAAATACCCACCCTTTACTCCATTAGTTTTCATTCCCATCTCTCCCCCAACGAATCTCTGGTCTCATTACCTCCCAAGGAGTCATCCCAAGGTTCCCCCAAGCCCTCAAGGTCCAAACCTTTGGGTTTTAGGAGTTACGTTTTAAGGAACGGGATCCTACCTCTCCCTTTCTTTTCAAGTAATCTCTTTTATGTCATTTATTTTATACTCCATGCTCTTTTTATTGAGGATATTGTTTTATATTCCTCTTACTTCCATTTTATTGTTCATATGATGAGAGACTCTCTCTTTCTCTCATCAATTCGTTTTAAGAATGTTTAAGTGGCGCTGTTAGGCGGCCGATTTTTTAAGGGATTCTTTCACCTTTCTCAATTTTCAAAGTTCTACTTTCATGTCAAGTATTTCAAGTTAATTATTTTTATGTTGGGGTATGATATCTATATATATCATACTGAAATTTTATTTTCATATGATGAGATACCCTATTTGATCTTGTCAATTTATTTTTGTTGAAGTTTAAGTGACACCGTTAGGCTGCCGAATTTTCATAAGAGAAATCTAATTTTTGTCTTCCTTCCATGTTTTTCATTTCAAATGGTATGTCCTTTAAATTTCATTACCATGTTCATATATCCTTCATTTTATATCCCTCTACTATTTTATGGGTCATTTATGAATTTTTGACCCATGTTCCCTCTCTTTTCAATGTTTTCTAAAACCCCGAAATATAACTATTATGCTGCAGAATTTCTGTCTCAAAATGTCTCTCTCTTTTTCTACAGTTATTTTATTTTATTAAGTGAATACTCAAAGATCTCTCTTATATATGGTTATTTACATATGTACCAAGTTTTTATATTTTAAATTCTGTGATTTACATACATGAGACCCTCTTTCCCTTTCCGTGGGTTTAAAGTGACATTAAGATCATGTCTTTAAAGCAGTTTTTTAAAACGTTATGATATGAAATGAAACCCATTTATTTTATGATATATGGGCTGTTTATGAAATTATTAATGATTATATATGTGTCTCACATTATTATAAAGACAAATTTAAGGGTGCTCCCTGATAGCGCCCCAATGCATTGGGTAAAGTCTTAATCTCTAGAGATAACCATTTAGACTGATACCTTGGTGAATAACCTTAGTAATTTTTATTGACACCTTGGGGATTGACCTTGGTGAAACGGAAATGATTGTCTTTGTAAAATGTTGTATCCACATCTTCATTTTATGAAAAATTTTATTTTTATATGCCTCGTTATTTCTTTCTCATGCATTAAAGTTCTTTTCATAACCTTATTGAAGTATCTCAAGTTCACATGTAAAATGTTTCTCTTGTTTCCCTTACTAGGCCTTCGGCTCACCCTTTCTTTTGATGTATGTCCCTAGGTTATGAGATGCAGTAATTAACCTAGGATGAACTTAAGGAGAAGCATTTCAAGTGTTTAAGAATAATTTTTTATGTTGTTTTCATGTATTATGTTCCTGGTTTCCAAGACACTAAACCTTAAAGATCCTCAGTTTTGTGTAATGTAATGAAGGTTTATGTTATATAAAGTCGCGATACCAAAATAGGTGCTTTGGGTAATATCATTTTAACTTGTTATCGATGTCCAGTCAGAACATAATATACAGGTGTTAGAGGAAATTCTCTGATCATTCATCATTGATTTTAAAAAATATTGGTAAAACAACACTCCTCTCATTTATTATTCCTATAATAAAATCTTTTAGAAGAATATTCAGATGGATTTTTTGGAGACTTTGTATTGTAGGGGATTTCATTCACCCCTATTCTAGTTTTAGGTATGAGAGGCTGTGCTTCTACATACTCGTATCAGGATAGAGTGTTCATTGCAGGTGCAATTGATTAGGAAGTGTAAGTCTACCACTGAGTTTAGAAATAAATCACATACCAATTATCATATATGACCTTTTTATTTCAAGGTTGGGGATCATGTATTCTTGTGGGAACTTCCAAAGCATGGGAATAGATGGATATAGAGGAAAGGGAAGTTGTCAACATGATTTCATGACTTTTGAAATATTGGATAGAGTCTAGATGGAAGCTTATTGGTTTCTATGAAATCATGGGTATTGTTCCATGCATGATATCTTCCACATTTCGTAGCTTCTCTATTATCAGTATGATCGGTCTCATAATTTTGATCCTGAGGATGTTGAGTTTGATGTTGATCCTTATTTTGAGGATTATCACATATGAAACATTGATTAGAGCATGAAGTCTCTCCTATTATGGTCATTCCCATTATTATGGGTGATATGGAAACATGACAATGTACAGGATGATACATGATAGCAAGAGGCTAATGAACATTCTAAATGGTAAGAGTTATTCTAATATAGTGTTTTACTACACTCTGAAGGGTACCTTAGGTGCAGGTTTCTTTAACAGGGAAGACTGTCATAACCTAGTTTTATATGAGGTACAAATCCATTATTTTTTTCGAACTATTTTTTTTTCTAATATAAATATATAGTGAAACTATATAGGAAACAAGGGTGTTTTGGGCTAGTTCAGAGCTCCAAAACCCAGTTGGTGGAAGAAACCACTAGTCCACACCATTAGTGGAAACTATGCAGTCTACTCCACATGGTTTCTCATATCAATGTGGAGTTTTTTATAGGTTACATTTGGGTGCACTGTATTCCTTAACCATTATAATATGGTTTCATGACCATACAAATTTTCTAAATTTTTTTGTCATATCAAAATGGAAATTTAAATCATAGTTTCTCAAACCCTGGGAAAAACCCTATGGGAACCCTCTGTGGGATGTGAACCGAGAACAGTTGGTGCATAGTTTGTCTAATCATGCGTCCAAACCATGTGACACAACTTTTTTTGGAAAAAATATCATTTTTTCCTTAGTGAGTTATATGTTGAACCCGCACCTCTTTTTTTCTCATCCCGGCAGATAGAGCCTTCTTTCTCCTCAATTTTTAAATTATGACTTCTTCAACCTGGATTCATTGATAAAACTTCTTTCTAGACTCTGATTTGATCTTTGTTCATCTCATTGGATGCACACTGGTAAGATATTAATTCATCATATTCTATTATTTTCTTGTCTTCCTCTCAATGGAGTTATTTGTGTTCCATATCATATGACTTATTTTTAGGGTGTTCATGTTTTATTCCATTTTCATCTGTTATGGACCAAAATAATGGCTGATAATGGTTGAGTGTTCCTCTAAATACATATGTAATGTGTTCTAGTAATTACCCTTTAAATTCATGATGTTTTATGATATTTGTTATGTTATTCACGCTAGTTTCATTTTATTTTTCTCCTAAACTGAATCTCTTAAAAATTGGTTTCACAATTCAAGTGCCTAATGACCTTATTAGTTCCCTAGAAACATGTGAGGCTGTCAAACTCAGTGTATTCCACCACTATAGTTGTTCCCTTTTCATTCCAAATTAAATTTCTCTGTTATATATTCAAAACACTATTGTGTTTGGATTTACTACTAAATAGTAATATCATAATTGATAATAGATAAATAAAGTGGTGTAGTATAGTTAACACACATATTAATTGAATATGAATTGAATAGAGGTGAGTTTTATGACCACATCACCTAGTTAAATTGAAAAATTGTTATGAAATTGTTGTTATTGAATATTAATGAGTTATGAATTAACTATTGGATCTTATAAAAGCCTTTGATTACTTACCATGATTAGGATAATTGGGAGTAATGAACCCTTTGATTAATTATCTATTATATATTTTTTATTCCTTGAATTCTTATTAAATATTATGAAGTACGGGAATAGAAACCCTTTTTAGTTATGATAAATGATCATGGTAAACCTTATGAATTATGATATGGGCATGGTGACCCTTATACTATATTTTGATATAGGCATGACATTCTTATCCTATGATACAATAATAGAGTACCTATATAATGAGAATTGGGCATGGTTACCCTTGTGAAAAAATGGGAATGAATACCCTTATGTGATAGGATATACATGGTATGATGACCCTTATTCTGTTTTATGGGAATGAAAACCCATCTTTATAAGATATTAGGCATGGAGACTCTACTACTATAATATTGGGGATAGAGAACCTACTACTGTGATACTAGGCATGGATTCCCTATTACTATGATATTGGTTATGTAATCCCTTATACAAGTGATATTGTGCGTTATAACCCTTGATACTCAAGAGAATAATGTTACATCTTATGGATGGTTGAGTTATTCCTTGTGTCTAATCTAGTGGCAGTATCCATATATATGGATGTATACATCACTATTTATACAGTCCATACATGTGTATAAACATGTTTACCTATTTAGAGACTATTCATATTAGGCCAAAGCAGGTATTGTCATCCTGGTATCCTTTAGGAAGCAGTGCTGACCCTTTATAGCTTTATTACTACTTTCAATATTTTCTAGAACACTGACATATTATATGCACTGACTGGGTATTTAAAGACATAATTTTTTGTGGTCTACTTAGTTTATCTCACACCCAATCTAGGCCACCATTGGTACCTATGAATATTATGTTGATGTAGGTAGGGACAAGGACCAACACATAGTTGTTGATACTTGATTCTTATATATCATGGGAGTGGGGAAGCACATGACCGAGTTATGTATCATATTACTATTTGAGATATTCCCTTTAAAAAAAATTATATGTGTATTTTATATCATGATTTCTAGTTCCTTTTTCTTATACATATGAAATATCATTATTTTTATGTGTTACAGGATGTTAGTTATTTATTGTTGATGGATGTTTTACCTTCTGTAGTCAGTTGTTTATTACTCTTCCTCTATTAATCTATCTATTTCACCACTATGATACCCCGATCATGAGGGTATCGTCTCCCCAATTTACTACCTTATACCCTCTCTACTAGTCATAATCACTTAATGTATAGGGAGGTATGGTTGAATCCATGGGGCCCATCGACTCAGGGCACCATTCAGTGGCATCCGGGTCATGAAGTCACAAACGTTTTCTCTTAGGTATCCACTAAGATCCCTTCACTAGTACTGATGTTCCCCAAGAATTCAATGCTTTTAAACCAAGACTCACATATACTAAATTTACCTAACATCTTATCCTTCCTCAAATTTTTTCATATAACTCTTAAATGATCTTCATGATCCTCATAAATTTTGGAATATATTAGAATATCAACAATAAATAATACCATAAATTTAGCAACGTAGTCCCTAAAAATATATTAATATAATTTATATATATATGGTAGGATAATTAGTCAATAAAAATGGAATAAAAAAACTCATTATTCTTATATCATGAATGAAATAATTGAATATTTACAATTATAATTAAAAAAATGTATTTACTATCTTTGAGTGTATGATTAGAATATATGTCACAACATCATTTAGAGCCTCTACATAATCAATAATTATTGTGAATGCATTAAATCTATCCCCTACATTATGTTGAGTATTATGGTGTTTACCCACTATTGTCTTTTTATTTTGACATTAATTAGTGAAATATCCATACTCCCCACACTTGAATCATTGCATAGAAGGTTGTTCTTGCACCACCTTACCGTTGTATTTTCATTTAGATGTTATGGATTAATAGTTTCATGATATTTTGGAGATATATTTACATATCTTCAACACTTATATCACTTTCCATGTCCTTGAAAAAAATCTCAAAATTCTTTTTCCCACATTTTTTTCATGCGGGGTGTTGTACTTTATTCTTATCCAGATTCTTTCTAAACAATTCTCACATCCTTATATTCTATAATTATTTCCCTTAGTCTATTATATATCTCTTAAATCCATATAAAATTTAACATAACATTATACTATATCCTCATAACTTCTAATTTCATGGTTTTCCAATTATTTCTATTGATGGGGTCTCAATCTGCCAAATATTTGATCTATCTTTTCAGTCAAATTGATGACAAAGCTTGAAGTGTATTATGAAATACGTGCAAATTTCATCTCATAATTCTCCACTAACTCATTTTATATTTGTTTCAACCCAAGTAATACCCTCTCCAGCTTGGTTGAGATGGTACAATTAAAATACATATTAAGAAATATATTTTTAAAGTATTACCATTCCATGGATTCCACCTCATCCCTTGGCTTCATGTTCTTTTTTAGTGTCTACCACTGATTAGCTTCTCTCTCTTTGTTATACACTACCAATTTAACTATATCTTACCAAGAAAAAGATAATATATAATATATATTTTCTATATAATTAATCCATTGATCAATGATTAGTGGATAAGAGGATTCACTAAAAACGATTGGATATTTATGCATGATGGATTGAATTGTCTCATGTACCTTCCTTGTTGAAGTTGGATGCTTCAGAAGGTTTTGGTTATTGTTAATGGATCAATTTAATTTATTCATTTTCATCATGATTTTTTCAACACTATTTCCCTCTATATTGGGAATGTTTTCATTTCATTGTTTATTACATACATTCTTTACACTAGTCTTATTTTCATCCATTTTTTTGGAGAAGAAAACCTATGTGAGAAAATATTTTCTATTGGGAATATTATAATAACAATTCTAAAAGAATAATTAATCCTCATATTTTATAATATCGTTCTTATAGGTTGTTATTCATAAATCTTAAAAAATTACATTGTTTATATATCCTTCATAATGGTTTGTAAAAAGCATGTGATTACTCAAATCATATCCCCTAAGAGCTTCAAACAAGGTTCAATATAAGAATCCATTCACCATGCACTAGAATGATGATCAGGAATACCTAAAAAATATTTTTAGGGTAATAACCCCTAGATGCATCTATGCCAAAACCATGTCCCCTTATATTATCAAAACATTGATTTTATTTCTTGGAAACCACTTTCTTTAAACTTGACAAAAAATTAAAGAATCTTTTTTATATTTAGAATTATCCCAATTATTGTTTACACATATTTTTTTATTACAAACTTCAATAAATAAAAAAACAACTTCTATGATACCAAATATTGAATCCTACCTTTTTAATACATAAAAATGCATTATATGGTACAATATTTAATAACATAAAAGATATTTTAGAGGTTTATTTTTTAGAAAATTAGAAATTTAATACATGAAAAACATAACAATTTCGCTTAATACACCTGAGATTATTTATTTATAGTTTATTTCTAGGTTTCTTTTATTGTATCTCAAATCTTGGTGACATACATTAAGAAAAACTTGTGAGCATAAATTCCATTATGGGAATAAAAAAGGAAATGTTTAGCATGTGCTCATGGTGCATAATAAAAGTTTTTGATCATAAGAATTGGAGTAATATCTTAATAGAATGGTAATAAAACACAATATTTAAATTTAGATACAATATAAAAATTATATATTAATAAGAATATCACAAATTTTTATCACCAAGGTGTCATAAAAAATAATTAATTAGGTTATTCACCAAGGTATCATAAAACATGTCATCTCTAGAGATTAATTCTTTACCAAATGAATTGGATTAATATCAAGTCACACCATTTATATTTATTAATTTATATGATCCACATTAATATTAATAAACCATTTCATCAATCACATGGGTAGAATAAATTATAGGTTTCATATAAAATCATTTAATACATATTTTCTTATAGCCTTCAATATTAAATTATTTATTTAGCGACTTTATTTTGGACCTGTAATAATATGTAATATTTCTAAGAATGTTTGTAAATCTTGGAAAAGAGTTTCCATAAGAATTTGTGGCTTATAGGGCCTCAGAGTGGTGATTTAAAGAATATTAAATATATTTCTCACATGCATGCAGTTTATCTTGAAACATTAATAACTCAAGAGATGAGTGTTGAATAAAAAATATGAGGTTTTCATTGAGTTTAGAATAATGTGTTTACATAGTTGTGATATAAAATTTTCTGCATTGGTAGTTTGGATGGAGTCAAGTTGGTGGGGGCATCGAGTGGATAAATTTTTAATTTAATGAAAATTTTATTAATAAAATTAACATAGTCACCCACCTCATTTTGGTGCATACAACGCAAAGGAAGAAACACTCATCCCCTCCTAATTTTACCTAAAAAGTATATCGAGCCAAAATCTAAGTAATTAAGAAGTGATGATCTCCATTATTGGCATATATTGTCAATATATTAAGGAGAAGCATGATATGGGAATCATTATACACCTGATTCTTCAGTGTTTCTCAATCAAGGAAGTATGTTTTTTTTTGTGTAGATACCCTTTATTTTGAATTTTTATTGGTTTGGATCCCTATGGTAATTTCTAGTGATACCTATTAGATTAATATGTTGTTTTTGGTGTAAAGCTAGGAGAATCAGATGAACCTGAAGGTAATTCTTGAATGGAATTACTATATACATGGATTGTAGTCCTATGTAAATGTTGTCTATTTTTTATATTCCTGGAAGAAGATGATTTTTTGGGACTACACACCATGTACGGAGGTTACACACCATTTATTAACCCCATGTCATGTGGCATGAGGACATGGCCCGGGTTTTTGTGTAATAGTACATGGATGTGTAGATTTACACATACAAAGTATATGAACAAGGGGTTATAAACATTGGAATGGGAAGACCACATGGCCATGTGGTCATTTATCCTGAACGTGTCATGTATTATGGGATGAACAGCATGTGACAGACACTTTTGGTTAGGCTGTGTGGAAGAGGAACATAGTTAGGGATAAGGTGAGGCATAAGACTCCATGTACAAGAAATACATTCCATGTACACCTGCATGGAAGAACTATTCCATGTCAAGGGGAGACGTGGCCAGGTACATGGGTGAGTCAACATGCTCTATGTCCTCTATTTCACACCTTGTACATTCATGGATAACTTCTTGACAACATCCACATTACATATCTCCTTTTCAGGAACTAGGATTTAGTCTATTTAGTATCTTATCATAAGTTTTTTTATAGAACATGATAATGGCCCCTATAGTGTCCTACAAGATATGGTGTGGTGTTTTTTGAGCATGACATTGTATCGGTGGTGCTTAAACTTTGGTAAGGATTAGGGTGGATCACTAGGTTGAACTCAGGTACATTATCTTTCCTATTTGACATAGGATGTGGGTCCCCTGGACAATTTAATCTGGTAGTGCATTGCTCTCAAGGTGTACCATGGAAAAGTTCCCCTACCATTGGTTGTGATGTTATGTGAGTTAGGTTAATTGTGATGCACCTTTTTTAGCATTTATCCAATGATGGAGATTGGTGTGGTTCCTAAGGAGAGAATCTAGGACTGCTACTTTCTTGTTGCATTCCGGTGAGGGTTTCAATTACCTCTCTTCTTTGGTAGATATGGAACTCCAAACATTATGTGAATGAGTTCTATGCCTATGTGGTAGTTATTTTGGGGTCTGTACTCCCCTGTTGGACTTGGGATTGAGGTCCTCATATCATTTTTGTGGTTAGATTCAGTGGTCCCCTACTGTTCTACGGTGTGGTCCCTTCATACCTATTAGATAGATAGAGTAGTTACTCTCTTGTTGGACCATATTGTGGGTCTAATATCCTTGAAGTTTGTACTCCCCTATCATACCAGGGTGAGGGTCCTCTGAATGTTACATAAATATTGATTGGGTACTCCCATATGGTGTTTGGGTATGGGTCCTCATTCTATGATTTCAGAACTCCCCTTTCATTCTAGGGTATAGGTCCTCCATGAGTGCTATCTTGGTACAGTAGGTACTCCACTTCCTTGTTAGGGAGCGAGTCCTTAATCCCGGGGTTGGTACACTGCTATCATGTCTGGTTGATGGTACCCCATACTGATCAAGCTGGGGGAGAGGTACTACCCTATCATACCAAGGTGTGGGTCATCAATTACGAAGTTTTACTCCCCCATCAATGAGCCACAGTATGGAGAAGGTACTCCTTTAGAGATAGTGCTCCCTAGGTTGTTGGGTATAGCTATGAAGAGTGGGTCCCTCAACTAGTTATGTGTGATACCTGATTAGAATATGGTGATTCCTTGATGGATTGAGGATTGAAACACTCCATACAGAAGAGACATAGGTTTTATAGGTTAGTTATAAGCTAAAATTCCCTCAACTATAAGTAAATTGAGATATATAGGTCCCTCCATTCTATCTTGGTATATAATATGCACATTGTGCATATCGTAGAGTAGTTCTCCCACAAATATGTGTAGTGGTGATGGGTTGGACTCTCCACTTGGGTTCTTACAACTTTTCACAAGGCGCAGGTTAGCAATGGTAGAACCACTATTGTTGGGAACTGGAGATGGATTTAGTGAGTGGTTTTGGATGCATCATATCTCTTAGAAAAGTGTAATATACGGTGGAATATCTCAAAGAGTGTTTTCTCTACGTTTTCTGTTACCTTCAATCCTTTGATTAGAATTTTGTACCAAGATATGAGGTCAGAACCTCAAGAGTCTTGGAGTAGGAGATGAGTATATCTTGGTTTTTTAGAGTCCTTGTGGTTTTGTCACATGTCTAGGTTGACAACCCTTGTGCACTGAGATGAATAGTCATGTATATTCAAGGATGTTTCAAGATGCAGTTTCTCTCTTGATTGGGTTCTCTCTGGATTGGTTGAGAAAACTATTGCCCTGTAGTTTCTCCCTTTTATTTTTGGTTGTTTTGGGGTGCCTAAGGAGTATTCTTATACTCACCCCCTGCATGGAATTTTTTGGCATGTGTTGTGTCTTGTTCAAACCACAATCCTTTCTAATGATTACCCATAGGACCTAAGGTAGGTGGAGCTTTTTGATCTAGACCAACTATGGTGTTTACTGATTTGAGATGATGATCTTTACTACAGTTTCATTTGAAAAAAAAATCCCCTCATTCTTAGTAGGCTATAATCTTTTACGGTTTTTTTATGACTACTTTTTTTTCCTTTTTTTCCAATAATTCTATTATACTCTAGTTTGGGATAGTTTTATACTAGAATTTTATTTTATAGATTTTTATATCTATGATCTGTTGGATGGAGGTTTTTGTGGGTGTGTGTGTTTATAAACTTTAGTGAAATCTTCCCATATTTTTGATATTAATACTGGGCACTACTCACCATCCCCAAGCCTATTGCAGGTGGGATTCAGGACTTGTGGCCTAGGCCACATCAGGTAAGGTCATGAAAAACTAGTATCAATGGAGGTTTCCACTTTGGGCCTGTAGTGCCATAAGCTATGTTTGGATTGCATATAGAATGTGTTAGGATGGTTTGAGTTTGGGTTTCAGGCCAGATGATCTATTATTGGTGTGAAAATCGATGTATCCATTCACTAGGACTCTGATTACCTTCTTTTTTAATTGGTAAATTATTAAATTGGTCACTGAGAAATAATGGTTCATGCATCATATAGGGATGAGTTTTTGTTTTTTCATTATCATTCTTCAGTCAACCCCATGATATACTCTTTTACCATGGTATGTCTTGATTCAATTTTCAGATTCCACCATCATTATTAATGGTTTGGGTTCCACAGTAGTATTTTGGTGATGATCCACCCCATGGATAGGCTTCTATATAACACACTGAATCTAAGGAAGTACCTCGAGGTGTATCTACATTTGAACAACCACCCATTCAGTAGTTTTTTATGCCAGTAGTTCACTCTGAGGATGTATGCAGTCTGAGTGCATTGTAAGAGTCTCATAGGATATGAACTCTAAGGTATCAAGGTGGTCCAGACACCTATGTGGATGATGAATGGATCGAAGCAATCATGTTTGTTTTCCACCTAGTGAAGAGACTTCTCGATCAGATGGTGGTCCTAGAGGTGATACTTATTGAGGGTTCGGTCAGTAGATGGTTGAAGTTGGTGACAGAGTCCCATGATTAGCATATATTCACTTGGGTAGAGTTCGAGTGACTCTTCCGAGAATATTTTTACCCAAACACTTTGAGGTCTGTTCGTATCCAAGATATTCTACCGCTTAGGTAGGGTAATATGAATGTGGTAGAGAACTCAGTGAGATTCATTGAAATTTTTCAATAATCCATCGATGTTGTTCGAGGACCTTTATTTGGATCTCATACAGTTGATTCAGGCCTCCATAGAAACATCATAGAAGGTGTGGTCTCTTTATTCCATCCCACTTATGTGGGGGTACTAGAGCGAGCTATAGTGGTAGGGAGCTTATTATAAGTGGGACAGGTGGATGTGGTTTGTAGTGGTGTTCATGAGGCTGAGGTATCTACAGTATCTAGAAGATTCCAAATTACTGGATAGTGATCTAGGAGGCATACCCACACCCATTCCAAGGCAAATGGTCCTATAGCGTAAGAGCCACCATGAGTATCAGGTCAGTCATATGAGAAGTGGTGTAATTCTTCTAATGGTCAAGGGAATATTTAAAAACATTTTCTAACTTGTTGTACTTCTTATAGGGATCGGATAAATAGGACGCCTTGGTATATGTATCATTTGAATTAGGGAGACCATCAATATGGTGGATGTGTTGTAGGAGCTGAGAGAGAAGCATTTGTTGGAAGGCAGTTCGAGGTGTTACCACCACCACCTCCATGTGGTCCATGCCAAACTCAGAGAGATAGAGGATATGGGTGAGGATAGATACAGATCATAGAGTCATTTTACCCAGAAGACATGAGGACGAATAGATGTACTCTATGGGTCATTTCTAATATCCACAATATAAATTTATAGACAATATTGTGAATTACACTTTTTCATTTTACTTTTTGCTTGATGTTTAACTGGGGTGACACAAGGAGTTGGTAGAATCATGTGAGGGTATTGTTTGACGTAGCATTTAATTCATGAGAAATAGGGGTACTTCCACCACCAAGTCACATTTTTTATGTGATTAGAACCTACGAGGGAGAGTTACTGCCACCCAAGGCAGATAGTATCATGGTGTGTTCGATTAGTCCTTCTAACTTATGTGTTTGGGGTCTGGTGGTATGTTAGTGGTTTGCTGATAGAGGTCCTAGTAAGATGCAATGTCAGAATTTGGGAAACCATTTTTTGTTAGTACTCTTGTATTATTGGTGTCATAATTGTATGAATGATGCTCAAGTAGGATGTGGTTTGGTTTGTTATATCTTTTGAAACATGAGGAAAAATGGATGATTTCCCCATCGAGAAACATTTTTGTGATATGATCTAAACTGGGTGGGTGATTTAGTTCCTCCCAAATCATAATCATTCAAGGTGTGGTGGATGAGTTCCTTAGACTTTTGTGTTTTTTTTGAGGTTTTGTGTTGGAGTATCAGAGGAGGTCATAACCTTTCTAGTGGAATTTTTTTAATTGTTCTTTTTTTCTTACAAACCCTAATTGGGGGATACTTTATTAGAACTATTATGTAGATTGATAGTTAGAACCTAATCTATTTTTTTAGCGTGTATTGGTTTCTTACACTTCCACAATCAGCGAGGATTCCACTAGTGGGAGTGTCGGTGTTTATTTTTTTTGGAATGTTTTGTTATATTTGGAGGTTCACAAATGAAGTCCCCATTAAAACCCATTGTTTACACTTGTTAATACCCATTTTGTTCAATATTACCCTTACATTCTTGGTATAAACCTTGAATGGAAGACTCTTGAGGAGGTAGAGGTTCAGTTCATATAGGGGTGGATGTGAAATGTGGGTTGTGTCAGTATCTGGGTCAGGTTAATGAGGTGGTGTACTGCTAGACCCAATGAATGTAGATGGACCATGATGCATGGTGTTTCTATACCTATATCAAATGAGGACACATGTTCCCTCTTACTGTATGACCTTGACTTGGTTGTATCTATATGTAAGTGTGGTTTGGCCTTGATGGTTCCCCAAAGTGCATACTTGTAAACCGCATGGGATCCCTTAACGAGTTCATTGGTGTGGGAGTTGTAGTGGAGATCACATTTTATTTTCATTATCCAAATGATTTAGCTTTTAGGGGTGAAAATCATTAATGTGTATATAATTTAGTGACTTCTTTTTGGACCTATAATACTTTGGAATATTTATAAGAATATTTCCCTAGCCAATTGATGAGTCGGTGAGGGATTCTGAGACCCTAATAGACTCAAAGAGGTGATTTCAAAAATATTGAAAATGTTTTATCATGTTCATGGAGATTCTATTGAAACATGAATAAGTCTTGGGTGTATTTTCATATCAGAAATATGAGGTCACATTAGAGTTCATAACTTCGTGTTTACCCTAGTAGTAAAATAATGTTCTCCACATTGGGAATTTTGAAAAAGGTGAGTTGGCAGGGCTTCAAGTTGTAAAATTATTAATTAAATGATAATTTAATTAATAAAATCATCCTAATCTCCCCTACCTCTCATAATGGTGCACACAATGAAAAATAGGAACTTATCCTCCTCTTCTACTTCGACTGATAGATTAAATCATCCCAAAATCAAAGCGACAAAGCACTACCGACCTCCTTTCTTGGTGCTGATCGTTATCAGATTGAGGAGCATCAGGATTAAGGCATTGTTCTACACCCAATGCTTCATAATTTTTTCCTCAAGGTAGGTAGTTTTGAATTTTTATCATAATACACTTCGTTTTTTCATTTTTTTAGATTTTAGAGACCAATTGAAATTGATAGTGATCTTTATTAGATTTATCTGTTGGTTTTGGGGTAAACTAGGGAGAATCATGTAAATCTAAAAGTAATTTTCGAATAAAATTACCAGATACATGATGATAAGTCCTATGTAAATGTTGTGTGTTATTTTTGTTTTTTTAGAAGATGACTTTTGGGGACTACAGATTGTGCACCGAGGATACACGTCATGTAGTGACCCTATGTAGTGTGGCCATAGGACATAGCCAGGGTAACTATGTAATAGCACAGGGTTGTGTATAACTATGAGGAAAAAAGTTCATAGACACTGGGTTATAGACATGAGCATGGGAAACTACATATCAAGGTTTTCGTTTAACTTGAACACATCGAATAACATGGGATGGAAATCATGTGAGGAACACGGTTGGTCAGGTAGTGTGTAAGAGGAACACAACTAGGGGATGAGTGAGGTAGAACATTCCATGTATGGTTTTTACACATATTGTAGACCTATATGGCCTATCTAGGTTGTGTGAAGGGGAGAAATGGCCAAGTGAATAGGTGATTCCACGCATTGTGTGTCCTCCAGTGCATGTTGTATACTTTCCTGGAGATCTTCTTGAGATCTTCATCCTTACATATCTTTTTCTCTGGAAATCTGATTTTGTCATATTTGTAGCCTGTACTAAGTTGTTTTCTATGTAAAATGTGATTGTGTCCTCTATATTGGACTATGATATATATTATGTCAAGGATTGAGCATGACATTGCAGTAGCAGTGCTTAACATTTGGTAGTGATCAGGGTGGATCATTGGTTTGACATTAAGGTCGATACCCTTCCCTTTTTCCTTAGGATGTGGGTCCCATGGACTCTTTAATATGGTAGAGTGGTTATCCCTATTTGTATGATTACATGGGTCCCCTACATGTGACTATTTAGTGATTAATGTTATGATAATCTTGATGCTCCTTTCAGCGATGCTTGGTTGATGTTGGAGATCAATGTGGTTCTTAGAGAGAGACATCAGGACTGGTACTCCCCTGTGAAATCAGGGTGAGGGTTCCCTTCCAAATCTAAATTAGAAGAGTTGGGGATTCCCATATCATGGGAGAGGGTTCTATGACTATATGGTAGTTCTTCCGAGGTTGGTAATCCCTTGTTGTATCAGGGTGAGGGTTCCTAGTATCGTTCTTGTAGATTGATTCATCACTCCCCAATTAGTTGGGGTGAGTTCTCTCTATAAATTTTAGCTAGAAAGAGTAATTACTCCTCTATTGGACCAAGGTGTGGGTCATATATCCATACAGTTGGTACCACCATGTCATACCAGGGTTTGAGTCCTCCATACATGACGTATAGATAGAGTGGATACACCCCTCACATGTTAGGGTGAAGGTCCTCTATCCTTGGTGCCAAAACTCCCCAATAATTCTATGGTGTGAATCCTCCATGAAATTTATCTCATTAGAGTTGGTACTCCCCTACTGTGTTAGGGAGTGGGTCCTCCAGCCCTGGGTCAGTACTCCTATGTTGTGTTAGGGTGTGGGCCCCCTATAATTATCGATCTAGTATAGTGGTACTCCTCTGTCGTACCCTGGTGTGGGTCGTAACCTATAGAATAGTACTCCCTCATATCAAAGAAAATGTCTGGAGTAGGTACTCCATTAGAATTTTTTCTCCCAAGACTATTAATTTTAGTTATGAGGAGTGGTCTCTTCCACTAGTTACATGTGAAACATTGTTAGGATTTAGTGATCCCTTGAGGAATTGAGGTGCGGTCCACTCTATAAAGGAGTGATAGAGGTTTCATGTATTAGTTAAGAGGTAGTGATCCCTCTACTACATGGAATTGGAAAGATGTGGGTCCTTCTATTATCTCTCAGTAGAGAGGATGCATGTGGTGAATAAAATGGAGAAGTGATCCATCAACTATTTGTAGTAGTGAGGGGTGGGATTATCCACTTGGGTTCTTACAGCCTTGCACAGGGAACATGTTAGAAATTATAGAAACTCTATAGTTGGGAACTAGATATGGACATAGTGAGTTGTTTACAATGGATTGTATGTATCAGATGGGTTCCATCTAGGATAGATAAGCACATGTGGTGTGATCTCCTAGTTTTTTGTTACCTTCGAACCTTCGAGTAAAATCCTATAGCTAGCTATGATGTTTGAACATCATGAGACTATGAGTCCTAGATGAGTATATCTCGGTGTTTTTGGTAGTCCTTTCAGTATTTTCATGTGTCAAGGTTCACAACCTCTAGGGAATCATTTGACTAGTTGTGTATAACCAAGGATGGTTTGAGATGGAGCTTATCCCTCAATTAGGTTCCCTCTAGTTAGGTTGGGAGGACTATTTCTTTCAGGTTTATACCTTTTCGTTTCGTTTAATGGGGTTTCTATACAGTATTCTATTACTAACCCCATGCACTAGATTTTTCATCACATTTTTTGTCTTGTGCAAACCATAGGCATTTTGATGGAGTCCCTGGATGACCCGAGGCAGGAGGATCTTAGTGAGATTGACCAACCATGGTGTTTACCAAAGTTGGGAAGATGATATTTAGGGTAGTTTAATTTTAAATTGATCCCCTCCTTTTGAGTACATTGGAAAAATTTATAGTTTTCTTTTGGTGGGCATGTTTTTTGATCTTCTTACACATTTAGTACTTCTGTAGTACTCTGGTTTTGGATTAATGTTTTCATGAATTTTTGTTTACAACATTTTATCTCTTTTCACTATTTCATGGAGGTGTTTGTGGGTGTGTGTGTATATATGAACATTAGGTAAAGGCCTCCCATCTGTGTTATCACCTATCCTATTGGATATGGTCTTGTGTAGTTGTGGCTCAGGCCCCATCACATCAGGTTGTGACATTTTTAACCCAAGGAAAAGGAATGTGAATTTAATAGATTTAAATCCCTAGATAAATAAATTATGTTCATGCATAAGTGAATATTAATGGATAACAAAGAGTTTTGGGTATTCAAAATATAATATTGTTTCACGTAAAATAGGGGAATTAAAGAAATGAATTCTGCAGCATGATGATATACAACACAAATTAATGAAATGGTGTAATATGATGGAATGAAAGTCTCCCATTAAGAAAAAACGGTTTATGATGTAGTATTATAACTAAAAAAGGTATTAAAATAATTTAATTCAGTACATAGAAAATATACCTCAAAAGAGGTACTTGAATGGAAAGACAGAGTGTATGATTCCATTACCATGATGAGTTTTATCCTAGAACATTAAAATGGAACATTATACAAATACCCAAACATATGATACATAAATATTATATCCTGAAATATGAATATAAATTATATAACATAATGATCTATAACATAATTGTTAGGTCTAGTGCCTTTGGAAACTTGAGCACACAACCCACTAGTCCATAAGTGAGCTATGCCATCTACCACTATGTTCTTCATAACTATCATACATCATATACATGTCATTAAAAAATATATTTCATCATAACCTAGGGAAAGGAAAGAAAAGAAAGGGTGATCTCACATTCTTATTAGCAGTAAACAAGGTAGATATCAACATATCATGAGATTAAGTGTATGATAACATGACAATAACATTTTAAATACATAACTTGTATATTATATATCACAAAATTGAAACATGGAATAAGTTATGGTAGTTTATAAGAAATGAATCATATGGTGTGTAGTTCTAGGAGGATGTTAGAGCATCTAAGGATCACATGGAGGGGAATATCCTGAAGAGTAATAAAGGGAGGGGGCAGATGGACAACTCCTAATTTCCAAAACAGATGGAAACATGGTCTTGTAAAAATAAAAATCATAGAGATGTTGGCATGCAAGATATGTCCAACAACCAGCTATCAATGGTTGAGGAAGTTTCTAAGGGAAAGGATCCCCATGATGACCATTAAAATGTGGTGTGGTGTATTGTTCCGATAGATACTAATATGCACATACATTTAATTGGAAGTAAAGAGGGACTCAAGAGTAACAGTTGTGTGCATATGATTGAAAAAGGGAGAGATGCCTCTGGGAATGATAATGAAAATGATAGTGGTGTTTCCAGACCATCATATAGTGATGTTGTTCAAAAAAAGAAAAATAAGATTCTTGAATGTAAAGGAATTATGCATGTTTCTTTAGGGAGAAAGATGAGGAATGACTATTCTTACCTACCGAAACTGATGAATACTTGGTCTTCATGTATGAGGGAAAGAGGGGTTGTACTTGATCTTAAAAAATATTGTGTAGTCAATCATCCATTCATGGCAATGCTTTCATTGGATCAACCGAAGAATATCAATCTCTTGTTGTAGTACAACACAACTTCTTAGTGGAAATCAGCCACTGTGGATGAGGATCTATATGATGGATGTGGTGAAGGGTAGGGTTATTATGATATGAATCCAATGCTTTTGGTTTTTTTGTTTGGGTTCATGGTGTTTGAATGTGGTAAGTTTTGAAGTCATGTTTGGTTTATCACTTTTCCTTAAAAAAATTTGGTGGTTGATCACTTTTTCCTCAAAAGTGTTTAGAAAATAAAATTTTTATTTTTATTAAATAACATGAATTCTAATAATCTATCATTGGAATAAGGCATTTATTTTTTTCATACTCATAAGAATAGAAAAAAAATTCTTTATCAGTTCAAGGATCATTTTCAGGTCTATCATAGTGGAATTGGATTGTAACATCTCGACCCAATGCTTTGAGTCAGGCCATTATATGACCTCATGCATGCCTCCCTATATTCCAAAGGCTACTAACTAGTATAGAGGGTCAAATATTGATCATGGGGATACTATACCCTCTTTTATCAAAGTAATAAACCATTTGAAATTAAGAAAAAATAACTGAATAATATATAACTATAAATAGAATAGTACTGATACAAAAAGATTACAAAAAATGGATATTTAATACCAACACCAAATAATAGATATTCCATTTTAATGTACGTGTCATGTTTATAAAATGATAAACCAAAATAAAAACACTGCCAACTCCCAATTAAGACTTAAACCATGATTATTTCCCTCATCTATGCTCTATTATAAATCATCTATCTAATATCGGGCCTTTTCCCTTGACCTTTCATACAATAATAAATTTTATTCAGGTATTGATCAGGTATCCCAAGTAGGGTGGGAGTACAACTCCATAGTCCACCACCAACAATGTTTAAAATAATATCTATTAAATAACAATTTATGTAGATCTATAAATAAATAAGTAAAATGCATAACTAAGTAGTTATCACATTTTCAATTGTTTTTTATTTAACCATGTATACCCCTCAAGATACTAAGGAAACCTAAACCTCAATACCAGCATTGACCCATGCCAGAGTCTGAAAAATTCACATCATTGATTCACGATTCATTAAATAAATGGGATTTCATTATACATTTAATTTTAATTCATAATAAATCTAATTGGAACCACTGTCCAATGCCACTAATAAAGGAATATTTCTTTAGGTTTATCACCCCATGAATTTTTAGAGAATAAGTCCATGTCTCACACATCATGGGTATTTGGACTATCTATCCATGTCCCAAACAATTTGCATGCATGACATGAGTCTAGAATTCCATTTCTAAGACCCCATTGGAATTTGGTGTGTCAGTGTATGTCCCACACCTTTTTCTCTCAATCATTCACATATATCACATGAATCACATATATCACATTATTACATACTTCACAATATCATATAAATCAAGAGTAATCAACAGTAATCCTCTTATCAAAATAGCTTCCATTAATTAATCCAAATTTAATTAATCATAATCATTCCATTAATTAATTATAAAATCAACTAACCAAATCTACCACAATAATTAATTCAATAATTAATTAATCTTAATCATTTATTTAATTAATTCTATAATTAATTAATCTCACTCATCTCATTGATTACCATGATCAATTAATCACATTCATTCAATTTCAAAATTTCATTTCCCCAATATTAAATTCAAAATTTTATTACTCTTAATTCCCAACACAATATATATAAATATATAGAAAAATAACTCAACCATTAATTAACAAAAACCCCAATTCAATGTTCTAGTAATTAACTCAACAATTAAATATCCCAAATTACACAATTTTAAAATTCCTTAATTAATTAAATCACCAATTTAATTAATTCCATTATGAAATTCGATAGCTAAAAATCTAGAAATTCTAAAACTTTCATACAGATAATTAAAATAATGACTACGGTATTTGAATAATATATCACCAACCTCAATTCATTAAAAAATGATTATCCAATGGAAATCCCCAAAATTAATCATCACAACGATGTAGATCTGGATCCAAATAGAAATCCATAAATCATAATAATCAAACTAGAAATATTAGATATAGATATAGATCTATAATCATATATCTTTATTCATAAAATCTAGATCTAGATCTAGAAAAATAGTATATAACTTCCGACATAGAGAATTAGAGAATAAATGAGGATGATCAGGAAAGCAATGGGATATGATCAACTTATCAGGTGGGATGCAGATCTTTAATCTGGGATTTGAATCGCGAGTAACGGAGGTTAAGAAGGCTTGGAATTCATTCAAAGAGATCCAAAATCATGAAAGAGGACCTAGGGGTCGAGTGGGCGTGATTTGGGATTGAAATGGGGGTTTGGGAAAATTTAAAACTCATTTTAAGGATTAATTAATTCTTAAACATGGTTTGTTAGGATAGGGAACATGGTTTTCCCTAATCGTGTACCTAAATCATACACATCATTTATAGGGGTTCAAGGTTTATATTTTTAGGGTGCATTATTTTCCAAACCGTATTCTATTCATGGGAATACCTACTACCTTGTTTTTCATGGTTTGTTTGGTTGGGGTCCATGGTTTTCCCTAACCGTGAGCCAACCATGCAATGCACCTTTTCCTCCATTTTTCTCTATTTTCACCCACACACACCCTATGTTAAAACCCAAATGTAATGTACTCAAATGAATACAAAGGGGTACCTGAAAAAAATCCAAGGACAACTCTGATAAAGGTCAGGATATTACCATCTCCCAACCTTATAATAGCTCCTCCTCAAGTTGTACACCGATGCATCTCTATGATTTTGAGTCAAAAATATTGGGCCACTGAGATTTCATATCTGATTGTATCTCCCATGTTTTCTTATACACATTCCTATGATTCCATAATAAATGAACTATCATCACGGTCTCTCCCCACAACACTTACCCACTGTGATCGAACATGCATATCAGATTCTCCTCAAAGGACGCATCAATCACAAGCACAACATCATACAAATTGATCACATGAGAATTTTTGGGGTGATATCACTGTTAGTTTTATACATGTAAAATCATGAATAGAACTGTGTTTTTATGGATGAGCCAATTGGTACGCCACTGTCTTCATTCTATCTATAGCGTCAAACGATGTGATAATCTTATGAACTATATTTCCATGTCAATATATATGCTGGTGACCCAGTATAGGCCACACCTAATAGAGTACATGATCAACCTCTTTAAAATCTTATGTCTTTGATGCCTATTAGCATACAACTTCTATCTACTCTGATATTTTTTGATACATTTCCTAATCAACTAAACCAATTATGACATCTCCTACATAAGACTTGATCGCATCAACCATAACCTTTATGTAGTTATCTATCATAGAGGTGATATACGTGGTCTACAATAAATTTCCTCATAAGGTGTCATCTATATCATTTCTAGATAACTTTTTTAAAATTAAAACTCCACCAAAGTCAGGTTATTTTTTCGAGACCCACCAAAATCAAGAACAGATTCCAATAACATATCCCCAAGCACCTATATTGTACACTCCGACCTACCATCTATCTGTGGGTGGAAGGGCTTACTCAATAATACTTGTGTAATGAAAACTTTATGTAATCTCTATCACAAGTGAAAAGTAAATCACAAGTAAAGATATGAAACTATAGTATATGGAACCCTGTGTAGATGTACTATCTCATTAATATACTTATATTTTATCTTCTCTGCAAAAGAAATATCTTTTATAGGAAATAAATTAGCCACATTCATCATTCGATCGACAATAAACCATATAGATTCATTCTTCCTTAGTGTTTTTGTAATACCCAAAAAAGAAATATTTATGTTATCCCACATCCATTTAGAAATGGGAAATAGATAAAGCAAACCTCTAGGTTTTTTATGATCAGCCTTCACCTACTGATAGGTGTAACATTGTGTCATGAACCCTATTGTCTCCTTTTTAATACCCGACCACCAAAACTATCATCATTGTTCATGGTACAAATTTTCACACCTCGATGTGCCTCCCACATCAAAGCATGAAATTTAGAAATCTACTCTTCTCACATACTAATAAGTACAAAAACTTGTTTCTTGATATAGATGATCTCGTACTCTTCTATGCTCCAATCTGATGGTGACTCTCCACCTTAATGGCCTTCCCTAAAAGAAAAACAATATGGATCCTCATACTGTATGTCCTTGATCATTCTCAAAATTGTAAAATCTACTAAAACTAACATAATAGTCATTTAATATTGACTCTATTGATCTTCCACATTTATTTCATCTAGTAAATTCATTATCATCCACTCAGCACTAAAATCCTAAAACACCTGAGTTTGAGTCTTCCTACTCAAACCATCACCCACACAATTTCTCTACCTAGGCATATATGTTATCTCCAAGTCAAATGACTTCATATAGAAAACCCATTTTCAAAAATAAAAATTCAAGTCTCTTTGTAAAAATATGTACTTCAATATCTTGTTATCCATATATATAGTAAACATTTCACCCAATAGATAATGTCACTATCACATCAAATAATAAACAACTTATGCTAACTCAAGTTCTTTTTTAGGGTAGTCCCATTTATGTGGCCTCAACAATCAAGACTCTTACACCACAAATCGATCTCCATGTATCAAAACTGCTCAAATTCCAATCCTGGAAGCATAAAAATACACCATATACTCCTCACCTAGCTTGGGTAGGATCATGATTAGTGTTGATATCAAATGCTTATTCACCTCTTCAAAGGAATCCTCAAAATATTATGACCAAAAAAAATTACTCCCCATTTTTTTAACCTATAAGAGTCATTTACAATTGGTAAAATTCCTAGATAAATCTATAATAATATCTATCTAACCATATAAATCTATTAATATCGTAGAAATTTTTCAACTACTCCCTAGATACAATTTCCTGTACTTTTTCTAGTTCCATAGATACACCTTACACTGTCACTATGGGAACTAAGAAGTGTAACTTATTAATCCAAAATTGAAAATTTTGTAGCTTGGAATATAGGTGATTCTATATCTGTGTACTTAAGAAGATGTCAAGGTGTTGGGATGACTATCATTAGTCTTTAGGATAAGAAAGATATCATCTAAAAACACTACCATGAACTTATATTAGTACAGTTGAAAGATTCTATACATCAAGGACACAAACACTGCATGTGCATTCATCAATCCAAAAACATTATGAATAACACATATAAGTCATACCTACTCTTAATAACAGTCCTAAATATATCATAAGTATTAAATATCCGTTGATTATACCCTAATCTCAATTAAATCTTTTAGAATTCACATGATCCTCCCAACTATTCAAAAAGATCATTGATACATGGAAGAGGATACTTTTTATTTACAGTAATCCTTTTAAAATTATATTAATCAACATAAAATAGAAAAATCATGTCATAATTCTTTGAAAACAACATTATAGAACCCCAAGGTGACGTACTTGGATGGATAAATACCTTATCCTCCAATTATTTCAACTAAGTCTTCAGATATTGAATCTTTATTGGTGCCATTATATAAGATGTAGTAGAAATTGGATCAACATAAAAACATGAGATCAATAGTGTGTTAAATATCTCTTTTATCAGTTATCTAGGATATGTTTTCTAGAAAAACATCGTGAAACTGACCAACTATGGGTGGAATGGTATTTTGTTTCATATCTCCACTATCCAGCAAAGGGATAACAACCTGGGTTGTGAGGTCTCTTAGTTGCCAAGTGATTGGCATTTCTCAGATTACCTGGACATCCAATTGTCCATTTTGTATATAGTTATCAACCATAGGAGACATGAAATTAACCAACCTTTTTTAATAATATATGTGTTCTTAGTATGCGACTATATGATGAAAACACATAATTGGGTTGAAGCTTGACATGTTAAGGATATATAGATCCTAGAGAAAACAATACTACCAGATATAAAGAGAACACCACTTTCCCAAAAATATGTCTCTATATCATACTCCCACTGGAATATATATCAATTTAACCCCACATACAAACTCCACCACTATGATAAAACCATTAACAAGTTTTGTGGATATAATGGAATTGGAGGCCATATTATCAAATAAGGATTTATCTAATATAGAAGTTAAAAGAGTAGTACTGCTAACTATTTATGGTCCGGCCTTGCTATCCACAAGTGTAGGATGAATGGAATGTAGATATCTTATCCATGTTCCCTATCATGTAGTTTGACTCTCCAGAGCATCACCACTCTTCGAATATGGGAACTATTTATGAAAATCAGCGCATCCACTGCCTTTGGTACCTCGTCCTGAAGAACTCCAGCTTCCAGTCTGATATATTGTATAAGATCTCATTCCCACAATATGAATATATCTAGTTACACACACATTAACCATATATTTTGGGTTCCTACAGAACCTATTTAGATTCCCCATCTTTCTTCAAGAGCATCACTTCACTGGTGGTTGGGAAAAATGTTTGAAAAAGTTTCATGGCCTGCCACACTAGTGGAAAGGCACTCTGTTAAGATCCTAAGTAACTGATCCCCCATACTGGTCACTTCTCTTCCCATTAATCAAGATAAAGTTCTCACAAAAACCATTCTTCCCTCAAAATTTTTACATTCATATCATCTACAAGAAACCACATGTTCGCCCCTATAAACCTCCTTCAAGTTCCCCTTTGGGATGAGTGCCTGATTCACAAATTATAAAAACATCTTCATCCTGAAGATATTCAACTGAGAATTAATTTCACATTTAAGAATATCATGAAACCTCTTTTTTATAGTATCCTCATCTCCTTACAATGCTGATGTAAGGAGATGTAAATCTATAAAGAATCCAACATATTCCATTATGGACATATTTCCCTAAGTTTGTATCATGAAATCATCTACTCTCTCATTTCTCAATGTGTCTATATAAACGTTCTCCAAGAACATCACTTTAAAGTCCTTCCACCCCGTAGCTTCCATCTATTGATCATGAGTGTGGATGTCCCACCAATGATTCGCTTGAGTACATAACATTTAATCAGGTAGTTGTAATCTCTTCTCCATTGGAGTATTTATGTGTTCAGGTATAGTCTAGATAGATTCTATCCAGATCTCAGCTCCCTTAGGTCCACCCTCTCTAGTGAAAGTTAGAGGGTTCTGCAACTAAAACTCCCTTTTCAAATCAGAAATTATTTTCATAACCCCGGGGTCTCTTTCTATGAATTGTAAGAAATGAGAGAAGTTATCTAGGAGATTATCTCTTACTCCTCAGTCAGCAATATCAGTTCCTCATAGTCTACTACTAGTGAATCATCTCCAGTCATATTCTTCTGTCTTCCCCTCAATAAAAATCATTGTGGAGGAATATCTATACAATTAAAAGAACACGCCTTAAGACTAATAAACAAACATTATCACAATTACATAAGAGGAAAAATGCAATAGTTCATAACAAGTCATTTCCAAAAATATCTCCACATGTTAAAAACTGAGGCACTATCACTACCCTTAACCATCCTACACAAATGTCATAGTTAACTAAGGAAAACAAATTCTCATTATTACATTTGTCACATTTTACACCCATTTATTATCATCTTTAATAACTTTACAACTTTTAATTTCATATTAGGGACCCTTTTTGATTTAATTTCACAATAAAGGAAAATAGTTCAAGTACAACAACTTTCCCAAAACCCATTTTCCATTCATGCCTTAAATGATGCATATCACAAAATAATCCTGAGTTCCTAGAATGATGCATGAAGACTCAACTCTCATTCTATTGTAGTCCATGAGTCAATTGTCAACAAATTTTATAATCAATAATCACAACACACAAAAAGTATGTCACCCAAGGTAAAATAATATTCAACTATAACAAAAAATAATAACAACAACAATTCCCTCCCTAGGTACTTAGGTTTTACACTATAAATAGTCTTGAAACTCCCATGAATGATCTAATTAACAAGTCCCAACACCTTCTAGTCTCATATGTACATTTCCCCAAATAGTAAGACAAAATAATAAATAAAAGAAAACTCCTTCTATTTCCCTTTATAATGTCTTAACCAAGGTTCCACGCCCAGGTGCCTTGAGTCGGACTTCCATATGACCTCAGGCCCACCTCATCATATTATAGAGGCTACCAACTAGAATCAAGGGTAGAATATGAATCATGGGAATACTATAACCTATTTTATAAAAGTAATACACCATATGAAATTAAATAAAATTACTGAATAATATATAATTATAAACATAATAATACCAACATCACAAGATAAATAAAAATAGAAATAAAATACCAATACCAAATAGTATATATGTCATTCTAATGTATGAGTTAAGTGTCTAAAATGAAACCCCAAAATAAATTCACTAACAACTAACATGGAAGTCATAAACCCCCTATGGTTCCGTCATCTATGCTCTATTCCAAATCAACCATCCAACACAAGACATTTCCCTTCGACCTATACTACATCAATAATGTCTATTCAAGTACCGATCACGCATCTTGAGTAGGGGTTAGTACAACTCAGTAGGAAACCGCCAACAATGTCTAAAACAATACACATCAATAGAAATGTATGTAGTTTTATAATGAAATAATTATAATTCATAAGTAAATTGTTTTCACATTATAAATTATCTTTTATTTTACCAAAAACCCATGGTTACCAAGGACACCTGAACATCAATGCTTTCTTCATCCCGTGTGAGAGCCTTAACAATTCATATCATCGATTCACCATTCATTTAAAAAATGGGATTCCATTGTCTATTTCATTTCAATTATTAATATGGATAATTGGAACCATTGTCCTAGGGCACTATTAAAGGTGTAGTTAATCAGGTCAAGCACCCCAAGGGTATTAGGAGCATCATTACTGACTCAGACATCATGGATATTTAGATAATCAATCCATTTCTTATATAGTTTACATGCATTCCTTGAGTCTAGAACACCATGTATAAGACCGCATGGATATTTGGATCATCATTCCATTTCCCACACCTGATTTTCTCATTTAATCACATATATCACATGTATCATATATATTACATTATCAAATGATTCACTTTATCATATCAATAAAGATAAATCAACATTAATCCTCTTATCAGAATAACTCCAATTAATTAATCCAATGTTAATTAACCACAACCATTGCATTAATTAATTCCACAATTAATAAACCATATCTAGCACATTAATTAATTCAGAAATTAATTAAACTTAATCATTGGATTAATTAATTCTACAATTAATTAGTCACACTCATATCGTTGATTAATTTCCACAATTAATTAATAACATTCATTTAATTGAATATTTTCACATCCCTAATAATTAATTAAACAATTGATTATTATTAATTCATAACTCAATAAATATATATTTTTATAACTAAATCAACTATTAATTATACCAAATATAAATTTAATGTTTTAGAAATTTACTCAATAATTAATTATCCACAATTCCACAATTTCTCAATTCCATAATTAATTATTTCACAAATATAGTTAATTAAATTTGGTAATTAAATTTCAAAAAATCTAGAAATTATAGAATATTAATACACATAATTGAAATCATGACTATGATATTTGAATAATAGACCAATAACCTCAATCATTAACAAAATACCATTCAATGGAAATCCCCAAAATTGGGTAGCACAATGATGTAGATCGGGATTTGGATTTAAAACCCAAAATCAAGATTACAAAAACAAGATCTTGTATATCTAGATCTATATATAAAATTCTAGATGTGAATTCATAGAATATATATCTAGACCTAGAAAAACATAGGATAATATCCCAACAAAATAATGAGAGAAGAATGGTGGATGAAAGGGAAAGAAACGAGATAGGATCCACTTATCAGGAGGGATGTAGATCATTGATCTAGGCATCGAATAACGAAGAAGGGAGGTGGATAATCCTCTTAATTCATCCAGAGAGCTCCAAAATCATTAAAGATGACCTAGGTATGAGTCAGGTCAATTTTGGAATAAAATGGGGGTTCAGGAAAATTTAAAACCAATTATCAGCATCAATTAATTCTCGCACACGTTCTGTTGGGAATGAGATCATGGTATTCTCTAACTATGCACCTCATTTATTCGGGTGCATGTTTCTCTTTTTAGGGTTCACAGTTTTCCAAACCTTGCACCGACTATGTGAATCCCCACAGCCAGAGTTCATATGGTTTATTGGGTTGGGTCACATGGTTTTCCTTAACCGTGATCCAACCGCGCCCTACCCCTTTTTCTTCCATTTTACTTAATTTTCACCAATACACACCAAAATATAAAACCCAAATGAAAATTACTAAAATAATGAAAAAATGTTACTTAAAAATAAAACCTATATATGCCACAATTGAGGGATATATAGGTCCCACCCATCATGGATATAATGAAATCATTACCCTTGGTTATCACATAACCACCATCCTTAGTTATAACATAACCACCATCAAATAATGAAAATCAAACATATTTATTCAACATGATAATAAAAGTTTTATCATATCATAACTCATTAATAGAAATGGGTTTCCTAAAAATTTCATCCTAATATAACATATGCAAACGAAACAGATTTCATAATAATTTCATCAAAGCATAACCCATGAAAAAATAATCAGGTTTTGTAATAATTTTATCATGTTATATCCCATTGAAGAGAAATGGGTTTCCAAGACATCTTATTATCATAAACATAAACCATGCATAGAGATAATAATAATGGTATCCTTGGAATGTGTCCCCAGAAAATCATAGGTAACATCAAAGGATGACATCATAGATGTAGAAGGATTTTGAAACCTCACTTGCTACATTTCATGAGGAAAATATCCTTTCCAGTTTGAAAAACAAATCAATGAATAAAACATTTCTGAGATAAATTTATTTAAAAATAACCTTCAAACATATAAAGGGGAATTTAAAATTATTTAAAACGTTTCTTAAGGAAAATATCCTTTTCATTTTGAAAATTACTTTTCTTATAACTAAAAATTCATTAAACATTTTGGAAACCCATTTCACTGAAAATAAAATTCTATACTTATAAATTAATCTTTAAAACGATTACCTAGTCATAATTGTGGAAAATATCATTCATGTTATTCATGTTAAAACAAAATTTCCTTTCATGATTTCATTAAAATCCAAATGTGAATTTTTGTAAAATTACATGAAGATTCTATATAAAAAACATTTTAAAAGTAAAATATGGGTAAAATTGAATTTAATATATACTTTTGAGAATTTTAAAACATTTTTTAAAAACATTTTTAGAAAAAATGGATATATAAAAAATATTCTTCTCAACTGAAGAGAGAAATAAAGCCATCTTACATTAAAAACGTTCTTCATGAATCATCAGTATATTAAAAGATGAAAATGAAGTTAAAACTCGGATTCTATGAAAATTACCAATGTAGAAAAAAATCATAAGTTTAATTAGATATTTATCATAATATTTTATCATCAAAAGCGTACTCATAAAAAATTATGATAAACAATGAGATTGCACCATAAAACTATTACCACTTTAATAAAATTGAATCATAAAACCAATAAAAAATAACATTAAATGAAACTGAAATTATCATTATAATGAATAAATTCATGATATTACATGTCAAAGAGGATGTATTTATACCTTATAAAATAAAATTGCTACATAGCAGGACATATGTCTCATAGAATGTAATTTGGGAAAAAATCCCATGCCAATTTACTAATATTTGGAATCATAAGCCCCAATAATGAATTTAGAAGAAAAATTAAATATCATTAAAATAAGTATATTATTGATCTATCATTTAAAAGGGGAATTATATACCCCATAAAAAATAAATTATTGGTAATTTCCATTTTTCTCACTGAAATAAAAGAGACTTGAAATCTATTACCTTAAGTGTTGATATCATTTATACACGTTCGAACCTCTAATATAATAAATATAAGATTATTATAAATATTTTAATAAAACATAAATATTTATATCAATAAAAATATGGTTTAAATATAAATTATTATTACCTATTTATTAATTTTTTTTGTCAAAATCAGGTTTTGGATAATAAACACTTTTCTTTTCATGTATGTTTTGATTTGTTATTTTTTGTCCTATTTTATTGATCATGTTTCCAAAATATGCAGAATGTTATCAAATAAATAAATATTATTTATAATTATCATATATATTTATAGTAATCTATAATATTTAGATATTAAAAATGAAATAAACTATTTATACAGATAGTAGGTCGTACGTACACATGAATATTGTTTCCATTTTATTGATATATTGAAAGAAAGAAAGGTAAATAATATATTAGCATTAAAAATCATTTTTATTTCATATATATATAATATGTTTATTTAAACCTATACTTATTACCTCTTATGTAATGTGTATGTGAAAAATTGATCACATCGCTTTGCAAGGTGGTAGTCTGTCATACACATGAGCATCGTTATCATATTCCCACGAAATAGAATGTTCAAAGTTATATGTGATATCATAATTTTATAAGTATATATATTTTAACAATACCATATATATTTATTTAATCTATACTTACAACCATTCAATTAAAATAGAAATGAAAAACATGTGACATTAGTTCACAAGAGGGTAGTCCTTCGTACACACAAATGTTGAATTTTTATACAATTTGATGGTAGTGAAGATGGATTTTGGTTATTATAGTAACATAAAAACATCTCAGTTTATAGTAGATAATTTTTTTATTTTATCATATTTGGAAATAATTAAAGGGGGTGGAAGATGAAATAAAACAAAATTTCATGTTAAATAATTTTTCCACTTCCTCGAAGACCCTCTTTAGCTTTACACCTAAAGCCTTCTTAGGAGATATTTATAAAAAAAATAACGCCTCTAGGATGATTTTATGGAAGTAATAAAATTATTCGGGTTGTTATTAGCAGAAACAATTGGTTTTGGTGGTGTTAAGCGGAGAGGGGATAGCGTGGCATTTTATAAATGTAGTGAGTGGCACACCTGTAATTATTGAAACAAAAAGGTGTACCCATGTTTTTCATGAGAAAAAAGTCTCTAAAATAGTAAATTATCAAAAATTATAAATTAAAATTCATAAATATATCCGTAAAATGGGTTTTTTTACAAGTTCCCAGATCATTTTACCCTTTGTATTTTTAGTTTATCCCCCATGTAAACCAATTGTAACCTTAACCGTAGTAATTAATTTTAACCATTTTTTCTATTCATTATTGTAAAAAACTAAACTAAAATTATTATAGAATATAATTTATTCATATTATAAATATAGAATCCATTTTTTTTAAATTCCATATACATAAGTGGTAAATTTTATTTTAAAATTAATCTCACACATGCAACGAAAAAGCAGTTTCCCAAAAAGAAATTTTTCAAATGTTTAAATCATATTTATAATAAAAATCAAAATGAAATTGATTTAAATGAAACAAATCGGATTTAATAGATATATGATTGAAAAAAATTATTTTTAAATCCATATAAATATAATTTTATGTTTTTAAATGCTTTAAAATAAAGGACAACTCTTAATAAAAAATAGTACTTTTAACTATACATTGGAAAATTTTATATTTTCCTAAAATTATCAAAAATTAAATAAGTTATAATTTTTACATGATTATTAAAAAATTGAATTCTATTTTTTAAAATAAATTTTAAAAAATTTTAAATGAAATTAAATGAGTGTGAAAAAAGGATACAAAACTACTTTTCAAAAAATACAGTTTTTAAGTGTTAAATTGGTTTTATTCTTCTCTCTTATCTACAAAAACAATTTGATTAATGTTAAACATTTTATTGAATATATAATATATAAATTTAATTAAAAAAATTCATATAATGTTATTCTTTAAATTTATTGATTAAAAATGGGTTTTTGTGTATGATAAATAGTTTTTCAGAAAAATATTTCATTTCTTTACAAATGTGTTATATTCTCATTTCCAATTAATTGGTCACAAAATAATTCATTATATATACAGGTGTAATCCATATATTTTCCTAATTTAGTTAATACTATTAATAAGAACTATTCCAATGGCTGGGTTATAAATAAATTTTAAAATGAAAATATTTCAACAGTATATAATGTTTCATTTAAACTCAGTGATTCTTGTAAATATTTCTAAACTGAGTATTGTTTGTAATGTAGGTTGTAACAAGCCACCGTTTTTTGAAAAAAAACAATTAAATTTTATATCTTCTATATTTTTCATTAAATTTAATATTATCATTACTGTGTGTTATATTTAACACCATGTTTAACTTGGGCTACATGCAACATTAGGTTAGTGTGTGTTGCAAATGACACTTATTTTTAATAAAACCACGATATATTAATAATATAGTTACTTAAGAGAAACCATTAAAAACTTGAAATTAAAATTATTTATATGAATAGTATTAAATAATTTGAAAATATTAATTTTAATGGTCTGAATTTAAGTTAACATATTGATAAAAAAATACTTAATTTTTAGTAAAGTCTCAATCTATATCGAAAAAAACTATTTTCTCAAAACAAATGTTTTTTGTTTCTTTATGTGAATATTAATAAAAAAAATTGTACACTTTTATAAAATAAATTTTATAAAATAAAAATCATTTTTTGAAATCATAATTTCAAAATTATCTTAAGGTGAATTTTTGGGATCTTTCAATGATTTTCATTTTTTGATGAATAGTATAAAATACTGAATTTTAATTCAAAAGTGCTATTTATCTTAAAAGATTTATAATGTAAAATTATATATTTAAATGGTTTTAAAGTTAAATTAGATAAATTCAACACAAATTAATCTAATTTAGGCAATTGGAATCAATTTCATATTGAATGTAGATAGAATAACAATTTAAACTTTTGAACATTGTCTCTTAAAATCTAAGTTTCTCCTCAAGTCTATGAGATTAAAATTAAATTAAAAAATTTCACTTATGTGAATTGAATTTGAAAAAATGGATTAAATATTTTGAATCAGAATAATCTTTAATTTATGATATGTTCATCTTATTTTTTAACCAAAATTAATAGAGTGCCACAAAAATTAATTATTGAGGTTATGGTAAATATGGGTTTACCAGGGGTCAAACTAAGATGAAAAGGGTTATAATTACATAAATATTAGTCCAAAACCCATTATATAGACATATCTAGTCCTATATGTCCTTATCCTCTATTTTATGAGTTTTTTGGGGAACATTTCCATTTATGTGGAATATATAATAATTTATGTAATGAAAAAAAAAATCCTTTCTTCCTTTTTATTTCTATAAAGCTTTGGGATAACAAAAAAACAATTTCAGTTTAGTTTTAAATATTTTTTTGAAATATAAATGAGTTTTTTCTATCATTATAATTTATTTAAATTTTTTATATGAATTAATTAATTTAAATGCATAATAAATACCAACAAAATAATTAATTTTCTAATAATTAACAAAAATAAATCTTACTAAAAATATTTTAAGGGAAGTAAATAGAAAGAATTATTGGCTCAAATTAATTTTTTAGATTGATATATCATTTAAAATAGGTTTTATCATAATAAATTCAAATTCCATTCTTTTATTGATTTTTTTGAATTAATAATTAAATTAATAATTTCTAGAATAAAATTAATGTTATTTTATAATAAAATATATTTGTTTAAATGATTTAAAATTACAGAAAAAACAATATTATTTCAAGTAATTATAAAATTTTAATAAATATCTTATACTTTCCATTAAATTACCATTTATTGTTTTATAATTACTATATTGATCATTTAATAGTAAAAACTCAATTAGCACGGTTAAGGGTAAAGTGGTATTATTCCGCATTACATTCACTTATGCTAAAAATAATTTCCAAAACACATAGTACTTATTATTTATAAATTAGATATCAAATATATAATAATTTTATCAAAATATTTTATAATTTACACTTTAATTTATTCTTAAGGATAAATTACCTGGGTTAGAAAACTAGTTACCGTAGTGAAAAACCAAAATGGTAAAAATAATGAAACCTGGTAGTTTAGTAATTAAATGATTAAAACATTTGTTTAATATTGTGTTGGAGTTTGGATAGACCATATCATCTACACGCACCATTAAGTATCTTTTTTATATCCACTTTATGTAATATTGATTTCCAAATAATGAATAATTTTTAGCATTTAAAGAATACATCTCTTCCTCAACTATAAACAGGAACTCACTCTCCTCTCTTGTTGACACTTATAATGTCATTTGGTTCAGACTATATCTAAAAAAATAACTTCCCAACATCCATAATTTTATCCTATAGGATTTATTTTTTTAATAAAGCTAATCTATAAAGGTTTTAGTGAAAACATATGGAGTATACATGAAGAAGACGTAAGGTTCTTCAATGAGAGCCTTTATATTATTTCTTTTTTACACCGCCTTAAATTCTTAGTATACCATATTTTTATTATAAAATAACTATATTAAATATATTTATATGTTTTTGAGTTAATTTTATAACCTAAAACCACACACGCTACCATAAAATTTGTTATGAAATCACTATTTGTGTGTACGGCGGACGACCGCCACGCAAACCGATATTGTTCATTTTCCAATTCCATCTCTTAAGGATTTTAATAATGATGTAAATAATGTTTATATATTATATTTATGATATTTTTGATATTTTGATGAATTTTTATTATTATATCACATTTACATTAATTATTTCCTATTTTTATGGTATACGAAAATGTCTTTCTTGTGTGAAGTGAACTACTACCTCGTAAAGTGGTGTGATCTGTTCGCACTTTACAATGAATATATTAAGGATGGATTTAAAAAAAATATTTGATATATATGAATTTAAAATGATAATATATTTATAATATACATATATATAACTTACTTTTATTTATTTCAATACGACAAGAAAATGGAAATAGTGTTCATGTGTACGTGCGGTATACCGACTGCATGAACAATGTATTTCATTTAATATCACTAAATATAATGGATTACTCTAAAAACATATATAATGAATATATATTTTATTTATATCATTTTTTACATTCTTAAAATGATTAAATCCTAATTCATGTAATAGGACTCGGAATAAAAAATCAAAACAAATACGAAAATAAATTACTTATAACCTGAAACATGACTTAAAGATGAAATTGTTAATAAATGGGTAATAAAATGTCAAAATAAAATAATATATGGTATGATATATATTAATATGGTTTTATAATATATTTATAAAAAATACATTTATTATACAATAGTATTGAATGAGTACGATGGAAGTCAATACTAAATTTAAGAGATTATTGTCTCACTATTATTTTCAGTGAGAAAAATTCTATATTCACTACATATTTATTTTATGTGGTGTATATAATTTTCATGAATCTATTTCATTACAATTATACTTAATATTCTTGGTATTTACATACCAATTTGATTATCTCTCCTTCATCGGTATTATGATTCATAATTTATCAAAAATGGTAAGGGGATTTCTTGTCATTCTTTTATTTCTGAGAAACTTGTGCCATATTCACTACACGTTTCTTTTTTGTGGTGTATATAAACCCAGTTTGTTATGTAATATAATTAATTCATAAAAAATAATGGAATTTAATGGTTAATTTTATGAAATTTCATCATGGGTCTTATAATTCAAGGTTAACAAAGTGTTAATAATTTTGTGCAACAACCTCACTCTTTATCATGATTGTTTACGATTATGCTTCCAATGATAAATTATTATGATCCATATCTCAATAATTATCATTAGTTTTCTTATAATATGGCCATTAATGGTATTTTTAGTTAATGGCATCACTTTCCCACTCTGTAGTCCTTAAAATTATTAATAAAATGTTTTTTAGAAAAATCAACATTATTTCTCTCTTTGGTCCAAGATCTATTTTCTTCCAAAATAATGTTTTCTAAAAATGTGTTCAAAAATGTTCTAGTAACCTCTTATGATTTTTATTTGAATTTTTTTTCTCGTGATTTAGTTATTATAAAAACTTTTATAAAGTAATATTCATGTCATTTAATAAAAAATTCCATATTTTTCTTTTACTGAAAATGTGAATGGAATCTTCTCTTTAATGTGTATATAAGGAATGAAATTTTCCAACGTCATAAACAATAATTTATTTTGTGATTCAATTATAATTTTTCAGGGTTATTTTCAAAAAAAAAGGTTTTAAAATGTTTAATGTTTTAAAAATAATTTTTCAGAGTAGAAAGAATATTTTCCTCATGAAATATTTAAAATGACCTTAAAAAATTATTTTCTTTCTAATATGGCATATGTTAGTGTTACCTATGCCTTACTAAGGATATGATCCAATAATAACATTAATATTATTTCAATTAATATTTCATTTTTTTACAAAAGGGTATTTTTGAAGCCTACTTATTTTCTATGGTTAAGATATAATTAAGTTTTTAGGTTACACATTTCAATTCATATTTTATGATATGATGAAATGTTTATGACACCCATTTAGTTTCATGGGTTATGATATGATGAAATTTTTATTATTTCCATTTCATTTCATGAGTTGTGATATGATAAATGACCATGATCTTTAATCATACAATAATGTGGTTTTCATTATGTGATGGGTGGGACCTATATCTCCCTCCAATGAATTGGGTAAAGATAAATTCTTTATAGTAATAGAGGGGATATGGGTGGTTATCTAAAGCCTGAAAATAAGGTTACAAAGGTGGTCATCCCAATCTTGAAGCAGGTACATGGGTGGTTATCTCAATCCTAACTTGTTATGAATGTCTTGGTGGGTATCCTTGACATAATATTTTCTATTCTTAAGTGTATTCCACAAATCTATGTCTTATGAAAATGTTATTCTCTCATGGATCAGGTTCTTTGATTATCTTATGATTAATGTCTTATAAACTACCAATATTTATTATATGACACTATATTAAGATCTTTTATACGAAAGATATAGATTTAAAATGTTATAATCTTATCATACCATTATTTTCATCTAATATATACGTATGTCCATTTCTTACCCTTAATAGTCATCTGATATCATCCTTTTTTATGTTTCCTTTTCCCCGTTCTATGAAAAATGGTTTTATGTATGAGTATTAAAGGAAAAGTTATTTATAGGATACAATTAAGATCTTTCTTGTATTAAGAATATTATGTTATATGTTTCCAAAGATACTAAACTATTATGGTCCTTAGGTATGTATTTATATAATATTATGATTATTTATCTAAAAGGAAGTAATATCCTTGTATGAGAACCCTGGTTTAATGTAGTTGGTATCATATGAAAGGATTAGTTAACCATTAGAAACTAGAATGAGAAAACATTAGTGATATACCTTGGGATATTTATAAGTTTAATTTTAGGTATTTATCTAAGTATTAGTACAAGGACGAGTCAAATTATAGGATAATTTTATGCTATTTCAGTAAAGGATATAGCTTGTGGTCTTCAAAAATTACATCTCTGTCTGGATACTACAAGTGGATGTGGTTCTTGAATAGATACACCTATGGGTAACAACCCTGAAAACATTGAATTGATCTAGACTCAATCAGAAAATAGTGTATAAAATGGTCCTAGATATACATCTAGTTTAATGCTCCTAGAGGTGTAAATATTAAAATGTTATAAACTCTTTACAAACCATCAGGGAGGATTTAAATAGAATATGACTATTGATGAACTAGAATAATCTATAAGTGTCATATATTAAAAATAATGTTTCAATATTTATATGTCCTATATGTTATTTTTCCTGTTTATGTGGTTTTCTGCTATGATTATTGTTTTTTCCATGATGATTTTTGGATTTATTGAATGGTGGGAAACTGAAGGAACGAGGTTAACATTGAATGTGATGGATAATGTTTTGATGATAAATCAAATGAGATGATTAATATAGTGTAGTAAATTTTCATTATTCCTATTGTTTTTAATGGAACTTGATTAAAAACATGTAACTTCACCAACTCTCGAAATCCCCAAATAATAGAAGTAAAGAACTCGCTAAGAGATGAGGTAATAGATACCATGGAAGAATGAGGATTCGGTCTCTTTTATGCCATGAAATTGGAATGAAACACCCAACTAGAAGTCTTATATGAATGGTAATATGTTTTGACTATGGAAAAGAATGAAATAAATAAAATAACTACAAAGGTAAAATGAAAAGTTTAGTTAATAGAATGGCTGTGAATATTGTTCTTCATTGGTATTATCAATGGATGATTCCTTTAAATGTGGAAATTATGGGCATTATGAAAATAAATTTCCAATGGGGAAATATAATAAAGAGAATCAGTGAGGTGGTATGAGTATTGCTTATACTACCAATGATTAAGAGAATACAAATTATATATGAAATGAAATAGGAATTAAATAATAAGATAATGAATATTAGTCAATGGGATAATAAGGTAATGGGATGAATAAAGCATTTATGTGTTGGAATTAAAATATTATGTTATATGAATCATGAAATATATAATTATTTATCAGTATAATTTTTTAATTAAGGATTTTAATGATTATATTGAATGATGGACTAGAAAAGTGATTTAATGTAAAGGTAATATATTATGAAAAATGCATAATTAAGGGATGATAACACTTAATATGTTTTTTACGTTTAGATTATGATTTTGGTATAAAGAGATAATTGATATGGATAAAGTAAATTGCATAGTACTGATTAACATGAAATTTCATATGTATTTTTTGATAAATAGGTTTATGCTATCATTGATGGATTTTAGATCCTTTTTCGGTTAAAGGGATATGTCCAATAATAGGTTTTTATGTAAGGAATAATGAATCATTTATGTATTCAATATAGTAATTCATGGTATTACCATGTTTATAAAGAATACATGATATAGTTACTCACATGTTTTTTATGTGAAATTAAAGAGCCAAATTATGAAATATGTGGGGATTAATATCAAGTTAATTTTATGAAGTTTAGTAACCTTCATTATAACATTTAACTTTTTAAAGGGTTGTAAGGATTACAATTTTTGAATCATTTTAACTTATTTGGATGATGGTTCAGATATTACTTCACCATATGAGGATTTATTCATACTAGATTACCTATGATAACCATTTTGATAGACATAATGAATTATCATTCTACTTATTGAAATTATGATCTGATTAGTGATTCAAACATAAAAAATTCAACTTCATTTCTTAGAGTAAGATATGAAGTTAAAATTGATTAAGGCACAACGAATGGATGATATTGTTCATATGAAATTGAATTAAATCAACTAAGTACATGAAAATTATTCAACTTTGGTAAAATAATCTTGAAATAAAATGTTGTCCTCATATCATCATTTTGTGATGATATCAATGACTGTGCTCGCACCTATTTATTTTATGGTTATTCCATCATTAACCTTTACTATATCATCAACATTATAGTAATAAATGTTCTCTATCACTCTCTATCAATTTTTGGGAATTAAATGTTTATTCTATGTCCATGTCTTCACATTCAACCTATGTTATCCTATTAGGAAACCAAACATGAGTTATTCCAGATGAATGACAGAAATCCATTTCATATTTTCCAGAAAATGTTTTATTAAAACTATTTTTGATTTGTGTTTCTATGAAGGAACTTTTAAATGTTAAATATTTGATGACCAAGATTAATTTTGTGGTAAAAATCATTTTAAGGTGGCTAGAATGTAACACCATGAGATTTCTTGAAATATTTTTTTCAAAGAAAAATTAATCTTCTCTATAATTTTTTAAAAAACATAATATTGAGTTTATATTATTTTAAAAGAAACACCAAGTTAACCTTGTGCTACATGAAACACTTGGTGAACATGCATTGCACAAGATAATGAGTTTTAACAGAACCACAATATATCAATAATATAGTTATTTAAACTTGATTTTTATAAACATTCTATTATACTTAGTGAGATTAATATAAATAGAAAATTTTAAATATTATTTTTAATGTTTTTACATAACAGAAATATATTTATAAAAGTAAAAAAATTTGGAAAATTCTTTATATGTTTCAAAAGTACTATTTTCACACAAAAAATATTTTTGTTAATTTTTGTGAAAAATAAAAAAATTGAAAATTTAAGATAATTAATTTGAAAAAATAAAATTCATTTCATACAATAAAATTATAAAAATTATCATAGGGTGATTTTTTTTATCAAAATTATAATTTTATAATGAATAGTAAAAATTAATTAATTTTAATAGAAAACTACATTTTTTTAAATAATTTATAATTTTATGTTAGATTTTTAAACGGTATTAAATTTTAATTAGTTCAATTATACATCTAGTAATTTAATTTAGGAAACTAGAATTAATATCATATTGAATTTAGATCTAAAAATATTTAAAACTTTTGAACAATTTCTCTTAAAAGCATGTTTTATCATAACATCTATAGGATTAATTTTAAATTAAAAATTTTAAATTATGTGATTTTAATTTGGAATTAGGGATTCCATGTTTTTAATCAGAATAATTTTTAATTTCAATTATGTTCTTCTTAATGTTTTACCAAAGTTAACAGTGAATGTAGTAAAAACTAATTACTGAGGTTAAGGAAAAAATGGGTTTATATGGGGCTAAACTAAGAAGAAAATGGTTAAAATGAACTAAAAATTTATCCAAACCCCATTTTATTAATATACTTCAACCGTTATGACCTTATGATCAATTTTTATGAGTTTTTGGGGAATGTTTTTATGAAAGTGACCTATATAGTTTGTTAATCAAATATTAATACAAAAAGGAACCTTTCTTCCTTTTATTTTTTATAATGATTTGGGATATCATTAAAAACAATATATGTTTTGTTATAAATATTATTCTGGTTGATATATTATTTTTTCTATCAATATAATTTATTTTAATTTTTTTAGATGAATTAATTACTTTAAAAACTTAAGAAACACCAATTTAGTGATTATTTAGTAAATAATTACCTAAAATAAATGATACTAAAAATATTAAAAGTAAATTAAATTTAAGGAATTATATTCATCAATTAATTTTTTTGAGGAAAAATTAGGTTACATGGGTTTTAACATAATATTTTATAATTCCATCCTAGTAATAATTTTTTTAAATTCCAATTAAATTAATAATGTCAATATTGGCATTAATGTTATTTTAAAATAAATGATAATTTATTAAATGATTTAAAATTACCAAAAATTAAATATTATTACAAGTGATTTTTAAATGTTACTAATTATATAATATTTTCCATTAATGAAAAAAATATATTTAATAATGAATATATTTACCATTAAATTTTAAAAACTCGGTTAGCATGGTTAAGGTTAAAGCTGTATTTTTACACGTTACATGAACTTGTGTTAAAATTAATTTCCCACACACATAATATTTATAATTTAAAATTTATATATCATATTTAGAATAATTTGGTCCAAGTTATCGAATAAACCTCAATTTAATTTTCTAATAAATGATAAATTACCTATGATATAGAACTAGTTACCGTAGTGAAAACCCAAAATGGTAAAAATAAGTAAACGTAGAAGTTAAGGAATAAAATTGTTAAAAAATGAGTGTAATTGTGTATTGTAGGTTTTTATTGATCATATCACACCTTAAAACCTTTAATAATCATACTCGTATCCACTTTATATACTATTTACCTCCCAATGGTGAATACTTTAAGTATTTATAGGAATGCCCCTCATACTCAACTATAAAAGGGAACTCATTCTTCTCCCTTTCCACACCACTCAAGCCATTTGGATCACCCAAGATTTACCCAAATAAAATTCAAAATTCCCTTCCCTCATCATAAAATTATTATTTTTTCATCTATTCAACCTATTAAGTTTTTAGTAGAAACCTATAGAGGATATTTGAATTGGTAATATTCTTCATTGTGTGTCTTTATTTTATTTCATTGTCGACCCCCTTAAATTATTATTATACAATTAATATATTACAACATTAGTATATTATATATAAATATATTTTTTTATCTTATGGATATGACCTATGAACGTACACACTTCCATCAAATGGGTTATGAAATAGTTGTTTCTGTGTACGATGAACTACCACCTCACGAACCAATGTCCTTTTTTCATTACCACCTCTCATGGTAGGTCATAATGATAGAAATACTATAATTATTTGATATTAATTATATTTATGTCATTATTATTCATTAATAATTATAATATCACACATACCTTCTTGATTTCTAGTTTGTGAGAAAATGATAATGCTGCTCTTGTGTACAGAGAACTATCTTCTCGCAAAGCGATGTAATTTTTTCAATATTTACATGGAATGTATTAGGGATGGGTTTAATAAATATATTTCACATATATGGAATAAAATTTTTACCAGAATTATTATATAAATATATATAGTTTACTTTTATTTCATTTAGTATGCTAAGAAAATGGAAACAGCATTCATGTGTACGTACAGCCTACCGTCTCCACAAACAGTGTATTTCATTTCATATCAATAAATTTTACGGATTTCTATAAAAAAATATATACTAAATATATATTATATTTTTCTCATTGTTTAAATTTTTTATATGATGGAATAATCATCAATTAATAGGACCAATAATAAAAATTCAAAACATATATGAAAAAAAGTTATTATTACTTAAATCACAACTTCAACAAGAATTTTTTAATAGTCATGCTACAAAAGGTCAAAAAATAATATAAGGTATGATATATTTTATATTTTAATCAAATGGATTTATAATAAACATATATTTATTATACAGGCGGTTTTAACGATTATGACGAAAGTTAAGACTTAAAGTAATGGATTTTCATCCCAATTTTATTTTTTGTGAGACAATTTTCATATTCACACATGTTTATTTTATGTGGTGTATATAATAACCATTAAATTGTTTTATGATTATTATAATTAATAATATTTGTATTTACATATCTATTTTAGTATTTATCTATCATTGTGTTTATGGTTTAAATGTTACCGAAATAGTTAGTGGATTTTTAGTCACACATTTATTTTTGAGAGACTTATTCCATATTCACCACTCAGATTTTTTTAATATATATAAAACCCCTTTTAAATGTAATATCATTAATTTATTCATCCTAATTATTTATTATGTTTCGTTTTATATTATTCCTATATGGTTATTATGATTCAAGGTGGCCAATGTGGTAATGATTGTATGTTACAATATCACTGTTTATCAAGATTGTTTATAATTATGCTTAAAATGAAAAAATACTATGATACATCTCTCAATAATTCTCACGAATTATATTCTCCTATAATAATTAATAAAATTTTCATGTAATGGTACCATTTTTTCACTCTTTGGTACATAGAATGTAAGGACCTGAACTATTATAAATAAAATTCTTCTTGTGGTTTAATTAAATGTCTTATTATGTATTATGGTTATAGAAAAAAAAAGAAATTATTTTGTTTTATTATATACTCTTGGATTAAAACTAATGATAAACATCATAACTATTGATTATATTTCAATTTAATATTAATCATATGGTTAGTATACACATGGGGTTTTAACAAATCCAATTGACATAGACAAATGATGTGATGGCCTAAACCTGTAAGATTTTACCCTATAAATCCCATTTATCAAAGATTTCAAGGGAGATAATCATAGTAATTTTCCGTTGATGAATATCAAGATGTGATCCAAAAACATAAGAATGATAAGGACGATTTATATTGGAAGTTCAAGCTCATTAAGATCACAACCCAAACCATGTACATCTAACTACAACATAAAAGGCTCACAATCATACACCTTACTATTAGAGAGTTTTATAGTGTATTAGTGGGATATGTATCAAGACTATAGTAATATGAATATGTATAAATTTTTTTTAATATAAAAATTAATATATTCCATTACTATTATTTTTACATTATTAATATTTTTTATTTTGATACAATAAAAAAACATATAGTGTTTTTAGGACATTTTCAAATTTAATTAAAGAATTTATTTTGATGAATAAATGTATTTTTTATATATATAATACATTAATAAAATATTTTTATTAAATAATATTTCTTAAATATAAACTGTCATATAATATTTTATGAAATCAAATGTATTTTAGTCAAAAGTAATTTTTTAAGGGTGTGAAAACTATAATTATCAAAAAAAATCCAACATTTCTCAATAAATGTCGATTATGATTTTAAAAGTTAAAATAGACATAATTTTAAAAATTATTTTGATAAAATGAATATTATTTTCTATATCAGAATCTCTAAATTATCCAATGTAGAACTTTTCATAATTTTCAAATATAGTCAAATTTTTGCGTAAAAATTAAATACTATATAATTATATGGAGAGTATTGTGACATCATAATGACCCAAAAATTATTTGATAAATAATATAATGGTTATCCAAGACCAAATATATGTTTTTACTTTAAAATAATTTGATTTATTTTTATTTTATTAATTTTTTAAATCCTTTATGATTCCTACAAAACTGTTAATATATTTTAAAGTATTAAAACCATTTTATTAAGAGTATGACTCACTTTTACATGGAAAAGGGTATTATTTTATTAAATATGGACCTTGGACTTATAAAATATTAAAAACCACTCCAATTTAATAGAAACCAAGGACAAAAACCATGGTAAGGTTTTTGTTTTTGGGAATCTTAATCTATATAGTCCAAAACCTATGTTTATGAAATGTTATAGAATTCCACACTCATTTCCTATATAAACCAACCCAATATCCCATTAATCATCACTAAAAAACTTTTATCATGTTCGTACTCTTCCTTGACCTTTCTATAGTCCTCCTAATGTATATCAAAGATCTCAATAATCTCCTCACAATCATTTGGAGTCACACACTCAAGTAAGGGATCCATTCCGTCTCTCCTATATTCGTGTTTCTTTATTATCCTATGACTTATATTTAAGATTCCTATTGATGGGATATGTTTTTCAATGTCCCATTTACTATTAATTTTATTTAAAAATTCTTAGAGACCCATTTATCTCTCATGAACCAATTTTATGAATTTTTATGTGACGTTGGTATGTTTTCGAAATTCCACCATGATTTACCATGCCAAAAAATTGTGTAGTAAATACCTGTAACCATTTCCTATCATGGGTGTTTTCCTTTATACAAATATTATTATTTATTGTGGGATTACATGTATTTATTCCACATTACATTATCATGGAATAAAATTTTATGATAAAAGATTCCATGTTTTATGATCGTTTTGATACAATAAAGCATTAGAATAAAGTGAATATAACAGGTGCGCCTGGAATTATATATTGCTCCAATACATTGGGTAAAGTTTTTTCCTCATGAGAAATTATGAAATGGATTAATGAGTGAATATAATCTATCATTGGTATTTTTAATCATGATTTTTTGGAAGTTATTCTTTATCTATGTTTATGATGCATTATTTTAAGTTGTTTCCACATTTCCCATGTTTCCTTTATTATTATCTCATTATATCATGCCTCAATATTCATGTTTATGATTCTCACTCATTTTAGGGCCCATTTATATGTCTATTGTCTAACATGTATTACTTTTTTTATGTTATTCCATGTTTATTCTCTTACTAGGATTTATAGTTCACCCCTTTTTTATATATGTCCCCAGGTTATCCCATGAAGTTTTCTGTATGAAGGCATAATATGATCATGTTAAGGAATATTTCTATAAATATAATGTTTTCCCTATTTTAAGTTTTTATTTAATGTACCCAATTTAAAAATTCACAATAATTATTGATATTTTAGGTTTATTAAGTGTAATATTATGTAATAAATCATGTATTGAAGTTTAATAAAGAAAAGGGTCATTATAGTTGGTATCAAAGGAAATGTTTAGTAAATTTTGGGATTATGACTAGAAAACTCTAGTTAAAGTCGTAGAAATAAAACTAAGTAAGAGAAAACAGTCCTAAATTTTGGTAATTATATATTAAGTGGATTATAAATAAAATACAGTCCATCAAGATTCTACAAGTGGATGTGGCTCTGGCACTGGTGTACATAGGGGTAAAACCCATAAACCCCATGTTGAGCTAGACTTGATGGGGAGATGGTGCATGAAAATGGTCCTTATTATAAACTTTTTTTGACACTCCGTAGGGATACTATTTTGATAATTCATGAGCTCATTATAAACAACTATTAAGGGATCAAAAAATACCCATAAGAATATATGTTAAGAAATAGATCAAGGATAACATAGATTGAAAACTAGAAATTCTTATCTTAAATAAACACATGTAATTTATAAGTTATATCTTTAATTTAATTGGATTCCCATTTTTTTTTGTTTAATAGTTTAAAAATACTAATCCTTTATTTTCCCTTCAATAAAGAAAATGCTTATAAATTGGATGAATCATGTAAACAATCAATGCGGCTTGTAATGTGATGATTACACCAACGATATTCCCAATAAAGAAGGGAGAGGGAATCTCAAAATTTATGATGATACTATCTCACCTTACACGTGTTTTGAATAGAAACCTAGTTTAGGAAGAGTTCCAAAATAATCCCAAGAAAGGAAAGGCTACAATTGATTCCTTTAAGCGAATAAAGGCCTATAACTTTTAATACATCATATGATACATTAATCAAGGAAAAATGGATCAAATACATTTAGAATATCATATCCATCCTTTAAAACTACAATAATGTGAAATGTTTTTTAATGACCATCCAATTCTCATTGGCTTGAGAGTACAACAAGTCATTACTAGGCCTTAAGTGACATCCCCAAGATGCCAAAGGATGGAAATAAATGATTAAGTGTTTCAAAAACAAGGGTGGGACGATTTACACTTTAGTAAATAAACAAATAAACCTACCAACCATAACAAAACATTCAATATATGATTCATAAACAAATTAAAGACAACTCAACAACTTCATGCACTCAAAACCACATCAAAGTAAGCAACAATGAAAGGATAACCATGTATCATAGTACACATTGGATAAACTATACAAGACTCTCCAAATAACTCAAGACTCCATGATCCACATGATCCAGGACCCAAATTCCCCGAATAGCCCAACATCACAAGGTAGTTCTAAACTAGTGCGAAAAAATTACCTTTTCCCCTGTCCCGGACGATAGCATCTGCAAAATCACTAAAGTGCCAATGAAGGGGTGAGTATAAAACTCAGTAGGTTTTCCCCAATGACTTCCCTACTAATTCTAATTAGATAGAAGAGTTATAAACAATTATATAAAATGGATTATATAAAAAAATTTCTCAAAAGAAATTTATAACTAAATATAAACAAGTTTCCAAAACCATTCCTTACCAAAACCATTCAAGTGCAATTGATACCAATTTTTCCAGCAAGATATTTTTATAGAAAAATAACCAAAAAATATTTAGAAACATATCCCAATATCCATATATTGTCATACCCAACCATTAATCAAACCCATTAAACCAACCATGCATGCTACGTTATAAAAATTCCATACTCATGAGCGGTTTCTCGTCGATCTACCGAGTCGTCACAAGGTAGTTGTTTCCCATGTGCCATTAATCCTTTGGCACCGAGCACAAGGTCATATTTAAACCAATCCCCATATATGAAATTCCAATGTGCAATTAAACTTTTGTCACCATGTACAAGGTCATATTTCAACCATGCCCTGTATATGAAATATTAACACACAACAAAAATGACAAACGATCAAGCCGAAATAAACATTTCAATAAAAATACCTTTTTATTGAAAACTATTTCTGTCAAAACCGTTTCAATGACAAAACCTTTCAACTCCAAATTAGTTAAATGAAACTCTGTTTTTATTAAAAACCATTTCTATAGAAAACACTTTTTTCATCAACCATTTAGCAATTACAGATAATCCATAATTTAAAATAATCATTTTAAATTAAACCCCCTTTTACACAATTATTCCCCAAGAACCCACAATTTCACAAAAACCATAAATCATCACAAATGAATATTTTTACATTCATTTCACAATAAATAAACCAATTTGAATCTAAGACAATCTATTCTAGAAAAAGGAGTCATGATAGAAGCCACCTACCTTGATGGTTTTGACGAAACTTTAACCATTGGTGAAGAACGCACAAGGAAGCGGGTCAATTATCTAATAGTGGACATAGATATCTTATTCTCACAAGATCATGACTCAACATTGAAATACTTGGAATCCAAAAACGAAGATCTACATAATTTATGTTCAGATTAGAGAAAGAATGGAGATCAGAGAAGTAGATCTAAGAAGATCTATGAAAACATGACAAATCCATAATGAATGGTGACATACCTCAATGATCGGACTCAAAATCACCAAGGGAAAGATCCGGAATGACTTAAACTCTTTTGGGGAGGGTTATCCAGCCTTCTAGGGAGATTAATCTCAAATTAAGGGTATTTGGAAGCCAAAAAGAAATAAATAGAGAAAAAACGAGTAAGATCCTAGAAAATAGGATCTTGATTTGACCTCTACGCAATATTTGACCACACGGTTTGCACCAACCATGTATGGATCATGAAACCTTCCTTAATGTTGCAAAACTCCCTGAAAACCCCAAAAATTCTTCCATCCTTCACCTTTACCCCTTTTATGGGAAAATCCTAATTTAGGAAAACACCCCACTTTATGGAAACAACACACTTTATAGAAACACCCCACTTTATGGAAACTATCTATATTATGGAAACTATATATTTTATGAAAACTCTCTATTTTATGGAAACTCTCTCTTTTATGAGAACTCTCTATTTTATGGAAACTTTATACTTTATGGAAACCCAATCAAAGGCACAACAATTAAAAAACATGAGGAAAGGGGGTTATGTACCAGAAACTGCGAGTACTACATTCTCCCCAACATTGGTATTTCCATCCTCAGAAAGTAGAAATCCCTTGCTGGCCAAAAAGAGTTTCTGCCACTGCTCTTTAATTTCCTTCTCATGTTCCCAAGTCTCTTCCTAAATCTGTCCATGTTTCCACAAAACCTGCACTAGGACAATTATTTTCCCATACATAACTTTCTCTTGACATTCCATGATCCGCACTGGAATATATACCAGTGATGCATTCGGTTCTAGATCCATGTGATCCCATCTAATCGCATAGTTAAGATCAGGGTGATATTTTTCAACTGGGGTACATGGAACACATTATCCACCAAATTAAACCGTGTTGGTAATGACAACCGATATTCCACCTCTCCAAACCGTTTCAGTATCTCAAAAGGACCAATGTATCTAGGAGATAACATTCCATGCTTCTCGAAAAGATGATGTCAAATTCTTGGAGATATCCTCAACAAGACATGATCACCCACAACAAATGACAACGGTCTTCGAAGGTGATCTTTATAAGATTTCTGAAGACTCTGAGTTGTCTCCATCCTCTTTCTAATCATCTAGATCTTCTCGGTTTTGTATTGGACAAGGCTTGGCCCGACTAGTGAAGTTACACCCATTTCCAATCAATATAATTGAGAACAACAAGGAAGCCCGTACAATGCTTCAAACAGAGTCATGTGTATTGAGGCTTGATAGCTGTTATTGTATGAGAACTCCACTAAGGATATATGATCCTCCCATAAGAAACAAAAATTCATTACACAATCCCGCAACATGTCTTCCAACATTTTTATCATCTGCTTGGATTTCCCATTCATTTGAGGATGATACACGGTGCTCATAGTCAACTGAGTTCCAAGGGCTTGTTGTAATGATTTCACAAAATGAGATGTGAACCTCAAGTCTTTATCTGAGAATATTGACATTGGTACACCATGCCTCTTTACCACTTCTCATATATATATTTTTGAAGGATCCTCCACCGTATGAGTTTCACGAATAGGGATGAAATGGGATGAATTGGTTATAAGAACCACTATAACCCAAATGGCATCGTGTTTCCAGACCGTTCTTGGAAGACCTGTAGAAAATCCATTTCCATATGATCTCATTTCCACACTAGAATGGGAAAAGATTATAACATACCAGCTGGTCTCTGATGCTCTACTTTAACTTTCTGACAAGTTAAGCACTGTGAGACGAACTTGTCCACCTTCATTTTCATGCCGCTCCACCAAAATTACGCCTTCAATGCCTTATATATTTTCTGTGTACATGGATATACAACACATCTTGAATGGTGGTAATTATGAAGGAGTTGTTCTAGATAGACAATAGGTACAACCATCCAATCTCTGAAAAACAAAACTAAAACCCCATCAAGTTTCCTGCCCTTAATATTCTACCCACCATTGAGTTTTGAAATTACAACCATACATTATGCATCAGATGTTTGTGCCTCTTTCATCATTTTTACTAAATCAGGAATAAGCGTATAACAAAATAAAACCACAAAATCACCACGGTCTTCCCATTCCACATGCATGTCAGTTAAGACCGACATCAACTACCATTCATCTGATGCTTCTTTTGAAAACCGAGTATATAAATTTCTACTCAATGCATCTGCTACCGAATTTCATTTCCTTGGTGTGTACATTAAGTCAAAGTCAAACATTTGGAGACACTCTGTCGATCTACTTTACCTTAGATTCAAATATTTCTGTGAGAAAATGTGTTTCATGATTTTTTGATCCGTAGACACAGTAAATTTCTCACTAAAGAGATAATGTCTCCATGTTTTAAAAGCATGTACGACTGCAGCTAAATCCACATCATGTGTTGGTTAATTATTCTCATGGACCCTCAACTGCCTTGAACCATAAACAACCACGTGATCTATTTTCTTGATAAAACAGCCTAAACTTGATCCTGAAGCATCAAAATACAAAACATACCCCTATCCTAATTCTTGAAAGTTCAAGATATGTGCCGATGTAAGCAGAAATTTCTATTCTGGGAAAGAATTCTAACATTCCTTCATCCATTGTAATGGATCATTCTTCTTTGTCAGAGCTGTCATTGGTGAATCTAGTCATGAGAAATCACGCACAAACTGACTGTTGTTACCAGATAGACCAAGAAAACTTCATATCTTGAACATGTTCTTCGGTTATTGCCAAGAGATAACAGCTTCTATCTTTTCATGATCAACAGAAACACCTTTCTCATAAATGACATGTCCAAGGAAACATACTTCTTGTATAAAAAATCACACTTTGATAATTTGGAATACAAACGATGATCTCTCAAGATTTGTAACTTTGATTCCAGGTGCACCTCATGATCAGTCCTTGTCTTTTAATAGACTAAAATGTCTTTCACAAACACCACAATAAAATAATTTAGATATTTTTGAAATATTTGATTCATCAATTCCATCAAGACTGCTAGTGAATTCATTGGACCGAAAGGAATGACAACATATTCATAGTGTCCACATCTACTTCTGAAAGATGTCTTTGGAATGTCCACTTTTCGAACACTCAATTAGTGATATCCGGATCGCATGTCAATATTGTAGAACCACTGAGCTCCCCTTAATTGATTTAATAGATCATAAACACGTATAATTGGATATCTATTCTTTATAGTAACTTGGTTAAGCATACGATAATCAACACACAGCTACAGAGTTCCATCTTCCTTATTCACAAAAAAAACTGGTGTTGCCCATGGATACGTACTTGGTCAAATGAAACCCTTTCTTTCCAGCTCCTTTAACTGCACTTTCAATTCCTATAACTCTATTGGCAACATCCTATAATATGGATAGGAAATAGTACTGGTCCCCGGAAGGAGATCAATCATAAACTCCACTTCCCTTAGAGGTGGTAACCCTGAGAAGTTATTGGGAAAGACATCTGGAAATTGATCCACAATAGTTGGAAAAATATTTTCCTCGATCGTTTCCATTTATGCCAAAGTCAATTCAGCAAATTGGTAAGATATTATTCCCACCATTGGTTCCCACAAGCTCTTTTAACCTTTTTTTACAATCCTCTCTCCTCTAAAGATATGCTCGATGCCGTCCTCAGTCATGAACTAATTTTTCTACTATAACAGTCGATTTGATCCTTGAACGTTGTTATCCAATCCATACACAGGATTACATCATAGACATCCATACCCAACATCGAAAAGTCTCATTTTATATCAGCTCCATCAAAAGTTATAGCGCATTATCTACACACAAAGGCTTGACATTATGTTTCACCCAGAGGACATTGTAGTTTCCAAACAGAAGGAATCATTTCTAGTTTTAAACATAGCATGTCACCAGCACGATAAGCAATGAAGGAATATGATGCACCAGTATAAAACATCACTTGCACAGAGGTAGAATTCAAAATAATCGTACCTCTCACTGCAGATGGTGTATCCTGATCATTGAAAATCATCTACTCCGCTCCATATAATTGCTTCTTCAATATATTGTTCTCCTTGTTTCCTTGCTGAGGTTGCTAAGTTGAAGAGTCATGGTATTTCTAGAATCATCAGTGCTAGCTCTGCTCTGCTGATGAGACTAATTCTGCTATCCTCATCCAGTCAAAGAATATGATTCTTGCAATAGCTGAGAAGTGTCTCGAGCACCTAACCTTAGAGCACTACAACAATAGCACTGAAGATTTACTATCTTGTTATAATTATGACATTCTCTATGTTTTGATGTAGAAACTCACTTTATGTAGTCAAGAGAAACACATTGGAAATAACCTGTTTTTCTCTGGGGTTGTGGATAAAGGTTTACTGATCCATCCGTCGGGCTATGATTTCCACTTTCACCATGGAAATAAGTGTCCCCTTTCCTATTATTCCCAGCGGTTGAGTTCACACCATTTCCTATATGTATAATAATGCCTCCTCCCATAGATCTGGAGATATCACATTCAGCCAAAGTCACTCTGTTCACCATCTCATTATAGTCTATAAGACAAAGTACTGTAATCTTTGATCGAATCTCCAATCGTAGCCTTGATTCAAAGATGTGTGCCTTCAAAGAGGCACTTGTCGTGACTTCTGGTGCAAAGCGTAAGTTCATGAAATGAGTAACATACTCTGTGACAGAGAGACTCTCTTGTTTCTGGCTGAAGAAGTTCATCATTTTTTGGATCTTGAACATGTGAGGATAGAATTGTTCAATAAACAATTCCTCAAAATCCTCCCATGTAAGTCCTTCATCTAGTTTATCCTGCACCGCTAAATCCCACCACTGACATGAAAGATCCTCGAGCATATACATCGCTAGTTTGACCTTTAGCTCTACTTGTGTGCCGATGAAGTCGAAGATACAATTCATCCTACATAACCACACCTCCGCCTTCTCAGGTTCGGAATCACCCTAGAAATTATGTGGATTTTGATTTATGAACTGGATGGTATGATCCACAAGTCATTTCTCATTAATCTAGTTCCATGTGTCCACATTTTGAAAATCTTGGACAACACTCTGAACCAGATCATGGTTTATGCGTGGTTCTGGTGCAACCAAATTCTCCACAACATTTTCAGGATGGCTTTGATGACGCCTACAAGGTGCCATTTTCTAAACTAACAAAAAACACTATTAATCTCACTCTCTAGGAACTGTTGGATTAGCATTTCAAATTCTATCACATCAACTATCAAAACATTGTTTTCCAAATCATCATTTTTCCCATGTTCTACTATTTTTTAACCACTTAACATGCTTTTGAAAATTAATCCATTTTCAAAATATAATAATCATTCACCTTTTTGAAATCATTCATTTGAAAACCAATTCCATACTTTACAAAAATTATCATCTCTTAAAATGATGTATGCACTCCCTGTGGGAAGTCATTCCTCTATAATGCATGCCATGCTCATATCATTGGCTAAACCCATGACAATGGCATTTTAAAATCCTAGAACTGTCTCCAAACAATTATTTAGCCAACTCCCTGGAAACTTTAAGTTCAGAATAAAAGGGTTATCTACGTCCTTTTATGCTATATATTTCATGTTCTGAAAATCTTACTCCTTTATAAGATTCCCACCCATGAAATAGACATGAAGGGACTTCATCTCCAAAACTAGGAACTTCGATGACTACTTGTTAGGAAAGGATCGAATAAGATGATGTCATTTGTAATGACCCTCCAATTCTCATTGGCTTGAGAGTACAATGAGCCATTAATAGGCCTTAAGTGACATCACCAAGATGCTAACAACTGCCAATAAATGCCGAAGGGTTTCAAATACAAGTGGGGAATGATTTACCATTTAGGAAATAAACCAATAAACATACCAACCATAACTAATCATTCACTATATGATGCATGAACAAATGAAAGACAACTCAACAACTTCATGCACTCAAAACCACATCAAAGTAAGCAACAATGGAAGGATAACCAAGTATTATAGTACACAGCGGATAAACTACACAAGACTCTCCAAAGACCTCAAGACTCCATGATCCACATGCTCCATGCTCCAAAATCTCCGAACATCCCAACATCACGAGGTAGTGCTAAACATGTCTGAAATATTACCTTTCCCCCTATCCCGGAAGATAGAATCTGCAAAAGAACTAAAGTACCAAAAAAGGGGTGAGTATAAAACTAAGTAGGTTTTCCCCAAGGACTTCCCTACTTACGCCACTAGATAGAAGAGTTAGAAATAGTTATAGAAATTTTTTTATATAAAACAATTTATCAAAATATGTGTATAACTAAATATAAACAAGTTTTTGAAACCATTCATTACCCAAACCATAAAAGTGCAATTGGAACCAATTATTCCAGAAAGATATTTTTCCCGCAAAATAACCAAACAATCTTTACAACCATTTCCCAATATTCCTATATTGGAATACCCAACCATTAATCAAACCCATGTAACCACCCATTCATACTAAATTATGAAAATTCCATACTAATTAGTGATTTCTCATCGATCTACCAAGTCGCCACAATGTAATTGTTTCTGATGCGCCATTAATCCTTTAGCACTGAGAACAAGGTCATATTTCAACCAAGCCCCGTATATGAAGTTCCCATTTTCCATTAAACATTTTTCACCAGGCACACAATAATATTTCAACCAATCCCTATATATGAAATATGAACACACAACACATATGCCCAACTATCAAGCCAAAATAAACCATTCGATAAAAACACCTTTTTAATGAAAACTATTTCCATCAAAACCATTTCAATGCCAAAACATTTCAATAAAAATCCATTTTTATTGAAAAACATTTCTATAGAAAACACATTTTTCATCAACCATTTAGCAATTCTAGAAAATCCATAATTTAAAATCATCCTTTTAAATTAAACCCCCTTTGGCACAACTATTCCCCAAGATCACGCAATTTCACAAAAACCTTAAATTGTCACAAATGAATATTTTTCCGTAAATTTCACAATCAATAAACCAATTTGAATCTAATACAATAAATTCTAGTAAGAGGAGTTGAGAGATAATCCACCTTCCTCAATGGTTTTGACGAAACTTAAACAACAGATGAAGAACGCACAAAGAAGCGCATCGATCCTCCAAGAGCGGCCTTAGATCTCTTATCCTAGTAAGAACACAACAGAAAATTAAAATATATGCCATCAAAAAACGTAGATCTACCCACTATATGTTCATATCTTAGAAATAATGGAGATCAAAGAATTAGATCTAAGCAGATCTAAGAAAACATGAAAAATATGTAATGAATGGTGACATACCTCAAGAATCAGACTCGAAATCACCAAGGGAAGGCTCCAGAATGGCTTCAACTCGTGTGGGGATGGTTCTAGAGCCTTCTAGGGAGATTAATCTCGTATTAGTGGCGTTTTCAATCCAAAACGAAATAAATAGAGCAAAAAATTAATAAGCTCATAGAAAATAGGATCTAGATTTGACCTCTACGCAAGATTTGACAACACGGTTTGTGTCAACCCTGTATAGATCATGAAACCTTAATTTTGGTCCCATAACTCCCTAAAAAACCCCAAATTCTTCCATCCTTCATCTTTAACCCTATTTATAGAATCATTAAAATTTATGGAAACACCCCACTTTATGGAAACAACCCACTTTATGGAAATACCCCACTTTATAGAAACACACAACTTTATGGAAACACCCCACATTATGGAAAAACCCCTCTTTATAGAAGCTCTCTATTTTATGAAAACTCTATATTTTATGGAAACCCAATAAAAGGCACACCAATTAAAAAAATGTGAGAAATGGGGTTATGTACCAAAAACCGGGGGCACTACATTTTTTTATGTATTTTTACCAAATAGATGGATAAGTTGATAAGTGGTGGACATTTATCAAAAATACAAAGCCTATGGAAGAGATATAAGTGATAGGGTGGAATGAATTCTAAAAAAATGATAAATATTTTCCCCATTCTCTCTGACATAAAAGGTAAATGGATTTCCTTACCCTCAAGAAAAATGGTGACTAATACATTATAGAGTATGAGGGAAACATCACAATACTTGCCTGATAAACCGTTGTCTTTGTTTTTACCCTTTATTTCATGGTTTACCACTTCTTTAGTGGACTAAAACATAGTCTATGAAAATCCACTTTGATGTGAGACGTTGAAAGCTATGAAGAAATTGTTTTATGTTCCCTAAAAGTCAAAATAGAGATCAGTTAATCTCAAGGGTATCATTGATATAAGAAGAAGAATGTGGAGTTTATTTATAGCGGTCTAATGGAGAAATCTAATAGTGCTATGAAATTTCAACATCCCACTTTTCAAAGGTGTAGAAAGAAGAACACCAAAAAAAATGTCATAGGGGGGATGGGGACATTCTTTAGGTGTTGAAGTTAGGGAACCTAGTTAGAGATTCCCAATAGGAGAAACCTTACAATTCAATAGAGGAAAGGAATGCTCTATTCAACCATCTGTGTGTTTTTAATTGCTTTAACTTCAACAAACCGTGGAACTTTTGAAATAAATTCACTATGCCAAGGGTTTTCTGAGACAACCAATATCCTCTAAGGTTACAAGGGATATATTATTTTTATCATAACATCTAATGTGGATCACGATAGTGAAATAGTAATAAGAATTCTAGATATTCATTCAAGATTATATAGGGTTTTCTTATTTTTGGTTCAAATAATTCCTTTATATCATGAGATTTTATTATAATTATTCAAACACAACTATAAAGCATGAAAGTTGAGATTTTGGTGAAAAGGGAGAATGGAGAAATTTTTACATCTCGAGTATATAAATTCTCCCCTATTGAATTTTTTTTCTAAATTTCCAAGATAACATTTTAATAAATCCTTTAGTAAAATCTGATGTAATTATAGGCATTAATTGCCTTTCTCTATATAGATCCAGCATAAATTTATGTGAGAATGAAATCACTCTTCATGTCATGAATCATCCTATGATTCTATAAGTGAAAGAAGGAGGATAAATCTTATTTTTCAATAACATCTCAATCGTGAATATTTTCTCCATATGATAAATCATATCTTTCTAAAATGATTGATTCAAATAAATGAATCATCCTTCAAGAAATGCCCGCAATGAGGGTATTTTCTAATGAATTACTTCATGAATTATTTGTTCTTCCTCCTAGATGAAAGTTTGAATTTTCAATCTAGCAAATACCTGGGGTGTTACCATTATCCAAGAATATGTATATAATGTATATATTGGAACATGAGGGGTGAAAAAACAACTACAAGATAATCTAGATAAATGGTTCATATACTAAAGTGTTTCACCATGGGGTGAACTAGTCCTCCTCAACCTAAATAAGTGTGGTTCAATAGGCCTTCTCGTTGATTATCGTGAGAACAAAAAGGTCATAATAAAGAACAAGTATCCTCCTCAACGGATTGATAACTTGTTCGATTAGCTATATGGAGAACAATACTTTAAAAGGCTGATCTGTGGTCTGGATATTACCATGTTAGGTTGAAGAAGGAGTATATCCCTATGATATCTTTTTGAACAAGGTACGGGAAATATGAGTTCACAGTAAGTCCATTCGGACTTACCAATTATCTAAAAATCATTATAGACTTTGTAAATAAATTCTTTAGTGATTACCTAGTCAAATGTTTAGTAGATTTTTTATATTATAATCAAATATACTCCAAAATCAAGGTGGAGCATAAGGATCATCTGAGCACTTTGTTAAAGACCTTGTGAAAGGAGAATCTTTCTTCCAATTACAAAAAAAATGTGACTTATGGTGGAATGAAGTATCTTTTTGATCGAAAATCATCACAAAAAATAGAATATATATGGAACCTTCAAATAAAAAAGCAATTAAAGGATGGATGAGGCCACTATTTGTGACATATATATGTAGTTTCCTTTAATTAACTCAGTATTATCATCAATTTGTGGGAAATTTATCTCAATTTTAAAACCCTCTAACCATGATAACTCGGAAGGGATTCAATTTTGATTGGAATGATTAATGTGAAGAGAGATTCTTGCAGTTGAAAAAGATAGGCTCAACACTGCACATGTACTCAAACTAATCACAAGTGGAGAACTTTTTCCTATATTTAGTGATGATTCGAAGAAGATCTTGCGATGTGTGTTAATGAAAAATAAAAAAAATGATAGGATTGGCTTCAATGAAATTGAAATTTTATAAACAAAACTACCCAATTCATGATATGGATTTAACTGTAGTGATTTTTACATTGAAAATATGGTGAAATTGTCTCTTTGGGTAAATGTGTGAGAGTATATGGTTCACAAAATCCTTAAATATATATTCACACAAAATGAGATGAATATGATCCAACAAATATTGTTAGAGATGATCATGGACTATGAGTTCCCAATTCACTACCATACTGGAAATTTAGAAGGATCAAAGCTTCTAATATTTGAAAAGGATGTGTATGGTAATCATAAAGGAATGAGAATTATCAATCCATTAACAAATTATTTCTCAATAGTCCCTTATAGAGATGTTAAAAGGATGATCAGATAGATGATGTTGGAATTAAAAATAAATTAGAAATTTTAAGAAAATGGAAATCCACAGAGTTCAATGATAATGAAGAAGGATTTGTAATGTTTGGGTCATGGATATATGTACCATCAAATCTTGAGATGTCTGATTTTTTCATTTCTGCACATTGATAGACCTTCACTATCCAACCAGTAAGTATAAGTATATATTGAGATATTTCAGATCATTATTGGTGGGACAATATGAATAAGTAGATCAAATAATATACATCAAGATTTCTTGTATGTATGCAATTGTAGGTGGAAAGGGAAAAATTCAAAGGGATGATGCAACCATTACCCAAACCTATAGGAATATGGGAAAACATCACCATAGGCTTTTTCACTCTTCATACAAGGAAATAATGAGGATATACTTCTATATGGGTTGTAGTGGGTCATCTTATAAATAATACACACATCATTATGATTCAAGAGGATTTATCACTTGATCAACATGCTAGAATAAAATTTAGATAATTAGAGAGGATACCTGAAACACCACTCTCAATTGTATCTGATCAAGATATAATATTTATCTATAATTAATGTAAGAGTATTCAATATTATCTAAATATAGATTTTAAATTTATTACAACTTATAACCCTCAAACTGATGACCAATCACATCGGTCAATCCATACACTGGTTGACATGTTGAGAACCTTCTCAAGTGACTTCAAAGGAGGATGGGATCAAAATCTTCCTCTAGTCATGTTGACATAAAATAGTAGATTCCACTCAAACATCCAATTGTCCCCCTATGGAGCCCTTTCTGGTAGAGGTTTAGAATACCTACTTTCTTGTATGAAGTCGGAGAATGAAAACTTCTAGGTCCTGAAATTGTGTAAATGGTTAATACCATTCAGTAGCATGTCAAGGATTCTCAGAGTCAATAGAAGATCTATAATGAAAATCATCGATGATACCTAGATTTTGATTATAGATTCATGTTATTCGTATGTATATCACCATGGAATAAGGTCATGGTATTTGGAAAAAAGATAAATCAATTTCCAAGATACATCATTCCCTGTGAGATCCTTGTTCACATTAGAGCAGTGGCCTATCGACTTGCACTCCCACCTAACCTATCTCAAGTACATGATGTATTCCTTTTATCCATCAAGAAGATTTAAATATTAGACCTATCATATGTACTCAATATAGAGGTGTTACCATTGGAGAATGGTCTCTCTTATGAGGAGTTACTAGTGAGGATCATAGATTATAGAGACAAAATTATTTGAAATAAGAGAATACAATTGGTCAAATTTTTGTTGATAAACTAAATGTTTGAGGAAGTGACATGGTAACTGTAGGAAGTGATGAAATAGAGTTACCCTCTTTTGTTCAATTATGGAAAATGAAAATTTCAAAGATGAAATTTTTTAATGGGGGAAATATTTTAATGACCTGAACTACTATAAATAAAATTCCCCTTTGTGATTTAATTAAATGATTTATTACATATTATGTATATAGAAAAAAAATTATTTGGTTTTATTATATCCAATCGTGTTTAAAATACTATTACGATTCATGACCATATATAATATAGTTTTTGAAAATTATTCATATGATTAGTATAAATATAGGTTTTTAACTAATTCAATTGACACAAACAAAGGAAGTGATAACCACAAGTAGTAGGATTGTACTCTATGAAGCCCATTTATCATAGATTTCAATGGATGTAGAATCACTAGGATTTTCCCTTGATGATATAAATGATGAGATCCAGAAACTTAAGTGTGATCTTACCTGTTTATGAGACAGGTTCATGCTCATCAAGATCACGACCCAAACCATGTATAGAGAACCACCCCATGAATGTTTCACTATCAAAGACATTATTCATAGGTAATTTTATGGTTTATTAAAGGGATATGTATGAATACTATAATAATATGAATATTTATATAGTACTTTTTAATAAAATAATGAATATATTTTCATTCTATTGTTTTTAGTTTATAAATGATTTTTATTTTGATACAACAAAACACAAATTTTATTTTTGGGTAATATTCAAATTCAATTAAAGAATTTATTTTGAAGAAATAATTGATTTTTGAATCAATAATATTTTAATAAAATATTATTAATAAATAATTTTTATCAAATATAAATTATAAAATAATTTTTATGAAGATAAATGTAAGTTTTAAAAGGGTTTGAAAACTGTTATTTTAAAAAAACAACATTTCTAAATTAATATCTATTTGGATTTTAAATGGGAAAATACACAAATTTAAATAATTATTTTTATAAAATTGTTATTTTTTTGCATCAGACCATTTAAATTATCCAATTGTGAATTTTTCATAATTTTATAAGATAATCGAATTTTCAGGTAAAAATTAAACACCATATAAATATATAGTAAGTATTATGACATTATAATGACCCAAAAGTGATTTAATAAAAACTATAAAGGGTATTTATGAACAAATATATGTTTTCAATTTAAAATAATATGATTTAATATTTATTTGATTAATTTTATAATGCCTTTATGAGGCCTTCAAAACTATTAATATAGTTTGTGGTTTTAAAATCATTTCTTTAAGAGTATCACTTACTTCCACATAATAAATGGTATGATTATATAAAGTACAAACCTTTTCCTTATAAAATAATTAAAACCACTCCCATTTTACTGAAACCATGGACAAAAACCATCATAATGTATGTGGTTTTTTTATTTTATTATAGAGTCCAAAACTTATGTTTGAGAAATAATAAATAATTCCCCACTCATTTCCAAACAAACCCGTCAAATATCTCATTTTTCTTCACAAAAAATATTTACAGCATGTAATTACTCTAGCCTCAACTCTCTATATTCCCCCAAGGTTCCCCTAAGATTCAAATAATCTCCTCCCAGGAATTTGGTGCCACACACTCCATTAAGGGATCCTATCCTTATCTCCTTTATTCAAATTTTGTTATTATATTATGCCTTATATTTCAAATTCATATTATTGATATATGTTTTTTTGTGTCCATTTTAACTTCAAATTTATTTCCAAATGATGAGATAACCCATTCTATAGAACCAACCCATTTTATGAAGTTTTAAGTGATGTTATTATGCTGCTAAAATCCCACCGTGATTTTCATTCCAAACAATTGTGTAGTGAATAATCATACCCATTTCCAATCAAGGGTGTTCACATTTATGAAGTTATACATATTTATTTGGGACTTACATATATGTGCTACACAATCTATTGTCATTGACTAAAATTTTATGATAAATTATTCAATGTTTAATGATCTATGTGGCACACTTAAGTTTTAGAATGAAATGAATGTGATAGGTGTTCCTATAATTATATAGAAGTCTAATTCATTGGGTAATGTTTTAGACTCAGAGATATCAGGAAAATGATTAGGGATTGAACCTTCTTTATATGGTAAAACTTCATCATGATTTCTTGTAATTTATTTTTGATCAATGTTTATGATGCAACATTTTAAGTTGTTTCTAAATATCCCATATTTCCTTTATGATTATCATGATATATCATGCCTCTCTATTCATGTTTATTATTCTAACTCCTTTTATGACCCATTTTTATTCCTATTTTCTATAACTTATTAATTTCTTCATGTTATACCATGTTTATCACCTTAATAATCTTTATAGCTTATACCTTTCTTATGTATGTCCTCAGATTATCCCACGGAGTTTTATGTATGAAGTAATAAAATGATCATGTTAAAGAAGTTTTCAAGAAAGATTTTTTTTTCCTATTTTAAGTTTTCATGTAATGTATTAAATTCTCAAATACACTATACTTAATGATCATTGTGGTTTTATAAATTTTAATATTATTTAATAAATAATGTATTAATTTTTAATAAAAATAATGTTTTTTATGTAAAATTTTTAACATAATGTATTTAAGAAAATCCAAATATATTTCTCTCTTCGATTGTAAATCAATTATTTTTCCAAAACCATGTTATTTTATTTTTATTCAAAATTTTTTTATTACAATCTTAAGATTTTTTCAAGACATTTTTACCCATGATTGAATTTTTCAAATAAAATTGAAATGAATATTCATGTAATTTTATAATACAATTATTGAATGGATTATTCTAGAAATGTGAAAGGAATATTCTCTTTAACATGTACTGCATGAAATGAATTTTTCCAATTCATGAACAATCATTTTTTAGAATAATATTTTATAATTATTCAAGTATATTTTCAGAGAAAAGGATTTCAAGAAAATAATATTCTAAACAGAGTTATTCAATGTGGAAGGGAAATTTTCCTCAATAAATCTTTTACATGATCTCTCAAAAAAATTCCATCTAATATGAAATCCTTTGGTGTTCCTATGAATTTTTAGGGATATTATCCAAGGATACCATTCAAATTCTTTCTCTGAATGGTTTATGTTTTGATGGAATGATGTTTACTAAACATTAATTCTTTCATAGGTTATTATATTATGATATATTTATGAATCCCATTTCATTTCACTGGTTATGATATGACTAAATTTTTTTGATACCCATTTAATTTCCTTGGTTATGATATAATTAATTTTTATGATATTGTCGCACATATAAATATGGTTTTCATTATGTTATGGGTGGAACCTATATCTCCATCCAATTCATTGGGTAAAGATAAATGATATATGATATAAGTGGGTGCATGGGTGGTCAGCCCAAACCTAAAAAGGAGGGTACATAGGTGATTAGCCCAAGCCCAAAGATGGTACATAGGTGGATATCCCAATCCAAGAATTTTATGAATATATTTGTGGGTATCCTTAACATAATATTTTTTATGCTTATGTGTATGCAACAAATCTATGTCTTTTTTCTAATGTGATGATCTCAGGTATCTTGTTATCATATTATATTATGATTCATGTCTTATGAGCTATCAAAATTTATTCCATAGCTCTATATTATTATCCCGGATATGCATGGTTTGGTTTTCAAATGTTTTGATCATGTTATTGTACCCTTATGTTCATGTTATGCTTACAAACCTCCATTGTTTACCCTTAAAGAGAATATTATACCACCCCTTATTATTTTTCCTTTCCCCTAGGATATGAATAATGGTTTTATGTAGGAATACTAAAGGGGAAGATATTTATTCAAGATATTGAACATATTTCATAAATTAAGAATATTGTGTTCCACGATTCCAAAGTCACCAAACTATTGCAGTACTCAGGTGTGTGTGTGTGTGTGTAATGTAATGAATATTCCTCTAAAAATATATAATATACATGTATGATAATCCTAGGTCACTATATAAGAAAAACACAGTATTCTATGCAACACAAATGAAACATAGTGTTTCCTGTAATGTAAGATAAACTCAGTGTTGCATGTGACACAAAATATCAAAAATATAAAATTTATTTAAAAAATTATTTCAAAAAATTTCATGGTGTTACATTCTAACCCCTTCAATAAATTGGATCACTTTAATTTTAACTTCATCTTGGTACGAAAAGGTTTGATATTTAAAAATCCCATTGTGAGAAACCCACATTGTAGAAAGGGATAACAAAACTTCCTCTTAAAAAGAGAGAAATGGATGTGCAATGGTCATCTATAATAACACATACAGGGTTTCCAAATAATATAGGACTGAAGTCAATATTTGGATATGGAAAAAAAATTTATTGTCTAAATAATTATGGAGAGTGGTAAAGATCATTGATCATAAGAAATTGAATGATCGTGTGAAAATAAAAAACCACAAAACCATAAACCAAATAAGTATGAAAAAGGTCATTGATATTCTAAAAAATAATGGTAATACAAAACAAATTATTTCAATATCCATTTCCTAAAGTTGGGTAATTTTCAATAGAAGATATAATTAGACAATTTCATTTTATTTTATAAGAATAATATCATCCTTTGGTTGTGACTCGATCATTTTCCACATCATATCTTACATTAAAAGATGAATATGAAAAAAAATATTGATGGCTTAGTGTATCATATGATCCATAAAATAATGTTAAATTATTCATTATTTATCTACTTATTATCAAAAATATAATTTTTAGCATTCATTATAAAATAAAATACAAAGTTCAACTTAATCCATTTAAAAAATATTTAAACTTATTGATCCTCTATGTCTAGCCAAAATAGAAATCCAAAAATTTATAAAGAAACTAAATTTACAAAAATCAACTTAACATTAATCCACCAAATATCACAAATTGTCTCTTGATTTTCACATAAAGAAAATCTAAATAAATTATTCATTTATTTTCTTAAAGCATGGTAATAACCAAAATTATAATAAAACCATAATGAAAAATTACATACTTACGCATTACTTGACTAAAACCACATACTACTGAATATATTCCAGAAATACAATAATTTGGTAAACTACATCAATGATATCATAAAACACTTCTTACACAATCATTAATCAGTTATGAGTTCATCAATACTATCCAATTTACATTATTCATATCCATTATCTCTTTATCATAATATCATTATCTCAACATTAGGAACATATTAAGGGTTATCTTTACTTATTGATGTGTTTTATTTAAAATTTCACCTTTCCATTAAATCACATTTCTATATCATCAACATAATTCATAATATCTTTTGAAATCCTTAATGAAAACATATACTAAACAATCCTTATACATTTCGTGATTCATAAATAATAATAAAAACACTTCAATCGTACTAGTTCATTGTTAAACCATTAATAATGATTAATAATAATATTCCTTAATACCTCCTTCTATGTATATGTCGTTTTTAGTCTCTAAATTATCATCAATAAACCCATTATTAATATCACCATGCTTATCCTCTTCTTTAACTTTACCCCTTGGACATTTATTTGTATAATTCTCATAAAATAGAAATTTGAAACATTCAACCATTGATGATGACTTAGGGAAACCATTTTTCTCATATGTTTTGTAAACTAAACATTTCTTTATTCCTCAAAAATGTCTTAATACAATTCAATTTTTATATTTTTTTTTGCGAACCCAGATTAATCGGTTATGTGGGAACCAGTATAACACACCCTATCAAAAAACCCCAAAATTTAAATTCAAAACCCCAATATTTAAATTTTAAAATTACACATATCCAATTATTGGAGAACTATACCCTAACACATCTAGGACCTCACCTAAATCTATATGATGATCAAGAAATCCATTATCACCAATAAGACCATCGACTATCTAGAACTCATGTGCCTTCAATCACCAAACAAGAATAGAAAATTGAAAAAAAATGCTGAGAAAAATCTATATTTTTTCAGCCTTAAACATAATCATATGGATAGAAAAATAAAATAAATATCCAATGAATAATAATCCACAAAAATTGGACACTAAAGCCACTAATGTAGTCCAAAACACATCTCCAATGAAGTGTCATCATAAAGAAGATACGTAATGAAGAACCTTATTGCTAGAACACCGTAGTAACCATAATTTTCACTAGAGACCTTCCCCCTACATCTCATAGCTGTAATTTCATACCTTAAACCATTTAAAGTATAAAAAAACCTCTACAACATAACCCAATAACCATCTAAAGGGAAAACTAGATCCAGGGCCATCGATTCACCTCAATCTGAAATCTCGCCTAATTTTCTCTAAAGAGTGAACCTGTTTATCAGAATAGCTCAAAGAACTGGATTAATTCAATAACACCCAAGTATATAAGACTCAAAAATAGAATCAATAGATTCCAGTAGGTAGGTCCCCACATCAGTCTGAGTTCTACGTGCTTCTCTATGCTAGAATCTGAACTGACCAACTACAAGGAAGAACCAACACTAGGGGTCAATATCAAAAACGATCTCCTGGAATAGAATGGGTGGGGGAAAACAATGAATAGAATGAATAGGTCCAAAATAAAGGGGAATCCAGGGGGAGATAAGTTTCACCAAATTGAGATAATAATTAATCTATTCATGATGGAAAGCTGGTGGGAACCCACAAATCACTATTCGGATGGCAGAAGCACCAAAGGGAAGGATGAATTGAGGCATTGATCTAAAGAGGAATATTACGATGAGAGACATCCAAGTGAAGAAGCTAAATGAAAAGGGAGGATAGGGGGATGATGATAGAGAGGAAGCTCTCAAGCCTCCCCCGTTTGATATGTTTCTGAAGAGAAACCCTAAGATAGTGAGAGAAGGGAGATCCACTGCTCAGAGGATATAAATTTCTTACACTATGTCCATTTTATCCATGCATATAACATCTTATCATTCTATTGAAACATTCCATAGAGTTTTTCTTCCCAATTTATTGATATATAAAAAACTGAATATTATTACATCTATGGTTTTCAACACCGAAACTCTCAAAAACTCTATCCTTCTCTTCTTTAGTGAGACCAAGATTTGTTTAAGATTAATGCTTTTAATCATATATCATGATAAATAATTAGGAATAATAATAATATCCTTTACTCTATTCATCATCCTATTTGGTTTAACATCAAAACAATTTTTATCACATTAAATGTTAATCCAATTCCTTATGGGTTTTCCCATTGACTAAAACCAATATGAATAGTATGAGTAACAATATTAATAGTGGGAAACCACATAATCATAAAAATAACCTATGGGATGTATAAATCATGAAACCTACTTTTCAATCTATGACACCTTAGTATTAACCTTGGTCATTCATGGTCATTATTTAAATATTCATGATGTTTCATAAAGAGTTTGTGAATTTCCAATGAATCTCCACTATGAGTGTCAATATAGGTGTTAGACAAGGCCCATTGTTTAGAACCAAGTGTTGATGAAGTCCATATAAATTAACAATTTTTAGAGTTATTACACCAAGGTACCTCTATGATAATGACGCATCAACTTATTGTATCTAGACAGGGATGTAATTTTAGGGAAACTACTTACTCTATCATTTTACAAAATTCTAGGACATTTTCCTATACTTTGACTAATCCTAAAGATTATATTTATATGAATCTCTATACATACCATTAGAAATATCCCTAGTTATCTCACTAATGTTTTCTCATCATAGTTTACAACGGTTTCCTAAACCTATATCTGATTCCAATTATAAATTCTCAAACATCTCATACATAAATATTAAATATCAAAAGATGAATATTCATTACATATCATAATGATCCATGACATAATAATTTATGTATAGTTTTTTTATAAACTTAGAAAGATAAATAACTATTTCATAAGAGAGGTACATCATCTCCTACTATGTTCTTTATAACTACAACCCATATTATAGATAACATACATTATAAATTTCATCACATCATAGAGAAAGGAAACATAGAAAATGGTGATCTCAGATTCTTAGTAAGGATAAATAAGTGAGATTTCAACATATTATTACCATAAGTATTTTATAAAATGAGAATAACATTTGAAAAACTTTCCTTGAATATCATATATCATAAACTTTATTCATGACATAAATCTTGGTAGTTCATAATACATGAATCATACTGGAATCAAAGAACATGAAGCTTAACAAAATAACATTGAAATGAGAATATATTTTTTGTTTAATCATAATAATAGAAAATAATTTCATTAGTTTTTGAAGGATCATTTCCAAGAATATCATAGTAGAGTTAGTTCACTCCCCAAAACATCTTAGTAGTCAAGGTTCTCTCCTAATACTATCATAGTGGATAGAGTCACTTATTAAAATAGTTTAACTCCCTATTAAAATCCTATTTGACTCATGTGATATCAATATTTTCCCAATGCATTGGAGGGAGATATAGGTCTCACCTATCACGGTTATAACAGAACCACAATCCTTGGTTATAATGTAAGAACCATCATCAGTAATAACATAACCACCATCATGGAATGAAAATCAAACTTATGGGTTGGAAAATATCATAAAATATTCATCATATCAGCACCCAGGAAAATAAATTGGTTTCATAAAAATTTTATCACGATATAACCTATAGAAATGAAATAGGTTTTATAATCATTTAATCAAAGAATAACCCATTAAAAATAAGTGGGTTTCATAATAATTTTATAATTGTATAACCCATATAAGAGAATTGGGTTTTATAAACATATTTTAATCATATAAACAAACCATCCAAATAAATAATTATAATTCACCAATTGGATTATATCCCCAAAAAATCATACGTCACATCCAAAGAGGTTATCATAGAAAAAAAATGATTCTAAAAGATCACATGGAACATTTTTTGAGGAAAATAGTATTTCCACTCTAAAAAAACATTTTAAAACATATAAATTTTCAAAATCATTTTATTTAAAAATAACTTTAGAAACATAAGAATTATTTTTAAAAATTATTTAAAACATTTAATAAGGAAAAAATCCATTCTATTTTGAGAATCACTATTTTATGACTAAAAATTCATAAAAAAAATTAGAAATCATTTTCTTTGAAAATAAACATTGAAAATTATAAATTAAGCTTTAAAAATTTATTTTTTCATTTAGGTGGAAAATATAATTCAAACCCTTTAATTTAAAATAAATATTCCTTTCACGTTTTTGGTAAATACCAAATAGACATTGTTTTTATTTGAACATCCTGAAGATTCATTTTAAAAAACATTTTAAAAGTAATAAATGGATAAAAATTCCGTTAATAAATAAATTTCAAAATGTTAAAACATTTTTTGAAAACATTTTTAGAAAACATAGATATAGAATAAAAAGTATTTTTATACTGAAAAGAGAAATAATGTATGTTTACATTAAAAACAATATTTTTGAATCTTGAGTACATATATAGAAGAAAATGAAGGGAAAACATTTAATCTATTTGATTAAATACATTATTATAAAATTATTAAGTTTATTTAAATTTATATAGTAATATTTTCTCATTATAAGAATAAACATAAACTATATTGATAAATGATGTGATTGTACAATAAAACCACTATCACTTTTGTAATATTGAATCATAAGCCCGTGAAATAATAATGGTAAATAAAATATAAAATATCATGAGAATAAGTAAATTTTTGATATTAAATTTCATGGTTTATGTATACATAACAAATAAAAGGATATAGGTTCAAAACTTGACATATGTCTCAAATAAGGAAATTTGAGACAAAAGTCTCTTTCCACTTTAGTAATATTTTGAATCGTAAGAACGAATAATTCATAATATCATATGAAAATTTAAATATCATTAAAATAAGGAAATTAATTATATATCATGTCAATGGTGTTCCATATACACAACACAAAATAAACTAGTGGTGAATTTTCATGTGTCTCCCATAAATAAAAGATAGAGAAGAAGTTGGTTACCTTAACTCTTAGATTATTTCATAAATGATAAAACCTATTGTATAATAAATATAATTATATTATAAATACATTATAGAGTCATAAATATATATATCATACCATATATTATTTACTTATTAACATTTATTACATTTTATTGACAATTCAATGTTAAAATCACATTTCGAATAATAACCTCTTTTCCATTTATGTTTTGATTTTTATACTTTTGGTCATCTTACTTTTAACATGGTTCCATCATATCTAGAATTTTATACATTATATAAATATAATATATATTCAAATTATATTTATTTATAGTTATCCGTAAAATTTATATGTAAAAAAATAAATACATTGTTCATGGAGACTGTATGTAGTACATAAGCATGAATGTTGTTTCAATGTTCTAGATAGATTCAAATAAGGAGAGGTAAATGATATATTACCATTCCATAATAACTATTATTTCATATATATATATATATATATCAAATATTTTAGTTTAAAACTTTCATTGTTTCCTTCCATGTAAATTTTATGTGAATAATTAATCATATCACTTCGCGAGGTGGTAGTCCTCTGTACACACAAGCAATGTTATCATATTCCCATGAAATGAAAAGTAAAGAGTTATATGTTATATTATAATTCCACAAGAATAAATATGTTACCAATACCATATATTTTTATTTAATATATCTTAATTACCATCCATGTAAAATATAAATTAAAAACACATCACATCGATTCACAAGGTGGTAGTACACCACACACATGAGTAATGATTTCATATATCAATTCATAAAAGAGGAGAAGGATTAAGGTTATGCCATTAACCTAATAAAATCTAATTATATGGGAGATATTGGTTATATTATTTTATAATATTAGAAAAATATAAAATTATCTGTAATAATAAATAAAAAATTTGGTTTTGGACAAGTTTCTAGGCCATTTTATCCTTTATCATTTTAGTTTAACCACCAGGTAAACCAGTTTTAACATTATAATAATTAATTTTTACTATTTTTACAATTAAATATGGTAAAAAATTAAGTATAAATCAGTATATAATATCAATTATACTAATAAAAAATATATAATAGATTTTTTCAAATTCAATTCACTTGTGTGGAAGAATTAAATTAAAATTAATATCAGAGAAGCGATAAAAAAGCTGTTTTCCATTGATAAAGGTTTCAAAAGTTTAAAAAGGTTTTATATAAAAATTCAATATAAAACTGAATCCAATTATTTAAATTAAATTAAAATTCAAATTAATAAACTAATATTACTTTTCAATCCATATTAAAATAATTTTTATGTTTTTAATTTCTTTAAAAGAAATAAAAATTCATAATAAAAACATGTATTTTTCACTGTTCATCCAAAAATTAACTTTTCAGAACATTCTAAAAAATTCAATCCAATATAATTATCACATGATTATTTCCAAAATTAATTTTATTCTATAAAATAAATTTTCTAAAATTTTAAAATATTAATTTTAAAATAAATGTGCAAAAGGTAACAAAATTGCTTTTCAGAAAATACAGTTTTAAGCATAAAATTGGTTTTATTCGTATCTATTGTCTAGAAAACACATATGATGAATGTTAAACATTTTATTGAATATAATATATATATATATATATTAAATTAATTTACCAAAATTTATTTTTTTAATTTATTGATGTCAAACATGTTTATGCGCATAAAAATAGTTTTTAATAGAAAAATTTTATTTATTTTCAAAATGTTTTTATTTTAATTTATAATTAATTGAACAGAAAATAATTCATTATATGTTTATTTTAAAACCATATATGTTTATAATTTAGCTAATACAATTCATACTAACCATTCCAATGTATAAGTGATAACTATCATATTAAATAATTATATTTTAATAGTATATCCTATTTCGTTTAAAATTATTGTTGTGTGTAATGAATGATAAACTCAGTGTTAAATGTAATAGATGATAAACATGGTTTCATGTAATGCAAGCTAAACATAGTTTTTTAGGAAAATAAATCTATTCTTAGGGTTTTAACACACCATAATTCTAAAGGGTTAAAATACTAAATGATATGACTCATGTCAATAAGGTTCACCATTTTCTAGGATCTTACCTAGTTAGAAATCCATAATTAAGCATAAATGGAATGGAGTAGTGACCATGATCGGTTACCGTGTGATATGTTTATCAAGGTGTGTGTGAGTGAAAAAAATAACACTATAAAGAACATATATGGTCCAGTGGGGACATTCATTAGTCTGATGAACCGTTCGGGCATGTGGCTGAGGCCCAAGTAGGGGACCACCTGTCTGTATGAACATTAGTGGTTCCTAGTGAGCCAAGACCCAATGATCATGTTAAGGTGGGGGTTTTTGTGCTATCAATGGGGGCCAGTTGTTACCTTGGTATCAGATTAGGAACCCAGATACATGTGTGGAGTAATTTTCTTGGTTGAGATGTATATTCCACAATGTAGAAGTTTTTCTTTAAAAGGGGGTGAATGTAACACCCACTACTACAAAAAAACATTAACAGCACTAAAAATATTTTGTATTAGTACTAGAAAAGAGTTTGATATAAGAGTGTAATTAAATGCCCTAGGATTTTATCACTACTTAAAAATGGATGACAAAGGGGTCCTTTATTATATCTTTTATATGTGTTGATAAAGGACCCCTTTATCATCACATTTAGTAGCACTAATAGTGGGGCATACTGCAGTGTGATATAAAATCACACTATAAAAACATAAATAGCATTAGAAATCACCAAAATAATGTAACAATATAGTATCTAAATGTATTAAAATTTACAACTCAAATACAAAAAAAATACAATATTATAAACATTTCAAACAATGGTTTATACAATTACATGAGTAAGTAAAACTTTTTACATAAATAAAAAACATCAATGTTCCTGACCCCGACTATGCTATTTCTGAAAAAAAAACACCCATTCTCTATAAAAAGAACTTATATATATAATCAAAACATCCTTTTTATAGTAATAATGTAAATAGATAAATTTAATAGAATGTTTTAGTTTTTAACTAAACTTTGAGTCATAATAGGAAAAATTCGTATCTGATTCAGTTGTGGTTGATTCGTACACATCACACCATTTCTAGTTCATCTTCATGAATTATATCTGGGAAAATTTACTAAATAAGTATAAGATAAAAATAATTAAGAAATTAATAAGAAAACAATCTATGCTTGTTTTCTCTGTTTTGGTGATGTGATGCACGTTTTAAACTAAAATGGAACTTATTAAATAAAATGATGAACTTTGAGTCATATCGAGCACCCTATGCATCATATTGTCATGTGGACAATTTATAAACATCTAAAATTACTTATGGATCATTTTATTAAAATATCAAAACAATCTTAATGTTTTTTCTTTATTTTGAGTACATCACTTCTCTTTTTTACTAAAATGACATTTTAAACTAAAAACATGAACATTGAGTCATACTGGTCACACTGTGTGTCGGTTTAATGTGATATTTATTCCTACATGTCAAAATTGAAATATGAATTATTTTATTAAATTATTAAGATAATATGAGTTAATTTTCTTGGTTTTTAGTCAGTGACACTTTTTGGAATAAAATTTCCATTTTAAACTGATAACAGGAACTTTGACTCATATCGATCACATAATGTATGAGATTGAGGTGAGGATAATTCCTATACATCACAAATGACTTATGAATCATTGTACTAAATAATACAAACATTATGAAGGTGTTTTCTCTATTTTGATTATGTCACTTGTCTTTTTTACTAAAATGTCATTTTAAACTGGAAAAACACACTTTTAGTCATACCAAACACATCATCTGTCATTTTGATGTGAGAATAATTCCTACAAATAAAAAATGACTTCATAATATTTTAATAAATTATAAATACAATCCTTTTGTGTTTTCTCAATTTTCAATTAGTGACACTTTTTGAATTAAAATGTCAATTTTAAATTGATAAAGAACACTTTGAGTTATTTCGAGCACATAATGTATCAGATTGAGGTGTGACTTATTCCTATACATTAAAAATAACTTAGGGATAATTTTATTAATGTATAAAAAAATTACTAATTTGTTTTCTGGGTTTTCTTTATGATACTTTTATTTTATAATAAAATATTATTTTAAACTAGAAACTTGTACTTTGAGTCATACCGGTCACATAATGTGTCATTTTGATGTGAGATTGATTCATACACATCAAAAATGACATATGAATCATTTTCCTAAATTATCAATACAATCTTATTGTGTTTTATCATTTTCTAGTGAGTTATACTTTTTGAACTAAAATTAAAATTTTAAACTAATAACAGACACTTTGAGACATACCAGGCATATAGTGTATCATATTGGGGTGAAACTAATTCCTAAAAATAAAAAATGGAATATGTATTTCTATATTAAAGTATAAAAACAATAATAATATTTTTTCTTTGTTTTGATTATGTCACTTGTATTTTCTATGAAAATTTTATGTTAAACTGGAAACATTCAAATTGAGTTATACCGATCACACCTTGTGTCATTCTGACATGAGAATAATTGATAGATAGAAAAATGAATTATTGATCAATTTAAAAAATTATAAATAAAATTTGTGCATTTTTATCTATTTTTAGGGAGTGACACTTTTTAAATTAAAATATCAATAACAGGAACATTGAGTCTCATCAGGCACATTGTGCATCAAATTTTGGTGAAGCATATTCCTATGAATCGAAAATTATATACGGATCATTATAATAAAATATCAAAATAATCTAAATGAGTTTTCTTGGTTTTGAGTTTTTTCAGTTGACTTTTTTACTAAAATTAATGTCGATTTTAAATAAAAAGACTCACTTGGAGTCATAACGGTCACACTATGCATTGGACTGATGTGTGGATGATTCTTACATGTCCCAAATGACTTTTGTATTATTTTACAAAATTATCAAAGAAATATGAATCTGTTTTCTTGGTATTTAGTATGTCACTAGTCTTTTTTACTAAAATGTCATTTTAAACTAAAAACATGTACTTTGAGATATACCAGTCACATCGTATGTTAGATTGATGTGAGAATGATTCCAATACATCAAAAATTTCTTATTAATCATTTTCCTAAATTATCCATACAATCATAAGTAAATTTATCAAATTTATATCACTATCATTTTTTGAATTAAAATATCAATTTTTAATGGATAACGAACACTTTGGGTCATACTTGGCATATCATGTATCGGATTGAGGTGAGACCGATTCCTACACATCACGAATGACATATGGAAGGTTTTCCAAAATTATTAAAACAATATGAATTTGGTTTCTTGGTTTGAGTATGTCAATTGGATTTAAAAAAATATATATTTTCAATTTTAAGTAAAAAAAGACGCACTTTGAGTCATTATGGTCACACTGTGTGTCTGATTGAGGTTGGCGGATTCCTACATGACCCAAAATATGAAAAAAAAAATTGAACTACCAATGTTACAACAATTTCAATTGACTTTATTTGTTTAACTCAAAACACTACATATTAAGTCGATCTTCTTAGTTGAAAAACCATTTTCGGCTATGCACATGGACCCAATATGTAGTTTTGGCTGTTTGACAAAGAAAGGAAATGGAAAGTATTGAATCATTGGAAAAAAGAACATGTTACCTCTTTTATGGATTACTATAGATATTTGAAAGAAAAATATGACTTCCCAAAATATATATAAACAAACTAAATAAGTATTAGATAAAATATATAAGGAAATTAACTAACAAATAGTAGATAAAATGATGGCAAAATTAATTAAATTTATAGTAGGAATTCACCTTATCATGATGTTTATATTAATTTTTAAACCATTTCCTTATTTTCATTATCTCAGTTGTAGGCTCTATGTACAATCTCTCACAAGAATGAGGATCTTCAGACAAACCACCCCAACATGAACAAAATAATCCACCTATATAAGAAAAAAATTATTTTCTAGTAATAATAAAAATAAATAAATTAAACATAAATATGAAATAGTATATTAATTATATGGATTATGATTTTATTATGAAAATATCAGTATTAATGATGTTATTGGGCATAGGTAGCACTGTTTTTCTTCCTACAAAGGAAGTGGAGGGAACTTGAAGGAATGTGATAAATCCCAACACTATAGGGAAGAAAAGTTTTTGAGGGAGAAGCAGTATGTGGAAGTTTTGGTGAAGAAAGGAATGAAATATGGATTGAAATTTTCTAAAGTAAATGAACTCTTTAGGGAAATAATGAAAATTAAATCAAAATTTCATTATATAATTTTTCATTTAAATAGATGAAGTATATCATAAAATCACCTTTTCATATTCCCAAAGGATTTACTTGGTTATAGTATGTTCTTCTATGGTATTAGTAAAATCAACATGTTCAGAAGACATTGACAACATTATTAGTCAAAATTTTAATTTATATAATTTTAATATAGTATATAATAGATAATATTATGCAGGAAAACATAGTATATTAAAAAAATTACCTTCTCAATGAACCCTATTTTTTAAGGGTTTAGGGATATCAAACCTCTACCGAGAATTCAAATCCCCTCTTTATGGTCACCTCTATCATACAAGGCATTGTCTACATTAGGAATGACATGAACTTATTATGATATCCCAATAAAATGGTTATCCTCGATTGAATTTTCATCTGACCTAGTTGTTATTTTAGTCTCTAATATGATAATTGAAAAATTCTTGTTTGGTGAATCTAAGACATAAAATACTTGCACGTATTTTGATTCCATTTTGAATTTCTTCTCTTTTTCAATTTCTATATTGAATTTCACCTTCATGAATCCCAATTCATTGACTTTTTCTATACTCCTATTGTTAAAACATTTGAAATAGACAATAATCACATAAAATTTTTTATAATACAACTCATATATCTATTCTATAATACCAAAATAAGACATATATTCAAAAATTATATTTCAATCCTCAGAACCAGATATTTTCATCACTTCTACCATAAGAGTAACTGCACTGTTTTATATCATACTATAGTCACCATGTTATTTTGTATAAAATATAAAACCATTTATTAAAAAACTAGTATAAAATATAACATTTTCATTTTATCCCATTTATATCCATCAAAGTCATTCAGTAATTAAATTTGGATTTTTAGATAACTCCATATAATTTCTTTCTCAGAACCAACCTATATAATGTTTATTTTTTGATATCCATCCTTCACCACTTGATAGATTCAAAACTATAAGAATTTATTTATGGGCTTCAATATATTGATCAACATATTCAATATTATGTTAAATGTAAAGGTCTAACTACTCCCGCTATGTGAAGGTAATTGTAATAACATCTCTTCTAGATATCCCTTCCCCAATAAGGTGTATGTTGTGATGAGACTTTGGTTGACATATACTTTTATCATCTAATGGTTAATCATTAAAGAATTCAATAGCTTATTACAAAACATATCATTATATAATAAAACCTCTTTTTCTAAGTTGATTCTTGACATACCCTTTAAAAATCATCATATACCATTCAATGGGGTACATCCATATATAAGGGATATGACTACCTAGGTGAACCTCTTTAAACATGTGAACTGTCAAGTGGACCGTTATATAAAATATGGATTGTGGGAAGAAAATATCTAATTCACATATCATGACTGTAACTTCGTAATTCATGATTGGAAACATTTTTAGGTTGATAAATTTTCTTCATATGGATTTAAAAAAAATAAAAGTCTGGTTAAAGTATGTCATAAATTCATAAGTAGAATGCTATGGAAATAAAAGAGCATCTGATAATGCATCAAAACATAATAGTCATGTGATTATAGTCCATGTAACTTCAAATTAGTCATTGGCATGACATTCTTGATATTTTATTAACACTTATCTAGTGATTTTATACTATCAAAGAAAATGAAAAATTAAAATTTTTCATTTCTGGATAGATTGTAATCTACTGGAGGAAAAAAATTATTCCCTTTACCCTTCACCGGTGCCAACTCTTCCCTTATCCGCAATTAAATCATATCCAGCATAGAGATGATTCCGTATTTCTTTTTTATAATAACATGTATTAAAAATCCAATAACACTATCAAATAAATTTTTTTCTATACACATGCCATCAAGAAAATGTATGAATTACAAAAAATTATAATACAGTAGTTCAATAAAAAATGACCATTTCATCTTACCTAATTTCATGAGGTTATTATAAAATGGTTTACCAAAAATAGTTTCACTATCTTTTACTATAGCGAATAATTTATCACCCATTATTGGAGACGTTGATGTAAATTTTTTGATATTCACATTGAATTTGTCATCCATGATCAATATTTATGTTGTTGAGGTAGAAAATCGATTCACTAAAAATACAATATTCGAGTAATGTTTCAATCAAACTAAGTGTGTGCATTCTTTACAAATGGTACACCCCAACATTCCTATAATATTACATCCTGGTCAATTTCCATAAGTAGGAAGGTAATTTATCATCCCATAGAATGTGGTCCTAAATATAGATTATTCACTTCTCTGAGTATCATATATTGTAACACATATATCCCATATCAATATCTGATCTTTAATCATTAGAGACAAATATAAATCAATATCATTATATGGTTTCTTTGGTATAGATATAAGAAAATAAAACATAATTTATTTTCCATTCATGCATAAGCATAGTGGAGAGTTATAATATACCAACATGAAGATACATGTACTAGGAGTACTACTCATTACACCAAAAGGATAGATTAAATCTGTAGATAACAGAAGATAATTTTTTTTGGCTATTTTCCAAATTTAGGATACTCCTAATCAATTTTCTTCTTTTGATGAGAATATACTGGATAACGTAGGTTCCCATATTTAATTCTTGTATCTTCATACCCCATTAATTTTTTCACGGTTTCCCCACATCCATATATTCTTATAAACTATGAAATCATAGGAAAGTAATATACATCTTTCAAAGAACCTGATTCATTTTTTGTATCAATTTGTTCCAAACATAGGTCAGTTTAGGAGCGATTCATGGTCATTGAAAAAAATATGAAATCATTTGAACAAGAATGTATTTTTTTATAGATCGTTCCCATTGAATGTATCATTTGTTTAGTGTCATATTTTTTACAAGGTATTTCATTTTATTCTAGCATTATATATTTCTGGAGACCATGTGGTTCTATAATTATGGTGTTGCTACATCCATTGTGAACTTTCAAATTACAAAACTTCAATACAACTGACAATGTTGGGTATTTCATACAACCAGTATAAAATGGTCTCTTAGAACAATAATGTATCCTCTCAAACATCTTTTTACAATCATGATGGTTGTCTTTAATTTACATTTTCATATCATCCATGCGATCTCCATCTTCATTTATATTGGTATTCACATCAAAAGATCCAGAAGTTGTAGTATCATCCCAATCAGTGGGCACATTCATTTTTCCCCATTTTTAGTCTAAAATTTATATCTATGATCTATTCCATGAAAAATATAATGTTCTTCCAACTCTTACAGACAAATTTTTCTTGAATATAAATAATGTAAACATGGAAAAAGGATTTGAGAATGGTCATATGAATACTCTATTGAAAACTTAATGAACTATTTAACTCTATGTTCAAAATATTTTTGTAAAATGATTAGCGTGAATCCATTTTTGATTTATATCCATCTTATTAAGTTCATAAAATATTCATTTTTTAAAATAAATTATTAAATACACATATTATAGTAATTATCATAGGTAAAAGTTATTAATAATTCTAATAAGTAAATCCCAAAATTTTATTGTTTCAAATAATTTTATTATGTATTGAAGGAAATGGACAATTGAATATAAAAATAATAATTAATCCAATATGGTTGGTTTTATCTAATGAATTCATCAAAATGTGAATGTAACATACAATTTTCATCCTCATCAACATCCTCTCCCAAATAGTTATTATTTAATTTTTTTACTCGAGACTCACCCTTTATCTCTTGTGAACAATCACCAATGTTTCTTGAACTACTCTCAATAGGTGTAATCTGTGGGATGGCTACTGCTTAGAGTAGTTTAGGAAATAAAAAAGATATGGGGGGATGAGTCTCATGAAAAAGAATTTCTATAATTACTTTTGAAAAGATGATGAGGATTATAATAATAGTTGTACTCTATAAAATAAGTTTTGTCTCCCATTTGTATGAATTACACCATTGAACTAGTTATTAACTCATGACCTATTAAAGGTGAGATTTGGGGGGCATAAACAATATTGTATGTGATTCAAGGGGTATTAGTAGGGATATGTTATGATATATGAATCCTTGGGCTTATATTAATTATATATTTATAGGAGAAATCCCACATTTAACACTTTCAAGACTCTACCTAAAACTAGTCATACCTCTATCAAAATGATCTATAATGACTCAAAAATTCCATTTAATTTTTTTAAATTATTTGGGATTATTATGAGTCTATGAAAATTGACAGCGTATGATTCCAAGAACCGATGTGCCTGGAATGAATTTTATAACATTATTTAATGTATGTTCAATAAACGTATGAAAGAAATTTTATTTCTTTTTAACTGGTGCTCGGATTAAAAATCTAAGGGCACTATTGAATTCGCACTGCCATAATATTCTTAAAGGAAGCTTCACTTCGACCTTAGTAGATCAGGAGAAAAGTTTTGTTTTTTGAATTTTTAATGAAAACTAAAATAATACGTAATTGTTATTTTATTTTATTTTTATCCAACGGATGAGTGGAGGTGGTGGGACCGGTGACATTTCAATCCAATAAATGGATTGAATCATTAACTGTGTGACTCCACCATTGTGAATTAAAATAGGTTCATTAACTCATTTAATGAACCTCATTAATTTCTCAATGCGTTACTCACATTTTCCCCCTCCTATTTAAATGGATCTCCGGGTGGGGTTTTGGCACGGCTTCTTCAAGAGAGGAAATTATAGTGAAGTCATGTGGAAACATCCACCTGGAGGAAAATATCAGATTCAGCGAGTAGTGACGAGAGCCACCAAATCACGAACTGATGACAACGACGAAGGAGGTTCCGTCAATTGTCGTCAGTGGACGTCTCATCCAGGTAGGGGTTTTTGTTTTTGATATTGTAATATTCCTCCTTCCCCATTCTTGATTTATATGAAGAATGAAGATCAGCTAACCAATAGTTTGATCCGAATATCACTCCTTAAGCATGGTAGAATGATGCGGGGTTACAATTCAGGATTTATTTCTATATTTTCCAATTATTGTTATCACCCCTTGTAAAAAGGCTAATGCGAAGGGTGCTGACCGATCTAAACAAAACCTGGACCCTCCCCTAATCTTGGTATTCTTGTGTTTCGCTTGTGCAGTCAGGATATATGATGGAAAAGAAGAGATATGGGTTTCGTAGAGGCAGCGGTGACCCGAGGAGCTTGTGGGTGCAGATGACACCAAGAACATACCACCGGAGCACGTTCGGTGGCCGGCAGAAAGAACTGTCAGTGCACCATGCCAACGGAAGCTGGCGGTGGAAAAAGGAGGCCCACTGCAACCGGCCTCAGGCTGTGGGAAGGCGGCATGTCGTCGCGTGTTGCAGTGTCCAGAGGTGGCCGACCCGAGCCGGCCGCGCAAGAGAAAGGCGGAACCCATCGGCACCGCCGACGGCAGGAGGGGGTAGCGTGGCCCCGTGGCACACCGCATCGAATTTAAATAGGTCGGTCATCTATCCAACTGTTTCACATGGTGCAGTAGTGCCCCACTGGCTAGAAAAAATGGACCCACATCTATGGGGCCAGCTGGAGTAACGGTCTGCCTCCAGGTAGACTCGGTCGAACGTGGGCCGACTGAACATTCTGGACCCACCCAGTATGTCGGACCCATGGCCCAGTGGGCTAGTGCAGGTGGGCCGAGCCCCACCCGATGGGTTGGGCGAATCGCAGCTTGGGCCTGTGAACCAGCCTGTCCAGACCCAATGGTATGGGCCTAGTGAACTAGGATGACCCTTAATGGGCTGGACCCAAGCGGGGTTAGGTAGACACCGGGACCCGTTGCGTTGGGTCGGCCTAACCGAGACGGATCGAGCCCGAACCCAACTGGACCCCATATAAATGAGTGACTTTAACTAATGAACCGAGTGTCCATATGACATGTCGTCAGTGATTTTGGGAACCCTTCTGGGAAGTCGTCCCTTTGGAATATTCTTGTGGGCCCGACCGATGTGCGATCACCCCTATTTCTTGGAAAGGGTGTATCTAACAGACAAGGCATCCGATCGACGCGTCGTCTATGGAATAAGGACCCCTGTGACAAGGCGGTACATTGGAGATACTCTAAGTGAGTTTTGACAGATATTGACATGAAAACAATGTTGGATCATACTTTAATACAACTAGGACCTTTTTACAAAAGTGTACATATCTCATAGACAGGGCATCCGATCAACGTGCAATCTGTCACATTGGGACCCCTATGATGGGGTGTTCCATTGGGTATGATTTTTGTGGGACATCATACTGGTTTAAATATTACTAATTGATTGAGGAGCAGAATCATCTAGAGATCAGGCGTGCTTCATGTGTGAATCCAGTGGTTGGCTGTGACTTAAAGAAGAAGAGATACCAATACGGGTCAGCATCAAAAACTCAAGAGTAGGATGATCAAGCAGTATGACTAATCATCCCTTAATCTATACCAGCGACCAATAAAGGTCAGTTCCAGTGACCAACAAGGGTCAGTACTAAGGACCAATACGGGTCTCCACCAGTGACTAATACGGCTCAACATCTAGCGACCAATATGGGTCAGCATATAGTGACCTATATGGGTAAACAGTAGTGTTACTATGAATAGGATGATCTGGCTTTACTACTATTCATCCATATCCCAGTAACCTTGAAATTGTACCATTAGAGTGGGTTGTCTCTTTTTCTTTGTGATTCATGATTTAGATCATGCTTGGGATATTACCTTTGTGGTATTTCTTGTGATGTTTTCCTTTGGGGATTACTGAGATACCTTCAAGGGTATTGGGGTCCTCTACTGAGTTGTTATACTCACCCCTATATGGGATTCACCTACACGTGTGTTTCTGGTGCATAATACTAATGATTCGATGTAGACATTGGATGTTTGGGACTTGGTGGGGCATGGTGCATCAGGATTAGTCGATATCCTCTCTTTCGACTTCAAAATTACAGCTACAAGCCTCCCAGTAGAGCTCCCGGGCAAATACGATAGATTTTTATTCCCTTTTTAGCTTCTAGGGGTTTTATTTTGGCCCACTGTTTTCAGTTTTCATTTGTACTTGTGGTTGTAATTTACCCTGGTAGATATACATTACTTTTTTTGGTTTTTTAATTCAATTTCCCTTTTTGGTTGTTCACATATCTCTAAGGAAATGACTTCCCTATTTGGTAAAATCCTTGAGGTGCTAGTCACTAACCTCTATCCTATGGAAGGTGGTCTAGGAGTAGTCATGATCGGGCCTAGTGGCACAGGTCGTGAAAAAGTGATATTATAAGGAATTCAGTTCTACCAGAATAACTAAGAGTATAATTTTAATGAGGAAATGGAGTAAAGTGTCTTGAGTTTGGGTTTTAGTACATAGAGTATAGTTTTGGTGTGGGGTCCGACATATCCATAAACTAGGACCCTGAATTCTTTTTTCCGACTCGGTACATGAAAACACCAGTTGATAGTGTTTTGATAAGTTTTCTTGATATTTATTGAGTCATATCCCTAGGTATAACTTATTAACTGTGACATATATATTTCTTACAGTATGCCTCCAAAAAGATAGCCATCCTGGATTCTAGTTAGAGATCGTGATAGTGGCCCACCAAGTGACGAGACGTTGGTACAGGGACCACTCACAGTGATGGAACCTTTGGGTTGTGTACTAGCAACACCACCACCCTTTGAGCAGCAGATGCTACCAATGGATCATGCAAGACGGCTGAGCACTTTGCATGAGTTCTATATATAGAGGCCTCTATGGTTTTGAGATGAGATGGACCCCCAGGCAGCAGAAGACTGTCTTGAGGCGGTTTTTTGGGTCTTTCACTTAGTAGAGAAACCCACCGAGCATATGGCAATCTTGGTCGCTAGCCTGTCCATGTCTCGGCATGATTATGGAGGAGCTTGATGCTCTAGGTGAATCATGAGATGACCCTATCCTAGACAGACTTTGAGAGTCTTTTTAGGGTGGAGTTCATGCCAACAACACTATGATTTCTGCGTATTTAGAAGCTTCTGAATCTACAGTAGGGTAGCCAGACTGTGGCTCGGTACTTGGTGATATTTACTTACCTCTCCTAATACTCCATTGACATGGTAATAGACCCTTATATTAGGTCCTAGACCTTTTATCATGGGATATGATGAGATATTAGTGCTACGACAGTTTCTCTCAGCATCCCGATGCAGGATGGGGTGATAGAGCGTTCTTTGATGATAGAGAGAATCCTTTCCGAGTAGGCACCAACAGTGAGAGCCCCTACTAGATGATAGGTAGCAGAGTCATCTGTACCTGGCAGCACACAGACGATGTAGAATCCCTAGTGGGCTAGACATTCTGGAGGGTGACCCGGGGATGTAGGGCTAGAGGTGCGAGGCTCAAGAGGCTGAGCGGGCCATATAACACATGACTATCTGACTCCCTACGCAGATGATTGGAAGACAGTGGAGTGTCCACCTAGGCATCATCACCCGTAAGATCTTGAGCATTAGTCAGGAGGCATATGAGGCAGGGGAGCCGGACATGCAGTAGGAGGTGCTCGGGGTCACCAAGCACAACCACCACCACCCCTAGGTGGTCCACCGGGAGTTCAGGGAGTAGGTGGATGGGGAATGACATAGCTACAAGAAGTAGAGTCTCACGATCCTAAAGTCCCTGAGATGATACGGGGTGTGATCTGTATCTTCTCTAATTTAGCAGCATTACTTATCGACACATGTGCTAGCCATTATTTTCTTTTCGCGGACTTAGTTTGGGACTCTGATATTCTGACTAAGCTTTTATCTTGCCCTTTTCCTTTGGATACTCTTATGGGAAGAGATTCTGCAGTCACACACTAGTTCTGACAGTGTGATCTAACTCTCAAAGGGGAGATTTTTAGATGGGATCATCTAGTAGCGATGTTGAAACCCTACAAGATCATTCTAGGCATGGACTGGATATCAGTAGTTCATGCACAGATTGACTTTTGAGATGTACAGTGTGATGTACGTGCATAGATGGAGGCCAATTTTCCATTGTTGGTGAGAAGGAAAATAGAGGAGCATGATATGGACATTCAATCAAGATGGTGTATCCAATTACATATCAGCGGGATTTCATGACCATTGAAATGGTGGATGTGGAAAGTCCACAGTTCCCAGCGGTGGTGGATGAGTATGAGGAAGTATTTCCAGAAGATGTCCCAGGACTACCTCATCATAGAGAGGTATACATTCGCATTGAGTTGTACCCAAGAACGACATCGATATCTACACCATCATATCGGATGCCCCTGTGGAGCTCTGGGAGCATCGGGTACAGTTGGAGGACTTACAAAAGAAGGGATTTGTAAGGCCCAGTGTTTCTCTATGGGAATCCACAGTGTTGTTTTCCCAGAATGAAGACGAATGTTTGAGGCTATGTGTGGAGTTCGGGTGCCTAAACCAGGTGACCATGAAGAACAAGTATCCTCTGCCGATCATTGATGGTCTATTTGATTAGTTTAAAGGACTGAAGTGGTTCTCAAAGATAGTCCTCAGATAAGGCTATCAACAGCTTCGTGTGAGGCATGAGAACATCCCAAAGACGGCCTTTAGATGTCGATATGGACATTAATAATACCTAGTGATGTCTTTCAGTATGAAGAACGCCCCTGCAGTGTTCATGGGTCTTGTGAATAGAATCCTCTAGACATTATTAGACCAATTTTTAGTGGTCTTCATAGAAGGCATCTTGGGGTACTCATCGTCCAAGGAAGGGAATGTTTTACACTTGCGTATAGTTATGGACACACTTCGGGAGAACCAGTTATATGGGAATCTATCTAAGTGTGAGTTTAGGATACGAAAGGTCCAATTATTGGGACACATCATCTAAGAGGCTGGAGTTGCAGTGTATCCAGTGAAGTTTGATGCATTTCTTTCTTTGGATCCACCTAGGAGTGTTACTGAGGTGTGGATCTTCCATGGAGTAGCTGCCACTATCAGAGGTTGGTACCTAATTTTTCCAGAGTAGCAACAGCTATGACTGTTCTGATGAAGATGGGGAAACCCTTCCTATGGTCAGAGACATGCCAGCAGAGCTTTCAATAGCTGAGTCTAATCTTGACCAGTACTCCCATACTGAGGTTTCTGAGGGAGGTCACTGACTACGTGTTTCACTTTGATGCATCATAGACCGGACTCGGTTGTTTCTTGATGTAGGGTGATGGAATGATTGCTTATGGATCCTGACAGTTGAATACTCATGAGATGAATTATGAGACTCCTAACTTGGAGTTGGTAGTAGTAGTCTTCACACTGAAGATGTGGAGACACTAGTGGATGGGTGATAAGTTTAGTGTTTACTTAGACCACAAGAGTCTCAGATATATCTTCACATAGAAAGATCAAAATCTGAGACATCGATGTTGGATACAGTTCTTCCCGGACTATGACTTTGAGATAGTCTATACTCCTTGGAAGGGGAACATAATGGAAGATGCACTTAGCCAGAGATCGAATTCATAGATATTTAACGAGGCTTCAGATCAGTTAACCTCCCTTCAGATATCTTACATGGATAGTGATGATACAGTTTACCTCCAATCAATGGTAGTTTCCCCTCTAATCCTTCAGCGAGTCAGGAAGGTGCAACTCTAAAATAGAAACTGTGAGTCTACATTTTCTCAGATATCCTCAGGCCTTGCACCTGACAGATATTCTGAAGGTTGGTACCATGATATCCTTTTTAGAGGCGTACAGTTCTACCAGTGGATCTATGAGAGGAGGTGTTGAGGTAGTTCCATACACCCCCCATGAAGGTACATCTAGGCATGATGAAGATGTATTAGGACCTCTGACGTCAGTACTGGTGGCCAGGGATGAAGAAATTCGTGGAAGAGTTTGTTTCTATATGTCTCACTTGCCAGCAAGTGAAGGCTGAGCACCAGATACCAGTAGGCTTGACCTAACCCCTCGAGGTACAAGAGTGGATGTGGGAACGGATATTAATGGACTTCGTGACAGGGTTACCACGTAGGTTCATAGGGCATGATACCATCTGGGTGATCGTTGACCGACTCACCATGTCGTCCCACTTCCTTTCTATTCGAGAGAAGGGTTTGGTAGAGAGATTGGGATATCATTACGTTCATGAGATAGTGCGACTTCACGGTGTGGATTTGATGACAGTCTTAGATTGTGACACACACTTTACATCCCAGTTGTTGAAAGGATTGCAGGAGTATTTTGGGACTCATCTCCACTTGATCACATCTTTTCACCCGAAGACAGATGGCCAAATTTATCAGACCATCCAGACCATGGAGGACAGGCTTCGTGCATGTATCCTAGAATTTGGTCGCAATTGGGAGGACCACCAACCCTTTCTACAGTTCTCATACAACAACAGAAATCACTACAACATTGGAATGGCCCCTTTTGAGTCATTGTATAGATGATCATGCACATCACTCTTATGCTAGACAGATCCAGGAGAGCCATCACTAATGGCTCAGAGATGGTACATTCTACCACTGAGTAGGTGTAGGACATCTGAGAGGGGATGAAGACTCCAAAAATCTTACAGAAGTCCTATGTTTATTGGAAGAGAAGACCACAATAGTTACAGGATGGGGACCACGTATTCTTTCAAGTCTCCCCAAAATAGGGAGTACAGAGATTTGGATGAGGCGATAAAATCTCAAAAAGGTTAATCGGACCATTCCTGATAATTCAAAGGATTGGAAAGGCGGAGTACTACTTTCCACTTCTACCATAGTTAGAGAGGGTGCATGATGTCTTTCACATATCCTAGATTAGTAGATACGTGCATGACCCATCTCACATCATCGACCATGGAAATCTGGAGATTGATGATAGGGAAACTTTTGCAGAGTACCAGGTGGAGATAGAGGATTGATAGGAGTAGATCCTTCTTGGGTAGTCAATACCTCTAGTGTTCGTTTTGTGGCAGTACGAGAATCTATAGGAGAGAACATGGGAGCAAGATTCTCATATGTGTGCCCAGTACCCCTCTTCGTTTGTGTATCCTTGTTTTGATTTCAGGGGTGTAAAACCCTAAGGTAGGGAGAATATAAAGACCCTAAAATTTCATTTCATTTTTGTTAAATTATTTGGGATAATTATCAGTCTAAAAAAATTGATGGCACAAGATTTTGAGGCCTAGTGTTTTCAGAATTAATTTCTAAATGTTTTTAAGGTTTATTCATTAGATGCGTGGGAGACATCTTTTATCTTTTGAACTGGTGCATGGATTAAAAAACTGAGGTCATAGTTGAATCCGCAGATCTAGGATTCACTTAAGAGAAGAATCACTTCCACCATAGTTGGTTGGGAGAAAAATTTAGTTTTTTGAATTTTTAAATAAAATTAAAATAACATGTAGATGTTATTTTATTTTATTTTTCTCCAATGGATGAGCGGTTGTAGTTAGACCGGTGACTTATCAATCCAATAAATGGATTTAATCATCAATAGTGTAACTCCACAAATGTGAACTAAAAGAGTTTCCTTAATTCATTTAAAGAACCTCATTAACTACTCAACGCATTACTCAACCTTTCCCCCTCTTATTTAAATGGAGCTCGGGGTGGGTTTTTGGAATGGATATTTCAAGAAAGGAAACTTTGGTGAAGTCCTGCAGGAACATCCACCTGGAGGAGGGGACCATATTTAGCGAGCGGTGACAAGAGCCACTGAATCACAAACCGATGACAATGGAAATGGTGGTTTCTTCTATTGTCATCAGTGGACGTCTCATCCAGGTAGTGGTTTTTTTTTGAAATTGTAATATTCATCCTCCCCTATTCTTGATTTATATGAAGAATTTGGATCAACTGACCAATGGGTTGATCCTCAGATTGTTATTTAAACACGAGAGAATGATATGGGGTTACAAGTTGAGAGTTATTTCTAAATTTTCTGATTGATGTTAACACCCCTTGTTAAAACACTAACGCGGAGGGTGAGGGCCATTCCGAAAAAGGCCCAGACCATCCGCTGATCTTTTTGTTCTTGTGTTTCTCGTCCACAGCTAGGAAATGTGACAAAAAGGTAGATATAGTGGACACACAGAGGAGGCGGTGACTCGAGAGTCTCATAGGAATATACGGCACCAAGAACAGACCACCGGAGCACGTTCGGTGGTCCGTAGAAAAAACCGTCGGTGCACCATGCCGGGGGCAGCCGGCGGGGGCTAGGGGAGGCCCACGAAATACGGGCCTAGGCGGTGGGAAGGCAGTGCTCTGTTGCACACTACGGTGGCTAGAGGCGGCCAACCCAAGACGACTACATGGTAGAAGGGGAGCTCTGCCAGTGGTAGTAGCTGCGGCAGGAGGGGGTGATGTGGCCCGGCGCCACACCACGTTTACTGGAGACCTTTCGGCCAACTGGACAACTGTTGCATGCGGTGGGGTAGCTCCCCACTGGCCCAAAAAAACAACCTGAAGTTTTCAAGACCATCTGGAGAAATGTTCTGCCTTTAGGTGGACCAGGCTGAAAGCGGGTTGGCCGAACGGGTCAGAACCGCCGCCCATCGGGCCTGGGAAGGTGGACTGAGCCCCACCCGGTAGGTCGGGACAACCGCGGTCCGGGCCCACGAACCATCCAGATCAATCCCAATGGACCGAACATAGTGAACTGGGTCAACCCTTAATGGGCCGGACCTAGGCGAGGTCAGGTAGACCCCAGGACCCGTTGCGTCAGGTGGACCTGACAGAGTCGGACCGAGCCTAGACCCAACTGGAGCCCGAATAAATGAATGCTCATAAAGGATAAACCAGGTGATTTTTTGACACACCGTCAGTGGTGTTGGGACCCCTTTTTGGAAGTGGTCCATTTGGAATATTTTAGTAGGCCAGACTGAGCCAGGTCAGACCGAGATGCGATCACCCCTGTTTCACGGAAAGGGGTGTAACTAACAGACCGGGCGTCTGATCGATGCACCGTCTATGGAATAAGGACCCTCGTGACAAGGTGTTCCATTGGAGATACACTAAGTGTGTTTTGACATAGTTTTATGTGTGTCCTGGGTTTTATTATACTTGAATCTAACTAGGCCCTTTTTCCAAAAGTGCCATATCTCACAGTCTGGGCGTCTGATCGATGTGTTTCCTGTCACGTTGGGACCCCTATGATGGGGTGTTCCCTTGGGTATGCTTTTTACAACACCTAGTACTAGTTGAAATATGGGTGATGGATTGAGAGGCATAAGTTTCCAGAGATCAGGAATGCTTCATGCAGGAATCCAGTGGCTGGTTGTGACATGAAAAAGAAGAGTGACCAATAAAGGTCAGCATCAGAAACTCCAGAGTGTGATGATATAGTTGTATGAATAATTATCCCTACCTCTGTACTAGCAACGTATGCGGGTCAACACCAGTGACCTATACAGGTCAGCAGTGTCGACCAATACGGGTCAGCATCAGCAACCAGTACGGGTCAACACCAGCGACCAATACAGGTCAACATCTAGCGAGCAATACGGGTCAGCATACAGTGACATATATGGGTTAGTAGTAGAGTTACTATGAATAAGAAGATATGGATTTACAACTATTCATCCCTATCAAAGTAACCTTGAATTTATACCGTTAGATTGAGCTATCTCTTTTTCTTTGTGCTTCATGATTTAGATCATGCTTGTGATATTACCTTTGTAGTATTTCTTGTGATGTTTTTCTTTGTGGATTTTTGAGAGGCCTTCAGTGGTCTCGGGGTCCCCTTCTATATTGTTATACATACCCCTACACAGGCTCCACCCACACATGTGTGTCTGGTGAATACTACTAACTCTATGAGGTAGAATTCGAAGGTTTGGTACTCGGCAGAGTTTGGTGCGATGGGAGCAGTTGACATACTCTTCTTCGACTTCAAAATTACAACTACTGCCCTCTATGTAGAGTTCCAGGGTAGATTCAATAGCTTTTTACTCTCTTTTCAGTTTATAGGGCATGAATTCTGGCCCACTGCATTCATTTTACATTTGTACTTCTGGTTGTACTTTACTCTCATGGTTAAAACTTACTTTTATAGGTTGTTTACTTTGAATTCCCTTTCTGGGTGTGTAAAGATCTCTAAGGAAATGCCTTTTCTGTTTGAGAAAATCCTTCATGTGCTTGTCACCAACCCCTGGCCTATGGAAGGTGGGCTTAGGGTAGTCACATTCGGGCCCCGTGGAACGGGTCGTCACATGATCCATAAAACCTTTCATAAAATCCCATAAATAAATGAAAACATAATATAGGAAATTAAGAATTAATAAGAAACATTTTAATAAATAAATAAATATTTCATATACATGGATGGTAATTAGAGATTACTAGGGGTGGAACCAATACATGTAGAAAAAAATGATGAATACCTAAAAAAAATTTCTAATAATTATTCCAACATATACAGAACATGATAACCACCATTCTATTTTTTTGTAAAAAGTGATGTAACAACCGATGGAATTATTACATTTAAGATTAATGTTATAACAATTATATTTAATCTCTGTGACATCTGTAAATAAATATTTTCACCTTAATAAATGATATTTTATTCGATAATGATACTTATAGATTCTATAAATATTCTAGGGTTCTTGAATATTACTATTTACAAAAATACTCATTAATAATATTATATTATAATAAAATGAAACATTAGTTGAAAAAATAAATAAATAAATACAACCAAATAAAAAATATAATAAATTTGTCACATTATATAACTAATCAATATTAAATGTAGAGTAAGTCAAAAATAATATACCTATAAATAGTTGTAAATGAAGCATATGTAATCTTGAGAAATTTCAAAACCTCCCATGAGGTGACTCTGCATATAATTGGGTAGGAACAACCTATAATAATTATGATGAGTTCGTATGTTTATAACCAACCAAAGACTCACAACTAGCCTACCTTTTTGGATTCCCATTTGGACTTTGATACAATTGGGGACCAATATAATCTAATTGGGATTACATTGTAACTATCTCTCATCCCTCACTAAGATGTATACAATCCCAATTATTATAGTAATGGTTGGAATGGTTACCTTTTAAGAAAACATATCAATTGGAAGTAAAAATAACCCAAACATGTCTATTCAAACATCCTTCCAACACCCATCAACATTATCTCTGTATTTAAAAGAAAAAAAATCTTACCACATCAAATAAAATATAGATAGAATTAAAATATGGTGATAACTTTTTACAAAAACCATTTCATGGTACCAACAAGGACATAACACATGATACTACTACAAATTTTCAATGAAAAAAAATATTCATTTCAATATTATGAAAAACAAAAAAGTGAGAATCAAAATAATTTTAATAAGTTCAAAAAAACCCTCAAATCCATAAGTTTAAAAAATAGAAATTAATAGTCTCTATTGGAATGAATTTTTGAAACCAAGAAAAAAAATTTCATCTTCTTTATTGAATGAATCCTATCTATATTTCATATGACTACATACTTACATATATAGATAAAATAAAGTGTTTATATATATATATATATATGTTGAATTAAAAAGTCATATATATATATATGGATGTTCATATAGGATATCAAGAAAAAAACAATGGGATAAAATTTAGAACATAAAATAAAAATCTCGATGTAATACCACTGAATATTCAAAAGAGAAAAATACTAATCAAACTGAAACTCAAATATAAGAAATCATTACATTAAATTCATTTCAATTTATTAAATAACAACCCTGGGTAGAATTTTATAAAACACTTCATCTGCATTATTTTCATGGATGGAAGATCAAAACAATTAAACATAATATGCTACAAGGATGAAATCATTGTGTGGAATTATTAATATGCTACAATGAAGTAATAAAATCCCTTAATGGGTCAATAAATATATTAAATCATAGAAACCCCCAATTAGAAATAAATTTTAGAAGGGAAAGCAGTGTTGGATAATGAATAAGAATAGATAATGAACAAAAAAATATATCACCAAATAATAAATCAACTACTAAGGAAGAGGAGAGAATATCATAACTTTAATTAAATATTTGAATCATCTATGAGAAATTAGATATATCGTGAAACATTGGATTAGTTCTGGGCATGGATTTTTTTTAACCCTTTAATTGGTCAATCCTTGGATTCAAGACTTGGAATCATTTAAGCCTTGACTCAAGCCTTGATTCGATCTTGGATTCGATGAGGAGGAGTGTCGGCAGCAGGTGGATTCCATGGAAAGCATCAGATATTGAGATTGGTTTGTGACTATTAGAGTTATTTAAATTGATCAGGGATACATTAATCAGTGCTTCCAAAAGTGTTGTTAAATATATCTTTTGTCATTCCTAAATTAATAAGTCCTAATAAAAGGAATCTTTATTAGCATTTTTAGTTCAAATAAATTATTTGTAATTATAATGAATAATAAAAAAGTTGTAAACATATATATATATATAATAAACATATATAAATGTAAATATAATAAATATATTCATTGTTTAAATATATTTATCCTTATTTTGGAATTATTTAAATATATAATTATTTAATTATAATTATATAAATACTTTTTTAAAGAATAATATTTATATATTTATATATTTATATCATTATATATTTATATCATTATATATTTATATATTTATAAATATATATCCTTATATATATTTTTATAATTAAATATATATAATAAATATAATTAAGTATAAATATAGTAAATATATTCATTACTTAAGTAAATTTATTATAATTTTATATTTATTTAATTTATTTATTTATTTATTTATAATTATATAAATAATTTATGAAAAAAAATTATTTATTTATAATTATAAATTTATAAATTTATAAATAGACTAAATATATTTATTATTAAATATATTTTTTTATAAATATTTTTTTAGATAAATGATTTAAAAATTCTTAGTGAATATATAATCTTAAATTCAAGCATATTAAAAACGCATGAAATTGAATAATTAAAAATGATTACAATTTAACGAAAATTGAAATATGGTGAAATTTTATTAATTAAATATAAAATATAAAAAAATTAAGATTATATATTAGAATAAATATAAATAAATAATGAAAATATTTAAAAATAGTTCATAAATGTATATAAATAAATAATATAAAAGAATTAAATTCCCAAAGAAATAAAGAATATTAAAATTAATTAATTATATAATAATATTAAAAATAAATATATAAAATTCACCAATTAAAGACATAATATATAGTAAATGTATCATGTAATAATGAAATTATAAAATATATACTAAAATTTGAATAAATTATATAAATATTTGGTGTATGTGTGTTTCTATGTAAGATTTCATTAATTATGTAAATATTTGTATGTGTATTAAATTAATTGATTGTGTATATGTATGTGAAATAAATGTAACATATGTTTGATATATGTTAAATTGAAAAATAAAATGACCTTCAATTATGTCCATTACTCTATTCAATAATCAATATTTTTAATTAATATTTATTTATTATTATAAATCATTATTCACTAAATATATGACTTTTTTAATGTAATGCCTCGATATTTTGTTTTATGTAAATCATATTTTGGGAAATATATATGTATTATTTCTATATTAAATGTATTAATGAAAAATTCCATATAAAACCATTAAAAATGTATAATACATTAATTTGTTTTTAATTATTTCATTTTATTCATTTTCAATATTTATATTTAATATATATTATATATTAATATTTATAATTAATATAAATATATATTATACTAATTAATTTTTTATTAATAAATGTTTCATTAATAAATTTATTAATAATTTTTTACTTTATTCATTTCTAATTTTTTGTTTAATTATTACAATTTATTCATTTTTTTCTTCAGTTATTAAAATGTATTCATTTTTAAATTTTTTGGTTAATTATTAAAATTTATTGATTTTATATATCTATATTTAATATATAGTCTATTAATATTTATAATCAATATATATGTATGTTAAATTAATTCATTTTTATTAATAATTATTTGGTTAATAAAATGGTTAGTATTTTTCTTAATTTACTGATTTTCAATTTTTATTTATTTCATTAATTCATTCTATTCATTTTACATAACTATATATTTAATATATTCTATATATTAGTATTTATAATTTATATATATATATTAAATTTATTTTTTTTATCAATAATTATTTAACTAATGAAAATTTTAGTACTTTTTTAAATATACTCATTTTTAATTTTTAGATGTTTAATTATTATTTTTTATTCAGGGAATTTATTATTTTCAAAAAAATAATGATAAAGAATAAACTTTATCGGCACTAAAAATAATGTGTTGATAAGCAGTATCCTTTATCAGTGCTATAAAAAGTGCAGATAAATGGTAGTTTTTATCAGTGATAAAAAAAGTGCTAATAAAGGAAAGGTTCTATCAGCACCAAAAAGGGATGATAAAAGTCCCCCTTTATCTGTTCTTTTTAAGCTCTGATAAGGGGAACCTTTATCATCTTTTTTTGTTATTTCTAATAAAGGACAATGTTATTAAAGGTTTGTTTTGTAGTATTTACCCCAAAATGTTATGGGGTTAAATGACTTAATGATATGACTCATGTAAACAAGGAGTACCTTTCTTTTCTAGAGAATACCTAGTTAGAACTCCGGACATAAGCGTTCTTGTCATGGAGTAGTGATCTGGATGGGTGACCTCCTAAGAAGTTTCTTAGTGAGAGAGAGAGAGAGTAAGAAAAAATCACACTGGAAAGAACACTTATTGGCATGTGGGGATAGTCATTAGTCTGATGGCATGTTCGACCATGTGGGTAGGCCCCAGGTAGGGGACCATGTGACCTCAGGGTAGCTGGTTGTTCCTGGAAGGGTAGGACCCAACAACCATGTTATGGTGGGGTGTCTGTGCTATCATTGGGGCCCAAATATTTACATGTGTTTAACAAAATAATATTGAAAAGATTTATTTTATTTATATATATATATCCCAAAATCTCAGGGTGTTTCCCCTTAAAAATATAGGGAAACCTTGGAAGGACTCTTTAGGTGGAAAATTAAAAATAAATTCCTTGAAAGTTGATTTATGGTGGATATTAATGGTGGGATTGATGGATATTTATAGTAAAATATGGGAAATTATTTAATAATTTCTAAATATAGGTCTTGGAATTATTGGTTGTGGAAAATGATAAACCATTGGCTTACCCATGGTTCCATCTCATGATTTTTGAAAATTGAGTCATGTTTTATAATATTTTAATCCATTAGAACTGAAATTCATTTTTTAATATTACTTTAGACTAGGATAGGTATGTTTTCCACCAAAATAGTTTTACAAATCAGAATTTCAATTTTAGACATTGTAATTTCATTTATAGGTTTGTAAATTAATTTAAATCCATTAGAATAAAAAATATTAATAAAATATCATTTTTTGGTTATCTATCCTATATAATTAATTATTACATCATTATTACATGAATATGAAGTCATAAAACATACTGAAAACATCAAACTGTATTTGTACTATTCCCTAAAAATAAAGTATTTTAGAAAATTCTCAAATTTTCACCCAAAACTAATTTAGTTATATTGATTTTAAATATAATGTTTATTTTAACAAAATAATTTCATAAATATGATAATTTTAACTTTTTAATGAAAATCCTTATTTATTTAAAAATAACAATTTTAATGAAAAAGTTAACTATTTGACACATACCAAAACTTCCAAAGAGATTATAAAATTCTATTATCATTTATATTTAAGAATATTTTTGAATGACTATTACTTGAAAACAAATCTTATTTATAATACTTGAGTTTATAATAATAGGGTATATGTTTTCTAAAAATTAAATTATATTTTACTTATATCCAAAAATCTATTATTCAAATTCATCTTATATTCATTAATGTTTTACTAAATAATTTAATTTTGAAAATGGGATTGATTAAATAACTAGTTAATTAATTAAAATTAGGCTACACTTTAATTTTTCTGAGATATAGATCCAAACCCTCTTATTACACTAGTATATTCCCTAAGGATAAGGTGTCTAGTGGTGGTAGTTTCATTGGGAAGATCAACTAAATTTTACTTTGTGATTATCTATAATATTTTGAACTTCTCCCATAAGTGATTTCATTCAATAATTTCTAGTTAAATCTCTACCTAAGCATAGTCAAAATAGAACCCTATTAAATATTCCACACTCCCAAATTTTGACAAATATGCTTCAGAAGGTGTGACTCTACTAGTCAAGGCCATTACTTCTCTTTTTTCATCAACTTTTAGTTTTTATGTCCCTTTATAAACACGAATTTAAATAAAAATATTATTTACAATGAACATAGCACTCAATGGTCATATTTACCAACAATCATAATGACTGATGGCTATATTGACCAATGGTCATATATCTTATTTCATCCTATATATATATCATCCAATATCAATATTTACTAATTCATTTCCAAATTATTTTTAGATTCCTTTGATAATTTATATTATATTCCTAACATTTATTTTTTCCTTCAAAAATTTTTATATCAGGTGTAATATTCTTATAAAATTTTGACCCTATGGAGTACCCCATAGCGTGGTCACTATTTGTTGGGTTTTAAATCCTTGAACATGTATTATCTATATCAATATTTGTTAATATATGTCATGTATATATATATTCTGATAATATTATTTCTAGGTACTTCCATTATGTAATATAATAAAACAACAATTATAAAAAGAAAGTGTTCTTCTATTAATGACAGAAGGAATTTTTAAGTTGTTTCAATAGTGATTTACACTAAAGTTTTACCACAAGGACAGATTTTATGAGATCTAATGTTTAGAAATATTAAGTGATGATATATAAATTATTAATCAAATAAGAATAGAAACAATAAATTTCCCTCCCTCTCTTTAAAAGTATTCATTGTTTCTCTTCTATGCTAAGAAAAAGAAGAATAATAAATATGTTTTCTACAATTATGCTAAAAAATTAATCTCGATCGGTTTTATAAGACTTTCCTCAAGAAAATATTCATTATTATTCTATCTCTTGGAGATATTTTCTATTTTTCAACTATATGATTCATTATGTAAACTCTAATTATTGTCTTTAGTTTTTGGAAGTTATAACTCCTTTTATGAAGTTTTGAAGGTTGTTGTTGTTGTAAAATAATAATAGGATCCCCAAAATGATCTTGTATTTATACTAAATGATGACTGCTTGAACTCATTCAAGAATCCCTAAAAAATGGATTGGTTCTAGTGAAATCACTAAGATTTAGTATTTGAATGTCCATGGAGTGGACTAGGGGATATCTATTCCACAAAAAACAGTAAATATTCTATTTTTTATATTTTTCTTACTTACTTTATTTTTACTTCTTTCTTGTTTTAAGAAAATATCATAATCCATTATGACTTAAAATAGGGTAGTTTTAAGTGATAAAAATTTCAAGAACTCAATTCACCCCCCCCCATCTTGAGTCTTCTTGTAGTTATTCCCCAACTAAGAATTTGTATCAAAACAAGTGAATTTTGATCTGTCAAACCTACAAGGTTGAATTATTAAGGATTGTCTTCAAATATGTGTCATGGATAACAATAGATATGCTATTTCTATAGGTATTGATTCATATTTCAATAGATAAAATTATGGATTTTGTAAGGCATGGATGATTATCTACTTAAATAACGTTTCTATATAGGTTTACTTGAAATTTTTTAACATTTAAACAATTCCTAAAGGATATCTTGAGAAATGGGATTCTACTTCAGAATGTGAATGCGATCTGAACTCCAAAGTTATGAATGCAATTATATGTGGACTCATTAAAAATGAGCTCAATAAAATATCTCAATATGCTATGCAATATGATATTTGGACTACTATTTTAGTGGCTTATAAAGGTAATGATAATTTAAGATTAATTAGATACAACACTGCAAAGTTTAATTTTTACACATTTAGAATTATTGATGGAAAAATTATAACATAGGTGAATAGATGTTTAATAGATATTGTGAATAATTTTTCTTCTCTAAAAGCACCAATTCTTGAACTTTTCAAGATTTGAAAGTTATTAGTGTTTTTTCATCCAAATGGAGTGTAATATTTGCTTCCATTAGGAAATCCATTAATGAGGAAAATTTCCAAATAAAAAAACATCATTTTAACAGTCATGATGTATGTGATATAAATGGAAGATGAAATTTTTTATCATAGAGTGGTTCAAATGGAAAATGGTTCTTCAAAAATCTCTAATTCAAAATATGACAAGAATAGAAAATAAGTAAAAATATATAAATCATCTGATGAAGATACTTCAAACATTTCTGCTTCTAATAGCGAGCTTATTCAATCTGCAAATAAGATCAATCATTTCTAAAATAAGAGAATATTATTCAATAAATCTTTAAAAAAATTATAAAAAATATGATGTATGTTCAACAGAGATCGGGTTTTATGAGTAAAATAATCTTGGACATATCAAACTAGATTTTATACATCTTCATTAAAAAAAATATCTAACCAAAAGTGAAAAGGGAAATCATGATATAAGAAAAATTTTAAATGATATATGAATGCCACATAGAGTGATTATAATTATTCTAGTGATTAAAAATATTCTGAATTAGAATATAAAATCTCAAATCAAAAGAAATTGTTTTTTTCCATTATAGTGCAATATGATGAAGTGACTAATTTTATTCATCTAGGCATGAATGTGATACTGAATCTAAAAATTCTTCTTTTGAAAAACTAAATAAATATTATACCATTCTAGATGATAAATATGAAACTATGAAAAATATAAATAAATCCCCATAAAGTTCTTATAATGTTTTTGTAACTAAAAATTAATACATAAAAAAACAAATTTCAGGACTAAAAGAAAAGATGGAAAATTTTGGTTCCCCAATACAGAACATGGTAATAAAATTTAAATCTTGAAAAAATAGAATTTAAAGACTCTAAAAATGATAATAGTGTTTTAAAAAAGGATAAATTTACGTAAACCAAATCATCGGTAACATTAAATTCCAAAAAGATATGTTTTGAATCGGATGCAAAGGTGAAAATATGAAGTTGTGAAAAAATTAATTTGTGCCTAGTTGATAGAAAAAACTTTCTTAATGTTGTTTGTTTCATTTTAGAGAACCTATAAATTATGTTAACGGGTGAAATATAATAAACCATTATTTTTTGATATTATGAATTATTTTATTTCAATTAATTTATTTAAATTTAATACTGGAAATTATAGACAAGACAAGAATATATGAATTCCATAATCTTTAGTTACTAACATTTCAAAACCTATAAAAATATGGGTACCAAAAGAAAATTATATGATTTTTTTAAGGAAAAATCTATAGTATAATAAATCAAAAAATTTATATTGATAGTTCATTCTCAAGTAAAATGAATGTATATTTCTCAAATTTTCATTCTTTATCCAAAATTTATGGAGTTTATGTTACATTTGGTGACAATGAATAGGGAACAATTATAGGGGTTGATTTGTTGGAAATTCAAGATTAGATCTCATTAAGAAAGTTATTTATATGGAAGGATTCAAACACAATCTGATAAGTGTTTCTCAACTTTTTTATGATGGTTATTATATATATTTTTCAAATGAAATCTATTTTTTAATATAAACTCATTAAGATTATGCGCCTAGAACAAATAATGTATATAGTTTAGATATTAATTTCTTCTATAGTTAAAAATTGAACTGTTTGAATGTTGAAACAAATGAATATTGTATTTGGAATAGAAGAATTCTACATTGTAATTTTTAATCTTTTATAATTTTCTATAAGATAAATTTAATTTCAGATTTACCTCAACATTAATTGAATAAATAGAAAATATGTAATGCATGCCAAATGGGTAATAAACACAATTTATCTTTAAAATAAATTAAATATGATTCTACATATAGCTCTCTTGAACTTATCCACATGTTTTTTTTGTGCAATCTCTAACTTCAAGACTTAGATTAAAATTTTTTTTTGTGTGTTAGTTGATTATTTTTCTAGACATACATAGGTTTTCTTTTTTAGTATTAAAATTGAAGAGTGTTATGTCTTTATATGCTTTTATAAATTGGATAAAATGTTGAAATATGAAAAAATTATTAATTTGAGAAGTAACCATGGAGGATAATTTTAAATCTATGAGTTCAATTCTTATTATTCGAAACCAAGTATCGAATATAAGTTTTCTACCCCCATGAAACATGAATAAAATTGCATTTTTTAAAGGAGAAATAAGACATTGTAATAAATTTCTAGGACTATGTTGTATAAATATATAATTTTCATTAATTATTGGGTTGAATATATAAATATAGATTGTTATGTCATTAACAGAGTTCTAATTTTAACTGTTTTGAAGAAAACACCCTAGGAGAAATGGACCAATAGAAAACAAAAATTTTGATACATTAAAGTGTTTGGATTAAAATTTAACATTTTTGACACCAAGGACATGCTTAGTAAATTTGATCTATATGCTAGAGAATGAATACTTCTTATTTATTCAACTAATTAAAATTATTAAAGAGTTTTAAAAAAATGTCAAAAAATTTGAAGAATAAACCTATGTAAAATATTATAAAAGTGATATTTTTTATCATAAGATGACTCTCAAGTTGATGAGTTATGTTATTCTTCTGAAAACATAAAACCTGAACTGTAATGACCCCGGCCTCGGTATCCTTGAGCTACTGTATGATTTATTAAATTTCTATAATATACAAATAATTTCATGATAAAGAAAAAAATATTTTAGTAGTCTTGGTAAACTATATATATACTTGAGTGTTATATTAAATTTGAATACACATATTACAACATAATTTTTCTTATGAAAAAATACACTCTTTATAGAATATCCTTACATATCAATAATGGTACACTTCATGGATTTCTGGGGAATGAATCAAAATAAGGCTGAGATAAAATGATCAATAAGGGTTATGTATAGTGTAAACTATCATGAATCAATAAGAATAATTAATTTGTAAAGGTAAATAATTGAACACAGATGTCATGTAATCAATAAACTGGGAAGTAAGTTCATCTTGTGATTATATTAAAATGAAATTCTCATGTATAAAAATTAATATAGAAAGTTAAATAACTAAAAACACATTCCATTTAATCAATAACATGACTATAAAAACAGATAAGGAATAATCAATACGGAATGGTAAATTATTAAACAAATACATTCCATTTAATCAATAACTGAGAATTTAATGAATTTAATGATAATACCATTGTGAAAATATAATAGATAATTATAATTATGTTAAAAATGAAGTAAATGCTTATTTATTTGACATCATGAAATCTAGGTCATTATACATCTACCATCAAGAACTTTCACAAGAAAGTTTAAAACTATTGGGTGAAAAATCATTTGGTTTAGCCAACTAATTTTATTCTAGCTTACTAATTTTCCTCATAAGGCTACTGATTCATTAAGAGAATATCTATAACATATCCCTGCATGTGTATAAAAGTAAAATTAATTCCCCATATATCGAATAATTGATTTAATTCATGAAAAATTTTCTTTAACAATAAATATTTATATTAAAGAAGGAATATGAATTATCAATTTTTCTCTAATCAATCAAAAAATATTCAAAGTAAAAAACTGTATGTATAAATGAGATAAATTTTATGTAATAAAAATATCCATCGTAAGTATTATGGATATTTATGGGAAATATATTTTCTAATGATCATAAGAAATTGAATATTTCAATAGAAACTTAACTACTTCAAAAATGAATCAAGAAAGTAAATTACAATACAATCCTTTATTAAAATGATCATAAACCATTCAAAGAAAGATAAGGATGGTATCAATACAATATATACCCACTTGATTAATAATAAATTATTGTTGTTGTTGATGATGAGAAATTCCATAAAAATATTTTAAAAAAACTTTGGAGTAATATATCATTTTTATTTTGAAATTAAATTTTTGAAAACTAAAAGTTCAAAAAAAAATTGAAAATAATTTTTTTTGAAAAAAATATTTTAAACCTAAAAATGATTCTTTAACACATTTATTGGTAATGATGGATTTATATTCCATACATTTTTAGAACATTAAAATAAATATTCCTTTTACATTTTTAGTAAAGGACAAATGAGCCTTGTTTTGAAAAATACATAATGATTTCTTGCAAAAATAATTCTAAATGTGTAAAAACGTATCTAGTAAATCATTTTTAAAAGGTAAAAAATTTATGAAATTTTTTTTAAGTCGTGGATTTGGAAGAAAATATATTTCTGGCTAAAGAGATAAATGAATACAGATTTCCATAAAAATATTTTCTCAAATATTTTTAGAGTCAAAGAGTGAGAAATTTTTTTATTACATTAAATTATCTTGAATAACCCAAGACGAAATTAAAATGGCTTTATTATGAAATGGTCAAATAATTTCATTTGACATAAATTCAAAAACAAATAACCTTGACTAGAATAATATTGTTAAATAAACCCATATAATTACCACACCATTGATGTGAGAATTAATCAGTTAATCGATTATGTGTATCAACTATAAATCCACATAAAAAATTAAAATAAAAAATAATTTAATAAAATGTCATTGAAAACATAATATTACATGGTTCTTGAAAACAAATATGTAAAATAATCAAATGGAAAAAAATTTATTTATGAAATTCTTTACCACTTGACAACTTTTAAAAAAATTCCCCTGGGTGAAATAATTAAAATTAAAACTAAAATACCATGAATTATTAATGATTCATGGTATTACATGTAAAAGGGGATTTATATACATCACATAAAATAAATTAGGTTCATAACATTACAATATGGGTCAAAGAAGATAAATTGAGATGAAGTCCCTTACCTCACACTTCCTTTGGGTTGAACATTCTTTAAACACCTATATAGTGGTTATAAATATGTTATTAACTAGTTCCAGAACCATATTAATATATATAATATCATATATTATCCTTTTATATCAACTTATCACCCCTTTGTTAAAACTATTTCATTATTATTATTATTTTTAGTGTTCATTTCCTTGTTTTCTCATGCATGTTTCATCATGAAATATATAGTTCTTGGGAATATTATATAGTTCCATAATATCTAGAATAATAACAAAAAAATAATTATAATATTTAATGATAAATTATACATTTAAAACTAATAATGGAAGATGGTTATGGATAATGAAGTATGTTATGATCATGGAGACCGTAAGTCGTACATACATATGAGTAACGTTTCCATTTTTCAAAAATAATTATGGAATGGTGGTAAGTAATATTTTATGTTTAAATAATTATAAAAATATAATAATTACTATATTACTTCTTTAAATATATTTATATTTATCATCCATGTTTGGTCGTGATGAAAATAGAGTCACATCACTTCATGAAGGTGGTAGTCCACGTGTCGATGAAGGATGTAATCATAAATAAGTGAGTGAAAAATGTTAGAAATAAGATCATTTATTATATTCTCATAATGATAAATATGTCATGAATATCATAATTATTTCATTTATAACAAATATATGTATTAACATTATCCATATTACATTCCATGAATATAATTACTGAAAAATGAATCACATATCTTTGCAAGGTGGTAGTCCACCATACACACAAGTGATGTTATAAGTATATTTTAGATAATTATTTTATTATATCATATTTTTTTTAAATAATTGAGGGAGGTGGATGAGAAAATAAAATAAAAACACTCATTGAAGAATGTTACCTCTTCCTCAGGTGTACTCATTATCTTTTCAAAAAAATCATTCTTAGGTTGGATTTAGGCCCAAACTAAGGCTTATAGGATGATTTTATGTAATATTTGAAGTTTTTTTGTAAGGTATTCGTTAAAATAAAAGGTTTTTAATCTATGAGGGGGATGGGAGAGTGGGTGTAAATTTATAAATGAAGTGACGGGAACACTTGTAATTTTTGAAAACAAAAAGGTGTATCCATGTTTTTCACATGAAACAAATGTACAAAATAGAGTATTATATAGAATTAGATATTATAAGGTACATAAAATATATTTTATAGAATTATTTGTGTAATTTTAACCCTTATATTTTTAGTTTGACCCTCGACAAATCCATTTTTACCTTAACTGTGGTAAATAAAGTTTTTCTATTTTCACTATTTATTTTGGTAAAACATTAATCTGAAATTATAATAAAAAATGAAAATTATTATTATTCCAAATATTTAAACCATTTTTTAAAATTCCTTTCAAATAAGTGGAAAATTTTAATTTTAAATTAATCCCGCAGACGTTATAAGAAATGGACTTTTCAAAGAGAAAATGATCAAAATTTTACAAAGTTTTTATATCAAAATTAAATATGAAAATGATTAAAATGACATAAATTAGATTAATTTATATATAATTGAACTAATTTTACTTTATATCTAATTTTAAATATAACATAACTATATAAATAATGAAAAATAAAATTCATTTTTTTAATTAAATTTCAGTATTTTCTACAATTCATCGAGAAATGAAATATTATAGAAAAATCAAAAAAATCACCATAATCTAGTTTTTATGTGATTATTTCAAAAATTAAGATTATTTTCTCAAATAAATTTTTAAAAAGTTTTAATAATTAATTTTAACATATGTGTACAAAACACGACTAACCCATCATTTTAGAAAAAAAAATAGTTTTTCAGAAAGAATTTCTCTTTATTTTAAATGATTCTTATTTTACGTATATTCAATTGAAAAATATAATTTGAAGAATATTGTTATTATAATTCATACCCAATAATTTAACGACTAGTTTATAGTGGTATACTATATTACACATTATTTACACTAGGGGTTTTGTGTTCCACAAGATATCAAAAAGATTTAATTTAAATAAATATATTTCATAATTTGTTTAAGCTCGATGTTTCATATCACATACACAATTGAATAAAATTTTATTATTTTATAATTTCAGTGTGTTAAATAATACTCTATTATAAAAAAAATAGATTTTTATTCAGTACATGATTTTGAAAACCCAATCCTGAAAGGATGGGTTTTTATTAACCAGAACATGTGATGCCAAGATAACCTAGAACCCAGAAAAATAATCCCTTGTATATTGTAATAATAAGATTTTATAGACTAATTAATACTAAAATAAGTGTATAAAGACTTGTTTAATTATATTCATTTTTATTTCACCATGGACCTAAAACCTCAAAATAATCTTTACATAATTAATTTTAGTATTTAGTTATGTAAGAATAGTTAAACCAGTTCAAAAAAATATGAACTATTTTATAGTCCATCTAATTGCCCAGTTAAGGAACAAAGTGTATTTTTAGAAATAAATTGGACGATAATTTTCTTATCACTAAGAATAAGGATATATTATCCACTAAAGGGTACAACAATGTTTATGGAATAGGTTAGGAAGAAAGCTTTTCACCAATATCAAGACTAGAATCCATTTGGATTCTCCTAGCCTATACATATCATATAGATTTGAAATTTTATTTTATATATATGAAATTTTCATTTTCAAATGTTTTTATTATAGAGGAAGTTTATGTTGAACAACCTTATATTTTTAAAAATACTAAAGTTCCAAATTCTATTTTCAAACATTCAATATCACTTTATGGTCTTAAACAAGCTCCTAAAGCTTTGTATGAGGGGTTCTTTTATTTTCTTCAATCAAACTGATTTTATATAGGAGTGGAAGATCATAATATTTTAAACAAAAAATCATCTTTAAATATATTTGTACTTTAAATATTTATTAATTATGTTATTTTGGGCTCTAAAAATACTGTATTGTGTAATGATTTTTCAAAACTCATGCAATAATAATCTAAAATGAACATGATGGGTGTGTTAAATTTATTTCTTGGTTTTAAATTTTAAAAAAATTACTATGGTAATGTGCTTAATCAAATAATGTACATAATTTACTTACTTAATAAATTTGTACTTGAAAATGGTAAAGTGCATGAATCTTCTATGAGTTTTAATGAAAAAAGATAATTTAGATAAATCTGGGAAACTAGTTAACATCAAGTTATATAGATGAATGATTGGGAGTCAACTATATTTGACTACTAGTTGACCATAAATTTTTTTCTCCTTTTTATTACGATCACTATTTCAAGGAAATACCAAAGAATCACATTTAAGAGCTTTCAAAATAATATTGAAATATTTAAGAGGAACAATTTATCCTACCATAATTTTAAAAAATAAATTATTTTAATTTGAATTCATATTCTGAATTCAGTTTTTTTGGTTTGGACTATATAATTATAATACTTCATGAACTAGTCACTTTCTAGACAAATATATAGAATCTTGGCCTAGTAAAAAACAGCACTCAGTTGCTTTATCCACAACTAATGCAGAGTACATAGTTGTTTGTATTTGTAGTATAAAAAATTTTCTAGATGACACACACCATAATGGATTTTGGATTGAATTTTAATCAAGTATGAATCAAAAGTGATAAATCTAATTCTATCATCATTTCATAGAATACAATATATCATTTCATAATAAATTATATTGATCTAAGGCATCATTTCTTAATTGATCACACTTAGAAAGGTTGTATCACTTTATTATTTATCCATACTGAGCATCAATTAGAAAATATTTTTACTAAGGTCCTTACTTTTCAGCATTTTAATTTTATTAAAAAATAATTAGGGTTATTTATATTTAAATTATTTCAAATTATTTTATTTCTATTGATTCAAATTATATTAAAATTTATAAACCTTTTTTAATAATTTAATTTATTGTAAAAGTTAAGTAAATGTATTCTAGATTTATATTTTTTTGTTCCAAAGTTCATTTTATAATATTAATTGTACATAGTTTTAAAAGGAAAAAATATTTTTGTTTTTTTATTTCCAATTTTAATTTGTATCATCACTTAAACCTAAATTAGATATATAAACCTATCTAAATTCAGGTATGTTACCTAACTCTGAATTTAGCCTCTTCTCCCCTTTCATTCGCCTACATCCTTTCACCTCTTGAAACCGGACCATCACAATTAAATTCTATTGACCTCAAACTAATCATTCATGTATGGGGAAGTCTAATTAAGGAGATGATAGTGGTTATATAAAATTGAATAAGTGAAGTCAGGTGGTGAGCCATGCTATGTACTTTTAAGAAATCTTGTTGATATGTATTGGTTGAAAGGAACGTGATGTTTCTAAAGATGGTCATCCAATTCCAGGGATTGTAATTTTTTTGTTATAAGAAATAAAGTTCCATGTTTAAATAATATGAAAAATAGTTTATGAGTAATTGTTATTTTTAATTCATAGAAACATAGAATGTTATTTCCACTAGTGTGAAGATAACACATTCATTGGTATTATCTATGGAGATGTTAGATATGTTGCATAGTCCTCATGAAGGTGAGTACAATTTCAAAAAAAAAAATTGAAATGAGAAAAGTTATACCCTCTAAATTTTTTATGTTTTTATTTGGTTCATATAATGGTTTTAAAGGATTTATAATAAGAAAGTAAGTTTGTCTAAAAAATTATCTAAACTGGAATTTTTTAGAGAGTATGTGAGATGGAGAAAGTATTATTTTAGAACATGTATCTTTTATATGCCCACACCAATAATGTAAAGTTGAATCTCTCATGGTATATAATAATTTTATAAACCACTAATTCTAGGGAAATTGGAAGCTAAATTAATACCCATATAAAAGGATTGTTTCCATAGTAATGAAGAATTTAGAAGATAACTTGAATAAAAGAGAAGTTGTAAAGTTCCAAAAGAGAAACACTCTATCAGTGGTTATTTTGGAAACTTGTTGTTATAACTGATAAGATAAATCAAACTTTTGAGAAAAATTAGTCTCTAAGGTTATGTAAATGTGGTTATACAACCTCCTATACCAAAATAGTGGGTTCCATCCACTACCTCACCTTCTAGGGATGTCACGCCTGTATAGATGGTTCTTAATAGGGATGTGGAGGAGACAGTTTCTTCAAGACCTAAGTCTACTCAAAAATATTTCAAACCTATAGTATAAATAGTCTATAATCAAGAGGTTTTGTCTATTAGTGTTATTGAGTTAGTTAATCTAGTTTTTACAATTGTTGAGACAACTACTATAGATCAAGTGGGAAGGCCAGTGGAAATTATGCCTAGTTTTCCTACTACATGAGTGGAGTATAAGGATAAACACAAAATGGTGGATAGACTTACTAAATCACCTATTTGTAATAAATATGGAAGTGAAAATGTATTCGTCAATTAAGCTACTGATATTTTATATACCCCATTTCCCATTCCATCTCCACATCATTTGTAAGAGGATACACCTTCAGTAAGAAAAATTTATAAAGGATTTGATGTTGAGATACAGATGAAAATCATTTCCTCAACTATTATAATATAGTTTTATAATTTTAAAAGAGATTATGATGATATGAATAAAGATATAATTTATTCTAAGGATGATATCATATAATTAATGTATAACTCAGTTTATCAAGCTGATTTTCATAATTTGGATGGGATAATGGATGCCTAGACCACATTCATCAAGAACATACAATAGATGTATCCAATTTCATATGGTTTTAATACTAAGGAATTTAAAGTTGTGAGAGATGAATTGATTTATCATACAGAAAAAAATCACCATGTAATAAGTAAATGAATGTGTAGTGAATATAGAGACTCAAAAGGGTATCATACAAAACATACCAATGGTTCGATATAAAATGTTTTAGGATTTCATTTATGAGATTTTGAGTTTCAAATAAAAAATAATTAAAATCATGTACAACTTAAATAGTATAGTTATGATCTAATGTAATTTTATTAAGTTGTTCCATCTTAGTGCCACACTAACTATTGTACCTTCAATGGCTCTAGAATTCTAGGCTCAATTCGATAAACTGTCTTCATGTTTGAATTTTGTTTCATCATAGATCCTATCACACTAATGTGACATGTTCAGTCCAGTTATCATGTAAGAGTTTAGGAAGCAGAAATTTAGTAAATTTATGATGGTAAGAGATGTTGTTAAAAGGCATGGGATTACTAAAAAAATTTACTTCAATGATATACCTAGTTTTCTTTAGGAATTTTTTCCATTAGATAGTGATAAATTGAATAAAACCATGTTTGTATCAAAGAAAATAAATAATATGGTTTCATCATATATTTACCTTATTATTAGAAACCACATGAATTTTGAAACTATTATGGACATGATATATGAACGAATTTAAAATATTTACATAGAGACTTATAAAGGGGATTATATTTCTAAACAATATAAAGAATCTCATATTATTGTATCTATAGACCATAAAAAAGATCTTGTAGTATACTGACCTATATAGATATTTTCTCTTGTGCTAGTTACTAGCAGTGATTCAATTTCTCAAGCATCATATTGAAATATACATGAGTTGGTCAAGTCCATGTAGGTCAATAAGAAAACCCTGATCATAATTTATCCCCCTTGGAAGTATGGCTGATCAGGTTATAGGTACTAATAAACCAAATTCAAGAAGATTTATTTTTAGCCACTCCCAAAGCTCAGTACATTCCTCAACTTTCTGCTCTAGTCATTGTTTCTCAAATATTTTCTACTATAAAAATTGAATCCTTTAAAGGGATGATAAATAATGTTCTATCATTGGTTTCATAGATTCACATAAAATATTTTACTATCATATAGGATTTATGAAAATCATACATTTTCAAGTGAATAGATATTTGTTAGATACAATTTATTCCCTAAGTGGAAGAAAAACCCACAAATTAGAACCTCAAGATACTTATAATAGTTCCATATATATATATTAGATATATCTTTTTATCCATCCATGATTTATCAGTGAGAGAAATATTTTTGTATACTACTAAACCTACTAAAAAAGAAGCTATGATTTCAGATCTTTTCAAGAATATGAGCTTTGTGAGTTCAAGATCATATGATTTCAGAATTTCTTCTTAGAATCTTGAAAATAACATAATTGTGACAAATTAGTGACCAAGAGACATATCAGGCATTATGATGGAAGATAGTTATATAGAACATTGATTATTAGTAATATCTTTAGTAGTTGACCCTCCTACTACTTCTCCATCCACTTCATCCTTTATAAAACCACCACCTTAATCTACATCTTATTTTGTACCCATCAATAACCAAGGTTCATCTGAATGATGTACTAGATATGAATTTTTTTATATTGGTATTTTTTATTTTTTACCAATGTTCATGGTTAATAAAACTCCTTTTAATGTCCTAATTTGTATGTGATGATATTGTTTTTATTTAATGTTTTCATCTTATTGAATGTTTACTTGTTGAACTATCAAAATTTTAGTCATCCCTTATTAAAATTTAGTTTCACTATTATATTTAAATTGTTCATAGATCAAAGTTCTGCATTAAATGTGTTTTTAATCTCCTTATCCTTTATTTTTAATGTCATAGAAAGGAGGAGAAGATATATAAGACAGATAATGGGGGAGAAGAAAAGATAATCAAAAAAATCTAAAAGCATTATATTTTATATAGTTTTCTTCAAAAATATTTAAACATTTTAAATTTTCAAGCTTAATATTTTATATATTTAAATATTTTTTTTCCATGAAAACTTGGTTTTATAACCTTTTTATTGTTAAATAGAGTTTGTGTTATTAATTTTTGCACGCCTCGTTTTCAGGAAAGTGCCCGGTTAGCTTTTGTGTGCTAAAGGTGATATAAATGATTGTTTTGGATAATGAAAAATATTGGAAGCATTTGAATAATTTTTTTTTGGATTATTTATGAGGGTTAAAATATGGTTTTGGGTTTTATAAAGATATGATTATTAGTTTTTAGGGTGTTTTTCTTTGTGTTCTTGGTAAATGGAATGTTTGGAACCTATATAGAAATGGATGGGTATTGATTGTGTAACCTGAGTTTTTGATGGGATTAAGTAAATGTTATATTTATTAAAATTGTTTCAGTACACCTATTTATGTATATTGTAACTGTATCTTTTAATAAATTTTGTTTTTTTTTTGAAGAATTCATAAAGGCGCGTTTGACATTTTTCTTGTAAAAATGGGTTTCATGTGTACTTCATGTTGTATTATTTGGAGCCATTTTATGGTCCATGAAATTGATTTATTAAATGGTTTTTGGGATTTCAAATATATTTTGATATGGTAATGTTGGGTGTTTTTCTTTAAAAGATAATTTTTTATAGGATTTTATGTTCCAAGCCTCATTATACTTCTTGAAATTGTTTTATGACATTTTTAAGTGGCTTATTGATCCGTGAAAGAAATGTGAATCCTTTTTTTAGACTATTTTTTGTGTGTGTGATTTGGAAATGAGATTTTTATATGGAAATGGTATCTGATAATATTAGGAACTTGATTGAGCACTAAATGAAAACCCAGGTATCTAAGTGGGCAGACGTGTATTAGTATACTGGTGATCCGAAGTGGTTTTTTTCCCTGTTTCACGTAGAAAGTTTGAAAATGAAAACACTTACTAAACTATGATGATGACATTGGGTACCACAAAGTTATGGGTATTTGTTCCCTACTATTGGATTGTTCATGATAACAAATATATTTTTTATGGATAACTTTACACCGAGATAAGAGGAACCAGGGGCCCACAACGAACTAGTTCCTTGGGGTGTTACTATAACTTGTACTCATAGGATATTTTTTACTCACTATCAGAATATAGTTTTTTTGGTTAATAAATTCAGTAGTGTTTTTGTTTTATTTAAATTTTTACATTCTTGAAAGCATCCCTCTTGAAAACTATTTTTATTTTGAAGTTCTATCTCTTCGAAATTGGTTACTAGCATTTCCTAGTTATAAAAACATGAAATCATTTAATGTTATAATGATTATAGTATAGAAATATGTTTGGAAAACATAATTTCATATATTTTATTTCAAACTTGGAATTTATCATTTTTTTATTTTAAAGGAAGTGCATTGGGAATAGTATATCAGGCTAACCTACTGAGTTTTAATACATTGGCCTATAGTCTTCCTCTATTTTTATCCCTTTTGAATATTTTAGCATCAGTTCGATTGCCTTGGGAAATGTCTAATAGATGTATTGTAGAGTGACCAGAGGGGTTAAGTGGGGTTAGATGGTTGTCAGGTTTGGTTGTTTGAGTTGTTTGGTTCAGTTTTACTTTCAATTTCATGTCCAATTAAAGTTTAGTTCCACTTTTATATAAATGTATGTTAGGATTTTTGTTTCTTTATAATGCTTTGTTTTTTTTTATTTTTGGGATTAAATGTTCCCTTGTCACTCTAAATGATTCCCTCAGCAATTTTCTCCATCCCGAGAGGATCAGGAACACCTCTCCGAACTTGTTGTGGAGTGGCCGGTGTGACTAGTTTAGCGTTGACCCAAACTGGTTAGTGACAAAATGGTATCAGAGGATGTCAGCTCTTTGTAGACCTTTATTTTTTGAGCTCTCTTATTATTTGGGGGATATCAAGGTAGATGGAGTAGGATTTTCAAAACATGAGGGGTGGGTTAAGGGAGAATTTTGTTAACTCTTTCTCATTCAGATCCTCGGTTTTCCATGTGAAGTCCGTTTTTATTAGTTTCTTTGGTTCTTAAGGATTGTCTGGTGATAGGGATATAACAAGGGGAGTTGAAATAATGGCCACCCTGAGCTCATAGGTCCTGTAAATCCATGTGGAGTTGGGTCAGTGTCCTAATAAGTCACTCTATATTGGTCGTGTGTTTGAAATATAACCACAAACCATATAGTTAAGTCACCAACCGTCACTAGTTCCCTTTTTTGGGTCTCTTAGACATTTCTTGAATTCTGAATTTTGATTTTAAAATTCTTGTGTGATAATTCTGGATGTGGTTTTTCAATGATTAATATAAGAATGTTTTTTGAGAGAATTGGGTTTTTGTGAAAACAATTTTTAGGTATAAATTGGAATGATTTAACGGGATTGAATTTCCATAATCTAAACTTTTGGTTTATTGAAATAAATTCTTTGTAAGGCATGAATTATTTTTAGATGATTCTGATTTTTTTTTAAAATGGGATGTTTATGGATATTTAATAGTGTTTGAATATGATGAATTTGTTTTGGGAATTATTTTTGAGTAGTTGGTGTTTTTCTAAAACGGGTTTTTGACTTTGTGGTTGTCGAATAAAAAAGAGAACATGCTGAATTTTTGAAAGTGGGAAATGGATGTTTGAAGGCATTCTTGTTTTGGTAGTTGTTTTAAAATAAATGAAATGGGTTATAAATAAAATGGCTCTTGAAAAGTTGTGGTTTATTGAGAAGATGAAAAATGTTTTGAATAAAGGGAAAGGATTTTGATGGAGACCTATGGGGATTCTTTTTCAAGAATGGTAAACTGGTTTTTTGGGTGGAAATATGAAAATGGTTTTTGACTTGGTGGTTAGTGTGCCTTTGGAAAGTACATGATTTTAAAAATGGGTTGAATTTTTTTTGTCTTGTAAAATGACAATGTTTTTTCTAACCATTGGTGTTTTCATGGGTTCTCACATGCATGGTTTTGTATAGATATGTTGATGGATTCCCAGTATTTCATAGTGCTTGGGTTCTCAGGGTTGTATGGGAATGTACATGTGAGTGAGAATTGATGAAACACCATTGGTGAATGTGAAAGTCAACAAACTTAATTTGTTTTTGCAAAGTTTTTTAGGTTGAAAATGTTTTTTGTTTTTATAAAATGGTGTTTATGTGAGATTATTTTTCATTTTTTAGAAGTTTGGTTTGTTTTTAATAATTCATAAGAATCTATAAGTGATACACTTGGTGTGTGTTGAGAAGGTATATCATTGGTGGATTGAGTTTGGAGCAATGTTCAGGGGATTTCTCAGGATATTTTGGATGTTTTGATGTGGCCATGGATGGGTCTCCATTGGAAATACTTTCATTTGATCAGCCTAAGGATTCATTTCAAAAATTACATCCCTCTCTTCAGATTATGACCAACTCATTTGATGGAATATAGAGCTTTTGGAATTTATTTAAAGTGTTTTCATTTTGAGATAATTATTTTGGATATAGTAGTTGTGTTCAGTGATGTTGATGTGTTTCATCATATTCTTTGTCCATTATTAACCTTGTTCGAAGTGAGAGAGAATGTTACTATGTATCTTTGAGTTCATATTTATATAAAGTTTTATTGTTGATAATGTGTGTTTCATGGGTTGTTCTAATCCATATGTCCTAGCTATAGCACAACATATGCTTTAAACATCAGGGATCCATCCCTAGGCCTCGAAGTGAAGCTTTTGATGTAGTGAAGAAATAACTAGAGGTGTGGGGATCTCTTCTAAGATCCTTCTTTCAACTTTTTGGTAAGGAAATTTCTATGTTTTTTTGTGGTTTCTCATCACTGTGATTTTTCTTTTTTTTTCAATAAGAATGGTGGAATTACCCCCCACATAGTGGCAATGGTTATTCCTTCTCCGATGTGGGTTTCTGGTCAATGTCCATGTGTGGATGTCTAAAGTGAATAAGGTGTGGTCTTGGTTTTACCTATTCCTAGGTGGAGAGTGTTAGATGGTTAATCTATTTCTTTTTTGGTTTTAGTGGCCCAACTATTGGGTCCCCTTCCCTCCCTGCCCCGAGTGGTGCGGGTTTTGATCTGTGCGGAAAGTGTGGGCCTAGTTCTTGTCCCCTACATTTGAGAGTGGGTGGATTAAATGTTCATATTGTAACCCTATTAACATGTGTTTTTATGTTTTTTGGGGGATAGTGTTGGTCGGAATGTGTGGGTGAGGCCTGATTCTAGTTCATGTTGAATTCTTGATTGTTCATTTATAGTTGGTCTCTAATGGTGGGGAGACCCACTGCAAGACTCAAAGATATCTACATTAAGGATTTTTCAAATGGTAGTTTTCATTTAATGGTGTATAACTTATTTGGCCCCTCCCCCCCCCCCCAATAGTTTTTGTCTTTCGTGAGTTCACTTTTATTTGAGTGATCGTTGGGTTCATTGGGAGAAGGCCCAACAATTTGGTTCTTGTGTTGGTTGTAGAGGTGGTGGCTTGATCTTTCTATTGATTCTTAAGAAGTGGTTGTGATTTGGTGTGTTGTTTGAGAAAGAGGATTAAGTTCCATTGATGGTGGATGATATTTCATTATATTTAGAGGTTGTACCATGTTGATAAGTAATCCGTAGGTGTTTATCTTACTATTGGAAACTGTTATGGATTTCTGGGGGCGGAAAGCTTTAATGGTTGGGAGATTTGTCACACCCAATTTTTCTTGTCTTGGTTTTGATCTGGTTAGTTAGAAATAACAATAATTTTCACGGGTTTTGGGTGATATTAATGTTTATTTTCTAACAACCATTAATTTTTAATCATCCTACCATGGGTTCTCCCTAGCTTGTTTTGGATTTTTCAGAGAAAAGGGTGGTTACTTCAAGATTTGGGCCAACCGTGAACCCATTTCCTGATTTAAAAATAGTTTTTTTTTTATTTTATAACCACTTATTTTTTCAACATTTTTCACTTATTCCACTGCCCACTTGGCCTCCACTGACCTATTGAAACCACCATATCTGTTTCTACCCCTTAAGAATTCATAATCATGGTGTATTTGGGTTAATTATTCAGGTATTGGGCCATCCCATGAGCCCATTTCCAGTTTTTTTAAAAATTGTTTCTTTTATATATTATTCATTTTTCAGTATTTTTTTGGTGATCTTACCTATCAGTAGATCCCAAAAACCATAGTCTCATCCCCATGTTCAATTTTAACTCTTTTGAATTCATCATAGTCGTGGATTAGGGATAAGTTTCTCAAGGATTCTCAAATCGTCCATATTTCTTAAGGTAATTTGTTTATTTCATGAATTATTAATTTTTTCACTCCCCCCCCCCAAATATTCATTCCTTGGTTATTAAAAATATAAGTATAATCTACATTTAGTTACAAGACATTACCTATCCTCTAAGGGTGTGGATCTAAAGGAAGATGAAGAGTTCTCTGGTTTTCAAGGGGGTTTCCTTCTCCTTTCTCAACCTTCCATTATTTCTTGGCTCTCTCTTAATCCCTAGTCATTAAAAACGTAGGGTTCTATGAAACCATGATTTCTTATAGGGTTTTCATTATTTACGGGATTTTATTCATAGATATATGGTTTGTGAACCCTCATGGACGATTTTTGAGTGTGAGTTCCCATTCTACCATGGTTTTGTGGTAGGTTCTCCCAAGAAATACTTTTATAATTCAAGATTCACCTGTTTCATTCTATTTTCAGATTATATATATGATAGGTATTTTTTCAACCTTTGGATCAATTATTTAGTGAGCAAGAAAGGTAGTTTATGCCTTATTTTTGAAAAATTGTGTTGTTTTGGTTAAAGTTTGCACACCAAGTATTTGTTTAAGTGATCTATTATCGCGCATGAATTATAATGTTTAGAACCTGGTTTATCTATTTAAAGAAATTTTTGGAATGTAAACTTGGTTTTATAACCTTTTTACTATTAAATAGTGTTTGTTTTATTAATTGATGCATGCCTCGTTTTTGAGAAAGTGCCTGGTTGGCTTTTGTGTGCTCAAGGTGATATAAAATGATTATTTTGTTTTACAAAAAATATTGGAAGCATGTGAATCAATGTTTTTGGGTTCATTATGTGAGTTCCAATATGGTTTCACGTTTTATAATGAAGTGTACATCAGTTTTTAGGGTGTTTTGGAATGTGTTCTCAGTAAATTGCATGTTTGGAACTGTTATAGAAATGGATGGGTTTTGAACATGTAACCTGTGTTTTTTAGGGGTTTAAGTAAATATAATATTACTTCCAATTGTTTTTTACCAGTATTTATTAATAGTGTAATTTTTTCTTTTAATAAATGTTGTTTTTTAAGAATTATTAAAGCCTCTTTTGGCATTTTTCTTGTAAAAATGCTTTTCATGTGTACTTGATGTTGCATCATTTGGAGCCATTTTATGGTCCATGAAATTGATTTATTAAATGGTGTTTTGGATTCCAAATCTTATTTGATATGTTAATGGTGGGTTTTTTTCATACAAGGTCATTTTTATTGTATTTTATGTCCAAATCCTCGTTATACTTCATGAAATTTTTTTATAAATATTTTAAGTGGTTTATTGATTTGTGAAAGAAATGTGAAGCGTGTGTGCATGTTGTTTGTGTGTTTGCGATATGGGAATTACATATTCATGTAAAAGTGTATTTTATAATATTTGGAACTTGATTGGTCACTAAAGGGAAACCCGATTATCTAGGTGGGAAGACATGTACTAGTATGCTAGTGATCCCGAGTGGTTTAGTCCCTATTTCTCGTAGAAAGTTTGACGATAACGACACTATGTAAACTATGAAAATGATGTTGGGGACCAATAGGTTGTGTGTATTTTTACCCTATTAGGGGATCTTTCATGATAATGGATATTTTTTTATCGTTACATTTACACCGAGATACAAGATACCTGGGGCCCACAACAAACTCGTGCCTATGGGTGTTCCTATTAGTTGTGATCATTGGCTATTTTGTACTCAACATCGGCATATGATGTGTTTGTTTCATAAATTCAATAATGTTTTTGTTTTATTTAAAAGTGTAAAATTTTTAATATGTCCTTGAAAACTATTTTTATTTTGAAGTTGGATATCATTGAAATTTTTTACTAGCATTTCCTTGTTATGAAAACTTGCAAGCATTTTATTTTATAATGATTATAGCATGGAACCATGTTTGGAAAACATAAATATATATATATATATATCTATATAAAAATTGGAATTGAGGTATATATTATTTTAAAGTTAGTGCATTGGGAATAGAATATCAAGCTAACCTACTGAGTTTTAAAAAGCACGCCAACAGTCTTCCTCTATTTTTTTCCTTGCGCAGGTTTCAAATTGAGTTCAATCTCCATGGGTGGAATCTAATTGATGTATTGGAGATTCATCGGTGGGGTTACATGGATTAAGATGGTTTTCAGTTTTGGTTATTTTAGTTGTCGGGTTCATTTGTACATTTGGTTTCATGTACAATTAATGTTTGGTTTAACTTTTATATAAATGTATATTGGGTTGTCGGTTTCTTTCTACTGCTTATTTATTGGTTATCTTTGGGATAAAATGTTCCCTGGTCACTCTAAATGATTCCCTCTATGATTGTATCCATCCTCGGAGGATTGGGAAGGCTTCTTAGGATTTTTCGTGAAGCAGACCAGGTGACCAATTTAGGGTCGACCCAGACTGGTTCGTGACAGTATCCAACACTTGTTGAAGGCTTCTCTAGAACTATGAGGTAAAACTCATATCATGAATAGATAAAATAGATAATGGTAATCCATGCATCCTTACCACTTACCTTATGTATATTTTGGTGTGTTGATCAAGAGAAAAATCATCATTAATAAAAATGAAATGTAAGTCATCAAAAGGAGATTAGCAATAGTCTAAATAGTGTTATTTCCTTTAGATGAATTGGGGAGTCCTACGATGAAATCCATGGCTATGTTTCCCATTTCCATACTTTTATGGGAACTTTTTTTATCATAACCTATGAATTGTTCTCCATCCTTGAATTTTTAGTATACCAGGAATCACGAAATATGTTTTTATTTATCTCTCCTTATTTTTTCCCACTATAAATTTTTCTCTAGGTATCTATACATATTATTATGTCCTATATGAATAAGGAAGGATGATATATTCCCACCATTAAGAATTTACGTCTATAATTTTGGTTTTATGGGACGAATATTTAGGTTTCAAAGCATATATCTATATATATTAGAAATTTTGAACTCCAAAATATTCAATTACTTTTTTGTATATATTTATCATCATTTTGAGAACCTTTGATCCTCTCAAGAATGGATGGTTGAGTTTTTATCTGAGAAAGGTAGGAAGACATTAATTTCATAATTCCCATTTCCAACCATTAAATTTCCTAGAATATTGGATCCTTTTGAATGCTCATTTTGGAAAGGGTTGTGGAATCCATTATAGTTAGAGAATATTATACTTTATTTTCATTATTAGGGTGGTAATTGATTGAACATTCATAATTATTGATCTTATATAACCACATTAATTGGTTCATGTAGATATCTTTTTGTGTGAATATATACTTAAGTAATTTATGATCCAAATATATGTCACACTTATGCACAAAGAGATAATGTCACTAAATATTCCATATGAATATCACTACAGCCAATTCCAAATCAAGGGTTAGGTTTTTCTACTCATGTATCATTAATTGGTGTGATATAGGGGGTGTCACTTTTTATCTTGGATGTGTAAAAAACCCAACCACTTATTGGATAAATCACTATAGATCACAAATAATTCCACATTATTTGGTAATTTGATCATATGTGAAGTGATTAGTCTCTTCATTAACTATTTAATATCTCCTCACATTATTCATTGCATAAAAACTTCACTCAATTATATGTTTTCGTGGTTAGTGGGATTGAAAATCATGATATGTTTCTCAAAAATCAATGATAGTTACAAGTTAATCCAAGGAAACTATTGATATTTATCATATATGTTGGTATAGACCATCCTTTAATTGCCACTATTTTCAAAGGATCTTTATATATCTTATTTTTGGTGATAATATTCCCTAAAAATATTACTTACTCCATACAAAATAGTCATTTACTATACTGAGAATATAAAATATACTTTTTTATGTTCTTCATTATAGAAATAAGTTGGTATTCATGTTTCTCCATTCATATGGAGTGCATAAGAATTTTTTATTGACTCTATTCATTAATTTTTGTGGTTATAGCTAGAGAATTAGTGAGTCCATATGGAATCACTATGAAATATTTGTGCTCATTCCTTTTATGAAAAGTAGTCTTGGGTATATCATTCTTCCTCTCCTGAACAAGATAATATCCCGATAGAAGATCCACCTTAAATAAGTATTCTGCTTCATATAGATGATCGAATAATTCATTAGTCTGTGGTAGTGGATAATTATTCTTTATCAAGATCTTGTCAAGCTCATGATAATCAATATCAAGGTGCATTTCCATGAACTTCTTCCTAATGAAAAGGGTTGGTGGACCCCATGGTGAACCACTTGGGCTTATAAACCCTTCTATCCAAATTCTTCTATAGTTTCTTCTTTATCTCATTAAGTTCAATAATGGTCATTATATATGGAGTCTTGGATATTAGAAAATATATAGGTATAAGTTGAATTGAGAACTCAACCTGTTAGTTAGGAGTAATACTAGTAAATTATTTAGGGAACACTTCAACATATTCCATTACAATGGGAAAGTCAATATTGATGATTTTTACTTAGTCTCAACCATTTGATCTATGTATGCTTTATCTTATTTTATTTCTAAACATTTACCTAGATATTCTTTCCTGTAAGGAAATAATAGTCATTCAATAGATAATGATTCCAAGGGAGAACCATCCTCCTCCTTAAACTTTCATAAAATCAAAGGGAGATTCATGATATAGAGGTAAAATTTTTTCTCTCAGCAATTTATGTTGGCCCTATACAAGGAAATTCAATCCATACCCAAAATAGAATAAAATTATTTTAAAGAGAGTATTAAATTTCTTCTAGGAAATTTATCCACCAAACATTGACATGTGAGAAGTTATATTCTTAGGTGGTAATAATTTTCCCATTTTTTAACGGATATCTCAAATTCCATGTTTGGAGGTGGTTTTTGCATAGTTTTACTAAACTTTTATTATTTTAAAGAATGTTTTGAACCATGGTCATATATGAAATTTAAAGTTCATCAATTGAAAATTATCCTTCATTTTACTATTTGATTATAGTTCTAATCATTTACTTCATCCAAAATAAACATTGGGATGATAATTTTCAAACTATTAAATATATAAAATAGAAACTACGAAAATTGAGGGGATATCCCCTAAATAACATGTAATCCTTAACCTATGAATTTTTAGGTTTCAATATAAGTTCTACCAGGTCTATTTCTTAAGATTAATTTTCATTATAATTTTATTAAATTAATAATGGTTCATTATGATCTTGTGAATTTACCAAATAATATCCCCTAGTATTTTCATATGACGTGTTTAGTAAGGCCTCTTTGTTATGTACCAGGTGACGATCAAGGTATTACACAATGCACCCTTTTAGGGTTATTACCTTTAGGTACATCTGTGCAAGTTTACCATCCACTTGTATTATCTAGATTTAGATCTTATGTCTTAAAAACCACTCACTCCCTACTTTCCCAAAATGTAGGGATGTTTTTCTATGCTTAGTCTTACTTATAAGGGTTTGACTGAATTTTTCAAATCCTAATTCTTGAAAATAATTTGGCCTTGCTCTTATACCAACTATGTTAACCAATATTTCATTACACATTATTTTATTATTTATTACATAAAGATACTCATAATAAATTCCCAAAATATTGATAGTCCTATCATATTTGGTTAATTAGATACAAATTATAATAACTTGAAAACAGGGATACAAAAATATTATTTAAAAAATCCACAACATTCCCTTAAATTTCATTGATCTTCTAAAACTATATTGGCTAGACTAGGGGCGTACATAAGAAAGGGTGGCCTATAAAGACTAGTAAGGTACTAATAAAATAAAAAAATAATGAAAGAAATACATGTGATTCAAGAGGCATACCATTGAGAAATAAATTTGTTATAATCATAAACATGAATATCAAAGTATGATATAGGATGACAACATCAAGGCACCATAATAATATAATGACAAAAAAAGCATGTCATAATAAGAATTAGTCCAGGGTAACCATCAAGAGATCATAACATAGTGTCCCTAGGATAACCTATCATGAACCATATATGGTAACTAATGAGATAAAAATATTACCCAACACATTGGAGGGATATTTAATTTCATTCCCTCCCATCACATTCATAACAAGTACATGAATTTGTGTGCCACATAGATTATACAAAATAATAAAAAATTTCATCATTTTTAATCTATTTATTAAGTACTTTGGGTTTCATAAATGGAAGTCTCCAATCAATGAATGATAGGTAAAACTAATTGAATACCCTTGAGTGTAATTGGGGATGGAAATTCACATCACAAAATATTGGCATGCAAAATCATGGGATGATTTTAGAATCATAATGGCTGTATATAAAGGCTCATGAAATCGATTAAAGAGAGTGAAATGTGGTATATAATTAATTTAGAATAATAATAACATTAAATGGATGTGTAAAAAAGCATGAATAATAGAAAATGAAAAGGTTTAGTATAAAGAAAGTACTGGAAAAAATGAAGGGTAGAGAATCCCTTACCTGAGAGGGTTCTTCTAAAATCTTAGGAGTAACATCTTAATAGGTTGGGAACACCCTGGGAGGGATTTATAGAGGGATATGAAAATTAAATTCACTCTTGATGGGTTTTTAGTGAAGGTGAATGGTTGTTTTGGTGGGTATTTATAGAAAAAGAGATGGGGGTTCTTTATTAATTTTAAAACATAGGTTTTGGACTGTAAGTGATATAATAAGAAAAATAAAAAAACATCCCATGGGTTTTTCCCATTATTGCTACCAAATATGAGTGGTATTAAATATTTTATTAGGCTAAGAACTAAAATCCTTAAAATAATATCATTCATGATGTGTAAGTGAGTCATGATCTTAAGAATTGTTTTAAAAACCATACAATATTATATAGGTTTTCTTCGATTCATTAAAGTTTTTTATAATTAATAAAATATATTCAAAAACGTGTTATCTTAAAGGGGAAATAAATTTTTGGATGTGGATTCCTTTTATAGTATTTATGAAATCACTTTTGAGCAATTATGATGTCATAATTCATACTATATATTTAAACTGTATTTATTTTTTACCAAAAAAATCAGATGTCTTAGAAAATTATGAAAATTTCAATATTATATAATTTGTAAGTTTTAATTTATAAAATATATTAATTTTACAAAAATAATTTTATAAAAATGATAATTTATAATTTTAAATAAAAAATTATTTATAGGAAAATGGTAGTATTTACAACACTAACAACTTTCTAACCCATATAAAAATTACATTAATATTATTATATTATATTATAATTTATTTTTAAATAAATATTATTTAATAAGAATATTTTATGAAAATAATATTTAATTCAAATATTCAAGACATTATCAAAATGATCTTTTTAACTAAAGCTATATAATTCCAAAAAAATGTTTTCATCATATCAAAATCTAATCTTTATCGAAATCATTATATAATCATACATATAAATTATGTAATAATGAAAATGGATAAACAATATCATTATTTTATTAAAAATAATACATAAAAATTCAAACTACCAGGGTCTATATACATAACCCTTTATTACACCAACGTACTCCATATGGGTAAGGTTTGTGATGGTGGTACTTTCTTAGACTGTTTCAAGGAAAATTAATTGGGTCATGCTATCAATTAGCATAAAATTATCCTATAAATTTTTTTGATTGACTTTCAATTGTTTAATCTCATTTTTTCTTGGTCAAATAAAAACCCAAGTGATTTCATCTCCATCGAAATCTCTATTAAATGGTATTCATAGGGTACAATCCTAGTGGTTGAAGCCACCACTTCTTCTATCTATGTCAATTTGAATTTTTCATAACCCATAATATATAATAAACCTAATTGTCACCATTGAGTAACTATATTATCAACGATTATTATTTTTAACAATCATTCAAGTCTGAAAACCCAATTTTGGGCATATTATATAGTAGTCAAACAAAAAAATGGATATTAGTGTTTCGATTTTCTATAAATAAATTTATTAATAAGTAATTTAATAATTTATAGAATAATTTTATTTATAAATTCTTGGTTTGCTGGACCTACTATTTTTTCCATCCTTAGGGACATCAGGTTGAGTGTAACCATAGATGAATCTTTTAGTGATGAGTCTGAGGATTTGGGTATGTGAAATTGTGTCATTTGGAGGTATTAATGCTATGTGGTCCATATATTTTTGATTTACCATATTCTTATAATTTATGTTGAATTATTCATTTTTTATTCCAGGTTATCTAAATACTTTATTATACCCACATAGTTCTAATCTGTAAATCTCTAGGTATATATTATTCTAGTGCTCCTAGTGTTTTATACACTAGTTGGAGGTCAAATATATTGGTTTGATATTTTTCAAGACTACGAGATGATTATGTGGAAGCATTATTCATTAAAGAATTCATTTATACTTCAGATACAAATAATTGATTCCATATATAGTTCTGGATTGTTTTATTTTTTGCATGAAATTATTAATTTTTTTCAAAGTAGAGAAGTGTTCTATGAAAAAGAGGGTCAGTTTGTGATATTTTATGGAAAGAGGGATTATCAGATGGATCATAGGACCTCAGAGCTATTATTTTCCCAAATATAAGAATCACATTGGATTTGGGAGTAGTTAAATTTATTTAGTTTCCTATAGTCATTGAAGAGTTTCTAGATGTATTCACCAAGGAGGTCGTGAACCTACCCCCTGGACGCAACATCATGTTCCAGATAGAGTTATAGTTTAGTACCTCTTTGATCTCAATGGATCCCTATTAAATGGAACCTTATGAGATGTTTTGTTTTGATATTAAGATTGATGATATGACATGGAAGTGATTCATCCATCCCAGTTATTTATCATTGGGTTCCCTGATGTTATTTTAAAATATGATGGGTGGTGATCGAAGGTTTTCTATAGACTATCAGTGATTGAATTAGTTATCCGTCAATAATCATTGTCATCTTCCATGGATTGATGATTTTTTCAACCAATTAAAGGGATTAATTTTGTTTAAAAAAGTTGATATACTGTCACCATATGAGTGTAAAAAATGTGGATATCATGAAAACTGCTTCATTGTGTCTTTATGGCACCATAAATTTTTTAGTTTTCTCATTAATTACCACAAACACTCTGGTTTTTTCAAGAGACTTTTGGATTCTATGTTTCATAAGTTTATAGATTATTTAAATGTATTTTTCTTCAAAAAATTATCATATATTCAAAGAATTAAGAGAATTTCAAGTATAATAAGGTAGTATTATAAGTCCTTGAGCACCATCATTATTATTTAAATCTTTCCAAGTATGAGTTCTGGATTTTAGAAGTGAATTTTCATAGTCATGTGGTGTCCCATAATAGAGTGGATATTGTTCCCTCAAAGATTAACGAGGTGTATTATTGGTTATCCCCTAATAACTTTAAATAATCTTGTATATTACATGGTTTTGATGGATATTATTACAGGTTTCGTTCTAACTTCTCTCAGGTCACGGCCTCATTGATAGCCTTGACCAAGAAGGACCATGATTTCTTATGAACTGATCAGTGTTAGGAATATTTCCAAAACCCAAATGATAGATTGATTAATTCTCCCATTCTTAATCTTATATAAGATGGTGTAACATTTTTGGTGTTTTGTAAAACTTACCATCTTAAATTGGCTTATGAATTTATGCAGTAGAAGTTAGTTATTAGTTTTGGGTCTATCAAGTTACAACTTCATAATCTTTAATATTCCACTCATGATATCTATAACAACCCATACTTTACATATATTTTTAATACTTCAAAATTGAATCACACTTATTACAAAATATAACAAAACTAGGAAAGTACCGTATAAGTATAGTGTCTTTAGAAACTAGGAAACATAAACAACTGGTTCATAAAGCATCTACATTGTCTCCCATTTATTTCATTATATCTATAATCCCTTTTGGAATATCTTACTTAATAACCTTCTTCCTCGCCTGGGGAAAGAAAACATACAAAAGGGTGAGCTCAAATTCTCAGTAAGGGTAAACAAAAGAAATATCAATCACATTATATTCATAAGAACATAACATTTTTGAAATCTTACCCTGCAAAAGAGATCATAATTTCATAACATGGGATAAATCATGGTAGTGAAATGTAATCACAATAATCATAACATAAAACATGAAGCTTTGTGTCATACACACATAATCATAGAGAATCATTTCCTATAAGTCAAGACTCATTTCCAAGACTATCTTAGTGGACAAAGTCCATTTCTGAACCGAGTTCATTCCACGTTTCAGTCCTGTTTCACTGAACCGGTTCAACCTGCCGTTCCAGCCAAGTCTATATCATGAGATATATAATCTTTAACCAATGAATTGGAGGGATATATAGGTCCCACCCATCTCATAATGATACCATTCTTATGTGTTCCACAAAATCATAAACCATACATCATAGCATAATCAATGTAATAAAAATGGGAAACTTAAACATCGTGACATCATAAAACAATTCATATAAGATAAAAAAATTCATAAAAATATTTCCATCACAACATAATCAAATCAATGTAATAATAGGGATAAAAACAGAACCCTATATTATCTTATATGGGAAATAATTTTGAAAAAACTCTTGAACTCCATTCTTGAGGAAAATATCCTTTCTACTTCAAATTTTTTTTCCTTTCTTAACATGTCATAAAATTTTAAACTAAAAGAATTTGATTAAAAATAAACTTTAAAACTTGTAAATTAAGATTCTTGGAAATAATGTTTTAAAAATCCATTCATGCCGTATAAGATAAAAAAACATTCTTCTCGTACTTTTGTCCGAAAAGTCAAAAAGTACCTCGTACGAAAAATGACAAAAGATTCCTTTAAAATCTTTTACTAAAAACTCACCGAAGGGTAAAATTTTATTTAAAAAATTTTAGGTGGATGGAAATAATATTACATATTTAGGAAACATGGATTTGGATGATAAAATACACCGTAGTAAATTCCAAAGTATAAACAATCTCGAATAAAAATGAGATTGTGATATTTCTCTTACCTTAGGTCTGATTTGCTTCGTAAGTGTCCAAACCTCCTGTATAATGATTTAAATAATTTCATTGACTTATTCCAGAATCATACTCATTTTTATGATGTCATATATGGTCATATTCTTAGCTTATTATTAGTAATATTTCATTGCTACTTGTTATTCGGGTGTTTATTACTTTTTGTTCTTATGCGTGTTTTGTCGAATAAATTATTATTATTCTTTTTAGGTTATAGATACCCCATCTCCAAAATGGTATTAGTGTAATATATATCATATTTAATTACTCAGTTAATTTTTGTAATCATTATTAAATGAAAATCATGTAGAATGAGTCGCATCACATCATGGAGACGGTATTCCGTACGTACGCACGAGCGATGATATCATTCCCATGATCGTGGAATTGTATTGGAGTGTATGTATACTATTTCAGAATCAATATCACTTTAAAATAATCATATATATTCATTCTTTACACCATTATACCCATCCAAGTAAGGTGGTGGTGGAAAATAGATTACACCACGGCCTGGAGACGGTATTCCGTACGTACGCACGCGCGGTGATTTTGTTTTCCGTAGGATGGATAGATGGAGAAATAGGGTTGTTTCATACTTATAATAACATATAAGTATATGAGTGATACAGATGTTATTAATTCATAATGAAACAACTAAAGAAGAAGAAGTGGAAGAAGAAATAAAGATGAAAGAATCGGTAACGGACATTACCTTTTCTTTGAAGCGCCTCTTTGAGACCTCCTTTTAGGGCACTAAAATTGGTATTTGAAAAAGACCAGGACCTCTAGGATGTTTCTAGGGAAGTGTAGAGGATAAATTGGCAAGGTTTGGCCGATATTGAAGGCTCAAAGTGGTGTGAGGAAGAGAGAGAGGAGGTTCCCTTTTATAAGGGAGGAGAGGGGCACCTTTGGAAAAACTAAAAATATTATTTTATTATAAAGCCATATTCGGTTTTAAATAGATCCAAATTGATTTATTTCGAAGCTATGGTGGGGATGGGTCTAAATCCTCTAATAGAATTTGGAAAAGTTTACTTTACTATTTTAACCTTATCATTTAGATTTAACATTAAGTTAGATAATTTTACTTTTACCGTTTCTTTTTGTGTTCTTACATTATAAGGTTAATAAACATACTATAACAAGCCAAAAGAACCCCAAGTTGTTTATTATTAATATATATAACCTTATCTAAGTCATTTGGCCGAACATCAGATTTTTAGGAATAAAATAACAATTAATAATATAATATTTGTTTTAAAAACTATTTTATGTCAATTTTGACACTATTTAGTAATTGATTTTTGTGAAAATCATAACAGAATGATTAGTTCGAAAAAAGTTAATTAAATCAATACTAATATGTCATATTAACCTAGAGAATTATTGGAATTCATAAAAAGTCTCAAATTACTTTTATTTTGGTATTTATAACATCAATTATGTCAATATTTCATTAATAAGATAATTACTGCATCATCTTTGTGTCATAAATAAATTAAATTATTTAATGTCTAAACATTACAAATATAATACCATTATGTAGGAAATATTTTTTTATTTATAATTTATATTTATATTCGAATTTATCTTAGATATAACCCTATATTAAAAATTATTTACTTATTAAACATCGATTTTAACTATTTTAACCCTTCTTTAAAAAAATTAATATTAAATGTCCTAATCTAATCCAAGTGGTCCTAAATGGTCATATTTTATTACTAAGGTTTTTTTTGGTCGAATTACACTTATCCAATAGAATTAGGACATGTTTTAGGGTAATAATAATATTATTTTTATCCATAATTACCCTATTTACTTTTAACCGTGGTAAATAAAAGTAAAAAGTTACTATTCACCAAAAATTATTTTCATCTCATTGAACCACATTTTACTTACCGACATCACCCGTGTCTCTCAAATTTTTGAAATTCCACTCACAAAAGTGGTAAAATTGAGTTTTATGTAAATTTGCAAATTCTCCTAGGAGGTGGGTAAAAGACGGTGAAAAGTTCAATAAAATTTTTATATATCTAAAATTATTATAAAATTACTACGATTAATTACATTGAACTTATATAGGTATTATGTATCAATTTTTACCTAAAATAAATTTAAATAAAATAAATAATTATTTAAATAAAAAGTCAGTTTTTAAATAGTAACCCAGTGTTTTCACTATTCATCAAAAATTGAAAGTTTCCAGAAAAATACCAAAATTTCACCCTAGGATAATTTCGATATTCCGAATCCAAAAATTAAGTCCATTTTGAAAAATAAAATTTCAAAAAATTCAAAAATTGGTTATTACTATTCATAACAGCTAGTTTTAATAATATTTTAATAGCATATCGTTGTTTAGTGAAACTCGGTATTGCGTACGACGCAAGCTATCAAGGAAGGTCGTGATTTCATGTAAAGCAAGACAAGCTAGTGTTGTGTTTAGTGAAAGATTCTTTTGATGATTTATATAAAATAAAAACAAAATATTTCTTATAAAAGTCTCGGGTGTTACATTCTACCCCCTTAAAATGAATTTCGCCCTCGAAATTCATCACTTGTAACAAACAGATGAGGATACCTCTCCCTCATCATATCCTCAAGCTCCCATGTAGCTTCTTCTAATTGGTGGTTCCTCCATAAAACATTCACCAAGCGAGTGGTCTTGTTCCGTAGGACTTTTTCACTATGATCGAGAATCTATATCGGTTGTTCTTCATAAGAAAGATCTTGTTCCAGCGGTACAACTTCTGAGCTGAGTAATGTGAAGGATCATGTATGTACTTTCTCAGGGGAGATACATGGAACCCATCGTGAACTTGAGAGAGATTCGGTGGAAGCGCCAATTGGTAAGCTACATTCCCAACACGATCCAGTATTTCTAAAGGACCGATATACCTAGGGCTCAGCTTTCCCTTCTTTCCAAATCTCATTACTCTCTTCCAAGGAGATATTCGTAAGAACACTTTATCACCCACTTCAAACTCTAAGTCTTTTCTTCGGTTATCGGCATAACTTTTTTTCGACTTTGAGCTACTCTTATATGTTGTTGAATAGATTTGACCTTTTCTGCCATCTCATCAACAAGATCAGGTCCTAATAGCTTTCTTTCCCCATCTTCATCCCAGCAAGTTAGAGTCCTGTATTTTTTCCATAGAGAGATTCATAAGGAGCCATTTGAATACTGGAGTGAAAGTTATTATTATAAGAAAATTCCACCAAAGGTAGGTGTTGATACCAACCACCTTTGAAATCCATAGAGCAAGCTCTCGACATATCTTCTAGAGCTTGAATTTTCCTCTCAGACTGACCGTCTGTCTGAGGATGATAAGCAGTGCTGAAACTCAACTCTGTATCCAGAGTATGCTGAAGGCTTCACCAGAACATTGAGGTAAACCTCGGATCCTGATCAGATATAATAGAAAGTGGTACTCCATGAAATCTTACTACTTCCTTTACATATATCCTGGCATGCTGATCTAGAGAGAAATCCTCTCTAATAGCAATGAAGTGTGCAGACTTTGTAAGACGATCAAATATGACCCAGATATCATTATTGCCTTTGGATGTTTTAGGAAGTCCTGTGACAAAGTCCATAATGATGTTTTCCCATTTCCATTCGGGTATGGGTAATGGTTGTAACATCCCCTTAGACTTCTGTCTCTCAGCTTTAACTTGCTGACAAACCAAGCATCGAGAGACATATTCAGCAACATCTCTTTTCATGCCATCCCACCAGAAGTACTCTTTCAGGTCCCTATACATCTTTGTGCTTCCAAGATGAATAGAGAATGAAGAACTATGAGCCTCATCCAGTAGATCATTTTTTAATTCAGGGATGGGAGGAACACAAACCTGATTCCTGAACATTATTATCCCATTACAATCAAGGTTGAATTCAGGAACATTCCTCACCTACTTTTGTAACTCTACATCTTCTTTCTGTGCCTCTTTAATCTTAACATGTATAGATTATTGAAAATTCATTTGATAAAGATACGATTTTTCCCCTTTCATTATAATTCCAAGATCCATCATGTGTAAATCCATAAATATTGGATCTTTTGTGATCCTCATCATGGATAAACTGGTATGGTCTTGTTGACTTAATGCATTTGCTACCTTGTTTGCTTTCCCAGGGTGGTAATTAATTGATCAGTCATAATCCTTAATCAGCTCCAACAATCTTCTTTGGCGCATATTCAGCTCCTTTTGTGTGAAAATATACTTTGAACTTTTATGATCAGTATAAATGTCACACCTTTCTCCATAAAGATAATGCCTCCAAATCATTAATGAAAAGATTACCGCAGCTAACTCGAAATCATGAGTTGGGTAATTTTGCTCATGGATTTTCAACTATTGTGCGGCATAAGCTATCACCATATCATTTCGTATGAGAACACACCCCCAATCCCTTCTTGGATGCATCACTGTGGATCAGAAACCTTTCTCCACTACAAGGCAGTGTGAGCACAGGTGCACTGGATAACCTTCTTTTCAACTCCTTTAAATTCTCTTCGCATTCCCCCGTCCAAACAAACTTAACTCCTTTTCGAGTCAACATGGTGAGAGGATTAGATAATTGTGAGACATGTATCACAAAATATCGATAATATCCATCCAAAACAAGAAAACTTCGGATCTCAATTACTGTTTTTGGTCTCGACCATCTTTCGATAACGTCTGTTTTTGCTGGATCCACATATATCTCCTCTTTTGAGATTATGTGACCCAAAAATGAAACTTTTTGAAGCCAAAATTCACACTTGGTAAATTTGGCATAAAGCTTCTCCTTTCTCAGGGTATTCAATATAATTCCCAAGTGATCTTCATGTTCTTCCTTGCTCTTTGAATATATAATAAAATTGTCTATAAAGACTACTACAAACTGATCAAGATAGTCTCTAAAGACTCTATTCATCGGATCTATGAAGATATCAGGGGAATTAGTAAGACCAAATGGCATCACGATAAATTCATAGTGTCCATACCTTGTACGGAAATCCGTCTTTGGTATATACTCCCATTTAACCCTTAATTGATGATACCCTGAACGAAGATCAATCTTGGAAAAGTTTTGAGCTCTGCGTAGTTGGTCAAATAAGTCATCAATGTGCGGGAGAGGATATTTTTTCTTGATAGTGATCTTGTTAAGTTCTCGATAATCAATGAAGAGTCTCATTGATCCATCTTTATTCTTAACAAACAGAACAGGTGCTCCCCAAGGTGACGCACTAGGGCGTATGAACCACATATGAAGATTCTCTTGGAGTTTCTTCTTCAATTCCTGCAACTCAATTGGGGCCATTCTATAAGGTGTCTTTGAAATAGGTAAAGCACCTGGTATGAGGTCTATTGAAAACATAACTTCATAGATTTGGTGGAAGACCCGACAATTCCTCCAGAAAGACATCATCAAACTCTCGTACAATGGGAATATTCTTAATCGTGATTTTCTCACCAACCATTTGAGATAAATAACCTTCATTTAGTGGAATCAAGACCCATAAGATGGAAGAAATTTACACTAGAAGGTTATGTTCATCCTTGCATCGATAGACGTTCAAAGATTGATCTGGAATATGAAATGTGACCTCCCTTCTTTGGAAATTGATATGAGCTCCATATAGAGAAAGCCAATCCATGCCAAGAATCACATCAAATTCCACTATAGGGAGGATCACAAGATTTGCAGGAATCACTTTCCCACAAACTTTAATCGGAGAAGAATTATAATCTTTTGATGCGACTATTGTGCCATTAGGGGTTGTCACAGCTAACTCAACATCTAATTGTTGATGTAATATGGTGATACCCTTAGAAAATTCTTCATAAATAAAGGATTGGGTGGATCCGGAATCAAATAAAACATTTGCTACTTTAGAGTGGATGGTAAGTGTACCTTTCACCACTTCGTTATCGTACTCCACATCGCTGATAGAAATTTCATGTGACATTCCTTTGTCTTTAGCCTTAAGAGTTTGTTGACATCGATCATCATCAACAACCCTTGGATTAGGGAATTTATTGGCATAATGCCCCATTTCCTTGAACTTGTAACATTGAAGTGTAGGAGGTGAACTCTGTGTAGCCTTTTCATTTTTCGCATCACTAGACATCTTCTTCCCATCATTGTGGAATTCAAATGCCCGATGACCTTCCTTTCCACATTTGAAACATTTACTTGTCTTTTTAAGACAACTCCCTCCATGTTTCTTTCCACACTTTGAGCATAAGGGAAAACTCATCTTCTTTTCAGTGTGCTCTTTAGATTTCTCTTTCAATTCCATTTTCATCTTCTTATCAAACCCATATGACTGTTGGGTTACTCCAATATCCATCTAAACTTTGAGAGCACATCGAACTATTTCCTCGTAGCTATGGAAGTCCCTTATGTCTAATGCCCTTCGAAGACTTGGTTTTAAGCCACTAAAGAATTGATCGATCTTACTCTCGGGTTGGATAATAATACCAGAGGCATACCTTGCAAGTCTTGTTAAATTTTCTTCATAGGTACCAACAGATTCATCATACTTTTTCTTTAGTTCAAGAAACTCCTTCTCCATATTTGTTTAGAGAATACGAGGGAAGTAAATATTGAAAAATAAGTTCTTGAACTCGTCGCATTCCATGGAATCAATTTCATCTCTTGGCCTCGTATTCTTGATAAGATTCCACCATTGATCAGCATCACCTTCCAAACGATACACTACTAAGATGACTTTATCATGTTCATAACATTGAAGAACTGAAAATATCTTTTCAATAGTACTGATCCATTGTTCAGCAACTAATGGATCAGTAGACCCACTGAATGAAGGTGGACGTTGTCTCATGAAGGATTCAACAGAATGTTGCTCCTTCCTTTGCTCGTTTGGAAGTCCTGCATGATTCATATCTTGAGAGAGTTGTGTGAGCATGGCTACAAGATTTTACATTCCAGCTCCCATAACGTTTGGTTTCTCAGGGGGACAATCATTGCATTGCCCGTCGCATTCCACATTAACACGATTCCTTCGGGTTCCAGCCATTGACTAAAACCAAGAATAATAGTGTGAGTAACACTAATTATAATAGGAAAACCACATAATCAAGAATAAAATTTCACACTTAGGGTCTTATCCTAGGTTATTCATGGCCATTTCTAAAACACTAATATTATGTTCTATTCTTAGACTTATCCTTAGGATTCTTACTAAGGCTTTCACATCCTAGATTCCAAAGGTTGACTATACCTTTCCTCTGATACCAACTATAACGACCCATACATTGCATACATTGTTAATACTTCAAAATTTAAGCACACTTATTACAACATATAACAAAACCAGGAAAGGACAATATAGGTATAGTGTCTTTAGAAACTGGGAAACATAAACAACTGGTTCATAAAGCATCTACATTGTCTCCCATTTATTTCATCATATCTATAGTCCCTTTTGGCATATCTTACTTAATAACCTTATTCCTGACCTGGGGAAAGAAAACATACAAAAGGGTGAGTTCAAATGCTCAGTAAGGGTAAACAAAAGAAATATCAATCACATCATATTCATAAGAACATAACATTTTGGAAATCTTACCCTGCAAAAGAGATCATAATTTCATAACATGGGATAAATCATTGTAGTGAAATGTAATCACAATAATCGTAACTTAAAACATGAAGCTTTGTGGAATTCACAAATAATAATAGAGAATAATTTCTTATTAGTCAAGACTCATTTCCAAGACTATCTTTGTGGACAAAGTCCATTTCTGAACTGAGTTCATTCCTCGTTTCAGTCCTGTTTCAGTAAACCGGTTTAACCTGCTGTTCCAGCCATATCTATCTCATGATATAGAAAGTATTTACCCAATGCATTGAAGGGAGATATAGGTCCCACCCATCTCATAATGATACCATTCTTATGTGTGCCACAAAATCATAAACCATACATCATAGCATAATCCATGTAATAAAAATGGGAATCTTAAACATCGTGACATCATAAAACAATTCATATAAGATAAAGTAATTCATAAAAATATTTCCCTCACAACATAATTAAATCAATGTAATAATAGGGATATAAACATAACCCTATATTATCTTAGATAGAAAATAATTTTGATAAAACTCTTGAACTCCATTCTTGAGGAAAATATCCTTTCTACTTCAAAAACATTTTTCCTTTCTTAACATGTCTTAAAATTTTAAACTAAAAGAAGTTGACTAAAAATAAACATGAAAACTTGTAAATGAATATTCTTGGAAATAATTTTTTAAAAATCCATTCATGTCGTATAAGTTAAAAAAACATTCTTGTAATACTTTTATTGGAAAAGTAAAAAATTACCTCACACGAAAAACGACAAAAGATTCCTTTCATATCTTTTACTAAAAACTCACCGAAGGGTAAAATTGGATTTAAAAAATTGTAGGTGGATGGAAATAATATTAAATATTGAGGAAACATGGATGTGGATGATAAAATACACCCCAGTGAATTCCAAATTATAAACAGTCTCGGATAAAAATGAGATTGTGATATTTCCCTTACCTTAGGTCTGATTTGCTTCGTAAGTGTCTGAACCCCCTATATAATGATTTAAATAATGTCATTGAATTATTCCAGAATCATATTCATTTTTATGATATCATATATGGTAATATTATTAGCTTATTATTAGTAATATTTCATTTCTACTTTTTATTCGGGTGTTTATTACTTTTTGTTCTTATGCGTGTTTTGTCGAATAAATTCTTATTCTTCCTTTTAGGTTATAGATATATAATTTCCAGAATGGTATTATTGTAATATATATCATATTTATTCACTAAATTCATTTATGTAATCATTATGCAATGAAAATCATGTAGAACGAGTCACATCACTCCATGGAGACGGCATTCCGTACGTACGCACGAGCGATGATATTGTTCCCATGATCGTGGAATTGTATTGGGGCATATGTATACTATTTCAGAATAAATATCACTTTACAATAATCATATATATTCATTCTTTACACCATTATACCCATCCAAGTAAGCTGGTGGTGGAAAATAGATTACACCACAGCGTGGAGGCGGTATTCCGTACGTACGCACGCGCAGTGATTTCGTTTTTCGTAGGATGGATAGATGGTGAAATAGGTTTGTTTCATACGTATAATAAAATATCAGTATATTAGTGATACTGATGTTATTAACTCAGTATGAAACAAATAAAGAAGAAGAAGTGGAAGAATAAATAAATTTGAAAGAATCCGTAATGGACATTACCTCTTCTTTGAAGCGCCTCTTTGAGACCTCCTTTTAGGGCACTAAAATTGGTCTTTGAAGAAGACCAAGACCTCCAGCATGTTTCTAGGGAATTGTAGAGGATAAATTGGCAGGGGTTGGCCGATCTTGAAGGCTCAAAGTGGTGTGAGGAATAGAGGGAAGAGGGTCCCTTTTATATGGGATGAGAGGGGCACCTTTGGAAAAACAAAAAATATTATTTTATTATAAAACCGTATTTGGTTTTAAATACCTCCAAATTGATTTATTTCGAAGCTAAGGTGGGGATGGGTCGAAATACTCTAATAGAATTTGGACAAGTTTAGTTTACTATTTTAACATTATCATTTAGATTTATCTTTAAGTTATATAATTTTACTTTTACCGTGTCTTTTTGTGTTCTTACTCTATAAGGTTAATAAACAAACTATAACAAGCCAAACGAACCCCAAGTTGATTATTATTAATATATATAACCTTATCTAAGTCATTTGGCCGAAAATTAGATTTTTAGGAATAAAATAACTGTAACATCCAAAGTAAGTAATGAATAATAGATATTTTTATCTATGTATATTAGTGAATTAGATAGTGTTTTAGAGGCTTAAAATGAAAATAAATCCAATCTCAAGCATGGAATACACTAATATTTTTAAAAGATTTTTTTACTGCCTTTTGAGGGAAAACCATTTTTAAATATACCTTTTGAAAATTTTATAAGCTATTGTTGTCAAAATAAACTTATTATTTATGATTGGGACATAAAAATTTACTTTCTGTGAATTTTTCGGTATTTTTCTGATAAGGTTCATTTTTTAATGAATAGTGAAAAATGTGGAATTTTAATTCAAAACCTCTTTTTAATATAATTTATTTATATGATTATATTATCTTTTGAATTGTTTTTAAAGTGAAATTAGAATATATTTTTACCATTTAATCCAATGGTGGTCATTGGAATCAATTTCACATTGAAATTGGACTTTGACTGGTGTCAATCTTTTGATACTTATTGTTTCATAAAAACACGCTATTTGTCATGACAGCCTGAATTAATTATTAAATTAATTAATGTAACTTATATGATTTGAATTTTTTAAAATAGAAATCATTTTTGAATTCATAATAACAAATATATCTTAGGGTGAAGTTTTGGTATTTTTCTGAAAAACTTCAATTTTTGATGAATAGTGAAACCACTAAGTGGTAGTTAAAGAAACTGATTTTTCATTTAAATGAAACTTTTCCACTTATGTGATTTTATTTTCAAAAATCCGACATACATGGTTGTCATTAATATGTAAAATGTGGTTCAATTAGATTAAAATAATTTTTTGGTGAATAGTAACTTTTATGTTTTTAATCGCGATTAGAGGTAATTAGTGTAGTTTAAGGTAAAAATAATGTTTTAATAATATGAGATGAGCTTGACACATGTCCTACCCTCATTTTATGTGTCATGGCCGACCAAAAAAATCCATGGGTCAACTTGGGTACCCCATGGAGCCACTTTGGTTGGGAAATGACATAAATAACTTTTTATTTAATGTAAAAGTAAAAATTACACAAACATGAGTTATTTTACTAAAACAATTTTTAGATGGGGTTATACAAGTCATATTTTTTATTATAAATTGTAATTGGAAAGCTAAAAAATTTTCATACATCATGATAGTTTTTTTATAATTTTTAGACTTTAAATAAAGTAAATTATTTATGACATCGTGATGATGCAGCAATTACCTCATTAATAAAGGATTTAAATAAAATGAAATGATAATGTAAAATCTATGGCCTAAACATGTCCAAAACCTATTGTATGGGTGGATTTCTGACCCTTATCACCATAACCTCGAATTATATAAATTTGGGACCTTTTAAATCCAAAAATCATTTTAAAGTAACGTAACATTTCTTTACTTTCCAAGAGTGCCCCTCCTCTCCTCTTATAAAAGGTCCCCACCTCTACCTCCTTACCCACACTTTCAAAGACTTTAGCTCGGCCCACACCTGCCCATTTTGTCACTCCACTTCCCTCTCTTACTCCGTGAATCCTCACTTTGGGCAGAAGTCTTCCCAAGGAAGCCTTTGAGCTCAAACCAAAGGGAGTTACCCGATTTTAAGGTGATGTCTTCACTTGTGTTCTTTTGTTTTATTTTGCTTCTCCAACCCCCTAAACTCTTTATATTCATTTCTTTTGTAAAAACTCCAGTATCTTCAATATACTAGGATGTTGTTATAAGAAGGATTCGAGCTACACTTGTACACACCTACATCTAATGGTTAAAGAACATACTGTTTCTGTGGATGGTGAATTTATTCCTCTCGAAACGATGATTGTTCAACATTATTTTAACACCTTCAAAGGTGGCCATTAATATGACACTATATTTATATATGATATATAATATGTTTATGTTTTCCTTAAGCTTCTGTATTTTTTATTTTGGGCATACCTTTATGGTTTCCATTATGGGTAAACGTGATATCTTCATTTAAGGAAGTGCGGACTACCGCCCCCTCAAAGTGATTTGATTCGTTAATACCTTATGTGGGACGTATAAAGCATGGAGTTATGATATTATATATGATTTTACACTGGAATTATAATATACCTTTATATAATTATGATTCCATTTCCTATAATATGAAATAGAAATGGAAGCAGCATTCATGCGTACGTACGGCTTACCGTCTCCATGAACGGTGCATTTCATTTCTTACCTCTAAAAGATTATATAATATTATAAATGCATACTGGATATATATGATATATATGATATATACATCATGATTATAATTCTTGATATAATGGATACATGAACAACTTATAATTATAAAGGGTTTATTTTTTACTCAAGTACCAATGATCGTTAAAACGACCGTTATTAACTTAAATAATTACATAGTGTTCATGACATGGCAATAAGTGATATAAAAGGAATAATGAACTTGAAAAGGTTTCTGAAACAAGTAGAAATTAACTCAAGTTTATTATTCAGGAGATTAAATAATGACTGAGTCAAGTCGGACCCGAGGTATGGGACTTCATCTCAATCTCCTTTCATTGAGTCATATTTTGTTTTATACACAACCTTCTTTTATACGGTGTATAAACCACTTTTACTTTTACGTTTATTCAAAAAGAATCTTTTTTATACGAAGCGTTTACTGAACGACAAAAGGGAATGTTTTTGTCGTACGTATGCGGTGAAAACGACTTCTCTGCCGCCGTGACCATTATTTGAGTTTCGGCTTCCTATACAAGCCATACCTTTTTTTAGAGAAAAATAAATACCATGTTTACTTTTCTTTTGTTTTGGTATTGAAAATAGTTTTCATAATTTTTTTATATCAATGAGTTGTATTTATATCTTGTGATTGAAAGGTGGAAATGTTATGTTTCCTTTATGCATGTTTTATGTGATACGATTATGTTGAGGTTCTTGGGCATTATTATGAAGACGGGTGGTTCCGTGATAAACTAAGGGCGGGTGAGCCCGATATAGCTCTCCAATGCATTGGGTAATGTGAAGGAATGAAACGTTAAGGTTTCTCCGAAGAGATTTAAGTAATATACTATGATGGGTATTCCAAACGTAACCAAGAGGGTTACTCCCTACGTAAGAATGTTATGAATGCCTCAAGTTGCCTTTATGTCTTATGATTTCTATGATTTATTCATGATTTGATGAGGTATGTTAAAGTTCCTATGTTTTATGGGTAAAGTATGATTTCATTCTTATGTATATATGAACTCATGTTTCCTTTCCATATTTTTATAACCCTAATGAGCTTTTTATGCTCATCCGAAGTTTTTTTTTGAAATGTTTTTCACAGGTCAAGGGAAAGGTACATGATATGATGATAGTGTCAAGGAAGTGTCATGAATGAATCCATGTTTTATTTTAAATATGTTTCCATTGATGGGGAAAAATAATACTATCTTTATGTAACCACTTTGTTTATATGTGGAATGTAATGCAAGTTTTATGATCTAATTCTCTAAAAATCTAAACCCGAAAAGATCCTCAATGTGTAATCTTGTAATAACTCAATATTAAGTATGGTTTAAGGATGGGGCCTTATAGTTGGTATCAGAGGTCGGTTTAGATAACTTTAGGAGTTAGAATTCTATTAAATGATTATCCAAAAATATTTTTTTTATGGTCAAATTGAAGTGATATATCATTTGAAGATTACCATGTTGCTTCATCTAAGTCATATTTGTTCAGAATGGTTTTCCGCAGAGGAAACAAAGAAGCTTTTCAGGGAAGGCATACAAAGGAAAATGACCTTTCTAATCAGTATCCTGAGATGGTTAGAATCAGAACTAAAAAGTTTGTTGCAGTGATGGCTTAGTTGACTCAGGTGAAAAATGTTGGTTGTTTTCATTGATGATATTTTGGTGTTTTCTAAAACTAAAGAGGATCACGAAAGTCATTTAAGGGTTATCATGCAATCATTAAAATAAAAGAAATTGTATGGGAAATTCAGCAAGTGTGAGTTTTGGTTGCAACAAATTTCTTTCCTTGGTCACATTGTTTCTAAATATGGGATAACTGTTGATCCTGCAAAATCAAAGGTTGTTGAAGAATGCCCAAGGCCCACAAATGTAACAGAGATTCGTAGTTTCCTTTGTTTGGCAGGCTATTACCGAAGGATTGTTAGAAATTTTTCACGGTTATCTAGTCCAATGACTAAGCTAACTCGGAAGGGTGTTAAGTTTATCTGGAGAAAGGAATGTGATGACTGATTTCAGGAATTGAAAATAATATTCGTGAATGATACAATTTTGGCACTACCTTCCAGGAATGGTGAGATTGTTATATACAATGATGCTTCATTGAAAGGACTTGGTTGCGTCTTAATGAAGAATGATCAGGTAATTGCTTATGCTTCACAACAGTTGAAAACTCATGAGGTAAATTACCTTACACATGATTTGGAATTATCTGTTATTGTTTTCGCTTCAAAAATTTGGAGGCATCATTTGTATGGAGTAAAGTGTGAAATATATACTGATCACAAAAGTTTAAAGTATATATTCACTCAAAAATAATTGAACATGAAACAGAGGAGATGTCTAGAATTAATCAAGGATTATGATTTTACAATTCATTACCATCCGGGAAAAGAAAATAAAGTGGCTGATGCTTTGAGTCGAAAAAGTAATGCTTTATTAGCAATGTTGTGTTTGGAACGTGATCCTTTGGTTAAGGATTTGATGAACTTTGTCATAGAAGTTTTTGGTGCAGGATTTTCTTCTGTTTTGTTTCAGGTATCAGTGAAATCTTCTCTATCAGACAGAATCAAGAAATCATAGAAGCAAGATAGTGAGTTGCAGAAAAAGGTAGAGCTGGTTCAGAAAGGTAAGTTTCCTGAATTCAACATTGATAATGATTATGTTTTTAGATTCGGGAAGAGATTGTTTGTGCCTTGTGATTCACAGTTGAAGAGAGAGTTGTTATGTGAAGCTCATAGTTCTCTATTTTCAGTTCATCCTGGCAGTACTAAGATGTATAGAGATCTGCGGGAGTATTACTGGTGGGATGGAATGAAAAGAGATATTGCTGATTTTACTGTGAAGTGTTTGACTTGTCCGCAGGTTAAAGCAGAGCGGCAGTTACCGAAAGGGATGCTTCAGCCTTTACCAGTGCCAGAGTGGAAATGGGAGAATATATCCATGGACTTTTTTGTGGGATTACCGAAGACATCTCGACGTAATAATGCAATCTGGGTTATTGTTGATCGCTTGACTAAATCTACTCATTTCCTTGATATACGATATACTTTTTCCCTAGATCAACTTTCCCGTTTGTATCTTAAAGAGATATTTAGGTTACATGGAGTTCCCCTTTCCATTGTATCTGACCGTGATCCCAGGTTTACTTCTAACTTTTGGAAAGGCCTTCAGAAGTCGTTGGGTACTGAATTAAATTTTAGTATAGCTTTTCATCCTCAATCAGATGGGCCGTCAGAACGAACAATTCAGACCTTGGAGGATATGCTACATTCTTGCTCTATGGATTATCAGGGATGTTGGTACCAACATCTTTCTTTGGTTGAATTTTCATATAATAACAGTTTTCATTCCATTATACAGATGGCACCATTTGAGGCGTTATATGGGAAGCGGTGTCGAACTACAGTTTTTTGGGATGAAGTGGGTGAAAGAAAGATGATGGGACCAGAATTGGTAGAAGAGTTGGACGAAAAAGATCAGCTGATACAGAAACACATGGGAACAGCTCAGAGTAGGTAGAAGAGTTATGTGGACAACAGGAGGAAGGATCTCTCTTTTGATGTAGGTGATCATGTTTTTCTCAAAGTCTCGCCATGGAAAAGTGCGATCCGATTTGGTAAGAAAGGAAAGCTGAGTCCAAGGTTCATTGGACCATATGAAATTATGGAGAGAGTTGGATCAGTTGCATACCGTGTGGCTTTACCTCTAAGTTTATATCAGGTACATAATGTTTTTCATGTTTCGATGTTGAGAAAGTATATGCCTGATCCATCTCATGTTTTGAGTCCAAAGGTAGTTCAGCTGGAAGAGAACCTATCTTATGAGGAACAACCAGTCCAGATTCTTGACCACAGGGAGCAAGTGTTACGGAATAAAGTCATTAATCAGGTAAAGGTTTTGTGGAAAAACCACATGATGGAAGAGGCAACATGGGAATCTAAAAATGCAATGAGGGATAAGAACCCCCATTTATTCGATAAGTAAATAAATTGTGGGGACGCAATTTTCTAAAGGTAGGAAGGATGTAACATCCCAAGTAAGTAATGAATAATAGATATTTTTATCTATGTCTATTAGTGAATTAGATAGTGTTTTAGAGGCTTAAAATGAAAATAAATCCAATTTCAAGCATGGAATACACTAATATTTTTAAAATATTGTTTTACTACCTTTTGATGGCAAACCATTTTTAAATCTAACTTTTGACAATTTTATAATATATGTTTGTCAAAATAAGATTATTCTTTATGATTGGGACATCAAAATTTACTTTGTGTGAATTTTTGGTATTTTTCCGATAAAGTTCATTTTTTAATGAATAGTGAAAAATGTTGTATTTTAATTCAAAGCCTCTTTTTAATATAATTTATTTATATGATAAGATTATATTTTGAATTGGTTTTAAAGTGAAATCAGAATATATTTTTACCAATTAATCCAATGGTGGTCATTGGAATCAATTTCACTTTGAAATTGGACTTAAACTGGTGCCAATCTTTTGATACTTATTGTTTCATAAAAACACGCTATTTGTCATAAAAGCGGGAATTAATTATTAAATTAATTGATGTAACTTATATGATTTGAATTTTGTAAAATAGTAATCATTTTTGAATTCATAATATCAAATATATCTTAGGGTGATGTTTTGGTATTTTTCTGAAAAACTTCAATTTTTGATGAATAGTGAAACCACTAAGTGGTAGTTAAAGAAACTAATTTTTCGTTTAAATGAAACTTTGCCACTTCTGTGACTTGATTTTCAAAAATCCGACATAAATGGTTGTCATTAAGAAGTAAAATGTGGTTCAATGAGATTAAAATAATTTTTTGGTGAATAGTAACTTTTATGTTTTTAATCGCGATTAGAGGTAATTAGTGTAGTTTAAGGTAAAAATAATGTTTTAATAATATGAGATGAGCTTGGAACATATCCTACCCTTATTGGATGTGTCATGGCCGACCAAGAAAATCCATGGGTAAACTTTGGGACCCCATGGAGCCACTTTGGTTGGAAAATGACATAAATAACTTTTTATTTAATGTAAAAGTACAAATGACACAAACATGAGTTATTTTACTAAAACAATTTTTACATGGGGTTATACAAGTAAGAGTTTTGATTATAAATAGTCATTGGAAAGCCAAAAAGATTTACTAAATCATGATATTTGTTTTATAATTTTTGGACTTTAAATAAATTAAATTATTTATGACATCATGATGATGCAGCGATTACCTCATTAATAAAGGATTTAAATAAAATGAAATGATAATGTAAAATCTATGACCTACACATTTCGAAAACCTATTGGATGGGTGTATTTAGAACTAGTATCACCTTACCCTCAAATTATTTCAATGTGGGACCTTTTTAATTCGGAACTCATTTTAAAATAATGTAACATTTCTTTACTTTCCAAGAGTGCCCCTCCTCTCCTCTTATAAAAGGCCCCCACCTCTACCTCCTTTCCCACACTTCCAAAGCCTTTGGCTCGGCCAAACCCTGCCCATTTTGTCTCTCCACTTTCCTCTATTACTCCTTGAAGCCTCACTTTGGGCAGAAGTCTTCCCAAGGAATCCTTTGAGCTCAAACCAAAGGGAGTTACCCGATTTTAAGGTGATGTCTTCACTTGTGTTCTTTTGTTTTATTTTGCTTCTCCAACCCCTTAACTCATTTTATTCATTTATTTTGTAAAAAATCCATTATATTAAATATACTAGGATTTTTTTATAAGAAGTATTTGAGCTACACTTACACACACCTACGTCTAATGGTTAAAGAACATACTGTTTCCGTGGATGGTGAATTTATGCCTCCCGAAATGATGATTGTTCAACATTCTTTTAACACCTTAAAAGGTAGCCATTAAGATGACACTATATTTATATATGATATATAATATTCTTATGTTATCCTTAAGCTTCTGTATTTTTCATTTTGGGCATACCTTTATGGTTTCCATTATGGGTAAACGCGATATCTTCATTTAAGGAAGTGCGGACTACCGCCCCCTCAAAGTGATTTGATTCGTTAATACCATATGTGGGACGTATAAAGGATGGAGTTATGATATTATATATGATATTACACTGGAATTATAATATACCTTTATATCATGATGATTCCATTTCATAAAATATGAAATATAAATGGAAGCAGCGTTCATGCGTACGTACGGCTTACCATCTCCATGAACGGTGCATTTCATTTCTTACCTCTAAATGATTATGTAATATTATAAATGCATACTAGATATATATGATATATATGATATATAAATTATGATTATAATTCTTGATATAATGGATACATGAACAACTTGTAATTATAAAGGGTTTATTTTTGACTCAAGTACCAATGATCGTTAAGACGACCGTTATTAACTTAAATAATTACATAGTGTTCATGACATGTCAATAAGTGATATAAAAGGAATAATGAACTTTAAAAAGGTTCTTAAACAAGTAGAAATTAACTCATGTTTATTATTCAGGAGATTAAAGAACGACCGAGTCAAGTCAGACCCGAGGTATGAGACTTCATCTCAATCTCCTTTCATTGAGGCATATTTTGTTTTATACACAACCTTCTTTTATACGGTGTATAAACCCCTTTGACTTTTACGTTTATTCAAAAGGAATATTTTTTATACGAAGCATTTAATAAATGAAAAAAGGGAATGTTTTTGTCGTACTTATGCGGTGACAATGACTTCTCCGCCGCCGTGACCATTATTTGAGTTTCGGCTTCCTCTACAAGCCATACATTTTTTTAAAGAAAAATAAATACCATGTTTTACTTTTCTTTTGTTTTGGTATTGAAAATGGTTTTCATAATGTTTTTATATCAATGAGTTGTATTTATATCTTGTGATTGAAAGGTGGAAATGTTATGTTTCCTTTATGCATGTTTTATGTGATACGATTATGTTGAGGTTCTTGGGCATTATTATGAAGACGGGTGGTTCCGTGATAAACTAAGGGCGGGTGAGCCCGATATAGCTCTCCAATGCATTGGGTAACGCGAAGGAGTGAAACGTTAAGGTTTCTCCGAAGAGATTTAAGGAATATACTACGATGGGTATTCCAAATGTAACCAAGAGGGTTACTCCCTACGTAAGAATGTTATGAATTCCTCAAGTTACCTTTATGTCTTATGATTTCTATGATTTATTCATGATTTGATAAGGTATGTTAAAGTTACAATGTTTTATGGGTAAAGTATGATTTCATTCTTATGTATATATGAACTCATGTTTCCTTTCCATATTTTTATAACCCTACTGAGCTTTTTATGCTCATCCCAAGTTTTTTTGAAATGTTTTTCACAGGTCAAGGGAAAGGTACATGATATGATGATAGTGTCAAGTAATTTTCATGAATGAATCCATGTTTTATTTTAAATATGTTTCCATTGATGGGGAAAAAGAATACAATCTTTATGTAACCACTTTGTTTATATGTGGAATGTAATGCAAGTTTTATGATCTAATTCTCTAAAAATTTAAACCCGGAAAGATCCTCAATGTGTAATCTTGTAATAACTCAAGATTAAGTATGGTTTAAGGCTGGGGACTTATAATAACAATTAATAATATAATATTTTTTTTAAAAACTATTTTATGTCACTTTTGACACTATTAAGTAATTGATTTTTGTGAAAATCATAAAAGAATGATTAGTTCGAAATAAGTTAATTAAATCAATACTAACATGTCATATTAACCTAGAAAGTTAGTTTAATTCATAAAAAGTCTCAAATTACATTTATTTGGGTATTTATAACATCAATTATGTCAATATTTCATTAATAAGATAATTACCGCATCATCATTGTGTCATAAATAAATTAAATTATTTAGTGTCTAAAAATTACAAATAAAATACCATTATGTAGGAAATCTTTTTTTATTTCTAATTAATATTTATAGTCGAATTTATCTTATGTATAACCCTATATTAAAAATTATTTACTTATTAAACATTGATTTTAACTATTTTAACCCTTCTTTAAATAAATTAATATTAAATGTCCTAATATAATCCAAGTGAGCCTAAATGGTCATATTTTATTCCTAAGGTTGTTTTTTGTGGAATTAAACTCATCCAATAGAATTAGTACATGTGTTAGGGTAATAATAATATCATTTTTACCCTTAATTACCATATTTACTTTTAACTGTGGTAAATAAAAGTAAAAAGTTACTATTCACCAAAAATTATTTCCATCTCATTGAACCACATTTTACATACTAACATCACCCGTGTCTCTCAGATTTTAGAAATTCTACTCAAAGAATCGGTAAAATTAAGTTTTATGTAAATTTGCAAATTCTCCTAGGAGGTGGGTAAAAGACGGTGAAAAGTTCAATAAAAATTTTATATATCTAAAATTATTATAAAATTACTCCAATGAATTACATTGAAATTATGTAGGTATTATGTATCAATTTTGACCTAAAATAAATTTCAATAAAATAAATAATTATTTAAATAAAAATTTGGTTTTTAAATAGTAACCCAGTGTTTTCACTATTCATCAAAAATTGAAAGTTTCCAGAAAAATACCAAAATTTCACCATAGGATAATATCGATATTCCGAATCCAAAAACGAAGTCCATTTTGAAAAATAAAATTTACAAAATTTCAAAAAGTTGTTATTACTATTCATAACGGCTAGTTTTAATAATATTTTAATAACATATCGATGTTTAGTGAAACTCGGTATTGCGTATGACACAAGCTACCAAGGAAGGTCGTGATTGCGTGTAAAGAAAGCCAAGCTAGTGTTGTTTGTAGTGAAAGATTCCTTGATGAATTATATTAAATAAAAACAAAATATTTCTTATAAAAGTCTCGGGTTATACAATATCGAGTTAGTGGTGGTGATTTATTCCCTGATTTTAGGGATACATTAACTTATCAGTGATGGATTTAAGGTCTTCACATATCACAATATCATAAGGTATATATAATCTCATGTGGAATTCAATTTTCAAAAACTAATTTTGATTTATTTTCTCTAGGAATATGATTTTTTGATCTCCAAACCCCTATATAAATAAAATGTATTTTTGGATGCATTGAGTAGGGATTAATAAGGATATATTGTTTGGGATTCTAGGGATATTTTTATAGTGATGAAGAAGTTTTCGGTAATTCATATAAATGTGGAGGGGGTAGGTGGTAGTGGTTTCTTATCCATGATTAATGTTTATTTATCTTTAGTGTTGTTGGAACAAGTGTCTCATTAGGGAGTCTCAGAGGTAGAGGTGATGTGGGATCAGGTCTTTCAGGGTAACTCTCATGAGGGATGGTTAGAGGATGATCATCATCAGATATTATTGTAGTGGGTTTTGGTCAATTGGTAAGGTATGAGGAGGTTCTTCATCAGTTATATAGCTCAACCATAGTAGTTTATCTTTTTATATTATGGAAATCTTGGAGTAGTTTTATTTTCTAATTCATAATAGGGACACATGATATGATTGACCGGAATGATATTAATGAATAATGATCATATAAGTAGATTTTTGAGGATGAGAATTAGAATATAAGTTTCTTGAAGTAGTTTTGGAAACATGAGAGGATTTTATGAGATTTGAAGAAATTTTTTGGAATATATGGTTTTTGAAAAAAGGGGTTCATAAACAAGAGGATCAATGTAACAACACCCTTGACGTTTTGGTGTGTATTTTGGAACATCCTTGTAAGAAACTTGCATTTTTTATATCATTTATAATTCCATGGATTCAATAGTGAGAGAGAGAATAAAAAGAGGTATTTCACCTGAGATCGACAATGATCCCTTCTTGAAGCCCTGTAACAACCCTAGTAAATAGTGTTATAACCACACCACATCAATACATCATTGAGGTATACTCCATGGACTATATTTTTTGTTTAAATAAACTATTTTTTTTTTCAATTCTATATTTTTCTTTAATCTATCAATATATGTGTGAAATTTATTTTGAATGTTTTTTACTACTCTAGTTAACATAGGAGAAAGACCTAAGAAGTGAAAAAAAATCACAACCTATTTCACCTCTCCCCTTCGGGTTGTGATTTCAATATATTCCTTGATGAAAATGGAAATAGGAAGTGGTTTTTGATGTGGAAGAGATAGATGGGAATTTATTTGGGAACCATTAGTGTTGTGTGTTTTTGATAGTGGATTCTTTCATGAGGTTTTTCGGGGTTGATGTGGTGGATGATTGTGTAGTGTGTACTGTTTTTTAATATCCTCGTACTAATGAAATATATTTATAAATAGTAAAATATAATAAAGGGTGTGTATAAAATTAAATAACTGAGTTATTTAAATAAAATTTTAATGATTATATAAAATGGATTATAGCTTTATTAAACATGGGTGATGGATAATAATGGTTTATCATTAAATATGAATTTTAATGTCTTGATTAATGGAAATGGATGGTGAATGGTGAATTGGGAAAAGGATAACTAACATGTTTAAATGGGAATATATAACTATTATTATGGTAATTTTTTTTGAATGGGGTATAATATTTTTAGTATATAGTTTGGAGAAATGGTTCTATGGAGAAATGATGGCGTGGTGGTTGTAGTGGTTTGGCCAAACTATTTTTTTGTTAATCCACTAAGTTTGTATTGATTATAGTTAGAATACAATTGTATCTTCTTATTATTTCTTTATACACCTTACTTCTGTCAGATAACATTACTGATGCCCAATTTATTTTGGTTCCCAATATTTTCCACAAACATATAGGTTAGTCATGGAATGGATGGATGAATATTTCCTCTTCCTCGCAGTCCTTTCTAGACATAATGTGGCAATGATGGACAGAGGTTGATAGTTTGATTAATATGATAATTGCAAGATGATTATGTTGTATATACATAGTGTGGGAATATATGGTAAGAGTGGTATGGTAATTTTATGTCCTTGATTTTCATAATACCTTTCTATTATAGAGATTTATGTGTGATTTAGATGTGGATATGTGGTTGTGGTTTTTGTACTAGTGTCAAAAGAAGACATTGTAACCAACAAGGGGTTGATTTAATTAGGGATATGATCTATCCCACATAATTTGTGACTCAATATATATGATATGGATATATATTTAATGATATATAATGGATGAGAGCACTATACTATTTGAAATTGGGTTGTGGGAGTAAAAAACCAATGGGGAAGTGGTTTTGGAGAACCAATTTTCCATATTCTGTTATATTATTTTATGATAATGGGATGTGATGTTTGGTTAATGATCCTTTGTGAGGTTAGGTGGTAATAAAATTGATATCCAATTAACCATTTCATTGTTTTTTCAGTGAATCATTAGTATACATCTTGCACATTTTTATAAGGGATCATGAGGCTGATCCTACTGTGTTTACATATTTTCTCAGCCCTATCTATATAAACTTTTTTCATCATTTTCAATAATTTTCAGAGACTAGGATAAAAATTACTAGCTTGGAGCTAGGAGTTATTATTATATCTACTACTTATGAGTTTATTATAGAGTTTTCCATTTTGGGATATGTTTTATGGTATTCCATATTCATGCATTGTATGATTATTGTGGATCTTGGTTTATTTTATATTATGGAATTTATTGGTGGAATTTTTATCATGATTCTAGGTATATATGAGGGTAATGACTTGCATATTAATGTCTTACACCCTCGGTGCTAGTCTCCAGCCAAGTGTCAATTAGAGGAGGACCTTAGGGGCCACACTCGATTTTATTGTAGGCATAAAGGGGTTCTCTATGAGGGTGGATGATGATATTTTCTCACCTTTTGTGAATATAAAATATTATCTAATAAACGTAATGTGAACATAGTAGTGAGATTATAAATATATAATCATGTTAAAAATGGAAATAAAGAACATAATAATTGATCACAAAGATTTCATATATAAATAGAAGGATTTATTTTTATAAAAAATAGTCTTTACCACACCAAATAATATATGAATTACTGAAGATAAATTTTGTATCATAGAATATTATTTTATTCAGAACAAAAAATGAAAATTGTTTTAATAAATTAAATTTAATAGGATATTATTGATACAATATAACGAAAATAGCATTTTTATAAGTATAAAAATGAGTCATGGTGGTGGAAAAGGGTTTGGTGGGGGAAGAAGGGTATATATTGGCAGTTTAAATCAATGATATAAGGTAGAAAACTCAATATGTGAGTGGTGGAATGGGGTAGAAAAGTTGGGCGATGAGTAGTTTTCTTGGTTGTGAGGGGGAAAGTATTAGGGAAACATCAACCAAGAAGATGAAAGGATTTTTTTCATTGTTTTATTTTAAAAATATCAGTGGTTTTCATAAAACACCAAAAATTTATAAATTAAATTATTATTTTTTCCATAAATAATTTTATAAAATTGTCTTTAATTATAATGGAATTTTTAAAAAAAAATTAACAAATGATTTTAAAACATTTTATCATTAACAACATGTAAATTTTAATATTATTAGAGTAATATAATACCCACAAGTGGTGTTAAATAAATTATCATCTATAATGAAAATAACTAGACTAGAAATCCCATTTCAAACATGTTTCTTTATCTCATATAGTAATTTCAAATAATACTTATTCTAATTTTTCTTTTTCCCATATTTAAATTGTTTTTCTATCATGTGGATATAATCATTAGGGTTAGATATACTTAAATAATGCTTGAGGATTTTACCATTATCCTTATAATTTCGTTTTTATTTCCCTTCATCCAACATAATGATAAATTTTGAGTGAGAAATTTTTAGGTTTGCATCGACAATCATTGAAAAGTAAAGGATCTCAAAATTGGACATGTTAATATTATTCATAATTTAATTATCAAAAAACTAATTAAATGATGTTGTTAGAGATGAAAATATCATTTCAAAAACTAATTCCTTATGGAGTGAAAAAATAAAACTCTATAAACTATTAATGTACCCAATTATATTGAATCTTGGGTTGATGCAAGAATACCATTTATTATTTTTCACTGCAATAATTATTTTGATTTCCCACAAAACTCATGTATATCATGATTTTGTAAAAATTAATTCAATTATTTGATCCTTTTAACATACCAATCTATTCATTATATTTTTACATATTAGAATTTATAGTAATGAGTATGAGGAAAGTGAAATCAAATACATCACCATTATTCATATTGAAACTAAAAAACACACCACAAGTAGAATTGATAATTAAAACCTTAGGTATATTCAGTTATAAAAAATATAATATATTATCATGAATGAATATTTTCCTTATGTTTTGATCTTATTTGATTAAGTTATTATTATTCAACCTAAACTATTCAAGAGTAATTCTCAATGAGATATTTGAGATTATGTTATTGGTTTTTATTAATATATAAATGAAGCAATGAAAATTTAATTAGTACAGTGTTTTTAAGATAAAATAACTTTTTATTGAGTAGTTCTCATAAATATAATATTTTATATGGTTGAAAACCAAATTCGACATTATTTATTTTAGATATGATGTTTCTCCCAAACCATTACTATTAAGGTATACATTCATTATATGATGGCATGAATTACTCACTTTGGATGGATGATATATCATGTAATGTCCTAACCAAAAAAATACACTTAGATATTAAATATTCATACCCCAAAACTTTTTTTCATCCCCTAGATCACCAAATTTTGGTGATAATAATTACGGTTTATGTTTATAATTTTGAGGGGGTCATTCTAAACAATATTATACTCATAAAATATAAATTTATAACATAGATATGGCCTGAAATATTTGTATTCATTCGTTAGAAAAACCAAAACCTAAAAACAAAGGAATGTTTCACCCATAAAGGAAAAATACAACCACATAATCATATTATGTAGTCAAAATAAATAAATAACTAAACACTATATAAATGATTTATAAATTAAAAAAATTGAAATACAATAAAATTATAAATATAACTTTTAATGGAAAAAAATAGTTGTTCCCGCTATAAAATTCCAAAAAACAATGGCTGACGTTCTAGACATATCTTCATTAGTCTCCACCAACATTCATGTCTATTTAATGATTTAATCTCTAATGAATATGGAATTTTGATCTTGTAACTCAAGAAGTAATTTCTAAACAATAATATGGAGTTCACATGTGGGGGTTGAATATATAACAATCAGTAATATTTCCCCAATAACCCTAAATATGCATCATGAAATGAGAATAATATATGTCTATTCCTTTTTTCATGACATGTAAAACTATAATAATCCATCAAATACCATGAATGGAAAACCAATTATAGTTTATATTGATTATATCATCAAGGAAAACATATATAACTAATGTAGATTAATCAATCAATTAAAAACACCAATGAGACTCTTAAAGAATATTGAAACTCATAAATCAACCATATATCATGGTGATATTTAAATAATCTCTAATTCCACATCAGTTTTATCTTATTAAAGACTAGAATAATAATTCATGGGTTTTAGAGGATCATCATATGATTTTATGTTGTAGAAATAAACTATGTAATTATTTGATCTATCTTCAAAAATCATTTTTTATGGAATATTGAAGAAATTCTTACCTATAAATAACATGCAATGGCATGTGCCTCTATGTAATTTCGTGATGATTATCATAGGAGAATGAAAAAAAACATGATTCCTTACTTTTAATGGATTACCCTAGATTTTGGATCCATGATTGTATCATAAGGATTCTATTATATCAATAGGAATTCTATAGCCTTCATTGAACATTATGTATGATTATATGGGATGAATATAGTTTCATAAATCATTGATAGAAACTAATTATCACCGCACCACCAATAAGGTGACACATTCCCTTTTTTGAAAATTATCGATGATTTCCTTTTAATAAAAATTGTGGGAAATATGCAATGTATTGGGTGTCATGATGTGCATTAATTCCTGTTGAATAATCCATTTGTAAAAACATGTGTCCTTTTCAAATTGTGAAATTAAAGTAGTTTTAATTCAAAACTTATGGAGTATGATTCATTTTGAGAACTGATATTTGGATTGGTATTATGGGAGTATAAATATATTAAGGGGATGTTTTAGAATTTTTTCAAGGATTCGTAAGTGTTTTAGGTGCCCATGTGGATGGAATAGAATGGTCTGGCGGACTTATAGTTGGTTTTTTTTGTAGTTGATCAACCATGGGGAGAACTATAAAATAGAGATATTTTTTGTATAGGTGACTATGCCTAGGTGAGAATGGAACTTAGGAATTTTGGTGTAATTTTTTCCCTGAGTTGGTATGGAACATGAGGAGTTTTCTCCTATCAGAATCTATAAAGAAATACTAGTAATTTTTCCTATTATTTTATTTATATATTTATTTTCATTTTTGTTCTTAATATTCATGTCTTATATATTTTAATTCATTAAAATTATATAATTAATACTTGTTAGAGGGATAGTTCTACTCATAAAACTTCCATGTGGATGTGTCTACAATTTTAGAGTTGTTTTTTCATGGTTCATCCTTGGTTTCTCCAATAGTGTGTCCAAACTATGCAGGTTCCTAGTTTTTTCCTGTGAGGAATACATGATTTATATAAATAGTGAATCAACCATGTAATTTACCCAATTCTTTAAAAATTGGAAATTTACAATTCTTCCCTCCTCTTATAATTAAGACCCAATATGGGTCTCATCTCCTTGCTCTCCCCTTATTCTAAAGACACCCAACTTAGTATGAACCCCATCCATGACCCCACTACCTCCTCATATAGTTCTTATCTCCTATCTCTATGATTTTGAGTAAAACCATCATCGGATATGGTTTCTCCTCCTCCTACTCTTTCTATATCCATTTTATTCTTATTTTTCTTTCTTGAAATGAATTTAATGATTGATTCAATTACTAACTATGTTTATATAGAATGGATATGGGACTTTAGTGAGAGGGTTATGTGTGGTAGTTTGGGTTAAGGTATCTTATAAGCATTGTTAGCATTGGGGTTTTTTATTAGTTTATGAAATGTATGTCACACATACTTCATCTTCCTCCGCTACTATTATCATGGGAATCCTAGGCATCGTAGTGAGATATGGAAATACAATTACTATCTATTTTTTATTAGACTAGATAGATCCCCCTTGGTATGGCATGGGATGAGGCCTTAGAGGAGTTCCACTAGTGAGTCATGTTGAGAGTAGTAGATTGGTTATAAACTAGGAATACATCGATATGATAGAATATCGTTCCAACCTGAGTATACCAAGGATCGTTACACAAGATGTTTCAGATCATTACATAATTATATATACATTATGTTTCAAACATTATTACTATATTTTTTTGTTTATGTTTTATCTCCTGTATCATTGACTTAGATGTATTTATTTTTTATTAGTTATTTTATGTTACCTATAGTTGTTTTATAAATTCTTTGACAATAGTTCATCTCATACATGATTTGATTGTGTACCTACAACATAGTTTTTTTTATCAATGTTTTCATGGTGGGTGCATCTCTTTCCTGAATGTTTTCGGAAAGTTATTTCAGAATGGTTTAGGATATATAATACTTAAAAATGGTTTTATTTAAACATTTTCTAATTTTAAAATATTATTTCAAGAGTCATGTTTTAAAGGAAATATTAAAATGAATATTTAATTGTTCATAAATATTACTTTTTTGGGGTATAAAATGTTATTATAAAAATCACATGAGTTTCATTCCTTTAAAAATGATGAAATATTATTTTAAATTAGTTTATTTCAAACAATAATTATTGGTATGTTTTAATAATGTGAAAGAATATACTCATTAGTGAAACCCTACTAGTCTATTTATGCTCACATCCTACTTACACAACTTAGTGTATATAGAACATGTGTCTCTTATAAGTTTAGTAACTAAATCAAAGGAATACCAATTTAGCTAATATATATTCTAGACTACTCCTTGAATGTTTTTAAATTCAATAGGTGGAGTGTGACCTCAGGTCTCATGGAGATCTTGGTATGGGTTTTTCAATATTATTTTAATCTTTAGAAGTTTCATCCAAGTTGTATTTATTGGAATTTTAATTTTAGTATTTATTAATATATATTTTATTATTATTCTTTATTTTTTTATATTCTAAAACTAATTATCAATTTTTTTCATGAGTGTCCAACATATGGAACCATCATTCCATAATTTTGATAAAATTTCACTACTTGTTTAATTTAATATTTTTTAGGAAAATAATTACCCTAGGTAAATATAATGCCTTTTCACTTGTTTCCTTCTTGAGGGGATCAAGAAAACTCTTTGGGACTTATCAAGGGCTAGATTTAGCACCCACTTAGAAGTTTCATAGAGTTAGTTCATTAAAAAATGGTATCAAATCATTTTCTTTTTATTTAGGGTGTCTCGCAAAAGGGAGATATTATTATCAAATATTGAGAGGTAGGTTATGAGAAGGTTACTAACCACCACCCATCATGATGAAACCTAAGTTTATATGGGTTTTCAATATTTATTCTTAATTTCAAACATTACTTATGAATTCTTTTGATGGAATTTGTTTTCAATTGATTATGTCTTGATACTTATGGGTTTTTATGATTTTTTTGGGGGGTTCATGAATTTTATGAAAAGGGAGTGGAAATTGAGGCATTATTCACTCACATGGCCTGAAAACCCATGCAGAGTCAACATGTATGGTTCCAAAAAATACTCAGTGGTTCTGACATGGTTAAAAATGTACCTTCAAACCATGTGGACAAACCGTACACATACACTAGCCCTACAAAATGTTATTTTAGGTTATATTAAGCTTGGAATTGATTTTGGGGTAAATGAAATGTTATTTGGTATGGTTTAAAGATTATTTTTTTCATGTGTTATTTTAATTTAATTTTATTTTGATGAGGTTTTGAAAATGTAATGTCATTTTAAAGGATGAAAGTGAGTTTTTCAAATGAATAATGATGATTTACCAAAATAAATTAAAATGGAACATGTGTTTAGAGACTCATAATGTGATTTAAATATATAAAATATGATATTTATAATGATTTTAGAAGATAATTTAAGGCATTATAATTTAATTGTATAATTTTGAATTAGTTGTTCATTAAAATGTGAATATTTTGATGTTAGGTTGGGGACTTTTAAAGGATTTAAAATGGAAAATTTCAACACTATTTTTAATTTTTGATATCATTTATTAAACCATTATATTTTTAATTGATTAATTAGGGTTTTCTATTTATTTTTTTATTTTTTAATGATTGGGGTTCATATTTCCCCTTTTTATTTAGAGTATATCCTCAGAAAATATTAAGAAATTTTGTTGAGTCTATGTTATGGAGTATCCTTTGTATAGATGTTCCTAGAAATTTGGGTTTATCTCTTTTGATTGTTAGACAAACCTAGACTCCATATGGATTGGAAGATATGGATCTCATCTAATTTTCTTTTTTGGGGTGATCTTGATTCTCTAGAAGCTATATAGTGGATTTGGGAGACTGGTGAATTGTTTTCATTCCTCTAAAATTATGATGAGTAAATTTTTAAGAGTATATATCCTTGTGAATGGTCTTTGTATGAATATTTTTCCGGGAGTGACATCATCCAAACATACCTCACTTAAATATTTGGTTCATGAGGCTATGATGGTTGGGTTGGCATCCTTTGGAGTTAGTGAAGGTTCATGGGTTGTGAGAGTATAATATTTGAAGAATATGTACAGGAGGAGTATCCTAATTCTAATTTCACCTTGCTAGAGAGTAATTGATTATTATTTATTTCTATTATGGTCCAATGTAGTTTAGAGATAACATTTTATTAAATCTATCCTTATTTTCTTTCCCTTGTTAGATCACTATTATGGTTATCTTAATAAACATTTTTTTCAAAATTATTTTTCCTTGGTCGATTTAAAGAATGAGTAATTATTTCTATGGGATTATCAATGTTACATTATATAGATGTTTATTTAGTACCTCTTAGTTATTGGTTGGAGGGAATTTCATTTTTGTTTATTTAGATGTCTTCGTTATTTGACTCCTCATGTTAGATTGTTTCTTATATGGTAGGGAGATATCTATTAAGTCTCATTTATTGTTATCTCTATTGAGTACTATCAGGTGTGATTTTTAAATTTTAAAATGTTTTTATATTTATTGGTTCACTTTCATTGTGGAGTGGTTTGGATTAAGTGTATTAAGTGGATTATTTTCTATTTTAGTTTCTCTTAATGTGTCTTCATTTATGAATTTTATGGCTTTAGGGGGGATTGTTATGATGGGGAGAATTTTCACACCCTAATACACATTTTCTATATAATTTTACATATTTATATACTTTAATATATTTTTGTGATTATTTTAATTTATAATTATGTAAAATTTTATAATCTAGTCTTGTAATATGGTTATTTTGTGGCTAGTGTTAATCATGTGACGGTTGTGAGGATGTATCTACAATTTTAGTAGATTTGTTTTGAATAGTTGGAACACAGTTTCCCTAACTATGAATCCAAACTAGGAAGGTCCCCAGGTGTCCCCAATGTGGGGTTCATGGTTGGTTCACATTTTAGGTAAACTATATTGGTCCGAATAGGGTGGAAAATTGGGGGATGAATTTCATTTTAAAAATTAAAACAATAAATATTAAAGGAGTATTCAAAACACTATGATTTTGACATGATGAAATGATAAAGAGATAAATTTGATTCAAATTAAAATTTTAATATCTATTTAAATTAAGTTACTTATAACAACAGAAAACATACATATCAAATTTATGAACTTTATGTGTATCGTGATCTAATGATGTAATGTGTAAATTAAAATAGAGAGAAAACATTATTTGATAAAGGATTTTGGAAATAGATCTACGTGATCCCCTACATCTTCTCCCCTTGGGTTGACAGATTTGTATTATAATTCCCTTTATTTTTATGGAGATGAAGTAAACACATACTCCATTTATTTTTTTTAGATCTAGCAGGAAATCAATCCAACCTTACATCATTGATAATAAGAACCTGTATTCCTTGTTTTTCCCCATTTGTAGCAAGGGACTCATTGTAGAAGGTAGGATGTTAAGATAAATATTTTCTTAGATAAAACCCATTATAATTATGTTCCCTTATATATTATAAAAATTTGATACAATTTTGTAGAGAGACAGTCAGATAGAGATCAGAGACTATGAGATTTGAGATTTGAGAACTAGATCTTTAAGGGGACTCTTTGAAATCCCTATAGATTTATGTAGAGGGTATCCTTTATTCGATTAAATAGTTGTTTCACTTGAATATTTATGAGATCTATGCCACCAAGGTCTCTATTTATATCCTTCAACAAATCTAGGGAAATTCTATAATCCATCCTGGTCATTAACCATCATCAATGGAGCATTAAGAGCAGTGTTACCTAAAGAAATTAATGATCCTTGACATGTTGGATCAGCCTCTCCTAGAATATGCCTTATGACAATAACAAGCTAGCAAGATCCTATTAAATACTTTTCTCTACTAAATTCCACCATGTCGTTGGTGCTCCTCCACCAGCTATTTAGTGAACTCATGGAGGTTTGGGAAGATACTTTCCACATCACTGGTTGGCCGATGGCTCTTCACCATTTAGATAGTGCTACCAGCTGCACTTCAAACTCATCTAGTGACACCTCTACATCCTTAAATGACTTCCAATATTCCATGAATATTTCTTGAAGGATATAAACACATCCAAAGATACTTTAATAAAAGCTTTAAATATATTTCAAATTCTTCAACATCAGCATCCAAATTCAAAAAGATTTCATCATTTTCTTCATTAAGATAAACATATGGAAACTAAAAAATGTAAATATCATCCAATAAAAAAACAATTTGATACTTAATTGGGTTATTATGATCATAAAAACCACATTAAAGAGAGAGAGGTCAAAAAATATACCCCTTTTATGATAAAAAATACTAAACAAAAAAATAAAACATGTGTAAATAAAAATTCAAAAATCTATTCATGGTAATTCAAGATATTATAGATTAAGACATTCAGTATTCTAAAGATATTAATAGAAATATTTTCAACATGATCAATATATAAAAAACATAACTCAAACCAACTTCTACCCCATTGAATTATAAAAATTATTTTTTCAATAATCAAAAACTTCTCCCCCTTAAATAACCAAAACAAATCTCCCACATTGAAATTATAAAAAATAAAACATAGAGAGAGTGAACAAGAATATACTAAGAGGATAATTCCTCATAAGATAAAATAGTAGTTACATGAAATAATTTCTCTCCCATAATGATTATCCTAAACTCAAAAACCAAGATAAGATATTAAGGTTTTAAAATCCTGGGAAATTCATAAGGTATAAATATGTAAATAACCTGATATGGATTAAATATATAGCATATAATTTTAAATTAAATATCATCTCAAAATAATGATATTCAGATAAATATTTTAAAAAATTAAAAAAATTAAAAAAATGGATAAGAGTTATTATCAATATTTCAAAAATATTTAAAATATATTGAAAAATAATTTTTAAAATAAAATGAATGAAAAATGAAAATGGTTAAAAAGATATCCTCTCTTATTTTAATAGTAATAAAGAATATATGAGATAGAGAGATATATAAGGGAGATTTATAAATGAAATTGAAGAGGGAAATTAACATTAAAGAGATTAAAAACTAGTTCCCATATTTATCATCCCAGAACTTTATCGGATAAGGATCCCCATCAATTAGAGTATTTAACAAAAAGATCAAGAGTTAATTATAGATCAAACATTTCCATAGTTTATAGTTTATTTTTATTTAAAATTATCCATATGATATGATAATGAAAATTGGTGGAATAAACCTACAACACATCAATGGATATTTCCTTTTGGTACCCATGTGAACTTGGGTACAACAATGTTATCTAATAAAGGATTGAGAACCAAAAATTGTATATAAAAATATTTTCTAATTGAGATATCAGAAAAAATAATAATATATTTACATATCCCATATATATCTTTTTTTCAATTATACTCAACAATTAAATTCTTGGTTTTATAAAAATAATTACAAAAGTTATTTTTCAAAATGCCTTTTAAAAAAATAGTATTTTTGGATGAACTAACATTATTTGAAAAACCAAAACCATGCAGTTTTTAAAAGAATGTTGAGAAACCAAACTCATATTTAGATTATGTTCACCTTGGGTGAATTCAGTATGAGTATTTTGGAACTCTTTAATTTGATATTATAAATTATTAGTGTTTGGTTGTTTTTGAAATTTCAAAACCAAATTATATTTTTCTTTATCAAGGAGATAATTTTCATTAAGAAATTTTTTTAATTTATTTATAAGATCTTTGTATTTAGAAATGAGTTCATCACAAAAATTCACATATTCATGTTAATGATTATAGGACCAAGAAGAAGAGGACGAATGAGTTTAAGAGGAAGAATAAGAAAATATTTAGAAATCGGAGAACCAACCTCATCATCTACCTTGATTAGTGAGGCACTTAGGACACGAGTCACTTGAGGAGGTTGAGTCCATAGAGTCATAGATTACACTCTATGTTGATAATTTAAGTGTTTTATTACCTTTATTATTTTCTTTTAACTTATTTTTCTAGATCGTATATTTGAGAATAATACAAACATTCTTGTCGTATCCATATCATGTCACTTTTAGGGCTTCAATTTGATTTTTTCTTTTTGGAATTGTGGGTTGTTTTATTATATTATTCAATATGTTTTATCTATTGGTCAAGAATTCAATCCTGAATTTATTATCAGATGAATATCCATTATCAATATATTTGAAAGAAATTTTTATTTTGGATTCATTAGATTCATTCACTTCTTTAACTTCTTTATTGGATGGTCTTTTTAAAGTGATCTCATATGTCATGAGATAGTTAATTATTGATTTGGGTGGAATATGTTTTATATCTTTTGATTACTATATAGTATTCACCTTGGGTTTCCAAGATCAAGGTAAAACCATAAGAAATTATTAACAAAATTTTCTATAGAAAAATAATCAACAATATATTTTAATCCATTTAAATTTTCAGTAAAGAGAGTTAAAATATCAAAAATAGATTCAATTTCATGCATACTAAAACATTAAAATTCTTGTATAGATAAATCAATCTTAATATCTTTTAGATTGATCAATCTACCATGACTAATTTTTAATAATTTATAGATTTCATGCATTATTTCTAAAGTAGATAAACAATTAAATTAATTTTAGTCAAGACCATAATCAATGGTATTTATATCTGTACCATCCAATTCCGAAGATGAAGTGTCTTGGGGAGTCCATTTAACATATGATTCCGATGTAGTGGTATAAACATGTATAACCATTTTCCAACATGATATCCAATGCTTATAAGAAAAGTTGAAATGCATATTTTCCAATAATAATAATTTGTTCCATCAAAGAAAATGGAATGAATATAAAAGGTAGATTCCATCATAAAATCACAATTTGAAATTGATTAATATTAAACAAAATAAATTGAAAACACAAAAAAAATGATAATAAGTATTTTTTAGAAAAAAAAACCATGTTATTGAAAAAAAATAAAAAGGTCTGATTTGTTTCCAAATGTTGGTATGTTTATGAGGGATATAGGGGGTGAATTGAATTTCAAATATTAAAATAATAAATTCAAAGGGTAAATTGAAAACAAAATGATTTTACATAATGAGAAAATAAAGACATAAATCTAATATTTTTTATAAATCTGATATCAATGTACATTAAGTGATTATGTGTGGTTGGAAATGGAGTATCAAATTTATACGCTTTATGTGTATAGAGATTAGACAATGCAATGTGTAATTTAAATGAGAGAGAAAGCACAATTTAATGAAGAAGTCTATAAAAAGATTCATGTGAATTGTTATGTATCCTCTCCTTGGTTTGAAAGGTTTGTATTATTAGTCCATTTATTTTAATGTAGTTTAATTAACCAAATCCTCCTTTGATGTTTTATTGAAGTGACAAGAAACCAATCCTCTATTACTTCAATGGTAGTAATTAACTATCTCCCTTGTTTTTTGTTTTTTTTATGAAGAAATATTTTGTAGAATATTTTATGATAAGAGAATGATTTTATTTGTGAAAACCCATTACAATTCCTCTCTCATATCTCTAAATAAGGATTAATACAATTTATAGGAGAGATATATAGACATAAAGACGAGATCCTTTCATATTTTGGAATTGAGAATTAGATCTTTGAGATGATTCTTTTAGATCACTAGAAATTTGGTGAGAGGGAATATTTAATTCCATTGAATAGTTTTTATATGTTATTTTTGATTAGATATAATCATCCAAGGTAGCTATTTATATCCATAAATGGAAATAGGAAACTTTTGGAATCCATATCAGGGATTAATAATAATCAATGACACTTTAAGAGGAGTGGGAATCATAATAATTTATAATCATTGACTTGCTAGATTGTCCACACATGCTAGATGAACAATACCAATGGATATCTAATAGGATCCTTGTAACTCATTAGCTCTACCAACATCCACCTTGTATCTAGTGCTCCTCCACCGACTTGCTAGTTTTAACATCTTGTTGCTCTCCTTTAGGTATTCCTCATCTATTTTATCATTTCCCTTATTATTTGGGTGCATTTTGGGACTCTTGAGGTTGGAGAATATTTTATTCGTAAAATTACTTAATTTTTGGGGATTTATGTTTGTTTAAATGAATGAATTTCAGGTATAAACATGTTAAAGTCATTGTATGTTTCTCCCTAAGCTTGAATAACAGCAGAGTAGTTTTGGGGATTTTCACGATCTACTAGAGAAATAAATAGCGTGTAAAGTGATAAAACTCCCTATATCGGTCACGAAGAAGAATCCATGAACCGATATATGGTGTGAATATTAAAATACATGAATTTACATTACACATCTTGTAATGGTAAAATTGGGTTTTAAATTAAAAGGTGATGTTTTTTCAAAAAAACATGAGTTTCATGGATTACACGATGTAAAACCGTGGTTTTATGCTATGTTAATCTAGTGATTTGGTATTTTAGGGAACTATATGGATGATCCATCTTTCATTTAGTTTTACCATCTACCCCCTCAAACTATGACCTCTCCCAGGGGATTTTTGAGACTTCCTATCCTTCTGGATCATTTTTCCAAATCATTTCTTATCCTTACAGTTCTAGTGAATTTATCCAGGTGATTATTCCACATCTTTATTAATTTCCTTCGATAGTGGTAGCAGTATTGGATATTATTTATTAATACATTGATCTATCATGTTGATTCCTCTTTATCCTTTCTAGATCCATTATGTGATCTTCCTCTGGAAGATAAACCTTATGTTGGTTTTGGTACATCAAAAAAATTTGTTTTAGGAATGTTGTGTTCAGTCCTCTTAACTGACCTTTTCACTTTCAAAATCTATTCTATGAATATGAGGTTCTAGGGCCCCTATTATCATTTTTGTGTTCCTACATGTTGGTGAATCCCATTACAGTCATGCGCAACTCGAATTTATGGTATGTGGTTATGTCTCTAACCTATGATGGATAAACCGCATTCCTCTATTTTCGATAAAAATTATAAAAAATTGAATTATTGATTGATTTATTTGTGAGTGTGGAAAGTATTTTTGATAAAAGATGGTTTTTCCTTATTTTGTTAAAAGAAAATAATATTTTCAAATCATTCTAAAAAATTTTTTAATAATTTTTTTGACTAAATAGTTTGTAAAATAGAGCACATGGGAATCCTTGGGTGCTTAGGTGGAAGGTTTTGCTTAGGGCCATCGTCTGTGTGTTATCGGGGGGTTCATTTGTGGGTTGCTCCTCTATTCCCTAGGCGTGTTGTTCTAGGGAATTGATATTGAAATCATCAAGGGATTTACTCATGGGGTGTGTTTATTATCTTTAGGATTATCTTGTAAGGACTTGATATTTCACTAGTAATTTATTGTGGTATGATTATTCTGTTATCCTAAACTATAGTGATCATTGGAATTATGTTACCCATGCTTTGGTTTTAACTATTTTATATTTTAATACCATGTATTTTTATCTATTATGTGATACGTGCATTTATTTTATTTAAATTATATGAAATATGTTAAACTATTTTAAACTTTTTTACATGGTTTATTTTCAGAAATATAAATAATTAGAAAATTAAATTCTTTTTAACGCTTTTGATATAAAAAATGAAAACTTATTATCATCACTTTTTTTTAAAGTTGAGAATGCTCAGATTATTGTATAAAGACTATTTATAGATCACCTAGGTGGTATTATACTATGCCTATAATATTATACCCTACAAACACCATCAATGGTGTGTAGGCCTTTATATGTATTTAGATGATGGGAAAGGGAAGGCATAGAAAAGAGGTGACAAGGTTTCTATCATCATTATTTGGGTAGATAGTGGTGAGATTGTGCGAGTTTTCCAATTCTATCATATGGAGTAGTTGGTTTCATTTTTTATTCTTCCTTTGAGGATAATACTTGTGCTTTGGGATTTTATGACCATTTTGAGTTGTATCATTTCCATTTTATTCTTTTAGTTATTTCATATGTTTATCTCTTCCACTATTTCACTCTGTTTTATACATATATTTCATGTTTTTACTTCTGTTTGGGTGAAATCATTTATTTTGGTCATTTTTTGATTCCTATGTGCTCGTCTCCAGCCCATGGGGATCTGGAATGACCTTTGGGTATGTGGAAATTCAAGTCGGGTACCATTTTGAGAGGGTATCCAGGTCAGGTTCATCACGGTTTGGTATCATAGCTGGACATTCCTCAAGAGTTTTTATCTTGGGATAACTGGTAGACTGAATATAAATTTTTAAAGACTTGAGATCTAGGTATCATTTAGTGACTATCTATTTATTGATTTAACAATACTCAAGTAACAATGGGATTTTGGGTTGTGTGTCTCCTTTTTTGAGTTCTTGAACATAATATTAGTTTTTTCTTTTGGAATTCTGGTTTGAACTAAGATTATTCTATTTTTTGATCATTAATTTTTTTTTCAGTGTGAGTTAGTATGACTCTGAGAAATGTTCTACTAGTTCCTCATGTGAGTGAATTGGATGATCCCCAAGGGAATCCTCCTAAGGTTATCATTTGGTAAAAAAATTTGTCCACTAGAATGTAGTAAAAGTTAAAAAACACACTTTTTTAGGTATATCTAGGTGTTTTAGGAGAATGGTATTGACCATCAGAGTTCTTATATGACAATCCACTATCTATTAATGTTATTAATGAACCTAAAGAAGTAAAGTAAGGGATGGAAAATGTCAAACCAATCTTTGAATTCCTGGATATTCCTAAGAGTATCAAGGTGAAGTGTGCAGAATTAGTACTTGAGGGTACCTGCAAGTGATGATGGGATTCCATGGTATAGGAAGATAGGAATGTGGGATTGTAATGGAAAGGTTTCAAGACACTATTATTTCAGTAGTTTTATCTCGAGTCACTAATTATGGTGAAGTCTCTAGAGTACCTCTCTTTGTTGTAGAGGTATTTTTTGGTGTTGGCATACACTGATCAGTTTTATTATCTTGTTTATTTTCTTCTATATATAGTAATCAATGACCCGCTGAAGACTCATAAGTTCCAACAGGTTTTGAGATTGGATGTCAAATCTTAGGTATTCATACTAAATATTTCGATCTATGTAGTGATGGTAAACAAATCTATGATGGATGATATGAATATTCCAGGTAATGCTAGTTATTCCTCATCTTCTCTTCTAGATAATGGCATCATCAGTGGCATGAAAAGTAAAATAAGGAATTGGAAATATCCTCATACGAGTGGTGGAGTTAGTCCTTAGTGGAATTACACCTCTACATGGCCAGTTATAGCTAGTAGTGTGCCTCTGACATTCTATCATTTTGGAGAATTTGTACACACCTGAAGTTATTATCCTCCACCTGTGAATATGTGTAAAAGTTGTGGGCATTATGTTCATATGCATCATTTCTTTTAGGATATTTATAAGCCTCAACAGGGTTAGATATCATCAGCTCCAAAGGCTACTACGGCATAGTCAAATGCTTCCAATAATATAGATCTCCATCCATAGGCCTCAAGAGTAAAGATCCTTCATTCATTAGATGTGTTTATGATAGAGGTAGACATGGGTCCAGTGATAGTGAGAGGCACCACCTTTTTTTAATCTTCAAAAGAAAATTATTTATTTGATACTGGTTATTCCAACTTATTTATATATGTCTATTTTATTGATATTTATTATGGGGTTTCCTTGTTATTGATATGGATGTGTTTCAAATCATTATTAGGATGTATTATTTTATTGATCATCATGTTGAGGTTGATTTTTATCATCAACGTGGCTCATTGTTTTACTAATGGGAGCTCACAGGTGTTTCAGGAAGAGTAGAGCCTCATGGGGCACTTCATGTAGTTGAACCTGGATACTAAGGAGGATTTTTTAGGTATTGTTATTACCACTGATTATTTATAATCATCTCTCATTGAGTCCATTATATATATATATATTATGTAGTAGGATGTTGATTTTGAAGGAATTTGAGAAACCCTTTATGGTGGGGAGATCATTTCAATTTGGTCTCTCTCTTCATATGCTATACTCTATTTTGAGGATTGGTTTATCGTCCCAGTATCTCTGAGGAGATATTTTTTTTTACTTTCATATTTATTCATGCTAAATTCATCTGAGAACTATGCAGATGTATTATGATATGATACCAGGATTCTAGTGGCCTTGTATGAAGTGTTGGATTGTAGATTATTTTTCCCACTATTACACCTGCTAATAGATAAAATAAGATCATATGGAACCTTCTAGTTTACTCTAGCCTCTTATAATTCCTTATTGGAAATGGTACAAGATATTTAAAGATTTTTTTTGTTTTATTACCATAGACTCTATTAGGGAGGAATTCTCTCTATGATTATTGGAAAAATTCATATCACTGAATTTTGATCAAGGACACCACTAAAGTTGAAGATCTGGGTAAGATGTAAGTGTAAGAGATCATAAGGTAACATGGGTTTCCTTATTCCATTTTTTTAGATAGGGATCATAGGTTTACATTGAGGCTCTGGAGGAGTCTCAAAGAAGTGATGGAAACTTAGTTTAGTTTTAGTAAAACGTACCATCCATAGTGAGATGGTTATATATTGAGTGCTATTCCGATCGTGAAGGATATATTTCATTCTTGTGTCTTGGATTTCAATGGAACATGGGACAACCATATATGACTGGTTGAGTTTTCCTATAATAAAAGTTATTATTTCTTTTTCAGAATGGAACATTTTGATTCTTTTTATTGGTCACTTTTATATATCACCTCTTTGTTGGGAAAATGTGGCTGGAGCCTCTTTAGTGGGACTGAGTCTTTTTCAAGAAACACTTTCAAGGATTCTGAATATACATTGGCATCTGGTATTATCAAAAAGTTTATTGAAATATTTCACAGATCAGCATCATCATCCATTGAATTTCTCCATAGGAGATCAGGTTTTATTGAAATTTTCTCCTCATTTGGGTTACCGTTGTCTTTGAAAATAGAGAAATTTTTCTTTGAGATATATTGGGTTGTTTGAGTTCACTAAGTGGCTCGGGAATTTTTATAATCAGTTGGTATTGGTGGTTCAATTGATATGTTTTTATGATGTTCTCTATATATCAGAGCTCAGAAAATATCATCCCAATCCCTCTAATTTTCTGAGTTGAGAAGATATTGAGTTGGTTCTAGACTTTCTTATTATAGAGAAGCCGGTGGAGATATTTGACTCTCAATTGAAATTATTTCATGGGAAGTTTATTCCTTTAATTAGAGTATTATGGAAAAATAGAATAGATTCTCATGAGACATGTGAATATGATTCATTGATGAGGGAGAAATTTCCTAACCCCTTTACCAGAAATCTGTCTTCCACCTAACTTCTTGGGGGAGGAACATCTTATGGTGGGGTTTTTGTAACATAATGTTACCCAATTTTATGAATTTTTCCTCTCTATTATCATTTCTCTTTTTATGTTGGTGTGTTTTCAGTATCACAAGGATGGAGGTATTTTTTTGTCAAAATGTCCTAATGTTTAGGGATGTATCTTTGATTAAATTAATATATTTTGGATATAAACATGTTAAAGTCCTTGTGGGATTCTCCTTGGGTTCAAAGAACATCATAGTTACTTTTTGGATTTTTCTTGTCTGTAGGAGAAATACATGCCCTGCAATGTGATTACACACCTTGTACTGGTCACCTAGAAGATGTCATGAACCATTATTGTGTGTAAATATTACACTCCAAGAATTTAAATTACACTCCATGTAATGTTAAAATCTGTTTTTTAATAAAAATTTAACTTTTTTTCAGAATAATTTTGTTTTAGGGATTACACAACATGAAAAGGGGTTTCATTCAATGAAAATCTCATGAGTTGGTATTTTAGGGCGTTTCATTGATTATACCACTTTCATTTGGTCATAAACTCTAACCCCGTAAACATAGGATCTATCCCAAGTGATTTTGGATACCTCTTCTATTTCTGGATCATTTCAGTCAATGATTTATTGTCATTGTAGTTGTAGTAAATTTTTATGGGTGTGTATTCGTCTTGTTTGTTCATTTCCTTCGATCATTGTAGTGTTTTTGCAATAAATTTATGAATTTTTTTATCTTTCATGTTAATTATTATTGATCATTTCTAGATTAATTATGTGATATTCCTCCATATGGTAACTGATTCATGCTCAAATTTACCCAAGGGAAGAAGGTAGAACGGTCCTTATAGTCTACCTTGGGTTATCGAATACACTGAGACCTAAAAAATTTCTAAGATACATAACCTATGAGATGGATTTTTGGCCATGACGTTACCAAAATTGGGTTGATTTTAGATGGGTTTAAAGTGTCACTAACAGATTTAGGTTAATTCAAATTAAGATGGTGAGTTGATCCTAGGTTATCACTCGGGGTGGATTGGATGAATTCATTTTTTAAAGATTTCAATTTCATTAACTCGAGAAGTATTCAATCAATGAATTCAAACTAACCTCATCACTAACTGGTTCAACACCTTCCCAAAAATATTCTAATCACCCATACACTTGTAGGATCATTTTCATGATCACTCCAAGGTAAAGGATCTTATTATCACATAAAGTGGGGCGATTAAGTTCAATATGGAAGAGGAAGAGACAAAATCATTGAATAAAACAAACTCAAATAAAAGAAATTAATAAACATTTAGAGAGTGAGAAAAAACATTCAATATCTCCCTTTACTACTACCTTATATGAACCCATAAAATATTTATCCATCCATTTATTACATGTCCTCAATGGAAGCGGGAAGTAGACTTACGGGGGTGGAATTGAAGAAGTAAAAACAACAACAAAAATCGATCCCTCCACCGTTGTGTGATAAATCACACAAAGTATGGTGTGAATAAATTCAAACATTTAGGAAACTATATCAACGTGATATGGAGAAGAACATAATAAGAGTAAAGGAAGAAATTTTATTAAGAAACTAAGGTTAATTGAACAACTTACATGATAAAGAAATGTGATTACGAACACCAAGTTGAAGCATAACACTACATTGAAACCAAGCACCAAATATGATTAAATCCTTAAACACAACTACCTTAAATAGTAATTCTGGCATCCTTGGGTCTATCCTAAAACATTTCATATCATCCCACTTGATTATGGTAGGCCAAGGGTGGTGGAATGTAAGGGAGAGTGGACTTCTTTATCCTTCACTCGAAGTGGCAGTCAGCTTGCATCCACCAAAAAGACGTGCCTATATGGCCTTCTAGTTGGCCAAATTAGAGTGGTCCATAGAAGGAAAAATTTAATATCTGATTTCTCCTAGCTCTCTATAAAATTGCAGCTCGAATTAATTTGTGGTTTCCGAGATATGATTAAATTATTGGGCTATTTTTCTAGGCCGTAGAATTTGGCCCCGAATTTTATCCTTAACTTGGGCCACCATAATTACCACAATGGAGACATAATTATCACTATATCCTGAATAATTATATGTTCCTATATATGTCTTCTATCATACTAAGAAATTTGGGCATCATTGAGTCTGTATTGTTGGCCCCACATTCTCAACAGTGGGCTGGTGTCCAATCTGCCTTCTCTAGATTTGTTTCCTTTCATCGCCAAATATCCCCATCATACTTTAAAAATCATCCATTGATACCTGAATGAAAAATGTTCATATTTAGGTGTGTATCCATTTTTCAAAATAACAAATTAAAATGTGGATAATAACATTCCTTAAAATTATATGAATCATTGGGCCTAAAATGGTGTACATTAGGCATGAAGTTCACAAATGATGAGAATGGTTGTTCAAAATTAAAATCCACTAACTCAGGCCCATAATAACTAAAATGGATATTTCATACCATTAAAATTTAATTAACATATTTATTTTTATTTTCAATCAGTGACCCTGGTTTTGGTTGTGTTGTGGAATTCAAATTTATTTAAGGAGTGTTGTGTTCTATCCTCCTCACTAACCCTTCTGCTTATTGAATAAATTCTAAGAATATGAGGATTTATTCTTGGACCTTAGTTGTCATCATTGTGTTCTTCCTTATTGTGGGATCCTATTAAGGTCATGTCTGACTCGAGTTTTCAGTATGTGGTTCTATCTCTAGCCTATGTTGGATGAACTTAACTTCCATAGTTTTGATGAATTGTTTGTTAAATGAAATGGAATGATTGATTGATTGATTTGTGTGTGTGGAACTGGTTTTTGATAAAATATGGGTTTTACCTTGTTTTGGTAAAATAAAATGGTAATTTTGTAGCATTGGGAAATCTATTTTTGAAATTATTTTTAAAGCATGGTTTTAATGAATTGGTTTGGAAAATAGGGGACCTGGGAAGCCTTGGGTAATTATGTGGAAGGTTTTTCTTAGGTCCACCAACCATTTACATTTAAGGGGTTGACTCATTGGGTTCTCCTCTGTTCCTTATGCCCATTGTTCTAGGAAATTTATATTGACATTTTTGGGGAGTTTTCTCATGGGGTGTTTCTATTATCCTTAGGCATGTGTTCTAAGGACTTGATTTTTCACTATCCATTGATTTTGGTATGAGTAGTTTTATAGATTTTCTTATAGTGATCGTTGGCATGATATTACCTATGTTATAGAATATACAAATTTAGCTTATACTTCCATCGATTTTGATCTGATATGTGACGCATGATTTTATTTTATATGACTCCTTGATTTTTATGAAACACTTTAAAATTATTTTACCTAGCTAATTATTATAAATATCGAAAATGGGGAAATTAAATGTTCTGCCATGTGTTTTTATAAAAACTACAAAATATTTATCATACCTTGTTTTCTTTAAAGTTGATCTTCCTCATATTATTATAAAGAGACTTGTTATGAAACACCTAAGTGGGATCCTGCTAAGCCTATTAGCTCATACCCACTGCACCCCTTCAGTAGTGTGTAGAACGTTGTATGTATTTCTATATAAGGAAAGGAAAGGCACCATGATTAGATAGTGAGGTTTATGTTAGCTATATCTGTGTAGATAGTGGTGAGATGGTGGTATTTTTTCCATTATATCCCATAGAGTAGATAGATTCCTATTTTATTATTCATTTGATGATTGGAAATGTACACTGGGATGTTCTGACCATATTGAGTTGTAGCATTTACACTATCTTCTTTTAGTTATGTAATATGTTTATCTCATCCTCTGTTTGACTATTTTATATTTATATATTCCATGTTGATTCTTCTGGTTAGGTGAAATCATTACATCTGGGTTTTTTTGATGCTCGAGTATAGTTTTCTGCCAATGGGGATTGGGAACGCCCTTCGTGTATGTGGAAATTTGGGTCGGGTACTAGATTGAGAGGGTATATGGGTTGGGTTTTTCACATTTATAGAATCCAAGAACATGGGGAAGCAACTTTCCACACCATTGTCTAGCCAGTGGCATTGCACTAACTAACCAGTGTAACCTACAACACATTAAAATCAACCAATTCCACCTCCAATTCCTTCAAACCCTTCAATTGATCCTTGAAAATTAGTTACATGACATCAACACATCCAAAGATACTTCAAAAAAAATATTTAATGATAAATAAAAATATCCAACATGAATATCAAACTTTAACATGATTCCATTATTTTATTTATTAAGATAAATATATGAAAACTGAATATTGTAACTATAATATACTCTAAAGAAACCATTAGATACATAATTGATTGTTTGTGATAATTAAATCATTATGAAAGAGATAGTAAAAAAATGTTCTGAAACCATGTGATTTACCTAGTGATTTAAAAATTATAAATTTACCATTCTACACTCCTCTAAAAATAAAGACCCAACAAGGGTCTCCTCTCATCCCCCTTCCCTCATTCACATGAAACCAAGTATATAATTACCCTCATACCCCCCCCCCCACATCCCCCTATTATAATTATCATCTCTTCTCCCTCCTATTTAGTGGTTAATCATCCTAGGTTAGGGGTTCTCCTCCTCCTTCTCCCTCTATTTCATTCTCATTTTTCTTCTTCCTCTCTCCATGCAGTGTTGTTAGTAGAACCCAAAGGGGTAGGCTTGACCAGATTTTTTATAGTTTCCATTCATATTGGGTTGGTGGGTTTCTTTAAGGACCTTCATCCTCCATATTCAGGGGTTTTCTTCAACCATATCTATTTGAGGAAGGTGTTTCAATGTTTCTCCATTTTCATATCAATCCATGCAATTGATGTTTTTTATAAATTTTATTTCATATAAATTATATATGATATATATTTTATTAAAATTTTAAAATAATTTAACATAAATGAATTATTCGATAAAAAGGTTGGTTTTGACCTTTGATTGATTTTATCTGGGATTTTTCATGGTTTTAGGGTATTAGCATTAGAATTTCATTTAATGATGGACTTTCATATGTGTTTTGTAAATGTAATTATATTGTTTAATAATTACATATATGTAGTTAGTGTGTTTGTAACTGTTAAATGATATTGTTCTTTTTTTCATTAATTAGACATGATAGTTTTAAATCGTGGTTTTACATTGTTTTTTAAAATGTTTTTCAAATTATATGGGTCGTCTAAATGGTTTTTCAAAGGGATTTAAAAGTGCAATTTACAATGTATGGGCTAAATCCATATTTATCAATTGGATATGGTATTTCAAAAGGATTTAAATTATGAAACATATTTTTAAAGGATATTTTAAAAAAATGTTTTCTTTCAAATACATAAAGCCTCATTGGAACATTGAATAAATGGTTTTTCTTCCTTGAATTTATTTAAACCCTTAACCAAATCCCCTTTAAAAATTTCTTGAAATGAATTTGATAATTTATGTGATTACAGATGAAGCATATATAGATTAGATTCAGGAATTTACTGGGGGTTGTGTTTATGTGGTTCGGTTAAGGTATTTCATATGCATGGTTTTCTTTGGGGTTTATTATTTGAGTGTCAGGTTTATGTCACATATCCATCCTCTCACTTTACTACTATTATCAAGATAATCCTAGTGACATTAGTGATATATTTATATATGGTCACTATATATTAATATTTAAACTAGATAAATCCCCCATGGTTTGGCATGGGCCTAGGCCTTGGGGGAGTTCCCTTATTGAGGATATTTGAGAGAATTTAGTTGATTATAAACTAGGAATACATTGATAGGCTGGAATATGGTTCTAACCTGATTACATCTAGGTTTTTCTTGTGGTTTGTTCAGTAGATTACCATGATTATATATACTTTATTTTTATATATTTATTGCTATTTTTTTAATATTTTATCTCATTCATTGTCAATTTTTATTTATTTCTTGATTGTTAAATATTTTTTTAGTTTTCCATTGTTTTTTAGATTCTTTTATCATATTCCATCTTATTACCTATTTCTATAGTGTTCCTTCTACTTAGTTTTCTTTTTGGGATTGATTTTTTCTTGGGGTTCATATCTGATTCCCAAATATTTTCTAAATTTGGAAATAGTTTGGGAAATGTAATTGTTACAAATAGTTTCATTTAAAAATTATTTTATTTTTAATAAAGGATTATGAAGGTATGTTTTAAAATAAATATTAAAAAGAAGGTTTAAATGCTTTATAAAGCTTGTTTCATGGTATAATTTTTTTTTAATATCAGGAGTTTATTCCCTTTAAAATAGAAGTTAAATTAGTAAATTTTAAAATATAATTCTATTTCTGTTTAGATAAATGGGATATATGGACTCATTGGTGAAACCCTAGTAGACTTTTTATGCTTAGACCCCACTTACACCAATCAGTATTTATAAACCATGCGGCTCATGAAATATCGAGATCTGATTTAGAGGATTACCACTTTTTGGAATCCATATTATATATCACACCTTGAATAGGTTTTCATTTAGTTGGATGAGTGTGACTATAGGTCATATGGAGACCTCGGTGTAGGTAAGTTAGTTTTATTTTATGTCTGAGATGTTATGGAAAATTGGATTTCTTATAATTTTATCGTTGTGTTTTTTAATATCTATTTTTTAAGTCGTGTTTATTTTTTTATATTCTGAAACTTATTATCTATTTTTTTCATGGGCCTCCAATGTATGGATTCATCATGCTGGAATTTTGGTAGAATACCACTGCTAGTTTTATTTAAAATCTTCAGTTAAAATAATGTCCATCGAGTAAACTGATTCATTTTTCCTTTTTCTAGAAATGGGGGTCAATAACACACCTCCTCCGTTGTCATAAGTTTGTATAGGCACCTACTTTGGGGTGTCTCGGAATAGACAAAATATGGGTGACACACTCAAGTTGGGAATTTACCCATGAATTTTGGCTAAAGGGTTCCCCTTATGGGATATTCCATGAGGCACCACATCATTGTTGGGGACATAGAATGGTGGGAAAATGAAAAGGGATTTTGGAATTTGTGAATTTTTTCATTCATGTAGGGGATCCTCAGGGAATATCTAAAAGTGAACCATGGTGTGGTTCAAGCTATGGTACAATTCATGGTGTCGCCATGTGTGGATTAAATTTTAATGAAATACCTCCTTAGAAACTCTCTATTTTTAATACCTCTCTTCCCTATTTTCTATCATGCATGGTTAATTCTAGAGGGTTTTCTCCCTCCTACCTCATTCAATCCCCTTTTGTGTGGGGTGTAATTGTTTGTAATTTCAACAATAATTCAAGGGTTTGAGTGATGATTTCACCAGAGCATGGTGGAAAATTCTCTATATGATAAGGGTTATATGTGTCATAGATAAAGGGATTTCCAAGAGTTCGATTTCATTCCATTTTCTTCCATTTCATTGAATTTATTTTTCTCAAAAATGTTTCAAGTGTATATCATATACCTCCCATAGGTTTTTATCATTATTTAATTATTGTTTGTTTATTGGGTGCTTAGAAGGTGATATAATCATATAAAGGATTGGTAGAGAGCTATAGAGTAGTGGGTTAAAGGAAATGGATTTGTAATTGAGGTAGGTGGTGCCTTGAGAATTACCCTTTGGCGAATTCATTGCATGTATATTTTTTTATATATGGTCTTTCCACTTTATGGAAGTCATCCTTTTTATAAATAAATTATTTCATTTAAAATTTAAATTTCCATGGATGGAATGAATAAATTTTCATGGATTATGAGGGAACATATGCACTATATTGATGAATCAAATGTTTATTGTCTAGGAATTTAATATAAATGTTTCTCGTATGATATACAGACCCTGAGGGGTGAGACATAAAAGATTCCAATAAGCTTAGTGGACCTGGATAGGTGCCCTTAATTACCCAGATAAGGGATGAGTACTGAGTTGGAGTGATTAGATATAGTCATACCATATGTATCCATGATGATTCCTTAAAGCCGTTTGAAAGAATTATGCAATTATAGGGTGAGTGTTCCTTCCCCCCTTGACTTCTGACAACCCAATTGGGTTTCCCTTGGTAGGTTATTTATAGATTTGTGAGAGGACTATTCATGGATGACATGTTTAATGACATGGGATTTATACCTTATCTCTAGTTAGGTTCCTGTATGGATTTACCTAGGAGCCTAATGAGTCATTGAGATGATTATTATTATCCTAAGTGATATGATTCCCTCTGAGATTTGGGTGATGACTCAAGATTTAATATTGATACCAAGGATCCCATGTGAGGTGTTCATATTGGATGTGACCTAGGGGGCTAGTGGGTTCCCTGGTGATATAACAACCCATGAGAGGGTTTGTGAGGTAATGGGTAGTGATGATTGTGTGTTACCCCGTAGAACTTCAATCATTTGTATGATCTAGATATGTCTTAGGTGTAAATGATAGGTCATGTTCTTGAGAGGCAAACCCATGTTATATTAGACAATTTGGGCATACGAAAAACCCATGTTATTTTTATGAGATATTATGGGAAGGATCAATTCACTACCCTAGAAAACATGTAATTAAAGGCCAATTAAATATATAATACATCGCATAAGCCCCTAATATTTGAATATTATTCCTATAGATATAGAATGCCTTTGTAATATAACTTTGATTCCATCATGGGCCTATTTATAATCATATTTACTAGGATTACCTCCTAAGAATTGGATTATTCATAATGTTATATGACATGTAGTCATGTGGCAATTTTTCCTCTTAGTAATGATGTGTGAGACATCATGAGATTGGAACTATTCCACTTCATATGATTCCTAGGATACTCCTTGGGATCTAGTAGATGTACCTGATACTTTTAACTCTTATGGTACTACTTGGGATTCATTCATGGAGACTAATGACTATAGTATTCCAAAGAAATTACTAGGATCTAGTGAGTATGAATCATTTATGTGGTTTCACTAGGGTCATCCACCCAAGGATTGAATGTTTGTATATTAATACTATATTTCCTAGGATTACCACCATGAAATTAGAATGTTCCTAATACTATTGGATTACATATGATTTTCTCTTAGGAATTGATGATTTCAAATACTTATATTTAGTCATTGGTCCTAATACTAGTTTTCATGGATATGTTAAAAGCTCATAGACACTTTTTCTCTAACTGAAGTAGTTATAGTTAATCTCGAGTGTCATGTTAGAGCTCAAGGATCAATGATCATTATTTATTCACACTTACATGGTTTATTCATTATTTTACTCAGTATATCACAGATGGATACACTGATTTATCTATTATGTTTCAAACCCCATTCAGGGTTCCCTATTGAGTTTCTCTCACACCCTACTCAACTGGACATAGCACTTAGTTACCATAGTAAAACTTCATTGATCATAGGTTCAGGTAGCGTGGAGGCCCAAATATTCTTGATCATTAGGGATTGAGCAAAAGATATTCAGAGACATAATGTGATGAGGCTCAAGTATGGTAGTAGAGACTCATATATTTTTACTATTTTATTTAGTTTTTATATGTGATCATTGTAGTGGGTTATTAGTTATTGGATATCAACATGACTGTGTGTCTCTATAACTTATTTCTTATGTATTCATTTATTCTTGACTATTTTTTAATTATTATGCACACTCTGATGGATGATTATTTTTTTTGGATGATGTTTGGTTATTTTCTCTATTATTATGTACTCTGATATGGTAGTATAGTATCCTCATAGTACCCTAAACCCATACTATTAGTCTGAAGCCTCTATAATATGGGGAGGTATGCCTAAGGTCATGTGAAAAACACTAATCCAGACACCAGTCATGTGGTCTAGTATGGTTGGATGTTACAAAGCTGTATCAAATATTTATATTTTATTTGACTATTTGGGAGATGTTAAGAAGGTGGTATAGGAAAGTGTTGGAGCATATGATGGACCTTAAACTGATGTGTCATAAACATATTTTCTGATTGAAATTCTTGGTTACTGGGGATATGGGATTTTTATTCTTGGTTTCCACTTTTATGATTGTATGATTTCACATACCATGACATACTTGGGTTTTGGATTAATGATTTATGGTTTTAGATCGTAGACTATTTGTAAGATTCATGTGTACATGCATCATTATTGGCACATAAGACTTAGATTAAATGTTTAAAGTTTCAACAATAACCTATATTTTATTTTCCCATATAAATTTTTGGTGGAATTCTACTCACTTGAACCATAGTATATTCTTCTAATGGTAGATCAAGTGGATTCTACGGAGGGATGGTCCTTGGTAAAAATATACAACCACTATGTATAAGGGATTTATAGTGACCTATAGTAGGTTAATACAATCATTTGATTCCTTGATGGTCATCCCCATGTGGGTGATTATGATACTCATTTTGAAAATAGAATGGGTTTCATATATTTAATGTGTCAACAACAACTTAAATTGTTTTTTCCTATATAGCTTCTTTTTGGAATTATGCCTAAAAGAACCATATGATAGTGGTATACATGACACATATCATGAAAATATGATGTTGTATATATGTATATATGATATCATAGTCCTTAAGTGGGTCGTCTCATATTTATATTATTAATGAGGACTAGTTCCCTAGTAGGGTAATGACTTGGTATGTGATCCCTAAGATGGATGTGTGGGAAATTAAGAATGCTTGTTTGTCATATAATTTTTTATATGACATTATATAATGGAATAGAAATTTTTTTACTATATTTTTTGAACTACATGATATATGAACTATGGGATAGGTGTATGATCCTAGGAACATTGAGATATAGCTCGGGATATTGGTGATCCTAGTGATATATAGGATAGTAACCTGAGAAAGGGTTTAGCTGAATCATTGAGTTCCTTAGAGATGAAAACCAAGGGTAGATACTCTGGGTTCTGAGATTGACACACATGAGGTGTTATCAAATATGTGAAATATGCATAGATATTCTTCTTTCTTTAGGATAAAAGAGTCTTGAAGTTTTTTTGTATCGAAGCTTGGTTTTTGAGGGTAGGACCAGTTGAATGCTAGAACCTTGGGATTTCAAGTGTGGTTATGGAAGGGATAGTGGATCATGATCCTAGGTGGTTGGATCTAGGATGGATAGGGTGTGGTTTGATGATTTTGGTTTTGGAACCACACTTGAGTTGGTAGGTAATCAGGCAGTAGACCATGGAATAGGGTAAATACCACAATTTTGAAGAGCATTGAGGGATCTCCTAACCCGATGAGATCAAAATGAGATCATTTTGATTGTAGATTTGAATATATGAGACTAGGATCAATGAAATGTGACTCATTAGAGCATGATTTAATTTTTGCAACTAAGTAGTACAAGATCTTACACCTATTAAGATTCGTTTTAGGTTGATATAGCATGGGCGCTTGTTATCTGTGGTGTTTTTTGTGATGTGAATCATTTATTAGTCATGTATGGTTGAAGGATGAATTGTAATGATGGAAAAAATTTGGGCTTCTGGGATCAGGTACCTTGATGTATATGGGAGGTGTTACCTCTATGATGTTGATGACACTATGGATGGCATGGTGTTTGGAATTTATAGGTTTAATTATCATGGGTTGGTATGAGAGATGTGCATATAATGATCGAACATGTTAAGGTTATTCCTGAGGAGTGGTATGAGTAAATCCATATAGAAGGGGGTGCAAAACCAATGATTTTTAGATGTTACCCTCATTATAGATGAAATTTCAACAACTATTTAGGATTACATTCCTTGTGAGTTTATAGGATCTATCATTTAGCATTTCATGTTAGTGCTCAGGTATGTGTGGGATGAAGATGTCCAATTATTATATACATAAATTGATGGAGTGTGGTAAATGGAGGTGTGAACCTTATATGGGTAAGGTCATGGGGGTGATATGACCATTCATTGGATAGCTGATGTGGATTTTGGATTTTGGTGTATACATGAATCTAAATTTATCTGGTTCTTCAAAAGATGCTAGAATTTTAATTCAGATGTGTTTTTGGATGGAGTTTTTTAGATGGAATCAAGATTGGGATGGTTTTGGTGTGATCTAGCCATTAGTTAGATCATGGTAGTGATTATTATCATGAGTGTAGTATGAATGTAGATTTGGTTTTATAAGGAACTATCCATGTAATTACACTAAAAGTTAGGTTTTTTCATTGGTTTTAGTGTTTGGGTGATCTCATGATGCCTTTGAGAGTAAAGGCATTAGGATCAGTTAATGTGATGATGTGTGGAAGGTGGGGCTGATCATTTTTTAGAATACTCAGTAAGAGAGGGATCGACCAATATTTTCATGTATAGTCTGGTTCAATTAAAAGTAAACCACCCTGAGAAGGTCGATAGACTATTAGATATGTGTTTTAGTAAGAGATTCCAATGGTGGGAAGCATCGTCGCATAGAATTAACACTTATGATAGAATCCCTATAGAGGGGAAAACCATGAATCAGGTGATTAATTGATGTATGATGATATGGTGTCTTAGGATAAATGGGTCTAGTTTATCACCATCTAGGTAGTTCGACGATGATAACAGTCAAGTGGATCTAGTTTTGATAAATAGAGCATCGTGTGTTTGTAGTTTCCTAATATAATCTCATTCAACATTTGGGGATAGAACATTGTGAATTGAGAGTGAATAGAAAATAAACATAGGTTGGTATTAATCATTGAAAGAAAATTAAATCTTCTCTAGGATGAGAATTTCATGGTGAGGATATTGTAAAACTCTATTTCATTTTTAGGTTATGAAATTTATAATAATTTTGATTTTTTTTAATTCTAGATGAGGAGTTGTTTTGAGAACAAAGATTCAAATATTAATTATGAGATATTGAAGATATTTAGGGGATGTTTCATATATGGATCAAGGCTTGGTATTTTTTTAGGTGATTAGGTGGATAGTGGATAAAGTTTGGGTGGAACTGTAGCTATTTTTCTCTACAAGTGCTCCACCATAGGGAGAACCACAGTGTGGATATCTTCGTGGTCGAAGAGAATATTCCTAGGTGGGAATGGAACTAGTTCATTTTTCTGGGAATTTATCCTTAAGTGGTCATAGTGCTTTAATGGTTTCCTCCTTTAGGAAACAGGATGGGAAAAATTCCCATGATTGGTATTTCACTCATCATTTTGGATAAGGGGTTCCCCCTGTGGGAAATTCATGGAAGCACAATGTTATGGTCATGGTCATGAAATGGTGAAAAGTGATGAAGGTTGTATGACTTTTGGTATTTTTTTGGACTTTTTGGGTCCTCAAAGGCTGCCTGTAGGTGCACAATGGTGTGGCACATGTCGTGGTTCCTTTGTATGTGGTTTAAATTTTTATGAAATATCCACTTTGTCACTGTTGATTTTTAAAACCCCACTTCTAGATTTTCTATCACACATGGTCGAACCTAGGGGATTCCTACCTCATTCATCCTTTAATCACAATTATTTTGGGACGAATTTTGTTTCAATTTTTATGAATATTAAAGGTTTTGAGTAAAAATAGCACTTGATCATGGTGGAATCATCCTGAAATAATGATGATTCCATGTGTGTTGGATGGAGGACATACTGAGAGAATGATATCATGACATTGTGTGCCATTTTATTGAAGGTATTCTTTCTATTAAGGTGTTGAGAGTACGTTGTGGACCTTCCATGGGTGGTTCTCCATTATTTTAGTGTGGTTAGGTCATTGGGTTCTCGATAGGTGATATGATCTTCGATGAGATGGTGCAAGAGTTGACATGAGGTTAAATAAAAGGAAATGTAATCATAATTGAGGTTCCCAGTCCCTTAAGAATTAAATTTTAGTAAATTAATTTTATGTATATGTCTTTCATATGTAGTCTCCCCATTTTGGTTGTTCAACATTTTATCTAAATAAATTGTATCATTTTAAAATTAACTTCCCATGGAAGGAATTAATAAAGTGATAAGGGCCATGAGGTACCTTGAGAAGTGGCTTGATTTCTCAACCACTAATGATCTAGGCCTTGGCTATAAATATCTTTCCTATAATGTATATACCCTAAGGGGTGAGACTCAAAATATTTTAATAATTTTAGTGAACCTAGATAGGTTCCCTTAATTCCCCTATTCAGGAATGAGAATTGAGTTGGACTGATTGGAACTAGTTAGGCCTTATGTAACCTTGATAATTCATTAAATTATTCAAGATGAATGAGACGAGTATGGAGTAAAAGTGTTGATAATCCATCTATCACGCTATACTTATGATATTATACTATAAGTAGTCAATCTAGAATCAATTTCAGGAAATATATTCTGGAAGGAACACTCCAATCGTATTGTTCTAGATCATGGAAGAAACAAATTTTACCGAAATAACTAAAATAGGTCAAAAACAAATGATTCCATGTTTACTATAATAGATAAAAATATCCAAGCTATTAAATTAAACAAAATATATTAAATAACTCATTAGTTTTACATGGTTTAGAATAAAATTCCTACATCCATCGGAGAAACATTACAAGATTTCATTTATCTAAAAAGAATAATTTTCAACTTAGAAATTAATGAGTTACTTGAATTAATAAATATAAGTAATCATGTTATGTTTAAAAAATACACATCAAAAGGGACCCACCAACCATATAAAGAGAGTACATATCATCTAGTTTCACTGACCTCCAAAAAATACAGGATTCCATTCATTTCATTGTTCCCACTACCTATCTCCTATATCAATATTTAGTGTGACTACAACCTCTATTTAACTTGAAAACACATCATAAAATAATTGAACATCTATATATTATATAATTATAAAATAAAACTTATATAATGATACTTCCTTATGTTGAGAAATTTGGAAAATCCTCTTACGAACCACCTCTTTATAGAAAACTCCTTCTAGAACACTAAAGGAAAACCCAGTTACTACAACTAATTCATTGAAATAAAGTTCTTCCTAAAACCCTCCTTCTAATAGACCGATTTAAATAAATTGAATTAGGCTTCACACATTCTCAAATATATCACACTTAAATACTACTTGGCAAAAATACCATGAAACAACCTTCAACATCCACAAAAGGCCCTTCCATTTCTACTACATTCACTTCTTATCCAACTTCTTCCATTCACTCAATCTGAAAGGATTCTTTATGTTTCCCCAATATTTCTAGACCCAAACTTTTTTTAAATATATTCACTCTATTTTTATTCCCAACTACCTTCTATAACTCCAACTCTCCATCTTATGGATTTAATCGCAATTTATATCAATTTTTTTAGTTCTTTAATAAAAATTAGATTGTTGGCTAAATGAATTGAAAACTAATTATCCTAGAATAGAATCTTTTTCTCTTAGATTCATCCAAGTTCTTAAACTAATAACCTCAACCATACAATATTATTTTTTACTTTTGTTTTGGTCATATTCTCTTCTTACATTTTAGAATGTGTGATAACTGGTTGTAACCTATTTATCCAACTAACCATGGTTCTTTACAAAGTGTAAAAATATCTGGTTATACTCTTCTAAGAATCATAATCATCCCCAATGTCTACATCTACAAACCCATGTAATGGATCGTCATCTTTGAAAAAAAGGGTTATTAATTACATTAATCTGATATATTGAATAATCCACATAACACATCCTTGATGAACCTTTCATAAATTTTCAAAAACAAAGCTAACCACTCCCACTACATGAGTAATATTCTAATTTTCAAACATCGTAGAATACATCATACATCCAACTATTGAGGAATATTGAGCTTTAAATATATATTTCTATTTTTCTTTCATTTGTGGTTCCTACAAATTTTAAAGTTGATAGTCAATAGTTAGAGGATTTGAAATCATCTTATATCCAATAATTTTGAATTAATCAATGATCTTTTAGATGTAATCCATATTTGATAAAACTAAACTTATAGTTTTGAAATAATGATTAATCCTTATTCAAGATATCTTAAAAGCTTCACCAAGATCCTTCATCTCAAAATTTCTTGATAGATCCTCAATTAAATTCTAAGTAGCTAAATATTCAGACCTATCAATAGAATATCATCCACATATAAAAGTAAGATTATCAATTCATTCCTATTAAACTCCTTATGATAACAACAGGGACCTGAATTACTTCATGTGAAACCTTTTCCTTACATTATGGAATCAACCATTCAGTTCCAACTCCTTGGTGACTTTTCATGCCATAATGACTCCTTAGTTTTCACACCAATCCCAAATTTCAATTGTCCATAAAATGAATATTTTGATACATATAAATATATTATTATAAATCCATATAAATGAAATCCATATTTATATCGATTTCTCCAAAGTGAAAATTTATGGAAGAAAATAAAATTAAAACAATTTGTATTGTAGTTTGTTTTAATACCGGATAAAATATATTTGATATTTCAATACCTTAATTATATTGAATCCATTTTAAAAAAAACATTCTTTATATCTCTTCCTTATATATTAATCTTCTTTCAACTTGAATACACACTTGTTCTCAAGTGATTTCCTCCCTATTGTAAATTTGTTTCACTCCAATATGTTTTTCACTAATAGTGAATCCATCTCCTCTGACATTACTAAATCCCACTTTATAGAATCACCCAGGGTATCCCCTTCTTCTAGACACTCCAGTCCTCTGACATTTTTTAAAAGAAAGAAACTCAGATCATCTCCAAACCTCTACACCAACTATCTGATCTTTATGGATCTTCACAAATTATTATTTGATTCAACTTCTTTTGAAAATGTAACTTTTGGAACATCACCTTCTAGAACTCATGATTGAGCTTCCACAGTTCCTAAGCTTTCATATATACCTTCTCCTATATGAACATATTAACCTTTAGCACAACCCTCTGACTTACTTCTAGAATATGATTCTTTCCATTAGATTTAGAGAAATTTGAAAATTTTGGGACATATGATCATCTTGAACCACGATTTAAATAAACTTTAATTCAAGTTAAGTTTTTATCCTCCAATTACTTCTCTTTTATGTTTTGATCTTTCCATAAGATATTCTCTTTGAAGAGGAAATTTCAACTTCGAAAAACATTATTTTTTCATCATCCTAAAGATTAAATCCAAAGTATTCATCTCCATAACTTAAGAAGAAATATTCTTAATTTTTTTTAATAGGTTTATATCCTTACTATTTATCTACATTCATACAGGTTAATCATCCAAATAATTTGAGGTGATAAAATTCTAGATCTTTTACAGACTAAATTTTTCCTTTAATTTATATACAACTTGTGTTTAAGAACATATATTTATTAAGTTTTTTTCCCTACAACTTCCTCCCAAAACCCCTTAGGTATTATAGAATATAGAATCATAGATTTTTTCCTCCCTATCAATTTTTGATTCATTATCTATTATACAATAGTTTATTTGGTGTTCCTAGAATTAATATTTTCATATTGGATTTATTTTTCTTATAGTAATTATAGAAAATACTTATTATTAACACAACACTATTGCATGATATCAAAAACATAAATTGTCTTTCAATTTATCTTTCCATGATAACATTATTTTTAACAAATTTTAAAAACATTTAACTCATTTTTTTTTATAAATAATACCCTTACTTTTCTTATAGAATCATCAATGAAGGTAACAAAGTTCCTATATTTTCCATAACAATGAACTGAGGTCGGTCCCCAAAAATCAATATGAACCAACTCTAGCTTTTGGCATTTAGGTGTTCTTATGGAGATATTGAAATACACCTTATATTTATTCTATAATATAAATCTCCCACATTATCTAAAGTCTGAATAATCCAACTTCAATTTTCTTATAACTCCTGGAATATTTATATCTTTATCATGGAAATTTCCAAACCTATTATTCCAAAGCTATCAACATCAGAAATATTTTATTTTTGTGAGTGTAACTCCAACTTCCCTTTAGTTCTGATATAGTAACCCATCTTTTACACCTCTATCTATGATAAGATAACCCCAAGTAATCTTCCATACTCCTATAAATCTTATTCTAAAACCCGCTTCATCTTGATAACCCACTGATATCAGGTTCTTCCTAATGACTTCCCTCTACTCTTCTCCATTGATATCCTCTCTAATAGCTTTTGATTCTTCTGATAAGGTGATATTCCCATTATTTTTGTTTTCAATATGTCACCAAAAGATTTTTCACTCTTTTTCCATTAGATATCCTAATTGATAATCATGTTTCAAACATCACCAATTAATTCTTCCAACATTAACTACTTACATAAGTAACCATGGATTCCCAATATTTAGGTAGACGTGTCAAAAATAAAATAATCTAAAAAATATCAATAAATGTATCTTTTATATACTCAATATGGCTCCAAATTAACTTGAAATTATTTAAAAAATATTACATGGAAATTTCTTCGGATAACCTCATTTTGAATAACCTCCACATAAAACACATTTTATTTAGTTTTGTAATTTTTTAATACATATATGTAGGTTATTACATCAAATATGATGTATTTTTATTCTCCCAAATGTTAAAATAAATATCTGATACTAAATATATTCATATAAAACCAATATCCTTATGATCTAGCTTTTCCCATTCACTCTTTTCTATTTCTTCCTATTTGACACCCATCAACAAAAGCTCTGGATATTTTTGAATGAGATAATAATAAATATATATTTTCTAGAAAATAAAATAAATTTCATTGAACTTATTTAAAAATAAGTATCCTTTCTTCTAATTCCATAATTCTAAAAACAAAATCTCACTGAAATTTGAAAAACGTTTGAGAATGTGAATGTTACCTGGACCGTTCAGCCTCTTTAGAACCAACCCTATGATAACAATTTTTGAGAATCCCTTTCTCTTAATACCCATTTTATGTTCCATTGAAAAAAAAAATTCGAAAATCAATAGGAGGAAATATATTCTAGAATTAGCTCTCTAATATTAATGTTCTAATACATAGAAGAAAAAAATTTCACCCAAATCAAAACACTAATTCAAAAACAACTCCATACGTTTTTACTCAAACATCTAAAAAAACATCAATGAATTGAAATTAAATGAAATAAATTAAATAACACTTTGGTTTTACAAGGTTAATAATAAAATTCATACATCCATGGGAGAAACATTAGAGTATTTCATTTATTTAGAAATAAAACATTACAACTTAGTGACAAATGAGTCATTTGGATTACTAAATACAAGTAATCATGTTATATTCAATAACCACACATCACAGGGGTCCCAACCTCTATATATATAGAGTAACTTATAGTCATACATTTTCACCAACCACCAAAAAAATATGGGAGTCCATATATTTTGTTATTCCCACCACTGATCTCTTATATAAATCATCAATGTGATTACCACTTCTAGTAATCCAGAAAATACATCACAGTGAAACTGAACATCCCTATATTTTATAATTATAAGATGAAACCTCTAGAAAAACATCACCTAATGATCATAAAATTAGAAGAATATTGTAACACCCCCAAATGATAAAGGGTTAAATGACTAAATGATATGACTCATGTCAATAAGGTGAACCTTCCTTTTCGGGAGCCTACCAGATTAAAACTCCACAGTTAAGCGTGCTTGGCTAGGAGTAGTGATCAGGATGGGTGACCTTCAGAGAAGTTTCCCAGGGTGTGTGTGAGTGAGGACAAAACACATTGGAAAGGAAATGTGTTGGCCTATGGAGACGTTAATTAGTCAGATGACCCTTTCGGGCACGTGGGTGGGCCCCTAGGGTGGGACCACATGTCTGCGAGGCAACTGGTGGTACCTGGCAGGCCAGGACCTGACAACCATGTTAAGGCTGGGTGTCTATGCTGTCACCGGGACCCAGTTGTTGCATTTGGTATCAGAGGTGGTACCCAGCCTTAAATGTGGTTCACTGCCTGGGTTGATATGTAGGGCCCACAATGAGGATGTTGTGCTCTAAAGGTGGAGTGATTGTAACACCCTTGAATGATAAAGGGTTAAATGACTAAATGATATTACTCATGTCAACAAGGTGCACCCTACTTTTCCGGAGCCTTCCTGATTAAAACTCCATAGTTAAGTGTGATTGGCCTGGAGTAGTGATCAGGATGGGTGAACTTATGGGAAGTTTCCCAGGTTGTGTATGATTGAGGACCAAACACACTAGAAAGGACATGTGTTGGCCTGTGAGAATAGTCATTAGTCACATGACCCGTTGGGGCACGTGGGTGGGCCCCTCGGTGGGGACCAAATGTCTGCGGGGCAACTGGTGGTACGTAGTGGGCCAGGACCTGACGGCCATGTTAAGGCAGATTGGCTGTGCTATCACCGTGACCTAGTTGTTACAAATACTCTTTTGAACAACCTAATTTTGGAAGAGTATTTGTAACAACTGGGTCCCGGTGACAGCACAGACACCCCGCCTTAACATGGTCATCGGGTCCTGGCCCGCCAGGTACCACCAATTGCCCTACAGACAGGTGGTCCCCACCCAAGGGCCCACCTATGTGCCCGAATGGGTCATCTGACTAATGACTATCCCCATAGGCCAGCACATGTCCTTTCGGGCGCATGGGTGGGCCCCTGGGTGGGTACCACCTGTCTGTGGGGCAACTAGTGGTACCAGGTGGGCCAGAACCCAATGGTCATGTTAAGGCGGGGTGTATTTGTTCTCACCAGGAACCATTTGTCACAAATACTCTTTCGAACAACCTCTTTTTGGAATCCTTCTTCTAGAATGTTGAAGTAAAGCCCTGCCACTGCCTTTACTTCGATGAATTGAAGGTCTTTTGACACCAATCCTTTTGGTCAACTATTTTCAGTCAACATAAGTAGGCTTCACACATTCCCAAAAAAAGAATCATTCCCCCTTAGCTCATGAGTACGCATATGTGCTTTCCTGAGTAGGTTATTTATATGTTGGGGGAGGTAACCAGCCTAAGATGACATAGTTACCAAGATGGCATTTAATTCTTCTCATATTGAGGTTCCTCTATGGATTTCCCTAGGATTTCAATGATCCTATGAAATGACTATGATTATACAAATGGGAATCTTTTCCTCTATGTGAATATTGATTACTGAAGAGGTATGATTAAAACTGAGGAGACCATGTGAGGTGTTGTGCATGTTGTAACCTAGGGGATGTTGATGCCAAAATTAGGGAAAAGCATGAACAAAGGGAAAGCATTAGGGGATGCCTCAAAAAGACCAATAGAGGATCCCCCGTGGCCCCACGGACGACGTAGAGATCCCCCTTCATGAACCCTTCATGAATCAAAGAGGCAGTATGCTCCGCAAACTGATTTGACTTTCTCGAACCTTCCATGGAGCAAGGAGGCAGGATGCTCTATGAACCGATTTTACATTCGCGAACCTGCCACGGAGCAAGGAGGCAGGATGCTCCATGAACCCCTTTGACGTTCGTGAACCTACTGCAGAGCAAGAAGGTGGGATGCTCTGAGAACCCCTTTGATGTTCGTGAACCTGCCACAGAGCAAGCTTCTTCTTTGCACCAACTGAGAACTACTTCACGGCGCCTCTTGCCTATAAATATTAGGCTCCCTTTGAGCCAAAAGTATGGATCCTTTGACCTTTCACCTTCTGAGGTCCCACATCATGAAGCAATTTATCCTCTATGAACCATGAGATTTTCTAGGTACTTTTTCATCGTGAAGTTCCTTCCCCTTTTCACGATTTCTACCCATCTTCAAAGAGGGATTCCCTTCACAGAGCCCACAGGCCTCCGCCAAGGAAGGAGATCCTTAAAGGGACTTGGGTCTTCACGGAGCACTTGTACTTCGCAAAGTACCTTTCATGCACATGTGACCTGCATGCTAAGGTAGGGTCACTATGCTTCATGAGGCACATTGCTTTGTAATATTACGCTTTGTGAGGGACCCTTGCTTCGAGAGGCATTGCTCTACAAATTCCTTACCACTTCATGAAGCACCTTCCATATGCACCTATTCCATATGCCTATGCTACGCCACTTCAATTCTCAAAGCACATCCCTTCACGAAGCCCCTACAATTCATAGAGCAAAAGAGCTTTACAAGGCTTCTACCTATGAACCCCTTTGCTCTTAAACTCATTTCCCCGTGTGACCCTTGAAGTTTGCATGAAGCGATTTCAAAGTCACTTGGGCAGTACTTCACATAGTGCTGCTTCGCCTCATGCTTCTTCACATAGGCATGCTAATGGCTATTGATTTTTTTCATAGCCACGCTAACGTGGACCTCCCAATGGGTCGCTCCATAATACCCCCTCACCACATAATTGTTGATTCCATACCTTCCCCAATGGGCGGGAGGTATCGTTTATGTAAGTCCTAGGGGTGTGGAGTGAACGCACCTCATCCTAACTGAAGGATGTTAAAAATCCAAGTGTCATCGTCCTCAGCAACTGATGTTAAAATATGGCCTCACCCCATGAATCATACATCAGGTTCCCCATCTCAAACATTATCTACACGCACTAGTCTCTATGGGAGTGAAATCAGTCCTCACATTGAATTAGATCCTCTTTATTGGAGTAGCATTTGTCCACAGGGACAGGGTAACCAACATGGTGTAAGCCCCTATCTTTTCTTGCAAGAGGTTGCACCCCTGCTTCTCATCTCTTCCGTGGTTCTAAATATCTCTCCCTTTAGGCTTTGTCACCACCCGAGCCTCCACCCAAGAGTAAGTCCCAATCTCCATCACTTCAGGCTGTTAACCATGCGTAAGCCCGTGTTTCCTCTTTGGGATGCTAACCATGTGTAAGCCCCTGTTTCCACTTCGGGCTGCTAACCATGTGTAATCCCTTATTCCATCTTTGGGCTTCGAACAACACATTAGCCACTATTTCTTTTTTGGGCCGCTAACCATGTGTAATACCCCATTCCACATCCCATGGATGCACCTTCCACGACATGATCGTCATGTCTTTGCATCCTCTTGTTTCTCACATCGAGAATGACTCACAATGGCTTAGAGCAAGAACCAACAAAGAAATCCTCTCTGGGTATCCTGGAGTGTAAGCCTCACACCCATTCCGAACTACATGGACATTGATGCTTGCCATGGAAATGTACGTAGGAAGCCTCCCTGAGGTTCAATCCCAACACTTATCAGTCCCGACCATCTTCACGTCGGTTCCCACTCCCCCTGAAGTTTGTGGTCTTTGATCCTTGCTAAGGCATGGTATGCAGGAAGACTCCATGAGGTTCAAGACCACCACACATTGGTCCTGACCACGTCATGTCTGTTCATTTTCATCTTCCATGATGTTAAACTGTATGCCGCTTTTGTACCACATGACACTAAACTATCTCCTATCCAGTGGTAATCCATTGCGACCCCATCCAGTGGTAAGATGTTGTCAACCCCCATCCATCGGCAAGTCGTTGTCAACTGTATTTGGCAGTAAGTCATTGAAGTCCCTAATAGATGGTAAACCATCATCAGATGAACTATCAGGCCTCTGATTCCTACCACAGGGATACATAGGAGGTATCTTTGAGACTGAAGCCTGACATCACCATCGCCCTCAATTATACTCCATCCATTTCCCCATCCACTTCACTTAGCCATCCATTATCCATATGGATTCTTACATGGGTCGTCACATCCAGGTGGGATCATGACACCTCATTCCTAGAACCCTTTAACAAAAATTGGGTATCTAACCACACGTTAGCCCCAACATCAGTGTTTCCTTTAGGGTTGGACGCATCTAATATACTCTAGTTAGTTTTCCGATTAGTCTGATCCATATCTGCTAGACATTAAACCTACGGCATACCTTGTGTTAAACATAGGAATCTGAGGATAACCTCACGTAGATACCTATGGAATATAATTACCCACATTCGACGTGGGACGCCTTGGGCTTCTACGCCCTCGAGAAGACCTATAATAAGGGGAAGAAACCCAAACATTCCAGTGTTCCAGTGTCGAGACATGCCAGTGATATCCAACATGACTATTCCCCCGACCGAATTTTACTGCCCAGACTGGACCCCTTGTAATGTCCTTACAGAATCAAAGTAATTAACTTGTGTACATAATGATATGGAACTAGGAAGAGTTTCACGAACAATGTCTTAAGTCTATAAGTGAGACCCAGTCTAGGTGATGAGTTCTAAGGAGGAATCCACAGAAGTACGAATTGACAAACCATCATCCTATTTTGATCCAGGAGAAAACTTCCTTGAACAAGGAATGAATGTCACCCTCCTTTGGAAAGTGGAAATACGGGGAAACATATAGCATCACCATCCTCAAACAGACGGATGTTTTCACTCCGACGAAAGCATCAAAAATAGAAATGGTGAACCTGATGTGAAGTTCTTATCATTAATGTGGAGATATGTAGCATTCGAGACATCAGTGGATTAGTGTGTCATCGGATCCAGCTATCCGGTGCAGGGTCCCGCCAAGAAAATAGCAGGTCTGGCATGAAACTCAATAGATGTTGGGCCTGTCAAAATGTTTGACATCCCGGTCTATGACATTGTTAGTGTGGATCCATCTTACCAGCCATGGAGGACGGAATGGTGTTGGGGCACTCGTCGTCGATTCATTTCCTTTCAGCACTAATGGGTTAATCTCCCTTATTTTCAGGAACCAAGCTACTGCAGGAATTCGATCATTTCCCATCCACCGATGTAGGGGAAGGGGAAATGCCAATACGGTAGTCCCGTGCAGCTCCACCACTTTTGAAACAATCTCCACTCCTATAAACGCCAGGCTCCCATTCCCCATCTCCCAGTCTGAATTCATTCAGCGGAGGGTAATCAACGACCTCGTACACTGGTACGAGGAGGAGGGGATTATCTAGACTCGGGATATGGCCCACCAGGATCAAGAGGCATCTGTGACTCATCACCATCACTACCCCCAAGGGCCGCATAGGGATCCACTACTCCCCACTCCAACATACAATCGTTTCGGGATCCTCTCCCCGGAATGCCTTGACGACTCTCTCCCCTACGACGATGAGGTAGGGGATGTTTGGGGCAGCCTTGTTAGGATCCAGTTTTAGGGCCCCCCAAGGAGGGATCCCACTAGGTCGTGCCAGCACCGCCATATGGTCCCACAAGTCGAGGAGCATGTAAGACATGTGCATGCACCATTGGCCCCAATCTGTTTGACCCGATGCTAGATTCAGGCACAGGATGGGGAGGATGCCCCCCAAGGGGATTAAACATCAGCAACTACTGTGTCTTAGGTTACCACTGACATACATCTTCATCCCCTTATGTGTGAGGAGTAGGGGGACTTCAATAACCGGTCTGGATTGAGTCCCCAACCACCCCATAGGCAGTCTGGGTCAACTCTCTCGTTCTCCAGTGCAGGTAGTGGCTACTACCAATACAGAGGCCCTCCCTGTACCACCACTATGGGGAACGTGGAACCTCTCCACTTCCAAGCTCAGACTGGATTTCCACCCTATACAACCTTTAATCCGAACGAGGTTCATCCTCACAATAGAAACACTCAGTACGGGAGTTTATCCCACACTCACTATATTGGGTATGTAGTTGTTCCTCCTACTGAAGTTTTCTGGTGTGGTGATGTAGCACGTTCAGTTGGTCTTCAGCATGGGGGCCGTCCCCATGTTCTTACAACAGATGTAGAAGGTCCTACTTGCCTCAGCAATCAGAGGGGTGGATTCCATCTTTTTATCACCAGCACACATCACAGAGGTCCTACCCATGTTCATCTTGACCAGTATGAGGACCTTCTTCGCACTGATGTCACCAGGGAAAAAAATCATAGAGGTTATAGTTGTGCTTCTATCAGCTCGAGTGGAGGTCCTACGTGCTCTTGGAAATCTCAGGGAGGTCCTATCATTTCCCCCTTTGATATATGTCTTGGTGCTCCTCGTACACTAGATTACTCAGGATGGAATCCCCTCCACCCCAGTACTAGTATGGTAGAAGGTCCTCCTCATGCTGGAAATATACCCTTTCCTGAAGAACTATCCTAGGGTAAGAGGTCAGGTCATCACATCAATAAAAATAACACTGAGAAGATTCAGACTAAGATCAAACTGGTTTTCTTCTCATATTCTGAAACAAAATACTAATCAGTGATGGAACCCTCACCTAGATCCTCTATGTCAAGGGTCGGGGCAAGAACAAGGCGCATCAGCCTAATACTCCCAAAATACAAGGTCCTTTGGATTCCTGCCCCCCTCTATAGATATATTCAAGAGGAAAAATATTTGGAAACTCCACAGGTTACAGTCATGCAATTTCCAACATCATAACCATAATCACTCTCTACCTCGACTAGAGATCATAGAGAGCTATTCTGGGGACCAATGGCAGACAAGTAATAGTCTGGTCTTCCACCAACAGCCATAGACCCTACACCAAAAACTATGGTCATCAACTTGTCTTACCGTAATGTGGTGTCTAAGTCACTACACTCTTTGGAGGATAGCCCGAGATGATGCGGTTTGTCATCTCACTCAATGTATTCTCCACCGTCCAGCCTACCATCCCAGTGGTCTGCATTGGTACTGCTACCGGTTCCCCAGCCGCCTCCAGTTGACGAGTGGGGAAATGAAGTTCCAGACACTGAATCGAATCCCATGTGCTTTTGTGATATCCTCAAAGAAGACCACTTCCTTGAAATTTTTTTTATGGTTACAGCACCAAATTTTTGTTTGCTGGAATCCCTCACCAAATGAGGAAGTTGAGTGTTTCCATCAAAACCACTAGGAGACTCATTTATGTCTTCGTCATCAGTGAGTGGATTTCCCTAAGAGCCAATCAGATTTCAAGGAAATTGGAGAACAATGTCATCTGGTTGATTTGGTTGCACTCCCTATGGTCCAGCGCCATGAGTCACCATGTCATTGTAGGGCCCTCTAGCAATGGTGCGTTTAGAGTTTTTGGGTACTCCTCTAGATTATCGAAGATGCTTCTTGCCACATACAGATTCGTGTCTGGGGAAGTATGATAAACTCCTCATCAGTCCTATTTAACATCAGCCCAATTTTTCAAGAGACATAGAGGATATACCTCAAGGTAGAGACGCGGTTAACATGGATGACCTTCCATAGGGTGAGAACGAGCTAGAAACTTTTGGAGATAACCCCCCCCCCCCCCCGAGAGATCTTCACACTTCTTGGATCCATTAAGAAGGATTACTCATCAATAGAGGAATATATTGGGTATTCACATTCCCAGTGAGGTACTAGTCCTAAGACAGAATCCCAAAAATGGAAAGGAACTCTTTAGAGGTGTCAAACCCTTTGACCCATCTAGATCATTGCAGAAGGTGGAAGACAAACCTGAAAAATGATGAATTGCGTCAGCAAATCAGTGAACACAAGTAGATGGTCGATGGCCTCCTTATAGAATGCACTGCAGAATGATGGCCAGACTATGGTGATCCTTAGTCGGGGCAATAGGGGAAAGCACAACATCCCCTCGGTGAACTGCCTCTAGATGACCCTGACCATCCGGCCCAAGCAGATAGGGTTAAAGCTAGAACATATGTCAAGAGGGAACGATATGTCTTGCCAAATCATCCTGAATGGTGTGACAATACTCAAGACCCATCTTATGTTCCCCTAGCTACCACAAAATTCATTCCACTAGCCGATCCATGATCCAATGGGCCTATTTACCGTGTTGATGAACCCGCCAACGCATTGGTGGTCAGGTATCCCCATCAAGACAGGAACCCCCACCCGGATGATCCAATGGCGGAACTCGTTGCCCATCTCAAGGCCTTAAGGACTCACACAGGTGGAAATCCTAGATGATGTTAATCCATATCTAGCATGGGTGGATGATATGCCAGCACCCCCCCCCCCCCCGGGGTTTGGGAATCCCACCTTTTCCCCTTTCAATAAGACAAGGGACCCGCCACAACACTTGTCACACTTTATCTCAAGGTGTGTCCCCATGTTGGGAACTCCAGTGCAGCAGGAAGTCACCAAACTCCGATGTTTCGTATAGACATTGGAAGAGATGACGTTCGTCTCGTACAACCAGCTTCCCATGAGATCAGTAGCCGACTGAGAAGACCTCCGTAGGAAATTTCTCTACCAGTTCAATTCCACCACTCAGAAAATGCATATCGCGGACCTCTTCAAGTGAAAGAATAGGCCTGATGAGTGAATTTCATACTTTGATGCCTAGTGGAAATGGATCATATACTCTCTTGACATGCCACTAACTCAAGAGAAATTATTGATGATGTGCATAGGTAACGTCAAGATGGAACTAGTCTCCTATTTGATCACCCAAAACTACCCCAGAGGATTCTAAGACTTCTCTGATAAGGCCCAGCGCCTAGAGGAATCCTTACAGACGGCTAAGAAGGCAGGTCCATTGCCACCTATAATCCCCATGAGAAGGGCTGCCATGGTCGTGCCCACTAGAGTGGCTCAAATATATGCCCCTAGGCAACTAGAATTGTTACCAGTGGAGCCACCTCCACAGCCTTGTAGAGGCCCTCCACCTCAATTGAAGCCTTTGGTCTAGCAGTTCCCACCTTAGAATCAGGAGGCTCCCCCACGCAATGTGATGCCACCGCCTAGGTAAGATAACCAAGCTCCACCTCCATAGCAGGCTCCTCTAGCCCCTCGTCTAGGTCAGGTTCCGAGGACCCCCTTCCTAGATAGGAGGAACCAGACCTACTTGTCCAGCGAGGCACAGGTACCTAGTTATTTCTGCAGTGCCCTAGAGAAAGGGGTGTACATTTTCCTAAGTGCAGGAAGCCAGAAGAGGCAAACCTCATTGATCACCCTAATTACTGCCCCTACCAATGGATCCTAGGGTACACCAACAAACAATGCTATGTGTTTAAAGAATGGATTTAGGACCAGGTGGATAAAAACATAGTCTAGTTGGGCCCAGCTCTAGAACACATGGAATGCATCTTCTTAAGGTCAGACAACGGTAGCAACAGTGAAGGTGAGTGGCATCAGGTTTCTAGTCATGGGTCCTAGAAGTATGATGACTGAATGGCTCGTAAAATAGTCCCTTACGCCCATGGTGTTATCTAGGCACGCCTGAATCAGCTAGAGCCTTCAGAATCCACCGCAACTACATTTTCATCGTCGTCTCAATTGTCCTCCCCTAGAAGTTTAAACATTGGTTGCATAAGGAGAAGCAAAGTCCACTAACAATGCCATCGTCATCCCCTACTCTCGGCAACTTCATTCCCCTAGGGATGGAGATATCTCCCAGAATCCATCTATTAGTAGATGATTCTTCAAGCGATAGTCAAGGGTATGCCTTGGTTAATACCATAGAGCTGGTAAATCTCAACATGATTCCTAACGACGGGTAGAGCTAAGTGGGTCCTCCCAATCTCCCCAGCCATCGTCAGTGTTGACATATCTATGGAAATATGGGTCGTCAGAGTGCCTCGGTCAGTACTTCCATCCCGGCTGTGCATGCGACTGAAACCAGATAGTAGGCCCAGCACAGATTTCATCGTACGCAGCCTTCTCATCTTGTGACATCAGGCCCGCCTTCACCACCATTCGTGTTATTGGATCAGGAAGATCCACCTCAACCACTTCGTGACTAGACTCACTTTGCCATAGGCCGGTCTCAGTCGTCTAGCCCTTATCTGGTAGTCACTCTGTAGGCTTCAACTAGAGAGCAGCAGGATATTCCCAGCACCAGTCAGCCGGTGGTCCAGCCAACAGGGCCCACCATACCTCCTGTCATAGAGCGAACTCCTCTAAGTATAATTTCACACTTGGCATGGAAGTATGATGTTGGCAAGCACCTTTCCAGCATTCCATCAAGTCTATCTATCCTTGAGGCTCTTCACTTGTCATTAGATATGTGTGAGGCCCTCGCCTAGGCTTTATGAAGCCCCCTTTAGTTTGAGATGGAGGTAGCAGCCACATAAGCCATTCATACTAAGGCAGTTAAGAATACTGAATTCCAGACCGTCATCTAGTTCTCTGGAGAAGATGAAGGCTCTCCCATACATGAGCACATTCTCCCACTTTACATCACTGGCCAGTTCAATGGCGTGGATTTTTTTTCTTGTCTTGTCGACACGGGCTCTAGAATCAACCTAATCCCAACTCGGAAACTGCGAAAACTGGTATTGTATGAAGATGATCTTAGTCCCTCTAACCTAATAATACAAGGTTATGATAGGATGGAACATAAAATGGTCAGAAAAATCCACTTAAAGACCCCATTCGGTGGCCTACTCACAAGCACCGAATTTATGGTTGTCTCCCAGGACACCGCCTACAATGCATTGATGGGAAGGCCATGGATCCACCTACATGTTGAAGTTCCCTCATCATATCACCAGTGTCTCAAGTAATCCCTTATTGTTCAAGTGGGTATTCTTCAAGGTGACATGTCTCCCTTTTCCTCTTGTGAATCCCGCTATCTGGATGTTGGCTATTACCGGAGAAAAGACAAGCAGATTCAGCCAAATGTGGTCGAGCATGCTATGGCTGTAACCACCCCAAGGGCAGATCTGGATGATGCATACATCTTTTCAGTCCATTGACTAGAGGCTAAATTTTCATACATGGGGCAATTATTCATTGTTTCTAGAATGAGGGGGGGGGGAATTCCTAGGTCTAAGAAATACCAAAATATCACCTCATTCTCCTACATGAACCAGGCTCAGGTGATTTTGAAGCATCCTACTCCCATAAGGTATTAGGATGTCTGACCCATGGCAATGACAATACATCATACTTTATTTTTCCATCGGGGTGGGATTAACCATATCAAGACGATGCACCACTATTGATTCGATATCATTAATCACGGTGCCTTGGGCCAAAAAACAGATGGGATTGGATCAATAGCCATCATCGTTATGGTCATGGTAGCACAGGAGATCCCTGATGTTGTGTCCACTGCCTCTCAGGCTATTACTAGCCTCCAATAGGGAGTTTTCGACTCATAAGAGACAACTCTCACTGAGGATTACCCCTCCATAGGTGAAGAAGATGATTTATTGAATGATCCATCCACCTTTGAGGAGGGCATCTCTGCTATAGTTGACAAGTTTTTACAGGTGAACCTCGGTAGTGAGGCAGACCTGAAACCCACATTGATTAGTGCCGCCATGCCCCATGAGGAGAAAAATAAGTACATAGACTTCCTGAAACAAAATCGTGATGTATTCTTCGGGATTTATGATAAGATTCCAAGACTAGATACTTAGGTAGCCTTCCACTTCCTCGGCCTCCCAGCAAATCATCACGGGTTCAATCAGCCTCCAAGAAAGATGCACACTTCTCACAGTTCCATGGTTGAGGTAGAATTTGATAATCTCATCAGATCCAATTTAGTTAAGGAGGTCTAGTGTCCCAAGTGTTTGGAAAACATTATTCCAGTGTGGAATAAGAGTTGACAAATCAGGGTCTGCATTGACTTCCGGGATCTCAACTGTCACTGTCCGAAGGATGATTTTCCCCTTCCTATGTTGGAACTGTTGATCGACACTACATCTAGATTCCATGCCCTCTCCTTCATGGATGAGTAATCTGGATATAACCAAATCTGAATGGCCCCTAATGATGAGGAGTCTACAGCCTTCAAGGAACCATAATGTACTTTTTGTTACCGAGTTATTCCATTTGGTTTAAAGAATATGGGTGCCGCCTATTAGTGGTCCATGCATCACATATTTAAGCCGATCCTCGGAACGTTGGTGGAATGTTACATAGAATACATGGTGGTAAAATCTTTCCATCATTAGGACCATATAAAGGACCTTGAGAAAGTGTTCGACATTCTCCATTATCGTCACTTAAAGATGAACCCATTGAAGTGTGCCTTTGGGGTCACCTCTGGAAGGTTTCTCGGATTCGTTTTAAGATATTGGGGCATTGAGATCGACCCTGAGAAAATCAAGGTCATTAGACAGATGCCTTCACCGAGTAACATTCGGGAGCTTCAAGGCTTCCAAGTCCACTTAGCCTACATATTCCGATTCATCGCAAATTTGGCCGGAAAGTGTGAGTCATTTTCTCGGCTTATGAATAAATGCACCATATATGAGTGGGATGAAGAGTGTAAAACTAATTTCGAGGACATCAAGCAATATCTGCTCCAGCCTCCAGTCTTAATCCCACCCATCTCCGGAAATTCATTGGTCCTTTACGTGACCACCCTGGAGTGATCTCTTGGCACCCTTCTCAACCAAAAGAATAATGAGGTGATGGAGAACGTCCTTTACTACCTCAGCTGCATGCTCCATGATATGAAGACTAGATACTCCCATATCAAAAAGAGCTGCCTTGAACTGGTTTTCATAGTATAGAAATTATGACATTACTTGCAGCACCACGAGGTACAGCTAGTGTCCCATGTAGACCCAATGAAGTACATGATGAACCGCCCCATGTTGGCATGCCATTTAGCTAGGTGGGTAGTGATTCTCCAGTAGTTCGACATCAGGTTTGTCCATTAGAAGTATATTAAAGGGAAAGTGCTGGAAGACTTCCTTGCGGCCCATACGGCTTTTTCTGACCAGTGCTTGGATCTTGATTTCCCCAATGAGGTGATCCTCTTGGTAGACCAAGTCACACCATGCTGGAAGATGCTCTTCGATGGTGCTTCTCGGAGCCCCACCGACAGAAGTCTCAATAACCCCAGGCTAAACAGAGTAGGCATGTGTATCATCTTCATCACCCCAGCACAATGCATTTTTCCATAATCATTCCTATTGTTATAAGGCTGTACCAATAATGAGGCATAGTATCAGGCTCTCATCACTAGCCTTGAGCTAGTCCTCGAGATTAATTTTCTCCATTTTCATGTAAAAGGGGACTCTGAACTAGTCATCAAATAGGTCAACAGTGACTACGTCTTCAAAAAGCCAGAGCTCGTACCATTTTTGAAACACACTCTCTAGTTAATGGCCCAGTTCCCATCTCATCCAAAAGTTACCCATGTCCCTCGACCCCAAAATGGTCAAGCTGACGCCCTAGCCGACCTTGCTGCATCACTTGCGAAGCCCGAGCAGGATGATCTGATTGCCCACGTGACACACCAAAGAGCCATTGCTCCGGTCACTCCAGGTAACAATGAAAGTCTGCGGGTAATCCACCTTACCATTGATACCTCCATGTCCAGACCCCCAGGTCCCCTTGATGAAGTGATTGAAGTGAATCTAGACTAGAGATCCCCCTTTGTTGAGTATCTCTAGAATGGTAATCTTTTAGTAGATCGGGCTGAGCGTGGGTGAATTTGATGCTGCACATTATAGTTTACCCACCAGGATGGTCCTATTCGTGAGTAGATCCTCTACAAGCTTGGGTTTGATGGGGTTCTCCTTCATTGCATTCAAGGAGTCTAGATTTTCCAAGTCATGCAGGAAGTTCATGCAGCTTCTTGCGAGGCTCATCATACCAGGCCAAAACTATCTCACCATATTCAGAGACTAGGGTACTTTTGGCCCTCAATGATCCATGACTGCATTGATTTTGCCAAAAGGTTCCATGTCTATCAGATGCATTATAACTTCATGTATCGGCCTCCAGATCCTCTTCACTCCACCAAGTACTCTTGTCCATTTGCGGTATGGGGAATCTATGTCATGGGACTATATCCACCGGTGACAGCACACCAGTTCAGGTTCATCCTGACTGCTACAGATTTATTCTCCAAGTGGGCAGAGGCAGTTCCTCTCAAGGAGGTCAAGGCCCATTCTATTGTTGACTTTCTGAGCTCCAACATCATTTACCGATTCAGAGTCCCTCATGTCGTCCTCACCGATAACGGTGCGAACTTCTAGGCAGCTAAAGTGAAGAAACTGTATGCTATGTACAACATCTGTTCTAACCATACCCCCCACTAACTTGCGCAAGAAAATGGAAAGATCAAGGCGTTCAACAAAACCCTCTCTAACATTCTGCAGAAAATGGTCGGTCAGAATAAGAATATTTGGTCGGACAAGCTACCCAACGCCCTCTAGGAATACTGGACGACGACTCGTAATTCCACCCAGGTGACCCCATATTCCCATGTTTACGGAATGGAGGTCGCCCTGCCAATCGATATTCAATTTCCCTCACTGCACATAGCAGTCTATGATTAGAAATCACCAGATAAAGAAGCCGAAATCCCTCTGGCTAAGTTAGAAGTGCTTGATGAGAATAGGCTTCATGCCTGCACAATCTAGAAAGGCATCAGAACAGGATAGCCAGAGTATTCAACAAGAATGTTCACCTCCACTCCTTCTTGCAAGGTGACTTGGTATTAGCCTTGAGGGAACTAATGATACCTGGCAGGAAACCACCCATGTTGGAACCCAAATGGGATGGACCGTACATCATTCACAAGGTTTGCTCCAATGGATCATACTCACTAGTTACCATGGATGGTGAGAATATAACTCCTCCCACTAATTCTATGTTCTTTAAGAAATACTTTTCTAGAGCCATCCGGTCCAACATGACCATAAACTATATGGTCTAGCATGACCTTAAACTGTACGGTCCTACATGACCTCAAAGTACAAGTCCCACATGACCATAAACTCTGTGGTCCAGCAAGACCTTAAATTGTCCATTCCCACATGACTTTAAACTGTGAATCATCATGCATGATGCTAAACTGCATCTTATGAACTACATATGGCTTGATTCCAATCCTCATGGAATACATAGGAACACTCAGACGCTCTGTCTTGAGTCTAGCCCCAGCTTCCTCTTTGACTATCCCCTCCTGGTCATAGTTCTTTTGGAGGATCACACATGGCATCGTATAATCTTTTTTGGCCACACCCATGTCAGGGTTATGATGATTGCACCATGTTCCCTCCTTTATTCTTCTAGTGCTCCCACATCCTCACCGCATGACGATAAACTACATGGCCCTTTTAGAACTATGTATCGCTTGATTTCCATCCTCATGGGATACGTAGGACCACCCAAACATTTCATCCGTAGGCCTATCCCCAATCTTTGGGACCTCTCATTGGGATGAAACACATGGTGTGGTGTAGGCCTTTAACCTCATTCACATCAAGTTCATCATTACCGTACCATGTATCCCTATCCCCTAAAGATCTCTATATTTTCTATTATCTAGTTTTATTTGAAATTGCACATGCACATTTATGCTCCACACACCCCATTATTTGGGCTCCCATTATCTTCCACATCGAATATGGCCCCCGAGCAATAAGGATAATTAGCCAAAGGGATATCCTATTGTTTAGGGCCAATGTCATCAAGGGTTTCTTACAAAAAATTGATACAAGTCCCACATTGCAAATATAGTTAGCGGTCGATGCTCATTTTTTGTTCCCATTTCAGGTTATATGATTTGGATGTCGTGTTTCGAACCTGGTCAATAGCTGTCCTTTGTCATTGTCACCACCCCAATATGACCCAAACATGGAGTGTAGTGGTTCATTCTACCCCACCATCTCTCCAAACCTCAGCCTACCTTGATTAGGAGTGTGATTACAGCTGTCAAGACCTTATGTAATGGGGAGATCCTAGTCCTACTACTTGTTTCCCACACTGAACATTGCACACATGGGCTTAGAAGCCATGAAGACATTTCCCTCATGAGAGTTCATATGGATACAGTTGGACAAGATTCCCATCCTTCGACTCCTTCCACACCTTTGGCCCCCTAGTTCAAGTTGTCATTTAGGATTGTGCAGTGCGGTATGGGATCATGTCCTCATTCACATCGGGATATTTCGCCACACCAAACATATCCCCTTGAGACACCCTTCCCTTCATTTATTGTCTATCCCATGAGCACATGCCCATTAATGCTTCGTAAGCCCCATCATTTGGGTTTTCATCATCTTCTATATCCAAAAGGACCCCCGAATGACATGGATGCTCGACCCAAGGTCTCTCCTACCATTACGGGCTAATTCCCTCGAGTATTGAGAGTCTCAAGATGATACAAGTCTCATGTTGAAAATATAGTCAATGGTCGACACTCAATTACTTTCCCCCAAACTCCGGTCACACATAGGTGATTACTGTGTTGCGAACATGGTCAATAGTTATCCTCTATCATCATTTCCACTTTGAGGTCTTCCATAGGCACAGTGATTCTCCCTCTCCACTTAGCTATCCCATGATTATGAAATTAAATTAGGTGTCTACAGTCCAAGCTCTATGACCCTAAACTAAGATCAACTTCATCCTCACTACTGGTCGTGACATTCTGTCTGTTGTCCAGACTCAGTCCCCTTGGTCTTTTTAGGCCCCTGGCCCAAGTTCTCACTTTGTGTTGTATAGTTTGGTGTGGGATTATGACCTCATTCACGTTAGGTTACTTGTCGGGATGTACACACCCCTCGTTGGGGTATCTTTCCCTTATTTGAGTCATCTTTTCCCTAGAACTATGTGTGGCTTGATTACCATCCTCATGGGATATGTAGGACCGCCTAAACATCAAGTCTATGGGTCCATCCTCGTCTCCTAGAAACCTCCCTATCATTTTGGCCCCTTGGCTCATGTTCTTCCATAAGAGGCGTATACGTTGTGGTATGGGCTTATTTCCCCATTCACATCAGGTTTATAACAACCATGCCGCATACCTATCTCCCTCCTAAGTGGACTTCGCTCCCTTTCCCCACTCTCATCGCTTTGAGTTATCTACCCTTATGTTGGGTCCCTTGTCCCTCTTCGGTGATTCACCAATTGGCCCATGAGTACTTTGGTCTAGAACCTAGAGTGTCAGATTCTACCTAGACATTATTTCACCAACTTTTCAGGCTTCGTGTTCCTCTTAATTTGGGCTTCCATTATATTTCACATATGAAGGGACCCCCAAATGGAATGGATGCTAGACCTAGGGGCTCTCCTAACATTACGGGACAATGTCCTCGAGGGTTTTAGACAACAAATTGATACAATCCTACATTGTGAATATGGTCAGTGGTTGAAGCACATTTTTTGTTCCCATTTCAAGACATATCATATGGGTGATGTCTTTCAAGCACGGTCAATAGTTAACCTCCATAGTCACACCAACCCATTCAATACTTGAATGTTTGTTACACAATTCACATTATATTCCACCCCATCATGTCCAAATGGAATTTTGACACTCCTGGAACTATCCCTCAGGGCATACTTGCTTGCTAGGGGTACAAAGCCGTGGTAAGGCATCATTCGGGGCTTCGACCCAACTTCCCTTTGGTGTGTGTTCTAGGTATTTCAAAAACCACTTCCTCCCTTGTTTCCTACACAGATTTTGTCTAACGTGGGCTTAGGAGTTGGATTGAGGTTTTTGCCTACTTGGAAGGGTTCTATATCTACAAGGTACATTCTCTAAGACCTTAAACTAATATCATTTTTAGAACTATGTACGGATTTATTCAAATTCCCATGGGATGCATAGGAATGACTAGAAATCTCATCTTTCGATCCAGCTCAAGTTCCACTAATTTATCTCTTCTGTCCAGCCTTCTAGGCCCCAAATATTATAGGACTATGTGATGTGGCATGTGTGGGCTTATGCCTTTGTTCGTGTCAGGTTTCCAATTGCTGCATCACGTACTCCCCTTTCAAGGAACTAGTCCCTCCTATCTCCCACCCTATATTATCTAACCTTCTCTGTCCCCCTCAGATTGAGGTTTATTTTTTGGAATCATGTGCGGTGTGATGTGGACCTCGTCTTCATTCACGTCGGGTATGCCTTATCACGCCATGAACATTCCATTTTGAATCTCATCTTTCATGTATATGTCTGAGCCATATGACTTTAAACTATGTTTCCTAGTACCACATGACATTAAATTGTTAATTCTATACCACATGATGTTAAAATTCATGGATGGTCCCATCACGTGACCCTAAACTGTGACATTATTATCCTGGTCGCATGATGAAAAATGGCACTGCATCGTGGTGTCCCCACTCGAAGGGACATCATGTTTGGTATCAGTCACACACCATACCGTTTTCCAATGCCTGCACATGGCTTGATTCTTGTTGTGATGCCTAGAGTTTCTATCCTAGGTCCATTTATTCAAAAAAACACTAACACTCATTTACCCTAAAGGACAAACAAGATCTACCAAATGCTGCTTCCTTTGGTGCAAGGGCCAGACCTGCACAACCTTATTATTTCTGGCACTAGTATCTTATTGTGCCATTCCTATAACTATGTATGGCTTGATTCTCATCCTTAGAGGATATATAAGAACGCCCATGCACTTTACCTCGGGCCTAGACTAACTTTCATTTTCAATCCCTCAACCTAAAACCTCCACAAGGAACACATAGTGATCTAGAATCTAGGTCCTTATTCACGTCGGGATTCATAATTACCTCCCCATGTATCTCCTGTATTCCCTACCATATCTGGTCTGGGTACTATGACCATAAACTAATATCACTCTGCGTCCTTACCACAATACATTAAACTACACAAAATCATTTAGAACTATGTATGGTGTGATTCTCATTCTTATGGGATACGTAAAAACACCCAGACACATTTTCTTTGGGTCCCACCCCAGGAATCTAAAATCATGTCCACTCTTTCGGCCCATCGGCCTGATCTCTCTTCGGAACATGTGGTGTAGTGATTACCTCATGGGTCATCATTCACATTGGGTTTCTCAAGAGTCGCACCATGTTCCTCCCATGTCTTTTCCCAACCTAGTCCGAGTTCTATGACCCTAAACTAAGATCTCCCTATGGGAACTATGCGTCATGATTGATACTTTTTCTCCCCATGCACAATCCATTAAATAGGGTCCCCCTTAATGGTCCATCCTATGACCTTATGTTATAAGTGTGCGACCCTAGGACCCTCGTCCTTGGGAAGGGACTCGAATCCCTCTATCTAATATGTCTTATAGTCGCATTCAGATGCATTTTGACAAATATTACGATGTGTGGAATTTTTACAAGAACATTCCCCACGTTCCATGTCCAATCATCATGAGCCCATGATCTGGATCCTCATCCGCTTCCACATCCGAAGGGACCCACTTTATGGTCTAGTCTCCTAACACATTGGCTTACCTACCATATTAGGTCAACATCCCTAAAGACCCTAGATGATATTTGCGACAGGTCTTGTGTTTCGAACATGGTCAGTGGTCGACCCTCATCTATCTGTCCCCATATTAGGCTAACACAAAACAGATACTGTATTTTGAATATGGTCAATAGTTGTCCCCTATTGTCATTCCACCATCATTGTGTTCTAGATCTCTAGCATCATGATTCACATATTTCCACTTCCTTATGTTCAAGTGGAATTCCAACATACTCATCTTTACTCCTTCACGTATATAGGTGTGTTATATAGGTGAGTCTGCATCATTGGGACATCATTCACCTATCATCCCATCACCCCATAATAGTTTCCTTCATGTTCTAGGAAATCCCCATCACTACTCATTTTCCCCACATCTAGAAAGACTCACATGGACTTAGTAGTTCTGGTTGGACGTGTACTAGCACATTCAAGCCACACATGCCTTTCATTGTCTTGTATGACGTTAAACTTTGCTCTCGGAACTACATATGGCTTGATTCCCATCTTAATGGGGTACATAGGAATGTCCAAGCACCTTGCCTTGGGTCTAGCCTAACTTTCACTTTTTGTCCATTAACTTAAATATTTTCCTTTGTGGATACATGGTGTGGCACATACCCTTTATGTCCTCATTCATGTTGGGTTTATAGCTACCACACCACATACTCCCTTCCTGGGATCTCCCCTTTCACCCTTCATCCTACCGTATGATGTTAAACTACACGATCCCACATGTCCTTGACGTATGTTCTGGATACCCCATGTTAATCTTGGGATGCACCAGATCCCTTTCCAAAGAGGTCCTGCTCGAAAGTATGTTTCATCCATGATCTAACGGATACACCCACCTAATTTTCCTTTATCATAGTGGCATGATTTCAAGAGTGTTGGACTCCATTCAAACAACCCATCACTCCAAATCAACGCTTTGTGTTCCCTTCATTTAGACCCTCGTCCCCTTTCACGTCTAAGGGAACCCCCAAATAGTATGGATGCCCGGCCTATGGCTTACCTACTATCCTGGGCCAATGTTATGGAATTCAAATGGATGACATTTTGCGTCAGGCCCCATGTTTCGAACATGGTCAGCAGTCAACCCTCATTTTTATCCCCATTTCAGTCTAACGCAATATGGATACTATGTTTCAAATATGGTCAACAATTATTCTTCATTTTCATGACATCCTACAGTTTTCTGAATTTTGGGTATCGTGATTCACACATTCCACTCCCCTATGTTCAAATTAATTCCAATGCCCCTGGCTTTACCCCCTCATGCACTAGTGCACACTGGGAAAGCAATGATTCAACTATTTTGAGGTCCTCATCCTCCATCTGGCCCTCTCCCTTTCTTCCTAGGAATCCGGATTGTTTGTTCAAAACCACCAGATGCCCAAAGCTTGGTTTTCACTCTTACATTTGGGTGGAATAATAAGGTGGTCATCCCTTGTTTCTCACACTAGGCCCGACCCACTTGATTCTAGATATTGATCACTGGAAGATCCACGAATATGATGAGAATGTAATAAACCAATATAAATAACAGAACTCATGCATGCATCTTAAATATAACAATTAAATCATGAGAGTACGTTCAAGGGTTTATAATCATTACAGTACTTGGGGGGTCAATCCCTCCTATGGATGGGTTAACCCCATCAAAAGAGAATTGAATCTCTACCACCCTCTAGCTTGTGGCGCTTAGGATTTGATGTCACCTATTCATCTCCTGCTCCTCCTCAGTAGGGATGGAGCACAATTCATCAGCTACAATCTGGGCCCTCTCTATGTCGGTCCGGATGACTGTTATTTCTGCAGATGTTTGCATCATGTGCTCTACATACTTTTCCAGTTGAGCCTTAAATCACAATATTAGCTCTGATTGTGCATTGAGGGAGGTCGAGTTCACATCCTCCTTGACCTGCAGCTTCTGAACCTCATTTTCAGCCTCCCCGAACCTCTTGATGTTCACCGCTTTCCTCCGCTGTCCATCCACACTGAGGCCACGACCATAATCCAAAATCTCCTCCACCATAATATCTCGGATGAGCATGTGGGGATGATGGGAATCCACTCCCCCAACACACAGTTCATTTAGCCAAAAATGATTTCTATCCATATCTTCCAGCCATTTCACTTGGGGGTGTCATCAATGATGTTCTTGATCAGCTTCCATGATTAGTGACAGACTATTTTTCTATCCTCTTCATCAGAGGTCATCTCATCCCAGTCGGTGTGGTTGGCAGGATCCTATGAGGGGAACACCCCTAGGAACTCATCAGCAGGGTCCGCATCTGGTGTTTGATAGGGTATGGTGGGGCCTGGGTTGTCTGATCAATCCTCATCATCAGATCCCACCTTAATGATCTCAGGCTCAGCCCCACTAATGGTCCCACCAGTGATCGGGAGTGCCACCGCTTGGTCGGTTTGGATCTCTGCCTCCACGATCACCAATATTAACCTGGGAATGGCACCGCTAGAAGTCCTGACCAACCTCGCTAAGGCATCCCAAGCCTTTTGAATAACTTTGCATACCAAGAGGGGCATAGATGTCATTAGCCTTGTCAATGATTGGCATTCATGAATTGTGTGAAGGAGACTAATAGAGGTAAAACTCTCAATATTGTTCTTGGTATATTTTTGTGGGGAACCCAAAGATGTGGACCTCCACATATTATAGGGATGTCTGAAAACTTTGGGGGAGAAATCTCGGGTGCCCTGGCCCTGCCAGGTGCACTAATCGCCATAGTAGTGGGAACAGATACTGATGGCCCTGCATCTGCATCTACTGTAGGGTGGGAGCGGGTTCGGAGCATGATGTTCTCCTACACAATTCAAATATTAGTAAGGAATTCAAAATGACATGGAAACAGACCCTAAGGAAGGGGCTTAGGATGTTACCTCAAGTGCCTCTGTAAATTCCTCAATATCTTAGCCTTGATCACCGACTTCGCCCTCCTCCAATGGGCTCCCTCTACCGGCCCCCCCCCCCCCAAGAGTAATCATCTGATTCCTCCAACAGAGGAAAGAGCTCTCTCATTTCAGTAGCTGATAACTACGGAGGGTTCGTTCGATCCAAAAACACATTCACCCAGTCTTTCATTGGACACGAGGCACCCTAGGAGTGGAGAAAACCCTTAAACTCAGTCAGTTATCACTCCACCTCCTCCTGGGATACTGCAAGGTTGGCCCTGATAGGTCCAATTCCCGGAAATTCCATCCTGAGATGGTTCAAGTGTTTCCAAATCTCAGACGGTCCAAGGAATTACCTGTTGACATCCCAGATGTCCCAGGCCTCTGAGAAGGAAGCATTCTCTGGAATTTTTATGTGGTGCAGCCACTTCCCCAGAGCATGACTGGATATTCTAAGGAATCCTCTCGGTGGCCTCCCCTCTATATAACTATGTTCTTCTAGGAGCACTGGGTCCGCAACTATTGATGGATCTGCTTCCACTACCTCCCCCTTAGTCGGTATGGGCCTCGCCGTCATGGCAGCCCCGCCACCGCGGGAAGTCATTGCTGTCTTCCAGCCCTAGCCTCAACGTTGGGGAGGCACCCCATCACCATCCCGAATAGTTGGATGCTTCAGAATATCCCTCGGGTAGGATGCCTCCCATATTATGGCATACTCTTTCACCAACCCAAAGATGGTTGTGGGTGAAAACAACTTGTTCCGCATCTTTCCATCTTCATGTGTGAACATGAGCCACATCTGCCTCATCACGCATGGATGTTGCACGTAGTGAACCCACAAATAGACCTATGGGGTCAGTCACTGCATACACCAAAATTTCATGGAAAATTAGTGTGGGGTGTACGGCTTGTAGAGAGGCTCATGGTCTACTCTTGCCACCAGGACTCCACCTCAAAAGGCCAGGAGATAGGACTGGTGCTCTTCCGTTCCTTGTACATAATCAGTGAAATCACCTGTTGGCAATGAGAACTAATGAAAGTTGATTTCCTCTACCTTCCAGACATGGTTCAGTACCGATTGCACAGTTAGCTTTGCCAGAAATCTCCCCGCGGCATTCAAAATGGATGGGAAGAAGTTGGATCCTTGAGGGGAGATGGGATTCAGATATTCATAGACCCTCCTGACGTATGACTCTATCCACCCATACAAGAGGTGGAATGGTCTGAATATCCTTTGTGTCCTATTCCCCTCACTTATATGCCAAAACATCTTATACAGCTTGGCGATCATTAGGATTCTGTGGTTCACCCGTCCTCCTATCGCCAACATGGACGCCATGATAAATGTGCTTGGTTGTACACCCATGTTTTTATCCCTCACTATTAGGATCGAACCGTAGATGAGAGCCGCAATAAATGTCACTATCCTAACTAATGGTTTCTTCTTGGTGCGGACACTGAATCCCCAGGTTCTCCACTGGTTGTCCTCCAATATCCACTAGTATGAGTGCTCCTTGCCCCGTTGGGCCCCCTTCGGGCATGTCTGAGGCCTCATCAGAAATTTTCTGTCTTCTGGGAAGTTCAAAAACTGCTTGAACCACTGTCTGAAGTGGACATCTTTCACTATTTACTTGTCCTCTCTTGGCACCAGCTCCATCAATGCCATCGCCAGTGGAGGAATTTTCTCCGGATCCTCCCACGCACCCATAATGGGGAGGAATTCTTCAAACATATCCCCTATTATTGGGACCCCTTATATCTGATGCACGTCCCATAAATTGATGCCAACCTCATCGTGGTGGAAGTGGAAGGTATTGGTCCTCGATGACCACCCTCTCAGCAACTTTGGCATCAACTGATTTGGTTTGTAGATTTGAAATTCAGATGACCAATCCACCTCATACAATCCCTCTCTCCTCATCTCAGCCCCGAACTCTTCACACAAGGTACCTACCTAGTTAGCCCAGGCCCAGTCATCGGTGAAGTTACTTCCCTGGCGTAAATCCCACCCATCAGACCATACCTTCCTTGGGTTCCTCAAGGCCGCCTTCAAGATCATCTAGTACAGAGGGGGGGTGTCTCCGGCTGCAATTCCTTCCTGTAAACATTTTTCATATGGTTGTATAGGCAATCAACAATAACAGTTGTGAAATCCTCCCGGGCATGTCTGCCAGCCACCCTGAACCATTGGCGCTGGCACAACATGCTCCTAAACCAGTAAACTTGCTCGTCCCTACTTTCTCCAGGGATGAAGATGTCATCCCTCAGCTCAAATACATACAACAGCAGCCACTTACACCTCAGATAGTTCCACTAGCCTTCCAACAAGAAGCTCCACCAGTGAATTGGGGTTAGAGTGGCTCTGTATCAACTCCCCTAGACCCAAGCTATTCGCTATCTCCACCCTTTGGGCACCTTCCACAATGACCCCCCCCCCCCTTAATCCTCCTGGTGAGCCATTCAGTTTTTATGTTTGGGTGTTCCATGGGTTTTGTTTTAGAATCTCTTTCATGGAGTAAGTTCACAGAGACTGTTCACGAAGGCTTTTCGTAGAGCCCTACCCCGACCTTCAATGGCAAGTCGCAAAACACTCCACCGTGAAGTCAAAGACTCACTATTCGCTACAAAACATAAGGCCTGATTTTTAGAGAGCAATTATGGAGTAAGAGAAGATTCACAAATCAAGAGCGCTATTAGCCAAAAATGCGGAGAAGAGAAAAGCAAAGAGAGAGTTCAGCTCCCCTATTTATAGGCAGTGACCCCAAGTGCTTCATGGTACGTCTGACCCACGGTGAGCTGCATGGCGTGCTAGCCCGTGCATGCCACTCTGCCTCACAATCCCCCTTCACGGGCCAACTTCACAATTGAACGAGGAATTTTGGCAATTGACCCTCCCACATTTACCCTCATTTTCTCCTCATCTCAAAGTCCAAGGGGGGAATTTTTTGACACCAAAATTAGGGAAAATAAAGAAAAAAGGGATAACATTAGGGGATGACTCATAAAGACCACTTGAGGAGCCCATGTGGCATTGTGGTTGTCTCATAGGTCCCCCTTTGAGAACCCTACATGGAGAAAAGAGGTGGGATGCTCCGCAAACCGATTTGACGTTCCCAAACTTCCACAAAGCAAAGAGGCAAGATGCTCCTTGAACCGATTTGACATTCGTGAACCTGTCATGGAGCAAGGAGGCAGGATGCTTCGTGAACCCCTTTGACGTTCGTGAACCCCCAATAAAGCAAAGAGGTGGGATGCTCCGCGAACCCCTTTGACATTTGCAAACCCTCCGCGGAGCAAGCTTCATCTTTGCACTGAGCGAGCTTTGCTTCACAGCACCTCTTACTTGAAAATTCCATGCTCCCTTTGATCCCAACGGACTGATCCTCGGACCATTCACCTTTTGAGCTCCCACATCACGAAGTAATTTCTACACTATGAACCATGAGCTTTCCTAGGTACTTTTTCATCATGAAGTGACTTACCCTTTGCAATAATTCCACCCCTATTAAAAGAGGGATTCCCTTCGTGGAACCCACATGCCTCCGAAAAGGAATGAGATCCTCGAAGGGACTCGGGACATCATGGAGCACCTGTGCTTCATGAAGTACCCTTCATGAACATGTGGCCTGCATTCAAAGACATGGTCATTGTGCTTCGCGAGGCACATTACTTTGAAATATTATTCTTCGTGAGGCACCCTTGCTTCAAGAGGCTTTGCTCTGTGAATTCCTTCACACATTTCAATGAACCTTCCATATGCACCTATTTCCTATGCCTAGGCTAGGCCACTTCACTTCACAAAGTACATCCCTTCACAAATCCCCACCACTTCATGAAGCACCAGAGCTTTACGAGGCATCTACCTATGAACCCCTTTTCTATGCAACTCATTTTTCTCTGTGACCCTTTAGGTTTGCACGAAGAAACATCAAAGTCCCTTGGGAGGTACTTCACATTGTGTTGCTTCACCTCATGCTTCTTCGCATAGGCATGCTAAAAGCTATTGCTTGTTCGTATAGCCATGCCAATGTGGACCCCCCAATGGGTCGCTCCACAACACCCCCTTACCACAGCATTGTTGATGTCTTCCCTTCCCCAAGGGGAGGGAGTTATTGGTTATGTATATCCTAGGGGTGTGGAGCGAACCCACATCATCTGAGCTGTAGGATGTTAAACTGTCAAGCACCATCATCCCCAGCACATGACGTTAAACTATGGCCTCGCCCCATACATCATACACAGGGTTCCCTGTCTCGTACATTCTCTACGCCCACTGGTCTTTACGGGGGTGAAATTATTCCTCACATGGAATGAGATGCTCTTTATTGGTGTGGCGTTTGTTCACGGGGGCATGGAAACCACCTTGGTGTAGGCCCTTATCTTTTCTTTCAGGAGGAAGCACCCCTTCTCCTCCTCTATTCCTCAGTACCAAATTTCTCACTCTTTGGGATTTGTCACCACCTGGACCTCCACCTTAGAGTAAGTCCCAATATCCATCACATCAGGCTTCTAACCATATATAAGCCCCTGTTTACTCTTCGAGAAGATAACCATGTGTAATCCCCTATTTCTTCTTCGGGCTGCTAACCATGTGTAATCCCATGTTCCCTCTTTGGGATGAGAACCACACCTAATCCCCTGTTTCCTTTTTGGGATGCTAACCACGTTTAATCCCCCATTCCACTTCCGAGAGATGCACCTTCTGTGAAACGATCATCAGGTCTTTTCTGCCTATTGTTTCTCACATCAAGCATGACTCACATGGGCTTAGAGCAAGCACCGCCGATGACATCCTCTCTGGGAATCCTAGAGTGTATGCCCCACACCCATTCCGAACTACATTGACTTTGATCCTTTCTGAGGCAAGGTACGTAGGAAGCCTCCCTTAGGTTCAATCCCAATAACTATCGGTCCTGAACATCTTCACGCTGGTTCCCACTCCTCCTGAACTATGTGGTATTTGATCCTGGCTAAGGCTTGGTACATATGAAGCCTCCCTGAGGTTCAAGCCCAGCACCCATTGGTCCTGACCACTTCACATCGGTTCATCTCCATCCTCTACGACATTAAACTCTACACCGCTTTTGTCCAACATGACACTAAATTGTCCCTTATCCAGCGATAAGCCGTTGTGACCCCATCCAACAGTAAGCCGTTGTCAACCCCCATCCAACAGCAAGATGTTTTCAACCCCATTTGGCGGTAAGTCATTTAAGTCCACAATAAATGGAAAACCATCATCATATGATCTATGAGGCCTTTGATTACCTGCCACGGGGATACATAGGAGGTCTCTTTGAGACTCAAACCCAAGATCACCGCCTCCCTCGAGTCGACTTCGTCCCATTCCCCATCCACATCACTTAACCATCTATTATCCATCTTGATTCTTACCCAAACCGTCACATCCCAGTGGGATCATACCACCTCACTACCCATTACCTTTAACAACAATCGGGTAGCTAACCATGCGTTATCCCTGACATCAGTGTTACCTCCAAGGGTTGCACCCATCTGATCAACACTAGTCAGTGTTCCGATCCGTCTGATCTATCTCCTCTAGACATTAAACTTGCATCATACCCTGTGTTAAACATAGTAAGCTAAGGAAAACCTCATATACATGCCTATGGCATATAATTCCCCACATTCGACGTGGGATGACTTGGGTTTCCGCACCCTCAGGAAACCCTATAATAAGTGGAAGAAACCCATACGCGCCAGTTTTCCAATGTCCAGACTTGCCAGTGATGTCCAATGTGACTACTCCCCTGAACAAAGGTTACTTCCCTAACCAGACCCCTTGGAATGTCTTGACAGAAGCAGGGTAATTAAATGGTGTCCATGAAGATAGGTCACTAAGAAGAGTTTCATGAACAACATCTTAAGTCTATTATGGAGACCCAGACTAGGTGATGAGTTTTGAGGAGGAATCCGCGGAAGGAAGAACCAACATCCCATCATCCTATTTCGATCAAGGAGAAAACATACCTGAACAAGGAACGGATGTCACTGACATTTGGATAGTGGGAATGTGAGGCAAAAAACAGTGTCGTTGTCCTTGAATAGACGGATGTGTGCGCCCCAACGAAAGCATCAGAAACATAGGCCCTAGTAGGTTCCCTAGTGATATAATGACCACTTAGTGTGTGTGTGTGTGTAGGAATGTCTAGTCATGATTATGGGTGTCACATTATAACTTGAATCATTTGTGTGAGCTATATATATCCTAGGTGGTGATGATAGGATGTGGGATCGAAAGGTAGACCCTTGTTATGTGAGATTTTTTGGGTGGATGGAAAAATAGTATTATTATTATTATTGTAGATATATTATTTGGAGAGATAAACATTACTGAAATCTTTATAATTAAATAGAAATTGTATACAAAATTCCTTGGCAAATTCCCTTTAATTTTTTTTTTATTTCCATTTATATTGAATTCCTTGGGAATGAACATTGGATTAAGTTTTGGGGCTATTTTCTATCAAATTTCCTAGTATTATCTCCAAGGAAACGTCTTATGTCTGATATTATGTGAGATATAGATGAGTGAGTTATTTTCCCATGAAAAATAATTTGTGAGACTAAATGAGGTGGTTTTTATTCCCCTTAATATGATTTCTATGATACTGCCTAGTATTTGGTGGTTATTCCAAATACTTAGAATTCCTAGGGTACTTATTGAGATTTGATCATGGAGCCTAATGACTATGGGAATCTTGGGATATTACCATGTTATAATGAGTCTGACTCATTTATATATTTTACATAGGTTTATCCCCTAGGAATCGATTGTATACCTGTTAATACTAGATTTCCTAGGATTACCTCCTAGAAATCGGATCATGCTAGAAACTACTTGATTTCTAGTGATTAGCACCTGGGAATAATTTCTATCCCCAATTTCAATATGACCATTTTTCCTAGTACTAGTTGGCATAGTTATGTGAAATTCTTAGAGACACTCTAGCATTTTCCAAATAAAGAATAGTGAATCTTGAGTTTCTTATTAGAACCCAAGGATTAACATTGATTATTTATTTATGATTTCATGGTTTAGTTGTTATTTTATTGTGAACAACACACATGCATACATTGACTTAGTATTTATGTTCCAGACCTGGTTTTTGGTTCCCTATTGAGTTGTACTCTCACCTTACTTGAGTATCCTTGGAACTTGGGTACCCAATAAAACATCATCAATCACATCTTCAAGTTGGGTAGAGGTCTAAAGTGGCTTGATTGAGTGGTATTACTCTAATGGGATTTAGGGACCCAATGTGATGAGGCTCAACGATGGTAGTAGAGTCTCATATCTTTTTATTATTTTATTTAGTTTTTATATGTTATTTACCTAATAGATGGTTAGTTATTGTATGTTGGTCTGTTAATGTGTCTATATGAATTCTTTTTTATGTATTTATTTATTATTAATTCTTAATTATTCAATATGTGTACTCTGATTGATGTTTATTATTGACTAATGATGTTTTTATTTTATCTGTTATTTCACAATATGATATGGGGGAATATTCTCCCCATGGTACCCTAAACCCCTACTGCTATTCTGAATCCTTTGGTTTACAGGGAGGCATGCCTGAGGTTATGTGGTGACTGCCGATATAGACACCAATTGAGAGGTCCAAGGCAACAGTATGTCACACTATTAGACCCATTAAATTAATATAAAATCCAGGTTTAATCCATTTATAATGGATTTTAAATTTAAGGTAACTGCATGAGATGAAGGTGGAAGATTCATGCATCTTATGCAGTATATTATATTACCTATCATACTATATTATATAGATAATAAAATCTTCCCAAATTCCTTTTATGATAAATTCCAATTGTTAGTACGATATGAAACTCATGAAATCCCACCATGTTATTAAATTCAATTATAAAATATGATTGAATTATTTTAAGTTCATATCAAATGTTCTCCGAATTTTACTTAAATCATGTATGTATTTAATAAAAATCTTCGTAAATTTTTGAATCCATAAAAAAATTCTTTGGATATGGTTTCATAAAAATCTCATATTTTTTGAATAAAACCTTTATCTAAATCTTAATCCATATCCAATGTCCTAACTAGGTGACCATGTGGGACTTAGAATTATTGATAATAAAGTTGACATCCATATTTCATAGATGTAAGTAAAGGGTAGCCTCTAGTAAGGATTTAGTGCTGCTCAAGCTACTAAGTGGTCTTGTGTGATCTCTCTCAAACACACTCATATCTCTATAAAGATATATCCACCAAAATATTTATTATATACATCATATTTTTAACTATATAATCCTTTTTTCCATGATATCGAGTGACCACTAGTCATGGAACAATGTCAATCTAGTATAGGATATCTTGTCTATTCTTGATTCTCATAAAATGACTAGTATGGTCAATGAATACATCCCATGTAATTCATCTAGTGGATTAGAATATCACATTAATATCATTTAAGTAGTTGAATACATAATATATGACATAGCTAATCATGGCCTTACATTTACTCAGTTCAATTGAATCAAGGGATAAATGTCTTTACTTGTCATATAAGTGGTAAAATTCCGTCTTGGTTGCACTCCAATCTATGACATGATCAGAAACTTTCCTTAGCACCCCTTAATAGGATTGGATGTTTTTGAATTAAGTAAGAAAGGTATCAAAGTATTAAGTTTTACAAGAAACATATCTTTCCAACATTAGGTAATGGGGATTGATAATAAGAACACACACCATCAGTATATAGATGACTGGATAACATTCCATGAGATACACTTTAGTAATTTAGTCCATGTATTAAGTCTCTACTTACTACCTCATGAATATGTTATTATTATCTCATATACAACCCATTTATAATGAGTACAAGATTCTATTCATGTTAACCATAACATGTCATAAAATATTATTATACTTCATGATGATCATTGATTAGGGATAACTCAAAGTATCACTTTAAATAGATATTATCATTTGACTATTCATGTAAAGTAAATTTCAACACACAACAATAAATGATTAAAAATGTTGCATTTATTATAACACTATGATACTATTATAAACATTATAACCAATCTCTCATGAGTTTAACACATTGAGATTCTATATGACCCTCATGTTGTCCTCTAGTAATGGTTTCATAAATGAATCTACTAAATTGTACTCTATAACCACCCAGAAGTTTATGAAATCACCCCTCTCAATGATATCTCATATAATATGGTATTTTTGAAGGATGTGTTTGGTCCTTCGGTCACAATGAGGTTCTGGTTTTTCTAGATGGATTCATTATTGTCAAAAAAATCTTAATTACACCCTCAATGATAGATATCACCTCTAGTTCAGTGATGAACTTTCTAATCCAAACCACTTCCTTCATTGTATCTAATACAATGATATACTATTCCTTTGATCTCAATTACTCAATGGTGTATTGTTTGGAACTATTATAATACCTCCACCATTCAATAAAAACATAAAACTAGAATATTATTTCATATCACCTCTATCATATTGGAAACAATCATCTATGTAACTATTTACAAAGAGATTAACTTCTCATAGAAAGATCAATAACAAGTACTTAGTCCTTATTAAGTACATAGGAAAGTTATTTACAAAAATAGAGTGAATATCAAAATGATTGGATTAGTATCTAGAAGTAATTAATAGATCATAAAAGACATCAGGTCAATTACACAACATGGAATACAAGATAGATCATGTGGTGGACGCATAGGGAATTGTATCTATACTTTCTAACTCTTTAGAAGGATATTGGATGTTTCTAATATTTGTGTCATATAACATTATTATATACCCTTACATGGAGTTCTCTATGAATAATAACTCTATAAATTTACTAATGTAATTGTCCTGACTGAGTCCCAAAAACCTCATTTTTCTATGTCTATAAATCTCCATACACAATATATAAGGTTATTCACCCATTAATTACATTGAGAAATATTTACCAAACCAAATATTCAAAAAATTATGTTTTAGGATATCATTTATACTAATCAGTGTTCCATACACATGAAATATTATAAATACCATTACACTCCCTTTAATCCTCTTGTATGCAAAAGAATCACATGTATTATTTATTAAACCAAACTATTTTATCACATCATAAAATAGCATTTTTAAAATCTATGAATCCTGATTCAATCTATAAATGGGCCATTGTGACTTATATACCATATTAGTCTCATTTGGAACTTTAAAACCTATGTGTTGTATTATATACACATCTTCAACTAAATTACTATTGTGGAAAGTTATTTTTACATCTAATTTATATATCACATAATTAAAAAAAGTTGTTATGGAAAATAATATCTAAATAGATTCTATCATCGCAATAGCTTAAAATGTTTCTTTATAGTCAATTCCATGAATTTTTATAACCTTTTACCACCCAGTGTTCTTTAAAGGGAAGAAATATTCCATCCCTGTCATTTTTCTTATGGAAAATTCACTTACTCCCTATGGGCATCACCCCTACAGGTGAATATACCATGTTCCCAACTTGGTTAGTGTACACGAGTTTATTTCAAATTACATGTCTCTTAAACATTTCATTAAATCAAAAATATCAATGAATTCCTGATAGGTGGTAGGTTCATTATATCAATCTGACCCACTATGGACCACCTCACTAGTTGAAGGTTAGGCCATCACAACCCCATTCTCACATCCATAGGCCGGGAGATAGTGATAAGCTCTGAGAATGAATAACTAAAAATGTGGGGAATTTGCCTAATGTACCTATACGCAAGCACCCAATCATATCTATGAAAAATCATAGTGGAATAATAATAAATTATAATAACATATAGAGTTTAAATCCTTCATGTAATAACCACTAGCGAATATAGAAGAGTACGATAGTGTCATAAAAAAATTAATGAGGAAAAATACATGCACAACCAGAAAAGAAGTCCTAACTTGAAAAAAACAAGAATAATGTAATTTGAGAGATCCTAGCTCCTAATATCCAATATTTCTCACCGTATGCTGTTTATGCTCCCTATTATCCCTATAATCCCTTGAAATCACCGTTGATCAGTCCATCATCGATATAAGACATGACACATGCAGGAAAATCCCATGTTGGGATGAGTTTATACATACCCAGTAGGATTCCCCAAAAACCAAAGAGATATAAATAGAAGAAATGATAGGATTAGTCATCTTGACCTAATTCAAGATGGAAAAATAAACCAAACAACATATATTTATATACTTATAAAATAAACCCATACAAAAGAGAAAGGGGGTCTCTATATCCTAGCCCGACCCAAGAGGATGAGTCTTCCTATACCTCCAAAGGTCCATCATTGATTCCCAATATCTCAGTTGTCTATCCAAATAATTCATGTAGAGGAAGTTCACCTCACCACTAATTCTTATCCTGAGGGTGTGTAATCGCCAATAACAATAGAACTGGTTCCCTAGTATGATAGGGGATTTCCACTCAGAGGAAGAATAGTGGACTCTCACCTTGGTATGATAGTGGGTAACACTTACTACGTGTCGATAGAGGGCTCGTGACCTTGTGCATTAGGGTTACCACTCAAGGTATAGATAAATTGCACCCTAGTTCTATATGGGGATTCACTCAAACCAATAAAAGGAGTATTGGGGACTTTCACCCTGATGCAACAGGGGGGTTTCCAACACCAGACTCTCTCGAATGATCCCTCCTAATCACTTCCATCATCAAGATAATCATAACTAATAATAATACTCTAAAAATTAGATGTCATATCTCAAAATCAACTATAAAGGCTGTAATAATGTTCTATGTGAAAAACTGCTCAGGATAGGCTACTTGTGATCCAAAATCTGAGTCCATATGAGGGAGATACAAGAGGTGTAAGTTTCTCTAAAAGGGGTACATTGAGTGTATGAGGCCCACAAAGAATGTTCTCCAACTCCCCAGCTTAGTCTTGTTCACATATTGACATAATTCAAATTCCATGTCACTATAAATGACATTTAAGGCTCTCACACTATGTGTCTTAACCACTCGGGGCCTAACCATGTCGTTTTAGTCATTCATGTGTTCATCAAAATGTGTCGTGTACCTAGCTATATACCTGTCCTTGCCTGAGTATCAGTATATAACCATTACCTACTAGATTACATAGTGTTTCCTCCTATATGGGTTCCTAGGTGTGAGCCAGATTGCACACAGCTTTGCTACCCAAGGAGGGTCGCATGGCCTGTGGGCCTAGCCACACATTGTGTGATCACTAACTCTGCCCAAAACCCTTACGCCAATGTTAGGGGTATTTTATGGAGTTTTTTCTTCACAGTACACTTTGTGTAGTCATTATTTTCATAAAATATATTATTTTCATGAGGATCATAGATCCACCACTTCTACTATGATTTGTAGCAATTGACCACTTGAAATTCAGTGTATTCAAAGGTAACGATGTCATACATCAATTTCATGGACTCTGGTGGCCATAAATCAAAATCCATCCACCTACATGATGCCTTCAGTGTCACTAATTCATCTCCCATCCCCTTTCATCTTCTCTTTGGATCCCAAATCCACGAAGATCTCACCCACATCATAAAACGTGTCCCAATTCATCCACAAATCATTTTCTCGATCATTATTGTAATTGGGGATTGTCTTAGTGGTAAGCACCTTATAATACTACATGAAAAATGGGGGTTCAAAACACATTGGGCACAGGTACTATAACAGTACTGTAGCAACTACGGTACTGTATCAACATCGGCCATTATAGTGGAGGTAGGTCACTGTAACGGCTGTAGGGTACTTTAGCAGTGGCGGGTACTATAGAAGTAATATTCACAGAATGGGCCTTAGGCCAAAATTTTGGGCCTACAGGCCATGTAATGATCTAAATGCCCACTGGGACTTCGGGTTATGTAATGGGTCTCCCTCTAACCAGTTAAAGAGGTCTTTACTTTTCTTTAATATTAAATGAGGCCGTGGCCCCATCTTTAAAAAAAATTATCAGTTATTATTTTCCAATCCATCATGAATATCGGGGTTCAGTCATTATCAAACCCACCCCCTAAATGTTGATCCATGAACTATAGGCTAATGGGGAAGAATGTGAATAACGGTGGCTAGAAATGCACACTGGCTAAGTAATCCTTTGTTGTACAAGTGTTCATGGACAATGATTTAATAATGGGGGTTTCCAGGGGAGATAGCATGGCATATTAAATATAAATTGATTCAAACAAATTAGATTTATTTAATGTGATCATATGATGATCCAAATATTTCCGATTAAATAATAGTAAATAAAATTTTTGATCAAACTCTAAATTAAGGGCAGAAATATAAATTTACAATCCCTACCTCAATTTTGATCAATTTTTGGTAGAGAAAGCATTCACTAATGGTATGGGGATCCCACTACATTAACTTATTTCCAATCCACCTCAATTTGATCATCATTCTTCATCTGATTCTGATTCACCAATGAGAAATTCTTTAAATATTATCCCAGGGTTATGCGGATAACCTTAAATAATTTCTATAGAATAAATTATATAGAGTAAATTTAGGTTTGGGTATTAAATTAATTAATTCTAATAATTTAATTAATTAATCCACTTAATGTACCTACTAATGGATTCATCATCCAAACATCTATAGATGACTAACTTTAGGTTAGGCCTATGGTAAAACTCTTATTCTAGATTCACCTGTAGCCTCAGATTTATAATATGAGTATCTTCACAGGATATAACCCATTGATTATGAAAAAAATGCGTGCATGATATTAATATATTTTATATTTTTATAATTTCAATTTTAGGCTCACCTAGACTTATAATCTTATGTCGTCTCCTTACATGGATCTGAAAATATTCCTTATTATATTTTAAAATATTACATGACAAAAATAGGGTCACTACATTATTCCACCCTTCAAGGATTTTCATCCCCTAAAATAACAAGATAAAAAATATGGGGATATTGAGCCCACATCCAAATCTCCCACTCCTAAGAGCTCTCCTAATGATCTCATGCTACCACCGCACATGAACCAATGGAAATTTACTTCCTCATAGGATCCTCCACTACTATTTCGTGATCTACATCGATTACTCCCTGAAAGTGGATCTATCCTTAATGTCCATCTATCCCTATTCAATAATAAGTGTATGATCATGCATGTATCTGCTCAATTGTGACACATGAAAGACATCATGCACCTTCTTCAATTGTGGGGGTAAGGATGGGTGCTATGAAACCACACCAATCCTTCATAGGATATCAATAAACTAGATGAACCGTAAGGATAGCTTGTCTCCCTAGAAAAACCTCTAAAATTATCATCATGGGGATACTCTCACAAAAATATGGTATCCCTTCTTAAAATTATATGTCCTATGATATCGATCTATATAATATTTCTTTCGGCTATGAGTTTTCCTCATATTCATGCAGATCACCAAAACTTTCTCTATCATCGTATTCACCATCTCTATCCTGACTAGATATGTCTCACCAAACTCAGTCTAGGATAAGGGTGACTTGTAAGGTCTCCCATAAAATTCCTCAAAATGTTTCATATAAATCACAGAGTTATATTTTTTATTATAAGAATACTCTACCAATGGAAAGTGATCCTACCATCTTTGACCAAAATCCCAAACATAATCCATTAGCATATCCTATAACACCTAGATAGTAATCTTGGCCTACCCATCCATATGTGGGTGAAATTCCTTTATCATCCACAAATGGCTCTTGAATGTATCTTATAGGACTATCCACAACTATGATGTAAACCACACAATTTGGTCAGAGATAATCATCAAGGGAACCCCATGGATCTGAATGATTTTCCATAGGTACAATTATCCTAGACTCTCCACCAATATATTATCCCTGATGGAAAGGAATTGTGGTAACATTGTAAGTCGATAAACTACCATTTAGATGACATTGTGTCATATCCCTATATTCAGAAGCTCTGTCTAAAAATACATGGATATGAAATCCCATTTCTACATTAAGATCTGAAGAGACTGTGTCAAACCTATCTGAACCTTGTGCTCAACCTTCACTTACTGACATATGATACACCAAGTGATAAACTCAAAAACACTCCTCATTCAATCCCTACAAAATATACCACTCATGTTCCCTATAAATCATCCCTAATCTAAGATATATAGTCAAAGGAGAAGTGTGAACCTCCCTATACACTTCATCTTGCATTATGATCTGAACCACCATCTGTCCCTAGAAAAGGATAACATGTTCCCCTCCTAAATAACCCTCATATGGAGAATCTCATAAACATATTTAGATCTAAATAACCTCATATTTTATGTGTCACAACTGAGTCTCCCTCAAATTTTAAACTATGGTCAGCTAAAATAATCCAACTACTCATATGCCTCCTCTATAAATCAATAATGGGACTTCCTGGTAAGGTAATTTTCCATTATGTTTCCCCTCCTAGGTGTATTGAATATCTAAAAGTCATAGTCTAATAGGATCTCCAACTAGTGAAAATTTCTGAGGTTCTGGCCTCTCTACATGAAGATATACCTAATACTCTGATGGTCTAAGTAGACAACAATATCTCTCCCAAAATTTAGTGTCTTCACATCTTTAGAGTTAAGACTACCATTTCTAACTCTAGGTCATGATTCATGTAGGTCTTCTCTTGATTTTTCTACTTCCTCAAACCATATATGATCACTACCTACATCTATATCAATAAACGACAGATCCCAATTCTAGAGGAATATCAATACACTATATACTCAATGTCCTCCTCTAATATTATCAAAATAGGAGCACTAGTCATCCTCATAATCAACTCCTCAAAGGCTCTTTGACACTTCTAGGTCTAAATAAATGGATTCCCTTTCCATGGTAGGGTGGTCATAGGGGATTAAATCCTAGATAATTCTATCACAAAACTTTTGTTGTACCTCAACAATCTAAGAAAACTATGCACCTCCAATATGCTTGTGGGTGGATCCTAATAAATATCTGCATCAATCATCACTAATTCTATATCTAATCCATACTCAAAAATGACATACCCATGAAATTAAACCTCATGTATTGTAAACACATACTTTCAAAGCTTACCATAATGATGGTTCTCCTAAATAAATTTTATGACCATCCTCAAGTGCACATCATTCTCCTCCTAAAATGAAAATTATAAGAGTATTCCATCAATAAATACAACCACAAATCAGTATAAGTATAGCTAGAATATCTAGTTCATAAAATTCATAAACAGGGTGGGTGAATTTTTCACACTAAAAGGAATCACCAATAATTCATAGTGTCTACAGTGACATTAGAATTCCATCTTTGTAATATCTACCACATGAAAACTAAAATAGAGGTAGATGGACTTGAGATTGATCTTCGAAAACCAACACACACCTCACAACTCGTCAAAGAGGTCATAAATCCTTGGAAAGGGGTACTTTTTATTAATCATGGCATAGTTTAGGTGATGATAATAAATGAAAATATACAAGCTCACATCCACCTTTTTCACTAACAAAACCAAAGCTTCCCTGACGTCACACTGGGTCTGATAAAACCCTTCTCTCAAAGGTCCTCTAACTGTACCCTCAACTCCCATATCTTGGTAGGGGCCATCTGATATTCCAGATAAGATATCATTTTATACCAAGGGTGAAAGATGATGAAAAACTTCATCTCTCACCTTAGAGGTAGTCCCATAACATCCTCATGAAAGACATCCATAAAGTCCTCCACCACTGAAGGAAACCATATTATTGAATAGACCAATGCTCCAAGGGATAAACTCGCTAATTGATGAATGATAAGCTTCAACCACATTATTAAAAGACCCACTCGATTATCTATTAGATCTTTGTTACATGTAGAGATGAATATCATCCCATCCATATGTAGGCATCTAACCCATCTGTGATGATAGTAAAACTTGGATCAAAACATTAAAACCCAATCCATACCTAGGATTAAAAAATAAGTTCTCATCATGTTGATGAAGATGCCCCAGGAGAAAATATCTCCACAAAATGATAGATCACACTTCCTACAGATAATATATATCAAAGAATCACACCCAATTAGAACCTACCAAAAAATATGTCGTGATGAGGTCTCAATGACGAACCATATCTCTTGTAAAAGGGATACAAAAATAAAGGAATAACTCATAAAAATTTCTAAAAGTATTGAATAAAGTGTAAAATAAACACATATCATACCTTGTATCATCTCATGAGCTGCTGGGTCATAAGCCTCCATGGCCTGTAACTCCCTGCGACCTCAACCGCTAGCTCTCAAAGCCTGGTGTGGGCTACTTGGTGGTGTTTCTAGAAGTAGCTCATAATTTTTCCCTTCACTAGAATACGACCTCCTAGAGTCCCACCTTCTCCTCTTCCATATTTACCTCCCTAGGGCCACCCTAGCAATGCATGGGAGAACCTTGATCACAACAATGCCTCTTCCATGGTGGTCCATCCACTACCAACCTATCTGCCTCAGCACGTAGGGTTGCTCAATCACATTCTAAGTGACCAAGACTATACCATTCATAGCATATATACAATCTGGGATGGCTTTTTCCCCTATTCGAACCATGTTCCACATGTTTGTATGACTATGGCCATCCATGACGAGGTCTCTTATGTTGAGATCTTTCCAATCGGCACCTTTTATCCACTACAGATGACTCTACCCCATGATTCCCACTAATAGATTCAGTAGTAGGTAATCCCTAATATAGGAATATCATCATTAAAAGTTCCCACTCTATCCCTCTAACATGTGTATTAATTCATAGGGTTACCACATTTGCGTCAATGTCTCTGTGAAGTATCTACTCGAACTTCCATTCATGTAAGTAACTATCCCAAACCATGTTGAGGTACTACAAAATAAGATCATTTAACCTATCCACATACATAGATATTATCACTCTAACCTAATTCAACTCTATAATCTCTAGGATCTAAATTGAGAAGAAACAAAATGGGTAATACTCCTCACAAAATAGATACTGGAACTCAGACCATAAGAGTGTCATCTTTTCATGGGTCTACGTAACCAAACACCACAAGCACCCAGTAGCTCTATAGAAATGACTGGATACCAAAGAAACAACATGATATATAAGGGTCTAAACTATCCTCAAGACTCGAAATACTACCTCAATTCAATCCTCAGTAGTCTAGGAATCTATATATACATGGAACCTTAGTGATCTATGATACTTGAACTCATGGAGTGCACTATGCATATATGTATCATAGGTCTGAATTACTAGAACTTACTGTTTCTTGATAGGAGGGATTTTTATACTTTCCAAACTAGCTGAAACAAATTTTGATATGTCCCCTAAACTAAGGCATCATCACTCAATGAATCATCATCGTGATCTGGAATCAGTGACCTAACTAGTTATATTTACAAAGTCATATTGAAAGTAATCAGGTTGCACCACATTCATAAGAGAATATATATATGGGGAGATGAATCAAGAAGTAATGTTTAAAAGAATCAATCCTATATTATACATGTACCAATATATAATGTAACTAATTTCTTAGTATGTTAATTTGATATATAGGAAGTTAGAGTCCTAGTGTGTGGACCCATCAGCTGTTTCACCAACACTAGGTTCCCTAGCATGAAAGTTTCACTCAAGACACTGTGAAACTATTTCCCTAATTTCCTAAAAAACACATAAGGGAAAAAACTCCAAACATCATCATGTTGTCAAACCACCTCTGATACAACTTTCTAATAACCTGACCCACAAGGTCCCACCTTGAGTGCATAAGGTCCGGCCTCCACAACCGCAAGCCCACCTCTATAGGACAGGGGGTGTCGATAAGTGTTGAGATGTAATAACAAGAAAGGTATTTCTTTTCCTAATTTACCTATATCCATTCACTGAACCATCTCCATACATAATTGAAAAGGAATAATAATAAAAGTCAGTAACATATAGAGTAAAAACTATGAATATAATAACCTCTATGGAATAAAAAATAGAATGATAGTGTAATCTTAAATATAATAGGAAAAAATGCATGCCCAAACAAAAAATATGTCCCAACCTAACAACAACTGGAATAAATTAAGCTGAGAGATCCTAGCTCCTAATCTCCATGCCCAACCACCATATGAATTCTCTACACCTGAGTATCCCAGTGCTCCTCTAAAATCACCACTGATATGTCTATCATCTATATAAGACATGACACATGTGTAAGAAACCCATACTGGGGTGAGTATATAAATACCCAAAAAGAGACCCATAAAATTGAAGAGGGATTAATAGAATATATGATATAAGAATATAGATCAACATAAAGTAAGATGGAAAATGAAACCCAAAAACATATATATATTCTCGTAAAATAAAACCAAACAAGAGAGAAAGGGGATCTCCATCTCATAGCCAAGACAAAGATGATGACTCTTCATGCATAACCAAATGTCCATCATCGATGCCCAGCATCTCACGTTCTTGTCCAAAACAATCCATGAGGAGTACCCACACTCTCCATTGATCGATATCATGAGGGGGTAATCTCTAATAGAAGGAGTACTTGATCCCTATTATGATAGGGGATTCCACTTAGAGGAAGGATAGAGGACCCACACCCTAGTATGATAGGGGGTTACACTAAGTAGGTATCAGTAAAGGACATATTTCATTATGTGTCAAGGGGTTTCTAATCAATGTACAGAGGACCCACACCCTGATACAATAGGGGGTATCACTCGGTAAGCATAAATAAAGGACCCACACCCTAGTATAAAGGGGGATTCTACTCTATACATGGAGGATCTATGCCCTAATTCTATAGGGGGTTCCACTTAGTGGGTAGAGGACCCACACCCTAGTTACATATGGGGTCCCACTCAAACTTTTACAAGGAGCATGAGGGACCCATACTCTGATGCAATAGGGTACTTACCAACCCTATCTTCTCTAAAATAATCCTGACTGATCACTGTCATCATCAAGTCTCACCTAAACAACCATCGTTTTTGGAACATTCCACTTTGTATCTCAAAATCCACACCAAAGGATTCAATTACATTCTACATATAAAATTCCTATGATATCCTACTCACTGAAAAAAATTGAGTCCATAAGAAGGAGATATGAAAGGTGGAAGTATCTTGAAAATGGGTACACGATATGTTTGGGGTCCACATGGCATGTGGTCCCAATCTTATACCTAGAAGTGTTCTCCTTTGGACATGGATCAGAGTCTATGCCCTTTTACATATAATTTAATTCTCACACACTATGTGTCTTAGCCACCAAAGGCCTACCAATGTTCTCTTAGTCATTCTCATGTCTGTTATACCATTACATGTACCTTTCCATTCCTGAGTGTTGGTATGAACCTGTGTACTCCTAGAGTATATGATATGTTCTCTTACATGGGTCCATGGGTGTGTGTGAGCTAGCATATGTCTTGGACACTTGTGGAGGGTCACAATCTGTTTAGGCCCATCCAAATGGCATATGATCCTTAACTCCACCCAAACATGATCTTTATTCTTCATAGTATACATGATGTAATTGGGTTTTCCACACAAATTTTAGTTTTTCATTCGAATACCAAATCCACCACTACAACTGTGATTTCTGGCCATTGACCTCATGAAATATACTTTATTAAAAGTTAAAAACATTGTTTAATCAGGAAAGAGGTGACGTGGATGGTATCTGCCCAAAGATTTCATTGGTGGGAATTTTTACCTCCTCTGGGACTCTCTTATAGATTTAAGATATGTTTAGGAATATCTTCCTAATCCTAATACAGGACCGGTTACCCATAAAAATGACTATAGGTTAACTCTCTTTCTTTGTGTATAAGACGAGGGTCTCATATATGAATCCATCTATATGTATATAAGGTCCTTCATCCATTCCCAACTGCTTATGAATTGAAACCTTATAACCAGAAGTTTTGGAATTTTCTTCCACATAGGGAGGAAACTAATATTCTAAGAAGGGGATTGAGCTATTATGAGTCCTAATACGTATCCTAGTTATCATAGGATTAAGAAACCACATAGTTTTTTAAATTGTTAAGTTTACTGTCATACTAAAAGGATATATATGAGTTCTACAAAAAACTAGATATTCAAACTTGAGTCATTGGGAGACGTCCAACATATATCAATTATATAAAGAATTCGATTCGTCTTAGTTAATTTGTTTTCTCAGTTGAAGGATGAATCAAGGTTATCATCCCATTGGAATTATTTGGTCCTAATGCTTGAGATGTTGGAGACATAAAAGGACATGTACCTAAGTGGGTGCCAATGTGAGCTCAGACCTTGGAAAGGTGTCCTATGTATCCTGGTTATAGCATGAATAAATGTTTTCATAGCTCAGTAACTCCCTTGAGACTATCCCCAAGTAATATTTCCTTGTGATGAGGATAATGTGTCATGCCACACATTAGGGATTACATAATTATGTTTCTGTGGCTGTTGGAGACTCATTATGTGAAAGAAATGACTATTTCAACTCCCTAAGACCGTGTGATCTATGATATGTATGAGAAACAATGGACCAAAAATAATCAGTCTGATTTCACATATATATGGGGATTATTAATTAGGACTACCCTTTATATGTTTGACATGGATCTTTGGCCTCATAGTGACATCCTATATATCCTGATCATGGATGGAATAAGATTCATCCTAGTTAGGTGGGTTTCTCAATCCACTAAGGGATGAGGTATAGTAATCTACCCATGGGATTAATTGAGTCCCAATGGCTGATATGTCAGAGATATTTTGTGACCCAAACTAAGGTGGATGTCTGTTTTGAGTTTGGAATCGAGCATTAGGATGGAATCCTACGTATCCGGGTTATGTCTGAAATCAAAGTCTTTGTAGTTCAATAGATCGAGTCTTACACACTGATGTTTCCCTAGTCTTTTTGGAGGGGTATGGTGCATATGATGTGACCATTGAAACACCCTAATCCCATGTGATCCATACTCATTGTGAGAAACATGGGATAGAAAGTAATAATTGTAATTCCTTATTTATTTGGAACTTATATGTTGGGATCACCCATGGAAGATTAATATTGATCTCGAACCTCTAGGTGATTTTCTACATATCCTGGTTATAACTAGAATTAGAGTTATTGTAGTTCCCTATATTAGGACGTAAACAATGAGGTTCCCTTATCATTCAGTATTACATGCTAAGGATGGAAAAGCTTATCAAATATTGGGATTCCTTATTGACCTAGCCTACCTAACTTCTAGACATGTGTTGATAGTTCACTTGACATGCCTTGATTGTGTTCATGACTTGTTGAAGAGTGTATGCCTGACTTTTTCAAAGATTATTTGAGGATCCAGTTGAATTATAGTAAAGACTTCATATATTCTAGAAGAAATGTTGGATGGTTGTTACATAATCAAGGATGAATTGTCTGAAGGACATCATAATACCTAGATAGTTGATCCTGAAATCCATCACATGACCTTGATGACTTATCCAGAGGATGTCTCATGATCCAGCTGACCTACCCATATGTCATTGAAAGTGTTGGATAACACATATGGAGGGTTTCATGAGAGTCAATGCAACCTGTCTCAGAACTTGTCAAATTTCCTAGCAGATATAAATGGAGGCCATTGCAATACCTATTTGGCTTTCCCATATGTTTTTGTGAGATCTAGTTGACATTCATGGGTGATACCATGAGACTTATCTTAAATGAGTGGGCCTCGTTATATGATTCTAGTGAAATATTTGAATGAAATCGAATGTTTTGGGAAATGAGATCAGAGGGATTCATGAGAATAAGGTTACTGTGCCAATGGGGACCATGTGACTTGCTTTAGAATGTCCATAGGACTTCACATGAACGAGATAGTATATCGAAGGAGCATTGTGAAATCTAGGAGACGTTTCCGGATGTTTTCTCATGTCTTGGATAGTCCACACGAAGCACATGAGGGTCAGTGAACATGTTCTTCACGTAAGTCTCCCACCTTTAGTATTTTCTTAATCCTTTATATTGTAAATTACTTAGATCTATTTAGTGTTTTCTTATTTTAAGTCTTGTGTGAACTAGAAGGTTTTCAAGATGTTCTTCACATGTCCTGCCATACATTTTTCATGTGATCTATGAGTGATCATGAAAAGTTCTTATGCATTATTCATGGTAGATTCTGATTTTTTCTACTATCTTACCTAACATAAATCATTCTGGTCTCAATATCTACAACTCTAAGAAATATTCTCCAATACTTGTGAATATAGATGCAAAGAGGACAACCTTTCATCCAGAGCATCATGGTCCTATGGTCGTCATCCATTTTTCATGTTGGGGTGGGGTATAAATAAGCCACACCAGCCCTTTTATTATCTACTTTTCCTGTAATATCTCACAAGAATCCATGTTGGAGTTGGAGAAGGGCTTCAGCATCATGTATCTTCAAGAGTCTCTATTGTGTGTCACACCGAGTGTGTCACCTAATTTTCAAGGACTTTAAATCCCTTCCATCAACACCTCCTTTATTGGAATATTTCCAATTAATGGGTACTTTTGGAATCATGTGGGTATTCCAAAGTAATTCCATATTCTCATATTGACATGTCTAATTACCTTCATGATTCCAATAATCCTACATAGAAAGAATTTCTGTGATGTTCAATGCCTTGTTTGGGGCTTTTCACAAGACAATGATGGATTTTCAAGGGGAACACATAGGATCAAAACAACTTCTCAAGAGGTATTTCAAGATCATTTCATGAACATACATAGAACATCGCAGTATTTTTATGATAATTATAGGCTTCCACCTCCTCCCTCTTTTAATTAATTTGTTTATATTACGAAGGTTGGGGAGTCTATGAGGGTTCTTGAGTACTATCTAATACAAATAATATACCTATGGGTGATACATCATGTGACCAATAAATATCCTATGGAGATACATGAGCATTTCAAGGATAATTTCATCAATTTTTTCATAGGGAGCCAAAGGGGGTGTGCAAGGTCTCTTGGACATGTCTGAGGCCCTCTACATGATGGGAATGAAAAGACAATAGGCTTTTTTGAGATGAGGTAGGCATGTCACCTGGGTCTCTTCATGTCTTACAGATCTCCCCACATGCATCACATGAATTTTAAAACCTTGATGGGCTCTTGTCTCCTCCTATTTTATTTCCATTGTTTTATTCTAAAAAGGGTGGGGATCTTGCAAGTTTTCTTAGATGTTGTAAAGGACAATAATCCTCCCCATCAGTGATCTGTCATGTGATTTTTATGATTGAAATAGGCCCCTCACTTTTGGGATTTATTATCCAATTTTTGATGGATTTTTGGATTGGTTTTCATGAGCTCGCTAGTTAACACCCTATGTGGATTGGGGGAGCTTATCTGGATACCTCTGTATAACCACTAGTTGTCTAGGTTGATTTTGTGAGAGAAGAAGGATCAACAAAATGATCATAATGGGACCATTTATAGGTTATCTTTTGCGCATAAATTCTTCATGTGGCCTCATGATGGTCATACAATCATGCATCCCTTGGATGCTCACATGATTTGTGTGTCTCAAAAACCTTCTTCTTCATTTTATTTTTCGAGGAAGATAATACCCATTTTCAATTACTTCTTCCTTTATGAATTTTTTTATGCTCATTGTTCAAGCATAGACAATGAACCCCCCCCCCCCCAGGAGAAATGTTTATAGGGACAAGTGGTTGGTTCTGAGGAAAGTTAATGCCCACCTGAGTCTTTGGCATTGTCTCGATTCGGTTTCTTAGGTGAATTTTGGTCAACTGGATGATTCTTGGTATTCTATGAAGTACCCTATATATAAGGGAGTGGAGGGAGGCCTCATTTCATTGGAAACTTATTCCCTTATAGCTCTCACCCCGATATTGTCTCATTCCATCATCATGAGACCCTTCTGTGAGACCCAATAGAGAGACCACAGGGTGAGCCCTTATTTTTTAAGGACTTTTCCGCAATTAATATCTTGCTCACGTGCCCATTCAAACTACCTATGATCTATATTTATGTAACTTTTTGAACTTAGGTCATGAGGAAAGTGATTTTCTTAATGGGGATGTGAGGTTTGATGTCTCGATCATATGATTGATTGATTATCTTGCGATTAATGTGACCATGTATATGTCACATGATCATGAGTCTCCAAGGGGTCATGTGATTTTCTGATTCCATGCATGATTACATAACTCATTTGACATTTGAGAGATAGGATATTTTCAAACTCTTTATGTGATTCTCGAATCCCTTACTGATTCATGTGAGGTGCATGATGCTTCTGGTTTATTATGTCTTTCCTTTGAAAAAATTTTATTATATCCATATGAAATATGCAACTTACTTTTATTCATATGGATTATAGTTCTCAATTACCTTCCACATCTGCATCCAATAAAAGGGTCATGATTGCCATAAATTGTGACACCAACCCCTGATATTGTGTGCATTCTAATAATGAGTTTTTAAGAAGTTCCTCTTATATATGCTCTAGGATTATCCTCTATCTCAACAACTTCTTCTATGTGGGTTTGGTTTTGGATGATGTTTTCATTTCTCCATCTAACTTCAATATGTCACCTCATTGGGTGTCAACTTCTTCTCCATACATTCAAATGAAAATTTCATGGAATTCTATCTGGTAGTATTCCACCCCATAGTTTGTATTATATATTGGAAAACTATATTTTTGGTTTGGATGGATATGATTTCTCTCATCATCCTATCACTCATAACTATTCGAGTTTATTTGCTTCCTCTATGAAGAATCTCAACATTAGATGGATCTAAAATTGGTTCTACGTCCTAGTGTGAATTTCTTTGATGAATGGGAATGACCCTTATAGGTCAATAAATGTTTTATAGAGTTTTATAATCAATTATGTAGGGTTTAGTGCATAGCTTGGACTGCTTATTGATAATGGAAGTAGTTCCCCTAATGACTAAAACTTCTTCTTCTTTTGATTTTTCAAATAAGTCACTTTATGGGTTAGTGAGAACCGAACAATCAAGGAGAACCATAGGCAAGTGGGATTTGGAACCACTTCTAAATCCAGACCCACACAAAAGAGAAACCAAACAACAACCAAATCCTCCCAAAACACATGAAGAACCAAAAAAAGAGCACTCTAAAAGTTCAAACATAACCATGAACACCTGCACAATCCAAAGAATCATCGAATCCAATAAACCCAACCAAATTGGGGTCGTGCTTGATGGATCATGATGCAATAGAAGAGGGAACCAGAGAAATGTTGAACCATCCACGTGAAAAACTCCATGACATCTATCGTAGCAACAAACTAGTCCCTGGATGGATGGCCAGTGTCCAAGCAAGCGCATGTGTGTGTCCCGCACCGTGGCTTCCCATGTAAACCCAAGACAATGATCATGCGCATCAGAAGAGCCAACCCAGTGTTGAAGCGAAAGATAACAAACACACCAGATCTGATGAGGGGGTAGCAGAACCCCTCGACATCGTAGTAGCCACAATCTAGTCCCATGTGAACCACTGTCATCCATGAAAGCTCCTACGTGAGTCTCACAACATGGCTGCCCATGTAACCCTAGTAGATGAACCTACGCATCAGAAGAACCAACCCAGCATCGAAGAAGAAGAACGAACACATCAGATCTGAACAGATCTGGAAAGAGGGAGACTTTCATGGGTGACAACGTGCTCCACACACTAGATCTGGGGGCCGAAGGGCGCCGGACAATCACCGGAGGCGGATCTCAGGTGAGGCAGTGGGATCTAGAGTTGTTTTCATCATCCTAGATAGCGCAGCTTGTGGAGGATGGGAATCAGCATCGGGATCCCTGCTATGTCGGGATCACTGAGTCTGTCGAAAAAATCCACTCACCGGAAGGAGAGCTCGGCGTTGGGGTGGATGAGCTAATTATCTATGATCCTTATACACCCTATCAATTTTATCTTCAGTTTGTTTTCACCAAAAGGATCTCCCCTCTCCCTTTGGATGGTGTATGAGGGAAACATCATCCTGGGATCATCCTCCAATTTTGGATGATGATAGCAACTAAAGACAGTGAGGCCAAGATAATACTTCCACTCATTGGTTCTCCCTCCTTCCTTTACCATTATTAAGCCCAAACATGGGTAAAAACTTGTCCAGATGGTGTGCTAAGCATGTTGGTCTGTCCTATGGACTGGAATTGTGCCTCACTTTCCCCTATAGCTTTGGAGATGGTGGAATTTATTGAATATCTAGTTGAGAAGTCAAGAAAGATACCTTATTCTAGTGATGAATACCATAATAGTGAAATGGAATATGTTGAGGAAGTTAGTCCTCTTTTATATGTAACGTATGATATATGTGTCGATATAAGGTAATATAAATTTTATTCTTCTACTTCCTTATCATCTTAACCGATTATCTCTCTTCATGAAGAACATACTCAATTAGTTACATAGCCTTAGATGCAACATATTCTGATCTGTAAATATATTCATCCATTGATTACTGAGATCCCTTTGTAGTTATTCCATGATCAAGTAAAATTCCATCATCAATTATTTCATGACTTGTCGGTGGGTGGTTTGGACTGACAAACTATATGAAATCATTAGTTAAAATTTTCTAAATAGTCATGATCTGGCAATATGTGAAAGGTATTTTCATAATATTGTAGATGAGGATCCTTTTTATATGCATATGAGGGATATGTAGGAGGCATTGGAATAAGGTTGTTTTTTCATATATTTACTAAGATCTAATATAGACACCTAGACTACAAAAATATAGAGGCATGTTGAAATCATAACATGGATGAGCTATGACCATTAAACATCATCTTCCTCATTAAAAACTAGTCAAAGAGAGTACAATAGTTGAATAATTTGGTCAAATCTCTCCATCCTAGAGTATAAGTGTAGGAGGGGATGTGAGAAGCACTCTAGCATTCAATCAATGCTTCCAGCTTGACCCTAGAAGACTTAGACAATTTAGTAGATCAAATCATATCATAATTTGATGTACTTTATTTTGGTCATGATTTTTGGAGAGACTCTATCATGTGTATATTCCTCCTTCTTTTCACATAATTAATTAAATTTCATGAACTTTCCATATCTTTTTCTATTATTTCTACCAACCATGATATGCATCATATTCTGTTTCTTGGAAATTATATAGATCATCAATGACACCCATCACATACATTATATCAAGTAAACATGAATACCTAGATTTTAATGGTGAAATTATAGTAGATTCTTTCTTAAGAAACTCCCATGAATTCCCACCAATATGATATTCCTCGTTGATAATATTTCCTAACTATCTTCAGATCACCTGATTTGTAGAAGGATTTATTGGAAAAAATATATGGTCCAAAGGGATAATGCTCTATTTTATACCACATTTGATAGGATTTGTTAGAGTAGATTGATATTTTCTAAGGCAATATGGTGGGCCTCACAAGCTCTTGTAGAATAAATAGTTATTTTTCTATATATTATGGTCTTTCATCTTGGTCGAAATATTTCTTTAGTTTAGGTTATTTTAGCTCAGACCTTCTATTTTTTAGTTTAGGTTATTTAATCTTGGACCTTCTATTTCTTTATTTTACGGTATTTTGGCTCAAAAAATCTATTTCTTTAGTTTATGGTTTTTTATCTCAAACTTGATATTTATTTAGTTTATGTTATTTTGGATCATACCTTTTATTTCAATAGTTTAGGGTATTTTAGCTTTGAACCATTATTTCTTTAGTTTAGGATCTTTTTTATTGGACATTATATCACATTAGTTTAGGGTTTTTAGCACAGATCTTTTATTGCTTTATTTTATGTTCTTTTAGCTCGAACCTTATATCACATTAGTTTAGGGTCTTTATATAATATCTTGTATTGATTTAATTTAGGTTCTTTTAGATCATACCTTATATTTATTTATTTTATTTTCTTTTATCTCAGACCTCATATTTAATTAGTTTAGGGTCTTTTTGCTCAGACCATATATCGGTTTCGCTTAGGGTCTTTTAACTCAAACCTGATATATGGTCATGGAATATGGTGTTGACATGTCCGAAATGACCCAAAAAATACTGATATTTTGGGTTCTTTCATGGTGTTATAGAAGCTTGAGAGGATCATAAATCCAATTTTTCAGATTGAAAATTTTGGTTAACAACCATAGGCATATATTGAGGAGCCATAGTCATACATGCAAAGTCAATAAAAGGGTCCCTTGAAGATGAGTATCCTTTACATGGGCTATAGAATATTTATGGAGGTAATATGGGTCGAGGGTCAAATACTAGGTATGGATGGTCTGCCTTGATAATTAGAATATCGATGATGTAAATCATAACCCAAAATTTTGAGTATATGAATATGGAATTGGGCAGAAATGTTGGGGATGACCCGTAACACTCTGAGATTTCAGGATCCACTGTGGTGTTTCTAGGGATCAAAATAATAAAAGATACTATCTTTCATAGAGGAGATGCCTTGAGTTGGTGGGTTAAGGACTTTATGCGTCAGTAGCATTGCCAAGAAAAATATTATCTCCCCTTATTTCTGAGGTACATGAATGGTCTATGAATGCTCAAATTTCCATATGATGAGGTAATGTAAGGATGAAAATCCATACCTGGAGGTTTTTGTCACCCAATGTCAATTTTATCTTATATTTTAAAGCTCAATCCCTTTTCCTGGTTGTTTTGAGTAATGAGGCATGGGCAAAAAAGGTTCGGGAATGGAGTGTCACATTCATTCTTTGAGAAAGGTACAAGATATGGTGACGTAGTGTCGAGGATGCCAAATCCTCTTAGATAGTTTTTCATAGAGATTGTAAATAATTTTCCAAAGTTCTTAGGTAGGAGGATGATATGGGACAATCATATCGAGAATGACCCAAAACACACTAGTATGATGGGTTTTGTTGCTGTGATGTCAGGGCTCATAAGGATCAAAAATCCCTTATCTAGAGTGATTCATTTGGTTAACAGCCATAGGCATGGATGCATGAGTCATAGGCATACACACAGAGTCAAGAAGAGGTTCATTGAAGTTGGGTATCCATTCCAAGGTATTTAGAATTTTTTGGTGATCCAAGGAACTCAAATGATGAATTTTGATTTCTGAAAGTGTAATATCCAAGAAGGGTTTGAGAACCCTAAATGTTTTTTCACCACCTAGAAATCATATTTTTATGGTAAGGATATTGGACAGGTTATTCCTATTAATTTTTCTCAAACAAGGGGTTTCATCGAGCATAGTTTGGGTTTTACTAAGGCGATAAATTAAACCTTTTGATCTTAATGTATTATTTATTTTCATCTCTATTTTTCCCTAAACTCAGGAGATGAATATTTTAGTGAGAAAAGACTTGAATTTTTCATAGGCCTCCCATTGTGGGATTTCAATCTATCATGTTTTATGCCTCATTCACTATAAGTTTAAGGTCCTATGATTTAGACCATTATAGGATATAGTTTATGGTCATACAGCTTTGAAAAAAGCATTGGCAGTTTATTTTCATGAAGTAAATTGACCTGATATGGGGGATGGTGCACTAGAGAATAATTAGGATACCTAGGGTGAGAGTACCACATCATATTTTTGAGTGGGGATGATAATATTTTAAATCGTGGATTGAGGCTCCATGGTCATGAGTAATGGTATGGGATAGATATACTGGGAGTAGTTTATATCACACTAAGGTGCTGAGTTTTTCCATGGTGATGTCAGGGATCACAAGGATCGAAATGTCAATTTTTCAGAGTGACACATTTGATTGAAAATCTTTGTCACATATTCAATAGACATAAGAATACATGAATAGTCTTGAAAAGTGTCCCTTGAAGTTTTATATCCTTTCCAAGGGTTATATAAGGGTTTTGGAAACCCAAAGTACCTAAAGCATGAAGTGTGGAATATAGATTGAAGCACTTTAAAAAAAGGTGGAAGAATCTCATACTCGGGATGAAAAAAATAAGGATCTTGTTGTCCCTTGATATGGTATAAAAAATGGGTTATTCTACTTATTTTATCATCATGTGGTGGGGAAGTTTTCAATGCAATTTAATTTCATGTGGTTAGGATATGGTCTTCCTGATGTGAAAATGGGAACTTTGGTTAGACCCAAGGATGAAAATCCAAGCTTCACTATATATTCTATGTCAATAGAAATAAATAAATACATATTTCTTGAAAATTTATGAATTTTAACGTCATGTGGTGAGTAAAAAGATAAAGTGATGTGAAATCATGGAAATGTTGTTGTTGGGCCCAAGGATGGATGTCTGGGTGTCACTATGTATCTCATGAGGATGTGAATCAATCCACACATAGTTATGAAGGGGTAATGAAGTTTAACATCATGTGGTGAGGACATGGGTACCCTGACATAAAATGTTAATATTGGAGATGGGCCCATGAATATAATTCTAGGTGTCTATACGTATACCGTAGTGATGGAAATCAATCCATACATAGTTCTGAAGGGAGTTATATGCATAGGTCCAACACATATGTAAATAGGGGGAATTTTTATATTTATCTATTATTATTGTTACTATAGATGGAAACCATGGTGTCACTACATATCCAATTTGGATTTGAATCAAATCACCTATAGTTATTGAATGAGAAACTCAAGCTTAACAGGTCTAGCCCTTATGGAAAGGTGGGAATTGTTTTCATTGATTATTGCAGTTGAGCCTATAATTAGAGACCTTGGAATCAATACATATCATGTGATGATAGGAATCAATCCAAAAATATTTTTTGAGGAACTATACAGTTTTATGTCATATGGAAAGCACATTAACTGTGTATTTTAACATCATGCAGCAATTACTCATTATGTGCCTTTTACCATCTTGAATTTAGGATTGTGATAGAACTGTCATGTTATTTCATTCCTTTTTAGGTAGGTAATCACTTACTGTAATTCCTAAGCTCGTGTGATCTATTCTTGGTGTGATAAATAAGTAATAACAAAGGTTCCTATCATCATGATGAGGCAGTTGAGGGTATGATAAGGATATTTTATACCATGTAGTGGCTAGACCAAGATAGATGATGGAGGCATCCCTATGCATCTCACTAAAAAATGAGAATGAAGTTTTACATTGTTATAGAATATATGTTCAGTTTAAAATCATGGAGAAAAGAAATTATCCATGCATTTTAACATATTTTGATAAGGAAAATCCTCATACAATTTATCATCATATAATTAGGAAAATATTCATATAGTTTATTATCATGTGGTTAGGATGATCTTCATACATTTTTTCATCATGTGGTCGGGATGAAGGATATCATTCAATTTAAAATATTTTTGTTAGGAATTTCTATGATTGATGAAAGTAATATAATGCATTTCTTGAGAAATATCACATTAGTGGGAGGTTTTATGCTCTCCTCATCTATGGTGTCCAATGAATTGGCTCAATTTTAATTGAACTTACATATTATATAAGTCCCCTATCATTTGGGTTAAAACTTTGGATGATTCTTCATCAGTTTCATAGGGGCTTTGAGAGCCAATAACAACTCTCCTTGAAGGAATCAATGGAGGAGACCCTTTTTATTGAAGGCCCATGAGATTCGATTCTAATGCATTTCTAGGTTGTGTAGTGTGCTCAAGCTATTCACATCAAGTCGCTCCAGTTTTTCCAGCCACATTTGTGATTTCTCGTCATCTAAGAGTTTTCTGGAAATTGATATTTAGAGAAAAGGTCATTGTACATCAAGAGGTAACACTATCTCAGTGCTATAAACCAATGAGTATGGTGTTTTCTGTGTGTCAGTACACATGGTGGTATGATAGGCCCATAGAGTATGGATAAGATTGTCTAGCTAGGAATTATTATCTTTTTTCACCATCTCCTAGAGTATACATGATAGAGTCTTATTGAAGGCCTATATCTATACATTTGCTAATGTATGACAGAAAAATGAATGATCGGACTCAATATTGTACTCCTGGTATAGTTTATTCAACTCTAAACCATAGAATTTGGTGTCATTGTACGTCAATATTGTGTGACGGACTCTTAACCTAGTGATAATATGGGACTTTATAAAGTTGATGATGTTTTTCATGACAACTATTTTTAGGGGTATTACCTCATCCCATTAGTAGAATAATTCTATAAGAGTATGGATGAACTTGAACTACATAGTTGGGCTTGGGGATATGGCCCCACAACATCCATTCCCCAAACGAAAAATGGCCAAGAATATTTAACTTTATACATCATTTTGGAGGATTATAGATGAAGTTTTCATGGATCTTGAATACATGAAATTTCATGGTGAATTCCATGGAGTCCTATATAATGGTTTTCCTGTAATATCCCAACCTCATGATTTGATGTGAGATCCTAGTCCCAGATTGATGGTAACCATAAGATATTTCATGTACTACCTCCATGATTGAAAAATATCTCCTTATTCTATGCATATGAGGTGGATTCCATCAAAAACACACTTGTAAAGGGATTTTTGTTCATTTTGACCATCCTCTATCGTGATATTCACTGCACAGCACTGAATCTATTCCCTTCTATATTGGTATATCGAGAGAGTATAATTTTTGGGATAAATGATTATGGGATCTATCAATTCATAGGTGGTCATTGGTTTAACATGCTCTAGGGTGGTGTTTACCTGATTTATTTCTTTCATATCATATACGATGATTGATGAGACCATTCTTTGATACGTTCTAGGGAATATTGCTTCCTCATAACCAGGGTTGGTTAGGTCAATGGCTACATTATCCAATGCATTGATGTGATCATTCTGTGATTGGGGAACATGATGCAACGTGTGATCAAAAAGGAACTCTTCTATTAGTCCCATTACATAGCCATTGAGAGGGTCGATTTATTCCTTTTTATTGGAATATTCACCATTTCTCTATTTTATCACTAGTTATAAATCTCCTTTGATATTAAAGTAGGTTAGGTGAATCTTTAGGGAAAATTACAAACTAGAAATGAGGTATTTTTATTCTACATCATTATTTGTGTAGACTTAGTATAGTGAGAAATATTAGGGAAAAACTAATATTTATGGAGAGACAAGTAAAATTCCTAATCTAACTTGATAGTGCCTTGGATTTTCCATTCTTATGCTAATGGGACACTAGGAGGCACCAAAGAAATACATCTCCCATGTCTAGGGAGCTTCATGGGAATTAAATACATCCATATATATAAGCTATGTGTCCTCTGGTGTATTTTTTAGAGAAGGATGTGTTGTCAAGAAATCATATAGGGATTGTTGTTTCACTAGATTTTATGATACATATTGTGTGTCATATTTCTGAAGAATGACCACTCATTAGGCTAAGTGCACTATCAATATAGGGAGGCCAAGGATGTACTTGGGAGGATCAATATGATAGACCAAATGGACATAATGTTGTTGTATGTAATGAATAAATTTTTTCACTAAAATATGAGTGTGAGGTAGTTCTTATTGACATCATAGTATCGGTTTTCAGTACCAAGAATAATATGGATGAGGTGGTGGAGAATATTCTCACTCCCCATAGCATTATTCGGTGTGGGGAGGGATCCTAGAAAGAGTTCCATGGTGTCCACATACAATATGACCGGCCTCCCTTACACCGAAGGTATCAAAATTAGTGGGTCATGAGAAACTACTTGAGAATTTTGAAGGCTTATTGATAGTCATCATCACATTGATAAGTGATTCACTTCTTCATTAGCCTGGCAAAGGGAAGAGCTTTGATGGAAAGGTTGTCTATGAATTACTAAATGTAATTGAGGTGTCCTTGGAGCCTCCTTAGTTATTTATTATTTATGGGGGTGACATTGCTAAAATAGTACTAGTCTTCTCATGGTCAACCTCGATGTCATGTTGGCATACCACAAAGCCAAGTAATCTTCCCTGATATTACCCAAAAAGTGCATTTCAGTGGATTCATCTTTAGAATATATTGGTGTAGTTTGTTAAAGCCCATTTGAAGGTTCTTGAGTTGATCACATCACTAACATAATTTGAAAACCAGGTCCTCAACATAACATTTATCTATATTTACCAAGAATACATTAAAGATGTGATGCATGGTGTTTTCATATTTATCGCCATCATTATTTAATCTAAAGGGTATGACATTATAATAGAATATATCCTAAGTTGATCTTAAGTCCATGGATTCCTCATCTTTAAGTTCCATCAATATTTGGTTGTACCCTGAACACCTCTTCATGTTGGAAAGGTCATGGAAGCCAGTAGTTGCATCGATTAAGAGTTATGTGATTGGAAATGGGAATACTAACTTTGGGAAATGTCGATCGAGGTCTCTAAAATCAATGCATCCCCAAATATTCCAATTATTTTTATTTAATGGGATGATATTATCAATCCATATTGGGTATTTCAATTCTCATAAATTGTTTTATTTGATAAATTTGTCAAATTATACCTCTACATTGGTGACATGAGTTGGGTTCATCCTCATTTATTCCTACTTGAAGCCTTGATGCTCATTAGGTAGGATGAGAAGGTGTATAGCCACATCTGGATTCAATTAAGGCATTTCTATATAATTATTAGAAAACATATATCTATGTAGATTTTTAAATTTTATGTACATATATTTCTTTTTGAGGGGCATGGAGGCACAAATTAGAGTAGGTCGCAGGTCATCTTTCATTCCCATATGTATCTGTATGAGATCATTTATGGTGGTGGAGACACCTTCCTCGAATGTGGGAGTATTATTCCTAATGTCATTCTCATCCTCTTCCACTTATGAGTCTGTGGTGGAATCATCAGATGAAGATGGAAATATAGGGGATTCTTTGTCACTATCATGGTGACGGTGGCCATGAGAAGGGACGTTATCTTCCCCTATTTCTTAAGTCATGGTAGAGAGATACCAGAACTAATTTTCTTTTACAATATCATTGGGGATATGAGGGGCTTGGACTAATGGGAGTAAATATGATACATCAACTAGATTTATGGGGAGTACATAATCAACATCGAGCATACTCCAGTGATCCACATGGGTGGTCCCCAAGCCATTGAGGGCTGCAATATGTGTTTCATCATCTGTCATTGGTTTCTTGCCTCCCCTTTTTTAGAAATTTTCTTCAGCATATATGGATCCTCAATGTAGGATCGAAATAATGATTTAGATTCTCAATATACAAGAGGGGTGAATTGTATACTTTGAAAATTCTTTTGGAACCTTTAAATATGGTTAAAACTTTCTATTGTTTAACAGAGGTCAACAAGGTAAATTAACAAGACCTCTTAATTAAAAAAACATTCTAGATTCCAGAAATATGGTTCCGGAAAAGAAACATACGAAAAATTTAAAAGGAAAAAGATTCTACCTTAAAGCATATATAATCTTACTAATCAGGGTATACAAGTATAATAAAATATAAGATAGTTATACTTTCCTTAATAATCAAAATACAGCTGAAAATAAACTTGAAAAAATACAAGTAACAAGTAAGAAATCCTTTAACCTAGAGAGTAGGGTATCCAACAACCTTGGATAAAGTTCCCTTCATTTATACTTTCAAGAAAGTTTGTCTTACCCACACCAAGGTAAGCCCTCGATAAGAATATCGGAGTCTATTTTTCTATCCTCGTAAGCCCTCAAACTTCAAGGTAGTCAGAACTTCTATCTTCTTTATCAAGGAAGTCTTTGAACTTTAAGGTATTCGACACGTCTTTCTTCCTATCCCCAAAAGACGTTGATTGTACAAAGCAACAATCGGAATCACGTGAAGCAATCTGAACAAGATGTTCAGTACACACAAAGCATGAGAGTCTCTCTCTCATGAGATCACTTCAGCAACATGTAATATCTAGAGTTGTAGAATAGTCATCATCATTGTGGGCTCGTTCAAATGAGATCCTATTTATTTTCACATTTCCAATGGTTGGATCCCTCCTCCAATGGTTATATTTTTTCTTGAATCCTTAAGGGACCTATACATGTGTAACTCAAACAACAGTTGGTTAGAAACAGAATGCACGACATCGATTCATAACTTTAACAAGTATAAGAAAAATAGGGTTTCTCAAACAAATTTATTTTTTGGATTCTAAGGAAAGATAAAGTTTGGAGTCTAATAGTAAAACATTTGGAGTCTATATTACATGGATATTTGGATTTTTTTCCAAGGAATTTGGAATCAATGTTCTATGGAATTCAGAGTCTAAATTCTACTGAATTCGGAGTCTTAATTATAAGGAATTTAGAGTATAAATTATATGGAATTAGGAACCTAAATTCTAAGTAATTCAAAGTTAGAGTTATAAGGAATTTGGAACCTGAATTCTAAGGAATTTATAGCCTCAATTTCAAAGAGTTCGGAGTCTAAATTTCATAGAATTCAGAGTCTGAATTTTTGGGAATTCGGAGTTTGAATTTCAGAGAATTCAGAGTCTGAATTTTAGAGACTTTGGAATCAGAATTTGGATCCTAAAAATAGAATACTCTATATCTAAGTACTTATATAATTTTGAGGTTTTAGATGTGAAACTGAATTTTACACTTAAGAATAAAAATATTTAGATTTAGAGAGACTAAAATATGAACAATGAAATATAGTTAAGGTAAATTTTTCTTGGGGAAGGAAAATTTTCCATATTAAGGAAAAACATTAGGGAATAAAATTTTCTTTAAGATAAAGTGTTTGTGATTTTCAAAACACAGGGGAATGTAAAAGTCATAAGGAAACCTTATTGACTACAAAATCTCCAAATTTTAGGAAATCACAAACATCCTTACTAAAAAGAATATCAGGACTTTGAAATTTTTATGATCTTGAAACAAACTTCTCTCCCTTTACTTAAGGATCATAATGAATATGATTTACTCCTCCTTAAGCTTTGAGATCCCTAAGGATCGTATTCTTGATTTCCTGAATGAGATTTTACATTTTATTTCATATGAAAATATTTATGATAAATACTCCCCCTTGGATGAACTGCCCCTTAGGAAAATTTCTTCAATACTTAGTATTCTTTTGGACATTCATTTCTCCCCCTTTGGGATTTTCAAAAAGGAATAAAGGGAATGGAAAAGCAAATATGGTACCTGAAATATTAGTACTAAAAAACCAAAAATATGAAGTTCCATAAGAATTTCATTAATATTGAAATAATTTGTACAATAATAAAATTAAACAAAATATTGAATTTTTAATGAAATTAACCTTCCTTTACTTTCAGAATCAGCTTATTCACAATAGTCTTAAGCTTCTTTAGTTCCTTGTGATCATATTCCATGCACTTGAGTAGATGATCTTGATCTTCACTTTTATTTTCTAAGGCCTTAATTTTTTCATCCTGAGCCTTAAGCATATCGGTCTGAGTCTTCAAGGATTATTCTTGTTTAGAAAGTTTTTCCCCAAGCTCAATTATAAGATCCCGTTACCTATTCAAACTTTGAGAAACTGAATACAATTTCTCATTCATATCTTTTACTTCTTACTTCCAAGGAGCTTCTTCAAGAGATATATTTTTCCTCAAAAGACTTATTGAGATCTTTTAACTTAGCATCCTCGGTTTCAAAATCATCCTTGAAATTATGTTTAAACTCATCAATATTTCTCATCTCTTAAATAGTTTTACTTGACCAACTAGTCATCTTATTGCAAGATCTTTTATGGGCTTCATGATTAATGAAAAAAGTTTTGAAATCAACCTTTAGTTTGAAAAAATTATCCATCACCATGGATTCTGAATATGTTTTCTTATTTAAGGAATGATGAAGAGTTTTGCACCTTGAATCTATGGTTGGAAATAACAAAATAGTACCAACAACCTTCTTCAAAGACTGAATAACAAATTCATCACCAAGAGAATATGGTTCTGAATTCTAATACTTTGAAGATGAGGATTATTTCTCGAGCACAATAGATTTATTCTTTGATGAAGCATCTGCATCTTTCTTACAAACCAAAGACTTGGTAAGAGTATCAGCCATCACATGTTTACCCATATCTTTTTTTGAAATTATCTTATCATATTTTGGTGATTCATGCTCACTTTTTGATAGCTCAACAATTTTATCTTCATAAAAATTTTCCTTCTCACCTTCTACATGAAGTTCTACTTGATGAATAATATCATGATTACTAAATTCTTCCTGAAATTTCTTATTAACTTATTAGTAATCATTTTTATCCTTTCTAGGTGTATCGGGTTTAGAATATTTGACTCCAAAAGTTCGGACAAACAACTTCTCAAAAGGACTTTCCTTCTCATTATAATCTTCCAATTTTCATATCACGTCATCAGTGTCACAACTTCCTTATTATTTTTATTCATCCACTTCTTGTTCTACTTCTTTCTCAAATTCATCTTCTTCTTCTATTTATACTTATTCTTCTTTTTCTTCTTCTTGATGTGGTTCCAGAATCAACAACTTCTTTCCCGGAGTCACTGGTAGTAATTCTTTGAAAAATGATTCTGGTATAGGAATATTCTTGGAGGCTTTTTCAACAGCCTGAAGAATAGATTGAACGATTTCAGCTTCAGAAAATATCTTTTTCTGTTTATTTTCTTTCTCTTATTTCTCAATGTCTTCAGCAGCTTTCATCTTTAGGGACTTTGCCTCGTCAGGATCAAAGATAAACATAGGATCCACTTATTTGTAGTTTTTCTTGTCTTCTCTCAACTTAACCACTACTTCATCAAGATAGGATTTTTTATTCTTCGGTTTTGGAGTTGCAGACTGAATTTCCTTAGAAACAAAAACTTTTTCTATCTCTTGGATTTCCTTCACTTTCCTCTTCCTTCCACCTTTCTTGGAGGTTTCAGCTACAAAATATTTCTTAGATAAAGCATCATCCTTTTCATTTGATAAATTATAAAACTCCTAGGATTCACTAGAAAATCTAATTTTCAGTTTCCTTAGAGTGTCATTTCTTAGCAACATTACCCTGAAATTTATTGACTTTGATTTGTAGGAAATTTTTATTGAGTGAAAACAATAAACAATGATCTCTGATAGGATTTTCGGATACATGATAATCTGGGACTTTGGATTCCCATTCTTGATATTCTCAATCGTAACCAAAATATACTTAATTAGATTCACCTTCCTGAGGTTCACTAAGAAATCTAAAACATACATATCACTTTTCTTCATAGTATCTTTATCTCCATTCCTCTTAATGATAAATCCTTGACCCCAATGTTCTAGAATCCGAAAATTTGTAGAAAGATGAAGAATCTTCAGAGTATTAACTCCAAACAAACCGAGGAACTCCATGGAATTTTCCTTATCAAAACTTCCTATATCATTAGGTAACTTATGTGAAAAAATTCAGCTACTCCTTCATAAGGTATTTCAATTAAACTAGCTGACTTAGAATAAGAAAGATAATAATTCTTACGATAACTCTTGAAAGAAATTTTTTTCCCCTTTATTTAAAAAAGATACAGATTCATAAAACTCCACTAGCAACTCTGAAATCATTAGATCCTCTTCCCTAGGTTTCGATATAGCTATACTCTCCCATCCATTTATCTTGATGTTCTTTGAGATGATTAAATCATACTTACTAAAGAAGTATGGGTCTACCAACCTTTCACTATAAATACGCCATTCAGATATTTCCTTTATGGTTGACATTTTTTTAGGAGGAGAGGATTCTTTAGACATTAGAAACTAAGGAAGACCAGAGAAATTTGAAACAGTCTTAAGTAGGAAGGGCAGAGCTTTAGCATGGAAGGTCTTGGGGTTCGATGTGGGATAAACATTGCGGGGTACTTTATATAGTCAATTGAAGCGATGGTTCGACTTCCCGAATTGATCCAATGATTGAAAACTTTTTGAGAAGATATTACATTATAGATGATATCCGAAGAAGTATTTTGATAGATTCGAATCTATTGAGGTTTTGAAGAAAAACATTCGGATTTAAGGAAAAGTAAATCCGATAATTTTGAAAACAAAATGAAAATTCCAATAGGTAAAAGATGATTACTAAAATTTAGGAAAGGAAACTTACCTTTTATATTTCTAGGAATATTATTCGTAATAAGGAAAATTCATCTTGAAGAACATTAGATTCCAAAATTATTGATTAAAAAAATTTATATTACAAAAGAAAAAAATTATATTAAGAAAAAAATTAGATTAAGAAAATTTTAGATTATGAAATAATAAGATTACGAAAAAATATATATTGGGAAAAAAAATTAAAATTACGTAAAATTTACCTGTTAAAATTTCAACTAACAAGAAAATATACTCCCCCTATTAAAAGGAGTTGGTTATGGTAAATAGATAGGTTTCAACCTGAAGTTAATAAAGAAAATTACCTAATTGTTATCATTCCTAACTTCTGTTTAATGTATTCAAATCTATTGGATGATAAATATTTTATGAAAATATCAACAAGATGGTATTACATTCCGATAAATTGAAGAATGATATCTCATTTTTGTGTGTGATCCCTAAGAAATTGATGCCTAATATCTATGTGTTTTGCACTAGAGTGATGTGGAAGGTTTTTTATTAAGGCAATGGAACTAGTATTATCACACAAAATTAGTGTGTTGGTAAAACTCATACCATAGTCTGTGAGTGTTTGTTTCATCCACAATACTTGATCACAACAACTTCCAACTGCTACATATTCAACTTTAGCGGTGAAAAGTAATACTAAGTCTTGCTTTTTGTGTGACCAAGAAACTAATGAATCTCCTATGAAATTACAGGTTCCATATGTACTTTTCCTATCCATTATACATCCACCAAAGTAGGCATATGAAAAACCTTTTAAAACAAAATCATTTCCAGAAGTATAAAATAGTCCTAGATCCATGGTTTCCTTTAAGTAGTGAAAAATATTTTTCACTACCTTGAAATGAGATTCCTTAGGATTGGAATGATACCGTCCACATAAGCATACACAAAATTTTAATTCTTGATGACTAGTTTTCAAGTAATGTAGACTTCCTATCATACCTCTAAAAGATGTTTGATCTACTGGTTTCCTAGCTTCATCAAGATCAAGTGAATTTGAGGTACCAATGGGAGTACTTATACTCTTAGTGTTGTTATATCCATACTTTTTAAGAAGATATTTAATATAATTATGTTGGGATATATAGTTTCCTTCTGGTTTTTGAGAAATTTGATAACCAATGAAAAATTTTAACTCACCCATCATACTCATTCCGAACTCAGATTTCATTAGATTCGCAAAGAAATCAGTTAAAGATTTCTGATTTGAACCAAATATAATGTCATCAACATAAATTTGAAAAATCAAAACATTTTTTTATCTTTATTTTTAAAAAGGTTTGGATCATCATTTCCCTTACCATAATTGTTTTGAAGTAAATATCATGTAAGTCTATCATACTTGGCTCTTGGGTCTTGTGTAAGTCCATATAAAGCTTTGGTAAGTTTAAAAACTTGTTCAGGATGTTTTGTATCTTCAAAACCAGGAGGGTTTTCAACAAAAAATTCCTCTTGAACATAACCATTAAGGAAAGAGCATTTAACATCCATTTGGAAAATTTTGAAATTAAAGAATGATTCAAAGGTAAGTAAAATACGAATAGATTCATGTCTGGATACTAAAGGATAGGTTTCTTCATAGACTATTCTTTCTTGTTGATTATATCCTTTAGAAACCAATCTAGCTTTATTTCATACTATGATTCAATTTTCATCACACTTATTTCTAAAGACCCTTGTTACTCCAATAAGAGACGTTTCCTTAGGTCTTTTAACCATGTTCCGGACATTATTCCTTTCAAATTCATTTATCTCATCTTGCATATATTTCATCCAAACATCATCCCCTAAATATTTATAAGTACTTTTTTTATAGTTGTAAAAGGAAAGCTAGATGTTCTATTTATTTTCTTAAGGAACTTATAGTCCTTATAGGTTGATTTACATCACCAATGATATTATCACTGGGATGTTTCTTAAAAAACAACTGATTTGGGTTTTGTAAAACATGTTCATCAACGTATGGTAAGAAGTCTTATGGGGTAAATGATTCAAAAACATTTTCTTGAAAAAATTCCTTATCAGAATGATCTTTTATCAAGGTTTTATAATTAGTTCTTGAAAACACATATGAAGATATAGGTTGAGGATGTTTAAAAACAAAAGGATTAGTTTAATCAAATTTAACATGTATTGTTTCTTCAACAGTACAAGTATTTTTATTGAAAACTCTATAATCCTTAGAAGATGTAGAGTAGCCTAAGAAAATTATTTCATCATATTTTGGTGAAAATTTGTGTAGATTATCTTTAGTATTCCGAATGAATACCTTGCAACTAAAAACCTTCAAGTAGGAAAGTCTAGGTATTCTACCATTCCATAACTCATAAGAAGTTTTATTAAGAAAAGGTCTAATCAAAAAATTATTTATAGTATAGCAAAAAGTACTTATAGCTTCAGCCCAAAAATTATTGGCTACCAAATATTCACTCAACATGGTTCTTGTTATCTCTTGAATAATTCTATTTATTCTTTCAACAACACCATTTTGTGGAGGTGTTCTTGGTGCTGAGAAGTTATGAGTATTGCCTTTTCTACTAAAAAAAGTTTCAAAATCAGAATTTTGAAATTCTCCTCCATGATCACTATGAATGGTTATCAATGAAATGTTTTTCTCATTTTTTACTTGGGCTCTAAAAATTTTTAAATAAGAAAAAGATTCATATTTCTTTGCTAGAAAATAGACCCATGTAAATCTAGTGTAATCATAAACTAAGAAAAATACATAATATTTTACTCTAATTCTTCCAGTTTGTGTTGGACCAAAAAGATCCATATACACCAACTATAATGTATTAGTGGTTGATACATCATCCACTGATTTAAAACTTTATTTATGTTGCTTTACATATTGAAAAGGATCAGAAACTTTTGAAGAATTAAATCAAAGCTCTGGTAGATCCTTAACTAGTATTTTCTTAGAGAGTTTTCATAGGTTACTAAGGTTACAGTGTCCTAACCTTTAATTCCATAACCAAGAATGATCTTACATTGCACTAATATAGGTTATATCCTGGCTCCTAAGGTCTTCTAAGTTTAGTGTGTAAACATTCCATTTCCTATGGGAAAAAAGAATAAACTCTTCCTTGGAATTATGTACTAAACACTTTTCATTCCTAAAATTCACAATGTAACCTTCATCACATAATTGACTTATGCTAATAAGGTTGTGATTAATACTTTTAATAAATAAAAAATTTGAAATCAATTATTTTCCAAGAAGAACAATGTTACCTATACCAATAATTTCTCCCTGAGCATTATCTCTAAAAGTTACTTTTCCTCCATTCGTCTTGATAAGATTTTCAAATAAGTTTTTGTTACTAGTCATATGCTAGGAACATCCACTGTCCATGTACCAAGTATTATTGTTGGTAACTTATTTTCTTTCCTGAAAATAAGAGTGGTAGACTTTCGAAACCCAAACTTTATTATATCCAGAAACTTCAGAAAGAAAAATTTTAGGAATCCACATTTTCTTTGAGAAATAAGCTTTATAAAAACCTAAATATTGAGTTTTTTTTAAGAAATTTTTTTTGCTCGATGCCCACCACACTGAAATTTAGCGCAGAATGGAGAACTTTGAGGAACAAAATAATTATTACTAAAAACGGTTTTGAATGAGTATAACCAAATACAAAATTATTCTTTAGAGGTGGAATTTTGGAATACATCTTATCAATGTTTTCCTTATGTATTTTAAAGTTTGAAAAACACTTCCGTAAGGAAAATATTTCTGAATTTATCTTAATAACTAAGTTTTTATCCTCAAAAACATTAGTTTTAGCACTAGAGTTAGTCTCAAAAAAAAATTCTTAAAAATTAATTTTTCTAGATCCTTAGATATTTTATCCTTCTGAGAATTAACATCCTCAAGGGTTTTTGAAATAGTTTCAAAATCATAAATTTTCATATCAAGATCTTTAAAAAGATATTATACTTATTTAGTAAGAATACAAATTCTAGAATTTTCCTTATAAATATTTTTATTGACGTTAGAATTTTCATTCTCAAGGAGCTTAGCAAACCTACAGACTTATTCATAAGTTGGTAAAGTATTATATTCATTAGAATAAGATTATTTATCTGAGGATTCATTATATTTACTGTCACTATAATTAGCATTCAAGGATACATTGGTTATGGATTCAGGATTGTGTACCATATCCATTAAACAATGATTTTCAATAGGTAGCTGGGCTAATAGACCATGATTCTTCTGTCTAGAAGATTCATACATTGAGTATTCTTCAGAAAAGTCACCACCACTGGAACTCCAGTTTTCATTGGCTTTCAATAATTTGTTATATTTATCCTTGTATTACTTCTTTATATTCCTCTCAGAATGCTTTTCCTTTCTATCTTTTCTCTTAAGCATGGGACAATTTGGCCTTATATTCCCTGCTCTTTTGCATTTATAGTAAGTGACTTCTGAGTCTTTCTTGTCATTTCTTTCCTTCTTCTTATATCTAAATTGAAGGTTCTTCTATCCAAAAATCTTGTTCATCCTTCGAAAAGTATTGGCTAACTCATTTTTTGAACATTGACTTCCACTAGATTCAAATTGAATAATAGTCCTCTTAGATTTGGATCTTGTAACTCTCTCAGGAGTTCTAGATTTCATATGATTTGAAGTATTTTTAAAAGCAACACTTCCATTTCCATGCTTCTTTTTATTTAGATTAGCATCTCTTTTCATTATTGTCTCATGTTGAAGAAGGGTTCCAAAACACTCATCAAGAGTAATCTGTGAGACATTCTTATTCTCATCAGAAGTTGTTCTCTTTGACTCCCACTCATTAGGTATGATATCTAAAATCTTTTCCACAAGTGCCTCATCATCTAAACCTTTTTCACCCATGGAATGTAAACTATTAACAATGTTCATAAACCTTTGTTGTACCTTGCACACTGGTTCTCCATAAGGAAAGAAGAAACCATGATACTCAGCTCTAAGCATAGCTTTTCTAGTTTGATAACTTTGGAAGTTCCAAAGTGAGTTACTTTAAGATTCTTCCAAATACAATTTGCAGCTTCACAATAAGATATATGGCTATATATATTCCTTGTCATGGAACAGAAAAATGTATTGCATACCTTATAATTAAGTAGATATACTGACTTTTCTTGACTAGTAAAAGTTCTGACTTCCATATCAGGAATCTTGTAATCTCTAGTAATCATAACAAGGTTGTGCACTCCAGTGTTAATAAAAAAAGTCTTCATATGATCTCTCCAATATTCATTATCATTCCAATCAAATATAGGTGGTCTAGTTTGATTAAGATTGTCAATTGAACCAACATTCATTCTTGCCATCTCCAAGAAAATATCTTTCCATAGAATCTCTTTAGTAATAAATGTTTGTAAACAATGGTAAAAATCCTAAGAAAGGAAAAAATATAGGACAAAGAAAACTGAGCAAGAAAACATATATGTGAATATAATTATTTTAGAGACCTCCTTTGATTCCAATTTTAGGATCAAAATAATGATGTAGATGCTCAATATACAAGGGGGGTGAATTGTATACTTTAAAAATACCTTTGGAACCTTTAAAGTTGGTTAAAACTTTCTATTGTTTAACAGAGTTAAACAAGGTAAATTCACAAGACCTATTAGTTCTAAAAACTTTCTAGATTCTAGAAATATGGTTCAAAAAATTAAACTTAAGAAAAGTTTACAAGGAAAATGATTCTACCTTAAAGCATATAGAATCTTACTAATCAGATTATACAAGTATAAGAAAGTTTAAGATAGTTATACATTCCTTAATAATCAAAATGCAGTGGAAAACAAACTTGAAACAATTTGTGTAATAGGTAAGAAATATTTTAACCCAAAGAGTAGGGTATCCAACAACCTTGGATAAAGGTCCGTTGATTTATACTTTCAAGAAATTTTTTCTTACCCACACCAGGGTAAGGCCTCGATAAAAATATCGGAGTCTATCTTGCTATCCCCACAAGACCTTGAACATCAAGGTAGTCAGTACCTCTATCTTTATTATCAAAGAAGTCCTCAAACTTTAAGGTATTCAACAACTCTGTCTTCCTATCCCCAAAAGCCCTCAATTGTACACAACAGCAATCAGAGTTGCACAAACCAATCTGAATAAGATGTTAAGTATGCATAAAGAATGATAGTATCTCTCTCTAGAAATCACTTTAGCAGCATGTAATATCTAGAGTTTTAGAACAGTCATCATCATTATGGGCACATTCAAATGAGCTCCTATTTATAGGCACATTTCCAATAGTTGGCTCTCCCCTCCAATGATCATATTTTTTCTTGAATCTCAGAGGGAACTATACACGTGTCACTCAAAAAATGGTTAGTTAGAAACAGAATGCATGACATCGTTTCATAACTTTAACATGTATAAGTAAAATATGGTTGCTCAACAAAATTTATTTTTCGGATTCTATGGAAAAACAAAGTTCGGAGTCTAAGAGGAAAACATTTGGAGTCAATGTTACATGGATATTCGGATTCTATTATCTAAGGACTTCAGAAATAGAATTCTGAGGAATTCTGAGTCTAAATTATAAAGAATTTAGAACCAGAATTATAAGGAATTCAGATTCTGAATTCTAAGAAATTTGGAGTATGAATTGTAATGAATTAGGATTCTGAATTATAAGGATTTCAGAACCAGAATTCTAAGGAATTCAGAGTCTGAGTTCTAAGGAATTCAGAACCTAAATTCTAAGTAATTCGGAGTCCGAATTTCAGAGAATTCGGAGTCTGAATTTCAGAGAATTTGGACTCTGAATTTTAGGGAATTTGGAGTCTGAATTTTAGGGAATTCAGAGTCTGAATTTCAGAGAATTTGGAGTTTTAATTTCACAGAATTCAGAATCTAAATTTGGATCCTGAAAACAAAATACTATATATCTACGTATTTATAGAATTTTGAGGTTTTAGATGTGAAACTGAATTTTACACTTAGTAATAAAAGGATTTATATTTAGAGAGACTAAAATATGAACAATAAAAAATTGGTAAGGTTAAATTTCCTTGGGGAAAGAAAATTTTACTTATTAAGGAAAAAGTTTAGGGAATAAAATTTGCCTTAAGATAAAGTTTTTGTGATTTTCAAAACATAGTGTAGTGGAAAAGTCATAAGTAAACCTTATTTAATTAACACTCAAGTATCAAAAGGGGCACTATCACAATTCAATATGTCAACCTTTCCATCAATTGGGTACTTCACACACTAATGGAATGTTGAAGGTACCTTTAATTGGATTTGGAGGAGGGGCCTTCTAAGTAAGACTTTATATGTACTTCCTTACCAGATAACTATAAACATAGTGTTATATGTGAGTTATCCAAACTGATATGGGAGTTTTATATTTCCAATAGTTCTTTTATTATGCTTATCATACTCTTGAATGGTCATATTTGTGGGATATAGGTTCTATTTTCTATATACAAAAATTTAGAGAGTTTAAACTGGGATAAGATTGATCCTAAAACCATTATCAATCAGATCCATTTGGACATCAACATTATGGAGTCTTCCTAAAACATATAGGGCCATGATGTTCCCTTGGAGGAAATCTTCTAGATCCTGGTCAGTGAACGAGATGGTGGTAAGGAATTCTGTTGGCACTGTCTCCACTCGATATACTTTAGATGAAAGGACTTCTATATCGATCTTCTGTGGGATCTAGAGGGCTTCAATAAGTGCCTCCCAAAGTTATTTTGAAAGATAAAGTGAACCCAGTAATGAGATATTGGCTACAAATATTTCCATCTATTTTAAAATGTTGTACTTTTATGCTATATGTTTTGGATTTCCAAGGTGGGATTTCTCTATGATGTGTGACTTAAGAGCTAATTATTTTGTGGTCAACAGTCCTGGTTCTTTTACAAAGGTTGTGATAGCATCCACTTCTAGTGGAATAGGTTGTTTCGGCCTTCCCCATTGTCTAGGATGATCAGATAATCGAACCCTCACTAGGTGGTAATGTAAGAAAATTGGGTGTGGATGACTTTTGGAGGGTTCGGAGACACCTTAATTCCTTTGATGGGTTTTCTGGAATTTCTTCTATTGGGTATTAGTTAAATATATGTCCTCTGTAGGGATGTGACCAAAATATTGGATTCGACCATGCCGATGTTGTCCCATGTATCCCCAGTTCCTTTGGATGTGGCCTCTTGTTCCCAAGTTATATGTTGGGAACTCATATTTTGAGTATTTTCCATCATTAGATATGGGGTATGAAAATTTTATCATGTTTAAAAAACCAAATATGAGCTCTTAGTAAAATAAGTATTCCATTTTGTGGGGTGTTCCCCATGTTTTTAATTTCATAGGGAAGAAATATGCAAGAGTTAATGCTTGAGTTGGAGAATAATATGACTCTTCCCCTTCTATTTATTCCTTCTTCTAGTGGTCACACACACCTTTGGGAGACATATTTTATGTTACCTCTTTAGGTGGTGGAGCTATTTTGGGTATGTGCAGCTGTACTATTAGGGTGGCATGAGCTCGATCAAACGTTTTCTGAGTATTCCAATTTTCAAACATTCATGCCTGACCGAAAATTTTTCCAACCATCTTCTTCTTTTAAATAGACAATGGTTATACAGGATACCTACTATAGAGATTTTCTAACACCACCTATCTAGAATCGACAATCTCTGAAATTATATATTTTAAGAGGAAGCAGTCTAGGATATTATGACCTAGCCTTCTATGGTAAGGGACGCATTCAAGATTGTTGGTGAGGATGACCTCATCAGGCTTACAAGGATATGGAAGACTGATCAGGTTATTGTCTATGTCTACCAAGAAATAACCTAGAAATTTCTCATTCGAGAAGGAGTATGTATTGTTTATCTATTCCCAAAATCCTGGGCAACCTTGACCTCTCTGTGCTTCTGGTCGAGGGAAACACTATGTTTGACACCACTTGACAGGAGGTGTTGGGTAGTTTGTACCCTACTAGAAGCTTGAATGTTTATTTTCACTGGATTGAGAGTGAAATATATAGCATATTATTTTCCCAACCATTTCCCATATGTTGGGGGAATGAGTCCAGATTTAGATCAGGTTTTTGAATGGATTATTCCAAATGTTGTGTAATTTCTACAAACTTATGTAATCCACCTAGATTATTTATTGAAATTAGAGGCATATCCAACTCATCCTTGGGATTTTATATACATATTTATATTAGCTTATCCTGTAATAGATGGATGCTGAGAAAATTGGTTAAACCTCTAAACCTTTCTATGAAATCAGACACCCTCTCATTTTTTCATTTCTTATAGTTTTCTAGGTCGACTATTTTCATTTTTCTCAATATAAAGATTAACTGGTAAAGGAACTGATGATGAAGGTATTCCCATCTTGTAATGAATCATATTAGTAGAATGGTGTACCAAAAAAAGGCTAGACCTATCAAATTTTATATAAAACACCTTATATTTGTTGACTCATATTGATCTTGAGGTCCCATCATCGGCCTGTATTAGGATACAAAGTGTGTGAGATGTTGTTCGTGGTATCCCACACCATCAAAGGTAGAGAAGGTAATGTTTCTAAAATTGGGTGGAGGAAAAGTATCATCCACCCTGTTGGTATATGAATTTTTCATAGGCTAAATAGGTGTACTTCTCCCTTCCATGGCTTCCATTCGAGTATCCAGGGACTTGATCATGTTATGTAGCTCTAAGGGAACTATCATATGATCCTTCTCTCATCCACAAGGAGTAGTTAGGGGTTGATGAGGTGGTCCTACCATATTCTATCACTAATTCTCATTTTGTCCTAGTAATAAATTATTACCTTGGAAAGGGAGCGGCTATCACCACAATAGAGGAAATTCACGATCATTTTCAAATTCTTTATCTATGTAGATTGGATTCCTGAATCCGGAGAAATTTGTATGCTCGGATGTCACTTTTACTAGAGTATTAGATGTTATGGGAGGAAATATATCCACCTCATCCTGAATATGATGCCAATTGGGGATATTCCCCCTGATTAACTCCTCTTTGAGTTGTCATAGGGTTTTTATTTCACTCTCATTATAGCACCCCTCCTTTTATCACATAAACTTTCATTTCATTATACAAAACTGAGGATCTTTAAGGTCTAGTGTCTTGGAAACCGGGAACATAATACATGAAAACATAAAACATTCTTCTTAAACACTTGAAAGGCTTATCCTTATGTTAATCCTAGGTTCATTACTACATCTCATAACCTAGGGACATACATCAAAAGAAAGGGTGAGCTGAAAACTTAGTAAGGGAAGCAAGGTGAAATATTTAACATGTGAACTCGAGATAGATCAATAAATTCATGAAAAAGAACATTAAGGCATGATAAATAAATCACAAGGAATATCATAATAAAAATAATGTATTTTATAACATGAATATGTGGCTACAAAATTTAACATAGACAATCATTTCTGTTTCACCAAGGTCCATCCCCAAGGTTTCATTAAAAATTACCAAGGTTATTCACAAAGGCGTCGTTAAAAATTGTCATCTCTAGAGATTAAGTCTTTACCCAATGAATTGGAGCGTTATCAGATAGCACCATTAAATTTTCCTATAGTATCATGTGAGCCATATATATCATCATAAAAAATTTCATAAATAACCCATTTATCATAAAATAAATGGGTTTACTTTCATAGTCATTACATTTTAAAAACTTATTTAAAGACGTGATCTTTATGTCACTTTAAACCCACGGAAAAAGGAAAGTGGGTCTCATGTATGTAAATACTAGAATTAAAATAGAAAATTTTGATATATATTTGAATACCCCTGTAGAAGAAAGAACTTTGAGTATTCACTTAATAAAATAAAATAATTCGAAAAAAGAGAAAGACATTTTGAGACGAAAATTCTGCGGCATAACGGCTATGATACAGGGTTTTAGAAAACACTGAAAAGAGAGGGGAAATGGGTCACACACTCATAAATTATACATAAAATATTAGGGGAACAGAATATAAAGTATTTAAGAACATGGTAATGAAATTTTAATGATATACCATATGAAACAAATAACTTTAAAGGAAGACAAAAATAAGATTTCTCTTTTGAAAATTCAGCAGCCTAACGGTGTCAGTTAAAACATCAAAGAAAATGAATTGAAGAGATAAAATAGGGTCTCTCATCATATGAAAATAAAATATCAGTATGATAGATATAGAGATTATACCCAAAAAAAATAAAAAAAGTAACTTGAAATACTTGACATGAAAATAGAGCTTGAAAACGAGAAGGTTGAAAGAATCCATTAAAAATTCGGCAGCCTAACGGCGCCACTTAAGACATCAAAATACTGAATTGAAGAGATAAAATTGGGTCTCTCATCATATGAACAAAAAATATCAGTATGATAGATATAGATATAATACCCCCAAAAAATAAAAAGTAACTTGAAATACTTGACATGAAAATAGAACTTGAAAACGAGAAGGGTGAAAGAATCCCTTAAAAATTCGGCAGCCTAACAACGCCACTTAAAACATCAAAATACTGAATTGAATATATCAAATAGGTTCTCTCGTCATATGAACATAAAATATCAGTATGATAGATATAGAGATAACACCCCAAAAAAATAAAAAGGAACTTGAAATACTTGACATGAAAATTGAACTGGAAAACGAGAAAGGTGAAAGAATCTGTTACAAAATTTTCGGCAGCCTAACGGCGGCACTTAAACATTCATAAAATGAAATGATGATAGTAAGAGGGGATATATCATCATATTAACATTAAAAGTTCAGTAAGAGTAATATAAAAGAATATCCTCAAACATAAGAACTTGGAGCATAAAAGAAATGACTTAAAATAGAGTATTTGAAAAGAAAGGGAGAGGTTGGATCCCTTACCTTAAAACGTATCTCTTAAAACTCATAGGTTGGGACCTTGAGGGATTGGGGGAAACTTGGGAGGACTCTTTGGGAGGTAATGAGATCAAAGATTCACTGGGGGAGAGTTGGGAGTGAAAACTAAAGGCGGAAAGGGTGGGTATTTGTAGGGAAAGTGAGAGGACAATGCATTAATGGCCAAAGGACACCTCATTGGTGGTATTGGAAAAACCATGAGCTTTCCCATGCTATTTGCCCATGTTCTTGGCCACTTGGGACACCTCATACCTTATCCTACTATTAATAAGTCGACCATATTGATTACATACTTAATACATCATTTAATGATGTCATTAAACACCTGTAACTTAAAAACTGTATTTTCACTATTCATCAAAAATTCAACTATCTCAGAAAAATCCCAAAATTTCACCTTAACCAAATATCGATGCTCTGATTTCAAAAATGAACTCCATTTTATAAAAATAATTTTGTAAATATTTTTAATTTAATTTTTAAATTAATAAACTATTCACCGAAAATTCATTTTTTTCAGAAAAATCCCAAAAAATACCTTAACATAATATCAATTCTCTGAGTTCAAAAATGAACTCCATTTTATAAAAATTATTTTTTAAATATTTTTAATTTAATTTTTAAATAAAAAAAATTATTCACCCTAAAAAACTGATACTTGACTAATATTTTCTGAAATAGTTATTTACCTATTTTATTGAATCACATTACTTCATCAAGGTTCCTAGATTATATTAATACTTTCTTGAAGTGAGATTACTAATCCATTTGGTCACATTACTAATCCTAAGCGTAAAATCACTATTCATAATTTACTATTCATCAAAAATCAAGTTGATCTTATTAGACTCTAAATTCCGTACTGAACATAATTGTAGAAGACCATTTTTTTTAAAATTATTACACATTTTTAATTATTTATGGTTTACATAAACATTTTTAAAAAAATATCCATTCTCAAAAATTCCTCAAAAATAAGCATACTATATTTATCCAGACATTTGAAAATTTGCAAACTTCATCATAAGAAGAAATCAAAATTTTTATTTACGTCAAAGGATTACACAAGGCTGTTATGGTCTCGTTACATAGCACCTTATAACACCAGTATAGGACCTAAGAGTAAGGTGTGCTAGGGTGATAGAATCTTGGGGTGACTTGGCCAACATTACACGAGTAGTAATTTCTATCAGTTTGAACTTATCACGAAGGCGATTTTGTTCTAGCTTCACATGATGAAGTTCGTCTTGGGTTTGGTCCATAGCAAAGCCCAGTGGTGCTACCTCCATCCCAAGTTCTGTTAGATGGGCATCGATTGGCCCAATACTACTGGATGAGGCCATCGATTCTTCTTTCTATATTAATTTACCAAGATCACTTGTATTTAGAGACAATAATCAAAATGTTTAGTTTACAGTGGTCATATTGATGAACGGTCATATAACAGTCAAAACCCAATGGTCTCATTTTAATTATACTCATGTTATCAAATGAAACAGTTTTGTTGAGTATAAAAATAAAATAACACATAAAATTAGGAAACAAGGTTTATTCAAAATTTTGGGTCGTTACATTCTTCCCCCCTTAAGAAATTGCATCCTCGCAATTTTTAAAATTGGTTTTGGAAATTTAATTGAAAGTCCCACATCATAAAAGGATTCAGTAAAACTATTACATTAAAACAAATAAAGGGAAGTACAAAGGTCACCCAAGTTAACCCACACTAGGATTCCATGTAGGAAAACGTGGACATGGAAGAGAAAACAAAGGGACAAGTTCTGAGGGAGAGTGATAGAAAACATGATTAAGATAAAGTTAACCACAAGAAAATCACAAACTTATGATGTGTGTAAATGGTCTTTGATTACCCAGTAGTAAACGTAAACCAACAACATTTTTGTTTTACGTTCCTTTTAATAATTTTGAGGAATTCATTTACTACATAGAATAAAAACATAAGGAAATATACCTATCTACAAGTAGAGTCTCATCCTTTAATAAATTTCTACCAAAACTAATCTTTTCTCCAAACGATGAGTATTCAAAAACACTTGTTCTCATCAAAATCACAAGAATTATCTTCTAGAGAATCACGTAATCCACAAAAGATTAACAATCTATTTCTTCTATCTTTAAACATTATCCCAAAAATAGAAAGGGTAAGATAAAACAACTCTTCAAAAAGAAATAATCCCATAGGAAGGGAAACTTCTTTAAATTGTCAAAATTCCACGGTACTACCCAAAGTTCATCATAGACCATTCCATAAATAACTATCCTTAAAATTCCTCAAAATAAACCAAACTAATATTGAAACCCAAATACAAGAAGGATTTGATAACATAGTCTTCCAAAATAAACATCATTGTTCATCTCCAAACAACATCAACCACTCCTAACATCTTATAACAAAAGTATCTAACCTAAACATATTTCCCCCAAGATTGGTTAATCATTTCCATAAGTAACCTATATTAGCATAAGTTCACCTTAAATTCATCGATTCTTCAAAATATAAGTCAACATTTATTCCTCAAAGAAAATACTGTAGTAATCTATTTACCTTGATCATATAGGGTTCCCAAAATATTGAACGCCTTCCAAAATAATAATAATCTTTTAATCCCCTAATCATCTCTTTTTTTCAAGAAGAACACCTTCATAACATCAACATGTGATACATAACAATTGATGTTTTCCTTAATGATATAAAACCATCTTAGGCAGTGACTCTATGTTCTTAGAAAACATTATGGATATGCTCATAGACCACAAACTAAAATACAACATGACATAGACAAATATTGTGAAGAAGTTACATGTACTTCAGTCATCATGATCCATCTCAGAATAGGACTTGCATTGTTCCCTTTTCCTTGAAGATTGTTGATGCTCATCATGCTTCTCATCCCTTCCAAGAGAGCATTGCCTTGGATAATTTCCAACTTCTCCACATTTACAATATTGAAAAGTTTAAGGTACATTAGATCGAACCTTATATCTATTCATCACATTATCCATTTTTTAAAGCAATTGGCTACTTTATGCCCTATCTTCCCACACTTAAAACATCTCATGGTTCCTCTGTGACATTCTCCTTGGTGCCTCTTCCCACACTTTTTACAAAAGATAAATTGGGTCTACTTTCCCTTATCAACTTTATCAGATGAACATCCTTGAGACTTTTTCTTCTTCTTCCTTGATGAATTTGGGCATTAAAATAGGTACTGATTATTAATTGTGATTTTTGATAGCTGGTTTGGCATAATCACAAGATGTTCAACTTGATATCTCTTCGTATCTATCACATTAATAGGGAAATCTTCACATTTCCTATCACATTGGTTGTTGGGACACGTTCTTCCATTTCCCGCCATTAACTAAGAAAAGAAAGTAGAATTAGGGGCTTAAATACATAGCCAATAATCATTAAAAGGAAAATTTAAGCATAGAAGGAAAAACTTGTTGAAGAAAAGTATATCCTAACTTGTGATCCTCTAGGTTCCAATCTAGGTTATCCATGATCATATATTCTAATGTGAATCTTTATTTTATTTTATCTTTGTTCCTTTAATAATGGTTCATACTAAGATTTTGAATTTACCAAAGCATATCCCCCGGGAGTGTCGTAACCAAGATTGCAGCAAGGCCCATTGTCGTGTACCAGTTACCATTCGAGTCTAGATCAAGTGGTGTTTTCGGGCTTTACCCCTATGTACATCTGTGCCAGAGCCACCTCTAGTTGCTCGTATCCAAATAGGGATGTATTTGCTTGATAAACCACTTACTCAATACTCACCAAAATACCAGGAATATTTCCTATATTTAAACTTTTATATATAGTTCTTCATAAAGTTTTCATATCCTAATTTCCAAAAATAACTAAACCGAAATTTGATACCAACTATAGAATCCCTCCTTTTTATCACATAAACTTTTGTTTCATTATACAAAACCGAGGATCTTTAAGGTTTAGTGTCTTGGAAACCAGGAACTTAATACACAACAAAATAAAACATTCTTCTTAAACACTTGAAAGGATTATTCTTATGTTCATCCTAGGTTAATTACTGTATCTCATAACCTGGGGACATACATCAAAAGAAGGGTGAGCTGAAGGCCTAGTAAGGGAAACAAGGGGAAACATTTAACATGTGAACTTGAGATAGATCAATAAAGTAATGAAAAAGAACATTAAGGCATGAGAATGAAATCATGAGGCATATCATAATAAAAATAATGTATTTCATAACTTGAAGATGTGGGTACAACATTTAACATAGACAATCATTTTCTCTTCACTAAGGTCCATCCCCAAGGGGTCATTAAAAATTACCAAGGTTATTCACCAAGGCGTCGTTAAAAATGGTCATCTCTAGAGATTAAGTCTTTACCCAATGCCTTTGAGTGATATCAGGGAAAACCCTTAAAGTTTCCTTTAGTATCATGTGATCCACATATATAATCATCAAACATTTCATAAATAACCGATTTGGCATAAAAGAAATGGGTTTCCTTTCATAGTCATCACATTTTAAAAACTGCTTTAAAGACATGATCTTTATGTCACTTTCAACCAACAGAAAAAGGAAAACGGGTATCATGTATGTAAATACTATAATTAAAATAGAACATTTTGATATATATGTGAATACACCTGTAGAAGAATTAAATTTGAGTATTCACTTAATAAAATAAAATAATTTGAAAAAAGAGAAAGACATTTTGAGATGAAAATTATGCGGCATAACGGCTATGATATAGGGTTTTAGAAAACATTGAAAAGAGAGGGGACATGGGTCACCCACTCATAAATGATACATAAAATAGTAGGGGAACAAAATATATAGGATTTAAGAACATGGTAATGAAATTTGAATGATATACCAAATAAAACGAAGAATTTAAAAGGAAGACAAAAATAAGATTTCTCTTATGAAAATTCGGGAGCCTAACGGTGTCACTTAAAACATCAAAAAAAATGAATTGAAGAGATCAAATAGGTTCTCTAATCATATGAAAATAAAATATCAGTATGATAGATATAGAGATCATACCGCAAAAAAATAAAAAAAGGAACTTGAAATACTTGACATAAAAATAGAACTTGAAAACGTGAAGGGTGAAAGAATCCCTTAAAAATTTGGCAGCCAAACGACGCCACTTAAAACATCAAAATACTGAATTGAAGAGATCAAATAGGGTCTCTCATAAGATGAACATAAAAGATAATTATGATAGATATAGTGATAATACCCCAAAGAAATAAAAAGGAACTTGAAATACATGACATGAATATAGAACTTGAAAACGATAAGGGTGAAAGAATCCCTTCAAAATTCGGCAGCCTAACGGCGCCACTTAAAACATCAAAAGACTGAATTGAAGAGATCAAATAGGGTCTCTCATCATATGAATATAAAATATCAGAATTATAGATATAGAGATCATACCCCAACAAAATAAAAAGGAACTTGAAATACTTGACATGAAAATAGAACTTGAAAATGAGAAGGGTGAAAGAATCCGTTACAAAAATTTCGGCAGCCTAACGGCGCCACTTAAACATTCATAAAATGAAATGATGAGAGTAAGAGGGGATATCTCATCATATTAACATGAAATGTGAATTAATATAAATATAAAAGAACATCCTCCAAGATAATAACATGGAGCATAAAAGAAATGACTTAAAAGATAGTATTTGAAAAGAAAGAGAGAGGTTGGATCTCTTACCTTAAAACGTATCTCTTAAAACTCAAAGGCTGGGACCTTGAGGGCTTGGGGCACCTTGGGAGGACTATTTCGGAGGTAATGAGACCATAGCTTCGTTGGGGGAGAGTTGGGAGTGAAAACCAAAGGAGGAAAGGGTGGGTATTTATAGGTAAAGTGAGGGGACAAGGCATTAATGGCCAAGGGACACCTCATTGGTGGTATTGGCAAAACCATGGGCTTTCCCATGGTATTGGCTACATGGGACACCTCATACCTTATCCTACTATTCATAAGTTGACCATATTGATTACATACTTAATATATCATTTAATGATGTCATTAAACACCCGTAACTTAAAAACTGTATTTTCACTATTCATTGAAAATTCATCTTTCTCAAAAAAATCCCATAATTTCACCTTAAGCAAATATCGATGAATTGACTTCGAAAATGAACTCCATTTTATAAAAATAATTTTCTAAATAATTTTTATTTAATTTTTAAATTTATACACTATTCACCGAAAATTCATTTTTTTCAGAAAAATCCCCAAAAATTACCTTAACATAATATCGATGCTCTGAGTTGAAAAATGAACTCCATTTTTTAAAAATATTTTTTTAAATATTTTTTAATTTAATTTTTAAATAAAAATCACTATTCACCTGAAATAACTGATACTTGACTAATAATTTCTGAAATAGTTATTTACCTATTTTATTGAATTACATTACTTAATCAAGGTGCCTAGATTATATTAATACTTTCTTTAAGTTAGATTACTAATCCATTTGGTCACATTACTAATCCTAAGCGTAAAATCACTATTCATAATTTACTATTCATCAAAAATCAAGTTGATCTTATTAGACTCTAAATTCCGTAATGAACATAATTGTAGAAGACCATTTTTTGAAAATCATTACACATTTTTAATTATTTAATGTTTACATAAACATTTTTAAAAAAAATATCTTTTCACTAAAATTCATCAAAAATAAGCATTCTATATTTATCCGGACATCAGAAAATTAGCAAACATCATCATAAGAAGAAATCACAATTTTTATTTAAGTCAAAGGATTACACAAGGCTATTACGGTCTCGTTACATAGCCCCTTATAACACCAGCATAGGACCTAAGAGTAAGGTGTGCTAAGGTGATAGAATCTTGGGGCGGCTTGGCCAACATTGCACGAGTAGTAATTTCTATCAGTTTGAACTTCCCACGAAGGCGATTTTGTTCTCACTTCACACGATGAAGTTGGGCTTGGGTTTCATCTAGAGCAAAGCCCAGTGGTGCTACCTCCTTCCCAAGTTTTATTAGATGGGCTTTGATTGGCCCGAGACTACTAGATGAGGCCATCGAATCTTCTTTCTATATTAATTTACCAAGATCACTTGTATTTAGAGACAATAATCAAAAAAGTTTAGTTTACAGTGGTCATATTGACCAACAGTCTTATAACAGTCAAAACCCAATGGTCTCATTTTAATTATACTCATGTTATCAAATAAGACAGTTTTGTTGAGTATAAAAATAAAATAACACATAAAATTAGGAAACAAGATTTATTCAAAATTTCGGGTCGTTACACTCATATTGTGGAAATTGATCCTCTATGGAAGGAAACTCAACTCTTCTGGGTAGCGATTGGGACGTAGTTTCTCCTTTCCCCTTTCCTTTGGTTGTGTTTTTCTAGAGAGGTGGAATCTCGTTATTTGGAGGTGCCAGATTTTGGAGCCTTCTCTAGTTTCAGGTGCATTCAACCTTGGTTGGTGCATCTAAATAACCATTATCTCAGGGTATATTGTCCATGTTGTTAAGTTCCACATTTTCATCTTGATCGATAATGTATGTCATGTTGATAGTGATGAAATTCATAGAGGAATATTGGGTAATGGAGGTTGAACCGTTACTCTTGATCCGTTATGCTGATTATACACTTCTTTAATCGAAGTCATTTTTCAATCCCTGGGAAATTTTGGGCCTTTTTTATTAATACATCAATGGGGTCTGATTGCCTTCATCGTACGCTCCTCCTATCCTAGTATATGAATTGAGACATTGAGGTAATTTCCTTTCGTGGCTCTTGAATGAGCCTTGAATAAAAGAGGTTTATCTTGCGATGGGAGGAACAGATGGGATGTCAGTCATTGATCTTTCCCTCCCAACCTGGAGAAGATTATTTCTCTCTTTAATGGTGATGATGATAAAAATTATCCTAGCCCTACGGATTTGGGGTTATTCATGGATACAATTGGCATTGGTAGGTATTGTTGTTGAGGATTCGATGATTCCAGATAGAGATTTGATGACTCCTAGGATAGACATGAAGATATAAATACCCCCATCCTAGTGGTTTAAAGTTGATATGAAATCACCATTGATGTCCCCAAGACCCTTTTAGGGGATTATGAACCAGGATATGGCTATTGAGATATAAATTCCCTCACCCTAGTGGGTTGGGTTTTTTTTTTCTTCTTCTAATGTATCCTGAATCCTCTTAGGAAATAATGATCTGAGGAATTGTGGAAGTGGTAGATATTATCCCAGACCGGTGGGACAGGTTTTCTCCTAGTTGGATTCTATGTTAGCCGCTACTACAACTAGTATGATGTATAAAAGCTATGATCATATAGATACGGGGTGTGATGGAATCCCCTGATGAGAACCATTCTTTATGGGAAGTTATCTGGATGATCTCAAATTTAATATACATGTCCAAAATTCATTCTCATTGCTTCAAGGGTCCTAGTTTGAAGTTATTTTTCTTATCTGCTCCCTCCATTTATGATGTTTGGACATCATTTAAGTTGGGGAATTCCATTGTAGTGACCAATTGGCTTAAGCATTAACCGATCCCATGATTTATCCAGAGGTTATAAATTTACAACACACTGAATCTAAGGTATCTTATTATTACAAGGGTGCAGAAAAGTGTAACGCTCCATACATTTCCCATCCTTGATTGCAGATTCTTGATGTGGATTCAGATATCAGCATTCAAAGTGTTATAATGAAATGGCAGTAAGAATATCTCTGGTTTGCACTGTTATTTTCTTATTTTGGATCTTGGGCCATGAAGATAGTAGCTAGGTCTAGCTAATAACCGAGTATCTTGATTTTATGAAGGTGACACTCATATCTTGGAAATGGGATATGTTGAGCCTTCAGTCTCTGATGAATTTACCACATGTTCTGGTATGGATATTGAATTCAATCCTTTTATAAATCATATGGGATCTCATATTCAGAGGTGGTGAGGGGCTAGAACATGATGGGGAGGTTGTTTTCATTTGACTCTCTCCATATTTCAATGTCGACCTCTTATTCATCAGACCTACATGCCTCCATCCATTAATACCATAGAAGATGCTTCTTAGGGTTTCCTAATAACTATAATAGAGTGTTTTTGGATGTTGATGGGGAACCATATATATATGACCTTGATGTTTCAATCACCCATCTATACGAAGATTCTAGAGTTTTTAAAACCTCTCTATATGGAGGTTTCTGGGAAAGGGGAGGATTTCCATGTCTATGGGAGATATATTCGTGGGGAGGTTCCCCATGGTGGATTTTAGGAGTAATGTCCTTACTATCCTTCTCCACACAACCATGGGGAGGAATATCATGGTAATGATTGTCTTTTTATTTAGTTGACGAGTTGAAGAACCCCTGAGGAATTTGGTATGTGTACCAAACTACCTCAAGGACACTGGAATTGAGTGGATTTTGAATATGGGTCTTGATCTATGTCATGTACATAATATATCTACCTACCATTTTGAATTGTGTATGGATATGATTATTCTACATTTCAGCTACCAAAACGTGCTTATAATCATCTAGTGTTGTAGTAATATATGCTTGATGCTAAGAATTTATTGGAATATTCTAATAATTTATCACATTGTTGATAGGTATATGATCATGTCTTGTGTCATGTTCCATTCTAACTTGGTGAACCTCAGTTATTACATGAATATGAGACTATTACTTAGCCTTTCGAATATATCACTGGTCTTTCATGAGAGGGATATGAGCCTACCCTAATGCATGTTCTACTCACACATAGTGAGCCTCGATTATAATAGGAATATCAGTGTGGTCCGAATATTCATTCCTAACCAAAATATATCAAATCACCTCTGGGGTGAGAGAGGGATGTGAGCCTCCTCCTTTATTTCCATAGAATGATGCTAGAAAATTCCTTAATGAGTTAAATTAGGAATATGCACCCAACTTACATGATGTATTGGAATATTACAGGTAGATTAACTGAAATTAATATGAGCCTATCCCAAGGATTTTTCCATTCTCACTTGGTTAGCCCCATCAAGAATGAGGATATATGCCCAATCCTGGGACTTTGGAGTATGTTTATGGAATTATTTGATAGGAATATGAGCATTTCTTGATGCTTTATCCCCTCTCACTTGGTGATACATGGATAGAATGGGGTTATAAGCCCTATATTGGGCCTTTGGAATATTCCACCAGACTTTTTCGACATGTATGCGCCCTTATCCCAAGTCATGTTCCACTCTCACCTAGTGAGACCTGGTTGGAATAGGGGTATGAGTTCAGTATGACTCCTCATATTTTATCAGAATATATCGATAATCCTCCTAGATGGGAGAAAGAATGTGAAATTTCTCTAGTATGACCAATTGTTCATAATGATCAGATTCTTTAGTTTCCCCAGCTGTAGATATAGTAATATGCACCTATCCATTTATTTGTACTAGTTCCAAAATATTCTTGAGGAGTTCATCAACTATTACTAAAATTTATTGTAATTTTATTAAATTGTGTGGATGGATATAAGCCATCACATTTTATATCTCTACCATATATTGGAATATGTCTTCATTTGAAGTGGTAATATGTGTCCACATATATCTTCCTTGTTCCACCTGAATATGCTGACGAGCTTCATGCATAAGGGTAGGAATATGTTCCTCCCCCATTACTATTGTTCTAATATTCCCACAAACTTGTTTTTAATTAGTTGGAATATGTGCATGGTCACTATTTATCACAAGAAGATGTTGAAAGACTTCATCGGTGGGGATGTGGATATGATCCCACTCCTAGATATCAAGTACCTTTCTCGGCCAGTGTGCCTTCCTTACTTCTCGTGCATGGGTGTTAGAGGCGGTAGCATGTTGGGTGGTACCATCATCAAGTAACTAGTGGGTACCATTGGGATGATTCTAGTGATGGTGTTTGATAGGTATTCTCCTCAGTGGCACCTGAACTGGAAGGGGATCCGTATTTGACTCTCTAGTACACCTTCATTAGAGACTGAAGGTTTCAATTATCGCACTCCATGGATAAGCTCCTAAAGTGGGTTTTTGTGGTGAATACGCCCACTAGAGTTGCTAATGCTTTCCCTGGGAGATACAAACTTTTTTCTGTCACGCTTGGAGAACCTCACAGGTAGCTTCTAGGTTCATTATTATACCATGTCATTGGTACTCCTGGTCAATCGTGTTTTCTACCTAGCATTGGATTTGTTGAGCAGGTGACACTATTTTGTGACCCACAGGGGTTGAAACCATAGGTTATTTATAGGAATTATTTCTAGATGAATAATACATTGTCTCGGGTCAAGACAATATGGATGGGATCACCATCTAAAGTCATGTAGACAACAATGAACAAGGTTACCGGTTAGCACAATATCATAGAAATGATGTGCTCAATCACATATGCATGGTTAACAAAATTGTACTTAAAACACTGATACAATTATTCTTTATTTTATACTTTTCAAAATGAGGATGGAATTATTTCATGAGAACCCTGGTTATATAGGATCGGTTTTACGATCATGCTAGTCTAAATTCTTTGTTTGGGTATGGTTGAAAAACAAAGCGTCCTGACATATGATCAACCAATCATTCATATATTTTAGAAATTTATGTTGGGTGTGGAATTATTTTTTATAAAAGGTATGAAAACAAAATGGATCAATGGATGATAACCCAATAATTTTTTATTATAGTGATTCATGTAGACTTCAACATTTTCTTTTGGTCAGGAAAGAGGAAAAGTGGATCGAATCCACCCGATGGTTTAATTGTTGGGGGTTTAAGGATGTGCTCAATCATTCTCATCATATTTTTCATTTATCTAGTATTATTTATAAACTCTAAATGGTTCCATAATCCATAACTGGGTACTAACCTTCTCTCCAAATGTAGGTCATTGCTTAGGTTTTTAGGCCCAATGGTACTTAGGGACTCACATTGGTTGAGAGGATGGGAGGTTAGGCTCATCTCACCCTTTTTGGAGGGACTTTTTCCTACTCCATAACTCTCTTATAGATTTAATATATGTTCAGAAATATCTTCCTAATCCTAATGCATGATCATCTACCCTCATAAATGACTATAGTTTAACTCTATTTCATTGTGCATAAGATGGGGGTCCTATGTATGAATCCATCGGTATAAATTTGAGGTTATTCCTCCATTCCCAACTACTTATGAGCTTAAGAAATATAACTGGAGGATTCATAATTTTCTACCACATATGGAGGTGGTTAATATTCTGATATGGGAATTCAGTCATTATGAGGTTTCCTACATATCCTAGTTATCACATTAATCAAGACCCATGTAGTTCGTTAACCCATTAATTTTAACATCATACTGAAAGGACATATGTGAGTGCTCTAAGAGATCAGATATTCAAACATGAGTCCCAGGGATAATCATATATATCTCATTTATAGTGAGAATCAGATTTTTCATAGTTCATTTGGTTTCTATGTTCATAGACGGATGAGGTGGGGTGATCATCCCAAGGGAATGATTGGGTCTCGGTGGATAATATGTTAGATACATAAATGGACTTTCACTTAAGTGGGTGCCCATGTGATTTCGGACCTTATAAAGGCATCCTATATATCTTATTTATCAAAAAAATCATATTTCCCATAGTTTACTAACACTCTTAGGACTATCCCCAAGGTATATTCCCTTATGTTGAGAAGAATGTTTCATTCCACTCATTAGGGATTACATAATTTTGTTTCCCTAGTTGGTGGAGACTTGTGATGTGAAATACATGACTATTGAATCTCCCTTATCCCATGTGATCTATTCTCATGTAAGAAACAAGGGATGAAAAATAAATAGTCTCACTACACATGGATGTGGGTCTTATGCACTGGGATAAATATTAATATGTTTAATATGGAGATCAGGCCTCTGGAAGGAATCCTAAGTATGCCGATCAAGGTAGGAATTAGAGTCATCATAGTTCAGTGGTTTTCTCAATCTGTTGAGTGATGAATTAGAGTAATACACCCACAGGAATAATTGGATCCCAATTATGGAAATTCTAGATACATTACGAGACCCAAAGTGAGGTGGATGTAGGTTCTGAGTTCAGGATCGAGCCTTAGGAAGGTGTCTTTTGTATCCCAGTTATGGATGGAATCAGATTTTTCATCGTTTAATGTATTAGGTCTTACACACTAATGTTTATATGGTATTTTTGGAGGTTTATGGTGCATATGATATGACCATTGAAACTCCCTAATAAAACATGATATGTGATTGTTTTGTGAAACAAGTGAAGTAAAGTAATCAATTTCCTTACTTGTCGATGTGGGACTTATATGCTAGGATCATACTAGGAAGATTAATATGGATATTAAACCTCTTAGAGGTTGACTATGTGTCCTAGTTATTGAAGGAATCAGAGTTTTCATAGTTTGATTGATCAAGGACTACACACTAAGCTTTCCCATATCATTGGGGCTTACATGCCGAGGATGGAGAAGGTTATCAAATCTCGAGATGCCCTACTAACATGGTCTACCTTCCTGCATGACATGTGTTGATAGTTTTCTATAAATTCCCCGATTATCTACTTGACATACTAGAGAGTGTCTTCCTAACATGTTCAAAGATGGTTTTATTATCCAATCGACTTTTCTAGAGGACTTCACATAATCTGGAAGACATGTAAGAAGGTTGTATCATGATCAAGGAGGACTTTTCCATAGTAAATTACAAGACCTGTACAATTTATCCTGGAATCCATCAGATTAACTTAGATGACTTTTCTAGAGGGTGTCACAAGATCTAACTATCTTTCCCATATGTCATCTATAGAGTTGGATGACATATTTGGAGGGCATCATGATTGACAATGTGACATGTATCGGATGGTGTCGTATGTCCTTGATGACATGTCAAGATGGAATTTTGAGACCTTATTGACATTCCAAGATGGATTCATCAGATCCATTTCACATTACTAGGTGTTACCATGAGACTTATCTGACTGGATCAAGTGTAGTTATATGAGTCATGTCACATATCTGAAGGACATCTCATGTTTCATGTGACTAGCCTAGAGGGATTCTCCATATTAAGTTGGTGTGCCCAAGGGGACTGTGTGGCTTTCCTTGACATGTCCAAAGGACTTCGCATGACCCAAATAACATCTAAAAAGAGTATTGTGAGACTTGGGTGAAATGTTCTGCTATTTTGGTGTGTCTTGGATAGTCCACAAAAAGTGGCTGAGGGTTAGGGAACATGTTCTGTTCATATTCATACCACATTTAGTCTTTTTTTAATCCTTTATATTTTGAATTCAATAGATCTATTCAGGGTTATATTATTTTAAATCTCACGCAACCTAGAAGGTTTGCATGATACTATTCGTGTGTCCTGCCATAAGTCCTTTATGTGATATATGAGTGATCACGTGAAGTGATTATTCATACCACATGTTTGCTACAGTTTTTCACTGGTATCGTTACTAATGAAAATTTTTTCAGTCACAAGATCCACTTCTATGAGAAATACACTCTATTTTCTTTGCCTTTGAATGAAAATAGTCCAAAATTTCACCTAGAGAATCACGATCCTATGGTATTCATCCATTTTTCATGTTGGGTGGGGATTTATAGGCCTCACACTCTAGTTTTTCACCGCTTTGGGTGGAGTATCCCATTTGAATCCAATATGGCATCATTTAAAGTATTTACCATCATGCGTCTTCCTAGGTCTCTTCTGTGAGACACTTTGATGGTGCCGCCTGATTTTCAGAAACCGTGAGTACCTCCCATAAACAACTCCTTTATTGGAATATTTTAAATTAATGGGGACTAGTTAAATTATATGGGTATGTCAATGGACTTCTATATTTTCATATTTATTGGTTCAAGAGACTTTGTGTGACCAAGATTCCTATTGAGAAGCATTCATGTGATGCTCGAAGCCTTATCCTGGACTTTTCATGAGACAAGGATGGATTGTCAAGGGACATTTACGGAATCATGCCAAATTTTAAAGGGGTCTTGACAGAACAATTTGTAGACATACTTAGCATATCATAAGAGTTTTTTTGACTATGAGTGGCTTCTAACTACTTTATTTTTTATTTCCTTTAATTATGTTATCAATTTCAGGGGGTTCATGGGGGTTCTTGAGTATTATAGAGGACAAATACTCTACCTATGATAGATGCATCACATGACCAATAATGTTCCTATGGATTTGCATGAGTTTTTTATAGACAATTTCATCTGTTTGTTCTTTAGGAGCCAAAGGGAGAGTGTGAGGTCTCCTGGACATATTTGAGACCCTTCACATGATGGGGATGACAAGCCAGTGAGATTTCACGAGACAATTTAGTCTTGTAATTGGGGTATCATAGTGCCTTGTGGATCTTTAGGGGTATAGTGTGTGACTTTTATGATGACAAGAGGTTCCCTCACCCTCTTCTTTTATTTCTATTTTTTTCAATGGATAAAAATATCACAAGTTTTATTGGATTTTGTTAAGGATAATCATCTTCCCAATAAGGAATGCATCATGTGATTTTTATGATCTTGAGAGGCCCCCACCTTTTGGATTTTTTTCTCCCATTTTCGAAGGATTTTTGGATGGGTTTTCAGGCGCCCACTATTTTACAAATCGTGTAGCATGGTGGAACTTAAATAGCTGATGTCCAATAACTACTAGTTATCTAGAACACTTTCATAAGAGTATAAGGATCATAAAAATTATTTTCATGGGACCTTTCATAGGTTATCCACCGCACATGGTGTCTTCACATGACCTCATAATGGTCACACAATCATGTATTCCTTGGATTCTCATGTGATTCATGGGTATTAGACACCTTATTCTTCTTTTCATTTACGAGGAGGATAATACCCATATTTAGGTATTTATTACATTTTGAATTCTCCAATGATCATTTGGAAGATGTCAACAGACACCATCTATAAATTTACTAACCTTAAGTGGTCATGAATTAGAATCTATATACCTGTATGATGGTTTCAGTGTCACCTATGCATCTCTTTTCACCTTCCATCACAGGTACAGATCTCATATCCAGAGAGGTCTCACCCGCATCCTGTAACATTTCATGATCCATCCAAAAATAATCATCTTATCCATTGTTCTATTATAAATCATGAATCTAGGGGTTCGATCTCACTTGAATCCACAAAATAAAATGTCAAATAGAATCCCCATAAAACAATGGTGAAAAGAAGTCGGGATAAATGCATAAGAATGATGTAATACTTAATTATAAAAGTTGTTTTGGATAATTATTACATTTTAGGGGTGTCCAAGGGAGATAGAGTGGAAAATAATATATAAATTGATTCAAAAAATATAAATTTATATATCAGGATCATACAAAGATCAAAACATTGAAAATTAAAGAAAACTAGATAAAATCCAATATCAATATGTTGATCAAGGGAAGAAATTATAACTGATGAGGCTTATATCTATTTTGATCAATAGTTGGTGAATATCACATTCATCATTGATGTGGGATCCTACTATGTTCACATCCTACTAATCCACCCCAACCTTATCATCGTTCGTCATACATTTCTGATTCTCTAAGGAAGAATGATCTGAATCTCCTCTCAAAGATCTCAGGGTTATGTGGATAATGCTAATTAATTTATATATCATCAATTATATAGAGGAAAATTTTTCTGTGGTATTAAAATAATTTATTTAATAATTTAAATAATTAATCCACTTAATTTACTCACCAACGGTTAACTCATCTAAACATTTGGTACCGAAAAACATTAGTTCGTGCCTAAGGTAAACCACATGTTCAAGATTCAACAATGGCCTCATATTTTTAATCTAAGGATCCAATTAGGATATAACCCATTATTTCATAAACATTTTGAGCATGTAATATTGATATATTTAACATTTTTATAATATCAATTCTAGGATCACTGGGGCATAGAATCTAATTCCATTTGTATACCTTGCTCTGAAAATATTTCCAAATATATTTCAAAGTCTTACAAGGGAAAAATAGGGTCAGTAAATTCATAATCTATAAACATTACTTTATCTTAATTATTTATGATAAATATATATCTCATGATCTCTTAAAAAATCCTATTAGGCCATTGAGGTTCTTTTGTATGTTGAGTCAGTTCTTCCTCCACTAAAATTTGTGGAACTGTCACAATCTTCATACCAGGAACACATCCTATTTGTTGGTATTTAACTTCTCAAATTTCAAAATTCCTCCCACTCAATATTCTACTTATGTGTTCTCTATTAATAAAAACACCATGTCAGGCCACAAACACATTGTGTTCTGTATAATTATAGAAAAAAATTCGCAATCTCTTTAGGATAACCAAAAAATGATAATTTATCTAATATTGGGTTAATTTTATCAAAATAAAAATATTTAACATATTATTCACAACCACAAATCCTCATAAAATGAAAATTGTTATGTTTCCCACACTATATATCATATGGTGTATTTATAAATACTTTATATGGAACGTTATCTGATAAAAATACAAAAATCTCCAAAGAATAACCCAATAATAAAATAAGAAGGTTACACCAACTCATCATTGATTAAACCATGTCCAAAAATGTATGACTTCTCCTCTTAGACACATAATTACATTATGGTGTTCTAGGAGGATTGATTTGAAAAAATATTCTATAATCCCCCAAATTATCAATTAATTCATGGCTTAAGTATTCACTGCCCTGATCTGATCATAGTATCTTAATACTCTTCCCTGGAATATTATGTAATTTGTATGAAAATTTATGATCTTTTTAAAAGATTCATATTTTTTATTCATTAAGAACACATATCCAAACTCACTAAAGTTATCTGTAATGTTAATGAGTTGGCTAAAAACACCACGTTCTTGAGTACTCATTGGCCTAAATAAATCACTATTTAGAAGATCCAATAGTCTACTAGACCTTTCACCTTTTCCAATAAAATTGTTTTAGTCATTGTTTCTTCGTTTTTTTACACATACGTGGGTTGGGATCCCCTTGATGGTTTGAATGAGGGATATTTTAAGGCCTCACTCAATTTAATGCATTAGTTTAACCATTTTTTTCATCTTCCCTAAAAAATCCCATTGGTTCCCTCAACCATAGCTGGGAATGGACCTTCTTTCCAAAGGTTAATGGTCATATGTGTTTTAGGCCCATAGACTCTTGGGGACTCACATTGGTTGAGAGGATGGGAATTTGGGCTCATCGCACCCTTTCTTGGGAGGAATTATTGCCTACTATGGGACTCTATTGTAGATTTAACATATGTTTATGAATCTTTTCCTAATCACGATACAAGACCATTTACCCTAACAAAGTGAATATAGGTTAATTATCTTTCATATGAAAAATAATGGTATCTCTTTAGTGAATCCATTTATTTGTATCCAAGGTTCTCCATCATTTTCTGGTGACGAGCAGTTTCTTGTATACTTAATACGTATAACCAAGTGCATCAGAGCATGCTCCCCTGAAAGAAGTTGGTTAATATTCCAAGGAGGGGATTGATCCATTATGAGGCGTCCGACATATCTTAATTATTATAGGAATCGAAACCCATGTAGTTCATTCATCCCGTAAATTTTAACGTCATGTGGTGAGGACATATGTTTGGGTACTCATACACAAAATATTTGAGATCGAACCATAAGGGGGTGTGTCCTACATATCTCGAGTATAGATATTATTAGAGTTGTCATAGTTCACATGTATTGGGGTTTCCCGTGTCATTATATAGACTCATATTGAAAATTATATGATTATTGTGAATCCCTAAGATCACATGATCTATGATCAGTGTGAGAAACAAGGGGTGTAAAATTATTATTATTTGATTGTGATGTAGGGATTATACACAGGTAATACCTTGAGATGATTTATTATGGGACTCAGGTCTTGGAGATATGTCTTATATATCCTAGTTATGATAGGAGTTAGAGTCATCGTAGCTTTTTGGGTTTCTTAATCCACTAATGGGTGAAATGGGGTGATCATATATTGGTATTAATTGAGTCTTGATGATTGAGATGTCATATTTTTGGAAATACTTATATAGAAATATGTGTTTTATTTGATCTTGGGCCATAGGAAGGCATCCTAAATATCTTGATTATAGTAGGACTCAGAGTCATCATAGTTTTTTATATCGGGTCTTACACACTGAGGTTGCCTTATACCGTTGTGAGGGTTTATAGTGCAGATGATATGATCATTACTACTCTTTAAGCCTGTGGGATCCATGATCATTGTTAGAAACAAGGGATAGGAAGTAATAAAGTTTATTCCCTTGAATAATGGACTTAGATTCTATAATTTCCTTAGATGATTAAGATAGGGATCGATCCTCAGCGATAGGTAGCCTATGTATCCTAGATATGGAAGGAATCAGAGTTATCATAATTCCCTTTATATCGGGGCTTACACACTGATGATGCCTTGTATTCAGGGCTTAAACACTAATGATAGATAATTCCATCATGTCCTGGAACTCCCTATTGACATGTCCTTATATAGAGGGCATCGCATGACCCATTTGTCATATCTTGGGAGCTATCCCATGAACTGTATTGATACATCTAGAGGGTTTTGTGAGGTTCATTATGGTATAGTCCATGGGGTGTCTCATATCTTGATTGATACCTCTGGGAGACCCCGTGAGACCCAGTCAACATATTTGGAGGGAATCATGAGTCCTAACTGACTTGCCCATAGTGTTTCATTAGAGCATGGTTGTCATGTTGAGATTCTTTCATGAGATTCATATGACATAATAAAACATAATTATATGAGCCAATCGATGTGTCTGAAGGACATACAATGTCCTGGGTGACAGAACCAGAGGTTTTTTAGAGATCAAAGTGGTGTCTGTGGGGGGAACCATGTGGATTGATATAACCTGACTGTAGTAGTCCATGTGTCCCATAGGACATGTTGAGGGTGTGTCGTGAGATCTAGGAAAAAATTTCTATTGTTCTTTCATGTATTTGGGTGAATCATGGAAAACTCGTAAGGTCCATTTTGAATTTATTTTTCTTAATTCTTCCACTTTTAATCTTAGTTCTAACCCTTACATTGAGAATGCATTAGGTTTATTCAGTATGAGTTCCTTTGAGTATCATGTGACTTAGAAGACATGTGGTATTTTCTTTGCAAGTCTTTAAATAAGTCTTTTTAATGATCTATAAATGATCACGTGAAGCACCTTATGTGTGGTGCATGATATATTTGGTCATCTATTGGTGTATTACCTACTAGAGAGTTTCTAGTTGTGTGATTGGTTGCTCTGAGAAATCTGCAGAGGCTGAGGGTCGAATCATCCAGAGTCCAAGCATCCAGAGTCTCAGATTCTAACCCTTTCTTAATGTTGGAGTGGGTAATTTATAAGAATCACCACCCCTATTTTATGGGACTTTTTGTGGTGTATCTAGCACAATTCTAGGCTGGAGTCGGTGGAGGGGGCTAGTGATACGTGTCTTCGTGAGTCTCTACCATGGACCACTCTGAGTGTGTCTCCTAATTTTTTGCAATAATGAGTCTCTACTTCCAATTATCCCATTATTGGATTATGGAAAATTAATGGGGACTTGTCTTTTCATTTGGTTGTATTAAGGTACGTCTTTTCTATTAAGCTGACATGTCTATGTGCCTTTGCAAGATCCAAGTGCCTGTTGAAATACACTCATGAGACATTGGGTGACTTGTCTTGGGGTCTTGTGAGGCAAGGATGGTTTCTCCTTGGGTATCGCTAGACAACTACATGGGTGATATAGTAGTGTTGCGTGGATTCTATAACCATGAACACCTCTCACCTACTTCTTTTTGATCACCTTTGTTTTATGGACAAAGTTTTCGAGTTATATGATATTTCATGAGTGTTTTTGAGGATATTTATTATATTTTTATATGATGTATATCATGACCATTATGAGTCATATGGGGGTGATCGAGAATCCCATGGAAAATATATTTTTCCTCCATTAGTGTGTTGAAGGGATACATGGACATACCCGATTACTTCTATGCAGTGAGGTTGACATGCTGAAGGTATTTCGTGAGACGAGGTGGACATGTTGTTGAGATCTCATAGTGTCTCATAGTTTTCCAAGGGAACATCACATGGATTTATATAACCTTGAACACCTATCACCACATTCCTTTCGATCCCCTTTGTTTTATGTGACAAATTTTGGGAGTCATGTGAGATTTCAGGAGTAATATCTAGAATCTATGCTCGATTTTTTGGTGGTTTCCCATGTGACCAATATGGGTCATATGTAGAATGAGTAATCATGTAGTGGATAGGTATATACATGTACCATTAGAGCATCCTGGATTTTCATGGGTTGATTTTCATGATTCGGTCATGTCGTCGTGAACCTATGGTGTGTCACATGTCTATCGGCAACCGCGAACACCTCTCGCCTCCTCCCCTTTATCTCTTGTGTTCTGTATTCTAAAGGTTTAGGGTTCATACGAGTTATCTTGGGTATCATCATTAAATTTTATTCTTTCAAATGATGATATGGTGTGTGAAATTAATTACCATTGGGGGTCTCTCACTTTGGATATCATCCTTCCTTATTTATGAATTATTTTGGGTGGTTTGTTAGGAACTTCACTACCACAAAAAAGGGCAAGGGAAGTGATGCCCTTTATCAGTGCTAAATAGAAACCACTGATAAAGGGGCATTCCTTTATCAGCACTAGCTAAAAGTTCTGATAAAGGTAACCTTTATCAGCGCTAAAACAAGAAATGATAAAGGTGTACCCTTTATCAGTTCTAAAACAAGTGCTAATAAAGTTGTACCCTTTATTAGCGCTATTATTAGCACTGATAAACATTTTTATTATTATTTTATTTTAAATTATCAAATTTATATTCAAAAATAATGTTTTTTGTATACATTAACAATTATATACCAATATTTATAAATATATACTATTTATAGTTATAATTATTAATAAATAAATATATATATATTTATATATCATTTTAAATAAATATATAATAATATAAATAAATTATTAAAATTATAATTTTATAAAATAAGTATTTATTAGTGCTATAATTTTATCACTGGTAAATAGATGTTTTATTAGCACTTTTTTCATGCTGATAAACATAAACATTTATCATTACTAAAAAAGCACTAATAGAACACCTAATTATCAGCGCTCTAATTTTAGCACTGATAAATAGGTACTTTATCAGTGCTTTTTAAGTGTCGATAAAGGCATATCTTTATCAGCAAAAAAAAATAACTGATAAAAGTATGTTTTATCAGTGATTTTATTCTTGCACTGATAAAACATACCTTTATCAGTGCTTTTAACTAGCGCTGATAAAGGTTCCTGTGGTTTTTATAATATAACCCTAACAGGACCCTCCTCTCTTGCACACCTTCAAGCCTTCACGGAAGTTGAACCCAACCCCTCCTCCTCCATGACCCCTCTTCCTCCCCCCCCCCCCTCTTCCTCCTCCTCCATCACCACTGCATTTTCCTCCTCCGCTATGACCGTCCTCCTCTGTTGTCGCTACCTCTGTCGCTGTTGCCTCCACCACCATTGCCTCTATTGCCACTACCTCCACCGCTACTTCCTCCTATTCCATGATCCCTCCTACTTAGTAACCCTTAATTTTTTATAAGTACACATTGTTTATTGGTTTACTAGTTTTACAAGGGTGTGTTAACCTATGTAAAAAAATTTTCTTGATACTGATTGTGGTAGAGGGATGTCATTGATTATTTATATGGTGATATATGAGAATGTGATGCTCGGGGGGTACCCATGTTTATAAAGGGTTAATGAGGATCATTCTGAGATTTTGTATTCTTGATGAGGTGGTTCCAAATAAATTTTATTGATGAGAATCATTTCCATTATATTATAATGATTTTCACCCTTTTGCACAGATATATTTTCATATAATGGATAATATTTATATATATGAGACCCATAGTGGGGTATTATTAGTTATGAATTTCCATGTGATATTTTAGATGGAATCATGGATGTTACCTATGAGATATGACCTATGGGATAGGTAGGAGAGCTAATTTAAATGATATATGGATAAGGTTGTTAGTGTTTTGGGTATTATGGATGAGAAAAAATGAGTTTTATGAAGGTAAAATATGTTAGGGGTTTGCCTAGGATTGTGAATTCTTTACAAACAAGAAGAAAAGGTATATGCTTTGAGTTGTGATTAGCATAAGTGGTGTCATACCAAGTATGGGATATATGCCTGGTGATGCCTTAGAAATTTGGAATGTGGAAGGTATGGGTAATTTCCTTGACTTTAGATTGTATAGGCATTGATGTTCTTTGGAATATTTTGGAGAAGGGTTCCTTGGGTGTAAATGTTTTTGGTATCAAGGTTTGTTTTGAGTGTAAGATTAGTGTGATTCCTAGCACTGTGTTTTTTATGTGTTTTTTAGAGGATTAGATATTAGATTATGGATGGACACAAGTGATTTTGAGATGATACTGGTTGAAAATAATTAGTGTGGTTTTCATGAAAATTTTAAGAATGTTAATCTTGTTGGAGTGTAGCATAGAGTTTCTTAGTTTGATAATTGACATACCATAGAGCATGGTCATGGGTTTAGGCATCTGATCCTAATATAAATGAGATAGGAATCATATTAGTCCAATTCAGGTGATAAATCAAGGTATCATAGAGATTTACACATGTCTATACATGCATTATTTCTATAACGAGGTTTGTTGATCACTGTTCTAGAGACTGGCTCATGCAGTTGCATGGGGTGTACATCGGTAAGTTTATAGATAAGTTTAATTATAGTATCTCATGAAGATGGTATTTTAGTATAACAAATTTTTTTTCAACTTGTGGGATCATGATTCATGTCATTTGATCAGGTGGTACAATATTGTACACAAATTATATTGGATGAGGTGAGAATGGTACATGCCAGTTATGCGTGGTACCCATTTAAAATTTAAGTTGGTGAGATGTAAAGTGTGAGATGAGGACCAATGGAGTTGAAGAAATTATTTTAGACTCAATTTATTGGGGTTTTGGATGAAATATAAAATATCAATCTATGGTGGAGGATACGTCACAAATGGATCAAATATAGAGTCATGTTTGATTCGAGAGTTAATCCCAGACAGATGTTTCTTTGTATAAATGATCATGGACTAGGAGAAGTAACACACATTTGGTGATAGAACATTTAGATGTGATGATCGATAAGTGTTATAAGGTAAAAATGTATTGGAGAGTATACCAATGGTTTTTGAGGATGTGACTTTCATTTTAGATGAATTTCAACGGGTGATGGGTATAATATTTCAGTGATCAAGGAATATGTGGCACTAGATATTTCATCTTAGATATTAGGTATGATAAATATGCTCATATATATTAAATATCTATGATAATAGATGGATCATTCACTATGTAGGTATCATCCTCATGTTACAAGGGTCTTCGGTATAATGGAACTAGTAATTGCATGGTTGATATGGAATTTGTATGTCATTGAGTAGGTGAATCTGATTTATCTGGTCCCACATAAATACCATATTTAGATTTTAAATGATGTACTAGATAAATTTTATGTGTTTACAGAATGATTAGGAGAATCTTGATGTGATCCAAAGGTGATTCATGAGGTAAATCATGATTCATCATGTGATTTTGGGGGTGAAACCCATTCATCGCATTATTTAGGGGGTGGACCTATTTCTTCACATGATTCAAGGATTGAATCATGTGTAAAAATGTAGTGGTAGTTTATTCCTAGAGATTAGATGTTTTAGACAATTGAGGGAAATTTTCACTTCATATTGGGTATGACATGTTCATTTTGAGGTGTGACTAGGACTTTTTTAGGGAAAGTCAGCGTGTTAGGGCCTTGTTCATAAGCAGTATAGACTTGTTTGATTCTCTTTGGAATAAAATATGACAACCTGTACCAGATTTTGGAGGGTTTTCTCATATGTTTTTTGGTTTGGTAAGTTATAAACCACACCAAGTGGGTTGTTGTACTACTAGATGATGTGTTACAATAGGTGTTTACGATGGTGGGGAGAACTTTAAATCAGGATCGTGGTGGGTATCACCGTGATCCTGATGATGTGTTTCGTGAAAAAATTGTGCCCTTGAATTGATGGGTTTCATGGATCATCGTATATTGATTTAAAAAAAATTTACTAGAAATTTCCCATTCCAAAATCTCATTTGACCCATTTTGGATTGGTATAACATATGAGTTCTCATTTTATGTTTTCTTTTTATATAGAAATATCCTCTGTTGTGCCGCTCTCCTCTACTGCTAACGCACCTCTATTGCACACTAAACGACACCTTCACGGTGAGTTTATTCCTATTAATCATTGGTTTCATCTTGTTTTCATGTTATTATTATTTGATATTGATGGTTATAATGTGAAATATATGGGCTAAACTCCCCACTAAAAATTGTGACTATTGGTGGTCCTTGTTTGCGCACTAAATGAATTGCATGTTGGTTGGTTCTTGTTGAAAATTTGAATATAAAATTGGTAATTTACATATACTTGACTTATTAATGAACACCCAAGGATGATAAAACTTCTGTGATAACCCCTGAATTAATAAACAAAATTGAATATGGGTTTCTTTTTAAAATATGAAATTGTGATTTTTTGGTTTGTATGGTGTTGTGATTGTGAGCACGATTGTGTGTTTGAATGGTGTTATGCCATTTTTTTCTATGTATTAGTTTTTCCTCCATTGAATATAAATCCAAAAATTACCCATTTCAAAGGCACCACCACTTTTTTACTAGTGCAATTCCACTAAATCCTAGAAAATCACTTCATTAGAGGACTCTATGAGACACTTTATAGACACCCTAGTCAAATAACCATAACAACACATGTAATGAATCATTCCACCCACAATAACTCTATTAAAAATCTTACCATATATTATTTTTGTACCATATTTCTTAACTAGAGACATTATGTTTCTAGAGAAACACTAAAACACTGGTTTACAACAATGCATATAGATCACATGTGGGACACTAAAACATTCTAGTGCAAGGTATTCTCATATCTTGTTGAACATATTTAGTGTGATTATTTTGTTATATATTAATATTATAGTATCAAATTGACTGAATATTAAAAAAGAAATGATTAATTCCAATCGGTTGACAAAATAGTATGAAGATGGCATGAAAGAGTTTATTAAGTTTGCAAAAGATCATGCATGTGACCCTTCTCAAATCCTTTTTTTGTGTTTACACTGTTGTTATTCAAGAAAAATTAGTCCATAGGAGTTAGAAGAACACCTGATGTGTCAGATAATAGATTGGAGCTAAAAATTCTAGAATAAACACGAGGAAAAAATGAATGTAGTTAGTGTCTTGGATAACACAATGTTTTATGGATCATCTAATATGATTACAAGCATGAACAATAAAGAAAATCGTATGGAGTATGTGATTATAGATGTGAATGATTGTGAAGATCGTATTGAGGAAATGACAAGGAAAATTGAAGATGAACTTCATTATTGCCCAAAATTGTTTAAGAAGTTAAAGAGTAGTGAAAAAACTCCATTTTATGATGATTTCACTAAATATACAGCATTTTCATCCATACTAAAGCTATATAATTTAAAAATAGGCAACGGGTGGAGTGATTCCAGTTTTATAGAACTACTTACTCTTTTAAATGACATGCTCCTAGAAGATAATGAGCTCCCAAGACAAACATACGATGCCTAATGAATGTTACGATCGCTGGGTATGATCTCTGAAAGAATACACGCCTACCTGAATGATTGTATATTGTTTCTCAAGGACCAAAAATCACTTAAAGATTTCTGAAAGTGTGGTGCTTCTCGATACAAGAAAGATGATTCTAGTCCTACAAATGTTGTATAGTACTTTACAATCATTCCAAGGTTTAGGTGCCTATATGGAAGTGAGGAGATTGCACGACAATGGACATGGAATACAGATACAAGAATTTAAGATGGGGAAATACATCACCTGGTATACTCTCCTTAGTGTAAGAGAATTGATCATGAGTATCCTGAATTTGAAAATGAGATGAGAAACCTTCATCTTGCGTTATCTAAAGATGGGGTGAATCCTTTTGGTTTTCAAAGAAGCAATCATAGTACATGGCCGGTTATGTTGGTAAATTATAACTTACCACTGTGGATATGCATGAAAAAAAAGTATATCATGTTATCTATGCTTATATCGGGACCAAAACAACTGGGTATTGATATTTATTTTTAATTGTCTCTATTGATCGAGGATTTGAAGTTATTGTGGGATTCAGGTGTTACATTTTATGATGCTTACAAAAATGAATATTTCACTTTATAATAAATGTCGTACTGGATGATAAATGTAATTTCTACTTATGGAACTTTTTCAGGAGATAGCATTAAAAAAACTTAAGGGTGTCCTGTTTACAAACAAGGTACATAGTCAATTAGGTTGAAACATTCATCCAAAACCGTGTTTCTAAGACATCGCTGATTTATACCCCGATGATATAAGTACTGATCTTAGACAACATTATTCGAAGGTAGTTCAGAAGAATGTAGAACACTGTCTCCACTAACAATATATCAATTGTTTGAGAAAGTAAAATATGTGGACACTACATTTTGTAAACCATTTTCAAAAAATCTCATGAAGATCGATTGGAAAAAGAGATTAGTTTTTTTTACCATACTGTAATTGTCTGTTTGTCATAAATTTTCTTGAAGTTATGCATGTTGAAAAATTGTATGTGATAGTTTCATCGACACATTACTAAATGCACCAAGAAAAACAAAGGATGGAATTAAGTCTAGACTGGACATGTTTGAGATGGTAATAGGAGAAGAGTTGGTACCAGTGAAGGGTGAAAAACAAACATTTCTTCCTCCTACTGCTTACACTCTTTCCATGCAAGAGAGATATCTGTTTTTCAACTTCTTGAATGATGTAAAGGTTTCAAAGGGTTATTCATCAAATATCAAGAACATTGTGTCAATGAGAAATTTTAAATTAAAGGTTCTAAAATCACATGACTTACATGTTTTGATGAAATATCTAATTCCTATAGTTTTATGTTTCATTTTTCCGAATAATGTATGCCAAACATTAATGAATCTCTATTTCTTCTTCAAAGTTATATGCAGCAAAGTTATAGACCCAGCAAAATTTCCAAATATGGAAAGAAAAATTTCCATCATACTATGTTAATTGGAAATGTTCTTCCCACTGACATTCTTCAAAATGATAGTTCATTTGATGGTTCATTTGGTGAGATATATTCGACTATGTTGTTCTGTACATTATAGATTGATGTACCCCATTGAATGGTATATGAAGATTTTTAAAGGGTATGTCAAAAGTCAACATCGGACTGAGGGTTGTATTGCAAAGAAATATATTATTGAGGAATCCATTGAATTCTCTAGCAAATATCTATCCGGTGTGGAAAACGTTGACCTACTGAAATCTCATCACACTGGGTGCCTTGAGGGTGAAAGAATTTCTAGAAGTGAGGTTGTCACAATCAATATTATAGATCAAGATCAGGCCCACCTTTACACTTTTCATAACAGTTTTGACGTTGACCCATATGTTTAAACCCACAAAGAAATTCTTAGGCATTTGAATCCTTCTAGGTCTGAAAAAAGAATATCAGATACACATAATCGACAGTTTATAGGATGGTTTCAAAACCATATTTTTAAGAAGTTTGATGAAAATCTGGACTCAATTTCAGAATGACTTCGATGGGTAGCCGGAGGAGCAAGTGTGTTCATATTATCTTACAATGCTTATGTAATTAATGGTTATACATTCTCTATTAATGAACATGATGAGGAAAATACCATGTAGAATAGTGGGGTTACACTTGTGGATGAAACGATGCGGGTTTTTGGTGCTAAGGATAGAATTCCAATTTATGTGAATATTTCATACTTAGGCATCATCAAACAAATGTATGAGTTGGATTATATGAAATTTCAAGTGCTTATTTTTCAATTCAAGTTGTTCGATAAGAGGAGTGGTGTTAAAATAGAAGATTTTGGATTCAAGAAAGTTGATTTTAGTAAGGAAGGGGAGAAAGGTGAACCATTTATAATGGAATCACAGGCAGTACAAGTATTTGTTTTCTAGACCCCACAAACTAAAACTGATAAATTTTTCTGTTATCAACCAAAACAACTAATGTGTCATATGAATGTTCAACAGAGGATGACCCTTTCATAGGGACTTCACAATCATTTCACAACAGTTCCAATGTAGATGACATTTTTTATGTCAGATGTGACCACAATGAAGGAATTTTCAAAGTCGATAGAGGTGTCAAATCTCTTTAGCCATTAAAAAAAGGGAGTTCAATGATCAGGTTATTTGTTTATTATAATATACTTTGTGTTACAATATGTTATTATATGTTCACTGCTGTTTTTATGTAATCTGAATTAAATGTTAAACCACTTCTACAGATAATGACTTATGCACCTGTTGATGTGCCCAATACCAAGGCACAATAGGTATCTCAACCTACTACTTTTGGTCCCAGTGCAGAGCAATAATGGGTTTCTCAACCTATTTTTGCTGGTCCAAGTGCTAAGGTACAATGGGTTTCTCAACCTATTACAGTTGGTCCCAGTGTTGATGCTAGCGCTCTAAAGGAACCTAATAATGATTCTTCTGATTAAATGGTTGTAAATAAATCCCTAACGGTGAAACAAACAACAATAGTTTCATAGAGGGAAGGGGTGTACAAGGGGTGTCCATGAGTGGGGTGTCTAGAAGGGGAGGGAGGGGGTGTGTCGAGAACGGAGGGGGTGTCCAGGAGGGAGGGGGTGTCCATGAGTGGGGTGTCAAGGAGAGGAGGGATGGGGTGTCTAGAAGGGAGGGGTGTCCAGGAAGGAGGATATTTTCATGTGTGAGGGTTGGTGGGGGTGTCCAAATGTGGGGGGTGTCCAGGATGGGAGGGAAGTGACCAAGAGGGGGGGTGTCCCAGAGGGAGGGGTATCTAGGTGGGTGGGGGACGGGTGTCTAGGGGGGAGGGGGTGTCCCAAGGGTGTCCAAGAGTGGGGGTGTCCAAAAGGGAGGGGGTGTCCATGGAGGTTTCCATGATTGGGGTGTCCAGTAGGGGTGTGTCCAGAAGGGAGGGGGTATCTTGGAGGGAGGGGCGTCTTGGTGTGAGGGTGGGTGGGGTTGTCCAAGAATGGCGGTGGGGTGTTCAGGAGGGGAGGGAGGTGTCCCATAGGGAGTGGGTGTCCAGGATGGAGAGAGTATCTCGGTGGGAGGGGGTCTCCAGGTGGGTGGGGGTGTCTAGGAAGGAGGGGGTGTCCAGGAGGTAGGGGTGTTCGGGGGGTGTCTAGGAGTGGGGGTGTCTAAAAGGGAGGGGTTTCTAGGGGGTGTCCATGAGTGGGGTGTCCAGGATGGGAGGGAGGGGTTGTGTCCAAAAGGGAGGGGGTGTCGAGGCATATATCCATTCAATTCCATTCTATACTGATAATATACAATGGGTAGATCACTTCTAGAATAGCCTGAAGTGGGTCCGTAGTGAGGAATCAAAAGTTCCAACCAACCAAACCAATTGAAAGCCCATGTAAAGGCCCGTTAATTATATTCCATTTCAATTTTAGGCCCAATATGTCTTATTAAATTTCATAAAGACCCAACATATGAATCATTTACCTTTCTCACATAAGATCTCAAAGAAACACACTTTTTATCTACACCAACGTTATAGTATAATACATCTACTGGAAAAATTACTGATGATATATGAATTTGATGGAACAAATAATTTCTGATCTAGAAGATTTCTGAAGACACTCTCAACTAAATCAATTTTAAACCTCAATCCTAGAATGTGGATAAAATCTACGGAATGAGAAGTTTTTTACCAGAAACAGAATTCTATAAGATGTATCCCCACTACATATATATATATATACATGTATATATATCCCTTCTCCCACTTCTTTAGGATTGACATATTCTATTGTGTTATAGGATCTCTATGTTTCTACTTTATGTATTTTTAAATTATATTTCTGATAAAGTTATGTGGAATTCTGTTCCTATTCCTCCAACATATTTTTTGTTGGGGGTTTTTCCTTGATTGTTTAAACTATATCTCTTTAAAAATCATGAAATTGGGGGGTGTTCCATGAGTGGGGTGTCTAAGAGTGGGTGTGTCCATTAGTGGGGTGTCCAAGACTGGGTGGTGTCCAGGAGGGGAGGGGGGCTATCCAGGGGGTGGGAGGGAAAGGGAGGGGCTGTAGGGGGTTATAGGGGGATTGTCCAGGAAGGAGGGGGTGTCCGGAAGTGGAGGGGATGTCCAAGAGGGGAGGGGGCTATCCAGGAGGGGAGGGGGATATCCAGGGGTGGGAAGGGGGTTGTCCAAGGAAAGTGAGGGGGATTCAGGGGGAGGGGGTTGTCCAGGGGGAGGAGGGGGTTGCAGGTGGAGTGGTGGGGGATGTCTAGGGGTCGGGAGGGGGCTGTCTAGGAGGGTCTGTCTTAGGAAGGGGAGGGAGGGGTGGTTTTTCTAATCACACTAATGAACTAGAAGATCAAGAGAAAAGTGAACCAATATGATCAGGGAAAATCTAATTGTGTAGTTTCTCAGAAGGCCCTCTATAAAACTGAGAAATACATTCCTTCCATACCTTTAACAGGTCCTTAGATATTGTATGGGGTCCTTGGAGAGGCATAAGTGGTCAGTGTCCAAGAAGGGTTGGACTCAATGTCTGATTCGGATGTGCTAGCACTCATTATCTTTGACCTGGCATGGGAGAGAACACTCTTAGAGGTTCCTGATATATGTAACTATTAGGTTTATAACCTATCTTGGATGGTGGTATCACTAGAAAAATGTTATAATTTATTCTAAAATTGAATACACCATCATGTATGTGTCATATTTTATAACTTCTGGAGATTAATCCCTTTTTTATTGTCAATAAATGAAACCTTTTGGATTCCATGTTGTTATTGAAATTTATTCCTCCTCTTTTATCATCCATGTAATCTTAAAAAAACAATACTTATAATTCAATGAATCATTTTGAGACTCTTCTAAAATATTAATACAATCCAAGGAAATATGGAAATGTAAAGGTCGTACCAGGTAACAATTGACATTTTATTAATGCATTCTTTCATATTAATGTTTAATTTATTTCATTACTGTATTAATAAGAAAATATTTCTTTTCTTATATAGGAGAATTTTGTTTGCTGAGTTTGAATTCTTTGTTCGGAAACTAATACCATTGAAGACAATTTTTGAGAGTGGATCACGAATGCAAAAAAGATGAAACATTAATGTTTTTAACTTTTTGTTGGATAATTGTAATTGTAACCATATTAAAAAAAATTTAGAAATGTATATAGTGGTGTGTGTTTTTTTGTATTCATTATTTCAAGTAAATGTATATAGAATTTTTGTTATTATGTGCTTTCTGTGTAGATGTGGTTTTTGTTGTGTGTGTAGGTGAGGTCTCAGGTGTGCAGGTGTTGTGAAGCTGCTAGGTTTGCTCAGGAAACTTGGCATTTATTAGCACTAATTAAGCACTGATAAATGTATATTATATTAGTGCTCAAAATAGCAATGATAAAGGTGGTCTTTATCTATGCTATTTTGAGTGCTGATATATTAAAAATTTATCAGTGCTCAAAATAGTGCTGATAAAATGGGAAATTTATCAGTGCTCAAAATAGTACTGATAAAGATGGACCTTTATTAGCGCTAAACAAGTGATGATAAAGGAAGACCTTTATCAGTGCTTTTTTAGTGCAGATAAAGGTGACCCTTTATCAGTGCTATTTTGAGTGATGATAAAAACGGACCCCCCCCCTTTTATTTTTTCCATGATTAACAGTGCTTTTCTAGCTCTGTTAAATGCGGTTTTTAGCACTATTAAAAGCCCTATTTGTAGTAGTACTTGCCAATGAAAAACCATGTGGTTTGAGGACACTTGTTTGACAATCACTGTGTGGCCATCAGTTTTTTGGGGATCCTTCACAAGAGAAAGAAGCTTCATCGAATGGGGATACATGGTATTTTCAATGGTTTATGCAACACGTATTGAAACCTTAACATGAAATTGAAATTGTCACATGGTCGCGAGTCCCTCACAGGTTCACATGATCTGTAGGTCTCATCCATCATCCTATTTCATTGCTTTTCTGGGGAAGATAATACCTATATTAAGTTATTTCATTTTTGTTATTTTTCATAGGCTTATTTGGAGGTAATCAACAAATCCCCCCCCCCCTCAGAAGTGGAGTCTATGGAAATAAGGACTCATTTTAGAGGAAAAATAATGCTCACTAGATTCTTTGGTGGTATCACGAACCAGTGCTTCAGGTGACGTTTGATCTGTTGGGTGTCACATGGTATTCTATGAAATGAACTATATATAGGGTAATAGATAAATTCATTCCACCATATGCTTCCTTTTTCCAGAGTGCTCCTATTTTTTCTTCCATTACAAGACCTTACCACGAACCCGAAATGAAATCCCTATCCACAAGCCTTCATCGTGAGTCCATTTCATCAAAGTGCTTGTGTGCAGCTACTTCCTACTCAGGCACTCATCCACCCTATTATAAAATTACCCATAAGATCACCTTGAATTGAAGATAATTGTCCATGAACAAAAGGTTCGTTCATGATTTTTTGAATTAATCTTCTTTTTCTAAGAAAATGAGTGATATGGTGGAGGCACTAGAGTAGGGTCATCATCTTTTGTCAGAACTGCAAGCTTAGATTGATACTTGGACAATGCATGTATGGAGATATGAAGATATGATTTCTCATTTGAGGTCCAACCTTTTGGAAACATCAAATTCATAGGAAACTGATCAGGGTAGGGTTGAAGGGTTAACTATACTAGTCAAATATCTCCTTCTTAAGGTAGAAGAAGAATAAATATGGAGAACGACACTACAATGATCCTTTGATGCCTCTCGCTAGACCCTCAAAAATATTTCTAGCACTACTTACCATCTTTTTTCATGAATCACCTTTTTTAATGAACTCCATTTTTTATGAGGATTAAGAGATACTATGGAATTTGTGATATTCCTCCCAATTTTTTCATACAATGAATGGATGAGTTTTCTAAAAAATTTACAATATTATCAGATTTTATTTACCTCATGATGTGTTTGATATCTTACTACTCCATCATTTTAGAAGTTTTCATCCCTACCTATCCAATTATTTATATTTAATGAACTTGAATTCCTAGAATTGGATGTTGAAATTATAACATGTTCCATTTTGGAGATTCTTTTGGATGCCCACTCACATGAGATTCCATATTGGTAATCTATTCCATCTATCTTGAGATTATATGATCGAAATAGGGATCATTTGGGTAGGAGATATGTCATAGAGGTATATTTCTATTTCTATTTACAAATATTATAGGCTTGGTGAGCATAGCTTGATTTTCAATCCATATGGAGGACCTTTCAATATTTTGTAGACTAAATCGTTGTTCTGATTTAGTTTAGGATCTTTTATATTAGACCCTTTTTTTCTTAGTTTAGGTTCTTTATGCTCAGACCTAATATTGCTTTAGTTTAGGGTATTTTTTCTTGGACCTAATACTGCTTTAGTTTAGGGTATTTTAGCTCTGACCTAATATTGATTTATTTTAGGGTCTTTTAGCTTGGACCCAATACTTCGTTAGTTTAGGGACTTTTATTTTGGACCTAATATTTCTTTAGTTTAGGTTCATTTAGCTCGGACCAAATATTGCTTTAGTTAAGGTTATTTTAGCTCGAACCACATATATGATCATGGGATATGGTGAATACATTCCAAGAATAACCTAAATCATTCCGAGGTTTTGGGTTATGATGTGGTGTTGTAAAGACTCGCAAGAATCAGAATACCCTTTTTCCGAGTGACACATTTGGTTAACAACCATAGGACCATATGCAGGATCCATGGGCATGTATTCATAGTCAAGATAAATTCCCTTGAATACAACTATCCATTCAAATGGATATAGAGGATTCATGGAGATAGCATTGGTGGGGTTGGAATACTTGGGATACTAGGCCTTCCTAGATAGTTGGAGTATGTATGGTGTAAATCATCATTTGAAAGATTGAGTCCATGAATATGAGATGATGAAGAAGTAACAGGTTCATCCCATGACATTCTAGAATGTCAAGTTCCACTGCGTTGTTGTTAAGTATCACAAGGATTAAATCTCTTTTTTGGAAAGGATAAGTTGCTTTTAGTTGGTGGGTCAGGTCCCTTATGTGTCGGTAGCATGCCAAGAAAAAGAAAATCTCCAATTATTTACTAGGGATACGAAAGATTTTAAAAGACTAAAACACCTAGTTGATGAAGTTGTATATGGGGAGAAACATACCTAAGAAGGATTCGGGCACCCTAGGGTTGTTTAACTCTTAATGAGAACTTCAAGTCCCTTGACCTGTGGTTTCGAATCATGATGTGTGGGCCATCAAATGTTAGGAAATGAATTTTCATAGTCCATCCTTGTTAAAAGGTTTGAAACACTGTGACTTAATGATGAGAATATCTAATCCTCTTGGACATTTTGGTGTGAGGATTTTAAATCATGATCTGGAGTTCTTGAGTAAATAGAAATATATGGTAATGTCATACAGGGAGTGGTTCATACACACTAGGGTGTTGAGTACTACCATGATGACGCTAAGGCTCATGAGGATTGAAATTTCCTTTTTCCGAGTGACACATTTGGTTGCCATCAAAGGCACATATAAAGGATCCATGAGAATATATGCATATTCAAGAAAAGGTTTCTTAAATTTAGATATCCTTTCCAAGGTCCATCGAAGGATATTTTAACTTGAGACACTCCAAATCATGAAGTTTTTTTTTGCAAAGTGTAAAATCCAAGGAGGGTTCGAGTACCCAAAAAATTATGTCACCGCCCAGCAAAACAATTCTCATGGCGAGGAGATATGACAAATTTTGCTCTAACTTTTTCCAGGACCAGTGGTTCCAACAGAATAACATTTATTTTTAAAGGACTATGAGGTAGGACCTTTGATATTTATTCATTTTATGTGTTCCCCCTAATGTTTTTTATAAAATATGATGTTGAAGAGTTTATCGGGCTGAGACATGACTTTTTATCAGGTCACCCTTTATGGGTTTTCGACCATAAAAGTTTTTTGTCTCTTTTCTAAGTAGTTTATGGTCCTGTTATTTGGAACATTATGTGCTAGAGATTGAGGTCAAAAATCTCGAACCAAAATGTCATCACTTTATGGTCATGACTGACATGGACCTAATATGAAGGATAATACATAAGAGATTAATTAGGATTTCCAGGGTTAAGATTACTTCAAAAAATTCTCAAGCATGTAATGGAGATATTGTAAATCATGGCTCGAGTTTCTCAATTCATGAGTAATGATATGGTATAGTCATAAAGGGATTGGTTTAGACACACTGAGGTATTGAGTGCTTCCATGATGATGTTAGGGCCCAAGAGAATTGGAATTTCCTTTTTATAATGACGCATTTGGTTGAAATCAATAGGCACATATACAGGATCCATGGGAATGTATGAATAGTCAAAAAAAGGGTCCTTGAATCTAGATATCCTTTCCCAGGGCTATGGAAGATTATGGTGACCAGAGACGCACAAGACATGAAGACTAGTATATGGATTCTAGGTTATCTTGAAGGAAAATGGAATCACCCCGTACTCTGGTTGACCGTGGTAACTCTCTCAAGGATCCTTGATGAAAGATGAAAAATGGGAGATGGTCTACATAGTTTATTTTCATGTAGTGGGGAATTTTTTACGTGTAGTTTAATCTCATGTAGTAAGGAGATTTTTTGTGCAGTTTATCATTTTTTGATAAGGATGTAATTCCATGAAGTTTAACTTCATGTGGTAAGGATTTACATCCATGCAGTTTAACGTCATGTGGTAAGGATGTATGGAATGATGTAAATGTTCAGGGATGTTTCATCCCAAATATAGTGACTTGGGCAACACTACATATCTTGTGATAATAGGAATCAATCCACATGTAGTTCTTTGTATATCAGACAGTTTAAATTTTTGCGTCAAGGAAGGAATCCATATAGTTTAGCATAATATGGTCAGGAAGAACATTTACAGTTTAACGTCATGCACCTAGGAAGAATGATAGGACTTACACTGATGTGGATTCCCTCATGGATACAACTATGAAAATTATTTCATGAGAAATATTTCATTGGTGGGTGGTGTGAGACGCTCCCCATACATTGTGGCCAATGAGTAGGATCCATTATGATTAACCTTATGTATAATGTAAGGTCCTTCCCACTTGGTCTCCATATTCAGGGGCTTCTTTCCTAGTATAATTGGGATTCTAAGAGCCAACACTAGTTCACCTTGAAGGAATGAATATAAGAGAACCATTTTATTGAAGGATCTTGTAATTTCATTTTGATGAATTTCTAGATTGTACAATGTGTGCAACCTCTTATCATCTAGTCATTCAAAATCATCCAATAGATTTTTAGATTTTTCATCATTTGATAGTTTTCTAGAAATCACTATTCAGAGTGAGGGAAGATGGACCTATATGGGTAACACTACCTTGGTCTCAAACACTAATGAGTATGGCATTGATTGTGTAGAAGTGTGTGTGCTGGTATAGTAGACCCATAAATCATGGAGGAGTTTTTTTGAAAAATACTTCCTATCCTTGTTCACCATCTTATGGAGTATATTATATAGAGTCTTATTGAAGGCCTATATCTTCCCATTTTCCACTGTATGGTAGAGATATGTTTGATTGGAATCAATATTATATTCCCGGTATAGCTTCTTCAACTATATGGAACAGAAGATGGTGTTATTTTCTGTAAATATTGTGTGAGGGACTCCAAACCTAGTGATCATATATGACATCACAGAGTTGATGATATTCTTCATTCCGATTTCGTTGAGGGGTATTTCTTTATCCCGTTTATAAAATAAGTCAGTACCAGTGAGGATGTACTTAAACTACTTAGTTATGGAAGTGGGAAATGGACCCACAAATTATATCCCCCAAATGGAAAATGGAAAATAATATTTAGTTGTATATATCAATTCTAGGGGATGATGGATGATGTTTGTATGAATTTGGAATGCATGAAATTTATAGGTAATTCCACATAGTCATATATCATGGTATTCTATTAGTATCCCAACCTCCTATCTGGCAGGAGAGATTGGTTTCATTTTTATGGGTGTCGCAGGAACCTGCATGGACTTCTTCCACGACTATGAGAACATCCCCTTTTTATATGAACCTATGTAAAATTCCATCAAATAAAAATTTTTAGAGTAATGTTTTCTTGTACGGACCATTTTATATAGTTATGTTCACTTACTGGCACAAATTACATTTGATTCTAGCTCGATATGTTAGAAGATTCCCACCTCGAAGATAACTGATTATAGGCTCCATAAATCCAGGGGTGTTCATTGGTTCATCATGATCTGGGGTAGTGTTGAGCTGATTGATATCTTCTATATCACATACGATGATCGATGAGAGCATTCATAGATGTGTGATATGGAAGGTTTCTTCCTCCTAATCTGGTTCGGTGAGGACAACAGATGCATTTGCCAACATGTCAGCACGAGCATTCTGTGATCAAGTAATATAATAAAAGGTGGTATCAAAGGGGAATTCTACCATGAGTCCCCTAATGTAGCTAGTGATGGAGGTCAAGTCTTCCTTTTTAATGTAATATTCACCATTGATCTAATTTATCACTAGTACTGAGTCCCCTTTGATATCCATGTAGTCTATGTGCAGCTATAGAGATAGTTCCAATCCAGTGATGAGAGCTAGGTACTCGGCCTCATTATATGTCTAGCCTTCAGATAGTGGGAAAGAGTACATAAAAACTAATTTTTCTGAAGAGATAAACACAATCCCTAGACCAACATGATTGAGCTTTAGGTTTTCTATTCTTGTGCCGATAGGTCAATGGGAGGTTCCATCAAAATACATCTCTCATGTTCGGTGAGTGTCATGGGCATAGAATATATCTTCATCTAGGATATTGGTGTCTTCCGGTGCATTTTCAGTGTAGGATGTGCTGGGAGGAAATTATCCAGGGAATCCCATTTCACAGACTTCTGAGATATGAACTGAATGACATATTACTACAGAATGACATCCCATTGAGCCAACTGCCCAGTCAATATGGGTGATCAAGGACGTACTTGAGTGGGACAAAATGAGAGACCAAGTTTACTTTGTGGTTTTTCAAGTAATGCAACAACTTTTTTACTAAAAAATGAGTGTAAGGTAGTTCTTTTCAACATCAAAATATTGTGTCCCAGTACCTAGCATGGTCTGGATATGGTAGTAGAGACTATTCTTGCATCATGTATCATTTTTTTGCACATGGATGGTTCCCAATGAGCATTCCATGGAAGCCACATATAATATTAGTGGCCTCCCTTACACCAGAGGTATAAAAATTATTAGGTGCAACAAGTATTTCTTGAGACTTTTGAAGGAATTCTGATGATCATTGTCCCATTGGTAGGAAACTCCCTTCTTCATTTTCCTGGTGAAGGGGAGAGCTTTAATGGCCATGTTGGTTATGAATCGCTGAATATAGGTGAGGTTCCATTTGATTCCCCTTAGTTATTTGATATTTTTAGGGATGAAATTTCTAAAATAGCACTGGTATTCTATGGGTCCACATCAATTCCACAGTGGCATACCACAAAGCTAAATAATTTTCTTGTTGTTACCCCAAAAGTGAACTTCAGTAGATTCATCTTTAGATTGTGTTGTCAAAGATTTCCAAAGATTGTTCAGATATCCATGATGTAATTGCATCACTGTCATGATTCTATGACCTGGTTGTTGAAATAAAACTTGGCTATCTTTCCGAAGAATTGATTAAATATGTGATGCATGGCACGTTGATATGTGGCATCAATATTCTTTAACCCAAAGGGCATGAACTGGTAGCCTAATATCCCTTGAGGAACTATGAAGGAAGTGGATTATTTATCCTTGGGGGACATATTAATCTAATTGTACCATTAGTACTCTTCTAGGAAGGAAAGGTCTTGGAATCTAGCGGTTGCATCAATCAAGAGTTCTGCTATCATAAATGGGATGTTGTCTTTCAAGAAATGATGATTAAGGTCTCTGAAGTCAATGAATACCCTAATATGATTGTTCTTCTTCATGATGGGAATGATGTTGGAAAGACACCTTGGGTATTTAAATTTTCTAACAAAGATGATTTCAATAAATTTGTTGAATTCTGCCTCTACATTGGTGGCATGAGATGGGTGTATTCTGTTGGAAGCCTATTTGAATCCTTGATGCTCATTGAGAATTTCAAGACGGTGTGTAGTCATATTTGGATTTAGTCTAGGAATTTTTGTATTGTTTTAGGTGAACACATATCAGTGCTGCTTCAGAAATGAAATTTACATCTCTTTCTCTTCAAGGGGAATGGTGGAACTAATCAGATTGGGTTGTGGGTCTTCTTTTGTTCCTAGACATATCTTCCTGAACTCATCTTTGGTAATGGAGACACCTTCCTCGAATAATGGAGGGGAATTCCTGATATCATAATCATCCATCTATGAGTCTATCGAGACATATTTTTGTGAATATGGATGTTTGGGAGCCTCTCTATATGTATTAGGGTGATGGAGTATATTAGAGGAGACCTTGTCATCCCTTGTTCTCTGAGTCATTGCAGAGAGATGTTGGGGGTAGTTTTTATAAATATATATATATGAGAGGCCTAGACCTTTGGGATTAGAATTGCAACTTTTTCCATGTTTATGAGGAGTACATAATCACCATCAAGCATACTCTTGGTATTCACAATCTATTAGGAGTTTTAACATGTATATCATCATCTACCATTGGTTTTTTACCTCCCTTATTGTATAAATTTTATTCCACATATGTGTCTCTGCAGGTATTGAAGGGGGAATTATATCCATGTAGTATGTCAACCATACCATTGATGGGGTAATTCAAACATTGATGGAATATCGATGGTATCGTCAAGTGTCTATGGAGATAGGTCCTTCCAAGAAGGGAATTATATTCAGTGTCTTCGTGGACAACCCTGAACTCAGCCTCAGATGTGAGTTACCCAAATTTTTCATTGAGCTTGATCATCCCAAGAGACCTGTGCTCACAGTTATCATATCCTGTAATGGTCATCTCTTAAGAGGATAGGTCCCCTTTACTATACCTTAAATGTTAATGAGTCTAAACTGAGATGATACTGATCCTATATCCATTATCAATCAGTGAACTTTGGAAATTGAAATTATTGAGTCTTCCTGAAATGTATAAGGGAATGATATTCCCATGGATGGTATCCTATTAATCTTGATCAGTAAATGAGATGGAAATATAGAATCCTAAGGACATAGTCTCCAATCAATAGAACTAAGTGGTCGTTACTTCTCTCTCAAATTCTTGTGCACTATAGAGGGATTCAACAACTACCTCCTTAAGTTATCTTTAAAGAAGAATCTTGTAGATGATTGAGATCTTTGTTGGGAATAGAGAAATCTATTTCAAACCATTTAATTTTTTTCTATAGGTCGGTGCTTCTTAATATGAGAATGCTCCTGGGAATGCAGTTTAGGAGATGGAGCATCTGAGGGAGGTGGTTCTGGTGCATGCATAGAGTTTGAGGGAGTATTTGATTCTAGTGGTGTAGGTCGCTCCGAACTTCCTCATTGCTTGGGTGGATCAGATTGAACCCTCTCTAAGTGTACATGTAAGAAAATTAGATATAGATGACTGTAAGAGAGGTATAAGGCACCTCCTTACATATTTTGGGCTTACTAGAGTACTTTCCCATGAGTCTCAGATGCATATATACCCTCCATGGGGATACAACTAGAATATTGAGTCTAACCACACCCGCATTGTCCCCCATATCTTCAGAATCAGTGCATGTGGCCGCTTGTTCCGTATTTATACATGGTAAAACCATATTCAGGGGAATAATAATTATCGGAGAAGGGTATTTTCAAGTGTATAATTTTTATTGAATTGAATATGTTATCCTCATATGATGAGTATTCCATTTGGTGGGGTGGTGACCATGCTGAAGATGTTACAGGGAAGAAATATACAAGAGTTAGGGCTTGCTTTGGATTATAATATGTTTCTTTTTTCCTCTATCTCTTCCTTCTTCTGGTGTCCACACCCACCCATTGAAAGAACTTATAATTCCTCCTTCATTGGTGATGGATCTATCGCAGGTTTACACTACTATGATTTCAGAGTGTTATGGTCTTGATAAACTATTTTTTGAGTCATTCAGCTATCAAACATTTTCTCTTTTCTGGCCGGAACATTCTACCAACCATTCTGTTATTCTGATTGGGAAATTGTTATGGAATCCACCTTCTCTAATAAATTTTCTAACATCACTTGTCTAGATTTGACCATTACTTGAAGTAAATCCATGAAGATGAAAAAAATCAAGTTATTATGGCCCAACCTTATGTGGAAAGGGTAGTAATTGGGACGGTTGGTGAGGTTGGCATCACTAGGCCTCCTAGGTTATAGGATTGTGAGAAGATTATTATCCATGGATGCCAAGAAATAACTTGGGACTTGTTCATTTTAGAAGGATTATACTTTGTTCATTTATTCCTAAAATCTCAGGCAAGCCTAATTTCTCTTTGCTTCCTACCGAGGGTGATTCAGTGGTGGTCATCACTCGACAGGGGGTTTTGGGCGGTTCAAATCTTGTCTGGGTGCTTGGATAGGCCCCTCTTGGAGATTGAGAGTAATACCCATGGCTTTTTCTCTTCCTGGATTCTTCCCCTATGTTGTGTGCATGATTCAAGACTTGGTTCAAGTTCACTGAATAACATCTTCAGGAAATTTTGTTGTTACAAAAAACTCTTAGAACCCTTCCGGATATTTTATGGGGAATAGGGGTGTCTACAACTCATCCTTGATATTTTTATAATAGAGTTTAAATAGTTTCTACTATGAGAGGGGGATACTATGGGAATATGTTAGACTCTTGAACCTTGATATGAAATTAGACACATTATTGTTCTCTCTCTGCTTGCAGTTCTTTAGGATGACGAACATTATTTTCCTTAGTGTTGACCTGAACTGGTAAAGGAACTAATGATGAAGGTGTTCCAATACTACAATAGATCCAACTGGTAGAATATTGTACCAAACAAAGGCTGGCCCTATCAGAGTCTATGAAAAACACCTCGGTTTTATTCCCTCATATTGATATTGAGGTCCCATCATCATCCCATGTTGGGATACAAAGTTGTGATATGTTGTTCAAGGTTTCTTGCACCATCAAAGGTAGAAAATGTGGGGTTTTCAAAGTTGGGTGGAGGTAGAGTATCATCCATCCATTCAGGATATGGATTTCTTTCAGGATGCACTAGTGTGTTCCATCCTTCCATGCCTTCCATTTAGGTGTCCAAGGATTCAATGGTGGTAAGTAACTCTGAGGGCATTGTTGTCTTATCAACATATCGTCCACAGGGAACGGGTGGGGGCCGATGAGGTGGTCCCACTTTCAACTCCTATTAATCCTCAATTTTTCCAATGAATGAATGATTACCTTGGAGAGGGAGAGGCTATTGCTACAATTGAGGGAAGTCCTAATCATTTTCGGATTCCTCATTTATGTGCACTGGATGTCTAGATCCAGATCCAATTTTCATTCTCCAATACCCCTCTTGTTGGATGATCAGATATGGGAGAGATAATATTCATCTCTGGATGGAAATGATACCCAACAAGAATATTTCCCCAATTATCTCTTCATTGAATTGTTGTAGAACTTTTATTTCACACCCATATTATGAAAAATATTCTTCTATGGATGGAAACATAGATTTAGTCATATCCTTTCCTTTTTCATTGCAATTATTCTACCAAGGAGGTGGAAACTTGTTTTTCAGTGGTTCCAAATTTTGAATCCTTATTTGGTTCTGGGTGTGTGCAACCTCATTTGGTGTGTCCAAATCACCCTCCTCTTGGGGTACATGTTCCATGTTTCGAACCTCTACATTTGAATGTTGATCAACATATATCATGTTTACAATGATGGAATTCATAGAGGAATATCAGGAAATTGTGGTGATGCCATCTATTTCTACACAAAAGTCTGATTCTACACAACTTCTATTTGGTTCATTATTCGAATCCTTGACCTTGTTGGACCATTTTGGCTTCTGACCCCAGTGAGGCCTAATTTCCTTTTCCATACGCTCCTCCCATATCATCCTACAAATAGTTACTTAAAGGGAGTTTCTGGTCATGATTGTGGAGTAATCCCCTACCAATAGAGGGTTATCTTGTGGTGGGAGGAATAGGTGGGACTTATACCATTGATTTCTTCCTCCCAACCTAGATAATACAGATTCCTTTTGTGGCGATGATGATGATGAAAATCCACCCATCCATGGGGGGTGGGGAAATTTGGGGGGGCACCATTTTAATGGATTGGTCCTATTTTTGAGGATGTAATGGCTCTATTATGGGACTTGATGACTCCTTGGATGGATATAAAGATACAAATTCCCCCAACCCAATGGGGTGGGGTGATCTAGAATCATCACTAATTTCTATAGGGTCCTCTCGGGGGATAATGATCCTAGTTATGATGATTGAGTTATAAATTCCCCCATCCAAATAGGCTGGGGTTCACCTATAGCTTCCAATGGTATGTTCTGAATCCCCTTGAAGATTCATGACCTAATGGGAAGATGCGATGATAGATATTCACTCATCCCAGGGGGCCGAGTCCACTTCCTGATAGATACTATGGAAGCTACTACTACGGTTTAGGTGATGTGGCATAGTTTTTCTCGCATAGAAGTTTGGTACGATGGCATCCCATGGTGAGAATTACTCCTTACGAGAAGTATTCTGGATGATCACAACTTCAATTTCCATTTTTGGAATTCCCACATATTATCTTAAGGGGCCCAGTTTAAATTCCTATTGGCTATCCTCTCTCCCCGTCCAGGGTGTCTTAGCATCATTGAAGAGGGGGCATTCTTTTTCAGTGACCAACTATCCAGAGAATTACCCAGTCCCCTCATTTATATGGAGGTTGTAACATTGTAGGATGCCATATTTTAAGGGATATATTGTTCTAGGGTATCAAAAAAGGGTAATTCTCCATTCTATCCTCATCCTCGAATATGGGTTTCTGATGTGGATTTGGAGATCATTTGCTGAAGTGTCACAATATAATGGCGGCAAGCGTGTTGAAAATAAGAACTGTGATTTTCTGTTTTTGAATCCTATGACATGGAGATATCATCTACATTGAGCTATAAATATAGTGTCTTGATTGTGTAAAGGTGGAACTCATATCCGGGATAATGGATATTTCAATACTTCATTAGTCTATGAGTATCCAACATATTTTGGCAAAGATAAGGAATAAACTCCTCTTCTAGCACATATGGGATCTCATAGTTGGATTTAGTGAGGGGATAGAACATAATATGGAGGTTTATTCTAGATAACTTCCTCCATATATCAATTATATCCTCCTCTTAATCAGACATACATGACTCTCTCCAGTTAAACCATAGAATATGGCTATGATGGTTGTCTACTGATGGGAGTGGAGTGTTTCTGGAAGTTGATGGGGAACCATATACGGTTCACCCTGGTGTTTCGAGAACCTCTATGTACAAAGGTTTTGGGTTTAGGTTTACCTCTCTATATGGAAGTCTTTGGAAAAATGGAATATTTCCTTTACCATGGAAGATATCACCGAGGAAAGGTTCACCAAGGTGGATGTTAAGAGTACATTCCCTATGATACATATCCACACTATCACAGGGAGGAATATCGTGGTAATGAATTCCTTCCAATTACACTTCAATAGAAGAGTTGACATACCCTTTTGGTAATGAGAATGTGCCTCAAAAAACCCCAAGGACACTAGCATTAAGCATATTAAGAGAATGGGGCATGTTCTGCGTCATGGTTGAAATATGCCAACCTGCCTTTTGTGTGATGGTTTATGGAACTTGTATGTAGCGATCAGATAATGTAGGAATATGAGACAATTTCTAAGAATCTATTGGAATACCCCAATAATCCATATAATCATGGATAGGGATATGAGCATGTTCTAAGGCATTTACCATTATCTCTCGGTGTGCCTCAGTCAATGTGGGATTTTGATTCAGATCTTGAGCCTTTGGGGTATTCCAGTGGTCTTTCTTGGCAAGGGTATGAGTCCACCCAGAGGTGTGTGATACTCTCACCTAGTGAGCCCTGGTTGGAATAAGAATACAGGCCTGGGCTGAATATGAATTCCTCATTAGAATATTTCGATGGATCTCTGTAATGGGAGAAAGAATATGAAACTCCCCCTATATTTACTTGGGATTATGGTGGTGTAGTCACTTGTCAGTGGAAGTAGGAATATGCACCTTGCTTTTGTGATCTACTGGAGTGTTCCATAAATATTCACTGACATGAATATGAGTCTTCCTTAAGGATTGTTCCATTCTCACCTGGTTAGCCTCAACCATAATGGAGATATATTCCCAATATTGGGCCTTTGGAGTATGTCACTGGACTTCTTCGACTGGTATATGATCATGTCCCAAGGATTTTTTCCCGCTAAAATGGTGAGCCCCATCCAAAACGGGGGTATGAGCCAAATCCTGGACCTTTGGAATATGTCGCCAGATTTTTCGATAGGCATGTTCCCCTATCCCGAGGCATGTTCTAATCTCACCTGGTGAGCTCTAGTTGTAATGGTAATATGATCCCAATTTTATTCCTCTCCCTTTATCTAGATATGTTGATAATCCTCCTAGAAGGGTGCCAGAATGTGTGCTTACTCTAGTACAACCACCTGTTCATATTGATTAGAGTGTTGAGTTTTCTTGGATATAGTGATAAGAGTATGTATATGTCCCTCTATCTATAATAGTGTTGGAATATGTCATCGAAGCTCTTCAATTTTTTATAAAATATATTTTAATTTTAGAAAATTGTGTACAAGGATATAAGATTACACATTCTCTATCTCCATTATCTATTACCAGATATCTCCAATCGAAGTGGATATATGTTCCCACTTCTGTCCCCCTTGTGCCATCAAAGTGTGTTGATGGGATTCTTACATGGGGGTGGGTGTATAAGCCTCCACCATTTTTTCTACAAGAATATGCACACAAAATTGTTCCGATCTAACAGGGTTATGAGCCTGCTTGCTGGTTCTATCCAGATTATGCCAATAGGCATCATCAATATGAGATGAGATATGAGCCCTCTCCTGGATTTCCAACATCTCCCTCCTCTGATAATTATTCCTTATAGACCATTCATGGGAATCATAGGTAGTTTTATGTTATATGGTACATTCAGCAGAAGACTGATGGGTACTGGTTGGTCAGTTTTGATGACAATGATTGATAGGTTCCCTCCCCAGCAGTACCTAAACCGAAAGGGATCCATATCTGGATTCCTGAGCCATCTTCATCAGATATGGAAGGTGGTAGTTATCATACTCCAAATATAATCTCCCGAAGTAGTTGTTCATAGCGACAAGGGCTAATGTCTTAGCAGAAACCTTCTTCGAGCGATGTAGATTCATCGGCTTCCATGGGTATATAATCTTAGGATAGTACTATATCATTGGTACTCTTAAACCATCATAATTTCTACCAATCATTGCATTTTTCAAGCATGTGAGATTACTTTGTGACCCGTGGGGGTCATAGTAGTATTTGAGTTATTAGAACGAACACTGGATGATGAATACATTTCCTCAAGTTGGGAGTCTATTAATGAGAGTAGAATCTACAATCACGCAGACAATAAGAAACAAGGGTACTGGTTAGTGATATATAATGGGCATGAAATTGATCAATCAGATATGAAAGGTTAACACAATTGTCATGTATTCCCTTTCCATCCATCTTTCTCATGTGGACTTGTTAGCATGAGGATTTACTTACAAGAATCCCATTTTATGCTTGTCTTACTACTTTGTTTGTATATATGGTTGGAAAAAGAAACTGTACTAAGAGATCCATGTTGATCCTATGAACATTGTTTTCATATGAGGACCAAGCAACCTGTCTTGAGCAATTATAACCCAATTGTTTGTTATTAGATATATTCACATAGGGTTCACCATTTTTGTTTCATCAGGTTTCAATGGAGATTTGGGTTGGGCTCCCGTTGATGGTTTTATTGAGGGATATTTTATATCCTCGATCAATCGCATGCATTGAGTATACCATTGATTTATTCTTCCCTAGAAACTCCCAACAGTTCCCCCATCTATAGATGGGTATCAAACTTCTTTCCAAAGGCTGGCGATCATCTGGGTTTTCAGGCCCATCGACTCTTGGGGGCTCGCATTGGTCGAGTGGATGGAAGGTCAAGCTCCTCGCACCCTTTTGGGTGGAATTATTACCTACTCTGGGACTCTCTTATAGATTTAAGATATGTTTTTGAATCATTTTCTAATCCCGACATGGGACCGATTACCCTAATGAAATGACTATAGGTTACTTCTCCTTCGTATGTAAAAGACTGGGATCTCTTTAGTGAATCCATCTCTATGTATCTAAGGTTCTTCATCATTTTCTAGTAATATAAAGTTTATTATATATTGAATCCATAAAACCAAGTTCTTAAAAGCATGCTCCCATGTAAGTAGTCAAATAAAATTCAGAGTCGGTGATTGTTCCATTATGAGGCATCCAACATATCCTGAATATTTTAGGAATCAAAACCCACATAGTTCCTTCATCCCATGTAGTTTAATTTCATATTGTGAGAACATATGTTCGGGTACTGAGACGCCAAATATTTATGCTCGAACCCTAAGGGTGTGTCCTACATATCCCAAATATTGGTATAGTCAGAGTTTTCATAGTTCTCATGTATTGTGGTTTCTCATGTCATTATAGATACTTATAGTGAAAATGATTTGATTATCATGAATCCCTAAGATATCATGATCCATGATCGATGTGAGAAACAAGCGATGGAAGATGATCATTTATTTTCTTATGATGTAGGTTTTATGTGTTGGGAATTCTTTGAGATGATTTATTATGGGTCTCAGGTCATGGACAGATGTCTTACATATCCTGGTAATGGTAGGAGTTCAAGTCATTTTAGCTTGGTGGGTTTCTCAGTCCGCTGATGGATGAGATAGGGTGATCATATATTGGGACTATTTGAGTCCCACTAATTTAGATGTCAGAGTCATGTAATGAATTATACCTAATGAGGTGTTTTATTTGAGCTCAGGACTTAGGAAGGAGTCCAACGTATCCTGTTTATATTAATAAATAGATTCATCATAGTTTGGTTTATGTCGAGGCTTACACATTGTGGTTTCCCTATACTATTGTGATGGTTTATAATGAAGATGATATTATAATTGATACTTCCTAAGCCCATGTAATGCATTATTGTTGGTAGAAACAAGGTAAATAAAATAATCAATGATATTTACTTGAATAAGAGACTTATATTCTAGGATTTTTCTATATGATTAATATAGGGATAAAACCTCAGGGAGAGGTAGCTTACACATCCTAGATATGGTAGGAATCCAAGTTGTCATAGTTCCCTTTATGTTGGGGATAACTCACCTAGTATTCCATGTATTTAGGTCCTACACATTGAGGAAATACAATGTAATCATGTCCTGGGATGCCCTATTTACATGGCCTTCTTATGTAGAGGGTTTCATGCCAAGTTGGCATGTCATGGGAGCCATCTCATGAAATGACTTAACACATATGGAGGGTTTCATGTGTGACATTATGGAATAGTCTAAGGGTTGTCACATATCTTGGCTAATACCTCTGAGAGACATTGTGAGACCTGGATGACACGTCTAGAGGGCATCACGAATCCTAGATGACTTGCCTATAGGGTGTTGCGAGAGTTTGATTATTATCTATAGATTAATTTCTGTGACTCATATTACCTAAGAAAACACTGTTATATGAGTCAGGGGATGTAGAGACCCAAAGCTTGACGTACATGGGCATTACATTACTTTTTTGGAATACTTAATACATAAAAAAAACAAACACAGAAAGAACCGTAATAGTTTAGTGTCTTTGGAAACTCGGAACATAATCTTCTAATCATGGTGAAAGATCCTCAACATCTCCCATAAAGATCTTACCCTTTTGTTTTCTTACCTAAAACCTTTATTTATTTCTTGGGGAAAATAAAACATATAAAGGGTGAGATCAAATTCTCAGTAAGGGTAAGCATGGAGAAAATAAAACAAACCATATACATTTGAACATAAAAACAAGAACATAATGTTTAAACATCAAAATCTTGAGAAATTACATAAAACATGGTAGTATGTAAGGAATAGATCATAATAGAACATCAATCGTGATAAAATACATTGGAAATAAAACTTTTAATTGTGGAAAAACATTAAGCACATGATATGATTTCCATATTAGCCAAGGCATTGCTTCCAAGACCATCTTAGGGGACAAAGTCCCTTTCTGAATCGAGTTCACTCCTCGTTCTGGTCCTGTATCACTGAGCCGGATTAACTTACCATTCCAGCCATGTCTATCTCATGAGATATAAATCTTTACCCAATTCATTGGAGGGAGATATATTTCCCATCCATCTCATAATGATATCATTCTTAATTGTGCCACAAAATAAACATAAATCATTCATCATAACCCAAGCAATAAAATGGGTTTCATAAACATCATCCCATATTAACATAATCCATATAAAACAAATGGATATAATTTCATCATAAGAATAATCAAACCATGTAAATAATAGAGACATTATACTTGAAACATTTTCATAATGTCATCTTAGATGGAAAATAGTTTTGACAAAACACTTGGAATGAATTCTTGAGGAAAATATCCTTTCTTTTCAAAATAATTTTCTTTTCACAAAATGCCATGTAATATTAAAAGAAAAGGACTTTTGTTGAAAATAATCATGAAGTACTGTAAAGGGAGCTTTATGAAAATTAGGTGTTATGAAACCGTAAAAATCAGTTCATGCTGCATAAGTTAAAAAAATATTCTTCTCGTACTTTGGCCGGAAAAGTCGAAAAGTACCTTATATGGTAAACATAGGAAATATTCCTTCCATACAATGTGGTAAAAGTAAAAAATGGTAAAAATTAATTTAAACATACATGTAAGAAAAGTAAACATTTTATTAAAACATTTTGAGAACATATGGACATGGATGATAAACATAACCCCAGTAAATACTTACGAATAAACAATCTCAGATAAGAATGAGATTGGAATAATTATCTGTTACCTTAGGTTTGATATGCTTTGTATGCATCCGAAACTCCTATATAATGATTTAAATAATGTCATTTACTTATTACAGAATCATATTCATTGTTACTATATCATATATGGTTCACTTATGACATTATATTACCAGTTCTTTTGTAAATTCCATGTTAAAGCATCGTTTTGGGTAAAATCGTTTTATTTATCGTACTTGATTGGACTTGTTGTTATTGATATTATTGTTACTTATATCATGATATACTTACTTATAGAATGTAAATAATGATTTATATATCATATATATTCAGTATATATATATATAATAGATAGATGAATGAAATGAAATACACCATTCATGGAGACGGTAGGCCGTACGTATGCATGAACGTTGTTTTCCTTTCCTTATTGACTTGAATGGAAGTAAGTAGATGAAATATATATATACATAAATTGATTATCTTCATTATGTCATATATTTCATTATTATTCATTATATATACTTTATAATCATTCTTGAATGGTTAACATGGATAATGAACCCCATCGCGTCGTGGAGACGGTAATCCGTACGTACGCACGAGCGATGATACCATTCTCATAATTATTGAATGGAATTGAAGTGGATGATATAATACCTCAGAATAATTATTATGTTATAATAACCATATATAGTTATTCTTTACACCATTATACCCATCCAAGTAAGGTGGTGGTGGAAAAACTGATTACACCACGACGTGGAGACGGTATTCCATATGTACGCACGCGCGGTGATTTCGTTTTCCGTAGGATGGATAGAAGGTGAAATGGGGTTGTTTAATATTTATAATAACATATCAATATATTAGTTATACTGATGTTATTAATTTATAATGAAACAACTAAATAAGAAGAAGTTGAGGAAGAAAGAAAACTTGAAAGAATCGGTAGAAGATATTACCTCTTCCACGACGCACCTCCTTTAAACCTCTACTTAGGGCACTAGAGTTGGTCTTTTGAGAAGACCAAAAACTCTATGATATAACTAGTGAGGTTGAGAAGAGGAATTGGCAGGTTTTGTCCAAGCTTCGAGGCTGAAAAGGGTGTGAAGAGAAGAGGGAAGGGGTTCCCTTTTTATAAGGGCGGAGAGGGGCACCTTAGGAAAACTTAAAATATTATTTTATAATAAAGTCATATTCGGTTTTTAATAGCTTCAAATTGATTTATTTCGAAGATAAGGTGGGGATGGGTCGAAATACTGTCAACCAATAGGTTTTAGACAAGTTTAGGTTACTATTTTATCCTTATCATTTAGATTTAACTCTAAGTTAATTAATTTAACTTTTACCGTGTCATTTTGTTTTCTTACACTCTATGGTTAAAAAACTTACTATAACAAGCCAAAATAACACCAAGTGGTTCATTATTAATATATATATATCCTTATATAAGTAATTTTTCAGAACATTAGATTTTTATGAATAAAATAACAATTAATAATATAATATTTGTTTTAAAAACTATTTTATGTCAGTTTTGACACTATTTGGTACTTGATTTCTGTGAAAATCATAACAGCATGATTAGTTCAAAAAAGGTTAATTAATTCAATAATAACATGTCATATTAACCTAGAATTTTTTTTTAATTAATAAAAAGTCTAAAATTACATTTATTTGGGTATTTATAACATCAATTATGTTAATATTTCATTAATAAGGTAATTACTGCATCATAATTGTGTCATAAATAAATTAAATTATTTAATGTCTAAAAATTTTAAATAAAATACCATTATGTAGGAAATCTTTTTATATTTATAATTAATATATATAGTCTAATTTATCTTATGTATAACCCTATATTAAAAATGTTTTAGTTATTAAACTTTGATTTTAACTATTTTAACTCTTTTTTAAATAAAATAATAATAAATGTCATAATCTAATCCAAGTGGACCTAAATGATAATATTATATTCCTAAGGTTGTTTTTGGTCGAATTATACTTATCCAATAGAATTATAACATGTTTTAGGGTAATAATAATATCATTTTTACCCTTAATTACCCTATTTACTTTTAATCGTGATAAATAAAAGTAAAAAGTTACTATTCACCAAAAATTATTTTTATCTTATTGGACCACATTTTACTCCTTGATATTAACCGTGTCTCTTAGATTTTCTAAATTCCTATCACAGAAGTGGTAAAATTACGTTTTATGTAAATTTTCAAATTTTCCTAGGAGGTGGGTAAAAGATGGTGAAAAGTTCAATAAAATTTTTATATATCTAAAATTATTATAAAATGTCTCTAATGAATTACATTGAACTTATACAGGTATTTTGTATCAATTTTGACTAAAATAAATTTAAATAAAATAAATAATTATTTATATAAAAAGTCAGTTTTTAAAAAGTAACCCAGTGTTTTCACTATTCATCAAAAATTGAAAGTTTTCACAAAAATACCAAAAATTCACCCTAGGCTAATTTCGATATTCCGAATCCAAAAATGAAGATCATTTTGAAAGATAAAATTTATAAAATTTCAAAAAGTGGTTATTACTATTCATAACGGATAGTTTATATAATATTTTAATATCATATCGTTGTTTAGTGAAACCTGGTATTGCATACTACACATGCTATCGAGGAAGGTCGCGATTGTGTGTAATGCAAGACAAGTCCGGGTTGCGTGTACTGCAAGATCCCTTTTTTGTTGCATATAACATAATCAAAACTTATTTCATTTATAAATTAAACAAAATCTATACTTAATGTTGTGTAGAATAATTTCTACAAAATGAACTTGAAATTGTGTGTAACACGAGCCAAGAATAGTGTTGTGTATACTATAAGCTAATACGGTGTTGCGTATAGCACAAGATAGTTTTGGTGTAGCGTACAACACAAGATATCAATGAAAATAATTCTCATAAAATCTCGGGTTGTTACATTCTACCCCCCTTAAAATGAATTTCGCCCTCAAAATTCGTCGGGGTTATAAATGGTTTACTACTTGAAAGTTTCTTTCATAGAAACCCACATCGTAAAAGGGAATAATAAAGCTTAATTTTAAAAAGTGAAGTATGAAACATAATGTTTACCCAAATTAACTCATCACTCGGTTTCCACATCAGAGAACATAGGTGAAAATATGGATATAGAAGAGAAGTCTAACCATCAAGGTCTGATGGAGAGTGGTAGAGAACATGGCTATGAAAAAGCCAACAATCACAAAGCCATAAATTTGTGATGATCTAAGGTACAATCTGATTCATCGGATATAAGGGCACTGGGACAACATTTTTGGTTTTCAAGATCATTTCCCTAAAGTTGAAGAATTTGAATTAGAAGAAATACTTACTTTATTTCGGTATAATCTCACCATTTTTCGTGCCTTGAACAATTTCCACTTCATCTCTTATTTAAACAAATGAAGTTGAATTTTTCATTCTCGAAGTGTTAGCAGATCATGCGATAGAAAGATAGGTTGTCGCCCATCCTGCAAGTTGTCCCTTTTTCTAAAACTACATTATAATAACATTCCTGCAATAAAATAGAAAAAATTTATATCCTTAAACAATACTATATTATGTCTAACTTAATTCATTCCAATATTTAGGCTTATCCAAAATACTTCTGTCCAAGCTCATAATATAAAGAAAATAACTACTAGAAATGTCATTTTCCGAGCATGTGAATACCATCATTTATCTGCCATATATCATACGATGTATCTTGTTGGTCACATTCCAAACATATAAATACCTTAATCATGTATTCTCTTGAACCATAGTGAAAACATGAATGATGTCACAAGGTAACTCTTTCCATATACCAAAATCCCAAAAATTCTATATACTCAAACCATGATATCACTTTTTCCTTATATTAGTCATGAGCTCATTAATATTATCAAACATTTCATTATCTCTGTATCCCTTCTTTATGCACATATTAGGTTCTTTCCAAAAATATCTGAATAACCTTTCATGGTTACCAGTACCATTCACCATATACTTTGAAAACTCAAGAAAAGGCAACTATGTAACAATCCTTAGATTTTTCTTTATTCCATAGTACCATACATTATTCTTGATAAACATACAATCATTAAAGTACCTTCTTAAACCACTGACTAAGCTTCATCATTTCTTCCATCTCATATATCATTTGTAGTCTCTTCATCATCATCCATATAAATACTACCCATATGACCATGCTGATTCTATTTATTAGATTTTCCCGTAGGGAATTGGTTTGCATAATGCCCGTACATTCCACATTTAAAACACTTAACCGTTGATGATTTCTTAGAAATACCATTATCCTTGTCCATGGTGTTAACTGAACCTTTTCCTCTACAATTACAAGCTCTGTTTCCTTATTTTTCACACCCAAAGCATCATCCAGTTCCTTTGAAACATTCTCCCTGATGCCTCTTCCCACATTATTTACAAGAGGGAAATTGAACTTTCTTTCCTCTATGATCATCATGAAACTCCATATTTCACTTATTAGTTGAGTTGGGAAACTTACTAAAGTTGAGATTATTGATCATATTATGAGATTTCTGATTAGTAATAATAACAATATATGGACTTCCATATACAATTTCATTTAGTTTCTCATGAAGAATATCATTCCATTGTCCATTATATCCTTCATTATCATGAATCTTCATGTTTCTAGCCATTTTCTAAAACCCAAAAAAAATATTGTGAGAGGCCAAAATCATAATCAAGGGGGAGTAACTTCAATATCTAACATCTTAGGTTTAATTCTAATATCGTTACTATAATTCTAGGACTATAACCTATAATTATACTTAACCTTAGGGACATCCCTAGACATACCTTAGAAATATCTCTAGGGATATCACTAAAGTTCTCACATCCTAGTTTCCAAAGGTTGACTAAACCGAACCTCTGATACCAACTGTAGAGACCCAAAGCTTGACGTACATGGACATTACATTAATTTTGTAGAATACTTAATACATAAAAAAAACACCGAAGGACCGTAATAGTTTAGTGTCTTTGGAAACTCGGAATATAATCTTCTAATCATGGTGAAAGATCTTCAACATCTCCCATAAAGATATTCCCATTTGGTTTTCTTACCTAAAACCTTTCTTTATATCCTGGGGAAAAGAAAACATATTAAGGGTGAGCTCAAATGCTCAGTAAGGGTAAGCATGGAGAAAATAAAACAAACCATATACATTTGAACATAAAAACATGAACATAATGTTTAAACATCGAAATCTTGAGCAATTACATAAAAAATGGAAGTATGTAAGAAATAGATCATAATGGAACATCAATAATGATAAAATAGCTTGGAAATAAAACTTTTAATTGTGGGAAAACATTAAGCACCTTATATGATTTCAATAGTAGCCAAGGCATTGCTTCCAAGACAATCATAGTGGACAAAGTACCTTTCTGAATCAAGTTCACTCCTCATTCCAGTCCAGTATCACTAAACTCGATTAACTTACCATTTCAGCCATGTCGATCTCATGAGATATAAATCTTTACCCAATGAATTGGAGGGAGATATAGGTCCCATCCATCTCATAATGAAATCATTCTTACTTGTGCCACAAAATAAACATAAATCATTCATCATAACCCAAAGAATAAAATGGGTTTCATAAACATCATCCCATATTAACGTATTCCATATAAAACAAATGGATATCATTTCATCATAATAATAATCAAACCATGTAAATAATAGAGATATTATACTTGAAAAATTTTCAAAATGTCATCTTAGATGGAAAATAGTTTTAACAAAATAGCTGAAATGAATTCTTGAGGAAAATATCCTTTCTTTTCGAAATAATTTTATTTTCACAAAATGCCATGTAATTTTAAAAGAAAAATAATTTTGTTGAAAATAATCATGAAATATTTTAAAGGATGATTTATTAAAATTAGGCGTTATGAAACCGTAAAAATCAGTTCGTACCATATAAGTTAAAAAAAACATTCTTCTCGTACTTTTACCAGAAAAGTCAAAAAGTACCTTATATGGTAAACATAGGAAAGGTTCCTTCCATACAATGTGGTAAAAGTAAAAAAAAGGTAAAAATTACTTTAAACATACATGTAAGAATATGAAAAATTTTATAAAAACATTTTGATAAAATATGGACATGGATTATAAACATAACCCCAGTAAATACTAACGAATAAACAATCACGGATAAGAATGAGATTGGAATAATTATCCCTTACCTTAGGTCTGATATGCTTCGTACATATTCTAACCTCCTATATAATGATTTAAATAATTTCATTTACTTATTACATAATCATATTCATTGTTATTATATCATATATGGTTCACTTATGACTTTATATTACCCATTCTTTTATAAATTCCATGTTAAAGCATCATTTTGGGAAAAATCGTTTTATTTATCGTGCCTGTTTGAACTTGTTGTTCTTGATATTATTATTACTTATATCATTATTTACTTACTTACAGAATGTAAATAATTATTTATATATAATATATATTCAGTATATATATAATAGATATATGAATGAAATGAAATACACCATTCATGGAGACGGTAGGTTGTACAATGCATGAACGTTGTTTTCCTTTCCTTATTGACTTGAATGGAAGTAAGTAGATTAAATATATATATATACATAAATTAAGTAGATAAATTATTTCATATATTTCATTATTATTCATTATTTATACTTTATAATCATTCTTTAATGGTTAACATGGAGAATGAATCTCATCGCATCGTGGAGACGGTAATCTGTACGTACGCACGAGCGATGATATCGTACCCATAATTATTGAATGGAATTGGAGTGGATGATATAATATCTCAGAATCATTATGATGTTATAAAAACCATATATAGTTATTATTTACACCATTATACCCATCCAAGTAAGGTGGTGGTGTAAAACCGATTACACCACGGAGTGGAGACGGTATTCCGTACGTACGCACACGCGGTGATTTCGTTTTCCGTAGGATGGATAGAAGGTGAAATGGGGTTGTTTCATATTTATAATAACATATCAGTATATTAGTGATACTGATGTTATTACTTTATAATTAAACAACTAAATAAGAATAAGTTGAAGAAGAAAGAAAACGTGAAAGAATCGGTAGAAGAGATTACCTCTTCCTTGATGCACCTCCTTTAAACTTATTCTTAGGGAACTAGAGTTGGTACTTTGAGAATACCAGAACAACTATGATATAACTAGAGAGGTTGAGAAGAGGAATTGGCAGGGTTTGTACAAGCTTCAAGTCTCAAAATGGTGTGAAGAGAAGTGGGAAGGGGTTCCCTTTTTATAAGGTAGGAGAGGGGTACCTTAGGAAAACATAAAATATTATTTTATAATAAAGTCATATTCGGTTTTTAATAGCTCAAAATTGATTTATTTCGAAGATAATGTGGGGATGGGTATAAATCCTCTCAAACAATAGGTTTTAGACAAGTTTAGGTTACTGTTTTATCCTTATCATTTATATTTAACTCTAAGTTAATTAATTTAACTTTTACCATGTTTTTTTTGTTTTCTTACACTATATGGTTAAAAAACATACTATAACAAGACAAACGAACCCAAAGTGGTTAATTATTAAAATATATATCCTTATATAAGTAATGTTTCTGAACCTTATATTTTTAGGAATAAAATATCATTTAATAATATAATATTTGTTTTAAAAACTATTTTATGTCAATTTTGACACTATTTGGTACTTGATTTTTGTGAAAATCATAACAGAATGATTAGTATGAAAAAATTAATTAAATCAATACTAACATGTCATATTAACATAAAAAATTATTTTAATTCATAAAAAGTATAAAATTACATTTATTTGGGTATTTATAACATCAATTATGTTAATTTTTAATTAATAAGGTAATTACTACATCATAATTGTGTCATAAATAAATTAAATTATTTAATCTATAAAAATTATAAATAAAATAACATTATGTAGGAAATATTTTTATCTTTCTAATTAATATTTATAGTCTAATTTATCTTATTTATAACCCTATATTAAAAAAAATTTAGTTATTAAACTTTGATTTTAACTATTTTAACTCTTTTTTAAATAAAATAATAATAAATGTCCTAATCTAATCCAAGTGGACCTAAATGATAATATTATATTCCTATGGTTGTTTTTGGTCTAATTATACTTATCCAATAGAATTATAATATGTGTTAGGGTAATAATAATATCATTTTTACTTTTAATTACCCTATTTACTTTTAATCGTGGTAAATAAAAGTAAAAAAGTTACTATTCACCAAAAATTATTTTTATCTTATTAAACCACAATTTACTCCTTGATATTAACATTGTGTCTCGGATTTTTGAAATTCCACTCCCAAAAGCGGTAAAATTATTTTTTATGTAAATTTTCATATTCTCCTAGGTGGTGGGTAAAAGACGGTGAAAAGTTTAATAAAATTTTTATATATCTAAAATTATTATAAAATGACTCCAATGAATTACATTAAACTTATATATGTATTATGTATCAATTTCTTCCTAAAATAAATTTAAATAAAATAAATATTATTTATATAAAATGTCGGTTTTTAAATAGTAACCCGGTGTTTTCACTATTCATCAAAATTTGTAAGTTTTCAGAAAAATATTAAAAATTCACCCAAGGCTAATTTTGATATTCCGAATCCAAAAATGAATTATATTTTGAAAGGTAAAACTTATAAAATTTCAAAAATATGTTATTACTATTCATAACAGCTGGTTTATATAATATTTTAATAACATATCGTTGTTTAGTGAAACTCGGTATTGCATACTACACACGCTAATAAGGAAGGTAGTAATTGTGTGTAATGAAAGCCAAGTCATTATTGCGTGTAGTGCAAGCTCCCTTTGTTGTTGCGTATAACATAGTCAAAACTTATTTCATTTATACATTAAAAAAATCTATACTTAATGTTGCATATAATAATTTCTACAAAACTAACATGAAATTGTGTGTAACACAAGCCAAGAATAGTGTTGTGTATACTTCAAGCTAATAAAGTGTTTCATATAGCATAAGATAATTTTGGTGTAGCGTAAAATACAAGACATCAATGAAAATAATTCTCATAAAATCTCAGGTTGTTACAGGGGATATGACACAAGGATGTCGATATTCTTGGGTGACAAACCCAAAGGGTTTCACAAGATCAAAGTGGTGTATGCGGGGGGGGAACCATATGGCTTTATATGACATGTCTAGAGTATTCTTTGTGTCCCCTAGGACAGGCTGGAGGAGTGTCATGAGATATAGGCGACATGTACTAGTGTTGTTTCATGTCTTTGGGTGAATCATGTGAAGAACATGAGGGCTAGTGAGGATGTATTTCGCTTAAGTCTTGCAATTTTAATCTCGGTTATAACCCTTTCATCGAAAAGGCCTTAGGTTTATTTAGTACAAATTCCATAATGTTTCTTGTGATCTGGAAGACATGTCGTATGTTCTTTGCAAGCCTTTCCATAAGTCCTTTACATGATCTATGAATGATCACATGAGGAACCTTATTTGTGGTTCATTATTTCTTTGGCCATACACCCATGTATTACTTTTCAGAAACTTTTCAGTCATGTGATCGGTTGCTCCAAAAAGTCTACAGAGGCTAGGATCTGAATCATCCAGAGTCCAATCATCTAGAGTCTTAGAGTCCAACCCTTTCTTCATGTTGGGGTGGGTAATTTATAGGCATCAACACCCCTATTGTCCAACACTTTTTTGGAATATATATTATGATTCCAAGATGGATTTTGTGAAGGGGTCTAGCTCTATGCATCTTTGAGAGTCTCTGTAATGGACCGCTCCAAGTGTGTCACCAGATTTTCAGCGATCGCGAGTCTCTTCCGTCAGCACTCCCTTTGTTGGATTAAGAAAATTAATGGGGAATTTTTTTGTCATGCATTCATATCAAAGGACTTTCATTCCCTTATGTTTACATTTCCAAGAGCCTTTAAAAGATCCAAGTTCCTATTGTAATACATTTGTGAGACCTTGGGTGACTTTGGGGTCTCACGGTACAAGGATGATTTTTCTATGGGCCTCTCAGGACCATGTTGTGGGTGCACTGGGCACATCTCATGGCTATTTGTGACTGTGAACACCTCTCTACTCCTTCATTTAGATCCCATTTTTCTTATGTGACAAGTGTTTGGAGTCTTTCAAGATCGCATGAGTGTTGTTGAGGATATTTCTTATATTTTTTGTTGATTCATCACATGACCAATATGTGTCATATGGTGGTGTGTCATAATTCCATGGACAAATCTATTTGTCTTCCCTTAGTGCACTGAAGGGTTTCCTGGACATATATGATTAATTTTGATCCGTGAGGTTGACAAGACAAAGCGATTTTGTGAGACAAGGTGAATATGTCACTAAGGTCTCGTAGTGTCTCGCCGGTTGTTATGGGTGCATCACATGGCTTTCTTAGACCACAAACACCTCCCACCTCCTTCCTTTAGATCCCCTTTTTTATGTAACAAATTGTGGGAGTCATGTGAGATTTTATGAGTAATATCTAGGATTTTTACAAAAAAAATTGGTGGTGTCTCATGTGACCAAAATGGGTCATATAGAGAATGTTAAATCATGTAGTAGATAGGTTTATCTATAAACCCTTAGAGCTCTATGGATTTACCTGGGGTTCTTTTCCGGAGTCAGACATATCATCAAGGCCCTATGATACATCCCATGTCCTTCAGCGACAACGAACTCCTCTCACCTCCTCCCATTTATCTCATCTGTTCATTATTCTAAAGGTTTTGGGTTCATGAGAGTTGGATTAGATATTATCATGAAATTTTATTCTCTCAAATGATTTTACAGTGTGTGATATTCATGAACACTAGGGGTATCTCACTTTGCATATCATCCCTCTTTATTTTAAAAGGATTTAGGGTGGTTTTTCAGGCACATGGAAATAACAAACCATGTGGCCTGGGGGAGCTTGTTTGGTTGTCACCATGTAGCCACCCATTTTTTGGGGAGCCTTCTCAATAGCTAGAAGGTTGGTTGAAGGGGGATATATGGGAAATTTTGTGGGTAATATTCCAGGGATTGAAGCCATACTGTGACCTCAAAATAGTCATGATATCGTGAGTCCCTCAGAGACTCACGTGATCCACAGGTCTCATAAATCCTCTTCTTCCTTTTCTTTTGTGGAGAAAATAATACCCACATTCAGGTATTTCTTCCTTTTTTTACAATGCTTATTTGGTGAGAATAAATAGTCATATTTTTTAATAAAAATATTTGATGTTTTCGAACAATTAATAATTTAATGGTTCCAAGATTTTATCTCTATATAGTATTTGGATGTGTTTCTTGTTTATATTCCCAAGGTGTCAATTTCAATGATACATGCGATTAGAATCAACCCTAACCTTCTAATTATGAATTTTAAAAATGGTATTATCCATATTTAGAATGTATAAATCATTTATAATATCCCCAATTCCATCAAACATCACATTAATTTATATAGAACAATCATTATTATTACTAGTTAATGACAATTTCATATTATCTAAACAAGATACATAAATATAATTTCGATTTATGGAAATTAAATAAAAACAATTATCCAATTCTAGTATTATTCTACTTACTAAAATCATATCATGAGTGCTAACTTATAATGCATCAACTCTTTCTCTATTACTGACATGAAAACCCACTTTATGATTTATCAACTCCCTACTATATCTGATTCTGTGTTTATCAGTATAAATATGTGATGCACACTCGGTATCTAATACCCATGACCCAGAGTTGTTGTAATTGATATCTATAACATTCACATTCAGATTCTCAAAATTTTTCTATTTCATAATAATTCTAAACCTTAGATACCAATCTCTAATTGTTCAATAGGTCACACCTATAAAGGATATCTATATGAGTATCATTAAGTAAGCTATAACTTATAACAAATACATATCTACGGGTGAGTATAATGCATTATACCTTTTCATCAAGGACTTTTAAATAAATTAATACCACTGAAAATGATGAATGTATACATCATATCTTTTTAGTGATCCAAGATCCATATTTCACCATGACTTACGTAGAGTAATAAATAATCCAAGACTACATCTAAAAGGAAATTTTTTTTTAATCATATCATATATGACTTTTGGATAGCTGAGCTGATAAACTCTTTATCCATATTTTTTATATGAATTCATTCAAATATATTCTACTTGTACCCTAATGATTTTGGTTTCCTCACTGTTGTATCCTAAATAAAACACCAAGAATAAATAACCTAATGGTTAGGGTCACCTCAAAACTTATTTTCCTTATACAAGATGATCTATAGGAACCTAATGGTTAGGGTCACCTATATATAATGATTGAGGTCTTGAAAAGTGTCTCTTTAGAATGAATCATTCTATAAGTATTTTTAAAAAAATGTTTTAAAAAATCACCATTCTAACCTATATCGCATTCATGTTAAATCTTTTGTATCTCACACAAACCTAATTTTCTCATGTTTTATTCTTTTATGTACACATGATTATAATGATTTATTTTTAGAATCCATATTCCATTTACCAAATAAATATTTTCAAACTACATTAATCTGTAACTCTTTACACAAACCAAAAGTTTTTGTTATTCAATAATAATATAGAAACAAACATATTTATACATATACAAATGACTCACATGAATATGATATATGAAATTTTCATGTGATGGTGTAGATTTATATTAGATTGAAAATATCCACATGAGTAAGCCTAGATTGATAGAGAGCCAACCCCTCAAATTTATAAACTAAGTAATAAGCCTCCAGTTATGTGGGTATTCTAACCCCAAGTCCCTCTCCCCGAGGAGACATTACTTAGGATAGAATTCAATTCCTGAAATCTCTAAAACCTAATATATTCAAACTATATTCAAAAAATATTTTAAAGCCTAAAACTCTGAAAACAAACAATGATCAATGTAGATGAAATCTAAATAGTAAGGAGTTATAACTAAAATATAATTTAAGTATCTCTCTCAAAGAATCCATTTATCATATCAAGTTAAGAATACATGTTATTTATTCACTAATTTCGTACAAATTATTCACATTCTATAGACAACTTAAAAACATAAATAAAATAAAGGAATAAATAAATAAATAAACTCTTTATTTATTTATTAAAATATAATAAACCAACATGAACTTTTAATATTTTATTTACTCATGTAAAATATCATTTTATAGTGCCCAAAAATTATAATTTTTAAATAAATTATAACCATAATTAAAATTATTGAAAATAAATTTTTTAAATATTTTTAATCATTCTGTATTTTATAACTCGCTATCAGTCATAAAATACAAATAATATAAGAGAGAGTTTGTCTTTTTGTTTATCATATTCTATGATAAAGTTCTGTATCATGGATTAAAACTCATATATCTTCCCATTATAGGAGATATCATATACCTTCAATCATATTTTATGATTCATCATGTGTCATGTTTACGCTATGACCCCTGGTTTTTCACAAAAACTAAATTGATCCTTATTTTAGGATATCATATATCATATTATATGACTTATTTAAAATCCATCAATTTCTAATAAAAAATACCTTATGATATATACTTATAATATGCTATGGAAAAGAAAAGACATAGGATTATTTATGCTATATTTTATTAAACAAATAAATATGAATTATGATATTTGATAACTAATAGAGTTAACACATAGAATCCTTCAAAAAATAAGGCTCTAATAACATTTATATATTTTAAGGGATAATCATGTTACCATTATAAGAATAAATAACACATTTAATTTTTTAATATAACGTCAAGGATCAATGATTTTGGAATATCAAAGAATCATGTACATATAAAGTGAAAGAAGTGGCCTTTATATCCTTAGAGTTACTTGATAATGATCATTAGAGAAACAAAAAATAGGGATCCTAAATCTGAGGGGATTACACTAGCCTTTGTATCCATAATTGTATCATTAGGATTCCTATGCATTGATAGGGGTTCCAGCACCTTCAAAATATGTGATGAGTGATGTCATGGGAAAGAGAGATTTTTATAAAGATTTTCTTGAAACTGATTACCACCAAACCACCAATGAGGGAACTCATTCACTTTTATAGGACATTCCGGATGATATCCTTTTAATGAAATGTGTTAGTCATATTCAATGTATCACGTGTCATCACATGTGTTACTTCCCATTGGATAATCCATTGAATTCATTCAATGAAGATGCATGTTTATTCCACTCAAAATGGAATAGAAACTAAATGAAACTAGTTGGGAGGAAGGTGGATGGTACATATGTATCTCATGAATCATATAGTAATTCCTATAATACAATATGATATAGGAAAAAATATTCCTATGATTATTTTATGATATATTCCAATCATATGGTACGATATGCATCTCATGCATATCATAACATGTGATTCATGTCATTCATAAACACGACTGACTTATTTTAAATGCATATATGTTTCTTTTCCATTTATCCAAAATAATAAAACTAATAGAATCATGCCTCAAAATACCTTGATGTGAGTGGAAATAATCACTTCATGGTTTGTCACCCATAGTGATATCAATATCACTTTTGGGATCCATGGTATGAATCTATCACTATAATTAGTTGTTTTGACCCCTAATCCCAAATAATGTCTATAAAATGTCACTTCCATCCCTCAATTCCTAAATAAAACACACTAAAAACTCTTTTTCCAATTCACATTGATTTTATTGTTGGAATATAAGTATATTACAACTATCTTGGGCATTGTTGACACACACATATTCCACCAAATATCAACCGAAAAAAATAAAGAACAATGAAAAAATAATCAATAAAAAAAATATTATAATGGAGAAGATGATAAAATTAACTATTAAAAATATTAACAACAATTTTATTGATGATATATGTTAGATAGAACATTAAAGACACCAAAATTTACTGTAATGAAGATCTTAAACCATTATACTTAAATTACTTGATGGACCCCTTTACTCATGTCATATTTATAGTCTTCCAAATCATTTACAAATTCTCACTCTCATACCCCATTTATCAAATTTCTATATAATAGGAATATAGCCCTCATCTATATGGGTTGAAATTAATTAGATAATGGAGATGTAATTTAACCCCCACCCATATGATGTGATACATCATAATACACATTATATTTCATGCTTGAATAAATATCATAAATTAATTTAAATATAACTTGATTGTCTTTGATTTAATTTTATTTATTTAATGAATATTAAAATGCACATAAAATTATTTTAAATATTATTTAATTAAATAATTAATTAAATGAATGTTTCATAGTTTTATTTAAATATAAAATGGTATTTAAAGTCCTTTTGTTGTATAGGTTTAGTGGTGACACGTAGTGTGATATACTAGACTCTAGAAACCTAGATCTGGTAGTTATATTAAATTATTGGTAAAAAGTATAATAGATCATAAAAGATCAAATAATTTATTATTCTTGGAAGCCCAAAAACATACATACATTACACTTGGAAAATATATGATACAATATGAACATATTGTGAGAACTTGAATAGCCCATCCATCATATCTCTAAAAATTACACATAGTCATCTTCCAGGATTCCTAAGGAAAGGAAAACAAATATGTTTGAGATCAGATGCTCTATAAGGATTTGAATACAATAGAATCTTACATAACATAATCATGGTATAAGTGACATGGAAAAAATAAATTAACAACTTGAATCCATAGTCAACTGAGATTGAGATCTTAATATATCAATGATAGTAAATGAAAACATGGATAATAGTAATCATTTATTTCATTCTTATGTAATTTATAATGATGGAAAAAAAACTTGAGATCAAGGCCTTATACCAAGACAATTTAATTTTATTTTAGACTGCATTCAAAGAATTATCCTTTTATGGGAACAGTCATACACCAAAACCCAACTTTTTTGTCTCATGATACCTTTCGTTGCATTTATGTGCTATATAATGTTATACTGCATCCATCGCTTGATTAATTCCCATGCATTCACCAAAAGAGTCATCAAAACCTTTCATACCATTACCTGTTGAACATCTTACTAAAAAGAACTTGGATATTCATATACTAAGAAACAATAATATCAAATACTTTCCTATTCAATAGAATAATGTGTATGTCTAGGAGAATATTCCTTAATAAACTTGGAACCCATGGGTATCATCATAGTTACATGAAGTGCCCTTATTAAGGAAATATAGTGGTGAGGGTACTTAAAAATTTTCTAAGTTATGGAATATAGTAATTGGATTCAATATATTTCATTTGAATGAGACCAAGACAATGGTATGAAAAATCCTTCACCATGCTTTATTAAGAGTGTGTGAATATTATAGTGCACATCCCCTAGAAGTGTCCCACCAAGTGTGTAGTATTAGGCCCACTCATCATGAATTAGGGTGATGATTGAGTCAATTCTCAGCGAAACCTTTTTTGGTTGATTACCCCTAGAATTATCAATTACATAGATCTATCTTATTTCTATTATATATATAGGGATGTATTTTCTATGAAATTGCATACAGTTTTACTTTACCAAAACATAGAATGGTTTTTCCACCATGTAAAAGGTAAATAATGAATCAATAGAATATGAGATATTGATAAAAATAAATACATTTAAATCCATTAAATTTCATGAGTAAAATGGAAATAAATATTCCCTGTATATTCATGAACCACAAAAAAGAAAATAGGTTGTGATTATAACCTGAGTCCCAAAGATTGAAAATTGAGACAAAAAACCCCACTTATGGATGAGGTAGAAAATAAATCATAACCTCATGGAATATAGGGATTAAAAATGATCATAAAATTACATTTATAAATTAATTTCATGATAGAACATCTCAAATAGGTAGTATATAAAACACATAGAAAAAAAATATGTTCATAATACAAATTATATCTCAAGGGGAGAAATTTGAGACGAAAAAACCCTTAACTCTTGTCCTGAATTCCATGAAATTACTTTAACCTATTGTATCATAAATATATATATATATATATATATTAATAAATTAATTAATAACCTTACACATATCTATTTTCATCTATAATCTTCATAAATATTCATTCTCTTTATGAATTCTTCTGATTTTCCACATCGGTGTTTATAGTTTTGATCGTTTGTTCAAGTTTAATAACAGATATTTTCAAATTAATTTTTCTTAAAAAGTGTATTATTACTAGATAATTAAAATTACATATATTTATAATTTATAATAATTTATTATGTTTCAAATCCCTTCAGAGTGTTTGATACATTATCCTTGAAATGAAGTTTATAATAAGCATGTTCTGGTGATTTTTTAGGAACGAATGATGTTTCCTTAATTGATGAATTAGATGTTGATATAGTTTATATAGAACATTAAAAATAATTATTTACACATTTATATCATATTATATCATTAAATATGTTATCATATTCATCTATGACATAAATGTATAGTATCATTCAAGTAAGTTGATAAATTGACCCAAACATGAACCTACCATGATTAGTGGTTGATTATGAGATGGTTTAGTTGTAATATAGTTATAATAGGAGTATAATGATATTATTTAGTGTTTATTAGTGTGATATATCAAAATTATAATTATTTATAATAATTAATATTTTATATGAAAACATTATGTAATTTGAATAAAATACTATTCTCCTATTATGTGTACTCTAGACGATTAAACTAATAATGGTTGTTTATTGGTCATATAATTAATAGGTTATTAAATTTGTTACAAAATAAGATTAAATTTTTCATAAAAATAATAATTATCCTTTAACTCCATCCTTATATCCAACCGTGTATGGTGGTGATGGAAAACAAAACATGTTACGTCGTGGAGGTGGTACTCCACACAACGCACGAATAGTGGTTTGGTTTTTCATAACATATGGGGTATATAAATAAATAATAACAATAAACTAAATATATTAACATAATATTATATAAATGATACAAATATCATTATTTTAGTGTGGATATAATAAATATTAAAGAAGAAAACTAAGTAGTTAATAATACTCACATCAAGGATTTGATTTTTCCATTGAAGTCTCCTTGAATTTGAAGGGATTGGGAAGCTATGAGTGACCAGAGGATTATATTCTTTGTATAGGGTTATAGGGAGATCAAAATTTTATATTCTAAAGGATAAAATATAATGGTATGTGTGTATTTAAGTGGTGAAGATGCTCCCCTTTTATAAGTTTGGGGAAGGTTATATTTTGGAACACCATTATATATTTTAATAATTCTATGGAACTATTAAAGTTTTAGAAGCTCAAAAATGGATATAATTGTAGGTGAAATATTAATTTGTCAATAGAAATATAAATTATTTAATTTTAGTAATTTTTTTAAATATTTTTATACTTTTTCACTAGGTTAAACTAAATTTAACCCTTTAACTTTTACCTTGGTAATGATTTTCTAATCTTAGTAAATAAATTTAATGAAAAAGATTATGATTAACCATTTTTCCTAATTTTATACTTCTAATTATTGATTTATAAATCATTTTATCAGATAAAATTTCTAAATTTTTTAAAAGTTATTTTTAAAATAAATACGCTTAATCATGTAAAAAAATTTTTAGATAAATAATGATTTTAGGATTTAGATTTATATATAATGTAAAATTATTTTGAATACTAGTTTAAAAGACATAAATTGAATTATTATAAATGAAATAAATTATATTAGTCATTCAAGGTAGTCCAACACTAAATATCCCTTGAAAGTAATTCAATGAAAAGACTAAAAATTATTTTTATATTTAATTAATATTTAAATTAGTTCTAAAAACATTTAAATGGATTTTATAGGTTAAAATAATATTTTAGAATGTATAAGTTTATTCATAAAGTATATATTTTATTAATTTAATGTTATTATAAACCTCTAGTTCATATTATATAATGGTAAATTCATAAAAATGACATGTTTTGTGAAAAAGGTGATTTTCACCTAAAAATAAACCTTTTTAGAAAAAGATAAAAAATAATTACTAATATAATTTCAATAAGATGAATTAAAAGGTGGAATTAGTTTTTTCAATTAAAAATTATAAAATTTTACTTTCATATAAATTCTTTAATAAAGGATCTTTAAAGGGAACATTTGTGTAATAGTTCATGATATGGTATTTACCTGATATAATAGAGTCTCAATTGTTACATTATACCTCCTTAAATAATTTCTTACTTGAAATTTGGGTATATATTAGTTATTAAAAAAATTGGATACTCTATTCTTATATATTTATTAGGATACTAGTTTTTATCTTCTATTTTGTGATTTATTCAAAGGACTTTCACCAGAAGAGTTTCCTAATTCCATAATATCAGCTCTCTCATATAAAGAAATATGATAGGCTCCACATTATATGATAAGTTGGGATCCAAAAATATTCCCTTAGATTTCACCACATATGTTGGATCTAGCATATATTTTCGCAATAATGAAACATGTAAGATATTGTGTACTTCAAAAAGGTTGGGTGGCATATCCAACCAGTAATATATAGACCTAATGCTTTCTAATATTTCAAAAGAACCAGTGTACCTTGGTCTTCACTTCCCATATTTACTAAATATTATAAATCCCTTCCTTGGATAAAAATTTAAGATTACATGATTCTCAACTTAAAATTCCAAGCCTTTCCTTCAATTATCAACATTGATATTTTGTCTTATTTTGGATTCTTTAATGTGATTCTAAATAGTTTACACTTTAACAATTGTCTCCTCTATAATCTCTAGGACAACTAACTTTCACTCTCCAAATTCTTCCCCAACAGGTTGGCATATGACACTTCTCCCCATACAATGCTTCATATTGTGTCATCTGGATGCTCAAATGGAAACTATTATTATATGAAAATTACACCAAAGGTAGATAGCAATGACACATACCTTGGAAATAAAGAGAACATGATTTCAAGATGTCTTCAAAAATATGGATAGTACTTTCAGACATCCCATTAGTTTGGGGATGCTAAGCAGCTATTAAATGTATTTCAGTGTTGTGATAAAATTAAAGACTCTTCTAGAATTTTGATATGAAATGAGGTTCATGATATGATATAATCTATAAAGGTTCCCCATGAATCCTTCTGATTCCATTGATATATATTTGGTAAAGGTGATCGAGGGGTATAACTTCTCTTATCTCTAAGAAATAATAAGACTTTGTAAGATGATATATGACGCTCTATATAGAATCATTCTTCTATAGAGTCTTTGGGAGTCTAGTGGAAAAGTCCATTGTAATATCTTCCCACTTTCATATAGGTATAGATAGATGTTTTATGAATCCCTTAGGATGTTGCCTTTCATCATTTACCTATTGTAATACTAAGTATCAGGACACATAATCCATAATTTCACACTTCATTCCATGCCACCAAAATATTTCTCTTAAATAACTATACATATCTTTTCTACCATGGTGTATAGAAAAATTTTATCTATGTGATTCATCTATTAGTTCCTTCTTCATCTTTGGTATATATTCAATAAATAACCTCTTTCCAAACTTCAATAAAAAAATCTCTATAGATGAAGTCTATAAATTTCCCAGTATTCGATGATTTAATATTCCTTTGTATGTTCTCGTCATTGTGATGGGACTTCCCTATTATTTCTAGTAAGGATGGTTTATAAATTCCCTTAAAAAATAATTATGGTTCCCCTTTCCTAGAAATAACCATTTTCATATCTACTAAATATCCATATATGGGATCCTTATTAATCCTCATCATGGTCAGAAATCTATGGTCTCTCCTACAAAATGCATCAGCTACCTTATTTTCCTTCCCAAGGTGGAATTGTATTGAAAAATAATATCCTTTATGTAGTTCCAACCATCTTCTTTACTTCATGTTGAGCTCATTATGAGATAAGATATAATTAAATATCTTATGGTACATATATATCTCACATATTTAACCATAAAGGTAGTGTCTCAATATTTTAAAAGAAAAAATTAAAGCTTCTAGATTATGTTCACATGTTTGATAGTTCTATTAATGGATTTTCAATTGCCTTGATGCATAGCCAATCACTCTATCATTCTATATAAATACATAGTCAAGACCTTTCTTTGATGCATAAATATAAATTACAAATCCTTCCTTACGTAATGGTAGATCTAATATCGATACATTAATTAGTCTCCTCTTAATATCATAAAAACATTATTTACATTTCCTTTACCATGTGAATTTAACACTTTTATGTATTAATATGGTTAACGATTTTATTAGTCGGGTGAAATCATGAACAAACCACTAATAATAACCTCTTAATCCTAGGAAACATCAAATATTGGTCATGTTCATTAGTGTAAAGAATTATTTGACCACCTTTTCCTTTGAGGGGTCAGCATATATCCCATCCTTGGAGATAATATGTCCAAGAAAAAAAACTTCATTGATCCAAAATTCATATTTATTATACATCACATATAATTATTTTTTTCTGAGGGTATCCAAAATTATATTTAGATGAATCTCATGACCTTCAATGATCTTAGTGTATATCAAGATTTTTTTCATGAATACAACCACAACTTTATCACAATATTCCTTGAATACTCTATTAATCATATCCATAAAGACATAAGGTTCATTACTCCATCCAAAACTCATTACCGTAAACTCATACTATCTATACATTATTTGGAATTTCATATTCAGTAAATCATCTTTCTTCACCCTTAACTAATGATAAAAAAAGTGAAGATCGATCATTGAAAGGTATTTGTGTCCTTAAAGTTGATCAAATAATTCATCAATGCACTAAAAATGATACTTATTATTTATATTTAAGGCATTTGTCTCCCTATAATCAATGCAAAATCTCATAACCCATCATTATTTTTCATGATTAAAATAGGGGATCCCCATGGGGAAACACTAAGGAATATAAATCCCTTATAACTAAACTCATTAATTTTTTCTTTAACTCCACCAACTCCACTGGATCCATATTATAAGGATTTTTATATATGGGTCTTGCCTCAGGAATGATTTCTGTAGAGAACTAAACTTCACTCTAGTGGATGACCGATAAAATCATCTATAAAAAAATCAATGAAATTTTATAACATGGGTGAATCCTATATTTTTAGGATACCATAATTATCTATATATCACACTTTCTATTCCTATTTACCCATAATTACATTTAACAGAGCTACATGTGGTGGATCCAGACCTGATTTAGATAATGAATTTTCCATTCTAGAGGGAATATATTCCAATTCACCTTCGTGAATCATAATATCCTTCTCTTATAAATAAAATTTTACATTATACATTGAAATCTAATATATACCAAGGATATTGTCAAAGTCAGCCATAGTCATAATAACCAGGTCTATAAATAGGGTAGGACCATGCTTCATAATTTAAACATCCTGATATATATTTATTTCCATAAGGCTCCCACTTTGTTTCTTAATTAATAAATCCCTTAATATGGTAATAGGTAAATATATAATGTTTTTGGAAAACATGGAATATATAAAAGATTTTAAAGATTCAAAATAAAAGTAAAAATTATCTATCTTTGAGAAAATGATCTATGTACCTACCACCATGTCATTAGGAACTTTGATTTCTGCTTTGGTAACTTTATAATCTCAACCTTTCTCCCTTGTAATTTTATGAGGAAAATTCCCATGGTGTTTGGGGAATTAGTTCACATAATTTCCTTTATCCATATAATTAAATAATTGAACATAAAAAATGTTTCCTTTCCCATTCATTGATGATCTTCATAGATATGTTATGATACATTCCATTGGGTCCATGCTATGAGGTGTGGCAACGTGTAATCCTCTGCCTCCCCCAGAGCGATCCACATCATGGGACTAGTTATATATTCCTATAGGGTGTGCATGCCTGCATTTCCACTTTCCAATGTAGATTTTCTTATATCATCACGATTTATGACATTGGATCCTTGAACATAATGGGATTATAGGATGTCATATCTTCCTTCCATGGATTCTTCCTTAAAGCTCATTACCTAATTCATGTCTCCCTAAAAGATTTAATACATGTTCATTAATCTTGTTCCTGATTCATACTGAGGAATACATCAATTAATTACAATAATTTCTTTCTAAATATTTCATCTACCATTTGTTTGGAATTGATAATGATTGGGAATCTTGTGCATTAAAGACATCTATAAAAGTTTTCCTCATTCAATGTTGAGGGAATATCAAAAAAGAGGAATCTTTGCTATAAAAACTGAGGCATCCAATATCTATTTTTAGGAAACTTATTTCATGAGCATGAGGCATCCAATTATTGATGTGTTGGGCATCTCATGTGCACATCATGGGGAAGGGGTTATTATATATTTTTTGGGGTTTATCATAGGTTTAACATCTTGTTTGGATAGGTATGTCCAGGGATTAACATCTTGTGGGGGAAGATAGATCAAAAGTTTAACATCTTATAGGGACAGATAGGTCAAAGGTTTAATGAATTTTGGGGATAGGTAAGTCACAAGTTTAACATATTATTGTGACAGGTAGGTCATAGGTTTAATGTATTGTGGGACAGGTAGGTGAAAAGTTTAATGTATTTTGGGGACAAGAAAGTCACATGATTAATGTATTATTGGGATAGTTAAGTGAGGGTTTTAATGTTTTGTGGGGATAGTCAGGTCACAGTTTTAGTATCTTATAGGGACAAGTATGTGGATTTTTGTGTTCCCTAATGAGGGATGATCACACTTTGGATTTTTCATCCCCTGAGGGGAAGATATCCATATTTAATGGTGGTTTTGGGGAATCAGGATTAAACCTTAGGGAGGTATCCTATGTGTGTTGGGATGTTATGATTGAATATCATGCAGTAATCCTTTGTACCCTATTAGGTGATAAGGATAAAAACCCATGTTTTATAATTCCATAGTTTAAGGTCATGTGACTAGATTGGTCCATGTATTTTAACATCATGTTGTAAGGATAATTGCATCATGAAATGATATATAACAAGGCATAGTGTGAGGATTACATATAAGACTACCCCAGTGTCTGGTAGTTTCATCCTAGGTGTCGTGGTTTCCTCCTAGGTGTGGAAGTTTCATCCGAGGTGTGGGAGGATGGTGTAGGCCTTATGCATGTGAGTTTACTAGTGTAGGTGGTTCATCCCATGGTGGGAAAAGATGGTGTGGGGCTTATGTATGTGGGATTATCATCGTTAGTGTCTCATCCCATGGTTGTTATGGAGGTTTCATCCCATGATAATTGTATAGGGTGGAATCCAGTGTTCATTTCACATGGTAAAGTTATAGTTTAACATCATGTTTTTTGGATGTTGTCATGTAGTTTTATGTCATGAAACTAAGACGTGGGGCTAGTCAATTTTACATCATGAAACATAGATATTGTTTAGGATTACACCCAAGGATACCATTTATAGGTTGGAGGAAAATAACTATCACTAGTCCTCATTAAAGGGAAATGCAAGTTGTTCCCATTGATAATGCCACCTTTGGGACTCACATGTCTACTACAGAGGTACCTCTAGGTGGCGGATGGCATAGACACTACCATGTTGTAGTGGTAAATGGGGATCCTGATGTTAGGGTACCTATTATTAAGAGAAAGTCAAATTATGGGGACTATTATTAGGAGAAATAGGAAATGAAAATATCTATTATATGATTTAATTAAAGAGTTCAAATGTGGGGGTTGATGATATTGGTTGTGCAGAGGTTCAGGACATTAGTGAATTGGTTTTGAGAGAGTATATGTTCATCAGGCATTCAACATTCATGAAGGTATGTACACTGAAAGAAGAAAACATGTGGGGACACTTCTAGTGGGTTTCATAAAGGTATGAGTTTTATTAAATTTAGGGTTTTTGTAAAAGGGAAGCTTCACAAAATAGGGTAACCCTGCCTCAAGTTAAATTCTTGGTTCTCATGGATTTGGTTTCATGAATCACAATTATCTCATGAAACCCCATGAAACATAATGGGATTTACTATATCACAAATTTTAGGGACCTTCATGAAATTCATCTCCAACATGGCATTTGATTTTTAAGATCTCATGAGATATTTTTCACAAAATATGGCTACCTATAGATATCCATTTCTCGTTTTTTTAGTGAAGGTTGAAGATTCAAAAATTTAGAGATTTTGGAGGAAGTCCAAAGGTCATGACGCCTTAAGTGAGGGGTGGAGGAAGATATTTATAGGCATTAAGGGAATCATAAAGGCCTTTATCACAAAACTTGGAATCTTAGAGAAACATTTTTTAAGCTTTGGAATGGGGTTTTGACCTTTGTGACTTGATATACATTTCATGAAGGTTATTGTTATTCACATGAGATTTACTTCATGATTCCTATAGGACCTTCATATGGAACTATTTGTTTTAAAAGGGTATAACCTTCAATAATCCAAACCCTTTGGTGAATTTTTAACCCATTTTGGCATTTAGTTTCCCCAAACCACACACTCATTACTCAACATCTCCCATGAAAAGCATTTTTTCTAGCATCAACAAATACCCCCCCTCAGAATGGGAGCCAACATGGGAGGGAGGGTTCAGATTCTGAGGCAAAATCACAAAAAACTAGTGATTTGATCCCTATGTTCCCAAAAATAGTCTCAAAACCTTTTAAAAAGGAATAGGTTCTTATAGGGGACCACAAGATTTTAGATAATGATAGTACCTTGCTATATTTTCGAAAAAATCAAGATCTTCATGAGTGTTCAATGATTTCAATCCTTACATTATTCTAAAATTTGTAAATTCTGAGACTAGTTATTCTATAAAAATTCTATTGTGATACAATGATATTTCATGAACATGACCTTCATGAAATAAACTTTTGTGAATCAAGATATAAAAATTTTCAAAGCCCCAATGATTGATGCTAAAACTGTTGAAGCTATTATGGATCAATGAAGAGATATGGATGGAAATATCAATATCAGTGAGATATTATAAAGTGTGTTGATTTATGAAACACTCATAGAATTAATTATATAGGAACAATAGGAATATATGATATTTAATAGGCTACCATTATATGGATTCATACTGGGGGTCAATGTGTCCATCCCCAGTGCTCAGAGAAATGGGCCTACTTACAAGTTTAGAAGCTCTCCTAAGTTGTACCAATGGAACAGGTTTACCATGGGCCATTTTGTGAAAGACCATGCATCAAATACTTCTAATTATCTATAGAACCACATAAACAACATAAATGGCGTAGAACTTATTTAAGAGGTATCCCACCCTAATATGAGACTATTATCAAGGTGATTTTGGTGGACCATCTCAAAGAATGGATAGAGTAATGGAACCTAAACTGGGGGGAACTTTATGGATGATTGGGCCTAGGAATATAAGGAATGTCAGTCCTTTAATGAATTAAAAGTGGATAAGAAGAGGGTTGGGTTATATGATTATTTTTGTTGGAATTCACAGTTCCATGTCTACCGCCACATGGATATCATGGTTGTGTTGTTGATCAGGTGGTCATCGGGGACTAACAAATTTCATTTTCATCACTTGGGTGGTCGGCGTCAGCCTGTGGGACCTCCATAAGATTTATAAGATCCCAATACAATGGTAAATTTATCATGAATTCCTCCCCATAGATTATGTTTGGGATTTCTAGGGGAAGATTCTATAAATATCAAGGGATTTACTACATTTGGGGAAAGGGGAGGATGAACACAAGACATAGTCAAAGGATGTCCCTTTTAAGAATGGTTTATATTTTTTCTACTCAATCTTATAGATATGTTTCTAGGAAGGCCTCACCAGTTCCCAAAAGAATCTCAACGAGGAATGGATCACTCATATTGGACGATCCTAGAGGCAAGATAGTGGTTCGTGTGGAGGTATAGTGTGAAGCTTGAATCTACTATATTCTAACTAGTGTCATTCATCAAAGTGATTAAATATGGGTGGATTCACTTGGTTCAAGATCCTCACATAGGGGTGAACCCAAGAACATTTATCATTGAAGTGACACTGATAGTAGGATATTATATCAACCTAGTGGTTCCTGTACTGGTGAAGCTATAAAAAATGATTCACCATGTCCACCAGAGTAAGAATCTATTCTATATGTGTAGGAAATTATATTAATTATATAGATGGGTCACAATGCACATGGGGGTATGAGTATATTAATATGATCTCTCCTCCTAGTACCAATTTTAATCCATCAATGCTCAAGATAATCAGGAGTTAACCTCTCTTTGTAGATCCATTCAGCATGTTGGAGAGGATCTAGCTCATGAACCACTTTATCTTCCACCCATTCCCCCTTATAATAGGGTTGCTCATAGATAGTGGCATAAGAATGGTAGAGCATCAATCATAAATTTCAGCCTTATAAGGTAGGTTATTGGTGGAAAGTGTGGTTTGTAGGGTTATCTATGAAATGTACACCCCACAATGGTTTTATAGTAAATTAAAGTTCCTCCAATGGCTTAAACTGAATGTGTACATTGAAGTACTCATGGAGAACCAACCCTTAGTTCTCTAACAAATATGGAACATATTTGGTGGGATGTAAGCATAGGAAGGAATGGGATACCAAAAATAAATGTTGGGTATGGGATATTCTATAATTAATAACTGAGTAGAGAGAGTTCATTCCCTTGGGAGATGTTGAGGCAACCATCCATTTGGGTAGACTCTATGTAAGAGGCCATGAATTCCTGACATTGGGGGAATGTTGTGTCCAGAGGAAAACATCAAGGAAGATTTGGTCTAGTGGGGATAGTAATATCTATATCACTTATTATTCATGGCCCTACATGGGGTGCATCTTTAGTAGGGGATGTAGTATAAGGACCAAGGCTATTGGAAAAGCAACCTTAGGAAGAAGGTGGACCCTCTAAAATGGTTTTGATGGCATAATTTGAGGCTCTAGGTTAGTGGTTGCAACAATGGGAGGTCCCTTATGATATTGTTTTCCCTGGTGATTGGAAGAATTGAGATATATTATAAAAAAAATTCACTTCAATTGATATGAAGGAACCTTTAAGAAAGGGGAATTTCCCTCTCTCGCCTAGGTTATTCCAAGTTAGGCTACCATATTCCTTAGGCTGAAGTGGTGCAATAAGACCAGGAGTTGGAAGACATGGTGTACTCTTTTGGCATCAAGCAGCCCCTAGCTAGTTGATTGAAGGTGTTTTTTGGTATTCCATCACCTACATATCTCATTGTGAATCAATCATACATTGTTGCAGTCAAGAGAGAATAATTGGATGAGGAGGAATTATAGTATAGGAATTCTTTGGATTTTTAGATATCAAATTATATGGAAGGGGGGAATATCCATGAAGGATCCATGTAGGACCATGAGAAGGGACCGAATTCAAAGGGGTCGGTGTGGTACCCCTCTATAGAACTATGTTCATAGGAAACTAGCCATTTGTGACTAAGGCTCTATCTGCAGTTGGAGTGGAAGCTCAACTACACCTAGAAACAGTTGATATCCCCACCACATTTAGTTTGAAGAATTTCATTATGAAGTTTTGGAAACCACTTTTTTATTTTAAATTGATCCATTGTGTTCTAATGGGGAGAAACTTCCAATGGATGAGGAAACAATTACAATAGAGACACCAATATTGGTATGTATCCCAATAAACCTCACTAACCTTTTGGCTAGTCTATATAATTTTTGTAAATATTATATTCTCTCCCCGCTTATTTTTTCATCCCGCAAGTTAATCTTAGATAACCTTTTTTCTTAAATGTTAGTGAAACCATGTTGGGGGACCAACCACCAGTGTTGATGCATAAACCAATGGGGCCCAAAATTGAGGTAGTAGTGGCTGATGGTGTGGCCTCAACAGGGTATCTAAAGAGGTTGTGACCACCAAGGTTACATTGTAGGTTCTATAGGTGGTGGTGGTTGAGGTCATGGCCTCAAAAAAGGTGGTAAAAATTGTTCCAAAAATGGAGACAGTCAAGGTTACCATGATGGTTGAGTCTATCCTAGAGGTGACATGGGAGGTTTGAGGGTATAGAGGAGTGCATAGAATTTCATTACTCATGCTCCACTAGCTAATCTACTAAACTGGATGAGGTACCTTTGACATTGGGTTTTCATCCTAGTAACTGGGGGTGGACTCTTATAGCCTTCATTCCCTGGATCGGAACTTTATTATAAAGTGGGAACATGAATAGTTGAAAAAGTTCAACGCCACCTGGTACAAGGAAAAATATGTGGGTACCAAAGTGCTCCAGGCATCATAAAAAGAGTTTAATCAGCTGGAAGTGGAGGAACAGTGACAAGAGGTCCTTGCTAATTCCAAAGAAAATATCATCATCCAACTGAAAGAATATTTATAAATGGATAATTCTGAGGAAATGTTCATGTAATCACTGGTGGTGGAGTACAATGATTAATAGGGCCAAGTACGGATCTAATCCAATGATGTATGTCTTACCGCTGAAGAGGAAGCGATGGAGATAAATGAGTGGGCGTATACTCTAGAGGATACTTAATAGAGGCTGGTCTAGTTAGATTGTATTATCACTAGAGTTGATACTTAAGGGGATTCATTTTTACTAGAATAAAAGAGATGCTTCAATTTGTGGATAACCCTCCTCATTTCTTAATGACTCGACATAGTAAAAGTTTCATTTTCCCCATAATTATCATATGTGTCTCAATCATATTAACAAGACAATTGATTATAAATATCTAATACCATGTGATTCATACATAGTGTGAGAAACAAAAGGAAACTAAATTATTGTTCATTTACATGAGAATGTCATCCATGGAATGGAGGGACAGTACAGAATTTTGCACTGGTCCCCTTTGAGACCCATGGTTCTAGAAACTGGGGAGATGTAATCTTGGGGATTTGACATGTGACATCGATGTGTAGGGTACATCAAAGTGTAATACATAGGGAATTAGAGTTACAATTTGGTGAGGGAACATGGAGAGGTGTAAATCACAACCTTTATGGCCCAAATCAATGGGTGAAGATAGGTGAGCTAAGGATAACCATTCACTATGTTTGAAAAAAGGGTTCCAAAACCACTTTTTTGGGGGTGTCTTTTCTAGGAAGTGTTCCTTGGTGGGAGGCGATCCTATTTTTTCTACATGTTATCACTATAGAGGTTCTTCACAGAGATAGTGTGTAAGTACTAGTTTGGGATACACCTAACACTGAAATGGGGGGATAATTAGTGTTGGGGAATTTTTAATCTTATTTCAACATTTTATCCATGTACTTATTAGAACTGTTAGGATAGTGATTCTATTATTCTACTTTCCCTTTCACATGAAAGTATATGAAATTAGTAAAGACACACATAATATTTTTACAAGTTTTTCTACTCAATTAGAATAGAAACTCCTTTCCATGGTCTATAAATAATCTTGACCACACAATAACTAGAAAAAAAATCATTTTTTGTGGTTACATTGAGTATGATATACACTTAAATTAGTGAAGCACTTTGAAAAAAAATCCAATAGTGAATGTTTTATAGCTCTTGGTTGGATATTTATATTGCATCCCATTATAGTATTCTCCATATTGATAGGGTTTTGTAACACCAAGAATGTATTCCACCTATTGAGACCCTTTATTTGTCACAATACTTCTTTATTCTTCCACAACCTTATACGTCACTTGGTAACATGCACAACAGTATGAAAGAAACTTCTTCTTACCTATTCCCAACAATAAACATTATCTTTGAACTATCTTATTATACTCTCAGTTACAATAATATGAATTTATTATAATGATGAACTGAATTCTCCCTGATCTAAATGATGATAAACAAATACCAATTTGGTCAGTCACTTTCTCTTATCTACTCTCCCTTATTCAGTGAAAACCCCTCTACACTGAGATCTCTTCTTCTTCTTTCTAGAATCACAAACTTCCTTTATGATTATCAAAACAATGAAGATCATCTCATGTTAGAATCTTCACAATTAATATCGCTTAAATAATTGAATATATATTGACCACACTCTTCTTCTTATTTTGTGCGGATATGAGTTTAGTTGCATGTTTGGTTCTTCTTCTCACAAAAAAACTATGTGTGTTTACTCTTCTCTGTCAGTTGTGTATCAACTGGGTACACACACAGTCTCACTTCTTAAAACATAGTGGGGATATTATACCCAAGAACAAGTTCACCTAAGATAGATATTCAAAATTATTGTTTATGATGTTCCCTCATGAATCTCCCTTCACAAAGATCCCTCAGAAAGCTCCCTTTGTGAATCCCCTAACCTTTATAAAGAAACATTCCGTCACAGAACCAACTTCCTTCACAAAGATCACTGATTCAACATTGAATATCCCATCATTGTGAAGATCCCATTACTTAGAATCATTGGAATCAGTCAATAATTTTTAATTCTTTTCATGATGCTTAAGCTCATATTGAAATTCAACTTTTTAGAGCTCTTTTACATTCATGAAATCATAGTGATTTCATATTTTCTCTACAATTTTTGTCGTAAATTAAGTGGGGGTCACCTCATATTTATAGGATCACCCATTCACGATGTTCCACTGCCTCCAGCATATTTTTTAGATACCTTGAAAACATCTTCACATACCTCCTCCATTCTCTATACACCTTTGATATTTGACATTGTCACGGAGCTCCCCATCAAACCATCATGCACTCACAATGCTCCATTTCTTGTAAAAACGGATATCACCATCAGAATCTTCATGACTTCACAAAACACACTTCGTGAACTCCATATTCAAAAAACTCATTCCTTTTCCACATTTTCTTGAAATCTTCAAGGAAATACATATTTCATTATTATCAACATCCTCCAATTTTTGGACCCTAAAAATATGGAAAACATTGGGAAACTGTTCCACCTTAAAATCTTCTTCATAAAAAACAACTATGACGATTCATAGTCATCCAAAAAAAAATTTATTCAAATAAAATAAGAAAATTATTTGAAACACATTTTCGCCCCCTTATAGTCATAAGGATTGCATCACAAGTTCTCCAAAAAACTTATGATATTTTTGAAATGAAGACCAACAAATCATTGTCATATTTACAAAGGAAAGTATTATAACTTCCTTTTCTTCCAGTAATATTTTTCCTTCAAATAAAACCTTAATATCATTGGATACATATTTTCCAGAAACATATTTAGCTCCAATATAATGTGAATAAGGTTTTCAAAAAAACGTATCTTTCAAACTGATGCTCAATATGATTTTCAACACCAGCTCTCTCCCATTTTTTTCAAACCTTTATTTCACTTTCATATTTGTATCAGATCCCTGCTAAATCTAATTATCATCCTCATTACAAACACAAACTCATTACGAACTCAAAGAGTATTTTATGAACCTATATGAAGGTCCTGATTATGCACAGTGAGTCTGATTGCAAGAAATAATTATTCAATCCTTAAAACACCTTCTCCATCCATCATCAGGAAACTCAATGTCATCAAACCATTCACATGATTCTTGGAAGTTCAAGCCTTGGGGAATTCATCCAAGATCCATAAATGTTGGAACTTCTTCATCATATTTAAATCAATATAATCTTCTTATTGCATTGATAATCATTTTTTACCAATTAAAACCATTTGAAAACAAATAAAATTCATACAAAAAGTGGGTTCTATAGTCTCACACTTTATATTTGTTAGAAATACCTTCAATGTTATTTCCAAATGAATGTTTCAATATGTGAAACTATTTTATTCTCTCTCCCCTTGACATTTAAAACTTTATTTATCTCTCCCTTAAAAATTTGTTTTCACTTTATCTCCCCCTTATTGAAAATAAATACAAAGTTCAAGGGAAACATGTATCATTCCATACTTAAGTAATGTGACATCCATTATTTTACTATAAGTCTACTTGATCAGTGATTGGTGTAGAAAATAATATAATTTGATTTAGAAAACAAAGATTTCCATTACCAACTAGTCATGATGACTTAAGAAATGATAACCCATGTACTTGTATTAAAGGATTATTCAATTTCATTACAGGATGAAATTACTAAATGTGATATGAATCCTTTTAAGAACAATCAATCTGAAACTCCTATACTCACATCAAAAAATAGATCAAAATCTTTGAAGTCTAATAGGTTGGATAATTGACCTTTGTGAACTTTCATTTTTCTTTTTTCACCTAATAATTTGATTTATTCCCATTTTTAAAAACATTTTTTATTTTTAATGATCGTGCATGGGTGATTAAGAGACATACCTTTTCTAATGACATTATCTTAAATAAATTTATAAAATAATCTTATTTTATAAAAATTGAAATAATAATTTTGGCATATTCTATATTTTTATCCCCCTCAATAGAACAAATTCTCATCATCTTTATAATGGTGAATTTCATTAAGAATGGATTTCAAGAAATTCTAAAATGGATAATACATCAAAATGGGTCTTTAACTTGTGATAGTACAAATTAGAAAAGTTTCACAACTTCATCAAGGATGATCTTATATAATATTGTTTCTTTAGAACACTATGAAATAAAACCAAACCAATATAGAATATTATTTATCCAAGCTATCCAATATATAAAATCTTCTTTGGATTCATCAAGGATAATCCTCCATCTTATTAATATTTTGAATATCAATTGATAAATCATTCAAATATGGAAAATTCTTCAACTTGTATATCAAGAATTGACAGAACTCACTACTTAGTAGGTTCTCCCCTTAATAACGTGTTTCACCTTATATTCCTTTCATTATAAGAACAAATACCATACACAATTGTTTAAGGAAATAAGGTGGATCCACCTTACTTCATTAATCTAAACCGCAAGGTTGTGGTGATCTTTTCAACCAAGTTCCTCCATTTTCTTCAGTATTCATGCTTGCACATCATAAATTATGTTTTGATTTATGTTGAGGATTCATGGATCTCTTTACATCATCTTATTATTTATTTGGATATATTTTTTTCTTAAAAGCCTTCGTGGTTGATACATAATTACTCCTCTTTAGGGATACTTCTTGTTCTGATAATAAGATTAAACAACCTTTTGCATTGTGACCACGTTTATTCAATATATCACATGAAACTTCTTTAACACAAGAGTTCACTTTTCTTGAAAAACCCTCATGAAATTTCCCTTCATTACGTGGAATATTTTCTTCTCTCTTTTCACAAGATTTCTCTTTTTAAATTTCCATTTTTTCATTCTTTCCAAATATTCAGCCCAAATAACTAAAATTCCATTAGTAACTATGACTGAATGTTTGGATCTTACACATGGGTTCTTCTAAGTGTCATCCCTCTTAGTAGTTATTTTGGATGAAATACCCTTAAATTTCTTGGATTTAGAATCCATGGTTTTCTCACCATTATTTTTTGGTTACTTCTTGCGAAAAAAAATCACAACATTATTCTAATTTCTTCTCAAGGAAGCTTATTCATTATTTTCCATATTCTATGACCTTTTATTATCAGTTTTGGATAAATGTTGAGATTATAATGTACCAATCTAGTGTCCAATTACATTGCATGCATCACAGATGTTCTCAAGCATTCCAAATATGTTTGCAGTAGACAGATGCTTCTGGACCTATTGATTTTTCTTCTTCTAATCTAGATTTATCCCCCTTGAGATTTGCTTACTTTGTTCTTTTACATTATGAATATTATACCAAAAATTTAATGAAAATTTACCAAATCTATTTCAATGCCAACATTAACACACAAATCTTGATTTCCTAATATTTTTTGTATTAGACTGTTTAGTCTTATTTGTAATTTTTTGTGCTTTCTCTCGGGAATAAACAACCACATTCTTTTTCCCGTCCACCCCAGTCATGGTTCAAGGATTATTTTTACATTTATTCATCCATACATGTTTAGTTTTTGTTTCAAAACCTTCACTATTCATGATACCAGGTTTAAAAACATTAGTACAAGAATATATGGATGGCACCTTATTATTTTCACCTGCTTATGATAGATCATTAAGTGAAGTCACCACCTTCTTATCACTCATTGGAGTTCTTTTGACAGTGAATCCTCTAATGAACATTGGTACTAGTAGCAATTGTATCCTTATTTTGCGAAGTATCAATATGTGTCTTCTCAATATTGGCCAACAAATCTTCTAATTCTAGACATTTCATATTGAGGATGATTTTTTTATCTTCAATCATAATCATCTTATATTCACAATTCCTCTTCATTATTTCAACATCATATTCTTGTATCTTAACTTTTTTCTAAATTAAATAGTCAAGTTCCCTGATCTTCTTGTATATTTATTATTTTTGTAAACCATTTTCATCATTTCTATTTTTAAATTTCTCTTTAAGTGCATGGATATTTTCTTCTAGATTCCTTTTGACTACATTGTTCTCTTCAAATTATTTGAGAAATTTTTAGGAACTTATTTCATGTTCCCTCTTAGTTTCTTCAATGGTTCAAAATTGTCTATAGATCTTTAAATATTCAACAATTTTTTCCTCTAATACCTTCTCCAAAACATTAGTTTCTTCTTCCAATTGGTTGATCTCATCCTACATACATTGAAAGGCTCCACAAATAAGGGATTCACTTTATTCTGGAATATCATGCATAATAACTCGTAATCAATCAATTGATAATTCTTTAGAAGATATAGATTGATCATCACCACCACTTACACTAGAATTTTCATCTTGATGAATTTTTTCAAATGTACTAACACATACCTCCTGATCACTAGACTTGTAAATGTTATCCATATTATTGGTGGAAACTTGAGCCACCTGCTAATTACTTTCTAGGAGTGATATATCTTCATTGTCTATAAGATATAGAGAAACAGATACTTCATCTTAATTAGATAATAGGGACTTCTTCTTGAACTTTCTAGTCTATTTATTTTTCTGTTCACCATTATCTTGGTAGATATAGACTTCTTCTCATAGGTAACTAAATATTCACCAAAACTACACTTCATTGTTGACATAGGAAAGGAACTCAAGTCTTTAAAAGAGGACAGCTTCATTGTAGATAATCTAACTGAGGTGAACCTTGCCACAGATACCAATTGTAAGGACTAGTTTTGGTTACACATAACACTGATAGGGGGTGAATTAGTGTTGGGAACTATTTAATATAATTTAAACTTTTTATCATTGTACTTATTAGACCTTTTAGGATCTTGATTCTATTATTCTCTTTTCCCTGTCTCATGCAAGTATATGAAATTAGTAAAGATAGCACATGATATTTTTACAAGGTTCACTACTCAATAAGAGTATCTAGTCCTCGGTATGGTCTGGAAATAATCTTTAACACACAACCACAAGAAAAAAAATCCTTTTTGTGGTTATAATGAGTATGATATTCCCTTACACTCATGAGTCGCTTTGAAAACAATCCAATAGTGCATGTTTTGTTGCTCTTTTTCTGGATCTTTATAATTCCTCCCAAGGCAGTCTGCTCCTTGTTGATAAGGGTTTGTAAAACCAATAAAGTCTTCCACATATTGAGACTTATTTTATGTCACAGTACTTCTTTGTTATTACATAACCTTCTACATCACTTGGTTACTTTCATAGCAATATGAAAGCAACTTATTCTTACATATTCTCAGTATAAAACATTTTAACTACACTATACTCTTCCATTATCAGTTATAATAATATGAATATATTATACTGATGAACTGAATTATAACTAATCCAAATGATGATCAACTGATATCAATTTTTTCAGTCACTTCCTCTTCTCTACTCTTCCTTCTTTTGTGCAAAACCATCTGCACTAAGATATCTTTTTCTTCTTTATAGAATCACAAAATTCATTAATGATTATCAAACCAATGAATATCAGCTCAGGTTAGTATCAACAAAATTAATTTTTCTTGAATAACTAAATATAGATTGACCACACTCTTCTTCCACATTTTTTGCAGATATGAATTTAGTTTCACATATGGTTCTTCTTCACACAAACAAACTATATGTGTTTTCTATTCTCTTTTAGTTTTTTATTAACTGGGTACCCACACAATCGCACTTCTCAAAACATTTTAGGGGTATTATACCCAATCACCATTTCACATAAACTAGATATTAAAGATTTATGTTCGCGAAGCTCCCTCGTGAAGCTCCCCCGTGAAGCTCCCTTCAGGAAGCTCACAACCTTCATGAAGAAACCTTCCTTCACGAAACTAATTTCCTTCATGTAGCTTTTTGATTCAATGCAGAATATCCCATAATCATAAATCATCCAATACTTAAAATAATTTTAATTATTCCACAAAAATTTAGTCTTTTTATGATTCTCAAGATCACATATAAATCATACTTCATGAATCTCTTCTACCTTCATGAAATCAAAGTGATTTTGGATTTTCTCTATAATTTTCATTGTAAATAATATGGGGTTAACCTCATATTTATAGGCTCACCCATTCACAATACTCTACTAAATTCAATTTATTTTTTGGATCACTCAAAAATATCATCATGGTGCTCCTCCATTTCTGATGCTCCTTTGATATTTAATGTTTTCAAGGATCTCCCCATCAAACAATCACGCACTCATGTTGCTCCATTTCTCATAATAGCAGAGATCACTGTCAGAATCTTTATTCCTTCACGAAACACCATTTTTTTATTACCTATTTGTGAAACTCATGAATTTGACACATTTTCATGAGATATTTAAGTAAATCCATACTTCTCTATTCTCACCATCCTCCAAATTTTGGACCCCAAAATTTGGAAGACATTGGGAAACTATGCCACCTTAAAATATGCTTCAGCAAAACCAACAATACTGATTCATAGTCATAGAGTAATATCTTTCATTCCAATCAAGTCAGAAACAAATTAGAAATAATTTTTATCCCCCTTACAATCATAAGGATTTCATCACAAGTTCTCCAAAAAACTTATGATATTTGTGAAATATAGACCATAAAAGCATCATCATATTTACAAAGTAAATCATTGTAACTTCTTTTTCTTCCAGTAACATATTAACTTCCAATAAAACCTTAATATGATTGGTCACATATTTTATAGAAAAGTATTTCCATCAAATCAAACATGAATAATATTATTAGAACAACTTTTCTTTAAAACCAATTCTCAATATGATTGTCAGGGTCATCTTTCTTCCTTTTTGTTCCAACCTTAATTTCACATTCAGATTATTTTTAGATCCATGTTGAATCTAATTCTCATACTCATTACAATTATAACATCATTATAAACACAATGAGGGTTTAACGAACCAATATGAAGGTCTTTCTTAACCATAATGAGTTTGATTTTAAGAAAAACTTCTTCAAACATCCAAACTCATTCTCCATCCATCATCATGAAACTCAAAGTCTTCAAACAAATTTCATGATTCTTGGAAGTTCATGACTTGAGGACTTCATCCAAGATCCATAAAAATTAGAAATTCTTCATCATATTGACATCAATGTAATATTACTATTTCATTGATCATCATTTTTTACCAATAATAATTATTTTACAAAAAATACGATCTATACACAAAGTGGTCTCTACATAGTGGGAGTGAATCCTTTTAGTTATACTCCCAGGTGGGAGGATAGCATATTTTATCCATGCATTGTCACCATAGAGGGCATGCCCATTGAAACATGTGGAGTGAATTTTGATCCATATTAAGAGTGAATGAAGTGTGTTGATGGGGTGAGAACGGTTATTAGGAAGAACTTAAACACTCTTGAGGATACACGATCATGTATGAAGCATATGGATGGGAGCATGTTAGATTGACCAAGAATCCTAGTTTAAAGTCATAGTTCATGGTCCAAGACATCTCGTTTATGTTCATAAATCTTGTACCAATAATCCTAGTTTAAGATCATAGCAATTGGACCAATAAAATTAGTTTATGTTCATAGATCTTATACCAAAACTCTTATTTTAAGTTAGTGGAGCTTGGACCATAGTGGAACATTCTGAGTTGGTTAAAGTAGAGAGAAAGTGAGTGAAAACCTGACATGAATGGGGTTTTATGGGGTCCCTAAACCATCCCATAGTCTAGTATCACATAGTTTAATTTCATGATGTGTGGAACATAAAGGTTTTATCTTTGACCATGTGAGGGAATTACTAACATTGTTTCTAATCCCACATGATCCATGATGAATGTAGGAAATAAGGAATTGTAAGGAACCACTCTGGTCACATGGGGGAGATCCATATGGATGAAGAGAGGGATTGAGTTAATAGTCTTATTCATGATGAATTACTTAATCAGTATGCATTGATGCACGACGGGAAAACCAGATGTGTCAAAATTCCACTAGAAAGTATAAAGGTGGAAATAAGCTAAATTATGACTTCATGAGACTTAAATCATGATAGGTTTTACCAATGGGTGAGGGAGACTATTGACCATGTTCAAAACATAGGTCCCACCACCACACTGATCCTAAATGGGGAAAATAAATACATTTCCCACCATTTATAATGTTCAAAATATGATAGTTTCTATTTCTTCCATTAATCATTCAGGGCATAGACCCCAAGATGTTAAGTGAGCCATATTGGCTATACACCTTTAATGTTAGTGGATCCCATATATATATAGAGGATAATTAGGATCCAATTTGAGGGAGTCTTTAAGTATAAATATTATTCAGTGAAAAAATCAATTATAAGTTCAACACCCTTGGTATTATGCCACAACATCTTTGATCACGCTAATGTGGAGCCCATCAATGAGTGGAAGTCGAATCTATTCTAGAGGATGTTCATGTTAAGGTAGTTTAGTGACCAGGTTGGGTCCAGGATTTATGATCTAGGTGACTTTATGTATCCCATTAAATGAAATGGGAATCAACACTTACGTAGTTCTTCAACCTGGAATGGTAGGTCACCAACACTAGGAATATGGGGCTATCTCAGGTGATTGCTAAAGTTATTCCAAAGTTTTACATCGTTTAATAGGGATGTGAATCTTGTAGTTTAATATAATGTGGTGAGGATGTTGGACATGTATTTTAACATCATACAGTAAAGATGAGGTTGATATAGTTTAAGTTCATAAAGCTATGATCAATATGTTGTGTAGTTTCATTTCATGAAACTAAGACATTTCCCTATAGTTTTATGTCATGTGATTATGATTTTGTCCTTATATTTTACATAATTATACTAGGATATGGAGACTATATTTTATGTTCATGCATTTAGGACCTACAGTGAGGTTGAGGTGACTATTACAGCCATTAAGTCCCTACACCATGTGAAATATGGGGCAAGGATGCCCACAGTTAAAGTTTATAATGCTTAGAATAAAGATGGTGTGTCCTAGAATTGTTTATTTGGAACTAAAGAGTAGTTACCTGATGTGAAAAGGGATTAAGGAGGACCAATGACACATAAAAAATATGTGACATGTTTCTGATTGTACCATAATTCACTATTTTATTTCACCCTCATAACACTATATTAAACTGGTTTTATATGGATAATTAAAAATATAATAAAAAATTGAACATTATGTTTGATTTAAAAAATTTAGTTTTTTTTTCACTGTTAAAAAGGACTATTTCACTTTTTTTGATGTTTTCATTATAGGTGGAGGTAATTTGGACGTCCCAGACAAAGTTGAAGAAAAATGGGACAAATTTCATAGGAATCCAAGAACATCTTTAGACTCAACCACATACTAATATTGATCCGTTAATCCAATTAGGATGAATGTTTTTTAAATAATCCCAAATTAATTTTTCTATAACTCTACTGAATAACATCTCTCCCAATTTTTCCATTAAGAGGCCCAAATGATTCAATATATCCAAGAAAATGAATCTACATGAAGTCAATAGTTTTTCTCCGTATTATGGAAATATCTATTAGTATAATAAATATCTAGCCTTTATATTTGGTATAGAGATGAAAAATATCTTTTTCAACATGTTTTTATTTTCTTAAGTTATATAATAATTTATTTTGGCCTAATACCATGGTATAAGTGGTTTTTTGAAATCAAGGTTCCCAAAACAACCTCCCATTTTGGATATCAAAGAACACCATGGGAACATCATTTAGTAGATAAAACCATGAGAAAATATCTATAATTTTGTTGACCCAAATTATTCCTCTCCTCATGAAATAATTTCTTGAGGCCCCTTTCCTCATAAAGAGATCAATGATGAAGTAAAAGTTACACCCGCGTCTCCTCCTTCTCATGAGGGAAAGATAAATGGTGGATTTCCATTTAGAGGAAGCTAAAAACACATGGGAGTGAGGTCCTGCAATTTTTATTCTAATGATTTTGTGTAATTTATGTTTTAAATTTTCCACTTATATTTTATCTTGACATTTTTGTCCTCTGAATGAATTTATTTTGATATAATTAAGTGAAACTCTTTTCTTTTAAACACTTTTTGGGTTCACATTTCAATTGGGAATCTTGGGTTTTTAAGATTGAAAAAACACAAGTATCATATTTCTCTCACACATACAAGATATTTAACTATGATTTGGAATCCTTAATTATATTTTTTAGGTTCAAACCATGACAACATTATTATTGTTTCTATGGGTGGTTCTTTGTGCATCGTTTTAAGAGGCAGGAGAGGAATCAAGATATTGACCAACATCATCCAAAGGATTCCATTAAACCATACAATATTTTCATAACAATGAACTATCCAAGATGTGTAGTGAACTTGAAATTTCCTTCTTCACTTATAATTCAAAATACCACCTAATTTTTTCAGTTATTAAACTCTTTAATTGAGTCATTTAATTTTTAAAATTATTTTCAAAACCATCCCCACTTTTCATTCTTGTTTTTTGAAAATACACACTTTCAACCACAAAATATCCTTCGGATATGACCTCAGGTCCACCATACACTATAAAATAATCTTTTAATCATGACCAATTCGATTTTTCACAACAAAGTGGTCAGATTTTGGCACTGTTTCCGAGGAGTGCTTTGGTTTTTAGTGTGTGTTTGTTTTTTTTACTTTTTATATTTTGTAAGTATTTTTTTATTTATAGTTTTGAATTTGTATATAATTTGTGGTATAAAATAATCTTGTTTTTAAGTTCTATTTATGATACATTCTAATCCAAGTGAACTATCTCCTTTCGAACCTAAACTAGAGAGGATACTACATCAATGGAACCAGGACACACTAATTGATCCTTTAAAAGAAGAAATGCCACACTTTGAGACCCCTCTAGACCCCTCATATTTTGGAACTAAAACAGAAATTGAAATTAACTTGTATAACATGGAATAAAACAAACATATCTTCAAAGAACTAACCAACCCATATGTGGAGTACCAATATGTGTACATCCAATACCCTGAGGAAGCAGCCAACTTGGAGCTGAGATTAGGCCTCATCCACCTCCTTCCTAAATTCCACAGTCTTCTTGGTGATGACCCTCACAAACATCTCAAGTAATTTCATATAGTGTGATGCACCATGAAACCCCAAAATTTAACTGAGGGCCATATTAAGTTTAGGTCCTTCCCTTTATACCTTGATGGTGTTGCTAAAGAATGGTTATACTCTCTGTCTACCATAATTGGGGGATGGAATGACCGTAAATGTCTCTTTCTAGAGAATTTTTTTTCCTGCCTCTTGGGATACAACAATTAGAAAAGAAATATGAGATATTAGGAAATCATAGGGGGATACCCTTCATGAATAATGGAAGAAATTACAAAGACTTTTCTCAAGTTTTCCCCACCGCTATATTAGTGAACAATTTATAATTCAATACGTCTATGAGGGACTTATCCCCATGGATCATGGCATGATAGATGTTCCAACTGATGGTTCTCTTGTTGAAAAAACTCTTATCGATGCTCGTGACTTAATATACAACATGGATAAAAATGCACAAAAATTTGGTACATGAACAATTTTACCAACCTGAGGAGCTCATGTGGTAAGTCATTCATCCTTAGAAAAAAATGTTGATAATAAACTTGATGATATGTGTACCCATATAAGGCAATTATCTCAAGAACAATGAAAATCTCACTCTTCTTATATTCCATTACATTATGTTATTTTTCTGATAACAGTCATTTTTCTGACTAGTTCCCACAAATTCAGGAATCATCTTATTCATGTGCATTAGTATTCCATGGTCGTCCATTCTAACAGGTACCACCCTTCTTGAAAGAACCATTGAGGCCAAATCGAAACCCCCGGTGGAAAGCACAACCATAATACAGATAAGGAGGAAACTCTAGCACCCCAAGAAGAACTAGTATCAACTAGTCCAAGGAATGAGACCTTATTATACATTAACATCTCAAAAAATCCTCCTCCTCCCAAGTCTGGTCTGATCCTTGAGGAAATGGTTAAGAAAATGGAAAACTATAACCTCTAATTCCAAAAATCCGCACAACAACTATCCAAGACCTATGAACTTAAGTGGGACAACTAGAAAAAAACCATCATTGAGATAAAGATGCAAGTTTCTAAAAATCTATCATCCTAGAAAATTGATAATCCAAAATACAAAGGTAATATTTGTGAATTCACACTTTGTAGTGGTAAAGAAGTTTATTCTTACACTGATTCTACACAAAAAGTAAGTCCCCCACTTAAAATCTCTCTTTATCAACCAATAAAAGATTTTAATAAAGAGAAACATAACAATAAGGATAAGAATTTATTAATGAGGATTCCCCTAAACAGCCTATTCCTATTCCTTTCCTCCAAATACTATTTAAACCTATGAAAATTTTTGATAATGATATTGATAAAGAAATAATGGATACATTTAAAAATGATCAAGTTAACATTATGTTATTGGATGCAATTAAACAAATCATTATCTATACCAAATTTCTTAAATAGATTTTCACCTATAGATGATGACTAAAGGTGAATGAGAGAGTCAACCTAAGTTGAGGAATCTATCAACGTTAATACAAACTACAATTCCAGTCTAATTCAAGGATGCATTAACTTTCATGATACCTTGTACGATAGTGGAGTCCTTATTTTCTGATGCAATTCTAGACTTGGGAACTTCATTTGATGTAATTCCTTACTTTATGTATAATTATTTATAGGTTGGAGAGCATCAACTGATAGGAATTTTTTTGTAACATTCCAACCAAAGAACAAGACACCAACCAAGAGTGATCGAGGACATCCTTATAAGAGTGAATAATCTCATATTACCTACAAACTTTTACATACTTGAGATGGAATATTCCTGAACCCAAGGACATGCTCCTCTAATACTTGGGAGTCCATTCCTTGAAATAATAAAAATGATCATAAACTTCCACAATGTTACTTTGTATACGGATTTCAGTGGAGAAAAATTGTATTTTAATATATTATATTCCATGAAACACACCATTTAGGAGAACTCCACTCTTCTTATCTATTTTATGGAATTGTTCTTAAATAATAAACAAACACAAAATTATCTTCTCATCCAATACTCTGATTCATTTTATTCTTCTTCTGCCTTGGTTGATTTGATTTTTGATTCATGTTTTGGGTGTTTTTTGGGTTCATAAAAGTGTAAATTTTGTGATTTAATTGAAGAGTGTTCATTATAAGGTACCCATGACTACTGAGGATTATAAAAATATCATTTACATTGCTTCTCTTCCCTTATAGAATAAAAATTAATAGATAGATAGTTCCATGGACCTAAATCCCCCAAAATCCCATCCCCCACCCCAAAAACTACCATTTTTGGAATTATAACTACTTCCATCTAATTTAAAATATTTCTATCTAGAAGGTATTGACCAATTTCCCATAATTATTTCCAATAACCACTCTTCGTAGTAGGAATTGAAACTACTAAACCTTTTGAGAGAGTGTAAAAAAAAGAAATTGGATAGATATTGGTTTATATTCCTTGGATTAGCCCATTTATTTTAATAAACCATATACATTTAGAATATGAGTCTAATACCATAGGGTAAGCTCTACATTGGTTGAATCCCACCCAAATTGAAGTTGTGAAATTGGAAGTTAGTCAAATGTTTGTTTTTGGGATCATATATCCCATATCTATTAGTAAATATGTTAGCCTAGTGATAATCATGCCTAAAAAACTAGAATAACTGGAGTGTCAAATGAAATGAATGAATTGGTTCCAAAATGTGTGAAAAATAGTTGGCGAGTCTATATTGACCACCATTGACTGAATCAAGACAAGAAAAAGTACAACTTTCCTCTAACTTTCATTGACCAAATGTTAGAAAGACTTTCTGGTAAGTACCATTATTGTTTCCTTGATGGCTATTTAGGTTATTTCCAAATCCATATATCCCAAAAGGATCATTAAAATAAAAAATTTACCTATACATTAGGCATATGTTCATATAAAAGGATGGATTTTATTTTATGTAATTCTCCAGGTACTTTTCATCATTTTATATTGAGTATATTTTCATATTACCCTGAGGATTTAATTGAAGTTTTTATAGATATTTCACAGTTTATGGAACTTTCTTTGATGAATTTTTGACACACCAAGGTTCTATCATTTTTCATTGTATAGAAAAAATATCTTGTATTAAATTATGAGAAATTAAATTTCATGGTTTAGAGGGGGATACTTCTTGGGAATGTTATTTCAAATGAGTTAATTAAAGTTTATAAATCAAAAAATGAATTAATTTAATCACTTCTATATCCAAAATGTGTTTGTGAGGTGTGATCTTTCTTGAGTCCTATTGTTTTTTTCCACCAATTCATTAACGACTTTAGGAATATGAAACTTCCCATATCCCAATTATTACAAAAAAGAAACTAAGTTTGTGCTTGATAAAAATTATGGGGATGCATTCAATTTACTAAAAAAGAGTCTCACATTACCTCCCATCATCAAACCACCAAAGTTTGATCTCCCATTAGAACATATGTTTGACGCCTTTAACTTTTTAGTTGGGGCAGTTTTATCCAAAAGGGTTGAGAAGTATCCTCATGTCATTGTGCATGCCTCACATACCCTTGACTGTAATGACCCAAAGTTTTTCAATGGAAAATTCCCTTCTTATATCTATGTCATAAAAACACAAAATAATGAACTACTAAGTGATAAGTGACCTTTAAACATAATTTTGTCACCCCTATTTTTGGAATTTTAAAAAAATCCAACATTCACTGTTGTGTTCAAGATAGTTTTGGGAGTCCAATGAAACAAAAATAATTTTTGGTGAATAGTAACCTACCCTTATGAATAGTAACCTACCCTTATGAATAGTAATATGAACCTTATGAATAGTAAATAAGAGTAACATTACCTATGAATAATAAAATAAAATTTAGACATCTTAGAATGTGAAAATTTGACCTTAGTAAACATTTTTGGTATTTTATAAGTCATAAATAATTAATTATAATTAATTAATTTAAAAGAATATTTATTTTCCTGAAATATATTCATAAATTATTTAATCAATTTCTAATAGTTTTTAGATAATTTTATAAGACCCTAAGTAATTTTTGAAACAATTGCAAAATCAGTTTTAATTTTAAAAACTATTTTTTTAAGTAAATTATGATTTTAATTAAATATGAAATTAATAATATTTAGAAAATTATTTTTGAAAAATGGACTTCATTTTTTGATTCTACACGTCGAAAAATGGTTGGGGTAAAATTTTGGGATTTTTCTGAGATACTTGAATTTTTGATGAATAGTAGAATACATTAATTTATCATATAAATACATTTTAATTAAAACCCACTATTCCTGACATCACAAGTGATGTAAGCACCCAAATCCCGAATTCCCAAGTCAAATTTACTATTCTTAGTCATACAAGACTCACTATTCCTTGTCTTAGGTGAAATTAATAAACTAATCAATTTTATATTAAGGAAACCCCTCTCCCCTCCACTATAAAAGCCACCCTTCACTCCCTCTTTTCCTCACACCTCTCAAGCACCGAGACTTCTCTAAATTCTGCCCAAACACCTTCCCTAGCTCATCCCCCACGTCCAAAGGCTTATGGTCTCATCAAAAGACCAAGCCTATCTTCCTTAAAGAGGATCTCAAGAGAATGATTCTAAAGGTAATTTCTCTCTCTCTTCTCCTTTAATTTCCTTTCAAGTTCAAGTTCCTTTCTTGATCTCTCCCTACCTATTTTCATCCAAATTGTTCTGTAAATACATTATTATATATATACTGTAATATTATGATTCTAATGTTATATTATATCACCCCACACCCTTTACCCCTTCCTTTTATTTTATTAAAAAGAACGTTGTTCATGTGGTGATAATTTATCACCTTCAAAAACAACATGCTCTTTTTTTCCATTTCTACCTTCAAATATGGTCATGAAACCATTTTTTTGGTTGAAACAGAAACTTTTATATGTATTATGTTATATTTTAAGTTCTGGAAATAACCTATGGGCATATTACTAAGTTATATGTTAAAACGAGTTCGTTGTGATCCAAAAACCGCACAAATTAACCCAAATAATCTTCATTTAATTCTTATCTAATGATTTGTCCACATGGATATAATATAACTCATTATAAAATCATTCAAGATTCTGTAATATCATTAATTACATGTAATATCAGTTCTGTATGTTTACCCATGATCTACCCAAACATCAAATTAAGAATACAAGTGGACCGCTCAGGAAAACCCTGAAAACGAACATCCCCGATCAATGTTTTTAAACTCTATAAGTCATACAAAGGAACATAATATGAAATAATGAAACCAGAATGAACCCTATTAATGTATAAAAGGTTCTTAAATTTATAATTAATTAATATAATGTCATTATAGAGGACATTAAAGGGAAGGAGGCATTCGAGTACAAGGTAAGGGGAAATCTCGAACCCAATTTTCTTCCTTCGGGTTCTCCCTCTTTCACACCATTTTTGATATGGTTACTCCTCAAAGATCTTTTTCTAATCATTTACTTTACTTTTCTGGGATATAAATTTTTTTCATTGGTTTTTATTTTCATCAAAATGTTTCCAAATAACTCTTCTTTCAAGATCTCACCTTTTACCTCTCATTCAAGGTTGATGGTTCTTATATCAAGTATGTTGTTCCCTCTTTCTTTTGGGAACCCAAAGCTTATGAATGTGTTATTATGAGATGAAACCCATTCCTTTACATGGGTTATTTATGTACATGTTTGATATGTGTTCTATGTGGCAAGCATGATAATGATAATGTTATGATGTGACGGGTGCGCTCGGAATTATATAGCGTAATATGAATGTTTAAATGTGACGGGTGCGCCCGGAATTATATAGCGCTCCAATGCATTGGGTAAAGTGATGAATCTCATGAGTAAATGTGAAATGATGCGTGAACATGATGCTAGCTTTGTTCACAAGTATGTGTGGTAGTTAACCACTAAGACATGATGTTTCATTTTTATGCTTTTCCACATTTCAAGTTTATTGTTTATGCTCCTCTCATGTTCAAGATCTTCTTCCTATGTAATGATTATGATCACCCCATGCTATATTGTTCTTATCTATCCTCTTACCGGGCTTTTAGCTCACCCCTTTTGATGTATATCCTCAGGTGGCTACATGTACTAAGGAGAGGACAAGTGCTACTAAGAAGCTATAGAAGAAGAGATTAAATGAATTTTTATGCTTGATGTTGTACTTGTTATGTGTAGTCCTAGTTGGCCCAAGACACTAAACCTCTGGATCCTCCATGTGTAATATTATTATGTTGTTTATCTTTGAAATGATGTAATAGTAATTTAAGAAAAGTCCGGGTCGCTATAGTTGGTATCAAAGGAAAGGTTTAGTTAATTTGGGAATTAGGATTAGTGAACCCCAATGAAAACCTCTAGCATGAGACTAAGTACAAATATGCACACAAGGATATTTACCTAGGGATCCCATATGTTATTTTTTTGGTATAATTGTTTAAATGAATAAGTTATTCATGACTTGTTTACTTATATTTAGTTCTAACCTTTTCTATTTTAGAAAATGGTGGTAACCAGGAGGAATCAGGAAAACAACTCTTGCGAAGGCCAATGCAGCGATTGTCCGAACGACATCCCCAATGATTTTGGAGGTGGAGTTCAAAACATCATGGTGATGCTTACCCAATTATCCCGGGTTATGAATAATAACCATAATAATGGGGAACGTCCTCTTTAACCAAAGAGGGAGCAGCTAGCTATCGAATGTTTTATGCGGCAACGACCACCGAAGTTTTGTGGATCTTCCGATCCACTAGTTGCGGAACAGTGGGTCAACTCCATGGAGAAGATCCTTTCTGTTCTTCACTGTTCCGAGAAAGAGAATGTGACTCTATCCATTTATCGTCTAGATGGAGAAGCTGATCAATGGTGGGCTTTGATTAAGAACACAAAGCCATGGGAGGAAATTGAAGAGATGGAATGGGAAGACTTTAAGATAATGTTTCTTAATAAGTACTTCCCAAGAACTCTTCGCACGAAGATGGAGAGAGAATTCATAGAGCTCAAGAAAAAAGAAGGAGAATCTATCACAACCTATGAAGAAAATTTCACAAGGCTCGCAAGGTATGCTTCGGGTTTTGTTATCAACAATGATAGAAAAATTGATAGATTCTTTAGTGGATTAAAACCACATCTTCGAAAAGCTCTTGCAATTCGAGACTTTAGGAGTTATGAAGAAGTTGTTTGGTGTGCTCTCAAAGTGGAGATGGAGTTTGGAGAATGGTCCCATGGCTATGGTGATAAGAAAAGAAAGATGGAGTTTCAAGATGGTGGATCTAGTGATAAAGATGGTAAGAAAACACAACGACCCACTTGCCAAAAATGTGGGAAGTTGCATAGTGGGAACTGCCTCAAAGGGACGGGGAAATGCTTCAAGTGTGGGAAAGAAGGACACCTAGCTCATGAGTGTCGAAGAGACATGAAAAGGAAGGATAATGTAGCCGATGAAAGGAGAGAACCACTCGTGGTTCAATGCTACAACTGTAAGGAGCTAGGGAACTATTCAAACCAGTTCACTAAACCTCGAGCTTTCGAGGGTAATCAGCACCAACAACCACCAAAGCCAAAGGAACAGGGGAAGGCTTATGCCATCACTACTGCAGAGGTGGAACATGATAATGAAGTCGTACAAGGTACACTTCCTATTCACTCAAGAATGGAAAAAGTCTTATTTGATTCCGGTTCTACGCATTCCTTTATATCTTGCAAGTTTTCTAGAACTATAGAATCGAAGCCCTGAAACTTTGAAGTAGAGATATCTGTAAAAACACCAAGTGGTTCAATAATTGCAACCCAAGTGTTTGATTCTTCTCCTGTTGACGTATGTGGGAAGATTCTTCCGGCAAATCTCGTAATACTTCCCTTGGTGGAATTCGACGCTATAATGGGAATGGATTGGCTCCCGTTATATAGAGCACATATCAACTGTCGGGAAAAAGAAATATATTTTCATATTCCGAACCATCCCATGCTCCTCTAAAAATTCAAGGAAGATCATGAATATCCTTTGAAAAATCCTTCAATGGTGTGGGTGATGATTCCCTATGAAGAAGCATACCTCGCCCAAATGTTTGAGTCAAAGGAAAGTTCCAACCTTGAGGAAATGCCCATCGTAAGGGAATGCGGTGATGTATTTCCCGAAGAGTTACCCGGAATTCCCCCAGATCGTGAGGTAGAGTTATCAATTGAACTCATACCCGGAGCTACTCCTATCTTGAAGTGACCCTATAGGATGTATCCTATCAAACTGGAGGAGTTAAAGAAGTAGCTGCAAGAGCATCTGGACAAAGGGTTCATACGCCCTAGTGCATCACCTTTGGGTGCACCAGTGCTCTTTGTGAAGAAGAAGGATGGTACCATGTGGCTGTGTATCGATTATCAGGAACTCTACAAGATCACCATAAAGAACAAGTATCCTCTCCCAAGGATTGATGACTTGTTCGACCAGTTAAGAGGAGCTCAATACTTCTCAAAGGTGGATCTCCGTTCTGGATATCATCAAGTAAAGGTGAAGAAGGAAGATATTCAGAAGACTGCCTTCTGTACAAGGTATGGGCACTATGAGTTTTTGGTGATGCCATTCGGACTTACTAATGCCCCTACAATCTTCATGGATTTGATGAATAGAGTCTTTAGACATTACCTAGACAAATTTGTGGTAGTGTTTATCGATGATATTCTCATCTACTCCAAGTGCAAGGAGGAACATGAAGAACATCTAAGACTTGTGTTGGCGACATTGAGAAAGGAGAAGTTGTACGCCAAGTTCAGCAAGTGTGACTTTTGGATGAATCAAGTCACGTTCTTGGGACATGTGATCACACGCGAGGGAATTTTTGTGGACCCTTCAAAGACAAAGGCGATTGAGGAATGGCCCAGGCCCTCCAGTGTCACAAAAATCCATAGTTTTCTTGTATTAGCTGGGTACTATCGATGTTTTGTGAGAAACTTCTCACGATTTTCAAGCCCACTAACTAAGTTAACAAGGAAAGGGGTAAAGTATGTATGGACGGAAGAATGTGAGGGAAGCTTCAAGGGGATAAAGATAAGGCTGATCACTGCACCTGTACTCACACTACCGAAAAGTGGAGAAAGTTTTGTGATATACAGCGATGCTTCAAAGAAAGGCTTGGGTTGTGTACTCATGAAAAATGATAATGTGATAGCCTACACCTCACGACAGTTGAAGATCCATGAGCAGAACTACCCGACGCATGATCTAGAGCTGTCAGCCGTGATTTTTTCCTTGAAAATCTGGCGTCACTACCTTTATGGTGAGAAGTGTGACATATACACCGACCACAAGAGCCTAAAGTATATATTCACACAAAAAGAGCTCAGCATGCGTCAAAGGAGATAGTTAGAGCTAATCAAGGATTACGATTGCTCTATTCACTATCATCCTAGAAAGGCGAACAAGGTAGCTGATGCTCTAAGCAGGAAAGAACCTGCTACTCTATCCATGTTGAGGATTGAGAAATACCCTATCTTCTTGGATATGCAAAGGATGGATTTGGGAATCGTAAGGGTAGGGGATACATCCTACCTTGCCCAAATGATTGTGCAACCATCCATCCAACAAAATATTAAGGAAGCACAATGGGATGATGTGGAGATACAAAAGAGGGTGAATGCAGTAAAGGAAGGGAAGCTGCAAGAGTTCCATATCGATGATGATGGTGTGATTCGGTTTGGAACGCGGCTTTGTGTGCCTTCTTCACCCGGAAAAAAGAATGAGTTGTTGGATAATGCACATAGATCAACTTTCTCTATTCATCCTGGAAGTACCAAGATGTATCGTGATCTCCGAGAACACTTCTGGTGGGATAACATGAAGAAGGAGATTGCGGAATATATATCAAGGTGCTTGGTATGTCAGCAAGTTAATGCTGAGCGGCAAAAGTCCAAAGTTAAGATGCAGCCATTGCCTATACCCATGTGGAAATGGGAAAATGTTACTATAAACTTTGTCATGGGTCTCCCGAAAACGTCAAGAGGAAATAATGCGATATGGGTTGTGGTTGACCTACTCACCAAGGCTTCCCATTTTATCGCTATTCGGGAAGACCTCTCACTTGAACAACTTGCAAGGATATATGTGAAGGAAGTAGTGAGATTGCACGGTGTTCCCCTCTCGATTGTCTCTGATCGTGATCCAAGGTTCACTTCTAAATTCTGGAGGAGCCTTCAACATGCTTTGAGTAATGAATTAAATTTCAGCATGGCCTATCACCCCCAAACTGATGGTCAGTCTGAAAGGACTATTCAGACACTTGAAGATATGCTAAGATCCTGCTCTCTTGAATTAAAAGGTGGTTGGGATCAGCATCTTCCATTGGTTGAGTTCTCATACAACAATAGCTTCCACTCGAGTATTCAGATGGCTCCGTATGAAGCTCTTTATGGGAAGCGATGTAGAACTCCAACCTGTTGGGATGAAGTTGGAGAACAAAAACTACTTGGCCCCGATCTTCTTCAAGAGATGACAGAGAAGGTTCAAGTCATCCAGAAACACATCAAAGCTGCTCAAAGTCAGCAAAAGAGCTATGCTGACAATCGTCGAAGGGACTTGGAGTTCGACGTTGGAGATAAAGTCTTCCTTCGAATATCTCCATGGAAGAGAGTCATGCAATTCGGGAAGAAAGGGAAGCTAAGCCCAAGGTACATTGGCCCCTTTGAGATCCTTGATCGTATAGGAGCCGTGGCCTATCGTCTGGCACTTCCACCGAATATGGCTCAAGTTCATGATGTGTTCCACGTATCACTACTGAGGAAGTACATTTCAGACCCCTCACATGTACTAAACTCAGAGGTGGTACAGTTAGAAGATGATCTCTCATATGAGGAGCAGCCGGTAAAAATTCTGGACCGAAGTGATAAGGTTCTATGCAACAAGACAACCCACCTTTTCAAAGTGTTGTGGAGGAACAAAAAGTTTGAGGAAGCAACGTGGGAACCGGAAGAGGCAATAAAGGAGAAGTACCCTCACCTGTTTGTGTAAAGTGAAATTTCGGGGGCGAAATTTCTTAAGGAGGGAAGAATGTAACGTCCCAAAGTTTTTCAATGGAAAATCCCCTTCTTATATCTATGTCATAAAAACACAAAATAATGAACTACTAAGTGATAAGTGACCTTTAAACATAATTTTGTCACCCCAATTTTTGGAATTTAAAAAAAATCCAACATTCACTGTTGTGTTCAAGATCGTTTTTGGAGTCCAATGAAACAAAAATAATTTTTGGTGAATAGTAACCTACCCTTATGAATAGTAACCTACCCTTATGAATAGTAATATGAACCTTATGAATAGTAAATAAGAGTAACATTACCTATGAATAATAAAATAAAATTTAGACATCTTAGAAAGTGAAAATTTGATCTTAGTAAACATTTTTGGTATTTTATAAGTCATAAATAATTAATTATAATTAATTAATTTAAAAGAATATTTATTTTCCTGAAATATATTCATAAATTATTGAATCAATTTCTAATAGTTTTTAGATAATTTTATAAGACCCTAAGTAATTTTTGAAAGAATTTCAAAATCAGTTTTAATTTTAAAAACTGTTTTTTTAAGTAAATTATGATTTTAATTAAATATTAAATTAATAATATTTAGAAAATTATTTTTGAAAAATAGACTTCATTTTTGGATTCTACATGTCGAAAAATGGTTGGGGTAAAATTTTGGGATTTTTCTGAGATACTTGAATTTTTGATGAATAGTAGAATACATTAATTTATCATATAAATACATTTTAATTAAAACCCACTATTCCTGACATCACCAGTGATGTAAGCACCCAAATCCCGAATTCCCAAGTCTAATTTACTATTTTTAGTAATCCAAGACTCACTATTCCTTGTCTTAGGTGAAATTAATAAACTAATCAATTTTATATTAAGGAAACCCCTCTCCCCTCCACTATAAAAGCCACCCTTCACTCCCTCTTTTCCTCACACCTCTCAAGCTCCAAGCCTTCTCTAAATTCTGCCCAAACACCTTCCCTAGCTCATCCCCTACGTCCAAAAGCTTCTTTTCTCATCAAAATACCAAGCCTAGCTTCATTAAAGAGGATCTCAAGAGAAGGATTCTAAAGGTAATTTCTCTCTCTCTTCTCCTTTAATTTCCTTTCAAGTTCAAGTTCCTTTCTTGATCTCTCCCTACCTATCTTCATCCAAATTGTTCTTTAAATCCAGTATTATATATATACTGTAATATTATGATTCTAATGTTATATTATATCACCCCACACCCTTTCCCCCTTCCTTTTATTTTATTAAAGAGAACGTTGTTCATGTGGTGATAATTTATCACCTTCAAAAACAACATGCTCTTTTTTTCCATTTCTACCTTCATATCTGGTCATGAAACCATTTTTATGGTTGAACCCGAATATTTTATATGTATTATGTTCTATTTTATGTTCTGTAAATAACCTATGGCCATATTACTAAGTTAAATGTTAAAATGAGTTCGTTGTGATCCAAAAACCGCACAAATTAACCCAAATAATCTTCATTTAATTCTTATCTAATGATTCGTCCACATGGATATAATTTTACTCATTATAAAATCATTCAAGATTCTGTAATATCATTAATTACATGTAATATCAGTTCTGGATGTTTACCCATGATCTACCCAAACATCAAATTAAGAATACAAGTGGACCGCTCAAGAAAACCATGAAAACGAACATCCCCGATCAATGTTTTTAAACTCTATAAGTCATCCAAAGGAACATAATATGAAATAATGAAACCATAATGAACCATATTAATGTATAAAAGGTTCTGGAATTTCTAATTAATGAATATAATGTCATTATACAGGACATTAAAGAGAAGGAGGCATTCGAGTACAAGGTAAGGGGAAATCTCGAACCCAATTTTCTTCCTTCGGGTTCTCCCTCTTTCACACCATTTTTGATATGGTTACTCTGCTAAGATCTTTTCTTAATCATTTACTTTACTTTTCTGGGATATACATGTTTGTCATTGGTTTTTTTGTTCATCAAAATGTTTCCAAAATAACTCTTCTTTCAAGATCTCACCTTTTACCTCTCATTCAAGGTTGATGGTTCTTATATCAAGTATGTTGTTCCCTCCTTCTTTTGGGAACCCAAAGCTTATGAATGTGTTATTATGAGATGAAACCCATTCCTTTCCATGGGTTATTTATGTACATGTTTGACATTTGTTCTATGTGGCAAGCATGACAATGATAATGTTATGATGTGACGGGTGCGCCCGGAATTATATAGCGCAATATGAATGTTTAAATGTGACGGGTACGCCCGGAATTATATAGAGCTCCAATGCATTGGGTAAAGTGATGAATCTCATGAGTAAATGTGAAATGATGCGTGAACATGATGCTAGCTTTGTTCACAAGTATGTGTGGTAGTTAACCACTAAGACATGATGTTTCATTTTTATTCTTTTCCACATTTCAAGTTTATTGTTTATGCTCCTCTCATGTTCAAGATCTTCTTCCTATGTAATGATTATGCTCACCCCATGATATATTGTTCTTATCTATCCTATTACTGGGCTTTTAGCTCACCCCTTTTGATGTATATCCTTAGGTGGCTACATGTACTAAGGAGAGGACAAGTGCTACTAAGAAGCTATAGAAGAAGAGATTAAATGAATTTTTATGCTTGATGTTGTTCTTGTTATGTGTAGTACTAGTTTTCCCAAGACACTAAACCTCTGGTTCCTCCATGTGTAATACTATTATGTTGTTTATCTTTGAAATGATGTAATAGTAATTTAAGAAAAGGCCAGGTCGCTATATTGACCCTACCTAAAAAACTACACAATCACTAAAAAATAATTTCTTTCAATTGTGTTTTCCTTGAAAAATTTTCATTCAAATCTTATTGGGTCAAAAATTATTGTGTTTTCTGATCATGTTTTCCTTTATTTCTCCTAAAGAAACCTAAAGCTAATCCCTGCCTCATTTAGTGGATGCTCATACTCCAAGAGTTTGACCTTGAGATTCAAGATGTGGGAGGAGTGAAAATGTGGTAGCTGACCACGTTATTATTATTTCCCCACCATATAGACTCATCCCTCCCCATTGAATAATTCTTTCCTTATTATAACCCTTGTGATGTAGTCAAACTTACCCCTTGGTATGCAAACATTGTGAACTTTTTGGTATCATATAGGTTCCCCATAGATTTTATCACTTCACAATCATAAATATTTAAGCATGAGTCATGATGGTACATTTGGGATGATTCGTACTGGTGGAGAATTTATAGTGATCAGTTTTTTTAAGGTGTGTCCCTAGCCATGAGTTTCAGTATTTTCTTAGGTTTTGTACCACTTTGGAATGTGGGGGAAAACTTTGGATCTTAATATACAGATCGAAAGGTCCTTGAATCTGGACTTGATTAACCAAAATTTTTTAGATATTTTAATCAATTTTTAGGTAATGCAAAAGATTTCTATTCACATGGAATATATCAAAGAGGACTAAGATTCCCCAAAAACCCATGTTATTTCTTGAGATCATTTATGAATGGTTTATTGACATCATGGGACCTTTTACAAATTCATTTGTAATTTTTTACAGCCTATTGGTACTTGAATATCTTTCTAAATAGTTAGAAGAAAAACCTACGGGGATTGATAAATGTTTAGTGGTTATTGATTTTATGAGGTCCCATATTATCAGTAGGTTCAGTTTTCATAGATTCGTCATTAATGATCAGGGTTTTCATTTTTTTCAATCATAACATGAATCAAATTCTCTATAATTATAGAATTGTTCATAAATATCCACTGCATGTCACCCCCTAAACTAAAGAACAAGTTGAAATATCAAATCGGAAAGTTAAGAGAATATGGGAAAAATATTACAACCTAATAGGAAAGATTGGAGTTTGAACTTGGATGATTCACTTTGGGTGTGTCGTACATCTTTTAAAACCCCGATTGGAATTTCACCATATAGGATTGTGTTTTGAAAGGAATATCACAACCCAATGGTGGAAGATAACAATGAATATTTATCTATCAAACAAAGAAATATAAATATCTCAAATGTAGGTGGGCTTAGGAAGTTGCAGATTCAAGCGTTGCAATAAACGTGGCATGATGCATGTGAGAAATCTCAAATATATAAGAAGTCAACCAAGTATTACCATGAACGATTCATCCTTCATTGTCAATTCCACATTTTGAAGAAGGTCCTCCTTTACAATGTAATATTGAAGTTGCATCCAGGTAAGCTTCATTATCACTGGTTTGGCCCATACACTATTACTATTGTTTATCCATTTGGCATTGTTCAAGTATAAAATGAATAAATGAAGAAAACATTCACTTTCACTTTGCATAATCTTAAGCACTTTCATGAAGACCTTCTGGATTCTCCGATAGAGGAAATCCATGTTAAAAAATCTACCTAAGAATGTCACCCATTAGGTTTTATCCTTCCTTCCCACATTCTCTTTTATTACAGTGAGGATATTTCATACTCTAGGTGTGGGGGAATGGGTATATTCCGGGGTTAATTAGGAATTTTCATAATCTTTATTCTTTTTCTCTTTTTTCTTTTATGAATAGTATTTATACCTCTCACACTTTCCCCCACACTTTTTTGCTAGATTGTTAATTTTTTATGACCACTTTATCAGGGAAAATTATTCCTTCTTAATCCTAGAAGTTATTTAAAATGCATGACTAATTTCACTATTTCTGGTGTAACTAGAATTTAAAATTTTATTTTCAATGAAGAAATATGTATTTAAACATGAATTTGACATTGAGGTTTTCCTTTTCAAAGAAAATTGGTTGTTTTTAATGATATAAATAGTTGTATCACTTTGAAACCTTGGAGAATTATGGAACCCTTTGTGTGAGTAGTTTATATAAAAATTATGTCACTTAATTTATCCACACATATTTTCACCCAACCATGAAGTATGATTTTTTTCATGATCAATATAAGGTAATATAAGTTAGTTTAATATTTCACTTCTTTCCAAAATTATTTTTCCATATTTTTTCCCTTATCGGATATTTTTCACTATTGTACTGGATTGACCAATGTCTGTCTACCAGTTATTCGACTGTTGTACACCCTAAAAAATTAGAAAAAAATAAAAAAAATGTGTTGTGTCTTGGGGAGGTCTAAAAACATTCTTCCTTCACCATTAATCTTGTTATATCTATTAAAGTTAGTGTCATGAGGAGATAAAGTAAGGGTTGAGTGTTGAGTGTGATATTTGTTCAAAGATCAACTTAAATAATAATAATAATAATAATAATAAATGAGGGTAGTGATTAAATTTGAAACATATGGGTATATCTAGGTCAAGATTTTATGTTTTTACTTCTAGTAATTCTTAAGTGAGTGGGTATTTAAATTTGATTGTAAAAGATGTAGGGTAGGTTCGGTGGACATAATCATTTAAGAATATATTTTTTTTAAATAACCTATATTTACTAGATAGAAAATATAATGAATTTCATGGAATAGTATTTACACACACATGTGGATAATTAGTAAAAGTTTTTACTTCTGAATTATGTTCCTAAATTTGTTCCACTCGTCTCTATGAATTTCATTCTGATATAATTTATGAGACATATATTTTTATGATTACTAGGAATAACTCATTGGTGTGGTTTGTGATTTGATCACATTTCTATAATAAATTAACATATAATTGAATTTTAAATCATCATTTAGTTTGGAATATTTACATGCATAATCTTTTTAAGTGTTACTTTGCACATGAGTCCAAATTTATAGGTGTGCGGGTGTGGTCGCACCATAATTCATTATTTTATTTCACCCTCATACCACTATATTAAACTATTTTTGTATTGAAAATTAAAAATTTAATAACAAATTTAACTTCATTTTTAATTCAAAAATTTATTTTTCTCACTATTAAAAATTTATATTTCACTTGTTTTTATGTTTTTGTCATAGGTGGAGGTAATTTTGAGGGCCCAGACAAAGTTGAAGAAAAATGGGCCAAAATGCACAGTAATCCAAGAATATATGTAGACTCAACCTCATAATTATACTAATCTATGTTTCCAATTTGGATGAAATATTTTGATATGATCCAAAACACACTATTCTAAAACTCTTCAAAAGAAACTCAAGACCAATTACTATATTAAGAGGCCCAAAAAAATAAATCTATCCAAGAAAATGAATCTTCATGGAGTCAACAGTTTGCCTCTATAGTTTGGAAATATATCTTATTATAAACAATATCTTGCCTCCAAATTTTATAGGTAGATATAAAATATGTCTTCTAACACTTTTTTAGTTTTTTTAATTGATTTAAGATTTTATAGTGGCCAAAAACCATGGTCCAAGTGGTTTCTTGACATCAGGGTTCCCAAAACCGCCTCCCAGTTTGGATATAAAAGATCACCTTGGAACCTCATTTTGTATTTTAATCGAGGAGAAAATATCTACAATTTTGGATACGCAAATTATTCCTCCCCTCATTCAAGAATTTATGTAGCCCCTATCCTCATAGGGGGGTCAAGGATGAAGGTGAAGTTCCACCTAAGCCTCCTCCTCCTCATGATGGAAAGCTAAATGGTGGACAATCATTTTGAGGAAGCCACACACACTTGGGAGGGAGTTTTGGAACTTTTTCTTCTTATGGTTTTGTGTAATGTGTGTGTTAAATATTCCACTTGTATTTTATCTTGACATTTTTCTCCTCTAAATGAATTTATTTTGATATAATTAAGTGAAACTATTTTCATTTCAAAACTAATTGGATGATATTTCAAGTGGGAATATTGGGTTGTTTCAATTGAAAAAACACAAGTATCCTATTTCTCTCACACATACATGAGATTCCAGTATTATTTTTCTTCCCTAAATCTATTCTTGAGGTCTAAACCTTGACAACATGATTTTGGTGTCAAGGGGTGGTTCTTTGTGCATCGTTTTAAGAGGCTAAAGGGGAATCAAGATCTTGACAGCCCTCTTCCAAAGTATTCCATTAAACCATATAATATTTTCAGAACAATGAACTGTCCAATATGTGTAGTGAAATTTAAATTACCATGTTATATCATAATTTTAAAACATTTCATTTCTTTTTCAACTATTAAACTCTTTAATTAATTCATTTTATTTTTAAAACTATTATGAAAACCACCCTCACTTTTTAGTCTTGTTTATTGAAAATACACACTTTAAACAACCAACTATCCTTTAGAGGTGACCTAGGGTACACCATATACTATACAATAATCTTTAAATAATAACCAATTTTACATGTCATGACATCTTGGTCAAGTTCACATAGTATAATTTCATGATTCTTGAACCAAAGGAGGATCAGTTTCATTCAGGGGAACACGTTTTCATTTTAATTGTTCTTGTGGGAAAGTTTCAATCTAAATCATAATCCCATGTGAGAAATTCTCAATATGATAAAAAATTAGTTTTAGGAAGATTCACATACTAAAAATTGGGGCTTTTTAAGTGGATAAAGAATATAACTTTGGAAATATCTAATTATAACAACTTGATTTGTCTCTGTGTATGAATAAATAGAGGAATAACAACCAGGGTTTAAAAATTTCACTAAGACAAAGGAAGGTGGAAAAGAATCCCAATAAAGACCCCTTGGATATGGACCTAGGAAGGGTTTGATTTATGTTCAAGGGATGACTTCTGACCATGTTTGAAATATTGGCCTCACAATCACATTAATTTAGGATTAGGTAAAAATACCAGATCGACCATTGACTATGTTCAAAACATGGGAACCACCATTTGTTTCCTAGGGGTCCTTCAATACATGAACCCAAGAAAATTTTGAGATTATTTTGGAAAATCTTCATCACTATAGGGATCCCTTTCATATGTGGTGGGGTGATGAGTATCCATATCAAGGAAGACATTAATATTGAAGGTAGTGATGTAGAGCTGTTTAGGGGAGAGTTTAACCCTTATATGAGCTATCTCACCATATTTTTGAATTATCTAAGTTGTCATATAAGTTATAAGATTTTATACAGGATCCCAAGGGGTATATATACATTAAATATATCAATGGTTTGGTTGGGCCCTAGAAATGACGTTTAAGTGTGCATATGTATCCCATGAGAAAGGGAATCAATTCGTACATAGTTTTAGGAGGCGGTGTGGTAGGATACCAACACTGAGAGGGGTTTCTTTCTAAAATGAGTGATAAATTCGTTTTTCAGATTTATTTCATGAAATTGGGATGTGAAATATTTAATTTAACATCATGTGGTGAGGATATTGAATATAAAATTCAATGTCATACGGTATGGATGGGGTTACATTAGTTTAAGGACATATATCTTTAACCAAGGGATTGTGAAGTTTCACATCATGTAACTAGGATATTAGGATTCATAATTTTAATTCATATTTTTGTTACTAAGGTTAATATTATGTTTATCATATGAGGAATCCCATGTTTATTAAATAGGGTAGGGATATAGTTTAGAATCATGTGTTAAGGATGTTGGTTTTGGATTATGTCACATTTATCATATGAGGCATTCTGTTTATATCACATAGGTTAAGGATATAGTTTAATATCATGTGCTTAGTATGTTATTTTTTTATGATCTCAAAAATATCATATGAGACATCCTGTGATTATCACATTCGGTATGGATGCAATTTAACATCATGTGTTTAGGATGTTGTCGTATAGTTTAACAACATATGACTAGGACATTGGATTCTTAGTTTAAATTAATACATCTCAGACTATTGGGGGTCATCTTATATTAATCATATAAGTAATACTATGTTTATTTCATAGGGTAATTATATAGTTTACCATCATGTTCTAAGTATGTTGGTTTTGGATCATCTCGCATTTATCATAAGAGGCATCATGCATTTATCACAGAAGTTATAGATATAATTTAATGTCATGTTCCAAGGATGTTATAGTACAGTTTAATGTCATATGAATAGAACATTGTCTTGGTAGTTTAAATTCATATAGATTGAACTATTTGGGGTTATATCATATTTATCATACAAGGAATCATGTGTTTATTGCATAGGGTAAGGCTATATTTTAATGTCATGTGTTGAGGATGTTGTTTTAGATCATCTCACATTTATCATATGAGGCATCCTAAGTTTATCACATAGGTTAAGGAAAAATTTTAGCATTAGGTAATGAGGATTTTTTCATATATTTTAATTTAATATGACTAGGAAATTGTATTTTTAGTTTAAATTCATATATCTTGGACTATGGGGGTCATTCATGAAAAGTACCGCTTGAGGAACCTAGAATTTGAGAGAGATGTGATACACTCCCCACCCATGGTGATCAATGAGTATGAAACATTATAGTATACATTATTAATAACCTATGTTCCTTACCATTTGGGTTCTAGTTTTGGTGGATTGTTCCCCAGTATCATTGGTTCCCTTATATCCAACACCATGTCATCCTGAAGGAAGGAATGAAGGAAAAAATTCTTACTGAAGGCCTGTGCCACCCAGTTTTTATGACTTTCTAGGTTATGAAAAGATTGAATCCTACTTTCTTTGAGGGATTATAACATGGTTAATAAAAACTCAACTCTCTTGTTTAGTGTCTTCTAATCATAAATCTTCATCTAGATCAATAGTATTTTAACCACTATAGGTAAAACAACCTATGTTCTATACACCATGGGGTATGGGGTTTCTCAGGTGGGAATGAGATTTGTTGTCCGATATGACCAAAGGTAATTCGGGATCTTATTAGGACAACTAATCTTTATATGTTCTATTGTATTCTTTTGAATATTATATAGGGTCTTTTTGAAGGTCTCAAGGTTTCTAATTTCACACATATGGTAGCAAGAAGTGTGGCTAGATCGAATTTTTTACATGGCATACAATTTCTTTTTCTTGAAGTCTTGAAAGTTGGTGTCATTATCCCTTATAGTGGGATGAGGAATACCAAATTGGTAGATTATGTGGTACTTCACGAATACAATCATGGACTGGGTCATGACCTCTTTTAGGGGGATGGCTTCCAACCATTTTTTGAGAAGAATTTGGTGGAAACAAGAATGATCTAGTATTTTTGAGTGGTTGTCAACGGCTAGGGACCTAAAACATCAAGTAATCATACTACAAAGGGAAATGGATACTTAGTGGTATGGATAAGATTCAATGATTGATTAATGAAGTTGTCATGTATTTTGAACACATATAACCTTTTGGCTAATTTGATGTAGTCATAGACCATGGTGGGCCAAAAGTACCATAGCCTTTGAATTTGGTGAGAAATAATTAATACCACTTGATGGTCCCCACATGACCCATCAAGGAATTCCTATAGGACCTTACTAATCTCATCCCCTTGGAATCAATGGACAAGTATTTCATCAAAACCACACATATAGAGGGTCTTTTCGAGGTTAGGGTCATCGCTAAGTGTATATTACACCATTTTTAGAGGATTCTCTCTCACTCAGATTAGTATCGTGGGAGGGTGCCATGATAAAGATACTCAACAAAAATATTCATCCAATTGGGCGATTCTTCAAATGCTAGAGTGTGTGAGGGATTGGTTCCATAAGTACCAGCATCTAGTTGATTTACATGTTATTCATATTTTTCAGATGTGATGGGGAAATGAATATGTGATGGGATAAATTAATGATTAAATTGTCTCGATAAGGTTATGTTAGAGAATTAGGTAGGCCTACCAGGGAATTGGCCCAGTTATTCTAGGACTAGGGAACATGAGTCACCTTCATCTAGGATAAGAACTAATCCATCAACTTGTGGGTTTTCTCGAGGAAGTGTATGAGTTTTGGTTTTCTAATGACGTAGTCACCATTGATCGACATGATGAATATTTACCAGCATATCTTTATATTAATTTGAAGAAATTCAATCTCAAGGTCCATCTTGAGGTTTGTGATAAGTTTCTAATGCTTAACCTCTTTATTGGTACAATATTAAGAAAATAGGAATGAGTATGTAAATATGTCCCATGGGGGAGTGATAAAGATGATCCCTTGGACCTCCCTATTAAATTTGAGATTATTTAGTCTTCTCTCAGTCATGTTGTGGTACGAACCATCAAAATTAATATACCATGCATCCTAATCTACTAAGAGGATAACCTCATCTAAGAAATCAACATCTAGGGTTAGTTCATCATGGTTTGGAAGTACAACCAAGAAATGTGTCAATGATTGACCATTAACAGCCTTCTAGGGGAAAAACCTAATATCAAGCTGTTATAGGATCACTACTCATCATCCCAATCACCTTGTTAGTATGGGGTGATTTAGGATGTACTTTAGTGGATCAACATGAGGCACCAACAGTATTTTATGGTTTTGAAGGTAATGTCTCAATTTATTAACCATAAAGACTATGGATATACAACTCTACTCAATGGGATAATACCTAGTATTAGTGTTGAGAAAAATGTGTCTAAGATAATAGATATTTTTTCCCTACCATTCTTATTCTTATGATATAGTATAGTGTTGAGATACCACTCCGAGTTGGTCACATAAAGCACCAGAGGCTTCTTGGGGATGGGTGCTGTTAGGATTGGAGGATGTAGAAGATAATACTTAATTTCATCAAATGTGGTCTAGTACTCTTGATTTGACTAGTATGTGGTCCTTCTCTTCATGATCATAGATAAGGGTTTCCATTTACCATCCAGGTTTCCAATGAATCACCTAATATAGGATAGATGACCCTAGAGACCTCACAATTCTTGAAGGTTTCATTGATGAGGAATCTAGATAATATCTCCAATATTTCCTAGGTCAATCTTGATGACCCTGTATCTAAAAAATACTAAGAAACTTTTTAGAGGTGAATGTGAACATGCACTTCAAGGGATTAATTTTTAGGAAACAGGAGAGAAGGAAGTCAAATACTTCCTCCAAATCTATGAGATGGTCCTGGTGTTGGCAGGGTTTGACCACCAAATAATCCACATAAAATTCCACCAATTTCCTAAGGAGTGTATTGAATATATAGTGAATGGAACACTATTAAGTATCCCCATAATTTTTTCAAACCAAATAGAATCACTCTGTAGAAAAATATTCCCTAAAGTGATTTTAATGAAGTGGATTCATCATATCTAGGTGACATCTGAGTCTAATTGTACTTAGAATACCCATACATAAAATATAAATATTGTAAGTGAGAAATAGTGTCAATCAGTAGGTCTTTCACTGGGAGGGGGAAGTCATTTTTCATACAGTGGTGGTTGAGGTCCCAAAAGTTGATAAAGGCACTGATCTACCAATTATTCTTCCTATCTAAAACAAATTTGGCCAACCATTTTGGTTCCTTGATGAACTAGTTTTTATCATCTTTCCAACTTATTCTTCAACCATGGAACCATGGGAAGGGTGAATATTTCTGGGAGGTTTTTTGTACCTATTATGACCCATTGGGAGTCCATGGTTATGAACATCCACCTGGGGATTGATGCTCAGTATTTCCTTATAGCTTCAAGTGAATAATCATAGTGACACTTCATGAAATCCATGTATTGTTCCAATTCTTCCAGATTCATGAATATGAATATCAGTTTCATCCTTTGGTATTCCTCTATGGTAAGATTAAATTGAGACAAAACGTTAATATTGGTGGATATGGATTCCTAAAAAGTGTGAGGGGAATCTTCTAGGTCCTATTAAGTATCTGAAGTTGGGGTTTTAGTAGAAATGGACAAACCCTCGAGCAGTGGAGACTATGGAGGGATATTTTTTCTTCCCTTATAGGGGTAAGATATTTAGTGAGGGGCTCCTTATCTATTGAGAGCATATAAACAAAACTGTCAATCCAAGTCCATTTCATTTCTAAAGAGTGGACTTCTATTGAGTCATCCCTACTCTCTGAAATATACACCACTGTTTTGAGTTGATGGAAAAGGGGAAAACCTCTAATTATAAAATAAGATTAAGATTTTTTGGCTTTAATGATTTCTTTCTAATTTAGGAATACAAGGTGATTCCTGATAATTCATTTTTTCTAAGGATGATGAAATGGTTCCCAAATTCTAGGATCATTGGCCCCAATTGGTGGGTTTTTTTTGGTGAATCTATCTTTCAAATATACCCAAGGATCTACTGAAGTGGTCATTAGATCATTGGTGGAATATATAGTGTTGACCCCATCAGTCTGAATTTTCTTTACCTCTCTCTTGTAATAGCCATAATCTCAGTAGTGTATTTCACTGGAGTTAAAGGGATCTAAATCACCAAGGATCACCCTTACTCAACCACTGAGTGAGTACTTGAGGCACTAATGATATGAAGAGGGGGCCACTATTTTCAAGTGAATTTAGAGCCCACCCAATAGAGCATTGTAGGTGGTGTCCTATGAGACATCCATGAATTTGGTTCTTGCTACATGGTCCCAAAATTAGGTATCTATCCATATCTTACCACATGGCTTCTACTATCTCTTGTCATGCCCATGAATTTTCAGGTTGGATGGAGTCAAATATATCACTATGATCCCCAGTTTATTTAGTGTGTGGATCAAGATGTGGTTGATCCCATATACCATGTTTATTAGAAATATATGGATTCCCATATCATTAAACTATCACGTGACATAGATCAGGCATATGTGTCCCTATATGATTGTTCCCCATTCCTATTTCTAGAAGGAAGTGATTTATTATCACTTCTCCTACATAGAATCTTCTTCTCAATATGCATCAGTAGTAGATACCTTAGTCTCAAATTGGAGATGGATCTTCAGGGATTTGGTGAGAGCCTCACACATCTCATTTGATATGATAAGTGCATCGAGAATAAAGATTCTCACTAGTATTATTAAAATAAGTATTGGTAAATCATATTTTTGGGAGAGGGGAATATTTATTCTTGTTGTAAGTTTCTTATTGGATGAGATAATTATGGGAACCTTCAGCTGAGGCACTAAATACCATCTTGTTCTTTCTATGTTCTGTTACAGGTCAGATGTCTTGGTTTGGGATCTATATAGTTGATTTTAAGCCGTTATCAGTTGTGACAGAGATCAGGGTCATTATGGTTGAGTTTCATGATCAACTAATATATTTGGTTATGAAGGAACACCCAATGATATGGTCGGTTAGGGTTGTTCTTATTATACCTTACCTGAGGCCTATTGTCTGGTCTTAGTATCATGAACTATTCTTTCTCGGGAATCATCCCATGAACTCTTTTTAATGGAATGACACCTACCCCCTGGTGATGATGATTGGAGGTACATTAAGGGATTATGGGGAATCCTTCATCACCAAATACCATGAAACTATATATCAATCATCATACATTAACTGAGGCTTATCCCAATTCTTCATCAGTAAAATATTCCGGTACTGGGTGGATTCCTAATACTTCTCCCAATTAAGGTGGAATAAAGTCATTGAGTGTGAAAATTATCCTCAACTCTAATGGGGGGATCTGGGTGTCTCATCATTATTGATTCTTATACATTCAAGACATAGTAGGTTTTGTTTTCTATGAGGTGGTGGGATTGGGTGTAGTAACCATAGTAGGTTTTAGATTTCTCAAGAGTTAATGGATAATTACATGGGAATGAGTGAACATATTATGGTTCATCTAATAATTGTACTTCTATGAACCTCATCCATGCATCTTCTTCTATTAACTAGTTCCCCCATCATCACTGTCGGGATCGATAGAGACATCTGTAACCTATGTTGGGACCTTGACTAAATCAAACTATCCATAGTATACATGATCCTAAATCTAATATCTGAATATGAACACTATTTGATGGTGTTTCTAAGGACCATGTGGTATGGGATGTATTTTCATGATCAGTCAGGTCAACCTCTTGAGGTATGTGACATTTAGGAAGCTTTATGATACTTTTCTCTAGGGTGTAGATGAAGTACCATAGAACCTCATAATATTTGAGGGAGTATACCATGTTCTTCCACTATGAGAAAGGAACCCTTAGGGAATGGACCTGAAGGAGGTCCTAAGTAGTGTTCTAATGGTGAGGATGTGATTGGAGAGGCCATCTATGCCTTAATAGGCTTTCATTCTTGGGATGGAAGAGGCAATGGGTACGAAAGCTAGTTGTTATGCTACAATGATTCTTCTAGATACTTATCCCCTTTAGGGAATTCCTATAATTCACCCATATATCCCCTGGATATGAGGGTGGGAACTATTTCATCCCAGACATTATCCATGCACATTTTCAATAGATACTATTGGTAAAGGTGCATATCTAGGGAGTAAGTGAGTCATTTCCATTGGGAAATGAAATCAGCAAATATCTCATAAGGACTCCACTTACATTTTAAGGGGTCAGAGATACTGGTTTTGAGCATGGTGGAACTAAACTGGTATATAAACTGTCAGTAGTGGTCTTCTTAGCTGGCTATAGAGCATAGGGGAAACTGACTGTACTAGGTGAAAGAGGTTCCCTCCAGAGTTTGGATGAAGCAAATAAGATTGGATGGTTCCTATTGATCAAGGGTTCCCAGCATCAGACCACATCATGAAGAAAAGTGAGTTAGATGCTACAATGGATCTCCAGACCCATTAAATGAGATAAAGTTTAGATTGTTGGATTCTAGAGGTGGGCACATCTGGTAAACCCATGTCAAATTCATCATACCTTATGGAGGGATCATAGCCTTTTTCATGTCCAAAGCCTCATGGTGGGTGTTTAGAGTGACTATCATGTCATTCAGATAAGGTTTGGTTGTCACTTTTACTTTGACTGGCCTAATGACTCATTAGATGAAGAGATCAAGGTCTCGAGGCTAGAAATCTTACTATTCAGGTGTGGTGGGTGAGTGATACTTTGGTCTTTTCCATTTCCACCTTCCTATACCCTTCTTAGATGTGAAAATACACATTCCTCAAACTTAAGTGTCTGAAAAAGGATAATTTGTTGCTCATATAATGGGGGGATAAGGTCCCCTTAGGTATCACCTAATCTTGGGCATTGCTCTATGATATGTTCAATGGAAATTTTCTTATATCTCTCAATATCCTAGAGAAAAGTTGAAATTCTATCATCTACCTCTATTTCTAGAATAGTATCATATGAGCCGATGGGATTATAAATCTCCTTTGACATGTCGATATATCAGTGAATAGGAAACAGTGGTTCCTTGGGTGGATTTCCAAGGCCCAATGACAATCTTTGTTGGAGGGTGTGAACACATACCAGAAGGTATTCCTAATGTTTTTTCAAACATGGATCACATCTTCTTCATTCTATATGTTTTTATATTAATTTATCTAATTACCAAGAGTATTGATTTTGATAATATTCACATAGGCAATACATAATTGGCATCCTCCCTCGATAGGTGGGAAATCCTAATGGTCCCACTGTCATTGTAAAAGGGGGATAAATTCAACAGAAACATACTTACCCTTACATATAATCCCAACTTGGGGTGATGCTTCTTACATGAATCGCTAGATCATATTGAGGCTCTTAATTTAGGTCCATTGGAAGGCCTAGTGATACTCATATGAATCGGGGTGTTGAGATATTAGTAGTGTCTCAATTTTGACACTATGACATTTCTGATGAATGGACTCAAGGTGATACTCACTCCCATGATAGTTCAAATATAAATCCTAGTGGCAGTTAGATAAAACTCATATCTTATAGTAGAGACATGTCACATGGTCCTTATTTAGGTACATTAGGTTGGTGAACTGTGGGTCTATAGGTGGTCAAAACAAATAGGTAGCTTGTCATTTTACAGAATCTCGCACAATATTTCCTCCTTATAACAATCATTCATAGGGGAATCATGCTATTGATCACCCTAGGATCTAATTGGTTAAGGCTACAAAATTGGGGGAGGTATTGATGAAGATCTATTATACTATTGAATCTCAGATAAAGGTGGCATCACACAAGACAATTGTCCCTAGAATGGTAGAATATCTTCTGGAGGTGGTTCTAGCTTCATGATCATATCTATATAGGATGGGGTGTTTTTGGCCTCCAAATGACAAGGAAGGTCATATTTTCTATGCCCCTATGGATTGTATAAATTATTACCTTCATCTGAGGGTGTTAATCCAAACCTGGACATATCTCCAACTTCAAAGGTGGAAGTAGAGAGGAGGGAGGTTAATAGTGGAAGGGACAACTACACAGAGACTCCATGAAATAAAACAGGTCCTCCTCCACCTACAAGTATTTATAGAGGGATATTTGGACCATTTGGATCTCTATATCATGGATGGTTAACCTCTATTGATGGTCACTTTTTCCAAGATCTTATAGTGGAGGTGGATGTACTTTTTTTGAGTTTCCCATCATCTCAGACACTAGGAGGTTTATTGTGATGTGAACATTCCTCCATACCAACCTCTAGATGCATGGGAGTTCCCCAAGAATTATACACAAAGGGACTGTGGGATCTTCTTCCATTAATATTTCATCTAGTACCATAGGAATGGTCTCCATGGTGGTTTTCTTCCATCATAACCTAGGATGAATCATCAATGAAGGATAAAGCATTATCTGGGGAGGACCTCTATGTCGGCTTATGTTACTACAAAGAGGAGATCTATGAGGAATTTCATCATAATAGGTTGTCCAAAGATAGGTTATGTTGGCTCCCAAAGTGGGTAGAGTTAACCGAACATGCTCAAAGGATGGTTGTGGTCTCGATTCCAACCTGGTAGGAACATGCCCCCTGACATTGGTCACAAGGGTGGAAGGTGTGTATGTGGTGGTAAGAGCCACTACAACTATCGTGGAAGCCTCAATGGTGGGTAGGTTTAGTGAACTACCACCAATACTAGCACTGGGTGTTCTAGATCAAGGATAATTGAGTAAGGATAGGATTAATATTTTTTCATCTTGTAGAAATGTTTGATGTTTTTGGTGGCATTGAGTGGTAGGTACCCTATTGGGTAACCTTTAGGTTTCATGTGAAGTAGGTTCATCCAATGTGTCACCTTCCTCCTCATTATAGAGGAGGGAGCTATTAGAATGTTTCAGTGAAATGATCCCAAAATTGTTTTATATAGTGAAGTGGGGTTTCCCCCTATATAGCCTTTGGGGAAGTGGAGAATGCAAGGAACTACAACTTCGATGTCCTAAAATTCAATAACCCTAGTTAAGATGACCCATTCCCACTAATATAAATGAATGAGGGTGATGATAACCCTTCACTGGACGAACTCAGAGTGATGGATAGGGTGAGGGAACCCAAGATTCATTGGAGTAGTTGTTGTTATGGTAGAAGTGTAGTCATGAGAGATTGTGACACCATCGGTTCTTATACCCCTAAGCATGTTGGTGGTAATGTAGGATCATTGACTACTTACTGAAACATGGTTCATATAGGATGTATGAGGACAACTGTAAACACATGTATGGTGAAAGTGATTCCCAACATGACCAATTCTTCTTATCCTCCCATGAGGAAGGGAAAAAATATTTGTGCCAATGTTGTCTTAGAATTGATGATTCCTAATGTTCATAATCTACCCCCCAGTTGTAATAGAAGGGATTCACATTGGTTTCACAATTTTTATCTGATGATTTAAGCTAGGTTCACACATCAATGTGTGTCGAAGTGTATTCCTCTACCTCTCCTAGAGTGATCCACATCCTTGGACAGGTTGTAGCTCCTTCTTGGATGAGATTCCCAATATTCCCACTTTCCAAAGGTGAGAGGCCCCAATCACTATGATTGATGAATTTTCATCCTTGATATTAATATGATGATGGGATGTTGGATCTTCTTTCCATGGATTCCTCCTTATATATCATTTCCTAGTTTGGATTTCCCTCAAATATTTAATACATTTTCATTAATCTCATTCCCAACACTATCTCAAGGTGAATGTTGGATAATTATGTTGCTTACTATTGCACTAGGGTAGCTACCTTATGTTTGGAGCTGATGATGATTAGGAAACTTGGTCAAGTTCAAAATCTATAAAAGGATTAATCAATTGAAGTCTAAGGAATCTCATATGTGAGGAATCAAGGTGGAGAACCAGAGGCACCCCATATCTACAATAAGGAAACTTATGTCTTGAACATGAGTCGTCCAAGGTTTTATGCCTCAGGCATCCCATGTATGATTCATGGGGTAGGGGTTATTATATATTTGGTGGGGTTAATCACTCATTTAAGATCTTATATGTAGAGTTATGTCAAAAGTTTAATATCTTTTGGGGATATATTGGTCATGGTTTTAATGTTTTGTGGGGACATATAGTTCAAAACTTTAATGTATTATGGGGATATGTGAGTTAAATCTTAACTCCTTATGGGGACAGGTAGGCCATAGGTTTAACATCTTGCAGGGATGGGTAAGTAACATGTTTAACATCTTGTGGGGATAGGTAGGTCACATATTTAATGTCTTTTGGGTATCAGTAGGTCGCAGATTTAACGTCTTTTGGGTACAGGTAGAGGTTTTTTTCCCTAGGGGGGATGATCACAATTTAAAGTTTCCATCTCCTGAGGGGAAGACATAAAAATTTAATAATGGATTTGGGGAATCAGCATTGAACCTCAGGGAGGAATCCCATGCATGTTTGGATGCTGGGATTGAACATCATTGAGATTTCTTATGTATCCCGTTTGGATACAGGGATCAAAACCCAAATATTTTGATTCCACAGTTTAAGGTCATGTGACTAGATTGGTTCATGAAGTATAATTCCATGCGATAAGGATGCTCACATCATGGAAGAATTGATAGAAATGTATGGTGTGGGGCTTACAAATAGAGGTGTCCAAATATTTAGTTGTTTCATCCCATGTGTGGGGGTATCATCCAAATTAGGGTGGTTTCATCCCAAGTGTGGGAGGACGGTGTAGGGATTACACATGTGAGGTTCTTGGAATATGAGGTTTATCCCATGAAAGTGAAGGATGGTGTGTGGCTGACACATGTAGTCTTTGAAGGACCCCAAAACAGCCTAAGAGGGGAGGGGTGAATTAGGGTGTCAAATTTTTATTTTTAAAGTTATGGATCTTGTTCCCATTTTAGTAGAGACTTGTTAAATCTATCAGACAAATGAAATTAAGGAGATGACACTACACTTTTACTTGGTTCACCGCAAAGGGCTATGTCCAAGGAGAATATGTCAAAAGTGTGTTAGTCGTACCTAATTATACTAATATTCACTAGTTTTTGGATTACAAGGTTCGGTCATAATCACTTTATGCTAGGCACACTAACTTTATAATGGTTCAGAGATAGCTCACTACATCCCTCGGATCACTTTCGTCGACTCCCCCTATCCCACTGCCTTGGGAGAATTCTAAATCAGTTTATCAATATGAAGTTCACTTCAATATATTTTCATCGTAGTCTTTATCCATGTTCATCACGAGACACTTCTTGTATCTAAGTCTTGAATTGATTCACTTGAGAGCATTTATCACACAAACCGGATATTCAAAAGCCTGTCAGAAGTGTAACACTACACTTACACACAATACCTCATCTTATGTGCAGGATTTGGGAATTATTGCGAAAGAAGAATTTTGTGCAACCCCAACTTTTTGCGCAACACTTGTCTTTTTCTCAACTACACTGAAGGGTTCACATGATATTTTCATACTAAAGGAACACCTTTTATAAAAGATTAACTTTCCATAATTCTTTCACGTGAAAATATTTCACACAACAGAGCAACCCCATTTTCATTTGAAAACTCTTCAGTATTTTATGGGGTAGCCTCCTATTTATAGGAATTGATGACCCTGCACTCAAGTTTCTGACACTTCATTTTAGGTGTGTGAAAGACTCTTCATGAGTGCGTAAAACCCCTTTTGACGTCGCATTGGGCGCATAATATTCTTCTGCACAACCTTATATTTCATCCACATTTAATTCTTTCACGAACTTTTTCCCTTTTCCATATTTTGATGCACTAATCCCAAATAAAACCTTGTGCAAAAGTTTCTAAACACACTCAATATTGCACGCAACTCCCTTTTCCAAAAACACTTTTCTCCATATTTCAATTTTGGGACCCAAAAATTTGGAAAACACTGGGAAACGACACCACCTTCAATATTATTTCCTGCTTAAACTATATGATTCCTTTCCCAGAAAACATCTGAAACTTACAATTAGGATTTAAAAAACACAATCCATACTCAATTTTCATCATAGAATGGTTGTGGTCCCAATAATCTCCCACTTTGGGGTTTTTTTCAATCTCTAGATAAATTCAATAGATCACCAACCACTAACAAAACCTTAAACATAATAATCAACTCATCCAACACTCTAATTCTATGTGAGCAATCCTCGATGTAGAAAAAAAGAGAGGAAGCTTGAATTGGGTTCCTTTGTTTTGGAATTCTTAAAGATTCCCAATCTATTCTCTTACTGTGTCACAGAAGCATTACATTCCCTGAATGTATTCCTTATCCTCCTAACATTGAATTCTCATCGTGTCATAGAAGCATTACATGTCCAATGTATTCCTTCTCCTCTTAACATTTAATTATCATCATGTCATAGAATCATTACATGTTTATTATAGGTCTTGAATTTATTCCTTCTCCCCTATTAACAATAAACCCAAAAAAAGGTATTTTTTCATTATACAGCTCAAAAAACCCCTTGGATAGTATCTCCCCCATAAACATTCATCGCATCCACAAATAGATTAAAAATAGTTAACATAACTTGGGAGAGTGGAAAATCGTAGCCTCCTCATACAATAAGAAATGGATGAACACTGAGGTTCAACCGATGTTTCTCAAACACGGCTGCTGACAATGAATTATTCATAATGTCATCCACTTGATCCTCAATTCCCACATGATCCAATTCGATCACGCCCTGTTCAACCTTTTCCTTGATTAAGTGATATCTGATCTCAATATGTTTCATATGAGAATGATGAACTGGATTCCTCGTAAGTTCAATTGCACTCTGGTTATCATAGTAAATAACCATTGGTTGTTTCACCTCATCACCTATGTCACTCAGTTTCTTATTTATCCAAAGTAACTGAGTGCATGCCTAGGTAGCATATATATATTCATCTTCAGGAGTACTAAGTGAAATACATTCCTCTTTCATGCTTAACTAGCCCACACATTTATTCCCCATATATAATGATCCACCACTGGTAGACTTTCTATCCACTACATCTCCAGCCCAGTCAGCATCAAAAAATTCTTATAGTTCACTAACTCTTCTTGAAACAAAGTATATCCCATAATTATGTGTACCTTGAATGTATCTCATTATTATTTTTACCATCTCCATATATTCTTCCTTTGGATTACTCTGAAATTGGACCACAAGGCAAGTTTCAAAGACAATGTATGTCCATATTGTTGTCAGATACAGTAGGATTCCAATGATTCTTCTGTACATGGTGGGATCCACAGAAGTCCCTTACTCATGATTTCCGAGCTTTGATCCAACTAAAATAGGAGTCTACATTGGTTTGGAATTATGCATATTGAATTTATTGAGTAGCTCTCTTTCATACTTTTCTTTAGAAATGAAAGTGTATTCCTTCTTCTGAATAACCTGCAACTCTAAAAAGTATGTGAGTTCACCAATCATGGACATTTCAAATTTTGATTTCATGTGATTGGAAAATTCATCCACTGATCCATGTCTACTTCCACAAAAAATAATATCATCCACATATACCAATACCATGAACTGATCTTATTGAGTGTTCTTCACAAAGATATTTTGATCCAATCGTCCTCTTTTGAATTCCATCTTCTTGAGATAAGAATCCAATCGGGAGTACCACGCTCATGGTTCCTTCTTCAAACCATAAAGGCCCTTCTTTAGTTTGAAAACCTTCATCTCATCACTACCAAGAATAAAACCCAATGGTTTTCAATGTATAATTATTCTTTGAGAACTCCATTCCAGAATGTTGTCTTGACATCCATTTGATATAATTTATATCCTCTTTGGATTTCCATGGAAATGAAAAATCCGGATTGACTCTAGTTTGGCCACTGGAGAAAATGTTTCCCCCCACATAGACACCTTCAATATATGAATATCCTTTACATACTAGTTGTTCCTTGTTTCTAATAACACTTCCATGATCATAGAATTTGTTCTTGAAAATCCACTTTGTACCAATAACATTGTGACCTTCAGGTCTCTTAACTAGGTCCCATGTTTGGTTCTTATAAATTTGTTCCAAGTCTTCATTCATGGATTTAACAAATGATTCATCTTTTACAACTTCTTCAAATGAGGGTGGTTCCATAACTGAAAGGAATGTAGTTTGTGCATTACTCTTCATTCTCCTTGTTTGTGTAGGTATAGTCCAATCCCCAATAATATTGGATTTATCAATTTCTTCTCTTCTATTACTCCTTTGAGTTTTAACCAAATTTTCTCCAGCCATGGTTTCCTCTTCAGATTATTATTCTAATTCATCATCATGATGTGGTTCCTAATAATTTTTTAAACCTTCCTCTACTTATGTATTTTCATTTTCTAAATGTTCACTTTCTTCCTCATCTTCTATCACATCAGCTTATGAATTCCTCGAAGCATTTATAGTTTTCTCTTCGTTGATCATAACATCATTGCTTTTAAAAATCCTTCCCAGGTAGTTGTTGAAACACTTGTAGGCTTTTTTTTCATTGATTATCCAAGGAAAATTTCTTATTCAGCATTGTCACCATACTTCCATGGGTTTCCTTCTTTGCATATGATGTAACATTTACTTCAAAAAACATGAAATTATTTCAAAGATGGATTCTTTCCATGCCACAATTCATATGGTGTCTACATCTGCCCCAAATAAATCACTATTTGATTTTGAATATACATTGTAGCTTGAATGGCCTCTTTCCAGTAATGATGAGGAATACGATTCTAAATCATCAAAGTTCTTGCCTTTTTTTTCACCATTCGATTCCTATGATCAACAACTCCATTTTTTTTAGAGTTCTCACAACATCTACCTCATGTTGTATCCCATGATTCTCCAAGTAATTTTCAAATTTAATGGATGTGTATTCCCCTCCATTGTCAGATCACGGCACTCTAATTTTTTTTTCTGGTATCATTCATGATCATTCGATGATATATTTTCCTGTAGTTAAGAACTATTTGTTTCTTGTGTATAACCACTACATATGTCATTCTACTGTAGTCATATGTGAACAGGATAAAGTAACTTTCCTTATGAGTTCCGAAAAAAATTATTGGGCCACATACATCTGTATGGATGAGATCAAGAATATGAGATGCCATTTTCTTATTTGTACAATATGATCTGTAGAACAAATTCCCCCAAATACATGCATCACAAGACTTTTCACGGTCACACTTCAGGCTGGAATAATCTATGACAATATTTAGTTTTGTTATCTTCTCCATGTCTTGTTGATTGATGTGCCCCAGTATCTGATACCACATGTTGTTTTATTCTTCAATAGACATGTAGAAATTGTTTTATTTACTATCAACCTGATACAGGTTTCCTTATATTCTGCATCCATCCATAAGTGAATTTATTGTCTTTCCCTTGATAGTGTACCCTTTTTGATTGAAAGTAACTACAAGTCCTGAGTCCCGGAGTTGACCCACGATTAGGAGATTATGATGCATGCCATCCACATAAAGGAATTTAGTTTTTTTATCTCTCCATTAACTAGTTTAGTAGTTCTACTTCCTTTCATTTTCAGAGCTCCATCATTACCAAATAGTATCGTTCCATCAACCCTCCTCTTGACACTCGTTAACAAGTATGCATTACCTATCATATGAGACAAACAACCTATATAAAAGATCCAGGTGCTATTGATTTTTTTAGCTTTGAGGGATACCTCTGCAAAGTTGGATTTCTCAATTTTCTTCTTTTCTTTCCATGAGATATTCAATTGAGTGTAGGGCACTAATGGACTTTAAATTCTATATTCTGTGTATAGGGGTTCTTCATAGTAAAAATAATCTTCCATAAGATAAAACCTATATGAAATAGAAACATTGTCTTGTTGATGAGTTTTGAATTGTCTCAAACTTCAGTATGAGGTGTCCATGTCACTCTTCTACCTATAATAAATGAATTTATTTCCAAAGTTATAACAACGAAAACAATATCCATAGAAATTTTTTCTTATGTAAGTAGTAGGATATAAATTTTTTCTCCTCTATTTAACTCCCATCTATCCCCCATTTAGATAGCTCCTTACCTCTTCAAAATATGACATAGTATGAACCAGATATCCGTAGAACTGACATTTCATGAGAGGAAATGTCTTCTCACTTATATTTTTCCTCATTCCTTCTTCATTGGGAAAAATATTTGACTACTTGTTATTCCTGGAAGATTGAGGATAGTATTCTGTTCTCTATTCAGTTTGATTAAGGGGTCTCTTTTTTAGAACTTATGGTGATTTTACAACATGATCAAATTTCATCTTTTCTTTATTCTGATCCACTTTATTTGCATCATTTGATGTTTCTTCATCACAACTGATACCACTATTTCCCATGCGTGTGGGAATTTGATCACTAAAAATCTTATCAACTCCATCATACCCTCGTTTTTATCTCTCTATTATCTCTGCATCTGAGAACCTACCAAATTGTATTTTCTTCTTTGCTTCTTTTGAACTTGATTCACTTTTAAACATACTCCAAAGAGTAAAAACTTCTTCTTCGAGTCCCCCAATATTTTTGTACTTCTCTTACAATCTTGAGGTAAAGTCATTGATGAACTTTTCCTATTATTCGATTCTATGATATAGTTCCACAACATCATCTATCCTTCAAGGATTGATGACTATAATTTCACCAGTTCTTCCAGTCATTAAATTTTAACTTCAATATGATCTACATATTATGATGATTCTCCCACCATTTCTTTCCACTTATTTCATCTCTTACACTTATTCCCAAGATTACCAAAAGCTTCCTTAAGTCATAACTTGGGGTCAGCAATAGTTTTAAACTAGTTATATCTAGATTTATCTATTAACAGATCTGACTTTTCAATGGTATCCATCATGGAATAATGGTTTCCAGTTTTAAATTCTAGTCCTTCTTCACAAAATTTATTATCGTCATCTTCCAAGTCATATACAAAACTATTATTTTGTACTTTATTTCTAGATTCGAAGTCTCATTTTTTAAAAACATTTTATGAGGATTCTCTATTTGTTTACCTTTTCTATCTTTAACTTCGAAATTTCTTGAGCACTAAGAGGCAATGTGCCCAACTTTTCCACAATGAAAGAAAACTAGAGTTAACTTCCCTTTTAAAATTCCCCTTTTCCCTTCTGGAACATCTTTTCAATGAGAGAAAGAATTTATTTTTCCTCATCATCTTAACCACTAATATATTTTGAAATTTTCAGTTTTTCCATGTGTTTTAATGTTATTCCCTTTCTCACTCGAGTCATAGCATCTTCTGGATTGACTCTCATTTCATATGCCACCAGGATTCTCAATAGATCATCCTGAAAAATTTTGCAAGGATCTATTTTCCCAAGGGATAAGACATTTTCATTGTATAGGGGTGGAAGACTTCTCAATATTTTATTCACAATATCAACATATTGGATTTCTTCTCCTAGACCTGGAATTGCTCCAACCACTTTAGTGATTCAATTAAAGAAGGAGTCTACATTCTCATCAGGATGCATCTTCATATCATCAAACCTATTAGGTAGGACTTATATTTTCACCACCTTTACTTTTCTATCTCCTTCATAAATATTTTCAGGTTTATCCCACATAGAATTTTCTGAGTTGAAACTCATCGCCTTTAGATATATATGATCAGAAAGGGATACTGTGATAAAATTTGGTGCTTTATCATCTGCATCATGAATTTTCTTGTCTCCATCATTCATAGTTATCCCTGTTGGATAAGTAACTTATATTACTTTCATAGTAGAAAATAGGAATTCCATTCCAAGAGATCTTAGATGAGATCTCATTCTGTTCTTCCAGATCTGAAAATTACTTTCATCGAATCAGGGGACTCCCCTGACATTGGATGAATTTTCCATGATGGTATAAGAAAGATCAAAGACCAGTAACCTCACCTATGATACCACTTGAAGGACCCTAGAACACCCTGAGAGGGTAGGGGTGAATCAGGGTGTCAACTTTTTATTTTGAAAGTTATGGATATTTTTCCCACATTGGTAAAAATTTATTAAATTTGTTAGAAAAATGAAAGTAAGGAGATGACACACCACATTTACTTGGTTCACTACAAAGGGCTACGTATAAGAAGCATACGCTGACAGTGTGTCGATCAAACCTAATTCCACTAGTAGTCACTAGTTTGTGGATTACAAGGTTTGGCCATAGTCACTTTGTGCTAGTAACACTTCCTTTACAATGGTTCAGGGATAGATCACTACCTCCTTCGGATCACTTCTGTCGAGTCCCCCTAGCTCACTTCCTTGGGAGAAGTCTAACTCAGTTTATCGAATTGAACGTCGCTTAAATAGATTATCATTGTAGTCTTTGTCTCTATTAAGCATGAGACACTACTAGTATCTAAGTCTTGAATTGATGCACTTGAGAGCACTGTTCACACAAACCAGATATTCAAACACCAGTCTGAATAATAACAGTACAGTTGCGTGCAATATTTGGTAATTGTTGTGAAATATGAATTTCACGCAACCCCTAATTTTCGTGAAACCCTTATCTTTTGTGCAAATACACTGAAGGGTTCACTTGGTATTTTCATACTAAAGAAACACCTTGGGTGTAATATTGTCTTTTTTTAATTCTTTCACGTGAAAATATTTCGCACAATAGAGAAACCATATTTTAGTTAGAGAATTCATCATTCTTTCATGGGGGTAGCCACCTATTTATAGGCTTCGATGACCCTGTGCACAATTTTCTGATGCATCTTTGTTAGTGCATGAAATATTCTTCATGAGCATGAAAAACCCCTTTTGACGTCGCATTGGGCATGTAATATTCTCCCTTGCAACCTCATCTTTCCCACACATTTAATTCGCGTGCACACTTTTTTCATTTTCCATGTTTTGATGCACTGATCCCAAATAGATCCTTTCAGACAAGTTTATAAATACCCATAAATATTGCGCGAAACTCCCTTTTCCAAAAACATGTTTCTCCATATTCCATTTTTTGGACCCAAAATATTGGTAAACACTTGGAAAATATCTGACCTTCAATACTATTTCCTACTTGAACTGTATAATCCCTTTCCTAGAAATCATCTGGAACTTCCAATGAGGATTGAAAACAAACACAAACCATACTCCATTTTCAGCATTGAATAGTCATGGTTCCAACATTCTTCTCATCGCAGGTGTCTCATCCCATGTTAAGGAAGGAGGTGTCATCCCATGATGATCATACATGTGGAATATTATTTTCATCTAATAGGGGAATTCTATAGTTTAACTTTATGGGTTGAGGATGTTTTTGTGTTGTTTAAAATCATGCTACTATGATGTGGGGCTAAGAAATTTTACATCATCCAGCTCAGACATTGTCAGGGCCTAAACCCAAGGATACTATTTCTAGGTAATGGGGAATAATCTAAAACTATACCTCATAAAATGGAAATTAAAGTTGTTTCCCTTGAGGATTTCACCTTTGAGGCTTACATGTATACTGCATGGGTTCCTCTGGGTGGTGCATGGCATAAACATTTCCATGGTGATTTCAAAAATGGGGATCTTAATGTTAGGGTGAATATGCTTAAGAGAAAGAGGAATTATGGTGCCTATGATTAGAATAAATATGTGATGAAACTATATATTTCATTTTCTATGTAAATAATCCAAACATGAGGGTTTATGATAAAAATTATGTGGAGGATCGTGGCATGAGTGAACCAATTTCGAGTGGGTAAAAGATCACCAAGCACTCAAATTCTGTGAAGGTATTTATACTGAATGGAGGAAACATGTGGGGAACAATGAAGTAGGTTTTTTGAAGGTATTGGTTTCATTAAATATAGGTATTTCATTAAAGAGGAATATTTTTGAAACAAGGTGGCCTTACTTGGGGGTAATATCATGGTTCTCAAGGAGTTGGTTTCACGAAGGATAATTATCTCACGAAACCCCATAAGTATTAGGTGGATTTACTCTATCATGAAGGTAATTTACCTTCATGAAATTCATATATATCATGGATTTTGAGTTTCAATAGATCATGGGAGGTTGTTCATGAAATATAGTTACAAGTAGAAATCCATTTCTCTTTTCTCTCATGAAGGTTTAAGTTTTGAAAATTCAAAACTTTTGTAGGAAGTTCAAAGGTTTCATTCCCTTAAGTGATGGGTATAGGGAAGTATTTATTGGTTTTTTTTCATTGGAAGGTCCCTTTTCATAATATTTTGTGTCTTAGAGACATGGTTTGTGAAGGTTTGGAATGGGGTAGTGACCTTCATGACAAGACATACATTTCATAAAGGTTAGTGTTATTCACATAAGATTAACTTCAAAAATCTCAGAGGACCTTCATATAGTATTTTTTTTAATAAAGGTTATGACCTTCATGAATACATACCCTTTGGTGAATTTTTAACCCATTTTGTCCCTAATTTTCCCCAAATCACCCATGAATTTCTTGATATCTCTCATAACGAGAGTTTTTATTGCATCAACAATGTAATTTTTCTCCCCACTTATAACAACTCATGTTACCTTCCTGCATGCCACATGGTGTTTCTTAAAATAGTTATCACATATAGTAAATCCAATTCTTCCTTTCTTTCCCTAATATTTATTTTTATTCCCATGATGCTCAAACAGGATCTTATTAACATAATTTCCCTATAATGCATATATGTTTTATAACTTATTATCATTCTTAATAGCGATTGAGACTATATCCTCATGTGAAGAAAAATTTTGAGATACCAACACCCTTTGAAGATTCAAACTTAAGCCATCATAGAAATGATCATTATTGCTTTCCTTTCAATGTACATATTATCCATCATACCTATATAACCTTGTAAAATTAGCCTCATAATCAGTAACACTTTACTCCTCCTTTTGTATAAGGTTATGAAACATCCTTTACTTTTATTACATTTTATCATAAGGAAATTATTTTTCATATAATACCTCCTTAAAAGTTCCCCATTCCATGCACTTGATCTCCTATTCATATTTAGTATTTTGAATTAGAAACCACCATTGGTATACATCTCCCTTTAGTTAATATACCACCATGATGAATTTTTCCTTTTAACTACTTCCTAAAGAGTGGAAGATCATCTCTAGGGAATTAATCCAATGTTCAAGTACCAATGTATTAGTAGTTACATTTAATACTAGAGGTTTTTGTCTCATGAAGTGATCCAATATAGCTACACCATGTTTTGGATCATCAGGATGCTCTATGCGAGGGAGATTATTTGTCATGACCTGGGTCAACATCCCCGATATGGTTATGAACTAATTAGCCTCGAATATATCTTCATTTAATTTTTCATGGGGAATATCAATGCATATACTATGGGTGTTGATACAGTTCTCATTACTCCAATTAGTCTCTATATTTTCATAATGGTATATACATAATAAGCTCAGGATATTGTAAAATACAATTCCTACTATGTTTTATATAGTGATCACTAGAAATATTGATATATTTTCATAGTTCTTGTTATTTATTACTTGGTTCATCTAAATATAATTCCCAAAATTACTATTAAACTTCTTTTGATACCAAATTTAACATACCAGACTCCAAAAACTCAGATCCAAGAGTTATATTTCTTTATCGGTACAAATTATAAGATTTACCAAAGGGTCAAACAATTTATTAGTCTTGGAATACCAGATAAATATATACAATGTACTTGAAAAACATAAGATGTGATATGAAAATATTGAAAGAACATGAATATACCTTATATCATATACCTAAAAATTACACATATTCCTCCTCTAGGTTTCCTGGGGAATGTAAAACAAGTATGGGTGAGATCATATGCTCATAAAGTAATCGTATACAATGGAAGCATTCATAACATAAACATGTTATAAGTAGTATAGAAATAAAAAATAAACAACATGAATACATAATAAATTGAAACTGGTGGAATTTTATATCCATGATAATAAATTAAAACATGGATAACAATAATCATTGATCTCATACTGATGGAATAGATAATTTCATACATAAAAAACTTGTTGTCAAGGCATTGTTCTAAGACAATATACTTGTCATCGAGACCATAATCAAGCCATTATCCTATTATGTGAAGATCCATACACCAAAACCCCACTTTTTTATCTCATGATACTTGTCGAAACGTAGAGGGGCTATATAATGTTGGTCCCCACTCATAACTTGATTAAGTACAATGAATTCACCGTAAGAGTCATTGTGACCTTTCATACCATCCCTTGAAGAACCTAATAATGGAAAAAAACATGTATATATATATATAATGATAAACATGGATATCAAATACTTCCCCATTAAAGAGAATATTTTTTTCTAAGAGAACATCCCTTAATAAATTTGGAATCCATTAGGTATCATCAAAGTAATATGAAGTACATTTATCAAATAAATATAGTGTTTAGGGTACATAAAAATGTTTGAGGTTATACCTGGAAGATAATAATCGGATTAAATAGATTTAATTGGTATGAGACCAAGGAAGTGGTAGGAAAAATATTTTATTATGGTTTATTAAGAGTGTGTGAATATTCCAAAGCATATCCCCTTGGAGTGTCTCTCCAGGTGTGTAGTCTTAGGACCACTCATATTGAATGAGGGTGATGATTGATTAAATTCCAAAAAAAACTCTTTTTGGGGTGATTACCCCCCGTTATTCCTATTCCACAACCACATCCACTTTACAGTATTTATATTTGGAGGTATTTTCTATGAAATTTCACACACTTTTACTTACCAAAACTTTGGATGTTTTTTCCCCCACAGAAAAGGTTAATTTTGAAACAAAATAATATAAGATAAGGATAAAAATATAGACATATAAATACCTTAAATTTCATGAGTAACATGGAAAAAATTATTCCATAAAAAATCAATCCCCACACAAAATAAAATAGGTGGTGATTATAACCCGAGTCCCGAAGAATGAAAATTGAGATGGAAAAACCCCACCTATGGATTGGGTAAAAATTCAATAATATCCTCTTGGAAGAGAAGGATTAAACATGATATTAATATACTATTAAAAAATTAATTTCATGATATAAAATATCAAATAGGAATTATTAACACCACAAAAAGTAAATTAGGTGCATAATACAAATTATGTCTCAAGGGGAGGAATTTGATACAGAAAAACCCTTACCTCTTATCCTGAATTCCACAAATGTACTTTAAAACTGTGTATCATAAACATATATATATATATTAATAAATTAATTAGTAAATTTAATAATATAAATTTTTATCTATACTCTTCATAAATAGTCACTCTCTATAGAAATATTCTGATTTTCCACATTGGGGTTTATAGTTTTGATCGTTCGTACAAGTTTAATAATAATGATGTTCGTATTCCTTGTTATTACAAAGTGTATTATTAATAGATCATTAAATTTACTATTAGTTATAATTTAAAATAATTTATTATGTTTCAAATCCCTTTCATGAGTGTTTTATACATTATCCTTAAAGATGAAGTTGATAATAAGCATGTTTTAGTTGTTTTTGACGAACGTATGGAGTTTATATAATATATGAATTTTATATTGATAAAAAATATAAAAAACCAAAAAAAATATTATTTACAAATTTATATCATATTATACCAGTAAAGAAGTTTTCATATTCATCCATGACATAAATATATATTATTTTTCAATTGTGTGGTTAAACCAACCCAAACATGAATCTACCATGATTAGTGGATAATTATGAGATGGTTTAGTTTTAATATCATTATAATATGAGTATAATAATATTATTTGGAGTTTATTAGTATTATATATCCTAATTATAAGTAATTAGAATAATTATTAGTGGATATGAAAGCATTATGAAATTTTAATAAAAGATTATCTTCTTAGTACACTAATTTTAAATGATTAAACTAATGATGATTGTTTATTAGTCATATAATTAATTTTTTCTTCAATTTTTTTAACCATAAATTTAATGATATCATAAAATATTATTTATACTTTAATACCATCATTATATCCAATATTTTAAGGTGGTGAATGAAAATAAAACATGTTACGTCATAGTGGTCATAGTCTTTACAACGCACGAACAACAGTTTTATTTTCTAAAATGATAGGGTATATGAATTAATAAGGATAGTTAACTTAATATAATAACATTATATATTATAAATGATAATAATACCATTATATTAGTGTGGAGATACTAATTTTTAAATAATATAAGTAATAATAAAACTATGTAGGTGTCAATACTCACGTTGAGGAATTGATTTTTCCTTGGAAGTCACCTTGAATTTGGAGGGATTAGGCTAGATATAAGTAACTATGGGATTATTTTCTTATGAGAGGGTTATAGAGATATAAAAATGGTATAGTTTAAAGTATAATTATAAAGGGGTGTGTCTTTATTTTGTGAAGATGTTACCCTATTATAAGTGAAGGGAAGGGTAGTTTTGGATGCACCTATACATTGTTCAATAATTTCATGAAACTATTCAAGGGTAAATGGTTAAAAAAAGAAAAAAGTATGGGGGAAAATTTATTAGTCTATCAGAATATCAGAAATTCAATTCTTGGAACATTTTTTAAATGTTTTGGTACATTTAGACTAGGTTAAATTAAATTTAGACCTTTTACTTTTACCTTGGTAATTATTTTCTAATATTAGTAATTAATTTTTATGAAAAGATTAAAAATGACCATTTTTTCTAATTTTATACTTTTAATTTAATATCTTAAAATAAATTTATAAAATAAATTTTTTTGTGGTGTAAAAATTTAATTTTGAAATAAATACACTTAATCACGTAAAACATATTTTTAGAGAAATAAACTTTTTTATGTTTTAGATTTGTATACAATATAAAAACATTTTGGATACTTATTTTTAAGACATAAATTGATTTATTGTAAAATAAATAAATAATTGTATACTTTATTGTAATGTTAACACTAATTATCCCATGAAAATATATGATTTAATGAATATATAAAATTGGTTTTTATATTAAAGTATCATTCTAATTATTTATAAAACTGTTTTCCATGAGTTTTTTAAGATCAAAGAATATAGTAAAATGCATTATTATATTCTAAGAATTAATATTTTATTAATTAAGTTTTTTTCTAAACCACAATATCTATCTTATATAATATTAAATTCATAAAAATTACATGATTTGTGAAAACCGTAATGTTTCACTAAAACTCTACATTTTTAGAAAAAAAAACAAAAATCATGTTGTTCTAATTTGGATATTATTAATTCAAAAATGGAATTAGTTTGGTCAATTTCAAATTCTAAAATTTATCTTTTAAATAAATACTTGAATAAAGTATCTTTAAAGGGAATAATGGTGCAATAGTTCATTCTACAGTATTTATCTACTATTGTATAATCTCGAGTGTTACACTAAGGTATAAGACATTAGATAAGGGAAGACATTTTTTGAAAGGTAATGATATGTGTTATATTATAGATAGGGAATAAAGTCCCAATATATAATAGGGGTTAAGATTTTATTGGACGACCAATTTCATTAGAGAGATAATAGAGTAATATCACATACATGAAAGTCCATATTTGAATAATAAAAAGGAAAACCATTAACTTAGTGTGAGTTCTATTTGATAGTGGGTCTTATTATTAAGTGGGAAGCATGGAAGATGAAATATAGACTTTAAAACTGTAAAATTGTCATATCAACAAACCAATGTATGAAGCCCAACCAAATTATTAAAATAAGATCAAACCCACAAATTAAAGAAATATTAACCTATAAAAGCATGGCCTGGCCCATTCTCATCTCACAATAATATCTAGCATCAACCCTCACCCATATACTACCCAATCCAACACTAGAGTAGCTCACACCATCAATGTATTTTCATCCCATGTTGACACCATCAATAGCCAGAAACTTCCTTGTAATGTTTTTGTGTGATCGTTTCAAAATTATATTTTGAAAGAATTAATTATAAATATAATGTGTAAATATAATTGAAAAATAAAAAAAATTGGTTTGATCCTTTAACTCATCTATTTACATAATTAATATCATTTTATCGATAATATGGAGTTTGATCATTGTCCATATATAGCATCCATCTCATATTTATTAATTTATATATCACTTGATTCATTGTTTGGATTGAAAAAAAATCAATACATCCAATATATTGAGTATAACTAAATATATTATCAGTTTTACTAAATAAATGATCCATGTGAGCACTATCATAATATATACATTAATGATTATTCTAAACTATAGATTTATAACTATATTGACCTTATTCACTCATAGCCAATGATATTTTACTACTTATATATTTACATAAAATATTTATTATAGAAACATCAATAGCATTAATAAGAGCAGTTTATTCTAGAAGAAGAGTAAAGGTGGGAAAAGAAAAAATATTAATAAAAAGAACAAGGACATAGGATTTGTGTGATTCAAGAATAATACCTGAATCCATAAAGAGGTAAAAAATTACTATATCCAAGAGAAAAATTTCAAGTCACACTCTCAAAGTATATAAAACCTAGACTTAAATGAGCTAATAAATCAATGAAATTATATATTAACCCATTTTCCTATACTTCCAAATACACAAATTTAGTATACTATTCTACAGTATGGGTGGTTGTAATGTTAGTGCAGCTACAGTAATCCTATTGGTATCATCAGTCATATCTATTATAGTAATAATTTCAAATTACACACTGCTACAATGACATTTTTGGTTCCACTAATTAACTCTAATATAATATTATCCGCTTGAATTTTAACAAATTAAATCTATTTATTGAGTTCCACCATTATAATAATCTCTTTCTTGGATCCTCATCAAGAAAATTGACCTTCTTCAATGTTTTTTATCTTTGGACAACTTGGTTAATCTAAGATCCTCCTCTTATTTATTCACAAATAATTCTTTACCTTAGAGGATTAAATTTCAATTTGATGAATAATGAAATTCTATTTGATTTCTATTCCATGCTCCCATAGTTTTTTTGATATTTAACCTTCCATACTCCATTTTGAAAACTAATAGAGAAATATTGGTGCCTCAACTTGTCAATCACTATTATCTTCATCAATATGTATTAGTAATTATAAGTTCCACAAATATTTTTCAATATCAAAACCACATATTATATTAATCCTATCATAAAGTGATACTCCAACTAAATACGCTTTGTTTGGACAAGAAATATTAGGTTTATTGAAATATTTAGAGAACTCTAACTACCACAGTGAAATACATATTCCTATCAATTTCTATATTGATCCTCTAATAATTTTTTTATATAAACATTCTCTTTCTCAGATTCTATTATAGAAATGTACTCTAATTATGTGGAATAAAGTGACACTGCATTGTGTAATAAAGATATATAGCTTCTTACAATTCCTCCATAAGTAAATTCATAACCAATGGTACACCTACTATTTCTGAAATATCCTATAATGTTTGAATCCAAATATCCCTATAATGAATTTACATTCCCAAAGAATATAGATACTTCCTTGATTCCGTTAAAATACCTTAATATCCACTTCACAGCCTCTGAGTGTTACTTTCAAAGGATAACTATGTACCTACTCACAACTCCCACTTCATCAGAAATATCAAGTTGGGTATAAACCATGGAATACTTCATGATTCCAATAGTTTGTGTCTAAGGGACATTATCCATATACTCAACGTCTTCCGCTATATTTGGTTCTTTATACTTTGGAAATTTAAAATGGACATCCTAGGTAATATAAACTGGATTTTAATATAACATACTAAATCTACTCAAAAACTTTCTAATGTAGAAAGTCTATGATAACATCAATGTTCTAGTTACACTGTCTCTCTTGATCTTTATCCCTAATATGTTACTAGCTTCTATAAGATCATTCAACTCAAACTACTCATACAACTACCCTTTAATCTCATCAGTCCATTATATACCTGATCTAGATATGAATATTTCATCCACAAACAGAAGAAATATAATGTATCCAGCAATAAAATAATTGAAATAGAATCACTATTCTATGTTACACTTTTTTTTTGAATTTTTACTCATGAATGAATTGAACTTCTTATTATACATATTGAGTACCTAATTTAACCCATATAAACTTTTCTAGATTTTTCACACTTGGTTTCTTTCATGACTCAAAAAAACATCAAGTTTATTCATATAAAATTCCTCCTTCAAATATCTATGAAGGAAATAAACATTCATATCAATATTCTCAAGATATATATCCTTTGATACAATTGAACTACGAAACACTTGTATGGTCATAATATTCACTGTAGGTGAGAAAATTTCTTTGAAATCCACACCTTCCTTCTATTAAAAACCATTCACCACCAATATTTCCTTATATATCCTCTTATTATCATGTTCTTCCTTGACCTAATATACCCATTTTTTCTTTAATTATTTCTTTACATATGGTAAAATATTTTTATATCAATTATTGTTATCATGTAATGAATAAATAACTTACTTTATAGGAAAATATGACCTGATTGACTCTTTAAACTAAAAAACCTCTTCAAATCATTTTGTATCTCTACTATCAGTCAATAAAAAATGGTATAGGGTTTATGGATACCTATGTGCATATATTCTCATCCTTATTGATCTCCTTAACTCTACTTGAGTATTATGATTAACCAGTTCTAGTGTCACATAATTTGATACACTTTCAAGCTCAACATTCTCCTAAAATGATGATTTTTATTCATACTATCATATTCAGTTGTACGATAGTCCTTGTATAAGCAAAATTTATTAAATATCACATTTTTCTTCTAATCATATTCTTTTTCACATCGTTCTAGAAGAAACATCCAAAGTCCTCTGCACCATATCCAATAAATAAATATGATATGGACTTTAATTCAAGATTTCCCTTACATTAACATTTATAAGTGCATATTTATGACAAATAAAGACTCATAAATAAGAGTGTCTTCCCTATTTTCCTTACCAGATCTTATTGGGTATACATTCTCTCATTATTACAAATGTTCTCCTTTTGATGAGATATGCTTCTATATTAAATACATTTTCCTAGAATGTCTTGGGTATCCAAGAGTGTACTCCCATACTCCAAAAATATTCATTCAAGGTATTATTCATCCATTCAACAAAAATTTTCTATTTTTGTGTACCTAGAAGAATATTATAGCATTTAATTTCATTATTATAAAATAATTACCTGGACACTTTTCTATCACAATATCCTCTTTTTCAGATCTCAAGTACTTCATCTTGGTTCCTAACTCATTCTCCACCAAATTATCAAACTTATAAAACATGTCATATCAATATGTTTCCTAGTATAAATAACATTCTTTCTCAATCCATGGATATATTTAAAATGTTAGAGAATTATCAAGATCCCATTTTTGGCCTTGATCCATGTATCACACTTTCCTATAATTTACAAGGGCTCGTCATCAGCTAGATGTACCTTAAAAAAATTTAGAGAAAAATAATTATTTAATAAGACGTTATCTAGTGTGGAATGAAAGGATTCCCTTGAGTCTAAAATATAGGACTTCATAGGGTTATCCATGTTTAGTGATAACATTTCAATAGTTCCTTCAGTTTTTTTGTTTGTTTTATTGGTTTTAGGTGGCTTCTATTTGTCACTACACTCCTTCCTAATGTGCCTTTTCTTCCCAAAACTCTATCAGGTATGAAAAATCCATTTTCCTTATCTCAACTCTTTCCTCTTGATTAATATCATCCTATATTATTATCTCACTATATCTATCCGCCTCTTTCTTCCATGTGCATATTAGAACCAAAGAATCGAGCTGATTCCTTTTTTTTAATATTTTCCTTAAGGATATGATCTTACACATAATTCAAATTCAACTCATTATTCCCTAAATAATTACTCATGGCTATTTTATTAACTTTATAACTATTAAGTAATAACGATAGAAAAACTAGTGTATATACCTCATCTAGAATAATTACCATAGATGTTAACTAAATTGTGATGTTGTTTAATTTAATTTTGTGGTCAGTAAAAAGGTCCCCTTAAATCACATTCATATCAAATTACCATCACATCATGTATACCTTATTTGATATAGATGTATTCATGTACATATTCATGAGATATTTCTTAAACCCAGTCATTATATTCTCATCTATGATCTTGAATGACACATTTTTTTCTAATGTAAGTTGAATAATTACTAGAACCTATTGATCTAGTAACTCCCACTTAGTATTCTCTATCTCTGTTAGATTCACACCAAGAAGTTCAAAGTGTATCTTTTTCTGATAAATATAATATTTTAGATACATCCTCCAGTAATTGAAGTTATAGCACTTAAAATGATTAATCTTCAAATTTTCTTATTTTATATCCATGGTTTAATTTGAGAAACCTAAACTATATTTTCTAAAGTAAATATTTGAGATCAGTTGTTATAGAAATGTTGGGAGCATTAATGAAAGTTAATTTCAAATGACGACTAAAAGGTATATAAGGAAAAAAGCAAAGAATAATAAAAAGAATATAATATTTATATGGTTTAAAAATAATACATATGTCTATATAGATATAGAACAAATTCACTATATATGAGAGAAACATTATAGGGAACTCTATTAGATTATAGAGAAACTATATCAAAATGATCTCATAAATCAATGTAGCTCAATAGTAACCCACATTTCTACATTTCCAAATCAGAAAGTTTGTTCCATTGTGCTATAATAGTGATGACTATAAAGTCTTTGGAGCTACAGTAACCATATTGGTATCATCATTGATCATTGTTAAAGAAACCATGTTTAATTCCATAATGCTACAGTACCACTTTCAGTGTCTTTGATTAGCTCTTTTATAGTTATTCATCATTTATACTATTTCACAAAAATCTATCCTCGGGACATTCGGCTCCTAGACCCCTGTAAAGGGTATTGTTTCTCCTTGGAACCCTAAGTGAGCTAAATGTGGATGTAAAACTATGATAGTTATAGATTATTTTATAGTATGTAATACTTGTAATTAGACCAACCTAAATAGATGGATCGGGTTTCACCATACAAAAATGATGGGAATTTTAATATTACTAAAATAAAAAATAAACAAACATTACATTTATATCATTAAAAAAAATTCATGGGGATTAATAATTTGGGAGCTACCAATCCAAGTTGATTGTTCAAATTTATCCAGAGACATAAAATGGGGTTGGTTAACAAATAGTGGAAGATTAAATTTCCCATAATGACCTTGTGAAAACTTGGTTAAACCATATCATTTTACAAAATAAAAAACTCATATATAACCTTATATTTATAAATGATTAAATAATGATATAAAAAATAAAAAAATATGATTTAAAATTAAAATAAAATTAATTTACATTAATAAAATAATTATTTTATAATAAAAAATATATTACAATTTATAAAAATATATTATAAATGATAATAAAACCAATTTTTCATTTAGGGAAAATTAGGTAACTTCACAATTTGAGTATTTTTTAACTAATTTAAATGAAGCATGTAAATAATTAGGTACTCATGGACTATGGAAATGAGATACAACTTGTGATTTGGAGGAAGACGATGATAAAAAAAGTCATCAATGAAAAACATTTAATCAATCTGCTAACATCTAAAGAAAAAAATATTATCACTAAATAAAAATCCTAATAAAATTTAGGAAATATATCTTGGACAACAAATATTAATAGATCAAGAAATTATTATGATTCTCTAATCATTAATAAATGGAATGGATTTTTATTTCATCAAGAAAAAAGGTTTATAAAAATCCATCAACATGTCACCCTTTCTCTATGATAGGGAGGTCTTAAGCCTCTCTTATTGGATACAAAAGATCTATTTGGATTTGATGAATCAAATAAAGTCTCCCTAAGTACTCCTTGAATAGGCATGGTGGTAGGTGTCCATTTTTTTCAAAAATCACACTAATCCCTATCTACTCCTACCTACACCCAAATAATTCAACCATGGAAGTCTATAAATTATTCTTCATATTTAACATGTGTTGTATATATGGTTTAAGAATCCATGAGGTTGGTGGGGATGGTGTAGTATCCTTTGATAAGAGGCAGAGGAATATTTAACATCATCAATTATCCCCCCCCCCTAATTTCAATCTTCTAGAGCATCTACAAAGGTCTATATTCTCATGATATCACCTATTTTTTTAAAATTTATATCGAGCTCCCTTCGTGATGGTAATAGATTACCCATTATATCAAATGATTGCAAATAACTATGTGTTTCATCTAAGAATTATATATGGATTTATTTCTCAAGTATAAATAACATTGACTATCACAATGAAGTTTTTACACCTTTTGGATAAATACAAGATCTTGAATAAAATTCTTAAACCACAACATGTCCTTAAGATCCTCCACCATAAAAATATAATTTGTGTTAGTCGTAGATAAAATGATGCCCTTATATACCTTAATATACAAAAATAAAACCCACCATCCAAAATTATAGATGTATCATGATGTAGACTCCCTATTTCTAGGACCTCCAACCATATATTCATCTGTATAGACTTAAAATATTGCATTATATCCCTCTTAGAATAAACATAACTTAGATGTTTCTTGAAGATACTAACGAATCTACTTAATTGCATCATTGTGTTGATTCATATGATTTGTTAGAAATAGGATCATTATATATATTTCATGGGAAATTTTTATCCCCATATATTACATAACATACATATAATATAAAACCACTAGGGATTATGACATCATATCCATTTCCATGATTTATTCCTTAGACAATGAACTTAAATTCTTCCTTAACATCCAATGATTGGGAATATAAATTCTCATCTATTCAGATCATTCCATTTTGAAATGTTTCATAACATGTTAAATATACATATTTTGAAATATACTTAGAAATCTCATCTTCCTATCATCAATGATCTACATCTGCAAAATCTATTGAGTTGCTCCCAAGTCATTCATATCAAAATACTTGGATAACACCTTTGGTGGGGTGACCATCATTGTATTATTCAAAATGATTAACATGTCATCAATATAAATTAGGATACCAAAGAAGTTTCCATATTAAAATATTTCTAAGTAGACACACAGATTTTATTATAACTCATTATAACAATGAATCTATATGAATAATTCAAAATTCTTATACCACTGTCTGGATGTATTTTTTGGTCCATTCAAGATCTTCTTAAATTTTTACATAACATATTCTTATCCAAAAATCTTGAAACCTTCAAGATAATTCAAATATATATCCTTAGTGATTCTACCAAGAAGAAAATATATATTTGTGTATAACTAATTGAGCTCCAGGTTCAATAAATCCACTAATCCAAATAAGACTTGGCTTGAGGCCATATTTACTGAATATTAAAAAATATCACCAATGTCAACTCCTTTCTTCTTAAGGAATCATTTTACCATTAACTGAGAATTGTTCTTGGACTACTTTTACCTTCCTTACTTATTCATTCAAAACACCCATTTTTTTGGTTCCTTCTTATATTTGGGAAGTTACCACAAATCATATGTCTAATTATTCTACATTTAATCAATCCAATATTTCATTACATGCAAACACTTGCTTTTTTCAAGATGGGATACCACTTCCTAATATACATTTTTCTCCCCCACATCATTCAACAATAATTAATCTAATCTGAATATTTTTTTTGATGGAATATTTTATCATGTAGATATTTAAACATATGAAATGATAGTTTTAAGAGGAACATTACCACCATGCTCATGAGGTGGTCCTACAACTTATGATGGATAGTATTGATTCTCCCCCTACTCGGTATCCTTTACTACTACCTCCTAGTATAATACTGATAAGTTTTCCGAGAAATCTTAATATTTAGTTGAAATAATTACTTGTATAGATTCTTGACCAAGAATTTATTCATCAACACTTTCACTTAGATACATTTTGGGATTTTCAATGTCATAAATAATCTATTTCCTATAGAACACAACACATAAACTTCTAATCACCTTATTCTCCTTTGGATACAAAATTTTTTATCTAAAATCCTAATCTCTATTTTGATAAAGCTACTTAGAGTAGATCTCCCATTTATCTTCTCTATGAGATATTTGTATACATGTTCAAATTTCAAACATCAAAATAATAATAAATGAGAGTACGGAAAATGTTTAATATACCATATTTTTTGAGAAATCCTGAAATTCATAGGGACCGATGGAGATCTCTTAATGAAGTAACATGAAAATTTAACAAATTCACTACAAAATGACTTATGCATCTTCTATAAACTTTTCATTCATAAACTCATATCCATGATGGTTTTTTGAATCCTTTTGTGAATTTTTGGTAATGCCTTAAACATTCTCAGATTGCTAGTTTGTATATTTTTAGTGTTAGACGTGTTAGAAGAAGGTTGTATGGAATGTGATAATGTTATACCTAAATTATAAACTGAAAGTAATGTGTTATAATGATACATAATGTATTATTCCATTATGGTTTTTCTAGAGAAGATGGTTTTTCTATAGTTTGGTGTGTTGTGTATAAGGCCCCAGCCTTAAACCTTACTTAATATTGAATTAAATGAGTAATTCACCTTGAGGATCTTTTCAGGTTTAGAGTTTTAGAGAATTAGGACATAACTATTACATCTCAAAAGATTACAAATTAGTTGCTTCTACTAAATTTCCATAAAATAAAAACTCTTTAAAAGAAACATGTATAGTTCCATTTTTTAGGTAGCATGACTTTCCCTTGATCCCATCCTTGACCCTATTCCACGCTAAGTCCTGTGAAAAATATTTCAAAAACTTGGGATGAGCATAAGAAGCTCAGTAAGGGATACACAAAGAATAAAAACTGTTAGTTTATCAAAACAAAAAGTAAACCATGTATACTTTATCAAAGTATTACTTTTCACCTTTATGAAGTAGTAAAAACTCTTCACTGAATAAAGTATCATTACATACCTTTTTGTAACCAAAGGATTACCATTAAATCCATAAAAAGAACACATAACATATATAAAGGTAACTTGGGACATAAACATACTTAATTGGAATAACCATACGGTCGACTTCCACACATATCACTTAATGGAATAGCCATACGGCCAATTTCCATACATACTTAATGGAATAGCCATACGGCCGACTTCCATACCCAATGCATTGGAGGTTATAACGTAACCACCCGTCCTGGTATTCACGGCACCACCCGTCATATGGTTTATAACGTAACCACCCGTTAAAATGTCCAAGTACCAATATAAAATCATAAAACATAAAGCCAATATAAAGGAATGATAACATTTCCACATTTCAATCACAATATATCATAAATATATTGACATAATAGAATCCTTTTTCAATACCATTTTCAATACCAAAATACATAAAAGAGTATATGGTATTTATTTTATTCTAAAAACATTACGGCTTGTTGAGAAAGCCAAAGACCAAATAATACTCGCGGCGGCGGAAAAGGTCATTGTCACCGCGTACATTAAAAAAACATTCCTTTTTGTCGTTTAGTAAAACGCTTCGTAGAAAAAGATTCCTTTTTTATAAAAGTATAAGTAAAAGGAGTTTATACACCGTATAAAATAAAGTTGTGTATAAAACGAAATATACCTCAATGAAAGGAGATTGAGATGAAGTCCCTTACCTCGGGTCCGACTTGACTCGATCGTTCTTTAACGTCCTGAATAATAAACTTGAGTTAATTTATACTTGATTAAGAACCTTTTTAAAGTTCATTATTCCTTTTATATCACTTATTGCCATGTTATAAACATTATTTAACCACTTATGTTAATAATGTTTGTTTTGTCAATATTTGGTTCTTAAGTCGAAAGTGGACTTCTTACAATTACATGTTGTTCGTGTGGTAAAAAGTTCTTTATATCCAGAATGAAATTCCTGATTTGGATATCATATATATCATATATATCCAGCATATACATGTATTTATAATATTACATAATCATTTATAGGTAAGAAATGAAATGCACCGTTCATGGAGACGGTAAGCCGTACGTACGCATGAACGCTACTTTCATTTCTTTGTCATATTAATGGAATTAAAACTAAATGAGAGGTATGTATATTTTAATTCCAGAATTATATTCATAATTTAGATATATCATTAATTATATATATATCCATTATATACATGTACTTTTAATAGTACATTACATTTGGGGATAAGAAATGAAATGCACCGTTCATGGAGACGGTAAGCCGTACGTACGCATGAACGCTACTTTCATTTCTATCTCATAATTTAATGGAAAGAAATAATAATGATATAGAGGTATATTATAATTCCAGTATAACATCATATATAATAACTTTAAATCAATCCTTTACACGTCCCACATATGGCATTAACGAATCACATTACTTTGAGGGGGCGGTAGTCCGCACTTCCTTAAATGAAGATATCGTGTTTACCCATAATGGAAACCATAAAGGTATGTCCAAAATTAAAAATACAGAAGCTTAAAGAAAAAATAAACATATTATATATCATATATAAAAATAGTGACATCATAATGGCCACCTTTGAAGGTGTTAAATGAGTATTGAACAATCATCGTTTCGGGAGGCAGAATTTCGTCATCCACGGAAACTGTATGTTCTTTAACCATTTGATGTAGTTGTGTGAGAGTGTAGCTCGAATAAATATTATAACAACATCCTAGTATATTTAAGATACTGGTGTTGTTACAAAAGAAGTAAATAAAAAGAGTTTAGAGGGTTGGAGAAGCAAAATAAAACAAATGAACAAGAGAGAATGAATTACCTTTAAAAGTGTAACTCCCTTTTGATTTGAGCCTAAAGGCTTCTTTTGAAAGGATTATTCCAAAAGGGAATCCTCTAGGATGAGGAGAGGGATGTGGAGAGAGTAATTGGGAAGGGGTTGGCCGAGCCAAAGGCTTGAGGAGTGTGTGAAATGAGGTAGAGGTGGGGGCCTTTTATAAGAGGAGAGGAGGGGCACTTTTGGAAAGTAAAGAAATATTACTTTATTTGAAAATGTGTTTCGGTTTTAAAAGGACCCACATTGATATAATTAGTGGATAAGGTGATAAGGGTTCTAAATCCACTCATCCAATTGGTTTTGGCCATGTGTAGGTTTTAGATTTTTCATTATCTTTCCATTTTATTTAAATCGTCAAATAATGATGTCATCACTTCATCATTATTATGTCATATATAATTTAATTTATTTAATGTCTAAAAATTATAAACAAAATACTATGATGTAGGAAATATTTTTATCTTTCCAATGACTATTTATAATCAAAATTTTGACTTGTATAACCCCACTCAATAATTATTTTAGTAAAACAATTTATGTTAGTGTAATTTTCACTTTAACATTAAATAAAAATATATTAATGTCATTTTCCAACTAAAGTGGATCCATGGGGTCCCCAAGTTGGCCCATGGCTTGTCTTGGTCGGCCATGACTCACCAAATAGGTGTAGGACAAGTGTCATGGTGTTTTCACATTCTTATGATACCATTTTTACCTTAAACTACACTAATTACCTCTAATCGTGATTAAAAACTTAATAAGTTACTATTCACCAAAAAATTATTTTAATCTCATTGAACCACATTTTACTTCTTAATGACAACCATGTATGTCGGATTTTCAAAATTCAATACACATTAGTGGTAAACTTTCATTTAACTGAAAAATCAGTTTGCTTGATTACCACTTAGTGGTTTCACTATTCATCAAAAATTGATGTTTTTAAGAAAATTACCAAAAATTCACCCTAAGCTATATTTGATATTCCGAATTCAAAAATGAAGTATATTTTACAAAATTCAAATCATATAAGTCACATTAATTAATTTAATAATTAATTCCCACTGTCATGACAAATAGCGTGTTTTTGTGAAACAATAAGTATCAAAAGATTGACACCAGTTTAAGTTTAATTTCAAAGTGAAATTGATTCCAATGACCACCATTGGATTAACTGGTAAAAATATTTTCTAATTTCACTTTAAAACCAATTAAAATAATAATCTAATCATATAAATAAATTAGATTAAAAAGCGGTTTTGAATTAAAATACAACATTTTACACTATTCATTAAAAAAATGAACTTTATCAGAAAGGTGCCAAAAATTTGCACAAAGTAAATTTTGATGTCCCGATTCTAAAGAAGAGTTATATTTGGTCCAAAATAAAGTATAAGAGTAATCAAAACTATATTTAATGACGGTTCTCCATCAAAAGGTGATAAGTGAACCTTTAGTGAAAATTAGAGTATATATGCCTAAAATTGAATTCTTTTCGTATTTTAAGCCTTTATCCTTTATTGGATAAATGTAAAAACATTTAAAAACATATAATCATATTTTAGTTATTTCTATCCATTCCCGCCAGTACAACGGCTACGTGTAAACTAACATTTAAAAATAATATTATTTTATTACTTGTGTGCAACGTAAGTTTTCAAAGAAACTCTTCGTTGCGTACCGAGTACGCTATTGAACGTAGGAACCCCCTTTTAATTAAAATTAATATTTAATTCGTAAATATTAATTAATATGAAAATTATTTATTCTTTATTTACCTGGGATTTTACATCCTTCCCCCCTTTTGGGAATTGCGTCCTCACAATTTTTTTCACTTATCAAAATAAGTGGGGGTATTTATCCCTCATAGAATTTTCAGATTCCCACGTTGCCTCTTCAATCACATGGTTTTTCCACAAAACCTCTACCTGATGAATCACCTTATTCCGCAACACTTGCTCCCTATGGTCAAGAATCTGGACCGGTTGTTCCTCATAAGATAGGTTCTCTTCCAGCTAAACTACCTCTGGACTCAAAACATGAGATGGATCTGGCATATACTTTCTCAACACCGAAACGTGAAAAACATTGTGTACCTGAGATAAACTTGGAGGTAAAGCCACTCGGTATGAAACTGATCCAACTATTTCCAGAATTTCGTATGGTCCAATGAACCTTGGACTCAACTTTCGTTTCTTACCAAATCTCATCACACTTTTCCAAAGAGAAACCTTGAGAAAAACACGATCACCTACCTCGAAAGATAGATCCTTCCTCCGGTTATCCGCATAACTCTTCTGCCTACTCTGAGCTATTCTCTTGTGCTTCTGAATCAGCTGAACTTTTTCTGCCATCTCTTCTACCAATTCTGGTCCCATCAACTTCCTTTCACCCACTTCATCCCAGAAAGATGGAGTTCGACACCGCTTCCCATATAATGCCTGAAATGGTGCCATCTGTATACTGGAATGAAAACTGTTATTATAAGAAAATTCAACCAAAGAAAGATGTTGGTCCCAACTTCCCTGATAATCCATCGAACAAGCTCGTAGCATATCCTCCAAGGTCTGAATTGTTCGTTCTGACTGCCCATCTGATTGAGGATGAAAAGCTGTACTAAAATTTAATTCAGTACCCAACGACTTCTGAAGGCCTTTTCCAAAAGTTAGATGTGAACCTGGGATCACGATCAGATACAATAGAGAGAGGAACTCCATGTAACCTGACTATCTCTTTAAGATACAAACGGGAAATTTGATCTAGAGAGAAAGTATCTCGTATAGCAAGGAAAAGAGCAGATTTAGTCAAGCGATCAACAATAACCCAGATTGCATTATTACCTCGAGATGTCTTCAGTAATCCAACAACAAAGTCCATGGATATATTCTCCCTTTCCACTCTGGCACTGGTAAAGGCTGAAGCATCCCTTTCGGTAACTTCCGCTCTGCTTTAACCTGTTGACATGTCAAACACTTCACAGTAAAATCAGAAATATCTCTTTTCATTCCATCCCACCAGTAATACTCTCGCAGATCTATGTACATCTTAGTACTGCCAGGATGAACTGAAAACGGGGAACTATGAGCCTCACATAACAACTCATTCTTCAACTGTGAATCACAAGGCACACATAACCTATTCCCAAACCTCAAAACACAAACACAAACTTATCCAAGAACTCATGGAAAATTTTATTCATAAGGTCCATGAATACAGCAGGTGCATTGGTTAACCAAAAAAGGCATAACTAAAAATTCATAATGGCCATATCTAGTATGGAACTCAGTCTTCGGAACGTCTGCTTCTTTTACTTTCAACTGATGGAACCCCGACCTCAAGTCAATCTTCGAAAAATACTGAGCTCCCTGGAGCTGGTACCACTTCATTCGATGGCCCAACATCTGCTGAAGTTGTTGCAAAGGATTTCACCACCCCTTTCTGCTTGTATTCTGGCTGCATTACCCCAGTTGAGTTCTTAGTTTGACACTCGTTTGCGTAATGACCCATTTCATTACACTTAAAACATCTTACCGTTGGCTTTTCATTTCCTACTTGATCATCTTCCTTACAGTTACGAGCAATATGACCAGACTTACCACACCGAAAGCACTTACCATACTTGGATAAACATTCTCCAGGATACATTTTACCACACTTCTCACATGATGGATATTTGGTTTTCTTACCTCCTTGCTTCTTTGATGAATTCTTCCCCTTTTCCTGTCAACTAGACCTCTTATTCTGTTGTTTGTCATAGAACACCTGATCATCGGCAAACTCCATTTCCACCTTCTCCGTACATCGAACAAGTTTTTCATAACTTTTGAACTCACGAAAAGCTAAAGCCCTTTGATACTTTGGCTTTAACCCTGAGTAGAAACGGTTTATTTTACTATCAAGATCTCGTATGAAGTTTGGAGCATACCTTGCCAATCGAGTGAACTTTTCTTCATAAGTAGCCACTGAATCATCCTCCTGCCTCAATTCTAGGAACTGTTTTTCAATCCTAAGACGAACCACCTTAGGAAAATATTTCTCCAGAAACAAACCTTTGAATTCATCCCAGTGAAGATCCTCAATCTCATCACTATCCCTTATATTTTTCACCATCGACCACTAATGATCAGCTTCACCTTCAAAACGGTAAACAGCAAGACTAACCTTTTGATGTTCTGAACACCCCATGACATCAAAAATCTTCTCCAGTGCTTTAATCCACCCTTCAGCTTGAATAGGGTCAGATGATCCTCTGAATGATGGGGGATGTTGCCTCATGAAATGTTCCACCACTGACATGTTCCTCTGCGGTTGATCTGGCTGATCTCGTGCATGGATACCACCACCATTTATAGCCTGAGTCAACTGTGCCATCACTGCAACAAACTATTCAGTTCCAATTCCGACCATCTCAGGTTGCTGATTTGGAAGGTTGTCTTCCTCCTGATGTCATCCCATCATAGCTTCTTTGTTTCCTCTGCGGAAAACCATTATGAACACCAAAATATCTTAGGCGAAGCAACATGGTAATCCTTAAATGCTATATCATTTAAATCATATTATAATTTAACACATTTCTAACTCCTAAAGTTGTCTAAACCGACCTTTGATACCAACTATAAGGCCCCAGCCATAAACCTTACTTAATATTGAATTAAATGAGTAATTCACATTGAGGATCTTTTCAGGTTTAGAGTTTTAGAGAATTAGGACATAACTATTACATCTCAAAAGATTACAAAGTAGTCGCTTATACTAAATTTCCATAAAATAAAAACTCTTTAAAAGAAACATGTATAGTTCCATGTTTTAGGTAGCATGACATTCCCTTGATCCCATCCTTGACCCTATTCCATGCTAAGTCCTGTGAAAAATATTTCAAAAACTTGGGATGAGCATAAGAAGCTCAGTAAGGGATACACAAAGAATAAAAACTGTTAGTTTATCAAAACAAAAAGTAAACCATGTATACTTTATCAAAGTATTACTTTTCACCTTTATGAAGTAGTAAAAACTCTTCACTGAATAAAGTATCATTACTTAACTTTTTGTAACCAAAGGATTACCATGAAATCCATAAAAAGAACACATAACATATATAAAGGTAACTTGGGACATAAACATACTTAAGTGGAATAACCATACGGTCGACTTCCACACATATCACTTAATGGAATAGACATACGGCCAATTTCCATACATACTTAATGGAATAGCCATACGGCCGACTTCCATACCCAATGCATTGGAGGTTATAACGTAACCACCCGTCCTGGTATTCACGGCACCACCCTTCATATGGTTTATAACGTAACCACCCGTTAAAATGTCCAAGTACCAATATAAAATCATAAAACATAAAACCAATATAAAGAAATGATAACATTTCCACATTTCAATCACAATATATCATAAATATATTGACATAATAGAATCCTTTTTCAATACCATTTTCAATACCAAAATACATAAAAGAGTATATGGTATTTATTTTATTCTAAAAACATTACGGCTTGTTGAGAAAGCCAAAGACCAAATAATACTCGCGGCGGCGGAAAAGGTCATTGTCACCGCGTACATTAAAAAACATTCCTTTTTGTCTTTTAGTAAAACGCTTCGTAGAAAAATATTCCTTTTTTATAAAAGTATAAGTAAAAGGAGTTTATACACCGTATAAAATAAAGTTGTGTATAAAATGAAATATGCCTCAATGAAAGGAGATTGAGACGAAGTCCCTTACCTCGGGTCCGACGTGACTCGATCGTTCTTTAACGTCCTGAATAATAAACTTGAGTTAATTTATACTTGATTAAGAACCTTTTTAAAGTTCATTATTCCTTTTATATCACTTATTTCCATGTTATAAACATTATTTAACCATTTAAGTTAATAATGTTTGTTTTGTCAATATTTGGTTCTTAAGTCGAAAGTGGACTTCTTACAATTACATGTTGTTCGTGTGGTAAAAAGTTCTTTATATCCAGAATGAAATTCCTGATTTGGATATCATATATATCATATATATCCAGCATATACATGTATTTATAATATTACATAATCATTTAGAGGTAAGAAATGAAATGCACCGTTCATGGAGACGGTAAGCTGTACGTACGCATGAACGCTACTTTCATTTCTTTGTCATATTAATGGAATTAAAACTAAATGAGAGGTATGTATATTTTAATTCCAGAATTATATTCATCATTTAGATATATCATTAATTATATATATATCCATTATATACATGTACTTTTAATAGTACATTACATTTGGGGATAAGAAATGAAATGCACCGTTCATGGAGACGGTAAGCCGTACGTACGCATGAACGCTACTTTCATTTCTATCTCATACTTTAATGGAAATAAATAATAATGATATAGAGGTATAATATAATTCCAGTATAACATCATATATAATAACTTTAAATCAATCCTTTACACGTCCCACATATGGCATTAACGAATCACATTACTTTGAGGGGGCGGTAGTCCGCACTTCCTTAAATGAAGATATCGTGTTTACCCATAATGGAAACCATAAAGGTATGCCCAAAATGAAAAATACAGAAGATTAAAGAAAAAATAAACATATTATATATCATATATAAAAATAGTGACATCATAATGGCCACCTTTGAAGGTGTTAAATGAGTATTGAACAATCATCGTTTCGGGAGGCAGAATTTCGTCATCCACGGAAACCGTATGTTCTTTAACCATTTGATGTAGTTGTGTGAGAGTGTAGCTCGAATAAATCTTATAAAAACATCCTAGTATATTGAAGATACTTGTGTTGTTACAAAATAAGTACATAAAAAGAGTTTAGAGGGTTGGAGAAGCAAAATAAAACAAATGAACAAGAGAGAATGAATTACCTTTAAAAGTGTAACTCCCTTTTGATTTGAGCCTAAAGGATTTTTTTGAAATGATTCTGCCAAAAGGGAATCCTCTAGAATGAGGAGAGGGATGTGGATAGAGTAATTGGGCATGGGTTGGCCGAGCCAAAGGCTTGAGGAGTGTGTGAAATGAGGTAGAGGTGGGGGCCTTTTATAAGAGGAGAGGAGGGGCACTTTTGGAAAGTAAAGAAATATTACTTTATTTGAAAATGTGTTTCGGTTTTAAAAGGTCCCACATTGATATAATTCGTGGATAAGGTGATAAGGGTTCGAAATCCACTCATCCAATTGGTTTTGGCCATGTGTAGGTTTTAGATTTTTCATTATCTTTCCATTTTATTTAAATCGTCAAATAATGATGTCATCACTTCATCATTATTATGTCATATATAATTTAATTTATTTAATGTCTAAAAATTATAAACAAAATACTATGATGTAGGAAATCTTTTTATCTTTACAATTACTATTTATTATCAAAATTTGGACTTGTATAACCCCACTCAAAAATTATTTTAGTAAAACAATTTATGTTAGTGTAATTTTCACTTTAACATTAAATAAAAATATATTAATGTCATTTTCCAACTAAAGTGGCTCCATGGGGTCCCCAAGTTGGCCCATGGCTTGTCTTGGTCGTACATGACTCACCCAATAGTTTTAGGACAAGTTTCATGGTGTGTTCACATTCTTATAATACCATTTTTACCTTAAACTACACTAATTACCTCTAATCGTGATTAAAAACTTAATAAGTTACTATTCACCAAAATATTATTTTAATCTCATTGAACCACATTTTACTTCTTAATGACAACCATGTATGTCGGATTTTCAAAATTCAATACACATTAGTGGTAAACTTTCATTTAACTGAAAAATCTGTTTGCTTGATTACCACTTAGTGGTTTCACTATTCATCAAAAATTGAAGTTTTTAAGAAAATTACCAAAACTTCACCCTAAGTTATATTTGATATTCCGAATTCAAAAATGAAGTCTATTTTAAAAAAAATCAAATCATATAAGTCACATTAATTAATTTAATAATTAATTCCCACTGTCATGACAAATAGCGCGTTTTTGTGAAACAATAAGTATCAAAAGATTGACACCAGTTTAAGTTTAATTTCAAAGTGAAATTGATTCCAATGACCACCATTGGATTAACTGGTAAAAATATTTTCTAATTTCAATTTAAAACCAATTAAAATAATAATCTAATCATATAAATAAATTAGATTAAAAACATGTTTTGAATTAAAATACAACATTTTATACTATTCATTAAAAAAATGAACTTTATCATAAAGGTGCCAAAAATTTACACAAAGTAAATTTTGATGTACCGATTCTAAAGAAGAGTTATATTTGGTCCAAAATAAAGTATAAGAGTAATCAAAACTATATTTAATGACGGTTCGCCATCAAAAGGTGATAAGTGAACCTTTAGTCAAAATTAGAGTATATATGCCTAAAATTGAATTCTTTTCGTATTTTAAGCCTTTATCCTTTATTGGATAAATGTAAAAACATTTAAAAACATATAATCATATTTTAGTTATTTCTATCCATTCCCGCCAGTACAACGGCTACGTGTAAACTAACATTTAAAAATAATATTATTTTATTACTTGTGTGCAACGTAAGTTTTCAAAGAAACTCTTCGTTGCGTACCGAGTACGCTATCGAACGTAGGAACCCCTTTTAATTAAAATTAATATTTAATTCGTAAATATTAATTAATATGAAAATTATTTATTCTTTATTTACCTGGGATGTTACATTGTGTCAGGAAGTGTTGGGTTGTGACGTGGTTATTGTGTTGCAATGTGGAGTGTAAGCCTTGAGGTTTTAGTGTCACCTTGTTTTTAAGTAGAAGTATAGTTATGGTTTGAAGTGGTTTGGTCTTGATGTGATGGTTCCTAGGTTATTATTACATAGATAAGTCCCTATATTAATCTAGAATGAGGGATTTTTATTTTATATTATGCAAGAATGGTTTTTAGGTGTGTATTTTTTTAAAATATTGTTGGTCTTGAGGTGTTTTGAGTTCATGTTATATGATCCTTTGGTTTAATATTAAATGAAGGGTTGTGGTGATACTCTCCTCACTTCAACATGGATACCAAGAAAGTTGTTTTCAAATATATGTCTATTTGAGATTTGTTTCACCAAGATTCCTTCTGTTGTGTCATGGTTTGGTTTTAGGTTTTTTGGGTTGAAGGGATGAGTCCAAAGATTACGCCATGATCCTCATTAGTTAGATTATTGTGGCATGGTGATATTTCTTACACTGTAACCCTAATTATTAATATCAATTTTAATGAATTTTTACCCTTGAGATTCAAGGGATAATGTGATGTGATTTTTGTATTGTAGTTTTATTCTAGTGGGGTGGCCTTTTTCACATTTTAATCCTTTAATTTTATAAAATGGTTAAAAATTTGGGCCTTGTATAGAATTATTTCTTATTTCATAAACTCCCCTCAAACCCTAGGCTAATAGTAGTGTGACTTTAGATATTTTTAACCACTATTTGATTGGTTTTGTCCCTTGTCTTCATGATATCAACCTATATGATATTTAATATGAATTAATATTCTATTCTTCTTGATTATATTCCTTATATTTCATTATATAGATGTTGTGATAATCGTGATGATTCAATTTTAGTATTATTATTTTATGGTTTTGAATTGGAATAGTCATGAATAGTCCTTTTGGTTGTTCCCCTTATTTTGGGTTATGTTTTATTAGAGTATTTTTCTCATTATTGTGCAATTATTATCAATTTTTTGGTTAAGATTAGTGATTTAAAACTTCTATTTATTTATTATGGGTAAATTGTGGAATTATAATGATTTCTTTCATTAGATGGATGCTAGAAATCAACCAAAATAAGATAATGAATTGTACTAAAGTAAATTTAAGGGAAGAGGGTGTTTTTAATTTTCTTTATAAACATACATGATATTTCTTATACATTAATGGTTTTTTATGTTAATAATATGTTATTTGAGCTTGTGGTTGTGAAAGGAATTTTTTTCTATTAATATGTTTGAATCAAATTTCATGATGAATTAATAATTTAAAGTTGCTAATTTATTGGTTTTTTATAAATATGGAATTATATTTTTGGTGTTTGAACCCAAATTTATTAATTAATATAAAATAATTTTTGATTGGGGGTATTTGGTGTGAATAACAACTATGTTTTCCCTTACTTGTTGTTGTGTATAGGGGTATTTATTACTATGATTTGAATGGTGGTGGTAGATTGTTAGGGATGGTTGGGAGGATGTGGTGTGGTTATTGATACAGTAGTGATTGATGGGATGTTATGTGTTTAAAGTGGTGGTGGTATGGATGTTTGAATAAAAATAAGAGGTTTTGTGGTAGATATGGTGGTTACTGATATATGTTGAGTGGAAGTTTATATAGTGACCTAAGATTTCGAGCATAACAGAAGTACTTATCAAGGCTAATACAAACTCAGTGTATGTTGGATTAAATGGATCATTCATATATTTTACAAGACATGAAAATCATGAACAATTATTTTTTTCCAATTGAATATTGATAAGAAGGTCATTGAAACTAAGAGGATATATTTTTACATAGAATTTATAATCAATTTAAATAGATTAGAATAAATAATATCTTATCTTAGGATCTTTCTTTGATGATGTTGTTGATCATCTAAAAAACCCTTTTTGGATTACCATTATTGAGATTATAGAATCCAAGTGTAGATTCCATCTACAAGTTATCCACACAGTATCTTTGATCACTAAACAATGTTGATGGTTTATCAGGTGCAAGCGTGATAGATAAATCATCTTTTGGTGTTTACCTAGATCATTAAGAAAATTAATTCAGGCTTGAAGAATTATCCTTTTACTCTCATTCTTTAGAATATGGAGGAGGGATTAGAATATCCATATATAAATATATTGTGCATAATGAGACTCAATTTTCCTCTCATAGAATGAATAAGTGTTCTATTTATAGGCCTAGGATAAGGGTTTTTAATTTAATTGATTACAAAAGTTCCATTAATAAAATTTTAAACATATGTATGACCCCATTCCATGTAGTAAAATAATATTTTTATTTTTATTTCACATTATGCACTAACTAGCGCAATGAAAAATATTATTTTACCAGCTTGGAAATTAATATTTATTATCAAAAATGATATTTTTCTACTCATCCTCCTCAATATTTATAAAATAGCAGAATAAATATTTAATTAAATATTTATTCATAAAATAAAAATTGTATTCATATTCTGAAAAATAAATATTTATTAAATATTCTATATATAAAATAAATATTTTATTAATGGTAAATAAAATAAATATTTATTAATGATGGATTATTCCATCACCTCTTTATTTTTTTCTAATAAATTTAATGTTTTATGATATTCAATTTTTTTCTAGAAAAAATGATAAAATTTGGTAAGTCTTGATGTAACCATAATAGCCTACCACATGTGTTCTGAACCTACCATTTGAATAAGTTCAAGTGACCTTGATGGTCAAGTGACCCTGTGGAAGTGATTGCATACTAAACTCAAAGTGATCGCATGAACATTAAATTGTGAAATAGATAAGGCTACTTTTTTCTAAGTCATGAACCAACTGCATGTTGATGATCAATTGATCACATTAAGGATTAAACCTCCAACTTGGACAACCAAGTTATTTTGAATCATGAAAGAAAAATTTTCCTAAGTCTTGAACTGACTGTGTTTGTATTGTAGTGACCGTATAAACAAATGAAGTGACCTCATGAAGTAAAGAAGCTACTGAATGAAGTAAAAAATCTACCACAATAATAAATTAACCTACCCATGAACAAATTAAGTTACAATATTAATTAAATAAGTTACTGTATGAAGTAAAGAAACTATTGTGGGAATTAATGAACCAACCATATGAACAAATGGACTGACTGCATGAAGAAAAGAATATATTGCACAAAAAATCCAAGTGACTATTACAAGAGACTGTGCCAAGTTATTATGACAATTAATAATGGAAATTAGTTGTGATAAGTAACCATGGTCCAAAGTAACCATGCATTAAGTGAATACAAAGTGACTATGTCTAAATTAAGCAGTGAGGTACTTTCAAATCTCTAACGGTTATATTTTAGGGTATTAATTGCAGTGACAGTGAATTTAAGAATGCAATGAGTATGAGGATTAAATTAAAATATCCTCAAATAGATAAATTTTAGAAGGAGATCTCATTAAAAAGTAGATCCACTCATAGGCATCATGGGGATATATAATGTGACACATTGTGATCTACTGGAGACTTACATTGTGCTTCCATAGTACTATAGTTTTTTAACTCTCAATGAAAACTAGATCGAATATTTTCAAGGAAAATTTTAATGATCATTGATTGATCGAAGATGATCAGATAGAGATGGATCAAATCTTCTCATCTTCTATCTTTTACTCTCTCTATTTCATCTTACATTTCGAGTTGTGTTTTATATACATTGTTTATTCTTTAACATAGGCTCTTGTATTGTATTGGATAGTTCTAAACACTCTTTCTTTCATTCCTTTAAATATTTTATCCCATGTAGAACTATGGAAGAGGATGTGTGTACCTTGTACTTCATGTATATTTTTTGTTTTCTGTAAAACTTGATCCATGTTATGGATCAATTTATTTAATTAATAAACTATTAGAAATGGGTGATTTCCAAGTGGAGAGGACTAAGTCTTTGATTGTGACTAAAACACTTATTTTATTTCTGTTATTCATTTTTTAATTTGGTTTTATAAATTTTTAATACAAACATTTTTTAGTTTTAAAAAATATATAGTGAAACAATACTTTTATAGTTAGCTTTAATAAGTGTTTTATATATGGTTTTTTATAAAAAAAATATCAAAAGTTAAATAGTTTTTAAAAAAAATTAACTGAGTTGTGATATAAATTTTATGAATAGTAATGAAATATCAAATTATATACCTCAACTATTTTAGTTAACATGGATTTTTTAAAAAACTGTGGGATTTAGTTTTAAATTATTTTTTACAGAAATTTTAATCGGAAAACTCCATTAACCCCCCCCCCCCCCCCCTCTTGATTTGTCCACTCCGACCAACATTTGGTATAAAAGGATTTTTATATCTTTATTTATTTATTTTAATATTTTAAATATGATCTAGTTTTACCCAAATGATCAAAATTTATATTATTTTTAAAATTATATTTTTATAGATATCAATAGCCTTGAGGGGACTAATACTAATAGGCCTATTTATTTTAATGGAACCAATTATGCTCAGTGGAACATTAAAATGAAAATACATATTGAAATAATTAGATTTAATATTTATAATGTAATATAGGACAAATATAAAAGTACTAAAACTGCTATATCTGATTGTATTGATGCCAAAAAGGACACTTATGATTATCATAATAATGTATGAATTTTGTATACTATGAATTAGGGGAGTATGAGTTTATTATAATTTATTCATGTTCTAATACTTATGAAATCTAGGATACACTTGTTGTTTCTCATGAAGTAATATCAAGTGTTAAAAAAATGCACATGAATACCTATAATATAAAATATGATACATTTAAGATCAAACCTGATGGAAAGTTTTTTTGACATATATATCAGGTTCAAGAAAATTATACATGAAATGCATGCACTTGGGATGAAAATTGAAGATAAAGATCAAGTGATGAGACTCTTGTGATGATTACCAGATCAATGGAGAGGAACCTATATTTACATTAAAGAATAATGTGATATAAGTAAAATTCCAATTAAAGAGTTGATTGGTAAACTCATGATGTATGAGTAATAACTAAAAGTGAACAAATAAGATGAATATTAAAAAAAGATAAAATTTGTTTCTTTCAAAACATCTCAGTCAAAGATGAAGGATAAAATTAAAGAATATTGTTCAAGTTATGATAAATCACCTTATAACGGTGATGAATAAATGACTCACCTATCCAAGAGATTTAATAAGTTCTAAAGTAAGAAGTAATTATTCAATAAGTCAATCTATGGAGGAAATTATGACATAAGAGGGAATTGGGAAATGGAAAATCAATCAGGTGAAGTGAACTATTATGAATGAAAAATGAAAGGGAATGTCAATTTTAATTTTCCAAAATTGAAATTTAAGAAAAGGTGTGAGGATAAATGAAAAATTAAAAAACAAATCATTGAAATCTACCTATAGTTCCTCTGAGGATGATACTATGGAATCTAACTCAAGAAAATAAAACCATAATGACATAGTAAACAAGTGTTTTTTGGTAAACACGTCTAAGGTACTAAATATTGTTTCTATATAAACTTTTAATATTTATAGTCTTTATGAAAATGAAAATAATGATGAAAATATGAGTTGTGATAATTTATTTGAATAATATAATATTTTGTATGAAAATTTCAATGAACTTAAAGATAAGTATAAAATTTTAAATAAGCCACATGCTTTATTTATTCATGTTAAATATGATCTTGCTATAAAAAAAGAAAAGATTTATCATTTATTAAAATAAAACAATGAACTTAAAATTTATAATGAGAAAAATAAAAATTACCTTGAATGTTTTAAAAATGTTAAATAAAACTTGACCCTAATTCTTGGTAAACAAACCACACCCAAGTGCACAACTGGGATTTAAGACTAGCCTGGACATTGTAGAATTTATAATAGTAAATTTATTAATATTTCAATATCTTCAATTTTTATAAATAGATCATATTATTATGGACCAAATAATGATTTTATTTCTATAATTATTAATTATATTTACGGAAAACCTCTTAAATATATTTGGATTCCAAAATATTTTATTACTAAAATTTTTGGACCTAAGAAAGTGTGGGTATCAAAATCACTTCATATTTAAATGTTTTTAAGAAACCTATTTGTAGAGTACTAGTAAGAATTTTTTGTATCAATAAAGTGGATGGTCCAAACATATGACTGTAGAATACTCAAGATTTAATAACCTCGTAAAGGTGGATAGTGGATATGTCAATTTTAGTGATGATGCCAAAGGAAAAATAATTGTACTTGGTCGAATTTATAACTCTTTCTATTTTAATTTCTAAAGTTTTATTTATTGATTGTTTAATTTATAATTTTCATAGCATATCACAATAATTTTACGATGGTTATCTTGTAAAATTTAAAAAAAATCTTGAAAAATCTATGATTCTAAACATGTTTTAGTTTTTATTATATTACTTAATTAAAAATTTTATATAGTTGAATCAAATTATTTATTTTCACAAAATATTTATTATTTAATTGACTTTTAAAAAGAGTATTGGCTATGTAATAAGATACTAGGACAATAAAAACTTTACTCTCTTATAAATATAATGAGTAAAGGTTTAGTTAAGGATATTCCAAAACTATAATTCCCACAAGCAAAATATTGTAACCCATGTTAAAAAGGGAAACAATATAAGATCTATTTCAAACTAAAGAATGATATTTCAACTTATCATCCCCAAGAATTGGTTCACAAGGAATTATTTGGACATTATAGATTTTATATATTAAATGGTAATCATTATTCCTATGTTCTTGTAGATGACTTTTCTATATACACATGGGTATTCTTTCTAGATCACAGAAGTGAATCTTGTTCTTATTTTTTAAAATATAAAAAATCTGTAGAAAATATTAATAAACATACTATTAATACCCCAAGGGGTGATCATGGAAATGAGTTGGAAAATAAATATTTTGAATATTAATTAACACAATATGGATATAATCATAACATTTATGCTCCTAGGACTCCCCAGTAGAATGGTGTCATAGATAGAAGGAATAGAACTCTTCAAGATATTGTTTGGACTATACTCAATGAGTATAACCTACCAATTTATTTTTGGTCCCGTGATATCAATAAAAATGTATATATTATCATTTGGGTTATTATTAGGTAAATTTTAAAGAAAAATAAATATGAGTTATAGAATATAAGAAAATAAAATTTTAAATACTTTATAATTTTTTTTTTCAGGATCTTCATTCTAAAAAAATAATTATTTAGTTAAATTTACATAAAAATTTATAAAGGAATTTTCCTTGGTTATTCAAATTCTAGTAAATAATATTGATTGTTCAATAAAATAACCACAATTATGTGAGAATATTTACATGAAAATTTTGTTGAAATAGATCCACATTAGCCTAATACTTTTGTATAAAACCTTGACGATGATATTTATAATTTTAATATTAATGCCTCAACCAAGACTAGTAATGGTTCTGTAAAACATATTGTAGAAAAATCACATATCTCTAAGTATTTTTTTGAACTTGAACCAAAAGTACCAATTAATTTTATCCTCGATCCGTTAGAACTCATAGAGACCATACTTTAGATTTTGTAGTTAAAGATATAGATAGAGGTAATCAAACTAGAACTTTTCTTAGAAACTAGGTTTAATATTAGGCCTAATTATCAAAAAATGAACCTAAAAACATCACTGATTTTATAGATTATGATTTATGGGTAATGGATATATAATATGAAGTGAATCAAATTGAAATAAATATTGTATGGGAACTTTTAGAAAGTCCTAAGGATGTTTTGACCATTTGAACTGAGTGGGTTTTAAGAAAAATATTGGTGAGTCTAGAACTATAATTAAAAATAATTCTAGACTAGTTTCACATGGATATAATCAAGAGAAAGGTATCGAATACCAAGAAACGTTTTCACTATTAGAAATACTTAAAGCCACTATGAAACACATTTTAAATTCAAATTATATATAATTACTGTTAAGAGTGTTTTTATAAATTGTTATATTACTGAAAATATGTTTATAGAATAACCCCCCAGATTTCAAAATCCTCATTTTCCAAAATCTTGGTTTTAAATTAAAAAATATTTTTATGGTTTAAAACAAGATCCTTGGACTTGGTATGATAGAATCATCTCCTTTTTAATTTTTAATGGTTTTTAAAAAGTAACAAATGATCTTACCTTATTTATAAATATAATTTAAAAATATATTTTGGTAATTCAAATCTATGTTGATGATATTATTTTTTGATCTTCAAGAATTTATTTGTGTACTAAAATTTCAAAAATGCTGAAAATGAATTTGAAATGAGTTTAATGGGTGAGTTAAAATTATTCCTTGGTTTTTAAATATTTAAAAATAAGAAATGATTCATTTTAAAATAAATAAAATAAAATTGATACTCCCATTAGTATAATTTATAAGTTAGATTTTGATGAAACTGGGAAACCAATAGATCAAAAATTATATGTAGGTATAATTGGGCGTTTAATATACATAAATGTTATTTTACTTGATATTAAGTTTAGTGTGTGCATGTGTTAACATTTTCATGAAAATCAAAAGGAATCTCATTTTAATTTTGTCAAAATAAATTTTAAATATCCCAAAAGTACAACCAATTTTGGGTTATTATATTCTAGATGAAAAGAATTTGACTTATTTATTTAGATGTAGATTTTTATGGTTGCAAGTTAGATAGATAAACCTCATATGTAACATGACACTTTTTGGGAATTTATTTAGTTTTATGGTGTTGTAAGAAACATAATTTTGTTCCATTTTCCACTATTAAAGATAAATACATAGATATCGGTAATTTTTGTTCATAGATTATATTAATCAAACACACATTACTAAACTATAGATATCAGTTCATGAATGTCCCTATAAACTGTGATAATACAAGTGTAATAAATATTTCTAAGAATCTTATATATCATTCAATCACAAAACATATTGATATAAGACATCACTTTTGGAGAGTACATTTTTGAAAGGGGAAATTACTTTTGAATTCATTGGTACTAAACATAATCTTGCATGAATTTTTGAAAATACATTGAATATTGAGAGTATGAATTATTTCAAACAATAATTAGGAAAAATTAACTATTTCTAAATATTTTAATTTATTTCTAAGTTTTGTGTCTGTCCAAATTATTTTTATAATGAATAAAAAATTTTATTTTTAATATCTTACTTAGTTTAAGGTTTTTATCTACTTGTGTTAATAAGTTTCCATGATGTTTAATACACATGGTTTGTTAAGTGACTGTGAGTTTTTATTCATATGTTCAGTTAAGTGACCATGACCAGTTGGTCATATGGTCACTATACCTACCATAAGACTTTACTAGCATGGTCACTATACCTACCATGAGACGTTACTCACATGTTCACTATACTTACCATGAGATTTATTATGTGGTTAGTATACTTACCATACGATTATGCTTATTATACCTATCATTCCTTAGTTTTTTTGAATACATGGTTAGTATACCAACCATGTATATTTGATTTTGAAACTTTTATTATGTTGTTTTGGTTGGATTTTATGTAATTTATTACCATTTAATTACCTAAATTATTGAACAAAAATTCAAATTGTAAGATGATTCATCACATGTTCTTCTCTAAAAATAATTCCTTTGTTTTACTCCCTACCTACTATCTTGAAACTTATTTTTCTCAAACCTCTCTCTTGAACCCAAACCTTCTAAGAATTCAAATAATAGTGCGAGTATACCAAGGATGAAAAGTGTTTTTGATTTATCATTTAATAATTAGTCACCTCATTTAAATAAATAAAGTACGGAAAAAGGTAACTCGAGTGATATGGTGAATTTTTGCAATCTAAATCATATTGATGAGACATTCTATGTAGAAAAAAAATTTAATTCTCAATAGATTCTATATAACAAAATTCTATTGTGCAAATAAATTCATAGACAATTCTAGAGTGAGTAGTTCCTGTAAAAAGGTAATCCAATCTATCTAAGGATATTTAAATAATTTTATTCCCATTTTGAATTTATTTCTGGGGATAAAACAAACTGCTTTTGGAAAATGGTGAATGGTGAAGTTTTTTATTTTTCTTCCAAACTTTGGGAATATATCTTAAGGGTCCCACATAAGGGTGATCCTAAATACTATCACATATTGTATATTATAAATCATTCCCATTTAAAATTATAAGATGATCTTGAATAATTGACTGGGTATAGGACTTCTAAAATGAAAAATGTAATAGATATTGGTAGTGAATGAAAAATGATGTTTAATTTTATTCAACATTTTATTTTTTATAGGAAAGGGGACATTAATACCCTAAGGCACAAGGACTTTTTATTTATATTCTTGATGAAAAAATGGTATTTGGATTAGTTTTTTAAGCTATGTGATAAGGAATATGAATTTTATTTTTAATAATTTTTCTAAGTTTAATTCCCTTCAATATCCAATGTTTATATATACCATGTTGGAGTGTAATCGATTAGTTTCTCAAGGGAGTAAAATGTTATTTCCTCTGATGGATTATACCTAATCCATAAGTTTTATAAGAATAAAAAAGTAAATTGTAACCCCAAGAAAAATGAATGGATGGATGGAATTGAAAATATATATATATATATAAAGTTTTATCCTTTAAATTATCTAGTAAGACCAAATGACCAAGTAGATTCAGTTATAGAGCTATATGAAGTTGTTGAGTTTTTTTTAATTAGCAATTTTATGTTGTTGTAGAAGTTGATGAATAGGAGATAAAGATAAACGATCTTAGTGAGAAATCTAGGGAAGCTTATGATTATGACATAGAAGCCCCTCTTATAATGTCATTTAGACAACCTGACTCTCCATTAATATTACCTTCTCATGAGAAATAATTAGAAGATAAGGATCATGTTGACATAGAATTTTTATTCAATGGTTTTGTTGATGAACCTAAATGGGATGACTTAGATGAGTTCAAGGATGGAGAATTTTTTAGAATTCTTCCAATCAAATCTGAGAAATTTGTATCACTCTTAGACCTAGTATAATAGATGTTCCTTCTAAGGGGGAGAAGTCCCTATGATTTGAAGTTCTAGGTATGGACTACTCTAAGTTTGATTATGATAATAATGGGGGAAGTCCACCTCAATATGGTGGACCTTCTATCCCTACTACTTGGATATATTTAGAAGTATTTTTAATAGTTAATATTGATTCGCAAAATGGATTTGAAGTATCTACTCTCCAACCTTCTGTAGATCAATATCTATAAGATATTTTTTGTTCTACTCCTACCAAGAATGTTTAGGAACCTGAGGATAAAAATGTAACAAAAACTATTGGATCTCTCCTGATAGATATTCATGAAGATAAATAAGAAGTTGATGATAAATCCAAATTTCAATCTATGGGACCTAAGTCTATGAAGATTGGGGATCAGTTATATATCAGGTAGACAAATTATGATATATCTACTCTCATAAATTATTTTACCCCTTTTTCACCATTTATGAAAAATGATGATTTGAATTAATTCAAATCATATATAATGGGTGTGTTATAAGAGATCTTTATTAGTTTTGGGAAGTCTATAGAGCTCATTAGAGAAAAATATATATCTAGGATAGTGACTTTTGTAATTTCTCATCTTCAACCAAGATTCCATCCTAAAATGGAACATATATAGAATGATATTAAATATTTGAGAGAAGAGGGTACTCTATAGGAATATATTTTATAAATGATGATAAAATTAGATCAAATATTTCTAAATGTAGTATTTCGGTTGTCAGTTGATATTTATTCATCTTCTTTAGTGTCTCATATTACTCTTCTTGTACAATCTTATATTAATGAGGATACAATCATACAAATCATAAAATGTAACATCCCCCAATCTGACACTCTCTTTAGTGGCTAACAATGGTTGGTTACAAGACCTCAAGTGTGCCTCCCAGTATGTCATAGGCTGTTGATTAGTAGCGGGGTGTGATAAGTATAGTGGGGAGACTATACCTCTTGGTATTAAGTTTCATAGAAGTATAAATAATCCATATAAAAATAAAATAAAATTATAGACATAGATAAAGACATAAATAAGATTCAACTAAATAATTCGATAAATAATCAAAAATAATGTAATGACTTGTCGGAATGTAATTAAATTTCATAAAATTAAAAATACAAGTAAAATACTGGAAGACTCTAATAAAGACTCAAAACTCCCTAATCTCAAACCCCATGTCGGTCCCATTACCAAACTCTAGCCCATCGGAAAATAAGTAATAAACTTCAAGTTCCTTTTCCCTTCTCTAAACCTACATCCACATAATCATCTCAGGTACCAAGTGGTGGCTTGAATAGGGTGTGAGTATAACTCAGTAGGTTGACACCACCATGTATAAACAAACCATTCTAATTAGAATTTTACGCAATAAGATGATAAACATATGTATTTATTTAATTAAATAATTAATAAAATACAAAAACCACCTACTTCGGCTCTGTGTCAGAATATCTCTAAGAATTTCTTACGACCATGCCAACCACAACCATATAACCAAGGTAAAATAACCTACTTTAGTTCCATGTTAGAATACCTATGAATATATCTTACAACCATTCCAACCACCACCATATAACCATGGTATAATCACAACATTCTAGGTCAAATCCTTATAAGAATTACAACATTCGGGTCAAATCCCTATAAGCATTACAGCATGGGACAGGGCAAAGCCCACTCTATAAGAATTTCATCATGAGACTAGGCTGAGCCCACACAATATCATCACTAAAAAATATAAGTTTTCAAGTTCTAGGGATGAGCATGATATATAAGCATTTAATCATTGAACATAGGTCTTATCATACAGCATAAATATCATAATATCACATCATATATATCTTTTTTAATTATGATAATAGGAATTTATCATTCAAATAACACTTTTATTTATTCCAAAATTTATTATTTGTTATATCAATATGAAAATAAGTCACATTTTAAGGATTCTATATCAAGAAATCAATTAAGGTCACATGTCATGTTAAAAACACTTTAGTACATTAGCCAATTTTATTATTTTCATGGTTTTCTCACCCAATGGGTATCCATAATCCAGGTGAGAATTCAATTGAAACCAAACGAATCTAAAGAAAATTCATTAATTCATTTAATTTATTTGAGTGCACGCAACATTGTTGCAATCATAATATTTCATAAACATGGAAATTATCAAACCATATGGTTAATACTTAGACCCCCTACCTTTCTCTTACAACACAACAATGTTTCCCATGGAAAACATTAATGAGGAAGAAGGTTTGGATGATTGAAAAGAGGTTTCTAGATCAAAATTGATAAAGTTCGAAACCCATAATGAAATCATTCAAAGGATATCCATTTTCCATTTAATCAACCTGAACGCCTTTAAAACCTTCTCAACTTACCAAGAACCCATGTTAACACTTAACCCATTTGTACTCAGACTCCATTAATTCAAACAAGCATACATCCTTGAATATTAGGTCATTTACCCAAAAAATCTATTCACATGGATCTACTCTAATTCTCTTAATCTTTCTCACAAACAATTGTTATATTTATTTAAATGATACAAATACATGAAAAATACACAACCGAAAGAAAATATTAATGAAAAAATCATAGAGACGCATTCATGGAAAAAGGTGGTGTCTTACACCCCCCCCCCACCTTATAATAGCTCATCCCAATGATACGCCAATCATCACTGTAAGGTCTTAGCAAATAAGTCTGGACACTGTTTTTTCATATAAAACTCCCTATCCTAGGTATCCCCCTGAACTCGCCCATGATTCCACTGAACTCAAACCAACATTGTAGTTCAATCTTGAAGATATTTCTCATTATGATTTATAACCTATATTAGATTCTCCTCAAAGGATGAATCAACACAAAGCTCGATATATACTATAACTATCACATGGGAATGGTTTGGATGATATATTCATAGTAGAGACATGTGGAAAACATCATTAATGAAATAATAGTGTTGTGTAAGGGATAAATGGCATGCCACTGGACCGGCCTTTGCTGCTATTTCAAATGGTCTGATAAACCTGGGTGTTAGATTTCCTTGTTTGCTGATACGGTGTTTCCCCGCCCTATGAAACACCTAAAGAAAAACATAATGACCAACCTCAAATTATAGAGGTCATTTTCTGATGGTTAGCATATGATTTTTTCCTACTCTGTATAGTCACTAACTACTTTCTGATCAACTAAACCTGCTCTGATGCATCCTATATAAGACTAGGCCCCACAAGTGATGACTCACCTGCCTCTAGACAACAAAGAGGAAAAAATCATGGAATATCATAAAAATCTTCAAAATGTGCCATTGGGATCAATTCTTGGAATCTATTATTATATGAAAACCCTATGAGTTCCATATTTTTCTCCCATGAACCGCAAAAATCCAAAACATAGGCTCAAAAAATAAACTCCAGAACCTAAATTGTCCACTTAGATTGATCATCAGTCTATGGATGATAGGTTATGATTAAAATAACTCACAATCATAGAGCATTCTGAATGTCCTACCAGAAACGCGATGTAAAATGAGGATCTTTGTTAGAAACGATACTCTTTGGAACACCATGCAATTGAAATACCTTGTACATGTAATGACTGCCCATATCATCAACTGTAAAGGTTTCCTTGATAGGTAAAAAGTAGGATACCTTAGTCAGTCAATCCACAACAACCCATATATTGTCATTATTATAGGTCATCCTGGGAAATCCTGTCACAAAATCCATTGTGACATCATCCCATTTCCACTCAGGAATGGAAAGGGCCTTTAAAATCCCGGATAGTGTATAATTCTCTACTTTCACCTATTGACAAGTTAATCATCTATCCATGAATATTGACACCTCTTTCTTCCTTCCTAACCACCTATATTTTCTATGGAGATCACAATACATATTTGTTAAACCAAGATATACCACCCATCTAGAATAATGAAACTCTCTCATCATCTCCTCGCGTAAGCCTGTAGGTACCCATACTTGGTAATGAGAAATACTATAATTTCCAATATTAAGATACCATCTTGATGGTGTCTCCCCACCCTATATTTTTTATATAATAACTGATCCCTCCTAATCAGAAAACTTCTCAGTCTTAATCAAATCCAAAATCATTGATATAATAGATATTGAAGTCAGAGCTACCCATCCTTAGGACTCCTGAACATCTAGATTCATGTCTGAGAAATGGTCTATTATCTTCAACTCATTACAAGACTCTCGTACTGCATTTTTATGTTTCTTTTGATGTAAAGAGTCGACAAAAAAGTTTTCTTTGACTTGTGTATAATAAAATTCAATGTTGAATGTCCATAGATACTTGACTCACCTCCACTGCCAAATGTTTAGGTCTTTCTAGGAAAATATGTACTTGGGGATATTTTGGTCCATGTATACCACAAACCTCTCACCTATGAGATAGTGTATATAACAACTCAGGGATTTTACAACTATTGCTAACTTCATATCATGAATATGTTTATTCCTCTCATGCAGTATCAACTACTTAGATCCATAAGAAATCACTCAATCCTCCTACATTATAACTACTCTGATTCTAACTCTAGATTTGTCACAGTACACGGTATATGCTTTAAAAACATAGGTAAAGTGTGGATTAGTTCTAAGGTTATCCTACATTTAATCTCATAAAAGCCTTCTTGTAAGCATCATACTAAAAAAACTTAATACCTTTCTTGGTCATCCAATAAATCGGTGCTTCAAAATGGGAGAAAGCTTGGATTAAGTGCCGATAATGACCTACTAAACCCAGAAAGCTCTGAATTTAGAATAAATTCTTAGGTTGTTCCCAATATACCATGGCTAAAAAAATTTATAGGTCTACTAACACTCCGTCCTCTAAGATGACATGCCCTAAGAAGTTCACTTTATTATTCCAAAAACATTACTCGGTTAGCTTGTTGTAAATTATATTCTCTCTCAATGTATTTAGGACAATGTTATGATTTTTGGCATGATAGTTGGATAAATGTGAGTACAATGTGATTTTTCAAAAAAACACCACAAACTGGTCTAAAAAAGGATGAAAGATCATATTCAGTAAATTTATGAATATTGTCGATGCATTAGTCAACCCAAATAGAATCACTATAAATTCATACAAGTCATACCTATTTCTAAAATAATATGAGGTATCTTTGATGGTTTCACCGTAAACTAGTGGTAACTTTATCTAAAATCAAACATGGGGAAGATCATAGGACCTATCAACTAAATTAAACGATCATTAATGTGTGGAAGAGGATACGGTTCGAGACCATCATCTGATTTATCCTTTGATAATCCACACATAATGGTAAAGACCCGTCATCCTTTTTTGAAAATAGAACTATAGAAACCCATATAGATATACTAAGATGTGACCTCGATCTCTCTCCCATGCAGTAACCTATAGAACTCATCAGTAATAATATCATGAAAACGTTATACCATTTTAGGAAAATAATCCTATTGCATTACAGTATTATCTAGAGAAAGACCCATTATTATATCTATGATACAATCCAATATGCATTGAATTGTTCTTTCCTAACCATCCAAAATATCCTACACACCTTAGTGAAAATAGCTTCCCCCTTCTAGAGATATAAAGGTAACTATCCTCCTATAAAATTCGATATGAGATTATTATTGAACTAAACAATCCATAAAAATAATCAAGCTGAATCTTTTAATTTCTAGAATGAATAGTTCCTAAAAGAAATGGTAACCACAAATCTCTAGAGAACATGCCTTGCAACATTTGAGATTCTATGACCACATTCTAAATGGTGTTTCGATGGTTAAAATCCCATCCAAGATTTCCACATACAATCCCAAACCATTTTCAATAAGAGAAGATAGAAAATAATTTGATTATCCTTTATAAAAAATCCAAGATAAGGTAGATGATACAAGAATCATACCTCTAATAGTGGATGGTCTTGCATCCATGATAGTTGGAGTAGTCTTCATAACATGAAGTTGACATGTCCCTATGCCCTGGGATCTAGTCTAACTACCCTGATCTATTTCCCTTACTTGGTACTATTGCTCATGCACTGAGGTACAACATCTCCTACCTTGACCTAAACATTCAGTGGAACTCCAACTAACAGCCTGCTGAGGGGTAGCTGACCCCCTTCCCAACTTAGGTTCCTATTATAATCACCTTCCATTGGTCTACTGTGGAAATTTTGTACAAAACCTCTAAAGATGACCCAATATTCCATAGATATGAAATTAAACTATGGGGTAAGGACATGGTGGGTGGTTGTGACCAAACATTCCACATTGATATAATTGGAATAGAACACGGTCTTGAGAGGTTTTTACACTACCCTGACAACGTTACCCTCTATTAATTTATTAGAAACTATCATAGTGGTGCTTTTTGATACTCTAAAAAGAGACCCCAGATTACCCTGCTGAAGTAGTTTGGCCACTGCTCAGGGCCTCTCTCATATTCCCTTCTATTATGAGTTCCTAGTTCATCACAACCTCAAAGCTTCTTAAATAGAAAACATTTACCTACGACCTAATATCATAGTGAAGATCGTCCTGAAAACATCTCGCCCTGGATATCTCATCAGCTGAAAAAGATAGTGAAAATCACTATAAGTTGGTGAAATGTTGATCATAGTCCAGTGTTGGGATTCCCTCTGGCATTAGATGCATGAAATCACAATATTTTTCATCCCTAAACATCTTAGAATAGAAATATCTTAGGAACTTCAACTTGAAGTCCTTTCAATATAGCTCATCCTACTACCCATATTCATCTAGATTTCCCCACCAAAGCTTGGAAGATCCATGAAGCATATATGCAGAAAGATTGACCCTTCTATTCTTGGGTGTCTCAAGGTGTTTGAAGATTATCTAGACTCACAAAATCAATAACTTGGTTATCTAGGGTCCTCCTTCCCTAGTAAACATTAGTGTGTGATGCATCTCAAATTCTCTTGTTAACTCAGACATAAAAGTAATGGTACAAATAGTCTCCCTTTACATGGATCGCATGAGCCTTATAAAGATTTCCCAATACAAAACATCCATCTACTCCTCGGGAACTATAGGAAGATATAGTATATCTATGTTTGGAGCATTCTGATTTCCACTCTCTTGATGATCATGTTTAATAAAATGAGGAAGAAATTTCTCCAAAAAAATTCACACCTTAGAGAACTTGATAAAAACAACTTCAACCTCATCAGGTGACTACAACAGAAAAAACACTAACTCCTGGTCTCTCTAAACATGGCCTACAAGTGTTTTAGCATTACATGTCAACTCATTCATTTATCCAGTGAAATAGATATCTCATATCATAGTTCAATAGACAATTATATATCACATGCAAGAATATATATTCCCCTATCATGAAAAATTCATGTCAATATATCCCAATATTCCTATTATGATGCATGTATTCTCATCTCGTACCATACAGAGCCATCAATACAAATCACAAGAAACATTAATATCATAAAATAATAACCTCACACAACATGTGAATCCTCAAAATTGAAATAACATCAAATATAACAAGTACACAACAAAAATAGAAATCCCATCCCTAGGTACTGATATTTTTCACCATACATGGTTTAGATACTCCCATGCACAATATCATTACTGAATCTCAACAAATACTAGTCTCCTTTATAAATTTCCAAAATAGTAGAACATAAGAAAATAAAACCTACCTCAGATACCACTTTGTAACATCCTTTGATCAGGGACTCTCTCACATGGCCAAAAAGGGCTAGTTACGAGACCTCAAGAACACCTCCTAGTATGCTAGAGGTTGTCAACTAGCAGCGAGGGGTGTGAGAAGTATAGTTGGGGGACTATAACCCCTGATATTAAGTGTAATATAAGTATAAATAAACCATATAAATAAAATCAAATCAAATTACAGACATATCATAAGACAAAAATAATATCCAACTGAAGAATCCAATAAATATCAGGAATAATATAATGATGTGCTAGAATGTAACTGAATGTATTTCTATAAACAATACAAGTAAAAGGATAATAGACTAAAATAAAGTCTCAAAAGTCCTAGTTCCCAAACCCCATGTAGGTCCTATAACCAAACTCCTTCCCATCATAAAACAAGTAATCAACTAAAAGTTCCTTTTCCCTGCATCCACATCATCTTCTCGAGAACTAAATGGTGTCCTGAATAGGATGTAAGTATAACTTAATTAGTCTACACCACCATGTCTAAACAAACTAGTATAATAAGAAGTGTATGAAATAAATTGATAAACTGTTTTATTTATTTAATTTTATAATTGATAAAACACAACAACCACCTACTTCATCTCAGTGTTGAAATATCATTGAGCATATATTATAACCATTTCAACCACAACCATATAAAAAATTTAAAATAACATGTTTCTGCACCATGCCATAATATATTTGAGCATTTCTTATGAACATGTCATCCACCACTATATAACCATGGTATAGTCATGGAAATCTGGGTTAAATTCCTATAATATTTAAAACATCTGGGTAAAAGACCTATAAGCATTACAACATGGGACTGGTCATATCCCACTCTCTATAAAAATTACATCGTGGGACTTTTTCAAGCCTGGTCAATATCAGTATCACAACATATAAGTACAAAAATTCTAGGACTGAGATTGATATATAAGCATCTCATCATGGAATACATGTCCTCTCATTAAGCATGGATATCACAATATCACATCAAATATCTCAATGGTTAATTATGTTAATTACCATTTATCTTTCAAATACCACTTTCATTTATATCACAATTGATTGATATTTATAAAAATAATAAAATAAGCCACATTTTAAGTATTTTATAACTAACAATCACCTAATTTCACATTTCATTCTAAAAACACTTTAATACAATAGTCAATTCAATTATTTTCAAGGTTTTCTCACTCAATGGGTAGTCATAAGACAGGTTAGAATCCAATCAAAACCAAAGAACTCCAAGAAATAATACATATATACATTTAATTGATTTGGTTACACACAACATTGGAACAATCGCAATATTGCATAAAATTGGAAATTATCAAACCATAGAATTATGATTTAGACCCCCAACCTTTAACTGAGGATCCAACAATGCTTCCCACAGAAAACACCCATGAGGAAAAATGTGAAGATGATCCTAAAGAGGTTCCTAGATCAAAACTAGCCAATATAAAAACAAAAAATTCAATCGGACAAAGGATTTCATTATAATAAATGGAATAAGAGGTAGATCAGAAAGAAAATTAACCGAAAAAGAATTATTAGAGATTGATCGTGAAAAAGGGACTTCTATAAGGGAGGTTGGCACTCCAAAATCACCAAGATAATTCCCTAAGATCAGTAGGATATGATCTAAAGTGAATTAGTATAAAAATAATCTACATAGAATATTTAAAATAGTAGGTCTAGGAATTGTAAAGATTTAAATTTAGTTACACATTATGTAAATATTTTTAATGGAATATGCCAAAAAAATAATTTCCTAAGATTTATTTTATTAACACACTCACATAATTTCATGATGTGTAATCCGTTTATATAGCATGTAAATTTCCTACAGATGGTTTTTCATCCCATTTTCCATTAAAAACCTAACCCCTTTTAAACCTTCTCAACTTATCATGAAACTATGATAACAATTAACCTATTTATATCGGGACTCCATTAATTCAAACAAGCATACAACCCTAAAATTTAAGTCATTTTCCTCAAAAAATCTCTCCACATGGATCCACTTAGGTTTTCTTAAGTTTTCTCACAACCTAATACTACATTTATTTAAATGAAATACTTTCATGATGAAAACAAAAATAAAAGCAAAAATTAATGAAAAACTAAATGAGTGAAATACATGAAAAAAATATGTGATCTTACATAACAGATGACTTGAAAGTTGTTTTTGAATGTTCAAAAAGATAATATAAGTGGTGTTTGATGGTTTAGAACCCATGATGCTAAGACTTTGGAGTTGGATAGAAAGGATATCAAACTAGTTGGAAGAGATAGACATACCATTAGAAGATACATTGAATTTTATCTCATTAGAATCATGAACAAGTTAGACATAAATACTATATTTTGATCTCTATATAGTTATTTGAGGATTCCTCCATTAAGAAAATAATTCAAGTATCAAGATGAGATGATGAAAGTTCTAACTCCAGATCTGGAAGCCTTTATGAAAAACAAAGAGGATTATTTTTAGGAAATGGAACTTGGATCAAGATCTGTAGAGTATTTTACCATATTCCTAAAAACTTACTTGTAAATCCCATTTTGGAACCTCCTTCCTTACTCATTACTTCAACACCTCCTACAAATACAACTTCTTTTGTTAGCCCTTTTGACTTGTCTCCTAGATAAGAATTCCAACACCTTTGACCAAATTCTAGGTGTATGGTAATACAAGACCCTATATCTACCTCTATACCAAAACCTACACAACCTACCTAGCCTGCCGCATCCCTTAAATTAAAATTAAAGGATCCCATACTCCGTATAGACTTCTGGGATATTCTAGATTCTGATTCTGATTATAATCCCTAATAGGGACTCTTCTTGTAATATTATTTTAATCCTTTTGATATTAATGAAATAATTTTTTCATCATTATATTTTCCCCATTGTATTTTTATTTTCAATATTTATTTATTATTACATGTCATATTTTTAAGATGTATTAACATTTTGATTATACTAAAATGGGTATAAATTATTAAATAGTTTAGAATTGAATTTGATATATTTGAGAAATATATGTTTTAGTTTGTTGAAAATGTATTTATGATGTATTCAATTTATATAATTTTATATTTCATGATTTTTGATCATCAAAAAAGGGGAATATTATTGGATGATTCCAAAATATATTTATTTTAATAATCCAAAATCATATTTATTTTATTTATAATTAATTTCATGTTTATGATATTCAACTCTTTTCTGGCCAAAATGATAAAATTGGCTATTTTATGAAGTAACCATGAAAACCTACCACATGTATAATAAACCAACATTGGGAAAAAATTCAAGTGACCATTAAGGTCAAGTGATCATGTGTAAGTGGTTTAAAATTTAACTCAAAGTGACTATATGAATGTTAAATAGATAATGAGATAGATAAATCTAAAAAATTTTGATCTCATGAACTTACAACTTGTTGATGATCAAGTGGCCACACAAAGGATTAAACCTACCAGATGAACAAACATGTTATCTTATATCAGGTGAGAAAATTATTCATAAGTATTAAAATTACTGTGTGTGTGTGTGTGTGTGTGTTTTGTAATGACCACATGAACAAATGAAGTGATTGTGTGAGGTAAAGAAACAAATGCAAGAATTATAGAAGTTATCGTAAGAATAAATGAACATACCACATGAAAAAATGAAATGATTTCTTGAACTAAAGAAGGTAATATATAAATTAAATAATTACCCATAAGAATAAATTAACATAAAACGTGAACAAATGATGTGACCACATAAATAAAAGAATTAAACACATGAAAACGTCAATTGACCATGCTAAGTGATTGAGACATGTTACCATTACAACTTAACATGCCTTGTGACATTGGAAAGTAGTCATGTGAAGTAACCATGATCCAAATTAATCATGATTTAATTTAAGACCAAGTGACCATGTTTGACTTAATTAGTGAGGTATTTTTAAATCTCCAAAAACTATATTTTTAAAATTAATTGTAAATCTAGTGCATTTAAGAATTTAATAATTATGAGTATTAAATTATAACATCCTATAATAGATAAATTTGATAAGGATCTCTCTTTAAGAATTAGATCCACTTGTATACATCAAGGGGCTAGATAATGTGACATATTGTGACACACTAAGGACTTACACTATGCTTCTACAAAACTCTATTTTTTTACTCTTAGTGAAAACTTAGTTGAATTTTTTCAAGTACATATTTAAAGAAAATTGATAAAATAAAGATTATCAAACTAATATGGATCAAATCTTCCCATATTTTATATTTTTATGTCTCTTTTTTATCATACAATTAAATGTTTGTTTATTAAAATCTATTTATTCTTTAACATAGTCTTTTGTATTGTATTTTATAGTGCTAGGGACAATTTATTTATTTCCTTTACATTTTTTATCCCAAATAGAACTATGGAAGAGGTTGTGTGTTTCTTGGACTACCTGTGTGTTTTTGTTTTATGTAAATCCACATCCAAGTTTTGTATTAGTTTATTTTATTAATAAATTTCATATAAGTGGGTGAATACTATGTGGAGAGGACTAAGTATTAGCATGAGACTAAACCTCATATTTTATTTCTACTGTCTGTTTTCATGTTCTATTTTCTCAATTTTGAAAACATGTATATTTTATTTTTCAAAACTGTATAGTGAAAGCCAAATTTTATATTCATATTTAATAAGTGTTTTATATATTGTGTTTGAAACAATTAAATATTTTATAAAAGATAATGAGTTTTAAAAACTTGTTTATACTAGGTTTTGATTGAAATTTTGAGAATCTTTTTGAAATATAAAATTATGTACTTATACTATTTAGTTAACTGGGTTATTTTTATAAATTTGGGGATTTAATTTTAAATCATTTTTAACAAAAAAAAAATTAATTGGGAAACTTAATTCACCCCTCCCCCCTCCAATTAGTTTCCCACTCCGACCAATAATTAAATATTTTTATAATTAAATACATTTTTTATTAATGAATAAATAATTATTTATTACTTTGTGAATAGATATTTTCTAATAATACTGAATAAAATTATTCCTTGGTCTTGATAATAATATTTATTAAAATAATGAAATTCAAATATAATTTAATTGAGATCAAATGATACACTTATCTCACGGACCACTTGGCTTCTTTCTCATTGGCATTAAGTGGGATTTCCTAAAGTCCAAGATCACTCTCTAGAAATGGTTCAATGAACCCAATAGAAATAAGTTAATGTCATAATGTCAGAAATAACATATGATTGATCATAGTGTAATATAATCTCTTTATCATAATATCTCATCAAGAAGGTTTCACATCTGTGTCATTAAATTGTATCTTGATACATATTTATTTGACTATCTAAAATAAACTTTTCATTACACTATTGAAATGGAATTCAATAAAATTGTTTTATTTCATTCAAAATTCAGGATATTAACTTCCATTAATATGGAAGGGAAAATCATTCCTTTAATTATTCATTAATAACATGTCATTCGTGACACACCAAATGTACCTTACTTCCAATGAACATATGGAATCATATTTTTTTCTATAAATCAAAGTGAATGAGTCATTACATTCATAAATAATATTATTAAAATATATTGACATTTTCACACGCTCTTAGATAGGAATATATGATTACACAAAAACATACAGAAATCCAACCAGTGGTTCTATTCTTATAATATTCCATCCTGGAGATTACTAACTGTGAACTTCCTAAGAATAAGTTTCATCTTATTATAAGTACTCGAACCTAAGAATCAATATACTATATTCCCCATCATATAATTTTATCATGAAATAGAACTTGGTTTAAGAATATCCTCAAGCATTTCATGGTTCTTATAATAGTGGGGAACTATTATGCCCTTTTCAACATAATAAATACTCTAGGACATTATTACATTAAATTAATATAGAATAATGAATATAATTTAATAAGATATTTAATTAATATTCACATAAATGAATGTACATGTAATCCAAATAACAAATATTTGGTTCTAGGACTCCAACTCTAATAGTGGAGGTTTTGGTTGTCATAGAGTGGTGTTTTAGTTTCTTAGTGTCATGGAATATGGTTGGAATAAATTAAACCAGTAATGTGTGATAAGAATGAATTGATAAATTATGATTTGTTAAAAGATTAATAAGAATTTTTGGGATATATGTATAGAATACATTGTAAGGTTTTCAATAAATGTGATTAATTATTAATGAATGTATTTCAATGGGAAGTGTTTTAATGAATGGATTTTCATTAAATATGCTTATAATTTAAATGTTATTGGTAATGTAAATACTATAAATTGTGATTTAAAATGAAATAGGAAGTGGGTAATGTTTATATGACTACTTATTTTATTTTTTAAGGTTTTTTTATGGTATGGTAATGGAAGTGGTAATTAATGAGTGGTCTAAAGGATTTAGTGGATTATATGGGTGTTGGTAGTATTGTTTTGGTGTGAACCCTTAGGTTTGTATTTTTTGTGACTATATACTTCTTATATTTTATTATTATTTATTATGTATTATATATCCTTTGAGTTAGTAACCTTACTGATGCATATATGAGGACATGAGTTTTAGGTATTTCCCCCAATATCCATTTTATAGAAGGGATATATAGTTTAATGATCTCTCTTCCCCAATCCCCCTTCAAACATAGTATTGGATTTTATGACTCACAGAAATTGTATATATATGGGTATTAATGGAGTTTGGATTTATTGTATATATATGATATCAGAACTGGTTGTGTGGTTGTGGTTTGGATACATGGATGGGGTCATTCATAATAGGAGGAGGGTACATATTGATTTTATTCATGTTCACAGTACTCTAGTGTAATAAAGATGTGATTTTTGGTTGATATGTGTCTATGGTTTGTGGTATGTGTCTGTGATATGTGGATATGTTCTTATGTGGTTATAAAGAAGGGTTTAAATAATGGTACTTATATCATTGGGGTGTTAAAGTAACCATATAAGTGTGTAAATGGATGTAGGGTACCTTCTCAACATATATTTTTTTGACACTATGTTAATATAATTAGATATGATATTGGGAGATTTGTCCTTCATGTAATTGGTTGATAGATGATCATATATAATTGATTTTTTGTACTATTATTTATTCACTGAAACATTAATATGATTCTTCTAAATTTATATGAGAGTTTCAGAGGAGTATCTAACTAAGTATACTTGTATGCACACCCCTATATATATAAATCTTGTTCATAGGTCTTTAAGATGGATTTTATGACCAAGGTGAACATTACTAGATCTTGGCTTAGAGTTGATGTAAGAGTCTCTATCGTATGAGTTTTTTTGGTATTTTATTTTTTAGTCCTTATTTATGTATGGAATTTACATAGATTTGGTTTTATTTTATATTATATAGATTTTATTGGTGGTTTATCTTTGTTAATGGGATTTATAAGGGTGATTCCACCCATTTTTTGTGTTTTATACCCTTAGTACTAGTCATCAACCCATGTCTGATTAAAGTTTGGTGTTAGGGGTCACAATCATCTTCACTATTAAACTAGGAGTTATTCCTAGTGGGGTGGATCATGATATAGTTGTGTCGAATCTTTTTTTGATATTTAAGATGGATTTTGGGGTAAATCACTAGTTAAAATTTCATGGGATGTCAATGAAAAAATATTAGCTAAATTTAGCATGTAACATAGTAAAGGAGACTAGATAGGACATGGTTGATAAGGGCCCCATGTGATCTAATGTAAAGAATGTGATCTTACAAAACATACTAGGTAATATGGTGTTGATTTTAGGATATAGACCTATGTGTGGTACATTTATCATGCTTTATTACACTTGTGTTTGTATTAGGGTAATTAATAATGAATTTAAACAAATGATCTATAATTGATTTCATGTTTTTAGACATATAAACATCATTTTTTACTTATGTATATGGTTAGATGTATTTTTATATATGTAGTTATAGCTATTTAGGATCAATAATATGAACTAGTTTACCATAGGATAGTTGATCTGATAGGGGAGTATGAGTCTTTGAGGAATCCATTGTCTGAGTTTTAGAGTCATAACTTGGTGAAGTTTGAGGAGAGTGTCTCTGGTCAGGATAAAGAGCATTGGTTAGAGGATTTGGAGGTTACTATTAGTCTAATTTATTCTATGAAGGATCATTATATCCTAATTTATATCATTCAATTTATATGATTAGTTCTTCAAATGTAGTTTTTTTTCCTTAGGGAACATAAGGTTTTGAATTTTTCCTGCTAATATTTCTATAAGTATTTCTATATTGAGTTTCATTCTTATAAAATGAAGGCAGAAAAGTGGAAATTTTTTATTTCTCTTTAGTGGGAAGAATGATAATGAACTAAATTGGGATTCAATTCATGGTCCTTGTCTATTTTTCTCTAATTTTCTCAGATGAGGAGGGTGGAGTGTGGCATTTTGAGGAGGCACTATGTCCCACTATTCATCATTAGGTTTCCCCCATTTATATTTCCTACATATTTGGATGTTTTAGCTAAGTAAAAGGTTACTAATTGGATATATATCAATTCCATGTCATGTTTAAGGGAATTTAATAAAACTTCCTGATGATAAAATATGTAGATGGTGAATATTAGATGTTAGGGTAGTTGTGGTTTTAACTAGTGCTGAGTCGATCATAGTATTCTTCTTCACATTTCTTTGGAGTTGGCAGTTATTTTGAATCCATTAGGAAACCAATTTTAGTTTGGTTTTATGTTGAGGTCATTTTCATTAATTATTTTAGTGCCCATCCAATTTTGGTGACCATCAAATCATAGGTAGACATCTTCTGATTCGACCTCAGTAGCAGTTTCCTTCAGAGCCTTATCAATAGTATAAGGCTTTTGATTAACCCATAGGATATGGGGTAGGAATATTATATCCTTGTGATTATCCTAATCCTCATGAGCATAGGTAGTATCAAGTTTATGAAGGTGGATGTTAGTAAGGCCAATGAGGTTGATGATTGGGGTATGGGCAGTTACATCCCATGGAGTTTTAAATGTTAGGAAAGACAAAGATCATTCTAGTTACCATATACTAGTTTTCTACCTTGAATTTTTTTTGTTCAATTATAGATATTTTAATTCTATTATTTCACTTACCTTGTCTTATAATTTTGGACTCGAGGTGAAGAGGCTTCCAATTCCCCTGGTGTTGACTATACAAATTGGAGATCTGTCTAGTTTGTTTGATGTGTATTGGGGTTGTGAGAGAATTATAGAGAAACATTAGCTGATGGGGGATTTGTTATTTATATAGATAGAAACATACAATACCATTATTATTATGGAAAAGTTTTAATATTTTCATGAAATCATCAGTTTCTTTTATTGGAGAGTTGTGTTGTTTTATCAGGAAGGCTGGTGTACATTGTTCATTGGTGAGCGATATTAGAGTTGATACCCTAGAATAAACTAATTTATACTTTTTATTGCCTATATATTCATGATTTTTTAATGTTAATAAATATCTTATCACATGATGATTTTTCTTCCATGTAATGTTTAATGACATAATTTCTTTATAGTGCTTATCTCATTGAGAAGTCATAGCAGTTTTCTACTATGATGAGAACCTTGAATTGTTATAATGATATTTTTAAAATACATGTTCTATGGTCAGAGGAAAAATTTTTAATTTACATGGATGATATAAGAAATCAAGGGTAGGAGGCTCATAATACATTGATAATTCTTCTCATGAATCTTTATCTTGGTAATCTCTAAGATAGGATATTATGAGAATAAACCAGCCTATAAGAATTCCACATGTTAAATGTGTCGTTGGATATTATTATTTATGGATGTGTGTATTTTTCTATAGACTTGATATTATTATAAATTGACATAATGATTCCTATACATATATGTATTGATGAAAACTATGAAAACATATATTTTTGGTGAACTTGGATATGTTGGGTGTATCATGCATGATATGACATTAATTAATTAATCAAAAAAATGTTTCTTCTGATTCAATGGACGTAGATATCTTAGGCCATTTTATTTAAATGAATTTATCTAACTAATTCCATGTTTATTTGATTTTTAATCTATAGGTTTATTTTAGGAAATTCAAAGAAAGATATTCATACATATAGGTCAATGGCATAAGTATGCAACCTATGTGATGAGGTATCAAGACAAATGGATTATATTGCACAGTGATCATTTGTATGAGGTTGTTGTCATAGTGACATTAACTTCTTTATTTATGGGTTCCATGACTTATTATTAGATTTTGATATTTGGATTTAGTTCAATTAGAGTAATACCATTGAGAAAGAGGCCTAGAGGGTCACACATTAAGAGTTTCCAGAACCATAGTTTAATTCTATTTGAATTTAATATTTGAATAAATACTATTCTCAAGATCTGAGGAATAATTATTATTTAAGTTATATATATCCCATATATCTAAACACAAGTTATTCATGATAATAAATATGTGAGTTGAATTATAAATAAATATACATTCATAATTTTAGTGAAAATAATATTTATTTATTTAATGAATTAATAAATCTCAAATGTTTATTTATTTAAATAAATATTCATTATTCAAGGTTTGATGAATATTGATTAAGATATATGGGATAAGTTACGATTTTGGTGGGAATGATATATTTAATTTCATTTAAATAAATATTAATTTATTTATTTAAGAAATTATACCAAAATTATTTGAGAGTTTTGCACACATCATTGAAAAATTATTATTATTATTTTAATGGGTAGTCTAAACACCGCATTTTATTAAGAAAAGAAACCCACTTTTCAAGAGGGTTTATAGGCAACCCTTTCATGACCTGAAGGCCCAATTTCTAAAAGATCCACTACAATTTGATATCCTAAAGTCCCTGTGACCTGAAGGCCCAAGAAGACCACAAAAACTTCACATCATAATCTATGTCTTATAACTATGATACCACCCACCCCCTGCCATCATTCATTACAATGAAGTTCCCTATCGTGAATACATAGAAGAGCACCCATCTTTAACTGACAATTTGGTAGAGTTCCATATGATAGGTTACAATGCACCTATCACTCTTTCAAGATACTCACCAAGAAACTCATGCATGCCTCCATGCCGAAATTCATAATAAGATGCATCACTTCACCTGTATGGTCATCACCATTCATATAATGTTTCTCTCCCCTAAAAATAATCATCACTCTATGGTTACCTTTTAAAATTCATAGAATATCAACTCTCAATACAAAGTGATTAAAGGGTTGGCTGATAGATTCCAATACACCTACCACTCTTTCAAGATGACCACCCAAAAATGCTATCTAAAGTCAATCTACAATGCCAACCTGATTCACTACACTGATCGTCATGGGTTTCCCTAAGTAATAGGATATTTGATAAGGGCCAGTATGAAATTATAAATTTTATAACCTAAATATATAAACCATATTATCTCATTTATAGGGTTAGAGGTAAGAGAAATGGTTTTCCACAAAAAAAACCTCTCAATATAATTCTCTAAATACTAGAGATAACTTCCTCTATAATTATCTCAAAAATGGGGAGTATCAATCCTCATAAACCATATAAATCCCCAAGATAACTAGAAGAATCCTTCAAACTCATAAGTAATTCTATTTCTGATCAATGGGAATAACTAGGGATATCTGTCATTAGAAATATCACTCAAAGATATATTTTTGATATTTTGAGGTTTAGAGAACATGTGTGGATACAGATAGAGGTATTATTCACTTGAATCCTTTGATCAAATGAGGGTGTGATAAGAATAGGTTAATATATTTGACAACGATGAAATAATTACAAGAAAATGAAATTTTTATATTTATAAATTATTTATAAATTATATGTGAAAATTCTATCTCAAGGATTCTTGGGTTTCTATTCACCCTGTTATGAGGAGAAATATATATAAACAAATGAAAAAAATTATTGTTCATGGGCCCTATCACTTATCTTGTACCCCAAAACCTTCAAGTGGTGTCAGAGTTTCCACATATTAATTTATAATTATCTACTAACCATTGATTGAATTATGCATTTTTTGTTATTTTTTAATTTTTAGTTTTTCATTCTTTAATCTGAAATTCAATATATCATCTTTTTCCCCATTATATGACCAAGAAAAGACTGATCGTAGATAAAAAAAATATTCTAATAACTCTTTTAGTGGTAGAAGAGATTTTTTTTCGGTAATATGGATACGTGGAATGTAACTGAAAATTACACGTTATGTACCCAAATTTATCACACTGGGATGAGTTAGGTAAATCAGGTCACGTCATGTGGGATAAGAGTGTGTGGGGTCATCACATATCACATATTAACTTGATAGATGGCATGAAATTTTAGGGGTTATACGGGGGTGTATTTGGAGTAGAGGTCATGTAACATCACACGATTTTCCCCCATGGGAAATGTGGAAGCCATGTGGCCAAAGTATGTGGTATGTATTTAATAAACACTACATCATGACTTTAAGATGATTAATATGAACAATTTTTTAATACATGGTATGTATCTAGCATAAAAACATTGTAATAGATAAATTTATACACTAATTACATATCGAGTCTTTTTGTGTGTATCATGGGAATCCATAGAAAGGAGTACATTACATGTAAATAGTTGTATACATCGTGTAAATTGCACCCATTTACACTGACTATATATTAATATAGGAGATACACTATGTAAATAAATTATATATAATGGAAATTAATTTTATAATTAAACCAAACTACATATCAGGTATTTGGTGTGCACGCCATGAGATAGGAATTTAATGATTATTATATTCTTAATTAATTTCTTTATAATTTTGGAACTACAAAGTGTTTATAGTCATTATACACTCAATGTACTTAAAATTCATTGTCAAAGATACATAATGTGTATATTAAATGTTTTCATGTGTCATAAAGGTTGAACTACTACCTGGCATTACTCGTGGAACTACAAGATGTGTAATATTGTGATAGTAAAAATCCACCCGTGGGATTAGTGAAATCAATGAGGGGATGAATCAGTGATTGAAAATTCTTTATGCTTTCACTTTTAAAACATAATTTTTTTATGATTAGAGTTATTAAATTCAGTATTAAAACACACCCACCTGCACACATAGAATAAGCACAACATGGTTTATAAGGTTCAATAATCAAAAAAGAGTAGTTGATCTTTGGAATGATCTAGAACCACCCAAGATCATACAGTCATCTAGAAACAATCTTTTGAGTACTATAAACATATGATACACCATAGTATCCTAATTATTTATATGCATCTTATATAGAAAAAATGATTTAGTGAGTTTTAGAACAATAAGAAAATCATTCCACTACTTCATACTTCAATCTTATTGCCACTATGTTTCTTCCTTCTTCTTAGATATCATTATCACAAGTCTGGTTTTCTTATTCAATGATTTATTGTATAATAGTGAGTAAGAACCTATTTCCTCCATTATTATTCTCTCTATCTCTCACTTCTATTCATACAATTTAGCAATATATTAGTTCTTCTATCCCATTTTTTTCAATAATAGTTCTATTTATTTTCTCTTCTTTTATATTCACCTTATTAAAAATAATATTTTTTCAATAATTACTTAAGGTAATTCTCATAGGCATCAGCCACTTAATAATTTGGGTTAAACATTCTCAAAACCTTCTCCATCTTTTACACAATTTTGAATTAAAAATATTTAATTTGAAATTAGCACCATTATTTTTCATAAACTGACCTTATTAAAACTTCCAAAAATCTTAGTCTTAGCATTCCATGAACACCAATACTTTTAAATACTTTTAAAACATTATCCATGTGTGAATTGTTTTGTTAAAGACACATTGTACTTATAGATCCTATCTTACACCATGCATAATGAAGTTTTATTCAAAATATTTATCCTTATAGATCATCATTTCAATTTTATGACTTTAAATCTTAAATACCATTAAATTATTAAAATATTAGTTTTCTATTAAATTGAAATATCTTATAGGATCAATATCTTACATGATATCTACAGGTATTATTCCCAACTCAAATATCTTACTCATAAATGATTTTTCTTATATACACCAAATATCTTATGATATCATAATATATTATGCATAATAGAGTTATCTTATGCATAACATAAATGTCTTATGTGCTCCTCAAGCATCGTATGCAATAAAAAAAATACTTATGTGGTTCAGAAATTCATATAGTATAAGATAAAATATCATATAGCACTAAATATCCTATGCATTGAGAAAAACATCATATAGGTAAAACAAGATTCCTTATAGATCAGAACAAAAATTATCTTATTGATCATGGAGAAATATTATAGGAAAAACTTAGATCTTTTTCAGTCATGATCTCTAATAAAATATATTTAATTCAACTTATTCTAGATTTCTTCCAAACACATTTTGATTAATGTCAACCACATTTAGACATCCAAAAATCCTTCACTTCAAAGAATATGTAAGATATAATATAATTTAAGTATTGAAAACCAAATCAAACACAATAACCATAAAAACTTCAACATGTTTCAATCATTATTCTCTAGATGAATAATATATTCTAAAGGAACTTCTTCTATCTCAAATCATATCACATTTATCTCAGGTCTTCAACAAGCTCCCCCAAGATTATATTTTCTCAAACTTTCCTTAACATAATGCTTTCTCTCAAAAATCTCCCCCTTGTATTTTGTTTTCAACCATGGAACATTAATCACTATAAAAATCAAACCATTTATCCATGAATCATCATTCAGTAATTCTAATCCTACATGGAAAAATTGGTGTAGGAAAAAAGATTATTAAATAATAATATCATGTTATCTATAAAAAAAGTGATTAATTTTTAACCACTTAAATCCTGATTCATCTAATTATCCTTGATGAAATGATACCACTTGAGAATAAATCTGAGATAGAACATTTCTTCAATTAATACTCCATCATCCCATTAAAAATTCTCTCAATTTGATAGATGTGTCCATGAAACCTATAAAAACAATTTTTGAATGGACTTCAATGAAACTATTAAATAAATTCACACATTCACCATGATGAAATCACAACTTAACACTTTTAAAAAATATCTCAAAATATGTTATCCCCCTTAGGATATTTCTTCTAATGATAATAAATATCAATATATAATCCCCTTATATTATATTCTCCCCCTTTGACAAGAAATAAGAGGATAAACAAAAAACAAAATTTATATTTCAAATTTTTCCCATTTGAAAAAAAAAGATCAAAAGACAAGATGATAGAAGAGATATAACACTATACCTTAGAATTTTTATAAGGGATATTGAACAACCATTTCTAACCTCATCCTATCGAATGCATCCTCTATAAATGGTTTGGTGAACACATCATTTATTTTCTATATAGTGTGAATAAATTAAATAGTTAGATCATTTATCTCTAATTTGATGACGTAATATTTGATATTAATGTACTTAGACCTTGACTATTGAATAATATTATTTTAAATTTTATTATCGCATTAGCAAAAGTAATGGTAGCTCTAATTCCACCTTGGAGATTTTACTATATATTTCATCTACATCAAGTGTGTGGTTGCAAGTATTACAACCACATACGTTACCTCGATAGTGCTTGAGGTCACAGAATTCTAATTCTTTTTGCGTTAAAAAACACACCTAACACCAAGAAATGACACTATACTACATATATATTTTTCCTTATTAACAATTCCAACCCAATATGCATCTATATAACCAAATAGATTCAACTCTACTTTTTTATCATGTTTCAACCCAAAATTATTTGTGATTTTTATATATACAAGAATTGTTTTTCCAACTATAGTATGTGATATTATTTTTTTTTGCACATTGAAACATGGAATAAAGAGTAATAGTATAAACTATATATGGACTTGAAGCTATAATTTATAACAAACTCTTAATAAAATTTCAAAATTATCTTTGATCCAATTTATTTCATTACTTATATTTAGAAAACTTGGTTCCTACTAAAATGGGTATAGAAACTGATCTTTAATCCTCCAATACAATTTTTTTAATAAATTTCCTGGCATACTTCTCTTAAGAAATAAATATATGGTATCTCTTTTGAGAGATTTGTAATATAATAAAGCACCTCATCTCACCAAGAATGGACATTACAAAAATATTCTTCATCCCCTTAGTAAATCCATGACAGGAAAATTCATCATTTCCATCAAATAGGATTTCATCTATATAAAATAATAACAATGAGTGATAATTCATTTTCATATTCAATGTAGAGGTCATTTTACACCCTTCCTTTTCAAAATTTCACCTTTTTTAAGTAGGTTTCTAGCTTAGAATACCATGATCTTGGGGATTATTTCATCCTAGATAAAGCATTAATTAACCTAAAAACATGAATGTCATCTTTTCAAAGCAAGAAACCAAAGAGTTTCTCAATATAAATGTAAAGACCTAGATTTTACATGTAATATTTTTAATTATATGGAATTATTACGAGTTTTTGAAAATTAATGGCACATGATTCTGAGTCTTGGTGTTCCCGGAATGAATATTTTAACTTTTTTTAAGGTACGTTCAGTAAATGTGTGAGAGTCATTTTCTAAATTTTGAACTGGTGCTCTGATTAAAAATATGAGGGCACCATTAAATCAATAGCATCAGGATTCTCTTAAAGGAGACTTTACTTTGACCGCAGTAGGTCTGCAGAAAACGTTAAGTTTTGTTAATTTTTAAAATAAATGAAATGAAATAATTTTATTATTTTATTATTTTATTTTCTTTCTTCTCCACCAATGGACAAGTGAAGTGTGGGACCTGTGATGTTTCAAGCCAATAAATGACTTGACCTGCCATACTTAAGTAACGATGTCATTGGGGAATTTTGAAGGTTCCTCATTAATGAGACCCCATTAATTCTCCATGTAGTTACTTACCCTCCCCCTCTCATATTTATATGGAGCTTGGGGAGGGGTATCATCACAACTTCATCAAGAAGCAAAGTGATGAACAAAGTGCTGAGATGCCAAACCCTTGAAGGACGGAGCTGGTTCTGGCGAGTGGTGACAAGCGACCCCAAAACCACAAACTGAAGGATGGCGTATGAGCGGAATCGTTGGAAGATAGTTGTGGAGGACGGCGAAAAATGACCCACCTTCAAGTGTGGACGTTCTCCAACAGACTTATGAGGTAGGGGTTTGATCCTTGTTTTAAATTAAAGTGAATTATATTGAACCCCTCTATCCTTCCTCTTGTTTATGAGCTAACATGGAGGGTGAAGGCCTAATGAACCTGGCCCGAACCCTATGATATCTTGGTATCCTTGAACCTCCATGGAAGATCATCATTGCAGCAGCACCAACCAGCTATGGAGGAGGTAATGCACCGACGCGCACTACAAGAGGAGGTCATGATACAAAGCCACGACGGTTATCAGAACAGCCGGCACCGGCTGGCTGTGGAGGAAGTATGGTGCACCATCGTGCACATACGGTGAGCAGGGGGTCGTGGCTCATAAGCCATGGTGGATGGAGGAGGCATTCGGCACATTGTCCATCCACAAAAGGGGAGGTGGTGCAACCAGCGTGCCACTGGCGAGTGGAAGAGGCAACGTGACCAGCGTGCCACTGGCGAGCAAAAGCTGCGGCCAAAGCTGCAGCGGAGGATTAACCTGTCATGTGTGTTCCACGGCGACTGGGAGGTACACAATTGGAACTGCGATTTCACAAATTGAATGGCCTCCGGGACATTTGGGAGTTCGAAAGACCGAGGGTCCCCCCCCCCCCCCGTGCCAGCTCGGGTGGACAGCGATTGGGTCACCCCTTTGCTGGTCGGGCTGCCCTTGCGGGACACCCCCTTGCGGGACAAGCCATACCTTGGCCTAGCGTGCTGAGACCATGTTGGCCAAGCCCAAACCGGGTCTGGCCCGGTCTGTCCGACCAGGACGGACCGGACCCAGGCCCCACCGGGCCCAGAAACGCTTAAAGGGCCATATCTTGAGAACCAGACGTCTGTTTGATGAACCGTCTGCGGAGTTGGGATCCATGGATCTAAAAGGTACTTTTTGGTATACTCCTCTTGAGTTTTGGATATATTTTTAGTATGACCAGGATAGTTCGAACTCGAATCTAGCCATACCCCTAGAACTAAAACGCTTATAACTCACAGATCGGGCATCCGATTGACGCACCGTCTTTCACGTTGGAAACCTTACGACATGGAGGTCCTATGGGTTACTCATTTTTGGAGATTATTGATGGTCTAGGTAAGATCAATATCTTGAGGGAGGATTCTACATAACTCGAGTGCACCAGGTGCGAGGAATCCAGTGGCTGGCAGTGAGGTGGAGGTTGGAAACGGATCATACAGAGGATATTATCGAGTGATCCTGTGTGGGTCAGCACCGATCCTGTGTGGGTCAGATCCTGTGTGTGTTAGTGCTCAGTGATCCTATGTGGGTTAGTACATATTGATCCTATGTGGGTCAGATCCTTTGTGGTCATTGTAGGGGTCAGTTATATATCAATCATGTGTGGGTCACATCCTGTGTGGGTCATTGAGGCGGTTAGTTACATGTCGATCCAGTGGGGGTTAGATCCTGTGTGGGTCATTGCGAGGATTAGTTACCTATAGATATTCTGTGTTTTAGACTCCGCGTGGTCAGCCGTAGTTCCTCTTGACAAAATAAGATGATCTAGCTTCACGACTAATCATCTGTACTTCTATACTTCACTGAAAACCTGGCTTGATCTGAGATTCTTTTTGAGATGTGTCTATTTCTTTGTGATTCTTAATTGAGATCATGATTTTTGGTTTTCCATTTTGAAATTGTGAGAGACCTTTGGGTGTCTTTGGGTCCCTAATGAGTATTTTTATACTCACCCCTACACAGGTTTCGCTCGCACCTTGTTGTGTCTTGTGCAGACGACGAGCAACTGGGCTGAGGTTTGAGGGAGCTAGGACTAGGAAGTGCGTAGAGGATATGGGTGAACATCGAGTGCTGAGGAGGAAATATGTACCTACCCATTAGTAGGATCCATGGAGGATTACTTAGGGGTTGTTTTTTCTTTTTCAGTTGTACTTGTACCTTTCATTTGGGCTTGTATTCCGGCCCCTTTTCTTTCAGCACTCTTTTACTACAATTGTTTACTTTGTGGTTGCATCTTGTTGCATTATAGTCTATGTTTTTGTATAGGTTTAAAGGAAATTACTTTCTGTTTTAGGGATATGACTTTCTGGTGCTAGTCTCCAGCCATTGGCCTATGGAATGCGGGCTTGGGGTAGTCGAGGCATGGGCCCAAGGGGATGGGCCGTGACAAAGTGGTCTCAGAGGATTCGATTCTACCAAAGAACTAGAACTTAGATCTTTTCTATTTGGTAATAGTGTTAAGTGTTATGAGTGTGGTTTTCGTTATAGGGAATCCATTGTTGGTGTGGTGGCCCAAGTATCCATACACCAGGACCCTGACTTCTGATTTCTAACTCAGTGCACGAAAACACTAATTGCGTGTGTTTTGAAAAATTTTCTTTTGATCTCATAGTTTATCTCGCCAGGTATAACATAATGACTATGGAACACCTGTTTTCTTTCAGGAACTGCCATGTAGACAGCCATCCATGATTCCTGAGAGAGTACGCAATGATGGATCACTAAGCGATGTGGCCTCGGTGCAGGGCCCTCTTACGGCATTATCATATTTGGGTGGTGTACCAGCAGCACCACTACCCATTGGGAAGCTGTTGTCACTTGCCCCACCAGTAGAGGGTGCACGCCGACTGAGTGTGATGAACTTGTTCCAGCTATGGAGGCCTTTGAGGTTTCGAGGTGAGACGGACCCGCAGGCGATTGAGGACTGGCTGGAGGCTGTGGTTAGAGTTTTTCGCTTGGTTGGGACACCAGCTGGCCTTATGGTGATCCTAGCAGCCAGTCTCTTCTAGGAAGCAGTAGGGAGATGGGGGATCTTGATGTTCAAGATACATGACGAGGTGACCCTCATCTAGGTGGACTTCTAGAGCCTTTTGGGGTAGAGTTCATCCCAACGACCTTAATCTCTATCTGTATACATGAGTTGTTGCACCTATAGCAGGGTAGCATGACTTAGGACCAGAACTCAGCGAGGCTCACTGATCTCTCTTGCTACTCCACCAACATGGTACAAGACCCTTTCTTCAGGGCGTGGACCCTTGAGTAGGGTCTCCAATGAAAGATCACAGCTTCAATTCTATCGCTCAACATTCCGATGCAGGCTGGGGTGCTAGAGAGAGCACTTTTTGTTGAGAGCTTCCTATATGAGTAGGCACCGATAGCGAGACCCACCACCAGGCGACACGTAGCAGAGTCATCAGTGTCTAGTAGTAGAAAAATGAAACAGAGGTCCAATAGGACCAGACCTTCTGGTGGACAGCGTTAGGACACAGGGTTGAAGGTGCAGAGCTCGTGGGGAAGAGAAGGTCAAATGAGGGACAGGCAGTGCTACACATGTGGTGAGCAGGGTTACATGGCTCACGATTGCCCGACCCACCATACAGATGACTAGTAGATGGTCGAGGGATCGCCAAGGTAGAGGTAGAGGTTCGAGCGAGGAGGTCCACAGGTGGGAAGACGTGGCAGGGGAGTCGGCCGTGTAGCAGGAAGTGGGAGGCGATTTGAGATTCTACCACCACCACCACCAGGTGGCCCACCCCTACCAAAGGGAGCATGTGGACATAGATGATCTCAGCTCCAGGTAGCAGAGGCCTACGACCGCGGTGCTCTGGAGATGATTATAGGTATGATCTGTGTCTACTCCACCTTAGTTTCAGTACTTATAGACACATGTTCCATTCACTCTTTTATTTCCATGGCCCTCGTTCAGAGCATAGATATTCCATTGGATCCTTTGTCTCGATGCTTAATGATAGAGACTCCTACGGGAGAATATTCGACGATTACACACTGGTTCCGACGGTGTGAGCTTACACTAGGAGGCGAGAGCTTCAGCGGGGATCTCCTAGTAGCGGCATCAAGGCCTTAAGACATCATCTTGGGTATGGACTGGTTATACATAGTCCATGCACAGATTGACTATATTAGGTGCAAAGTGTGGTGTGTCCGCGCAGACGGGAGAAGATTTTTCTTTCACCGGAGAGAAGGGAACCTTTCCAGTAAAGGATGGACATACCCATAGGAGGGTGCATCCAATTACACATCAGTTGGCCGGGCATACACTCGGAGAGGTAGATGTTGAGAGTCCGAACTATCTTGTAGTGGTGGACCAGTATACAGGTGTCTTTCTTGATGATGTTCCAGGACTACCTCCACATAGGGAAGTATACTTCTACATCGGCATGTACCCCAGGATGGCACCGATATCTAAACCAGCATATCGGATGGCTCCCACAGAGCTTCATGAGTTACGGGTAAATTTGGAGGACTATAAGAGAACGGGGTTCATAAGGCCCGGTTTTTCTCCATGGGAAGCCTCAATTTTATACACCAAGATGGCAGATAAGAGTTTGAGACTCTGTGTGTACTATTGGCGCCTGAACTAGGTGACCGTGAAGAACAAGTATCCACATCTAAGAATTTATGATTTTTTGATCAATTGAATGGAGCTTGTTGGTTTTCGATGATAGACCTTAGATCAGGCTATCATAAGCTCAGAGTACGAGATGGGGATGTGCAGAAGATGACCTTCAGATGTCAGTATGAACACTATGAGTTCTTAGTTATGTCGTTTGGCATGACCAATGCCCCAGCAGTGTTCATGGGACTCATGAATAGAATCTTTCACCCATACATTGATCTCTTTGTGGTGGTGTTCATCGACGACATCTTAGTGTACTCAACGGTGAAGGAGGAGCATGCCCATCATCTACAGATAGTTTTGGATACACTCCAAGAGCACCAACTTTATGGTAAGCTCTCGAAGTTCCAGTTCTAGAAACGAGTGGTCCACTTTCTAGGAAACATTATCCCAGAGGATGGATTTTCAATGGATCCAGCGAAGATAGAGGTTGTACTTTCTTGGGAGCCACCCAAGAGTGTGATTGAGGTGCGGAGTTTCCTGGGGTTGGCAGGATACTATCGGATTTTCATTCCTGACTTTTCCAAAGTTTTGGAACCCTTTTCAGCTTTGAAAAAGAAGGGAAATCCCTTCGTATGGATGGAGAGACGCCAGCAGAGTTTTCAAGAGCTGAGGTAGAGACTGACAAGTTCCCCCATGTTAAGGATTCTAGAAGAGGGTGTTGGGTATGTAGTCTACAGAGACGTGTCAAGGACCAGACTTGGGTGTTTCCTAATGTAGGGGTGAGCAGTGATTGCCTATGGCTCACAATAGTTGAGGAAACATGAGCAGAACTATGCTACCCACGACCTAGATTTAGCAGTAGTGGTATTCTCCCTGAAGGTGTGGTGATATTACTTTATGGAAGAGCGTTTTACAGTCTACTATGATCATAAGAGTCTTAGGGATATATTCTCTCAGAATGACCTAAACCCGAGACAGTGGCGATGGATAGTGTTCCTCCAGGATGATGACTTTGAGATAGTCTATACTCCTGGGAAGGGGAACGTGGTAACATATTCACTTAGAAGAAGGTCGAGTCTATAGTTTCTAAGTGAGGTGATAGAGTAGCTAGTCACGTTATAGGTATCCTTTGTGGATAGATATGGAGCATCATACCTCAAGTATATAATAGTTACTCCCCCACTCCGTCAGCGAGTTAGGGAGGCACAACTTGGGAACATTGACTGTGAGACTCGACGTGCCCAGATATCCTCAGGATAAGCACCTAATGGATTTTCTGAAGGTGGGGAGCATGTAATCCTCTTTAGAGGATGTACCATGGTACCAATGGAACTACGAGAGGAGGTGTTGAGTGAGTTCTATACATCCCCTCTGGGGGTAAATCCTAGTGTTTCGAAGATGTATCAGGACCTCCGGCATCAGCACTGGTGACCAGAGAAGAATAAGGCTATAGTGGAGTTTATTTCCCGATTCCTCACTTGTCAGCAAGTGAAGGTCGAGCATCAACTTCCAGCAGGCTTATCATGGCCACTAGAGGTGCCAATGTGGAAGTGGGATAAGATATCCATAGACTTTGTGACATGGCTTCCACATATATCTAGGGGACATGATTCTATCTGAGTGATCATTGACAGACTCACCAAGTCATCCCACTTTCTACCCATCCGAGAGCAGGGATCAGTAGAGGGCTTGGGATGCCTCTACGTACATGAGATTTTCTGACTTCATGCAGTGCCATCAACGATCATCTCTGGACGTAATGCACATTTTATATCCCATATGTGGAAGTGATTACAGGAGTCATTTGGGACTCAGCTACATTTGAGCACCGCCTTTAATCCTCATACAGATGGTTAGATGGAGCGGACTATTCAAACGCTGGAGGACATGCTTTGTACATGCCATCTAGATTTTGGCCACAGTTGGGAGGATCACTTTCCCTTGGTGGAGTTTGCATAAAAAAACAATTATCACTCCACCATTGGTATGGCACCATTCGAGGCCTTGTATGGTCAAACTTTCAGATCACCTCTATGCTGGATAGACCTAGGGGAGTCAGCACTTATGGGTCCAGAATTGGTACGAGCTACCACTAAGAAGGTGCAGATCATCCAGGAGCGGATGAAGATTGCACGGAGTAGACAGAAGTCTTATACTGACAGAAGATGGACACTTTTGGAGTTTCAGGAGGGGGACCAAGTATTCTTGTGGGTCTCCCCTCAGTTTGGACTATGAAGATTTGTCCGAGGTAGCAAGTTCTCACTGAGGTTTATCGGACCATTTCTGATACTTCGGAGGATAGGCGAGGTGGGATACCGCTTGTCACTTCCACCTAGTTGGAGAGGGTTCCTGACGTTTTCCATGTATCCTAGCTGAGGAGACAGGTGCACGACCCATCTCACATCATCCACCGCACTGAGATGGACTTAGATGATGGGGTGATGTTTACAGAGGTTCTAGTAGAGATTAAGGATCGATAGGATCGATTCCTGCATGGGTGGTTGATACCTCTAGTGTGCATTCGCTGGCAGCATGGGAACCTCCAGGAGAGCACTTGGGAGCAGGAGGATCAGATTCATGATCAGTATCCCCATTTGTTTCCTTAGTATATGATGTGTCTTTTGGGGATGAAAATCCCTAAGGTGGGGATAATATAAAGACCTAGATTTTCCATGTAAATTTTTTTAATTATATGAAATTATTATGAGTCTATGAAAATTGATGGTGTGTGATTCTGAGGCCTATTGTTCCCAGAATTAATTTCTAAAAAAAAATTATGGTACGTTTAGTAAACTCATGATTGGAATTTTATAACTTTTGAATTGGTGCTTAGATTAAAAATATCATGGAATCGTTGAATCTGTAGCACCGTGATTCGTTTAAGGGAGACATTACATTGACCACAGTAGGTCGGGAGAAAAAGTTATGTTTTGTGACTTTTTAAAAGAAATGAAATAAAATTATTTTATTATTTTATTATTTTATTTTATTTCTTCTCCACTAACGGAAAAGTAGAGTGTGGGACCCGTGATGTGTCAAGCCAATAAATGGCTTGACCTATCAATCTTAAGTAATGACATCATTGGGGATTAGGAAGGTTCCTAATTAATGAGACCACATTAATTCCCAACGTCATTTCTTACCCTCCCCCTCTTCTATTTATATAGAGATTGGGGAGGGGTACAGTCACAACTTCACCAAGTAGCGAAGTTCTGACAAAGTGCTGAGATGCCAAACCCTTTGAGGACGGAGCCGGTTCCGGCGAGTGGTGACGAGCGACACTGAAACCACAAACCGAAGGACGAAGTATGAGCGGCATCATAGGAAGCTAGTTCTGGGGGATGGTGAGTACCGACCCACCTTCAAGTGTGGATGTCATCCAAAGGATTTATGAGGTAGGGGTTTGATCCTTGTTTTAAATTCATGAGAATTATATTAAACCCCTCTATCCTTCTTCTTGTTTATGAGCAAACGTGGAGGTTGAGGGCCTAGCGAACCCGGACTGAACCCTCTGATATCTTGCTATCCTTGCACCTCCATGGAAGACCATCGGTGCGGTGGTACCAACTGGCTATGAAGGAGGCAGCGCGCCAACATGCGCTGGAAGAGGAGTTCACGACATAAAGCTTCAGCGTTCATCGGAACGGCCAGAACTGGTCGGCCGTGGAGGAAGTGTGGCACGCTGTCGCGCACCACCGGTGAGAAGGGTTCCATGGTTCATCAGCCACAATGGATAGAGGAGGTAAATGGAACATTGTCTGGATGCGGAGGGGGAGGCGGCATGACCAACATGCCTCCAGCGAGAAAAAGTCGCGGCCGAAGCCACGGCGGAGGAGGAACCTGCCACACGGGTTCCACAATGACCGGGTGACACCCACGTGGTGCCACCAATTCGCAAACCGATGGGCCTTTAGGCCATTCATATGTTCGGGATATCGGGGTCACCCCCCCCCCCCTGCCAGCTCGGGCGGACAGCGGCCGGGCCGCCCCCTTGCGGGGCATGCCCTACACGGTCGGGCTGCCCCCTTGTGGGCTACGCCCTACGCGGATCAGGCCTCCCCCTTGCAGGTCATGTCCAACGCGGGTCAGGCCACCCCCTTAAAGTTCACGCCCTACATGGGTTGGGCTGGACCTCGGCCTAGCAGCCCGAGCCCTCCACGGCCCAGCCCAGGCCGGGTCGGGTCGGACCGGACCAGGGCCCAACCGGGTCCAGAAACACTTAAAGGGCCATATCTTGAGAACTGAACATCCTTTTTACAAACCGTCTATGAATTTGGGATCCTTGGATCGAGATAGTCCTTTTTGGTAAAATACTCTTGAGTTTTGGAGAAATTTAGAGTACGGCTGGGTTGGATCGAACCCGAATCTGACCAGGCCCCCTGAACTAAAACACTTATAACTCACAGATCGAGCGTCTGATTGACGCATATTCTGTCAAGTTGGAACCCTTATGACATGGCGGTCCTTTGGGTTACTCCCTTGTGGAGCTTAGTGAGGGTCGAGGTACGAACAATATCTCGATGGCAGATTCTATAGAACTCGAGTGCACCAGGTGTAAGGAATCCAGTGGTTGGCAGTGAGGTGGATGTTGGAGATAGATCATATGAAGGATAGTACTGAGAGATCCCATGTGGGTCATCACCGATCCTGTGTGGGTCAGATCTTGTGTGGGTTAGCGCTCAGCGATGCTGTGAGGTTCAGCGCATACCGATCCTATGTGCATCAGATCCTGTGTGGGTCAGCACTCAACGATCCTATGTGGGTCAGCGCATACGGATCCTGTGTGGGTCAGATTCTGTGTGGACCATTACAGGGGTTAGTTACCTATCCATCCTATTTGGGTCAGACTCCATATGGTCAGCAGCAGTTCCCCTTGATAGAATAAGATGCTCTAGCTTCACCACTAATCATTTGTACTTCTAAACTTCACTGAAAACCTAGTTTGAGATGAGACTCTTTTTGAGATGTGTCTATTTCTTTGTACTTCGGGATTGAGATCATTCTTTTTGGTTTTCCATTGTGAAATTCTAAGATACCTTCCAGGTTCTTGGGGTCCCTACTAGTTATTTTTATATTTACCCCTGCACGGGCTTTGCCAGCCCCTTATTCTGTCTTGTGGAGATGAAGAACAGTTGGGCTAAGGTTTGAGGGAGTTGGGACTAGGTAGTACGTGGAGGATACATGTGGACATGGAGTGATGAGGAGGCGATCTATACCTGACCTTCAGGTAGGATCCTCGGAGGACGGACCAGGGGTTGCTTCTCTTTTTTAGTTTCACTTGTACCTTTGAGTTGGGTTTGTATTCTGGACCCTTTACTTTCATCACTCTATTAGTACAGTAGTTTACTTCATGGTTTCATCTTGTTGCATTCTATTCTGTGTGTTTGTACTGTTTTAAATTCAATGCCTTCTCATTTTAGGGATACTCCTTTCTGATTCTAGTCTCCAACCCTTGGCCTATGGATGGCGGGCCTAGGGTAGTCATAGCATGGGCCCTAGGGTATTGTTCGTGACAATAAACCTCCTTATTCATATCACCATTGAGGAAGGTAGAAATGAAATCCATTTGAAATATATTTTATTATATTTGTACAACAATAAAAATAAACATTCTCATGGTTTCAAGGATAGAAAATGGTGCAAAGGTTTCATCAAAATACACTCTTTTAACCAGCGAATATCCTTTATACCCAATTATTTTTTTTATTTTTAATAACTTAACCTTTTCCATTAAACTTGTTTTGAAATACCCATATAGTTCATATGATATTATTGTCTTCAGGTTTGGGCACCAAATACCATGTATCATTCTTCTCTATCTAGTCTAATCTTCATTCATAGCATCAACCCATTATTGATGCTCAAAATCTTCTTCAATATCACTTGGTTCAGCTTGTAAAAACAATGATGTATGTGATTTTTTCATCAAGGTTATCTTGGTTTGAACTTTTTATACTTGATATATAATGATTTTTGAGACCTCCACCAATATTCTTAACCTTGGATGAGATGAGTGGGGTTGCTCTTCATCAATTGAGTTAGGTAAATATTCATCTTTAACATGAAATTATTTAAAAATTTTACCATTTTTTGAAACTTCATACTACTATTCAATCAAAATAGATTCATCTTCATCACTTATAGAACTTGTTTTTTCATTTTCGTCATCATTATAAGAATTTTTTAACATTATAACATTAGTAGTATCACCATTTTTTTCTTTCTTAATCATGGTTCCATAGATGTCAGCATGAATAAGCTATAAGGGTTAAGATGTATGAATCTCAACTTTCATATCTGAATAATTATTAATCTATCCTTATAGAATATAGATCATATACAGTTGCTTCATCTATTTATCTTATGAATTTCATGAACAATTTATCTCTGTGTAAGCTTGTGCATGATCATTTGGAAAATATAGTTATACCTTCTATGCCACTGTTTTTTTTATTATTTCACACTTAAGTAGCATGAATTTTGAGCATCTCCTACTTGAAATAAGTTCCCCTTTGTTATACTCTTTTAATTATCCTTCCATATTCAATAATTTTCACTAGGAAAGAATTTTTTCTGAATATCACCCCATTCGCTTCATCGTAGTGTTGAGAAACACTTAATGGGTTGTGTTTCTGGAAATAAATAAATATGGAATTCTTTAACTCAAGATTTTCTTTTCCAATCATATCTGAACCAACTCCTTTTATTTCAAGTGACACATCATTCCCAAAGGTCATTCATACCACCTTTAATTCTTCAATATTCTTCAAAAACATCAAGTATCCTATCATATTTTGATGAACATCCACTATATAATGTGCATGGGCATTCCCCTTTTGAATCCTTGAGTGAAAATTTTAGAAATAGTGTCACTTCATTACCATTGAATTTTATTTTTTGAGGATTTTTATAATTTTAATTTATACTCTTTTGGGTTGATTTAAGGATGAGACATTAATTTTTATGGTGAATTACATAAACACATCTTCCATATACTTCATAAAGAACTTGATACTGATTCTATAAATTTTCTCCAAAATTTTATGCTTTCCTCTGAACATATCTTATTTGTGCGGGCTGAATCCCCCTTAATTTTTTCCTATTTAACCTTCTGGATTCATGTTAATATTGATGGTTTGACCAAAAAATTATTATTCTATGTTTTAAGCCTTTACAATACTTATGGTATCCAAAAATGAAAAAAAAATTATGTAATCGGTTTATTGTCTAGAATTTATCATTAGATTCCTTCCCTCCTTTTACTAAAATTTTTTTATTCTTTTTGTGAACCAAAATTATATTTATTTTCTAAAATATTCTTCTTTATATTATTTAATTCATTAAAATATTTGTTTTTTCCATTTGTATATTTTTTTGAGTTAAAATTTAGGTTCCTAGAATTTCCAGACTTCTATAATTCACCTGATTTATCCAAAAACATGGTCTTATTAACTTACTTTTTATTATCATACTTATCACAATTTTTTTATAAATATTTTCACCTTTTAGGGTGATTTTGGATGATTTTGAAAAACCCATTCCTTCTTTTAACATTCCCGAATTTTTTAATGTAATATTCGAAATTAGATTTAGATTTTTTTTTATTTCTTCTTCAAATTTTACCAGTTTATATTGAGAAATTACAATCTCCCTATCCTTATCATTAATTTTATCTTACTTATTGATGTTCAAAGTCTTTTTATCATAAAGAAACTTATTTAGATCAAAAATTATTTTTCTTCAACATGTTGATATTCCTTATCATTAATAAGTTGGTCATCCTTTTTTAGCTTCATGTTATCTTTTTCAAACATTAAAATTTTTTAAAGACATTGTTTCAACTATCTATTAAACCTAAACTCAATATTATTTTCTTCACCTTCACTTACATAGTCATTACTTTCTTCACTAGTTAAATTTTCATTATTTACCTTAATAATAAGTAGCTTATCATCAACTTCATCGGTTGAAGTCTCAACTTCATATTCACCTTTAATTTTATCACTTTATTCACACATAGATAACAATTTTATTATTTTATATTTAAATAACTTCAAACCATTCCTTTTTTAAGTATTATTTTACTTTTCAACCCTATTTTTCTATGGCCTTCTTGGTCTTTCATCTTATTCATCACTAGATTCATCTTTATTAGGTTTTGGAAATTTTTCCACAAAGTGTTAAATAACTCCAAGCATAATGTATCTGTCTGAAATATTCCCCTTGTATATTCTTATTCCCATTTTCATCTCTCTAGAGAAAAGTTTCATAAGATCATAAAACTTATCATTTACTTATTATCAGTCAAAACATCTAATTTCACCATATTCATATTTATTCATTACTTTATCATTCTTTATGGCTATAAAAGAGATTTATTTTAGTGTCTTACCCTTCTTATTGGTATAATTGTCCTTCCTTATCTCATAATATATGAGAATACTATATAGATCATCAATATGAAGTGTATCATGGTTTATATCTTCTAGTTCTAAGACTTTATCATCAAAATTATCTTGAATTATGCACAAAAACCTTTCATCCATAGTATAATCTTTCAACTTCTCACAAAAACTTCTAATAGTGTTCACTATTTCATTATCTCCTTTGAAAAAATCATTTATATATTCAACATCCTTTGTCTTAAAATATTTATATTTTAATCTCTAAATATAAATATTTTCTCACTTCACATTGGTGTTTCCTTTATAAATGTTTTAAATTTATGCTAAAAACATTTAGTTATCTTTATCCCTTTCACTTCTAGAAATTATTTCTCAGATAAAGAAGATAGTATAGTATTTCAAACATTCCCATAATTCTAAATATTATTTCTATCATTTTCTATCACGGAATATCCTTCAACATGAGGAGTGAATCCATCGATTATAGCCTCCAAAACATCTAAACATAATGATAAGAGATAAAACTTCCAAATGGTATAATTATTCTAATAAAAAAAATAAATGCCATTTTTATTCACTGAATTATATTTGCACATAATTCAAGGAAAAAAACATAGTGACTAAAAAATTAATCATATAGAAAAACCTTTACTTCAGTATTCAATGAATAGTGAGGAAGTTGAAGGGAACCTCAATATGATACCAATTTAAATTCCACTCATGGTGTTAGTGAAATCACTAAGACGGTGTGAGAATGTGATTGAAAAGTATTTAAAATTTACCTTTTAAAAAAATCATTGTTGGTTAGAATAATTAACTTCACTATTAAAACACACCCACATGCTCACATAGACAAAGAACTTTAAAATTAATAAGGTTCACTACTCAAAAATAGTAGTTGATCCTTAAAATGACCTATAAACACCTAATATCATATTATAAACCCCAAATAATTTATGGTATATCTCTTTTTAAATAAATTTAATTTCTTTAATAGCTTGTGTTTCATGAAACACTCATTTCAAACGAACTATGATCTACTATTATATGATTGTTATAACCTAGTTGTTAAATTGGTAGGTATAAATTTAAGTAAATAAATTTTGAAAAATATATGGTTTATAAATTTATAGAACAAATTCATTATTTACAAATTTATTAGAAATAAAAATTTTAAAAAAACTTTTTTTCTGAAAAACTATTTTTGTTCAAGAAATATATTTATATGATAATAAATTTAATTAGTCACTATTGGTGAATTATTTTAAATAAATTTTTATATTATATTCTCAATAAAAAAATTTAACATTCATATAAAAATTTCATTATGCATGGAATAAGAATAAATCAGGTTTTATTCTTAAAAATTGAATTTTCTAAAATACGTTTTTATCGCATTTTGCATTCCTATTTTAAAATTAATTTATTCTACTTATAAGAATTGATTTTTATTTAACGGATTACATATTTTTATTCATGAGGCTCAACTTTTTTAAATAGGTCTCTTTTATTTTAAGAAATTATGAATAGTAACCATTGTAAATTTTATCACCTCAATAAAGGGAAAATGGGGATAATCTAGGGTAAAACTAAGTGATAATGTCGTAATATTTCATAAAAATTCTTATAGGATTAATTTAATTCTACCCTTAACACCTTAGTCTCAAAAGTTAAATTTTTAGTGGATACTTGTCCTTGAAAATGACTTATATATTATCTAAATAAAAGATAGTTACAAATTGTCACATTTTTTTAATATCAATTATGTGTCTACATAGGGACAAAATAAAGATATGAACAAAAATAAATGTTTATTTTGATCTTAATGAAATTATTTTCATTATATAAATTTATTTTTAATTTTTATAAATTATATATTGACCTTAAATACTTGTGAAATGATAATACAATATTTATTTAATTGACATAAAATAAAATTAATGATTTTAAAAATATTAATTTTTATATAATTTGAATGTGTTAATGTGTACAACGAATTTTATAGATCTATATGAAATAATAGATATTTTTTAAATCATTATATTCGAATTCCATAAATGTATTTATGTATTTGAAGTCCAATTAAATAAATATTTTCAAACATGAAAAAAATTATATTTTATCAAAATAATATTTTATTAAATTATTTAAAAATAATAAAAATTTTAAATAAGACAATATTGATATTATATCATCTAAAATTTCATAAATTTACAATTTATTGTCCAATTTTAACCTTATATGTAAAAATTACAACTCTTTAATATGGAAAAAGTTGTTGTCATATTTAAAATTAAAATTGATTAACTAAGGGTTAATCTAAATGATAAGGTTTAAAATGATGACAAATTTTGTATAATGTATATTTTTTTAAGTTATTAGAAACCTATACAACCTTATATTTATATACCTTTCTATTTTAAAGATTTTTCATGATAATTAATTTATTATAATTTAATCTTTTAAGAAATTCAAAAGTTCCCCTCAACTAAATTATAGAAGGGCACCTCCTTTCTCACTTATTCAAACCAAATTAATCCATATAGCTCAAAAAATCCCTACCCATTTCTCTTATAAACATACTTATCCAAGTTTTTGAGGTTTTGGTCTCCCTAAAAGACCAACCTTAAGTCCCTTAATAAAATATCTAAAGAAGATCTCTCGAAGAAGTGGTAACTATCATACCCAAACTCTTTCAATTTATTCCTTATTATACCTATTATAAATATATGGAAGTTATCATAAAATAATAAATTCATTTTCCAAAATATAATTAAATGTTATTATAATTATGAAATCACCATTACACAGCCTCTTTCCCATCAAATGGGAAGTGAAAGTATCACTCATTCATAGATACCACTACCATATCCACATAACGATACAATTCATTTTTCATTACCATATTTTATTTATGGTAATTGAGATAGATTGAATATTTATATATTATATTTATAAAATAATTATATTTATCAAATAATAAAATCATATCTACCTTCTTACCTTCAAAACCATTTGTAAATGATAACATCGCTCGTACATATGTGTGGACTACCACCTCCATGAAGTTTTATGATTCATTTTTCATTTATATTTTACTTCGATGGTAATAAGGATGTATTTTATGAATATATATGATTTTTTTGATATAATCATGATTCTATAAATGATAATTATGATTTAACATTCTTTAATTCCATCCGTAGAATAATAAAAACAATGTTTATGTGTATGTATGGTCTACCATCTCCATGAACGTTGTAATAAATTTTTATATCTATAACTTTAATGGATAACTTTTAATAAATATATAATGAATATATATGATATTTATATCATTATTAACATTCTTGATATTGGGTAATATTTTTCTTCTATATCCATATTTTCTATACAAAAATTTAAATAATATTTTTAATACTCTTTTATTATTTTTTAAAGTTATTTTTACCCATTTTTTATTTCTTACAAAATGGTTTGAAAGGAATCGTCTTATCATTTTATAAACTAGGTTTTACTTTTCTAAAAAAAAGTGTGAAAGGAATATTTTTTAAATTATATGGCATGAAAATATTTTCCCACCTTTATGAATAATATTTTATTTGAATCTTCCTTGAAAATTTTTCAAGGTTTTTTATATAAAATCATTTCCTTCATAATTGTGTAGTTTTTTAAAAATAACTGATTTTCAAAGTGAAAAGTCTATTTTATTCAATATTTTTTTAAAGAAATTCTATGGTATTTTTATTCATCATTAATAAAAACCAATATTTTACTCAAGCTACACTTGGGATATGTTATGATGATATCATCCTTATTATTTCTTCAGATGGTTTATAATCTATTTGATTGAGGATATACTATTTTCAAATCATTCAACATATTAATTTGTATGGTTAATAGTTATGTTTATTGATTGGGGAAATTATTAACATTTAGTATGTTAGTTTAAATATGAATGTTTATGTTGATTATGTTTCACCCCTTTCATATAAGGAATGAATTGGACTTAGTAAGTGATGGAAGGTGGACACTATAGCCCCTAGATGCATCGGTAGGTTTCATGAGACAAAGTAACTTAGTTATTATATGATTCCTTTCCCATTTATGAAATATGTATTTTCATGAGGCCTTGAAAATATATTTATGATGTTTGGAATAATTTATTTCCCTTCATTATGTAATTATTTATTGATTTACATGTGATTATTCGATTAGTTATGTTATCCATGGTTAAGTTTTTAGCTCATGTGATTATGTAATTTTTTGATTTCCATTTATTTCTTTCCAAATTATTTATTCCTTGTTTATATTTCATTATATTCATACCCTTGCTGAGAATCTGATCTCACCCTTTTTCTTCTGTTTAATTTTTCCCAGGACACCAAGAAGTATATTATGATAGATATATAGGGATAATCTAGGATAATAATGTTGTTCTCAAATGAAATAATATGTTGTATTTTATGTTCTCAATTATAATGTAAGTTTAGAGTATGTATCTAGTCTTCCAAGAAAACTAAACTATTTTTTCCTTTGGTATGTGATTATTTATACCTAATACAAATGTAATTAAGTAACCACTAACTCTAGGCTACTAGGATATGAGCCTTTATAGTGGGTATTAGACAAATTTTATTAGAAACCCTGGGAACTAGATTCAAGAAAACCTATATTAGGTAAATTTAACCCTATAATGGACTTTGATAATATTCCAAAAGAAACCAGGCTCATGATTTTCAGATTATTTATACAATTTTCAATTTATGTTAAATATTTCACTAGTTTTGAAATTATACATTCTGATTTTTAATCTAATCTAGTGTGTTACATTGTTTATAAATAGATCCTAATATAAGAAATGAAAACCATATCAATTCACATAATCCATATAGGGATTGAACTCATTGGAAAAATAATTTAACCAGAGTTGGAGATGTAACTATAGTAGGATCTAAAAAAATATAACTATATTGGGATAGTTGACTCAGTTTATTATTAGTAACAATAAAAATATGGAAAATCATTCTGATCCAAAATTTAGTGTAACAATGTTAGACCACTTCATGCATTAAAAAATTATATCATTCAATAGGACTAAAAATCCATTTATTAGTGAGAAATAGATAAGTTTCTTAGAGAATATAATTATCTCTTTGGGTTATAATGAAAGGTAGAAGATGTTCATGGAAGATTCTCATCTCTCAGGAGATGAAGATCAATGGTGGTCATTTATTCAAAATACTAAATAAGAGGAAGAAAAATAAAACATGAAATCAAAGGATTTAAAGGATCTTTTTTTGGAAAAATATTTTCCTCACAATCAACAAGAAGATATGGATAGGAAATTCTTGAGTCTAATACAAAATAAGGATATGAATGAATCTAATTGTGAATACAAATTTTCAAGGTTATCATAGAATTCCATGTACAATATACATACTCTAAATAGAATGATTTACAATTTTTTTAATGAACCTAAGCCAATTAATCAAAGGGAACTAGTCTCTGAAACATTCTCATCATATGAGGATATAATATTATGTGCTATCAAGATAGAGAAATAATTCTCTATGTCATATGGATTTGAAGGAAATAATGATGAGAATAGGGCTATGGAGTACTCCAAAAAAGTAAATAAGAAAAATGGTAAGAAGGTAAGGATGGAATTTCCAAATTGTAAAAAATATGGAAATAAACATCATGGAACATGATTATTCAGATTATGAGTTTTCTATATGTTTAGAGAAAAGGGTCATCGGGACTGTGATTTTATGGTTAATAAATAATCCATCAATGTTCAATGCTTCATATGTTAGTTTATGGGACAATATTCCAAATATTATCCTAGGAATCAATGGTATCTTTTCCCAAACAATTCCAAGGGAGAAAGGGAAAGCTTATTTGGTCAAAATAGCTGAGTTTGAAGTTCTTAATGATATAGTAGAAGGTACTTTAATCATATATGTAAATTTATCTAATGAATTATTTGATTCTAGAGCATCATACTCTTTTATATCTTCCCAATTTTCCAAAAAATAAAAAATTTCCATTCACCTTAAGAAGGGATTCATCAGTTAAAAATCTTAGTGGAAACCTCACTACAGTAAAGATGTGTTAAGAAGTTCCTATTATGACATATAAACATGCTTCATTTTATGGTTTTATTATCATAACATTGGTTGAATTTGATATAATACTTGTTATATACTATATTTAAAAATATAATGTAAAAAACATTTGGGATTAGAAGGAAATTGTGATTTGTGATGAATATAGGGAATTATTTATCTTTATAGGGGAGTCTTCATCATCTAAGTCATATCTAGATCCACCTCTAATATCTCTTTTAATTAGATTCTTATAGAATAAGTGGATGAACAACCTATATATGAAAAAGGTAATCTTAAAATTGAGGATGTACTTATTTTATATGAATACATTTATGTATTTCCTGAGTAATTTCATAGATATCCACTAGAGTGGGAGGTTTATTTTTTTAATTTATTTAATATCTGGTGAAAGAACTATATTAAAGACTCCCTATAAAAATGGAAACTATTCAGTTAGTGGAGTTGAAGAAACAACTATAGTATTTTAGTGGTAAGGGATTTATAAACCCTATTGTTGCATCTTGGGGAGCCCCTATTCTTTTCATTAAGAAGAAAGATGGATTTATGAGGTTGTGCATTTATTATAGGGAAATAAATGCAATTATAATAAAGAAAAATTATCATCTTCCACACATTGATTACATATTCAACCAACTTCACAAAGCCCAATATTTTTCAAAAATTGAACCTAATTTTTTATATTATCAATTGAAAGTAAATAAGGAATATATTCTGAATTCATCATTTCAAATGAGGTTTAGACATTACGAGTTTATAATAATAACATTTGGACTGACTAATGAACCCTATATTTTTTATGGATATAATGAACATAGTATTCAAGGAATATCTTGATAATTTTTTTGTGGTATTTATTGATAATATCATGGTGTACTCCAAGAAATATTAGTAACAAGAGAATAATTTCCATATCATTATTGATACTCTTAAAAGAAAAGTTTTACATGGGAAATTTAGAAATTTTGAATTCTATATTTTAAAAAAAATCTTGGAAATATTGCGTACAAGTATGGAATATCAATTGATATTATGAAGAAAAAGACATTCCAAGAATGGCTTATACCAATTAACATGATCTAGGTATATGGTTTCATTGGTTTGGAAGGTTACTATCGGTGATTTTTTCAAAATATTCCCTAATTAGTTAACCCATTAAATAAGCTTACTTATAAAGGGGTTAATTTTATTTCGAAAAATAAATTTGAATAATTTTTTTAAGAATTTAAGAGGATATTATTGAATGCTATGATCTTGGATCTACCATCAGGAAATGGTGGATTTGTGATATATAGTGATGCGTCGATGATGGGACATGGTTGTGTCATTTTGGAGAATGATATAGTTATTTCATATGCATAAAGGTAGTTAAAAACTCATGAAAAAACTATCTAACCCATGATCTTGAGTTTGAAACTATAATATTTACTCTGAATATATGGATATAATATCTATATGGTGTAAGATGTGAGATAAATATAGATCACAAGAGTTATAAACACATCTTCTCATAGAAATAACTTAACATAAGGTAAAGCTGATGGCGTGAGCTACTCAATTATTTTTATTTCTCAATGTAATACCACTTAGGGAAGTAAAATAAGGAATTATATACATTGGTCAGGAAGGATCATGAAGTTATGAAAAAAAAATTAGTATTGATAGGGATCTTGTTTTCATGGATCTATTAAAGATGGATATGATAATTATTATGGAATAGGAAACATCACTCTTTTTCCAAATTATTTCCAATACATCATTATTAGAAAAGATAAAAAATATCATTCATGTGATTAGAATTTTCAAAAGAAAATTAAAGTTGTGAATGATGGGAAATTGGAAGACTTTTATATGAAGATGGATTTATAAAATTAAAAAGGAGGATATGTGTTCCATATATACTGAATCTGAAAATGTAATTATTGGATGATTCTTATAGTTTAAATTTCTATATACACCATAGTAACACCAAGATGTATAGGGATTTGAAGGAATATTTCTGGTGGGATAATATGAAATATGAAGTTTTTGCTTATATGTCAAGATGTTTTGTTTTTCAATAACTGGAGGATGATAGAAAACATCTTATAGGATTCATGAAACCTATACCTATTCCTACATGGAAATGGTATTACATCCCTATTGAATTCTTCACTAGATTACCAAAGACTCCAAGAATTAATGATGTGATATAGGTTATTGTTGATCGACTTACCAAATCTTCACATTTCCTCTCTATAAGATAATATTTTCCAATAGATCTCCATGAAAAGCTCAATATTAAAGAAGTTTTAATACTTAATAGTGCACCTATTTAAATTGTGACTGGTCATGATCCACTATTAAAATTGAAATTATATAAAAATATTCAAAATAATCTTGATGTTGAGCTTCATTTGAGAACCTATTGTCACCCTCAAATTGATGGGAAATTAGAATGTGTTATCCAAGAATTAGATGATATTTTGAGGGCATACTCACATTAATTTCATAGAATATGGGATAAGTATTTACCTTTGGTAGAATTCTCATATAATAGTAGCTTTCATTCAAGTATTCAAATGTCACCATATGAAACTTCATATGGAAAGATATTTTGTACACCAACATGTTAGGATGAAGTTGGTGAAAGGAATGGTTTATACCCAGAACTTGTAGAAGAATCAACTTTAATGGTAAAAACTATTCAAACCCATATTAAATTATCTTAAAGTAGGAAAAAGGGCTATACCGATAATCAGAGGAAATATTTTTAATTTTAAGTAGGATGTCATATTTTTTTGAAGGTATCTAGTGGAATGGTTTTATAATATTTTGTAAGAAATGAAAAATGAGTCTCAAGTAAATCATGAATTTTGAAATCATAGAAATAATTGTAGTCGTTTCTTACTGTTTGGAAATGCCACCTATCCTTTCTAAAGTACAGTACGTGTTCTGTATCTCTTTTTTAAGGAAGTACATTCCAGAGTTGACTCATTTTTTCACTTTTAAATAAATAGAATTGGAACCTTATTTATCTTACTATAAATATTCTATCCGTATTTTTCACACTATAGAACAATTTTTGATGAATCGGATGACTCTATATGTAAAGGTGCTTTTAAAAATTCATAAGATAAAAGACGTGATGTGGGAACCTAAGGAAATTATGATGAAGAACTGCCCAAATCTATTTATGAAGTGAAAATATAAAAATATTAAGAAGTAATTTTTTTATGTAGGGAAGGATGTAACGGCCCAATATTTTATAATATGTCTTTTTAAAAAAAATATAATCTCTTTGATATCTTGTGTTACATGCAACATAAATTTCAAATGAACCTAGATATATTATTATGTGATTGTTATAACCTAGCTATTAAATTGGGAGGTATAAATAGAAATAAATAAATTTTTAAAAATATATGGTTTATAATTTTATATAATAAATTCATTTTTTATCAATAGATTATAAATAAAAATTAAAAAATATATATATTAAAAAAAGTTTTTTTTGAAAAAAAAAATATTTTTGTGTACACAATATACATATCATAATAAATTGAGTTATTCAATATTAGTGACTGATTTTAATGAAATTTATATATTATATGCTCAATATAATTTTTTAACATTCATATAATATTTTTACTTTTCATGGGATAAAAATAAATCCATTTTTATTCTTAAAAACTTCATTTTCTAAAATGTGTTTTTTATCATGTTTGGGTAATTATATTAAAAATAATTTTTTATAATTATAGGTATTTTTTTGATTAAATTGATTCCATAATTTTAATCATGAGGCTAAAATTTAGTAAATAGGTCTCTTTTATTTTTAGATAATGTGAATAGTAACCATCGAAAATTTTATCACCTTGGTAAAGGGTAAATTAAGATAATTGAGGTTAAAACTAAGTGATAATGCCATAATTTTTCATACAAATTTTTATTGGATGAATTTAATTATTTTATTAAAACCTTAGGCTCTAAATTAAGTTTTTTAATAGACACTTTTCCATGAAAATGACTTATATATTATTTAAATCAAATATAGTTACAAAATATCACTCTTTTATTAATATATCTTATATGCCCACATAGAGAAAAAAGTAATATATGAAAGAAAATAAATTTATATTTTCAGATTAATTAAATTATTTTCATTATATAAATTTATTTTTAATTTTTATAAATTGTATAATTACATTAAATGCATGTGTAATGATAATACAATATTTATTCAATTAACATAAAAATAAAATAAATAATTTCAAAAAATATATATATAATTTAAATTATTTAATATGTAAACAGTATCTTATAGATATATATTACATACTATATAGGTTTTAAATAATTATATTTTTATTCCATCTTTTTATTGATGTATTTTAATTCAGATTAAATAAATAACGTCTAAATTGAAAAAAATGATATTTTATCAAAATAATATTTAATTAATTTATTTAAAAACAATAAAATATTTAAATAGGATAATTTGGTTATTATATGGTCTAAAATGTTATAAATTTTCCAATAATGTTCCAATTTTAACATTATATATATAACTTACAACTCTTGAATATGGAAAACATTGTTACAATAGTTAAAATTAAAATTGTTTAACTAAGAGTTAATCAAAATGATAAGGTTTAAAATGAAACCAAAACTTGTCCAAAATATAATTTTTTATGTAATTACAACCCTATAATACCTTATCTTCTAATATATTTCTATTTTGAAAAAAAAATCATGATAATTAATTTATTATAATTTAATTTTTTGAGAAATTCCAAAAAGTTCCCCTCACCTCAATTATAAAAGGTAACCTCCTCCCTCACTTCTTCACACCACATTGAGCCCTATAGATATACCAATACCTAACCATTTCCCTTATAAATATACTTATAAAATTTATTGAGGTTCCACTCTCAGTGAAATACCAACCTTAAGTCCCTTAAGAAAAGATCAAAAGAATGTCTCCCAATGAAGAGGTAATTGTCTTACCCGACCTCTTTCAATTTATTACTTCTTATACATCTTATAAACATCTGGAAGCTATAATAAAATAATAAATTAAATATAATCAATATATTTAAATTTTATTATAATTATTAAACCACCATTACCCACCCTCTCTCCCATCAAATGGGAAGCAAAAGCATCGCTCGTACGTATGTACAGCTTACTGTCTCTATGTAGCGATACAATTCATTTTTAATAAACATATTTTATTGATGGAAACTACTAAAGTGTTAATATGTGTATATGATATTTATAAGAAAATTATAATTCTTAAATAATAAAATCATATCTAAATTCTTTCCTTCCAAACCGTTGGTAAATGATAATGTCGCTTATGCCTACGTGTGGACTACCACCTCCACGAAGTTATGTGATTCGTTTTTAATTTATATTTTAATTAGATAGTAATAATGATGGATTTGATGAATATATATGAATTAAATGATATAATAATTATTCTATACATGATAATTATTATTTATCATTCTTTCATTCCTTCTGTAGAACAATGAAAACATCATTCCTGCATACGTATGACATACCGTCTCCATGAATGGTGTAATATATTTTTCTATGTCTACCTTTAATGGATTACTTTAAATAAATACATAATGAATATGTATGATATTTATATAATTATTAACATTATTTATATTATTTAACCTTGAAAAAAATTTAATATCAAAACTATGGAACCAAAACATACATGAAAATGAAGCAGTTATTGCACAAAATAGTGATTTTTTACAAAGAATTATTAAAAAAGGTGTTAAAATATTATAATCATGTCATAAATGGTATTATATATGTTCTTATTGTTTTGGAATAGATTTATAATAAATCTATATTTATTATATAGTATTTTTTAACATGTGAAAAGGAAGTTGGATTTACGGTAAGGGTTTATTTCAAAATCTCATCAATATTCAGGATTTTTTATACTTAAGTCTATATTGGGGAATATTTTTCTTCCATATACATATTTTCCATAAAATATTATAATAATATTTTTAATACTATATTTTTATTTTTTAAATTAATTTTATCATATTTTACTTCTTATAAAATGGTTTTAAATGAATCTTCTTATTGTTTTCCAAACATGGTACTTTTTGAAATTTTTGAAAAAAGTGTGGAAGGAATGTTTTATTAACTTATATGGAATGAACATATTTTTAAACCTTCCTGAATAATATTTTATTTGAATATTACTTTATAATTTTATAAGTTTCTTTTTAAATAAAATGGTTTACTTAATAATTATGCAGATTTAGAAATAAGTAATTTTCAAGGTGAAAATGTTATTTTTCTAAAGAATATTTTAAAAGAATTTTTATGGTATTTTTATTCATCAATGAAAAAAACCCTATTTTACTAATGATAAACTATTTATATGTTATTATGATACCATCCTTATTATTTTTCTAGATGGTTTATGATCTATTTGACTGGAGATGTACTATTTTTATCCCATTCTCCCTATTACTTTGGATGGTTTTTTATTATGTTTATTGATTTGGGAAATTTTTAAAATTTCATATGATAGTTTCAATATGATTTTTTATGTTGATTAGGATTCAACCCTTTCATATGATGAATTAAGTTTACCTAGTATGTAATGGGAAGGGCCCGTTATATCCCCTTGATGTATCAGTAGGTTCATAAGACAAACTAGCATGGGTATTGGATGAGGCATTACCCATTTATATAAGATGTCTTAGGAAAAGGCATCAACAATATATTTATGATTTATGGAATTATTCATTTCTCTAATTATGTGATTAGTTATTTTTTTCTATGTTATTATTTTATTAGTTATGATATCCAAGGATAAGTTTTTTGCTCATGTGTTTATAGAGATATTTTATTTCCATTTATTTATTACCATATTATTCATGCCTTATTTGGATTTCATTATACGCATCCCCTTAATAGTCATCTAAGATCATCCTTTTTATTATGTTTATTTTACCCCAAAATTATAATAAGTATATTATGACTGATATGTATAGATAAGCTAGGAGAATAATGGTGTTCTCAAAGGAGATATTGTGTTGTATTTTTTGTTTTCAATTATAATATAAGATTCAAGTATGTATCTAGTATTCTAAGACTACTAAACTATTTTTTCCATTTTTATTTGATTATTTTTACCTAATTACAATGTAATAGAGTAACTACCAACTCTGTGCTACTGGGTTCTGGGTCTTTAAAGTTAGTATTATAGGAATTTTAGTAGAAACCTTGGGAACTAGATTTAGGGAAAAATAGATTAGGGAAATTTAACCCTATAAAGGACTTCAATAATATTAAAAAATAATCCAAGATTATTATTTTGAGATTATTTATAAATAAATTTTCAAATTTTGTTAATTATTTTACTAGTTTTTAAATTATACATTATTATTCAAAAATAATCTATTGTATGCTATTATTTAGAAATGGCACATAATGGAAATAATGTAAAGTGTATCAATACACATAATCCATATAGGTATTCACTTCCTAGGAAAGATAATGATGTTGAATATAGATATGTAACTAGAGCTTAACAAATTATAACTGGATTGGGAAAACAGAATCAGGTTTTGAGAAATAACCTTACCCATATAGAGAAGTATGTTGATCCATAATGTGGTGTAAATATGTTATAATTATTCATGCATTTTATACCTCTATCATTCAATGGGACTAAAAATCCATTTATATATGGGAAATGGATAAGTTCATTAGAGAATATATTTCTCACTTTGAGAAGTAATGAAATAGAAAAGGTTTTCATGGTAGTTTATCATCTCTTAAGAGATACAGATCATTGGTGATCATTGATTCAAAACACTAAGGACGATAAAAAAATAAAAAAACATGAAATTAAAGTATGTTAAAGAAATTTTCTTGGAAAAATATTTCCCTTTAAAATGGTGAGGTGATATTGAGATAAAATTATTAAGTTCAAGATAAAAGGAAGATGATAATGTTTATAAGTATAAATCCAACTTTACAAGTTACAATGGAATGTCAGAGACTACATATATAATCCAAAGAGTAGTATTAACCATTTCTTTGATGGGAATAAGATAATTATTTGAAGGGAACTGGTCTCCCAAAAATTATAACCATATGAGGATATATTATCATATAATATCAATATAGAAAGTGAATTCTCCAATTCTTATGGATTAAAAGGGAAGCAAGATAATAATAGGGTTCCTAAGTTCTATAAAAAATGAAATAAGACAAATGGGAAGAAGGGAAGGGTGTAATTTAAAAAATTAAATAAATTTGTAATGAAACATCATTAAAAATTCTTATTAGGATTAAAACTTTAATAAAATTATGGAGAAAAAGGACACCGGGAACATTATTGAAAGTGTAAGAAATAATATATCAATGAGTAATGCTTCGACTATAAGGATATGGGACACTATTCATATGATTTTCTTAGGCATAAAGGAAACTTTACCTGTAAAATGATAAGGGATAAAGACCAATATTATATGATCACAAACTCTAAGCTTGATTTTCCTAATGATGTGGTGGTAGGTACTTTAATCATATACTCAAATTTATCTAATGCTTTATTTGATTCTAGATCATCACATTCTTTTATATCTTCCCAGTTTTTAAAACAATATATAAATTTCCCATTCACCTTAAGATATTAGTTTTTAGTTAAAACTTCTTGTGTAAACCTCATTATAACAAATATTTTTCAAGAAGTTCATATTATGTGATATAAAAATACTCTATTTGATGACTTTTTTATCATAACTATGGTTAAATTTGATATAATCCATGGTATAGACTAGATTTCAAAATGTAATGAAAAAAATTATTTAAATGATATGGAAATTATTATTCATGATTAAGATATAGAATTATTTATATTTAGAGGGGAGAATTCATCATCTAATTCATGTCTAGATCCACCTCCAGTAGCTCTTCTAAATGTGATTCTTATATAAGAAGAGTAGGAAGATCCTACTAATGAAGAAGGTAATATCCAAGTTAAGGATGTCCCTATTGTATAGGAATACATTGATGTATTTCCTAATTAATTACATAGATATCCACCAATGTAGGAAGTTGAGTTTTCTATTGATTTAATCCCTGATGAAAGACCTATATCAAAAAATCTATATAGAATGGAAAATATGGAGTTAGCATAGTTAAATAAACAACTAGAGTATTTAAGTGGTAAGGTATTTATATAACCTAGTGTCTCACCATATTAATCCCTTGTTATTAAATTTAATAAGAAATATTGATCTATGATTTTTTTCATTGAGTATTGGGGAATCAATACAATTTCAATAAAGATTAATTATCATATTCCTCTCATTGATGACATATTGGACCAACTTCATAGAGCTCAACATTTTTCAAAGATTGACCTTGGTTTAATATATCATCAATTGTGAGTAAATAAGGAATATATTATAAAGATATAATTATTAATGAGTTATGGTCATTACAAGTTTATAAAAATTTTATTTGGATTGATTAATGCACCCTCTATTTTTATAGATCTAATGAATAGAGTTTTCAAGGAATATATTTATAACTTGTTTTGGTATTTATTGATGATATCTTGGTGTAATACAAGAATTATGAGGACCATGATAACCACTTGTGTATAATTATTTATAATAATAAAAGAAAATATTTATATTATAAATTTATCAAGTGTGAATTATGGCTTAAAAAGTTTCTTATCTTGGAAATATTTTTTCCAATAATGGAATCTCAGTTTATCCTATGAAGAAAAAGGTAGTCCAAAAATGTCTTATACCAATGAACATAATCAAGGTAGACAGTTACATTGGTTTGGTAGGTTACTATTAGTGATTTGGTCAAAAACTATCCCAATTATCTTGCATGTTCCCCAAGATTACTCATAAAGGGGTTAAGTTTATTTAGACCAAGAAATGTGGAGAATTATTTAAATAATTGAATAGTATATTTTTGAATGCTCAAAGATTGATTGTACCATTGGGAAACAATGGATTTTTTATATATAGTGATGCATCGAAGAATTGACTTTGTTGTTTCCTTATGCATAACGATAGAATTATTACTTATACATCAATGTGGTTAAAAACTCATGAACAAAACTATCAAACTCATGATCTTGAGTTAGAAGCTATAATATTTTCTCTAAATATATGAAGACACTATCTCTATGGTAAAATATGTGACATATATACATATCATAAGTGTTTTAAATACATATTCTCATATAAATAACTCAACATGAGGAAAAGGTGATGGATCGATCTAACAAAGGATTATGATTACTCAATAAACTACCACTTAGGGAAGGAAAATAAGATAGCAGATTCATTGATCATGAAGGATCATTAAGTTATGAAAAAAATTAAAATTGATAGTGATCCTCTATTCATAGATCTAGTAAATATGGATATGTTAATTATTAAGGAAGTTCAAACATCATTCATTTTCAAATAATTTCCAAACCATCATTATTGGAAATGATAAAAAGTTCTCAGCCTGATTATAAGAATTTTCAAAATAAAATTAAACTTGTTAATGATGGGAAATTGATATAATTTTTATATGAATATGTCATTATAAATTTTAAAAAGAGTATTTTTTTTCTTTATACCAGATCTAAAAATGGAATTTTTGGATGATTCTCATAGAAAAATTTTCTCTATACACTATGGTAGCCCCAATATGTATAGGGATTTGAAATAAAAAAAATTGCGTCTAATATAAAGTAGGAAATTGATACTTATGTGTCAAGATGTTTGGTTTTGCAATAAGTGAATAATGAGATACAACATCCTATAGGAGTAATGAAACTCCTACATATTCCTATATGTAAATTGGATGACATTACTATTGAAATTTTCATTAGATTACCAATGACTCCAAGAATGAATGATGTGATATGGGTTATTGTTGATTGACTTACCAAATTTACAAATTTCCTCACTATAAGAGAATATTTTCAATGGGATCGCCTTGAAAAACTCAATATTAATGAAGTTTTAAGAATTCATGGTGTACCTATTTCAATTGTGTCTAATCATGATCCATGATTAACATTTAAATTAAGGAAAATCCTTTAAAATGCTCTAGATACTAAGCTTCATTTTAGCACCGCTTATCACCCTTAAACTGATGGGCAGTCAGAAAGGACTATCAAAACTTTTGAAGACAAGTTGAGGTCATTCTCATATGATTTTAAAGGTATATGGGATCATTATTTAACTTTGGTAGAATTTTACTATAATAATATCTTCCATTAAAGTATTCAAATGGTGTCATATTAAGCATTATATGTAAATATATTCTGTATGACAACTTTTTAGGATGAATTTGGTGAAAATAATCTTGTAGACACAAAACTTGTGGAGGAAATAACATAAAAGTTAAATATTATTCAAAACCATATCAAAGTATCTTAAAGTATGGAAAAGTTCTATGTCGATAACTAAATGAAATATTTGTATTTTCATGTGGGATATCACATTTTATTAAAGGTATCTCAATAGAAGGGTGTTATAATACTCTGTAGGAAAGGGAAATTGAGCCCTGGGTACATCAAACCTTTTCAAATCTTGAAAATAATTATATTTTTCACTTACCATTTAGAAATTCCACATAGCCTCTCTAAATAACATGATGTGTTCCATATCTATTTGTTAAGGAAGTATATTCCATAGCTATCGCATGTTCACACTTTTGAATAAATATAATTGGAACCTTATTTATATTATTGTGAAGATCCTATCTAGATTCTAGAAACTAGAGAATATGTTTTGAGGAATTGGGCATCTCAACTGATAAAGGTACTTTGAAAAAATCATAAGATATAAGAGGTGATGTGGGAACCTGAGGAAATTATGCTGAAGAACTACCCAAATATATTTATGAGGTGACATTATGGAAATTTTTAGGATGATTTTTTTTATGTAGGTAATAATATAACACCCTAATATTTTATGGTATGTCACTATTTAAATAAATTTAATCTCTTCAATAGCATGTGTTGCATGCAACACTAAGTTCAAATGAACTGTGATCTATTATTATGCGGCCATTATAATTGAGCCGTTAAATTGGTCGGTATAAATAGAACTAAATAAATTTTTAAAAAATTATTGTTTAAAAATTTATAAAATAGATTATATGGTTATTATTTATTTATAAATAAAAATTAAAAAAAATTAAAAGAAGTGTTTTTTTTTTGGAAAACTATTTTTAGGAACATAATATATTTATATCATAATAAATTGAATCATTAACTATTAGTGAATGATTTTAAATAAATTTATATATTATATTTTTAAGGAAATTTTTATATTATATGTTCAATAAAATATTTTAACATTCATATAATATTTTTATTATGCATGGGATATGAATAAATCCAATTTTATTCTTAAAACTGCATTTTGTAATATTCATTTTTTATCATGCTTTGAGAACATATTTTAAAATTAATTTATACTGCTTGTAGGTATTGATTTTTAATAAATATATTTAATATTTGGAATCAAAAGGATCAAATTTAGTAAATAATTCCCTTTTATTTTTAGACATTATGAATATTAACTATAGTAAATTCTATCACCTTAGTAATGGATAAATCAGGTTAATATACACTAGTGCAGAAAACGTTTTTACGTCACCATTTTTTACGTCGGTTATATAAAACTGACGTCATAATATGTAAAACGAGGTTTTTTACGTCGGTTATTTAATAACCGACGTAAAAACCTGTGTTTAGTACACCTTTAACGTCGGTTATTTTTATAACCGACGTTATTAATCGCGCGGCTTCGTTTTTTACGTCGGTTATACATTAACCGCCGTAAAAAACAGAAGCGGGGGGCGTTTGTTACGTCGGTTATTCAATAACCGACGTAAAAAACGCAGTTTTTGAAGGCCTTTTTACGTCGGTTATTTTATAACCGACGTAAAAAAAGAATAGGAGGAAGGTTTTTACATCGGTTATTGAATAACCGACGTTATAAATGTTTTTAAAAAAATTATAACGTCGGTTATTGAATAACCGACGTGATAACTCATTTAAAAATTTACCCAGACCCGTGGATTGTCATTCGCGAGTTTACCTTCGACAGTCGCGACTCGTCTCTCTCGCGCGTAAACCTGAATCGGCTCGTCCATTTCGTTGGTTTAGATTCGTTTTGCGATCATCGTTTCTCATATTTAATCTCCTCGGATCAATCATCTAAACTCGCAGCACTCAGGTAATCCTCCCACTCGTTCATTTTTTTTTCGCGGATAGTATATATATATGTGTTGTGATTTTTTTGTTGAAACTAGCTAAGATTCTTCGATTGCGAACCCTTTTAACTCATTTTGGCACCATAATCTTATTTATCATCCCTAGATCTATTAGTTTGACTTGAAATATTGACTAATTTTAAGATTTCACTAATTTTTCATCGTTTTCTATAAATCCCCGAGAGGGTTGGGGCGTGTCCATTTGGATGGGTTGCCCTTTTACAGTTGTTACTACTTTATTCACACACAACTATGGCATAGGTGCATGGATTTGGGATCACATCACCATTTTCACCCCCTGCAAACAAAGTTTCACGAGGAGGACTCGCCAGATTTCCCCTCGGCATGTTAAAAATTTTAGATACCCTCTTTTCAGCAAGTAAAAAATTAACTAGTTTTTTCTTCACTACTTATCCTAAACAAATAAAACCACCATTCTTTCTAGAACCTCTACTAGATCCATTGCATCCATCAACATACATATTTGGATCTGAAATCATCCCTTAAGCCTTATGTTCGATGCTAACATCCTTTACTGGTCTATAGAAAATATGATGGTCTGCTAAGCTCTCCATTTAAAAGTCAAACCCCACCAATTATTCATCCTCATCATGAGAAAATGGCACAACATCTGAATTTTTTATTCAATCTCTTGGGTCACTGAACAAACATTAACTCCTTCAAATCCACACCTGGAATAGAAAACCTAATGTCGAGTTCCTTCTCTATCTATTGAAACTCAGTTCTTCCTCCACACCTAAAAACATTCTTTGAATGGACCAAATTCTTGTTATGGTAAATTTTCAGTGATTCCAGGGGGGTGGGAGGGCTATCAAGAGGGTTGGGGGGTGTCCAGGGGGTGTCCAAGGGGGTAGGGTGTGGGGGTGGTGTCCAGGAGGGGTGGGGGGCTGTCCAGAGGGGTCGGGGGTGTCCAGGGGGGTTTACAAGGGGGTGGGTGGGTGTGGGGGGCTGTCCAAGGGTGTGGGTGGGTGTTGGGGGTGTCCAGGGGGGTGTCCAAGGGGGGTAGGGGTGGGGGGTGGTGTTTAGGAGGGGTGGGGGTGCTGTCCAGAGGGTTGGGGGGTGTCCAGGGGGGTGTCCAAGCAGGTCGGGGGTGGGGGGTTGTGTCCAGGAGGGGTGGGGGTGCTTTCTAGAGGGGTCGGGGGCTGTCCAGAGGGGTCGGGGGGTGTCCAGGGTGGTGTCCAAGGGGATGGGTGGGTGTGGGGGGCTGTCCAAGGGGGGTGGCGGCCTTTCCAGAGGGGTCGGCGGGGTGTCCAGGGGGGTGTCCAAGGGGTTGGATGGGTGTGGGGGGCTGTCCAAGTGGGTGGCGGCCTCTCCAGAGGGTATTTGGGGTTGTCTGGGTGGGTGGGGGGCTGTCCAGAGGGTTGGGGGATGTCCAGGGGGTGTCCAAGGGGGTAGGGGTGGGGGTGGTGTCCAGGAGGGGCGGGGGGCTGTCCAGAGGGGTCGGGGGTGTCCAGGGGGGTTTACAAGGCGGTGGGTGGGTGTGGGGGGATGTCCAAGGGTGTGGGTGGGTGTTGGGGGGTGTCCAGGGGGGTGTCCAAGGGGGGTAGGGGTGGGGGTGGTGTTTAGGAGGGGTGGGGGGCTGTCCAAAGGGTTGGGGGTGTCCAGGGGGGTGTCCAAGCAGGTCGGGGGTGGGGGGTTGTGTCCAGGAGGGGTGGGGGTGCTTTCTAGAGGGGTCGGGGGCTGTCCAGAGGGGTCGGGGGGTGTCCAGGGTGGTGTCCAAGGGGATGGGTGGGTTTGGGGGGCTGTCCAAGGGGGTGGCGGCCTGTCCAGAGGGGTCGGTGGGGTGTCCAGGGGGGTGTCCAAGGGGTTGGATGGGTGTGGGGGGATGTCCAAGTGGGTGGTGGCCTCTACAGAGGGTATTTGGGGTTGTCCGGGTGGGTGGGGGGCTGTCCAGAGGGTTGGGGGATGTCCAGGGGGGTGTCCAAGGGGGTAGGGGGTGGGGGTGGTGTCCAGGAGGGGCGGGGGGCTGTCCAGAGGGGTCGTGATTGTCCAGGAGGGGCGGGGGGCTGTCCAGAGGGGTCGGGGTTGTCCAGGGGGGTTTACAAGGGGGTGGGTGGGTGTGGGGGGCTGTCCAAGGGTGTGGGTGGGTGTTGGGGGGTGTCCAGGGGGGTGTCCAAGGGGGTAGGGGGTGGGGGTGGTGTTTAGGAGGGGTGGGGGGGGGGCTGTCCAGAGGGTTGGGGTGTCTAGGGGGGTGTCCAAGCAGGTCGGGGGTGGGGGGTTGTGTCCAGGAGGGGTGGGGGTGCTTTCTAGAGGGGTCGGGGGCTGTCCAGAGGGGTCGGGGGGTGTCCAGGGTGGTGTCCAAGGGGATGGGTGGGTGTGGGGGGCTGTCCAAGGGGGTGGCGGCCTGTCCAGAGGGGTCGGTGGGGTGTCCAGGGGGGTGTCCAAGGGGGTGGATGGGTGTGGGGGGCTGTCCAAGTGGGTGGCGGCCTCTCCAGAGGGTATTTGGGGTTGTCCGGGTGGGTGGGGGGCTGCCCAGAGGGTTGGGGGATGTCCAGGGGGTGTCCAAGGGGGTAGGGGGTGGGGGGTGGTGTCCAGGAGGGGTGGGGGCTGTCCAGAGGGGTCGGGGGGTGTCCAGGGGGGGTGTTATATCTTACTATATTTTGTTTAAAAAATAATATTCAAGCATATTTTTTTAAATACACATAGATTTGTTTTATATTTCAAAATTATTTACATTCAAATTATGATTTTTTTCATATAAACATATATTTGTCTTATCTAAAAAAAATATATATTTTTTCTATTTTTTATAGGTAATAATGAGTCGAAGTTGGATTACGGCACATCGAATGAGCAATGAATATGAGGAAGGTGTTGATGCCTTTTTGGAATTTGCTAAATGAAATGTTCCAAGTAGTGACATTTTTTTCTGTCCATGCCTGAAATGTCTGAATATGAAGAAGTTGAAAAGTAGAGAGATAAAAGATCATCTGATTTGTCATGGTTTCAATCTGAGTTACAACCCTTGGATTTGACATGGCGAAACTGGACAGAATGTCACTGATGATAATGAATCGCAAGATGGTAACTCCGATGGAATTGAAGAAATGATTCGCGATATTGTAGCAGAACAAATTGAGATAGAACCGACAGTTGCACATCTATATGGTGATGCCGAAAAACCATTATATCCTGGTTGTACAGATTTTACGGTTTTGTCGGCGGTGTTAAGATTGATTAACCTGAAGGCGAAACATGGATGGAGTGACAAAAGTTTTACAGAGCTGCTACAATTGATGAAAGACATTCTTCCAAAAGATAACGATCTTCCAGATTCACATTATAAGGCCAAAAAAATATTATGCCCGATGGGATTGGGATACAGGAAAATACATGCCTGTCCGAATGACTGCATTATATATAGGAAGGAATATGAATTTCTGAAAGAGTGTCCTAAATGTGGGACATCACGGTATAAGGTGAAAGAAAAATCACATGCTGATGTAGAGATTACAAAGCTCCCTTCAAAGGTATTTTGGTATCTTTCTATAATTCCTCGTTTCAAATGTTTATTTGCTAATTCACATGATGCAAAAAGGTTAAGATGGCATGCTGATGAGCGGGTATGTGATGGAAAAATACGTCATCCAGCTAACTGTCCACAATGGAAGAAAATTGATGCCCAGTACCCTACATTTGGAAATGAAATTAGAAATCTGAGACTAGGCTTGTACACAGATGGAATGAATCCATACCGAACCCTCAATAGCACACATAGTTCATGGCCTGTTTTATTGGTAATTTACAACCTCTCTCCTGAAGTTTGTATGAAGCGCAAATATGTCATGTTGAGTATCATGATCTCTGGTCCAAAGCAACCCGGCAATGATATTGATGTATACTTGTCACCGCTGATTGATGATTTGAAACTGTTATGGGCTGATGGTATTAGGGTGTATGATTCTTATAAAATGGAATATTTTCAACTGCATGCAGTGCTTATATTCACTATAAATGACTTCCCAGCATATGGAAATTTGTCTGGATACAGTGTTAAAGGGCATAAAGCATGTCCAATTTTCGAACAACAGACGTCATATTGTCAATTGCATCATGGGAGGAAAACAGTGTACATGGGTCATCGAAAGTTTTTGCCTATGGATCACCCTTATAGAAGACTAAAAAAGGCATTCAATGGCTCACAAGAATTTGATACTGCTCCAAAACCTTTATCCCCAGATTTGTATTTTGAGAGGGTGAAAAACCTTGATGTGACATTGGGAAAGACACAGAAATCTGGTAATGATAGACATATTTGGAAGAAAAGGTCAATATTTTTTGAGCTACCATATTGGAGGTATCATGAAGTCAAACATAATATTGATGTCATGCACGTGGAGAAGAATATATGTGATTCTTTGATTGGAACATTGCTAGATATTAAAGGAAAGTATATTTCTGAGGAGGTAGCAGAGTTTTGTATGAGCTACTTGGCTACGGCGCAACACATAGGTTTGCCTCCATCTCTCTATGAACGGGTTAATAATGAGGGAAAGGGGATTCGTGGCATGAAAGTCAAATCACTGTCAGCTGAACAGATGAAGAAGTTAGAATCATACATCTTGAATAACATAGTTGATGTTGAACCGTATATCACATTGCATATTAATGAGTTGAAACAATGTCATCCAAAGAAGAAAGAAATGTGGATTTTGAATGAGCACAACAAAACTTTTTTGCCATGGTTTAAAAAGACCTTTCTTGGTAGATCAGATGTATCAGAGACATTAAAATGGATAGTGGGTGGTCCATCTTTAAATGTGATAACATGGTCCGCTTATGACATTAATGGCTATACATTTCATACGAAAGCTCAGGACAACAGAAGTGCAGTTCAGAATAGTGGTGTATTGGTGTTTGCAGAAGCAATGCATTTTTCGAGTACTAAGGACAGAAACCCAATTTCGGCATCAAGTGCATATTATGGAGTGATTGAAGACATATGGGAGGCTGATTACTTTAAAATTAAAGTTCCTGTTTTTAACTGTAAATGGTTTATCGGTAACAATAGTGTCAGACACGATGAATTTGGAATGACACTTGTTAATCTGAATAGTTTGGAAGACACAGCTGATTCTTTTATAATGGAAACACATGCCAAACAAATTTTCTATGTAGTAGATCAATCAGATATGCAGTGGGCTGTTGTTTTACAAGGGAAAAAACAATATGTTGGTGAGGATGAATTTGATGAAGATGCTGATTTATGTGAGATCCCTACCTCCATGGAAAGATTAACAGAACATAATGATGAGTATGTTGAAGACATGGTTTGTGCCATAAGGAACAATCACGACGAAGGAATTTGGGAAAACAATCCAACTGTACATTCCTAAAATTACAGGTAACACATGTTTATTTCTTGTTTACATTTAGTTTTTTCATATAATGTTAGATATTGTAAATTTTTTACTTATTAAAACATGTATCAAACCAAAATGATAAAACAATAAAAACCGTAAAGAGGAGAAGTTCTGGGCGCACCGGCTGGCCGGTGGTGGATCACCGGTCGGCCGGTGGTCCAGACAGCAAAGCTCTGTCTGGTCCACCGGCCGGCCGGTGATGAGCCAGCGGCCGGCCGGTGTTCCAGACAGAGAGGAAGGCTCTCTGTCTGGTCCACCGGTCGGCCGGTGGTGATCCAGCGGCCGACCGGTGGTCCAGACAGAGGAAGGATCTCTGTCTGGTCCACCGGCCGGCCGGTGGTGAGTCAGCGGCTGGCCGGTGACACCAGGCAGTGGGCAAGTCTACTGCCTGGGTCCTCCGGCTGGCCGGTGAGCTCACACCGGCTGACTGGTGGACTCAGTGAGTCCACTTTTCAGCTTTCTTGGGCCAACTCCTTGGAAACCTTTTGCCTATCAACAAAAACACTTGAAAACAAGTTAGAACATAATAAGAGTGATTGTGATCATTAAAATCCAAGATAGAGGGGTACAACAGACTGTGTTTACCATGTTTATCATTGTTTAACATGCTTACCATATTACCAATGTTTACTATTATGTAATTTAGTACACTTTTCTATTTTCTGATTAAGTAGTATTGCAATATTTTAATTTGTATATTTGTGAACTAATGTTTGTTTTTTTGATTTGAAGGAAAATGACAGATCAATCAGTTGATCAGCCACATGATTCTGGAGATGAGCATATTGGTCATACATCTGGGGAGGAACATTCACATGCTCCTATTACGAAAAAGAGTTCAAAGGTTGGTAAGCGTGGGTGCACACGTTTACCAAAATTATCACTTGCCCGTACGAAGGAGGAGAGGATAGTCGTGGAGTTTGATGATGATGATCTTCCTAGAGGTCCAAATGCTAAAGATTTTATGGGTTTTGTAGCAACTCAGGCTAAGAGAAAAGTAAGCATTCTCTATGATGATTGGAGAAGTGTGGATAAGGCGATAATTTCTCAGCTGTGGGAGACCATTTTGGTAAGATCTTTTGCTATTGTTTGACTGTTCTTTAAATGTTTCTAGTATATATAATATTTTTAACCTCTTTTTTATCAGATGACATTTGATATTCCTGACACTGGAGGAGTCAGGAAGAAATGATTATCGTTGGCTGCTAGGAGATGGAGGGATTTCAAATCAACCCTCTCATCTGATTTCATTTATGGTCATAGGAGTCGTGAGAATCCATGTCGTATATATCCTTTTATAGATGAAGACACATGGAGACAATTTTTTGAAAGTAGAAGAAAAGAATCATTTTTGGTAAGGGCAATGTAAACTTTTATAAGCTTTCTTATATAAATGATCTTATTATTGTTTTGTTAATGATTACTTATTCTTAATTTACAGCAAACAAGGAAATCTCATCAAGAGATCCAATCTAAAAATGTATACCCTCATTGTTTATCTCGGGGAGGGTATGCATTATTGGAAGAACAAATGATGGCAGAAAAATTTCAACAACTAAGAGCTGAGTCTTCAAGCTATGGAGAGGTGGCCCCTCCATCCCCTCCATCTAGACATGAGAAATGGAAAAGAGCTCGGAAGGGGAAAAAAGGACAATATCTTTCGGAAGAATCGAGACTCGTAGTTGAGAGGATTGTAAGATATCTATTTTATTTATTTAAGTTTACTATTTTTGTCATATATTTCCAATCATTATAGAAATGTTCAATTAATTATTACAGGACTCTCTTGAGGAGCAGAGTTCATAGGGGACATTTACACCATCTGGGAGGGAAGATATTTTATCTGTGGCATTGGGAAAGCCCGAACATCCTGGCCGTGTAAGAGGATATCTGGCAGGTGTATCGGTAAGAAAAGTGTTGCCACGTTCCTCAACTTCTAACGTTGAGGGATTTTATAAAAAAAATAGAATCCTTGGAGGCTGAAGTCCATAATATTAATGCGACAATGGAGGACAAGATTAGAGCATCGGTGCAGTTTATGTTTGCAGACTTGCAAAGACAATTTCAGGGTGCAGCTCCCACTCCACCTCTCCTAGTAGCTCCCACTCCCCCACCTTAGCCTGCGGAACCCATTTTTGATCCTCCTCCTTCGCCGCAGCTACCTACTTATTGTGAGTTGTATGTTGATGATCCTCAACATCATATAGTTGCATATGGGATGGTATATTGTATAGGAGATACAGTTCATCATCAACAGTTAGAGGTAGAGAATCAGAGGGTCACTGTATAGGATATTATAGATAGATCAGCTCGGATACCATTACCTACAGATGAGGTGACGACAGTTGGACATAGTATCGGCCATTTTTTACTTTGGCCATCCAGACTTCTTCGACTCATTACCATAGAGGTATGGATGTTATATCTTTTATTTTATATTTTTATTAATGTTTTATCATTTTAAAACTAATATATTTTTCAATTTATTTTTACAGGAATACTTCAAAGGTAAAGAAATACTGCATAGACAACAACAAAGACAGATAGCTATGACATCAAATGCAGATACTAGCAGTCTTGACAAATTTTCAAGATATTCAAATTTGTTGGCGGATCATTATGACTTTACAATGGAAGCTCATGTCTGTGGATGTGAACTAAGTGTGGGGATTATGAAAACTGATATCATGGAGTTTGTCACTGGAGATAAGTTGGGCATCAACGTGGTGCAAATTTTTATCATGTAAGTATTAACACCTTTTCCTTGCGTTATATTTATTAAAAATGTATACTTATGTCTGCTTTGTATTAGGTATCTGTATAAAATTTGTGAGAGGAATGAGATGACAGATGTATATGGATTCATGGACCCACAATTGATTTCCCCTGAAGCATGTGCATTGGATGAGGAACAAAGAATGCTTTATATTGCTGATAGATTTGAAAAGAATGTAATCACACAATGTTGGATGATGACTTTTTGTGAGAGGTATGAAACACATCCCTCTCAAAGAGTTAATTATCTTTTAACATAAAAAACCACTAACGTTAAATTTCCTTTTATCAGGGATCATTGGATGTTAGGGGTTTTTTTCCCTAGGGACAAAACACTTTATTGGATATGATCTCTCCATGATGATGTGCGAGAAAGTTTTAAGAATATATTGGAAACGTAAGTTTCAATTTCACAATAGTTTTATATATTTTAATGAATTTTAAATTTACCCCATTCGTATTATTTTCTAACAGGGCATGGGTCCACTTTCGAAAAAGAGCAAAGAAAAGGAATTTCAAGATCAAATATGTACATGCGAAGGTAAATATCCATTTATAATTTGTACATTTTGATTTATTACATAAAAATAATATATTGAATTTACACTCATTCAAACAGAAATGTCATGAGCAACAAGGCATCATCGAATGCGGATATTACATGTTAAGATTTATGTATGAAATAATAACAACTGGGACAGTTCTGAGTTTTGACCTGGTAAGATTTCCTCTTTCTCATAATATTTCAATTTGATTTATTCATTATACACGTTGACTACTATCCTTTTCCTTTGTAGCTTTTTGATGACCCTCAACCCTTTACTGCTGAAGATATCAAACTCTTACAAGTGGAGTGGTCAAATTATTTTACAGGTTTGGTTGACTTTTAGTTGTTTGTAATGTAAAATGTAATTTTGAATATTGTCAATGTAATTGTGTATTTCGTAGTCGTTTAGGTTGGATTTAGTTTTTTTTGAAGTTTACAGTGTAAGTTTTGAATGTTAAATAAGTGAATGTTTAATTTTTCTCTACTTCTTGTTTTGGTCTACTGTTGATGGTTTTTCTGGTCTGGATTTTGGTATGGGGGGACAGGTTCCAAGGGGGTGGGTGGGTGTTTGGGGGGTGTCCAAGGGATATGGGAGGGGTGTCCAAGGTGTGTTTGGGGCTGTCCTAGGGGTCGGGGGTGTAAATGAGGGTGGGGGTGTCGAAGGGGTGGGGGGTGTCCAAGGGATATGGGAGGGCTGTCCAAGGTGTGTTTGGGGCTATCCAAGGAGTCGGTTGGGTGTAAATGAGGGTGGGGGGGGCTGTCCAAGGGGTGGGGGGTGTCCAAGTGGTGGGGGGGTGTCCAAGGGATATAGGAGGGGTGTCCAAGGGGTGTTTGGGGCTGTCCAAGGGGATGGGGGGTTTCCAAGGGGTCGGGGGGTGTCCAGGGGGTGGGGGGGCTGTCCAAGGGGTGGGGGGGTGTCCAAGGGGTGGGGGGTGTCCAAGGGATATGGGAGGGGTGTCCAAGGGGTGTTTGGGGCTATCCTAGTGTTCGGGGGGTGTAAATGAGGGTGGGGGGGTTGTCGAATGGGTGGGGGGTGTCCAAGGGGTGGGGGTGTCCAAGGGATATGGGAGTGGTGTCCAAGGTGTCTGGGAGTTCTTTCCAAGGGGCCGGTTGGGTGTAAATGAGGGTGGGGGGGATGTCCAAGGGGTGGGGGGGTGTCCAAGGGGTGGGGGTGTCCAAGGGATATGGGAGGGGTGTCCAAGGGGTGTTTGGGGCTGTCCTAGTATTCAGGGGGTGTAAATGAGGGTGGGGGTGTCCAAGGGGTGGGGGGTGTCCAAGGGATATGGGAGTGGTGTCCAAGGTGTCTGGGAGTTCTGTCCAGGGGGCCGGTTAGGTGTAAATGAGGGTGGGGGGTTGTCCAAGGGGTGGGGGTGTCCAAGGGGTGGGGGTGTCCAAGGGGTGGGGGGTGTCCAAGGGATATGGGAGGGGTGTCCAAGGGGTGTTTGGGGCTGTCCAAGGGCTCGGGGGGGTGTCCAGGGGTCGGGGGGGTGTCCAAGGGGTCTGGGAGGGCTGTCAAGGTGTGGGGGGGTGTCCAATGGGTGTTTGAGGCTGTACTAGGGGTCTTGGGGGTGTAAATGAGGGTGGGGGTCTGTCCAAGGGGTGGGGGGTGTCCAAGGGGTGGGGGTGTCCAAGGGATATGGGAGGGGTGTCCAATGGGTGTTTGAGGCTGTACTAGGGGTCGTGGGGGTGTAAATGAGGGTGGGGGGGATGTCCAAGGGGTGGGGGTGTCCAAGGGTTGTGGTGGGGCTCCAATGTGGTTGGGGAGGGCTGGCCAGGTTGTTAGGTGGGTATAGATGAGGGTGGGGTTTAGTTGGGGCTTGGGGGAGGGCTGGCATGGTTATTTTTGTTGTTTGGTTTCTGGTTGCTTTTTGGTGAGAGCAGTGCAATTATTTTAAAAAAAAATATCGCTTTCACATCAGTTATTTTATAACCGACGTGGTAAATAAATCAGTAGGGGTTTATCACGTCGGTTTTTTCGAGAACCGACGTGATAAACCGTTCCCGGGCCTTTTATCACGTCGGTTCTTAATATAACCGACGTGCTAAAGGGCCTGGGAATCGATTTACCACATCGGTTATTGGATAACCGACGTGCTAAAACGTTTCCCAGGACGTTTTATCACGTCAGTTATTTAAGAAACCGACGTGATAATAGGCCCGGGGAAGGGTTAATCACGTCGGTTATGTCATAACCGACGTGATAAACGATATCCCAGGCGTTTTATCACGTCGGTTTAGAAAATAACCGACGTGATAACCCCCCCCCCCCCCCCCCGCGCATATTTATCACGTCGGTTATTAATGAACTGACGTGATAAACACCGTGATGTTAGGGATGTTACGTCGGGTTTTAAATAACCGACGTAAAAAACGTTATTTATAACGTCGTCCGTATTAACGTCGCCTAAAAACCGACGTAAATAATGAAAAATAACTGACGTAAAAAATGTTTTCTGCACTAGTGATAGTTACAACTAAATGATATGGCAATAATTTTTCATCAAAATTCTTATTAGATGAATTTAATTCATCTATTAACACCTTATTCTCTATATGGAGTTGTTTAATGGACACTTTTCCATGAAAATGGCTTAAATATTATTTAAATAAAATATAGTTACGAAATCTCACTCTCTTTGTTATTAATATCTCTAATGTGCCCACATTAGGGGAAAATAAATATATGGAAAAAAATTATTTTGAGATTAATGAAATTATTTTAATTATATAATTTTTTTTCGTTTTTATAAATTAAATAATTACCTTAAATGTTTTTGAAACGCTAATACAATATTTATTTAAATAACTGAAAAATAAAATAAATGATTTTAGAAATATTAATTTTGTTATAATTAGAATTATTTAATGTGTAAAAAAAATTTTATAGATATATATATGACATAATAGAGTGTTTTGAAACCATTATATTTTAATTACCTCTTTCTATTGATTTATTTTAAGTCAAATTATATAAATAATGTCAAAATTGATAAAAAGGATATTTTATAAAAATAAAAATTTATTAAATTATTTAAAAATAAAAAAATCATGAAATAAGAAAAAAATTATATAATATGGTCTAAAATGTTATTAAATTTCCATTTATGAGCCAATTGTAACCTTATATGTAAAAATTTAAACTCTTTAATAAGGAAAGAGTTGTTACCATAGTTAAAATTAAAATTGATTAACTAAGGGTTAATCAAAATGATAAGATTTAAAATGACACAAAAACTTATCAAATTTTTTTTTATTGTATTAAAACCATATACTACCTTATATTCAAATAAATTTCCATTTTTAGTCATTTTTCCTGATAATGACTTTATTATAATTTAATATTTTGAGAAATTTTAAAAGTGCCCCTCACCTCAATTATAAAAGGGCACCTCCTCCATAACTTCTTAACACCACATTGATACATATAGATCAAACAATACATGATAATTTATATTCTAAAAATAATTATCCTCTTTATAGAGTTTATGGTCTCCCTAAAAGACCAAACTTATGTCCCATATGAAAATATCTAAAGAATGTCTCTTCAAAAAGAGCTAATTGCTTCACCCAACCTCTTTCAATTTATTTATTCTTCTTCCTCATATAAATATCTATAATTTATAATAAAATAATAAATTAATTATCCTAAATATTCTTAAATATTATTAAAATTATTAAACCAACATTATCCACCATCTTTCTCGTCAAATGGGAAGTGAAAGTACCGCTCGTACGTACGTACGACTTATCATCTCCACATAGCGATACATTTCTTTTTTTTATTACGATATTTTAAGGATGGGGGATTATGATTGGATTAATATTTATATATTATATTTATAAAATATTTATACTTATTAAATAATAAAATCATATCTACCTTCTTACCTTCCAAACTGTTGGTAAATGACAACGTTGCTCATGCGTATATATGGATTACCACCTCCACAAAGTGATGCGATTCGTTTTTCATTTCTATTTTACTTGGATGGTAATAAGGATGTATTTAATAAATATATTTAATTTACATGATATAATAACTATTCTATAAATTATAATTATTATTTACCTTTCTTTCATTCCATCCATATAATAATGAAAATAGTGTTCATGTGTACATACAGCCTACCGTATCCATGAATGGTGTAATATATTTTTCTATATATAACTTTAATGGATTGAATTAAATACATATATAATTAATATATATGAAATTTATATCATTATTAACATTCCTATGATTATGGAACCTTGATCAATTTATAAATAATGAATCTAATGAACCAAAACATACATGAAAAAAGAAATAGTTTTTACCCAAAACAATGATTTTTAACAAAGAATTGTTAAGAAATGGGTGGTAAAATATTATAATTATATCATAAATGGTTATATATCTATGATTATAGTTATATAATATATATTTATTATATATGATTTTTGAACACGTAAAAAGGAATTCAAACCGGACGTAAGGGGTTATTCAAAATCTCATCAATATTTTGGGATTGTTTATGCTTAAGTATATTTTAGGGAATATTTTTATTAAATATCCATATTTTCCAAAAAATGTTCTAAATAATATTTTTAATACTATACTATTATTTTTTGAAGTCATTTTTACCCATGTTTTATTTCTAATAAAATGGTTTTGAAGGAATCTTATTGTAGTTTTCCAAAGAAGGTACTTTTCAACTTTTTTGAAAAAAGTATTAAAGGAATATTTTTATTAAATTATATATCATGAACATATTTACCCACCTTCATGACTAATATTTTCTGTGAACCTTAATTTACAAGTTTAGAAGGTTCTTTTTAAAGAAAATATTTTCTTTGATAATTTCTCATTTTAAAAAAATGATTTTTAAAGTGAAAATGTTATTTTTCAAGAATGTTTTTAAATAAATTTTTATGTTGTTTATATTCATAAAAAAAACCCCTTAGTTTAATTATTCTATAATTGGGATATTTTATGATTATACCATACTTATTATTTTTCTATATGTTTTATGATCTGTTTGAATAGGGATGTGATATTTTGATATCATTCGCCATATTACTTAGGATGGTTTATGATTATGTTTATTTATTGGGGAAACTATAAACATTTAATATTCTAGTTTCACTATGAATTTTTATGTGGATTATGTTTTGAAACATTCATATTAGGAATTCATTGGACTTAGTAAGTGACGGGCGGGGCCCCCTATAATCCCTCGATGCATCTGTAGGTCTCATGAGACAAACCATCTTGGGTATTGGCTAAGGCCTTACCCATTTATATAATATTTCTAGACACGAGGACTCAAAAATAAGTTTATGATGTCTAAAAATATGTATTTACCTAATTATGAGATTATTTATTGATTTACATGTTATTATTTTATTAGTTATGATATCCATAGATAAGTTTTTAGCTCATGTGATTATGGAATTGTTTTATTTCCATTTATTTTCTTCTATATTATTCATGACTTATTTAGATTCCATTGTATTCATACCCTTTCTGAGTATCTAGGATCACCCTTTTTATTATGTTTATTTTCTCCCAATATTCTAAGAAATCTATTATGATTGACATGAAGGGATAATCTATAATAATAATAGTGTTCTTAATGAATATACTATGTTGTATTTTATCTTTTCAATTGTAAATTAAGATTCAAAAATTTATATAGTTTTCCAAGACTACTAAACTATTCAGTCATTTGGGATGCGATTATTTGTATATAATTCCAATGTAATAAAGTAACCACCATATTTGGGGTACTGGGATCTAGGTCTTTACACACATGGTCCACTAGAAACAATCCCATGTATTAGAGTAATTAGGGGATAACCATAAACTTTTGATACACCATAATCTCCTGATTGTGTATGTGCATCCCACATAGTAGAAATGATTTAGATAGTTTTACTATAAGAGGAATAAATTTCCATTTCTTCAGAATTCAAGCTTGTTGTCATTGTGATGCTTCATTCTTCTCAACTTGTACTATTTCAAATCTTATTTTATTTTTATTTAATTTATTTTATAGAATTGATCAAGAACCTATTTTCCTATATTATTCTTTTCTCTCTCTTCAATATGATTGATTTAATATTGTATCAATTATTATATTTTATTTTATTTCAATAAAAAACATCTTTATTTTCTCTTAGTTTATTTATATTCATTGTATTATGTGAATGTTATTACCATAATTACTTATAGAAATTCTCATGATATTAAGATTTTTATAATTTTTGGAAATCATTATTGAAACCTTCTATATATTTTTTAATATTTATATTTAAAATATTTAATGGGAAATTCCCCCACCCCCATTATTTTGCATAATATTCTCTTCTTAAAACTTACACAAATCTTGATCTAAAAATTCCATGAAAATGATACTTTTAAATTCTTTTAAATCTGCCTCCATGTGTTTATGGTTATATACAAGACACATCTCATTAGTATCACCTCTCATCCATCATGCATCATGAATTTTTATTCGTGATATTTAATCCTTACAATTCAGCTCTAGCATCATCTACCTTCAAATCTTCAGAAGCATTGAATTTTAAAAATACATGTTTTCTATCAAAGTTAAATATCTTAAAGGCTCATTATCTTACATAATATCTAGTTGTATTATTCCCAAATCAAATTTCATACATGTAACTAATTTTTCTTATTCATAGAAAATATCTTATGAGATCAGGATATCATGTGAACAAAATAAATATATTATACATAACATAAAGACCATACACCCTCCTTAAACATCATACACGACACAAATTTATAACAAAACTCAGAAATTCATATGACGTAAGATAATTTATCGTACAACACTAAATATCTTTTTTATTCAGAAAAATATCATTTGGGTGGAACAAAATGTCTTACAAAACGCAATAAAAATTATTTTATAGAACATAGGGAATTATCATGGGAATGAATTGTCTATTTTTTCTTTCAGAAGATCCAATAAAATATATTTAATTCAAATGATTTTAAATTTGTTAAAAACACCTTCATACAGATTCTAACCACTTCCAAACTTCTAAAAATCTTCCACATTAAAAAATATGAGATATTTAATATGATTTATGTATTCAAAAAAAATCCAAAAAAATAACCATACTCACTTTAACCTTCTAAAATCATTATTTTATAGATGAATACCATATTATATAGGAAATTATTTAATATCAAATAATAACAACTTCATCTCAGGTATTCAGAAAAATATCTCAAGATTATGGTTTTCTAAAACTATACTTAACAAAATATTTGGTCTCAACAGACACATCGTGTATTCCACATACCGTATAAGTATGCAAAACATGACAAGGACCATACATAACATTTCATAGTTCATAAGGGTAAACTCCTTATTTATTCTAGTAAAAGTCAAGTACTTAATTAATTTTAAATTAAATTAAATTATTTAATTTATTTAAAATTACATATAATGGGAATATTTAGTACTGCATGGATGGATAATTAAGAAAGAATAATTAATAAATTAATAAGATAATTTATTTATTAATTTGGTTAATTTATCATAATAAAAAATGAATTGAAATGAATGATATTTAGTTTTTCAAATGTGTATTTTTTACAAGCATGTATGATCATGAGATTGACCAACCAATATATATGTTGTATTTATTTTAATTTAATTATTATTTATGGGATTTTTTTATAATTATTATTAAATTAAAATCATGATATGTATATCATCCCAACCCCTTTATTATATATAACTTTGTGTTTCCATTCTTTATTTTATGTGACCCCAAACACTTGGGTCCTCTCACCTGAATTTGAGTAAGAATATATAAAGGATGGAGGTCATAGGTGAGTGGATATGGTTCAAGGTGAAGTTGAGATGAAACCAACCAAGGAGATACATAGGGTCAAGGGTTGGTTTATCATATACTCGATAACCCAAACATTAAAAAATCTCATGATCATATAACATATTATTATTTTTCAAGTGCATAGTTAATTATTTTTGTTTATTGGATATTTTATCATAATCACATAGAATAGTGGAATAAAAAATCATATATGATGGAATAAAATAAATGAATTTTTGGTAGATTATTTAATCGAGACATGGTCAATCACTTATATAAAATTCATATAAAACTAATAGAAACATAAAATATAAAATAATATATATTTAAAAATGAGATAAAAATACCTATAAGAAAATATTAATTTAGTAAATCCTTATATTACATGAGTTAAAATAAAACCATAGTTAAAAGTGATTTATTGGTCTCTGTCAGGGTTCTTTCAATTATTAAAGGATTTTGAAAAAAATGTTTGACTTAACCTAGTTAGTATCATGGTTTGATCATGTTTTTGAGACATGGTGCAATTAGGATGCAAGTGTTGAGGAAATATAAGTTTATGATTTTAGGATTGGGGAGTTAACTCAACATATCAATGAATTTTGAACTAATTCAATTGGCATGAACACCTATATAAATACCTTTGAATAACTTTTTAGGGCCCTATTTGGGTTATGAGAAGGGAAATATAGATCCTTATCACTAAAATATCTACATGATAGGATATTATAAGTCTAATGGTGAGGGATATTGGGACTTCATAAAATAATGTAAGACTAATAAGATAATAAAATTATTATGAATCACATATTTCTGTTACCAAGATAAGGTAATGAAACCTACTTTTATTTTTTTGTATAAAAATAGAATTTAATGTGACCTCAACATTATCATTGTGATGGATATTAGAGAAAGATAATATATTCACCAGAAATAACTTACAGGAGTGATATAGGTGTTTTCAAATCATACTACACCAAAATAAAAAGTGTTATATGTTGGAGTCTCATGCTCCTGATGCTCCATCAAAATAGGAGAGTAAGGAAGTTCTCTTTGTCTACCTAAAACACTTGGATAATACACTAGATATTAAATGTTTCATGTTATCATCTATAAATAGTGAGATCCATAAGCTACATGAAAACATGGATGCAGACACCATGTTGTCACACCTTTATGATCTTCATTAGGAGAAGTCTAGACAAGAGTGGCATGAGATCTCCAAGTTACTCTTTACATGTGTTTCGTAGTTCCTTGAAACATGTGTTCTAGTTTTAGGAATCACTGCTTCTATGCAGTTTCCATTGGATTTATTGATGGAACCAGAAACTTCCAATAGTTCTTTATCCAAATGGGACCTTCTTTCCGAAGGTAGGCATCCTTTATGTTTAAACTTTACAATAATTAGGAACATGCATTGGTCGAGAGGATGGGAGGTCGGACTGATCACACCCTTTTGGTGGGAATTATTTTCTACTCTAGGACTCTCTTGGTAAATTTAAGATATTTTCATGAATCCTTATTAATTCACCAAGTATAACATAAGTTTGCCTTTAAATTTACAATCACTTATTAACATGTGAAAAATTTAGAATCATCAGTAGGAATTCAAGGTTCATCATTAATGGAGATATTTGTATGTATTCGAGTTTCTCCATTAATTTTATCCTCTAATATATAATTTAAAGATTCTTTTAATCATCATTATGATGATACTGGTTTTTTAAGCTAGTCAGTGGGGTACTTTGGGATTTATTTTCATCCAGGGAGACGAAGTCTTGTTTGGATATTGGGATCATACCCATGAAATTAGTTACCTATGTATCCTTGTGAAAGGAATAAGAACCATCGTAATTTGATGAGGCATAATGCGACACATCATTCTTTTTAAGGTCATGTTATAAGGACCTAACCATACAGTTAAATGTCATTTGGTAAGAACATCTATGTGAAAGGTTCTTAGTCAATGTCTGGTGTGCGACTTGTGGGGAAACAGCCCAATGAACTTGTAAAGGATATGAGGTTCCAAGTAATATTAGACCATGTTGAGAATATTTCCCAAGGAGAACATGGTGGATTTTAAGTGTTGGGTTTGAGCCACAAGGAGGCTTCCTACGTATCCCATGTAGGGAATAAAATCCCACGTAGTTCAATTAGTCTCATAGGAGAATATATTTCTTTGATAAAAATGAGTTTGTGATTAATTCCTAAAAATGATTCCTTAATAATTTGGGGGTTTAATTTGGGGATTATTTATAAGGAGGAAGCCCAGATTAAGGGAATTAGGGTTGGATTCCTGAAGAGGATGTCCAGTGAGCTCTGGCCCTGAGAAGGCTTCCTACGTATCCCAATTATGATGGGAATCAAATTTCTCATAGTTCATTCATCATGATTGTTTGTGCACATGTTATAATCATCATTAATATCTAATCCCGCGTGATTCATGGTTGGTGTGAGAAACAAGAGGATGTGAAATATTCAACAATGAAACATGCACTTTTCCACCCTCGCTGGTGGAAGAGGGCGCACCTATGGAAGCGAGAGTGGACGAGGCCAGAGTTGACCCGATAAGAGGGTGAGGAGAAGAACCTTCCCTCTATTCACTTTACATTATACAAGGGTACAATGAAAGGAATAAGGGATGAAGGTTATGGGATTACACCAAGATGGTTTCCCAAGGTAACAAATCTCAATAGAAGAGGGAAAGGGTAACAAAAGTCTACGTGCACATATCCCCTCTTGTCTTTGGCACCAAAGAAGAGAGAAGAAGAAATGATGCTACATCCTGCAAGAAAATATAGGGTCTTACGCCAGGATGGTTGCCCCATAATTGATCCTGGTAAGGGAGGGAGGCTTCACCTTTGTTAAAAAGGATAATGTAGGTGGTAATTGTACCTTCCCTACCAAAACACCTGAGGTTTCAGGTCATCTCTTTAAGAAGGGAGAGGTCATGACCCAAACCCTCTACCAAACTGGAAACTTCCCAACACTATTCCTGGGAGAATGGTCCATGTGACTGTGGATATACAAACCCACAAACACTCCATGAATCCTAACTCCCTTATAAAAAAAATGTGGGAAAACTCTAACTGTGGATATACAAACCCTAATAGGAGACACACAGATGTATATTTCCCAGAGGTTTGATAAGTCAGGAGGTTTTGGTGGAGGTCTCAATAGAATCCCTTTAAAAAAAGGGATCCAATGAAGAATAAGTCTTTCCATGAATGGATCTAAATAGGGATTGATGGATTTTATACTAAATAGAGTAATTGAATCAAATAGGGGATCCCAAGTAGAGAAGGGAAAGCAAGTATGGGCGCGCAAGTCAGCTTGGGAGACCTAATATTCACATGAGCGACAAACAACCCATATGGTAATACTTGGGAGAGAGTTGGATCAAGCCTTCAGGAGTATTCATAGGTGGTCCTAGAAGTGGAGTGCTAAAGTTCCTATGAAAGGAATAGGTGGTGCTCAAGTATTTCTGATTTGGTGAGGTTGGGTGCTTTAGGCATGCAAGTGTTATGGTTTTCAAACACTAAAAGTACTTAAGTCCAATGATACTCCATTGAATCTTCCACTCAATGTGTTTAAGAACAACCTTGAATGTTTCAGAGGACTGGGGATAAGTACTAGGGCAACCAGAGTAGCAATTTATCTTTAGGTAAATTCTTCAATACAAATGAAGACCTCGAGGGTCTATCTATAAGAAAAAATAGGACCTTTGGAAAAAACAGTTTGGGAACGCAAGTGACTTGCATGCAAAATTGTGGCGTGCAAGTACCTTGTGTGCCGATGATGTTTTGTCTAGACTAAATCGATCCATTGAGGACTTAGCCAAAATAAACACTTCAATCAGCTCCATCAAGGGTGACGCGTAGGTGTTTTCACAAAGGTATCTTGGCCGCCTCTTTGGGGACTTAGCCAAAATAATTGATCCCTACAGTGGGGGCTACTCCCCCACACCCCTTATTGGGATTACTGTCAGACTGTGGTCCTAGCCCTTTGGGTCAGTGTCTTCGCCGTCATCACTGACCCCCATGAAAATTGTAGAGTCTCACCATGAAATTTTCGATTCCCGTTGAGGACATTTTGTAGAGAAGTGCATGGAACACATTTCATGGTGTCTACAAAATCCCACCATTATAATTTGATTCATTCAAAATGAAATGAATCTTGTTGTAAGGTAAAATTTGGTCACATTGATGAATTCCAACATCATTTGTTTAGATTTTAAGCTACGTCATGTTTGGAAGGATGCTCAAATTTTTTCCTAAGCCATGGGGCCTAGCGAGCATAGTTTTATTTTTTCTAGGGTTATATAGACAACCCCACAACCTAATATTTTGACTTTTTATTGCTCAATATTACTTAAACCATACAAATTGTACGTTTAGTGAGCTGGGACTTGAATTTTGTTCAGAATTACCTTTGCGGGTTCTCAATCTAGTGAGTACCGTGTCTCTTTTTGTTGACAGTTTAGATTCATGCATGTTAGACTATAAAGAGATAATGTTTAAGGTCTAATATCTTTGACCCTAAATTTTGAAATTAAATCCTAAACAAGACTCAGTGACTAATAATTTCATTAATATTCTTTAAATATTTCCAAGGGGAATCTTAAGCCATGATTTTTATGGTCACCAAATTTAAAACTTGTATCAACATAAGGGGAGTCTTTTCCAAGAATGAAGTTACCATTATTTGAAAAACCCTTTATGGGGTTTGTATTTTGGAGGACCAATTTGGGAATATGCTTCATAGAGAAATAGTGGCATCTTTTGACTGACAGGCCAGTTATGTAGGCAACTTATGTAAGGCCACCTAATGGCACGTGCTGCATAGTCAAGAAAAAAATTTCTTATGAATTTAGCATTTTAGTTTTGATATACAAGGGAAAATAAATTTTGGGTGACTCAAGACCACAGTGGGTGGTTTTTTCAAGGAAAGGGGTTTTAAGAATAAAAGTCTATTTTTATGCTAACATATGTCATGAATAGGAAAAACAATTCTATACATATTTGGTGTATGAATAATGGTTAAAATTTATCAGAAAGTGGAATTTATGATATAAAATTGTGCATTTTTAAGTCATGTAGTGAGGACATTATACTGTGATGTTTTAAGTCATTTAGTGAGGACATTATATTGTGCAATTTTAAGTCATGTATTGAGGACATTGTGTGGAATTAATTTAAGGTCTTTAGCTTCAACCATTGGTATGATACTCTCCCAATTTCTTGATAATTTGTTTAGAAACATACTACCATATTTAGTTATGTAAAGGAAAATTTTAAATTGTGATATAGTAATTTCTAAATCAGAAGAATGATATGGGAAAAGGGGATAAAAGTATTAAAGGAAGTCTTTTCCAATAATGAAGTTACCATTATTCGACAAACCTGTTATGGGGGTAATATTATACATGGTGAACTAGGGAATATGCTACATATCCAAATGGTGGAATAATTTGACTGACAAGCCCATTATGTAGGCAACTTATTCAAGGCCACCTAAGGGCACATGCTTTATAGTCAGGAAAATCTCTCTTAAGAATTTTGACAATCTATTGGTAAAAGACAAATAAAGTTTATGAAGATTTATATTTTCCAAATAATATAGTTTGGTTTATAGAGAATGGTACCTGAATATGGAGAGGGTATTTCCAAACAAGATTTCCAAAGAATCATAGGAATATGAATTTTATGAAGGTCTAACCCAAACGTAAGAGTTGTGGTGTCTGTAGTTTTAGGTCATAAAACTAGGACCAGAAATGGAAAGAGTATATGATATGTGGACAAGTGATTCCAAGGTTATTTTATATTGATTTGAACACATGGAGAGGGAAATGTATAAACCATAGTCTTGAAGACATTCAGATTGAGAAAAAGATAATGGGACAAATATACCTGAATGATTGTTTTAAAATACAGATTCTTGTATATTTTCATCGAAGTTTGAAGGGGACAAAAATACTGTAACCAAGAACAAAATTACCATTATTTTACAAAATCATTATGGGAGTTATGTTATGAAGGTACAACTCAGGTATATACTGCATATCCAAAGAGTGGAATCTTTTGACTAACAGGCATGTTATGTAGGTAACTTATGCAAGGCCACCTAAGGGCATATATTGCATAGTCAAGAAAAAGAGCTCCCAATTATTAGAAATTATATCACCATAAACCCTAATAAATATTATGAATATCTATAAAATATTAAAGATTCAGAATGTGAAATATAGAATGGGGTTATGCTCAATGCACATAAGAAATGTTTGAATCAATATTGGCCATGAATCTGAAATCCTTTACATAGATCTAACTCATTTTTAAAATGGAGACTGTCTTTGTTTCCTTTTGAATTGATATTCTGTTGCGCAGTTTAAAGTCATGAAATGAGGACATTATACCCTGTATTTTTAAGTCATACAGTGAAGACATTGATAAACTAATAAAAAATTGAGAAATCTTATTTATATAAAGAATCCTTTTACCCAATTCTTAATCCCACTTCAGCTATTCTTGGTGTGAGAAACAAAGATAAGTAAGGGTTTCTTCTATAACAAAAAGGTGAAACAAGTGAAGAATATGGCTGTTAGATTTACATGTAGTTTAATGTCATGTGGTAAGGACAAAGATGAACCAATGTGAAAAGAAATACTTGTCGTAGCTGGACTAAGGGATAAAACCCAAGTGTCACTACATGTCTTTCTGAGGGAAAGAATCAAGCCATACATAGTTCTTTAAACATTTCCTAATAAGGTTTGATTCTTATATAACAAACAAAGGGGTTTTGTTTTTTTTTTTTGAATGTTTGGGCCTAAGATTTAAGATTTAGGCGTCTCTACGTATCTCATATATATGAGATCAAGTCGTGGGTAGTTCTTTAAACATTCATTTCCTACTCCAATCAAGTTTAACATGGGGGATTTATCAAATTCTAGAAGAATGATTAAATTTAAGAAACAAAATAGTATGAAAATAAAATCATGTATCTTAAAATAGAATTTTGTATAGATCTAGTTCATATACAAGTGAATAAAAAGGAAATAAAGAAATTGTGATTTCGGATGGGCCCAAGATTGGAGATGAAGGCATCATTACATATCTCAAATAGATGAGAATCAAGCCACAGGTAGTTCTTGAAACAAGGTCCCTATGCTGATCTGACTCATACATAGGGAAGAGATGGACTCATGTGCCACTAAGGAGTATCAATGATGTCCATGATGCTTGCTTATGGTAGCTCCTAACGTCAAATAGAGAAGATGTTAACTGTACAGTTTAATGTCATGTAACGAGGAAAAATGGTGTCACGTAGTTTAATATTGCGTGACAAGGACAAAGATGCTACTCATTTCAATGTCATGCAGTACGGGCACTTGTCATTGTTATGTAGTTTAACAACTTTCAACTAGGACTTTGTACTTTGTATTTTTATGTCTTATAGTATGAACATGGGGGTTGTGCTATTTTCACTCTTACAGTGAGGAATAATGCATTCAACTACACAAAGTATTTCTTCAAGAATCAAGAATTTGTTGTAGTTGTAATAATATCTCCATCCATTGAGATTAAGTCATAAGATCCCTTTTAGTAGACCTTATGTATGATATAAGGTCCTTCCAACTTTGGTTCAAGCATTGGAGGTTTCTTTCTTGGTATCATTGGAGTCCTGGGGACCTATAACAATTCTCCTTGATTAAATGAACGGAGGTGAACTTTCTTGTTAAAAGCTCATGCTATTCTATTCTAGTAGACTTCCAAGTGAATCAAAGTATTCAATCTTTTTTTGTCTAATATTTCCATCTCATTAAACCATTTTTGAGACCTATCATCTGTAGACAACTGATCATAGATACTGCAATTCTGAACGAAGGAAATTTTATTTCAATTGGCAACACTACTTTTGTTCCGTATACCAATGAATGAGGAGTTGTATGGGTGGTAGTGTGTGTAGTAGTCTGATAAGACCATAAATCAAGAAAACGTTTATCAGGCCATGATTTCTTATCTTTATCCACCATTTTATAGATTCTATTTAATAGGGTCTTATTGAAGGCCTCTATCTATCCATTAGTCACTACATGATAGTGGGATGAATGTTTGGATTTGATATTATGTTCCTAATATAAATTTTTTACTTCAACAGAACAAAAATTGGTGCCATTGTTCGTCAAAATAGTATTCGGAACACCAAATCTGGTGATTCTGTTAGTTTTGACAAAACTAACAATTCTTTTGGATCTAACTTCTTTGAGAGGTATTGCATTAGCTCATTTGGAGAATAAGTTAGTAGCAGTAAGAATATACTTGAATTGCTCAGCTATAACTGGAGGATAAGAAACTAATATAACCATTCTACATGTGGAAAAAGGCCAGGAGTATTTAATTGTATGTATCAACTCTGGGGTTGATGAATGCAGTTGGAATACACTTGGAAGGGATGACATTTCTTAGTGAAATCTGTACAATCTTGGGTCATTGAAGGCCAAAAGTATCCTAGCCTTCATATTTTATCAGAGAGTATGTTCCCAGACAGATGGGCACCACAAACTCTTGAATTTACTTCATTCATAACGGTCACAATCTCTTATCCATCAGTACATCTGTGAAGGATTCCATCGAAGCCTCATTTATAAAGGATCTTCTGATGGTCTGGACTATTATAAAGAGTAAAATTGGCCACTCATTATCGGATATGTTCTTTTTCATCCCGATCTGGTGGAAGTATTCCATTTTGAAGATATTCCATGATGGGTGTTCTTCATTCCATGGTATGACCATATAGATCAGAAATAGGTCTAATCTCATTAATTTCCTCCATTATGGGTTGAACGAAAGGTGAGACCACATGACAATGGGATATGCTAATGATTCTGTCATCCTGATTTGGATTTTCTAGGGTTGTAGCTACATTAGCCAGTGCATCATCTTGGGCATTTTGTGATCGAGGGACATAAGACAATATCATCTCTAAGGTAAATTCATCCATTAACCCTCTAATCAAATCACACAAAGGGATTAACTCTTCTTTTCTAATAGAATATTCCCCATTTATTTTCTTGATTACTAATTCTGAATCACCTTTCACCATTAAGTGATTCACTTGCACCTGAAGGTCCAATTCCAAACATGTGATGGGAGCTTGATATTCTGCCTCATTGTTGGTACCATCTTCTGACAATATGAAGGAGTAAGGCAACACTAACTTTTCTAGGGAAATAAGGACAATTCCTAACCCATATTTGTTGATTTTAGGGTTTTCCATCCTTTCCCCTATTGGACTTATGGAGGTACCCTCAAATTACATCTCCCATGTTTGGGAATTATCCTGAATAGAGAAAACCTATTCATCAGGAAGTTCAGTATTTAATGATGTATCTTTCACAAATGGATGTTCAACAAGGAAGTCAGCTAGAGCTTGGCCTTTTATTGTATTTTGAGTCATAAAATGAATATCAAAATATTTTAGAATAACCGACCACCATGATAGACGCCATGTAAGCATATGACGACTGAGGATAAATTTAAGTGGGTTATTGAGAGGAACCAATTGGACCTCATGATATTGCAAGTAGTGTCTCAATTTATGAACTGCAAAGATTAATTCCAGAAATCAGATTTCAATACTTAAATATCGAGTTTCTACATCAAGCATAGTTCGACTGAGATAGTAAAGGTTGTTTTCATTCCCAGCATCATTTTTTTGGGCAAGGAAAGCACCTAATGATCACTATAAAGCTGTCACATAGAGAATAAGTGGTCTTCCTTCAAAAGGATGCATTAATACTAGTGGAATAAAGAGATATTTATTGAGGGTATCAAATTATTCTTGGTATTCTTTATTCCACTGATAGGTGACTCCCTTCTTCATTAATCTAGTGAAGGGAAAACACTTTCCTGCCAAATTGGTGATAAAGCACCGAATGTAGGCCAAGTTCTCATATATTCCTCTTAATTATTTCAAATTTTGAGGACGTGACATAACAAGGATTGATTTTTTTCCTTATGATCAACTTCAAAACCATGATGGAGTACAAGTAAGCTAAGGAACTTTCCTGAGGTTACCCCGAAAGAACATTTCAAGGGGTTCATCTTCAATCACTGTTGTCAAATTTTATTGAATATGATCTCTAGATCATCCAAATTATTGGAACATTGTCTGTATTTGACCCCCAAATCATCCACATAACATTCAAAAAAATTCCTAAGAAGGATTTGAAGATATGGTTCATGGCACGTTGATACGTTGCACCCATATTCTTTAAGCCAGATGGAATTACCCTATAGAAAAACACACCTTGAGGGGATCTAAAGGCTGTATATTCTTCATCATCTGGGGCCATATAGATTTTATTATACCTATAGTATCCATCCATGAAAGAAAGAGATTCATATCCAGATGTTGCATCAATTAAAAGATCTATAATTGGAACTGGAAAATCATATTTAGGACAATGCTGGTTAAGATCTCTGAAATCAATGAAAACTCAAATTTTCCCATTATTCTTTTTCACTGGGACAATAATAGATAGAAATTTGGGATTCTAAACCTCCCTAAAAAATTTATCCTTTATAAGCTTATCAACTTCAACTTCAATTTTAGAAGCATGAGTTGGGTGTGTTCTTCTTTCTGCCTACTTGAATCCTCGATGTTCTTATGGAAAACCCAAATGATGAGTGGTTACATTGGGATTAAGACCTATAATTTCTATATAAATACAAAAAAATATATCTTGATTTTTCTTTAGAAATGAAGTATGCGCATATTGCTCTTCAGAGGTCATGGCTGCAATAATTAGAGTAGGGTCTGGATCTTCCTCTGTACCCAGATTTATTTCTCTGAGCTCATCCACAGTGGTAGAGACACCTTCCTCAAATACTGAAGGAGCATCTCTGAGATCTTCCTCTTCTTCTTCATTACATGTTACCTCTTCTGTTTCTACAAGCATAGTAGATGATGAGGAAACACTTCTAGAGCTAGGGGAGAAGTCGGTATTTGAGTATCCTGAAGAAGAGGCCACCATATCTGACCCTACTGATGACGAAGGGTATTCCTATGGTAATAAAGAAAAGTTTATGAATTGGTAATCAACTTCATTTTATTCCTCTAAAATTGCTACAATTTATTCTAATCTGATTGAAAATATATAGGCTTTTTGTAGTTCAGTGAATGAAATAAAAACATCTCCATTTAAGCTTCCATAATTGCTTGGTAAATCAATAGTTTCTCCCATGTTGTCAGGCTCAGTCGCCACAATTGTCACTATGGAAGTAATTGGACGAGTTATTAGATTTGGTTTTACCCTTTCAATTTGATTGATGGGTAGCACATATTCTATACACAAATTAATGAATGGATTTGTTGGAATATTTTCTAAACCATTTGGACCATTAACTCTGATTATCTCCTTTGTCATGGACCTCTTTCTTTTTATGTGATAAAAACATACCTCAATTTATTGATATTGACACATTTTGAACGGATCCTTGTCACCATAAAGCATCCTAATTTGACCATTGAAACAATACTTAAGACATTTGTGGTATGACGAAGGTATGGCTGCATGTTGATGCAGCCAAGGACTTCCAAGTAGAATGTTGAAGGTTGTGTCCTGATGAACAACCATGAAACCTGAATTAGTAACAATATCCCCAAATTGAGTTCTGATTGTAATTTCAACCAGAGGTTCTTGTTCATTCTTGTCATACCTTTTCAATATTAAAGTGGAAGGAGATAAGTCAGATTCAGTCAGACCCAATCGACGAAGTGTACGAACAAGAATGAGGTTCACTCTGGAACCATTATCAATGAAGGCTCATCAGATGTCTATATCATTGAAATTTCTAGATAAATACAAGGGTTTGGTATGTTTGTGGACAACATCATCTTCATCTTCATCTGTAAAAGATATGACTGCATGACATTCTGTAGGATCATTCTCTATACGGTAAACCTCAGTAGTAGTAACTTCAGTTTCAAACACTTGAGGACTTGACAAAGCCTCAATAAGTTATTCTCAATGATCTTTTGATAGAATCAAGGAATCTATAATTGAAAAGTTGTATGGTACATGGACCAATTGATTCAAGACATCATAATTTTGGTCCAAAGTTCTACATTTCCCATCATGGAGATTCGGTTTTTTCAGGTGCTTTGGAAGTTGATGCTTCTGATATAGATGTACCCTATGTTGGAGCAGAATCTAGAAACACTCCTGGATTTAGTATATTAGACTGACTAGGTATATCTACTTGTTAAGATGAATATGGTTTAACTTCTAATCAGTCCTCCAAAATAATCATATCATAACCAAACCTGTCTTGCATGGAAGAAATTCCTTGTTCTTGTTAATCCCCTAGAAGGGCTCTTCCATGAGTTTCTTTTGTGTATATTGTTATAGAAAGGGTAGAGTTAAAATGGTGGTTTCAATAATTATCATGTCTTCCCCTATATCCTCTACCTTGGGATCTTCCTCTGATTCACCAATTATGTACAAGTAACTTAGGCTCATTATAATCAAAATCATTATTGGAAAAAGGATCCATTAAGTGGATAATGATAATAGAACTAAAGATCAGTTCTTCCTATATTGAAGATTATATTTGATAGGATAGTTCTGGTTGTGATGTTTAGTGGGGTGGTTCCTGTGCTTTTGAAATAGATAGCATGAAATCTTCTAGGGTCAAGGACAAATTTGTTCGTGACATGAGGTTGTCTTCTTCTGACTCCTCTATGTCCTTATGATCACCTCTCTTCTTTGAGGATTGACCTTTGGTTATGGTGGTTTGTTGTTGATGGAGTGGCAGAAGACACAATAGGTTGTTTCAACTGTGTTTGTAAAATGGAATGATTTCGGTTGATCATTTTCTTGATCATCCAATCATCATATTTTTTCACATCTTTACTTTTTTACTTCTTTCCATTCGCCTTCTTCCTCTGGATCTGTAGTAGTAACACATGATACTTGAGCTCATGAAATTTTCAGTTTCACTTGTCCAGAGTCTACCATTTTTTATAGGAGGTCCTTGGAAACAAAAAAGTCTTTAATGGGATACACTAACATCTTCTGAAAGGGAAAATAATTCGGAATATCTTCATCTCCTTCTTTGGTTTCTTCGGCCTTGGCAACTGAACCAAATTATTTTAAAGATATGAGATGAAGTAACCAGGAACTTGTTCATTCTAGAATGAATAAAGTTTACTTTTTAATTACTCAAATTGTTCCTACCTTTGATATCTTTGATCATCTTGATGATACGGTCATTTATATTGACACTCTGTGGGTGGATCCATTTGATATGATGAAGGTTTTGAAGTGGAAGCAGGTACAGGTGCTTGCTAGAGTGTAATAGTAGCAGCTTCTGCTTTCCCTATTCTCCTTACCATAGCTGATGGAATTACATGAGTTTTGGATTTAGTCTCTATAACGGAATCTTCTATCTGATGATAAAATGAAGTAAGGTGTTGAAACCCTCCTGTTTATTTTACAGGGATCAGTGGTGTGCGTAACTCATCACATAGATTTTCCACACAAATTGGCAGCAAATCTTATTGAGAAAGTGATAGACTTAAGGAATATATTAATCATTTCCATCATGCAATAAAATCTGAAACTACTTCATTCTACCTCTATTTAAAATTGGTAATATCAAAAACTTCCATCTTTAGTAGTACTAATCTAAATTGAAGAAGGAATTTCTGACGGAGATCTTCCCATCCAGTAATTGATCGAGATTGTAAACTTGTATACTAGAAAAAAGCTGGTCCCTGTAGTGACTGGAAAAAACACCTAATCTTTACTACTTATTTCTATTGATGATTCCTTATCATGGGATCATAATGAGAAACAAAATTTGTTAAGTGTTGTTCCAGATCTCCCAAACCATTAAATATTGTAAATGTGGTATTCACAAAATTTGGTGGGGGAGGAATCATATCTAACCATTCAGGGTAAGCTTTCTTTTTTGGCTAAACTGGTGAATTTAATTCCTTCATAGCTTCCAATCAATATTTTAATGCCTCAATTGTGTTAATAAGCATTTTGGGAATATCCAGATGAGCTGGAACTTGTGCAGGTACAGCAACTGGAGCTAGAGCTGGTGAAACGACCGACAAAACCACTAGTGTTGGTGTTGGTATTTTCCTTGGATAACCCATGGGAATATGATTCTCAGGATATGTTTTATCCAGCCTTGGTAGTGTACACAATTTAAGGAATTCATTATCTGCATCTGTAGTTACTAAAAATCCTCTTTGCTGAGGAGATCCTATAGGATGTGAAAGTTGAGGACCTTCTTGGGAAGTACGTTTAGCAGAAATTCTACTTTGAAGTAACTCTATATTTAGTCTTCTTAACTCCTTCATTTCCTCTTCTTGTTGTGAAAATATCTATTCAAGTGAAATATATTGACCTTCTCTAGTGTAAAAGTGATATTTAATCTGACTTTTACCTTTCCCTTGTTAGATTCCTTTCGTAGGGGTGGGAGTTGGTTATTTGAAGGCATACCTAGATTCTGGGTAAGCCTCTGATTTCATATACGTACACCTTCTTCATTTGCCTCAGTGTGTACCATAGTATGGATAAGAACTTCATATTCTGATTCCCCTGATCTAGACTCATTTTATGGACGATCTTCTACAATGGTGCTAATTACATTTATTGAAACATAAGGCATTGATGGAATTATATCAGTATCTTTGTAAGATACTCTCCCTCTGTAATTTCCATGAGACTCTATTCTCCTATATGATGAATTCCAAAGAACTTTTTTTTCAGACAGTAACCCAAAGGGAATACTTGGATAGTTTAGTTATGCGCTCTCTTTGTGTCTTCTTCCCTGATTGGGAGAAAACAGACTTATGTTGAGGAGTGGATTGTAGATGTGAAAAATCCCCCAGCCCTACAGGCTATGGTAGTTCCTATTCTTATTTTTAAAATATTTGAACTTCATTTATTGAATTTAAAGGATGAATTAACTGATCCCCCAGCCTTACAAGATGGAATGATTCTTCAATTTCTATGGATGAAATTCGTGCAATTTCTCTACGGCTTTTGCAAAGTTTGGTTTGGACATTAGCTGGGTGCATCATCCAAAAACCACTCAAATCAGCTATTTTAAAAGATCATTGTGATATTTCAGAAATTTTAATTCTCTGTTGACTGACATCCTCTATGAAGGACGCCATCTCAATATTCTCAGATGCTTGGTGTAAAATTTACTCAACAACTTCTTTTCTTTGGTCCTAACTCTGATGAGAGCTGGTTGAGTCCTGTTCTTGATTGTACATTCTATTACATACAAAATCTAATGATTGTATCTGGTCGTGGGAAATAACATTTCATGAGACCACTTTTGGTGGAATTTTCTGATTTTGGAGTGTAGTGAAATTCAATGCTCCATGTGCACCCCATCCTATGATACGAACACCAGATGTAGTGTCAAAAATTAATTGGTGTGGCCTCTTTAGAGCATTGAGGCATGAACACTGAAGGGTTATCTACTATTTTTCAGCCTTTTGATGTCAGGAAACTGAGAGAGATTACAAGTCAATTTGGCATTGAATCCCTTCTATTACCTTTACATGATTTTGATATTCATCATACGGTAATACATTGGTTTTCAAATGATGAAGTGTTTTCCATAAGTTCAGGCGGATATCATGAATACAATCTTCTATCATCAATTCTGGAATTTTATACTGATAATTTTCCACAATGTCCAGAACATGACTGGTATTTCTCCTTTAGCCAATTTTTTTCTCATGTTTAACATATCTTCATCGTCTTTTACTAGATATTTCTCCACTTGGTCTGACCAAAGTGGATTCTCTTTATTAGAAGACAAATAACCCGAGGGGGGTTTGGAGAATTATTATTCCCTTAATATGTCTTCTGATTGAGAAAGTGTTTCAACCATCAATGACAAGGAATCATACATGAATGGCCTTGTGTTTGCAAGCGCCTCGATATAGGAGGGTTTTCTCATCGCTACATTATCAATTATAGAATTATCTTTACAATGAGAAATATTACTATGTAGAGGACTTTCGCAGTGAATGCCATCATGGGGAGGACCACCGTGGTGGATTACAGCAAGGGATGAATCCTCTTGCTCCTTGGTCTTCTGGCCACACAGAGGGTTTTCGTGGCTCTCATCCAGATAAAGGCACTCTGTATTGATTGAATTTTCATAAACCAGTCCTTCATGATAAATTGTCCGATAAATAACTTCATAATTCCTTCGGCCACACTCATAATTTGGTAGTGAGAGGATATGATCTTGAGATACAAAAGATAAATGTATGAGGACTTTAAGACCTCCATCTTTAAGAGGAGTCAAATTGCGGTTTGATTCTTGATTTTACAAACAAGTTTGGAGAGAATTATTCTTGGATGTTCTCTTAAACTTAGTTGGGGCCACTTTCTAGGAGAATTGGTTATCATGGGTATTTTTATGTGCCTACTTTTGATTGGTTATTGGAACGGACCTATTACTTCCAATTGGAAATGGTGTATGTTCCTGATCTTATTTTCGGTATGATATGGGGGAGTATTCCCCATGACCCTCTGGGACTGGAACAGAGGTGTGTATCTTCTCTTGGATGGAATACCGATGTGTCATCCCATTTGTGGGGAAAAATTTATTTGTAAGTTCCCCAGGTACTGCTGAAGTAGTTGTTATAATATCCAGGTATGCTTCTAGAATATGGGCAGGGATTTTCCTCATCCCTTTCACCATTGATAAGATGTGTTTGCTGAATTTAGAAATTGGAATGGGAATATACATACATTCCATATCTAGAGTAGGTGTATGTGCCTGCTCTTTTTCTCCTTTTCCTGTCAATAGTTATTGATAGTACTCATGAATGGGGGAAGAGAGTTGGTTCTACCCTAGATTTGTCATCAGATCTTTCCGAATGACTTCTTCGAGTGCTGCCAAATGAGACTGTTAGTGAGCCTGATGAACACTGGTAGGTGTATGTTCCTGATGGATATTTCCCTTAAAGTATGGTTGATGGACTTCCTTCAATACTAGCAGACGAGACTACTAGTAGAATTGGTGATTGTAAGTACGTGTATGTTCATGTTTACCATTTTCCACCACATTAGATTTTTGGGCTTCTTTAAATGAAGTTAGATGAGCCTTCTGACTGGATGATAACTTGTAAGAAATTGTATGTTACTATTCATTGTACCCCACCAGGTGTATCTAGTGGGATTGGTGGGTTACTTCCAAAAAAGTCTGTTGAACATCAAAATTAGGATGAACGGGTATATGTGTCTGCTCGTTGTTCATCGTAAAGTTAGGTTTATAGAATTCGCCGGAGAAGGAAGAGGTAAGAACCTGCTCCCTGTTGATCATAAGTTTTCCCTGACGATCCCTCTTGCGTACCAAGGTCTAAGGAATCTGGGCTAAACATACAAAGGCAACACCCCCATCATGTTGGGGGTTCACTACTACGTGACTCTATCGGTGGAAATTATTGGTGGGAATCCTCCAAAAGGACCCCTAGATCGTTGAATCGAGGCCCTGATGGACCTCTTGATCTACCTCCCTATAGTATGGGAGGGATTGATTATTGCATTCTAGTGATAAGGACCCCAAACTGTTTAAAATGGTGGTTGGCATCATCTAATTTTTGATCATTGGTCATCATTGTCTGGATGATTGAGGGTTATTATTGATCTAGAGGGCCTATCGTGAAGCCTCCAAAGTCGGAATTGTACCGTGCTGATGGTACTCCTTTACTAGTAGAGACCCAATGTTGAAGATTATGGGTGGGTGATAACGTCCTTCCCATGGATGAGGATCCATATTGAGAAATAGTTGGGAAGTTCAAAGATTTTTACTTGAAGAAATCCATTTTGGAGTGAAGAGTGTTCAGAGAAAAAACTTGAAACAATAATAAACTCCATTAAAGATACATCTGTTAGATGAATACATGCATGATTGATTCCTTTTTTCCCTTCCTTTATTAATTGATAGGGTCCTGATAGGTGGGTAACATTATTAACTTGGTTAAGGATTCACGTTGGGTTCACCATTTTTATTTCATAGTTCCTTGAAATGTGTGTTATGTTTTTAAGAATCACTTCTTCCAGGTGGTTTCCATTGGATTTATTTATGGAATAGGAAACTTCCAATAGTTATTTATCCAAAGGGAACCTTATTTCCAAACGCAGTCTTCCATTAAGTTTAAACTTTACAATACTTAGGAACATGCATTGGTCGAAGGGATGGGAGGTCAGACTCATCACACCCTTTTAGGGGGAATTATTGTCTACGCTATGACACTCTTTGTAAATTTAAGATATTTTCAGGAATCCTTATTAATTCACCAAGCATAACATAAGTTTCCCTTTTAATTTACAATCACTTATTAACATGTGTAAAATTTAGATTCATCCGTATGCATTCAAGGTTCTTCATTAGTAGATAAATCTGTATGTATTAGAGGTTATATATCAATGGTATACTATAATATACTATTTCGAGATTCTTTTAATCATCATTATGATGATACATGTCTTTTAAGACACTCATCAGGGAACTTTGGAATTTATTGTCATCCAAGGAGATGAAGGCTTGTTTTGATATTGGGATCGTACCCATGAAATGTGTTACCTATGTATCCTTGTGAAAGGAATTAAAACCATTGTAGTTTTATTCCACTTAATGGGAAACATCATACCATTTAAGGTCATGTGATAAGAACCTAACCATACAGTTTAATGTCATGTGGTAAGGACATTTAAGAGAAAGGTGATTTGTCAAAGTTTGGTGTGGGACTAGTGAAGAAACAGCCCAATGAAATTGCAAAGGATATGAGTTTCCAAGTAAGATTAGAACCTATTGGGAATATGGACCAAGGATAACAGGGTAGATTTGAAGTGTTGGATTAGAACCTCAAGGATTCTTCCTACGTATCCCATGTGGGGAATCAAAGCCCGCGTAGTTAGATTAGTCTCATAAGAGAAAATAGTCATGTGAGAGAAATGATTTTGGGCTTACTTTCTAAAATGAATGCCTTGAAAATTTGGGGGTTTAATTTGGGGCTTATTCCTAAGGAGGATGCCCAAATTAAGGGAATTAGGGTTGGATTCTTGAAGAGGATGTCCAGTAAGCCCGGGCCTTGAGAAGGCTTCCTATGTATCCCAATTATGGTGGGAATGAGAGTTCTCATAGTTCATTCATCATGATTTTTTGTGAACATGTTTTAATAATAATGAATCTCTAAGCCCACATGATTCATGGTCGGTGTGAGAAACAAGAGGATGTTAAAGATTTAACAATGATACATGTACTTTTCCTCCTCTACTGGTGGAAGAAGGCGCACCTATGGTGGCAAGAGTGGATGAGGCTTGAGTTGACCTGAGAAGAGGGTGAGGCGACGAACCTTCCCTCTATTCACTTTATATTATACAAGGTTCCAATTAAAGAAAGAAGGTATGAAGGTTATGGGCTTACAATAGGATGTATTCCCATGCTGAAAAATCTCAACAGGAGAGGGAAAGGGTAACAAAAGACCTTGTTCCCATCTCCCCTCTGGTCTTTGGCAGCAAAGAAGAGAGAAGGAGCAATGATGAAACCTCCTGCAAGAAAAGATAGAGGCTTACGCCGGGATGGTTGCCCTAAAATTGATCCAGGTAGGGGAGGGAGACTTATTATTTATTAAAAAGGATGAATTAGGTGTGAATTATACCTTCTCTACCAAAATACCTGAGGTTTCAGGTCATCTATTTTATAAGGGAGAGGTCAGGAACCAAACCCTCCTCCAAACCGGGAACATTCCATCATTATTCCTTGGAGAATGGTCCATGTGACTGTGGATATACAAACCCACAGACTCTCCATGAATCCTAAATCCCTTATAAAAAAATTTGGGAAACCTCTGACTGTGGATATACAAAACCAAATAGGAGACACACTGATGTATCTTTCCTAGAGGTTTGATAGGTCAAGAGGTTTTGGTGGAGTTCTTAATAGAATCCCTTTCAAAAAAGGGATCCAATGAAGAATAATCCTTTCCATGAATGGCTCTGAAGAGGTCTTGATGGATTTTACACTGAACAGATTAAGTGAATAAAAGAGGGGTGCCCAAGTACACAAGGGCACACAAGTATGGGCGCGCAAGTAGACTTGGGTGACCTGAGATTCACTTAAGCGATGAACAACATGTTTGGTAAAACATGGGAGAGACTTGGCTCAAGCCTTCAAGAGTATTCAAAGGGGGTCCCAGAAGTAGAGCGCTCAAGTTCCTATGAAAGGAATCGGTGGTTCACAAGTATTTATTTTTTGGGTAGGTTGGACTCTTTAGGCGCGCAAGTGTTGTGGTTTTAAAACACTAAAAGGACTTAAGTCTAATGATCCTCCCTTGAATCCTCCACTCAAGTTGTTGAAGAACTACCTTGAATGTTTTGGAAGACTGGGGCGATGTACTAGGGTGACCAGAGAAACAATTCATCTTTGGGGAAATTTTTCCATACAAATGAAGAACCCAAGGGTCTATTTATAGGCAAAAATATAAACTTGGGTGAAAAGAGTTTGGGCACACAAGTGACATGCGTGCCAAATTGTGGCATGAAAGTACCTTGTGCACCAATGATGATTTGGATAGACTAAGATGATCCATTTAGTACTTATTCAAAATAAACACTTCAATCAGCTCCAGCAAGGTTGAAGGGTAGGTGTTTGCGCGTAGGTATCTTAGGCACCTCTTTGGGGACTTTTCCAAAATAATTTATACCTACCGCGGGGCCTGTGCCCCCACTACCCTACTTGGGATTAGTGTCGGGTTGTGGTACCAGCCCTTCGGGTAGGTTCCTTCACTACCGCCACTGGACCCCATGAAAATTGCAGAGTCACACCACAAGCTTTTTGAACCCCGTTGAGGAAATTTTAAAGAGAAGTGCATGAAACACATTTCACAGTGTCTGCAACATGCATGCTTAGACAAGGAACACTATTCAGACCTTATATGGTCATGATGATTTGTTATATTGATCATTTGTATATACTGGGTTTTAATCTACCTTATTATTTTATCACCAACCTCATACATACTTCACTCCCTCATATTTTATCTAGTTTTATTGTGAATTATACATAAAAATATTGAGAAGCTGCTATCAAGTCTCCTAGGCCCAATTCACTTATAAAATAAGGACATGGTCATGAAAACCAAATGCCCTTGTTATGAATTAGAGTAAGGGAAAGCAAAGGGGCCCCAAGACTACTTCAAAGTCTAAGGCTTCTATGAATTGATCATGCCAGAAGATAAAAATCTAGAGGTGTACAAAGGAACATTATGTAGAGTGTTTTTCATATAGAAAGAAGGGTCGGTATAAGAGGAATTGAACTACTATGAGGAGTAAAGGGAAAGCTTCATGTGTGTTTTTTTTCAAAAGAAATATCTCCATATCTACTATTTGGATATTATATATAGATTTTGTTTCTAAAATTTATATCTAAATATTGGAACCATGAAGATTGAGGAAAATTATCATAGGTGTGGTGGATCTTTGAGTTGCCAATAGAGTAAGACCGGTTACCTTGTTTATATGATATTACAATATTAATTTGTCAATATGATTGATTTTAGTTTTAATGAAATATTATTAAAATCACAGTGTTACTAAAAAAATTATATTAGTGTATAATTTAGACATGGATAGATTTGTATTCATGTTTGGGAATAAAAGCTTCTACTTTTACAAAGATAACATTTTTTATGGTATGACACACCTCAATAATGGTATTTATGAACTGTAATATGATAAAGAATTATTAGTAATCAATAATGAATCATGTTTACATTACTCATATCACACCTAGTTGTGGCATCACCTACTTGGTCAAGTAAGTGAGAAGAACTTGAAAAATATCTATCAATATGGTTAGTTAGATTCTTTTGAATCTAAAACCACTTAATAGATGTCATGCAAATTTATAAGACAAGATAACAAACCTTATTTAGTGAAAAGGGTTAAATGGACACAAATATTCTTGAATTAGTACATATGGATGTGTGTATACCTGTTCAATTTAAAGATAGAGGTGGATACTCATTGTAACAACTCTGACGTTGGTAACCTAGAGTCAGTGGTTACTTTATTACTTTGGTAAAATATATAAGAGAAATCATCACATAGGATTGAAAATTTTATTAGTATTGGGAGACTAAATACATAAATGATTGTAATATTACATTTTAAACTTAAAATGAATCTTATAAACATCATGAAAACTTTAGTATTCCATTTATTATATCATTTAACTCATTCAAATATCCCATCTTGGTACCCTGTGTAAAGGAAAATAATATAAAGGGTGAGTGTAGATACTTAGTAATAGATTGTGTACACTAGAAACCATCATGGATACAGAAGGTATAAACAATATGGTAGATTGAATAATCAAAAAACATGCTAGATAATCAATAAACTAAGTATGAAATATATCCACGGATAACATAAAAATGTAAATAATCACATGGATAGAAATAATTTATTTCATAGTGATGGAATACATAAAATCAGGTATCTTAATATTGTCATCAAGGAATCATGCCAAGATATCATACATACCATTAAGTACTTTACCAAGACATCATACTTACCATCAATTCCATATTCAAGATATCATAATAACCACCAAGTCCTTAGACAATACATCATACTTACCATCAAGGACATAACCAATACATTATTAATAAATGGGTATGCATACACCAAATAACCAAACTAGTTTATCTCATTTGACCCACTGAAGCAATGAGTGGCTATATAATTTTAGTTCCACCCATCATTAAATTAGTAAAATAAATCCATCATGTGAAAAGAATGAATAAACAACTCAATAAATAATCAACAATCATGAGTGATTAATAAACATCTATATTGGAAAAGTAGCATATGAAATGTCAATATTTTTATCAATCAAGAAATAGAATAATGTGATCATAATCCATCCAAAGAAATAAATTGGATGGTATCATTATATAATATCCCCAATGTAGTCTAGTAAACTTTAAAGCACATTGAAAAGCATAAAAATTCCTTTAAAAGAGTATTAAAATTTTCTTGGAGAAATAGGAATAAATACCCTTTTTATTTTTTATTCTTTTTTAAGAAAATATTTTATAAAGAAATGGAAGAGAAATTTCATTAGAAAACCATGAAAACATGGGGTAAACTTTCATAAATAGATATGATGAAGGTGGTGGGAAAATTAATTCATAAAAAACATTAAAAATAGATTCCTTTCACACTATCATGATGGAAGTTAATGTTACCGAAAAATTAAGTCACAAGTCACTTTCAAATATCATTTTCAACAAGATGAATTGAATATTTTTTAGAACATTATTTTAAAAGATAAATATTAATAATATAATCTTAAAAATAAATAAAGACTATGACCACAAATGTGAAGTGTAAGATAAAAGATTCAAATGTGAATATTATTTCAAAATATCTTTATTGAAACCCATATTATTGAAAGCATAATACAGATTCCTTTTGAAAATAGGAAGAGAGAAATATTAATATCCCAATAAATAATGAATATTAAAATTTAAAAATATGAAAGGAGAACATTAGTGTGAATAATAATGTGGACATAGACGAGAAATATTTCCAACCAAAAAGAAGTGAGAAAGGAAAATAAACTCTTACGGATTTGGTAAATTTTGAATCAAAATACATTGTAAGATAAAAATTTAAATAGAAATCTAAATACCAGTAATAAATATATTCATGGTAAAATATTTAAAAGGGTAAATATATATTCTATATAAATTAAAATAGGTGCATGATACAAAACATTCTTTAGAGATGGGAATTTGAGACAAAGAAGCCTTACCTTTACTCCTGACTTTAATGAAATATTTTTAACTTACTATATAATAAAAATATCCATATTAATAACTTATTTTAGAACATTATTAATTTATTTTACATTTTATTATCTTCAATAATAATTATTCACTACACATATATTATTTATTTGATGTTTATTTTCATCATCGAATATTTGTAATTTTTATTATTTCGTACATGTTTTGTAATGAAGTCATACTCCATTATTTGACACAAATTTCATCATTAAAATTTTAAAAAAGGTTTTTAAATCATTATTTTCAATAATTTATATATACCCGTGTTAATTTGATGGAAATATGGGTATGGTTCATGAGAAATAAATCCATGAAAAGCTTGTTTTGGGTTATTTAATGATATTAACATATTAGTTTATAATGATCATTAATTATTTTTTTATAATTACATAATAATATTTATGAAATATATTAATCCTTAATATCATCTATACAAATCAAATAAATTTTTAGTAACATCAGTGTAAGGAAGTGATGAAAAATGAAATGCATCATCCATAGAGGCGGTAGTCCGCACGTAACATAGGAAATGTTTTCATTCTAATGGATGGGATTATTAATATAATGCCTAATTTATATTTATATAATATTATTCATATCATAAATTTTATATTTATACATTAAATACATTCTTAGAATAATCCATGAAAGGTAGTGATGAAAAATGAAATATTTCGTTCACGAAGGCAGTAATCCACACATAAGACAAGTGTTGTTTTCATTTTTTGAATGGTTAGGAGGAAGGTAGAAAATTATTTTTGCATAAATAGAACAATATTTAAGTATAATAATGATATTTATGTAATTATTTTATTATTTTCAGAATATATTTGATGAATTTTTATGAAGAATTAAAGAATACAAATGAAAATGGAGTGGTTATGAGTTTTTACCTTACTCCTTGGGAAAACTCCTTGAGTCTTCATAAATTGGTATTTTGGTGAGACCATCACCTATATAAATTGTTAAAGATATTTGGTAAGGATATTTGGTATTTTTTTTCAAGATAATAGGTTTTTTTATTTTAGGATAAATGAGGTAGTGAAGGGATCCTTTGATAAGGGAGAGGGGTGAAATGTTTATAAATACTTATTACTTTATATTAAAGGAATAGGGGAAAATAATGGATATGGGTAATTTTTGGTAAATAATACTCTCATAAACACAAATAAGGGATAAATCTTCAGATATTTTAGGCCTTTTCCCTCAATTTAACTTTTTACCATATTTTACTTTTACTGGAGTCACACATTTTTTAACATGGTAGTTTATTTTTTGGACCAAAAATGAAATGGAACTTATTGCCTAATTTTAATATGACGATTTCAAATATTAAAAAAATATTCAATTTAAAGAGGTGGTAAAAAATAATTTTAATAAAATCATGCTTAACCCGACAAAAATAGTTTTTAGATCAAATTTCCTTTTAAGAATAAAAATTATTTTTCATCAAAATCATGTATATTATTGATTATTATTATATTTTTACTTTATGTATAAAAAACTAAGAGTTTTTTTTTTTGCTTTAAAAAACATGTTAAATAAGAATGTATCATTATGAATACTTAATTAAAGTAAAGGGAATAAAATATTTTTTTATTAGGATAAAATATATCATAAGTTATAAAATTGAAAAATAAGATTTATAAATTCAACATAAAATTTTTAAATAAATTATTTTTCTTTCATAACTATATTTTTAATTTATGAAAATGTTTCAAAAAAATTAGGTCATCATTATATCATAATTATGACATAAAAGTTATGATATTTTTAAAAATGGTATTTTCACTATTTGCCAAAAATTTAAAAAAAAAGAAAAATCACAAAAAACCTAATAGGATAGTTTTTAAATGATTAATCGAAAAAAAATGTAGTAAATTTTTTCAAATTAAAATTATAAAATTTAGAAATTTAACTTTTAAATGGAAATATAAAATATAAAGAAAATTATTTTTATCGAAAAATGGCTTCCTTAAAACCATAAATGTTATTAATCATATTTCATATAAATTATCAATTAAATAATTTTTAATATATTTTTTTGTACATTGAAACAAATAGAATAAAATTTTAAAAATTTCAGTTTAATTTATTAATAAAAAATTACATAATATATATAAAATGAAATTCTTCAAAAAATAGATCTTATATGATTTTATTCCTAATTCTTTAAGATTGATTAATTATTTAATAATCATTAAATAAATTTAATAAAAACATTTGTATTAAATAAAACATTTATTATTTATTTAAATTAATTATTTAATATTGAATTTTATGGAAATTTTAAACATATAAAATATATAATTTATTATATTAATAATTAAATGTTTAAATCAAATTAACTTCTACTTGAAAATATTCTCAATACATCTACATAAGACTTAAGGGTAAGATAAGTAGTAGTGATTATCATAGGTGGTTATTCAACCATCTTGGATATTATAGCGATTTCCATGATCTTGAACATTTTCCACAAATGATTTTTCTCAAACTGTACTTATTGGAGTTCAGATTGGGCTTTGTCTAGGGAAAACCCTAAAGAATCCACCTCCCTTCTAATCTTGAAAAAATGATCCTCATAATGAATAACTCTACTAATTGATTCAATTTATTTATTTTTTGTGTTTATTTCATAATATAGTTTCTTCTATTTATACCCACTAATTTAACAGCTATATTATAGCTGTCATATTTTAATTATAATGTAGTTTATTTTTCGATCAGTGATGCTTGTAAAATAATCAATAATAACTTAATTATTATAATTTCTGGTTTATTACACTCATACTTCATAACTTTTATCAAAAACTTGATTATATATGGTTATTTTCACTTAATGAGGTATATGTGTAAATATTTCAAGAAAATTAAGGAGTTTAGGAATAAATTAGTTAATTAACATAGTAAAAATATAAAGAAACTTTGATTGGGTCAAGTTATAGAATATCTTAACCAAGAGTACATCAACTATCTTAGGGAGTTTTTTATTCTATCTCAACTCCCTCATCCTTATACACTAGAATTTAATGGTGTTAATGAAAGGAGAAACGACACATTTCTAGACATGGTGAGGTCAATGATGAATCATACAAATCATTTATTATCCTTTTGGGGATATGTATTACAGGTTATGGCACACATACTAAACTATGTTGCAACTAAAGTGGAAAATGGAATACCATGTGAGTTAATGTATGTGAATAATTTTTTATTGTAATGTACTCAGGTTTGGGGTTACATATAATTTTTTAAGGCTGTCTCTAGGGAAAAAACTAGAACACTGAGGCACAAATTCTACCTTTATAGGATATCCCAAGTAAACAAGGGGATATTATCTATATGAACCCTGATATAAGAAGGTAATTGTGATAATATGTGATATATTCAATGATAAGAAGAATATATCTAAAATTGATAGTGGAATCAAGATCAACTTTAATGAAGTTGAGTATCAAGATATATTGGAGTTTTTATTGGAACAAATTCCAAAAAATCCCATGGAATAAGTTGTTTTGGATACAAAAGTAATATATAGGAGTGCCAAAGAGGTTAAAGAACCAAATAGATGTGGTTTTCTAGTCACTAGGGATGGTATCTCATTATTAATTGATAATTATGAATCTATATCCTATAAGGAGGTGGTAAGAAGCTAAAAAGTTATAAGATGGAAAGAAGCCATGAATTCTAAAATAGAATACATGTATCATAACTAAATATTGTTTCTTGTAGATCCTCAAATAAATGTAAACCCTATTATATGAAAATGGTTATTTGATAAGAAACTAGGCATGGATGGTAAGGTTAGTACCTATAAAGGATGAATAGTTACTAAAGGGTTTAAGAAACAATAATGCATGGACTATGAAGAAACATTTTCACCTGTTTCTATAATAAAATCCATTAAAAATATTATTTTCATAGCAACTTACCATGATTATAAAATTTAGTAGATGGATATCAAAAGAGTTTTATTTAATAGAAACCTTGTGGAAGATGCCTTTGTGACACAACTAGAAGTTTTTGTGACTCCACATGATTCCAATAAGGAATGTACGTTGTCGATATACATTTATAGATTAATGAAAACATCCATATCATGTAACATTAAATTTGATGAATCTATAACAGAATTTGGCTTCATAAAGAATGAATGTGATCCTTGTGTCCATATGTGGTTCAGTGGGAGTGAAATTATTTTCCTAGTAGTATATACTGATGACATATTACTAATGGTAAAATATATATTAGTCTTATAGTATATTAAGATATTGTTGAACAAAAACTTCTCTATGAAGGAATTAGGGGAAGTATCCTTCATTATAGGGATAAAGATCATTAATGATAGATATAAGAGGCTTCTTAGACTTAGTCTGGGTACAAGTGCTGAGAAGATTTTGAATATATTCATTATGGAATAATCCAAGAGGAGATTGTTGACAGTGTTATGTGTCACACATCTCTCTAATAAAATGTGTCCTCGGACAAAAAGAGTAGAGATAGAGGATGACCAAGATTCGATAAGAATCTGTAATAAAATAAATCATGTATGTCATGTTATATACTAGACTTGACATTATTTATGCCTTTATCATAGTAGGTATATATCAAGAATATCTAGGAGTCTATCATTGGATGGAAGTCAAGACTATCCTAAAGTATATAAGACATGTTAAGTATATATTATTGGTTTTTAGAAGATATGGGGTTCTATTCATTAAGGGATATAAATATTTTAGTTTCTTGATAGATCAAGAAGATTTGAAACCACAGTCGAGATATGTATTCATCCTCAATAGAGGGGTTGTGATCTAGAGAAACTCAAACCAACTAGTGGCCTATAATTCTATAGCATAGTATGGGTATATTTTGGATTATTAAATAGCTAAAGAAATTTTGTAAATATACAAATTCATCCAGGATCTTCATGTGGTGTCTAACAGTAAAGGCCTTATCACATTTTATTGTGATAATATTGCTATCATGGCTCTTATTGGGGATCCAAGGTCACATTAATGGATGGATCATATACTTAGTAAGTATCAACTATTGAGATATTTTTATAAATGGTGTGAGGTCAAAGTAGATTTTACATAGAGAAGAACATGGAAGACCCAAGTAGGAGTCTATTGGAGTTGGTTCCCTATAACCAACTACTTTATACTTTTGACCACCTATATATTCATGTCTTTTAATATTAATAAATGTCATATCACATGATTATTGTTCTTATGTGTAATATTTAATGTGATAATATCCATAGAGTATATATCTCATTGAAATATCATAGTAGTTCCTCACTATGATGAGAACCTTGAAGTGTTATGATGATATTTTTAAATATGTGTTCTATAGTCAAATGAAATAATATGATTGGACCTTGATGATATGGAATATTAGGGGTTGGAGTCTCATAATACATTGAGAATTCTTCACATGAATTTCAACCTTGGTAATCTATAATATATCAGATTAAGATAATAAGACCACTTGTAGTAATACTACACATTAAATGTGTCATTGCATATTACTATTTATTAATGTGTGCACTAGTCCTTGGAGTTGATAATATTATTAATACATATCATGATTCACTGATGTAGTGGATTTTGTAAGCCTCAAAAAAAATATTTAACCCAAATAAAAATGTAGTGAATAATGGGACTCAGGTTGTCTCGATAGAGGAGAGAGTTATTTTAGTGCTTTATTTTATATTTTGTAGATTCATTATGTCTTAAAAATAGTGATAAATTGTGTATATGAATGTAATTAAATTAGTTCTTGAATTTAGATTTAAAATAGAATTCTAGCCTCATATATTTCCCTCACTTACCTATTAAACCATGATCCACATTAATTTGTCTGCTCTGTTTCTATAATCATCTAAAACTTCAACTTATTACCCTCACCTGGTATTTTTTTACTTGAATAGAGTTGTGAAATAATCACTACATCCCCTATCCTTTCCTAGATTGGTGATCAAATATCTTCAATCACTCCTCAATTAATTCCCATTATCCTATATCATATGGGAATTTAATAATATTTTAGTGGATTGTGTGTTAAAACTAAGGAGAATAGGATGATTTAAATGAAAATATCAATGGATATATCTTATTGTCTATAGTAATCAAAAACTTATAGAGAAATTAAACTAGAGAAAATTAATCAATGATGAATAGAGTTCATAAACAATAGTTACTAGAATCTATTTGGCCCGACCAAAATTGATATAGTGTGCCATCACTGGAGAGAAATTGTAGAAAAATAATAGGAAATTTTTTCATGTTGTGATTACAAAAATCTAAACCCTGGTCACTAATGGTGAATCTTAGTAAACTACACCTACTGAAAATCTAATATCTCACAAAATCAACAATTACTCACGAGTTATCTTTCCTGGTAGCCATTTCTTCCACCCATTTAAAGACATAGTCAATAGAAAATATGATGTATATAAAGGCAAATGAATTTGGAAAATACCCTATGAAATCAATACCTCAAGAATCAAAGATCTCATAAAATAACATGGGTTTTTGGGGTATTTCATTCCTCTTTGAGATATTCCCTATGAAATGACATCATGTGCATGACTTACAGAACTAATGGGAATTAATATGAAATGTTTTATAATAAATAATAGAGTTAAGGACCTTTAAAGTTGTACATTGAGAGAAATAGTGTGCCAAAAGCTTAAAATAGAGGTGAAATCATGGTTGAGGGCACACTAATGAACATCCTGGTCACTACAAATTTTTCATAAGTATGGGCCATACCAAAATTACCATTGTGAATCATTATTAAGACAATGGAATTGTGAAGTTCTAAAATATATGAGGACATTATATGTAGCTAAAAATTTCACAATGTCTACATACTAAGAGGTAAGGTCCACTACAAAACAAAGGTGTTCATCAAGGAAGAATTGTCCAATGGGGAGGGATGATGCAACATGGTGGTCCAATGGTGAGAAATCCTACTAATGTAGTCAACTAACAATTTTTCCACCCCTATCTTATCTCGAATATCTTTGTCAAACTTTTGGAGGATGATTATCCACTGTATGAGCCTAATATTAGCTTCGGGTTTATAAAGGAAAAGTTGAAGGGTAGCATGATTAGAAAACAAAATTACTTTTGACCCAGGAAGATATGAGCGAAATTTTTTCAAGTAAAACACAATATAAATAAGTTCATTTTTAGTAGTCTTTTAGTTTTCCTAGTTATATTCAAGTGTATGTGAGGCATAAAAAATGACATGAGGATCCCTCTCAACCCTTTATGATAAAACTGCTTAAGCTGCAAAGTTTGGGGAATCACATATAAGTTCAAGGGGGAGATCCAACCTTGGTGGTTGGATAATTAGAGGTGATTTGAGACTCTATTTTAGTGAATAAAATTTTTCTTTAAAATTTTTATCAAAAACAAACTTATAATATTTTTATAAAAATGAAGATAAGGGATGTGCGTTCTTACTAAAGACATTAATGAATCAGCGGTAAAAACCAACATAACCCAAGAAAGATCACACCTAACGAACACATTTTGGAAAAGGATTGAAGGAAATTATTTTAATTTTTTTTATAAACTTGAATTCCATTACTCAAAATAACATGCCCCAAAACTATCCCTCTCTCTACCATAAAATGAAATTTATCATAATGTAATGTGATATCTTTTTCAATGAAATGAAAAAGGAAATCACCTAGGTGTGCCAAAAAATAATTAAAACAAGATCCATAAACTATGAAATAATCCATAAAACCTTCCATAAAAGTATCAATGTACTCATAAAATATACTAAAAATAAAACACTAAAAATTATCAAGAGAATTATAGAGATCAAATAGAATCCACCTGTATGAAACTGTACTAAATATACAGGTAAATATTGTCTTTTATTGATCATTAGAGGATATATATATTTGAAAATAACATGAATAACCATAAAGTAAATAATAATGGGACTTACCATCCAATATTTCTAACATTTTTTCAATTAACGGTAGAAACAAATGGTCATTTTTTTGGCTTGATTTAGTTTATGGTAGTCAATATAGACTTTCCAACAGTTTTTCACAAGTGTTGGAACCAATTCATTCCTTTCATTTGAAAATACCATTATTCTAGATCTGTTATCCATAATTTACACTAGGCTAACCCATTTACTATCATCAATGGGTTATATGATCCCAACCGCAAGTAATTTACTAATTTTTAATTTTACCACTTCAAGGAGGGTGGTATTTAACTAGTGTTAAGTTTGCCTTACGAGCACAGCCTCGTCATCTAAAAGTATATGGTTCATGAAAATATATTGTCTAATCCTAATAATATCCACAAATTCCCATATTATCACCTTTTTTAAAATCTCTCAAAAAGTCTATTAGTTTTAATTAATTCTATGGAGAGAGTTTTCCATCAATAATGATGGTTAATTGGTAAATTCCCTCAAGATATACATATTTTAAATTAGATGGAAGTGGTTTTAATGGAAATAATGGTGGTTTTTGGATTGAGGGAAGGTAATTAGGGGGAGAGAGTTCCATGAAACTATTTATCTACTATTATTTATTCTCTATGGAAATAGAATTAATGGAAATGAGATTTATAGAATCATTGATGATCATGGGTACCTTAAAAATAACACACTCGTAAATTAAAAAAAATAAAACTTTTCTAAATCCACACAACACTAGAAACATAAATTACCACCCAAATCATAAAATATTGTAGAATAGGAAGATGAATCAGAGTATGGGTTGAGTAAATAATGTTTTATATGCATGTTCTTAGATAGAACTTCCATTTAATAGATAGGAAGAGTAGATCTCTCTTCAATAGGTCGTTTCATAGAATTAATGATATTAAAACTTACCTTTACACCCCCAAGCTCCATAGACACCACACCATTGTGAATGTTTATTATTTTTTTTTACATTTTAAGGAAAGGAAAAAAATTATTATAGGATCATGTTCTTGGTTACAAGTATCTTCCATCTCAAGAATGTAAATGTCTAAAAGGAAGATGAGATTATTCACTATCATGAGGATGAACTCAATCACATATGTTGGGTGTCTTGTTGTTGTTTATAAATTTTCAAAATGATTCCCCTTGGTTGATACTCTCCAACCTGAAAATAAGTATACATAGAGTGATCCATCACATTAATCAAAGCACATAAATCAAGAATCACATCAGAAAAAGTATCCCCTATGGTGTACGGTACTGTAAAAGTGACTGGATCCTTGAATTTGGTTGTAATCACTAGTTGTATCATGGATGAGACATTCATTTTAAGGTTGAATATCTCATTCCCCTTCAGTCACCATATATGGGTGTAAAATTATTTAAGAATTGTTTCATAATGGGTAATTTATTTAATTACATCCAAGAGAGAAATGTTAACTTATACCTTTTTAAATGTATCCATGGTCTCTTTTTCAATTTCATTATAAAACTTTTTCTTATATTTATATCATCTTTAGGGAAAGGTAAGAGGAATGTACTATTTACGGGAATCGTAAATGATAATCTTTTTACCCTTTTCTTATTCACTTGAATCTTTTGATGGTAGAGAAAGAGAGTTTTCAAGATGAGGAAATACCTCTTGTGTAGAATCATTGGAAGAAAAAAGTTATTTACAACTATAAAGTGTAATAACACATAAATTACCTTTTCCTCAATAATATAAATAGGTTGGAATGGTATTTTTATAGAACCTTGCATATTTTTCTCACCAATGGTGTTTTCTTGTTGTTCCACCTGATTTCATAGGTCTTGAATATTTGATTGTGTATTCTATTAGAATTTGAGGTTCTAGATTACCATTTTCTTCACCATGTCCCTGAGACTTGGTTCATATTTGAGAGGATGATTATTTTAAGATTTTGGAGGATAATAAAGTTTCATACCATGTCCTTTATTATTCCAATTCTGTTTGTGGTAGCTTGAGTTTCCTCCTTGTTGGTATTGTGGTTATTCTTTCCACCCTGGTTTTGTATTTGTCCTAAATTATTCTTAATTGAAGGGTGGGGTTTATTGAAATGGATTCCTTGTAAATAATTTTTCACAAGACTCATATGAATCATGAAGTTTGGGGCACTAATTAGGGAAATGAGTGTGATCAAAACAAATACCACAATGCAATGGAACGGGTGGAGAGTGTAAACTTATTTTATCCAAACCTAATTATCATAGAAGAGTATGAAATTTATCAAGTTTATTATCTATATTATGTTCTATAGATGAATGAATTATCTCACGAACTCCTCTGGTGGGTGAAATTTCTATTATGCCTTTTTTTAATTTTAAGCCATGTTGAATATTAATTCACGAGCAGCATTAGGGGTTTTATCCACTAGATAATCACCATCTATATCATCAATCATGCAACGATCCATGTGGAAATGTACTTCATAGAACTAATAAATTAAAAATTGTTCAAAAACATGATGGGAAGGGAATCTTGAGAAAAGTCTTTTGAATCTCTCATAATATTCATGAAGTGTATCTCCTTGTGATTTCATAATTCCATACATTTCTTTACTAATGGATACAGCTCAGGAGGCAGGGAAGAACTTCCCAACAAAGAGTCGTTTAAGGTCATTCCAACCCCCAATTGTGGTTGGCAAATAGTATATTCATCCTTTGAATACACCATAAAGTGAAAAAGGGAAGGATATAAACTTTATGATGTATTTAGACACATTTTTTGGTTTCATGGTGGAGAATACTATGTAAAACCCCTTGAGATGTTTGTGAGGGTCCTCATTAGAAAGACAATGGAATTTAGGAAGGAGGTGGATGAGTCTAAATCATAGAATAAATTTGGATTCTTTCTAAAGGTATTTTATGGGCATAAGTTTCTACTCCATATCAAGGGTGATTAGTTATTTTAATGTCTGGTTATTTGCATCCATTTTTTATGGATTTTATTAGGTTCACATTTAGATTGGATTTGGACCACTGAGGTTCCACAAGGGTTACCTTAGTGTTTCTTGACTATCATACTCTAGATGACCTAATGTGTGAGTAAAGAGTAATTTCAATTTGTAGTTATATTTTAAGTGGATTTTCTTTTCATGATCAATTTATGCAAAAATGGTGTCAAAATTTTCCCTTGTTTTTTTAATTAAAGAAAAGATAAATAAAAACTAAACATAAAAAATGAAAATGAACTATACTAAAAAATATATAGAGAAAAGATAATTAGAAATATAAAGAGTGAGAGAGAGAAACACACTAAAATTAAAAAAAATAAAAAAAATAAAAAAAAGAGGAATGGAACAATTAAAAGGATATAAAATATAACATGAAAATAAATTAAAATGAAAAAAATGATCATGTCTCCTCAGAAATGGTCCCAAAATTTTATCATGTTGTCGAGAGTATAAAATTAAAAAATTTATATTTTTACTAGAATTTCTACAGTAAAGCAAGAACCCTAGGTCATCGCTTGACGGAGCCTTAGATCATTAATTTAAGTTGATTAATTTTCTATGAAATATCAAATTAGATGAATATTTTGGAGGATTTATTATTTTAAAACAAAAAAATTGAATCTATTTTACTAAGTGAGATAAACTTTTTTGAGAAATATTGATCAACCAAGTTGAGTGTCCCTTGATTCCAAAACATCATCATTCTCAAGGGAAATGGGAAGGATCATTGATTTCTTGATTTATACATACTGAAACCAATATAGTATGTGAGTTCTTACTAGGTTAACACCAAGGATTTAATTTGTAACATCATGTTTATTTATTTAAAGTACTTATTTATATTTTTATCATACTTTGACTATAAATTGTTTTGGGGGGTTTTGGTGACTTTTGAGAAATTTTGGAGGCTTTGGGGACTATGAACAGTTGATGCATGGTTAAGGAAAACTGTGCGGTTTGGCCCAGCAAATTGTTCATCCAATGTTGTTGCTCTGGAGGTGGTTATATGGTATGTCCAAACAATGTGGCCTCACCCTTAAATCTATAAACCCTGGGACAAAGGGATTTTTAGGGCTGTTTCATGGTTAGTTTAGCCATGGAGCCAAACTGGGTAGCCTTTCCAGAATCCTTATAAGGGAACATGTTAGGGGGCGTGGTTTGTACTAACCATCCAACCAAACTAGTAAAATGTGTACATGGGTTTTTAATCCCATAAAAAGATTAATTAAAATTCAGGGACCACCAGTTTAACCTCTAATCACCCCCCATTCAACCCTAATTGTTTTCCATGGATTTTAGATCCTCTCTAAAGGATTCCTTAACTCCTAAAACCACTTTTCTTGTGAATAAAAGTGTAGTTGGAAGATCATGGTCCCTCTATGGTATGTGATTTGTCCCACGATTTTTATTTTCTCTCCTCTATAATTCTCTCCATTTTTAGAGTGATTAATCCTCAAATTTTTAAATGATTATATATTTTTTTGATGGATCTTGTTTTAATAGTAATTGATTTTAGGTATTCCTCCTATATCATATTCACCTTTATCTCTCCATTGGTTCATCTAGTTTTGGGTGTTTATTTTATTTGATAATGTGATTAACGGTATGTGGTTTCATAAGGCGTTACCCTAAAATTGAAATCCCAAATTTCTTGATTGAATTAAAATGGGTTTTTAATCGATCTATAAAACCTTTAATTGAGATTATTTTATTTTTGATTTAAAAAGGGAATTAAAATTGGGAAAAACCCATAATTTAAATGGCATTAAAATTTTGGGGAAGATTTGGAGAAAAAATGAAATCAAATAAAAGATGATTTGAAAGGAATGGATTTTATAAAAACCCATGATTTGTTTTTAAAATTGAAAATTCATGTTGAAATTGAAATTGGGAATTTGAACTATGAATAATGAATTGATTTGAAATTATTGATTTTTCTATGCTTGATTAGTTCATGGAAGCACATGTGAGCCTAAGTATTTAGTGGGTGATTAGGAAATAAACTCTAGAAATATAAATCTATATCATTGGATTGATGATTATAAAACTAACTAAACCTGTTTTAACATGACTGTCCTTGATGGGGTGTCGATTTATTACTCCCATTGTCCTGAGCCTTAGGGACATGTGCACACATACGTGATCCATGATCAATGATTAAGTATTGTAGAGATATGAGGCCCTATAACTAATGTAACTCAATGAATATAACCATGGTTATATGTTTTGTTGAATTTATTATACATGTCATTGTTTAAAGAACTGTTCTATTCATGACAATATTTTTATACAAATGATTTATATAAAATGTTAATTTAAGACTATTTTGTTACATCTATCATATTTGAACATGAAAGCATGTTTTGATTTTAAATCTGTAAATGAATTGACATGACTTATTTTATTTAAATTGAAATAATAAATGGTATAATTATTATAGAATTGATTATGGAACACTTGGTGATACCCTACTAGGATTTTTAGCGAACACCCTACCTTTTCCTTTTGGCGTTTATAGATATTCTTATGCTAGGTCTAGTTAAAGTGAAATGGTCACTTGGAGGCTATAATAACCCTTCTCTTTATTACACGTTAATATATGATTTATTACATAATATTACACTTAATGAAACCCAAAAGTTCAATAATTATAGTGTCTTTTGGAATTAGGTACATTTAATAACAACATAAAATAGGAAAAAAGTCATCTTTATTGAAAATATCCTTAACATGATCATATTATTCCTTCATATTTAAAACTGCATGGCATAACCTGATGGAATACATAATAAAGGTTTGAGATATAAATCCTATCAAGGGAATAAAAATAACATAAAATGAAGAAATTAATAAATGTTATACAATAGGAATATCAATGGTATATAAAAGGGTGAGAATAAAAAACATGAATAATAATACATGATATATAATGATAATATAAAGGCCACATGGGAAATGTGGAAACAACTTAAAACATTACATCATAAACATAGTTCAATGCTAACTATCAAGACATCATGATGTAAAAAGTCCCATAAAATAATCAAGTACACTCTCTATCCTAAAATGATGTCTCATGAGACTAAACATTACACAATTTATTGGATCACTATATAATTTTGGGCACACCCATCACATTCATTTCATTCTCATGCTTAAGTGTGTCACATAGATCATTCCACATGGATTCATTCATCATCATATTTTATTCCATGATAAAATATTTTAGAATAAATACATATAATTCCCAAATAAATAAGTATAAATTCATAAAGATGAACACCCTTGATAGAAAATGGGTATGGTATTCACTAAACAATTGTTTTATCATGGAAAATCATGATGAAATTTCAGCAGCATAACAGTCACTTATAGATTCATAAAATGATTTAATGAGAGATAAAGGTATCTCTATTAATTTATAATTAAAATGGAAAGTAATAAGGAAATGTAAAAACATTTCCCAATAATAGTAATTTGAAATATAAGGTATAAGATAATGAAGAAACTTGAATAAATATGAGAAGTAAAAGAACCTTTACCTTGATAGTGGGACTTTAAATTATTATGAGAGGATTATTGAGATCTTGGGGGAACCTTGGGAGGATTATAGAAAGGTTATGGTAGAGTAAGGACGTTATCCAATGATTTTGAGCAAATATAATTGGGAGATTTTGTGGTTTTATATATTAAATGAGTAGGGAATTCATTATTATTTCTCAAACATAGGTTTTGGACCCTATATAATAAAATAAAATAAACACAAACCATCCCATGGTTTTTCCCATGGTTTATTACAAATAGGTGTGGTTTTCATTATTTTATAAGTCCATGTTATTAACATAATAAAATAATACCCTTGATGATGTGTAAGTGAGTAATACTCTTAAAGAAATGGTTTTAAAACCATAAAATATATTAATTGTTTAGGAGGATTCATAAAGGCTTTATTAAATTAATAAAATAAACATAAAATCACATTATTTTAAATGTAAAACATATATTTGGTCTTGGATACCATTTATAGTATTTATTACATAACTTTTTGGTCATTATGGTGTCATAATACACACCGTATATTTATACCGTATTTAATTTTTACCCGAAAATTCGACAGTCACAGAAAATTAAAAAAAAATCGTCATTTGATAATTTAGATATTCTAATTTCAAAAATAATGTTAATTTTATCAAAATAATTTTCAAAATGTTTTAATTTTCACTTTTAAAATAAGAATTGATATATATTGAAAAATGATGGGATTTTTTACAATAACAGTTTTCGAACCCTTATAAAATTACATTTGACTTCATAAAAATTATATGATCATTTATATTTAATAACAAATATTTAATAATAATATTTTATTAAATTATTATTCGTTTTAAAAATCCATTAATTCATAAAAATAAACATCTTAATAGAAATTTAGTAGTAATTAAAAATACAATTTTTGTTTTATTGTATAAAAATTTAAATCATTTATAAAGTATGATAAAAAGTAAATAGAAACATTAGTATATTGAAATTACAATATAAATTTTCATATTATTATGGTCTTGATACATATACATTTAATACACTAGAAAATTATCTATATTAAGGTTCACGATGGTGAGACTTTCATGGTGTGGTTTGGTATACATGGTTTGGGTTGTGATCTCAATGAGCTTCAACTTATCTCCTAAATGGTTTCACTCATGCCTAACTTGTTGGATATCATCTTTGGCTTGGTCAAGGAAAAATCCAAGAGATTATATCTCCCTTTTAATCACTAATAAATATGATTCATAGGGTATGATCCTACTAGTTGAGTCCATCACTTCCTTTGTCTATGTCAATTTGATTTATCAAAACCCTATATTTATACTAATCATATGATCACTGTTCAACAACTATATTATTAATGTTAAATATGATTAATGGTTTTTTAAATTTTATATTATATAATAAAACCAAATAAGTGCATATTATTTCTATGATAATAATATATAATATGAAATTTAATTAAATTTCAATGTGGTTTTATTAAAAAAATTACGGTTTGTTACAATCTTCCCCCCTTGAGAAATTTCACCCTAAACAATTCCATGTCCCACACTCAAATAGATGAGGGTGGTTTTGTTTAATCATATCCTCTATTTTCCACATCACTTATTCAAACATTTGGTTTCTCCACATAACTTTTACTAGATTCATGGTCTTATTTCATATAACGTTATCTCTATAATATAAGACTTCCATCGGGTGCTCTTCATAGGAAATATCATTCTCCAATTGTACCACCAATGGATTGAGTACATGTGTGAGGTCTGGTATATTCTTACTCAAGAGGGATACATAGAATACATCATGTACTGTATATATGTTGGGTGAGAATTTTAGTTGATAGTCCATTGCTATATATGATGTGATCAAGGATCTCAAAGGGACCAATGTATCTTGGACTAAGGTTTCACTTATTTGCAAATATCATGGCCTTCTTCCTTGGAGATATGTGGAGGAATAAAATATTTCCAACATCAACCTCTAAGTCTTGTCACCAACATCATCATATCTCTTTTTCTACTATAAGCATCCTTGATGTGATTCTGAATGGTCTTGACCTTTTCTACCATTTTCTTAACCATTTTAAAACCTAGAAGATTTTGTTCCCAAAATATAACCCAACATGAAGGTGATCTACACCTATTCCCAAAAAGTGTTTCGTAAAGATCTATTTGAATTATTGAGTGGAAAATGTTATTGTATGAGAGATCTAACAAAGGAAGATATTGATCCCATCCTCCTTTGATGTCAATTGAGAAAGCTCTAAACATTTCCTCAAGTGTCTAGATAGTCCACTCAGATTGACCATCAGTTTGAGGGTGATAATTCATTCTAAAGTTCAACTCAATATTTATATCATTTTGGAGACACTTCTAGAACTTGTAGGTAAATCTTGGATCTTGAACATATACAATCGATAGTGGTGTTTTGTGCACCCTCTACACTTCTCTAATGTAAATCCTTACAAGTTGATTGAGTAATAAATCCTCTCGAATAGAAATGAACTGTGTAGTCTTTGTAAGACAATCCACCACAACCTATATTTAATTATTTCCTCTTGATGTCTTTGGAAGACTAGTGAAAAATTCTATAGTGATGTTTTCCCATTTATATGTAGGTATGGGTAATGGTTGCATCATCCCCTTGGATTTTTTTCTTTCTGCCTTCAATTTCTGACATAAAAGATATCTTGGTGTATATTTCATAATATCCTTCTTCATACTGTCCCACCAATGGTTATCTTAGAGATCTCAATAAATATTTTTTCTTTCTGGATGGATGGACAAGTATGAGATATGTGAATCATCCAATAGATCCTTTAATTTGGGATTTGATGGTATATATAGTCATGAACCAAATCTCATAACTCTTTGTTCATTAACATTGAACTCCAAGGATTTACCTTTTCTTAAAGTTTCCAATTTCTTTTAAATTCCCACATCATATCTTTAAGAATACTTTATCTTCTTAAGAAGGTATGGTTGAGAAATCATTTGTGAAAGGATTGATGATGTACCTTCATTTATGATTATCATGTACAATATTTTCAAATATAAGAATATTGGATCCTTTTCAATTCTTATAAATGATAGAATTTATATATCCTTTATAGTTAGAGTGTCTTCCACTTTATTCACTTTTCTAGGATGGTGGTGGATTGAGTAGTCATAGTCTTTGATCAGATCTAACCATATTTTTTGGTGAATATTACGCTCTTTTGATGGGAATATATACTTGAGGATTTTATGATCTGTATATATTTCACACTTCCCCCCAAAGAGATAATTTCTCCAAATTTTCAAAGAGAATATCATTGCATCTAACTCCAGATCAAGTTTTGGGAAGTTATATTTGTGAAATTTCAACTTCCTTGAATAATATTCTCTCACTTTGTCATTTTTCATTAACACACATCCTAATGCCTTCTTTTATGAATCATTGAATACCAAGTAATGTTCTCCTCTTGTGGGTAGTCTGAGTACAGGTGCACTGATAAGCCTCATTTTCAAATCTTGGAATCTCTCTTCCCATTCATCATTCTAAGAAAAATTTACTCCCTTATGAGTTATCTTTGATATAGGGTTTGAAAGTTGTGAGAAATTTCTCACAAATCGACAATAGTACCCAGTTAATCCAAGGAAACTATGGATATCTATCATAGATTTTTTCCTTAGTCATCCATAAATTACTTTTGTCTTTGAAGGGTGCACATATATCCCTTTTTTATGATGATATGACCCAAGGATGAGACTTCTTTAAACCATAACTCTCATTTTTTTCATTGAATAAAGATCCTCCTTTCTCAAGGTCTTTAGTATCGTTCTTAAATTATCCTCATCTCCTCTTTACTTTCAGAGTATATTATAATATCATTTATAAATACAACCACAAATTTTTTGAGGTAATCTCTAAAGAATCTATTCATAAATTAAATTAATATTTATGGAGTATTAGTGAGTCTAAATGGAATTATTATGAAATGATAGTGCATGTACCTTGTATGAAAAGCAGTCTTGGGGATATCCTTCTTCTTAAACCTAAATTGGTAATACCCAGACCAGAGATCCACCTTGGAGAAGTATTGATCTCTATATATATGATCAAAAAATTTATCAACCTATGGTAGAGGATACTTGTTCTTTATCATGATCTTGTTGAGCTCATGATAATCAATGAAAAGGTTCATTGACTTATACTTCTTCTTGATGAAGAGGACTGGTGCACCCTAAGGTGAATCACTTGGGTGTATGAACCCTATATCCAGATTCTCCTGTAGTTATTTCTCCAGCTCCTCAAATTTCACAATAGTCATTATATATGGAGTCTTGTATAATGGAAACACCCCAAGTATATTCTCAATTTAAAATTTAACCTCTTGGGCATTAGTAAGACCATAAAATTATTTGGGAAACACATCAGCATATTCCCTCACAATGGGAATGCCTTCAAGGATGATTATTTCATTAGTCTCTTTCATTTGAGCAAGATATACTTTCTCATGGGGTAATGATATTCATGCTATGGATTTTTTTTCTAAAGAATATCCATCCATCTCTTTTCATTTATATAAAATCAAGGGATGATTCATGGTATGGGTAGTGATTTTCTTCTCACAAAAAAATATGTTGGGTCTATAAAGGAAAAGCTAATCCATACCCAAAATTTCATAAAATCCCCCAAAAGGGGGTATGACAATGTTATCAAGGAATTTTATCCTAAAAATTTTAACATGGGAGAATTTATATACTCGGGATGTAATAATTTCCCCATTTTCTATTTTAACTCACAATTTTATTTCCAGGATTTCTAGTGGTGTTTGAATAGTAATACTAAACTTTTGAGATATGAAGGAATGTTTAGAACCAAAATCAAAAAGTATGTTCTCTATTATTGAATGAATAACCAGTGTACCTATCACTACTTTGTTGTCAGGATCCACCTCAATGGTTGTAATGGATAACGCTCATCCTTGTTTCCTTGGAGGTTGTTGGTAGTCTGTGAAAACCCTTGGCTTAGTGCATTAGTTTGCAAAGTGCCCTGGCTTCATATAGCTAAAGTAATGAACAATGAATTCAGGGTTAACTAGAGGATTCCTTTTCTCCATCGTATTGGTCAGTTTCTCCTGTCAACAATCAATAGAAAGGTGACCTTCCTTCCTGCACCTAAATCAATTACTCGTCCCCCTTAGGCAATTTTTGAGGTTCTTCTTTCCACACCTTTGATAAATGGGATGTTGAAATTTCTTGGCACCGTTATATTTCTCCATCAAACCACCAGAATTAAACTCAACTTTCCATTTATTTTCCCCATGATTCCCTTTATATTATCTAATTTTTATATTGAATTTGAGGGAACATTGTAAAATTTCTCCATATCTATCAAATTCTTGAATCTACAAGGATTTTCATAGACTATTTTTTAGTCCACCAAATAAGAATTCAACCATGAATTTAAGGGTAACGAAAAATTCAGATGTGTATCATGAAAGTATTGTGAAGTTTTCCTCATACACCTCGATAGATTCATTAAATTTTTACTAGATGGAAAGGAAATAACTTTCCATTTTAAGTCATAGAGTATGAGTAAAATTGTTATCAAAGAACATTTTATAGAATTATTTCCACCCCATCACTTCGATCTCTTCCTTAGGATTTGTATTCTTGATCAATGTCCACCACTGATCATTTTATCCCTCCATACAATAAACATCCATTATAACCTTATCTTTCTCATAACATTGAAGTATGGACAATATCTTCTAAATGGAGTTGATTCATTGTTCTATGATTAAGGGGTCAGATGATCCATTGAACATTAGGGGCCTTTATTGCAAAAAGTTCTCAATTGCAGATTTTTATTTATTAGGGGGGAATGGTAAAACCTCATTATCTAGGTTTCTATTCAAAACCTGATTCGGTTGAGACAGTATCATAAAAAAAATTGATTCATGCTCCCATTGGGTTGAGAATCTCGTTGGGATAATCATCACATTTCCCATCACATTGATTGGTTACCCAATTCTTCTCATTTATATCCATTGGATAGAATAAAGTGAAAATTAGGGGTGAGTGTTTTTAAACTATTAAATATATAAATAGTAATCCAATGAAATTAAATATATGACTTATAAATTACATGTATTTCCTTAAATTATGAATTTCTAGGCTTCAACCTATATTATCCATGACATATTTCCTAACATATATTATTATGGGTATTTTTGTTCCCTTAATAATGGTTTGTAATGATATTTGAATATACCAAATAATATCCCCCAGGAGTGTCAAACTAGGTGTGCATCAAGGCTCATTTTTCTGCACTAGTTTCCTATCGAGTCTAGCTCAATGTGATGTTTTCTGGTTTTACCCCTATATACATATGTACCAGATCCACATCCACTTTTAGTATCCCAAAATGGATTTATTTACATGGTAAACCACTTATATGATAATTACCTAAATTTAGGTTTGTTTTCTTATACTTAGTCTTATCCCTAAGTATTTTACAATAGTTTTCTAATCCTAATCCCAAAAATAAATAAATTGTCCCTCTGATTCAACTATAACAACCCTACTCTTTATTAAACATTAATACCTGATTTATTATATAAGATTCCACTTAATACAATATAGAATGTTGATAATTATAGTTTATTTGGGAATTAGGTACATTATATAACAACTTAAAATGGGGAAAACGTCATTTTTATTGAAAACATCCTTAACATGATCATATTATTCCTTCATACATAAAATTCAATGGGATAACCTTGGGAAAAACATAAGAAAGGGGTGAGCTATAAAGTCTAGTAAAGGAATAAACCTATAATAACATGAACAAATTAATATATATTGGAAAATATTTATATTAATGGGACATAAAAGGGGTGATAATAATAAATGTGGATAATAATACATGATATAGCATGATAATATAAAGGAATTATGGGAAATGTGGAAAAAACATAAAACATTACATCATAGACATAGTTCAAGGATAAATGCCAACACACCATGATGGAAAAAGTACCATAAATGAATCAGGTTCACTCTTTATCCCAAAATTATGTCTCATGAGACTAAAAATTACCCAATGCATTGGAGCGGGTATTTAATTTCAGGTGCACCCATCACATTCATTTCATTTTCATGCTTATGTGTGCCACATAGATCACACAACATGGATTAATTCATCATAATATTTCATTTAAAGATAAAGTGGTGTAGAATAAATATATGTAACTCCAAAATCAATAAATATAAGTGTATAAAGTTGAACATCCCTGATAGGAAATGGGTATGGTATTCACAATACAATTGTTTTGGCATGGAAAATCACGCTGAAATTTTGACAACATAACGACGTCACATAAAGATTCATAAAATGGTTTTATGAGAGAAAAATGGGTCTCTGATGATTTTGAATTAAAATTAATATTAAAAGTTACATTTAAAAACATTTCCCAATAATATTAAGTGGAAATAGAATGCATGAGATAATGAAGAGACTTGGAAAAAGATGGTAAGGAAAAGAACCTTACCTTGAGAGTGTGACTTCAAATGATTGGGAAGAGCCTATTGATAGCTTTAGGGCACCTTGGGAGGACTCTAGAGAGTGTAGGGAAGAGTTAGTACGTGCTCCAAGGATTCTGAGTGAAGAGAAATGGGAGACTTGAGGTTTTATATAGGAAATGAGTGGGTAATTCTTTATTATTTCTCAAACACATGTTTTGGACTCTATATAATAAAATAACCAAAAACACAAAACATACCATGGTTTTTTCCCATGGTTTCTTCCAAAGAGGGTGGTTTAAATTATTTTATAAGGAAACTTTCCAAACATAATAAAAAAATACCCTTGCAGATGTGGAAGTGAGTCATACTCTTAAAGAAATGGTTTTAAAAGGGTAAAATATATTAATGGATTTTTAGGACAAATAAAGTTTTTATAAAATTAATAAAATAAACATAAAATCACATTATTTTAAATGTAAAACATATATTTAGTCCTTTATACCCTTTATTGTATTTATTATATCACGTTTGGATCATTATGATGTCATAATACACATCGTATATTTATACCGTATTTAATTTTCACCAAAAAATTTGACTATCTCAGAAAATTATGAAAAAATAACAATTGGATAATTTGAATGTTAGGATTTCAATAAAAATATTAATTTTATCAAAATAATTTTATAAATGTGTGGATTTTCACTTTTAAAATAAGAATCGATATTTATAGAGAAATTCAAGGTTTTTTAACAATAACATTTTTCGAACCATTATAAAAATTACATTTGACTTCATAAAAATTATATAATAATTTACATTTAATAAAAATTATTGAATAATAATATTTTATTAAAATAATATTTATTTTAAAAATTCATTAATTCATCAAATTAAACATCTTAATTGAAATTTAATACCAATTAAAAATACAACTTGTGTTTTATTATATAAAAATAAAAATCATTTAAAAAGTAATTATAAGAAGTAAATATAAATATTATTATTTTAAAACTACAATATAAATTTTCATATTATTATGGTCTTAATACATATCATTTTACTACACCAGAAAACTCCCTAAGGGTAAGGTGTGCGATGGTGAGCCCTTCATGGGGTGGTTCGGTGTACATGGTTTGGGTCATGATCTCGATGAGCTTGAAATTATACCATAAATGGTTTCACTCATGATTAAGTTGTTGGATATCATCTTGTGATTGGTCAAGGTCAAAGACCAAAGATGTTATCTCCCTTAGAATCTCTGATAAATGGGCTTCATAGGGTATGATTCTGCTGGTTGAGGTCATCACTTCCTTTATCTATGTTAATTGGATTTTTCAAAACTCTATATTTATAATAATCATATGATCACTTTTTAATGGCTATATTATCAAAAATAAAGATTATTAATGGTATTTTAAATTTGATAGGATATAATAAAACCAAAAAAGTTCATGTGTTTTCCATAATCATAATACGTAATAAAACATTCAATTAAATTGAAAGGGTAATTTTATTTATAAAATTTTGGGTTGTTATAGAGGTGATGGGTGTACTTAATCCATGGGAATCTATAGTAATGGTGGTGACTAGTGGATCTATGGTCTTTTTCTTATACATGGATTGGTAGACTATGTCATGAAATATGTTGTGACATCTTTTGGATAATGTGTTATTTAGGATGTTTATCTATCTTCTTATGGTACTTATCTCCTTGAGAAGTATTTTCATACTAACTGGTTATTGATTTTCCTTTTACTATTTCATTGTAAATTTATGTAAACATTGTTCCCTTTGATGTTGGATATGATGTTACATGTTATTCATCAACCTGTGGGGATCGGGAATTACCTTTGGGTTAGGTTATGATCAGATTGGGTATTAGTGTACCGAGGTATCTAGGATGGTTTGTGAAAAATTATTATCATATAAGGTTGAGTTTATTACCTTTATGTTGGTATATAGTCTAGGATGTCTCGGTATATAGGATTTAGGATGTTTGGGAGTTAAGGGGTAGTTATGAGCGAGTGTTTGGCTAGCTCTCATCATAGTGACTCTTAATTCAACATGGGTATTTAGTGAAATGAGTCTTTGAGGAATAAATTGATCTAATTATGGTATTTTCCCTAAATTTTATATGACTATTTTGAAATCCTAGATTTTTGAATTCCCTTTTATGGAATTGATACTCCAATATCTCTTGATTGAGTTATTATCTGAGTATCTTTTCTGATGTTTTTGTGTTACTTATTTATATTTTGTAACATCATACCTCTGAGAAGATGTTTGATTGAGACATAAGAAGAATCTATTGGTGAACCATAGTAAGTAAATCCTCTAGTTGACTAGAAACTTGTTCTGCACGTATTCCCATTCAAGCTCCCATAGTGGAACCCTAAAGGGATGAAATTATAGATCTGTTGACACCCCTTAAAGAAATTCAGAAAGTTCAAATGAAACATCAACCAATATCCAGAAGCTTCACGAAAGAGATACTCGGCCGAGCTACAAGAAAGACCTCCGCGGCTGAGTTGTGCGATAGGACTATGTGGCCGATCTGCGCGATACGGCTACAAGGCCGAACTACGCGCGAGAGTATTTGGGATGCCTCTGTGCGGAGCAATTTCACGGTGGAGCTATGCGGCATAGATGCGCGACCCAATTTTTTTTCAGCCAAACCCATCTGTGCCTATAAATAGGACCCTTAAGCTCCCCATTTCAGGACTAAAATTTTTTGAAAGACTCTATGAAGCTCCCATTGTGTAGCTCTTTTTCCTAGATCTCTCAAATTGTCTTAAGTAGTTCTCTAAACTCCGAGAGAAGGGATAATGAAAGGGAATAGGAATGTTTTTGAAGTTCTTCAAATTTTTCAGTCACCATTCATACCTACATGGTGTACCTGTGCACCATACTTGCGTAGTACAACTGTGTGGTACATTTTTGTTCCATACCTACGCGATTGAGTAGTGCAGGGTACCTACGCAGCATACCTGCGTGAGGTACCTATGCAACGAACTCAAATAACCTTTGAAGCCTTTCATGGCAGGGTATCTCTTTCTTTGGATCCCTTATTAGAAGGGAGTTAAGTTGAAACCTCCCCCAAAACCTCCTAACTTCTCAGACCTTTGGGTAAGGCACATCAGTTGTCTCCAATTTGGGTTTGTATTTCCGCAGTCAGAGGTTTATCACATTTTTTCACAATGGGGTTAAGATTCATGGGATGCTTGTGGGTTTGTATATCTGCAGTCACATGGACTTTTCTCCAAGAAATAATGTTGGGAAGTTCCCAGTTTGGAAAATGGTGGGCTTCTGGCCTCTCCCTTTTCAAAGAGGTGACCCGAGACCTCAGTTCTCCGGTAGGGAAGGTACACTTCACACTTTCCATTCTGTGCAAGTAGAGGATAAGTCTCCCTCCCCTACCAGAACCAATTTAAGGGCAGCCATCCAGGTGTAATCCCCTCACCTTCACCCCTTCTTCATTACATTAGACCATTTTCCAATGTAAATAGAACAGAGGGAAGGCTCATCACCCCACCCTCTTCCATGGTCGACGAGCCCTCTTCTATCAACATGGAGGAAAATTTTGGAAGTGTGAATGTCATTGTTGAATCTTTCACATCCTCTTGTTTCTCACACTGAGCATGACTCATGTGGGCTTAGAGATACATGATGATTACAAAATATGCACAATCACTCACCATAATGAACTACAAGAACTCTGATTCCTTTTCAAACTAGGATACGTAAGAATCCCTTTCAGGGTCCATGCTCATTGGATATCCTCCTTAGGAATCCAACCCTAATCCCCCCAATTTGGGCATCCTCCTTAAGAAATAAGCCCCAAATTCAATCCTAAAATCATCACAGCATCCTTTCTAGGAATTAATCCCAAACTCATTTCTCTCAGAGACCATACTCTCTTATGAGATTCATCGAACTATGTGGGCTTTGATTCCCATCCATATGGGGTATGTAGGAAGCCTCTTTGAAGTTCAAACCCAACACTTAAAACCAACCCTTTCTCTTTGAACCATATTCACAAAAGGGTATAATCTTACTTGGAAACCCATATCCTTCTCAAGTACCATGGGCTGTTTTAACATAATTCCCACACTAAATTGTAACTAAGCACCTTCCGTTTGAGGTCCTTATCACATAACCTTAAAAGGTATGATGTTTCCCATTAATTGGCACCGAACTACGAGGGTTCTTATTCCTTTCACAAGGATACATAGGTAGCTCATTTTTATGAGCATGATCCCAATATCAAGACAAACCATCGTCTCCCTAGATGATAATAAACTCTAGAGTGCCCTACTGAGTGGCTTAAAAAACCAGTATCATCATAAATGGTGATTAAAATAATATCTAATCATTATATGAGAGGATACCATTGATGGAAAACCTCGAATGAATACTGATAATTCTAAAAATCGTAATACATGTTAAATAAGTGATTTTAAATTCCAAGGGATACTTATGATATACTTAGTGAATTAATAAGGATTCATGAAAATATTTTAATGTCAAAGAGAGTCCTAGATTAGACAATAATTCCCCCCAAAAGGGTGTGATGAGTCCGACCTCCCATCCTCTCGACCAATGCATGTTCTTAAGTATCATAAAGTTTAAAACCTAAACAAACGCCTTCCATTGGAAAGAAGACCCTCTTTGGATAAAGAACTATTGGATGTTTCTGGTTCCCTGAATAAATCCAATGGAAACCTCCGGGAATCAATTATTCTTAAATCTAGAATATCACGTTTCAAGGACCTATGGAACAAAAATGGTGAACCCAACGTGAATCCTTAACCAAGTTAATAATGTTACCCACATGTTAGTCCCCTATAAATTGATAAAGGAATTCCAGACAAAGGAATTAATCACACATGTATCTATTTGAAAAGAGGTCACTTTAATATAATTTGTTGTTTTCCTTAGTTTTCTAAATAATTCCCTTCAATCCATATAATGGCTTTATCAAAGACAATATCTGTGAATTTCTCGACTGTTGCCCAAGTTAGATCTCCATCCATGGGAAGGATGTTATCACCAACCCAACATCTTCAACGTTGGGTCTCCAATATGCTGGTAAAGGAATATCGCCAACACGATACAATTCTAACTTTGGAGGCTGCTCGACAGGCCCTCCTGGTCAACAATAATCCTCGATCATCTGGCCAACAATGACCAATGATCAAGAAGAAAATAGTGCCAACAACCGTTTCCAACCGTTTCGGGTCATTATCCCCAAAACTCAAAAATCAATCTCTCCCATACTATATGGAGGTAGATCAGGAGGTCACTGAAGGCCACACTTAAATAATACAGAAGTCCTTCTTGAAGACTCCCACCAGCAATCGCCACAAGAATCATGTGGTAGTATATACCCAACATGATGGGGATGTTGCCTCTGGATGTTTGGATTATGTCTCTCAGACTCAGGAATGCAAGAAAAACCACCAGGGACAACGTCTAGTTAACAGGAAGCAGGTTCTCACCTCTACCTCCCCCAGAGAAGTCCATCGATCAAACTTGGTGACAAACAACGAGCAGTCAAATACACATGTTCATCCTAATTTTGTTGCTCGGCAGTCTCATATGACAGCAACCCACCAATCCCACCAGATAAAACTGGTGGAGTACCGTGAAGAGGCACATACACTTGTTTACAAGTTATCATCTAGTCAACAGTCTTGTCTGACTACATTTAAAGAAACCCCCCAATCTAATATGGTGGCAACTAGTAAGTAGGAACATACACCTATTTACAATCACCAATTCTGTCAGCAGTCTCATCTTCCAGTATTTAAGAAAACTCATCAACTATATTTTATGGAGAATATCCAACATGAAAATACACCTGCCAATGTTCATCAAGTCTTCCAATAGTCTCGTTTGGTAGCACCCATAGAAGTCAGTCTGAAAGATCTGACGACAAATTTGGAGCAGACTCAACTCTCTGTCCCTATGAATAAGTAATTTCAATATCTGTTGACAGGAAAAGGAGGACAGGAGTAGGCACATACACCTACTCCAGATACAGAATGGACATATATTCATATTCCGACTGTTGAAGTCACTAAACACATCTTTTCAATGGTGAAATGGCAGAATCATATCCCTACCCATATTCTAAAAACATGCTAGGATATTTTAACAACTTCTTCAGCAGTATCAGGGGAACAGACACATAAATCTATCCCCACACATGGCATGACACAATGACAAGCTATCCCAGAGCAGATACATAGCTCTGTTCCAGTCTAGGATGGTCATGGGGCATACTCCCCCATATCATATGGACAATAAGATCGGGAACATACACCCTTTCCAATTGGAGGTAACCAGTTTGTTCTGATAACTAATCCAAGACAGGCATATATACCTTCCCATGATAACCACTTTTCTCAACAAGTGGCCCCAACTAAGTATAAGAGAACATCCAAGAATAAATCTCACCAAATACCACTGTAAAATCAAGATTCAAGCTATAATTTATCTCCTCTTAATGCTAGATTTCTTGGATCCCTCAGACATTTATCTATTACTGCTCAAGATCCTACCCTCACATTACCAAATTTTGGTAGTGGTAGTTTTAATTCTGAAACTTCTCATCAAACACTTCATCATGAAAACTTTCTTCATGAAAATTTGGTCAATCCAGAGTGCCTATCTCTAGATGAGAGCCACGAAAACCCTCCATGTGGCCAGAAGACCAAGGATCAAGAAGATTTATCCCTTGTTGTAATCCACCATGGTGATCCTCCCCATGATGGCTTTCACTGCAAAAGTCCTCTCTGCAGTAGTATTTCGCATTGTCAAAACAATTCTATAATTTACAATGTAGTAACAAGAAAGTCTTCCTATCTCGAGGCACTTGAAAACACAAGTTCATTCATGTCAGATGCCTTGTCATTTACGGGTGAAATACTTTCTCAGTCAAAAGACATCTTAAGGGAATGGTCATTCTTCGAACCTCTCTTGGTTCATTTATCCTCAAATGCAAATCATCCACTTTGGTCAGACCAAGTAGAGAAACCTCTAGTAGAAGATGATGAAGATGTTTTGAACATGAGGAAACAATTATCTAAAGGAGACCTACCAGTCATGTTCTGGCCTTCAGAAAATTCTCAGTTTGATATTCCAGAATTGATGACAGAAGATTGTATTCATGACATTCGTTTCAACTTATGGAAAACTCTTCTTCATTTGAAAACCAAATTCTTACCATATGATCAATATCAAAATCATATAAAGGTAATAAAAGGGTTGCAGCACCAAATTGACATGGAATCTCTTTTATTTTCCCAACAACCAAGGATTGAAAAAAATAGAGAACCCTTCAGTGTGCATGTCTCAATGCTCTGAAAAGGATACGCCAATTAATTTCTGATTACACATCTAATGTTCGCATCAGATGATGGGGTGAATACATGGAATTTCATTTCACTACACTTCAAAATCATAAAAATCCATCAAAAGTGGTTTCATGTAATGTTATTTCCCACAACCGGCCTCAATCAATAGGTTTCTTATGTAATCAAATGTATGCTCAACAACAAGCACCCACCATTTCTCATCAGAATTAGGCTCAAGGAAAAGAAGTTATTGAGCTAATTTTACATCAAGCTTCTGAGAATATTTAGCAGGCATCATGATTAGAGGATTTCAGGCGTCAGAGGATGAAAATTTCTAAAATAGCACAGTGATCTTCTGAAATAGGTGGTGTAAATGATGGTCAGATAATGCACCCTGCTAATTTCTGAACCAAAATCCGCAAAATCAGAAGAGCAATTGCATGGATTTCAGCTATAGCAGTTCAAGAATTACCCTAGATTGCAAGGATGGGGGCTCATATAAATCAATCTTTGAATTCATTAAACAATGTTCAAATATTTGATGAAGAAGAAAAAAACAACCCCATCCTACAAGGCTGGGGGCTTTTTCACATTTGTAATCCCCTCCTCAGCGGAAGTCAGTTTTCTCCCGATTAGGGAAGAAGCTACAAGGAAAGCATTTAAATGAATTATCCAATGATTCCCTTCATATTACTATTCACCGAACAGTTCCAAAGAATTCCTTATATAAGAGAACAGAGTCTCATAGAAAACACAAATGGTGACAATCTAGCAGAAAAACTGACAGAATGTCAGTAATGCGTTATGCATCGATAAATTTCATCAATTCCATTGTCATTAATCCCCCAGAACATGAGGCTCACTTAGAGGGATCAGATGAAGAAGTTCATGTTCAAGAGGCTATACACATGGAAACAAATAAAGGAGGTGTGCGTACTAGAAGCCATAGGGTTTCCCATAAGCAAGACATTCCTTCAGGTAATGCCCTTCTAAACTTCAGAAAGGAAAATGCCAAGGAAAAAGGTAAAAGTCAGGTTACATCCCACCCTTCCTTTGGAGAAGGACAATCACTCTCATTAGAGGAAAGGTTCGCATAATAAGAAGAAGAAATGAAGTAGTTAAGGAGGTTAAATACAAAAATACTTCAAGGTAGTCTTCCTCTTAAGCATGCTGGAGTTAATCAATCAAGGGAATTTTTTACAGCTAATGGTATGTATCAAGAATATCCCCCTTTACATGTACACCCTCATAGGTCCAATCCTATGGGTTATATGCAACAGCAATCACCAATACTACCTTTAGTGGAAGTACTGGTCGTCACACCCATCCACACTCCAGTTATTGAACCTGCTCAGGTCCAAGCTCAACCAGATGTTTCTCAAAAATTAATTACTACCATTGAGACATTAACAGCTTAGTTGGAAGCTATGGAAGGAAAACTTGCAAAAGTTCAACCAAAAAAGATATCTTACCCTGAATGGGTGGATGTAATTCCTCCCCCATCAAATTTTTCGAATACCACATTCCCAATTTTTAATGGTTTGGGAGATCCAGAACAACACTTAACACATTTTTTTCTTATTGTGATCCTATTATGGGAACTCCTCAACAACAAGAAGCAGTTAAGATCGGGTGTTTTTTGCAGTCATTACAAGAACCTACTTTTGTCTGGTATACAAGTTTTCAATCTCGGTTAATTATTGGGTGGGAAGATCTCCATCAAAGGTCACTTCTTCAATTTATCTCAACATTACCAAAGATGAAATTTTTTGATCTTACCAATTGTAAAAAAAATGGAGAATGAATTATTTTCAAATTTCATTGCTTGCTGGAAGGGATTAACATATTTCTTAAGTTTTTCACTCCCTCGAGAAGAATTGTTGCCAATTTTTGTGCCAAATATGTGTGATGAATTACGCACACCGTTTATCCATGTGAAATACACACGAGGGTTTCAATACCTTAAATCAATCACTCAGCAGATAGAAGACTCTCTTACAAAGAGTAAGGCTAAAACTCATATAATTCCATCAGTTCTAGGAAGGAGAATAGGGAAAGTAGAGACTGCTACAGTTACACTTAAACAAGAACATGTACCTACTTCCACTTCAAAACCTTCATTTTATTGAAGGGCTCCACCTTTTGAGCGTCAAAAAAAATGGCCACCTCGTCAAGATGATTAAAAAGATAAAAGTAGGAAATAGTTTTAGGATTTAAAGAACAACGTTTATTCTTTATGGAATGAAAAAGTTCCTGGTTACTTCATCTCGGCTTTGGAAAACAATCTGGTTCAGTTGCCAAGGCCCAAAAGGCCAAACAAGGATAGAGATGAAGACCTCCCCAACTATTAACTATTTCATCAGATGTTGGGGCATCCCATTAAGTATTTTTTTCTCTTAAAAGACCTCTTAAAAAAGAAGGTGGACTCTAGACAGGTAAAACTGAAAGGTTCTTCAGCCCAGGTAGTATGTGTTATTGCTACTGATTGAGAGGAATAAGGTGAATGGCACGAAGTCCAAAGTAAAAAATGCGTAGAAATATGATGATTTCATGGTCATGAAAATGATCAACCAAACTCATTCCATTTTACGAACACAATTGAATCAACCAATTGTGTCTTTTGCTATGTCTGCCACAGCAAAACCCCCTTCATTAGAAGGAAAATCCTCAAAGAAGCAGCGTAATTTGAAGAAAGTATAACAGTCAGAAGAAGACGAGCTCATGTTAAAACCTAAGTTTTCGTTCACTCTGGAAGATTTTATGTCATTTGATTCAAAAGCATGTGAACCACCCCACCAAACGACACAACCTGAACTGGTTAATCAGGAAGAATCTTCATCAGATGAAGAATTGATCTTTGGTTTTGTTAACATGATTCATTTAACAGATCTTTATACAAATGATAGTTTTGATTATGATGATCCTAAGTTCCCTGTATCTAACAGAGGAATTGGAGGGAGAGAGATAGGTATAGAACATAGGGGAAGATGTGGATATTCCAAAAGACACTATTTCAATCCTACCCCTACTAGAACTGTATATGTGGCAGATACTCGTGGAAAATCCCTTCAGCGGGCTCAACAGGAACAAGAAAGTTCTTCCACACATGGCAGATTCGATCCTGACACAATTATTTTGGAAGACTGGTTAGAGGAAACCCCTTCTTCCTCTAAGAAAATAGATAGACCTAGTCAGTCTAATCTATCAAAGCCAAGATTATTTCCAACTCCTACCCCGATACGGGATGCATCAACTTCCAAGGTACCTGCAAAACTACATTTTCAAGATGGTAAATGCAGACCTTTGGAATAAAAGTATGATGTCTTGAAACATTTATCCCAAGTACCATCTAAGTTATCAATCATGTATTCCTTGAATCTGTCAAAAGATCTTCAGGAGGTGCTTATTGAGTCTTTTTCAAGTCCTCAATAGTTCGAAACTGAAATTGTTGCGGCTGAGGTCTACTATATAGATAATGATCCTGTAGAATTCCATGCAGTGATATCTTTTATAGATGAATATGAAGATGATGTTGTACATGGACATATTAGACCTTTGTATCTATCTAGAAAAGTCAATGATATAGACATCCGATGATCTTTCATTGATAATGGTTTAGGAGTCAACCTCATCCTTATTCGTACACTTCATCGATTGGACCTCACCGAATATGATTTATCTCCTTATACTTTGATGTTGCAAGGATATGATAAAAATTAACAAGAACCTATGGGTGTGATTACACTCAGAATTAAGTTTTGAGATCTTGTGTCTAATTCATATTTCATGGTTGTTTATCAGGACACAGCCTTCAACATTTTTCTTGGAAGACCTTGACTACATCAACATGTGGCCGTACCTTCATCGTACCATCAATGTCTCAAATATTATTTCAATGGTCAAATTGGTACATTTTATAGTGATAAGGCCCCATTCAAAACATGTGAATCTCAATACATTGAGGTAGAATTTTATCACATGGAGGGAAAGGAAAATACACAGTAAAGAAGGTCACCAAAATTAATGCTCCAAATGGTTTGGAAAAGATTCCAGTAAACCCATTCGTACATGTGAGTAAATATAATGTGTTTCGTATCAGTCAAATTGACAAGATAGACATAAATCCAAACACTCTTATGGAAACTTTCATAATGTCAATTACGGAAACCAAGATAGATAGCATGGGAGAAAATATTGATTCACGAAGCAGTGATGAATACTTAAATGGAGATGTCTTTATTTCATCTGCTGAAATCCATCAATTCTATAATTCATCAACCAGGTCAGAAGAACTTATAGCAATACCAGAGGAAAAAAATGATGTATATTCTCAATCCATTATCTCCTCTCTATCACCCCAGGAAGACCCTTCATCATCAATAAGGTTAGAAATTGCAGCCTCTTCTCCAAGATGTTCAAATTTTAACTTCTCCCCTGACCATGGTAATTCTGCTTCGTCATCTACTATTCAAGTAGAAACAGAAGAAGTAACACATATTGAAGAAGAAGAAGAGGAAGATCTCATGGATGCTCCTCCAGCATTTGAAGAGGGTATCTCTACCACTGTGGATGAACTCAGAGAAATAAATATGGGTCCAAAAAAAGATCCATGCCCCACTTTAATTAGTGTAGCCATCACTCTTGAAGAGAAAGAAATGTATGCTTCATTTCTAAAGAAAAATCGAGATGTATTTGCTTTGAATTATATAGAAATTCTGGGTCTTTATCCTTATGTTGCCACTCATCATTTGGGTTTTCTAGAAGAACATAGAGGATTCAAGAAAGCAGCAAGAAGAACACACCCAACTTATGCCTCCAAAATTGAAGCTGAAGTTGATAAGCTTATCAAGGATAAATTCATTAGAGAAGTTCAATATCCCAAATGTCAGGCTAATATTTTCCCTGTGAAAAGAATAATGGAAAAATTAGAGTTTGCATTGACTTTAGAGATCTTAATCGGCATTATCCCAAGGATAATTTTCCAGTTCCGATCACAGAACTCTTAATTGATGAAACAGCTGGCTATGAAGCACTTTCCTTCATGGATGGATATTCTTGGTATAATAAAATCTGAATGGCTCTAGAAGATGAATAATCTACAGCCTTTAGATCCCCTCAAGGTGTGTTTTGCTATCGGGTAATTCCCTTTGGCCTGAAGAATGCAGGTGCGACGTATCAACATGCCATGAACCATATCTTCAAACCATTTTTAGGGAAATTTGTTGAATGTTATGTGGATGATTTTGTGGTTAAATCCAGACAATGCTCTGATCACTTGGTCGATCTGGAAATCATTTTCAACAAACTTCGACAACACAATTTGAAGATGAACCCCTTGAAATGTTCTTTTGGGGTAACCTCACAAAACTTTCATGGCTTTGTTATACGCCATAGTGGTATTGAAGTTGATCATGAGAAAACAAAATCAATCCTTGGTATGTCACCTCCTATAAATTTGAAAGAATTAAGAGGAATTTAAGGACACATAGCCTATATTCTGCGCTTTATCACCAATTTGGTAGGAAAATGTTTACCCTTTACCAGATTAATGAAGAAGGGAGTTACCTACCAATGGACCAAAGATTTCCAAGATGCATTTTATACCCTTAAGAAATATCGCTTGAGTCCACCGGTATTAATGCCGCCTATTGAAGGAAGACCACTTATTCTCTATGTGACAGCTTTAGAGCAATCTCTAGGTGCCTTCCTCATCCAAAAGAATGATGTCAGGAGTGAAAATAGCCTTTACTATCTCAGTCACACTATGCTTGATGCAGAAACTCGGTATTAAAATATTGAAAAGTGCTGCCTGGAATTAATCTTTGCAGTTCAGAAATTGAGGCATTATCTACAACATCATGAGGTCCAATTGGTATCTCGTAATAACCCACTAAAATTTATCCTCAGTCGTCCTAGGCTTATAGGATCTCTGGCATGGTGGGCAGTTATTTTGTAGTAGTTTGATAACTAGTATATGCCTCAAAAGGTAATAAAGGGTCAATCCTTGGTTGATTTCCTTGCTGAGCATCTATCTGTGGAAGATACGTCATTTAATACTAAACTTCATGATTAAGAGGTCTTATCTATTCAAGATAATTCCCAGACATGGTAAATGTATTTTGATGGTGCTTCTATAAGTCCAACAAGGAAGAGACTGGAAAATCCTAAACTCAACAAGGTTGGATTAGGAATAGTCTTTATTTCCCCAGAAAGGGTAGTATTGCCTTATTCTTTTTTATTATCGAAAGTTGGTACCAATAATGAGGCAGAATATAAAGCTCTCATCATAGGTTTGGAATTGGCCCTTCAGGTGCGAATGGATCATTTAAAGATAAAAGGTGATTCAGAATTGGTAATCAAAAAAATCAATGGGGAATACTCTATCAGAAAAGAAGAGTTAATATTATTGTGTGATTACATCAGAGAATTAATGGCTGAATTTCCTTTAGATCCAACATTGGAATATGTCCCATGATCACGAAATTCCCAAGAAGATTCACTAACTAATGCAGCTACAGCCTTGGAAGATCCAAATTAGGATGAGACAATTATCATCATATCCCATCGCTGAATGGTTTCACCTTTTTTTCAAACCATGAGGGAGGAAATAAATGATATTTTCTCTATTTCTAAACCATATGGTCATACCATGGGATAGAGAACATCCATCATAGAATACCTTCAAAATGTTATACTTCCACCAAATAGGGCTGAGAAGGAGCAGATCCGGCGACAAGCAGCTAATTTTACTCTTTATGATGATCCAAATCACCAAAAGATCCTTTATAAGTGGGGATTTGATGGGATTCTATTCAAATGCATTGATAGAGAAGAAACTGTGATTGTCATGAAAAAATTTGATTCAGGAGCTTGTGGTTCCCACCAATCTGGGCACAGACTCTCTGATCAGATTCGAAGGCTTGGATATTTTTGGCCTTCAATGATACAGGATTTTACAGACTTCACAAAAAATGTCATCCCTATCAATTGCATGCCAACTTCATTCATCAACCCCCAGAGTTACTACATACAGCTAAATACTCTTGGCCATTTTCCACAAGGGGAATGGATATAGTAGTGCCTTATCCTCTATCCATGGCTAAGCAGTTCAAGTATATTCTCACTGCTACGGATTTCTTCTCTAAGTGGACTAAGGAAATACCTCTCAAGGAAGTTGGAGCTAAAAACATCATTAGTTTTGTCAACACTAATATCATCACCATATTTGGCATCCCTCATACTATTTTGATGAACAATGGTACCAATTTTTGTTCTACTGAAGTAAAAAAGTTATATGAGGAATATAATATCAAATCCAAACATTCATCTTGTTATCATGCAGTGGCCAATGGACAGATAGAGGATTTCAATAAAACCCTATCAAATATACTCCAAAAGATGGTGGATAAAGATAAGAAATCATGTCCTAATAAACTTTTGAATGTTTTATGGGCTTATCGGAAACTATCATTACTGCCACGCAATAAACTCTTTATTCATTGGTATATGGAACTGAAGCGGTTTTACCAATTGAGATGCAATTTCCTTCACTAAGAGTTGCAATATGTGATCAATTATCTACAGATGAAATGTCCCAAAAATGATTCAATGAGTTGGAATGATTAGATGAGAAAAGATTTCATACTTTGCATCATCTAGAGTCTATCAGAATATAATTCCATGATCTTTTAATAAGAATGTTTGTCTTCATTCATTCCTTCAAGGAGAATTGGTATTGGTCCTTATAACTCCAATGATACCAGGAAATAAACCTCCAAAACTTGAGCCAAAGTGGGAAGGAACTTATTCCATACATAAGGTTTATTCAAATGGAGTATATGCTTTAATATCAATAGATGGAGAGCTCATCAAAACCCCAACCAATGCAAGATTTTTGAAGAAATACTTTGTATAGTTTTCATAATTAGTCCTCGCTACAAGACTTTAAACTTCATGGTACCACATCCTTGCTACAAAATATAAAACTGCACAGCCCCTATGTCCTAATTACAAGACATTAAACTTCATAACAACCATAACTATCCATGCTGCATGATGTTAAATTGATTAGCATATTCGTACTTGTCTCATGATGTTAAACTACATGGTATCATTTGTACAACTAACATTTTCTCTTTAAGACGTTAGAAGTTTCCATAAGTAAATGTTATTGACATCATCACTACTCCTTAGTAGTACATGATTCCCTCTATTTCCTATGTCGGAGTCATATTTTAATAGAGACCAAGTTTCAAGAACTACGTACGGCTTGATTCTCATTTTTTTCTTTCCAATGAGATACGTAGAGATGCCCAAATATCCAATTTTGGGCCCATCTGTGATAAAAAAACAACAAAAAAATCCCCTTTATTTATGGTATAAGAATCAAATATACATAGGAAATGTTTTAAGAACTATGCATGAATTAATTCTTTATCCAGCAAGACACATAATGAAATTTATCTTTTATCCCATAATCCAGTTACAATGTGTCTTTTGTTTCATATTGGTTCATTCTCATCCTTACCGCATGACGTTAAACTGCATGGAAATTTAACACCCCTAATTCTCACTTGGGTCGCCTTTATATTATAAAAGTAACCCTTACTGCTCCTTGTTTCTCACACCGAGCATAGCTCACGTGGGCTTAGAAATTGGGTAAATGGATTATTTATATAAATAGGGTGTTTTCAATCTCTTATGGGTTTATTAATGTTCTCACTACATGACTCAAAACTGCATAGTATAATGTCCTCACTGCCTGACTCAAAACTACATAGTATAATGTCCTCAGTGCATGACTTAAAACTTCACATTACTATATTCATTCAAAGGAAACAAAGAATGCCTCCATTTTACATATGAGTCAAATCTATGTAAAGGAAATCAAATTTATGGCGAATATTGATTCAAATATTTCTTATATGCATTGGGCACAACACCCTTCCATATTTCACACTCTTAATCTTGAATTTTTCTTTCATATTTTCATAATATTTATTACGGTTTCTGGTAGCAAGTTTTTCAATATCTAAGAGCTCTTTTTCCTGACTATGCAGCATGTGCCCTTAGGTGGCCTTGCATAAGTTTCCTACATAATAGGTCTGTTAGTCAAAAATTCCACTATTTGACTATATAGCATATTCCCTAGTTAGCCCTACATAATGTAGCCGCCATAACGGGTTTTTCAAATAATGGTAACTTCATTCTTGGTTATATTATCTTTTTCCCCTTTAATCTTTGATGACAATATACTAGAATCTTTATTTTAAAATAGTCATTCAAGTATATTTGTCCCATTATCTTTCTCACAATCTGAAATTCTTCAAGACCATGGTTTATAAATTTCCCTCATCATGTGCTCGGTACACTGTGAAATAATCTTGAAATCACTTGAACACATGTTATATATTGTTTCCATTTATGGTCCTAGTTGTATGACTTAAAACTACAGACACCATATCTTTTATATTTGGGTCAGACCATTGTAAAAGTCGTATTCCTCTTATTCTTTGGATATCTTTATTAGAGATACCCTTTCCATATTCAGGTACCTTTCTCCATAAACCAAACTCTATGATTTGGAAAATCTAAATCTCCATAAAATTTCATAGACTTTTATCAATAGAACATCAAACTTATGAGAGATCTTTTGCTTAACTATGCAGCACGTGCCCTTAGGCAGCCTTGCATAAGTTTCCTAAATAACAAGCCTATCAGTCAAAAGATGCCACTATTTGACTATACAGCATATTCCCTAGTCGTCCCTACATAATGTAGCCCCCATAACGGGTTTTTCAAGTAATGGTAACTTCGTTCCTGGAAAAGTCACACATTATGGTGATGCAGGCTTTAAGATTTGGTATCCATAAAAAATCATGGCCCAAATAAAATTCCCCTTGGAAATATTTAAATAATTTTAAATCAATTCCTATCCATAAAGTTTTGTTTGGGATATAATTCAAAATTTATGGTCAAAGCTATTTGACCCTAAATATTATCACTTTATAGTCCAATATGAATGACTTTAAATTGCCAGTAACAAAAGACTTGATACTCATCAGACTAAGAACCCACAAAGGGTGCTCTGATCAAAAGTCAAGTCCCAGCTTACTAAATATACATTTTTTGTATGATTTAGGTAATATTGAGCAATGAAAAGTCAAAAGATACAAAATTTGTGGGGTTATCCATGTAAACCTAGAAATAATAAAATTATTCTCCTTCAATCACTCGTCTTAATAAGAAAATTTTAAGCACCTCATTATTGTTATTATAATGATGATTTTTTAACATAAAGTAATCCTTATCATCATTTACCTTTCATATTGTAATCATGAAAGAAGAATAGGAATGAAGGCATGTATAAGATTTGAAACAAAATTTCTTTCATTTATGTGAAAATGGAGGTCCATCCACAAACCAGATCTTCTCTATCATGTTTTAAAATAAACTTTAAACATGAATTTTCATTTTTTGAACCACTTCATAAGCTCCATAAGCTACCTGTTGAAGTTGAGATAATTGTGAAACTCCAGCCTCCTCTACCTGACGAAGTGCTTCCTTAGCTGTTGAAATGGAAGTTATCCCCTCTAATTGGGTTTCTTATAATGTCTAATTCAGTTTCTCAAGACTATTATTAACAGCATTCAGTTGATGTTGAAGAGATAATAACTCCTTCAAGGCTTCATTGATTTGTTGGATAATTTCAAGTGATTTCTTGTTATGATTTTCCTCCGCCTCAACCAGTGCAGCTTGAAAGACCTTAATATTAACGAGTCGTTTAGCCTCTTCAAAACCTTGTCGTATTTTATGCTCCTGCTCCCGTCGGCAGATAGTCTCTTTCATGGCATCGTAGACCGACCGGTAATTGAATCCACCAAATCCTAACACTGAGAATAATGATGGGAGTTTTGGAAAATGGTATAATAATTCATCTAAAGGCTTTTCAGAAATTATGTTTCAGATCTACCGCCATATCTTCTTATGTGCCATGCCAAGAGCATATTGCATCTCTAAATCTGAATCTGAGTCACTACCATGAGGTAAAATGTACTCTAGAAATAGGTTTCTTAAAGAATTGTTTCGTTCTTCATCTCTTGGGACGGTGGAAGATTCACCCTCTGATCTAGGAGCTGATAACCCTAAATAATAAATCAAGTTCATTATTAGTTTCAAATGGAAGAAAAAAATATGACTCAGACGGCTGACTATATTTACCCAACTATAAGTCAGCTACTTGATAGGATTCATCCCCTATATTTTCAGCTCTAGTGTTTTTAGCAGGTGTTTCTTGAGGAGGGGATCAAATTTGTTCAGATATGACATTTGAAGGCTCCAAAACGTCTCCTAATGAAGTATCCTCTATAAATGTTTCTTCATCCCCAGTAGAAGGATAAATTGGAACACCCTATTCTTGAAGAGCATTAGCTACATTTTCTGCAGATAAAGATGGATAAGCTGAATTTTGATATAAAGAATCAATTTGAAGAACAAATTATTTTTGGAAAATGCAGGAATAGGAACTTACTTCCTTGAAATTCCTCATGGAAATATCCAAACTCCATGATGGAACTTGGAATATCAATATCCATATTAAGGGCGTCTATCATTTCAGTATATATGGCCTGAAATGTTATAGCATCCTCACCATTTAAGGTATCCAAAAAATGTTGGTTGATTCCCAAATTGGCTTCGCTGACATTTTGTTCTGCTGAATCTTCAATTGGTATTCCAACATCAGTTGAGTTAATTTCAGCATTGGTTTCAGATTGCCATGGATCTTCAGTCCTTTCTTCTGAAGCAATAGGAATATCAGTATTGCTTATTTTAAAGATCCTTTGACAAAAAATAACTGTGGAATGTATTTAATCTTACCATGACCTTCCTCTCTCTCAACAGAGCCAGGAGCAGGTATAGATGAATATTTTGACGGTATAGATACGTCAGTATGAACCTGGGTTTCCCCTGGGATTTATTTTTCTGGTTGTGGAGCATCAGCTCTTAATCCCTTGGGAGAGGAAATAGACATAGATCCTACAAGAGGATAAAACATGGTTACTAGAACGTCTTGAGAAAATTGTATGATCTGAAGATTGTATAAATACTTACTCTTTCGATGAACGCTTTAAAGAAATCTCATTGCTATTTTGTGTTTCTATTCAAAATATTGCAGAGATATTGAAACACTTCTATTAGCAGGGGAAACTTGAGGTAATGGTTGAGGATTATCTGTCTCCATTACCCCAGACATGATTCTTGCTCCTGGAGAAAGTTTTGGCGACCTAGGAGGATTATTCGTTGTGCCAATGGGAGAACCTGCAGGACTATACTGAGGTGATTCAAGAATCATTCTAGATCTTCTTTCTCTACATTAAAGCTGAATAGATAAATTTTCATCATGATTAATGATGTCAAATGACAAATCAGGGTTGAGAAGAAAGAAAAAATGGAAATACATTCTCAGTATTAACATAAATATCCCACTCCTCCTCAGAGTCAATAATTACCCCTTCACGGAATCCTAAGTCTAGCATATTAGATAATCTTTTAGAAGCTGGAATTTGTTCATTAGTTGCATATATAAAAGTCTCTAACTCCACAATATACTTTTCTACTTCATCCAAGTTATTTTCCAGATTGAAATCAGAAGGTTCTTTGATATCACCAATATGTGGTATTCGAATTCCATTTTGAAGAAATTCCCAGTCGTCCCTGAGATCATGGGTTATATTCTCCCAGAAATGAATGGAAGAAGGTCGCACATAATTCGATTTTGGATTGGTTGACTATTGAAGAGGTTCGACACCTTCCGATTGAAGATCTTCTTCAGACCATTCTTCCTCAGAAAATTCTACAGGTGGAATAGGAATCTCTATTTGATGGCGTTGACTGGATCACCTTGGTGTTGGAGGTATTTCTTCTTTAGCCTTGGTCTTCTAGGTGTACTTCCTATGAAGATGCTTTGAGGGCTCTGAAACCTCTAAAATTTCTGTATCATATTTGGCCTTGGAATTCTTGCCACGATTTTCACATGCAATAGTCGTTTTAGCTACCACTCAATATACTCCTTTTATCAGAGCCCATTGAGGATATGAAGAAACCCAAGATTTGGCATACCCATCTTCCAATCCAATTGAAGCATCTAGTGGAGGTAATGTAATTGACAGTTTGGATGCCTCTAAAGATGTGGGAATCCATAATTTTTGTGCTACCAATGGGTGCTTCTCATGTCTGACATGTGTGGGTGGAAAGGTGCTTGATTGTTGAAGACACCTGAACTGACAAGAAAACCTGTAGGGCACATAATCCTCACAGATAATTTCACCATCAATCTTGATTGATAGTACACCATCCCTAAATGCCATCATATAATATCTCATCTCATATTCTCCTTTACCATCATCAATAAATGTTCCAGTTGGTGGATTACCAAACGGAAAGAAGTTAGTTTCTCCTAAGACATTCAATACCTTTAGTACCTCGTCAGGTCTCAAGCTTAGAGGCTTAATACCAGAAACTTTTGGTAAAAATGTGGTGAATTGACCATTAGGAACTCTGACTGAGTTCAATACTGATTATGAAGAAAAATGTGCCGCAATCCAGCACTATAACACTTGAAATGGCCACCAAAACAGGGGTTGCTGACCCAATATACTTCCCCTCTACCAATTTAGCGGCAATTACAAAAGTACTTGATCTTACACCACCATCAGATTCACAAAATGAAAGAAAATAAACACTTAGCCACATATCAAGGAAGGCAGCTAAGCGTACTTTTGCATATATATCAGGTTTGACTTTATAACCCCAGCGCTTGTAATCGCCTTTTCAAGTGTAGGCCAATATGTGTCTGAATTGCCTCTGTTATCGGAGGAAGGACAAATAGTAGTACATCCACAAGTTGGACCTTTCTCTGTAGATGGTTCTAATAAATATTCCATCCACACTCTGGCATGAATATCTTTCTTATATTTGGGTAAATTCTTCACTATCTTCAATAATTCATGGGCTAGTGGTGGTGTTTTGGTAACATCACCCCATGTTGAAGTAGGTGGAATGAATTCATCATACATTTCTCCAAGAATAGGAATTACAACTATTTGGTAAACGTCCCAGAGACTAATACCAAATTCGTCATGTGTCAGATGAAAGGAGTTTGCTTGTGGGCTCCATTGGCTCAGTAATTCCAGAATGAGTTCATTTTTGTAAACATAAGTTTTCCCTATCCAGAAAGCTTCATAAATTTGAATGTCTGATAATTATTTTCTGAATTCTGCACAAGTCTAACGTACCCAGAATTCCCACATCCACTTGGGTTTCACACCCCCTCCATAACGAAGGTCCCAATCTCTTTTCCAACCATTCGATTGATCTATTTGAGAAGCTCGGAAAGTGGAATCATAACCATGTGGTCTTGGTTCTACAACATGATCCTTCATATCCATAGAACAACCACTATGATGAAGGATGCAACTAATAGAGGTTTTTCTTTCTTGTATTGGAGCCCCCTTGCACTAATATTCATGTTGTTACAGTTGGAATACTAAAGAAACCAATTCTTTGGAAATTATTTCTTAATATATGGAAATGGGTGTCTTGAAAAATTCCATGCTCATAAAGAGGTAAGTAATGACTTTGTGGATAGTGACGCTGGTATGAAATTATACCCTTTCATAGCCCAGGAAGATTACTCTCAATAGTGTCATAATAATCTGGCCCGAAAATCCCCATCATTTCACTTTGGCGAGCCTTATCTTCCTCAGTATGGGTCATCAAATGATTCATTCTTTCCTGCAAAATAATGACCAAAATTAACGATCATATTTGTAAAGAAGAAAGTAAGAAAATTGTCAAAGGTCCTTCGATGAGGTCCTTCGATGAGGTCCTTCGACGAGGTCCTTTGACGAAGTCAGTCTTGTAAGTCCTTCAACAAAGATCTTAGCGCAACTCCATCGGTGAAGTCCTTTTGGCGTAGCTCTATCGCGTAAATAATCTTACCTTGAAGAAATTTCAAGAGAATTACACGAGAGCACAGAATGATGGTGTTGAACGAACGAGCTACGCAGTGAGAGCTCCAAACATAGGAAAGCGCAGGTAAAGAAAAAAACGTGAAAGGTTGCAACCTCTTTATAGGAATCAGAATACCTACACGGCATAGTTGCGTTCCATAGTTGCGTGACATATCTGCGTGATATAACTATGTGAAACTTCCTCAGGAATTGACCCTCTTTTTTTATTTTTTGGATCCAATCCTGAGGGGGGGGCTTTGGTTAACACCCCTTAAATAAATTCAAAAAGTTCAAAGGAAACATCAACCAATATCCAGAAGCTTCGCGAAAGAGCTACTCGGCTGAGCTACGTGAAAGAGCTCTGCGGATGAGCTGCATGATAGGGCTACATGGACGATATGTGCGACATGGCTACATAGCCGAACTACGTACGAGAGGATTTGGGATGCCTCTGCGTGGAGCACTTGTGTGGTGGAGCTATGTGTAATAGATACACGACCCATGTTTTTTTCATCTAGGACCATCCATGCCTATAAATAGGACCCTTGGGCTCCCCATTTCCAGACTAATTTTTTTTTAAAGACACTCTGAAGCTCCCATTGCGTAGCTCTTTTGCCTAGATATCTCAAATTGTCTCATGTAGTTCTCTAAACTCTGAGAGAAGGGATAATTAAAGGGAATAGGCATGTTTTTGAAGTTCTTAAAACTCTTCAGTCACCATTCATACCTCTGCGGTGTACCTCCGCACCATACCTGCACAGTACAACTGCGTGGTACATTTTTGCACCATACCTACATGATTGAGCAGCACAGGGTACCTACATGGCATACCTATGCGAGGTACCTACGCGACAATCTCAAATACCCTTTGAAGCCTTTCATGGTGGGTAATCTCTTTCTTTGGATCTGTTATTCAAAAGGGGCTAAGTTGAAACCTCCCCCAAAACCTCCTGACTTCTCAAACCTTTGGGTAAGGCACATCAGTGTGTCTCTAATTTGGGTTTGTATTTCTACAGTCAGAGGTTTCCCACATTTGTTTTACAATGGGGTTAAGATTCATGGGATTCTTGTGGGTTTGTATATTTGTAGTCACATGGAATTTTCTCCCAAAAACAATGTTGGTAAGTTCCCGGTTTAGAAAATGGTGGGCTTCCGGCCTCTCCATTTTCAAAGAGGTGATTCGGGACCTCAGTTCTCCAGTAGGGAAGGTACACTTCACACTTTTCATTCCGCGAAAGTATAAGAGAATCCTCACACCCCTACTAGAACCAATTTAAGGGCATCCATCTTGGTATAATCCCCTCACCTTTACCCCTTATTCCTTACATTGGACCCTTTTCCAATGTAAATAGAACAAAGGGAAGGCTCATCGCCCCACCCTCTTCCACGGTCGATGTGCCCTCTTCCATCAACATGGAGGAAAATTTTGGAAGTGTGAATTTCATTGTTGAATCTTTCACATATTCATGTTTCTCACACTGAGCATGACTCACATGGGATTAGAGATACGTGATCATTACAACATATGCACAAACACTCACCATAATGAACTATGAGAACTATGATTCTTGTTCAAACCAGGATACGTAGGAAGCCCTTTCAGGCCCTGAGCTCATTGGATATCCTCCTTAGGAATCCAACCCTAATTCCCCCAATTTGGGCATACTCCTTAGGAAATAATTCCCAAATACAATCCTCAAATCATCAAGGCATCCTTTTTAGGAAGTAATCCCAAACTCATTTCTCTCAGAGACCATACTCTCATATGAGATTCATCGAACTAGTGGTCTTTGATTCCCATCCATATGGGGTACGTAGGAAGCCTCTTTGAGGTTCAAAACCAACACTTAAAACCAACCCTTTATCTTTGAAACATATTCAAAAAAGTTTATAATCTTACTTGGAAACCCATATCTATCCCAAGTTCCTTAGGCTATTTTAACATAAGTCCCACACTAAATTGTAACTAAGAACCTTCCATTTAGAGGTCCTTATCACATGACCATAAAAGGTATGATGTGTCCCATTAAGTGGCACCGAACTATGATGGTTATAATTCCATTCACAATGATACGTAGGTATCTCATTTTTATGAGCACGATCCCAAGATCAAAACAAACCTTCATCTCCCTGGATGACAATAAACTCCAGAGTTCCCTACTGAGTGGCTTAAAAACCAATATCATCATAAATGGTGATTAAAAGAATCTCTAAACTGTATATGAGAGGATACCATTGATGGAAAACCTAGAATACATACTGATAATTCTAAAAATCTTAATACATGTTAAATAAGTGATTTTTAATTCCAAGGGATACTTATGATATACATGGTGAATTAATAAGGATTCATGAAAATATTTTAATTTCAAAGAGAGTCCTGGAGTAGAAAATAATTCCCCCCAAAAGGGTGTGATGAGTCCGACCTCCCATCCTCTCGACCAATGCATGTTCTTAAGTATAGTAAAGTTTAAAACATAAACGAATGCCTGCCTTTGGAAAGCAGGTCCTCTTTGTATAAAGAACTATTGGAAGTTTTTGGTTCCATGAATAAATCCAATGAAAACCGCCTAGAAATAAGTATTATTAAATCTAGAATATCACGTTTCAAGGACCTATGAAACAAGATAATTCTAAATAGTTTCTTTTATAGAAACCAAAAACTTCCCAAGGATCAAATGATCCTCAATAGTTGGAAGATTGGTTGAAAAATGTTGAGTTGTTTTTTGAGTTCTTGGAAATTCTGAATTCTATAAAATTTGAGCATAGTAGGAGATTGTAGGATTTGATGGTTTTTGTAAAGAAACATAAAGGCGGGGAATGGAAATACTTTAGAGATTTTTTAGGGGTCATTTCAACCCATAATCCATGGTTTTTAAACATTATATGGATTTTTTTATCCTCTATTAAGGTGACAGAGCAATGAATTAGTATACAAATTTCTTTGCTTAACTTGTTCAATTCTCTCTTGAGGTAGTGATGAATGAGAAACTAAAGGCTCATATATTTTATATGCTTCATAAATATGAAATTTTATTTCATATTTTCATATTGAATCTCATATCTTATGAGGATGTACTAGATAGAGCATTGATGGATGAATTTGACCTAGATAGTAAGTTTGTGTTGATGGGAGTTTCTCTTACTCCCTGTGGTGTTTTTTTTAATTCCTTTAAAGGAAATAGAAAAATTAATGATTCAAATGGTGATTTTGGGTATTATACTTCATCTAGACCTCATTCAGCCTCTAGAAGAGTCCCATTGACTTTATTCCAAAGTGGAAAGTTTAGGAATTCTAAGCAGGTTTGCATTGAGGAACCAAAGATCAATGGTTCATGTGGTCACTCAAGCCACATTAAAAAGTTCTAAAATATATTTTATACTCTATACAGTGGTATGGGATAATCATATCCTCAAAGTAATATGGTGTAATTATATTCTTTAAGAACTAAAGGTTTCTACCCATATACATTTGTAATGTAGCTTGTTCATGCAACAGAAGAGTATCCAAAGGATGTTAATGCAAGTCTAGTGACAGTGAGAGGTACTATCACTACAGATAAATCATTAGTGACTACATTATTTGATACTTATGTATCTCACTCTTTATTTTTTACTCATATTATGAAAATTTTAAACCATTTTATAGAGATTATATATTATGTGATGGATATTACTATGCTCTTAAAAACTAAGAAAGAGTAGTGAGTCTAATGCCCTACTTTCATTTTCTCTCTATTAGAGATTCAACTCTCTTGTAATTTTCTATTTCACAACAAAAATCCTATAGATGTCATTTTTAGGATGGATTTTTTGATTGTCCATAAATCCCGGATTGATTGTTATCTTTGGTAGGTCACATTTACCATTCCTGATGAGGTGTGTTGTGTTTTTAAAAATAATGGGACCCAAGGTCAAGTATATCTGGACCTTATTTTTTAAATTTTGGTAGGATAATATTACTGTATTCTTTTTACTTGGATTGGTAATCCTTTAATTGTGATCTCCCTCTATTTTTCATTAACTTTCCCAACATTTTCCATCTTATTTTTCTAGTTTTCCATTATTAAGGGAGGTAAAGTTCTATATTGACATGGTACTGGGCCCCAAGACCATCTATATCCCTTCTTACCATATGGAACTAGTTGAATTGAAATATTTAAAAACTCAATTGTATGATTTTATGGAAAGAATATTTATTCTCCTGAGTATGTCACCTTGGGTGAAGCTCATGTTTTTTACAAAGCAAGATGATGGAACACTTCTCCATTACGTTTATTACCAAAAACTCAATCGAGTTACAGTAAAAAAAACTAGTATTCATTTCCATGGATTGTTGATTAATTTAACTATTTGAAAGTGGTGAAATGGTTTTTGAAGATTGATCTTTGGTCTGGTTATCTCTAGCTAAGAATTAAAGAATCTATTATCCTAAAGACTTCATTCAAGAGTTGTTATGTCTATTCTGAGTACCTTTTTATTCCTTTGGGTCTAACCAATGCTCATGATTTTTATGGAACTGATGAATAGGATTTTTCATCAGTACCTTGATTTGTTCATGTTGTTGTTTTTAGATGAAATTTTTGTTTATTCCAAGACCACAAAATACCATGTGTTTAATCTAAGATCAGTTCCAGAAAACTTGATAGATCACCAAATTTACATGAAGCTCTCAAAATGTAATTTTTGTATCCAGAAAGTGAATTTATTAGGAAACTTGGTCTCAAAACATAGTATTTCAATTCATATTGATATGGTTAATACTATTATGATGTGGGAGAAAACATTTTATGTTTTCAATATTTAGATATTCTTAGTATTTTCAGGGTATTATTATGGGTCTGTTAAATATTTCTCAAAGATGGATTATCTGAAGACCTCTCTCACTCAGAAAGGGGTAAAGTTATTTTTTTATTCAAAATGTCAGTGTTATTTTGATGATTTGAAATGTCTTTTGACTTCTATTCTAGTGTTGACTCTTATAGAGACTGGATTGGTATTTTTGGTTTTTTAACTCATCTAGTTTGGGTTTGGGATGCATTGTATGTAGGGTGATCATGTGATAGATATATGGTTATAGAAAGCTTAAGGCACATGAGAAGAAGTATCTGACCCATAATCTTAATCTCTATATTGTGATGCATGATCTTAAGAGTTAGTAGGATTAACTTTCTAGAGAAATGGTTACTATTTATTGCAACAACAAAATATTGAGTTATATATTCTCTCAAAAATATTTGAAACTCTGATAGAGGAATTTGGTTGGAGTATTTTCAATCCTTGTATTTTAACATTGCCTACATCCCTAGTAAGGGGAATGTCATTTGTTATTCCTTAAGTACAAAACATCTTATTCAGTCCATGAAAGAATCATCCGAAGAGTGTAATTTGATATATCTCTTTGCTTAGTTGCATTTGGGAGTCCGGTAGGATGTGACCAAGAGTGTTATAACAAATATTCAGTTGATTCCATATTTTCTTGAGAATATTCTTAAGGTGTAGTAGCTTGATGTTTAATTATTTGTCATTAGGTAATCTCTTTATGGTTTGGATACCATTGTTGAGTATTCATTATCCTCTATGGGTTTCCTATGTTTCTGAAACTATTACATTTTACCTTTTCCTATGAGAAAGGTTGTGATGTGTCATTTCCACAATCCCCATTAGATTATGCAACCTAGTACAATGAAGATGTACTATGATATGTGATGATAATTTTGGTGGCCAACTATGAGGCGATACATCATTTTTTTCTCATTTTTATAACTATTAGTAAGTCAAGGTAAATCACGAAAAACCTTCGGGTTTGCTTCATCCCCTCTTATGATGACATGGAAGTGGGATGAGGTTTCTATGGATTTCATGGTTGGGTTTCCACATACCCATCAATGGAAGAATATGGTATGGTTATTGATCAATCGACTGACCAAATTAGTTCACTTTATTCTCATTCCTGATATAAGTTGGGTATTTAGAAAGTCTGTATGTATAGGAGATAGTTCAATTGCATGGAGTTCCATCTGCTATTGGTTTTTATAGGGATCCTTGATTCACTTCTGATTTTTTGAGAGGCCTCCAAGATGTGTTGGAATTTTAGGTGAGCTTGATAATGACTTATGATCATCAAAAAGATGGCCAAACAAAATTATCTATACAGATCCTTCAGGACATGCTATGTGCTCGTGTTCTTAACTTTTTTGGAGCTTGGGATGCACATATATGATTTGTTGAGTTAACCTACAACAATAGTAAATAGTCCATAATTTTAATGGATCCTTTTTATGAATTTTATGGCTTACCTTGTAAATATATTCTTAGTTGGATGGATATTGGAGAAGCTTCCTTGGTTGGACCGAGTTTGGTCCAAGAAACAATGATGAAGAATTAGTTGATTTGTTGGATAATGGTGATGGTTCAAATCTGGTATAAATATTATGTTGGTCATTTAAGTAAACCTTTAGAGTTTTAGGTTTATGAATAGGTGTTTTTAATATTTTTACCTTGGTTGTTTCACTCACGCCTTATAAAATAAGGAAAACCTGCACTAAGGTTTGTAGGTCCCTTTTAGATTTTTGAGTGGGTTGAGAAGGTGGATTTCTATTTATCCCTGCCACCATAGTTGAAATTGATCCACAATTTGTTTCATGTGTAACTACTCATGAATTATCTTTTTGACCCTTCTCATATCCGAAGATGGGAAGACCTTAATGTGGAACCTGATTTATCTTTGGCAAAGTATGCAGTCATGATTGTTGATTTTTAGACAAAGGTTCTTCATGGGAAGTGAATAACATTATTCAACATTCTGTAGTATCATGTTTCTAATTCACATGAGACTTGGGATCATTAGGAACTAATGAGAGTGTTGTGGACACATCTCTTTGACATTGTTTCATCTTGATAGGATTTTATGTACATAACGTTTTTATGGTGGGGAGGTTGTAACATCTCGTTACTTGATTTCATGTACATCTTGACCCTTGTTTTGATCATAATTTGACTACAAATTGTTTCATGTATTTGTTTGTGACTTATGAGAAATTTTGGAATTGTTGGGGACTATTCACAGTTGGTTCATGGTTAGGTAAAACCATGCGGTTTAGCCCAGCAAACTATGCACCCTATGTTGGTGCTCTAGAGGGGGGAGCACGGTCTATCTAAACCATGTGGCATCACCTTTTAAACTGTGTGCCCTTAAACTGAGTTATTTTTATGATTGTTTCATAGTTAGTTTAACTATGCATCCAAACCATGCATCCTTTAAATAATCCTAGTAAGGGTGCATGGTTACTACTAACTATAAAACTTCTTCTGATTTTCCATCAACCTCTACTTTCTACTCCTTGACCACCTCCTTGTTGTATCCCCCACTTCTCCCTGATAGGAGATAATGTTTAGTTGAAAATTTCATCCTTCCTTCAAACTTCATCATTGAAAACATCATCCATTACCATTTCCATGGTAATTTGTCCTCCAAGAACCTAATTTTTTAGGGATACCACATATGTATCCCAACTATCAAGAACTATTCATAGTATGTGGTTTTCCTAGTCTTCAAAAATCAAAGTTTTACCTAAAACCACCAATTAATTCACTAATATTTTAAACTCACTAGTGTGTTAAACTATAGAGTTTCAATTTTTTAGTTAAATATGCAGTAATTTATTTAACAAGATGATATTATTTCGAGTAGAATTTTATGGATATGTATTCTCTAACTTCATCCAAAGTTATTATATTCTAGTCACTTGAAAAACATGGTGGTAAACTCTATACTCAATCCATTAGATAATTTAATCAATCATTTTCCTGTTCAACTACTTCCATTATGGTTCCTTTGTGGAATCAGAGTTGATTAATTTATAATAAATGGGTTCAAAGAGATCCTTAACATTAAAAAGTTATTCTATTTGAGTATTATAATTTGGGCAGTTCTAGGAATCCAACATGATCACACCTCCCATGGATGATCCCACAATTTAATTTTAATTTAGTAAAAATGGAAATATAATGTGGAAAGATAGAGTGCACTGTTATGTTTAGAATTGTGGAAAATATAATAATTGACTCATTGATTGTTGAAAAAGGAATCTGATTAATCAATATATGATTAAATAATTGTCAATAGTTGAGATTGATCAATGATATAGTGCTGACATAGCATGGAGAAGTTTTCATTGGAAAACTCACCATAAAATCGATGTTGGTGTGAATAATGTTATCTTCTCTAACAAGGTAGTATTATAACCCCCAGATTTGACCTAAACATTGAACATTTCTTTAAGAATCATTTTATATCCTTTTTAGTATTTTTTTTTCTCTTGGACTCATATTAATGATATTTTCAAAAATCTACCTTCAAAAAATGAATCTAAATAACTTGAATTTTACAATCATTGAAAAAACTTTTTTCCTTGCCACTATTTTGATGCCCATGGATCTAATAAAACATGTTTTGATTCTCTAATCACTAATAAAGGTAATGAATTAGGAAAATAAACTTGTATCTTATCATAAATAAAGGTTTACAAAACTCCTTAAACGCATCATCATTTCTAACTCACATGGAGTTATCATGCCTCTCTTCTTGGATACAATGGATTCCCCTAACTCAGATTAATTTAATATAAGTTCACAAAGTCATCCTTATATATACATGGTCAGAGGTGTTTATCATTGACACGAATCCCCCCAATCCCAATCTATACATAACTACACCTAAATAATTCAACAATGGTGATGTTTGGTATCTCAAAAATCATTAAAAACTCTCAGCATACTAAATTTTAAGATTCATGAGTTAAAGAAAGATCCAATGGAACACTTAATAAAATTACATTTGATAATAAAAAGTAAACAAATAGAGAAATAATTTTATCTCCATTTTTAAATATTCATTTCCTCCCCTTTTCTATTTCTTTTCTTCTCTCAAGAAATCACCCCAACCCAATGTTGTGAAACAACCTAATATAATGGAATAATATTAAAATCATCATGACAATATTCCTTCATAGATTAATAAAAAACCAAAATGTTGTGTAAATAAGGGTATATTTTATTATTTTCCAACACATAATCAACACCAAGTGGATATGAATTGATGAATTCCTAACAAAACCAAACTACATTCACATAAATAATGAATACTAATAATTAATTGTAATCAATAATTATGATAATAAATTTTAGTACGTTTCTTCTAAAAGTTAATTTTAAAAAAATTATCAATGTAATGAAAATTAATTAGTTCCACCTAAAGAACAATACATGTATTGATCAATCAGAAACACTACAGCTAAATATTTCTTCATAGATAATCAATGACATAGGTCACACCCATAGCTACAATGGATGCGGCAGATCCATTGAGGAATGATAAAAATCCTTCATTAATCAAATCTTAGTCATCAAGGAATTGGTCCTTAGAAACCATAAACATGTCATGAACACAAAAAATTACCAATATGATCATCAAAACAGATATAATAATTAGTATGTCATTAGTGAGGAAGATCAAGATAATGGTCCTTCAGGATGTGTATGGTCTCAAAATTAGAGATAGTCCTATCGAGGGTATCTAAGGGATTATCAGAGTGTTGATTGAGGTGGAATAATAATTAGGTGGTGAGGAGGAAGAGGGTATGAGGAGATATAAAGGGTGATAGAGGAGAAAATTTTAGAAGATAAAGGTGAGTAAGAAGTGGTAGTTTACACAAAAGTAGGAGTAGTTCTTCTAAATATGGGAAGTGGTTTCTCTGATGAACTCAGGTTGTGTTAGATTTTATAAAGCCTAATAAAGTTATATATTTAGTTGATTATAAGGAGGAACTCTAGAAGACCCTTTAGACTTATGAATTCATCAACATTAGGGCTTCATTGGTCAATAATGATATGGTCAAAATATCCATAAGAGTGGTGGTGGGGTCAGTTCTCCAGAAGGGAAACTATGATGGTGTTAGTTCAAAAAAATGGGGATGTGTTATACATTTGAATCACTCCCAAAATGGTTTTTAATAATAGAAGTGAGTTTATGGTCCATTTTTATTCTATAAATTATTAAATATCAAACCATCGGGATCAGTAGTTACTCAGAACTGATGGATGTCCCTCCACGAAATTCAGTGGTCCGTGTAACCAATTGACTAACTAGGGCCCACTATAAATAGGTGGTTGGGCCCTCATGTTGAGTTATCTATGCAACCATTTGTTTAGTGATTTTTTTGGATTCTTAGTCATATTCATCTGCACTTTTGATGAAATGAAATTTTGTGGTGACTTTCCTGTGGACATAGGATAAAAGTTTGAACCATGTAAAACATCTTGTATCTTTAATTTACTTTATTTATTTTTTCTTTATTGTTTTGATTTAATGTTTTTATGAGTTTTTAGTGTATGTGATAGAGTAAGTTAAACTCATTGTGATGATTAGGGTGAGATTATTCTTCTTAGTTCCAGTACATTGAATTTTAGAGATTTTTTTATGATTCTTGTTTTCATATTGTTGATTTTGGTGACAATACATATAGTGGTTGAAGTTTGGGGAAGGATTATCAATAATTATTATTAGAGAGAAAGTTATTTAATAAAATTATTGATATTTTTTCTATAAATATATTATCAAACATTATATATTTCTCATGAGTTTCTCATTTTCGGTGGGAGTAACTATTTTTTGGAAGGATGACATCGGGAGATGGAAAAGTCTTGATAAATTGATTCAAAGGAATAAATTTTGAATTCTGGAGGATATAGTTGAAGTACTACCTAATCTAGAAATACATATAAGTTTCATTGAATTTAGATAAGCCAAAATCAATTTATAAAAAATAACGGGAAAGACTGTACAAAAATTACTTGGGTTTGGTAAGGATTTCATTATCATAGAATGTGAATTTTAACATTTAGGAGAAGAATAATACAACATAGTAAATATTAGTGTTGGTATATATATTTGATAATCCTACCACACTTAGTAAAGTGTGTTTAATATTATGAATATGCAACATTATTCTATCCAAAGGAAGAAAAGCAATGGATCATGTGAATGAATTCAATATGATTCATATCTAGATTGAGTTAGTGGTTGCGACTTTAATGGATGATGTTTGGTTAATATTGATGTTGTTATATTTTATAAAATATTGGGATACAATGGTAACAATAGTGATAAACACCATCTGGAAATATGAATTGATGTTTGAAGATGTTCGAAACATGATTCTTAATGAAGGGATATATGGGAGGGATATTCAAGAACCATTCAGAAATGCATTGATTATAGAGGGAAGAGGATTCTCACTACATAAAATAAATAAACGACGATTAGAATAAAAATTAAGAGAAATAAGTAGAGTTAAATCTATTGGACTCGAGACAACATATAGGCATTGTGAAAAAATGTGTCATCTCAAGAAAAAAAATTATGAATGCAATGGTGTTGTACTTTAGGATGCCCGGAGAGAGAAGTGGTGAATCAGGTGTCAATTTTTTATTTCACATAATATATATATGGTCTCTACATTGGTGGAGAATATTTAAACCAATATAACTATAATTCATATTAACCTAACACAATAATATAGAAATTAAACAAAACACAATAATTTTACTTGGATCAAAACTAAGGGCTAGTCCAAGGAGCATACATCGATAGTGTGATGGTTATACTAAAATCCACTAAGATTCACTATATTTTATGGATTATAATTTTTTTTATTCACTTCATTTTAGGTGCATTTCCTTTACAATGAATTTAGGGATAGTGCATCACCTCCCTTGGATCACTTCTGTTGAATCCTCTTTGCTCACTACTCCGAATGAAGTATTTCTCAATTTAACTACATGAAGTTTTCTTCCTTTTCATCAAACAAATGTTGAGTATGTTTCATCATTAATTCCATAGTATGATACTCCTATATGCCCCTAGTTCTTTACAAATATCACTAGGTAAAACTATGAAAAATTCCAAATCCAAAAACTACCAATAAATAAGTGTTATGTGGTACATTATTCACTGTACCTTATTCTTTGTGAGATACCTTATATTTTATGAAAATAGATTTAAAATACACAATAATTCACCTTACAAACATTATTTTTGGAATACCCTTTGTGCCACATTATCTACTCAGTTCTACATGGTACAACACTTTGTTAACTGCTTAGCAAACAGTTTTATGGAACCTCCTTCGCAAGTATGCTTCATGAAACCCCTTTTTCTTCATGAAATACATCAAATAACATACAAAACTTGTTATATAGTTGACCTAAATTCTCCAATTTTTTGAAAAAAATATGGATCTTATTAATATTATCTTCCATTTTTAATGATGGGATTAAAAAAAATTATAGGAAAACATTTTTTTAGAAATTATTAATCACTAAAATTCCACATAATCCTATATGTGAACTAAGGTAAATTTTATGTATTAGATCATACAAAATCCTACCAAAAACACAATATCATATAGAAAATGACACTTGATATATAGTTTCACAAAATTATTTCCTTGTGTGATGAATCCTTTTCATATCTCTCTAAATTATTTCCTTTCTTTCACAAATAAAACCAATTCATCATGAACTTCCTTTATGACTTTACATATCTCCTTTACAGTTCATAATCCCACTATGTGGGATGAATTAATTTTCCAAAAATACATTATAGAAATTTTTATGAGGATTCACATACTCCCTATGAGGTTCGTATTGGAATTATGTGGTTTCCATATGCACTATGTGGTTTACATTATTATTCCTCAAATAATTTGCACAACTTTTCCAAAAAATTGAAATTTTCACACCTAAAAATTTAGAAAATATTGGAAAAAACATCATTAACAAACATCTTTCAAGATTACATTTTCTTATAAATAGTCTCCCTTGGATTTTGAACTCTTTAATCAATCAAAAAATTATTAACAAAAAAATAAGACACCAAAAAATTCCATTCCAGATCACCTTACTTCCAATAAAAGAGAATTATGGAAGAATAATTTCTAGAGGATTAAGTTTGGTACTAATATACTCTTGAGTGTCAACATTATAGTGGAATTTTGTATTATAGATTCGTTATCTTCTTTCCACTCCACTGGTGAAAAGATATTCATGTAAAATTATGTATTTAAAATATTTGGAAGAGTGCACTGGTAGATTATAAAATTCTTGACATTATGGGGAAGGGGGATATGAAATTATGAATAAAGAATGATATTTTCCTTGAGCTGAATAATTATAGGTATATTCTAGGTCTTTGGATGAATCTAATCTCATTTGGAGAACTGGATGAAGTGGGTTAAGGAATGAACATCGCAAATGGAGTATAGAAAATCACTTGATATTACCTACTTAAAGAAAGAGGTGTAATGGATGGAACTCTTTATTTTACTAAAAGGGAAAAATGGGGTATCACTTGTCATAAAATTTAAGTTTGTAAGTACATAAGTGTGTCATTGTCAACTTGGGAACCTTAGTGGGAAGAGTATATAGATCTTTGAGGGAAAATATAAATTGAATATGAATCATAAAAACTTCGAATGTTGTGAGAGATTTATACTCAGTAAGAAATATAAGGTGTCTTTAACTTTGATCATATAGGCACTAAAATGTCAAAAGTTTGGTCTTTCACGTTCAAATGTCTAGGGACCCACCCTAGTCAAATATCAAAAAATATCATAATATTTTGTGATATTCATTGATAAATATATGATAAAAGTTTGATTATACTTCCTCAAACATAAATCAAAAGTGTTTAGAGTGTTTATTTAATATAAATATATGGTGGAAAGGGAAACCGAAAGTAATTTGAAGTGATTGAGGTCAAATAATAGTGGTGATTTTACCAGAATATGTTCTAAAAACATTTTAAAACATAGAGGTACCAATATTAAAAATACTATACCTGGGATGAATGATTAAAATGGTATATATAAAAAGGATGAATCAAATATTCATTAAATATCATGGATCATATCATTGCACTCTGAAATTTCAAAGTAATTTTGGGCGGAATTAGTGAACACAATAGTGTATCTGGTCAATAGAATCACCTTAACACTAATAGAACAAGAGATGAAAAAATAATTGTGGACAAGTAAAACACCATATTTATCTCACCTTAATATCTTTAGAGGTGTAAACTAAGTACATAAGGATCTTAAGGAGAGAAATAATCTTGAGGTAAAGTCTCATTCTTCTTTATTCATAAGCTGTGGAGATGAAAATCTCAAATATCAACTTTGAGATTGACTGTGTTGTCATGACATGTCAAATTGTTTATATTTTTAAATTTAATTTATAGCATAGAGAGGACACTAAGTCATCTATCAAGGATCATTGGAGGTTTAAAGTGTTATTGTTAATAAAAGGGATAAAATAGGGGGTTGTTTTGAATACAATTTTAAAAATAAAATGAATTAATTTAAAGAGTTTAATTGTTAACAAACAAGTGGATTTTAAAAAAATATATGATAAGTATGTGATCATTTCTAAGTTCCTATACTACTTGAAAAGTTCCTTGTTCTTAATTGATTATTTGGTTTCGTGTAATCATTTAGTTAAGGGTTAACCAATATCTTGGGTACCCATAAGCCTCTAAAACGATTCACATATGATTAAACCTTGGCATGACTATCATGTAGTAAAGTTACATCATATTAACATGATTTAAGGTTTTTCAAGGAACAGTAAAATATCAAATTTTTGATAAATAAGAGGATGCTTATGTTGTCCAATCTAAACAACATAATTCATGCACTTAAAATCACACACTGATCAGTTATGGAATAAAAATGTTTCAATTAAATGCATCAAAACAAGTTAACATATAGCTAAAATAACATTTCCAAAACACAATATACACCAAACCAGTAGATAATTACATGTTGAAACTCCCTCTTAAAGTTTATAGCTCCCTAAAAGTGATCACCCATTTTTTATCCCACCATCGAGAGGAGGATGAAGCTCATGTGGAACTCCAACTTCATCCTTGATATCCCTGTGAGGATAAGAGCCTACATAACATCTAGTATGAGGAAAAGAATCTTTTGGGTCTCTAAAATGGCATAGTTTTTATCTTTGGTATATCTTATAAATGGGGTTCCTAAGGTTAAAATTTATAGGCAATGTGTAAGGTGGTTTTGGGAACCTATATTTCAGGATACCACTTAACCCATGGTTTTGGGAATATATTCAATCTTATATCACTTTTTACAAAACTATAAAGTTGTTTCCCCGCCTATTTAATATCTCCACCATAAATATTGATTCATTTGGATTATTCCATCTTGAGATATGTCATAATTATAGATGTTACCTTGAGAATATGAAAAGTGAATATGTTAACCAATTATGGAATGATTTCTACCAAAAAATAAAATAATTGGGCTTCTTGGTCTTCTAGATAAATGTATTTCACATGGTTGTTCATCCACCCAACAAATTTTATCTAAATTGATGCACATATTAGTATCAGTATGAATTTTAGTCCACATATATTCTTGGTATCTTTCACATTTTTTTCTGTTATTCTTGAATTTCCCCATGGTCTCTCCAAATCACCTCTGCATACAATGTAATCATCAAAACAAGTAAAATATACCGTTTTAACAGTGATGAAAATAAATTATTAATTCAAAAATTAAGTGAAATTTTTTATTATATTTTTAAATTTTAAATTCAAAAATAATTTAATACAATGGTGTAAGGGTGAAATAAAACACTGAATCATGGTGTGATTACACCCCTGCACCTAAATGATTTCACTCTTGGGAAAATTCACATTTTAAAAAATGATACAAGTAGATATTTATAACTTCATGAATATTTATCATTAAATTAAAATTTAATTCTTTATAGAAATTTTATCAAATCAAAAACCACACCAAGGATTTATTCTTAGTGATCATGGAAAAATTATGTCTCATAAATTTTATTATAATGAAATTAAAATATATTTATGATATTATTCTTAGAATGAAATTCACAATTTAACCATGTCACTAACTTTTCACATGTGTGTGTGAAAACCATTTCATTATATTATTTCCACTTTTTATCTATTAAATATAGGTTATTTTATGGAAATATACTTACTTGATTAATTCCATTGAACCTGTCATACATTCTTTTCAATCAAATTTCAAGACTCACTCACTTAATCATTTCTTAAAGACAAAACCTAAGCTCCCGGCCTAGATATCCCAATATATTGTACATTTCATCACTCCCCTAATTTATTTATTTATTTATTTATGTTTTCTTTTGCATACAATAGTTGGATAACATTTATACAAGTGTAGGTCAATCTGGTACAATAATGAAATATATCAAATAAGGAACGAATGTATGGAAAAATAATTTTGGAATGATTATAAGTGTTAATGTAACTTATATTTACCTTGTATTGAGTAATAAATATTCATACTCCATGGTTGGGTGAAAATATGTGTGGATATGTTAAGTGAAATTATTAACCCATAAACTACTCACATAGAGGGTATCAATCATATCAAAGGTTTCATAGAGATGAAATCATTTATATCATTGATAAAAAACCAATTTACTAAAAAAATCACACCTCACTGATAAATTATTGCTAAAAATCACATGTCATTAGTGAACAATGTTTTCTTTAAATATTAAAAAAACTTAAAATAGGGAAATTCATAGTGCATTTTTAATTATTTTTTTGATTAGGTGGGAATCAAAAATGAGTATTACAACACAAAAATTGGGGAAGATAAAAATACTACATAGTCAATGAAATAAAAAAAGGAATAAATATGATGAAAATACTAAGGAACATGGGAAATTTGGGGAAAGTAAAAATACTATGCATAAAGTGAAAAATAAAAAAATAAAGATGAAAAAAAAAATCCTATATAAATATGGAATATATCCACCATCACCCCCCCACACACACAAACACACACACACATATATATATAGAGTGTGAAGTGTCCTAACTATAATAAAAGGTAATGTGGGAAGGAAGGATAAAACCTTGTAGGTGTCACTGGTAGTTTTATTATTTAATGTGGAGTTCCTCCACAGATGACTCTGAAATGGTTTCATGAAAGTGATTTAATTTTTACCATTAAAAGTGAATGTTTTTTTTGTTTTTTCATTTTGAACCTACACAACACAAAATAGATAGACATTAGTAATATTGTATAGTCTAAACCAACAAGAACGAAGCTTACCTGGGTGTAACTTTAGCCTTGCATTGTAAAGGATGACCTTATGCGTGATTTGGAATTGACGATGAAGGATGAGGTGTTCATGGGAAGCCTCGGTTCTCTTCTTATAGATCTGGTAGTTCTGATATGAGTCTCTTAGAATTTCCTTCAGCTCCTAAATCTACAAATGTATATACTCACCTATGTCTAAGAGGTTCATATTACATTATTTATAACCCAATATGCATGGTTCTCTACCTCCATAGGGAGGTGACAAGCCTTTCCAAAAAAATATGATATAGTGACATTCCAATTGGGGTTTTAAAAGTTGTATGGTACTCCCAAAGTGAATCATCCAAGTGTAAACTATAATCCTTCCTATTAGTTTGTACCATTTTTTCCATGATTTTATTAACTTCCTGATTTGAAATTTATTCCATCCCATTAGATTGGGAGTGATATAAAGTAGATAATTCATGTACAAACCCATATTTAGGGTGTAATTTTTTCATGTTTTTATTGTAAAAATGTGAAACCTAGTCTCTAATGTTGAATATTTGCAATCCAAAGATACTAAAAATATAAGATCTCACAAAATTGACAACAACTCAAGATTCATAAATCCTAGTAGACTTTTCTTCCATAAATTTAAATACATTGTAAATAGCCAATAAGATCTAAAAAAGATAAATTAATTTGGAAAATTCCCCATGAAGTCAATTCCCCATGCATCGAATATCTCACAAAATAACATGGGTCATTAGGGAATTTCATTCCTTTTAGATATATTCCAGTGAGTTGACATCATGTGCATGACTTACAAAACCAATGGAAATATATATACAATTTTGTCTAATAAAGTCTAGAGTCAAGGACCTTTTGAGTAGTATATTGAGTTCCAAACTGGAACCCACAAGACAAAGTATGGAAGAATCTCAAAATAGAGGTGAATTCATGGTTGGTACACCCCAACAAACAACATATTCACCAAAAATTATCCATAAGTATGGGCCATACCAAATGTACCATCATGACTCATGCTTATGTCTTTTGGATTGTGAAGTGATAAAATATGTACGGACCCTAGATGCTTCCAAAAAATTCAAAATGTCTGCATACCAAGGGTTAAGGTCCACTACATCACAAAGGTGATCATCAGGGAAGAATTACCAAATGGGGAAGGATGAGTCAATATGGTGGTCTAATGGTGGATAAATCATACTAATGTGGTCTTATACCACATTCCTAGCTCATTTTTATTCCTAAATTATAGATTAAATTCCTAAAGTAGGAGCATCCAGAGAATGAGATGTGGTTTTTATTATGATTTCTTAATGATATATTGAAGGGATTCATGGTATGAGAACACAATTACTTTGGACACTAAAAGTTATAACCTAAATTTATCCAAGTAAAACATAATAGTAGGGAATTATTTTTCAATTGTATCATATTTTTCTTGGGAAAGGTCTAGTGTGTGGGGGGAATAGGCTATGACATGTGGAGCTCAATCAACCAGTTGTGATAAGACTACACCAATTTCGTAATTAGAGGCATCACACATGATCTCAAATAGTAAAACCCACCAAGGTGGTTGGATTATTGGGAGTGATGTGAGACACTATTTTAATTTTTTAAAATCATCCTCACAGTCTTTATCAAAAACAAATTCTTTATATTTTTGGAGTAAGCGGGAGAGGGGGAGTAAAATATTACTAAATTCCTGAATGGAATGATGATAAAATCAATCATGTCCTAATAAAGACATCAAATCCCAAAAAAATTGGGAATGGTAGAAAATAAATAGTGTCTAATTTTGATTTATCTACTTGGATACCATACCCATAAATTATATGTCCAAGTATTATACCTTTTCACACCATGAAATTACATTTCTCACAACTTAATACAAGATTATTTTCAATACAAAAACATAGGATAGAACCTAGACTACTAAAACACTCATAAAAGATGATATATAAATAGTGAAATCATCAATGAAAGCATACATGAAATTCCTTAGTAAATATGAAAAAAATACTAACCATGAATCATAAGAAAATACATAGAGCATTTCATAGACCAAATAGAATCCTCCTACATGAATATGTCATAAAGGGGTAAGTAAGGTTTCTCTTTTCTTAATCCTAGGGGGAAATATGGATTTAAAAGTATCTAGAATAACCATCAAGAAAGCTATAGTGGGAGATCCCCTTTAACCTCTCTAGCATATGATCAATGAACAAAAATGGGAAATGGTATTTCCTAGTGTTCTAGTTTAGTGGATGATAGTCTATACTGACACACCAACTATTATTCACATGGGTTGGAACCAATTAATTATTTTCATTTTTGATTATTGTAATACCGGTTTACTTAGGAATTATATACATTGGACTGACCCATTTTATTCCATAGATAGGGTAAATTATTCTAGTAGTCAATAATTTAGTTACAAACTTTGGTTGAATTTGATATAATAATTTTTATAGACAATATTTCAAAATATAAGGTAATTTTTTTATGATAATTAAATTATAATTTGTGATGAAGATATATAATTATTTATCTTTAGATGGGAGACTTAATTATCTGATTCATATCTGGATCCACCTCCATAGATCTTCTAAATTAGATTCTTGTAGAAGAAGTTGATGCAAAACCTATGAATGAAAAAGGTAATCTTTAAATTAAGGATGTAATTATTGTATATGAATACATTAATGTATTTCTTGAGGAATTACATGGATATCCAATAGAGTGGTAAGTTTATTTTTCCACTGACTTAATTCCTGATGCAAGACCTATATTAAAGACTCACTATAGAATAGAAATTATGGAGTTAGTGGAGTTGAAGAAATAACTATAGTATTTGAGTGGTAAGGGATTTATATACCCAAGTGTTTCACCTTGGGGAGACCATATTCTTTTCATTAATAATAAAGATGAATTTATGAGGTTTTTAATTGATTATAGGGAAATCAATGCTATTACAATAAATAAAAATTATCTTATTCCACACGTTGATGACATATTCGACCAACTTCACAGAGATAAACATTTTTAAAAGATTGAACCTAGTTCTGGATATCATAAATTTAAAGTAAATAAGGAAGATATTATAAAGACATCATTTCAAAAGAGTTGTAGAAATTATGAGTTTATAATAATTTCATTTGGATTTACTAATGCATCCAATTTTTATATGGATATAATGACCAAAGTATTCAAGGAATATCTTCATAATTTTTTTGTGGTGTTTATTGATGATATCTTTGTGTACTCAAAGAAATATGATGACCATGAGAATAACTTTCATACCATTATTGATATTTTTAAAATAAAATAGTTACATGGAAAATTTAGAAATTTTGAATTCTATCTTTAAAAAATTTCTTGGAAATATTGTGTACAAGGATGGAATTTCAATTGATCCTATGAAAAAAAAATACATTCCAAGAATGGATTATACCAATGAACATGATCTAGGTATATAGTCTCATTGGTTTGGAAGGTCACTATCATTGACTTGTTCAAAATATTCTCTAATTAGTTAACTCGTTAACCAAGATTACTCATAAAGTGGTTAAGTTTATTTGGAAAAATAAATTTGAAGAATTTTTTTACGAATTGAAGAAGAGATTGGTGAATGCTATGATATTGACTCCACCATCAAGAAATGGTAGATTTTTGATATATAGTGATGCGTCAAGGAAGGTACTTTTTTGTTTCCTTATGAAGAATTATAGAATTATTTCATATGTATCAAGATCCTTAAAAAATCCGGAATAAAACTGTCTAAATCATGATCTTGAGTTAACAACCATAATCTTTACTCTGAATATATGAAGATATTATCTCTATGGTGTAAGATATGAGATATATATTAATCATAAGAGTTTGAAACATATATTCTCATAGAAATAACTCAACATTAGGTAAAGTCAACGGCTCGAGCTACTCAAGGATTAGGATTTCACAATGTAATACCTCTTAGGGAAGTAAAATAAGGTAGAATATATATTGATCAGGAAGGATCATGGTGTTATGACAAAAATGAGGATTGATAAGGATCTTGTTTTCAGGGATCTACTAAAGATGGATATGGGATTTATTATGGAAGGGAAAACATCACTCCTTTTTCAAATTATTTCCAATCCATCATTATTGGAAAAGATAAAAAATTATCAGTCATATGATGATAATTTTCAGAAGAAAATTAAAGTTGTGAATGATGGGAAATTGAAAGACTTGTATGTGAAGATGTAGTTCTAAAATTTAGAAAGAGGATTTATTTTCCATATATATCCAATCTAAAAATGGAATTATTGGACGATTCTAATAGTTTTAATTTCTTTATACATCCTAATAACACCAAGGGGTATAGGGATTTAAAGGAATATTTTTTGTGGGATAATATGAAACAGGAAATTGTTTCTTATATGTCAAGATGTTTAGTTTTTCAATAAGTTAAGTATGAGAGAAAACATCTTAGAGGATTCATGAAACCTCCACCTATTCATACATGTAAATTGTATTAAATTTCTATGTACATCATCACTAAATTACCAAAGACTCTAAGAATGAATTATGTAATATGGGTTATTGTTGATTGACTTAACAAATCTACATATTTCCTCTCTATAAGATAATATTTTACACTGGATCTCCTTACACAGCTCTATATTAAAAAAGTTTTAATACTTCATGGTGAACCTATTTAAACTTTTCATCATCTTGATCCACTATTAACATTGAAATTCTAGAAAATTATTCAAAATAATCTTGATATCAAGTTTCATTTGAGCACCTATTATCACCCTCAAATTGATGGTCAATTAGAAAGTATTATCCAAACATTAGAAGATATGTTGAGGTCCTACTCACATGAAATTGAAGGTATATGGGATCATTATTTATATTTGGAATAATTATCCTATAACAATAGATTTCATTCAAGTATTCAAATGGAACTATACGAAACTTCATATGGCAAGAGATTTTGTACGCCAACTTGTTGGGATGAAGTTGGTGAAAGCAATCTTATATACCCAGAACTTGTGTAGGAATTAACTTTAAAGGTAAAAACTATTCAAACCCATATCAAAGTATCTCAAAGTAGAATAAATGGATATGCTGATAATCTGAGGAAATATTTGTAATTTTAAGTAGCATGTCACATTTTCTTAAAGGTATCTACATGGAATGATTTTATAAGATTTGGTAATAAAGGGAAAATGAGTCTCAAGTGAATCAATCCTTTTTAAATCCTATAAATAATTGTATCTATGCCTTACCATTTGGCAATGCCACCTAGAATTTCTAAAGTACAAGATGTGTTTTGTATCTCTTTGTTAAGGAAGTACATGCTAGAATTGACTCATGTTTTCACTTCTAAAGAAATATAATTGTGTCACGACCTGCCCTTGGGGTCCGTGTCGTGACTACCCCAAGCCCGCCTTCCATAGGCCAGGGGCTGGCGACTAGCACCAAGGCGTAAATCCCAGTAAAAAGGGAAGGCATTGCCTTTGAAAAGTAAACAAACACCACAGAGTAAGCAAGCTGAAAAGTAATCACTAAGTAAAAAAAGAGAACAACTGAAAGTGCGGAAAAGTAAATGGTCCAGTATACAAACCCAAACTGATAGTAAAGTACAACTCGAAAGGGAAAACATAAACTGTGAAGTAAAAGCCGCTACACTGAGTTGTCCACTGGAAATCCCACCTTAAGGGTGGGTACAGATAGCACCACTGCTCCTCGGGTCCCGCCATCCGCTCCGGGCACGTCCCGCCCCGTGGTCCACCTCCAGGTACCGTTCTGCTCTGCAAGCCTCAGCCACGATCAACGCTGTCCGTCATCTGCAACCAACACAACGTAGTGCGGGCATAGCCCATGCAGGGGTGAGTATAAGCTACTCAGTAGGGACCCCGAGACCCCTGAAGGTCTCCCAAAATCCACAAAGGATAAACCACAAAGGTGAGATACAATCACGAAATAACAACCGACACTGCTTAGGTATATGCCCATACATATACCTAAGTCATTAATTCCAATACGCTCTAACCTCCGAGCCCAAGTACAACTCAGTCCACACAAGAAAGTATACGTATTCCACACAGGAAGAAAAATGAAATCCACACAGGATAGCACAACACAATCCGCACAGGAAAGCAACAGGATTCATCTCACACAGGTATACTTCTTCGGATAACGATAAAGATGATCACTGATCCATCTAAGTCATCGGACCCACGAAGGATCGATAGGTAACTAACCCCCACAATGACCCACACAGGATCTGGCCCACATAGGACCTGTAGGCGCTAGTTCACACAGGACCACTGAGCGCAGACCCACACAGGATCGGACCCACACAGGATCGGGCCCACACAGAACCTGTAGCACTGATCCACGTAGGATCGCTGAGTGTTGTAGTCGTCGTCGAATCCACCAAGGATCTCTGTACTGTCGTCGTCGCAGTCACAGTAGCAGTAGCAGTAGCAGTAGCAGTCACAGTCGCAGTCGCAGTCGCAGCCAGCTCTAGGGTTCCCGCACACAGTAAGCTCGTTCGGGAGGGTCCGCTCCACGAGCCGAGAGGCTGATACATCAACTGTCACATAGTCCAGAGTTGATGTATCCAAAAGTTCTGTATCGTCAACATGAACTCAACGCAACAGACGGCACGTCGATCGGACGCCCGGTCTGAGAGTTATTGGCTTTTTTGTCCCAGGGGCCCGGTTGGTTTTTAAGGCAAAACCAACCCGACTGTACTCCACCTGCGTCCAAGCCTCGGGCGGAGTAAGCCAAAAGATCCGTCTCACTAAGAGGAACACAACAAAGCTAACGGCACGTCATTCGGACGTCCGTAGCTCAAGATATGAGCGTTTCCGCTCCGAGGGCCCGGTTGGTTTCGTGTACGAACCAACCCGACCGAACTCAAAGTATTCTGAAACCTTGAGTGCGATATACCAAAACTACCGTCTCGATCCAAGCATCGCATCGCCGCTGACGGAGCGTCGTTTGGAGATCCGTAGCTCAAGTTATGGGCATTTGAATCCAAACCGCTCGGTAACGGGGGTTTCGGGCCCGGGCCGTCCCGGCCCGAGACCCCCCGGATGGCCCGAACCGGGTCGACCCTCCCCGGACAGGGTCGACCTGGCCCGGAACGGCCCGGCCCGGCCCGACGCGACCCGGCCCGGCGCGGCCCGGCCTGGCCTGGCGAACCGGCCAGGCGCGCCGGTTCGGCGCAAGGCAGCGTGCTGGGCGCGCTGCCAACTCGGCCGAAGGCCGAGCTCGCTGGAAACGGGGGGGGGGGCGCCTGCCCCCCTTTGTGAAACCGGCCCCCCTCATTATGGGGGGCCAATTAACCGTCCGGGGGAATTTAATTCCCCCGGTTTGCATCACCCCCGCCGGCCCGACATGGCCGGCCGACTCCTTCTCAACAGGACCGGCAAGGGCCGGTCCTCTTCCGTCATCCGACACCGGCGGCCCGGCTGGCCGCCGGTCATCACGTCCCGCCGCGGCCCGGAACCGGCCGCGGCCTTCGTCGTCCGGTGCGGTGCGACGGCACCGCGCCCCTCCGCCGCGGCCCCGCTCCGGCCGCGGCGCCTTCGGTTTCCTTCGACGCGGCGCGACAGCGTCGCGTTCATGATAATATTTCCACGGCGTCGCGCGACGGCGCCGCGCAATATTTGTCGTGTGATTCCCGCGTGGTGCGACGGCACCACGCAAACTCGTTTCATCCGCAAGAAAATATTCAAGAACAAAGGAGGGGGGTTCGGCCGTGTTTGTGCGGTCTTCCCCCCCCCCCCCTCTCGTTAGACGATAGCACATAATCATTTATCCTCAAGATTGTCATGCTAGAACCAAGAACGAGTATAAATAAATTAAACTACAACAAACCCCTACCTCGGTTTCAAGAACGATGTTCGTCAACGACCCGCGGAAGACGAGCGTCGCGGTGGTCGGCGTCGCGGAAGAAGGACGTCGATGTCGTGAAGCGAGGATTCGAAGCTCTTTGATGGCGATTTCATCGTGGGGAAACCGCCGCGGAAGAGATGATGCAGAAGGAGACGTTGTCGGTGTCGCGGGTATGGCGTCGCGGAAGACGGTTCCCGAGAACGTGGCGTTCTTCGTCGATGTTCGAAAGTTCTTTGCGTTCTTTGTCAAAGTTTGAAGAAGAAGAAGGAAGCTCCAAAATTCTCTCAAGGTGGCTAGAGAATTCTAACCAAAATAAAATAAGCTAAAGTCTTATTTTATTTACACAACCAAACCATTTTGAAATTCAAAGGTTTGAAATTAAACAACTCAACCCATTTAATAACCCAAGTTGTCAAGTTCATTAAAAGAGGAGTTAAAGGGAGTTAAAAGAAAGAAGGTGAAGTGTTAGGGTTCGTGTGGGCCCCACCAAACTTAATCCTCTCAAGGGAGGTTAAGTGGATGTGGGTCCCACCCCTAACTCCCTTTGGGAGAAGTTAACCAACAAGTTAAAAATAAAATGTGTTTCCACATTTTATTTAACTTCTTTTAATTTTTTTCCCAAAACTCTCTTTCATTCCGCAAAAAACGTAACCTCGGAAAAGGTCTCCTTAAGCGAATATCGGTGCTGCAAGTTCATCGGTGTCCTCGGATTTCAATTCCGAGCACCGGATCAAAAGTTAGAAATTCCCGCTCCTTCGTTCACTGAACGTACCCGAGACAAACTTCAGAAATTAATTCCGGGCACACCGGGCCTCGGAATCAGGTGCCGTCAGAAACCGCGTTCTTGTAAAATTCCAAAGAAAATTAAGAAAAAATTTCCCTTGAATTTTACGGGTCTTTACATTACTCCCACCTCAAGGCTTTACGTCCCCGTAAAGATACATCAAAAACTAGGGAAACAAATGAGGGTACTGAGCATGCATCTGAGCCTCCCCCTCCCAAGTGCTCTCCTGGAGATTCTCGTGCTACCATCTGATGCGCACTAGAGGAATCGACCATCCACATAGGACCCGCTCCTATCGATCCTCTATCTCCACCGGAACCTCTGTAAAAGTCTCAACATCGTCAACGTCAAGCTCTCCATGGTCAATGATGTACGTCGGGTCGTGCACGTATCTCCTCAGCTGAGATACGTGGAAGACGTCGTGCACCGGGTGCAACTGAGGTGGTAGAGCCAGGCGATAAGCCACCTCGCCAATCCTGCTGAGGACCTAGAAGGGTCCGATGAAGCGCGGAGATAACTTGCCGCCTTGGCCAAATCTCGGTATACCACGTCGAGGTGAGACACGCAAGAAGACATGGTCGCCATCCTCGAACTCTAGTGGCCTCCGCCTCATGTCAGCGTATGACTTCTGCCGGCTCTGATCTGTCCTCATCCGCTCCTGGATGACCTGGACCTTCTATGTCGTGGCCTGGACCATCTCCGGTCCCACAAGTGCTGACTCCCCAGGGTCTGTCCAGCACAAAGGAGATCTACAAGGTCGGCCGTACAACGCCTCCTACGGTGCCACCCCGATGGTGGAGTGGTAGCTGTTGTTGTACGAAAACTCCACCAAGGGTAGGTGGTCCTCCCAACTGTGACCAAAGTCGAGGAAACATGCACGGAGCATGTCCTCGAGAGTCTGAATGGTTCTCTCCGTCTGACCATCCGTCCGAGGGTGAAAGGCTGTGCTCAGACGTAGCTGCGTCCCGAACGCCTCCTGTAAACCCTTCCAAGGCCGGGAAGTAAAGCGAGCATCTCGATCGGAGACGATAGATGATGGCACACCGTGGAGCCGCACAATCTCCTAAACGTATAGACGTCCCATGCTCTCCACTGAGCCCTGCTCTCTAATGGGTAAGAAGTGTGCCGACTTGGTGAGTCGGTCAACAATCACCCAAATGGAGTCGTGACCTCTGGAAGTGCGTGGAAGTCCAGTCATGAAGTCCATAGATACACCATCCCACTTCCACTCTGGAACCTCCAAGGGCTTTACCAAGCTTGCTGGTACCTGATGCTCTGCCTTCACCTGCTGGCAGGTGAGGCATCGAGAAACGAACTCTGCCACAGCCTTCTTCATGTCTGGCCACCAGTGCTGTCGTCTGAGATCCTGGTACATCTTCGCTACTCCTGGATGTACCGCCAAAGGAGAAGTGTGAAACTCTCTTAGCACCTCCTCTCGCAGAGCGTCTGGTACCATGGTACGTCCTCTGAAAAGGATGTCGTGCTCTGCTCCAAGGGAGAAACCATCAAGTTCCTGTCCCGAGGATATCTGTGCATGCCGTGTCTCACAGTCAGCGTCCTCAAGCTGTGCCTCTCTGACCTGCTGCAGTAGTGGAGGGGTGACTGTGAGAGAGTGGTGGAAGGCTACTCCATCTCTATCCACGAAGGATATCTGCAAAGTGGCTAGCTGCTCCATCGCCTCCTCAAGTAGCTTAATGCCCGTCCTCCTGCTGAGGGCATCGGCTACTACGTTTCCCTTCCCAGGAGTATAGACTATCTCAAAGTCATAGTCCTGGAGGAACTCGAGCCATCGCCGCTATCTCAGGTTCAGGTCCTTCTGCGAGAAGATATACATGAGACTCTGATGATCAAAAAAGACTGTAAAGTGCTCGCCCATCAGGTAGTGTCGCCATGTCTTCAGAGCGAAGACCACTGCTGCTAACTCCAGGTCATGGGTAGCGTAGTTCTGCTCATGCGGCCTCAACTGACGTGATCCATAGGCGATCACTGCCCGCTCCTGCATCAGAACACATCCGAGTCCGGTCCCTGATGCATCGCAGTAGACTACGTACCCTACTCCCTCCTCAGGCAACCTCAAGATAGGTGCGCTGGTCAATCTCTATCTCAGCTCCTGGAAGCTCTGCTGACATCTTTCTGACCACACGAAGGGTTTCCCCTTCTTCGTCAAAGTTGTGAGTGGTGCCGCAACTCTAGAGAAGTCTGGCACGAATCTCCGATAGTATCCAGCTAGTCCCAAGAAACTCTGAACCTCCGTCACGCTCCTGGGTGGCTCCCAAGCTAGCACTGCCTCGATCTTCGCGGGATCCACTGAAACTCCCGCCTCAGAGATGACGTGTCCCAAGAAGTGGACCTCACGTATCCAGAACTGGCACTTCGAGAGCTTACCATAAAGCTGGTGCTCTCGGAGTGTGTCTAGTACAACTCACAAGTGGTATGCGTGTTCCTCCACAGTCGTCGAGTAAATCAGTATGTCGTCGATGAAGACCACGACAAATCGATCGAGGTATGGCTGAAAGATCCTGTTCATGAGGGCCATGAACACTACTGGAGCATTGGTTACGCTGAAAGGCATAACCAAGAACTCATAGTGGCCATACCGACATCTGAAGGCCGTCTTCTGCACGTCCTCGTCCTTGACTCTGAGCTGATGATAGCCTGACCTGAGGTCTATCTTCGAGAACCATCGTTCTCCCTTGAGCTGATCAAAGAGGTCATCAATCCTTGGTAGCGGATACTTGTTCCTCACTGTCACCTGGTTCAGGCGACGATAGTCAACACAAAGTCACAAGCTCCCGTCCACCTTCTTGGCGAACAATATCGGGGAAGCCCAGGGTGAAACACTGGGTCGGATGAACCCCTTTCCCTACAAGTCCTCCAACTGTACTCGTAGCTCTCGAAGCTCGGCGGGGGCCATCCGATATGCTAGAGTGGATATCGGGGCTGTCACGGGGTATAGTTCAATATAAAAGTCTACCTCTCTGCGAGGAGGTAGCCCTGGAACGTCGTCAAGAAAAACGTCCGCAAACTGATCCACCACTGCAGGAAAACCAGGACTCCGCACGTCAAATGCTCCAAGGATGAGTCTAGCCAACTGATTAGTGATGGGTTGTCCTCTCCTCCACAGAAGTCCACCCTATGCTGCAAAGGCTCCCTTCTCACCGGTGAAGGTGAACCTTCTCCCGTCGGTGCGTACACATCGCACCTTGCGCCTAAAACAGTCAATATGTGCATGGACTCTAGATAGACAATCCATGCTCAAGATGACGTCTTAAGGCCTCGATGCTACTACAAGAAGATCCCAGCCGAAGCTCTCACCTCCAAGAGTAAGCTCACACTGCCAGCACCAGTGCGTAATCGTCGAGTCTGCTCCCGTAGGAGTCTCTAGCCATAAGGATCGAGCCAACAGCTCTTTCGGAATCTCCGAGCTCCGAAAAAGGGCAGCGGCTATGAAAGAGTGACTCGCTCCTGTGTCTATAAGTACTACAGCAAGGGTGGAATAGACACATATTGTACCTCGAATCATCTCTGGCGCACCGTGGTCGTAGGCCTCTTCTGCCTGGAGCTGTGCCTGTCTCTGCCCGGCAGCTCCTTGTGGTCGGGGTGGACCTCCTGGTGGTGGTGGTGGCAGAGCCTCAAAGCGTCGCCCACCACCTGCTGCTCGGCCAGCTCCTCTGCCTCGTCCGCCTCCTCCCTACGGAATGCCACGGTCGACCCTCTGCCTCTGCCTCGGTGGTCCCTCAACCGTCTGTTGCTCCTCGGCACGGCGGGTCGGGCAGTCACGAGCCATGTGACACTACCCGCCGCACAAGTAGCACTGTCTGCCTCTCGAAAGACTGGCTCCATGCTGTGTGCCCCGCACTACTGAGCCAGTGTCCTGAGGTCGTCTGCCTGAAGGTCTGGTCTGCCTGGACCCCTGAGTCATCCGTCGACTGCCTGCTGCAGATGACTTTGCCACGTGCTGCCCTGCGGTGGGTCTCGACGCTGGTGTAGACTCAGCAAGGAAGCTCTCGATCAAAAGGGCCCGCTCCAGTACTCCTGTCTGAGTCGGTATGATGAGGGAGATCAGCGATGCCCTGATCTCGTGTCTCAAACCCTGCTCGAAGGTCCGGGCCCTAAAGAATGGGTCTCGTACCATGTCGGTCGAGTAGCGCGAGAGATCAGTAAATCTCGCCAAGTACTGAGCGACCGTCTTGCTGCCCTGCCACAGCTGAAGAAGCTCCTGGATACGCACCGCACGAAGGGTGGCTGGGACGAACTCCGAGCGAAAGAGGCTCTCAAATTCCATACAAAGTAGAGATGCCTCATCGTTAACCTGGATCATCAAGCTCCACCATCGTCCTACTGCTGCGTGTAGTAGGATCGCAGCGAGGATCACCATGAGGTCTGCAGGTGTCCTCACTTGCCTAAAAACTCGTAAAACTGCCTCCAGCCAGTCCTCTGCTGCGTGGGGGTCCGTCTCCCCACGGAACCTAGGTGGTCGCTGGCGCTGGAACTCGTGCAGAGATCCAAGGCGACGTGCATCGTCAACGGCTGGTGCTGGAAGCATCGGTGGCTCGGCGGGTAGAGCTACCACTGGTGCCACTGCTGACAAAGGGCCCTGCACCGAGGCCTCGTCGCTTGGTGGGTTGTCGTCACGCTCAACTCTCGGAACCCTAGCTGGCTACCGTCGTGGGGCCATCCTGAAAAGGAAACAGGTGCACCACGGTCAGAACAGTATACCTGGTGAGCTGATATAAATTAATCACAAAGAAAACTTTGAAACACACACGCAATCAATTTTTTCGTGCATTAAGTCGGAAATCAGTAGTCAGGGTCCTGGTGTACGGATACGTCGGCCGCCCCACCAACACTGGACTCACTGGACTGATAACCACACTCAATACGCTAAACATTATTGCTTCACATAGAAAAGATCAGAGTTCGTGGCAGAACCGAACTCCTCTGATACCAATTTGTCACGACCCGCCCTCGGGGTCTGTGCCGTGACTACCCCAAGCCTGCCTTCCATAGGCCAGGGGCTGGCGACTAGCACCAAGGCGTAAATCCCAGAAAAAAGGGAAGGCATTGCCTTTGAAAAGTAAACAAACACCACAGAGTAAGCAAGCGGAAAAGTAAACACTAAGTAAAAACAGAGTACAACTGAAAGTGCGGAAAAGTAAATGGGCCAGTATACAAACCCAAACTGAAAGTAAAGTAAAACTCAAAAGGGAAAACAACAACTGTGAAGTAAAAGCCGCTACACCGAGCTATCCACTGGAAATCCCACCTGAAGGGTGGGTACAGATAGCTCCACTGCTCCTCGGGTCCCGCCGTCCGCTCCGAGCACGTCCCGCCCAGTGGTCCACCTTCAGGTACCGTTCTGCTCTGCAAGCCTCAGCCACGATCAACGATGTCCATCATCTGCAACCAACACAATGTAGTGCGGGCATAGCCCATGCAGGGGTGAGTATAAGCTACTCAGTAGGGACCCCGAGACCCCTGAAGGTCTCCCAAAATCCACAAAGGATAAACCACAAAGGTGAGATACAATCACGAAGTAACAACCGACAATGCTTAGGTATATGCCCATACATATACCTAAGTCATGAATTCCAATACGCTCTAACCTCCGAGCCCAAGTACAACTCAGTCCACGCAGGAAAGTATACGTATTCCACACAGGAAGCAAAACGAAATCCACACAGGATAGCACAACACAATCCACGCAGGAAAGCAACAGGATTCAGCTCACACAGGTATACTTCTTCGGATAACGATAAAGATGATCACTGATCCATCTAAGTCGTCGGACCCACGAAGGATCGATAGGTAACTAACCCCCGCAATGACCCACACAGGATCAGGCCCACATAGGACCTGTAGGCGCTGGTTCACACAGGACCGCTGAGCGCAGACCCACACAGGATCGGGCCCACACAGGACCTGTAGCACTGATCCACGTAGGATCGTTGAGTGTTGTAGTCGTCGTTGAATCCACCAAGGATCTCTGTACTGTCGTCGTCGCAGTCACAGTAGCAGTAGCAGTAGCAGTAGCAGTCACAGTCGCAGTCGCAGTCGCAGTCGCAGCCAGCTCTAGGGTTCCCGCACACAGCAAGCTCGTTCGGGAGGGTCCGCTCCACGAGCCGAGAGGCTGATACATCAACTGTCACATAGTCCAGAGTTGATGTATCCAAAAGTTCCGTATCGTCAACAGGAACTCAACGCAACAGACGGCACGTCGATCGGACGCCCGGTCTGAGAGTTATTGGCTTTTTCGTCCCAGAGCCCGGTTGGTTTTTAAGGAAAAACCAACCCGACCGTACTCCACCTGCATCCAAGCCTCGGGCGGAGTAATCCAAAAGATCCTTCTCACTAAGAGGAACACAATAAAGCTGATTCCACGTCATTCGGACGTCCGTAGCTCAAGATATGAGCGTTTCCGCTCCGAGGGCCTGGTTGGTTTCGTGTACGAACCAACCCGGACGAACTCAAAGTATTCTGAAACCTTGAGTGTGATATACCAAAACAACCGTCTCGATCCAAGGATCGCATCGCCGCTGACGGCGCGTCGTTTGGAGATCCGTAGCCCAAGTTATGGGCATTTTGAATCCAAACCGCTCGGTAACGGGGGTTTCGGGCCCGGGCCGTCCTGGCCCGAGACCCCCCGGATTGCCCGAACCGGGTCGACCCGCCCCAGACAGGGTCGACCTGGCCTGGCACAGCCCGGCGCGGCGCGGCCCGGCGCGGCGCGGCCCGGCGCGGCGCGGCCCGGCCCTACACGGCCCGGCCTGGCGAACCGGCCAGGCGCGCCGGTTCGGCGCAAGGCAGCGCGCTGGGTGCGCTGCCAGCTCGGCCGAAGGCCGAGCTTGCTGGAAACGGGGGGGGGGCGCCTGCCCCCCTTTGTGAAACCGTCCTCCCTCATTATGGGGGGCCAATTAACCGCCCGGGGAAATTTAATTCCCCCGATTTGCATCACCCCGGCCGGCCCGACCTGGCCGGTCGGCTCCTTCTCAACAGGACCGGCAAGGGCCGGTCCTCTTCTGCCATCCGACACCGGCGGCCCGGCTGGTCGCCGGTCATCACGTCCCGCCGAGGCCCAGAACCGGCCGCGGCCTTCGCCGTCCGGCGCGGTGCGACGGCACCGCGCCCCTCCGCCGCGGCCCCGCTCCGGCCGCGGCGCCTTCGGTTTCCTTCGACGCGGCGCGACGGCGTCGCGTTCATGATAATCTTTCCACGGCGCCACGCAATATTTTCCATGTGATTCCCACGTGGTGCGACGGCACCACGCCATCTCATTTCATCCACAAGAAAATATTCAAGAACAAAGGAGGGGGGTTCGTCCGTGTTTGTGCGGTCCCCCCCCCCCCCCCCTCTCGTTAGACAATAGCACATAATCATTTATCCTCAAGATTGTCATGCTAGAATCAAGAACGAGTATAAATAAATTAAACAACAACAAACCCCTACCTCGGTTTCAAGAACGATGTTCGTCAACGACCCGCGGAAGACGAGCTTCGTGGTGGTCGGCATCGCGGAAGAAGGACGTCGATGTCGTGAAGCAAGGATTCGAAGCTCTTTGACGGCGATTTCGTCGTGGGGAAACCGTCGCGGAAGAGATGAAGCGGAAGGAGATGTTGTCAGTGTCGCGGGTATGGCGTCGCGGAAGACGGTTCCTGAGAACGTGGCGTTCTTCGTCGATATCTGAAAGTTCTTCGCGTTCTTTTTCAAAGTTTGAAGAAGAAGAAGGAAGCTCCAAAATTCCCTCAAGGTGGCTAGAGAATTCTAACCAAAATAAAATAAGCTAATGTCTTATTTTATTTACACAACCAAACCATTTTGAAATTCAAAGGTTTGAAATTAAACAACTCAACCCATTTAATAACCCAAGTTGTCAAGTTCATTAAAAGAGGAGTTAAAGGGAGTTAAAAGAAATAAGGTGAAGTGTTAGGGTTCGTGTGGGCCCCACCACACTTAATCCTCTCAAGGGAGGTTAAGTGGATGTGGGTCGCACCCCTAACTCCCTTTGGGAGAAGTTAACCAACAAGTTAAAAATAAAATGTGTTTCCACATTTTATTTAACTTCTTTTAATTTTTTCCCAAAACTAACTTTCATTCCGCAAAAAACGCAACCTCGGAAAAGGTCTCCTTAAGCGAATATCGGCGCTGCGAGTTCATCGGTGTCCTCGGATTTCAATTCCGAGCACCGGATCAAAAGTTAAAAATTCCCGCTCGTTCGTTCACTGAACGTACCCGAGCCAAACTTTGGAAATTAATTCCGGGCACACCGGGCCTCTGAATCAGGTGCCGTCAGAAACCGCGTTCTTGTAAAATTCTAAAGAAAATTAAGAAAAAATTTCCCTTGAATTTTACGGGTCTTTACAAATTAAAATATTATTTATCTTACTACAAATATCCTATCAATATTTTTGACACTATAGAATAATTTTTTAGGAATAATATGACTCAATATGTAAAGGTGCTTTTGAAAAATCAAAAGATAAAAGAGGCGACGTGGGAACTTAAGAAAATTATGATGATGAACTGCCCAAATATATTTATAATGTGAGTATCTAAAAAATTTTAGAATGAAATTTTCTTAAAGTAGGTAAGTATTTAACACCCCCAAGATTTTATATTAGGTCTTTTTTAAAATAAATATAATCTCTTTGATAGCTTCTGTTTTATGAAACATAGATTTGAAATGAACCGCAATCTTTTATTATGTGATTATTAAAAACTAACTATTAAATTGGCAGTTAGAAATAGGAATAAATAAATTTTTAAAAATATATGGTTTATACATTTATATAATAAATTAATTTTTTAACAATTGATTATAAATAAAAATAAAAAAAATTAAAAGAAAGGTTTTTCTAAAAAACTATTTTTGTGTGCACGATATATATATATTAAAAAATTGAATTAGTCGCTATTTTTATATGATCTTAATTTGATTTATATATTATATATTTAATATAATTTTTAACATTCATATAATATGTTTACTTTGCATGGGATAAAAATAAATCTAGTTTTATTCTTAGAATTTGCATTTTCTAAAATGTCTTTTTTTATCATGTTTGGGTACTTATTTTAAAATTAAAATTTGATAATTATAGCTATTTATTCTGATTAAATTTATTCCATATTTTTAATCACGAGGATAAAATTTAGTAAATAGGTCTCTTTTATTTTTAGATTTTATGAATAGTAACCATAGTAAATTTTATCACCTCAATAAAGGGTAAATCGAGATAATCTAGTTTAAAACTAAGTGATAAGGCCATAAATTTTCATAAAAAATATTATTAGATGAATTTAATTATTTAATTAACAACTTAGGCTCTAAGTTAAGTTTTTTAATGGACACTTGTCCACAAAAATGACTTATATATTATTTAAATCAAATATAGTTACAAAATATCACTCTCTTTGTTTTTAATATATCTTATGTGTCCACATAAGTAAAAAATTAATATATAAAAGAAAATAAATTTATATTTTGAGAATAATTAAATTATTTTCATTTTTGAAATTTATTTTTAATTTTTATAAATTATATATTTACCTTAAATGATTGTGAAATGCTAATATAATATTTATTTAATTAACATAAAAATAAAATAAACGATTTCAAAAAAATAAATTTGATATAATTTAAATTATTTAAAATGTAAATAGTATATCATAAATTTATATGACATAATATAGAGGTTCTAAATCATTATATTCTAATTACCTCTTTGTATTGATGTATTTTAATTCAAATTAAATAAATAGTGTCAAAATTGAAAAAATGATATTTTATCAAAATAATATATTATTAATTTATTTAAAAATAATAAAATAATAAAATAAGATAATTTGGATATTATATGGTATAAAATGTTATAAATTTTCCAATAATGTCTCCATTTTAACATTATATGTAAAACTTACAACTCTTTAATATTGAAAACATTGTTATAATATTTAAAATTAAAATTGATTAACTAAGGGTTAATCAAAATGATAAGGTTTAAAATGAAACCAAAACTTTTCTAAAATATATTTTTTGATGTAATTAAAACCCTATAATACCTTATATTCTAATATCTTTCTATTTGGAGGCATTTCTCATGATAATTAATTTATTATAATTTAATATTTTGAGAAAATCCAAAAACTTTCCCTCACCTCAATTATAAAATGGAACATCCCCCATAACTTATTCACACTACATTTAGCCATATAGATACACCAATACCTAACCATTTCCATTATAAAAATACTTCTTCAGTTTATGAAGGTTTTGGTCTCCCTGAAATACCAACCGTAAGTCCCTTAAGAAAAGATCGAAAGAAGGACTCCTAAAGAAGAGGTAATTGTCTTACTCTACCTCTTTCAATTTATTCCTTCTTCTACATCTTATAAATATCTATAAAGTATCATATAATAATTAATTAAATATACTCAATATATTAAAATTTTATTATAATTATGAAACCACCATTACCCACCCTTGTTCCTATCAAATTGGAAATGAAAGTATCGCTCGTACATATGTACGGCTTACCATCTCCACGCAACAATACAATTCATTTTTCATTAATATATTTTATGGATGAAAATTATGATAGGTTTAATATTTATATGTGATATTTATTAAATAATTATACTTATTAAATAATAAAATCATATCTAACTTCTTACCTTCCAAACCATTGGTAAACGATAATGTCACTCATGCCTATGTGTGGATTACCACCACCATGAAGTTATGTGATTCAATTTTCATTTCTATTTTACTTGGATAGTAATAAGGATTGATTTTATGAATATATATGAATCATATGATATAATAATTATTCTATAAATTATAATTATTATTTATCATTCTTTTATTCTTTCATTCCTTCTTTAGAATAATGAAAAAAGTATTCATGCATACGTACGGCCTACTATCTCAATGAATAGTGTAATATATTTTTTTATCTCTACCTTTAATGGATTAAATTAAATATATATATAATGAATATATATGGTATTTATATAATTATTAACATTATTTATATTATTTAACTTTGATAAATGTTTAAATATTGAAACTACCGAACCAAAACATACATGAAAAATGAAGCAGTTGTTACACAAAATAGTGATTTTTTACAAAGAATTATTAAGAAAAAGGGAGATAAAATATTATAATCATATAATAAATGGTATTATATTTATTATTATGTTTTTTAAATATATTTATAATAAATATATATTTATTATATAGTATTTTTTAATATGAAAAAAGGAATTCGGATCTGCATAAGGGTTTATTTCAAAATCTCATTAATATTCAGGATTGTTTATACTTAAGTCTATATTGGAGAAAACTTTTCTTCCATATATATATTTTCCATAAAATTTTCTAATAATATATTTAATACTATACTATTATTTTTGAAATTCATTTTTATCCATATTTTACTTCTTACAAAATGGTTTTAAAGGAGTCTTTTTATCATTTTCCAAACATGGTACTTTTTGACTTTTTTTAAAAAAGTATAAAAGTAATGTTTTCTTAACTTATATGGAATGAAAATATTTTTCCACCTTCCTGAATAATATTTTAATTTAATGTTAATTTATAATTTTACAAGTTTATTTTTAATGAAAATGGTTTACTTAATAATTATGCATATTTATAAATAATTGATTTTCAAAGTGAAAAGGTTATTTTTCTCAAAAATGTTTTGAAGGAATTTTTATGTTATTTATATTAATCAATAAAAACAAACCCTATTTTACTAATGATCTACTAAGAATATGTTATTATTATACCATTCTTATTATTTATCTAGATGTTTTATGATATGTTTGACTCGAGATGAACTATTTTTATACCATTCTCCCTATTACATTGTATGGTTTATGATTATGTTTATTGATTTGGGAAATTATTAACATTTCGTATGAGAGTTTCAATGTGAATTTTTATATTGATTATGATTCACCCCTTTCATGTGAGTAATGAATTTTTCTTAGTATGTGATGGGAAGGGCCCTCTATAGCCCCTTAATGCATCAGTAAGTTCATAAGAAAAACTAGCTTGGGTATTGGATGAGGCCTTACCCATTTATATAAGATGTCTAAGCATGAGGCCTCAATGGTATATTTATGATGTATTTAATTATTCATTTCCCTAATTATGATATTATTTATTTATTTCTATGTGATTATTTTATTAGTTACGATATCCATGGATAAGTTTTTAGATCATATGATTATAGAAATATTTTATTTCTATTTATTTATTACCATATTATGCATGACTTGTTTAGCTTTCATTATACAGATACCCATACTGTTCATCTAATATCACCCTTTTTCTTATGTTTATTTTTCCCAAAAAATCCAAGAAGTATATTATGATGGATATACAGAGATAAGCTAAGAGAATAGTGGTGTTCTCAAAGTAAATACTATGTTTTATTTTATGTTTTCAATTATAATGTAATATTCAAGAACATATATAGTATTACAAGACTATTAAACTATTATGTCTTTTGGTATTTGATTATTTTTACCTAATTAAAATGTAATAAAGAAACCACCAACTCTGGGATATTGGGTTCTGGGTCTTTAAAGATAGTATATAGGGAATTTTAGTAGAAACCTTGGGAACTAGATTTAGGGAAAATTGATTAGAGAAATTTAAACCTATAAAAGACTTCAATAATATTAAAAATGGATCCAAGATTATTATTTTGAGATTATTTATACATAAATTTTCAAATTATTTTAATTATTTCACTAGTTTTAAAATTATACATTATGATTCATAAAATAATATAGTGTATTCTATTATTTATAAATAGAACCTAATGTAAAGAATGGAAAGTGTATCAATGCACGAATCCATATAGGGATTGACCTCCTAGGAAATATAAGGATGTAGGAGATAGATATTTAACTTGAGTTTAACAAATTATAATTTTATTAGGAAAGATGAATCAGGTTCTGAGAAATAACAGTGCCCGTATAGAGAAGCCTACTGATCCACAATATAGTGTAAAAATGTTAGAATTATTCACATGTCTGAAACCTATATCATTCAATGGGACTAAAAATCCATTTATAGATTAGCAATTAATAATTTCATTACAGAATATATTTCTTACTTTGAGAAGGAATGAAAGGGAGAAGTTTGTCATGCTAGTTTATCATCTCTTAGGAGATACAGATCATTAGTGGTCACTAATTCGAAAAACTAAGGGGGGGAATGAAATATAAAAACATTAAATTAAATTATTTTAAGGAAATATTATTGGAAAAATATTTCCCTTTAAAATAGTTATCCAATATGGATAGATAATTCATAATTTCAAGATAAAAGTAGGATGATAATGTTTCTAAGTATGAATCTAACTGTACAAATTACAAAGGCATGTCACAGACTACATATATAATCCAAAGAGAAATATTAAACATTTCTTTGATGGGATTAAGTTGATTCTCTGAAGGGAACTAGTCTCCCAAACATTATCATCATATGAGGATATGGTATCATATGCTATCAATATAGAAAATGAATTCTCCAACTCTTATGGCTTTGAAGGGAAGAAAGATAAGAAGAGGGTTATTAATTACTCTAAAAAAGGAAATAAGACAAATGTAAATAAGGGAAGGGTGTAATTTTCAACTTTAAATAAATGTGGAAAGAAACATCATTGATCGTTCTTGTTGGTATTAAAAGTTTAGTAAAATTCTGTAGAAAATGGACACTAAGACCATTATTTAAAGGGTAATAAATAATCTAGAAATGTGTAATGCTTCAGATATAAGGAGATGGGACACTATGAAAATTATTTTCCTATGTGTCAAGAAAAAATTCCCTAGAAAAGGAACTGGGAGAAATTCCAAGATTATGTGATCCTAATAGCTAAGTTTTATGTTCTTAATGATATGTTGGTAGGTACTTTAATCATATCCTCAAATTTATCTAATTCTTTATTTTATTCTGTATTGTCACATTCTTTTATATCATCCTAGTTTTTTCAAAAAACAATTTCCTATTCAACTTAATAAGGGAGTTTTCAGTCAAAAATTATAGTGGAAACCTCATTTTAACAAATATGTGTCAAGAAGTTCCTATTATGAAACATAAATATTCTCTATTTGATTATTTTATTACCATACCTATGGTTGACTTTGATATAATCCTTGGTATGGAATGGATTTCAAAATACAATGAAAAAAATTATTGAAATGATATGGAAATTATGATTCAGGATAAAGATATGAAATTATTATCTTTAGAGGGGGAATACATCATCAAATTTATGTCTTGATCCACCTCCATAAGTTCTTCTAAATGAGATTCTTATAGAATAAGAGCAGGCACAACCTATTAATGAAAAGGTTAATATTCAAATTGAGTATGTACCAATTATATAAGAATACATTGATGTATTTCATAAAGAATTACCTAGATATCCATCAAATAAGGAAGTTGAATTTTATATTGATATAATCCCTAATGCAAGACCTATATCAAAGACTTTGTATAGAATGGACACTATGAAGTTAGTGGAGTTGGAGAAACAACTATAGTATTTGAGTATTAAGGTATTTATATTCCATAGTGTCTCATCTTATGGATCCCTTATTCTTATATTTAATAAAAAAATATGGATCTATGAGTTTGTGCATTGAGTATATGGAAATCAATGTTATTACAATAAAGAACAAGTATCATATTCCTCGCATTGATGACATATTTGACCGACTTCATGGAGCTTAACATTTTTCAAAGATTGAACTTAGTTATTTATATCATAAATTATGAGTAAATAAATAATATATTCTAAAGATATCATTTTTAATGAGGTATGGACCTTATGAGTTTATAAAAATGTCATTTGGATTGTCTAATGCACCCTTTATTTTTATAGATCTAATGAATAGAGTTTTCAAGGAATATCTTCATAATTGTTTTCGGTATTTATTTATGATATCTTGGTGTACTACAATACTTATGAGGACTATGAGAACCACTTGTGTATAATTCTTGGTAATATTAAAATAAAATATTTATATTATAAATTATCAAGTGTGAATTATAGCATAAAAAATTTTCTTTTCTTAGAAATATTTTTTCCAATGATGGAATCTCAGTTTATCCTATAAAGAAAAATGTAGTCCAAAAATTTCTTATACCAATGAACATAATCAAGGTAGATAGTTACATTGGTTTGTTAGGTTACTATCAGTGATTTTTTCAAAAAAAATCCCAATTAGATTGCCCGTTCTCTAAGATTAATCATAAAGGGGTTAAGTTTATTTAAACATGGAAATATGAATAATGATTTAAATAATTTAGGAAGATATTTTTGAATGCTCCAATCTTGGATATACCATCAGGAAATTGTGTATTTGTGATATATATTGATACATCTAGGAATTGAATTTGTTGTTTCCTTATTTATAATGATAGAGTTATTTGATATATATTAAGGTGGTTAAAAACTCATGAACAAAACTATCAAACTCGTGATCTTGATTTAAAAGATGTAATATTTTCTCTAATGATATGGAGACACTATATCTATAGTTAATGATATGATATATATACATATCACAAGAGTTTTAAATAAATATTCTCATATAAGTAACTCAACATGAGGAAAAGGTGATGGATCGAGCTAATCAAGGATTATGATTACTCAATACACTACTACTCACGGAAGAAAAATAAGATAGCAGATGCATTTATTAGGAAGGATCATTAAGTTATGAATAAAATTAGGATTGACTGGGATCCTATGTTCATAGATCTAGAAAATATAGATATGGTAATTATTAAGGAAGTGGAAACATTATTAATTTTTCAAATGATTTCTAAACCATCATTATTGGAAAAGATAAAAAGTTATCATCCTGATTATAAGAAATCTAAAAATAAAATTAAAGCTTTTAATGATGGTAAATTTATTTAATCCATATATGAATATGGAATTATAAAATTTGGAAAGAGTCTTTTTTTCTTTATACCTGAGCTAAAAATATAATTATTGGATTATTATCATAGAAAAAATTTATGTATACATTATAGTAGAACCAATATGTATAGATATTTGAAAGAAAATTTTTTCTGGTATAATATAAAGCAATAAATGTTTTATTATGTGTCAAGATTTTTGGTTTGTTAATAAGTGAATGATGAGAGACAATATCCTATAGGATTCATGAAACCCCTACCTATTCCTATCTGTAAATGGGATGACATTACTATAGACTTTTTCATTGGATTACTAATAAATCCAAGAATTAATGATGTGATATGGGTTATTTTTGATCAAATTACCAAATTTTCACATTTTCCCAATATAAGAGAAGATTTTACATGGGATCACCTTGCACAACACAATATTAATGAAGTTTTAATAATTCATGGTGTACCTATTTCATTTTTTTCTAATCATGATCCATGATTAACATTTAAATTATGTAAAATCCTTTAATTATCTTGATATTGAGATTCATTTGAGCACTTATTATCACCCTCAAACTGATGGGTGGTTGGAAAGGACTATAAAAACTTTAGAAGACATCTTGAGGTCCTACTCACTTGACTTTCAAGTAATATGGGATCAGTATTTAACTTTGGTATAATTTTATTATAACAATATCTTCCATTCAAGTATTCAAATGGTGTCATATAAAGCATTATATGGAAATAGATTCCGTATGCCAACATGTTAGGATGAATTTAGTGAAAGGAATATTTTAGACCCAGAACTTTTGGAGGAAATAACAAAAAAGCTAAAGACTATCCAGACCCACATCATAATATCTCAATGTATGAAAAAGTTCTATATTGATAACTGGAGGAAATATTTGTATTTTCATGAGGGGGATCACATTTTATTGAAGGTATCTCCATAGAAGGGTGTTATAATTTTCAGTAAGAAAGGAAAACTGAGCCTTGGGTACATCAATCCTTTTGAAATCCTACAAATAATTATATTTTTCACTTACCATTTGTAAATTCCACATAGCCTCTCTAAATAACATGATGTGTTCCATATCTATTTGTCAAGGAAGTATATTCCATACATAACGCATGTTCTCACTTTTGAAGAAATATAATTGTAACCTGATTTATCTTTTTATGAAGATATTTTCTAGATTCTAGAAACTTGAGAATGAGTTTTAAGGAATCGGACGTCTCAACTGATAAAGGTACTTTGGAAAAATCATAAGATAGAAGAGGTGATGAGGGAACCTGAGGAAATTATGATGAAGATATACCCAAATATATTTATGATGTGGCATTATGTAAATTTTTATGATGAATTTATTTTTATGTAAGGAAGAATGTAACACCCTAATATTTTATGGTATGTCACTTTTTAAATAAATTTCATCTATTCGATATCCTATGTTGCACACAACACTGAGTTCAAATAAACTATGATCTATTTTTATGTGGCCATTATAACTGAGCCATTAAATTGGTAAGTATAAATAGAAGTAAATATATATTTAAAAATATAATGTTTATACATTTAGAAAATAAATTCATTGGTTATTAATTGTTTAGAAATAAAAACTAAAAAAATAAAAGAAGTATTTTACTGGAAAACTATTTTTATGCCCGTAATATATTTATAACATAATAAATTAAATTAGTAACTATTAGTGAATTTTTTTAATTAAATTTATAAATTATATGTTCAATAAAAAAATTTAACATTCATATAATATTTTTATTATGCATGGGATAATAATAAATCTAGTTTTATTTTAAAAATAGCATTTTGTAAAATTCATTTTCTATCATATTTTGAGAAATTATTTTAAAATTAATTTAAAATAATTATAGGTATTGATTTTTATTAAATATATTCCATATTTGGAATTAGAATGATCAAATTTAGTAAATAAGTTTTTTTTTTAAACTTTTTGAAAATTAACTATGGTAAATTTTATCACCTTAGTAAAGGATAAATTATGTTAATCTAGGTTAAAACAAAGTGATAAGGCCATAATTTTTCATCAAAATTCTTATTATATGAATTTAATTCATCTATTAACACGTTATTCTCTAAGTTGAGTTGTTTAATGGATAATTTTCCATGAAAATGGCTTATTTATTATTTATATAAAATATAATTACAAAATGTCACTTTCTTTATTTTTAATATCTATTATGTGTCCACATCGAGAAAAAAGAAATATATGGAAAAAATTAAATTTCTATTTTGTGATTAAAAAAATCATTTTCATTATATAATTTTTTTTAGTTTTTATAAATTAAATAATTACCTTAAATGTATATGTAATTCTAATACAATGTTTATTTAAATAATGGAAAATAAAATAAATTATTTTAAAAATATTAATTTTGATATAATTTTAACTATTTAATGTGTAAAAATAATTTTATAGATATATATGACATAGTAGAGAGGTTTTAAATCATTATATTTGAATTACCTCTTTATATTGATGTATTTTAAGTACAATTAAATAAATAATGTCAAAATTGACACAAATGATCTTTTATCAAAATAATAATTTATTAAATTATTTTAAAATAATAAAATATTTAAATAAGAAAAAATTATATAATATTCTCTAAAATTCTATTAATTTTCCATTTATGTTCTAATTTTAACCTTATATATAAAAATCAAAACTCTTTAATATGGATAAAGTTGTTACCATAGTTAAAATTAAAATTGATTAACTAAGGGTTAATCAAAATGATAAGTTTTAAAATGACACAAAAACATGTCTAAATTATATTGTTTGATTTTATTACAACACTATACTACCTTATATTCTAATAAATTTCCATTTTGAGTCATTTTTCATGATAATTACTTTATTATAATTTAATCTTTGGAGAAATTCGAAAAGTGCCTCTCACCTCAATTATTAAAGGGAACCTCCTCCGTCACTTCTTCACACCACATTGAGATGTCTAGATAACCCAATCCATGATAATTTATATTCTAAAAATCCTTATCCATGTTATAGAGTTTATGGTCTTCCTAAAATACCAAACTTAATCCCCATAAGAAAATATCTGAAGAATGTCTCTCGAAGAAGAGCTAATTGTTTCACCCAGCCTCTCAATTTATTCCTTCTTCTAACTCTTATTAATATCTATAATTTATCATAAAATAATAACTTTAGTATCCTAAATATTATTAAATTTTATTAAAATTATGAAACCAACATTATCCACCCTATTTCTCAGCAAATGGGAAGTGAATGTATCACTCGTACATACGTACGGCTTATCATCTCCACATAGGGATACAATTAATTATTTTCATTATGGTCTTTTAAAAATGGGAATTATAATAGGATTAATATTTATATCTTATATTTATAAAATAATTATACTTATCAAATAATAAAAACGTATCTAACTTTTTACCTTTCAAATTGTTGGTAAATGATAGCATCAATCATGCGTACGTACGGACTACCACCTCCACAAAGTGATGTGATTCATTTTTCATTTCTATTTTACTTGGATGGTAAGAAGGATGGATTTAATAAATATATTTAATTTATATGATATAATAATTATTCTATAAATGATAATTATTATTTACCATTATTTTTTTCCATCCGTAGAATAATGAAAACAGTGTTCATGTGTACGTACGGTATGTCGTCTCCATGAACAGTGTAATATATTTTTCTATCTCTACCTTTAATGGATTGAATTAAATACATATATAATTAATATATATTATATTCATATAATTATTAAAATTCATAATATTATGTAACCTTGATCAATTTATAAATACTAAAACTAATGAACCAAAACATACATGAAAAATGAAGCAGTTTTTACCCAAAATAGTGATTTTTAACAAAGAACTGTTAAGAAATGGGTGATAAAAGATTATAAGTATGTCCTAAATGGTATGATATATATATGATTATAGTGATAATATATATATATATATATAATATATAATATATAATATATCTTTATTATATCGTATTTTTTAACACAAAAAAAGGAAGTTAAACCTGAGGTAAGGGGTTATTCAAAATATCATTAATATTTGGGATTGTTTATGATTAAGTATATTTTAGAGAATATTTTTATTACATATCCATATTTTCCAAAATAAATGTTTTAAATAATATTTTTAATACTATATTGTTATTTTTTTATGTAATTTTTACCCATTTTTTACTTCTTATAAAATGGTTTTAAAGGAATATTCTTGTCGTTTTCTAAAAAAGGTGTTTTTTGAATTTTCTAACAAAAGTATGAAAGGAATTTTTTTCTTAACTTATATATCATTCACCACATTAAAGGAAAATATTTTCCTTGAACCTTCATTTACAAGTTTATAAGGTTATTTTTTAAAAAAAATCCTTCATAATTATGCATTTTTTTTAAATGGTTTTTAAAGTGAAAAGGTTATTTTTCAAGAATTTTTTTGAAGACATTTTTATGATATTTATATTCATTAAAAACAACAAACCTTATTTTAATTATTAAACACTAGAGATATTTTATTATTAGACCATCCTTATTATTTCTCTATATGTTTTATACTCTATTTGAATGGGGATGTACTATTTTGATATCATTCTCCATATTACTTTGGATGGTTTATGATTATGTTTATTGATTGGGGAAATTAGGAAATTTTTATATTCTATTTTAAATGTGATTTTTATGTTGATTGTGTTTCGACACTTTGATATTATCAATGTATTGGACTTATTAAGTGATGTTCGGGGCCCGTTATAGTCCCTCGATGCATCGGTAGGTCTCGTGAGACAAATTAGCTTGGGTATTGGCAATGGCCTTACCCATTTATATAATGTGTCTAGACATGAGGCCTCAAAGGTATGTTTATGATGTCTGACATTATTTATTTCCCTCATTATGAGATTATTTATTTATTTACATGTGATTATTTTATTAGTTATGATATCCATGTATAATTTTTCAACTCATGTGATTACAGAATTATTTGATTTTCATTTATTTCCTTCCATATTATTCATGACTTGTTTATCTTCCATTGTATACATGCCCTTGATAAGTATCTTAGATAAACCTTTTTAATATGTTTATCATTCACCAAGAATCCAATAAATCTATTATGGTTGATATGAAGGTATAATCTATAATAATAATGGTGTTCTAAATGAAAATACTATCTTGTATTTTATCTTTTCAATGGTAATGTAAGATTAAATAATGTATAATGTTTTCCAAGACTAATAAACTATTTGGTCCTTTGGGATGAGATTATTTATATATAATTATAATTTAATAATGTCACCACCAACTTTGGGCTACTATACTCTGGGTCTTTACACACATGGTCCACTAGAAACAATCCCATGGATTACAGTAATCAGGGTATAACCATAAACTTTTGATACACCATAGTCTCCTAATGGTGTATGTGCATCTCACATAGTATAAATGATTTAGATACCTTTATAACAATAGGAAAAAATTCCATTTCTTTAGACTTTAATCTTTTTATCATTGTGATGATTAATTCTTCTCAACTTTCACTATTTCAAGTCTTATCTTATTCTTCTTTAATTTTTTTATAGAAGTGAGTAAGAACTTATTATCCTATATTCTTCTTATATCTCTCTCTCTCTTAAATATTACCAATTTAATATTTTATCAATTATTATCTCTGATTTTTTTCAACAAAAATCATATTTAGTTTCTCTTAGTTTATATTCACTATATTATGTGAACATTATTACCATAATTAATTATAGAAATTACCATTAGAATCATTCTTTTTATAATTTGGGGAAATAGTTCTGGAAACCTTCTATATATTTTTTGGAATATTTGGATTTAAAATATTTAATGTGAAATTCCCCCCCCCCATTATTTTTCATAATATTCTCTTCTTAAAACTTACAAAAAACATGATCTCATAATTCCATAAAGAATAATGATTTTAAATAGTTTTAATATGGCCTTCATGTGTGCATGGTTATATACAAGACACACATTATTAGTGGCACCTCTCTTCCATAATGCTTCATTAATTTTTATTCATGATATTTAATCCTTACAATTTAGATCTAGCATCATCTACATTAATATCTTTTGAACCATTGAATTTTGAAAATATCATTTTTCTATAAAAGTGAAATATCTTAAAGGCTCATTATCTTACATGAGATCTAGATGTATTATGACCAACTCAAATTTATTACATGTACCTAATTTTTCTTATGCATAAAAAATATCTTATAAGATCGGGATATCATGTTCATAACACAAATATATTATACATAACATAAATATCATACACCCTCCTCAAATATTATACACGGAACAAATTTATAACACAACTTAAAAATTCATATGATGTAAGATAAAGTATCTTACCACACTAAATATCTTATGCAATGAGAAAAATATCATTTGGGTAGAACAAAATGTCTTACGGAATGCAATAAAAATTATCTTATAGAACACAGGGAAGTATTATGGGAATGACTTGCCATTTTTTATATCATAAGATCTAATAAAATATATTTAATTTAAATGATTCTAGATTTGTTCAAAAAAACTTCAAACTGATTATAACCACCTAAAAACTTCCAAAAAAAATTCAATTTATAAAATATGTGATATTTAATATGATTTATGTATTCAAAACAAAATCCCAAAAAATAACCATATTCACTTTAACCCTATACAATATTTATTTTATAGATTAATACAATATTATAGAGGAACATATTTAATATCAAATCATAACAACTTCATCTGAGGTATTCAGAAAACTCTCTCAATATTATGGTTTTTTAAAACATTCCTTAACACAAGATTTGGTCTCAATAGACACATTGTGTATTCCATATAGTGTGTAAGTATGAAGTACATGAAAATGGCTATACAAGACATTTCATAGTTCATAGGGGTACATGCCATGTTTCCTCTAGTACAAGTCAAGTACTTAATTAATTTTAAATTAAATTAAATTATTTAATTTTTTAAAAATTACATACGATGGGAATCTTCAGGATTTAATGGATGGATAATTAAGAAATAAAAGATAATAAATTAATAGGATAATTAATTTATTAATTTGGGTAATTTATCTTAATAAAAAATTGATTGAAATGAATGATATTTATTTCTTTAAATGTGTATTTTTTTACATGCATGTTTGATCATGAGATTGAACAACCAATATATATTTTGGATTTATTTTATTTTAATTATTATTTCATGGGATTTTTTTATAATTATTTTTAAATTAAACTGATCATCTACATATCATCCCATCCTCTTTATTATATATGACTCTGGGTTTCCATGGTTTATTTTATGTGACCCCAAACCCTTGGTTCCTCTCACCTGCATTTGATTTAGAATATATAAAGGATGGAGGTCCTAGGTGAGTCGATATGGTTGAAGGTGGAGTTGAGATGAAACAATCCAAGGAGATACATAGGAGTATAAGTGAAATAATTCTACTTGAGCCAAGCCCCAACTCAAGGAGTTAATACCCTAGGGTCAAGGGTTGGTTGATCATATACTTGATAACCCAACCATTAAAAATCCCATGATCATATTACATATGATTATTTTTTCAAGTGAATACATAATTATTTTTGTTAATTATATGGTTTATCACAATCACATAGAATAAATGAATTAAAAAGCATGTAAGATGGAAATAAATTAATGAATTGTGTATATATTATCTTATAAAAACACAGTTAATCACTTATGTAAAATTCATATAAAACTAATAGGCATGTAAAATATAAAATAATATATATTTAAAAATAATATAAAAATACCTATAATAAAATATTAATTTATTAATACCTTATATTACTTGATTTAAAATTAAACCATAGTTCAAAGTTCTTTTCTAGCCTCTTTCCAGGTTCTTTCAATTATTATGGATTTTTGAAAAAAAATTGGTTGACTTAACTTAGTTAGTATCAAGGTTTGATCATATGTTTGAGACTTGGTGAAATTAGGATGAAATTGTTGAGGAAATATAAGTCCAGGATTTTAGGATTGGGGAGTTCACACAACATATCAAGGAATTGAGAACATATTCAGTTGGTATGGTCGCCTACATAAATACCTTTGAATAACTTTTTAGGGCCATGTCTATGTTATAAGAAGGGAAATATGGATCCTTATTGCTAAAATATCTACATGACATGATATTCTAAGTCCAATTGTGAGGGATATTGTGACTTTATAAAATATTATAAGAATAATAAGATAATAAAATTATTTTGAATCGCACATTTTTTTTAATCAAGATAAGGTAATAAAACCAACATTTATTGTGTTGCATAAAAATAGAAAGTAATGGGACCTCAGAAATATCATTGTGATAGATATTATATAAAGATAATATATTCACCAAAATAAACTTACAGGAGTGATATAGGTGTTTGTGCATCATACTATACCAAAATAAGAAGTCTTACATGTTGGAGTCTCATGCTCCTAATTCCCCTTCAAAAGAGGAGAGTGAGGAAGTTATCTTTATCTACCTAAAACACTTGGATAATATATTATATATTCAATATTTGATGTTATCGTATATAAATAGTGATATCCATAAGCTACATGGATGCATACAACATGTTGTCACACCTTTATGATCTTTATCAAGAGAAGGCTAGACAAGAGTGGTATGAGATCTCCAAGTTACTCTTTACATGAATTCTTGGAGAAGGAACACCAGTTAGACCTTATATATTCAATATGATTGGTTATATTGAGAATTTGGATATATTGGGTTTTAAGCTACCCGTTGAGTTTCACACCAGCCTCATACATACATCACTCCCTCAGAGTTTATCTATCTTTTTTGTGAATTATACATAAAAAATATTGATAAGTTTCTATCAGGTCTCTTTAGCCCGATTCACTTAGAAAATAAGGAAATATTCATGAAAAATCCAATGCCCTTATGATGAATTAGAGGAAGTGAAATGAAAAGGTCCCAAATACTACATCAAAGTATAAGGTTTCTATGCACTGATCATGCTAGAAGAGGAAAATCCAAATGTGTACAAAGTAAAATGATGTAGATTGTTTTGAATATGGAAAGAAGGGACACTATAAGAGGAATTTCACTACTGTGAGGAGGAAAGGGGAAGCATCATGTGTTTTTTATCAAATGTAATATCTTCATATCTACTAGTTGGATATTAGATATAGATTTTGTTTCTCACATTTATATCCAAATATAAGAACCAATTAGATTTAGGAAAATTATCAGAGGTGAGGTGGATCTTTGAGTTACCAATGGATAAAGACCATTTACCTTGGCTATAGGATACTACCACATTAATTTGTTGATGTGATTGATTTTATTTTTAATGAACTATTATTACATGCCAAATGTTACCAAAAAAACATTATATTAGTTTCCAATTTATAAGATTTGTATTCAGGTTTGGGAATAAAAGCTGATACTTTTATAAAGATAAAATTTATTTATGGTATGGCACACCTCAATAATAGTATTTATGAACTAGAATATGATAAAAAGTATTATTTATTGATAATGAATTAATTTTACATGACTCATATCACACCTAGTTGTGGCATTACCGACTTGGTCAAGTAAATAAGAAGTGCTTGAAAAATATCTACCAATGTGGGTATTTAGATTATTTTGAAACTAAAACCACCTAACATATGTCATGCACATTTATAAGACAAGATAAACAACCCTTTATTTAGTGCAAAGGGTTAAATGGACACAAATATTCTTGAATTGGTACATATGGATGTCTGTATACCTTTTCATTTTAAATCTAAAAGTGGATACTCATTGTAACAACTCTGAATTCTGTAACCTAGAGTTGGTGGTTATTTTTTTACTTTGGTAAAATATATAAAAATTAATCACATAGGATTGAGAATTTTATTAGTATTGGGATAATGAATATATAAATTATTGTAATATTACATTGGAAACTTTAAACACATCTTATAAACATCATGAAAACTTTAGTGTTCAATTTAGTACATCATTGAACTCATTCAAATATCCCTCCTTGGTAACCTGGGGAAAGGAAAATAATATAAAGGGTGAGTGAATATACTCAGTAAGAGATTGCATACACTGGAAACCATCATGGATACAGAAGTTATAAACAATATGGTAGAGTGAATAATCAAAAAAATTCCATATAATCAATAACCTGAGTATGAAATATATCTATGCATAACATAAAAATGTAAATAATAACATGGATAGAAATAATTTATTTCATAGGGATGGAATAAATAATATCAGTAATCTTAATATTATTGTCAAGGTATCATGATAAGAAATCATACTTACCATCAAGGCATTGACCAAGACATCATACTTACCATCAATTCCATATTAAATATATCATAATAACCACCAAGGTATTATACAAGACATCAAACTTACCATCAAAGACACAAACAAAACATTATTAATAAATGAGTAGGCATACACCAAATAACCAAACTAGTTTATCTAATTTGACCCACTGATGTAATGAATGGCTATAAAATTTGAGTTCTACCCATCCTTAAATTTGTACAATAAATACATCATGTGAAAAGAAAGAATAAAAACACAATACATAATCCATAGGCATGAGTAATTAATAAACATCTATATTGGAAAACTAGCATATTAAATTTCAATATTTTTCACAATAAATAAATAGAATAAAATGATCATAATCCATTATGAGAAATAAATTGGATGGTATCATTATATAATATCAGCAATATAGTATAATAAACTATAAAGGATATTTAAAAGTATAAAAATCCTTTAAAATAGTATTAAAATTTACTTGTATAAAGAGGAATAAATTCCATTTACATTTTTTATTCACTTTTAAGAAAATATTTTATAAATTAAAGGGTAGATAAATTTCATTGGAAACCCATGAAAACATGGGGGAAAGTTTCATAAATAGATCTAATTAAGGCGGTGGTAAAATAAATTCATAAAAAACATTAAAAATAGATTTCTTCACACTATCATAATGGAAGTCAAAGTTAATTAAAAATGAAGTCACAAGTCAATTTCAAATATCATTTTCAAAGAGATGAAAATAATGTTTTTTAGAACATTATTTTAAAATATAAATATTAATAATATAATCTTGAAAATAAATAAATTCTATCCCCACAAATTTGAATTGGAAGATAAAATATTCAAAGGAAAATACTATTTCAAAATATCTTTATTGAAACCCACATCATTGAAAGCATAAAACATATTCCTTTTTAAAATAGGTAAAGAGAATTCTAAATATCCCAATAAATAATGCATATTAAAATTTAAAAATAATAAAGGATAACTTTAGTGGGAATAAGAATGTGGACATAAAGGAGAAATATTTCTAACCAAAAAGAAGTGAGATTAAAAAAGAAACCCATGTAGATTTAGTAAATTTTGAATAAAAAATACATCATAAGTGAAAAATTTAAATATAAATTTAAATACCAAAAATAAATATATTCATGGTAAAATATTTAAAAGGGTAATTATATATTCTATATAAATTGAAATAAGTCCATGATACAAAACATGCTTCAAATAAGGAAATTTGAGACAAATAACTCTTACCTTTTACTCCTGACTTTAACAAAATCTCTTTAACCTACTATATAATAAACATATCCATATTAATAACAAATTTCAAAACATTATTAATATATTTTAACTTTTATTATCTTCAATAATAAGTATTAACTACACATATATTATTTATTTTATGTTTATTTTCATCATTGAATATTAGTAATTTTGATTGTTTCATACATGTTTTGTAATGGAGTCAGACTCCATTATTTGACAAAAATTTCATAATTTAAATTTTAGAAAAGGTTTCTAAATCATTTTTTTGATCATTTATATATACACATGTTCATTTTTTGTAAATTATGGGTATGATTCATGAGAATTAAATCCATGAAAAGCTTGTTTTGGGTAATTTATCGATATTAACATATTACTTTATAATGATCATTAATTATTTTTTTATAATTAAATAATAATATTAATGAAATATATTAATCCTTAATATCATATATATTCATAAAATACATTTTTATAACCACATATGTAAGGAGGTGATGAAAAATTAAACATGTCATCCATAGAGGTGGTAGTGCGCATGTAACATGGGTGATGTTTTCATTCCAATGGATGGGATTATTAATATAATGCATAATTTATATTTATAGAATACTATTTATATCAAAAAAATTATATTTATTCATTAAATAAATTTTTATAATATTATATGTAATGTGGTGATGAAAAATGAAATATGTCATTCATGAAGGCGGTAATCCACATGTAACACGAGCGATGTTTTAATTTTTTGAATCGTTAAGAGGAAGGTAGAAAATTATTATTCCATAAATAGAATAAAATTTAAGTATACTAATGATATTTATGTAATTATTTTATTATGGTTAGAATAGATTTTAATAAGGTATAACAAGAATGAAAATAATATAAATGAAAAGGTAGTGGTTAGGAGTTTTTAACTTACTCCTCGGGACAACTCCATGATTCTTCTTAGATTGGTATTTTGGTAAGACCATAACCTATATAAAGTGGTAAAGAGATTTGGTAAGAATATTTGGTAGTTTTTTTCAAGATAAGAGGTTTTTATGTGAGCATGAATGGGGTGGTAAAGGTATCCTTTTATAAGTGAGAGGGGTGACATTTTTATAAATACTTATCACTTTATATTAAAGGCGTCTAACTTTCAAAGTAAAGTGGATCCAACAGTATAAAATAATGGAAAGGGGTTAATTTTTGGAAAATAATACTCTTATAAACACAAATAAGGGATAAATATTGAGATATTTTAGGCATTTTCCCCTTAATTTAACTTTTTACCATATTTTACTTTTACCGCATTAACTCATTTTTTAACTTGGTAGCTTATTTTTTGGAACAAAAATTAAATGTAACTTATTAAATAATTTTGAAATGATTATTTCATATATTAAAAAATATATTCAATTTATAGTGGTGGTAAAAAATAATTTTAATAAAATCATGCTTAACCCAACAAAAATAGTTTTTAGATTAAATGACCTTTCAAGAATAAAAATTATTTTTCATCAAAATAATGTATATTATTGATTACCATTATATTTATTGGTTTATGTATATAAAACTAAGAGTTTTTTTCCTTAAAAACAAGTTAAATCTGAATGGATAATTATGAATACATAATTAGAGGAAAGGGACTAAATTATTTTTTTAATTAGGATAAAATATATCATAGGTTTTAAAATGGAAAATATAGATTTTTAAATTCAACATAACATTTTTAATTGAATTATTTTACTTTTATAAATACTTTTATTTTTATAAAAATGTTTAAAAAAATTATGTGATGACTATATCATAAATATGACATAAAAGTTATGATATTTGTAAAAATTGAATTTTTTATTATTTTCCAAAAAATTCAAAATTTTTAGAAAAATCACAAAAAAACATAATGTTATGGTTTTTAAATTATTAACCAAAAAAATGAAGTTAATTTTTTCAAATTAAAATTATAAAATTTAGAAATTTAACTATTAAATGGAAATATAAAATATAATGAAAATTATTTATATATGAAAACAAATTCTTTAAAACCATAAGGGTTCTTAATCATATTTTATATAAATTTTCAATTAAATAATTTTTAATATATTTTTTTGTACATTAAAATATTTAGAATAATATTTTAAAGTTTTCAATTTAATTTATTAATAAAAATTTACATAATGTATATAAAATAAAATTATTTAATAAATAAATCTTATATGATTTTATGCCTAATTCTTTAAGATGGATTAATTGTTTAATAATCATTAATTAAATTTAATCAATAAAATTTATTAAATAAAACTTTTATTATTTATTTAAATTCATTATTTAAGATTTAATTTTATGGAAATTTTAAACATATAAAATATATAATTTATTATATTAATAATTATATGTTTATATCATCTTAACTTATACTTACAATTCCCCTCAAGACCTCTGCATAAGACCTAAGGTTAAGATAAGTAATGGTTATTATCATAGGTGGTGGTTCAACCATCTTAAATCTCATAGCGATTTCCATGAGCTTAAACTTTTCCCAAAAATGATTTTGCTCAAGCCACACTTATTGGAGTTCATCTTGGGCTTGATCTAGGAAAAATACTAAAGAATCCACCTTCCTTCCAAGCTTGAAAAAATAGTCCTCATAACAAATACTTCAACTAATTGATTCCAATTATTTATTTTCTATATTTATTTCATAATATAGTTTCTTATATTTATACCCACTAATTCAATGGCTATATTGCAACTGTCATATTTTAATTATAATTTGGTTAATTTTTCATTCAGTGATGCATGTAAAATAATCAATCATAACTTAAAGTATTATAATTTTTTTTATTACACTCATAATTCATAAATTTTATCAACAACTTGATTATATATGGTTATTTCCACTTAATGAGGAATATGTCTAAATACTTTGAGAAATTTAAGGAGTTATGGAATAAATTAGTAAATTAAATTAGTAGAAGTATAAAGAAACTTTGATTGGATCAAGGTAGATAATATCTTAACCAAGAGTAAATCTACTATCTTATGTAGTTTGGTATTCTATCTCAACTCACTCATCCTTATACACCAAAGTTGAATGGTGTTAATAAAATGAGGAACCACACCTTTCTAGACATGGTGAGTCCAATGATGAATCATAGAAATCTTTTATTATCCTTTTGGGGATATGTATTACAGGTTGTGGAACACATACTGAATTGAGTTCCAAATAAAGTAGAAAATGGAAAACTATGTGAATTCTGTATGATAATAAATTTGTGTTGTCATGTACTCATGTATGAGGTTACATAGAATTTTTTAAGGCCATCTCTGGTGAAAAAACTAGAACATTGAGGCACAAAGTGTATCTTTATAGGATATCCCAAGTAAACAAGGGGATATTATCTACATGAACCCTGATATAGGAAGGTAATTGTAACAAGACATTATATATTGCATGAGAGGGATAATATAACTAAAATTGATAGTGGAATCATGATCAAATTCGATGAAGTTGATTATTAAGATATATAAGAGTTATTATAGGAACAAATTCCACAAAATCCCATATAATAAGTTGTTCTGGAGACACAAGTACTATATAAGAGCTCCAGAGTTGTTATAGAACCAAAAAGATATGGTTTTATAGTCACTAAGTATGGTAACTCATTATTAATTGATAATTATGAATTTATGTCCTATAAGGATGTGGTCAGAAGTTTAAAAGTTATAAGATGTAAAGAAGCCATTAATTCTTAAATAGAATACATGTAACATTACTAAATAATGTTTCTTGTAAATCCTCAAATAGATGTAAGTCCTATTAAATGCAAATGGTTATTTGATAAGAAATTGAGCATGGATGGTAAGGTTAGTACCTATAAATAATGAATAATTACTAAAGGGTTTAAGAAACAATAATGCATAGACTATGAAGAAACCTTTTCACTAGTTTCTATAATAAAATCCATCAAAACATTTCTTTCCATAGAAACTTATCATGATTATAAAATTTTTGTAGATATATGTCAAAAATAGTTTTATTTAATAGAAACCTTATGGAAGATGTCTTTGTGACACAACTATAAGGTTTTGCGACTCCATATGATTCCAATAATGAATATACATTTTAGATATCCATTTATATATTAATGAAAACATCCATATCAGGTAACATTTACTTTGATGAATCTATAGGGGAATTTGGTTTCATAAAGAATGAATGTGATTCTTATGTATACAAGTGGTTTAGTGGGAGTGAAATTATTTTCTTAGTAGAATATATTGTTGACATATTACTAATGGTAAAATATATATTAGTCTTATAGCATATTAAGATATGGTGAAACCAAAACTTCACCATGAAGGACTTAAGTGAAGTGGCCTATATTCTGGGGATCAAGATCATTCATGATAGATATAAGAGGCTGATTAGACTAAGTCTAGGCACAAGTACTAATAAGATTTTGAATATATTCATTGTGGAATAATTTAAAAGGGGATTGTTCATAGTGTTATGTGACTCACATCTCTCTAAGAAAATGTGTCCACAGAAACAAGAGTAGAGATGGAGGATGACCAAGATTCATTAAGAATCAATAATAAAATAAATCATGTATGTCGTGATATATACTAGACTTGACATTATTTATGCCTTGAGCATGGTAGGTAGATATCCAGAATATCTAGGAGTCTATCATTGGATGGAAGTCAAGACTATCCTAAAGTATATAAGGCATGTTAAGTATATATTCTTGGTTTTTAGAGTATATGGGGATCTATTAATCAAGGGATATAAATATTTTAGTTTCTTGATAGATCAGGATGATTTAAAACCATAGTCGGGATATGTATTCACTCTCAATAGAGGGGTTGTGATCTGGAAAAACTCAAACCAGCTAGTGGTCTCTAATTATATAGTAGAGTCTGGGTATAGTTTTTCTTATGAAATTGATAAATAAATGGTGTAAATATACAAATTCATCTAGGATCTTGATGTGGTGTCTAATAGTAAAGGCCCTATCAAATTTTATGGTGATAATATTACTACAGTGGCTCTTGCTGAGGATAAAAGGTCACATCAATGTATGGATCATATACTTAGTAAGTATCAATTGTTGATGTATTTTTATCAATGGGGTGAGGTCAAAGTAGATTTTACATAGAGGATAACATGTCATACCCATTTAGAAGTCTATTGGAGTCAGTTCACTATAACCAACTACTTTATACTTTTAACCACCTCTATATACATAGTTTTTAGTATTAATAAATATCATATCACATGATTGTTATTATTATGTGTAATATTTAATGTGATAGTCTCCTTTGAGTATATATCTCATTGAAATAACATAGTAGTTCCTCACTATGATGAGAACCTTGAAGTAATATGATGATATTTTTTTAATACATGTTCTATAGTCAGATGACATTATCTAATTGGACCTATATGATACAGAATATTAGGGGTATGAGTCTCATAAGACATTGAGAATTCTTAACATGAATTTCACCCTTGGTAATAAATAATATAGTATATTATGATAATAGACCCAGTTGTAGAAATTCTATACATTAAATGTGTCATTGGATATTACTATTTATGAATGTGTGTACTAGTCCTTAGAATTGATAGTATTATTAGTACATATCATGATTCACTAATGTGGTGGCTATTGCAAGCCTCACAAAAAAATTAACCCATATAAAAATGTAGTGAATAGTGGGACTCATTTTGTCTCCAGTGAGGAGAGAATTACTTTAGTGTTTTCTTTTGTATTGCGTAGATTCATTATGTGTTAAAAATAGTGATAAATTATGTATATGAATGTAATTAAATTAGTATTTGAATTTAATTTTAAAATATAATTCTAACCTCATAAATTCCCATCACTTAACTGTTAAACCATGATCCATATTAGTTTTTTTCTCTATTTCTCAATCATCTAAAACCTTAAATTATTACCCTAACCAGGTATTTTTGACTTGAAAAGAGAATTGAAATAATCACTACATCCCCTACCCTTTCCTTGACTAGTGATAAAATATCTTCAATCACTCTTGAATTAATTCCTACTATCCTCTATAATATGGGAAGTGAATAAGATTTAGGTGGATTGTGTTTGAAAACTAAGGAGAAGAGGATAATTTAAATGTGAAGATAAATGGACGCCTCCTATTGTCTATGGCAATCAAAAAATTATAGATAAATTAAACTATAGAAAATTAACCGATGATGAATAGAATTCATTAACAAAAGTTTGTAGAATATCCTTGGCCCGACCAAAATGGGTCTAGTGTGCCATAACTAGAGATAATTTTTTGAAAAATAATAGGAACGTTTTTCAGGTTATTATTGCAAAAATGTGAACCCTGATTGTTAATGGTGAATCTTGGTAAACCAAACCTACTGAAAATCTATGATCCCACAAAATCAACAATTAATCAAGAATTATCTTTCCTAGTAGTCATTTCTTCCACCCATTTAAAGTTATAGTCAATATCCAATATGATGTATACAAAGACAAATGAATTTGGAAAAGTCCCCATGAAGTCAATACCCCAATCATCAAAGATCTCATAAAATAACATGGGTTGTTGGGGTATTTCATTCTTCTTGGAGATATTACCTATGAAATTAAATCATGTTCATGACTTAAAAAATTAATGGGAATCATTATACAATTTTTCTAATAAATTACTGAGTTAAGGACCTTTAGTGGTGTACGTTGAGAGCCAAAGTGTGCCAGAATCATAAATTAGAGGTGAAATCATGGTTGGGGGCACACTAATAAACATCATGGTCACTAAATTTTTTTCATAAGTATGGTCTATCCCAAATTTACCATTGTGAATCATTCTTAAGACTTTGGGATTTTTAAGTGCTAAAATATATGGGGACACTAGATGTTGCTAAAAATTTCACAATGTCCACATACTAAGGGGTAAGGTCCACTAAAAAACAAAGGTGATCATCAAGGAAGAATTATCCAATGGGGTGGGATGATTCAACTTGGTGGTACAATGGTTGGCAAATCCTAATAATATAGTCAACTACCACATTTTCCATCCCTATATTATCTAGAATATCTTGGTCAAAATCTTGGAGGAGTAGTTTCCACTGTATGAGCCTAGGTCTAGCTTTGGGTTTATTAAGGAGAAACTAAAGGGTAGAGTGATCAGAAAACAAAATTACTTTTTACCTAGTAAGATATTAGAGAAATGTTTTCAAGTAAAACACAATATAAATAAGTTCTTTTTTAGTAGTCATGTAGTTTTCCTAGGTAGATTCAAGGGTATGTGAGGCATAAACCATGACATAAGGATCCCACTCAACCCTTTATGATAAAACTACTTAAGCTTATAATTTTGGGGCATCACACATATTTTAAAGGGGAGATACCACCTTGGTGGTTGGATGATTGGAGATTACATGAGACTCAATTTTAGTTAATTAAAATTTTCCTTACATTTTTTATCAAAAAAACTCAGAATCTTTTTGTAATAATGAAGATAAGGGATGTGTGATCTTACTAAATTCTTTAATGAATCAGCGGTAAAAACCAACATGATCCTTGGAATATATCACCTCAAGAACAAATTTTGGAAAAGGAAGGAAGTGAATTATTTTAATTTTTTATTTATAAACTTTAATTTCATTACTCAACGTAACATGTAAACAAACTATCCCCTGCTCTACAATGAAATGAAATTTATCATAATTTAATATGATATATTTTTTAATGAAATGAAAAAGGAAAGAACCTTGGTGTTACAAAAAATCATCAAAGGAAGATCCATAAATTATGAAATAATCTATAAAAACTTTCATACATGTATCAAGGTACTCATAAAATATACTAAACATAAAACACTAAAAAGTATCAAGATAATTTCATAGATCAAATGGAATCCTCCTATATGAAAATGTGATGAATATACTGGTAAATATTATCTTTTATTGATCCTTAAGGGATATATAGATTTTCAAATAACCTGAATAACCATCAAGTAAATAATAATGGGACCTACCAACCAACCTTTCAAACATTTGGTCAATAAAAGGTAGAAAAAATGATCATTTTTGTGGCTTTATTTAGTTGACGGTATTTAATGTAGACTTTCCAACTATTTTTCATAGGTGTTAGAACCAATTCATTCCTTTCATTTGAAAATATCATTATTCTAGTTTTTTATCCATAATTTACACTAGCCTAAACCATTTACTATCAGATATGGGATATATGATCCCAACAATAAGTAATTTACTCACTTTTAATTTTATAACTTCAAGGAGGGTGGGATTTAAATGGTGTTGGGTTTTCCTTATGAGCATAGCCTCATCATCTAAAAGTATATGGTTCATGAAAATAGATGATATAATCCTAATAATATCTACAAATTCCCATCTTATCACCTTTTTTATACAGTCTAAAAAGGTATATTAGTTTTGATTTATTCTATGGACTAAGGTTGTTGTCAATAATGATGGGTAATTGGTAAATTACCTCAAGATTCACATATTTTAAATTATATAGAAGTAGTTTTAATGGAAATAATGGTGGATTTTAGATTAAGGTAAGGGATTTAGGGGGGAGGTCTATGAAACTATCTATCTTCTCATGTTTATTCTCTATGGAAAGAGAATTAATGGAAATGATATTTTTAGAATCATTGATGGTCATGGGTACCTCAGAATGAACACAGCCATCAATTAAAACACAAAAATCAAACTCTTCCAAATCTACACAACACTTGAAAAATAAATTACCACCCAAACCATAAAATATTGTAGAAGAAGGAGATTAATCATAGTATGGGTTGAGTATATTATGTTTTATATGAGTGTTGTTAGATATAACTTCCATCAAATAGATAGGAATAGTAAATTTATCTTCAATAGGTTGTTTCATAGCATTAAGGATATTAAAACATACCTTTACTCCCCCAAGGTCCATAGACAGCATACCATTGTGAATGTTTATGATTTTATTTTACATTTTAAGGAAAGGACGTACAATTATTAGAGGATCATGTCCTTGGTTTTGAGTATCTTTCATCTCAAGAATATAAATTTCTACAGGGAATATGAGATTATTTACTCTCATGAGGACGAACTCAATCACATGTATTGGGTGTCTTATTTTATGTTTAGAAATCTTCACAATGATTCCCCTTGGTTCATGCTCTCCAACCTAAAAATAATTATACATATAATGATCCATCACATTAATCAAAGAACATAAATCAAGAATCACATCAGAAAAAGTATCTCATATGATGCATGGTACTATAAAAGTAATTGTATCCTTGCATTTGGTTAGCATCACTAGTTGTATCATGGATGAGACATTACCTCCAAGGTTGAATCTCTCATTCCCCTTCAGTCACCATATATGGGTGAAAAATTATTTAAGACATTTTTAATAGTGGGGAATTTATTTAATTACATCCAAGAGAGGAATGTTAACTTTTACCTTTTTAAATGTATCCATTTTCAATTTTTCAATTTCATTATCAAACTTTTTCTTAGATTTAGACCATATTTAGGGAAAGGTAAGAGTAATGTATTTTTTAACGGAATCATAAATGGTAACTTTTTTAACCTTTTTTATTCACTTTAATATTTTGATGGTATAGAAATAGAGTTTTCAATAGGAGGAAATACCTCTTATATAGAATCATTGGAAGGAAAATATTTATTTACCACTATGAAGTGTAATATCACATACATTACCTTTTAATTAGGATTGGAAATAGGTTGGAATGGTATTTTTCTATAACCTTTCATCTTTATCTCACCAATGGTGTTTTCTTATTGTCTCACCTGAGTTCATAGGTCTTCAATAGTTGATTGTGTATTCTATTAGAACTGCAGGTTCTAGATTACCATTTTCTTCACTATGTCCCTGAGGCATGGTTAATATTTGATAGGAGGATAATTACTTAAATATGGTGGAGGATAAGAAGGTTTCATACCTTTTCCTTTTTTATACCAATTCCGTTTGTGGTAGCTTGAGTTTCCTCCTTATTAATATTCTGGTTGTGCTTTCCACCCTGGTTTGTATTTTTCCTGAATGATTCTTAATTTAAGGGTTTTTTTATTAAAATGGATTCCTAGTAAATAATTTTTCACAAGACTCATATGAATCTTGATGTTTGGGGAACTAATCATAGAAATGAGTGTGATTATAACAAATACCACAATGCAATGGAATGGGTGGAGAGTGTGAACTACCATGAGTTTGAGCTAGTTATCTTAGAAGGGTATGTATTTTATCAAGTTTATTATCTATATTTTTTTCTATTGATGAATGAATTATCTCATGAAATATTTAAGTGGGTTAAATTTCTCTTATGTTTTTTTTTTAATTTTAAGCCATGTTGGATAATAATTCACAAGCAGGGTTAGGTGTTTTATCCACTATGGAATCACCATCTTCAACATCAATCATGAAAAAATATATGGGGAAAAGTCCCACATATAACTACTCAATTAAAAATTGTTCACTAACTTGGTGGGGTTGAATCTTGAGAAAATAATTTTAAATCTCTCCTGATATTCATGAAGTTTCTCTCCTTGTGATTTTATAATTCCATGCATTTTTTCTAATGGATACACTTCAAGATGAAGGGATGAAATTCTCAACAAAGAGTAATTTAAGATCATTCCAACCCCCAATTGTGTTAGGAACATAGTATATCTAGCCTTCAACTACACCATCAAGTGATAAAGGGAAGGAATTAAACATTATGATATATTTAGAAACATTTTTTGGTTTCATGGTGGAGCATAATATGTGAAACTCCTTTAGATGTTTGTGAGGGTCCTCCCCAGGAAGACCATGGAATTTATAAAGGAGGTGGATGATTCTCAATCACAGCACAAATTTGGATGCTTTCTCAATGTATTTTATGTATATAGGTTGCTAATCCATATCAGGGGTGGACATTTATTTTAATGACTAGTTATTTACATCCATTTTTTAGGGATTTTATTAGGTTCAATTTTATATTGGCTTAGGACCACTGAGGTTCCACAAGGGTTTCCTTATCATTTAGTGACTATCCTAATATAGAAGACCTAATGTGTGAGTAAAAAGTATTTTCAATTTATAGGTATATTTTAACCTTATTTTCATTTCCTGGTCAGTTTGTGAAAAAATGGCATCAAAATTTTCCCTTGTTTTCTTAATTAAAGATAATATAAATGAAAAGAAAACTTAAAAAATGAAAATGAACTAGACTAGAAAATATAGAGATAAAATACAAGAATAAAGATAAAGAGTGAGAGATATAAACACAACAAAACAAAAAAAACAAAAAAACAACAAAAAAGAAAATGAATGGAATAATTAAAAGGTAATAAAATATAACTACAAAAGAAATTAAAATGAAAAAAATGATCTTAGATCCCTATAAATGGTTCCAAATTTTGATCACGTTGTAAAGAGTATAAAATTAAATGTTTAAATTTTTACTATAATTTCTACAGTATATCAAGAACCCTATTTCTTCGCTCGATGGAGAATTAGATCATTAATTTAAGTTGATCATTTTTTATGAAATATAAGATTGGATGAAAATTTTGGGAGATTTATTATTTTAAAACAAAAATTGAATCTATTTTAATAATTAAGAGAAAATTGTTGGAGAAATCATGATCAACCTAGGTGAGTGCCCCTTGATTCTCAAAAATCATCACTCTCAAGGTAAATGGTAATGATCAATGATTCTTTGATTTATACATAATGAAACCAGTATGGTATGTGAGTTCCAACTAGGTTGACAACTAGGATTTAATCCATAACACCATGTTACTTGATTTAAAGTAATTATTGATCCCTTTTTATCATCCTAATATTATAACTTTTTTTGGGGGGTTTTGGTGACTTTGGAGAAATTTTGGAAGTTTTGGGGACTATGAAATGTCGATGCATGGGTAAGTAAAACTGTGTGGTTTGGCCCAACAAACTGTTCACCCAATGTTGGTGCTCTGGAGGTGGGTATATGGTGTGTCCAAACCATGCGGCCTCACCCTTAAAACCATGAACCCTTAGAAAAAGTTATTTTTAGGTTTGGTGCATGGTTAGTTTAACCATGTAGCCAAACAATGCACCCTTTCCAGAATCCTAGTAAGGTTACATGGTTTGGGTGCATGGTTAATACTAACCATGCAGGCCAACCTATAACACCCCAAACATTTTATGGTATATTTATCTTAAATACATTCTATTAGTTAGTTATAATATATTGCATGAATCACTAAGTCTCTATGAAACAACACTTGGTTATTTATAGAATTAATTCATAACCTAGCCACTAAACATAAATTTGTCACATCTGTGTTTTGAATTTCAAAAAACAGTCATATGTGGCTGTGATTAGTAAGTTATTTCTGATATAACCAAGTTGCTTTTATAATGAATAGTAACATACCCTTAAGAATATTAATATGAACTTTATTAATATTAATTCATATTATTATTTTATTCTATTAAGTTTATAAGGTAATGAGATGTTCATTAATTTTTCTAGGTGTTAAAAAATGAGTTATAGATTTAAAATTTTTATTTTTGAATAAATTATTATTTTAATTAAAAATTGAATTAATAATATTTAAAAATTTATTTTCAAAAAATGGATTTCATTTTTTAATTCTACACGTCGAAAACTAGTTAGGCTGATTTTTTGGTATTTTTCTAATATACATGAATTTTTTGTGAATAGTAAAAATATAGTTTTGAGTTTTCGGTATGTTTAATAACATAATAATGATTTAATAATTAATATTAAATTCTGGTTGACTTTTTTATAGTAATATATGACACGATGTGTCTCAATTGGATAAAACCATGGGAAAACACCATGGGAAATCCCATAGTTTTTCAAAAAACACTATTGAGGTGTCCTTTAAAATTAATAAAAAACTCCCTCTCATTTACTATAAATACCCACTCATTACATCGTTTTCATTCAGTAAAACCTCATTATTCTTTAATTTCTGGTATTTTTACCTCCCTATGAGTCCTCCCAAGGTGTCCTCAATCTCCCAAGGTCCTAACCATTGGGTTTTAGGAGTTACTCTACAAGGTAAGGGAATCCACCACCCTTCTCTTTTTAAAGCTTTCATTTTATGTTATTCTCTTTTATTTTCAATTGGGTTATGTTGGGATATATAATTACATATCCACCTTTCCTTCCATATTATGTAATAATGACGAGATATCTCTTTTCTCTCATAAAAATATTTTATGAGTTTTTAAGTGGCGTTGTTAGGCTGCTAAATTTTTGTGAGGGATTTCTCAACTTTTCTTTTATTTTGAGTTCCTTTATTTTCCTTTTCTTTCCTCATATCCCTCGATAAAAATGATATGATAATTCCATTACCTTAAATGAACTGGAATATTATTATTCTAATGAAATATTTCATCATCATCTCTCGTTTTCCCCCTCATCTTATACTAAAAATGAAAACACCACCTGAGATGTGTTAATTTATCACATTCAAGGACGATGGGTTCTCAATTTTTATTACCATCTTCAATTATGGTCATGAAATAATTTTTATGGTTGAACCAGATAATAATATATTAATTTAATCTTATTTTATGTTCTTTAATCCTTAAACACTCCTAATATAAAATAATAATACAAAACAAGTTCATTATGCACAAAACTGCCAAGTTAATCCTAGTGTTTATCATTGTCTTTTATCAAACAAGTCATCCTCATGGTATGTAACCCAAAATCATTATAAGATAATTTATTTATCTTAAATTTCACTAATAATGTATATTAACAATTCTGGATTCTTAACCAAATTACAAACAAACTTCCATTCATGAATACAAGTAAATCGATCATGAAAACCAAGGAAGAAAATGCTTCTGAAACAATAAAACTGAACCTCTTAGACCCATCAAAAAGGAAATTAATGAACCTGATAAAGTTAAAATAAATAAATTACATGTATATTAGGTTCTTTAATTATTAATTAATGAAGATAAATTTGATTATTCAGGTCATTAATATCAATCAAAGAACACTTTTATACATAAGGTAAGGGGTTTCTCATCTCACTTTTATTTCTGTGAGATTTCAATTGTTTGCCACTTATTTCTTTAATGTGGTGTATTGTGTACTTAAATTTGATATATATTATCATTATTCTATTTATATTCATGTTATTATATGATTAATTTTGTAGTTATTAACTTTTGTTCATATGACTCAATTGATTACAATGTGGTAAGGGACTTTCTCTCAATTTCCATTTCATTGAGACTTACTTGGTATTGTGCACCTAATCTTTATTATGTGGTGTATCCAATTCCCATTTGAAATAATTTTTCATTTGAAATTGTAAATATATTATATATCCATATTCTGGTTTCATGTATATGATTATTTTCTTAAGCTTTATATCCTTTTACATATGGTGTTTATTTGGAATGTTGTTTAAACTATGGAAATATTGATGAATCTATATCCTATACTCTATATAGATATTAAGAAGGAATATTTTACTTGTATTAAATCTATTTATAAATAATTATTTGTACTTTTTATGATGGTAGGGTCCGACTATAGCCCCTCGAGGCATCAACAGATCTCATGAGACAAATTAGTTGGTGACAAACACTTTGAGTCTGTTTCCCAAAATCAGACGGGTTTCTACCCACAGACTTAAACCATTTCGACGGTATGGTGGTATCATGTTCCAGATACATGATTCCCAATTAATAATCATATCTATTTATTCATTTTCATTTATTACTATCCATGAGGTTTTCACTATGAAAAAATCTATGGATGTAGTTTCATTCTCAATTTATTAATGGCGTTTGTTTTTCATTTATTCACCATGCCATAATGAATGTGCCAAATTGTTTATGATTCAGTTTTTTTATTAATTCTTCCACTATTTTTAAACCTTACTGAGAATTTGATCTCAGCCCTTTCAGGTTTTTATCTTCAACATGTTATGAGGAGGAGACCATTTATTGAGTTCTTGTGGATACCGTTTTTAGTTTTTATTTATGTGTTCTATTTTTTTACCTTTCTCAATGTAATATGAGTTATATGTATGTATCTAGTTCCTTCAAGAATAATAAACTAATTTTTCCTTCGGTATTTCATTAATTTTAATCACGTCAATGTAATAAGTAATGCACTGGATCTGGGATTCTAGGGTCAGGGTGTTACACAACCAGTAAATTGTGCACATGGGTTTTTAATCCCCTAAAAATTTTAATTAAAATATTGGGACCCCTAGTTTAACCACTAATCAACCCCATTTTACCCTAATTATTTTACTTGAATTTTAGAGGCTCTGTAGAGGACTACTTAACTCCAAAAACCACTTCTCTTTCGAATCAAAGTTTTGGTGGAAGAACTTGATCCCTCTATGGTATGTGATTTGTCCCTTGATTTGTATTTTCTCTCTCCTATCGTTATCTCAATTTTGAGAGTAATGAATGCTCAAATTTTTAAAGTATTATAAATTTTTTTATGGATATTGTTTTTATGGTCATTGATTTTAGGTATTAATTCTATATCATATTCACTTTAATCTCTCCATTGGTGTTTCCAGTTGTGGGTGTTTATTTTATTTGATCATGTGATTAAAGGTATGTGGTTTCATAATGATTTACCCTAAAATTGAAATCCCATATTTCTTGATTGAATTAAAATGATTTTTCAATTGATTTATAAAGCCTTTACTTGATCTGATTTGATGTTTTATTTAAAAAGGGCATGGAAATTGGGAAAAACCCACAATTTCAATGGCATTGACATTTTGGGGAACATTTGGAGAAAAAAATGAACTCGAATAAAAGATCATTTTAAAGGAAAGTATTTTATGAAAACTCGTGATTTTTTTTCAAATTAAAAAGTTGTGTTGAACTTGAAATTGGTTATTTGAACTATGAATAATGAATATATTTGAAATTATTGATTTTCCTATGATTGATTGGTTTATTGAATCACATGTTAGCCTAGAATTGTAATGATGGTGAAAACACTAACTAAACCTTGTTTAACATGATTATCCTTGATGGGGTTTCGATTGATTAGTCTCATTATCCTGATCCTTGGGGATATGTGCACACATACTTGATCCATGATCAGTGATTGAGTAGTGTAGGGATCCAAGATCCTAAAAATAATGTAACTCAATGAATATAACAATGGTTATATGATTTATTGACTTTATTATACATTTAATTGTTTAAAGAACTATTTTATTCATGAAAAAAATTTATATAAATTGTTCATTTAAGCCTATTTTGATACATCTATCATATTTTAACATGAAAGCATGATTTGATTTGAAATATGTAAATGAATTGGCATGCCTTATTTTATTTAAATTAAAATCATAAATGGTTTAATTATTATGGAATTGATTATGGAACACTTGGTGAGACCCTACTTGTATATTTAGCTAACACCCTACCTTTTCCTTTGGGCATTTATAGATATTCTTATTCCAAGTCTGGGGAAATGTAAAGGGTCACTTGGATGTTATAACAACACTTCTCTTTATTACACATTAATATATGATTTATTACATAATATTACACTTAATACAACCCATAATATCAAGAATTATAGTGTATTTTGTAATTAGGTACATTATATAACAACTTAAAATAGTAAAAACATTATCTTTATTGAAACCTTCCATAACATGCTCATATTATTCCTTCATAATTAAAACCGCATGGGATAAATTGGGACATATATAAGAAAGTGGTGAGCTATAAATTCTAGAAAGGGAATAAAAATGGCATAAAATGTATAAATTAAAAAAATTTAGACAATAGGAATATCAATGGGACATAAAAAGGGTGATAATCAAAAACATGAATAATAATACATGATATAGCATGATAATATAAAGGCAACATGGTAAATGTGGAAACAAATTAATACATTAAATCATAAACATAGGTAAAAGATAATTGTCAAGACATATTGATGTAAAAAGTCCCATAAAGGGATCATTTTCACTCCCAATACCAACATGAAATCTCATGAGACAAAACATTACCCAATTCATTGGATCACTATATAATATTGGGCACACCCATCACATTAATTTCTTTCTCAAGCTTAAGTGTGCCACATAGATCATGCCACAAGTATTCATTCATCATAATATTTTATTCCATGATAAATGGGTGCATAATAAATATATATAATTTCAAAATAAATAACTATAAGTGCATAAATATGAACACCCTTGATAGTAAATGGGTATGGTATTCACTACATAATTGTTTTGTCATGGAAAATCATGATGAAATTTCGAAAGCATAACATAATAACTTATAGATTCATAAAATGAGTTGATGATAGATAAAGGGGTCTCCCATAATTTGTAATTCAAATGGAAAGTAATAAGTACATGGAAAAACATGTCCTAAAAATAATAATTGGAAGTATAAGCCATAATATAATGAAGAAACTTGAATAAATATGAGAAGTAAAAGAACCCCTTCCTTGAGAGTGTGACTTAAAATTCTTATAAGGAGCTTATCGATATATTGGGGGAATATTGGGAAGATTATAGAGAGTGGAGGCAAGATTAAGGATCTCATACAATTATTTTGAGTGAATAAAAATGGGGGCTTTGGTGGGTTTATATATGAAATGAGTGGGGAATTATTTATCATTTCACAAACATAGGTTTTGGACTCTATATAATAAAATAACAAAATCCACAAACCTTCACATGTTTTTTTCACATTATTTCTTCCAAATAGGGGTTTTTTCATTATTTTATAAGGCTAAGGGCCTAAATTAATAAAACAATACACTTGATTATGTGGAAGTGAGTCATACTCTTAAATAAATGGTTTTAAAACATTAAAATATATTAATGGTTTTGGAGGATTCAAAAAGGATTTATTAAATTAATAAAATAAACATAAAACCACATTATTTTAAAAATAAAACATATATTTGTCCATGGATACCATTTATAGTATTTATTACATCACTTTTGGGTCATTATGATGTCATAATACACACCGTAAATTTATACCGTATTTAATTTTTACCTAAAAATTCAACTATCATAGAAAATTAAGAAAAATTATCCATTGGAAAATTTAGATATTCTAATTTCAAAAATAATATTTATTTTATAAAAATAATTTTCAAAATATGTTAATTTTAACTTTTACAATAAGAATTGATATTTATTGAGAAAGTTGGGATTTTTTACAATAACAGTTTTCAAACCCTTATAAAAATTACATTTGACTTCATAAAAATTATATGGTAATTTATATTTAATAAAAATTATTTAATTATAATGTTTTATTAAAATATTATTTATTTAAAAAATCAATTAATTCATAAAAATAAACTTCCTAATTAAAATCGAATACCAATTAAAAATACAATTTGTGTTTTATTGTATAAAAATAAAAATCATTTATAAATTATGATAAGAAGTAAATATAAACATTAATCTATAGAAAGTACAATATAAATTTTCATATTATTCTGGTCTTGATACATATACCTTTAATACCCAAGAAAATTCCCTAAGAGTAAGGTGCATGATGGTGAGACTTTCATGGGGTGGTTCGTCGTACATGGTTTGGGTCGTGATCTCAATGAGCTTGAACTTATCTCCTAAATGATTTCACTCATGCTTAACTTGATGGATATCAACTTGGGATTGGTTAAGGGAAAATCCCATAGATTCTATCTCCCTTGTAATCTCTATTAAATGGGATGTATAGGGTATGATCCTACTAGTTGAGTCCATCACTTCCTTTTTCTATGTCAATTGGATTTATCAAAACCCTATATTTATACTAATCATATGATCACTGTTCAATGGCTATATTATCAATGTTAAATATGATTAATAGTATTTTAAATTCGATAGGATAAAATAAAAACAAATAAGTGCATGTTTTTTCAATAATCATAATACATAATAAGACATTTAATTAAATTTCAAGGTGGTTTTATTTAATAATGTTTGGTTCGTTACAATCTTCCCCCCTTTAGAAATTTCACCCTCAAAATTTTCATGTCCTACACTCAAATAGATGAGGGTGATTTTGTTTCATCATATCCTCTATTTCCCACATCACTTCATCAAACTTTTGGTTTCTCCACAACACTTTGACTAGGTTCATGGTCTTATTTTATATAACTTTGTCTCTATGATATAATATTTTCACCGACTACTCTTATTGGGAAATATCATTCTCCAATGGTACCACATCTGGATTGAGTACATATGTTAGGTCTGGTATGTACTTATTCAAGAGGGATACATGGAATACATCATGTAATCAAGATTTGTTTGGTGGGAGTTCTAGTCGATAGACCACTACTATGATGTGATCAAGGATCTCAAAGGTACCAATGTATCCTGGACTAAGCTTTCACTTCTTCTCAAATCTTATGGCCTTATTCTATAGATATATGTGGAAGAATAACATATTTCCAACATAAAACTATATGTATTATCACTAACTATCAGCATAGATCTCTTGTTTACTCTAAGAATCCTTGATGTGTTGCTGGATGGTCTTGACCTTTTCTGCCATTTCCTTAACCATTTCAGGACCTAGAAGTTTGTGTTCCAAAAATTTATCCCAACGTATAGGTTCTCTACACCTATTCCCATAGAGGGTTTTGTAGGGAGCCATTTTTATTAATGATTGGAAACTGTTATTATATGAGAGCACGACTAAAGGAAGATATTGATCTCATCCTCCTTTGAAGTCAATTGAGAAACATATAAACATTTCCTCAAGTTTCTAGATAGTCTGCTCAGATTGTCCATCAATTTGAGGGTGATAATTCATGCGGAATTTCGACTTAATATTTATATCATTTTGTATAATCTTCTAGAACATGGAGGTAAATCTTAGATCTTGATCATATACTATCAATAGTGGGGTTTTGTACACCCTCACCAGTTCTCTATTGTATATCCTTAAAAATTTATTGCGTGATAAATCCTCTTGAAAAGAAATGAACTATGTAGTCTTTGTAAGACGATACACCACAATCCAGATAGAATTATTTACTCTTGATGTATTTGGAGGATTAGTGAAAAAATTTATTGTGATGTTTTCCCATTTCCATATAGGTATGGGTAATATTTTTATCATCCCCTTTGATTTTTTCCTTTCTTCCTTCACTTGCTAACACAAAAAATATATCTTAGTGTATATTTCATGTTCTCCTTCTTCATATTATCCCACCAATAGTTCTATCAGATATCCCAATAAATATTTTTACTTCTTGGATGGATGGAGAAGTTTGAGATATGTGAATCATCCAACAACTCCTTTAATTTAGGATTTGATGCTACACATAGTCATGACCTAATTCTCAAAACTCTTTCTTCATTAACATTAAACTCCTTGGATTTCACTTTTCAAAAAAATTCAAATTTCTTCTAAATTCCCACATAATATCTTTGATAATCCTTTATCTTCTTAAGAATGGATGGTTGAGAAATGATTTGTGAAAGTATTGATGATGTTTCTTTATTTTTTATTATCATATCCATTATTTTCAAATATAAGAAGACCATATCCTTCTTAATTATTATAAATGATAGAATTTTTGTATTATTTATACTTATAGTGTCTTCTACGTTATTCTATTTTTCACGATGGTAGTGGATTGAGAAGTCATAGACTCTGATCCTCTCTAGCCATCTTTTTTGGAACATATTCAGCTCTTTCTATGGGAATATATACTTGAAGCTTTTATGATCTATATATATTTCACACTTCTCCCCCAAGAGATTATTTCACCAAATTTTCAAAGATAAGATCATTGCATATGACTTCAGATCATGTGTTGGGTAGTTCTGTTTGTCAAAATTTCAACTTCCTTGAAGAATATTCTATCACTTTGTCATTTTTCATTAACACAGAACCCAATCCCTTATTTTAAGAATATTTTAATAACAAGAAAAGTTATTCTCTTGTGGGTTGTGTGAGTACAGGTACAGTGATAAGCCTTATTTTAAACTCTATAAATCTCTCTTCTCATTCATCATTCCAAGAAAAATTGTCTCCATTACGAGTTATCTTTGTTAGAGGGTTTGAAAATTGTGAGAAATTTCTCACAAATCAACAATAGTACCCAGTTAATCCAAGGAAAATATGGATATCTATCTTTCATTTTGACCTCAACCATCCTTTAATTAATTTTTTCTTTGAATGGTTCACATATATCCCATTTTTATGATGATATGACCCAATAATGGGACTTCTTTCAACCAGAACTAACATTTTCTGTACTTTGAAAAAATATTCTCCTTTATCAAGGTCTTTAACATAGTTCTTAGATGCTCCTCATGCTCCTCTTTAATTTTGGAGTATATTAAAAATATCACCTACAAAGACTACCACAGATTAGTTGTGGTAAACTCTAAAGACTATTCTTGAATTACATGAATATTTATGGATTATTAGTGAGTCTGAATGGAATTACTATGAACTCATAGTGCCTGTACCTTGTATGAAAATCAGTCTTGGGGATATCATTCTTCTTAACCCTAACTTGGTAATTTCTTGACCACAAATCCACCATGGAGGTGTATTGTGCTCCACATAGATGATCAAACAAGTCATCAATTTGTGGTATAAATACTTGTTTTTTATCATGATCTTGTTGAGATCATGATAATCAATGAAAAGGTGAATTTACCCATCCTTCTTCTTGATGAATAGGACTGGTGCACCCTAAGGTGAATCACTTGGACGTATAAACCCTATATCCAGATTCTCCTATAGTTATTTATTCAGCTCCTCAAATTTCACAACAGTCATTCTATACGGAGTCTTGGATAATGGAAACACCTTAAGTATAAGATCAATTGAAAATTCAACCTCTTGGACATGAGTAAGACTAGAAATTCATCATGATGGAATAATTTCCCCATTTTTTATTTTCACTTACACTTCTACTTATATGATTTTTAGCATTGTTTGAATAGTTATACTAAACTTCTGTGATATTAAGTAATTTTTAGAACCAGAATCAAAAAGTACATTAACTATTCTTGAATTAATAGTTAGTGTACATATCACCACATTGTTTTCAGGATGCAACTCAATGGTTTTAATGGAGAAATATCACCCTTATTTCCTTAGAGGTTGTTGGTAGTCTGTGAAAACCCTTGGCTTAGTGAATTAGTTTGCAAAGTGCATTGGTTTCTTGCAGTTGAAGCAATGAATAGTGCGTTGAGAGTTAACTAGATCATTCCTTTCCTCCATCACATTAGTGGGTTTCACCTATTAAAAATCACTAGCAAGTTTCCCTTCCTTCCCGCACCTAAATAATTTCCTCATCCCCCTTAGGAAATTTTCAAGGTTCTTCTTTCCACACCTTTTACAAGTGGGATGTTGAAATTTCTTAGCACCATTATATTTCTCCATCAGAACATCAGAATTAAACTAAACTTTCTACTTAATTTCCCCATGTTTCCCTTGATATTATTTGATCTTTATCTTGAATTTGAGAACGCATTGGACAATTTCCTCATAGCTATCAAAGTCTCAAATCAATAGGTATTTTCATAGACTAGGTTTTAGTCCACCAAATAAGCATTCAACCTTGAATTAGAGGGTAATGAAAAATTTATATGTGTATCATGAAAGTATTTTGAAGTTTTCCTCATACACCCTAATAGATTTATTATCTTTTTTCTTAAGTGAAAGGAAATCCCTTTCCATTTTAAGTCAAAGAGTGTGAGGAAAATAGTTATCAATGAACATTTTCTAGAATTCCTTCCACCCCGTCGCTTTGATATCTTCATCAGGCTTCGTATTATTGATAAATTTACACCACTGATCATTTTATCCCTCTATATGATAAAAATCTAGTATAACCTTATCTTTCTCATAACATTTAATGATAGAGAAGATATTCTCAATGGAGTTGATCCATTGTTCCGTGATTAAGGGATCGAATGATCCATTGAAATTTAGGGGCCTTTATTATATAAATATCTCAATTGTATCTTATTCTTTATTATGGGGATTTGGGAACACCTTCTTATCTAGGTTTATATTTAGAAACTAATATGTTTGAGAGAGTATCATCAAAAAAAAATTGATTGCTGCTCTCATCGAGTTGAGCATCTCATTGGGGCAGTCATCACATTTTCCATCACATTGATTATTTACCTAATTCCTCCTATTTCATGCCATTTTCTAGAATAAAGAGAAAATTAGGGATATGTATTTTTAAACTATTAAACATATAAATAGTAATCAAATTAAATTAAATATATGACTTATAAATTACATGTATTTCCTTAACTTGTGAATTTATAGGCTTTAATCAAAATTATCCATGATATATTTCCTAAAATATATTATTATGGGTATTTTTATTCCCTTAATAATGGTTCATAATGAGATTTGAATTTTCCAAAGCATATCCCCTGGGAGTGTCAAATTAGGTGTGCATCAAGGCTTATTTTTGTGCACCAGTTCCCTATCAATTCTAGCTCAAAGTGGTGTTTTCTGGTTTTAACCCTATGTACATCTGTACCAAATCCACATCCACTTGTAGTATCCTAACACAGATGTATTTTCTTGATAAATCACTTATATTATACTTACCAAAATATAGGAATGTTTTCTTATACTTTTTCTTATTCCTAAGGATTTCACTATAGTTTTCTAATCCTAATCCCAAAAATAACTAAATTGTTCCTCTGATGCCAACTATAACAACTCTACTCTTTATTAAACATTAATACCTGATTTATTACGTAATATTACACTTAATATAACCTATAATATTGAGAATTTCAGCGTATTTGGGAATTTGGTACATTACATAACAACTTAAAATGGTAAAAACATCATCTTTATTGAAAACTTCCTTAACATGCTCATATTATTCCTTCGTACTTAAAATTACATGGGATAACCTAGGGACATACATTAGAAAGGGGTGAGCTATCAAGCCCAGTAAGGGAATAAATATGGAATAACATGAATAAATTAATACATGTTGGAAAATATTTATATCAATGGGACATAAAAGGGGTGATAATAATAAACGTGAATAATAATACATGATATAGCATGATAACATAAATATAAATGGGAAATGTGGAAACAAATTAAAAAATTACATCATAAACATATGTCAAGGATAAATGCCAAGAAATCATGATGGAAAAAGTTACATAAAATAATCAGTTTCACTCCCTGTCCCAACACGATGTCTCATGAGACTAAACATTACCAAATGCATTCGAATGCTATATAATTTAAGGTGCACCCATCACATTCATTTCATTCTCATGCTTAACTGTGTCACATAGATCACACAACATGGATTAATTCAAAATAATATTTTATTTAAAGATAAAGTGGTGTGGAATAAATACATATAAGTTACAAATCAAGAAGTATAAGTGTATAAAGTTGAACACCCTTAATAAGAAATGGGTATGGTATTCACTACACAATTTTTTTGTTATAGAAAATCACGGTGAAATTTTGACAGCATAACAGTGTCACTTAAAGATTAATAAAATGGGTTTATGATAGAAAAAGGGTTATCTAATAATTTGTAACTAAAATGAACAATAATAGGTACATGGAAAACATTTCCCAATAATATTAAGTAGAAATAGAAGGCATAAGATAATGAAAAGACTTGAATAAAGATGGAAATGAAAAGAACCATACCTTAAGAGTGTGACTTAAAATTATTAGGAGGAGCTTATTGAGGGATTTAGGTCACCTTTTAGGGACTTTAGAGAGGTTATTACAGATTATTTATGTGGTCTAAGGGTTTTGAGTGAATATAAGTGGGAGATTGGGTGGGTTTATATAGGAAATTAGTGGGGAATTCTTTATCATTTCTCAAACAATAGTTTTGGACTCTATATAATAAAATAACCAAAAACCAGAAACCTTCCAATGGTTTTTTACCATGGTTTCTACCAAAAATGATTAGTTTAATTATTTTATAAGTCCAATGTCCAAACTTAATTAAATAATACCCTTACTGATTTGGAATTGAGCCATACTCTTAAATAAATGGTTTTAAAACCATAAAATATATTAATGGTTTTTTAAGAAAAAATAAAGTCTTTATAAATTAATAAAATAAACATAAAATCACATTATTTTAAAGGAAAAAACATATATTTAGTCGTGGATACCATTTATAGTATTCATTACATCACTTATGGTCATTATGATGTCATAATACACACCATATATTTATATTGTATTTAATTTTTACCCAAAAATTTGACTGTCTTAGAAAATTATGAAAAATTCATTATTGGATAATTTAGATGTTAGGTTTTAAAAAATAATATTAATTTTATCAAAATAATTTTATAAATATTTGAATTTTCACTTTTAAAATAATAATCGACATTTATAGAGAAATGTTAGGTTTTTTGACAATAACAGTTTTCAAACCCTTATAAAAATTACATTTGACTTCATAAAAATTATATGATAATTTATATTTAATAAAAATTATTGAATAATAATATTTTATTAAAATATTATTTATTCCAAAAATTCATTAGTTCATCAAAATATACATCTTAATTTAAATTTAATACCAATTAAAAATACAATTTTTGTTTTATTATACAAAAATAAAAAACATTTAAAAAGTAATTATAAAAAGTAAATTTAAATATTATTATATTGAAATTAAAATATAAATTTTCATATTATTATGGTCTTGATACATTTCATTTTACTACACCAACAAACTCTCAAAGAGTAAGGTTCTCAATGGTGGGACTTTCATGGGGTGGTTCGGCGTACATGGTTTGGGTCATGATCTCAATGAGCTTAAAGTTATACCATAAATGGCTTCACTCATGATTAAGTTATTGGATATAATATTGGGATTGGTCAAGGGTAAATCCCAGAGATGTTATCTCCCTCATAATCTCTGATAAATGGACTTCATAGGGTACGATCTCACTAGTTGAGGGCATCACTTCCTTTGTCCGTGTTAATTGGATTTATCAAAACCCTAAATTTACAATAATCATATGATCACTATTAAATGGCTATATTATCAACACTAAATATTCTTAACGGTATTTTCAATCCAATAAGATATAATAAAACCAAAAAAGTTCAGGTGTTTTCTATAACCATAATATATAATAAAACATTTAATTAAATTTAAAGGGGAATTTTATTTTTAAGTCTGGGTCATTACAGAGGTGGTGGGTGTACTTGATCCATGGGACTCTATAGTAATATTAGTGACATGTGGATCTATGGTCTAATTATTATACAAGGATTTTGATACTATGTCATGATGGATGTTGTGATTTCTTTTGGATAAGGTGTTACTTTAGGATGTTTATCTGTCTTCTTGTGGTACTTATCTCCTTGAGGATTATTTTTCATACTAAATGGTTATTGATTTTCCTTCTACTGCTTTATTGTACCATTTTTTTAAAAAAATTCTCTTTGATGTTTGATATGATTTTATGTGTTATTCATCAACCTTTGCGGATCAGGAATTCTCTTTGGGTTATGTTAGGACCGGATCGAGTATCAGTGTACCAAGGTATCTAAGATGGTTTGGGAAAACGTAGTATTAGAGGAGGTTAAGTTTCTTACCTTGATGTCGGTATATAGTCTGGGATGTCTTGGTATATAGTAGTTAATATTTTTGGGAGTTAAGGGGCAATTATGAGTGATTGTTTGACCATCTCTCATCGTTGTGAGTCTTAATTCACTATGGATATTTAGGGAAATGAGTCTTTGAGGAATAAATTGATCTGATTATAGTATTTTCCATAAATTCTATGTGAGCATTTTGAAATCCTAGAGTTTTGAATTCCCTTTTATGGAATTGATACTCTTATATCTCTTGATTGAGTGATTATCATAGTATCTTTTCTAATGTTTTTGTGTTACTTGTTGATTTTTTGTGACATCATACCTCTGAGAAGATTTTTGAATGGGCCATATTATGAAGATATTGTTGAACAATATCAAGTTAATCCTCTAGTTGACTAGAACCTTGTTGAGATAGTGGTGTGTATTGTCCAAGCTCTAGGATAGGTAGCTACACCTATTCCCATTTAATCTCCTATGGTGGAACCCTAAAGGGATGAATTTTTAGATCATTCCCAATATTTTATCCCATAGAAACCACCAAATTTACAAGGATCAAATGATCCTCAAGATTTAGAGGATTGTTTGAAAAAGGTTGAGTTGTTTTTTGAATTCTTGGAAATTTCTAATTCTATAAAATTGGAGTGTAGTAGGAGATGGTAGGATTTAATGGTTTTAGTAAAGAAACATAAATTCTTGGAATGAAAAGACTTTAGAGATATTATCATGGATCATTTTAGTCCATAATCCATGATTTTGGCAAAGTCTATGGAGTTTTTTATCCTCTGTCAAGGTGATATATCCATGAATCAGTATACGAATTGCTTTGTTTAACTTGTTCAATTCTCTCCCGAGGTAGTGAAGAATGAGAAACATAAGGCTCGTATATTTGAGATGGGTCTTAAATATTACATTTGATATCATATTTTCATATTGAATCTTACATCTTATGAGGATGTACTGGATAGATCATTGATGGATGAATTTGACTTAGCTAGTAAGTTAGGGTTGATGGTAGTTCCTCTTACTCCGAATAGTTCTTTTGTTAGTTCCTTTAACAGAAATAGAAAAATTGATGAGTCTCGTGGTGGTTTTTGGCAGTATACTTCATCTAAACTTCATGAAGTGTCTCGAAGAGGCCCATTGACTTTCTTCCAAAGTGGAAAGTTTGGGAATTCTAATTTATTTTTCAATGAGGCACCAAATATCAATGGTTCATTTGGTCACTCGGGCCACCTTCATAATTTATACCATATATTTTCTACTCCACATAGTGGTATGGGATCATTATCTCCTAAAAGTACTATGATGTAATTATATTCTTCAATAAATAATGGTTTCTACCCCCAATCATCTGGAACATAGCTTGTTCATGCAATGGAAGAGTTTCCAGAGGATGTTGATGCAGGTCTAGTGATAGTGAGAGGTATCATCACTATATATTCATCTTTAGTGAAAACTTTATTTGAAATTGATGCATCACACTCTTTTGAGCTGACTCTTATTATGAACATGTTAAACCTTTCTATAGAGCTTATGTATTATGTAATGGATATTATTCTCCCCTAAAAACAAATAGAGAGCATAGAATCTGATGCCCTGATTTCATTTTCTCCCGATCAGAGATTTAGCTCACTTAAAATTTTATGGTTCATAATAATAATAATATAGATGTCATTTTTTAGGATGGATTTGTTAATTTCTCATAAATCCTGGATCGACTGTTATCTTTGGTAGGTCTCATTTACTATGCCTGATGAGGTGTGTTGTGTTTTTAGGGAGAATAGGACCCAATGTCGAGTATATAAAGACCTTTTTTTAAATTTGGGTAGTATAATATCATTGTTTTATTTTGACTTGGATTGGGAATCTTTGAGTTGTGATCTCCATCTAGTTTTCATCAAGTTTCCCAATATATTTCCATTGGATTTTTCTAGTTTCCCACTGGTAAGGGAGGTAAAGCTCTCTATTCACTTGGTATCGGGCACCAAGACCATATATATTCCTTCTTACCATATGTAACTAGCTGAATTGAAAGATTTAAAAACTCGATTGGATGATTATATGGAAAAAATATTTATTCACCCAAGTTTTCCACCTTGGGTGAGGATCATGATTTTATAAATCAAGATGATGGAACACTTCTCCATTGTGTTGATTACCAAAAACTCAAACGAGTTAAAGTAAAAAAAATAAGTATTCATTTCCATGGATTGATGATTAATTTAACTATTTGAAAGGGGTAAAGTGGTTTTTGAAGATTTATCTTTGGTCTAGTTATCTCTAGTTGAGAATTAATGTGACGACCCGAACCCAGATGCCACTTAACGGGTGCCCCAAGCCCGATGGGCCACATATCCTCAAGCACATATTCTCGAACGCCATAGGTTTTTGACTAGAAACGAGGACCTAGGGTGTTTCTGTGGGAAGACTATTCCCTCATTAGCATAGTGTAGCACAATAGAAGAGATATAAATGAATAGTAAACAGTGGAAGCAATATAAATAAATAGCAGAAGTAAACTTATGCAATGGATAAACAAGAATAAAAATAATTGTATCATCTATAACAATAATGATGTAATTTCATGTCACTAGAAAACTGTAAAGCATGGATATAAGACAATATTCATAACATGTTCTATAAGCTAAAATAAAAACAAAGTCTACTCCAAGCATCCCAAGATCCTACTCAGTCATCTACTATCAAGCTCCATCCTATCAGCACACAATCAAGTATTGCAAGATGCATTCTTCCCTTTTTCAATACCTAAAACCATATAATCTACTCTGGGTACCAAACGGTGCTCAGAGAAGGTGTGAGATAAATCTTTGTGGGCCACCACTAATAGTTTCTATAACATCTGGTCCATGTAATGGAATATAACAGTGTGCAGGCATGCATATATAAAGTAAATAAAGAAGTGTAATATAACTAAATAACTATGTACCTACTTTATCCCTTGGCTGGTGTCTGAACATGTAACCAGTTCATTAATTAATCAATTACAATTTAATGTTAATAGGTCATGTGAGTAATATCCAACACTGACATCACCTCATGATAGTATAAGTAGTGAAGGTCCCAAGATGTAACAAGGCAACTGAACAATGATATCCAGTGAGGGAGTTCTAGGGTAAAAACCAAGGTAATGTAAACTCACAGAAAGCTAACTCAGTAGTATATGAGTCTAGCTAAGGGGTAAGAGTGTAATCCAAGGAGTGTAATCCAAGGTATTTTTACAATAAGGCTCCTACCGAGTCTAAGGTGATTGACCAAGGTAAAACGGGGCTAAACAAAGATAGGGCCCTATGGGATTTAACCATGGCACCTACTAGTCAATGCTAGATCTAAGGAGTGTGTCTGAGGTATCCTGTAAGAAGAAGGTACCCAATGGTAGTATATCAGGCATCTAAGTAATAGATAAGAACCAAAATTTAGGTGGGTATCAACCTAAGAAAACAGTATCCTTGAATCAGAATGGGGTTCTCATGACCCAAGGTATTCTCCTCTTAGAATCCAAGGTGATCACAAGTCATTCTATTCCTATTTTATATTGTAATCATATAATAATTCCTTTGGTTCAAGTCTTTCCTTCCATTAGTGTGTATAGGTCAAGTAGAGTTGAAACCATTGGTTCAAGCCTTGTCTTCCATTAGTGTGGATAGGCTAAGTAGCATTGAAACCATTTAATCAAGTATTAGTTAGACATTAATTCATAATCAATCATTAAGGTTCACTCTGATACCTTACATTAACATGGAAATGGGCGCTATGGACATGTAACCTTTATTCAATCTCTTTTAATAATGAAAATTTATATAATTAGTATACTTTTCATTTCACATTTCATATTTTACATTTAATAACATTTGTAAGAACTTGCCTTGGATAGGTCAAGTGGTGAGCATAAATGGTACTTTCATTATGCAATTATCATTAATAACAAGACATTTTTTATGAGGAGACTCATCTTTATTAAGGTCAAGTAAAGGCACACCCAAACGGTGGCTCAAACGTGCCGAAACACTAAAAACCCAAATATGGCATAGCCTTCGACATGAGGTGGATTGAGTTGTGGGTGAAACCACTAACAACTAATCACATATTTGGAAATAGAATAACCATAAGATTCTAACAAGTATAATCATGGCATGTTAATTTAAGAAATGTTTTCCAAAAAAACTAGTGGGCCCCACAAGAACATTCCAAAAACAACGAACTTTGGGGATGAGTTATAGAACACCCACCTTAAGGTTGTATGAATCCCCTCCTCCGGTATCATCCCTTGATTTACCTCGGATCGGAGTAGATATAAGAAAAGGTGAAAAACACTCACATGGAAATATCTAGGTCAAGAGTGAAAGAGAAGAAGAACGGATAAAGGGGACTCAGGTACTTACCGTTGCGCATCCAATGTGATGAACAGAAGCTCGATCGGATTTTGAATGAAGAAGATCTCTTGATTCCATGATTTGATATTCAAAAACCCCAAAATTGAGAGAGAAATAGGTCAATCCTGCAAAAACTCGGATTAGGGAGGAAGGGGGATTAATAGATCATTAATGGAATTTTAGAAATTTTACACAGGTTTTTATCTTGTGCATGGTTTTTCCTCACGGTTTGTCAAGACATATGCAAACCATGCGAGATTATTCTGCCCGAATCTGGGAAAAAGGGTGGTTCGCATGGTTAGGCTGCATGGCCATGCGCAAACCATGAAAGATTCCACTATCCAAAATAACACAAACTACATGGATAGTCAAACCGTGCACAAACTATGTGCAAACCATGCAACTTTTCCTGGGAAAAAGGGGGTTTTGCATGGTTAGGCCGCATGGCTGTGCGCAAACCATGAAACTTTGCCTGTTTTCTTAAAAAGAGGTTTTCTGAGCTCTAAACAAGCCCCGATCACCCTCAGAACCTTTTATAACTCATTAGGAATCTATATTAGGTCCAAAGTAAATATTTAGACTGAAACATAAAGGATCCATACCAGAGTGAAAAACCGGGTTCTTACAATTAAAGAATCTATTATCCTAAAGACTGCCTTCAAGAGTAGGTATGTCCATTATGTGTACCTTGTTATTCCTTTTGGTCTAAACAATGCTCTTGTGGTTTTTATGGAACTGATGAATATGATTTTTCATAATTACCTTGATTCATTCATAACGTTTTTTTAGATGAAATTTTGTTTCATTCCAAGACAAAGTATGACCGCATGTTTCATTTGAGAGCAGTTCTAGAAATCTTGATAGATCACCAACTTTACATGAAGCTTTCAAAATGTAGTTTTTGGATTTAGAAAGTGAATTTCTTAGGACACGTGGTCTCAAAACATAGTATTTTAGTTGATCTTGATATGTGGAATACAATTATTAAATGGGAGAATACATGTGATGTTTTCAATATTTAGATATTCTTAGTATATTTGGGGTATTATTTTGGGTTTGTTAAATATTTCTCTAAGATGGATTATCTGAAGACTGCTCTCACTCAGAAAGTGGTGAAGTTATTTTTGGATTCAAAATTTTAGTTTTATTTTGATGAGTTGAAATTTATTTTGACTTATATGCCAGTATTGACTCTTATAGATATTGGATAGGGCTTTTTGGTCTTTTTTAACTCATCTATTTTGGGTTTTGGATGTGTTCTTATGTAGGGTGATCATGTGATAGCTCTATGGTTCTAGAAAGTTTAGGCCACATGATAATAACTATCTAACCCATGATCTTAAGCTCGCTACTATGATTCATGATCTTAAGAGTTATCAAGATTAACTTTTTAGATAAATGGTTACTGATTATTCCAACCATAAAATATTGAGTTATATCTACTCTAAAAAATATTTGAAACTCTAACATAGTCATTAGTTAAAGTATTTTCAGTACTTTTATTTTAACTTTTCCTACATCCATGGTAAGGGTAATGTCATTTATTATTCCTTGAGTACAGAACATCCTACCCAATCCATGAAAGAGTCATCTGAAGAGTGTAATTTGATAGAGCTCTTTTCTTAGTCGCATTTGGGAGTTCGGTAGGATGTGACTAAGAGTATTATAACAAATATTCATATGATTCCATCTCTTCTAGAGATGATTATTCAGTTTTAGTATCTTGATGATGATTTATGTGGCATTAGGGAATCTCTTTATGGTGGGGGTACCATTGGTGAGTGTTCATTATCCTCTTAGGGTTTCCTCTATTTCTAAAACTATTAAATTTTACCTTTTCTTATGAGAAAGGTTGTGATGTGTGATTTCCACAATTCCTAGTATCTGATGCACCCTTGTACCATTAATATGTAATATGATATGTGATGATGATTTTGGTGTCCACCTATGAGGAAATACATCATTGATTATTTTCTCATTGTTATACCTATTAGTAAGTTAAGTTAAAGCACCAAAAACGTTTGGGTTTTCTTTAGCTCCTTCCTATGATGAATTATAAGTAGGATGAGGTTTATATTGATATCATGGATGGGCTTCCATAAACCCTTCAAGGGAAGAATATGGTATGGGTAGTGATCAATTAGCTAAACAAATTGGCTCACTTTATTCTCATTCATGATATAACCAAAGTTGAGGACTTACAAAGTCTATATGTGCATAAGATAGTGTAACATCCCAGGTAAATAAATAAATAATATATTTTCTTTTTAATTAATATTTTGTGAATTAAATATTAATTTTACCTTAAAGGGGTTTCTATGTTCGATGGCGTACCCGATACGCAACAACAGGTTTCTTTGAAATATTACATTGCACAATAATAATATAATATTATTATTTTAAATGGTAGTTAACGTCTAGACATTGTATTGGAAGGAATGAATATAACTAACTAAAACATGATTATACATGTTTGTTAAATATATTTACATTTATCCAATAAAATTTAGAGGCTTAAAATGTGAAGGAGTCTAATTTTAAGTATAATTTACTTTAAAAGGTTGATTTACCACCTTTTGATGGTGAACCATATTTAAATATAGTTTTGGTAACTTTTATATGTTCTATTTGACAAAATAAAATTTTTATTTAGAATCGGGACATCAAAATTTACTTTGGATGAAATTTTAGTATTTTTTTGATAAAGTTTATTTTTTAATGAATAGTGAAAAATACTGTATTTTAATTCAAAAATGCCTTTTAATATAATATATTTATATAGTTAGATTATCTTTTTAATTTTTTTTAAAGTTTAATTAGAATATATTTTTACCATTCAATACAATTTTGGTCATTGGAAGTAATTTCACATTGAAATTTGACATAAACAAGTGTCAATCTTTTCATAGTTATTTCTTAAAAACACGCTATTTGTTTTAATTGAGGGAGTTAATTTTAAATTAATTTCTGCCACTTATATGTTTTCAATTTTGAAAAATGGATTCCATATTTGGAATCAGTAGATACAAATTGTGTAAATAGGTATCTTTTATTTTTAGACATTTTGAATATTTACTTTAGTAAATATTTTATTTACCACAGTTAAAGGGTAAATCTGGTAAATAAGGGTAAATAAATAATACTATAATAATATAAAATTACTCTAACATGTGTCCTAATCCTATTTTTGTATACAATTCTGACCATGAGAATCCTTGGGTTGATTTTGGGACCCCATGGGGCCACTTGGGAGTGATAATGACACTTTATTTTAATTAACTTAAAGACAAAAATAACATAAACAAATATATTTTAGTAAATTAATTTTTACATATGGTTATATAAGTTATCTTTTATACTATAAATATTATTTGTAAATATAAAAACATTTCCTACATCATGGAATTTTTTTATAATTTTTAGACGTCAACTAAATTAAATTATTTATGACACAATAATGATGCATTGTTTACCTCATTAATAAATGATTTAATTAAATAAGATTATAAAGATAAAAATAATATTCAAAACATATCCAATTCTTATTGGATAATTTTATTTCTACCATTAGTCATCTTATCTTCTACTTTAATAAGTTTTGGACATTTAGAAACTGAAAATCATTATGTAATAAAATAATGTTTTCACACTTTTCTAAAAAGCCCCTCCTACCCCTTATAAAAATCCCTCACCTATAACTCATTCCTCACACCTCTCAAGCCCCTTATCTCATCCAAACTCTTCCCAATTAATCTCTATAAATCTCTATCCTCCTCCTAAAAGCCTTAACTTAGGCAGAAGTCACTTCAACAAACCCTTTTGGTTCAAACCAAAGGGAGTTACCTGATTTAAAGGTAACATCTTCTCTTAAGTTATTTTATTTTATTTTACTTCTCCAACTCCCTAAAATCTTTTTATTCCTTTATTTTATAACAACACCAGTATCCTCAATATACTATTATTTTTTTATGAGAATTATTTGAACTACACTTACACACACCTCCATCTAATGGGTAAAGAACATATTGTTTCTATGGATGGAAAATTAACGCCTCACGAAACGATGATTGTTCAATTATCTCCTACCACCTCTCATGGTGTCCATTATGATGGAACTGTATTTATATATGATATATATTATGTTTATGTTCTCTTTATGCTTCTGTATTTTCCATTTATTCCATGCCTTTATGGTTTCCATTATGGGTAAAAGCGATAATTTCATTTGAAGAAGTGCGGACTACCTCCCCATCAAAGTGATATGACTTGTTAATGCCAAATGTGGGGCGTATAAAGGATAGAGTTAATGATATTATATATGATATTATACTCTAATTATAATATACCTATGTATAATTATGTTTTAATTCCATTAAAATACGAAATAGAAATAGAAGTAGCGTTCATGCATATGTACGGCTTACCGTCTCCATGAACGGTGCATTTCATTCATTACCTCTAAATGTTATGTACTATTATAAATACATGTATATACCGGATATATATTATATATATATGAAATCTAAATCATGAATATCATTCAAGATATAATGTAATTTTGACCACATAGACAACTTGTAAATATAATAAGTTCATTTTTGACTCAAGTATCAAATATCAACAAAATGACCATTATTAACTTAAATGATTAGATGATGTTTATAACATGGTAATAATTGTTATAAAAGGAATAATAAACATTAAAAAGGTTCTTAATCAAGTATAAATTATCTTTAGTTTATTATTCAGGAGATTAAAGAATGAATGGGTCAAGTCGGACACGAGGTAAGGGACTTTGTCTCAATCTCCTTTCATTAAGGCATATTTTTTTTAATACATGACTTTATTTTATATGCTTTATAAACACATTTGAATTTTCATTTCATTCAAAGTGAGCCTTTTTCTATGAATTGTTTTACTAAACGAAAAAATGAATGTTTCTTTTAATGTAAGTGGTGACAACGACCTTTTCCACCACCATGGGTATTATTTAATGTACGACTTCCTTAATAAGCCGTAATGTTTTTAAAAGGAAAATAAATACCATATACTCTTTTACATATTTTGGTATTGAAAATGGTTTTGATAATGTATTTTTTATTTTAATATATTTAAATGATATATTGTGATTGAAATGTGTAATTGTTATCTTTCCTTTGTGTTTATTTTATGTGTTATGAATATGTTGTGGTTCTTGGGAATTGTTAACATATACAAGTGGTTCCCTGATAAACATAGGGAGGGTGAGCCTGAGATAGCTCTCCAATGCATTGGGTAATGTGATAGAGGTAAACGTGAATGTTTCTCCTAATAGATTTAGGGAATATACTTTGATGGGTATTCCAAATTTAACTCCCTGCGTAGTTTTGATATCTATAATGTAAGTATGATATGGATGACACAAGTTACCTTTATGATTTATGATTTCTATGTGTTATTCATAAATCTTATGATTTTATGAGGTATGTTAAAGATCTTATGTTATGTATGTAATGATGAACTAATGTTTTATTTCATTATTTTATAACCCTTACTGATATTTTTATGTTCATCCCAAGTTTTGAAATGTTTTTCACAGGACCTAAAGATGAATAGGGTCAAGGACGGGATCAAGGAAAAGTCATGTTGTCTAAAAAACGGGACTAGACACAAATATTTTTTTCAAGAGTTTTTATTTTATGAAAAAAATAGAAACTGAGTAGAAGTGTCTACCTTGTAATTTTTGAGATGTAATGTAATAGTTATGGCCTAATTCTCTATAACTCAAAACCTGAAAAGATCCTCAATGTGAATTATTCATTTAATTCAAGATTATGTAATGTTTAAGGTTGGTTCCTTATTGTTGGTATCAGATGTCGGTTTAGATAACTTCAGAAGTTAGGATATTGTTAAATTAATTTCCATAAATTAATTTATGGTAAGATTGAAGTGATGTAGGGTTTAAAGATTACCATGTAGCTTTGCTTAAGATATTTATGTGTTCAGAATGTTTTTCCGCAGAGGAAATAGGGTAGCTATGTTGGGACGACATCAGAAGGAAGAAAACCTTCCAAATCAGCAACCTGAGATGGTCGGAATCGGAACTGAATAGTTTGTTATAGTGATGGCACAGTTGACTCAGGCTATAAATGGTGGTGGTATCCATGCACGAGATCATCCAGATCAACCATAGAGAAACATTTCAGTAGTGGATAATTTCATGAGGCAACATCCCCCATCATTCAGAGGATAATTGTTTCCTCTTGAAATGGGGATGACCTTGTTTGTTTAAGGTTCAAACTTTCCAATCGGTTTCTAACAGTTTTATTCATAGAACCGGAACACCCAATGACTATATATCCATTTGGAACTACTTTTCAAGGGTAGGTGCTCATTAGTTTTGGACCGATGAGGCATAAGAATTTTTATTGGTCGAAAGGATGGGAGTTCAGGCTCAACACACCTTTTTTGGGGGAATTATTGACTACTCTGGGACTATCTTATAGATTTAAGTTATGTTAATGAATCATTACTAACTCACCAAGAATGAAATTGATTTTTCCTTTAGATTTCACAATCAATGATTGATATTTATGGAATTTATAGAATCTTTTATATGTATTTGAGGTTCTTCGTTAATAGAGAATCATCTGTATGTATTAGAGATTCTTAGTAAATGGTATCCTTTAATACATTATATAGAAATATCTTGGTCATTATAATGACCATACTTGTTTTAAAGCCACTCATTGGGGCACTTGAAGTTTATTGTCCTTCAGAAAGATAGGGATTATTTCAGAGTTGGGATCATACCCGTAGATGGGATACCTATGTATCCTCGTTAAAAAGGAATTAGAACCCACATAGTTCGATAGGAAGGATATAGTTTAATGTCATATGGGATGGAAACTAATTAATGAATGATGGGCTTGAACCTTAGAAATGCTTCCTACATACTATACTTTTAAGGCAGAGATCAAAGTCTACGTAGTTCAGGTGAGGAAATATGGGACTTATGCACGGTTAACGGCCCAAAATAGATGTTGTGGTTACCTTTACACTCTAAGATCACGTGATTCATGATTGGAGTGAGAAACAAGAGGTATCAGTAAACCTGATTATTATACCATGAAAGATGTAGTCACGAGAAATGATACGGGAGTTACGTATGTATGTCTGCCTAAGTAGATGAAGACCAGGACTTACTTCTGGAAAGAAGCCCAAGAGAAGGGTCCAAAAAGGTATTTGTAATTTATGGAGATTTTGAGTTTTAACATGGGGCTTACTCCAGATAAGGAGGCCCAAATTAAAAAGGGACTTATGATTGGGGCTTATTCCGGAGAAGGAGGCCCAAATCAAAAGAAATTAAGATTGGGGCTTGCTCCTAAGGAGGATTCCCAATGTTTAAAGAAAATTATTCCTGGGGATTACTCTTAAGAAGGAGGCCTAATGTTTAAAGGAAATTATGACTCGGGTTACTCCTGACAAGGAGTCCCAGGTCAAGGGGACTTATGACTGGGGCTTAATCCTGAGAAGGAGGACCAGGTTAAGGGGACTTGGGGCTTACTCCTAAGAAGGAGGACCTAAATCAAAAGATCTTCTCATATTAAATGATAAGGTTATAGAGGAAGCCTCTAAACATAGTGACATAAAGCTTGTAAGTCACAAGGTTTTGGGAGAGGTTCTTATAGAATTCCTTTAAGATAACGAAGCCAACAAAGTAACCATGCCATAAATGGATTTGAAAATGGGTTTGAGGGATAATATCTTGAAGAGGAGAGGTGAATGGGATAAAGGCACACAAATGAAGTTGATGCGCAATTGAAGGTCACGTAAGTCATTTGGCATGCAATTCTTGGCTGCGCAAGTATACTTGCACGACATGGGTTCACCTGGGCGACAAAGAATCTATAGGGTAATACTTGGGTGAGACTTAACTCAAACCTTTAGTATTATCCTAAGATGTTTATAAAAGGGAGGCGTGCAAGTTTCATCAAAAGAGTTGGGTGGCATGCAAATTTTTCCATCTTTAAGGAGGTCTAGACACTTAGGCACACAAGTGTTGATGAATTCTAAACACTTTTTCCTTATCCTACTCCTTCAAGTCTTCCATTCTACGTAAAAAGTAACCTTATAAGATTTCGGAAGAGTTGAGTTGAATACTTGGGCGACCAGAGATTGAATTTGAATTTCGGAAAATCCATCCTCGAAATGGGGGGCCCACAGTGTCTATTTATAGGAAACCTTGCACCTTGGGTGAAAAAATTAATAAGGTGCACAAGTGAGCTGTGCGACCCATAGGCAGCGTGCAAGTGACTTGCGCGGCGCGCAAGTAACTTGCGCGACTTACTCCAAATGAGTTCCTAGTTCATGACTTTTTCAATTTTTTGATGTTCTTCAAAGGGTTACCCTCTTTGTGCTTAAAGTATTCCCCTTTACTATTCATTAGACTCTGTGAAAAAAAAAGAAGCATCAAAAAAAGTCCCCCCTCAGTGTCGGATTCGAAAATGAAAGAGGATCCGGCTCTGAGGTAAAGCCAGAGAAATCAAGAGTCTGTGGTGTGCAAGTTCAAAGGGCAGATGCTAGGGCATGTAGGTATGGCGTGCAGGTGGTCTGAATCGCCTATATATACAGGCTCACTTCTGCGCAAACTCATTCGGATTTCAACAACTTGATCTCTCATCGTGCAAGGGGCTTATGTCTTCGGAGAATCACACTTCTGGATTGTGTTTCACTTCTGCAGAGGGTATTTGACTTTCGCACCATGACTAGGGTGGTAAAACTTGCATGATCGGTTTGACTTGCGCACCAATTTGGGAATTGCACGCCTTAATGTCTCTACCTTTTTTTATTACCTTCATCAAAAATTTTACAAAACAAACTTACTTAAAATTTTATTGTTTGATCTTTATGTAGATTCAATGGCTCCTAGAATAATTGGATCAATTGATGAGTTGGTCAGCAAGATAATTGATGACATGATGAATATCGTTGGCCATGAATATTATGTTATTTGTGACAGCACTCTCCCTAATTTGGCTAATTACTTGAAGAAATATCATGACAATTTCCCACAGAGCATCTACCTGTATTTATATGGCCATGGTCATCTGCAAGGAGTCAACGTTCCATAGGCAAAGAATTATATCCCTCATTCCTGGTTTTTGACCTACACCAACTTCTTTTCAGCAGATTTATCATTTGAAGGATCATTTTTCAATGTTGGGACAGTGGAGAAGGCATACATAATGCATCATAGCCCATGTGCTCCAGATTTGAAGCCTCACACGCCTAAGCTACAGCCACATTATTATCCCTCTATTTTCCGAAATTCTTAGATGGACCAATCTAAGGGATGGAAGAAGAGTTGGGATTTCCATCCTGGAGGAGGTGTGAAGCCGACTTGGATGTGGATATATTGGGTGTGACAAACCTGTATAGAGTTTGTTGATGATCTAAAGTGAGCTACAATATATGAAGCGTTTTGGGATGGGCAGACATATGACTACAGGAATGACAATTTCGTGCTGGAGTTAATCAGTCGTTGGATCCTGGAAACGAATTATTTCCATCTTACTCATGGAGAAGTAGGCATCAGTCTTTGGGACATCTACAAGATTTTAGGGGCTCTAATTTTGGGAGATATGTATGATGAATTCATCCCCCCCAAGGTGACCTATAATGATTCGGAGAAGACTCCAGATTTGGCTTGAGAGTTAATGAAAATTTTCTACAAGCTTAATAATACCACCACTACAAAAACCCACTCTAGAAAATATATCCATACAAAGGAGTGGATGGACATATTTCTGATTAAGAAGAGAGAGAAGGGACCTTCCTCCACTATTCCTACAAGTTGCCCTAGAACAGAAAAGAGGGGTGCTCTGGGCACATTTTGGCCAACTCTAGAAGCAGGAGAGTTTGATAAGTGGGGTAGGAAGTGAATTAGAAAATTCCAGCAAAGACCCATCTGGCAGGATTTTTGTCCTTGTAGCTCAGTGTTTACCTTTTACCAGTTCGGGATTCAAAAGGAGGTGTGAGGCCGGGGACCTTTTTCGTTGCAGCCAAGATGGATGAAAGGAAGATGGTTGGGTTGGCCACCCCAGTTTTGGCAAATATTCATAGGATCTTACTTCAAGTTTATATGGGTAAGTCTCCTCTAAGAATAGTGGGACCATTCCAAGTTTTATGGGGATGGATCGCCACCCACTTCAGGACATATGCTATACAAAGTGGGGTGCAGGTTCCTGTAAGTTCTTTTCGTCCATCTAGTGCATGCCCGCGCATTGTTGGGAATGGGTGACAAACTAAAATTTATAACCTACTTACTACTTAGAATAGTGTCAAGACAGGGTCTAACCATAGGGAGGCCTCATATTGTGTTTTGAGTTCTAAAAAAACTAAGCAAAAACAGACATGAAGAAACAAGTAAAAACAATTGGTGGTTGTGAAGTAGAGTGAATAAGATTTAGTGTGTGAATAAGTGAGGGTAAGCTAGTGAGTGCAAAGGGAGTAGACAGAGTAGTAAGATAAATTGTGGTGTAAACAACCAATAGATGAGTAAGGGAGAGAGTCCACTGGACGATTCGATATTGTTCACCCTCGTTCATGCATTGGAGTTTTAAAAATATGGATCTGAATAAAAGTAATTGGCCAAATTTTTCTTCTGATCAGTTTGTGATGAAATATCTCTTACAGTCCTTCAACTGTAAAAGTCATTCCATCCAATGGTGAAAATAAGTAAGATGTCACCAGGCTCAACTTGTCAGTTGATTTTAGTGTGTCTCTCTCATTCGAGCAGAACTCACTTGTGAGTGAGTTACTCAAATTGAAACAGTTTTTATTATGGTGAAAACAAGATCAGTTTTCACTCGATCCTATTGTTTTGAAAATAAAAAAGTATGTAAACAATGAGAGAGACAATCCAATTAAATGATACGATTCATGAATGAGACTAAAAAAATCAAATCAACCAGCTTATTCCCCTCGAAGGAAATTAGTCGGACATAGTGGTTGGTTTTAATGCAACAATAGAGTTAAGATACATGAAATTAATATTTAAATAAGTTGCATAAAAACAGATCACAAGGAAAACTAAGATGTTCTAACTCGCTGCTGATTCACCTTAAAGTACTAATTCCTACTGCTCAATGGTGGAAGCGATTCTGGAATGCACTCGATGTCCTGCCCTGGTAATCGAGGTGTGAAATGCACTGATCTGATGCTCTCGGTACTCCAATCTGATCCTGATGGAAGATGTTCATTCCTCTTGCTCTACTCCTTTTCATCAGGATCAAAGCCCCGCTACTTATCTCTAGTTCCCTCTTGTCCGGATGTTCTTTTTGAATTCTCATGATCCGCTGGATTGATCAATTCCTCTCCCTCCTGCAGCACCTTCATCACCCAGTCGAAGTCTCTGGAATCCCCCCCCCCCCCCCGAGGAGTTCTCTAGCCTCCACATGTCGTTTTCACTGTGTTGCTCCCTCACGCGCTGGTCACTGGAGCAGTTGCTCCTAAAAGAATGAAAAAGTTGTGCACAGTGAGCTAATATCTTCCCTGGAAACAGCCGTTCCACGTGGTGTGGAATATTCTCACGTTTCCCCATGAACTTATTTTATCCCCGCTTCTATAAGTAGCTCCCCTGCAGAGAACAACAGAAAAAAACCAAGAGCATGTTAGACAAATAAAATGAAACTGTATATTAATATTATTACTTAGATTAGTTAATAAGAATACATATTAATATATATATATATATAATACTCAATATTATTATTACTATTATACGTAAATATAATTATTATATTTATTAATATTTTACTTATTATAAAACAAAAGTAATTAATATTATATATATATATATATATATGTATATATAAGTATGTTTATTATATGTTATATATTTATTGAATTATATATATTATGATTATTATATAAAACTAAATAAAAGAAAAAAAATAAGAACAAGATGAAGAGGGGTGGGGTGCGACGTGGAAGAGAGGGGAGAAAGGGGGAAGGATTTCGATGCTGGGCTGTGCGAGCAGATGGGAACGACTTAGGGCAATGCGGACAGAGGATTCAATGCGGCGACCTAGAGCTGGTGGTGGCTAGGTTCGAGGAAACGGAGAAGGAGGGTGGTGCGACGGAATGGAAGAGCGGCAGTCAAGTGTCGGTGCTGAACAGGTGAGAGGCGGCAGCTTCCAGCAGAACGAAGAAGGAAGGGGGCATGGTTGTGGAGTGCGGCGAACATGGTGGAGGGTTCGTGCGGGTGTGTCTGGACTGGTGAGAGGGGGCGCTTTGACTGGCGCGGTGTTGTTTTTTAGGAAGAAAGCGATAGAGGCTTGGGTTCGGGTTCTGGTGGAATTAAGGAGCAGCAGATGGGAGGGTCTCGGCGAAGAGAAGAAGTTTTGTGTGCGGTGAAAAGCAGGAGCAGGGCAAGGCCGGCTTCAGGTTGTAGGAGAGGGATGGAGGATGTGAGGGTGCGGTCGGATCAATGTGTTTGGTGCAACGTGAATCATGAAGAAGGCACCATAACTGATTTTCACGGTCTCACCATAAAAATAGCTCATAGTCTCACCATAAAAATGGCTCACGGTCTCACTGTAAAAATGGCTCACGGTTTCACTGTCAAAATGGCTCACAGTCTCACCGTCAAAATGGCTCACAGTCTCACCATAAATAAGTCTCACGTTCTCATCGTGAATATGAAACAGTGTGTGAAGTAATTGGTGACACCGTGAGTACAGAAGCGGTGACTGCAGGAAACGGTGAGACGTGCCACCGTGACCGAAATGGTGAGACAGGAAGAGAGGGACCGTGTGACCGTAATACCTGCAAAAAAAATTAAATTAAAAATAATTTAATAAAACTAAAATTAGATTAATCAATTAATAAATTAAATTAAATAGAATGGAATTGAAAAATAAATAAATAAATAAAAAGTTAAATAATAAAATTAATAATGCTTTATTTAAAAGAATGAGTTTATTTGGGTATACTAATTTAAAACACATTAAAATAATATTGTTACTTGCTTAGATTGATTAACCAATTAATTAAAGAACTAATTAAATTAAAGAATAAAAATATTAATTGAATAAACTTAAATTGTTAAAACTAATTAAAATTATTAAAAGACTAAAAACCAAAATGAGTTATTTATTTACAATTTAAAGAATAAAGAATTAATTAATTTAATAAATGAATTAATAAACTAACTAGAATGAAAAATTATAAGAATAAATAAATAAAAGTCTAATTATCAAGACTAAGTTAATTTAAGAATTATTTAAAATGACACTAATGCACATTAAAACACATGTTTTAAACTAAAAATTGATTATTTTACACAGAAAATTCAAAAACACAATAATTATCAATTATTTAATAAAAATAAAAATTTAATATAAAAAATTCAATAGAAAATACAAAAATGATGTGGCAAAGAGTGTGAAAACACTGCCATATCAAACTCCCCCACACTTAAAGATTTGTTTGTCCTAAAACAAGTACATGCCTTTAACTTTAAAACAAAAATAAGATTTGTGAGTTCCAGTTCAAAAAGTGTGTGATTAAACTTTAATACCTAGTGGATCAAGACCAAACAATGAGTTCGGTTTTTCAAAGGTGTTCAAAAATTATGTCATGTCTAGCTTTAAAAACCCACTGGAAGTCAAGAGCATCAAAAATTTGTACACTGTCAAGTATGTCATGCCTCCTATGCGTATTCATTAACTATCCTGCTTCACCTTCCAATTCAAGTACTAATTCAAGGAGTGTTGATATGTTAGATGAAATGGAACTCAAAACTTAACCAAGTGAACCTTCCATTCTCACCTTCCCCCAAGTTCCATAAATTAAATTCCATTAGTTTGATCACTTTATTGATTTAACTCAAATGAATATTAACCAAGTGAATTGCTCCCTTCTTCATATGGGTTCAAAATTCTCCTCACCTTAATGAGTTCATTTTTGACAAGGTAACTTTATTTTAATCTTTCCTATTCATATTCCATGTGCAGATCACTGTGCATAGCACTTATTAAGATTGAAATTGGATTTATTTGTTCATAGAAATGCACCCAATGCACCTTTTCTCAGATACTCATCGAGGGATCCCATTTGACCATTTTACTCCAGTTACAAAGTACTTAATTAATAATCATTCGAATTGACTTCCTAAAGTGATTGTATATTTTTTAATAAAAATATGAGTCACTTGGGTTCTAGTGAGAACTTCTAGTTACCCTAAATCATGATCATCATCCCACAAAACATATCTTGTCATACTCTCATCCTCAGTTCCTAAACAGACAGATCCATAGAGATAGTGAACAATTGCACTCAGCAATCATTCATACTTAATAGTTTCTGACTAAGTGCAACTCTCAACATCCAGCAAATAGTTATCCACTAAACAAGACATAATTGAAAAACCATTGAAATTTCGAAGTAATTTTGAACCCCTTTTTTAAAAAAAATTTGACCATTTCTTAACAATCACAAACTCATGTTCAAGAAGGGGGAATTCAACATGACACTAGAATAACCCCTCTCCCCCACACTTAAAACCCAACATTGTCCCTGATGTTGAATCTCAAGGTGAGAGACAGTTTAAGTTCAAAACAGATGGACATTTCAGCTGAAAAAGGATATGGAGGGGTATCAATGAAGTTCAAAAAATTTCTTTTCCACACAAAAATTAAAAGAAAATAAAAACCCAAACAAACAAAAACAGAAGAATCCAACCCCACCAACCATCACCAGCAACCAAGTGAATTTATATTCCTAAACTATTCATGCTTTGAAGCAGTGTGAGCAGACAAATGATTTTTATAAATTTACATCAAATAGTAGCATGATTAACAGTGATGTGTAGTAGCAGCATAATAAAAATAAAAACAGTGGGTGCAAGCATGTTTCGGAAAATCAGCTCAAAATACATTTTCAATTATCTAGATACTAGCAGCTAAAACCCATGCATAAAAACATAGTCATTTCTCATAGAATAGGAGGAAGTCCCCCACACTTAATTCACAATGAAGAGTAAGCAAGTAATTGAAAGTGAAAAAGGTAGAACAACACTTCACTGAATTATTAGACCTTAAGTAGTGGATTTCATCAAAATATTCTATTCAGCATCACTGGGTTTTTACTCCTCTTCATTAACCTATAGGTTCAAATAAGTAAAATAAGATTTCAGAGTTTGATGTTCAAGATAAGTAACCCTAGAGAGTGAGTATAAAGAAATGGTATCTATAAAATGCAGTGGATTTCTACCTTGGGTTTCTTGGCCAAGTTTCTGGTAGCAAAAACTCTCTCTAAAAATAACAAATCATGAGGCACCATTAGCAGTTAAGAACTTGAATCGGAGAACAAACAGTAGGGATTAATTTTATTAACGAATAAAAATAAAAGGAAAACAACAAAGCTACCATGGGTTAGTTCCCATGCAACACTGAGTTTATAGTCCTCATTTAGACTTGAATCATCTCATTATTCCAATAGAGATATGGCAGCCAAGCCCTTTGGCTGCCCTTCAAAGAAGTGCTTTATTCTTTGACCATTTACTAAGAAAGGTCGATTCTCTTCTGCAACCAACTCAACGGCTCAATTAACCAAGACTCTAACAATGGTGAAGGGTCCTAACCACTTGGACTGCAACTTTCCTGGAAACAGCTTCAATCTAGAATTGAAAAGAAGGACCCTCTCACTAACCTTGAAATTCCTATTTTGAATGATTGAGTCATGAAAAGCCTTTGTTCTTTCTCTGTAAATTTTAGCATTCTCATAGGACTCTCTTAGAATATCATCCAGCTCACTTAGCTCTAGCAGTCTCCTCTCTCCAGCAGACTTAAAATCAAAGTTAAGTGCCTTCACTGCCCAATAAGATCTCTATTGTAACTCAATAGGTAGATGACATGCTTTCCCAAAGAGTAGCCTATATGGTGACATACCTATATGAGTCTTATAATCAGTTATGTAGGCCCAAAGGGCCTCATCCAACTACCTTGACCAGTCTTTCCTATAGCTAGACACTATTTTCTCTAAAATCTGTTTGAGCTCTATATTTGAAACTCCTGCTTGCCCACTACACTATGGGTGGTAAGTAGTTCATGTCCTATGTGAGAACCCATAATTATCCATCAAACCTTTGAACTTATAATTCTTAAAGTGATTCCCATTATCAGTGATGAATGCTCGAGGCACACCAAAACTGGAAAAGATGTTTTTCTTGATAAATTTCACAACACTATTAGCTGAATTGTTGGGCAGGGCTACTGCCTCAACCCACTTGGACATGTATTCCACAGCAACTAAAATGTACTCATTCCCATAAGAGGATGGAAATGGTCCCATGAAGTCCAAGCCCCACACATCAAAGATTTCAACCTCCAGAATACCTTTTTGGGGTAGTTCCTACCTTCTTCCAACATTTCCCAACATTTGAAATTTCTCACAGCCAATAACCAGACTCCTAGCATCTTTAAACAGTGTTGGCCAGTAGAAACCAGACTGTAGGACCTTTTGTGCAGTCCTTTCTCCTCCATGGTGGCCACCCCAAGGTGATGAATGGAAGCTCTCAATTATGGATAAATTCTCTTCCTCAACCACACATCTTCTTAGAATCCCATCATCACACCTCCTAAAGAGAATAGGGTCATCCCAAAAATAATATTTCAGCTCAAATATAAACCTCTTCCTCTGGTTGTCTGAAAGATCCTTGGGCATGACTCCAGCTACCAGAAAGTTGGCATAGTCTGCAAACCAAGTAGACTGTTGTACATAAGTAGCAAAAAATTGTTCATCAGGGAAATAATTGTTGATCTCTTTTGGTTCCTTACTTGGGGAATTGGGAAATCAGGAAAAGTGATATTCAAATACATTATTATCCCCTTTATTATCCTTAATCACTAAATCAAATCATGTAACTGCAAAGTCCACCTCATAAGTCGAGGCTTTGAGTCCTTTTTATTCAGAAAATACTTAAGGGTTGAATGATCTATGAAAATTACGATCCTTGATCCTATCAAATACTGCCTCAACTTTTCCAAAGAAAAAATCACAGCATCCAACTCCTTTTCAGTGGTAGAATAATGCTTCTAGGCATCATCGAGAAGCTTTCTTTCATAGTAAATAACATGAAGTTTCTTATCCTTCTTTTGTCTTAACACAGCTCCTACTGCAAAGTCACTAGCATCACACATAACCTCAAAGGTAATCTTCCAATCAGGAGTAGTGATTACAGGTGAAGTATTCAACTTCTCCTTGAGCAAATTAAATTCCTCTAGAAATTTTTAATCGAAGACAAAGGGTGTGTCCTTAACCAGCAGGGAGCACAAGGGTCTAGTAATCTTAGAAAAGTCCTTAATGAACCTCATGTAGCACCCAGCATGACTTCAAAAACTTCTAATTCCTTTTACCTTTTCTGGTGGGGGAAACTTTTGTATGACCTCAATTTTAGCATTATCTAACTCCAACCCCTTCTTAGAAACTTTGTGTCCCAAAACTATGGCTTTAGTGGCCATGAATTGGCACTTTTTCTAGTTTAAGACTAAGTTGGTCTCTTGGCATCTTTCTAACACTAATTCCAAGTTTTTCAGACAGTTCTAAAAGTTATCTCCCACAATAAAAAAATCATCCATGAACAATTCAATAATCCTCTCAATCATGTCTGAAAAATTTTCCATCATGCACCTCTGAAGAGTGGAAGGATCACCACACAAGCCAAAGGGCATCCGTCGATAGGAAAATGTCCCAAATGGATAGGTGAAGGTGTTTTTCTCTTGGTCCTCAGGTGCAATGGAAATCTGGTTGTAACCAAAATAACCATCAAGAAAGCAGAAGAATTCATTTCCTTCCAATCTCTCTAACATTTGATCCAAAAATGGAATGGGGAAGGGATCCTTTCTTGTGGGAAGGGGATTGCAGGGGAAAAATTCCTCACAATTGGGGGAATTTCTATAGCTTCTTCTTCAACAAGTTTCTTCCCTTTATTTTATTTGTTTTTCAAGCCATTTTCTTTGGGTTTTTGAGTTGGAACAGCGGTGACTGGAGGGGTTCTGGTGGTGTTGTCCAGTTTTCTAGATTCAGGTTCTTTCATATTTGAGTTTCCATCTTCATCCAGTTTCTCACTTTCAGTATTTTGGGGTTCTTTACTAGGATCTTGGTGAGTTTGGAGACCACTTATGGTGGTCACAGCCATGGAATTCTCCCTAGTATTGGCTTCAGTGGTGTCAGGAAGCCTTCCCTTTTCTATATTACTAGCATCCCTAGCCAACTGCCCCATTTGAATTTCCAAGTTCTTCATTATAGCATCCATTTGAACTTTATCATAATCATTTTTTGTCTTTTTTTCATCAAACCTCCCTATAAATTGATGTAACATGTCTCTCACCTCATCTTTTGAGTTAGATGACTCATCCTTAGGTTGTTATTGGGGTTGGAATTGCTGCCTAGGAGGCTGCTGGAATCCAGGAGGGGCAGTAGGTCGAAGGACTCCCTGCTCCCTCCATGACAGGTTTGGATGGTTCCTATACCCCTGATTGTAGGTGTTGGAAAAAGGATCATCCCTAGGCTTCATCTGAGGTCCATATCCAACAAAGCTGGAACTATCATGAGGTTGGACAGACATATCAATGTTTGGACAATAGGTTTGAGAATGGCCATACATGCCACAGTGGTGGCACTACTCCTTAAGGATTTGATGTGAATTTTCATTGAAGAACCCAACAGCTTGGGCATCATCTTGAGGAGCAGGGGTGGTTTCCTTTCTCACAATGGTTCTCCACCTAGAGCATTTGTGATGGGAATTTTGAGCTAATTTTTTAAAAATCTATTTGAGATCCTCAGCAGTCCTATCACTAAAGTCTCTTCTAGAAGACTGATCCACCAAGGTTTGGTGGTAAGGGGTGAGACTATTGTAGAAGGTGTCCATAAGGAATTGAGGTGTACATTGATGGTTTGGACACTGCCTAAGCAAACCTCTAAACCTATCTGAGGCTTCATGAAATAGTTCTCCTTCATTCTGAAGGAATCTAGTGATTTTGTGCATAATTTTAGATTTCAACCTCCTAGGATAGAATTTCATTGTGAAGGCATTGTAAACTTGATCCAAGGTGACAAAGATTTCTTCTTCTAACTGTTGGAACCAAGACCTAGCATTGACCTTGAGGCAGAAGGGGAACACTCTTAGTTTAAGCTCTTCCTCAGTGAGACCCCTAAGTGGCAGATGTTGGAAACTACAATAGAAGACTCTAATGAAGTCAAGAGAGTCTTCACTAGGCATTCCATTGAAGGTAGGTAGCTGAATAAGAATGGATTTCTTGATCTCATAATTCCTAGACTTAGGAGAGAGTCTAATGCATGAAGGGTTTCTAGACACTAAAGGTAACAATAACTCTCTCAAACTGTGCCTCTCAACTATCTCATTCCCAGGTGGGTTCATCATTCCAGGTTGGTTAAAATTATAAGGAAGTGGGTTGTTCAAGTTTTCATTTCTATTATCTTCCATTTTGACCTTGTATTTGTTCTTTTTCACTTCCTTAAGGTGCTTATCAATTTCAGTATTACCAAGTATTAAGTGTTCAGACTTAGACCTGGTTTGCATGCAGCAGGTTCACAAATTTTTTTGAATTTAAAAAATTATTTTTTCTCTTTGCAGATTTTTTTTTTTTTTGTGATTTTTTTTTTATAATTTTAATTTTTTTATATGTGATTTTTTATTATTATTTTTTATTCACCTAGCCTTCCCCGGAAACGGTGCCAAAATTTTCATGCTCGCACGTCGTTGGGAATGGGCTAAAAACTAAAATTTATAACCTACTTACTACTTAGGATAGTGGAAAGACATGGGCGAACCATAGGGGGCCTCATATTGTGTTTGGCGTTCTAAAAAAACTAAACAAAAACACACATGCAAAAACAAGTAAAACAATTGGTGGTTGTGAAGTTGAGTGAATGAGATTTAGTGTGTGAAGAAGTGAGGGTAAGCTAGTGAGTGCAAAGGGAGTAGACAGAGCAACAAGAGAAATTGTGGTGTAAACAACCAATAGATGATTAAGGGAGAAAGTCCACTGGCCGATTCGATATTGTTCAGCCTCGTTAATGCACTGGATTTTTAAAAATATGGATCTGACTAAAAGTAACTGTCCAAATTTTTCGTCTAATCAGTTTGTGATGAAATATCTCTTAGAGTCCTTCAACTGTAAAAGTCATTCCATCCAATGGTGAAAATAAGTCAGATGTCACTGGGCTCAACTTGTCAGTTGAGTTCGGTGTGTCTCTCTCATTCGATCATAACTCACTTGTCAGTGAATAACTTAAATTGAAACAGTTTTTATTATGGTGAAAACAAGATTGGTTTTCACTTGATCCTGTTGTTTTGAAAATAAACACGTCTATAAACAATGAGAGAGACAATATAATTAAATGAAGCAGTGCATGAATGAGACTAAACAAATCAAATCAACCAGCTTATTCCCCCTGAAAAAAATTAGCCGGACATAGTGGTTCTTTTTAATTCAACAATAGAGTTAAGATCCATGAAATTAATATTGAAATAAGTTTCAAAAAAATAGAGCACAAGGAAATATAATATGTTCGAACTCCCAGATGATTCTCCTGAAAGTACTAATTCCTTCTGCTCAATGGTGGAAGCGATGCTGGAATGCACTCGATTTCCCGCCCTAGGAATTGAGGTGTGAAATGAACTGATCTGCTACCCTCAGTACTCCAATATTCTCCCGATGGAAGATGTTCGTTCCTCTTTCTCTTCTCCTTTTTGTCAGGATCAAATCCCCACTACTTTTCTCCAGTTCCCTCTTGTTCTAATGTCCTTTTTGAATGCTCCTGCTCCGCTGGATTGATCAATTCCTCTCCTGCATGCTTCACCTTCATCACCTAGTCGAATTCTCTGGAATCCCCCCCCCCCCCACCCTTGAGGAGTTCTCTGGCCTCCAAGTGTAGCTTTCACTATGCTTCTCCCTCACGCGCTGGTCACTGGAGCATTTGCTCCTAACCAAATGAAAAATTTACGCGCATCGAGCTAATTTCTTCCCTGGAAACAGCCGATCCACGTGGTGTGGAATATTCTCACATTTTCCCCACAAACTTCTTTTATCCCCGCTTCTACAAGTAGCTCCCCTGCACAGAACAACATAAAAAAACCAAGAGCATGTTAGACAAATAAAATGAAACTGTATATTAATATTATTACTTATATTATTTAATAAGAATACATATTAATATATATATATAATACTCAATATTATTATTAATATTATATGTAAATATAATTATTATATTTATTAATATTTTACTTATTATAAAACAAAAGTAATTAATATTATATATATATATATAAGTATGTTTATTATATGTTATATATATAGTGTATTATATATATTATGATTATTATATAAAACTAAATAAAAGAAACAAATAAGAAGAAGATGAAGAGGGGCGGGGTGCGGCGTGGAAGAGAGGGGAGAAAGGGGGAAGGAGTTCGATGTTGGGTTGTGCGAGTAGAGGGGAACGACTTTGGGTGATGTAGACAGAGGATTAGGTGTGGAGACCTGGAGCTGGTGGTGGCTAGAGTCAAGGCAAGGGAAAAGGAGGGTGGCGTGACAGAATGGATGAGCGGCAGTCAAGTTCCAGTGCTGAATAGCTGAGAGACGGTGGCTTACAACGGAACGAAGAAGGAAGGGGGCACGGTATTGGAGTGTGGCGAACATGGTGGAGGGTTCGTGCGGGTGTGTCCAGACCAACAATAGGGGTGCTTTGACTGGCGCGGTGCTGTGCTTGAGGAAGAAAGCAGTAGTGGCTTGGGTTCGGGTTCTGGTGGAATTGAGGAGCAGAATATGGGAGGGTCTCAGGGAAGAAAATGAGTTTTTCATGCAGTGCAAAGCAGGAGTAGGGCGAGGCCGGCTTCGGGTTGTAGGAGAGGGATGGAGGAGGTGAGTGTGCGGTCGGATCAGCGTGTGTGGTGCAACGTGAATCATGAAGAAGGAACCATAACTGATTTCCATGGTCTCACCATAAAAATAGCTCACGGTCTCACTGTAAAAATGGATCACGGTCTCACCGTAAAAATGGATCACGGTCTCATCGTCAAAATGGCTCACGGTATCACCATCAAAATGGTTCACTGTGAATATGAAACAGTGTGTGAAGGAATTGGTGACACCGTAGGTGCGGAAGCAGTGACTGCGGGAAATGGTGAGATGTGCCACCATGACCGAAACGACGAGACAGGAAGAGAGGGACTGTGTGGCCGTAATACCTTCAAAACAAAAAAATTAATTAATTAAAAATAATTTAATAAAAATAAAATTATATTAATCAATTAATAAATTAAATTAAATAGAATGGAATTGAAAAATAAATAAATAAAAAAAAGTTAAATAATAAAATTAATAATGCTTTATTTAAAATAATGAGTTTATTTGGGTTTACTAATTTAAAGCACATTAAAATAATATTTTTACTTGCTTAGATTTATTAACCAATTAATTAAATAACTAAATAAATTAAAGAATAAAAATATTAATTTAATAAACTTAAATTGATAAAACTAATTAAAATTATTAATAGACTAAAAACCAAAATGAGTTATTTATTTACAATTTAAAGAATAAAAAATTAATTAATTTAATAAATGAATTAATAAACTAACTAAAATGAAAAATTATAAGAATAAAAGAATAAATAAATAAAAGTCTTATTCTCAAGACTAAGTTAATTTAAGAATTATTTAAAATTAAACTAATGCACATTAAAACACATGTTTTAAAATAAAAACTAATTATTTTACACAGCAAATTTAAAAACACAATAATTATCAATTATTTAATAAAAAACAACATTTTAATATAAGAAAGTCAATCAAAAATGCAAAAAGGATGTGGCAAAGAGTGTGAAAACACTGCCACATCATCTGTTCAGGCCTTTTCTAGAATTTACCCCTTATCCCTCAATGATTATGATATCAAAATAAGGCTGATCATGTTCAAGGAGATTCACTTCTTTCTTTATGGAAATCCACCAACAGGGCGATTTGTTGATTATGGAACAACCATCCTGGAGTTAAGGGCATATATGCTAGCATGTAGAGATGGTACACTGTCCATAAGGATTGATGGAGAAATTATATGAGAGGCCTATGCTCCATACATATTCGCACATCAATTCAAATGTCTGCAGAAAATTATCATATCCCCTCTGGTGCATGTCAGGTTAGAGCAGTATCTGATGGTTTCTCGTCAACTATGGTTGCTGACATCTATGGAGAAGACTGGGCCGGTGTTTGATCTACCAGTTGTTTGAGCAGCAAGTCGATTAACTACATGGTATACCGAAAGCTGGGTAGCATCATACCATGAAGGGGTATTGAATCAGCCGGTCCCTTGGGTGGGGATAAAGAAGAGAACCACTAGAAAAGAAGATTTTCATTTGGAAGGTGACTCTTCCACACCCGGAGCTGATTCACCGAATTCCTCACCCAGATCTGATTCAATGGATTCCCAGGATGGGGATGATGAGGCTCAAAATTCATCAAAGTGGCCTCGTGCCAGATAGAATCTTCCTTCCAGAGTCAAAAGACCTACTCCATCAAATTCTGGTGAGTTACATCATTGAGTCAATTTAGTTTCCATTATTTTAAAGAGAAAAAAAGTTTCATTTTCTTATCCTTTATCTGTGATTGCAGGAGCTGGGAAGAAGTTGAAGTCCTAGATTGTAGGACCCTCCTCACGACCTTCTGGTTCACATTTTGAATATTTACGACCAGAGGTTGTCCAGAAATGGCAGAGTTTATATTGTGATGTTGAAACCACTTGGATGGACTTATGTGTCTATATATCCCTAGAGTGGGGAATCTCAGAGCTTCCTCTAACATCCACTTTGAGGAAAACCTCGATGAATTGAGGGCTTACATCAAAGAGATGGAAATGCTCATATATTCCACTAATGAGTCAGTTCCTGTCACCAAGCGGGTGAAGGAAATGATGGACTGTGGTTCCACTAATGGGATGGGTCCTTCATTAGATGAAGATTGCTCTGATTACATGGCTCCTGAATATGTAAGTTTCCTTTTTCTCATATTTCTATTTGCATTGCAATTTGAATTTAGTCAAAGCTTTGTTATTCAAGGAAATAATATTCTTCATCATTTATCTTGTAAAGGAAAGAACCACTTATATCCCTTCATCTTGATATAGCCCTGGTGGCACTGCTCTTGAAGCCACTAAATCTCCTCGTGAGCTGGGTGAAGTATCTATAGGCCAGAAAGTCATGGATCAGTATTTAGAAAGGGCATTATTATCTCTGATACCTATTTTAGGAGATGATTATTCTAGTCCTCCCAAAAATTCTAAGAAGCAAAGGCATAGAAGAAAGAAGACCACAGTCAAACGCTTTATCAGTATTGGTAAGTCTTTCTGGTAATCATGAATCTTAACTTATGAAAAAGTTCTCAAACTTCTCGGGATTTCAGGGGCTTCTTCAGTTTCCCCTTTAAGGGAAAAGACTGACTATCCTCAGAGTACATCAGAGGGTGTTTTATAATGGCCACAAGTTCTTTCTGAAATGGATGTTCTTGAAGAAATAATGAGAGCAGATGAGCCAGTGTCTGTTCCCAGCACCACTCCTGTTTCTGATGCCAGGAGAAAAGATAATTTTGGTAAATTAACAATACTTCATAGAACCTCAAATGATAAAACAACTAACTTCCATTCTGTGATGTTTTAGGTTCAACACATGCACCAGAACATTTGGAAACCACCGAAGATGACCCCACAACTTTCTTTGAAGAAGCTATCTGGGGTCAGATATTTCCAGATGAAAGTCATGAAGAATACATGTCGAGTGGTCCCACTGGTGAGACTAACCTAGGATCTGGGACATCATCGGATAAAATGATGGAACTTGGAATATCCTTTGAAGAAATTTTAGAACATGTTAATTTACCACCTGATTTAGAATATTTTGGAGATCTAGTTATAGAATCAACTGAACGTGAGTTTCATCATTTTTCCTTTTAATCTTCTTATGATTACACTTATAACCATGTTTGGTTAAAAAATTTACAGTTCCATATAAATAAACTACTGAAACAAAAAATCTTTAAAGGGTTGTAGACATTGATGTCAACACTGTTATTGCAGAAAAACTGGATTAGGTGCAGCTTAGCATGACAGACCCTCCTGAAGCCCATCCTGAAAATCCTGTTGAAGATAGGAAAGATGGGGAGGATCCTTCATAAGTTTTTGATCCACTGTTAGGTAAAAGATGATGATATTTGTGTTTTACTTAACCTTCAAGATAATAAATCAACTTTTACTATCCTTTGAAACTAACCATACATTCAATTGACCAAACAGGGCTGTCAACTTCAATGGCTAGATCTGGAGGTGAAGCCTCAGCCTTAGCCCAAACAGTAGCATAAGGTGAAGCAACTAGGGTCAGGGAAGGAGCAGAACATGGAACTTCCTTAAGTGAATTAATCTCAGACTATGTTCCTCCCTGTGATATTTATGCCGAGTCAGACCCAGAGGTGAAAAAGGCGCTCCAATTATCACATCGTAAGGCATAGAAAAATATATGGAAGATGATATTAGATATTCCTCCTGAAAATTTTCCTTCTAAAATTCCAAGACTTTCATCCATGTTCATTATGTTGGGACTTAGCGATTATTTATATCAATAAATCCATGTCGTAGTGAAACAAGTCATTCGAAGGAGGGAGCAAGAGAAAAGGTGTCATCAAGACCTGATCAGAGCAAGATTGCCGACCAATATCAGTGAATTTCAAGCTGTAGTGTCTCGAGCTGAGGGTTATCATGCTACAAAGTTGAAGTAGCTAAATCAAAAGATCAAGTAGAAGATTGTCCATAAGTTGTGCCTTCAGCAAGAGTTAGATGTTGTTACTAGGGAGCTTGACTAGCTTCATAATTCGTTGGAAGAAGTCCAAGTGGATGGTATCAAATCCGTAAAAGATGCCAAAGAATCACTTCGTTGAGCTGAAGAGAGTGAAGCTGGTCAAGTAAATGAACTTTAAGTGGCTGCTAATGAAGCTTAGAATGTTGTGAAATAGATGAGCAATCATGTTGAAAGTCTTCTATAATTTTTGAAAAAAAGATAAGAGACTCTAGTCTATGGATGTTCTTATAATCTTGTTCATCAATGAAAAAGAGTTCATTTTCAATCATCTGTACCTTCATTTTCTTGATAATTTCTCTTATTTTACCTAATATAATGGGCCTAGTAAACATATTTTGATTTTTACTAGGTTTATATAAACAACCCCACAAACTTTTCATCTTTTAATTGCTCAATATTTCCTAAAACATAAAAAATGTACGTTTAGCGAGCAGTTACTCGACTTTTGTTTAGAGTACCTTTTATGGGTTCCCAATTTAATGAGTACCATGTATTTTTTTTATTGGAAGTTTAAATTCATGCATGTTGGACTATAAAAAGGATAATATTTAAGGTCTAATATCTTTGACCGAATGGATTATATTGACTCAATTCTTGATAATTTTTTGGAAACATATTACCATATTCAAGTATGGAGGGGGAAAATTGTAAACCATGACATGAGAAATTTTGAATCTGAGGAATGACATGGGAAAAGAGCTAAAAGGAATTAGAGGTAGTATTTTCTAAGAATGAAGTTACCACTACTTGAAAAACCCATTATGGGGGCTGAATTATGCAGGGCCAACTAGGGAATTTGCTACATAGTCAAATAGTAGTATCTTTTCATTGACAGATCTGTTATGTAGACAACTTATGCAAGGCCACCTAAGGGCACGTGCTGCATAGTTGGGAAAAAGAACTCTCAGAAATTTGACTTTCTATTGCTAAAATCCGAAGAATGTTTTATGGAGATTTAAAATTTTCAAATCATAGAGTTTGTTTTATAGAAAAAGGTACTTGAATATGGAGAGGATATTTCTAATCATAATTGTCAAAGAATTGGAGGAATGTGACTTCTATGAAGGTATGACCCAAATGTGGGAAAAAAGGTATCTGTGGTTTTAAATAATATGACTAAAACCAGAGATAGAAACATTATACAACATATGTTCAAGTGGTCTATGGTTATTTTATATTCCTCTAAACATATAGGGAAGAAGGAAAATGTAAACCATAGACTTGAATACTTTCATATCATGAAAAAGAGTATGGAACAAAAATGTTAAGAATGGAATTTTTTTTGTTTTTGCAGATCCCTATATATCGTCGTTAAGACCAATAGGTACAAAAGAGGATTCTCCTAAGAATGAAGTTACCATTACTTGACAAACCCATTATGGAGGCTAAATTATACAGGGGCAACTGAAGCTGCATAGTCAAATAGTAGCATCTTTTGGCTGGCAGGTCCATTATGTAGACAACATATGGAAGGCCACCTAAGGGCACGTGCTGCATAGTCAGGCAAAAGAACTCCCAGGTATCATACATTTTGCAACTAGGAGTCAAGAAAAGGGTTATGGAGATCATGAGTATTATTTGTATAATGTTGTGGCTGGGTCCTGAATTGAGTTTCTGGATGTCACTGTGTATCTCATTAGGATGAGAATCAAGCCACACGTATTTCTTGAAATACAGTTTAACGTCATGCAGGATGAGAGCATGGAAGATCTTAGTTTAGGGTCGTAGAGCTCAGACCATAGTGAGGGAGACCCATCATGCATTTGTTATAAACCTAATGTGAATAAAGACAAGGGTGTTCTATATCACACCATGTGCTTCCAGGGGTACTTTTCAGCCAAGGGAATGAAAGTGGAGTTTGGGGTTAGGCCCAAAGGCTCAGGGATGGACTCGAGGAATGCTCGAGCATTCCTACATATCTCATAATGATGAGAATCAAGCCGCACTTTGTTCTTGAAATACTCTTTATACAAATTTGGTTCGTACATATGAGGGGTAAATAGGACTATATTGCAATTACGAATGGACCCAAGATTAAATACTTAGGTGTCACTATGTATCTCATAAGGATGAGAATCAAGTCATACATAGTTCTTGAAATAGGACATGGTTGGATACCATGTCCATGATGATTCCTCTTGAGTGAGGGTATCAGGGACTGTTGCAATTTATTTGTCATACAGGACAAAAGTGCAAATAGTTTAAGGTCATATGCATGGACCAGTGCTATGCAGTTTAGTGTCTTGCAACATGGACAATGGGTAATTGTATAGTTTAACATTATATATCTAGGATGATGGTATGTATGCAGTTTAACATCATGTAGGATGAAAGTGAACCAATATAAATAAGATGGTTTATGGGGGCTTCACGGATCAACATCGTATGGGATGGAGGCGAATCGATGTGAAGAAAGTGGTTTCGGGCTTGAACCTCATAAGGTTGCCAACATACCCGGCCTAGAAGGCAAGGATCAAAGTCCACGTAGTTCAATTGAGAGGGATTCAATGATCAGGGTGTACTTGAGGACAACGACTCGAAGATGATGTTGGGACTTAAGCATGGTTAGCGGCCCATAAAAGATGTCATGATCTAAGCTTACTCTAATCTCACATGAGTCATGATCAGCGTGAGAAACAAGATGCAGTAACAGACCTGACTATCGTGTCGCAAAAGATGTGACCACGAAAGATGGTATGGGTCTTATGCATGGCCAACTTCCAGGGGAATGAATGGAAATAGAGTTTAAAAGACAATTACACATGCAGTGATCAGAGCTTAATGTCATGTGTCACAAACATGGGGTGCTTGGCAGTTTAATGTCATGCATCTCAGACGAGGCACAGTTTAACGTCATGTTGGACGATAGAGGGGACACAGTTTAACGTCATGTTGGATAATAGAGGGGCTATGCAGTTTAATGTCATTCATCAAGGACAATAGGTGTATTTGTGTTACACAAAATACTTCTTCAAGAATCTTTCATTGGTTGGAGTTGTAATGAGTTCTCCATCCATTGAGATTAAATAATAAGCTCCATTGGAGTAGAACTTATGTATTGAGTAAGGTCCTTCCCACTTTTTCTCAAGATTTGGAGGCTTCTTTCCCAGTATCATTGGGGTTCTGAGGACCAATACCAATTCTCCTTGAATGAATGAACGAAGACAAACTTTTTTATTGAAAGATCGTGTTATTCTATTCTGGTAGACTTCTAAATGGTCCAGTGTGCACAATATTTTTTTCATCTAGCCATCCCAATTCATCCAATCACTTTTGAGATTGCTCATATGTAGATAACTGATCAAAAATGGCAACTCTAAGCAAAGGTAATTAGACTTCAATAGGAAAGACTGCTTATGTTCCATAAACCAATGAATATGGAGTTGATCATGCAGCAGTGCAGGTGGTAGTCCAATAAACCCATAGAGCATGAAAAAGTTTATCATTCCAAGACTTATTATCTTTATCCATCATCTTTTGAAGTATTTTTTAAAGATTATTATTGAAATCCTCTACTTAACTGTTGGCTACTGCATGATACTGAGATGAATGGTTGGATCTGATATTATATTCTTGATACAATTTTCTTACCTCAGATGAACAGAAGTTGGTGACATTATCCGTCAATATGGTATGTGGAACACCAAATCTGATAATTATATTGGAATTGAAAAAGATAAAAATGCTTTTAGCACTAAATTCTTTGAGAGGTATTTCATCTTCCCATTTGGAAAAGAAGTCAGTAGTAGTAAGAATATACTTAAACTACTTAGCTGTAGCCGGAGGATAAGGTCCTACTACATCCATTCCCCATGTAGCAAACAGCTAGGAGTATTTAGCCATATGAAGCAACTCCGAGGGTTGATGAATGAATTTGGCACATACATGGAAATAATGACACTTCTTAGTGAAATCAACACAATCTTGCATCATTGAAGGCCAGAAGTATCCAAGCCTTCGAATTTGACCAGAAAGTTTATGTCCAAACTAGTGGTCACCACAAACTCCTACATGTAATTCATTCATGAAAGCCATTATCTATTCACCATAAATATATCTGAAGATAATTCCATCAAAACCTCACTTTTAGAGAATTTTTTGGTGATATGAGATATCATAAAGAGTAAAATTGACCACACGTCGCCAAACTTGTTCTTTCCCATCTCTATCATGTGGGAGTGTTCCATTTTGAAGGTATTCCCTGATAGGTGTCATCCATCCTATAGTATGACCATATGGTTCAGAAATGGGACTTATTTCATTTATTTCCTCTATTCTGATTTGAAAAAAAGGTGAAACTATATGATGGTAGGCAATACTGATGATTGTTTTGACCCGATTTGGATCTGTCAGGGTTGTGGCTACATTAGCCAATGCATTAGCTTGGGCATTTTGTGATCGCGGGACATAAGAAAATGTTGGTTATGAGGTAAATTTTTCCATTAAATCTCTGATGTAATAATACAAAGGAATTAACTCTTCCTTTCTAATGGAATAATCCCCATTGATTTGTTTGATTACCAAATCTGAATCACCTTTCACCTTCAAGTGATTCACCTATTCCTCATGCACCAATTCCAAGCCTGCGATGAGAGCTTGATATTCTTCTTCATTGTTTGTATCGCCTTCCAAAAATAAGAAGGAATAGGGTAGAACTACCTTTTCTGGGGAAATATGCATGATTTATAACCCAACTTTGTTGAATTTAGGATCTTCTATTTTCTTCCCTATTGGACTTCTGGAGGCACCATCAAATTACATTTCCAAAGTTTTAGGATTATCTTGAATAGAGAATAATTCCTCATCAATAAGTTCAATATTTAAATATGTATCTTCTACATATGTGTGTCTAGTTAGGAAATCATCCAGATCTTGTCCCTTTATTTCCTTTTGAGGCACATATTGGATATCAAACTGCAGAAAAATAACTGCCCACCTTGCCAGACATCCTGTAAGCATTGGACGACTAAGGATAAATTTGAGCGGGTTATTGTGAGATACCAATTGGACCTCATGATGTTTCAAGTGGTGTCTCAATTTCTGAACTACAAAGATTAATTCTAGGTAGTACTTTTTAATATTCGAATGTCGAGTTTCTACCTCAAGCACAGTTTGATTGAGATAGTAAAGGCTTTTTTCATTCCCAACATCATTCTTTTGGGAAAGGAAGGAACCCAATGATTTCCCTAAGGATATCACATAGAGAATAAGTGGTATTCCTTCAATAGGTTTCATTAATACCGGTGTACTCAAGAGATATTTCTTAAGGGTATGAAATGCTTCTTGACATTCTTCAGTCCACTGGTAGGTGACTCCCTTCTTCATTAATCTAGTGAAGGGTAAACACTTTCCTGCCAAATTGGCAATTAAACGCCGAATCTAAGCCATGTTTCCTTGAATTCCTCTTAATTCCTTAAAATTTCTAGTAGGTGACATATTAAGGATTGATTTTGTCTTCTTAGGATCAACTTCGATACCATGATGGCATACAACAAAGCTGAGAAATTTTCCTATGGTTACCCCAAAATCACATTTCAAGAGGTTCATCTTCAAATTATGTTGTCGAAGTTTGTTGAATATGATTTCTATATCATCCAAGTGATCGGAATGTTGTTTGGATTTAACCACCAAATCATCCACATAACATTCAACAAATTTCCCTAAAAAGGGTTTGAAGATATGGTGCATGGCATGTTGATATGTTTCACCTGCATTCTTCAGGCCAAAGGGCATTACCTGATAGCAAAACAAGGCTTGAGGAGATTTGAAGGCTGTATAATCCTCATCTTTTGGGGCCATTCGTATTTTATTGTACCCAGAGTAACCATCCATAAAGGAAAGAGCTTCATAGCCCTCTATTTCATCAATTAAGAGTTCTGTGATCGGAACTGGAAAATCATCCTTGGGACAATACCGATTAAGATCTTTGAAGTCAATGCAAACTCTAATTTGTAAATTCTTCTTTTTCACAGGGAAAATATTAGCCATCCATTTGGGATATGGAAATTCTATGATGAATTTAGCCTTTAAAATCATATCAACTTCAGCTTCAATTTTGGAGGCATAAGTTGGGTTTGTTATTCTTGCTGCTTGCTTGAATCCTCGATGTTCTTCTGAAAAACCCAAATGATGAGTGGAAACATCATGATCAAGACCTATAATTTCTATATAATTCCAAGAAAATACATTTAGATTTTTCTTTGGAAATGAAGTATAGATTTCTTTCTCTTCAAGAGTCATGGATGCACTAATTATAGTGGGGCGTGGATCTTCGTTTGTACCCATATTTATTTCTCCGAGTTCATACATAGTGGTAGAGATACCCTCTTCAAATGCTGGAGGAGCATCCCTGCAATATTCCTCTTCTTCTCCGATATGTATTACTTCTTATGTTTCTACTTGCATAGTAGATGACGAAGCAGAATTTTCATGGTCAGGGGAGAAGTTAAAATTTGAACATCTTGAAGAATAGGTTGCCATTTCTGACCCTATTAATGATGAAGGATCTTCCTGGGGTGATAGAGAGGAGTTGATGGATTGAGAATTGACATCGTTGTTTTCCTCTGGTATTGCTATAACTTCTTCTATCCTGGTTGATGAAGTATATAATTGCTAGATTTCAGCGGATGAAATGAAGACATATCCATTTAAGCTTCCATCACTGCTTAGTGAATCAAAAATTTCTCCCATTATATCTGGATTGATTGCCATAATTGTTATTATGGAAGCTTCCATAAGAGTGCTTGGATTTAGGTCTATCGCGTCAATTTGACTGATAAGAAACACATAATTTGTACTCACATGTATGAATGGGTTTACTAGAATCATTTCCAAACCATTTGGAGCATTAATTTTGGTGACTTTCTTTACTGTGGATTTTTCCTTTCCCTCCATTTGATAAAATTTTTCCTCAATATATTGATATTTACACATTTTGAATGAGGCCTTGTCACCATACAATGTCCCAATTTGACCATTGTAACAATACTTGATACATTGATGGTATGAAGATGGTACGGTCGTATGTTGATGTAGCCAAGGTCTTCCAAGAAAAATTTTGAAGGTTGTGTCCTGATGAACAACCATGAAATCTGAATTAGACACAAGGTCTCAAAACTAAATTCTAAGTGTAATTTTGCCTAGAGGTTCTTGTTCACTCTTATCATATCCTCGAAACATCAAAGTAGTAGGAGACAAATCAGATTCGGTGAGACCCAATCGATGAAGTGTACGAATAGGAATGAGGTTGACTCATGATCCATTATCAATGAAAGCTCATCGGATGTCTCTGTCATTGAATTTTCCAGATAGATACAAAGGTTTGATATGTCCATGTACACCATCATCTTCATCTTCATCTGTAAAATATATCACTGCATGGAATTCTGCAGGATCATTCTCTATATGGTAGACCACAGCCGTAGCAATTTTAGTTTCAAATTCTTGAGGACTTGACAAAGCCTTAATAAGCACCTCCTGAAAATATTTTGATAGATTCAAGGCATCCAGAATTTATAACTTGGCTGGTACTTGGGAAAAATGTTTCAAGACATCATACTTTTGGTCCAAAGGTCTACGTTTCCCATCATGAAAATGTGGTTTTGCAGTTTCCATGGAATTTGATGCTTTGGAAGTAGATGCATCCCGTATCAGGGCAGGAATTGGAAACACTCCTAGCTTCGGTAAATTAGACCGACTAGGTCTATCTATTTACTGAGTGGAAGAAGGTGTAACCTCTAACTGGTCCTCTAAAATAACTGTGTCAGGACCGAATCTTCCATGTGTGGAAGAACTTTCTTGTTCTTGTTGAGCCCGCTGAGGGGATTTTCCATGATTTTCTTCTGCATATACAATTTTAGCAGGGGTAGGATTTAAATAGTGGCTTCTGGAATATCTATGTCTTCCTCTGTATCCTAGACCTCTTTCTCTTCCTATAATTCATCTATTAGATGCAGGGAACTTAGGCTCATCATAATCAAAATTGTCATTGGCATATGGATCTGTTAAATGAATCATGATAACAGAACCAAAAATCAATTCTTCATCTGATGAAGATTCTTCCTAATGAACAATTTCAGGCTATGCCATTTGGCGGGGCGGGGCCCGTGCTTTTGAAGCAGATGGCATAAAATCTGCCAGAGTCAAAGACAACTTAGGCTTTGACACGAGATCATATTTTTCTGACTACTCTTCTTTCTTCAAATTACACTGCTTCTTTGAGGATTTTCCTTATGATGAAGGGGGTTTTCTGTGGCAGAAATAGCAGAAGACAAAATTGGTTGATTCAATTGTGTTCGTAAAATGGCATGAGTTTGGTTGATCATTTTCCTGACCATCTAATCATCATATTTCTGCACATTTTTTCTTCTGAATTTGTGCCACTCGCCTTCTTCCTCTGGATTAGTAGCAGTAACACATGATACCTGGGCTGAAGAACCTTTCAATTTTACTTGTCTAGAGTCCACCATATTTTGCAGGAGGTCTTTAAAGAAAAAACACTCCTGAATGGGATTCCCCAACATCTGATGAAACAGGAAATAGTTGGGGAGGTCTTCATCTCCTTCCTTGTTCGGACTTTTGGGTCTTGGAAACTGAACCAGGTTGTTTTCCAGAGCTGAGATGAAGTAACCAGGAACTTGTTCATTCTGTAAAGAATAAACTTTATACTTTAAAACCTCAAACGTTTTCTGTCTTTGATCTCTTTGATCATCTTGATGAGGGGGGCTTCATTTTTGATGCTCAGGAGGTGGATCCCTTCGATATGATGAAGGTTTTGAAGTGGAAGAAGGTACAAGTGCTTGTTTAAGTGTAACTTTAGAATCTTTTTCCTTCCCTATTCTCCTTTCTGGAACTGATGGAATTAGATTAGTTTTATCCCTAGTCTGTATAATAGAGTCTTCTATCTACTGAGTGATTGAATTAAGGTCTCGAAACCCTCCCATGTATTTCACAGGGATCAAAGGTGTGTATAATTAATCACACAGATTTTCCACACATATTAGCAGCAACTCTTCTGGAGGGAGTTTTAAACCTAAGGAATATGTTAATCCATTCCAGTGATAAATGAAATCCGAAAGTCTTCCATTTTTCCTTTTCTTACAATTGGTAAGATAAAAAATTGTCATCTTTAGTAATGTTGAGCTAAATTGAAGAAGGAATTTTTGACGTAGATCTTCCCACTCATTAATTGACCGAGATTGCAAACTTGTATACCAGACAAAATCAGGTCCTTGTAATGACTACACAAAACACCTGAGCTTAACTACTTCTTGTTGTTGAGGAGTTCCCATCATAGGATCACAACGAGAAGAAAAATGTGTTATGTTTTGTTCTGGATCTCTCGAACAATTAAAAATTGGGAATATTGTACTCACAAAATTTAATGGGGGAGGAATTGTATCAACACATTCAGGGTAAGATATATTATCTGGTTGAACTGGTGCACGTCTTTCCTCCATGGCTTCTAACCGAGATGTTAATGACTCAATGGTAGTCATTAATTTTTGAGAAACATCTGGTTGAGATGGATTTTGTGCAGGTGCAATAACTGGAGTTTGGACGGGTGTGGTGACCGGTACTGTCACTGATGGTAGTATTGTCAGATGCTGTCGCATATGACCCATAGGATTGGACCTATGATGGTGTAGTTATAAATGGGGATATTCTTGATCCATCCTAATAGATGCAACAAATTACCTTGATTGATTAACTCTAGCATGCTTAGGAGGAAGACTACCTTGAAGTAGTTCTGCATTTAACCTCCTTAACTCCTTCATTTTTTCTTCTTGCTGTGAGAACCTTTCCTCTAATGAGATTGATTGGCCTTCTCTAGAGGTAGGGTGGAATGTAACCTGAATTTTTTATTTCCCCTTGTTGGACGCCTTTCAGAGAGAGTGGAGTTGGTTATTTAACGCCATACCTAGATTCTGGGTAAGCCTTTGATTTCGGGTATGCACACCTTCTTCATTTGTTCCTGTGTATATAGCCTCTTGATCAGGAGCTTCTTCATCCGATTCCTCCGAGTGAGACTCATGTTCTGGGGGATCAGTGACAATGGAATTGATGACATTTATCGATGCATAACACATTGCATCCCTTCTATCAGTGTTTCTGTGATACTTCCTTCTTCCATGTCCTTTATGAGACATTGCCTTTTGTTTAGTTTAACCCTAGGGAACTTCTTGATGAACCATAATTTGGAGTGAACTTCCTGATAATCCGGCTCTGAGTTCCTCTTGTAGCTTCTTCCCTAATTGAGAGAAGACTGACTTTTGGTGAGGAAGAGATTGAGAATTTGAAAAAGTACCCAGTCCGGTGGATAGGGCATGTTCCTGTTTTTCCCGCTTAACTCCTCGAATCCTGTTTATTGATCCTAAGTGTTGGATTAAAAGAGTCCCCAGCCTAGGATGCTGAGGTGGCTCTTGAGCTTCTACATCTAAAACTTTCTTAAAATCTCTCCTGATTTTGCAGATTTTAGTCCAGAAATTGGTCAGATTCATCATCTGACATCCACTCAAATCACCTAGCTCAAATGAGCATTGGATTATTTCTGACACATCTGTCACCTGATGATGTGCATGATCTAAATGAGATTCCTATTTGATATTCTCATTTTCTTTGTGCAAGATTAATTCAACAACTTGTTCTTTATATGTCGGACTTTGGGAAGAACTAGTTGAGGCATGTTCTTGAGCAAGCCTTTGATTACGCACAAAACCAGTTATATGTGGCCCGCCATGGGCAATAACATTTCATGAGACCACTTTTTGCGGCTTTGTTGACTGGAGAGCACAGTGAAATGCAATGCTCCATGAACACATCATCCTCTAATATGAATACCAAATGGGGCATTGGTAATTAATTGGTGTAACATTTTTAATGTGCCAAGGCATGTGTGCTGAAGGGTTCTTTGCTGCTTTTCAACCTTTGGATGTTGGGAAACTGAGAGAGATGTCAAGTCAATTTGGCGTTGCAACCCTTCTATTACCTTAACATGATTTTTATATTCATCATAAGGTAATATTTTTTCTTTTAAGTGACAAATAGTTTTCCACTTGTTGAGACGAATATCATGAATACAATCTTCTGTCAACATTTCTAGAATATCATACTAAGAGTCAACCAAAGGCCAAAACATGACCGGTATTTCACCTTTTGCCAAAAAATTCTCATATTCAGTACTTACCATTTTTCATTTGATGAAAAATCTTCTACCTAATTGGACCAAAGATGGTGCTTCTTTGTTGCTTCATCAGATTCAACAAGATTGGTAGAGAATTCATTTGTCAAATTAGAAGATGAATGACCCAGGGGTGGTTCAGAGAATGACCCACACCCTAAGCTATCTTCTGATTGAGAAAGTATTTCACCTGCTAGTGGTAAGGCATCAAACATGACTGGCTTCACATTTGCAAGTGCCTCAAGATAAGAGGGATTTCTCGTTACTGCATTTTCCATTGAAGAATTTTCCAGGCAATGTGAATTACTACTGTGGAGAGGAATTTCTCAGCTAAATTCATCATCATGGGGAGGAACACCATGGTGGGTTACAGAAAAGATGAAACATTTTGCTCCATAGTCTTCTATCCACGCAGAGGGTTATCGTGGCTCTCATCTAAAGATGGCGCTTCTTGATTGACCGAATTGTCATGAAGCAAGCCTTTATGAGGAAGTTTCTGATGAAGACCTTCAAAATTATTGTTGTTATTTCTAGAATTTGGAAATGAGAGAGTAGAATCTCAAGCTGAAACAGATAATTGTCTGAGGGACTCAAGAACTCCAACATTGAGCAAGGCCTTATTACAGATTGGCTCTTGATTTTTTAACTGTGTTGGATGGGTCTTTTTCTTGGATGCCTTCTTACTCACTTTGGAAACCACTTGTTGATGAAAGTGGTTATTATAGGAAGGTGTATGTGCCTGCTCAGGATAAATGATCAGGTTAGGCTGACTATCTTCATTTAAATCAGGTGTATGTGCCCGATTTGATTGTCCGTATGATATGGGGGAGTATGCCCCAAAACCCTCCTGGATTGGAATAGAGGTTTTTATCTCCTCTGGGGTGACATATTTATGAGTCACTCCAATAATAGGGATATATTTATGTTTCTTTCCCTATGATGTCATTGAAGTTGTTATAATATTCTGACAGGTATCCAGAATATTGGTAGGGATTTGCTTCTTCTCTTTAACCATTTTCAGAATATGTTTGGTGACTTCAGCTGCCGAAATGGGAATATACGTCCATTCCATGTTTGGAGTAGGTGTGTGTTCCAGCTCCTGTCCTCCTGTTCCTGTCAGTGAATTCTGACAGTACTCATGTGTGGGGGAATAAAGTTGTGTCTGCCTCCTGTTTGTCATTGGAGCTTTCTAATTGACATCTCAAAATGCTACCAAACAAGACTGTTGTTTAGCTTGATGAATTGAAGGTTTATTTTCCTAATAATTTTTCTCCACCAAATATGATTGCTGAACTTCCTTCAATACTAGCAGACGAGACTGCTGGCAGAATTGATGAGTGTAAGCAGGTGTATGTGCCTGTTTACAAGTGGTCACCATATTTGGTTAGTGGGCTTCTTTGGATGCAATCAGATGAGACTTCTGACTAGATAATGATTTATAAATAGGTGTATGTGTTTTCCTATAGTACTTCGCTGGAATTGTCGGGCTGGATTGGTGTGTTACTGCCAGACGAGTCTGCTGGGTAGTGAAATTAGGACAGACGGGTGTATATGCCCGCTCATTTTTTCCCATCAAGTTAGGTTTATGGACTTCTCTGGAGGGGGAAGAGATAAGAACCTGCTCCATGTTTGCCGAATTTCACCTCTGATGGTTCATCTTGCATGATCGGGTCTGAGGAACCTGAGTCGAACACCTAGAGGTGATACCCTCATCATGTTTCGGGTGCACTACCGCACGATTCTGGCGGCGATTGTTGGTGGGAGTCCTTAGGAAGGACTCCTATATTCTTGAACTGAGGCCCTGAGTGACCTCTTTATTCACCTCCCTGTAATATGGTAGGGGCTGGTTGTTGCGTTTTGGTGATAAAGACCCGAAATGGTTGGAGACGGTGGTTGGAACCACCTGCTTCTTGACCACTGGTCATCGCTGTCCGGACAACCAAGGTAAGTTGTTAACTTAGAGGGCCTATGGAGCGGCCTAAAGATTCAGGATGGTACCATGTTGATGGTATTCCCTCACCAATGCATTTGAGACCCAGTGCTAAAGACGCTGAGTAGGTGATGTCATCCTCAGAGTGGATGAGGTTCCATCAGGAGTAGCAGCCAAGGCATTAATAGGTGTGAACCTTAAAGAAGTCATTTTGTGTTGTTGAGAGATCCTGAAAAAGAGTTCCCGTTTGATATAGCAGACATAATCAAGATAAGTCTGGTCAGACTACATCTTTTGGATGAGCACATATATTATTTAATGATTTGTTGGCCCTCATATTGAATTTAATAGGGGCCTAACAAATAAGTAAAACATTATTTAACTTGGTTAAGGATTCACGTCAGGTTCACCATTTTTTGTTTCCTCTAGAAATGGGGATGACCTTGTTTGTTTAAGGATCAAAATTTCCAATCCATTTCTAACAGGTTTATTAATATAACTGGAAACACCCAATGATTCTATATCTATTTGGACCTAATTTCCAAAGTTAGGTGCTCATTAGTTGTGGACCGATGAGGCTTAAGAATTTTCATTGGTCGAGAGGATGGGAGGTCAGGCTCATCACACCTTTTTGGGGGGAATTATTGCCTACTTCGGGACTCTCTTATAGATTTAAGTTATGTTCATGGATACTTATTAATTCACCAAGCATGAAAATGATTTTTCCTTTAGATTTGGCAATCGATGATTGATATGTATGGGATTTAGAGAATCTTGTATATGTATTTGTGGTTCTTCATTGATGTATAATCATCCGTATGTATTAGAGATCCTTAGACATTGGTATTCTTAAATACATTATATAGAAATCTCTTGGTCATTATGATGATCATACTGGTTTTAAAGACACTCAGTGGGGCACTTGAAGTTTATTATCCTTCAGAAAGATAGGGATTATTTCAGAGTTGGGATCGTACCTACAGATGCGATACCTACGTATCCTTGTTAAAAAAGAATCAAAACCCACTTAGTTCGATAGAAAGGATATATTTTAATTTCATATGGGATGGAAAAAAATTAATGAATGATGGGCTTGAACCATATAAAGGCTTCCTATGTACTCTACTTTTATGGAAGAGAACAAAGTTTACGTAGTTTAGGTGAGGAAATATGTGACTTATGCATGGTTAATGGTGCAAAAGAGATTTCATGATTACCTTTACACTCTAAGCTCATGTGAGTCATGCTCAGTGTGAGAAATAGGAGGTATCAGTAAACCTAAAAATTGTACCATGAAAGATGTAGTCACGAGAAATGATGTGGGACTTATGTATGTATGTCTGCCCAAGTAGATGAAGACCAGGACTTATTTCAGGAAAGAAGCCCAGGAGCAGGGTCCATAAAGGTATTTGTACTTTATGGAGATTTGGAGATTTAACTTGGGGATTACTCATGATAAGGAGGCACAAATTAAAAAGGGACATATGATTGTGGATTATTCCAGAGAAGGAGGCCCAAATCAAAAGAAATTAATATTTGGTCTTGCTCTTAAATAGGATGCCCAATGTTTAAAGGAAATTATGACTGGGGCTTACTCCTGAGAAGGAGGCCCAATGTTTAAAGGAAATTATGACTAGGGCTTACTCCTGAGAAGGAGGCCCAGGTTAAGGGGACTTATGACTAGGGCTTACTCCTGAGAAGGAGGCCCATGTTAAAGGGACTTGGGGCTTACTCCTGAGAAGGAGGCCCTAAATCAAAAGATCTTCTCATCTTAAAGGATGAGGTTATGGAGGAAACATCTAACCATAGTGACATAAAGCTTGTATGTCACGAGGTTTTGGGAGAGGTTCTTATAGAATTCCTTTCAGATAAGGAAGACAAAAAAGAACCATGCCATAAATGGCTTTGAAAATGGGTTTGATGGACAATATCTTGAAGAGGATATGTCAATGGGATAAAGGCACACAAATGAAGTTGACACAAAAGTGTAGGTAACGTAAGTCATTTGGTGTGAAAGTCTTGGCCATACAAGTATACTTTCGCGGCATGGGTTCACCTAGGTGATGAAGAATCTGTAGGGTAATACTTGGGAAAGACTTAACTCAATCCTTTAGTATTATCCTAAGATGTTTCCAAAAGGGAGGTGCGCAAGTTTCATCGAAAGAGTAGGGTGGCATGGAAGTGTTTCCATATTTTAGGAGGTCTGGACACTTAGGCACACAAGTGTTGATGAATTATAAACACTTAGACCTTATCCTACTTCTTCAAGTCTTCCATTCTAGGTAAAAAGTTACCTTAGAAGATTTCGGAAGAGTTGAGTTGAAGACTTGGGCGACCGGAGCTAGAATTTGACTTTTAGAAAATCCATCCTCAAAATTGGGGGCCCACATGGGCTATTTAAAGGAAACCTTGCACCTTGGGTGAAAAAATAAATAAGGCATGCAAGTAACTTGCGCGACTTACTCCAAATGGGTTCCTAGTTCATGACTTTGTCAATTTTTTGATGTTCTTAAAATGGTTACCCTCTTTGTTCTTAAAGTATTCCCCTTTACCATTTGTTGGACTCTGTGACAAAAAAGGAGCATCAAAAATCATCTGACCTTGTGCTAGAATAAGGATGGATTAAAGCACTAGAAAATATTTTTGATTTCATGGGGTGTTCAAAACATCAAAAGGTTAGTCTCACTATTTACCATTTTGAAGGTTAAGCTGATCAGTGGTGGTATATGGGGAAAAATATCAGGGATAGTGAGGATATTGATGCTCTTGATTGGGATGAATTCAATGGTATGTTTCTTGAGAAATATTTTCCTAAGGTGTTTCGTCTTAGGATGGAAAAAAAATTCATGGAATTGAGGCAGGAGGATGAGTTGGTGGCTACTTATGAAGAAAAATTCACTCTACTGGAAAAGTATGCTCCAAATTTCATATGAGATCTTGATACTAAAATAAACCATTTTTACTCAAGATTAAAGCCAAAGTATCTAAGGTATTTATCTTCTTGTGATTTCAAGAGTTACGAAAAAATTGTTCTATGTGAGGAGAAGGTGGAAATGTATTTTGTCGATGATCATGTATTCTTTGAAAAACAACAAAATAAGAGGTAAAGGTGGTAGGAGAAAGGGAAAAACTCTTCAGAAATGTATGATGGTAAGAAACTTCAGTTTACAGTTTGTGAAAATTGTGGTAAAAATCATGTTGGGGAATGTCTTTTTAATTCTGGTAAGTGCTACCAATGTGGTAAAATGGGACATATAAGGCTCATAATTGCACAAAAAAAGATCAGGGTAATGGTAAAAAAATCCAATTTACAATCAGTAAAATATTTTAAGTGCAATGAAATGGTTCATTATGAAAATGAGTGTCCAATGAAGAACTCAAATGAGGGAAAGCAACTAGACTACAAGCAGAAAGGGGTGGTAAAGTCCTTTGCAACTACTTCAGCAGATGTTGGGTCATCAAATGAAGTAGTATTGGGTACACTGTTTGTTTGTTCAGATTATTCCAATGTTTTGTTTGATTCAGGGTCTACACATTTGTTCATTTATAAAAAAAATTATAGTAAATTGGGAATTTCATCTCAAGATATGAATCCTGAACTTATGGTAAAAACACCTGGAAGAAATGTTGAAACAAAAAAAATTATAAGAACCTTCCTATCATTGTGTACGGAAATAATCTACCTGCAAACCTTATTATTTATCCTCTAGTATAGTTTGATGTTATTTTGGGTATGGATTGGATTTATTTTTATCATGCTAAGATTGAATTTAGAGCTAAAGAGGTTTCTTTTTATAAATATTTTCAGTTTGTGTACAAGAATGAACCCTTACTTTTGATAACATATTAGGAAGCTGAGAAACTTGTTAAAGATGGAAATGAATGTTACCTTGCACATATTGTAGAAAATAAAGGAACTGTTTAGATTAATGATGTGTTAGTGGTAAATGATTACCTTGATGTTTTTCCAGATCAGTTTCCTGGTATTATACCTGATCGGGAAGTTGAATTTACAGTTGACTTATTTCCTGATGCTAAGCCAATTTCAAAAGCCCCTTATCGAATGGCTCAAATTGAACTTTTAGATTTAAAGAAGCAATTGCATGAGTTATTAGATAAAGTTTTCATTCAACTTAGTACATCACCATGGGGTGATCCTATCTTATTTTTTAAAAAAAGATGGCTCAATGAGTCTTTTCATTGATTATAGAGCATTGAATAACATCACTGTTAAGAACAAGTATCCTTTGCCTCATATCGATGATTTTTCTGATCAGCTCTAGGTAGCTCAGTATTTTTCAAAGATTAACTTGAGTTCGGGGTACCATCAGTTGAAAGTAAAGGAAGAAATAATTACAAAGACTGTGTTTCAAACTAGATATGGCCATTATGAATTTGTATTTATGCCTTTTGTTTTAACCAATGAACCTTCTGTATTCATGGATCTTATGAATAGAATTTTCCATGAGTTCTTGGATAATTTTGTGGTTGTGTTCATTGATGATATTTTAGTTTATTCCAAAGGTAAATAGGAATATGAAAGTCATTTAAGGGTTGTCTTGAAAACCTTAAAAGAAAATAATCTATTTGGTAAATTCAGAAAGTGTGAGTTTTGGTTACAGCAAATTTCTTTCCTTGGTCACATTGTTTCAAAAAATGGAATAATTGTTGATCCTAATAAAACAAAAGTTGTTGAAGAATGGCCAAGACCCACAAATATAACTGAGATTTGTAGTTTTCTTGGTTTGGAAGGTTATTATCAGAGGTTTGTTGAAAATTTTTCACTATTATCTAGTCCAATGACTAAGTTAACTCAAAAAGGTGTTAAGTTTGTTTGTACAAAATAATGTGATGATTGTTTTCAAGAATTGAAAAGAAGATTGGTGAATGCTCTAGTTTTGGCACTACCTTCCATAAATGGTGATTTTGTTATCTATAGTGATACTTCATTGAAAGGACTTGGTTGTGTCCTTATGCATAATGATTAGGTAATTGATTATGCTTCACGTAAGTTGAAACATCATGAGTTAAATTACCCTACACATGATTTGGAATTATCTGCTATTGTTTTTTGCTTTAAAATTTTGGAGGCATCATCTCTATGTAGTAAAATTTGAAATATAAATTAACCACAAAAGTTTAAAGTATATATTCACTCAGAAATAATTGAACATGAGACAGAGGAGATGGCTAGAATTAATCAAGGATTATGATTGCATGATTCACTATCATCCATGAAAAGCAAATAAAGTGGTTGATGATTTGAGTCGAAAAAGTAATGCTTCATTGACCATACTACATTTGGAACAAGATCCTTTGGTTTTTATTTGATAAACTTTGGAATAGAAGTTGTTGGTGCAGGAAATTTTTCTATTTTGTTTTAGGTGTCAGTGAAATCATCTCTATCAAACAGAATAAAGCAAGCACAGAAGGAAGACAGTGAGTTGTAGAAAAAGGTAGAGTTGGTTCATAAGTGTAATTTTCCTGAATTTAACATTGATAATGATTATGTTTTTAGATTTGGAAAGAAATTATTTCTGCCTTGTGATTCACAATTGAATAATGAGTTGTTATGTGAAGCTCATAGTTCCCCGTTTTTAGTTCATCCTGGAAGTACTAAGATGTACATAGATCTTCAGGAGTATTACTGGCGGGATGGAATGAAAAGTGATATTTCTGATTTTACTATGAAGTGTTTGACTTGTCAGTAAGTTAAAGTAGAGTGAAAGTTACCTAAAGGTATGCTTCAGTCTTTACCAGTTCTAGAGTGGAAATCGGAAAATATATCTATGGACTTAGTTGTGAGATTACCGAAGACATCTCGAGGTAATAATGAAATCTGGGATATTGTTGATCGATTGACTAAATCTACTCATTTACTTCCTATTCGAGATACTTTGTCTCTATATCAACTTTCTCGGTTGTATGTTAAAGAGATAGTCAAGTTGCATGGAGTTCCCCTCTCCATTGTATCTGATCATGATCTCAGGTTTACTTCTAACTTTTGGAAAGGCCTTCAGAAGTCATTGGGTGCTGAATTAAATTTTAGTATAGCTTTTCATCCGCAATCAGATGGGGATTCAGAACGAACAATTAAAACCTTGGAGGATATGTTACGTGCTTGATCAATGGATTACCATGGAATTTGGGACCAGCATCTTTCTTTGGTTGAATTTTCTTATAATAATAGTTTTCATTCCAGTATACAGATGGCTCCATTTGAGGCATTATATGGGAAGCGGTGTCGAACTTCAGCTTTTTGGGATGAATTAGGTGAAAGGAAGTTGATGGGACCAGAATTGGTAGAAGAGATGGGAAAAAAAATTCAGTTGATTTAGAAGCACATGAGAATATCTTAGAGCATGCAGAAAAGTTATGCAGATAATCGGAGGAAGGATATTTCTTTTGAGGTAGGTGATCATGTCTTTCTTAAATTTTCTCCATAGAAAAGTGTGATGCATTTTGGTAAGAAGGGAATGTTGAGTCTGAGTTTCATTGGACCTTATGAAATCCTAGATAAAGTTGGATCAATTGTGTACAGAGTGGATTTGTCTCTATGTTTATCCCAGATACACAATGTTTTTCATGTTTTAATTTTTAGAAAGTATATGTCAGATCCATCTCATGTTTTGAGCCCAGAGATAGTTCAGTTGGAAGAGAATCTCTATTACGAGGAACAACAAGTCCAGATTCTTGACTGAAGAGAGAAAGTATTACAGAATAAGTTAATTCACTAGGTAAAGGTTTTTTGGAAAAACCATATAGTTAAAGAGGCAACATGAGAATCTGAAAATGCTATGAGGGATAAATACCCCCATTTATTTGATAAGTGAATAAAATTGTGAGGATGCAATTTCCAAAAGGGGGAAGGATGTAACATTTCAGGTAAATAAAGAAATAATAAATTTTCTTTTTAATTAATATTTTGTGAATTAAATATTAATTTTACCTTAAAGGGGTTACTATGTTCGATGTCATACCCAATACACAACAATGGGTTTCTTTGAAATCTTACATTCCACAATAATAATATAATATTATTATTTTAAATGGTAGTTAACGCCTAGTTATTGTATTGGCAGGAATGAACAAAACTAACTACAATATTATTATACATGTTTGTTAAATGTTTTTACATTTATCCAATAAAAGTTAGAGGCTTAAAATTTGAATGAATCTAATTTTAAGCATAATTTACTTTAAAAGGTTGATTTACCACCTTTTTATGGTGAACCCTCTTTAAATATAGTTTTGGTCACTTTTATATGTTTTATTAGATAAAATAAAATTCCTATTTAGAATCGGGACATCAAAATTTACTTTGGATGAAATTTTGGTATTTTTTGGATAAAGTTCATATTTTAATGAATAGTGAAAAATATTGTATTTTAATTCAAAACTGCCTTTTAATATAATTTATTTATATGGTTATATTATATTTTTAATTGGTTTTAAAATTTAATTAGAATATATTTTTACCATTTAAACCAATTTTGGTCATTTTAAGTAATTTCACATAGAAATTGGACATAAACAAGTGACAATCTTTTGATAGTTATTTCTTAAAAACACGCGTTCTGTATTAACAGTGGGAATTAATTTTAAATTATTTTCTTCCACTTCTGTATTTTGAATTTAGAAAAATGGATTCCATATTTTGAATCAGGAGTTTCAAATTGTGTAAATAGTTAACTTTTATTTTTACACATTATGAATATTTACTTCATTAAATATTTTATTTACCATGGTTAAAGGGTAAATCTGGTAAATAAGGGTAAACAAATATTACTATAATAACATAAAATTACCCTAAAATATGTCCTAATCCTATTTTATGATACACTTCGGACCATTATCATCCTTGAGTCGATTTTGGGACCCAATGGGGCCACTTGGGAGTCATAATGACACTTTATTTTAATTAACTTCAAGTAAAGACAAAAATGACATAAACAAATATCTTTTAGTAAATTAACTTTTACATAGGGTTATATAAGTTATATTTTAGACTATAAATATTATTTGGAAATCTAAAAATATTACCTACATCATGGTATTTGTTTATAATTTTTAGACATCAAATAAATTAAATTATTTATGACACAATAATGATGCAGTGTTTACCTCATTAATAAAAGATTTAAATAAATAAGATTATAAAGATTAAATTAATTTGTAAAAACCTATCCATTTTTTATTGGATGATTTTATTTAGACCATGATTCATCTTATAGTCAACTTTATTAAGGTTTGGACATTTATAAACCGAAAATCCATATGTAATAAAATAATATTTTCATACTTTCCTAAAGAGCCCCTCCTCCCCCTTATAAAAATCCCTCACCTCTAACTCATTCCTCACACCTCTCAAGCCTCTTTTATCATCCAAACTCTACCCAATTAAGCTACCTACATCCCTATCCTTCTCCTAGAAGCCTTAACTTAGTCATAAGGCACTTCAACAAACCCTTCTGGTTCAAACCAAAGGAAGTTACTCGATTTAAACGTAACGTCTTCGCTTAAGTTCTTTTGTTTTATTTTACTTCTCCAAACCCCTAAACTCTTTTTATTAGTTTCTTTTATAACAAAACCAGTATCCTAAATATAATAGGATTTTTTTTTGAGAAGTATTATAACTACACTTACACACACCTCCATATAATGGGTAAAGAACATACTGTTTCTGTGGATGGAAAACTAACGTCTCACAAAATGATGATTGTTCAATTATCTCCTACCGCATCTCATGGTGGCCATTATGATGGAACTGTATTTATATGTGATATATATTATGTTTATGTTTTCTTTATGTTTCTATATTTTCCATTTATATCATGCCTTTATGGTTTCCATAATGGGTAAACGCGATAATTTCAGTTGAGGAAGTGCAGACTACCGCCCCCTCAAAGTGATATGACTCATTAATGCCATATATGGGATGTATAAAGGATGGATTTAATGATATTATATATGATATTATATTGTAATTATAAAATAACTATTTATCATTATATTTTAATTCCATTAAAATACTAAATAGAAATGGAAGTAGCGTTCATGCGTACGTACGGCTTACCGTCTCCATAAACGGTGCATTTCATTTCTTACCTATAAATGTTATGTACTATAATAAATACATGTATATACTGGATATATATGATATATATGATATCTAAATCATGAATATAATTCTGTATATAATGGACTTTTTACCACATATACAACTTGTAAATATAAGAAGTTCATTTTTGACTCAAGTACCAAATATCGACAAAATGACCATTATTAAATTAAATGATTACATGATGTTTATAACATGGTAATAATTGATATAAAAGGAATAATAAACATTAAAAATGTTCTTAATCAAGTATAAATTAACTTTATTTTATTATTCAAGAGATTAAAGAATGAACGGGTCAAGTCGGACACGAGGTAAGGGACTTCGTATCAATCTCCTTTCATTGAGCCATATTTTGTTTTAATACACGACTTTATTTTATACGTTGTATAAACACCTTTGAATTTTAATTTCATTCAAAGGTAATATTTTTCTATTAATTGTTATACTAAATGAAAAAAAAAAGAATGTTTCTTTTAACATAAGTGGTGACAACGACCTTTTCCGCCACTACGAGTATTATTTGATCTATGAATTCCTTAACAAGCCATAATGTTTTTAAAAGGAAAATAAATACCATATAATCTTTTACATATTTTGGTATTTAAAATGTTTTTGATAATGTATTTGTTATGTAAATATATTTAAATGATATATTGTGATTGAAATGTGGAAATGTTATCTTTCTTTTGTGTTTATTTTATGTGTTATGAATATGTTATGGTTCTTGGGCATTATTTATGTATATGAGTAGTTCCATGATAAACCTAGGATGGATGAGCTCAAGATATATGTCTAATTCATTGGGTAACGTGACATAGGTAAACATGAATGTTTCTACTAAGAGATTTAGGGAATATACTGTGATGGGTATTCCAAATGTAACTCCCTACGTACCTGTGATAGATACAATGTAAGTATGATATGGATGCCACAAGTTACATTTATGATTTATGATTTCTATGTGTTATTAATAAATCTTATGATTTCGTGAGGTATGTTAAAGAGATTATGTTATATTTGTAATGATGAACTAATGTTTTCTTTCTTTATTTTATAACCCTTACTGAGATTTTTATTCTCATCCCATGTTTTTAAATGTTTTTCACAAGACCTAAATATGAATTGGGTCAAGGATGGGATTAAGGAAAATTCATGTTGTCTAAAACATGGGACTAGACATGAATCTTCTTTTTCAAGATTTTTTTAATGAAAAAATGAAAACTGAGTAGAAGTGTCTACCTTTTAATTTTTGAGATTTAATGTAATAGTTATGGCCTAATTCTCTAAAACTCTAAACCTGAAAAGATCCTCAATGTTAATTATTCATTTAATTCAATATTATGTAATGTTTAAGGTCGGGTCCTTATAGATAGTTATATTTCACGGAGTTCGATCTACTATAATTTCTAACAGGGATCCCCGATTCACTTCTCATTTTTGAAGAGGCCTCCAAGATGTGTTGTCATTATAAGTGGGCTTGATAATGACTTATGATCATCAAAAATATTCCCAATCAAAATTATCTATAAAAATCCTTGAGGACATGTTATGTTCTTATGTTGTTAAATTTTTTGGATCATGGTTTGTACACCTAGGATTGATTGAGTTTACCTACAGTAATAGCTACTAGTTCACAATTTGAATGGAACCTTTTTATGAATTTTATGGATAAACTTGTAAATCTATTCTCTTTTGGATGGATATTGGAGAAGCTTCCTTGGTTGATCTGAGTTTGGTCCAAGAAACAATGATGAATAATCAGTTGATTTGTCATAGAATTGTGATGGTACAAATCTTTTATAAATATTATGTTGATCATTGATGTAGACCTTTGGAGTTTTTAGTTTATGAACATGTGTTTTTAATATTTTTGCCTCGGTTGGGTCACTCATGACTTGGAAAATAAGGAAAACTTACACTGAGGTATGTGGTTCCTTTTTATATTTTTTATTAGGTTGGTAAGGTGGGTTTCTATTTAGACCTTCCACCATAGTTGACATCGATCCACAATGTGTTTCATGTTTCACTACTAATGAATTATCTTATTAACCCTTCTCATATCCTAATCTAGGAAGACCTTGATGTGGAACCAGATTTATCTGTGACTAAGCATCCAGTCATGATTGTTGGTTTTGAGATAATGGTTATTTGTGGGAAGTGTATACCTTTTTTCTACAGTCTACAGTAGCATGTTTCTGAATCACATGAGACTTGGGAGAATTAGGCATTGATGAGGGTGTAGTGGCCACATCTCTTTGACATGGTGTCTTCTTGACATGCTATTTGGTACAAAGTGTTTTTATGGTGGGGTGGTTATAACATCCCATTACTTGATTTCATGTACTTATTGACCCTTGTTTTGATCATCACTTGATTAGAACTTGTTTTGGGGATTTCTTGGTGACTTGTGAGAAATTTTGGAATTTTTGGGGACTATTCGTGGTTGTTTCATGGTTAGGTAAAACCATGCGGTTTATCCCAGCAAACTATGCCCCCTATGTTGGTGCTCTGAAGGTGGGGAGCACGGTTTGTCTAAACCATGTGGAATAACCCATTAAACTATGTGCCCTTGGGCCGAGGGATTTTTACAATTGTTTCATAGTTAATTTAATTATGTGTTCAAACCATGAATCCTTTGCATAATCCCATTAAGGTTAGATGGTTACTACTAACTGTGTGGCCCAACCAGGAAAATGTGTACATAGGTTTTTAATCCCCCAAAAATTTTAATTAAAATCCCTAGGTATCTAGTTTAACCTATAATCACCCCCATTAGACCCTCATCATTTTCCTTGGATTTTTTTGCCTCTCTAAAGGATTACATGGCTTTTTAAAGTTCTTCTCTTGTGAATCAAAGTGTTGGTGGAAGATCTTGATCCCTCTACTATGGGTGGTTTCTCACTTGATTTGGGTTTTCTCCCTCTTATATTTATATCCATTTTGAGATAGGTGAATCCTCATGTTGTTGATGGATTATATATTTGTTTTGATAGATCATGTTTTGATGGTTGGTGATTCTAGGGATTCCTCCTAGAACCTCTTCATTAGTGTTTATTGTTGTGAGGGTTGATTTTATTTGATCACAAGATTAAATATAGGTGGTTTCATAAGGATTTAACCTATAATTAAAACCCAAAATTTATTTATTTACTTGAAATAAATTTTCAATTGATTTATAAAATCATGATTTGAAATGATTTTATATTTTATTTAAAAAAGGCATGGAAATTGTGACCCCCCCAATTTCAATGGAATTGAAATTTTGGGGTAGATTTTGAGAAACTTTGGTTTAAATAGAAAGATGATTTGAAAGGAATGAATTTGATAAAAACCCATGATTTGGTTTTGAAATTGAAAATGCATGTCGAACTTAAAATTTTGCACTTGATCTGTGAATGATGAATTGAATTAAAATGATTTATTTTTTAATGATTGGTTGGTTGATTGATTGATTGATTGGTTGAAGCACATGTGAGCCTGATTAGTTAATGGGTGATTAGGACAATCATTCTAGGACTCTAACTCCATATCATGGGATTGATGATGGAAACAATAAATAAACCTAGTTCGGAATGATTTTCCTTGATGGGGTGTTGATTAATTATTCATATTGTCCTGATCCTTAGGGATGTGTTCACACATACATGATCCTTGATTTATGATTGAGTAGTGCAAGGATCTGAGAGCCAGGAACTAATGTAAATTGGGGCATATAACCATGGTCATATGTTTTGTTGACATGATTATACATGTAATTGTTTAAAGAACTATTTTATTCATGACAATTGTTTTATATAAATGTTTTATATAAAATATTCATTTAATCCTATTTTGATACATCTTATATCTTTTTAATTGAAATCACATTTTGATTTGAAATATGCAAATGAATTTCCATGCCTAGTTTTAGTTAAATTTAAATAATACATGGTTTATTGTTATGGAATCGATTATAGAACACTTGGTAAGTCCCTTCTGGGATGTTTAGCTCATACCCTAACTTTTCCTTTGGGCATTTATAGATTTTATTATGCTAGGTCCAAGGAAAGGGGAAAACCACTAGAAGGTAGTGGGTGTGCTTGATACATGGGACTATAGACTGATGGTGGTGACCGGTGGAACTATGGTATAATTGTTATATAGGGATTGTGTGACTATGTATTGGTGGATATTGTGACATATTTTGGATGATATTTTACTTTGGTGTGTTTATCTATCTGCTTATGGAACTTATTTCCTTAAGGATTGTTTGGCATACCGACTGGTTATTGATTTACCTTCTTCCATTTAAGTATACCTTTGTGAAAAAACGGTTACATTTGATATTTGATATGATGATAAGTGTTAGTTTTCAATCCATTGGGATAAAGAATTCACTTAGGGATATTTCAAGAACAGATAAGGTATCAGGGTACTAGAGTATTCAGGTCGGTTCATGAAATAATCGATCAATGATATTGATTACCAGTGACTGATCTAAATCAATAAAATTATGTTGATATAATAAGCGAACTCAATCATGGCATCACATCAAAAAAATGATGATATGAAGCAATTGGGTTATATTTTATAATTGTTCTCAATAAAAAAACATGCATATTCATGGGTTTTATCTTCTATATTTCATCAACCAACATAGTCTATAATCACACTCATGAAAGTTAAGGTGTGAGAAAAGAGGCAAACATGCTCAAATCATCACAAGATCGAGGTTATGCATAAAATCATGAGGATTCATGTTCCTTTAATTTTATTTGATTATACTAGAGTAAAAAAAATTAAAATGTATAAATGAGGAACAATATACAAAAAACCTAAAATTCTATTACCTTCCAATGATTAAAAACATGGAACCCAGGATTGCATCAAAGAACAACCCCTAGATTGATCACTAAGAGGTTTATAAGTACATGATGGGGAATAGGATGAAAATGGATTAATAAATCTCTCCAATTAGAATAAACCTTAACTATAGATGTCTCAACCTTTCTGATGATCCATGTAGTGATTTTAAATATCAATTTTTCAAGTTGGGTTTATGAGAAGTCAATGGTCTATGGGTGTAGGTGAGTTGTTCATGGAAGACTTTCTCCCTCTAATGTTTTGTCTAGTATACTAAATAAATCACAGAATATTGACTTGAAATTTTGTTGAGATGTGTCTCATTGATTTTTCTATCCAATGGAGGTGGAATTAATCTAATTGGAGTTTTGAATCCCGAGTTATAGCACAACCACTACAGGTAGGTCCAATCTGTCTTTCTTAGAATTTCTTCACTTGTGGGCCTCTTATTCCCAGATTTAGTCTTTTTCCCAATTATATGAATTGAATCCCCATGATTATAAATTCCTAAAAAATTATTCTTCACATTTTGATGATTTTATATAATTTTATGATAAAAACAATGAACTACTCTCAAATCCATTGTGCAATTATATCTTTTTAAGCATGTTTTCAACACAAGAATTAATAATGTATAATGAATACAAAAGGAAATGATAATGGGATAATAAAATCCATAAAAATTTAATACATAAGTATAAAGGTGATAATATATGATATATCGATGTGTTATTAACTTCCTTTAGAACACTCTCAATAATGGAGATCATCGATCCTCCTTCTCCCTCTAAGGCCATGAGAAAAATAGAAGAATACTTAATGCTCAAAAGTAATTATAGTTGTGATCAAATGGAACAAAAAATAATTAATCAGTGTTTGGTTATAGAATAAAAAGATCAATTAATTAAGTTCTGAGATTCATGGAATATATGTGGACACTTCTGTAGGTATTTTACACTTGAATCCTTTTACACGACGATGGTACCAAAATAAGGGTTCTAATTATTTAATAATTAAGAAATAATTTTAAGAAAATATAATTTTAATTTATATAAATTAATTATAATTTATATGAGAAAAAAATTCTTGAGGATTTCAAGGTTGTTGTTAATCCAGTCCTGAGGAGAAATATGAGGAAATGGGTGGAAAAAAAATTGTACTTGAGCCCAACCACTTCAATTGTGCCCCTATAACATCATGTTACCACTCTCTGGTACTCCTTACCTTATTTTTTATCTCTTTTTTTGGGGGGGGGGGTTAGGGGGTTTTTTAGCTTGCTGGAAAAAAAATAGTTGGTTCCACTGTGGTGGTAGTGTTTCATCATGGAGTTGGAGGTGCTATATCATGGACCATCAAGTGGCATTATAGGGAAGTTTTAGGTTGAGTAGGGTTGCATTGTAAAGACCCGTAAAATTCAAGGAAAATTTTTTCTTAATTTTCTTTAGAATTTTACAAGAGCGCGGTTTCAGACGGCACCTGATTCCGGAGTGCCCGGAATTAATTTCCGAAGTTTGGCTCGGGTACGTTCAGTGAACGAACGAGCGGGAATTCCTAACTTTTGATCCGGTGCTCGGAATTGAAATCCGAGGGCACCGATGAACTCGCAGCGCCGATATTCGCTTAATGAGACCTTTTCGGGAGTTGCGTTTGATGCGGGTTGAAAGTTACGTTTTGGGGTTTTTCAGTTAAGTTAAATAAAATTGTGTAAAACAAATTTTATTTAAACTTATTAAAAAAAACCTACCTAAGGGGGTTGGAAGTGGGACCCACACCCACTTAACCTCCCTTGGGAGGATTAAGTGTGGTGGGGCCCACACGAACCCCTATGTCTTTTAATAACCTCTCAACTTCCCCCATTAAACTCCTCTTTTAATAACATGACAACTTTGTTAATTAATGGAGTTGAATTGTTTGAATTGTTTGAATTTCAAACCTTTGAAATTCAAATTGATAATTGTGTGAATAAAATAAGACTTAGCTTATTTTATTTGGGTTAGAATTCTCTAGCCACCTTGAGAGTTTTTGGAGCCTTCATCTTCTTCTTCTTCAAGCTTCGACGAAGAACGCCACGTTCTCGGGAATCGCCTTTCGCGACGCCATACCCGCGACACCGACGACGTCTTCTTCCGCGTCCTCTCTTCCGCGACGATTTCCCGCGACGAAATCGTCGTCAAAGAACTTCGAATCCTCGCTTCACGACATCGACGTCCTTCTTCCGTGACGCCGACCACCGCGACGCGTCTTCCGCGGGTCGTTGACGATCTTCGTTCTTGAAACCAGAGGTAGGGGATGTTAATTATTGATTATTTTTATTCCATTCTTGAATCATGGATTTTTAGCATGACTAAATGTGTGGCTTTCGGTTATTCTTTAGTTATGTTATTATTTAACGTGAGGGGGGTCGGACCGCATGAACACGGCCGAACCCCCCCTCCTTAGTTCTCGTTTTATTCATACGGGTGGAAGCAAGAGGCGTGGTGCCGTCGCACCACGCGGATGAACATGATTATAATTTTCCGCAACCCGTCGCGCTTCGCCGAGGAGAGATTTCAAGAACGCGACGCCGTCGCGCCGCGTTGGGAGAATTCATGGCACGGCGAAAGGGGTGCGGTGCCGTCGCACCGTGCCGGACGACGAACACCGCGGCCGGTTCCGGGCCGCGGTGAGACGAGGAGACCGCGGCCGGTTCCGGGCCGCGGCGGAAGGAAAGACCGGCGGCCGGGCCGCCGGCGTCGGGAGTCGAGGGCGGGACCGGAAATTCCGGTCCCGTTGGTAAAAACCGGCCGGCCAGCGGGCCGGCCGGATGTCATAAAACCGGGGGATTAAACCCCCGGCCGGATCTTCAAACCCCCCTCTTAATGGGGGGGGCGGTTCAATTAAAGGAGGGGGGGGCAAAGCCCCCCCGGTTTGTTCCAGCCGGCCCCCACTTGCGGGGGCCGTTTCTTGTATTTGGCACGGCACAAGGCCGTGCCTCCTTTCAAAACCACGGGGGCAATTAAGCCCCCGGTTTGTGACTAAGCGGCCCCCACGTGCGGGGGCCGTTCCTTCAAAAATCGGCGCGGCAAAGCCGCGCCGCCTTCAATCAGCGGGGGCAATCAAGCCCCCCGCGTGACCACCACGTGCGGCGCCCAGCGCCGCCGCCGCGGCCCACCGCCGCCACGCGGCTCGCCGCCGTCACGCCACGCGGCCCGCCGCCGCGCCACGCGGCCCGCCGCCGCCACGTGGCCCGCCGCCGCCACGCGGCCCGCCGCCGCCGTCCGCCGCCGTCGGCCGCCGCCGCCGGCCGCCGCGCCGCCCAGGGGGGGGGGGGGTCGGGCCGGGTCGGCCCGGACCCGGACCCCCCGTTTCGGACCAGATTCGGTTCTTGGCTCATAACTTGAGCCTCGGACCTCCGAATGACGAACCGTCTGCGGAAACGCGATCCTTGGATCGAGACGGTCGTTTCGATATATCGCACTCAAGGTTTCGGGTTACTTTGAGTTCGGCCGGGTTGGTTCGTTCACGAAACCAACCGGGCCTTCGGAGCGGAAACGCTCATATCTTGAGCTACGGACGTCCGATTGACGTGCCGTCAGTCGCGTAGTGTTCCTCTTAGTGAGACGGATCTTTTGGCATACTCCGCCCGAGGTTTGGACGCAGGTGGAGTACGGTCGGGTTGGTTTTGCCTTAAAAACCAACCGGGCCCCGGAGACGAAAATGCCTATAACTCTCAGACCGGGCGTCCGATCGACGCGCCGTCTGATGCGTTGAGTTCCTGTTGACGATACGGAACTTTTGGATACATCAACTTCGGTCTTCGTGACAGTTGATGTATCAGCCTCTCGGCTCGTGGAACGGACCCTCCGTACGAGTTTGCTGTGTGCGGGAACCCTAGTGCTGGCTGCGACTGTTCTACTGCTACGACTGCTACTGTGACTGCGACGACGACAGTACAGAGATCCTGTGTGGATTTGACGACGACAGTACAGAGATCCTGTGTGGATTTGACGACGACAGTACAGAGATCCTGTGTGGATTTGACGACGACAGTACAGAGATCCTGTGTGGATTCGACGACGACGACTACAGCACTCAGCGATCCTACGTGGATCAGTGCTACAGGTTCTGTGTGAGCCCGATCCTGTGTGGGTCCTTGCGCTCAGCGGTTCTGTGTGAGCCAGCGCCTACAGGTTCTGTGTGAGCCCGATCCTGTGTGGGTCTTCTGCGGGGGTTAGTTACCTATCGATCCTTCGTGGGTCCGACGACTTAGATGGATCAGTGATCATCTTTATCGTCCTTGAAGAAGTATACCTGTGTGAGCTGAATCCTGTTGTTTTCCTGTGTGGATTGTGTTGTGCAATCCTGTGTGGATTATATTTTGCTTTCCTATGTGGATTACGTATACTTTCCTGCGTGGACTGAGTTGTACTTGGGCTCGGAGGTTGGAGTGTATTTTAATTGATGACTTAGGTATATGTATGGGCATATACCTAAGCAGTGTCGGTTGTTACTTCGTGATTGTACTTTTCTTCGTGGTTTATCCTTTGTGGATTTGAGAGACCTTCAGGGGTCTCGGGGTCCCTACTGAGTAGCTTATACTCACCCCTGCACGGGCTTTGCCCGCACTTCGTTGTGTTGGTTGCAGACGACGGACAGCGTTGACCTTAGCTGAGGCTTGCAGAGGGGGACGGTACCCGGAGGTGGACCACTGGGCGGGACGTGCTCGGAGCGGACAGCGGGACCCGTGGAGCAGAGGAGCTATCTGTACCCACCCTTCAGGTGGGATTTCCGGTGGACAGCTCGGAGTAGCGGCTTTTACTTTACAGTTGCTGTTTTTCCCTTTTCGAGTTGTACTTTACTTTCAGTTTGGGTTTGTATTCTGGCCCATTTACTTTTCCGCACTTTCAGTCGTACTCTGTTTGCTTAGTGTTTACTTTCCGCTTGTTTACTCTGTAGTGTGTGTTTACTTTTCAAAGGAAATGCCTTCCCTTTTACCGGGAATTACGCCTTGGTGCTAGTCGCCAGCCCCTGGCCTATGGAAGGCGGGCTTGGGGTAGTCACGGCACGGACCCCGAGGGCGGGTCGTGACAAATTGGTATCAGAGGAGTTCGGTTCTACAGTGAACTCTGATCTTTTCTATGTGAAGCAATAATGTTTAGCGTATTGAGTGTGGATATCAGTCCAGGGAGTCCAGTGTTGGTGCGGCGGCCGACGTATCCGTACACCAGGACCTTGACTTCTGATTTCCGACTTAATGCACGAAAACATTGATTGCGTGTGTGTTTCAAGTTTTCTTTGTGATTACTTGTGTCGGCTCACTGGGTATACTGATCTGCTTTATGAAAGTCTCAAGTTTTCTTTGTGATTACTTAATTCAGCTCACCAGGTATACTGTTCTAACCGTGGCGCACCTGTTTCCTTTTCAGGATGGCCCCACGACGGCAGCCAGCTAGGGTTCCGAGAGTCGAGCGAGACGACAGCCCACCGAGCGCCGAGGCTTCGGTGCAGGGCCTTTTGTCAGCAGTGGCACCGGCGGTAGCTTTACCTGCCGATCCCCCGATGCTTCCAGCAGCAGCCGCTGACGATGCACGTCGCCTCAGCGCACTGCATGAGTTTCAGCGCCAGCGACCACCCAGGTTTCGCGGGGAGACGGATCCCCAGGCAGCAGAGGACTGGCTGGAGGCAGTGGTTCGAGTGTTTAGGCTAGTGAGGACACCAGCAGACCTCATGGTGATCCTCGCTGCGAGCCTACTACACGCAGCAGCAGGACGATGGTGGAGCTTGATGCTCCAGGTTCACGATGAGGCATCCTTACTCTGGACGGACTTCGAGAGCCTCTTCCGCTCTGAGTTCGTCCCGGCCACCCTCCGAGCGGTGCGCATCCAGGAGCTTCTACAGCTGCGGCAGGGCAGCATGACGGTCGCTCAGTACTCAGCGAGATTTACCGATCTCTCACGCTACTCGACCGACATGGTACGGGACCCATTCTTCCGGGCCCGGACCTTCGAGCAGGGTTTGAGACTCGAGATCAGGGCATCGCTGATCTCCCTCAGCATACCGACTCAGACAGGAGTACTGGAGCGGGCCCTTCTGATCGAGAGCTTCCTTGCTGAGTCTACACCAGCACAGCGACCCACCGCAGGGCGGCACGTGGCAGAGTCATCTGCAGCTGGCAGTCGACGAATGACTCAGGGGTCCAGACAGACCAGACCTCAGGGCACTGGCTCAGCAGTGCAGGGCACACAACGCGGAGCCAGTCTTTCGAGTGGAAGACAGTGCTATGCATGCGGCGGCCGAGGCCACATGGCTCGTGACTGCCCGACCCGTCATGCGGAGGAACAACAGACGGTTGAGGAACCACCTAGGCAGAGGCAGAGGTTCGACCGTGGCGATCCGCAGGGAGGAGGCGGACGAGGCAGAGGAGCTGGACGAGCAGCTGGTGGTGGCCGACGCTTTGAGGCTCTACCACCACCACCACCAGGAGGTCCACCCCGACCGCAGGGGAGAGCTCAGCTTCAGGCAGCCGAGGCCTTCGATCATGGAGCTCTGGGAGCCGATGGACAGGAGCAGAACTAGTGGTTACATCCTTTGTACTTCTGGTTCCTTGTTGCTTTTGTGTAGCGTCTTGTATTACGAGCTGCAATAATAAAAGACGCATACCTTGTGATGTTTTCGTTCCTGTCCTCTTTCGTGATGTTACCAAGAGGTTCCAGTTTTGGCTGTTGACTTGACCCTCACTTGTGAGACATCTACTGGAGGAGACCCAGTTACCACACACTGATGCCGACAGTGTGACTCAACCCTTGGAGGCGAGAGTAACGGTTGAATCTCTTAGTAGTAGCGTCGAGGCCTTACGACGTCATCCTTAGTATGGATTAGTATCATCCATGTTAGGATTGACTGTTTTAGGCAAAGAATGTGGTTCATCCAGGGGATGAGACCAGATTTCTCTTTTCGGCAAAAGAGAAATCTTGCAGCTCTGGTGGGACCGGAGATGGTCCGGGCCACGTCAGAGGAGGTCCATGTCATCCAAGAGCGGGTCCTACATGGACGATCGATTCCTCTTGTGCGCAACAGATGGCGGCACGGGAATCTCCAGGAGAGCACATAGGAGCGGGAGGCTCAGATGCGTGCTCAGTACTCTCTTTTGGTTTCCCTAGTTTTTGATGTAGCTTTACGGGGACGTAAAGCCCTGAGGTGGGAGTAATGTAAAGACCCGTAAAATTCAAGGAAAATCTTTTCTTAATTTTCTTTAGAATTTTACAAGAGCGCGGTTTCAGACGGCACCTGATTCCGGAGTGCCCGGAATTAATTTCCGAAGTTTGGCTCGGGTACGTTCAGTGAACGAACGAGCGGGAATTCCTAACTTTTGATCCGGTGCTCGGAATTGAAATCCGAGGGCACCGATGAACTCGCAGCGCCGATATTCGCTTAATGAGACCTTTTCGGGAGTTGCGTTTGATGCGGGTTGAAAGTTACGTTTTGGGGTTTTTCAGTTAAGTTAAATAAAATTGTGTAAAACAAATTTTATTTAAACTTATTAAAAAAAACCTACCTAAGGGGGTTGGAAGTGGGACCCACACCCACTTAACCTCCCTTGGGAGGATTAAGTGTGGTGGGGCCCACACGAACCCCTATGTCTTTTAATAACCTCTCAACTTCCCCCATTAAACTCCTCTTTTAATAACATGACAACTTTGTTAATTAATGGAGTTGAATTGTTTGAATTGTTTGAATTTCAAACCTTTGAAATTCAAATTGATAATTGTGTGAATAAAATAAGACTTAGCTTATTTTATTTGGGTTAGAATTCTCTAGCCACCTTGAGAGTTTTTGGAGCCTTCATCTTCTTCTTCTTCAAGCTTCGACGAAGAACGCCACGTTCTCGGGAATCGCCTTTCGCGACGCCATACCCGCGACACCGACGACGTCTTCTTCCGCGTCCTCTCTTCCGCGACGATTTCCCGCGACGAAATCGTCGTCAAAGAACTTCGAATCCTCGCTTCACGACATCGACGTCCTTCTTCCGTGACGCCGACCACCGCGACGCGTCTTCCGCGGGTCGTTGACGATCTTCGTTCTTGAAACCAGAGGTAGGGGATGTTAATTATTGATTATTTTTATTCCATTCTTGAATCATGGATTTTTAGCATGACTAAATGTGTGGCTTTCGGTTATTCTTTAGTTATGTTATTATTTAACGTGAGGGGGGTCGGACCGCATGAACACGGCCGAACCCCCCCTCCTTAGTTCTCGTTTTATTCATACGGGTGGAAGCAAGAGGCGTGGTGCCGTCGCACCACGCGGATGAACATGCTTATAATTTTCCGCAACCCGTCGCGCTTCGCCGAGGAGAGATTTCAAGAACGCGACGCCGTCGCGCCGCGTTGGGAGAATTCATGGCACGGCGAAAGGGGTGCGGTGCCGTCGCACCGTGCCGGACGACGAACACCGCGGCCGGTTCCGGGCCGCGGTGAGACGAGGAGACCGCGGCCGGTTCCGGGCCGCGGCGGAAGGAAAGACCGGCGGCCGGGCCGCCGGCGTCGGGAGTCGAGGGCGGGACCGGAAATTCCGGTCCCGTTGGTAAAAACCGGCCGGCCAGCGGGCCGGCCGGATGTCATAAAACCGGGGGATTAAACCCCCGGCCGGATCTTCAAACCCCCCTCTTAATGGGGGGGGCGGTTCAATTAAAGGAGGGGGGGGGCAAAGCCCCCCCGGTTTGTTCCAGCCGGCCCCCACTTGCGGGGGCCGTTTCTTGTATTTGGCACGGCACAAGGCCGTGCCTCCTTTCAAAACCACGGGGGCAATTAAGCCCCCGGTTTGTGACTAAGCGGCCCCCACGTGCGGGGGCCGTTCCTTCAAAAATCGGCGCGGCAAAGCCGCGCCGCCTTCAATCAGCGGGGGCAATCAAGCCCCCCGCGTGACCACCACGTGCGGCGCCCAGCGCCGCCGCCGCGGCCCACCGCCGCCACGCGGCTCGCCGCCGTCACGCCACGCGGCCCGCCGCCGCGCCACGCGGCCCGCCGCCGCCACGTGGCCCGCCGCCGCCACGCGGCCCGCCGCCGCCGTCCGCCGCCGTCGGCCGCCGCCGCCGGCCGCCGCGCCGCCCAGGGGGGGGGGGGTCGGGCCGGGTCGGCCCGGACCCGGACCCCCCGTTTCGGACCAGATTCGGTTCTTGGCTCATAACTTGAGCCTCGGACCTCCGAATGACGAACCGTCTGCGGCAACGCGATCCTTGGATCGAGACGGTCGTTTCGATATATCGCACTCAAGGTTTCGGGTTACTTTGAGTTCGGCCGGGTTGGTTCGTTCACGAAACCAACCGGGCCTTCGGAGCGGAAACACTCATATCTTGAGCTACGGACGTCCGATTGACGTGCCGTCAGTCGCGTAGTGTTCCTCTTAGTGAGACGGATCTTTTGGCATACTCCGCCCGAGGTTTGGACGCAGGTGGAGTACGGTCGGGTTGGTTTTGCCTTAAAAACCAACCGGGCCCCGGAGACGAAAATGCCTATAACTCTCAGACCGGGCGTCCGATCGACGCGCCGTCTGATGCGTTGAGTTCCTGTTGACGATACGGAACTTTTGGATACATCAACTTCGGTCTTCGTGACAGTTGATGTATCAGCCTCTCGGCTCGTGGAACGGACCCTCCGTACGAGTTTGCTGTGTGCGGGAACCCTAGTGCTGGCTGCGACTGTTCTACTGCTACGACTGCTACTGTGACTGCGACGACGACAGTACAGAGATCCTGTGTGGATTTGACGACGACAGTACAGAGATCCTGTGTGGATTTGACGACGACAGTACAGAGATCCTGTGTGGATTTGACGACGACAGTACAGAGATCCTGTGTGGATTCGACGACGACGACTACAGCACTCAGCGATCCTACGTGGATCAGTGCTACAGGTTCTGTGTGAGCCCGATCCTGTGTGGGTCCTTGCGCTCAGCGGTTCTGTGTGAGCCAGCGCCTACAGGTTCTGTGTGAGCCCGATCCTGTGTGGGTCTTCTGCGGGGGTTAGTTACCTATCGATCCTTCGTGGGTCCGACGACTTAGATGGATCAGTGATCATCTTTATCGTCCTTGAAGAAGTATACCTGTGTGAGCTGAATCCTGTTGTTTTCCTGTGTGGATTGTGTTGTGCAATCCTGTGTGGATTATATTTTGCTTTCCTATGTGGATTACGTATACTTTCCTGCGTGGACTGAGTTGTACTTGGGCTCGGAGGTTGGAGTGTATTTTAATTGATGACTTAGGTATATGTATGGGCATATACCTAAGCAGTGTCGGTTGTTACTTCGTGATTGTACTTTTCTTCGTGGTTTATCCTTTGTGGATTTGAGAGACCTTCAGGGGTCTCGGGGTCCCTACTGAGTAGCTTATACTCACCCCTGCACGGGCTTTGCCCGCACTTCGTTGTGTTGGTTGCAGACGACGGACAGCGTTGACCTTAGCTGAGGCTTGCAGAGCGGGACGGTACCCGGAGGTGGACCACTGGGCGGGACGTGCTCGGAGCGGACAGCGGGACCCGTGGAGCAGAGGAGCTATCTGTACCCACCCTTCAGGTGGGATTTCCGGTGGACAGCTCGGAGTAGCGGCTTTTACTTTACAGTTGCTGTTTTTCCCTTTTCGAGTTGTACTTTACTTTCAGTTTGGGTTTGTATTCTGGCCCATTTACTTTTCCGCACTTTCAGTCGTACTCTGTTTGCTTAGTGTTTACTTTCCGCTTGTTTACTCTGTAGTGTGTGTTTACTTTTCAAAGGCAATGCCTTCCCTTTTACCGGGAATTACGCCTTGGTGCTAGTCGCCAGCCCCTGGCCTATGGAAGGCGGGCTTGGGGTAGTCACGGCACGGACCCCGAGGGCGGGTCGTGACATGCATCATATATAGTTGTTTGGGTCATGGATCCCTAGATATATTTTTTCAAAGATACTACCAATTTTGGCATAGATACACTATGTAAGTTGGGATGTGTCATAGTTATCTCCTGGCAGTTGTCCACACATTTTGGAGATCCGACTATGATGTGGAATCTCGAGTGAGAAAATTAGGTGTCACTGCATATTTTGGAATAGTTTTGGTGTGTTTGTGTAATGGACATAACCTGGGTGAAGGGGATCTGGGTGAGGTCTACAACTTTTTTTCAAGATTTCAATTGACTAAGAGGGGTCATGGAGTGGTTAGGGTGGTTGCACCATGGTCTGTCCATTTTCAGTAGAACTGTGGAATAGCCATGGGGGTTGCGGTATGGTGTGTTTTTTATAGACTTAAAATCACAAACCCTATTTTAAATCCCAACTTATCCCACTAAAACCTAATTCTATTTTTTGGATTTTAAAGGCTCCCATGAGTCTTTTTGACTCCACCAATATACTCTCTTATTAGATCAAATCACAAATGGATGCATTGGATCCCTCTCCAGGTTGATTCCTTGATATCCTTCACCTTCATTATTCATTGGTTTTTCCCATTGTGGGTGTTGATTTACTTGATTTTGTGATTAAATATAGGTGGTTTTATAAGTATTTCCCCTAAAATTGAAACCCTAATTTATTAATTGATTTGAAAAGGGGTTTTAATTGATTTAAAAACCTATAATTGAGATGATTTTGTATATTATTTGAAAAAGTCATATATATTTTGAAAACCCCACAATTTCTTTGTAATTGAAATTATTGGGTGTATTTTGATAAATATTATGGTTTGTATTTAATTTTGATTTGATGAAATTATTTGATGATTATTCTAGATAAAATTGGATTAAAATAAAAGACATTTTGAAAAGGCATGAATTTTAGGAAAACCTATGATTTTTTTTAAATTGAAAAGGAAAGTTGAACTTAAAATTGGTAAATTTAATTGATTTGAATTATTTTACCAAGAATGGTTTATTTATTGATTAAAGCACATGTGAGGCTGATTATTTAGTAGATGATTAGGATAATCATGTTAGGACTCTGATTCCCTAAAAATGGATTGATGATGACAACACTAACTAAACCAAGTTTGGTATGATTTCCCATGATGGGTACCCTAATGTGGATTTGATTGATCATCCTGATGGCTTGATCCTTAGGGAGTTTGAATACATACTTGAGTCATGATGATGATTATAAAGTGTGAGGATCCTATAGATAAAAACTAATGTACCTATGGACATATGAACATTATGCTATGTATTTTTGACTTTATTATACATTCCATTGTTTAGAGAACTGATTTATTCATGCCAACTATTTTATATAAATGTTTGATATAAAATTTTAATTTAATCCTATTTTGATATACCTACAATATTTTTTCTTAAAATTGTATTTTATTGAAAATATATACATGAAATCCCATGCCATGTTTTATTTAAATTGAAAGAATAAATGGTTTATTATTATGAAATTTTATATGGAACACTTAGTGATACCCTACTGTTCTATTTAGCTCACACCCTACCTTTTCCTATGGGTGTTTGTATATTTTTTTGTTCCAAGTCTAGGGAAAGGTAAATCTCCACTTGGAGGTGGTAGTTTTACTTGATTCATGAAACTCAAGAGCATTGGTGTTGACCGGTGGAGCTATGGTCCACTTGTTTTATAGGTATTGTGATTCTTTGTCTTTATAGATGTTGTGTTATACTTTGGTTTATGTTTTACCTAGGAATATTTTATCAATCTACTTGTTGTATATTTCACCTTGAGGAGTGTTTATCATACTGATTATTGATTGTTTATTTTCTACTATTATACCAGATGGTTCATTCTTGTGGAAAAAACATTCCCTTGATCTTTGATATGATTCTAGGTGTTAGTATTCAACACATGAGCATTAGTAATTCCCTTAAGTCCATGTTATGATTGGTCTGGGAATTAGTGTACTAGGGTATTCAGGATAGTTTGTGAAAGAAATGTATCAAAGGTAGGTTGACCTTCTTTCCTTGATACTACTATGTAGTATCAGATGTCTTGGTAGATAGGATATAGTATTTTCAATACTTAGGAGGTAATTTCTAGAGAGTGTTTGGAGAACACTCATCATAGAAAGACTTAAGTAGCCATGGGTTTTTGGAAAAAGTGACTTTGAGGAATTCTTTGATCTGATTCTATCCTTTTCCATACTTTTGAACTGAATATCTTGAAATCATATAAGTATGAACTCTATCTTATATGATTGATATTTCTACATCTCTTAATTTATTTAATGATCTATGTATCCTTATTTATGTTTTTGTGTTGAATATCAATATTTTGTAATGCCATGCCTCTAATGAGACGTTTGAACAGGATGTGGGAGGAATATTTCACTGAATCAAGATAAGAAAACCCTCCAGTGGATCATAACCTTGTTGATATAGTGGTGCATGTTATCCAAGCATTGGGATATATAATTTTTCATGTTCCCATTTAGGATCTAGTTATGGAACCTTGAAGATAAAAATATAGGGATCATTCTCAAGAGTTTCTTTTACATAAACCACTAGCTTTCTAGGGACGGAATGATCCTCAAGAGTCTAAGTATTAGTGGAAAAATATTTATCTCCTCTTTAATTTCATGGAAATTCCAGAAGCTATAAAGTTGAAATGTGCTACCATCAATATTGAGGGACCTATCTAGAGATAGTGGGATTCAATGGTTATTGTGAAGAAACATGAGGTATTAGATTGGAAATAATTTCGATATCTTTTCATTGAGTATTTCTATCCTGGATCAATGGTATTGGGGAATTCTATAGAGTTTCTCAGCCTCTATCAGGGTGAAACGACCATGACTAATATTGCAAACTACATTTTTAAACTTATTCATTTTTCACCTAAGGTGGTGTTGAATGAGAATTTTAAGTCTCAAATATTTTAGATGGTTATTCAATATGATATCTGATATCATGTTTTTATGTTGAAGATCACTTCTTATGATAACATGATGGATAGAGCATTGATGGCTGGGTTTGACTAGGTTGGTAAATCATGGATGATAGGATTTCCTCATACCCCTAATGGAAATTATATTAGTTCCTTTAATGGAACAAGAAAGTGTGATCAGTCTCATGATGGTGATTGATAATAGCAATCATCTATACCTCTTTCAGTTCGCAACAGAGGCCCTTTGACTTCATTTTATTGTGGCAAGATGAAGCATTCTAAGTGGTTTTTCACTGAGGGACCCAAGATCCATGATATGTGGGGTTTTTCATTATTTTTTTTTCAATCAGATGCGTTAATAACTATAGGGTTTTATCCATAGCCATCTGAAACAAATCTTCTTCATGCAGTGGAAGAGTCTCCAAAGATATCTGATGTGGGTCTAGTGACAGTGAGAGGTACCATCACTATAGATTCATCTTTAGTGACTGATTTATTTGATACTGGTGAATCTCAATTGTTTATATCAACTCATATTGTTAATTTTCTGAATCTTCCTATGGATCTTTTTTCATATGTGATGGATATTACTTCTCCCCTTAGAATGAAGAGAGGGTAGGGTCTCTGATGTCCCTATTATGTTCTCCCTCTAAAAAATATTGAGTTCACTTATATTTTTTTAGTTCTTGACATGAAGCCTCTTAATGTCATTCTCAGGATGGACTGGTTGATTTCTCATCAAACTCAGATTAACTATTATTTTTATTGGGTCTCTTTTATTATGCTTGATGGGGTGTGTTGTGTTTTTCATGGAGAATAGGAACTAAGTTCCAGTATAGTTGGAATTTATTTTCCAAATTTGGGTAGGGTAATATTAGTTTTTTTTTCATTTAGAGTGAGAATATTTGAGTGGGGATATTCCTCCAGTGGTCATCGAGTTTCCCTATGTGTTTCCTGGTGAATTTTTTGGTTTTCCACTGATAAGGGAAATAGAGTTCTCCATTGACTTAGTACCAGGTACATAGCCTATATTTATCCCTTCTTACCATATGTAACCAGCTGAATTGAATGATTTGAAAACATAGATGGATGAATTTTTGGAAAAAGGATTTACAAGCCCAAGTGTGTCATCTTGGGTGTCTCATGTGATTTTTGAAAAGAATGTTGATGTGACACTTCACCTTTGTGTTGATTATCAAAAACTCAATCAAGCTACGGTAATGAATAAATATATTATTCCTTGTATTGATGATATTTTTTACCAATTTAAAGGGGTAAAGTGGTTCTTGAATATTTATCACTAATATGATTGTCACCAGTTGAGAATTAAAGAATCTAACATTCTAAAACCCGCCTTTAGGATTAGTTATATCCATTAAGATCACCTTTTTATGCATGTTAGACTAACCAATTCTCTGGTAGTTTTTATTGTAACGCCCCGACCCCAGCTACTCAGAGTCGGTGCATTAATTACATAACATTGGCATGATCACAAGAAGATCAAATCTCGAAAGACCGATTGGTTTAGTAGCCTTGGAAACACTAGATATAATCATAAAGTTTTACATTACATTTCAAAGTGAAAAATTACTACAACTACAAAGTCTTCATATCCACACTATTAACCCCTCATAATATCCCTGCAAGTCATTCATAATTTACTTCTTCACTACCTGGGAAAAATAAAACATAGAAAAGGGGTGAGCTCAAATGCCCAGTAAGGATAACAATATAGCGGAACATTCAAAATAAGCATAAACATTTAAGGCAATGAATTACTAAAACAAAAGCCTTTTAAAATTGAACTTCAACATAGTATGGCAAAAGTAAAATGAAATAATGCCATTTACTTGTTCACATGGATATTCTACTAATCGAATAATCACATGCAAAAATCAATAACCACTTTCATAATGTTGGAATGCATAATGCCAGACTATCATAACCACATAGCCAAGGCCTCGTGCCAAGACTACAAATAAGATTTTGTCAAGGCCTTGTGCCAAGACACTAGTTTGTCTCATGAGACCTACCGATGCATCGAGGAGCTATAGCGGGCTCCACCCGTCACTTATTAAGTCCAATGCATTCCCATATGAAAAGGTTTAAACATAACATAAACATTCGTATTAAAACTAGCATACGAAATGTCAATACTTTCACAATAAACTATGAATGGTATAAAAATAGCACATCCACAGTCAAACATATCACAAAACCTTCAATACAATATAGAAGTTTTGTATCATAATAAATCAACTTCAAATAATCTTAAAATCCGTCAAAGGATGTTGACATAGATGAAATCAAAATTCTTTTTAAAGAAATATCTCCTTTTATTTTGAAATCATTTAAGATCCATATAAAATAAAACATTTTCTTTGAAAATATTATTATAAGCTTGTAAGGAAAGCTTTGAAGATTTTATAACGGCGTAAAATAACCGCACCCGCCGTATAAGTTAAAAAAAACATTCTTACCTCAATTCTGTCGAAAAGGTTAAAAAGGACATTGTTTTGAAAACGACGGAAAGATTCCTTTATAAACCTCTTATAAAAAGTAAAACAAGGGTATAAATGACTTTAACCCATATTCTTGTAAATAGTAAAAATGTTTTGAAATACATTTTTAAGAAAACATGGATGTGGATGATAAAGAGATCCCAGTAGATTATTACGTATATACAACCTCGGATAATGAAGAGATTGTGAAATAACCCTTACCTTGTACTTTTCCTTTGTTGGGGTAGGTTAACCTCCTGTATAATGGTGAAATAATTGTTATTAAATTATACAAGAATCATATACATTAATATGATATCATATATGATCTTTTAACATTTCTTTATTAATAATATCTTAGTATTATCGTCGTTTCGGGTGATAATCGATTCGTTCTTCTTAAATGTTTGGTTACGTAAGACATGTTTTTAATGGATAGATTATATCTTATTCATAATCAGAATGATATTAACATTATTTTTAACCCTAAAATGAGAATAATACTTGAATGGATATGATGTAGAATGAATCTTATCGCGTTTGTGGAGACGGTAGTCCGTACGTACGCACGAACGCTACTTCCATTTGATTTTCATTTTAAAAGAATCAAATCCAAATGATACATAGGTATATTACTATTCTAGTATAATATAATATTTTATATATGTTACTTAAGTTCATTAACACCATCCTTTATACGTTCCATGTGTGGTATGAACGAGTCATATCATTTTAAGGGGGCGGTAGTCCGCACTTCCTCAAATGAAATTATCGTATGTATATACATCATGAAACGAATAATGGTATGAAATAAAATGGAATTACAGAAGCTTATATATAAAATATATATCATTAATATCATATTTAATTACAGTTCCATCATAATGGCCACCATGAGAGGTGGTAAGATGTATTTGAACAATCATCGTTTCGTGAGGCGTTAGTTTTCCATCCACAGAAACATTATGTTCATTATCCATTAGATGGAGTTGTGTGTATGTGTAGTTTGAATCCTTCTTATAACAACATCCTAGTATATTGTGGATACTGGTGTTGTTTCAAAAGAAAGGAAATAAAAAGATTTTGGGGGTTGGAGAAGCAAAATAAATGAAAATAATTTAAGAGAAAACGTTACCTTTAATCTAGGTAACTCACTTTGGTTGGAACCAAAGGACTTCTTGAAATGCTTTCTGCCTAAGGGGAAGCTTCAAGGAGGAGGAGAGGGATGTGGGGAGCTTATTTGGGCAGAGTTTGGACGAGCCAAGTGGCTTGAGAGGTGTGAAGAAATGAGAAGGAGGAGTGCCCTTTTATAAGAGGGGTGAGGGGCACCTTTGGAAAAGCTAGAAATATTAATTTATAATAAATTCATATTCGGTTTCTAAAGGCTCCAAAGTTGACTATTCAAAGGATGAGGTGGGGATAGGTCGAAAACAACTCATCCAATAGAATTTAGACAGGTTTGGGTACTTATATTAACCTTATCTTTAAGTATTAACTCTAAGTTAATTAGTTTCACTTTTACAATGTCTCTTTGTATTTTTATATAATATGGTTAATAAACTTACTATATACATCCAAGAGACCCCCAAGTGGTCCATTAATGATTAACCTATCATAATATAAGTCTCTTGGCCGAACCTTAGATTTTTAGGAATTTAATATCAATTAATAATATAATATTTGTTTTAAGAACTCTTTTATGTCAATTTTGACACTATTCAATAGTTGATTTTTGTGAAACTCATAACAGATTGATTACTTCTAAAAAGTCAATTAAATCAATCCTAATATATCATATTATCCTAGAAAATTAGTTTAATTCATTAAAAGTTTCATATTATATTTATTTGGGTATTTATAATATCAATTATTTTAATTTTTCACTATTATAGTAATTACTGCATCATCATTGTGTCATAAATAAAATAAATTATTTAATGTCTAAAAATTATAAATAAAATATCATTATGTAGGAAATTTTTTTAGCTTTCTAATGAATATTTATAATCGAAAATCCAACATGTATAACCCTTTGTAAAAATTGTTCTTCTAAAAGATGTAAGCTTATGCCATTTTTATTTTTATTTTAGCTTTATTAATATAATGTGTCATTATCACTTACAAGTGGATCCATGGGGTCCCAAAATAGACCCAAAGATGCCCATGGTCGACCATGTATCAACCAATAGGGTTAAGACACGTTTTAGGGTAATTTAGTATTATTATAATATTATTTTTTAACCCTTATTTACCGGATTTACCCTTAACCATGGTAAATAAAATATTTACCGCAGTAATTATTCAAATTGTCTAAAAATAAAAGTTACCTATTTACACAATTTAAACATCCTGATTCCAAATATGGAATCCATTTTCCTAAATTCAAAACACAGAAGTGGCAGAAATTAATTTAAAATTAATTCCCGCTGTCAAAACAAAAAGCGTGTTTTTAAGAGATAATAACTATCAAAAGATTGACACTTGTTTATGTTCGGTTTAATTGTAAAATTATGTCCAATGACCAACATTATATTAAAATGTAAAAATATATTCTAAATATACTTTAAAACCTCTCAAATTCACAATTTATCACTATTAATTATTTTGATTAAAAAAGTTGTTTTTAATTAAAATTTAGTAATTTTCACTATTCATCAAAATATGAAAGTTATCCGAAATGTACCAAAATTTCACCCTAGGCTAATTTTGATATTCCGAATCTAAAAATGAAGTCCATTTTGAAATATTGAATATATATGTTTTCAAAAAGTAGGTATTACTATTCACAACGGCTAGTTTAATTAGTTGTGGTGTGTGTTAGAACTCGAGGTTGCGTACAACACACGCTATCACATTATTCAAAGAGAAGCGTACCGTAGAAGCTTGAGATGTTTTATTTAAAATTTTTTTGATGTCCCCATTTAGTCAAAAGTTTAAAATATTTTATTTAAAAAGGGTTCACTATTAAAAGTTGGTAAAACTACAATTATGTCTAAGAAACTCATAATATGGATTCTAAAATTATAAGGATTATATAAAGTTTAAAATTTAGTTAATACTATTCATAACCTCTTTTGAATGGCTTGTTTGGTATGTCATGGTGCGCTTGAACTCGGTGTTGTGTGTAGTGCAAGTTATTGAATTATTTTGAAGAAATAACACACTATGAAATCTTGGGGTGTTACATTCTCCCCTCCTTCAATAAATTGCGTCCTCGCAATTTGAACTTGTTCTTCGAAAATAAAAGGTTGAAAATAGAAAATATATTTGTGGGAAAACCCACATCGGAAATTGGGTTACTAAGATTTAGTCTTAATATGAGGAAAAGAGAAATCAAAGGGTCACCACCAAATTATGATCTCGATTAGGAGAACATTGGTGGAAATTAGAGACATATAATTGGGGAAAAAACGTAAATATTTATAGGTGGTGATTGAGGTCGTCAATCACAAACAAGTGTAAAATTGAGGTCCTTAAATTCATCAATCTATGATTATTTGAAATACCATCGGTTCAACAAAACATAGGGTATTAGGATAACACATTTTTGACGTTTCAAAATATCTTAGTTGAAATCCCACATCGAAAAATGAATTAATGAGGCCTCTATTTAAAATAAAGAGTGGAAAGTATAAAGATTACCGAAAATAACACATACTAGGGTTCCATGTAGGAAAATATGGATCTGGAAGAGAAATCTAACCATCAATTATATGATGGAGAGTGGTAGAGAACATGGCTATGAAAAGGCCAACAATCCCAAAGCCATAAATTAGTGATGATTTAAGGTGCCATCTAGGACAACATTTTTGTTCTAAGTTCCTTTTATTAATGTTGAGGAATTTATTTATGAGATTGGCTAAGATCATAAGGAGATATACTTACATTATAATTAGAGTTTTATCCATTAATAAATTTCTACCACAAACTCATCTTTCACTCTAAAAGATAATAGAACGTAAAAAAAATTTCTATTTATACTATTCGTACAGGGTTCCAAAATAAATGAATTTATAATTCATCTACCAGATCTTTTAAAAAAACTACATTATTTAATCCAAGACATCTCGTGGGCCAGTGGTAGGTGATACACCCTTGTCGCCATTCAGTTGCGGGTTCAAGTCTCGCAGCCTTGCCGGACGCGACGGGTTGCCGCCCGACCTCCGGGTTGTCCTTTTATGGAAATCCAAAATAATCCAAACTAGAACTATCCAAAATACTTCTGTCCAAACTCACAGTCCAACATTTATAAGGAAGGTAAACATAATGTAGATCCTTTTTACCCCGTAATAGCATATGAATACCTTCATCTTGTATTCTTTTAATAAACTGAAACATCTTGAATTACCATATTCCTTATTGATTACATTCATGCTCCCCTATTCCATATAGAATGCTGGATATACTTCATCAATCCAAAAATGTTTTAAACCCCAAAAAAATGATGGAATATACAAATCATTAATCAGTTTCAAGGTATTCAATAATATCCAACATAATTTATCCAAAACAATCACATATTATTCCAAAATCACTACCTCAGTATCAGAACTATATTCTCTCAACCACATATCTTCCAAAAGTTTATCCTGATATTGAGTCACTTTTCTTTGTTCCACACAATCTCAAGTCCTTAATGAAATAGTACTGCAGTACAATCCTTATATACTCCATAATCATTATAACAAGTACATTGTTGATACAACACTCAGTTGACATAATCAACATAAGAACTCTAATCATTCCTCTTCATCTGTGGTAGTATCATAACTTGATTATTATCCAATAGCATCATTTGCGGCATAGTCTGATGACTGGGACATAGGTTCGCGTAGTGTCCAAACTCCTTGCAAATGAAGCATTGTACATTTGAAACCATTTTCTTACCCTTGCAGTCACGTACTTTGTGCCCTTTTCCTCCACACTTATAACAAACTCCCATTCCTTTCAGGCAAGTTCCAGGGTGTTTCTTTCCACAGTTACCACATATGGGAAAATTCTTCTTTTCCCTCTTCCCTTTATCCATCTTTCTCTCTTCCATCCTTTTCTTCTCTTGCTTCCCTTCAAAGTCATAGGACTCAGTAAACTCTTTACTTATCTTATCAACACATGATATTATTTCTTCATATGTTGATAATACATGGGAGACTATTTCTCTTATAAATTCTAGCTTAAGACCATGAAAGATATGATCCTTCCTTCTCTTTGGATCATGTGCATTTCTGGAGTTCTCATTCCTTCTACTGGGCGCCATTTCTAAACAAATGCATAAACTAGATCAGTTTATGAATCGAAATACATAATCCCATACTCATAAAACACTTAACATAAATTGAACTATTTATGGATATAATCCATAATCATAAAAATGTTTTCTTTGAGGAAGTATATACTCATAAACCCTTCATAATGATTTGTAAAGAAAATGAGAGTTATCCTAAGCATATCCCCCGGGAGTGTCGTAACCAAGAGTGCAGCAAGGCCCGTTGTCGTGCACCAGTTCCCGTTCGAGTCTAGCTCAAAGCGGTGTTTTCGGGTTTTACCCCTAGGTACATCTGTGCCAGAGCCGCCTCTACCTGCTCGTATCCAGACAGGGATGTATTGCTCGGAAAACTCACAAAATCTCTACAATACCAAAATTCTAGGAAGTTCTTCTATACTAATCCTCAAAGTTCATCTTAAGTCTACGTGCTCTAATCAGAGTTTATCTAAATCTAGCTTCCAAGGTTTGTACTAAACTTCCTCTGATACCAACTGTAACGCCCCGACCCCAGCTACTCAGAGTCGGTGCATTAATTACATAACATTGGCATGATAACAAGAAGATCAAATCTCGAAAGACCGATTGGTTTAGTAGCCTTGGAAACACTAGATATAATCATAAAGTTTTACATTACATTTCAAAGTGAAAAATTACTACAACTACAAAGTCTTCATATCCACACTATTAACCCCTCATAATATCCCTGCAAGTCATTCATAATTTACTTCTTCACTACCTGGGAAAAATAAAACATAGAAAAGGGGTGAGCTCAAATGCCCAGTAAGGATAACAATATAGCGGAACATTCAAAATAAGCATAAACATTTAAGGCAATGAATTACTAAAACAAAAGCCTTTTAAAATTGAACTTCAACATAGTATGGCAAAAGTAAAATGAAATAATGCCATTTACTTGTTCACATGGATATTCTACTAATCGAATAATCACATGCAAAAATCAATAACCACTTTCATAATGTTGGAATGCATAATGCCAGACTATCATAACCACATAGCCAAGGCCTCGTGCCAAGACTACAAATAAGATTTTGTCAAGGCCTTGTGTCAAGACACTAGTTTGTCTCATGAGACCTACCGATGCATCGAGGAGCTATAGCGGGCTCCACCCGTCACTTATTAAGTCCAATGCATTCCCATATGAAAAGGTTTAAACATAACATAAACATTCGTATTAAAACTAGCATACGAAATGTCAATACTTTCACAATAAACTATGAATGGTATAAAAATAGCACATCCACAGTCAAACATATCACAAAACCTTCAATACAATATAGAAGTTTTGTATCATAATAAATCAACTTCAAATAATCTTAAAATCCATCAAAGGATGTTGACATAGATGAAATCAAAATTCTTTTTAAAGAAATATCTCCTTTTATTTTGAAATCATTTAAGATCCATATAAAATAAAACATTTTCTTTGAAAATATTATTATAAGCTTGTAAGGAAAGCTTTGAAGATTTTATAACGGCGTAAAATAACCGCACCCGCCGTATAAGTTAAAAAAAACATTCTTACCTCAATTCTGTCGAAAAGGTTAAAAAGGACATTGTTTTGAAAACGACGGAAAGATTCCTTTATAAACCTCTTATAAAAAGTAAAACAAGGGTATAAATGACTTTAACCCATATTCTTGTAAATAGTAAAAATGTTTTGAAATACATTTTTAAGAAAACATGGATGTGGATGATAAAGAGATCCCAGTAGATTATTACGTATATACAACCTCGGATAATGAAGAGATTGTGAAATAACCCTTACCTTGTACTTTTCCTTTGTTGGGGTAGGTTAACCTCCTGTATAATGGTGAAATAATTGTTATTAAATTATACAAGAATCATATACATTAATATGATATCATATATGATCTTTTAACATTTCTTTATTAATAATATCTTAGTATTATCGTCGTTTCGGGTGATAATCGATTCGTTCTTCTTAAATGTTTGGTTACGTAAGACATGTTTTTAATGGATAGATTATATCTTATTCATAATCAGAATGATATTAACATTATTTTTAACCCTAAAATGAGAATAATACTTGAATGGATATGATGGAGAATGAATCTTATCGCGTTCGTGGAGACGGTAGTCCGTACGTACGCACGAACGCTACTTCCATTTGATTTTCATTTTAAAAGAATCAAATCCAAATGATACATAGGTATATTACTATTCTAGTATAATATAATATTTTATATATGTTACTTAAGTTCATTAACACCATCCTTTATACGTTCCATGTGTGGTATGAACGAGTCATATCATTTTAAGGGGGCGGTAGTCCGCACTTCCTCAAATGAAATTATCGTATGTATATACATCATGAAACGAATAATGGTATGAAATAAAATGGAATTACAGAAGCTTATATATAAAATATATATCATTAATATCATATTTAATTACAGTGCCATCATAATGGCCACCATGAGAGGTGGTAAGATGTATTTGAACAATCATCGTTTCGTGAGGCGTTAGTTTTCCATCCACAGAAACATTATGTTCATTATCCATTAGATGGAGTTGTGTGTATGTGTAGTTTGAATACTTCTTATAACAACATCCTAGTATATTGTGGATACTGGTGTTGTTTCAAAAGAAAGGAAATAAAAAGATTTTGGGGGTTGGAGAAGCAAAATAAATGAAAATAATTTAAGAGAAAACGTTACCTTTAATCTAGGTAACTCACTTTGGTTGGAACCAAAGGACTTCTTGAAATGCTTTCTGCCTAAGGGGAAGCTTCAAGGAGTAGGAGAGGGATGTGGGGAGCTTATTTGGGCAGAGTTTGGACGAGCCAAGTGGCTTGAGAGGTGTGAAGAAATGAGAAGGAGGAGTGCCCTTTTATAAGAGGGGTGAGGGGCACCTTTGGAAAAGCTAGAAATATTAATTTATAATAAATTCATATTCGGTTTCTAAAGGCTCCAAAGTTGACTATTCAAAGGATGAGGTGGGGATAGGTCTAAAACAACTCATCCAATAGAATTTAGACAGGTTTGGGTACTTATATTAACCTTATCTTTAAGTATTAACTCTAAGTTAATTAGTTTCACTTTTACAATGTCTCTTTGTATTTTTATATAATATGGTTAATAAACTTACTATATACATCCAAGAGACCCCCAAGTGGTCCATTAATGATTAACCTATCATAATATAAGTCTCTTGGCCGAACCTTAGATTTTTAGGAATTTAATATCAATTAATAATATAATATTTGTTTTAAGAACTCTTTTATGTCAATTTTGACACTATTCAATAGTTGATTTTTGTGAAACTCATAACAGATTTATTACTTCGAAAAAGTCAATTAAATCAATCCTAATATATCATATTATCCTAGAAAATTAGTTTAATTCATTAAAAGTTTCATATTATATTTATTTGGGTATTTATAATATCAATTATTTTAATTTTTCACTATTATAGTAATTACTGCATCATCATTGTGTCATAAATAAAATAAATTATTTAATGTCTAAAAATTATAAATAAAATATCATTATGTAGGAAATCTTTTTATCTTTCTAATGAATATTTATAATCGAAAATCCAACATGTATAACCCTTTGTAAAAATTGTTCTTCTAAAAGATGTAAGCTTATGCCATTTTTATTTTTATTTTAGCTTTATTAATATAATGTGTCATTATCACTTACAAGTGGATCCATGGGGTCCCAAAATAGACCCAAAGATGCCCATGGTCGACCATGTATCAACCAATAGGGTTAAGACACGTTTTAGGGTAATTTAGTATTATTATAATATTATTTTTTAACCCTTATTTACCGGATTTACCCTTAACCATGGTAAATAAAATATTTACCGCAGTAATTATTCAAATTGTCTAAAAATAAAAGTTACCTATTTACACAATTTAAACATCCTGATTCCAAATATGGAATCCATTTTCCTAAATTCAAAACACAGAAGTGGCAGAAATTAATTTAAAATTAATTCCCGCTGTCAAAACAAAAAGCGTGTTTTTAAGAGATAATAACTATCAAAAGATTGACACTTGTTTATGTTCGGTTTAATTGTAAAATTATGTCCAATGACCAACATTATATTAAAATGTAAAAATATATTCTAAATATACTTTAAAACCACTCAAATTCACAATTTATCACTATTAATTATTTTGATTAAAAAAGTTGTTTTTAATTAAAATTTAGTAATTTTCACTATTCATCAAAATATGAAAGTTATCCGAAATGTACCAAAATTTCACCCTAGGCTAATTTTGATATTCCGAATCTAAAAATGAAGTCCATTTTGAAATATTGAATATATATGTTTTCAAAAAGTAGGTATTACTATTCACAACGGCTAGTTTAATTAGTTGTGGTGTGTGTTAGAACTCGAGGTTGCGTACAACACACGCTATCACATTATTCAAAGAGAAGCGTACCGTAGAAGCTTGAGATGTTTTATTTAAAATTTTTTTGATGTCCTCATTTAGTCAAAAGTTTAAAATATTTTATTTAAAAAGGGTTCACTATTAAAAGTTGGTAAAACTACAATTATGTCTAAGAAACTCATAATATGGATTCTAAAATTATAAGGATTATATAAAGTTTAAAATTTAGTTAATACTATTCATAACCTCTTTTGAATGGCTTGTTTGGTATGTCATGGTGCGCTTGAACTCGGTGTTGTGTGTAGTGCAAGTTATTGAATTATTTTGAAGAAATAACACACTATGAAATCTTGGGGTGTTACATTTATGGTACTGATGAATAGGATATTCCATGAGTACCTCAACTTGTTCATGGTAGTCTTTATGGATGAGATCTTAGTTTACTCTAAAATCAAGGAAGATTATGTGCATCATCTTAGTATTGTTATAGAAACTTTGAGAAATCATTAACTTTATACTAAGTTGTCAAAATATAGTTTCTATTTTTGGTATGTGAAGTTATTAGGAAACATGATCTCATAACATAGTATTTTAGTTGATCCTAAAAATTTTATGGTTGTTATTTCATGGATATAACTGTGTAATGTTTTTGAGATTTAGATTTTCTTGGTTTTAGTGGGGTATTATCATCGATTCGTCAAAGATTTCTCAAATTTGGATTCATTGATTACTACCCTCACTCAAAGAGTGGTAAAGTTCTTTTGGGATGAAAAAATTTATATTTATTTTGTTGAGTTAAAACATATTTTGACTTTTGTTCCAATGTTTACTCTTACTGAGGCTAGGTAGGGATATTTGGTCTTTTGTGACACATCAAGTTCAAGTTTGGGTTGTGTTCTTATGTAAGGTGATCATGTATTTGCCTATGGTTCCTTCAAACTTAGGACACATGAGAATAATTAATCAACCCATGATCTCAAACTCACAGTTGTGATGCATGATCTAAAGTGTTGGCAGCATTACCTTTTTAGAGAAAGGTTTACCATCTTTTTCAATCAAAAAAGTATGACTTATATATTCTCCCAAAAATATTTTAATCTATAACAGAGGCATTGGGTGTAGTACCTATATTATTTTTATTTTAGCATTTCCTACACCCTGGGAAATGGAAATATTTTTTTTTTGATTACTTGAGTAGGAAAATTCTAACCCGCACCATGAAAAAATCATCAGAAGAGTAGAATCTAATGGATCTCTTTTCACAATTGCATTTGGGAGTCTGGGAGGATGTGATCAAGATTGTTCTCACATGTTCTTGGTTTTACCTATTCTATTATTGAGATTATTTTCTAGGATAAATAGCTTGATGATGAGTTTTGTGGAATTAGGGACTACATTTAGGGTGTGGATACCATTGGTGAGTGGCCATTATCCTCTAAGGGTGTCCTATGTTTCTGGAACTGGTATGTTGTACCTTTGTCAGTGAGAAATGTGGGGATAGGTGATTTTCATAATTCTCAGTGGATGGTGCACCTAGGTACCATGAATATGTTCTATGATATTTGGCGATGATTCTGGTTTCCATGTATGAGGCGATACATCATTGAATTTTTATCTTGTTTTTATACATATCAGAAGGTCAAGGTCGAGCACCAAAAACCATCGAGTTTTCATCATCCCCTTCCTGTGCTGACTTAGAAGTGGGATGAAATTACTATATACTTTGTGGTTAGGTTTCCATGTACCCCTTGAGGGAATAATTCGATATGGGTAGTGATCAATCAGTTGATTAAATCATTTCACATTATTACCATTCAAGATACATCCAAAGTTGAGGATTTGGTAAGTCTCTATGTGAAATAGATTATATATTTACATTGATTTACTTCTACTATAGTCTCTGATAGGGATCCCCATATTACTTATAGTTTTTGGAGAGGCCTCTAGGAGGTGATGGGATCCCAAGTCATATTGATCATAGCATATAATCTGTAGATGGATGGATAAAGAAACAAGCTATATATATCATTGAGGACATGATACATGCTTATTTTCTCTACTTTGGTGGATCTTTGGATATCAATTTGGGACTGGTTGAGTTTTCTTATAAAAATAACTATCAATATCTAATTTGAATGGATCCTTTTGTAACCTTTTATGTTTATCCTTGTAAATATCCTCTCTATTGGATTGAGATTAGTGAAGCTTCCTTGTTTGGACCAAGTTTAGTCTAAGAGGTGATGGTGAAGATTCAATTGATTCATCAAAGAATGATGATGGCACAGAGCCGATAAAAATTCTATATTGATCATTGATATAGAACTTTGGTTTTTTTGGTCGGTGACCAGGTGTTTTTGAGAGTTTCACCTCGGTTGGGTCACCAATGAATTAAAAAATTGGGAAATCTTTCACTAAGATTTGTGGGGAATTTTGAGATTGTTGATCAGGTTACCATTTTGGCATACCGTTTTGTCTTTACAGTATATTTTTCATTGATTCACAATATGTTTCATATATCATAGCTTAGGAAGTACCTCTCTATCCCTTCTCGTGTCCTGAGTTGGGAGGACCTTAATGTTGAATTGTATTTATCTATAACTAAGCATCGGGTCAGGATTGTTGATTATTAGACAAAGTTTCTTCATGGGAAGACTATACCTTGGGTTTTTTCTATGTCAGTATGGTTTTAATTTATATGAGATGTGGGAGCATAAGGCTCTAATGAGAGATTAGTTCCCTCGTCTCTTTGGTATGAAGTCTTCTTCATGAGATTTCTACAGAAAAAGAAATTATGGTGGGGAGTTTGTAACATTATGTTACCACTCTCAACTAATCCTTACCTTCTCCAATTTGATCCCTTTTTGAGTGTTTTTAGGTGTGTTTATATATTTTATGAAAAAAACATTTAGCTATGTTGTGATGGTAGGGTTTTAGAATAGAGTTAGAGGTGTTGCATCGTGGAGTTGGAGGTGTTGTGTCATAAACTATCAGGTTATGGAATAGAGAAGTTTTAGGTCAGGTGGGGATATGATATAGGTGGTTGGATGCATCATGGATCCCTGGATACCAGTTTAAATAGCTACTTCCAATTTTTCCATAGCTGCGTTGTGGAGGCTAGGCTGCATTATAACCCTCTCCTCGTCATTTATCCCTAAGACGTAGAGGTCTGATTGTGGCACGGATTATCGAGTGAGTGAGTTAGGTGTCACAACCTATTTTTGAATAGTTATGGCATGGTGTATGGGCTACATTGTGGCCTTACCCCAAGTCAAGTAGATCTAGGTGAGGTATGTGGCATTTTTTCAAGAGGTTGGTTGACCAGGAGGGGCTATGATGTGATCTGGTTGGTTGTGGTGTGGTCTGGGGTGACTATGGCATGGCCATAGGGGCTACGACATGGTCTGTGTTTTTCCAAAAATAAAATATCAAACCCTATTTTAAATCCCAACTTATATCGCTTGAACCTCGTTGGAATTTTTATATTTTTAAGGATGACAAGAGACTTTTTAACTCCTCTAACATCCACTCTTCTTAGATAAAAGCATCAGTGGATGCATTGGATCTCTCTCTGGGTTGATTCCTTGATCTCCTTCACCTTCGTTATTTTTTTGTGTTTCTTATTGTGGTTGTTTATTTACTTGATCATGTGAATAAGGGTAGGTTGTTCCATAAGTCTTTTCCCTAAAATTGAAACCATAATTACTTGATTGATTTGAAATGAGTTTTTAATTGATTTAAAAATCTATAATTGAGATGATTTTATGTATGATTTAAAAAGGACATTAAGATTGTGAAAAACACCCAATTTAAATGGAATTGAAATTATTGGGTGGATTTTGAGAAAAATTATGGTTGGAATTGAAATTCGATTTGATGAAATGATTTTATTATGATTCTTGGGAAAATTGGATTAAAATGAAGGATGTTTTGAAAAGGCATGAATTTGATGAAAACCTATTATTTGGTTTTAAAATTGAAAAGGCATATTGAACTTGAAATTGGTAAATTAAATTTATTTAAATGATTTTACCAAGAATGAATGAATTATTGATTGATTGATTAAATCACATGTGATCCTGAGTTGTTAGTAGGTGATTATAACAAGCATGCTTAGACTTTAACTCCCTAACAATGGATTGAAGATGGAAACACTAAATAAACCATGTTCAGTATGATTTCATATTATTGGTCCCCTAATGGGGTGTTTATTGATTATCATAATGTCTTGTGCATTAGGTAGTGTGAATACATACATGATCTGAGAGGTTGATTGAGAAGTGTGTGGATCCTATAGTCAGAAACTAATATACCATAAGACATATGATCATGCATCTTTTTATTGTTGACTTGATTATAAATTTCACTGTTTGTAGAACTCATTTATTCATTCCAAATGTTTTATATAAATGTTTTATATGAATTTTTATATAAAATTTTCATCTAATCTTATTTTGATATACCTACTATGTTTCTGATTAAAATTATGTTTTGTGGAAAATATTTACATGACATTTCATGCCATGTTTTATTTAAATTGAAATCATAAATGGTTTATTTTTATTTAATTGCTTATGGAAAACTTGGTGAGACCCTACTGGGTTTTTTATCTCATTCCCTACCTTTTACTATGGTCATTTTTAAATTTTTTATTCCAAGTCTAGGGAAAGGGAAAGATTCACTTGGAGTCGGTAGTTATGCTTGATCTGAAGGACTGGTGAGTGGTTGTGTTGATTGGTGGAGCTATAGTCTACTCATTTCATAGGGATTGTGAGACATTGTCTTGATGGTTGTTTTTTTAATTAGATTTATGTTTTTCCTTAGGATTTTTTATCTATATTCTTGTGGTAATTTTCTCCATGAGGAGTGTTAGACATAACAACTATTGATTGTTTGTTTTCCACTATTGTTGTAGAGAACCAACCCCCGAAGGCCTGGATCCAATGTCTAATACTATTACATTGTCATGATTACAAGGAATCAAATCCAAAAGACCAAATAGTTTAGTAGTTTTGGTAACCAGATACATACATGAGTCTTTTAATAAAAAATAATACACTAATTACAACATAATTTTTGTCTTCTAAATGAATAAATAACTTTGAGGATAACCCTAATCCATCTAGTATATCCCCAAAAATCCTTCATAGTATGCTTCTGGGATTCCTAGGGAAAGAAACATAATAAGGATGCACTCAAATTCTTAATAAGGTAAAAGTATAGTGGAATGAATAATGAATCAATAGGAATAAATCAACATGGAAGGGTAAATAAATGAACACACATGCCAAGTAATCAATAGGATGAAAATTAAGTGAGTACGAAATAATAAAAGATAAATAAAAACTCATGCAATTTAAATAACTAGATAAGGAAAAATAAATATGGAAATGTAAGAAACTAAAACACATGACATCTAAATAAATAATAATGAAATGTATCCATATATATGTCAATGAAAAATCTCATGGATGAATAATAACTGAAACTAAATGAGGGAAATGATTTCTTAATGGGATTCATGTCTAAGGCACATAAAAACCTATATCGTCAAGACTTTTTACAATATGTTTTAAAACGATGAAGAGAAAACTGATTAATTTTCACAAATTATTTGTCTCATGAGAACCTTTCGATTCATCAAGGAGCTATATAAATTCTAGGTTCCTCCCATCATTGTCTTCTCAAATCATTCCTCATAAAAAATAGTCAAAATGAATAATATGCCTTATCAAATATTCGTATTGAATGAGAATACAAAATTATAAATAATTCCACAAAATAATAAAGTAACTGTAAAAGTATACACTATATGTAAAATGGTATATGGTTTAGGAAATAGTAATATCCATGATAAATAAAATGGATAATTAGAGGAAAATTCAATGTTCAATGATCATGGGAGATTAAATATTTTAAGTGGACTAATAAATGAATCAAGGAAGTGAATGCGAATACTATCCTTGGAAAAATAAATCATAAACCACCCATAGGAAGATTAATTATGGTATCAATAAAATATATCCCAATTGGAATAAAATAAGGGGTTGTTTTTTTATGAATAGAAATAAAAAGATCTTATAAAAACATTCTTGAGGAAAATATCCTTTATTTGGAAAAACCTTTTGAAAATACATTTTTTTTAAATAACTTTTGAAAATATTTTATTTAAAAATTAACCTTTTAAACATGTAAAGTATGCTTCAAAGAACTGATGGAGGGTAAATCTGTAAAATCCGTATGAGGTAAAAGAACATTCCTTTTGCACGACAAAAAGGTTTGAAAAAATCCTTGTTGGAAAAAAGACAATAAGATTCCTTTGAAAAAATTGTCAAAAGAAAAAATGGTAAAAATGTATTTACCAAATAATTTTAAAACAATTTTTTAAAACATTTTAATAAAACATAGTTTTTAGAAGAAAATATTTTCTATGACTAAAGAGGGAAATAAAGTCATATTTTCTTAAAAATATTTTCTAAAACATTTTGAGTACCAAAGAGTGGGAAAATGATACTAATACTTGAAAATGGTCATGAATAACTAGAGTAGAGAAAATTAAAGTTTTTATTTAATAATGGTCATTTAATTTCCTCTAATTGAAATACCATTTAAAGATCATTAATGTTATTATTGAGGAAAATAATCTTTAAACATTCCAAAGTGTCTCATACCACTTTGAAACATTTTAAATCATAAACCACATGAAGAAATAATATTTAATGGAAGTTTTAAATACCATGAAGTTAAATTAATTCGTAATATAATATAAAAAAATGAGTATCTTATACATCAGATAAAAGAGTTAAGTGGTGAACATGACATTTATCTCACATAAGTAAAAAGTGAGATGAAAATCCCTTACCTTGTGTTTCTTTTTGGGTGAACGTCCTTTAACTTACTATATAATAAACTTGTATTAATTTTATAATTTCTTGATAACCATTTCCAAGTTTATAATTAATTTTATTTCACTTATTACTATGATTTATACAACTACTTAAATAATTAATTTTACGCCGGGTGTTTTGACCAAATTCGGATTATGTTTCAAAATCGAATTTGGTAGGTCAACTATGTTCAAAGGGGTTATTATATAATATCTCAAAAATAATAATAATTAAATAATTATCATATTTATAAATCAATTATACTTTTAAAAATGACCATTACATATGGTTATAAAAATGAATCAACGTTACAATCATGGAGACGGTAGGCCGAATGTACGCATGAGTAACATTCCCAATTTCCAGTGATCATTATTGAAAGAAGGTAAGTAACACCATATTTTTCCATAATTATCATTATATCATAAATAAAATGTTATTTAATCATATATACTTATATATATAATTCTTGGGATTTAAAAGGAAGCACACCATGTCAAGGAGGCGGTATTACATGTATCCAAGAATGATGTTATCACTTTTTAAGTGTGTGAAAGGGTAATAATGAAAATGATATATATATATATATATATATATATTATTTAAATAAACTTAATTATTTAATGAATTTCATATAGAGTTTTTTATGTGACATATTTTTAATTTAAACCTTCCTTTATATGTTCCATGTATAGTGTGAATGAATCACATCGCTTCAAGGGGGCGGTAATCCACACTTCCTCAAATGATGTTATCATATTAATGTAAAATAGAAAGTATTAATGATATGTGTAATAAAATAATTAAATATGTATAAATAAATAATAAATATAATATATAACATATATAAATAGAGTTTCCATCATAATGGACATCATGAGACGTGGTAAAGGAAATATGAACAATCATCATTTTGTGAGGTAGTAGTTCACCATACACAGAAACAGTATGTTTGTTACCCATAAGATGGAGGTGTGTGTAAGTTTAGGTCGAACCCTTTACATAAAAACATCCTAGTATATTTAGGGTAATTTTTTTATATAATAATGGAATAAATATATTTTAGGGGGTGGATAATGGAAATGAAACTAGAGAGTTTGAGAGAAGACGTTACCTTTAAATCAGGTAACTTCTTTTGGTTTGTACCAAAAGGCTTCCTTGGAAATATTTATGTCCAAAGGTAGGAATAAAGGTCTAGGGGAGGGATTTTGGGAATTTATATGGGAAAATATTTTATGAACCTAAGTGTTTTGAGAGGTGTTAGGAATAGGGAAATGTGGTGACCTTTTATAAGGGAGGAAAAGGACTCACTTGTTATTTTTGAAAAGAAGTTAGGTTTACCCATGTTTTAACCTAAAAAAAGTCTTAAAAACAAAAAAAAATCAAAATTTTAATTTTCACAGATGAATTATTTCCATCCAATTGGATTTTCACCAGTGTATAGGTCATTTTGGCCCTTAAGTTAAATATTTAGTCCTTTATTAAGATTAATTTTACCTTAATAATTGTAATTAATTTTAATCACTTTAACTAATATTTTTGGTCAAAAACAAATTTTATCTTATTATAAATTATTAATTAGTATTATTACAAATATTTAATACATTTTTCTAAATTCAAATCATATAATTGGCATAAATTGATTTAAATTTAATCTCGTAGGTGGGATGACAATGTGGGTTTTTAAAGTAAAAATGTCTGAAATTTTTTTATGTTTTTATAATAAACATAAAAGTGATATTAATTAAAATAACATAAATTGTATTAATTAATAAAAATATTATCTAATTAAACTTTAAAACCAATTAAAAATATAATTTAACCTTATAAATAAATTAGATGAAAAAACATTTTTGAACTAAAATTCAGTGTTTTTAGTTATTCATTAAAAAAATGAAATGTTTCAAAAAAATATCAAAAATTCACCCTAACCTAATTATTATGTTTATATTTAAAAGATAAAGTTTATTTTTACATATTAAATCAAGTAAAGGGTAAAAATTCATATTTAAAATGGTGTCTTTATTAAAAAGTGGTAAAATTTACTTTATAAAAATATAGGTTGTTATGTGTAAAATAGAATTTGTTTTTATATTATGTCTAGAAAACATAATAGATGGATGTAAAATATATTTTATTCAATATATGATATATAAATTACATTACTATCACTCACTAATTTTAATTAAATAAATCTGTTAGCTTAAAACAACTTTTTTAGCATAAAAATAGTTTTCTATAAAAATATTCACATTATATTCAATGGATTATTATATTCATTTCTAACAAATTTTTAACCAATTAATTAATCCTATATTTTTATAAAACATAATTTTCATAATTTTTTTATTATTATTCATAACTACTAATTTAACAGCTAATTTATATCTCGTTATATTTTAATAATATATTATTCTTCGATAAAAATCAGTCTTGAGTGAAACACAAGCCATCGGGGAAGGTCGCTCTTACGTGTAATGAACGCTGACTAATTGTTGCATGAATTGAAATATATAAAATCTATTTTAAATAATAAATACATTATAAAGTATCTGGATATTATATTACCTTATGTGATTGGTGTCATTTGTCATACGCGTTATCGAATACAGGGTTCTTACTTTAGATTTTTGGGGCGTCACATTCTCCCCACCTTAATTAAACTGCATATCCATAATTTAAACTCTATATTTGTGCTATATTATTTGATATCTCAAATTTTGAAATCCTACATCGTGATAAGGGTTCGTAAAATATCCTCCATAAAAGATAGAATGGGAAGTGAAAGTTTTACAAGGATTAAAATATAAATAGGTATCTAAGTAGGATAATATTAGTGGCAAGTAGAGATACGTACTTAGAGTAAAATCATAAATATTTATCAAGAGTGATTGAGGTCATCAATCACAAACAAGAGAATTGTCAATAGAATTTTTAGGGTATCAAATCCATAAATCTGCGATGATTTATAAGGTCATTGGTTCAATAAAAAATATGTTATTAGGACAACTTTTTTGTTTGAAAATACTTTTCTTAATGTTGAGAAATTATTTTACTATCTATATATACTTACTTGATATATTTATATAAACAGAACTTCGACATTTGGTTGTGTTTTGATATATTTTCCAATTCATTCAAAAATTAATATTTATGCATGAAGCATAAAAATACATTTACAAAGGGTCTTAAGGCTCATAAAGGAGTGACAAGTCTGACTATATGTCTTTAAATATCTTCTAAAACCAATATAGTTAATAGATTAATCTCTAATCCTCAAAATTTATTATAATGATTCATCATTAATATTTATTCATCAATTTTTTTAACTAAAAAAATGAAAATTTAACCAGGAAAATTCATAATTTAGTGGTTTTCTTGAAACCCTTATCGTCCTTTAGTCATGGTTTCAAGACCCATGACCTTTCCATATTTTATTGTTTTTCACCCGGATTATAGGTTATCCTTTTCTAAAACTATATTAATATAATTTTCAAAAAATATAAAATGTACATCCTTGAAATTTAATCATTAAATATACTCATAACTAATGTTTTCAATACAACACTAATACATAAATACTTCATCTATTTATTTCCACATGGATCCTTCATTAGAATGGGGTTTATCCATAATATCATTTATAGGATTTCTAAATCTTGAAACCTTATATCTAATCTAATACACTTTAGGTTTAACTTAGGTTAATTAATATGTATTCAAATACTTCATAATGGTTTGTAAATAAAACATGGATTATCCTAATAATATCCCCTGAGAGTTTCAAACTAGGTGCATAGTAAGGCTCGTTATTGTGTACCAGGTTACCCTGAGTTAGGCTCAGAACACCTTGTCAGAGTTATTACCCATAGGTAAGTCTGCTCCAAAACCACATCCACTTATAGTATCTATATAGGGATGCATTTCTAGGAAGACCCACATAATCTCTACCATAACAAAATTCTAGGATGTTATTATATACTTATCCTAAATTGATACTTTAGGTTTATCTTCTCTAACCTATGTTTTCTAAATCTAGTTCCCAAGGTTGCTATTAAACTTCCTGTATTACCAACTATATCAACCTGAACCCAGAAGGCCTAGATCCGATGATTGATACTATTAAATTGGCATGATTACAAAGAATAAAATCCTGAAGTACTAAAGAGTTTAGTAGTCATTGTAACCAAATACATACATGAGCCTTTTAATACAAAATAATACACTAATTACAACATAATTTTTTTATTTTAAATAAATAAAAAAAACTTCAAGTATGAAACTATTATATATAATATATCCTTGTATATCTTTCATAGTACACTTCTTGTATTCCTAAGGAATGAAAAATAATAATGGTGAGCTCAAATGATCGGTAGGGGAAAAGTATAGAAGAAAATATAATGAATCAATGTGAATAAATCAATATGGTAGGTTATATAAATGAACACACATTCTGATTAATCAATAGGATGAAAATTAATTGAATAATAAATAAGTCAAGGTAAATGAAAACACATTCCATTAAAACAACTATATAAGTAAAAAAATATAGAAAGGTAAGAAACAAAAACGCATGCCATCTAAATAACTGAAAATGAAATGTATGCATAGATATGTTGACACAAAATCTCATGGATTATTAATAACTGAAACTAAATGAGGGAAATGATTTCTTAATAGATGTCATGTCTAAGGAACATGAAAACCTATATCATCAAGACATTTCACAATATGGTTTAAAACTATGGATATAAGCTCATTTAATTTGCACAATTATTTTTATCATAATAACCTATCGATGCATCGAGGATCTATATAAATTTTTTCTCTCCCCGTCATTGTCTATCCAAATAATTCCTCATAAAGAATAGTCGAAATAAATAATATGTCTTATCAAATATCTGTAATGAATGAGAATATGTAATTAGAAATATTTCCCAAAAAATAAAAAAATAACTATAAAAGTGGACATGATATGTCAAATGGTATATAGTTTAGGAAATAGTAATATCCATGATAAATAAAATGGATAATTAGGGGAAAATTAAATGTTCAATTATCATAAGAGATTAAATATTTCAATGGGACTAATAAATGAATCAAGGAATTGAATTAAAATATTATCCTTGTCCAAATAAATAATAAACCATCTAGAGGAAGAATAAGGATGGTATTAATAAAATATATCCCAAGTGGAATAAAATAAATATTTTTTGTTGATGATGAATAGAAATAAAATGATCTTTTAAAAACATTATTGAGAAAAATATCCTTTTTTTAAACCTTTTTTAAATCAATTTTTTTGAAAATAAATTTTGAAAACATTTTATTTAAAAATTAACCTTTTAAACATGAAAAGTAATCTTCAAAGAAATGATGGAGGCTAAATATTTACAAGCTGTACGGGTTAAAAGAATATTCCTTTTGCATGGTAAAATGGTTTGAAAATGTCTTATAAGGAAAGTGATAAGAATATTCCTTTGAAAACATTAGTAAAAGAAAAAAATAGTAAACAATTATTTACCAAATAATTTTAAAATAATTTTTGAAAACTTTTTAATAAAATATGGTTTTAGAAAAAAAATAGGTTCTCTGACTAAATAGATAAATAAAGTTGCGTTTTATTAAAAATATTTTCTAAATAATTTTGAGTACCAAATAGTGTAAAAATGATAATAATATTTGAAAATGGTAATTAATAACCAAAGTATAGAAAATGAGAGGTTTTATTTAACAATGTTCATATAATTTCCTCAAATGGAAATACCATTGAAATATCATTAATGATATTTTTGAGAAAAATAATCTTTAAACATTTAAAAGTGTCCCATGCCACTTTGAAACATTTTAAATCATAAACCTCCTAAAGGAATAATATTAAATAGAAGTTTTAAATACCATTAAGTTAAATTAATTCATAATATAATATATAAAAATGATCATTAGATACACCACACAAAATAATTAAGTGTTTAACAATACATTTACCTCACATAAGTAAAAAGTGAGATAAAAATCCCTTACCTTGAATTTCCTTTCAAGTGAACATCCTTTAAATTCTTCTATAATAAACATATGTTAATTTTATACTTTAATGATAAATTTTTTCATGTTTATAATTCCTTTTATTTCACTTATTACTATGTTTTATACAACTACTTAAATAATTAAGTTTACAACGGGTGTTTTGACCAAATTCGTTTTATGTGTCAAAATCAACTTTGGTAAGTCAACTATGGTAAAATGGGTCATTATATAATATCTATAGAATAATAGTCATTAAATGATTATAATATTTATACATAAATTATAATTTTAAAAACAATCATTACATACCGTTATGAAAAATGAATCAGCATTACAATCATGGAGACGATAAGTTGTACATACGCATAAGTAACGTTCACATTTTTCAATGATCGTTATGGAAAGAAGGTATGTAACACCATATATTTATATAATGATAATTATATAATAAATACCATATTATTTAATTATATATAATTATATATATAATTCTTGTTATGTAAAATTAATCACATCGTGTCGAGGAGGTGGTAGTCCACACGTCCACAAACAACGTTATCACTTTTTAAGTGTATGAAAGAGTAATAATGAAAATGATATATATATATATAGTATATTTCCATAAATGTAATTATTTAATAATTATAATATAGATTTTTTTTATGTCACATTTTTTTAATTGAAACCATCTTATATGTGTTCCATGTATAGTGTGAACGAATCACATCACTTTAAGGGGGCGGTAGTCCGTACTTCCTCAAATGATGTTATCATATTAATGTAAAATGGAAATTATTAATGATATGTGTAATAAAATTATTAAATAATTATAAATAAATAATAAATATCATATATAAAATATATAAATAGATTATACATTGTAATGGCCACCAGGATAGGTGCTAAAGGAAAAAATGAACAATCATCATTTCATGAGGCAGTAGTTCACCGTACACAAAAACAGTATGTTCGTTACCCATTAGATAGAGGTGTGTGTAAGTGTAGGTTTAACCCTTTATATAAAAACATCCTAGTATATTTATTATAAAAAAATTTATATAATAATGTAATAAATATATTTTAGGGGGTGGAGAATGGAAATGAAACTAGTGAGCTTGAGAGAAGATGTTACCTCTTAATCGTGTAACTTCTTTTGGTTTGTACCAAAAGGCTTACTTGGAATTATTTTTACCCAAAGGGAGGCTTCAATATTTAGTGAAGGGATGTTGAGAAGCTATATGGGTATATATTGGCTGAATATGAGTGTTTTGATAGGTGTGAGTAATGGGTATTGGTGGTAGCCTTTTATAAGGGAGGAAAAGGACTCACTTGGTATTTTTGAAAAGAAGTTAGATGTATCCACGTTTTTACCTAATAAAAGTATTCAAAAACCAAAAAAAAATTAATAATTTAAGGTTAATGGATGAATTATTTCCATAAAATTGTTGTTATACAAGTTTATAGGTGATTTGGGCCCTTACGTTAAAGGTTTAGTCCTTTATTAAGCTCAGTTTTTCCTTAATTATTGTAATTAATTTTAATCACTTTCACTAATATTTTTAGTCAAAAACATAGTTAGTATTATTAGACATTATAAATTATTCTGATTCAAAATATGGAATCCATTTTTTTAAATTCCAATCATAGAAGTGGTAGAAATTGATTTAAATTTAATCATGTAGGCAGGACGACAATGCAGGTTTTTAAAGTAAAAACTTCTGAAAGTTTTCTATGTTTTTATAATATATTTCATAGTAAAATTGATTAAAATGTAATAAATTATATTAATTTATATAAATATTATCTAATTATACTTTAAAACCATTTAAAAATATAATTTAACCTTATAAATAAAATAGATGAAAAAAGAGTTTTGAACTAAAATTCAGTATTTTTAACAATTCATTAAAAAATGAAATGTTTCAGAAAAATATAAAAAATTCAACCTAACCTAATTATTATGTTTTTATTTCAAATATGAAGTTTATTTTGACATATTAAATCAATTAAAGTATCAAAATTCAGATTTAAAATGGTGTTTCCATTAAAAGGCAGTAAAATTGCCTTTATAAAAATATAGGTTTTTATGTGTAAAATAGAGTTTGTTATTATCTTATATGTATATCAAACATAATGGATGAATATAAAAAATATTTTATTTAATATATAATATATAAATTATACTAATATCACTCACTAATTATAATTAATTTAATCTATTATCAGAAAAAAAATTGAGCATAAAAATAGTTTTCTATAAAAATAATCACTTTATATTAAATTGCATATTATATTCATTTATAATTAATTTGTCACCAATTAATTAATTCTATATTTTTATAAACCATAATTTTCATAAGTTATTTATTACTATTCATAACAACCAGTTTAATGGTTAGTTTATTCTGATTATATTTTAATAATATATTATTGTTTGATAAAACTTGGTCTTGTGTGTAATGCAAGCCATCGAGGAAGATCGCTCTTGTGTGTAATTAATGCTAACTCGGTGTTTAGTGAATTGAAATATATAGAATCTATTTTAAATAGTAAATATATTATAAATTATCTATATATTATATTACCTTATGTGCTTGGTGTCGCGAGACATACACACTATTGAATACAAGGTTCTTAATTTAGATTTTTAGGGCATCACAATTGTACCCCGATGGTTATTCTTATGGAAAAATCATTCCCTTGATCTTTGATATGATTTCAGGTTCTAGTAGCCAACCCTTGGGGATCAGGAACTACCTTTGATTCGTGTTTGGACTGGTTCAGGTATCAGTGTACTGGGGTATTTAGGATAGTTTGTGACAACCCTAAAACCTTCATGAGAGACCATCATATAGGTCATTGGTTTTTGGATCCCTTTTATTCTTATCTAGAAGAGTTGATGTTGTAATTGGTGGAGGTTTAGGAATAAGTTTTTTTTAGGGTTGTTCTAAGATGTTTTTCCCAAATAATTTGTGATGTTACTCGCTTAACATGATATTGAGTACAAGATATATTTATAACTCAGTATTAATAATATTTAAATGGATGTTTATTATATAGAACCTTTTATGTTGTGTGACTTATGGATTTAGATCAATTATTTAATGTATAACAATTTCATCTAGACTAGTTTGTCTTCATGGAGTGATCTAATGTTATTCTCCAAGAAGGACCATGGTAGTATGGGGTTATGCATAGACTATCAATGGTTAAATCAGGTGGCAGTCAATAACTATTAACCCCTTATATCAATAAATGATATGTTTTATTAATTAAAGGGATCCAGCTAGTTTTCAAAGACTAATCTATTATTTGGAAATCATTAGATGAGTGTGGAGGAGGAGGATATCTCAAAGACTAATTTCAAGTATCATTATAGCCAGTTCAATTTTATTGTTATGTCATTCTATTTCATTCATTCCATGACTATTTTTATCGGATTAATGAAATCCTTATTTCGTGAGTTCCTAGATCAGTTCGTAGTAGTGTTCATCAATGAAATTCTCATGTAATATAAGTCTAAGGAGGATAATATTGAGTATGTGAGAACTATTTTGTAAGTCCTTCATTATCATTAGCTCTCTGGGAATCTATCCAAGTGTAATTTTTGGATGCGCACGACACATTTTCTTAGGAATGTGGTGTCTCAATAGGGAGTGTTAGTCAATCCTTCTAATATGAATATGGTTTTTTCTTGGGAAACACTAAAGAATATTTTAGTGGTTCATAGATTCTTTGGTCTTGTAGGTTATTATAGGAGGTTCATTCCCAATTTCTCCTAGATTATATCCCCTTTGATAACCTCAACCTGTAAGGATAAATCCTTCATATGGACTGATTAATTTCAGATGGTTTTTGAATACCTAAAGGAGAATTTGATCTGTGCTCCTATTATTTGGTTAATAGAGGAAGGATTAATGATTGAGTTTTTTATAATACTTATCATCTCATTTTGGGTTGTTTCTTGATGTAATAAAGGGTGATGATCTCATATGGTTTTAGAAAGTTGCATCATCACGAGTGTAGCTGTACAAAACATGTTCTTAAGTTGGTAGTTGTGGAATTTTATTTGAATATATGGTGACATTACCTCATCATTGAACACTTTTTGGTTTTCACAAATCATAAAATCATGATTTGTATCTTTTCTAAGTGAGATTTTAATCTTTTTTTGTGAATGTGGATGGATTTATTGTGAGATTGTGACTTTAATATCTCTTAAAACCTAGGGAAAGGGAATTTAGTTGGTGTGATAAGTATTAAGTCATAGGGATATGTTATTCTGGAGAATAGCGATGCATAGAGAGTGGTTTAGAAATTTGTAGTGATGCATATTAGTGTGAAAGAGGCCAATGGTAGAGGATGTATGTACTAAATGATAGTGAAATCTTCATTATTTCATTGATGATGTGGGATTTCGTTTTGTTTTAGTTTCATAGATTTCCCTTGGTAGTTCATTCAATTATATCCAATATGTATCGAGCCTTGATTAGTTATTTCTAGTGTCTAGGTATGAAGTGGTATGTGTTAGAGTTTATGTGGTGATGTTTGGTCTATCAATAGGTGAAAGTATATCATTGTATTCCTAGAGGTTTATTTCATCCATTATAATCCCTTGAGTGTAAGTGGATATGAAATTGCATAGAATTTCATCATTAGTTTTTCTCATGATTCAGGAGGATGTGATGATATTTGGGTGATTGTGGATTAGTTAAAAAAGTCAACTAATTTCTTATAGATTAAAGAGTTAAGTGTTGTGGAGGCTTTGGTGAGGAAATGTGTTGATGAAGTAGTAAATATTTACAAGGTTATATTGATGATCATTACTAGTCATGATCTTCCTTTTACCTCAAGATTCTTAAGATTATTTTAGTTTTCTTTTGCCTCTGAGATACTCTTTATCACTACTTTCCATCCTCAGATGTAGGATTGGACTAAGAAAACTATTTTAATGCTTGAGGAATTGTTTTTTGCATGATTTATATATTTTGGTGGATTATGGGTGAATCATATCCATTTGGTTGAGCTTTTATATCATAATAGTTTTTACACTTCTATTATTATGACTCTATTTGAGGAGTTGTATAGGAGACCTTTCATATATTTGTTGTGTTGGACCAAGATCAGAGAGTCGATGGTCCATGGACTAGCTGTGGTGTTGGGCATAACTTGGAAGGTGCAGATGATTCAAGAGTAGATTAAGCTGATGTGGGGTCATCAAACGTATTTTGTAGATCATAGGAGGTGACCTCTAGAGTTTGAGTTTAGAGACCATGTGTTCTTAAAGGTTTACCTTCATCATGGGAAATGGAGGTTTGACTGATGTGGTATGGTTTCACCTCATTTTATAGGTCTTTTTTAGGTTTTTGAGCATATTATCAAGGTGATATATCTATTATTCATTCCTATATAGTCGAATCAAATCCATTATGTCTTTATGTGTTACAACTTCATTGATATCTTCATGATGACACTGGTATCATTGATTGGGCTGAATTGGATGTAGAGGATGATGCAACATTCCCAGAGTGGTCAGTTAATATTTAGGATAATTAATAGAAAGTGTTTCATCAGTGTGGAATTACCTTGGTTCGTGTCATATAGAGGAATGATGGATTGAGTAGAAAAGAAGTGGTTTGTGGCTATTATGGTGGTTTTTCTAATGTGTTGAGTGTCAATTTATATGATGGTGGGTTTGGTTGTTGTGGGGTAGTGTTATAGCTTCCCAATGGAATGAAATACGGTTATAATAAACTAATTAAATCATAGTGTAAATAATAATAAGTTAATGATGAGAAAGTATTATGGAAAGTAAAATGTGAAAAAAAGGAACAAGCTATTTTTTAAAGAAGTTTTGAAATAGTACCTAAAGGTACCCCTACACCTCCTCTCCATGAGAATGGTTGTGAGGTTCAATATAATAAACCCCTTGGTTTTAACTAGAACCAAGAAACCAAAAACACTTTGTTTTAATGGATACCAATAACCTAAAAAACCCTTTCTTTTTAATGGAATAGAAATAACCCTAATACTTTGGTTTAAAAAGATAACTAAGAAGCAAATAAAATAAGGGAGAATCGAAATAAATTAATTTATTAATTGAAAAACCTTTAAAATTCTTGGACTAAACTCTCTCTTGAAATAATTAGAATAATATTGAAATAGAGAGAATTAAGTAATAAGAAGTGAGAGATAAGGGGTTTTACAAGTGTCTCAAAAGGAGGAGAGATAAAGAGACACAAAATATTGAACAAGAAATGTGACGGTGCTTTGGATAAAACCATTAAAAGACACACCCAATTTGTGTCTTGATATCCTCATGTGAAAACTTTATCTCCCCATGAAAGTTTTATAACTTTAAGAACTTGGGATATATTGAGAGAATTTGATCAACTTTGAGCTTTAGGATTGTTCTGGAATTTACACTTTGATTTAGGGGAAGATTATATGAAAAATGAGGTTGACTTGATATCCTTTTATAGTATCCTAAGGGTGTAAAGGTCTAGTGAATATATCTAAGGAAATTAAGACCTAAAACAGAAACTTTTTAACCATGATAAATGCTTCCTCAAATGATTTTTCCGATGAAACCAGATATCAGGTTGCCTCCAACAGGTAGACAGGGGTGCTACTAGAACTACCATCTTGTTATCTTCTCTCATCAACTATAAAGTGGGACTCCATAAAGTAAAAAATTGTACCTTCTATAGATCTATATCCTCTACCACATTCTACTAGCTAACCAATGTTTCACTATTTCACATTCCTATAAAGTATCCCTTTATGTCCATTTTGAAGTAATCTCAAGGTCGGGTTCCTTACTTCCATCATAACTATAAAAACACACAATATACACTAGAAACAAATTAAAATAAGTTAAAACAATAAGGGATTGTTTTTTATCATTAAAAAAATATTATTTTGGGTATAACAATCTCTCCTTCTTTTATCACAAACACTTAATATAAAAAACAAGATAAAGAATAGGTAAATGATAAAAAATAAAGGAGTTATAAATTTTAAATGAAAAGACATCTTCCCCTCTACAATAATTTGAAAAATATCTCCCCCTTGATAAAACATCATTTTAAATGAACATTATTTTATCTTTTACCTCCATAAAAAACTTCTTCCCCATTGATATTGTTAAAAAGGAATTTTCTAAGTAATAAATTTAGAGAGACGTGAAAAGATAATATAATAAAATTTCAAAACAACATTTATACAAGATTTAACTCCCCTTTAAGAAAATAAACATATAATAAAGAGAGGGAATTTAAAAAATATCATGATTCATAAAATAAAGAGATGATGTAATTAATCTCAAGAATCCATTTAGATAAAAACATTTAAGATCATGTTTCGAATAAGAAAAATATATGAACAAAAATTAATTGAAAAATAGAACTTTTAAAAATAAGGATTTTTGAACCATGTAAAAATATTTTCAAAGAATTATGAAAGTATTTTCAAAGAATTATAATATTAATTCTAATAGATTGATAATTAAAAACATGTTTTTATGAAAAAAATTACTCAAGATAAATCATTGAAATCATGCTTGGATAAGATATATGAGAAAAAGAACAGATCATTAAAATAAATCCCCATTGATAAAACACATGAAGCATATAAAAACTAAATACTTCAGGTATTTTATTTTAGATCTCAACTCCATAGATTTTTATTTTGACAACATCCTTCTTTGAGTTGGATCATCCTTCTGTTACATAAACACCATAAGATAGATCAATTAATTTATGTGGTGAAGCTCTATAAGATATCAAAAATTGATGAATTTGGCACCCTTTGGGTTCAACAATATCATTACAAGATGATTTGGTTAAGGTAATAAATTTAGTTCCATAAACATGAGCTGGTAAATATTTAGGGACCCAAATTATTTAGTTTTTTGAGATGGATTAGAATAAAGATGTATTTATTTAGGTCTTCCATATATATAATTTTTTCAATCACATTCTTATATAACATGATCATATTTATGAAAATATTTTCAAAATTTATTTTTATAAACACTACTTGAAATGAAGGTAGTGGTTTTTGAAGAAGTATCATTATTTTGGAAACCAAAACCATGATTATTTCATTTAAATCTTTAAGAACCAAGGATCATATTAAGATATTTCTCACCTTAGGTGATTTTTTAAAGATAATCTTTGAGATCATTGATTTAAATTTTGTAAACATCAAAATCAAGTTGATTTTTTAATTTCAAAATTAAATTATCATTTTCTTTTTAAAAAATATATTTTTCATTTAAAACTTGTGTATATTGTTTATCAAGATATTTATAAAAAGAATCAAGTTGAAGATAACAATTTTATATTTTCTTAAAATTGTGTTCTAGTTCTTCATAAATTAAGGGTTTTTAAGAATAAGAGAAGAAGAGGTGGTATAATTGGAATTAGAAAGAGAGTGAGAGTTAGATATTGGAGTAATAACCTCGTTACCTTCCTTGAGATGTTCCAAGAGGAATTTTTGACTTTCATTTCTTGAGGAGGATGAATCACCCTAAGTCAATACTTTTAGATATTTCCTACCTTTCTTCCTGTATTTTAACATCTTTTTATATATTGGGAAATCTGGTATTATACGAGCCTTTTTTCACTTGTAACATGTCACTTCCATAACTTTAATAATATGTTGATTTTTGGAATATTAGGATGACTTCTTCTTCTTTATGAGTGTGTAAAATATTTTGATAATTTTTTTATATTCGCCTCTATCATCGGTGTCAGTTTTATAAGAATTTTTATCTTTGATTTCTTTCAAATAAATGTTCTTCTTTATTTCCTTGACCTTCATGGAAACTTTAACTGCTTTTCATTTCATAATTATTTCATCTATCATAAAGTAGTCTAACAGTTCTTCAAACACCATAGTTTTGATGACCCTGTATTATTGTATTTTCATGATTTTGGGAGCCTGAAAACTAGATAAAACCCATGGGATTTTCTTCAAGAGCATTTTTGTAGACAATTCATCACCGATATAGTTTTTACCATTTAAAATGTAATGTAAATGAGTAAACATGATAGTAATATATTCATTTCCATGCATAGTTAAACTTTTTAAATATAGAAAATACATGTCTAAACTAGCATCCTTTACTTTATTTTGTTCCTTCATGTGTGTATTTTGATAATTTTTAAATTTTATAAACCATTTTACAAGAAGAAACATGATTAAACTCATTACATTCAAGACCACAATATAAAGAAATCATATCCTTTCCATTAAATTCAAAATATTTAATTTCTTAGGGACTCAATTTTTCTTCCAATTTTTTTGTTGAATTATATCCATGCATTATCTTTTTCCAAATATGATATCCAATACTTATATGAAAATTAGACATGTGAGTTTTCCAATATGAATAATCGGTTCCATTAAAAATATTATCATTTGAATAAAATGATATTCCATAATAAAATCATACATTAAAATCAATTAATATTTGAAAATCAAAAATAAATTTTAAAAATTAGAATATGAAATAAAAAAATAGTCTCATTTGATACAAATTATTAGTATTGGGGAATAAAAGTATTTTTCAAAAATATATTTTGAAGAAAAAAATAAAAGACAACCTTTTATACCAATTGTTGGTTAGAGATTATCGAAAAGTGGGGGTGAATTACCTTTTAAAAAAATAAATTGATGTTATAAATGATATGATTATATGAGAAATCATCAAATATAAAAAAAATTAAAGTGTAGTGAAAATAATAATAATTAAATGATGTGAAATCATTGAGGAAATTAAAATGAAAAAAGTAAAAGGACATGGGCTATTTGGTAAAGAAGTTTGTAAATAGTACCTGAGGGTACCCCTATGTCTCCTCCTCATAATAATTATCATTGGGTTAAATATAATAAACCCCTTGGTTTTAATGGGGACTAAGAAAAAAACACTTGGTTTTAATGGAAACCAAAAACACTTGGTTTTAATGGAAACCAAGAAACTCAAAAACCCTTTTTTAATAGAATAGAAAAAACCCTAATACATTGGTTTTAATGGATAATCAAGAACCAAAGAAAATTAGGGATAATATAAATAGATTAGTTGTTTAATTAAAAACCCTTTAAAATTTTAAAACTTTACTCTCTCTCTTGAAATAATTATAATAAGATAGAAATAGAGAGAGAAAGAGATAAGTGATAAGAAGTGAGATCCAAGGGGTTTTAAAAAATACTCAAAAGGAGAAGATAGAAAGAGGTATAAAATATTGAACAGGAAAGTTAAAGGCACTTTGGATGAATCCATTGAAGAACATGCCCAACTTATTCCTTGATCACCTTGTATGAAATATTGATCTAACCTATAAATATTGAGAACATTAAGCTCTTGGGATATATTGAGATAATTAGATCAAATTTGATATTTATAAGTTTTTTGATTTTTTCACTTTGATTTAGTGGAAGATTGGATGAGAAATGAAGCAGTATTAATCTCTTTTTATAGCCCCTAAAGGTTTTTGTGGTGCAATGAATTTTTCCAAGGTAATTAAGATTTAAAAAAACACTTTTTGATCACCATAAATGATCTATTGGATGAAATATCCTGATGCCACAAGATACACAATGTCCTCCACCATGTAGAAAGTGGTGCTGCTAGAACTACCTAATTACTTCTTGGTCCCACTGACTATCCTATGGGACTCCACTGGGTATCTTGTTAGCCTTATGTATATCTGGAGCCACTTCTATATGCTATTGTCTATTTGGTGTTTCACTACAACACATTCCTAAAATAGTTTCCCTTTAAGACCATTTTAAATTTGTCTCAAGGTCGAATACATTCTTGTTATCGTAACTAAAATAAAACACACATGATACACTAAAAACAACTTGAAACAAATTAGAACAACAAGGGAGTGTTTGTTATCATTAAAAAATTATGGATTATAGCGGTAAGTGGTTTGATGAATGGTTTGACATTAAATATGAATAATAATTGAAATATTATCAGTAGTTTAAATCCTATAAATTATAATTTTAAATGAAATGAGAAGTTTGTAAGGTTTATATGGATACTTGAGTGATTTTTTGGGTTTTTGTTTTGTGGCATGGTAATGGAAACGGTTGTTTGTGGGTGATTTTATTAATTTGGTGGCTGATGTGAGTGATGGTAGTTTTGGTTTTTTTTGAAACCTTAGGTTGGACTTGTGTGTGGTCATATAATTATTTTATTTTTATTTCATTTCTTACGCACTACCACTTGATTCGGGTAACCTAGATGAAGCCTATATGAGTACATGGGTTCCAAGTTTTTCCCCCAATATACATGTTATAGAAGGAATAAATGACTTATTTATCCCTCTTCCTTACCCCCTCTTCAGATATAGTATGAGGTGTGATGTCTCATGATAGGTCTATACATACAGGTTATAATAGATTTAGGTTTTGGTTCATATATACATGCTAGATTACCTAGATATGTGGTTATGGTGTAGATACATGGTGTAGTTCTTGAATAGTATGATGAGGTCATGAGTTTGATGTACTTCATGTTCAAGATACCCTATTGTAATGAGGATACATTGTGAAGTTTTGATGTAGATACGGTTTTTGGTATGTGGGTGTGTAGATATGTGTATATCTGGTTATGTGGTTATATGGAAGGGATTGAAGTACTGGTGGTATATAATTTCTTATTGGGAAAGTGTACGTGTATTAAATTCTTAGAATATATTCTTTTGATAATATTTTACTATACTTGGATGTGATATTGGGTGAGTAATACTTGGTGAGATTGGGTGATATATTACAAGATATAAGTGTGTGTTTATTCTGTTGTTTATTCATTGGGAAATTAGTATATTTCATCCACATTTTCCTGAGGTTTTTTAGGAACTTTTTGTTGAGTATACTTGTATGTTTATACTCGTATATATAAATCTATTTTACAAGTTTCCAGGAGGGTTTTGGTGACCAAGCTAGACATTTCTAGATCGAGGATTGTATTTTCTATCAGATTTTATATCATATGAGTTGTATTTGGTAATTTATTCTAGATAGCTTATTTAAATATAAACTTCACTTGAATTTTGGATTGAGTTTTATTTTATATTATATAGAATTAATTTTTGGTTTATCTTTTCTTTTATAATTTTGGGGGGTATTGTCTCCTATTAGTGTGTTTTATACCCTCAGTGTTAGTCATTAAATCATGGCCCATTGGAGATAGGTTTCAAGGGTCTCACTCGTCTTCACTACTGGCCTATAAGGAGTTCCAAGTGGGGGTAGTTTGTGACATTTATTATATTATGGTGTGCATGAGACCACCCACTCATGTTAGATGCTCTGACTCTTATAATCAAAACTAAACTCCCTGGATGTGTACTCTCTTTTGTTTTTTGAATGAATACACTTTAAATTATTTCAAGTTTCACAAAATACCATGGTGTGGAACATCATGAAGCAGTATAGTAAATGGTCCTTTGTTTTCAATAAGAACACCCACACCTTTCAAAATTAATCACTAATAAAGGTTAGGAAATTTTTTTTACCTCCCAGCATTTTCACCTCCATGAGACCACATACATCATAATGCATCAAAATTAGAAACTCTAGTCTTCTCGATGAAGTAGTTTTTAATTATACTCTATGTTACTTTCCAAACAAGAATTATTTTCAAATATATAGTGATGCATAATTGACAACATTGATGTGCTTATTTTCATCAGGGTGGATAACCCTATTTCACTCATGTTCCCAAGTCTCCTATGTCACAAATTTGATAACTCTTCTCTCTACATTTTATTAAGCCATTTTATATATATCTTCACATGGTTTTTATACAAATTAACACATATATATCATTGTGAAATGATGACGCCACTTTTAATAATTTTCCATGTTCCATTGTTGAAGATATTTTCATAGATTTCTTTGTAAAAGGTTATCCCTGGTAATAGGGTGAGTCTAAGGCTTCGAGCATGTTGATCATCCTTCAGGGTGATTTGGTATCCAATATTCATCTTCACTTGGAAATAAAGCATGCCAATGATCTCCACAAAAATTTTATTCCACATATTTAATACAACAAAATCATCATCTCGATATGTCAACAAATACCCATGATGCAGATTGATGTGGTACAATGCTACAATATTGATTAGTTGTTATGTTTCTTACCAAGATGTGTGAAGGAATTTCTCTTCATCATATTTGGAGAAAATCACAACTTATATAGTTATTATCATATGCCAATATTTATTTATTCTTTTTTGGTTACAACCATGACCCTTATATTATTGTAAAATTCATCAATTATTCTCCAGGTGTCCCACAATGCCACAATGATAGAATTTATATATTATTATCTTACCATATGTGGACCTTCTTATGATCTTCCATCAACCTATACTTATAACTCCTTGACCACCTCCTTTTTGTCTCCCCCACTTCTCCATGATGGGATTTGATGTTTAGATGAAGCTTTCATCCTTCCTTAAAATTTCATCATTGAAAACCTCATCCTTTACCATTTCCATGGTAAGTTTTCCTCCAATAATCTAATTTTTTAAGGATACCACAAGCATATCCCAACTATAAATAACTATTCATAGTAGGTGGTTCTCCTAGTCTTCACTAATAAAAGTTTTACCCAAAACCACCAATTAATTCACTAATATTTGAAACTCACCAGTGTGTTCAACTATAGAGTTTAAATTTTTTTAGTTAAAGATTAAGTAATTTCTTCAACAAGACTAAATTGTTTCAAGAAGTCTTTGATTGATACGTATTCTCTAACTTCATCCAAAGATAGTATATTCTAGTCACTTAAAAAACATGGTGGTAAACACTATAATCAATCCACTATAGAATTTGATCAATAATTTTCTTGTTAAACTACTTACATTATGCTTCCTTAGTGGCATCAAAGTTGATTACGTTATTCTAAATGGTGTCAAAGAGATACTTATCATTAAAAAGTTATTCTATTTGAGTCTTCTAAGTGGGGTAGTTTGAGGAATCCAATATGATCACCCCTCCCATTTATGATCCAACTATTGAATTTTAATTTAGTAAAAATTTAAATATAATGTGGAAAGATGGAGTGCACTATTGTGTTTAAAATTGTGTAAAATATAATAATTAAATCATTTATTGTTGAAAAAGGAATATTATTAATAAATATATGATCAAATAACTATCAATAGTTGAGACTGACCAATGATATAGTGTTGACATGGCATGGTGAACTTTTCATTGGAAAACTCATCATAAAATCTACATTGGTGTGAATAATGTTATCTTCTCTAACAAGGAAGTATTATAACACCCAGATTTGACATAAACTTTGAACATTTATAAAAGAATCACTTTATATTATTTTTTAATACTATTTTTTATATTGGACTCATATCAATGATATTTTCAAGAATATTCCTTCAAAAAATGAATCTAAATAACTGGAATTTTATAATCATTGAAAACCCTCTTCTATTTTCCACTATTTTGATGCCCATGGATCTGATACAACATTTTATGATTCTATAATCATTAATAAAGGTAATTAAGTAAGAAAATAAAATTTTATTTTATCATAAATTAAGGTTTACAAAACTCCTTAGACACACCATCATTTCTCTCTCAAATAGAGTTATCATACCTCTCTTCCCGAATACAAATGACTCCTCTGACTCAGATTAATTTACTATAAGCGCAAAAATTCATCTGTATATATACATGGTGTGAGGTTTTCATTTTTGACACAACTCCACCCAATTCCCATCTATACCTAACTACACCTAAATAATTCAATAATGACAATTGGTGGTATCTCGAAAATCATTAGAAACTCTCAGTACAATAAATTGTAAGATTCATGAGTTAAAGAATGATCCAATGGAGAACTTCATAAAATTATATTTTAGAATAAAAAGTATAAAAATAGAGAAATAAATTTCTCTCTATTTCTATACATTCATTTCCTCCCTTTTTCCATTTTTTTCTCATGAAATCACCCCTACCCAATGTTGTGAAACATCCCAACAGAATGGAATTATCTTAAAATCATCATGAAAATATGCCTTCATAGATTAATAAAAACACAAAATGTTGTGTAAATAATGGTATATTATATTATTTTACAGCACATAATCAACACCAAATGGATATGAATTGATGAATTCCTAACAAAACCAAACTACATTCACATGAATAATGAATACTAATAAGTAATTGTAATCAATAATTTTGATAATAAATTTCATTATGTTTATTCTAAAAGTTACTTCCAAAAAATGTTATCAATGGAATGAAAATTAATTAGTTCCACCTAAAGAAAATCCATGTATTGATCAATCAGAAACACTTAAAATGAATATTTCTTCATACATAAGCAGTGACATAAGGCACACCCATAGAGACAATGGATAAGGCAGATCCAACAAGTAATGATAAAAATAATTCATTAGTAAAATATTGGTCATCAAGAATTGGTCCTCGAAAACCCTAAATGTTTCATGAACACAAACAATTACCAATATGATCATCAACATAGATACAAGAATTGGTATGACATTATTGAGGAAGAACATGATAATGGTCCATCGGGATGTGTACGGTATCATGATCAGAGAAAGTCCTACCGAGGTTCACCAAGGGATTTTTATAGTGTTGATCGAGGTATAAGAATAGTTAGGCGGTGAGGAGGATTAGGAGTATGAGGAGATATAAAGGGTGAGAGAGGAGAAATTTTTAGAAGATAAAGGTGGGAAAGAAGTGGTAGTTTACATAGAAGTAGGAGAAGTTCTTGTGGATATGGGAAGTGGTTTCTCTAATGAACTCAGGTTATGTTAGGTTTTATAAAACCTATTAAAGCTCTATATTTAGTTTATTAGAAGGAGGAAATCTGGGAGACCCTTTAGTCTTATGAAGTCAGAAACATCAGGTCTTTATTTTTCAATAATGGTATGGTCAAAATAGCCATGTGAGTAGTGGTGGGGTCGGTTCTCCAAAAGGGAAACTATATTGTTGTTAGTTCACCAAAATGAGGATGTGTTGTTCATTTTAATCACTCCTAATATGGTTTTTAATAATATAAGTGAGTTTATGGTGCATTATTATTCTATCAATTATTAGCGATCAGACCATGGGGATCAATAGTTACTCAAAACTGATGGATGGCCCCCATGAAAGTTATTGGTCAGTGTAACCAATTGATTAACTGAGGCCCACTATAAATAGGTAGCTAGGTCCACATTTTGTGGTATCTATGAAACCATTGTTTTAGTGATTTTTGTGGATTATTAGTCATAGTCATCTTCACTTTCAATGAAATGAATTTTTGTGGTAACTCTCCCATTGACATAGGATAAAAGTTTGAACCATGTAAAATATCTTGTATCTTTAATTGCCTTTATTTTTTTCATTCTTGTTTTAATTGAATGTTTGTATGAGTTTGGAGTGTATGTAATATATTAAGTTAAAATCATTGTTATGATTAGGGTGAGGTGATTCTTACTAGTTCAAGTATAATGAATTTTAGATATTTCTTTATGAAGCTTGTTTTCATATTGTTGGTTTTCGTTACCTTACGTATAGTGGTTGAAGTTTGGGGAAATATTATCAATAATTTTTAATGGAGAAAAATTTATTTCATCAAAGTCTTGATAGCTTTTTTTTGTAAATATCTTAGGAAACATTATATCTTGCTCGGAAGTTTCTCATTTTCAATGAGAGTAACTATTTTTCGGAAGGATGACATCAGAAGATGGAAAAGTCTAGATAGATAGATTCAAAGGAATGAATTTTGTATTATGGATGATATATTTTGAGTACTACCTCATCTATAAATACCTAGAAGTTTAATTGAATGGATCTAAGACAAAATCAATTTTGAAAAAAGAATGGGAAAGACTATACAAAAATTCCTTGGGTTTGGTAAGGATGTCATTATCTCGGAATGTGAATTTGATCATTTGGGAAAATATTACTAAAACAGAGTTAATGTTAGTGTTGGTATATATATAGGACAATCCTACCACATTTAATAAAGTTTATTTAATATGATGACTATGAAGAATTATGATATCATAAGGAAGAACAGTAATGGATCATGTGAATGATTTTAGTATGATTCAGAGCTAGATTGAGTTTGTGATGGTGACTTTCATGGATTATGTTTGGGTAACACTGATGTTGTAATATTTTTTAAAATATTGGGATACAATAGTAATGATAGTGAGAAACTCCATCAGAAAAACTGACTTGATATTAAAAGATTTTCAAAACTTGATTCTTATTGAAGGGATCCAGAGGAGGGAGATTCAAGAACCATTCACAAATGCATTGAGTATAGATGGAAGAGGATCCTCACCTCATAAAATAAATCAAATATGATCAGAATACAAATTAAGAGAAATAAGTAGAGTTAAATCTACTGAACTTGAGATAGAATATAGGCATAGTGGAAAAAGGGGTCATCTCAAGAAAAATTGTTATGAATGCAAAGGTTTTTTACTCCAACATACCTTGAGATAGAAGAGGTGAATCAAGTGTCAACTATTTCTTTCACTTATGATAGATCTTGTCTCTACATTGGTATGGAATCTTTAAACCTATATAACAAGAATTCACATTAACCTAACACAAAAATACATAAATGAAACAAAATACATCAATTTTACTTGGTTTGAAACTAAGGTTTAGTCCAAGGATCATACATCGATAGTGTGTTGGTTGTACCAAAATACACTAAGATTCACTAGATTTTTTGGATTATAATTGTTTGTTCATATTCACTTCATGTTAGTTGCATTTCCTTTACAATGAATTTAGGGATAGTGCATCTACTCCCTTGTATCACTTTTATTGACTCCTCTTTGCTCACTACTCTAAATGAAGTATTCCTCAGTTTAACTACTTGAAGTTTGATTCCTTCTCATCAAAAAAAAATTTGAGTATGTTTCATCATTAATTCCATATTATGATACTCCTATGTTCTTCTCGTTCTTCAGAAAAATAACTGAATAAAACTATGTAAAATTATAAATCCAAAAACTACCAATAAATAAGTGTTATGTGGTACACTATTCACTACACCTTATTCTTTGTGAGCTACCTTATGTTTTATGAGAATAGCCTTACTCTACACAATAATGCACCTCACAAACTTTATTTTTGGAATACCCTTTTTTCTACATGATCTATTTAGTTCTACGTGTTACAATGCTTCGTTAACTGCTTAGTAAACTGTTTCATGGAACCTCCTTCGCAAGCCTGCTTCATGAAACCCCTTTTGCTTCATAAACTAATTTAAATAACATGCATAACATGTTATGAAGTTGACTTGAATTCTCCAATTTTCCAACAAAATTATGGATCTTATTAATCTTATATTCCATTTTTAATGATTTTATTAACAAGTTTTTTATAGGAAAACATATTTTAAAAACCTGTTAATCGCTAAAATTCCACATAATCCCATTCGTGAACCGATGTAAATGTTAGGTACTTTATCCTATGTGGTCCTCAAAAAAACACTATCTCATATATAAAATGATACTTCATATGCAGTTTCATATAATAACTTCCATGTGCGATGAATCCTTTTTATATCTCTCCAAATTACCGCCTTTCTCTCTAAAATAAAACCAATTCACCATGAACTTTCTTTATGACTTCACATAGCTTCTTTATAGTTCATAAAACCACTATGTGGGGTGAATTAATTTTCCAAAAATACATTATATAAAGTTTTATTAGGCTTCAAATACTCCCTATTAGGTTCTTATTGGCATTATGTGGTTTTCATATACACTATGTGTTTTGCATTCCTTTTCCTCAAATCCTTTTCAAAAATTTGCCAAAAACTCCACATTTTCACGCCCAAAAATTTGGAAAATACTAGAAAAACATCATTAAAAAATCTTCCATAATTCCATTTTCTTATAAATATTCACCCTTATAGTTCAAAATCTTTGATCAATCCAAAAAGTATTAACAACAAACATAATACACCAGCAATCTACAGCCCAGATCACCTTGGTTCTAAGAAAATGAAATTATGGAAGAATAATTTCTAGAGTATTAAGGGTGGTACTAATATACTCATGAGTTTCAAAATTCCAGTGGAATTTTGGATTATAGATTCTCTATCTTCTTTCCAATCCACTGGTGAAATGAGATGCATGAAAAATTATGCATTTGGAAGATTTATAAGAATGCGTCTGGTATATTATGAAACTCTTGACATTGTGGGGAAGGGGGATGTGAAAGTATAAATAAATAATGATAGTTTCCTTGAGTTGAATAATGTTAGGTATATTCTAGGTATTTGGAAGAATCTATTCTCATTTTGAAAACTGGATGAAGTGGGTTATGGAATTAACTTCACAAATGTAGTATGAAAAATCACTTGAGATTCCCTACTTATAGCAAGGGGTGTAAAGAATGGAACTCTTTATCTAACCAGAATAGAAAAAGGGGGTATCACTTGTCATAGAATTTACCTATCTAATTATATAAGTGTTTCATTGTCAACTTGGTATCCTCAGTGGGAAGAGTATGCAAATATTTGAGGAAAAATTCATATTGAATATGAATCATAAAAACTTCAGATATTGTGAGAGTTTTATACTCAGTAATAAATATAAGGTTTCTTTAACATTGATCATATGTGAACTAAAATCTAAAAATTTGGGGCTTGCGAATTCAAATTTCTAGGGACCCACCCCAATAAAATCTCACAAAATATCATAATATTTTGTGATATTTATTGATTAATACATGATAAAAGTTTGATTATGCTTCCTCAAACATAAAATCAAAAGTGTTTAGAGTAATTTTAAGTGATTGAGGTCAAATAATGGTGGTTAGTTTACCATAATATGTTCCAAAAACGTTTGCAAACATATGGGTACCGGGATTGAAAAGACTATACCTGGGATGCTTGATTAAAATGGAATAGATGAAAGGATGAATTAGACGTTGATGTAAATATCATGGATTATATCAATGCACTCTGAAATGTCAAAGGAATTTTGGGAGGAAGTAGTGAACACAATAGTGTATCTATTCAATAGAATCTCCTCAACACTAATGGAACAAGAGATGCAAAAAGCACTATGCACAAGTAAAATACCATATTTATCTCACCTTAAGATCTTTAGAGGTTTAAAATATGTACATATAGATAGAATGGATGGATATAAGCTTGAGGTAATGTCTCATTAATGTTTCTCCATGGGATATGGAGATGAAAATCTCATATTTCAACTTTGATATTGACAGCGTTGTCATGACATGTCAAATTTTTTATGTTTTTAATGCTCATTTACAGTATAGGTAGGACCCTAGGTCATCTATCGAGGATCTTTAGAGGTTTAAAGTGTGTATATTTAATAAAAAGTGATAAAAGAGGGGGTGGTTTTGAATAAAATCTTAAAAATAAAATAACTTAATTTAAATAGTTTAATAGTTAACAAACAAGTGGATTTTAAAAAATATATAATAAGTATGTGATCATTTCTAAGTTCCTACACCAATTGAAAAGTTCCTTGTTCTTAATTGATTATTAGGCTTTGGTTTAATCCTTTAGTTAAGGTTTAACCAATATATTGGGTACCCACAATCCTCTAAAATGATTCACATATGACTAAACCTTTATATAACAATCGTGTAGTAAAGTTCCATTCTATTAGAATGCTTTAAGGTTTTTCAAGGAACACTAAAATCTCAAATGTTTGATAAATAAGAGGATACTTATGTTGTCCAATAGAAACAACACAGGTCATGCACTTAAAATCGCACACTAATAAGTTATGAAATATAAAATGTTTCAATTAAATGAATCAAAACAAGTTAAGATACAGCTAAAAGAAAAATTCAAAACCACAATGTACACCAAACCAGTAGATAATTATGTATCAAAACTCCCTATTCAAGTGTGTATTTCCATCACAATGATCGCCCACTATTTATCCCACCATAGAGAGGAGGAGGAAGCTTGTGTGGAACTCAAATTTCATCCTTGATATCCCTATGAGGATAAGATCCTGTATAACTTCTAGAATGAGGAGAGGAATTTTTAGGTCTCTAAAATAGTAGATTTTTTATCCTTGGTCTATCTTACAAATGGGATTCCCAAGGTTCAAATTTATAGGCAAAGTGGAAGGTCGTTTGGGGAAACTAGATTTTGAGATACCACTTGACCCATGGTTTTGGGAATCTATTCAATCTTATATCACTTTTTACAAAACTACAAAGTTTTTACCAAACTATTGAATATATCCACCAAAAATTTGGAATAATTTGAATTATTACATCTTGAGATATGTTAGAATTAAAAAAGTTACCTTGATACTGTGAAAAGTGAATATTTTCTCCAATTATGGAATGTTTTATGCCTCAAAATGAAATAATTGTGCTTCTTGGTCTTCTGGATAAATCTATCCCACATGTTTGTTCATTTAACCACCAATTTTTATCCCAATTGGATGCATATATTAGTATCATTATGCATTTTAGTCCACATATGTTTTTGGGATCTTACACAGTTTGGCCTGTTTTTCTTGAATTTCACCATGGTCTCTCCAAATCACCTTTTCATACAATGTAATCATCAAAATAAGTAAAATATAACTTTTTAAAAGTGATAAAAAATAAATTAATGGATCAAAAATTTAAGTGAAAATTTTTATTATATTTTTAATTTTCAATACAAAACCAATTTAATATAATGGTGTAAGGGTGAAATAAAATATTTAATCATAGTGTGATCACACCCCTGCACCTAAATAATTACACTCTTGGGAAAATTTACATTTTCAAAAATGATTCATGTAGATATTCCAAACTTCATGAAGATTTAACATTAAATTAAAATTTAATTCTTGATAGCAATGTGATTAAAGAAAAAACCACACCAAGGATTTATTCTTAATGATCATGGAAAAATTTGTCTTATAAATTGTATCAGAATGAAATTCAAGGAGATTTATGATACTATTCTTAGAAATGAATTAACCATTCAACCATGTATTTAACTTTTTAGATGTTTGTGTGTGTGAAAACCATTTGATTCTATTCTTTCCACTTTCTATCTAATAAATAGAGGTTATTTTAAAAAATATATACTTACTTGATTCATTCCATTGAACCTATCATACATCCTTTGCAATCAAATTTCAAGAATCACTCACTTAAGAATTTTAAAATGTCAAACCCTAAGCTCCTAAACTAGATATCCTCATATGTTTTACATTTCATCACTCCCCGCATTTATTTATTTATTTATTTATATCTTTTTATGGTGTACAACATTTCAATAATAGGCATACACATATAGGTCAATCTAGTACAGAAATGAAACAGATCAGATAAGGAACAAATGTATGGAAAAATAATTTTGGAAAGATGATAAATATTCATATAACTTATATTTACCTTATATTGAGTAATAAATATTCACACTCCATGGTTGGGTGAAAATATGTGTGTATATGTTAAGTGACATTATTAACCCATAAACTACTCACACATAGGGTATCAATCATCTCAAAGTTTTCCTAGAGATATAACTATTTATATCATCTATAATCAATCAATTTACTAAAAAAATCACACCTCAATGATAAATTATTGCTAAAATTCATATTCCATCAGTGAAAAAAGTTTTCTTTAAATTTTAAAACAACTTGAAATAGGAAAATTCATCATAAATTTTTAATAATTTTCTTGATTAGGTGGGAATAAAAATTGAGTATTCCAACACAAAAATGGGGTAAGGAAAAAATACTATGTAGTAATTGAAAGGGATAAAAGAAAGAAATATGATGAAAATCCTAAGGAGAATAATAAATTTCCTGAAAGTAAAAATACTACGCATCAAGTGAAAAAGATAAAAAAAATAAAGATAATAACAAGTCCTAAATAACTCAGTAATATATCCACCACCACCACCCACACACACACACACATATAGAGTGTGTAATGTACTCAATGTAAGAAAATATAATGTACGAAATAAGGATAAAACATTGTAGGTGTCACTGGTAGGTTGATTATTTAATGTAGAGTTTCTCCATAGAGGTCTCCGAAATAGTTTCATGAAAGTGATTTAGTTTTTTCCCATTAACAGTAAATGTTAGTTTTTCTTCATTTTGAACCTATAAAACACAAAATAGATAGATATTAGTAATAGTTTATGGGATAAACCAGAAGTAAAGAAGATTACCTAGGTGTAACTTCAGTCTTTCATTATAAAGGAGGGTCTTATTCCCAATTTGGAATTGACGATAATGGATGAGGTGGTCATGGGAAGCCTTAGTTCTCTCCTTATAGATCTGTGAGTTCTCATATGAGTCTCTTTGAATTTCCTCCACCTCCTAAATATGAAAATTCTTATGCTCACCTATATCTGAGAGGTTCATATTATATTATTTAACAACCCAATATAAATGTTTCTCTACCTCTATAGGGAGGTGACAATCCTTTCCAAAAAAATCTGATATGGTGACATTCTGATTGGGGTTTTAAAAGTTGTATGGTGCTCCCAAAGTGCATCATCCAAGTGTAAACTCTAATCCTTACTATTAGGTTGTGCCATTTTTTCCATGATTTTCTTAACTTTTTAATTTGAAATTTATGCTTTCCCATTAGTTTGGTAGTGATATAAAGTAGATACTTTATGTAAAACCCCATACTTACAGAGTAATTTTTTCATGTTTTGATTATAAAAATGTGAAACTTGGTCTCTAATGTTGAATATTTGAAAACCAAACCTATTTAAAATATGAGATCTCACAAAATTGACAACCACTCAAGAGTTATTACTCTTAGTATGTTTTTCTTCCATCCATTTAAATACATAATCAGTAACCAATAAGATTTAAACAAAGACAAATGAATTTGGAAAATTCCCCATGAATTCAATGCCCCATGCATTGAATATATTACAAAATAACATGGATTGTTGGGGAATTTCATTACTCTAAGAGATATTCCAGTGAATTGACATCAAGTGCATGACTTAAAAAACAAATGGGAATCTATATACAATTTTGGCTAATAAAGTCTAGATTCAAGGACCTTTTGAGTAGTACGTTGAGAGCTTAAGTGTCACCCACAAGACAAAATGTGGTGGAATCTCAAAATATAGGTGAATTCATGGTTGGGACACACCAACAAACAACCTAGTCACTAAAAAATCTCTATAAGTATGGGATATCCCAAATGTACTATCATGACTCATGGTTAATTTTTTGGGATTGTGAAGTGATAAAATATGTGGGGACCCTAGATGCTTCCCAAAAATTTACAATGTCTACATATAAAGGGGTAAGGTTCAATATATCACAAAGGTTCTCATCAGGGAAGAATTATCCAATAGGGTGGGATGATTCAACATGGTGGTCCAATGGTGGAGAAATCCTAATAATGTGGTATGCTACCACATTCCTAGCTCCCTTTTATTAATAATTTCTAGATTAAATTCTTGAAGTAGGAGCAACTAGTGAATAAGATGTGGTTTGGATTCTAGTTTATTAAGGAGATATCGAAGGGATACATGGTCTGAGAACACAATTACTTTGGAACCTAAAATTTATGGCCTATATTTATCCAAGGAAAACATAATGTCAATAAATTATTTTTCAATTGTGGTATAGTTTTCTTGGGTAGGGTGTAGTGTGTGTGGGGTATAGGTTATGAAATGTGGATCTCAATCAACCCATTTTGATAAGACTTCCCCAACTGCATAATTAGAGGCATCACACATGATCTCAAATAGTAAATCCCACTACGGTGGTTGGATTATTGGGGGTGATGTGAGACACTATTTTAATTTATTAAAAGTGTCATCACAGTCTTTATAAAAATAAAATTCTTTATATTTTTGGTGTAATCAGGAAAGGGGAGTAAAATATTACTAAATTCATGAATGAAACAATGATAAAATCTTGCATGACCTAATAAATACTTCACATCCCACAAATTTTCTTGGTAATGGTAGGGAAGAAATTGTGTCTAATTTTTATTTATCTACTTAGATACCATACCCAGAAATTATATGTCCAAGTACTATACCTTTTCACACCATGAAATTTCATTTCTCATAACTTAATACAAAATTATTTTCAATACAGAAACATAGGAAAGAACCAAGACTACTAAAACACTCATCAAAATAGGATCTATAAATAGTGAAATCATCAATGAAATCTTACATGAAATTCCCTAGTAAATCTGAAAAAAAATACTAACCATGCATAATAAAAAAATACATGGAGCATTACACATACCAAACAGCATCCACCAATATGCATATGTTCCAAAGGGGTAAGTAAAGGTTCTATTTACCTAATACATAGGGGAAATATGGATTTAAAAGTATCCAGAATATCCATCAAGAAAGAAGTAGTGGGACTTCCCCTCTAACCTCTCTAGCATCTGATTAATGAAAAAAAATGGAAAATGGTTTTTCCTAATGTTCTGATTTAGTTGATGATAGTTTATACTAACACACCAACTATTCTTCACATGGGTTGGAACCAATTCATTATTTTCATTTTTTATTATTATAAGACCGGTATTATTAGGAATTACATACACTAGATTTACCCATTGGATTCCATAGATGGGTTAAATGATTCTAGCAATCAATAATTTAGTTACTTTTTAAAATAATCAAGGAGGTTTGGGTTCAGTTGTAATTGTACCTACCTCACCGGTTTAGCCTCATTTTTTAATAATATATGATGCATGAAAATTGAAGGTATAATATCATAAATATCATAAATTTTCCAACCCAATGCTTTTTTATACTCCCTTAAAAGTTCAAGTAATCATAATTCATGTTACGGGAGGAGTGACCTATAAATAATTATAGGAAACATGTTTCCATTCTCAAGATATGAATATTTCAAGTTTTGAGGTAGTGGATTAAGTTACAAGACAGTGGGATTTTGGATTGATGGGAGTGAATTTAAAGTTTATAGTTTAATGATCTCATCTAACTGCTCAATAGTAACATCCTTAAATGAGTAATAAGATTTTACAAGATGAAAAATATCATTGATGGTCATAGGATCCTCATTTCTCAAAAAATCATCAATTAAAACACAATATTCTGACTTTTCCAAACCCACAAAACACACAAAAGATGAATTAAAACCCAAATCATAAAAGAGTGAAGAGAAGGAAAACACATCAGATTATGGTTTGAGTATAGAATTTTGTTTGTGTGTGTCATCAGAGAGCACTTCCATCAAATAGATAGGAATAGTGGAGTGTTATTCAACATGGTGTTTTACAGCATCAAGGATATTAAAACTTACCTTTTATTCCCTAAACTCCAGGGATAGTGTACCATTGTAGATATTGATGATTTTATTTACTTTTTTAAGGAAATGACTTCAAATTATGATAAAATCATGTCCTTGGGTATGGTTATCTTCTATATAAATAATATAGAAGTATGCAAGGAAGATGAGATTCTTTACACTCGTGAGTACATCCATGATCACTCCAGTTGGGTGTATTATGCTCTAGTTGGAAAGTTTCATGATGATTCTAATTAGTTGAAGCTCTCCAACCTGAAGTTAAGTGTATGTAGATTGAGTAACCACATTAATATAATAACTTAAATCAAGTATTTCATTAGAAAATAAAGTCTCCCCTACGGTGCAAGGTATTTTAAAAGTGATCAAATCATTGAATTTGGTTGTAATTTTGGGTTATATCAAGGTCAGTGAATTCCTTCCAGGGTTGAATATCGCATTCCTCTTCAGTCACTACTTGTGGGTGAAAATTTCTTTAAGAAGTTTGGAATATTAAGGAATTTTTTTAACTATATCTAAGAGAGGAGTTCTAACTTGTTTATTTTAAAATGTATCAATTATATATATATCTATTCCACTATCAAAAAAATCTTGGATTGAGAGAGACTTTGGGGAAAGGGGTGGGAATGGATTTTTTAGGGTAATCCTCAATGATGTATTTTTTACCCTTTTTGCTTTGTTTTTATTCACTTGAATATTTTGAGGGTGGAGAAAGAGAGTTTGTGGGAGGAGGAAAAACCAGATGTGTAGAATTGCTGGAAGGAGAAATTTATTTACCACTATGAAGTGTGATGGAATATACATTACCTTTTCCCTTGGGATTAGAAATAGGTCAGGATTGTAGTCGTACAAACCCTTGACTTTGTATTTCACCCACCAAGTTGGTGAGTTGTCCTAATTTAGTTTTTAGGTCATGTATGGATACTTGTGTGTTTTATTGGAATTTTATATTATTTTCATCCATTTGTTTCATCATGTCCTCAAGGATAGTATTAGGTTTTGGAGGGAGTTATTGGAAAGGACTTTGTGGAGGTTGAGGATTTCTAGGAGGTGGTGGAGGATGAATACTCTACCCTGGGTGGTTCCATGGTTGTAAAGTTTTGTTTGAATACCCCATTTCATATAGACTTGGTTATCATTACATTAAATTTTGGATAAAAATTATATTTCTTGACTAATATGTTGGTTATAGGGGCAGTCTGAAAAATTACTTTACAACTCTCAGAATATTCTCTCAATTAGGGGAACTAGTTAGAATAATGGGTTTCAGCAACATATATATCGTAATGTTTAGAGTAGGAGGTCGTTATTTCTATTGGGGAATATAATTTTGTCAGAGTAGGGTACTTAACTCTTCAAACTTTATGTCCACATTCTTCTCAAATTCAGAACATTTCACCTCATAGACACCTCTTAGGGGTACACTAAACCTTACAATAAACTATTGAGTGTTTTGTTACATGTTTTTATGAGATTACTTGCAGTGATCAGGGTCTTTTCCACAAGGGAACCACTTGAAGCAGTGTTAATCATGTTATGATTGATTGGAGTTAAACCTTCATAAAATTTTTATATTAAAAGATGATATCTTATTTGGTAGTGTGTACAACCTGAACAAATTCTTTTAAAATGTTCCCAATATTCATGAATTGTATCCCCATTAGATTTTATTATTCTACAAATTTATTTCCTTATTATTACAGTTCTATAATTTGAGAAGTATTTTTCAAGAAAATGGCATTTCATGTCCTCCCAAACTCTAATTGAGGAGTTAACATAGTATAGCTAATATTTTGCAGTGTCTTATAATGATAAAGGGAATTCCCTAATCTTAAACAATTATTCATCCATGTTATCCAGTTTTAACATTGAACATATAGTATAAAATCCCTTTAAGTTTTTATGTGGTCCTTCTTCATCAAGTCCATGAAATTTTGGTAATAAGTGGATTAAACCAGATTTTAGTTCGAAGTTTGGTGCTTCACATTTTTCTAGAATATATGAAGGTTGGATATCAACATATGGAAAAGTTGGTTATTTTAGTTTTTGGTTATTTTATGCCATGTTATACATATTAATTTCATTTTCTATTTTAGTTCAAGAATAATAAGGGTCTAGAAGTGTCTAAAGGTGTAGAATGTCCTCCTTCAAGGGATCGTCCTATGTGTCTTGGTGTTACTCATATAGGATCCTCTTGAGTTCAGGGTTGAAAGGAGGTAGATATATTATATCATAATGCATAATGAACAGAACCTACATATAAAATAAATTAGAACACAAAAATATAAGTAAATTTATAATATAAAAAAAACAAATATTCACAAAATTCAAAAATATTTTATCAAAAATGCACACTAAAAACCGAATCACTTCTTAGAAACGACGCAAATATTTGACCATGTTTTTATGACACATCAAATTTATTATGTTTTTAAATTTTATTTATAGTATAGGTCATTCCATTGGTCATCTCTCAAGAAGAATAAGAGGTTTAAAGTGTGTATCTTTAATAAAAAGGGCTAAAAGATGGGGTGGTTTTGAATAAATTTTTAAAAATAAAATTAATTAATTTAAAGAGTTCAATAGTTTAAAACAAGTGTATTTTGAAAAAATATATTATAAGTATGTGATCATTTCTAAGTTTATACATCACTTGAAAAGTTCCTTATTCTTAATTGATTGTTAGGTTTTGATGTAATCATTTGTTTTAGGGTTAACTAAGATCTTGGGAACCCAAAAGTCTCTAAAATGATGCACATATGACTAAAACTTGATATAAAACCATGTATTAAAGTTACAACCTATTAGAAATATTTAAATATTGTCAAAGAACACTAAAATATCAAAAAAATTAGGAAATAATAGTATTTTTATGTTCTCAAATCATAACAACACAAATCGCACACTTAAAATTACACATTGATTGATTATGAATAAAAAGGGTTTCAATTAAATTTATCAAAAAAAGTTAATATATATCTAAAAGAATAATTACAAACCACAATATACACCAAACTAGTAGAAAATTAGGTTCCAAAACTTCCTCTATAAGTGTGTATCTCCCTCACAATGATCAAATAGCATTTAGCATACCATTGAGAGGAGGAGAAATATTATGTGGAACTCCAACTTCATCCATGATCTCCTTATGAGGATAGAGTCCTCCATAACTTCAAGTATGAGCAGAAGACTTCTTTGGGTATTCAAAATGTTAGATATTATCTCCCTATATGAGCTTACAAATGGGGTTCCCAAGGTTCCAATTTATAAGCAAAGTATAACATGGTTTTGGGCACCCAGATTTTGAGATACCACTTGGACCATAGTTTTGTGAATCCATACAGTCTTATCTCACTTTTTACAAAACTAAAAAGTTTTTTCCCCACATCTTGAATATCTCCACTAAAAATTTGACATCATGTTGAGTCATATATCTTGAGATATGGATGAATTACATAAGTGACATCGAGACTATGAATATTAAAGATTCTTTCCAATGATGGCACATTTTGGACCTCAAAATATATGAATTAGGCTTCCTAGTGTAACACTCCTAGATTTTGTGAAATATTTTTTTCTAATTATTTTAATATTTTTCATATTTTTCATTTCATGCCACACTGAATATAGCTTGTGTTATATGAAAGTACCAAGTTATTATTACAACACTAAGTTGAGATTGTGCTACACACAACACTTAGATTAGCTTTTAATACACACAAAAAAAAATTGGATTGTATTATAAACAATTCTGATTTTATTAGATAAATTACATGACACTCAAGACCTAGTTTTACTAAACTAGAATGTACTATTAATATTATTATTAAAATATTATTATAGTTTTCACATAAGATTTAGGATAAAGGTTATAAATAATATTAATTAAATTATGAAAATATGTTTTAAACATGTATATAAGAAGAATTATTTGGTTAACAATTAACTAGAAATGAAAATAAAACCCTTTTGAAAATATCGAAAATCTTTTGCTGGAAAACAATATTTATGAAATCAAACACGTTTTACTTCAATAAATTAATTAAAATACTTTTTGATAAATTATTCTAATGAATATATATATGTATGTATGTATTTATTATATTTATTAAACTATTTAATGTTTATATTATGTATTTTCTAGACAATATATAAAAAAAATCTAATTTTATGCATAAAGATGTATATTTTTTCTACACGGTAATTTTACCATATTTTAATGGAAAACATATTTTAAATCAAATTTTTTAAATATTTATAAATTTTATTTGAAAAAATAAAATTATTTTTTTAGATAGTAATATCAAAATTTACTTTTGATAAATTTTTTATATTTTTCTGAGAATTTTTATTATTATTGATGAAAAGTGAAAAACATTGAGTTTTAATTGAAAACTGTATTTTTCTCTAATATATTAATATAGTTAAATTATATTTTAAATTGGTTTTAAAGTATATTTAGAAAAATTATACATATATTAATAAAATTTATATCATTTTAATCAATTTGACATTGAAATTGGATATAAAACATTTCAAACTTTTGAATTTTCACTTTAAAAACTTGTTGTCTCATCCCATCCATGGGATTAATTTTAAATTAATTTCTGTAAGTTATGTGTTTAGAATTTGAAAAATGTATTCCATATTTGGAATAATCATAGTTTATAATTTATATTAATGTCAAATTATTTTTTGACCAAAAATATTAGTGAAATTAATTAAAATTAATTATAGTGATTAAGGTAAAAATGAGTTTTCTTAGTGGTTAGACTTTAAATTAAGAGGTCGAATAACATATAAACATGTATAAAAGAAATTTAATGGAAATATTTTGAACATATCCTCAATTGTATTTAAATTTTACCATTATTGGAGGCACATAATGTAAGGTAGATCTCCCAATAGTGTTTACCTTTTTAAATTTACATGAATGTCACTCCTCTTCCACTATAGAAGGGAACTCACCCTCTCACTTATTCACACATATAAATCCATTTGGATCATATATAACCTACCAAAATAATCTCAAAACTTTCATCCTCTCATCCTAGAAGCCTCAATTTTGGTATAAATCAAACCAAGTTAGTCCTTTGGTGCAAACCAAAAGGAATTACCCAAAGAAGAGGTAACATCCTTCAACAAGAACTTTTAATTTATTTCTTTAGACACCCCATAAATTATTATTAATAAATTATTATATAATAAACTCAGTATACTAAATGTACTAATATTTTTTTATGTTAAGGGTTACACCTAACCCTATATACACTTCTGTCAAATGGGATATACAATCATCATTCATGTGTACGGTAGACTACCGTCTCACGAACTGATGTCGTTTTTTCTTCCATTACCACAATTAAAGGTTTGGAATACTAATGTACATACTATTTTTATATGATATATATGATATTTATGATGTATTTATTCTTCTATAATTATTATATAACACATACCTTTATGCTTTCCATTTTGTGAGAATACGATAACTTCGTTTGTGGACGTGTGGACTATCGCCTCCTCAAAGTGATGTGATTCGTTCACACTTTACATGGAATGTATTAAGGATGGATTTAGTGAAATTATATTATATATATGAAATAATAATTCTAATTTAATGATAATATATATATACATATATGTCATTTTTTGATGCAAAATGTGTTTTGACTTTCCCATCAATCATTTGTTTTGGAAATCACAAACCACACATATCGCAATCACATATATTGTTTATCATGTATATTGTTTTAAAATAATAATCACTAATATTTTTTTTAATATATGTTTTATTCTTATCATAATAATGTATAGTAACCAGGTTATTCATCATAACCACATGTATCATAACTAGGTTATGAATCGTAACCACATGCATCATAATCACCTATATCGTAACTAGGTTATGCATCGTAATCACCTATATCATAACCTGGTTATGAATCATAACTACATTCATCATAATGACCTGTATCATAACTATGTTATGAATCATAACCACATGCATCATAATCATCTGTATCGTAACCAGGTTATGCATCGTAACCATTTGTATCATAACCAAGTTATGAATTGTATCATAATCAAGAATCACAACCAAGTTAAGTATTGAATCATAATCATTCATCATAACCAGATTATATATCAAACATTATAACCACAATATAAATTGTAACCGATATTCATCTTATCCATGTTAATCATTGTAACCATGTTTTGTATCGTAACCACTATATTCATTATAATCATGACAATCATTATTACCATATTATTAATCATACTCATGTAATGAATTGTACTCTTATCTTAATTCAATAATGATTACATGTTTCTAATACTCATTATTTCATACCTTTTCACTTACTATTTTCTAACCTAAAATGATGTCATTGATTTGGTTATTTACCAATCAAAATTATGTCGTGAATTATATTTCTTTTGACTGTTGTAATGCGAGGTGTCCAAGTACCTTTGAGTTTTTCAGAGAAATATAACCATTGGAGAAAATATGACCGTTAGAATATGAGTCCTATAAATAGGAGTTCATTTGAACTAGGATACATAAATTTTTCTTCTATCAAGTTCTAGAGATAGACAGTGCAACTCATCTCTTGCTTTGTGTGAAAGCCTTGAAGATACAATAATTGAACAACTTGTTGCAAGTTCTTGTATTTATATAAGTGCTTTTTTTTCTTTGTGAGACCAATAATTGTGATAATGATCAAGGGATTCCAGGGATAGGAAGAAATGTTGTCGATCTTCATATTTAGGGCTTTCAATTGTTTGAGATATAGAGGTGTTGATTACCTTATTAATTGATGGGTTCTAGGGATATAAAGACATGTGTGCTAATCATCATATCTAGGGCTTACCAAGGTGGTGGTAAGACAAACCTTTTATCCTAGGTGAAAGGATACCCTACTCTTTGGGATAAAATTATTGTAATACCTTTACGTTCCACTATTATTTTTAATAGAAAGGGAATAACTTTTTTTCTTTTTTCTTTTTATATCAATTTTTATTGTAATTGTTTCAATTAAGATTCTTTCATTACATATTGTATTAATAGATTCTATACATTGTATAGTATAATAATTTATATTTTTATTACTCTAATCATTTTATTCAATTCAAATACAATTTTTTTTCATTACTAGTGGTTTTACAACATATCATATCCATTGGATCCAAGGCCCAAATGGTCAATTTTATTAGTTGTGAATTGTATTAGTTTAATACCTCTTAAACTAAGTTCTTTCTTAAGTGTTTAAATACAATGTTTTTTAACCTACAATTCACCCTCACCCCTTTTGTATTGTGACATCTAATATACATATACATCTATATTAGGATCCAAAAATTTGTATTAGTGGAGGTTTCCACTGATTTGTTTTACTTGCTTTATTTATTTCTAAAATTCAATTGCATTTTTATTGCAAATATTTTTTTATAACTACTTACTACACTAATGTGTGGAGTAGAAAATTATTGTTTTATAAGATGGAAGGAATGAATATTGGATCAATTGAAAACCTAAATCCAACTAGACAACCTATTTTTTATAGGAATGATTATGAGTATTGGAGAGATAGAATAAATACTTTTGTCATTAATATTGGAGTGGACAACTTTTTTATGCTTGCTGGAGATTAAAAAATCCTAGAAAAGGAAATCAGAACCTTCACTAACCAAGATAAATAAGAATATCAATTAAACTAAAAGGTACACAATACTTTGTTGTGTTCCATTACCAGGAATATATATAGTTATATATCATCATGTGAAGCAGCCAATTATATCTAGAATAAATTGGAGATTACGCACTTTGGTACATCTAAATTTATAGAAATAAGAAGCACCATGCTCCAAGCAGAATATCATGGGTTTATTTTTTCTTATATATAACCAGTATACAAGGTTCAATAAAGATTTATGGTAATTTTCAATAGTATTCAATATATGGGTGAGAATGGTCTTGATGATGAAGCACTTGTGGACAGGATAAATTATATAATGACAAATGAGTGGGAATAAAAAAAGACTACTATTAATGAGAATAGAAAATTTACTAAAATAACTCTTGATGAATTAATTGGTACCCTTTTATATCATGAGACAAGAATGAAAAAAGATATTTATTTCAATAAGAAAAATAATGGTAATTGAAGTATAGATTTTACTAATACATCTAAATCCAAGACACTAAAAAGGGTAACAAGATACAAAGCTAAGAAAGATGGTGTTATATCAGAATCAAGTGAAAGTGATCACTTATATAATGAGTTAGACAATCTTTCTCGAAGGATGAACAAGATTTTTGGAAAGAAAGACTTTCAATACAGATGAAAAAATAAAGATAAAAAGTACAATAAATACCCATAAGTAACATGTTATGAATGTAAAAGAGCATGTCATATTAGACCATATTGTCCTTTACTAAAAAGAAAAGATAGGAAGGATAAACATTCTGGAAGAGAAAAGAAAACTTATTACAATTAAAAGACTAAGAAAGTATTAAAATAAAATGATACTTGGAGTGCAAGTGGTGGTGATTCATTAGATGAATCCTTATAATACAAATCTTCTAGTCAGAAAAATATAGGACTCATAGCTAGACTACCTATTGAAAATCATTTTTTCACGGCTAAGGTACACAATGTTCAATCTCTTACAAATGTATATTTAAATGAAAATTACCCTGATGATAAATATTCTTACTCCTTGGATGAAGAATATTCCTTAATAGAGGGAAATTTACCTCCTTTTTAAGAATTATCAAGATTTTCTAAATTACATGAGAATGAAATTTCCAAACTCAAGAAAAATATTGATAAGAAAAATTATAGGATAACTATTATTACAAAAGAAGTATCAAATCTTTCAAAATATCTTGATGAGAAAACTCTTTATTTTGAAAATATTTCAAAAACCCTTATGGAAGTAAATTTTTAGAAGGATAAAATTTATAAGGACTTTGAACAACTTGTTTTAAAGAAAAATGTTTTTGAAACTAAAAATAATTCAGAAAAAATTTCTTGTGAGAATGATAATTTAGTCATTAGACTAAAATATGAAATATTTTCTCTTAAGAAACTTTTATCAAACTTCACCACTCTAAGGAAAGAATTTGACAAAATGTATTCTCAAATTCATCCTCTAAGGAATAGTTCTGGAATTGGTTATACTCACTCAAAACTGATTTTTATTCATAACTATTTTTCCCCAAAATTCTCCATTATTCACAAAATATAAATGTAGTGGACATTGGGAAAGAAATTTTTCTCTTAATAAAAATAAATCTTTAGGATTTCATAAAGCTCATTTTTTAAAACAAATGTGGATTCCTAAAATTCTTTTATATAAAATTTCTGGATCCAAACAATTTTGGGTTCTAAAAAACTAATTGTTTCTTTTTTAGTAAAACAAGAAGTTTACCAACAACAAGAACATTTAGTACATGGATAGTGGTTATTCTCAACACATGACGGGAAAAAAATATTTCCTTGAAAAGATTATTAAAATTAAAGGTGGAAGAGTGACCTTCGGAGATAATTCTCAAGGAAATATCATTGGTATAGGTAATATTATTATTTTAGGAAAAGTTTTAATTTAAAATGTTTTGTTTGTAAAAGGTATTAAGAAAAACCTTATAAGAATAAGTCAATTATGTGATGAAGGTTACCTTGTGAATTTTAATAATGATAAATGTTTATTTCACAATTCCAAGTATGAATTCATACTTACTGCCCATAGGTATGAGAATGTATACACAATCAACTTAGAAGACCTTAGGAGCCAAGACTTACCTTGATTAATTACAATGGAAGACCAATCTTGGTTATGGAATAGAAGGTTAGGGAACTGTAACCTTAGGAAACTTTATAAACTCTCAAAGAAAATACTTATTAAGGATCTACTGTATCTAAGTTATGATTCTTCAAAAAAAATTGACCCATGTCAATATGTAAAGAAACATAAAACTATCTTTAAATTAATCAATGAAGTTTAAAATTCTAATCAATTATAGTTAGTGAACATGGATCTTTATGGTCCTACACAAACTAAAAGTATTGGAGTTAAATACTATGTATTTGTTTTATTTGATGACTACACTAGATTTACATGGGTATATTTTTTAGCAAAGAAATCTGAAGACTTTTTCTATTAAAAAACTTTTAGAGTCCAAGTTAAAAATGTGAAAAACCTACCACTAATAACTATGCATAGTGATCATGGTAGAGAATTTCAAAATTTATATTTTAAAACCTTTTCTAGTAATAAAGGTATTACTCAAAAAATTTCTGCCCCAAGAACCCCTCAGTAAAATGGTTTTGTTGAAAGAAGAAATCATATTCTTCAGGAAATGACAAAAAACATGTTAATTGAATACTCAATTCCTCAGCATTTATGGGCTGAAGCCATTAGTACTACATGTTATACTATAAATCATGGTTTAACTAGACCTTTTATTAATAAAACACCTTATGAATTGTGGACTGGTTGAAAACCCAAAGTCTCTTACTTCAGAGTATTTAGATGCAAAGTATTCATATTTAATACTAAATATAATCTACATAAACTTGCACCCAAATTAGATGAAGGAATATTTATAGGTTATTCCACAACTTCTAAGGCTTATAGAGTTTTTAACAAAAACTATTGTACTGTTGAGGAAATATTTCATGTCAAATTTGATGAAACTGACCCATTTTTTTAAAGGGTCCTTACCTACATAAACTAATGTGTTTTTAAAAACTGATTATCAACCTTTAATTGAAAACTCTTCTGAAAAGGGAACTAATCAAGAAAATGTTTCTGAAACATTTACCCCAGAATATTTTCTATCTTATTTTGATGAATAGGTTTTACAAAACACAAATCAATTGTTTCTTAGGAATCATCCGAGTGATAATATCATTAGTGATGTAAATTAACCTATAAGGACTAGAAATTCCTTGAGAAATGAAATAGAACATCTTTCTTTTCTATCACAATTTGAACCTAAAACTTTTAATAAGGCTATAGGTGATGAAGATTGGATTAAAGAAATACAAGATGAACTAAATTAAATTGAAAGGAATCAAGTCTAGACCCTAGTTTAAAGACCTAAAGAAACAAATGTAATTGGTGTAAAATGGTTTTTCAGAAACAAATGTGAGGAAAATGGAGTCATTATAATAAATAAATCAAGATTTTTTGATAAGTTATATAATCAAAAAGAGTGAATAGACTATGAAGAAACCTATTCTCTGGTTTCTAGACTTGAATATATTCAAATTCTATTATATTTTGCAGCACAGTTCAATTTTCAAACTTTTTCAAATGGATGTAAATTTTTCTTTTCTTAATGGTTTTGTACAAGAATAATTTTTTAACAAAATCCTGGTTTTATAGATTCAAAACATCTTGATCATGTTTCTAAACTTACCAAAGCTTCTTATGGTCTTAAATAAGCCCCTAGAGCTTGGTATGATAGACTTATAGGATTTCTTTTACAAAAAAATTATGCAAAAGGTACTGTAGACCCAACTCTTTTTATAAAAATGGAAAAAAAACATTTTAATTCTCTAAATCTATGTCGATGATATTATATTTGGATCAACTCAACAATCTCTAACTAATTATTTTTCTAATCTAATGAAATATGAGTTTGAAATGAGTATTATGGGTGAGTTAGCATTCATTTTAGGTTTTCAAATATCCCAAAAACCAGAAGGAACCTATATATCTTAGCATAAGTATATCAAATACTTACTCAAAAATTATGGATATGAAAACACTAAAAGTATTATCACTCCAATCGGTACCTCAAATATACTTGATCTTGATGAAGATAGGAAACCATTGGATCAAACAACTTTTAGAGGTATGATAGAAATTTTGTTATACTTGAAAGATAGTCATCCAGACTTAATATTTGCATTGTGATTATGCACAAGATACCAATATAATCCAAAAGAATCTCATTTAAAAGTAGTGAAAAAGATTTTTTTCTACTTAAGGGAACTATGGATTTAGGACTATTCTATTCTTCTGGAAATGATTTTTTTTTAAAAGTTTTTCAGATGATAACTTTTTTGGTTGTATAATGGATAGAAAAAGTACATATAGAACATTTCATTTCTTAGGATATTCTTTGGTTTCTTGGTCATGCAAGAAGCAACACTCAATAGCACTTTCCACTGCTGAAGATGAATATATAGCAGCTGGAAGTTGTTGTGCTCAGGTGTTGTGGATGCAACACACACTCATTGACTATGGCATGAGTTTTTTCAAAACTCAAATACTATGTGACAATACTAGTGACATTGATCTTAATAAAAACCCTACACATCACTCACGTACAAAACACATAAATATTAGGCATCACTTTCTTAGGGATCATACAAAAAAAGGATATATTATTTTACAATTCATCCTAACACAAGAAAAACTTGCTGATATTTTTACAAAACCATTATCTTACTATAGATTTGAATACATTAAATAGAAACTATGAATGATCACTATAAAGTAATCATTCACATATTTTTTTAACCCATCTCCTTACATTAAGTTACTCCTTTTCAAAGGGAGAGTATACATAATTTTATCGGTTTCACTTTTCAATATTATGTTTATCAGTTTTTACCCTATATGTTTTTAAGTTTTATGCTTATCATTTTTACTCCTTTTGGTTTTATTTATTTTACATTTATCAGCTTTTCTTTATCGGTTTTTCACTTATTGATACTACATGAATATCAGTTTCACTTATTAGTTTTATAGTTTATCAATTTCACTAATAACGGTATTGGATTTATTTTTATCAGCTTCATGTTTTTATCAGTTTCATGAGTTTATTAGCTTCATAATTTTATCAGTTTCATGTTTTTATCAGTTTCATGTTTTGGCTTCAAAATTATCAGTATTAGAATGATTTATCGGTACTGAATTATCAGTATTAGAATACTTTATTGGTACTGAACTATCAGTATTTGAATACTTTATTGGTATTGAACTATCGGTATTGGATTAATTTATTAGTATTGAACTATCAGTATTGGATTACTTTATCATTACTGAACTATTGGTATTAGATTACTTTATCAGTACTGGACTATCGGTTTTGGATTATTCTATCGGTACTAAATTATTGGTACTAGTTTTGATTTTTTTTATCAGTTTTAGAATTTCTATCGGTTTTACTTTATTGTTTTATTGTTATTATAAGAACAATATACTGGAACCATTACATATATCCTATTACTCTGACAGGTACAATTTTTAAAGCCTTATTTTGGTTGTTTAATTAGTTGTTTCTCAATTATTTCTTTTCATTCCTAATCAGTTTCAGTCTGAATATGATTTTCTTTTAGGAAAACCTCAAGAGTTTAAAATTGTTATCGACCATTGGATCTTTTAGATCTAATCCTGACCATCAATTTCTTTTTAAAAGAACCTATCCCACATAGAACTCATCTTTTTTCCTATCAATACATGTTTCTTTATAAATAGTCAGCATGGTTTGTAATCAGTTCTTACCTCAGTTTTCAAAATCAGAGATCTACTCAGCTTTCGTAATTAGGAAGATCTTCAAGGTTGAATTAGACTTTCATGACTGAGTTTATATCTTTTTCTCTAAAAGAAATTTCTCCAAAAGAATTATCTTCCATAACCTTTTGAGGTGAAAGGTTAATCTCCTAATATTTTTACAAGATTTTTGATTTGTCTTTAAAAATGATTATAAGTTTTCAAGGGTGGGAATCCATTTTTGTGGAAAGACCGAATTTAGATTAGGATTATGTGTATCGTGATGAGGTGTTACAATTTAATGAATTAGTAGAGATAGACAAGGCTCTTAAGATTTATTTTATGATGTATGAAAATAAGTATAAAACCTCCATAAAACAAGAATCTACGTTTCTAGGTGTTCTATTTGAGGGTGATGTACTATTCCCTTCTCATAAATTACCAGAATCTAATGGAACTTTTGATAATTCCAAACCTAAAGAAACACTTTTTGATATTCATGAGGACCAGAGAAAATTGAGTCATTTATTAAAAGATAATAGACTCATATCCCTCTAGATGCAAGGGTTTTTGGTTCTGAGAAAGGGTCATAAGAAAACATTAAAAGTGTCAGATGTGTATGTCCTTGATTATTTGGTAAACATGAGAAATTTCAACCTTGTGGGGTTTATCTTCCTAAAAATTAATAAACTCAAAACTAGCACTATAAAATCATATCTAATCATGTTTCCCACCATTATCAGTAAGTTTATGAAATAATTCTTGAGCTTGTATAATGTTTCAATTAAGTCATATCTGACTTCCTTCAAAGAGCCTTTAATTAGTAAGGATTTATGATTCAATCTTGAATCGAAAAAGTTTGAGAAAGATCTAGATTCTGAGAAAGTAAAGGAAGTAGTTGAATGTAGTGAGAAACCTTCTAAGACATCCAAGACATCTTCGAATAAAAGAAATTTATATAAGACTAAAAATACCAAGCCATCAAAGAAACAAAAGTATGTATTCGATGAGGTTTATGCCGAGTGGAGGAAGAAAAAGAAAGGAAAGAAGGGGATCCTCAGTTTGGTTTGGATTCAGCTAAAGAATTGGATTTAAAAATAATATCAGCGGAGTCTTTGAAAGAAGAAGAGAAGAAGACGAGGATGAATAAGAGAAAGGCTCAAACAATTTACATTGACACTCTGCTCAAAATAGATGAGCAAGCAAAAACCGAAATTATAATAAGGGAGCCACTAGTTCAGACTCAATCGGATCTAGCAGTAAAAGGAAAGGAAAAATAAGATTTTGAACAATCAGTTACACAATATCTTGATCAAGAATATGAATAAGAATAAGAAGACCAAGAAGAATAATGGGAATAAGAATAATGAAAATAAGAAATATAAGTATAATAAAAAGAAGATGAAAATAGGAGAAGTCATACTGTAGATTACTTAGAAGTTCCATCATTTAATTTTCCATCTCTAAATCCTCAGCCTTCTAAGAATGATTCTCAAAAGGTTTTCTCTAAGAAAGTTATTCAGATTTTATATAAAGAAGAGGAAGAATCTGATAAGAATCAGAATCAGCCAGCTCAAGTGATTGGCACAGAAACTCATTTCGGTGATCTCCCACAATACACTGAAGACATGGATTCTGAAAGAACAATCACTGTGAAATGAATTCAATACATTGAACAATCCTTGAATATATTTGAGAATTTCATACCATTCATTCCAAAAGTTGAAGCTAGGCTATAAATTCCTTCAAATTCTCATAATAATAGAGTAGACTCTGTCAAGGTTCTGATGGACAGGTTTCTAAGTCTTGAAGTTGATTTCAAGATTTTAAAGGAATGTGTTTCTGATCATAGTAAGGCTTGAAATAAGGTTTTGAAGTGGTCATACAATGTGGATGATAGTCTCAAGAATCATCTGGAGATACAAGATGAATTGGTGCATTGGGTAAATGTTCTCAACTCTATGTATCAAAATATGGTTGCTGAGTTGAATGAAAATCTTGAAGTCCTTCAAAGACCCAGTACCTCTCAAGGAATAGTCTCTAGAGAGATTGTTGGTATAAAGGAAAAATTGGATAATGAGAGTAAGGAGGTTTTTTCACTCTCAAATAGAGTTTTTATCCTATAAAAGGCCTACATACTCAGGTTGGATGATTTCAATAACCAGGAAGAAAAACTTAAATCTTAGGAATCAATTAATTGGCTTCATGAAGATAGGATCTATAAGCAAGAAAGGATTATTGTTGAACAAGATTAGAAGATGAAGGCTCAACAAGAAGCCCTTGAAAAACTCATTAGAGGGCATAAAGTATTTAAAAAATATGAAGCTTAAGATGTTTAATCTTTTGGAAAAATAAAAGGGGAAATAATGATGTTTGAACTATTGATGTAATGAAATTTTGTTTCCAGTAACAATTACTATTTCTCAATTTGTTTCTCTAATATTTTGTAGGAAATGAATAATTTCCCTTATTCTTTTTGAAAATCACAAAGGGGGGAATAGTTTTGAAAATAATAATTTCATGAATATCTTATTAAGGGGGATAACTTTCGAGTAAAAGTAAAGAGAATACGATCCCTTGTGAGTTTTTTAAACCAATGGTGGAATTAGTTGTATTCACTATTACTTTTAGAAGAGTTATTAAACTCAGGGGGAGATAATTCTTTATTGTTTGTTTTGTTTTGTTTTTTTGTTCTTTCCAAAAAGGGGGATATTGTTGAATCAAAACGTGTTTTGACTTTCCCATCAATCATTTGTTTTGGAAATCACAATTCAAACATATCATAATCACATATATTGTTTATCATGTCTGTTTTTTTACAATTGTAATCACTCACCTTATTTTTCATATATGTTGTATTATTATCATTATCATGTATCTTAACCAGGTTATACATCATAACCACATGTATCGTAACCAGGTTATACATCGTAACCACATGTATCGTAATCACCTATATCGTAACCAAGTTATGCATTGTAACCACATGCATCGTAATCACATATATTGTAATCAAATTATGCATTGTAACCACATGCATCGTAATCACCTATATCCTAACCAAGATATGCATCGTAACCACATGCATTGTAACCATATTTATCGTAACCAGGTTATGAACTGTATCATAATCAAGAATTGTAACCAGGTTAAGTATCAAATTGTAATCATGTATCATAAGCAGATTATATATCACAAATTATAACCACAATATAAATCGTAACTGATATGAATCTTTATCACGACCTGTCCTCGGGGCTCGTGCCATGACTACCCCAAGCCCGCCTTCCATAGTCCAGGGGCTGGCGACTAGCACCAAGGCGTAAATCCCGGTAAAAAGGGAAGGCATTGCCTTTGTAAAGTAAACAAGAACCACAGAGTAAGCAAGCGGAAAAGTAAACACTAAGTAAAAACCGGAACAAGCTGTGCTGAAAGTAAAGGGGGCCGGAAATACAAGCCCAACTGTAAAGTACAACTGAAAGGGGAAAAACAGCAACTGAAAAGTAAAGCCGCAACGTTGAGCCGTCCACTGGATGTCCCACCTAAAGTGTGGGTACAGATAGCCTCCACTGCTCCTCGGGTCCACCTGACCGCTCCGAGTACATCCCGCCCAGTGGTCCACCTCTAGGTACCGTCCTGCTCCGCAAGCCTCCACCACGATCAGCGTTGTCCGTCGTCTGCAACCAACACAACATAGTGCGGGCATAGCCCGTGCAGGGTTGAGTATAAGCTACTCAGTAGGGACCCCGAGACCCCCAAAGGTCTCCTAGAATCCACAAAGGATAATCCACAAAGTAAAGATACAATCACGAAGTAACATCCGACACGACTTAGGTATATTCCCATACATATACCAAAGTCATCAATTCTCGCTCGGCTCCAACATTCGAGCTCAAGTACAACCCAGTCCACACAGGAAAGCAAAACGTAAAATCCACACAGGATAGCTCAACACAATCCACAAAGGAAAGTAAAACGTAAATCCACACAGGATAGCTCAACGCAATCCACAAAGGAAAGTAAAACAGAGTTTCAGCTCACACAGGTATACTTCTTCGAATAACGATAGAGATGATCACTGATCCATCTTAGTCATCGGACCCACAAAGGATTGATAGGTACTAACCCCCGCAAAGACCCACACAGGATCGGGCCCACACAGGACCTATAGGTGCTGGCTCATACAGAACCGCTAAGTGCTGACCCACAGAGGATCGGACCCACACAGGACCGGTAGCACTGACCCACAAAGGATCGCTGAGTTCTGTAGTCGTCGTCGTCGAATCCACTGAGGATCTCTGCACAGTCGTCGTCACAGTAGCAGTCGCAGCCAGCTCTAGGGTTCCCGCACACAGCAAGCTCGTTCGGCAGGGTCCGCTCCACGAGCCGAGAGGCTGATACATCAACTGACACATAGTCCAGATTTGATGTATCCAAAAGTTCTCTATCGTCAACAGGAACTCAACGTCGCAGACGGCGCGTCAATCGGACGCCCGGTCTGAGAGTTATTGGCTTTTTCGTACCAGGGGCCCGGCTGGTTTTTAAGGAAAAACCAACCCGACCGTACTCCACCTATGTCCAAACCTCGGGCATAGTATTCCAAAAGATCCATCTCACTTAGAGGAAAACAACAAAGTCGACGGCACGTCAAACGGACGTCCGAAGCTCAAGATATGAGTGTTTCCGCTCCAAGGGCCCGGTTGGTTTCGTGTACGAACCAACCTGGCCGAACCAAAATTATTCCGAAACCTTCAGTGTGATATACTGAAACGACCGTCTCAATCCAAGGATCGCATCGCCGCTGACGGCGCGTCGTTCGGAGGCCCGTAGATCAAGTTATGAGTGAAAGACCAAAAATGTCTGGAGACGGGGGGTCTGGGCCCGGACCGACCCGGCCCAACCACCCCTGGGTCGGCCCGAACCGGGTCGACCCAACCCGGGTCCGGGTCTGAACCGGTTGGGCGTGACCCGGCCCGGCCGGGGCGTGACCTGGCCGGTCGGGTCGGCCTGGCTCGGCTCGGCCGAGCGAGGGAGCCGCGGGGCGCTGCCCCCGCAGGATGAAGGTGTCGCGGCCCCGCGTGGGGCCGTGCCGGATTAGCGGACGCTGCAAAGCCGCGCCCCGTGTATACCAGACCTGCGCGGCCACAGGTCCTCTGGCCACCGCCGCCGCGACGGCCCTGTCTGGCGGCGCGCCGGGGCGTCGCCGCCTTCGGCCGCCGATGGGTTCTACGGGCCACCGGAGTTGCTCCGGTGGTCCGATTTCGTTTCCGTCTGCGCCGTAGCTCCTCACGGGTCCCGTACTTCACTACAGAAACAACGAATCACCTCTGCAGCATGTTTTGTCGTCACCCACCAATCCGCACATCAACGAAGAACTGCGGAGGGTTGTCGGGCCCTGTTTGTTTGGCCCGCACCCTCCGCGTTAGGTGATAAAAATCAGGAATAAAATATTCAACACACGAATAACAAGCAAGGCACAATTTTAATAGAATTAAAATTGAACTTGATCCAGGTTCTTTTTTTTTTAAAGAAACAATCACGGGAATTAAAGATTGTTCTCAAATAAAAAAATCCCTACCCCGTCGTAGTCGTCGAGCGCGCCTTCTTCGCGGAATTGATCGCCGCGGAAGGAGGTGATCATCGCGTCGCGGAAGGGAGTCACGTTGTCGCGGAAGAGCGTCGTGTCGTCGCGGAAGGGCGTCGCGTCGTCGAACTCTGAGGTTCAAGAACATGTAGATTTAATTATATTAATTAAATCCATGATGTTGTTATAACCCAGAAGAGATTTAAAAGAAGAAACCCGTAATCTCCTACCTCAAGCAGTTGGTGATCGGAGATCGTTGCGGGGAAGAAAGTCTCGGAAGAAGCATCGTCAATCTCCGAGGGTGATGGTGTTCTTCGCGTTCTTCGTGTTCTTTGCGTTATTCGCGAAGGAGGATGAAGGAACAAGATTTCTGTCAAAAGCCTCTCAACGAGCAATCCTCAAGAAGTCGTGCGTTGGTCTTATTTTATTATTACGCCAACGGATTGTAAACAGGTTAAGAAACGATTAAATTAATTCATAGAATTAATTCACGAAGTTAACCGCCCAATTAATTGGTGCGTTAAGAATTTAAGAAAACACGTCAGTTGACTTTCATAATGACGGGTTTTCGCGGGGGCGTTACTTAGCAGAAAAGAAACGGTGGGGCTCGTGCAGGCCCCACCTCACAAATATCCTACCCAGAGGGTAGGATATTTTTGGATAGCACCCTATCCTCTTCAACTCAGCTTAAGCAGCTTAAAGTGGCTTTTAAGTGGCTTTAGGTGAAATAAAATAAAATTTGTCGTACCAATTATTTTATTTCTTAACTTTAAGCCCAAAAATTAAAAACCACACCCGAGAAAACGCAACTCCGGAAGAGGCGTTTCTAAGCAAATATCGGCGATGCGATTCCATCGGTGCCCTCATAATTTGATTCCGAGCACCGGTTCAAAAGTTAGAAAAACCCGCTCGTCCGTTCACTGAACGTACCCGATCCAATCTTCGGAAAATGATTCCGGGCACACCGGGCCTCGGAATCAGGTGCTGTCAGAAACTGCGTTCTTGTAAAAATCCAAAGAAAATTAATAAAAAAAATTTCTTTGAATTTTTTGGGTCTTTACATCACTCCCACCTCAGGGCTTTACGTCCCCGTAAAGATACATCATAAACTAGGGAAACAAATGTGGGTACTGAGCACGCATCTGAGCCTCCCACTCCCAAGTGCTCTCCTGTAGGTTCCTGTGCTGCCATTTGATGCGCACAAGAGGAATTGATCGTCCACGTAGGACCCGCTCCTGTCGATCCTCGATCTCCACCGGGACCTCCGCAAAAGTCGCCCCATCATCAATTTCTATCTCCCCATGGTCAATGATGTGCATCAGGTCGTGCACGTATCTCCTCAGCTGAGATACGTGAAAGTCGTCGTGCACCCGGTGCAACTGAGGTGGTAGATCCAGGCGATAAGCCACCTCGCCAATCCTGCTGAGGACCTGGAATGGTCCAATGAAGCGTGGAGACAACTTGCTGCCTCGGCCAAATCTCCATAATCCACATCGAGGTGAGACACGCAAGAAGACGTGGTCGCCATCCTCGAACTCTAGTGGCCTCCGCCTCCTATCAGCATAAGACTTTTTCCAGCTCTGAGCTATCCTCATCCGCTCCTGGATGACCTGGACCTTCTCTGTCGTGGCCTGGACCATCTCTGGTCCCACAAGTGCTGACTCCCCAGGGTCTGTCCAGCACAAAGGAGATCTGCAAGGTCTGTCGTACAACGCCTCATATGGTGCCATCCCGATGGTGGAGTGGTAGCTATTGTTGTACGCGAACTCCACCAAGGGTAGGTGGTCCTCCCAGCTGCGACCAAAGTCGAGGACACATGCACGAAGCATGTCCTTGAGAGTCTGAATGGTCCTCTCTGTCTGACCATCCGTCTGAGGGTGAATGGCGGTGCTCAGACGTAGCCGCGTCCCGAACGCCTCCTGCAACCCCTTACAAAGCCGGGAAGTAAAGAGAGCATCTCGATCGGAGACGATAGATGATGGAACACCGTGAAGCCGTACAATCTTCTGAATGTAGAGACACCCCAAGCTCTCCACTGAGCCCTGCTCTCTGATGGGTAAGAAGTGAGCCGACTTGGTGAGTCGGTCGACAATCACCCAGATGGAGTCGTGACCTCTGGAAGTGCATTGAAGTCCAGTCACGAAGTCCATAGATATGTCGTCCCACTTCCACTCCGGGACCTCCAAGGGCTATACCAAGCCTGCTGGTACCTGATGCTCTGCCTTCACCTGCTGGCAGGTGAGGCATCGAGAAACGAACTCTGCCATAGCCTTCTTCATGCCTGGTCACCAGTGCTGTCGTCTGAGATCCTGGTACATCTTCGCCACTCCAGGATGTACCGCCAAAGGAGAAGTCTGAAACTCTCTCAGCACCTCCTCTCGTAAAGCGACTGGTACCAAGGTACGTCCCCTGAAAAGGATGTTGTGCTCTACTCCAAAGGAGAAGCCATCAGGTGCTTGTCCTGAGGATAACTGTGCACGTCGCGTCTCACAGTCGACGTCCCCACGTTGTGCCTCTATGACCTGGTGCAGTAGTGGAGGAGTGACTGTGAGAGACTGAAGGAAGGCTGCTCTATCTCTATCCACGAAGGATATCTTCAAAGCGGCTAGCTTCTATGTCGCCTCCTCAAGTAGTTGAATGCCCGTCCTCCTGCTGAGAGCATCGGCTACCACGTTCCCCTTCCCAGGAGTATAGACTATCCCAAAGTCATAGTCCTAGAGGAACTCGATCCATCGTCGCTGTCTCAGGTTCAGGTCCTTCTGCGAGAAGATGTACCTGAGACTCTGATGCTCAGAAAAGACTGTAAAGCGTAAGCCCATCAGATAGTGTCGCCATGTCTTTAGAGCGAAGACCACTGCTGCTAACTCCAGGTCATGGGTAGAGTAGTTCTGGTCATGCGGCCTCAACTGACGTGATACATAGGAGATCACTGCCCACTCCTGCATCAGGACACATACGAGTCCGGTCCCAGATGCATCGCAGTAGACTACGTACCCTACTCCCTCCTCAGGCAACCTCAAGATAGGTGCGCTGGTCAATCTCTGTCTCGGCTCCTGGAAGCTCTGCTGACATCTGTCTGACCACACAAAGGGTTTCCCCTTCTTCATCAAAGTTGAGAGTGGTGCCGCAACTCTGGAGAAGTCTGGCACGAATCTCCGATAGTATCCAGCTAGTCCCAAGAAACTATGCACCTCTATCACGCTCCTGGGTGGCTCCCAAGCTAGCACTGCCTCGATCTTCGCGGGATCCACCGCAACTCCCACCTCAGAAATGACATTCCCCAAGAAGTGGACCTCACGTATCCAGAACTGACACTTTAGGAGCTTTCCATAAAGCTGGTGCTCTCGGAGTGTGTCTAGTACAACCCGTAAGTGGTAGGCATGCTCCTCCTTAGTCGTCGAGTATATCAAAATGTCGTCGATGAAGACCACGACAAATCGATTGAGGTATGGCTGAAAGATCCTGTTCATGAGGCCCATGAACACCGCTAGAGCATTGGTTACGCCGAAAGGCATAACCAAGAACTCATAGTGGCCATACCGAAATCTGAAGGTCGGCTTCTGCACGTCCTCATCTCGAACTCTGAGCTGATGATAGCCTGACCTGAGGTCTATCTTTGAGAACCACCATGCTCCCTTGAGTTGATCGAAGAGGTCATCAATACTCGGTAGCGGATACTTGTTCCTCATTGTCACCTGGTTCAAGCGACGATAGTCGACACACAGTCGCAAGCTCCCATCTGCCTTCTTGGCGAACAATATCAGGGAAGCCCAGGGTGAAACCCTGGGTCGGATGAAACCCTTGCCCTGCAAGTCCTCCAACTATACCTGTAGCTCTCGAAGCTTAGCGGGGGCCATCCGATATGTTGGAGTCGATATCGGGGTTGTCCCGGGGTACAGGTCGATATGAAAGTCTACCTCTCTGCGAGGAGGTATCCCTGGAACGTCATCGGAAAAGACGTCCGCGTACTGATCCACCACTGTAGGAAAACTAGGACTCCGCACATCAACAGCTCCTACGATGAGGCTAGCCAACTGATGAGTGATGGGTTGTCCTCTCCTCTGCGGAAGTCCATCCTGTGCTGCGAAGGCTCCCTTCTCGCCGGTGAAGGTGAACCTGCTCCCGTCGGTGCTTACACATCGCACATTGCGCCTAATAAAGTCAATCTGTGCAGGGACTGTAGATAACCAATCCATGCCCAAGATGACGTCGTAAGGCCTCGACGCTGCTACAAGAAGATCGCAGCCGAAGCTCTCGCTTCCTAGAGTAAGCTCACACTGCCGTCACCAATGTGTAATCGTCGAGTCTGCTCCCGTAGGAGTCTCTAGCCGAAAGGATCAATCCAACGGCTCTGTCGGAATCTCCGAGCTCTGAACAAGGGTAGCGGATATGAAATAGTGACTCGCCTCTGTGTCTATAAGAACTGCAGAAAGGGTGGAATAGACATAGATCGTACCTCGAATAATCTCGGGCAGGCCGTGGTCGTAGGCCTCCGCTGCCTGGAGCTGTGCCTGTCTCTGCCCGCCAGCTCCCTGTGGTCGGGGCGGGCCTCCTAGTGGTGGTGGTAGAGCCTCAAAGCGTCGCCCACCACCAGCTACTCGGCCAGCTCCTCTGCCCCGTCCGCCTCCTCCCTGCAGACCCCCACGGTCAACCCTCTGCCTCTGCCTGGGTGGCCCCTCCACCGTCTGCTACTCCTCGGCGCGATGGGTCGGGCAGTCACGAGCCATGTGACCCTGTCTGCCGTATGCGTAGCACTACCTACCTCTCGAAAGACTGGCTTCGTGCTGTGTGCCCCGCACTACTGAGCCAGTGTCCTGAGGTCGTCTGCCGGAAGGTCTGGTCTGCCTAGACCCATGAGTCATCTGTCGGCTACCTGCTGTCGAAGACTCCGCTACCTGCCGCCCTGCGGTAGGTCTCGCTGTGGACTCAGCAAGAAAGCTCTCGATCAGAAGGGCCCGCTCCAGTACTCCTGCCTGGGTCGGAATGCTGAGTGAGATCAGCGATGCCCTGATCTCGTGTCTCAATCCCTTCTCAAAGGTCCAGGTCCGGAAGAACGGGTCCCGTACCATGCTGGTCGAGTCGCGTGAGATATCGGTGAATCTCGCCGAGTATTGGGTGACTGTCAACCTGCCCTGCCGCAGATGAAGAGGCTCCTGGATGCGCACCGGATGGAGGGTGGCCGGGACGAACTCTGAGCGGAAGAGGCCCTCAAAGTCTGTCTAGATGAGGGAGGCCTCATCGTGCACTTGGAGCATCAAGCTCCACCATCGGCCTGCTGCCGCGTGCAGTAGGCTCGCAGCGAGGATCACCATGAGGTCTGCTGGTGTCCTCACTAGCCTAAAAACTCGTACAACTGCCTCCAGCCAGTCCTTGGTTGCCTGGGGGTCTGTCTCCCCATGGAACCTGGGCGGTTGCTGGCACTGGAACTCATGCAGTGCACTGAGGCGACATGCATCGTCAGCGGCTGGGGCTGGAAGCATCGGTGGCTCAGCAGGTAAAGGTACCGCCGGTGCCTCTTCTATCAAAGGGCCCTGTACTGAAGCCTCGTCTCTCGGCGGGCTGTCGTCACGTACCACTCTTGGAACCCTAGCTGGCTGCTGTCGTGGGGCCATCCTGAAAAGAAACAGGTATTCCACGGTCAGAACAGTATACCTGGTGAGCTGATACAAGTAATCACAAAGAAAACTTGAAACACACATGCAATCAATGTTTTCATGCATTAAGTCGGAAATCAGAAGTCAGGGTCCTGGTGTACGGATACGTCGGCCGCCACACCAACACTGGACTCCCTGGACTGATAACCACACCCAATACGCTAAACATTATTGCTTCACATAGAAGAAAGATCAGAGTCTGCGGTAGAACCGACCACCTCTGATACCAATCTTTGTCACGACCCGTCCTCGGGGCCCGTGCCGTGACTACCCCAAGCCCGCCTTCCATAGGCCAGGGGCTGGCGACTAGCACCAAGGCGTAAATCCCGGTAAAAAGGGAAGGCATTGCCTTTGTAAAGTAAACAAGCACCACAGAGTAAGAAAGCGGAAAAGTAAACACTAAGTAAAAACTGGAACAAGTTGTGCTGAAAGTAAAGGGGGGATGGAAATACAAGCCCATCTGTAAAGTACAACTGAAAGGGGAAAAACAGCAACTGAAAAGTAAAGTCGCAACGTTGAGCCGTCCACTGGAAGTCCCACCTGAAGGGTGGGTACAGATAGCCTCCACTGCTCCTCGGGTCCACCTGACCGCTCCGAGTACGTCCCGCCCAGTGGTCCACCACCAGGTACTGTCCTGCTCCGTAAGCCTCCAACAAGATCAGCGTTGTTCGTCGTCTGCAACCAACACAACGTAGTGCGGGCATAGCCCAAGCAGGGTTGAGTATAAGCTACTCAGTAGGGAACCAAAGACCCCCAAAGGTCTCCTAGAATCCACAAAGGATAATCCACAAAGGAAAGATACAATCACGAAGTAACATTCGACACGGCTTAGGTATATGCCCATACATATACCAAAGTCATCAATTCTCGCTCGTCTCCAACATCTGAGCTCAAGTACAACCCAGTCCACACAGGAAAGAAAAACGTAAAATCCACACAGGATAGCTCAACACAATCCACAAAGGAAAGTAAAACGTAAATCCACATAGGATAGCTCAACGCAATCCACAAAGGAAAGTAAAACAGAGTTTCATCTCACACAGGTATACTTCTTCGAATGACGATAGAGATGATCACTGATCCATCTAAGTCGTCGGACCCACAAAGGATCGATAGGTACTAACCCCCGCAAAGACCCACACAGGATCGGGCCCACACAGGACCTATTGGTGCTGGCTCACACAGAACCGCTGAGTGCTGACCCACATAGGATCGGACCCACACAGGATCGGTAGCACTGACACACAAAGGATCGCTGAGTGCTGTAGTCGTCGCCGTCGAATCCACTAAGGATCTCTGCATAGTCGTCGTCGTCACAGTAGTAGTCGCAACCAGCTCTAGGGTTCCCGCACACAGCAAGCTCGTTCGGGAGGGTCCACTCCATGAGCCGAGAGGCTGATACATCAACTGACACATATTCCATAGTTGATGTATCCAAAAATTCTGTATCGTCAACAGGAACTCAACGTCGCAGACGGCGCGTCAATCGGACGCCCAGTCTGAGAGTTATTGGCTTTTTCGTCCCAGGGGCCCGGTTGGTTTTTAAGGCAAAACCAACCCGACCGTACTCCACCTGCGTCCAAACCTCGGGCATAGTATGCCAAAAGATCTGTCTCACTTAGAGGAAAACAACAAAGTCGATGACACGTCAAACGGACGTCCGAAGCTCAAGATATGAGCGTTTCCACTCCAAGGGCCCGGTTGGTTTCGTGTACGAACCAACCTGGCCGAACCCAAAGTATTCCGAAACCTTCAGTGTGATATACCGAAACGACCGTCTCGATCCAAGGATCGCATCTCCACTGACGGTGCGTCGTTCGGAGGCTCGTAGCTCAAGTTATGAGGGGAAGACCGAAAATTTTCGGAGACGGGGGGTCTGGGCCCGGACCGACCCGGCCCAACCCCCCATGGGTCGGCCCCAACCGGGTCGACCCGACCCGGGTCCGGGTCTGACCCGGTTGGGCGCGACCCGGCCGGTCGGGTCGGCCTGGCTCGGCTCGGCCGAGCGGCCGAGCGAGGGAGCCGCGGGGCGCTGCCCCCGCAGGATGAAGGTGTCGCGGCCCCGCGTGGGGCCGCGCTGGATCAGCGGACGTGGCAAAGCCGCGTCCCGTGTGTGCCGGACCCGCGCGGCCACAGGTCTGCTGGCCACCGCCGCCGCAGCGGCCCTGTCTAGCGGCGCGCTGGGCCGCCGCCGCCTTCGGCCGCTGGTGGGTTCTGCAGGCCACCGGAGTTGCTCCGGTGGTCCGATTTCGTTTTCGTCTGCGTCGTAGCTCCTCACAGGTCTCGTACTTCACTGCGGAAACAACAAATCACCTCTGTGGCATGTTTTGTCGTCGCCCACCAATCCGCACATCAACGAAGAACTGCGGAGGGTTTTCGGGCCCTGTTTGTTTGGCCCGCACCCTCCGCGTTAGGTGATAACAATCAGGAATAAAATATTCAACACACGAATAACAAGCAAGGCACAATTTTAATAGAATTAAAATTTAACTTGATCCAGGTTCTTTGTTTTTAAAAGAAACAATCACGGGAATTAAATACTATTCTCAAATAAAAAAATCCCTACCCAGTTTTAGTCGTCGAGCGCGCGTTCTTCGCGGAATTGATCGTCGCGGAAGGAGGTGATCGTCACGTCACGGAAGGGCGTCACATCGTCACGGAAGAGCGTCGCGTCGTCGTGGAAGGGCGTCGCATCATCGAACTCCGAGGTTCAAGAACATGTAGATTTAATTATATTAATTAAATCCATGATGTTGTTATAACCCACAAGAGATTTAAAAGAAGAAACCTGAAATCTCCTACCTCAAGCAGTTGGTGATCGGAGATCGTTGCGGGGAAGAAAGTCTCGGAAGAAGCATCGTCAATCTCCGAGGGTGACGGCATTCTTCGCGTTCTTCGCGTTCTTCGCATTCTTCGCGTTCTTCGCGTTCTTCGCGTTCTTCGCATTCTTCGTGAAGGAGGATGAAGGCACAAGATTTCTGTCAAATGCCTCTCAAAAAGCAATCCTCAAGAAGTCGTGCGTTGGTCTTATTTTATTATTACGCCAACGGATTGTAAACAGGTTAAGAAATGATTAAATTAATTCAGAGAATTAATTCACGAAGTTAACCGCCCAATTAATTGGTGCGTTAAGAATTTAAGAAAACACGTCAGTTGACTTTCATAATGACGGGTTTTCGCGGGGGCGTTACTTAACGGAAAAGAAACGGTGGGGCTCCTGCAGGCCCCACCTCACAAATATCCTACCAAGAGGGTAGGATATTTTTGGATAGCACCCTATCCTCTTCAACTCAGCTTAAGCAGCTTAAAGTGTCTTTTAAGTGGCTTTAGGTGAAATAAAATAAAGTTTGTCGTACCAATTATTTTATTTCTTAACTTTAAGCCCAAAAATTAAAAACCACACCCGAGAAAACGCCACTCCGGAAGAGGCGTTTCTAAGAAAATATCGGTGCTGCGATTCCTTCGGTGCCCTTAGAATTTGATTCCGAGCACCGGTTCAAAAGTTAAAAAAAACCCGCTTGTCCGTTGACTGAACGTACCCGAGCCAATCTTCGGAAAATTATTCCGGGCACACCGGGCCTCGGAATCAGGTGCCGTCAGAAACTGCGATCTTGTAAAAATCCAAAGAAAATTAATAAAAAAAAAATCCTTGAATTTTTCGGGTCTTTACATCACTCCCACCTCAGGGATTTAAGTCCCCGTAAAGATACATCATAAAATAGGGAAACAAATGTGGGTACTGAGCATGCATCTGAGCCTCCCGCTCCCAAGTGGTCTCCTAGAAGTTCCCGTGCTTCCATCTGATGCGCACAAGAGGAATAGATCTTCCACATAGGACCCACTCCTGTCGATCCTCGATCTCCACCGGGACCTCCGCAAAATTCGCCACATCATCAATGTTTAGCTCCCCATGGTCAATGATGTGCGTCGGGTCGTGCACGTATATCCTCAGCTGAGATACGTGGAAGTCGTCGTGCACCCGGTGCAACTGAGGTGGTAGAGCCAGGCGATAAGCCACCTCGCCAATCCTGTTGAAGACTTGGAATGGTCCAATGAAGCGTGGAGACAACTTGATGCCTCGGCCAAATCTCCGTAATCCACGTCGAGGTGAGACATGCAAGAAGACGTGGTCACCATCCTCGAACTCTAGTGGCCTCTGCCTCCTGTCAGCATAAGACTTCTGTCAGCTCTGAGCTATCCTCATCCGCTCCGGGATGACCTGGACCTTCTCTATCATGGCCTGGACCATCTCTGGTCCCACAAGTGCTGACTCCCCAGGGTCTGCCCAGCACAAAGGAGATCTGCAAGGTCTTCCGTACAACGCCTCATATGGTGTCATCCCGATGGTGGAGTGGTATCTATTGTTGTACGCGAACTCCACCAAGGGTAGGTGGTCCTCCCAGCTGCGACCAAAGTCGAGGACACATGCGCGGAGCATGTCCTCGAGAGTCTGAATGGTCCTCTCTATCTGACCATCCGTCTGAGGGTGAAAGGTGGTGCTCGGACGTAGCCACGTCCCGAACGCCTCCTGCAACCCCTTACAAAGCCGGGAAGTAAAGCGATCATCTTGATCGGAGATGATAGATGATGGCACACCATGAAGCCGTACAATATCCTGAACGTAGAGATGCTCCAAACTCTCCACTGATCCCTGCTCTCTGATGGGTAAGAAGTGAGCCGACTTGGTGAGTCGGTCGACAATCACCCAGATGGAGTCGTGACCTCTGGAAGTGCGTGGAAGTCCAGTCACAAAGTCCATAGATATGCCATCCCACTTCCACTTCGGGACCTCCAAGGGTTGTACCAAGCCTGCTGGTACCTAATGCTCTGCCTTCACCTGCTGGCAGGTGAGGCATCGAGAAATGAACTCTTCCATAGCCTTCTTCATGCCTGGCCACCAGTGCTGTTGTCTGAGATCCTGGTACATCTTCGCCACTCCAGGATGTACCGCTAAAGGAGAAGTCTGAAACTCTCTCAGCACCTCCTCTTTTAAAGCGACTGGTACCAAGGTACATCCCCTGAAAATAATGTCATGCTCTACTCCAAAGGAGAAGCCATCAGGTGCTTGTCCTGAGGATAAATGTGCACGCCGCGTCTCACAGTCGGTGTCCCCACGCTGTGCCTCTATGACCTGGTGCAGTAGTGGAGGAGTGACTGTGAGATACTGAAGGAAGTCTGCTCTATCTCTATCCACGAAGGATATGTAACACCCCAAGATTTCATAGTGTGTTATTTCTTCAAAATAATTCAATAACTTGCACTACACGCAACACCGAGTTCAAGAGCACCATGACTTACCAAACAAGCCGTTCAAAAAAGGTTATGAATAGTATTAACTAAATTTTAAATTTTATATAATCCTTATAATTTTAGAATCCATATTATGAGTTTCTTAGACATAATGTAAGAACAAATTCATCTTCAGTATTGTAGTTTTACCAACTTTTAATAGTGAACCCTTTTTAAATAAAATATTTTAAACTTTTTGACTAAATGGGGACATCAAAAAATTTAAAATAAAACATCCCAAGCTTCCACGGTACGATTTCCTTTGAATAAAACAGTAGCGTGTGTTGTACGCAACTTCGAGTTTTAACACACACCACAACCGATCAAACTAGCCGTTATGAATAGTAATACTTAATTTTTTGAAATTATATATATTTTATATTTCAAAATGGACTTCATTTTTGGATTCGGAATATCAAATTTAGCCTAAGGTGAAATTTTGGTACTTTTCGGATAACTTTCATATTTTGATGAATAGTAAAAATTACTAAATTTTAATTAAAAACAACTTTTTTAATCAAAATAATTAATAGTGATAAATTATGAATTTGTGTGGTTTTAAAGTATATTTAGAATATATTTTTACCATTTAATATAATTTTGGACATTGGACATAATTTTACAATTAAACCGAACATAAACAAATGTCAATCTTTTGATAGTTATTATCTCTTAAAAACACGCTTTTTGTTTTGACAGCGGGAATTAATTTTAAATTAATTTCTGCCACTTCTGTGTTTTGAATTTAGAAAAATGGATTCCATATTTGGAATCAGGATGTTCAAATTGTGTAAATGGGTAACTTTTATTTTTAGACATTTTGAATAATTACTGCGGTAAATATTTTATTTACCATGGTTAAGGGTAAATCCGGTAAATAAGGGTTAAAAAATAATATTATAATAATACTAAATTACCCTAAAACGTGTCTTAACCCTATTGGTTGATACATGGTCGACCATGGGCATCTTTGGGTCAATTTTGGGACCCCATTGATCTACTTGTAAGTGATAATGACACTTTATTTTAATTAAGTTAAAATGAATACAAAAATGGAATAAGCTTACATCTTTTAAAAGAACAATTTTTACATAGGGTTATACATGTTGGATTTTCGATTATAAATATTCATTAGAAAGCTAAAAAGATTTCTTACATAATTATATTTTATTTATAATTTTTAGACATCAAATAATTTAAATTATTAATGACACAATAATGATGCAATGTTTACCTCATTAATAAATCATTTAAATAAATAAGATTATAATGATTAAAATATTATCTAAAACCTGTCCAATTCTTATTGGTTGATGTTATTTAGAATATGAGTCATCTTATCTTCGACCTCAATGATTTTTGGACCATTATAAACCGAATATAATTATATTATAAAGTAATACTTTCACTCTTTCCTAAAGAGCCCCTCCTCTCCCTTATAAAAGGAGACCACTTCTACTCATTCCTCACACCTCTCAAGCCACTTGGCTCGTCCAAACTCTGCCCAACTAATCTCCCCACATCCCTCTCCTCCTCCTTGAAGCTTCCCCTTAGGCAGAAATCATTTCAATAAGTCCTTTGGTTCCAACCAAAGTGAGTTACCTAAATTAAAGGTAACATTTTCTCTTAAATTATTTTCAATTATTTTGCTTCTCCAACCCCCAAACTCTTTTTATTTCCTTTATTTTGTAACAACACCAGTATCCAAAATATACTAGGATGTTGTTATAATAAAGATTCAAACTACACATTCACACAACTCCATCTAATGGATGATGAACATAATGTTTCTGTGGATGGAAAACTAACACCTCACGAAACGATGATTGTTCAAATACATCTTACCGCCTCTCATGGTGGCCATTAGGATGGCACTGTAATTAAATATGATATTAATGATATATATTTTATATATAAGCTTCTGTAATTCCATTTTATTTCATACAATTATTCGTTTCATGTTGTATATACATATGATAATTTCATTTGAGGAAGTGCGGACTACCGCCCCCTTAAAATGATATGACTCGTTCATACCACACATGGAACGTATAAAGGATGGTGTTAATGAACTTAAGTAACATATATAGAATATTATATTTTACTGGAATAGTAATATACCTATGTATCATTTGGATTCGATTCTTTTAAAATAAAAATTAAATGGAAGTAGCATTCGTGCGTACGTACGGACTACCGTCTCCACGAACGCGATGAGATTCATTCTCCATCGTATCCATTCAAGTATAATTATCATTTGATGATTTAAAAATGATGTTTAAGGACTTGATACCATTCTGGATATGAATAATATACATCCCATTAATAACGAATATGGCTCACATAACAAAGAATATAAAGTAAAATGAACCCGTTAACACCTAAAATGACGATAATTCTAAGATATTATTAACAAATCAATGTTAAAAGATCATATATGATATCATATTAAAGTAACTGATTCTTTTATTATTCAATAACAATTATTTCACCATTATACAGGAGGTAAACCTACCATCGACCAAGGAAAAAGTACAAAGTAAGGGATTCTCTTATCTCACTTTCAATTCCGTGAGATTTCCATTGTTCGCTACTAAATTATTGAAAGTGGTGTATTGTGTACTTCCATTTGATATATATTATCATGATTCACTTTATATTCATGTTATTATGTAAATCATTTGGTGGTTATTAACTTTTGGCCATGCGACTCAGTTGATTAACGTGGTAAGGGGTTTCTTGTCTCACTTTTAATTCCGTGAGAATTCCATTGATCACCACTTAATTATTGCATGTGGTGTATGTGTACTACCCATGATTGTATTCATTGTGTAATATACTTTATTTTATGGGTATTTACATCATCATGGTATGATCTTTCTTTCATGGGTGTTTTTTTCTTAAGTTACCTAATCAATAAGGGAATTTGAGATTTCAATTTCCACTCATTTGGCTTTACGCATATTTCATTGATTATATTACCCCAAGATTATGTGTGGAATCACTATTCATTTGATTATGTCATAATTTCCACTCCCCTTCCTGTGGATATACTTTTGATACACATAATCACTCCATTGAAAATTCTCAAGTCATTGATATGAATTTGATAAGAGTAATTTTAACTCTTTCACCATTTGTTGAGTTAAACATCCAATTCGTTGGTGTTGTTTTTACAGGAATATGTGTGAATATACTTTGATTGTTTTACACTGAATATCCAATCATATTTAGTGTATTTATATTTTTCACACACAATTATGTTATTGATTTATCCTTAACCTAAGGATATGGCCTTTATGAGAGATTTCATCTCAACTTACATTCCATTGAGACTTCTTTGTTGATATACACCAAATCACTTTTATGTGTGTATATAATGTACTTTGACATAGTATATCATGAATTCCCTTTATTCTCATGATATTACAAAGTTTTGATTACATCAGTTATTTTCATTCAAGTATCTCTCTTTTGGTTAGAATCTCTAACTAAAATACCATTTTTAAATGTTTTAAAGACTTATTCATCTAAATCTTTCTCATTAATGTCCATGTTTTAAAAATGGTTTTAAGAATTTATTTATATGGACATTAAAGTTTAGAAATTAAAAATCCTTTTAAAAGGTTTCAAAGTGGTATGGGACACTTTGATTCAAAAATCTATTTTTAAATGGCTTCTTGACAAATAGTGTGACTTTTAAATGTTTTCAAGAAAAGGGGGATATTTCTCTCAAATAGTTTTGATGATTATTTTCATCTATGTCAACATCCTTCATTATTCATGATTGAGGTTAATGTGATACAATACAATCTTCCATATTGTATCAAATGAGTTATATTTGACTGTGGAAGTTCTATTTTTATACCATTCATGGTTTGTGGTTAAAGTATTGACATTTCGTATGCTAGTTTTAATACGAATGTTTATTTTATGCTTAAACCTATTCATATGAGGAATGCATTGGACTTAATAAGTGACGGGTGGAGCCCGCTATAGCTCCTCGATGCATCGGTAGGTCTCATGAGACAAACTAGTGTCTTGGTACAAGGCCTTGGCAAAATCTTATTTGTAGTCTTGGCACGAGGCCTTGGCTATGTGGTTATGATAGTCTGGCATTATGAACTCCATCATTATGAAAGTGGTTATTGATATTGCATGTGATCATTCGACTAGTAGAATATCCATGTGAGTAAGTAAATGGCATTATTTCATTTTACCTTTTCCATTTTATGCTGAAGTTCAAGTTTCAAAGGCTTTTGTTTTAGTTATAAATTGCCTTAAGTGTTTATGCTTATTTATGAAATCTTCTGCTATAATGTTATCCTTACTGAGCATCCGAGCTCACCCCTTTCAATGTTTTATTTTTTTTCCAGGATTATGAAGAAGTAATTTATGAATGACCTGCAGGGATAGTATGAGGGGATATGAAGACAAGATGTTTTTTTTATGATGTAATGTAAATATTTATGGATGTATCTAGTTATTCCAATGCTACTAAACTAATCGGTCTTTCGAGACTTGATCTTTCTCATGATCATGCCAATGTTATGTAATAATGCACCGACTCTGGGTAACTAGGGTCGGGGCGTTACAGTTGGTATCAGAGGAAGTTTAGTACAAACCTTGGAAGCTAGATTTAGATAAACTCTGATTAGAGCACGTAGACCTAAGATTAACTTTGAGGATTAGTATAGAAGAACTTCCTAGAATTTTGGTATTGTAGAGATTTTGTGGGTTTTCCGAGCAATACATCCCTGTCTGGATACGAGCAGGTAGAGGCGGCTCTGGCACAGATGTACCTAGGGGTAAAACCCGAAAACACCGCTTTGAGCTAGACTCGAACGGGAACTGGTGCATGACAACGGGCCTTGCTGCACTCTTGGTTACGACACTCCTGGGGGATATGCTTAGGATAACTCTCATTTTCTTTACAAATCATTTTGAAGGGATTATGAGTATATACTTCCTCAAAGAAAACATTCTTATGATTATGGATTATATCCATAAATAGTTCAATTTATGTTAAGTGTTTTATAAGTATGGGATTATGTATTTTGATTCATAAACTGATCTAGTGTATGCCATTGTTTAGAAATGGCGCCCAGTAGAACGAATGAGAACTCCAGAAATGCACATGATCCAAAGAGAAGGAAGGATCATATCTTTCATGGTCTTTAGCTAGAATTTATAAGAGAAATAGTCTCCCATGTATTATCATCATATGAAGAAATAATATCATGTGTTGATAAGATAAGTAAAGAGTTTACTGAGTCCTATGGCTTTGAAGGGAAGCAAGAGAAGAAAAGGATGGAAGAGAGAAAGATGGATAAAAGTAAGGGGGAAAAGAAGAATTTTCCCATATGTGGTAACTGTGGAAAGAAACACCCTGGAACTTGCCTGAAAGGAATGGGAGTTTGTTATAAGTGTGGAGGAAAAGGGCACAAAGTACGTGACTGCAAGGGTAAGAAAATGGTTTTAAATGTACAATGCTTCATTTGCAAGGAGTTTGGACACTACGCGAACCTATGTCACAGTCATCAGACTATGCCGCAAATGATGCTATTGGATAATAATCAAGTTATGATACTACCACAGATGAAGAGGAATGATTAGAGTTCTTATGTTGATTATGTCAATTGAGTGTTGTATCAACAATGTACTTGTTATAATAATTATGGAGTATATAAGGATTGTACTGCAGTACTATTTCATTAAGGACTTGAGATTGTGTGGAACAAAGAAAAGTGACTCATTAGCAGGATAGATTTTTGGAAAATATATGGTTGAGAGAATGATAAACCATAATATAGTTCTGATACTGAGGTAGTGATTTTGGAATAATATGTGATTGTTTTGGATAAATTATATTGGATATTCTTGACTACCTTGGAACTGATTAATGATTTGTATATTCCATCATTGTTGGGGTTTAAAACATTTTTGGATTAATGAAGTATATCCAGCATTCTATATGGAATAAGGGAGCATGAATGTAATCAATAAGGAATATGGTAATACATGATGAAGGTATTCATATGCTATTACGGGGTAAAAAGGATCTATATTATGTTTACCTTCCTTATGAATGTTGGACTGTGAGTTTGGACATAAGTATTTTGGATAGTTTTAGTTTGGATTATTTTGGATTGCCATAAAAGGACAACCCGGAGGTCGGGCGGCAACCCGTCGCGTCCGGCAAGGCTGCGAGACTTGAACCCGCAACCAAAGGGCGACAAGGGTGTATCACCTACCACTATCCCACGAGATGTCCTGGATTAAATAAAGTAGTTTTTTAAAAGATCTGGTAGATGAATTATAAATTCGTTTATTTTGGAACCCTCTATGAATAGTATAAATAGAATTTTTTTTACGAGTGAATGATGAGTTTTGGTAGAAATTTATTAATGGATAAAACTCTAATTATAAACTAAGTATATCTCCTTATGATCTTAGCCAATCTCATAAATAAATTCCTCATCATTAATAAAAGGAACTTAGAACAAAAATGTTGTCCTAGATGGTACCTTAAATCATCACTAATTTATGGCTTTGGGATTGTTGGCCTTTTCATAGCCATGTTCTCTACCACTCTCCATCAGATAATTGATGGCTAGATTTTTCTTCCATATCCATATTTTCTTACATGGAACCCTAGTATGTGTTATTTTCGGTAATCTTCATTCTTTCCACTCTTTATTTTAAATAGAGGCCTCATTAATTCATTTTTCGATGTGGGATTTCAACTAAGATATTTTGAAACGTCAAAAATGTGTTATCCTAATACCCTATATTTTGTTGAACCGATGGTACTTCAAATCATCATAGATTGATGAGTTTAAGGACCTCAATTTTATACTTGTTTGTGATTGATGACCTCAACCACTACCTATAAATATTTACGTTTTTCCTCCAATTATATGTCTCTAATTTCCACCAATGTTCTCCTAATCGAGATCATAATTTGGTGGTGACCCTTTCATTTCTCTTTTCCTTATATTAAGACTAAATTTTAGTAAACCAATTTTCGATGTGGGTTTTCCCACAAATATATTTTCTATTTTCAACCTTTTATTTTCGAAGAACAATTTCAAATTGCGAGGACGCAATTTATTGAAGGAGGGGAGAATGTAACACCCCAAGATTTCATAGTGTGTTATTTCTTCAAAATAATTCAATAACTTGCACTACACGCAACACCGAGTTCAAGCGCACCATGACTTACCAAACAAGCCGTTCAAAAAAGGTTATGAATAGTATTAACTAAATTTTAAACTTTATATAATCCTTATAATTTTAGAATCCATATTATGAGTTTCTTAGACATAATGTAAGAACAAATTCATCTTCAGTATTGTAGTTTTACCAACTTTTAATAGTGAACCCTTTTTAAATAAAATATTTTAAACTTTTTGACTAAATGGGGACATCAAAAAATTTAAAATAAAACATCCCAAGCTTCCACGGTACGCTTTCCTTTGAATAAAACAGTAGCGTGTGTTGTACGCAACTTCGAGTTTTAACACACACCACAACCGATCAAACTAGCCGTTATGAATAGTAATACTTAATTTTTTGAAATTATATATATTTTATATTTCAAAATGGACTTCATTTTTGGATTCGGAATATCAAATTTAGCCTAAGGTGAAATTTTGGTACTTTTCGGATAACTTTCATATTTTGATGAATAGTAAAAATTACTAAATTTTAATTAAAAACAAATTTTTTAATCAAAATAATTAATAGTGATAAATTATGAATTTGAGTGGTTTTAAAGTATATTTAGAATATATTTTTACCATTTAATATAATTTTGGTCATTGGACATAATTTTACAATTAAACCGAACATAAACAAATGTCAATCTTTTGATAGTTATTATCTCTTAAAAACACGCTTTTTGTTTTGACAGCGGGAATTAATTTTAAATTAATTTCTGCCACTTCTGTGTATTGAATTTAGAAAAATGGATTCCATATTTGGAATCATGATGTTCAAATTGTGTAAATAGGTAACTTTTATTTTTAGACATTTTGAATAATTACTGCGGTAAATATTTTATTTACCATGGTTAAGGGTAAATCCGGTAAATAAGGGTTAAAAAATAATATTATAATAACACTAAATTACCCTAAAACGTGTCTTAACCCTATTGGTTGATACATGGTAGACCATGGGCATCTTTGGGTCAATTTTGGGACCCCATTGATCCACTTGTAAGTGATAATGACACTTTATTTTAATTAAGTTAAAATGAATACAAAAATGGCATAAGCTTACATCTTTTAAAAGAACAATTTTTACATAGGGTTATACATGTTGGATTTTCGATTATAAATATTCATTAGAAATATAAAAAGATTTCTTACATAATGATATTTTATTTATAATTTTTAGACATCAAATAATTTAAATTATTAATGACACAATAATGATGCAATGTTTACCTCATTAATAAATCATTTAAATAAATAAGATTATAATGATTAAAATATTATCTAAAACCTGTCCAATTCTTATTGGTTGATGTTATTTAGAATATGAGTCATCTTATCTTCGACCTAAATGATTTTTGGACCATTATAAACCGAATATAATTATATTATAAAGTAATACTTTCACTCTTTCCTAAAGAGCCCCTCCTCTCCCTTATAAAAGGAGACCACTTCTACTCATTCCTCACACCTCTCAAGCCACTTGGCTCCTCCAAACTCTGCCCAACTAAGCTCCCCACATCCCCCTCCTCCTCCTTGAAGCTTCCCCTTAGGCAGAAAGCATTTCAAGAATTCCTTTGGTTCCAACCAAAGTGAGTTACCTAAATTAAAGGTAACATTTTCTCTTAAATTATTTTCAATTATTTTGCTTCTCCAACCCCCAAACTCTTTTTATTTCCTTTATTTTGTAACAACACCAGTATCCACAATATACTAGGATGTTGTTATAAGAAAGATTCAAACTACACATTCACACAACTCCATCTAATGGATGATGAACATAATGTTTCTGTGGATGGAAAACTAACGCCTCACGAAACGATGATTGTTCAAATACATCTTACCGCCTCTCATGGTGGCCATTAGGATGGAACTGTAATTAAATATGATATTAATGATATATATTTTATATATAATCTTCTGTAATTCCATTTTATTTCATACAATTATTCGTTTCATGTTGTATATACATACGATAATTTCATTTGAGGAAGTGCGGACTACCGCCCCCTTAAAATGATATGACTCGTTCATACCACACATGGAACGTATAAAGGATGGTGTTAATGAACTTAAGTAACATATATAGAATATTATATTTTACTGGAATAGTAATATACCTATGTATCATTTGGATTCGATTCTTTTAAAATAAAAATTAAATGGAAGTAGCATTCGTGCGTACGTACGGACTACCGTCTCCACGAACGCGATGAGATTCATTCTCCATCGTATCCATTCAAGTATAATTATCATTTGATGATTTAAAAATGATTTTTAAGGACTTGATACCATTCTGGATATGAATAATATACATCCCATTAATAACGAATATGGCTCACATAACAAAGAATATAAAGTAAAATGAACCCGTTAACACCTAAAATGACGATAATTCTAAGATATTATTAACAAATCAATGTTAAAAGATCATATATGATATCATATTAAAGTAACTGATTCTTGTATTATTCAATAACAATTATTTCACCATTATACAGGAGGTAAACCTACCATCGACCAAGGAAAAAGTACAAAGTAAGGGATTCTCTTATCTCACTTTCAATTCCGTGAGATTTCCATTGTTCGCTACTAAATTATTGAAAGTGGTGTATTGTGTACTTCCATTTGATATATATTATCATGATTCACTTTATATTCATGTTATTCTGTAAATAATTTGGTGGTTATTAACTTTTGTCCATGCGACTCAGTTGATTAACGTGGTAAGGGGTTTCTTGTCTCACTTTTAATTCCGTGAGAATTCCATTGATCACCACTTAATTATTGCATGTGGTGTATGTGTACTACCCATGATTGTATTCATTGTGTAATATACTTTATTTTATGGGTATTTACATCATCATGGTATGATCTTTCTTTCATGGGTGTTTGTTTCTTAAGTTACCTAATCAATAAGGGAATTTGAGATTTCAATTTCCACTCATTTGGCTTTACGCATATTTCATTGATTATATTACCCCAAGATTATGTGTGGAATCACTATTCATTTGATTATGTCATAATTTCCACTCCCCTTCCTGTGGATATACTTTTGATACACATAATCACTCCATTGAAAATTCTCAAGTCATTGATATGAATTTGATAAGAGTAATTTTAACTCTTTCACCATTTGTTGAGTTAAACATCCAATTCGTTGGTGTTGTTTTTACAGGAATATGTGTGAATATACTTTGATTGTTTTACACTGAATATCCAATCATATTTAGTGTATTTATATTTTTCACACACAATTATGTTGTTGATTTATCCTTAACCTAAGGATATGGCCTTTATGAGAGATTTCATCTCAACTTACATTCCATTGAGACTTCTTTGTTGATATACACCAAATCACTTTTATGTGTGTATATAATGTACTTTGACATAGTATATCATGAATTCCCTTTATTCTCATGATATTACAAAGTTTTGATTACATCAGTTATTTTCATTCAAGTATCTCTCTTTTGGTTAGAATCTCTAACTAAAATACCATTTTTAAATGTTTTAAAGACTTATTCATCTAAATCTTTCTCATTAATGTCCATGTTTTAAAAATGGTTTTAAGAATTTATTTATATGGACATTAAAGTTTAGAAATTAAAAATCCTTTTAAAAGGTTTCAAAGTGGTATGGGACACTTTGATTCAAAAATCTATTTTTAAATGGCTTCTTGACAAATAGTGTGACTTTTAAATGTTTTCAAGAAAAGGGGGATATTTCTCTCAAATAGTTTTGATGATTATTTTAATCTATGTCAACATCCTTCATTATTCATGATTGAGGTTAATGTGATACAATACAATCTTCCATATTGTATCAAATGAGTTATATTTGACTGTGGAAGTTCTATTTTTATACCATTCATGGTTTGTGGTTAAAGTATTGACATTTCGTATGCTAGTTTTAATACGAATGTTTATTTTATGCTTAAACCTATTCATATGAGGAATGCATTGGACTTAATAAGTGACGGGTGGAGCCCGCTATAGCTCCTCGATGCATCGGTAGGTCTCATGAGACAAACTAGTGTCTTGGCACAAGGCCTTGGCAAAATCTTATTTGTAGTCTTGGCACGAGGCCTTGGCTATGTGGTTATGATAGTCTGGCATTATGCATTCCATCATTATGAAAGTGGTTATTGATATTGCATGTGATCATTCGACTAGTAGAATATCCATGTGAGTAAGTAAATGGCATTATTTCATTTTACCTTGGCCATTTTATGCTGAAGTTCAAGTTTCAAAGGCTTTTGTTTTAGTTATAAATTGCCTTAAGTGTTTATGCTTATTTATGAAAGTTTCTGCTATAATGTTATCCTTACTGAGCATCCGAGCTCACCCCTTTCAATGTTTTATTTCTTTTCCAAGATTATGAAGAAGTAATTTATGAATGACCTGCAGGGATAGTATGAGGGGATATGAAGACAAGATGTTTTTTTTTTATGATGTAATGTAAATATTTATGGATGTATCTAGTTATTCCAATGCTACTAAACTAATCGGTCTTTCGAGACTTGATCTTTCTCATGATCATGCCAATGTTATGTAATAATGCACCGACTCTGGGTAACTAGGGTCGGGGCGTTACAGTTGGTATCAGAGGAAGTTTAGTACAAACCTTGGAAGCTAGATTTAGATAAACTCTGATTAGAGCACGTAGACCTAAGATTAACTTTGAGGATTAGTATAGAAGAACTTCCTAGAATTTTGGTATTGTAGAGATTTTGTGAGTTTTCCAAGCAATACATCCTTGTCTGGATACGAGCAGGTAGAGGCGGCTCTGGCACAGATGTACCTAGGGGTAAAACCCGAAAACACCGCTTTGAGCTAGACTCGAACGGGAACTGGTGCACGACAACGGGCCTTGCTGCACTCTTGGTTACGACACTCCCGGGGGATATGCTTAGGATAAATCTCATTTTCTTTACAAATCATTTTGAAGGGATTATGAGTATATACTTCCTCAAAGAAAACATTCTTATGATTATGGATTATATCCATAAATAGTTCAATTTATGGTAAGTGTTTTATAAGTATGGGATTATGTATTTTGATTCATAAACTGATCTAGTGTATGCCATTGTTTAGAAATGGCGCCCAGTAGAAGGAATGAGAACTCCAGAAATGCACATGATCCAAAGAGAAGGAAGGATCATATCTTTCATGGTCTTAAGCTAGAATTTATAAGAGAAATAGTCTCCCATGTATTATCATCATATGAAGAAATAATATCATGTGTTGATAAGATAAGTAAAGAGTTTATTGAGTCCTATGGCTTTGAAGGGAAGCAAGAGAAGAAAAGGATGGAAGAGAGAAAGATGGATAAAAGTAAGGGGGAAAAGAAGAATTTTCCCATATGTGGTAACTGTGGAAAGAAACACCCTGGAACTTGCCTGAAAGGAATGGGAGTTTGTTATAAGTGTGGAGGAAAAGGGCACAAAGTACGTGACTGCAAGGGTAAGAAAATGGTTTTAAATGTACAATGCTTCATTTGCAAGGAGTTTGGACACTACGCGAACCTATGTCCCAGTCATCAGACTATGCCGCAAATGATTCTATTGGATAATAATCAAGTTATGATACTACCACAGATGAAGAGGAATGATTAGAGTTCTTATGTTGATTATGTCAATTGAGTGTTGTATCAACAATGTACTTGTTATAATAATTATGGAGTATATAAGGATTGTACTGCAGTACTATTTCATTAAGGACTTGAGATTGTGTGGAACAAAGAAAAGTGACTCATTAGCAGGATAGATTTTTGGAAAATATATGGTTGAGAGAATGATAAACCATAATATAGTTCTGATACTGAGGTAGTGATTTTGGAATAATATGTGATTGTTTTGGATAAATTATATTGGATATTCTTGACTACCTTGGAACTGATTAATGATTTGTATATTCCATCATTGTTGGGGTTTAAAACATTTTTGGATTAATGAAGTATATCCAGCATTCTATATGGAATAAGGGAGAATGAATGTAATCAATAAGGAATATGGTAATACATGATGAAGGTATTCATATGCTATTACGGGGTAGAAAGGATCTATATTATGTTTACCTTCCTTATGAATGTTGGACTGTGAGTTTGGACAGAAGTATTTTGGATAGTTCTAGTTTGGATTATTTTGGATTGCCATAAAAGGACAACCCGGAGGTCGGGCGGCAACCCGTCGCGTCCGGCAAGGCTGCGAGACTTGAACCCGCAACCAAAGGGCGACAAGGGTGTATCACCTACCACTATCCCACGAGATGTCCTGGATTAAATAAAGTAGTTTTTTAAAAGATCTGGTAGATGAATTATAAATTCGTTTATTTTGGAACCCTCTATGAATAGTATAAATAGAATTTTTTTTACGAGTGAATGATGAGTTTTGGTAGAAATTTATTAATGGATAAAACTCTAATTATAAACTAAGTATATCTCCTTATGATCTTAGCCAATCTCATAAATAAATTCCTCATCATTAATAAAAGGAACTTAGAACAAAAATGTTGTCCTAGATGGTACCTTAAATCATCACTAATTTATGGCTTTGGGATTGTTGGCCTTTTCATAGCCATGTTCTCTACCACTCTCCATCAGATAATTGATGGCTAGATTTTTCTTCCATATCCATATTTTCTTACATGGAACCCTAGTATGTGTTATTTTCGGTAATCTTCATACTTTCCACTCTTTATTTTAAATAGAGGCCTCATTAATTCATTTTTCGATGTGGGATTTCAACTAAGATATTTTGAAACGTCAAAAATGTGTTATCCTAATACCCTATATTTTGTTGAACCGATGGTACTTCAAATCATCATAGATTGATGAGTTTAAGGACCTCAATTTTATACTTGTTTGTGATTGATGACCTCAACCACTACCTATAAATATTTACGTTTTTCCTCCAATTATATGTCTCTAATTTCCACCAATGTTCTCCTAATCGAGATCATAATTTGGTGGTGACCCTTTCATTTCTCTTTTCCTTATATTAAGACTAAATTTTAGTAAACCAATTTCCGATGTGGGTTTTCCCACAAATATATTTTCTATTTTCAACCTTTTATTTTCGAAGAACAATTTCAAATTGCGAGGACGCAATTTATTGAAGGAGGGGAGAATGTAACACCCCAAGATTTCATAGTGTGTTATTTCTTCAAAATAATTCAATAACTTGCACTACACGCAACACCGAGTTCAAGCGCACCATGACTTACCAAACAAGCCGTTCAAAAAAGGTTATGAATAGTATTAACTAAATTTTAAACTTTATATAATCCTTATAATTTTAGAATCCATATTATGAGTTTCTTAGACATAATGTAAGAACAAATTCATCTTCAGTATTGTAGTTTTACCAACTTTTAATAGTGAACCCTTTTTAAATAAAATATTTTAAACTTTTTGACTAAATGGGGACATCAAAAAATTTAAAATAAAACATCCCAAGCTTCCACGGTACGCTTTCCTTTGAATAAAACAGTAGCGTGTGTTGTACGCAACTTCGAGTTTTAACACACACCACAACCGATCAAACTAGCCGTTATGAATAGTAATACTTAATTTTTTGAAATTATATATATTTTATATTTCAAAATGGACTTCATTTTTGGATTCGGAATATCAAATTTAGCCTAAGGTGAAATTTTGGTACTTTTCGGATAACTTTCATATTTTGATGAATAGTAAAAATTACTAAATTTTAATTAAAAACAAATTTTTTAATCAAAATAATTAATAGTGATAAATTATGAATTTGAGTGGTTTTAAAGTATATTTAGAATATATTTTTACCATTTAATATAATTTTGGTCATTGGACATAATTTTACAATTAAACCGAACATAAACAAATGTCAATCTTTTGATAGTTATTATCTCTTAAAAACACGCTTTTTGTTTTGACAGCGGGAATTAATTTTAAATTAATTTCTGCCACTTCTGTGTTTTGAATTTAGAAAAATGGATTCCATATTTGGAATCATGATGTTCAAATTGTGTAAATAGGTAAATTTTATTTTTAGACATTTTGAATAATTACTGCGGTAAATATTTTATTTACCATGGTTAAGGGTAAATCCGGTAAATAAGGGTTAAAAAATAATATTATAATAACACTAAATTACCCTAAAACGTGTCTTAACCCTATTGGTTGATACATGGTATACCATGGGCATCTTTGGGTCAATTTTGGGACCCCATTGATCCACTTGTAAGTGATAATGACACTTTATTTTAATTAAGTTAAAATGAATACAAAAATGGCATAAGCTTACATCTTTTAAAAGAACAATTTTTACATAGGGTTATACATGTTGGATTTTCGATTATAAATATTCATTAGAAATATAAAAAGATTTCTTACATAATGATATTTTATTTATAATTTTTAGACATCAAATAATTTAAATTATTAATGACACAATAATGATGCAATGTTTACCTCATTAATAAATCATTTAAATAAATAAGATTATAATGATTAAAATATTATCTAAAACCTGTCCAATTCTTATTGGTTGATGTTATTTAGAATATGAGTCATCTTATCTTCGACCTCAATGATTTTTGGACCATTATAAACCGAATATAATTATATTATAAAGTAATACTTTCACTCTTTCCTAAAGAGCCCCTCCTCTCCCTTATAAAAGGAGACCACTTCTACTCATTCCTCACACCTCTCAAGCCACTTGGCTCATCCAAACTCTGCCCAACTAAGCTCCCCACATCCCCCTCCTCCTCCTTGAAGCTTCCCCTTAGGCAGAAAGCATTTCAAGAATTCCTTTGGTTCCAACCAAAGTGAGTTACCTAAATTAAAGGTAACATTTTCTCTTAAATTATTTTCAATTATTTTGCTTCTCCAACCCCCAAACTCTTTTTATTTCCTTTCTTTTGTAACAACACCAGTATCCACAATATAATAGGATGTTTTTATAAGAAAGATTCAAACTACACATTCACACAACTCCATCTAATGGATGATGAACATAATGTTTCTGTGGATGGAAAACTAACGCCTCACGAAACGATGATTGTTCAAATACATCTTACCGCCTCTCATGGTGGCCATTAGGATGGAACTGTAATTAAATATGATATTAATGATATATATTTTATATATAATCTTCTGTAATTCCATTTTATTTCATACAATTATTCGTTTCATGTTGTATATAAATACGATAATTTCATTTGAGGAAGTGCGGACTACCGCCCCCTTAAAATGATATGACTCGTTCATACCACACATGGAATGTATAAAGGATGGTGTTAATGAACTTAAGTAACATATATAGAATATTATATTTTACTGGAATAGTAATATACCTATGTATCATTTGGATTCGATTCTTTTAAAATAAAAATTAAATGGAAGTAGCATTCGTGCGTACGTACGGACTACCGTCTCCACGAACGCGATGAGATTCATTCTCCATCGTATCCATTCAAGTATAATTATCATTTGATGATTTAAAAATGATTTTTAAGGACTTGATACCATTCTGGATATGAATAATATACATCCCATTAATAACGAATATGGCTCACATAACAAAGAATATAAAGTAAAATGAACCCGTTAACACCTAAAATGACGATAATTCTAAGATATTATTAACAAATCAATGTTAAAAGATCATATATGATATCATATTAAAGTAACTGATTCTTGTATTATTCAATAACAATTATTTCACCATTATACAGGAGGTAAACCTACCATCGACCAAGGAAAAAGTACAAAGTAAGGGATTCTCTTATCTCACTTTCAATTCCGTGAGATTTCCATTGTTCGCTACTAAATTATTGAAAGTGGTGTATTGTGTACTTCCATTTGATATATATTATCATGATTCACTTTATATTCATGTTATTCTGTAAATCATTTGGTGGTTATTAACTTTTGTCCATGCGACTCAGTTGATTAACGTGGTAAGGGGTTTCTTGTCTCACTTTTAATTCCGTGAGAATTCCATTGATCACCACTTAATTATTGCATGTGGTGTATGTGTACTACCCATGATTGTATTCATTGTGTAATATACTTTATTTTATGGGTATTTACATCATCATGGTATGATCTTTCTTTCATGGGTGTTTGTTTCTTAAGTTACCTAATCAATAAGGGAATTTGAGATTTCAATTTCCACTCATTTGGCTTTACGCATATTTCATTGATTATATTACCCCAAGATTATGTGTGGAATCACTATTAATTTGATTATGTCATAATTTCCACTCCCCTTCCTGTGGATATACTTTTGATACACATAATCACTCCATTGAAAATTCTCAAGTCATTGATATGAATTTGATAAGAGTAATTTTAACTCTTTCACCATTTGTTGAGTTAAACATCCAATTCGTTGGTGTTGTTTTTACAGGAATATGTGTGAATATAATTTGATTGTTTTACACTGAATATCCAATCATATTTAGTGTATTTATATTTTTCACACACAATTATGTTGTTGATTTATCCTTAACCTAAGGATATGGCCTTTATGAGAGATTTCATCTCAACTTACATTCCATTGAGACTTCTTTGTTGATATACACCAAATCACTTTTATGTGTGTATATAATGTACTTTGACATAGTATATCATGAATTACCTTTATTCTCATGATATTACAAAGTTTTGATTACATCAGTTATTTTCATTCAAGTATCTCTCTTTTGGTTAGAATCTCTAACTAAAATACCATTTTTAAATGTTTTAAAGACTTATTCATCTAAATCTTTCTCATTAATGTCCATGTTTTAAAAATGGTTTTAAGAATTTATTTATATGGACATTAAAGTTTAGAAATTAAAAATCCTTTTAAAAGGTTTCAAAGTGGTATGGGACACTTTGATTCAAAAATCTATTTTTAAATGGCTTCTTGACAAATAGTGTGACTTTTAAATGTTTTCAAGAAAAGGGGGATATTTCTCTCAAATAGTTTTGATGATTATTTTCATCTATGTCAACATCCTTCATTATTCATGATTGAGGTTAATGTGATACAATAAAATCTTCCATATTGTATCAAATGAGTTATATTTGACTGTGGAAGTTCTATTTTTATACCATTCATGGTTTGTGGTTAAAGTATTGACATTTCGTATGCTAGTTTTAATACGAATGTTTATTTTATGCTTAAACCTATTCATATGAGGAATTCATTGGACTTAATAAGTGACGGGTGGAGCCCGCTATAGCTCCTCGATGCATCGGTAGGTCTCATGAGAAAAACTAGTGTCTTGGCACAAGGCCTTGGCAAAATCTTATTTGTAGTCTTGGCACGAGGCCTTGGATATGTGGTTATGATAGTCTGGCATTATGCATTCCATCATTATGAAAGTGGTTATTGATATTGCATGTGATCATTAAACTAGTAGAATATCCATGTGAGTAAGTAAATGGCATTATTTCATTTTACCTTTTCCATTTTATGCTGAAGTTCAAGTTTCAAAGGCTTTTGTTTTAGTTATAAATTTCCTTAAGTGTTTATGCTTATTTATGAAAGCTTCTGCTATAATGTTATCCTTACTGAGCATCCGAGCTCACCCCTTTCAATGTTTTATTTTTTTTCCAGGATTATGAAGAAGTAATTTATGAATGACCTGCAGGGATAGTATGAGGGGATATGAAGACAAGATGTTTTTTTTTATGATGTAATGTAAATATTTATGGATGTATCTAGTTATTCCAATGCTACTAAACTAATCGGTCTTTCGAGACTTGATCTTTCTCATGATCATGCCAATGTTATGTAATAATGCACCGACTCTGGGTAACTAGGGTCGGGGCGTTACAGGATATCTGCAAAGCGGCTAGCTGCTCTGTCGCCTCCTCAAGTAGTTGAATGCCCATCCTCCTGTTGAGAGCATCGGCTACCACGTTCCCCTTCCCAGGAGTATAGACTATCTCAAAGTCATAGTCATGGAGGAACTCGAGCCATCGTCGCTGTCTCAGGTTCAGGTCCTTCTGCAAGAAGATGTACCTGAGACTCTGATGGTCAGAAAAGACTGTAAAGCGTTCGCCCATCAGATAGTGTCGCCATGTCTTCAGAGCGAAGACCACTGCTGCTAACTCCAGGTCATGGGTAGCGTAGTTCTGCTCATGCGGCCTCAACTAACGTGATACATAGGCGATCACTGCCTGATCTTGCATCAGGACACATCCGAGTCCGGTCCCTGATGCATCGCAGTAGACTACGTACCCTACTCCCTCCTCAGGCAACCTCAAGATAGGTGCGTTGGTCAATCTCTGTCTCAGCTCCTGGAAGCTCTGCTGACATCTGTCTGACCACACAAAGGGTTTACCCTTCTTCGTCAAAGCTGAGAGTGGTTCCGAAACTCTAGAGAAGTCTGGCATGAATCTCCGATAGTATCCAGCTAGTCCCAAGAAACTCCGCACCTCTGTCACGCTCCTGGGTGCCTCCCAAGCTAGCACTGCCTCGATCTTCATGGGATCCACCGCAACTCCCGCCTCAGAAATGACGTTCCCCAAGAAGTGGACCTCACGTATCTAGAACTGACACTTTGAGAGCTTGCCATAAATCTGGTGCTCTCGGAGTGTGTCTAGTACAACCCATAAGTGGTAGGCGTGCTCCTCCTCTATCGTCGAGTATATCAAAATGTCATCGATGAAGACCATGACAAATCGATTGAGGTATGGCTGAAAGATCCTGTTCATGAGGCCCATGAACACCGCTAGAGCATTGGTTATGCCAAAAGGCATAACCAAGAACTCATTGTGGCTATACCGACATCTGAAGGTCGTCTTCTGCACGTCCTCGTCTCGAAATCTGAGCTGATGATAGCCTGACCTGAGGTCTATCTTTGAGAACCACCATGCTCCCTTGAGCTGATCGAAGAGGTCATCAATACTCGATAGTGGATACTTGTTCCTCACTATCACCTGGTTCAAGCGACGATATTCGACACACAGTCGCAAGCTCCCATCTGCCTTCTTGGCGAACAATATCGGGGAAGCCCAGGGTGAAACACTGGGTCAGATAAAACCCTTGCCCTACAAGTCCTCCAACTGTACCCGTAGCTCTCGAAGCATAGCGGGGGCCATCCGATATACTGGAGTCGATATCGGGGTTGTCCCGGGGTACAGGTCGATATGAAAGTCTACCTCTCTGCGAGGAGGTAGCCCTGGAACGTCGTCGGGAAAGACGTCCGCGTACTGATCCACCACTGTAGGAAAACTAGGACTCCGCACGTCAACATCTCCTAGGATGAGGCTATCCAACTGATGAGTGATGGGTTGTCCTCTCCTCTGCGGAAGTCAATCCTGTGCTGCGAAGGCTCCCTTCTCACCGGTGAAGGTGAACTTGCTCCTGTCGGTGCGTACACATTGCACCTTGCGCCTAATACAGTCAATCTGTGCATGGACTGTAGATAACCAATCCATGCCCAAGATGACATCGTAAGGCCTCGACGCTGCTACAAGAAGATCTCAGCCGAATCTCTTGCTTCCTAGAGTAAGCTCACACTGCTGTCATCAGTGTGTAATCGTCGAGTCTGCTCCCGTAGGAGTCTCTAGCCGTAAGGATCGAGCCAACGGCTCTGTCAGAATCTCCGAGCTCTGAACAAGGGCAGCGGCTATGAAAGAGTGACTCACCTCTGTGTCTATAAGAACTGCAGCAAGGGTGAAATAGACATAGATCGTACCTCGAATCATCTCGGGTGCGCCGTGGTCGTAGGCCTCCGCTGCCTGGAGCTGTGCCTGCCTCTGCCCGCCAGCTCCCTGTGGTCGGGGCAGGCCTCCTGGTGGTGGTGGTGGTAGAGCCTCAAAGCGTCGCCCACCACCTACTGCTCAGCCAGCTCCTCTACCTCGTCCGCCTCCTCCCTGCGGACCGCCACGGTCGACCCTCTGCCTCTGCCTGGGTGGCCCCTCCACCGTCTGCTGCTCCTCAGCGCGATGGGTCGGGCAGTCACGAGCCATGTGACCCTGTCTGACGCATGCGTAGCACTGCCTGCCTCTCGAAAGACTGGCTCCGCGCTGTGTGCCCCGCACTGCTGAGCCTTTGTCCTGAGGTCGTCTGCCGGAAGATCTGGTCTGCCTAGACCCATGAGTCATCTGTCGGCTACCTGCTGCTGAAGACTCCGCTACCTGCCGCCCTGCGGTAGGTCTCGCTGTGGACTCAGCAAGAAAGCTCTCGATCAGAAGGGCCCGCTCTAGTACTCCTGCCTGGGTTGGAATGCTGAGTGAGATCAGTGATGCCCTGATCTCGTGTCTCAATCCCTTCTCAAAGGTCCAGGCCCGGAATAACGGGTCACGTACCATGTCGGTCGAGTAGCGCGAGAGATTGGTGAATCTCGCCGAGTACTGGAAGGCCGTCAACCAGCCCTGCCGCAGCTGAAGAAGCTCCTGGATGCGCACCGGATGGAGGGTGGCTGGGACGAACTCTGAGTGGAAGAGGCCCTCAAAGTCTGTCTAGATGAGGAAGGCCTCATCGTGCACCTGGAGCATCAAACTCCACCATCGGTCTGCTGCCGCGTGCAGTAGGCTCGCAGCGAGGATCACCATGAGGTCTGTTGGTGTCCTCACTAGCCTGAAAACTCGTACAACTACCTCCATCCAGTCCTTGGCTTCCTGGGGGTCTGTCTCCCCGTGGAACCTGGGTGGTCGCTGGCGCTGGAACTCATGCAGTGCACTGAGGCGGCATGCATCATCAGCGGCTGGGGCTGGAAGCATCGGTGGCTCGGCGGGTAAAGGTACCGCCGGTGCCTCTGCTATCAAAGGGCCCTGTACCGAATCCTCGTCGCTCGGCGGGCTGTCGTCACGTACCACTCTCGGAACCCTAGCTGGCTGCCGTCGTGGGGCCATCCTGTAAAGAAACAGGTGTGCCACGGTCAGAACAGTATACCTGGTGAGCTGATATAAGTAATCACAAAGAAAAATTGAAACACACATGCAATCAATTTTTTCATGCATTAAGTCGGAAATCATAATTCAGGGTCCTGGTGTATGGATACGTCGGCCGCCACACCAACACTGGACTCCCTGGACTGATAACCACACCCAATACGCTAAACACTATTGCTTCACATAGAAGAAAGATCAGAGTCTGCGGTAGAACCGACCACCTCTGATACCAATCTTTGTCACGACCCGTCCTCGGGGCCCGTTCCGTGACTACCCCAAGCCCGCCTTCCATAGGCCAGGGGCTGGCGACTAGAACCAAGGCGTAAATACCAGTAAAAAGGGAAGGCATTGCCTTTGTAAAGTAAACAAGCACCACAGAGTAAGCAAGCGAAAAAGTGAACACTAAGTAAAAACTGGAACAAGCTGTACTGAAAGTACAGGGGGCCGGAAATACAAGCCCAACTGTAAAGTACAACTGAAAGGGGAAAAACAGCAACTGAAAAGTAAAGTCGCAACGTCGATATGTCCACTGGAAGTTCCACCTGAAGGGTGGGTACAGATAGCCTCCACTGCTCCTCGGGTCCACCTGACCGCTCCGAGTACGTCCCGCCCAGTGGTCCACCTCCAGGTACCGTTGTAACACCCGAGATTTTTATGAGTAATATTTTGTTTTTTATATATCATCAAAGGAATCTTTCACTACATACTAGCTTGGCTTACTTTACACACAATTGCGACCTTCCTCGATAGCTTGCGTCGTACGCAATACCGAGTTTCACTAAACAACGATATGCTATTAAAATATTATTAAAACTAGCCGTTATGAATAGTAATAACCACTTTTTGAAATTTTATAAATTTTATTTTTTAAAATGGACTTCATTTTTGGATTCGGAATACTGAAATTAGCCTAGGGTGAAATTTTGGTATTTTTCTGAAAACTTTCAATTTTTGATGAATAGTGAAACCACTAAGTGGTAGGTTAAAAACTGAATTTTTCATAAAACTTGATTTTACCGCTTCTGTGAATGGAATTTCGAAAATCCGACAGACACGGTTGATATCATTAAGTAAAATGTGGTTCAATGAGATAAAAATAATTTTTTGGTGAATAGTAACTTTTTACTTTTTTTACCGCGGTTAATAGTAAATAGGGTAACTAAGGGTAAATATGATATTACTATTACCCTAACACATGTCCTAATTCTATTAGATAAGTGTAATTCGACCAAAAACAACCTTATGAATAAAATATGACCATTTAGGCTCACTTGGGTTAGATTAGGACATATATTATTAATTTATTTAAAGAAGGGTTAAAATAGTTAAAATCAAAGTTTAATAAGTAAATTATTTTTAATATGTGGTTATAGATAAGATAAATTCGACTATAAATATTCATTAGAAATCTAAAAAGATTTCCTACATAATGGTATTTTATTTATAATTTTTAGACATTAAATAATTTAATTTATTTATGACACAATTATGATGCAGTAATTATCTTATTTATGAAATATTGACATAATTGATGTTATAAACACCAAAATAAATGTAATTTGAGACTTTTTATGAATTACACAAATTTTCTAGGTTACTATGATATATTAGTGTTGATTTAATCAACTTGGTTCGAACATATAATTCTGTTATGACTTTCACAAAAATCATATATCAAATAGTGTCAAAATTGACACAAAATAGTTTTTAAATCAAATATTATATTATTAATTGTTATTTTATTCCTAAAAATCTAAGGTTCGGCCAAATGACTTAGATAAGGATATATATATTAATAATAAACAATTTGGGGTTCTTTTGGCATGTTATATTAAGTGTATTAATCATATAGTGAAAGAAAAAAAAGACATGGTAAAAGTTAAATTATTTAACTTAGAGTTAAATCTAATTGATGAGGTTAAAATAATACCCTAAACTTGTCTAAATCCTATTGGTTAATAGGATTTCGACCCTTCCCCACTTTAGCTTCGAAATAAGACCCTTTGGAACCATTATAAACCGATTTTGACTTTAATATAAAATAATATTTTGAGATATTCCTAAGGTGCCCCTCTCCTCCCTTATAAAAGGGCACCTCCTCCCCCTCCTCCTCACACCAATTTGAGCACTCAAGCTCGGACAACCCCTGCCATTTTATACTCTCCACTTACCTAGAATAATCCTATAGGTCCTGGTCTTCTTCAAAGACCAATCTTAGTTCCCTAAGTGGAGGATTCAAAGAGGCGTTCCAAAGAAGAGGTAATATCCGTTACCGATCTTTTCAATTTCTTTCTTCTTCAACTTCTTCTCCTTTAGTTGTTTCATGATAAAGTAATAACATCAGTATTACTTACATCCTGATATGTTATTATAAATATTAAACAACCCTAATTCACCTTCTATCCATCCTACGGAAAAATGAAATCATCGCGCGTGCGTACGTACGGAATACCGTCTCGACGCCGTGGTGTAATCTATTTTCCACCATCACTTTACAAGGATGGGTATAATGGTGTAATGAGTAACTATTTATGATTATTATAAAGTAATATTGATACAGAAATAATATATATATATACTCCAATACAATTCCACGATCATAGGAACGATATCATCACTCGTGCGTACGTACGGAATACCGTCTCCACGATGTGAAGCGACTCGTTCTACATGATCATCATTACATAATAATTATATAAATGAATTGAATGAATAAATATGATATATGTTACACTAATACCATTTTGTATATAAGGTATCTATAACCTTAAAAGAAGAATAAGAATTTATTCGTCAAAACACGCATAAGAACAAAAGGCAATAAAGACCCGAGTAACAAGTAACAATGAAATATTACTAACAAGAAGCTAAGAATATGACCATATATGATATCATATCAATATGTATGATTCTGGAATAAGTCAATAACATTATTTAAACCATTATACAGGAGCTTCGGACACGTACAAAGCAAATCGGACCTAAGGTAAGGGAAAATACCACAATCTCATTTTTATCCGAGATTGTTTATTCGTAAGTATTTACTGGGGTGTATTTTATCATCCACATCCATGTTCCCTCAATATATAATATTGTTTCCATCCACTTACAATAGTTTAAATCCAATTTTACCCTTTGGTGAGTTTTTAGTAAAGAATATGAAAGGAATATTTTGTCGTTTTTTTCGTACGAGGTACTTTTTGACTTTTCCGACAAAGGTACAAAGAATGTTTTTTTTAACTTATACGGCATGTATGGATTTTTAAAACATTATTTCCAAGAAGATTACTTTACAAGTTTTCAAGTTTATTTTTAATCAACTTCTTTTATTTTAAAGTCGTATGACATGTTATGAAAGGAAAAAATGTTTTTTGAAGAAGAAAGGATATTTTCCTCAAGAATGGAGTTCAAGTGTTTTATCAAAATTATTTTCCATCTAAGATAATAAAGGGTTCTGTTTTTATCCCTATTATTACATTGATTTGATCATGTTGTGATTGAATTATTTTTATTAATTCCTTTATCTTGTATGAATTGTTTTATGATGTCATGATGTTTAAGATTCCAATTTGTATTACATGGGTTATGCAATGATGTATGATTTATGATTATGTGGCACACATAAGAAAGGATTCATTATAAGATGGGTGGGACCTATATCTCCCTTCAATGCATTGGGTAAAGATTTTATATCTCATGAGATAGACATGGCTGGAACGGAAGGTTATTTCGGTTCAGTGATACAGGACTGAAACGAGGAGTGAACTCGGTTCAGAAAGGGACTTTGTCCACTAAGATAGTCTTGGCAATGAGTCATGACTAACAAGAAATGATTTTCCATGATTATGTGTGCATGCCACAAAGTTTCAAGTTTTATGTTATGATTATGGGGATCTCATTTTCACTTCTATGATTTGTTCCATGTTAAGATATTATGATCTCTTTTGCAGGTTATGATTTTCAAAAAGATATGATATGATTTTTATTTCCTTTATTTTCCCTTGCTGAGCATTTGAGCTCGCCCTTTTATGTTTTCTTTTCCCCAGGTCAGGAAGATGGATATTAAGTAGAATATGCTAAAAGGGACCCTAGATATGATGAAATAAATGGGAGACACTGTAGAAGATTTATGAACCAGTTTTTTATGTTTCCCAGTTTCTAAAGACAATATACCTATACGGTCCTTTGTGGTTTTGTCATATGTTGTAATAAGTGTGCTTCAATTTTGAAGTATTAACAATGTATGTAAATTATGGGTCGTTATAGTTGGTATCAGAGGAAAGGTATAGTCAACCTTTGGAAACTAGGATGTGAAAGCCTTAGTAAGAACCCTAAGGATAAGTCTAAGCATAGAACACAATCTTAGTGTTTTAGAAATGTCCATGAATACCCTAGGATAAAACCTTAAGTGTGAAATTTTATTCTTGATTATGTGGTTTTCCTATTACAATTAGTGTTTCTCACACTATTTTTCTTGGTTTTAGTCAATGGCTGGAACCCGAAGGAACCGTGTTAATGCGGAATGCGATGGGCAATGAAATGATTGTCCCCCTGAGCAACCAAACGATATGGGAGCTGGAATGTAAAATCTTGTAGCCATGCTCACACAACTTTCTCAAGCTATGAATCATTCAGGACTTCCAAACGAGCAAAGGAAGGAGCAACATTCTGTTGAATCCTTCATGAGGCAGCGTCCACCTTCTTTCAGTGGGTCTACTGATCCATTAGTTGCTGAACAATGGATTAGTACTACTGAAAAGATATTTTCAGTTCTTCAATGTTATGAACATGATAAAGTCATCCTAGCAGTGTATCGTTTGGAAGGAGATGCTGATCAATGGTGGAATCTTACTAAGAATACGAGGCAAAGGGATGAAATTGAGTCTATGGAATGGGACGAGTTCAAGAACTTATTTTTCAATAAGTACTTCCCTCGTATTCTCCGAACAAAGATGGAGAAAGAGTTTCTTGAACTGAAGTAAAGTGATGATGAATCTGTTGGTACCTATGAATCAAATTTTACAAGACTTGCAAGGTATGCTTCTGGTATTATTATCCAACCTGAGAGTAAGATCGATCGATTCTTTAGTGGCTTAAAACCAAGTCTTCGAAGGGCGTTAGCCATAAGGGACTTCAATAGCTACGAGGAAATCGTTCGATGTGCTCTCAAAGTCGAGATGGAGATTGGAGTAACCCATCAGTCACATGGGTTTGATAAGAAGAGGAAGATGGAATTCAAAGGAAAATATAAAGAGCACACTGAAAAGAAGATGAACTTTCCCTTATGCTCAAAGTGTGGAAAGAAACATGGAGGGAGTTGTCTTAAAGGGACAAGTAAATGTTTTAAATGTGGAAAGGAAGGTCATCGGGCATTTGAATGCCGCGATAATGGGAAGAAGATGTCAAATGATGCAAACAAAGGAAGGGATACACAGAATGAACCTACTACACTTCAATGTTTCAAGTGCAAGGAGATGGGGCATTATGCCAATCAATGCCCACATCCAAGGGTTGATGATGATGGTCGACGTCAACAAAATCTTAAGGCTAAAGACAAAGGAAAGTCACATGCAATTTCTATCAGCGATGTGGAGTACGATAACGAAGTGGTGAAAGGTACACTTACCATCCACTATAAAGTAGCAAATGTTTTATTTGATTCTGGATCCACCCACTATTTTATTTCTGAAAAATTTTCTAAGGGTATCACCGTACTACCTCAACAATTAGATGTTGAGTTAGCTGTGACAACACCTAATGGCACAACAGTCGCATCAAAATTTTATAATTCTTCTCCGATCGAAGTTTGTGGGAAAGTGATTCCTGCAAATCTTGTGATCCTTCCTTTAGTGGAATTTGATGTGATTCTTGGCATGGATTGGCTTTCTCTACATGGAGCTCATATCAATTTCCAAAGAAGGGAAGTCACATTTCATATTCCAGATCAATCTACGATCGTCTATCAATGCAAGGATGAACATAACCTTCCAGTGGAAATTTCTTCCATCTTATGGGTATTTATTCCACTAAATGAAGGTTATTTATCTCAAATGGTTGGTGAGAAACTCACAATTAAGAATATTCCCATTGTACGGGAGTTTGATGATGTATTTCCAGAGGAATTACCGGGTCTTCCACCAAATCGTGAAGTTGAGTTTTCAATAGAACTCGTACGGGGCACTTTGCCAATTTCAAAGACACCTTATAGAATGGCCCCAATTGAGTTGCAGGAATTGAAGAAGAAACTCCAAGAGAATCTTGATAAGGGATTCATACGCCCTAGTGCGTCACCTTGGGGAGAACCTGTTCTATTTGTTAAGAAGAAAGATGGATCAATGATACTCTTCATTTATTATCGAGAACTTAACAATATCACTATCAAGAACAAATATCCTCTCCCACGCATTGATGACTTATTTGACCAACTACGCGGAGCTCAATACTTTTCCAAGATTGATCTTCGTTCAGGGTATCATCAATTAAGGGTCAAAAGGGAGGATATACCAAAGACGGCTTTCCGTACAAGGTATGGACACTATGAATTTATAGTGATTCCATTTGGTCTTACTAATGCCCCTGCTATCTTCATGGATCTAATGAATAGAGTCTTTAGAGACTATCTTGATCAATTTGTGGTAGTCTTTATAGACGATATTCTTTTCTATTCAAAGAGCAAGGAAGAGCATGAATATCACTTGAGAATTATATTGAAGACCCTGAGAAAGGAGAAGCTTTATTCCAAATTTACCAAGTGTGAATTTTGGCATCAAAAAGTTGAATTTTTGGGTCGCATAATCTCAAAAGAGGGGATATCTGTGGATCCAGCAAAAACAGAGGTTATCGAAAGATGGTCAAGACCAACAATAGTAACTGAGATCCGAAGTTTTCTTGGTTTGGCTGGATATTATCGACGTTTTGTAAAGGATTTTTCACGATTATCTAATCCACTCACCAAGTTGACTCGGAAAGGAGTTAAGTTTGTTTGGACAGAGGAATGTGAAGAGAATTTCAAGGAGTTGAAAAGAAGTTTATACAGTGCACCTGTGCTCACACTGCCTTGTAGTGGAGAAAGGTTTGTGATCTACAGTGATGCATCCAAGAAGGGATTGGGGTGTGTTCTTATGCAAAATGATATGGTGATAGCTTATGCCTCACGACAGTTGAAAATCCATGAGCAAAATTACCCAACTCATGATTTGGAGTTGGCTGCGGTAATCTTTGCATTAAAGATTTGGAGGCATTACCTTTATGGTGAAAGGTGTGATATTTATACTGATCATAAAAGTTTAAAGTATATTTTCACACAAAAGGAGTTGAATATGCGTCAAAGAAGATGGTTGGAGCTGATTAAGGATTACGACTGCTCAATCCATTACCACCCTGGGAAAGCAAACAAGGTGGCAGATGCATTAAGTCGACAAGACCATGCTAGTTTATCCATGATGAGGATCACAAAGGATCCAATATTTATGGATTTACAAAGGATGGATCTTGGAATTATAATGGAAGGGGAAAAATCTTATCTTTCTCAAATGAATGTTCAACCATCTATACATGCGAAGATTAAGGAGGCACAGAAAGAAGATGTCGAGTTACAAAAGAAGGTGAGAAATGTTCCTGAATTCAACCTTGATTGTGATGGGATAATAAAGTTCAGGAATCAGGTTTGTGTTCCTCCCATCCCCGAATTAAAGAAGGAGCTGCTGGATGAGGCTCATAGTTCATCATTCTCTATTCATCCTGGAAGCACGAAGATGTATAGAGACCTGAAAGAGTACTTCTGGTGGGATGGCATGAAAAGAGATGTTGCTGAATATATCTCTCGATGCTTGGTTTGTCAACAAGTTAAAGCTGAGAGACAGAAGTCTAAGGGGATGTTACAACCATTACCCATACCCGAATGGAAATGGGAAAACATCACTATGGACTTTGTCACAGGACTTCCTAAAACATCCAAAGGCAATAATTCTATTTGGGTCATAGTTGATCGTCTTACAAATTCTGCACACTTCATTGTTATTAGAGAGGATTTCTCTCTAGATCAGCTTGCCAGGATATATGTAAAGGAAGTGGTAAGATTTCATGGAGTACCACTTTCTATTATATCTGATCGGGATCCGAGATTTACCTCGAAGTTTTGGCGAAGTCTTCAGCATACTCTGGATACAGAGTTGAGTTTCAGCACTGCTTATCATCCCCAGACAGACGGTCAGTCTGAGAGAACAATTCAAACCCTAGAAGATATGTTGAGAGCTTGCTCTATGGATTTCAAAGGAGGTTGGGATCAACACCTACCTTTGGTGGAATTTTCTTATAATAATAGCTTTCACTCCAGTATTCAGATGGCTCCTTATGAAGCTCTCTATGGAAAGAAATGCAGGACTCCAACTTGCTAGGATGAAGTTGGGGAAAGAAAGCTGTTAGGACCTGATCTCGTTGATGAAATGGAAGAAAAGGTTAGATCTATTCAACAACACATAAGAGCAGCTCAGAGTCGACAGAAAAGTTATGCCGAAAACCGAAGAAAAGACCTAGAGTTTGAAGTGGGTGATAAAGTGTTCTTACGAATATCTCCCTGGAAGAGGGTTATGAGATTTGGAAAGAAGGGGAAGTTGAGCCCTAGATATATCGGTCCTTTCGAAATACTGGATCGTGTTGGGAAGGTAGCTTACCGATTGGCGCTTCCACCGAATCTCTCTCAAGTTCACGATGTGTTCCATGTATCTCTTCTGAGAAAGTACATACCTGATCCTTCACATGTACTCAGCTCAGAAGTTGTACCACTGGAGCAAGATCTTTCTTATGAAGAACAGCCGATAGAGATTCTGGATCATAGCGAAAAAGTCCTACGAAACAAGACCACTCGCTTGGTTAAAGTTTTATGGAGGAACCACCAACTTGAAGAAGCTACATGGGAGCTTGAGGATATGATGAGGGAGAAGTATCCTCATCTGTTTGTTACAAAGTGACGAATTTTGAGGGCGAAATTCTTTTTAAGGGGGGTAGAATGTAACACCCGAGATTTTTATGAGTAATATTTTGTTTTTTATATATCATCAAAGTAATCTTTCACTACATACTAGCTTGGCTTACTTTACATGCAATCGCGACCTTCCTCGATAGCTTGCGTCGTACGCAATACCGAGTTTCACTAAACAACGATATGCTATTAAAATATTATTAAAACTAGCCGTTATGAATAGTAATAACCACTTTTTGAAATTTTATAAATTTTATTTTTTAAAATGGACTTCATTTTTGGATTTGGAATACCGAAATTATCCTAGGGTGAAATTTTGGTATTTTTCTGAAAACATTCAATTTTTGATGAATAGTGAAACCACTAAGTGGTAGGTTAAAAACTGAATTTTGCATAAAACTTAATTTTACCGCTTCTGTGAATGGAATTTCGAAAATCTGACAGACACGGTTGATATCAGTAAGTAAAATGTGGTTCAATGAGATAAAAATAATTTTTTGGTGAATAGTAACTTTTTACTTTTTTTTACCGCGGTTAATAGTTAATAGGGTAACTAAGGGTAAATATGATATTACTATTACCCTAACACATGTCCTAATTCTATTGGATATGTGTTATTCGACCAAAAACAACCTTATGAATAAAATATGACCATTTAGGCCCACTTGGGTTAGATTAGGACATATATTATTAATTTATTTAAAGAAGGGTTAAAATAGTTAAAATCAATGTTTAATAAGTAAATTATTTTTAATATGGGGTTATAGATAAGATAAATTCGACTATAAATATTCATTAGAAATATAAAAATATTTCCTACATAATGGTATTTTATTTATAATTTTTAGACATTAAATAATTTAATTTATTTATGACACAATTATGATGCAGTAATTATCTTATTTATGAAATATTGACATAATTTATGTTATAAACACCAAAATAAATGTAATTTGATACTTTTTATGAATTACACAAATTTTCTAGGTTACTATGATATATTAGTGTTGATTTAATCAACTTGGTTTGAACATATAATTTTGTTATGACTTTCACAAAAATCATATATCAAATAGTGTCAAAATTGACACAAAATAGTTTTTAAATAAAATATTATATTATTAATTGTTATTTTATTCCTAAAAATCTAAGGTTCGGCCAAATGACTTATATAAGGATATATATATTAATAATAAACAATTTGGGGTTCGTTTGGCATGTTATAGTAAGTGTATTAACCATATAGTGAAAGAAAACAAAAAGACATGGTAAAAGTTAAATTATTTAACTTAGAGTTAAATCTAATTGATAAGGTTAAAATAATACCCTAAACTTGTCTAAATCCTATTTGTTGATATTATTTCGACCCTTCCCCACTTTAGCTTTGAAATAAGACCCTTTGGAACCATTATAAACCGATTTTGACTTTAATATAAAATAATATTTTGAGATATTCCTAAGGTGCCACTCTCCTCCCTTATAAAAGGGCACCTCCTCCCCCTCCTCCTCACACCAATTTGAGCACTCAAGCTCAGACAACCCATGACATTTTCTCCTCTCCACTTCCTTAGAATAATCCTAGAGGTCCTGGTCTTCTTCAAAGACCAATCTTAGTTCCCTAAGTGGAGGATTCAAAGAGGCGTTCCAAAGAAGAGGTAATATCTGTTACCGATCTTTTCAATTTCTTTCTTCTTCAACTTCTTCTCCTTTAGTTGTTTCATGATAAATTAATAACATCAGTATTAATTAAATACTGATATGTTATTATAAATATGAAATTGCCCTAATTCACCTTCTATCCATCCTACGGAAAAATGAAATCACCGCGCGTGCGTACGTACGGAATACCGTCTCCACGCCGTGGTGTAATCTATTTTCCACCATCACTTTACAAGGATGGGTATAATGGTGTAATGAGTAACTATTTATGATTATTATAAAGTAATATTGATACTGAAATAATATATATATATACTCCAATACAATTCCACGATCATAGGAACGATATCATCACTCGTGCGTACGTACGGAATACCGTCTCCACGATGTGAAGCGACTCGTTCTACATGATCATAATTACATAATAATTATATAAATGAATTGAATGAATAAATATGATATATGTTACACTAATACCATTCTGGATATAAGGTATCTATAACCTTAAAAGAATAATAAGAATTTATTCGGCAAAACACGCATAAGAACAAAAGGCAATAAAGACCCGAGTAACAAGTAACAATGAAATATTACTAACAAGAAGCTAAGAATATGACCATATATGATATCATATCAATATGTATGATTATGTAATAAGTCAATAACATTATTTAAACCATTATACAGGAGCTTCGGACACGTACAAAGCAAATCGGACCTAAGGTAAGGGAAAATACCACAATCTCATTTTTATCCGAGATTGTTTATTCGTAAGTATTTACTGGGGTGTATTTTATCATCCACATCCATGTTCCCTCAATATGTAATATTGTTTCCATCCACTTACAATAGTTTAAATACAATTTTACCCTTCGGTGAGTTTTTAGTAAAGAATATGAAAGGAATCTTTTGTCGTTTTTTTCGTACGAGGTACTTTTTGACTTTTCCGACAAAGGTATGAAGAATGTTTTTTTTAACTTATACGGCATGTATGGATTTTTAAAACATTATTTCCAAGAAGATTCCTTTACAAGTTTTCAAGTTTATTTTTAATCAACTTCTTTTATTTTAAAGTCGTATGACATGTTATGAAAGGAAAAAATGTTTTTTGAAGAAGAAAGGATATTTTCCTCAAGAATGGAGTTCAAGTGTTTTATCAAAATTATTTTCCATCTAAGATAATAAAGGGTTTTGTTTTTATCCCTATTATTACATTGATTTTATCATGTTGTGATTGAATTATTTTTATGAATTCCTTTATCTTGTATGAATTGTTTTATGATGTCATGATGTTTAAGATTCCAATTTGTATTACATGGGTTATGCAATGATGTATGATTTATGATTATGTGGAAAACATAAGAAAGGATTCATTATAAGATGGGTGGGACCTATATCTCCCTCCAATGCATTGGGTAAAGATTTTATATCTCATGAGATAGACATGGCTGGAACGGAAGGTTATTTCGGTTCACTGATACAGGACTGAAACGAGGAGTGAACTCGGTTCAGAAAGGGACTTTGTCCACTAAGATAGTCTTGGCAATGAGTCATGGATAACAAGAAAGGATTTTCCATGATTATGTGTGCATGCCACAAAGTTTCAAGTTTTATGTTATGATTATGGGGATCTCATTTTCACTTCTATGATTTGTTCCATGTTAAGATATTATGATATCTTTTGTAGGTTATGATTTTCAAAAAGATATGATATGATTTTTATTTCCTTTATTTTCCCTTGCTGAGCATTTGAGCTCACCCTTTTATGTTTTATTTTCCCCAGGTCAGGAAGATGGATATTAAGTAGAATATGCTAAAAGGGGCCCTAGATATGATGAAATAAATGGGAGACACTGTAGAAGATTTATGAACCATTTGTTTATGTTTCCCAGTTTCTAAAGACACTATACCTATACGGTCCTTTGTGGTTTTGTCATATGTTGTAATAAGTGTGCTTCAATTTTGAAGTATTAACAATGTATGTAAAGTATGGGTCGTTATAACCGTCCTACTCCGCAAGCCTCCACCACGATCAGTGCTGTCCTTCGTCTGCAACCAACACAACGTAGTGTGGGCATAGCCCGTGCAGGGGTGAGTATAAGCTACTCAGTAGGGACCCCGAGACCCCCGAAGGTCTCCCAGAATCCACAAAGGATAATCCAAAAAGGAAAGATACAATCACGAAGTAACATCTGACACGGCTTAGGTATATGCCCATACATACACCAAAGTCATCAATTCTCGCTCGGCTCCAACATTCGAGATCAAGTACAACCCAGTCCGCACAGGAAAGCAAAACGTAAAATCCACACAGGATAGCTCAACACAATCCACAAAGGAAAGTAAAACGTAAATCCACACAGGATAGCTCAACGCAATCCACAAAGGAAAGTAAAACAGAGTTTCAGCTCACACAGGTATACTTCTTCGAATGACAATAGAGATGATCACTGATCTATCTAAGTCGTCGGACCCACAAAGGATCGATAGGTACTAACCCCCACAAAGACCCACACAGGATCGGGCCCACACAGGACCTATAGGCGCTGGCTCACACAAAACCGCTGAGCGCTGACCCACACAGGATCGGACCCACACAGGATCGGTAGCGCTGACCCACAAAGGATCGCTGAGTGTTGTAGTCGTCGTCGTCGAATCCACTGAGGATCTCTGCACAGTCTTCGTCGTCACAGTAGCAGTCTTAGCCATCTCTAGGGTTCCCGCACACAGCAAGCTCATTCGGGAGGGTCTGCTCCATGAGCCGAGAGGCTGATACATCAATTGACACATAGTCCAGAGTTGATGTATCCAAAAGTTCTGTATCATCAATAGGAACTCAATGTCGCAGACGGCGCGTCAATCGGACGCCCGGTCTGAGAGTTATTGGCTTTTTCGTCCCAGGGGCCAGGTTGGTTTTTAAGGAAAAACCAACATGACCATACTCCACCTGCATCCAAACCTTGGGTGGAGTATTCCAAAAGATCCGTCTCACAAAGAGGAAAACAACAAAGTCGACGGCACATCAAACGGATGTCCGAAGCTCAAGATATGAGTGTTTCCGCTCCAAGGGCCCGGTTGGTTTCGTGTACGAACCAACCCGGCCGAACCCAAAGTATTCTGAAACCTTGAGTGTGATATATTTGAACGACCGTCTCGATCCAAGGATCGCATCGCCGCTGACGGCGCATCGTTCGGAGGCCCGTAGCTCAAGTTATGAGCGAAAGACCGAAAACGTCCGGAGACGGGGGGTCTGGGCCCGGACTGACCCGGCCAAACCCCCCCTAGGTCGGCCCGAACCGGGTCGACCCGACCCGGGTCCAGGTCCAACCCGGTTGGGCGCGACCCGGCCCGACCAGGGCGCGACCCGGCCGGTCGGGTCGGCCCGGCTCGGCTCGGCCGAGCGGCCGAGCGAGGGAGCCGCGGGGCGCTGCCCCCGCGGGATGAAGGTGTCGCGGCCCCGCGTGGGGCCGCGCTGGATCAGCGGACGTGGAAAAGCCGCATCCCGTGTGTGCCGGACCCACGCGGCCGCGGGTCCGCTGGCCGCCGCCGCCGCGGCTTCAGCCACGGCGGCCCTGTTTGGCAGCGCGTCGGGGCGCCGCCGGCGACCCGCGCCGCCGGTGGGTTCCGCGGGCCACCGGAGTTGCTCTGGTGGTCTGATTTCGTTTCCGTCTGCGCCGTAGCTCCTCCCGGGTCCCATACTTCACTGCGGAAACAACAAATCACCTCTGCGGCATTTTTTGTAGTCGCCCGCCAATCCGCACATCAACGAAGAAATGCAGAGGGTTGTCGGGTCGTGTTTGTTTGGCCCGCACCCTCCGCGTTAGGTGATTACAATCGGGAATAAAATATTCAACACACGAATAACAAGAAAGGCACAATTTTAATAGAATTAAAATTGAACTTGATCCAGGTTCTTTGTTTTTAAAAGAAACAATCACGGGAATTAAAGATTGTTCTCAAATAAAAAAATCCCTACCTCGCCGTAGTCGTCGAGCGCGCGTTCTTCGCGGAATTGATCGCCATGGAAGGAGGTGATCGTCGCGTCGCAGAAGGGCATCGCATCGTCGCGGAAGAGCGTCGCATCATCGCGGAAGGGCATCGCGTCATCGAACTCCAAGGTTCAAGAACATGTAGATTTAATTATATTAATTAAATCCATGATGTTGTTATAACCCACAAGAGATTTAAAAGAAGAAACCCGAAATCTCCTACGTCAAGAAGTTGGTGATCGGAGATCGTTGCGAGGAAGAACGCCTCGGAAGAAGCGTCGTCAATCTCTGAGGGTGACGGCGTTCTTCGCGTTCTTCGCGAAGGAGGATGAAGGCACAAGATTTCTGTCAAAAGCCTCTCAACGAGCAATCCTCAAGAAGTTGTGCGTTGGTCTTGTTTTATTATTACGCCAACGGATTGTAAACAGGTTAAGAAACGATTAAATTAATTCATAGAATTAATTCACGAAGTTAACCGCCCAATTAATTGGTGTGTTAAGAATTTAAGAAAACGCGCCAGTTGACTTTCATAATGACGGGTTTTCGCGGGGGCGTTACTTAGCGGAAAAGAAACGGTGGGGATCGTGTGGGCCCCACCTCACAAATATCCTACCAAGAGGGTAGGATATTTTTGGATAGCACCCTATCCGCTTCAACTCAGCTTAAGAAGCTTAAAGTGGATTTTAAGTGGCTTTAGGTGAAATAAAATAAAGTTTGTCATACCAATTATTTTATTTCCTAACTTTAAGCCCAAAAATTAAAAACTACACCCGAGCAAACGCAACTCCGGAAGAGGCGTTTCTAAGCAAAATATTGCCGCTGCGATTCCATCGGTGCCCTCAGAATTCGATTCCGAGCACCGGTTCAAAAGTTAGAAAAACCTGCTCGTCCGTTCACTGAATGTACTCGAGCCAAACTTCGTAAAATGATTCCGGGCACACCGGGCCTCGGAATCAAGTGCCGTTAGAAACTGCGTTCTTGTAAAAATCCAAAGAAAATTAAGAAAAAAAAATTCCTTGAATTTTTTTGGTCTTTACAATCTTATCCATGTTAAGCTTCATAACCATGTTTTGTATCATAACAACTATATGCATTATAATCATGAAAAGCATCATGACCATATTATTAATCGTACTCATGTAATGCATTGTAATCTTATCTTAATTCAATAACAATTACATGTTTCCCATAATTATTGTTTCATACCTTTTCACTTACTATTTTCTAACCTAAAACGATGTTGTTGAGTTGGATATTTACCAATAAAAATGACATCATGTATTTTGTTTGTTTTGACCGTCGTAATTCCAGGTGTCCAAGTCCCTCAATGTTTTTTAGAGAAATATGATTGTTGGAGGAAATATGATTGTTCGAACATGGGGCCTATAAATAGGAGTTCATTTGAACTGGGATACATAAATTTTTATTCTATCAAGTTCTAAATAGAGATAGTGTGACTTTTCTCTTGCTTCGTATGAAATACTTGAAGATACAAGAAGTGAATCGATTGTTCCAAGTTCTTGTATTTCTATAAGTGATTTGTTTTTATTTGTGTGACTAATCATTGTGATAGTGATCGAGGGATTTTGGGGATAGGAATACGTGATATCGATCATCATATCGAGGGCTTTCAATTTTTTGAAATACAGAGGTCCAGATTACCTTCTTAATCGAGGACTCTCAGGGATAGGAAGACAGTCGTGTTGATCATCATATCGAGGTCTTTCCAAGTTGATGGTAAGAAATACCTTTTATCCTAAGTGAAAGGATACCCTACTCTTTGGGATAAAATAATTCTAATACCTTTACTTTCCACTTCTATTTCTAATAGAAAGGTAATCACCTTGTTTCTTATTTCTATTCATATTAATTTCTATTGTAACTGTTTCAATTATGATTCTTTCATTACATATTATATTAATAGATTATATATGTTGTATGGTATAATTATTTATATTTTTATTACTCTGATCATTGTATTTAATTCAAATACCATTTTTTTCATTACTAGTGGTTTTACAACATATTATATCCATCGGATCGAAGGCCTGAATGGTCAATTGTATTGGTTGTGAGTTGTATTAGTTTATGACCTCTTAAACTAATTTCTTTATTAAGTGTTTAAATACAATGTTTTTAAACCTATAATTCACCTCCCCCCATTATTGTGCCATCTAATATACATATACATCCATATTACGATCCAACATCATTTACTTTATTTATTTCAATACGATAAGAAAATGGAAACAACGTTCATGCATATGTATGGCCTAATGTCTCCATGAATGGTGTATTCCATTTTATATTTATATATTTTATATATTATTATAAATACCTATATACTTAATATATATGATATTTATATATATGAAAAAAAAGTATTTATTACCCAAAATGTAACTTTAACATGAAATTGTTAATAAACGAGTAATATAGAGTCATAATAAAATCATATATGGTACTATATATAATAATATTGTTATTTTTTAGATGCATAATAAACTTAGATTTATTATACATGAGGTTAAAATGTGTACAATGAAATTAAATACTTAAGGTAAGGGTTTTCTTGTCTCACTTTTATTTTTATGAGATATATGCTATATTCACCACGTATTCTTGTTTTGTGGTGTATATACTTACCTATGAAATGTTTTATCATGAATTTAATTTATTTAATGATATTAAAAGTTTCAATTTATATTATTCTTTCACTTATCTCATGATTCTAGAGTTACTCAAGTATTAAGAGGATTTCTAGTCTCACTTTTATTTTTGTGAGACTTATTCCATATTCATCACTCGTTTATTTTTTACAGTGTATATACTTTTCATGAATATATTCTATAATTATTATCCTTAAATTTATGGATATTTACATATCCATTTTATTATCTCTATTTCATGGGGTTTATGGTTCAAAAATTACCAAATTGGTAAAGTAATTTTATCCCAATTTTCCTTCTTTGAGACACATATTATATTATGCACCTATATTCTTGTATATGGTGTATATACTACCATTTGACATGTTGTATCATCAATATCCTTATTTTAATTATATTTTAAGATTAATTTAATTATATTTTTTCATATGTATTATGATTCAAATTTAACAAAGTGGTAAGACTTTATTGCTACAATCTCATCGTTTATCAGGATTGTTTTTTATTATACTTCTGTTGATGAAATATTATGATCCATATATTATGAAATCTCATGAATTTTCTTTTCATATAGTTATTAATTATATCTTCATGTATTGGCACCATTTTTTCCACTCTTTGTTACTTAATATGATTAAGAAAAAAAATTTAAGAAAATCTGACTTTGTCTCTCTCTTCGGTTGGAAATATGTTTTATTCAAAAACCATGTTTTCTAAAAATGTATTAAAAAATATTTTTAAATTATATTTTAAGAACATTTTCAAGGAAAATGATTTAAAAAAATATGTTTTAAAGTGTTGAAAATGTTTCTCAAATCTTCCTTTATAAGTTTTCAAGGTTGTTTTCAAAGAAAATGGTTCTCAAAATGTTTTATGTTTTAAAAAAATAAAATAGGAAATCATATTTCCCTTAAGAAATGTTTTAAATGATTTTTAAAGAATAATTTATAAGTTTTCAAAGTGGTTTTTTAAAGGAAAGGATTTTTAAAGTTTTTTAAGTTTTAAAAATTGATTTACAAAGAAATATTATTTCCTTTAAGAAATTCTCCATGCGATCTTTCAAAATCCTCCTCCATATAAGATGACATCCTTTGATATATTTTATGATTTATTGGTAATATAATCCAAGTAAACTATTATTATTATTTATTTTAATGGTTAATTTTTATTATGACAAGTTTCTTATAAAACCTGTTTCTCTTCCACGGGTTATACCATGATAAAATGCTTAAGAAACTCACTTCCTTTCACAGGTTATTCTATGATTAAGTGATTGTGAACATTATCCTTCTTCCATAAATTATGATAGAATGAAGTGTTTATAATTCCTATTTCATTTCATGGGTTATGATATTATGAATTTTTATGATCTTTTGGCACACATATGTATGATTTCATTATGTGATAGGTGGGACCTATATCTCCCTCCAATGCATTAGGTAATGATGGATGACTCATCAGTATATATGTTATGTGTGAACATGGTTAAATGTCCACAATGTTATGAGTGAACCTTATTATGTGTTCAAAATTTTATATATGATCCTAATTACATTTTCACAATGTTATGCATGGACCTAGTTACATGTCTATAAGTTTATTCATGAACATGATTGCATGTTCACAATGTTATGTGTGAACCCGATTACATGTTCATATTTTTATGAATGTACCTAGTTTCATATTCATATGTTTATTAATGAACCTTATTACATGTTCACGATGTTATTCTTGAACTTGATTACATGTTCAGAATGTTATGCATGGACCTGGTTGCATGTCTATAAGATTGTGTGAGGGATTGATTTCATGTCCTTAACTTAATGAGTGAACTTGTTTCTATTTAAACATGTTCAAAATGTTATTATTTGATGTGTATTCAATAATTCTATATCTTATTCCAATGTTATTCTCTCATGACTCGTTTTCTTTGATTTCCTTATGATTCATGTCTTATGAACTACCAATATTTATGCCATACCTCTTGATTATGATCATTGAAATGTAGGGTATGGTCTTATAAAATTATGATCATGTTCTCATGCCATTATGATCATTTTATTCTTACATATATCCCTGGTTTACCATTACTAAGTATATAAGAGCACCCATTTCTTATGTTTCCTTTCCCTAGGTTATAAATAAAGGTTTTAAGTAAGAGTGCTAAATGGGAAGATCTTCATGGGAAGTATTTAATATCTTTCACCAAGTTAGAAGATTATGTTCCAAGTTTCCAAATACACTAAAATATTATGGTCCTTGGGCATGTACTTATTTAATTTGTTTAATATTCATCTAAAATGATGTAATATCCATTTATGTTAAGTCTGAGTCTCTATATTTAGTATCAAACTAAAGTTTTAGTCAACCTTTGGAAACTAGGATGAGAAAAAATTAGTGAGATCCCTAGGTATATTTCTAAGTACATGTATAGGGATGTATCTAAGTATAATCCTAAGGTGTCATATATTTAAAAGTAGGTGCCATGATTTAGGAATTCTATAAGTAATTTTTTATGATTTTTTGGTTTTCTGCTATGATAAGTGTTTCTCGTACTATGATTTCTAGTCTTAATCAATAGTGGGGATTAAAAGGAACTGGGTTAACATTGAATGTTTTAGATGTGGAAATTATGGGAATTATAAAAATCAATTTACTAAGTTGAAATATCATGATGATAATCAGAAAGGTGGTATGAGTATTAGTTATACTACTAAATATAAAGATACCAAAAATGACATGTGAAAGGTATGGGATGTTCCAACAATATTGTTCACATTAAACATAAGAATCATGATGAGATTGAGGTTGAGGAACCTTAATATGTGATTAATATTTCATATTATAGGAAATGGGTATTATGTAATAATAATATGATGATTCCTGAGTAATGGTTTAATAATAAATTTGGATGATTAAAGTGTATATGTTTTCGAATTCAAATATTATGTTATACTAATCATGAAATATATAAGTATTTTCAATATATGTTTTTCATTAAGGATTTAAAAGGATGTGTTGAATGGTGTTGATGACTTAGAAAACTGATTTAATATAAAGGTGATATTTTGATTAACGGGAGGTAACCCTTAATGTGTTCCTGATGTTGATAAAATTATGTTTAGCATGGATAAAGAGATTATTAATATGGATAAAAAAATTGGATAGTACTCATGGAATTGATTATTGTTTTATTGACAAAGTGGTCTATGTTATCATTGATGAATTATAAAAAAAATTTGGATTTAAGGAATATATCAAGTAATCTATGGAATAATAAATCATCCATGTTTTCAATAAGGTTTAATGATAATTTAGGTTATTACCATGCTTCAAGAGGAAACACAATAAAGGTATTCACATGTTTGGTATGTGACAACCAAGATATACTTTATGATATATGGGGATTCAATGTTAAGATGATTTTGAGAAATTTAGTGACCTTCTTTCTAAAGTTTTGTATTTTTATATTTTGGAAGGGTTACAAGGTTAACTATTTATGGAATGGTTTAAGTTAAACTTCATATAAGGTTTTAGATATTAAAGTATTATCTTTCCATATGAGGATTTATACATATTGGATAAACCGTGATAACCATTTTTCTATGGTGTTAAATAAATACAAATGTAATGACTTGTCAATATATTTATGGATCTCATGATCTGTTAGTTATTCCAGAATGAAAAATTAACCTTCATTCCCTAGAGTGAGATATCAAGTGGGAATTGATCAAGGCACAAGAAAAGGGTGAGATTGTGCATATATAATGAAATTAAATCAAGTAATTATATCTTCTTGTGAAAAATTATTCAACTATAGAAAAATGATATTGAAAAATATTTATCCTAATACATTCATTTCTATTGAACTGATAGTCATATAAATCATCACGGATTTATGGTTTTGAGGCCCTTAACTTTCTATTGATCATTCACTTGATTATGATCAATGATCTTTATCACTCTCTATAATTATTGATACTTTTATTCCAATTATAATATTCACTTCCCACCTATTTTATCCAATGTGGAAACCTAGTTATGAATTGCTTTGGGGAACCATTATGGTTCTAACTTCCCAAGGAAAGAAACTTTCAAGTGTTACACATTTTATAACCTAGATTAATTTAAAGGGTGAAATTCATTTTAATGGGGGTATAATGTAACACCCAAAGTTTTTTTGAAATATTATTTTTAATTAATTTAATTTTTTGATATTTTAAATTTCACACCACACTGAATATAGCTTGTGTTATATAAAAGCGATAATTTATTCGTGCAACATCAAGTTGATCTTGCACTAAAATAAACACTTATATTATCTTTTGTTACATGAAACACTATGTTTTACTTTTATTACACATAATGTTGAGTTCCTTTGATAACTTTTGTGAAACTCAATTCCTATCTTTATAAAACTACAATGTACTATTAATATTATTATTAAAATATTATTATAGTTGTCTCCTAGATATTGGAATGGAGGTTATGAATAATATTAATTAAATTCTAAAAATATTGTTTACATGCGTATATAAGAATAATTATTTGGTGACCAGTTAACTAGAAATGAAATTAAAACCATTTTGAAAATATAGGAAATTTTTTTGCTGGAAAACTATATTTATGCAATCAAATACATTTTACCCCAATATATTAATTAAACCAATTTTTATAAATTATTTTAATGAAATATATATATATATATATATTATATTCATTAAACTATTTAATGTTCATATTATGTGTTTTCTATACAAGAGATAATAATAAATCTAATTTTATGCATAATGATATATATTTTTTCTAAAAGGTAATTTTACTGCCTTTTAATGGAGAAACTATTTTAAATATAATTTATGACACTTTTATAAATTTTATTTGAAAAAATAAACTTAATTTTTTAAAATGGAATATAAAATTTTACTTTGGGTCACTTTTTGGTATTTTCTGAGAAGTTTCATTTTTTGATGAATAGTGAAAAACAGTGAATTTTAATTGAAAACTGCATTTTCTTCTAATTTATTTATATAGTTAAATTATATTTTAAATTGTTTTTAAAGTATATTTATACCAATTATACATATATAAATAAAAAATAGGTCATGTTAATCAATTTATCATTAAAATTGGATATAAAAACATTTCAAACTTTTGAACATTTTCACTTTAAAAACTCGCTGTCTTGTCTCATCTACAAGATTAATTTTAAATTAATTTATTCTAATTATATGATTAGAATTTGTAAAAAATTATTCAAAATTTTCAATTATAATCATTTATAATTTCTAGTAAGTTCAATTTATTTTTTGAACAAAAATATTAGTGAAAGTAATTAAAATTAATTAGTGACTAAGGTAAAAATGAGTTTACTTAGTGGTTAATTTTTAGCTTAAGGGGCCAAATTGCCTAGAAAAATGTAAAAAATCCATTTTATGGACATATTTAAACCATATCCTCAATTATATCTAAAATTTACCATTATTTGAGGCACATTATGTAATGGAGACCTCCCAATAGTGTTTACCTTTTTATATTTACAAGAATATCACTCCTCCTCCACTATAAAAGGGTACTCACCCCCCTCACTTCTTCACACCTCAAAATCCCTTTGAATCTTCCAAAACCTACCCAAATAATCTCCCAACTTTTATCCTCTCATCCTAGAATCCTCACTTTGTGAATAAATAAAACCAAGTTGATCCTTTGGTGAAAACCAAAAGGAATTACCCAAAGAAGAGGTAACATTCTTCAACAATCACTTTTGATTTATTTCTTTCTCAACCCCTTAACTTATTATTATGAAATGATAATATAATAAAATAAATATAATAAATATAATTATTTTTTGTTAAGGGTTATACCTACTCCTACACACACTTCCCTCAAATCGGAAACACAATCATCATTTATGTGTACGGTGGACTACCGCCTCGTGAATCGGTGTTGTTCGTTATTCCATTACCACATTTAAAGGTTGAGAATAATGATGTAAATACTATTTTTATATGATATATATGATATTTATTTTTTATTTATTCCTATTTAATTATTATATAACATATACATTCATGCTTTCCATTTTGTGGGAATATGATAACTTTGTTTGTGAACGTGTGGACTACTGCCTCCTCAAATTGATGTGATTCATTCACAATTTACATGGAATATATTAAGGATGGGTTTAGTAAACTTATATGATATATATGAAATAATAATTATAATATAATTATAATATATATATATATATATATTTAATTTACTTTATTTTTTTCAATAGGATAATAAAATGAAAAATAGTGTTCATGCGTATGTACAGCCTACTATCTCTATGAACAGTGTATTCCATTTTATATTTATATATTTTATATATTATTATAAATAATTATATATTGATTATAAATTATATTTATATCATTTTTTACATTCTTAAAATAATTAAATCATTATCTAATTAATAGGATCAAAAATAAAATGTCAAAACATATACAAAAAACAAATTGGTTATTACCCAAAACCTAACTTTAACATGAAATTGTTAATGAAATAAAGTTGTAATAAAATTATATATGGTATTATATATAATAAAATTGTTTTTTTTAATATTTATAATAAACTTATATTTATTATACTTTAGGTTTCAACATGTATAAACAAAGTCAAGAGGTAAGGGTTTTCTCATCTCACTTTTATTTTTTGAGATATATGCTATATACACCATTTATTCTTGTTTTTTGGTATATATACTAACCTATGAAATTTGATATAATGAATTTAATTTATTTAATGATATTAAATTTTCAATTTATTTTATTCTTTCACTTATCTCATGATTCTAAAGTTACTCAAGTATTAAGGGAATTTCAAGTTTCACTTTTATTTCTCTAAGACTTAGGCCATATTCACCACTCATTTCTTTTATGTGGTGTGTATAATTACCATAAATGTATGCTATGATTATTATCCTTAAATTTATGTTTATTTACATATTTATTTTATTATCATTATTTCATGGGGTTTACAGTTCAAAAGTTACCAAATTGGTCAAGTAATTTTGTCTCAATTTTCCTTCTTTGAGACACATGTTGTATTATGAACCTATATTATTTTAAAAGGTGTATATACTAACCTTTGACATGTTTTATCATGAATATAATTATTTTCATGATATTTTAAGATTCATGTAATGATATTATCTCATAGATATTATTATTCAAAGTTACCAAAGTGGTAAGAGTTTATCTCTATAATCTCATCATTTATCAGGATTATTTACGATTATGCTTCCATTGATGAAATATTATGATACATATCTCAAGAAATATAATAAATTTTATTATCCTGTAGTTATTAATTATATATTCATGTTTTGGTACCATTTTTTCTACTCTTTGTTAGTTAATATGATTAAGAAAAGTTTTTTAAGAAAATCTGACTCTATCTCTCTCTTTAGTTGGAAATATGTTTTATTCCAAAATTGTGTTTTCTAAAACTATTTTCAAAAAATGTTTTTAAATAATTTTTAAGATAATTTTCAAGGAAAATTATTTAAAAAATGTTTTATTTTTTAAAGTGTTGATAATTTTTTTTAGATCTTCCTTTATATGTTTTTGTTTTCAAAGAAAATGGTTTTCAAAATGTTTTATGTTTTAAAACCCCTTTTTCAAAGAAGAAAGGATAGTTCCCTCAAGAAATATTTTAAATGGTTTTTAAAGATTACTTTATAATTTTTCAAAGAGTTTTTTAAAATTAAATGATTTTGAAAATATTTTATGTTTTAAGAATTTTTTTTCAAAGAAAGGTTATTCCCCTTAATAAATGATCCAAGTGATATTTTAAAATCCTCCTCTATCTAAGATGAAATCATTTGATATAGTTTATTTTTTACTAGGTATATGGTCTAAGTAAACCATTCTTATTCTTAATTTAAATGGTGTATATTTATGATGACAAGTTTTGTATGAAACCCGTTTCTCTCCCATGGGTTATACCATGATAAAATGCTTAAGAAACTCACTTCCTTTCACAGGTTATTATTTGATTAAGTGATTATGAAAAATATATCATTTACATAGGTTATGATAGGATGAAGTTTTTATAGTACCCTTTTCATTTCATGGTTTATGATATTATGAATGTTTATGATTTTTTGGAACACATATGTATGATTTAATTATGTCATGAGTGGGACCTATATCTCCCTCCAATACATTGGGTAATGATAGATGACTCGTGAGTATATATGTTACGCATGAACCTAATTACATGCTCAAAATTTTATGATTGAACATTATTATTCTTTCACAATGTTATGTGTGAACCTTATTACATGTTCTCAATGTCATTAATGTACCTGGTTTCATGTCTATAAGTTTATGCATGAACATGATTACATGTTCAAAATGTTATGTGTGAACCAGATTACATGTTCTCAATGATATGTGTGGACCGGGTTTCATGACCATAATTTTATGCCTGAACCTGATTACATGTTCACGATGTTATTCATGAACTTTATTACGTATTCACAATGTTATGTGTGGAGCCAGTTTTATGTCCATAAGTTTATGTGAGGGATTTATTTCATTTCCTTAACTTTATGAGTGAAATTGTATCTATTTACACATGTTCACAATGTTATAAGTTGATTTATATGCCAAAAGTCAATATCTTATGCCAATGTTATGCTCTCATTACTCATGTTCTTTGATTTACTTATGATTAATGCCTTATGAACTTCCAATATTTATTCCATGACTCTTGATTATGATATTTGATATGTAGGGTATGATCTTATAATGTTACGATCATGTTCACATACCTTTATGCTCATGTTATGCTCACATATCTCCTTTGTTTACCCTTAATGAGAATCTGAGCTCACCCCTATATTTTGTTTCCTTTCTCTAGGTTATGAAGTAATGTTTTAAGTAGGAGTAATAAATGGGAATATCTTCATGGGAAGCATTGAAGATCTTTCACCATGTTATAAGAGTGTGTTCTATGTTTCAAAATTCAAAAAACTATTATGGTCCTTAGGCATGTACTTTTATAATGTTCTGAATATTCATATAAAATTATGTAATATCCATGTATGTTAAGCATGGGTCATTATACCTAGTTTTCTACAGAAATGTATCCCACATGTTCTTCCCCAGTTTGGCCAGTTTTTCTTGAATTTCACCATGGTATCTCCAAATCACCTCCACCTATAATGTAATCATTAAAAAAAGTAAAATCACCCTTTTAACTGTGATAAAAATTAAATTATTGAATCGAACATGAGGTGAAATTTTTTATTATATTTGGAAAAAAAACTAGTTTAATATAGTTGTGTAAGGATCAAATAAAACAATGAACTATGGTGTGATCAGGGGTGGAGATAAAATGAAATTCATAATAAGAGGAAATGTGATATTTAATGATCATGTTATATAGATGTACTAGAACTTTGTGATAGAGGAATTTTTGGATAAAGAGTCAACTTTAATTCAAGTTGACCTGAATGGGGGTTCTAGAGGATATCATGTTCTAGAGAGTCCAAATTTCACTGAATCTACCAAAATATCGTAAATTCCAAAGAAAAGTTTATAGGGAAGTATAAGGAGTTTGAAATTTCAACCATTGGATGATATACCTAAAATATTAAGAACCATTTAATCTCAAATCAAATTTTCAAAGGATAGAATTCAAAAGGTTTCATTTCTAGAGAGGGAAAAACCACAAGAAAAGTTAAAGAGGTTAACTAGTGTTATATGGCTGAAAAATTTTATATATCTAACTTACACTTATTAATTTTAATGGATTGATGGAAACCAGAAAAACTAAAAGAATAAATTAGCATTAGTGATTCTGATAAGTAGGAGGCAACTATGATAGATGAGTTAGATTCAATTCATGTTTGAAACACCTAGGAGCTAAAAGAAATACCATAAGGAAATAGGGAACTTAAGAACAAGTGTTTTTCAATTAAAATAAGAAGATGATGGAAAAATAAGTTATAAAGTAAGGCTAGTGGTGAAAGAGTTTCAATAGAAAAGGGCATCAATTTCTCTTAAATATTTTCTATGGTAGTAAAATATAATAACATTCAAACCATGATAATTTTGGTTTCTTTTTTAGGATTACATATCGAATAAGTGTATGTGAAGATGAATTTTGTTCATGGGAATATAGAGGAACAAATCTATACGAAGTAACCTGTTGGTTTTATGGATCAATATAATTAGGGATTTGTGTGTAAACTTATGAGTAGTTTCTATAGTTTAAAATAAGAACCAAGGTAGTGGAACCAAAAAATTGACTCATTCATGGAGGAGAAATGTTTCAAGTAGAGAAACTCAAGTCATTGTTGTAGCTGGTAGGAGGATAGTAATGATGGCTTCATCATTTTTTTTTTAATTTGGATGATATGATATTGGTGGGTTCATAAATTCAACAAATTCAAGATCATAAATAGGAATTTTTTTAGAAAGTTTTAAATGAAATATATTGGTGATGCAAAGAATATCTTATGCATACAGATTGAGTGAGATAGGAAGACTAGGATTTTAGTTCTATCACAAAAACATTACATCTGTAATATTATTTAAAGTTTTGGCATGAGTGGGTGCAAGTCGATCTTAACTCCTCTTACTAGTTACTTTAAACTTTTAAAGGAAAAAATCACCATGGATAGAGGAATAGGTGAATCACATAGTGATAATACTACATGAATTAGTGTTAGGAAGTCCCATATATACCATGGTGTACACTCAACTAGACATGGCTCATGTAGTGGGAGTGGTCAGCTGAAACATTTTGAATCTGGGGAATGATCATTGGGAATTAGTGAAGTGGGTTATTTAGTATCTCAATGGTTCAGGATATAATTATCCTTGTTTCAAAGTGGATGATATGTTATAGGGGTATGTTGATGTGAAATTTGTAGGTGAATTGAATTCATGGAATATCACAACTTGGTATGTTTTCATATTCATTGGAACTATGATTAGTTGGATGTCGAGTTTGCAATCAGTGATTTCACTCTCCATAATAGAAGCAGAGTATATGATAGAAATGGAGGAAAGAAAATAAATGGTATGGTTGAGGCATCTAATTGGAGATATCAGATGAAAATAGAAGAGTGGAGTACTTTAATATGATGGTAAAATTATAATACACTTGTCTAAAAATATATTGTTCCATGTGAGTACAAAGCACATCAACCTAAAGTACCACTTTATCTGAAAAATGCTATAGGATGAAAAGATAAAGTTATGGGATATTGGTTAAAGTCAAAATCTGAAATATATTTTCACCAAGAGTTTAGTCCATAAGATTCTGAGGAAAAATTTTGCTTTAGTAATACTTGGGTGAATGGAAAGGGAAGGAGGAGCATTTCATGCATTGGAAGAATAGGTTTTCATTTTTCCAAAATTTTGGAGGATTTTTTGGGAGTTCTTGAAGTAATCTTCAAGTTTTATATTTTTTGGTTTTGTGAAGTATATTTAAGTGCTGGATTTAGTCATTCATAATGATGACCCCTAAAGTACCCTTTTTTGTTGAGAAGGTAGTGGCAACAGGGCTTTAATGGTCAACAATGGAATAGTCAAAAGATCCCATCTTATTATGGATGAATGTGTGTGGTGGTGGAGACAGTTCATGGGACTGGAAGTTCTATTGGCGTCAGTTCACCAGAAATAGGATCTTTTGTCTATTTGAATCACTCCTATCATGGAATTTTAAAAAAGGAGTAAGGATGCGATACACTATTCTTATATCAATTATTGGCAGCAGACCGTAGAGATTTATATGATATAGGATGTTATCCATATCTGATGGATGCACCCATATGAAATTCGGTGGTTGGTGCAACTAATAGATCGACTGAGACCCACTATAAATAGGTGAGTGGGGCCACATTATTAAGTGTTTATTTGATCATTGTTTGAATTATTTGTGTATCTACTTAGTCATAGTGATTGTAAAAAAAATTACTTTTGATTAAAAAAATGTTTTGGTGCTTCTCTCATGGGAGTAGGATGAAAATTTAAACAATTTAAAACCCCTTGTGTCTTTTCCTTTATTTTTATTTTTTTTATTTATTGTTTTCACTTAATGTTTGTATGAGTTTATAGTGTGTGTTATAGAGTAATTTGAACTCGGTTCAATTATTAGAGTGAAATTATTTTTCCTAGTTCTAGTACACTGAAGTTTGGAAAGATCCTTTTAGTGATTATTTCCACATTGATAATTCCGGTAAACTTTCTTTTGATGGTTAAAGTTAGGGTAAGATTATAAGCTGGTTATTCCTTAGATTTGTGGTAAATGATCTTTGATAATTAGTGTGAAAGGAATGCTCTGAAGGGGGTATGTAAATCATGGGTTGCGATTGAGCACCATCGTTGTTAGATTGATCGATGGATAGAAGAAGCATTGTGGTAAACACTATGATTGGGGGTGGATCAATAACTTGGGGGGTTTTGGGGTGTGGTGTTTCCCAAATTTACCCTAATACATAATTGGTCACTTGAAGCACATAAGGGGTTTTCTAGTCCTCAGAGACCTAAGAAGAACCTACAGAAACTCATTCTAAGGATTTTTTTGGATATGAAGTGGCCAACTTTGGGGTTGATTTAAATTTAATTACTATATAAATAAAATACCTTAGTGAATTCAATTTATGATAATGGTTTGATCCTAGGATATTGAATAGGGTTGTTTGGATGAATTTCATTTTAGATTATTTCAATATCATTAACTCGAGAAGAATATATTCAATGAAATCAATCTAACCTCATAACTTATTATTTTACACCTTTATATACACATGATAATCACCTATACACTTAGAGGATCATTTTCATGATCACTCCAAGTAAAATGATCTTTTTATCACATGAAAAGTTTGGTGATAAAATTAAATAAGGAGGAAGAAGAAAGAAAATTATTGAATGAAAAAAACTCAAATAAAAGAAATTATTGAACATTTATAGAGTGAGAAATAAAATCCAATACAATATCTTTCTACTCCCTTGGATTAACCCATAATAGTTTTATCCCTAAATTTATGTGAATCTATCAATGGAATATGAGAGTAGACTCATGAGGGTATAATTGAAGAATAAAAATAGTGAAATAATGATCACTCCACCGTTGTGTGAATAATTTCACAAGTGTTGGTGTGAATAAGTTCACACCTTGAGTAAAAAGTATCAACATGATATGAATAATAATATAATAAGATGATATGAATAATATTTATTAAGAAAATAAAGTGAATTAGAACAAGTTACATTTTAAAAAACAAATGTGTGAATACAAAATAGAAGCATAACATTACAATTTAAATAAATCAAATCATCCCCAAAATCCTTCACCACCACTACCTTAAATAGGAATTTAAAGAGTATTGGAGAAATCATATAATATTACCAGTCTTCCCACTTGATTATGGTAGGCCTAGGGCTATGTAAAATTTTTGTAATGTTGACTTTCCACCCATGACCCGAAATGGGAGCTAGCTTGGATGTCTCCGACAGATGTGTCCAAATGAGCTTCTAGATGGCCTAATTTGAGTAGTACATAGAATAAAAAATTTAAGGACATGATTTATTCTAATAGTATATAAAATTTCAGCCTAATTAATTTTTTTTTGAATATATGATCGAAATGGTGGGCTGTTATTCTGGGCCACTAAATCTGGCTCAGAATTTCATCTTCAACTTGGGACACCTAGAACTCCCTTCAAAACTCAGATTTATCTCGAGAAACTATTTAATGAAATTTTACTCTTGATGTCCTATAACTCAAGTTAAAATTTTATCTTCATTTTTATTATATCATGTCCTCTATAATCATTTTAGTTGGATGTTTTCCAGTTCACTTCACTCATAATGTTCTAGGTTCAAGGCCAACTTTGGTCATCATCCAAATTGAATATTCAATAAATCCATAAGGATATAATGTTCCTCATAGCATGAGATACCTGAAAATAAATCAATATATTTTGGTATTTTATGATGTTTTCAAAAATTTACCATGTAATAGTTCGTTTTAAGAAGGAATTACAAACATGTTAAGAAAATAAGTTCAATTTGTAAAATGCACTAGTACAAGTGTTTATGAACACTGAATAACATGAATATTGTAATATAAATAATGAATATTATCCTCTTTCAGTGTTTAATCAATGTGGGGGTATAATGTGTTGTTATTTATGATAATTTTAATCATAGATGACAGTAGGTTGAGTACTCAGTTATTTTGAGGTACCTGGCCCTAAACTCAATTAATTCCACCCTAACCAAACCTAGTTTTTCTTTTTTATATTATAGGTTTTGGGAATATTGGAAGTGGCCAATGGGGCATTCTCAACTTTTCTTTTCATGATTTATGATTAATCTAATATTTACATGATGATGTACATCATGATCAATATAATTGAATAAAAGAATATAGAAAATATATAAACACAAGAACCAAATCATAGGACCATCACGTATTATTCATAATTATTTTAATCAATTAATAAATTACCTTGTGAGAAATTATTTCTTTGTTGATGGATCCAAAAACATCTCTAAGTCATTGTAGACCTCGGAAAACGCATCCCCAAAATTCTCCAATTTCTTTCATACATGATCCAATATCTTAGTCCATTTCTCAAGATTCGATTTGGTAGGTCGTAGGGCCTGAACGGAGTTACGGATTAGGAGTTATGGACATTTGAAGTTTGGCTGGAAAACTGGTTCGCAAAGCCCATTCGCGAAGCCGCCTCCGCGATTGCGGAGCACCACCACAAAGCATTGAGGCGGGAAGCTCCGTGAACCTGTTTGATGTTCGCGACGCGCCGTGAAGACTTTCCACGAAGCACAGGAGGCAGGATGCTCCATGAACGAATTTTACGTTCGCGAACCCACCGCGAAGCAAAGGAGGCAGGACGGCTCCGCGAAGTGCTTTGGCCTTCGCGACGCGCCACGAAGATCCGCCGCGGAACAAGATCTGTCTTCATGCCGAGTGAGCTTTGCTTCATGACGACCCTTTCCTAAAAATACCCAGCTCACCCCCTTCTCTAGACGTACGGCCATGGCCACTTCGCCCCTTGGGCGGCCTAGCGGAGCTCCGCATTGTGGTTCCGCGAGTCCATGCTCCGCGAGCCCATGCTCCGCGATGCTGCTCCGTGAGACCATACTCTGTGAGTCCATGCTCCGTGAGCCCATGCTCTGCGATGCTGCTCCGTGAGACCATACTCCGTGAGTCCATGATTTGTGAGCCAATGCTCTGCGATGCTGCTCCACGAGACCAAGCTCCGTGAGAGACCATTTCTCCGTGAGGCGATGCTCCGTGAAGCTACTTAGCGAAGACCTATCCTTTGCGAGGATCCTACCTTCGTGCCCACCGGTCCATTCTGTGGGGGCTGCGCCCCCACACCCCTGCTCAGGGTCAGTACTGGGCTATGGTCTGGGGCTGGTCCCTTCGCAACCGTCACAGACCCCCATGAAAAATGAAGAGTCACACTGCGAACTTTTCAGGCCGGGACGTCGGGATTTTCCATTGCACCCTCATGCTCACCCACCTTCAACCTATGGAATTCCATGATTTGAGACACTCCTCCACACACCATGAAACACCTTGAGTTGATGTATTCCTCTTGGTTCGTTTCCTATGTCGTGAGTTGAGGTTCTCATCGTCAATTCCCCGTGTACCTTGAGTCGAACCATTCCTCAGGAAACTCCTCCAAACCCAATCACTTGGATCCTATGCCAGGTTGAACCACAAGGGGCCACCCTTGCGTAAGACCCAACACCAACCATTTCTAGGCACCTTATTCCCAATAGTCCTATCTATATGACTATAAATTGTAGTTCTCCCTATGTTCCAAACATATGATGCCTCTTACTCCAAACAAGAGATGCCTTGTGCTCTAAGAATAAGATGCCAACATTCCTACCTATAGGACTCTAAACTATAGTGATCTCCCTATGTTCCAAACATAGGATGCCTCTTTCCCTATACGAGAGATGCCTTATGCTCCTAGCATGAGATGCCAATAGTCCTATCTACATGACTATAAACTGTAGTTCTCCCTATGTTCCAAACATAGGATGCCTCTTGCTCCAAACAAAAGATGCCTTGTGCTCTAAGAATAAGAAGCCAATATTCATATCTACATGACTATAAACTGTAGTACTCCCTATCTAACAAATGATAGGATGCCTCTTGTCCTATACGAGAGATGCCTTATGCTCCTAGCATGAGATGCCAATAGTCCTTTCTACATGACTCTAAACTACAATAATCCTTATGTTCCAAACATAGGATGTCTCTTTCTCTAAACAAGAGATTCCTTGTGCTCTAAGAAAAAGATGCCAACAGTCCTATCTACATGACTATAAATTGTAGTACTCCCTATCTAACAAATGATAGTATGCCTCTTGCCCTATATGAGAGATGTCTCATTCTCCTAGCATGAGATGCCAATAGTCCTACCTACAAGACTCTAAACTGTAGTACGCCCTATGTTCCTAACGTAGGATGCCTCTTGTTCCAAACAGGAGATGCCTGGACCCCTAGTCCTCCCAGAGGTTCAATCCCACCACCTGTTGGTCACTCCGACCTTCTTCACGTCAGGTCGCCAGCACTTGGGCAGCCTAGTGTGTAAGCCCCCCACACCATCTGGACCAAGTTCCTCACTCGTGTAGGCTCGCCGATACACCATTATGAACTACGAGGTCTTTGATCCATGTCAAGGCATGGTACGTAGGAAACCTCTATGAGGTTCAAGCCCATCGCCACCTGGACCCCTATTCCTCGCTCACGTCAGCCTTCTGGCATCCACACCTGAACTACGAGGTCTTTGATCCATGTCAAGGCATGGTACATAGGAATCCTCTATAAGGTTCAAGCTCATCACCTGGTCGTTTCGACCTCACTCACATCGGTTCACCCACATCCCACATGACATTAAACTGTATTCCACACCTCATTTGAACTACGTGTTCTTTGATCTGTGTCAAGGCATGGTACGTAGGAATCCTCACGAGGTTCAAGCCCACCACCATTGGACCAAGGTCCACCTTCATGTCAGTTCGTTGACAACACCCATAGGACCAAGGTCCACCCTCACGTCGGTTTGCTGACGATGCCCATCGGACCAAGGTCCAACTTCACGTCGGTTCGCTGACGATGCCCATTGGACCAAGGTCCACCTTCACGTTGGTTCGCTAACAACACCCATCGGACCAAGGTCCACCCTCACGTCAGTTCACTGACGATTCCCATCAGACCAAGTTCCACCTTCACGTCGGTTCGCTGACGATTCCCATCGGACCAAGGTCCACCTTCACATCGGTTCGCTGACGACACCCATCGGACCAAGGTCCACATTCACGTCGGTCCTCCGGCGCACCCACCCGAACTACAAGGACTTTGATCCATGTCAAGGCATGGTACGTAGAAAACCTAACGAGGTTCAATCCCAACATCCATCAGACCAAGGTCCATCTTCACGTCGGTTCACCGGCACCATCCTGAACTACGCGGACTTTGATTCCCTGCCACGGGGATACGTAGGAGGTCTCTTCGAGGCTCAAGCCCAACTTCACTGTCTCCCTTGACATAGTCCCATTTCATTCCCCCTCCACTTCGTTCATCCATCCATAATCCATCTTGATTCTCACTTGGGCTGCCACATCCTGATGGGATCATGTCATCCACCCTCATCGCTGCTCCTAGCAGCACCTGGGCCGTTATCCATGCGTAAGCCCCAACATGTCTCCGGGTTTTTGTCCTCTGTGTACACCCTGATTCATCACCCTATGAACTGCGCGAGTTTTGATCCCTGTTGTCTATATAGGGTATGTAGGAAACCTCCCTGAGGTTCAATCCCAGCCAATGGAAAACCTTGGTGTTTCCCCATTCTGGGGTGCACACTCCCTGATCCGCCCTCAGTGGTGTCCAGATCAGCTTTCACGGTGTGACATCTCCCCTCTACGGGGCACACCACCTCTGATTCGTCTCTATGGGACGTTCTGATCACCCTAATTCTGTCTCTGTAAGACGTTAAACTCATGGCCTACCTCGTAATAAACATGAGATGCCTGAGGAAAACCTAGGATGACACACCTTTGGCGTAACCGTCTCCATAAGACGTTAAACTCACGGAATACCCAGTGTTAAACATGGGAAGGTGAGGAAAACCTCAGAAGACACGCCCTTGGCATAACCGTCTCCGCAAGACGTTAAACTCGCGGCATTCCACGTGATAAATATGGGAAGATGAGGAAAACCTCAGATGGCATATGATTCCCCGCATCCGATGTGGGATGCCTCGGGTTCTGCACCCTCGAGATTCCCTCTTATGAGGAAGAATACAAGTTCCCCTATGTCCCCGAACCCAGAGATGCCCCGACATGCCTGATGTTGCCGTCTACTCCAACTGAAGGTCGCTTCCATGTCAAGACCCTATGGAAAGTCTTGACGGAAGTAGTGTAATTAACCGGCGTCCATGAAGATATGGCACTGGGAATGAGATTCATGAACAACGTCTTAAATCTATGAGGGAGACCCAGACTAGGTGATGAGTTCTGATGAGGAATCCACGGAAGGAAGAACCAACATCCCATCATCTCGTTTCGATCAAGGATCAAACGTCCCTGAACAAGGAGCGAATGTTGCCCGCCTTTGGAAAGCAGGAATGCGGGGTAACAGCAGTGCGTCCTCCACATACGGATGTGCGCGCCCCGACGAAAGCGTCGGAAACAGTCATATCATTGTTGAATTATAGGAATCAAGAATATATTCCCTCTGGTAGTGATCCAAATGAGTTCCATGAACCTCTAAATATCGTTGTGGTAATATCTAGGTGATGGCATGTCAAATCCTAACAATTGCATCATTCTCCTTTCATCGCCCCAAGAATAACTTCAAGGAAGGGTTCTCTTCAATCTCTATATACTTGAGAGTGGTGGTGGAAAAGGATAGTTCTCTGTTCTTGAGATAATTCATGGATAAGGAGCTCTCTAGGGATTTAAGAGGATTCTCTTAAGATCTCATTGTGGACAACACAAATTAATTGTCTCTCTTAATAAAATAATAAAATAAGTTTTATATACAACGAGGGTTGGAAAATAATAATTCCATGTTACACTAGAACTAATCCCCTCTTGTATTTTTCTTTTATAAATCTCTTTAGTGTCTATTTAATGCTTGTACTTTGACTTAGTCCAAGTAGGCTTTTGGATCTATCAGGTTAATCTTGATCCCTAGAATATAAGTTGTTTCACCTAATCCCTTCATGGAGAAACACTTGTTTAACTAGTCCTTAATAGACTATAAGACTGATATGTTATTTTCAATAAGTAATAAACCATCAAATTATACTACTAGGATAACAACCACATTCCTACTAAACCTCTTATAAACACATGGATCACATTCATTCTTAATGAAACCAAATTCTTTTATAGATTCATTGAATTGAATGTTTCATGACTTAGATTCTTACTTCAATCCATAAATGGATCTCTTCAACTTGAAAATCTTTTTGGCATTACCTGAAGTCACATACCCTTCTAGTTATGTCATGTATATATATTCCTAAAGGTTTGTATTAAGGAAAGTTGTTTTGAAATCCATCTTCCAAATTTTATATTCATGGTAAGATGAAATAGAATGTAGAATTATTATGGATTTAAATATGAAAACTAGTGAAAAGTTTCCATCATAGTTAATTCCTTGATGTTGTTTAAACCCTTTAACAACTAGAATTTATTTATAGGTATTTACTTTACCTTCAATGTCTATTATTCTATTGAATAACCATTTTCACCCTATGATATTTACATCAATTAGTGCATCAACCAAAACCTAAACTTGGTTCTGATGCATGGAATCTATTTCAGAATTCATGGCTTCTTACCATCTTGTAGCTTTTGAGCTCTCTACTTCCTCTTTTTAGGATATAGGTTCATCATTGTCTCTGGTTCTATTACCTCTTTAGTGATCCTATGTAGTACTTGTGTTTCTAAAAATACTTCTTCCATGGGGACCTGTAGAATCTATTCCTATGCCAACTCAACTATATCTTGAGAATTAACTTCATTGAAGTTAGTCTTACTCCCACTATCCTTTTGTAGGATGTTCTCTCACTCAATAAAGATGGATTTCCTAGTGATCGTCACTTTCTTATCTAAGGGTTTGTATAGGTAGTATCCATTTTTTCCTCACAATACCCTATAAAGATACAATTTATGCCCTGGGGTGCTAGTTTTTTTCCTGATAAGGCTTTAACAAATTCCTTACAACCCTATACACGTGTATGTTACAAAACAGGTTTCTTTCCACTCCATAACTCAAAGGTAATTTTGTTTTACACTATATTTGGTACTCATTTTAATGTATATTCCATAGTTTGTAATGCATATCCCCAAAAGGATAATGTATGGTTTTCATGACTCATCATAAACTTTACCATGTATAATAAGGTATGGTTCCACCATTCACTAAAACCATTCCAATATGGCGTGTGAGGTAGAGTGAGTTGAGATAGAGTCCAAAACTCTCATATAAAGTTGATAAATTCTTGGTTAATATATTCACTACCTTGATCTAATCGAAGATTATTTATATTATTTACAATTTGATTCTCTAATTTATTCTTTAATTCTTTTAATTTCTCAAAGGACTAAAACTTATACCTCATCAAGTAGACATATCCATATCTACTTTAGTGGTGAGTAAAAGTTGTGAATTAAGAATATCCACCTCTAGATTCTACAATAAATGGTCTAAAAACATTAATGTGTACCAATCCTAAAATATCTGTGGGCATTTCACCCTGTTCAAAAAATGGTGGTTTGGTCATTTTTATTTTTAAACCATCGTGACATATTTTAAGTGATTTTAACTCAAAAGAGTCTAAATAACCATCTTAATATATCTTTTTCAAATTATTCTCATTTACATGACCAATACAGTTATGCTATAGTTGGGTGTTATATGAGTCATGTGAACATGATTAGTTATCTATTTCCAATACTTGGTTTTCATAATTTAATACATAAAGACCTTTATTTAAATGTTTCATACCATAACATATGTTTTATTTATAAAATAAAAAAAATATTTTAAAATTTTAAAATAAAACCATATGAATCTAGGCATGATACAAAAATTATGTTTTTTATAATAGTTGGTGCATAATAAAAATATCTTAAAACCAATATCATTCATGTTAGAAATGAAAGGTGGTAGTCACCAATGGTTAGAAAATCCATCCTTGCATCATTGGTGGATCACAAATCCACCTCTCCTATATAAATATTTTTGAATCTACTTGGTTACTATATTTAGATATATATGTGAGCACCATAATTTGTGTAGTGACCCAACCCTTGAAATCCCAAAGTCAGTGTCTACTACTATTACATTGGCATGATTATAAGGAATCAAATCTTGAAGGAATGAAAAGTTTAGTAGTCTTGGTAAACTAAATACATACATGTGTCTTGTATTATAAATTAATACACTAATTATAACATAATATTTTTCTTTCTTTTGAGGATAACTTTATTCTATCTATGATATCCTTACATATCTTTCTTAGTACACTTCATGAAATCCTGGGGAAAGAAACAAAAAAAGGGTGAGATCAAATACTTGGTAAGGTTCAAGTATAGTGTAATCAATAATTAATAAATGAGTATAAGTAATGTGGAAAGGTAATAACTAAACTCACATTTCATATAATCAACAAACTGATTAGGAAGTACATAAATAGTATGGAAAGATAAATAACTGAACACACATGCATGTAATCAATAAACTAAGAATGAAAGTGCATCCATAAATAGTTTCAAAGTAATAATCTCATGGATAATAATAATAGATTAATTCTCAATAAATTCAATTATTAATTATTAGACTTCATGTTTCCCATTCATATGATACTTTTACCATCAAGACCTATTCTCAAGACAGTTTAAATCTATGGGTAGAAACCCATCTATTCTACTTGGAAACAAACTTGAAGAGTTTGTTTAAAACTAATTTCATCTTATGAGACTATTAATGCATTTATGGTCTTAATTTAAATGGTCCCCAACCCATATATTTCATTTCTAAATCATTCTTCATATATTGAATAATCTATTTAATTCAAAAAAAATGTGCCTTATCAAATATCAGTATTGAGTAAAGAATAAGAATTTATCAATATTTCCCTAGTAAATCAAATAACTTTAACTATATGTGAAAATGGTATATGGTTTGGGAAATGAACATATTCATGATTAATTATATGGGTAATTATGGGAAATTCAATATTCAATGATCATGGGAAATTGAATATTTCAAGGGGACTAAAAGGAATCAAGGAAGTGAATGTCAATATTATCCTTGCCCAAATCAATCAAAAACCATCCAAAGTAAGAATATGGATGGTATAAATACAAAATATCTCAATTGGAGAAAAAATAATGGTATATTTTTTATGAATTTAAATATTATAAAAATATCCTTTAAAAACATTCTTGAGTAAAATATCCTTTTGTTTTTAAAAACCCTTTGAAAAAACATTTTATTTGAAAATAACTTTTAAAAACATAATAAAATTTGTAAAGGGTTAAAATTTCTTTGATAAATATTTTTTAAAAGATTATAAAACATTTTTATAAAACATTTTTTTGAGAGAAAACAGATCTCTGACCCAAGAGAGAAATGGAGTAGGGTTTTATTAAAAACATTTTCTAAAACATTTTGAGTACCAAAGAGTGGGAAAATGATATAATTACTTGAATAAATAATTAAAATTAAAACTCAAAATAATATGAAGATAAAATAATTCATGATATAATATATCAAAATGGTTAGTAGATACACCACACAAAATAATAAGTGGTGAATATGACATTTATCTCACATATGTACAAAGTGAGATGAAAATCCCTTACCATGCGTTTCCTTTCAAGTGAAAATACTTTATCCTCCTATATAATGGTTTTAATAATTTAAATAAATTATAAAAAACTATAATCATATTTATAATATCATATATTAACTTCTTATAATATCTTATTATCCTTTTGTTAACAATCTTTCATTATTTTTACTATTTCGGGTGTTAATTGCCTAGTTTTTCAAGTATGTTTTGACTTGTTACTTCTTATTCCTATTAATTAGATCAGGATTCTGTCATATAAATAATGTAAAACAAAATTTAAATATCATACATATTCATTATATATTTATTTATAGTAATACATAATATTTTGATATAGGAAATGAAATTCACTATTCAAGGAGACGGTAGATCGTACATACTCATGAACGCTACTTCCATTTATTTGTCGTATTTTAAAAGAATGAAACGTAAATGGTATAAATGTATATTAAAATTTTAATATCTTATTTATTTCATATATTTCACATAATTTTATTAAAACTATCCTTAATACATTCCATGTATAGAGTGAACGAATCACGTTGCTTTGAGGAGGCAGTAGTCCACACGTCCACAAACAAAGTTATTGTATTCCCAAAAAATGGAAATAATTAAGGTATGTGTTATATAAAAATTAAAAAAGTATTAATACAACATAAATATAAAATATATCATATATAAATATGTTTTACATCATAATTCCCAACCATGAGAGGTGGTAAAGAAAAAAACGAACGACATTGTTTTGTGAGGTAGTAGTTCGTCATACACACAAATGGTAAATTCATTACCCATTTGATAGATGTGTGTTAAAGTGTAGTTAGAACTATTAGAATAAAAAATATCAGTATATTAAATATATTTAGGTTATTACATAATAATTATATAAAAATAATTTAAGGGGTGGAGAAGTAAAAGAAACAAAAGTGATCGTTGAAGAACATTACCTCTTATTCGGGTAACTCCTTTTAGTTTATACCAAAAGACTTCCTTGGTTAACTTTTTTACCAAAGGTAGGATTATATTATTATTGGAGGGAATTTTGGAGCTTATTTTTTCAGGTTTTTTATGAGTCAAATGTATTTATAGGTGTGAAAAAGTGGGAGTGGTGAGTGCCTTTTTATAGTGGGGGGAGTGGTATTCTTGTAAATTTTTGAAAAGAGAATTTCACTCATGTTTTCCCCATTTAAAGTGGATAAAATAATTAAAAAAAATTATAAAAGGGATTATAGGATATAAATATGAATATACAATGAATTTTGGACAAGTTTCTAGGTCATTTTTTCCCTTAAGTCTATGGTTCGGTCCCTTGTTAAGCTTAATTTTACCATAATCATTGTAATTAATTTTAATTACTTTCACTAATATTTTTGGAAAAAAACTAAGTTGAACTTATAATAAATTATAAATTATTATTTTTCTATATATTTAATCCATTTTTATAAATTCTAATCATATAATTGGTATAAATTAATTAAAATTTAATCCCACGGACGGGACGAAAAAGTGAGTTTTTAAAGTAAAAATATTCAAAAGTTTGAGATGTGTTTATATCCAATTTCAATGAGAAATTTATTTAAATGAAAATAATTGTACTAATTTGTGTATAATTTATCTAATTACACTTTAAAATCAATAAAAATATATTTTAACCTTATAAATAAATTAGACAAAAAACAGTTTTGAATTAAAATTCAGTATTTTTCACTATTCAACAAAAAATGAAACCTCATAGAAAAATAGAAAAAATAAACCCTAAGATAATTTGTATGTTTAAATTTAAAAAATGAAGTTTATTTTGAAATATATATTTTATAAAAGTTCCAAAAATTGGATTTAAAATATATTCTCCATTAAAAGGTGGAAAAAATATCTTTAGAAAAATATAGTGTTTTATGCATAAAATTGGGTCCGTCCTTATCTTATGCCTATCAAATATATTGTATGGATATAAAAAATATTTTATTAAATATAATATATATATATATATTTCATTAATATCATTCACTAATATTAATTAATTTAATATTTTAGGATAATACACCTTTGTGAGCATAAAAAAATTTCCTTTATATTCAATTAGTTTTAATATTCATTTCTAATTAATTGGTAACCTCAGAATTCATTTTATCACTACTATAAATTAAATATATTTCTACACTTATATGTCCATGGTTTAAAAAAAACATGGCTACATCCTATTATACCACCATGGTTATTAAAAAATAGTGGCTTTAGCCATGGAAATTCATCCTCCCTCGCATCTTTCCTCTCTCGCTCGCCAACTCTCCCTAGAAACCCCTATCCTCTTCCTCATGGATTTCATTCGATCATTTCCTGACCGATAAATTATATATCATTCATCCTTGTCATCTTCAGTTCCTCCATCCCTCACCGCAGTTCCTTCATTCGTGGCGCGACTTCTCCATTTGCGGCCTCTCCATTCATGGTTCCTCCTTCCCTCACCTGCATCTCCATTCTGGGTTCCTCTATCCCTCTCGCATTCCTCCCTTCCTCTATACCCTTCTTTGGGCATTTCTCCTCCATTCGATTCATCATCCGAAGTGTTCCTCCCCTCCTCCATACCCTTCTTTGGGCGTTACTCCTCCATTTGGTGTGTTGGCAGAACCATTTTACTTCATTCTGTTTTGTGGATCCTATTTGCAATATTACTTCTATTTTTAGTATTGTTAACCTATTTTGTGGATCCCTTCTATTTGTGGGAGGAGTTTGAACTATTAATTCTGATTTAGGAGTTTTTAATTACATGAGGAGTTCACCGGAGGAGTTTTTGTTTATTATCAACTATTTTGAGGCTCCTATATGTTGACTAGTATCCTATCAACTTTTATTCACTAGAATTTCATGGTTTATATTTCAATATCATTCTCATAATTAATCTGTTATTCTGATATTCATGGTTTAATCTTTTTGCTATTCTGTTATCTATTTACTATTCTGGAATTATTATGTTTCTATCTACTGTTCTGGAATTATTAATTTGTTTCGAAGTGTTTTGTGTAATAGAATTTGTATTTCTGAAATTTATAGAATTTAGAAGTTTTATATGAACATGAATCACTAATTTGACCATAACCATTGAAAACATCATAGATTTATTCAAGCTTTCCAAATCAGTTTGATGTAGACAGATTCTTTTCAAACTATGGATGTTTCTTTTTCTCTAGCCTGACCCCCCTTGAAATGTTCTTCCTTTGTGCTTAAATTATTGATGGATTGTACTGAAAATCCAATGAAAAATTCCTAAACCTATTACACTACCATAATTTTCCAACAAACCTAAATATTCTATTCTTTATAACATGTTTTTTATAATTTCTAGATTTTAGATCATATTTCTTTTAGGATTATTTTATCACTAGTTGGGTTCTTCTTACAGAACAAGCTTCTACACTCATTCCTATATCCACTATATACATGTTTTAAATATTATCTTCATTTTGATTCACCCTTACTTTTATAGATTTTACTTTCAAACCTTCACTTTCTATGAAAATAGATTTAGAAAAATCATTACATTAAGGTATGGATGACACCTTTTTATTTAGGTCTACTTGAGAATTACCATTAGATGACACAATGATCTTATTTCAATATAATGGAAGCCTTTCGACACTAGTTTCCTTATTAGAACATTTTTTTATAGTAGATTATTTCATTTTAAACTGTGAATACTCAATATGTGTCATTTCTAGATTAGCCAGTTTTTTTTTCAATTCTACAAACTTCATTTTGAGAGAATTCTTCGGGTCTTTAATTAATTTAACTTTACTTTCATAGTCTTTTCTCATTATTAAAACTTCATCATCGTGAGTTTTTTATCTTTCAATTTAAAAAACTGTCATAATCCTTGATTCTTTCGGCCTTGAAATTAATTTGATCATTCTTGGTGAAAATATCTTCTTCAAATTCATCGAATTTATTCTTAAATTATTCAGTGAGATCATCCTTTTCATGGATGGTTTTGAGCCACTATTCTTCAAATTTGGAGTATCTTTCTTTAAGATCCTAATTCATATCTTCTTTGAAATTAACTTTTTTAGATATATTTATGCAAGTTGGAGCTCTTTCTTTTAAATATTTCTCTAAATTATTTTCCTCACATTCAAACTGAGTGATATCTTCCTACAGAATTTCAAAATTTTCACAAATAAAAGAAATAATTTCTTTGATAAAACAATACAGTATATCTTTTAATGTTACAAAATATATATCTTGTTAATCAGAAAATGTATAATCACTCCCAATTATTCTTGGATCTTCTTTGGGATAGTTTTAGAAATAATATTCACTTACCTCATTTTCACATGGATCCCTTGAATCAATAGAGGTTGTAGGACTGTCAAACACCTTGGTAGTTATCTCAACCACTCTTTATTCACCTTCTAAGATAGGTATAACTTATTTAGTATCCTATAATATAGAAACTGATCTTTATTCTTCTTTTTTCAAGAGGGATAACATCTTCATCCTTTTTTTCTGTTGTTTTCTCCTATTTAAATTAGTATTGGTAGAAATATAATTTGAATCTAAGATAGATAAATCTTTACTAAAATTGAACTTAATTATAGATTAGGAATAAAACCTTCCAATATTTAAAATAGAAAAACCTCAAATCTAGAGAATCCAATCATAGGTGAATTTTTCTCTAATAGCAACTAAAGGGAACAGTTTGGGATATGAACTGCATTGAGTGGGGGTTGAATTAATTTTGGTGACTTTTAATTACCTTTTTTGTACTTTTAAATTTTTATCCCTTTTCTTTTTACCTCTATCACTATTAGGTGATTGATTATTTTATTCTCTCTTTCCTCCTAAATTATTTCTTATATCATAATCAAAAACACACACACAAGTGGAATATTAATTTATAAGTTTTTCCTCTTAGTATGATAAGTTTAATCATTAGTGTGATTTGGTAACACCTGAGGTCACAAAACCCATTAGTAAATACCTATGAGCTTTAAAATAAAGTCTCCTGAAAATATAGAGTGTGTATACTACACACTTATTTGGTGTTTCCCACACTCAGGTACATATCATACCTTTACAATAAATATAGAGGTAACAACAAGATATTGTAACACCAATTTAGAATACTTACTTATTGTTCATGTACTACTTCTTTATTCTTCTTCTTCTATTGCACAATAGAAATTCACTTATTTTATTTTTAAACATAACAATATATAAAAACTATTCTTCTTCATAGTATCAAATTGATATTATATAACTTCTTCTTTATATTCCTTCCTGTATAAACTGAAATACGCATAACTATTCATCTCTCCCCATATTTCATGTGTAAAATAGGGGAAAAAATCTCTTCTTCTTATAAACTTCATGAACTACTTGGTTGCCTCTTCTTTTACTATTCCCACTTTTTTCTCTTCTTTTTTTCAAAACAAAGAGCACTAGATCTTCCTTTTCTTTTTAACTTTGACACATAGTGGTTCTTCAGAATAAAACTCATGTTGGATCTTAACACACTTTTAAATAGTGTATAAAAATTCTTCCCTATTGAATAATACTATCAATCTTACACTTGTCTATATTTAGAACTGCTTGAATATATATCAAATGTAGGACCATCAGTTTCTTATTTTTTATCATTCACTAAACCACATGAATAATTTGTATTCAAATCTCCCGGAATCCCACTTCATATCTTTATAACCATTTGTTTTGGGTCTTATCACTATTTTACATAGTTCATATAAATTATTCTATCTTGAATAATAGTTTCAAACTTTCACATGTATCTATTTAGAACTGCATGAATATAGATCAAATATAGCAGCACTAATTCTTCTTTTTCAACATTCACTAAACCACATGAATATTTTGGATTCAAATATCCCTGAATTACTAGATCTAGAATTTCTCACTCTATATCTTCATAACCATTTGATAAATATATGTAATAATATCATGTGGACATACAGAAATAATGTGCTCTTCATCCTTTATCAATCCATGATGTGTGCCTTAAAATAATTATGTATGGATGAATACATGCATAATACAGTGACATGATCATGGATTCTTCCTTCTTCAATCTTGAAATTCTTCTTATTTTCTCTCCAAAATATTTTGAATGCATTTAATATTGCATATAAATATTCATGAATGAAATAACCTTGGTTGTGGAAGGGTGGGGGCAGTGAGGGTGAAAGGGGGTTCAAGGGAGTTGGGGTGAGAAGGGTGGGGGCAATGGGGGTGAAAGTGGGAGGTGAAGGGTGGGGGAAATGGGAGTGAAATGGGGGGGTCAAAGGAGTTGGGGTGGGGTTATTGGGGTGAAGGGGGGGTCAAATGAGTTAGGGTGAAGTGTGGGGGTGTAGTGTGAAGGTGGGGGTAGTGGGGGGTGGGGGTAGTGTGTGGGGGGGAAGTGGGGGCAGGTGGGGGCAGTGGGTGTGAGGGGAAGTGGGGGTGAGGGTGGGTAGTGTGCAAGTGTGGGGGGTGCAGGTGGGTGGGTGAAGGTGGGGGTAGTGGGGGGAAGGTGTGTGTGTGGTGGGTAGGTGGGGGCAGTGGGGGTGGGGTGTGTAGGTGGGGTAGGTGGGGGAGTGTGCAGGGACAGTGGGGGTGAAAGGGGGTGGTTCAAGGGAGTTGGGGTGAAGGGTGGGGGCAGTGGTGGTGAAAGTGGGGGGGATTTGGGGGGAAGGGGGCTAGGGGAAGGGGGTGAAGGGGGATGGGGGTAGGGGCTAGGGGCAGTGTGCAGGGGTTGATAGATCCATGCATTTCTTGGGTAAATATTTTGTTAGTTTCTACCTATATGTCCAAGCTCCATGCATTTATTTAAAGAATATACTACAACTAAATGTCTTTGCTTTGGTTCTCCTACTGCCACACATCTACCACCATAGTTTATGAAATCACAACAAGACTTACAAAAACTCTATAAGTTTTATGATATTCCCATAAGTAGTCCTGAAATTTTCAGGACATTGACAACTTTTATCTTCCAAATATAATTTATAGATATCTTTAATAAAACATAGAACTTATTCAATTAACTTCAACTCATATCCAAACACTCCAAATCAACTTTTCTCCTCTCTCGTGATCAAAACCCGCCTCTCGCGATCGAACCACTTCACCTTCCCCTTTACCTGTCTCTATCACGATCGAACCCCTTCCCCTTTACCTACCTATTTTGTGATGGAAACCCTCCCCCTGCCCAGCCCCTCCCCCACTCCCCCCTCCCCCCCTACCCAGCCCCTCCTCCTCCACCCCACCAACCCCCTCCCCCCCCTACCCATCCTATCCCCCTCCCCCCTCCCCCATGCACAACCCCCCTCCCCCTTCCCCTGCCCAGCCCCCCTCCCCCCTTCCCAGCCCCTCCCCCACCTCCCCCTACCTAGCCCCTCCCCCTTCCCCCCACCATCCCCCACCCCACGGCCTAGCCCCTCCCCCTCCCCCCTACCCCTCCCCTCCCCCCTCCCCCTCTCCCTCCCCCTACCCAGCCCCTCCCCCCCTGCACACCATCCCCTATCTTATACACGTATTACAACCAAATATTCTTAGAAAAACCATCATTAATATATAAACCCCATGGTCCACTCTAATTATGTCATTCTAATATGATGCATTTCACACTAATCCAACATTTGAATCATTTTCCACTATATAAGTATCTAAGAATGATACCCTTTGTAGGTATTATTATATTTTCATTAGGATATAAAATGTTTCCCCCACTTGTATATCATGTATTTTAGTATCTCATGTATTTTAGTATCTTATTTTTAGATAATGAAAATCACTGATGATTATGATTTATTCATTTATAATATTTACCAATATCTAGAAATATAGGAACTTGATAGAAACCCAAGGTTGACCTGTCATGGTGTAATAATTTATAGTAAGATATTTCATTATGTATTCTCTTAACATGACATAAATATTTATTAGTGGATATGGGTATAGTTCTTATATTATTTTGATTTAGATATATCATATACTTTAGTAAATGATAATGTTATATTTGATGCATTAATCCTAAACATTTACTTATGTTTCTCAAGAAGAATGTAAGGAATATATGCATATCAATGAGTCCATATACTACTTTTATTAAGAATGAATGAGTTTCAATGTTGTAATTTACAATAAAAAATTTTAATAACTATTTGTCTATTCATATTAGAATGGATAAAATATGGATGTATAATGTTGATCAGATCACTGATGAGTTTCATAAGGAGTTGAAATATTTTTTGGATTTTGCATTCAACAATGGTTCGGACAGTGGATTTATTCAATGCCCATATTTTTATTTCATTGGAAGACCATGGTTAACACATGAGGAAGTAAGTTACCACATCACTAAAAAAGTTTTTAAAAAAGGATATCATGTTTGGTATCATAATGGAGAAAAAGTTAAAACAGAGAATGATGTTGATTCAGCTGAAAGGATCGGAATAGAAAATTTTATTTCTGATTGGTTTCCATTTTCTTATCAAGACAAAACTTCATATAGGGCATTGGAAGAGGAAATTAATATAGGAACACAGTTTTCATCTAATGATCAGAATGATGATGTTGAGTGTTTAGAAAGTTGTTGGAAGACGTGAATACCCCAGTATACCAGTCATGTGGAAAAATGACCAAATTAGAGTTTTTAATGAGACTGTATCATGGGAAAACAATGTATGGATTTGGTAATACTGCGATCAACTATATACTTACTCTTTTTATGTAATTACTACCTAATTATTCATGTATTCTTGAAAATGATTATATGGAATCAAAGTTAGTTGAAATTTTTGGATTTTCAAGTACTAAAATTCATGCATTCTCTAAATATTTTTGTCTATTATCGAAGGATAATGTCGAGTTAAATGAGTTAAAATAATGTGGTACATCGATATGGAAGACTAATAAAGATGGAACACAATCCCATGTACCAGATAAAGTGATGTGGAACTTTCCATTGATTCCTAGACTCTAGAAACTTTTTATGTCCGAACAAATGGCTAAGAATATGAGATGGCATTGAAGATGAAAGAAATAAGGATAATGATGATATAGTTCATCCTGATGATGGGTTAGCATGGAAAAAATTTGATAGTTTATATCCTGATTTTTCATCTAAAACATGGAATGTTATATTGGGATTGTCATATGGTGGTTTCAACCCATTTAAGCATATGCATACTGCACATAGTACTTGGCATATTTTCATTCATGTTTATAATTTTTCGTAATGGGTGCGTATAAAAAAGCCAGTTACTATCATGAGTATATTGATTTCTGAACCTAATGATCCTAGAAATGATATCAAAATATATTTTCAACCATTAATAGATGAGTTTAAGGAGATTTAGACCATTTGGGTGTAGACATATGATGCATTTAGAAAGGATTACTTTATGTGTCGTGCGGCATTATTATGAACAATAAATGATTTCCCTACATATGTAATGATGTCTGGTTGGAGTACCAAGGGGAGATTATCTTGATCTATATGTATGAAAAATACATGTTCTAGGAGATTAAAGTTTCGACGACCTTTCGGTTTCATAGTACATCGATGATTTCTAAAATGAATCATCCATTCAAGAAAAATCGAAGACATTTTGATAATTCCATAGAGAAAAATAAAATACCTCAATGAATGTCGGGGGTGATATCCTTAAAGAACTTGATAGTTTGAATTTTTTTCTTGGAAATGGTTAGTTAAATTCCAACAAGTGGAAGAATGTTCCTTTGAATTCCAACAATAATTGGAGAAAGAAAAGTATATTCTATGAGTTTCCATATTGGTCATCAAATTTACTGCATCACTGCTTTGATGTAATGAATATTGAGAAAAATGTGAGTGAAATGTTACTTTCAATGATTTTAAATATAAAGAGAAATACAAAATATGATTTGCACTCATGTCGTGATTTAATGGATTGGGGTATAAAACCAAGACTTCATCCTGAGTTAATTGGTCAGAATCAGTGGAAAGTCTATTTTTCTTGTTTTTCAATGACAAATGAAGTGAAAAAACAATTTCTTCAAGTATTGGAAATTTTAAAGGTTTCAGGTGGTTATTTGAGTAACATTTTGAAATGATTGAATACACGAGATGTGAAACTAAAATCCCTCAAAACTCATGACTACCATGTCCTCTTGCATGAATTTATTCCTATTTCCATTCGACATTTACTGTCACATAATTTCAAGGTTGATGTGATTATATTATGTCACTTTTATAGATATATTTTTTCTAAAATATTGAAAAAAATTATTGTGAAAAAAACAACTGAAAGATGAACTGATCATTCTTTGCGACTTGGAGAAAATATTTTCCCCATTTTTTTTACATGTATGTTACATCTAACCATGCATCTTCCAACAGAAGTTCTTTTTGGTGGTCTCGTTTCTAGCTGTTAGATGTATCCAATAGAATGAATTATGTTTACATTGAAATATTATGTGAGAAATAAGAATCATACTAAATGATTTATTGTGAAAGGTCATTTAGCACAGGAATGCATGTATTTTTGTTCAATGTATTTGACTAATTTCACTAATATAACTAATCGGACCATGATAAATGAATATGAGAAGTATGATCCCATTGAGCCAACATTTCTGTCACTTCCCCAAACGAGGGGGGGTATCTCGATCATACAAGTTGTGTACTTTGAATAAGGATGAGTGGGAAATGGCTCATCGTATGGTATTATTTAACTATGGCGTGGTTGATGATTACATCAAGTAAAATTATAAATATATATATTTTTGTTGTGTATTATTTTCATAGTTCCTGATATAATTAAATTTTTATATTTTCATAGAACATAGTGAAATTATAAAAATAGAACATCGCACTTTATCTATTAAGAGGTGGGAGCAATTACATATAAAATAATTTCCTGCTTGGTTGAAGTAAAAGGTAACAAATTCTTTTTTTACATTACCAAATCATTGGTAGTGGTTCAATATTTTTTTTCAATATATTTCAGGTCCAATTTTTACTGATGGATGATGTATCTGCTAAAATAAGGGCATTGTCATTTGGTCTAAACAATGTGTTTCATGATTGTAAAGTAATGGTTGTCAATGGTTTTAAATTCATTATAATTATTTGTGCAACAAAGATGGAAACATGGAATGAGGGTGTCACGATAAGTGCTACAATGGATTGTTATGCTAGTTTATTAAACAGACAGCCTCGATTAGAAAATATATTGTATTATGGTGTTGTTGAGAGAATATTTTTTCTAGATTACTATGCACATAGTTGTGTCACTATGATGAAATTCAAGTGGTTTTATTCAATGACATGACAAGGCTTGTATATGGATAGTTGCGGTTTTAGAGTGATTGATATGAAATGTCAGCTGTAAACAGATGATTCTTATATTCTTGCATCACAAGCTAGACAAGTATTTTATGTAAATGACCCTTTAAAACTGAAATTTTGTGTTATTTTTTATGTTATTCCCAAACACATTTTTTATGAAGGATTGGATGATGGTGATGTTTAGGATGAACTAGTCGGTATTCAGTCAAATGTATCATTCAATGATACGGATGATTCAATTGTGAGAATGGATTGTGAACTAGAAATTATAATAGAAAATGCCTAGCATTACATGTTTCAAAGTATTTAGATTATATTATTCTGACATGGTGTGTGTTTTTTAAATTTTAAATTAGCATCTTATTTTGTTTTGTAATTTTTTCACTTAGCAAGTAAACAAAATAATGAAAAAACTTAATGGAAGTTGTAAAGTTTTGAAAAATAATATGAATTTTCTTGGAATCTTTATAGTTATTTAATTATTTGTTATATTTTTAAAATTTTAACATCACTTTTGGCATTAACATATTATTATGTCTTATGAGGAGGTTCGGAGAAAAAAATAGAGGAAAACGATCACTGACTTAGAGAAGCTATCCTGAAAAATAGGATTTTTCCTGTGAGTCCCTTATTTATTTATTTATTATGTATTAAATTTACACAAATCATATTTAATATAAACATGAATAATCGAGGAGGCAACTTGCATTCAATGAAGATTGTTCAGGAACTCCAGAGTATAGGACTGGCCCTATATGCAGCCCCCCTACATATATCGCCTCACGTTCCATGGCTCTGCAATCACTAGGATGGTTTCCTCCCATCATTCCCCCCACTTATATGCCTTATCTATACATGTTTGGTCATACTTTTTATCCATTTCCTCCTCCTACTGTGCAGGGTAGTCCATCTCCTTCTATCCCTCAGTCTTTTTACCCTTATCCACCTTTATCTCTATAGGGTACACCTCCATTGGTTATGCCCTCTGTATACTCATACCCTCCTACCCAACCTCAGCATTCACAGTCTTCTAGGGAGGGTACACCTCCACTGGTTATGCCACTTGTATACCCATACCCTCCTACCCACCTCAGCATCCACGGTCTACTATGGAGGACACTTCTCCAGTTGCTGCCCCCCGGCATAGTGTGCAATGATCGAGCAACAACAAATAGTTATACTGGTAAATTTTTAAAAAGTAATGAAATTAATAAATTTTTATTAAATTTCAGTTATATATGTGTATAAAATATTCATTTATTTTTTTAGGATCATATTCTACTAAAAGACGTGGTCGTAAAAATATGCATTAAAGTGTGGAATATAAACATGCAAATTATGGTTCAGTATAACAAGGAAATGAAAATTATTTAATAAAATGGTAAATAATTGAAAAGTTTCATGGGGACACTCTACAGACATAGAAATATTGTTCCAGTTCAAGCAATCGAGTGGCGAAAATTAGGAGAATAAATAAAATACAAGGCTTGGGAAAAAATTTGCGTAATATATTTTTTTAAAATTACTTTTTAATTTATTTATAAAGTGTTATTGATAATTTTTTTTGAATATTCAGATTTTTTATAACTTCCCATATGGTCTCCATGCTAAGAGATCTAGGTTAATGGAACTGGGGGAGATGTGGTGGGCCTACAAGAATGACCTACATGTTGGCTGGAAAAAAAGAAGAGTTACTTCTCTTGAAAATGAATTGATCTTCAATTAATTCCCAATTTCACAATACAAATAATTAATTGCATATTGGAGCTATTCATCTTTTAAGGTAATTTAAAATCTTAATGATTTTAATAAAAAAAAATTCATTAATATTATTTTTCTATAGTGGATAATTTTATTAGATATGATTGTGTTCAGTTTTATTTTTCATACCTGGTTATTTTAGTTATGTCTTGAATTCATTGAATTGTTAAGTTGAAATGATGATTTTTTATCCCTTTTGACTTGTTGAAAGGATAGTTTATTTTTTTTACTAATAGGATTCATAGGATTCATATGAAAGAAACATAATAAATATGGTCATCATGATATATAATCATACTCTGGGGAGAACTGTACTACCAGATCATGAACTGTCATAGGTAATATATGATTTAACATTGAATATACATTTGTTTTTTCATTGATTTATGTTCAATTTTCATCTATAAAGGGCATTAAATATCGAAGGACATATTCCCCAATCATTATTGTTTTGTTATAATAGGAAAAAGAAAGATGGAACTGCTGTGAATTAAGTAATTCAGGAAAAAATTGTAAGAATGTTTTTAAATTTTTAGCTTTTAGAATGCAGTTTCATTCACTAAAAATTATATGAGTTGTGTTTTCCTCATATGTAATGAGAATGCTTGAATCAATTATATCACTTGTTCCTATGGTATTATATAGTACAATACATTATCTGTCACTCTCTTTATTAATCCTAATGATAATTTAATAAGATCAATTATTGTTATGGTTTAAAAAGGACATCTGAAATCCATTCAATCTAGAATAGTGTTTAAGGAACCTTTTCATTTCTTTTATACTGATCATATAATCACGTTTCTCTATGGAGGTTTAAAGAATATTTAGACTCTCAAATAAGTCCATAACCACTACTAATATATCTGTAAACCCAAACAGCATCCCAAGATACTAATATAAGTTATACTAACTCTTAAAAGTAGTATAAATAATATAAAAGGACATACGCTACTTATTTTTTGGTCTAGATTTCATCAAAAAACGGGGTTGTAGCCATTTTACTCATAACACGTATGAGCATTTCAATGGACATATAGATGCACTTATTTATTTTTTTATTATCTACTAAAATGGTAATGTCCTTTTATAGGATGCTCTACAAGATCTAATGGCAAAGGAACCAGACACATTTGGACCAAATGATTATTTACATCAGGTTCTTGGAAACAAGCACAGTGGTAGAGTTAGTTGTAAAACCAAAAATAAAATTGTGCCGTATAAATATTGGTCAGCAGGTATTGAATATTCTAGAAATATTTAAGGAATAGTTACCAAAGAATAATTACATATTTCCATTGAGACAGCAAAGCAAGAAGTTAGACAAGAGTCTCAAAATATGTGAAAAAAAGAAAATGAACAATTTTTCAAGTTGATATCATAAATATGCTCTTCACTTCTGCTAGAGGGTGCAGTAATAGTGGATGGATGTTTATCAAGTTTTCACTCGATGTATGAGGATGGCGATGATTTTTTAGCTGAAGATGCTGGTGGAGAGGCTGAATATGCTGCTGATAGTGGAGAGGTTGAATATGTTGCTGATGGTTATGATTATATTGTTGGTGGTGGTACACACGTTGATGTTATTGATATCGGTCCTGATGAGGAGGAGGATTCAGATGACATTTTGTAAGGTCATTATTGATAGTTTTTTTATCTATCATTTTGTTTTCATTGTTTATAAATTTTAAATTTTATATGTGTTAGTTGTTTTTTTATTTATGGTGAAATGATATGTTGAAATGGTTTTTGGAATTCGTTGTAGGTGTATGTGTATGGTGTATTTTTATACTACAGGTTTGTGTTAGGGGGGAAGTTGGCAAGGTCAGGACTAGCAGGGGGGAGGGGAAACTGGCAGGGGTAGGGGGAACTAGCAGGGGGAGGGGAAATTGGCAGGGGGGGGAACTGGCAGGGGGAGGGGTGTAAGGGGTAGGGTGGGTGGGGGTGCATGGGGGGGACTGGTAGGGGGAACCAACAGGGTTGGGGGTTCAAGAGGGAGGACAAGGTGGGAGGGGGGACTGGAAAGGGGAGGGGACTGGTAGGGGGTGGAGGGGGCAGGGTGGGTGGGGGTTCAAGGGGGGCTAGCAGGGGAGGGGGCTAGAAGGGGCAGGGGGGGAAACTAGCAGGGACAGGGGGACTGGCAGGGGTAGGGGGGACTGGTAGGGTCAGTTGGGACTGGAAAGGGTAGGGGGGACAGGAATGGACAGGGGCAGGGGGTGGGGGTGCATGGAGGAGGGCTTTGGATTCAATTCACATGAATTTTATATAATCGATATTCATTTCTATAATAACACAATCAGGCCTCGTTTCCAAATTGTTTTTTTTTAATTTATTCTCTATGTACCGAGGGTTGGGTACAAGCACATCTAAATAAGGAAAATAATACTTCAGTGATCTTCAAAAGCACAAGAAGAAATTTATGTGGGTCGACGATGAATATGGAAATGCAATTTATATTTCATTCATCAAGAAAAATAAAGAATCTAAAAATAATTTGATTCAGAAGTTTGAGGTTCGAAATTGACTTTGACAAGTGATTTCTAGGGTTGTATGCGTCTTAAATTATTATATTATCTTTTTCTGCAGGGTGTCACTTACCTTGATCAGAATAATAATATTATCAAGTATAGTGGCTTTGTGAACAAAGATCTAATATTGTTTTCAATGGCATACATTCAATAGTCAATTCTGTCAATGATTGGTGGCTTGAAGTCGGGCAATTGGAGATTCTCTTATTCTCATTCAAGAGGAATTTTGTAAAGGAGGTGAAGGTTACACAATTCTCTTCTTATGTATCAGAACACTTAGCTTATCACCATAGAGAGACCAGACTTACTGGTACAACAGAGAAAAGTATGCTCACCCTCAAATCCCATTTTTCATTTTTCAATGACGATTTTTAGGTATTTATACTACTGTTTTCCTTACAGTTATTGAATATTTATTTCACCTGCGACTTGAATTTTATGAGAAGAGAAAATTAAGATCAGATCCTCTGAAGTATATTTTATATATAATGGCCATATTTTATTGAAATATCTTATTACTGCTTCTATATAGAGAGTTATCTTGGATAATCTTGAACTAGATCTGTTGAAAGTGGATAACAAGGTTCGGTTTATTCTTGGTGTGGTGAATGGGGAGATCATTGTGAGAAACATGAAGTGGGAAGAAAATGGGTAACTAAATAGTGAATCATATATGTATGTCATGTATTTTCTTTTTTTAATCCATCTTTGTTTTGTGTGTTGAGGTTTTGTTCATGTTTATCATGAAAAATATATTGGCTTTCAACTTATTATATGTTGGTCACATGTGTAAGCTTTTCTCTAGTTGAAGGAGTGGGTAGCAAATAATATTTATGGATATAAAGGGAAAAATCTATACAAGGTGGGGGAAATAATTTTAATCTACATAGTGTAATTGTCTCTACTTATTTTTATTATAAGATGAATTCATATTTTACTAAATCCATTTTTGATTTTTTTTTAATTATTTGATTTCTAACTATTGGTGGGGAGAACCAAGTAGAAGGCCTCTATACTAGGTTAAGTGGGAGGTTATGTGTCATGGGAGGTATTGTGGGAAACTTGGGTTGAAAGATATTAATGAATTTAATCTAGTTATTTTGTATAATCAAGGTTGATGTCTTCTGTATGAACCAAAAGACCTTTGGTGTAGAGTTTTGAAGGGTAGTTGCTTTCCCTAGACTAATTTTATTTTATTACATCTGAGGTTGAAACCATCATATGTTTGTATGGGGTTGATATAGGCTCATGAGATCCTTAAAAAAGTTTTTTGATGGAGGGTGGAGTATTGAAGGAGTATTCATGTCTATAATTCCAAATAACTTCCCTTTCCAACTATTTTGGGTTATTTTTCCTAGGTGCGGTTCTAATTGTGACATAAGGTTTTTAGACCTCCTCTAAAAAAATGAGCACTGTTTTTTATCAATTATCAGTAGCTTGTTTGTCCCATTTAAGGCTAATTTTATTATTAATATTCCTTTTCTTATTATTAACACCACTAACACTCTGATTTGGTATCCTTATTCCATAGTGTGTTTTTTAGTTAGTTCTTCTTACTCAACGGCTTGGAAAGTGTAGCATCCACCTAATCCAACTTCAAAATTCCACTTGGGATGGGGAGAAGGAAAGAGATAGAATGAAGGGATAGCTACCTTTCTATGTAAAGGAAAATGAGGTCAAACCCTCATTTTATTAATTAATTAAACATATTAATTGACATTTAAAAAACTAGATAGGAAGTGCATTGTGGTGTGACTCATAGGGTTCACGACACAATGCCTCTGAAAACCCCACCTTGGGATGGGGCCCTTCGAGTCATTCTGTGACACATATCCCCTAGTGCTAACCCAAGAACCTAAATCCACTACCTAGGACCATGTTACGACATGATCCTTCCATTCATAGTGCGACCACCCTATCTGTCTAGGGCATTATGGAGCAACACTATGGGTCATGGTGTGATCCACCTTCAGATCAACAATGTAACCTTACTTTAGATAAATTTATTCTTATAAAAACAATCACAATGTTTCAAGGTCCTTGGCTGTAGCATGGTCCTTTACCAGCCTTAAAAAATCTATTATTATGAAACTACACATCATGTCATGGTTCCCTTAGCTTTGGTGTTACCATTGAATTCCTATATAATTTTAGTCTTGAGCCCTATCAAAATTCTAAAAACTCAACTCTTGGTCTATGCCACCACCTCGAAAACTTCAAAAAGGTTCAAATACACCTCTAAAACCTCAAAAAGGTCCAAATACACATGGTTAGTTCAATATTAGGCCTGAATTACCTACTTGAGTACCTAATCCATTATAACCTCCCCACCATATGATAGGTCGCTCCCGAGTTGTCTCTAGTTATGACACTTACTAACCTCAACTGAAACCTGAGTGTCTTCTACACAACACTCCCAAAATATCAAGATGAGGCTAAACACATCTATCCATCCCTAGTCACCTTGAAAAATAGACATAAAAATCCTAATTCCAACCATAAGAACTCCCAACTATAAGAGTCATCTACTCGACTGCATCACCACCAACTACCTGACACGTCGATGGTATAATACCTAAGTTCTTTCCACCACTTCATGGAGCCTATTTCTATTTCATGTTTTATTTTATTTTTTTAATCTATTTTTTTACCTAAATTTTCCTTTTTAGTGTCATGATTTTTTTTCAAAACCATTCATTATTTCATTTTTTTAGAACCACGCACTATTTAATTTCATCCATTTTATGTTATCATAAAATAGTTAAACATTATTTGATGATTCATTATGGATAACCTTATAGTTCTGGATCTCCCAATACTGAAGATGTTGGTGCAAAGGGTTGAATAATGAGCTTCAATATGGATTTAAATATTTCTAAATGCATGCTCAAGAATGATCTTCCATTAAAATTAGCTGATAATATTCTAGAACAGATGAGTTCTAATTTCTTTATGAAGTTAGAGACTCTGATAACTGATCTAGAGTCCCTTTCTATGTGAGTTTTTATCTGATCTGGTGATCTATTTGATGGAACTTCACCTGAATCTGAATGTTTTTGAGAGATGTGCATGAGAATTTCTCTAAGGTGATGGTAGATATGGGCCAACAACATTCCAATCAGGGAATAATGTTCACCTTGATAATATCCAAGAATCAAAGGTAAATATTGTATTCAATTTTTTTGATTCCATGCTAGTTATGTTGAAAGAAAAAACCTTTTGTTTTTAGTTCTTGGTGCATTATGATATTCCTTATTTTAGCCTGTCTCCCCATGTTAAAAATTGGTATATTTCCTTGATTCTGAGACATGATGCTCTTGATCAATAAAAAAATTTTATCCTTGGGATTTTTAAAAAACTATTCATGAAATCCTTCTTATTAACAATATTGGTTTGTTTTTTATAACATGCTAGATCATTGGGGTGAACACCATCCATGTTAATTTCATAGTGGTTTGTTTATTGAATGACTTAATATTTTAAATCCATACAATAGGGAACTCTGAAATATAACTGTATCTAGGAAGTTTATTGAATCATTCATCTCATCGCATATGAGGTTTAAATTTTACTGGATCATCACAATCAGATTAATTTATTAGATCACCACCAATAAAGGAATGGGTCCACTCACTATTCACTAGTGTGTTGATTTATTGTATCATTTCCAATATGGAGGGGACTATAAGGGGAAGGGGGGACTATCAGGGGTAGGGGAAGGGGGTGGGGTGCAAGTGGGAGGGCTAGGGGGACTGGCAGGGGAAGGGGGTGCAAGGGGTGGAGGGGGAACTAGCAGGGGGTGGGGGTGCAAGGTGCAAGGCAAGGGGGTGGGGGTGAAATGGGGAGGTAAAGGGGTTGGGGACTGGTAGGGGCAAGGGGGGATTAGAAGTGGTAGGGGTACTGGTAGGGGCAGGGGTAGGGGGGGACTGGCAGGGTCAGGGGCAGGGGGTGGGGGCGAAAGGGGGGGAAAGGGGGGAGGGGCAATTGGAAGGGGCAAGGGGGACTGGAAGGGGGAGGGGTGCAAGGGGTGGGGGTTCAAGGGGGAGGGCAATAGGGGGTGGGGCAGGGTTAGGGGGACTGGAAGGGATAGGGGGGCTGGCAGGGGCAGGGGGGACTGGCAGGGGGTGTAAGGGGTGGGGGGGAACTAGTAGGGGGTAAGGTGAAAGGGGGGAAGCTAGAAATGGGGGTGGGGAACTAGGGGGAACTGAATTTTTTTTATACCATATAAATGGGGGGAATGGCAGGGGCATGGGGTGGGGGACTGGAAAGGGCAGGGGGGACGAGCAGGGGCAAGGGGACTGCCAGGGGGAGGGGGTGCAAGGGTAGGGGGTACTAGAAGTTGTGTGGGGTGTAAGGGGGAGGGAAAGGGTGTGGGGCAGGGGCAGGGGGGACTGGCAGGGGGAGGGGGTGCAAGGGGTGGGGGTGAACAAGTAGGGGGTGGGGTGAAAGGGGGAGGGGAAACTGGCAGTGGGGGTGGGGAAATAGGGGGAACTGAATTTTTTTATACCATATAAATGGGGGGGATTGGCGGGGTCAGGGGTGGGGGACTGGCAGGGGCAGGGGGAACTAGCAGGGGCAGGGGGGACTGGTAGGGGGAGTGGGTGCAAGGGTTGTGGGGAACTAGCAGTGGGGTGGGGGTGCAAGGGATAGGGAAAGGGGGGAGGGTCAACTAGTAGTGAGGTTGGGGAACTAAGGGGGAACTGAATTTATTTTTTTATACCATATAAATAATATCACCACATTTTTAACCATGGAATTAGGGGCCTACTACAACAATTTTAATCATGGTACTAGTCTCCTACTTCCACGGTGATAGTGGCCACGGTTTTTTGAAACCATGGTCATATGCTATTACCATGGTTTTTGGGCCTATGGACACATTTCTAAACTGTGGTTGTAGGTGAATTTTCTAGTTGTTTATATTTTTATAAACCATATATTTTCATAAGTTATTTAAAACTATTAATAATGTCTAATCTAACGGCTAGGTTATATCTTATTATATTAAATAATAATATTTTAATAATATAGTGTTGTTTAGTAAAACTCAATCCTGTGTGTAATGTAAACTATCGAAGAAATTCATTATTGCGTGTGATGTAAGATAACTCGGTATCTCATGAATTGAAAGTTATAGAATATATTAAATTTATTTAAAACATTAAATATACCATAAAGTATTTATTGGTTATATTCCTTTCTACGTTTTGTGTTGTGTTTTTTACACGCTATCGAATAAAAGTTACTCTTTTAGAATTTTTGAGGTGTTACTAGTTGTATCTAATACCCAATGTGTAGATATTGAAAGATTTAACTCAATAACAAACACGCCTTTAGCTTACCTTACTTTTTGGTGTAGTTCCTCTTCTAGTGGCCTTGTTTTCCACATGTAAAACACACCGCTTCCTTTTCCTTTCCCTATCTCTGGATCTTCCTATTCTTGTAAGGACAGTTCTCAGGATATTTAAACATATTATGATTCTTAGTCCCCTTCACCTTGTTCTTAGTTTTCTTATTCACCATAAGGATTGTGAGTTTCTCATGCCCCATGTCTTTGCCTACTTGGTGAGTCAAATTAATAAGTTATAAAAGACTCTTCTCATTATTACTCATGTTATAATTAACAACAAACTAAATAAGGGCTTGTGTGGTGATGAAAGTTTAAGATCTATGTGTAAATAATCTAGAAATTTACTCCCTAAGATGCTTAGGCATTCAATGTAGCCAATAATCTTGACTATATGAGTCCCATCTAGTGCCTAATCTCTAATATTAGTTATAAACAGAGCATTGGAGATCTCGTATCTCTCTTATCGCGCCTTCTCTTAATAGATATTCTGAAGGCAAGAGATCATGTTATACACATCCATGTCCACATATTGTTTTAAAATCACATTATTCATAGATAATAGCATGAAACATTGAACATATGTGGAATTTTCAAATGTTTCTCATAGAGAGATAAATCTTCATCCTTATCATCTTTACCAAGAGCATCAAGAATAGGTTCTTCTAGTGCATAAAATTATCTTTCATGGAATAGGATAATGCCTAAGTGCCTTTTACACTCTTGTAAATTTATGATGGGAATAAGGTTATCCTTATTAAGTATAGATTGTATTGATATGGTTGAAGTCATTTTATTATTATTTTTACAAATAAGATGAGTATATTTTTATTAATTTATCTAATAAAATTTATATAAATAAATAAATATTATGTTTATTAATCTCCCACTATTTTATCGAAACCTAATATCCCTCACCATTGGCTTAAAAATATCTTGTTTCTTGGATATTCTAGTGGAAATGATTCATATTCCCCTTCTCATCACCTCAACTTTTTTCAGCCAAGCAATTTGAATGGTTTTAGGTAGACATTCCAAATACCAACTGAATTAACTCATAGTTCCTTAATCTATTGAGTGGACTCCACAATCCAAAAATCCTTAAATTATATTTCCTCAATCTTTTCCTCTTAGTTACACCAATTTATGCTTTGATAGTCAACCCTAGATGTGAACTAAGTTAAGTTAACCCAAAACTTCATGTTATAATTCCCTAATAATTTAAATCACCCCAACTTTGGATGGTCAAGAACTTTGAACTATGGTTTAATTTTAACTAAAGTAGTGGAAGGATATACTGACTTAATATATATAATTAATAGATTTTATAATTTATTTTTAAATTTCCAATTATTATCTTTATTACATGTTTGTTAATATTAAGTGGATTTACTTAATTGATTAACCATGACTTAGATAATGTTTATGTATAGGTCAATTTATTTTATTTTTATATTTCATGCTTATTAATTCATTAATTCATGTGATCATGAAAAAATACCCATAATGAAATAACCATGAAACTTTAAAGAAATAAAATAATAAAGTGGTATATCATGAGATTTTACTAATGTTTAGTTTATCTAGCGGATGATAAACTAACCATCAACCTAGGGGGAAAAACCTTGAACCATTTATGGATCATGTTGTAGCTTTCCACCTATCCACCTATCTATCTCTCTTAGATTGGTTTCACCTCATCTCAAAAATTTAACTTCCACCACTAGCTTGGGTTCTCCATTAATTATATATGCTTTTACTTACACATAGGTGATGGGAACCAAATGATTGGTTAAGGTATTTATATAAAATAAACTATTGGAAATTCAGCCCTTATATAATAAGAGGAGGGATGACACATAGGCCAGTAATTTAATTTAATAATAAATTAAAATAAACCAATCACATATAAAGGTTTTTTCTAGGATCATGATCATCCACATTCATGCAAATAGTTACATATTTAATGAGCATTCGATTCTAATTATTCTTATTTAAGATAAATTGCACTTGAATCAATTAATTATCTTCTTTAATTAATCAATTATTTTATCTTAATTCTCATCCAAATTTTCTTGAGATTCTCATCCATCATAAATTTATACACATTAAATAAAATTATTTAAAATTAATTATTTATAAAAAAATGTACCTTAGAGGAAAAACAGTGAGTACCCATCTGAACTAACCAACATGTATTATACTTATATACTATTTACTCTTGCAGTATGTGATGTACGTGACATATCATGTAATTTCATGGAATATACTATCATATTAATGACCACACAAAACACATGGTATTTACGTAGTAGGTTATGCTTCAATACTTGTAGAGTAATAACTATAATATGTCTTATACACGGTGTGCAAATCCAAACATTACACAAAAATTAATTAGATATTTATATATATATATATATATATATATATATATATATAATACATCACATGGAGTGTACTATCAACTCAATGACCACATGGAACACATGTTGATAAGGTTTGAATAGTATAATATATTTATGTTATATTTTTTGTAATCTGGTAAAAGTATATGGCATGTACATTAGAGTTACACGTCATGTATTATTCTCACCTTCTATCCACGACACACACCTAGGCACTCAGCGTGTAACCATGCTATGAAAAATATTAGAGTACCCGACTTGTGAATCAGTTATATGGTGTGTGGTCTCTGAGTTACATGACTACCAGTCATGTAGGCCATGTAATAAGATACATGGCATGTCTATGGCTAAAGGACTATATGTTTTTTATAGAAGTTACACGATGTGTACTTTGGCTGACTATGTGTCAGGTTTGACTATTCAACACATGTTGTGTAATTAAATTCAATGTGTGTAATAAATTCACATGGATTGAGTTAATTATGAATTAATTCTAGGTGCATAAAACACTAGTACATGAAATATACCTCTAGTTTACATGGTGTTTACTCTTTTGTCGTCCATCCAAACTCCTCTGCACCACCGAATGAGATCTTCAAATTTATTTTTTTCATAAAATTAATTGATTTGGTTATATTTGTGAGAAAATAATAAGAAGAAAGTAGATCTTGAAATTTGAATTAAATAACAATTAAAATAGAATTTTAAACTAATAATAAATGATTAAATAAATCAACAATCTTTAAATAATTATAAAAAATTATGTGACCCCTCTGATGCCACTTGTATGTTCTAGGCTCAGTAGAAGTAGAAGATGGGGCATTCATAACTTTTATTTTTATTGTGATCGATGATTAATCCAAGATTTACACAACAATAATCATTATGATCAAAGGAATTAAATCAAAGAATATAGAAAATATATAAATTCCAGAACCAAATCATAGGATCATCACATATTATTTATAATTAATTTAATTAATTAAATAATTACCTTGTGAGAAATTATTTCTTCATTGATGGATCTTATAACATATCTATGTCATAACATCGTTGCATTGTAGGAATCAAGAATAGATTCTCTCCACCAGTGATCCACACATGTTTCACAAATCTCCAAATGTTGTTTTAGGAATGCCCATGTGGTAGTATGGTACATCCTAATGCTTGTGTCATTTTCCTTTGATTTCCTTGAGAATCACTTCAAGGAAGGGTTCTCTTCAATATCTCTATACATAATAGTGGTGGTAGAGGAGAATCTATCTACATTATTGAGAGTGTTCTTAGAGGGGGAAATTTCTATGTATTGAGAGGATTCTCTATGGATCTCATTATTCACAATGCAAATGAATTGTCTCTCTTAATAAAATAATATAATTGTGTTTATGTACTGCTAGGGTTATAAAATAATAATTTCACATGCACCCTTGTTATTTTTATAATCCCTGTGGAGGCCCATGTCTATAATAATATTATTATTAATATTATCATTTCATGACATGTGATAAACTCACAAATTAAATTAAATATTATTTATTCAAATAATATTCAATATATATTATTTATCACCAGGCCATTAAACTCATCCCTTCATTCCTATATAATATTTATCAGGTCTTGAATAATAACTATTTATTTAATAATTAAATATCACCACATTATTTACCAATAAATAAATAAATATTATATTCACTATGTAACATCTCCCGATTCGGCACTCTCACACGTAGCCAAAAAAGAGTTGGTTATAAGACCCCAAACAAGCATCCCCATATGCCAGAGTCTGCTGACTAGTAGTGAGGGTGTGGTGAATATAGTGGGGAGACTATACCCCCTGGTATGGAGTCACAATATAGTGGAAATAAATATCAGAGTAACAAAAATAGTAGAAGTATTATAACATATAACTGTAAAGGAATGGATAAACCAATAAATCAAATAATAGTTAGTATAATGTCGAGATGATATGATATGTATATAATTTCAATTGAAAACAATACATATAAAATACTTGATGATACTAATAAACTCAAAAAGTCATTGGTCCCTACCCCCATGTCAGTCCCGTCTCCAACCCCCATCTCATCTAGTAATCAAAAAAGTTAGCAAAAAGGTCCCTTGCTGTAAGAACCTGGTTCTTATTTTTGAGGTATAGGTTTCTTCTTTTCTCTTTTCCTTAAATGTTTTTGAGAAAATAAGGAAAATGGGGGAAAATCATAAATTTTGGGACTACACACTGTGTACTTTTCCACACATTGTGTACTTTGGTCGTGTGGGATGAGTACACAGGGTGTGTAGCCATGTTGACGAAGAAGGGTGTAAAAACTGACTACACGTCATGTAGTGGGTATTTACATGCTGTGTAGTCAGTCGGTAGGTGAATAGTAAGGTGGTGGAAGCAGCCACCAGCTGAGCGGCAGCACATTCCATGTACTCAGGTTTCACACACTGTGTACTCATGTCGACGGATGAATAGTGCCACGCTGACGAGAAGCCTCCGAAGGAACAGTTAAAAAATGAAAAGTACACGCCGTGTACTTGAGAAGTACACGCCGTATAATTTGTTTTTTCACTTAAAATCAGTAGTAGCCTCCCCTATTCACAGGGAAGGCTTAGAACCGGAGGAAGGATTTGAGAGAGAGGGTCGGACCTTCGAGGAGCTCTAGATCGAGTACCGAGAATCTGTTTTCTACACCGTCGATCTCCCTGGAACCACGCGGGTGAGTTCTTCCTCCTCATGGAATAGTTCTTACCAATTCTTTTCAAAGGGAAAGTTATTTTAGTTTTAATGGGGTTTTATTTCACCTCAGAACTACGTCGTTCTTGGATGATTCGAGGATCGTCGTTCATGTATACCGTTCAGGGGAGTTTAAGGTAGGTGTCTTAGTGTTTAAATTCCAATTTTTGTGCGTTTTTGTGTACATTTGAGCTACGAGCCCATTTTGGGGTGCCGTGTGGCTGAGGCCTTAGCTGTTTAAATACCTATAATTGTATAGGTAATGAAATTTAATTGTAAACTGCTGTTTGGGATCACTGCATGGATCCAGGACCACCCCGAGGGTGTGTTCCTCTATTTATCCATTTGGACAGGATACCCGAGGGTATTCCATGTTTATATTGTGAATTAATTTTTCCTTGGGAGGGATTGTATATAAATTTCATGTTTTTGCTTTGGGCTCATCCCGGTTACTTGCGCCTAAGGGCAGTGTTGTGATTAGCCTGTGGGCAGTGAATCTTTTATCCTGAGGGAAACTTCTTCTGTGCCTATGGGCAATAGACTTTGTGCCTGAGGGTGACACTTTGTACGCCTGAGGGAAATATCTATTATGCTTGTGGGAAATTACCTGCGGGTTATATTTCTGATTACCTGAGGGTAAGGGATTGCGTGTCTGAGGACACTGACTGTTTACATTGAAATTCACTATGGTGGTTTCCTTATAATTAACGATTAAATGAATATTAAAATGGAAATATAACTGGTAAATCTAGTTACTTTTGAGTACTTATTAGTTTATTGCATTTACTTTTTCACATTTTTGCTGCATGTGTACACACAGTTGAGCACGGGCCTTTGGTGGGTGCCTACTGGGAATTCTTTTCTCACACCCTGTTTCGGTCATGTATTCATCCCAAAAAGATTACATTTTTGTAGGTGTGGATAAGGGAAAGGGTCCCTATACAAGTACTTGATTGCTTCCAAGGAGTAGGGGAGCATGGGATCGGGCTTAGGCTCGCGATTCTACTGGCTGTTTTGTTTTGTTTTGTTGTACTCTGTATTGTGTTGTCCTGTATTGTTTTGTAACATGTTCTAGATGTTTTCTTAGAACTTTAGGCATGTTGCATCATTATATATAACTTTTGGTTATCTTTTTCTGCAGTTGTTTATGTGTGTATGGTTTATTTCTTCCACTGTTGTTGTATGTTTTATCTTGTATTCAACTGCGCTACAATTTGACAAATGAGAGCATAGTTTCCCCACTATCAGACTTGGGCCCTCACTGCTAGTCGGCAACCTCTGGAATTTGGGGAAATGTGCTTGAGTTCATTTGACCAACCGGGTTTGGGGCACCCATGGAGTGTTACCCGAATCTGGGACGTTACAAAGTGGTATCAGAGGGATTTATTTTCTTTGACTTACTATTTGGAGCCTTAGTCAGGGATAGGATGGGAAAAGGTAGTTGGTGATAAGATGTTCCCAGGAGTAGATAACCCGTGTATAGGGAAAATCCGGTCTACCTCGGTAATTGCAATGTTTCTGATTTTGAAAATTTTACAGTTGATTTGATTTCACCATTGGATGATGCACTTGTGATTGTATTGTTTATATGTTATCCATGGGTTCTATTCAGTTGCAACCCGATGAGATGAGGGTATGCCATCTCATGCATCATTTAGGCACATGATAAAAATCACATGCCATGCATAGTTCCATGCCATGTAGGCACATTAGAAATTGCATGTTGTTATGATAGTTTTTGTGCTAGAAAAGCATGCTGTTATGATAGCTACTTTGATAAATACCTTCTATTTGATAGGGTATTTTTGTGTGAGCTTATTTATAGAATGAATTCCAAACTTTGGTTACTAGGGAGTATGGGCCCTCATTAACCGGAATTTGGTGGATCATTGGCTGTTTACCGCATTTATAATGCATATAAGATGCCAAGATTTGATTCACGGGGAGTACGGGCCCTCACAGATCAGAATTTGGCACTTAGGTGTTGTTTTTCTGTATTTTTTGGAGTCTGGAGTAGTATCTGAGCCTTAATGTCCATAAAATCCAGGATACACACCATGTAGTTCCTGGGACACACGCCGTGTGTTCTTCTGTTCGGGAAGAAAAGAAAACTTTTTAAGTACACATCGTGTACCCTCGGTACACGCCGTGTAGTCTCTTCCCATGTCATGGACTGTGTGGGCAGGGACACAGGGAAGGGAAAAGCTTGGGGTGAATGCGCCGTGTACCTAATATACACATCGTGTAGTGTTGACCCGAAGTTCAGTCGTGTAACTAACAACACGGGTTAGTGGAATCTTTTTGTACACATCGTGTCAATGATGAACACGCCGTGTAGTCTGACCTGGGATCCGACCGTGTAACTAACAACACGGGTCAGTGTAAACCTTTCGTGTACATGTCGTGTGTCTATGGAACATGCCGTGTAGTGTGAGCCATGTATCCGACTGTGTAACTAACAACACAGGTCAACGAGGCTCGTCTCGTACACACCGTGTACTTTTGGGACACACCGTGTAGTCTTGTCCGAGGACAGACCGTGTGGACTTAGCCATGTGGCTGGGAAAACAGGGTGGTGTACACACTATGTGCGAGTGTAACACACCATGTAGTATCAATCCGAGTAGTCGTCAGTGTCACAAATGATACAGGAAGTTGTAAAATTAAACCATACATGCTGTGTAGATTCCATACACATCGTGTAGTTTTGTTCAACAGGAGTTGTGTGGCTTAGCCGTGTAGAAGGACCCGGGAAGGGTAAGAGAAGTCAGGTACACGTCGTGTAGTCAGTATACACGCCATGTAGTTTTGTTTTGCAATATTGAATGCCTTCTTCCTCCGGTTCCCCTTTTGGTCCCTTCATTTCAGACTGTGATAATCTTGATCTAAGGTGTGTGTTTGACCTTGTAGAGTCATGCCACTAAGACGACCACGCATTTTTTTTCCAGGAGAGCGGAAACGATTACACTCAAGAGATGGTGGGACATGGGCTACCAGTGGATCCTTCAGCAGAGCCAGATGCGGCGCCAGCCGTTATACCGGACACAGGCATGGATGCACAGTTCTGTGAAGGCTTTATGCGGTTCATGCAGACCTTTCAGGGAGCACCGTCAGCTGCCACATCTATGGCTGAGCTGACTCGTATATTCCAGTAGCATCATTCTCCTACGTTTTTAGGGGATGGAAGACCATAGGCTATGAAGTCTTGGATGGGGTCTATGCATACTATCTTCGAGCATCTTGATATGCCTCCAGGGAGGAGGGTCAAGCTCGCGACTTATATACAGTGTGATTCCTCCAAGAGGTGGTGGGATGTTACCACTCTGTCAGAGCATTACAGAGACATGGCGTGGGAATTTTTTCAGACATCCTTCTATGAATTCTTCTTCCCAGAGACGTTGAGGGTAGATAGAGCTCGAGAGTTCATGAATCTGAAGTAGGGCGCTATGTTGGTGATGGATTATTCTGCTCATTTCACCGAGCTTCAGCGTTTTTCACCCGTTATGGTGGGTGATGAGATGTTTAGATCCATATGCTTTGAGGATGGTCTTTGATATGAAATTTGAGCACTGGTGAATGTTTTCAGGTTGCCTGCTGTGCATGCTATGAACCAGGCACTGATTGCCGAGCAGAATTTTTGGGAAGCTAGTGGTGTGGGCCAGGGCAGTTCAAAACCAGTTTCTGGTACTATTTCTACCGGTAAGAGGAAGAGATAGATGGACTTCTCTCACAGTGGCAGTACCAGTCAGAAGAATGTTTCTGGTGTCTAGGTCATGTGCTACCAGTGTGGTAAAGAGGGGCACAAGAGGCCTCAGTGCCCACATGACTCAGTGGAATGACAAGCTTGTGGCAAGATGGGGCATCTGCAACGCTTTTGTAGGGTGTTTCCACCAGTGGCTAGTGAGAGGCGTTCTGTGTAGACTCCGCGTGCGGGAGCGGGACCAGCATCTTCTTACCAATCAGGAAACTGGAATATGTCAAGGCTTGCAGGTCGAGATGGTGGACGTGGTCGTGGTATCCAGACACCAGGATCTCAGAGGCAGAAGAGCAGGACAGCTCAGGGTAGCCAGGCTATGTCATAGGGCCGCGGCACTGGGCAGGCATATGCAGTGCAACAGACCCAACAGGAGTAGGATCCCGGACCTTCTACTGTCATAGGTACTATTCTAGTAGCTTCTGTCTTATCTTCAGTACTTTTTGATACGGGTGTTATTCATAGTTTCATATCTGTTCCCATTGTGAAGAGACTTGGGCTCTATGTTTCTTCTTCTTCTTCTTTTGTTATGATGCTAGACACTCCGTTGGGAACTAGAAGACATGTGTGTGTCAGTGCAAGGAGTTCCCCCTTGAGGTTTAAGGGTGTCACTTTCTATGGGACCTCTAGGTCTTAGAGATGACAAGCTATGATGTCATTCTCGGAATGGAATGGTTGGTTCCATTTCAAGCCTTTGTAGATTTCTATCATCGCAGGGTGAGTTTCACGTCACCATAGGGTGGAGAGTTTCTATATAAGGGCTAATGAGATGTTCAGGCGAGTCGAGATGGACCTGAGCATCGTGGGTGAGGTGGAGTCACAGCCCAGATTGATATTTTATATCTAGATGATCAGAGGACTTTTCAGCAGGATTTCCCTCCTGTGGTTGATCATTTCAGGGAAGTTTTCCCAGACAACTTTTCTGGTCTACCTCTAGAGAAAGAGGTGGATTTCTCTATTGAGCTTGTTCTAGGAGCAGCACCAGTGTCCATTCCTCCTTATAGGATAGCCACTCCTGAGTTTCAGGAGCTCAAAAGGCAGTTAGAGGAGTTATAGTCAAAGTGTTTCATCTGAACCAGTACTTCTCCTTGGGGTTCGTCGGTCCTTTTTGCGAAGAAGGTGGACGGTATCCTCAGACTCTGTGTGGATTATTGGAAGATGAACCATTTGACGGTTAAGAACCGATATCCCTTGCCAAGGATTGATGATCTTTTTGATCAACTTCGAGGATCACGAGTGTTCTCGAAGATTGACTTGAGATCGGGATATTATTAGTTGCGTGTAAGACCATCAGATATCCCGCTTACAGATTTTCGGAGCAGATATGGTCTGTATGAGTACTTGGTTATGCCGTTTAGACTCATGAATGCACCAGAAGTTTTCATGACTCTGATAAATCGTGTGTTCCATCCTTACCTAGATTCTTTTGTGGTTGTATTCGTGGATGATATCTTAGTGTACTCTCACATTCGACACGACCATGACACCCATCTTGAGATCATATTGAGTACACTGAGAGAGCATAAGCTATATGCTAAGCTCTCAAAGTGCCACTTTTGGATGGACCAAATTCACTTCTTGGGTCATATCATCTCAGAGGCAGGAGTTTATGTGGACCCAAAGAAGGTGAGAGAAGTAGTTTCCTAGGAGAAGCCTAAGAATGTGTTTGAGATATGAAGTTTCTTGGGGCTGGCTGGTTACTACAGATGCTTCATCCAAGACTTCTCCCGCTTAGCAGTGTCGCTGATGGGTTTGACTAAGAAGGGTGTGAAGTTTTTTTGGTCAGAATCTTGTGAGACAGCCTTTCAGGACCTGAAGGGGAGGTTGACATAAGCACCAGTCCTGATACTCCCAGAGTAGGGGAAGAGCTATACAGTTTACTGTGATGCATCAGGTATTGGTTTGGGAGCTTTGTTGATGCAGGGCGATCGATTTGTTGTGTACAGGTCTCGGCAGTTGAGGCCACATGAGAGGAATTACCCTGACGTATGATCTCGAGTTGGCTGCAGTTTTTCATGCGTTGCGTTGTTGACAACATTATCTCTTGGGAGAGCATTTTTTGATTTTCACATACCAAAAAAGTATCAAGTATATTTTTACTCAGCATGACTTGGAATCTGAGGTAGCAAAGGTGGTTCGAATACCTTCAGTATTTCGATTTTGAGCTTGCCTATACACCTGGTAAAGGTAATGCGGTAGTTGATGCAATGAGTAGGAGGACTCAGATACAGGTGATGTAGGAGGCCAGTGGCAGCTCATGACTTTGTTCTCTGAGATGCATTTGGAGGTGCATGACAGTCATGGTAAAATCTATCTTTCATCTTTAGCTGTGACTTCTACCCTCCTGGATAGAGTGAGGATGAGACAGCTATCTGTTTCAGAAAGCCTAGTTCTACGGGAGTTAGTGGCAAGTGAGGACCCTCCTCCTAGGTGGACGATAGGTGATGATGAGGTACTGCGTCTCCATGATGAGTATGGGTTCCAGGGGATATACATGAGGATCTGATGCGGGAGTTTCATGCCTCATCTTGGGTAGTTCATCCTGGAGTTACCAAGATGTACCGTGACTTGAGATATTAGTACTGGTGGCTAGGTATGAAGAGAGAAGTAGATGGTTTTGTTACGAGATGTTCCACCTGTCAGTAGGTGAAGGCAGAGAATCAGAGGCTAGCCAGACTGTTACAGCAGTTACCCATTCCATAGTGGAAATTGGATGATGTCATGATAGACTTCGTGATTGGGTTGTCGAGGTCACCTCGAGGCAATGATGCCATGTGGGTTTTTGTGGACAGACTTACGAAGGTAGCTCACTTTTTTCCGATCAAGGAGACCTTCGGTGTTGACGATCTCGGGAAGCTGTATATCCGAGAGGATGTACGTCTTCATTGGGTCCCTCGTTCTATCATTTCAGATAGGGACGCCCATTTTACATCTCGATTCTGGCAGAGTTTTCAGAGGGAACTGGGTACACAGGTGCTTCTGACCATAGCTTACCACCCTCAGACCGATGGTCAGTCAGAGTGTATGATACAGGTGCTAGAGGACATGTTTCGCACATGCATCCTAGACTTTGGGGGCTCCTGAGAGAAGCATATACCCTTAGTCGAGTTTGTCTATAATAATAGTTTTTAGGAAACTATTGAGATGGAACCTTATGAGGCTTTATATGGTAGTCCAAGCCAATCACCCTTGTACTGGTTAGAGGTAGGTGAGGCAGCTTTACCGGGACCATGTCTCGTGCAGGAGACTTCTAAGTAGGTCCAGTTGATTCGGAGGTGGATGGCTACCTCACAGTCTCATCATAAATCTTATGTTGATCGCAACAGACGGACCTTGGAGTTCGTGGTCGGGGATCAGGTTTTCTTGTGTGTTTCACCGAGGTTGGGACACAGGCGAATCAGGAGACAGGGGAAACTTTCACCAAGGTATGTGGGGCCATTTGAGATTCTGGAGAGAGTCGGGATAGTTGCCTATCATTTGCAGTTACTGCAGAGGTACCGGGACATGCACGACATCTTCCATGTATCTCAGTTGCACCGTTATCATTCAGACCCATCTCACGTCTTTCAGCCCAAGGAGGTTGAGCTTCAGATAGATGTGTCCTTTAAGGAGAATCTGATTCATATCGTGGATAGGAGCATGAAGGTTCTTTGAGGCCGTTCAGTTCCTCTCGTACAGGTGCTATGGCAGCATGGCTGAGTGCAGGACGAAACCTGGGAGCAGGAGACCGATGTACGTGCTCAGTGGCCTGAGTTGTTCACAGCTTTATCCTCACCACCCTTGGAAGGGAAATTCGGGGATGAATTGCTTTAAGGGGGAAGTTTGTAAGAACCCGGTTCTTATTTTTGAGGTACGGGTTTCTTCTTTTCTCTTTTCCTTAATTGTTTTTGAGAAAATAAGAAAAATGGAGAAAAATCCTAAATTTTGGGACTACACACCGTGTACTTTTCCACACGCCATGTACTTTGGCCGTGTGGGATGACTACACAGGGTGTGTAGCCATGTTGACGATGAAGGGTGTAAAAACTGACTACACACCGTGTAGTGGGTATTTACATGTTGTATAGTCATTCGGCAGGTGAATAGTAAGGCAGTGGAAGAAAACGCCAGCTGAGCGGCAGTACACGTTGTTTACTCAGGTTTCACACGACGTGTACTCATGTCGATGGATGAACAGTGCCACCCTGGCCAGAAGCCACCGAAGGAACAGTTAAAAAATGAAAAGTACACATCGTGTACATGATAAGTACACGTCGTGTAGTTTGTTTTTTTCACTTAAAATCGGCAGTAGCCTCCCCTATTCGTAGGGAAGGCTTAGAACCGAAGGAAGGATTCGGGAGAGAGGGACGGACCTTCGAGGAGCTCTAGATTGAGTACCGGGAATCCATTTTCTACACCGTCAATCTCCCTGGAACCACGCGGATGAGTTATTCCTCCTCTTGGCATAGTTCTTACCAATTCTTTCCTGAGGGAAAGTTATTTTAGTTTGAATGGGGTTTTCTTTCACCTCATATCTATGTCATTCTTGGACGATTCGAGGATCATCGTTTGCGTATACCGTTCAGGGGCGTTTAAGGTAAGTGGATTAGTGTTTAAATTTCAATTGTTGTGCATTTTTATGTACCGTTGAGCTACGAGCCCATGTTGGTGTGTCGTGTGGCTAAGTTCTTGGCTGTTTAAATACCTATAATTTTATAGGTAATGAAATGTAATTGTAAACTGCTGTTTGGGATCACTGCTTGGAACCAGGACCACCCCAGGGGTGCGTTCCTCTATTTAGCCATTTGGCCAGGATAACCGAGGGTATGCCATGTTTATATTGTGCATTACTTTTTACTTGAGAGGTATTGTATATAAATTGCATTTTTTCTCTTTGGGCTCATCCCAGTTACTTGTGCCTGAGGGCAGTGTTGTGATTAGCCTGTGGACAGTACATCTTTTAGCCTGAGGGCAACTTCTTTCGTGCCTATGGGCAATAGACTCTGTGCCTGAGGGTGACACTTTGTACGCCTGAGGGCAATATCTATTATGCTTGTGGGAAATTACCTGCGAGTTTCATTTCTGATTACCTGAGGGTAAGGGCTTGCATGTCTGAGGACACTGACTGTTTACATAGAAATTAACTATGGTGGTTTCCTTATAATGAACGATTAAATGAATATTAAAATGGAAATATAACTGGTAAATCAAGTTACTTTTGAGTACTGATTAGTTTATTTCATTTACTTTTGCACATTGTTTCTGCATGTGTACACACAATTGAGCACAGGCCTTTGGTGGGTGCCTACCGGGAATTCTTTTCTCACACCCTGTTTGGGTCATGTCTCCAGCCCAAACAGATTACGTTTCTGCAGTTTTGGATAAGGTCAAGGGTCCCTATACAGGTACTTTATTTCTTCTAAGGAGTAGGGGAACATGGGACTAGGCTTAGGCTCGCGATTCTACCTGTTGTTTTGTTTTATTTTGTTGTACTCTGTATTGTACTATCATGTATTGTTGTGTAACATGTTCTGGCTATTTTCTTAGAACTTGAGGCATGTTGCATCATTATATATAACTATTGGTTATATTTTACTGTAGTTGTTTATGTGTGTATGGTTTATTTCTTCCACTGTTGTTTTATATTTTATCTTGTATTTTGTTGCGCTACACTTTGACAAATGAGGGCATAGTTTCCCCACTATCAGACATGGTCCCTCGCTGCTAGTCAGCAGCCTTTGGTGTTTGGGGAAATGCGCTTGAGGTCATGTGACCAATCGGGTTCGGGGAACCCGTGGAGTGGTACCCAGATCTGAGACGTTGCACTTTCCCTTGTCCAAACCTTAATCCATTTAATCTTCTTGAGTACCGAACGGTTTCCAAAATAGGGTGTGAGAAAAACTCAGTAGATCGACACCACCATGTATAAACAAACTAGTATGATAAGAAGTGAATATAATAATGCGATAAATATGTGTATTAATTAATTCAATAATTAATAAAATACAGCAACAACCTGTTTTAATATTCTGCTGAAATATCTTTGAAAATGTAGCACAACCATGCTAACCAAAACCATATACTCATGGTATAACAAAACACTAGGCCAAGACCACTATATAAGCATCTCAGCATGTGTTAGAGCCTAGCCTGGTATTTAAGAATATCAGCATGTTCCAGGGCATAACCCAGTATATAAGCATATTAGCATGTGTTAGGGTGTAGTTTGGTATATAAGCATCTCAGCATGTGTCACGGAATAACCCGATATATAATAATTTCAACATGTGTTAGTTCATAGACTGATATATAATAATCTCATCATGTGTTGGGGAATAGACCAATATAATATTATCTCATCATGTGTTAGAAGTGAGTATCACAACAGCAAGAAAATCACAACAATAAGCATATCATAATATGACCACATAAGACCAAATGGTTAATTCTACTAATTACCATTTGTATTTAAATTTACCCATTTATTAATTTAATCAAATAATCCATTTTACATGGTGAATCTATAATAATCAATCACTTGGAACACATGTCATGCTAAAATCATATGTAATCCATTTTCAATTCATTGTTTTCAAAGGTTCTCTCACCCAATGGGTATCCATAATCTAGGTCTCCTCATCAATTAAACCCAAAGGAGTCCAATAAGAAATCCAGAACAAGATTTTCATTTACAAATTAAATTAATTAATTAAATTGAATGATGTGTCTTCATAATCACAGTATTTCACATACTTGGAAAAATAAAATTAGACCATATGGTTAGGATTTATACCCCTTGCCTTTAACAAATGAATTAGTAATTCCAACAACATGTAACTCTAATGGAAACGAAGGAAAAAATATCATGAGATGAAACCTAGATTGAATCATATCAAGATTGACATCAAACCCAAATGTGGTCCCAAGGTTCCACCGCCCTAATGGGGAATAATAGAATAAGAGGGGAAAACCAAATTCAAAGACTTTCCAGGGATCGATAGCACAAACAGGATGTCTGTAATGGAAGAAAGGCTTCTAAAATCACCTAGATAACCATCCTAGGTCGAGAGGGGAAGTCTGTATGTGAGGGGTAATGAGAAACCAGCTGCACTGTAGACTTAAAACTATCAGTTGGGATATTACCCAGTGTGTAACTATTTTACACATCATGTATTTCTTTTTAGAGTGATGAGCTGAAAAACTCATCACATTAGGTTAATATTTATCTTGATCGAATATTACATGATGTGAAAGGTTTATATGAAGTGTAATCATTTCATGCCCTGTATTGGTTTATGACATGTATCTGTCATAAGTTAAATGTCGTGTAACATTTACACGATGTGTAATCACCCGATAGAAAGTTTTTAGCCCATTTTCTATAAAAGGACCCAAACCACATCCAAAGCCTTCCAAATCTTGGAAACACCTCATAAAACCATTTAAAATGCTTATACCTAGACTCCATTAATTCAAATAAACATTATTCCCATAACTTTAAGTCATTTTCCCCAACAAAGTCTCTTTTTCTCCAAAAAAAACTCGAATACCAAGGTCCAATGATAAAGGGAAACCCAAAAAAAAGAGTTTTAAAAACTCAAATAGGGTCGTACCTAGAAAAAATGGGATCTTAAAACATCCCCACCATATAACATCTTGTCCTTGAGCTACTCAAAACATCATCATGGGGTCTCAGTGAACAAGTCTAGCCAGTGTACATATATATTAGACTCCCTCTCCCGGGTCTCCTCATGAATACGCTCATGATGCCACTGCACTTGAACCAGAGGTATAGCCCTACCCCAAAAATACTTCTCATTGCGATCAAAACTCTATATTAGATGCTCCTAAAAGGATGCATCAACACTAATCTCATCATCCTCTATGTATACCACATGATAAGGTACGGGATAATATCTCTGGATTTGAAAAAAGTGAAACACATTGTTCATGGCACTATGGCACTATAGAAGGGATAATTGGTATGTCATTGGACCGACCCTAACCACTATATCAAACATCCCAACAACCTAGGTGCTGACTTTCCCTATTTCCTGATATGAAACTGCCCCAACCTAGGTGACACCTATAGGAAAATATAATAACCAACCTCAAACTCTATATTTCACCTCTGATAGTTAGCATAAGATATCTGCCTACTTTTCATAGTCACTAACCACCTCCTGATCAAATAAACCTACTTAGATGTCTCCTGTATGAGACTAGGTTCAATAATCACTAACTCGCCTACCTCTAAACAACAAAGAGGCGAACAGAATAACCTACCATAAAAAGCCTCAAATGGTTCCATTTTGATCGATTGCTGAAATCTATTATTATATGAAAACTCCATGAGTACCATATGTTTCTCCCATGAACCACTAAATTCCAAAAAAACTCATAACATATCCTCCATAACTTGAATACTCTGCTCAGATTGATCGTTAGTCTAAGGATGATAGGTTGTGCTTAGAAGAACCTATAATCCCAAAGCCTTCTGAAGACCCTTCCAGAACTGTGAAGTGAAGCGAGGATCTCTATCTAAAATGATACTCCTCATAAACCCATGAAAATAAACTATCTATCACACATAAATACTTCCCAAATAATCGATTGTGAATGTCTCCCTAATAGGTAATAAGTGGTCTACCTTCTCCAGTCGATACATGATCACCTATACTACATCGTTCTTACTGTTTTTCTTGGGTAATACTATCACAAAATGCATAGTGACATAATCAAATTTCCACTCGAGGATAGGCAGAGGATGTAACAACTCAACAGGCCTCTAATTCTTAGATTTCACCTAATAATAAGTGAAATATATTACTATAAATCCCACTACCTCCTTCATCGTTTCTGGCCACCAGTGTTTTATAATAAGATCACAATACATCCTTATCAAACCAAGATGTACTTCTTATATAGAAAAATGAAAATTCCTTATCAGTTCCACACATATTCCCATAGGAACCCATACTCATCCAATGAAATGAAGATAATTGTCACTTCCAAGATACCATCTCGATGGTTTCACCCCACCATATAAGTTGGATCTCAAAAATAATCCCTCCAGATCAGATAACAGGTCAGTCTTTATCCATTCAAAAAGAATAGGTATAACAAATGTAGAAGTTAGAGCTACTCATCCTTGGGACTCCTGAACATCTAGATGCATGTCATTAAATAGTATCATCATCCTCCATTCATCACAAGACTCTCACACTACCTATGTTTGTGTCTTTTAGCTCAAATCATTGGAAATGACTTTTCCCTTTCCCAGTGCATTAGCCAACTCAAAGTCAAAGGACTACAGATACTCACCCAACCTCCTCTATTGAAGGTTCGTGTCCCACTAAGAAAAGATTTAATTAAGGATTTTGTGGTTCGTTTATACCACAAACCTATTTATCATAAGATATTATCTCCAACAAATCAGGGAATGTACCGCCATAGCTAAATCTAGATTGTGAGTAGGGTAATTCATCTCATGTAGTCTCAAATTTCTGGATCCATAAGCAACCAATAAATCCTCCTGCATCATAACTACTTCGAGTTTAACTCTAGATGTGTCATAATACATAGTATAAGATTTACCTATCATGGGTAATGTGGGGATAGGTGTTGTAGTCAACCCACCCACTAGCTTCTGAAAATCCCTCTCACAATCATCCGAACAAAAAAATTACTCCCTTATTGGTTAGCTCGAACATTGGTGCTTCCAGACAGGAGAAGTCCTAGATAGAGCACCAATAATAACCTACTAAACCTAGAAATCTACAAATCTTAAATACATTCTTGGGCCACTCCCAAGATACTATGAACACAACCTTCTCTGGGTCCTCTAACACAACTACCTTTGAGATGACATGTCATAAGAAGTGCACTTTATCAATCCAGAAAATTTATTTAGATAGATTAGTGTAAATATGGTGCTCTCTTAATGTACTCAAGATGATGTCAAGATGTTGGTAATGGTCATCTATTGACTGGTAGTACAATAATATTCCATCAATGAAAAATAACACAAACTGATCCAAAAAAGGATAAAAGATTATATTCATCAAGGACATGAATACTATCGGTGTATTCATTAAACCAAAAGGAATCATAATGAACTCATATAATCTATACCTAATTCTAAAATCGATCTAAGTTATGTCTAATGGTCTCACCCTTAACTCATGGTATCCTAATCACAAATCAATCTTAGAGAAGATCTTAGAAACTCTTAGCTGATTGAAGAGATATTCTATGTGTGGAAGGGGATATTGGTTCTTAACTGTCATCAAGTTCAATATCTAATAATCCACACATAAGAATAAGGTTCCATTATCCTTTTTGGAAAAGAGAACTAAAGAACCCTAAGGATATGTACTAGGTCATATGAAACCCTTGCTTCCAGATCTTCCAAATGAAATTTCAACTCCATAATCTCTACTGGTTCTATTCTATAAGATGGAATTGAAACTGGATCATCTCCCAGCACCAAATTCATTGTGAACTCAATATATCTCTCAGGTGGTAATCCATATAACTCTTTCAGAAAATGTCTTAAAAATAGTCTACCACTAGAGGAAAAAAATCTTACTACATTCCACCATCATCTAGAGGAAGATTGACTATTTGAGTCATGATACAATCCAATCTTCACTAAATTGGTCCTACATGACCAGTTTGAATATCTCACTCGCCTTGGTGATAATAGCTACCACATTCTAAAGATAGAATGGTAAATCTCCTTTGATAATAGTTAATATGTTCTCAATATATAATTAACCAATCCATACCAAGAATCAAATTTAATCCTTTCATTTCCAGCATAAATGGTTCAAAAAAGAAACATTAACCATAAATATTTAAAGAACATGACTTGAAACATTTAATATTCTCTAGACACACTCCCAATGGTGTATCGATGGTCAAAGCACCATCCAAGACTTCCACAACCAAGCCCAGCCCATTTGAAAAAATTTCAGATAAAAAGGAAATTGATGCTCATGTATCAAAAAAATGCAATCTAAGGTAGATGCTACCAGAATCATACCTATGAAAATAGAAGTTCATGCATCCACAATAGTAAAAGTATTCTAAATAATGTGCAACTGACTTTCCCCTCTACCATGGTCTCTAGTCTGACTCCCTTAAGCTATTACCTCTTCTCAGTACTTTTGATCTTGTATTGGGGTACCACATCCCCTAACTTAGCCTGAAAATCCAATGGAACTCCAACTGTCATCCTGCTGAGGGGTAGCTGAGCCCCTTCTAAACTCAGGTTCCTATCCTGATCCCTCACAATTTCTCTACTGTGGAAAGTTCCCAAAAAACTTTTGAAGATGTCCCAGAATTCCACAAACACAACACTCAATTGTGGGGTAAGGTCACTATGGGAACTTATAGAAAAAGTTTTCACACTGATATCACTATAATATAACATAGTCCTCAGATATTTTTCCACTACCTTGACTACTCTTCCCACTACTACCTTGGTGAAAACTGTTATAGTGGCACTTCTTACTACCAAAAGAATAGATCTCGGTTTTCCCTGCTGAAATAGTTTGACCACTGCTCGAGGCCTCTCTCAAATTCCCTTTCATGATGAGTGTATGATTAATCATGTCCTCAAAAATTCTCAAAAAATCATTCACCTATGTTTTGATCTCATAGTGAAGACCATCCTAAAAATGCCTTTCCCTAATGATCTCATCAGCCAATAGGGATGGAGGAAAATATTGCAGGTTGGTGAAACTGCTAGCATAGTCCAGCGTTAACATGTTATCCTATACCAAATGTATGAACTCACAAGCCTTTCCATCCCTTTGTGTCTTGGGATAAAAGTGTCTCGGGAACTTTATCTTGAATTCCTTCCAATAAAACTACTCTTATTGTCTGGCTTAATCCATAATGCACCTCCAATGCTTGGTAGGTCCACATAGCATGTATGTAGGAAGCTTAATCCTCTTATATATGGGTGTCTCAAGGTTCTTGAAGATTTTATGGATTGAATAAATCCAGAACTCAGCTGCCTTGGGGCCTCCCTCACTCATGAATGTAGGAATATACTATAGATGAAACTCTCTCATCAATTCAGACAATAAAGGTATGGTACGAACAGTCTCCCTTTCCATGGATCACATGACCCTAAGGAAGTTGTCTCGAAGATGATCATTCATCTGATCCTCTAGGGCTATAGGATCCCCTAGGGATATGGGAAGTGTCTACTTAGTTGGTTTAGGAGCATACTAATTTCCACTCTCATGGCGCTCAATTTAAAGACAATGAGGAGTCATTTTCTCTTCAAGATAAATGCATGCCTTAGAGAACTAGATAAAAACAAGGTCAACATCAACAACTGACAAAAAGAGAGAATAACTAACTCCCAGTATCCCTAATCATGGATTACATGTGTTTTTAACATAACATAATATTTATTTCATTTCATTTCATTTATTAGGTATAACATATATCTCATATCATGGTCTACATGGGAAATATATCACATGTATATAAATATATCCCTATCATGAACAATGCATGTTAGTATATATCCATATGTATCTATCATGATGCGTACATAATAATCTCATGCCATACCAAGCCATGGATATAAATCTCAAGAAACAATAACATCACACAATATGTGAATTTCCCAAGGTGAAATAACATCAAACTGTAACAAGTTAACATCATGAACAACAATCCCATCCCAAGGCACTTATATGTTTCCCCCATAAATGGGTTAGATACACCCATTCACAATATAATTACCAGGTATCGACATATCTTAGTCTCCTTTATACCTTTCCCAAATAGTAAATCAATAAAAATTAAAACCAACCTGCACTCTGATACCACTTGGTAACATCCACCAATCTGGAACTCTCTAACATGGCCAAAAAGGTTTGGTCATGAGACCTCAAGTGTACCTCCCTATATACCAGAGGTTACCGTCTAGTAGAAGGGGTGTGGAGAATATAGTGGAGAGACTATACCCCCTGGTATAGATTCATAATAAAGTGAAAATAAATGTTAGAGTAACGGAAATAGAAAAAATAATTATAACATATAACTAGAGGGGAAAGGATAAACTGATAAATAAAATAATAATCAATGTAATTATAGGATGATATTTATGTAATGTCAATAGAAAAAAATTTAAATAAAATACATAATGATACTAATAAACTCAAAAATCCCCGGTCCTGAACCCCATGTTAGTCTTATCTCCAAACTCTATCCCATCCAGCAATCAACAAATTCAAAAACAAGGTCCCTTTCCCTTGTCCAAACCTGCATCCATGTAATCTAATCAGGTACCAAATGATGGCATGAATAGGGTATGATTAAAACTTAGTAGGTCGACACCACCATTTCTAAACAAACCAGTCTTATAAGAAGTGCAGGCAATAATGTGATAAACATGTGTATTAATTAATTCAATAATTAATAAAATACAGCAACAACCTGCTTCAACATTCTTCTAAAATATATCTGAGCATGTATCACAACCATGCTAACCACAACCATATACCCATGGTATAACAAAACACTAGGCCAATCCCACTATATAGGCATCTCAATATGTTTTGGGGCCTATCCCAGTATATAATCATCTTAGCATGTGTCAGGGCATAGACTGAAATATAATTATCTCAGCATGTGTTGGGGCATAGCTTGGTATATAAGCATATTATCATGTGTCATTTAATATCCTAGTATATAAGAATCTGATTATGTGTCAAGGCACAAAGCATTATATAATCATCTCAACATGTGTTAGGGCATATCCTGGTATATAAACATCTCAACATGTGTTAGGGCATAACCCAATATATAAGAATCTCAGCATGTTTGAGAAGTGCATATAAAAATAGTAATCAAATCACAAAATGACCACATAATACCAAATGGTTAATTCTTCTAATTACCATTTTTCATTCAATTTACCCATTTATTCAATTAATCAAATAATCCATTTTTTGTGGTGAATCTATAACAAGAAATCACCTGGAACACATGTCATGCTAAAACCATATGTAAGTCATTTCCAATTCATTATTTTCAAAGGTTCGCACACCCAACGGGTATCCATAAGCCAAGTCACATCATCAATTGAACCTAGAGGAATCGAATGTGAAATAAAGCATAGGAATATCATTTACCTATTCAATTAATTAATTAAATTTTATTATGTGTTTGCATAATCATAGTGTTTCACATACTTGGAAAAATAAAATTAGACCATATGGTTAGGATTTAGACCCCATATCTTTAACTGATGAATTAAAAACACCAAAAATGGGTAAATCTAATGAAAATAAAGGTGTGGAAGATCTTGAAATGAAACTATAGGTCGTAGGTGTAGCAGAATTGCATGGATGGGTGTACCCAACTTTAATTTTACCATCAGAAACGATCAATTCGAGATCTGTCATGATGATAAAATGTCAGATCTTCAGAATATAATGAAGAATGAAAAGAAAAAGAGGGAAGTATCGAAACCATAGAGAGGATAATCATATACTGGTTATAATTAAGTTAATTAAAAGACAAGAATTACCTTGATGGAATTCTCTCTCTGTTGATGATTCTGGTCACGATCCAATGTGATATGTTGTTGCATCGCAGAATCCAAGTGTAGGATTCCTCTAGTGGTGGTCCACATGTACTCCACAAATCTCTGGATATTGTCAGAGGGATATCTAGGTGCTAACACATAAGAGCCTTCACTTTTGATTTCTACCTTCGATCTACTTGAGATTCGCTTCAAAGAACTCTCCTTGATCCAGTGGAGGAGAATCTCTCTCGTAACTTGAGAGTGTTCTTGGAGGAAATGAATTATCTATTGGCTTGAGAGATTTCTCCATATCCATTGTGCACAACCATAGATAATGAATAGATCTAAATAGAATAATGTAATTTGGATTTATGTTACTTAGAATAATAAAATTAATTAATTACCCAACGGAATTTATTCATTTAATTTAATTATTAGTAAGACACCATGTCTAATAATAACATTTGACTATTATTATCACTTGACATGCGCCCAGAAAATTACACCTAATATTATTTAATTAAATAAATAATATTATTTCTCACAAATCCCCAGAAAAACTACACAGCATGTATATTAATATACACGGCGTGTACTTTTGTTTTTCCATTTTCTTTATTTTCTCCACCACATTTATTAGACCTTGAATAATGACTATTTATTTCTTAAATAAATATCACTAAATTATTCTATAATAAATATATTATTTTTCCCACAACATATTCTCTCAAATAACTAGTGTCTAAATAAATGTGATTAGGCATCCTTGAATAATTATTAAATCACAATCGAGAATAATCTTTATTCAACTTGTTAAATGAATATTTAACTAAGATACTTGGATACACATAGTGTGTGACCCTCTAGGCCTCTTTCTCAGTGGAATTAGGTGGAGCCTGCCTAAAGTCCAAGGTTAGCATCTAGAAACACACCAAGGCACTCATATAGAAAGAATTTAGTGCCGCAATGACATTTCACCTACTGCGAATACTTACCATTTAATGTAATCCCTTTTTCTCGATATCTCGAATCAAGTGGGTTGCATGATAGTGTCATCAACCCATTTGCTTGATTACTCTTTCTTTGACCTCCCAAAATTGAACTTTCCCATTCCTAACCATGGTAATAGATTTATTTAGGATATATCAATTCCATCAAAGGGAATGAGATATCAACTTCCGTTATGGAACAAAAGGGACAAATCCTTTCTCACATTATCTATTAATGCAATATTACTCGTGATGCACCCAACATATCCTACCTCACTGTGAATAGTGTGTAATTACAGTTTTCATAAATACATATAAGTGTGCAATTTGTAATACCCATTAATAATAATCTTAAAGTCTAAGGACCAATAAAAACGTCCGTAGATAGGAACATCCAATGACACTATGAAATGTGGATTTCCAACTGGCAGGTCTCATTCTCATAATATCATCCTGGATATTACCAAGGGTGCACAGCATGATAAGGTGCCACAAAGTTTTATGATTCATCACCCCTAATGGCCTGTATTATTTGTGACCCTCAAATAACATCATCCAGACATAAAACATATATTCAAGAATAGTGTTATGGAACTTCCGACTTCTCATCATAGTAGGGATCCGCTATGACCCTTTAGTGCAACAGCTATCCTCAAGATATTATCACATGCATTGTCATGTAGAAGAAAAATCAAGATGTGATAAGGTATTTATTAATATTTAAATCCATGAATACAAGTTTATCATAAAGTACAAAGTAGTTGGTTCTGGGCCACCAAATCCAACAGACTCCCACTTGGACTAGAGACAACTGCTAATAACCTTTAACCTGCTAGCTCTCACATGATATTCATTCTTCTTCTGAGATATGACTTTAGTCATGGGTTCCACCATGTTCTCTTTAATGGATACTCTACTCCCTAAAACTTCACACCTTTTATAGAAATCCCTCAAGAGTTGATACTTTTGTAGAATGTGCTTTTTATATTAATGTGAACTTAGTTATTTTGAAAGAGTCGCTGTTGTAGTATTATCACAATACAATGTAATAGGGTCTCTACTGCTAGGCACCACATCATGCTCCTGGAAAAAATTCTAAATCCATATGGCTTCCTTGGCTGCATTAGAATCCACTATATATTCAGACTCCACTGTAGAATCGGTGAAAACTAGCTGCTTTGAAACTCTTTCAGCTCACGGCTCCTCTGTTGAGATAGAAAACACATCCTAATTAGGACTTCATATCATTATGATCTGTCTAAAAACCAGCATCATTATACCCTCTGATGACAAGATCCTCATCTCCTCCATATACCAAGGATATATCCTTAATTCTTCTTATATACTTAAGGATAGTCTTAACAGCAGTCCAATGTTGTTCTCCTGGATCTTCTTGATATATGCCTACCATGCTCAGTGCATAGGAAACATCAATCCTAGTACATAACATGGCATACATGATGAATCCTATAACCAAAGCATATGGGATCTTACTCATTCTATCTTTCTCATGTCTTATCTAAGGAAAAATTCTCTTAGAAAGATGTTGGCCATGTGACACTAGAACCAATCCCCTATTGGATTATTCCTTACTAAATCTATTTAGTATTTGGTCAATTTATGTACCCTGAATTAGTAAAAATAGCCTATTAGATCTATCATGAATGATCTTGATCCCTATAATGTAGGCTACTTCACCTAAGTCCTTCATAGAGAAACACTTGTTCAACCAGTCCTTAACTGACTATTAGACTAGTACATCATTTCCAATAAGTAATATACCATCAATATATACTAATAGGATAACGAATGAATTCCCATTAAACTACTTATAAACACATGGCTCAAATTTTTTCTTAATGAAACCAAATTCCTTTATGGATTCATCAAATTGAATGTTCCATGACTTGGATGCTTTCTTTAATCCATAAATGTATTTCTACAACTTTAAAACACGTTTGGCTTCACCTGGAATCACAAACCCTTCTATTTGTGTCATATAGACATATTCCTAAATATTATTGTTAAGGAATTATGTTTTTATATCCATCTTCTAAATCTCTTAGTCATGGTAAGTTGTTATGGAAAGTATGATTCTTATGGATTTAAACATGTAAATTGGAGAGAATGTTTCATCATATTCAATTAATTGACTTTGTCTAAATCCTTTATCCACTATCCTTGCTTTATAAATTCTAACTTAACCTTCCATGTCCATATTTCTCTTGAACACCCATTTTCATTCAACGGTATTTTCATTAATTGGATCATCAACCAGAACCCGAACATGGTTCTGATACATTGAATCCATCTCATAATTCATAACTTCTATCCATATTGTATCTTTTGATCTATATACTAATTACTTGTATGATATAGGTTCATCATTTTCCAACAATAATAATTCACCATCCTCAGTTACTAAGAAACCAAATCTCTTTGGTTCCCTTACCTATCTTGAGCTCCTACGCAGTACATGTGTTTCAGGAACCTCTTCCACGGGGACCTATGAAACTTATTCCTATACAAACTCCTATGTATCTTGAGAATCAACTTCTTCAAAGTAAATATTTCTCTCACTATCCTTTTTTAGGATGTGATCCCTCTCAAGAAAGATGTCTTGTATGGAGAAAATCACTTTCTTGTCTGAAGGGTTATATAGGTAATGTCCTTTCATTTTTTTGGGATATCCTATAAAGATACACCTCATGCCTTGTGGTGCTAGTTTTTTTTTCATGATAAGGCCTTAAAAAATTCCTCACATCCCCATACACATGTGTGCAAAAAAATGGGTTTCTTTCTATTCCATAACTCTGAGGAAATTTCATTTGACGCCTTAGTTGGTACTAAGTTTAATGTGTATGTTGCAGTTTATAATGCGTATCCCCAAAAGGATAATGGAAGATCTGCATGATTCATCATCTAACTCACCATGTCCAACAAGGTGTGGTTCCTCCTTTCACTAACACTATTCCACTGTGGTGTATAAGGAGGAGTGAGTTGAGATAGAATCTCAGACTCCCATAAAAGGTCAATGAACTCTTGGTTCATATATTCTTCACCTCAATACAATCGAAGCTTATTTATCTTCTTACCAAGCTGATTCTCTACATCATTCTTGAATTCCTTAAATTTCTCTAAGGACTCTGACTTATACCTTATTAAGTAGATATATCCATATCTACTCAAATCATCAATAAAAGTAATGAAGTAAGAATATCCACCTATATATTATACTATAAATGGTCTACACACATATCTGTGTACCAATATTAGAAGCTTTGTGGCCCTTTCACCCTATCCACTGAAAGGAAACTTGGTCATTTTTCCTTGTAAAAAATCATGACATCTATCAAGTGTTTTTAGCTCAGTAGAGTATAAATAACCATCTTAGTAGAGATTTTTCAAGCGCTTCTCATTTACATGACCGAGACAGTGATTCCACAACTAGGTGTTGTATAAGTCATGTGAGTTTTTTTCATTATCGATTGTCGACACTTGGTTTTTGTAATTTAATACATATAAATCATTATTTAAAAGTGTCATACCATAACATGCATTATTATTATAAAAGAAACAACACTTATTTACAAACTTGAAAATAAATCCATTCATATCCAAACATGATACAGAAATTATGTTCTTGGTAACACTAGGTACATAATAACAGTTATGTAAAACCAAAAGAATCCCAATTGGAAATGAGAGATGGTAATCACCAATGTCCAATGCAACCAGCCTCGCACCATTGGCAGCTCAAATATCCACCTCTCTTCTAGAAATCTTTCTAAATATACTTTTTTTCCTACATTTGAATATAGATGTGAGCCCCGCATGTTGTATCTAATACCCAATGTGTAGAAATAGAAATATTACACTCGATAACAAATGCACCTTTAGCATCCCCATGATTCTGGGTGTAGTTCCCCTTCCAGTGGATTGGCTTTCCACATGAAAAACATACTACCTCCCGTTCCTTTCCCTGCCTCTAGATCGTCCCCTTCTTGGAGGAATAGTGCATGGGGGGCTTTAGACCATTTATAAATCCTTAACCCCTTTTCCTTCTCCTTCCTTTTATTATTCACCATAAGGACTGCGGGTTTTTCATGCCCCATGTCCTTATCTACCTATTGAATCAAGTTCAGAAGTTCTAATAGACTCTTCTCATTGTTTCTCATGTTGTAGTTGACAATAAAGCAAGAGAAGGTCTTGGGAATTGATGATAGGACGAGATCTGTATGCAAATCATTCGGCAAATTAATCCCTAAGATGTATAGGAATTAAATATAGCCAATAATATTGACTACATGAGGTCCAATTGGCGCAGACTCTCCAATCTTAGTTGTGAAAAAAGCATTGGAAATCTCATATCTCTCCTATCTCACCTTCTCTTGATAGATATCCTTAAGGTGAGACATCATGCTATATGTTTTCATGTTTTCATGTTGCTTCAAGAGATAATTAGACGTGGCCAATATCATAAAACATTGGACATATATGGAATCATATAAATGTTTCATATAGAGAGATATTTCCTCATCACTATACTCATTTCCAGGTGCAACTGTAACAGGCTCCTCCAGCACATACAATTTACTCTCATGGTGAAGGATAACGCATAAATTCCTCTACCACTCCTGGAAATTGGTTCAAGTGAGAATTTTTTCCTTCTCGATTATGGTTCAAAATTATATGTTTGAATTCATTTTTCTATCTATTTCTACAAATTAAGATGATCAAAGATTTAGTAATTTATCATGATAAACTGAGACAAATTAATACTTATTAGTCTCCCACTATTTTATTGAAATAAAATATCCCTCACCATCAACTTCAGAATATTATATTTCCTGAATATTCCAGTGGCAAGGATCCATATTTACCTTTAAATTACATCAAACTAGGGTTGGTCAAGCAACTTTAAAGGTTTTAGGTAGGCATTCCAAATTCAAACTACATTAACTCGTAGTTCCACGATCTGCTGAGTGGACTCCCCAATCCTGAAATCCTTTTATTTTGTATTTCCTCAACCTTTTACTCTTGGTCACACAAATTCCTACTATAGAAGTCAACCCTTGATGTGAACCAAGTCAATTCAACCCAAAACCTCGAATTAGAATTCCTCGATAATTGAAATCACCCCAACTATGGTTGGTCAAGCACTTTGAACTATGGTTCGATTCTAACCAAGATTATGGAAGGCTATACTGACTTAATATTTCCTTGAGGGATTTTATCCTTATAAATAAATTTCAATTTTATTATCTTTATTACATGATTTTTAATATTAAGTGGGATATAATTAAGTGATTAACCATGTCTAAGATAATATTTACGCATAATTCGGTCTTATTTTAGTTCCATCTTGCATGATTATTTAATTCATTAATTGTGTGATTGCAAAAACACGCCCACAATAAATAAACCATGAAACTGGAAAAAAAATAAATGGCATGATCATGAGATTGTTCTATTGGTTATTTTATCTAGTGGTTGATAAACTAACCCAAGACCTAGGGGAGAAAACACCTTGAACCTTTTGGGTTCATGTTTATAGCTTTCCACCTATCCACCTTTGTATCTCTTTGGATTGGTTTCTCCTTGGATCTTAACTTGAGCTGCCTCCACTATCTTGGAAGATCCATCCATTACATATGCTTTTATCTCACATGTAGTTGATGGGTAAAATGGGGTTTTACATAAAAGAAACCTTGGGAACTCATGCCCTATATATTAATGAGGAGAAGGCTCACAGGCCAAAAAAATTAATTTAAATAAATTAATTAAAAGAAACCATCCACATACAAAGGTCCTAGTCTATCTCATGATCATCCATACATGCAACAATATTTACGCATAAATAAAACTAGCATTAAATTCTTTAATCGTTCTTGTTTAAGATAAATCACACTCGAATAAATTAATTATTATCTTTAATTAGTCAATCATTTTATCTTAAACCCTTTTCTAAATTTCTTTGATATTCTCATCCATCATAATTTTAAACAAATAAATTCATTTAAAATTATATTTGTACATAACTTGTGCCTTGGAGGAAACCTGGTGAATTCCATTTCATAACTACCCAATGAGTAGAAATGAAGATTACGTAGATGTTAAATTAAACACATATGTATAAAATACCTATCACATGTTGTGCCCCATATTTATGCATTCACCATGGTACACATCTCAAGGGTTTGTATAATATAATGATAAATTTTAATAAATCTGCATAATTTGGATGAGTACACGATGTGTAGTTCCTACTACACAACATGTACTATCGTTCATCGTCCATCCGAAGTACATGCCCGGGGATACGGTGTGTGGATTTACTTTGGAAATCTTTGGAGTACACGGAATTTCCAATGGTCCAAACATCGTGCAGTATCCGTGTTACATAGCCTCCAGTCGGGCAAGCCATGTACGGGGTACATGGTCCAACCCTAACCTGAAGGGACTACACGATGCATCCAATAGGCTACATGGTGTGTAATTCAGAAACCATGTGCACATGTTAATGGTCAACACATAGAGTCATAAAGACTCAGATAAACTCCAACACATGGCTTGTTTTGGCACACTAGTCTCGATGCATTGAACCTTGAATACACAGCATGTGAGGAAGAATACACGCCGTGTGAGTCCAACTACACGGTGGTTGAGTCCAACTGACACATCGTGTGTTATGGTTTTTTATGGATAGGAACCATTGGAACCTATAGATGAGATCCTCTGTTTTTTATTTTAATTAAAATTAAAAGAAAATATCATTTTTGTAAGGTGAATGAGAAATGAAAGAGGAGGAACAAATATTGAGATTCAGATTTACGGAATGATTAACTTAAATTGAAACAACGAAATTATTAAATGATTAAATCATCAACAAAAAAACTAAATAATTATAATCAATTATATGACCCCTATGATACCACTTATAGGTTCCAGGTGTAGTAGAAGTGTGTGGATGGGTGTACCCAACTTTAATTTTACCGTTAATAATGATCAATCCAAGATCTGTCATGATGATAAAACGTCGGATCTTCAGAATAGAATGAATAATGAAAAGAAAATGAGGGAAGTCCCAAAAGAATAGATATTATCATCATATATTGGTTATAATTAATTTAATTAATATACAAGAATTACCTTGATGGAATTCTCTCTCTGTTGATTCTTTTGGTCACGATCCAATGTGATATGTCATTGAGTTGCATAAGCCATGTGTAGGATTCTTCTAGTGGTGATTCACATGTGCTCCACATATCTTTGGACATCGTTGGAGGGATATCCAGGTGCTAGCACAGAAGAGCCTTCACTTGCGATGTCTGCCTTTGATCGCCTTGAGATCTTCTTCCAAAGCACTAACCTTGATCTGGTGGAGGAGGATCTCTCTTGTAACTTGAGAGTATTCTTAGTGGAAAGGAATTCTCTCTTGGATTGAGATCTTTCTCCAGATCCATTGTTCATAACCATAGATAATGGATAGATCTAATGAGAATAATGTAATTTGGATTTATATTACTTAGAATAATAAAATGAATTAATTACCCAGAGTTATTTATTTATTTCATTTAATTCTTAGTAAGAACCCATGTATAATAATAACATTTGAATATTATTATCACTTGACATGCACCCAGCAAATTACACCTAATATTATTTAATTAAATAAATAATATTATTTCTCACAAATCTCCAGAAAAACTACATGGCATGTATATTAATATACACAACTTGTACTTTTATTTTTACATTTTATTTATTTTCTCCACCACATTTATTATACCTTGAATAATGACTATTTATTTCTTAAATAAATATCACTGAATTATTTTCTAATAAATATATTATTTTTCCCATAATATATTCTCTCAAATAACTAGTGTCAAAATAAATGTTATCAGGCATCCTTGAACAATTATTAAACCAAAATCAGGAATAATATTTATTCAACTTATTAAATGAATATTTAACTGAGAGGCTTAGATACACTAGTGTGTGACCCTATAGACCTCTTTCTCAGTGGCATTAGGTGGAGCCTGCCTAAAGTCCAAAGTTAGAATCTAGTGATATTCCAGGGCACCCATAGAGAAATAATTTAATGTTGCAATGATGTGTCACCTCCTACAAATTCTTACTGTTTAATGTAATCCCTTTGTCTAGATATCTCAAATCAAGCAAATTTCATGCTAGTGTCATCAACCCATGTGCTCAATTACTCATTCTTTGACCTCCTGAAATTGAATTTTCCCATTCCTCGCCATGGCCATGGATTTATTTAGGTTATATCAACTCCATCAAAGGGCATGAGATATCAACTTCCATTATGGAAGAGAAGGTACAAATCCTTTCTCTTGTTATCTATTAATGCAGTATTACTCATAATGCACCCACCATATCTTACCTCGCTGTGAAAAGTGTGTCGTCAAAGTTTTCGTCATTACATCTAAGTGTGAAAGTTGTAATACCCATTAATAATGATATTAAAGTATAAGGACCATTACACATGGCCACAGATAGGAACATCCAATTACACTATGAAATGTGGATTTCCTAATGATGGGTCTCATTATCATAATAACCTCCTAGATATTACCAAGGGTGCACACCATGAGAAGGTGCCTCAAAGTTTTATGATTCCTCACCCCTAATAGCCTATATTATTTGTATCCCTCAAATAACATAATATGGACATAGAACATATATTCAAGAATAGTTTTATGGAACTTCCAAGTTCTCATCATAGCAGGGATCCACTATGACCCTTTAGTGCAACAGTTATCCTCAAGACATCATCACATGCATTTTCACGCAAAATAACAATCCAGATGTGATAAGGTATTTAGTAATATTAAAATCCATGAATACAAGTTAATCATTAAGTAAAAATTAGTTGGTTCCGGGACACCAACTCCAACAGAAACCCAGATCAAATCATATCTAGATTAACATCAAACCCAAACACGGTCTCAAGGTTCCACCACCCTAATAAAGAAAAATAAAAGAGGATGGAAAAACCAAATACAAATACTTATCAGGGATCAATCGCACAAATAGGTTGTCTAGAATGGGGGAAAGGATTCTAAAATCACCTAGAGAACCATCCTAAGTCGAGAGTATAAATTTTCATACAAGGGGTAATGAGAAATAATCTATATATTAGACTTAAAAATGATGGTCGGGATATTACATTATGTGTAACTCTTTTACACGTCGTGTATTTATTTTTAGAGGGATAAACTGAAAAACCCATCACATCAGGTTAATATTTATCTCGATCAACTATTACATGATGTGAATGGTTTATATGATGTGTAACTATTTCACGCCTTGTACTGGTTCATGAAATGTATCTAGTAAAAGTTACATTTCATGTAATATTTACATAGTGTGTAATTGCCTAGCAGACACTTTTTAGGACATTTTCTATAAGAGGACCCAAACCACCTCCAAAGCCTTCCAAATCATGGAAAACCATTATTAATCCATTTAATACATTTATAACCAGACTCCATTAATTCAAATAAACATTCATCCCAAAAATTTAGGTCATTTTCCCCAACAAAGGCTCTCTATCTCCAAATAAGACTTGGTTGGGAAACCAAACAAAAGATGTTTAACAAACAACTCAAAGAGGGTCATATTTGGAAAAAGATGTGATTTACATGATAAATAGAAAATAAATATTTATTAAATATTCTTCTCACATAATATGTCATGACCCGACCCAATGGGGATTAATATACGACTACCCCAATCCAACCTCTATAAGCTAGGGTCTGGTGACAAGCATCAAAAGGAATAACTAATATGGGAGGCCTTTTCCTAATTTACCTGTACGCACACACCCGAACATATAAATTCATAAGTGAATAGGAATAAAATAAAACAATGCAACATTTAGAGTAATAACCATGTATGAAAAACCTCTTGAGAATAAAAAGATTATAATAGTGTAAATTGAAAAGTAAAAAGGGGAAAATGCAAACCCAAACAAAAAGTTGTCCCAACCTAAAAAAACTAGAAAATTAAAGTACTGAGAGATATTGGCTTAATATCTTTAATCCCCGGCCATTTTTCATGGTCAAATGCACCATGTGTATCTATTCTCTTCTATAGTAATCATCAACATGTCTATCGTCTACATAAGACATGACACGTGCGGGAAAATCCCATGTAGGGGTGAGTATATACATACTCAGTAGGATGCCACAAAATATTAAGGGGGATTAAAGCATATCTGATTGTCACCTATTGACCTTTCAAAGTTTTGGTGCTCTGCTAATATGTATAGTGGCACTCGGGTAGAATCCTCAACGATGGTACTATTTTTTAGAGTCATTTTTTTATTTTTCTTTTGATTGGGGGGGTTTGTTTTTAGATCTTAATTAAATTTATTTATGTATGAATTTCAATTTAAAAATTTGATAATTATTGGGTGAGTTTATTATATAATATTTAATCTTATTATATCCTTGATATTTCTATGATATTTCATTAAATTAACACCCACTTCACAAGACAATTTTGATCAGAATTCCCAAGTGTTGAGGCTTTAATCCAAGCCTTAAATTAAATAGGGTTTTAATATCAAAAAATAATTATTTATGGTAGTTTATTTATGGTTTAAATAATTCATGGAATCAACACATTAAACAAAACATGTCATTAATCCATGACATTTTAATTTTAACATACACAATACTAACCTAAAGAATATTTAACAAGAAAAATATATCGATCACTTAACATCCCCAAATTATGACTCACCCAAATGGATGATTTAATCATAAATTGAGATGGATATTAATCTAGTTTATTATTTTTAGGGTGTTTAGTTAAAAAGATAATAAAAATAATGGGACAAGATAAGAGTAGTGCATTGAACACACACACGAACGGTGAAGAAAATTAAACACAAAATTTTGATTGAATGAGAAAGAAAAGGAAGTGAATGGTTTTAAAATTGATTTAAAAAATTTTAAGAACAAAAATATTAAACTATAGAATTTTTGTGAGAATAATAGATTATGAATAGACTTTTATTAATATTAAATTTAAATGAAAACAAAATTACACAATTACAATTGAGAACAAGAGAAGTACATGAAAATAAAGCACTAAGGAAAGGTATCTCAAGTATAAACTTGAGTTTGGAAGGTCCTACCAAGAATTTGGTATGGATTTGGTCGATAAAATGTATCATCCTATGTGCTGAAGTTCCAACCCCTTGCAAGTAGAAGTGGGGGATGAATTTATAGCCAAAGTTAGTGGACTGTTTGCATTCTAAAATTACCCTTCAAATTAGATCGACCATTTTACAATTTATAAAGATAAATATAGAGAAATATTATTCTTAAAAGTTATATATATGCATGTGGAAATTTATCCCTCCAAATTTGGAATCCATTGAAATTTTATAACCAAAGTTATGGTTATTTTACTAAATAATGTGTTGGTGTCCATTTTTATCTATACGTTTTCAAAGGTCACAGTGTGAATGGGATTTTGTCTAGGAAGATGACCTAAAATAAAAACCATTTATTCTATAAAGTTTGGAACCTAAATCTTGACTTTATTTCCACAAAATATTAGCTAAATTGGATGATTCATTTGGGAGAAATTTCAAGAATTTTGGGTTGTTTTCAAATCTCATACAGAATTTTGGGATGGACTTTCATGGATTAATTGGGCCCCTTATTGGTTGATTTGGGTCTTGAAATTTTTATAAAAGTTTTAATGAAATGTACCTAGACTTTTGTTGGAGAATAAACTAATTTTTACTTCTCTATTGAGCCCAAAAAATAAAACATCACAGCTAATATAGTTTCCTTGATGAATTCTTTGGGCCTTCTTATATGGTCCATATGGCCCTTAAAATGGGAGAATTCTCCAAAGATATTGTTTTGATGATTTTTTGGAATTCGAACCAGGAATACTAAAAAATAATTATCTCATAATTTGAATTAGTATTTTGTAATATATGGTCAAAACATTAAGTTATAGTGTAATTGAATAAATTCGATCAATGTTCTCCTTATGTTTTTATGATCAAAATGTGAACATTGAATTGAAATTAATAATTTTTTAGTAAAAAATCATTGATGGGAGTAATCTAATATCATGAATTAACATGTAATATCAAATCCCCCATACTTAATATAGTGTGTGTCCTCAAGTACAGAAACACAAAAACATAACAAAGTCATTTTCACTCACCAAAAAATATTAAAATTTTGTTTTATCCAATCATGGTGTATAGATTAGTTCACTCCTCCATAATAAATTCCACTACAAATTGTTATAAAAACAACGTTCCAAAAACAATTCATTTTTCATGCTTAAAATTAGAAATGAAAAATGTGGGAACTCATAACTCACTCCTCTTAATATGATAAAAATTTCTTTATTGGGGTTCACTCATTCACCAACCAAAAGTGAAAATCTTAGAGTTTGAAAGAGATATAAACTTCCATTTTATATTATAAATTTCACAATAATCAAGAGGTGTTTTTTATGGTGTTTTCAATGGCTATAGAATTATAGGAATATAATGTAAAAAGGGTAGGAAAATAGGAGTAGAATACCAACATGGAAAAAGCAATGCACAATTTTTAAAATGAAACATAGAAGTTTATGGAAACACATATTTATAAGGGAACGATTATGTGGAGGAATATAAAAAAGAGAAAGAAAATTGTAAGAGGATGAAAAAAATAAAATATGTAAAAAACATACAACTTTTCTCAAAAACACAAAAAAAAATATGATGCAACAGTTCCTTTTTTCTTTTTTTCCTTTTTTTTTCTTTTTTTTCCCTTTTTTTTGAAGTTTCACTTAGAAAAAATATCATACTCATCTTCCAAAACGTATTTGATCTCCTCATGAAACTAATTGTAATTGTTATAACAAGATTCAAGGTTGAGGAAGAGTAATTTTTGACCTACCCAAGACACGAACCATTCTTTTTCTCATTCTTTTTTTTCATATTTTTCATTTTTTTGAAAACTTTTCAATAACATTTGTACAAAATGACATAAACATGAATCCATTCCCAAAACTCACCAAATGAAAAACTCTCCCTCATACTTAAATGGATGATTTACCTCAAGCATATGAATACATTTTTAAAATCAAGGAAATAATTCCCAAAATGAAATGCATTCCCCCCACACTTAAATTTCAATAAATTGTGCAATGAAAATACATGTAGATTTTGGGTGGGACAAGGTTTTGGGCATGTAATATAGCTATCAAAAAAACTTTTCATAGGCTCAAAGGGGATTTTAAAAGGAGGATCAATATAAGGGTAATAAGAGTCTATTTGACTACTTTTATTCTCATATGGTTTAGAAAATTTCTCTATCATATTAATGTATTCTAAAGAAGGAAATTAATCTTATGGGTTCAAAAACTCAAGACTCACAATCAGGGTGAAAAACTCATAATGTGAAAAGATGTCTATAGGTGACCTCGGCATGAAAGGTGATGTTTTCCTCATGGTTGGGAAAGAACCATTTTGTAAATCAAAATTTGAGCATTCATAACTTATTGGTCTTGACAAAAAATACTTTTTCCAATTTTATGGTGAAAATACAAAAATATTTGAGATGAAATAAAGCCTTTTGAATCCCCAAAATGGTTGGAAAAAATTTTAAAATTTAATTATGAGTAATTGTGACCCTTATTGTTTTTTTATTTTTTTAGTTTTTTTATTTATTTTATTTGTTTTTTAAAATACACACACACACAAAATAAAAAGAGGGAAAAAGGTTTGATGGAGAAAGTGGTAAAAAAAGTGATAATGAGAGAGGAAGAATAATAAGATATAGGTAGAGAGAGAGAGAGGAGGAGGAGGAGGATGAAGATAGGGATAGGGAGTTAAAGGGAAATAGGTTCCCCCTCATTTGAATTTGGTGGGTCACCGTCTCCATACATTGGTGGGCCTACTATAGTAGTTGTGGATTCGATGAAAGTTGATGTGGTTCCTAGGGTGTGTTTCCTCTCATGTATATGATTTAAGTGATGTACATTAACCGTGAATGTATTTTTGAAAGAAGGGTCTTGGATATACATTACACAAAATGGGTAAACATTAATAATAATAAAAGGACCTTCCCAACAATAATTAAGCTTACCTGGGTGAATTTGAAATCTATAATTGAAGAGAATTTCCTTTTCACCTTCATGAAATAACTTTCACAATATGTGTTTTTCATGGAGTACCTTAGATTTTTCATTATAGATATTATAGTTCTCATAAGAATAAAGTTGAAGATCCTCCAGTTCAATCAACTAAAAAAATGTCTCATCACCATATTTTTCACAATAAAAATTACAAGTTTTTATAACCCAAAATGACTTATATTGGATTTCAACCAATAAATGACACACTTTATAAAAAGCTACCCTAAATGGAGACATCTCAATGGGTGTTTTAAAGGTAGTTTTACAATCCAAAATCACTTCACCAATTCTTTCATACCAATATTTTATTGTGGGATTAACAATTATCTCAAACACTCTTTTCACTTACCTATTATAAAGTTCATCCATTCTATTTTTTGGGAGTGATATGGAGTTTATGTTTTATGTACAAGCCCATTATTTTTCAAAAATATATTCTATGGTCGGATTATAGAAATTGGTTCTTAAGTAACTTACCAAGGCCCATCGAGTTCCAAATCAATGGAAAATGTGGGTTTTTAGGAACTCACTAATAGTGTGTGCATCATCCTTCCTAGTGGGTTTGGATTTGAACCAACTAAAAACATAATCAATCATAAGAAGACTGTATGAGAATCCATTATAAGGGGGAATAGTCCCATGAAATTGATTCCCCAAACATCAAAGATCTCACATAAGATTAAGGAATTTTAGGGAATTTCATTTCTTTTGAAAATTGTGTCAAACTTTTAGCAAGTGGGACATGATTGAAAGAACTCATGTGAGTCCTCAAAGAGTGAAGGTAATAAGAATCCTGAGTTAAAAACCTTTTGGGAGCTCCTTTATGGTCTAAAGTGGCCAACACTGGGAATTAGGTGATAAAATTCCAAGACAAATGACTTTTCATCTTCATCAACACATCTCATAATTACCATCTCATAACCATATTTCCAAAGTTTATTATTTTCCTAAAAATAGTATTTTGAATCACTTTTCATCTTCTATTTTTGTTCTTTTGAAAAAAATTCATGAAAATTTCTAGCAACCAATTAATTTACAATTGGAGAATATCATGGTAACTTTGGAGTGAGAGATGAGAGGTGTTCAATGAGAAATTCAGGATCAATGATATTAAAATGAGAAGAATTGGAAATTATAATTAGGTGATCAGCCATGGGGTTTTATTTTCCAATTTTATCTTTAATCTCAAGGTTAAACTCTTAGAGCATTGTAATATATATTATTATCATCATTTTTGAATCACTCTTCTTGAGTAATAACTTTAAAGATGAATGGTCTGTAAAGATGATGACTTTGACACATAAGAGATAGGGCCAGAATTTATCAAAGGAAAAACTATAGCTAAAAGTTCATTTTCAGTGACAGTGTAGTGAGGTTGAGTTTTATCTAGTGTTTTTTAGGAATAATATATAAAATGATGATTTTTTTCACTTATTTTACCAATAATAGCCCTAATGACCCTATCAAAAGCATCACACATCAATTTTAAGGGTAAGAACCAATCTAGGGGTTGGATTATTAGGGAAAATGTAATAACAACTTTGACTTAAACAAATGATCTCTTACAAGCCTCATTGAAATGGAATGTAACATCATTATAGAGTATATAAGTGAGTGGGGAGGAAATCCTGCTAAATTTATGGATTAATTGTCGATCTAAACCGGTATGACCAAATAATGAACAGATTTCTCAAACTAATGTGGGTTTAAGAAGTGATTAGATCACCTAAATTTTTTAAGGATCGACTTGAATACCCACTTGAGAAATTATGTGGCCTAGAACAATCCCATTAGTAACCATGAAGTGTCTATTTTCAAAATTTAACACAATGTTAAATTTGAAACACTTTTGTATGACCATAGAGAGTGAATACAAAAAAGATTCAAATGAATCGCCATAAATATTAAATTTATCTGTGAATACCTCCATGTAATGCTTAATGAATTCTGAAAAGATACCCATCATACACCTCTGTAATGTTGTAGGATCATTGAAAAGGCCAAAATGTATTCTTCTATATACATATGTTTCAAAGGGTCAAGTGAATGTATTCTTTTATTAGTCTAGAGGTTCACTTGGGATTTGGAAGTAACTGGTGTAACTTTTTGGATAATCATTCTAGAATTTGATCAAGTAATGGAATATGGTAGTGATATTTTCATGTTTCATCACTCAATTTGCTACAATAAACTCACACATGCCATTTCTTTTTCACTCGAGTTGTGACCACCTCTTCATGTTCATTTGTGACAATAATTATCCCACCCTTCTTAGGTACCACTTGAATCATACTAACCCATTCACTATCAGAAATTGTGTAGATAATACCATCTTTAATAAGATTAGTGATATCTTACCTAACTATCTGTCTTGAAGAATCTTGGTGATCTATTACCTAACTACCTCAAGTATGTGTGGATTGAGTCTTATTTTTGGTTGTTTGATTGGTTTGGATGATTCTTCTAGATGAATGTGATGAATGAAAAGGGCATGGTTGATACCTTGTATGCCATTTAATCTCCAACCTAAGGCCATTTTGTTTTCCTATAACACCTAAATAAGTCTGTAATCCTTAGTTTCAGTAAATTAATCATATATAATTATGTTAAAAGAGTGATCATGGAAAAGGAATTCATATTTTAGGTGCGCAGGAAGGGGTTTTAGATCATTTTTATCCTTCATTTGTGGGCCAGACAACTTAGGAAGTGAGGATGGTATTTCAGTTGGTTTTGATTCAATTTACTCAATACTTTCCAAGGTGGAATATTAGATATCATATTTGAGATGGGATTCAAGATAGTTTTCAAGATCCATTAGATTGATGGAGTCTATGAATGAAAGGTCAACATCAGCTTCCCCATTTATGACTTGGTAATAATGGTGAAAATTTCACAGACTCCTCTCTCTTTAGAACATGATGAACATGATTTAATGGGGGTGAATCCACTCTCATAAGTGTCCTCGGAATCATGGATAGAGAATATAGAGTGATCCTCTGATGGGTATCACATGGCTTGAAAATATTTAACTTGACTAATTATTACCCAAATTCTATGGATAAGATTCCTTCATAGACATAAATCTTAGTTATATCTATCATAAGGAATGGTCTTCCTAGAATTAGGGGGTATCTAGAATAATTATTCTCACCTTCAATGTCAGGACATAAAAACCAGCTGGGAAGATAAGATCATTAACCCCGAAAAATATATCCTCAATTATTCCCTCAGGACAGGGAGTGATTCGATTAGCTAATTAGATGAAAACACTTGTTGGGTACAAGGGACCTAGACCAAGGTTATAGAAGATGGATTTGGGTATGAAATTTATCAAGTATTCTTGGTCTATGAGTGCATCAATCAAAATTGTAACTCCCTATTTGGCATGGAACCATAAAGGTCCCTAGATATTTTCACTTTATGGGAATGGAATGTTGGGTTGAAATATTTTCAATTCTCCTAAGTTGTCTCTTATGGGTACATAATTTTTTAAGAAACTTTTCATAATTAGGGATTTATTTGATGGAATCTAAGAGGATAATGTTCACTTCAACATGTCTAAACATGTCAATCATTTTAGAATCAGTCTCAAAGGGATTATTAGGCTTAAAATGCCTTGAGGAAAAGGAATTGGGTTATTTAGAGTGGTGGAAGGAGGTGAGGGAGTGGTTTCAGGTTATTTTTCTGGTTTCTTATTCTTTTCTTTTTCTAGATCAACATTTAAAGGGTATTTATAGGATTCATCATGAGGCATATAAATTTTCTTTTCGGGTTGAAATATAATTTCACTTACATTACCCTTGGGGTTAGACAATAGTTGAGCTGGGAGATGGGAAGAATTGGATTAGTGTTGCTGACTTAGGTGGAATTCAAGTTGACCAATTTGGTTTTCAATTTTTTTAAGACTATAATGGGTGAAGGAGGAAAGATCTTCCACATCACTTTCCCATTGTTTCTTAGAAGAAGAGGCATGTCTTGCATTGGGTTTTCCTTGATTTTTATTCTTGGGAAAATTCTTGTATTAGGTTGGGAATTGAGAAGGCTCACTAGGATAGTGGAAGCTATGAGGAGTATGAGGATGATTTATCCTTTTATGTTAGGTACAAAAGTATAAGATTGTTGGAAGTTACCACCACCATTACTATATTGTAATTGGTTTGGATTTTGAGGAGGGAGCTGGGGGGGATAAGATATGGGATTACCATACCTCAAGACAGGGTTATAGGTTGAAGATAAGGGATCATAGTGGTGTTTGGTGGAGTTTCTAATGAATTGACCTGATTATTGAGGGATGGTGTTCTATTGAGAATATGTTTCATTGATCTTTATTATACTAGAAGAATTTTATTAATAATATTGAAGTTATGTAAATGTGTTGGTTGGATGAGTTGGTGATCTGTAGATTCCACAATTTTTTATAGGTCTAGGGAATATATATTATGGAGAAGATGAGATGGGGGATTTGGTATCCACCTCTAGTTATTGAACAAGACCTGTAATTTCTATCATCCACTCGGCCATCTTTTTAGAATCATGGATTGATTATCTTGGACTTTTTTAACTTGATAATGTTCTCAAGTATGGAATTTTTGTGTGTCTGTAGCCATGTTTATTATGAGATCTCATTCAGATACAAGAGTTTTTTCAACAATAGAACCACCACTTGCTCTATCGATGAGATTTCTATCCATAGCTTATAACCCCTAATAGAAGTATTGGATAAAGAGTTGGTCATAGATTTTTTGGTGTGGTAAAGTTTCTATAAGATTTTTGAACCTCTCCTAGTACTCATAGAGTTATTCATTGGTTAATTTATGGATACCACTTATTTTCATTCAGATGGAAGCGGTTTGAGAAGTAGGGAAGAATTTCTCTAAAAAGAGTCGCTTTATGTCATTCCATGTGCTTATGGAACCTGGACGGAGGTAATAGAGTTATGACTTAGAGAAGTTAGTTAGGGATAAAGGTAATACTCAAAGTTTGATTTGTTCTTTAGAAACCCCTTGAGGTTTCATGGTAGAGCATGAAACTTGGAACTCTTTGAGATTAAGATGTGGATCCTCACTATCTAGCTTGTGAAAATGAGGTAGAAGATGAATCAAACCCAAATTGAGTTTTAAATCAGCCTCAATGTTTGTATATTGAATACCAAGGTGTTGGTAATTCATATCAAGGATATTGAGTTCTTTAATGTATTTTTCTATATGATTGTCTATATCTAGTTCAATGGAATGGGTAGTTAATGGGTATTGAATGATTTGATTATCCTTAATGTTCATTCTAAGTTGATGAAGAGTTCACTTTATTTCCAGGTCAAAAAAAATATGATGTATTTTTTGGTAGTATAAGGGTAATTTAGATAAATTTTGAAAGGATGAGGAAGGTGATTTTTTTCTTTTCGTTTTTTCATTTATGATTTTTATTGGAAGGTTGGTTTTTCTTTGTTTTTTCATATTGTTTTTTAGGTTTTTTTTGTTTTTTTAAATAAAAACTACCAATTACTAGTTGAACCATCCCCAAAAATGGTACCATTTGAAGCATAATTGATTTTCTCTTATCTATCATTCAAAGGTTCGATGCTCTGCTAATGTGTATAGCGGCACTCGAGTCGAATCCTCTATGATGGTACTATTTTTTAGAGTCAATTTTTTCTTATTTTTATTTTTATTAGGGAGTTTGTTTCTAGATATTTATTAAATTAATTTATTGATGAAGTTTTATTTAATAATTTTATAAATATTGGGTTGAATTCATTATTGGGGATTTAATAATAGTATATCATTGATCTTTCTATGATATTTTGTTAAATTAACACCCACTTCACAAGATAATTTTGATAGGAATTCCCAAGTGTTGAGGAGTTAATCCAATACTTAACTTAACTAGGGTTTTAATATCAATAAATAATTTTTTTATATTAGTTTATTTACAGTTCCAATAATTTATATAATCAACACATTAAACAAAACATGTCATTAATTCATGACATTTTATGTTTAACATACACAATGTTAACCTAAAGAATATTTAACAAGAAAAAGATATCAATCACTTAACATCCCCAAATTATGAATCACCCCAATGGATTATTTTCTCATTTAGTTTATGATTTTTAGGGTGTTGAGTTAAAAATATAATAAAAATAATGGGATAATATAAGAGTAGTGTGTTGAACACACACACGAACAGTTAAGAAAATTTAACATGAACTTTTGATTAAATGTGAAATCAGAAGAAGGGAATGGTTTTAAAGTTGATTTAAATGATTTTACTAAAATTAATATTACAATACATAATGTGAATTATAATAAGAGATGATTAATATACTTGTATTAATATTCAATTGAAATTAAAATAAACTTACATGATTAAAATTGAAAATAAGTGAAGAACATGAAAATAAAGTAAGGAGGAATGGTATTTAATGTAGAAACTTGAGTTTGGTAGATCCTACCAATAATTTTGTAGGTATTTTTTATTTAAATTTATCCTCTTATGTTCTGAAGTTCTAAACCCTTTCAAGTAGAAGAGGGGGATTAATTTATATCCAAAGGTGGTTAACTATTTTCATTCCAAAACTGTCCATAAATTTGGATTGACCATTTGACAATTTATACAGCCAAATATAGAGAAATATTCTTATTAAAAGTATTATATATGGATTTTTCATGTTCACCCTCTAAATTTGGTGATCGTTGGACTTTTTTATCCAAATTTATGGTTGTTTTCCTAAACAATGTATTGATGTCCATTTTTATCTAAACTTTTTCAAAGGCCACAATGTGAATGGATTTTTATCCAGGAATATGCCCTAAAATATGAACCATTTGTTATAAAAAGTTGTGAGCCTAAACCTTGAATTTATCTCCACAAAATATCATATCAATTGTACAATTGTATTGGGAGAAAAGTTAATAATTTTGGGTTTTTTCAAATCCTGTACAGAATTGTGGGTTGGAATTTAATGAATCTATTGGGCCCATTATTTATTGAATTGGGCCTTTAAATTTTTATCCAAGATTTAATGTAATGTCCCTATAATTCTAGTATAGAATAAATGAATTTGGATTTCTATATTGATCCTAAAAAATATAACATCACAGCTAGTCCAATTTTCTTGAAAAATTATTTGAGCCTTCTTGTTTGGTCCATATAGCCCTTAAAATGGCCTAATTGGCCAAAGATCTAGTTTACTAGTTTTTTGGAATTTGAATTAGGAACACTATAAAAGAATAATCACATCATTTGGATTGGTATTTTGAAATATATGATCAAAACATTAAACTAAAATGTAATTGAATTAATTTGAACAATGTTATCCTTATGTGTTTAGGATAAAAATATGAACATTGACTAGAAATTAACCATTTTTAGTAAAAATCAGTGATTATAGTAATTTAAAATCATGAATTAATATATAATATCAGGGAGAAGTAAGATACATTATAGGAATAGACACTAGATAGCTCAACCCAAAGAAAGAGAGTAACAAATTCCAATGACATGGATATAAATATATATAGGCACAAACAAAAGAAGCCCAAATGAGAGAGGAAGGGGATCTTCATCTCACAGCCCAGCCTAGGAAAAGAGTTCCAATAGTTACATAGGCCCATCAATGATGCCCAACATTCACACATCTTTCTAACAGAAATATCTAAGTCAAGCCACACCTCATCACTGTGTCGCATAGTCAAGGGGAATAATATCTAGGTAGAGGACCCATGCCCGGGTAAAATAGGAGGGTGACACTCAAGTAATCACTATAGGACACATTCACAGCCTAGATGGAGGGTTCCACTCTAATATTCGATAGAGGACTCATGCTCAGCCCAACTGGAGAGTGTTTCTCTAGTAGTTGAGGACCCATGCCTTGATACTATAGGAGGGTGCCACTCATATAGAAGATAGAGGACCCATGCCCTGCCCAGTGGGGGTGATAATCTAGTAATTGAGGACCCATTCCCTGACTCCATTGGAGGGTGCCACTCGGTGGATAGGTATAGTACTCATGCCCTATCCCAGTATAAGGATTCCACTCTAATAATCTATAGAGGACCCATTCCTAGCCTAGTTGGTGGGTGACACTCTAATAGTAGGTCGAGGACCCATTCCCTACCTAGTATGAGGATTCCACTTCGATACCTTGGATGATCCTACTCGATCACTATCATCATCAAGTATCAACTAAATAAGAGTCACACCCAGAACATCTCGCATCATATCTCAAAATCCACTATAGAGGCCACCATCACAGCCTATGTAGAAAAACACTAAGGATAGACTACTCACAGAGCTAAAATATGATTCCAAATGAAGGAGATACAAGAGGTAGAAATTTCCTTAAAAGGAAGAAGGGGGTACACAGTGTGTAAGGGGACCCACACAACATGTGGTCTCACTCTATTGCCTGGTCGTGTCCACGTAGATACAAAAATCACTAACCATGTATCACTATATAGAATATAGGCGGACTAAATGGAATGCATTGGCCATCTGGGGTCCTGACCGTGCTCCAGGTCATGTCCATGTAAATCTTCCCATGTTCATGTACTTCAAAACACAGCATGTTCTCCCACACAGGTTCCTGACCATTTTCTCTTATCACATTGTATGTCTACCTGGAGAGAGTCACATGGTGTGTGGCCCAGGAACATGGTGTGTCATCCTTTACTTTCTTAAAACCCTAGTACCACATCCAAAGGAGAACTACATGGCATGTGTTCATCATAGAACACGTCATGTAGTTGGGTTTTTCGTATAAAGTTAGATCTAATTATGGTGTTCAAGATCTACACCCACTGCATCGAATCTTAGCTCCAGCCCTTCTAAAATTGGTGCAAAAGGCCTTCATTCTTCATTTTCAGTTGTCTATTTTCTATAAAATGGATTTATAATTCATCTACTCGAAGCCCGTACACCTCGTACGCATCCCGTGTCGTTCCTTCATTTGTCTCAAATCCTGAATCCAAAAAATGATCATCTGAAACCCAAAAATCCTCTAAATTCATCCCTAATTTTCCAATCCATCACTTGCATGTGATTCTACCATGAATTCAGGGATCAAATTGCACTTGGTTTTTCCTGGAAAAGTAAAACCGAGACCCCGTGGGCCAATCAACAAAGAATGTGAAGAATTATTGGGGGAAATGAACAATATCAAAGGTGAAATGATCATTGTCCAAGAATTATTGTCCAATGAACAAAAATTGCGGTGTCCAGGGGTGAGAAAACAGAAATATAAATTAAAACTAGTGCATAGGCATATGAAAATGATTGCAATTGACATGGATCAAAGGAGTTGTATGATCATGCTCAAATAGTTTAATTAATTGGGGGAGAATCCACAAATTGATGATTTATGCCAAGATATTAGATCATTCGTCGATGAAGAACATTATCACCAATGAATAAGAGGGGTCGTTGCATTCATTTCACCTCGATCTGCCTGGATCTAGAGTTTCACAATCGTTTGATTCTGATTAACTAATGAAAGGTGGAAGAAGGATCCTCTAAATGATCATGAGGTTATATGGATAACCCTAGATATTCTTCATAATAATGGATTTATAGAGGAAATTAGGTCATTTAATTTAATAAATAATTTATTTATTTATTTAACTAAAAACACCCACCAATGGCTGATTTTATCTGAATGTCCCACACCGACCCATTTTAGGTCACTCCTAGGGTAAACATCACATTTTGAAATCAACCATGGTCTCGAATTTATTATATGATATTCCATTTAGGATATATACAATTTCATTTAAGAAACCATGTGAGCGTAATATAAAATATATTTAATATTTTTATAAAATTAATTTCGGGAACACTGATCCTCGAAATCACATGTCTTCTCAGTTCCTGACTTCAAAAAAAATTCTAGATATATTCCAAAGTATTAAAAGGAAAAACAAAGTATCTAAATTATTCCATCCTTCGATATTTCCATCCCAAAAAAAATCAAAACTAAATAAAAATCTTGGGATATTGAGCCTGCATATGGCTCTCCACTCTCAAGATCTCTTCTGTATGATCCCATGCTACCATAAGACACAAAAAAATGGGATGGTCCATCCATATAGTTTCCTCTCCTACCGATCCTCGATCTCCACTGGGTTCTTTGTAAAATTGGCTCCATCCTCAATGTCCATCTCTCTCCAGTCAACAAAATGTGTGGATTCATGCACATATCTCCTCATCTATAATACATGGAAGAAGTCAGGCATACACTCCAATATGGGGGTAGGATGATGTGGTAAGAAACATCACCAACCCTCTATAAGATCTCAAATGACCCAGTGAACCTTGGTGATAACATGCCTCCCGAGCCTAATCTTCACAATCCTCATCATGGGGAGACTCTCAGGAAAACATGATCACCCTAATTGAACTCCAAGGGTGTATAATGTCGATCTTTGTAAGATTTATGTATGATCTAGGTTGTCCTAATATGTTCAAAAATGACATAAACCTTCTCCATCATCACCTATACCATCTTTGTCCCAACAAGAGATGCCTCGATGATCTCTATCCATCACAAAGGTGATCAGCAGGGTCTCCCGTACAGGGCCTCAAAAGATTTCATGCCAATAGTATAGTGGTAGCTATTATTGTGTGCAAACTATATTAGTCTAAAGTGATCCTCCCAACTCTGATCATAGTATAACATGAAATCCCTCAACATATCCTCCAACACCTAGATAGCTCACTATGTATTCCCATCTGTCTGGGTGTGGAAGGTTGTAATCATCCTCATCTGGGTCCTGAATGCCTCTTGTAGGCCTCTCCGCAACCATGATGTGAACCACACATCATGGTCGAAGACAACAGTCTAGGGAACCCCATGAATGAGAAAAATATCTTGCATGTACAACTGCCCCAAACTCTCCACCGAACTCTTCTCCCTGATAGAAAGTAATTGTGTTGACTTCATGAGTCGGTAAACTATCACATAGATGGAGTCATGTCCTCTAATTTTCCAAATAATATATATCATAAATTCCATGGATGTGTCATATCATTTCCACTCTAGGATCTCAAGGGGTTGTAACAAACCTTTTGGAACCTGGTGCTCAACCTTCACCTACTGACATGTGAGGCACCATGAGATGAACTCAGTCATGCTCTGTCTCATGTTTTCCCACCAAAAATACCATTGAAGATATATCTACATCTTCCCCACACTAGAATGCAAAGCCAAAGGAGAAGTGTGAAACTCTCTCATCACCTCCTCCTGCATCATGAGTTAGACCACCATCCATCCCAAAAAAAGGATGGCATGATTCCCTCCTTTAGAAAATTCATCTAGTGAATATTATGAGTATATTTTTTCATAAAATACCTCATATTATATGTCTCATAATTGGAAATCTCTCACACGCTGGATAAGTGAAGGATTTAACACCATTTACTGGAAAAAAAATACACCCTCCCACTAAACCATGGTCAGTTGTAAGGAAGCAAACTGCTCAAATTTCTCTTGCACTAAATGAGTTTGGGACTTCCTGATAAGGGAATTTTCCACCATGTTTATCTTCCATGGAGTATAGAATATCTCAAAATCATAGTCTTGTAGGAACTTCAACCAACACCACTACCTTAGGTTCAAGTCACTGTGTATAAAGACATACCTGAGACTCTAATGGTTGGAGTAAACAAAAAAACTCCCTCCATGAAGATAGTGTCTCCACATCCTCATAGAGAAGACTATTGATACTAGATCTACGTTATGAGTCGCACAATTCTGCTCATGGGGTATCAACTACCTCAACCCATATGTAATAACTGCCTCTATCTGCATCAACATGCAGCCAAGCCTAGCTCCCAAGGCATTGTAATACGCTACATACTCCACTACCTCCTTAGATAGTCTTAAAAACAGAGCACTGATCAACCAAATCATTAACTCCTTGAAGTATATATGGAACTTATTAGTCTAGGTAAATGGCTATAATTTCCATGTTAGGGTGGAAAAAGGGGATGAAATCCTAGATAATTCTTCCACAAACCTCAAGTAGTACCCCACTAAGCCAAGAAAACTCTGCACCTCTGACACACTCTTGAGTGGCTCCCAAGAAACCACTGCATTAAACTTCACTAGGTCCACAACTAATATATGCTCAGAAAATACATACCACATAAAGTGAACCTCATGGATCTAGAACTAGAACTTTGAGAGCTTGCCATAAAGCTGGTGCTCCTAAATAAAATTAGTGACCATCCTCAAGTTCTTTACATGCTCCTCCTTTGATGTGGAGTATATGAGTATGTTATTGATAAAGAAAATAAGAAAAATGGTCCAATTATATATAGAATATCTAGTTCATAAAATCCACAAACATGGTAGAGGAATTCATCACACTAAATGGAATCACCAGGAACTCATAGTGTCTGTAGTAACATTGGAATGCTAGCTTTAGAATATCAGCCTCACGAACTCTCAACTAGTGGTAAACAAACCTGAGATCGTTCTTCAAGAACCATCTCATGCCTCATAACTGATCGAAAATTTCATTAATACCCAGTAATAGGTACTTGTTCTTTATAATGGCCTAGTTCATGAGATTATAATCCATACAAAGTTGTATGCTCGTGTTTTCCTTTTTCATGAACAACACTAAAGTTGCCTAGGGGGACACACTAGGTTTGATAAAACCCTTCTCTCAAAGGTCCTCCAACTATAACCATAGATCCCGAATCTTGGTAGGGGACAATTGATATATCACAGAAGATATCGGAGTGGTCCTAGGATTCATGTCGATACAAAACATCATCCCCCGCCTCGGAGGTAGTCTCAGAATGTCCTCAGGGAAGACATCCATAAAATCCTCCATGACTAAAGGAATCCAAATTCCTGAAGAGCCTATTATAGCAAGGGATGAACTCTCCAATTTATGGTTAATGGGATACATCCACCTACTTTCAAAACTCACTCATCCTTCCATGAGATCTCTCTCACCCAAAAATGAGAATCATGTATCATCAGTGTAAAGGCATTTGACTCATCTGCGGTGGCAGTAAATATGATCTCATACCATGGAAAACCAATCCATACCCAAGATGATGTCATAGGGTTTCATTATGATGATGAAAAGGTCCCATGAGAACCTCTCTCCATCAAGAGATAGCTCACACTACTAGTAGATAAAAGATATAGAAGAAGTGCTTCCCATAGAAACCTCGAGACAAAGCTGTTGGGCTAAAGCCTCGACTAGAAGCTCCAGCTCTCACACCAAAAGTAAAGAGATATAGTAATGAATCTAAAAAAATTATAATAATAATAAATAAAGAGTAGAATAAACATAGATCGTACCTATAATCATCTTGTATGCCACTGAGTCATATGCCTCCATAGCCTGCAGTTGTCCACAGCCCTGAACGCTAGCTCCCTAAGCTTGACATGGGACATATGGTGGTGGTGGTGGTGGAAGGATCTCATAGCATCATCCACCACCCATAGCTCCTCCTCCTAGATCCCCGCCTACTCCTCTTCTAGATCTTCCTCCCTGGGGGCCACCCTTCCCTCTCATGGGAGATCCATGATCACGATGTTGCCTCTATTGTGGCAGTCTGTCCGCTATCTTCCTACGCTCCTCAGTATTTCATATCAGGAAATCATACACCATGTGAACTTGAATATAACATGCATAGAATTTCCCCTCTCTATGTTTCCCTGGTACTTTATGCCTCCCCTCACCATATGCCCAATCCTAATCCTGGTACGATCTCATGTGCTAAGATCATGTTGACAATAATATGCTAGCTACAACATATGAATCAAATCTATAATTCACAACATTGGATATAGCTGTATGACATCCCTCTGATAGGAATCTATTTTTTACCATTTCCCACTTCAACACCCCAGTATAGGTAGTAATGCACAAGGTTACCACACTAGCATGGATATCTCCACAGAGACCCTACTCAAACTTCTGGTCCGGAAGTAGCCATCTCAAATAATATTAAGGGAGTATTTGGTGAGATCTATGAACCTAGAAGTATAATCATAGATCTTCATCCCTCCATATTATAGATCTAGAAACTCCTGAATTTGAACTGATCTCAACAAGGAGGGGTAGTATTCCTCACTGAACAGTTTTTGGAAGTCGGGCCATGATAGTGTCGACTCATCATGCATATTTGTAACAAGAATCCATGTCATGAACCAGCCTGGGTACCCTAGTAACCCGATAACCAAGATGGCTCTGACATGTCCCGAAGGTCATTCCCAGTCCTCGTGGGTTGGTTACTGTCACCTGGTATCATACAATATGAAAGTGGTAATGAATTCTCTATAAACACAATATAAGCAAGATAAAAAAAATTCAAAATGCATACAAGAGAAACTACATAGGGAGAAGTGTATGAAAAGTCAAACAGGAATGAAAACCTAAAGCACTATAGAAAAGTTCTAGAAAAACAGGATAACTATCCAAGTCCCAATGGACACAACTCGCCATGCTCAAGGATCAATAGCTACTACCACCTCCAAGTGGCACCTTACCCTTACTCAAACCTGGAAGAAGATAATATACAAATACCTGAAGGCACGGGTAGGGTGTGAGACAAAATCCCAGTAGGGTATCACTAATGATTCCATAATAGATGCAAATATTTAATTAAATAAATAAATAACTTTCAATTTTAAATAAATATATTTGGAATTTCAAAATCATATTTAAACAAATCACACTTTACATTTCAAATGATGGAAATACTTTAAAAAATGTATTAACAAACACTTTTATATTAAATAGTTTATATAAATCATAAGGCATTTTAAACATTTTACAATAATGGAAGATATTAATTTCAAGTACAAACAAGAGAAAAACATGATCATATTCCTAAATCTATGATAGTTTCAGGCTAAGGGAATATGTACACTCAAAGTGACATGGAAATATTTGCATACACACATCCCTTTGACACTGTTCAATAGGGATTTATCACCATCTCATTAGGTATGTGACGTGTTGTATTTATGTTTTGGAACATTGAAAATCATAGAGTGTTGTCCAAATAACTCACTAAATACCTAAGGCTTTCATGTTCTATAATAAAAAAATGATGGGAAACTTATTTTAAGACTTCTTAAAATACAATTCATCCCATTATCCATTTCAAATATTCCAATTTTACATTTAAAATAAAAAATAGGTTTTTAATCGAATCATGTCTTTTTCCAAGATAAAACCAATGGGTTTCTATCAAAATCATTTCAAGCCATTTTTTTCAAATACCATTTTGAAATCAATTCCATCAAATTAATTTCACAATTTAAATCCAACAATTTAAATTTCACATAATTACATCAATTTCACAAATACACCCCAATTCAACATAATTAGGGAGTTTTCCTAATTTCATGCAAAAAGATCCAATTTGAAATTCAAATCCCCAAATTCAATGGAATTGGGGTTTTAATAAACTAATTGAAATAAATTTCAAACAATTGAATTTAAATCATGTAATTAATAAAATTGGCCATCATAATGTAACCACCTACCTTGAAAACATGGGATCTCAAAACTCCAAAACCTAATCGGGATTCAGCAATGGAGAATGAAAACAATAGGATTCAGGAATCACACCTAGATCCAAGATCTGAAATAAAGGTTGTTAGATCTTACAATAAACATGGATATATATAAAACCCTAGGGAGGAGAGAGGAGATAGCGAGAGATAGAGAAAAAGAAGATGAAACCTACTGGGAGAAGATTGAATGTTGTTCTCCTAGCTTTATTTTGCTTCTATAGGGGTGTAGAGGGGCCAAAAACTACTCTTGAGGGACACCAAGGAAGAAGAAACCGAATGGGGGTTATACAATTATGTTGGGAACCTAAAAGATGGTTTTTAGGATTTTGAAACTTAATTTTGGATTAAAATAACCTGTATGCATGGTTAGCTGGGTAGGACTGCACGGTTAGACCAAACTGTGTGCCCTATTCATGCACCCCTTTTAATGGGTTTCACAGTTTATCCTAGGTGGGCACACATATTTTCAAACCGTGTGCTAACTGTGAAAAACCTCACTACCTCATTTTGCATGATTTTCTCTAGGAGGGTGCATGGTATGAAAAAATTATGCGCTAACTGTGCATAGCCTAGAAGCATTCAAAAAAACCTAAGTTTTCACCCAAAACAACCCCAAATGAAACCTAACCAAATAAAGTTTAAAAGATAGGTCTAGGAGTACCTAAAAACAGTAGCAGGATGTTACAACCTCCCCAGTATAGAAACTTTATATCCCCAAAAAGCCTATTCAGAATCTTTCAGGACAAAAATATGAGTCCACTACTCTCTCATCAGTGTCTCCCTCTCCCACATATCATAATTATCATAACCATGTTTCCATAGAACCTAAACCAAAGGTTTCATCCTCCTATGAATTACCTTTGTTTCAGAATCAACTATCTCGATCATCCATTCAGTCAAAGATAAATCAATTCAAACCACAAGATCACTCCAGCTCAGAACATGAGATGGATCATATAGATACTTTCATAGTTGAGATACATAGAACATGTTATGTATTGATGTTAGCTAGGGTGGAAGTGCTAAATGGTAAGAAACATTCCCCACCCAATCCACAACCTCAAAATGTCCCACAAAGTGAGGAGAAAGATTCCCTTTCCTCTCAAGCTGTCAATGACCCAAATGGGGTGAAACTTTCAACAACACCTATTCACTAACTTAAAATTATAATAGTCTATGATGACAATCAACATAAGACTTATACCAGATTTGTACCATCAACATTCTACAACTAATCAACCAAATATGTTCTATAATCTCTTGAACCAGGCTCAGTCTAACCAAGTAACTTTCACCAATCTCAGACTAACACAATAGAGATCTACAAGTCCAACCATACAAGGCCTCAAATGGATCTATTATGATTGCAGACTGGTAATTATTGTAATAAGAAAACTCAACCATCCCTAGATGGTCATCCCAAGATCCCCCAAATTTGAGAATATAGGCACATATCATATCCTTAAGAATCTGTATAGCACTTTTTGACTGGTCATCCGACTTTTGATGGTATGTCATATTCAAATGGACCTGAGATCTTAGTTCCTCTTGAAGGTCTATCCAAAAGTGAGAAGTAAACCTAGGATCTCTGTCAAAAACTATGACAGATGGAACTCTATGAAAACAAACAATCTCTTTCACATAGAGATTTCCTAACTCCTAAACCTTGGTTGTATCACCAATGGGTACAAAGTGATACAATTTTGTTAGTCCATCGATCACAACCCATATTTCATTTTTCTTTCTTTGGGTATGTGGAAACCCAACCACAAAGTACATAGAGATATCATCCCACTTCCAAGTTAGCACTGAAACTGGATGAAGTATACTTGGAGGTTTCTAGTGTCCGGAATTGATGAGTAAGAATGTATATCAAAGAGAGATAAATTTAGAAATTCCATGTCTCATACCTGGCTACCAAAATCATCATTGGATGTCATAGAGTATTTTCATGGTTCCTAGTTTCACTTCCCACTAGTAGTTATGACAATCCCTCGTCACAGCTTTCCTTACCACTAATGGCATGATAAAGTGATTCTGGTAGCATAGAATTCCCTCGGTGTAGAATGACCAATCAACCAGTCTCCCCACTATAAAGAGAGTCTGTAATTCTATAGAACTCGTCATCAAGATGTTGCTTCTAAAGGATCATCTTGAGAAGATCGGATGTGAACTGAACACTGACCAATGCAACCTAAGACCTATTTCTTGAACTTCAATATGGAACTATGAAAAAAGAGCCATCAAGTTCCACTCTTCTGATAATTCTTTAACTACATGGGTCGGAAGTTTCCTTCTCAGAGAATCTGCAATAAAATTCCCTTTCCCTAGGGTATAGGCAATATCAAAATCAAAATATTATAGGTATTCCACCCAACGCCTTTGGCGTAGATGAAAATATTTTTTGAGAGAATATATAAATCAAGATTTTGTGGTCTAAAAACATGCTAAACCTTTCTCCGAAAAGGTAGTGCCACCAAATCTTAAGTGTGTGCATCACAGTTATAAGTTCAAGTTCATGGGTCAGATAATTCTTCTCATGTGGAATAAGTTTATGAGATCCATAAGCAATGAAATGATCACCCTGCATAATAACATAGCCCAAACTTGAACCTGATGCATCACAGAAGACCACATAGCCCTACCCAGCCTCTAGAAGAGTCAACGCCAATGAAGTAGTCAAAAGATGTTTCAACTCAAAAAAATAATTCTAACATTTTTCATCCCAAGAAAACATTACTCTCTTCTGAGTTAGAGTAGTCATTTGAGAAGCCAAATTTGAGAAGTCCTTAATGAACCAGTAATAATACCCAACTAGACCCAAGAATATCTGAATCTCGAAGACATTTTGTGGTTTCTACCATGTCATAATAGCCTTCAACTTTTCAAGATCAACTAAAATACCATTTTTTTACACTACTTTCCCTAATAACTTCACTTCCCTAATCCAGAAATCACATTTTGATAGCTTAGCATAAATTCAGTGATTTCTCAACAATTCCAAAACTGCTCTCAGATGATGAACATGATCCTACTTGAACTTAAAATAAACTAGGATGTAATCCACAAAGACTATCACAAATGTATCAAGATACTCATGGAAAATACTTTTCATAAAATCCATAAAGACTATAGGAGTATTGGTTGAACCAAATGGCATGAAAAGGTACTCATAATGGTCATATCTACTCCAAAAGACTGTTTTTTGAATGTCATATTCTTTTATTCTCAACAGATGGTAACCAAACTAAAGATAAATCTTTGAGAACCACTTTTCCCCATTAAACTAATCAAATAGATTCTCAAACCATGTTAATGGATACTTGTTCTTTACCATGAATATATTGAGTTTTTGATAATCAACACAGAGTCCAAGTGAAAAATCAGATTTCTTGGCAAAGAGAACCAACACTGCCCAAGGTGACACACTCAGGCATATAAATCATTTCTCAATAAGATCATCCAACTGAGTCTTCATCTCTTTCATTTCATATAGTTCCATATGATAAGAAGGAATTTAAACTGGTTGAGTACCAGTTACTAAATCGATAGAAAAATATAACTCCCTTACCGATGGAAAACTAGAGAAGTTAGAAGGAAACACATTGGGAAACTCAATGAAAAATAGAGGGAGATCACCGCTCAAAGATTATTTCTCCATATCAAAGGAAAACATATATATAACTTTCTATAACTCTAGATAAGAAGGTCCATCTCTACTCAACCTTAGGTCCCATCTCAAATATAATTTCAAGAGGTTTCATATCGAGAATCATAAAACTCCAAGCAATATCAACATCTGATAAGGAGAAAACACAAGCAAGACTACAGAGACCCTACTCTCTCTTTGTTCCGAGGGTTGTAGTAATATCCATTATATAAGATAAAATATTTGTAGAAAGATTTAGCATATTGAAAATATAGTTTGAAATAAATAAATAAGTTACACCAGTATCAAATAAAGCAGTCACTAATGATGAATTTATAGTTATGGTACCTCACATAGTCACTGGACCCATATCTACTTCCTCTGAAGATTCTTCCACTATGTGAATAAGCTTTGTTCTGTATGTCTATGGATAGAACCCCATTTTTCTTGAAGCATCTGATTTCCCTATAGTTTTAGAAGGTGATGACACTACCGGAAAAGGGATCTTTCCCCACACATATATCCCCACGGTTTAGAAAACCGTGGGGATATCTCTTTTTTTTATCATCTATTCCCATTATTTTAATAAAACTGTGGAAAACTAATACCCAATTCACCAAATGCATCGCGCTCCTCCTCCATCTTCCATCGCACTCCTCCACTCTTCCATCGCGCTTTTCCTTACCCTTGCTTCCATCTCCCCCTTCCATCAAGTTCTTCCTTTCTTTCCCAACTCCCGACCCTCTCCTCCCCTTCCCGACCACCACCTCCTGGCCATCCAACCTCTACCGCTCGGCCCTCTCCTCCCCTCGCCGACCTCTGCCTCCCGGCCATCCGACCTCTGCGCCCCGGCCATATCCTCCCCTCCCCAGCCTCCGCCTCCGCTCCTGACCTCCCTCTCAGACTTCGTCTCAGCCTCATCATCCCGCCCTCCGCCTCCCTTCCCCCTGTTCCAGCGATGTCCCCCCTCTCATCTCCCTCTCCTCCCAACCTTGGCCTCCGCCTCAACTTCCTCCAGCTTCGGCAATATCCTGTCCTGGATTTTTCCTCCCTGCCCCCAGATCTGGCATCTATGTATGAAATTTCTTCTCCTTGTTTTTCATTCTATTATATATAAATTCAGTTGAGGCTTTAATGAACTGAAAACAAAGAAAAAATTTGAACTTACTAAACCATTTTTTGGAATATTGTTACCATTTTCATCATCATGTTCCCTAGAGTGAATCTAAATATATTTTTTCTTTTAGTTTATTTTTTCTATGATTTATAATTGTGAGAGATATCATTGAAACTTGTTATTGTTTCCTTTGTTAAACATTAAATTTCTAATTTTCATGATTACTAAGATTCTGATTATGAATCATACATGTTTGATCATTGAGATTGACCAGAATTTGAGACTATGGTTATGTTTCTTTCAAACTATATAGTTTAATGAATAATACTCTGCTTGGAATTGTTATCAATAAGTGATATTGGATATATAATAAATACTTGAGGTACATATTGTCAATTTAAATTTCAAATAAGTTCTTATTTTGGAAATGTATTGTGATAATTGAATTATTTGAAGGAATATTAGTGTTCAGAACATATTTATATATTAAATTTATCTTAGATATCCAGCAACCACTTTGGAATAAATGTGTTTCCTTTCCCTGATTATAATTTTTTGTTATATAATAACCCTAGGAATTGGATCCTATGTGGAAAACAATGATGGAATTCTAATGATAAAATAATGAAAATGAATACTTTGGTTCCATAGACCCATGAAAATATAGTCCATACATTACTTATAAATAGGTTGAGGTTTTACCATGGGGGCAATGATTCATTCATTTAAGATTGGTTTCTTCCCCTCTTTTTTGAAACTAAAACATACAAGAGCATCCTATGACCAAATTACTTGGCTCCCAAAAAATAAATTCTTTAAAGGGAAAACATTTTCATGAGTGAAGTTTAGAAAATCAATTTACTTGAAAAAAGTTATGTGAAGGCTAAATATAGAATTCTCTTTCAATAAAACTAATAGGTGAGCCTTTACCTTATTCCTAATCCATTATTCTAGTCTAAACTCAAGGAACCATCCTTGACATTTAGAATAATCCTAGTATTATAACCCATAGCTTATGATGGAGGTATTCCAACCAAATAAATCTAGTCTAATCCAGTTAACTCATCATTCAAAATTAAATGAGGGTACTCCATAAGAATCAAAAATAGTAATCAATGACATTTGATACATAAGACATTACCTAAATACCAAGGGAGATTACCCTGGTAATTTCACTTCAATTTCCTTCATTATCAGTCTACTTGAGTCACACTCAGTGTACAAAATTAGAGGGCTTGATTTAGACATTAAGGTTTTACATTGTTCAACAGAATATGATACCGACTCATAAAAATTACCTTAACTCGTTAATGGGATTCTAAAATCTTCTCAATATTAAACCAAGGGACAAAAATTAATAAATTTATATATATCTATAATAATAACCAATTTTTTCCACATTTCTCAACACAAGTCGAAAACTATTAACTATATATTGTTGGTTTTGGACTCAGTGACTAGCCTTGAAACTCCTTAATCTTCTTCAATCTTCTTTTTATTTTTTAACTTAAATTATCCACCATAATAATAGACCTAATTAATTCATAAAAAGGGATGAGATAGTATATGAACATACATTTCCAAATAAATTTTCAAGAACATTCTAAATTAATATGCAATTAATCATTCTATAATATTATAAATATTTATTCACTTGTCTCCACATCATGGAGACACTTTACAAGGTATTCATCAAGTTGGATCTAATTTATAAATGGATTTCAAGATGTCTATTGTTGAGAGTGCACTAGTAAGGGTCAATTTAAGTTATAGGATGATGAATAATTCAGAACTATAACAGTATTTACAATTTATTTCCCTTTATTTTTTCTCTTATTGAGAACCAACATCACCATTAATTACCCATATGGTTAGAACACAAATGAAATACATATTATTGTGAATAAGTTATCACTCCTAGCTTATAAATTTCTGCAATCATATTGAGAATTTATTCTTAATAATTTCATCATTTCCAATTTATACCCAAGTCCATTTAGACTCTTTATTCTTACACAACTATTTTTTGAATATGAATTTTCTTTTAGAGTCATGGGTTATTTTCTTATCTACTTTTGGGGGATCTTATTTTCAACGTGATTCATTAATTAACATGTATAACCTTTTATATATTTCATATTTTTATGATTTATTCTTCGATTGGTATGATTGTAGGATAATGATTTGAATTTTTTCCAACCTTCTTACACCTCCCACATAGCACTTCAGAATCCATTTAGTCATCTTTTTTTTTGACCTTGCTTGAAATTAGTATTATTCTTCATGGAAAATATTGTATTTCCCTTGGTATATTTTGATTTATTATTCATGTATTTATATTTCTATCTATAAATCAATGGAATGGTTTCCAAGCATTATTTAGAAATATGCTCAGCGTATTTGGTTCCTCCACATGGATTCTCAGGAGAGTTATTCACTAGGATAGTCTATTTATTTTTAGTTTGGATTGATTTTTCATTTTATTATTCTTGGTTCCTTTAACATTACGAAACATATCTTATTTTCATTTTTCCATGGAATGTTCTATTTTTCTATAAAAGAAGCAACTTACTACCCTTAATTTTCTACACATCTTTGACATCATGGTATTGATTTTAGGGGACTTCTTTTTCCTACTACCCAATAATTAATTTGCTTCCTATATAAACTTTTTTGTTCCCATTCCTCTATTAATTTTTAAAAAATGATTAGTTGTGTTAAATGTTCATGTATCATTATTGTGACCGCATCTACTAAAAATATTATATAGATATCTAGGTTTTCAAATTTGTTTTAAACATACATATTATTATTTTTCACCTATGGTTGTTACTTATTTTTAGGCTTCATCCCCATTGATGTAGACTCTCTATTTCTTCCATATGATAACACATTATTATATTAGTCTACAAACTTATTTCCAAATATTTTATAGTAAAAAAAATAACCATCAATCCTTTGTTTCCTTATTTAATATACATTTTGACTAATTTTTCAAAAATTGACAGCATGATTTTCTTAGCATTTACATCAATTGGTTGGGTTTTATTTGGGTAACCATCTCTAATATAAACTCATCTATCAACACTTGTGAAAAGTTTATATTTATAATCACTTTTTCTCTCAATATTTGTAAATTTTTTAAAATTAAAAATTTCACACTTTTTAAAAATAGATTTAGCTCAAACATTGACCTTTGAGTTAGATAGTACCTTTACTTTTAGCATCATAATCCTCCATAGTAGTTTTTATGGTTGAATATTTTTTAAACTTATCTTAAAGACATGAATTAGCATGTTTATATATTTTTTAAATTCAACTTAATATTATAAGAATCACATATTGATAATTTATTTCTCATTTTTTATTCTCTTCCTTATATCATCTCATTAAATTAGCATCACATTAGTTTTATCTTCACACATTTTTTTCATTTATTCTAGAAGATGTTAAATATATTTAATCATATTTTCCTTAACTACTTGTAGATAATTCTTGATAATAGTTACTTTTTCTAGTGAATGGTTCTTTTCTTAATTCCCCATATTGTCTTATTCTCTCTCATGGATTATAGTGATCTATTCATTCTCAAAATTTGATCATATTTATACAAGATCCTAATTAGGATTATTTATATATCCAACCTATTTGGAGATATTTTTGAACATAAACACCATTTTCTAAAAATATTTCTCCATAATTTCTAATTTATCTTCAATTTGGGTGATCTTTACTTGCATGATTTTCATAGAGTATCAAATGACAATTAATATATCTCTAGGTTTTTTTTGTCTTTTCCTAATAAACATTTGATTCATAATATAACTCATCACATAATTCTTTAAAGATATGATATTTTCTACTTGAACTTTTATATTTTATATAAAAAAATTGAGAGATATGTTATTACATCCTCTTCACGTAGATATTGTGTACTACATGAAGTAGAATTTTTGTCAATTTCTATTGAAGTCAATTCCACTACCAGATCTTCTTTTTTCATGCCCAATCATTGTTCATCCAGATTCTTCTATAGGAGAACTAATTTTTTTCCTATTTTATTAAGTGGGATATCATTTAAAAATCATAAATAGGATATTAAATAAAAAATGTAATATAAATACTTCCACTATAATTACCTTAAAATAGTGGCAAGTCCCCTTTTATTAATAAGGTTTTCTCAACATATTTGCATCTCTTTTCGTCTTATTCTTAGTCACCTTAGAATAAATATATTTCATTATTTCTTTCAAATGGGGGTATATAGGCTTATTCTACTCCTAAATTATTATAGTATTTTCAAAAATAAATTCAAATATTCAACATGAGATTATTGAGAATAGAATTAGAGGTGTACTATTTCTATAATAATAATTTTTAGGATCACATTTGGATGTGTTCAACACTTAGAGGAGGTGAATCATTGTTGGTATATTATTACTCAAATATTAATTTTATACCTTTTTACATATTTACTTAATCAGTGAGAAGATCACATATTCTCTCCATATCTCTCCTTTGGTTAGTATATAAATATGGAATAGGAAATCAATACAAGAGAACATTAGGATTTTTTTTGGTAATGTTCACCTCTATTTCTAAAATTTTCATTTTGTAAAATCTAAATTTGTTCTATTGATTGAAATGTTTGGGTTTTTTGAGATCCCAAGTCCCTAAATGATATGGTAAATGCTATAGATTTTTTTTGATTTATAGGTAGCTTTGTAAGAAGGGTGCAGGGGGGGCTGGGTGTAGGGGGTGGGGCTGGGTTCAGGGGGAGGGTGGGGAGGGGGGCTGGGTGTAGGGGGTGGGTATGGGTGCAGGGGGTGCAGGGGGGTGGGGCTGGGTGCAGGGGGGAGGGGGGGATGGGTGTAGGGGGACTGGGTGCAGGGGGGATGGGTGCTTGGGGGTGGGGTTGGGTGTAGGGGGTGGGGCTGGGTATAGGGGGAGGGGGCTGGGTGTAGGGGGAGGGGGGCTGGGTGAAGGGGGTGGGGCTTGGTGCAGGGGGGAGGGGGCTAGGTGTAGGTGGTGGGGCTGGGTGTAGGGGGTGCTTGGTGTTTTTTGGCTACGTAACTCAGTTTTCATGGAAATTTTATAAGCTCATGTATGACTGGAGCTTTGAATGTGTTTGGTTTCATGACATTATTTACAGCTGGGTTGCAAGTATGGGATTCCATGGATCTTGACTTGCCTGAAGGTATGTTTCATTAAGGTGTGTTTTTTACATGTGTTTTCAAAGAATTATCATGGTTGTTTTCTATCTATGATTGTATTTAGTAAGATATGTGTGTATATTGTTTAAAATACAATGATTATTACATTCAAACTGCTCATAGCACAATAAAAGAAACACCTTTCAATTTGTATTCAAATGAACATGTATGCATAATGAACTCTACAACTAGTTTAAACTATGGAAATGAATTATGCATGTAGTTTAAACACATTTCAATTTGTATTTGAATCATATTAATTATATTTTGTACATGTGCAAGGCAACAAGAAGACAAGGGTGTGCTGATATCAACATATATGACTATGTCATGAAAGATTTTCTTAGAAAAGGAAAAGAAGACCATGGCTTTAATTTCCACAAAATGATGACTGAGAGTGGATTTACCCTAGGTATTATTACTTGTAATAATATTATAAAATGTCTCAAAAAACTAAATCAAATTTTAGTGGTGTTAGAGTTCCTTCTGCTGCTTCTATCCGTGGGTCCCAAAACTAAATTTTCTTTCATTTACTCCATTGATTGCTACTTACTACAATGAAGGAGGGCTGGATGAGACTCTTGTGTATTAATTGACCTTGAATGCATTTCTATAGGATACTATTTTCAAGCTTGTAATTTCAACTAATCCATCCCACACTGGTGCTAAAAACATCATTGTTTCTTCTGATAAGAAAGTGAAGCCCGATAGCAGCTCTGATTCGTCAAGATCTTTTGAAAGTGATTCCGAAGGAGTGATCATTTATCAACTATGAATAGGAGTGGTCTATGGTTCTCATTTCTTGGTATGCTTCTAAAAAACCCATACAAATCTGCATATTTTTTGTTTCATTCTTTTTTAATGATTATTAAATTATGTTCTATTTTAGGATCCTCCTGCTAAAGCTTCTCCTACTTTGAATGGGCAGTCTACTCTCTAAAAAAGTCATTTTTTCTGCTACCAAGGTTTATGAGAGTGATTCATCTGGTTCATATAAAGTGATTATGATGAATATGTGAGGGTTCTTATTAATTATCATGCATTATATAAATAGTTCTAGTGGTTTTTAGTTTTATATATTTTATATAATATTTGCAATTTTGGTCACTAATTGTGCATTTGAAGTTTTTGTGTAAGAAAAATTACCTAAGAAATTACTTCGAACTGTGATAAAAAGTAAACCATCAATTCTTCTTGAAACAGAATAGGAGTCCAGTGATGAAGCAGATACAGATATATTTGATGATGATGCTTATAAGCCAGTGAGTACGGATGATTTTATCTTTATATCTACTAATATTTCATTTAAAGAAATAATTCTCATAATTATTTTGCTTGTATGATATGGATGTTTAAGGTGTGTTTTTTATGAGAGCATAAACATTAGGCAGTTATTACCCCTATATTATTTAATATTTTAATATCTATAACATAAAACATCTAATAATTTTCCCAATCCTATTATTCAGGTTCTGTTATTTTTATTAGCAGCATTAAACGCACAGAAATTGATGATCAATCCCAATATTCAAATATTTCACACCATCAAAAACAGGTTCGAATACATATTTACATTATCGTACTAGAATAAGACTAGAAGTGGTTAAGTAGCATTGCTTACATTAGCACGACTTCTACTGTAACCTTTATATTATGAGTGATTACACTAGTAGCCTATACTAACAACAATGTTTACACTGGAAAAGTTAACATATTTACACATTTGGCTTCATTAGTAGAAACATTACACTAAAATTTTATACAGGAGTAGTATTTACACTAGCAATGTTTATACTAACATCATTATAGTAGAAGTTCTTACATTATTAGTTATTAGACTAGAAATGCTTACACTGGAACTGTTCATAGAAACATTACTTGTATAAACACCTTTTCATAATACATATGTCTGTAAAATACAAGGGTGACAAATCTGGGAAACATGGGAAGAATCCTGCTGAAGCTCTATCTGCAATGACATGAGTAGCCCACTCATTAGTGCTGGGGAAGAAGAGATAGGTATTTTGTAGTTGATTTTTTATTTTATTTTCTTTATCGCATCAGCCACTCATGCCTTTTACTGATTTCTACGGATGGAGGGTACTTATATTCTGTGAAGGGGACTAGAAGGGCACTGGAGGCGGCTACACAGTTTTCTTTGTAGGGGAGGGAGATGGGGGTAGTTGAGGGATTGATAGTGTATTTCGTTTTTTTCTGATTTTATTGTGTTGCTTCTGCTTATTTTCTTTTCCTTTTTCATGGATGTCCGACATACGGATGGGTCATGTTGAAATTTTATTTATTTTCTGCTGCTGTTTTAATTAATTGTTTGTGGGGGTGATTAATCCCTTGTTCGAGACACAAAACACATATCAATATCTCCAAATCATGAATGTCATTTCATTATGAAATTATTCCATTCATACCTTCACCCTTGGTCCTCTTCCAAGACTTATTCTTTATGTTAACACATTTAATGCACTCTTCATATATAAATTTTCAACACATATTCATGTCATTATTCTTGACAAATCCAATGCCTCTTTAATCAAACATACCTGATTTTATAATAAAACCCCTCCAATAGAGGTGCGCTATCTTCTAAACCAACGAATAGTTATGATCAACTCTATGATAGTATTCCATGAGTCTTGTGATCAATGTTGAGACTGAATAATCACAATTTCTGCCGGTAGGGCGATGGCCAGAATGTTGCCCCGCATCCTCCCACTCCCTTCACTCCTGGACGGAAGATGTTGCCCCGTGGATATCGCTGGACTGGGCCAACACACCGCGGTCACACCACGGTCACGCCGCGGTCACGTCGCGGTCACGCCGCAGTCACGCTGCGGTCACACCGTGGTAATGTTGTGATTTGGCCCTGCTCCAGGACAACACCCCGTAGCAGTTCTTAGTCTTGTCGGAATTTGATGTATGTTGCCTAGATAGAGTTTTAGATACAGTACTCACCCATAGTTAATGGGGAGGGAGTCCCTCATGTAACGCCCTGACCCCAGTTACCCAGATTCGGTGCATTATTACATAACATTAGCATGATTACAAGGAATCAAGTCCCGAAGGACCGATCAGTTTAGCAGTCTTGGAAAATAGATTACATACATGAAGTTCAACATTACAACTTGAAAAGAAAAACAACAATAATTTATTCCATTAGAAACGTCCAATCCTCCTAGATTATGTCTGCAAGTCACTCATAACTAACTTCTTCATATCCTGGAAAAATAAAACATAAGAAAGGGGTGAGCTCAGATGCTCAGTAAGGGTAAATAATTTAGCAGAAGCTATAAACATTTAAGGAAAGATGTGTAATAAAACAATAACCTTTTAAAAATAAACTTGAAAATAATATGGAAAAAATAAATCAAACATTACCATATAAACATGCACATAGATATTCTACTAGTCGAATAATCACATGTAATAACTAATTTCAGAATGAAGGAATGTATAATACCAGACTTTAATTTCTATGTCAAGGCCTCATTCTAGGACCTATGGGATAACTGTAACTGTACCCAAACCCGAAGAGCCTCTGTAACCGGACTCCATCCCGGAGAGCCTCTGTAATCGGACTCCAACCCGGAGAGCATCTGTAACCAGACTCCAACCCGGAGAGCCTTTATAACTAGACTCCAACCCGGAGGGTCTGCTATAACCATACCCCAACCCGGAGGGCTTACTTTTACCAGTCCCCAATCCGGAACATACTAGTCCAATACATTCATCATAAGAAAATGTTGAAAAATAACATAAACATTTGTATTAAAACTAGCATATGAAATGTTAAATACTTTATCTATAAACCATGAATGGTATAAAAATAACATATCCATAGTCAAACATATCACAAAACATTCAATAAAATATGGAATATTTGTATCATAATAAATCAACTTCAAAAAAGTTTAAAATAAATCAATGGATGTTTATATAGATGAAAATGATTTGTAAAACTCTTTGTGAGAAATATCCCTTTTTCATAAAAACATTTAAAAGTCAGACAATTTACAAAGGAAGACATTTAAAGACATTTTTGAATCAGTTTCCCATACCACTTTGAAACTTTTGAAAGGAATTAACATTTTAAAAACATTCATTTCCATATAAATAAATCCTTAAAACCCATTTTGAAAACATGGACATTAATGAGAATGATTTAGAAGAATAAATATTTAAAACATTTAAAATACTATTTTAGTAAAAAGTCCCTTAAAAAGAATCCTTTTGAAAATTATTTTATGAAAAATGGACATGGATAATAAATATTTTCCAGTAGATACTTATGTAAAAACAACCTCAGATAATAAAGATATTGTGAGTAGTTGGGGTTTGGCTTAGTGGTAAGCACCCTTTAATCCGACATGAAAATGGGGGTTAAAAACCTGTTGGATGCAGACTGTAGCAGTATTGTATCATACTGTAGCAGTGGAAGCCTGTAGCAACGGTGGGCACTGTAGCAGCGACAGGGCACTGTAGCGGTGGCAGGGTATTGTAGCATCCGCGGGTACTGTGCGGTACTGTAGCAGCGCGGTACTGTAGCAGTACTATTCACAGAATGGGCTTCGGGCCAAAAAAATTGGTCCTACGGGCCATGTAATGGGCTAAATGACCATCGGGACTTCGGGATATGTAATGGGTATCCCTCTACCTAGTTAAAAGATTTCTTTTCTTTCCTTTAATAATAAATGAGGCTTCGGCCCCAACCTTCAAAAAAATAAAGAGATTTTGAAATTAACCCTTACCAATTTGGTAACTTATGAAACATACACCCCATGAAAGAAGTACTATACAATGAAGATGTAAATACACATAAATTAAAGTTTATTACAAAAAGTATACAATTATGGGAAGTACATACACCACACAAAAAGAAATAGTGGCGATATAGCATGAATCTCACGGGAATAAGGAGTGAGATGAAAACCCCTTACCTTGCACTTTCCTTTGGTCGAGGGTACGTTTAACCTCCTATATAATGACCATTGTATGTTATTAGATTATACCAGAACAATATTCATATTTATTATATCATACATGATTCATTTATGACTTTATACTACCCATTTAATAATGATTTTCATGTTAAATTAACATTTCGGGTAATAATCGCTTTCTTTATAGTACGTATTTTAACTTGTTATTCTTGACCATATCATTTAGATAATGATTTAAATACTTACAGAATACAAAACTTGATTCATATATCATATATATTTAGAATATAAATATTTATAATATATAGATATATGAAATGGAAAACACCGTTTATGGAGACGGTAGGCTGTACGTACGCATAAATGTTGTTTCTGTTTTCATATCGTATTGAATGGAAGTAAGTGAATAAGATATATGTAAGTACATAAATAAATATATATATATCCATTAGAATTATTATGTTATATATTAAATACTTATTAGTAATATATATTTTTATAATCGTCTATGAATGGTGAACATGGAAATGAATCTCATCGCGTCGTGGAGACGGTAATCCATACGTACGCACGAGCGACAATATCATTTCCTTAAAGGTGTAGAATTGGATGGTATATTAATTTTACATAGACATTAGCATGTTATTTTCATTATTTATATACACATTACTCATCATTATATCCATCCAAATAACATAGTGTTGAATAACAAATTACACCACGGTGTGGAGACGGTAAGCCGTACGTACGCATTCATGGTGACATTATCATTCATAGGATGGATAGAATAATGAATATGGTTATGCCATATTTATAATAACATAAAAGTATATATAAGGTGCTATATTTATTATTTTGGTATGGTAATAACAAAGAAAGAGTAAGTGGAAGAATAAAATAACTTGAAAGAGGGTGGTGAAATCATTACCTCTTCTTCGGGTTCTTCCTTTTGATTTGATCAAAAGGGATCTTTAGGTTGGATTTATGACCAAAGTAAGGCCTTTAGTATTAATTTAGGATAGTTGGGAGGATATTTGTTTGGGTTTTTCCGAGCCAAATGGCTTTGGAGGTGTGAATTTGAGAGAAGGGGAAGTGCCCTTTTTTAAGAGGGGTGAAAGGCACCTTAGGAAAAACTTAAAATATTATTTTATAATAAAATAATTTTCGGTTTATAATGGCTCAAAAATAAATTATTTAAAGGATAAAGTGGGTATGGGTCTAAAACCACTCAATCAATAGGTTTTAGATTGGTTTGAGTCACTATATTAACCTTATCTTTTAGATTTAACTCTTAGTTAAATAGTTTGACATTCACCATGTCTCTTTGTATTTTTATATTATATGGTTAATAAAATTACTATAAACTTCCAATATAACCCCAAGTGGTTAATTAATGATATAAATATAATTATATAAGTCTTTTTCCTAAACCTTAGATTTTTAATAATAGAATATCAATTAATAATATAATATTTGTTTTAAAAACACTTTTATGTCAATTTTGACACTATTTGGTATTTTGTTTTTTCTAAATTTATAAAAGCATTATTACATCAAACAAAATTCATATAACAAACCCTAACATGTAATATTAACCTATAAAATTATTTTAATTCATAAAAAGTCTCAAATTACATTTATTTGGATATTTATAATATCAATTATTTTAATATTTCATTAATTAGGTAATTACTACATCATCATTGTGTCATAAATAAATTTAATTATTTAATGTCTAAAAATTATAAAAAAAATACCATGATGTATTAAACCTTTTTATCTTTCCAAATAATATTTATAGTTGAAAATTTAACTTATATAACCCCATGTAAGAATTGATTTACTAAACGATATTTGTTTATGTCATTTTTTCCTTTACTTTAAGTTAATTAAAATAAAGTGTCATTATCATTCATAAGTGGCTCCAAGGGGACCCAAAATCGACCCAAATATGACCATGGTTGGCCATGACTCATCTAATAAGGTTAGGACAAGTGTTAAGGTGATTTTGTATTATTATGATATTCTTTTTACCTTGAATTACCCTATTTACCTTTAACCGCGATAAATAAAAGTTAAAAGTTACTATTCACCAAAAATTATTTTCATCTTATTGAACCACATTTTACTTAATGAGATTAACCATGTCTTTTCGATTTTTGAAATTCAACTCACAGAAGCGGTAAAATTATGTTTTATGCAAATTTGCAAATTCTCCTAGGAGGTGGGTAAAAGATGGTAAAAGGTTCAATAAAATTTTTATATATCTAAACTTATTATAAAATTATTCCAATGAATTATATTGAACTTATATAGGTATTATGTATCTATTTTGACCTAAAATAAATTTAAATAATATAAATAATTATTTAAATAAAGAGTCGGTTTTAACCAATAACTTGATGTTTTTCACTATTCATAAAAAATTGAATGTTTACAAAAAAAATACCAAAATTTAACCCTAAGATAATTTTAATATTCTGAATTCAAAAATTAATTCTATTTTACCAAATTAAAAATATAGAAGTTTCATTTATTAATCCCCATTTTCAAAACAAATAGCGTGTTTTTAAGAAACAATATCTATCAAATGATTGAAACTTGTTTATGTCCAATTTCAAAGTGAAATTAATTATAATGACCTAAATTGTATTAAATGATAAAAATATAATATAATTATACTTCAAAACCATTCAAATGCATAATTTAACAATATAAATTATTTCGATTAAAAAAGTTGTTTTTATTTAAAATTTAGTATTTTTCACTATTCATCAAAATATGAAAGTTATCAGAAAAACGCCAAAAATTTATCAAAACTAAATTTTTATGTCCTGATTCTAAAGAAGAAGTTTATTTTGTCAAATTTAATATATAAAAGTGTCAAATATTGAATTTAAAAAGGGTTTTCCATTAAAAGGCAGTAAAATTGCATTTTCTGAAAAATACTTCCTTTATCTGAAAATTTGAATTTGTTCTTATATTATGTCTAAGAAACACATAATATTTATTTTAAAATTATATGGAGTATATAAAATTCAAAATGTAGTTAATACTATCCATAACCATTTTTGAATGACTATTTTGGTAAGTCGTGGTGAGCTCAAATTCGGTGTTGCGTGTAGCGCAAGTTATTGAATTACTTTGAAGAGATAACATACTATGAAATCTTAGGGTGTTACATTCTCCCCTCCTTCAATAAATTGTGTCCTTGCAATTTGAAATTATTATTCTAAAATAAGAGGTTGAAAATAGAAAATACCTTTGTGGAAAACCCACATCGGAAATAGGGTTAATAAAATTTAGTCTTAATAAGAGGGAAAGGGAAATGAAAAAGTCACCACCAACTTAGGGTTTTGAATAGAAGAACATTGGTGGAAATTACAGACACATAATTGGAGAAAAAATGTAAATATTTATAGGGAGTGATTGAGGTCATCAGTCACAAACAATTGTAGAATTGAGGGCCTCAAAGCCATCAATCTATGATGATTTAAAATATCATCGGTTCAACAAAACATAAGGTATTAGGATAACACGTTTTTAGTTTTAATATCCCTTACCTAAAGTTTAGGAATTAATTTCTTCATAGAATAAGAGAATAAAAAAATATATACTTGACAAGTAGAGTTCCATCCTTTAACTAATTTCTACCATAAACACATTTTCACTCTAAAAGATAATAGAACTTAAAAAATATATTATATTTATCCTATTCGTATAGGGTTACAAAAAAATGAATTTATAATTCATATAAAATACCTTTTAAAAAACTACATTATTCAATCCAGGACATCACGTGGGTCAGTGGTGGGTGATACACCATTGTCACCCTTTGGTTGCAGGTTCAAGTCTCACGGCCTTACCGGATACAACAGGTTGCCGCCTGACCTCCGGGTTTTCCTTTTTATAGCAATCCAAAAATAATCTCAAAATAAACTTATCCAAAATACTTTTTTCCAAACTCACAGTCCAAAATTTATAAGGAAGGTAAACACAATGAAGATACTTTTTTCCACGTAATAACATATGAACACCTTCATCATGTATTCTTTTAAAACACTGCAACATCCTGAATTACCATAAAACCTTATTTATTACATTCATGCTCCCTTATTCCTTATAGAATACTGGATATAATCCTTCTATCCAAAAATGTTTTAAACTCCAACAATGATGGAATATACAAATCATTAATCAGTTTCAAGGTAGTCAAGAATATCCAATATAATTTATCCAAATCAATCATGTATTATTCCAAAATCACTAACTCAGTATCAGAACCCCATTATGGTTTATCTTTCTCTCAACCATATATTTTCCAAAAATTTAACCTGATATTGAGTCACTTTTCTTGGTTTCACACAATCTCAAGTCCTTAATGAAATATCATTGTAGTACAATCCTTATATACTCTATAATTCCTATAACATGTACATCATTAATACAATACTCAAATGACACAATACTTTAATAACAGCGTAAGAAATATAATCATTCTTCATCATCTTCGGTAGTATCATAACTTTATTATTATCCAATAGTAGCATTTGGGGTATACTCTGATTATTTGGACATTGATTCGCATAGTGTACCAACTCCTTGAAGATGAAGCATTGTACATTTGAAACTTTTTTCTTACCCTTGCAATCACGTACTTGGTGTCATTTTTCTCCACACTTATAACAAACTCTCATTCCCTTCAAGCATTTACCAAGGTGATTATTTCCACAAATATCACATATGGGAAAATCCTTCTTTTCCCTCTTCCCTTTATCCATCTTTTTATCTTCCATCCTTTTCTTCTCTTGCTTCCCTTCAAAGCCATAAGACTCAGAAAATTCCTTACTTATCTTATTAACACATGATACTATTTCTTCATATGTTGAGAATACATGGGAGACTATTTACCTTCTAAATGTTGGCTTAATACCGTGAAAGATATTATCCTTCTTATTCTTTGGATCATACGTATTGCTAGAGTTCACATTCCTTCTATTGGGTGCCATTTCTATACAATGGCATACACTAGGTAATTTTATGAATTACAATGAATAATTCCAAACTTGTAAAATACCTAATGTAATATTGAACAGTTTATGGATATAATCCATAATCATAAAAATATTTTTTTTGAGGAGGTATATAATCGCAAATCTTTCATAATGATTTTTAAAGAAAATGAGAATTATCCTAAGCATATCCCCCAGGAGTTTCATAACCAAGAGTGCAGCAAGGCTCGTTGTCGTGCACTAGTTCTCATTCGAGTCTAGCTCAAAGCAGTGTTTTTGGGTTTTACCCCTAGGTACATATGTGTCAGAGCCGCCTCTTCCTGCTCGTATCCAGACAGGGATGTATTTTCTTGGAAAACTCACAAAATCTCAAAATTATCAAAATTTTAGGAAGTTCTTCTATACTAATCCTAAAATTCTATCTTAGGGTAATGTTCTCTAATTAGAGTTTATCTAAATCTAGTTTCCAAGGTTATTTCTAAACTTCCTTTGATACCAATTGTAACTCCCCGACCCTAGTTACCCAGATTCAGTGCATTATTACATAACATTGTCATGATTACAAGGAATCAAGTCTCGAAGGACCGATCAGTTTAGAAGTCTTGGAAAACATATTACATACATGAAGTTCAACATTACAACTTGAAACGAAAAACAAAAATAATTTATTCCATTAGAAACGTCCAAGCCTCCTAGATTATGCCTGAAAGTCACTCATAACTAACTTCTTCATATCCTAGGAAAATAAAACATAATAAATGGGTGATCTCAGATGCTCATCAAGGGTATATAATTTAGCAGAAGCTATAAACATTTAAGGAAATATGTGTAATAAAACAACAGCCTTTTAAACATAAACTTGAACATAATATGGCAAAAATAAATCAAACATTGCCATATAAACATGCACATGGATATTCTACTGGTCGAATAATCACATGTAATAACTAATTACAGAATGAGGGAATGTATAATACCAGACTTTAATTTCTATGTCAAGACCTCATGCAAGGACCTATGGACTAACTATAACCAAACCCAAACCTGGAGAGCCTCTATAACCAGACTCCATCCTAGAGATCCTATATAACCGGACTCCAACACGGAGAGCCTCTGTAACCAGACTCCAACCCGGAGAGCCTCTATAACTAGACTCGAACTCGGAGGGTCTACTATAACCAGACCCTAACCCGAAGGTCTTACTTTTACCAGTCCCCAACCCGGAACATACTAGTCCAATACATTCATCATAAGAAAAGGTTGAAATATAACATAAAAATTTGTATTAAAACTAGCATACGAAATGTCAAATACTTTATCCATAAACCATGAATGGTATAAAAATAACACATCTATAGTCAAACATATCACAAAACATTCAATACAATATGGAATATTTGTATCATAACAAATCAAATTCAAACAAGTTTAAAATCAATCAATGGATGTTGATATAGATGAAAATGATTTGTAAAAATCTTTGTGAGAAATATCCCTTTTTCATAAAAACATTTAAAAGTCACACAATTTAGAAAGTAAGACATTTTTGAATCAAAGTGTCCCATACCACTTTGAAACTTTTTAAAGGAATTAACATTTTAAAAACATTCATGTATATATAAATAAATCCTTAAAAACCATTTTGAAAACATGGACATTAATGAGAATGATTTAGAAGAATAAATATTTTAAACATTTAAAATGCTGTTTTAGTAAAAAATTAACTTAAAAAGAATCCTTTTGAAAACTATTTTATGAAACATGGACATGGATAATAAATATGTCCCAGTAGATACTTATGTAAAAACAACCTTGGATAATAAAGATATTGTGAAATTAACCCTTACCGATTTGGTAACTTATGAAACATACACCTCATAAAAGAATTACTATACAATGAAGATGTAAATACACATAAAATTAAAGTTTATTACACAAAGAATATAGTTATGGGAAGTACATACACCACACAAAAGTAAATAGTGGCGATATAGCATAAATCTCACAGGAATAAGGAGTGAGATGAAAACCTCTTACCTTGCATTTTCCTTTGGTTGAGGGTACGTTTAACCTCCTGTATAATGACCATTGTATGTTATTAGATTATACCAGAACCATATTTATAGAACCCCCGGTTTGAGTTATGTGGCCTTTTTTTATGCATTTTTTATGCATTTAAAGTGCACGGAATGAGTTGGGAAGAGGTTGGGAGAGTTTGGAATGGTTTTGGATTCGTTTGGAGGCTTTTAAAGTGGTGCACGGTTTGAGCACGGTTAGTGTAAACCGTGCGTATGCTCCAAGAAACCGTGCAGGGGGAGACAGTAGGCTCTGCACGGACTGCGCACATTTTTCCAAACCGTGCGAGGAAACCGTGCGGACTCGGGCTCTCGAGGCAGTGGCGTGTGCACGGTTACCGCACGGTTTGGAAAACCATGCGGACTAACCGTGTAGCCACTTAAAGTTAGGGTTTTAAAACCCGGGCTCACTCAGAATTTCCTCATTTCACTCCTCTCTTCCTCCCACTCGAGCCTCACTCGGGATTTTCAGTTCTCAAATGTTGGAGGGGCTCTCCCACATGTTTTGGAAGCGATTCGAAGGGGTTGCAAGGTGGATTCAAGGTGATTTCTCTTGGGTAAGCCTCTCCTCTTGTTTCTCTTGTGTTTTCCTATAGATCTACATCCCTCACTTTCTTGGTTTTCTAGATATACACTTGTTGTGTGTAGATCTAGGTTTTGGGTTTCCTTTGATGTTAATATTAAGGCTTGTGAATGTTAGGGAAAGGGATATAGAGAGGTTTTGGTGGTGCATTCGTCGGTTTTGAGGTGTGGTGGCTTGTGGGTGCTTTTCTTGGGAACCCTAAAGGTAGGTGGCTTCTCTCTCGACTCCACTTGGTTAGATCTAGTGGCTACATGATTCAATTAATTTGTTGTGATTGAAATTAATTGTGTGTTGATGTGCGAATTTGGTTAGAAATCCATTTGGGGATTTTTGGGGAGAAAGGGGTTTTGTGATGAAATTTCATTGTTGTGAATTTTAAAATGGAATGTTATGATTGATTTGTGAAATGATTGATGGGAATGGTATTCAATAAAAAGGGTTGTTTTATTGAAATGGGTTTTTGGCATGGAAAATGGTTTTCAATAAATGGGTGATTTAGTGAAGTGGATTTATATGCAATGTAATTTGGTTGATTGCATGATGTTGTGACCTCGGTGGGTTGTATGCTTGGTTGTGATTGTTTGAAATGTTGTGCTGAAGTGGGCGGGAAAGTCCCACTATAAACGGGTGATGGATAGTAGTCGGAAGTGCCAATATGTGGGTAGTGGTCAGAAGTGCTGCTACTCGTGACTGGGTGAACGAGTTGGGCGGAAGTCCCACCATTTTGATTGCTTTGTTGTGAATGGGTGAACGAGTTGGGTGGATGTCCCACTGTTTTGATTGTTTGCTGTGCATTTCTTTACAAGTTGGAATTTTTGTGTAAGTGTGAAATAATGAAATGGTTGGGGCATGTTTGTTTGGATTTCCCTTGTTTACTTGGGTTGGGTGAGATGACTTGGTAAGGATGTGTTGGTATGGTGATGTTTGCAATTGTGTTTACTTTATATAAATTGTTTTATATGAATGTGCTAATGGTTTTATCCTAGTAGCGTGTGTAGGGAAGTCATTTGGGGAAATCCTACTGAGTAGTTGTACTCACCCCCTTCTTTGGCACTTTTGTGTCTTTGCAGATGTAGTATACTGGGATATGGTCAAAGGTAAGGCATCTCCATATTTTAGTGGTGCCTCGTGATGCTTGGTGGTGCATGGAGTTTGGAGATGTAGTGGAGTTGTGGTGGTGTTGTGGCTTGTGGTGTTTCTTGTTGAGTCTTCCGCATTATACTCTGATGTTGTATTGGGTTGTGTTGACATGTATAATTATGTATTATCTGGTTGTCTTGGGTAATGTATGAGTTTGGTTTTGTTGACATGCATCATATAGTTGTTGTTGTTGGGTTGGTTTTGTCTCAAGGGAAAATCGTTCCCCAATTGTTCTTGGAGCCCTCGGCATTTATTACCAGCCTTTGGAGCCTTGGGAACGTCTCCTAAGGCCAAGTAACCCTCACCGCCTCCTCAATCCAATGAGGTAGGGGCAGGGTGTTACAAGTGGTATCAGTTTGTTTGGTCCTTTGGAGTTGATTCTCAGATTTGGTGTTGACATTCATTGTGGTACATTCCTCAGGTCGGTATGGTAGCAAGGCGTAGGAATGTTGGAACTTGGAATGTATAGCATAAAAGGAAATAACTAACCCTTTTATGTTGAAATTCCAGTTACCAGGGAGTTGGGTACATAAGTGTTTTGGAGACACTTATAGGCATTGGATACATCATTTTCATGGGTGTATCCAATGAGATGAGCATGGCATGAATGGTAGAAATGACTTCTCTCTAGGATGCATATTTCATTGGGGTATAATGATTTATGATGTGATAAGAATATATGAAATTTTAAGGTGAATAAATTGGTATTTTGAAAATGGTTTGGTTTTTAAAATGGTGAAATATGGCACATGTGGAAAAATGTGAATTGGTGGAAATCCTTGTTGTGATAGCATTGTGTAATGTGGTGTGAAATGGGATTTCGTGATGTGTACGGAAGTGAGACTCATGGTTGTTTGTTTTTTGTTTATAGAAATGGAACCGGGTAGACATCTTAGAGACCAGTTAGAGGAAGCTACTGAAAATGTGGTTCCACCTGAGCCCCAGGTGAACCAGCAGTTGGCCCAAAGCATCGTTCAAGATTTTCAAACAGTTCAATCCGGACTCCAACTAGACACACCTGTTATAATATCAATCACGGTCATAAATCCAAGTAATGGAGGCACGTTTTCCCTCATGAGAGGAAGTGTGAACCCCATCACTGAGAGAGAACAATACAGAAACCTTTTCTCAATGACAGAGAGTACGTCAAAGTCGGACCACTAGATTGTTAAAACTTCCTTCAAGACCCAAGTGTAAGCCAGGATGATTTCAGTGTGGTTCTGTAGGCCACCAGAAACGGTATTGTAAGGCACAACCTCGAGAATGTCATAACTGCAAGAGGATGGGGCATCTTTAGTGGTATTGCCGCAATGCTTCGAGTTTGGGTGTTCGTGACACTCCTCAACAAGGGAAGTTTCAGCTAGGTAATAATGAGCAGAGCATGGAAAGTAAATATCTGGTTGAAGCTGAGAAATTTTTAGTGGTTGATCAAGTGGGGCCATCCACGGTGCGAGGTACGGTTTTTTTAAATTCTACCTTGATTCAAGTGATGTTTGACACGTGTTATTCACACTCTTTTCTTGCTACACATGTGGTTGATTTGTTGGGTTTAAGGGTAGGAATGATTCCCCCAGTTTTGAAACTTCAAACTCCTCTGGGTCGAAGAGAGTGTTGAGCCTTATTGTGTAGAGAATGGTGTATCATTATGGGAGAGTTTGAGCTAATGTGGAATTTATCAATGCTTGAGATGGATGGGTATGATGTAATCTTGGGAATGGATTGGCTAGTGCCTTTTAAGGCCCACATCGACTGTGATGTGTGGATAGTGGCTTTTATGACACACAATGGTGTTAGACATCTCTTTATAGGAGAGAAGCATGAAAGGCAGGGTGTAACGGGTTTGTTGGCACTAGCAGTGGGTACGTTATCGTATCAGTTGGTGGTGTTGTCGTTGGAATCGATAGAGGGTGTTGAGCAGAGTGTTCCTCCGGTAGGGGTGGATCAGTTCATGGATGTTTTTCCTGATGAATTCTCTAGGTTACCTCCTGTAAGAGTAGTGGAGTTTACGATTGATCTACTCCCAGGGACCAATCCTATCTCACTTCTATCTTACCATATGGAACCTGCAGAATTGAGGGAGTTGAAAGTCCAGTTGGAGGAGTTATAAAATAAAGGCTTTATCCGGCCTAGCACATCTTCGTGGGCAGCGCTAGTGTTTTTTGTGAAAAAGGTAGATGGAACCTTGAGGCTATGTGTTGATTATCGTAGACTTAACCACGTTACGATAAAGAATAGATATCCACATTCGTGAATTGATGACATGTTCGACCATTTGATGGGAGCCCAGTGGTTCTCCAAGATTGACTTAAGGTCAGGATATCATCAATTGCGGGTAAGGAAGGAGGATATTCCTAAAACATCTTTCAGAAGTAGATATGGCCATTATGAATACGTGGTTATGCCCTTTGGTCTAACGAATGCGTCAGCGGTGTCTATGGAATTGATGAATAAAATATTTTAGAAATGTCTGGATTCATTCGTGGTGGTGTTTGTGGATGATATTCTGGTGTATTCAAAGACAAGGGTGGAGCATGAGCATCACTTGGAGACAGAGTTGGGGATCTTGAGGGATCATTGGTTAAATGCCAAATTTTCAAAGTGTGACTTTTGGATACAGGAAGTTCGTTTTCTTGGCCATGTGATTTCTGAGAGGGGTGTTTCAGTGAATCCAGAAAAGATAGAGGCTATTGTTTCATGGAAACCGCTAAAGAATGTGTTTGAGATACGTAGTTTCCTTGGTCTAGCTGGGTATTATCAGCGTTTTGTTCATGATTTTTTACGTTTGGCTCCATCGATGATAGCCTTGACAAGAAATAATGTTCCATTCAAGTGGAATGAATAGTGTCGGCATTTTTTCGAAGAGTTAAAGGGGTCGTCTTACATCAACACCAATCTTGGTTTTTCTAGAACCAGGAAAAGGGTACGTGGTGTATTGCGATGCATCGGGATCAGGGTTGGGGTGCGTTCTCATGCAAGGGAATCATGTGGTTTCATATGGATCACAGCTATTGAGAGGGCATGATAAGAACTACCCAACTCATGATTTGGAGTTGGCAGCAGTGGTGCATGCTTTGAAAGTATGGTGTCATTATCTCTTCGGTGAGAAATTCACGGTATATACAGATCATAAGAGCTTGAAGCACATTTTCTCACAAATGGATTTGAACTTGAGGCAAAGGAGATGGATGGAATATCTCCAGATGTTTGATTTCCACTTGATTTACACACCGGGTAAGGGAAATTCTATAGCATCCCACCTTTTTATAACATAAACTTTCATTACATTACACAAAACTGAGGATCTTTAAGGTTTAGTGTCTTGGAAACCAGGAACATAATACATGAAAACAACATAAAACATTATCTTAAACACTTGAAAGGATTCTCCTTAAGTTCATCCTAGGTTCATTACTGCATCTCATAACCTGGGGACATACATCAAAAGAAAGGGTGAGCATAAGGCCCAGTAAGGGAACAAGTGAAACATTTAACATGTGAACTTGAGATACATCAACTATGTCATGAAAAAGAACTATAAGGCATGAGAAAAAAATCATGTGGCATATCATAATAAAAATAAAATTTTTCATAACTTTAAGATGTGGCTACATCATTTAACAAAGACAATCATTAACATATCACCAAGGTCCATCCCCAAGGTGTCATTTGAAATTTACCAAGGTTATTCACCAATATATCGTGAAAATTGTAATCTCTAGTGGTTACATCATTACCCAATGCATTGGAGCGCTATCAGGGCGCACCCTTAAATTTGCCTTTATTATCATGTGATCCACATATATCATCATCAAACATTTCATAAATAACCCATATAGCATAAAATAAATGGGTTTCATTTCATAATCATAACGTTTTAAAAACTGCTTTAAATACATGATCTTTACGTCACTTTAAAACCCACAGAAAAGGAAGGTGGGTCTCATGTATGTAAATACCAGAATTTAAAATAGAACATTTTGGTATATATGTGAATACCCCTTTAGAATAAAGAGCTTTGAGTATTCACTTAATAAAACAAAATAACTTTAGAAAAAGAGAGAGACATTTTGAGACGGAAATTCTGCAGCATAACGGCTATGTTACGAGGTTTTAGAAGACATTAAAAAGAGAGAGGACATGGGTCACCCACTCATAAATGATCCATAAAACAGTAGAGGGACAGAATATGAAGGATATATGAACATGGTAATGAAATTTTAAAGATGTACCATATTAAATGAATAAGATGAAAGGAAGACAAAAATAAGATTTCTCTTATGAAAATTCGGCAGCCTAACGGCGTCACTTAAACATCAAAAAATGAATTGACGAGATCAAATAGGGTCTCTCATAATGTAAAAATAAAGTATCAGTATGATAGATATAGAGATCATACCCAAACATAATAAAAAGGAACTTGAAAGACTTGACATGAAAGTATAACTTCAAAACGAGAAGGGTGAAAGAACCACTTAAAAATTCGACTGCCTAACGGCGCCACTTAAAACTTCAAAATACTGAATTGAAGAGATCAAATGGGTTCACTCATCATATGATCATAAAATATCAGTATGATAGATATAGATATCATAACCCAACATAATAAAAAGGAACTTGAAAGACTTGACAAGAAAATAGAACTTGAAAATGAGAAGGGTGAAAGAATCCGTTACAAAAATTTCGGCAGCCTAACGGCGCCACTTAAACTTTCATAAAATGAAATGATGAGAGTAAGAGGGGGTCTATCATCATGTGAACATAAAAAGGACAGTATAATGAATATAAAATAACATCCTCCAACATAAGAACATGGAGCATAAAATAAATGACATAAAAGAGATTACTTGAAAAGAAAGAGGGAGGTAGGATCCCTTACCTTAAAACGTAACTCTTAAAACTCAAAGGTTTGGACCTTGAGGGATTGGGGGAACCTTGGGAGGACTCCTTGGGAGGTAAGGAGACCAGAAATTCTTTGAGAATTATTTTGGAGTCCAAAGGATGAGAGAATGGCTTGGTATTTATAGGGAAAGTGAGGGGACAAGGCATTAATGGCCAAGGGACACCTCATAAGTGGGTTTCTCAAAACCATGTGCTCTCCCAAGATATTTCCCATGAAGTTAGGACACATGGGGCCCCCAATAAAATAATTCATTACCTTTGGTCGTCCAACCCATAAAATATCTCATGACATCATCATGACACAGTTATGATATCATTAAACATACCAAAACCCTAAAACTGTATTTTTACTATTCATTGAAAATCAACTTTCTTAGAAAAATCCCAAAATTTCACCTCAACCAAATATCAATGCTCTGATTTCAAAAATTAACTCCATTTTATAAAAATAATTCTCTAAATATTTTTAATTTATTTTTTAAATAAATACACTATTCACCGAAAATTCATTTTTTTCAGAAAAAATCCCAAAATTTACCTTAACATAATATCGATTCTCTGAGTTCAAAAATGAAATCCATTTTATAAAAATAATTTTCTATATATTTTAAATTTAATTTTTAATTAAAAAACACTATTCACCCGAAAAAACTAATACTTGAATAATAATTTATGAAACCGTTATTTAACCATTTTATTGAATCACATTACTTAATCAAGGTGCCTAGATTATATTAATACTTTCTTTAAGTGAGATTACTAATCCATTTGGTCACATTACTAATCCTAATCATAAAATCACTATTCATAATTTACTATTCATCAAAAATTAAGTTGATCTTATTAGACTCTAAATTTCATACTGAACATAATTATAGAAGACCGTTTTTTGAAAATCATTACACATTTTTAATTATTTAAGGTTTACATAAACATTTTTTAAAATATCCTTTCTCTAAAATTCACCAAAAATATGTATACTATATTTATCCGTACATTTAAAAAGTCATAAACATCATCATAAGAAGAAATCCCAATTTTTATTTAAAACAAAGGATTACACAAGGTAGTTACGGTCTCCTTATATAGCCCCTTATCACACCAGCATAGGACCTAAGTGTAAGGTGTGCTAAGGTGAGAGAATCCGAGGGAGGCTCGGCCAACATCGCACGAGTAGTAATTTCTATCAGTTTGAACTTTTCACGAATGCGATCCCGTTCTAGCTTCACACGATGAATTTCATCTTGGGTTTGGTCCAGAGTAAAGCCCAGTGGTGCTACCTCCTTCCCAAGTTCTGTTAGATGGGCTTCGATCAATCCAAGACTACTGGGTGAGGCCATCAAATATTCTTTCTATATTAATTAACCAAGATTACTTGTATTTAGAGACAATAATCAAAACGTTTAGTTTCCAGCGGTCACATTGACCAATGGTCATATAACAGTCAAAACCCAATGGTATCATTTTAATTATACTCATGTTATCAAATGAAACATTTTGGTTGAGTATAAAAATAAAATAAAATAACACACAAAATTAGGAAACAAGATTTATTCAAAATTTCAGGTCGTTATAATCTTCCCCCCTTAAGAAATTTCGTCCTCGTAATTTTTAAAATTGGGTTTCGAAATTTCATTAAAAGTCCCACATCGGAAAAGGAGTCAGTAACACTATTACTTTAAAAGAAAGAAAGGGAGGTAAAAAGGTCACCCGAGTTAACCCATACTAGGATTCCATGGAGGAAAACATGGATATGGAAGAAAAACAAAGGGTCAAGTTCTGGGGGAGAGTGATAGAAAACATGATTAGGAGAAACTTGACCACGAGAAAATCCCAAACTTATGATGTGTGTAAACGGTCTTTGATTACCTAGTAGGAAACGTAAACCAACAACATTTTTGTTTTATGTTTCTTTTCATAATTTTGAGGAATTCATTTACTACATAGAACAAAAATATAAGAAAATATACCTACCTTCATGTAAAGTTTCATCCTTTAATAAGTTTCTACCAAAACTAATCTTTTCTCCAAACGATGAGCATTAAAAACTACTTGGTCTCATCAAAACACAAGAATCATCTTCTAGAGAATCACATAATCCACAAAATATTAACTATCTATTTCTTCTATCTTTAAGCATTATCCCAAAAACAGAAAGGTTAAGGTAAAACAACTCTTCAAAAAGAAATAATCCCATAGGAATGGAAACTACTTTTAAACCTTCAAAGTTCCATGGTACTACTCAAAGTTCATCATAGACCATTCCATAAATAACGGTCCTTAAAATTCCTCAAAATAAACTAAACTAAGATTGAAACCCAAATACAAGAAGGATTTGATAACATAGTCTTCCAAAATAAACTTCATTGTTCATCTCCAAACAACATCAACCACTACTAACATCTTATAAAAAAAGTAGCTAACCTAAACATATTTTACCCAAGATAGGTTAATCATTCCCATAAGTAACCTAAATTACTATAAGTCCACCTTAAATTCATCGATTCTTCAAAATATAAGTCAACCTTACTCCTCAATGAAAATACCTTAGTAATCTATTTACCTCGATCATATAGGGTCCCCAAAATAGTGAACATCTTCCAAAATAATAATCATATTTTAATCCCCTAATCATCTCTATCATATTAATACGGCAATCATCGCATTTCCTATCACATTGGTTGCTGGGACATGTTCTTCCATTTCACACCATTAACTAAGAAGAGAAAGTATAATTAGGGGCTTAAATACTTAGCCAATAATCATGAAAAGGAACTTAAAGCATATAAGTATAACTTGTATAAGAATAGTATACCCTAACTTGTGATCCCCTAGGTTCCCATCTAGGTTATCCATGATCATATATTCTTATGTGAATCTTTATTTTATTTTATCTTCGTTCCTTTAACAATGGTTCATACTAAGCTTATGAATTTACCAAAGCATATCCCCTAGGAGTGTCGTAACCAAGAGTGCAGCAAGACCCGTTGTCGTGTACCAGTTCCCGTTTGATTCTAGATCAAAGCAGTGTTTTCGGGTTTTCCCCCTATGTACATCTGTGATAGAGCCACCTCTACCTGCTCGTAACCAAACAGGGATGTATTTTCTTGGCAACCCATTACTCAATACTCACCGAAATACCAGGAAGATTTCCTATATATAAACTTTTCTATAGGATTCTTCCTAAAGTTTTCATATCCTAATTTCCACAAATAACGAAACAATACTTTGATACCAACTATAGCATCCCACCTTTTTATAACATAAACTTTCATTACATTACATAAAACTGAGGATCTTTAAGGTTTAGTGTCTTGGAAACCAGGAACATAATACATGAAAACAACATAAAACATTCTTCTTAAACACTTGAAAGGCTTCTCCTTAAGTTAATCCTAGGTTCATTACTGCATCTCATAACCTGGAGACATACATCAAAAGAAAGGGTGAGCAGAAGGCCCAGTAAGGGAACAAGAGAAACATTTAACATGTGAACTTGAGATACATCAACTATGTCATGAAAAAGAACTTTAAGGCATGAGAAAGAAATCATGTGGCATATCATAATAAAAATAACATTTTTCATAACTTTAAGATGTGGATACATCGTTTAACATAGACAATCATGAACATATCACCAAGGTCCATCCCCAAGGTGTCATTTGAAAATTACCAAGGTTATTCACCAAGATATCGTGAAAATTGTAATCTCTAGTGGTTACATCATTACCCAATGCATTGGAGCGCTATCAGGGTGCACCCTTAAATTTCTCTTTATTATCATGTGATCCACATATATCATCATAAAAAATTTCATAAATAACCCATATAGAAAAAAATAAATGGGTTTCATTTCATAATCATAACGTTTTAAAAACTACTTTAAAGACATGATCTTTACGTCACTTTAAAACCCACAGAAAAGGAAGGTGGGTCTCATGTATGTAAATACCATAATTTAAAATAAAACATTTTAGTATATATGTGAATACCCCTTTAGAAGAAATATCTTTGAGTATTCACTTAATAAAACAAAATAACCTTAGAAAAAGAGAGAGACATTTTGAGACGGAAATTCTGCAGCATAACAGCTATGTTACGAGGTTTTAGAAGACATTAAAAAGAGAGGGGACATGGGTCATCCACTCATAAATGATCCATAAAACAGTATAGGGACAGAATATTAAGGATATATGAACATGGTAATTAAATTTGAAAGATGTACCATATGAAATGAAGAACATGAAAGGAAGACAAAAATAAGATTTCTCTTATGAAAATTCGGCAGCCTAACGGCGTCGCTTAAACTTCAAAAAATGAATTGACGAGATCAAATAGGGTCTCTCATAATGTAAAAATAAAATATCAGTATGATAGATATATAGATCATACCCCAACATAATAAAAAGGAACTTGAAAGACTTGACATGAAAGTAGAACTTCAAAACGAGAAGGGTGAAAGAACCACTTAAAAATTTGGCAGCCTAACGGCGCCACTTAAAACTTCAAAATACTGAATTGAAGAGATAAAATGGGGTCTCTAATCATATGATCATAAAATATCAGTATTATAGATATAGATATCATACCCCAACATAATAAAAAGGAACTTGAAAGACTTGACAAGAAAATAGAACTTGAAAATGAGAAGGGTGAAAGAATCTATTACAAAAATTTCAGCAGCCTAACAACGCCACTTAAACTTTCATAAAATGAAATGATGAGAGTAAGAGGGGGTATCTCATCATGTGAACATAAAAATTACAGTATAATGAATATAAAATAACATCCTTCAACATAAGAACATGGAGCATAAAATAAATGACATAAAAGAGATTACTTTAAAAGAAAGAGGGTGGTAGGATCTCTTACCTTAAAACGTAACTCTTAAAACTCAAAGGTTTGGACCTTGAGGGCTTGGGGGCACCTTGGGAGGACTCATTGGGAGGTAAGGAGACCATAAATTCTTTGATAATGATTTTGGAGTCCAAAGGATGAGAGAATGTCTTGGTATTTATAGGGAAAGTGAGGGGACAAGGCATTAATGGCCAAGGGACACCTTATAAGTGGGTTTCTCAAAACCATGTGCTCTCCCAAGATATTTCCCATGAAGTTAGGTCACATGGGGCCCCCAATACAATAATTAATCACCTTTGGTCGTCCAACCCATAAAATATCTCATGACATCATCATGACACAGTTATGATGTCATTAAACATACCGAAACCCTAAAACTGTATTTTTACTATTCACTGAAAAATCAACTTTCTTAGAAAAATCCCAAAATTTCACCTTAACCAAATATCAATGCTCTGATTTCAAAAATGAACTCCATTTTATAAAAATAATTTTCTAAATATTTTTAATTTATTTATTAAATAAATACACTATTCACCGAAAATTCATTTTTTTCAAAAAAAACCCCAAAATTTACCTTAACATAATATCGATGCTCTGAGTTCAAAAATGAAATCCATTTTATAAAAATAATTTTCTATATATTTTAAATTTAATTTTTAATTAAAAAACACTATTCACCCGAAAAAACTAATACTTGAATAATAATTTATGAAACCGTTATTTAACCATTTTATTGAATCACATTACTTAATCAAGGTGCCTAGATTATATTAATAATTTCTTTAAGTGAGATTACTAATCCATTTGGTCACATTACTAATCCTAAGCATAAAATCACTATTCATAATTTACTATTCATCAAAAATTAAGTTGATCTTATTAGACTCTAAATTTTGTACTGAACATAATTTTAGAAGACCATTTTTTGAAAATCATTACACATTTTTAATTATTTAAGGTTTACATAAACATTTTTTAAAATATCCTTTCTCTAAAATTCACCAAAAATATACATACTATATTTATCCAGACATTTAAAAAGTCATAAACATCATCATAAGAATAAATCCCAATTTTTATTTAAAACAAAGGATTACACAAGGCAGTTACGGTCTCCTTACATAGCCCCTTATCACAACAGCATAGGACCTAAGTGTAAGGTGTGCTAAGTTGAGAGAATCTGAGGGAGGCTCGGCCAACATCGCACGAGTAGTAATTTCTATCAGTTTGAACTTTTTGCGAAGGCGATCCCGTTCTAACTTCACACGATGAAGTTCAGCTTGGGTTTGGTCCAGAGTAAAGCCCAGTGGTGCTACCTCCTTCCCAAGTTCTGTTAGATGGGCTTCGATCGGTCCAAGACTATTGGGTGAGGCCATCAAATCTTCTTTCTATATTAATTAACCAAGATTTCTTGTATTTAGAGACAATAATCAAAACGTTTAGTTTCCAGCGGTCACATTGACCAATGTTCATATAACAGTCAAAACCCAATGGTCTCATTTTAATTATACTCATGTTATCAAATGAAACATTTTGGTTTATTATAAAAATAAAATAAAATAACACATAAAATTAGGAAACAAGATTTATTCAAAATTTTGGGTCGTTACAAATTCGGTGGTGGATGCATTAAGTAGGAAACCATATTCTCAGGTGGTGAAACATGCATCAAACTAGTGGTAGTTGATGTCAGTTATAGATGAGATGCGGTTGGAATGTGAGGACCAGGGCGATAGAGCGGTCTTCTTTCCAGTTTTGTTGATTTCTAACTTGGTTGGCCTGGTTAGAGAGGCACAGATATCTGATTCTGAGTGTGTGACCAAGGGGTCGAGACTCAATGGTGGGGAGGCCATTGAGGGTTGACAACTGAATAGTGATTCAGTTTTGTGTTTTCGGAATCGGATGGTTGTACCAGTTTCTTGTCAGGAGGATCTTCTCAGGGTGTATCATCATTCTTGGTGGGTTGTTCACCCTGGAATTCAGAAGATGTATAAAGCGTTGAAAGCGCATTTCTGGTGGGCTGGTATGAAGAGAAGTGTGGCTGAGTTTGTTTCAAGATGCTTGACTTTTCAGTAGGTCAAGGAAGAGCATGAGAGGCTGGAAGGAATATTGCAGTCTTTACCAATCCCTGTTTGGAAGTGGGAGCAGATAGCGATGGATTTTGTCACAGGTCTCCCAAGAACGGTCAGGAAGCACGATGCCATTTGGGTGATAGTGGATCGGCTAACGAAGTCAGCCCATTTCATTCCAATTCGTGAATCTCATATGGTGTAGGATCTATCCAAAATCTATATTCGGGAGGAGGTAAAGAGGCATGGTGTTCCAGTTTCGATCGTATCCGATAGAGATCTGAGGTTTACATCTCGTTTCTGGAAATCCTTACAACAAGCCCTTGGGACACAATTGACCATGAGTATGGCGTATCACCCTCAGACGAATGGTCAATCCGAGAGGACGATAAAAACTCTGGAGGATATGTTGCGGGATTGTGTTATGGATTTTGGTGGCTCGTGGGAGGAGCACTTGTCTTTGGTAGAGTTCTCGTACAATAACAGTTATCAGGCATCCATACAGATGACTCCATCTGAAGCATTGTATGGGAGGCCATGTCGTTCTCCATGATGTTGGGTGGAAACGGGCGACTCCTCGATGGTTGGACCGAGGCTTGTCCAGGAGACTACGGAGAAGATCAAGTTGATCAGGAAGAGAATGGAGATAGCTCAGAGTCATCAGGAATCGTATGCAGATCATCGTCAACGACCGTTGTCGTTCAAGGTGAGTGATCATGTGTTCTTGAGGATCTCCCCTAGGTTGGGACATCGTTAGTTTGTGAACCAGGGAAAGTTATCTCTGAGGTATATTGGACCTTTTGAGATTCTTGAGCAGATTGGTGAGGTGGATTATCATTTGGATTTTCCACCATGGTTTTGTGCGGTGCACAATGTGTTTCATGTGTCACAGTTGAAAAGTATCATCCATATAGTGACCATGTGATTCATTGGGATCATGTTGTGCTAGAACCGGATGCTTCGTTGGTGCACATGCCTCTTCGGGTTGTGGATAGTCAAGAGAAAGTCTTGCGTGGTAAAATAATCAGTTTAGTTCATGTTTTGTGGTAACATGGTCAGATTCAAGAGGAAACTTGGGAGCGGGAGAAAGAGATGATCGAGTAGTGGCCCGAGCTCTATCAGTAAAGGGCGGGTTCACTACTTTCCGAGGAGGGAAAGTCCAATGGTGGGGAGAATGTAGAACCCCCGGTTTGAGGTATGTGGCCTTTTTTTATGCAATTTTTATGCATGCATGGAATGAGTTGGTAAGATTTTGGGAGAGTTTGGAATGCTTTCGGGTGAGTTTGGAGGCTTTTAAAGGGGTGTACGATTTGAGCACGGTTAGTGTAAACCGTGCGTATGCTCCAAGAAACCGCGCAGGGGGAGACAGTAGGCTCCACACGGCCTACGCATGGTTTTCCAAACCGTGTGAGGAAACCGTACGGACTCGGGCTCTCAAGGTAGTGGTGTGTGCATGGTTAGCGCACGGTTTGCCAAACCGTGCGGGCTAACCATGCAGCCACTTAAAGTTAGGGTTTTAAAACCCAGGATCACTCTGTATTGCCTCATTTCACTCCTCTATTCCTCCCACTCGAGCCTCACTCGGTATTTTCGGTTCTCAAGGGTTGGAGGGGGTCTCCCACACATTTTGGAAGCGATTCGAAGGGGTTTCAAGGTGGATTCAAGGCGATTTCTCCCGAGTAAGCCTCTCCTCTTGTTTCTCTTGTGTTTTCCTCTAGATCCACATCCCTCTCTTTCTTGGTTTTCTAGATATACACTTGTTGTGTGTAGATCTAGGGTTGGGGTTGCATTGGATGTTAATATTAAGGCTTGTGAATGTTAGGGAAAGGGATCTAGAGAGGTTTCGGTGGTGCGTTTTCCGGTTTTGAGGTGCGGTGGCTTGTGGGTCGTTTTCTCAGGAACCCTAAAGTTAGGTGTCTTCTCTCTTGAGTCCACTTGGTTAGATCTAGTGGCTACATGATTCAATTAATTTTTTGTGATTGAAATTAATTGTGTGTTGATGTGTGAATTTGGTTGGAAATACATTTGGGGATTTTTGGGGAGAAAGGGGTTTTTTGATGAAATGATATTATTGTGAATTTTAAAATGGGGATTTTAAAATGGAATGTTATGATTGATTTGTGAAATGATTTATGGGAATGGTATTCAATAAAAATGGTTGTTTTATTGAAATGGGGTTTTGGCATGGAAAATGGTTTTCAACAAATGGTTGATTTAGTGAAGTGGATTTATATGCAATGGAATTTGGTTGATTGCATGATGTTGTGACCTCGGTGGGTTGTATGCTTGGTTGTGATTGTTTTATATGTTATTCTGAAGTGGGCGGGAAAGTCCCACTATAAACGGGTGATGGATAGTGGTCGAAAGTTCCACTATGTGGGTAGTGGTCAGAAGTGCTGCTACTTGTGACTGGGTGAACGAGTTGGGCGGAATTCCCACCATTTTGATTGCTTTATTGTGAATGGGTGAACGAGTTGGGCGGAAGTCCCACCCTTTTGATTTTTTGTTGTGCATTTCTTTACAATTTGTAATTGTTGTGCAAGTGTGAAATGATGAAATGGCTTGGGGCATGTTTTTTTGGATTTCCCTTGGTTACTTGGGTTGGGTGAGATGACCTGGTAAGGATGTTTTGGTATAGTGATGTTTTCAATTGTGTTTAATTTATATAAATTGTTTTATATTAATATGCTAATGGTTTTATCCTAGTGGCGTGTGTATGGAAGTCATTTGGGGAAATCCTACTGAGTAGTTGTACTCACCCCCTGCTTTGGCACTTTGGTGTCTTTGCAGATGTAGTATACTGGGACATGGGCAAAGGTAAGGCATCTCCATATTTTAGTGTGCCTCGTGATGCTTGGTGGTGCATGGAGTTTGGAGTTGGAGTGGAGCTGTGGTGGTGTTGTGGCTTGTGGTGTTTCTTGTTGAGTCTTCCACATTATACTATGATGTTGTATTGGGTTGTGTTGACATGTATGATTATGGATTATCTGGTTGTCTTGAGTAATGTATGAGTTTTGTTTTGTTGACATGCATCATATAGTTGTTGTTGTTGGGTTGGTTTTGTCTCAAGGTCAAATCGTTCCCCAATTGTTCTTGGAGCCCTCAGCATTTATAGTCAGCATTTGGCGCCTTGGGAACGTCACCTAAGGCCAAGTAACCCTAAACAAATCATCAATCCAATGAGGTAGAGGCGGGGTGTTACAATATTCATATTTATTATATCATACATGATTCATTTATTACTTTATACTACCCATTTAATAATTATTTTCATGTTAAATTAACATTTCGGGTAATAATCGCTTTCTTTATAGTACGTATTTTAACTTGTTATTCTTGACCATATAATTTAGATCATGATTTAAATAATTCCAGAATACAAACCTTGATTCATATATCATATATATTTAGAATATAAATATTTATAATAGATATATATATGAAATGGAAAACACTATTTATGGAGACGATAGGTCGTACGTACGCATAAACGTTGTTTCTGTTTTCATATCGTATTGAACGGAAGTAAGTGAATAAGATATATGTAAGTACATAAATAAATATATATATATATATATCCATTATCATTATTATTTCATATATTATATACTTATTAGTAATATATATTTTTATAATTGTCGATGAATGGTGAATGTGGAAACGAATCTCATCACGTCATGGAGACGGTAATCCGTACATACGCACGAGCGACAATTTCATTTTCTTAAAGGTGTAGAATTGGATGGTATATTAATTTTAAAGAGAAATTATAATCTTATTTTCATTATTTATATACACGTTACTCATCATTATATCCATCCAAATAACATAGTGTTGAATAACAAATTACACCACGGCGTGGAGACGGTAAGTCGTACGTACACACGCATGGTGACATTATCATTAATAGGATGGATAGAATAATGAATATGGTTATTCCACATTTATAATAACATCACAGTATATATAAGTTACTGGAGTTATTATTTTGGTATGGTAATAATAAATAAAGAGTAAGTGGAAGAATAAAAGAACTTGAAAGAGGGTGGTGAAATCATTACCTCTTCTTCGGGTTCTTCCTTTTGATTTGATCAAAAGGGATATTTAGGTTGGCTTTATGACCAAAGTAAGGCCTATAGTATGAAGTTAGTATATTTGGGAGGATATTTTGGCAGGTTTTTGCCGAGCCAAATGGATTTGGAGGTGTAAATTTGAGAGAAGGGGAAGTACCCTTTTTTAAGAGGGGTGAGGGGCACCTTAGGAAAAACTTAAAATATTATTTTGTAATAAAATAATTTTCGGTTTATAATGGATATAAAATGAATTATTTAAAGGATAAGGTGGGTATGGGTCGAAAACCACTCAACCAATATATTTTAGACAGGTTTGAGTCGCTATATTAACCTTATCTTTTAGATTTAACACTTAGTTAAATAGTTTGACATTTACCATGTCTCTTTGTATTTTTATATTATATGGTTAATAAACTTACTATAAACTTCCAAGAGAATCACAAGTGGTTCATTAATGATACACCTATCATTATATAAGTCTTTTGGATGAACCTTAGATTTTTAGGAATAGAATATCAATTAATAATATAATATTTGTTTTAAAAACTCTTTTATGTCAATTTTGAAACTATTTGGTATTTTGTTTTTTATAAATTTATAACAGCATTATTACATCAAAAAAAATTCATATAATAAACTCTAACATGTCATATTAACCTATAAAATTATTTTAATTCATAAAAAGTCTCAAATTACATTTATTTGGATATTTATAATATCAATTATTTTAATATTTCATTAATTAGGTAATTACTTCATCATCATTGTGTCATAAATAAATTTAATTATTTAATGTCTAAAAATTATAAAAAAAATACCATGATGTAGGAAACCTTTTCAGATTTCCAAAGAATATTTATAGTTGAAAATATAACTTATATAACCCTATGTAAGAATTGATTTACTAAAAGATATTTGTTTATGTCATTTTTGTCTTTACTTTAAGTTAATTAAAATAAAGTGTCATTATCATTCATAAGTGGCTCCAAGTGGACCCAAAATAAACCCAAAGATTCCCATGGTCGGCCATGACTCATATAATATGTTTAAAACAAGTTTTAAGGTAATTTTGTATTATTATGATATTTTTTTTACCTTGAATTACCCTATTTACCTTTAACTGTGGTAAATAAAAGTCAAAAGTTACTATTCACCAAAAATTATTTTCAACTTATTGAACCACATTTTACTTACTGAGGTGAACCTTGTTTCTCAGATTTTTGAAATTCAACTCACAGAAATGGTAAAATTATGTTTTATGCAAATTTTCAAATTCTCCTAGGAGGTGGGTAAAAGACGGTAAAAAGTTCAATAAAATTTTTATATATCTAAACTTATTATAAAATGACTCCAATGAATTATATTGAACTTATATAGGTATTATGTGTCTATTTTTACCTAAAATAAATTTAAATAATATAAATAATTATTTAAATAAAGAGTCGGTTTTAACCAATAACTCAGTATTTTTCACTATTCATCAAAAATTGAATGTTTTAAGAAAAATACCAAAATTTAACCCTAAGATAATTTTGATATTCTGAATTCAAAAATTAAGTCTATTTTACCAAATTCAAAACATAGAATTTGCATTTATTAATTCCCGTTTTCAAAACAAATAGCGTGTTTTTAAGAAACAATATCTATCAAATGATTGACACTTGTTTATGTCCAATTTCAAAGTGAAATTAATTATAATGACCTAAATTGTATTAAATGATAAAAATATAATCTAATTGTACTTCAAAACCATTAAAATGCATAATTTAACAATATAAATTATTTCTATTAAAAAAGTTGTTTTTAATTAAAATTTAGTATTTTTCACTATTCACCAAAATATGAAAGTTATCAGAAAAATGCCAAAAATCTATCAAAACTAAATTTTTATGTCTTGATTATAAAGAAGAAGTTTATTTTGTCAAATTTAATATATAAAAGTGTCAAATATTTAATTTAAAAAGGGTTCTCCATTAAAAGGCGGTAAAATTTCATTTTCTGAAAAATACTTCCTTTATCTGAAAAATTTAATTTGTTCTTATATTATGTATAAGAAACACATAATATTGATGTTAAAATTATATGTAGTAGATAAAATTAAAAATTTAGTTAATACTATCCATAACCATTTTTTAATGACTAGTTTGGTAAGTCGTGGTGAGCTCGAATTCAGTGTTGCGTGTAGCACAAGTTATTGAATTACTTTGAAGAGATAAAATACTATGAAATCTTGGGGTGTTACACCTCAGGTAGAAAATCTCTTGATTGAGTCTCTTATGAAAATATTTAGTCACCTATATACAACATTGGAGATGAGGGTGAAGCTTGCTACTTGTATTCTACAAGGAACATCTAAGTGCTCGAGGGACATCATAGTAAATGTTAGAAAATAAGAAGACTTAAGAATACTTTTATAATGATATTTGTATTTGGAAAAGTTTCCTTCAGAGTTTTATATTTTTATGATTCTGATGATCTGATGAGTGTTTTGACTCTTGGTGAGAAAATGCTTCTACATTAACTTTTTTTTCTATGTGAGAACAATAAAAAACACACACCTCATATAGTGTAGTTGGATCTTTCTACAATAATGGGGAATCTGATGGATGATCAAATCTGTGATAGTATTCCATGAGTCTTGTGATCAATGTTGAGACTGACTAATCACAATTTCTGCCAGCGGGGCGATGGCCGGAATGTTGCCTCACCTCCTCCCGCTCCCTTCGCTCCTGGCCAGAAGATGTTGCCCCACAGATGTCGCTGGATCGGGCCAACACGCCGCGGTCATGTCGCAGTCACGTCGTGGTCACGCTGTGGCCACCTGTAATCCAGCCCACACCATTTACCACACCAGCCACCACACTAGCCACCACCCCCAGCCTTCTGAAAAACACTCATGTCAGCCCTCTGTCACCTACAAAACAGCCCTATCCACCAGTTCTAGCCCACACCAACCCCCTTCCATTCCCCTGTCTCCAGCCACTCCAGCCCGCACCAGCCACTCCATCCCACACCAGCCACCGCACCAACCCCCAGAATCGCTTTTTATCCTTTGGTGGAAGAATTACACTGGTGAATTTCATCCTTATCTCCATTACGATTCATGTTTTATCGGTCCTAATGGCTTCGAAAGTGGTGTTGGGTAATATTGAAAAGATAATGACTTCTTTCATATTGTATTCTCATGGGGAGGAAAGATTTTCCTAAGGCTGTATGGATGAGGATGGCCAGACTAGTGGTAGATGGTGGTATCAACTTATGCAGTGTTGAGGGATCAATGCACATTCTGCAAGCTAAGTTTTCTTGGGAGGTTCTTGAAGGTCGTTCTCTATGGGGTAATTTCGTATCTGTCAAAGTATTAATCTGACCTTGAGGATTCAGGGGGAAAGTCTCATGGATGTGGAAGGAGTTTCATGGGAACATTCTGGTTCTCAAGAAGCAGTCTTGGTGGATTGTGGAATGAGGAAACATAAACACCTGGTTCGACAACTGGGCAGGTTTCCCTCTTGGCTTTCCAGGCTGTCCGACTCCCAACATTTTGTTTGCCAAGGCATGTTGTTACCCCTATTTTACATAGGTTGTTCTTAACCACCATCAAAGTGAATGTTTTGATAACATTATTATATCTTCTTAAATGGAATGTTTAGTCTCCACAAAGTCTCTAATGGGGGTTTTCTTGGCCAATATTTACAGGTCTATACATCAAATTCCAAATGGTATTACTGGTGGTGAAAGTCTGTACTGGTGTAAAGAAATCATGATTAAATGTAACTTGTTGGTTTTGTGGATCAATAACCATTGTATTCCTATGAATTAAACTATCATGAGCATGGGGGGAGTGTGCGGGTGGGGTGTCTAGGAGGGGTTGTCTAGGGGGTGTCCAAGGGTTGTCTGGGGGGGGTCTGCAGGGCAGGGGGAGGGTGTAGGTGGGGTGTCTAGGAGGGGGTGTCCAGGGTCTATCGGGGGGGTGTCCAGCAGGGGCTATCCAGGAGGGGTGTCCAGGGGGGTGTCTAAGGGGAGGGGGTGTCCAATGGGGGTGCAAGGGGGTTGTCCAGGGGGTGCAAGGGGGTTGTCCAGGGGGGCATGGGGGTGTTTAAGGGGGTTGTCTAGGGGGGCATGGGGGTATAGGGGGGTGTCTATACCTTCTGAGAATTTCAAAAATAAAACTCCACTTTATTGTATCAAATTCCTTTGAGATATCAAGCTCTAAAGAAAAGTTCCCATGTTTAACCTTTCATTTCACGATGTTAAAACATTCAGAGGCAGTTCTGAATATTCCTACCACGGATAAAGCCAAACTGATTTGAAGAGATAAACCCTCGAGCAATGGGACCTAACCTCATAGCAATAATTTTGCTAATGATTTTTGGAAAGGTATTCCCAATAGAAATAGGTCTTAAATCCTTTACATCCACAGCATTTTCCTTCTTTGGGACCAGGGCAATAAAATTGGAGTTGATTCCATAGGGCATTGAGGCATGGTTAAAGAACTCCCTCATAGCATTAAGGAGCTCATCACGAACTATGTCCTAGTAGAACATAAAGAATACCGCAAAACTGTATTCTTCATTTAATACTCCAAATACTATGGACTCTATATTACCAAAAATCTTCATTCAAAACATCACTGGCATGAGACCCAAAAACTTGATTCATGCACCCATATGAACCATGCAAGAGTTTCATTCACATGCTTCATATTTTTCCTCATGAACACTGCCTGTTAGCCTGGTTGTCCACACCTACAGCCATAGATCCCATTCTATAACAGCTTCATGGAAGCTTTTGACTCCCTATGAAACAATATTTATACAGACCATTGAAATGTTGTGTAACCTCAGCCTACTAAACCAGTTAAAAATTGCTCCATCATTCATGTATTTTAAATCAGTTCTAGATTTCAGATATTAAGATCAATTCCAACTTTAATATATCATCCACCTCTTTAATTCAACCAGTGAACATGATCCACATCCAATTGCCAACCTGTATCAACTTTCATCCATGCTCTAAACACATATCAATATCTCCAAATCATGAATGTCATTTAATTATGAAATTATTCCATGCATACCTTCACCCTCGGTCCTCTTCCAAGACCTATTCTTTATGTTAACAAATCGAATGCACTCTTTATATATATTTTCAACACATCTTCAACACATCTTCATGAAATAGATATTCATGTCATTATTCTTGACAAGGGGGGATGGGAGTTTGTCCAGGGGGGAGAGAGGGGCTGTAGGGGGAGTGGGGAGGGGTGTCCAAGGGGTGTCCAAGGGGTGTCCAATGTAACTAGAAATTCCTTTCAAGCTGATCTAAACCTTGAAAGGATGATCAACTACCTCACCATAAGCTTTCACATTGAAAAAAAAAATACCTGAGAATAAATTTCTATCCGTAGTCCCATCTCAAACTTCTGAGATTTCATTTACTAATTTGAAATGATTTAGGGTGTGTACTTCACTACTTCATCAAAATGATTGGTATACTCCCTCACTAATCAACCACCTTTGAAAATATAAATATACTCACAGGATCTGGAATAATCTAGGGCCTTAGGAAACTTATTCTCTTTTAAAATGATCTTGAAATATTTCAACATATCTCTATGGTCATCCTAGTTTGAACCACTGAGTCCCAAAGTCTTCAATTAGGACCCTCTAACAAGAACGAAACACATTTTACTCTGACAGCCTCAGGATTGTCATCAAATTCAAACATTATCACTATCTTCTCAAGAAACTCCTCTTCTTCATAGGGTTCAACATTACCTCATAAGGTGTGAGTTATTTTCTGGAGAAACTCCAAAGCATTTTCCTTTACAGGAACTAGTTCCGCTTCCCTAACCATACCAGGATCGAAACCCACTCCCTGTCCAAAATCTTGAATAGACCAGACCAGAACATACAATAATCCCTGGTCAATTGTTGAGGTAGAAAAATATCTATCATCTTCCCATAGTTTCACAAGAAGTATCATGGGTTTCAGGGGGAGGGGTGAAGGGGGATGTCCAGGAGGGGGTGTCCAGGGGGGTCCAATGAGGGGGGTCTAGTGGGGGTATCCAGGGACCAGGGGTGTTCATGGGGTTCCAATGGGGGGGTACAGTGGGGGTGTCTAGGGTCTAAGGGGTCCAGTGGGGGGTCCAAGGGGGGTCCAAGGGGAGGGGGCTGCAGGTCTGAGGGGTTTGTCCAGGGGGGAAGGGAGGGGCTGGGTCTGCAGGTCCAGTGGGGGGGGTTCTGTCTAGGGGGGTTGGAGGTCCAGTGGGGGCTGCAGCGGGGGGTCTGTCCAGGGGGGGTGCTGCAGGTCCGGGGGGGCTGCAGGGGGGGTCTGTCTAGGGGGGAGGGGGCTGCAAGTCCAGGGGGAGGGGGGTTGCAGGTCTAGTGGGGGTTGCATGGGGGAGGGGTTGCAGGTCCAGGGGTTCTGTCCAGGGGGAAGGAAGGGGTTGAATGTCCATTGGGGGGCTGCAGGGAGGGGGGGTCTATCCGAGGGGGGTTGCAGGTTCAGTGGGGGGTTGTAAGGGGGTCTATCTAGGAGGGGATGTAGGTCCAGGGGGGTATGTACAGGGGGAGGGAGGGGCTGCAGGTCCAGTGGGGTTGTAGGGGGGTTTTGTCCAGGTGGAAGGGAGGGGCTGCAAGTCTAGTGGGGGCTGTAGGGGGGAAGGGAGGGGCTGTAGGGGGGCTGCAGGGGGGTCTGTCCAGGGGGAAGGGAGGGGCTCTAGGTCCCGGGGGGGTCTCTCCAGGGGGGAAGGGAGGGGCTGCAGGTCTAGTGGGGGGTTGTAAGTTCATTGTTTCATAGTGGTTAATGTGGGAAGCTTTTTTTCTGGTAAAACCATCTATACCCACGGTTCAACAAACCATGGGTATATATGCTGCTTCAAAATTATATATACCCACGGTTTGTTGAACCGTGGGTATGTTTGCTGTGAAAAAACTATCTATACCCACAGTTTACTTAACCGTGGGTATATAATTTAGGCTGTAAAAATGTATACCTATGGTTTTGTAAACCGTAGGTATATATGTATACCTACGGTTTACCATAACCATGGGTAATATGATATTTCAGTGGGATATACCCACAATTTCAACAGAACCGTGGGTATAGGGCTATCTCGATGCCTCAGGAGCCCACGGTTCATGAAATTGTGGGTATAGACTATACCCATGGTTTCATGGGCTATACCCATGGTTTGAAACCGTGGGTATAGGGAAATTTTCCAGTAGTGTGATGATCATGTTCCACTATGTAGAGTGGAATAAACATGGAAGAAATTCTATAGGTGACTTGGGAATCTGTAGGATCCACGGTTATTTGGTGCCTCGGTTCAAAACCGCTTAGAGTGCTTAGGATTTCCACACTGGTAACGAATCAAAGGACCTCTGTCAGGCACTATAGGAGGTCTAGAAAAACCCTGCTATTGAGATCTACTATGAGAATCATCATGCTTCCTCTTTCTGGAACATCAGCAGACAATAAGGAAGATATCTGGTTTAACACTCAAATAGGTCAACCGGGGATAATTAATCCCAAAAAATAAGAACACAAGATTTGGATTTCAATATATCCAAATCAAAAGTAGAGAAAATACTATAACTAATCCTTAATGCATCTTTCCCAAAACCACACCTGGTTACTTAAGGCTCATTACGGTGAGATCTGTATAGGAACTCAATTGCAACTACCCCTTAAGTCCTAATAGAATTTCACAACTGGATACTAACATAAAGGAAATATGATTAACTTGCACCTTTGATACCACTTTTTCACAGACCAGCCTGGGTACTCTGGTAACCTGATAACCAAGCTAGCTCTGACATGGCCCAAAGGGCATTCTCAATCCCCATGGGTTGGTGACTAGCACCCAGTATCATAAAATATGAAAGTGAGAATTAATTTTTCACAAAGACAACGGAAGTAAGATAAAAAAATTAGTATGCATACAAGAGAAACTTCATAGGGAGAAGTGTGCTAGAAGTCAAACAGGTATGAAAACCCAATGTACTACAACAAAGTACCAAAAAATAGGATAACTGCCTAAGTCCCAATGGATGAAACACACCAATCCCAAGGATCAACATCTACTACCACCTCCAAGTGGCGCCTTACCCTTGCTCTAACCTAGAAGATGATAATCTACAAACACATGATTGCATAGGTAGGGTGTGAGATAAAATACCAGTAGGGTCTCACCAAGGATTCCATAATAGATGCCAACATTTAATTAACCAAACAAAGAGATTTCAATTTTAAATAAATAGATTTGGAATTTCAAAAAGAAAATTTAAACAAATCACGCTTTACATTTCAAATTATGGAAATTATTTAAACAAATGGATTAAAATCACATGAGCCTCATCCTGGTTGGTGAGGACTCTCAAAGTGCATCCATGAGACCCAAGTTTGATTCTGGATAGAGGTATAATTCTAGGTTACAGTAGAAGCACTATAGCAGGTACTGTAGCATGTACTGTAGCAGGTACTGTTCGATACTGTAACAGTTAGAACTATTCATCTTTGGGCCACTGGTTTGGGCTTGGATTCCTTAAGGCCTTCGGGCCACCCAAGACTTCAGGTTAGTAAGGCTCTTAGGCCACCTTAAGGCCTTTGGGCCACCTCAAGCCCTTCAGGCCACCTAATGTATAGATGAAAAGTAGACAAATTCTAAAAAGAACAAGCCCTAGAAAAGTATTTAGAGCAAGGCACATTCACCATAGTAGAGATAATGAATTTATAAGAATGAGAGGGTATGAAATTTTCCATTGGTATCAGGCCTGTTCCACTCTGCATAGGACAACTAGCCGATCAGCCATGCAAAGTTGGAGAGCTGATCATTGTAACACCCCGACCCCTCTAGACCAGAGTCGGTGTATTACTTGTTATATTGACATGGTTAGAAGGAATGAAAATATCAAAGAAACAATCAGTTTAGTAGTAATTAAGAAACTATATACATAAATGTAACTTAAATTACATTGGAAAAGGTTACAAAATACAATACATAACAAAAACTAAAAACTGCAACCACATGAACTCAATAAATGATCTCCTCTTCATCACTTGTTGAAGGTAAACAATGAAAGGGGTGAGCTCAAATGCTCAGTAAGGGTTAAAAATAGAAGAAACATGAATCAATAATAACTTAATTGTAAACAATTTGACATAATCAATATGGCATGGTGAATAAATGAAAAACTTACGCCATTAATAAACTGAGAATGAAACTGCATCCATATATTTTTTCATAGTGAAAACCTCATGGATAGTAATAACTGATAATTAATAAAGAGAATTATTATTAATTGGATGTTATGTATCTATCACATTATACCATAATACTGTAAAAAAGGTTTAGTTCTGTGGGTAGAAACCTGTCTGATTTTTTGAAACAAACTCGAAGGGTTTGTCACTAACTGATTTGTCTCATGAGACCTACTGATGCATAGAGGGGCTGTAATGGTCCCCACCTGCCACTGCATGTCCAAAGCATTCTTTATACATAGATTCAACACATGATCAATATGAATTTACATTATCCGTATAGAATATAGGATACAGGTTCATCAATATTTCCACAGTTAAAACAACATTCAAAATAAATACCGTATGTAAAATCGTATACAGATTAGACAATAATCATATCCATGATATGAGAATATGGACATTTAAATGGAATATAATTTCAATTGAAAATTGATCTCAAATGGGCAGTAGGTACACCACATAAGAAAGAGTAGGTGCACAATACTAAGCAAGTCACAATGAAGTGAAAATTGAGACAAAGCTCGTTACCACGTTGTAATCAATTGAGTCGTATGACCAAAAGTTAATAACCACTAAATGAATCTCAGAACACCGTGAATATAAAGATAATAATGATAATATATATCAAATGTTAGTGCACCTATACAACATATAAGAAATAAGAGGCGAACAATGAAAATCCCATAGAATTGAAAGTGAGATGAGAAAGCCCCTTACAAACATTTTGGCATGGTAACTAGTGTTCTTGTGAGGGATTAATGAGAGGTAAAGGGGTATACCATTATTTATATATAATTAGGGAAGTATGGTGGAGGTTCTAAAGAATACCCAATCATTAGATATTAAAAATAAAAGGGCACAACATAGGGGATATTCTTGAACAAAAGTGAGAGAGAGGATCCCTTAACTTAAGCTCGAAGGTGTTCTTGATTGTTTTTAACGACCTAAATAATAAAATTTAGCTTCATTAATTAATAATTTCATAACCTCATAAACATTTAATTTATTTGGTATAACCTTATTAAGTTCATTAATGTCCTTTTTTAATGGGTTTAATAGATTCAATTTTATTGTTTTGGAAACATTTTCTTACTTGGTTCTCATGATTCATTTACTTGTATTCATGAATGAAAGTTCATTTGAAATGTGGTAAAACATCCAGAATAATTAATATATATTATTAATGATATTATATAAATATAAATGATCTTATAATGATTCTGGTTATATACCATGAGGATGACTAATTTGATGAGTTAATGATAAACCCTTGGATTTGTCTTGGCGGTTTTGTACACAATGAACTTGTTTTGTATTATTATTCCATTTTATGAGTGTGTAAGGATTCCAAAACATTAAACAAGATAAAATACATATATTATGATCTGGTTAAACCATTGAAAAGGTTTAATTACCAGTATTAAAGATAGTAATGCAAATTGAAAACCCATCTTCTTTGAGTGTGATAAATTAACACATCTCGGACGGTGTTTGCATTTATTGTATAAAAGGAAGATGAAAAAGAGAGATTATGATGAAATATTCCATTATAATAATGAAAATTAAGTACATGTATGGTAATGTAATTATCATGGAATTTGGATGAGGTGAGGTGATAAGAGAGAACAAAATAATGGAACTTGTAAAAGAAATTGAAAGAAAAGGGAAGAGAGGTTCACCTCTTGAGTACTCCTCTTCAAGAAACTCCTTAAGGCCTTTGTTTTTAGCCTTTTGATGAGAACATAAGGTCTTGGACGTGGGGGAGGAGGTTAGGGATCTATTTGAGAAGAATTTAGGCAAATCCTGAAGCTTGAGTGGTGTGGGAGGAAGAAGGGGTGAGGGGTGGTTTATATAGTGGAGGGGAGGAGAGTTTTCTTAATATTATAATCATTAATTTATTATTTCTTCTCAAGATAAGAAATAGTGAGTATTCCTTGACTTAGAATATTAATAAGAGCATGTTATTTCGATATTTGGGTGCTTACATCACTCGTGATTCTAGGAATATTTAATTTAATTTATAATGTATTTATACAGTAAATTAATGTATTTTACTATTCACCAAAAATTCAAGTATTTCAGAAAAATATCAAAAATTCACCCTAACCATTTTTCGATGTGTAAAATACAAAAATGAAGTCCATTTTTTTAAAATAATTTTCTAAATATGATTAATTAAATATTTAATTAAAATTATTAATTAATTGGAAAATATAAACACTTAAAATATTCATCGTCATTTTTAAGGTGCCTGAATTTATTTATACATTCATGGGTATGGATACCATTCATAAAAATAATATTACTAATTATAAGGGTAAGTTACTATTCATAAGGGTAGGTTACTATTCATAAGGGTAGGTTACTATTTACCAAAAAATAAGTTAATTATACTAGACTCTAAATATCATCCTAAACACAACCGTGTATGTCAGATTTTCAAAATTCAAATCGCAGAGCTGTAAAATTTAAGTTTAATGGCTAGGTTATGACTATATCCTATAATTTCCCAAGTTTTGTTCCATATAGGCTCAGTGATTCATGAAATATAGTCTATAACTAGAATATATTTAATAGAAACATACCATAAAATGTTTGGGGTGTTACGTTATTCCCTCCTTCAAAAAAATTTTCCTTGAAATTTTTCATTTATAAGGACCTTCAAAAGGATGTGGGTGGTTCTTATTCATAACATCCTCAGGTTCCCATGTTGCGTCCTTTATATTATGGGTTTTCCAAAGAACCTTTACTAGATGAGTTGTCTGATTTCTCAATACCTGCTCCCTTGTGTCAAGGATCCCGATAGGCTCTTCACAGTATGAAAAATCAGGTTTAAGTTATATTTCTTCATGGGTGAGTACATGTATTGGATCTGGAATGTATTTCTTCAATAATGACACTTGGAATGCATCATGAAATTTGGTGATACTTGGAGGAATTGCTAAACAGTAAGCTACAACTCTGATTCTTTCCAGAATTTCAAACGTTCCGATTTACCTAGGGCTCAGTTTCCCTTTCTTACTGAACCTTAAAACACCCTTCCATGGAGATACTTTCAAAAAGACATGATCTCCCACTTCTAATTCCAAAGCCTTTCTCCGGTTATTAGCATAAATCTTCTTCCTACTTTGGGCTGCTTTAATATGGGCTTGGATTGTCTTCACCTTTGTCGTGGTCTCTTCAATAAGTTCTGGGCCTATAAGTTTCCACTCACCAACTTCATCCCAACAAGTTGGAGTTCAACATATCTTTCCATATAATGCTTCATATGGGGCCATTTGAATACTATAATGGAAACTATTTTTGTAGACAAATTCCACCAAAGGAAAGTATTGATCCCACATACCTTGAAAGTCAAGAGAACATGATCTCATCATATCTTCCAGAGTTTGAATAGTTCTTTCAGACTATCCTTCAGTTTGGGGGTGATAAGAAGTACTCATACGAAGCTCAGTATTCAAAGCCTTCTAGAGACTTTTCTAGAATTTTTATGTAAACCAGGGATCTCGATCAGACACAATCGATAGAAGTGCACCATGAAGTCTTACAACTTCATTAATATAAAGTCTTTTCAGAAGCTCAAGTGGTAAATCCTCTCTTATAGGAAGGAAATGTGCTGATTTTGTGAGACAATCAACAATTACCCATATTACATCATTCCTTCTAGGTGTCCTCAGTAGTCCGGTGATAAAATTCATCATAATGTTATCCCACTTCCACATAGAAATAGGTAGAGGTCGCATCACTCCTCTGGGATGTTGTCTCTCTGCCTTCACTTGTTGAAAAACTAGACACCTTGACACATAGTCAGCAATTTCTCGCTTCATATTTTCCCACCAAAAATATTCCTTCAAATCTCTATACATATTTGTGATATCCGGGTGTATAGAGAAATTTGAGCTATGAGCATCATCTAATAGTTCCCTTTTTATCTCAGGTACTGATGGAACACATAACCTCTTCCCAAATTTTAAAACTCCTTCTTCATACATGAAGTCTGCCAATCTCCCATCCTTGACAGCATTAATTTTCTTGTGTAGATTCTCATCATCATATTGAGAGCTTTTTATCTTCTCTAATAAAGATGGTTTAACAATCATTTGAAATAGGAAAGATGTTTCCCCTTCCTTAAAAATTCCCATACCCATCTTCAGTAGATCCATGAATATAGTATCTCTTTCAATCCTCATTTGGGTCAGGAGTCTATGATCTTTCCAACTTAATGCATATGCCACCTTATTTTCCTTTCCTATGTGGTATTGTATTGAAAAATCGTAATGTTTGAGTAACTTAAGACATCTCCTTTGCCTCGTGTTGAGTTCTTTCTGTGTGAAAATGTATTTAAAACTCTTTTGGTCTGTATAAATCTCACATATTTCTCCTTAGAGATAATGTATCCATATTTTCAGTGCAAATATTACGGCTACTAACTCAAGATGATGAGTTGGATAATTTTTCTCATGAGTATTCAACTATATTAATGCATAAGCAATAAATTTATCGTTTTGAATTAGGACGCAACCCAGTCCATTCTTTGATGCATCTTTGTATCTCACAAATCCCTCATTTCCAAATAGAAGAGTCAAAATTGGAGCATTGACCAGTCTTCTTTTCAATTCCTCAAAGCATTATTTACATTATTTCGTCCATAAAAACTTAACCCCTTTACATGTGAGCTTGGTTAGCGGGTTAGTCAGTCAGGTGAAATTATGAACAAAACGTCGATAGTAACCTGCTAAGCTAATAAAATTGCATACCTCAGCTATGTCTGTTGGCATGGGTCATTCTTGGATTGACTTTTTCTTCGCAAGATCAGCTAATATTCCATCCTTAGAGACAATATGGCCAAGAAAAGAAACTAATTGAAGCTAGAATTCATACTTTCTAAACTTCCCATATAATTCATTTCTTCTAAGAGTTTTCAGAATAATCTGCAAGTGATTCTCATGGTATCCATATATTTGTGAGTATACTAGGATATCATCGATGAATACCACAAAAAAGTTATCAAGATATTACTTGAAAACTCTATTTATTAAATCCATGAAAATAGAGTGTTCATTATTCGGTCCAAAAGGCATCACTGTAAACTCGTAATGCCCATACCTGGTTTGAAATGTTGTCGTAGGAATATCTTCCTTTCTCACATGTAGCTGATGATATCCAGATCGAATTTCAATCTTAAAAAAGTATTGAGCTCCATGAATTTGATCAAATAAATCATCGATTTAGGGTATAGGATACTTATTCTTTATTATAATAGCATTGATTTCCCTGTAATCAATGCATAGTCTCATGGATCCATCTTTCTTCTTGACAAAGAGGACAGGGGCTCCCTATAGAGAAACACAAGGTTGAATAAATCCTTTTTCACTCAATTCCTCTAGTTGTTTCTTTAGATCCACTAATTCCACAGTGGAAATTCTATAGGGAGTGTTTGATATATGTTTTTCACCAAGAATTAAATCAATAGAGAACTCAACTTCCCACTTTGGAGGATGTCCAGGTAAATCCTCTGGAAATACATCAACGTATTCTTGCACTATATGCACATCTTTAATTTGAATATTTATTTCCTCACCCATATATATTGGTTTATCTTCCTCTTCAAGTATTTCATTCAGTAGATCTACTAGGGGTGGATCTAGATAAGAATCAGGTGGCAAGGTTTCTACTCTAAAGATAAGGGACTATACACCATTTTCAAAACTTGTAACTTTATTATTCTTATAATAGATCTTGTCATCATAATTTGATAGAAAATTCATACTCAGAATTATATCAAAGTAAATCATTGGTATGATGATGAGGTTAGCAACTAAATCAAATTTATGTGTCATGAGGGGGACTAGTTGACATGCCTTTGTTGCAATGATGCATCCCTTAGGATTTTTGACTGATAAATCCTTTATTAAATCAAATTGGACTTGTCTAATTTTCTTGGAAAATTGGGAAGATATAAATGAATGAGATGATCCAGAATCAAATAAAGTGTTGGATAATTTTGAGGAAACAATTAAAGTACATGCCACTACGTCATTAGGAACTTCAACTTCCGCAGTTGTAATCTCATAATCTCTCCCTTTCTCTCTTGTTCTTTTCTGAGGAAAGTTTCCTTAGTGCTTAGGAAACTCATTTGAATAGTGTCTCATCTCTCTAAAATTGTAGCATTGAACATCATTGAATTGTTTCTTCCCCTTTCATTCATTAGATCGATGACCCTTTTCTCCACACTTGTAGTAGACTCCCATGCCTTTCAAGCATTTCCCAAGATTATTCTTTCCACAATTATCACATAATGGTAATTGTTTTGTTCCCTTGTTCTTATTTGGCACTTCACCTTTTCCTTGGTTATCAGATTACCCCTTATTATCTTGGTTTCCCTTTAATAAATTTAATCTAGATAATTCCTCCTCTGTTTTAATGGCACTTGATACAATTTCATCATATGATGAAAATGTTTGAGAAGTCATTTCCCTTTGAAGACTTGGATTAAGACCTTCAAAGAAATGATCAATCTTTCCTGATACATAATCTATGGCATACCTGGATAGCCTTGTGAAGGTATCCCCATACTCTACAACACCGTCTTCTTCCTTTTGCTTTAATCTGAGAAATTTCCTCTTCATTTTGGTTTGTTGCACACGAGGGAAATATTTTTAGAAGAATATTTCCTTAAAAGTCCTCCATTCCATATCTTCCATTTCTTCTTCCTCAGTGGTATTCTAAATCAAGGACCAACATTGATCAGTGTCACCCTTGAGACAATATACTACCAGCACTACCTTTTCATTTTCATTGCATCTTAATGACATGAATATCTTTTCAAGGGACTTGATCCACTGCTCAGCTACCACTGGATTAGTAGTCCCACTAAATGATGGTGGATTCTACCGCATGAAATGATCCAACACAGGTGCGTAATGGTTATTCGTTACAACCTTAGTAAGCTTTCCCAATATGTTCATGATCTAATCTCCTCCAACATTCACTATGTTGACTTTCTCAATGGGGAAATCCCTACATTTCCCACGAGTATTGATTCCCCTTATTCCATTAGGCACCATTTCTAAATAATGGCACACACTAGATTGGGGTATAAATCATAATGTATAATCTTAACTTAACAAAATACTTATCATAAATTGAGATCCTACGCATGGCTAATCCCATAATCAGAAAAATGATTTCTTTGAGGAATAATTTACATTTCAATCCTTCATAATGGAGTGTAAAGAAAATATGAATTATCCTAAGAATATCCCTCAGGAGTGTCATAACCAAGAGTGCAGCAAGGCCTGTTGTCGTGTACCAGGATACCCTAGGTCAAGCCCAAAACTCCTTGTTGGATCTTTCACTCCTAGGTACATATGTGCCAGATCCACCTCTACCTGCTCGTATTCAAAAAGATATGTATTTGCTAGAAATATCCACATAATCTTTTCCTTACCAAAATATCGGGACATTATTGTATTTTTTTTCTTAAATACTACCTTATGGATTTTTTCCCTAATATATGTTTTCTAATCTAGTTCCCAAGTTTGCTACTAAACTTCCTCTGATACCAACTGTAACACCCTGACCCCTCTAGACCAGATTTGGTGCATTACTTGTTATATTGGAATGGTTAGAAGGAATGAAAATACCAAAAGAATGATCAGTTTAGTAGTCTTGAAGAAACTAGATATATAAATTTAACTCAAATTACATTAGAAAAGGTTACAAAATAAAATACATAATAAAAACTAAAAACTGCAACCACATGAACTCAATAAATGATCTCCTCTTCATCACCTCTTGAAGGTAAACAATGAAAGGGGTGATCTCAAACACTCAGTAATGTATACAAATAGCAGAATCATGAATCAATAATAACTAAATTGTAAACAATTTGACATAATCAATATGGCATGGTGAATAAATGAAAAACTCACGACATTAATAAACTAAGAATGAAACTGTATTCATAGATTTTGTCATAGTGAAAACCTCATGGATAGTAATAACTGATAATGAATAAAGAGAATGATTATTAATTGGATTTCATGTATCTGGAACATGATACCATAATACCATAAAAATGGTTTAGTTCTGTGGGTAGAAACCCGTCTAATTTTTAGAAACAAACTTAAAGGGTTTGTCGCCAACTAATTTGTATCATGAGACCTACCGATGCATCGAGGGGCTGTAGCGGGTCTTGCCCACTGTTGCATGTCCAAATCATTATTTATACATAGATTCAACACAAGATCAATATGCCTTTACATTATCAGTATATAATAAAGGATACTGATTCATCAATATTTTCACAGTCAAAACAACATTCAAAATAAATATCATATGTAAAATCATATACGGCTTAGACAATAATCATATCCATGATATGAGAATATGGGAATTTAAATGGAATATAATTTCAATTTAAAAGTGATATCAAATGGGAAGTAGGTATACCACATAAGAAAGAGTAGGTGCACAATACTAAGAAAGTCACAATGAAGTGAAAATTGAGACAAAGCTCGTTACCACACTGTAATCAATTGAGTCGTATGACCAAAATTTAATAACCAAAAAATGAATCCCAGAACACCATGAATATAAATAGAATCATGATAATATATATCAAATTTCAGTACACCTATACCACATATAATAAATAATAGGTGAACAATGGAAATCCCACAGAATTGAAAGTAAGATGAGAAAACCCCTTACAAACATTTCGGCATGGTAATGAGTGTTCTTGTGAGAGATTAATAAGAGGTAAAGAGGTATCCAATTATTTATATATCATAAGGGAAGTATGGGGGAGGTGAGAAAACATACCCCATAATTAGGTATTAAAAATAAAAGGGCATAACATAGGGGAGATTCTTGAACAAAAGTGAGAGAAAGGATCCCTTACCTTAAGCTCGAAGGTGTTCTTGATTGTTCTTAATGACCTAAATAATCAAATTTAGCTTCATTAATTAATAATTCCAAAACCTCATAAACATGTAATTGATATGGTATAACCTTATTAATTTCATTAATGGATTTTTTTATGGGTTTAAGAGATTTAATTTTATTGTTTTAGAAACATTTTCTTACTTGGTTTTCATGATTTTTTTACTTGTATTCATGAATAGAAGTTCATTTGAAATGTGTTTAAACATCCAGAATAATTAATATATCTTATTAATGACATTATATAGATATAAATTATCTTATAATGATTCTATTTCTATACCATGAGGATGAATCATTCGATGAGTTAATGATAAACCCTTGGATTTGGCTTGGCAGTTTTGTACACAATGAACTTGTTTTGTATTATTATTCCATTTTATGAGTGTGTAAGGATTATAGAACATTAAAAAAGATAAAATAAATATATTATTATCTTTTTTAACCATTGAAAAGGTTTCATGACCAGTATTGAATATAGTAATGCAAATTGAAAACCCATCTTCCTTGAGTGTGATAAATTAACACATCTCGGACGGTGTTTGCATTTATTGTATAAAAGGAAGGGAAAAAGAGATATTATGATGAAATATTCTATTAGAATAATAAAAATATAGTACATGTATGGTACTGTAATTATCATGGCATTTGGATGAGGTGAGGTTAGAAGAGAGAACAAAATAATGGAACTTGTAAAAGAAATTGAAAGAAAAAGGAAGAGAGGTTCACCTCTTGAGTACTCCTCTTTGAGAAACTCCTTAAGGACTTTGTTTTTTTTTCCTTTTTATGAGACCAGAAGGTATTGGATGTGGGGGAGGAGGTTAGGGAGCTATTTGATCATAATTTAGTCAAGGCTTGAATCTTGAGTGGTGTGGGAGGAAGAGAGGGTGAGGGGTGGTTTATATAGTGGTGGGGGGGAGAGTTTTCTTAATATTATAATCATTAATTTATTATTTATTCTCAAGACAAGAAATAGTGAGTATTCCTTGAGTTAAAATAGTAATAAGAGAATGTGAGTTCGATATTTGGGTTCTTAAATCACTCATGATGCTAGGAATAGTTAATTTAATTTATAACGTATTTATATGGTAAATTAATGTATTTTACTATTCACCAAAAATTCAAGTATTTCAGAAAAATACCAAAAATTCACCCTAACCATTTTTCAATGTGTAGAATCCAAAAATGAAGTCCATTTTTTAAAAATAAATTTCTAAATATGATTAATTAAATATTTAATTAAAATCATTTTTTAATCGAAAAATATAAACACTTAAAATATTCATCTTCATTTTTAAGGTGCCTAAATTTATTTATACATTCATGGGTATGGATACCATTCATAAAAGTCATATTACTATTCATAAGGGTAAGTTACTATTCATAAGTGTAGGTTAATATTTATAAGGGTAGGTTACTATTCACCGAAAATTAAGTTAATTCTATCAGACTCTAAATATCATCCTGAACACAACCGTGTATGTCAGATTTTCAAAATTCAAATCGTAGAGCTGGAAAATTTAAGTTTAATGGCTAGGTTATGACTATATCCTATAATTTCCCAAGTTTTTTTCCATAGAGGCTCAATGATTCATGAAATATAGGCTATAACTAGAATTTATTTAAGAGAAACATACCATTAAATGTTTGGGGTGCTACAATCACGATACAGATGCTGGGGAGGGGCAGTTTCAAGTATTCATAGTCTATATGAATTCCTTTAAGACCTTCGGGTCCTGTAATATCATGAGGCCTATGGTCCATGTAAGGGTTACCCTTTAACCCTTAAAAGATGGATTATAAAAAATTATGGCCTTTGGGGCATTCAAAAAAATGGATTAAAAATACTTTTATATAAAACAATTTATATATATTAGAAGGCATGATAAACAGTTTATAACAATAGAATATATTCATTTAAAATACAAACAAGCGAGGAACATGGTCATATGCCTAAAGATTCGATAGTTCCATGATAAGGGACTCCACACACTCAAAGTGACATGATAATATGTTTATACACATGTCCCTTTAATACTGGTCAAGAGGACTTCATCACTATCCCATCAGGGATGTGATGTGCTGCATTTATGTTTTAGAATATTGTAAATCGTAGAGTGTTGTATGAATAACTCACTAACTACCTAAGGATTGCATGTACTATAATAATAAACAATGATGGGAAATTTATTTTAAGACTTATTAAAATACAATTCATCCCATTTTCCATTTCAAATATGCCAATTTTTCATTTAAAACCCAAAATAGGTTTTTAATCAAATCAGGATTTTTCCAAGATAAAACCAACGGGTTTCTATCAAAATCATTTCAAGCCATTTTTCCAAAATACCATTTTGAAATTAATTCCATCAAATAAATTTCACAATTTAAATTTCACATAATTCTATCAATTTCACAAATACACCCCAATTCAACAGAATTGGGGGTTTTCCCAATTTCATGCCAAAATATCCAATTTCAAATTCAAATCTCCCAATTCAATGGAATTGGGATTTTAATAAACTAATTGAAAGAAATTTCAAGAAATTGAATTTAAATCAAACAATTGAATTTAAATCAAGTAATTTAGGGTTAATAAAATGTTTCCTTCATAACGGAACCACCTACCTTGAAAACACGGGATCTCAAAACTCCAAACCCTAATCGAGATTCGCCAATAGAGAACGGCTACAACAGGATTTGGGAATCACACCTAGATCCAAAATCCATAACAAAGGTTATTAGATCTTAAAATCAATAAGGAGATCTATAAAACCCTAGGGAGGAATGAGGAGATGGCAGGAGATAGATAACTGGAGAGGAAACCAATCAGGAGAAGATCGAACATCTTTCACCTAGCTTTGATTTTCTTTCAGAAGGGGTTTATAGGGGCTAAAAATATCTCTTGGGAACCTCCAAGTAAGGATAAACTAAATGGGGGTCGTATAGGTCTTTTAGGTACTTGAAAGAGGGGTTTTAGGATTTTAAAACTTAATTTCAGATTAAAAAAATGATTGCATGATTAGATGGGTAGGGCCACATAGTTAGACTAAACCATGCACCCTATATGTTTCCCCTTTTAAGGGGTTTCACATTTTCTACTAGGTGATCGCATGGCTTATCAAACCATACGCTAACCGTACAAAACTTCACTGCCTCGGTTTTCACAGTTTTCTCTAGCAGGGTGTCGGGTTTGAGAAAACTATGTGCTAACCATGCACAGCTCAAAAGATTTCAAAAAATCCAAAGTTTTCACCCAAAAAAACCCCAAATAAAACCTAAAAAAGATAGTTTAAAAGAGGGTTTTATGAGTACCTGAAAACAATAACAAGATGTTACACTCCACTAACACCCAGCTACTCCGTGGAAAAGGATAGTTGTCAGTGAAACAACCTGATCAGACGGTGTCCAGATATGATTGAAGACATGGATCACTGACTTTAGTCAATCCTCCACTACCTAGGGATTTGTCTCACTATATAACCTCAGTGGTCTCTGGCATTGGAACTCATAGAGTGCGCTAAGTCTACGCTCATACTCATCTTGCTTCACTGGAATGATCTGATGATCAACCAGTGGGGGTGTTTCTACCTATCCACCTAGAGGAAGAATCTCATAGGATGGACCCTGAACTAAGGCCTCATCACTCATTAGATTGTCATAATGATCTAGAATTGTTAACCTAGTCAATTTTAATTGCGGAGGCATCTTGAAAATTTAATCAAGATGTACCATAGTCAGATGAGCATATATATACAATGTGTAGCTAACTCAAAAATGATATTCAAAAGAATCAATCCTATATGGTGCATGTACTGTTGATCCCTACAACCAATTTCTTGGTATACTGAGTCGAAAAGCAGGTAGTCAAAGTCTCGATGTATGGATACGTTGATCGCCACACCAATATTGGGTTCCCTGGCCTGTGATCTATACTCGAGACACTTTGTCACTGTTTCCCTAAATCCTAACCAAATCCTAGTAATTGGAATACTCCAAAAACAGTCCTAAAGATCAAACCACCACTAATACTAATCTATCACAACCTGACCCAACGGGGCTCGAGCCGTAACTACCCCAAGCCTGCCTCTATAGGCCAAGGGCTGGCAATAAGCATAAAAAGTCATAACTAATATGGGATGTCTTTTCCTAATGTACATGTACACACACACCCAACCATCTCAATGCATAAGTGAAGAGGAATAAAAGAAAACAATGCAACATCACTACTAGAAATTCTGTTATTTGCAACGGGCAAATGGTTTATCACAAATAGTACCTTTCATGTCATTAATTACGACAGACTCAATATTCCATCGCAAATAATAATTAATTGTGATGAAATATTGAATCTGTCACAAATTCTTTTGGCAGGCATTCCCGCTGCCCAACGCCAAAAGTATTTACGATGAGAATTTGTGACGGATAGAGAAATTCGTCGCAAATGCTCATCGACTCTATAGTATTTTGCAATGGAAATTAATGTTCGTCGCAAAATAGTTTTGATCGAAAAAACTATTTGTGATGGAATTAATTCCATCACAAATACACCATCGTAAAAAATCCTTTAATTAAACCTACATGACCCTTCTGCCTCCTCCTCCCCTCCTTCTTCCTCTCCTGCACAGACAACCCACAATGTTGTCGAACCGCCCCGGATGCCATTAAACTTCATCAAACTCTATTTATGCCATTTTTTAACAGATAAAGGTTCGACTCTCTATGGTATGAGTTCATCTTCCCTTCATTTTCACTATTTTTGAATTTTATATCTTTTATTATGTTTTTTTGGTTTTGAAAAACCCTAGGTTTAATAATTTACATATTTGTCTTTTTATCTGTTTGTCATGTATATCATGCCTGATAGTTTATCTGTTTATCATGTCTGATAAAAAAATTATCTGTTTATTTCATTTATTGTGTTTTTAGGATTGATACGGGTTCTTAATCTGATATTTAGGATTGATATAATTTTCTTATTCAATATTTTCATGTTAATCTGGTACGTAGAATTTATTTTAATTGATTTGTAGTTATTTTTCTAATTTTCTAATTTTTTTATTTGTATATGTGGTTATATATATATATATATATACTAACATGTGAATATTTATATATTATATATTTAAAAAAACATGTGCGATTATATATATATATATATATATTTGTGTGTGTGTATAAACATGTGTGATTTTATATATGTTTATATATATATATATATATAAATTAATAAATCTATAAACATGTGCGATTATATATATATGTATGTATATATAAATTAGATATATATATTAGTTTAAAAAAAGGTCAGAATATATTGGATGTATTTATATTAATTAAGAAATCTTTTAATATATATATATATAATACCTTATGAATATACAAATATAAACTTTTTAAAAAATGTGAAAGGTTTTTAATATATATTTAAATATAAATATATATATATATTAACATGTGTATTTATATTTATGTATATATATCAGGTTTAAAAAAATGTGTAATGTTTTTGACATATATGTGCGCACACACACACATATAAATATATATATATTTAAATATATATTAACATGTGTATTTATATAATATTTTAGTCTGTCATAACGAGTTGAGATTATTTATGATGGAATTCAATGTCCTTCACAAATAATTTTGACCGAAAAACTTTTTGCGACCAAATTAATTATGTCGTAATTACTCCATCCCAAAAAGTATCATGTTTTAACAGCATGCGCGTGTATGTATGTCTAAATATTTGTTATGTTAATTTGTTTATGAAAGTGTAATAATAAATTTGATATTAATAGATTTGATTAAGAAATTATGTAATATATATATATATATAACATTTGAAATAAATAGAATTGATTGGTTTTTAATAATGATGAGAAAATTAATTTTAAAAAAACATTTTAATAAAACTTTATTTATAATGATTTTTTTATAAAAAAAGATAAAAAAATCGGTTTAGGGAAAAACAATGACAATTAAAATATATAATATTTATTAAAAACTTAGTTAATAATAATTAGGATAATTTTTTGTAATAGTTTGTAAAAAATATAACAAATACAAAGAATTATTATAAATTCATTAAAAAATATTAATTATTAAAAATGTAGTATTAATTTAAATAATTAGTAAAAATCAATAAATAATTGATAATATGTAATAATTAAAGATTCTTTATTATTAATAAATTGTAAATATTATTGATAATTATAAAATAATAATAATTTGTAAAGAAAATTATAATAAAATATAACAACTTTTTAGAAATTCATAATAGTTCATATAAATTTTGTATTAATTAAAATAATTAGTATTAATATTTCATATAAATGTTGTAAAAATACCTAACTTGCACAACTATTATAATGCATCTAGGGTAAAATTTATTAATTAAAAATTTATTAATTCAAAATAATTATGAATTCAAAAATATGAACTCAAATTTATTTATAAATTATTTATATAAATTATAAATTCAAGTTAATCAATTTTTTTTATAATCAAAATTAACCATAAGTAAAAATCTTTATAATATATGTGTGTGTGTGTGTGTTTATATAAATTTGATATTTATATATTTGTTTAAAAATGAGTTATAATATATTTTATGTATTTATATTAATTAAGAAATTGTGATATATATATATAGTAATTATTAAAATTGTAATAATAATTTAAAAAATTAATAATAATCATTACATAATTTATAATAACTTAAATAATTTACGAAATTATAATAATAATAATAATAATCATTACATAATAAAATTTTAATAATAAAATTGCAATAATAATTTAAGAAATTCTGATATATATATATATAATCATTACATAATTTATAATAATTTAAATAATTAATTATTATTAATATATAATAATAATTACATAATTTATAATAATTAATAATAATCATTACATAATTAATAATATTCATTACATAATTTATAATAAATTTTGATATATATATATAGTAATTATTAATTAATTAATAATCATTTCATATAAATATTTAATTGATTAAAATAATTCGTATTAATAATTTGTATGAATATTATAATATATATTTATATATAAAAATTAATAATTATATAAATAAAATTAATAAAAGATTAAAAATGATACATTCGTGTACAATGTAACGAAACAGTCGACGCTAACAAATATTATGTCACGCCTAGGTAAACCCCAAATTTCAGACCTAATGATGATCTATGATTTTTCATATGAAAAACAGTTTGAGAGATACTTAAAATTTTTATAAGAAATTATAATAAAAATATTAAATGAATTACTCTCCCGTGAAATGCACTATGCTCATAAATGTTATGTCGCGTCTAGGGTAAAACCCGCATCTCGGACCAAATGGTGGTCTCTAATTTCTCATATGAAAAAATATTTGAGAGATATTATATTATTTTCAAAAAAATAGAATATGTCTTATATAATATATTTAATATTTTTATTCTATATGTACTAAGCCTCTACGGGCCTCGTAATCCAGTCCTAACCCATCAACTCACTCTGATTATAATTCATATAATATTTCAAGGTGTTAAAATATAATAATAATTTGCAACTAGTCAAAGTGATTGGTAATAATTATTCTTATTTTTTTTGTTTTATTAGATAACTATGGACTCAAGAAGTAGACATCAGTTTCTATTACGTGATCATGATTGGATAAATCATCACCAAAATCCAAATGGATCTAGTATAAATCTTTTCTACATTGAAGGTGTTGAAACCTTTATATAATTTTCATCATCGAATTTAGATTTTGTTTTTGAAGAAACAATTAAATGTCTATGTCAGAAATGTGATCTTAGGATATTCTAAACATTTGAAAATGTTGGACTTCATCTATTGTGTTATGGTTTTCAGAAAGATTATATTTTTTGGTATCAACATGGTGAAAAAACTTCAATAGAAAATACAAATTTTTTGGTTCTAGATCCATCATTTCAGAATTTAATACATGAGGTAGATGGTCCATCTATTCCTGAAACAACAACTAAGAATGATATTCCAAATTCTGAATCAGAACCTTCTCAGTTTTACAATTTATTGAAATCTGCTAAGGAGACATTATATTTGGGAATCCAGATGAGAAAACTTGAAGTTGTTACAAAATTTATGGCTACTAAATTAGATTTTTGAATGTTTAATAGTTGTTACAATGAGATTTTATCTTTGGTTAAGTCATTGTTTCCTGACAGAAATACATTACCTGCAATTTTCTATAAAAGTAAAAAGTTAGTTCATAATTTGGGTCTAAGTTATCTAAAGATCCTTACATGTTTAAATGACTGCATATTATATCATGGTGATTATTAATCTTTGTTTAATTTTCCAACATGTGAAGAATTGAGGTATAAAGAGGCACAATAAGGAAAGTCTAGAGTTCACGTGAAAAAATTGAGATATTTTCCAATTACACCTCATTTACGTCATTTATTTAAGTCTCACAACACAGTTCGATTGAGACATGGAAAAAATCAAATATTTTCATCATAAAAATCTTAAATCATCCATGTGATGGTGATTCATGGAAATATTTTGATCAGATGTATCCTTTTTCTTCTTCAGAACCTTGTAACATACGATTGGGCCTTTCTACTGATGGTTTTTGTCCATTTGGTGCTTACGACAGTCAATATTCATGTTGGCATGTTTTCATTACTCCTTACAACTTGACTCCTTGGATGTTTATGAAGGAGCCATATATATATTTGACACTATTAATTCCAGGACATCCAAAGAAGAATATTGATATTTATTTGAATCCACTAATTGATGAGTTAATTTCATTATGGAACAATAGTGTGACTACATTTGATATAACAGCATGTCAGAATTTTATATTGAAGTTTGCATTAATATGGATGATTAGTGACTTTCTGGTATATGGTATGTTACCTAGATAGAGCACACATGATCTAAAATCATGTCCATACTACATGGATGAGAACAAATCATTTATGCTTGGTAATGGGAGAATGGTTAGTTATTTTGACTGTTATCAGAGATTTCTTCCTGCGAATCACCCTTTTTTAAGGAACAAAATTAATTTTACAAAAGGTCGAATTAAAACAGATGCACCTCTAACATTGCTCTCAGGTAATCAGGTAACATCTATTGTCTTTGCATTACCTCATGTTACTTTTAGACCAACCATAAATGAGAAAAAAATAAATGGTTTTGGGAGAGATCATAATTGGATAAAGTGAGGTATTTTTCGGGACCTTCCATATTGGTCTGATTTATCGGTTCTTCACATGTTAGATGTAATGAATATTGAGAAGAATTATTTTGATAACATGTTTTATACTGTGTGGGACACACCTGGTAAGACCAAAGATAATGTAAAGGCACGGTTAGATCTTATATAGATTTTCAGACATCCTAAACTTCAATTATTTGAAGATTAAATATCACACAAATTAATGAACCCAAAATCATCTTACTCACTTAGTAAAGAAAAATGTTTATTATTCTATCAATGGATTATAAATTTGAGGTTACCAGATGGTTATGTTTTTAATTTGTCTTGTTTCATCAGAAATAGGCATATTGTCGTGTTAAAAAATCATGATTTTCATGTTATAATTGAAAGATTACTACCTGTTGTTCTTAAAGGGTTGTTGAATGTAGGACCCTGGGACACCCTGAGAGGGGAGGAGTAAATTGGGGTGTCAACTTTTTCTTTTAAAAAAATTATCTTGTTCCCACGGAGGTAGGAACTCGTTAAACCTGTAATAATGATGGGAACAGAAAGCAAACAACCACAAGAAAAGAGACCAAACAACACTTTTACTTGGTTCACCACTAAGGGCTACGTCTAAGGAGAATACGCCGACTGGTTTCCAATCATACCTAAGTCCACTAAACTTCACTAATTTTGGATTACAAGGTTTGGGTACAGTCACTTTGTCCCAGGCACACTGCCTTTACAAAAGTTCAAGGATGGATTACTACGTCCCTCGGGTCACTTCTGTTGACTCTCATAGCTCACTACCTTGGGTGAAGTCTCACTTAGTTTGTAGATGTGAAGGTATCTTCAATAGATTGGCATTGAAGTCTTTGTCTCTAACCAGCATGAGACACTGCTTGCATCAAGGACCTGAGTAGATGCTCATTGAAATCCCTGACCACTCTGCACTGATAATCAAAAACAACCCTTCGCAATACACCTTCGTAATGCTCAACCCTTCGCAAAGCTCACTGACTCGTGATACACAACCCTTCATGAAGCTCACTGCCTTGCAGAGAAACCAAACTTGTGAAGCTCACTACTTCGCAGATCATAACCCTTCGCGATGCTCACTGCCTCACAGAGCAACCAACCTTCGCGATGCTCATTGCCTCGCAGAGAAACTAACCTCGCGAATCTCACTGAGCCAACGTGGAACCCCCTATCGTCCCAAACCTCGTATGCCTTAAGAGAAAAATCCTTATTCAGGACTTTGGAAGTCTCTTCACGAAGCACAAGCTCCCTTATGACAACCTGATTCACGGAGAACCCCTTGCTTCATGAAGTCACAACAAACACGGATTTTCTCTCTCAAAAGTCATTTTTAATGAAGAGGGGTGTCCTCTTATTTATAGGCACGGTCGATCGTAGAGCTCCGCTTCTTCAGGCGCGAAATCTGGATCGGTCAAAATGTCTTCGCAGAGTTTCCTTAATCTCGTGAAGCTCCGTTGAAATTTCCAGTTCACAAAGCTCATCATAACCGCAGAGCTCTCCGTCAAAAGCCTTCGCATCACTACAAAGCACCACTGTAATGCTCCTTTCCTTTGTTGTTAGCGATGCTCGTCATAACCGCAAAGAAACACCATCTCAAATCATGAAGCTTCATTTCTTTGAAATTCTCATGCCAGTCTTCGTGAAATCCATGCCTTTTCCATAAAAATGAAATGTTGATTCCAAAAGAATACCATTCACGAAGCTTAAAGATCAAACTTTCATAATCGCGGAGCACACCACCTCAAATATTCTAGTCTCTGTGAAATCCACTTCATGAATCCTATCTTCGCGAAACTCTTTCCTTTTCCATATTTTCATAAGGCCTTCAAGAAGAACCACTTTTCTCAATGCTTGTCATTATTCCAATTTTTGGACCCCAAAAATTTGGAAAACAATGGGAAACGATATCACCTTAAAAACTTCATAATGCTTGACATTCTGTTCTTCCAGATCTAAAAATTACTTCCATCGAAGAGAGGGATTCCCCTAGCATTGAATGCATTCTCCATGACAGCAAAAGACAGATCCAACACCAGTAACCTTTACCCTTTGATACCACTTGTAGGATCCCGGGACACCCTAAGAGGTGAGGGGTGAATCAAGGTGTCAAATTTTTCTTTTAAAATAAGGATCTTGTTCCCACAAAGGTAGGAACTCATTAAACCTGTAAGACTGATGGGAATAAAAAGAAAACAACCACAAGAAAAGAGATCACACAACACTTTTACTTGGTTCACCACTAAGGGCTACATCCAAGGAGCATACGTCGATAGGTTTTCGGTCGTACCTAATTCCACTAAACTTTACTAGTTATGGATTACAAGGTTCGGGTACATTCACTCTATCCTATGCACACTGACTTTACAAAATTTCATGGATGGATCACTACGTCCCTCAGGACACTCTCGTTGACTCCCCCTCACTCACTACCTTGGGTGAAGTCTCACTCAGTTTATAGATGTGAAGGTCTCTTAAATAGATTGGCATTGAAGTCTTTGTCTCTATCCAGCATGAGACACTTCTTACATCAAGGACCTGAGTAGATGCTCACTGAAATCTATAACCACTATGCACTAATAATCAAAAACAACCCTTCGCAATACCCCTTCGCAATTCTCAACCCTTCGTGAAGCTCACTACCTCGTGGTACACAGCCCTTCATGAAGCTCACTGCCTCGCAGAGCAACCAACCTCGTGAAGCTCACTACCTCAAAAAGCACAATCCTTCGTGATTCTCACTACCTTGCAGAGAAACCAACCTTCACGATGCTCATTGCCTCATAGAGCAACCAACCTCATGAAGCTCACTGAGCCAATGCGGAACCCCCTATCTTCACGAACCTCATATGCCTTAAGAGAAAAAAGAATTATTTAGGACTTTGGAAGTCTCTTCACGAAGCACAAGCTCCCTTATGATAACCTGCTTTGCAGAGCACCCCTTTCTTCATGAAGTCACAATGAACATGGATTTTCTCTCTCAAAAGTCATTTTTAATGAAGAGGGGTGGCCTCTTATTTATAGGCACGGTCGATCATAGAGCTCCGCTTCTTCAGGCGCGAAATCTAGATCAGTCAAAACGTCTTCGTGGAGCTTCCTCTATCTCGAGAAGCTTTGTTGAAATTTCTGGTTCGTAGAGCCCATCATAACCGCAGAGCTCTCCATCAAAATCCTTCGCATCGCCGCAAAGCACCAATGTAATGCTCCTTTCCTTCACTGTTTGCGATGCTCATCATAACCGCAAATAAACACCATCTAAAATCACGAAGCTTCATTTTTTTCGAAATTCTCATGCCAAACATCACGAAATCCATGCCTTTTCCATAAAAATGAAATGTTGATTCCAAAAGAATACCTTTCATGAATCTCAAAGATCAAACTTTCGTAATCGCGGAGCACACCAACTCAAATCTTCTAGTCTCTTCAAAATCCACTCCATGAAGCCTATCTTCATGAAACTCCTGCCTTTTCCATATTTTCATAAGGCCTTCAAGAAGAACCACTTTTCTCAATGCTTGTAATTCTTCCAATTTTTGGTCCCCAAAAATTTAGAAAACATTGGGAAACGACATCACCTTAAAAACTGCTTACTGCTTGACCTGTATGATCCCTTTCCTTGCAATATCCCTGATTTTCTATTAGAGTATTGACAAAAAACACAAACCATGATCCTTTTCCAGCAAAGAAAAACCTTGGTTCCAACATTGAATTATTCAATATGGGATGTGTTTACTGAAATATTATATTTTTTCTAAGATATTTGTGTGCAAACATCGAATTATAATGCATTGAGTTTACTGAAAAAAAGATCTTTTTTTAATTTTATGTAAATTAAAGAAAATATTCCCATCGAGCTTCTTTGATTCCATGGAACATTTGATATTGAATTTTTCATATGAAGCTAAATGTGGAGGGCCATTAAAATTCTGGTGGATATATCCATTTTAGATATGTATGAAAAAATTAAATAAAAATTACATAACAAAACATCAGTTGAAGGGTTGATTTCATAAGCATACTTGTAGGAGAAAATTTCAAATTTATACTCTTATTATTTTCAGTCGGAATATCCTTCAAAACATAATCACATGGGTCACAATAAGACAAAAGTTAATGATGTTATAAACCATAATTTGTTAGTTTTTAATCATCCTGAGTTTGGTTTTGGTGGTTATCGTGAGTGATGGATTATAGATGAAGAACTGTACAGAGCTCATACTTATGTTCTGCGGAATTGTGATGAAATAAAATTATTTGTGTAGTAAGAACTACTTTTTTATTATTTCATTAAATATTTATAAAATATATCTTTATTTACATTAAATTTTTTATATACTATATGATGACCATATCAAAAAACAATTTATACAAATTACATCTACTGCTCTTGAAAAATGTCAACAACAATATTTTTTATATTGGTTTCAAAGACTGGTAAGATAAGTTTATTTCGATGGAATATTAAATCAATTTTTCAATGATATCAATTATTAATAATTTTTATTGTTTACAGGTAACACGACATGAAAATAAAATTGATAATTGATTGTGTGTGCTCAAAAACCCTCCATCAAAATTGGTAAAATATTATAATGGGTATGTGGTTAATGGATTTCGATTCTATACACACATATATTATGAATTAAAGAAATCAATGAATAGTGGTGTTTGTTTGAAAGGATGCCATCATAAGGAAGGTGAAGTTGACTTTTATGATATACTAGATGAAATAATTGAGTTATGTTGTCTGGGACCAAATTATGTTACAATGTTTAAATGTCAGGAGTTTGATACTGATTGGGGGTTATGAGTTCATCCACGACATGGAGTCATTGACATTAACTATAACAGTCTTCTTACATCAAATGAGCCATTTATGTTGAAACATCAAGCACATCAAGTTTATTATGCAAATTACTATGATGTTTTGAGGGATTTGAAGGACTGGTGGAGTGTGATAAAAATGAAATCACATGATAATTAGTTTATTGAAAATGAAAATGGTTATATGGAAGTGAAATATACTGAAAATTTTCAAGAAACATCCCAAAATATATCTCTTACCCGATGGGATATAAATATTGATGATAAAACCCCCCCAGTTAAGGGCGGATGATATAGATGATGTTAATGAATTAATAATGGACGATGAAACTAAAATTCATATAGAAGTTGACAATGTTGAAGATGAGGATGAAGACATTGATGTTGATGAAAATAGTGATGAAGATGACGATTGATGTATTATATTTAGGTCTTTATTTATAGGTAATTATTATATTCTGATATTTATTAGTTTTTTAAATTTAATATTTGTATTAATAATCTCTTACGGGTAACATTATTTTATTCTGAAATTTATTATTTTTTTATATTTCATATATGTATTAACAATATCTTACTGGTGAGAATATTTATTTCAGATGGCTGAAGATGATCTTGATGATCTATTACATTCTCTTACTGATGTCAGACTTCTTGTTGATGAGCCCGATTTAGATCCTCCTCCTCAGGCTGGTGTGCCTACTAGGAGGGGGTGTAGTCTTGCTCAATTACTGATTACATATCCTATTCCAAAGAGATGACCATATGTTGATTTTGATCCTCGTTTAAGGAGGTATGTTTAATTTTTTAAGATATTTATTTTATATTATCTAAGTGTATTAATTTTGATAATAATTTTATGGTTATATATTTGTTTCAATTTGCACAGTTTTTTGCATTTATCCATTGGGAAGGCTGGTGTGATTCTGAGAAATTATTTTTTCGAGCCATGGGTGTCATGGGACCCAGTACCCATCATCATGCATGACCAAATGTTCGACCATTGGATTGTACGTTATTAAATAATATATACTTTTTAAAAATTTATTTAATTACTAATATATATTTTTAATTGTCTTGTAGAATTTATTTTCTCCGATTTCTGATAGCCAGAGAGGTCCTATCCGTGAGGCATGGGATACTTTTATATGTAAGCACTTTCTTGAGTTTCTACACAACATTAGAAAGTGAGCTATGGATAAAGCTTATGCTACCATTTCTTATCATTCTTGCATCTCCCATCACCCCGACTATATATCAGCCCAGGTATGGGATGGGTTGTGCTCCTTCTGGCTAAGAGAGAATTTTAATAGGAGATCATCAGCTGGATGTCAAAGTCGGGTGAGGAAATAGGTCACCCATAGGTTCGGGAGTCATACATTTTTCATATATCAATGACATGTGGTAAGTGATATTATTTATTAATGTATATATATTTTAACTATAACATGTTTGTTATGTTATATAGGCCGCTACTGACCCATATATTATGGAGTTTGAAGTTTATAAGAAGATGTATAATGATTCCCATACATGAGAATTTGTAATTGAATGACAACGCCATATTGTGGTTAGTGATTTTATTTAAAAATGTCATGAATATTAATTTTATCATTATTATGATTTTTCATTATAGTTAAAGGAAATATATGAGGTTGTGACTTCTCATTCATAGGAGAGTCAAGATAAGACCAAACAAGATGTCACTACTTATTTGAGTTTTAATGAGGGGGATTGGATATATGAGACTTCGCAGGGTGTCAAGAAAGGTCGAGTGATTGGTATTGGTTCTCAACTGACACCTACAAGTTATTATGGTACATCTGCGATGACATCAGTAGGTGTGAAGGGAGATTATGGAGAGTCATCATCGACATTGTCATCTATTGCATAGTATGGGGAGAGGTTGAGAGATCAAGATGAGATGATACAATAGATGTAGAAGGATAGGGAGGAGAAGCATGAGCAGCAGCGTTTGAGAGATGAGAAAATGATGGAGTATATGCAATGACTTTCATGGAGTATAAACCGATGATACATTGTCTTATTTTTAAATTTATGGGTGAGGTATTACTCAAGTATCAAACCATGTGACATGTATGAATATGGATCTCCCCTTTTATACCCATCTATATTCATAATATAAGAACATGTCAACAGTCTAAGGTATTATCGTAATGTTATGTTGTGATTTTGTTGTCTTAAGTTTGTCTTTCACATGTAAGTTGTTCTAATTCATCTTAGTTTCTTAATAAAAGTTCTTATTCTCCTATTATTCTGTTCTTCTCCATATCATGTTGATACTGTTTCCTCAAGGTATGAATTTATTCACACCAAACCTTGTGAAATTATTCACACAACGGTGGAGTGATCATTTTCTTTTTATTGTTTTTTTTACTTCTTCAGTTCCTCCCTCATGAGTCTACTTCCTGCTTCCATTGAAACCATAAAATCAATGGAGGGATAATCCTCTTATGGGATTATCCAAGGGAGTAGCAAGAGGTTGGATTAGATGTTATTTCTCACTCTATTAATTTATTATCAATTCTTTGAATTGAGAATCGCATTTGATGACTTTAAAAATTCTTCGTCCTTTTTGAATTTTAAGGCCGCACACTTCAAGTGCTAATACGAACCTTTACCTTAGAGTGCTCAAAACTTTGATCCTCTAAGTGTACAGGTGATTAGTATTAGGATGTATTAAACCAGTAAGTTATGATGTTGTTTGGTCTTCTTAAATGAACCCATCTCAAATATAATAATTTGAAATAGTTGAAAAAGGAATGCATCCAATCCACCCCAAGTGATAACCTATGATCAACTCATTATTTTAAATTGAATTCACTTAATTCTCTTAGAGTTCACTTAAAACCATCTAAAATCAACCCAAGTTGGCCACTTCATAGACAAAAACAATCCATAGAATGTACGTGTTTGTAGGTTACTTCTTAAGTCTCTGAGGATTCGAAAACTCAAGCTAAACTACAAGCAACTGCTTAACCCTAAAAACTTGGGTAAATTTAGGAGAGACCACAGACACCGAGTGCCAATGCTTTAGTGAAAGCCTTTATGGTGGGGAGACCTCAGGTGAGTGGTATCGGTCTCTCAATGGACCTTTATGCTTCCATAGTAGGTTGGTTGCTTCTTTTTACTTGAGACATGATTTTTTGGATAGTGGGCACCATTTTTGTTGGTTTGTGCACCCTGGTGATACCAAGATGTATCATTAATTGAGGCATCGGTATTTTTGGTAAGGTATTAGATGGTATATAGTGGATTTTCTTTCCTGATGCCTTACTTTTCAAAGAATTAATGTGAAGCACCAAATACCTACAGGTTTGTTACAACCTTTACCCATTCTGGTATGGAAGTGGGATGATATTTCCATGTATTTCATCATTGGTTTCCATATACTCCTAGTGGGAAGGATACGATTTGGGTGATCATTGATCAAATCATGAAATTAGTGCATTTCCTACCTATCTAGGAGGCAGGAAAAGTGGAACAACGTGGGGGCTTGTATGTCTGAGATATTGTGAGACTTCACAAGGTTCCTTTTGTAGTTGTTTATTACAGGGATCTAATGTTCACGTTTAGTTTCTAGAAAGGTTTGTAGAAGGTGATGGGTTTATATATTAAATTAAGTGTGACTTATCATCCATGGACAGGTGGACAAACAGAGAAGGTTATCTAAGTTCTTGAGGATACGTTCCAAGATTGTGTGCTTGATTTTAAAGGATATTGGGAAAATAATTTTCCTTTGGTTAAGTTTTCATATAACAATAATTATCAAACTTTAATAAATATGGTGTTATTTGAGGCTTTGTATGGGATTTCATATAGATATCCCCTATACTGGGCAGAGTTGGGAGAGCGGTCCTTAGTTGGGTTGAGTGTTGTTCAAGAGACGACAGAGATGATGCAATTGATCTAGAGGAATTTGATCATGGAACAGAGTTTTCATAAATCATATGCAGACCATCATCATCGGCCATTGGAGTTTGAGGTTGGTGATCGATTCTTTCTCAAAGTTTCACCTCACTTGGGACATCGTATGTTGGGTAATCAATGTAAGTTGGCACTGAGGTTTGTAGGCCCCTTTGAGATCGTTCGACAACTAGGGAGGGTGGTCTACTAGATGATTTTATCGTCTGGCTTGATTTCTATGCATGAAATGTTTCATGTTTCCCAGTTGAGGAGGTATATACCAGATCCTTCCCATGTTATTAGATAGAAGGATGTTGATCGTGAGCCTGATGCCACTTTGGTTGAGCATATAGTTTAGATTATGGATCACCAAGATAAGGTACTACATGGAAAAATGATCCCCCTGGTCTAGGTATTGTGTCAGTGCAGACAAGATAGCCATGAGACGTGGGAGCTGGATTCGTTGATGAGGCCTTAGTGGCCTTCTCTTTTTGCCGATCTAGGATCTTGAGGGCTTTCTGGGGGCACAAAGAATTTATACTGGGGAGATTATAACACTTCATTTCCTTTATGTTAAGTATATTTTTAACTTTGTTTTGGTTTTACTTTTTCATTGGTTTCGGTATTCCAGAAAGTAAATTTGGAGGATACATGTAATGGTAAAGTCGTGAATTTGTTGCAATTTTAAGCATAAAACCTACACTTTTTGTTGTTTATTGGGCACTTACATGCCATGTAAGTGAAGTACACCCCGTGTAAATGGATGTTGGGAAAAAACTATGAACTGGATGCACAATAAGAATTATTTACACATTGTTCGATAGTTACATGTTGTATAAGTGAAAAAATCTGGTTTTTAAATAAAAAATGTGATGGGTTTTTCAGCATATACGAGCCTCGGGAATTACACGCCATGTAAATCCATTACACGTCATGCAACTGTAGGAAGTTGTGTTTTTAGGTAACCTCTCAACTAAATTTCATTTCATCATTTTGAATATATTCTCCCTCTCAAACTAGAAGCTCTCAAATATGATTTTGGAAACCTACAACCCTTCCAGATCATTTCGTTCAGTGATTGATCGTTGTTACGGTTACGGTGCTTTTCTCCAGGTAAGTGTTCCTTCTGGTTCTTCTTTGGTTTTGGTTGTGGCTGTGGTTTGGTTGTGAATTTGTGATCAGATGTTGTTTTCTATTGATCCTTTTCATGTTTTTGGTGTGTCTTGTCTTTGGGAGGTCATTCTCTTGGTTTCCAGTCACCGTTATTGAAAGAAGCTAGATTTTCCACCATGTTGAGGTAGGTGTTTCTATAAAATGGGTTAATTTTATAAATTTCATGTTTTTTTTGATAAATTACTTTGGTTTGTTCATTAATTTGAAGTGATAAATGGTTTCAAATGATTTCTTGGAAGGAAAAATTATTTCCAAAAGGGGTTTTGCTTTGAAAATGGGTTTTCTTGATTTAGAAATGAGTTTTCAAACTCTGATGCGGATTAGATTAGATTTGAAAATGTTTTATGAAATTGTGAGCATGGTTTTGAAAATGTATTGGACAATTTCACATTGGGAACCATGGGTGCATCAGGATAGAGACACGGGTATCTTGAGTGTGTATTGTACCACTAAGAGGTAATTTTTGTGATATCAACTGGTATGACTCGATATATTTTGGATCCAATGTATTCCTATTTAGGATTTTGAGTGTCTAGTATGCATTATCTAATAGGCTTGGGGCCAATATGTGAGGTTCTTTTTCATTTTTCCTTTAAGGTTATTTATTGCATAATTATTTTTACATCATGGATTACTGCTCACATTTGTTTTTATATGAGGTTGTATCACATAGCTTCGCATGATAGGTTGTTTTATGGATATGTGTTTACCTGTTTACCACTTGATGCATGAATATGTTTTCTTGTTTTTATCACGTCTACTTATCATATTTTTGGTTTGATAATATGAAAGGCTTAATGAAAACTGAAGGAAGAAAAAGGTAAAATGATTTATAAATGGTTTGGATCTATAAAAATGATTTGTAAAACTGTTTTATATTAAAATCTTGAATTGTTTCATTCTTGATGTTAGAACTTATATAAAAACTACGGTGACATCCTTTTGGGCTTTGGATCACACCCTAATTATTACTTTGATCGTTTGTAGATGTTGTAATGCAAGATTCAGGTAAAGGGAAGAGCATCTTGTAGCATGTTGGCTTCTATTTTTGTTGTTGCTTTCAATTCGGGTTGGTCTGGAGGTGACTATTGGTCGCATGCGGTTATGACATACTTTATGGTTTATCCTGTTTGTCTTGGATTGTATGTTTTCATGGTATCTTATATGTTTTTTATTCATACTTTGATTGCATTTCTTGTTTTTCTTATATTCAATACTGGTTTTTATTATCTAGTTTTACCCATATCATGTAACGGGTCAGTTCTGATGGCTTGTCTAGTTGGCCCGGATTGGTTCGTTGTTATTTAGGTGGAATACACAGCATTCCTCAGTCACTCGAGGTCATACCCATGCTCCTGGTTGTGTTTGTGTAAAGTTTATTGTGTCTGTGTACTTCGGTACACGACGTGTTCTCTCGTATAGGGTCCTGCCCATGTGCTCCTGTCACACAGCCCGTCTACCCAGGGAGAGTCACACGGCATGTGGCCTAGACATATGACATGTGTAACATCCTAAGTTTTTAAAGTAAATACTATGTTCGATAGTGTATATGATACACCACATTGAGCTTAAGCGAACAACTAAATAATATTTAAATGTTACCGTTAAAACCTAGTCGTTAGAATGATGAGAATGGATAGTATTAACTGAATTATGAAAATATGGTTTACACATATATATATATAATTAATTTTTTGATGAACAATTAATTATAAATGAATATAAACCCCTTTTAAAATAAAAAGAAATGTTTTTTCTGAAAAACTATTTAAATGTGAAAAGGTATGGTTTATACCAATAAATAAACAAAACAATATTTTTGGATTATATTAATGAAATATATATGTAATATAATATTTAACATTCATATTATGTGTTTTATATACATTATATAAGAAGAGATCTAATTTTATACATAAAATAATTATTTTTCAAAAAAGACAGTTTTGTCGCCTTTTGATGGCGCACCTATTTTAAATATAGTTTTTTACACTTTTATAAGTACTATTTAAAAAAAATAAACTTATTATTTGAAATTAGATCATCAAATTTTACTTTGGTTGAATTTTTGGTATTTTTCTGATAAGATTCATTTTTTGATGAATAGTGAAAAAATATTGCATTTTTAATTTAAAGTTGTTTTTTCATCAAATTTATTTATAGTGTTAAACTATATATTTGAATGGTTTAAAAGTATAATTAGATCAATTTTTTATCATTTAATCCAATTTAGGTCATTTTAATCAATTTCACATTGAAATTGGATATAAAAACTTTGTGAACTTTTGAACGTTTTTACTTTAAAAACTCGTTTTCTCATTTCGTCAACGAGATTAATTTTTAATTAATTTCTGCTAATTCTGTGTTTTGAATTTGGAAAATTTTATTTCATATTTGGAATAATAATTTCCAAATTATGTAAATAGATCCCTTTTTATTTTTGTACAATATGAATAGTAACTTTAGTAATTATTTTTATTACCACAGTTAAAGGTAAATCGGGTAATTAAGGGTAAAAATAATATTATATATATTATAAAATCACCCTAACACTTGTAATAATTTAATTGGATGAGTATTTTTTGACCAAAAGCATCCTTGGTCCAAGATTATAGCCTTTGGAAGCCACTTGGGTGTGAGTATGACATTAATAATATTATATTTAAAGAAAAGTCAATTTTGCCACATTTTTATTTTTAACAATTAAAATATTTTTAATATGAGGTTATATAAGGGATATGTTTGACTATAAATAGTATTTGTAAATATAAAATATTTATCTACATCATGATAATTTATTTATAATTTTTAGGAAAAAATTAATTAAATTAAATGGTGACACTGTGATGATGTAGTGATTGTTTAATTAATGAGGGAGTCAAATGAATGATATTAAAAATATTAAAATAAATATTATTTTATATAATTTATGTCATCCATGAATTTTTTTGATAACTTTGAAATGTTAAAAATTAGTTAATAGAGTTTTTTCTAAGATATCAAGTTGTTATGATATTTTTAAAAAGTCAAATAATGAATAGTTTCAAAATTGATATTAATGATATTTTAAAATAAATAATATTTTATTAAATGATATAAAAATAATAAAAATATAAAATTTGGCCAACTGATTTTTATAAGTCTAAAAATTTCATTAATGACTCGTTTTTTGTAGTTTTTCATTTTATAATAATTATATTAACCCTCAAAGTGTAAATTACATGATATCATGGTAACAGTTAAAAAGGGTTAAAACAAAAAGATAAGGATTAAAAAATAGTCAAAACTTATCTAATTTTCATTGTACGAATGATATTAGACCCAAATAATCATATCTTATAAATAAATCTATTTGGATACATTTTTACTAGAAAATTAATTTATATTAATTTAATATTTTGAAGAATTCCAAGAGTGTCCCTCCCCTCTCCTATAAAAGGGCACTCATTCTTATCTTTTTTTCACACTTCAAAACCTTTTTGGTTTGGAAAATATCTTCCCAAATACCTTCCTAGAATCCATACCCACATTCTATATACCTTATTTTTAGGCATAAAACACTCCTTAGAGGTGTTAAGATGTTAATCAAAGGAGATCGTCTGAAGAAGAGGTATCGTTTTTAATTAAGTGTTTCTATTTTATTTCTTCTTCCTCTTCCTTCAAATATTATTAAATCATGATGAAATAATAACATCAGTATCCTCAATATACTGATATGATATTATGTTAATATCATCACCTATATCCATCTCTTTTTCCATCAAATGGGAAAAGAATTAATCGTTCATGCATACATGTGAACTATCACCTCCATGAACTGATATAATTCGTTTTCCATCACCGTCTCTCAAGACTAGTTATAATGATTAAATTAATATTTATATATGATATTCATGGAATATTTATCATTATAAGTTAATAATATATCAATTATATTCTTACTTTTAATGTATATAAAAATGATAATGTCGTTCATGCGTACGTGTGAACTATCACCTCCACAAAGTGATGTGATTCGTTTTTAATCACCACATCACACGGATAATATATATGTATATTTAAATGATTAATATGATATTAATTATATTATGATCATTCTATAAAGATGAAATAATACTAACATTATTTCTATAATGATCATTGAAAAAATAGAAACGTTAGTCATGTGTATGTACGACTTACTGTCTTCATGATTATAACGTAGTTCATTTTTCATAACCATACTTAATGGTTTGATTTAAAATTATAATTGATATATAAAATTTATTATTATGTCATTCATATTATTCTGAAGATGATGGACTAATGACCACTTTGACTATTAACATCATACCAATGTCGTTTTGGACTCAAGTATCGAATATCACCAAAACGTCCGACATGAACTTAAATAATTAAGTAATTGTTATAACATGATAATAAGTTATATAAAATAAATAATAAAGTTTAAAAAAAATTCTAAATCAAGTAAAATTTTATTATTCAGGAATATAACGATTTTATTTGATGATTCGGACTCAATGTAAGAGATTTCATCTCAATCTTCATTCATTGAGACATTTCTTGATGATATGCACCTTTATTCTTTTATAAGGTGTATATACAGCTACTATGACATTTCATATCCATATTTTAACTATACTAATGTTATTTAATGTTTTAGTAAATCTCTTCTTTCATGGATATTATGATTTAAATGTTCAAAGTTGTATGATACACCTTGAATGCTTAAAGTTTTAATTATAAAATATTTTTCTCCGTGTCAATATTCTTGATATTATTTTACATATTTATTTATATGAATATAAAAGGATTATAAAGAAAATTATATTTTTTTAATTTCATTCAATGGATTTCAAAAAGGAATCTTTTTACGTGTTTTATATGGAACATTTTGACAAATGACAAAAAGAATGTTTTGTTCTTAACGTATACGACAACAATGACTTTTCCACCACTGTGGGTGTTATTTTATTATCGTTTTCCTTTGCAAGATTTTATGTTTCCTTCAATGAAAAATTTGTCTTTATTATTATGTGTATTTTGGTATTGAAAATGGCTTTTCAATGAAAAGGGTGTTTTGGTATTGAAAATGGATTCTTAAAATAAAATGGTATTTTTATATGAAAGTGTTTTTCATATGGGATTAAAAGAGTTTTTCAAAGGGTTTTATGATGAATTTTTTTATTAATGATATGGTACTTGAGTATTATAGGAAATAGATGAGCTCGATATAGCTTATACATGGGGTGGCTCAGATAGCGTCGAGAAAGTCCATTATAGCTTAATATGGGGTGGCCTAGATAGCACCGGGAAAGCCCGTTATAGCTTAACATGAGGTGGCCCGGATAACACCGAGAAAACCCATTATAGCTTAACATGGGGTGGCCCAGATAGCTCTGGGTAAGCCCGTAATAGCTTAATTGGAAGTCGTTCATATGATTATTCCAATTGAAAGGGTTTTATGTATATGATGCTCTAAGTCACCTAAAGGAGTTTAAATTGCCTACTGTGGGTTTTAATGATTTTCTTTGAGCAAAATGTGTATTTGTTTATCATGTGAAAATGTTTTATTTCATATTATCAATGAACTTTGAAGATAAAGGGAAAGATTATATAAGTTTTATTGTTTTTATTAAACTAATGGATTTTTTCTTTTTATATTCCTTACTGAGCTTTTTGTGCTCATCTCAAGTTTTAATTTTTTTTTACAGGTCTTAAAATTGGTATGAAGGTATTGAAGATTTGTCTTGAAAAGAAATCATGTTTTAATTTAAAAGAGTTTCTTTTGGTGGAAAAATGGATACTGAGTATAAGTGTCCATTTGTAATGTATGAGTCACTTTATAAGAGTTTGTCCTAATTCTCTAAAACTTTAAATTGAAAAGATCATCGAGTGTGAATTCTAGTTCAAAAACACTAGGATATATAATGTTTAAGGTCGGGTCCTTACAGCGTGTCATCCTTAACTTCCTCAAAACCCTAGCTCTACAGCCAAAGGGGCACTACACAACGTGTGTTCATCATAATACATGTCATGTAGTCGTTTTTTTCGTAGAAAGTTAGATCTGCTTCCAACATTCCAGATCCACGTCCGTCGTGTTGAATCTCACCTCCAAACCTTCTAAAATCGGTGAAAAGGGCCTTTGTTCGTCATTTTCGTTCGTCGTTTTCCATAAAAACGGATTTCCAATTCATCTGCTCGAAGTCCGTATGCCTCTCATGTTGTGCCTTCACTCGTCTCGAATCCTAAATCCACAAAATGATAATTCATAACCCGCAAATCCTTTGAATCCATCCCTGATTCATCAATTCATTCCTCGCAGGCGATTCCGCCGCGAATCTGGGGGTCCAATCAGGCTTGGTCCCGCCTGACAAAGTCAAACTGAGACCTCACGGGCTAATTGGAGAAAAGCGTGAAGAATGGTTGGGAGAAATGCACAAGATCAAAGGTGAAACGGTCGTTGGTCAAGTTCTCTTGGCCAACAAACCCAAATTGTGGTGTCCGGGGGTGAGAAAGCTAAATAATCAGTTAAAATTGGTATGTAGGTGCATGCAAAGTCTTGCAATTGATGCAAATCAAAGGAGTAGTATGATCATGCTCAAATAGTTTAATCAATTGAGGAAGAATCCACAAATTGTCGAGTTCTACCTAGAGATTGGATCGTTCGTTGATGAAGAACGTGCTCGCCAACGAAGAAGAGAAGTCCTTGCGTTTATTGTGCCTCAATCTGCCTGGACCCGAAGTTTTGTCGTCGTCTGATTCTGATATGCCAATGGGAGGTGGAAGAAGACTCCTCTCAACGACCTCAGAGTTATGCGGCTAACCCCAACGATCCACCATAACAAGGGATTTATAGAGGAGAATAGGTCATTTAATTTAATTAGTTATTTATTTAACTAAACGCACCCGCCAACAACTGCTTTCATCTGAACATCTCGCGCCGACACATTTTATGTCGCGCCTAGGGTAACCATCGCATTCTAGACTCAACCGTTGGCTCAAATTTTTGATTTCGTTTAGGATGTATCACATTTCCTTTTATAAACCGTGTGTGCGTAATATACAATATATTTAATATTTTTATAAAATTAATTTTGGACACACCAGGCAACGGAATCGCACGTCATCTCAACGTCTTACTCCGAAAATATTTCTAGATATAGTCCAAAGCCTTACAAGGCAAAACATGGTCTCTACATAATATTATCTCGAATAACCGGTGATGAAATATATACGATCAAACAGACATGAATAATTATTAAAATACATGTGAGAATAATATTTATTCAACTTGTTAAATAATAAATAATAATATATTATTTAACTGAGATCCTGAATATACCTAGTGTGTGACCCTCTACACATTTTTCTCAGTGACATTAGGCGAAACAACCTAAAGTCCAAAGTTAGCGTCCAACGACACATCAAGACACTCATAGAGAAAGAAGTTAATGTCGTAATGACATAATACCTCATACACATGCTTACTATGTAGTGTAATATTTTATCGTGATATCTCTAATCAAGCTGGTTGCATGCTGGCGTCATCGACCTATGTGCTCGATGTCTTTTTTTTTGACTTTCTGAAAATCGAACTTGCCTACAGAACATCATGACCATGAATCTATTTAGGCTATAATATTTCCATCAAAGGGTCTGAGATGTCAACTTTTGTTAAATAATAAAAGGAACAAATCTATTCTCGCATTATTTATTAATGAAATATTATTTATGACGCGCCCAATGTATCCTACCTCGCTGCGAACATTTGTCATCACAATTTTCATCAATACATCAAAGTACATAACTTATAACATTCATTAATAATAATCTTAAAGTCTAAGGATCAATACACATATTCGCAGATAGGAACATTCAACGACACATATAAATGTAAATTTCATATTAGTGGGTATCATTCTCATAATATATTGCACTAAATATTATCAAGAGTGTACATCATGAGAAAGTATCTCAAAGTCCTATGAGTCTCCACCCCTGACAGCTTATATCATTTGCGTCCCTCAAATGATTTCATTCGATTATAAAACGTATATTTTAGAATACTGTCGTGACACTTTTGGGTTCTTATCACAGTGGAGAATTGGTATAACCTTTCGGTGCGACAACTGCTCTTTAGGACATTATCATATACTATGTTATGCAGAAGAATAATCATGATGTGATAAAGAGTTTATTAATATTTAAAATAATGAATACAAGTTACCATAAAATACACAAAAGTTGGTTATATGACACCAACTTCAATAGATATATCATCATAACCCCAATTTGATTAATAAAACAATTCACGTTTTTTTTGTGTATTTAATTTTTTCTAATATAAGAGTGGTTGGCAACGACAATAGGGAGGTGGTGGGGGGATCCATTTGGGATGCACATGGAAGGCATAGATCCATTCCGCGCAAAGGCTTATAAAGCCTCGCACGTCCAAAGCCGGTATCCTGCTGATACCCGAACCGTATCCGATTATTAATCGGGCAGCACCCATAATACCTGAATTATACCCGAACCTGAATAAACGGCACCTGAACCCAACTTAATCGAATGAAATAGGACCGGATACCCGATTTTAGTATACCCATTGTCATCCCTGATTTGAATTACCTAGCACATTAGAAAACCGAATCGCAAAATTTGAGGCTGTAACCCAACGGCCAAACTGCCTTATCCCCGGACCACTTCCTCAACGCGCAGGCTCGCTTCGGCTACTGGAAATGAAGCTCAATGCACCGTGCTGCTCGGTGAACTTGGGGTTCGTTCGTCCCCTGAATTTTTTTTCGGAAAGCCGCCGGTGCTGTACACCGAACAACTGTCACATCGAGTCGTCGGTCTGTTGTTGCCGCGAAAAATCACGGCAAGCGCCTTCTGTTTCTTGCCGGAGTAGACGAGATGTGTTGGTCACATCGTTCCTTTCAATCGGATATTGTTTTCTTCATCCTACGGGAGCGAGGGCCGGGGAAGACAAGGTATCGGATACAATATTAGCATTGCCGGCCGCGAAAAATGAGGAAGATGAGGCCGAGTCGGTCGCGTCTAGAATATACGATGCCACCGTGATTGGGGAGCCTCGCGCTGTCGGGAAGAATAAGGAGAAGGTATGGGAAAAGGTTATGAATGCTCGGATTGTTTATTTAGGAGAAGCTGAACAGGTTCCGACCAGTGATGATAGGGAATTAGAGCTTCAAATCTTGATAGCTTTGAAGAAGAGGTGCTTGGAAGCAGAACGGCAGATCTCGCTGGCTCTTGAAGCTTTACCTAGTGATCTTCAGGAGCAGCTCAATCAATATATGGATAGAAGGTTTATTTCATACCTAAAACGTTCCACTTGACTGAATAGGGCGAATGTGTATCCATACGGGGTCCCCCTAGCTCGTAGTTGCATCCCATCCAAGGATATTAGGTCAAAGGCGTTTGCAATAATTTTCTGGCATTATCTCTGAACGGTATAATTATATGAATCGCTAATGTTCATCCTTCAAAAATTACGATGGGATATCTACAAACACCGGTGTCAAATTTTATGCTGCCTTACCTTCGGTTGTTAGTCACGTGTCCTCTGTTGCTAGTCAAGTGTCGGTAGATACCTAGTACATTTGGTGTATTCTGCCAAACATAATGAAGAATGGTTAAAATGCGGGAAAGTTTAATGGATAATTTTTAATTTGTGTTGATGTAGGCATGCCACGATGCTCGAAGCATATAGAAGTAAAATTGAGAATCGGGTAACCTGGGTGGTTGTTTCAGCAGCTCCTATTGTCCAGCCATTGGTCATGCTTTTGAGCCACTGACCACCTCTTGCTTCGATCCTAGTGTTATGGATCATTATTAATGACCCCTCAGTCATCACTATGCTTTGTCCAAGTAATTTAGGTCGTGTTTGGAAACACTTATTTAAAGTGTATATTGTACTTATCACTTATGATAAACCGGTTGAAAAAAACAAGCAGTGTTTGTTCTGTTTCTTAAAAAATACTTATTAAATTTCTGAATAAAATTACTGTTGTAAACACATAAACAAGCACTCATCATAAATAATATGCGTTATAATAATTTTTCAATAAATATTGCCCAACACATTCTTAGTTTTCCGTGATGGCGCTCAAATATTTGTTTATAGAAGATAGGCCATGGCTTTTTTGGCTACCTTTTTCTGCTATCAAAATTAGTTATTGTTACATATATACATATGCATGCTTTCATATGTTTTTAATTTATTTTTCAGAGCTCTATTTGAGCAAGTATATTTCTTGGCAGTGCATTATTAGAGATTTTATCATTCCATTCATCATTCATATTAGTGCCTTGACCTGATAGGATTGATGGCCCAACCTTGAAGTCTTACGCATCACATTGGTCGCCTCAGCTCTGGCAGGAATATGAGCCCCTTCTGAGTTATTCTCGTGATAATGGAATCCAACTACTTGCTTGTGGGACTCCACTCAAGGTAGAAACACAATTTTCATATTTGGGTGCACAACTGAAATGCTGTGAGCTTTAAATATGTAGTATGCCAATTTGAAATGCTGAATTTCAGTAGCAGTTAACTGATTCAACGCATTGAACCACACAATCAATGCAATTATAATTTAGAAAACTAATGATTATTGCACTAAAAAAAGAAGGTTTGTGATTTCAATCCACTAAGTGTCTGTTCGACAACACTTATTGAAAACTGCTTATGGCACTTATCAGTCACGATAAACAATTTGGAAAAATAAGCAGTTCTTGTTCCGTTTCTGAAAAAACTTCTGCATTAAATTCTAGAAGACCACTTTAAGAAGTGCTAGAAGAACACTTTCAATTAGTTATCTGAAATGCTTTTACAAGGGTTCGTTTGACAACGCTTATTGAAAATTACTTGTATATCTTATCACTTATGATAAGCGGTGTTTGTTATGTTTTTGAAAAAACCTTTGCAGCTAAATTCTTGAAGTAGTTTTTAATAAATGTTGTCAAACGTCGCCTTAGGGTCTGTTTGGCAACACTTATTGAAACTGCTTATAGCACTTACCGCCTATGATAAGTGTTTCTAGATTGATTATTGAAAAAAATGCTATTCTACAACATTTGAAGGCGGTTTTCTTCTGAAATTTACGTATTTTTTCTGAAACAAGTCAAACACCACTTATTTTTTTTTAAACCGATCGTCATAAGTGTTAAGTGCTATAAACGGTTTTCAATAAGTGGTTTTCTTCTAGAATATAAGTGTAAGTGTTTTTTCATAAGAAAACCAAACACCACTTATTTTTTTCATACTGGTCATAAGTGATAAGTGCTATAAACAGACAGTCCTTGAGCAGTTTTAAATAATTGGTGTTAAACGGAGCCTAAATTCATTTTGTAAAGAATAATAATTTTTTTCCTTTGCTATCTTTGTGAGCGTTAATCCATTGTATTTTATATTGGTCCCTTAAAATTTTAAACTATATTTTCATGAAATTAGAAACAAGACTTCATCAAGCCAATGCGATTATTAAATATCTGAAGACATCATCTATTATGCATTTTTTTTGTTACTATATTATAAGCTCATGCATTAATTTAGTTCAATTAGGTATTGAGGACTGTTCAAGCTGAAGGTATTCATGGCCTCTCAAAGGATGATCGTCAAATATATGTTCCTCCAACTGGCACGGGCTTCATCTCGGGCTATACATCTATTTCACAGAGACATTCAATAGATTTGAACTCACCAAATCATCCAATTCCTTTTGAGCCAAGCTCATATCTTTATGCTCAAGCTAGAGTAGTGGAGAATTATACCATGTCACAAATCATCCTAAAAGCAGTAGCAGATGGAGGACCCACTGCCATGCTTGTGGTTGTTACAGGCGCTAGCCACGTCATATATGGATCAAGGGGTACTGGGTTGCCAGCTAGAATTTCAAAGAAAATGCAAAAGAAAAATCAAGTTGTCGTATTGCTTGACCCAGAGAGGCAATGCATAAGAAGAGAAGGAGAAGTTCCTATTGCTGATCTATTGTGGTATTCTGCAGCTAGACCCTGTAGTAGGAATTGTTTTGATCGTGCTGAAATTGCACGAGTAATGAATGCTGCTAGCAAGAATCGGGATTCCCTTCCTCAGGTTTTCTGTTCAAATACTTCCATTCTATGACTGCAGTTTTGGCTTTTTCAGGGAAGTTTTGATTTATCTTGATTCTTTGCTTGTAGAATGCGTTTGGTTTTGCAAAACTTTTTATGTTTTCACTTTCTAGAAATATATTATATTACAAAAATAGAAAACATTTTTTAAAAAATAAAAAATGGAAATGAGATACTTTTAGAAAACTAATTGTAAAAATGAAAATGCAAGAAGAGATAAATCACATGCTTGTTTGCCTTTTCTACTATAAAACATATTTTTTAATATATTTTTAATACATTATTTGAAAAATAAAAAAAAGTTGTTTTTGGTTTTAAAAAATGTTTTCTATTTTCATTTTCCAAAGATGTATTAGAAAATATATTAGATTGTGAAAATGATTTTTTTTTTGAGAAAATAAAAATAAAAATGATATATTTTAGAAAACAATGAAAAGGTTAGGTTGTGTTTGATTTTAAAATATTGTTCTTTTTCATTATTTAAAAAACGGTTTAGATTATGCAAATTTAAAATATTTTTTTTAAAAATGAAAATGAAACTGAGAGATTTTCAGGGAAAAAACATGTTTTCATTTTTCCTAGAACGTTAAAATGGAAGAAAATGCGAGTCATATACTTTCTTGTTTTTTCACGCCATTCAATATGTTTTTTAAAACGGTTTTTCATATATTTTTGGAAAATGAAAACAAGAAATATTTTTGAAAAATAAAATCAGAAAGAGTTTTCCAAAACCAAACGCTGTCATAGTTTTCATTTCTATTGATGTTTCATAATTTGTTCTGGCCATTGCGATTCATGTGTGGTTTTTAGGTGCTATTTGCATTCTCTCTTTTTTTGAATTTTTGTTTTTCAATTTTGTTATTATTATTATTTTACATATTTTGTAAGGATATTCTATTTTTATTTTTCATAATTCAATATTCATAACAATTGGTACTGATAAGTTATTGAATGAAATATTTTGATATGTGATTGCCAAAATAGACAATGATGACAAAAAATGGTGACATCTGAGAAATATTAAAGAATTTCGATAATCAGTGAAACATCTGAACTATAGTTGATAAGAAAATTTAATAGCCACCTTCGTTTTATCAAAATTCAATCATTTTATTCATCAAATTTTAATCACTGTATTTTGTTTTTCAGAATGTGTTTGTAAAAAATTGCTTGTTGAAACTTAGTTGCTAATCTAAGTTGACTGAATTTTTTGGGACAAATGATGGTCCAGTAATTGAAAATGGATAGGAAAAAATTATTCCCAAATTTTTAGAGATGGTTTGAGGTAACTTTTTTTTATCACTTCTATGTTTGTAATGAAATTTTCAATTTTTTTTAAAATATTCTAAAATCCTATGAAATATAAACATAATGTCAAACAGCTTTTCTGTTCTCATTTCTTAAAATTTTAGAAATTGATAAACAGAACAAGAAATGAAAGCAAAGCCAAATTAAGAAAATATCTTAGAAAACATTTTTTGTTTTCATTTTCTCAAATTATATTAGAAGATATCTTAGAAAATGTTTTGAAAAGTGGAGGGAAAACAAGTAGATATTACTTATCCAAGCATGAAAATGCAAGATGATTTAAATCATATATTTCTTGTTTTTTTGTACCATTCAAAATATTTTCTAACACGTTTTAATATATTTTAAAAAAATGAAAACATAATATGTTTGATTTTGAAGAACGTTTTATGTTTTTATTTTCTAAAAATGTTTTAGAAAATTATTGAACTGTCAACCGAAAACATTTAGAAAACATGAAAACGGAAATGAGAGATTTTTAAAAAACAAAAAAATTGTTTTCCTTTTACCTGGAAAAAGAAAATATAAGTAGAATAAATCACATAATTTATTATTTTTTTCTTACTATTCAAAATATTTTATAATATATTTTTTGAAAATAAAAATAGAATATATTTTCTATACACCATTCAATACATTTCCTAATGCATTTTTGGCTTGATCCTGCTTTGATTTTTGTTTCCTTTTGACTTTTGGATCTCTGTTTGGCTGTGTGCTCTGTTTTGTTTTTGTTTGATGTTCTACATCTATCTCTGTAATGGGTTCCTCCTTCTTCCCTTCAAAATGAGTTTCTTTCTTTCAATAAACGGGGGCTTGCCCCCTTTACCTTAAAAAAAAAAAAGGCATAGGCAATTTGTAATGAAGAACACGAGTTGCTTCTCATATGTCACCCTTAAAAAGCTTGGTAATTTATTTTCTTAATGCAGCTTGCAAGTATTATTACAGTTACGTACTGGATCAGATATAATCTGTAGTGGGTGAATTCCCCTTACCTCAATGTGAGGTGAGGACATCCTTTTATAGATTAGGAAACAAACATACAAGACGGGTAAGTCCGATGTGGGACTCACCCATTTACACTTCAATGGGTTCCAACACTCCCCCTCAAGCTGGACATGCCCAGATTGGATAGAGTCCCACACAAAAAGAATAACAGGACAATCTCAAACTCCCCCTCAAGCTGGGCCCGGGAGGCTCTGAATACCCAGCCTGGAAGTGAGAGACTCAAGACGAGCTCCGGGAAGACCTTTGGTGAAGAGATCGGCAAGCTGATCGGCCGTCGGGATATGGCCGAAACCGATATGGCGCTGCTCCAGATGGTGGCGGAGAAAGTGACAATCCACCTCGATATGCTTCGTCCGTTCATGAAAGACGGGATTCGAGGCAATCTTCGTAGCGGCCTGATTGTCACACCAGATATGAGCAGGAGTCGATGCCGGGAAACCGAGCTCCTGGAGAAGATGACGAAGCCAGAGGATCTCAGTAGTGACAGTGGCCATGGCGCGATACTCTGCCTCGGCACTAGAACGGGAGACCACAGTCTGCTTCTTGCTGCGCCAAGAGATGAGATTACCGGCGAAGAATACGGCGAATCCCGAAGTAGACTTGCGGGTAGCGAGGCAACTGGCATAGTCCGCATCACAAAAAGCCTCAACATCCATGTGAGCATGATGTGAGTACCGAAGGCCGCGGGCAGGATCTTTCTTGATGTACTTGGCAATGCGGAGGACAGCATCCCACTGAGAGCAGGTGGGATGCTCCATGAACTGGCTGACTTTGCCAACGGCACATGCAATGTCGGGACGCGTCATGGTGAGGTAGTTGAGTTTACCGACCAAGCGCCGATAGCTCTCAGGATGAGAAAAGAGTTCCGAGTCGGAATGAAGGGAGCGTTCCCCAGGCTCAAGGGGAGTGTCAACTGTGGTGGCGGTGCTCAACCCCGCATCCTGCAATAGATCAAGAGCATACTTGCGCTGGCAGAGAGAGATAGTGTCCGCAGTTCGGGAGACCTCGATGCCAAGAAAGTACGTGAGGGGTCCAAGATCCTTGGTGTGAAAGTGATGGTGCAGATGCGTCTTGAGGCTGGCGATGCCTCTGGAGTCGCTCCCTGTGATGATGATGTCATCAACATAAACGACAAGCAAGATACAGCCGTGTGCCGTCGTACGGAAGAAGACGGTGTGATCTTTCATACTCCGAGAGAGGCCAAAGGCGGTGACGACAGTGCTGAAGCGGCCAAACCAGGCGCGAGGAGACTGTTTGAGGCCGTAGAGGGAGCGACGGAGACGACAGACATGGGAGGCGGCACCAGAGGCAGAGAAACCAGGGGGCTGCTGTAGGTAGACCTCCTCGTCAAGAAAACCATGGAGAAAAGCATTCTTAACGTCGAGTTGATGAAGGGGCCAGTGATGATGAGCAGCCAGAGAGATGAAGAGGCGGACCGAGGCCATCTTGGCGACGGGAGAGAAGGTCTCAAAGTAGTCGACGCCATACGTCTGAGCAAATCCCTTGGCGACAAGCCGGGCTTTGAGGCGGCAGAGAGAGCCATCGGGATTGAGACGGATCGTGAAGATCCATTTGCAGCCGACCGCCTGTTTGTTTGCCGGAAGGGGAACAAGATCCCAAGTATGGTTGGCATCCAGAGCCTGCAATTCATCTCTCATTGCGGCTAGCCACCCGGGGTGAGATTTGGCCTCACCGACCGTTCGAGGAAGTGACACGGTCTCCAGAGCTGACAAGCCCCTGTAAGAAGATACAAAGAGAGGAGTATTCTGACACGAGCGAGTACCTTTCCGGAGGGCAATCGGCACATCCTCGGGAGTTGTGTCAGGAACATCAGGCGAAGCGGGAACAATGGTTTCCTCGGCCGAGACGGGAGGTACAGTGGAAGGACGACGAGAGTAGGTCTGTCCAAAGAGATGACCGGTCGGAGGAGACACCAGAGGCGGGTGAACCATGAGCGGAAGGCAGTCATCGATGGTAGTGTCAGGAGAAGGAGAGGGGAGAGTGAAAGGAGAGCTCTCGACAAATGAAACGTCGGCAGATGTGATATACCGGCGGAGGTCTGGAGAGAAGCATCGGTACCCGCGCTGAGTGCGGGAATACCCGAGAAAAATACAGCGAAGGGATTTGGGGGATAGTTTGGAGAGATTTGGGCGAGTGTCCCGGACATAACAGAGACAGCCGAAGATACGGAGTGGAAGAGAGTGAGGAGGGAGAGAGGGAAACAGGGTATGAAAAGGAGTCTCCCCCTGAAGGATGGAGGAGGGAAGACGATTGAGAAGGTAAGTAGCAGTGAGGATGGCATCCCCCCAGAAAAGAAGAGGGACCTGGCGGTGGAAGAGGAGGGCACGAGCGGTCTCCAAGATATGTCGGTGTTTCCGCTCGGCCACCCCATTTTGCTGAGGGGTATCAGGACAGGAGGTCTGATGGATGATGCCGTGGGCCCTCATAAACTGCTGAAAATGAGTGGATAAGTATTCTCGCCCATTGTCAGAGCGGAGACATTTCACAGGGAGAGAAAACTGTGTCTGGATTTCCTGAAAAAATGTCTGAAAGGTTGAGAGAACCTCCGTTCGATCGCGAAGAAGATAAAACCAGGTCATGCGGGAGTAATCATCAATAAAGGTGATATAATAACGGTACCCTGACTGGCTAGGAACCCGGCAAGGACCCCATACATCGGAATGAACAAGAGCGAAAGGAGTCGCGGCCCGTGGTTCCGGGCGAGGAGCATACGTCGTCCGATGATGTTTGGCAAACTTGCAGGATTCACAATGGAAGGAGAGGTGAGAACCGAATTGGGGGCAAAATTTATGGAGGGTGGAAGGCGGTGGATGACCAAGGCGGTAATGGAGGTCAAGGGCTCGGGCTGAGGTGGATGAGTAAGCAAGGGATGATGGGGTATCAAACAGGTAAACCCCATCCCGAAGATAACCTCGACCAATTTCCCGATTCGTCTTCCGCTCCTGAAAAACAACACCAGAGGAGCTAAAAATAGCAACACAATTTAATTCGGTAGTGAGTTTGCTGATAGAGATAAGATTAAAGGGGCTTTGAGGAACATGAGCGACCGACGTCAAGGGAAGAGACGGGGTCAAGGAACATGTGCCAAAGCCGGTAATAGGGATTGTTGAGCCATTAGCAACAGTAATGGTAGAGGCACCGGTGTACGGATGATAGGTAGTGAACATACCAGAGTCCCCGGTGAGATGTTCTGACGCACCCGCGTCAAACATCCAAGCTGTCTGGCGATGCGAAACACAGGCGGTGGAGTTGCCAGTCTGAGCAAGTGGAGCTAGAGAAGAAGATGGTGGCGCAGTCGCACGATAAGTTTTTACCAAAGCAAGCTCCGCCGGCGAGAGTGTGGTCCTGTAACGGGTACTGGATGAAGGAGGACCGCTGCGCGGTAGAGCCGATGATGGAGGATGGGAGAGCCGCTCGGCTGAGTGCATAGGTGCTCGGGAAGGCCGCCAATGGAAGGGAGGGTGCGGCCGGGCCGGAATGCTGGCGTCCGGAGGTGATGCCGGAGGGCCGCGGGCGGACACGCCCGCCATGAACGCAGGGAGCTTGGCCGACGCCGCAGGAAGACCGCAGGGCAGCTGCTGGTAGATGGGCTGGGGAGCGCCGGACCGGGCGGGAGCCGCTCCTGGGAAGGGAGCTGCTGCGGAGGGCGGGTGCAGGAGGAGGGCCGCCGGAGGAGGCGCGGGAAGAAGCGGGAGGCGCCGGGAGGCGCTGGAGCAGCGGGAGGCGCCGGGAGCAGCGGGAGTCGGGAGCCGCGCCGTCGGGGCGAGCCGGGGACGCCGGGATGAGGGCCGCCGGGATGAGGGCCGCCGGGATGAGAGGGCCTCCGTGAGGGGAGCGCCGGAGAAGGGGCGCCTGGGCGGAGCGCCGGGGCGATGGCGGCTGAAGCCGCGGGGAGCTGCGGGGAGGGAGCGCCGTCGGGGAGGACGTCCGCAGGGAGGAACCGGCGCGGGCCGCGTCGGGGAGAGAGGGGGCCGTCGGGCGAGGGCGAGGGAGCCAGGAGGAGGTGCGCCGGGACGGCGGGGCGAGCCGGGAGCCGGGGAGCCGGGAGCCGGGAGCCGGGAGAGGCCGCGGGAGCAGAGGGAGGCGCGGGAGGCGCGGGGAGCAGCGCGAGGCCGTCGGGAGGGAGCGCGCAGGGAGCAGCGGGAGGCCGCCGGCGGTGCGCGGGTGATGGTGTCGGGAGCCGCGGGGAGCCGAAAGCAGCGCAGGGCAGCGGGAGCGCCGTCGGGGAGGGAGGGCCTGCCGGGAGCGCCGACGGGGAGGGAGGGCCTGCCGGGAGCGCCGACGGGGAGGGAGGGCCTGCCGGGAGAGGGAGGCCTGTCGGGGAGGGAGGGCCTGCCGGGAGAGGGAGGGCCTGCCGGGAGAGGCTTAGGGCAAGAGTGAGAGAGGCGGGGCCGGGAGAACGCCGGGAATCCGCAAGGGAGGGAGGGTTCGGGATAAAAATCCCTCTGATACCATGTAGTGGGTGAATTCCCCTTACCTCAATGTGAGGTGAGGACATCCTTTTATAGATTAGGAAACAAACATACAAGACGGGTAAGTCCGATGTGGGACTCTCCCATTTACACTTCAATGGGTTCCAACATAATCAAATGTAGATGCCAACTTTCATAGCAAGTTTACATTATAAATCGTTAAACTACCAAAAGGATACCCATTTTTACCCTTCTGTCGATCCGTGTAAATTGAACTGTAGGATATCCAGAATGGGCTCGATCTTGGCCTGGTGTCACCAGAGGTACTACAGAACTTCCTTGATCTGGAGCGATATCCTCTTATTTCAGAGCTCATGCATCGCTTCCAAGTAAGCTAAATCCTGAACATTATTATTTGTATTTAATACAAGCTCACGAAGTCGTAATGCTTTTCTCTGGTTGCATCTTAGTGTATATTTGGGAGTATTTTTTAGGATGCCATTAATGGGCTTGAGATGTCTTTTGGTGCAAGGTCATTGTTTGGGATAGGTTTTTTAGGAGAAGGTGGGATAACATATGATGGCCTTTCAAGCTCTACTTGACCCTTTTTTTATAACCTTCCTAACCAGAAGGTTAACAATGAAATGACTTGGAAAATGAGATAATTTTATCAAAATATCCCAAAAAAGGGGGAATGAAACAGATAAAAGAGTTAAAAGGATAATTTTGGAAAGCGTGAAGGAAAAGTTAACTCATTTCATTGATTGTATAATAAATTTCAAATAATGGCTAGGTATGATCATTCCATTACAGCATAAAGCTGTTAAACAATAGAACGTCCAATTTCATTCCATTTTGTGATGTTACATTACATTATGTTCCATTAATAACCATTTCATTTCAGCTCATGAAAACTCTCAAACATAGTATTATGTTATATTTGTGAGTTTTTTTTTGAGGGGCTGATAGAGATCTGCATACCCGCTGCCCAGTCTGGAAGGTACTTTAGTCACTCCAGAGAAAGTCAGTTGGAGCGGCCCATGTGAGGGTCGGGGGTTCGAATTGTCCTTTCGGGGGGTGGGGGGACAAGCTGGCCCCATGGTGGGAGTGGGGGGGGGGGGAGATTTGTTATAAAGGGAGTGAGAAGGGGCCTCTTGAGAATTATTCCTTTTATCTTCTTCTTCCCTCCTGTAATTCTGTTGCTATTTCTTCATATTTGGCCTGACTTGCCGGATAACACTTATCGGGGAGAAGAGGCGATGGCAACACTGCTGGATGGAGTGCACCAACAACTCAGGAGTATCAATGCTACGCTCGCTTCGATCCGACTGGAATGAGAGCGATCTGAATTTCAAGAAGCTCTTTCACGTTTGGAGCGACGCCTTGAGAAGATGATACCGCAATGGGAGGCGACTCTATCTCCTCAGATGACCGTGTTGCCTGAGGTGCAACCCATGATGTCTGGCGCTACGGTGACGCAGGGGCGTGGCTCAGGGGATTCCGTAAAACCGGAAAGCCATGCGCAACAGGTGCGACTTAGAGTGAGGGACCTGTACATGGGATACGTCGAAGCAGGTTTGCCTACTCTGACGTCCAAAATGGAAGGTCTCACATTGAACCAACAACAGTGGGATCGGGAGAAGCAAAGGAGGGAATGCGAGCTGATGGAGCGAATTGAATTTTGGAAACACATTTTTGGCTTGACGCACCACATCAACGAAGATGGTGGACGAATCGAACACGGATAGCTTTGTAGGCGACTCGATATCAGAAGCTAAATGAGTCGCATCTAGTGGCGTTGACCAAGAATATACCGAGCATTTTGAGTATTAGGTGTCTTGGAGTCCGCCAACCTAAATCGCAGAGGGAAGGAGATTTTCTTTAGAAATAGCTAGGGATATGCACCGTTGGGAGACGACGACACAACAAGGTGAGGCACTAGCTGTGAAACTTGGTGCGGTGAAGACGTAGGGGTGCAGTGCGGTTTTGACGGTGAATATTACTGATAACGCGCAATGTGAGTCAACTACACTTTGCTAGTTACAGGATGTTGCGCATCCGTCAGTGATCAGGGAGGATGTGATGGAGCGACATAGAGGTGTGATTCGGATAGAGAAATCGACGACTATCATGTACAATTAGATGCACATCAATCAAGGAGTTGACTTTCCTAAGATCAATTGGTGGGATCTGAGGGGTTGGAATCCTCGTGTGGAATTATATTTCTGAAGACATGAACAAACAAAGGTGATGACATAATTCTCGGTACGTCAATTTCGTCTGGGGCAAAAGATGCAAGAAGACAATTAAGAATTGTTGGATTGGTGTAGCCCGATCCGTTTTGGATGTTGTTTGGGCCGACTGCTTGTGACCCGTACTGCGTACCAGACCGCAACTTCCGCGGGTCGAGCTTTGCGGTGAGCTCGTTGGGGGTTGCAGGGGGCAACGCGCCTCCGACCCAAATTTTGGGGAATTGTAGCAATGCTGACCACCGTAGCAGAGCTGACCAACCGACATTGACAGGGCACTGTAGCAACGCGGACTTCCAACCGCCATTCATTGTAGTTCCTTGGACTTCCAACCGGCAGCCACTATAGCACTTTTGACTTGGATGAATGTCTTTCACTGTAGCAATGCGGACTTCCAGCCTCCTTTCATTGTAGCACAACGGACTTTCTAACGGTTGGTAGAATAGTGTTTCGTCCTCCTTATTAGCCCATTTCGGGTTAGGGTTTCATGAGTTAGAAACTCTGAGAAATCTCTCTATAATTTGTGCTCCCGACATATAGTGAAATTCTGCCTCTCCGTGGACGTAGGGATTATTCCCGAATCACGTAAATTTTTGTGTTCTCATTCTGTTTTTTTCCTTTTTACTCTTATCAGAATCGTTTCTTTCTGTCATTGCGACTCCCGACGTTTCCGCATCAAGAGTTTGACAAACTTTGAGTTCTTGCTTTTGTAAATCTATTAATCAAGCACTGGTCCCAACTTTGTTTTAGACTTGTCCAGCATTGATGCCGACCACATCTGCCTTGGGATGACCTGCCCATGGATGTTGTAAATGAGAAGAAAGCCTATAGCATGGGTATAGAAACAACCGGGATACCACGACTATATGGTATAGAAACAACCGGGATACCACGACTATATGGATCACTCACAGGTTCAGTAAAAAATGCGATGATACTACGTACATGACAGTGACTCATCCCAAAACTGGTTTGCAGGTGAAGAAATTTCCGCAGTTTGGGGGGCTGCTTGCTTTGCTCAAAAGTTCTATTTGCCTGCCTTTTCTCCTCAAACTCATTGACCGTTTTTTGCAGTTTGATAGGCAGATGCTAAGCTACAAAAGATTGGCACTTATAACAATGGGTGCGACAAGACTGGAAACAAATACTATCCAGAGAAGGAAACAAAGACGGATTTCAAGGGGAGGGTATTCCCAGTGAAGGCTTCAGCTGACAAAGCTTCAGTACAACTTGACTGAGCAGACACTCTATCTCGTGGTGCGAAAGTTGCTGCTCACAGTTGCTTTGTTCTTCTTGCAGCAGAGTCTAGTGAAATTTTAAGGGGACGAGGGGTGCTGACTCCTTTTAAAGTTCCCACTAGGGCGATGTTGCCCTGCGGTACCATGCAGCTAGTAGAAGATTCTCAACTCCAAAATAAGAGACTGCAAGCCGGACATGACCCCTTCCGCGATGAAGCTACATGGGTAAAAGAATTCAACAACACTAATCAATTTAATCCCTCCAGTTTTGAGGACAAGACTGAATTTGAAGAAGGGGTGAGTGATAGAGATTTTGGATATCCGCCCAGCCTGGAAGGTACTTCCTAGAAGGGTCACTCTAGAAAAAGTAAGTTGGAACGGCCCCCGCGAGGGTAGGGGTTAAAATTGTCCTTTTGGGGGGGGGGCAGTTGTTAGGGCAGCTGGCCACGTGATGAGAGGAGGGGAGATTTGTTATAAAGAGTATGGGGTGAGGGTGGGGGGATGAAGGGAGGGGCGAGAACGATTCTGTTTAGGGGATTCGGCCGTGAGACTTGGGCAAGAGTGCAAGGGGCCTCTCAAGAATTCTTCCTTCTTCTTCCCTCTATCTTCCAAACCATCATTGATCCGCTCATGTCTTTCTTTCCCTTACCCTCCAAATCTAAGGGTCACTGATGTAACAGCCTAAAAGCTGAGTTATTATTATAAAATTATCAACTATAAAAATTAGGGAAAAACATATAAAAATAAGAATGAGATTTTTTTTTTAAATTATGAAGAAAAACCTAGCTAATTTCATTTGCTTTTTAATAAATTTTAAATAATGGTCTGGTAGTGCAGATTTTTTCTACCATGATTTTCGCAAGCAATTGGATATTTTGATCCTGTAGCCGATCCCATTTAATTGGATTTAAGGTTTGTTTTGTTGTTGTTGTTTATAGTTTTTCTATTAATGAAGTTTTAGAACTTTTGTATTGTTAACTTGCAATGTTTGTGATTCTTTGTATATAGGCATTTGAACATGACAATCTCTCATTTTAAATCAGGGTTTCCGTGAAAGATTGTTAGCCGATCCCAAATTTCTCCACAGATTAGCCATAGAAGAGGCCATTTCCATAACCACTTCTCTATTAGCTCAGTTTGAGCGGCGCAGAGAAAATTTTCTCAAAGAGCTCGACTATGTTATTACGGATACTGTCAGGGGAATCATTGTTGATTTTTTTACTGTATGGCTTCCGGCTCCGACACTGTCGTTTCGTTCACTTGCTGCTGACGAGGTGAACACACCTTATGCCATGGATTCATTGAAAGGCATATTCGAGTCAATACCAGATAATGCCTTCCAGAAAGATCTTCCTGGAAAGGAGTGGAATCTGAGTAACAGAGCTGTGTCGGTGCTTTTCGGTGGCATGAAACTTGCCGGAGTTGGTTTTGTATCCAGTGTGGGTGCTGCGGCATCGTCAAGCAGTTTACATTTAGTGCGTGGATACTTTAACCCTGTGGCTGTGACCGGCCAGAGGAATAAACAGTCGCCAATATTAAAGTCTGCTTTAGTATATGCATGCTTCCTTGGAACATCAGCAAATCTTCGGTATCAGGTAGGTTTTTTGGTTACTGAATCTTGTTTTTTTTTTAAAATGTTTACAGTTGAATATATCATGCTCTAGTTGATGTCATTCTATTCACTTCAATTTCTGGGGAAAGAAAAATATTTTGTCTGAATCATCTATGTTAAGGTTGTCTTGAGTGCTGTCCCACATCTGACATTATGCCATCATTATTATTTTCTATAAATAAAGACCAAGACCCCTTTCATAGGAGAATCTTGGGCATTGGGTTATGGGCTCCACTCTAACATGTATCAGAGAGGGTTCCCCCAAAGAGTTTTGGAGGGATGTCTAACATCCTAAATGCAACGGAAAAACAACTTCAAAACACCATTAAGTTTAGAATCTATGTATACATTTGGAATGAATTAAACAAAGAATAAGAACGACGTACCTTGCACCAATCGATTCGGCCTGTCAAAGTTTTTCGTAAGCGTTTCGAGATCACTGAGAAGCAGCCGAAAGTCTCCTTTCTCTGAAGGTATCCATGGATCGTGGGGATCACCCGACGGTCGAGTAGGACCTCTCTGAACACCACAGTTTGCTAGAAATTTATTTAAAGGTGAGAGAGAAACGAGAGTTAAGCGGTGATTCGGCTTGAGGAGTCCGCTTGAGGAGTTTCTGTGATAGAGATCACCCACCCGAATCACAAACTAAGAGCCTTCTTATATAGGCCATCCAAGGACCATCCTTGGAAGCCCAACATTCAACCTAATAAATGAAACGTTTCATAAACACTTCATAGGTTACAACTCCTTGTAACCTATGATTCTTTAATGTTTAACACTTAAACATCTCAAACTCCTTATAATCACCATCTTATGCTGATTGTAACTAATAATGAAAGCTTAGTGTAGGAGATTATTGATGGACCACACATTATCACATAACGTGATAATTCCATGCACAACACTATGACATAATGACCCTCACAATGGCGTGGTCAATACCAGCATAGACCACAACGTGGTCTAAACACTATGTCATGGCAATTTAGTGCATAATTCCAACAATCTTCCACTCGCACGAAAAGCCTCATAGACTTGGTGCACTTTCACTTTATGTCACATCATATGTAGTAACTTTTGAAATCATATCCAAAACTCTTTTTTGGAAAAGCCGTTATCAATTCACCGGGTATCACATCATATGCAATATCTGGGGAATATTCATTCAGAACTTCCTTTAGATACCTCCAAAACACTCTTTGGGTAGGTCTCAAAGTTTCATAAACTTGATTCTCATCCGCACGATTACAAAGTGTGACCCCACAGGCCTTTGTAGCGTTGACAACAATTATGAATTCCCAAATTCATAAATGCAAGCAAAGAGCGGTCTCTAACAAAACATCAATGTTATTCAAGCTACAATGAGATCTGATGTGATCTTTATAAAACACATGCATCTCCATACCTGTGTCCACTAGCTACATCATATGCAAGTATGCATAATCATATAATTCCTTTGTCCAAGGCATTGAGTAATCACGAAACATGGAGTATGTGAATCCCGTATAGCTACTCATACGTTCTCGATTCTCTGAGTATAGATTGTCCAGGTTGATGAATACATCACTTGTTATTCATCTTAGCGAATGAAAGCATCATATGCTCCGTACCTAAATAGATAAACACATCATATGTACTATCTAGGTATGATCGTACACTGTCCAGTCTATCTCAATCGAGAGCTCATATGTCATACTTGTCATACGAGAGGACAAATCTCATCTTGGTTAAGCTCCAACCGACTACATGATCAACAACACACTTAACCACTCCCTAATTAGCTAAGCCTCAAGGGCAAGGTTTGTGTGAGAAATGTATCAAAGTATGAAGGTTCTCATATCGGGTTTTTCGCCAACCACACGTAAGAGGATTCAATATGAAATTTTCACCCCTAGTATACCAAAGACACAGTGTATGACACCCCATGCGGTATATACTTGGGGGTCATCCAGTGCACAAAATCCATTTTGTGTCTCGTGAACATATTTTGTATCTCGAAACGAAATCCTATTCACGCTAACCTTAACATTTTGTCACAACCTCTAATACTCTATGGCGATCATCGGTTAGAGATAACTCAATTTTTGGGAGGTTAATTATCATTTCACTTCATAAAATATATACACCTAACGCGAAAGAATGATAATATGGAGTTTGCCTTTTCTTCAGGTTTTGTTAAACTCATTACATCTTTATGTAATACTGCCACATCTCTATGTGAACATTTATGAAGAAAACTAGTTTGAATAATGGTAAGAATTATGAATCATATTCTTAATAGTCAACTCTTTGAACATGTATTCAAACTCCTTTACTTCACAACATCAAATGTTATGATGTCAATAACTTCTGTTGTCTACTTAGAAATCTTTCTAAGAAATCATCATCATCATTCTTGGAACAATTCTATCAAACTTTTTCCCTTGAGATTATTTTGGTAACTAATGCAACTCTATATTATTTCTTTGATAACACATCCTAAACTCCTTTAGGATATAAAGTGACTTTCACTCTGTTACGACAACTAAATGGAACTCTTTACATTTATCTTTACAATCATACCTTAACTCTTTTAAGATATTGTGTGATATGCACTTGGAATACCGACTGACATAATATTTTATTTGTTAACTTTGAACTTCTCTAAGTCCAAAACATACTTCTACTAGCTTTTTAGAAACTATATTCTCTTCAGAATATTATGCTAAGATACACAAACACCTTTGTGTATCAGAAATAACACGTATTTTCCTTAAGTGAGAATATTAATAAATAAACTATTGTATCCATATTATATATGGTATTCTATGTGTTTGGAGTAATATTCTGAAAAAAAGACTATTCTTTAAAATGTCACTTGTAACATTATGACCCCAACCAACGAGTCCAAGCCAGGTGTTATGTGTCCCTATGCGCGCCTTCCCGTACGCAAGAGGTTGCTGACTAGAAGCGAGGGTCCGAGTCCGTCAACGAGGAGACTATACCCTCCGTATCATGTCATAAGATCGATAACAATAAGGAAAAATAATAAACAATCAAATTAATCATGCATGACTAAATAAATGGCATACATGTCATGTAAATAAAACAACCCCCCGATGTGGCAAGGCTATCCAGAGTAATAAAAGCAGATAAATAAAACAAAAGAACCAAGGTCCATTGGAGTCTGTTCGTCCCAGTCCACTCCTAGCTCCATCATTCTTTGCTCAGCTGTCCACCACAGGGCCCTTGCCCTTCGCCGGGTCCCTCATGAAATCTACAAGCGCACCGAAATGCCCGAGTAGGGTGTGAGTACAAAACCCAGTAGGACCCCACCAATGCGTCCTCAATCTAATGTGCTCAGGTATAACAAGTGCATGACATGATGATAATAAATGCACGATAGACATAAACATACAATCCAAAACCGAGCAGTCGTGCGCTAACCAAGCCGCCACAGACCCCCGATCGTACCTGCTTCAGCCCCATGTTGGAAGACAATGGAATAAGTTGGTAGTAAGCAAACCAGCCCTTGTACGACGTCCTTGCTGTGTTGCGTGAACATGCAACCCGACGTCATCTATCCCTCAAGAGGACAATGTCACCTCTAGTCGAGAATATCTGGTACTCACATCGACCAGACTACCTCATAGTGAATGGTACTTGGCAAATCAAGGCTACCTTGAGTTCATGTACAACATGGCCGCATGATTACCTCGTACCTCCACCCTGTCTTAGGTCTCTCGTCGCCATCGTCGCCATCGTCGCCATCGTCGCCATCGTCGCCATCGTCGCATGTCAGCGCACTCCCCCTCTAAGGGATAAATATGTCACGACGGTCCATCTGTCAAGTACCACTAACAACCACCAAGGCATGGTAACACACATTCAAGGTGAACACACAAGCATACATAGCATATCATCATGAGTATATAACAACATAAATAACGACGTGTTATCAAAATCAAACATGGCAAAAACTACACTAATATCACTCATGGAATCAATATCGCAACGGGTCTCACGGGCTACACACATACCCACATGCGATCATAATCAAGCACAATCATCAAAATGCCAACAAATATAATCATCATGGCAACAAGTGTAAACGTGAGCCCAATAAGGTACGAAACTTCCTACCTCGCGGTTGGCAACGTTAGCGCCAAGGTCTGTCAAAGGTGTTGTCACCCGAACCGCGCTTGCGCACCAACCAAAATATGATTGCACTTCGAGATCTCCTAGAACCGATCCAATCAAACATGTCACGAGTTCCAAAGCAAGGCAAGGAGGAAGCGAGACCACAGGGGTCGAACCAAACTTACCTCAGGTTGATTGTCGTCAAAAGGAATCCACAAGGTTGGTGCTAAAAAGGGAGGATGAGTTGGTTCTCTGGAAATTCAGGGGTCCCCACGACGCAAAGTGGTCGTTGCGACATGGAGGGTGTGCTTGAAAACACCACCACAGCGCAAGACAAGCGACTGCGGCGCAGTGTGTGAATCACCACAGTGCAAGGCCTGATACCACGACACAAGGTTGCGTTGGAAGAAGAGTACCACGGTGCAGGGTGATCACCACGACGCAAAGGAGGCGTGATAAGAGTCCTCCACGGTGCAGGGCGTACGATTGTGGCCGTGGAACCACTGTGTAAGGCACCACCATGGTGTAAGGAGGGGAATTGCGGCGTGAAGCAACTCTGCACCTCGACCCGCTGTGGCGTAGAGGCTAGGTGTGAGGCGTGAATGTATGTATGTAGTCCCTCCGAGTTCCATAAAAATGTCGATTGGTGGGGAGGAAGAGTATTTGCAGGGGTGTTCTTCGGTTCAAACCTTGTGCGTTTAAGCCTCATCGATTCCTCTCAACTCTGGAACAATGAATTAATTCAAAATGGAAGGAAACCCCGGATTCAAACCATTGAAGGCTTTGACCCTCATCAAAACTGAAACGATATTTAGAGGCATTAGCCCTAGCAGACTGAAGATCGTCAAGTTGGGCCAACGTACACGGGAAAGGGGTGCTACGGTGTAGTCCAAGCCATTATGGCGCAACCTCCTCGTTCTCGCCCTACGCAGTGATAGTTGCGGCACATGCCCTATTGCATAACACCCTATGACATAGCTGTTTCCATTACGACGCAACCACCTCCCTTATGGCGTGGTCCAAGGCGTTACAGCGCAACGACCCTTGTTTAGGCAGCAAGTTTGCCAAAACACCTCTTTTAGCCTCTTTAAGCCCCCAACACATTTTCGAAACATGGCTCAACTAAAAAACTGGAGGGAAACATACTTTTTATTTAAGAACAAGAATTTTTGAACTTTACAATTCCCCCCCTCTAAAGACTTCTCGTCCTCGAGAAGCGTATCTAGGGGTCCTGCTCGAACAAGTCAGACCACTGAGCTCGAATGTTAGCCCCTCGCTCTCAAATCTCCTCTTAGATCCCTGCCCATGTTGTCACCGAATCCGGACCAGTGGCACCGTCTTCCCTCATAGGACTTTCTCACTCCAATTTAAGATTCGCATCAGACGCTCCTCATAAGATACATCAGTCTCCAACTCAACGTACTCGTAATCGATAACATGCGCAGGGTCGGGTATGCACCTCTGAAGCTGTGACACATGGAACACGTCGTGTATATCTCGGTAACGAGGGTCCAGACAATACGCCACTGTCCCAACACGCTCGGTGATCTCAAAGGTTCCCACAAAACGAGGTGCTAGCTTGCTCTGCTTCCTCAGACGTCTGTGTCCTAACCGAGGAGGCACTCTCAAGAAAACTCGGTCACCCATAGCGAACTCCAAAGGTCTCATTCTACAGTCGTCATAAGATCTCTGTTTGTTTTGTGCGGTGATCAGCCTATTCTGAATCAGTTACACTCTCTTGGAGGTCTCATGAACCATGTTGGGGCCCACAGCCGCTGCTTCACCCGCCTCATGCCAACAGAGCGGTGAACGACACGACTTCCCGTACAGTGCCTAGTAAGGTACAATCTGAATCGAAGCCTGATAAGTGTTGTTGTACGCAAACTCTATCAAGGCTAGGTGATCATCTCATGCTCCTCCGAAGTCCAAGATGCAAACTCGAATCCAGTATGCTTATAGTCCGTATGTGGATGGTACGCCGTACTCAATCTCAGCTGCGGGCTTTTTGCAAGCCCCGCCAAAACTGCGATGTAAAACGTGCATCTCTATTCGAAACAATGTTCAAAAGAACTCTGTGCAAGCATACGATCTCATAGAGGTAGAGCTTTCCCAGCTCATCCACTGAGCGAGTCTCCCTAATCGGTAAAAAGTGGACAATTTTTTTCAGCCGATCAATAGTCCCCCAGACAGCGTTACGACTCCTCAGAAGGTCCGTTGTGACATCCTCCCACTTTCACATGGGCACTGAAAGTGACTGGAGCAAACCACCAGGACGTTGGTGCTTAGACTTCACCCTTTGACAGAGGCATCGTGGCCACTATAACTGTCGCCTAAAGTTGTGGTACATCTTCGTTACTCCAGGATGCACTGCCCCTCTAGAGGTATTGTTATCTCTCATCAGCTCTTATCTGATGGAAACAAGATCTACTACTCTCCCATGTACCACAATCACATCGTCGTCGCTCAAAGACCACCAGGGTATCGGATCACCTCTAGCTAGCTATTACCTCATCACAACATACTCTGAGTTCGAGTCCTGTCCAGCCTTTACCCGGTCCATAAGAAAAGATGCGATTACTAAGGGAGCACAAGTCATATAACCCTGGTCATCTGAGGCATCCATCCTCTAATTAGCCAACAAGCTCATCAAGCGCCTCTGCTCCTCGGATGGTCGCTCACCAAGCTCCTGCTTAGTTTGCGTCTTACGGCTAAAAGGTAGAAATTTCATTGTAGTTGGGAGCACAAAATTACAAGGAGTTTCAAGATTCTCAAGCACACAAAAAACCCTAGCTTGAAATGGGCTAATTAGGAGGTCAAAGTACTATTCCACCAACCGCACAGGAAGTCCGCTGTGCTATAGTGAAAGGTGACAAGAAGTCTGCATCGCTACAGTGCCACAACCAACCAAGTCCAAGATGCTACAGTGCCGACGGCTGGAAGTCCGCGTCACTACAGTACCGTTGGCTCTAAAGTCCAACCTGCTATGATAGTCATGCCAAAAGTTCGCACTGCTACAATGCCCTGTCAGCGTCGGTCGGTCAGCTATGCTACAGTGGTCAGAGCTGACGGCTTGGTGCGCAGTATGGGGCAGAAGCATTCGGCCCAACCATCATCCAAAACAGATCGGGCTACACCAATCCAACAATCTCCCACTTGGAGCTTCATTCGCTACGCTGACCTACTTCAATGCCGCTGACTAAGAAAATTTAATTAATCTGAGCTCATCCTCTTCTTCACTCACCAGTACGCGTGCTTTTTATTCACAACTTCAATTTGAAGCTGAAGATTCATGAAATACCTGTTGTTTTCCTTTGTGCTCCCATGATGTCCTCTCATATTCTGCCTCTCATCATCCGTTCATCAGTACAGACCAACAGAGGCACAACAGTGTCCCAACTTCTGTATTATCATCGGCTTCATTAACATGTCTGTCGGATTGTTGGTTTCACAAATCTTCTGGGATGTCAGCAACCCATCCCGTTTCAAACATTGATGAAATGGTACTTCAACTGAATGTGTTTCGTTCGGGCATGAAACACTGGGTTCTTTGCAAGATGTATATCACTCTGACTGTCCCAGTGCAATACATTTTCCTCTCGCTTTTTACCCATCTCATCCAATAAGTTTTTCAGTCAAACCATCTCATTTCCAGCTTCTGTTATCGCAATGTATTCTGCCTCTGTGGTGGATAAAGCCACCACCTTCGGCAATTGTGATATCTAGCTTACTGCAGTTCCTCTACAAGTAAATACATAACCTATGGTACCCCCCTGCTGTCGACGTCACCTCCAAGGTTCGCATCCACATACCCCTATAATGAATTTCCTTTTCTAAAACACAGAGATACCTCCTTGCTTCCCTTCAAATACCTCAGTATCCACTTCACAACTTCCCAATGTTGCTTTCCAGGGGTAGCCATATACCTGCTCACAACTCTTACTGCATGAGCAATGTCAAGTCGAGTGCAGGCCATGACATACATCAGGCTTCCAACAGCTGATGCATATGGAACATTTGTCATGTACTCAACCTCTTCTGCCGTCTTCGGTGATTGCTCCTTTGATAATTTGAAATGGTCTGCCAGGGGAATAGTGACTGGCTTTGCTTTGAGAATACCGAATCTTCTCAGAACCTTCCCAATGTAGTTAGCCTGTGATAACATTAAGGTTCCACGGTCTCTCTTGATCTTCATCCCCAAAATCTTGCTAGCTTCTCCAAGATCCTTCATTTCGAACTCCTCAACCACTGCCCCTTCAGCTCATCAATCCTCTGCATACATGATCCTGCAATGAGCATGTCATCCATATAAAGAAGCAATATAATATATTCATCACCAAAATATTTGATGCAACAACATTGATCCATGCCACATCATTTGTATGCATTTTTAGTCATGAATGCATCAAACTTTTTGTTCCACTGCCTGGGTGCCTGCTTCAACCCATACAAGCTCTTCTGGAGTTTGCACACCAGGTCTTCCTTTCCAGATTCAACATATCCCTCTGGCTGCTGCATATAGATGTCGTCCAGATCTCCATGAAGGAAAGACGTCTTCACATCAAGCTGCTCAAGATACAGGTCTTCTGATGCCACAATGCTGAGAACCGGAACCAACCGGATGGTGGTAAGCTTCACTACAGGTGAGAAAATTTCAGTGAAATTCACTCCCTCCTTCTGTTGAAAGCTTTTCACCACTTGTCTTGGCTTGAATCTCCTCTTGCCATCATGTTCTTTCTTGACCCGATACACCCATTTGTTCTGCAATGTTTTCTTGGCAGATGTTGAGGAATCGCCGGGAGACACAACGACAGAAACAAGGAAAAACGAAAAGAAAGAAAGCAAAGGACACAACGATTTACGTGGTTCGGGAAAAATCCCTATGTCCACGGGAGAGGCAGAATTTCACTATGATTCGGGAGCACAAAATTACAGAGGATTTCAGTAATAAAACCCTAGCCCGAAATGGACTACATATGAAGAAGACGGTCCACTGTTCCGAAAAGTAGTCCGCATTGCAACAGTGATCGACAACTCACTTTGTCAAAAGTGCTACAGTGTCTGCCGGTTGGAAGTCAAAAACGCTACAGTGAAGTTGACCCCGAAGTCCGCACCGCTACAGTACCTGTCGGTGTCGGTCGGTCAGATACGCTGCCATGTTCACTGCATCAGCCCAGAAGGTTTTAGGCAACCCTAAGTGCAGCCTCATGCTCCTGGCACGTTCATTCAGTGTCCTATTCATCCTCTCTGCCACACCGTTCTGTTGTGGTGTTCCTGGGATTCTCTTCTCCCACCGAATTCCATTATCAGAACAAAATTCCTTGAACTCCTGACTGCCATATTCTCCACCGTTGTCAGACCTCAAACATTTCAGCTTTGCTCCTGACTCGTTCTCCACCATGACTTTCCACTTCTGAAACATCTTGAACACATCAGATTTATTTTTCAGAAAGTAAACTCATACCTTCCTTGTTGAGTCATCGATGAATGTCACATAATATTGTGACCCTCCGAGGGATGGTACTGGTGCAGGCCCCCAAACATCTGTATGCACCAGGTCCAGCTTTCCAGCCTTCGTTGTTCTGCCTCCTTTTGCAAAGGACACCTTCATCTGCTTTCCAAAGATGCAATCTTCACATAAACTTACTTCCACCGACTTCAGCTCTGGTAGCAACCCTTTTGTTGCCAGCACCTTCATCCCCTTTTCACTCATGTGGCCAAGTCTGTAGTGCCACAATTGAGAACCTCCGACAGCTTCCAGTGATGCAGCCATGTCCATGCAAGTTTCTGTCAGGTTGTACAGGGTGCCATTCTTTGCTCCCCGAGCTATAACCATAGCTCCTCAGGTGATCTTCCATGCACCACCAGTGAATGTCGTACTTAACCCTGCATCATCGAGTTGTCCAACAGAAATAAGGTTTCTTCTCAAGCCAGGGATATACCTCACGTTCTCCAGAACTAGCAAACTCCCACTGTTGTTCTTGATCCGTGCATCTCCTTTCCCCACAATCTGCAAGGGCTCGTCATCAGCAAGATGCACCTTGCCAAAATTTTCAGAAACAAAATTGTTCAGGAAACCCTTCTCCGATGTTGAATGGAAAGGCGCCCCAGAGTCTAAAATCCAAAACTCCATCGGGCTGTCCACGCTGAGCAGTAGCACGTCAGCAGTTCCTTCAGCTACCGCGTTTGCTCCACTGGTTTCAGGTCCCTTCCGGTTATCTCTGCACTCCTTGACATGTCCTTTCTTCCTGCATGTCCAGCTGGTAGGACCAGGCCCCTTTGCCTTGTCTATGCTCTTTCCTCTTGACTTCGATCGTCCTCTGCGATTGTCCCGCTGTGGGTACCTTCCTCTTCCTTCAACGTTCAAAGAAGAACCAGAGAATCTACCTGATTCTCTTTTTCGAACATCCTCACTAAGGATTAGGTCCCTTATATCTTTCAGAGCCATCTTCGTATTCCCCGAAGTGCTGCTCACAGCTGTTACAGTTGCTTCCCAACTTTCAGGTAACGAAGATAATAAAACCAGAGCGCATACCTCATCACCAAGATCAATGTCCACCGATGACAACTGACTTATGATGGTATTGAACTCGTTGATATGATCTGCAACAGGTCTCCCTTCAACCATTTTCAGGTTGAACAATCGTCGTATCAAATGCACCTTATTTGCCGCAGAAGGCTTCTCGTACATATTTGTGAGGGCTTTCATCAGGTCCACCGTCGTCTTCTCTTCTCTGATGTTGAACGCCACGTTTTTGGCCAACGTCAGGCGCACAACACCCAGAACCTGTCGATCCAGTAGCTCCCACTCCGACTTCTCTATGTCCGCTGGCTTCACACCCAGAAGCGGCAAGTGCATCTTTTTCTGATAAAGATAATCCTCGATCTGCATCCTCCAGAAACTGAAATCTGTTCCATCGAAGCGATCGATCTTCACTTTGCCTTCATCCAGAGCTATCGTTGGAGAATTCCGAACTTCCCTTTGATACCAGTTGTTGAGGAATCGCCGGGAGACACAACGACAGAAACGAGGAAAAACGAAAAGAAAGAAAGCAAAGGACACAACGATTTACGTGGTTCGGGAAAAATCCCTACGTCCACGGGAGAGGCAGAATTTCACTATGATTCGGGAGCACAAAATTACAGAGGATTTCAGTAATAAAACTCTAGCCCGAAATGGGCTACATATGAAGAAGACGGTCCACTGTTCCGAAAAGTAGTCCGCGTTGCAACAGTGATCGGCAACTCACTTTGTCAAAAGTGCTACAGTGTCTGCCGGCTGGAAGTCAAAAGCGCTACAGTGAAGTTGACCCCGAAGTCCGCACCGCTACAGTACCCCTGTCGGTGTCGGTCGGTCAGCTCTGCTACAGTGGTCAACATTGCTACAGTGCGGGCCATAAGCATTCGGCCCAACCAGACCGGGCAACACCAATCCAACAGATGTGTCAACTCCCAAGTATTGTGTCATGTAGTGAAGAAATCTCCTCCTTTATGGCCAACTCCCACTTGCTCAACTCCGTCAACTGCATTGCCTCCTCAAAACATTCTGGTTTTCAATCGTTAGTCAATAACAAATAGTGTAATGATGGTGAATACCTCTGCACAAGGCTTCTTACCCTTATTGATCTACTCAACTCCATTTGAGTAGTCTCCATTGGTTCTGGTGTCTCATGCTCAAGTACACTTTCGAGCTCCACTTGCTCTTTGCACTCTGATTCTTTGTTCCCATTTTCATTTTCAGCTACATGGCGATCCTTGTACATGACACCTTCATTAAATACCACGTTCTGGCTCCTGATGACTATCTTGTTAAGATCATCCCAAAAGTAGCAGCTGAACTCCTCAACCCCATAGCCAATGAAGCAGCATGGTTTTGACTTAGTATCAAGCTTGTCTCTTGCATTAACATCAATATATACATATGCCAAACTGTCAAAGGGATATGTAGTGTCTGGAAAGGAAGACCTGGTGTGCAAACTCCAGAAGAGCCTATATGGACTGAAGTAGATACCGAGGCAGTGGAACAAGAAGTTTGATTCATTTATGTCTAAAAATGAATATAAACGATGTGGCATGGATCAGTGTTGCTACATCAAGTCTTTCGGTGATGAATATATTATATTGCTTCTGTATGTGGATGACATGCTCATTGCAGGATCATGTATGCAGAGGATTAATGAGCTGAAAAGACAGTTAGCTGAGGAGTTTGAAATGAAGGATCTTGGAGAAGCTGACAAGATTCTGGGAATGAAGATCAAGAGAGACCGCACAACTGGAACATTAATGTTGTCACAGGCTGATTACATTGGGAAGGTTCTGAGAAGATTCAGCATGCTGGAAGCAAAGGCAGTCTCTATTCCCCTGGCGAGCCACTTCAAACTATCAAAGGAGCAATCACCGAAGACGGCAGAAGAGGTGGAGTACATGGCAAAAGTTCCATACGCATCAGCTGTTGGAAGCCTGATGTACGCCATGGTCTGTACTCGACCTGACATTGCTCATGCAGTGGGAGTTGTGAGCAGGTATATGGCTAACCCTGGAAAGCAACATTGAGAAGCTGTGAAGTGGATACTGAGGTATTTGAAGGGCAGCAAGGAGGTATCTTTGTGCTTTGGGAAAGAAACTTCATTGCAGGGGTATGTGGATGCTGACCTTGGAGGCGATGTCGACAGCAGGAATACCACGGGTTATGTTTTTACTTGTGGAGGAACTGCGGTAAGTTGGATATCACAATTGCAGAAGGTGGTGGCTTTATCCACCACAGAGGCAGAATACATTGCTGTAACAGAAGCTGGGAAAGAGATAGTTTGGCTGAAGAACTTCTTGGATGAATTGGGAAGAAAGCGAGAGGAGAATGTATTGCACTGTGACAGTCAGAGTGCTATACATCTTGCCAAGAACCCAGTGTTTCATGCCCGGACGAAGCACATTCAGTTGAAGTACCATTTCATCAGAGGTTTGATACAGGATGGGTTGCTGACTTTGCAGAAGATCTGTGGAACCAACAATCCGGCAGACATGTTGACAAAGCCTATGGTGATACAGAAGTTGAGGCACTGTTGTGCCTCTGTTGGTCTCCACTGATGAACGGAGGATGAGAGGCAGAATGATGGAGGACTTGATGGGAGCAGAAGAGGAAAACAGTTTGTATTTCATGAATCTGTGAAAGCACGACATTGGTGAGTGAAGAGGAAGAACTTAGATTAAGTAAGTTGTCTTCATCAGTTGCATCGAAGCATAGCAGTGCAGTGGATCAGGCTACAAGTGAGAGATTGTTGGATTGGTGTTGCCCGATCCGGTTGGGTCGAATGCTTGTGGCCCGCCACTGTAGCAATGCTGACCACTGTAGCGGAGCTGACCGACCGACACCGACAGACACTGTAGTGGTGCGGACTTCGGGGTCAACTGAACTGTAGCGCTTTTGACAAAGCCAGCCGTCGTTCACTGTAGCAACGCGGACCACTTTTTCGAACAGTGATCGTCTTCTTCATTGTTTTATAGCCCATTTTTGGGCTAGGGTTTCTACTGAAATCCTCTGTAATTTCGTGCTCTCGAATCATAGTGAAATTCTGCCTCTCCCGTGGACGTAGGGATTTTTCCCGAACCACGTAAATCGTTGTGTCCCTTGCTTTCTTTCTTGTCGTTTTTTCTCGTTTCTGTCGTTGTGTCTCCCGGCGATTCCGCAACAAAGGAGGCCGTCGGTGAAAAGGTGGGGAGGTCGACATGGACGTCGGGATCACGGGAGGGCGCCAGGAGGGATTCGTCGGGAAGGGAGTCGGCGTGGAGGACCGTCGGGCGAAGTCGCCAGGGAGCAACGCGACGAGGTTGGCTGAGCGCGCTGGGAGGGCGGGGCCGTCGCGCGGGGAAGCGGCGCAGGGAGGCGTCGCGATGGAGGGCGGGGCCGTCGCGCTGGGTCGTGATGGAGGGCGGGGCTGTCGCTTGGGGAGGGCGTGGCCGTCGCGATGGAGGGTGGCGCTGGGTTGACGCCGGATGGAGCCGCAGAAGGGAGCCACCGAGGATGGGAGCTGCCGGTGGTAGAGCCGGAGGGAGGAGGGTGGCCACGTAGGGCTATCCGCCGGGGACAGAGCCGGAAGGAGGAGGGTGGCCACGTAGGGCAGACCCGAGAGGAGGAGAAAAAAAATATAGAGGGAGGGTCCGAGATTATATTCCCTCTGATACCATGTAGATTGGGAAAACCCCCTTACCTTCAAGGTGAGGCGGAAACCTTCTTTTATAGATTGATAAAGAGGAATACACATAGGAGTATTCCGATGTGGGACTCTGAAATACCCACAATAATAAAAAGAGGGTTTAACATGTTCTATTATGATTTATATCATTGTGGTTCTATTTCTGTTGCGACCCGATTAGATGAGGGTATGCCATCTCATGCATCATATAGACATTTTCTAGAGATCACATGTCATGCATTCTTGTCATGCCATTTAAGGTGCATTACTGATTGCATGCTGTTGTGATAGATGTTGTGCTAGATATGCATGCTGTTGTGATAAATGTCGTGATAGAATACCTGCTATTTTGATAGGGTATTGATATATGTAAAGTTCCATTTGGATGAACGCCAAGCTTTGGTCCCTGAGGTGTTATGAGCCCTCTTGGATCGAAGTTTGGTGGATCATGTTTGAACTTCAATTGAATTCTGTTGATATAATACGTATAAGGATGCCAAACATTGATTCGCGGGGAGTATGAGCTCTCACGGATCGGAACTTGGCATGCCTTGGTCAAAATTTTAAGTTTTTAAGGGTTCCGGAGAACTTTCAGAGGCTTACTGTCTGGAAACCCAGACAACACGGCGTGTGATGTTATGAACACACGTCATGTGTTCTTCTGTTATGGAAGAACTGACTTTTCTTAAGTACATGTTGTGTACCGTATGTACACGCCGTGTAGTAGTTGATCGTGTGACTGACTGTGTGGGCAAAGACACGGGGTTGATAAATGTTTGGTAGAACATGTCGTGTACTGGGAGTACACGTTGTGCTGTAAAAGACCATGTATCCAGCCGTGTGATTAACGACACAGGTGGATGAAACTTAGGTCGTACACGCCGTGTTTAGTTTATACACGCCGTGTAGTAATCGATCGTGTGTCCGGCCGTGTGACTAACGACACGGGTGGATGAAACTAAAGTAGTACACGCCGTGTCTAGGGTGAACACGCCATGTAGTGTTACACCAGGAGGGAACTGTGTAGTTCTAGTCGTGTAGAAGAACTTGGGCAGGAGGGGATATTCAAGTACACGCCGTGTCTCAGAAGGAACACGCCCTGTGTATGGGTTGTTACACGTCTAGGTTGATAGAGGTACACACCCATGTTAAAGGCTTAAGGGAACACGCCGTGTGGGAGTTCTACACGCCGTGTAACCTTGTTTTGTAAAACTTGAATGATATCCTTCTCCTGTTTCGTTTTTGCACTTCTAAGTTGCAGTCCTTGATAATCTTGTACTGAGGTGTGGGCTTGACCTTGCAGAGTCATGTCACCAAGACGTCCTCCGATTGTATGCTAGGTACTGGGCAATGATCAGACACCAGAAATGGTAGATCAAGGACTATCAGCGGATCCTTCCGTTGTGCCCGTCTTGGCACCAGTTGTTATACCAGACGTAGGTGCTGATGCCCAGTTTTGTGAAGCCTTTTTGAGGATGATGCAGACTTTTCAGGGAGCACCACATCTTGGCCCGTCTGTGGCAGAGTTGACGCGGGTGTTCCAGCAGCAACATCCTCCCACTTATTCAGGGGATGGAGGACCACAGGCTGCAGAGTCATGGTTAGAGGCCAGCTTTCTATCTTCAAGCATCTGGAGATGCCTCTTAAAAGGAGGGTGAAGCTCACGACGTACATGCTACGTGATTCCGTCAAGAGATGGTGGGATGTTATCTCATAGGCGGGACGTCATCGTGATATGGCTTAGGAAGAGTTTCAGAGGACCTTCTATGATTACTTCTACCCCGAGACGTTGAGGGCCGACCGAGCCAGGGAGTTCATGCATTTGGAGCAGGGCGCTCTTTTAGTGATGGATTACTCTTCTCGCTTTACAGAGCTTCAACGCTTTGCACTGGTTTTGGGAGGTGATGAGTTATCACTGGCTAGGTGATTTGAAGATGGTCTCAGGTACGACATCCGATCGCAGGTGAATGTTTTTAGGCTGACTTCGGTGACTGCTATAGTAAACCAAATGGTGATTACCGAGTGCAATCTGAGGGAGTTGGGAGCTGTGAGCCAGGGTGGTTCAGCATCCAGGGTTGGTACTTCTTCGACCGATTGCAGGAAGCGCCGCATGGAGCTCTCACGTGATGTTTCTTCGGGTAGCCAAGTAGTGTGCTACCAGTGCGGAAGGAGTGGGCATTCGAGACCACATTGCCCGAGGGACTCCGTCGAGTGTCGATCTTGCAGCAAGATGGGTCATATTCAGCGTTTTTGCTGAATGTTCTCACCTGCAGCGAGTGAGAAGGGATCTGTTGTGACTCCACGTTTAGGGCCAGGACCACCAATTTCTCTTTAGACAAGGAACTGGAGTTCGTCAGACCGTTCAGGCCGAGGTGGTGGTCGTGACTGTGGTAGCCAGACGACAAGTTTTTAGCGACAACAGGGTGGATCAACTCAGGGTAGCCAGACAGGGTCGCAGGGCCGCGGTACAGGTCAGACTTTTGCGATGGAGCAGACTCAATAGGAGCAGGTTCTCGGATCCTCTACGGTTAGAGGTACGATTCCAGTTGCCTCAGTTTTAGCTTCTGCTCTTTTTGATATAAGGGCTTTCGATAGTTTTATATCTGTTGCTGTTGTGGAGAGCCTTGAGCTCTGTATCTTTACTTCTGATGATGTTATGACGCTACACACTCCGTTGGGAGTTAGGACGACTAGTGTACGTCAGTGTAAGGAATGCCCTTTTGAGGTTAGTGAGTGTCACTTCCTATGAGACCTCTATGTCTTAGAGATGACATACTTCGATGTCATTCTCGAAATAGACTGATTGGTCTCTTTTCAGGCCTTTGTTGACTGCTATCGTTGCAGGGTGAGTTTCATGTCACCAGAGGGCAGATCTTTTGTACATAAGGGCGAATGAGATGTCCAGGCGAGCAGAGCTGGATCCGAGCATCATGGGTTGGGTGGAATTACAGCCCAGATTGCTAGTTTATATCTGGATGACCTGAGGACTTCGCAGATGGACTTTCCTTTAGTGGCGGATCGTTTCAGAAATGTATTTCCAGACGACTTTTCAGGTTTACCTCCAGTGCGAGGGTGGATTTCTCTATTGAGCTTGTGCCAGGAGCGGCACCGGTGTCCATTCCTCCATATAGGATGGCTACACCAGAGTTACAGGAGCTCAAGAAGCAGTTGAAGGAGTTGCACAGACAAAGATTTCATCCGACCCAGTACTTCTCTTTGGGGTTCGCCTGTCCTTTTTGCAAAGAAGGCGGACGATACCCTCAGACTCTGTGTGGATTATCAGAAGCTGAACCAGTTGACGGTCAAGAACTGATATCCCTTGCCGAGGATTGATGATCTCTTTGATCAGTTTCTAGGAGCCCGAGTGTTCTCGAAGATTGATTTGAGATTCAGTTATCATCAGTTGCGCGTTAGACTATTAGATATACGTCTTACAACCTTTCGGAGCAGGTATGGTCTATACAAGTATTTGGTTATGTCGTTCGGTCTCACGAACACGCCGACAGTTTTCATGGCACTGATGAACCGAGTGTTCCATCCTTACTTGGATTCTTTCGTGGTAGTTTTCGTGGACGATATCTTGGTGTACTCTCACACTCGACATGACCATGTCATTCATCTTGAGATCGTATTAAGTACACTGAGAGAACATCAGTTATATGCTAAACTCTCAAAGTGCCACTTTTGGATGGACCAAATTCACTTCTTGGGTCATGTCATCTCAGAGACAGGAGTATCAGTAGACCCAGAGAAGGTGAGAGCGGTAGTTTCCTGAGAGCAGCCGAAGAATGTCTTTGAGGTATAAAGTTTTCTAGGGCTGACTGGTTACTACAGACGTTTTATTCAGGACTTTTCATGCTTAGCAGCACCACTGACGAGCCTGACTAAGAAGGGTGCGAAGTATATGTGAACAGATTCATGTGATTTAGCCTTTCAGGAGCTGAAAGGGAGATTGATATCAACACCGATACTGATTTTGCCGGAGCCGGGCAAGAGTTGCACCGTTTACTGCGATGCATCAGGTATCAGGCTGAGAGCAGTGCTTATACAGGGGGAAGGAGTCGTTGCATACGGGTTTCGGCAGCTGAGGCTACATGAGAGTAATTACCCGACGCACGATCTCGAGTTAGTCGCAGTTGTGCATGCTTTGCACTGTTGGAGACATTATCTTTTGGGAGAGCATTTTGTGGTATACACTGACCACAAAAGGCTCAAATATATCTTTACTCAACGAGATCTGAATTTGAGACAGCGAAGATGGGTTCAGTACCTTCAATCTTTTGACTTTGAGTTTGCCTACACGCCTGGGAAAGGCAACGCAGTGGCTGATGCGCTGAGCAGAAGAACTCAGATACAGGCAGTTCAGGAGGCCAGCAGTGAGTGACAGTTGATGACTCTGTTTTCTGAGATGCATTTGGAGGTGCACGACAAATAGGGGCAGACGTTTCTTTCTGCTATAGCTGTTACCTCTACTCTACTAGATCGAGTGCGAATGAGGCAACTATCAGATTTCGAAGGCTTAGTCCTACAGGAGAGTGTGTCAGGCGTGGACCCTATTCCTGGGTGGATCGTAGGCGAGGATGAGGTTTTGCATTTTCATGGACGTGTATGGGTGTCAGCAGACATATGCGAGGAGCTGTTGCGAGATTTTCATTCCTCAGTATGGGCAGTTCATCATGGTGCCACCAAGATGTATCGAGATTTACACCGTCAGTATTGGTGGCTAGGTATGAGGAGGGGTGTAGCTAATTTTGTTATGAGATGTTCCATCTGTCAGCAGGTGAAGGCGGAGCATCAGCGACCGACAGAGCTATTACAACAGTTACCCATTCTTGAGTGGAAGTGAAATGATGTCGTGATGGATTTCGTGACGGGTTTACCAAGGTTGCCCTGAGGAAATGATGTTGTATGGGTTGTTGTTGACATACTCATGAAGGTTTCACATTTCTTGCCGATCAAGAAGACCTTTAGTGTTGATGAGTTTGGAAGGTTGTACATCCGAGAGATTGTACGTTTACATGGGGTTCCGCACACTATCATTTCAGACAGGGATGCCCGGTTTACTTCTCATGTTTGCAGAGACTACAGAGGGTCTTGGGTACACAGGTACTTCTGAGTACAGCTTACCATCCCCAGACAGATGGCCAGTCCGACCATACGATTTAGGTTTTGGAGGATATGCTTCGAGCATGCGTCCTGGATTTCGGGGGCTCTTGGGAGAGACACATACCCCTGGTGGAGTTTGCCTATAACAATAGTTTTCAGGCAACGATTCAGATGACACCTCATGAGGCTTTGTACGGTAGGTCATGACGATCACCCCTATGTTGGCCGGAGGCAAGAGAGACAACTATGCTGAGACCTCGCCTTGTCCAGGAGACCACTGAGCAGGTGGAGTTGATTCGGAAGAGGATGACTACAACACAATCTCTCCATAAGTCTTATGCTGATCGACGGAGACGACCTTTGGAGTTCAAGGTAAGAGATCAAGTTTTCTTACGTGTCACACCGAGATTGGGACACAGGAGGATTAGGAGACAGAGGAAGCTTTCACCAAGATACGTCGGACCGTTTGAGGTTTTGGAGAGAGTCAGGCCGGTTGCCTATCGGTTGCAGTTAGCTCAGAGGTACCGGGCTATATACGACGTCTTTCATGTTTCTCAGTTACGACATTACTTTTCAGACCTGTCTCATGTTTTTCAACCTGAGGAGGTTTAGTTGGAGGTGGATGCATTCTTCGAGCAACACCCTGTTCGGATTGTGGATCGCAGCACGAAGGTTCTCCGTGGCCGGTCTGTTCCTCTAGTCGGGTGCTATGACAGCACGGGCGAGTGCAGGACGAGACTTGGGAGAGGGAGACTGACGTACGATCACAGTGGCCAGACTTGTTTGAAGCTTCTTCTTCACCACCCTTGGAAGGGCAATTTGGAGACGAATTGCTTTAAAGGGGGAAGTTTGTAAGAACCCAGATTTTCATTTCAGGTATGGATCTTTATTTAGGGTTGTTTTTGAGGAAAAAGGAAGAAAATTGAATTTTCTAAGTACACGCCGTGTACTTATGAGTACACGCCGTGTACCCGGGTACCGCGTACTGGCCGTGTAACGGCCGAGTACATGGCCGTGTGGTGACCTGAAAAACCGCTTAAGGTGGGGGCCGGTTAAGGTCAGTACACGACGTGTACATTTAATGAACACGCCATGTAGTTTTCTTTTTTATTTGATAAATCGGATCGGGGTCGCGTCTCATCCTCGGAAACATCTTCTTCCCTTGGTTCGTACGGGAAAACGACAGAAGGACCGAAGAACTCCGAACCCCTCTCGATTCTCTGTCCGACCTCCGATTGAGACGTTGTCGGGTGCGTTGGAATCCCACTGGTGAGTTCTCAATTCTTATAGAGCGTTTATTCCTGATTCCTCCTCTCTTGTGAGTTATTCAAGGTTGAATGTTTTTCACCTTTTTGTAGATCTATGCCGTTCTAGGCTGATTCAAGGGCCGACGTTCAAGAGTATTGATCGTACGACATCAAGGTAGGTGGTTTGTGCCTTTCGTTGATTGTCTTTGGATTATATATGCTAAAAGTGTCGTATACCCATGTTTGGGGTATTGCGTGTTTGGAATTAGACCCTGTTCATTACCTGTTATGGTTTGATTAATTGATAAAGGGTAGTTGCATATGTGTAAGGTTTGACACCTTGTTTATGGGACACCCCGCGGGTGCGTTTCCCTTGATTGAATTGTTATGGTCGTCTGGTCTAGAATGCCTGTTAGGCTTGCCTTGTTTTCCATGCCTTGTGTTGTTAGGATGGAGTTACTGATTGTTTGAGATGCCTGTGATATGCATTGTGGAAGTTTGACCAAGGAGAATTTGACTGTGAGAGCTTTCCGAGGCAGGGTCATTTTTGTATGAATTGTTGTTATGTTAGACCAGAGAAGTAGACCGTGAGAGCTACCCAGAGGGTCGTTATTAAATGAATCGTTGTTATGTTAATCAAGGGGTATTGATCGTGAGAGCTACCAGGTGATCGTTTATAATTCATTGATGCTATGTTGACCAAGGGGGTATTGACCGTGTGAGCTGCCCAGGTGGTCGTTTGTAAATGATTAATGCTATGTTAGACCAGAAGGGTTAGACCGTGAGAGCTACCCCCAGAGGGTTGTTATTAAATGTGTAGATGGTGGATTCCCCTTACCTCAATGTGAGGTGGGGATATTCTTTTATAGATGAGTAAATCTAATTACAAGGAGGGTAAGTCCAATGTGGGACTCAGAAATACCCATTTAAACTTAAATGGGGTCCAACACTCCCCCTCAAGCTGGACATGCCCAGATTGGATAGTCCCACAAAGAAAAAAAGACGACAAGACACAAAGACCATCTCATACTCCCCCTCAAGCTGGGCTATGGAGGCTGTGAATACCCAGCCTGGTAGTGAGAGACTCAAGGCGAGCTCCTGGGAGGCCTTTGGTGAAGAGATCGGCAAGCCGATCTGTCGTTGGGATATAACCAAAACTGATATGGTTCTGCTCCAGATGGTGGCGGAGAAAGTGACAGTCCACCTCGATATGCTTCGTCCGTTCATGGAAGACGGGATTCGAGGCAATCTTCGTGGCTGCTTGATTGTCACACCAGATATGAGCAGGAGTCTGTGCTGGGAAACCGAGCTCATGGAGGAGACGATGAAGCCAGAGGATCTCAGTAGTGACTGTGGCCATGGCTCGATACTCGGCCTCGACACTCGATCTGGAGACGACAGTCTGCTTCTTGCTGCGCCAAGAGATGAGATTACCGGCGAAGAATACGGCGAATCCCGAAGTAGATTTGCGGGTAGCGAGGCAACCTGCATAGTCCGCATCACAGAAGGCCTCAACATCCATGTGAGCATGATGTGAGTACTGAAGGCCACGTGCATGGTCTTTCTTGATGTATTTGACAATGCGGAGGACAACATCCCACTGAGATCGGGTTGGATGCTCCATGAAATGACTGACTTTGCCAACGGCGCAGGCAATGTCGGGGCGCGTCATGGTAAGGTAGTTAAGTTTACCTACCAGACGTCGATAGCTCTCGGGATAAGGAAATGGTTCCGAGTCGGTATGAAGAGAGCGTTCTCCAAGCTCAAGTGGAGTGTCCACTGCAGTGGCTGTGCTCAACCCGGCATCCTGCAAGATATCAAGAGCATACTTGCGCTGACAGAGAGAGATAGTGTCCACAGTCCAGGAGACCTCGATGCCAAGGAAGTAGGTGAGGGGACCAAGATCTTTGGTGTGAAAGTGCTGGTGAAGATGCGCCTTAAGGTTGGCGATGCCTCTGGAGTCGCTCTCTGTGATGATGATATCATCAACATATACCACAAGCAAGATACAACCGTGCGTCGTCGTACAGAAGAAGACTGTGTGATCTTTCATACTGTAAGAGAGGCCAAAGGCTGTGACGACAGTGCTGAAGCGGCCAAACCATGCTTGAGGAGACTGCTTGAGGTCGTAGAGGGATCGACGGAGACGACATACATGAGAGTCGGCACCAGAGGCAGAAAAGCCAGGGGGCTGCTGCAGGTAGACTTCTTCGTCAAGAAAACCATGGAGAAAAGCATTCTTGACATCCAGTTGATGAAGCGGCCAGTGATGATGAGCAGCTAGAGATATGAATAGGCGAACAGAGGTCATCTTTGCGACTGGAGAGAAGGTCTCAAAGTAGGCGATGCCATATGTCTGAGCAAATCCCTTTGCCACAAGCCGGGCTTTGAGGCGGCAAAGAGAGCCATCGGGATTGAGACGGATCGTATAAATCCATTTACAGCTGACCGCCTGTTTGCCTGCCGGTAATGGAACAAGATCCCATGTATGGTTGTCATCCAGAGCTTGCAATTCATCCCGCATTGCTGCTAGCCACCCAGGGTGAGATTTGGCTTCACCCACTGTTCGAGGAATCGACACGGTCTCCAGAGCTGACAGACCCCTGTATGAAGATACAAAGAGAGGAGTAGTCTGACACGAGCGAGTACCTTTCCGGAGCGCTACCGGCAAGTCCTCGGGAGCTGTGACAGGAGCATCGGACGAAGCGGGAACAATGTTGTCCTTGGCCTGGATGGGGGGTACAGTGGATGGACGACGAGAGTAGGTCTGTCCAAAGAGATGACCGGTAGGAGGAGACACCAGAGGCGGGTGAATCATGAGTGGAAGACAATCATCGATGGTAGTGTCTGGATGAGGAGAGGGTGGAGTGAAGGGAGAGCTCTCGACAAACGATACGTCGGCAGAGGTGATATACCGGCGTAGGTCGGGAGAGAAGCATCGGTACCCGCGCTGAGTGTGGGAATATCCGAGAAAAATACATCAAAGGGATTTAGGAGAAAGTTTAGAGAGATTGGGGCGAGTGTCCCGGACATAGCAGAGACATCCGAAGACGCGGAGTGGAAGGGAGTGAGGAGGAATAGAGGGGAACATGGTATGAAAAGGAGTCTCCCCCTGAAGGATGGAGGAGGGAAGACGATTGAAAAGGTAAGTAGCAGTGAGGATGACATCCCCCCAGAGGAGAAGAGGTACCTGGCGGTGGAAGAGGAGGGCACGAGCGGTTTCCAGAATATGCCGGTGTTTCTGCTCGGCCACCCCATTTTGCTGAGGGGTATCAAGACAGGAGGTTTGATGGATGATGTCGTGGGCCCGCAGAAAGTGCTGAAAGTGAGTGGATAAGTATTCCCGCCCATTGTCAGATCAGAGGCATTTCACAGGGATAGAAAACTGTGTCTGGATCTCATGGTAAAAGGTCTAAAAGGTGGAGAGAACCTCTGTCCGATCTCGAAGAAGGTAAAGCCATGTCATACGGGAATAATCATCAATGAAAGAAATGTAATATTTATACCCAGAATGATTCGAGGTGGCATAGGGACCCCATACATCAGAATGAACTAAATCAAAGGGTTTGGCGGCCCGTGTGTCAACTCGAGGAAAATATGATGTGCGATGGTGTTTCGCAAAACGACATGACTCACAAGGAAAAGATAAACGGGGACTAATATCGGGATAGAGCTGATGAAGAGCGGAGGCGGAGGGGTGACCCAACCGAGAATGGAGGTCAACGGCACGAGCTGGGACAGACGTGCAGGCGATGGAAGTCGGGCCATCGAACATGTACACCCCATCTCGAAGCTGGCCTCTACCAAGTTCCTGGTTCGTCGTCCGCTCCTGAAACAAAACAGAAGACGAGGTAAAGATAACATTACAATTGAGATCATTGGTCAACTTGCTGATGGAAAGCAGGTTAAATGGACTGCGGGGTACATGAGCCACCGAGGAGAGGTGAAGGGAGGAGGTGAGGGAACATGTACCAAAGCCGGCTATGGGGAGAGTGGACCCATCAGCAACAGTGATGGCTGAGGATCCAGTATATGGACGGTAGTTGGAGAGTATACCTGCATCCCCGGTGAGGTGGTCGGACGCACCTGAGTCAAGCATCCATGCAGGGGAAGGATGACTGACAAAAGCAGTGGGACTACCGGAATGGGCAAGAGATGCTGATGAAGAGCCCGACATGGAGGTGGTCCGATGATCGTGAATCAGCTGGATCTCAGCCAGGGAGGGATCCAAAGACGGTGGAAGAGCAGCAGGTGATGATACATCGCGGATCGCAGTCTGGCCCTGTCGGGGGTGTGAATCGGGACGACCATGAAGGACCCAGCAGCGGTCGACCAGGTGGCCGAGCTTGCCACAGTGCTGGCAGAGGGGGCGAGGTCGGCCGTCTCCATGGCCGCGTCCACGAGGGCCGGTAGGGCGGCCACCGCCACGTCCCAGAAGAGCAGTGTGATCAGGGATGAGGACGGGTGGTGCAAGGGCCCGATGAGCCTTCTGCAGGCGATGATAGACCTGTGGGATATCCAGCGTAGAAGGGCTGGCTAGCATCTCAGTGACCGTCGTGGCGTAGTCCGGGGCGAGGCCATTCAGGAGATTGAAAAGGCAGAGCTGGTCCTGTTGAGTCTGCGCTTCTGCCGGATTCTGAGGAACAGACCAAAGTTCTTGCAGTTCGTCTCGGAGACCCTTCCATTCCATGAAATAGTTTGGAAAGGTCCGATCCTGCTGTCGGATGTGGGATAGACGTTGTAGAACGTCGGAGACCCGAGCCAAGTTATTGGTCTCGGAGTACATGACAATCAAGGAATCTCATAGCTCTTTGACAGTGTTGGCAGTCCTGGTGACATCTTTCACCGATCGGTCCATGGAGTTGACCAGTAATGCGAAAATTTTGTTGTCCGCCAGTTGCCAAGAGTCGAATTTGGGGTCAGTGATGGCGGGTGGGGGATTCTCAAGATGGGAATGAAGTCCCATGCCGCATAGGGACATCAAGACCGTCTTCCGCCAGACGGAGAAATTTATGGCGTCCAGCCGGTCATCGACAAGCCGGGAGGAGGCGGTGATCAGGGACGGCAGAACTGAGGAAGCGTCCATGGAGGGCGGGCGCTGGATCTGGTTGCCGGGAGCCGCGCATTGGAAGGGAGGCGGCCTGGAGATGTCGCCGGAGGGAGTTGCGACGGGGGGTCGCGCTCAGGAGGAAACGTCGGGGCGAGGGGCTGGCGCTGGGCGAGGGCGCTGCTGGGCGAGGGCTCTGCTGGGGCGAGGGCGCTGCTGAAGCTAGGGCGCTGCTGGGTCTAGGGCGCGGGCGCTGGGCGAGTGCGCTGCTGGGGCAAGGGCGCCGCTGGGGCGCGGGCGCCGTTGGGGCTAGGGCGCGGGTGCCGGGCGAGGGCGCCACTGGGAGGAGGGCGACGCTGGGCGAGGGTGCGCCGTGGGAGGCCGTCGGAAGCCGGGGCCGGGAGCTGCGCCGGGAGCGGAGGCCGGGAAAACGCCGCTGGGGGAGGGCGTCGGGAGGGAAGCCGCTGGGCGAGAGGGCCGCCGGGAGAGGAGAGTCGCGCCTGGAGGGAGGGCCGCCGGGAGGGACTCCGTGCAGGAGAGGTGGCCGCCGGGAAGGGCAAGGCCAGAGGGGGGGGGGAGAGAGGCGGGGGCCGGACAGAACCGGGAATCCGCTGGGAGGGAGGGTCGGGATTAAGATCCCTCTGATACCATGTAGATGGTGAATTCCCCTTACCTCAATGTGAGGTGAGGATATTCTTTTATAGATGAGTAAATCTAATTACAAGGAGGGTAAGTCCGATGTGGGACTCAGAAATACCCATTTAAACTTAAATGGGGTCCAACAAAATGAATTGTTGTTATGTTAGACCAGGGGGATTAGACTGTGAGAACTTTCCCAAAAGGGTCGTTATTTGAATAATTGAATGATTGTGACGAGTCTGTCAAGCTAAAGCACAAGCTTGGACTCGGTCTTGTTTATTTAGATGGTCTTTTGAGACGTCTGTTGTTACTATTACACAGGAGATACAGAGCTTAGGCTAGATCTCAAGGTTTACATGATTCAACAGATGAATAATGAATGTTAAATGAATGTAATTGAAAACTGTAGGACTGTTTACTTTTGAATACTTCCTATTTTATTGCTTCATTTTTTCATATTACCTGCTATATATATTCACTGACAGTTAGGCATAAATCTTTTGGCGGTTGCCTACTGGGATTCGTCTCACACCCTGTCTGGGTCATGTTTTTGGACCCAAATAGATTATATGGTTGCAGGTATAGATAAGGGCAAGCGCCCTTCTTTATCAGGTACTTGATTGCTGTTGGAGCTGAAGTGCATGAGACCAAGCTGAGGCTTGCGATTCTGTTGGAGTTTACTGCTTTTCTGTACTTTGGTTTCAGTATTATATTTCCAGCATTGTGATTTGTTTGGCTGTTTTCCTAGACATATGTGACATGCATCATTTATATATATGCTCTAGTTGTTATATTACTATCAGTCTTCCGCTGTTTACTTTTGTTGTATGGTATTACTGCTTCTGCTGCTGTTTACTATTTGATTTCCGCTGTGTATATTCTACCAATGAGGGAATAGTTTCCCCATTATCACACCGTGGCCCTCGCTGCTAGTCGACAGTTTCTGGCGTTTGGAGAAGTGCGCTTGAGGTAATGTCGCCAACGGGGTTCGGGGCACCTTTGGGCGACACCCGGAACCGGGACCGCTGTGTATATTCTACCAATGAGGGAATAGTTTCCCCATTATCACACCGTGGCCCTCGCTGCTAGTCGACAGTTTCTGGCGTTTGGAGAAATGCGCTTGAGGTAATGTCACCAACGGGGTTCGGGGCACCTTTGGGCGACACCCGGAACCGGGACGTTACATCAGCAAATCTAAGTGCGCGAGTCATGACACGTATTAATGATAATCTTAAAGTCTAAGGACCATTACACACGCTCGCAGATAGGAATATCGGATGACACCAAAACATGCGAAATTCCTACTGGCGGGTCTGTTCTCATAATCTCCCGTCTTGAAAATTACTAAGTGCGAACTTCATGAGAAGAAGTCTCATTTGCTTATGAATACTCACACCTGACGGTCTGTATACTATGTGTTCCATCATAGTATGTCATCCAACCACAAAACTATATTTAAGAATATTGTCCCAACACTTCAAGGTTTTCATTATAGTGGAGAACTGCTATGACCTTATTAATGCAACAAATACTATAGGACATTATTACATTATAGTCATGCAGAACAATAAACAATATGTAATAAGATTTTTAATATTTAAATACATTAAATATTTATGTAATCAATGTACAAACAGTTGGTTCTATGACACCAACTCTAACACACATCACATCACAACCACATCACAACCACATCATATAACCAGGGTAGTAGGGTATTATGAACTTGGAGGACATTAACCTCTTGCCTTCCTACCATGCATAACCTCCACCACATATCACATCCTCATCACCCCTAGGTAATCTCCAACACCAACCCATATCATCATCGGGTAATCTCCAACACCAACCTGTATCATTACTGCTGCTGAAGGAAGAGTGGAGAAGAGAGGGTAGCCGACCATCCGTAACAACACCAACCTAGATGTTAGGGAAAACACGCGGAACCCCAAACCATTTAGGCGTTGGTAAGGTTATCTAACTCGGGTGGGGCGCGTATAGAATTAACATAAAATACATGATAGATAACACACAATACTCAACCTATGAGTTCACAGCAGCTGTACGAGTGTACACCGCAACACTACCATTACACCACACGACATCCGTCACAACTGCCACCATCACTAAATGCATCACACCACAAAACCACCACGCATAACCACACAATTCCATTTCCAATTAGAGGTTGCACCATTTTCCAGATTTTAACGAGTTTCCATGAACTCCCATTTACTAAGCCATTCTTCACATTTACACAACCCTTTCATTAATCGTTTAATTCATCTAGGCCAATTATCACACATCAATTCCAGTCTATTCTTATTCATTTACCAACCCATGATTTTTCATTTTCAGCATTACAATTTATTCCATGGCTAATCGGACAACTAACACAACAACACCACACATAACAGCTTGCCTATCTCACATCAACCACTGCCACCCTTTTTATCGGACCATACGCCACTAACTGGGTCGCAGGCCGTGCACCCCCAGCCCCTAACTCGGGTACTGGGCTCATTCGGGCCACTCTCTGGGGTACTCGTGACGCTCCTGATTGGCTGTTATGCCTAGGGTCTCCGGTTCGAATCGCGGGGGAGGCGTATTAAATCCCAGTAGGGCCCGGGGACAGTACTTTGCACCGGCCCAGAGAGTGGCCCAGATGAGCCCGGTACCCGAGTTAGGGGCTGGGGGTGCACGGCCTGCGACCCAGTTAGTGGCGTACGGTCCGATAAATACCAATGCCAAACTATCTTGCCACAACCCCAACCATCTCGCTGCAATAACCTCACATCACAACCACCGCACATCACCACCATCGCACAACCGCCCACATTGCATCCCATGCCAATCAACCATCGCACCACAACAACTGCACACTGCAACACATCTCGGCTTTCACAATTTAGATTCAACAAGGGCTTTATTTACTTTCCTTCATTACTCAACATGGGTATTCTCACACAAATTCCAGATTTCTATGGATAACCAAATTCATTAACCAGATATAAGTAATTAGCCATTCCATTCAGGGTGATATCAAGCAATCAACATAGAAGGGTCTCACATCATATCAACTACAACACAAACAAGACTCCCAAAAGCTGTGATTTTTAGCAATGACAACAAACATGTATAATCACATTAGCAATAACATCAAAAGCAGTAAAACATGTGATTTCTCCCGATTCCCATCAAATTTTAGTTAAGCCAATTTATTATATTCATTAAGCCGACCCTTACTATTTACCCAATGAAAGACAAAAACATGCAATCCCCACGCATGCACTTAAATAGAGAGAGAACGAGGATTCCTTACCTCAAAGGTGCTTTCTGAATCGCCAGGGCAAAGGAGAAACAACCGGAAGACCACAACTGCACAATGAAACCTCGAATCAACCTGAACCATATTAAGGGATCATAAAAAACGTAGCCCAAACACTCCCCGAACCAGAACAACATCACCTCTATGTACTCCCAAAGAGGAACTAGAGAAAACGAGGAAGAAAAAGGGATTTACTCATCGCGGATTGCCAATGACCAACCTTAGGAAGCCAAGGATCGAGGACACATTCACAGTGTGAAACCTAGATTCACATCGTGAGTTTTCGTGAGGCCCTCCAATTCAAGCCGCAAGGCCCTCCTTGTAACAACACTATGCTTGTAACCCACTTGAGCAAAAGTAGCAGGTCTTGGCTCAATAATAGCAACACCACCATATTTGCAACAAAAGAAAAATATAAGCTAAGTGTATATGGTGTAATTATCTCCAGTGAAAACGCTGTGCACGGAGGTGTGAAACCAAAAACATATACCAATACAAATGCAGTCCCACGCCCTTTAGAATGCATTGTATATGTGTGCACTGCTTGAGTAGAAATCTAGTATCCGCAGCAGCTGCCAGCTGCTTGTAGCTCCCGACTAAGATTGATTGAACTGCTCGTTTGCTCTTGCATTCTACCGTAGCATCAGCAACACCTGTTTTGAGTTGCTCGCTCAACTTGTTTGAAGCCACAACATCTTGCGCCCCACTTAACTCAGCCACTGGAAGTAATTTGACGCACTTAGAAAAATTAGAATTCAGATAGAGAATTATATCTTCAGACCGAACCAGTGTGGAATCAAATTGCCCTTCTTGGACGTTACTTTCCTGTCTAGACGGGCAACTCAAGTTCACTGCTGCTACATCAGTTGCTAAGGGTTTCCTTGGCCGGTTTCGTATGGGCACCCTGCCTCTGTTTCATCTCCGTCCCCTTGGAAACGTGCTCCACATTCTTGTGAACCTTCTATACACTTTTTGGTCTCCAACAACGACTCTTTCCTAGGTTTAGACACCCATGGTTGCATTCGTACAACCTGTGGAAGATTCCCTTGCATCGCACGAGTAGGTATTTGTTGCACTGCTACCTCGCCTAGCTCTGATGGGAAAACAGTAGCACTGCACTCTTGATTGGTCGACAGAACACCCGTACTGGCATCCCCTCCAGAAAAGAGGAGTAGAGCGCAAACCGGAAACTTAGCTGCTCCACAACACCAGTTTGCTGAAGCGCCCTCAAAATTAGGTGTGAACTCCTCCGACGCCTTCCCAAATTTCTCCAGTAGCGCCAGCTTAAATCGCTCCCATGTCGAACCCGAATTGTCTCACTGCCATGTTAGGAACCAATACAATGCCATGTCTTCCATGCATATATTTGTGTCAGCGGCAACTTCATATCCTCTGGCATTCGATTATTCAGAAAATATTTTTCTACCTTTGTTATCCATCCAAATGGATCTTCACCGGAGAAAGAAGGTACTACCACTCTCTTCAAAATACCTGTGAGTCCATCTTCCAAAGCCAGAACTTCTGAAATCGAATTACTGCCCAACTTAGCGCTGTCTTCAGCAAGTCTAACTCCTCTGGCAGAACAAGCCACGACGTCCTCACCTCGTCTTGCTAAACCTCAGTCAATTTGCGTCTCCAGGTCCTTCATTCTTTTGACCATGTGTTCCTCCATATCATGTAGCCGACGAAAGATCTTTTCCTCATTCAAACTCAATTGCCCTGAATCACGTGTTGTCCTTCTGCCTGTTCTTTAAGCATTTTTTCGAGGTTCTCCTGCACCACCTCGAGCATCCGCTCCATTTCCTGTTCTTTCTGCTGATATTTCTCCAACGTCGTCTCCAACGCAGCAACCTTGCTTTCCAGACACAATCATTCTGCCCCAGCCGACCGTAGCCTCTTGCTGCCACCCCTTCCCTGTTGCACACCCAGCTCCCCTAGAACGCCATGTTCAAGCTCCAGTAGACCTCCTTCCCTCTGTTTTCCACTCAGTCCTGCTCCTTCGTCAACCATTCATGGTCAAATCTGTCAGATCTGCTCATCCAGGTGCGATTCTCCAATTTTGATTACTCTGGTTCTGTTGAGTCAGCCCTCTGCGAGCTTGGTTAGACCCCACATGCCATCCTCAAGCGCGACACTTTTAGGCATGCGCCCCAGCGCCTCTCTCTACTCGTCCAGAGGGGCCAGACAGCAGCCAAAAGGTCCGATAGAGGGCGGATCTGGAAGCAGATGCAGATGCAGAGGACTCTGCCTCTGTCGGGCCTATCTGTTGCTGCCTGTTACTATGTGCACGTCTATGCACCACCACTGCTGATAATCAGCATTTTATTGGGTCCGCTATTCGGGCATCGTTTCACTCGGACTTTTCAGGACGGACAAGTTAAAAATTTTCAAACAAGAAACAACATCTGGAAGGCATGTCCAATGACATACAAATACTGTGACATTTCGGTGGAGAAGAGAAGTGGTCAGATAGGAAGGACAAAAAATGTTGTTTTAAGAATCATAAGCCTTATCTTTTATTTTTAAAGTATTTATTTATTGACTGTAATTATATGCTCGGAACAGTCTATATGACATTTTGCCAACATTTTATGATCATTGCAGCCTTACATGCTTTAACATGTGTTCTGGTGGGTATTAAACTTCTACCGTTCACATTTAGACAACAGTAAAAATGCGGGACTGTGAAAGCTTCACGGAAGCACTCTGCAGGCCCATGGGCATTATCCTACAAGTGATTAATTTGCTTATTAACTTGCCCCATTGTTGACGTTACATTCTGAATTTTTTTCTCTGCATTTACATAAATTTTTAATGCAGATTATTGCCGGGATTGTGGAGCATCGGATTGCTGATCAGTTTTCTTCTCAAACTCTACTCGTAAACATGTTATCCTTCATTGCACGAACAGTTAACTCATACTTTGGAACTCAGGTAACAACTACCCAGGGTCTGTCTCTTCCGCTTTCTCAATGATAGGTTAACATTCACCATGCTCTTTGTTCTTAGTAACTGTTACAAACAATCTCTTTTGTTGATTACTGTAGGTTGAGAAACCCCCTTACCTCCAAAGAGAGGTGGAGACCTTCTTTTATAGAATGAGAAGGCGGAATATATAACGGAGTATTCCGATGTGGGACTCGAGAATACCCATAAGAATAAAAAAGGGTTTAACACTCCCCCTCAAGCTGGACATGCCCAGCTTGGATATCGAGTCCCACAAAATAAAAATAAAGATGACATCATACAAGACCTAGACACACTCCCCCTCAAGCTGGGCGTCAAATGCTGTGGATCCCCAGCTTGGAACTGAGCGAGGCAAGGCGAGCACCGGGGAGGCCTTTGGTGAAGATGTCAGCAAGCTGGTCCGCCGTTGGAATGTGGCTAAAGCTAACATGATTGTGCTCCAGGTGGTGTCGAAGAAAGTGGCAGTCCACCTCAATATGTTTCGTTCGTTCATGGAAGACGGGATTCGAAGCAATTTTGGTGGCTGCCTGGTTATCACACCATATATGAGCAGATTTCTGCTGAGAAAAGCCACGCTCCTGGAGGAGTTGCCGAAGCCAAATGATCTCTGTAGTGACGGTGGCCATGGCCTGGTACTCAGACTCGGCACTGGAGCGGGAGACGGCCGTCTGTTTCTTGCTGCGCCAAGAGATGAGGTTGACTGCCAAGAATATGGCAAACCCAGAGGTAGAGCGCCGAGTAGCAAGGCAACCGGCATAATCAGCATCGCAAAAGGCCTCAATATGCGGATGAGGATGCTGGGAGTAGCGGAGACCACGGGCAGGATCTCGCTTGATGTACTTGGCGATGCGGATGACAGCATCCCAATGAGAGGTGGTCGGATGCTCCATAAATTGACTCACTTTGGCAACCGTACAAGAAATGTCGGGTCGAGTCATTGTAAGATAATTGAGTTTGCCCACCAACCGACGGTATCGCTCGGGATGTGGATACAGTGCTGAGGAGGCATAAAGAAACCGTTCCCCAGGCTCCGGAGGAGTGTCGACAGCAGTGACCTGAGTCAATCCAGCATCCTGCAAGATATCTAACGCATACTTCCGTTGGCAGAGGGAGATGGTGTCCGAAGAATAGGAAACCTCAATGCCTAGGAAGTAGGTGAGAGGCCCGAGATCCTTAGTGTGGAAGTGCTGGTGAAGATGGTCCTTGAGATGGGCGATACCCACAGAGTCCCTGCTGGTGATGATGATATCATCCACATACACGACCAATAAAATGCAGCCATGAGAGGTCGCCCTGTAGAACACAGTGTGGTCCTTCATGCTGCGAGAAAGCCCAAAGTTGGTGACGACCGTGCTGAAGCGGCCGAACCAAGCACGGGGAGACTGCTTGAGACCGTAAAGAGAGCGGCGGAGCCGGCAGACTTGAGATTCAGCGCCGGAGGCAGAAAACCCGGGGGGCTGCTGCAAATAAACCTCTTTCTCAAGGAAGCCATGGAGGAAGGCATTCTTGACATCCAGTTGATGAAGAGGCCATTGATGATGGGCGGCGAAAGAGATGAATAATCGGACGGAGGCCATCTTGGCAACTGGAGAGAAGGTATCAAAGTAATCAATACCGTAAGTCTGGGCAAAGCCTTTGGACACAAGACGGGCTTTGAGGCGATAAAGAGTGCCATCAGGATTTAGCCTGATTGTGTAAATCCATTTGCTTCCTACTGCCTGTTTGCCTACTGGAAGGGGGAAAAAATCCCAAGTATGATTTTCTTCCAGAGCCTGTAATTCATCCCGCATTGCAGCTAGCCACCTGGGGTGAGATTTGACATCACCAACCGTGCGAGGAATAGAAACTGTCTCCAGAGCAGACAGACCCCTGTAAGAAGATACAAAAAGAGGAGTACTCTGGCAGGTGCGTGTACCTTTCCGTAGGGCGATGGGCAAGTCCTCAGGTGGTGGAGCAGGAGCAGCTGTCGAAGCGGGAGCGTCGGTGTCATTGGCCGGGACGGGGGATAAAGGCAATGGGCGACGGGAGTAAACCTGACCAAAATGTGTGTCAACAGGGGTGGACACTGGTGGAGGGTGGATGATTAGAGGAAGACACTCATCTATGGCGGGGTCAGGATGAGGAGAGGGAAGGGAGAACGGAGAGTTCTCAACAAAGGTAACAACGACCGAGATGACATACCGCCGGAGGTCGGGGGAGAAGCAGCGATATCCGCGCTGAGTGCGGGAGTAGCCAAGAAAAATGCAGCGGAGAGATTTGGGAGCGAGTTTGGAGAGCCCTGGACGTGTGTCTCGAACGTAACAGAGGCATCCAAACCCGCAAAGGGGAAGAGAGTGAAGAGGGAGAGAGGAGAACAGAGCCCGAAAAGAAGTCTCCCCCTGAAGGATAGAGGAAGGAAGACGGTTTATCAGGTAGGTGGCGGTAAGAATGACATCGCCCCAAAAATGCAGTGGTACCTGTCGGTGGAAGAGGAGGGCACGAGCAGTTTCCAGAATATGTCTGTGTTTCCGCTCGACCACGCCATTCTGCTGGGGTGTATCAGGACAGGAGGTCTGATGAAGGATGCCTTTTGTCTGGAGAAACTGCCGAGGGAGTGGAGAGATACTCACGCCCATTATCCGAGCGAAGACATTTTACAGAGATGGAGAATTGGTTTTGAACTTCATTGTAAAAGTTTTGGAAGGTGGAAAACACTGCAGAGCGTTCACGAAGGAGGTAAAGCCTAGTCATTCGCGAATAATCATCGATGAAAGATATATAGTATTTATATCCCATATTACTCGAAACGGTACACGAACCCCAAACATCTGAATGAACCAGATCAAAAGGGTGTGAGGCCCGTGTATCCATGTGAGGAATGTATGTAGTGCGATGGTGTTTCGCAAAAGTACATGACTTACAATGAAAAGAAAGATGTCGACTGAAGTTCGGAAAAAGCTGATGAATGGTGGATGCAGGCGGATGTCCCAAGCGGGAATGAAGATCCAATGCTCGAGAAGAGGCAGACATGCAAGCGAGGGGTGCCGGGCCATCGAACATGTAAACCCCGTCCCGAAGCCGACCTCTACCAAGTTCCCGGTTCGTAGTCCGCTCCTAAAACACAACACCAGAAGAGGTAAATATGGTAGCACAGTTATAATCTTTTGTCAGCTTACTGATGGAAAGAAGATTAAAGGGACTGCGGGGCACGTGGGTCACAGAGGGTAGGTGTATCGATGGAGTCAGTGAGCATGCGCCGAAGCCCGCAATGGGGATAGTGGAGCCATCGACGACAGTGATGGCTGATGAACCGGCATAAGGGCAGTAAGAGGTCAACATACCAGCATCGCCGGTTAGGTGGTTTGAGGCACCAGAGTCTAGCATCCGGGCAGGGGAGCGACGACCGACAAAGGCAGCGGAGCGAACAGAATGGGCCACAGAAGCCGAGGATGGACCGGGTCCGACAGGGTCCCGTGGATCATGAGTCAGCCGGATGTCGGCCATAGACAGGTCCAGTGATGGGGGAAGGGTGAAGACTGTCGAGGACGCCTCCTAGACCGTGGTCTGTCCCTGCCGTGGGCGCTGGGATGGACGTCCATGCAGGACCCAACATCGGTCGATCGTGTGGCCAACCTTGCCACAATGTTGACAGAGGGGACGTGGACGACCCTCGACACGGCCACGTCCACGAGGACCGGAGGAGCGGCCACTGCTGTGACCGAGGAGAGCTGAGTGGTCAATAATGGGGGCGGGAAGAGGAAGAGTCCACTGCGCCTTGCTCAGCCGATGATAAACCTGAGGGATCTCCAACGTCGACGGGCTAGCGAGCAGTTCGGTTGCCGTGGTGACAAACTCCGGAGCGAGGCCGTTGAGAAGGGTGAAGATGCAGAGTTGGTCCCGCTGGGTCTGAGCCTCTGCCGGAGTTTGGGGAATGGGCCGCAACTCCTGCAACTCATCACGAAGCCCTTTCCATTCCATGAAGTAGGCGGTGAAGGACTGGTCCTGTTGTCGAACATGGGATAGACGCTGAAGTATTTCGAAAACCCGAGCCAGGTTGTTGGTCTCGGAATACATGATATTCAAGGAGTCCCAGAGTTCCTTGACTGTATTTGCCGTGCGGGTGACATTTTTGACCGAGCGTTCCATGGAATTGACCAGCAGAGCGAAGATCTTGCTGTCAGCAAGCTTCCACGAACGATATTTGGGGTCAGTTGAAGCTGGGGGATTATCCTCAAGGTGATGATCAAGGTCCATCCCGGTCAGGGACATCACCACAGTCTTCCGCCAGATGGAAAAATTTGTGGAGTCCAACCGGTCATCCACAAGGCGGGTGGAAGCAGTAATCATCTGAGGCAGAGGGGAGGAGTCGGCCATGGAGGCGTCGTGCAGCAGTCTGAGACGCAGTAGGGGGCAGCGCCGGAATTAGGGAAGTGTCGGGCGTGCCAGGAAGCTGAGCGCGCTGGGCGTAGGAGGAGCCGGGAGGAGCCAGGTGTGCCTGGACAGAGCTGGTCCGTCTGGAGGGAGTAGCCGGGGCCGGTTCGTGTGGACCGAGTCGCGGCTGGTCGGTAGTCGGGCACAAAGGAGGCCGCTGGGAGGGTTGCGCGTTCTGCGCGCAGAGGAGGGCGGGGCCGGTGGTCGAGGAAGCGGTGCAGGCAGGAGGGAGGGCCGCCAGGGACGCCGCGGGAGGTGTTGCGTGCACAGGAGGACCGCCGGAGAGGAGAGCCGTGCGTAGCGGGAGAGGCGCAGTGGACCGGTTCTGTCGCCGGGAGATGCGGGAGCCGGTGCGAGCAGTTGCGGGAGCCGAAACGACCGCCGGGGAAGGCGGAAGCCGTTGAGGAGGAGTGCGGTGCGTAGCGGGAGATGCGGGAGATACCGGGGCCGACGCGCGTAGCAAGGAGGAGTCGTCGGGAGCCGCGTTTGGAGCCGGGAGCCGGGGGCCGGGAGTCGTCGGGGGTGGCGTTGGGTGAGGGCGTCGGGTGGGGAGACGCGCCAGTAGGAGATGCAGGGGCGGGGGGGAGTCCGCCGGAGCAGCGCGAACGGAGGGCCGCCGAGCAGGATTTTAGGAGGGAGCCGCCGGGGAAGGGAGGCGCCGGGGAAGAGGGTGGCCACCAAGGGCAGAGGAGGGAGGCCTGTCGGGAAGGGCAAAGGCAGAGGGGAGAGAGGCGGGGCCGGACAGAGCTGGGTATCCGCATGGGAGGGAGGGTTCGGGATTAATTTCCCTCTGATACCATGTAGGTTGAGAAACCCCCTTACCTCCAAAGAGAGGTGGAGACCTTCTTTTATAGAATAAGAAGGTGGAATATACAACGGAGTATTCCGATGTGGGACTCGAGAATACCCATAAGAATAAAAAAGGGTTTAACAATTACAAAAATAATACCATGAACGGTGTGCTTGGTTCAATCAAATGGGAGGGGAGGGGAATAATTTTTGATTTTCATTTCTTGGTTTAGTTGGAATGGAAGATAATTGTTTTAACATTCCCTTGTTTGGGAAGAGATTGAGAAAAAATATTAAATATACATATATTTCAAATATAATTATTTTTTTCTATTTTAAAATATAAATAAAATAATTTAATGTTTATCAAGGTGTTTATAATTTATTTTTTTTTATGAAAAAATGTTAATTTTAAAAATGTTAAATTAGAATAAGTGCAGTGTAGTCCGAACATGATAGTATTACATTTCTTTCCTGGTGTAAACGATACATCAATACTTGCAAGTTTGAATTCGGTTCAATTTCTGTCTAGTTGTTTGAGTTCAAACTATTTAAGTTGTGCATGAGTTGAATTTGAATATTAAAACAACTTAATAAAGTAAAACGTGAGCTTAATCTAGTAGTTGATATTTTAATTAATAAATCAATGTTAATATATATTAATTATTGTCAAGTGTTTTTAATGCCATTATATATATTTTTTGTGATATATTTCTGTTTTTTTCTTACTTTCATAATCGAATTTAATTGTAGACTTAACTGGATTTAATTACATCAGCAGTTCCCTCTTAAAAATATCTTTTACCCTACCCTCCAAATCCTTCCAACCAAATGCTGTATCAAGCAAACATGTGCGCCCATGTGATTTTCTATGTATGAAAGAGAGACGCTTGAAGAGATTTTCTATTATATTTTTTTACTCTTTTAGTTGGGCTGCGACATAACTTTTAATAGAAGGTTCTGGACAAGTTTTCCTAACTGGTTTATTCTTTCTTAAATGCTGCAGCAATGGGTCGATCTGGCACGGTTTACCGGACTGCAAATTCAGAGGGTCGGAGCACCACCATCAAGTGATTCTGATTCTCCTAACCCTGCTGCTGTGGGCTGCAATGCCTCAGAAGATGCTTCTACTGATGAAGTGAAGAACTTGTGATTTTGGCCGACATAATTTGCAACAATTAGGTCACACTTCACTTCCCCTCTCTCTATTTAATGATCATATTTTGTTCTTTCTCTTGCTGTTCAGTGATCTTATCTTTCAACACCCCAGTTTTTTTAGATTAAAAATTATATGAACGTGTTGTTATTAAGATTGAGCACTAATTTCGAGGCTCCTAAATGATCACCTTTGGGGGGCTATCTTTGGGCAGCTTATTGTCACGACCCAATCATGGGGGTCTTGTCCCACGCTAGCAAGAACATCAAAGCTGTGGTTCATCTGGTTTGTCCCTATTGAAGAGATGAGAGTCGCTCTGACAATGTGGAGGATGGTGCGTGTCAGTCCTGACACCACTGGTTGGGAGTTGGGGCCACTCTCCTGATAAGTCCATGACAGGACGGAACTAGTGAACCTCACATCATATGAAGAGCTGGACGACTGAACCCCGCCCGCTTTAGAAGGGGCTGGGGTGCCGCACGGGCGAACCACTGTGCTGAGACGCTCAGCCCGTGACAAGTGGTATCAGAGGGAATGTGCCTCGTGGTGTGCGGAATGTTGCCGGTTGGACCTTGGTGGTGGGAGCGGAGTCCTGGGGTGTCATGGCAGAGGTGACACGACAGAGAAGGTCGCGCTCGTGAGATGTCAGAGGCTGAGACGCCACTATGAAGGGTGGGTTTCGTGGAGGTGGTTTTCGACTCTGAGAGAGGGTAGACCATGGTGGTTTGCGACCTAGAGAGTGGGTGGACCATTGATGCCAAAGACAAGGAAAGAGCATCCCTCTGGCCACGCTTAGCAGCCGGTTAGTTGGAAGCAGACCATTTCGCAGACACACAGAAGGTCACGATCCTGCATGCACGAGGGCGTGCATGGAATAGTGGTGGAAGAATGTCACGACCCAATTATGGGGGTTTTGTCCCACGCCAGCAAGAACATCAAGGTTGCGGTTCATCTGGTTTGTTCCTATCGAACAGATGAGAGTCGCCCCGACAATGTGTAGGATGGTGCGTGTCAGTCCTGACACCACTGGTTGGGAGTTGGGGTCACTCTCCTGATGAGTCCATGACAGGACGAAACCAGTGAACCTCGCATCATATGAAGAGTTAGACGGCTGAACCCCGCCCGCCTTGGAGGGGGCTGGGGTGCCGCATGGGCGAACCGTTGTGCTGAGACGCTCAGCTCATGACATTATGTTGTTGGACTACCAAGACTGAAACCGCACCCTCCACGTTGGAGGACATGTGAAAATCCCCCACTCCTCCATCCCCGTCACTGCTCTGTTCGTATAGCGCTGATTGCACCCAACAATGTTCAGCTCAACCCCCCTCCCCTATTCGTATAGCGCTGATTGCACCCAACAATGTTCAGCTCAACCCCCCCTGTTCAATGATCTTATTTTTAAACACCCCAATTTTTTTAGGTTAAAAATTATAAGAACGTGTTATTAAGATTGAGCACTAATTTCGAGGCTCCTAAAGGATCACCTTTGGGGGGCTATCTTTGGGCAGCTTATTGTCACAACCCAATCATGGGGGTCTTGTCCCACGCTAGCAAGAACATCAAGGCTGTGGTTCATCTGGTTTGTCCCTATTGAAGAGATGAGAGTTGCCCCGACAATGTGGAGGATGATGCGTGTCAGTTCTGACACCACTAGTTGGGAGTTGGGGCCACTCTCCTGATGAGTCCATGGCAGGATGAAACCAGTGAACCTCACATCATATTAAGAGCTGGACGGCTGAACCCCGCCCGCCTTGGAAGGGGCTGGGGTGCCGCACGGGCAAACCACTGTGCTGAGACGCTCAACCCGTGACAAGTGGTATTAGAGGGAATGTGCCTCGTGGTGTTGCGGAATGTTGCCGATTGGACCTTGGTGGTGGGAGTGGAGTCCTGGGGTGTCATGGCGGAGGTGACACGACAGAGAAGGTCGCGCTCGTGAGATGTCAGAGGCTGAGACGCCACTATGAAGGGTGAGTTTCGTGGAGGTGGTTTTCGACTCTGAGAGAGGGCGGACCACGGTGGTTTGCGACCTAGAGAGTGGGTGAACCATTGATGCCAAAGACAAGGAAAAAGCATCCCTCTGGCCACGCTTAGCAGCCAGTTAGTTGGAAGCAGACCATTTCGCAGACACACAGAATGCCACGATCCTGCATGCACGAGGGCGTGCATGGAGTAGTGGTGGAAGAATGTCACGACCCTATTATGGGGGTTTTGTCCTACGCCAGCAAGAACATCAAGGTTGAGGTTCATCTGGTTTGTTCCTATCGAAGAGATGAGAGTCGCATCGACAATGTGGAGGATGGTGCGTGTTAGTCCTGACACCACTGGTTGGGAGTTGGGACCACTCTCCTGATGAGTCCATGACAGGACGAAACCAGTGAACCTCGCATCATATGAAGAGCTGGACGGCTGAACCCCACCCGCCTTGGAGGGAGTTGGGGTGCCGCATGGGCGAACCGTTGTGCTGAGACGCTCAGCTCGTGACATTATGCTGCTGGACTACCAAGACTGAAACTGCACCCTCCACGTTGGAGGACATGCGAAAATCCCCCACTCCTCCATCCCCGCCACTGCTCTGTTCGTATAGCGCTGATTGCACCCAACAATGTTCACCTCAACCCCCCCTGTTCGTGTAGCGTTGATTGCACCCAACAATGTTCAGCTCAACCCCCCCCCCCCCCCCACAAGGACCTCAGCATGGCAATGGTGTCCATCCCCATCGTCCATCGCCACCCTCCCTCCTGCGCTTCACTTTTGGTTGAAGGGCAGCAGGATCTGTGCCACCAGCTTATTATTGAAGGCCAGGGTGCAGATGTCTGTGTGCATGAATGCTTGTGCTGACACAGTGGTGAAGATCTGAACCCTCGCTGTGCGCTCCTGCCACTGCACATAGCTGCTGAAGAAGTCCATGATGTGCTTCAGCTGGGTGTTGTAGGATGGCGACTGGGTTTGGCCCCTGCTGGCAGGTGTAGAACGAAGATGGAGAGTGGCGCTGGCGAGGCCAGACTGCTCAACTGGTTGATGGTGGCCAGTGCATCGTCCTGCCAGTGTATACAAGTGAGGGTGGGGAGGTCCATGTGATCCCGGGGCACATGCAGCATTTCCCGCCTCTGGTAGCTTGTGTACTGCCTAGCCAGATCATAGATGAGCCGCACCACTGATGGGATCACCATCACTGTGCTCAGGAATGAAATCACAGCTGTCGAATAGTTTCGCTCACTTGCTGTGATTTTAAATCAACAACTTGGCTGTTGGGACCGTAAATGATTGGCCCACCGGTGCAGTGATAATCACGAGATAAAATAAATTGCAAAATGCGAAAATAAAAGGGACACCAGATGTAATGTGGAAAACCCCCCAAATGAAAGGGGTAAAAAACCACAGACAAATAGAAGGATCACTATGGGGTAAAAGTGGGTACACACTCCCTCACTTATTACAAGGAGAAAACACTCGGAAATACTCTCTTGAATAAATGGGGAAACCGCCTCACTAAATACCGCTCAAATGGGATCTGCTGGTAGAGATGAGAACCGATAAAGAATGATCTTTGGAAGAGGGGAGAACCTCCTTTTATAGGCCTCCTCACCCCTTCCCACTGCCTTCTCCCGCTGGCTGATTTGGTGGGGGTTTGGCCACCAACCACCAACCCAGCCCATCCCCTTTGACAAAGTGGGGCGGCACCGTCCGTAGAGAAAAAAAACCGCCGACACATCTCCCACTTGGAGATTTGATTGAGAACCAATCACATCTCCACACATCCTTTCTATCTGCCAAGGCATGCTGCTCATGTATCTGCAAGGCCGCTCGAGGATCTGCAACATCTGAACTTATCAGAGTTAATCGCCTTCGTCAGGAAATCTGCCTGATTTTCTTTAGTGTGAATCTTGTGCATGTTCACACTTCCTCCACCACATCTCGGACAAAGTGATATTGTACCCCAATGTGCTTCGTCTTGGAATGAAAAGATGGACTCCTTGCAATGTGCAAGACGCTCTGACTGTCACAAAACAATGGAATCTGCTCCTATCTGTGCCCGAGCTCCTCTAACAACCTTCTCATCCAAATTGCCTCTTTGCAAGTCTGTGTAGCTGCCATGTACTCTGCCTCCGTCGTGGATAAAGCCACAACTGATTGTAAATTTTAAATTCAGCTCACAGCTCCTCCTGCAAGAGTAAACACATAACCAGTAGTGGATTTTCTCTGGTCAGAATCACCTGCAAAATCTGATTCAACATATCCTCTAACAGTGAAATCTGATCCTCAATAACATAATGCGGCATTTGAGGTCTCCGTTATGTATCTTAGGATCCTCTTCACCGTGCTCCAATGCTCCTGTCCTGGATTCGCCATGTACCGACTAACTGCTCCCAGTGCATGTGCAATGTCTGGTCTAGTATAAACCATAGCGAACATTAGACTACCCACTGCTGATGCATATGGTACTCGAGACATTTCTATCCTTTGCTTCACTGCTAGGACTCATCGTGGAGGATAACTTGAAATTAACGGGAAGGGGTAGAGATTGGCTTACAGTCTTGTATGTTGAAGCGTTTCAAGACTCTCTGTAAGTAACTCTTTTGTGATAGCCAAATCTTCCCATTATTTCTGTCTCGTTAAATCTGCATCCCAAGAATCTTGTTTGCTGGTCCCAAGTCCTTCATATCAAACTCTCTACGTCCACGGGAGAGGCAGATTTTCACTATGATTCGGGAGCACAGAAATTACAGAGGATTTCCAACATAAAACCCTAGCCCAAAAATGGGCTACATATGAAGAAGACGGTCTACTGTTCTGAATAGTAGTCCGCGTTGCAACAGTGATCGGCGGCTCACTTTGTCAAAAGTGCTACAGTGTCTGCCGGCTGGAAGTCAAAAGCGCTACAGTACTGTGCCTTCATCTCCTGGATCGGGCAACACCAATCCAACAAACTGTGCCTTCATCTCCTGGATCTGATCATTGTTGGGGTCTGCAACCAACACGTCATCCACATGCTACAGAAGAATGATGAAATCATTACCATCCGAACCCCTGAAATATGCACAAGGATCTGAATGAAGTATGTTATATCCAAGGCTCATGATATAGGAATCAAATCTCTTGTACCAACACCTCGGCGCCTGTTTGAGACCATATAGAGATTTGTTCAACCTGCAAACCAAGTTCTCTTTACCTTCTTCTGCAAAACCTTCTGGCTGGAGCATATAGATCTCTTCATCAAGATCACCATGGAGAAAAACAGTCTTCACATCCAGCTGCTCTAGATGTAAACTGTATATTGCACACATCGCAAGAACTAAACGAACAGTCGTCAGTCTAACAACAGGAGAAAATATTTCATTGAAATCAATACCTTCCTTCTAAGCAAATCCTTTGACCACCAATCTTGCACGATATCTTTCCACCTAGTCCTTTCCATCCCGCTTGATCTTAAAGACCCATTTGTTTCCGATAGCCTTCCTTCCATGAGGTAATGGAACAAGATCCTAAGTCTTGTTCTGGTGCAGGGCTTTGAGTTCCTCCTACATCGCCGCCATTCATGAGGATAAATATGGACTCTGGGTCGCCTCCACAAAAGAAGATGGCTCTCCATCCTCCGTCAATAAGCAATACGCAATATTGCTCTCGGTTACATAGTCTGAGTGCCATATTGGTGCTCTTTTCTCCTGAGTTGACCGTCGTGGTCCAGACTCAACCGGTACTGGATCATCGTACTCTGGTAATGCCTCAGAAGAAACTGGTTCTTCCTTGGATTTGTCCTCTACTTCGACTGTTGTAGTTTCTGTATTCTCCTTCTCCGTGTCTCAATCAGTTGTCATTTGCACCTTATCTTCTGCAAAAATGACATCTCTGCTGATGATAAATTTGCGGACAGTGGGGTCCCACAAACGATACCCCTTCACACCATCAGCGTACCCCAAGAAGATACATTTCCTGGATCTCGAATCCAACTTTGATCTTTCCTGGTCATTAAACATTGCATATACAGGACTTCCAAAAATATGTAATCGAGAATAGTCAGCGGGTTTACCAGTCCACATCTCTATTGGTGTCTTCAGATCAATCGCCATTGAAGAAGATCGATTGATCACATAACAGGCGGTATTCACTGCTTCTGTCCAAAAAGTTTTTGCAATTCCTGCAGTCTTCAACATTGCCCTTGTTCTATCTAATAGGGTTTTGTTCATCCGCTTTGCCACTCCATTTTGCTGAGGAGTGTATGCCACCGTGAACTGTCTCTTGATTCCTTCTTGTTGACAAAAAATATCAAACTCCTCGCTTGTATATTCTCTACCATTGTCAGTGCTCAGACACTTGATCTTCTTTCCAGAGTCAAGCTCCTTCCGTACTTTGAATGTTTTGAAGACTTCAAAAACATCTGACTTCCTCCTGATTGGGTACACCCAACATCTCCTAGAATAATCATCAATGAATGATACAAAGTATCTTGCTCCTCCCAGGGATATAACCGGTGCTTGCCAAACATTGGAATGGATCAACTCCAAGATCTACTGACTTCTTACTGTTGACGTCCCGAACTTTAACCTGTGTTGCTTGCTAAAAACACAATGCTCACAAAATGGTAAAGATACCTTTGTCAGCTCAGGCAACAACTTCTGATCCGCAAGAATCTTCAGGCCTCGTTCTGACATCTGACCAAGCTTCCGATGCCATAATGTCGTCAATGCTTCTGTCGAGCTAGTTGATGCAACAACTATCTCCGCCTTCTTGTACGTTTCACCCATAAGCACGTACGGGTTCTTTGAGATCTTCTCCGCCTTCATTACCATAAGTGCGCCCTTCACAATTCTCATCACCCCATTCTCGGTGCGAGTCTTGCATCCGATGTCATCAAATTGTCCCAAAGACAATATGTTCTTCAGGCCTTTCGCATGACATACTCCTTGGACGGTCCGTACTATGCCATCATGCATCTTCAGTTTGATGGTACTGACTCCAACGATCTTCAGAGTGTGATTATTCCCCATGTACACAAGGCCTTCCAGGATGGCTTCATATAGGTCAAACCATTCTCGTCGAGACGTCATGTGTCATGTTGCTCCTGAGTCGATAATCCATGCATCGTCGAGATGCTGCCTGCTTCAAGTAGTTGTTGTTGCTTCACTGACTAATATATCTCCTATTTCAGAAGTACTCGCCACATTCCCCTGAGAGCTATTTGAAGGTTCCGGGCACAGCGGAAGCGCGTTGGTGGGTTTGCCCAACTTTAATTTTAGCGTTAAACAACGTTCAAACCGAGATCCGTCACGATATAAAACGCCGGATCTTCGGAATAGAACGAAGAACGAAAAACGAAAGAGGGAATCCCGGAACCATAGAGATAAGATCATCATATGTTGGTTATAATTAATTTAATTAATTCATAAGAATTACCTTGGTGGAATTCTTCCTTCGTTGATATTTCCGATCACGATCCTGTGATCCGTCGTTGCGTCGTAGAATCCAAGTGTAGGATTCCTCTAGCGGTGATCCACACGTGTGCCACGTATCTCCAGACGTCGCCGAAGGGATCTTCGGGTGCTAGCGCGGAAGAACCTTCGCTTGAGATGTCCGCCTTCGATCGCCTTGGTCTCTCGGTCTTGAGAGCGTTCTTGGAGGAAGGAGTTCTTTCGGCCTTGAAAGAATTCTCCAGAATTGTTGTGCACAACGATTGGTACGAAAAGTGTTGGGGTTGTGAGGATATTTATAACCAGGTTTAAGGTTATAGAGTTATGACAATAAATAAACGCGTTACGCGTTTTATTTATTTCATTAACTCTTATTTAAAACCCCCATGTCGAATTATTAATTTTTTGACATGCGCCCACGCTGATTATAATTAATATCACAATAATGATATTATTTCCTCAAAATCCCGACTAGAAAAACTACACGCCGTGTAATAATTAATACACGGCGTGTATATTTAATATACACGGCGTGTACTTTTATTTTCCACTTTCCTTTATTTCCTTCTCCACATTTATTAGACCTTGATTAATGACTATTTATTTCTTAAATAAATGTAACTGCATTACTCGCTAATAAATATATTATTTCACCCACAATATATTCTCTCGAATAACCATTGTCGAAATAAATGCGATCAGACATCCTTAAATAATTATTAAACCACAGTCGGGAATAATCTTTATTTAACTTGTTAAATTAATATTTAACTGAGATACATGGACACACTTAGTATGTGACCCTCTAGGCCTCTTTCTCAATGGCATTAAGCGGAGCCTGCCTAAAGTCCAAGGTTAGCGTCTAGCAACACGCCAAGGCACCCATAGAGAAAGAAGTTAACGCCGCAATGACATGTCACCTCATACGAACGCTTACGGTGTAATATAATCCCTTTGTCACGATATCTCGAATCAAGCGGGTTGTATGCTAGTGTCATCAACCCACGTGCTCGGTTATTCTTTGACTTTCTGGAATTGAACTCGTCCATTTCTTACCATGGCCGTGAATTTATTTAGGCTATATCAATTTCATCAAAGAGTCTGAGATATTTACTTCCGTTATGGAACAGAAGGGACAAATCCTTTATCGCATTATCTATTAATGCGGTATTACTCGTGATGCACCCAATGTATCCTACCTCGCTGCGAACAGTGTGTCGTCACAGTTTTCATCAATACATCTAAGTGCGCGAGTTGTAATACCCATTAATAATAATCTTAAAGTCTAAGGACCAATACACACGTCCACAGATAGGAACATCCAATGACACTATGAAATGTGGATTTCCTACTGGTGGGTCTCGTTCTCATAATATCCTCCTGGATATTATCAAGGGCGCACACCATGAGAAGGTGCCTCAAAGTTTTATGAGTTCTCACCCCTAATGGCCTGTATTATTTGTGTCCCTCAAATAACATCATCCGGCTATAGAACATATATTCAAGAACAGTGTTATGACACTTCCGAGTTCTTATCATAGCAGGGATCCTTTATGACCCATTAATGCAACAGCTGTCCTTAGGACATTATCACATGCATTGTCACGCAGAAGAACAATCAAGATGTGATCAAACTTTTATTAATGAATAAAGTACAAAGTAGTTGGTTCTAGGCCACCAACTCCAACAGACTCCCACTTGAACTAGAGCCAACTGCTAACAACCTTTAACCCGCTAGCTCTCACATGATATTCATGCTTCTGCTGAGATAGGCCTTTAGTCATGGGGTCCGCCACGTTCTCTTCCGTGAACACTCTGCTCACTGCAACTTCACCACTTTGATAGAAATCTCTCAAGAGGTGATATTTCCGGAGTATGTGTTTTGTTCGTTGATGTGACCTTGGTTCTTTTGTAAGAGCCACCGCTGCAGTATTATCACAATACAATGTAATGAGATCTTTACTGCTAGGCACCACATCATGCTCCTGGACAAAGTTCCGAATCCAGACGGCTTCCTTGGCTACATCAGAAGCCGCTATATATTCGGACTCCGCTGTAGAATCGGCGACAACTAGCTGCTTTGAACTCTTCCAGCTCATAGCTCCTCCATTGAGACAAAAAACATATCCAGATTGCGACTTCAGATCATTCTGATCTGTCTGAAACCAGCATCAGCATACCCTCTGATGACAAGCTCCTCGTCTCCTCCATACACCAGGAACATATCCTTAGTTCTTCTCAGATACTTAAGGATAGTCTTAACAACAGTCCAATGCTGTTCTCCTGGATTTGCTTGATATCTGCCTACCATGCTCAATGCATAGACAACATCAAGCCTAGTACATAACATGACATACATGATGGATCCGATAACCGAAGCGTATGGGATCTTACACATTCTATCTTTCTCTTGTTGTGTCTAAGAACACATTTTCTTAGAAAGATGTAGGCCATGTGACACTGGAACCAATCCCCTCTTGGATTGTTCCATACTAAATCTCTTTAGTATCTGGTCAATATATGTACTCTGACTTAGTCCAAGCAGCCTCTTGGATTTATCACGAATGATCTTGATCCCTAGAATGTAGGCTGCTTCACCCAAGTCCTTCATGGAGAAACACTTGTTCAACCAGTCCTTAACTGACTGTAAGACTGGTACATCGTTTCCAATAAGCAATATGTCATCAACATATACTACTAGGATAACGATCGCATTCCCATTAAACCGTTTATAAACACATGGCTCACATTCGTTTTTAATGAACCCAAATTCCTTTATGGCTTCATCAAATCGAATGTTCCATGACCTGGATGCTTGCTTTAATCCATAAATGGATTTTTGCAACTTGCAAACCCGTTTGGCTTCACCTGGTGTCACAAACCCTTCTGGTTGTGTCATATAGACATCTTCCTGAAGGTTCCCATTAAGGAATGTTGTTTTGACATCCATCTGCCAAATCTCGTAGTCATGGTAAACTGCTATGACAAATATGATTCTTATGGATTTAAACATAACAACTGGCGAGAAGGTTTCATCATAGTCAATTCCTTGATGTTGTCTGAATCCTTTAGCCACTAGCCTTGCTTTATAGGTGCTAACTTGACCTTCCATGTCTAGCTTTCTCTTGAATACCCATTTGCATCCAACAGGCTTTACATCAACTGACTCATCGACCAGAACCTAGACTTGGTTCTGATACATGGAATCCATCTCAGAATTCATAGCTTCTAGCCATCTTGCAGCTTCTGAGCTTTCTACTGCTTCCTTGTAGGAGAGAGGTTCATCATTGTCCAACAATAATGATTCACCATCCTCGGTGACTAGGAAACCAAATCTCTCTGGTTCCCTTACCCCTCTTGAGCTCCTACGCAGTACTTGTGTTTCTGGAACCTCTTTCACGGGGACCTGTGGAACTTGTTCCTGTACCAACTCCTGTGTATCTTGAGCATCAACTTCGTCGAAGTCAATCTTGCTCCCACTATCCTTTTTGAGGATGTGCTCCCTCAAGAAAGACGGCTTGTCTGGCGACAGTCACTTTCTTGTCTTGAGGGTTATATAGGTAATATCCTTTGGTTTCCTTGGGGATATCCTATAAAGATACACCTCGTGCCCCGGGGTGCTAGTTTGTTGCCTGAGGCCTTAACAAACGCCTCGCATCCCCATACACGTGTGTGCGACAAAATGGGTTTTTTTCCATTCCATAGCTCGGAGGGAATTTCATTTGCCGCCTTAGTTGGTACTTGATTTAATGTGTATGCTGCAGTTTGTAATTCATATCCCTAAAAGGATAATGGAAGATCCGCATGACTCATCATCGATCTCACCATGTCCAACAAGGAGTGTGCGACAAAATGAGTTTTTTTCCATTCCATAGCTCGGAGGGAATTTCATTTGCCGCCTTAGTTGGTACTTGGTTTAATTTGTATGCTGCAGTTTGTAATTCATATCCCCAAAAGGATAATGGAAGATCCGCATGACTCATCATCGATCTCACCATGTCCAACAAGGTGCGGTTCCTCCTTTCACTAACACCATTCCACTGTGGTGTATAAGGAGTGAGCTGAGATAGAATCTCAGACTCCCGTAGAAGATCGATGAACTCTTGGTTCAAATATTCTCCACCTCGATCCGATCGAAGTTTCTTTATCTTCTTACCAAGCTGATTCTCTACTTCATTCTTGAATTCCTTAAATTTCTTTAAGGCCTCTGACTTATACCTCATTAAGTAGACATAGCCATATCTACTCAAATTTTCAGTAAAAGTAATGAAGTAAGAATATCCACCTCTAGCTTCTACTGGAAATGGTCCACACACATCCGTGTGTACCAATCCTAGAAGCTCTGTGGCCCTTTCACCTTGTCCACCAAAAGACGGCTTGGTCATTTTTCCTTGTAAACAAGAGTGACATCTATCAAGTGGTTTTAGCTCAGTAGAGTCTAAATAGCCATCTCTGCAGAGCTTTGTCAAGCGCTTCTCGTTTATATGACCGAGACGGTGATGCCACAACTGGGTGATGTATGAGTCATGTGAGTTTGTTTCGTTATCAATTGCCAACACTTGGTTTTCGTAATTTAATACATACAAACCATTATTTAAATGTGTCATACCATAACATACGTTCTTATAAAAGAGACAACCCTTATTTCCAAATTTGAAAACAAATCCATCTATATCCAAACAAGATACAAAAATTATGTTCTTGGTAACACTAGGCACATAATAACAGTTTTGTAAAACCAGAATCATCGCAGTCGGTAGTGAGAGGTGGTAATCGCCAATAGCCAACGCAGCCAGCCTTGCGCCATTGGCAGCCCGAAGATCCACCTCTCCTCTGGTAATCTTTCTAAATCTACTTGGTTCCTGCATTTGAATACAGATGTGAGCCCCACAAGCTGTATCTAATACCCAATGTGTAGAAATAGAAAGATTACACTCGATAACGAACGCACCTTTAGCGTCCCCACGCTTCTGGGTGCAGTTCCTCTTCCAGTGGCTTTGCTTGCCACATGCAAAACGCACCGCCTCCCGTTCCTTGCCCTGCCTCTGGATCTTCCCCTTCTTGGAGGGACGGTGCTCAGGGGCTTCAGACCGTTTATAAGTCTTTGACCCCTTTGCCTTGTCCTTCCTTTTCCTATTCACCACAAGGATTGCGGGTTTGTCACGCCCCATGTCCTTATCTACCTGGCGAATCAAGGTCAGAAGTTTCGATAGACTCTTCTCATTGTTGCTCATGTTGTAGTTGACAATAAAGCTAGAGAAGGTCTTGGGCAGTGATGATAGGATGAGATCTGTACGCAACTCATCCAGAAATTTAATCCCTAAGATGTCCAGGCGTTCAATGTAGCCAATAAGCTTGACTACATGAGGCCCAGCTGGCGCAAACTCTCCAAGCTTAGTTGTAAACAAAGCATTGAAGATCTCATATCTCTCATGTCTCGCCTTCTCTTGGTAGAGATCCTTAAGGTGAGACATCATGCTATACGCGTCCATGTTTTCATGTTGCTTCAAGAGCTCATTGGACATGGCCGATAGCATGAAACACTGAACATTTGTGGCATCATCCATGTGTTTCATATAGAGAGATAATTCCTCATCACTTGCCTCTTTCCCAGGTGCAACTGGAATAGGCTCTTCCAGCACATACAATTTCCTTTCGTGGCGAAGGATGACGCGTAAACGCCTTTGCCACTCTTAGAAATTGGTGCCGGTGAGAAGGTTTTTCTTCTCGAGTATGGTTCGCAATGATATGTTTGAAGTCATTTTCTTATCGTTTCTACAAATTAAGATGAGCAAATGTTTAATACTTTATTACAAAACTGAGACAAATAAATAAATTAATACTTATTAGTCTCCCATTATTTTATCGAAATCCAATAGCCATCACCATTGACTTCGGAATATTCTGTTGCCTGAATATTCTAGTGGCAATGATCCATATTGCCCTTCGCATTACCCCAACTAGGGTTGGTCAAGCAACTTGAAGGGTTTTAGGTAGGCATTCTAAATGCCAACTGCATTAACTCGCAGCTCCTTGATCCGCTGAGTGGACTCCCCAATCCTGAAATCCTTTTATTTTGGATTTCCTCAACCTTTGCCTCTTGGTCACACCAAGTCCTGCTGTGACAGTCAACCCTTGATGCGAACAAAGTCAAGTCAAGACAAAACCTTGAATTAGAATTCCCCGATAATTGAAAGCACCCCAACCAGGGTTGGTCAAACACTTTGAACCATGGTTCGATTCTAACCAAGATTATGAAAGGCTATACCGACTTAATACTTCTTTTGAGGGATTTTATCCTTATACGTAAATTGCCATTTTATTATCTTTGATTACATGCTTGTTAATATTAAGTGAGATATACTTAAGTGATTAACCATGTCTAAGATAATATTTTCGTATAAGCCGGTTTTATTTTAGTTCCATCTTGCATGCTCGTTTAATTCATTAATTATGTGATCTTGACAACACACCCACAATAAATAAACCATGCAACTGATAGAAATAAAATAAATGGTATGATCATGAGCTTTTTCTATTGGTTAGTTTATCTAGCGGTTGATAAACTAACCCAAGACCTAGGGGAGAAACACCTTGAACCTTTCGGGTTCGTGTTTACAGCTTTCCACCTGTCCACCTTTGTATCTCCTTGGATTGGTTTCACCTTGGCTCCTGACTTGAGCCGCCTCCACTAGCTTGGGAGCTCCATCCATTACATATGCATTTATCTCACACGCAGGTGAGGGGTAAAAAGAGGTTTTTACATAAAAGAGTCCTTGGGCGCGCAGACCCTACATATTAATGAGGAGAAGGCTCGCAGGTCAACAAATTTAATTTAAATAAATAAATTAAAGAAACTATTCACATACAAAGGTCTCGGTCTAGCTCATGATCATCCATACATGCAACGATATTTACGCATAAATAAAACTAGCATTTAATTCTTTAATCGTTCTTGTTTAAGATAAATCACACTCGAATCAATTAATTATCTTTAATTAATCAATCCTTTTATCTTAAATCATTTTTCTGAATTTCCTTGAGATTCTCATCCATCATAATTTTAAACAAATAAATTCATTTAAAATTATCCTTGTACGTAACTTGTACCTTGGAGGCAACCCGGTGAATTCCCATTTATTACGCAGATGTTAAATTAAACACATATATATAAAACACCTATCACGTGTTGTGCCTCAGCTTTACGCCTGCACCATGGTACACGTCTCAAGGGTTTGTATAATATAATAATAAATTTTAATAAATCTGCGTAATTTGGGTGGGTATACGGCGTGTAGTTCCGACTACACGGCGTGTACTTTTTCTTCACCGTCCATCCGAAGTACACGCCCGGGGACATGACGTGTTAATGTACTTCGGAAATTTTCGGAGTACACGGCGTGTGCAGTGGGACACGCGCTGTGTAGTTTCCGCATTACACGATTTCCAGCCGGGCAAGCCGTGTACGGGGTACACGGTCCAACCCTAACCCGAAGGGACTACGCGCCGTGTTCTGTTGGACCACACGGCGTGTAATCCGGAAACCGTGTGTCACCTGTTCCTGGTCAACACACGGTGTCATAAATGACTTAGATAGGATCAATACACGACCTGATTTGGCAGACCAGTCCGATGCATGAACCTAGACTACACGGCGTGTACTTCCGAATACACGCCGTGTATTCTGGTGTTGTACGACCAGAAACATTTGGCTCCTCCGGATGAGTTCCTTTATTTTATTTTAATCAAAAATTAAAAGAAAAAGTCGTTTCTGTATGGTGAACGAGAAACGATAGAGGAGGAACAGATCTCGAGATTCAGATTTAAAGAACGATTAACTTGAATTGAAACAACTAAATTATTTAATGCGTAGATCACCAACGAAAAACTAAATAATTATAATCAACGATATGACCGCTTTGATACCACTTGAAGGTTCCGGGCACAGCGGAAGCGCGTTGGTGGGTTTGCCCAACTTTAATTTTAGCGTTAAACAACGTTCAAACCGAGATTCGTCACGATATAAAACGCCGGATCTTCGGAATAGAACGAAGAACGAAAAACAAGAGGGAATCCCGGAACCATAGAGATAGGATCATCATATGTTGGTTATAATTAATTTAATTAATTCATAAGAATTACCTTGGTGGAATTCTTCCTTCGTTGATGTCTCCGGTCACGATCCTGTGATCCGTCATTGCGTCGTAGAATTCAAGTGTAGGATTCCTCTAGCGGTGATCCACACGTGTGCCACGTATCTCCAGACGTCGCCGAAGGGATCTCCGGGTGCTAGCGCGGAAGAACCTTCGCTTGAGATGTCCGCCTTCGATCGCCTTGGTCTCTCGGTCTTGAGAGCGTTCTTGGGGGAAGAAGTTCTTTCGGCCTTGAAAGAATTCTCCAGAATTGTTGTGCACAACGATTGGTACGAAAAGTGTTGGGGTTGTGAGGATATTTATAACCAGGTTTGAGGTTATAGAGTTATGACAATAAATAAACGCGTTACGCGTTTTATTTATTCATTGACTCTTATTTAAAACCCCCATGTCGAATTATTAATTCTTTGACATGCGTCCACGCTGATTATAATTAATTTCACAATAATGATATTATTTCCCCAAAGTCCCGACTAGAAAAACTATACGCCGTGTAATAATTAATACACGGCGTGTACTTGTTTTCCTTAAAACTACACGGCGTGTACTTTTATTTTCCACTTTCCTTTATTTTCTTCTCCACATTTATTAGACCTTGATTAATGACTATTTATTTCTTAAATAAATGTAACTGTATTACTCGCTAATAAATATATTATTTCACCCACAATATATTCTCTCGAATAACTAGTGTCGAAATAAATGCGATCAGACATTCTTAAATAATTATTAAACCACAGTCGGGAATAATCTTTATTTAACTTGTTAAATTAATATTTAACTGAGATACATGGACACACTTAGTGTGTGACCCTCTAGGCCTCTTTCTCAGTGGCATTAGGCGGAGCCTGCCTAAAGTCCAAGGTTAGCGTCTAGCAACACGCCAAGACACCCATAGAGAAAGAAGTTAACGCCGCAATGACGTGTCACCTCATACGAACGCTTACCGTGTAATATAATCCCTTTGTCACGATATCTCGAATCAAGCGGGTTGCATGCTAGTATCATCAACCCACGTGCTCGGTTATTCTTTGACTTTCTGGAATTGAACTCGCCCATTCCTTACCATGGCCATGGATTTATTTAGGCTATATCAATTCCATCAAAGAGCCTGAGATATTTACTTCTGTTATGGAACAGAAGGGACAAATCCTTTATCGCATTATCTATCAATGCGGTATTACTCGTGACGCACCCAACGTATCCTACCTCGCTGCGAACAGTGTGTCGTCACAGTTTTCGTCAATACATCTAAGTGCGCGAGTTGTAATACCCATTAATAATAATCTTAAAGTCTAAGGACCAATACACACGTCCGTAGATAGGAACATCCAATGACACTATGAAATGTGGATTTCCTACTGGTGGGTCTCGTTCTCATAATATCCTCCTGGATATTACCAAGGGCGCACACCATGAGAAGGTGCCTCAAAGTTTTATGAGTCCTCACCCCTAATGGCCTGTATTATTTGTGTCCCTCAAATAACATCATCCGGCTATAGAACATATATTCAAGAACAGTGTTATGGCACTTCTGGGTTCTCATCATAGCAGGGATCCGCTATGACCCATTAATGCAACAGCTGTCCTTAGGACATTATCACATGCATTGTCACGCAGAAGAAAATCAAGATGTGATAAGACTTTTATTAATGAATAAAGTACAAAGTAGCTGGTTCTAGGCCACCAACTCTAACACTCTTTTCACCACTCTTTTTATTCCAACAATCCTTGTTGACGTGCCCCTTCTTGCCACAATTGAAACATGTGACATTCTTCTTCTTACTCCTTGATTTGGACCTGTAATGATCTTGGCTCCCACTGGAACCACGCTCCATCATCCTTCCTCTCTCCATTGACAGAATCTCTGCTTGGTGCGAAGTTGTTTTTCTGTCTTCCTTGCTCTTGCGCCGACTTTCTTCTTCAAGAACCGCGACTGCAACATTATTAAAGAGCAACATATTCGTCAGGATATTGTTGGTGAGGTTGATAATGAGTTGGTCATACGAATCTGACAAACTCTGGAGTAGAATTTCTTTACGTTCAGTATCCACAATTTTATAGCCTAACGCCGTGAGCTGAGCGAACAGAGTATTGAGGTTGTTGATGTGGTCGGTCACCGATGATGACTCCGCCATCCGAAGAGTGTACACTTTTCTGTTCAGGAAAATTTTGTTGTGCAGTGACTTGACCTCGTATAACTTCGTTAGAGTATCTCATATTTCATTTGCCGTCTTTTTCTCTGCAATGCTCGATAGGACCCTGTCCGCCAAAGCCAAATGGATGTTGGCAATAGCATTCCTGTCCATATCGTTCCATTTCTCCTCCGTTACACCCGTCGGCTTTTCGCCAATTGCCAGTAGATAATTATCCTTCCGCAACACTGCCTGCATCTTCTTTTTTCACAACGAAAAATTATTCCCGTTGAATTTTTCGATCTTGAATTTCGCCGCCATTTGGACACGCTGTCAGTCCAGAACCTCCTCCGTTTTACAACGATGTATTTAATAATCTCAATAAATTTTTTCTGATGTGACAGATCAACCGGAGTTGCAATCACAGAGCATACTCAAATTTACGAGAATTATTAATATCTAAAAACGTAAATAGCGTCGGGTCAGAACTTTGCCTCTGATACCACTTGTTGGGACCGTAAATGATTGACTCACCGGTGCAGCGATAATCACGAGATAAAATAAAGTGCAAAATGCGGAAATAAAAGAAACACCGGATGTAACGTGGAAAAATCCTCAAATAGAAGGGGTAAAAAACCACGGACAAATAGAAGGATCACTATGGGGTAAAATTGAGTACACACTCCCCCACTTATTACAAGGAGAAAACACTCGGAAATATTCTCTCTTGAATAAATGGGGAAACCGCCTCACTAAATACCGCTCAAATGAGATCTGCTGGTGGAGATGAGAACCGATAAAGAATGATCTTTGGAAGAGGGGAGAGCCTCCTTTTATAGGCCTCCTCACCCCTTCCCACTGTCTTATCCCGCTGGCTGATTTGGTGGGGGTTTGGCCACCAACCACCAACCCAGCCCACCCCCTTTTACAAAGTGGGGGCGGCACCGTCCGTAGAGAAAAAAAAAACTGCCGACATTTGCTGCAGATCTATGTTATTATTATTAAGATCTCTTTGGGTTCTGGGTTTTGTACCTTCTTGGCGAGGAAGATGGTGTAGAGCCGAATTTTGATGGCTCCTTTGGCGGACAAGATGGGGCAGACCCACGAGGGTGTCTCTGTATGGAATCTTGTAGAGGTGAGCTGGGAGTCTGGTTACAGCCACTTTCATGGTGAAGTTGAGGACTATGGCAGCAAGGGCGGAGGCAAGGCACTGGGGCTTGAATTGGAGGCGCAACTGTATATTGAAGCCGGCATACATCATAAGCAGCAGCATGTGCATCCCCGTGACCAGCAGATCCACTTTAGCCAGTGCCAACCCCAGCAGTGGCCCCGCCTGCATCGCCAGGCCTAGCAGGAATGTGCCAAACCTGTACTCCTGCCCGGTCATGTCCGACGACATGGTCATGATGGCTGCCAGGCCCAGGATGAGGTGGATGTAAAGGCTGCACCACGGGCGTCCTCTTGGCGACAGCCCAGATGGCAGCCTGGCCTGTGGCCATGGTAACTAGGCGATGGAGAAGAGGGTGTACTGTGTGGTGATGCCGAGGCAGTAGGCGATGGAGGCAGAGGGGCAGAGGCAGCCGATGTCAGAGTTGAGGATCCGGAGGTTGATGAAGAGGGGGACAGTGACGGTGAACCGTGGCACGGGACAGAGTAGCCGCTGAGCTGCGACGACTCACCTGGGAGGTCACAGTGCTACCAGAAGCGGCCCACCTCCGTGGCAGGCTGCCAGTTGTCGACGGCGATGATGTCGATGACCAAGGCCGTTTGGCTGGATTTCCTGATGCTGCGCACAGCAGTCTTCATGGCGGTGAAGAAGATGAAGAGGAAGCGGGTTACGGCGGTGAGACCGTAGGCGATCTCGCCGGCATCATCACTGAGGATCACTTCGTCCGCCGCGGGGCTCCTCCTCACCAGTCCCTCGATGATCTCCACGTTTCAGATTCCGAATCAGAGGGCGGAGGCGTTTGAACAGGAGATAGAGGGTTGAATGTGTTGGAATTTTCAATCTAATAATTATTTTTTTGAGTTTACATATTAAAATAATTATATTATGGGGCCATCATTTTATTAAACCTAATAAAGTGACATGCATTTAGTGTCTTGATTGAAACATTTATTGGATATGGGTCATGAATGTATAGAAGACCGTTGCTAACTTAAATAAGGTTTATGAGGCTCTAATTTATTTTAGTATATAAAGGTGAATGAAGGGGTATGGTTTTGAGTTCCTTTGTCTATTCCATCTTCAGAGCAAACTCGAGAGACGACAGTTCTAAATTTGAAAACTCTTTGACTTAGAAAACTACAATTTGTCATGGATTCAGGTGCACATTTTTTTTTAATTTTGTTTTAATCCATCTTCTGCAGTAGAGATTTACATGAGATTCTTGGACTTGACAATTCTCATGTGATATGGAAAATTCTTAACAAATGACATTAGAGTGAGATCATGTCTAATTTGTAAATTTTATTTGGATTAAAATTATTTAATAAGGCTTACAATTTTCATTAATTATGTTGAAATCAGAAAGTATGAATATTTACCATTTCTGTTTTATGAAATCATGTGTCTTATTTATGTTGGCAATTTTATTTACAATTTCTATGAAGTGTCCTTTCTCCATGCATCTAAAAAAAAAAACGGAATTAGAAATGAAGTGTTGATTATTGATATAAATATCACTTTTCAATTTTTGCATGACATGAGAAATTATTTTTTTTGTAAAATTTCAATTTATGATATCTTGAATGAAAATTTAGTTTTGATTCGAGTTTAAATTTTGGTATTATCATTTGATATAACAATGTCTAATATTTTCGAATTAAATTGATTAAAGCAAAATGCCGTCAAAGTGATCTCTTTTGAACAGATTCGTTTATTTGAAATATTAGGTGTTTATGTTTATTATTTATGTGAATAATAATCGTCCCAAAGGAATGTTACTATTTGGCCAAATGATAAATGCATATACGGTGATAAACATGTTACAATTTTTAATTTTTCATGTGAATAATAAATCTGTCCAAAGAAAAGTTCATTATTTGACAAGACTAATGGCTGATATTTGATTGTTTCATCTTGAGTGAATTAATATTTTTGTCCAAAGATAAAATATTAAAGTTGTGTTAGTTATCATGTTTTGGGGCCTATCATTATTTGAACTCATGATTTGAAAGTTTAAGGATTGTGAGCACTGATTATAGTTTTATTGTTCTTTGTTCAACTTTTGTTATCGATATATCTATAAAGATTAATTCTATCTCAGTGCTTTATGATACATATTTCAGGAGTTGGAAAGAGAACTTTGTAGTATTCTGTTGCATGGACCTTTACCTTGTGTTAAGGATAGAACGTCGCTTGCTCCTACAAAAGAAAGTTCCATCAAGAATAAAAGAAATTTGATGTGGTATGAACGTTCTAATCGCATGAGTGTCTTGATCATGGAATGTGCAACTCCAGAAACATCTAGGAGTGCAATGTTGATAGTGGAGGTGTCTGAGTTTCTAAATACCCTTACGTTTTGCTAAAAGTGAAACATAAGCCATGGTAAGAGCACAAGAAACAGGATTCAGTAGTTACTTGTTACTTTTGCAAGAAAATTGGACACATGAATAAAGAGTGTTGTGGACTGGTTTGAGGCAGATGATCTAATTAAGTTTCATTAAGTTAAGAGCAAACTCAACAACCTCAAGAAGCAAATATAGAAAATCAAGATATTTCTAATGAATTCTCTATAAAAAAAAGTAGTTGCTCTTGAAGAGCAAACTCAACAGCCTCCGGAGTGAATGCCACTAAAGAGATCCACTAGAGAAAAGAAAAGTGTTATTTTAGATGATTACACCGTTTATCTCTAAGAACGTGAGTTTGACATAGGAGTGATGAAAGATGTTCCAATCAACTTTCATAAAGCCAAGCAATCTTATAATTCAGATCGTGGATTAGTGCCATGATTGATGAGATAAAGTCCATGAAAGATAATGATGTATATGATCTCTTCAAATTGCTTGAAGGTGTGAAACCTGGTTGCAAATTGATATTTAAGATTAAAAGGAATTCATAGGGAAATATTGAGAAATATGGCACTCATCTTGTAGCAAAGGGCTTTACTCAACAATAAGGTATTGATTATAAAGAGTATTTCTATTTGATTTCATCGAAAGACTCATTTAGAATCATTATAGCACTTGTGGCACATTTTGATATTGTGCTACATAAGATGTATGTTAAGATTGCATTTCTCAATGATGATATTGATGAAATGATTTATATGGTACAACCAGAAAACTTTGTATTAGGTGATCCAAAAGAAATCCATTTATGGGCTTAAGCAGGCTTCTCGTCAATGATATCATAAGTTTCATCAAAGTATCATTTTATTTGGCTTTGAAATGAATGTTGTTGTTAACTGTGTGCACCATAAGTTTAGTGGGAGTAAACATATTTTTCCGGTTTTACATGTCGATGACATACTGGTTGCTAGAAATGATATATGTTTATTGCATGAAACCAAGATATTTCTTTCAAATAAATTTGAAATGAAAGATCTCAGGGATGTAACTTTTGTGTTAGTTATGAAGATACAATGAGATCTCTCTTGTGGCGTGTTTGGTTTATCGCAAAAGGGATATATTGATAAGGTTTCTAGCAGATTTGGAATGAAAAGACTGTGAACCAGGAGATACCCCTATTTCTAAAGGAGACAAGTCCAGTCTCAATTAGTGTCCCAAAAACAAGTTTCAATAAAAGGAGATGAAAAAGATTTCTTATGCCATGTTAGTAGAGAGTTTGATGCATGCTCAAGTATGTACGCGTCCTGACATAACATATAATGACCCAACCTTAAACATTACACAATCTTGAGTTTTAAGTCAACAATTTATTTTCTTACATTTGAGGATCTTTACGGTTTAGAGTTTTAGAGAATTAGGTCATCACCTTTACATAAATGAATATTACATTACAAAGTGGACACTTTCTTTTAGTATCCATTTATCCCACAAAACAAAACTTTTATGACATAACAAATTTTCTTTTCATGATATACATTCACAATTTTTATCTTGACCTCATCCTTGTCCCTACTCTTTCTTAAAACTCTGTGAAAAATCTTTTAAAACGTGGGACAAGTACAAAAAGCTCAACAAGAGATATAAGAAAGAAAGAAACGTGTTAGCTCATGAATACATATATAAGATTTGTCTTTTTCAAAATTAAACTTTGGGCTCAAAATAAGCATTTTATTACACACGAAATCAACTTTTCCGCTCAAAACTTTTCATAAACAATTTTGAAGGCAAAATAAAACTCATAAAGGTTCATTTGCAATCCTAAAAAAACTTATGAAAACTTTTTCAAAAAAGTTTTACATTTACCTTTACGAAGTAGCATGTATTTTCCTTTAAACATAAGCTCACGAGTAATCACATGAAAGCATAACATAATGATCATGGTATCATATGATCATAAAACATATAAAATGTTGCAGCAACTCAAAACATGACATAAGCATAAGTCAAGACTAACTGGTAAGACAACATCACATGGTGGACATAATCCCATAGTGGATTAGGTTTACTCCCTAATCCTATACATAACGTCTAATGAGATAAAAACTTTACCCAATGCATTGAAGTGCTATATGGGCACATCCATCATAACATGTTCATGATTATGTGTGACACAAAAAAAAAATCAATCATAAGGCATAAACATAAAAATTATCCATGGAAAGGAAATATGTTGCATAATCTTGCCTCATATCATAATCAAGAGATTTCTTAAAGAAGACATTTGAGAAATGATCATAAGGCATCTATCACCTCGTTAAAGGAAGGGAAGATAAACTAGGTATATATGTGAGACATATATACACAATTTAGAAGCCTTCCATAACATTAAAGAGAAAGCGAGTTAGAGAGAGAATGATCATAACCCGAATAAAAGAGTGTCTTAGAGAGATCCCTTGCGCCCATAAGCAAAATATTTCCAGATATCAAAATATCTATTTCATTTAAAACCCTTTTTGAAAATACTTAGAACAAAGGGAAATATGGTTTTTCTTTGAAGAAAACAAGAAAGATTGTAAATAAAGAAAAATATCAAATAATGGTTGTGGTGGCGGGAAAAACCGTTGACGCCATATATGTTAAAATAAAACATTCATTTTGTCTTGTAAAAAAAGTCAAAATGTTCCATGTAAAACACGTAAAAAGATTCCTTTTGAAAACTTTTGAAAAAAAGTCAAAAGAGACATAAAATGTCCTTTATAATTCATTTATATTAATATAAATACATTAATAAAATAACTTTATGAACATGAACATGGAATAAAAAGATTTAGAAAAGAAATCTTTAAAACATTTAAAATCAGGTTTTTAAAGTAAAACATCCCTTACATAAAACCTTAAAAAAGTTCTTTTTTAAAAACATTGTAAAGAAAGTAAAATATGATAAAAAATGACCTTTAGTATCCGTTGATGCATAAATAAAAATTTTCTTGAAACATTTGGAAGAATATGAACATGGAAGAAGAAAGAGTTGGAAGGAAAACTTTAAAAGATGATTTTTTAAAGAAAATCTCTTACCTTGAGTCTCACTCGTCACATGCGTTACTTATCTCCTAGAATAATAAACTTATGTTAATTATTTGCTTTCTTAAAAATCCTTTTCAATTTTATTATTCCTTTTATTCCACTTATTACTATGTTATATACAATTACTTAATCAATTAAGTTCACATCGAATGTTTTGACGATATCCAACTCATATGTCCACTACTGAAAAAATGACCTATACCCACAGTTTTGGGAACCGTGGGCAACCGAGGTGTCGGGATAGGTCCCCAGCCTATACCCACGGTTTAAAACCGTGGGTAAATAATACAAAAAATGCAACAACAAGGATAGAACCCACGACCTGCATTTCAAATTTGGTATGCCTTACCACTCACACTACGTTACTTACATGTATATATATCTATATTCTGCTAAATATATTAATCGATGCCCGTATTAGAAAAAAAGCACCTCACGGGTTTCAATCCCACAACTTTGTCCTCATATTTCCAATGATAAACCAACCCAACAAACCCACTTATGTATAAACACATCTACATTTATTATAATATATTAATATCGTTCCCTGTATTAGAAAAAAAAAAGCGGCCAGTGAGATTCGATCCCATGACCAAAGAGAACATTAAATCACACCTAACCAACTCAACTATGAAACTTTTATATTTATACATTTGAATATACCTATATATATTAATCCAAACCGTGGGTATAGGAGGAAAAAATGTGGGTATAGGTTTTGCCGCCAAATATTTTTTGTGTCCCGCGAATTTTTTCCCCGCCATAACGCGGTGAAGCTATACCCACGGTATAAAACCATGGGTATAGGTCTTTAAAAAAAATCCTATACCCATGGTTTTGAAAAAACTGTGGGTATAGGTCTTCGAAAAAAAATCCTATACCCACGGTTTTGGAAAAACCGTGGGTATAAGTCTTGAAAAAAATTCCTATATCCACCATTTTGACCAAAAACATGGGTATAACTGTTTTTTCCCATGGTTTTTCAAAACTGTGGGTATAGGTTCCCATACTACACCTATACCCACAGTTTTCAAAAATTGTGGGTATAGGGGTGCCCTATACCCACAGTTTTGGGCAAAATCGTGGGTATAAGGCTATTTTCAGTAGTGGTCCAAAATGACTTCGGTAGGTTGACTATGGTCAAATAGAACATTATTCCATCATCTCCAAAAGATTAGGTTTTTACCCTTATCTCTTTTTTTAACCCACGTTAATCTTTTTTGACAATTATCGCGATAACGAAATTTTTTACTCTTTAGAGGTCAATATAGTTACTATAAAAGGACAATTGATCCATAAATGAACCATAGTTGATATTTTTTAATATATACCAACAACTTGGTCGAAGATATGATTTTTAGAAATTTTAAATATTTTAATAAAATATTATTTATTATAAAATAATATTAATGTCATTTTTAGAACTATTCATTTAATTTGACTTTGAAAACAACATGACAACAATGTAATTCGAATCTAATCCTTTCACACAACACCAATATATTATATTTATCTACAAAATTCATAAAACACAATAATTCATTCAATTTATATTACTTTGAATATTTTTAAAATCATTTATTTTATTTTTATATTAATTGAATAAATACCGTGTCAGTGTTTCATAAACATTTAAGGTAATTATTTCATTACTAAAAATTAGAAATAAATTACCATGATAAAAACAAATCATTTATCTTTTAAATGAAAATTTAGAATTGAACATAAGTTTTTTATCCCTGTCACAAAATATTATAGATATTAAATGTAAGAAAGTGACATTTTTGTCTTTATCTTTTACTTAAATATTATAAAGGTCAAAATCAAAGAAATATGCCGCCAAGTAGCCATATATTCTAGACTTGGATGAACACACTACAACAGAAATTGAATTTGGCGGCGGTTTTTTAGTGGTGGTTTTGGGAACCGCCACTAAAACCTTTTTTAAAATGGTTTTGCGGCGGTTTATAATAAACCGCCGCGAAACAATATTTTTTTTACACTGCCGACCCTTCCCCCCCACCCCGACCCCCCTTCTCACCCCGCGACCCCACTTCCCTCGGCCCCCCACTTCCCCCGTGACCTCGGCCCCCCGCGACCCCGACGACCCGACGACCCCGCTTCCCCCGCCCCCCCGTGACCCTGACGACCTATACGAACCCTAAGGTTTGAATTCTAGTAATTTTACCTCAATTCTTGTCTACTTATATTATGAATTATGAAGATTCATGGTTGATTTTCCATTCGATTCATTAAACATACACATAACCAATGTTTAATATGTTATCCTTGATAGAAAAACTTATTATCACTTTGTTATTATTTATGTTTAATCCCTGTCGACTATTTCAACAACTTAAGGTGTTCAATTGGAATCTCCCTAGGTATTGTGCATTCTTAGGTGACCAAACCACATTTTATGTGATTTTTTCTTGAATCTTAATTATAATGACTATAATGAATTTGATGAGAAGGGTGTCATGAGACCATATCACCCGTTTCTACATAAAAAAGGATACTCCCTTGTTAAACTATAATGCTGATAGATTATAAGGCCTACTTGACTATAATGAATTATGACACTTAGGTATGGAGTTCCTTATACTTTTAATACTCGATCATGGAGTCCATCAAATATGTGTTACTCAAGCATATCATCACTTATATGTGTGGTACTCGGGCATTGTGTCCCTTATACTTGTGACACCCGAGCATGGTGTCCCTAATACTTAGAATAATTAGTCATTGAATCCCTTATACTTGTAATACATGGTAATAACATCCCTAATTATAGTATTACTAAGGTCTGGAGTACCTCATACTTGTGATATATGGTCATGGAATCCCTTATACTTTTAAGACATTTGCATGGAATCCCCTACTACCATATGAGACTCTAGTGACTTTATAGGGATGCCTGAGTAATGCCTCAGGTCATGGATTGTTACTCACAAGTTGTAATCTTTTCTTTTCAGTAAAATGGAATGTTGTAGTGTTTCTCCCTTAGAAGCCAGAATTTCAATCCAAACAACATAAAACCAAAGTGTTCTTTCGTACTGTCATTTACTTTACTTTTTATAAATTTCTTTTGTGTGTTGAAGTGAATGGTATTGAATTCATTCTAACTTATTGTAGTGGTTTGGATGAATATAATTCTTCCAAGTTCCCGAATATAAAGTTTAGAGATAATTCCTTCTGGGATCTATTTCCACCTATGTGATTCTGATTATCTTATTATGTTGTCCTGGAGGATAATACCAACACCCCACATTTCATCTCCAAATTCCCAACATGATTCTACTATGAAACTCCAAACACCAAGCCCAAACACATCAACTATTGTTCAAATACCCTAGTTTGATCCCCAAACCACATCAGCCGCATCTTGAACGACATTTCTGATGTGGTCTCCACCTTACCACATCAATTTTTATGCAACAACACTAGTAAGTCCTTCTCTAGATGAATTATACCAAAGGCGCTCAATCCCACCCACCAATGCGCTATCATATCCTGACCACAATGCCTTAAAACTCAAGGAATAATAATAATGTTCAATGCCCACACCGAAGTCTGAATCTGACTCTTAGTTCAACTTCATCCCTCACGTGGTTCTTGCCACTCTAAGAAACAAACAATGAATTCATCCAAATCTAAGGCCCCGACCCCCCACGACCCCACGACCCCACGACCCCGGTGACCCCGCTTCCCCCGACCCCCCGTGACCCTGCGACCCCGGCGACCCTGCTTCCCCCAATCCCCCACGACCCTGGTTATCCCTCTATTTCCCTTGTTTCCAACATTGGTCATGTATCACATGGGATTTGGGGTTTTGGATCTATTTTCTCATTAGTATTACTGAGTTTACCTCATACTCATCCTCACCATATGATGTGAAACTACATATTGAACATCTTTACCACATGTAATTAAACATTACAATATATACCCCCATCTGATGACTTTAAACTATGTGATACCTTAGTCAATTCTTATGTGGAGGTGTCTTCCCTTATCTTGATTTTATTGTACCAAGTGGTGTGGTGTTTTGTATGTGTATTTATCCTATTTAATTTCCCCTATGGTGTTGTACTTATCATTTGTTATTCCCATTATGCTTATGTTAATTTTTGTTATCTAATATTATATTTTGATGGTATAAAGGATTTCAAAAGTCAAGGGTTGAAAATTTGGAGATTTGGGAGAAACATGATAGGAATACTGTTTAGCATAACTTTTAGTATTGACCATGTGTTAATTGAGTAATATGGTATTGTTGGTTCTATTGACGATTTTTATTATTTCAGCAGATTTTTCTTAACCATTCATTTCCATGAAAACCATTTGGATGAATGGACTATATTATAGATGTTTTCTCATACCTTATGAATGATTTTTATATCCACGTAGTTATTCAAAATTAACAACATGCTTTGGTTTTCATGGTAAAGTAGCTTCCATGTTGTTAACACACTGTTTCTCTTTACCAAAGAAACTTCCCCTATCCCAAACACTAGAGGGTTCATATCTAACTCAGGGGCTCATCTTTATTATATTATGTTTCTGTAATCTTACACTATTGTATATATGAATCTCTTTCTCTATTTAGTAATAACTATGTGTTTTTTTTATTATTGTGTAGGCACATTGTGATATACATGGATAAAAGCTGGATCACATTACCGAGGAACACACCTCAGTATGTTAAGGGTTTGAATGAGTTTTCAGATTTTGAAATTTCTAATCGATCTGTTGAAGGGAGAATAAGATGTTCATGTCCTAAATGTAAATTTAGAACATGGTTTAAGAGAGATGAAGTTTATGAACATTTAATACTAAAGCAATTCCCTGGTCAATATTTGTGTTGGATTTGGCATGGAGAATCAAACATTACAAAAAGATTTAGCACTGATGTTAATCCACAGAATGAGGTCCCAAGATTATCGAAAATGGAAAATGGAATGGAAAACCTCATAAATGATGCATTCGGCACTGCAAGACACCACTATCAACATCAAAACATATCAGAACAACCAGAAGAGGGTGCTACAAATTGCAACGTGACAAGTGATGTTTTTGAGACTGTAACACAAGCAGATCAAGATTGTAACATATCATTGGATCCTCCTCTTGATTCTGTGGATCCAAATGTAAGAGAAAACTTCAGTGAGGAAAATGCATTTCATGATTTAGTTGATGATGGAAATCAAGAGTTGTATAGTGGGTGTTTGAAATATTCAAAGCTTTCATTTCTGCTGAAGTTGTACCATATCAAATGTCTATGTGGAATTAAAAATAAGGCAATGTCCATGATATTGGAATTGATTCGTGATGCATTTCCTGAAGAAAAAATCTTAGAATCTTTTTATGATATGAAAATAGTTGTTAACAAGCTTGGTCTGAATTATACAAAAATACATGTGTGTCCCAATGATTGTATGCTTTATTGGGGAAAGGATTCAAGTAGAAAGAATTGCAAGAAATGTTCTTCTTCTAGATGGCAGTCAAAGGGTGATGTTGAAAGTATGAATGAACATAATTTCATGGAGAAGAAGAAAAGTAACACACCTGCAAAGGTTTTGCATTACTTTCCTTTGAAGCCTTGATTGCAAAGATTATTCATGTCATTGAAAACCGTCGAACACATGAAGTGGAATTCTATAGATAATAATAATGATGGGTTAATGAAACATCCAAGAGATTCCTAATCATGGAAGACATTTGATTCATTACATCTAGATTTCTCAGCTGATCCTAGGAATGTTTGATTGGGATTGGTTGCCGATGGATTCAACCCATTTGGGACTTTGAGTACCAGTTATAGCATTTGAACAGTTGTTTTGATCCCTTATAATCTGCCTCCGTGATTGTGTATGAAACAAACATCTTTTATCATTTCGATGATTATTCCTGGAAAACAAATGTCTGAAAATGATATTGATGTATACTTTCAGCCTTTGATTGACGAATTGCAGGAGTTATGGAGCAACGGTGTTGAGACATTTGATACTTCTTCTAAAACAATGTTCATAATGCATGATGCTTTAATGTGGACCATTAGTGACTTCCCTAGGCTTGAGAATTTATTTGGTTGGAACACATACACAGGTTTGACTTGTCCCGTTTGTAACATTAATTTTGAGCCCAAACGACTACCTCACAGTAGAAAATGGTGCTTCTTATGCCATCGAAGATTTCTCGATGCATCTCATAGATTTCGGCTGAACAGATCAAAATTTAATGGTTCCATTGATCGTAGACCACCTCCAAAGTTTTTAACTGGTTCTAAAATATTTACATAGTTTGAAAATGTTGAAACATAATTTGGGAAGGTTCATCATTTGAATGATAGCGGAAAACGGGTCCGAAGTGCATCGTCAAGTGAAACCAGAACGCAACAATGGAAGAAAAAAAAGTATATTCTTCAAACTTCAGTATTGGGAATTTAATTTGTTGCGGCACAATCTTGATGTGATGCATATTGAAAAGAATGTCTGTGATAATTTGATTTTCACATTACTTAATGAGCATGGAAATTCAAAGGATCATCTCAATGCTCGCAAAGACTTACAAGTAATGAACATAAAACATGATCTCTAGCCAGATGAGAATGAAAAGTATGCTCCGACCATTTTTGTAATGAAAAATAGGGATAAAGATACATTTTTTCGAATTTTAAAGAACGTGAAGGTATCTGATGGGTATTTGAGTAACATCTTGAGGTGTTTTGACTTGAAGAATCATAAGTTACATGGATTGAAAAGTCACGATTCACATATTTTGTTACAACAGTTACTACCATTGACATTACATACATTATTACCTGAAAAAGTTACTGCAGTTGTACTCCAATTCTGCACATTTTTTAGGCAATTATGTGAGAAATATCTATATCCATTTCAGCTTGACAACCTCCAAAAGAGGTTTGTATTGACCCTTTATGCAATGGAGATGATTTTTCCTCCATCGTTTTTTACTGTCATGATGCATTTAATTATGCATTTGGTTGAGGAAGCTAAATTAGGAGACCCTGTTCATTATCGATGGATGTATCCAATTGAGAGGTATTTTATTTATATTTTTTTTTCAGTTAAGTAAAAAAAATTGGCATTTAAATAAATGTTTAATATTATTATTTTATTTCACAGATATCTTGGGCATTTGAAAGCATACGTGAGAAATAAAGCTCAACCAGAAGGCTCTATTGCTGAAGGCTATTTGGCTGAGCAGTGTCTTACCTTTTGTTCCATATATTTGGATGATATTGAGACACAATTTAATTGAGTTGGACGTGTTGATGACACATCAACTCAATCTCAAATGCATCAGAAATCAAAAATATTTCCTGCTATTGGCCGATCAGTTGTGAGGACCTCAAATGTGACACTGACAAAATTGGAATTATTATAGGCACATAGATATGTGCTGCTGAATAGTGAAATTGCAGATCCATTTATTGAAGAGTTGAGGATACAAACAAAGATATGAATGAGAGGCCAAACATGAAATGAGAAAGATATAACGAAAGCCGTGAATAAAGAGCTTGTAGAATGGTTTGCACGACATGTAAGTTCATAAATATTTTAATAAATACGAGTATTAGTTTGACACATACATTTTGTAAATCTATTAAATTATATTTCTTTTTTCAGATCATGAATACTGATACTCGATCAGACTTGTCATAAGATTTGAAGTTTCTTTCTAGAGGTCCTATAAAACAAGTTCGAAAGTTTGACGCTTATAATGTGAATGACTTTAGATTTCGTACAATCGATTGAGAAGTGGGTTTGAAAACACAGAATAGTGGTATATTTACATTTTCTGAAGTGGGATACTATGGAAAGATGAATGATATTATTGAATTAAACTACCACATACATTTTTCTGTTGTTTTATTCAAATGAAAATGGGTCGATATTATCAGATGTGTTAAAAGATATTCCTTGAAATTTACTTCTCTGAACTTCTCTCGCTTGATGGATGTTGGTGATTGTGAACTGCATGATCCATATATCTTAGCATCACAAGAAAAAATGGTATATTATGTGAATGATGTTGTGGATGAAGGGTGGAGTGTAGTTGTTCACATAATACAAATAGATTTGTATGATATGGGTGATGAAGTGGAATATTTGACCTCTGAAATTAAATGTCATCAACAACAGGAAGCAGAATTATTTGTCCATCATGATATTGAAAATATTAGTCTAGTAAGGATGAATGAAGTGAGTGAAGCAATGGAGCAGGAAACCGACATTATTGAAGGGGAAAATGATTGTATGTACAATTATTTATTCATTCAGCAACCACTTGTTTCATTTTTGCAGTCATTCATTATCATTTTTATATATATTTTGTCTAGTACTGGGAATCTATTATCATTTTTATTTTTTTTTCTACATAATTTTTTTGAAATATATATTCTAAACTTAATTTTATTTGATTAAATGACAGGAATGACAAGGAGGAAGCGATACACTATTTCATCTAGTTCTGCGACAGATGACGATCCACCTGGCTCCCTCCCCATGGCATCTGAGGCACCAGCTGCCTACACCCCTACACCATCTCCCACTACACCATCTCTTACACCATCTGTGGGTGTCCCATTAGAGGCTGAGTCGTCGACTCCCCCTTCAGGCGCCTTAGTAGTGGGGCAGCGACATGCCCCTTCCAATTCATCACGAACATACTGGAGTGTCACTATCATAGGTATAAATTTTAATTAAATAATTTTATTGCATTTTTTTATACTAATTGTTTTCTCATTGAAGATGAAAAAATGCAACGGTGGAGAAAAACATAAAAAGTTCAGATGTTTGGAATATGAATGACAAGAAGATAGTGGTGCCATTTGATTCTTATGGGGTCCCTACAGATGACGCCGCGAGGTTACTTGGCTAGATTCTAGGCCAGCTGGTAGAGGATCCCATTTCCCTTCCTATTTCATATGATGATTGGAGACATATGCCTCTAAGATGAAAAAATGAACTTTTTGATTCTCAAATAAAGGTAATTTTATTACATTATGGTTTAATTGAATGTCATGTTACTAATATGTTCAAAATGAATTTATGTATACATATGTTCTTCCACTTTACAATTGCTGATGTGATAACATGGAAGTGGACGTTGAAAAATCTTGGTAAGAAATAGAAAGATTTTAAATGGAGATTGTGGTGTGATGTCAACGATACTTCGTTGACCGTACAAAAAATTTATGAGAAGCTACCCAGTGGGGTACCAAAAGAATAGTGGAAAGTTTTTGTTGAAAAACATCGTGATGAGAAGCGGATGGTATTGAAATATATATTATTATATTATCATCATTTTACATTTATACATGTATATGAAGAGGAGATGACATTGAATACATTACTGTTAAATTGAATTTTATTTATTTCAGGATCTCTCAAGACAGAATGCATCAAACTAGGCTAAGCAAGTCATCCCTCACACTGCGGTCTCAAAAAGATTTTCTAGAAGCCAAACGACACTGGTAATATTTTAATTATTTTAAATATTTATAATACAATATTATCTGTTTAATATATTGAATTGTTGATTTATCTTTGCTTAATGCAGTCACATAGTTTAGGGCACGAAGCATCCCGAACTGAACTGTGGTTGGATGTTAACAAAAAATCAGATGGAAGTTTTGTTAATGAGCCTGCCAAAGAAGTTGGGGTATGAAGTAAATTTTTTATTATAATAACTTATTATCAGTTTTTATTGTGTTAATATATATTGATATTTTATTTATAGGTAAAAATTAAAGAACTACGGGATGCCAATACTGGGCAGTCCTACTCAGTCTCCCAGGATGACCCGGTTGCTAAAGTCCTTGGGAAGGAGCATCCCGATAGAGTGCACGAGATGAGTTTCAGACCCATACCATCTGAGTTCTTTGGCATTCCACCAAGGATTTTAGCTGCATCTACTCCTCGTTATAGTTAGTCCATACCCGAATATGCTCAGAGGGATATTGCTTCTCTATGAACCACAGTTCAAGACCAGGGGGCTCAGATATCCGCTTTGCAGAAAGCGATGACTGATATACATCAGCAGATGAGAAGATATGCCCCCAGTGGTAGTGCATCGACTTGTGGTAAGCAAGTAAATCACAAAAAATAAAAATCATTTAGTTTTCAAACTTTCATTAGTTTTAAGTTTTAATATAAATATACAACAATATTTAATTTTCAATATAATGTTCTTACAAGTGACAATATAAAGTGGAGATGGAGGTGGAGAGGGTGATGATGCATCATTGGAACGTGAGTAGTTGTATTGTTGATGTGTTGAAAAAATATGGGAACAGTTGGTTTGTATATGTAACATGTGTGGTACATAGTTTCCACCAAACATTTTCATGTCCTAACATTTTCTTGGTTTCTCATGTTTCCTTTCATGCATTTTATTGATTTCTGATGTTTCCTTTTATGTCTTGATTTCTTGAGTGTGGTATACATCATTCCATTTAGGCCTGTGTTTGAATTAGCAGTCGAGATTTTGGATGACTAGGAGTTAAACCCACTGTTGATGTGTTGAACAAATTGGGTCATTTCATAGTGATCAAGGGGACAGTGTTGTGGACACTTTGGTGAGGAAGAATGTGTAGATAGTGAATCTTTATGCATTGTTAATATTTATCATATTCTGTTCATGATGATAAAATGTGGTCATACTCCATATAAAACCTAGGTTCCTCTTAATGGGAGATGGTATTAAACCGTATAAAACCGGGATTCATTATACGATGTGTATTGGATGATCTAAAAGTATTACACTATATAAAATTTGGATTCCTCTTATGATAATTATGATATGTTCAAAAACATTACCTCATATAAAACATGGAAGCATCACATTATATGAGATGAAAAAAAAACATTTTCTTCAAGACATGACATTAAACTTTATCCTTATCTCATTCATTCAAAATGTGATGCCTCATGATAATCATTATATTCCAAAATTCCCTCTATATATAGGATTACCCCTAGTTCCAATTTTGTTCTTATACTATACCATATTCTAGAACAACATGTGTCTTGATTCACACTCTCATGGGATACATAATAATGCTTAGACGTCCTTTTTCTGGGTCTAGATGTAAATTTATTAAGCCTTTGTCCCCATTGCTCCATTTACGGTCCACAGATTATAACCTTAAATAATGTTCAGTTCATATCAAAATGTTCATGTGGTACCTAGGACTACATTAACCCCTTATACATTGGTTTTTACCCATACCATGACACATAGATACCATGTAGAGAATCATCATCCTAGTCCATGAATCATGACGTTAAATTTTTCATCATGGTCTTGGTTGTATGATCTTACAATGTGTGCAATCATATTCAGGATTTCGTCATGGGTTGAAGGGCCTATTTTATCCTATAACCCCAGGTTTTATTCACCACAAAAACATTCTTGATTCCCCCACCTCACCAATATATACTATAACAGTTTATGTCAAGAGATCCCTAGTCCAAGAATTATGAAAATAAAATATACTCATATGTCCATCACATGGGTTTATTCATCCCTGGAGTTTTATCAAACATCTATTTCCACAAAATTCTAGAACTATGGGTGGATTGATTCCCATTTCCATGGGATATGTATTGATGCATATATCTTCTATCATTGAGCCTGGCTAATGATTCACCATATAATAATCTATTACATAAGGTGTCATTGCCCCAAAACACTCACATGAGCCTCTTTTTTAGCAATAATCTCCTTTCATTTATGTTGACACATTAGTGGGCCAAGATGCTCTCATTTCCTGATATGAGGAAGTAAATAATGGGTATATAGATGAAAAATACCTTCTAAAATCCTAATAAGATGAATTTAAACTATATCATTACCCCGTGTAAAATATATATACTTATTAATGATAGATAATTTAACCCCATAAAAAATTAATATGTCTCTTAAAGAGAGATAATTTCACCTCTTATAAATTCTAGATACCTAATATTATAATATGTAATTATTCAATATCATCATCCAAGAAGGTAAACCCTTCTAGCATTGGTATCCTATGACACCGTGAATCATAAAAACATGTGGATTGATTCCAATAATCACGATATAAGTAGTTATATATAAATATTTAATCCAGGGCACAACCCTATCACCGAATCATTATATGTTTCTCCCTTTCCTATCTACTTTGGTTAAAGCTTGGAGACCTTTAACTCAAAACTATTCCTATATTTGGAGCTCTAGGAATTTAAACTAGTTGTAGTCATAGTCCATGTTGTATGATTTTAAACATCAAATCCCAATGTACTCAGGAAACAATGTTAATTAACAACCATACCCTATTAAATGAAATAAGGATGCCTCATCCGATAAGTGTGGGATGATTATAAAAATAATTACCATATATAAAACTAAAATTCCTCATATGATAAGTATGAAATGAACCACACATTACCCGTATAAAACTTGTATTTTTCCGAATATGTGATGATATGATATCCTTGCTAGAGATGAAATCACTCCACCGAAAATAGTCTCTTACCATGTCACGTGTCAAAACTATGTTTGTCTTGATGCCCATTATGAGGAGACACATATTGATGCATGTATATTTCATCTCAGTCCCACCCCTACCAGCAACTCATCATGGGGACGTTTCCCTCTGGTCCAGGCTTGAATCTTGTCAACCCACATGTTTAAATAGAACATTTGAGCACATGAGGAAATATCTCCCATGGAACCTAATATTCTATATGGTACATCCCCACATACACTTGTGCGGTTCACACATTCTAATATTTGGATAATCCTCACCCTACCAATGTGAAAAGGATCTCTAATGAAATGATTCATGGACATAGTGTCTTACATACCATATCAGACTCATTCAATGAAGTACATTTACTAATAAAAATCGGATCTCATGCTTTGATCTCCATGAATAGTAGATCATGATATTTTTCATCCTATCCTCAACCAGCTCAGGTATCCTATGTTTCAAACATGGTCAATAATAATTCTATTTCTGTCGATTACTCTAATTTCACTTCCCAGTTCTCAAAATTTGTAATTGTCATCATGATATTTTTCAGGTTACTTCTTCCCCTCATTGGGTTCACACCTATAATCAATTATAACTATATAAATATCCTTGATTCTTGAATCAATCATGGCTCAGCAGGGCTTAGGGGTTGGGAGGAAGTCCACCTCAAGCATGGTTGAGTTGCATGATCACCACATGGCCCTAATTCTATAACCTTAAATGAGTATTCCATGTACATGAATCACTAATCTAAACTAATTTTAAATCAACCTTAGAATGTGTTGTGTGGTTTTGTACCCATTCTCTATCAATTCAGGTCATGTTTTTTACTCCTCCTCACTACACATATCCATTTATGATGTTCCATTATATTTTCCAAGAATCACGACCACAATTTTTTTACTAGTTGTCTCCATTATTTTTTAAATTTTGTGTGCATTAATCTGTTAGGCTATTAGTATTTCTGGTTTGATTTGTTTTTCAGGGCAGTGGTGCAGTGGAAGCAGAACAACTATTTTTTTCTGGTCAACTTTTCATGGCGGTTTTAACCGCCAATAAAGTATACTGGTAAGACATTAGCGGCAGTTAAAACCGCCAATAAACTTACATTGGCTTACATTTAGTGGTAGTTTTAACCGCCGCTACAGTGTCGTATCACCCACATGCATTCCGCGGCGGTTTTCGTGACTTTAGGGGCGGTTTTACGGCCGCTGGATTTTATTTTATTCACGGTGGTTATAACCGCTGTGGATAAAATAAAATCCAGGGCTCGTAAAAACCGCCGCTAAAATCAGTAAAACCACCATGAAATGAGGCAGCTACGACGATTCCCTTAAACCTCCACTAAATGGAAATAACTGTTGCTAATAGATTGATGGCGCCCAATTTAGCGGCGGTTTCTGTAAACCATCTCCCAACCATATAGCGGCGGTTTAAACCACCACTATACGCAAAAATAACCACCACTAATAGGCAGTTTTCTTGTAGTGACATGACCAAACTCCACTCATCCAATAAGATAAAGACAAGTGTTAGTGTCAATTTTTAGTCCATATCATATTATTTTTAACCTTAATTATCCGATTTACTCTTACCACGGTGATAATTATTTACTATAGTTATTATTCATAATGACTAAAAATAAAAGGGTCTTATTTATCAAATTTGGACCTCCAGATTATAAATATGAAATCCATTTTTCAAGATTTAATTAACTGAAGTGGTAGAATTTAATTTAAAATTATACCCGCAAGACGTGACGAAAAATGGTTTTTCAGAAAAACTCATTTTTAAGTATAAAATAATTTTACACTACGTCCAAGTATAAAATTAATTATAAAGACCATAATTAGATTATGTTTAATAAAAAGGAACTAATTAAATTTTAAAACTAATCCAAAATAGAATTTGACTTTTTAAATACTTGAAAAGAAAATATAGTTTAAAAAAAAATCAGTATTTTCACTATTTATTAAAAAATAAAACTTTTTAGAAAAATCTTAAAATTTCAACATAAGATAATTTTGATATCCTAATTTCAAAAATGACATCCTTTTTATTAAATAAAATTTCTAAAAATTCCAAAAAATAATTATAATATTTTCTCACAAAAATCATAAAACAAATAATTCTTTTCACATCTGCCAATTTAACAGCTACGTTATGATGATCATATTTAAATAATAGTATTTTATGGTATATTTAGGCTTAGTGTTTCATGTCATATTCTTTATCAAACATATTTTTTTTTTAAAATCACAGGGTGTTACATAGTATACATTATTGGGATGTTAGGCAGATACTTGAGTAACCCCGAAATGGATCACTAGAGGGAAACCAAAAGGGTTATGTGATACTCACAAAGAACAAAAGATTTCATGATCACATTTTATATAGGAGCATTTCATAGAAGTTTTCCATACAGACACTCATAGCCCGACAACTGAGTTTATAGCTTGATATACGACATCTATTCATGGAATATGGCTGCGTAATTTTATCACTGGGTTGTGAATTGTGGATGGTATTGAAATTCCTTTAAATATATTTTATGATAATAAATTAGATGTGCTATGTTCCAATAACAAAAAAGCTCCAAAAAGTTGATGAACATCGACAATAATTTTCTTGTTAAAGAAAGTGTTCAGAGTGGCTTGGTGTGTAGAGCATATGGAGACAAATTCCATGTTACACCCCAAATTTTAAGTTTATTTTTATTTTAATATTTCTTGTCCTTGGGTTCTCTTGTCAAGACTTGAGTTGAGCGCGATTCTAAATTTTTTGTCGTTTAATATTTTTATTGGGCTTCAGACCCGTGCGCGGTCACCGCGCGGTTGGCGGTAGCTACGCAGTCCGCCCAGGAGTTGGGAAATTGCTCGTTATTCTTACTATTATTATTATTGTATTTATTGTATTATTATTATTATTAATTTCATAATTATTATTTTTATTGTTATTAATTTTTATTTGTATTATTATTATTTTTACTATTATTAATTTTTATTTGTATTATTATTATTTTTACTATTTTTACTATTATTTTTATAATTATTATTTTTATTGTTATTAATTTTTATTTGTATTATTATTATTATTGTAATAATAATATTATTATAAGAATGAAAAAAAACTAAACCTAACCCTAATCTACCCGCAACCGGCGCCCCCCCTTTCCTCTCTCCTCCTACCCGTGATGTTCCCCTCTTTTCCCTTTCCTCCCCGCGAACCGCTACCCCCGCCTCCCCCTGGTTCCCTCTTGCTCCTGACCGCCTCAGCCATCACCCTAGTCGGCCTCTCCCGGTCCAACTCCGCACTCCCCTCTTCCTCGCCCAGCATCCGACGCCAGCTGCTCTCCCTTGCACCAGCTCCACGATCCAACCTCGCCACCCGCGATCCAGCCTCTCCACTCACCCCAGCCACCTCCCTCGCCCCTTGCAGTCCACCACGCGCAACCACCTTGGCCTCCTATACTCCCAGCCGCTCCCCTTTCCTCCCCCGGTTCGTCCCGACCTCGCCTCTCGACCCCATCCCGCACCCGTCCTCCCTCATTCCAGCCCTCCGTACCGCTGGCCAGGCTGCGCCCTCGACCCCTAGCACTGGCCTCCCCTCCTCCCATCCCATCTACACTTTCCAACAGCCCAAATCCCCCCCTGTGTGTGCGGTTTTAGATGACCTGACCCCCTGCTCTCTTTGTTTCAGCCAGTAACACAACTGAACCCCCTATGCGGTGCCTCTTCCTTGCTCTGGTGTGGCCACGTCCCCCCTTGCCGACAACCGTTTCCTCCACCGATATATTTACTAATTTTTTTTCATTCATTTCATACATGGTGCTTTTATTTGTTTTGGTTGAAACTCTAACACCACAGTCATGTTTTGTGCGTTTTTCACATTGTTTAGCATGTGCGGTTGGTCCGCAGGGGATTGTTTTACCTACCGTCAGAGTTTTGTCACGTCCGCTCTTGGTTTGAGGTTGGTGTTTTCTGAATTTTTTCTTTCCCAAACGATCTACGACAATTGTGTGTTTCAAATTAATTTTCAAATACCATTCACACCTCCATAAGTATTGTAGATAATTCATTGTGGTGTTTTTATTAGTTAAAAATTGTTAAATATAGCTTTTGAAATAATTATCTCATTATGTGTAGGTAGTTTTGAATATAAACATTATTGATAAATGATTTTTTCTATCTAATTAATTTAACACATTCTTTAGTTAATTCATTTGGTGCGAACTTAGTTTTCAAGGAAGTTTAATATGCGTGATTTATCCTTGTAGCATGTTATGTGATATGAAGTGCATTATTTTATGAAAACCCATAGTGTGTCCTCTACTAGTGCTTTTATGAATTGTGCAACTAGTTTATTTAACTGTGTAAGGATTGCAAACTGTGTTTTGGTGTGGCGCCGATGTGTATTTAGTCACAAAAGAAGATTTGAGTGAGTTTTTGTGTTTTCGACCATGGGTTACTCCCTAAAATTGTTTAATAATTTTTTTTATAGTAGTTAGTTAACGGTGAAAGTGTTTTATTAAATAGTGAAAATGGTTCTTTTGGTTGTTCAAGTGGTGAGAGTTAGTTTTTGAAAGGTGCGAAAGTAGTTTTCTTAAGTGTTTGGGTATGCATTTTATTTTAAAATGGAATTCGCATGTGAACTTGGTGAGATCGCGGTGTAAGTCTTTGTTTGGTCCTTTTGAAATGTTTTATGAAATGATTGAATGATTTATTAAATGATTTTTGACATGCGAATCATGAGTGCAAAGTGTTTCGGCGTGTGTTTTGGTTTTATTTGAAAGAGTGCTAATTTGGTGAAAATGATTCTTTCTTTCTAAATGAATTTGGATTCTTTGTGTGATTTATGAAATGGTTTGAAATGAAATCTTTGAGCATATGACCATTTGTCTTTGTAAAGGCAAAAATGGTGTTTGTGGGATGTTTTGGGTAATACTTTTAGACATGTCGAGTTAAAGGCCCTTTTAGCACTTTTAACCCAAGGGTAATGTTTGTACTAACTTTTAAAGGAGATTGTGTTTTGGCGAAAGTGTATGCCCGATTGAAAACTTTGAACATTTTATGAAATGGTTTAAATGTTAAATGGTGTAATGACCTGATTGGAACTTTGTTAATGTGAAATGATTGAATGTGTATTTGGGGGAACTCCTGTCTAGGGTAACCCTTTATGGGTGAATGCATAGGAAGCGTCCGTGTATAGGGAAGAAAAATGTGGGGAGATGAGTCACATGTGTGAGATCCTTCCTACTTACACAATATTATTATAACCATTATGGGTTCCTAGGCATCTTTTAGATGACCGAGTAATGGTTGTTGATCAACCCCAATTAGATGGGTTGGTACCCCCTGGATTGGTTGTTAGGCTAGGCGGTCTTGGCCATTGGATTGGTCAGTTATAGGGTGGCCAGTTGGTTATAGACTTAGGAGTTTCACCATATGCCGACAGGTGGTTCCAAAACTGAGTACGTCCAGGGGTCTTCTAGGGATATTTAGGGTCACCTATGGTTACTAGATTATTTTTATTGCTTATTTACTTCTCATTATACCAGTTTATTTCCATCTTTCATTGTTTACCTGTTCTACTTTAGCTTAGTTTTGGAATACTTTGTTTTGGGTTTAGTTTATAAAATGACAAATGATTTTGGAAATGGTATGTCGTGTGTGTTGGATTTTTAATTGAGAAGATCATGTTGCTTATTTTAAAATGTGAAAACCTTACTTTTATATTTGTATTTCAAACTTGTGTTAGTGGATTGTTTTAGGAAAGGAGACGTTGGATTCTGTGGTTTATCTTGGCAACCCTACTGAGCATTTTTAATTCTCATGCCTTTTTTTATCATTTCAGTTGTAGGTTCTCTTGGATGGATTGCTCATTATGATATCAAGGTTGGCCTTTGGTTGGGTAGTGACCTAGAGGGTCACATGGAGGTATGTTGATCTATTTTATTTATTTATTTTCCGCTGCTAGAGTTCAGTTTCATTGTTTTGTTTATTCTAGTTTATTTATTTATCTTTATAGGCCAAATCATTCCCAGTGATTAAATTTTGATTCCCGACACTAGTTGTCATCCCGTGGGGATCGGGAACGCCCTTCGGGCCATGCCGTGGACCGGCTCGGGTGACTGGTTCAGGTTCGACCGAAGTTGGTTCGTGACAATCCATGTTTGCAGATCTTCTCAATAAGAGTTTAACACCCAAGTCGTTTCATAAACATATTACTTATACAAGTGTTACTTATTTTTATGATATGTATTTTTAGTTGGAGTTTTTGGAATTCTCTTCTTTTAAAAACACTTTATATTAAAGTTTCTATAGAATAAAGTATATGGTTATTTTTACTTTGAACTTGCCATAGTTTATTATGGGTTTTTATCTCATTAAATCTCAAGGAAGGACCATTTTGGAATAAGCATGTTTGATCACATTACATGTAATTTCCATTCTATACATCCATACATGATCCATGTAATTGAATATGTTAGTGTGGTGATCATTGATGAGTCAATTATTTATGAATTAATGTAATGAAGGCTTCTTTGGTTCCATGTCAATACAGGAGATGAACCAGATTATTATTAAAGTAATGTTTCAAGATTTTATAGTTATTTTTTCATGCATACAACATAATATAATTATTGATTTATATAATATGTAGTCTAAGTGGGATTTTTTTAGATTTTTTAATATAATAATTATTATTATGGACTCACACATTATAATAATTATATTATGGATTGTCATTTTATTAAGACTAATAAAGTTATATACATTTAGTGTCTTGACTTGAAACATTTATTGGGCATGAGCCATAAATATACAAAAGTCCCTTAATGAATTAAATAGATTTTATGTGGGTTTAATTTAATTTAGTATAAAGGTAAATAAAGAATTTTCATATGACCCGAATAATGATGTAATTTTTTAATACTAATAAAAAAACTATAACTTTTTTACTTTATGATTATATTATTCTTTCCATTACTTTTATAGCACTATATTTTCTCACTTAATCATATTCATTAGTGAAAATAAATTTACTTCAAATCATTAAAAAAATTAATATTTATATTATAATAACCAATCAATATTTTTTTTAAACTGTCATTTTTTATCATGTTTTGTTTATTTTGTCATAAAAATTATTAAAATCACTATTAAAATAGAGTTCTTTAGCCATCGTTAAATCCATTTTGTGATCAATTAGTGATCATCAAACAATGATTGTTTTGATTGATTTAGTGATCACTAAATCATTCTTATAACTAAATATTTTCACCCTTTAGCGACCATCGGTGGTTGCTAATGGTTGTGTAATGAACCAGCTCGAGCAGCCATCCGACCGACACCTGATTCGATTCGCCACAAGCCTCTAAGGGCATTCATGATCCCCATGGGTTGACAACTAGTGATTGAGCATCACATGAATCCCTTTGGGAATGATTTATCCATAAATATAATGGAATAAATAAATACAAGATCCAAAAAAAGTAAACATGCCAACATGTCATAACCAACTACAATGATCCAACCTGTTTTCATATACATAAGCAACATCCATAAACAAAAAGAAACTACCAGGAAAAACAGAGACGACACGAACTGAAAAGAAAATGTTGTAAAAGTGGGCACCCTAGACCTGACTTTATTAGTAATTTTGATCACCATACCATGTATATAGTCAATTATACATGATGTGTACTTACCATTATAATGTTGATATTTCTGCATATCCACTATTTAAATGGTAATGTCCATAGATTATTGGTAGTATGAAAAGGTTATAGCAGTTCCCATGCTATAATGAGAACCTCGAGATACTATGACATTAATCTTAAACATATGTCATATGGTCTAGATACATCATACTGGTTGGACATAGTTGATGTCTAACTATCACGTGCTGGGGGCTCATAAGTATTAAGAATTTTTCTCATGAAGTTTTCACTTGGTGATCTATAGTAGATGATATCATGAGGAACAAACTTCCAATAGGAACACCACATGTTTCAGGTGTTATTGGTTGTTTCTATCTATGAACATGTGTATTGGTCTCCTGACTTGAGATCATTATCAATGTGCACCATTTGAATGCGTACTTTAATGCAAAACAAAAACCATGAAAAAGAAGTCATATTGGGTGCATCATTGGTGGTATGAAAAATAGATTATATGACACAATGCGTGTTCGAAGGAAAAGTTTTCATTGCTATGATTATTCCTTATCTCTTTAGGGGCCTTGATGGGTTGTTAGACTCTGCTCTTAGTTTGTGAATAATATTCAATACTACCGAGATAAGGGTCTAGAGGATCAAACACAATAGCATATTCAAGAGTTTTTCCTATTTCGGTGAATAGGTGTATAAGACATGACGGGCCCCACCACAGGGTTTGAGAGTTGTCTAAGTATTATCAATCATCAAAGAATAAATAAATAAATTATTATTTGAGTATAGAATAATTGGATTGAATTTATGTATTAACAGTATTTACAGGTGTTTAAGTAAATATATGGAATACTATTATACGAACAAATATTATTTTAACATTCATGGTTCATTTAATATTAGCGGGAATTATGAGTTGAGTTAATGACTTGGGTTTATCACATAATATATATTTAATATATATTATAAGTAGGTGATAAAATATAAATAATATTTATGATGCAGTTAGTTTTTCGTAACAATTTACTTATTTCTTATTTAGTGGATGTTAGATATATGGGGTCTGGGGAACCCTATCTAGGTATTTCCAAAATACATTATATAAGTCTACATGAGCTCATTTCCATTGTGTTGTTCATTCCAATGTATTGAGAGATTTTCTCTCCCCTTGCATCCTAAAGAGAGAAAGGATCTATTCAAATGAGCGATCCAAGAACGCCTTTGCGGATCGAAGGAACAAGATCGATGTGACCATCGTGACGTCGAAGGAATCATTGAAGCATTGTACCAGCACTTAGATTTCAACAAACAATGTATGTACATATTCTTGAAGTGTGTGTGGATGATCTAGAGAGATTTGAAATTTAATCCTTCGTGCAATGGTCACCGGTGATGAGCTACAATCGAACGCGCATTGAATCTAATGAGGTAACCATTCGTGTTTAATTTTGTTCTCTGATAATTCACGTGAGATACTAGAACCTCTATTGGGTCTCGAATTGTTAGAGACGATGTAGTTTCGTTGCTCTGGTGATGAAATTTTTTAAATCCCTGACCCACTGGTTTCCACTGCATGTTTTGATACAAAAAATTGGTATCAGAGTGATCGCATGTATTTACTAAGCCAAGAAAATTAAAACCACCTTAAAATTAAGTATATAGCTTAAATTTGGTCCGAATGAAACAAATCGCGCGTTGATCCGATCTTGGATGACCAAGTTATGGCCATTCGAAAAAATTAATATGAATCATTTGCGGTTGGTTTTCGGGTATTTAATATTGAAACATATATTTTTATACCTGTTAAAATTTACCCGTTTCTAATTTCTAGTGATAATTATAATCAACCCAAAAATCCGACCAAGATCTGGCTGGATTCAGATCACCAAAAAAAGATATTGGCAGATGGTATAATTTACATCATTTGAGAAATGAAATATTGTTTGGCTGGCGGGTGGGGGAAAAAATCGTCTCAGGTTCACTATTGAACCTGAGAGTCAAGTTGACCAATGGATGGCCGCCACGTCGCAAAATTTCCAGTGGAAATTTACACTAGAAATTTCCACCGGAAATTTTCAGCGACGTGGGGGGAATCCATTGGCCAAAACCCAACCTGAGGGTCAGGTTGGGCACCCCAACCTAAGACGATTTAAATCCGGTGGGTGGGGCTTGTCGTCTATAAGTGACATTTATTTAAAAAAACAAAACCCCTATTTTACAAAAAGGGGTGGCAGGCTCAAAGAAGCCAAAGAGAAAAAAACTATTTAAAAAATGTGGGGCCCACCACTGTCATCCCTTCTTGAGCACACCACTCCTCCCCGGGCGAGCCTCCTCCTTCGATGAACCCAAGAAACTAGCCACTATGGCACCGACGATGCTATAGTCATCCAACTCTGGTCGACCCATGTGCCTGCCTCCACTAGACGCCCTCATCAGCACACCCCCGACCGACCTCCCTACCGCCGCAGATGATGCCGCCCTCCTGATCTCGCAATCGCCGCGACCACCAACACCTAGCGGTGCACCCCACCATCCTTGCCCACCATCTGACCCCCGTGATGCCGTGTGGGATCCCGACATTGAGGTGACCTGGTGGTCCTTCCGCGAACCCCTGGTGTGGATCGACTGGCCTGCTTCATGATCGATAACGACCAGCACGTGCAACCCCTTGTCCAGTCCGGCCTGTATTCGATCAGGTTCCCACGGCTTCCTGCAAGTCATGTTGGACCAGACCCACCCTACAACGGGTCTTGATGGGTCTGCTCAACCCGGAATGGGACAAGGCGGGTCTTCCCAGCCCAGATTATCCCCACATGGGTTCTGAGTAGGTTTAGATCTTGATATTTTTTTTAAATATCCAAAATTTAATTTATTATCTTTTGGAATTTAAAATAAAATATTAATTTTCATATTCTTAATTTTTAATTTGATTTGGCTCTAAAATTAAATTATTAATTTAATTTAATTTTGGAATAAAAAATAAATTAACAACTGGACCTAATTAAATTAAATTATCTAAATTTACAAAAATTCATTTAATTTTTTATAAGCCCTTGACTTTAAATTTATTGCATTTTAATTTTATCATGCTTTTAATTTATCTATAGATTAGTCTCAAGCATCGACCGTGTATGTATGGTTTTAATTAATTATTTATTATAATTACATGTGATGTTTGTAATAATTAGTTAATTTTTATGATGGTTTGCACATTGTTCTCTTTTATCCAATATGTATAAGGGCCCACACGCCCATCATTATCTGTGTGTAGTTTTTTCTTTCCAAGACCCCCTCGCATGCATGTGAGTATTGATGTACTGTTGATGATGATGTTGTAAGTGGAAAAACCACACCAAGTCGGTGTGAAAACCCAGACAAGATATGGACACACTAGACCGAGGACGAGCTGCATCATGAGACAAGACCTAAATTAGGTATGATACCCCTAGGTCATGATTTATCTATTAAGTTTAAATGGATCAACCGATTTTAGATGCTCAAGACTAGTGGGTTAATTTTATTTCCTTTATGTACTGTTTATTATTTTATGCATTTTCATGTCTGCAGGAAACACATAAAACAATGAACAAGAAAAATGCATAAAGACGCGATGAATGTTTTTCTATTAATTCATGTTTAGTTTTGAGCATGAAAACTTAGTATAAACATATTTAATGGAAATATTTTACATTTGTTATGAAATATTAAAAATCCTCACTGAAATATTAAGTTACAAACGCCTTCCATCGTTTGAATTTGAACAAAACCAGGTGTACGGGGTTCTCATTAGCCAAAGTTGAGGGTGTCTCCTACTATTGGGGAGTTCTTATAAGAGTGATGGGTTGACTCAGCTGAATTTTACAGTAAAGGAGTATCCAAATCTATCTTGTTACAACTTTAGAGGAAAGTGTTGAGTAAATCATGTTTTTGATTTTAGAAGTTGAGACTTCACTTAACAGATCAAGGAGCTGTGAGTTAATGTGGTTGTCTAGTAAAAATCCTACCGAGAAACTCTCCAAGTAGTGGTTTAGCCAAAACTTATAGACTATAAGGAGAGGTTTCAAGGATCCTTGCCACTAGAATACTTAAGTGACAGAGTATTCCGATTTGAGTATAGAGGGTTGCTAAAGTTCGATAAAATAGCGAGAGACATTTGATTATTAAATTAATCAGTAATGTATAATCAATAATCAAGATAAAATCAATAATTTGGTAGATTTTTTTTGTATAAAATGAAAATTAATACCTCAAATACATTGTGATAAATAATGGACAATGTTAATTTTTTCACTAGCACATGTTATGAAAGAGTAGTATAGGCACTTTCAAAAAATTCCTACGATACTGGAAATTCAAGGTGCTGGTGTCCCCACTACTTGTTCTATAACACCCCAAAATGTTAAAGTGTTAAAAAGGATAAATGATACGACTCATTTCAACAAGATGAACCTTTTTTTTGGGAAACTATCTGATTAGTACTCCATAGTTAAGCGTGCTTAGCATGAAGTAGTGATCAGGATGGGTGACCTCCTGAGAAGTTTCTTAGGGTGTGTATGAGTGAGGAAAAAACACACTAAAAAGGAAGTGTTGGCCTATGGGGATAGTCATTAGTATGATGATTTTTTCAGGAATGTGGGTGGCCCCTAGGTAGGGGAACACATGTCTGCGGGACAACTGGTGGTTCTTGGTGGGCCAGGACTCGATGACCATGTTAAGGTAGGGTGCCTATACTATCAGTGGGTCCCATTTTTCACATTGGTATTAGAGGAGGAACCCAGTCGAAAGTGCAGTGACATTACTTGGGTTGAGTTATAGGGTCCACAATGAGGATGTTGTGCTCTAAAGGGGGGGGGGGTGAATGTAGCATCACAAAATGTTAAAGGGTTAAAAGGATAAATGATATGGATCATGTAACAAGGTATACCTTTATTTTAAGGAGTCTACATGATTAGAACTCCATAATTAAGCATGCTTGACCTGGAGTAGTGACCAGGATGAGTGGCCTCCTAGGAAGTTTCTCAGGGTGTGTGTGAGTGAGGAAAAAACACACTGAAAAGAACAATTGTTAGAATGTGGGGGAAGTCATTAGTCTGATGATCCATTTGGGAAAGTGGGTGGGACCTAGGTAGAGTACCATGTGTCTGTGGAAACTGGTGGTGCTTGGCGGGCTAGAACCCAATGACCATGTTAAGGTGGAGTGTTTGTGCTATATGTGGGCCCCAATTGTTTCATGTTTAGCCACCTCAGGAAGCAAGAGTGTGAAAATACTTACAAGATACTCATGTATGATGCATATGATAGTTTTTTTCAAAATGCTATCCTCAACATCTGATGTAAGTTTTGGATAAAACATTGGGAGATGGATGGTATTACATGCAGTCTCATCTCTAAGAAGCTTGTGAGGAGAAAACGAAGCGAAGATATGAATAGGCGATGATTACACTGGATATGTGTAAATATGAAATATTGATCATGATCTTTCATTACATCCCATTCTTATATCTTTATCACCCATATACTCCAGTTTTGTTTTATGTTTCAAAATGAACATAATGGAGTAAATGCTTCATTACCTTTCAAGTAAGTTTTACAGAATGGGTGATGATTATACTGGATATGTATAAATATAAAATATGGATCATGGTATTTCATTTCATCCCATTATTATATCTTTATCACCCATATACTCTAGTTTCGTTTTATATTAAAAAACAAACAAAATGGAGTAAACACTTCATTACCTTTTGAGTAAGTTTTGCCAAGTATGGTGAATAAGTTGAAAGATAATGCGAAAAGGTCAATAGAAAGAGAGATTTCAATTAAACCTTCACAATTTCCTTAAAAAAATATGTATTAAACAGAATTTTATTTGATTATCATGTCATGAAAAATTCCTTGAAAGTTTAAATGTAGTTAACTAAATCAAAGAAGAAAACCGTCACATCTTCTTTAGGAATATTAATCAATTGTATGTGATGTTTCTATCATACTACTTGGGTATTAAATATAGTATTCTTATAATATATGTATATTTGAAATATAGTTACCAATTAAGTATATAAACAATAAACAAAGGTATGCTCCATAAGTGGCTGAGAACAGGTTGTTTCTAAGTTAGTGGTGATAAGTACACAACTTCTAATTGCCAAGTTTATTGATTCTAGATGAACTTTTGTTAAGTATTACCAAAACATGTATCTCAAATGTCCTTTGGACACAAGAATACATTATTATAATTCATGAATGAATACTATTTGTGGTGTTTAATACTCAACCAATAGTTTAGTAATGCTTGAATCATTGAAAATACCCAATGAATATAAAATGTAAGAATCAATTATACCTAGTTGTGGAAAGATAATACTTTTTAGAAAAGAACTATGTAGTTGTATAAGATATACCTAGTATAGTTTTAGAATATTTGGAGTTAAATACCATAAGTATTATCGACACACTTATTTACTTAGTTTTGGACAAATAAACCTTTATAAATAAAGGTACGCCATAAGTATTTCAGAATTAGTTCAGTTAGAGAGAAAGAACTATTACAAGGGTAAGCTAGTGGTAAATATACTTCATATGATTTCTTTAAGTTTTATTAAGGAATGTAAAAGTGAAGTATGGTATATGTATGGTTAGAAGATATGAGTTGCTTCAGGTTGGTGTGTCAAAGAATATATTGACCAATCATTTATAGATTAATATAATATAGCATGGAGTAATTCCTAAACATACATTACCTATCCACATCAAAACTATGATTTTGGAAAGGAGGATTATTAAAGAGTCTTACATGTAAACATTGATCATTAAAATGTAGCATAGAGTAATTCCAAAATTCAAATTTTATCATACACATCAGATTCATGATGTTAGTAAAAGGAATATCAACGCTGATACTAATAATCATTGCAGAAACTTCCATTATGTTTTGAGAGATGCTTCACAAATAATGACATTATCCATAACCACATGCCAAATATCATGAAAAATTGATATCATATGAGTTATAATATGGTTTAAATTCATTATGTTATAATAACACATGTTTAGATGCAAAAAGTTTGTTATGGACATAAACAAACTTGCATCAAGAGAAACACAATGTACATATAAATTAGTTATCCTAAAGTTTTATAAGGATATTACTTAAATCCCTAAGATAGAAAAAATATAGTCAATTTATAGACTATGTTTCTATAAAAGGGTGAATATCTCTATTTGAGATAGTGGGAACTAGATTGACTTAGATTTAGTCAATGCTAGATATGCACAAATAGTTGGCATAAGAACAAGTTCTACAAGAGAATGTAGAAAATAATGTTCTAGAGGCAAATACTATGTAGGAAGGATAAAACCATGGTAATGGTTTTATTTTCACCATGATCGGTGATACATTATTCATTGAGCATTGGATGTTAAGACCATCAATCATGGAAGGTATCTATATGACGCAACTAGAAAGGGATGGTGACACCATAGAATGCCAACAAGGGGTGAAAGTTACTAAAACCTAGTTTTGGATTTAAGCAAGCAACAAGATCATAAAATATTCATTTGGAATGATTTTTTTCCATGTTTCTATAAGAGGATAGTGGGAGCACTACTATTTTCCAAGTAAAATATGTTTCATAACATATGAAAAAAAACTATTGGTCTTATAGTTAGTTAAGACCAGAATGAAAGTCATTCTCCATATGTTGAATTAAAATAGAAACCTAAGTTTTAGGGAATAAGATCTACCATGGTAGATATAATGGTTTCTTAAACCTAGTCAATGGTACATATACTGATAAGGTATTTATAAAATATAAGTTGGAAAAATTCGAGAGAGAATTGTTTCCAGAGTCACATGAAATAAATCTCACCAAGAAGACATGCATGGGAATAAGAGGAGATTAATGTGGTGAGGTGAATTACATATTCTTTTGGGATGGATCAATCATGTATTCCATTATATGTACAAGAAATTATATTTCCAATATAATATTTATGATAGAAAATATCAATTATATCAAGGAAAACTATAAGGAAAATAATCAGAACTATCCAATTGTACTTGAGTAAGTACAAAAGATATGTACCTAGTATGCGGAGAACAAGGGATACTAGTAACAAGGGGACACAAACTAGTCTTCCTATATATCACTACTGGAAATGCTGTTTTTCCCAACGGGTGTTTACCAACGGTTTGCTAAAACCGTTGGGCTTGAAGGATTAATAAAGCCTTTCCCAACGGTTCACTAAAACCATTGGGAAAAGCCACCCCTTTTCCAACGGTTTCTTCAAACCGTTGGTAAAGGGGTGTGTTAATCACCCTTTTGCCAACGGTTCAACAGAACCGTTGGCAAAAGTCACCCATTTTCCAACGGTTTCCTCAAACCGTTGGTAAAGGGGTCCTTAGCATCTCTTTCCCAACGGTTCTTAAAAACCGTTGGGAATTATTTCCCCCAAATCCAGCCGTAGGGCTGCTCTCCCCCATCCGCACAGAAACCTAATTTCATCTGCTCCACCGCTCTCCTCTCGCGAAATCCCCTATCCGAAGAAGTGAAAATCATCTGAAATCAGGTATCTTTTCATTTATACACATATACTTCCTTATTTTTATTGTTATTGCTTTAGTATTTTAGTTTTAAGTTATCAATCCACCTCCAGCTCTCTGCTACTCTCCAAATCCCCCATCCGAATAGGTGAAAACCCATTTTAATCATCTCAAATCAAGTAATTTTTTTTATACACATATGGTCCCTTGTCTTTATTATTTTTATTGTTATTGCTCTAGTATTTTAGTTTTAAGTTATCAATCCAGCTGCAGCTCTCTGCTACTCTCGAACTCCCCCATAGGAATAGGTGAAAACCCATCTGAATCGTCTCAAATCAGGTAATTTTTTCTTTATACACATATGGTACCTTGTTTTTATTATTATTGATCTAATATTTTAGTTTTAAGTTTGGATTTTGATGTGATTTCACCGTGTAAAATAGGGAAATGAATAAATATTTTGTTAATTAATTAGTTTCCCCTGGAATATCAGTTGTGTTATAATGTCCATGCTAAATAAAGGGGTAATGTAATAAAAGACCTTGAATAAATAAATTGTGGAAGTTGGGGTATGTTTCCTCTATGAGAGGTTTTTTGTTGTGTTTCATTGTATGTTGTAGGCTGTTTTATGGGGATTGAGGTGACCAGTTGGGCTTTGTGATATGTGGGGTTGTAATGTGATGGTTAGTGGGCATGGATGTGTCATGTGAAGTTGTATGATAGTGATGATGTGTGGTGGTGTTGTGTCATGTGGAGGTGTTGTGTGATGAAGTTGTGGTGTATAATGTGGTGAGGTGGTTTTGGTTGTGCGGTGGTTTGTGATGTGCAATATTTTTATTGTGATATGTGGTTGTTTTGGTGAGATGGTTGGTCGATGTAACATGGTGTCGATGGTTATTGTGAGATGGTGAGTTGTTGTGTGGTGGTTTTATTAGTTTCCTGGTTATCTATGGAATAAATTATGCTGTTAAAACAAAAAAACAAGATATTAAATAAATGAGATGGAATAGAAATGGATGTGTGGTAAATGGATTTAATTAATTTAACATTAAATGAATGGACAATGTAAGTGTGAATGAAGTGGCTTATAAATGAATGTGAGAAATGCTATGCGTCTTGTGTGGTGGTGGTGTGGTTTATGTGTTTTATGGTAGTAGTGAAGTGTGTGATTATGTAGTTAATGTGAACCCATAGGTTGAGTATTTTGTGCTATCTATATATCATGTATTTTTATGTTATTTCTACACATTCCAGGGGGCTGGTATGTCTAGGTGGTGGTGGTGGGGTTGAAGGGGAGGGGGGTGTGGGCTGTTTGGGAGGGTGGGCGGGGCTATCCAGGGGGGGTACGGGGTGTCCAGGGGGGTACAGGGGTGGGCGGGCTGTCCACAAGGGTGGATGGGCTGTCCACAGGGGTGGCCGGGCTGTCAAGGAGGGGTGGGCAGGCTGTCCAGGGGGGGTGGGTGGGCTGGCCACGAGGGGTAGGGGTGTCCAGGGGGGTGGGTGGGCTATCCAAGGGGGTGGGGGGCTGTCCATAGGGAGAAGGGGTGTCGAGGGGGGTGGGTGGGCTATCCACGGGGGTGGTTGGGCTGTCTAGGGGGTAGGGGGTGTCCACGGGGGTGGGTGGGTTGTCCACGGGGGTGGGCGGGGCTGTCCACGGGGGTGGGAAAGGCTGTCCACGGGGGTGGGCGGGGCTGTCCAGGGGGTGTGGGCTATTCTGGGGGTCTGGGTGGGGTGTCCTGGTGGGGGAGGGGTGTGTGGGGTGTCCAGGGGGGTGGTATGTCTAGGTGGTGGTGGTGGGGTTGCAGGGGAGGGGGTGTAGGCTGTTTAGGAGGGTGGGCGGGGCTATCCCGGGGGGGGGGGTATGGGGTGTCCAGGGGGGTACGGTGGATTGTCTGATGTTTCTCTAATGATCAAGGACGGAATGTTTGGAGGACATCACAAGTCCTGACTGGTTGATCCTAGAAGCAATTTCATGATCATGAATGTAATGCCTATAGGGAATCTCTTGATTTTGGTGATCTTCTCCATTTTCATCAAAAGACATGTTTGACACACTGGGAGGGAAACTCTAGAGTTAGTGTGACATGTCTTGAAGGGTGATTTATGTCCATAGTGACATGATTTGAGGACATCACATGACCTAGTTGGTGTGCCTGGAGGGTGTTAAGGGAGCCATCTAACATTCCTGACATTTAATATGAGACTGAGATAATATGTATTGATTCCCCTATATAGAAGGAGATACATATCTATTGGAAAATATGTAGTCTGTATGGTGAGAATTAAAGGCTTTTCATTACAAGGGTGGTATATTCATGGGTGCCATCTGATTTTATTTGACATGTCAAGGGGACATCAAATGATCAAAATAGGTTTCCAATGGAATGTATTGTGAACATGATGAAATTTCCTAGTGCAATAAAATTTCATAGGTGATGCATGTTATGAACATTAGGGTCAACATATATTTCCTTCACCTTAGTCTCCCATATTTTAGTATTTCATCCATCCTTTTATCCCAAATTCCATAGATTTATACATTATTTTATTATATTATGTCTCAAATTATCTAAAATATGTGTTTGATGTTCTTCACGTGACCTATCATAATTCCTTCTCACAATCTATAGTGATCATGGGAAGATCCCATGCATGATTCATGATCACTCAAATTATTCTGCAGATCATACATAATGGAAGCCTTACAGGATGTGAGATGATTATATCTATGAAATCTACTCAGGTACCTGGTGAGGAAGTGCATATTAATTCAAAAAGGTAAATCGCATATGAGGATACCCTACTAATATGGTTATGGGATGAGGCATGCTCTGATGTGATAACACATTAAGTTCTTGTTGGTTTTACATTTTTTCAATAACACATTAGTATGTTTTTTTCACATGTGTAGTTGATACCATGATTATTTTCTTCCTTTATCGTTTACTTAAATGTATTTTCTATTAAAGTTCAATCCTATTGAATTGTTTATGACAAAATGACTTATATGAATTCTTTTTACAGAATGGACAGAAGTTGGATGTATGAAACCGATCGTATCTCAAGCGATTTTCAAAACAATTTGGAGAGCTTTATAGATTTTGCATTTCACAATGCTTTAGATAGTGGTCGCATACACTGCCCATGTTCCAATTGTGTTGGTAGACCTTGGTTGAGTCATGAAGAAGTCAGCTACCACATAACCAAAAATGGTTTTCAAGCAAACTACTTTGTGTGGTATCACAATGGGGAGAAAATGAAATCTCAAATTGGTGATGATTGAAATGAAAGGACTGGAATGGAGAATTTGTTAGATGATCGGTTTCCGTTTATTCGTCATCATGAAAAAGAAAGTATTTCAACTCAAGAAGACGTCGATATGAGGACAACTGATGCATCTAGTGAAAATTATGATATTGATAGGGTGAAAAAATTGAATGATGCTGCCACGACTCCAGTATATCGACAATGCGATAAAATGAAAAAGATGTAATTTTTAATCCGATTGTTTCATGGAAAAACTATGTATGGGATTTCTAATACAGCAATCGATTACATTCTTACCCTCTTGAAGGATTTACTTCCAGATGATGCAGATATTCCCTCAAACCACTATATGGCATGGAAGTTAGTTTAAGAACTTGGATTTTCCAGAAACAAAATTCATGCTTGCCCGAAAGATTTCAGTTTATTCTGGGAAGAAACCGCTGAACGAAATGAATGTATAAAATGTGGCACATCCCGCTGGAAGTCAAAATCTGATGGAACACCATCCCGCATTCCACAGAAAGTAATGTGGCACTTTCCATTGATCCACAGACTCCAGAATATTTTTATGTCTGATGACATATCAATAAAAATGATATGGCATGATACCGAGAGAAAGAAGACTAATGATGAGTTGGTTCATCCTGCATATGGATTTGCATGGCAGATATTTGATGCTCGACATCCTGATTTTGCAGCTAACGTGCGTAATGTGAGGCTGGGTCTTTCATGTGACGGTTTTAATCCGTTTGGGAAGATGCTTACTTCGCACAGCACATGGCCAGTTTTTATACACATTTATAATCTTCCCCCATGGTTGTGTATGAAAAAATCTTTCACTTTAATGAGTATACTCATATCTGGTCCTTCTGATCCCGACATTGATATTGATGTATACATGCAACCTTTAATAAAAGAGTTGAAACTTCTTTGGGATGTGGGTGTGCGCACATACGATTCATGTTCGAAAGACATATTTCAGATGCGTTCTGCGCTTATGTGGACGATCAATGATTTTCTGGCTTATGCAATGATGTCTGGATGGAGCACGAATGGAAAACTGTCATGTCCAGTTTGTATGAAGAATACACGATCCAGAAGACTGAAACATCGTTGTAGTTTCAGTTTTATGGGACATCGACGATTTTTTCCAAAGGATCATCCATATAGAATGAATCGTCGAAGATTTGATAATACTATAGAGACCGATGATCCACCTCAGCGTATGTCTGGAACTGATGTGCTTAATGAATTGAAAGATTTCAGTTTTTCGTTCGGGAAGGGTCAAATGAAATCTGGAAAGAGAAAGAATGTTTCCACAGAGACCTGTTACAATTGGAGGAAGAGAAGTATATTTTTTGATTTGCCTTATTGGTCAACCAATTTGCTACGTCATTGCTTAGACGTAATGCATATTGAAAAGAATATATGTGAAATGTTGCTTTCAGTTCTTCTAAATGTCAAGGGGAAGACAAAAGATGATTTACGATCTCGACGTGACTTGGTGGATTGGGGCATGAGACCAGAATTGCATCCTGTGCGTATCAGTGAAAATAAATGGAAACTTCCATGTGCTTCTTATGTGATGACACCTACTGAAAAAAAAACAATTTTTGGAAGCATTAGAGACTATTAGAGTTCCTGATGGCTATTCAAGCAACATATCTAAACGGGTCAATAGAAGAGAGTTGAAGCTAAAATCTTTGAAGACTCATGATTATCACGTTCTACTGCATGAGTTGCTTCCAATAGAAATCTGTCATCTTTTGTCCAATAATGTAAGGGTGGGTGTTATTCGGTTGTGCCATTTGTTTAGAGATCTTTGTGCTAAGAAGTTTTTCAAGTCTTTCTTGCAAAAAAAGTTGACAGATGCCCCATTAATTTTGTGTGAGTTGGAGAAAATATTTCCCCCATCATTTTTCACATGCATGCTGCATCTGACTGTCCATATTCCAACTGAAATTCTTCTCGGAGGACCTGTTTCTTTTTGTTGGATGTATCCAACTGAAAGAAATATATTCACATTAAAGTCTTATGTTCGAAACAAGAATCATCCCGAAGGTTCTATCGTGAAAAGTTACTTAGCTCAAGAATGTATGGATTTCTGTTCAATGTATTTGTCTGATCTTACTACAAGAATGAATAGACCAATGAGAAATGAAGAAGAACAATATGAGCAAATTGAACCCAGTTTTCCATAACTTCCTCAAACAGGAGGAATTCCTGGATCATATACATTGAAGACATTAAGCCATGAAGAGCGAGAGATGGCACATCGCACAGTTTTGTTCAACTGTGATTTGTTCGATGACTATATCAGGTAACAAAATTGAATATGTATATCTTACATATATATCTGTTAAACTATTCATATTTTTTTATCTACAGGGAACATAAAACAATGATAAATAGGAAGCATCGTTCTTTATCTTTGAGAAGGAGAGAGACTTTTCATAGCAAAGAGTTTTCTGCTTGGTTAAAATTGAAGGTAAAAATATTACTGTTTAAATTAATTATTTCAATATTTACTTAAGTTTAACTGTCATTTATATTGCAGGTATTGAGTTTGCCTGCTGACTCTGTCTCTGAGGAAATAAGAGATTTGGATTTTGGTCCTAATACCATGGTTCGTGACTGTAAATCAATTGTTATCAATGGGTACAGATTTATTGTCACTGAACGAGCCAAAAACATGAGAACACAAGATGATGGTATTATGGTTACTGCCACAACAGATTGTTATGCCAGTGCATCAGATAGTAGACTGCGACTTGAAAATGTGGGTTATTATGGAGTCGTTGAGAAAATAATAATATTGGATTATTACTCTCATGGACGAGTCACAATGATGAAATGTCATTTGTTTGATTCGATGATGAGACATGGCACATTTATTGATGATTGTGGATTTCGAGTAATTAATATGACCCGCACTCTTGCTACCGAAGAACCATATGTGTTGGCATCAATGGCTAAACAAGTTTTTTATGTCAAAGATCAACTTCAACCTGAATTTGGTGTCATAGTTGAAGTAATTCCAAGACATATTTTTGATGATGCTGATGATGGAATTGACACTGTCCCTATTGCCATTGGAACCAATCCATTTATTTCTTTTGATGACTCCAATATCTCAATTGTCAGAGTTGATTGTGAACCTGAAGTTGTGGTTGGAAATATATAGAATCATTCATCCATGTTCTCAATTCTTTTGGTTTACCTCGATTTGGGTTGTTAAGGTTGGTAATATTCATATTTATTTAGTATTGATCACAAATATGTTTTAGCTGACTTGACCGTTATGTGAATTTTCAATGTTTATTGGTTGCTGTTTTATTTGAATTGCATTTTCTAATTTAGAATTGAACTGTATTCAAACCAAATCAAACAATATTTCTAACTTGGTGAACATTACAACTTGTATGTTTTATTAAATTCATTCATGATATTCTAAAACAATTGATAGCTAAATTACCAATGAATCCCCTCATTCCCTCATATATTTAGTTTTTTGGTTTACACATTAATTTTCTTTTTCTAATTAATTACATATTTGTTTTCAAATGCAGGAAATGCATCCAATTGAAGAGAGACGAAGAAAAAAAATGGCGGAGAAAAATCGTCGGATGGAGGAGATGGGCATTCCACCATTAGTGCCTATAGTGAGTACTTTATTTCAAATATATATATATATATATTTACAGAATATATAATGTCATGTGATTAATTTTTTTTGTAAACTTTTTTGTAGGATCCACCATTACGTCGACCGTTATTCGACGAGGAGCCTAGTACTGGTCCTAGTACTCAGGCCGGTGGTACGAGGAGGGTTCGTACCAGAGGTGGACGTAGAGCTGCGAGTGCCCGACTAGAACCTGCCCCTCCCACTGACATTTCAGCCTTCCCACATTCTGATACCGGTTTTTCATTAGGGACACACGGGGTATTTAGGCCTCCCATGTTTTCGCTACCTTCTGCATCTTCTGCCCCATCATTTTCACATCCCATGATGATTCCCACTCCCCAGTCAGCATCAGGTCATACAACTGTTCCATCTTCTTTTCCTTCTACTTCTGCCTCTCCGAGCTTTTATATTCCATCGTCTTTGACTCCTGTTCCACCAGAGGGTGTTCCATCAGGTTCTGTGGATCCGGCGCCACTCATTGATCAGACTAGAACATGTATATTTATAAAACCCTAACAAATTTTTATAGCAATATTTATTTTCATTATAACATGTTTTGATAGAATATTTGTTTTTCTTTCATGACAGATACATCTACTGACAGGAGGCGGGGGTGGGGCCATACACGCATGCGTTCGGTGTGGAACCGTCGCACACAGGTTATGGTGGAATATAATGAAGACAATCAGATGGTTGAGAAAACAGGGCATCAATGTCGGAGTTTTCTGGAGACGCTTGCCAAATACTCCGACATCATTCCCGTCAGCCCGCTGTCGTGGAGACATTTTCCACATGAGGTCAAAGATAGAGCTTGGGCAGAGATATGGGTAAAAAAATCTGTTGTATTTAATGCCATGAATTATTTTTTTATTTATATGAATTAATATTTTGATTTCAGCTTCAATTTAATTTTCCTGATGGTGAGGGTGCACGAATGGAATGTCTAAAGGATTTAGGTGAGCTTTGGAGAGCCTACAAGCATGAGCTGTATATTGGCTGGCGTGCTAGAGTTGGCACTGAGTTAGAGGCGGTACCAGTTGTGGATGATTGTCCTATAGAGAAGTATCGTCAGATGATTACTCATTGGACGAGTACCCAGTTTAAGGTATGAATTACATTTGAGGTATTTAAATAATAACTTTCAAGTTTTTCATTAATATTATCCTTTGAATTATCTAATTTTATTTAGGAATCATCTGGAAAAAATAAAAAAAACATTGATGCAAAAAAATACCTCCATACACTAGGACGCACGATGATGCCGAATCATGAGAGGCAGCAGGTATGACAATTGTTTATAAGTTTTCTTTACGACTTACATTTTCTTTTGTTTCCTCAATTATTTAATCATTTGCTAAAGTTTTTATATAACTTTTGTTTTCAATGTCATTGTAGAGGCAAGTACAAAATATTGAAGGATTTTTGCCTCGAGCAAAACTGTTTTGCTCGAGTAGACGAAAAAGGATGGAAGTGGTGTCAACGAAGCGACTCAGCAGCAGATTGTAAGTTTTAATCTATTGATTTTATATTTTAATATCTATTTCGTAACTTAATAATATATTTATATTTGTAACAGGATGCTTTAGAGGCCCTCGATGCCCAAGAAGCAGACAATTTTGGGCCATCTGATCACTTACATCAGGTGTTGGGAGAGGATCATTCTGGCAGAGTACGCTGCCGACCTAGGATAGCCCCGATGAGGTATTTGCCTGCCTCAGGTACGAGTTGTAGTGCCACTGAGCTGCAACAAGTTAGGGCACAGGCAGAATAGGCTGAGAAAAGGGCCACAGAGACGGCAGAACAGTCTTCTAGGGCAAACAGTGCATTTATGAAATTTATTGAAGTTCTACGTCCAACACTTCCAGCAGAGGCCAGCCCAGCGATTGATGAATACATGTTGTCTATACATTCTATATATGGTGCACTAGGTGGCAGTTCCAGTGGTGGTCAGGCCGATGTCCAGCTTGAAGATGATGATGGCGAGGAGTCTGATGCGGAAGAGGAGGGAGATGAGGAGGGCGAGGAGGAAGGTGCTGCGGAGGGTGAGGACGATGAGGAGGATGATGACGAGGGTGATGATGATGATGATGATGGTGATGGTGATGCTGATGTGGGACATATTGATCCGTTACATTTTTGACTTATATTACCGAGATTTGATGTTTAATCTATTCTAGTTGTTGGTTTTATCTAGACTCGTAGTATAGTATTGGAGTTGAGTTATTTTTATATATTGTCTGTTTTTATGGATGTTGTTGTCTTTTAGTGGTTATGTGTTTGAGAACTCCCTGGACAAACCCCCTCATTCTGAGACCCTGGACAACCCCCCTCCCCCTTGGACCCCAAACACCCCCCAAACACCCCCCGGACAGCCCCGTGGACAGCCCCCCGGACAGCCCCCCGGACAACCCCCCCACCCTCCCCCTTGGACCCCGGACAACCCCCCAAACACCCCCCGGACAGCCCCCTGAACAACCTTGGACAACCCCCTGAACAACCCCTGAACAACCCCTGAACAACCCCCTGAACAACCCCTGGACAGCCCCCTGAACAACCCCGGACAGCCCCCTGAACAACCCCGGACAACCCCCTGAACAACCCCCAAACACCCCCCGGACAGACCCCGCACAGCCCCCCCACCCTCCTCCTTGGTCCCCGGACAGCCCCCCGGACACCCACCGGACAGCCCCCCCGGACAGCCCCTCCACCTTCCTTAATTTCATTAGCTATGAAATGTTTCATATCACGATCAACTAAAATCTAATCCATACTAAATATGATATAAAAATATTCTATATGAATTTCCATAAGATTTTAAGTGAAAACAAAAAGTGACATACGAAAAACTGACCAAACGCATTCGAAATGTGATGATGCTTTCGGAAAACGATCCATGGGTCATATGTGACGTGTACGAATCAACCCCGCCTCAATCCGAGGCGTGGTGTGGTCGGAACAACTCAAAGTGTATGTCTTTTGTTTCAAAAGGACATCATTTTAAGTGAAAAACATCAACTGGCATACGGAAAACCGGCCAAACGCATTCGGATTGTGTTGATACTTTAAGACAACAATCCATGGGTCATTTGAGACGTGTACGAGTCAACCCCGCCTAAATACGAGATGCGGTGTGGTCGGGACCACTCTAAGTGACTTTCTTTTGTTTAAAATGGACAGTATTTTAAGTACATACGGAAAACCGACCAAACGCATTCGGTTTCTGTTGAAACTTTAGGAGAACGATCAATGGGTCATATGTGACGTGTATGAGTCAACGCCACCTCAATCCGAGGCGTGGTGTGGCCGACACCACTCAAAGTGTCTCTATTTTGTTTAAAATGGACTTCATTTTTAGTGAAAACAAAAAATGACATACGGAAAACCGACCAAACGCATTCGGTTTCTGTTGAAACTTCAGGAGAACGATCCATGGGTCATATGTGACGTGTAAAAGTCAACACCACCTCAATCCGAGGCGCGGTGTGGCCGACACCACTCAAAGTGTCTCTATTTTGTTTAAAATGGACAGTATTTTGGCCGTTTATGACACCAGAACTGCGTTGTCGGTCACCGCGGGCACATGGCACGTCCGATTGACGTTCCGTCTGTGCGTACACGTCATGAATAATAATTAGAATGTTTAACGGTGGTTTCAGGTCAATCCGAGGTCTTCTGCTATGAATTTGACCGTTTGACGCCCGTTTTGGCCATTTATGACACCAGAACTACGTTGTCGGTCACTGCGGGCACACGGCACGTCCGATTGACGTTCCGTCTACTCGACCACTTCATAAATCACTCACCCGTATTTGTCGTCTGATTTCAGGTCATTCCGACTTCGTTTGGCCTGTTTGGACCCCCCTCACGCGCGTTTACGAAGCGCGTGCATCACTTAAAATACGAATATTGAGCCGTACCGCGCAAACCGCACGTCCGATTGACGTTCCGTATGCGCGTACACGTCAAGAATAATAATTAGAATGTTGCACGGTGGTTTCAGCTCAATCTGAGGTCGTCCTCTATGAATTTGACCGTTGGACGCCCGTCTTGGCCGTTTATGACACCAGAACTGCGTTGTCGGTCACCACGAGCACATGTCATGTCCAATTGACGTTCCGTCTACTCGAACACTTCAGAAATCACTCACCCGTATTTGTCGTCTGATTTCAGGTCATTCCGACTTCGTTCGGCCCATTTGGACCCCCCTCACGCGCGTTTACGAAGCGCGTGCATCACTTAAAATACGAATATTGAGCCGTACCGCGCAAACCGCACGTCCGATTGACGTGCCGTCTGCGCGTACACATCACGAATAATAATTAGAATGTTGAACGGTGGTTTCAGCTCAATCTGAGGTCGTCCGTTATGAATTTGACCGTTGGACGCCCGTTTTGGCCGTTTATGACACCAGAACTGCGTTGTCGGTCACCGTGGGCACACGACATGTCTGATTGACGTGCCGTCTGCTCGACCACTTCAGAAATCACTGTCCCGTATTTTTCGTCTGATTTCAGGCCATTCCGACTTCCTTCGGCCCATTTGGACCCCCCTCACGTGTGTTTACGAAGCGCGCGCATCACTTAAAACACGAATATTGAGCTGTACCGCGCAAACCGCACGTATGATTGGAGTTACGTCTGCGCGTACACATCACTAATAATAATTAGAATGTTTCACGGTGGTTTCAGGTCAATCTGAGGTCGTCCGCTATGAATTTGACCGTTTGACGCCCGTTTTGGCCGTTTATGACACCAGAACTGCGTTGTCGGTCACCACGGGCACACGACACATCTGATTGACGTGACGTCTGCTCGAACACTTCATAAATCACTCATCTGTATTTTTCGTCTGATTTCAGGCCATTCCGAAATCGTTCGGCCCGTTTGGACCACCCTCACGTGCGTTTACGAAGCGCGCGCATCACTTAAAACACGAATATTGAGCCGTACCGCGAAAACCGCATGTCGGATTGACGTGCCGTCTGCGCGTACACGTCACGAATAATAATTAGAATGTTTCACGGTGGTTTCAGGTCAATCCGAGGTCGTCCGCTATGAATTTGACCGTTTGACGCCTGTTTTGGCCGTTTATGACACCAGAACTGCGTTGTCGGTCACCGCGGGCACACGGCACGTCCAATTGACGTGCCGTCTGCTTGACCACTTCATAAATCACTCACCCGTATTTGTCGTCTGATTTCAGGCCATTCGGAAATCATTCGGCCCGTTTGGACCACCCTCACGCGCGTTTACGAAGCGCGCGCATCACTTAAAACACGAATATTGAGCCGTACCGTGCAAACCACACGTCCTATTGATGTTCCTTCTGCGCGTACACGTCACGAATAATAATTAGAATGTTTCACGGTGGTTTCAGGTCAATCCGAGGTTGTCCGCTATGAATTTGACCGTTTGACGCCCGTTTTGGCCGTTTATGACACCAGAACTGCGTTGTCGGTCACCGCGGGCACACGGCACGTCCGATTGACGTGCCGTCTGCTCGACCACTTCATAAATCACTCACCTTTATTTTTCGTCTGATTTAAGGCCATTCCGAAATCGTTCGGCCTGTTTGGACCACCCTCACGCGCGTTTACGAAGCGCGCACATCACTTAAAACACGAATATTGAGCCGTACCGCGCAAACGCACGTCCGATTGATGCACCATCTACGCGTACATGTCACGAATAATAATTATAATGTTGGACGGTGGTTTCAGGTCAATCCGAGGTCATCCGCTATGAATTTGACCGTTTGACGCCCGTTTTGGCCGTTTATGACACCAGAACTGCGTTTTCGGTCACCGCGGGCACACGGAACATCCGATTGATGTGCCGTCTACTCGACCACTTCATAAATCACTCACCCGTATTTTTCGTCTGATTTCAGGCCATTCCGAAATCATTCGGCCCGTTTGGACCACCCTCACGCGCATTTACGAAGCGCGCGCATCACTTAAAACACGAATATTGAGCCGTACCGCGCAAACCGCACGTCCGATTGACGTGCCGTCTGCGCGTACACATCAAGAATAATAATTAGAATGTTTCACGGTGGTTTCAGGTCAATCCGAGGCCGTCTGCTATGAATTTGACCATTTGACGCCCGTTTTGGCCGTTTATGACACCAGAACTGCGTTGTCGGTCACCGCGGGAACACGGCACGTCCGATTGATGTGCCGTCTACTCAACCACTTCATAAATCACTCACCCGTATTTGTCGTCTGATTTCAGGCCATTCCGAAATCGTTCGGCCCGTTTGGACCACCCTCACGCGCGTTTACGAAGCGCGCGCATCACTTAAAACACAAATATTGAGCCGTACCGCACAAACCGCACGTCCGATTGACGTGACGTCTGTGTGTACATGTCACTAATAATAATTAGAATGTTTCACGGTGGTTTCAGGTCAATCCGAGGTCGTCCGCTATGAATTTGACCGTTGGACGCCCGTTTTGGCCGTTTATGACACCAGAACTGCGTTGTCGGTCACCGCGGGCACACGACACGTCCGATTGACGTGCCGTCTACTCGAACACTTCATAAATCACTCACCCGTATTTTTCTACTGATTTCAGGCCATTCCAAAATCGTTCGGCCCGTTTGGACCACCCTCACGCGCATTTACGAAGCGCGCACATCACTTAAAACACGAATATTGAGACGTACCGCGCAAACCGCACGTCCGATTGATGTTCCGTCTACGCTTACACGTCACAAATAATAATTAGAATGTTTCAAGGTGGTTTCAGCTCAATCCGAGGTCGTCCTCTATGAATTTGACCGTTTGACGCCCGTTTTGGCTGTTTATGACACCAGAACTGCGTTTTCGGTCACCGCGGGCACATGGAACGTCCAATTGACGTGCCGTCTGCTCGAACACTTCATAAATCACTCACCCGTATTTGTCGTCTGATTTCAGGCCATTCCGACTTCATTCGGCCTGTTTGGACCCCCCTCACGCGCGTTTACGAAGCGCGCACATCACTTAAAATATGAATATTGAGCCGTACCGCGCAAACCGCACGTCCGATTGACGTGCTGTCTGCGCGTACACATCACGAATAATAATTAGAATGTTGAACGGTGGTTTCAGATCAATCTGAGGTCGTCTGCTATGAATTTGACCGTTGGACGCCCGTTTTGGCCGTTTATGACACCAGAACTGCGTTGTCGGTCACCGCGGGCACACGGCACGTACGATTGACGTGCCGTCTGCTCGACCACTTCATAAATCACTCTCCCGTATTTTTCGTCTGATTTCAGGCCATTCCGACTTCGTTCGGCCCATTTGGACCCCCCTCACGCGCGTTTACGAAGCGCGCGCATCACTTAAAACACGAATATTGAGTCATACCGCGCAAACCGCACATCCGATTGACGTGCCGTCTGCGCATACACGTCACGAATAATAATTAGAATGTTGCACGGTGGTTTCAGCTCAATCCGGAGACGTGGTGTGGCCGGCACCACTCAAAGTGTCCGTCTTTTGTTTCAAAAGGACGTCATTTTAAGTGAAAAGCATCAACTGACATACGGAAAACTGACCAAACGCATTCCGAATCTGTTGATAATTTATCTCAACAATCAATGGGTCATATGTGACGTGTACGAGCCAACCCGGGATGAATCTGAGTCACGGTGTGTCCAGGATAAGTCTAAGTGACTCTCTTTTGTTTAAAATGGACACCATTTTAAGTACATACGGAAAAACGACCAAACGGATTCGATTTCCGTTGAAACTTTAGGAGAACGATCCATGGGTCATATGTGACGTGTTCGAATCATCCCCGCCTCAATCCGACATGCGGTGCGGCTGACACCACTCAAAGTGTCCGTATTTTGTTTCAAAAGGACGCCATTTTAAGTGAAAGACATCAACTGACATACGGAAGAACGACCAAACGCATTCGGATTCTATCGATACTTTAGAACAACGATCCATGAGTCATATGTGACGTGTAAAAGTCAACCCCGTCTTAATCCGAGACGCGGTGTGGCCGACACCGCTCTAACTCTGTCTCTTTTGTTTAAAATGGACATGATTATAAATGAAAAGAACAACCGGCATACGCAAAACCGACCAAACGAATTCGTAATATTTTGATAATTTATCACAACTATCCATGGGTCATATGTGACATGTACGAGCCAACCCGGGATGAATCTGAGTCGCGGTGTGGTCAGGATTAGTCTAAGTGTCACTCTTTTGTTTAAAATGGACAACATTTTAAGTACATACGGAAAACCGAACAAACGCATTTGGTTTCCATTTAAACTTTAGGAGAAAGATCCATGGGTCATATGTGACGTGTACGAATCAACCCCGCCTCAATTGGAGACGCGGTGTGGTCGGCACCACTCAAAGTGTCTCTCTTTTATTTAAAAAACACTTCATTTTAAGTGAAAACAACAACTGACATACGGAAAACCGACCAAACGATTTCGGAATATGTTGATACTTTAGGACAATGATCAATGAGTCATTTATGACGTGTACGAGTTAACCTCGCCTCAATACGAGGCACGGTGTGACCGGTATCATTCCAGATGTATGTATTTTGTTTAAAATGGATATCATTTCTATTAAAAATATATGGTATATGAAAAACCAATCAAATTATGAATTGAATTCCGGATTCCACATATAATTGTCATCTAAATTTTAAAATTAATTCTAAATGAATTATGTATGTTTATAATTATGTTATGAATTCTACTTTAATTATGGATGTGTATATTTTCAAGATGCATTATATGTGTTGGTTGGTTGTTTTGCATTATTTGTATGTGTTGGTTTGTTCTCTATATGTATGCATTATATGTGTTACAGGTACAATAATTGGATTGAGAAATGAATTGAAAACGAGGGAATAATTGGATTGAAAATTGAATTGAAACCGAGGGTGAATGCCCAAAAACCAGACCTGTTGTGAAAATTGCAGGCTGCTATGCAATTTGCATAGCAAAGCCTATGCCAACGGTTTGAAAACCGTTGGAATAGGCTCTATGTAACTGTTTTTACCAACGGTTCAAGGAACCGTTGGTAAAAACACCCTATCCCAATGGTTTGAAACCATTGGGATATCCTGTTGAATGGTTGTTTTTACCAACGGTTCATAGAACCATTGGTAAAAACCTTTCCCAACGGTTTGTAAACCGTTGGGAAAGAAAATTCTCTGTTGATTTCCCAACGGTTTGGCAGAACCGTTGGGATAGGTTGATTTTTTCTAACCTACCCCAACGGTTCTCTGTAAACCGTTGGGAAAAGCCTTTCCCAACGGCTTACATCCCCACTTTTTGCAGAACCATTGGTATAACATATACCAACGGTTCTGCAGCCTTTCCCAACGGTTCTAAACCGTTGGGAAATGCTAGATTTCCAGTAGTGTATCAATGTGATATGATATCATAGTTAGGTTAAGGTAATGAGAAATACAATCTCATTAAATCTAGTGGTATCTATTCCTACAAATATAAAGTGTGTTGCGATTTATGATGCAACTATAGAAGTGATTTATAATTCTAAATGATTTTTTTCAGTTCTTGGAATCACACATATTAAGTAAAGTTTTATCATGATGATAATTATTTTACTGGTACTAGCCAAGATGTCAAGTTTAGATAGTGGACAAAAGTATATGAACTTGGGAATATCATCTCATAATAAGTCTAACTCAAGGAGGTATGGTCATAGTTAACATAATATGCATGTAGTGGAAACATGGAAACCCCATGGTTAAATCCATAAATCAGCAAAAATATGATCTTATCATGTGAGAGATAACAAGGATAGTTAGAAAGTTGTCTCTAGTGTAAGTGGGAGTGTTATAAAAGTGGGTACCCTAGATCCAACTTTATCAGTACTTTTGATTACCATACCTTGTATATAGTTAGTTATACATGATGTAAACTTATTGATTATAGTGTTGATATTTTTTCATCCACTATTTAAATGGGAATTCTCATAGATTATTGGTCGTATCAAAAGGTTATAGCAATTCCTAGGCTATAATGAGAACCTTGAGATGTTGAATAAATTACGAGAGTCGCAATGACAAAACAAGTTTGTAGATGAAAAAAAGACAGAATAAAACAACAAGTAAATAATAAGAAGTAGATCGAATAGGACATAACGATTTACATGGTTTGGGAATAAGTCCTATATCCACAAAGAGGCAGTATTTCACTATGATTCATGAGCATAAATACATAGATAATATTAGAGTTTTACAACACAAAAACCCTAACTCAAAATGAGCTAATAAAGAAGACGATGCACTATTTTACTAACCACACAACAAGTCCACAATGCTATAGTGAACAGTGGATGGAAGTATGCATTGTTGTAGTACTTCAACCACCCAAGTCCAAGCTGCTATAGTGGTTGGTGGAAAGAAGTCTGTGGATGTACAATTCTGCTGTCTCCAAATTATGAGCTGCTATAGTAACCATGTGAAATTCTACACTACTATAGTGTCCTATCGGTTTCAGATGCTCAGCTCTACTACAGACGGTCAGATTTTCTATATTCCCCAAAATTTAGGCTGGGGGAATTTGGCCCCCGGACCCCAAATTAGGGGCACATTTCCCCATGAAACCCCCAATGAGCTCATCATGGAGCACAACCTACAAGAGTTATGACTTGGTGCGCAGTATGGGCCACAAGAATTAAGCCCAACATCATCCAAACGGATCAGGTTACACTAATCCAACACGAGAGACTATGAAATTTATCTTAAACATATGTACTACAGTCCAAATACATCACACTAATTGGACACATTTGATGTCTAACTATTAGGTGATGAGAGCTCATAAACATTGTTACTTCTTCTCACAAAGTTCGTACCTGGTGATCTTTAGTAGGTGAGATCATGAGGACAAACATGCCAATAGGAACACCACATGCCTTAGGTGTCATTGGTTGTTCCTATCTACAAACATGTGTATTCATATTATGACTTGAGATCATTATCAATGTGTTCCATTTGATCATGTACTTTGATGTAAGGAAAAAACCATAAAAATGAAGTCGTGATGAGGTATCTTGTGTCACATGCTTCATTGGTGGTATTACATTGGTTGAATGGTCAAGACAGAATTTATCACTTTCGAGTTGAGGAAGTGATATCTTAGGCCCAATTGATCAGGATGGTAGTACCTTAATAAATCCTTGACCAAGGTAGTCGAAGGTAAGTCTATCCAATTAGATCAAAAAATAATAAAGTAAGAATGGATGATGACACAAGCTGTGCATCCTTCTTTATGTGATATCATGAGACAAAGAGATTATATTACACAGTGTGTATTTGTATGAAAGGTTGTCATTGCTATGACTATTCTTTATCTTTTCAGGGGCCTTGATGGGTTTCTAGACTCAGCTCTTGGTATGTGAATAGTATTCACTATTATCGAGATAAGGGGATAGAGGGTCACACACAATAGCATATTCAAGAGTATGTCATATTCTGGTGAATAAGTGTATAGGGAATGGTGGGCCCCACTACGGGGTCTGAGAGTTGTCTAAGTATTATCGATCACCAAATAATAAATAAATTCATTATTGTTTGAGTATAAAATAATTGGATTGAATTTATTTATTAAAATTATTTACAAGTGTTTAAGTAAATACATGGAATAATATTATATGAACGAATATTATTTTAATATTCAAGGTTCATTTAATATTAGCAGGAATTACAAGTTGAGTTAATGACTCGAGTTTATCATGTAATATATATTTAATATATATTATAAGAAGGTGATAAAATATAAATAATATTTTTGATGTAGTTAGTTTTCCATAACTATTTATTTATTGCTTATTCAGTATATGCGAAATATACGAGGGTCGGGGAACCCTATCTGGGTATTTCTAAAATCAACTATATAAGTTCACAGGAGCTCATTTCCATTGAACTATTCATTCAAATGGATTGAGTGATCCTCTATCCTCCCACATCCTAGAGAGAGAAAGGATCTATTTGAGCAAGTGATCCAAGAATTACTTCAAGGATCAAAGACACGATATTGAGGTGATCGTCGCTATGTTGAAGGAATCGTTGAAGCTCTATGCTAGCACCTAGATTTTGATGAGCAACATACACACAAATTCTTAAAGTGTGTGTGTAAGATATTGAGGGGTTCGACATTGGATTCTTTATAAAATGGTCACCGCCAATGATTTGTAGTTAAACACACATCGTATTGAATAAGGAAAACATTTGTGTTTAATTTTGTGCTTTAATAATTCACGTGAGATCCTCAGACCTCTATTGGGTTTCAAATCGTCAGAAAATACATAGTTTATTCACTCCAATGATGAATTTTTTAAATCCCTAGGCCACCAACTTCCGCTGCGCACCCCACTACCAATAAAAAAACCTACAAACCAACTCAAGCTAAGCCCAAACCATCTCTGTGCAACCTTCAGTTTCTCACCACCACCCAACTCACCCCACATTGATCACGATGAACAAGAAGGATCCCACTGATAACCTAGAACCTGAAATGTATAGGAATGAGTTAAAATCCCAATATGTCACCACAACTTGCCGAATCTATGTAATATTTTTCATTAGGAAATTCATCAATGCTAGTTTGAGAATAAATATAGAAAGTAGGTTTTTCCCAAATAACGTATGCAAAACCAAACATATCATAATCATCATTCAAAACATTTATCTTTGTTTTCCAAAACCAAACTCACACATTTTGGAAAAAAATCCACTGACCTAATCCATTTCCAAACCACACACCTATTTACATATCTCAAAGCAACTCATTTGTTTTATCTAAAATGAAAATGGTCACTTTAAAACATTCAATCGGCCAAAATTCATCTTTAAAATAGAACACCCATTTTGAAATCCACTTTAAAACACCCACACAAGAGTCTTTAAATTCAGAAAAGGTTTTCCAACATCTTTGAAAACTCATTTTCCAAATAAATGACCCAACACAAACACACACATGTCAAGCATAAAAAAGCAGACACAAAGAATCACATGACATACATCAAACACAAACAAGAAGAGGTTTCATAATAATGAAAACATGGGAAATGATACAAATAATTAGTATATCAAACTCCCCTAAATCACTAACCATATAATCAAATGTGTCATGGGATCTACCATGGGATTACTAACATTCCAAGCACCTAACTGCATATAAGTATACCACTCATGAACCAACTACCAACATGCATTGATGTTCAAATACCTGGTTGTCCAGTTATCCCACATAAGACTCATTGTGATAACCAACCCCCACCTAGCCCTTATTCCTAGCATGAATTGTGGAAAACTAGTAGTGTGAGAACCAACTAGAGGAACAAGCTAAGTCTTTCATTTAGTACTTTGTTTCCCATGAACAATGAAGGAATTGAGTGTAAGATCCTTACCTTTTCTAGAGTTTACTAGGTATTATTTTCAAGTACTCATTTTGTCATTATTTGAGTACTTCTTGTTTAGGTTATAACTTGTGGTGTGTTTGGATGGAATTTTGATAAAAATGAAAAAAGGTTTGTTCACGGTTGGCTCATGGTTAGAGAAAACCATGCACCCCAACCCAGAAAATCATACAACCTTGGACTGTGGGGGTTTGTACAGCTAGCACACAGTTAGAGAAAACCTTGCGCCCCTACCCAGGAAAATGTACATGGGGATAAATGTCCCCTAAAAATTAATTTTAAAATTCCAATAGCCCCCAAAACTCACCCATTTGACCATTCAACCCTAGGAGGCCTTTCATGTTTTTAGAGCTCTTCGGATGAATTCCAAGCCTCCCAACCTATGTTTTTCATGATTTGAATCTTGGATCAAAGATCTTCTCCTCTACCGGTAAGTGGATCCTATTCCGTTGCTTTCCCATTCACCCTCATTCCTTCTCTCATTATTTTGGTGGGAAGTAATCTTATGTCTTTATAGATCTATATCTAGATTTGGTGAATCTAGATATAGGCTTGTGGATCTAGATTTAGAATTAAGAGATCTTGTTTTCTTTAATCTTGATTTAGGGTTTTGAGATTCAGATCTTGATCTATGTCGTTGTGCTACCCAAATTTTGGGGATTTCCACTGGGTGACCATTCATTAATGAATCAAGGTAGGTGTTCTAATATTAAAATCCCATAGTCATTATTTTGATTTCATATATGTAATTTTAGAATTTATAGGGTTCACTTAGTAATTGGAAAGTCCTAAATTGAATTAATTAATGCAGTCAATTAATTAATTGAAGAATTGGGGATTTGATTGAATAATTGAATTATATAATTAAGATAATTAATTGATGAATTAATTATCAAAGTATTTAATTGAGAAACTAGGATAATTAATTGATAGATTAATTATTGGAATATTGAACTGTGGGTTTAAGGATAATTAATCATTGAGTAAATTATCGGAATATTAAATTGTGAATTTGGAAATAATTAATTTGTGAATTAATTACTGGATGTTAATATGTGAAATGATTAATTAATTTTTAAATTAATTAATGGAATTTATATGGTTAATTAATTATTTAATTAGTTAATGAAAGAGATGCAATTAATTAATTGGAGAAATAATTATTGGGATAGATATGATTAATTAATTGTTGAATTAAAGGAAATTTTTGTGATTAATTAATTGTCGAATTAATTAATGGACTTGGATTAATTAATTTATGAATTAATGAATGGTAGATTGTGATAAGATGATTAATGTTGATTAATCATGATTGATGTGATATTGTGATATGTTATGATATACATGCATGATTGATAAACGGGGTGCTAGACATGGCGTTATACACCCAAAACATTGGAATTAGACTATGGTTCCAAGTGACTGTAGTAATGAAATTAAAGTGACATGGATAATGTAATACCATGTGACATAATGAAATGTGAATTGAATATATAACATGGTTCAGACCCGACATGGGCCGAAACAGGTATTGAGGTATGGGTATCCTTGGGAACTGATGGTCTATGTGGTTTAATAAAGATTAATTGATAATGTGATAAGTATTTACATATGAATTGTAATTATCTATTTATACAATTGTATACACTTTTTATTGACTGGATTTTTAGACACTTTTGGTGGTGGCCTACTAAGTTGTACTCATACCCAACATGGGCTTCCTAATGGGTACCTGAATAAATTTTATTGTTGCAGGACAAGTTAAGGGGAAATACCCTGTGTTAGATGGATGAGTTGGGATGGAGCTTGGATGAGGGAACTGGACATGGTTCGGGACCCTCTTGGGAGTCGTCGATGTCTTTATTTTTAGTTTTCTTTTTAGAAACTTGGCACGTACATTAGAATGATATGTTTTCTTCTTTTTTTGTATTTATTTTCCTGCATTGATTATCTTGAGATATTGGTATTGTTTATGGTTATATATATGATTACACTCTTGTTTATTATTTCTTCTAGTGTATTAATCTGATAAAATACTGTATAGTCTCCCCAAGATCGACTTATCAGACCCTCACTGCTAGTCGGCAGTCTCTGGCATATGGGGAGGCACGATTGAGGTAATGTGATTGACCAGCTCAAGGTATTAGTATATGGCACCCAGGTAGGGACGTAAAAAAGTGGTATCATATGAGTTTTATTTTCTTTTTCTTTTGTATTACTATTTGGGAAAGGTAGACATAATACTAGGAAGAGTTGTGCCTTGGTAATGAGCTCGTGCATGGGAGTTTCAAACCCATGTACGAGGGAGAACTGAAGTACCCCGGGGTGAGATTTTTGTTATTTCTGATTGTTATTACAATTGAATATTATTTCACCTTGGGTGATTCAATTATTATGTGTTGTGATTATTGATGTTGAAATTTTATGAGATTTGATTTTTGGCTTGGTATAACATGAGAGATGAGTTTCATGCTTAATTCTAGGCACTCAGGATTATTTTATGACATGCATAATTTTAGGAATGTAGGGAAAAATAGGTTTTGGGTATTTTTTGAACTTGAACTATTTTTCCTTGTGAAATTGAATTGAAAATGGTTCCTAATATGAAATTGAGAATGGTAAAATGATGAAAAATGTGAATAAATGGGTGTCTAAATGAAAAAACTTGAATAATGAGAACGTGTTTACCCTTGTTAACCAAGACCTAGGAGTATGATGTTTAAGGGGTAGTGTTAACGCCTTAGTTTTGAACACATGGTGGGATGGGGGGAAAAGACTTATTGTGACTTATTATAATTTTCCTATTACATAAATGTGATAAAGTTTTGTTATGAGTCATAAGACATGTGCTTAGAATTTTAGAGATATGCCTCCATGATGACACTTGTTGATAGGAAGACAAGAGGATATGGGTAGAGATGGTCTGTCAGTAGTGGAACCTAAGGCACTAATAGTTCTAGGTAATGAAGTATGAGAGAAGTTTCAAGAGAAATTTTCTTGCTTCATGCAATTCATGGGAAGAGACCCATGGTAGGTTGGGAAGAACATGTATGAATTGACATGGGAGTTATAGTTGTAACACCCTCCAAATTTTACTGGATAGGGTGGACCTGAGGGAGCTAAGTTCTGTATTGAGTATATCTAGACTATACTTGACCATTTAGAGACTCCATTTGAGAATAGAGTCAAGATGGCTGCTTATATGCTACAAGGATCAGTGAAGAGCCGGTGGGACATCTAGGCTCTGACTGGATAGGCTAATGGTATGCTATTGAAGGACTTATTAGAGAGGTTCTTGGATCACTTATACCCATAGGTGCTGAGGTAGGAGAGAGTAACTGAGTTCATGAGGTTGACTCAGGGGAGTTTTTTCGTGTTGGACTATGCTAGACGCTTTATAGATTTTCATCGCTTTGTTTCAGCATTGGAAAGAGATGAGGCTACTTCATAAAAATGATTTTAGGATGGTCTTAAGTGTGAAATTAAGTCCTAGGTGAATATATTCAGGATTAAGAAGTTTTCAAAAGTGGTAAATTAGGCTCTCATCTTAGAGGGGAACTTTAAGGAGGCTTCTAATGGTAGACATGTGGTTTCTACTAAATGATGTGTAGGTGAATCTTTCAAGATTAGGAAGTATCATTATGAGAACTTTATATAGAGAAGTGGGAAGAAGAGTGAACATTTAGGGGGATCAATTACTTAGGATCTTACCCAAGTGATTTTCCACCAGTGCGGTAAGTTGATACACTTTTATAAACATTTTCCCTGACCACTAGTGGAGTGTCGATCCTACAAAAAGATGATAAATCTTCAGAGGTTCTACTATAACCTGAGATAGATAGTTAGTGATGGGGGAGATATATAGAACCAGGGTGCAGGAATGGGATCTTCTGCACCATATCAGTCTGTAATTTGGAGTTCTACTGGCCGATGCGGTAGAGGAAGTGGACGTGGTGATCCTATGAAAGAGCACCCATATCAGTAGAGTGGTGATACTCAGGTAAGTCAGACTATATCATAGGGAAGAGGGGTAGGACATTTGCATGCAGTGCATCCTACATTTGGGGATAGTGAGGCTGAACCTTCGATAGTGAGAGGTACTATTCTTATATCTTATATATTAACTAATGCCTTATTTGATACTGGTGGCTCTCATTCCTTTATATTTGTAAAAATTGTTAATGGTTTGAGCCTGGGTGTGGAGTTTTTGAGTGGAATAATGAATATAGATAACCATTGGGAGTACGATCTAGAGACATATGTTTGTGAAAGGGATGTTCTCTTGAGATTATGGAGTACCACTTTCTCTGGTATCTCTATATTCTTGATATGTCAGGCTTCGACTTAATTTTGGGTATGGACTGGCTAGTCACATACCAAGCCCACATTGATTATTACTGGAGGATAGTGACCTTTATGTCTTTGAAGGGTGAAAACTATATTCACCATGGGGAGTGGGATATACAGGAAGGTTGAGCAAGGCTAATTACTCAGCAACTAGGAGAGCTCACAACCCAAGTTTCTAGTCTAATTCTGGACAATGGTGATACAAAATAGGATGTCTTTCGACCTATAGTGGACCTGTTTCAGGATGTATTTCCTGAACTTTTCTCAGGGTTTCCACCAGATAGAGATGTGGAATTATCTATTGATATCATTTAGGGATATGAGTTAGTATCTATTCCACCGATAGAGCTTCAAGAGATCAAGAATAATCTAGAGGAGTTAGAGGAGAAAGGGTTTATCTGTTCAAGTATGTCAACTAGGGGATTACTAGTGTTATTTTCTAAGAAGTATGATAAGTATCTACATTTTTGTGTTGATTACTAGAATTTGAATCAGATGGCTATGAATAACTGGTATCCTCTTCCATGCATCGAAGACATTTTTGACCAATTGAGAGGAGATTGTGTGTTCTCAAAAATTGAATTGAGATCAGGGTTTCATCAAATGATAGTTTGGACTTCTGATATACCGAGGACTGCTTTCAGAAGTAGGTATGACATTTATGAGTTTTTTGTAATATCATTTGGGTTGACAAACACACCAGTAGTGTTTATGGACTTAATTAATAAGATCTTCCATCCATACATGGATCTGTTTGTTGTAGTATTTTTGGATGACATATTGCTGCACTCCAAGACTCATGATTATCATTCCCAACACATTGAAATTGTATTGAGTAAAATGAGAGAGCATCGGCTATACGACAAGCTATTTAAGTACCAATTTTAGATTTATCAAGTAAACTTCTTGGGTCATGTCATCTCAGAGTAAGGTGTGTTAGTGGACCTAGAGAAGGTTCAAGCAGTGGTATATTGGGAGAAACCCAAGTATGTATTTGATATCTGAATATTTTTGGGGTTAGTTGGATATCATCAGAGATTCCTCCAGAACTTTTCCCATTTGGAAGCACCACTTTTGGGATTGACCAAAAAGGGGATAAAGTTTGAATGGTCAAAATCATGTGAGAAGGCCTTCTAGGAGTTGAAGAATAGTTTGACATAGACATTGATATTATTCCTACCCAATCCAGGTAAGGAGTGCAAGGTGTATTGTGACACTTATGGGATCAGACTTGGAGCTATGTTGATGTAGGTATATTGATTCATAGAGTATGGGTATCAACAACTGAGGCCACATAGATGAAAATACCCTACACATAAACTTGAGTTAGAAACTATGGTTTATTTATTAAAGTGTTTGAGAAATAATCTATTGGGTGAGAATTTTATGCTATTTAATAATCATAAGAGCTTGAGGTATATCTTTTTGCAGAGAGATTTGAATCTTCAGTAGCAGAGATGGGTTAAGTATATACAATCATTTGATTTTGAACTAGCATATAAACCTGGGAAAGGAAATAGTGTAGCTGATGATTTGATAAGGAAAACTCAAACAAAGGTGGTTTATGAGTCTAGTTTTGAGTGGAAGATAATGAATTTACTGGATGAGATGCATGTTTTGGTTGAGGAGAGTCAGAAGTAGATGAATCTTATATTGGTTTCAGCAGAGTCTATGCTTTTGATATGGATTAGAGATAGGAAGTATGAGGGTCCAGAATGTTTATCCTTGAGGGAAATCCTTAAAGGTGGGGACTCACCTTCTGATTGAATCATATATGAGGATGAAATAATCTATATTAGGAATCGAGTTGTTGTATCTACGAGCACGTGGTATGATTTGATATGGGAATTTTATGCCTCAATTTGGGTGGTACATCCTGGTGTGACAAAAATATACTATGACCTACAACAATTGTTTTGGTGGATAGGCATTAAAAAGGAGATAGTAGGGTTTTTAACAAAATGCTACACCTATCAGCAGGTGAAGGTAGAGAATCAATGACCTAGAGTTTTGCTGTATCCATTTCCCATTCTGGAATGGAAGTGGGATGATGTGAAAATGGATTTTTTGGTGGGTCTCCTAAGGATGCCTTAGAATAATGATTCTATTTGGGTTGTTATGGAAGGAATGATGAAATTAGCACATTTCTTACCTATATGGGAGAATTTCTTAGTGGATCATATGGGAGATATGTATGTTCGGGAGATAGTCCATCTGCATGGGGTGCCACAAACTATAGTTTCAGACCGCGACTCAAGTTTTAGATCATTCTTTTGTAATGGATTACATAAGGTACTTGGTATGCAGGTTTTATTATGGTTGGACTTCCACCCATAGACAGATGGGAAGTCAGAGCATGCCATACATGTGCTTGAGGATATATTGCGGGTCTGTGTTCTTGACTTTGGTGGGTCTTGGGATAAACACTTAGATTTAGTGTAATTTTCCAATAACAATAGATATCAAGAAACTATACATATAGAACCATATGAGGAACTTTATGGTAGGCTATGCAGATCACCTCTCTGCTAGATAGAGGTAGGCGAGTCTGAGCTATTGGGACTGAGTCTCATGCATGAGACATCAGAGAAAGTATAGCTAATTCCAAATTGTATGGATGCACATTAGAGTAGAAAAAATTTGTATGATTATAGATGTCAATGAACCCTATATTTTATATAGGGTGATCATGTATTCCTTTAGGTGTTTCCTAGGTTGGGTCACCATAGGATACAGAGATAGGGAAAGTTGGCACCTAGGTTTGTTGGACCATTTGAGCTTGTGGAGAGAATATGGCCAGTGGCATACCAATTGGATCTTCCACAAAAATTCAACGATATGAATGATTTTTTTCATGTATCACAACTATGATTGTGTCATACTGAACCTTCTCATGTTATTGCTGTGGATGATGTTAAACTTAAGATAGATGCGTCCTTTGAGAAGCATTTGATACGTGTGTTGGATTTCAATGACAAAGTGTTGCGGAGAAAGACCGTGCCGATAGTTCGTGTATTGTGAAAACATGGGCATGTGTAGGAGTAAACATGGAAAATAGAAGCATATATATATATGGGATTAGTGGCCCGATCTTTTTGGCTCAGAATATTAGAGATTCTTAGGAGTGCAGCTTGAGGATGAGCTGTTATAAGTTGGGGAGATTTTATGATCCCAAACTTTTCCAGAGTTGACTCAGACTTGTTTTCAAGTACTCATTTTTTCCTTATCTGATTACTTTTTGTTTGGGTTATAACATGGGGTGTGTTTGGGTGGAATTTTGAGAAAAATGAAAGAAAAAGGTTTGTGAATGGTTGGCACACGGTTAGAGAAAACTGTGCGCCCCAGCCTAGTAAGCTATGCAATCCTAGAAATTGGGGGTTCAAATGGATGAAACATTGTTTTTCAAACTGTACACCCTAAAAGGAGAAACTGTGCACCCCTAAAATAACAGGTGCATAGTTGGCACATAGTTAAGGAAAACCGTGTGCCCCTGCCCAGGAAACTGTGTGTGGGAATAAATGTCTCCAAAAAATTAATTCCAAAATTCCTCGATCCCCCCAAACTCACCCATTTTGATCCCCATTAGACCCTAGGAGTATTTTCACATTTTTGGAGCTCTCTAGATGAATTCAAATACTCCTGACATCCATTCTTCATGATTCGAATCCCTGATCAAAGATATTCTCCTCTCCTGGTAAGTAGATCCTATCCCGTTTCTTTCCCGTTCACCCTCCTTCCTTCTCTTGTTATTTTAGTGGGAAGTAATCTTCTGTTTTTATAGATCTAGGTTTAGAATTAAGAGATATTATTTTCTTTAATATTGATTTTGGGTTTTGATATTCGAATCTAGATCCATGTCATTATGCTGCTCAAATTTTGGGGATTTTTGTTGGGTGACCATTCATCAACGAATCGAGGTAGGTGGTCTAATATTAAAATCAAATAGTCATGATTTTTATTTCATGTATGAAATTTTAGAATTTCTAGGGTTTTCTTAGAAATTGGAAGTTCCTAAATTTAATTAATTAATGTGGTCAATTAATTAATTGAGGAATTGGGGGTTTGATTGAATAATTGAATTGTCGAATTAAGATAATTAATTGATGAATTAATTATCAAAGTATTTAATTGTGAAATTGAGATAATTAATTTATAGATTGATTATTATAATATTGAATTTTGGGTTTAAGGATAATTAATTATTGAGTTAATTATCATAATGTTAAATTGTTAGTTTGGAAATAATTAATTTGTGAATTAATTATTGGATGTTAAGATGTGAAATGATTAATTAATTTTCAAATTAATTAATGGAATTTATATGTTTAATTAACTTTTGAATTAGTTAATGGAAGATATGCAATTAATTAATTAGAGTATTAATTAATGGGATAAATATGATTAATCAATTTTTGAATTAATTAAAGGAAATTGTTGTGATTAATTAATTTTCAAATTAATTAATGGACCTGGATTAATTAATGGATGATTATGATAAGATGATTAATGTTGATTAATCATGATTGATTTGATATTGTGATATATTATGATATACACATATGATTGATGGACTTGGACTATAGTTACAAGTGACCATAATAATGAAATTAAAGTGGCATGGATAATATAATCCCATGTGTTATAATGAAATGTGAATTGAATATGTAACATGGTTCAGACCCAGCATGTACCAAAGCAGGTATTGAGGTATGGGTATCCTCAAGAACCGGTGGTCTATGTGGTTTAATAAATATTAATTGATAATGTGATAACTGTTTACTTAAACATTGTAATTATTTCTTTATACAACTACATACACCTTTTATTGACTGGATTTGTTTTAGACACAATTGGTGGTGGACTACTGAGTTTTACTCACACCCTACTTATGTTTCCTGATCAGTACCCGAATATACTTTATTATTATAGGATATGTTAAGGGAAAAGGCCTTGTATTAGATGGATGAGTTGGGATGGAGCTTGGATGAGGGAACCAGACATGGTTTGGGACCTTCTTAGGAGTCATTGGTGTCTTTATTTTCATTTTTCTTTTTAGACACTTGACACATACATTACAATGACATGTTTTCTTCTTTAGTTGGATATTTTATTTTGTATACATTAATTATCTTGAGATATTGGTATTGTTTATGGTTATATATATATATATATATATGTTTATGCTATTTTTTATTATTTATGTTGGTTCATTGATCTGATAAAAGTGGTTATGGTCTCCCCATGATTGACTTATCATACCCTCACATCTAGTCAACAACCTATAGCATATGGGGAGGCATGATTGAGGTCATGCGACCGATTGACTCGGAGAATTGGTGTGTGGCACCCGGGTTGGGACGTCATAGTGAGGCATATGAAAAAATAATCCAAGTCTAACACACAAGGAATAACTATAATTACCCTAACCCCTAACACCAAATGATGAATAAACCCATAATAAAATGCACCCACGACATAACAAGAACCTTACCACACAAGTGGAATAAAAAATAATCACATAATGACCAAGAACCCACATAAGGGGTAAATAAGAAAGGGGCAATCAAGGGGTGAATCTTACCATTTAAAAAACAAAGTGCCAACCTTACATTTTTCACAAAACCATGTCTTAGAATTCCAAGACGTTTCAAATTTTATCAAACACTATTTAAAACATTTCTTCAAAGTGATGGAAATCACCCACACCATTCAAAATATTTCAAAGCTACACTTTAATAATGATTTTACTCTTTGAAAACCAAAATAAGGCCAAAGGCCAACCATTTCCTTAAAAAATTTCCAAATTCCAATAGGGAATTCCTCACAAGGGGTAAACCACACACAAATTTAAAATATTCATTTGAAATCCAAACAAAACCCCTTTCAAAAATAATTTTGAGGATAACACCTCACTTCAAAACAAAATTCCGTTTTAAAACATAGTTTTCACTCATTGAAAACCAAAATTGGGTAAAAATACGTTGCACACATGAAAACAATTTAAAAAATCCATACATGCATTACAAAAAAGATCAAAATATTTAAACACTCCATTTAAAACATGAAAACATCAAATTTACATGAAAAACCAATTATTACTAGCTTAAACACTAGGAAATGGTTTCAAATCACCAAGATGGCATCACATATATTCACACTTTCACAAAAAAATAATTTAGAAAGCACATGCACATTTGAATTAAAAATGGAAATAATTGCATATAAACACCTACCTAAAATGGATGAGAATCAAGGAAAAACCCTTTGGAACATGTTTTCTTTTGCGATGACTACACCCATGGGGATAAAAACGGTGTCTAAAAACCCTAGACACCAAAAACCCCAACATTAGATCCAATAAAAACCCTAAAATTTATCCCAAAGGATCTAGGGTTCATGGGGGAATCCAAAACCAATAGATAAGAGAGGGATAAGTGAAGAAGAGAGAAAATAAAGAAGAAATACCTTGAAGCCACTTAGAAATCACCAAAGTAAAGGCAAGAATCAAGAGGATGAAGGTTGTGGAGATCCTCCTTGGCTCCCAAGGGATGACCAACATAGGGGAGGGGGAGAAATGGGGGTGAAAACCCCTTAAAACCGAAGAGAGGTAAATTTAGAAAATCTAAAAATTAAACACCCAGACAGGACACACGATTTTCCAAACCATGTGCCAACTATGCACTGGCCACTTCCTAGGCCAGACACCCCCTCACACGGTTACTCCTGGGTTCTGCATGGTTTGGAAAAACCATAATCCTCACCCCTGAAACACTCTAAGATCTACATATCTTCTAGGGAGATATGTATGGTATGTCAAACCACACAGAAGCCGTGAAAAATAGCTATGCCAAAATGATTGAGACACCTGCATGGGAAATGCACAGTTACTGCTAACCATGCAGTCTAACCATGCTCATCCCAAAAACCTTTAAAAAAAATTCAATTTTTGACCTGAAACCGACCAACACTCAAAATATATCAGTATGGGATAAAATCATAAAAAATAAACACTATGACATTTGGGGTGTCACAAAATTCCCAACATTCCACTTTCTACCCCTAGAAAGTATGATAAAAAATAAGGAAAAAGGAAAAAGTAAGGTTTATAGAGAACCTAACCAAAAGAACCGCTCAAGACCAAACAAACTCATGGCCAATAACTGAAATCCTCAAAAAATTATTGTACCGATTAACTAAAATGTTTCTAAGAATATCTAAATATAGATGTAATGAGAACCTCAAACAAGAAGTCCTACAAAGCATGGGAGACCTAACATGGTCTCCCCACTATTAAAGTTCCTTTAAATTAGTATCCCCACTATTTATAGTTTCTCTAACATGGTGGAATAAAAGAAAAACTACCATGAGGCACATCCTAAAACAACTGAGCAACCATGAGAGAAAATTTCTCTCAACGACAAGAACTTCCAAACCCAAAGGAAGGAAAAAACAATCATGATCACAAACATCATCTAAATAATGACACAAGCCCTCACATCGATTCATGACAAACACAAGTAACCTAGGGTTAAAAAATTGGATCATCCTCACATGGTGCATCCCGAACGACCATAAATAAACACCAGCTAGTATACCAAACTCAACTAGTGAGTTTGACACCCTAGTCACCCAATAATGCACCCAAGAACTCTCTCATGTACAAACAATGATCACATCAAGTATTAAACAGATAATGAGCACAACTAAAACTCCCAATAAGGGTTAACCCAAGAAATGAGGCTAAAAAAATGACACTCACAACCAACCACGAAAGAATGAGGAACTAGAAGATCAACCTCAAAATAAGGCATACCATAAAACAACATTCAAACCATCCAAAAAAAACATTCCAAAAGGAAATCATCCATAAGATCCCAATAACCACAACTGAAGCTTCCAAATCCAAGATTACAACCATCAAGGAAAGTCCCCCAAGAACAATAAATCTATAAAGGATCAAAACTGAGACCTCTTCTAAAATCCCAGCTTACAAAACTTCTTAAGACGACCCAAATTTCCACAAAAGTGGAAAACTCTAGGAGAATTCAAGAAGCGAGGCTTAGGATGCCACAGATCCCCACATTGGAAGTACACAAGGGAATTTTTATTATTAAAAGAAAGTCCATTTTCTCCAAACTCCAGGTCATCCTTCTCCTTCTCCTCCTCCTTACTCATTGGGTTATCCTTTTATCCACCACACTTCCGCTATGCATTGGATGAAACTATGGCATCACCCGCCGTAGGATTCCTAGACTAGTCAGCTTCCACTCGAATGTTCTCATTAACAACCTCCTAAAATGATTTCAAGTGAGATTAAATTATAGATAAAGAAAACTCTAGGTGAGGAACACCTTTTAAGAAACAAGATTTTCAGGATCGTTGACCACCAGCTGTGGAGAAAATATAACCAACTTTGAAAAGTGATCGACGTACTCTCTCATTGATCATTCACCCTAATAAAGGCCTGAAAGTTCAAGTGCTTTATACCCTCTCATGACCACTAGTAAGAACCACTAAACAAACACCATATTGAATATCTCCCAAGATATACCTTCAATCAACTGAGAAATAACCATCAACTACCACCAAAATCAGCTAAGTCCAACAAACACACTCTCAACAGCTCTCACCCAAAAAGCTTCAGGTGTTAGAAGAGAATCAATGATCACATCAATATCTTTAAAATACCTCAATAATTCTAATGACCATTGATCACCACTGAACTAAGGTAGATGTTGATTCAAGAATCCTGAAATAAGTCATGATCTTAGAGAAGTTTCCATGTCCACCACTCCAATTGGAGTATGGGTAGGCACCATAATTGGAGAAAACTTTTCAACCATTCTTGGGAATAATAAACAAAAACATAAGACATGAACATCATAAATCCATGAATAAAAACACAAACCAAATGATTCCACCAAACCAAGAATCAAGCAAAACAACAAGCCCTTAAACGAGGCACAAAACATTCACTAAGGAATTATGAAATTACCCTCCACTAAGGGAAATTATTAAAACCAAGACAACCCATTATAAAAAAATATCCTTGATGAAATACACACCTCTCAAAAAAGGAATTTCACAAAAACACTTCTCAAAATTCCATTTTTATTTGAAAACCAAACATCCAAATAATTATCATTAAAAATCATTTCCCTTTTTCAAAACAACATTAAAACTTGTTATAAAAAAACTTCCTTTTGAAACATGCCATTTTTATAAAAACCAAAAGGGAAGAAAATTTTTTACAATAAATTCCATAAAACCAAGTTTGAGAATAAAATTTTCACGAAATTATTTCATTTTCTAAAATAAGTTTTTTAAAAAATAAGAAAAAAAGAACTACACAAGTATTAAAATAAGTTTCACATGAACCACATCAATAAAAAGAATAAAAAAATCCTCATTCCACCTCCAATAAGTGTAGATCAATTTTGGAGAATTCTAGAATCAAAAGAAGTCTAAATAGGCCAATCATAGAAGGAACAATGTTATGTACATTATTACCACTTGGTTGGGAAACCATGTTTCAATTGTGAAACACACCCTACTAAGGAGGAAGAATGAACACATAAGAACCACATGGATTTATAATCCATTCGTGCTATCCACACAACTAAATTTCTCCTCCATTTCACCCCAAAGATAAGGAGTGGTCCCCAATATCACGTACATGCTCAAAGGGGGTCAAAACATCATATCTGATAGCCCGCAGGGCGTCGTTAATTTTATATGGGGATACACAAATTTATTAATTTATAAAACTCATAAAATAAAAATAAACATGTGTAGTAATTGGTAAGTATGAGTGTAAAACCACAAGTATGATCCATATGTTCTAAATTAATTAAACAAATTGAAATTACAATTTTCTGATATTTGAAGAAAGATAAAGACAGGAGCAAGGATTGGGATTGATATGAAGAGACGAGGAATGATCGGTTTAGTTATTTTTAGGTTTGTGCACTAGGGATTCAATTAATTATGAGTTAATTCATGTTTGGTATCATAACTGGTTCTGCAGGGATCCTTGGTATGGGTATCCTATGCTAAACTTATGATTGTACATTTGGAATGGTCATCTACTAGGTAAAAACTCAAAACCAAGTGACCCAAAACCCTATTTAAACATAACTAAACTAGATTTTATAATGGTAATACGAAAAACATGATAATTAATTGATGAAATTAAATAAAAATCCTCTAATCACAAGAAATGGTCATGAAATTGAAAAAAGAAGAAAATTAGAATTGATAAATGGTGTTGTAATAATCCAAATCAAGAATATGAAGTAAAAATAATCCCTAACAACACTCCCCCCCTATAATCACATCACTTGAGATAGAAAAAACTACTCTCTCATGATAGTAATTATTAGAATGAGTAGCACAGGTACCCAAGAAGGATTTACGGTGAAGAATGACGATTAAGTAGGGCTCTATGGTGGTGCACATCTCTGACAGTCATCCAGGCATCAAGGCTCTCTCATGTCATCCTCCAAGTAGAAACTGTAGGCCATTTTTATAATCCATCTCCATTAAAAATCATATCTAGTGTATGTTTAGTTTTTATGTTTCCCTAAATGTTCACATCATGTAAATTTACACATGTAATCCATGTGAGTAGTGAATTCTTTGCATCTTCCTCTATCTTGAACTTTCACATCATGTAAAGTGTACATGACATGTAATTAATTTTCACAGTGTTCAATGAATTCATGCCTTGTCATGAGTGGTGTTGGATTCATGATGAACTCACGTTGTGTAATGAAATACATGACATGTAAATGGTCTTTTTCCAGTTTTCCATCTCCCTCCATCTTCAGCTCTTAAATTCATCTCTTTTTGTTCATTTTCCAAATATCTATTGTTTCCTTCCATAAAATAGAAAACAAGTCAAATTGTCCAACATTTAGAAAGAATAATCAATTAAATATATAAATCAATTTATTAAAACACCATAAAATACATACATGAAATACATATATCAATATCACATAAAAATCTACCAGAAACAACAAAAAAACTCGAATCCACAATCCAAAAACCAACTTCCCCTGGTATCTTGAGGTTCAGGATGAGTAAGATCTAGCTTGAATCTTCCCAACCTTATCTCTCAAGATTTGAAAACCTTAATATCCTTCTATCAGGACATCCCCAAATAACATGGGATACACAAGAAGATTAGGATCTTACTAAAGGGAAACCCAAGTCTTTGATACCATTTTGTAATGAACTGGACTAGGCTATCATCCAACCCGACACCCAAAATGATTATCCACAAGGTCTGAAGGGTGTTCTAGACATTTTCAGGTTGGAAACTAGTGACCAAACATCATAGGATTCCCTTTGGGAACAATTTTTCCCAAGTTAGAGATAAAGACTATAGAATTAATAAATACAAGAGCCAGAAAAAGTAAACATTTCAATAGGTCATAACCAACTATAATTACCCAACCCATTTTAATATACATAATAATCATATATAAATGGAAAGAAACATCTAGGAAGAATATAGACAACACCAACTAAAAATAAAACACCTATAAACCAAATTTATTTGAGCATGAACCATCTCTTTGCAACTTTTGGTTTCTCACCACCACACAAATCACCCCACATCGTCCATGAAGAACAAAAAGGACCCTACCAAGAACCTAGAACCTAAAATTTATAGGCATGATCTAAAAGACTAGTGGGTCACAAAAACCCACCAAATATATGGAATATGTTTCATTAGGCAATTTATTGATGATAGTTTGAAAATATGATATAAAATAGGTTTTTACCATATAATGTATGAAAAACCAAACATATCATATTCATATTTCAAAACATTTATCTTTGTTTTACAAAACCAAACTTATGCAATTTGGAAACAAAGCTATCAGCCTAAGCCATTTCCAAACTATGTACCCATTCACATTACTCAAAACAACTAATTTGTTTTATATAAAATTAAAATGATCACTTTAAAACATTTAACTGGACAAATCCATCTTTAAAATAGAACATTTATTTTGAAATCCACTTTAAATAACCCACACAAGAGTATTTAAATTCAAAATAAGTTTCCCAACATATTTGAAAACTCATTTTCCAAAGAAATGACCCAACACACACACAAATCAGGCATAATTAAGCAAAACCAAGCATCACATTACATACATCAAATGAAATAAGAAGAAGAGGTTTTCATAATAATTAAAACACGAGAAACGGTACAAATAAGAACTATATAAAACTCCCCTAAATTACTAACTAACCATATGATTGAATGTATCATGGGATCTACCATAGGATTATTAACATGCCAAACACCTAATTGTATATGAGTATACCACTCATGAACTAGATATTAGCATGCGCATGAACTGAAGTTCAATTACCCGGTCATTTGATTAGCCCATACAAGCCTCATTGTGATGAACAAACACCACCTTGACATAATTCCTAGCAAGACTGGTGGGAAACTAGAGGCATGTGGACCAACTAGATGAACCAGCTAGGTCTTCCACTTAGTACCTAGTTTCCCATGACCAATGAAGGAAGTGAGGTGTAAGAATAAACAAGCCAAGTCTAACACACAAGGCATAACTATAGCTACCCTCACCCCTAACACCCAATGATGAATATACCCATAATAAAATGCACCCACTACATAACAAGAACCTTCCCACATAAGGGGAGTAAATAAGCATCACATAGTGACCAAGAACCCACACAATTGGTAAACAAGAAAAGGGAAATAAAGGGGTGTTTCTTACCATTTAAAAACCAAAGTCCCAACCAATCCTTCATCACAAGACCGCATCTCATAATTCTAAGTCCTTTATCATTTTATAAAACACCATTTAAAACATTTCTTCAAAATGATAGAAATCACCCACACCATTCCAAACATTTCAAATCTACCCTTCAACAAGGATCTTTCTCTTTGAAAATAAAAACAAGGCCAAAGGCCAACCATTTCCTTCAAAAAATTTCAAAAATCTAATATGGAATTCTAAAAAAGTGGTAAACCACAAAAAAATTTAAAATCTTCATTTGAAATAAAAAAAATCCCTTTCACAAATAATTTTGAGGTTAACAGCTCACTTCAAATCCAAATTTCATTTTAAAACATAGTTTTAACTCATTGAAAACCAAAACTGGGTAAAAATATATTTTACAACATGAAAACCATTTAAAAAATCCATATATTCATTACAAAAAATCTTATCATCTTTAAACGTTCCATTTCAAACATGAAAACATGGAATTTACATGAAAAACCAATTATTCCAAGCTCAATCACTAGGAAATGGTTTCAAATCACCAAGGAGGTATCACATATATTCAAACCTTCAAAAAAAGGTAATTTAGAAATCAAAATCACATTTTAATTCCAAAAGGAAACAATTTTATAGAAACACCTACCTCAAAGAGATTAGAATCAAGCCAAAATGCTTCGGAACAAGTTACTGTCAACAACGACCACACATGAAAGAGTAGAAATAGTGTCTAAAATCCCTAGACACTAAAACCCTAAAATTGAGCATAAAGGATCTAATGTTCATGGGGGAATACAAAACCAAGAGACGATAGAGGGAAAATAGAAGAAGATAGAAAATGAGAAATAAATACCTTGAACCCACTTGGAAATCACCAAAGGCAATAAGAATGTGGTGGAGCTCCTCCTCAGATCCCAAGGGTCAGTCGACATATGGGGGGGAGAAATGTAGGTGAAAAACCCTTAAAATCTAAGAGGGGTAAAATGGAAAAACCTAAAAATTAAACACGTGGATAGGTCACACGGTTTGAATGCATTATTTTCCAAACTGTGTGCCAACCATGCACTATCCATTACCTTGTCCAGACACCCCCTATCACGGTTACTCCTTGGTGTCACATGGTTTGGAAAAACTGTGCTCCTCACCCCTGACACACTCCAAGCCCCACAAAACTTCTGGGGAGATCTATATGATTTGTCAAACTATGTGGAAGATATGAAAAACAACTCTGTAAAAATGATATAGCTACCCACATGGGAACCACATGGTTACTACTAACTGTGTGGCCTAACCGTGCTCCTCACAAAACCCTCCAAAAGATTTAATTTTCAGCCCACAAAAAACCCAAACTCAAAACCGATAGAAATAAGATAAAATCATAAAAAATAAACCACATTGTGAAATATTGGGTGTCACCAATTTTTTTTGTTTTAATATTATTATAATGATATATACACCTGTAAACAAAACATAAAAAATTCAATATTTCAGACATGATTGTAGAACATAATTTTTTTTATATATTATAAATAATTCACATGTCATATAAAAATGTTATAAGTATAAAAATAACTAATCTTTAATTAGTCATCTATCAATCCACACCCATTATCTTGTAATCTGAAATCCAATTGAATTTAAAATTTAAAAAGAATTAAAAATAACAACACGTTTAATTTTTTAACAGTATAAAGTTATACTTAAAAAAATTAATTTTTTATAAAAACATTGATGTTCTGTTTATTCTTACATGTTATAAATAAATCAATGATGGATGTCTCAAATATTCATAGAAATCCGAGTTTGTTTGCTCTATTTTGATTATTTCACTAATTTTTTATCATTTTTAATGTAAAACTATTTTTTGGTCATTTCGACCACATCACATGTTATATTTATGTATAATTAATTCTTATATGTCAAAAATTAATTTTTAATCTTTTTAATAAAATTTTATAACAATATGATATTATTGGCTCAATTTTTCCCTTTTCACTTATAGTTTATTTTTTTAATTTAAAACCATTTTTAGTCATTTTGACCAATCCACAAGTTTAATTAACATCCCATTCATTTATACATGTCATAATTTAATCAAAATTAATTATTTTAATATTTAATGATGATTGGGGGTCATTTGACCAGTTTTGACTATTTGATGCATATTGTAAAACACTTTTAAATATATAAAAACACCCTTCCAATTATTCCAATCACACCATACATAAAATTTCTGTGTTTTTCATCCCTACAGGTCAAAAATTAATTGATTATTTTTACCTTAAAATTTTATGATTATCTGAGATTGTTCTCTTGACTATGACCGTTTCAATTATTTTTAATCAATTTAAATTTTAAATCATTTTTCAATCATTTTAGTTAGAATACCCATTAGATTGATGTTCCTTTAGTGTTGATAATGCACTAAATCTAGGGATATCATAGCTTATGATATCCCTTGAGTCAAAAAACATGATATACATGAAATTAATATCATGATTTATGATTTCATTGAGTTATAAGACATGATATGCATTATATGCATTTCATGGTTTACGATTGGAATGAATCATGAGATATGTGATACTCCGACCCAGAACCATTGTCCTAACTAGAATACCACACACCTCAGGTGTTCCTCCCTATATGTCGAAGGATTTTGAGTAGCGATGAGCACCTAATAAAATTCACTGGGGAGACTATGTCCTCAATATCAAAATAATCAATAATAATAAATAACTAAAAAAATACACATTAGAGTACATAGAATAAATCAACACATCCAATATCATACACAATGCTATCATAAAAAACATAAATTGATCTCCCACTGGGATGATCTCATATAAAAAATAAATAAATGAAAAAAATATGCACATATGACCTACTTCAATCCTCACGCCTCATCCCAATCTATGATACCTGTCGAGCTTCCCTAGCCTGATCGACCGCATGTCCTGTGCTCTGATCAGAAAAGAAAACATAAGGTCTTCATGCACACTGAGATTCCTATGTAGGGTGTGAGCATATAACTTAGCAGGATCTCACCAAACACCCCTAATATACACTATCATATGAATTTTCATGAATGAGGAAAATAAATAACATAAATAAATATGTTCATTGAGCCATCATGCACTAACCAGGTTACCACACCACCTAATGAGATACACATGCCTGTCAGGTTAATGGATTTTAACTAGGCCACCTCGACACCCGACCATACCTTCTTCGGTGCCATTCCAGAATCCAATTTCATCTCATACCATGAAACCTAACCAATAATCAAAGAATTAGGGTAGGGAATCATCCAAGTATTGATCGCTGATCGTACCATGATTCACTGTGTAATTTTCCCTTACACCACTGTGCTAAACTTGTTTTTTATTGAAAATTATAAAAATAATGACAAGTTTAATTCCATGTTTGAATCATTTATTTTGTGTTTATAACTATTAAAATTTCAATGTTACTTGTTTTGATGATTCCATTGCAGGAGGAGGTGATTTGGAGGGCCCAAGATGATGTCCAAGAAAAAAGGGCCAAACTGCACAGGATCCAAGCACACTAGTGGATTAATCCGCACACTACTACTAGAACGTGCATCCAATTAGGCTATAATTTTGTGATCGGGTCAAAAATTCATTGGGATAAATTTCATATGAAGTAAAAAAATACTCATTCGTCCATATGGTGGACCAATCAACCTGATCTGTACAATATACAAAATCTGCATGGAGTCAAAAGTGGTGTGCTGTGATCTGTCCATATCTCATGCTATAGGTGTCTAAATTATGCCAAAATTTTGGTGGAGATATCCAAGATGTGGGTAAACAACTTTTTTATTTTCTAAAAATTTAGATAAGGATTTCTGGAGGTCTAAACACCTGTGACAAGTGGTTTTAAGAATTCTGTGTGCTCAAAACCACCTTCCCATTTTCTTATAAAATGGAACCTTGGGCTCCTCATTTGCAAGTTCGGCCAGGAGGAAAATATATGGTATTTTGGAGATAAAAATGATTCCTCTCATCATCCAAGGAGTTATGGAGGCCCCTATCCTCATAGGGGAATCAAGGATGAAGGCGAAGTTCCGCCCAAGCTTCCTCCTCCTCCCGATGTCGAGCTAAACGGTGGACAGTCATTTCGAGGGAGATACACACACTTGGGAGGGAGTTCCAGCACTTGTTATTCTATTGGTTTTGTGTAATTTGTGTTCTAAATATTTCACTTATTTCTTATCTTGACATGATTCTTCTCTGATTGCATTTATATTGTTAAAATTAAGTGAAACACTTTTTATTTCAACACCAATTGGGTTGAGATTTCAAGTGGGACTCTTGGGTTTTTTCCGATTGGACAAGACAAGAGTCCTATTTATCTCACAAATACATAAGATTTCAGTATGCTTTGTTAGAATTTATTAACTATGATTTATACCCAAACCTTGATAACACGATTATTGTGTCAAGGGGTGGTTCTTTGAGCATCATTTAAGAGGCAAGAGGGAAGTTGAGATCTTGAAAACCCTTAACCAAAGGATTCCATTAAACCATGTGTATTTTTCATAATGATGAACTCACCAAGATGTGTAGTGAACCTAAAATGATCTTATTCTCTCATAATTATTAATACACCACTTTTATGTATCAACTATTAAACTATTTAAATCAAGTCATTTTCTTTAAATTGTTTTAAAACCAACCCCTCTTTTAGTACTTCTAATTAAAAACACAAACTCTAAACCCACCAAAGCTCATTGAGAGATGACCTAGGGTCTTCCCTAGACTATAAATCAACCTTAAAAACATAATAAATTTGACATGTCATGATAACACGGTCAAATTTTGGCACCGTTTCCGGGGAGCGCTTTGTTTTTTAGCATGTGTTTTTGAAAATATTTTTGTAAATTTTTGTGAATATTTATCTATTTTATATTATACCTCTACCTATATTTTTGTATTTTGATCTATTTTTTGTGTATGTTTGGTGCATGATGCGATCTAATCCGAGAGATTTACCTCCTTTCGAACCCGAACCAAAGAGGATCTTATGTCAGTGACCCTAAGACGCACAAGAGAACCCATCAAAGGTGGAAACACAAAACATTGACACTACCTTCCTCTTCTTATTCTGGAACCAATATAAAAACTGAAATAAACTTGAATAATATGTCTGAAAACAACCGAACATTAAAATAACTAACCTCAACTAATGTTGATATCCAGCCCCCCTATATTCAAATGTAAGGCGAGGCACCTAATTTTGAACTAAAATCCGGTCTAATTCACTTATTTCTAAGATTCCATGGACTTCCTAGAGAAGATTGACATAGACAATTAAAAGAATTTCATACTATTTGTTCTACATTAAAAAATAAAAATGTGGTTGAAGAACAAGTAAAACTCAGAGAATTCCCATTTTCATTAGAAGACACAACAAAAGATTGGTTATATTATGTTAATTCCCTAATAAGAGGCTGGGCAGACATGAAATGAATTTTTCTTGAAAAATATTTCCCAGCCTCTCGAATTGCAACAATAAGGAAAGAAATTTGTAGGATAAGAAAATATCAAGGGAAAACATTACATGAATATTGGGAACGCTTTAAAATGTTATGTTCAAGTTTCCCACACCACCAAATAAGTGATCAACATTTAATTCAATATTTTTATGAAGGTTTAATCCCTATTGATCGAAATATGATTGATGCTGCTTCAGATGGTGCACTAGTTGATAAGACCCCAATTTCTGTAAGAACCCTGATTGAGAACATGGCACAAAACACACAACAATTTGGTTCAAGGTCTAATGTACCGATTTGAGGTGTCCATGAGGTGCAAAGTACTAAATTCGAGAAAAAGGTGGACACAAAGTTCGAAGAGGTAAGTACCCTTCTTCGAAAACTTTCTCTTTCCCAAGGGAAATCCCAATCTTCTCCTCCCATCCATTGTGGTATATGTTCTTCTGACACCCACTACTTTGACCAATTCCCTCAATTGAAGGAAACATCTAAGAGTTATGGGGCAATATTTCCAGGCCGACCCTATAACCAACCCTTTAGGCAAGAAACTTACTATCCATCCAACCCTGGGTGGAAGGAGAACGAAGCCTATATGAAAGGGGGTATTCAAACCAACCTCAAAAATAATGGAACCAACCAGGGAAAAGTAGTCATCCACCACCACCACCCAGAAATCCTCAACCACCCCAAAGGCCTTTCCAACCACCCCATCTAAAACCTGAGCCTAGCCTAGAAGATATGATGAAACAAATGGCTTATAACAACATCCAATTAAAAAAAACCACTTAGGAAGCCATACAAGACCTCAAAACCTAATTATGACAAATAGCCAACTCAGTGGGTGAAATTCAAAGTCATATGGTCCAGATAAACTTCCATCTCAACCAGTATTTAACCCTAGGGATAAAGGAAATGTCAGTACCATCACCCTTAGGAGTGGAAAAAACTATAAAGTAAAATGAATCCTCCATTAGAGTCACCACCTCCTGAGGAAACCTCCATCCCAACCATTAAGAATGTTCCAAATATTGAAGAACCTTGTCCTCAGATAAGACCTTCCAAAGGAAAGAGTGTGTATATTGATGAGTCACCTAGCCCAACCATTCCTCTTCCATTTCTTCAAAGGGACATCCATCCAAGAAAACAAAAGGAAACTGAACTTGATAAGGAAATATTAGAAATTTTCAAGAAAGTGTAGGTTAACATCCCATTGATTGATGCTGTGAAGAAAATTCCATGGTACGCCAAGTTTCTAAAGGAGATGTGTACACACCGACGATGACTTCGTGGAGATGAGAAGGTGAGCTTGGGGAGGAATGTTTCAGCATTGATAGATCCATCACTTCCCACCAAGTGCAATGATACTAGAACATTTTCAATCCCATGCACCATAGGGGAGTATTATTTTTCTATTTATATGCTTGATTTAGGTGAATCTATAAATGTTATGCCTCACTCTATTTACTCTACATTACAGTTTGGGGAACTGAAGACCACTGGAAGTATTGTCCAACTGGCTAACTAGAGTACTGCACACCCCTCTGGTGTGTTAGAGGATGTTATTGTGAGGGTTCGAAATTTAATTTTTCCTGCTGACTTTTATGTGCTTAAAATGGAAGATGACAAGATGAATGGACATGACCCAATTATATTGGGGAGACCTTTCCTAAAAACTGCCAAAACTATAATTCATGTTCATAATGGTACAATATCTATTAAATTTGGTGGTGACATTTTCTATTTAAACATCCTTGATTCCATGAAGAACCCCTCATAAGAACATTCCCCTCTCTTTGTTAATTAAATTGATGTACTCCCTACCCCTGAAAAAACAAATTTTCTTTCCCCCGATCCCCTTTCTAAGTTTTCTTCATTGATAGAAATTCTAGGAAATGATTCATGCATTGATTGTTGTAGTGGTCTAGAAAAGTGTCATGCATGTTTATTGATTGATGATTTCTTGAAAACTGAGGATCCACTAACCATAAATGATACTTCTAAGCTTGTAAAAGCTCATTCCTCATATGAGGATGATACCATTGAGCAGTTATATGAGATCAGTAACCTCTCACTTTCACACACATTCCCATCAATCAAAAATCCACCTGAATTGGAATTGAAACAAGTGCCTCAAGATTTAAAATATTCATATCTTGAGAATGGAAACAAGCTTCCCATCATCATTGCTAGTTCACTCCCTACTAAGCATGAATTGAAACTACTTGAACTTTTAAGGGAGTATAAAAAAGATTTGGGATGGACAATTTCTGACATTCATGGTATTATCCCATCAATTTTTAAACATCATATTTTGTTAAATGATGAGGCTAAACCAGTGAGACATGCACAATGACGACTGAACCCAAACCTCCTAGAAGTTGTGAAAAAATAAGGTAATAAAATTATTGGCTGCTGGAATCATTTAACCCATATCTAATATCCAATGGGTCAGTCCCATTCAAGTAGTTCCTAAAAAAACTAGCCTTACAGTAATAAAAAATGAAAACAATGAATTGGTTCCAACTCATGTGAAGAATAATTGGCGTGTCTGTATAGACTATCGCCGACTAAATCAATACACTAGGAAGGACCATTTCACTTTTCCATTCATTAACCAAATGCTAGAGAGGCTAGAGGGTAAGTCCCACTACTGTTTTTTTGATGGGTATTCTAGATACTTTCAGATCCATATTTCTGCTGAGGATCAGGAAAAGAAAACCTTCACTTGCCCCTTTGGCACATTTTCCTATAGAAGGATTCCATTTGGTCTATGTAATGCTCCAGGTACTTTCTGATGATGCATAGTTAGTATTTTTTTTGATTACCTGGAGAATTTCATGGAAGTATTCATGGATGATTTTACTATTTATAGATCTTCTTTTGATGAATGTTTGAGTAGTCTTGGTTCAGTCTTACGTCACTGTATTGAAAATAATCTTGTATTAAATTATGATAAATGCCTTTTCATGGTGTGACAAGGTATAGTTTTGGGGCATGCCATTTCTGGGTACGGAATCCAAGTAGATAAATCAAAAGTGGATTTCATTTCTTCCTTACCATTCCCCAAAAATGTATGAGTTGTGTGGTATTTCCTAGGTCATGCTGGATTTTACCGTCGTTTCATCCGTGACTTTAGTAAAATTGAACTCCCCCTCTCCCAATTACTCCAAAAAGAAAATGATTTTTTTGATAATGAATGTAAGGAATCTTTTAATAATTTAAAATGAAGTCTCACATCACCCCTGGTAATCCAACTACCTCGGTGGGATTTACCATTTGAGCTCATGTGTGATGCCTCTAACTATGCAGTTGGGGATGTCTTGTCACAAAGGGTCGATAGAGCTCCACATGTCATTGCCTATGACTCAAGTACTTTGGACCCTGCCCAAGAAAACTACACCACAACTGAAAAAGAATTTCTTTCTATTGCGTTTTCCTAGGAAAAATTCAGATCATACCTTTTGGGGTCCAAAGTCATTGTGTTCTAAGACCATACAACCCTCTAGTATCTCCTTAACAAACCAGAATCAAAACCATGTCTCATTGGATGGATGCTCCTCCTTTAGGAATTTAATCTAGAAATTAGAGATAAAAAAGAAGCATAGAATGTGGTGGTTGACCATATCAATAGGATCCTCCCATCCTCATAAATTGACTCATCCCCCTATATTCCCATTAATGACATGTTTCCTAATGAAAAATTGTACCGAGTGCAAGATGTTAGTCCTTGGTATGCTTAAATTGTAAATTATTTGGTATCATCTTGCATTCCTACCGAGTTCAATAAAAACCAAGACAGTCATCTAAAACATGAGTCCTGTTGGTATATTTGGTATAACCCCTACCTTTGGCACACATGTAGTGATCAAGTCCTTAGGAATTGTGTTCCCGATAGTGAGTTTTAGTCTGTCCTTATATTTTGTCACACTCTTGCTTGTGGAGGCCACTTTGGTCCCCAACGGACTGCTCGCGAGGTCCTTGATTCTGGCCATTTTTGGCCAACACTTTTTCAGGATGCCCATGATTTTTGATTTTTTTTCCTCATTTCCAAAGAATGGGGAATGTATCTAAAAGAAATGAAATTCCACAACAAACACTTCTCTTTCATGAAATTTTTGATGTTTGGGGCATTGACTTTATGGGTCCCTTTTCCAATTACTTTGAAAACTTGTACATTCTTCTCGCGGTTCATTATGTTTCAAAATGGGTAGAGGCACGCGCTACAAGTACTGATTATTTTAAGGTAGTTGTAGAATTTTTGGGAACCCAAATCTTCTGTAAGTTTGGCTTACCTAGGTTCATCATCAGTGACCAGGGTTCTTATTTCTGAAACCAAACAATGCAATCACTTTTGCGTCGGTATGGGGTCAGTCATCAAGTGTCTACTGCATATCATCCATAGACCAATGGTCAATCCGAGGTGTCAAATAGAGAGGTAAAAAAAATTCTTGAAAAAATGGTTCAAATCGATAAAAAAGATTGGAGTCTTCAACTTGACGAATAATTATGGGACTACTGTACTACTTTCAAAACTCCCATTGGAATGTCACCCTATCATCTTGTGTTTGGAAAGAGTTTTCACCTCCCTGTTGAGATTGAGCATCGAGCCTATTGGGCCATAAAATAATGAAATTCTAATCATTCTAGTGTAGGTGCTCAAAGGAAGTTACAGATTTAGAAGATAGAAGAAATGAGAATAGATGCATATGATAACTCCAGGATTTATAAGGAGCGTACCAAGGTTTCCCACGACCATCTCATCCTTCATCGTTAGTTTCACATTGGGCAGAAGGTCCTCCTTTATAATGCAAGGCTTAAGTTGCATCCAGGTAAGCTTCATTCCCATTGGTTTGGCCCATACACTATTATTAATGTATCTCCATTTGGTGTTGTTTAAGTTAAAAATGAAGAAACCAAGAAAACATTCACTATCAATGGGAAGCGGCTGAAGCAATTCCATGAATCCATTCCATAGTTCCTGATGGAGGAACTCTATATTCAAGAAGCAACATACCAGTGAAACACTCCAGGTTTTATCCTTCCTTCTCACATTCTCAAATATTACAGTGAGGAAACTTTACATTCTAGGTGTGGGGGGGGGGGGATGAGTATATTCCTAGGTTAGTTAGGAATTTTCATCGTTTTTTTCTTTCTTCTTTTTTTTGCCTTCTTTATGGTATTTTCACTTTTCCACATCTTTTTGGGTTCATTAGGATTTCCTTTTTATTTCTCATTTCTTCTCTTTTTTTCCATTATTTATGGTATTTTCATTTCCCCCCATAAAAAATTTCAATGTTCCATGATGTGGTAACCATAAAGGGGGGAAAGTAAAAATACCATAACGAAGGGAAAAAAAGAATGTCTGCATAAATTTAACATCAGGGAGTGATTTTTATTAAATTGGTTTTCTTTCAATGATATAAATGGTTGTATCTATGTGACACCATTGATATGATTAATGCCCCTTGTGTGAGTAATTTTTGGGAAAACTATGTCACTAATATCTCCACACATTTTTTTGTACCAAACCACAAAGTGTGAATATTTCTTACTTAATATATGGTAAATATATATTATGTAATATTTTTAAACTTTAAATAATATTTCTATAAGTTTGTTCCTTATCCGATCTGTTTCATTACTGTACCAGATTGACCTATGCATGTGTACCTAATGTCTAACTGTTGTACGCCCTAAAAAAATGGGTTGTGTCTTGGGAAGGTCAAAAACCACTCCTTTTCAACCTTTTATCTTGTTATAACTATTGAAATTAGTGTTGTGAGGAGATCAAACTAGGGTTGAGAGATGAGTGTGAGATTTGTTCCAAATGAAACTTCTAAAAAAAACAAGAATGAATAAATGAGGGGAGTGATGAAATGTGAAACATATGGGGATATCTAGGTCAAGATATTATGGTTTGACTTATGGGAATGCTTAAGTGAGTGGGTCTTGAAATATGATTGCAAAGGATGTATGGTAGGTTCAGTGGACAAAATCATTTAAGCTGAAAAATGTTAAAATAACCTATATTTATTGGATAGAAAGTGGAAAGAATAGCATGGAATGGTTTTCACACACACACATGGAAATTTATTGTCATCGTTGACTTCTGAATTCCTTGATCAATTTGGTATCATTAATCTTCTTGAATTTCACTATAATATGATTTATGAGACATCATTTTCTATTTTCCTTAGGAAGAACTCTTTGGTGTGGTTCATGCATTGATCACATTAATTTAATTAAAATTTCCTCAAATGTTAAATCTTAATGATGTTGAGAATATATATATATGAATCATTTTATTTGTATATGTGACTTTTCTTAGGAGTGCAAATGTTTAGGTGTGGGGGTGTGATCGTACCATGATTCACTATGTAATTTTCACCCTTACACCACTATGTTAAACTTGTTTTGTATTGAAAATTATAAAAATAATGACAAGTTGAATTCCATTTTTGAATCATTTATTTTTTGTTTATCACTGTTAAAAGTTCAATGTTACTTGTTTTGATGATTCCATTGCAGGAGGAGGTGATTTGGAGGGCCCATGATGATGCCCAAGAAAAAAGGGCCAAACTGCGTAGGATCCAAGAACACTGGTGGATTAATCCGCACACTTCTACTAGAAAGTACATCCAATTGGGCTGAAATTTTGTGGTATGGTCGAAAATTCATTGGGATACATTTCATATACAGGAACAAAATACTCATTCGACCATCTGGTGGCCTAACCGACCTGATCTGTCCAACACACCAAATCTGCACGGATTCAAAAGTGGTGTGATGTGATCTGTCCATATCCCATGATATAGGTGTCTAAATAATGCCAAAATTTCGGTGGAGACAAAACATATGTGGGGATACAACTTTTTTATTTTCTACAAATTGAGATAAGGCATTCTGGAGGTCAAAACACCTGTGAAAAGTGGTTTTAAGAATTCTGTGTGCTCAAAACCACCTTCCCATTTTCTTATAAAATGGCACCTTGGGCTCCTCATTTTCAAGTTCGGCCAGGAGGTAAAGATATGGTATTTTGGAGATAAAAATGAGTCCTCTCATCATCCAAGGAGTTATAGAGGCCCCTATACTCATAGGGTAATCAAGGATGAAGGAAAAGTTCCGCCTGAGCTTCCTCCTCCTCCCGATGTCGAGCTAAACAGTGGACGATCATTTCGAGGGAGCTACACACACTTGGGAGGGAGTTCCAACACTTTTTATTCTACTGGTTTTGTGTAATTTGTATTATAAATATTTCAATTATTTCTTATCTTTACATGATTCTTCTCTGTTATTATTTCTATTGTTAAAATTAAGTAAAACACTTTATTTCAACACCGATTGGGTTGAGATTTCAAGTGGGAATCTTTGGTTGTTCCGATTGGACAAGACAAGAGTCATATTTATCTAACACATACATAAGATTTAAGTATGCTTTGGTAGCCTTTATTAACTATGCTTTATACCCAAACCTTAAAAACACGATTGTTGTGTCAAGGGGTGGTTCTTTGAGCATCATTTAAGAGGAAAGAGGGAAGTTGAGATCTTGACAACCCTTAACCAAAGGATTCCATTAAACCATGTGTATTTTTCAGAATGATGAAATCACAAAGATGTGTAGTGAACTTGAAATGATATTATTCTCTCATAATTATTAATACAACACTTTTATTTATCAACTATTAAACTCTTTAAATCAAGTCATTTTCTTTAAACTGTTTTAAAACCACCCCCTCTTTTAGTACTTCTAATTAAAAACACACACTCTAAACCCACCAATTCTCCTCGAGAGACGATCTAGGGTCTAACATAGAATATAAATCAACATTAAAAACATAATAAATTTGACGTGTCACAACAGAATGGTCAACCGCTACCCAAAAGAATGAGGTAGGGTCCTGTACAAACCATTTTGACCAACCCCTCATGTTGGGAAGGCTACACACCCATGGATCAACCTTTACCATATCACTTAAGGTAGGTTCTAACTAATTTTTGAGAAACATCACAATCTAGACCCTATCTTACTCATGTATTCCCCGTCATCCAATCTCAAATTGGAACACATTCCAAACCACATCTAGATCATAGAGGTATTGTCATCCAATCCCACACCACAACATATCCTTAACCCCATTTCATTCATGATGGTGCAATCATCCAATCTCGCTCCATTGCACCCATGCTGGGGACTCCATCTCACTCATGGCAGTATATTCATTAAAACCTTGGGTCCAACCATATCACTCATAGAATGCCAATCAAACTCAAGTCAACCATCTCACTCATGGATGACCCAACCCTATCCTGGATCAACCATCTCACCCATGTTCAACAACTATCAATACTATCTCACTTATAGTGAGGAAAAAACTATATCAATCTATGCCATATCACTCATGGTTAGACCATAATTCATACACATATCAAGGCATCCACCTCACCATGATAGTTCCACCCATTCTATCTCACTCATAGTGGGGAAAGGCCTCAAGATCCACCCTCACTCAAGATCCTCCACCTGACATGACACACAAACATGAAATCAAAAGAAGGGCCATAAACCATTACAAAAATCACCATCTCAACACATCCAGGCCTATCCCCTGATTAGTCTCTCATTCCATAATAAATATTATCCCACCCATTAGGGAATCCATCAGAGTCCTCCATACCCATCTTAGTCTCTGGTCATCGATATCAATCCACGTCCATCACCCCTTGGTGACTCCATAACCCAAAGACTTATCCCGGCCCTGGCCTTATCAGGAAAGTTCCCATTATCATTTGATTCCCAATTGGAATCCCCATGCCAAATCCCAAACAATTCCATCAACCCACATTGGGTACCCTCTCACATCTATCTAGGGAGATGCCTCAACCCGATACTTAGAGAAAACCCCTCTCTGCCACACATGTACATCCCCAGAGGGATCATCTAGCTCAAGGAACACACCAAGATTCCACTCCACCCTCAAGAGGGTGATCACCACTATACACAAGATGTACGTCCATATCATTGGTTATATTCAACCCTATTATCCTCATGCTTTCCGAATAGCCCTAAAGAACCACCTGGGCTATTTACATTACTCATATAAAAGACCAAGACCCATCCTAGGCCTCTTTTCAACTCCCTAATAATTTTTTCCCTTGACTATATAGTCTTAGGGTGATCCTAATTCATCTAACGTGATAAAGAGAACTTACTATGAGCCTAGGAGGCCTACTGACATCCTACATATTCTACCTAGGGAACTCTTGATCACTAAACCCCATTCTCGAACCCCATGAAGTATGCAGGCATACATGCTCATGGATAAATAAACATATGTTTTTTCTATTAAAGGGTCCACCTACCTAGAACATGGAGTTAACCCCTTTACAAGACCTTCCAAGATTTATCCAATCCCACCAAGACTTGTCTACACTCCTGAGAATTTGTCTCACACTAAAATCCAGATATAATTAATTATAAAAAATTACAATTAATTATTCAAAATAATTAAATAGGAATAATATGTAAAACTCATTAGGAATCACTCATTCACCAAAACCTCGAGCAGTGGGGTGTGGTTCACTCCCAACACATACTTGGACCTATGACACATAAAATCCCCAATCGTTATTCTTGATTCAACAACCATTTTATCCAATTTAAGTAAAAAACCCTAAATATATTCATCAGGTGGTGTACCTTCACTAAAATCACTTCCAATGAGATAAAAATACCATCTTGAGTCACCCTCTATACATGAAAACCAAAAAAACCATCAAACTCTGTTGATTCCACCATGCTCTAGTGAAATCGACACTGAAACCCCAAACAAAACCAAGCCAAATTTGAGGTATACAAAAAGAAGGAAGAGTATAGGGATACATAGGAAGAATGAAACTTGGATCATCATGAAATCACAACTGAAATCACCCCAATCGAAGGGGAGGAAGGGGAGGAAGAGAGGGGGAGGCACTGATTGTAAGGCCCTCCACACATACATATGGTCGACAAAAAAAGGCATCTGGCCCCCTTTTCTTGTTTTTTTTAAAAAATCACCAAAAATATTTCATAATGTGAAATAGGTTCACACCACAACACACCTAGGAGAGGGGTATTCCCTATTTCCCTAATACTTTTACGGCTTGAACACATGATCACACTATGAATAACCAGTTGTTGTTGTTGTTTTTTAACAGCTCGGCCACCCAACCCTTCTTAGATTCCCCCCTGAACACTCAGAACACCACCCTATTCATGAACCACATCCAAAAACATCATTTATGAGTTTCCAAAATATCAGAATTCCATTTTGAGTTCCATTTCTAAAAAAAACCCTCACCAGATAAAAATTAAAATTCATCCTAAATGTAACGACCTGAAAATACACGGGGAGTTGCAAAATCTACACCATAATGCTTCTCATCCCCAAGAATCCATTATGATCCTTGAACTAAATATACTGAACTATCTTGATTTTCAATTCACTGAGATATTTTCATGTTCCATCTTTTAATGCCCAACTTTCTTCCTTTGAGAATCTCCAACCACTGAGCCCAGACATACCGAGTTTCCTCCAAAAACTCATAGTTTGATCCCTATACCACCTCAAACACATACCAAAAAATGTTAATAACATGGTTCTCATCTCAACAGGTTCAATTTAGCACAAAACACCAGTTGGACCTCTACTGAAAGACTCTTCTAAAAAATGCTTGGCCTCACCTGCCAATGTGTTATCTCAACACCCGATCATGATACCTTAACTCCTGAATTCATCATGAGATCATCCAAGTTCCTGCACCTAAGTTTGAACTTGACTCTTAGAGTAACTCCATAGTTATATATCCAACCATTTTCTCCAGCTGTAGTGCACTCACCCTGAGCACTGACACACCTCCAATCTAACTCACCCTCAGATCACACCAAAATATCTCCGAGCTCAATGCCCACACACCGACTCCACCCCAACCCCAATTCCAATGTAATGAATCTGACCAATGCTATATCTAAATCCTAAATATGTTATTTACCAAGGAACCAGATAAAATTGGATCTTCCTGCACATTGGCATCCCAGTTTCACCTTGACTATCCATCGACTGGTCTCATCGCACCCTCGACCCTTTCAACATGAAGGTCATTCACCCACAATCGATACAATTCTCCCCACCATAGGAATATCATTATCATATCCCCACAAAAATAAACAACTGATCCCCATGAACCACACTTCATCCATTATCGAATACAATGGACGGATGTGACCATTTCGCTCATACCCGAACGCTAACATGAAACACCAACTACCACCCATTCCCGAATCACTTGGAATGACATACTCCAATAGCTAATGGTGAGATCCACACTATATGGATTCCCTTACACCAATCATCAAGAACTATCCCAAAAGGTTCCTGACACCATGCCTCCCTAACAATTCAGGCCAAGGTATCCAGTCAGGTCAACCCTACCACCATACCTGATTTTTCCATGATGTCACCTTTCACTGCAAGGATATCCTAATTCTCACCGAACCTCGAGCTATCATGACAATGTGTTTCTCATTGAACTCACCAGTCAATTCACTCTAAGAGTTAACCAGAACCAAAAACCACAATATCACTATAACCTTTACATCAATCGATTTCATCTACAACCCAATAAATTCTCAATGGACCTACACATGAACCATTCAATGACTTGTAACTCGATCGACATCACACATACCCAACATGAACCATCCATCACACACTGAGAATTTTCATAAAAATCCTCACCAATGTTCACTCTCCTAAAGGAAAGGCAATCCAGCAAGAATCCAGTCCCAAGTTATTTATCACGATCCTACTTGGTCTTTCCCAAACCCAATAACTATACGCTCCTGTAAAACCCAATCGCACAACCAGAACCATCCTCCCATGAGTCTGAAGGAACCTAGGGAACAACAGAAGTGTAAAAAATACACAATTTAAAATTTTGGTTTTAGATTCATGTTAAAACATTGAATCCAAAAAACTCCTTACCCAAATTTATTAAGGGTTCACATGCAATTCAATTTAAGCTTGAAAAATAAATTCGAACGAAAGTGTAAATAGTACCTTATTTATTTGAAATCACCGATTCTATTTGATCACCACTTGCATGTTGTGGATCAAAGGTAAAAAACTAGGAATAATCTATATCTTTAAAACATGCACCACAAATCCTCAATCATCTATCTATGATTCTCAGTTGCTAGTGCGTAAAATTGAAGAGATTTACGACATCCCATTGATCGTGTGAAGAATGTATACTTTACCGAGAAGATGAGATTGATCCCACTATATTATTTCTTCAGAATCTATCTATAATAATTTGATCAAAGATGAGAGGAGAGATTATATCTCTAAATTCTTCAAAATTATGGAGCTTAACATTCAAGAGGATAAAATATGCTTTTATACCTAGGTTATACTTTCCAAAATTTCACTTTGGTACCTAGAAAGTAATAAAATTCATTTTAGACATTTGTGAAAACTTATGAATTAATTAAAATTGTCATAAATATGATGGATATTTTATCACTCACTCATCAAAATTTAACATGTCATGTGATAAAATATGAACCATTAACTCAGACCGTAAGCTCCCCATATAATTTAACAAACCTTGAACATGGTATGTTTGTTCAAAAAATTATATTTTCTCATATTCAATTTTATGATCAAACAACTTTTTAATACCTTGAGAAATAAATTCAATCATCATTATTCTAAAATTGAATAATATAATTGAATTATTTTACTTGCGATCGATCACACTCAAATGCTCACTAGCTCCTACATGTGGGGCTCACTACATTCTAAAATCATATTCATATGAATATGAGGAACTTGTGGTTACAATTAGTGTGTGACCCTCTTGGTCCTTATCTCAATAGTAGTGAGTCTAACCTATAGACCAAGAGTAGAGTCTAGAAACCCATCTTGGTCAATAAGGAGATAAGGAATGACATAGTTATGACTGCCTCCTACGAACATGTTACATGTAATATAACCTCTCTGTTTAATGATATCTCATAAATAAGGACACACACTTATGTCATTATACTTTTTATTCTTTATATATTTCATGAACTTACTGTATAGACTTACCTTCTTGTACCATGACCATAGATTTAATGTAGGTACCACTATCCTAGTCAACCTAGGCCCACGTGCTATCTCTTCCTTAACCCGGAAGAAAAAAATTCTATCTTGATCATTCAACCAATGCCATACCACCAATGAAAAACCCAACACAAAATACCTCACCATGAATTAAATGTCATGGTTTTTACCTTACATCAAAATACATGATCAAATGGTACACATTAATAATGATATCAAGATAAAATAACAATACACATGTTTGTAGATAGTAATAACCAATGACACCCAAAACATGTGGTGTTATTATTGGTGGGTTATACCTTATGATCACATCTACTCAAGATCACTAAGAGAAAACTTAATAAGAAGAAGTATCAATTCTTATGAGCCCCCAACTCCTGATAGTCAAACATCATCTGTGTCCCATTAGTATGATATATATAGACTATAGGAAATTTGTTTAATATTACTTTAATGGTATCTAGAGGTTCTCATTAAAGTTGAGAAATGCTATAACCTTTTTATATGATAAGAAATCTAAGGAAATTACCATGTAAATAGTGTATGTATAAGTATCAACCCTATTATGGTAAGAATAAACACATGTATATATCAAAATGTATACATGGGGTCTAGGGAACCCACTCAAAAAACTTCCTCTTATAATAGATCTAATTAATAACAATTATCAAACCACTAGATCTCACATGTGTATCTTGATTTTTCTAAGATATGGATTTAGTTAGGGTTTTCCCACATTATCCTCTATATACACTCTGATAACTATAACATCACCTCTATGAGTAAAATATCTCAAGAGATGAAACTTATAAAGTATATTCTTTATCCTCTGGTGTGAACTGGTCTCCTTGGAAATAATCACTACCATAGTATTATCACAGTATACTGTAATAGTGTTTGTATAGATATATAAAATTAAAATCTAAAAAACAAAGTTTCATATCCAAACTGATTTCTTAGATACATTAAAAGATTCTATATACTCAGATTCTACTGTAGAATCAACAACCATGGACTGATTTGAGCTCCTCCATCTTACTACGCCACCATTTAGGAAAAAGACATAGTCTGGCTGTGATTTTCGATCATATTGATCTATTTGGAAGCTATTACCAGTTTATCCACTCAAAAATATCTCTTTATCTCCTCCATACACTAGTAACATATCATTTTTTACATCTCAAGTACTTTAGGATAGTTTTTACATTTTTCCAATTCATCTCTACTAGATTGGATTGATATCTTCCCACCATGTTTAAATTAAAGACAACATCAAACCTAGTATATAATTTGAAATACATGATAGATAACACTAATGAAGAATAAGAGATTATAATGATTCTTTAAATCCCATATTTTGTTTATGGACACATCTTCTTGAAGATATTAATTCCATGTGGCACTGGAAACAATCCCCTATTGGATTGTTCCATATTATACCTTTTGAGTACCTTGTCAATATATGTACTTTGACTTAGCCCAAAAAGCATCTAAGATCCATCTATATAGATATTGATCCCTATAATATAGGCTTCTTCACCTAAGTATTTCATGATGAAGCATTCATTTAAGCAAGTCTTCGCTGACTGTAATACTTTCACTTCATTTCTCTCTAAAAATATGTCATCAACATATAATACTAGGAAAATAATAGAACTTCCACTAACCTTATTATAGAAACATGGATCACTTTAATTATTAATAAAACCAAATTCTATTATAGCCTAATCAAAATTAACATTCCATGATTTTGATTCCTACTTCAATCCATAAATGGATCTCTGTAGCTTGCCTACTTTATTGATACTCTTTGACATAATAAACCCTTCGGGTTGTTTCATGTAGACATCTTTAACTAACTTCTCATTTAGAAAATAATTTTTTGAAAACCATTTTCTAAATTTTATAATCATGTAAGGCTACTATTTCAAGTAATGTTCTAATGTATTTTAGCATAGTGACTAACGATAAGGTTTCATCATAGTTGATGCCTTGAAATTGCCTAAAACCCTTCGCTACTAGACATGCATTATAAGTTCTCACCTGACTATCCATGTCCATTTTTTTCTTGAATACCCATTTACACCCAATAGTTTTTACATCAATTGGTGGGTCTATAAAAATACAAACTTGATTTTGGTACATGGACTCCATTTCCAAATGCATTACTTCTTACCATTTAGAATAATCCTTATTATCTACTATTTCTTTGTAGGTTATAGGTTCATCATTCTCTAGGAGTAATGTGTCACCTGACCTGGTGAAAAGAAAACCATATCTCTCTAGTTCTATAACCTCTCTAGTATACCTACATAGTACTTATGTCTCAGTAACAACATATTCTCCCACTATCTCTTGTGTATATTATTCATGTACCAACTCTTGTGAATTAGGAGCATGAACTTCATCAAATTCGATCTTACTCCCACTATTACCATCATAAATGTGTTCCCTTTCTAGAAATATGGAATTTATTACTAAAATAACCTTTATATTTGAAGGGTTACATAGTTAATATCCTTTATTCTTATTAGGATAACCTATACAGATAAAATTTGTGCTCCAATATTCTAATTCATCACTAGGTATAGTTTGGAAAAAGCCTCACATCCCTAGACATGTACATGTGACAGAATGGATTTCGTTCCATACCACAACTCATATGGAATCCCATTTCTTTCTTTAGTCAATACTCAATTTAGTATATATTCCACAGTCTGTAGTGTATATCCCTAAAGGATAAAGGCAAAGTTTCATTATAGCAACCCTACTTTTTCTTACATTACTATTAAAACATTTTAAAGATAAACAACATAAAATCATTACAAAAAAAGGATCTAAAGGTTAAGTGCCTTGGGAAAATTAAGAACAAACATAAAATTTACATAATAAAACATAAATATAATTTAATTAATTCTTCTATAGCTTCTTAGTGGACCTCTTTTAATCCTTAGTATAAGTAGTTACTTGAGGATATATATCAAAGGGGTGAGTTAAAAGAATAGTAAGAGGATAGATAAGAACATGAATAAATATAACATAGATGAGCATAATCATCATCATCATAACATAAGAATGGTATCATCATCATAATCATGATAGGAATCATTAGATAAAGGCATGGAATGTGGAAATTCATAAAAATGAAACATCATGTCTTAGTGGTAAAATACCACACATAGTTGTGAACAAAGCTAGCATAATGTTCACTCAAAACAGATGTGAGTAATTATAAAATCATCATCATTATGAAAAAAATATAGCATCATGTTCATGGGAAAGACACCTAGGGTGCAAATATATCCCAAAAAAGATGAACTTTGTGGTCTGTAGGATCCACAATAGATCCATTATGACTGATGATAACATACAAAATAAAGGCATCTATATTGCCTCCTGATGCATGTGATGTATCAACCTAGCCACTGAGTTAGCATGAAACCTCTTCTTTGAGAGAGAATGGGATAAATTTTCATGGGACTTGGCAGGAAAATGTATGGGAGTGCAGGGACATCATGACAGTGAACCAGACTTCTTCCCCTGATGGTTTCAGGGAACTAAGAACCAACCCAAGGCGTGCAATCTTCGCGGCATGGCCTATGTTTTGATCTTCTAGATCATTTGGGATATGAGGAACAAAGAATGTGGAGGTAGTCATAGGTTGTATAAATTTCTCAAGGTCCCCTTTCTTTCCTTGATAGAGGAGATTAATTCCATCCTTCATGGAGGGGCTCCGATGATGTCTCTGTCCCTGAATGGTCCTAGTCCAGGGCAAGGGAGGTGGGTTAAGTGGAACCCTCCTAGCTCTGGTCTCAAACTAAACGTATATGGCTCCTGTACCCAAGGAATTATGAGAGGAGGGGGGTTGGTTCAAGACACAAGAGGATATATGGTAATCAGATTTAGCACCTATTATGGCCTGGGGACCCCCATTGAAGCTAAATATAGAGCCTTGCTCAGTGGATTATCCATCTACCATGATCATCACATCCCCATCTCCTCACCTGAATCAGATTCGCACCTCCTGGTCAAATTCCTACACAACAAAGCCAGGCCCCCATGGTACTTATGTTACATCATTAGGAAATGCAGGCTCCTGCTGCACGAGGACATTGATATTACTCACACATGGAGGGAGGGAAATTCTGCCGCTGATTGTCTTTCAAGGAAGGAGATCCCTAACAACCGATGTATTATCTATGGTAGGCTCGGGTCTCTTCCCAATGCCTGTAACCTCCTTGTTAGCAACAATTAATTAGTCTTGTACCACTTTCGTCCCCCTTGACTTGGTGGGATCATGAATAAAAATTCATTTTCATTTAGTCATGAGATACACTACATTACCCAATGCATTGGAGTGCTATATAATTCAGGGCACACCCGTCACATCATAACATTTACATAATCATTCATGTCACATAAAATAAATATAAATCTTAGACATAAAATAAAACATGGAAAGGAATTGGTTTTATTTCATAAAGAATACATTAATGAAAAATTTTTGGGTTTCTAATAATGAAATATCATACTGGTATAGAAATCATCAATATTGTGTGAATAATAAACAATCTCAAGAGAAGTAAAAGATGTGTTTTTAGAAAGAAGAGTTCTTTTAAAAAATCATTGTATTTTCATAAAACCTGATTTGAAACATATATATCCAAGAAAGTAAAAGTTAAGAAAAATAAAATTATATTTTAGGATTATTAAATTAACACCCACACTAAAATTTGGCATGAAATAGGAATAAACCAAAGAAAGGAAATTGGGTTTGATAATCCCCTTACCTTAAGTCTTGATGCTTTATTCACATTAATACCCTAGATAATAAAATTAGATTTATTAATTAATAAATCAAAAACCATTTTTATATGTATTTGATCCATTATAATTTTATTAAGTTTTTTATGTCCATTTTTATGAGTTTTATAGTTCAATTCTACCGTTCAGAGAGTGTTTGTTTTCTTGGTTTTCATGATTGGTTCACTTGTATACATGTATGGAAGATTGTGTAAAATGGGGATAATTACATAGAATTGAAATTGCATGTTATTAATGAACTTAAATAAGTTTAATTGGTCTTATATATTATTTTGTTTCCATATATGAGGATGATTCATTAGATAAAATTTTAATGATAATCGTTTAGATTAATTTTGGCGGTTTTAGATCACAACAAACTCATTTTGTTTTATTATTTAATATTATGTATATAAGTTAGTTCCAAAACATAAAAAAGGTTTAAAATAAATTTTGAAATCTATATCAACCATTATAATGTTTTTATGACCATACTTGAAGGTGTTAAAAGAAAATGAAAATTCATCATCCACGATGGTGGTAAATCAACACATCACGAATGATGATTTCATTTTTTAGAATAAAAATAAGAGGAGAAGAGGTTTGATGATGAATTATTCCATTAACATAATAAAATTACAATATATATAATATAATGGAGTTTTCATTCCACTTGTATAATGGTAGGTTAGGATAGAATAAGAAAATAAAAGAAATTGAAAAGAAATTAAAAGAAAATGAAAGAGGATTTTACCTCTTGAATTATTCTCCTGGAGAACCTCCTTAGGGAAATTATTTTTGGTATTTTTTTAAGAAAAAAGGATCTTGAATGTATGGGAGATGATTGAGAAAATTATTGGGCATAAATTGGACAAGATTCAAGCCTTTGGAGTTGTGAGGAGAATATGTGATGAGGGGTGATATTTATAGGGGAGGAGAGGGGTGTTTTTTTGATTATTTTATTCATTAGTTTATTATTTTGGATCCAGAATATGAATATTTTGAACCTTATAACTAGATATATTAAATAAATAAGTATTATTCTAGATTATGGTGATTACATCATCCATGAATCTATTTTATGAAAATAAATTTTCTATTAAATCATTATATTAATTATAAAATTGTAAATAAACATTTATGTTTTATAAAAATACCAACACTTAATTAATAATTTTTAAAACATTTATTTACTTATACTATGATATAATTATATCATATTGTCATTTATAAGATTCCTAAATTTTATTTATACTTTCATAGATGAGGCTACTATTCTATTGGATGAATTACTATACCTAATGGTCACATTACTATTCCAAAGGTCAAGTTACTATTTCATTGTATAGGTTCCTTAATTTCTAAAAATACCTCTTATTTAATTTGTTATTAATTTATAAGGTTTATATTGTGTTATCAAAGATATTTTTTTTGGTTTATACTATATGAAATAATTATAATAAGTTAATTTCCATTAATAAAATTTCAGGTCGTTACATACATGATTTATCATCGATCTGACCATGTCAAGTAGGGTCTAATTCCTTTAATTACCACCATTCTATTGAGGTGTATAAGAAGGATTAAGTTGTAAAACTATCCCAAACTCCTTTAAATAATTGATGAAATCTTGGTTAAGATATTATACACCACGGTCTGAGTGGAGCTTCTTAATATTCTTAGCAAGTTTATTTTATAATTCATTCTAATATTCCTTAAACATACTAAAGGAATATGACTTAAAATTAATTAAGTAGATATATCCATATCTAATATAGTCATCAGTAAAAGTAATTAAGTAAGAAAAACCACCCATTTCCTCTACTGGAAATTAACCACATACATTAGTATGAACTAATTCCAATGGTTCATTGGATCTTTCTTCTTTCCCACTGAAAGGTGATTTGGTCATTTTACCTTGTAAACAAGTGTGGCACACATACAAGGGTTTTAACTCAATAGAGTCTAAATACCCTACTTGATATAATTTTCTTAAATGGTTATAATTTAAATTAACTTTACTAAAGTTCTATAGGAAGGTATGATATGAGTCATTCTTGTTAGATTTTTCATTGATAAAAAACTAGATTTTCTAGATTAATTATATATAACCCATTGTTAAGATGTTCCATACCACAACATATGTTATCCTTATACATAAGAAAAAATTTATTTCCAAACTTGAAATAAAATCTTAGAGTGTCTCAAATTGACAATGAGATTATGTTTTTTGTAACAGATGATACATAATAACAATTATTTAATATAAGAACCATTACACTAGGCAAAGTAAGAGGATAATTTCCCACTGCTAATGCTGATTGTATCACACCATTTTCTACTCGAAGATCTACTTCACCTTTTCAATTATATTGAATATACTTGGATTCTATATTTGAATACAAATATGTGAGACAAATGTAGTTTCTAATACCCAACTTGTAGAAATAGATATATTACATTCAATGAAAAATATACCTGAAGCAGAAGCGTCAACATTCTTCTTCTTCCTAGCTGTGAAATTCTTCTTCTAGTGATTTTTCTTGCCACATGTGAAGTAGAATTACTCCTTCTCATTGTTATCCCTCTATATCTCTGGATTCTTAGAGGGTTGATGAATCAATTTATTTGACTTATACTTAGTACTTGACACTTTATAATTTCCTTCCCTCCTCTTGTTCACCATAAAGATAGAAGATTTATAATTCTTCATATACTTGTATTCTTGGAGAACTAAAACCAACAAATCTAGGAGTGACTTATTCATGTTATTCATATTATAAGGTAAATAATAAATAATGAGATTGGTTTCTAGTTCTTGTTTTAATTTTAACCCAAGGGACTAAATTCTCTCAATGTACCCAATAATCTTGAGTACATGAGGTTCTTCCTAATTACCTTATTCTAGCCTGCATCCATACCAATCCCTTTATATCTCATATCTTTCTTGTTTATCTCTCTCATGGTATAACTCTTAGAGATAAGAAAATATTTGGAAAGCATCTCTGTCCCCATACATTTTTTTAACTCACTAGACATAGATAAAAACATGAAGCACAAAACCTCTAGTGCATCATCCATATAATTATTGTATTTATCTTTATCAGTCTTTCTCACTCCCCAAGGGATCTTAGTAGGAAGTGTGAATTCTAGCCCCTCTTGGTGTAGTACTATGCGCAAATGCCTATACCACTCCTAGAAGTTATTCCTAGTCCGAATATTCTCTTTATCCAATATAGATCATAATGAAATTGAATTGGTGGTGGTTTCCATTTGATCTATAACAAATAAACATAGTAGATTAATACTTTATCTTGATTACTAGTAGACATTTTCAAATCATAAATTTTAAATATCTCCCACTATTTTATTAAATACTATCTATCCTTAACTACTAGATTCAGAGCACTCGCTCGCTTGAGTATTCTAGTGGAAAAAAAAATCCTTAAACCTCTCTTTATAGTCTGAGATATGAAATCTCAACTACTCTGAGAGTCTAAGGTAGAATTTTTACTGACCAACTTCATTAACTCGTGACTCCTTGATTTGTTGAGTGGAATCCCATATCCTACAAAAAATTAATTTGAAATACTCAACACTTTTAGTCTAAAGTTGCAACAAGATATCTATTACTAATCCTTTGCTTTCAACTTTAGTTAAGTTGACCCACTACTCTCATAAGAAAAATTAATTTTTTTAGAATTCCACTCGAGGGTATTTTTAATGATTTAACTTGCATTAAAATAATTTTAATTAATTATCGACACATCCCACAACACCTGAAATAATTTTTTTACACATAAGATAATTAAATTTAATTTCTGATTTTTTCCATAATTTTTGGGTTCATTTGGTCCTAAAAAAAATCCCTAAAAATTTATTTAGGCCTTGCGATGGGTTTAATGGGCTCAAAAAGTTGGGTCCGAATTAACTCGATATAGCCCAATCCTAATCGGTGCATCCTTTTAAGGACACACACAGACACACACACACATCATATATATATATATAATATTATAATATATAATTTATATAATATATATTATAATATATATTATAATATATATATATATATATATTAGGTGTGGAAACCTCAAATAATGTGGTGGCCAAAATATCCCCTTCCCCATAAAGGGGAAGGACAATAATTTCACACCCATTTGGGCATGTAAAAAACACCTTTTGTTGTTTTTTTTAAGAAAAACCTTCGAACAGAAGTTTTTTCTTCCTTTTTATTGATTTTTTACAAATGAATTAAGCTTGAACAATAATATTCTATTGTTAAAGGACTATACAACCGACTTCTGGTATCTCCAGATAACATGCAATGTGATTGCATCCCTCTTTAACTAAAATATATCACACTAGTATCCATTAAAGTGAATAAAAAATTAAAACTCAATTTTTCATCACCATTTTTATACAAAACCCAAAGATATTCAATCAACTATATCATGGAAATTAGAACTCGGATTGATGCACCGCCAATTAAATTGGGACCATATCAAAACCTCCTTTTCCAAATAATAGAAAATTTAATTGAAATTTAAATGTTTTTTACTTAAATAATTACACATTCTCTCTGATACCAATTGAAGGAGCCCAGGGTATAAAGGAACCATAAAAAATACGCAATTAAAAATTTTAGGTTTAGATTCTTGTTAAAAACACTAAATCTACAAAACCCATTGCCTATATTTCTTAAATAATCGCATGAAATTCAATGTAAACATAAAAAATAAAATCGAACAAAAGCATAAATAGTACTTTGTTCATTTAAAATTTCTAGTTTGATTTGATCATTGTCAGTGTGTCATGGATCAATGGTGGCAAGCTAGGAATACTCTAGATCTTCAACACATGAACCAAAGCTCATGAGTCATTTATCTATGATTATCTAGTGCTATAGTGGGAAATAAAATATCTTTACTATGTCCCTTTGATCACATGAACAACACAAATTCAATTGAGAAGATGGGATCGATCTGACCTTGTTCTTTCTTTGGAATCTCTCTCTAAGAGCTTGAGAAGAGTGAATAAGAGATGAGAGATTCTATCTTTAAATTCATTTAAAATTTTGAGATTATTATTCAAGAGGATAAAATAATCTTTTATGCTTACGTTATACTTTACAAAATTGTACTTTGGTCCCTAAAAAGTAATAACCTTCATTTTAGAAACTTGTGCACACTTATGACTTAATTAAACTTTTCATAAATGTCACAAATATTTCATCACTCACTCATAACACTTTAAAATTTTACATAATAAAATATGAACCATTAACTCAACTCCTAAGCTCTATAAATAATTTAGCAAACCTTTAACATGTTATGTTCGTTCAAAAAATTATATTTTATCATATTCAATTTTATGATAAAAAAACTTGTGAAAGCCTTGAGAAATAAATTCAATAATAATTATTCTAAACTTGAGTAATATAATTGAATTATTTTAATTGTGATAAATCACAATCGGACGTCCACCGACCCCCATACATGGGGCCCACTATGTCCTAAACTCTTATTCATACAAATTGGTGGAACTTGTGGATTAACTTAGTGTGTCAACCTCTAGGTCCTTATCTTATAAAACATGAAGCACAATTGTTCAATGTCTAAACTAAAACTCTGTTCAGTAACTCATCTTTGAATTTCTATCTAATTACCCTAATCAATTCTTCTCTTCTTTAACCAATTTAGTTGGAAACATTGTACTTCTCAAAACAACAATGTTTTAGATTTTTTTCATGGATGAATATTATTACGTTTGATTTGTAATTTCACACCTTTATATAGGTTCTCTATAAGTAGAAATTTTAGGAAACCAATTTCACTTTCCCACTCAAATGAAATTCTCCAGATGCTTCTCAATTCTTCTAAAAAATTTATAAACATTATTGAAGATTCATAAATTCTCCAGTGACCACAACCTTATTCAAAATTACTTAACCTCAACATTAAGGAACTTATTTGATCTTCCTTATCTCAACTAGAAAATAAAAAATTGAAAAAAACATCTCAACATAATTACATTAATAAGCTACTAAAAAAGTTATGTAAACTATCTCATAACTTTGTACGAAATAGGTTTGTTTGATGTTAATTTGTTTAATAAATATTCATCCAATATATTTTTATTCGATGGACTCAATCTTATAGCCTTTCTATCTTTGAACTTCATAATAATTCAACCTCAAATTTCATACAGCCTAAAACAAAAACTTTTCCACTTGAAATTCATATAGATTATCTTTTCGGAAACTCTACCTGTCTCTGTCCATTGCACTCAATTCATTGATTTGATTTAACATTGTTTCAACTTCTTAAAACATTAATCATAGAAGACTTTATCTATCTAGTTACAACTTACATGCTTCATCAGGTGTTCTTCACTATTTTTTCCCACTCAAACTTTGACTTCTCACAACATTGTGATTCTTTCCTACTATATACTTGTTAAAATTTATACAAAGTCAGCTGAGAATAATTCAATTACCTTTATGTTTTGTCTTTACTAAATTTACAAAAGGTATGATGGAATTTATCATTACGAAAAGGGTTTTTCTGTCCATTCATGTATGTCCAGTTGTATTCTTTTGGCGATCTTTGTCCAGTAGAATAGTTATCACTTTTCATGTATGCTCAGATTATGAATTCTACCCCTTTTTACCTTTTCTATTAAAAACATTGTGTTTTTATCCCAAATATTTGTACGATCATCTTCTTCTCGATGATCTGCGTCTAGTGGATGTGATCTCCCCCTTTGAACAAAATATTGGATCATGAGATTTTTCATAATGTTGGAAACATGTACAGATGAATTAGCATCATTTTACTCATGGAAAGTTTTCCTAACATAGTTAGGGAAAAAATTACTTCACCTCCCCCAGTAACATCAGAACAAAAAATCTTATTAACTTATCTAGCAACTCTTCCTCGCATTCTTAACAAATAAATTCATAACAAAAACATGTTGACAAAAAATAAAAAACTTTTTATGAAAATTTCTCAATGGATATTTAGTTTTCATCACCTATTGAGAGGAAGATGACCTTGGTCTCTTCCCTACTTATTTTAAAACTTGAAGACTTAGTTTTATTAAATTTTTATTGGATTTAAAAGTAAATATTATAGTATTTAATAAAGGAAAAACCTCTTGGTTTATGGTTTGGAAATCTTGGTTATTTGAGTATTTTTTAGAAAAACCCTTGATTTATGGTTTTAAAATTATGGTTTTGGTTTAATGCAAGAAAATTATTCAATGAAATGTTTTAAAAGAAATAATGAATTTATGTGGAATAAATTGGTGTGTGAGAACTTGAAATACATGGGTGGTGTGTGTTCATATTTGCATTGTACAAGGCCTTATTGGTTTAGACTTGATTATCAGTGCTAGACTCGGGAACAAAGGTATATCACCAAGTGATCACTTGGTGAAGGATGAATCACCGCTTGTGAATATTAGGATTTTCATTCAGCATGAATGTGGGTGTGAGTGAATGGATGTGGTTGGTTATTATAAGTAAAATTAATGGATAAATTTTTCACAATTTTAATTTAATTTCTTTAAAATTACTAAACTATTTTGATGTTATTCTCTTTATTATAAATTATATTTGAACTGTGAGCTAAAATGTTCTTATCCTAGTGGTGTGAGTTGGGATGTATCTTGGGGAAAGCCTACTGGGTATGATTACTCACCACCTATATATGCACCTTAGAGCATATGTAGATGTTATTATTAATCACACAACTAAACAAAAGGTCTCATATTTATTTAGTGGTGCATCATGACGCTAATCTCTCGGGATGTTGTTGGAGCTTATAGTTTCTCTTATATACTCATTAGAGTGATTCCAAATAGATGTTTCTACATCGGGATGGACTTTGGTTTTCTTTATTCACCTTGTTTTATGTTTTTACTTCTACTATGATATTATTATTTTATTGGGTTCTCATTTGAGTTGTATTATTTATACTCAGGCATCATATAGTTTGTTTGATTTTTTATATTTTTTCTTGATAGGTTGTATTGTTTAAAAAGGTGAAATCATCCCCCAATGTCTATGTAATCCCTTGAAATTTATTATCATCCTTTGGTTCTTGGGGTTTTAACTTAAGGTTAGTGACACCTCTGACCTGACCAAAGCCAATGAATTGGGTGAGGATGTTACAAAGGGTATCTGTCTTGGTTGTTTTTTCATATTGGGATGGTAGTAAGAAGATATGAACTATAGAAAAATTAAATATATAGAATAAAAATATTTAGTTAACCTCTTTATGATGAAATTATAGTTACTAGGGTGGTATGACTACAAAAAAAGTGTTCTAAAACACTTCTAGGTGTGTTATCATCTCATCATCATGGGTTTACCCGATGTCTGTAGAATATTATGCATTAGTAATGAAAATTACCACTATGGATACATTTTTAATATTATGTTTGATGTTTTTTGGAAATTTATTTTAATGTTTGTTGCTTTTGATTATTTTGGAATATTCTAAGCTTTCAATTTCTAGTGAGTGATGACTAAGTATTGTTTCGTTCTATCATTAGAGTAATGAAACTAATTAGATGATGTAGAAACCTATAATAAGAGGAATAAAATAAATTCTATCTTGACCATTCAAACAATACCATACCACCAATGACACACCCGACACAAACTATCTCGCCACAACATCATTGTCACGATTTTCTCTTTGCATCAAAGTACACAATAAAATGGAACACATTGATAATGATATCAAATTAGGAGACCAATACACATGTCTGTAGATAGGAATAACCAATGACACCCAAAAAATGTAGTTTTCCTATTGGATAGTTTTTCCTCACGGTCTCACCTACCATAGATCACCAAGTGTGAAGTTCATGAGAAGAAGTCTCAATGCTTATGAGCCCCCAACACTGATAGTCTGACATTAAATTTTTCCAATTAGTATGATGTATCTATACCATTGGACATATATTTATGATTAATTCCATAGTATCTCGAGGTCCTCATTATATCTTGGGATCTTCTATAACCATTTGATATGACAATTAATCTATGGACATTACCATTTAAATAGTGGATAAAAAATATCTACACTATAACGGTAAGTGTACATAATGCACAACTCACTATATACATGGTATGATAATCTAAAAGTACTGATAATATTGGGTTTAGGGCACCCATTTTTAGAATTCTCCCACTTGCACTAGAGAAAACTTTCTAACCATCCTTGTTAGCTCTCATATGATTAAGATCATGTTTCTTACGAGTCTTGAATTTAGTTGTTGGGTCTACCATGTCTCCTCTATGTGGATAATATACTACATAAAATCTCTTCTATTTGAGTAAAAATCATCAAGAGATGTAATCCCTGAGTATATTACCTTTTTTCAATTGTCTAAATTTTACATCTTGTCTAGAATTAGTAGTAAAATTATCATAAATCATATTATGATAAAACTTTACTCACTAGGTACAATTCCAAGAACCAGAACAAATAATTTAGTGTTATATATTGTTTATTTAGCTTCCAATGAAGCTATAATATACTCGATAGTTCTCCACAAACCAGCTACACATCCTTTGTATTTAATCAAGTGTAATTGGATAGTTCTGATTGCATCCCTTTCATTCCTACTAGATATAACTGATATTTTTCTACCATAAAGTTTATTTTGGAAATATCATTTCTTGTACATAGCATGGAATGTGTGATTGATCCATCACAGAAGTGTATGAGATTCAAATTACCACATTAATCACTTCCTATGTGCCACACATGTCTTATTTAAGATATTTATTCCTTGTGACGTTGGTAATAATTATTTCTCAAATTGTTATAATCTTGTATTTTTCAATACCTTATTAGTATATGTGTGATTTAATTGGTCTAAGAAACTGTTAGATCTACCTTAGTAGATCCTGTTACCTATAAATTAGGTTGCTAATTTAATTAAATCTCTAGAATATTTCTTTCATTCCAATATTAACTAACCATAAGACCAGTAGTTGTTTTCCATATGTTTCAAAAAATATTTTTCTTGGAAAACAATGGATCTCCCATTGACCTCTAGTAGAAACATAAAAAATATTCATTCCAAATAAATATTAAATTATATTTTTGATTACTTTAATCCTAAACTATATTTCAGTAACTCGAACCCTTTATTGGAATTCCATGATGTCACTAAACCTTTATGATTGCATCGTATAAAAACCTTCCATGAAAGTTGGTCTTGACATCTAATGAACAATAAAATGACCATATAAATTAGATATGAAAAGTAAAATTATAATGGATTTAGGAATAATGACTTGGTATTACCAATCGAACATTATTGGTATGATGCTTGTACTATCCATGTATAGTCTTACTTGAATACCCACCACCGTATTCAAAATAATAATCCCCTCTATGTTGATACATGGAATCCATTATTGAATTTTAATTGATATTTTAAATATTAGTTGATTTCTATATACTGATTAAATGTAGGATTTACTATTATTGAAAAAAAATATATCACCACCCATGGTGAATACAAAACCAATAACACAGCTTTGACCTTCTAATACAGTACGTGTCTCTGGAACATTATGTTCCACAATTCTTGAGGAACTCACTCCTATTCCAACTACTTATGCATCTACGACATTAAATAAACCCAATTCAATATTGATCTCACTATCTCAAGTAGATATTTTCACCATATTATATAAATTTAGTCTATCACTTGACTAAAGATTTTTTATCTTAGAGATTTCTATAATATCCTAAGAAAATTTTAGGATAATTATTGATATACACATTGTGTTTTTCTTGATGCAAGTTCATTTATATTTATAACGGAATATTTTCATAAAAATACAATGTTATTATGAAAATGGATTTCCATCATAATATAACTCATATGATATCCATTAGTTATGATAGTTGGCATATGGTTATGGGGTAACACCATTTTTTATGATGCATGTCTTGAGAAATGGAAGTATCTGTAATGCTTATAAGTTTTAACATCATGACTCTGATGTGTATAAGGAAATGTGCATTTAGGAATTTCTCCATGATATATTTTTTTTATCAATGTTAACATGTAAGACTCATAATTGGTCCTCCTTATTAGAATCATTTTATTGATGTGGATAAGGTAATGTGCGTTTAGGAATTTCTCCACACTACATTATATTGATTGATGAATACTTGTTTAAGATATTATTTGGAATACTAGCCTGAAGAAACTCATATCTGATGGCCATTTATATATCATACTTCACTTTACCATTCCTTAAGTAAACATAAAGGAATCTTAATAAAGTATATTTAATGCAAGCTTAACCTTACAATAGTTCATGATCTTTATCTAAAATAATTATGAAATATTTATGGTGTACCTTTATTTCTAAAGGTTTCTTTGTAAAAAACTAAGCACATAAGTGCATTGATAACACCTAATGTATTTAACTCTGAATAATTTAAAAAAAAACTGGGTATATACTTGAAATCAACTTAGTTTTTCTTGAAAAATTATTATCTTTCCACAACTAGGTATATAAGCCTTACATTTTATATTTATCATGAATTGCAAATGATTCAATAATTACTAAACTATTGGTTAAGTATTAAACACCACAAACAACATTCATTCTAGAACATAGAATTATGTATCCTTGTGTTTAAAGGACACACAAGACAAATGTTTTAGTAATACTTAACAATAGTTCATCTAGAATAACTAAACATGGAAATTAGAAGTTGTGTGCTTCTCACCACTGACTTAGGAATCACTCTTCCCCAACTGCTTAGAGAACGCACCATAATTCTTATAATGTTTCTATTACTTAATTGTTTATTGTATTTTGTTACACATGTGACAAAATATTTTATTTAATACCTAATAAATATAACTGAAACATCACATATAACTAATGAATATACCTAAAGAAGAAGCGATTACTTGATTCTTTAGTTCATTACTTTTAAAATTCCATAGATTTATTTCAAGTTATGCGAAGAAAATAACATCTTGTTTAATACCTATTTCTTTGAAGGTTGTCATGAAGGTTCCTTTTCCATTACTATTTCCATTGGGATTTTTTACTTGACTTTAAAATTTTTCACCATAAGAACTAAAATTTTCTATAAGATCTCATTGCTTGGAAAACCTTACCTAGAAGGTAACAAAGTGTTTTCTACAAACTGTTCATTTTTTAATCCGAAAAATTGGAGTAAATGGGTGAAAATGATATTATAATGGGATGTATTGAAAGATCATGATATACCTTTCAATTTACACATATACAGTGTAATCATCACCTAATTCATACCTGAGCTTCACTTTCTCCTCACATACTTCTCAGAGATGAGACTACATGTAATATCATCCATGTTCCGATGTTTTATCCACAACACACATCTGACGTTGATGATAGAATTATAAAAAAACCATCATATGTGTAATAAATGAGTCTCCTATAATAATTTTTAACACCCTTGCTTCATGAGATGGATTAAAAGGTATTAGGGACATTAGCTCCTCGAATTACCGATATCTATTACTTTACACAAGTTATTGTACTACTGGTTGTAAATTTTTTCTAGTCTGGACATTATCTTTGGCCAATATTTATTGTAGTCTACTTTTGGTATTACTTTCCAATTTCTACAAAAATAAAATCTAACAGATTAGTACTTTTATATTGATTATTGATTAGACACTATTTATTAATTAAATTATCAAATTTCTCCCACAATTTTATCAAAGTAAATATCTATACTAGAATTAAAATACTCCGTTTCTTGAGTATTATTGTGGTAAAGATCCTTGAACCTCCCCTCATAGTCTATAAGATTTGGCCATGTCACTAATTAGAGAGTTCAAGGTAGATGTTTTAATATCCAACCACAATAACCCGTGTCTCCTTGATCTGTCGAGTGAAGTACCAACCTATAAAATCATAAAAATTATTTACTCAATGCTTGAATCTAATGCTAAAATAAGCTATATTTGGATACTTCTTTGATTATAACTCAGTTAAGTCAACCCATAATTATCATAATAACTACATGGTAGTAGGAGGTACCCTCAAATTGAGATGATGAGCACCCCATACACCATATTTTGTTCAAATTAAAATGATGGAAGTTATTTGAGACTTAATATTTCTTTGATGGTTTTATATTTTTTAAAAAATGTAATGAATTTATATTAATCTATTCCTACTATGTTGTTGTGATCACAACTAAACATTAATAGAAAAATATTCATCGTGTCTTTATGAATTTTATCTATTTATTATTTTATGTGTTCTCACATTAAATAATCACATGTGTAAAATAATAAACAGAGCATAAAGAAAATAAAATATCTGAATAGTCTTAATCATATAATATTTATTTATCCATTTAATCTTAATAGATCAAACTGACTTAGGGGTATCATACCTAAGTCAATACTTGACTCTTGATGCATATTTTCCCTGTCTATTGTGTCCACTTATCATATGGATTTCACCTGATCTTAGCGTTGTCCACATGCAAGGACATGACCTTAAACATTACATATTCTAGTTATTTTAAAACTATTAATTACATTATTTTCCCAATGATATTTTAGGTTTAGAGTTTTAGTGAATTAGGAAAAAATATTAAATAGAAAACCCATACATTGCAAGTGGACACTTATACTCAGTATCCATTTTTTCATAAAACAAAAATATTTAAAATAAAACATGATTTCTTATGTTGGTATATATTCACAATTTCCCCTTGATCTCATCCTTGAACCAACTATTCCTTAAACCCTATGAAAAACATTTTAAAAGATAGGATGAGAATAAAATATCAGTAAGGGACTTAAAGGAAAGGAAACCATTAGTACAGTGAAAAACTATAAAATATTTCCATAAGAACATACCAGTACTGGAAAACTAACCTATACCAACGGTTTGGAACCATTGGTATAGGCCTCCAAACCATTGGTATAGCCTATACCAATGGTTTGGAGAACCGTTGCCAAGTAAGCCATTGGGATAGGTCTATACCAACGGTTGAACGACTTAACCACTAACCTAACATGAATTTTGTGAACATAATTACATAAATATATATATATATATATGTATTCTCATAATTATTTTAAATTTTTATTTATATAATGTTCTCGATAAGAAGATCTGATAAAAAATCAAAGGATCTTTACCAACGGTTGTCAAAACCGTTGGTATAGGCCTATACCAACGGTTTTGACAACCATTGGTATAGATCCTTTATTCTGGAGGCCAAACCATTGGTAAATACATACCCTTTCCAAATGGTTTGCCAAAACCGTTGGGAAAGGTGGCCTCAAAGTGGGCTTTCCCAACGGCTTGGCTAAACCGTTGGGAAAGGGGACCTATACCAACGGTTTTTACAAACCGTTGGTATAGAAGAACTGGGAAAGGTCAGATTTCCATTAGTGTACATTTTAACCTTGAAAAAGAGATCATCATTTCAAAAATATCATTATCTTACCTTTCTAAAATCAAACAATTTTCATGAAAACTCATAAGGAAGCATATAAAAGATAAGAAGGTAACTTGGGATATAATTATACTCAAATGTAATAACCATGCGGTAGAATTCCATACGCATCAATCTTAAAAATGTAATAACCTTACAACTGACTTCTATACCCAACACATTTCAGGTTATAACATAACCACCCATCCTTAGTTTATCATGGAACCACTCGTCCTTGGCTTATCATGTAACCAATCATCAAATGTTCAAGTACAATTATATAATAATAACACATAAGATCTTGTAATTTTTAGCATGTCACTCATAAAATTTTATTTTTACTTATAAGAAAACATTTCATGTTATATAAATAATCAATACATGATCAAAAATCATTTTAAACATTTAAAAAGAGATGTTTAAATTGAAGTGTACCTTAAAACCTTGAAACATTTGAAAGAAAATAAAAAATTACCATGTTAAAACGTTCATGTCCATATAAATATATTCATAAAAACCATTTTGAAAACATTGACATTAAATAGATTTATTTATAAGTTTAAATCTTTAAAACATTTAAAACTATGCTTTAGTTAAAGAGTCCCTTACCTTGAGTCTGATTCGTCACGTATGTACTTTTTCTTACTGAATAATAAAATTATATTAATAATTTAATTTATTGAGAAAATTTTCATTTTTATTATTTATTTTATATCACTTATTACCATTTTATCATGTTATAATAATTACTTAATTATTTAAGTTCATGTTAGACGTTTTGATGATATTCGGTGCTTGAGTCCAAAATGATTTTGGTATTATTTCATTAGTAAAAGTGTTAATTAGTACATAATCTCCAGAATAATATTAATAATATAATAATAACTTTTATACATCAATTTACTTTTAAATCCATCCATTACATATGGATATGAAAAATGAACTCTGTTACAATCATGGAGACGATAATCCGTACGTACACATGAGTAATGTGTCAATTTTTCAATGATCATTATAGAAAGAAGGTAAGTATTATTTTATATTTATATAATGATCATAATATAATTAATATAATATTAATAATTTAAATATAATTATATATATCATCCATTTGACATGGTGTTGAAAAATGAATCACATCGCTATGTGGAGTTGATAATTCACACATACGTATGAACGATGCTATCATTTTTATGTGCATGAAAAAGTAAGAAATTAAATGATTTATTATTATTTAATAATGATAAATATTTAATTAATATTATATATAAACATTAATTCCATAATTATAACCAGTCTTGAGAGATGGTTATGGAAAACAAATTATATCGGTTCGTGAGGCGGTAGTTCGACATACACACGAATGATAATTATTTTCCCATTTGATGGAAGTGAAGATGGATTTAGGTGATGATATTAACATAATAAAATATAAGTATATTTAGGATACTGTATTTATTATTTCATCATGTTTGAAGAATATTTGAAGGATTTATAAGAAGAAACAAAACAAAAACACTTAATTAAAAACAGTACCTTTTCTTCGGACAATCTCCTTTGCTTAACACCTTAAGACCACTAAGGGTGGTGTTATGACTAAAATAAGAGATATAGAATTTAAGGAGGTATTATTGGAATTTATTTGGGTATATTTTGACAAAAAATGTTTTTAGGTGTGAATAAAATAGAAGAAGAGGCGCCCTTTTATAAGAGAGGGGAGGGGCACTCTTGGAATTCTTAAAAATATTAAATTAATATAAATTAATTTTATAATAAAAATGGATTAAAACTTACTAATTTATAATATAGGATCATTATGGGTCTAAATACATTCATCCAATAAAAATTATATAGGTTTTGACTATTTTTTAATCCTTATCATTTTGTTTTAACCCTTATTTAACCTTTTTAATTCTTACTGTGATATCATGTAATTTACACTTTGATGGTTAATATAAATACTATAAAATGAATAAAGACCAATAAATGAGTCATTGATGACATTTTTATACTTATTTCAATTATTTTTCCAAATTTTATATTTTTATGAATTTTATATCATTTAATAAAATATCATTTATTTTAAAATATCATTAATGTTAATTTTGATAATATTCATTACTCGAATTTTTAAAAATATCATAAAAACTTGATATCTTCAAACCAACTCTTTTAAATCATCAATAAAAATTAAAATTTATCCAGAAAAGTTTTTGGATGACATTAATTCTCTCAAATTATATTTATTTTAATATTTTTAATATCATTTATTTGATATTTCCTTTAATTAAACAATTACTAAATCATCATTGTGAAAGCCTTTAATTTAATTATTTCTTAACTAAAAATAAAAAATGAAATATCATGATAAATATAAACATTTTATATTTCAAAAAAGTATTTATAGTCGAACTTATCCCCTATATAACGCCATATTAAAAATATTTCACTTGTTAAAAACAAGATTATGAAAAAATTAACTTTTCTTTGAATTAAATAATATAAATGGATTAAAGTCATCCAAGTGGCTCTAAGAGCTCATAAAATAGGCCCAAGGATTATTTTGGTCGAAAATAACTCATTAAATAAAATTAGGACAAGTTTTAGGGTAATTTTATAATATTTATAATATTATTTTTACATTTAATTACCCGATTCACCCTTAAGCGTGGTAATAAAAAATATTACTAAAGTTGCTATTCATAATGTCTAAAAATAAAAGGCACCTATTTAATAAATTTGGGCCTTATTATTATAACTATAAAATAAATTTTTCAAAAATCAAAACACATAATAGGATAAAGTAAATTTAAAATTAATCTTGCTGACAGATCGAGAAAACAAGTTCTTAAAGTAAAAACATTCAAAAGATTGAAATATTTTTATATACAAATTCAATGGAAAATTTATTAAAATGACATATATTATATTAAATGATAAAAATAGATCTAATTATACATTTAAACCATTCAAATATATAATTTAATATTATAAATAAATTTTTTGAAAAAATAGTTTTCAATTAAAATGCCTTATTTTTTCACTATTCATCAAAGCATAAAACTTATCAGAAAAATCTAAAAAATTCAACCAAAGTAAATTTTTATATTACTGTAATGACCTGAATCCGGAGCCCCTCCACTGGTGCATGTACCCGGTTCACCACATGACCTCAAGCGCATTTCCCCAAACGCCAGAGGCTGTCGACTAGCAGCGAGGGCCTTGGTAAGTTATTGGGGAAACTATGCCCTCATTCAGTAAGGTATACAAGATAAGGAAAAAATCAATAAACAGCGGAATCTTTAAGAAATACACAAAAACTGGAACCAAACAGTGGAAGCAATGAATATATAACAATGATGATCATGATGCAACATGGTACATATGTCTATGGAAAGTAGTAAACAACCAACACGCTGAAATACAACTGAACACAAGTAATAAAGCAATAGAAAAAGAAAAACAGAAGAGAAACTCCTCAGCATCGCAAGCCTTGGCTCGGTCCCATGTTCCCCAGCTCCAGCAAGTCAGGTACCTGAAGTAGAAGGGCGCTTGCCCTTATCTAAACCTGCAGCAACATAGTCTGCTTGGGACCAAAAGCATGACCCAAATAGGGTGTGACATACAATCCCAGTAGGCAATCACCCAAATATCTGTGCCTAACAGTCAATGAATACATGGCAGTAATAAAACAAGAAGCAATAAACAAAAACACAAGCAGCTACAATATTCGGTTCTAACAAAAGAAGTACACAAGTAAACATCCAGCAACAAAGGAAAAAGGTAACCCTCTGGGTAGCTCTCACAGCCTAACCCCTATGGTTTAACCTATAAGTACTAGCAACCCCATAGGTGGAACACATAGTCTCACCCCTCTAGTTCAGCTATGAAAATTAATAGTAATAGACTCTCTCAGGAATCACTCACCGTCAATTCCCCCTATAGTCTCGTATCGTACTAAAGGCTCTCTGGGGAAGCACTCAACGTCTCATTCCCCCTATGGCCCGCGTCGAGGAACTACAGAATCTCTGGGGAAGCACTCATCGTCAATTCCCCCTGTGGTCTCACATCGTATTTAAAGACACTCTAGAGAAGCCCTTATGTCAATTCTCCCTTTGGTCTACTACTCAAGGTTCTCACAGTCCTGAGTGAAAATAAACATGCTCTGTGTGCGTACATCATCCAAGTAAACCTCAAGAACTACTTAGATATCAGTCTAAGGCTCAACAACAATAAAGTAGCAGTTCCACTATCCTACGGCTAGGCATGGCAACTAGAAAAACGTCAAACAGGCAGAAAAAACATTGCAAAACATCCTGAGCACAAAATAAATTACTCTACTTACAAGCATAAACCTCTACTACAACAATCAAGCAAAGCAGGAAAACAGCAGGGGCAAAACAGGAAACCCACAATTCCCCGCCCAAGGGAATTTGTGGAATTTGCACAAAATACTCATCAACTTTCAACAGAAAGGCACAAACCACCTACCTCGATCCTAGGAGATCTATATATCTAAATCAAGACGATTGATTCCCCTTAGAATGTCATAGATATGAGAAAACGCACAAAACACTCAACCCACGACAACTCATAAATGAAGAGGAATTAGAAAACGAAGCTTAAGCAGAAGGAAGATCTTAACACTGTGATTCCAACGCAATCGACTGTGCTCGAATCGGAGAACAGACAAAGAGGCAGGAGCTCGTCGAAAATTCGGCCGTACGGGTCGCTCTCGGTTGAACAGGACCTAGAAGTAGGTGTTTCTGTGTGTCAGGCGCGACCCCGGTTCATTTAGTAAAAAAAAGAAAGTACACGACGTGTACTAGGTCCTTTCCGTACTCCGCCAAAATCGGCCTCCACATCACCCCTACACACAGTGTGTGTGGCCCGGGCACAGCCAGCACATGACTTCTAGCTGGAGAAGAGTACACGGCATGTACTCAAAAAGTACACGACATGTACTCAAAAAGTACACAATGTGTACTTTAAAAATTTCCAGAAAGTTCATTTTTCTTAAAAACTCCAGAAAAAGGAAAAACATACCTGAAAAGAAGATCCGGGTTCTTATAAATTTCCCCCCTTAAAGAAATTCATCCCCAAATTTCCTAGCGAGGCATAGAAGAAGAAACCCCGAACAACTCCAGCCACTGTGATCGTACATCGGTCTCTATTTCCCAGGTCTCGTCCTATACTCGCCCATGCTACCATAGCACCCGTACCAGAGGAACAGTTCGCCTATGGAGAACCTTCGTACTACGATCAAAAATCTAGATAGGATGCTCCTCGAATGACGCATCTGCCTCAAGTTCAACCTCCTCAGGCTGAAAGACATGAGACAGGTCCGAAAAGTAACGTCAGAGCTGAGAGAAGTGGAAGACGTCGTGCATGGACCGGTACCTCTGAGGTATCTGCAACCGATAGGCGACCGGACCTACTCTATCCAAGACCTCAAACGGCCCGACGTACCGCGGTGAAAGCTTACCCTGTCTCTGAATCCTCTTGTGTCCCAACCTCAGTGCGACACGCAGGAAAACCTGATCCCTGACCTCGAACTCCATAGGTCATCTTCGCTGATCAGCATAAGACTTCTGTCGAGACTGTGCTACAGCCATCCTCTTCCGGATCATCTCTATCTGCTCTGAGGTCTCCTGAACGAGACGAGATCCCAACAAGGCTGCCTCTCCTGCCTCCAACCAGCATAAGGCTGATCGGCATGGCCTACCGTACAAAGCCTCGTATGGTGCCATCTGAATGGTCGCCTAAAAACTGTTGTTGTAGGAAAAATCCACCATAGGAATATGCTTCTCCCAAGAACCACCAAAGTATAGAAAGTAGGCTCGAAGCATATCCTCAAGCACCTGGATCATGCTCTCGGACTGGCCATCAGTCTGGGGGTGGTATGCTATACTCAAAAGTAACTGTGTGCCCAAGGCCTTATGAAGTCCCTTCCAGAACCGAGAGGTAAAGCATGCATCCCTGTTTGAAACAATGGAGTGTAGAACTCCATGCAGACGAACGATCTCTTGGATGTAAAGTCGTCCCAGATCATCAACACTGAAGGTCTCATTGATCGGCAAGAAGTGATCAACCTTTGTGAGCCTGTCGACGACAACCCAAACAACATCGTTTCCCCATGGCATTCTCGATAATCCGGTCACGAAGTCCATTGCAACATCGTTCCACTTCGACTCCGGAATGGGTAACTGCTATAAAATCCCTACTGGTCGCTGATGATTTGCTTTCACCTGCTGACAAGTAGAACATCTCATGACAAAACCAGTAACATATTTCTTCATACCTGGCCACTAGTACTGGAGATGAAGATCCCGATACATCTTGGTGATGCCAGGATGAACTTCCCAAATAGAGGAATGAAAATCATGCATCAGCTCCTCACATATGTCTGCTGGCACCCATACACGTCCCTGAAAACGCAAGATCTCATCCTCTCCCACTGTCCATCTAGGAAGAGGGTCATCGCCTGACACACCCTCCCGTAGGACTAAGCCTTCTGAGTCTGATAGCTGCCTCATTCGTACCCGATCAAGTAGTGTCGAGGTAACAGCTACAGAAGATAGGAAAGTCTGTCCCTGTCTGTCATGCACCTCCAGATGCATCTCAAAGAACAGAGCCATGAGCTGCCACTCACTACTGGCCTCCTGAAATGCCTGAATTTGAGTTCTCCTGCTCAATGTGTCTGCCACTGCGTTGCCTTTCCCCGACGTATAGGCAAGCTTGAAATCAAAAGACTAAAGATACTTGACTCACCTGCGCTTTCTCAGATTCAGATCATGCTGAGTGAAGATATACTTGAGACTCTTGTGGTCGGTAAAGACCACAAAGTGCTCTCCCAAAAGATAGTGTCTCCAACAGTGTAAGGCATGAACAACAGCTGCCAACTCTAGATCGTGCGTAGGGTAGTTCCTCTCATGTGGCCTCAACTGCCGAGACCGGTACGCAATGACTCCATCTCCCTGCATAAGCACAACTCCTAGCCCAATACCTGAAGCATCACAATAAACAGTGTTGCTCTCGACTGGCTCTGGCAAGACTAGTATCGGTGCTGACGTCAACCTCCCTTTTAGCTCCTGAAAGGCTGACTCGCAAGAATCTGACCATAAGAACTTCGACCCCTTCTTGGTCAGACCTGTCAAAGGTGATGCTAGATAATAAAATTCCCGAATGAAGCGTCTGTAGTATCCAGCTTTCCCTAGAAAACTCTGTACCTCAAAGACGTTCTTCGGCTTCTCCCAGGAAACTACAACTTTAACTTTCTCTGGGTCCACAGATACTCCTATCTCTGAGATGACGTGACCCAAGAAGTGAATCTGATCCATCCAGAAGTGGCACTTTGAGAGTTTAGCATACAACCAATGCTCTCTCAGTGTACTCAAAATGATCTCAAGATGTGTGGCATAGTCGTGTCGAGTATGAGAGTACACCAAGATATCATTCATGAAGACCATGATGAAAGAGTCCAAGTAAGGGTGGAACACTCGGTTCATCAGTGCCATGAAAACTGTCGGCGCGTTCGTGAGACCGAACTACATGACTGTATACTCGTATAGACCATACCTGCTCCTGAAGGCTGTCAGAGGTATATCTGATGGTCTAATGCATAATTGATGATAAACAGACCTCATGTCTATATTCGAGAACACCCGGGCTCCTCAAAGATGATCAAAGAGGTCATCGATCCTCGACAAGGGATATCAGTTCTTGACCGTCAACTGGTTCAGCTTCCAATAATACACACAAAGCTGAAGGGTACCGTCTGCCTTCTTCGCAAATAGGATAGGTGAACCCCGAGGAGAAGTACTGGGTTGGATGAAACCCTTTGCCTATAACTCCTACAAATGCTTCTTGAGCTCCTGAAACTCAGGCATATCCATCCTATAAGGAGGAATAGACACCGGTGCTGCTCCTGGTATGAGCTCGATAGAAAATTCTACCTCACGCTCCGGAGGCAAACCTGAAAAGTCCTCTAGAAAGACGTCCCTGAAACGATCCACCACTGGAGGAAAGTCCAACTACGAAGTCCCCTGATCATCTAGATAAAGACTAGCAATCTGGGCTGTCACCCTTCCTAGATCATGATGATCGAGTCCATCTCAACTCGCCTGAACAACCCATTCGCCTCTATGAAGAACTGGTGAAACCAAACTCACTCTACGTTGATAATAGTCGATGAATCCCTAGAAGGGAACCAACCAGTCCATCCTAAGGATGACATCATATCCTGTCATCTCTAGGACATAGAGATCCCATAAGAAACGATACCCTGCAACCTCGAGAGGGAAATCTCTACACTGGCGTACACTAGATGTCCTCATCCCCAAAGGTGTGTCTAGTGTCAACGAGTCGGTAGAAGAAAATATGTAGAGACCAACGCTCTCCACAATAGAAACAGAGATAAAACTATGAGTAAAACCAATATCGAAAAGAGTTGAAGATAAAATTGAGGCTACTAAAATCATACCTTGAACTGTAGAAGGGACGAGATCCTGCTCTTGATGGATCTGCTCCATGGTGAAAGACTGGCCTGCACCATGGCCCTGCGCCCCTGGCTGACCACTCTGAGCTGATCCTCCTTACTAGTGCTGAGGGACTGGTGGCTGACTGCCACGACCTCAACCTCCACCTCGGCCCGAACGGACAGAAGAACTCCAGTTCCCCGACTGGTGAGAGACTGATGGGGCTACTCCTGAACGAGGAGTCATGGAAGAACCACGATCACTAGTTGCTGGTAAGAAAACCTGGAAGAAACACTGAAGGTGACCCATCTTACTGCAAGATCGGCACTCCACGGGGTCCGTCTGGCACTGTGGACTCATGTGCCCTGACCATCCACACTAGTATCATGTCACCTGGATGCCTGACGGTGCATCACGCTTCCTCGGTTCACTGCGCGTAGGCTCTCTACGATGCTTCTTGCTATCATATGGAGGAATACTAGCTCTGGAAGTAGAACCACCCTGGTTCATAGCTCTAGAGTCTCTCAGATTTCACTCCTCAATCAGTGATTGGTTGAAGATGGAAGTGATGGAAGTCAGCTGGAAGATGTTCACTTGCGAGCGGATCTCCCTCCTGAGGCCATCCTCAAACTTCCTTGCTAAGAACACCCCACTTCCATCCCGGAGGGGTGTAAAACGATGCAGCTCAGTGAACAGAGAGGAATACTCCATGAAAGAAAGAGTACCCTGCTCTAAGCTCATGAACTCCCAGGCTCAATCGGCCCTTAGGTCTCTGGGTAGAAGTAGTCATAGAACACATGCCGGAAATCCTACCAAGCCATAGCTTGCTGTTGACCCGCCTCTCTGGAGGTGTCTCCAGATGGTCAAAAATAGTCAGCATGACTTCCATCCATGACTCTGTAGCCTAAGGTCCTCCTTCCCCCGAGAACGTGGGAGGATGCTGATGCTGAAAAACTCACGTCAGGTCTGTCATAGTCATGGAAGGAGGTGGCGCTCCCTAGAAGGCCTGCATCATCCTCATGAAACCTTCCATGAACTTCGCATCAGCAACTGCAATAGGTATAACAGCCAGTGCTAAGGTTGTCCCGACTGGAGGATCGATAGGAAGTCTCTGATCATCCCTATCTGGCGTCTGATCACTGCCTGACGACAGAAGTACTACCAGAGGATGTCTCAGAGGCATATATTTGAAATATCAAAAGTACACCTTAGATTAGGAAAACAAGGATAGAGAACACAAGAGTACAAAATAGAAACAGGGGATGGAAAAAACACGAGTTTACAAAACTCAAATACACGGCGTGTATAAAAACTACACAGTGTGTTTTCTTAATCCACTGACATGGGCGTGTATTCCTTCCCTACAAGTTGTGTACACCTAAAACTACACGGTGTGTTGCACCCACACACGACGTGTACTTGAAAACTGTTCCCCTGCCCGAGTCACTTACACGGCTAACCAATACGGTTTTCTTAAACTGAGACTACACAGCGTGTTCCCTACGGACACGACGTGTATTGGACAAGGCTTCGGCGGCCCGTGTTGTTAAACACACGACCATCTACACAGCTGAACCTTACATGGCATGCTTCGAACAAACACAGAGTGTATAGGCAAGGTGACACCGTCCCGTGTTGTTCGTGACATGGCCGGGTACCTGGAAAGACTACACGACGTGCTCCAAGAGCAACACGACATGTCTGAAAGAAGGTCACGCCGACCCTTGTTGTTCGTGACACGGCCAGGTGCCTAGAAGGGACTACACGATGTGTTCCTTTACAACACGACGTGTGATACTTGAGCTTCCCTGACCCATATTGTTAGTGACACTGCCGGGTACATGACTCAGTACTACACGGCGTGTACCTACCGCACATGACATGTTCCTAAAGTTACTTTCACGACATCGTGTTCTGCTCACACTGTCAGAAACATGGCCTAAAAACTACACGACGTGTATCCGAAAAGTACACGCCGTGTATTCTGGGTTTTTCTGGGCAGTAGCTCAGAAACTGCACAGAACCCTAGAAACACTAAAAACAAGGCAAGGAAGTGCCAAATTCCGATTCGTGAGGGCCCATACTCCCCAAGAATCAAAACTTGGCAATCATTTAAGCAAGGTAGGAAAAAACAATCCTCTAACAAAGCAACAAATATTCTATCAAGCATCTATCACAACAACATGAATAATCTACACAAAGTCTATCACAATAGCATGCAATCGCTAATGCACCCTAGATGGCATGGCAAGAATGCAGGGCAAGAATGCATGGAATGTGATTTCTACAAGTGCCTATATGATGCATGATATAGCATACCCTCATATCATTGGGTTTCAACACAAATAGAACCATAATCATCAAGGAATTAACAACACAAAGCATGTGAATCACTCTAGGTGAAATCATATCAACCGTAAAATCTCAAAACCAGAAAACTGCAATAAACGAGGTAGTATGGATTTTCTCTGTACACGGGTTAGCTACTCCCGAGCACAACTTAATACCAACTACCGAATCCATCCTATCCCTGGATAAAGGCTCTAAACAATAAAGTAAGAGAAAATAACTCCTCTGATACCACTTTGTAATGACCTGAATCCGGAGCCCCTCCACTGGTGCCCATACCCGGTTCGCCACATGACCTCAAGTGAATTTCCCCAAATGCCAGAGGCTGCTGACTAGCAGTGAGGGCCTTGGTAAGTTATTGGGGAAACTATTCCCTCATTCAGTAAGGTATACAAGGTAAGGAAAACATCAATAAATAGTGGAAGCAGTAAAAAATACGCAACAACTGAAACCAAACAGCCGAAGCAATGAATATATAGTAATGATGATCATGATGCAACATGGTACATATGTCGATGGAAAGCAGTAAAAAACCAACGTGATGAAATAAAACTGAACACAAGTACTAAAGAAAAAACAAAATAAAAAAAGAAGAGCAACTCCTCAGCATTGCAAGCCTCGGCTCGATCCCATGCTCCTCAGCTTCATCAAGTCAGGTACCTAAAGTAGAAGGACACTTGCCCTTATCTAAACCTGCAACAACATAGTCTGTTTAGGCCCAAAAGCATGACCCAAATAGGGTGTGAGATACAATCCCAGCAGGCAATCACCCAAATATATGTGCCTAACAGTCAATGAATACATGGAAGTAATAAAACAAGAAGCAATAAACAGAAACACAAGCAGCTACAATCTACAATTCTAACAAAAGAATTACACAAGTAAACAACTAGCGACAAAGGAAAAAGGTAACCCTCTGGGTATCTCTCACAGCTTAACCCCTATGGTTCAACCTATAAGTACTAGCAACCCCCTAGGTGGCACACACAGTCTCACCCCTCTGGTTCAACTATGAAAATTAATAGTAATAGACTCTTTGAGGAAGCACTCACCGTCAATTCCCCCTATAGTCTCGTATCGTAATAAAGGCTCCCTAGGGAAGAACTCAATGTATTATTCCCCCAGTGGCCCATGTCGAGGAACTATAGACTCTCTGGGGAAGCACTAATATTCAATTCCCCCTATGGTCTCGCATCGTATTTAAAGACACTCTAGAGAAACCCTTACGTCAATTCTCCCTTTTGTCTACTACTCTAGGTTCTCACAGTCCTGAGTGAAAATAATCATGATCTGCGCATGTACATTGTCCAAGTAAACCTCAAGAACTACTTGGCTATCAGTCTAAGGCTCAACATCAATAAATTAGTAGTTCCACTATCCTACGGCTAGGCATGGTAACTAGCAAAACACCAAAACAGGCAGAACAAACATGGAAAAGCATCCTGAGCACAAAATAAATTACTCTAATTACAAGCATAAACCTCTAATACAGCAATCAAGCAAAGCAGGAAAATAGCAGGGGAAAAATAGGAAACCCACAATTCCCCGCCCAAGGTAATTTGTGGAATTTGCACAAAATACTCATCAACTTTCAACATAAAGGCACAAACCACCTACCTCGATCCTAGGAGATCGATATATGTGAATCCGGACAATTGATTCCCCTTATAACGTCGTAGATCTAAGAAAACTCACAAAACACTCAACCCACGATAACTCAGAAATGAAGAGGAATTAGAAAACAAAGCTCAAGCAGAAGGAAGATCTTACCACTGCGATTCCAACACAATCAACCGTGCTCAAATAGGAGAACGAATGAAGAGGTGGGAGCTCATTGAAGATTCGGTCGTACGGGTCACTCTCGGTCGAATGGGACCTAGAAGTAGGTGTTTCTGTGCATCAGGCGTGACCCCGGTTTATTTAGTAAAAAAAAGATAGTACATGGCGTGTACTTTTAGAGTACATGATGTGTACCGGGTCCTTTCCGTACTCCGCCAAAATCAGCCTCCACATCACCCTACACACCATGTGTGTGGCCCGGGCACGACCGGCACATGTATTTGAGCTGGAGAAGAGTACACGACATGTACTCAGAAAGTACACGGTGTGTACTTTGAAAATTTCCAGAAAGTTCATTTTTCTTAAAAACTCCAGAAAAAGGAAAAAAATACCTGAAAAGAAGATCCGGGTTCTTATAATTACTATTTCAAATAATAAGTTATTTTTTTCAAATATAATTTTTAAAAGTTTCAAAAACTAGATTTAAAACAATTTAGCCATCAAAAGATGACAAAACTACCTTTTTTGAAAAATACTTCTTTTATGCATAAAATTGGATTTTTTCTTATATGACATATAGAAAATAAATAATATTAATTTTAGACATTATATTTAATATATTATATATATAAATTTCATTAATATAATTCAACAAGAGTGATTTGTTTATTTATTAGTATACAATAAACTTGTGCACATTCAAATAGTTTTTTGAAAAACTTTTATTTTTATTTTAAAACAGGTTTTACATTAATTTATAAATAATTTTTTACCAAATAATTAATTATATATACATGTGTAAATCATATCTTCATAATTCAGTTAATCATATTAATTCTCGCCATTATAAAAACTATTTTATAATAATATTTAGTTGTTCATTTAAGCTCAATATGGAATATCATGTACACTATCGAACATAGTATTTATTTTTATAAAAAACTTAGGATGTTACTATAGAGACCATCACTTTTCATACATTAAAATTACATAAATTTTTCAGAATACATAAAAAAATTATATAAACAGACTCCTAAATACTATACTAATCCAGTGCTTTTGGAAACATGGAAACATAAACACTGGTACATAAATGAGCTACATCATCTCCCAATAGGTTCTTCTTGACTAAAACCCTTCTTAGACACATAAAACACAATAAAAATATTCATAAATTAGGGGAATGAAACATAAAAAGGGGTGAGATCAGATTCTCAGTAAGGGTAAACAACGGAGATACGTAAGCATAATCATAGGCATAAGGGTACGAGAACATGATCATAAAAATAGAAGATCATAGCTTACATATCAAAGATCATAAACACAAATCATGACATAAATCTTGGAATTTCATAAGACACAAATCAAAAGTAAATAAAGAACATAATCTATAAAATCATAACATTGTAATAAAACATGGAATTGTGGAAGACACATAAGTAAATAATATGATTTCTATAGTAGCCAAGGAATCACTAACAATACCATCTTGGTATTATGGGTTCACTCCCCATACCATATTGGTATTCATGCTTCACTCCTCATACTATCTTGGTAGTCATGGTTCACTCTCATGGTCATCTTAGTAGTCAAGGTTCATTCCCAAGACCATCTTAGTATATCTCATGAGATATAAATCATTACCCAATGCATTGGAGGGAGATATTGGTCCCACCCATCTCATAGTGAAATCATACATACATGCACCACAAGATCATAAATAATCATATCATAACCCATGAAGTGAAATGAGTATTATAAACAAGTAATCATATCATAACCTATGTAAAATATAGGTTTCATAATCATTTCCTCATAAACATAACCCTTTAAAATAAGCGGTTTTCAAAAGCATATAATTCATGAAAGAGAAATGAGTTTCATAAACATGATGCCATAAAAACACAATCCATTCATAGAAATAATATGAATGAAAACATTGAATAATTTCTACATAAATACACGAGTAACACCAAATGATGTTTTTTTAGATGGTAAATAATTTTTAAATACCTTTTAAAAACATTTTTTAAGGAAAATATCCTTTCTACATTGAAAAATTCTTTTTAAAACATATATTTTTTTAAAAACCTTTTCCTTAGAAAATATATTTGAAAACTTATAAAGTAATCTTTGAAAAAAATAAATAACCCTTTTCCTTGAGACTTATCTTAAAGTATCATTTTAATTTTTTTGATTTTTTTTTCTAAAAACATGGTTTTTAAAATAAAATAGATTTCTGATCGAAGAGGTAAATACACTCATATTTTTCTTAAAAACATTTTATTAATTATTTTAAGTTCCATAGAGTGAAGAAATGGTACTAAAACATGAATATATCATGAATAACCATATGATAATAAACTTCATGAGTGTTCTTGAGATATGGACCATAATATTTCAACAAAGGAAGCATAATCATAAATAATATCGATAAACAATGAGATTGTTTCAATAAACTCTTAACACATGGTAACTTGGGATCATACTCTACATGTAATAAAATTAAATTACATTAATATTAAAATATCATTAAATTAATTAGATTCAATATATAACATGTCAAATGTAAGTATATACACCTCTAAAAAGAATGTAGGTGCATAATAAAACTTGTGTCTCAAAGAAGGAAAATTGGGGAAAAACTGTATTACCAATTTGGTAGCTTTTGAAACATTAAAACCATGAGATATATATATCATATAATAGATATTTAAATTCCCATAAATTTAATTATAATAATCATTGAATACATTCATGGGTATTATACACACCAAAATAAAGGAATGGGTGGTGAATAAAGTATGTATCTCATAGAAATACAAAGTGAGATGAAATCCACTTACCTTATTTCTTGACTCTCATCATACTAATTAAAACCACCTGTATATTAAATATAAATTTATTATACATATTTTATAGAACAATATTATTATATCTAATACCATATATGGTTTGATTATGACTTTATATTACCTGCTTTTTAACAATCCTATATTGAGGTTTCACTTTGGGTAATATTTTCTTTGTTCTTCGCACGTGTCTTAATTTGTTATATCTTTGGTACTTATACTTATATAATGTTTTTTAGAATTTAAACCATGATATAAATATCATGTATATTCATTATATGTGTATTATAATAATCTATAGAATATAGAAGCATGAAATGGAATGCACCATTCATGGAGATGTTAACCATGCTCGGCACAATGGTACGCCTTGGTCCTCTACGAATATGATTGTTAAATTAAGGTGCTTGGTTTTAGAACTTGTGGGTTCCATGAATCTATAGGGGGATTCCCCTTCCCTTAGTCACTTTATGGATAGATCCCTCCACCCTGAGAAACCTAGAGAGCAGGCGGGTAACTGGGTCTGTTGGTCTCCACCCATCCAAGGCATTAAATTAAATACAGATGGGATGTGCAGGAAGGGAACCATATATGGTGGAGGAGTGGTATGTGATTACATGGGATTGGTTCAGTATGAATTCCATGTGTTCTATAGGTGAGGAAACTAATTACAGGCTGAATCCAAGGCCATGTTGAATGGTTTGGATTTGTGCCACTCTCGTCAGATCCAGCTAACAAAGGTTGAGACTGACTCTAAAATCATCTAGAACTATTTCAAAGTTCTTTTCTCAACAACCTGGAAGATTATATACCTGGTTCTAAAATTAAAGGATCTCATATCTAATAATTTTGATCTCCTCCATACATGGCATGAAGGTAATTTTGTTGCAGAATTCCTGGCAATAAAGGCTACCCCAGACAATCCCCTCATATAATTCTTCACCCTTGGGTCCCTCCCTATGGGGAGTGATAATTTTGTTATGGGATATGCTCTTGGGATGAATTTTTTCATCCCCCCCAAAAGTATCAAACTTTCTTATTCTTACCTTGTTTCCTTTTTTACTACGACGTTTTGTTTTCTTTAAATAAATAAATTGAAAATATAAGCCGTACGTACGCATGAACCCTATTTCTGTTTTTATTGTCATATTGAAAGAAAGAAGGTAAATGAAATATGTGTATATATATGTATATAAATCATTATTATAGTAGCATTATTATATCATATATATCATATAATTTCACTAAACCCATCCTTAATACATCCCATGTAGTGAGTGAACGAATCACATTGCTTTGAGGGGTAGTAGTCCACACTTCCTCAAATGAAATTATCATATTTACACCAAATGGAAAGTAAAAATATATTTTTGGTAAAAGTATTAAATAATATTAAATAAATAATAAATATAATATATAACATATATAAATAGAGTTTCTATCATAATTTATACCATGAGAGGCGGTAAAAGAACAAAAATGAACAATGATCGTTTTGTGAGGTGGTAGTTTACCGTACACAGAAATAGTTTGTTCGTTACCCATTAGATGGAGGTGTGTGGAAGTGTAGGTCAAAATCTTAGCATAAAAAAATCCTATTATATTGAATATACTATTGTTGTTATAAAATAATAGAATAAAGAGAGTCGATGGGTGGAGAAATAAAATAAAATAAATGATTTTGATAGAAGAAGTTACTTCTTAATCGGGAAACTTATAGCGACCCTAGACTTTTACATATAATATTACATTATTTTATACATAATTATACATAAGAGTACAATACAAGGATTGTAAAGTCTAGTTTCTTGGAAGAATAGGTATATAAAACTGAAAACATGGAACTAAATATAACATTTATTTATTTAGTATTTGTAAAGAGCCCCTAACTTCAACTGTGCTCATACATATTTATAGGATAACCTAGGGATGACATGAACAAAGGGATGAGCTAAAAATCCCAGTAAGGGAATAACCATAAGAACAAAGCATTAGAACAAGGAATAGAATCCATGACATGATGATATAAAAATGAATTTAACATATGTAACCTTAACATATAAACATATAATCACATAAACATGGAGTCATAGAAATGTGGCATCAACATAAAACATGAATTTAGTATGAGTCAAGGATAATCGCCAAGATAGTTTCACATAGTATCAAAAGCCAAGGATAACTGCTAAGACCGTCACACATAACATCTCATGAGACTTAACTTTACCCAATGCATTGGAGCACTATCTGGGTACACCCATCTTAACTTTTCATGAATATGTTTTCCACAATCTTACATAAAAATAAGGATTACCTATGGAAAAAATTGGGTAACATAATCATGAAACAAAGCATAACAGAAGGATGTAACACAAAAGTGTCCATGAAATAAGGGAACTAAAGTATACATGGACATTCATAAGGGAAAAATATATATGTATCAAGGTGAGTGATGTTAAGTAGAAGTGACAACATGTAAGAAAATTATTCAAGAAATTTTGGCATGAAATTTTTTTTGAGCGGTTTTAAGGAAAATACTATAGATCCTTTAAAATAGAAAAGGAAAAAATCCTTTATAAAAAACCAGAAGTGATCCAGAAAGGTTTTCAAAATAAAGAGACTTATTTTATAAAGACAATGGTGGCTTAAAATAGAAGATAAAGTGCACTTGAAATCAGGTAAGAATTCAGGTATATACATGTTTTTAAGTGATTACCTCCTTAGTACTTCCTAATAAGAAAACAAAATTCCATTACATGTATGTTATTTGAGTTATAATACCATTTGGGTGAAGGGAGGTGAGGAAAGAAAAAATAAAAGAAAAGAACTTGAAAGGAAATAAAATAATTGGAAAGACGAATTTACCTCTTGAGTTTATCTTCTTTGAGAACCTCTTAAGGGGAGAGGTTTTGGTCTATTGAGGAGAAAAAGGATGATGGATGTGGGGAAGGATGTTGGGGAGATATTTGGGTATAATTTAAGAAAGGAACAAGACTTGAGAGGAGTGAATAGAAGAGGGGAGTGTGAGTGGTTTTTATAGTGGAGGGGAGGAGGGTTTTCTTAAAATTCAATCATTAGTTTATTATTTTTCCATAAGACAAGCAATAATAATGATTATTGTGAACAAAAACAGTAATATGTGCATGTTATTTTGAATCAATGGATATTTACATCATCTATGACTCAATCATGATGCATAAATTCAGGTTTTAGCATTTATTGTAAATTATCGTATTTTACTATTCATAAAAAATTAAATTATTTTAGAAAAATACCAAAAATTCTCCCTAACCATTTTTCAATGTGTAGAATCCAAAAATGAACTCTATTTTTTAAAAATAATTTTATAAATATGATTAATTTAATTTTTAATTAAAATTATAATTTACTTAAAAAAATACAATTTTTAAAATTATAATTGATTTTATAATGCTTTCAAAAATTATATAAGGTCTTATAAAATTATCTTAAAACCATAAGAAAAAAAATTATTAATTTATGAAAATATTTTAGGAATATATTTTTTTAAATTAATTAATTAATTGTAATTAATTATTTACGACTTACAAAAATACCAATAATTTTACTATGGTTATATTATCACTTATAAGATGCCTAAATTTTATTTATATACTCATGGGTGAGGATGATATTATTTTAGATGATTTAATATTCATAAGGTTCATAATGCTATTCATAATGGCATGTTACTATTCATAAGGGTAGGTTACTACTCACAGAAAATTATGTTTTTCTTATCGGGCTCCAAACATCTTACTGATTGCAACCGTGTATGTCAAATTTTCAAAATTCAAAACACATAGGTGTCAAAATTATGTTTAAAGGTCACATAGCACTTATTAGTTCATTGTGTTGTATTTTCACATGATTATATGACATATTTATAAGAAAGGAATTTCCATTGAAAAACATTGGGTTGTTACATAACTCCTTTTGGTTTGTGCCAAAAGACTTCCTTGGATTTTTTTTTATACCCAAAGGGAGGATTATAGGAGAAATAGAGGAATGTTGAGAATTGGATTGGGTAGATATTAGCCGAAACTAAGTGGTTTGATATGTTTGAAGAAGTGGGAGAGGTGGTGTCCTTTTATAGATAAGGGAAAGGACACACTTGACATTTTTGAAAACAGGTTAGGTGTACCCACGTTTTTACCTAAAAAAAGTCACAAAAACCAAAAAAACTAAATAATGGAAGGTTCATGGCCGAATAATGTCTAGAAAATGGATTTTAGAAAAGTTTGAATGTCATTTTAGGTCTTAAATTTAAGGTTTAGTACTTTAGTAACCTAATTTTTTGTTGGGAAAAAATCCCTCAAGGTATCATTGAAGCATTTTTGAGGTGACTGTGTTTGTTGACAAAGTGGACATCTGTGTTGTGATTGTTGAAAAAGCAAACCATGACATACAAATTTGTTGACAAAGGGGATTTCTTTTTGGCATGTCGAGTTCAAGAGCTATGGTTAACGATCAATGTTTTATTAAAGAACTTCGACAAAGGAATGGATGATCTGGAGGCGGTACAGAAAGAACAGATATAAGGTGGCGCCATTTTCCAGTGTTTGCCAAATTTTTGGGCCTGAAAATCGACAAATGAGGAAAAGTGGTTTTTGGGAAAGGGAATTGTGTGCCGTGTACTTGAAAGTGAAGAAACTTGTGTGCCCAATTTTTTTCCAGATCAGAACATCAAAAAATGGAAAAGGGAAAATGAGAGCTCAAGTATTGGGTAGGTTACGCAAGTGACTTGCGTGTCGAGGAAGGACTTGCGCACCGATTACTAGAAGGATTGGAAACTTGTGCGCCATTTGTCCTTCATGATTAGATCATCAAAATATGGAAAAGGAAGAAGAGACTACCAAGTTTTTAAGTTGGCCACGCAAGTGTCTAGGGGTACAGAAGACTTGCGCACCGAGGGGAGACTTGCGTGCCGTCGCGCAGGGTGTCAAAATGCCTATAAATATAGGTCGAACCCTCCTCATTCTATGATGATTTCAAGCCTTTGAGAAAATCAGAGTTCCCATCATGCAGGTGTGGTGGTCGCGCAAGTGGTGGTGGGTCGCGCAAGTAGGACTTGCACGCCTGTTTTGAAGAAGCACAGTTGTTGTTAGTTGCATGCCAATATTGGTTTGGGCGTAAAGGGAAGTGAGTCACGCAAGTTTGGAGTTGCAGAAGCTTGTGTCGTGCAAGTGGTTGAGGTAGACTTGCGCACCAGTTATAATTTGCACACCGATACTTGCGTGCTGCCTTAGACAAGGGTGCCAAGTAAGGTTGATTCACGACACTGTTTCAAGGCTATGTGAAAGCTGGATGTTTTCCCGATACCTTTAGTGCAAAGAGAGATTCATCTATGGGTGAAAGTTAGACTTCAACAGAGCATCTACATACAACGGAGGACGCATTCATTAGTGATAATGAAGAGACATACATGTCTATAAACTGTGAGTGGATCCTTTCCAGATCAGTGAGCAAAGGAAGATGAAGAAGGTGATCATCTCCACTGGCAGTGAGCCAGAGAGAGAGAAACAGGGAGTGACCCTTGGAAAAGTAGTGAGCTGACCCAAAACCTTGTAAAGGTAGTGATCCTGGGAATAGAAGTGATTTATCCCGAACCTTGTAAAAATCAGTGAGCTTTAGTGGATTTGGTACATCGGAAAATCACTGGTGTATGCTCCTTGGACATAGACCAGTGAGGGTGAACCAAGTAAAAATCTCTGTGTCTGCCTGTTTTCTTACCTGTATTACATTCAAAGCATCATCATCATATAAAGAAGAAAAGAAGTGATCATAATAAACACACAAGTGCAAACAAAGTGACCCTTGTAATAAAGAGGTCAATATCCAGTGGGGAATAAAGAATTTAGAAAAAGAATATCTATACCCTGATTCACCCCCTCTCAGGGTATATAAGCCCCTATTGGTCCTAACATTTTTCTCTTAATCATTGTAATTAATTTTAGTCACTTTCACTAATATTTTTGGTCAAAAAATAATTTGAAATTATAAGAAATTATAAGTTATGATAATATGGAATTAATTTTTACAAATTATAATCACATAAGTGGTAAAAATTAATTTAAAAAATAATCCCATTGACGGGACGACACTACGGATTTTTAAAGTAAAAACATCCAAAAGTTTGCTAAGATTTTATACCCAATTTCAAAGTGAAATTGATTAAAATTACCTAAATTGGATTAATTGAAAAAAATATTATCTAATTAAACTTTGAAACCAAATTAAAATATAATTTTAACTTATAAATAAATTATATGAAAAGACAGTTTTGAATTAAAATCTGATTTTTTCACTATTCATCCAAAAATGAAGTTTCTCAGAAAACTCCCAAAAATTATCCCTAAGCTAAATTAGAAATTATAAATTAAAAAATTATTTTTATTTTATCAAATTAAATTTCTAAATGTTTCTAAAATTAATTTTATTATTTTTCACAGGACATTAAAAGCATTTCATTTGAGAAAATAATATTTAACATATAGGGACTTTACCAAAAATTATATCTTTCATCATGAATCTATTTTATTTTTATAAAAAAATTATAAAAAATATTTGAAAATTAGTTATTAATATTCATATAACTATGTTTAATAAATAAGTTATAATTATCCCATTTAAATAATTATAATAATAAAACGATGTTTCAAAGAAACATCAATGTTGCATGTAATGTATACCATGTTAGTGTTGCAAGAAAAGTACACCAAGTAGATGATCCATGTACCGTACACCAAGTCGATTCTCCATGTAATGTACACCGAGTCGGTGCCATGTGAAAGGAATATTTTACTTAGTTCATTGGAATACATAAATGAAAATTGAATTTATTAAAAAAAGGGTCCATAAAAACTAGGGTGTTACAGTTACATTATCCCCCCTTTTGGAAATTGCTTCCTCAAAATTTTGAATTAATCCTCAGTAACTAAGTTTTGACTTTTCAAAATAACTTTATTGAAATTCCAAATTGGAAAAAGTATTAGTTAAACTTTTACTTTAAAATAAATAAATGGAGGTACAAAGGTCACTTGAGATAACACATACTAGGTTTTTTTATTGGAAAACCTGGACATGGAAGAGAAAGATAACTCTCAAAGACTAATAAAGAGTGATAGAGAACATGATTAGAATAAAGTTAACCATCACAAAACCATAAATATGTTATGGGTCAAAAGAAAATTGTTAAATATAAATTGATAATGTTTTTGTTTCAAGAACCTTTTCATAGAATTTAGGAATTATTTTACTACTGGGATTAATAACATAAGGAAACATACTTACTTCAAAAGCAGAGTTTTATACTTTAATCAATTTCTACCACAAACTCACCTTTTTCTCCAAATGACTAGTATTCAAGATGAATTTTTCATGCCTGAAGCACTAGAATCAACTTTTATTGAATCACATAATCCACAAAAGATTAACTATCTATTAATACTTTCTTTAGTAATTAACCAAAACCAAAATGGTTTGTAAAAGATAAGATAATTCTACAAATAGAATAAACCTTATATGATGAAAACTACTTCAATATCCAAAATTCAACATTAATACCCAAAGTTAAACATAGACCATTCAATAAATACATGTTCTTAAAATTTCTAAAAATAATCCAAACTAATATTGAAACCCAAAATTTAGAAGGGATTTTATCACATAGTCTTCCAAGATAAATTTTAACATTTATCTCCAAATAACATCAATCAATCTTGTTGACTCATACCAAACATGTAATTTCCTAAATAACATAATCTCCAAGATATTATAATTATTTCCATAAATAACCTGAATTACCATAATTCCACAATAAAATCATATATTCTCCCAAAATATAATTCAACATTTACTTCTCAAATAAAATCCCATAGTATTTTGATTACCATTATGATATAGGGTTCCCAAAATAGTGAACATCTTCGGAAATAACATTTATCACTTAATCACTAAATCATTTCCCAATCCCAATGTTACTTATTCGATAAAACATATGTTCCCAAAAACAATTTATTCTTATTACATTAAATCATTTAACAAAAAAGAAAAAGTAATAATAACCCAGGAATTCACATAGGCTAATGGTAGGCGATGCACCCTTGTCACCCTTCGATTGTGGGTTTGATTCCCATGACCTTTCTGGATGCGACAGGTTGTCACCCATCCTACAAGTTGTCCTTTTTCTAAAACATTATAATTCTTATAACATTACCAAAACATGATAAAGTTTTAAAAAATAACCATAACATTTTTTAACCTCATAATTTATCTCATACCTTTCATTTTGCATCCCAAAAAGTAATAACTCATAATTACCTAAAAAATAAATTTCTCCAAAAATACTGTTATCAACTTAAAATTTCATAACTTAAAGCCTCAAAAGGGGTTTATAAGACATTGAAATTATTATCAAACTTAAAATTATAATCTCATGATGATATCCCTAAATCTTAAGAAAACATCCTAATATCCAAAGTTGTCATGAACCGTCCTAGAGGGGCCCATGCCGTGACTCCCCAAGCCTACCTCCAATAGGCTAGGGGTTGGTGATTAGAACTAAGTAGGCATATCACTAACATGGGTGGAATTTCCATAGTACCTGTATACATGAACACATCTCCAATCCCACAATACTAAAAAGTAAAAACCACTAAGAAAAAAAATGCATACATACTATTATAACCCAACTAGAGTATGATAGGAAAGTAAAGTACAGTAAGGTAAACCAGGCCAGAATACAAGCCCACTAATTTTTTTGTAAACAAGTTCCTTAAACTCATCTATAGAAGACCATAAATGATCAAACTTGAAGGAAAGGTATTGGAACTACTGTCTGAAGCTGTAGGAACACCTTATCCTACCTGATCTCACAAGGCTACATATAGTCCTTGTCCACCCTAGACTCTGTCAAAAGGCCACTTTTCTGTAAAAGACATGACACATGAAGGAAAATCCCATGTAGTGGTGAGTATAAAAATACTTAGTAGGACACCCCAAAGACACAAATAAATACACAAAGAGAGATATATAGTCATATCTATACAAGTATATTTCTATAGAACATATAATAAGAATATATAGATATACTCAAACCATACCACAGAGTTTAGGGTAAGTCATAATTAATGCATACCAAAACTAGTGATTCAGTTTGAGGATTCCCTAAAGCACACATATGTGAGAACACAATCCTGAGTCCAATAACACTAAAGACATCTGTCTGAGAAGTACCATTCATCAGAAACTCTTATGAAAGAGAGATACACTGAATGATCTTAAGAGAGCTACGATACATAAGAGTAGGATCACAACCAAGTCCACAAGGTGATACTAAAAAATCCATCTGTACTAACCTACCAAGTAGAGGATTGATACCTGGTGAAGTTGGTACTGTCAATACTAAAAACAATACTTAGGTCATGAATAACGAATATAGGATCTGCTCCAGGTTTCTTAGGGGATTCCAACGACTCTATCCTGGAAATCCTGCTGAAGGGACCATACTCTTATGAGTAGGAAATGATACCAAGAAAAATTCAAGGAAACGATAAATAGAACAAAACCTAATGAAACTCTTCCAAGATATGGTGGATGAGAGAATCAATCCACATAGGAAAGGAGGGTGCATGGTGAGTATTGGTCACACCCATCATGTCCCTTGACCCTGAGTACTGCCCGTGTAAATGGATCATGTGACTAGAAATAATTTCACATTAAAACCCACCATTGGTTTCAAAATTACCTTCTCAATGTCAGGGTCCTAATTCCATAAATGAATTTTCAATAAGATGTATGGTTTGAAAGATATTTTAATTTTAGTGAAAAGGTATGACATAGGTCTAGTCCAAATTTGACCCAACCTATTGGCTGACTCGAATTGGTCCGGTCGACCCAGACCGACACAGTCCAACCTTCTAGGCCTGGTCTGGCCTGTTGCCTACTAGGCCGCCTGGCATGGCCCGACTCTCCTGGTCTGATCTGCATGCACACGAGCCATCTTGTCCACCGCATGCTGCCTTCCCCGACCGCATGCCCCCTAGTCCCCACAGTGTTGCACCATATCCCACGTTGTTGGCCTGCCACGTCCACACGTGCCCCACGCTCTCCACTTGACCGCAGCCTCGCCACCGTTATGGTTTCCCTTTCCATGGTCAGGTCAATTTTTATATCCACTAATAGCCTCACTGGAGGCTCACTGTCTACCTCTCCATAGGTTTGGATCGCCCCCCTGGACCTGTATCACCACTCTCCTAGACTGACTGAATCCACCACCCCAGCCGCTATCGTGCACCGCTGCCTGCATTGTCATGCACCACCATCCCGACCAAATCATGCCATGCCTTCTCCATCTCACCTCCTCTGCATCATCACGAGGTCAGATTTTTGATTTCAGATCGTTTCTCCAAGAATCAAAGGTGCAATGATAGTTCATTCATATCCCATGAAGAATAAATAACATGCATGAAAAAGGGGGAAGAAATCACATGGAACAAACTTGAGGAACAAACCTCAAATGTTGTTTGTTACGGTCTTGATCCATTCTTATAAGAATCATTATCAAAACTAAATAGTATAATAATCATCCCCAAATAATTTCCACAATCAAAACTATCCCACAAGAATGATTGAACCACAAGTCAACCTGTTCTTGGGTTGATCTATGTTCTTCATTGATTCTAAGAATGGGGAAACAAAGAACTAAAACCACAATGCCCTACTTGGGAAAGGATCATTAACTCTAGAGGATTTGTTGTTGATGACAATCCATAAAGAACGATATCAATCCATCATACCATCATTTTCCATTAAAGAGGATTATTTATCCATGGTTTAGAGGAATTATAGGGTTTTGGTGATAACCCAGAATTCTAGGACAAGGTTTAATAAAAAGAAAATGCATCGCAACGTCACTTTTTAACATTAAAATAAAATAAATCTTTAATTAATTTTATTCTTTGAAATTTCCAAAAACTATATTTCATATATGACCCACGACAACTATTTTTAGGCCTCTCCTAGGGTAAAATCACTACTCTAAACACTACAGTTCCCTTAGATTTCTAATCCGGACACTCATTTAGAGGTTATTTAAATTTTTTAGGGAAATCAATCACCCATGATATTTAAAGTTTAATATTTTTCAAACATTTATTTCAAGAACAATGGGACTTGGAATCACACTCTGTCTCAGTGCTTGGTCTTGAAATTATTCCATATATTACTTAAAACAATACATAGAAAAATTTTGGAATTTACATTCTCCCCAAATTAGGGATTTACATCCCTGAAAATCCAAAACAAAAGGATACTAAAAAAGATGTGGGTAATGTGCATGAATCTAATCCTCCCACTCCCACATGCTCTCCTAGAGATTCCCATGCTACCACCAAACATGCACCAAGGGAATCACTTTCCCAAAAAGGATCCTCTCATGCTGATCCTCATTCTCCACTGGGTACTCTACAACAGTTGAATCATCCTCAATTTCTAGCTCACACCAATCGATGACATGCGATGGGTCATTCACGTACCTACTCATTTGTGATACGTGGAAGGCATCATGTACCCGATGCAACTGCAGGGGTAGAGCTAGGTAGTATTCCACCTCGCCAACTCTACAAAGTATTTGGAATGGGCCGATGAACCTCAGAGATAAATTTACACCCCATCCAAATTTCCACAACCCATGTTGAGATGAGACCCAAATGAACACATTGTCTTCCTAATCAAAATCCAAAAGTATCTTTATTCTGTTGACATATGAATTTTGTTGGCTCTACACGGCCTTAATCCATTCCTGGATGATCTACACCTTCTCATTAGTAGATTTCACCAACTCTGGGCCCATGAGAATTGAATCTCCTGGGTCAGTCCTGAAAAGTGGGGACCTATAGGGTTTCCCATACAAATCCTAGAATGGTTCTATAACAATGGTGGAGTGGTAGTTATTATTGTACGCAAACTCCACTAGTGGTAAGTGATCATCCCAAATATGAACGAAGTCCAAGATATAGTCCCGTAGCATGTCCTCTTGAACCTGAATGGTCCTCTCCATCTGAAAATTTTTCTGGGGATGAAATGTCATACTCAAGAGTAACCAAGTCCCAAATGACTCCTACAATCCCTTCCAAAACCAAGATGTGAAATGAGAATCACGATCTAAAACAATCATCAATGGAACTTCATGAATCCAAACTATCTCCTGCATGTAGAGGCACCCCAAGCTCTTCACTAAACTCTGCTCTTGGATAGGTAGGAATTGGGAAAACTTGGTGAGTTGTTCAATGATCACCCTGATGGTATCATGTCCCCTGGACATACATGGTAAACCCATCACAGAGTCCATTGATATCCCATCCCACTTTCTCTCTGGAACCTCATGGGGTTGAGCCAAACCCACTAGAACCTAGTTCTCAGCCTTCACTTGATGATAAGTGAGGCACCTAGAAATGAACTCCACAACTACCTTCTTCATTTTGGGACACCAAAATTAATATTGGAGTTTCCGGTACATCTTCACCACACTTGTATTAACTGCTAAAGGGGATGTATGAAAATCCCTAAAAACCTACTCCCGCAACACCACTAGTACAACTGTATATCCTATGAAAATAATAACGTGTTCCCCACCTTTAGAATATCCCTTAAGAGCATGTCATATGGATAACTAAGCACGTAGAGTCTCACAATAGGTATACCTAAGATGTGCCTCCCTGACTCATTGTAAGATTGTAGGGGTAACAACCATTTATCAAAGGTAAGATCCCCCATCTCTATCCACAAAGGATAATTGAAATGAGGCCAACTACTCTGATTCATCATCCAGCAAATGCAAGCTCAATTTATTGATCAGAGCATCTTCCACCACATTCCCCTTCCCAGAAGTATAAATGATCTCAAATTCATAATCCTGGAGGAACTATATCCACCACCTCTATCTCAAGTTCAGATCCTTTTGAGATAAGATATACTTGAGACTATTTTGATCATATTATATGATAAAACGCTCTCCCATTAGGTAGTTTCTCCACATATTCAACATAAATACTACCACTTCCAACTTAAGATCATGGGTAGTGTAGTTATGCTCATGTGATATCAACTGGAATGAACCATAGGAAATCACTGCTTTCCTCTACATTAGGGCACAACCAAGTCCAGTCCCCGATGCATCGTAGAACAGTATGTACTCAACACCTTCCTTCAGTAATATCAAGATCAGAGTGCTCATAAAACTCTACCTCAACTGCTATAAAGCCTATTGTCACTTCTCTATCCACACATAAAAATACCCCTTTTGATTCAAAGTTTTCATAGGTGATGATATCCTAGAGAAATCAAGTATGAATCTCTAGTAATATCCTAATAGCCCAAGGAATCTCTACACCTCCATCACACTCCTAGGTGGCTCCCATGCTAACACTGCCTCAACCTTGGCTGGGTCCACTGCCACTCCATCTACCGAGATAACATGTCCTAAAAAGTGGACCACCTAAATCCAAAACTGTCACTTCGAGATTTTCCTATAAAGTTGGTGCTCTCAGAGTAAGTCCAAAACCATCCTTAAGTGTCTCACATGATCCTCCTCTGATGTTGAGTACATAAGGATATCATTGATGAAGAACACTATGAACTTGTCTAAATATAGATATAAGATCTAGTTCATGAGTCCCATGAACACTGCTAGGGAATTCTTCACACCAATGGGCATCACCAAGTACTCATAATAATTATAGTGGCATCTGAAATCCATATTTAGTATATCCTCATCCTGTACTCACAAATGGTGATAGAATGATCGAAGTTCAACCTTTAAGAACCATTTTCCCCCTATCAATTGGTCGGAGAGGTCATTGATCCTTGGTAGTGGATACTTATTATTCACGGACACCTAGTTCAGGTGCCAATAATCCACAAAAAACCTCAAGTTCCCATTTTCCTTTTTGGAAAATAACACCGGGGCCTCCCAGGGTGAAACATTGGGTCTCAAAGAGTCCTTCCTTTACAAATCCTCTAAATGAACCCTTATCTCGTGAAGCTCTACGGGATCTATCTGATATGATGGTGTGGATATCAGTATTGTATTGGAGTGTAAGTAGATGTAGAAGTTGATCTCCATGATAGGAGGTAATCCTGGAACATATTCTAGGAAGACATCCTCATACTCCACCATTACTGCTGGGAACTGGAATCTCATGACATCTGCTACTCTGAGGGTCAGGCTAGACAACTGGTGAGTGATCAGCTGCACCCTCCTATGCATGAGTCTATCCCGTGCTTCCTGGGTTTCCTTTTCACCGAAAAAGTAAAACCACATCCCATCACTACAGACACACCACATCCTTCACTTAAAATAGTCAATCTAGGAATGAAACAAAGATAATCAATCCATACTGAGAATGATTTATTAAGTATTTGACACTACGACCAAGATATTCCAACTTAAACTCTCACCTCCAAGGGTAAGGTCACACTGTTAGAATAGATGTGTGATCATTAAGTATCCTCCCATAGGTGTCTCTAAGCACAAGGGTCAAGTCAACAATTTTATAAGAATCTCAAGGTCTCGAACAAGATATGCAACAATAAAGGAATGAATAGAATCTATGTATATTAGTACTACATTTAAAGTATAAAAGACATAGTTCATACCTCGAATCATCCATGGAGCCCTGGGGTCATAAGACTTAACTGGATATAGTTTTCCCCACCCCTGTCCTCCAGCTCCCTGAGCCAGGCTTGGACCACATGGTGGTGGTGGTGGTAGAAATTTGAAACATTGAACACCTCCTGATACTCTCCCAGATCCTCTGACACATCTGCTGCCCTTTGAATCTACCTGTATCTACCTCTAACTCTGCCTCGGTTGTCCATCCACCATCTTCCTATTAGAATTATGATGGGTTATACAATCTCTAGAGAGATTTCCCCTACCATAACATGAGTACACCGCCTCTATCTAGGCTAAATGAATCCACCCTATAAACCCTGAACTGCATATCCTCTATCATGGGACCTCCTCCTAAAATGTCTCCCACATTCGGATCCCTGAGACTAATGTTGGAACCCCACTATCAAGGTATCTGCACCTGCCTATCCTTTGCTGACTATCACTGGCTGTCTCTACTCAGCTAGGAATATCTCTACCACTAAAGCCCGATCAAGCACCCTAGCATAAGTAGGAATGATCAGATGGATAATACTGGCTCATATGTCTCTATGTATACCTCTCTCAAATGTCCAAGCCTGGAGGTACTAATCCTTGACCATATCCACCAAGTACTTGGAAAGGTTGGTAAAACTCAATGAATAATAAGATACTATTATATTTCCCTGCTGGAGTTGAAGAAGCTCCTGTATATGCACATCTCTCAGCATAACTGGTGATAACTCCTATATGAAGAGATGCTCAAACTCTATTCATGAAAGAGACACCTCATTATGAGTCTGGATAGTAAAACTCCACCATCGCCCTTCTGAGCCTTTTAGAAGGATCATCTCTAGGAATACCATATGATCGGCTGGTGTCCCGACTAGATGGAAAACACAGGTCACTGCCTCAAGCTAGTAATTAGCTTCCTAAGGGTCAGGCTCACCTCAGAACTTGAGGAGTATTTATCTCTAAAAATCATGAAGCACACTCAACATGATTTCATCATCTATCAGTACTTCAGGTACCATTAGTAGATCCATATGTGGTGGTATAGTTGGTGCACCACATGGAGGTAACATCTGGGAAACAAGTCCCTATACTGAAGCCTCATCACTGAGGGGAGTCATCCTCATGATCGATCTATTGAATCCTAGATGGTATGCATTATAGAGGCATCCTATAAGAAAATAATATGTACCATGGTGGATGATTATATCTAGATATCTTACTCAAGAAATACATGGAAATCACAACCCTTTCCTATATGATTCATGTACCGTTGTTTTCCCTAGAACTAGTGTTCTCATGTATCGAGTCTAAAAGAAGGTTATCAGAGTCCTGGTGTATGGATACATCAGCTGCCACACCAACACTAGAGTCCCTGGCCTGAAATATGAACTCGAAACACTTAACATTGTTGCCCTAGACCAATCTCACAAACTCCCAATCCTAAATTATAACCGAACACCTTTGATACCACTCTGTCATGACCCATACCAGAGAGTCCCATGTTGCGACTCCCCAAACCCACCTCCAATAGAACAAGGGTTGGTGACTGGAACCAAGTAAGAATATCAGTAATATGGGAGGCATTTACTTATTACCTATATGCATGCACACATCTCTAAGCTCACAATGCCGAAGAGTAAAATCCACAAATAAACAAATTCATGCGTACCATTATAACCCAACCAGAGTACGACAGAAAAGTAAAGTACAGTAAGGTAAACTGGGCCAGAATACAAGACCACCAAAAAGAAATTCTATAAACAAGTTCCTAAAACTCATTTTTAGAAAACCCTACCCGATTCAACCTGAAGTCAAGGTACTGGAACTGCTATCTGAAGTTGTAGGAACACCTCAGCCTACCTGATCTCACAAGGTTATGTCTGGTCCTGGTCTACCTTGGACTCTTTCAAAGGTCCACTCATCTACACAAGACATGACATGTGCGGGCAAAGGCCATGTAGGGGTGAGTATAACAATATTCATTAAGACACCCCAAAATCACAAATCAATACACAAAGAGAGAGATATAGTCAGCTCTACACAAGTACATGTCTACAGAATATATAACAAGAATATCTAGATATACTCAAACCATACCCCATAGTCTAGGTTAAGTCATAATAACTACATACTGACACTAGGGATTCTGTTTGAAGATTACATAAAGCACACATCTGATAGAACACACTCCCAAGTCTGATAACACTGATGACATCCATTTGAGAAGCACTATTTTCCAGAAACCATCATAAGAGAGAGATACACTGAATGACCTAAAGAGAGATACAATACATCATAGGAGGATCATAGCTAGGGCCATGGGGTGATACCGAAAAATACATCTAGATTAACCTACAAAGTAGAGGATTTATGACTGATGAAGTTGGTCACATTAATAATGAAGACTCAACCTAGGGAATGAATAAGGAATAGGGGATCTGCTTTGGGACTCTCAGGGGATTCCAAAAACTCTATCCTAGAAATCCTACTAAAGGGACCATACTTCAATGAGTAGGAAGTGATACCAAAAAACCTTTATGGAAACAATAAAGGGAACAAACCCTAAAAAAACTTGTCTAAGATATTGTGGATGGGAGAATCAATATGCATAGTAAAGGAGGGTGCACGACGAGTAGTGGTCACACCCACCGTGTCCCTTGACCTCGGGTATTTCCCGTGTAAACAGACCATGACTCTAGAAATAATTATGTGTTAAAATCAACCATTGGTCTCAAAAGGACTATGTCAATGTCAGGGTCCTAACACCACATACATCTCATCAATCAAACATACTGTTTGAAAGATATTGTCATTTTAGCAAAAAGGTATGACCCGGGTCTGATCCAAATTTGACCCAACTTACTGGCCGAACTAACTTGGTTTGGTCAACCCATCTTGACATGGTCTGGCCTGTAGGGCCTGGTCTAGCCCGACCCGTTTCCAACTGGGCCTCCTGGTGCTTCCTAGCTCTCCTGGTCCAGCCTACACGCACATGGTCCGACTTGTCTTCTGCATAGAGTCCACCCCAAACATGTTCCCCCTAGTCCCCACGGTGCTGCACCACGTCCCACATGGTTGGCCTACCACATCCATGCACTCCCTACACACTCCTCCTACTCGTGGTATCACCGCTGTTACATGATCCCTTTTTGTAGATGATATGCATTCTGCCTTCATTGTCTGCCTCACCGGGTAGCTCACCGTCCACCTCACCGTCTGCCTAGATCGGCCCCCTAGACCCACAATGTCAGTCACTTAGACCGACCATATTTGCCGCCCCGGCTGCCGCTTACGCCACCATGCACCACTGTCCCAGCCAAATCATGCCTTTCCTTCACCGTCACACCTCTGCTAGGTCGTCACAAGGTCAGATCTTCGATTTTGGATCATTTCACCAATAATATAAGGTTTAACGATCATTCATTCATATCCTGCAAATAACAAAGAACACATGGGAAAAAGGGGGAAGAAATCACATGGAATGAACTCGAGGAATGAACCTCAATATTTGTTCGTTCCTATCTCAATCCATTCCCATAATAATGATCAATCAAAACTAAATAGTATAATTATCATCCACAAATAATTCCCACAATCAAACCCATCATACAAGAACGATCGAATCGTGGGTCAACCTGTTCATGGGTAGATCCATGTTTTTCATTTATTCAAAGAACGGGTAAAGAAAGAACTAAAATCAAAACACCCTACCTAGAAAAGGATCATTCGCTATAGAGTATTTTTTGCCGATGGAAATCCGTCAAGAACGATCTCGATCCATCATCTTGTTTTCATCTATTCGAGAGGATTATTTCTCCATGATTCAGAGGAATTATATGGTTATGGTGATAACCCTAAATTTTCTGACAAGGTTTAATAAAAATAAGACGTATAGATTCATCCCTGCATAATGTTAAAATGAAATAAATCTTTAATTTATTTTATTCTTTAAAACATCCAAAAAATAACTTTCATAGACGACCCACATCGGCTGCTGTTAGGCCTCACCTAGGGTAAAATCACTACTTTGAATGAAATGGTGCCCTTAAATTTATGACCCGGGCACCCATTTAGAAATTATTAATTTTTTTTCATGAAAAATGCTTATGCGTTCTATTTAAAATTTAATATTTTTAAAACATGTATTACGGAAAAACCGGGCCTTGGAATCACACGCCTTCTCAATTCATGGTCTCAAAATATTTCTATATAATATTTAAAATAATACATGAAAAAATACAGGACATTAAAAAAGTTTTCTAAACCCTACTTTGATACCAAATGTAAGGAATCAACCTCAAACATTACATATTCTAATTATTTTAAAACTAGAAATCAAATTCTTTTCCCAAAGACATTTTAGGTTTAGAGTTTTATAGAATTATGAAAATATCTTACATAGTAAACCCATACATTACAAGTGGACACTTATAATCAATATCAATTTTTTCATAAAACAAAAATCTTTAAAATAAAACTTGATTTCTTTTATTGATATATCATTGCAATTTTCCCTTGATATCATCCTCAAACCAACTCTTAATTAAACCCTATGAAAGATATTTTAAAACCTGGTTTCAGTAAAAAATATTGGTAAGGGGATTAATGGAAAGGAAACTATTAGTCCATTGAAAATGCATAAAACATTTCCTTAAAAACATAACTTTTTACCCCAAAAAATGGATCATCATTTTAAAAAATCACTATCTTACCTTTTGAAAATCATACGATTTTCATGAAAACTCATAAGAAATAATATAAAAGATAAATAGGTAACATGGGACATAATTATACTCAAATGGAATAACTATTCTATCGACTTAAATACATATCACTCTTATAAATAGAATAACCATATGGTCAAATTCTATACCCAATGTATTGGTGGTTATAATGTAACCACCCATCCTTGGTTTATCATGAAACCACCAGTCCTTGGTTCATCACGTAACCACCCATCAAATGTCCAAGTAACATTATATAATAATAACACATAAAATATCATAACTTTCAATATTTCACTCTTAATATTTCATTTTCACTCATAATAAAATATTTCATATTATAGAAATAATGAATACATTTTCAAAAACCATTTTAAACATTTTAAAAGAGGTGTTTAAATCAAAGTGTCTCATACCACTTTGAATCATTTGAAAGAAACTCAAAAACTAACAAATTAAAAAATTTATGTATATATAAATAAATTCATAAAAACCATTTTGAAAACATGAACATGAAATATAATGATTTATAAGAATAAATATTTAAAACATTTAAAATGATGTTTTAGTTAAAGAGTCCCTTACCTTGAGTCTGATTCATCATGTATATCCTTTTTATTCCTGAATAATAAACTTATGTTAATAATTTAATTAATTTATAAAATTTTCAATTTTATTATTACTTTTATATAACTTATTACCATGTTATCATATCATAATAATTAATTAGTTTTCTAAGTTCTTGTTGGACGTTTTTATGGTATTCAGTGCTTGAGTCCAAAATGAATTTGGTATGATGTCAATAGTCAAATTGGTAATTAGTCCAACATCTCCAAAATAATATTAATGTCATAATAATAACTTTTATACATCAATTATACTTTTAAATCAATCCATTACATATGTATATGAAAAAGTAACTACATTACAATCATGGAGATGGTAGAACGTACATACGTATGAGTAACGTTTCCATTTTACAATGATCATTATGGAAAGAAGTTAAGTATGATTTTAAATTTATAGAATTATAATAATATCATTAATATCATGTTAATAATATAAATATTCTTATATATATCATTAATGTGACGTGGTGCTAAAAAATGAATCACATTGCTTCGTGGAGGTGATAGTTCACACATACGCACAGACGACATTATCATTTTTATGCGTATGGAAAAGTAAGAATATAAATGATATATTATGATTTAATAATGATAAATATGTCATTAATATAATATATAAATATCAATTCCATCATTATAACTAGTCTTGAGAGATGGCGATGGAAAACGAATTATATCGGTTCACGAGGTGGTAGTTATCCATACACATGAATGGTAATTCTTTTCCCATTTGATGGAAGTGAAGATAGATTTAGGTGATGATATTAACAAAATAAAATATAATTATATTGAGTATAATTTATTTATTATTTCATCATGGTTTAAGAAGATTTCAAGGATTTTGAAGAAGAAACAAAATGGAAACACTTAATTAAAAACAATACATTTTCTTCGAACAATTTCCTTTTATTAACGCCTTAAGACCACTAAGGGTGATGTTATACCTAAAATAAGAGATCTAGAATCTGGGGAGGGATTATAAAAATGGATTTGGGTAGATATTTTCTGAAAAAATAGGTTTTTAAGTTTGAATAAAAGGTAAGAAGAGTTTCCTTTTTATAAGAGAGGTCAGGGGCACTTTTGGAATTTTTCAAAATATCAAATTAATATAAATTAATTTTATAATAAAAAATAATTAAAACCTATTAATTTAATTTATAGTATAATTATGGGTATAAATAAATTCATAAAATAAAAATTATACAAGTTTTGACTATTTTTTAATCCTTATCATATTGTTTTAACCCTTATTTAACATTTTTTAATTATTACCATGATATCATGTAATTTACACTTTGAGTGTTAATATAATTAATATAAAATGAAAAACTTCCAATAAATGATTCATTTATAAAATTTTGAGACTTATACCAATAATTTGGCCAAATTTTATATTTTTATGAATTTTATATCTTTTAATAAAATATCATTTATTTTTAAAAAACATTAATATCAATTTTGATACTATTCATAACTTGACTTTTAAAAATATCATAACAACATGATATATTTTAAAAAACTCTTTTAAATAATCAATAACATGTCAAATTAATTCATAAAATTTATGGATGATATTAATTCTCTAAAATTATATTTATTTAATATTTTTAATATCATTTATTTAATATTTCCTTTAATTAAACAATTATTGCATCATCATTGTTAAAGCCTTTAATTTATTTATTCATTCCCTAAAAAATAAAAAAAATATAATGATTAATATAAAAATTTTATATTTCAAAATACTATTTATATTTTAACATATCTCCCATATGACCCCATATTAAAAATATATCACCTATTAAAAACAGGAGTATGAAAAAATTGACTTTTCTTTGAATTAAATTCTATAAATGACTTAAAGTCATAAAAGTGGATCCAAGAGCTCATAAAATCATCCCAAGTATGATTTTGGTTGACAATAACTCATCCAATAAAATTAAGACAAGTTTTAGGGCAATTTTCTAATATTTATAATATTATTTTTCCCTTTAATTAGCCGATTTACCCTTAAATGAGGCTGAAAATTCTTTTTTATTATTATGTAATGAGGAGAACGCCCTACATGAGACCAAAAGATCACGGTGGTCTAAAATGATGAAGTAATAAGGAATCCCCTTGGACAAACATATTACATTCACCGAGAAGTGAGCCAAAACAAGACAAAATTAGCAAGGGATCCTCCAGTGTACCCCCTCTCGAGAGAGAATTTGCAGCAAAATTTGCTTCCCTTGGGAGGTGCCGAACCACACATCCTCTGGGAATCTTCAAGATGCAGCTATGAACCAGGTAATTCAAGGACCAAGGGACCTGCCCCTTGTTCATGAGCGCAAAAACCAGCACCTCTGAATCTGACTCCAATTCAGAACAATCCAGTGAGAATCTACTTCACAGCGTTATTCATGTAAGTGGAGCATGAGTCTCAGCTCCCAATGAGCATCCCGACCCGTGGTAGCTGTTGTATGCCAGCAGCACTAAACCCTTCCCATCACGGACCAGCCCTCCGTCACACATAACACTATTTAGGAGAGACCCGTGGATATTCAGCTTCAGTATGGTCCCTAGAGGCTTCCAGCAAATCCAAAGCCCATGCAATCTCAGCGGAACCACTGGCCTGTTAAGGAAAAAGAAGAGATAATGGGAGAACTGACATCTCTTTAATAAAGATCCACTCTCCTGGATCAGACTCCGCATCCTCAGTTGAAGCAGGAAGGGCGAAGGACAGTTCCCGTATCGAGCCTGGTTCCGAGATTCCCAAATGATCCAGATCACCAACGTGGAAATGATACACCGGATTTTTGACTCCATCTGCTCCACCTATGAACCTGAAAATCAGACCAAGTAGAGATCCTGGAAAGAATTACAAGCCCCAACTGGAACTCCCCCTCTTTCCATGCTGGACCATAGTACATTATCCCAATCACTCTGAAAAAATAAGTGTGAAACTGTCTCCACCTGTGGAGTGACATAGTAGTGACATTTAGAGGAAATTTGAACCCCCTTCTTCTAAATGTTGTCATCAGTAGGCAGTGCATCATTTCAGACTCGCCAAACTAGAAACCCCAACTTAGTTGGAATTTCTTTACATCAAAAACTCTCCCCCATCTCATCTCTTTCTCTATCCTGTTGAATCAATAAATGAAAATATCTCCCATTGAAACGCCCCGACTTTTCCTCCTTAAAATAGTAGTATCCACCTCCTCTGAGAAGATGATTTCCTTGTAGGTCTGCAGCTGATCTCTATTTAGAATGGTTTCCATGAGCCTTGGATAAGCGGAAGCCTCCTTCACAGATAAGTCTGGAACTGGTCAGTGAGGAAAATACAACCTCTCCCTGATCCAGTTATCCCTCCATAAGTTGACCTTCCCTTGTCCCAGAATCCACCAGCCAGAATCCTGAAGAATATCCAGCTGAGACCTGAAAATATTTCCCAGTCTAGAAAGATTTCTGACCTCCCACTCCTCCCAATTGTTTCCATATTTCCTTCCGATAACTTGAGCCCACATTGATTTTACCTCCAATAATTCCCATGCAAGCCTAGCTTGAATGCCTTGCATGGCAGTAGATATGTCCCTCAGGCCAACACCACCCTCCTCCACTGGTTTAGCCATCCTAGACCAAGCAGCCCAATGTGACCTTCCCGCAAAGTTAGCATCCCAAATAAAATGATTCATCACCTTCTCCATCGCATAAATCGTCCCCTTAGGAGGAGTGATAATATATAACACGTGCATAGGAATATAAGAGATCACACTGTTGATCAAAGTCACCCTTCCCCCAAAGGAAAGGAACCTGTTTTTCCAATTCAGGATTCTCCCTGTCATCTTGGAGATAAGATCCTCGAAGAATACCTTATTCACCCATCCCTTCGAGATTGGTTCCCTGAGGTATGTCATGGGAAACTACTTCCTATTAATTCCCAAAATATCTTGGATAGCCATAGGTCTTCTTCTTGAACACTTGCTGGAGATGAACACATTACTTTTCGCGGAGTTCACCTTCTGGCCACTAAGAGTTCCGCAGATGAGCGTGAGGTGCATGAAGTTAGCCAAGGATGATATCATACCATTAAGTAAGATAAGAATATCATTAGAAAACATTATGTGGGAGCAAATTTCCGAATCTTTAGACCAATAAGTTCCTATCTTCTTATCCCTCAAGCAGATTCAACGAGTTTTTAAAGTAAAAACATTCAAAATATTGAAATGTTTTTATATCCAAATTCAATGTGAAATTTATTCCAATGACCTAAATTGAATTAAATGACAAAAAATTGATATAATTATACTTTAAAACCATTCAAATATATAATTTAACACTATAAATAAATTTTATAAAAAATTAGTTTTCAATTAAAATACAGTATTTTTTTCACCATTCATCAAAACATGAAACTTATCAGCAAAATATAAAAAAATAAAATAAAGTAAATTTTGATTTTTATATTTAAAATAATAATTTTATTTTGTTAAATATGATTTTTAAAAGTATCAAAAACTATATTTAAAACAAGTGCGCCATCAAAAGGCAGAAAAATTTCCTTTTTTGAAAAATACTTCTTTTGTACGTAAAATTGGATTCATTCTTATATAATATCTAGAAAACACATAAGATGAATTTTTAAAATTATATTTAATATTATATATATATATCATTAATATAATCCAAAAAGAGTTATTTTTTTATTTATTGGTATGAAATACACTTGTTCACATTTAAATAGTTTTTAAGAAAAAAATTCCTTTTATTTTAAAATGGGTTTTACATTAATTTATAATTAATTTGTATACAAATAATTAATTATATATACATGTGTAAACCATATATTCATAATTCAGTCAATATCATTCATTCCATCCATTCTAATGAATAGTTTATAATAATATTTAGTTATTTGTTCATGCTCGATGTGGCGTATCATATATGATATCGAACATAGTATTTATTTTTAAAAAAAATTGGGATTTTACAGAACATATTTCTTCATCATCTTTAAATAAGACAATTATACTCATGCGCATGTGAGGGGGTCTCGGTAACTCAATATACAACATATAAATTAGATGCATATGCCCTTATACATGTTGAATTAAAAATTGACGTCGCACAAATCATCTTAAATTAACTACTTATTACAAATATTACACACAATAATAAATAATTAAATAAAATTAACCAGATAGACACAAGTTCAATCAATTTCTCAAGACCAGTCAATATTAAAAGTAAATGCAAGATAAAATTAAATATAATAAATTTAATATTGAGGGCTTAAATATAAATTAAATTAATTTTACAATTCAAATTATTTATCTTCTACAGTCAACAAATTAATTTAATTTTTTTCTCCAAAAATTAAATTAATCAATTAATTTAATTTAATAAAAATATTAAATTAATTATTTTAAATAACAAATTATTTTTTTTAAACCAATAAATTAATAAATTAATTTAAGGTTTAATTAAAATATTTTTTGGGTCCAAAAATCCTGCACAAACCCATTTTGGGTCGGGCCGAACCTACGCAGGCCTATTAAGGGTAGGGAAGAATTCAGCCAAGGCCTTAGTAGGCTAGGAAAACCCCGTGCAGGGAGATTTCAGATTGGGAAGACCCATTTTGGCTCATTTTAGGTCAGTATGGACCCATTTAGATCCAATCCAAGAACTGGATTAAGGGATGTAAAGGGTTACCTCACATAAAAAGGGGTTCCAGTCATGATGGCAGTGGCATGCACTAGTGTGGCGGCTGTCAGAGAGGTTTATCTAGATAGAGGAGCTCGATAGTGGTCAGATCTCAGATGGTGCGACAACTTTTGAGGCATGTCAATGGTCAATCAACCGTGGGAACCTGATAGAGTAAAATAGTGAGGGGAGGTGGTTTTGGTATGATTCGAATGTAGAAACGTTTGACTATCGAGAGGGAGAAGGTGGGTAGACCCGAGTTGTGTTTTGGATTTTCATGAGAGAGGCAGCGCCTGCTGCGGAGGAAAGGATGAGTGAAGCTGGTGGGGTTTCTTGAACTGGTAGACGACGACTGATCTAAGGAGACATAGTTAGGTCAACATACCTTTATTCCACGACAACATCCCGATCTAGGAGGTTGGACTGGCAGCAGCCTCGATTTGGAAAACCGGGAGGTGGTTGTCTGGTTTTGTAGGGGGTCAGCTCTGACAAGGGTGAGGCTGGGACAATAGGTGGAATTATGGTCATTAGATTTTGATTAGATATTAACTAGAAATGGATAAACCAAAATTAAAAACATGAACATACATCTATTTATATTATTCTTAAGTTTTTAAAGCACAACAACCATGTTTTCAATCCATTCAAATTTTTTTGTATGACCATAACATGATTATATAAAATCAGATTGATGCATGATCTATTCTGTTGAGATCGATTTAATTCCCTCTACTTAATTTAATGAAAATTAACTGTTTCTTGAATCATAAAATTCACACAATCACTCTGATACCAATTGAAAGTATCAGGGTATTCAACAGGAGTCAGTTGGCTAAATATTTTTAAATTTTCATCACCGAAGCAAAGTAACTTCATCATCTCCGATGATCCATGCCCCAGTAGAACTCTAAGGATATCATGTGAATTTAATAAGAACAAACTAAATAAATAAACATGTACCTTTTTTGATTCACTGGAACATTTGAAAACATCTCATTGTTAGCGATCATTGTTTGAAGGATTCAAAGACCAACCCCTCTAGATCATCCACACATGCTTTAAAAATATATATGAATGATTATCATAAAATTACAAGTGCTATCATGGAGCTACTATGATTCCTTTTATATTGCGGTGATCACCTCAAACATGTTCCTACAATCCGTAAAGATGTCCTTGGATCGATTGCTTGGAGAAAGTCTTTTTCTCTTAAGGATATGGGAGGGGATAGGAGATCTCAATCCACTAGACTGATTTTCACCACTTGGAAATAAGCTCCTCATTTAACTATATAGTAGATGTGAAAAATACCCATTTATGGTTCCCAACCCATGTATATGTGACGTCCACTAAATAAATAATAAATAAATTATTATGATGTACTAACTGAATCATAAATATTATTTATATTCTATCACATATTTGTAATATATATTAAATATATTAGATTATAAACCTAAGTCATCAACTCAACTCATAATTTCTACTAATATTAAATAAACCTTGAATATTAAAATAATATTCATTCATATAATATTATTCCAAGTATTTACTTAAATAATTGTAAATAATTTTAATAAATAAATTCAACCAAATTATTTTATACTCAAATAATAATGAATTTATTTATTTTTTGTTGATCGATAAATCTTGGACAACTCTTGAATCACATTATGGGGCCCACCTTTTCCAATATACCTATTCACCACACTAGAGAAGAATCTTAAATGTGCTATTATGTGTGACCCTCTAAGACCTTATCTCAATAGTAGTGAATAATATTCACAAACTGAGAGAAGAATCTAGCAACCCATTATAGATCCTAAAAAGATAAGAAGTAGTTATAGAAATGATAACCAACCTCTGAACACGTACTGTGTAATATAATCTATTTTTCATATGATATCTCATAATGTAGGACTCACAATTGTGTCATCGTCTTTTCTTTCTTTATTATTTGTTGATCTAACTAGAAAAACTTACCTTCTAATACCATGTATGAATAGCCTGAAGGCCTTATATTTTTATTCATTTTTAATATAACCTTTTTAAGGGTTAAGGGGTAACTCTTACATGTCCCATAGGTTTTGTGGAATTACATGACCCAAAGTTCTTAGAGGAATTCATCCCAGACTATGACTCCTTGGAACCACCCCTCCCCAGCATCTACATCATGATGCCATCTCTCCACCTTCGCATAACTGTTCAGATAGCTGTCCTGTACAGAGATGCACAGACCTAGTATCGATGGAATTTTTCATTCACTCTAATTCTTCCAAATCCATTTAGCTCTGCTCTAGTGAACGTGTTTTCTCTAAATCCTCATATGGAGCCTATTTCTTATAAATTTTATATGTTTTTGTTTCTTCACGTCATGTGGCCTGAAGGACTTGAGGCATCCTGAAGGCCACGAGGTGGCTCGAAGCCCTTAAGGTGGCTCAAACTTACATTTTAATACAATGTCTGAATATCCTAAAGGCCTTATATTTTTATTCATTTTTAATAACCCCATTTTAAGGGTTTATGGGGAACCCTTATATGGACCGTAGGTTTCAAGGAATTACATGACCTGAAGGTCTTAGAGGAATTCATCCTGGACCATGACTACTTAGAACCACCCCTCCCCAACATCTATATCATGATGTCAGCTCTACACCTTCATATAATTGTTTATATAGTTTTCCTGTGCAGATATGCACATACCTGGTATCGATGATAATTTACATGCCCTCTCATTCTTCTAAATCCATTTATCTCTGCTCTAGTGAATGTGTTTTCTCTAAATCCTCATATGTATCTTGTTCCTTATAAAGTTTGTATGGTTTCTTCTATAAATCATGTGGTATGAAGGCCTTGAGTCACCCTGAAGGCCGCGAGGTGTCCCTAAGGCCTTAAAGAGGCCCAAAATACTTACCAACCTGAAGTCCTGGGTGGACCGAAGGCCTTGAAGGACTCAAGGACCAAACTAGTGGCCCGAAGGACGAATCATATGAATAGTTCCGGCTCCTACAGTACTAAAGAATACCTACTACAATACCTGCATAGTATTTGCTACAGTACTTGCTATCGTACTTCTATAGTAACATGAAAATATGCCTCCACCTAGATTTGATTCTGAGTATATTGGATTCCATTCAGGAACCTCTACCACTCAACTATAGACTCATTGCCTACCTTTGACTACCATGACCATGGATTCAATGAAGGTACCAACATCTTGATCAAAAAGTTCAGAGATATCACTTACTCAACTCATAAGTGAAAAATTCTATCTTGATCATTAAACTAATGCTATACCACCAATGACATACCCAATACAAACTACCTCACCATGACTTCATTTTCATGATTTTCCCCTTGCATCAAAGTACAAAATCAAATGGAACACATTGATAATGATATCAAGTTAGGAGATCAATACACATGTTTATAGATAGGAACAACCAATGAAACCTAAAACATGTGGTGTTCCTATTGGTGGGTATATCTTCATGATCTCACCTACCAGAGATCACCAAGTGCGAACTTCATGAGATGAAGTCTCAATGATTTTGAAACCCCAACACTTGATAGTATGACATTAACTATGTCCAGTTATTATATTGTATCTAGAACATATAACATATATTTAAGATTAATATCATAGTATCTTAAGGTTATCATTATAGTTTGGGATCTACTATAACCTTTTTATATGAAATTTAATCTATGGAAATTACCATTTAAATAGTGGATGAAAAAATATCTACACTATAATGGTAAGTTTACATCATGAACAACTCACTATATACATGGTATGGTAATCTAGAAATACTGATAAAGTTGGTTCTAGGGAACCCATTTTTATAATAGAAGCCACCCAAGTCCAATCCACTACAGTGTCGGTGTCAAGAAGTCTGTGGATCTATAGTGACCACTATCTCTAAAGTCCGAGATACTACAATGTCCTATCACATACTACTACAGTAAGTCCACACTGCTACAATTCCCTTTTGGTGTAACTAGTTAGCCATGCTACAATGACTCAACATTGTTTTAGTTCCCCAAAATTTGGTCCAGAGGCCTTCAGTCCCCAGAGTAGGGGCGCGTTTCCCCCTACAACCCCTAGTAATCTCACCATGTAAGTCGAACCATGAGATTTGCGGTCTGGTGTACAGTCTAGGAGGAAATCATTCTACCCAAATTGATCCAAAATGGATTGGGATACACCATTACACCATGGATTGGGACTAAAGATTCATTCTAAGATAACTGTACTCAGTATTACCGATTATATAGAGATAGTTAAGTGAGAGATAGTTAAGTGAGAAATAGTTGTGTCAGAAGGGGTCTGTGGACTAGGCACCCTACCCTAATAATGTGATTACACATTTTGAATGGTCATCTACTTAGTGAAAACACAAAACTAATTGACCTAAGACCTTGTTTAAACATAAATGACCTAGATTACAAAATGGTTATACAAAAATTAAGTCGATTAATCAGTGAAATGAAATAATACTCTTCAAATCACAAGAAATGATCATGCAATTGCAAAAACAAGGATATTAGATTTGATAAATGGTGTTTGAAATAATCCAAAACATGAATAATGAAAATAAAATAATCCTTAAGCACACATCCCCCTAAAATCACATCACTTGACATTAATTTGAATACCTACTCATGATAAGAGTGATCATCATGGGTACCTGATAAGGAAGGGTAGTGAAGAACAACTCTGAATCCTTTTATGGTCACCCTTGATGTTGTGCTTGATCCCTTAGGTCTAGAGTACTTTAGAATGGTGGATGGAGGCCTCCTTTTATAGGTGTTTCCTGCCCAAACCCAGAGCCTTCATCGCTTATTTGTTTTTCTGCGCATCATCGGGTACACGACGTGTACCTGGGTTACACATCGTGTACCACAGATCTGATTTTTCCTCCACCGCATTGAATCTACAAACATTTCTTTGACTGTTTGACTCTAGTCACATTGTGTATCTGGGTTACATGTCATGTTCTTAGCTTTTACACTGTGTTTCGTCATCACTACTTATCCAGTGTAGATCTGCCTCACATAATTTGGTCATGATGTGTACTCTTAGTACATGATGTGTAGTCATTTTTCTTTAGTTTCCATCTCTACTTCTCTCCCAAAAATCTGGTGTCACACCACTTCACTTCGCTCATGGCATGAAGGGCCATTTAGATCATATTTCCATCGATTTTCATTTATTTTCCAAATATTCATCATTTCATGACACAAAACATAAAGCAAGTAAATACATTCCAAAATTGGAAAGATTATGGAATCAAATACAAAAAATACCTTATTAAAACACCCAAAAAAATATATGCATGAAATTCACTTATCAAATCCCCCCACACTTGAATTCATCATTTCCCTCAAGGATGGAATCTCAAAATACTATAAATGAAATTCACCTTACCGTGCTTCAAATTCAATTTCAATAAAATCAATCGATCAAATCAAAAATTAAATGTTCAAGCATGACATGGGAAACTTTTTCAGTGCATCATTTTTCAAACAATCCAATCAAGTATTTTTGTAAGAACCCTGGGTTTTTAGAACGGGTCAAAATCCCAACCCTATTTAAATTTTTGACTAGTTTCTGAGGAAATGGAAGAAAATGGAAAGTTTCTGGAAATTTCAAAACTACACGCCGTGTAATTTTAAGTACATGCCGTGTATATATTAAGTGAGTGTCATCCATGTTCTCTCAAATTACATGTCGTGTGATGACCGTGTAGAAGTTTCTTACTACAAGGCGTGTAGTTTTAAACACGCCGTGTACCCGCGACCGTGTGGTGGCCATACAAGGCGTGTAGGCCTGTTGGCCGGGTAGAACCAGGTACACACCGTGTTCCCCTTGGACACGCCGTGTAGTCTAGCCGTGTATGTGGAATATACATGGTGTGTGGGTATATCGGTGATGAAGATAAGGGAAAACCATGTACACACCGTGTACCCATAGGTAAATGCCGTGTACTCATGTTGGTAGGTTAGTAGAATCCCAGCTGCCAAATGAATAGTTAAATGATATATACATGGTGTGTAGTCATGAAGTACACGCCGTGTACTTTCTTTTTTGGCGTTAAAATGGGAAGTAGCCTCATTTTGAGGAAAAAACACATATTGAAGCCCGGGTTTGCGAACCAATCCATCCAGATCTCTTTCCATCTCCCAATCATCCGTCCAAGACCCGATTCGAACTCCGATTGATGCGTTGGAACCCCCTTGGTAAGGCCTCAATTCCTATTGGGCCGTTTTGTCTGATTTTTGTTCTAGAATTAGTTATAGGCGTTTGAATGGTATTGAATCTTTTGTAGATTTACCGCATTTTAGACCAAATTGGTGGCTGTTACTAGAGGAGTATCATCGTACGAGTCTCAGGTAGGTGGTGCATACTTCATTTTGTATTTTCGCGGTTGTTTGGGTGACGTGGCCTTCGGTGTGTTTTCAGGTATTTTTAGAGGGACCCGTTTTATCTGCTGTTTCATATTTAATTTCTTGTCGGACCAATTGGATGCCTTTGGGTATGCCCTGTTACCAGTTTTCATGAGCGGGACTGGGTGAGGGGCCGTTGCTCGTCGGGGCATTTTGGCCGGGGAACGCCAGAATGGTTTTAATTGAAATATTAATTTGTTAAACTATTAGTTTAATTTATTAAAGCCTAATATGATTGCTAGAGGCATTTAAGACCTCAATGATGGTATGGGAAAACACATTTCATAGTGCAACTCAAATTCTTAGTTTGTTTTTCCTGTTTATGTTTTTTGTTTAAATATGTTATATATGCAATTGCTGAATTGCATCTGATGGACCCTTTGGGTGGTGTTGGAAATGGCCCAAATATTTTTGAGTGATGCGGATCAAAGGTTGGGCTTGGACCAGGTTACTTTGGGTGGTTTTGACCAAGGGATTGGGCGTCATGGACGTCGGATTGAGGTAGTACGACTGTCAGGTTGGGCATGGAATGGGTTACTAGGATGGAGATGCCATCATACTTGAGCGGCATGGTCATAGGGACACGAGGTGTCAAATGAGTTGGTGGCTTAGGTACTATGTTGTTGATTACTGCTCAGCTGGGACTTTGAGTAGTGTGCACACAGAGATACTCTGTGATGAGGTGGTTTTGACCACTCTTGTGGGTAGAGGACACCGTAGTTGCGGTTAGGTATTTTTGTTGGGGGTGCTTGCTGTAGAAAGCCACGTGGGAGGTGAGGAGCCTTCAGTGGATGGGCGTGCCTTCGGGATGTCGGTACTTGAGACACAAGGTGTCAGGAGGCACATGGTGACGGATTACTATTTTTGGGCGTGCCTTCCGGACTTCGGTACTTGAGACACAAGGTTTCAGGAGGCACATGGTGCCAAGTTACTATTATTGGGTGTGCTTTCAGGATGTCGGTACTTGAGACACGAGGTGTCAGGAGGCACATGGTACTGGGTTACACAATAGAGATTCCGACATTGGCCGAAGCAGGTGACACTCCGTGGTGGTTGTTGAGCACCAGAGGAGTTTGTGTTTACTTGTGCACTGTACTTTTTACTAATTTTCTTGTAAATGCATGAATACTTAAACACATATATTTGGAACGAACCGTTTTGTGGTATCCTACTGAGATTTTTCTCACACCCTGCACGGGCCCTTCGGGATGAGTGCAAACTTTATGGATTTACGTCCTGGAAAGAGGCCATCTTCAGGAGTTGGGCTATGTTAGTTGTTTCATGGAGATGGTATGGACCTGTAGGTCATACCTAGATGGGGTTTACTTTGTTATGTTTTCTTTTTTGTATCAACATGCTTACCTATTGTAGCTACTATTGGTTAGCCATTGACACCCTTTTTATATTCAGTTGTGTATGACTTTCTTTGGATGAATGTTTTACTCTTCAGTTGTAGTTACATGTTATCAGCTTACTTTTGTGTTTATTTCCACTACTGTTGTTATATTTACTACTTCCGCTTTTTGTCTATATCGATTATGCTTCCACTCTGTGGGTCTGGTTTGAGTTTGCTGAGTCTTTCATTCCGCTGCAACTTTATATTTATACTCGGACCAGTACCCTTATTATGATCCTCTGAGAGGGTATAGCCTCCCCACTATACCTAACAGACCCTCTCTTCTAGTCGATAGCCTTTGGATTTCTAGGAGGTGTGCCTAAGGTAGTAACAACCGACCCGTTTGGCACTGTTTGGGTGGTTGGATGAGTCCGGGTCGTTACAAAGTGGTATCAGAGGAGTTCTTGATAGGGATTTAGTAGCAGTGTTTTGCTAGCTACTAATGAGATTGAGACTTCTATTTTCTTTCTGCTGGTTTTACTATTTGGGATATGGTATACTGGAGATAGGTTTTTATTACTGGAACTTGGTTTCTAGCTTGTTCTTGGGTGCCTGCAGCCCCAAGTACGAGGGATGGACCGAGTTTCCATGGGTGGGAATTACAGTTTTTCTTTTTATCAGATTACAGTTTATATGATTTCCACCTCACTGGCTCACTTGATTTGTGATGTTCTTGATTGTGATATGCGACCCTTGACCTAGTGTGTTAAGGGATAATTGGACCTTGGCCTGGTATGGAAAGGCTAGTTTTCTTGGCTTTTGATAGGCATATTTTAGGGTATTTTAATTTCATAATTGCACGTATGCTTTGTGAAGTGATAATTCCATGTGAAGGAAATATCAATTGTCATGCTTTATATGCCTTGAGATGTAGAAGGTGAAATTCCTGATAGAATTTCTTGTATATTACAATGTGTCATACCATACCTTATATATATTTTAAATTGCATGTGGGAGTATTTTGGGTCTGACTCTTATGAGAGCAGGCATGTACTATGGCTGAGGTAGTGTAACTGTCATGATTGGGCGACTCAGTCATCGGTTTGAGGCAACGTTGGTTGTTGGGACGGGCATGACCCGAGGTACTTTTGATACTTGGCTATGTTGAGGGCGAGTAAGGAGGCCATGAGGCCGGGATGCCGTGGGGCATAGTTTATGGTAAGGGGGTGTAAGGGTAGTTGTTATGAACTTCCTTTTACTTCTTTCCTTATCTGCGTAGAATATGTTGTTATATATATGTATGGGTTGTATAACCATTTATGGTATTCAACAGGTTAATACTTCACAACTCGATGGAGCGTCAGGAAGGAGATGATACCGTGCCGCAGGATCCAGGTCAGAATTCAGTACAGGCAGAGCATGAGCCATAGGTATAGGCTTAGGGACAAGATCAGGTTCAGGATCCAGTGTAGGCAGGACAATAGTAGGGTTTGTAAACATTTAGACCATGGCTTGATGAGTAGCTCTGAGATATCCTGGTATGTGTCTTTCAGGGGTTTGACAGAGGCGCGCATGGTACATAGCCTTCTATGGAATATCTGACATGGGAGTTCCAGTCGCAACACCTGCCACTTTTTTAGGGTGAGGGTGGTCTGCAGGCGGTTGAGAAATGGATAGAGAGTATGAAGATGATCTTCAAGAAGCTCGAGATGCCTCCAGGGTGGAGGGTCAAGCTGGATACATACATGCTGAGAGGACCGGAAAAGCGTTGGTGAGATGTATAGGTACAGGCTTGTAGGCACAAGGGACTGTCTTGGAAGGACTTCAAGGACAAGTTCTTTGAGCACTTCTACCTGGAGACACTGAGGGAAGAGAGAGCTCGAGAGTTCTTGAGTCTTCAACAGGGGGATATTTCTGTCATGGACTATGCAACTACCTTCACAGAGTTGTCTCGCTTTGCACCTGGTATGGTGAGTGATGACGCGGAGAGGGTGAGGCGCTTCGAGGATGGCTTATGATATGCCATTTGGGTACAGGTGAACGTCTTCAGGCTAGGTTCCTTATTCGAGGTGGTGAATCAGGCGCTCATTTCCAAGGGAAATGAGAGAGAAAAGTATCACTTGGGCAGGGCGACAGCTTTAGGTGATGGTTCAGACAGCAAGAAGTGAGGATGGGATGAGTTCCAGCAGGGCAGTCAGGCCAGTGATTCAGCTAGACCACATCGTGGTAGTTATTCAGGGATTTGATTTCAGTGTGGACAGTCGGGACATGTTTGGGATCAGTGCGATAGGCCTCCGAAGGAGTGCCGAGCAAGTGGACAGGACGGGCGTCTGGAGAGGTTTTGCAGTCAGCCTTCTCAGATAGCTAGCAGGCAGGGACCGGGACAGACTGTAGCATCTGGAGTTGGCTCAGGTTCGGTACTCGGAGAGGGTAGTCGAGGTTCAGCTGTGCGCAGAGGTCATGATAGAGATGGTGGGACACAGATGAGGGGTCAGTGGCCGACGACTGGAGCAGCATCGCAGGGAGGTCAGGCATCAGACAGCTGTGTTTTAGGCCAGGTGCACGCCGTGGAGCTGCTAGAGGCTGAGCAGGCTGGTGAGCCGACAATGTTTAGAGGTACACCATGGTGTGTCCATGATCTCCATGTTTCCTTTTTGGCATGACCTATAGAGGCATGTCTGTTTTGAGTGCACGTGGTGCACATGATATATGTGGACTGACTAGATTCTAGTTAGTGGGATTAGCACCATAACAGGTGTGTGATATATTCTATATATATATGTATGAGATGCATAGCATTGGGGCATCGAGGATGCGGGTTACTTGAGGTTCTGTGGGAATCAGGGCATTGAGGATGCGGGTTACTTGAGGTGCCTTGGGCATCGGGGCATCGAGGATGTGGGTTACTTGAGGTTCCATGGGCATCAGGGCATCGAGGATGCGAGTTACTTGAGGTGTTGTGGGCATCAGGTTATCTAGGATGTGGTTTACTTGAGGTGCCTTGGGCATCAGGGCATCGAGGATGCAGGTTACTCGAGGTTCTAGGCACCAGGACCTCGTGGAGGCAGACACCGATGCGGTGCAGGTTATGTTGGGTGTCGGAAGCGACACCGGAGCACCAATGAGGTGCAGGGGTGATGATACATCATGGAAGGAATATGCATCCAAAAAATAGGGTAGTAAACCTTGGTTGCTTTGAGATTTGTTGGTTGAGACCAAGTAGGGAATTCCTAAGGTGGGGAGCCCCTTGAGGAATTTAGCCAGAACCTTGGGACCGGGGTAGTCCAGGTTGTTTAACCGGGATGGGCGTGTTCGGTGCCATCTCTGGGTTTCATTCGGTAGCTCGGGGACGAGCTACGTTAAGGTGGGGAGTTTGTAAGAACCCTGGGTTTTTAGAACGGGTCAAAATCCCGACCCTGTTTAAAATTTTGACTGGTTTTTGAGGAAACGGAATAAAATGGGAAGATTCTAGAAATTTCCAGACTACACGCCGTGTAATTTTAAGTACACGCCGTGTATATGTTAAGCAAGTGTCAGCCGTGTGATTTCCAAGTACTTTCCATGTGATGACCGCGTATAAGTTTCTTACTACACTGTGTGTAGTTTTAAACATGCCGTGTAACCGCGACTGTTTGGTGTCCATACATGGCGTGTAGGCCTGTTGGCCGGGGAGAACCAGGTACACGCCATGTTCCCCTTGGAAACGACATTTAGTCTAGCCGTGTATGCGGAATATACATGGTGTGTGGGTATGTCAGTGAGGAAGATAAGGGAAAACCATGTACACGTCGTGTACCCATAGGTACACACCATGTACTCATGTCGGCAGGTCGGCAGAATCCCAGCCACCAAATGAACAGTTAAATGATATATACACGGTGTGTAGTCATGAAGTACATGCCATGTACTTTATTTTTTTATGTTAAAATGTGCAGTAGCCTCATTTTGAGGCAGAAACACATATTGACACCCGGTTTCGTGAACCACGCCATCCAGATCTCTTTCCATCTCCCGATCATCCGTCCGAGACCCGATTCGAACTACGATTGATGCGTTGGAACCCCCTCGGTAAGGCCTCGATTCCTCTTAGGCCATTTTGTCTGATTCTTGTTCTAGAATGAGTTATAGGCATTTGAACGGTATTGAATCTTTTGTAGATTTACCGCATTTTAGACCGAATTGGCGATTGTTATCGGAGGAGTAGCATCGTATGAGTTCAGGTAGGTGGTGCATACTTCATTTTGTGTTTTCGTGGTTGTTTGGGTGACGCGGCCTTTGGCGCGTTTTTGGGTATTTTGAGCGGGACCCGTTTTATCTGCTGTTTCATATTGAATTTCTTGTTGGACCTATGGGATGCCTTTGGGTATGCCCTGTTACCAGTTTGCGTGAGTGGGGCTGGGTGAGGGGCCATTTCTCGTCAGGGCATTTTGGATGGGGAATGCTATAATGGTTTTAATTGAAATATTAATGTGTTAAACTGTTAGTTTAATTTATTAAAGACTGATATGATTGCTAGAGGAATTTAAGACCTCAGTGCTGGTATGGGACAACACCTTTCATAATGCAATTCAACTGCTTAGTTTGTTTTTACTGTTTATGTTTTCTATTTAAATATGTTATATATGAAATTACTGAATTGCATCTGATGGACCCTTTGGGTGGTGTTGGGCATGGCCCAGATATTTTTGAGTGATGAAGATCATAGGTTGGGCTTGGCCTGGGTTACTTTGGGTGGTTTTGACCACGTGATTGGGCGTCATGGACATCGTCTTGAGGCAGTACGACTGTCAGGTTGGGAATGGCCTGGGTTACTAGGATGGCGATGCCATCTGACTTGAGCGGCATAGTCGCAGGGACATGGGGTGTCAGATGAGTCAGTGGATTAGGTACTATGTTGGTGATTACCGCTCACCTGGGACTTTGAGTAGTGTACACACAGAGATACTCCATGATGAGGTGGTTTTGACCATTCGTGTGGGTTGAGGCCCTCATAGTTGTGGTTAGGTATTTTGGTTGGGGGTGCTTGCCGTAGAAAGCCACATGGGAGGTGAGGAGCCTTCAGGGATTGGGCGTGCCTTCGGGATGTCAGTACTTGAGACACAAGGTGTCAGGAGGCACATGGTGTCAGGTTACTATTTTTGGGCGTGCCTTCGGGACGTCGGTACTTGAGACACGAGGTGTCAGGAGGTACATGGTGCCATGTTACTATTCTTGGGCGTGCCTTTGGGACATCGGTACTTGAGACATGAGGTGTTAGGAGGCACATGGTGCTGTGTTACACAATAGATATTTTGGCGTTGGCCGAAGCAGGTGACACTCCATGGTGGCTATTGAGCACCAGAGGAGTTTGTGTTTACTTGTGCACTGTACTGTTTACTTCTTTTCTTGTAAATGAATGACTGATTAAACACATATATTTGGTATGCACCATTGGGTAGTATCCTACTGAGATTTGTCTCACACCCTGCATGGGCCCTTCAGGATGCGTGCAGACTTTATGGATTTATGTGCAGGAAAGAGACCAGATTCATGAGTTGGGCTGTGTTAGTTGTTGCATGGAGATGGTATGGACCTGGAGGTCATACCTAACTGGGTTTTACTTTGTTCTGTTTTATTTTCTGTATCGGCATGATTACTTGTTGTATCTACTGTTGGTTATCCATTGGTGACCTTTTTATATTCAGTTGTGTATGACCTGCTTTGGATGCATGTTTTACTATTCAATTTTAGTTAATGTTATCAGCATGCTGTTGTGTTTATTTCCGCTGCTATTGTTATATTTACTGCTTCCGCTGTTTATCTATATCGGTTATGCTTCCGCTCTGCGAGTCTGGTTTGAGTCTGTTGAGTCCTTCATTCTGCTGCAACTTTATATTTATACTCGGACCAGTACCCTGATTATGATCCTCTGAGAGGGTATAGCCTCCCCAATATACCTAAATGACCCTCGCTTCTAGTCGGAAGCCTTTGGTGTTCAGGGAGGTGCGCCTAAGGTAGTAACACCCGACCCATTTGGCACTGTTCGGGTGGCTGGATGGGTCTGGGTCGTTACAATTTTACTTTTCTCCTTTGAAATATCCAATCCTTTTCATTCATCCATATTCATTTTTTAATTCATTATCAGTATGAATTTCACTTTCAATCTACCTCACGTTAGTTTTTTACTCATTATAAGGGTACAAATGTAAAATTTTGATTTACATACCTAAAAAAAATGTAACTTACTAGAGGCTTGCAAGACATCTAACATCTCCACTATGAAAAGAAAAAATCACAATTAATCATAAGGGCTTCATCATTATGGATCAAATGACTCTGAGGCTTCAGGGTAGGTAGGTAAATGATGTAAAAATTAAGGCTCAAAAAGGATTTTTAACTCTAAAGTAATTTTCATGATATCAAAGATAAGTACAATGAATGTCACCATTTACAAATTTCATCTCTCTCTTCCCCCCAAAAATCTCAAAGTGGGATCATGCTATATTTAAGTGAAATTATTGAATCAAGCTCTCTTGATTTTTTTCTTCATTTTATATTATATATATTTTTTCTTTTTCAGAAAGAGAGGTGAATAATGAGTTGTAATAAAAAATACATTCCCTTCACCATATCACAATGTGAAAACCACAACAATATATCAACAATAGTGTATATCCCGATACACCCAATAAAGTTACTCCCCACACTTATTATTTTAAATATCATGGAAAACATTTAGAGGATGTTATGAATGGATAAAATAGGCTTGTAACATAACTCATTTCCTAACAAGGCAATTCATGGATTCTATGGGATTAAAATGTACTAATTCATGGTGGGTCTTAGGATAAGGGATAAAAAAAGGAATGCATCAATAATTTTAAAAGTGATTCTGTTTAGTCATAGCTTCAATAATATACAAAGAAAGTATTCGAAGAAAACATGCCCAGGTTTCTCAAGAAATATACTATGAAAAGAATAGAAAATATTTGGATGAGTGGATGTCTCAATAATGAGATAAATGGTTGGGTCAATCAATCATAGAAATTCATACGAATAATTAAACCAATTAATGGAAATATCAGAAATTCAAAGCAAGGCCAAATATCAAAATAAATTCATCTACAGTGATCAACATGCTCCTTAAATCATGATTTGTTAAATCTTAATCTACATGCTGATCTCTACTAATTCTTTTCTATATTTTTATTATTCAAATTTATTTAAAAATAAATTTAAAATACATGTCATGATAATTATTCTATGTAGTTTATGTCTCCTAGTTCATTTGATTAAAGAATGAATCAAATCTAGGGAATTCAATTTAATTAAAGTTTTAAAACAATTAAAATGTGGGGAATACAAAAGAAAATTACTAAATTGAAACTCTTACATCCATTTAATTGAATCTTCAGCTTCAAATTGGGCCATACAGGTTCTTTATGAACCTTTTAATGATGTGTATATGCCCTTCACGATGCGTAATTCCTATACAACTTCATATCTTGTTGCTTCTTTTTCCATTCACCTTCCTTTATGTTCCTAAAAAAATAAAAATCACAAGTGAAAGAACAGACCATAATAATGAAATTTAAAAATGATTAGGGATGAGTTATTTCTCCAAAAAATATAAAATAAATACTAAAAACTTGGGTTGCCTCTCAAAAGCACTTTTTTTACCATCATTATCTTGACCTTACCTCCTACAGCTTAGGTGACTGATGGTATGAAAGAGGTTACCTGGTTTGGATCTACAAAATGTCGAATCCTTGATTCCTCTATGCATATTGGTCCTCTCCATTGCTTTGAAACTAATTTGACTCTTCCATTATTGAACACTTTCTCTATCTTCATAGGCCCAATCCAATGATTCTTGGCCCTTATTGAAAAATTGAATGGCACTTCACTGACTGCCCAAAATTTCTATCATTCTTTGAATTCATCTTCAGTGAATGTTCCTCCACTATATTCATATTTTTCCTATCACTTTCTTATCCTTTTTTAGCTTGTTCTTACTTCCTTCCTCACTTTCTAAAAAAACTACTTTAGCTCTTCTTCCTTGGAAAAAATTTTCCTCTTCTTTCATCAAATTATCTAAAAAATCATCAAATGGTTCATCTGACTTCTACATCACTAGGTGAAGATTGAATTTTACCTATGATCCTCTAACTCTGAAACTCAGATTTCCATTTTGAACATTAATCTGTTCCCTTCTTATAGATATGAACTGTCTTCCCAAGATTACTGGGTGCTTCTATTCCTCCATGTCCATCATTAGAAAATCCGTTGGAAAATAGAACTCATCTAATTTAATAATTACATCTTCAAGTAGTCCATGAGGACGTCCCACTGTTGTATCAGCTAGTTGAATCATAACTCAAGTTGGTTTCATCTCCTTCAATCCCTGGATCTTTAATGTTTCATATGACATGATGTTTAAACTGGCACTGAAATCACATAAAGCTCTACCAAACTTATTAGTAACAATTATTATTGGAATGGAAAACTACCTGAATCACACTATTAATTTGTTAGGATTCCTGAAACTACTACTGATATTTCTCCTGCTAGTGTAATGGTGTATAATTTTTCAATATTATTCTTATTAATCACCATAACCTTCATGAAATTTGCATACATAGACATGTTTGTAATAGCCTTGGTGAATGGAATGTTGATATGTACCTTCTTGAACATCTTTAATAACTTTTTCTTTTTATCATCAATCTTCACATACTTTTCCCAATACAGAAATGGCAGTGGCGGTTGGTACGGTGGTGGTACTTCTTCATCATCGTATTCCTCATCTTCTTGAATTTCTTAAATTAGTTGTTGTTCATTTTTTCCTCCAAATTATATGTCACTCTCTCATTTCATATTTCCACTTCTTATAAATATAGATTTCACATCTGCATGAGGATAATGTTCTAGACATACTGGAAGCTCTCCTCTTTGTCTTTCTATAAGTGTCTCAGTGATTTGTCTGATTTGTACTACTGTGTTCCTCATTGCAGCCTACTGGTTTTGTGAGATGTTCTTTAATTCCCCAATTTAATTTCCATGATCTCTTGATTATGTCATCTTATCTTTAAGTGTATCTCCTTTTGTGGTCATGAAACTTGCAAGGGTATCCTACAGTGAATGAACTTGATTGGTCGGTGCGGGCCCTTATTGTTGAGGTTGAAAACCTTATTGTCTCAGTTGAAATCCTTACCTTGATTTTGATTTTTCTTTTATTTTGGAAGTTGTGGTATCTATCCCTGCAAATAATTTGGATGATTATAATCTAAATAATTAACATCTTGATGATATATACCTTGTGGATTTTGGTTTTCCATTATTGTATCCATCTTTTTTGTCATAGACTCTATTTGAGCATCCATCCATCTATTTTCCACCATTTTTACTCCTTGTATGCTTCCTTCTTTAGGATTACATTGGAAACTATTGGTGGACATCTCATCCAGTAGTTCATAGCTCTCTTCCAATGACTTCCTCATCAGTGAACCTCTTATAGCAACATCTACGATGAAATGATTTCACTATGACAATCCTTTATAAAAAGTTTGAATTAAAAGACACATTTTGATGAAATAATGAGGACATGATTTTATCATAAATTTGAACCTTTACCATGAACTATATAAATATTCTTAATTTAATTGTTCAAAATTTAAAATACTTACCTACAGATCCATTGACTTTGAGGGTGGAAAAAACCTTGTTAAAAACATTCTTACTAGATCATCCTAGGTGGTAATTGAATGTTGAGGTAGACTTTGAATGCACTCCTATGCTCTGTCCTTCAGATAGAATTTGAATAGTCACAGTCTTACAACATCATTTGTGACGTTCTGAAATTAGAACATGTCACATATCTATAAGAAACTTCAAATGTGTGCATTTTGGTCTTCATGAGGTAGCTCAGAAAATTTTAGTGAATGTGTGATCATTTGGATGACTGCCAAATTTATTTCAAAATGCTGAGAAAAAACAGGGGTATGAGGATACTCGGGTTGACTCCCATTGTCACGACCCAACCCGTACCAGGGCTCTAGCCGTAACTACCCAAAGCCCACCTTCATTGGCCAGGGGTTGAAGACCAGCATTGAAGGCATAAAAAACTCGGGGAGCCCTTTTCCTGAGTACCAGTACACACACACGCAGCCAACTCAATACAAAAGTGTAGAGGGAAAAGAAAAACAAGATACATCACTGCTATATATATGATCTACAAATATACATCAACCTCTAAAGAGTACAAGTACATAAAAGTAAACTGAAATAGAAAGGGGAAAAATAAACGCCCAACTAGAAATGTTCCACAACCTGACAACAAGTGGAAAAGTAAAAAAAATGAGGGAGCCATGCTTCTGGATACCAAGCTATGACCATTGCACATAGTCCAAGCACCCTGTATCCCTATGCTCCTCTGATTTCATGATCAACCTGTTCGTCATCTGTAAGGGCACACCAAGTGCGGGAAAAGCCCAAGCAAGGGTGAGTATAAAAATACTCAGTAGGATACCCCGAAGGCTCAAGGGAGAAACAAGTGACTTACTGAAGAGGGAAGAAATGGATAGAACATGGTACGATAAAATAGTAAATCTCAACCTAACAAAGAAGTGAAGTAAGATCATCCAAACATGAGGAGCTAGAAATAGTGAGAAGCTGAACTTATCATCGAGTCTTCACTACCTACAGTAGGATATTCAACTCGTCCAACCATGAGAAGCTAGACACGCAAAGCATGTGGCATACCTCACGCATCTTCGCCTCTCCTGGAAAGAGAGTAACCAAAGCCCAAAGAGTGGCCACTGCAATACGATATATATATTTATATGATAAAAAAAAAGGAACCCAAATGAGAGAGTAAGGGGATCTCCATATCACTAGCTTATCCCAGGAAAAGAGTCACCAACAGTTCTAGAAGTAAACACCATCGATGCCCAGCATCCCACACGTCCGCCCTGAACTGCAAGTCAAAGGGGATCAATCACCGCACCTTGATACTATCCACTTTGGGAGGTTCTGTCTCACCCAAACGGTTTTAGGTCATGTCATAAGGATGTGTATTGGTGGGAAAAGCACCCATCATTCTTGAGAGTCCAAAGTCATGTCAAGTATGAATCATCTCTATGCCGCATAATCAAGAGATCGTGTCACAAAGTCGTGAACCCACTATCCCACCCTACTGGAGGATATATTTATAAAAGTCACTAGAGAACGCCATTGACCAACCTAGTTGGTGGGTAATCCCCAAAGAGTAACTAGTGAACTCCACTGCCCGACTATGCTAGAGGGTAATCCTTGAAATATTTCAGCGAATTCCACTACCCAGCTGCGCTAGAGGGTAATCCCTGAAAGATAACTGGTGAACGCCACTGCCCAACTACGCTGGAGGGTAAGCCCTAAAGGATAACTGGAGAACGCCACTACCTAGCCTTACTGGAGGGTAAGCCCGAAAGAGAATAGTGAACACCACTACCTAGCTACGCTTGAAGGTAAGACCCAAAGAGTAACTGGTGAATGCCACTACCCAGCTACGTTGGAGGGTAATCCCTGAATGATATCGATGAACGCCACTACCCAACATTTCTAGAGGGTAAGACCTAAAAGATAACTGGCGAGTTCCACTACCCATCTGCGCTGGAGGGTAAACCCTAAAAGATAACCAGCAAACACCACTGCCCAACTACACTGGAGGGTAAGCCTTGAAGGATAACTAGAAAAAACCACTGTCCAGCCTCGCTGGTGGGTAATCCCAAAAGAGAATTACGAACACCACTGACCAGCCTTGCTAGAGGGTAAGCCCCAAAGAGAATGGAAAACACCACTTCCCAGCCTCGCTTGAGGGTAATCCAGGATTGATGTAGTGATTCTGAAAACATCACTTCCATTACTGTCATCATCAAGCATCACCTCATATAGGTATCACACTCACAAAATCTTTCATCGTACCTAGAAATCCAATACAGAGGGCACAATCATGTTCCATGTGGAGAAACACTCAGTATAGGCTACTCTCACGACAAAATCTGAGTTTAGAAGAAGTAGATATGAGAGGTAGAAGATTCATAGTAGTACAAAACACATGTGAGGCCCACACGACATGTGCCCCCTCATCATCACCTAGCTATGTACCTAACCATAATCAGGTACTAAACTACGAACTAGTACACACAAGGCATGTCAATGTACTCCCAGAGTATATGGAACCTCTAGATAAAAGGCTGATGATCACATGTTTCTCGTTACTGATCCAAAGGGAGAAAACATAAGTCTACCGTCATACCTCTTACAAATGGTCTCAAATAACCAAACAGATCACACCATTGTGATCCTTGTATAAAAGTGCATAGGATCAATTATTCATTTTTCCAAAATATAATCCTGATGCAGAAGCTTTATATCCCAGCATCATATACAAACGGTACCCCATGGGACCCATACCTTGATCCCAAAACACATCACGTGAATCGCGCTATTGTGATCCCCACTGAAAAACACACAAGATCAGATATTCATTCATCCCAAACAAACCACCGGTGAAAAAGGTACTTTTCACTGCAAATGCCCAACCGGTGCTCAATCACTACCGATCACAAAAAGGATTTTCTCATCCAAAAATTTTGCACCATTACAATCCTTCTGAAAAAACATGCAAGGTAGACTATTCACTTTCCTCAAATGGACTTCTGATGTAGAAGTTATAAAATGCTATATCACACTCAAAAAGGAATCCCATGGGGCCCACAACTCGTCCCCGAATTTAATCAGGTGGATCACTCTATTTCGATCTTCACAAGAAAACACACAAGATCGACTACTCGATCATAAAAAATGGATACCCGATGAAAAAGTCACATTCCACCACAAAACGCCCGAAATGGGATTCGTGGTGCCTGCACCACTATTTCGGTTTAAGCACCCAAAATCAGCCTTGAAAAGTCTGCCTCAACTCTAGGGTCACAATTCCTCTGACGGTGTGTCAATCGGACGTCGTATGCAGACGTACAGTCCGATACAAGTTTCCCAAATAATAATAATTATATTATTATTATTAAAAATGGACATTTCATGCCCTCAAGAATCAATCCCAAAACAAAATGTCCTAAAATAAGCCTTAAAAAGTCTGCCTCAACTCTAGGGTCACAATTCCTCTGACGGTGTGTCAATCGGACGTCGTATGCAGACGTACGGTCCGATACAAGTTTCCCGAATAATAATAATTATATTATTATTATTAAAAACGGACATTTAATGCCCTCAAGAATCGATCCCAAAACAAAATGTCCTCAAATAATCCTCAAAAGGTCCACCTTGAATCAAGGGTCATGCAACCATAGACGGCACGTATATCAGACACCCGATTTGAAAGATACGGGGGTTTAAACGCCCCCGGACCAGTCTGGCCAGACCGTCGCCGGAGCGCCTACCGGACCGCCACCATCTTTCCAGAAACCACTACCCCAGACTATTGGACCACTGCCGAACCACTGTAAATCCATAAAAAAACTTCCGCGGACCACCACGGTCACTCTGGTGGTCCAAAACGCGATCTGGGACCAGATCTGGAATCCTTGGGACATGACCATTACAACACTTGCCTCCGCTTGATTATCCTTCATCATTTCAGCATCACAAAAAGTAACCGCTACTTCCAATCACCACTGCACTTCCTCCGGAACTCGAAACTCGAACTTGAGCACAAATTGGGACTCCTCAGGTCGAGTGCTTCACAAACATATGTCTTTCTCCTCAATTCATCGATGATTTGGAAAGGTGGAAAGTTGGTGGACAAAGAATGCAAAAAACACAAAGAATAGACAATCATAAATTGAAACAGACGATGGATATTGTTTGTTTGGCCATCTTCAAAGGATTTCATAGGATCAAAAACAAGAAGAAAGGATTTTTGATGATGAAATATTTAACCGGGGGGGGGGGGCTGCATAATCTGAAATAGAAATCCTACCTCGAATCTGGATCCACCATTATGTTCATTGCGCCCTGATCTATCAGCGTTTGAAGTTTCATCGTAATCCAATGATGTTCGGACATTGAATCTCCGTTGTCCAGAGCTTCATTGTCCACGACATAAAACAAGCTAACCCTGCTCATTTTCTTAATTCTCTATTTATAGAAAATTGACGGCAGATGCGAAATCTGAATCTCCCATGCCCTCTCAACTGAGGTCACCCCCAGGGTAAACACCACTCTACTAACTCAACAATGGTCTCAGATTTCTACTATGAGTCTCCTTTTGGAAGTTATTCAAAGTAGTTTTTCAAATAAAACAATTTAATTTAATTATTTTATTTACGGTTTTTCCCTTTGGAATCTTTTCTACAAAAGTCCTGTGATGATAAAGATTATACCCCTCCTAGGGTAAACGACACACTATGGAAACAACCATGGACTCAGATTTCTAATCTGAGTTACTGTTTGAGAGTTATTTTGGTTTGAGCTATTAAATTAATGAATTAATAAATTAATTCATCCATTTACTTACTACTAGCAAGTGAGGGGTCCGAACATCCCACACCGACATGATTTATGTCGTTCTTAGGGTAAAAACTACATTTCAGAACCAACTGTGGTATCAAGTTTCTGATCTAATCAACCATTTAATAGATATCCCATTTCTGTTGCATGAATAGTACAAAAACACTTAATATTTTTTCATAATTTATTCTGGGCACACCGGGCCTCTAAATTGCACGTCGTCTCAGCGCCTGGATTTGGAAACATATGTAGAAATATTCTAAAGTATTAGAGGTAAAAAACTGGGTCTCTACATCGTTCCCTCCTTCAATCTTTTCATCCTTGAAAATAAAAACTAGGAAAAACAACTCAGGATACTGAGCTCACATTTGGCTCTCCCCACTCCCAAGAAGAACTACCCAACACCATGATGGCACAACACGCAAACCAAAGGGATGGTTTTTAATCATAAGGTTTGCTACTTTCGATAACATGCATAGGAACATGCATGTATCTAATCATCTGTGACACATGGAAGATGTTGTGCGACCACTCTTACTATTGGGAGCGTAGGGAAAGGGGGTAGGCAACCTCGCCATCTCTTTCACGATTCAGAATGACCCGAAGAAACTCCGGGGACTTCCCCAGCCAAACCTCTATATTCCACATCATGACCAGAATCACAGTTTGTTCTTAGAATAGGGTCTCATGATTCCCTCCTTCAGAATATCTATCTGGTGAAACACCCAAGGATATCTGGTCATGCAAGATTTCACAGTTTGTGCATCACAACCGAGACACTCCTACATGCTTGAGGAATGAAGGAGTTAACACCACCGACTGAATAAAAGTTGCACCCTCCTTCTCCAATAAGGTTAACTGTAGGGAATCAAACTACTACAAAACTTCCCGCACCTGGCGAGCCTACGATTTCCTCTTAAGGGAATCTGCTACAACGCTGCCACTTTCTAGAGCATCGACTACCTCGAAGTCATAGTCTTGTAGAAATTTCAACCAGCACCACTGTCTCAGGTTCAAGTCTCTTTGGGTGAAGACTCACCTAAGAAATTGGTGGTATGAGAAAACCACAAAGCGCTATCCCAGAAGATAGCATCTCCACATTGTCAAGGAAAAGACTACCGCTTCCAGCACTATATAGTGAGTTGTGTAGTTCTATTTATGGGGTGTCTGTCACCTCGACCTATACTTGATAACGATATCAAGATTTATGTTGAGCACACAAGGTACCAAAAAACATGGCATGTGAGAAAACTCATCTAATTGTAAGAGGATAGAAACAAAAAGAACATGGCATACCTCACATGTCTTTTCCCCTCTTGGAAAGAGAGTAATCCTCAAAATAGGCACTCTTCCAAACCCACTAGTGGTACCTCAAGCAAAGGGAGGTCAAGCGGAAAGACTCCACTGGAAAATCCAATACCTGCTCCAACAATCCACTGCATAGACCTGCCATGAACACACAAGTTAGAGGGACTCATCCACCACACCTCGATACTATCCGCTTTGGGTGGTACTGACTCTCCCTCACAGTTTTTATGACAACACAAAAACGTGTCTCAATGGGGAAAGAACCCCTATTTCTCATGCATTCAAATATACATTGAACAACACTGACACAGGGTTACATTGACACCCTGTGTCACCCTTGGTTACTCCTCAAACAAAGATTTGAATGAAAAGAGTACCTCACGCAGTGTCTAAAAAGTTCTACTGAAAAGGGTAAAAAAAGTCACATAGCCTACCTCTTATCATCTCATGTGCGGTAGGGTTATAGACTTCCATAGCATGCAGCTACCTGCGACCCCAGCCACCAGCTCCCTGAGCCTGACATGGGCTGCCTAGTGGTGGTGGAAGGACCTTGAAACATTGTCCACTAACCACATTTCTTCCTGCTCTTATGCCAACACTGCCTCCCTGGGGACCACCATATCCTCATCTGTGAGATCTATGGTCACGAAACTACCTCTATCATGGTGGAGTATCTACCAAATTCCTAGAAAATTTAGCACATCTGACTGGGTAGTCTCACGCCACGTGACCTCACCCATCACAAGCATAACACTAGTCCTCCCTGGGCTATCTCAGTGCTCTAAACTATCCCTGACCATGTTCTTAGTCTTATCAAGAGGAGGAATCCTATGTCGAGTCTCTTCCAACTAACGTCTTCTAGTTGTGGAAGACACCCCATCTCTATTGTGCCCACTGCCAAAACTGACCAAATGACATCCCTTTGATAGAAATTTCTCTGTCACCAATGCCTGATCCAACACCCTGAGATGAGTGAGGTTGCACAAGGGCACTACGCTGGCTCAAATATCCCTTAAATATATCCTGATCAAACTTTCGTGCCTTGAATTTTCCATCATGGACCATGTACAAAGAGTACTGAGTAAGATCTGTGAACCTAGTCGCATACTCAACCACTGCCATTACTCCCCGCTGAAGCTCCAGTAGCTTATGAAATCGTACAGGGCATAATAATGAGGGGTAATACTCTTCATGAAATAGCTACTGGAATTCAACCCATGAAAGTGCTGACTCATCTTGCATCTAAGTACACTGGATATACCAATTCCAAGCTACTCTGTGGAAAAAGAAGGGCTATCAAACCCACCATATAACCTGTCGGTGTATGAAGAATCCTGAAAAGGTGAACAACCGAATCTATCCAACCCTTAAATGCCTGAGGGTATGGATCACCATAGAACCTCAGTGGTCTCTGATGCTAGAACTCATGTAGTATGCTCATCCTGTGATCGTCATTGTCCTTCACTACCAGTACTAACTGCTACTCCACAGGTTGTGGTGCTGCTGCTTGTTATTCTAAAAAAGGGTAATCATTTGATGGATCCTGAACTGAGGCCTCATCATTCATGAAATCATCGTCACGAACCTTAGCTAGTATCCTGGATGACTATCATCATGGAGGCATCCTGAATCTGATCAAGGAGTACCACAATCAAATGAGAATATATATATATATATAAACAATGATGGGGAGATGAATCAATAAATATAGTCAAAGACTCAATCCTATATGATGCATGTACCAATGTTCCCTATAACAAGTGTCTCAGCATGCCAAGTCAACAAGCAGGTAATCAAGGTCCTAGTGAATGGCTACGTCCACAACCGCACCATCACCAGACTCCCTGGCCTGAGAACCGCTCTCGAGGAACATTGAAATTGTTTCCCTAAAACCCAACCAATTCCTTTTTAAGGATCTTCTGAACAATTTCCCAAGGAATGAACCACATTTGATACCACTTTTTCATGACCCAAACCATATCAGGGTTCAAGCCATAACTACCCCAAGCCCGCATCCATAGGCCAGGGGCAGGAGACCAGCACCGAAGGCATAACAAACTCAGGGAGGCATTTTCTTGAGTACCTGTATACACACACACATCGAACTCAATGAAAAAGTGTAGAGGGATAATAAAACAAGATACAACACTACTATATATATGAACCAAAAATATGCATCAACCTCTAAATATTACAAATACATAAAAGTAAACTGAAAGGGAAATGGAAAAATACATGCCTGACCAGAAAAGTGCCACAACCCAGAAATAGGTGGAAATGTAAAATAGTTGAGAGATCCCTGCTCCTGAATCCTAAGCTATGACCACTACACAAGGTCCAAGAACCCCATATCCCTATGCTCCTCTGATGACACGATAAAACTGTCCATTGTCTGAAAGGTCACACCTAGTGCGGGAAAATCCGAAGTAGGAGTGAGTATAAAAATACTCAGTAGGATGCCCCGAAGGCTCCAGGGAGCTGCAAGTGAGGTACTGAAGAGGGAAGTAATGGATAGAACATGGTACAGTAAAATAGCACAACTCAACCCAACAAAGAAGTGAAGTAAGATCATCCAAACATGAGGAGATAGAGATGGTGAGAAAGTGAACTTCTCATCGAGTCTTTTCTACCTACAGTAGGAGATTCAACTCATCCAACCATGATAATATAGACATGGAAATCAGATGGCATACCTCGCACATCTTCGCCTCTCCTGGAAGGAGAGTAACCAAATCCCAAGGAGTGGGTACTCCAATACGATATATATATATATATATTCTCAAACAAAGGAACCCAAACGAGAGAGTAAGGGGATCTCCATATCACTAGCTCAACTCAGAAAAGAGTCTCCAACAGTTCTAGAAGTAAACACTATCGATCCCCAACATCCCACACATCCACCCTGAACTGCAAGTCAAAGTTCCTCAATCACCACACTTTGATACTATCTACTTTGGGTGGTTTTGTCTCGCCCACACAGTTTTAGGTCATGTCACAAGGACATGTCTTGGTGGGAAAATAACCCCTCTTTCTTGAGAGTCAAAGTCATATCAAGTACACCTCGTATCTATTCTTTATAGTCGATAGATCATGTCACAAAGTCATGAACCCACTATCCATCCTTAATGAAGGATATACTTATAAAATTCACTGGTGAACACCACTGCCCAGCCCAGCTAGGGGTAAGCCCCAAAGAGTAACTGGCGAATGCCATTTCCCAGCTACACTGGAGGTTAATCCCTAAACGATATCGGCGAACGACACTACCTAGTTGTGTTAGAGGGTAAGCCCTGAAAGATAACTGATGAATTCCACTGCCCAGATGCGCTGGAGGGTAAGCCCTGAAGGATAACTGGTGAACTCCACTGCCCAGCCTCGTTGGAGGGTAAGCCTAAAAGAGAACAAAAAACACCACTACCCAACCTCACTAGAGGGTAATCCCCAAAGAGTAATTGAAAAGAACCACTGCCTAGATACACTGGAGGGTAAGCCCTGAATGATATCGGTGTACACCACTGCCCAACTACGTTGGAGGGTAAGACCTGAAAGATAACTGATGAACGCCACTGCCCAACTGCACTGGAGGGTATGCCCTGAAAGATAACTGGAGAACACCACTACCCAGCTGCGCTAGAGGGTAAGACTTGAAGTATAACTGGTGAACACCACTAACAAACCTCACTAGAGGGTAAGACCAAAATAGAATGGTGAAAACCACTATCTAGAATCACTAGAGGGTAATCCACAAATATAACGACAAACGCCACTGCCTAGCCTCACTAGAGGGTAAGCCAGGATTGATCTGGTGATTCTAAAAACATCACTTCCATCACTATCGTCATCAAGCATCGCCTCAAATAGGCATCACACTCACAAAATCATGCATCGTACCTAGAAATCCACTATAGAGGGAACTAACGTGTTCCATGTGGAGAAACACTCAGGATAGTCTACTCGCATGCCCAAATCCAAGTTTAAAAGAAGTAGATAGGAGAGGTATAATATTCGTAGTAGTACACAACACATGTGGGGCCCACACGATATGTGATCCCTCCTCATCACCAAGCTGTGTACCTAACCATACTCAGGTACTAAACTATGAACTAGTACCCACAATGCATGTCGATGTACTCCCAGAGTATATGGAACCTCTATACAAAAGGCTGATGAGCGCACATTGATCGTTACTAATCCGAAGGGCGAAAACATCAGTCTACCGACATGCCTCTTACAAACAGTCCCGAATAACTAAACATAACACACCGTTGTGATTCTTGTGGAAAATTGCATAAGATCAATTATTCATTCTCCCAAAATGGACTCCTAATGCAGAAGTTGCATCTCCCAGCGTCATAAGCAAATTGTTCCCTGTGGGGCTCGCACCTCGATCCCAAAACACATCACACGGATCATGCCACTGTGATCCCCACTGAAAAACACACATGATTAGATATTCATTCATCCCAAATGGACCATCGGTGAAAAAGGTTCTTTTCACCGCAAATTCCCAATCGGTGCTCAATCACTACCAATCACAAAAAGGATTCTCTCATCCAAATAGATTGCACCATTGCGATCCTTCCGAAAAAACACGCAAGGTAGACTATTCACTTGCCCCCAAATGGACTTCTGATGCAGAAGTTGTAAAAAACTATATCACTCTCCAAAAGGCATCCCATGGGGCCCATACGTCATCCCCAAAGTTAATCGAGAGGATCACACCATTGCGATCCACACGATAAAACACATAATATCGACTAATCAAACATCAAAAACAGATACCCAATGAAAAAGTCACATTCCACCGCAAAACGCCTGAAATGGGCTTCGTGGTGCCCGCACTATTGTTTCGGTTTAAGCACCCCAAATTGGCCTTGACAAGTCCACCTCAACTCTAGGGTCATAATTCCTCTGATGACGCGTCAATCAGACGTCGTATGCAGACACCCGGTCTGATACAAGTTTCCCAAATAATAATAATTATATTATTATTATTAAAAATGGACATTTCATGCCCTTGAGAATTGATCCCGAAACAAAATTTCCTCAAAGTAGCCTCAAAAGGTGTTCCTTGAAGCAAGGGTTGCATGGCCGCAAACGACACGTAAATCAGACACCCAATTTTAAAGATACGGGGATTTAAATGCCCCTTGACCAGTCTGGACGGACCGTCATCAGAGCGCCCGTCGGACCGCCACCGCCTTGATGGAAACCGCCGCCCGGGACTGCCGAACCACTGCCGGACCACTAGAAAACTTCCGTGGACCACCACGGTCACTCTGGTGGTCCAAAACATGATCCGAGACCAGATCTGGAATCCTTAGGACGATACGTTTAACGCACTTGCCTATGCTTGGTGATCTGTCATCTTTTCAGCATCAAAAAAAGTAACCGCTACTTCCTCTTGCTGCTTCACTTCCTCTAGAACCCGAAACTCGAACCCGAGCATAGATCGGGACACCTCAAGTCAAGATCTTCACCAACATATTCCTTGCTCCTCGATTCGTCGATGATTTGGTGAGGCGAAAAGTTGGTGGATGAAGAATGCAAAAAATGTGAAGAACAGGCAATTGGAAATTTAAACAGATGATGACCGTTGTTTGTTTGGCCATCATTAAAGGATTTCATGGGAGTGAAAACAAACTGAAAGGATTTCTGATGAAAAAAATATTTAACCAGGGGGCCGCAGAATCTGAAATAGAAATCCTAACTCGAATCCGGATCCACAGTTGTGTTCGTTGTGCCCTGATCTATTAGTGTCTGAAGTTTCATCATGATCCGATGATGTTCGGACGTCAAATTGCCATCGGACAGAGCTTTGCTGTCTGAGACGGAAAATGAGCTAACCCTTCTCATTTCCTTAATTCTCTATTTATAGAAAATGGCCGGTAGACGCAAAATCTGAATCTCCTGTTCCCTCTCAACTGAGGTCACCCCTAAGGTAAACACCACGCGACAAACTCAACGACAGTCTCAGATTTTCATTCCGTGTCTTCGTTTGGAAGTTATTCAAAGTACTGTTTCAAATAAAACAATTTAATATAATTATTTTATTTATGGTTTTTCCCTCCAGGAATTTTTCTACAAAAGGCCTACACCGACAAATCTTATACCCATCTTAGGGTAAACGACATGCTCTGACACAACCATGGACTCAGATTTCTAATTCAAGTTAATGTTTGAGAGTTATTTGGGTTTGAGCTATTAAATGAATGAATTAATAAATTAATTCATCCATTTACTTATCGCTAACGATCAAGAGGTCCGAACATCACGTGCCGACATGATTTATGTCGCGCTTAGGGTAAAAATTGCATTTCAGACCCAACCGTGGTCTCAGATTTCTGATCTGATCAACCATTTAAGAGATATCCCATTTCTATTGCGTGAATAGTACAGAAACACTTAATATTTTTGTATAATTTGTTCTGGGCACACCGGGCCTCAGAATTGCATTCCGTCTCAGCGTCTGGCTCTGGAAACATATGTATAAATATTACAAAGTCTTATAGGGAAAAATCTGGGTCTATACACCCATGTTCGAGGGTCTTACATAGGTGATTATTGCTTGTACCCCTTGAATTCTTCCTTGGACCTATTGTCTAGCCCTCTGGCCCAACTCATGCTCAGCTCCTTGAAATTAATGTCTACCATCCAGGTGTTCTATTCTTGGTTGTCTTCCTCTTTTTCTTTTCTTTGATTTCTTAATGTCTTCTCTAACTCAGGGTTGTATAAAAGGTCTTCAACTTTGTATTTTCCTCAAGTGGATTAGTAGTTCAATGAGTTTGTACCTGAAAAAAATGCACAACAAGACTTAGTATAAAACAATGAATTAATATAAAAATAGTTATATAAATTACTAAATAATTTCAACATAGAGGCAATCATCCCTGGAAAGAGTGCCAAAAATTTGACACCTCGCGGGGTGTCGTTAATTCCTACGGGGCTAACCAAATTTAGTAATTTATTTTAAACTTAGAAAATCTACATAAATATGTAGTATCTACAAAGTCTAAGTGTCCAACCCACAGGGACATAGCGTATGTTGTAAATTAATTAGGAAACTAGAGTTGAAATTGTTAAATTGTTTTAAAGAAATCTAAATAACTATAGGATTGATTGGGGTTTGATTTCAAGATGGGAGGCATGCTAGGTTTAATTATTTTTAGGTTCGTGTGCTAGGTATTTACTTGAAAGTGAATTTATTCAGTTTTGGTGTTGTAATTGGGTTAGAAGGGGTCTATAGTCTAGATACCCTACACTAATAATGCAATTACACCTTTGTAATGGTCTTCTACTTAATGAAAATACAAAACTAGTTGACCCAAGACCTTGTTTAAACATAACCATCCTAGATTGCATAATGGTCATACAAAAACTAAGTCAATTAATCGGTGAAATGAATTAATACTCTTAAAATCATGAGCAATGGTCACAAAATTGAAAAAATAAGGATATTAGATTTGATAAATGGTCTTTGAAACATTTCAAAACATGAATAATGAAAATAAAATAATCCCTAAGCACACATCCCCCTAATATAACATCACTCAACACTAAGTGGACTACTTGCTCATGATGGGAGTGAGAATCATGGGTACCTGAGAAGGAAGGGCATTGAAGAAGAGCTTCGAATCATCTGGTGGTCGTCCTTGGTGTTGTTCTTGATCCCTCTGGTCCAGAGTTCTTTGGAATGGTGGATGGAGGCCTCCTTTTGAAGGTGTTTCCTGTCCAAACCCATGACCCGCGTTGCCTTTTTTTTCTTCATGTCGCCATTTACACAATGTGTACCTGGGTTACACGTCGTTTACCCTAGATTTGATTTTTCCTCTACCGTGTTGAATCCACGGATGGTGCTTTGACTGTTTGACTTAGGTCACGTCATGTACCTAGGTTACACATCGTGTACTTGGATTTCATGCTATGTTCCATCATCACTACTTGTCCAGTGCAAATCTAACTCCCATAATATGGTCATGACATGTACTCTTAGTACACAATGTGATGTTATTTTTCTTCAGTTTCTAGCTCTGCTTCTCTCTAAAAAATCTGTTGTCACAATGCTTCACTTCGCTCACGACGTGAAGGTTTGTTTGGATTATATTTCTATCCCTTTTTGTTTATTTTCCAAATATTTTTCATTTCCTACCACAAAACATAAAACAAGTAAATACATTCCAAAATTTTAATTATTATGGAATTAAATACAAAAATTCCCTTATCAAAACACCCAAAAATATATGCATGAAATTCACTTATCAAACCCCCCCACACTTGAATTCAACCTTGTCCTCAAGGATTTAATCTCAACATACTATAAAGGACATTCACCTTACCATGATTCAAATTCAATTTCAATAAAATCAATTGATCAAATGGAAAATTAAATGTTCAAGCTTCACATGAGAAACTTTTTTAGCGCAACATTTTTCAAATAAGATAATCAAGTTTTTTACTTTTCTCATTTGAAATAGACAAGCCTTTTCATTCATACATATTCATTTTTCAATTCATTATCAGTATGCATGTCACTTTAAATCTACCTCACATGAATTTTTCTAGTCATCATTAGGGTACAAATATAAAAGTTTGATGCACATACCTCAAAAACATGTAAATTACCACAGGCTTGCAAGAAATCTAACATCTCCATCATGTAAAGAAAAAATTACAATTAATCATGACAGATTCATAATTATGCATCAAATTAATTTGAGGCTTTAGGGTAGGTAGGTAAATGATGCAAAAATTAAGGCCCATAAAGGATTTTTAACTCTAAAGTAATTTTTATGATATCAAAGATCAATAAAATGAATTCTCCCTCTAAAAATTTCATCTCTCACTTCCCCCCAAAAATATCAAAGTGGGCTCATGATACATGTAAGTGTAATGATTAAATCAACCTCTCTTGATTTTTTTCTTCATTTTATATTATATATATATTTTCTATTTTTCAAAAAGAGAGGTGAATAATGAATTGTAATGAAAAATACATGTCCTTCACCATATCATAATGTGAACCCCTAGAAATATATACAAAATAATGTATATCCGGATACACCCAATCAAGTTCCTCCCCATGCTTATTCTCTTAAATATCATGAAAAAAATTTAGAGGAAGTTAGGAATAGATAAAATAGGCTTATAACATGGCTCATTTCCTAACAAGTCAATTCATGGATTCTATGGGATTAAAATGTATTAATTCAAGGTAGGTCTCAAGATAAGGGAAAAACAAAAAGAATGCCTGAATCATTTTAAAAGTGACTCTGTTTAGTAATAAGTTCAATAATATTAAAAAAAGTTCTATAAAAAAACATGATCAAGTTTCTCAAGAAATATACTATAGAAATAATGGAAAATAGTTGGCTTAGTGGATGTCTCATTAATGAGATGAATGGTTTGGTCAATCAATCATGTAAATGCACAAGAATAATTAAATAAATTAATAGAAATATCAAAAATTCAAAATAAGGCCAAATATTATAAAAATTTCTTTTATAATGATCAACATGCTCCTCAAATCATGATTTTTTAAAGCCGAATCAAAATTCTTATCTCTACTAATTATTTTATCCATTTTTATCATTCAAATTTATTGAAAAATAAATTTTAAATACATGGAATGATAATTATACTATGTAGTTTATGTCTCCTATTTCATTTGAGTAAATAATGAATAAAATGTAGGGCGTGCAATTCAATTAAAGCTCTAAAACAATTAAAATGTGGGGAATACAAAAGAAAATTACTAAATTGAAACTCTTAATCCCCTTTCATTGAAGCTTAAAATTGGGATGTAGAGGTTTTGTATGAACCATTTCACAACGTGTATATTCCCTTCACGGTGTGAAATTAATCTCTAGCTTTATCTCCTACTGCTTCCTCTCCCTGCTTCCTACCTTGATGGTCCTGTAAAAATAAAAATCACAAGTGAAAGCACATACCATAACAATTAAATTTAAAAATGATTAGGAATGAATTATTTATCCTAAAAATAGAAAATAAATACTAAAAACTTGGGTTTCCTCTCAAAAGTTCTTTTGTTTACCATTGTTGGCTCGACCTTACCTCCTATAGCTTAAATGATTGATAGTAGGAAAGAGGTTACCTAATCTAGATATAAAAAATGTTGAATCCTTGATTCCTCTATGTAGATTGGTCCTCTCCCTTTCTTTGAAACTAATTTGACTCTTCCATTATTGAACAATTCCTCTATCCCCATAGGCCCAATACAATGATTCTTATCCCTTCTTGAAAAATAAAATGACACTTTTCTGACTGCCCAAACTTGCTATCATTATTTGAATTCATCTTCAATAAATGTTCCTACACTATATTCATATTTTTTCCATCACTTTCTTATCCTTATTCATCTTGTTCTTACTTCTATACTCACTCTCTATAGTTTATACTTTAACTCTTAATCCTTGGAAAACATTGTCCTCTTATTTCATCAAATTCTATAAAAAAACATCAAATGGTTTGTATGAATTCTACATCGCTCAGTGCAGATGGAATTTTACCTCTGATCCTCTAACCATTAAACTCAACTCTCAATTGTGAACATCAATCAGTGACCTTCCTATATATAGGTATGGTCTTCCCAAGATTATTAGGTGCTTCACTTCATCCATGTCCATCACCAGAAAATCCACTGGGAAAAATAACTCATATACTTTGATGATGACATCTTCAAGTAGTCCTTAGGAACATATCACAGTTGTATCAGCTGGTTGAATCATAACTCAAGTTTCTTACATCTCCTTCAATCCCAAGCTCTTGAATGTTGCATATGACATGATTTTTAAACTGGCACCTAAATCACATAAATATATACCAAATTCATTAGTACCAATGGTAATTGGAATTGAAAAACTAACTGGATCACACTGTTTATTTTCTAGGATTCATGAAACTACTACTGAGCTTTCTCCTACTAGTGTAATACTGAATAATTCTTCAATATTCTTCTTATTTGTCACCAAATACTTCATGAACTTTTCATAAATAGGCATGTTTGTAATTGCCTCAGTGAATGTGATGTTGATATGTATCTTCTTGAACATATCTAAAAACTTTTGATGCTTCTAATCAATCTTCACCCGCTTTTCCCAATATAGAAATAGTAGTGGAAGTTGGTACGATGGTGGTACTTCATCATCATCGTATTCCTCGGCTTCTTGTCCTGCTTTAATTGTTTTTTGTTCATTTTTTTCTCCAAATTCTATCCCACTCCCTCATGCTGTATTTCCACTTCTTAGTAATATGGATTTCATATCTGCACGAGGATGATGTTATGGAAATCATGGAAGCTCTTATCTTTGTCTTTCTCTAAGTGTCTCAGTGTTTTTTCCAACTTGTACTTCCATGTTCCTCATTGTAGCCTATTGGTTTTGTGAGCTATTATTCAATTATTTGATTTCATTTCCATGATCTATTGACTATGCTGTCAACTTTTTAAGTGAAACTCCTGTGGTGGTCGTGAAACTTGCAAGGGTCTCCTCTAGTGAATGAAATTGACTGGTCAGCATGGGGCTGTGACGTTGAGGTTAAAAACCTTGTTGTCTTAGTTGAAATACTTGACCTTTATTTTGATTTTTATATTGTTTTGGAGGCTGTGGTCTATATCCTTGCACATAATATGGACGATTATAATCTAAATAATTAACATCTTTATGATACATACCTTGGGGATTTTGGTTGTCCATTATCGCATCCATATTTTTTTATCATAGCCTCCATTTGAGAAACTATCCATCTATTTTCCACCATGTTTAATCGCACATGAGCCTCATCTTGGTTGGTGAGGAATCCTTATGTGCATCCAGGCGAATCGGGATCAAATCTAGGCGGAGAGATATTTCTGTGTACTATAGTAGTACTGTAGAGGGAACTATAGTAGCACTGTAGCTGGTACTATATCAGGTCTATAGTAGGTATTATTTGGTACTGTATCAGCCAGTACTATTCCCCTGTTTGGGCCTTCAGGCCACTGATTTGGTCCATGAGTCCTTTAAGGCCTTCAGGCCACCCAGGCATTCGGGTCAATAAGGCCTTCGGTCCACCTCAAGGCCTTTAGGCCACCTTAAGTGCAGATGAAAACCAGACAACCTACAAGGAACAAGCTCTAGAAAGAAGATGAGAAAGTATCTTTCACCATAGCATAAGCTAAATAGATTTCAATAATGAGAGGGTATGGAACCTTCCATCGGGACAAGCCTGTGCATGGATGGGAAATCCTAGACGAATAACCATGCAAAGGTGGAGAGATGATTTCACGATGAAGATGCTAGGGAGGAGCAGTTACAAGTAGTTAGTCTAGGTTTTATGTAATGTTTTAAGACTACGGAAAATGAATTACTCTAAGCCCTACGAGCCATGTAATTATTATGCCTACGGTCCTTGTAAGGGTTCCACCTCACCCCTTGAAAGATGGATTATCAAAATAGATAAAAAATAAAGGCCTTTGGGCCATTGGAGTTCACCATGTTTACTCCTTATAATTTTCCTTATTTAGGATTCCATTGGAAACTGTTGTTGGACATCTCATCTAGTAGTTCTTAGCTCTCTTCTAGTGACTTCCTCATCAACAAACCTCCTACAGCAACATCTACGATGGAATGATTTCCCTGTCACAATAATTTATTAAAATTTTTAATTAAAAGCCACATTTTTATGCCATGATGAGGAAATTATCTTATCATACCTTTGAACATCTCCCATGAACTATAGAAAGATTATTCATTTAATTTTTCAAAATTTAAAATACTTACCCGTAGATCCATTGATTTTGAGGGAGGTAAAAACTTGTCACAAACTTTCTTTCCAGATCATCCTAGGTAGTAATTGAATGCGGGGATAGACTTTGAATCCACTCTTGTTCTAGTTCCTTCATAGAGAATATGAATAGTCATAGTCTTACAACATCATTTGTGACATTCTAGAATTGGAACATGTCAAATATCTCTAAGAAACTTCCAATGTGCGCATTTGGGTCTTCATCTGGTAGCCCAAAAAATTGTATTGAATGTGTGATCATTTGGATGACCACCAAATTTATTTCAAAATTTTGAGCAAAAATGGGGGGTATAAGGATGATCAGGTCCACTCCCATGTTTGACGGTCTTCCGTATGTGATTAGTGCTTGGACCCCTTTAATTATTCTTTAGACCTGTTGTCCACCCCTCTGGCCTAACTCATGCTTGGATCCTTGAAATTGATCTCTAATAGCTATGGTTTTCTGTTCTTGGTTGGATTACTTCTTTTATTTTCTTTGATTTCTTAATTTCTTCTCTAGATCTAGATCATATGAAAGGTCTTTAACTTTGTCTTTACCTCGAGTGGAGTAGTAGTGCAATGAGTTTGTACCTGAAACAAAAACACAAAAAGAACAAGTGTAAAACAATGAATTAATATATAAACATTTATCTAAATTCCTAAATAATTTCAACATAGATGAAACTATCCCCCAAAATGACACCAAAAATTTGATAGCCCGTAGGGTGTTGTTAATTCCTATAGGGCTAACCAAATTTAGTAATTAATTTTAAACTTAGACAAACTACTTTAATATGTAGTATCTAAGAAGTTTGAGTGTCGAACCCAAATGGACAGAGCGTATGTTGTAAATTAATTAGGAAAATAGAGTTGAAATTTTTAATTGTTTTAAATAAGTTGAAATAACATCTAGATTGATTGGGGTTTGATGTCAAGATGGGAGGCATGCCAAGTTCAATGATTTTTTGTTTTGTGTGCTAGGGATTTAATTGAAAGTGAATTTATTTAGTTTTGGTGTCTAAATTAGGTTAGAAGGGGTCTATGGTTTGGGTACCCAACCCTAATAATGTTATTACACCTTTAGAATGGTCATATAATTAGTGAAAACACATAACTAGTTGACCTAAGACATTGTTTAAATGTAACCGACCTAGCTTGCATAATTTTAATAAGTTGATTAATCGGTGAAGTGAAATAATACTATTAAAATCACAAGAAATGGTACTAAAATTTCCAAAAGAAGGATTATAAATTTGATAAATGTTGTTTGAAACATTTTAAAACATTAATAATGAAAATAAAGTAATCCCTAAGCACACATCCCCTTACAATCACATCACCCAACACTAAGTGGACTACTCGCTCATGATGAGAGAGTGAATCATGGGTATCCAAGGAGGAGGGGCAGTGAAGAACAACTCCTGATCATCTGGTGGTCTCTCTTGGTGTTTCTCTTGATCCCTCAGGTCCAGAGTGCTTTGGAATGGTGGACGGAGGCCTCCTTTTATAGGTCTTTCCTATCCAAACCCATAGCCTGCATCACCTATTTTTTTGTGCATCACCGGGTACACGACATGTACCTAGGTTACAGGTTATGTACCCTAGATCCAAATTTTCCTCCACTGTGTTGAATCAGTGGACACTTCTTTGACTGTTTGACTTGGGTCACTTCGTGTACCTGGGTTACACGTTGTGTACTTGGATTTCACGTTGTGTTCCATCATCACTAATTGTCCAGTACATATCTGTCTCACATAATATAGTCACGACATGTACTCTTAGTACACAATGTGTAGTAATTTTTCTTCAGTTTGCAGCTCTTCTTCTCTCTCAAAAATCCGATTTTCTAATGCTTCACTTCGCTCATAGCGTGAAGTGTCGTTCAGATCATATTTCCATCCCTTTTCGTTTATTTTCCAAATATTCATCATCTCATACCAAAAAACATAAAACAAGTAAATACATTCCAAAATTGGAAATATTATGTTATTAAATACAAAAATTACCTTATTAAGACACCCAAAAATTTATGCATTAAATTCACTTATAAGAAAAAATCCTTAACATGATCATAAAATATTCCATCACACCTAAAACTACATGGGATAACCTGAAGACATACATAAGAAAGGGGTGAGATATAAAGATTAGTAAGGGAATATAGATGAAATAACATGAAGAAAGTATTACATGTTAGATAATAATTATATCAATGAGACATAAATGGGGTGAAAATCATAAGCATGAATAATGTGGCATGATATAACATGTCAACATAAAGGCAACATGGGAATGTGGAAATAACTTTAAACACAACATAATAAGAATAAGTCAATGTTAACCACCAAGAAAACATAACATAATGTTCTTAGGATAACCCACATTCACCATACATGGAATCTCATGAGACTAAAATATTACCCAATTCATTGGAGCGCTATCTAGACGCACCCATCATAATCATATCGTGTACATGCATAAGTGTTCTACATAGATCATATACATAAGAAAATATTTCATAACATTTAATTCAATAATAATGGTGTTTGGATTAAATATATGTAATTACACAATCAAATAATTATAAGCACATAAATTTTAACACCCTTGATTGGAAATGAGTATGGGTAATCACTATACAATTATTTGGCATGGAAAAATCACTGTGAAATTTTGACAGCATAACGGGGGAACATAAATGTTAATGAGAGGGATTAATGAGAATGAAATAGGTATATAATCATTTATAAATCATAAGGTTAGTAAGGGGGATATTTAAGAACATATCCCAACATTATAAATTAGAGAAAAAAGGTATAAGATAATATATATTCTTGAATAAAAAGGGAAATGAGAGGATCCCTTACATTGAGAGGGTAATTCCAAAAGATTGGGAGGATATTATTGAGATTTTGGGGGAACCTTAGGAGGACTATGTATATGGTATTAAAGATTAAGGATGTGATCCATGGTTTTTTAGTGAATAGAAATGAGATCTTGCGTGATTTTATATAGGAAAATAGAGGAGAGTTCTTTATTATTTCCCAAACATAGGTTTTGGACTCTATATAATAAATTAATCAAAACAAAAAACATTCCCGTGGTTTTTGCCCACGGTTTGTAGAAAAGGGGAGTATTTTTAATTATTTTATATGGGTATATTATAAAATAATTAAAATATTACACTTGGTGATGTGGAAGTAAGTCATATTCTTAAAGAAATGATTTTAAAACCTTAAAATATAATATCGGTTTTGGAGGATTAATAAAGGATTTATAAAATTAATAAAATAACTTAAAAATAATATTATTTTAAAGGATAAAAATATAATTGGTTTTATATACTCTTTATATAATTTATTTCATCATTTTTGGGTCATTATGATATCATAATACACACTGTATATTTATACTGTATTTAATTTTTTCCCGAAAATTTGACTATATCAGAAAATTATGAAAAATTAACCATTAAATAATTTTTATGTTCTGATTCCAAAAATAATATTTATTTTATCCAAATAATTTTATAAATATTTTAATTTTCACTTTTAAAATATGAATCAACATTTATTGACAAATGCTAGGTTTTTTTTGACAATAACAGTTTTTTGATCCCTTATAAAAATTACATTTTCCTTAGTAAAAAATATATTATGATTTATATTTAATAAAAAGTATTTAATGATAATATTCTATTAAAATATAATTTATTTCAAAAATCTATTAATTCATCAAAAATAATATCTTAATTGAAGTTACATATTACCCAAAATTTTTTTTTTTATCGAATCAAAATCATTTATAATGTAAACATAATAATAAGTAAATATAAAAATTATTATATTGAAAATAAAATATACATATTCATTTTATTAGAGTCTTGACACATAACCCTTTATTACACCAGCAAATTCTCTAAGGTTAAGGTGCGTGACTGTGAGATTTTCATGGGGTGGTTCAACGTACATGGTTTGGGCCGTGATCTCAATGAACTTAAAATTTTCCAATAAATGTTTTCTCTCATGAGTTAATTATTGGATATCAGAATAGGTTTAGTCAAGGAAAAATACAAGTGATGTTATCTCCCTTGGAAGCTCTGATAAATGGGCTTCTTAGGGTACCATTCTACTGGTTGAGGCCATCATTTCCTTTGTATGTGTAAACTGAATTTGTCAAAACCCTATATTTATAATAATCATATGATCATTATTAAATGGATATATTACAAATATTTTGTTGCTTTATAGTCTTTTAAAATTTATAGGATATAATAAAAAAATTATTTCATGATTTTCTAAAGCCATAATAAAAAATAAAATATTTAATTAAATAAAAAAAGGAATTTTATTTATAGAAGTTCGGGTCACTAAAATATTCCCACTTAGAAATTTACCCCTCAAAAAGTTTCATTTTATACAATAAAATAGATGATGGTAATTTTTTTTCATCATATCCTCCAGTTCCCACATCTCTTCTTCAAACTTTTGGTTTCTCTATAGCACTTTGACCAGGTGCATTGTCGTATTTTGTAGAACTTTGTTTCTATGATCTAAGATCTTCAACCACTACTCTTCATATGAAATATCATTCTAAAATGGTATAAACTCTATATTCAGCACATGTGATGGGTCTGGTATGCACTTCCTTAATAGGGATACGTGGAACACATCATGTTCTTGAGATATGTTAGGTGAGAGTTCTAGTCGATAGGCCACTGATCCGATGAAATCACAGATATAAAAGGGACCTATGTATCTTGGAGTACGCTTTACCCTCTTCCCAAATCTCATGAATTTATTCCATGGAGATATGTAGAGGAATAACTTATCTCTAACCTCAAACTCTAGGTCTCATTAATTATTTTTAACACAACTATTTTTTCGACTCTGAGAAGCCTTCATGTGATGTTGAATGGTCTTGAACTTTTCTACAATTTCCTCAACCATTTCAGGACCTAGCAGTTTGAATTATCCAACTTCATCCTAGCACTTAGGTGTTATATACCTCTTTCTATAAAGGGATTCATAGGGGTCTATTTGGATTTGATGGTACACATAGTCTTGACCTAAATCTTACAACTCATTCTTCATTAATTTTGAACTGTAAGGATTTTACATTTCTTTTAGCTTATACTTTCATCTAAATCCCCACATCATCTATTTGAACATCCTTTATCTTCTATATAAGGGATGGTTGACCAATCATTTGTGAAATGATTGATGATGTCTCTCCCTTTATGATTCCTATATCCATCCTTTTCAAGTCTAAGAAGTTTTGATCCTTATCAATTCTCATCAATGATAAAATTGCTAGATCCTTTCTACTTAGAATCTCTACCACTTTATTTGATTTCCTAGGATGATAATGAACTGAAAAGTCATAGTATTTAATCAAATCTAACCATATTCACTGGTTCATATTTATCTCTTTCTATGTGAATATATACTTGAGGACCTTATGTTCTATATATATTTCAAAATTCTCCCCAAAGATATAATGAAACCATATTTTCAATGCCAAGATCACTATATCTAAATCCAAATCACTAGTTGGGTAGTTTTGTTTATGGAATTTCAATTTCCTTAAGGCACATGTCATCACTTTTTTATTTTGCATTAACAACATCCCAAGATATTCTTTACAGAATCGCTATATACCATGAAAAGTTCCCCGCTTATTGGTAAAATAAGTACATGTGCATTCATAAACATATTTTTCAAATCCTTGAAGCTCTCTTCACAATCATAGTTCTAAAAAAACTTATCTCCCTTCCGACTTAGCTTGGTTAGAGAGTTTGGAAATCGTGATGAATTTATCACAAATCAATGATAATACCCAGCTAATCCAAGGAAATTATGGATTTATTTAAAAAATATTGACCTCTATTATCCTTAAATTGAATCTTTCTTTTAAGGGTCCAAATATATCCTATTTCTTATGATAATATTCCCAAATAATAAGACTTCCTTCAACCAGAAGTCACATTTACTATACTTTTCATAAAGATTATCCTTTTGTAATGTCTTTAACATAGTGATAAGAGGATCCTTATTCTCCTACTTAATTTTGGAGTATATTACAACATAATATATAAATACTACCACAAATTTGATGAGGTAATCTCTAAATACACTATTCATTAAGTCCATGAAGATTTTTGTAGCATTAGTAATCATGAAATCATGTAATATTTTTTCATGATTAATAAAAGTAGTATGGTTATTCAGGTATATTTAGACTAAGTCCAAACCATGTTAAATCCATATTTTATTTAGTGTTTTGTGTGATTTTTTATTATTACATTTGTGTCTGCTTCAGAAGGTCTGAAGATGACAGAGGAAATTCATTAATACATAATATGAATATGTTTCTATCATAATAAATGATTCAGATATCATAAAGCACAATTTTCATGTTACCCATGCATATCATATCCTATAATTAGGGAATATAAAAAACTGAAAGAAATATTATTTCATGTCACTCCCTCCTATAACATATTCTATGATTGAACATTTCATAAAAACATGAATTTATATTTCATGTTAATGCACATGAAATCTCATGTATTCGTATTGTATGACTATTCCTTATTGTAAATACTAGAATGTGATGCCTTTATACAACCTTTTTTGATTTGGGAATATGAAATATTACACAATTTTATCATTAAATAACCATTAAATGAGTTTTAAAATGGGGTATTTTATTTCATTCATTCATGATATGTGAGAATTGTAAGAGGAATTAACTCATGAATTATAACACATGACATTTTTCAATAATTTTTAAGATAATAATCAAGGATTTATATATCCAAATATAATATTGAGAGGGTAAGGGTGAATGATTTCCTAATTATTATCCAAAACTACCAAATACAATTCTCTCTATTTCATACCTCATTTTTTAAAAATGTGATAGCACATCGTAGAGGTAGGATAATCTTTCTCGATCGTTAAGCGATTCAAGAACAAATTGTGAATTCCTCTAATGTTGGTATCCCTTTGACCAGCACTTATGTGATCATCATTTTTTTTATTGTTTTGGATTTTGATGTATATGATCCAATAAAAAAGGATTTTGGTTAATTTTTATGAATTTTATGAGATGTATAACATCCTTATTGATATAGAATGGGTATATTCATTTGTTTATTAGAACCTAAATGCGTTTTTTGTTATCTATAATTCGTTTAGATGGTTATTATTGTAACTTATTCTACTATTATTTTTTCTTATTTGATCTAGGGGAATATTCAACCCACATTATTATTAGACCTATGATACTAGTCAGCTACTAATAGTATACATGAGGCATGCCTCAGCTCATGTGGATCACTGATCTGATTACTGTAGAGTGAGCTAGATCAGAACATTACATGTGGTATTAGATATTATTTATTTTATTTTGATTTATAATTTGGGAAATTTTTATCAAAGATAAGATGTTTTTGGAATTTGGTATGGATATTATTCTTGGGAATATCTATCCCACATATTAGGGAAGTCTATGTTACTAAGAATAAGTTTTTTATTCTTATTTTTCTATTTTACAATTAAGATACTAGATGTGATGCACTTAGATTTTGGTGTACAATTTATGGGATTTACTCTTATAAAGGGGTGGAAAGAGGGTTTTTATTCATTCATTATATCAAGAATATATGGTTAACATGACATTCATCCACTTACCCATGATTTGTTACTCTGATTATGATATAGTTCTTGGTTATTTAGTCCCTTACAAACCCAAGACCATTTTAGGTTTATAGATCTAGAGAATTAAGAAAAAATTAAGTAAAAAACCCACATATTTCTCACACAATGGTCATTTTACTATTGAACCTAGATTTTATTATTCCATAATAAGTCTTTGACATCTCCTATAAAATTTTTACACACAAAACCATTTTAGGATTATCATATGTATTAATCTTCTTCATAACTTGGGGAAATAAAATCATAATAAGGGTTATATTAAAAGCTCAGTAAGTGTAATAATTCACCAGAAGCTATCATAGAATAAATAATCCATTAATAATATGTAAATAAAATTTTATAATAAAATAATTTCATATAAATAATCACATAATCCTAAAATATATTAATGTATAAAAATATAATAAATAACATACACATCAATGGATGATTTCATGGTGATGGAAATTATAATTCTGGTAATCATAATATTATTGTCAAGGAATCATCCAAAACAATATACATACCATTAATACCTCAACCAAGACATCATAAATATTTGGGTAGACATATACCAAATTCTCAGGCTAGTTTTCCTCATGAGACCGACTAATACATCAAGGTGTTATCTAATTTTGGGCCCAAACTGTCACAAAATAAGTATAATTCATTCATCATATGAAGTAATGACTGAGAAATAAAATACATAATCAAAATACCTTTTTAATAAACATTTATATTGGAAAACTAGTATACAAAATGTCAATATTTTCCCCAGTCAATAAATGAACTATCTTTCTTGATAAACACCCACAAATCTAATTTATATATAAGTGGGTATTCACACGATAAAGAGTAATGAATATATAATTAATATGAAACTAGAAATTATGAAAAATATATCCATGATATTAAAGAACATAGAAATGAATGAGAAAAAATAAATCAAATGGGATATAAAGAGAAATAAAGAATATAATAAGAAATAAGTTAGTGAATTGGGAATAATCCTTTCACACTAATTAAGGTATAAAAAATAAATCAATAGGTAATGAAAGGATACCATAAATTCATTATAAATGAAGTTTTTATTAAATCCAATTCTTTTGTAAAATGGATAGGAAAATATAATCATATTTTAAAAAGAAATTTCCTTAAGGATTTTGTAACTTTGTTATAACAAAAAAATTTAAAAGTCACATTAAAAATTACTTTCACGAGATGTAAATTTTTTTTTAATTTTTTTTAAACTAATATATAAACATTTATTCTTGATAATAAAATATCACCATGTAATAAAATGTGGAGTAAAAGATAAAAAAATAATAAATAGAATGAAATATATTTTCAAAACTCTTAAGAAAATAATATCATTTTATTTTGAAAACTTAACTGAATAATGCGGGTAGATATTACTTTGTAAAATCCTTAAAACATTTAAAGTAATCTAAATCCTGTAAAATGATCATGATGGTAGGGAAATTTGTTCATGCGAAAAACATTTAAAAAGATATTATTTTCAAAATTTTGTAAAGAAAGTCAAAAATTACTTATTTAGGAAACATTAAAAATATTCCTTTTCAAATTTTGTAAAGAAAGTAAAATTTTATAAAAAATTAACTTTATGAATCATTTTAGTTCAAATAAGAACATTCTTATAGAAATAGAAATAATATATATATTAAGGTAAAATATTTTTGACCAAAATTTTCTCATAAACATTTCTTCAGTGGTTTTGAGTACCAAAGAGATGGAAAATGGAAATAATACTTGAAAACAATATAAATAAATAAAGTATAAAAATATATATGGGGTTTAGGAGGGTAACAATATAAAATTTTCCCAATTTAAATTAAAACATAAACAATCCCAATAAAAAGTGATATTGTGAAATAAAATTTTACAGATTTGGTAAACCTTTCATTCAAAACCCCTTGGAAGTGAGAACAAGAAATGAAACTTTATATACAATAAATAACGAGGAAATTCATTTTATAAAAGTAAAATGGTCCTTAAATTCACAATATAAATTAAAATAAGTTAATAATATGAAGCAATCCTTAAATAATGACAATTGAGATAAATAACCCATAAAAAGATCATAACATTTTATGTAAGAGACAATCAGTGAAGTGATTGTTTGAAAAAAATAAAAAAAACATATAAAAAAGTTTAAAAAAAACATAAAATAATTATAGGACATAACACACATAATCTTTACATAACATATTCAATGAAGAACTAATATAACCCAATGAAAAAATTTCATACCTTTATGAACTTTATCATATTTTAATTAAAAACCAATTGAAAGAGGGAACTTGTACTCGAACTTTTATTACCATGATTAAATAATTACCCATGATATAATATTTCAAAGAGGTAGAATACACACCATATAATAGAATAATTTTATAATTTAAAACATGAATTAAAGAAGGAATTTTAGGATGAGAAGATGTTACATAGATTGTAACTTTTGAAGTTAGAATCAATCAATGAAGTGATTTTGTGAATAAAATATAAATCTACATAATAAAAGTGAATTTAAATCATAATAAAATCACAATTCATAACACACATAATCTCTAGCATAACATTATCTATTAAAAAATTGATATAACCTAATAAAAAGAAATTGATTTAAAAGTCTCATTACCTGGATTCTTGACTCATTTCATACATCTACACCACTGTGTAATAAAATTATATTAATTTTATAATTTTTTCAGATTTTTTTCTTGTTCATTACTTCATTATGATTCTTTTTATTTCATTTAGTATCATGTCTCATTTGGTTACTGAACTGATTTAGTTTATAATAATCATTTAAGGCTCATTCGGTATATAATCTCCAAAAAAGATTTATTATCTTTGTAAAGGTAAAATTATTAATACAATGGTTCCATAAGCTTTATATTTTTCATGGTATATATTTCATATTATTAAAAAAACAAGTTATTTAAATAGATCATGAAATAGTAACTTTTCTAGGAATGTTTCTTGATAAGATTTTTTACGGTTTAAAATAACTGTAATTGTTTCCATTGATGTGTTAGATGTTTTATATTTATAGAATTATGAAAAAACCTTAAATTAATAATTATTACATGTTTTTACTATTATTTATGTTTCTTTAATAATTAATTACATATTATAACATTGTTCATGTTGGTGGTAAAGCCGACCCAAACAAGAACATGTTATAATAGTTTAAAGAGTAAGAACATTTTATTGTATGTTGATAATATCACTTTTATATAATTTTAATTATTTTAAAAAAAATTAATTTTTTAAATAATATTAAATAATTGTTATATTAATAAGATATATTAAAAATAATATTAACAAGTTATTACTTATAAATTTTCTTGGTATGCTAGTTTTAAGAGATCAAATTTTATGATGAAACTTTATTATTAATGTAAATAATGTAATTGAAAAATTATATTTATAGAAACTTTATAACGTTATAAATATCATAAATATTCCTTAAATCTATTTTTATAACTAATCATGAAAGACAATGATGAAAACTTATATACATCATTCGTGAAGGCAGTATTCTGTACATACACACGAGCGACATTTCCATTTTCCAAAGAATGGAATAGAAGGAAAGTAGATAATATTTTATCTTTATTGAATAATAATTAAATGATAAATATAATATATATTTTTTAAATACATATATATAACCATACATGTGAGGTAGTGATGAAAAATGAAACATGTCTCTTATTTGAGGTGATAGTCTGCACGTACACATGAGTGCTATTTTAATTTTCTATTAGATGAAAATGAGGTAGATAATAATTTTTCAATCAAAATAATAATATTTAAGTACAATAAATATATTTATGTAATTATTTTTAGGTGGTTATAGAATATTTATAGGATGTTTAAGAATAAAAAAACTTGAATGAACCTGGTTAAGTCGATTACCTCTTCCTTGGGTATCCTCATTTGGATATATTCTTAAGACTTCTTGAGTTTGCCTTTTGAGAGGAACAAAACCTATAGGTTTTAGATAAGGGTTTTGGGTAGTGATTTATTCATATCTTCTTCAATATAATGTGACCTAATTAGGTGAATAAGTGAGCAGAGGTGGGGTCCTTTTATAAGTGAGGGGGTAACACTCCTATAAATATTCATAACTTTAAAATAATATAAAGTCATTTTCAAGGGAAAGTGGAATCAAATCGATAGATTTTAAAATATAGGATAACTTAAGGTCAAAATACACTCATTATATCTTATTTATAAAATTTTTAGTGATATTTAAATCCTTATCTCTAAGTTTATCCCCCTTGTTAAACCTTTTAACCGTTACCGTGACGACAAATTTTTACTACAGTAACTATTCATTACAACTAAAAATGAAATAAAACTTATTAAAACATTTGAATATTATTTTTAAAAATATTGTATCAATTTTAAAATATTAAATTTCTATATATGATAAAAATTAATTTTAATATAAGTATACAAAATGCAATGAAAAACAATATTTAAAAAAATATATTTTAAGCATAAAAATGGATTTACAGAAAAATCATGTATATAATTAATTCTAATGAAATTAATTGTATTATTATTAAAAAAATTATATATTTTTTAATTTAAAACCAATTCAAAATATAATTTATCCTACCAATTAATTATTTAATGAAAAGGATAAAAAATATTTATTTATAACAAAAAAAATCACTTGGGTTCTAAAATGTTAAACACAGGGTTTTCAATTCACCATAATATTTTTAAACACTTAATTTTACTTATTAAATATATATTTGGTCTTTAAAAAATCTTTAAAAAATATCAAATTAATTCTTATATCATGATTATGTCATAAAAGTGATGATATTTAAAAAAAGGTATTTTTCACAATTCACAAAAAAATCAACCATTTCAGAAAAAAAAATTCACCATAATATAATATTAAAATTATGAATTAAAAAATTAATTTCATTAAATAAAAATAAAAATAAAAATATATAATTTTATCTTTTAATTGAAAATATTAAATATAAATAAAAACAACTTTTATATAAAAATTACTATTTTAAATAATAAGTGTTCCTAATCTTATTTCATATCAATTTATAATTAGTTTCAATCTATTAGTTTATACATTTAAGTATTAAATATAATATTTTAAAGGTTATCAATTTAATTTATTAGGATAAAATACACTACCCTTTAAAAACTGTACTTTAAAAAATATACCTCTTTAACATTGAATAAATTTAATCATATCACATTAATAATTTATCCTATAATCATTAACTTCCATCAATAAATAATAATAATATATAATGGATAAATTAATTATCATCTTTTTATTTACTTTTAGGTTCTACATTTCTTGTAATTTCATAATGATGATTTGCATTGTATTGTCATTATATATTTTTATAAAATATATAGTGATTCGTCTTAGTTTTTTGTTGAGTGTAACATAAGATATCAAACATAGTATTATTTAAATGAGAATTACATATTGAAATCTAAGGGTTTTAAATTCTCCCCCCTTAAATAAATTATATCCTAATAATTATAATTTTTTTATCTTAATGAATGTGTAAGAATATAGTAATAAAATATGATGTAGATTTTATCATGATAATTAATTTTTAGGTCACTACTAAAAAAATTGGAATTTATTAATTAAATATATCTAAAAAAATTTAGGTATCATTCTAATAAGAATACTTTTAAATAGTTTTACAAATTCATACCTTGATATCTAAGAGATATTTTCCATATAAGACCAGATGGATTTATCTTCCTCTTGTGTGAGTTGAGGAATTCTTTAACTGTCAAGATTGAGAATATGAGAAAATATACTTGATTTATTTCCATTACACAATAACAATTTGTTAATTTTTTTATATTTCAAGAAGTTTTACACATATTCTCCATCTCATATTCTAAATTATAAATAACTATGATAAAATTTTCATGTTTTAAGCACTAAAATTACCTTTTAAAAATGCTATTTCTATTATCACTAGACATTCAGTAAAACCAAAAATGGTTAGAATAAGTAAATATAATACCCAATGAAATATGAATAAACCTTTATACGAAGAAATAATACATTAATCTTAAAATCCTTAAAAATAACAACCAAAGTTCAACTTAAATCATTCCACAAATATTTAACCCTAAAACTCTTCAAAATATACTAGATGGATTTTGATTCCTAAAAATAAAATAGATTTGATTATATATTCTTCCAAAATCAACTCAAAATTTATCTCCAAACCACATTAATCACTTATAAAATCACATACCAAAAATGTATATGCACTAATTATATATTCTCCAAAATATACTAAACTTTTTCCAAAATAAGATGAATCACCACAAAAAAATCATATATTTTTACAAAAGTTTAATCAATTTCTATTATTTGTATAATATAAACCTCTTTGACATTAAATATCATTCTATATAATAATCTCCCATTCACCTTAATATTATAACCATTAATCTCGATTAAAAATAATTATCTTGACATAAAATAATGTATTAACCCTAAAGGTTATCTATAACTTTTAGCTTATATCCCAAAAAATATAATAACATTATTCCTAAATAACCATCACACTAAATTACATGTTAAACATAAGGGTTACATATACCTCAATAATCTTTTAAAAACCAAAAAACATCCCCCAAAATGTAATTAATCACCTTAATATCCCATTGTATAAGAACCCAACAATGGATTTATACCTTTGAACTTATGAAAAACCTTAAAATTATAAACCTATGGTAATATTTATAAATCTTAAATTATCTTTAACCAATAACATAATAATATCCAAATTTATCTAAATCATGTTCAGATATCAACTATAGTGGTTTAAATCCATATACCCAAATTTGATGCTAAAAACATACTCTTTATATAATGGATTAATACCAATTGATGAGACCCAATTTTAACCATATATTTTCAGATGAAATTATTGATTCAATTATATACCCAAGACGTTTTTAAATTTAGGGATTTATAGAATTAAGAAAAACATTATTTAACTAAACTCATAACTTTATTACTAAAGGGACATTTTTCTCGTTATATCGAGATTTTATTTTTCTATAATAAGTCTTAAACATATACCACAAAATTATTCACACATGATACCCTTATACATATATCATATGTATTAGTATTCTTTATAATTTAGAGAAATGGAAACATATTAAGGGTGATCTCAAACACTAAGTAAGGGGTAGCATTCATTAGAAGCTATTATAGAATAAGAAGTAAAATAATAATATAGAAGGAATAAATAATAATCAAATAATGATATATAACTAATTATATAATCTTAAAATATATCCACAGAAAAAAATATAAATAGTCACATGGATATCAACGACTGATTTCATGGTGATAAAATGTATAATTCTAGAAATTATAATCTTACAATAAAGTCTATTGACATGACACCATACATACCATCAGGGCCTCAACCAATATATCATAAATAATTGGGTATACACACATTGAATACTACAACTTGTTTATCTCATGATACATTTTGATGCATCAGGGGGATATCTAATTTTAGCCCCCAAAAATCAGTAAATAAGTCCAATGAATTCACCACAAGAAGTAATTAGTAATAAATTCAATATGTAATCAATATACCTCAGTAATAAACATTCATATTGGAAAACCAGTATATGAAATGTAAATATTTCCCCCCATTAAATAACTGAACTATCTTTCTTGATGAACAAATTCCAATCTAATTTATGTATGATATGGTATTCATGCCTTATAAATTAATGTTTATACGATTTATTCAATCCTATAAATTATGTAGAATACATCCATGATAATAATGAACATAGAAATGAAGGATAAAATTAAGTTAAAAAGGACATGGAGAGTGATAAATGATATAATCATAAGTGAGTGAGTAAACTAAGAATAATTATAGAGACCCATACTTTTCATACATAATTATTACATCTTATTATATTAGTATTAAACACACAATATTATGATACATGTAAAAATAATATAGGTTCAGTGTATTTTTAAAATTTATACATAAAAAAATTGTTCATAAGATATTTAAATTGTATCTCACTTATTTATTCACAAATATAATACTTCTTATATATATCATACTTAAAACCTTTCTTAATAACCCAGGGAATGGAAACATAAAAAAGGGTGAGCTTAGATCCTTAGTAAGGGTAAAAATGGGAGATATCAATGATAACTTAAACATAATATGAGAATAAGGGTATGAGAACATGATTTTAATATTTGAAAACCAAACCCTACATATCAAAGATCATAATATTGATTCATGGAATAAATCTTGGTAGTTCATATGACATGAATTATATAATAATCAAAGGCATGATCCATGAGAGCATTACATTGGAATAAGACATAAGTTTTTGAAATACACATAATCATAGAAAACCATTTCCTTAGTTAATAATAACTAAAAATACTATCATAATATATTAGGTTTAGTCCTAATTCCATTATATCATCAGTCAAGGTTCACTCCCAAGAATATCATTATAGACAGAGTCCCTTATTAAATTAGGTTCACTCCCCATTCAAGTCATTATTATCTCATGATATTTTTATATTTAACTAATACATTAGATGGATATATAATTTTTGTTCCACCCATTACATAATCACAATATACTCATATGTGTGACATAAGATCATTAATCATTAATCATCATATATCATAACAAGTGGAAAAGAAATGAGTTTCACAAACATCACAACATTTCATCATAGCATAACCTGTGGAAAATAAATGGATTTCATAAAAATATTATCATCATAATCATAAACAATCTATAGATATAATAGGGATGGTATAATTGTATGATATCCCTAGAAAATCATAAGTTACATCAAATGATTTCGTCTTAGATAAAAATTCCTTTAAAAGATCACTTGTAATATTTTTTTGAGTAAAATACCATTTTCAATTTGAAATAAATAATTTAAAATTTAAAAAATTTCCAAAATATTATGTAAAGCATTATATTTGAAAATAACTAGGAAAAAATGTAATGTAATATTCAAAGAATTGAGTAGTAATGATAGTGAGAAATTATATTCATCTGGTATAAAACAATGATTCTTTTCACATTTTCAATAAAAGTAAAAAGTATTGAATTCAGAAAATAATAATAATATTACATATTTTTTTAAATCCAGAAATAGGTGAAAATTAATTTTAAAAATCATTATATAATAGTAAAAATATCCTATAAAATATTTTTAGAAAACATGGACATGGAATAAAAAAGATTTTTTACCAAAGAAAAAAATAAAGTCGGATTTCCTTAAAAATATTATTTCAGTCTCTTGAGTACTTAAAGTGAGGAAAATGAAATAAAACATATATTCTACAAAAATAACCAGAGAATAAGAAAATTAATGTTATTATTAAGAGTTAGATCACTAAATTTCATCATGAGAAATTTAATGAAAAACAATCTTGGTAAATAATGAGATTGTATCATAACACCCTTACCACAAGTTTAACTTAATTTGAAAGAAATTTATCCTCCTAGATAATAAATTTATATTTATTATATTATATATTGAATTAATTTAAATAATTTTAATATCATATATTATCCACTTATAACATTTTATCATTTATTTGTTAATAAATCCTTATTAATATCATCACTTCTGGGTGTTAACTGTTTCATTTTTTATGAGAATTTCACTTCTATAGTTTTAGTACTTGTACTTCGATAATAGTTCCATAAAATAAATAATATTAATAATGATTTAAATATAATATATATTTATTATATACATATATATATATTTATATTCATCCATGAAGGATATATATATATATATATAATAAATTACACTGTTCATGGAGATGGTAGGTTGTACGTTTGCATGAAAGCTGTTTTCACTTTTTGTTAAGTGGGTAAAAAGAAAGGTAAATAATAATTAACCTTTAATAAATAATTATCATATCATATATATCATATATATTTATTAAATCTGTCTTTATTTCCATCCATATAAAGCATAAATGAAAAACTAATCACATCTCCTCTTGGAGGTGGTAGTCCACACATACGCACGAGTGACGTTGTGATTTTCAAATGGATAGGAAGGTAACAAGGTAGATATGATATTATAATTACATAAAAATAATTATATAATAAATATAATATATAAACATTAAACAAATCAAAATAACCATCCATGAAATATGGTTATTTAAAATTAATTTTATCACTACGTAGTGGCAGTAGTTCACACATACACACGAGCGATACTTTCACTTTACATTTGATGGAAAAGAGGGTGGATAATGGTAGTTACATAATCATAATAATATTTAAGTATATTTTTGATATATAATTTATTATTTTATGATGAATACCCCAAATTTATATTAGGTAAAAGAAGAAATAAGTTAAAAGAGATCAGGTAGAAAGATTACCTCTTCTTCGATAGGCTTCCTTTAGATCCTTTCTTAAGGACACTTGGAATGGTATTTTAAAAAAAGAACATATAATTCATGGATATGGAATTTTATAAGTTAATTTTTCATGGTTTTTTATATCTAGATTGATCAAATTGGAGTAAATAAGATAAAAGAGGGGTTCCCTTCTATAAGTGGAGGGAGGACACACTTGGAATTTCTTAAAAGATTAAAATATAATAATTACATACTCAAGAAATTTTTTCCAAATGGATATAGGTTAAAATATGGGATAATATGAGTTAAAAAAATAAAAAAAATAGGATTAAAATAAGTTTAGTTGGTAAAATTGCCCTTATCTCTTGGTTTAACCCTCTAGTAAACCCATTTTAACCTTAACCCCAATGACATTTTTTTCTATTTTTCTATCCATTATGAAAAAAATGAAAGTGAACTCTTTATCAAATTTATAAGTAATTATTAGAAATATGGAATCAATTTTATAAACTTTAATTCATAGACGTCATATAATTTAATTTAAAATGAAACCAACAAAACATGATGAAAATTAGTTTTCTAGAAAAATGTTTTATTAAGTATATGATTTTTTATACCAAAATACAACATAAAATTTATTACAATGAATCTTATTGGATTATTAATAATATTAATGATATAATTTTAGTTTTAAATCATTTAAAAAAATTAAACTTTTTAAATTATTGAAACACAAAGACTATTTTCAATAAAAATTATTATTTTTCCTTATTCATTAAAAAATCAATATTTTTAGAAAATTCTCAAAATTTCAATCCAAGATAATTTGAAATGATGATTTAAAAAATTAAGTTAATTTTTTTAAATAAATTTTCTAAAAGTGGAGAAAATTAATTATATTATTTTCTTATAAAAAGAAATAAAATTTTTTTTGAGGGAAAATGTATTTTTGAAGAATATAAAGAATTTACTAAAAACAGAGTAATTATTTATCAATATATTTGATTTTTCTAAAAAATTTATGTATAATTTAAAAAATGTGGTGATTTATATTCATTACTTTAATTTAAATACTTGGTTATAATGGTATATTATATTATAGTTCACTTAGACTTGGGGCTGCGTGTATTGCAAGATATTGAAGAAATTTAATTTATTTGAAGAGAAATATGTCACAAAACTCTACCCCAAAGAGTACCCCTCATGGTATGGAAATTATATAAGGGATATGGTGACTTCCTGAGTCCCACCTCTAGTAGGCCTCGGGTTGGAGACTAGCATCGAGGTTATAATAAGCATATATATGATAGGTATTTCCCTCTAAGAGAAAATAAGGAAGAGGGAGATAAGACATATACACCAATCAAAACCTACTCACATATATATACAAATAAATTCGAAGTAAAAGCATAAAATTTCATATAGTACTAAAAAAACTGAAAAAGAACTACAAGTACCAAAAAGGTAAAGATGATAGTGACCATAAATCCCAAATAGCTAATGCAAACCATGATTTAGTAATATCAAGACTAATGTCTAAACTTCTATAGATGACATAAAAAATATTATATATATACGCAGGGTTAGCATAAAATTATAATCATTAGGATATTCCCTATATCCTCTCGTGAAATAGGTAAAGAAAGCATAATAAAGAATAAGGAACAACTGTGAAACTAACTCATCACCTAAGTAGGTATACTAAGTTCCCAAACTCACTATTGATAAATATCACCAAGTATCACATAAAATTCATAATATAACATAATAATGAAACATCAAGGGTATACTTCTCCTAATTCCCCACTGGTTTTCTTCTCTACCCCAACATCGCACATCCTAAGCCATCTATCTCCAAAATAAGCCAGCTTGAAGACACCAGGGAAAGGCATCACAACATACACCTCGTGCATCACATCACCACATCATCTCATACAAATATCCATATATAGTAACTTATTAGTTTATAAAATACACCATATCTCGTATGATGTGTATCATACATCAGGTATTATACATCAAGCCATCATAACATAAACACTGAGAAAGTATCTCAAGCCATCACAACCTATACATGTCATACATATAATAGTACTTTTGATACTATATCTAGAGATACATGTGTGTGAAATAACCACAATCCATAACATCCCTCTACTAACATATATGGGAAGAATAACTATTGTGCATATCAATATAAGTAACTACAAAGATAAGAGTGTGGGGTCAAAGGGGGTAGTCAGCCATCCATCCTACCACCAAGATGTTGGGGAAAAAACCCTCCCATATTCCACTATGTTTCATTATCCAGAACTGACATGGATAAGGTATTTTATAAAATCATAGAATATAAATGATATAATATATCTCACAACCAAACTATGGGAATAACCTTGTCTTATAATCAACTGCAACTAATGTCGCTCATACTCCCAATAACCACTACTAAGACCAGATATCCTATAAGTACACAAGCATTTAAAAGAGATAAATTAATTTCTTATTTAATTTTTATAATTTCATTCCATAAATTAATTAATTAGACATTAAATTAACCATTAACACTATACCAAATTACATTACATTATTCATTAGAGTAAAGTACATGCCATCTAGAAATAATCTAAACTGAGTCCACTATTTTTCAAGATTAATATCTTTTTAGCATTTACATTCCATAAACACCAAACCCATGGGTTAATTCATTTATTAAAAATTATTAAAGTAAATAAATAATATAGGTACTCTAGGAAAACCATCCAAATATACCACCAAGAGGAAACATGAAACCAAGTACATCCATCTTCCTCTAGCAGTGAGGAGGAATGAAAATAAAATAAGCAACCTGACCATTGGACATTAAATAATTTCATCTAGGAAATCATCCATCTTTATCACATCAATGGGTAATCCCAAATTCAATGTGTATCACCATCTCTAGTGCCATACATGACACCCATATGAATATATGAATGCATCTCTCCATCACAGACATCAACTAATGCCACATCATCTAGGCCTCCTCTCTCTATCACATTAGACATCCTAGGATCAACCATCCCAGGATAATATCACATTCAGGCCTCCCCAACCCATATAAAATCACATAGTAAGATCATATCCATATAATATAATAAAAAAATAATGAAAAAATAATATTCAATAGGGAAATCTATTCCCCCCAAAAAGGCATCTGACCTTTACTCACAAATGAGCTCTCACTTTTCCAAACTCAAGGAACTCAGCCTTCTCAAGAAGATACAAAACTAGGTCCCCAACAATTATATTTTTAAAATAAATAATTTAGATTCCATATTGAATTAACCAATCATTATTCGTAGCTTCCAACTATGGGAAACCTAAGACATCAATATATAACAATCCATCAAAAGTTAAGCATTATCGTAGAATTAAAACTAGTTTCATCAAAATGTGAGAATAAAAATTCTCAATTAATATGATTTTTTTATTTCAAAATTATTAAAAAGAATCATCATACTTCACATTCTTTAAAAATTTCATTATCATGTAATAAATCATTTAATTAAGCATGTTCATTGCATCAATTTTATTATCATAATACTATAAGAAACACTAGATTCAAGCATGAAACTTCTTTAATTATTAATACAATTAATAAATCAATTTATGATTTATATTAATTACAAATTTACATCAAGATAAACATGATAATACATATAATAACAATACATTCTAACAATGACAACATAGATAGCACACTATCAAGAAAATCAAGATGCAAACAATTATCATGATAGAAAGAAACAATATGCGATCACAATCCAATTTATTATTAATCTGGTTAAATATTAATTAGGTTAATTAAATTTACATCCAAAGGGATAAAACATCATGACTTTAATATTTCACATAAATAAAAAGGAGATGAAATGAATTCCATACCTAGAATAAAGAATCTCCATGCGACTCATTGTTCCAAAATAGGGGGGAATACTGGATGAGATCACTATTGGAGAACTCAATCCATCAGTAGAAGGATTCCATGAATCCAAGGGAAAGGTTATAGAATTACCTATAATGAGAGAATGAAACTAGGATGAAACAAATGTAAGGACCATTATTTTCATGTCTATAGATGCATGATGAACACAATTTTCAAATCACAAATATTTAATTCAAATATCATTAAAATCCATTTCCAATGAAGCGTTTACAACCTTGACCATTTTATAAAATCAAGGATATAATTATCCTTGATGAATCAACCTTTGAAGGCCCTTGATTTTCATTACTGAAAGTTCTTCTTATCTATTTTAATGAAACTAGAAGAAATATATACCTAGGTGATTTTACGTAGCCGGAAGCACCATATAGCCAAAAGCCCCACATAGCCATTTTCCCAAGTAGCTGAATTCCCCATGTGGTCAAAATTCCCATGTAGATGAATTTACCATGTAGATGAATTTCCTACATAACCAAATTTACCATATATCTATTTTCCCCATGTATCTAAATTTCCCACATAGTCTAATCACATAACCAATTGATCATGTATATGATCCACATAGGTGATCCAACCATGCAGTTAATTCATGTAGCCAATCCATGTGGTCATTTCACTCACATAGCTGATTTATCCATATAGATGATCCATACACATAGCTGATTCATCCATGTAGCTAATAATTTCACATATCCAATCTGACTATATACCCAATTTCATATATTCGATGGTTCTACATAGCTGATTCGACATGTCGTGAGTCAGGCTATCACCTAAGCTATGAACTACACATTCTCAATGTGAAACTATTCCTAATTCTAGATTTTAGCATCCAAACACATATAGATACACTCTATGCCTCCTTCATGAATAGTGGGATTTGGAAACATGAAAAGGACCAAACTATATGGATCTAATCCCATATATTATATACCTCTTAAAAAATTATCTTCCTTGAGAATCCAAACCCAAATATAGGGAGAAAATGAAAATGTTTCATCCAAACAACCACCCCGCAAGATACCTCTCAAGGATATCACCATATCCGGATCTCAACTACCTCATCAGAGGAAACAAAAAAAAACCAAAAAACATCAATAACAAGCTCCTAAACACTCACTCAATGCTGATACCTCTCAAATTAGAGAAAGGACAAAATAAGAAACAATATGAAACTGTCTCATAATAAAAATCCACAAAACAAAAAATGTTACAATAGAAGAGATAAACATCAAGAAGATCAAGGTACTAGGTTCCCATCTATGACTCAAATTCCTAGGTAATCTCCTCAATTCCACCATGCCACCATAGGAAATAAACCAAGGGAATAGAATTCCCATACAGCACCTTCTCCTGGAGGTCCTGTATCTCTACTGTCCACTCCTCAAAGGTTGTATTACCATCAACATAGATCTAGACCCAATGAATGAAATGAGATTATTCATGAAGATAATAAAATATTTTTGACATGTGAAAAACATCATGTATTATACTCATTTTCAGGGGAAGTTCTATTTGATATTCCAAAACTCTAACACAATCCAACACCTCAAAAGGCCCAACAAACTAGGGAGAAATATTACTCCCACGACCAAACCTTCACTACCCATGACGAGGAGTCACCTTCAAGAACATGAGATCTCAAAAGTAAAACTCTAGAAGTATCCTCCTATGATTGAAATAAAATTTATGATGATCCCGTGCTACCCTCATCCTATTATGAATTACCTTTACCATATCTCTCTAATTCTGTACTAGTTCCATCCCAAGAATTGATGCCTCTCCAACCTCGGTCCATCACAACAGAGTATAGAAAGGTTGGATGTACAAAGATTCAAATAGAACCTTAATAATGATGGAGTGGAAACTATTATTTTAAGAAAACTTTAACAAGGGAAGATGCCCCATCCATGAAACTCCAAAATACAAGACAGAAGAGCACAACATGACTTCAAGGTTCTGGATGGTCTGCTATTTTGGACCATCTATATTCGAATGGAAAGATGTGTTAAGGAACAACATAGATAAAAAATCATGTTGGATATTTATACACACCATTGAGGTAAAATTAGGATCCTTATCATAGATGATCTTCCTTGGGACTCTGTGGAGTCGCACCACCTCCTCCAGATAATGTATTGATAAAAAATCCACTGAGATCAGTTCCCTAATCAATATAAAGTGGGATTATATTGTCTAATGATCCACTATCTCTAATATATCATCATAGACTACTTGAGATCGAGGTAAAATAGTAATGAAATCCATCAAGATGTCCTCCCACTTCCATTGGGGAAAATCTAATGGCTGGAGAAAACTACCAGGAACCAGGTGCTAAGTCTTCACCTTATGGAAGACCAAACATCGAAAAACAAACTTTGAAACTGCATGAATTAACCCAGGCTACCAAAAATGATTTCTCAAAGTTCAATACATATTTTTCATGTTGGGATATACTACCAAAGGTGAACTGTGGAACTCATAGACAACTATCCCACACATTAAAAAAAGAATGAATATCCTTGCCTAGACCAACACCCAGTGCTATCCATCCTCATAGTTACCATCAGGGGAATCACAAAAAAAGGACTCTCCAGAATTCCACATTAGAATCCCCTAGATGGGACTCATACAACTACTGCATAAAATATGACTACACTATCATCTGTAAAAGACAACCTTTTCCTACAACCTCTCCCATTTATAAAAGCATCACAGAGTGTTCTTTCAGCACTCTCCAAGAATCTCTAATTTCATGCACGACATCACTACATGACTTCCTACTCATCACATTGTCTACAACATTTCCATTTCCCAATGTATTAAAAATCTATAATTCCTAATACTACAAGAATTACATGCACCAACATTGATGAAATTTCAAGTCATACAGAAAGAAGACACACCTTAGGCTCTTAGGGTCAGAAAAAACCACAAAATGCTCACTGATGAGGTAATTTCACCACAAATTTAAAGAAAACACAACCACAACTAAATAAAGATCACGAGTGGAATAGTTACACTAATGGGGAAATTAATGATGAGACCAATAAGATTAATTTATTTCTACTACATCATAATATAGACCAAGATAAGACGTGAAACAATATAGAAAACCTCAAACTGAACTTCCTCCATTGGAAAATAAAGGACTAGACCACCGACCAACTTATCCTTCAGATAATTGAAAGCTTCATGACATTGGTTAGTCCACAAGAATTCCTAATCCATCTGGGTGAAGGCTGTCAGTGGAGTTTCAACCTGAGAGAAATTGGTTATGAACCTCATATAATAGCTTACAATACCAAGGAAACTCTACACCTCTACCACTGTCTTAGGGGCTTCACAAGACACAAATGAATCTATCTTCGAAGGATCCATAGATACTCCCTAATGTGACACAACATGTCCCCATAAACACACTTCAAGAGCCCAAAAATGATACTTTGAAAACTTCCTAAATAGATTATAATGATGAAGAACTCCAAAAATAGCACGCAGATGCTCTCTATGATCCTCCTCTGATGTAGAGTTCACAAGGTTTCCATCAATGAAAACCACAATGAACTTATCCTGGAACTCTCTAAACACTATGTTCATCAACCCCATGAAAATGGATAGAGAATTCATCACATTGAATGACATCATAATGAAATTTTAATTCCCATTATGAAAATGAAATGAATTATTTTGAATATCCTTATCCTTTACACACATCTGACGATATCTTGACCAAAAATTGATTTTTGAGAACAAAATTTATCCTTTCAGCTTGTCAAATATATAATTAATCCATGAAAGAGGATAGTGGTTCTTTACTATCACTTGGATCAAGTTATGATAATAGATACAAAACATCAAACTTCCATCAACCTTCTTCATGAACAAAACTTGTGCACCCCAAGGTGATACACTCATCCAAACAAAAATTGCTGCAATAGATCATCAATATATACTCATAAATATTTCAATTTAGAAGGATCTATCCTATACTAATACATAGAGACAGGATACATGCCCAACTATAGATTGATCCTAAATTTGATCTACCATCGAGGGTGTAATGCTAAAACTTACTATGGAAAGATATCAGGGTACTCTCCTACAACCCTAGTAAATAATGAATGCTAAACCTTTGATGAAATCAACATAAACTATGCCATCAAATATGACAAGGATGAAACACGTCTTCGAAACATATAAAGGTCTCAACCTCCAAAAAACACTATTGTCTCTCTATCATCATCATACAACACAACAAAACTATTGAAATAATCCATGATATCCTACACCAAATATAACTAATCCATGTAAAGGATGATTTTATATGGCTGTATTTTTAAACATAAGAAATCTCTCCAAGAGTCGTGTTTCCCCAACACTAGTTCACAATCTCTACAAAATTTATATAAGTCACCTTGATCTCCAACTGGAATAGTCTATGCCAAGGTCACTAGAAGCCTATCTACCTCCATTTTAAAATCATGAAATAAGGTAGGTTATATAAAGGAGTACATCGATCCTTAATCAAAAAAAGAATGAAATCATGTAGAAAATAAGAAAAGGGTACCTTGAAAAACATATCGATCACCTGGAACTGGCAACACTAAAGCAAGAAGCTGACCCTAACCTACCCCATAACCTCATTAAACTTTCTAATAACCACCTCCATAGATGTGTTGTACTCTCTGAGGATAAGAATCATCTCTAGGATATACTCTACATTCCCCATCTCATATTTTTTGATCCCAACACCCTACTATTACTACTTCAGCTGAAACTACCTCAATATAACACCTTGTTCATATTGACTTTTAAGAATGGTTGGACACTCTTTCCACAGAGGACATCAGCTTTAATAAAAAAAAATGCTCCCAATACCTTGGAATAGGTCTCAGATATGCTTCCCTTTGAGAAACGATATGATAAGAGGTGGGACCTACCCATGTATGACCTAAATTTATTCTTTCTAGAAAAATGGGAACCATAGACCATAACTCTTATTCACGAGGAATCAAGAGAACTCCCCTCTCGCAATGATATGGTTCTTGAAAAAGTCCTATCTATAACATATTCTCCCTATAGAACATTGAGATATGTCTTCATCATAAATGGGGTGACCTGATAATGGATCTATGGATGAAATGCCTCCTCCAAATTTCTCACCTTGACCTCCTCATCTAGAAACAATTTTGAAGCATATTGCATAAGGGTCCTGAAATGGATCCCGGACTCTCGCATGTTGGAACTCCCCTATCAAAGGGTAAGAAACTCCAAGAAAGAATCCTCCTTTATGGTCAAAGAAAGGAACTCTACTTAAAATTGGTATTGTAAATTCTCCCATGAGACTGCTGAATCCTTACGATCCCCAAAAAATAAGAACCACTAATGTCTTGATGCTCCATGCATCATCGTCACAGCCAATGAAACACAATGCTCTTTCAAAGCATGGATCAAAATTAAAGCTATATTAACCTCCTCCAACTAGTCCTCTATGAATAAATTTGAAATATAACCCTTATAATTCTATATAATATGACATTGAAACTCTTGGAGTATCCTCCTCTAAGAGTCATCATCGTTTACCTCCAATCAATGGTGATCTACTGACACATCATACTAGAAAACTTTGGCAGGAACATAATAAGGACTCATTCATAAAAAAAGAACAAACTGTTTGAGCTCTTAAACCCAGAACATGGAACACTTAACATTTCTTACTTACTTAATTGTTATATTATTAAGATTTTAACCTATCCCAAGGTCTACCCATTTCAAACACCGGTGCAAAGAAGAATGATTCCTGATCCTTTCCTAGGTCTCTACCCTAGAACCAATATCACTTCATTTATTAGGCTCATTAAACTTAATGGTCCATACATTAGATCACAGGGGACCCTAAATACCCATGTCTCAGCTGGCCTCCCATATTTACATCACTTAATAAATTTATCTAAAACCATTTCCCTACCAACTTAAGAAATCTCACCTATTCCTAACTACAAAATCTATCATATCTCTCAACCTGAACCTTTGATACCACTTTTTCATGACCCCCTCCCCCTAACGAGTACCACTCCTGGGATGAAATTGAGAGAAGGGATATGGTGACTATCTGAGTCCTTCCTCCAGTAGGCCATGACTTGTCTACTAGAACTGAGGGTATAATAAGCATACATATAAGAGGAATTTCCCACTAAGAGGAAATGTGGAAGAAAGAGATAATAAGGATACACCAATCAAAACCTTCTTAGACACACACACACACATAGATATATATATGAAGAAATTCTGAGTGAAATCATGAAATATTATATAGTACTGAAACGACTTAAAAAGTACTACAAGTACCAAAAAGGTAAAGATGAAAATGACCACGAAGCCTAAATAGATCCTACAAAAACATGAGATAGTAATGTCCAGCCTAATCTCCAAACTTTTGTGGTTGACCTAAAAAATAGTTTATATATACATAGGGTGATCATAATAGTATTCTAAATAGGATCCTCCCCATAGCCTCTCATTAAAAATATAATGAAATCATACTAAAGTGAAGTGAGCAATAGTGAAACTAACTCATCACCTAAATAGGTATATTAAGTTCCCATACTTACAACATCTATATCTCACCAAGTTTCTCATAGAAGATAACATATAATATACTAATGAAACATCAAGGATACCCTTCTCCCTCTTCACCATTGGTTTACTGCTCTTCCCCAATGTCACACATCCTAAGCAATCTCTCTCCAAAATAAGCTAGATTAAAGACACCTAGGAAATGCATCACAACATGAACCTCATACATCACATCATCCCATCCACTTATCCATATATAGTAAACAAGTATTTTTTAGAATCCAACACACCCCATATGATGTGTATCATACATCAGGTATTATACCTTAATCCATCACAACCCATACACTGAGTAAGTAATTCAATCCATCACATCCTATAAATTTCATATATATAATAATCCTTTGAATACTATATTCGGAGATACATGTGTGTGAAATAACAATAATACATCACATCCCTCATCACAAATTTATGGGAAAACTAACTCTTGTGCATACCAGCACAAGTAACTACCAAGAGAAGAGAGAGAGACTAGAGGGGGTATTCATCCATAAATCCTCCCACCAATATGTTGGGTACAAAACTCTCCTATAGTCCACTGGGTGTCTGTCTAACAAATCGACATGTGTGGGGAGCATATTAAATCCTAGAATATACATGATATAATATTGTTCACAACCACACCATGATTATAACCTAGTCTTAGAATCAACTTCATCTAATGTCACTCTGACTCTCGAATACCACTACAAAGAACAAATATCCTAAAAGCACACAAGAATTTAAAAGAGACACATTAATTACTTATTTTCTTTTTATCATTTATTTAAATTAATTAAATCCTTGTCCATTAAATTAACTATTAGAACTATTCCACATTACATTAAATTAATCATCAGAGTAAAGTCCATACCCTCCAGGTATAATCCAATTTGAGTCCATGGTTTCTCAAGATTTACATATTTTCATCATTTTCATTCCATCAACACCAACACCATGGGTTAAGTCATTTATTAAACATTATTAACACCAATCCACAATCTAGGTACTTTAGGAAAACCATCCTACGCTACCACTAAGAGTGTAACACCCCGAGATTTTATGAGAAATATTCTTTTTAATTACTTTGATGTCTTGTTTTGTATGCTACACCAAGATTAGCTTGAACTATATGAAATATCATATTATCTTGTATTATACGAAAACACTATTCCTGACTTGTGTTGCATGCAAGAACGACCTTCCTCAATAGCGTCTGTTGTACACAATACCGAGTTTCACTAAACAATAATATATTATGAAGTATATATTATGAATATTATTAACCAAATTTTGAATTTTATAACAATATCATTTATCTTACACATATTCTAGAACATGGTATGAGAAAAAAATAAATTTTTCGGGTAAAATAAGTATTTTTCAAAAAATGCAGTTTTGTCGCCTTTTGATGGCGCACCCACTTTAAATCTTGTTTTTGACACGTTTATAAGCTCAATTTCAAAAAATAAACTTATTAATTACAATACGTATATAAAAATTTACTTTGGATAAATTTTTAATATTTCTCTGTTAACTTTCATATTTTGATGAATAGTAAAAATACTCTAAATTTTAATTAAAAACAACTTTTTTTCATCAAGATAATTTATATGGTTAAATTATAATATTGAATGGTTTTAAAGTATAAATAGAATATATTTTTACCATTTAATATAATTTATGTCATTATCATTAATTTTACATTGAATTCATATGTAAAAACATTTCAATCTTTTGCAATGTTTTAACTTTTAAAACCCGTTTTCTTAACAACGAGATTAATTTTAAATTAATTACTGAAAATTCTGTGTTTTGAATTTTGAAAATGAATTCCATATGTGGATTCAGTGGTTCCAAATTATGTTAATAGGTTACTTTTATTTTTTTTGATATTATGAATAGTAACTATGGTAATTTTTATTTACTACAGTTAAAGGTAAATTAGGTAATTTAGGGTAAACATAATATTATAAAATTACCATAAAACATGTCTTAATATAATTGGATTATTATATTTTGTCATAAAATATACTTGGGTCGAAATTATATCTATTATAACCCCCTTGTATGAGATTAAGACCTTTAATTTATTTTATTTAAATGAAAGTGAAATATGTCTCACTCAAACTTTAATAATTAAATTATTTTTAATATAAGGTTATACAAATATAAATTAGGTTATAAATTATCATTTTAAAGATAAAATGTTTTTATTTATCATGGTAATTTATTCGTAATTTTTAAGAAATATATAATTACCGTAATAGCTTATACATTAATGATGCAGAAATTATTTATTTAGTGAAAAATAAATAATATAGTTTTTATTAAACTAATAATACCCATAAAAGGCCCACAAACCTTCACAAAACTTATTGGTAATGTAAATATAAACCCTAAGCATAAAACGGTAGAATTTTGGACCATTTGGAGCATTATAAAAGTGATTATGACACTTATATTATTTTATTTTAAATGATGTCAAAGTTGTCACCTTAATAATTTAATAAACATAACATTTTAAAAGTTGGGTGTTTTAGAAGATAAATTCGACCAAAAGTATTATTATGAAATATATTAGATTTATATTCATCATAGTATTTTATTTTTAATTTTTATGCAAGAAAATAATTATATTAAATAATTATACAAAAATGATGTAGTAATTATTTTATTAAGATAAATATAAAATAAATGGTTTTAAAATATTAAAATAAATATTATATGAACTAATTAATATTATCCACAAATTTTCTAGATGAATATTACATGTTAGGAACCTATTAAATATTTTGGTTCGAATATATGTTTTTTTTGTATTTTATTTAAATTCAAATAAATGAATAGTGTCAAAATTTACACTATTGGTATTTTATAAAAACAACATATTATTAAATTATTTAAAATTCACAAAAAAATTTAAAAATTAAAAATTGAAAATTATATGGTCTAAAAGATTATAAAGTATCAAATTATGGAAAATTGACAACATATAAGTATGTATTTATTACAATTTAAAATTTAGAATATTATTACCACAAATAAAATTAAATAGATTAAATAAGGATAAATCAAAATGATAAGGTTTAAAATAAACTTAAAACATGTCTAAATTTTATTGGTTGATGATATTAAAACCCTATCTCATCTCACCTTCTAATTGAGTCTTTTTTGGAGGTTTTTAGGTAGGGTTTGAGTTTATTATAAATTAATATTTTAGAAGTTTCTAAAAGTGCCCCTCTCCTCTCTTATAAAAGGGAACCTCCTCCCTCTCCTATTTACAACATTTTGAGCCTTAAAGCTCAAAAAACCCTGTCAATTTCTATTATACACTTCCATATAAACCTAATAGAGGTCCTGGTCTTCTTCAAAGACCAACTTTAGTGCCCTAAGAGGATGTTAAGAAGAGGCACATCGAAGAAGAGGTAATATCCTTTACCAATTCTTTCAAATTTATTTCTTCTTCTACATAATCTTATTTATTTGTTTCAAAGTAATAACATCAGTATCACTCATATACTGATATGTTATTATAAATATGAAACAACCCCATTTAACCTTTTATCCATCCTATGGAAAGCGAAATCACCGCGCGTGCGTACGTACGGAATACCGTCACCACGCCGTGGTGTAATCTATTTTTCCACCGCCACCTTACTTGGATGGGTATAATGGTGGAAATAATAACTATATATGATTATTATAACATGATACTAATTATGAGATATTATATAATCCACTCCAATACCATTCAACAATTATGGGAATGATATCGTCGCTCGTGCGTACGTACGGATTACCGTCTCCATGACACGATGAGATTCATTCTCCATGTTAACCATTCAAGAATGATTATAAAGTATATATAATAAATAATCATGAAAGATATGACATAATAATGATACTTTATTTATGCACATATATGTTTCATTTACTTAATTCCATTCAATTCAATAAGGAAAGGAAAACAACGTTCATGCGTACGTACGACCTACCGTCTCCATAAACGGTGTATTTAATTCAATTTATTGATCTATAATATATATTTATATTCTAAATATATATTATATATAAATCATGTTTTAAATTCTGGAATTATGTAATTCAGGATATAAGTAATAATATCAATAACAACAAGTCCAAACACATATGATAAATGAAATGATTTTACCCAAAATGCTGCTTTAACATGGAATTGACAAAAGAACGGGTAATATAAAGTCATAAGTGAATCATATATGATGTCATAAATATTATTATGGTTCTGTTACAAGTTAATAATATGTTTAAACACACTATATAGGAGTTTCAGACACGTACAGAAGAAATTGGACCTAAGGTAAGGGGTATCTTTTCCAATCTCGTTTCAATCTGAGATTATTTATTCGTAAGTTTTTACTTGGGTTATATTTATCATCCTTTTCAGGGTTTTCTCAAAATGTTTTCATAAAGTGTTTACTATTCTTACATGTATGTTTAAAGTCTTTTTTACCCCTTTCTGACTTTTACTATGTAGTATAGAAGGAATCTTTTTTTTACCATACGAGGTACTTTTTTAATTTCCAGAAAAAGTACAAGGAGAATGTTTTTTTAAACTTATAAGTCATGAACGGATTTTTACAGTTTCATAATGCCTTATTTTCATGAATCTTTCTATACATGATTTCATGATTATTTTCAACAAAATCATTTTATTTTAAAATTACATGGCATTTTGTGAAAAGAATATGATTTTGAAGAAGAAAGGATATTTTCCTCAAGAATTCATTTCAAGTGTTTTATCAAAATTATTTTCCATATAAGATGATATAGGGTTAGGTTTCTATCGCTATTATTAACTTTATTTGATTATGTTATGATGTAATTATTTTTATGAATTCCTTTATCGTATATGAATTATGTTATGATGGCATGATGTTTAAGAATCCCATTTTTATTGCATGGGTTATGCTATGATGTATGATTTATGATTTTGTGAAACACATAAGAATGGTTTCACTACGAGATGGGTGAGACCTATATATCCCTCCAATGAATTGGGTAAAGATTTATATCTCATGAGATGGACATGGATGGAACGAAAAGTAAATCCGGTTCAGTAATACAGGTTTGGAACAGAAAGTAAACCTAGTTCAGTAATGGACTTTGTCCACTATGATGGTCTTGGCAGAAATGACTTGGCTACTATGGAAATCATATCATGTGCTTAATGTTTTCCCACAATTACATGTTTTATCCCCATGCTACTTTATCATGATAAATGTTCCTTTATGTTCTAGGCCTTATGTATTTTCATGTTTTATGCCATTACTTAAGATTTTGATGTTTAGATTTTATGTTCATGTTTTTACGTTCAAATGTTTATGGATTGTTTTATGTTCTCCATGTTTACCCTTACTGAGCATTTGAGCTCACAATTTTTATGTTTTCTTTTTCCCAGGATATAAAGAAAGGTTTTAGGTAAGAAACCAAAAGTGGAAGATCTTTATGGGAGATGTTTAAGATCTTTCACCATGATTAGAAGTTTATGTTCCAAGTTTCCAAAGACACTAAACTATTACGGTCCTTGGGTGTCTATTTTTGTTATGTATTAAGTATTACACAAAATTAATGTAACGTCCATGTATGTAAAGCTTGGGTCTCTATAGTTGGTATCAGAGGAAAGGTTTAGTTATCCTTTGGAAACTAGGATTCGAAATCTTTAGTGAGATCCCTAGAGTTATTTCTAAGGTATGTCTAGGGATTTCCTTAAGGTTAAGAAAAATTATAGGTTATAGTCCTATAATTATGATAACGATCATGAATAAACTTGGATTAAACCTAATATGTTAGAGATTTAAAGTACTCCCCCTGATTATGTTTTTTTTCCTAGTATGATTTTTTCCTCTCACACTATTCTTTTTGGGTTTTAGATAATGGCTGGAACTCGAAGGAACCATGTTAAAGATCAATGCACTGGGCAATGCAATGATTTTCCTTCTGAATAACCAAATGTTATGGGAAATGGAGTGTAAAATCTTATTGCTATACTTACACAAGCTATGAATCATTCTGGACTTCAAAATGAGCAGAGAAGGGAAAAATATTCTTTTGAGTCCTTCATGAGGAAAAATCCACCTTCTTTCAGTGGGTCTTCTGATCCACTTGTTGCTGAACAATGGATCAGTACCATTGAAAAGATATTTTCCATAATTTTCTGTTCAGAACATGAAAAATTCATTTTGGCTGTTTACCATTTAGAAGGTGAAGTAGACCAGTGGTGGACTCTAATTAAGAATATAAGGACCCAAGATGAAATTGAATCCATGGAATGGGACGAGTTCAAGAATATTTTTTTCAATAAGTACTTCCCTCGTATTCTTCAAAAAAAGATGGAAAAGGAGTTCCTTGAGCTTAAGAAAATGTATGATGAATCTGTTGGTATATACGAGGTGAATTTTACAAGGCTTTCAAGGTATGCATCTGGATTTATCATCCAACTTGAAAGTAAAGTTAATAGATTCTTCAATAGCTTAAAACCAAGTCTTCAAAGGGAATTAGCGATAAGATACTTCCATATCTATGAAGAAATTTTGCATTGTTCTATCAAGATAGAACTGGAAGTTGGTGTTACATATCCATCTCATGGTTTTGACAAGAAATTAAAGATGGAGTTCAAGGAAAAATATCAAAACAATGGTGAAAAGAAGATGAATGTTTCGTTACGCTCAAAGTGTGGAAAGAAGCATGGTAGATATTGTCTTAAAGGGGCTAGAAAATGTTTTAAGTGTGGAAAAGAAGGTCATCGAGCAGCTGAGTGTCGAATTAATGGGAAAAAGGTATCTAATGATGTGAATAGAGAAAAGACTATAGAGAACGCACCACCAAAACATCAATGCTACAAGTGCAATGAAATGGGGAATTATGCCAAACAATGCCCTAATCCAAGGGTTAATGATGATCGACATCAACAACCTATTAAGGAAAAGGAAAAAAGGGAAGTCACTTGCGATCACTATTGGTGATTTTGAATATTCCAAAGAAGTGTTGGAATGATTATGTGTATATGTAATGGGATTCCAAAATAGTGTTGTGGAATCTAATTTATAGTATTATGGAATATTGGAATATCTATGTTTTGGTTTTCAATAATTTTATGGTACCATTAACCATGAAAAGTGATTGAAATATTTTTGGAAAGAAGATGATATGCACATAATGAAGGGATATAGAGAAAATAATATGTTTGATAGTATTAATGAGATCATGACTGAAATAAGGACAAAGTTACATCATGGTTTGAGTATATAGAAATTTTGGGATTTTAGTATGTGGAAATAATTAACTTTTGAAAACATTCATGTTTTCACTAAGGTTATATAGTAATTTATATTTCAAGAGAATACATGATTAAGGTATTCACATGTTTGGAATGTGACCAACAAGATATATCTTATGATATATGGGGATAAATGATGGTAATCACATACTTGGTAGATGAAATCTCAAGTAATATTTTTCTTTATACAATGAGATTGGACAGAAGTATTTTTGATAAGACTAAATATTGGAATGAATTAAGAAAGAAATCAGATAGTATTGTTTAAGGATATAACTTTTTGATATTATTTCTGAAATGTTATGATATTACAGTTTTAGAAAAAGGACAACCCGTAGGATGGGCGACAACCTGTCGTGTCAGACAAGGATGTGGGAATCGAACCCAAAATCGAAGTGCAACAGGCCTTTATCGCCTACCACTGGCCAACAGAAAGTCCCTGGTTAGTAGAAATTAGTTTTATTTTATTAAGCGGTATGATAGATGATGTATAAGTCCATTTTTGGAATCATATACAGTTAATCTCACCATTGATGGACTTATGTATATTTAATAACTTTTGCTAACCTTTTGTTCGAGATAGATGTAATGACCCATCATTCTATCACATGATCTACTAACACTTCAAGAATGACAAATTAAACTTCATTTCTTTCAATAAGAGATGAAGTGGAAATTGTTCATGGAATGACCAATGATAATATTTCATTGAAATCAATTAAGTATTTCTCCTTGTGCAAAAATTTATCAACTTTAGGGAAATGATCTTGAAAAACAAAAACGTTGTCCTAGTACCCTCATATCCAATGAATTAGATGGTACCTTAGATCATCACAAATTTATGGCTTTGTGATTTTTGGATTTTTCATAGCCATGTTCTCTAGCACTCTCCATCAGAACTTGATGGTTAGATTTCTCTTCCATATCCATATTTTCCCCTATGTTCTTCTATGTGAAAACCTAGTGATGGGTTAATTTGGGTAACCGTTACGTTTCATACTTTAGTTTTTAAAATTATGTTTTAGTATTCCTTTTTATGATGTGAGTTTCTATGAAATAAACTTTCAAGTAGTAAACCATTTATAACCCCGACAAATTTTGAGGGTGAAATTCATTTTAAGGGGGGTAGAATGTTACACCCTGAGATTTTATGAGAAATATTATTTTTAATTACTTTGATGTCTTGTTTTGTAAGCTACACCAAGATTATCTTTCACTATACACAACACTATATTAGCTTGTATTATATGCAAACACTATTCTTGGCTTGTGTTGCACGCAAGAGTGACCTTCCTCAATAGCGTCTGTTGTACGCAATACCGAGTTTCACTAAATAACAATATATTATGAACTAGCTATTATGAATAGTATTAAACCCATTTTTAATTTTATAACAATATCATTTATCTTACACATATTCTAGAACATGGTATGAGAACAAAATAATTTTTTTGGGTAAAATAAGTATTTTTCAAAAAATTCAGTTTTGCCACCTTTTGATGGATCACCCACTTTAAATATAGTTTTTAACATGTTTATAAGTTCAATTTTATAATATAAACTTATTCATTGAAATAAGTATATAAAAATTTACTTCAGATAAATTTTTAATATTTTTCTGCTATCTTTCATATTTTGATGAATAGTAAAAATGCGCTAAATTTTAATTAATAACAACTTTTTTCATCAAGATAATTTATATAGTTAAATTATAATATTTAATGGTTTTAAATTATAAATATAATATATTTTTACCATTTAATATAATTTATGTCATTATCATTAATTTTACATTGAATTCATAGGTAAAAACATTTCAATCTTTTGCAATGTTTTAACTTTTAAAACCCATTTTCTTAACAACGGTATTAATTTTAAATTAATTACTACAAATTATGTGTTTTGAATTTTGAAAAATGGATTCCATATTTGGATTAAGTGGGTCCAAATTATGTTAATATGTTACTTTTAGTTTTTTTGATATTATGAATAGAAACTTTGGTAATTTTTATTTATTGCAGTTAAAGGTAAATTAAGTAATTAAGGGTAAAAATAATATTATAAAATTACTCTTAACACTTGTTTTAATATAATTTGATGATTATATTTTGTCCTAAAATATACTTGCGTAGAAATGACATATATTAGAAACCCCTTGTATGTGATTAAGACCTTTAATTTATTTTATTTAAATGAAAGTGAAATATGTCTCACTCAAACTTTAATAATTAAATTATTTTTAATATTTGGTTATATATAATATAAATTCGGTTATAAATACTCATTTGAAAGCTAAAATATTTTTCTTTATCATTGTAATTTATTCGTAATTTTTAAGAAATATATAATTACCTTAATAGCTTATACATTAATGATGCAAAAATTGTTTATTTAGTGAAAAATCAATAATATAGTTTTTATTAAACTAATAATACTCATAAAATGCCCAAAAACCTGAACAAAACATATTAGTCGTGTACATATAAACCGTAATCATCCAAAACTCGAATTGTTGACCATATGGAGCATTATAAAAGCAATTATGACACTTATATTATTTTATTTTAAATGATGTCAAACTTGTCACCTTCATAATTTAATAAACATAAAATTTTAAAAGTTGGGTGTTTTAGAAGATAAATTCGACCAAAAGTATTATTATGAAATATATTAGATTTATATTCATCATAGTATTTTATTTTTAATTTTTATTCAAAAAATAAATATATTAAATAATTGTACAAAAATGTTGTAGTAATTATTTTATTAAGAGAAATATCAAATAAATGGTTCTAAAATATTAAAATAAATATTATATGAACTAATTTTTAATTTCTTGGATTTTATATGTATTAGTTTTAAATATTATATTGAATTATTTCGAGACTGGGTGCGAAAACAGCACATCATTCCGAGGCCCAGTGAGCCCGGAATGGTGGTTTGTACTTTTTTTTTACGATAAGTGAGTCGACACTTGTGTGTGGTAGTGGCAGTTTCCAAACAGATGTCCGAATTAAAAATCTGAGGGCACTATTGCGTCTAAGGCGATGAATTTAGCTAATAATGATCCTAACCTCGACCGACGTGGGTCGAGGTAAAAATTTAATTTTTCAGACATTTTAAGAAAAGTAAAAATAAAATAAATTCGCAAGTTTATTTTGTTTATTTTATGGAAACATCTGCTGCAGCGCGATGATGGGGAAGCTTCGTCATTCATTAATATCATTTCATAATGACTTAGAAACAGCAATGCTGACTCACTAATGCCGCAGTGTGATGTGATGTCAAATAACTTTCCCTTTTTTATTTAGGATTATCTATTTTTGCTCGTTGGCGATGATTGAGAAAAATCTTTGGAGAATCCGCGGAGCGTTGGAGTAAATTCTCAGCGAAGAACGATGATGGATCAAAGCTGTGAATCATGGCGCCAACAAAGTTGAAGGATCTCACTGACGATGGTAGCATGACTCTTTCATCAATGATCGATCCTTCCTTGAAGGTCTGGGTTTTTATTTCAAATCTTCTTTCCCCGTTTTTGATTTTAAACGATGAACGTGGATCAACCATGAACAAGTTGATCTGTGAATTCGTACGTTCTTGCAGGAGGGTTTTATTTGGGATGATTCTGGGATTTGATCCATGTTGATTTTTGTTGTTGATTTCTTCTCCGTTTATGCCTACTAACGGGAGTGGGTCAACGCCGTGACGAACGATGGTGGAGGTTCGTTCCTCGATTTGTTTTATTGGATTTCTCCCCTTTTTCCTTTCTCCATACATTCTTCATGTTCTTCACGGGGTGAAGAATAAAAGATCTTTGTGCATCCATTTTGCGACGCAGCGATCCCAAATTGAAGAATCTACACCCCAACGACCTTGAGGATGTGCGATGATGATAGCGGACGATGAGTCAGACTGGATCTGGATGGGCCATTCTTTGAGCGTTCTTCGCGCGGATGGATCGTTGCATGTTTTTGGAGCCTATTGGAGGTCCAAAAACAATGGAATCAGCTTCATGGTGCCGGGGTGACCAAAACCTAGGAGTTTTGTGGCGATCAGATGACCGGATCGATGAAAAGAGCATAACCGGAGGTGCGATGGCGAAGGTCCGCATTTCTGGAAATTTCCAGAATACACGGCGTGTACTTCTGAAGAACATGTCGTGCAGTACTGGTGGTGGTGGAAAGGGTTTTGGGGGTCAGAGAGGAATCACACAGCGTGTGATCTAGTTCACAAGGCATGTTATACTTTCCCCAAATCTCAGCGTGTATTTTGGGAAGTACACAGACACAGGTTGGACTACACGGCTTCAGGTGACACTGCATGTACAACATGGAAGAGGCAGCTATGCGGAACTCGGCATGCATCTAGGGGGTACATGGACACGGGATAGAGTACCCGACAGTGTACTCAATCACACAGCCAAGCGAGGCCAGTAACGCGGGCCACCCCGTGTACCGATTACACAGGTTGGAGTACATGGGTTGATGACCGTGTAAGGGGACATAGACAGCATACACAGAGACAACCCCAGTCACATGGACAGAGCGTGTACACCGTACTACACACCGTGCACTAAGTTTTCTACACGACCAACCTTACAACATGGGCCATTGTACACAGGTAGTACCCAGGGTTAGACAACACGACGTGTAACTTTTCTACACGCCGTGTACTTTTTGGAAAACATCATGGTCCTCTTGTTCACCGCATCTTGGACATCTTTCGTTTGGGTTAGTTTCCCTTATTCTCATTCCCCTGAAGGTCAAGCATTGTTTCCTTTTACAGGAGTATGATCCCTTCAGTAGGACTTTCTATGATAGAGTCAGGCATCAATCCGAGAGGCCTGAATCGAGACCCTCTATCCATTCTTGACCCTAGGTAGAGTCTGACATCGACGTGACCAACTCCACTGGGTATCAATCCTGTAACCAGTAGGTGAATTCTAGATGAGTCATAGTATCTTCCATGGCCTTGGCAGTGATCCTCATCTGTGTATCGCGATCTTTCCCACTTAGGATTGTGTCTCCTGTAATGAGTGCATCTATCTACTGTAACCTTCTCACTCAGAAGTGTGTCTCCCATAATGAGTGTAACTACCTCTTGTGAAGATTACCGATGAATAGTAATTCTCAAACAGATGTCATCAGAGCTATAAGACTCATGGAGTGTGTTCTCCCAGAACGAGTGCTTCGTGGAATCTTCTAAATGAACCCCTAGCTGGGGGTATGCGGTTGTGTGACTTGTCTCTAAACTAGGGGTCTCAGTTTTGAGTATATCTGGTTTATGATATACGTTCTGTAGACATATACTATGTATAGCTACCTGTACCTTTACTTTGTGTACTGGTTTGGGGTTTTTGGGCTCCTCTACTGAGTATTGTTATACCTACCCCTGCACGGGATTTTCCTGCATGTGTCGTGTCTTGTGCAGATGAGCAGCCTCTTGACAGAGTCCAGGGTGGACCAGGATTGGACTAAGCTTTATGAGTTCCCTATAGGCCGAGGCATTCCTATGAATACGAGCGGCAGTCCCAGTACCTTTTGTGTTTACAGGTTAGACTTTGCAGTTTTCTGACTTTTGTTTTGGTGGGCTTGTATTCTGGCCCAGTTTACTTTCAGCATTTTACCTTCCGTTGTACTCTGTTGGTTGGGTTTAGTTGTATGTATTCATTTTGTTCCTTAGAGTTTTTATATTTCATCATTTGTGGGCTTAGAGATGTGTGCGTGTGTACATGTACTTAGGCAATGCCTCCCATGTTTAGTAATATGCCTACTCGGTGCTAGTTACCAGCCCCTGGCCTATTGGAGGCGGTATTGGGGAGTAACGGCGTGGGCCCCACTGGGACGGTCGTGACAAAGTGGTATCAGAGTTGGTCGGTTCTACCTTAGGACCAAGAGTCTGTGATATTGATTTGGGGAAACAGTGCTAAGTGTTTCGAGTTTGGATTTCAGGCCAGAAACTCCAGTGTTGGTGCGGTGGCCGACGTATCCATACACCAGGACTTTGATAACCAGATTTTCGACTCGGTACATGAAGAAACTGGTTGTGGGGAAATAAAAGAATGGTACATGCATCATATAGGAATGGGTTGTGTTTTTTGTATCCTTTGTGTTAGCTATCTAGATATACTAATTAACCATGGTACATATTGTTTCATTATAGGATACCTCCATGATGCATACCCACTAGGATTCAGCAGCGTGATCACGAGGATGACCCCCTTAGTGACGAGGCCTCGATATAGGGACCAGTCCCCCAGGAATTACCACCAGGTGGTGAACTTTCTATTCCACCACTAGTGGAGCAGCCCTTGGTACCTACGGTACCGACCGATGAGGATCATAGGATTAGTGTGCTCCATGAGTTCCAGAGACAGAGACCCCTCAAGTTCCGAGGCGAGCCATATCCTCAGGCTTCTGAGGATTGACTTGAGGTGGTGACCAGTGTTTTCCATCTAGTGAGGACACCATCAGACCAGATGGTGATCCTAGGAGCAAGCCTTCTTCAGGGTTCGACTAGACGATGGTGGAGTCTGACCACACAGACTCATGATGAGGAGACTCTTTCATGGATGGAGTTTGAGAGATTCTTCAGGGAAGAGTTCTCTATGGTTACGCTAAGAGAAGTACGCATCTAGGAGCTTCTCCAGCTCCAGCAGGGCTGTATGACAGTATTTGACTATTCATCGAGGTTCACCAACCTCGCCTGGTACTCGATGGATATAGTCAGGGATTAGTAATTCAGAGATCAGATTTTTGTGCGAGGTCTAAGAAGAGACATCCGAGATAGTTTCGTTCATCTATGAATATCGACTTATGTTGGAGTGCTCGAGTGATCCTTGGTGATTGAGAGATTCTTGGCGGAGCAGATACAACCGATGATGGGCAGTAGCAAGCAGACAGGTACGGAGACCCCGGCAGTAGGAAGCTGACGTCAGGCTTAGGGATCTAGACGTGGGAAGCATCATAGGAGGACCTAGGACAGAGGATCGATAGTCCAAGGCTCTCAGGTTGGATCCAGTCAGCCTAGGGAGAAGCAATTTTATGCATGTGATGGTAGGGGACATCTCGCTAGAGATTGTCTGACCCATCGAGCTGTTGATAGGGAAGCGGTGGATGGACCACCGAGGCAGAGGCAAAGAGTAGAGTAGACAGACCTGCTAGGTGGCGGACATGGAATAGGAGTAGGGATAGATGCAGGTGGTGGAAGACTCTTTGACTTACTTCCACCACCACCCCTAGGAGGTCCGCACCAGGTTTAGGGAGCTGGGGGATAGGGTCAGGGACAGCTGCATGCGGTCGAGGAATATGACCCAGGGGTTCCAGGGATTATTCAAGGTATGATTTTTGTCTTTTCTACCTTAGTTTCCATACTTACAGACATAGGTTTCAGTCATTCCTTCATAGCCACGTGTCTTGGGTGAAACCTAGAGATTCTGGTAGAACCGTTGACTCAATCCTTTCGCTTGGATACACCTACGGGAGGAGACTCCATGATCACGCACCTTTGTAGGCAGTGTGATATTACACTTGGAGGTGAGAGTTTCAGTTGTAACCTCTTGGTGGTAGCATTGAGCCCTTACAACTTCATTCTCGGTATGGATTGGTTATCTTTGGTTCATGCCCAGGTTGACTGTTTTAGGCGAAGAGTGCGGTGTGTCCGCCGTGATGGAATGAGGTTTTCCTTTGTCGAAGAACGGGAAACCCATGCAATGCAAAATGACTTATGCATAGGAGGGTGCATCCAATCGCTCATGAGTTGGATAGCCTTGCCCTCAGAGAAGTGGATGTTGTGAGCTCCCAATTCCCAACAGTTGTGGAAGAGTATGCAGACGTCTTTCCTGAAGATGTACTTGGATTACCTCCCCACCAAGAAATCGACTTCTGCATCGACTTACACCCTGGGACGACACCGATTTTCTCATTAGCATATCGGATGGCTCCTACAGAGCTTCGCGAGTTGAGGGTGCAATTGGAGGATTTGCAAAGCAAGGATTTCTTGAGACCCAGTGCTTCACCCTAGGCGGACCCAGTCTTGTTTGCCAAGAAGGACGACGGGAGTCTGAGGTTGTGCGTGGATTACCGGCACCTAAACCAGGTGATAGTGAAGAACAAGTATCCACAATTGAGAATCAATGACCTCTTCGATCAGCTGAGAGGGGCACAATGGTTCTTGAAGGTTGACCTTCGATCAGGCTATCACCAGTTATGAGTACAAGAAGAGGATATACCAAAGACAACTTTCAGATGCTTCTATGGTCACTATGAGTACTTGGTGATGCCTTTCGGCATGACGAATGCCCCTGCAGTGTTCATGGGACTGATGAATTGGATTTTCCATCTGTACTTGGACCGGTTCGTAGTGGTCTTCATCAACAAAATCCTTGTGTACTCAGCATCAGAAGAGGAGCATGTGATACACCTGCGGATGGTTCTAGACATACTTTGAGATCACCAGCTTTATGGGAAGCTCTCAAAGTTCCAATTCTAGATTCAGGAGGTCCACTTTCTGGGACATGTCATCTCAACAGATGGAGTAGCTGTAGACCCAGCCAAGGTGGAAGATGTGTTAGCATGGGAGCCACCTCAGAGCGTGACAGAGGTGCGGAGCTTCCTTGGATTGGCAGGATATTACCAGAGATTCATTCCTGACTTCTCCTGGATATCAGCACCGATGACAGCCTTGACCAGGAAGGGGAAACCATTTTTATGTACGGAGAAGTGCCAGCGGGATTTCGAGTAGTTGATACAGAGTTTGATAGGTGCCCTAGTCTTGAGATTACCGGAGGATGGTGTCAAGTACATAGTTTTCTATGACGCATCAGAGACCAGGCTCAGTTGTGTCCTGATGCAGAGGTAGGCATTTATTACTTATGGTTCGTGCCAGCTTAGGCCACATGAGAAGAACTATGTGAACCATGATCTCTAGTTGGATGCGGTAGTCTTCACATTGAAGATGTGGCTACTCTACCTTATGAGTGAGCAATTTATCATCTACTCTAACCACAAGATCCTCAGGTACATATTTTTGCAGAAAGATCTGAATCTGAGGTAGAGGAGTTGGCTAAAATTCCTCCAGGATTATTATTTCGAGATCATTTATACTCCTGGGAAGGGGGAAAAGGTGGAAGATGCTCTTAGAATAATGTCGAGCTCACAGCTGTTGAGTGAGGTGACACAACAATTAGCCGTGTTGCTGTTATAATTCGTGGACGGAGAAGATGCAGCCTACCTACAGTCGATGGTTGTCTCCCCTCCACTCTTACAACGGGTTAGGGAGGTTCAACTAGGAGATGTCTACTGTGTGGATTTACGTGCTCAGTTATCCACAAGACATGCTCCTGATGGATATTCACAAGGTGGGGAGCACACACTTTTTTTTAGAGGATGCACTTTTGTACCGGTGGCATTGCAGGAGGAGGTCCTGAGAGAGTTTCATACATCCCCCTTGGTGGTACATCCTGGAGTGGAAAAGATGTACCTGGATCTCCGACGACAGTTCTGGTGGTCAGGCATGAATAAGGCAGTAGAAAAGTTCATTTCTCGATGCCTTACATGCCAACAAGTGAAGGATGAGCTCCAGGTTCCAGCGGGATTAGATCACCCCCGGAAGTTACAAAGTGGAAGTGGGATGAAATATCGTTGGACTTCGTAATAGGATTACCACAGACGTCCAAAGGGCATGATTTCATCTGGGTGATCGTTGAACGAATCACCAAGTCGGCTCACTTCCTAGCTATCAGGGAGCAGATTTTCGAAGAGAGCTTGGGATGCCTCTACGTGTAGGAGATAGTTCGGATTCATGGATTCACCTCGAAAATAGTCTGAGACTGAGATTTAAATTTAATATCCTGGCTGTGGAAGGGATTATAAGAGGCTTTTGGGACTCAACTACACTTGAGCACAATATTTCATCCCCAGAAAGATGGTCGGATGGAGAGGACCATTCAGGTTCTCGAGGATATGTTGCGAGCCTATGTCTTGGACTTTGGTCGTAGTTAGGAGGACCACCTACGACTGGTGGAGTTTGTAAACAACAATAGATACCACTCAACCATTGGTATGGCACCATTCGAGGCCTTTTTTGGGAGACCCTGCTGGTCACCGCTTTTCTAGACCGACCCCTGAGAGTCAGAACTCATGGGTCCAGAGTTGGTGCGAGATACCATCGAGAAGTTGCAGGTCATTCGGAAGAGGATGAAGACTGCACAGATTCGGCAGAAGTCTTATGCTGACAGACGACAGAGACCTCTGGAGTTTGAAGAGGGATACCATGTCTTTCTTCAGGTCTCACCTCGACGAGGGTTACAGAGATTTGGACAGGGCGACAAGCTATCTCCAAGGTTCATCGGACCTTTCTAGATACTATGTAGAGTTGGCGAAGTGGCATACCACCTAGCTCTAACGCCACAGTTGCATCAGGTACATTATGTCTTCCACGTGTTGCAGCTGAGGAGGTATGTGCATGATCCATCGCACGTCATCGACTGGGGTGAGATGGACATTGATGATGGAGTGACCTTTACTGAGTACCCGGTGGAGATCGAGGATCCACAGGAGAGGATCCTTCGTGGGATAACAATTCCCTTTGTGTGCATCCAGTGGAAGCACATGAATCTTCAGGAGAGAACATGGGAGTGGGAGGCCTAGATCCGTGCCTAGTACCCACATCTTTTTGAGTAGCCTTTGTTTCGGCTTTTCGGGGACGTAAAGCCCCAAGGAGGGAGAATGTAATGTCTCAGATTTTTTGTGTATTATTTTTAAATATTATATGGAATTATTTTGAGACTGGGTGAAAAAACGGAACATAATTTTGAGGCCTAGTGATCCCAAAATGGTGGTTTGAACTTTTTTTAAGATAAGTGAGTCGACACTTGTGCGCGGTAGTGGAAGTTTCTAAATCGATGCCCGAATTAAAAATATGAGGGCACCATTGTGTTCGGGGTGAATACTTTACCTAAGAGTGTGCCTAACCTCGACCAGTGCGGGTCGAGGAAAAAATTTAATTTTTCAGACATTTTAAGTAAAGTAAAAATAAAATAAATTCACAAGTTTATTTTATTTCTTTTATGGAAACATCCGCCGCAATGTGGTGACGGGGAAACTGTTTCATTCATTAATGTCATGTCATAATTACTCAAAAAGAAAAACAATTCTGATTCATTAATTCCACAACGTGATGGGATATCAAATACCTTTCCCTTTTTATTTAGGATAATCTATTTTTGCTCGTTGGCGATGATTGAGAAAAATCTCTAGAGAATCCGCGGAGTGTTGGAGTAAATTCTCAGTGACGAATGACGAAGGATCGAAGATGCAAATTGTGGCTCCAACGAAGTTGAAGGATCTCAATGATGACATCAGCACGACTCTTTTGTCAATGATAGATCCTTCCTTAATGTTAGGGGTTGTTATTTCAAATCTCCTTTCCCCGTTTTTGATTTTAAACGATGAACGTGGATCAACCACGAACAAGTTGATCCGCGTATTCGTACATTCTTGTGGGAGGGTTTTATTTGGTATGATTCATGGATTTGATCCATGTTGACTATTTTTGTTGATTTTTTCTCCATTTAAGCCTACTAACGGGAGCGAGTCAATGCCATGACGAACGATGACAGAGGTTCATTCCTCGATTTGTTTTATTGGATTTCTCACCTTTTTCCTTTCTCCATACGTTCTTCGTGTTCTTAATGGGGTGAAAAATAATGGATATTTGTGCATCCATTTTGTGACACAATGATCCAAAATTGAAGGATCGACACCCCAATGACCTTGCGGAGGTGCGATGATGATAGCAGATGACGAATCAGACTGGATCGGGAAGGGCCGTTCTTCGAGCGTTCTTCACGCGGATGGATCGTTGCATGTTTTCGAAGCCTATCGGAGGTCCGAAAATAACGGAATTGGCTTCGTGGTGCCGGGGAAACCAAAACCTGGGAGTTTCGTGGAAATCGGACAACCAGATCGACGAATGGAGAATCACCGGAGGCACGATGGTGGAGGTCCGCATTTTTGGAAATTTCCAGAATACACGGCGTGTACTTTCGAAGAACATGCCATGTAGTACTGGCGGAGACGACTAGGGTTTCAGGGATCAGATAGGAATCAAACGGTGTTTGAACTTGGTCACACGGCATGTTATAATTTCCCCGAAGCTTGGTGTGAATTTTGTGGAGTACACGGACATGGGTTGGACTAAACGGCTTCAGACGACACGACATGTACAGCATGACAGAGGCGGCTACGCGGAACTTGGCATGTATCTAGGGGGTACACGGACACAGGATGAAGTACATGACCATGTACTCCATCACACGGCTAGGAGAGGCCAGTAACGTGGGCCACCCCGTGTACCTCTTACATGGGTTGGAGTACACGGGTTGATGACCGTGTACGGGGACATGGCCAGTGTACACGGAGCCAACCCCAGTCACTCAGACATGGAATGTACACTGTACTACACGCCATGTACTAAGTTTTCTACATGACCAGCCTTAATACACATGCCATTGTACACGGGCAGTACCTGGGGTCAGACAACATGGCGTGTAACTTTTCTACACGCCGTGTACTTTTTAGAAAACGACATGGTCCTCTTTTTCATCGCATCTTGGAAATCATTCATTTGGGTTAGTGCCCCTTCTTCTCATTCCCCTAAAGGTCAGGAATCATTTCCTTTTACAGAAGTATGATCCCTTCAACAGGACTTTCTGTGATAGAGTCAAGCATCCATCCGAGAGGCCCAGATTGAGATCCTATATACATTTTGACCCCAGGTAGAGTCCGACATCGATGTGACCAACACCACAGGGCATCAATACTCTACCTAGAAGGTGAATTCCAGACGAGTCGTGGTATCTGCCATGGCCCTGGCAGTGATCCTCATCTGTGTATCATGATCTTTTCCACTTAGGAGTGTGTCTCCCATAATGAGTGCATCTATCTACTGTAACCTTCTCACTCAGGTGTGTGTCTCCCTTAATGAGTGTAACTACCTCTCACGATTCTTCCCAACGAACAATAATTCTTGGAAAGACGTCATGAGAGCTATAAGACTCGTGGAGTGTGTTATCCTAGAATGAGTGCTTTGTGGAATCTTCTAACTGAACCCCTAGCTCGGGGTATGTGGTTGTGTGACTTGTCTCTAGACTACGGGTCTGGGTTTTGAGTATATCTGGTGTGTGCTATATGTTCTGTCGACATATACTGTGCATAGATAACTGTACCTTTACTTTTTGTACTACTTTTTGTTTTTCAGGGTCCTCTACTGAGTATTGTTATACTCACCCCTGCACGGGCTTTGCCCAAACGTGTCGTGTCTTGTGCAGATGAGCAACCTTTTGACTGAGTCCAGGGCGGACCAGGACATGACCAAGATTTCTGAGTTCCCTACAGGATGAGGCGTTACTACGACTACGAGCGACAATCCCATTACATTTTGTGTTTATAGGTTTTACCTTGCAGTTTTCATACTTTTTTTTGGTGGGCTTGAATTTTGGCCCAGTTTACTTTCAGTATTTTACCTTCCGTTGTACTCTGTTGGTTCAGTTTAGTTGTATGCATGCATTTTGTCCCTTAGTTTTTTTACATTTCAGCATTTTTGGGCTTGGATATGTGTGAATGTGTACAGTTACTTAGGTAATTCCTCCGATGTTTAGTAATATTCCTACTCGGTGCAAGTCACCAGCCCCTGGCCTATTGGAGATGTGCTTGGGGAGTCATGACGTGGGCCCCATTGGGACGGGTGGTGAAAAAATTAATATGCTCCACAAATTTTCTAGATTAATATGACATGTTAGGAACCTATTAAATATTTTGGTTCGAATATATTCTCTCTGTGTATTTTATTTAAATTCAAATAAATGAATAGTGTCAAAATTACACTATTGGTATTTTATAAAAATAACATATTATTAAATTATTTAAAAATCACAAAATTATTTAAAAATTACAAATTGAAAGTTATATGATATACAAGGTTATAAAGTATCAAATTAGGGGAAATTTACAACATATAAGAATGTATTTATTACAATTTAAAATTTAGAATATTATTACCACAAATAAAATTAAATAGATTAAATAAGGATAAATCAAAATGATAAGGTTTAAAATAAACGTAAAACATGTATAAATTTTATTAGATGATGAGATTACAACCCTATCTCATCGCATATTCTAATTGAGTCATTTTTGAAGGTTTTTAGGTAGGATTTGAGTTTATTATAAATTAATATTTTAGAGGTTTCCAAAAGTGGCCCTCTTCTCTCTTATAAAAGGGCGCCTCCTCCCTCTCATCTTTACAACATTTTGAGCCTTAAAACTCGTCCAAAACATGTCCATTTATCTTTTACACTTCCCTATAAACCTACTATAGGTCTTGGTCTTCTTCAAAGACCAACTTTAGTTCCCTAAGAGGAGGTTAAGAAGAGGCGCGTCGAAGAAGAGGTAATATGCTTTACCGATTCTTTCAAATTTATTTCTTCTTCTACATCCTCTTATTTATTTATTTCAAAGTAATAACATTAGTATCACTAATATACTGATATATTATTATAAATATGAAACAAAACCATTTCACCTTCTATCCATCCTATGGAAAATGAAATCACCACGCGTGCGTACTTACGGAATACCGTCTCCACGCCATGGTGTAATATGTTTTTCCACCACCACCTTACTTGGATGGGTATAATGGTTGAAATAATAACTATATATTATTATTATAAAATGATTACTAATTCTGAGATATTATATAATCCACTACAATACCATTCAACAATTATGGGAAATATATTGTCGCTCTTGCGTACGTACATATTACCGTCTCCATGACGCAATGAGATTCATTCTCCATGTTAACCATTAAAGAATGATTATAAAGTATATATAATAAATAATCATTAAAGATATGAAATAATAATGATACTGGATTTATGCACATATATGTTTCATTTACTTAATTCCATTCAATTCAATAAGGAAATGAAAACAGTGTTCATGCGTACGTACGACCTACCGTCTCCATGAACGGTGTATTTCATTCCATTTATCGATATATCATATATATTTATATGCTGAATATATATTATATATAAATCATGGTTTAAATTATGGAATTAATTTAATTAGGATATAAGTAATAATATCAAGAACAACAAGTCCAAACACGTATGATAAATGAAACAATTTTACCCAAAATGCCACTTTAACATGGAATTGACAAAAGAACAGGTAATATAAAGTCATAAGTGAATCATATATGATATAATAAATATTATTATGGTTATTTTACATGTTAATAATATGTTTAAACCCACTATATAAGAGTTTTGGACACGTACAGAATAAATTGGACCTAAGGTAAGGGGTAACTTTTCCAATATCGTTTCTATCCGAGATTGTTTATTCGTAAGTTTTTACTGGGGTTATATTTATCATCCATGTCAGTGTTTTCTCAAAATGTTTTCATAAAGTGTTTAATATTCTTACATGTATGTTTAAATTCATGTTTACCCCTTTTTACTTTTACTATGTAGTATGGAAGGAATCTTTCTTTTGTTTACCATACGAGGTACTTTCCGACTTTTCAGAAAAAGTACAAGGAGAATGTTTTTTAACTTATATGTCATGAACAAATTTTTATGGTTTCATAACGCCTTATTTTCATGAATATTTCTCTACATTATTTCATTATTATTTTCAACAAAATCCTTTTCTTCTAAAATTACATGGCATTTTGTGAAAAGAATATGATTTTGAAGAAAAAAGGATATTTTCCTCAAGAATTCATTTCAAGTGTTTTATCAAAATTATTTTCCATCCAAGATGATATAGGGTTAGGTTTATATCCCTATTATTAGATTGATTTGATTATGTTATTATGGAATTATTTTTATGAAGTCCTTTATCTTATATGGATTATGTTATGATGGCATGATGTCTAAGAATCCCATTTTTATTACATGAGTTATGCTATGATGTATGATTTATGATTTTGTGGCACACATAATAATGGTTTCACTATGAGATGGGTGGGACCTATATCTCCCTCCAATTAATTGGGTAAATATTTATATCTTATGAGATATACATGGATGGAACTGAAAGTAAATTCAGTTCAGTAATACAGGACTGGAACGACAAGTAAACCCAATTCAGTAATAGACTTTGTCCACTATGATGGTCTTGGCAGCAATGCCTTGGCTAATATGGAAATAATATCATGTGCTTAATGGTTATCCACAATTAAATATTTTATCCCCATGCTACTTTATCATGATAAATGTTCCTTTATGTTCTATGCCTTATGTACTTCCATGTTTTATGTCATTACTCAAGATTTTGATGTTTAGATTTTATGTTCATGTTTTTACGATCAAATGTTTATGGATTGTTTTATGTTCTCCATGTTTACCCTTACTGAGCATTTGAGCTCATCCTTTTTATGTTTTCTTTTCCATAGGATTTAAAGAAAGGTTTTAGGTAAGAAAACAAAAGTGGAAGATGTTTATGGGAGATGTTGAAGATCTTTCACCATGATTAGAAGATTATGTTCTGAGTTTCCAAAGACACCAAACCATTACAGTCCTTGGGTTTCTGTTTTTATTATGTATTAAGTATTCTAAAAAAGTAATGTAACATCCATGTATGTCAAGATTGAATCTCTACAAAGAGGAAACATGAAACCAAGAACATTTAGCTGCGTTAATAATTAGGGGAAAGAATAAAGATAAAACAAGAAACCTGGCCATCAACCATTAAAAAAATTCATTTAAGCAATAATCCAACTTTATCACATAAATGGGTAAGACCAACTTCAACCCATTCCATAATCTCTAGTGCCATCCCTGACAACCATATACATATCCTGATGCATCTTGCCATCATAGGAATCAACTAATACCACATAATCTTGGCCTCTCCACCCTATCACATCATCCATCCCAGTATTAGCCATCCTAGGATCATATCACATATAATAATCCCCACCCTATATCACATTGCATAGAAAATCTCACATCCGGATCACATCACAAAAGTATCAAGAAATAAGAAAGCATATCCAATAGGGTAATCAAGGCCCTAAAAATAAAGAATCTAACCTTCACACAAAAAATTAGCTCTCAAAACTCCAAACCCACGACACTCAAACTTCTCAAGAATATGTTGAACTCAAGCTCTAACAATAATATTTATCAAATAACCATTTTTTATTCCATATTGAATTAACCAATTCATTATTCATAGGTTCCAACTATGGGAAACCTAAGGCATCAATCTATAATAAGCTATCAAAAGTTAAACATGATCTTAGCAGTAAAAAGTTTCATCAAACTGCGATAACAACCATTCACAATTAGTATTCATTTTTTATTTCAATATTTTTAACAAGAATTTTAATGATTTATATTATTTAATAAGTCAATTATCAAGGAATTAATCAATTAATTAAGCATGTTCATTGCATCAATTTGATTATCATCAAATTATAAGAAAAACTAGATTCAAACATGACTATTATTTAATTATTAATATAATTAATAAATTAATTCCAAATTTACATTCTTTAAAAATTTTCATCAAGAAAAACATGATAATCCATAGAATACCATAGATAGCACACTATCTAGAAAATCAAGAACCAAACCATTATCATGGTAGAAAGAAACACAATGATATCATAATACAATTCATTATCAATTAGGTTAAATATTTATTAGGTTAATTCCATTTACATATAAAGGGATAAAACATTCCAAATTTATAATTTCATGTAAATAAATAGGATAAGAAATGAATATCCTTCATAGAAGAAGGAATCTCCACACAGCTTTCTATACCAAATCATGGAGGGGGGGTGTGTGCTTGATGGGATCACAGCTAGAGAACATGAGTCACTAGTAGAAGGGTTACATGACTCCAAGGGAAGGGTTATGGAATTCATAATCTCAAGAGAATGAAACTAGGAAGGAATAAAGGAAAGGACCTTATTTTTTGAGTTGATAGATACAAGTCAATATTATTTTTTTGGATCACAAATATTTAATTCAGATCTCATTAAAATCCATTCACAAGGGATTTTTTACAACCTCAACCGTCATTTAAAATCATGTATATAATTATCCTAAAAAAATTATCCTTGGAAGTCCCTTGATTCGCACCATTGAAAGGTACGAATGACTGTTTTAATAAAACTGGTGGAAATCTCCACATAAGCGATTTCACATAGATGGAAGTGCCAATTAGAAAACAACCCCACATAGCCTTTTTTCCATGTAGCCAAATTCACTACATAGCCAAAATTACGATGTAGCCAAATTCTATATATATACCAATTCCCTATATAGTCAAATTCCCCATGTAGCCATTTCCACCACATAGCCAAATTTCCCATCTAGCCGAATCACATAGTCGATTGCTCACATATCCAATACAACCACATAGTCAATTCATGTAGCCGATACAAATTTCCATTTCACACACTTAGCCAATTCATCCATGTAGAAGATCCATCCAAATTGACAATTTATCCATGTAGCTGATCCAACCATGTACCTGATTTCATGTAGCCAATGGCTCTATGTATCCAATTCAAATATCCATGATTCTATATCTCAACCAAGCTATGAATTGAACCTTCTCAACACGAAAATCTTCCTGCTTACATATTTTAGAAACCAAACTTCTCCAAACCCACTCTAGACCTCCTCTGAGTACCATAGGATTTAGAAATACACAAAGGGTCAGGCTATATGCATCCAGTCCCTTACACAATATGTCATAAAATCTCAGGGTGTTATATTCTACCCCCCTTAAAATGAATTTTACCCATGAAATTCCATCAATATGATACAAAAAATGAGGATTTCTCTATTTCATCACATATTTAGGTTCACATGAAGCTTCTTCTAATATATTATTCCTCAAAAGAACCTTAACTAGGATATTTTTCTTATTCTATTGCACTTCATCTCTATAATACAAGATTTATAATGGTTGTTATTTATGATAAGGATCAAGATCCAGTGATAAAACCTTTGATTTTAGTGCATGTTATGGATTGGGAATGTATTCCTTAGGAGATATACAAGAAACACATCATGAAATTGAGAGAGGTGTAGTGGAAGCATCAAGTGATAATCTACCATCCCTACTCGATCAAGAATATCGAAGGGGAAAATATACCTAGGTCCCAACTTTATTTATGAATATCACAACCTTATTCCATGAATAAATTCATAGGAATAACTTATCATTAACTTCAAATTCTATATTTCACTGATGATTTTTAGTATAAATGTTTTATCGATGCTGGGCTGCTATGATGTGTTGTTGAGTGGCTCTAACTTTATATTCCATTTCCTTATCTAGCTCGAGTCCCAATAACTTTAATTATCCAACTTCATCCCAACATTTTGGAGTTATAAACTTATTTCCATAGAGGTATTTATAAGAATAAAAATAAATTCTTGATTGAAATCTATTGTTATAAGAAAAATTAAATATAGGAAGGTGTTTATACAAACTACCTTTTAAATCCATATAAAAGGATATCAACATATCCTATAGGTTTTATGTTGTTCTACCAGACTATTCATATGTTTGAGGATGATAAGATGTATCAAAACAAAAATTTGAATCAAAATATTGTTGAAGACTTCAACAGAACATTGAGGTAAGACTCAGAGCCTGTTTGGATACAATAGAATATGGTTCTCTATGAATCCTTGACACTTCCTTAATGTGTAAACTAGAAATATGATCAAGAGATAAATCTTCTCTGATATAAATTATGTGTGATAACTTCCTAAGGTGACTATATACAACCCGAATATCAGTATAACCTTTATATGTTTTGGGGAGATTGATGAAAAAATAGAGGGTGATTTTTCCCATTTCCATTATAGCATGTGTAATGGTTATAACATCTCTTTAGTGTTTTATATCTTAGCCTTAACTAGATAACATACCAAGAACTGATATATAAATTCTAAAATATATCTCTTCATGTTTTCCATCCAAATAAACTCTTCTAGATTTCTGTATATCTTTATAATTTTAGGAAAAATAGAGAATGTTGAAATATTAGCCACATCCAAAAATTCCTTATTCAAGTCTTGTATTTATAGGACACATACAAAGTTCTAGAAACATATCATTCCATCATAATCAATGTTAAACTCATGAACCTTTCTTAAATTTGTTTATCTCTACATCTTCCTTATGTGCCTCTTTAATCTTCACTTGGATAGATGGTTGAACCCTTATTTGATAAAGATAAGATTTATCCCCTTATTTCAATATTTCAGGATCCATCCTTTGAAAATCCATAAATATTGGATGATTTTTTATCATTATCATAGATATTCTAGTATTATCATTTTGACTCAAAGCATTTTCCACCTTGTTTAATTTCCTTATGTGGTAATGTATTGATCAATCATAATATTTAATCAAATCCAACCATCTTATTTGGTGTATATTAAAATATTTTTGGCTGAATATATACTTTAAAATTTTATGATTAGTATATCAATGTACATTTCTCTATAAACATATTTTCTTCTTATCTTCAATGAAAAAATTATCATGAATAACTCCAAATCATGATTTGGGTAATTTTATCATGAACCTTCAATTTTCATGAGGCACAAGCTATCACTATATCATTATGCATAAAGAATCATCCCATTACCATCTTTGATGCGTCAGTAAAGATCACAAACCCTTCTCCACTACAAGGTAGCACAAGCATAGGTGCACTGAATAACCTTATCTTTGGTTCCTTAAAATTTTCTTCACAATCATATATCCAAAGGAAATTGGATCCCTTTTGAGTTAACTTAGTGAGTGGATTAGATATCCATAATACATTTTCCTCAAAGTTTCAATAATATCGAGAAAAACCAAGAAAACTATGGACCCCAATTACTGTCACTGGTCTGGGCCAATGTTCAATAACTTTATTCTTTGATGAATGCACCTATATACCATTGATTGAGATTATATTCTCCCAAAATGTAAATTTTTCGGGCCAAAATTCAAACATGGTAATTTTTTTATATATATTATCCTTATTTAAGGTTTTTAGTACAATGATTACATGATCTTCATTCACTTAGTTACTATTTAAATATATAATAATATCATCTATTATGACAATAAAAAACTGATCAAGGTAATATCTAAAGAACATATTCAATAAATATATGAATATAGTGGGTGAATTAATATACCAAACAGAATCATTACAAATTCATAGTGTACATACCATATATAGAGAGTTTTATTGGTTTTTTATTTAGTTTTTAACCTCAACTGATAGTATCCAGATCAAAGATTATTCTTGGAAAAATATTAAGCTCCTCATAATTGATTGAAAAAAATCATCAATATGGGGCAAGGGATACTTATTATTTATTGTGATATTGTTAAGGTTTATATAATCAATACAGAGTCACATTGATCTATATTTCTTCTTAATACAAAGAATAGGTTCACCCCATGGTGATGCACTTGGATGAGTGAATCTCTTATAAAGATTCAACTAGAGTTTCTTATTCAATTCCTTCAACTCAATAGGGTCCATTATATATGGAGTCTTTAAAATAGGTGTAGCACCAGGTATGAGTTCTATTGAAAACTAAACATTATGATTTGGTGGATGAGTAGGAAACTCTTCAAGAAATACATCAAGAAATTATTGTATAATAGGAATATATTTTTTGTTGAGTTTCTCCTCAACCATCTATGATAGACACTCCTTTTGAATAAGAATAAAGACCCACACTACTTGAAATTTAGGCTATAGCCACAGTTTCAAACTTTGGCTATAAGCCCAAAAACTGTGGCTACAGGTTATAGCCACAATTCAATAAACCATGGAAGGTATTGGCATGGCTATAGGCTAAGTCCAATAGCCACAGTTTAAAACTGCGGCTAAATCCTTATAGCCACAGTTCAAACCGTGGCTAAAGCCCTATAGCCACGGTTTAAAACCATGGCTATAGCCTTATAGCCACGGTGTAAAACTGTGACAGAAGGTAAAACAAAAACAGGCCTTATATCCACGGTTAACAACCGTGGCTATAGATTAAAGTTTAATAAAAAAACACAGAAGGCCTGCAGGCCTGCCTTCCACACCCTACCCCTGCAAGTCCCCCTACATTCCACCCACCTGTTAGTCCCCCTACCACCCCCACCCTGCATGTCTCCCAACCTATTTTCCATCAAGATCTTCCCCCTTCCAGTCCCCCTACTTGTTTTCCCCGAGTTCCCCACCCCCTACCACCCCCTGGACACACCCCCACCCCTGCATAGACACCCCCACCCAGGAAAAACACCCCTCTGGACATACAGATAATACTGGACACCCCCCTCCCCTGGGAAGACCCCCCGGACAGACCCCCCCTAGACAGAAAACCCTGGACACCCCCCTGGACAGACCCCCCTGGACAGAACCCCCCTGGACAGACACCCCCACCCTGGACAGACACCCCCTCCCTGGATAGACACCGCCCTAGACAGACAACCTTGGACACCCCTCCCCTGGGCAGACAACCCTAGACACCCCCTCCCCTGGACAGAAAACCCTTGACAGACAACCCTGGACACACCCTCCCCTATACAGACAACCCTGGACACCCCCTCCCCAGGATAGACAACCCTGAACACACCCCTGGATCCCCCCGGACAGACACCCCCACCCTGGACAGACAACCCTGGACACCCCCCCTCCCCTGGACACACCCCCCGGACAGACACCCTTGGACACCCCCCTCCCTCGGATAGAACACCCCCTCCTTGGACACCCCCCCATACTGACACCCCTTGGACCCCCTCCCTTGACAGACACCCCCCTCCCTAGACATACACACCCTAGAGACTCTCCCTCCCTCCTGGACATCCCCCACTCCCCTGGAAAGAAACCCCCCGGACACTCTCCTCCCTCCTGGACAGACACCCCCTATGTAGGAACCCGTTATCTGGACTGCTACTGCAGCAAAGGAGGAGCTTGAGGCTGGGTGTTGCTGCTGTTAGGCTGGGTGCTACTACCCAGGCTTTTCTGAGGTGTTCAACATGTGCTGCCCAAGTAGTACTGTATATGATAATATTATCTAAAAATACCAGTACGAGATTTCTTAAGTATGCCTTGAACACTTTATTCATGGTTGATCGAAATGTTTATGGGGAATTCATAAGTCTGAATGGCCTTACTAAAAATTTGTAATTCCCCTCATGTGTACGGAAAGATGTTTTAGAGACATCATTTTCCAGAACTTGTACCTGATGAAATCCAGACCACAAATGAAGTTTAGTAAAATGTTTTTCCCCATGTAACTCATCCAACAACTCCTCAATGATGGGTATTGTAAATCTATCAGGTATAATCAATTTGTTTAGAGCTCTATAATCAACACACAATCACTAACCACCATCTTTTTTCCAGACCATAATAATAGGGCTTGCATATGGGCTGTTACTATTGCGTATGATGCCTCTAGATAACATCTCTGTGATCTGGTTCTCAACCTCATCTTTTAAGTAATGTGATAGCTTGTATGGAAGTATATTAACGGGTTCAGCTCCACCAATCAAAGGTATATCATGGTTAGTAGTCTGGATTGGTGGAAACTCCTTTGTTTCTTCAAACAGAAATAGAAATTCCTACAGAAAACTTTCCAAAAATTGATGTTCTAATTCTTCTCTATAAATATATTTGTTTTCTGGAAGTTGTAAGTGTGACTTCCAAAACCATCCTTCTAAAAATAGGGTTTTAGAATGGAAATTATGCTGCAGATCAAACATCAAATTACCTTTCTCCCCTGTAAGCTTAAACTATTTTCCTTCCCATTGAAATTCCATGGTATTATTGCTCCAATTAGTCAGGAAAGTTCCCAAACTCTTCATCCATTCCATTCCAAGTATAATATTCGGGCCACCTGTGTCAAAAACAAATGCTTCGATAGTGATAATAAAATTTTCTAATGTAACTTCCACTCATTTAACAACCCCTTATGAAACAGCTCGGTGCCCATCTCCATGTCTAATCCCAAATGGTACTGTTGGACCGACCATTAAATTTGCTAATTTTGCAAGATCTTTGGAAATGAAATTGTGACTTTCACCACTGTCTACTAGAACTAAAGCTGGAATAGCAGAAACAAGACCAGAAGACTTCATCGAGTCTGTCCCTGAACTGCCCATGCTTCTAAATTCCATGGTTTCTTCAACTTGTTTCCTCACTTTACCATCAAATCCATCACAAGTCTACTGTAAAACAGTTTCTTCCTCTACTTCTGAAACAAGTTACTCAATTTCCCAAACCAAAATCCTCAAAAAAAATTTGGACATCGTTACATGGGTGTAAACGGTTGTGCACACCGAAAATATAGTCCCTTTTGCTTCTGCTCCTCTCTTTCTTTCCAACTAATTGATTTTAATCCACCCCAACGCCCTTCACCAACTGATCTGCGCACTTCCTCCTCACGCTTTCCTCTATCTCCTAATCCCTTGTTGGTATTGAATTGAGGAATTATAGCTCCTGTCCCTCTGAGAGTAGTATGTAAAACTGTTTTATTGTGTACGACCCTAAGAACCCATTCTCTAATTAATTCCCTTTCTACCTTTCGTTATAAGGTGATCATTCTGTACTTACAATCAGGCTCATGTGTGAAGACTCTGTTTTCAATTTCTGTACGTAACCCACCCATGAAAAGACTCATGTACCAAGTATCAGGAAACATTGGTATCCTCGAAGCCACCGGCTCAAATTATTCTATATATTCATCCACTGTATTGGTTTGGCAGAGAGTTTTTAGGTATCTAAGTGGATAGCCATTTATAGATTTTCCATAACGATCCATGAGAGAAGATTTAAATTGATCCCACGTCGCTCTTGGATTCGAACTCCTCCATGACAAGAACCAATACAATGCCATATTTTCCATAGATATTTGAGACAAATGTAGTTTCATGTCTTCTGGAGTTCGGTTAACCAAGAAATAGGTCTTTGCCTTCGTAGTCTAGGAAAAAAGGATCTTCCCCTGAAAAAGTGGGTAGCTCAACTCGTCTGGAAATGCTTCTTAAACTGTCTTCTATCATTGCACCTTGGAAAATTCCTCCACCAGAGCCACTTTCTTCTATTACCTGCTTACAACCTCCTCTAGTTTTCTCAAGAACTGATTTACTTGGTTTTTCATTTTCTGAACTCTGTTCTAGAATTATTTCTATATTTTTTAAATGCTCAATAGACTGTTTCTCAATATTCTGAACTCGCTGAGTTACCCGCTCTTCTGACTGATGAACCATATCATGTGGCCACTATTGATTCTCATTCTTTCCACAGACTAGTTTGTCTAAAATTTCTTTTATTGATGATAAGGTTTGTTGATTCTCCCATTACTTCTCATCATAACGAAGTAAAAATCCTTCAAAAGAAGTTTCGACAGTGGCAAGCCTACCTTCCATTCTTGTTTACATTTTCCCAGAGAGAAGAAAATTCTTTACTCGGATTTGACTGATCAAAGTGTCTATTCTTATTTCAACACTCCTGATTCTCAAGGCACACCTCCTTTTGATCCCCAGTGGAGTCGCCAAAGTTGTTAGGACACAAGTTAATTAATCAAGAAAAATATGTATTCCTCTGTTTATATTTTTGTTACAGAATACAAAATAAAAGAGAAAGTACAAGGAATAGGCTCGGAAAGAAGAATGAAACCCTGGACTTCATGAGAGTGTCCACCACTGTTGAAAGCATAACACAACTTATTCTGTTCTTCTAGAGAGAATTTCAGAGAGAGAATGATAGAGATAACACCTCTATATTGCAAAATCTCCCAAGAAACCGCCCAATCATTAGTGAAATATTTCCACCCCTTATCTCAGTGGAACCTCCACCATTTTATCGTCTTTCCAATATCTGGCTCTAACCAACTCCCAATAGATGGAAACAAATGGATCTAACCGACAACTAATAAATAGAACTCTAACCAACTTCCAACAGCTGGAAACAGTTGGCTGTAACTACTAATTAACAAAGAGAAGTGGAATTTCCTTTCGTACCCTTCCTATATTGGTAAGTAAAGAGAAGTGGTGGTTTAACAGCAGGATCTCTAATAATGTGGACATCAATTAATAATGTCACTTTATTCCTTATCAAGGTGACAATCTAATGATCAAAGTTGACTAGAATTTCAATTACATTGTATATTTAGACAATCCCATAAATATATTTCTCATTTCTGTAAGTGAGGGAATCTTATGCTTCCCACATATAAGTAAAGGATGGATCTTTAGTTATGATCTAGGAAAGAAGGCTGTTATATCTTCTTTTTTCAAGCCATATAGACATCTTAGGAATAGGATGTCAGGGGAATAATTTGGAAGTTATTTTTGAGTACCCGATCAAGGAGAGAGAAAACTGTGTGACCTTTGCTGTTGGACAACACCAGCACAGCTGCGATGCAATCACAGCTGGAAAAAGCGAGTGTTAGAGGACAATGCATGCCTTATTTATGACAATGCCGACAACGTTATTTTCTTTTCCAATACCCATGAACATAAACAAAGTAATATTCACATTTCATAAAAAAACAGGCCCCACTGGATAACAGCCACCCCCCCCCACATTCCTTGCACCCCTTGCCCCCACCCCTGCTGGACCTCCTTGGATAGAAGCCCCCCCTACTGGACCCCTTGGACAGCATCCCCACCCCCCTGCTGGACCCCCTGGACAGTAGAAGCCCCCTACTGGACCCCCCTAGACAACAGCCCCCCTGCTGGACCCCCTGGATAGAAGCCCCCCCACTGCTGACCCCCCCTTGCACCACCCCTGCTGGAAGAAATTGTGATTATTCAGTCTCAAAATTGATCGCAAGAATCATTTAATACTATAACTGTGAACCGCCGTGGGGTGTCGTACTGGAGCAGGGAAAAATCACGACATTACCATGGAGTGTCCGCGGCGTGACCGTGGCGTGACCACGGCAGGACTGCGGCGTGACCGCATCGTGTTGGCTCGGTCTAGCGACATCCTCAGGGCATCATCTTTTGTCCAGGAGCGAAGGGAGCGGCAGGAGGCGGGGAAACATTCCGGTCATCACCTTGCTAGCAGAAATTGTGATTATTCAGTCTCAACATTGATCACAAGACTCATGGAATACTATCACTGCAAACTGCCGCGGGGTGTCATCCTAGAGTAGGGCCAAATCAGGGCGTAACAGTAGCATGACCACAACGTGACCGCGACATGACCACGTCATGTTGGCCCAATCCAGTGACATCCTCAATGCAGCATCTTCCAGCCAGGAGTGAAGGGAGCGGGAGGAGGCGGGGCAACATTCCGGTCATCGCCCCGTCGATAGAAATTGTAATTAGTCAGTTTCAACATTGATCACAAGAATCATGGAATACTATCACTGTAAAATACCTCGGGGTGTCATCCTGGAGCAGGGCCAAATCACGGCATGACCGCGGCATGACCGCAGTGTGACCGCGGCGTGACCGCGTCGTGTTGGCCCGGTCCAGCGACATCCTCGGGGCAACATCTTCTGGCCATGAGCGAAGGGAGCGGGAGGAGGCGGGGAAACATTCCAGTCATCGGCCTGCTGAAAGAAATTGTGATTAGTCAGTCTCAACATTGATCACAAGACTCATGGAATACTATCACTGCAAACTACCATAATGTGTCATCCTGGAGAAGGGCCAAATCAAGGCGTGACCACAGCATGACCACGGCGTGACCGCGGCATGTTGGACCTGTCCTGAAACATCCACAGGGCGGAATCTTCCGGCCAGGAGTGAAGGGAGAAGAAGGAGGCATGGCAACATTCTGGTCATCACCCTGCCGACAGAAATTGTGATTATTCAGTCTCAACATTGATCACAAGAATCATGGAATACTATCACTACGAACTTCCATAGGGTGTCGTCCTAGAGCAGGGCCAAATCACGGAATGACCACGACGTGACCGCGGCATGACCGCGGCATGACCGCGGCATGACCGGGGCGTGACCGCAGCTGAATGCGGCATGACCGCGGCGTGACCACGGCGTGACCGGGGCGTGACCGCAGCGTGACCGGGGCATGACCGCGGCGTGACCGGGGCATGACCACGGCGTGACCGCGGCGTGACCGCGGCGTGACCGCGGCGTGACCGGGGCCTGACCACGGCGTGACCGCGGCGTGACCGCAGCGTGACCGCGGCGTGACCGTAGCGTGACCGCGGCGTGACCGCAGCGTGACCGCGGCGTGACCGTGGAGTGACCGCGGCGTGACCGCGGCGTGACCGCGGCGTGACCGCGGCGTGACCGCGGCGTGACCGCGGCGTGACCGCGGCGTGACCGCGGCCTGAACACGACATGTTGGCCCTATCCAGAAACATCCGCGGGGTAACATTTTCCATCCAAGAGCAAGGGAGCGGGAGGAGGCGGGGCAACATTCCAACCGTTTCCCCGCCGACAGATGATAGAACATATAAACTATTTAATATTCTATTACAAGAGATCTTCAGAGACACAACATCTAAAGGGAAACAAAACAAAAAAAAAGAATAATACACCCTACACAAACCATTTACAAATTTATTCACTTTTCCTGGACATGGAAATTTTATTTATAATATTCAAAGCGTGAAAATCAAAGTGTCATGGTCAAGGAATATGCCTACTCGGGCAATGTCATTTGAGTTAAACAAGTATAATAAGCCAATTTATATTATTCAAAGAAACCAAAAACTAACTAGCCACAAAAAAAACACTAACAAGAGGCATATGAAAGGCTCAAACCACATCTAAACATGATACAAATAACTATCCCTAGTCTTTGGTTTAGAAGACAGCGCACCTCCATTGGATGGGTTTTATTATAAAATCATGGCATTGCTTTGTCACACAATTAATTTAATTATATTTAACATTTATTCTAAAACTCATTCATCACAAATCAAATGTAATAATTTAAACAACTAGATCAACCTAACTATCACTATGAGTTTTCGCAGACAGCGCACCTCCGTTGGAGGGGTTTTATTATAAAAACATGACTTTATTTATCAAATGAAACAATTATATTAAAGAACACTTATTCAATATATGAAATTCAATATAATTAAACAGAATTAAGAAATAAGCTAAATTCAATACAAAGTATTCTTGAATTAAAGAGGCTAGAAGAGGGATCCTACCTCAAGGTGGAACCAAACCGTCCACTTCGGATCTTGGAGATTTCTAACTAAAAGTTGATGCTCCCCCACTGGGAATACGCACCTTCAAACACATGCAAGAGTTCTAATAAGTGGAAGAATGAATGAATTGTTCTAAACAAGTAAAAACCAAATTAATTACTCCCCTCTAATGATATGATGCAGTTTTCTTATTTTTAATGATCCAACCACCCTCTTATATTTTTCACTCAAGATGCATATTTTCATTGAAGTACCTAAAAAGAAACAAAATCAACATCATATTCCCATAACTCTATTCCTAATTAGATAACATTAAATAATCAGAAACGACATTGTAAATTACTGAGTTTCAAAGGAAATATTCAAGAAGACACCCCCTTTTTCCTGGACAGACCCCCACTCACCCACCCCCTCCCTGGACAGACCCCCCTACACACAACCCTGGACAGATTAATCTCAACAAGGTTATTATCATCAATAAAGTGATTGAAATCTTTAATGGAAGTGTTTGAGTGCAAGGGCCCTAGCTTTTCACTAGTTCGAAGGATAACATTGAAATCACCGATAATGACCCAGGGAACTTGAATAGTGTTATTAAGATAACATTGAAATCACTGATAATCACCGATAATGGAAGTGTCAAAGCCACACCCACTTTGAAGCTTTTCCTCTTGTTTCATTCCTTAATCCCTCTTAATGTTTAACAAATTTTGTTCACATGTGATTAGGATCACCTTTTAAGCATAATGATAAGATCTGTATCAAAGTAGTCATGCGGTGAAGACAACCAAACAAGTAGAGGATACACGATCGATTTACTTGGTTCATCCCAATGTAGGAATGCATCTAATGTGTGAGTTATTCCACTTCTCCACACACAAATCACTAAAACCACTGTCTGTACAACCCAAAGCTCAAAGTCTGTTCATGTTGGGCTCACTGCTTGTTTACACAGTGCAGACTTGCTACCTACATGGGGCACCCCCACTCTATTTTGGAAGCTCAATGACCTTTAAAATTTTTCTCAAAGGCCTAAGAAAATGTGATGATATCACCATTGGATGAACCAAACTCAGATGGGTGCCTCTGAAGCTTCATAGACTATCTCCTGCCTCTTCCTTCTTCACTGCATCTGATATTCAATGATTGCCTTGGCTCCAACCTCCCTTCTACTTCTATTTCAATTCTTTATAGTTTTATTATATTCCTCTCTCTAATATTCAATACTCTCTTCATTCCCCTTCCCCCTGCCCCCCTCCACCCTACCCCCTGACCCCTGCCCCCCTGCCCTGCAGACCTGCCCCCTGCCCCCTGCCCCCTACCCCCTGCCCCCTTACCCCCTGTCCCCTGCCACCCCGCCCCCTTCTGATTTTGGAACTCTATCACCTATTAAGATGAGTGGACCTAATATTAAAGGAAAAAATTAAATGAAATATAACAAAAAATATTTTTATATTGTTCAATACTAACACTTACCCGTTGCTAAAACTAGTTATACATACCCCAGTTATAGATTATCCATTATAATATTATTATTAATTATAATGGTTTATGAATCAACATGTTATACTCCAATTATTTAATACTATATTTGATCCTAATTATACCCCCAGTGATTCAACTCTTTTTCCTCACTTAGTTATACCCAAAACATTTGAATGGTTATAACCCCCAGTGTTGAGCCTCTTCAATAACTGGTCCCCCTATTCACAAGGTCATTCTTCTTATCTTGATCAATTATATGATGATTTCATGATCTTCCTCAATGGGATTTCTATATTTTATTTTCTAATGTACAACTTAAAATACATTCAACAGAAACAAACCTTTTATGTTGATTTTTCTTAACAATTTTAATCACTTGTGTATGATCAATTGGGTAAGGGAAACCATGATCAGGAAAATATTATTTCTTCTCTGGATGTTTTAGCCTCACTTAATCACTAAATTCTCATGTGTGAAATCTTCTAATACTACACCTAGATTATTCTCAAAACACTACACAATATTTATGAAAAATATATCACATGGTCTTTTCTAAAACCACATTAATTCAAGAAACAATGAACCCCCCTTCAATTTAATGCATTTAGATACAAAAATTGACAATATACTCACTTATAATGAATGAATTACTTTAATTTTCATGAAAAAATATCATTCATGCATATTATTTTATGTATTTTATTTCTTGTACTCTTCACCTAACTCACTGCTTAACAATAACATCACTATTTTTCTCCATCTTGAAGAATTTATACTATTACATTTAATCTGATAAATTTATTTTAACATTCAGTTATGGAATAATAGAATACATGATGTCTCTTACTTCCCCCTCTCACAAAAATAAGATCGCACTTATATACCTCACGTAATAGATGTATATATGGAAACTACTTCATGTCCCTCCTGAAATATAGTGTGGACCATACACTGGATTGTGTAATCAAACCATGATAATGAAAACATTAATGTATAGAAATAATCTGTATTAATTCAAAGAAACTATACACAAATATTGACCTTTCTTGTTTTCCTTATTTCACTCTCAGCTCTTCCAAATTATCTCTTGGATATTCTTACTTTTTTTACCCAAGAAATGAGCATGTTGGGGTATTAATGGAGAATACTCCATCAAATTATCCCCATCGCATATGTGCACATCCTATAATATATAGGAAACACTCCAATTAAAGCTTTGCAATTACGAAATACACCATATTTGTAAAAAAAATCTCACTGCCACCGTTTTCTATTCACTATTTCTAATAATAAAATACACCACTAACTTTAGTTTATTAATTTATGGAATATTACAACCATATTCATCCCCTATTAGGATTTGACGAGATGAATTTGATCACTAATCATTATGACATGAAGAACAACGTATTAAAGCTTCACTGATGAATCTTAAGAAAGAATAAAACTTCTTATCTTGACCAGATAGCTCAAATAAAACATATCAAATAGATGGAGTTATATATGCAACATTTTAAGTGGATGAAAATTGTTCTACATAGAACATTTCCAAAATCAATAATACACTTAGACTGCTACTCCTTAGTAATACATAGGTGTGTCTCCCTGCATTCGAGCTGGCATTGGGGTTGACACATTGATACACTTTCACACACTACGGGCTTTATATGGTCACTCCTCCATATTTTATACCACATACCCACTCCTCATACGTGATCAAACCAAAACACATCCATGCTGGAACTATGAATCCCACAATCCTTAGGCACTCTAGGTGAGTGTTATGCACTCTCACTGGATACAATGAGCTAGGTGATTAAACATTATTTCTTTCCTAATAAGTTGTTGTCCTTGGTTGGCCTATGGTTGACCCCATTTTCTAATAAAGGATCAATATTTTGTTTTAAATCATATTCTAAATATTGAATACAATCTCAATCTATTTCTCACCATCAAATAAAAAGCAACATAAATATGATCATCTATAATATTAATATTCCATTTTAAAATGTTGTAAACAATGTGCACTTCTCCTAGTGTAATTAGATAATGACTTCAACATAATAAATAGTTCAAAAATAATCAAAATTAAAAATCCCTAAATTTTCATTGAATAAAAATATTAATTTAAAATTAAAATTCAATAAATCAATTGGGTTCTTCAATATCCCACTTAGGATTTGTTGTCGATACCTATTTCATTTCAAAATTCAATGTTACCATATAACCTTTATTGATAATAAAACCAATGATATAAATACGGGAATGAATTATCATCTCTACTATAAAAAATTTGAGATCTTATTATCCTCTTATAACAAATATAGTATGATTTACTCCAAATAGGGATGGAATCAAAAAAATCATATAAATTAAGAGTCTTGATAAAAGATGAAATCTCTTAATATTTACTTATATTAGTCTCTAATAATGATAATGAAGTCATAATATTATAATTTAAGTAGGATACAATGTCCTCCTATTTTGTTATCTGAGTGGTCAAATAGTCTATATGGGCATGCATCTGATAGATTATCTAATGTATCTATTCAAGAACCTTTAAAGATTCCCTTATTAATTCAGCCAGGGGAGTCCTGTCATCAAAACTATGCAATTCCCCATCATTGGTAACCGATTTTTGTAGGGTTAGGGAAAATTTTCTCTTGATATCATACAATGTTTGGTAATCAAATCCACCTACCCCCATATTGTAAAAAAGCTAGAGTAGGTGTTCCTATTGGCCAAATAACTCCTCTAAGAGAGTCTCAGTAATCAGGGAATGGATTTTATTCCAGATATTCCTTCATGATACATGGGTTTCTGTAACCACTTGGGTGGATATTCCAAAAGTATGAATGATTATCTGAGAAGATGAAGAACCAGGAGAATAAGTTTTATGTTCTCTCCTCACAATTGACACATCTTCCATCACTAATATTAAGGGACCACCCCCCTCAAAAAATGTTTCCCACTAATGGTATTCATCAATATGATGATAAAACTTCCTTGGTGGCTCAGCTAATTCATGAGTAAACTCCATTGCTACTACAGATAATGGGTTCAGTGAAGCATAGTTCTTGTCTACATAATGGATCAGTCAATTCAATAAATCACCCAGATAATCTTCCACCCAAACCTGGGCATAGTCATAAAAAATGAAGATAGGTTAATCAACCATTGGAAGAATAATATCAACATTTTTGTCTTCACATGCCAATATAAGACGAATTTGGTGGATAAGTCTAGGATATTGTTCAACTCTCATGGCATCTTAAGGGAGATGAGAAAATCTTTGAATGCAAATAAACTGGAGGGAAAACTGATAGGGGTAATATGCATTGTATATAGTTATCTCTTCTAAGGAGCCATAAGAACCCCATCCTATAGATAAATATTGTATGAACTCTCATCCATAGATCCCCTTACATTATCAAAAATTATTCCTGATGGTGCAGGATAGGGCATGAAGTTGAAATGATAATGTTGTATCAATATGCCAATAACCTCATAAGGACCTAGTGGAATCACCCCAACCCTTGAAACATTCAACATCTGAGAATATATCAAATCATCAAGGATTATTTTAGTGTTATGATATTTGTAACATAGGAAATGCTCTCTTATCTATCCAAATAAGAACTGGAAGGGTCCTCTAATCTAGTAAGGGATGTTTCCTTACCTAATATGAATGTGGAGTTGATAAAGGCATCCAAGAGTCATCATTACTAGATTAAGAAGGCACCCGTATCCCAATCGGACTACCACCACCAATATGATTACTTGAATTCCCAATAATGTGTCCCCATGTAAGAAAATCCATCTATTCAAAAAAATGGTTATAAACCCCTTGAGCGGAAGGCTTGGGGATACCTCTAGTCTCAGTCATTATCCCCATGTGGTATACTTCCTAGCTTCAAGGATGGCCCAATAAAATCTTGTTCTATCGTGAATCTATTAGGAAGAGCATCGATGAGGGTGTATAGCAGTTGGTCGAGACCTGTTGTGGTAGAGAAATATATGAATCCAATCCTTAAAAGAAACAAGTGAATATAGTTTCAAATCATTCCTTAAGTTATCCTTAACAATGGTGCGAACATCCCTTTCCAATATCAAATCTCGTGAGGTGTCATCCCAAACATATTTAACAAGAATATTTTCTTCATACATCTCCCAAAGAGGAGGTATTCCACCCAATCAATAAAAATACCAATCATCAATCCCTACTTTTCCATGGGATAAAAGGAAGAAATTAGTTCTAGGAAACCAATGGATAATTAGCTCTTTAAGTTTTGATTGATGATACATGATGAAATGAGAAGTCTATAATACCTCATAAATATAGATAAAAAGTAACTGGTTAGAGAATTATGACCATGTCTTCCTAACCTAAAAAGGCCATGTACATTCATCGGAGAAGTTACCTCTAGGTCATAAGTCCCACTTAGAGATCCAACCACTTGTAAGAGAATTCAAGGAGGAGATGAGTGTGCTCAAATAAATTTGATCAATTGGTTGGTGGAAAATATTTAAACCTTCTAGATCTCAAGGGGAGTTAACCAACATGTAGGATAACCCATGGAGTAGTGGTATAAAAAATTGAGTGTCTTTAGAAATCATTGTTTGAATAAAATCAAGGGGATATGAGAGTTTGTAAGATGAAATATTATAACCATGTGAAGGAGAGTAAACATCATCCAGTATACCGAATCCATTCAAATAAATTCATTGTAATAGGGGATATCTCTTAAGTTCATGAGGTATAATCCCTTTAAAATCCTTGTTGGCAGATAAAACATCATAATGAGGGTTGAAATTTGATTCCCAGTAATCATATTACTATATATGGTTACGTTGGAAGATTTATATGAACTGGAATCCATCTATATGAACACAAGAAACACATATATTTTATTATAAATAATTATTATATCACCATCACTATTTATGGTTCCCTTATATGTTCAATATAATCACATCAATATGCCTTAAATTTCTACTCACACTCTACCCATGTCTTCTATAAATACAAGAGGAAGGCAGATCTAAACAACCATCACATGAAATTCAAATCGCTGTATAACCTTGAAATCAGAACATTGATGAAATAATAAGGTATAAAATACCTATGTGGATTGGAATCCATGAGGAGGGGACCGTAGTGACAGGTCGAGAGAGAGGAGGGCACTGTGGTGAGAGAGGTCTCCGGGGAGGAGGCTGCCACTGTGAGAGAGGTCGTCGGGAGGATGGCACCATGGTGAGAGAGTTCGTTGGAGAGGAGGGCGCCGCAGTGAGGAGAAAACGTCGGGGAGGGGAAGTCATCGGGGGAGTAGGGTGCCACAGTCAGGAGAGTTCAGGGAGGAGGGAGACACGGTCAGGTGAGGTCGGGTAGAAGAACTCATTGGGAGGAGAAGAAGCCGTGAGGAGAAGAAGACGAGAGGAGAATAAGTCTGGAGGAGCGAATCGGGGACTAGTCGGGAGGAGTGAATCGGGGACCCAGATACCAAATAGGAAAACACTCTCTATAGCCACGGTTATTAAATTAAACCATGTCAATTAGGAAGATATAGCCACAAAACAATAAAATTGTGTCTATAGGTTTGTGGCTATAGCTTTAATTTCTAATAGTGACAAATAATGGATGTAATTTCCATTGGAAGTTTATATTTATCATAGAATAAATATATGATCATAGTTTTGTTAGGAATTTAAAATTATCTTTCCTTTATTTAGTAATTAATGTGTGATTTATGTAAAAAATTCCAATCTATGCCTAATACAACATAAAATTCAACTAGAGGGATAATAATGATATTTTCCAGAAGCACATTACCCCAAATTTGAATTGGAGAAGAATAATAGACTGGAGATGTGATCATTGCACCAATAGGTGTTTTCACTATTAATTCAACATATAATCATTGAGGTGGTATTGTGATAATCCTTGAAAATTCTTCAGATATAAAATAGTTGGTAGATTCATACTCAAATATGACATTATCAGTTCTATAGTATATTTTAAGTGTTCCTTTCAACACTTTATTATCATAATCCACAATGAAAATAGAGATCATGTGATATTTCCCTTTGTCTCTTGGATTAAGAGGTTTATGATTTCTATCATCATCATTAACCTTAATATTTTTATGCTGGTTTGTATAATTCCCACACTCCTTACATTTGAAACACTGAAATGAAGGTAATTCATTCTATATAGATTTTTATCTTTCAAAACATTATCTAACTTCCTTCCATCAGTTTTTCATTAGATTTACTGATGAACTTCCTTTACACACTTAAAACATTTACCAGTCCCCTTAATACATTTTACACCATGTTTTCTTCCAATATTTGAGTATAAATAAAATATCATGTTATTATCTTAATGGTTTTTATAATTTCATTTGAATTCCATCTTCCTTTTTTATCAAAACCATTCTATTTATGGGTAACTCAAATATCCATCTCCACCTTAATAGCACATAGAATTATTTCTTTATAGATACTTAACTCATTTATGGATAAATACCTTAGAAAAAATGGTTTTAAGACATAGAAGAATCAATTAATCTTACTTTTTGGTTGGATGATAATACCATAAGTATACCTCACAATTCTTGTAAAATTTTCCTCATAGGTATAAATAGATTCATCATCCTTCTACTTCAGCTCAAGAAAATCCTTATCTATTTTTATACTAATAATATGAGGAAAGAACTTAATGAAAAACAATCACTTAAACTCATCCCACTTAATGGATTAAATTTATTCTTATTGCCTCATATTATTGATAATATTTCACCATTGATCTGCTTATCCTTCCAAATGATAAACTACTAGAATATTTTTTTTCTTGTTTTAGACATTGGAGAATGGAAAATAATTTTTTAGTGGAAGTGAACCATTTCTCATCCACTAGTGGATTAGAGAACCCACTAAAATAATGTGGATTTTTCCTAATAAAAAAGTCAACATAACACTATTCCTTCATTTTCTCATTTGTAATCTCAACATTATTTATAAATTTGAATGTTTTGTATTCATAAAAATAAGTTTTTTCATTCCAGATCCTACAAAAGTTAGTTACACAGAAGGAAAATCATTTCATTTTCCATCACATTCAGAATAAATATGGTTCTTTTAAGTTCCTACCATTTACTAAAAACAAATATCATAGTGTGAGAAACAATAATCATAGTGGTAAACCATATAATCATGAAATATCATTTATATGATTTCTAAATCATGAAACTTTATTTTCAATCTATAACACCTTTGGTTTAACCTAGGCCATTCATTGTCATAATCAATTCAAATAATCCATAACGTTTCATAATTAAAATGTGAATTATCCCAAGAATGTCCACTAGGAGTGTCAAAACAAGTTCATGGTAAGGGAACACTCACCAAACAACATAATGGTAGTTAAGATATACTTGACTAACTATTTTCAGGGTTACTAACCCTAGATTAATCAATTCCAATACCATATACACTTGTAGTATCTAGACATGGATGTTTTGATAGGAAAACCACACTACTTTATTTATAATAACTTAATATTTTATTCTATACATAGGATTATCCTAATATTTATCACTAAAGTTTTCTCATCCTTGGTTCAAAAGGTAACTAAAGATTTTTATGATACCAACTATAGAGAACCATAATTTTCATACATAAATTTTACATATTATTAGATGAATATTAAATTAATAACATTAAGATACATACTAAAAACATATAGGTTTAGTATATTTGGAAGCATGGACACATAAATAAATTATTCATTAGATATCTACATCATCTCTCACTTATTTATTCCAAACTAGAATTATTCTTAGACACAACATACTAATATCCTTTCTTCATAACTTAGGGAAGGTAAATATAAGAAAAGGTGAGATCAAATGGTCGGTAAGGGTAAACAAGGGAGATATCAATGATCACTTAAACATAACATGAGCATAAGGGTATAATAACATGATATTAACATTTGAAAGCCATACCATGTATATGAAAGATTATAATCTTGATTCATGACATAAATATTGGTAGTTTGTAAGTGATAATCATTAAAAAATCATAGGTATGATCCATAAGAGTATGACATTGGAATAATACACAAATTTTTTGTTTACACATAATCATATAAAATAATTTCATTAGTCAAGGATAACTGTTAAGACTATCATAGTGGATTGGGATCACTACCCATTCCATCATATCATTATACAAGGTTTACTCCCAATAATATCATATTGGAAAGAGTCCTTAACTAAAATGAGTTCACTTCATATTCCAATCCTTATTATCTCATGAGATATCTATCTTTACCTAATACATTAAAGGGATATACAATTATGATCCAACCCATCACACAATCAAAATCTATTCATATTTGTTATATAATATCATAAATCATCCTTCATCATATATTATAACTTGTAGAAATGAAATGGGTTTTATAAACATTTTAACATTTAGTCATAGCATAACCCATGGAAAATAATTGGGTTTTATTGACATATTATTATCATAATCATAATCCATCAGGAGAAAGAATAATGATTATATCATTGGATGATATCCCTAGTAAAGTGTAAGTAACATCAAAGGATTCCATCCAAGATAATTTTTTTAAAAGATCATTTGGAATATTTCTTGAGTAAAATACCATTTTCACATTGAAATAACTTATTTAAAATATAAAAGTTTCAAAAATATGATGGAAAAAATTTTATTTGAATTTTTTTAGAAACTTGTAAGGGAATACTTCAAATCATTGAGAAGTTATGATAGAGGGAAATTCTATTCATGTCGTGTAAAGAAAATATTCCTTTCACATTTTCAGTAAAAAAGTAAAAAGTACCTCATTTAGAAAAGTACAAGAAGATTAATTTTATTGTTTTTTTGAAAAATTATAATATGGATGAAAATGAATTTAAACAATATTTTGGGAATAGAAAAATAATTTTTAGAAAACATGGACATGGAATAAAAAAAATTTTGACTGAAGAGGAAAATAAAGTCAGATTTCATTAAAAATATTCCTTCATCCCCTTGAGTACATAAAGTGAGGAAAATGAAAGAAAAAATGTCTTATACAAAATAACAAAATTATAAAAAAATTAAGGAGATTATTTTGAGGTGGATCATGAAATTTTATCCTTGTAAACTTAATCATAAACAATTTCGTTAAACATTGAGATTGTAATATAAAACACTTACCTTAAGTTTGAATTTATTCAAAATCACTTTAACTACTTTTATAATCAATTTAAATTATTATAATTTTATTATATAATAATTTAAATACTTATAATATCATATATTATCCTCTTGTAACATTTTAACAACCATTTATTAATAACTCCATATTAATATCATGGTTTCTGAGTTTTAACTATTTTTTTCAGAAGAATTTCAGTTTTTTAGTTCAGGTCCTTGTACTTTTATCATGGTTACATAATATACATATTTTTAATAATGATATAAATATAATATATATTCATTATATATATATATATATATAGCTATACATAAAGTATATAGGTATAAAAATGAATTACACCATTTGTGGAGATGGTTGACCGTATGTACGCATGAGCGTTATTTTCACTTTTCAAATAATGGATAGAAAGAAAGGTAAATAATAATTTAACTTTCCTGAATAATTATTATATCATATATATCATATATACTCATTAAATCTATCTTTATTTTCTTCCATTTATATAAAAAATAAAAAATGAATCACATCTCTTTGTGGAGGTTGTAGTCCACGCATACACACGAGCGACGTTATCATTTTCCAATATATAGGAAGGTAAGAAGGTAGATATGATATTATAATTACAAAAGAATAATTATGTTATAAATATCATATATAAAATTTAAAACCATAATAATAAAAATCCATGAAATATGGTGATGGAAAATGTATTGTATTTCTACGTAGTGGCGGTAGTCAAGACATACGCAAGAGTGATACTTTTACTTCACATTTGATGGAAAAGAGGGTGGATAATAATAGTTCATTAATAATAATAATAACATGTAAGTATATTTATGATACTTATTTTATTATTTTATGATTAATACCACCTATTTATATGAGGTAGAAGAAGAAATATGTTAAAAGAGATAATGTAGGAAGATTACCTCTTCTTCGGTATGATTCCTTTAGATACTTTATTAAGGACCCTTGAAATGGTATTAAAAAAAATAAAGAATAATTAATGTACAGGGAAGTTTATAATATAATGTTTTATTGTTTGGTAGATCTATATGGCTCAAAGTGGATTAAAGAAGATAACAGAGGGGTGTCCTTTTATAAGTGGAGGGAGGAAACACTTGGAATTTCTTAAAATATTAAAATATAATAATCACCAAAAGCCTTCTTAGGATATTTTTATGATAAAAATAATGGATATAGGTAATTATGAAGAAATTTAGGAAGATATTTGGGTAGTTATTGGCTGATAAAAATTTCATTGAATCGTAAAGAGGAGATGATAGGGGGTGGTCTTTTATAAGCAAGGTGAGTGGCACACTTGTAATTTTTGAAAAGAAAAAGGTGTACCCATGTTTTTCACATACCAAAAGGAATAAAACTGACCATTATTGAGACTTATACATTATAATATTGAAATATTTCAATATAATAAATTTTATTAAAGTTTTTAGTTCATTTTAACTCTTATATTTTTAGATTAACCCCTTTTAACCTAGTTTTCACTTTAACTGCATTAATTAATTTTTCTTCTTTTCACTATTCATTAGGGTAAAAATTAAGTTTAACTTATTACATAATATTAATTATGATGATTCCAAATTTAAATTCCATTTTACCAAAATAAATTCCCAAAATTTTTAAAATTTAATTTAAAATATAACCCGCAGCAGTGATGAAAAAGCAGTTTTTCAAGAAGTGTATTTTTTTAAGAAAATTATGATTTTATATTAACTCTATGATTAAAAATAAGAATTTTATGAATAAAAATTAATATTTATTTATATATAATATATAAATTTCTTTTAAAACATTCCTCATTATATATTATCTTAATTAATTAAAATGGAGAAGCATTATGCACTTTAGAACTGTTTAAAAAACATGTTTTTAAACCCAAAAATAAAATTTTATAAAAAAAATACAATGTTGATTAAAAATTAATTAAGTGTATTGAATATAAATAAATAAAACCTATTTTACATTAAATTATATTAAAAATATAATTTTACTTTTAAATTTCTTAATTTTTTGAAAATAAATGACTTTTTTTACAAAAAAAAGTATTTTCCCCTATTCACCAAAAAATCAATATTGTTTGAAAAATCCTAAATTTCACTCTAAGTTAATTTTTACATGATGATTAAAAAAATTAATTTTATTTTTTATAATTCAAATTATAAAAATTATAAATTAATATTTTATATAAAAACATTATAAGAAATTATTTTTGTTAAAACTATTTCCCTTTTGTTGTAAAAATTACAAAATATTTTTTTAATTAATATAAATATATAATTCAGGAAAATGATTTATTATATCACTACTTAGGTCATTATAATAAAAGGGAAAAAATACCAGTTCAATTTCTATTGATAACATCAATAATGAAATTCAAGATTGTATAAGAGCTATCGATGACCACAAATCTCTTACCATTCAGTAAGAATTGGAAATTTGTACAAAAAATAAGAAGATTGAGGTGTTGGAAGAAAAATTATCAAAACTAAAGTCTTTAGTAAAATATTTATAGAAAATAAAAGATTATTTAAGAATTATTAAGGTGATAATAAAAAAGTTTACCAAGAAATAATAATTTTTTCTTGAACTCTTGAATGAGTTGTAATAATTAAACCCAAACTCTTTGGTTGAATATTGTTGGATATTGTTACTTTATTATGTTTTGGATGAGTATTTTTTAACTATAAATTTTCTAACATTTTAGGGAATACTTTCTACTTATCTCTTTTATTTATGACATTTTTGAAAAAACACAAATGGGGACATATATAGAATGTAAAAACACTTGAATGTTATATGGAGATAAAAGGGAGAAAGTAAGAACTCTTGAAAGCTATACAAATTTGGGGGAGAAAGTCTTTCAAAATTTCACTTTAAATATTTTTATCTAGTGTTGTATATCGTACTTTACAAAAAGTGGGATATTATTGAGTGTAAATATTTCTTTGTAACCTTACTTATGAAAATAAAAATCCACTCCTCAGATGTTCATATTTTCTAACATATATATTTCCAAATATATAAAGTTGTTTTGTAGGAAATTATCTAGTTATACTAGATGGATAATATTAGTGACATATAATAAGTATATTAATAAACAATTTACAGTGTTCCTTAGATTAATGTACACAAAGACTATCACATGGAAGGTTTTATGAAGTCCACCAGATGGAGTAATATGAAGTCCATAAGACAGAGTAAAAAAAAGTCTACTAGATAGACTTCATGAAATGGAAGAACACAATTCTATTAGACAAAAAATTATTAAGCCTATAAATTAAAGACTTAAAAAGTAAATCAAAAGAAGTTTTACATTTATAACAGATGAAACATTAGAATAATTTTAATGGAGAAACATTAAATGACCATTGGATAAAGTGTAGATACATTGATAGATAAATAAGGATTGCATGATGCCATTGAAAATAATCCTAAGAAATATAGAATATTACCTCTGGATTTCATTTATAAATAATACCATAACCTCAAGGGTGAATAAGATAATTATGTGATATAAATTTAAAACTAAAGTGTTTGTAACATCTTGTTTCTATGTGTGATTCATTTTTATCATTATGGTGTTTTTATTAAGGAATTTTTATGAGGTTTAATTTTCTAATTCCTTAATAATTTTTTATAATTTCTATCTATTTGATATGGTGTATCAAGGGATCTCAGGGATAGAGATATCGATTTTTTCTAATTATATTTTTCAAGGGTTCCTAAAAATATGGGAATATAGTTTTTTCTGATTGTTCTAATCACGGTCTTCCAAGGCATGGAAGATAGAAGTTATGATAGTTTTATAATCATGGATTCCTTAATTCAGGTTTTCAGACTTCTTTAACACTTGAGGGTAAAGTGTAGAAATTTATGAGGAATGTTTCTGTAATTTATTTACATATTTTTCATAAAATATGTAATAATTTGTTTGAATTTTTTCTAAAAGTTTATATATTTACACTATGAATGTTTTAGAAAAGTTCATTTTGTTTTGTATAAACTGGTTCTTACTATGATTACAAAGTATATCATTATAATAGTTTACCTGATAAAATTTCTTATAGCTGTTGGGAAAAATATATGTAAACTAAAATTCACCCTCTATTATAATATATTTGTATACACTTATGATCTAAAAATATAATCTTCAAAACCACCATGTCACCAAAATATAATAACCAAAGGAATAACATGTCCATGAAACACCTTCTCCTGAAGAACCTAAAGCTCAATAGGCCGTTCCTCAAATATTTCATCATCTTCAACTTACAGTTCTACCTACTCAATTAAATGATAATCATCATGAATATAATAAAAATACGTGATACATGGAAAACATCATAGATCTAGGTCATCTTTAGGGGTAGTTACAATTGGTAAAAAAATATACTAACACACTCTAACACATTGAAATTCCTAACAAATCAGGGAGAAATCTTAATACCATAACCAAATCTTTGATTCCCATAATGAGAAGATATCTTTAAAAATATATTATTTCTAATTTCAAAATCTATATGTATCCTCCTATGATCATCACAAGACTTATAATGATACTAAGATGCCTTCATCTGCTCAAAAATCACTTACACCATATCTATTGTGTTCTTCACCAATTTTGATATGTGAATAGCCAATTATATAACCTCAGTATAACACAATAGGGATCTACAAGATCATACACACAATGCTTTGATTAGTTCCATAAAAATGGTGGATTTATAACAGTTTTTATAAGAAAACTTGACCAAGGTTAGGAAATTCACCCATGAGCCTAAAAAATATAGAATTCATGGAAATAACATATATTCCAAAACATGAATAACCTTCTTTGTATGACCATCTTCATGTTGGTGATAATCACGGTTTTGGAATAGATAAGAGTAAAAATCATGATGGAATCATCACCATATCTAGGATGTAAAACAAGGACTGTGATCATAGATGATCACCTTCAAAAATCCACGGAGTCTCACAATCTATTCTAGATACTGCCTCGATAAAACATCAACTGAGCTTGACTACTTAATTTCTAAGAAATGATAAAACTTCATTAATTGATCTAAAATATATTAAATAAAATTATAAACAACTTGATAATGAGGTAAACCAGTTGATAAATCCATATAAATATCCTCCAACTTCCACTGAGAAAGCTCCAATGGTTGAAACCACCTACTAAGAACATGATACTCAACATTTACCATTTCAAAAAATAAACATTGAGATACAAACTCTACAATATATCTCTTTATCCCAAACCACCAAAATTGGACTATAAAGGAATGATATACCTTATCCACACTAGGATGTACTACCTAGGATGAGTTATGAAATTCATTAATAACCACCTCTCACATCACTAAGGAACAAAGTGCCTTCCCTAGAATAACACTAGATAATGAACATCCTCAGATCGTCCCTCAGGGGAAACCCCGCAAAGAAATCGATCCCACCAAACTTCTACCTTATAATCTTTCAATTGATATTATTATAAATTTCATACAATGTATGGATTCACATTCATCTAATAGAGACCATATTTACGATTAAATTCCCCAATATCATGGTGAAATGTTGTAAGCACTTCCACCACTCTCCAAGAATTTCCTAACTCATGAACAAAATCATAATGTGACTTCCTACTCAATACATTACCAAAAAATTCCATTTTCTTGATATATATGAAATACATAAGTCACAATCCTATAATAATTCCATCCACCACCACTTTAATGAGTTAAAATCCCACTAGGAGAATATTTAACTCAAGATATTGTGATATGAAAAGTCCATAAAGAATTCACTAAGGAGGTAATGCCACCACAATTTTAGAGAAAACACCACTGTAGTAAGATCAAGAACATGAGTAGTGTAGTTATATTCAAGGAGTCATACATATAATGAAAAATAAGAGATAAATTATATTTTCTATATTATAATGAAACCTAATACATGGTATAAAGCATCACAATAAACCATAAACCCAACACCCTCCTCAGAAAAAAAGATAACAATAGCATTGAATAACTTATTTAAATAATAAAAAAATCCTGACATGGTCATTCCACAAACATAAATGATACTTATTGGTTATGGATATTAGAGGAGTTGTAATCTAATAATATTTTGGCAGAAATATCTTGTAATAACCTACAATACCATGAAAACTATGAACCTATACAACATTATTTGGGGTTACCTAAGAAACAACTGTGTCGATTTTCAATGGATCCACGACTAAACCCCAATGATATATGATATTTCTTATGAAATTCACCTCACAAGACTATAATTTATACCTCAATAACTTCTTGAAAAACTAATAAAACTAAAGAATATCTAAAATGGATAAAAAATACTCCACATTATCCTCATCAGATGTAGAATACACAATGATTTAGTTTATGACTACCACCACAAACCAGTATAGGAACTCATAAAGAAAGTATTTCTTTAGTCCCATGAACATGGATGGGGTTTTCATGACACCCAAAGGTATTACCATGAATTAAAAGTTTCCAAAATGACACCTGAAGGATGTTTTTGGAATATCCTCATCATTCACTTCAATATTATTATCTTCTGATGACAAATCAATCTTATATTACTAGTTATCCCCATTTAGCTGATCGAATAGATCATCACTCCATGATAGGGGATATGGGTTTTTCCCTGTCACCTAATTCAAGATATAATAGTCAATACACAATCAAAAAAATACTATCCACCTTTTTCATAAATAATACTACAATTCCTCAAGGTGATATTCTTGGTTGAATAAAAACTTGTTATAAGGGATTTTTAATCTGGATCCACTACTCCCGCAACTTAGACTATTCCCTCCTATAAAGAGACATCAATATTAGAGAGTTAATTACCTATAAATCTATCCCAAAATCTATCTATCATCGAGGGAGTAGTGTCAAAACATAATTTGGAATTAAATCATGGATATTTTACACAACACTAAGAAACACCACTAGTTTGACCTTTGATGAACTTGACATCAACTCCACCTTCATAGAAGATAAGGACTTAACATGCCTCTGAACTTTATGATAGTCTCACTCACCAAAAAATATGATGTTCTCTCCACCAATAATAGAGAATATAACTCACCTATTTATGTAATAAATGGTTTTCTGTACTAAAATAAACCTATCCATATCAAGGATAACATCATACGATTGTATATGTAAACATATGAAATATCCTGAGGAGTGATGCATACCTAATATTAGCTCACAATAACTACATAAATCATAAAATCTAGATCAATATACAACTGTAATAGGTAACAACAAGGGAACTAAAATCATCTCCACCTTAATTCCTAGATCCTAGAATAGGGAGGGTGCAATGAAGGTGGTCATAGATCTCAAATAAAAAAAATTCTCACTCCTATGAAAAATAATGGTAAATGACACCTTGCATAATGTACTTATCACCTGACACTGAAAACTCACAAGTATGCATATGGATGGGTATATAACCATGAAATATCAGGTCCTAATGATGAACACCTCCACTATAGAATCCCACCTAGAATCCACTAAGTGGTGCCCTAGCCAGTTGGCCATATGACCTCAAGCATGCCTCCCCATATTCCAGAGGCTGATAACTAGTTTCAAAGGCCTATAGTGTGCTATGGAGAGACTATTCCCTCTTGATCAGAGTGTAACACATAAGTGAGAAATAATATTAAGTAGGGGAAAAATAATAAATAACCATAAGCGGAATAATAAACAATCCAGATAAACAAACAAGAAAAATCTAAATCAATATCAGATAAAAAATGATGATTATGTCGTGATGCTATAAAAAAAAGAGAAGTACATTGGGTACAAGGGTACATGAATATAAAACATGACAATAAAAAGGAAAAAAATACTAAAATTTCCCTCTACTAGTTTCATGTTCATAGGATCAGTTCTCTACTCTCGTACTCTTACCTAGTACTAAAAATCAAACATCAAAGGTTGAAATTTTCCCTTTGCTTACTCCTATAGTCATGAAGTCTTTTTAGGTACCATAGGAGGCCTGAATAGTGTGTGAGATATAAAAAGTAGGCCACCACTAGTGACTTATATAACTATCCAGTCCATGAATATAAAATAATTTTTATACATGTAAAAGTAAATAAATAAATAAATAAATATACCATATCAGACCAGGTTCCTCATGGGACCCCGACCAACACTACCTTCTTTGTCCTAAGGCTAATATATCTGGATAACGTCAACCTTTAGAAATACAACATGGGTGTATGAATGGGTTTTCAATGATAAATTATCAATAATAGACCAAACCCCAAGAATGATATTTTTCTTGAAGGACCCATCCTTAGGTTATTAGTTTTATGTTATTTGTTTTTAATAAATGGAATCCTGATCCCATATAAGGTGATATGTAAATGGAACCCAAGTATCACTCCAATAGAACTATAAATACCCATCGCTATAAGATTATTTCCAAGTTTATCTTTAATAATAAGTATTAGTATCAGCATGGTGTATAGTCATAACCCTCTGAGACCATCCTAGGTATACCACATAGGGGACCAAGTATCACTCGTGACATGGTATAACCATATTTCCCACAAATACAATCCAATTTAATTCCCCTAGGGAATTGGTATTAATCATGGGTAGGTAAGTGATATGTATGATGACCCCATCCAAGTAATCTTATAAATAATCCAATAACCGATCCTAAAACATTAATATTTATTTATAATTCTGATTATAAAGCTCGATGATCCAGTCCAAAGTGTCCTTAAGTCAAGACCCTCATCTTGACATGAAGGTATGGTTTATCTATCAATAACTCACACAATTTAGAAAAGTATTTCATCCATAAAACATTAATCATGTTGCAAAATTTATTCATTCAAGTGAAGCAAGATATATCATAAATAATGGAGGCTAAAAAACATGGGAAATAATCTCTTTTATATAAATTAACATATATGAGATAAAAGAAATCAAATTTTATTATAAGGAATAAGGCTCTAAGACTTTAAGAAGGTAACACCCATTGGGTTTCTCATGTCAAGGTAATCACCCCACAACATTGATTTTTGGGTAGATATGTATTCTTTACAATTTAAAATAACATTTAATTTAATAAATTAGACTTTATGGAAGTGAAACTAGAGGATTATGACATGAAAAATAATGACACATGATAAATTGAAATGATACTTTTAGGGAAAATTACTATAAAAACTATTACAATATCACTATCCTCATAAAATATCTACCTTTTAATCGAACTAGAATATAAGAGATCATAAGAATCAACAAAATCCTTGAAAATAGGGTATTTGGGCTCACACTAAAATAGTGCTGAAGATGGAAAAATAAATGATGAAGGGAATGAAGAGGAATGAATAGATTATTGTTTTAGATCCAATGTGTTGGATGATGAAGGAAATAAATATTAGATGATAAGGATCCTTCAAATACATGGTGGAGTGTACGGAGATCTCCCATGCATGACTACTGCTAGAGAATAAAGGGGGTTTTGTCAAAATGATCCCCTTCCTATTAAAAAAACATATAACACCCCCAGTTTCAAGAAATTAACCCTTTAATTATTCTTTTTATAAATATGGAGTATATGAGTGATTTTTGGGAGAGTTTTGAGAACATTGGGATTGTTTTTTGGTCTTTTCTATAGGTGCACGATTAGTGCGTGGTTTGGGAAAACCATGAAACACTTATAAAAAACCCTGCACAGTGAAATAGGGGAAAAAGGGAAGGCGCATGGGCTATGCACAATTTGTCCAAACCATACAGAGGACTAGGAGAAATCGTGTCATGTTGTGTATTTTTTGGATAGTGATCTTGGGCATAGTTGACACATGGTTTCATAACCGTACGATCAAACCATGTGAGGGTTATCTTTAAGGCATGGGTTAAAGAACAATTAGCGCACGATTTTCCTAACCGTGCGACTAAACTATGCCCGGTAAGAAACTACCTCCTAAAAAAGTGGATCTCACTCAGTTTTCCCTTTAACTCACTATTTTTTCCTCCAATTCAGTCCTAACTCACGATTTTTATTTCCCAAAGGTCAAGGAAGGTTATCATATTGATTTAGAGGTGACACAAATAGAAAATGGAGCTACTGCCACAGATTTATAGCCACAGTTCTGTGGCCTATAGACACAGTTTTAAAACTATGTCTATAGGCCTATTTTCCATGTCCTATAGCCACGATTTTCCAAACCATGGCAATAGAACATGGCTATTTCCATAGTTTTATAAAACATGGCTATAGGCCAATTTTTTCATTGTCCAATATCCACGGTTCTCCAAAACCGTGGATATAGGGTTCCCGCACTTCTGCGGGAAACAATTTCCGCCAAAGATTTGGTGGGAAGACCTATCGCCAAGGTTTTGAGTCTATTCGCATGGTTTTTATTAATATATATATATATATATATATATATTAATATATATATATATATATATACCCAAATTGTGGCACGATGTAGTGGTAAGTGCGCTAGACTGCACAGTGAAGGTGTATGGATCAAAACCCGCCGAGGACATTTATAATTTTGGCTATTTCCACAGTTTTCCAAGGCTATTTCCACAGTTTAAACCACGAATATAGGTCAAGCACCATAGTTTCAAATTTTGAGGCCTATTTCCATGGTTAAAACCGTGGCAATATTCCGGGACCTACTGCCACGACGATAGCGGCCACGGTTGGACAAAACCATGGCCATAGCCTTTGGACATAGTTTTGGGGTCTATTTCCACATTTTTGAACCGTTTCAATATCCCCTTTTCCAATTGTGTGATTTGAAGGCTTCCCTTGGTGATTAGAAGCTGATTCCTCAGGGTATGTGATTGTTCTTGGTCGTTCGTGATGTTTTTATTAGATCTAATTCACCCTATCTCTTGGTTTCTTAGATCTATTCCTGCTGTGGATAAATCTAAGACACTGGATTACAAATATGATTATATTTGTATTGTTTTATGATAGGGGAATATATCTAAGGTGGGTTCATGGATATTCAACCCAGTTTTATGATGTTTTTGTGTTGTTTATCGTTTTCATCAAACCTCTCGACGTAGGCAGCTTCAATCTTGACTCCTATTTCAATAACTTATTAGATTAGTTTCAAATTGATTCAATTGATTGTGAAATTGTGGTGAAAATAATGATATAAATCCTCTTTAGTGACTATTTATGGTTTTTGGTGAAATCATGGAATTGTGGTAATTTGTTGTGCAAAGTGGTTTGGTTTCTTGATTTTAAAAAGTTTATTTTAAAATATGGATTTGTTGGATTTTAGAAATGGATTGTTGTAAAAAGTATTTTCAATAAAAAGGTTGTTTTATTGAAATGTTTTTTGACTTGTTTTAATTGGAATGGTTTTTGGGCATACTTGGTGTGTGTTTTCATATTTCATTTACAAGGATTGATTGAAATATGACCTTATTATTGCTGTGAAAGGTGTAATGGAACATGGGATATAATTACCTTGTGATGAATTGGTAGATTAATGAGAGACCACTCTTGATTATGGAACTATTATAAAGTTATATACCTAGTTAGGGGTGTGGATATGATAAATGGAATGTTTATGCCAAAGGGAACTTGTGAAATGATTTTAAAGCATTGTTTGGTTAATTTCTTTGAAAAATGTTTTTTTGAAAAAATGGTTGATATTGAACTTGTTTATATTTTTTTATAAACTGTTTTAGAAATTGTTTTAGATAAACCATTTCATATAAATTTTGTTAACTTTCTTATCCTAGTGGCATGAGTAGGGAAGTCATTGGGGAAAACCTACTAAGTTTTAGTACTCACCCCTACTTTGGTACTTTAGTGTTTTTGTAGATGTCATCTATTAGGACATGGGAAAGGGTAAAGTATCACACATATTTAGCACTACTTCATGATAATTGGGATGTTTTGTGAAGTTGTAGGATGGAGCTTGTGGATCTTGGAGTCTTTTGGTTGTCTTGTAATTTTATTAGTTAGCCTTCCACCATTTACTTTGATATTGTAGTCTTCCTTTATGGTACTTAATTTTAGTATGATTTTGATAAATGAAATAATAATTGGTATTTCATTATTATCATGCATCATATAATAGTTTTTTAGTTATTGATTAATTGGTCAATTTTTTTATTCTTAAAGGGAAAATCATCCCCCACAAGTATTGAAGTACTTAGACATTTATTTATAACCTTTGGCATCTTAGGGATGTCTCTTAAGCCCTAGTAACATCTCACCACCATCTCAATCCAATGATAATAAGAGGGACTTTACAATTGGTATCAGTTTTGTTTAGTCCAAAATTCTATTTCAGATAAGTGATATCAACTTGGTTATTTTCTTATGGAAGAACTGGTCATCAGTTATGTCACTCTTGGAGTTGAATTTATCCTTGTCTGTTCCTTTAGTTGGGATGATATAAATGAGTAGGATTATCAAGACTTGAAATGTAGAGCATAAAAATATGCATCTAACCTTTTTATGATAAACTTAAAGTTACTAAGGAGTTGGTTACAAAAGTGTTTTAGAGACACTTATAGGTTTGAAATATCTTTATCATGGGTTTATCCAATGATATGATCATGATATGCATTAGAGGAATGACTTCCCACTAGAAGTTCATACATCATTTTGAGGATTTATTTATGATTTTGGGAAAAAGTGTGATTTTTGAAAATTTGGAAACTATTCTCAAATGAAATATTTTGAAAATAGAATGGTTTTGGAATTTTGAAAATGGATTGATTTTCAAAATCAAGTTTAAATTTAAAAAAATAACATAACATGATAAATGTTGATTTTGGAAATCAATGTTTTGATAGTTGATGTGATATAATTTGAAATGATAAGACTTCAGTTTCTAGAGAGTGAGACTTATGGAGTTTGTTGTTTGTATAGAAAATGACACCCAGTAGGCATCATATAAACCAACTAGAAGAAGTTGTGGAGAATTTGGTTTCACTTGAGGCACAAGTGTACCAATATATGGTTGAGAGTATCATCCAAGGGTTTTATGTTATGGAAAAAAGGAACTAGAGGGACAATCCAAGGAAAATGGACCATTCTGTCCAGTTCTAGATGAAAAATACACCCATATTTTGAGGTGATTCTGAACCAGAAAAGGTAGAGGTGTGGCTGAATAGGATGAATCGTATCTTAGATTTCATCGGAACACAAGTAGAGTTTAAAGTCCATATATAGATGTATATGATATTGGATCTTTCATGCTATTGGTGGGATCTGGTGGTTCAGACTAAGGTGGATCAAGGCCTTGTTTATGAGTATTTTGTGGAATTGTTTAACAAAAAATTATATCCTCACAAATTCAATATTCATAGAATAATATAATTTTTTATCCTAAAGTAGAAAAATATATCTATCACCGAGAATGAGGATAAATTAATGAATCTAGTGTGCTTTTCACCTGAGGTTGTGGCTAGTGTATCCTTGAAGGAACACATATTTGAATCGAGGCTAAGGTAGGATATTCACTCAAAGACTTCCATGATCTTTATTAATGACTATACATAGATGGTCAATAGAGAAGTAGTGGATGAAAGGGATATCTCCATAGCTAGGGATGGGAAATTATTTTGATACCCAAAATAAATGGTGAGAACTCTAATACTGTTGGAATGTGGAAGATGGAAACCTACATTCAAGGTGGGAGTGTGAATCAGAATCAGATGGTTGGATCAGTGAATCTTCCTCAAGGACCCATGATAAAAGATGGATGTTTCCAATGTGGTTCGTTTGACCATATGAAACGAGAGTGTACAAAAACACCAAGAGTATGCCATAATTGAAAAAATATTGGGGAATCTTCAGTGCTATTGTCATAGTTCTATGATGTGTGGTGCTCAAGACAATTTTAAGGTATCACATGAATCATATGGTTCGATGGGGTGAGGACAAAAATATCAATCTCATCATTAAAATAGATTTATCCATGGTTATTCTAGGAATAATATAACCCCTCATCAAGGGAAATATTAGCAAGGAAAAAAGGAGAAAAGTATAGTGACAAATCAATTATATGGAGATAAACAAGGGATTGTGGATGATCGGGATGAACCATCTACCATGAGATGTATGATAATTTTAAATTCTACCCTTATTAAAGTGTTGTTTGATACCGGTTCATCACATTCCTTTATTTATTCTTGTGTTTTTGATTTTATGAGTTTAAAATTTGTGATGACAACTTCTATGATAAAACTTCAAACTCCTCTGGGGAAAATAGAATGTATATCCTTTCTGTGTAGAGCATGTTCTATAAATATTGATGGAGTTGAGATGAAATGAGACTTCTTAGTGTTGTAGATGGATGTATATAATGTAATCCTAGTTATGGATTAATTGAAAATATTCAAGGCTCGCATTGACTGTTATATTAGAATAGTTAGTTTTGATATTGAGGATGGTGAATCTCTTTATAGGAGAAACAAGTGTAAAGGACGGTGCAATAGGCTTATTGGAACCTTTATTTGGAATGATCTCATACCATATGACATCTTTGAATTTAGAATCAATGTAAGAGAATGATAATACTAGTTTTACATCAGTGGTTGACCAGTTCCTAATGTGTTTCCCAAAAATTTATATAGGTTACCATCGGTAAGGGAAGTGGAGTTTATGATTGATCTCCCCCGAGGACCATTCCCATCTAACTTTTGTCTTATCTAATGGAACTTACATAATTAAGGGATTTGAAAGTGCAGTTGGAAGAGCTGGAAAACACAGGTTTTATTTGACCAAGAATGTCTTTGTGGGAAACACCAATCTTATTTGTGACAAAATCTGATGGAACTATCAGGTTGTGTGTCGATTATTGTAAGCTTAACCAAGTTATGATAAAGAATAGGTATCCACTTCCATGAATTGATTAACTATTTGATAAATTTATAAGCGATCAATGGTTCTCTAAAATTGAATTTCAATAAGGATATGACCAATTGCAAGTTCAGAAGGAGGATATTTTGAAAATATATTTCAGAAGAAGATATGACCATTATCAATATATGGTCATGAATTTCAGTCTTATGAATTCACAAGTAGTCTTTATGGAATTGATGAATAATATATTTCACTGATATATGGATTTGTTTTTTGTGGTTTTTGTTGATGGCATATTGGTGTATTCAAGAATAAGAGATGAGAAAGAGAAACACTTCGTGAAAGTGTTGGGAATCTTAAGAGACTAGCAGTTTTATGACAAATTATAAAAGTTTGATTTTTGGATACAATAAGTTTCATTTCTTGGAGATGTAATTTCTGTAAGAGGTGTTTTAGTGGATCCTGGGAAGATAGAAACTTTTATCTCTTATCAACCACCGAATAATGTCTTTGAGATATGAAGTTTTCTTGGTATACCTGATTATTACAGATGATTTGTTCATGACTTCTCACGACCATCTTCACCTATAAAAACTTTTAAAAAGAATAATTTTACATTCCAATAGACTAAGTAATGCTATAATATTTTCAAGAGTTGAAGGTTCACCTTATATCGACACCTATATTGATATTTCCAGAATTAGGACAATGGTGTGTGGTGTATTGTGATTCTTCAGGATCTGGGTTGGAGTGTGTTCTCATTAAAGGAGACAATGTTTTTTCTCATGGATCAAGGTAGTTGAGGGTGCATGATAATAACCACCCAACACATGATTTGGAGTTAGATGAAGTCATCCATGCTTTGAAGACTTGGTGTCATAATCTCTTTGGTGAGAAATTTATTGTGTTTACAGATCATAAGCGATTAAAAAAATATTTTCTCACAATGGGATTTTAATATGAGGCAAAGAAGATAGATGGAGTATCTCCAAATGTTTGACTTGGAATTGATGTATAAACTAGGTAAATGCAATTTAGTGGTTGATGCAATAAGCATAAATTTATATGCTCAGTTAGAAAAATAAGCTTCAAATGAGTGGTAGTTGATGTAGGTCCTAGATGACATGCTTGTGGAATGTGAATACTGAGGTGATGTTTTAGTTTTCTATCCAGTTTCACTTATTCCTAATTTGGTGAAGATGGTATAGGGGGCACAAACATCTGATGTAGAATGAATATATATGAGATAAAAACTCAATGGTGGGGAGAACATTGATGGCCAGAGGCTGGCTAGGAGATCAGTGTTGTGGTTTAGAAATCAGATGGTTATACCTATGGATTGTCATAAAAAAATTCTTCATGCTTACCACTATTCGATAGGGGATTTTCATTCTACAGTATAGAAGATGTGTAAGTCATTGAAAGTATAGTTTTGGTGGGTTGGCATGAAAAAGAAGGTGGCTGAGTTTGTTTCAAGATTCTTAACTTATCAACAAGTTAATATATAAAATTAGAAACTAGAAGGTATGTTGCAGTATTTATGTATTATAGTGTGGAAATGGGAGTATATAGATATGGATTTTTTATAGTCTCCCTATAATGGTTCAGAATCATGATTCCATATGGGTGACTGTGGATCAGCTAACAAAGTCGGCCCATTTCATCCCTATTCGTGAAACTCATATAATGGAGGATCTATCAAATATATATATATATATGAGAATTGATAAAGAGGCATGAAATACCAATTTCGATAGTGTTATAAAGAGATACATAGTTTACATATCATTTGTGGAAATCCTTACAGAAATCCCTTGGGATTGATTTGATAATGAGTATGACGTATTATCCTCAGATTGATTGGAAATCTAAAAGGATGATACAAACGTTGGAAGACATGTTGCAGGATTGTGTAATGGATTTTGGTAGCTCATGGGAAGACCATGTTCCATTGGTGGAGTTATCATATAACAAAAAATATAAAGACCTGATACATATGGATCCTTTCGAAGAAATGTATGGTAATCCTTGTCATTATTCACTTTGTTGGGTGGAAATAGGTGAGACTTAACTAGTTGGGCTGAGTCTTGTCCAAGAAACAACATAAAATATTCAGTTTATTAGAAAGAGGATGGATACAACTCAGAGTCATCAAAAATATTTTTTGGATCATCATTGATGACAGTTTTCATTCACAGTGAGTGATCACGTGTTCTTGAAAATTTCTACAAGGATTGGAAATCAATAGTTTGGGAAGTAGGGCAAGTTATCTCATCGATACATAGGCCCTTTTGAGATACTAGAAAGGCTTAGAGAGGTGGAATATTGGATGAAATTTCCACCATGGTTTAGTGTGGTACACAATGTGTTTCATGTATCTTAGTTGAAAAAGTATTAGCCCGACCCTAACCCTATGATTGGATGGGATCACATTGACCTAAATCTGGATACTTCATTGGTACATATCCTGGTGTAGATTATGGATAGGCAAGAGAAATTATTTCATATAAAAAGCATCAGTATAGTGTGGGTTTTGTGTTAACATGGTGAGATTTAGAAAGAAACTTGGGAACATGGGAGGGAAATGAAAGATCAATGACCATAACTCTTTCAGAGAAACAATAGTTTTCTATTTACTTGGGATATAAAGTACAATGGTGGGGAGAATGTATCACCCTTGGTTTCAAGTAAGTAACCCTTTAATTATTATCTTTTATGTATATAAAGTATATGGGTAAAGTTTGAGAGAGTTTAGAGATCTTTTAGAGTGTTTTGGGTATTTTCTATAGGTGCATGATTTGGGAAAACTGTAAAACACCTATAGGAAACTGTACACAGGGAAATAAGGTCAAAAGGTAAGGCACATGAGCTACGTACGATTTTTCCAAACCATGAAGAGGCCTAAGAGAAATGGTGATGTGTTGTGAATTTGTTGGATAGTGAGTTTTGGCATGGTTAGCTCAGAGTATTATAACCGTGAGATCCAACTGTGTGAGGGTCATCCTTAAGGTAGGGGATAACACATGGTTAGCACATGGTTTTCCTAACCGTGTGACTAAACTGTGAGTGGCAAGAAACTAACTCCTTAAAAACTAGATCTCACTTGGTTTTAACATTAACAGAGCCATTTTTCCTCCTATGTATCTCTAACATGGGATTTTTATTTCCCAAAGGTCAATTAATGTTCTCCCATTGATCCAAAGGTGATATGAGATCTTACCTTGGGGATTAGAAGCCGATTCCTCATGGTATGTGATCATTCATGGTCATTCTTGATATTTTTCTTAGATCTAATTCACCCTCTCTCTTAGTTTCATAGATCTAAACCCACTATGGATGGATCTAAGATAGTGGATTCCAAATATGATTATATTTGGCTTGGTTTATGATAGGTTAAGATATATAAGGTGGGTTTATGGAGATTCAATTTGTTTTTGTGATGTTTTTCCTGACGTTTATCATTTTCACCCAAAATATCAAGGTAGGTGGATTCACTCTCAACTCCTCTTTATAGAACCGATTGGATTAGTTACAAATTGATTCAATTGATTGAAATTTATTGTGACATTATGGTTGAAATAATGATATAAATCCTCTTTAATGACAATTTATGTTTTTTTGGGAAATTGTGGAATTGTTGAAATTTATTGTGAAAAGTGATTTGGTTTATTGATTTTAAAATATTGATTATAAAATATGAATTTTCTGCATTTTTTAAATGGCTTTTTGAAAAATTATTTTCAATAAATAGGATGTTTTATTGAAATGGTTTTGGAATGTTTGGATTAGAATGATTTTTGGGCATACTTAGTGTGTGTGTTCATATTGAATTTATGAGGCTTGGTTGAAATATGACCTTGTACTTGGTACCAAAGGTGTAATGGTACATGAGATATAATTACCTTGTGACGAATTGGTAGATTTATGAGATACCAATCATGAGTATGGAACTGTCATAAAAATGCATACATGGATATGGGTTGTGAATATGAGAAATGGAATGGTTATTCCAAAGGGCACTTATGAAATAATTTTAAAGCATTCTTTGGTTTATTTCTTAAAAAATGGATTTTGTTCGAAAAATGGTTGATATAGGACGTTTTTATATTTAGTTATAAACTATTTTAGAAATTTTTTTATATAAATTGTTTTATATAAATGTTTTTAACATTTCTATCCTAATGGTGTGAGTTGGGAAGTCATTGGCGAAAAAATACTATGTTTTAGTACCCACCCTTGCTTTGGAACTTTAGTGCTTTTATAGATGTCATTTATCAGGTCATGGGAAAAGGTAAAGGATCACATGTATTTAGCACTAATTTTTGATACTTGGGATGTTTGGTGAATTTGCATCATGGAGCTTGTGGAGCTTGGAGTCTTGTGGTTGTCTTAGAGTTTTTTTGTTTTTCTTTTACTATTTATTTTGATATTATAGTATTATTCTATGGTACTTGATTTAGTATGATTTTGATAAATTAAATATTGAGTTTTATTTCATTATTATCATGCATCATATAATGGTTCTTTTGGTTATGGATTAATTGATTAATCATTTTATTCTTAAAAGGAAAATCATCCCACACATGTATTGAAGCACTTCAACATTTATTTCATGACTTTGATGCCTTGGGGATGTCACTTAAGGACTAATAAAATATCACTTCCCTCTCAAGATAATGATAATAAGATGTAAATTACAAAATAAATCATGATATTTACATAGTTTTTATTATATATACATGTTGTGTATTTTTCATGAAGTTTATATATTATACACATTGTGAAAATATCATATTTTTCCTCTATAGGGAAAAAAATCCATGACATATAAGGGGGTATATAAATACCAATAAATGTTGTGTATTTGTAATAAAAATTGTGTATTTGGCCTACAACCAACCTTTATCTCTCCATCTACTTTCTTCCGAGAATGAAACCGATAGGCCTAAGAGCCTAGTCACCCGAGTATAATCAAAAAAGGAAATTCAATGTGGGTTTGACCGAATTTAAAAGAAAATCTACCTCCCTAAAGATATGAGATTTTAGAAACTACAATCCTTAACAAAAATAATCCTTAAGTTTCCCTTTAAAGGGTGATAAAGAATCATCTGATAAAATTTCTGTCCACTGAGCATGTACATTGGCCTCTCTCTCCTAGGTCTCATCCTGTACATGATCGTGCTTCCATAGCACCCAAACCAAAGGATTTGACCTATCTTATATAACCTTGTTGATCCATTCAATGATAAATATAGGATGATCCTCAAAGGATACATATAAATTGAGCTCAATATACTCAAGATAAAATGAATGAGATGGGTCCGAATGATAACAACAAAGGTATGATACACGAAAGATATTGTGCATGGCCTGATACCTATGAGGTGAAGAAAACCTATAGGATATTAGCCCGACTCTCTACAAGATCTCTGAATTCCCAAAATAATTATTTTATAGCTTTCCCTATATATTAATCCATCTATGAACCACTATAGTTGAGTCTTGTAAAAATAACTGATGTCTCTCAAAATATAGAGTTTGGTGGTGTTGATTGATATGCGACTTCTACCTGGACTGAGATGTATCCATAAAATTCTTAATCAACTGTACCTATTCTAAAGTCTCTTGGATGATATGAGAACCCTTTAGTGATGACTCACCTACCTCAAACCATCATAATGGTGAATGAAACAACCTACCATAAAGGTATTTGTAATGATACATCTGAAAAATTTCCTGAAATATTTCATTATAGGAAAACTCAACGATAGGTAAGTGTTTCTCCCAAGAACCTCCAAAATCAAGAGAACATTCCTAGAGAATATCCTCTAATACCCATATCATATGCTCTAATTTTACATCAATCATAAGGTGCTATTCAGTACTCAAAAGTACTTATAAACTCTATGATTTTTGAAAACCTTTCCAGAATTGTGATGTCAACTCGGAATCTCTATTTGATATGATAAAATGGGGAACACCACAAAGACATAAAATATCCCAAATATAAATCCTATAAATATCATCAATTGATAGGGTCTCAAAAATAGGTAGGAAGTGTGAAACCTTGTTCAACCTATTGATAATAAACTATAATGCATCACTGCCTAAAGGGGATCTCAGCAAACCCATCATGAAATCCAGGGTGATGTCATTCCATTTCAACTCAAGAATAGACAGAGGTTTTAATACTCTTGCAGGCTGCTAAAGCTCAACCTTAACTTACTGATAGGTGGAACACCATGTGATATAACTTGGAATATTTCTATTTATACCTAGAAAACAATACTGATGATGTATATCATGGTAAATTTTGTAGAGACTAGGGCGAACTACCAAAATAGAGGCATGATATTCACTCATCAACTCTTACCATATGTCTAAAGGGACTTAGACATTTCCATTAATTTGTTTAATAAATTACTCATCGATAACTCAACTAGGTCATGGGTCCTCACTTAAGATACTCCCTCTCAGTACTAGACCATATGGATCTCAAATATGTCTCATCCAAAATCACTATATAAGGGAATGTGTCACTAACAAAGTTATAAAATATGGTTCCTATCATATTATTTAAACTCAAAGTGAATATTAGAAAATAGATCCATCAACTAAAACTCATATCTAGCCTCCTGGATGGCATGTGTATGAGTCTTAAAACTTAGGGAGTCAGCTACTACATTTCCCTTTTCAAGTGTATGAGTGAGATCAAAGTTGAATAACTATATATACTATACCCACCTGCACTACCTGAGATTTAAGTTACACCATGTGGAAATTTATTTGAGATTTTTATGGTCTGTGTAAATGAAAAATAATTCTCCCAATAGACAATTTTTCAAAAATCATAAAGTGTGAACCATGACCTCTAGATTGAGGTCATGCGTAGTGTAATTATTATTGTGAGGTCTCAATTAGAAAGACTTGTACACTACATCCTAATATACACACATTATAAATATTCCCATAATTATTATAAAAGAATCAAAATAATCTGTATAGATTCTTCTTGGATCTAGAAGAATCTGGATTGGTGCTGAATTTAGTCTCTCTTTTAACTCCTAAAAGGCTACTTTAAAGGTTTTGGACCATAATAACTTCACACTCTTTTTAGTCAAGGCAATGAGAGGCGCTTATAGGAATGATAATTTATAAATAAAACACATTTAATAGCCATAAAACCCCAAGAAACATCATATTTAAAATATATTCTTGGAATGCTGCCAGGAAACTACGATACTCACCTTCTCTGGGTCAATAGATACCCCTACTTATGAAATTATATGACCCAAGAAGTGAAAATTATTAATCTAAAAGTCAAATTTAGTGATATTAGTATAAAAATGGTTCTCTCTTACTGTATTAATCACAATTCAAGATATTTGGAATTTTCATTTCTAGTGTGAGAATATACCAAGATGCCATTCCTGAAGGCCACCACAAATTAATCAAGTAAAAGTGAAAATCTTGATTCATTAGATCCATGAAAAGTGATGGATCATTTTTAATACCGAATGACATAACCAGAAACTCCAATAAGTTGTATCTATTATGTAATACTATACATGGTATGTGTAACACCCTAAGTTTTTATGGATCTTTTTTTCTCTTGAATAAATTAATTTTTCATTTAGTCTTACAATACACTAAGTCAAACATTCCTTTCACATGTCACTAAAATGATTCATGCAACACTGACTTGGAATATGTTACATTCAAAAATTACTTGGATTATTTAACACACAACACCAACTTGGTGTACATTACACACAACACAGACTTGGCATACGTTACATGCAACATCGATATTTCTATGAAACATAATTTTATTGTTATAATTATTTAAATGAGAAATTTATAAAATAGTCATTAAGCCAAGTAATATGAATAGTAATAACTAGTTTTAAATTTTTTTTATAATGGTTTTATATAAATAAAACATATTGATACAAAAAATATAATTTTTGGAAAATTCCTTATATGTTTTAAAATACTAATTTCTCAAATAAACTATTTTTTATGTCCTTCTATGAAAAATAATAAAATTAATTTTAGACTCATTTATAAATTTAATTTTATAAAATAAACTTCATTTTTAAATTTATAATTTTGAAATTATCTTAGCGTGAATTTATGGTATTTTTCTCAGAAACATTATTTTTTGATAAATAGTGAAAAATATCGAATTTTAATTCAAAAATGCATTTTCATATAATTTATTTATAAGGATAAATTATATTTTAAAATTGTTTAAAACTTTAATTATATAATATTTTTATCAATTATTACAATGAAGTTCATTGAGATCAATTTCACTTTGAACTTGGGTTTAAAAACTTAACAAACTTTTGAATGTTTTTACTTTAAAACCCTGTATTGTCGACTAGATTATGGGATTAGTTTTAAATTAATTTCAATAAATTATGTGATTATAATTTGTAAAATATGGATTCCATATTTGGAATCAAAATAATTTATAAGTTTTAATAATTTCAACTTAGTTTTTGACTAAAATTATTGGTGAATGTAATTAAAATTAATTACATCGATAAAGGTAAAATTAAGCTTAACCAAGGACTAAACCTTAAAATTAAGACATAAAAAGACCTAGAAACTTTTTAAAGAGGCATTTGATGACCATATTTAGAACCTATATGTCCTTTTATTTAATTTTTTTCATTATTGGATCCAATTTACATGTGAAAAATGTGTATGGAATTCCTTTGTCAAATATTACAAGAGTGCCACCCCCTCCATTATAAAAGGCCTTCTCTCCTCCACTTATTTACACCTCTAAAATCACTTAGGTTACAAAAATATCTTATAAAATATACTCCCGAAAATACTACCCTCATCATTTATGTGTCACTTGGGTAGAAATCCTTCCAAGTAATCCTTTTGGTGTAAACCAAAAGGAGTTACCCGGTTAAGAGGTAACACCCTCCCTCAAACTCATTTATTTTATTTTATTTATATACTACCTCAAATATTATTATTCCATGATTGTATAAAAAAATTATCCTAAATATAATAGTATTTTGAAATTATAATGTTTATACCTACACTTACACACACTTCCATCTAATTGGTAATGAGAATATTGTTTACATGTACAAAAAACTACCACCTCACTAAACGATGATTGTTAATTTTTTACTTTACCAACTATCATGGTGGAAATTATGATGGAAAATTTATTTATATATTTTATATATTATATTTATTATGTATTTATCCTTATATAATTATTTTACAACATATATCTTTATACTTTCCATTTTGTGTTAATACGATAAATTCTTTTGAGGAAGTGTGGACTAAAACCCCCTTAAAGCGTTGTGATTCGTTCATACACTACACAGAGTGTATTAAGGATGAGTTTAGAAAATATATATGATATATAATATTTAATAAATCTACTTTAATAATGATATATATATACATATATTTCCTTTACTTTCTTTCTTTAAACATGACAATTAAACGGGAATATCGTTCAAACGTACGTACGACCTACCATCTCCATGAATGGTGTATTCCATTTCACAATTCTATATTATATAGATTATTATAATAAAAATATAATGAATATAAATTATATTAAAATAAGTTTTTATATTCTTGAAATCATGATATAATTATAAGGACCAAAGATATAACAAATTTAGACACATGCGAAAAATAAAGCTGATCTTATCCGAAGTGAAACCTTAAAATAGAATTTTAAACAAGTAGGTAATATAAAGCCACAATAACACCATATATGGTATTATAATTAATAATATGGCTCTATGATATATTTATAATATATTTATATTTATTATACATGAGGTTTTCATGAGTATGAAGAGATTCAAGACATAAGGTAAGGGAATTTCATCTCACTTTTTATTTCTGTGAGATATATGATTTATTCACCACCCATTCCTTTTTTTTGTGGTGTGTATACTTACCATGAATGAATTAAATGATTATTTTAATTAAATTTATGGTTATTTACATATCCATTTTATGATCTTTCTTTCATGGGGTTTAAGTTTCAAAAGTTACCAAATCGGTAAAAATGTTTTGTCTCAATTTTTCTTCTTTGAGACTCATGTTTTTATGCACCTAGATTATTTTTCATGGTGTATATAATTATAGTTTACATGTTATATCATGAATATACTTATTTTCATGATATTTTAAGATTAATTTGATTTCCTTTTCTTATATGGACAACATGATCCCAAGTAACCAAGTGGTAAAAGTTTATTTAAACAATCTCACCACTTTTCAAGATTGTTAATGATTATTCTTATTTGATGAAATATTATGATCCATTTCTAAAGAAAACTCATGAGTTTACATACCATATATTTATTAAATATATATCCATGTATTAGTACCATTTTATAGTCTTTGGTACTTAAGATAATTAAGGGAATATTTTTTAGAAAATATCACCATATTTCTCTATTCCGTCGGAAATCTGTTTTATTTCAAAAACCATGTTTTCAAAAATGTTTTAAAAAACGATTTCGAATGATCCTTAAAGTTAATTTTCAAGGAAAAAGGATTAAAAATTTTTTTTCTTCAAATATTCCTTTATAATTTTTCAAATATGTTTTCATGGAAAAAGGTTTTCAAAAGTATTTATGTTTTAAAAATAATTTTTTTAAAGAGGAAAGGTTATTTTTCCTAAGAAATATTTTTAAAAGAACATTTAAAATTATTTACCAAATAATATAAAATAAATTGGTGTTACTCATACCTTTTTGGGGAAATGATACAATTTTTCCATTCAAATTATTTCTCTGAATGGTTTAACTTTTATGGAATGATGTTTATGAAATCCATTTCTATTTCATAGGTTATATGCTTATGAAACCCACTTCTTTTTAGGGGTTATAATTTTATTAAATGGTTATTAAATATTTCTCTTTTACAATGGTTAAGATATTATTACATGTTTATGAAACTAATTTCATTTCATGGGTTATGATATGATTTTTTTATGATTTTGTGGAACATGTATGTTTGATTTAATTATGAGATAGGTGGGACCTATATCTCCCTACAAAACATTTGGTAAAGATTTATATTTCGTGAGATAAACTAAGATGGTCTTGGGAGTGAACTTTGACTATTAAGATGTCCATGGGAGTAAACCATGAATACTAATATGGTATAAGGAGTGAACTCATGCTATTAATATGGAAATGACTGTAAACCATGACTACTAAGATGGTATGGGGTGTGGACCCATACTACTAAGATTGTATTGTAAGTGATACCTTGGATAATATGGAAATCATATTATATATTATTATGTGTCTACCTAAATTTCATTTTTTATTCCTATGTTATGATTTCATGGATTATGTTATTTATTTCCTTATGATTAATGTCTTTATAACTTCCAAGATTTATTCCATGATTCATGTTTATGAAATTTGATATGCAGTGTATGATATTATATTTTCATGATCATGTTATCATACCCTTATTCTCATAATTATTCTTACACATCTTCCTTGATTACTATTAATAATAATCTGAGATCACCCCTTTTTATGTTTCCTTCCCTTAGGTTATGAAGATATGTATTATGTTTGTTGTGTCTAAGAAGGGTTCTAGTCAAGAAGAACCTATTGGGTGATGATGTAGCAAACTTATGCACTAGTGTTTATGTTTCCATGTTTCCAAAGGAACTAGAGTAGTATGATATTTTTGAGTCTGTTTGTATTATGTTTTAAGTATTATGAAAAAGTGATGTAATGATAATATATATCAAGACTAGATCATTATAGTTGGTTTTAGAGAAAAGGTTTAGTTTACTTTTGGAATATAGGATGAGAAAAACTTAATGATAAACCTAAGGATATGTCTAAGGATAAGTCTAAGGATAAGAAAAATTATAGGAAAATGTCCTATAATTCTGGTAAAGGATAGAGTAAGTAGTTTCCTAGAAATATATCCCTATCTAAATACTATAAGTGGATATGTATCTATCATAGATATACCTAGGGGTAACAACTCTAAAAATATGTTTTGGGCCTGAATTGGGGTAATCTGGTACACGACAATGAGCCTTGCTTCACTCTTAGTTTGAGACTCCCGAGGGATATGATTTGGGAATTCACAAACTCTTCATGAACCACCAAGAAGGATTTAAAAATAAGTTGTCTATGAATAACCTAGGATAAACCTAATGTTCCATAGATTAAGGAAGATGTCATAACATAGACATCTTATAAGATAATTTTCATGATTATGTGGTTCCTCACTATGATAAATGATTATTACTCTATTATTTTGGTTTTATTTAATGGATATAACCTAAATGAACTACATTAATGGTGATTGAAATGGGTATCTAAATGATTGTACTTCTGAGAAAGAAAATTCTATGGGAGTTGGAATGAAAAATCTTATTATTATGATCACACAGATTTCTCATGCTATGAATCATAGTATAATCACAAATGAGAAAATTATGGAACAAAATTATGTTGAGTCTTTCATGAGGCAATGTCCACCTTCTTTCATAGGCTCTTCTGATTCAGTTGTTTATGAATAATGGATCAATACTACTGAAAATATATTTTATGTTCTCTAGTGTACAAAGAATAATATGGTCATTCTAGATGTTTATCGGTTAGAAGGTGAAGCAGACTAGTAGTATATTCTAATTAAGAATATGATGAATCAAGATGAAATTGAATCCATGTAATGGGATGAGTTCAATAACTTATTTTTCAATAATTACTTTCCTCAGATTCTTTGTTCCAGGATAGATAAAGAGTTACTCAAGTTAAATCAAAGGTATGATGAGTCTATTGGTTGATACGAGGATAATTTCACAAGACTTGTGAGGTATACTTCAATAATTATCATCCAACCTGAACATAAAGTTTATAGGTTATTCAGTGGTTAAATCCAAGTCTCAGAATGTCATTTTCCATATGAGACTTTAGTGTTTATGAAGAGATTGTATGTTTTGTAATCAAGGTTGAAATGGAAGTTGGAGTCATATATCAATCTCATGGTTTTTGAAAAGAAAATAAAGATGGAGGTTAAAGGAAAATCTAAAAACCATGAAGAGAAAAAGATAATATTTCCTTTATTTTCTAAGTGTGGGAAGATGCTTGGAGGAAATTATCTGAATGGGTCTAATAAATGTTTTAAGTGAAGAAAGGAAGGTTACCGGGAAATTGATTGTCTATGTGATGGGAATAAGTTATCAAAAATTTCTAATGGGGAGAAAGATACACATAATTCACATCTCATGCTTCAATTCTACAAGTGTAAGGAGAATTATCATTATGCTATCCGGTTCCAAAACCCAAGGGCTGGTGGTGATGATTGACATCAGCAACCACTTAAGTAAAGGTATAAGGGAAAATATCATGAAATCACCATTTATGATGAGGGGTGTGATAATTATGTGATGAAAGGTACACTTACCATCCACTCTAGAACTTATAATGTCATTTTTGTTCCTAAATCTACCCACTCTTTCATATATAAAGAATTTTATATGGGTGTTAAGATTCCACAAAAACAATTAGATGAGGAATTAGTAGTTAAAACCCCCTAATGGTATGATGATTACATACCAAGTCTATGATTCTTCTCTGGTTTACATTTTTGGGAATTTCCTTCATGAATTTCTTTTCATTCATACTTAGGTTGAATTTTATTTTTTCTTAGGAATGGATTGGATTTCTCTGCATAAATCTCACATAAATTGTTGAGGAATGGAAGTTATGTTAGATATTTAAAACCCTCCTATGATCATCCATCCATGTAACGATAAGTATGAACTTCTTATGGATATTACATCAAGTGTATGGGTCATAATTCCCATTAAAAAGGGTTGTTTGTCTCAAATGATTGGGGAGAAAATCGACATCGATGATATACCAATTGTTCAAGAATTTTTGGATGTATTTCTGGAAGATTTTCCTATCCTTCCACCAAAAATAGAAGTTGATTTCTTAATAAAACTCATAAGTAGTTCCAAAAAAATTTCAAAGACTCACTATATAAAGGCCCAGATTGAGTTGTAGGAATTAAAGAAGAAACCCCAAGAAAACCTGGATAAGGGATTAATTTTTTCCAAGTGTGTCTCCTTAAGGTTAAACTGTTATTTTTGTGAAAAATAAAGATGGATCAATGTGACTCTGCATTGATTATCAGGAGTCAAACAAGATCACAATCAAGAACAAGTATCATATTCCCCATATTAATGACTTTTTTGATCAAATGCACCGAGCTCAATAATTTTCCAAGATTGAACTTCATTTTGGATATCATCAATTTAGGTTCAAGATGGAGGATATCCCCAAGATGACATTCCATACAAGGTATGAAAACTATGAATATATATTAATGCCTTTTGGTATTTCTAATTACTTTTCTATATTCATGTATTTAATGAATAGTGTCTTTAGAGATTACCTCAACCAGATTTTGGTAGTCTTTATAGATGATATTATTATCTATTGAAATTTCAAGGAATATTATGAATATAGCACCCTGACCCCAAAATATTGGAGTCAGTACATTACTTATTACATTGGCATGATTAAAAGGAATGAAAACCTGAAGGAATGATCAGTTTAAGTCTTGAGGAAACCATATAAATTCATGTAACTCATATTACATTGGGAAAGGTAATGAAATACAATACATAATAAAAACTAATAAACTGAATAAATGAGAACTCAATATATGATCTCCCCCTTATAACCTATTGAAGGTAAAAAAATGAAATGAGTGAGCTTGAATACTTAGTAAGGGTTACTAATAGTGAAATAATGAATCAACAATAACTAAATCAAAAACAATTTGGAATAGTCAATATGAAACGGTGAATAAATGAAAAACATGCGCCATTAATAAACTGAGAATGAAAATACATCCATTGGTCTTTCTATAGTGAATATCTCATAGATAGTAACAACTGAAAATGAATAAAGAGAATTCTTATTAATTGGATGTGATGTATCTGGCACATGGTACCACTATACCATCGAAACATTTTATGTCTATGGGTAGAAACCCATCTGATTTTTGGAAACAAACTCAAAGGGTTTGTCACCAACTGATTTGTCTCATGATACCTATTTATGAATCGAGATGATATAGTGGGACTCAACCACTGATGCAAGTCCAAATAATTATTTATACATATATTTAATACAAGTACAATCCGCCTTATCAATATCTCTATAGAGTAGATGACAAAGATTCACCAATATTTCTATATTTAAAACAACATTCCAAATAAACATTGTATATAAGAGGGTATACAACATTAGAAAATAATCATATCCATGATTCCATAATATGGATATATAATATATTTACAATTTAAAATGAAAAATTATCTCAAATGGGCAGTGGATACACCACATAAAAAATATTAGGTGAACAATACTAAGTAAATGACAATGAGATGGAAGTTGAGACAAAGTCCCTTACCACATTGTAATAAATCGAGTTATATGACCAAAAATTAATAACCACCAAATGAATCACAGAATATCCGAAATATAAATATAATCATGATATTATATATCAAATGTGAGTACACATATACCACACATAAAAAATAAGTGGCAAATAATGGAAATATCATGGAATTAAAAGTTAGATAAGAAACCCCTTACAAACATTTCAGCATGGTAACAAGTGTTCTTGTGAGGGATTAATGAGAGGTAAAGGGATATCCCATAATTTATATATCATAATGGAATTATGATAGAGGTGAAAAAATATACCCCATCATTAATAATTAAAAATAAAATGACACAATATAGAATGTATTCTTGAATAAAAGTGAGAGAGAGGATCCCTTACCTTATGCACAAAGGTTTTCACGATTGATTTTAATGACATGAATAATCAAATTTATCTTAATTAATTAATAATTATAGAACCTCATAAAAATGTAATTTATTTATTATAACCTTATTAGGTTCATTAATGCCTTTTTATGGTTTTAAGAGGTTCAATTTTATTATTTTGGAAGCATTTTCTTCCTTGGTTTTCATGATCGGTTTACTTGTATTTATGAATGGAAGTTCATTTTAATTGTGGTTAAACATAAATAATTTTTAATATTTATTATTAGTAAAATTTTCAATGATATTATAATTATTTTGGGTTGTATACCTTGAGGATGACTCATTAGTTAATAGTTATTGATAAACGCTTGGATTAACTTGATGGTTTTGTGCACAATGAACTTATTTTGTATTATTATTTTATATTATGAGTGTGTAAGGATTAAATAACATTTAAGATGGTAAAATACAAATATTATGATCTGGTTCAACCATTAAAAATGTTTCATGACCGTTCTTGAATATAGTAATAGAAATTGAAAACCCATCATCCTTGAGTGTGATAAATTAAAACATCTCAGACGGTATTTTCATTTTTGGTGTAAGAGGTGGGGGGAAAAGAGAGACGATGAAGAAATATTTCATTAGAATAATAAAATTAAATTTCATGTAAGGTAATTTAAATATCATAGAATTAGGATTTGCGAAGATGAGTAAATAAAAGAAAAGAAAGAAATTTGAAATAAATGAAAAATTGAGAAATCCCTGATGAAAAATCATCAAATTAATGACGACGGTTAAAAATTCATAAAATAGTTTTATGAGAGAAAGGGGGTCTGTAATCACTTGTAAAAAAATATGAAAATAAAGGGGAATATGGAATTAAATATCCCAACATAATCCAATTCAAAATAAAAGAGAAAACATAAAATGAAAGCTTTAAGAAATGAGAAGGGTGGTAGATTCCCTTACCTTATAGAGTAACTCCTAAAACAAGAAGGTTGGGACCTTGGGGGATTGAGGACAACTTGGAATGACTACTATAGAAGTAAAAATACCAGAGTTTAGAGTATTATGGATTTGGAATGAAAGAAAATGAATAAATGAGTGGGTATTTATAGTAAATGAGAGGGAGTTTTTTATTAATTTAAAGAGATACATCTTTAGTTGTTTTTTCAAAACCACGGGCTTGTACATGGTATTTTCCCATGGTAATAGCCACTTGGGACACCTCATGTAATATTTTACTATAAAAAGGTCAAAAATTATTTTATATTAATTATTTCATCATTATGATGTCATTAAACATACTGAAAACTCAAAACTGTATTTTTACTATTCATAAAAATTCAAGTATTTTAGAAAAATCCCAAAAATTCACCCTAAAATTTTCTTGATGTTTATAATTAAAAAATAAAATAAATTTTTTGAAAATAAATTTCTAAATATTTTTGATTTAATTTTTAAATAAAATCATAATTTATTTGAAAAAACAACATTAAAACTATAACTCATTTTATACCACCTTGAAAAATTAATCAAGGTCCCATAAAATTATATTATAACCATAAGGAAATAAAATAATAGTTTATGATTATATTTTATGATAATAAATTTCCATTTTAAATTATTAAATTAATAATAAAATTTTAATTAAAATAGTTATGACATATAAAAATACCGATACTTATACTATGATCATTTTTTCACTATAATATTTCTAAGTTGTATTTATGAATTCATGGGTGAAGTTTTTATTTTTTGTGCCGATTTACTATTCATTAATATTCATAAGGGTATTTTACTATTCATAAGGTTATGTTACTATTCATAAAAAATTATGTTTGTCTTATCATACTCTAAATATCTTACTGAACACAACCATGTATGTCAGTTTTTCAAAATTCAAATTACAGAAGTGGAAAAATTATGTTTATTGGTTAGGTTATAATAAAGGGTTGTTTTGTAGAGAATCAATGTTTTATGCATTCTATATTAAATCTATTTGTAAATTATTGGGGTGTTACATTATCCCCTCAATAGAATTGCGTCCTCATAATTTGAAACTACACTTTGAAATTTAAAGGTTGATGCTTGAAGATTCCCTTGTGGGAAACCCACATCAGAAATAGGGTTAATAAAATATCATCCTAAAAAGAGGTTAAGGGAAATGAGGTGGTCACCACAAAAATTATTCTTTCGAATGGGGTGACATTAGTTGGAAGTAAAATCCTAGACATGGAAGAAAAATATAACTATGAAGTTTTGATGAAACGTGATAGAGAACATGTTCAGATGAAAGATGACTACAACAAAACTATAAAATATTGTAAAAAATTCATCGATGTTATCAAATATTATGATAATCAGAATACATTTTATTTAATACTATTTTCCTTGTGTGGAGGTATTGTTCCACTATATAAGATTATAAATATATGTTTCTATTTACAAACTCTTCCTTTGATTGCACCTTGAACTATCCATACTTTATCACTTAGCATAGGTTACACCATATGGTGAAGTAATAAATTAACCTCTAAAAGCTCGTACAAAGATCAACTTAAACCATTTCATAAATGGTTAAATATTCCAAAATATAATGATTCAACACTTTAGATTTAAGATCTCTAAATTCCCAAGATGAAATTATCATTAACCCTTAATCAACATGAAGAAGTTCTAAATTTTCACATTCCAAACATGTGAATAACTTCATCATGTATCCTCTTGAAATATGTCAATAACTTGAATTAATATAAGATCCATATTAGAAACATGAATTATTTCATATTACTTAATTAAGATACATGTTATTGGATATATTTCTTAAATACAAAAGTTTTGTAAACTCCATCGATGATAGAATAGACCACTTCTCGAAAATTCAATAATCAGTTCCAAGGTATTCAGTACTAATCTGAATCAATAATTTCTTCATCATTATCTCAATATTATATATATATTAAGGGGTTTCTTCCCCTCAATAATTTTTTTATAAAATGTTTAAATTTATACTGAATCACTTTTCCTTTGTACCATTCATCATACGACCTAAAATCCTTAATGAAATAGTACTACAGTACAATCCATATATATCTAAAAATTCGTATAACTAGAATATCATAACATAGTTCTTGAATCCAAAAACATAAATACATTATTTATTCTACTTCAACCGTAGTAACATCAAAAGCTTGACCTCGATACCTTTACTTTTAGAGATATATTTCCATGACGCTTGGGATATTCATTTGTGTAGTGCCCCATATCCTTACAGTTGAAGCATTGAATATTGGAAAATTTGTTTCTTCTCTTTCAATTATGATCATAATGGCCTTTTTCTTCACCCTTGAAACAAACTCATTTTCCTCTTAAGCATATATCAAGGTGTTTCCTTCCATAGTTATCACATGCGGGAAAAACTTTCTTTACCTTCTTCCCATTATCCATATTTTTTTGCTACCATCCTATTCCTGTTTTTCTTCCCTTAAAAGCCATAAGACTCAAGTAAATCTTTACACACTTTGTTAACACATGATATTATTTTCTCATATGATGAGGATACTTGAGAGACTATCTTCCTTTGAAATGACAACTTAATACCATAAGAGATATGATCCTTCTTACTCTTTGTATCACGTGCATTTGTGAAGTTATCATTCCTTCTGCTATGTTCCATTTCTAATTAATTCTATACAATATATTATCTTATAAAATAATAAACTCTCTATAACTCTAAACATAGCATAAATTAATTCACTGTAAATATTAAACTATATACTTTGGTTACTTTGGGGGAATAAATCCTTCATAATGGTGGGTAAAATAAATGTGAATTATCCTAGGAATATCCCCTGAGAGTGTCAAACCAAGTGCGCAGTAAGGCCTGTTGTTGTGTACCAGGATACCCCGAGTCATTCCCAAAACTCCTTGTCAGATTTTTCACTCCTAGGTACATCTGTTCCAGAACCACTTCCACTTGTAGTATCCAAACAAAGATGTATTTTATAAAAATATCCACATAATCTATTCCTTACCAAAATTCCATGATGTTCTTGTATGTTTATCCTCAAAGACTATCTTAGGGGTTTGTTCCATAATCTAAGTTTTCTAAATCTATTTTCCAAGTTTTCTACTAAACCTCCTTTGATACCAACTATAGCACCCCAACCACAGAAGCCTAGAGCTAGTACATAACTTATTAAATTGGAAAGATTAAAAGGAATGACATCCCAAAGGAATAATCAATTTACTTGTATTGAAGAAACCAGATACATACATATAACTCACATTACATTGTAAAAGCTAACATAATACAATACATAACAAAAACTAATAAACTACATCCATGAGAACACAATATATGATCTCACCCTCATAACCCATTGAATGTAAACAAATGAAATGGGTGAGATATAATGCTCAGTAAGGGTTAATAATAGTGAAATCATGAATCAAAAACAACTCAATCATAAACAATTTGGCATAGTCAATATGGCATGGTGAATAAATGAAAAACACATGCCATTAATAAATTGAGAATGGAAATTCATCCATTGGTTTTGTCATAGTGAAAAACTAATGGATAGTAATAACTAAAAATGAATAAAGAGAATTCTTATTAATTTTATGTCATGTATCTGCCACATGATACCACTATACCGTTGAAATGGTTTAAGTCTATGGGTAGAAACCCATTTGATTTTTGGAAACAAACTTGAAGGGTTTGTCTCCAACTGATTTGTCTCATGAGATCTGTCGATGCATCGAGGGGATATAGCCGTCCCCTCCCATCGCTTCAAGTACATATAATTATTTATAAAAATATTTAATATAGGTACAATCTTCCTTCTCAATATCCATATAGATTAGAGGATACCGATTCATTAATATTTCCATAGTTAAAACAACATTCCAAATAAACGTTGTACGTAAAACGTTATACGACTTACGAAAATAATCATATCCATGAAACAACAATATGGATATATAATATATTTACAATTTCAAATGAAAAATTATCTCAAATAGGATTTGGACACCCTATATAAAAAGGATTAGGTGCACAATACCAAGTAAATGAAAATGAAATGGAAGTTGAGAAAAAGTCCCTACCACGTTGTAATCAATCGAGTCATATAAAAAAAATTAATGACCAAAAAATTAATCACATAATAAAATTAATATAAATATAATCATTATATTACATATAAAATGGTAGTACACATATACCACACACAATAAATAAGTGGAAAACAATGGAAATCTCATGGAATTAAAAGTGAGATAGGAAAACCCTTACAAACATTTTGACATGGTAACATGTGTTCTTGTGAGGGCTTAATGACAAGTAAAGGGATATCCCATAATTTATATATCATAAGGTAATTATGGGGGATTTGTGAAACCATAACCCATCATTAGAAATTAAAAATAAAATGACACAATAGAGGGGGGATTCTCAAATAAAAGTGAGAGAGAGGATCCCTTACCTTATGCCCGAAGGTGTTCGTGATTGATCTTAATGACCTGGATAATAAAATTTAGCTTCATTAATTAATTAGTATAGAAAATCATAAACATTTAATTGATTTAGTATAAACTTATTATGTTCATTCATTACCTTTTTATGGGTTTAAGATTTTCAATTTTATTGGTTTGGAAGCATTTTCTTCCCTGGTTTTCGTGATCGGTTTACTTGTATTTATGAATGGAAGTTCATTTTAAATGTGGTTAAATATACATAATTGTTAATATTTATTATTAGTGACATTATAAATGATATTATAATGATTTTGGGTTATATACCCGGAGGATTAATCATTAGTTAAAAAGTTATTGATTAACACTTGGATTAACTTGGGAGTTTTGTGCATAATGGATTTGTTTTGTATTATTATTTTATATTACGAGTGTGTAAGGATTACAGAACATTTCATAAGGTAAAATACAGATATTATGATCTTTTTAAACCATTGAAATGGTTTCATGACCATTCTTTAATATATTAATAGAAATTGAAAACTCGTCATCCTTGAATGTGATAAATTAAAACATCTCAGACGATATTTTCATTTTTAGTGTAAGAGGTGGGGGGAAAGAGATATGATGAATAAATATTACATTAGAATAATAAAATTCTCATTAATTTAAGGTAATTTAATTATTATATCATTTTTATGATGGAATATGAGTAAAGAAAAGAAAATAAAGGAACTCAAAATAAAAGAAAAATTGAGAAATCCCTCATGAAAAATCAGTCGCCTAACAACGTCACTGAAAAATTCATAAAATAGTGTGATTAGATAAAGAGGGTATTTAATCACTCTTAAATAATATGGAAATAAATGGTAATATATAATGACATATCCCAAAATAATACAATTTAAAATAAAAAAGAAAACATAAAATGAAAGCTTTAAGAAAAGAGAAGGGTGGTAGATTCCCTTACCTTGTAGAGTAACTCCAAAAACATGAAGGTTGGGACATTGGGGGCTTGAGGACACCTTAGTATGACTACTTGGGAGGTAAAAATACAAAAGATTAAAAGATTATGGATTTTTAATGAAAAAAACGAAGTAATATGTGGGTATATATAGTAAATGAGAGGGAGTTTTTTATTAATTTAAAGGGACACCTCTTTAGTGGTTTTGAAAAAACCATGGGATTTCCCATGGTATTTTCCCATGGTATTAGCGAATTGGGACACCTAATGTAATATTTTAATATAAAAAGTCTAAAATCCTTTTATATTAATTATTACATCATTATGATTTCATTAAACATACTAAAAACTGAAAACTGTATTTTTACTATTCATGAAAAATTCAAATATTTTAGAAAAATCCCAAAAATTCAACCAAACCATTTTTCGATGTGTAGAAAAAAAGGAAATCCATTTTTTTGAAAATAATTTTATAAATAATTTTAATTTAATTTTTAAATAAAATCACAATTTATTAAAAAAACAACATTAAAACTATAACTCATTTTATACCACCTTGAAAAATCAATCAAGGTCCCATAAAATTATATTATAACAATAATACAATAAAATAAAAATTAATTATTAAAATTTATGAAAATAAATTTCCATTTTAAATAATTAAATTAATCATAATATTGTAATTTAAATAGTTATAAAAAATAAAAATACCAATACCTATACTATGATCGTTTTTTCACTTATAAGATGTCTAAATTGTATTTATACATTCATGGGTGAAGTTTATATTTTTTTGGGATGATTTACTATTCATAACTATCCATTACTATTCCTAAGGTTATTTTACTATTCATGAGGGTATGTTACTATTAAAAAAAATTAAGTTTGTCTTATCAGACGCTAAATATCTTACTGAACACAACCATGTATGTCAGTTTTTTGAAATATAAATTACAAAAGTGAAAAAATTATGTTTATTGGTTAGGTTATAATAAAGTGTTGTTTTGTAGAGAATCAGTGTTTCATGCATTCTATATTAAATATATTTGTAAATTCTTGGGGTGTTACAATAAATATCACTTGAGAATTGTACTAAGACTATAAGGAAAGAGAAAATGTAGGTAAAATTTTAAAAGTGTGAATTTTGGATGAAAAAGGTTTCATTTTTGAGTCACATAATCTCAAGAGATGGTATAATAGTAGATCCATCAAATATAGAGGCTATTGAATGATGGACTAGACCTACCATGGTGACTGAGATTTGTTGGATTCTTGGTTTAGCTAGATATTATCAACATTTTGTAGATAATTTATCATAATTATATAATCCTCTGACCAAGTTAACTCAGAAGGGTGTCAAGTTCCTCTAGATAGATGAATGTGTAGAAAATTTCAAGGAACTGATGAAAAGTTTGGTTAGTGCACCTATGATTACATTACCCTATAGTGGAGAAGGGTTTTTAATCTATAGTGATTCATACAAGAAGGGACTAGGATGTGTTCTTATATATATTATCATGGTTATAGCCTATACCTCATGAAAGTTGAAGATTCATGAGAAAAATTACCCAACTCATGATTTGGAGTTAGCAGTAGTAATTTTTTCATTAAAGATATGGAGGAATTATATTTATAGATAAAAGTGTGATATATATAATTATCATAAAATTATGAAATATATATTCACACAGAAGGAGTTGAACATGTATAATAAAATATGGTTGGAGCTAATAAAAGATTATGACTATTCAACACATTACAACCCTGGGAAATTGAAAAAGGTGGCTGATGCTTTAAGTTGAAAGGATCATGCTAGCTTATCCATGATGAGGATCACAAAAGATCCACTATTTCTGGATTTGTAAAGGGTTGATCTAGAAATCCTTAAGGAAGGGGAAAATATTATATTTCTCAAATTAATGTTCAACCCTCTATCCATGTGAAGATTAAGGACACATAGAAGGAAGATGTAGAGCTTCAATAGAATGTTATAAATTTTCTTGAGTTGAACCTTGATCATGATGGAATGATAAGGTTCAAGAACAATGTATGTTTTCCTTCCGTATCATATTTGAAGTAGTTATTATAATAATCTCATGGTTCTTCAATCTATATTCATCATGGAAGTATAGAGATATATATAGAATTAAAAGAATACTTATGGTGGGATTTAATGAAGAGAGATATCATTGAGTTTGTATCTTAGTGCTTGGTAGGACAACAAGTTAAGGATTAAAGACAAAAGTTAACGGGGTTGTTACATCCATTACCCATACTCGAATGGAAATGGGAGAGTATCACTATCAATTTTATCTTTGGACTACCCAAAAACTCTAAAGGGTTTAATGATATATGGGTGGTAGTCGATCATCTTACTATTTCGTCACACATAATCTCTATCAGATAATACCTATCTCTGGATCATCTTTACAGGATATAGATTAAGGAAGTGGTAAGTTTTCTTGGAGTAACACATTCTATTGTATCAGATCGGGATCTGAGGTTCACGTCAATGTTATGAATAAGACTTCAGTATGAACTTAATAAATAATTGAGTTTCATATCTTCTTATCATCATCATAAATATGTTCAGTATGAAATAAAAATTCAAACCCGAGAGTATATGTTGAGATCTTGTTCTCTAGATTTTAAAGGTGGTTGGTATCAACACCTTTCTCTAGTTGAGTTTTCTTACAAAAATAGCATCCACTTAATTATTAAGATGACACCATATGAATCCATTTATTGGAAGAAATGTTGAGCTCCAATGTGTTTGGATGAAGTTGAAGAAAGAAAGATATTGGGACCTGAGATCACTGAAGAAATGGCCGAGAAGGTTAAAACCATTTAGCAACACATCAAGGAAGCTGAAATCTGGTAGAAAAGTTATGATAATAACTGTTAGTGTGATATAGAATTTGAAGTTGGTGAAAATGCATTTCTATTAATCTCAACTTGGAATAAATTTATGAGATTCAGGATAAAGGTAATTTATGACCTATTTATATTTGTCCCTTTGAGATTCTTGGTCATATTGGGATGGTAACCTATCACTTGGAACTTCTTCAAAATCTCTCTCAAGTCCATGATGTGTTCCATGTATCTCTCCTATGGAAGTACACACCTGACCCTTCACATGTACTAAAATAATAATTCATACTATTGGAGTAGTATCTTTATTACGAGAAGCAACCAGTTGAAATTATGGATCTTACAGAGAAAGTTATTTGAAACAATACCACTCGCCTGGTCAATGTTTTATGGATAAATAACCAGTTACAGGAAGTTATGTGGGAACTTGAGGATAAGATGAAGTAGAATTATCCTCATTTTTTATGATAATGATGAATTTATAGGGAAAAATTAATTTTAAGGGGGGGTATAATATAACACACTTTGTTTTTATAGATCTTTTTCTCTCTCGAATAAATTAAATTTTCATTTATGGATTACAATGAACTAAGTAAAAAATTCCTTTCACACGTCACTGAATCAATGCATGAAACATTGACTTGGAGTATGTTACATACAACACCAAATTTGAATATGTTACACGCAACACTGACTTGGCATTTGTTACAAGCAACATTGATGTTTATATGAAACATCAATTTATTGTTATAATTATTTAAATGAGATAATTATAACCTAGATTTTTAGAATAGTAATATGAATATTAATAAAAACTTTTCAAATATTTCTTATAATGGTTTTATACAAATAAAACATATTTATAATAAAGGATATAATTTTTGGTAATGTCCTTATATGTTTAAAAATACAAATATTTCAGATAAACTACTTTTTATGTTCTATGAAAAATAATAAAATTAATTTTAGAAATATGTAGAAATTAAATTTTATAAAATAAAATTCATTTATGAATTTATAAATTTTAAATTATCTTAGGGTGACTTTATGGGATTTTTCTGAGAAACTTCATTTCTGGATGAATAGTGAAAAACAAGATTTTAATTCAAAACTACTTTTTCATATAATTTGTTTGTAAGGTTAAATTATATTTTAAATTGGTTTTAAAATTTATTTAGATAATATTTTTATTAGTTAATACAAATTTTTTCATTGAGATCAATTATACTTTGAACTTGGGTATAAAAACTTAGCAAAGTTTTGAATGTTTTTACTTTAAAAACCTGCTTTGTCGACCCGACTGCAAGATTAATTTTAAATTAATTTCTACCACTTATGTGATTTGAATTTAGAAAAATGGATTCAATATTTTTAATTAGAATAATTTATATATTCTAATAATGTTAAATTATTTTTTGGCCAAAATGATTAGTGAATGTAATTAAAATTAATTACATCGATTATGGTAAAATTAAGATTAACTAAGGAATAAACCTTAACTTTAAGACCCAAAAAAACCTAGAAACTTTTACAATAGCCATTTTATGGACATATATTGATCATATAATCACTTTTATATAATAATTTCCATTATTGGATTCACTTTACATGTGAAAAACATGTATGTAATTCCATTGTCAAATATTACAAGAGTGCCACTCCTCTTCCACTATAAAAGGACTCCTCTCCTCCACTTATTTACACCTACAAAAGCACTTAGGTTCAGAAAATATCTTCCCATATATCCTCCATAAAATCATACCCTTCTTCCTTTAATCATAAATTTTGCATAAATCCTTCTAAGGAATCCCTTTGGTGCAAACTAGAAGGAGTTACCCGATTAAGAGGTAACACCCTTCCTCAAACTCCTTTATTTTATTTTCTTTCTCCACTCCCTAAAATATTATTATTTAATGATTTAATAAAAAAAAGTACCCTAAATATACTATTATTTTGTTATACTAAGGTTTATACCTACACTTACACACACTCCTATCTAATGGGCAACAAACATACTATTTACATGTACAGATAACTACCTCCTCACTAAACGACGATTGTTCATTTTTTTCTTCCCTACCTCTCATGGTATAAATTTTGATAAAAATATGTTTATACATGTTATATATTATATTTATTATGTATTTAATCTTATTTAATTCTTTTACAACATATATATTTATAATTTCCATTTTTTTTAATATGATAATTTTGTTTGAGGAAGTGTGGACTACCGCCCCCTCAAAGTGATAAGATTATTTCATACACTACATGGAATGTATTAAGGATGGGTTTATTGAATATATATATATATATGATATATATGATATAATAAATATAATTTAATAATGATATATATATATATATACATATATTTATTTTTCTTTCTTTCTTTCAATATGACAATTAAACAGAAATAATGTTCATGTGTACGTATGACCTACCATCTCCATGAATGGTGTATTATGTCTCATAATTATATATTATATGAATTATTATAAAAAAAATATAATGAATATAAATTATATTTAAATCATGGTTTACATTCTAGAAATTATGATATAATTATAAGGACTAAAGATTTAATAAATTAAACACATGATAAAAATAAAGCAGATATTACCCGAAGTAAAACCTTAACATAGAATTGTTAAAAAGTAGGAAATATAAAACCATAATAAAAAAATATATGGTATTATAAGTAATAACATGGTTCTATTATATATTTATAATAAATTTATATTTATTAAATAGAAGGTTTTCATGATTATGAAGAGAGTCAAGACACAAGGTACAGGGATTTCATCTCACTTTTTATTTCTATGAGATACATGCTTCATTAACCAACCATTACTTTTGTGAGGTGTGTATTCTGACCATGGATTTATTCAGTGATTATTATAATTAAATTTACTATCTTTTAAAAATCCATTTTATTATATTACTTTCCTGGGGTTTATGTTTTAAAAGTTACCAAATCAGTAAAAATGTTTTGTCTCAATTTTCCTTCTTTGAGACTTATATTTTTTATGAACCTATATTCTTTTTCAAGGTGTATATAATTAAATTTTACATGTTATATCATGAATATAACTATTTTAATGATATTTTAAGATTAATTTAATTTAATTTTCTTACATGGAGAGTATGATCCGAATTAACCAAGTTGTAAGAGTTTATTTAAATAATATCCTCAATTTTCAAGATTGTTAATGATTATGATTATTTGATAAAATATTATGATCCATCTCTCAAGAAAACTCATGATTTTAATTAACCTATGTTTATTCAACATATATCCATGAATTAGTACCATTTTCCACTCTTTGGTTCTTAATATAATTAATAATTTTTTTTTAATAAACTTTGATTATATTTCTCTCTTCGGTTGGAAATATATATTATTTCAAAAACCATGTTTTCAAAAATGTTTTCAAAAAAATTTTTAAATAATATTTCAAGATAATTTTCAAGGAAAATGATTTTAATTTTTTTTATTATTTTGAAAGCTTCCTTTATAAGTTTCTAAAGATTTTTTCAAAGAAAAATGTTTTCAAAAGGCTTTATGTTTTAAAAATATATTATCAAAGAAGAAAGGAATTTTTTTTAAGAAATTTTTTTAAAAGGTATTTCAAAATTATTTCCCATATAATATAACATCCTTTGGTGTTACTCATTCCTTTATGGTAAAATGATACAATGTTTCCATTCATATAATTTCTCTGAATGGTTTACCTTTTTTGGCATGATGTTTACAAAATCCTTTCCTATTTCATAGGTTATATGCTAATGAAACATGCTTACTTTAATGGGTTATTATTTTATTAAATGGTTATGGAACTTATCACTTTTCCAAAGGTTAAGATATAAGTACATGTTTATGACACCCATTTCATTTTGGGAGTTATGATATAATTGTTTATTATTTTGTGTCACATGTTTGTATGGTTTCATTATGATATGGGTGGGACCTATATCTATATAAAATGTATTGGGTAAATATTTTTATCTCATGAGATAAACTAATATAGTCTTGGTAGTGAACCTTGACTACTAATATGGAAATGAGAGTGAACCATGACTACTAATATGGTATGAGGAGTGAAATAATGCTACTAAGATCTCCATGGGAGTTAACCATGACTACCAAGATGGTATGGGGAGTGGATTCATACTACTAATATGGTCTTGGTAGAGATGACCTGGATACAATAGAAATCATATTATAAATTATTATGTGTCTCCCATAATTCCAAGTTTTATTCCTATGTCATATGCTTTCATGGATTATGTTATTTATTTCCTTATGATTCATGTCATATGAAGTGCCAAGATTTATGCCATAGTTCATGTTTATGAACTTTTATATATAGGGTATTATAACGACCCATACTTTACATACATTGTTAATACTTTAAAATTGAAGCATTCTTATTACAACATATAACAAAACCACGAAAGGACCGTATAGGTATAGTGTCTTTGGAAACTGGGAAACATAAACAACTGGTTCATAAAGCGTCTACACTGTCTCCCATTTATTTCATCATATCTATAGTCCCTTTTGGCATATCTTACTTAATAACCTTCTTCCTAACCTGGGGAAAGAAAACATACAAAAGGGTGAGCTCAAATTCTCAGTAAGGGTAAACAAAAGAAATATCAAACACATCATATACATAAGCACATAACTTTTGGAAATCTTAACCTGCAAAAGAGATCATAATTTCATAACATGGGATAAATCATGGTAGTGAAATGTAATCACAATAATCATAACTTAAAACATGAAACTTTGTGGAATACACACATAATAATAGATAATCATATCTTATTAGTCAAGACTCATTGCCAAGACTATCTTAGTGGACAAAGTCCATTTCTGAACCGAGTCACCCTCGTTTCAGTCCTGTTTCACTGAACCGGTATAACCTACCGTTCCAGCCATGTCTATCTCATGAGATATAAAATCTTTACCCAATGCATTGGAGGGAGATATAGGTCCCACCCATCTCATAATGATACCATTCTTATGTGTGCCACAAAATCATAAATCATACATCATTACATAACCCATGTAATAAAAATGGGAATCTTAAACATCGTGACATCATAAAACAATTCATATAAGATAAAGGAATTCATAAAAATATTTCCATCACAACATAATAAAATACATGTAATAATAGGGATAGAAACATAACCCTTTATTATCTTATATGGAAAATAAATTTTGATAAAACACTTGAACTCCATTCTTGAAGAAAATATCCTTTCTACTTCAAAAATACCTTTCCTTTCTTAACATGTCATACAATTATAAAATAAAACAAGTTGATTAAAAATAAACTTGAAAACTTGTAAAGTAATCTTCTTGGAAATAATGTTTTAAAAATCCATTCATGTCGTATAAGTTAAAAAAACATTCCTCTCGTACTTTTGTTGGAAAAGTCAAAAAGTACCTCGTACGAAAAACGACAAAAGATTCCTTTAATATCTTTTACTAAAATCTCACCGAAGGGTAAAATTGGATTTAAAAAATTTTAGGTGGATGGAAATAATATTATATATTGAAGAAACATGGATGTGGATGATAAAATACACCCCAGTAAATACCAAAGTATAAACAATCTCGGATAAAAATGAGATTGTGATATTTCCCTTACCTTAGGTCCGTTCTACTTCGTAAGTGTCTGAACCTCCTGTATAATGATTTAAATAATGTTATTGACTTATTCCAGAATCATACTTATTTTTATGATATCATATATGGTCATTTTCTTAGCTCTTTAGTAGTAATATTTCATTGCTACTTGTTATTCGGGTGTTTATAACTTTTTGTTCTTATGCGTGTTTTGTCGAATAAATTCTTATTCTTATATTTAGGTTATAGATACCTCATTTCCATAATGGTATTAGTGTAATATATATCATATTCATTCATTCAATTCATTTATATAATCATTATGAAATGAAGATCATGTAGAACAAGTCGCATCACATCGTGGAGACGGTATTCCGTACGTACGCACGAGTGATGATATCGTTCCTATGATCATTGAATTATATTGGAGTGTATGTATACTATTTAAGAATTAGTATCACTTTATAATAGTCATATATAGTCAATATTTACACCATTATACCCATCCAAGTAAGGTGGTGGTAGAAAATAGATTACACCACGGTGTGGAGACGGTATTCCGTACGTACGCACGTGCGGTGATTTCTTTTTCCGTAGGATGGATAGATGGTGAAATAGGGTTGTTTAATACTTATAATAACATATCAGTATATGAGTGATACTGATGTTATTACTTCATAATGAAACAACTAAAGAAGAATAATTGGAAGAAGAAATAAAGATGAAAGAATCGGTAACAGACATTACCTCTTCTTTGAAGTGTTTCTTTGAGACCTTCTTTTAGGGCACTAAAATTGGTCTTTGAATAAGACCCGTACCTCTAGAATGTCTCTAGGGAAGTTGAGAGGAGGAATTGGCAGGGTTTGGCCGAGCTTGAAGGCTCAAAGTGGTGTGAGGAAGAGGGGGAGGAGGTGCCCTTTTATAAGGGAGGAGAGGGGCACCTTTGGGAAAACTAAAAATATTATTTTATTATAAAGTCAAGTTCGGTTTTAAATAGCTCCAAATTGATATATTTAGAAACTAAGGTGGGGATGGGTCGAAATACTCTCATCCAATAGAATTTAGACAAGTTTAGGTTCCTATTTTAACCTTATCATTTAGATTTAACATTAAGTTAAATAAGTTTACTTTTACCGTGTCTTCTTGTGTTCTTATACTATAAGGTTAATAAACTTACTATAAGCAGCCAAAAGAACCCCAAGTTGTTTATTATTAATATATATAACCTTATATAAGTCATTTTGCCGAACCTTAGATTTTTAGGAATAAAATAACAATTACTAATATAATATTTTTTAAAAAACTATTTTATGTCAATTTTGACACTATTTAGTAATTGATTTTTGTGAAAATCATAACAGAATTATTAGTTCGAACCAAGTTAATTAAATCAATAATAACAAGTCATATTAACCTATAAAATTAGTGTAATTCATAAAAAGTCTCAAATTACATTTATTTTGGTGTTTATAACATCAATTATGTCAATATTTCATTAATAAGATAATTACTGCATCATCATTGTGTCATAAATAAATTAAATTAATTAATGTCTAAAAATTACAAATAAAATATCATTATGTAGGAAATCTTTTTATCTTTCTAATGAATATTTATAGTCGAATTTATCTTATGTATAAACCCATATTAGAAATTATTTACTTATTAAACTTTGATTTTAACTATTTTAACCATTCTTTAAATAAATTAATAATAAATGTCCTAATCTAATCCAAGTGGGCCTAAATGGTCATATGTTATTCATAAGTTTGTTTTTGGTAGAATTAAACTTATCCAATAGAATTATAACTTTTGTTAGGGTAATAATAATATCATTTTTACCCTAAATTACCCTATTTACTTTTAACCGTGGTAAAAAAAGTAAAAAGTTACTATTCATCGAAAATTATTTTCATCTCATTGAACCACATTTTAGTCCTTGATATTAACCGTGTCTCTTGGATTTTCTAAATTCCACTCACAGAAGCGGTAAAATTAAGTTTTATGAAGAATTCAGTTTTTAACTACCACTTAGTGGTTTCACTATTCATCAAAAATTGAAAGTTTTCAGAAAAATACCAAAATTTCAACCTAGGCTAATTTCGATATTCCGAATCCAAAAATGATTTCCATTTTGAAAAATAAAATTTATAAAATTTCAAAAAGTGGTTATTACTATTCATAACAGCTAGTTTTAATAATATTTTAATAGCATATCGTTGTTTAGTGAAACTCGGTATTGCGTACGACGCAAGCTATCGAGGAAGGTCACGATTTCGTGTAAACCAATCCAAGAAAGTGTTGTGTAGAAAAAAATTCCTTTGATGATTTATATAACATAAAAGTCTCGGGTGTTACAGGTATGATCTTCTATTTTCACGATCATATTTTCACACCGTTATGATAATGATTATTCTTATGCATCTCCCATGTTTACACTTACTGATCATCTGAGATCACCCCTTTTTATGTTTCCTTCCCCCAGGTTATGAAGATGTGTATTATGTTTTATGTGTCTAAGAAGGGTTCTAGTCAAGAAAAAACCTAGTGGGATATGATGTATCTCACTTATGTACCAATATTTATGTTTCCAGGTTTCCAAAGGAACTAGAATACTATGGTATCTAGGAATATATTTATATTATGTTTTAAGTATTCTAAAAAAGTGATGTAATGATAATGTATTTCAAGACTGGTTCATTATAGTATATCTAATAGTTGAACACATACCTGATGGTAGCCTGAACTCAAATCGATCTTAGAGAAAACTATCTCTCCTCAAAGTCGGTCAAAGTGTTCATCTATATGAGGAAGTAGATACATGTTCTTAAACGTAATTTGGTTCAACTATTAGTAATCCAAAAAATAATAAGGGTACCATCTTCCTTCTTGGAGAAATGGACAGGTGAACCCCATAGGGAAGTACTGGGTCATATAAAACCCTTAACTTCAAAGTCCTCTAACTTCTTTTTGAGTTCCGAGATCTCTATAGGTTCCATATTGTAAGGATAAATGGATACTAGTTCTTCTCTTAGAAAAAGATCAATGGTAACTCTACCAATTTCATTGTAGGTAATCTAGAGAAGTATTCAGGGAAGAAATACCAATAATGATCTATAATAGGAGGGAATTATGTACATCACAATCCATGATCACTCAAAAAGCGACCATCCATCTGGGTTGTCACTCCACCCATTACACGATGATTGAGTCCATCCCAACTCACTTAGAAATTACATTCACCATTATAAACATAATTACTTCCCTTGTGAGATATAAAAGACAACCTTAAGTGATATCAATCAACACGGGCATGGTATGGAGCCAACCAGTCCATCCTCAGAATGAACATCAAGCCTGTCATCTTGAGGACAAAAAGATTCCAAAGGAAGAGATGTCCAACCACCTCAAGAGTTAAATACCTTCATGGGCATATGATCTTTTATCATTACCATATTGGTTTATCTAGAGTCATCATGCCACAATTGAATTCCATTTCTAGGCCCAAAATTTCAAAAAATTACAAATATTTAAAAGTGTTAAAAGAACCTGTATCAAATAAGGGAAAAAATAAAGAAGAGACTACTAGGATAGTAACTTGTATTGTAGAAGGACCTGGTCTTTTCTCCTTGTGATTATGATTCACTGCATATTTATGGCCAGATCTATGACCCTGAGATGCAACTTGATGAACCTGGACAAGACCACTCTGTTGGTGCTGAACCTCAGATGTCTGACTACCTTAGCCATGGCCACCTCTTTGAACCGATTGGATAGTAGTAGACCAACTCCCAGCCTGACATGTAGCTACAAATCCTATACTTGAATTCAGTGTTGGTACATATCCCTAATTACTAGTAACTAGAGTGAACTGTTTTTAGAAATGTGAAAGGTGACCCATCATTCCACAAGATTAGCACTCTATTAGGTTCCTTGTACACTAGGGCTTCTTATGGCCCATCCTAACACACTGGTGACACACCACATAACTATCGGTACATTTCATCTGGCTGGAACTTCCCCCATGAGAAACCTTGAAACAACATTTCCTACCACTAGACAAAACATCTCCCAATCTCAGTACTAAACCACCTTGGATCACAAGGATAACTTCCCTCAAGTTTCACTCTGTGATGGGGCCCTAGTTTACTATATATAAAATGGTGGTCAACTAGAAGACGTTCAACTATGATTAGAGGGTGTACAAAAGATCATCCCTAAATCATCTCATATTTATCAACTCATTACCTATCAATGTTGGTGAAAAATTATGAAGCTCAGTGTAATGAGATGAATATTCCATCATGAACATAGAGTCCTACTATAAGTGTATAAAATATCTATTTCAATCTGATATTAGTGTTTATAGAAAGAAGTAGTCATAGAAGACTATCTAGAAGTCTACCCAGATGATACCCTGATATCGATCAACCTGAGAGATAACATCCCATTAATGCTTGGAATAATCATGAAGCATATAAGTGGTAAGATTAACCTTATGATCTGGATGCATCTCCAAATGATTTAAGATCAATAACATAACATCTATCCATGACTTATAATCCTAAGGACCACTATACCCTGAGAATATGGGAGGATGATACTACTATAATTCCCATGTCAACTCTTCCATAGAAGAGGTAGGTCACATAGATCCCTGTACATACTATATGAAATGTAAGAATATCTCTTGAAAACAAGAATCAGTGCATAGTGGAGGATCAGTAAGAGGTTCCTCTAATGGCACTATATTAGGTAATGCTATTGTCTTAGGGGACACCACCTCTAGTGCATGGTTGTTTCCACCCTCATGGAATATGACTTGAGGATGTTGCGGTAGTTGATATCTACAATTTATAAGTGCATGCCTCAAATATAATTTCACAGAAGATATAATCAACTATACCAAAAAATGATACGTACAAATCTTTCCTACAAACGATTCACACATCTCCACCTACTCCTAAATCTAGGTCTAGTTGGTAATAAGACCACGAAATATCACAAGAAACACTGCAAACTTCCCACTACTAAGGTTGGTTCATGGTCAAGATCTCATATAACATAGTAGAGGTTTCGTTATATGGAGTGTCAATTGCAATGTATAGAGGAAAACACCATTTAATTTGAAATTTGAATATCCATTTAGTGGTAACCATTTCATTTAAAATTTTAAATTTATTTAAGTACATACTTATTTATATTAATATAGATATCACAGTCCAGTTATTTGTGTCATTATTATCAATTTATTAAGGCCCATACTCTTTATAAATTGTTATTGGTGCATCAAGTAACTATGAACTAACCTTTATGTCAAGTATCATGATATAATAGGTCATGTATAATTATTTGATTGAATAAACTACCATTTTTAATTTGTGAAATTAAATTCTTCATAAATTACAATTTGCAATCATGTAATCAAATCAACAAATATTTCAACCCATAGAACATTTTTCCCATGACTCAAACATGGAACAATTGTTTAATTAAAGTTTTACAATCAATCTATATGGGAAAAACCATTTATACTGGGTTAAAAACTTTAATTAATCCAATTATGTTATCCCTTAAATAAATATTTTCAAATTTCAATATATAATAATATTGATACTCAAAATAATAAAAGGAAATACATACAATAAAACAATGAAATATACCTATATGGAATGACATAATTCATGGAATGTGAATCCTCAAGTGCCTATAATTATTTATGAGATGCCACCTAATTTTTGTAATAGTGCAAGGAAAAGTAATTCCATAATAATAATATCAAAAATAATAACATCACAAGACATGTGTGTCACACAATAGTGAAATCATTATAACTATAACAAGTACAAACCAAAACAACAATATCCTATCCTAGGTAATTTGGGTTTCCCTGTATGTAGGTTATCGACTCCCAGACATAGGATCGTTACCAAATTCTATTATATTCAAAGTCTCTTATTTAATGCCCAAATAGTAAGAAAAAAGAAAAAATAAATCCCTCAGATACCACTTTATAGCATCCCGACCCAGAATCCACTAAGCAATTCCTCGAGCTAGTTGGCCACATGACATCAAGCATGCCTCCCCATATGCCGAAGGCTACCGAATAGTAGTAAAAGACTATGGTGTGTCCATGGGTAGACTATTCCCTCTTGATCAGAGTGTAGTATTTTAGTGAATAATAATGGAAATCTGGGTAAATAATAATAAATATCCAATGGCGGAATAATAAACCATCCATATAAATAAACAGTTGGAAGCTAAATCTATATCAAATTAAAAAATGATGATAATTTCATGATGCTATACAAAAAGATAAGTACTTGGGATACATGGGTACAAGATTACAAAACATGCTAATAAAAAGGAAAAAATGACCAAAAGATACCTCCACTAGAATAATGATAATAGTCTTGGTCCTCCTCTCCTATACTCAAACCTAGTAATGAAAATAAAACATCAAAAGTTGGATACTTCCATTTTTATACACCTATTGTCATAAATTTTGTTTGGGTAAATAGGTGACCTGAACAATGTGTGAGATATACTCAGCAGAACACCACCAATGGTGTCTAGAACTATCCATTCTGTGTATATAAAATGAGATGTGTGTCGGTAAAGGTAAAGAAATAAGTAAATAAATAAACCACATTAGACCAGTTTCCTCATGGGACCCCTGACTGACACTATTTTCTTTATCCTAAGTTGAATATATCTAACCAAAGTCAAATTGCACATATATTACATGGGTGTATGAATGGGTCCCCAAAGATAATGTAACAAGAATTAACCGAACCCCAAGAATGTTATTTGTCTTGGTGGACACATCCTTAGGTTAATAGTTTTGTTTTCTTAGTTTTTAATAAATGGAATCTTGAGTCTTTCCAAGGAAATTTGTAAAAGGAATCAAAGTTTTTCCCTATGATCACTATAAATACCCATCACTATAAGAGTCTTTCCAAGGAGATTTGTAAGAGTAATCCTAAGAATCACTATTGACATGGTGTAAATTCATAAACCACTAAAACCGTCCCATTTATACCACATAAGGGATCAATTATTTCTCATGGTATGGTATAACCATATTTACCACCAAGACCATCTAAGTTTATTCCCCTAGGGAACCCCTATCACTCATGCGTAGGTAAGTTATCTACTTGATGCGACCACCCAAGGAATCTTATAAAAAAACCAACTATTCTCCTCACACATTAATATTTATTTACAATTCTAATAATTAATTTCAATGATCCCATCCAAGATAAACTTAAGTCAGGACCCTTGTATCACCCATATCTTAACATGAAGGTATGGTTTAACTATCAAGAAATCATACCATTTAATAAATTATTTCATCCACAAAACTTTAATCAAGTTGGAAAATTTATTCAATTCAAGTGAGGAAATCTATAGAATCATGCACAAAGGATCAAACACATGGAGAATAATCTATTTTAGATAAATTCACACATCAAAGATAAAAAGAAATTAAATTTGTTTCTAAGGAATAAGGATCTAACACTTTAATAATGGAACACCCATGGGGTGTCTCATGTCATGGTAATCAACTCACAAAATTTATTCTAGGGTTTCTAGGGATCCATTACACATGAAATTAACATTTAATTTAATAAATTAGACTTTATGGAAGCAACCCTAGAGGAGTTCAGAATGTTTCAAAATGGAACATGATAAAATTCAATGATAATTTCGGGGAAAATAACTAGACCACCTACCTTATTCCAATATAACTCTCCTCATCTAGTATCGAACTTTTAATCGAACTAGAACATACGAGATTGGAAGATTCAAATTTTTAAGAAAATAGGGTATATGAGATTACACCAAAATAGAATTAAATGTGGTATGATACACGATGGAAAGAAGGAATAGGAACAAATATATTACCATTTAAGATCCAACATGACTGATGATGAAGGAAACATAGCTCAGATGAGACATATCCTTCAAATCATAAGTGGAGAATAAGGAGAGATCTTGTGCACAAATTTTACTAGAGAGGAACGGCGGTTCAATAAAAATGAACCCCTTCCCCTAAAAAATGATCCATGATATTTACATAGAGTGTATTATATATACATGTAATTTATTTTTCATGATGTGTTTATATAATACAAATTGTGAAAATTTCGGGTTTTCCCTCGAAAAAAACAATTCATGACGTGTAAGGGGGTATTGGAAAACCAAAATGTGTAATGTTTTTAAATACACCCCATTTATTTATAAAAAACACTATGTGTTTGTAAAACACATCATATATTTAGCCTACAAACAACCTCCAACCCTCAAACTACTTTCTTCCCAGAAGTGAACCAATTGGACTAAGGGCCTGTTCACTAATGTCTAAGACAAACAGAAAATTAAACGAGGGTTTGACCAAATTTAAAAGAAAATTTTCCTTACTAAAACACTGAGATATTACATCCAAAACCATGATCTTTCTTCTATACCTAAGATTGAGGTAAAACACATGACTATTATTTACCCACTCTATCTCCTCATCTAGGACCGATACCCAGAGAAACCTATTGTTACTACTCTCACATAGGATACTTATACCAAAGATAAACTTGATTCAGGCCTCCAACTACCTGTAGGCTACCGATAAAGGTCATAAAATCAATTTTATAATGACCATGATCTCTATATGGAAGAAAAAGCACATATGGTATTATTGTAAGGATATGATAACTCCCAAACTTGTAGAAATGAGATGAATAAGAAAGCTGAGGCTGACTCGTTGTTGACTAAAACTTCATCTGATAAGGAAACTAAGAACCTATGGTCATAACTATGATCCTCATAGAGTCGTAAATATGATCTAATACAACATCCTATCTATAACCCATTCATTTTATAATGCCTTGATAAATGTTGAAAACATGAATGAGGTGAAATAGTGATAGATCTCTAGACACAATGACTACTTAAAATTTCTTGATCTATAATCCTTCTCAAGAAGAAAATTTGAAGTATGTTAAAAAAGTCTTTTTAAATGAATATTAAACTTTTTATTTCTGGAACTTCCCTAGTGGAGGGAAATCATAAGATACTAGAACACTACCCTCATAATTGGAGAGAGAAACTTATCATGGGACTTCTCATAGAACTTCTCCCATGATACATCTAACTCCTCATGATCACCAGATATAAAATCTACAACTGATGGGTAGCTAACCACATCATATTGATGCATAATAAAATATGATTCTCTCTCCTAGAATGGACAATATTGAATATAATTCTAATATCCCCCACTAAATTCTTTGTCTCAGAATCAGATATAGATCCCTCATAATTTTTTAATCCCTAAAACTAAAAATTAGTGGGTTTTAAGGGATTATCAAATGATCATTGGCATTAGAATCAAACCCAAATAATTCCTGATCTATCATCAATAATAAAAAGTGTATGATTTTATGAAGAAAAATATTGCACCTTTAACTAAAATTCAAAAACCTCCATATTTTTTGGATCATGCTTGATGATGATCATTTAAGTAAAAAAATGAGTTTTTATACCTTCATTAGTAATCCACCAACCATCAAATCTCAATAAATAACTTGAGGATTTTTAATTCTAGGAATGAGTTCTAGTGTCTTGAACTATTGATAAACCAATCATTGGGATAAAGAGAGAGAGAGAGAGATAAAGAGAACTTCAACTAGTATAAAACAACAAATATAATCATAAATGAGTAAACCCCTTCTTTAAATAGGCATTCTTGACGATCTTCATTTAATGAAGAGAATCAGTCATCAGGTGCCAACTCTTGGAATTAATCATTACTAACATTTAGTGTTCATTCATTTAAATATTTAAATCAATGATATATATTATTTAAATAATATATGTAAAACCCCATGATTTCATAGTACGTTATTTCTTTAATGTAATTTAATAACTTGCACTACACGTAACACTGAGTTCCAGCGCACCACGACTTACCAAACTAGCTGTTCAAAAGAGGTTATGAATAGTGTTAACTAAAATTTGAACTTTATATAATCCTTATCATTTTAGAAACCATATTGTGAGTTTCTTATACATAATGTAAGAACAAATTCATTTTTTTAAGATAAAAGAAGTTTTTTAAATGCAATTTTATCGCCTTTTGATGGAGAACCCTCATTAAATACAATATTTGAAAGTTTTATACATTAAATTTGACAAAATAAACTTCTTCTTTAGAATAGGGACATAAGAATTTAGTTTCAATACATTTTTGGTGTTTTTCTGATAACTTTCATATTTGGGTGAATAGTGAAAAATACTATATTTTAACTGAAAACAAATTTTTTAATCAAAAATAATTTATAGTATTAAATTATAAATTTTAATGGTTTGGAAGTATAAATAGATTATATTTTTACCATTTAATCCAATACTAGTCATTGTATGTAAATTCACTTTGAAATTGGACATAAACAAGTGTCGATCTTTTGATAGTTATTTTTTTAAAACCCGATTTTTGGTTTTGAAAATGGGAATTAATTTTAAATTAATAAATAATACTTATATATTTTGAAAATAGTAAAATATACTTCATTTTTGAATTCGTAATATCAAAATTATCTTAGGGGGAGTTTTTGGAAATTTTCTAAAAACTTTCAATTTTTGATGAATAGTAAAAAACACTTCATTATTATTTAAAACCAACATTCTATATAAATAATTATTTATTTTATTTAAATTTATTTTAAGTCAAAATGGACATATAATACCTATATTAGTTTAATGTATTTAATTGGAGTCATTTTATAATAAAATTAGATGTATAAAATTTTATTGAACTTTTTAACCTATTTTACCCACCTCTTAGGAGGATTTGCAAATTTTCATAAAACTTAATTTTACCACTTTTGTGAGTTGAATTTAAAAAATCCAAGAGACACAGTTGATATCAGTAAGTAAAATGTGGTTCAATAAGATGAAAATAATTTTTGGTGAATAGTAACTTTTTACTTTTATTTACCATGGTTAAAAGTAAATAGGGTAATTAAGGGCACAAATGACATTATTATTACCCTAACACTTGTCCTAATTCTATTGGATAAGTATAATTCGGCCAAAAACAACCTTAGGAATAAAATATGAACCTCTTTGGTCCACTTTTATTAGATTAGGACATTTATTATTATTTAATTCAAAGAGGAGTTAAAAGAGTTATAATCAAAGTCTAATAACTAAAACATTTTTAATATAGGGATAGACATAAGATAAATTCAAATATAAATATTCATTATAAATCTAAAAATATTTAATAAATAATGGTATTTTATTTATATTTTTTGGACTTTAAATAATTTAATTTATTTATGACACAATGATGATGCACTAATTACCTAATTAATGAAATATTAAAATAATTGATATTATAAATATCCAAATAAATGTAATCTGAAACTTTTTATGAATTAAACTAATTTTATAGATTAATATGACATGTTAGGGTTGGTTAGATGAATTATTTTTGAAGTAATAATGCTGCTATGAATTTAGAAAAAACAAAATACCAAATAGTGTCAAAATTGACATAAAAGAGTTTTTAAAAAAAATATTATATTATTAATTGATATTATATTTCTAAAAATATAAGGTTCATCCAAAGGACTTATATAATGATAGGTGTATCATTAATGAACCACTTGGGGTTTTCTTGAAAGTATATAGTAAGTTTATTAACCATATAATATAAAAATATAAAGAGACATGGTAAATGTCAAACTATTTAACTAAGAGTTAAATATAAAATATAAGGGTAATATAGTTACCCAAACCTATCTAAAACCTATTTATTGAGTGGTTTTAGACCCATCCCCACCTTATCCTTTAAATACTCCATTTTGGAGCCATTATAAATCGAAAATGATTTTATTTTAAAATAATATTTCTTGCTTTTCCTAAGGTTCCCATCACCCCTCTTATAAAAGGAAACTCCCCCTTATCTCTAATTCACACATTCAAATCCATTTGGATCGGCCAAAACCTACCAAAATACCCTATAAACTATCCTCCCTTCATCATAGAGGCCTTAATTTAGTCAGAAAGACAACCTAAGGAGCCCTTTTGATCAAATAAAACGGAAGAACCCGAAGAAGAGGTAAATATTTCATCACCTCTTTCAAGTTACATTCTTATTCCACTTCCTATTTCTGTTATTTACATTATAAAATAACAAATATAGTATATTTTATATACTGTGATTTTATCATTAATATGGTACAACCATATTCATTATTCTATCCATCCTTTCAATGACATATCTCCATACGTGCATACGTACGGCTTACCGTCTCCACGTCGTGGTGTAATTGTTATTCAAAACATCATTATTTGGATGGGTATAATAATGATGTGTAATTGATGTAAATAATAAATATAAAATGATAATGATTATGTATATATGATATACCATCCAATTATATATTATTATCATATCAAAAGAATTATATTGTCACTCCTGCGTACGTACGGATTACCGTCTCCACGAAAGCGATGATATTATTTCCCCATCGTATCCATTCAAGACAAATTTTCATTTTATGATTAAAATTAATGTTTAAAGACTTTATATCATTCTGTATATGAATAATATAAATCCCATCCATAAAAAATATGACTCACATAACAAAGAATATAAAGGAAAATGAATCCATTAACACCCGAAACGACGATAATACTAAGATATTATTAACAAAGCAACGTTAAAAGATCAAATATGATAACATATTAATGTATATGATTATTTTATAATTTAATAAAAATTATTTCACCATTATACAGGAGGTTAACCTACCCTCGACCAAGGAAAAGTACAAGGTAAGGGGTTTCTTATCTCACTTTTAATTCCGTGATATTTCAATTGTTCGCCACTTATTTATTATATGTGGTGTATTGTGTACTATCATTTGATATATATATTATCATGATTCTATTTATATTCATGGTATTCTATGATTCATTTTGTTATTATTAACTTTTGTCCATACGACTTTATTCATTATAAGGAATTAAGGGTTTTCATCTCACTTACTATTTCCGTGAGATTCATTCCATACTATCACTATTTATTTTTGTGTGGTGTATGTACTACCCAATGATTGTTCTCTTTGTGTAATATAATTTAATTTATGAGTAATTACATCTTCATTTTATAATCCATATTTCATGGGATGTATGTTTCGTAAGTTACCAAATTGGTAAGGGTTATTTCCTCAATCTCATTATTTATCCGAGATTGTTCATGTGTAAGTACTTTCTGGGACATATTTATCATCAATATCAATATTTCATAAAAATGTTTTCAAAAGAGATATTTTATGGTTTTATGGGAGGGTCTATTTAACTAGATCATCATTTTAAATGTTTTAAAGATTTATCTTTCTAAACCCTTTTAATCAATGTCTATGTTTTCAAAATGATTTTAAGGATTTATATATATGGACATGAATGTTTTGAAATGATAATTTTTTTTCAAAAGTTTCAAAGTGGTATGGGACAATTTTATTCAAAAATCTCTTTTAAATAAATTTATTTATAAATTGTGATACTTTTAAACGATTTCATGAAAAATGGGTATTTCTCTCAAATAATTTTACTCATCATTTTCATCTATGTCAACATCATTTGATGGATTTTAAACCTGTTTGAATTTGATTTATTATGATAAAACCTTCCATATTATATTGAATGAGTTATGCTATGTTTGACTGTGAATGTGTTATTTTTATACCATTCATGGTTTATGGATAAAGTATTGAAATTTCTTATGCAAGTTTTAATATGAATGTTTATGTTATGTTTAAACCTTTTCATATAAGGAATGAATTAGAATTATTAAGTGACGGGTGGAGCCCGCTATAGCTCCTCGATGAATCGGTAGGTCTCATGAGACAAACTAGTGTCTTGGCACAAGGCCTTGGCAAAAAAAATTTATTTGTAGTCTTGGCACAAGGCCTTGACTATGTGGTTATGAATATATGAAATTATGCATTTAATCATTATGAAAGTGGTTATTGATATTGCATGTAATTATTTTACTATTAGAATGTCCATGTGAATAAGTAAATGACATTATTTAATTTTATTTTTTCCATATTATACTGAAGTTCAAGTTTAAATGGCTTTTGTTTTAGTTATACATTTCCTTAAATTTTGATGATTATTTATGAAAGTTTCCACTATATTGTTATCCTTACTGAGAATCTGAGGTCACCCCTTTCTATGTTTTATTTTTCCCAAGATGTGAAGAAGTATTTTATGACTGACCTACAGGGATAGTCTGAGGGGATATGAGTGTGATATATGGAAACATTGTTGTTGTAGTTTTTAATTTTATTATGTAATGTAACCCTTATGAATGTATCTAGTACTTCCAAGGCTACTAAACCAATCGGTCTTTTGAGACTTGATCTTTTGTGATCATGCCAATGTTATGTAATAATGCACCGACTCTGGGTAACTGGGGTCAGGGCATTACAGTTGGTATCAGAGAAAGTTTAGTATCAACCATGGAAACTAGATTTATATAAACTCTGATTAGATAACATATCCCTAAGATAGAATTTGAGGATTAGTGTAGAAGAACTTCCTAAAATTTTGGTATTGTAGAGATTTCGTGAGTTTTACAAGCAATACATACCTGTCTGGATATGAGTAGGTAGAGGCGAATCTGGCACAGATGTACCTAGGGGTAAAACCCGAAAACACATCTTTGAGCTAGACTCGAACGGGAACTGGTGCATGACAACAAGTCTTACTGCACTCTTGGTTACGACACTCTCGGGGAAATATGCTTAGGATAATTTAAATTTTCTTTACAAACCGATTTGAAGGATTTTAATATAAGACAAGAATAAATGAACTTGGTTAATACTGAGGTGTTTAAAATTGAAAATATGGTGTCATGATATTATCTAAATGATTTTATGACTACTATTACTTGCACAATGATTTCTGGTTTTAGTCAATGGCTAGATTCCAAGGAAGTCATAGTAACTTTGAGAATTATGTACAAGGCAGGAACAGTGGTGGAAATGAGAAACAAAATGGAATTTCAATAGGAATAAAATATATCGTGTTCATGCCAAATCAGTTTTCCAAAAATATGATCAAAAATATATATATTAACCAACTCCCAGACTCAACAAAGAAGATAAAGGTGATGAATGATAAGAGCTCCAGTAGTGGAGAACATGGAGAAAAGAATCCCCAATTTCCATCATGCAGGAAATGTGGAAGGAGACACCCAGGAAAGTGTCTCAACGGAACAAAGAAATTCTTTATGTGTGGGAATGAAGGAAATAAAGTAAAGAGTTGCCGAGGAAAAATGAAGAGTACTATGGAAGGAAATAAAAATGGTCCCAAGAATCCATTTACAGTCATTTTTCGTTAATGTAGGTGACCTTTCCATTACCTGAGTGAATGCCCTATTCTATAGGATATTTTCTTGGTGAAAGAATAAGCTATGCAGAAATAAATGGTTGGAGAAATGTTTAAAAGTATTAGTTCTCCTTGTTGATGGGATTACTTTAGAATAATTTTATCTTTTATTTGTAACCCTGCAGTTTGTCATGTGAAAATGATATTTGATAATTAATTATCTTTTTTCTTGTGTATATAGTTATAAATAACCATTTGGTTTTATATGATTAATGGGTTTTAGGAAATTAAAAGTTATTATATTTTGGGATAAAAATGCAAGGTATGAGATAAAATTTGTGGTTAAATTATGTTATGGTTATTTTGAGGAATTTATATGATTTTGTTAATGTTATAAATTATAGTTTTTGAAAAAGGACAGCACATATACTGTGTGACAACCTGTCACGTCGGACAAAGTTGTGGGAATCGAACCCACGACCAGAGTGTGATTGAGATTTATCACCTACCACTGGACTTCGTGAAGTTCCTGGTTAGTTTGACTAATTATTTTTAGTTAAATGATTTTATTGATCAATAATAAGTTGATTTGGGATATCATGTCTTATCAAATAGATACCCTTAGTATAGGAAAAATGATTTGGTTATTTAGTGATAAATGTTATTTTGGAGGACGTTTTCTATGTTAGGAAAACTATATGCCTAAGGAAAATATAATACTATGAGATTTCATTTGAGGAGTAATGTTGGATTTTTATCTATGTTTTTATTGTGGATTTATAGTGATTTGGGTTATTTATGGAAATGATTAACCTATAATGGAGAATATGAGATTAGGTTAATTACTTTTAAGTATGTGACTTTAAGATTAGTCGATGTCATTTGGAGATACAATTTAACGTTGAAGACAACATAACCAAATTCTTCTAAGTTTTAGGTTTCAATATTAGTTTGGATCATATTGAAGGATTTTATAGACAATTGTTTATTGAATGGTATTTATTTAACTTTGGGGTGTTGTTGGTTTAATTTTAGAAATTAAGAGTAGTATTTCTTTCTCAAAAGGATTATCCTTTTGAAGATCATCTGATCTTGTACTAACCATTTTGGTTTTGGTTAATCTCTAAAGATAAGGTAAATATATAGTTTATCCTTTTTGGATAATGTGATTCTCTAGAAGTTTATTGTAGCTCTTCTGGTGTGACCAAGTCATCTTGAATACTCACCATTAAAAAAAATGAGTTAGTGGTAGAAATTTATTAAAGAATGAAACTCTACTTAAAATGTAAGTATATATCTTTATGTTCTTATTCAATCTCATAAATAAATTCCTCATCTTTATGAGATGGAACTTAAAACAAAAAAAGTTGTCCGTATACTTTTCCTACTGGGAAACTAATGACCGTTTATCCCATCACAAGTTTGTGGTTTTCTTGTTGTTAACTTTTTCCTGATCATGTTTTCTATCCCTCTCTAAAAGAACTTGGAACTTATTTTATCATCTATATCCATGTTTTCTTACATGGAATCCTAGTATGGGTTATATCAGGTGACATTTGTACTTCTCTTACTTTCTTTTAAAGTGATAGTTTTATTGACTCTTTTTCTGATGTGGGACTTTCAAGGAAGTTCCCAAGACCAATTTTAAAAATTGAGAGGATGCAATTTCCAAAAGGGTGGAAGAATGTAACACCCCATGATTTCATAGTATGTTATTTCTTCAATGTAATTTAATAACTTTCACTACATACAACACCGAGTTCAAGCGCACCATGACTTACCAAACTAGCCGTTCAAAAGAGGTTATGAAAAGTGTTAACTGAATTTTGAACTTTATATAATCCTAATAATTTTAGAAACTAGACTGTGAGTTTCTTAGACATAATGTAAGAACAAATTAATTTTTTTCAGATAAAAGAAGATTCTTTTAAATGAAAATTTACCGCCTTTTGATGATGAACCCTCTTTAAATCCCATATTTGAAAGTATTATACATTCAATTTTACAAAATAAACTTCTTATTTATAATCGGGCCATAATAATTTAGTTTCAATACATTTTTGGTATTTTTCTAATAACTTTCATATTTGGGTAAATAGTGAAAAATACTATATTTTAACTGAAAACAACTTTTTTAATCAAAATAATTTATAGCGTTAAATTATAAATTTTAATGGTTTTTATGTATAAATAGATTATATTTTTAACATTTAATCCAATATTGGTCATTGTAAGTAAATTCACTTTGAAATTGGACATAAACAAGTGTCAATATTTTGATAGTTATTTTTTTTTAAAACTCACTTTTTGATTTTGACAACGAGAATTAATTTTAAATTAAGAATTTCTACTTATATATTTTGAACATAGTAAAATAGAATTAATTTTTGAATTCGGAATATCAAAATTAGCTTAGGGTGAATTTTTGGAAATTTTCTGAAAGCTTTCACTTTTTGATAAATAGTGAAAAACACTACGTTATTATTTAAAGCCGAAATTTTATTTAAATAACTATTTATTTTATTTAAATTTTTTTAAGGTAAAATGGACATATAATACCTATATAAGTTCAATTTAATTCATTGGAGTCATTTTATAATAAAATTATATGTATAAAATTGTATTGAACTTTTTAACCTATTTTACCCACCTCCTAGGAGCATTTGAAAATTTGCATAAAACTTAATTTTACCACTTATTAGAGTTGAATTTCAAAAATCTAAGAGAAATGGTTGATTTCAGTAAGTAAAATGTGGTTCAATAAGATGAAAATAATTTTTGGTGAATAGTAACTTTTTACTTTTATTTACCACAGTTAAAAGTAAATAGGGTAATTAAGGGTAAAAATGATATTATTATTACCCTAACACCTGTCCTAATTCTATTGGATAAGTAAAATTCGACCAAAAACAACCTTAGGAATAAAATATGAACATATTTGGTCCACTTTTATTAGATTAGTACATTTATTGTTATTTAATTCAAAGAAGAGTTAAAAGAGTTAAAATCAATGTGTAATAACTAAATTTTTTTAATATAGGGTTACACATAAGATAAATTCGACTATAAATATTTATTAGAAAGATAAAAATATTTAATACATAATAGTATTTTATTTATATTTTTTAGACTTTTAAATAATTTAATTTATTTATGACACAATGATGATGCTCTAATTACAAAATTAATGAAATATAAAATTAATTGATATTATAAATATCCAAATAAATTTCATTTGAGAATTTTTATGAATTAAAATAATTTTATAGCTTAATAAGACATGTTAGGGATGGTTAGATGAATTATGATCGAAGTAATAATGCTGTTATGAATTTAGCAAAAAAAACCAAATAGTGTCAAAATTGACATAAATGAGTTTTTAAAACAAATATTATATTATTAATTGATATTATATTCCTAAAAATCTAAGGTTCAGAAAAAGGACTTATATAATGATAGGTGTATCAATAATTAACCACTTGGGGTTCTCTTGGAAGTATATAGTAAGTTTATTAACCATATAATATAAAAATACCAAGAGACATGGTAAATGTCAAACTATTTAACTAAGAGTTAAATATAAAAGATAAGGTTAATATAGTGACCCAAACCTGTCTAAAACCTATTGGTTGAGTGGTTTTATACCCATCCCAACCCTATCCTTTGTATAATCCATTTTGGAGCCATTATAAACCAAAAATAATTTGTTATAAAATAATATTTCTATGTTTTCCCAAGGTTCCCCTCACCCCTCTTATAAAAGGGAACTCCCCCTTCTCTATGATTCACACATTCAAAGCCATTTGGCTCAGCCAAACCCTACCTAAATAATCTCTAAACTATCCTACCTTCAACATAGAGGCCTTACTTTAGTCATAAATCCAACCTAAGGAGCCCTTTTGATCCAATCAAAAGGAATAACCCGAAGAAGAGGTTAATATTTCATCACCACTTTCAAGTTCCTTTCTTCTTCCACTTCCTCTTTCTATTATTTCCATTCTAAAATAATAACTCCAGTATCTTCTATATACTGTGATGTTATTATAAATATGGTACAACCATATTCATTATTATATCCATCCTTTTAATGAATATCACCATATGTGTGTACGTATGGCTTACCGTCTCCACATCGTGGTATAATTGTTATTCAATACATTATTATTTGGATGGGTATAATAATGATGTGTAATTGATGTAAATAATAAATATAAAATGATAATGATTCTTTATATATGATATACCATACAATTATATATTATTCTCTGTTTATTCTAGAGATGGGGATGACCTTGTTTGTTTAAAGTTCAAACATTCCAATCGGTTTCTAATGGTTTTATTCATAGAATTGAAAACATCCAATGATTATTTATCCATTTGGACATAATTTCCAAAGGTAGGTGCTCATTAGTTGTGGAATAATGAGGCTTAATAATTTTCATTGGTCGAGAGGATGGGAGGTCAGGCTCATCACACCTTTTTTGTGGGAATTATTGCCTACTCCGAGACTCTCTCATAGATTTATGTTATGTTCACGAATCCTTATTAATTTACCAAGCATGAAAATGAGTTTTTACTTTAGAATTTGTAATAAATTATTGATATTTATGGTATTTAGATAATATATTATATGTATTTGAGGTTCTTAATTGATGGAGAATCATCTGTATGTATTTGAGATCATTAGTCAACGGTATCCTTCAATATATTACATAGAAATATCTTGGTCACTATGATGACCATACTGGTTTTAAATCCAATCAATGGGGCACTTGGAGTTTATTTTCATTCACAAGGATAAAGATTATATCAGAGTTGGGATCATACCCACAGATGGGCTATCTATGAATCTTTGTTAAAGATGAATCAGAACCCATGTAGTTCGGGAATTAATATTAGTTTAATGTCATATGGGACAGATGAGAATTAATGGGTGATGGGATTGAACCTTAGAAAGGCTTCCTACGTAGTCTAATTTTAAGGTAGAGATAAAAGTCAATATAGCTCGATTAAGAAGTGTGGGGCTTACGTATGATTAATGCTCCAAAGAGATGTGCCATGGTTACATTTTCACTCTAAGATCATGTGAGTCATGCTCGGTGTGATAAACAAGAGGTATCAGTAAACCTGATGATTTGTGCCATGAAAGATTTGGTCACACAGAATGATATGGGGCTTATGTATTTGTGATTTCCCAAGTAGATGAAGACTAGGATTTACTTAGGGGAAGAAGCCTAGGAACAAGGTCCATAAATATATTCATGTTTTATGGAGAATTGGATACTCTAACATGGGGCTTACTCCTGAGGAAGATGCCCAAATTAGGTAGGACTTATGATTGGGTATTACTCCTAAAAAGGGATCCCATTAACATGGAATTATTATTAGGATTTACTCCAGAGAAGTACTACCACAAAACTGGGAAAAGCCAGCGCCAACCCTTTATTAGCGCTAACAAAAAAGCACTGATAAAGGGGGGTACCTTTATCAGCGCTAAAAAAAGCACCGATAAATGTTCCCCTTTATCAGCTCTTTTTTAGCACTGATAAAGGTACCCCCTTTATCAGTGTTTTTTTAGTGCTCATAAAGGGACCCCCTTTATTAGCGCTTTTTTAGTAGCGCTGATAAGGGGGGGGGCTTTATCAGCGCTTTTTTTAAAAGCACTGATAAAGGGGTCGACTTCAAAAAAGAAATTAATTAAAAATAATATACTAATATATAAATATATAAATATAAAAATCTATTTATATTGATATAAATATAATATATAATTTTAAAATATATTTTAGATAAGTATAAATATACATTTACACTTAATATACTTAATATAAAAGATATTTTGTGAAAATGGATTATAAAAAAATTAAAAAAATATTTTTAATTAATAATTTTCTAATTATTATGGATTAATAGTCATTTAATAAGAAATTAAAGACAAAAAAAGTTAAAAAAATTAAAAAAATATCCAATTTACCTTGAAAACACAACTCGAACTTCAAATGGCCATAACTTTTGATCCGTGTGTCCGTTTGAGCTCTACCACATATAAAATCAAAGCCCGCGATGAGCTCTACGTTGTTTTCACCAGGAGGGACCATGGTAAAGGTTTTTTCAAGGCCATAAAAGGCCCATAAGGCCTCCAAAACTGTGTTTTTAGTCGGGGTACCCCGATTTTTTAACATTTTGTGGATTTTCAGCCTCGTTTAAGGGGGTATTATTGGATTTTTTTGGCGGGGATTGAATTTATTCCAAGGTATTACATTCATATTGATATTATGTATTTGAAATTTTATCGTTTTTTATAATTAAATGCTATTTATAATCAAATATATAACTATATGTACATATTTTTTATATATTCACACCTAAAAATTTATGTTTTTAAATAAATAATTAAACATATTTACATATAAAATATATTATCCTTTTCCAAATAATAACTAATATCCATTTTATTTAAAATACCAATATATGAATATTTAAATAACTATATATTAATATAAATATATATATTAATATAACTATGTATATATTAATATAACTATATATATATATATATTAATATAACTATAAATATATATATTAATATAACTATATATATATTAATATAACTATGTATATTAATATAAATATATATTACTATATGAATAAATATATCTAAATATATATATATATATATAAATAGATATATCATAAATAAGAGAACAAATCAATATAGGGGAGTGACAAAGGCTTTAGGTGCGCAGGGGGGAGGTCTTGAGATCAAATACGGGTGGAGGCAGGGGTGCACGTGCAGGGGTGATTTAGAGGGTCTAGTGTTGATAAAGGGTGTAGGTGGTGCGTGCGGGCACTGGAGGAGCGACAAAGCGCTGATAAGGGGGGGATCAAGTGCTGTAAAAAGACCCCCCAAGATTGGCAGTATTTTTTTAATTTTTTTTTAATTTTTTTAAGTTTTATCAGCGCTAAAAACAAGCGCTGATAAAAGGTGTCTTTATTAGTGTTTTTTGGAGTGCTGATAAAGGGGACACCCCCTTTATATTTTTTTGGCATTATCAATGCTTTTCTAGCACTGTTAAAGGCCATTTTCAGCACTGATAAAAGCCGTATTTGTAGTAGTGAAGGTGGCCCAATTTAAGGAGACTTGTAACTTGGGGCTTATTCTTGAGAAGAAGGCCCAAAGTTAAAGGGGACTTATAACTTAGGACTTACTCTTGATAAGGAGACCCAAATTTAAAGGAAATTATGATTGGGACTTACTCCTGAAAAGGAGGCCCAAATTATGGGGGACTTGGGGATTATTCCTGAAAAGGAAGCCCAATTAAAGAAATTATGACTGGGGATTACTCCTAAAAAGGATGCCCATTAACATGGTCCAAAAAGGTATTTGTGTTTTATGAATATTTAGATTCTTAATTTGGGGCTTACTCCTAAGGAGGAAGCCCAAATTAAAGAGGGACTTTAACTTATGATTGGGGCTTACTCCTGAGGAGGATTCCCATATCAATGTCTCTCTCATCTTAATGGATGAGGTTGAATGAAGGGAGTATCTAACTGTAGTGATATAAAGTTATATAAATCACAAGGTTTTGAGATATGTTCCACAGAACTCCTTTCAGATAAGGAATCCAACAAAGAAATCATGCCATAAGTGGATTTGGAGAAGGTTTTGAAGGTTATATCTTGAAAAGGAAAGGTGAATTTTAAGAAAGGAAGTGAATAGGTAGGTGGGGCACCCAAAAAGAGTCAAGAGCGCAAGTCTTGTTCAGGTGTGAAAGTCTTGTTCGGGAGCGCAAGTCCTGGTCATGCAATTATACTTGCGCGACATGATTTCACTTGGGTGATGAAGAACCTGTAGGGTAATACTTGGGCGAGACTTGCCTCAAGCCCTTAATATTATCCCTAGATTTTTTCAGAAGGTCGGTGTGAAAGTTTCTATTTGAGGACAAAGAGGCGTGCAAGTGTATCCATTTCCCTTAAGGGCTGTACACTTAGGCTCACAAGTGTTGATGAGTTCTAACACTTATGACTTATTCTTCCTCTTTAGATCTTCCATTCTAGGTAAGAAATTACCTTAGAAGTGTTCGGAAGACTTCAAGCAGAGACTAGGGCGACCAGAGCTTAATTCTAAGTTTTGGAAAATTCATCCTCAAAATGGGGGGCCCATAGGGGGTTTTTATAGGCCATGTGAGTACTTTGGGCGAAAAAAGAATAGGGCACTCAAGTGACTTGCGCAATCTATATACGGCGCGCAAGTATACTTGCGTGACCATAATGAAACTTGCGCAACCCATGCTTAAAGGTTTCTTTGTTCATTCCTTTTTCTATTTTTGATGAATCTTCCTTCTTATTTTCTTGATGTACTCTCCTTATTCAATCCTTGGACTCTGTGATGGAAGGGAGTGTCAAGAAAAGTCCCCCCTCAGAGTTGGATCTGAAAAAGGAAAGAGGATTTGACTATGAGGTAATGGAGAAAACCAAGGATTTTGGGCGCGCAAGTTTTGAGCATGCAGGTATCAGCGCGTAGGTTATGGTGCGCAAGGGTATGACCTTGCCTATAAATATGGGTGCCACTCTCGTGCAAAGCACCCGGATTTCAAAGCACCTTGCTCTCATCGCGCAAGTGGGCTCTCGTTCACGCAAGTGACTTGGCTTTCTGCTCGTCCGAAATTCTGTTTGTGTCGCGCTTCTGTAGTGACTTTCTGACTTGCGCACCAGTACTAGCATGGTAAAAATTGCACGACCAACTTGGACTTGCGCGCCAACATTATACTTGGACACCTTAATGCCTTATCCATTTTTTCCAAATTCCTTCACAAATTTTATAAAAAACCATCTTTCTTAAAAGTTAATTATCTGATCTTTGTGTTGATTCAATGGCTCCCAAATGAATTGGATCGGTTGATGAGTTGGCCAGCAAGTGGATTGATGACATGATGAACATTTTTTGCCATGATTACTATGATACCTATGATAGCACTCTCCCAATCACTTCAGCAAATGTATCAATTGCAGGATCATTTGTAAATGCTGGGACAGTGGAGAGGGCATTCATAATGCATCATAGCCCATGTGCTCTAGATCTGAAACCTCGTATTCTCAAGATGAAAATGCCTCTTTACTTCCAATGCTAAATTCTCAAATCCATTTATCCATTTTCCAAGTCTCTTGGATAGAAACAAAGTCACTATTTGATCAGCAGAAAATTTTCTCAAACCGCACTCAAGAACATTCTTTTACAATTGTTCCAAGAAGAGCTGGTATCACTCCATCTCTTATTGTATCCAGTTGAATGAATGAACTCTGGGTGGATGCTGATTAAGCTCGGAATTCCATAAATCAAATGAAGAGTTATGTTGAAAGCCTCTTGTAATTATTGAAAAAGAGAAGAGACTCCAATCTATGGATGTCATTCTAACTCTTGTGCATCAATGAAAAACACTTTCATCTTTAATCATATGTTCCTGGATTATCTTTTTTACTTGCTTTAATTAATTTTACCTAATCTAATGGGCCTAGTAAGCATAGTTTGATTTTTACTAGGGTGATACAAACAACCCCAAAAACTTTTCATCTTTTATTGCTCAATATTGCCTAAATCATACAATATGTACGTTTAATGAGCTGAGACTTGACTTTTGTTCAGAGTTCCCTTATCTTTTGTGGGCGGTTTAAAGTCATGAATGTCGGACATAAAAAGGCTAATGTTTAAGGTCAAATAGATTTGACCGAATGGATTAAAATTGACTCAATTCCTTGATAATTTTTTTGGAAACATATTACCACATTCAGGTATGGAGGGGAAAACTGTAAACTATGACTTAAGCAATTTTGAATCTGAGGAATGACATGGGAAAATGGCTAAAAGGCATTAGAGAAAGTATTTCCTAAGAATGAAGTTACCACTAGTTGACAAACCCATTAGGGGGTTGAATTATGTAGGGCCCCTTAAGGGATTTGTATGTATAGTCAAATAATAACATCTTTTGGATGATAGGTCTTTTATATAGACTACTTATGCAAGGCCACCTAGGGGCACGTGCTGTATAGTCAGGCAAAAGAACTCTCATAAATTTTCCTTTTTTTATTGCTAAAAATCCAATGGAAGTTTATGTAGATTAAAATTTTCCAAAGAATAGAGTCTACTGTATCGAGAGAGATACTTGAATATGAAGAGGATATTCCCAATCAAGATTGTCAAAGAATTGGATGAATGTCCCTCCTGTGAAGGTCTGACCCAAATGAAGGGAAGGGAAATATAAACCATAGACTTGAAAACTTTCAGTTCCTGAAAAAGAGTATTGGTGATAAATATGTTACAGATGGCTGTTTTTGCGGGTCCCTACATATTTTCATTAAGACCAACAAGGACAAAAAAGGTTTTCTCCCCAAGAATGAAGTTACCACTATTTGAAAAACCCATTAGGGGTTGAATTATGAAGGTCCACCAAAGGGAATTGGCTGCAGAGTCAAATAATAGCATCTTTTGGCTGACATGTCCGTTATGTAGACTACTTATGCAAGGCCTCCTAGGGGCACGTGCTACATAGTCAGAAAAAAGAATTCTCGGGTATCAGACACTTTGTGACCAGAAGTTAAGAAAAGGGTTATAGAGATCTGGAAGTTTTTAAGGTTTGGAGTATGACACATCAAAATGGTTATTTCTCAATGCATGAAGGAGATACATAGACCAATGCTGAACATAATCATGTTGTGGATGGGTCCTGAATTGAGGTGTTGTATTTCACTACGTATCACATAAGGATGGGAATCAAGCCATACTTAGTTCTTGAAATACAGTTTAACATCATGTGGGATGAGAGTTTAAGAGATCTTAGTTTAGGGTCATATAGATTGGATCGTAATGAGGGAGACACCTTGGGTGTTTGTTATAAAACTGATGTGAATAAAGACCAGGGTTTTCATTCCACATTCATGTGTTCACATGGGGACTTTTCAGTCAAGGGAATGAAAGTGGAATTTGGGGTTAGGCCCAAAGACATGGGGCTAGATTCAAGGGATGATCGAACATTCCTATGTATCACATAAGAATGGGAATCAAGCCATACATAGTTCTTGAAATACCCTCTGTACAGATTTGGTTCATACAAGTGAAGGGTGAAAGGGGGATTTAGTGCAATGATGGTTTGACCCAAGATTAAAGGTTCGGGCATTACCATGTATGCAGATAGTCTTTGAAATATGACATGATTGGAGATCAATGTAAATGATGATTCCTTCTCAGGCGAGGGACAATGGGGGACTGTATAGTTTAACGTTGTATAACAAAGATGATGGTGCTGCATAGTTTAGTGTCATGTAGCAGGGACAAAAGGGACCTACACAGTTTAATGTCATGTGGGACGAAGGTGAACCAATTTGAAGAGATTGGTTTTGGGATACTTCACGGATCAACATCGTATGAGACGAAGGTGAACCAATGTAAAGAGATTGGTTTTGGGCTTGAACCTTAGGAGGTTTCCTACATACCCAACCTAGAAGGAAAGGATCAAAGTCCACGTAGTTCGATTGAAGAATGAATTGGTGATAAAGTTGTACCTGAGGACAACGACCTAAAAATGATGTTGGGACTTACGCATGGTTAGCAGCCCAGAGTAGGCGTTATGGTTGAAGTTTAATATAATATCACGTGATTTGTGATCAGTGTGAGAAATAGGAGGTAACAACAAACCTAACGATGCACAGTTTAACGTCATGTTGGATGACAAAAAGGGGACACATTTTAACGTCATATTGGATAAATGAGGGGCTATGCAGTTTAATGTCCTGCAGTAAGGATAATGGGGACCGTGTAGTTTAATGTCTTGCAGTGAGGACTAAAATATTTTAAGGTCATATGCATGGACCAATGCTGTACAGTTTAGTGTCATGTAGTAGGGAAAAATACAGTTTAATGTCATGTAGGATGTATTAAGGGATTTTTCAGTTTTACGTCATGTAGGATGTATATGTGAACAATTTAAAGTCATGTAGGAAAATATAGTTTTACATCATGTATGATGTTGGGTTGTACAGTTTAACGTCGTGTAGCCAAGATGATGATTATGCAGTTTAATGTCCTGCAGGACATAAGTATTTGTGTTACAAAAAATACTTTTTCAAGAATCTGGCATTTGTTGGAGTTGTAATGATTTCTCTATCCATTGAGATTAAAGATTAAGCTCCATTAGAGTAGACCTTATGTATTAAATAAGGTCCTTCCCACTTTGTCTCAAGATTTGGAGGCTTCTTTCCTGATATCATTGGATTTCTGAGGACCAATACCAATTATCCTTTAATGAATGAACGAAGACAAACTTTTTTGTTGAAAGCCTATTCTATTCAATTCTGATAGTCTTCCATGTGGTGCAGAGTGCATAATCTTTTTTCATCTAACTGTTCCAATTCATCCAATCGCTTTTGATACTGTTCATCTATAGATGACTGATCACAAATGGATACTCTGAGTGAAGGTAATTGAACCTCAATGGGCAAGACTGCTTCTGTTCCATACACCAATGAATATGGAGTTGACCGCGTAGCAGTGCGGGTGGTGGTCCGATAAGTCCATAAAGCATGAAAAAGTTTATTAGGACATGATTTCTTATCTTTATCCACCATCTTTTGTAGTATGTTTTAAAGAGTGTTATTTAAGGCCTCTATTTGGCCATTGGCCGCTACATGATACTGAGATGAATGGTTGGATTTGATGTTGAATTCTTGTTACAACTTCCTTACCTCAGATGAATAGAAGTTGGTGACATTGTCCGTCAAAATGGTATGAGGGACACCAAATCTGGTAATGATGTTATAATTGATGAATCTAACAATACTTTTATAACTAACCTCTTTGAGAGGTATTACCTCTGCCTATTTGGAAAATAATTCAGTAGAAGTAAGAATATACTTAAACTTCTTGGATGTAGCCGAAGGTTGAGGTCCTACTAAATCCATTCCCCATGTGGAAAATGGCCATCAGTATTTAGTTGTATGAAGGAACTCTGGGGTTTGATGAATGAAATTGGAATATACTTGGAAAGAATGACACTTCTTAGTGAAATCAACACAACCTTATATCATTGAAGGCCAGTAGTATCCAAGCCTTCGAACTTGATCAGGCAGTCTATGTCCAGACTGGTGGGAACCATAGACTCCTACATATACTTCTTTCATGATAGCCATTGTCTCTTCACCATCAATACATCTGAAGAGAATTCCATCAAAACCTCACTTGTATAGAATTTTTCTAGGTGATCTGGGCTATCATAAAGAGTAAAATTGACCACACGTTGCCAGATTTGTTCTTTCCCATCTCTATCAGGTGGTAGTGTTCCATTTTGAAGGTATTCCCTAATAGGTGTCATACATCCCATAGTATGACCATATGGTTCAGAAATGGGACTTATTTCATTGATTTCCTCCATTCTGATTTGAATATGAGGTGAAAATACATGACAGTGGGCAATACTGATGATTGTCTCATCCTAGTTTGGATCTTCCAGGGCTGTGGAAACATTATACAGTGCATCATCTTGGGCATTTTGTGATCATGGGACATAAGAAAATGTCGGTTCCGAGAGAAATTAATCCATTAACTCTCTAACGTAATCATACAAAGGGATTAACTCTTCTTTTCTGATGGCATAGTCCCCATTGACTTGTTTGATTACTATGTCTGAATCACCTTTAACATTTTAAGTGATTCACCTGTGCCTGAAGAGACAATTCCAAGCCTACGATGAGAGCTTGATATTCTGCTTCATTATTTGTACCACTTCCCAACAATAAGAAGGAACATGGTAGCACTACCTTCTCTGGGGAAATAAGCACAATTCCAAACCCAACTTTCTTGAAATTAGGATATTCCAATTTCTTCCCTGTTGGACTTCTGGAGGCACCATCAAAGTACATTTCTCATATTTGAGGATTATCTTGAATAGAGAAGACTTCCTCATCAGGAAGTTCAGTATCTAAAGATGTATCTTCTACAGATGGGTGTTCAACAATGAAATCGACCAGATCTTGGCCCTTTATTTCATTTTGATACACATATTGGATATCAAACTGCTACAAAATAACTTTCCACCTTGCCAGACGTCCTTTAAGAATTGGACGACTAAGGATAAATTTGAGCAGGTTATTGTGAGATACAAATTGGACCTCATGATGTTGCAGGTAGTGTCTCAGTTTCTGAACTGCAAAGATTAATTCTAGGAAGCACTTTTCAATACTTTAATATCAATTTTCTGCCTCAAGCATAGTCCGACTAAGATATTAAATGCTATTTTCATTCTCAGCATCCTTTTTGGCAAGGAAGGCACCCAATGATCTCTCTAAAGCCGTCACATAGAGGATAAGTGGTCTTCCTTCAATAGGTGGAATTAATAATAGTGTACTCAAGAGATATTTCTTGAGGATATCGAATGCTTCTTGTAAATCTTTGGTCCATTTGTAGGTGACTCCCTTCTTCATTAATTTGGTGAAGGGTAAACACTTGCCTGAAAAGTTGGCAATGAAATGCAGAATATAGGCTATGTGTCATTGAAGTCCTATTAATTCCTTCAAGTTTCAAGAAGGTGACATACCAAGGATTGGATTTTTCTTCTCAGGATCAACTTCGATACCATGATGGCATACAAAAAAGCCGAGAAATTTTCTTGAGGTTACCCCGAAAGCACATTTCAAGGGGTTCATCATCAAATTGTGTTTTCGATGTTTGTGAAATATGATTTCAAGATCGGCCAAGTGATCAGAACAATGTTTGGATTTAACCACCAAATCATCCAGATAACATTCAATAAATTTCCCTAAAAAGGGTTTGAAGATACGGTGCATGGAACATTGATATTTTGCACCTGCATTCTTTAAGCCAAATAGAATTACCCGATAGTAAAACACACCTTGAGGGGATATGAAATCTATAGACTCCTCATCCTCTAGGGCCATTCGTATTTGATTGTATCCAGAATAATCATCCATGAATAAAAGTGCTTCATAGCTAGCTGTTGCATCAATTAAGTGTTCTATGATCGGAACTGGAAAATCATCCTTGGGACAATGCCGATTAAGATCTCTGAAATCAATTAAAACTTTAATTTGTACATTATTATTTTTCACAGGGACAATATTAGCCAGCCATTCTGGATATTGAACTTCTCTGATGAAGTTTCCTTTGATAATCTTATCCACTTCAGATTAAATTTTGGAGGCATAAGTTGGGTGTGTTCTTCTTACTGCATGCTTGAATCCTCATTGTTCTTCTGGAAAACCCAAATTATGAGTGGAAACATCAGGATCAAGACCTGAAATTTCTATATAATTCCAAGAAAATACATCTCGATTTTTCTTCAGAAAAGAAGTATATATTCCTTGCTCTTCAAGAGTCATGGATGCACTAATTAAAGTGGGGCATGGATCTTCTTTTGTACCAAGATTTATTTCTCTGAGTTCATCCACAGTGGTAGAGATACCCTCTTCAAATGTTTGGGGAGCATCCCTAATATCTTCCTCCTCTTATTCAATATGTGTTACTTCTTCTGTTTCTACTTTCATAGTAGATGAAGAAGCAGAATTTCCATGGTCAGAGGAGAACTTAAAATTTGAACATCTTGAAGAAGAGGCTTCAATTTCTGACCCTATTAATGATGAAGGGTCTTCCTTGTGAGGTGATATAGAGGAGATGATGGATTGAGAAACAACATAATTATTTTCCTCTGGTTTTTCTATAAATTCTTCTGATATGGTTGATGAAGTATATAATTGCTGGATTTTAGCAGATGAAATGAAGATATCTCTATTTGAGCGTTCATCACTGCTTGGTGAATCGAAGATTTCTACCATGCTTTCTGGCTTGGTTTCTGTAATTGACATTATGGAAGTTTCCATTAGAGTATTTGGATTTGGGTATATCCTTTCAATTTGACTGATAGTAAACACATAATCTGTACTCAAATATATAAATGGGTTTACTAGAATCTTTTCCAAATCATATGGAGAATTAATTTTGGTGACCTTCTTCGCCATGGATTTTTATCTTCCCTCCACGTGATAAAAATATGCCTCAATGTATTGAGATTCACATGTTTTGAATGGGGATTTGTCACCATAAAATGTCCCAATTTGACCATTGAAACAATATTTGAGACACTGATGGTATGATGAAGGTACGAATGCATGTTGATGTAGCTAAGATCTTCCAATAAAAATGTTTAAGGCTCTTTTCTGATGAATAACCATGAAATATGAATTAGAAACAAGATCTCCAAACTGAATTCTATGTGTAATTTCTCCCAAAGGTTCTTGTTCATTTTTATCATATTCTAGAAACATCAAGGTAGAAGGAGATAAATCAAATTAGTTAAAGCCCAATAGACGAATTGTATGAATGGGAATGAGATTGACTCCTGATCCATTATCAATGAAAGCTCGTCGGATATCTACATCATTGACCTTGCCAGATAAATACAAAGGTCTGATATGTCCATGTACAACATCATCTTCATCTTCATCTGTAAAAGATATCACTGCATGGAATTATGCAGGATCATTCTCTATATGATAGACTTTAGCTGCATCAATTTCTGTTTCGAATTCCCGAGGACTTGACAAAGCCTCAACGAGTGCCTCCCAAAGATCCTTTGATAGATTCAAGGCATCTAGAATTTATAACTTGTCCAGTACATGGGACAAATGTTTCAATACATCATACTTTTGATCTAAAGGTCGGCGTTTCCCAACAGGAACATGTGGTTTCACAGGTGCCTCTGAAGTTGACGCTCTGGAAGTAGTTGCATCTTGTATCGAGGTAGGAGTTGGAAATACTCCTAGATTTAGCAAATTAGACCGACTAGGTCTATTTACTTGCTGAGAGGAAGAAGGTGTAACCTCTAACCAATCCTCCAAAATAATTGTTCCAGGACCGAATCTTCCATGTGTGGAAGAACTTTCCTGTTCCTGTTGAGCCCATTGAAGGTCCTTTCCATGAGTTTCGGCCGCATATATAGTTCTAGAAAGGGTAAGATTGAAATAGTGGATTCTGGAATGTCCACGTCTTCCGCTGTATCCTAGAACTCTATCTCTTCCTCTAATTCCTCTATTTGATATAGGGAACTCGAGCTCATCAAGATAGAAACTGGAACTGGCATACAGATCTGTTAAATGAAACTTATTAACCGAACCAAAGACCAACTCTTCATCTGATGAAGATTCTTACTGATTATCCAATTCAGGCTGTGACATTTGGTAGGGTGGTTCCTGTTCTTTTGAAGTAGATGGAATAAAATCTACTAGAGTCAAAGAAAATTTAGGATTTGACATTAAGTCGTCTTCTTTTGACTATTCTTATTTCTTCGAATTATTCCGTCTCTTTAAAGATTTTTCTTCTGATGAAGGGGGTTTTTCTGCGACATTCATAGCAGAAGACAAAATTGGTTGATTCAATTGTGTTTGTAAAATGGTATGAGTTTAGTTGATCGTTTTACTGAACATCCAATCATCATATTTCTCTAAATTTTTACTTTTGACTTCCTGCCACTCGCCTCCTTCCTCTGGATCAGTAGCAGTGACACATGATACCTGGGCTGAAGAACCTTTCAATTTTACCTATCTATAGTCCACCATATTTTTCAGGATGTATTTAAAGAAAAAACACTCTTTAATAGGATTCCCCAACATCTGATGAAACATTCAATTGTTGGGGAGGTCTTTATCTCCTTCCTTATTCGGCCTTTTGGGCCTTGGCAACTGAACCGGGTTATTTTCCAGAGTCGAGATAAAGTAGCAAAGAACTTGTTCATTCTAGAAAGAATGAATTTTGTTCTTCAAATCTTTAAAATTTTTATGCCTTTAATCTTTTTTATCATCTTGATGAGGCATCCATTGTTGTTGATGATCAGGAGGTAGAGCCCTTCGATATGATGAAGATCTTGAAGTGGAAGTAGGTACAGGTGCTTGTTTAAGTGTAACTGTAGTAAACTCTTCTTTCCCTATTCTCTTTCCTGGAACTGATGGAATTACATGATTTTTAGCCTTAGTATTCATAATATAATCTTCAATATACTGAGCGATTGAAGTAAGGTCTCAAAACCCTCCTGTGTATTTCACAGGGATCAACGGTGTGCATAATTCATCACACAAATTTGCCACACAGATTGGCAACAATTCTTCTTGAGGGAGTGCTAAACTTAAGGAACATGTTAATCCCTTCCATCGAGCAATGAAATATGAAACTATTTCATATTCCCTTTTCTTAAAATTTTTAAGATAAAAAATTGTCGTCTTTGGCAATGTTGAGCTGAATTGAAGAAGGAATTTTTGACAAAGATCCTCCCACCCAGTAATTGACCGGGATTGCAAGCTTGTATACCTTACAAAAGCAGGCCCTTTTAATGACTGTAAAAAACACCTGAGCTTAACTGCTTATTGTTTTTGAGGAGTTCCCATCATAGGGTCCCAACAAGAAACAAAATGTGTTAAGTGTTGTTCTAGATCTCCCGAACCATTAAAAATTGAGAATGTGGTACTTGAAAATTTTTACGGGGGAGGAATTGCATCCACCCATTCAGGGTAAGATCTCTTCTCCTGTTGAACTGGTGCATGCTTTCCTTCCATAGCTTCCAACCAAGATTTTAATGAATCAATGGTAGTCATTAATTTTTGAGAAATATCTGGTTGAGCTTGGACTTGTGCAAGTGCAAGAACTGGAGTTTGGACGGGTGTGGAGACCGGTACTTTCACTGATGGTAGTACTACCGGTTGCTGCCGTGCACGACCCATAGGATTATACCTGTGGGGGTGTACTTGTAAAGGGGGATATTATTGATCTATCCTAGTAGCTGCAACAAACTCCCTTGAGTGATTAACTCCAACATGCTTAGGAGGAAGACTCCCTTGAAGTAGTTCTGCATTTAACCTCATTAACTCCTTAATTTCTTCTTCCTGCTGTGTGAACCTTTCCTCTCATGAGAGTGATTGGCCTTCTCTAGAGTTAGGGGTAACCTGAATTTTACTTTCCCCTTGTTGGAAGCCTTTAGGAGAGGGGGAAGTTGGTTATTTGAAGGAATATCTAAATTCTTGGTAAGCCTTTGATTTTTGGTACGTACACCTTCTTCATTTTCCTCCGTGTGTACAACCTCTTGAACAAGAACTTCTTCATCTGATTCCTCGGAGTGAGCCTCATGTTCTGGGGGATCAGTGACAATGGCATTGATAACATTTATCGATTTATAATGCATTTCATCCCTTCTATCGGCATTTCTGCGATACTTTCTCCTTCCATGTCCTTTTTGATACATTTCCTTTTGTTGAGTTGATCCCTTAGGAACTTCTTGATGAACTGTAATTTGGAGGGAATCACCTGATAATTCAGCTCTGCGTTCCTCCTGTGGCTTCTTCCCTAATCGAGAGAAGACTGAATTTTCCTAAGGAAGAGATTGAGGATTTGAAAAAGTCCCCAGTCCGGTGGACTGGGGATGTTCCTGCTTTCCCTACTCAACTCCTCAAATCCTATCCATTGATCCCAAGGGTTGAGCTAAAAGAGTCCCATCCTAGAAAGCTGAGGTGGCTCTTGAGCTACTACATCTGAGACTTTCTTAAAAGCTCTAATGATTTTGTGGTCTTTGTTCTGGAAATTGGCCGGATGCATCAACTGACATCCACTCAAATCACATGGCTTAGATGACTATTGGATGATTTCTGACACTTCTGTCACTTGCTAATGTGCATGCTCTAAATGAGAAGCCTGTTCGATATTCACATTTTCTTGATGAAAGAGTAATTCGAAAACTTTTTCTTTGTATGCCTGACTTTGGGAAGAACTAGTCGAGGCCTGTTCCTGAGCAACTCTTTGATTACACACAAAACCAATTGGCTGTAGCCAGCCATAGACAATAACATTTCATGAGACCACTTTTGGAGGGATTTGTTGACTGGAGAGTACAGTGAAATGTAGTGCTCCATGAACACCCAATCCCCTAATATGAATACTATATGGGGCATTGACAATTAACTGGCGCAATATTTTTAATGTTCCAAGGCATGAATACTGAAGGGCTCTCTGCTGCTTTTCAACTTTGGGATTTCCATAAACTGAGAGAGATGAGAAGTCAATTTGGTGTTTCAACCCTTATATTATCTTGAAATGATTTTCATATTTATCATAAGATAATATTTTCTCTTTTAAATGAAAAATAGTTTTCCACATGTTAAGATAAATATCATGAATACAATCTTCCATCAAAATTTCTGGAATACCGTACTGAGAGTCAGCCAAATGACAAAACATGACTGGTACTTCACCTTTCTCTAGTTGTTTTATCATATTCATCACTTCCTCCTTATCATTCGATGAAGATTATTCTACCTGATTGGACCAAAGATGGTGCTTCCCTGTTACTTTATCAGAATCAACAATATTGGTAGAGAATTAATTTATCAAATTAGAAGATGAATGACCCAGGGGTGGTTCGGAGAATGACCTTCACCCTGGGCTATCTTCTGATTGAGAATGTATGTCACCTGCTAGAGGTAAATCATCAGATGACTGTCTTTACATTTTCAAGTGCCTCAAGATAAGAGGGATTTCTCGATACTACATTTTCCTTTGAATAATTTTATAGGCAATGCATATTACTACTGTAGAGAGGACTTTCGCAGCTAAATTCATCATCATGGGGAGGAAGACCATGGTGGGTTACAATAAAAGATGAAACCTCTTGCTCCTTGGTCTTCTGGACACACAGAGGGTTATTGTGGCTCTCATCTGAAGATGATACTTTGAGATCGACTGAACTGTCATGAAGCAAGCCTTCATGAGGAAATTTCTAATGAAGACCTTCAGAATTGTTGTTGTTACTTTTAGAATCTATAAATGAGAGAGTAGAATCTTGATCTGTAATAAACAATTGTCTGAGTGCATCAAGAACTCCAGCATCGAGCAATGCCTTATTACAGATTGGCTCTTGATTTATTTACTGTGCTGGACGGGTCCTTTTCTTAGACGCCTTATTACTCACTTTATAAACCACTTGTTGATGAAGGTGGTTACTATGGGTAGGTGTATATGCCTACTCATGAGAAATGGTCAGGTTAGGATGATTATCTTCATTTAAATCGGGTGTATGTGCCCGAATTGATTGTCCGCATGACATGGGGGAGTATGCCCCACAACCCTTATGGACTAGAAAAGATGTGTGTAACTTCTCCATAGTGACATGTTGATGAGTCACTCCACTGATAGGGAATGATTTATGTTTATTTCTCTATGATGTTGCTGAAGTTGTTATAATATTCTGATAAGCATCCAGAATATGGGCCCGGATTTTCTTCTTCTCTTTCACCATTGTCAGAATGTGCTTGGTGACTTCAGCTGTTGGAATGGGAATATACGTCCATTATATGTCTGGAGTAGGTGTATGTGCCTACTCCTGTCCTCCTTTTCCTATCAATTGATATTGACAGTACTTATGCCTAGGGTCAGAGAGTTGAGTTTGCTCCAAATTTTTCATCATTGCTTTTCGACTGACTTCTCCAGGTGCTACCAAACGAGACTGTTGGTAGGCTTGATGAACATTGGTAGGTGTATGTACCTACTGATTGTTCCCCAAAACATTTTATTGGTGATTTTCTTTGATTTAAGTCAGACGAGCCTGCAGACTAGCTGATGAATTATAAATAGGTGTACATTCCTGCCTATAATACTCCTCCAGAATTGCCTGGTGGGATTAGCGTGTTACTACCAGACGATTCTGCTGGGCAGTAACATCAGGGCGGACATGTGTATATTCCCGTTCGTTGATTTCCATCAAGTTGGATTGATGGACATTTCCGTAGGGGGTATAAGTAAGAACCTTTTCCCTGTTGATCAAATTTCTCCTTTGATGGTTCGTCTTGTGTGCTCAGGTCTGAGGAACCTAAGTTGAACCCCTAGAGATGATACCCTCATCATGTTGAGGGTGCACTATCGCACGAGACTAGCAGTGATTGTTGATGGGATCCCTCAGGAAGGACTCCTGCCTTCTTTAACCGAGGCCTTGAGTGACCTCTTCATTCACCTCCCTATAATATGGGAGGGACTGGTTGTTGCGTTCTGGGGATAACAACCCAAAATGGTTGGATAGGGTGGTTAACACTGCCTGCTTATTGATCACTGTTCATCGCTGTTCGGACAACCTGGGTGAGTTATTAACCTGGAGGGCTTGTCGAGTGGCCTACAGAGTCGGGATGGTACCATGTTTATGGTATTCCCTCACCAACACATTTCAGACCTAGCATTACAGATGCTGAGTATGTGATGTCGTCCTCAGAGAAGACGAGGATCCGGTAGGAGTAGCAGCTGAGGCATTCACAGGTGTGAACTTTAGATAATCCATTTCTGTAATATAGAGATATCTTTGAAAATAGTGCCTGTTTGATATAATAGACATAATAAAGATAAGTCTTTCTAGACTACATCTTTTGGATGAGAATTTATGTGATTGATTTCTTTGTTGGCCCTCATAATGAGTTAAATAGGGGCCTAACAAATAAGTAAAACATCATTTATCTTGGTTAAGGATTCACGTCGGGTTCACCATTTTTTGTTTCTTCTAGAAATGGGGATGACCTTGTTTGTTTAAAGTTCAAAATTTCCAATCAGTTTCTAATGAGTTTATTCGTAGAACCGGAAAAATCAAATAATTCTTTATCCATTTGGACCTACTTTCCAAAGGTAGGTGCTCATTAGTTGTGGACTAATGAGGCTTAATAATTTGTATTGGTCGAGAGGATGAGAGGTCAGGCTCATCACACCTTTTTGGGTGTAATTATTTCCTACTCTGGGACTCTCTCATAGATTTAAGTTATGTTTACGAATCCTTATTAATTTACCAAGCATGAAAATGGGGTTTTCCTTTAGAATTTTCAATCAATGATTGATATTTATGGGATTTAGAGAATCTATTATATTTATTTTTGGTTCTTAATATATGGAGAATCATCTGTACGTATTAGAGATCCTTAGTCAATGGTATCCTTCAATACATTACATAGAAATATCTTGGTCATTATGATGACCATAATGGTTTTAAAGCCACTCAGTGGGGCACTTGAAGTTTATTTTCATTCAGAAGGACATAGATTATTTCAGAGTTGGGATCATACTCACAGATGGGCTACCTACATATCCTTGTTAAAGAGGAATTAGAACCCACATAGTTTGGGAATTAAGATTAGTTTAACGTCATATGGGACAGATGAGAATTAATGGGTGATGGGATTGAACCTTAGAAAGGCTTTTCACATACTCTACTTTTAAGGCAGATATCGAAGTCCACATAGTTCGATTAAGAAGAGTGGGGCTTACGTATGATTAACGGTCCAAAGAGATGTGTCATGGTTACTTTTACACTCTAAGATCACGGGAGTCATGCTCAGTGTGAGAAAAAAGAGGTTTCAGTAAAGCTGACGATTTGTGCCACAAAAGATGTGGTCACAAGGAATGATATGGGGCTTATGTATGTGTGATTTCCCAAGTAGATGAATACTAGGATTTACTCCTAGGAAGAAGCCTAGGAACAAGGTCCATAAAGATATTCGTGCTTTATAGATATTTGGATACTCTAACTTGGGGCTTACTCATGAGGAAAATGTCCAAATTAGGGAGGACTTATGATTGGGGTTTATTCCTGAAAAGGAGGCCCATTAACAGGGAATTATGATTGGGATTTACTCCTGAGAAGGAGGCCCAATTTAAGGAGACTTGTAACTTGGGGCTTATTCCTGATAAGGAGGCCCAAAGTTAAAGGGGACTTATAACTTGGGACTTACTCTTGATAAGGAGGCCCAAAGTTAAAGTAAATTATGATTGGGACTTACTCCTGGAAAAAAGGCCCAAATTAGGGGATACTTGGGGCTTATTACTGAAAAGGAATCCCAATTAAAGGAATTATGACCGGGGCATACTCCTGAAAAGGAGGACCATTAATAGGGTCCATAAAGGTATTTATGTTTTATAGAGATTTAGATTCTTAATTTTGGGCTTACTCCTAAGGAGGATGCCCAAATTAAATAGGGACTTTAACTTATGATTAGGGCTTACTCCTAAGGAGGATGCCCAGATCAAAGTCTCTCTCATCATAAAGCATGAGGTTGAATGAAGGGAATCTCTAACTGTAGTGATATAAAGTTATATAAAGCACAAGGTTTTGAGAGATGTTCCACATAACACCTTTCAGATACGGAAGACAATAAAGAAATCATGCCATAAGTGGCCTTGAAGAAGGTTTTAAAGGCTAGATATTGAAAAGGAAAGGTGAATTTGAAGAAAGGAAGTGAATAGGCAGGAGGGGAACCCAAAAAGAGTCAGGTGCGCAAGTCTTGTTCGGGCGTGCTAGTCCTGGTCACGCAAGTATACTTGTGTGACATGAGTTCACTTGGGAGACGAATAACCTGTAGGGTAATACTTGGGTGAGACTTGGCTCAAGCCCTTAATATTATCCCTAGATGTTTTCAGAAGGGCGGTGCACAAGTTTCCATGTGAGGATAAGGAGGCGCACAAGTGTATCCATTTCCCTTAAGGGATGGACACTTAGGAATGCAAGTTTTGATGAGTTCTAACACTTAGGCCTTATTCTTCCTCTTTAGATCTTCCATTCAAGATATTAAATTACCTTATAAGTGTTTGGAAGACTTCAAGCAGAGAATAGGGTGACTAGAGCTTAATTCTGAGTTTTGGAAAATTCGTCCTCGAAATAGGGGGCCCACAGGGGGTATTTATTGTCCATCTGAGGACCTTTGGCGAAAAAAGAATAGGGCGCACAAGTGACTTGCGCGACCCATATGTGGCACGCAAGTATACTTGCGTGACCATAATGAAACTTGTGCGACCCATGCTTAAAGGGTTCTTTGTTCATGAATTTGTCAAATTTTGATAAATCTTCCTTCATCTTTTCTTGATGTACTCTCCTTAGTCAATCCTTGGACTCTATGACGGAAGGGAGCGTCAACATTCTCATATCAAAAAAATGATATTGTCTCTCGTGCGTACTTACGGATTACCGTCTCCATGAAAGCGATGAGATTCGTTCCCCATCGTATCCATTAAAGACTAATTTTCATTTGATGATTTAAATTAATGTTTGAAGAATTGATATCACTCTGGATATGAATAAGATATATACCATCCATAACAAATATGACTCACATAACAAAGAATATAAAGGAAAATGAATCCGTTAACACCTGAAACGACGATAATACTAAGATATTATTAACAAAGAAATGTTAAAAGATCATATATGATATCATATTAATTTATATGATTATTTTATAATTTAATAAGAATTATTTCACCATTATACAAGGGGTTAACCTACCCTCTTCCAAGGAAAAGTACAAGGTAAGTGGTTTCTTATCTCACTTTTAATTCCATGAGATTTCCATTTTTCGCCAATTATTTATTAAACGTGGTGTATTGTGTTATGTCATTTGATATATATATTATCACAATTCTCTTTATATTCATGGTATTCTGTGATTCATTTTTTTTATTAACTTTTGTCCATACAACTTGATTAATTACAACGAAGTAAGGGTTCTCATCTCACTTCCTATTTCTATGAGATTCATGCCATACTGCCACTATTTCCTTTTGTGTGGTGTATGTACTACCCAAGGATTGTACTCTTTGTGTAATATACTTTAATTTATTAGCAATTACATCTTCATTTTATGATATATATTTCATGGGATGTATGTTTTGTAAGTTACCAAATTGGTAAGGGTTATTTCCTCAATATCATTATTTATCCAAGATTGTTCATGTGTAAGTACTTTCTGGGACATATTTATCATCGATATCCATATTTCATAAAAATGTTTTCAAAAGGGATCTTTTATGGTTTTATGGGAGGGTCTATTTAACTATATCACCATTTTAAATGTTTTAAATATTTGTCTTTCTAAACCCTTTTAATCAAGGTCCATGTTTTCAAAATGATTTTAAGGATTTATATATATGGACATGAATGTTTTGAAATGATAATTCTTTTCAAAAGTTTCAAAGTTGTATGGGACACTTTGATTCAAAAATCTATTTTAAATAACTTCCTTTATAAATTGTGATAATTTTAAATGATTTCAAGAAAAATGGGTATTTCTCTGAAAGAATTTTACTCATCATTTTTATCTATGTCGACATCCTTTGACGGATTTTAAACTTGTTTGTAGTTGATTTATTATGAAACAATCTTCCATATTATATTGAATGAGTTATGCTATGTTTGACTGTGAATTTGATATTTTTATACCATTCATGGTTTATGGATAAAGTATTGAAATTTCGTATGTTATTTTTAATACAAATGTTTATGTTATGTTTAAACCTTTTCATATGAGGAATGAATTGGACTTAGTAAGTGACGGGTGGAGCCCGCTATAGCTCCTAGATACATCGGTAGGTCTCATGAGACAAACTATTGTCTTGGCACAAGGACTTGGGAAAAAAATTTATTTTTAGTCTTGGCACAAGGCCTTGACTATGTGGTTATGAATGCCTGGAATTATGCATTTTGTCATTTTGAAAGTGGTTATTAATATTGCATGTGATTATTCTACTAGTAGAATATCTATGTGAATAAGTAAATTGCATTATATCATTTTATTTTTGCCATATTATGCTGAATTTCAAGTTTAAAAGGCCTTTGTTTTAGTTATACATTTCCTTAAATGTTTATGCTTATTTATGAAAGTTTACACTATATTGTTATCCTTACTAATCATCTGAGCTCACCCCTTTCTATGTTTTATTTTTCCCTGGATGTGAAGAAGTATTTTATGACTGACCTACAGGGATAGTCTGAGTTGATATGAGTGTGATCTATGGAAACATTTTTTTTGTAGTTTTTCATTTTATGATGTAATGTAAACCTTATGAATGTATCTAGTACTTCCAAGGCTACTAAAATAATCTGTCTTTCAAGACTCGATCTTTTGTGATCATGCCAATGTTATGTAATAAGGCACCGACTCTGGGTAACTGGGGTCAGGGTGTTACAATATATCTCATGGATTAAAAATTAATGAAAACTATGTGGGAGGGGTATAGAAGGTACACGAATCACATGCATGATATCACATTCCTATAAGTATATTTTACTTTACAATATAGGATTAAGAGGCTTCATAATCCACCTTTATGATATTACCATATAGAATGTTGCAATATCCATCTTATGGATACCATAGCCTAAAATCTAGGCTAATTACATAATACGACTAGCCTATATTTAAGTGCATATCCACCACTCTCCAACTTGCACTTAAATCCCATAAGGACATAATACAAAACTTCACAACTCTTCTAGATATAGTTTTGTTAAAATTTATTCATTTTGGAACAATTGTTTTTCAAAAATTTAATACTTATCAAAAGTCTTAAATTTATTAATAACATTGAAAAAATATATAAAAACTCTATTTTATAAATATAAAAAAATATACATCTAGTAAAGTGTCAGTGCTACTCAAGGTACTAGGGGGTTTAGTATGATTTCCATAACAAATAATCATATCTCATATGAACATATTCACCACAATATGTATCATATGAATCATATGTATACCTATATAATCCATTTACCCATGACATCAAGTGACCACTTATTATGGAACAATATCAATATAGTATATGTAATATCATCTTTCTTGACTCTATAATAAAGGATAACCTAATTATTGAATATATCACATGTCATTAATTTAACAAATGATAACATCAGGTTACCCTAGTCCAAGTAGCTAGACACATATCATGTTATTTAATTAAGCATGATCATGAATTTCCTTAGTCTAATCCAATCAAGGTCTAGATGTATTTTATTGTCATATGATTGGAAAAATCCCATATTGGTGATTCTCTAATTAACGACATGATCATCAACATACCCAACCACCTCCTAATTATCCAAGTCCCAATGATTAGTGTAATAAAGGTATCAAGGTAAAATGTCTTTATGCTTGGTATCTCACCAACCTCAAGTAAGAATAATTTATTATAATCATACTAACCTAAGTATATCGAGGAATGTATAACATTCCATGGGATATACTTGGTTGATCAGTTCAAATAATAAATACCCACTTATTATCTCATTATTAAACTACTCATACTAATATTGACATACGATCACAACTTGTTCTACTCTGTGATGATTATTGATGAGGGATAACTATAAAGTCATAATTTTAGGGGATATTATCATTCCACAATTCATGTAAAGTAAATCACAACACATATGAATGAATAATAAATGCATATTTCATTTCATTATAATAACATGATACATTATACAAATATTACATCAATCTCTTAAGTATAAAATACCAAGAGACTCTATATAAACCTCATGCAATCGCTGTGATAATTTTTTCATCAATAGATCCACCACATTTTTTTCCATAGCCACCTAAGAGATAAAAACATCACCTATATAAATAATCTCTTAATAAAGATGGTATTTGAAAAGGATATGTTTGGTTATTTTGTGATACCAAGGTTTCTTTGCTTGAGTGACAGCTTTTTTGTTATCATAATAAAGTTGGATTGCTCCCTTAAGGCTAGAAACCACCTCTAGTCCATATATAAAATTCTTAATATAGACTACTTCCTTAATAGTATCTGATCCATTGATATACTCTACCTCTATTACTAAGTCTATTATGGTTTATTTTTCAGAAATCTTCCAACTGATATCCCCACTATTAAAAAAAATGAAAATAAATTAATATTTCATATAATATCTATCAGATTAAAAACTTGCACCCATGAAACCCTTACATGAAGCTCACCCTCTCCTATAATGATCAATAATACATCCTTAGTCCTTCTCAAGTGTATAAAAATTTTCTTCACAATAATATAGTGACTCTTTCTAGGATTTGATTGGTATCTACTTATAATTCTAAAATCGTAGGCAAATCACATCGAGTACACAACATGACCTATAGGATATAAATTATGGTAGATGCATTGAGAATTCTATCCATCCTTTCATTATACATAAAAAAATCCTTATTATTCCTAAAATTAATTCCATGGAACACTGGTAAATAACCCTTTTTAGAGTTCACCATTATAAATCTATTTAGCAAATTACCAATGTAAGTGTCTTGATTAAGTCCAATAAATTTCTTAGATATATCTCTATAGATCATCATACATAGTATATAGACTTCTCCACCCATGTATCTCATCAAGAAGAACTTTACTAGAAACATATTCACTGAGTGAGGTGGCCAAATTCCATTTTTGATAATAATTATATAATCTACATAAAATATAAAAAAAACCACTACAATACCACTAGTACACTTATAAACTCAAAAATAATTTTCATTTTTGATGAAAACACACTGTTTGATCACATCATCAAACTAAATATTCTAACTCTGAGAAGACTACTACAATCCATAAATGGGACGTTGTAGCTTGAATACCTTGGTAGTCTCATTTGGAACTTAAAAACATTTGGGCTGTGTCTTATACAAATCCTTGGCTAAATTAACATTAACAAAATTGATTTTTATATCCATTTTATATATCTCAAAAATTAAAATGTGCTACTATTTCTAGAAAAATATGAATTTACTTTATCATCAAAATAGGTGAAATGGTTTCTTTATAGTCAATACTATGAATTTTATTATAAACATTTCCCACCAAGATTTATTCATAGGTAGAAAGGCTACAATTTATGTCAATATTATTTGGAAAATCCACTTTCACCCTATGGTATTGACCCCTTATGGTGTATCCAAAAAGTTTCAAACTTTGTTCGTGTACAAAGAGTACATTTTATATTCCATGTATTTTAACCATTTCTTGGAATTAAAAATCATGATAGACATATAGTAGGTAGTAGGTTCATAATTTATGAACATTACATCATTATCATTTTATATAAGAAATCCATATCTCATGATCTCTTAAAAAATTTGACCTGAACTTCAAGATTGTTGTGTAATTTGAGTTGGTTCTTCTAAAAGAACTCTTCATAGGAGAGAATAAACCTCTATATTAAGAAAAATTTCTATTTATTAGTATTCAAATTCTCCAAGCTCATATTTACTCCAATATACACCAAATTTTATAAACTTATTTTCAAGGAATATAGAAAATTATGCTATAAAGACTTTTTATTTAATAATATTATTGAAATTATTTCCCTTAGTTTCCTTAGGATAACCAAAAAATAAGCAATTATTAGATTCAGAGTTAAGATTAATAGAATCCAAACATCATATGAATTCTTTTCATCCCCAAATCTTTATATAAGAAAAACTAGGATATTTCCCATACCATACTGTACATGGTGTCTTTACGAAAATTTTAGATGGAATTTGGTTTAATAATAATGAAATAGTCTCTAGATTATAATCTCATAATGAAATAAGAATGTCACACTAACTCATATTTGATTAAGACATGTATAAAAAGTTATAATTCATCCTATTAGACACACCATTACATTCTAGTGTTTGAAGACAATTGAGTTTTGAAACAATTCTGTAATCCCTTAAATTATCAATGAATTCCCATCTCAAGTATTCACCACCCTGATCTAATTGGAGGATTTTAATACTCTTTTATAGTTGATTATTTAATTTTTTCTAATTTTTTTTAATTCTCTAAAATGTTTCACAGTTTTTTTCATCAAAAACACACATCCATAGTGGCTAAATTCATATGTAAAAGTAACAAAGTACCTAAAAACATCATTTTTTTAGTATTAATTGCTTCACACATATCACTATGTATTGGATTCAATATTCCACTATCCCTTTCATATTTTCAACTAAATCTGATTTGGTCAACATGAATTATAAATAAGATTCACAGTTCTCAAATGATTCATAATCTAATTATTTTAAGAGTCTGTATTCATGGAATCTTAGTATTTATTTATCTTTCATATTCCTAAGGCCATAATTATAGTGATAGGTGAGATTAGAATTAACATTGAACTTCTTATTCTGAATTTTATATATTGGATTATAAATATCTAGAATATATAAACCATTTATCATATTCCCAATTATATAAAACATCTTATTCATATATTGTGACACCCTTTTAGTCACTAATACATTTTACTTTGATTTTTATTTCTATTTTATTTATTCTTGGAATTTTCTATATTCATGGGTCAATATTCTTTATTTTTTAGAAAATCAGAAAATGGAGCTTGATCACCACACTTTTAGTTCTAAACGTGTTTCCAAACTATGCACCATCTTCTAAAGCATTCATTAGACCCCGTATGGTTGGAGAAAATTTTGGAAAACCTTTTATCTAAATCGGGTGATCTTACAGATTTATTAAAAATAAGTATTTTGCCTATATTCATTTAAGAATATTTAGCCGCTTTATCCCCTCTTCCTCCCCATTCATGCGATCCACCCCCATCCATGGTTCTTCTTCCCCTTGCCTCATAGTGTTTTATCCTCGGTTCTAAGTGGATTTCCTTAATTTAATTTGTTATTTTCTTGGTTTATTCCTCTATTATCATTTCCTTGACTTTTTTTTCCCTTTTCATTGAGTTTTGGAACCCTAGGTGTCCAGGTGGAATGTGGATTGCTCAGAGGTGGCCATTTAATTAAATTTATTTTTATTTTAGGCTGATAGGGATCCCTTATAAATATTTCTTATAGTTTATGATGAATGAAACAACATTAAATTTGATTCTAATGTAGGTTCCTCTAATTAATGGGAATTTCCAAAGGTATACCTCAAGACCTTGAATTTCATTTCATTTAAATTGGGTGATTTTTTTTATGAATTATTACTGAATTACTTATGATCATTTGTTGTGGTTTTTTGGTTTGTGTTGGATTAAATTGTGTTTTCAAGTTAGTTTTACAAAAAAAATCTTTTTATTCCCTAAAATTGTGCAGTAAAATTATTTAAAGGAAGCTTTATTCAAAAATAGTTTCAATGAGAATTTTAAAATGTTCTTATTAAAAGGACTGGTTTTATGATCGAATAATGCTTGATAAAAATATCTCAAAATAGATTTGGCTCCAAGTTATTTCAAAGGAAGGATTTTGTAGGTGGTTTACCTTAGATTTTTATTTTTTTTATTATGATCATGTTTGAATATGTGATTGAATTTTTATTGGTTATAGATTGGTTTTAGGATGTGCATGGGTGACCTTAGGTATATAGGAAGTTGTATGGTTTTTACCCTAGATTTAGGCATGATGCTACCTAGAGGTCATTTATAGTGACTTCAAGAGGTCCAAGTTGTTTTACATATTTAGGATAATATAATTCAACTACTGTTCCATGAGTGAGTCCTTATGACATTAGAACCTATAGGTACAAGATTTTCCAAGGTTCTTATGTTATGATTTTGATGTTTCAAAAATTGTTTTTAGTTGAGATGTACTACTTCTTGTTTCCATTATCATATTTTTATTGTTTATTATATGATTCCCTCAGTATTTCTTATGATTGTCCTACATGATTCATTTATGAAAACTTTCTTTTGCTAAAGAAAACTAAAGTATTTGATAATAAATATTTTAAATAAAAAATTAATTTTAATTATTATCTTCAAATATAGAAAAATGGTTTACATGGAGACAATCATTATGTAAATTCATGGTAGTATCATAGTAGGATTTTATTCACACCTTACATATGTATTTGGGTGTTTGTAGATTTTTTTTGCAGAATATAGTTAAATTATTGAGTTTTATGTGCATGGAAACCCTTCTTGTTATTCATGATCCATAATGGATATGTTCTAGTGGTGATATAAGTTCGTATTAGGGTCAGGATCATGAGAAGTGTCCATAGATCCTTAGTGATTTTGGGTTGTCATATTGGACTCACTAACATTAGCTATACTATGTTTATATTTTTATTTTTTATTTTACAAAGTGATGTCGGTTATTATTCAGGTTGTGATTATAGTATATTTATCTTGAGTTGATTGTTTCTTAACACTTTCTATGTTATTATCTATTTTTTTCTTCATTATTTTGCAAATATTTATTTAACAATGTGGACATCCAACTTACATAAAAGTCATTCATAATTCTTGGTGGAATCTATATGTTGTGTTTATTGTATTCCAAGGGTGAAACCATTCCAAAATAGTTTCATTTTAATACCTCAATGATTTTATATAGTTCATGGTGACTATGAATGAACTTCATTCCCTATGAAATGTTGAACTGGGTGATTTGATAGGTTTAAATTGGTTGGTTCATTAAAAAATTGTGTCAGTGCCCTAATTTTTTATTGGAGTAGTAAATGTAAAATGGAGGTAGGACCATTGAATATCGAGTGGTAGGTGCAGGGGAGTTTCTGACCAGCTCTAATTCATGGAAAAACTTGAGCTACCATGGATGGTTGGGAGTTTTGTTTTTATTTTGAACCTAGTTTTGGCTTATCTTGATCATATTTCATGTTATTTTACTCATGGTTATTTATTTTAGGTAGAAACGATTGACTGATTTAAGATATTTTGAGTTTTATATGAAATGGTAATGGGAACCAGAGATTCATGATATATTCACATTGTTAATATAAACCATGTGGAGCTCATGAAACTGGGTTTGGAACTTTTTTAGTGGAACATGAACAATTGGAACATGGGATATCAAACCACGTAGCGAAACCATGAATAGTGAATAGATTTTTAAATTTTCTATGTTTTTAATCGTTTTACATTTGAAATTTCTTTAATTTTTGTTATTAATTGTTTAAAAGTAACTGGATGGGTTTTTGTGATGTGTTGGTGATTTGGAATTGATTATGATGGGTGATATAAATTGACTTTTATTTGAGTATGAGTTGTTTGTATTTTGTTTGTGTTGTGAGAAGGTCTTAATGAGGTATTTTGTATTTGGAAATGGAATTATACAATTATTTTACACTAAACCATGAATTTTATTGAAAAAATGTGAATGATTTTAGAATAAGAGTTTTTTTTAAAACAAAGGGTATCTTATTAAATGTTTTTTGACATTTTAGTTTTGATTTTAAAGGAGGATAAATATTTTTAAATGAAAATTTGAAGTGTTTTGGGTATTAAAGGAATTTTTTAAGAGGATTTCCAGTTTTTTTGTAAGAAAAGTTTGATTTTCAAAAAATGTTTCTAAAGGTTTTTAACCTCATGAAGAGAATTAGAAAGAGTTTTAAAAATAATTATGTCGTTTTTAAAGTATTGATGCAAATTTAAATTTTAAAGATAGAAAATTCTTTCAAATATGGAAAGATTATAGAAACGACATTTTTGATATTTACAAATGGGGAAAAACATTTCAGTGGTCAAATGTTTTTTAAAATCGAGGCTGTGTAAAAAAGATAATTCCAAGAATATTTGGTTTTTTATAGAGTGTTATGTTATAAATGTAATAATATTTTGAGTTTCATGTTGTTTTATGAATTGAATGGAAGATGTTATCAAGGATTTGAATCATGAAGTTTCCTTATAAGAGTTTAGTGTAAAGGGTGAAATTTATTTAGTAAGTGTACACTTTTAAAAAGGGATGGGTAGACACATTTGATTGGTTATGGGTTTGAAGGTAGAGTTTTGAAATATGTTTAGATAGGTGATATTCACTTTTGAGTTGTTAGTAGGTTATGATAGACTTGTTTGACCTAGTTTTAAAGACCAAAATTATACGTATACATGTTTTTTGTTATTTGATGTATTCCTGCTAAAAATTAATAAATAAAAGTTGGAGAGATTTTTATTTGGAGTGTTTATTTGGGTGACTCCACTCTCTACGTAGAATTTTTATATTTTTTTGTTTACTCTACCCAGACTCAAAACTGATGGTGAACTCATGGAGATCATGCCATAAAATAACATCTAGTGTTTTTTAATCAATATTAATTTTACTTCAGTGATGGTTGAATTAGGATTGAGGTGATTAGGTGGTTGGAGAAGATGAGGGAAACCTCTAATTCACTCAAAACACAAGAAGCTTCGAGGATAAAGGCCCCAATGGGATTTATTTATGAGTTGATCCAAGGGAGGTGGAAGGAAACTATCTTGACCTAGTCACATGATATAATTTCATGAGAACATTCTTAAGAATAGTTGATTTCAATGGTGGTATTATGAGAATTTGGAGGTGGGATAAACTATTGAAATTTTATGCCCTTGTCGGGGGAGAGTGTGTGACAGAGGAGTGTAGAAAGTGTCTCTTGGCATTAATGTTATTTATCCTTGAGTGAATCTATTTTCATGTTTTAATGAATTAAATCTTGGTGAATATGTTCAGATTGATGTTAATAGTGGTTTGTGATATTTTTTCAATGAGTTATAATGGGTAGGGGTTCAAGGAAATTCCCTTGGGATCATTGTTTGGGTTTTATAATGTGTACATAGTAAGTGGAATTTTATCCATTTGTACTCCCATATTGCACAATGAGTTTATTATTTTAGGGTTGGGTATGTATGATATGGTAATAAAGATGTTTTATTCTAATGAATTTCTCATTATGGTTCCTGGGATATATAGTTCCGTTTCTTGAAAAAATCATATGGCCTATGATTTCTATTATAAAACCATGTTGGAAAGTTATGTTTCTCTTTCACCTTGGTTGTAATAGATTAATGAATCATAACTAATGATACTTGTATTTTATATTAGGTTTTGTTTTTTACTTGATTAAGTCAAATGATATCCTAGGAGTAGTAGTTGGGGCCCCATGGAGAATTATTATACTAGTTAATTTTGAAGATTATTTCATTTCAGGTGACACATTATTCAGAGGTGTATCTTCTCTATTAAACCATTCAAAGAAAACATTAAATGGTGGGGAGACCTTGGTTAATTGATATTTGTATCCTATTGATTCCTTATTATTGGAAAGAGGATTTTATTTCCCTAATATTAGAGGTAAGAGTCATGGGGAGTAGTACTATTTTTAATTTCCCTCTAAATTTGGTTTCTTAATAGATGGATTCACCATGTAAGTTACCTTTATCCATGAATACACTCTCTTATAATGTGTGCATGGTTTAAGTAGATTAACTAAAAAACATCTAGTGTTGTATTTGAACTCATCCATGAACGATTTTCAAACACTAATATAAATTACTTCCTTGAAGCCTTTTATTGTCATGTATCTATTTTACTCTATGTTAATCAGAATTTAGAGAAATCAATTACGGTTAAGGACAAGTGTAATTCTAGAGATGATCTATGGGACTTAATTATTTTTTGGGGATTTGGTGATGGAATATGTTTACTAATGTTTTTATTATTAGTTTTTTTGTCATTATTTAGGGTTTGTGATTTATGATTCAGAACCTTTCTTAGGTATTACATCAATTAGGACCCAATAGTTTAGATATTTTGGTTGGTTGATGTTTTGTTCTTTTGGGCCTTTGAGTTATGGAATACCCTGGGAAGTGGATTTTTAGTGTATACTCCTTGATATCCTAGAATGTGAATACAAGAAACAAATATCTAATTTCCCCATTATTGACTAGTCTATTTTTGGTTTTGGGATATCCAGAAAAAAAAATTATGGTAATAAAGCCTATTATATGTATTCTATAGTAGTGGGTCTAAGATGAGCTCATGTATTGGATGTGTCAAACTTTAGAGGGAGATAGAGTAGTGGCCTTTCCTTCTTGTTGATGAGAAATGTTGAGGTCTTTCTAGGGGTAAAAAGTAGAATGGTGGAGATAATTGTGACACCCACTGGGTTAATAATACATTTTACTTTTGGTTTTATTCCTACATTTTTTATTCTTAGTGTTTTTGGGAGTTGGGGGTCAATATTCTAGTTTTTTTTTTGAAAAAAGAGCACGGTGCATGGCTAATTCATGGTTTGTGATAACCATGAGGCATCACCTAAAGCATCTAGTATCTCCTATATGGTTGAAACACATTTTGAAAAACCATGCAACCAAACCATATGGTCTATAAAATTTATTAAAAATGTGTATTTTAGACAATTTAACTTGTTAATTTTATCCCCTTTTCTCCCCTATTCCCCCATTCACATAACATTAAATCATAATCCTTAGGTATTATTCTCCCTTTCCTCATGGTGATTTATCCTTGGTTATTAGTGAATTTCATCAAGGTAAGGTGTGGTTTCTATTGGTTTATTCCTCTATTCACCTTTCCTCTCTTTCTTATTATTTTTTATTTGTGTTTTGAAACCCTAGGTGTCCATGGGGTTCAAACCTAGGGAAACATATAATATTTTAATGGAAATTATTATTGTTCTAGGATCATTGGGATCCCTTCCACCCATTTCTTATGGTTTCGGATGAGTGTAATGTGTTTAACTCTAATACCAAGTTATGTGTCTCTACTTAATGGTACTTTCCTATGGAATACCTTAATTTCAGGAATTTTATTTGGTTTAAAATAGTTTATTATGTGTGTTAGGATTTATTGCAGACTTTGATGTGATTATTTGGTTTGTTTATTTGTTATTATTGGAATAAATGACGTTTTTAAGTTGGTTTTACAATAAAATGATTTTTTCCTTAAACATATTTGATAAAATTATTCAAAGGTAGTTTTAATCAAAAATGTTTTTCCTTGGAGGATCAGTTTTATACTATAATGATGCTTGATAAGTTATTTTAAAGGGGATATGGCTATAAGTGATTTCAAAGGATGGTTTTTAAGGTGACTTTTCATGGTTTGGAGTTTTTTTTATTATAGGCATGTTTGAGGATGTGCTTGAATTTTTATTGTTTACAGATTTGTTTTTGGTTTCACATGGATGATATTAGGTATAAATGTGAGTGGACAGGTTCTTCCCAAGATTTAGGCATGATTCTAGATCGGTGTTATTTTTGATGACCTCAATAGGCCCAGGTTGTAGTATTAGTTTAAGATCACATAATCCGGATAGTATTCCATGAGGGATTCCTAGTGCCTTTGGAACTTATAGTACTAAGATTCCCCATTTTTTTATGATTATGATGTTTAACATATGTTTTTTAGTTGAGATTCACTACTTCTTGTTTCAATTTATTTTATCTTTTCATTATTTATACTATGATTCCCTCAATTTTACTTACGATTATACTATGTGAGTTATTTATGGAAATTGTATTTATTTAAATAAAACCAAAATATTTGATAAAAACTATTTTAAATTAAAAATGCGTCACAATTATTGTTTTCAAAGTTGTACTAACCGCTTTCATGGAGAATATCATTATATAGATTCATGGTGGTACCCTACTAGGATTTAAATCAAACCTTATATATTCCATTGGGTGTATGGAGACTTGTTTTGTAGGATACATGTAATGTATGGAGTTTTATGTGTATGGATACCTTCTTGATATTCATTATCCTCCCATGGTATGTTTTAGTAGTGACCGATTATCACATGGAGGCTAGTATCACAAGGAGTGTTTAAGGATCCTTGGGGATTTTGAGTTTTCATATTGGCCTCACTGAAATTAGATATTATTTGGTTATATTTTGATTATTATTTTTTAAATTAATGTTTTTATTTTTTATTTTGTTCTTATGGTATATAGATCTTGAGTTAATGGTGTATTATCACTTGCAACATTATACTATGTTTTTTCTTTTTCTTCATTTTGAAACTGTTTTTTTGATGGCATGGACTGCCAACTTAAAGAAAATTAATACTAGATTCTAGATGGAATTATTGTGATGTGGTTATTGGATAATGAGGGTGAAACCATTACCAAATGGTTACATTTTGATAACCAGGTGCTTGTTTCTATCTCATGGTGATTGATGTCACACTTTGGGACCTAGGACGTACAGATCCATGTGACGTGGTGGGTTTAACTGAGCCCGTTCATCACACACAAACACAAATATATATTTAATAACGCTTATTATTAATATTGAATAAGAATACCCTATTATTCAAAAAATATACAGATATAATTTTTTTATAGAGGTAAAATAATAACAATTATCCAAATTTAGTATTAATTCACTTAGTAATGTTGGATCATAAGTGTAAAACTCTAATGAAACAAATCTTTCTATATAATATATATAAATATATGATTCACCCTTTTCAATTCAATCTTATCTATGAGTTTATGTTTTTCATAAAAAAATGTGTGATGCACACCTAGTATCCACTACCCATTTGTTTTTTACTAGTGGAATTTACCTTCATAACATTCATATTCAGATGCTTAGAATGCTTCTTTTATTTGAGAACACTTCTCAAAATTAGATTCCAATTTAGTAATATCTTATAGGTATAACTATAACGTATCTCAATATGATTATCCTGATGTAACACATAAAATATAAAATGGGAATATTTATGGGTGGGTATCATTTATTATATCTTTTCATCAAGGAATTTTAATGAAATTACTCCCATTAAAAATGATGAACCCATAAATCATGACTATTTAGTGAGACAAGACCCATATTTCACTAAGTAAATATTCTTCTAGAACATTACTCTCATAAATTGGTTATTTAGATAGGGGATCATACTAATCATACTAATTGTTATTTGTGGAATATTGAGTAGGAAACTATTTACCTAAATCCATTATGTGAAAAAATATACTTTTATTCATATGATATCCTAAATTATAGAGTTTCCCAGCTAATTTTTACTCAAATACCATAGTGGGATTTGGTTACCTAACTTTAAGGGTTATCCATTTCCACCATGACTTATATAAGATAATAAATGATCACCCTTCTATGGAATAACCTACATGATTGAATGATTGAGGACTTGACATGTGATCCTTTGGAAGTAATCTTACACTTAGTATTTTAAAGGATTTTACTTATAAAAGTTTCACCAGTTTGATATAAATTTCATTCATATTAAACCCATATAATCTAATGGAAGCTTTATTATCTCATATATTTATTATTTTGTCTATGCATGCTTCTAATGATTTAGTTTTGGAATCCTATTCCATTCACCATATTATTGTGTTCAAACTATATTAATGTGTAACTATTTACACAACCAACATGTTTTTATTACTTACCCAAAATAGAAGAAAAAAATATTAATACATATCATAATTTATATCATATATAAGTTTGAAGAACTTTTCATGTAAATTTATAGAGTTATATGAGTTAGAAATCTCTACATGGGTATGCCTGGAGTGATAAATAGTTAAACCCTCACTTTTCCAGAGCAAGGCATAATACTCTAGGCCATGCCTTGTTTTTTTAAACTTAATTAAATATCCCAAGGGATACTTTACTCAAGAGATAATTCAATCCATGACATCTCTAACACCTAATATACACCAACTATATTCAATAATTATTCTCAAATTTATAACTTTTAAAAAATCCAAGGCCATGGTAGTAAAAAACTAAATCTTATGATATCACTCCTAGAATATAATGCATGGATCTAATTCCTATGATAATTTTATCATATAAATAATGAATACACATTATTAACACTCAAAAAATAGTTTATAAACATGAATAAAAGGAATAAACTAATAAATAAGAACTTTATTTATTTTTCAAAAACATGATAAATAAATATAAAATTTTCATATTTTACTTAGGCATGAGAAATATCATTCTAAAATGATTATAAATTAAAATTTATAGACAATTTATAAACCCTAATTGAAAATATTAAAATATATTTTTTAATATTTTTACACATGTCGTATTTTATGACTGGTAGTTAGTCATAAAATACAACTAATACTAGAGAGAGGGTGTTATTTATGTTAATCATATTTTATAATATGACACTCAATAATAAAATACGACACATATCATTGATTATGATAGGTTTTATTGTACAACACTAATTGTATTTAAATATATATAGGGATATCATAAATATGATATATAGCTCTATGTTTCTAAAATCCAACCCTATGACATATTTTATGATATCTCATATCACAAACTATGATATATTTCAAAACCTGTATATTTGACCATATGATAGGATCCATTCATATTCTATGACTAAAAAAACTAATATCATTTAACATATAATATTATAAAATACACCTGAAGATCAAATTATGATATGAAATTCATTGAACACTAGTGAATTTTACATGAATAATCCTTGAAAAACTTTCCCTAATAGCATTGAGGGGTTTAGGGTATCATCTAATGATCACTGGAAGTATAAAAAAACCGAAATAAAATTTGATCTATCCTAAATAATCAAACATGTATAAGTTCACGAAGAGAAACAACATACCTATTATGAAAATACAAAAAACATCATCTTATTTGGAGAATTCTTGATGATAATTACTAAATAAATAAACAAGGTTTTCTCCCCCCATAGGCAATCCATCTATCCTCAAATAAAAAATTATAATTTGAGGATTATTAAAGCTATTAACGAGTGTTAATTCATTCAACCAATAAAAAAATATTTAATATGATGAGTGAGAGAGATATATTTTTCTATCATACAATAATAAAGATAATCCCAAAAAAGAAACCCCTTCCCTTAAATAGGACTTCGTGAAACTCTATATTTAATGAAGAGAGGTCATTTTTAGGTGCCAAATCTTGGCAATGAATGTTAATACCCATTTTATTTCATTAATTGAACTCCTTTAATGAATGCTATACATGATTTAAATAATCAATCTCATGGATTAAAACTGAAGGGAAACTATGTAGTAGTTATATAATAGGTGAATGTATATCATGAATGCTATCATATGACTCTGAGTGTATCTGTACTATATGATACATTCATAAGAGGATTCCCAAGTACCCTTTATGGTATTTTTAGACTGTATTCTATGATAGTCATATATTCAAATTTTAGCGTATGATCCATGTTAGTTACATAATAAATCGATCTATATTTAAGTGAATACTCACAAAAAATCTAAAAGTGTCTTCCACTAAATGTTATGTTCATTGATTTCAATTTTATAGTAATTTTATAGCACATTTTTCTAAATGTAATTAACTAAAACAAGATGAGGATGTCAAATTGGATCCATAAATTCAAAATAGAAATATTTTTGTGACTCTCTAAACCATTAATATTAAATAATTACAATTTATTAATTATGTTTTAACCAAATTTCTATTTAATTCCTCATTCAGTCATATGTTTAGACAATAATTGTACATGATCCTTACCTAGGTCTCTAACTTGCAAAAAAATAACTTTTATTAGTACATTCAATAAACATAAGTTCCCTCTATCAAAATAGAGTGCACATTAAAATCCCATTTCCTAGATGGTCACCTTTGATTATGTCATGCACAAAGCTCAACTGATACTATTTCCTTACCAACCCATGAGATCCTCTCTAGTGACTATCCATCAGATCAATCTTATATCCCAACCAAAAGATCTGATACCACTATATCTCAACCATCCCCCACTTATACCCCTACTATTTCAGTAGTGAAGATGGATGTGAACCCCAATTCCCACCTCCAATAGGTTACGAGTTTCCGACTAGCACCGAGGGTATATAACATATATAAATGGGGGAATTACCCTCAATATTTATTATATATAATGAAACCGATAATAAAATCTATACCCTAAATATATAAACCATATCATCACATGTATTTATGTCATACAAGCAAAAAAACTGAAAATTTGATAATAAAACACAATCCACTCATATGGAAGTTACCATGATTTCCAATAGCACACAAACTCACCATAGTGAGATAATAATACCTAGATCAATCACCAAATCCCTTCATTAAGTGTGAAAAATAATTACATATATATATGGGTGGGAATGTATGTATACCTAGTAGGATCATCCCCAAAACATCTCATGAAAATGTTGAATAAGCATACTAAATCCTCAGAGAATAAATAGAGAAATAAAATCATCACCTAAATCAGGTAAGAAATATTTCCAAACTCACTAAGGATTTATCATTGAATAAAACATAAAATACAAGTAACATAGTAATGGATCATGTATATAATAAGGGTACCCCATTAGCACTATCCTACAAAACCAGTCCCCCTAAAACCCATTGAATTACATCCCGATGATCCCATCCCCTCTATAAGAAATGACACAAAATTGTGCATATAAATCATAACTAGAACAAAATAATCATAGCCACATCACCATCACATCCCCATATGTATAGATTTAGACCCATTCCAACCCTATGTAAATTTGCACTACACCTTAATCCATTATACCCCATGCATCTATATACATGTAATACATTTATATGTTAAAACTTTAATATACTACAATAAAATATACATGTACATAATAAATGAGAACCATTATATCACATATGGGTACATATCCTATAAACATAAGCCATCATTTCATGAAAATTTCCACATACTAAGTTTATATATGAAGGAGAGATCAGTGTAGGGGAAGTATTCATCCATCCATAACCTCAAAAACCTAGATATTGGGAACACATGGAACCTAAGGAAAATACGAGCATCAACTTCCCTAACTGAATCGGGTGATAGAGTGTAAAAAATCACATACCATAATGATATATATAGAACACAACCAAACCAGAGGAAACTACCTAATCTATATATTCATTATATAACTGGAGTCCCACATAACAACCTAGCTTCCATTTCTGAGGACTATGAACCTAATTATTCATGCATAAAAGGTAAAATATCCATAAATAATTAAACATCCTTTTAATATTGATTCACAATATGTCCTAGATTATTGTTTAAGCCAAGGGATTAAATTCATTATATATAACCAATCCCATTAATTCATTTAGAGATCTATATCAACATTTAAAATTCAATCATCATTTATTCTCCTTAAACATTCATTTCAATAAATTCATCACTTAATTACCATTACATAATTTGGATCACTAAGAAATCCATTTCTTTTTCTACGAAAATTTAAGTATTCCCGAAGGGTATCCAATGATAAAAAATAAGTATAAATCAAACTATAATACATGAAAAACAGTAAAGAAATAATAACAAGGCTCTTAATATGATCCATTACTTCTACATTCTCATCATCAAATTCTCACATCATTCACACTACCAAACTTCCACTGAAACATGATTCCAACACCAAATGCACTATTAAAATCCTCACAATTCCAACTATAATATTTTCTAAATAAAAATTATGATAGGTTTAAAAATTTTAAATGTATTAATTGAAACCAAAAATATTAATTTCAATAACAATAATATATCAAGTGCTATTAAAGTACTATATTTAAATAATTAAAATTATTAGCAACATGATCTGAACACATTCTAACTTTGAAATTAATTCTATCAGTTATCTTAACCATGTTGAGTATTCAATTAATCATATTCCAATTTCATAAATTATTAAAAAAATAAATAGGTGTGAAAGGAAGTGTTAATTACTAATATAATAAGTGCAAATTATAATTAAAAAACATTAAACCTTTTCATTAAAGAATATAAAATTCAAATAATTTCAAATTCTTTATTATTTTTTATCTAACAAATTTTATTTATTTATTCAATTTTTAATGAATGAGGAATATGAGGAAACAAATATACCACAATAACATATTTCAGATTAAATGAAATTTTCAATATTGAATAGTATTAGAAAATTAGATAATTCCAATATAATATTTATGTTTAAATCTAAGAAGTAAGGAATCTAAATAATAAGAATATAATGATAATTTTGAGTGGATAATTCAACCAACCCCATTAATTTTGTTACTTTATATTAGTATCTTATTAAGATTAATTGCATAATTTATCTAGTGAATAATTAATCTTGATAACCCTATATCAATAATTATATAAAAATAGAGGTAAACAGATCCCCACCTCAATTTTAGACACAACTGGGAGGAAAAATGATGTTCACAGTGAATAGATGCAAAGATTTAACTCTTCATAATGTAGGGGCAGTGCTGCACATATACAAGGGAAGGATAAGGAGGTTCAAAGTTATAGTAAACTCATTAAGGGAGCTCCAAAAAAATATTCTTTGAGGGCCTGGTCTTCTTCCAAGGTACTAGAGATGCTGATCAAGACACCCTAGCTGTGTAGTGTTCAAAGGATAATGTAAAATGGAAATAGGGAGAGGAATAAATTCAAACAAATGGAAGAAAGATTCACAACCACATGGGTGGATCCCCTTAAATTCCCATAAATAATGACTTAACTTTGATCCAAATGTGGGGAAGAATAACACAATGCACTCTTCTTCACTATGCAACATCATATACAATCATGGTGAAATAGTGGAAATGTGCATTACCACAACTACATATCCATTCCATAATTTATTTTATTCCATTATTTCCTATTTCCTATTTATTATTTATTTAAATCCTTCTTTTTATTATATGTTTTTTCAAATCATGTTATTTTTTTCCAAAATTTTATGTAAAATATTTTGTAAGTGTTTTTTACTGAAATTGTGACACCCCTTGAAATAATTATATTTAATATATATATATATATATATATTAATGTGTAATATGATATATATATATGTCATGCATAATATAATATATATATATATATATCAAATTCATTATATAAATATATGATGTGTAATATAATCAATGTGTAAAAAATTGTAAATACCTAATATAATTTTGTTATTCAAATTAATTTTATCGATAGATATGGTTTTTGACATTATTAGAAACATATATGTAAGCTATTTATTCTATTACTAAATTAATTTATACTGTTTTTAATATAGTTCCTATGCGTAAGATACTTGAAAAAATATTCAACAATTAAATTTTGGTAATAGGTAATAAATAATAACTAATAAATAATATTTTTAATAGATGCGTACTATTATCAAATCATGCATAATATATTATAACTAGTTAAAATTTAGAAATAAAATTAAACAAAAAGGTTTTTGAATTACTTAAAATTAAAACAAAACTTCCCTAAACCTATGAATCTATTTGAAAATATCCTAAAACTCCCACAACACCTAAAAAATGAAAAAGAAATGGTTTTGAAAATTCAGAGTCCTTAATTATGGTTCCATTTTCTAGGTGCTTGCTTCTGTCCATAAAAACTCCATCTGAGTTTTCATGCTACTTTTCTTACATATTATTTGAATCTTTTAGGTTACTCAATTTTAATTTCCTTATTTAAGTCTCCATGAAGAAAAAATTTATATAAATATAAATTTTACTTATAATAAACTTTGATGACAACTATTCTAATCACGATTTATATTTTTGTGCACTTAAAAATGGAAATAAAATTTAAATAAAGTCTACCACTTCCTTTAAAATCCTTTTAAAACTTACCATGACATGTATCAATTGATTCCATATACTTATTTGTTTATCTAGTATACCCATTTGTTCTATATCACCTTCTTCCCTTGAGGATGTTTCAAAATATCCTATGTTATAAAATCATGTAAGAATTAAATCTCCCATTTCATATCTATCTCCCACTATTTTTTATCATTGTTATTTTCAACCTCATTTGGGAATCTAAATTCCTCACCATCTATAAGTAGTAAGAAATTAAATTAATAATCATACCTTTCCATTAGTCTTCTTATTCTAGTAGACCACTTCAACTCCTAAGGTTGTTTTCCTTCAGATACTGCTTCTTCTGTAACTATCCCTTGAGGTTCTGTAGTCATTTTTAAACTCAATACTTCTGGCCTTAGTTGAGCCTTTAGAATTTGACCTCCATTTGAAACTCCACCTTTCATACTTAAGTTATTACTAAAATTTTTAGTATTTATAGACTTATGTTCAGATGAACCTTATCGTACTCTACTTATTAAATATTACCATTTGCATCTTCCACTAGGTTTTGATCCTCACAGATGATCCCTTTATTGAAGTGAATATTTTGACATTGGATAAACTTCTAAAGATCATTATCCCAACTAAAAATCAATATCTTCATTTCCATAACCCATAATGAAATATTCTTGGTCTCATTATCATGGTTATAGAAAATATATCCAAATATTTTGAGGTGAGATATGATGACCATTTTTCCAGTCTACCTTTCTTATAGAATCTTCTACCCTAGTGGTATGGAAGGAATTTTATTTATGAGTAATTTAATACAATTAAAATATTTCACCAAAAACTCCTTTGGAAATATATAATTAATTATCATGCTTCTAGCCATATCACATAGTGCATGATTTATCCATTATACCACACCATATTTTCTTGGTCAAATAATAAGCTATGTAGAAATAAATGGTTGGAGAAATGTTTAAAATTATTAGTGCTCCTTGTTGATGGGATTACTTTAGAATAATTTTATCTTGTATTTGTAACCCTGCAGTTTGTCATGTGAAAATGATATTTGATGAATAATTATCTTTTTTCTTGTGGATATAGTTATAAATAACCATTTGGTTTTATATGATCAATGGGTTTGAGGCAATTACAAGTTATTATATTTTGGGATAAAAATGAAAGGTATGAGAAAAAATTTGTGGTTAAATTATGTTATGGTTATTTTGAGTAATTTACCTCATTTTGGTAATGTTATAAAATATAGTTTTTGAAAAAGGAAAACACGTAGACCATGTGACAACCCTTCACGTCGGACAAATTTGTGGGAATCGAACCCACAACCAGAGTGTGATTGGGATTTATCGCCTACCACTAGACTACATGAAGTCCCTGGTTAGTGTGACTAATTATTTTTAGTTAAATGATTTTATTGATCAATAATAAGTTGATTTGGGATCTGATGTCTTATCAAATGGATACCCTTAGTATAGGAAAAATGATTTGGTTATTTAGTGATAAATGTTATTTTTGAAGATGTTTTCTATGTTAGGAAAACTATATGACTAAGGAAAATAGAATAACATGAGATTTTATTTTAGGAGTAATGTTTTATTTTTATATTTGTTTTTATTGTGGATTTATAGTGATTTGGGTTATTTATGGAAATGATTAACCTATAATAGAGAATATGTGATTAGGTTAATTACTTTTAAGTATGTGACTTTAAGAATAGTTGATGTCATTTGGAGATACAATTTAACGTGGAAGACTACAAAACCAAATTATTCTAAGTTTTAGGTTTCAATATTAGTTTGGATCATGTTGAAGGATTTTATAAAAAATTGTTTATTGAATTGTATTTATTTAACTTTGGGGTATTATTGGTTTAATTTTAGAAATTGAGAATAGTATTTCTTTCTCTAAAGGATTATCCTTTTGAAGATCATCTGATCTTGTACTATCCATTTTGGTTTTGGTTAATCTCTAAAGACAAGGTAAATATATAGTTTATCCTTTTTAGATCATGTGATTCTCTAGAAGTTGATTGTAGCTCTTCCAGTGTGACCAAGTCATCTTGAATACTCACCATTTAAAAAAAATGAGTTAGTGGTAGAAATTTATTAAAGAATGAAAATCTACTTAAAATGTAAATATATATCTTTATATTCTTAGTCAATCTCATAAAAAAATTCCTCATCTTTATGAAATGGAACTTAAAACAAAAAAATTTGTCCGTATAATTTTCCTACTGGGAAACTAATGATCGTTTATCCCATCACAAGTTTGTGGTTTTCTTATTGTTAACTTTTTCCTGATCATGTTTTCTATCCCTCTCCAACAGAACTTGACACTTAGTTTATCATCCATATCCATATTTTCCTACATGGAATTCTAGTATGGGTTATCTTGGGTGACATTTGTACTTCTCTTACTTTCTTTTAAAGTGCTAGTTTTATTGAATCTTTTTCTGATGTGTGACTTTCAATGAAGTTCCCAAGACCAATTTTAAAAATTGTGAGGATGCAATTTCAAAAAGGGGGGAAGAATGTAACCCCCCATGATTTCATAGTACGTTATTTCTTCAATGTAATTTAATAACTTGCACTACACACAACACCGAGTTCAAGCACACCACGACTTAACAAACGAGCTGTTAAAAAGAGGTTATGAATAGTGTTAACTGAATTTTGAACTTTATATAATCCTTATAATTTTAGAAACCAGATATTGAGTTTCTTAGACATAATGTAAGAACAAATTCATTTTTTTCAGATAAATGATGTTTTTTAAATGCAATTTTACCACCTTTTGATGATAAACCCTCTTTAAATCCAATATTTGAAAGTTTTATACATTCAATTTGACAAAATAAACTTTTTCTTTAGAATAAGGACTTAAGAATTTAGTATCAATACATTTCTGGTGTTTTTCAGATAACTTTCATATTTGGGTAAATAGTGAAAAATAATATATTTTAACTGAAAACAAGTTTTTTAATCAAAATATTTTATAGTGTTAAATTATATATTTTAATGGTTTGGAAGTATAAATAGATTATATTTTTACCATTTAATCCAATACTGGTCATTTTAAGTAAATTCACTTTGAAATTGGACATAAACAAGTGTCAAGCTTTTGATAGTTATTTTTTTTTAAAAATCTGCCTTTTGGTTTTGACAACAGGAATTAATTTTAAATTAATAAATTCTACTTATATATTTTTAACATAGTAAAATAGACTTAATTTTTGAATTCAGAATATCAAAATTATCTTAGGGTGAATTTTTGGAAATTTTCTGAAAACTTTCAATTTTTGATGAACAGTGAAAAACACTACGTTATTAATTAAAACCGGCATTTTATTTAAATAATTATTTATTTTGTTTAAATTTATTTTAAGTCAAAATAGATATATAATACCTATATAAGTTCAATGTAATTCATTGGAGTCATTTTATAATAAAATTATATGTATAAAATTTTATTGAACTTTTTAACCTATTTTACCCACCTCCTAGGAGCATTTGCAAATTTGCATAAAACATAATTTTACCACTTCTGTGAGTTGAATTTCAAAAATCCAAGAGAAACGATTGATCTAAGTATGTAAAATGTGGTTCAATAAGATGAAAATAATTTTTGGTGAATAGTAATTTTTTACTTTTATTTACCACGGTTAAAAGTAAATAGGGTAATTAAGGGTAAAAATGATATTATTATTACCCTAACACCTGTCCTAATTCTATTGGATAAGTATAATTCGACCAAAAACAACTTTAGGAATAAAATATGAACATATTTGGTCCACTTGTATTAGATTAGTACATTTATTGTTATTTAATTCCAAGAAGAGTTAAAACAGTTAAAATCAAAGTGTAATAACTAATTTTTTTTAATATAGGGTTACACATAAGATAAATTCAACTATAAATATTTATTAGAAAGATAAAAAGATTTAATACATAATAGTATTTTATTTATATTTTTTATACTTTAAATAATTTAATTTATTTATGACACAATGATGATGCTCTAATTACAAAATTAATGAAATATTAAATTAATTGATATTATAAATATCCAAATAAATGTAATTTGATACTTTTTATGAATTAAAATAAATTTATAGCTTAATATGACATGTTAGGGTTGGTTATATGAATTATTTTCTAAGTAATAATGTTTTTATGAATTTAGAAAAAAATACCAAATAGTGTCAAAATTGACATAAAAGAGTTTTTAAAATAAATATTATATTATTAATTGATATTATATTCCTAAAAAACTAAGGTTCGGCCAAAGGACTTATATAATGATAGGTGTATCATTAATAAACCACTTGGGGTTCTCTTGGAAGTATATAGTATGTTTATTAACCATATAATATAAAAATACCAAGAGACATGGTAAATGTCAAACTATTTAACTAAGAGTTAAATCTAAAAGATAAGGTTAATATAGTGACCCAAACCTGTCTAAAACCTATTGGTTGAGTGGTTTTAGACCCATCCCAACAGTATAATTTTTATAATACATTTCAGAGCCATTATAAACCGAAAATTATTTTATTATAAAATAATATTTCTAGGTTTTCCTAAGGTGCCCCTCACCCCTCTTATAAAAGGGAACTCCCCCTTCTCTATAATTCACACATTCAAAGCCATTTGAATTGGCAAAAACCTACCTAAATACCCTATAAACTATCCTACCTTAAACTTAGAGGCCTTACTTTAGTCATAAATCCAACTTAAGGATCCCTTTTGATCCAATCAAAAGGAAGAACCCGAAGAAGAGGTTAATATTTCATCACCTCTTTCAAGTTTTTTCTTCTTCCACTTCCTCTTTCTGTTATTTCCATTCTAAAATAATAACTCCGGTTTCTTCTATATACTGTGATGTTATTATAAATATGGTACAAACATATTCATTATTATATCCATCCTTTTAATGACATATCACCATACGTGCGTACGTATGCCTTACCGTCTCCACGTCATGGTGTAATTGTTATTCAATACATTATTATTTGGATGGTTATAATAATGATGTGTAATTGATATAAATAATAAATATAAAATGATAATGATTCTTTATATATGATATACCATCCAATTATATATTATTCTCTGTTTCTTCTGGAGATGGGGATGACCTTGTTTGTTTAAAGTTCCAACATTTCAATCGGTTTCTAACGGGTTTATTCGTAGAATCAAAAACATCCAATGATTCATTATCCATTTTGACCTACTTTAAAAAGGTATGTTCTCATTAGTTATGGAATTATGAGGCTTAAGAATTTTCATTGGTCTAGAGGATAGGAGTTTAGGCTCATCACACCTTTTTTGGGGGAATTATTGCCAACTCCGAGACTCTCTCATAGATTTAAGTTATGTTCACAAATAGTTATTAATTTACCAAGCATGAAAATGAGTTTTTTCATTTAGAATTTGTAATAAATTATTTATATTTATGGGATTTAGACAATCTATTATATGTTTTTGAGGTTCTTCATCGATGGAGAATCATCTGTATTTATTTGAGATCAATAGTCAATGGTATCATTCAATACATTACATAGAAATATCTTGGTCATTATGATGACCATACTGGTTTTAAAGCCACTTAGTGGGGAACTTGAAGTTTATTTTCATTCAGAAGGACATAGATTATTTTAGAGTTGGGATCATACCCGCAGATGGCCTATCTATGTATCCTTGTTAAAGAGGAATCAGAACCCACATAGTTCAGGAATTAAGATTAGTTTAACATCATATGGGACATATGAGAATTAATGGGTGATGGGATTGAACCATAGAAAGGCTTCCTACATACTCTAATTTTAAGGCAGAGATCAAAGTCCACATAGTTCGATTAAGAAGTGTGGGGCTTACGTATGATTAATGGTCCAAAGAGATGTGTCATGGTTACTTTTACACTCTAAGCTCACGTGAGTCATGCTCTGTGTGAGAAACAAGAGGTATCTGTAAACTTGAAGATTTGTGCCATGAAATATTTGGTCATAAAGAATGATATGGGGCTTATGTATTTGTGATTTCCCAAGTAGATGAAGACTAGGATTTACTCCGGGGAAGAAGCCTAGGAACAACGTTCATAAAGATATTCGTGCTTTATGGAGATTTGGATACTCTAACTTGGGGATTACTCCTAAGGAAGATGCCCAAATTAGGTAGGACTTATGATTGGGGCTTACTCCTAAAAAGGATGCCCATTAACAGAGAATTATGATTGGGATTTACTCCAGAGAAGCACTACCACAAAACTGGTAAAGGTCAGCGCCACCCCTTTATTAGCACTAACAAAAAAGCACTAATAAAGGGGTGGGGGTACCTTTATCAGCGCTAGAAAAAGAACTGATAAACATTCCCCTTTATTAGTGCTTTTTTTAGCGCTGATAAAGGGACCCCCTTTTTCAGCGCTTTTTTTAGTAGCGCTGATAAAGGGGGGGGGGGGGGGCTTTATGAGCGCTTTTTTTAAAAGAACTGATAAAGGGGTCCACTTCAAAAAAAATTAATTAAAAATAATATATTAATATATAAATATATCAATATAGTTATATTGATATAAATATAATATATAATTTTAAATATATTTTAGATAAGTATAAATATACATTTACACTTAATATACTTAACATATAAGATATTTTGTGAAAATGGCTTATAAAGAAAATTAAAAAAATATTTTTAATTAATAATTTTCTAATTATTATGGAGTAATAGTCATTTAATAACAAATTAAAGACTAAAAAAATAAAAAAAAATTAAAAAAGATCCAATTTACCTTGAAAACGCAACTCAAACTGCAAATGGCTGTAACTTTTGATCCGAGTGTCCGTTTGAGCTCTACAACTTATAAAATCAAAGCCTGCGATGAGATCTACATTTTTTTGACTGGGAGGGACCATGGTAAAGGTTTATTCGATGCCAAAAAATGCCTAGAAGGCCTCCAAAACTGAGTTTTTAGTCAGGGTACCCCGATTTTTTAAAATTTTGTGGATTTTCAGCCTCGTTTAAGGGGGTATTATTGGATTTTTTTGTGGGGACTGAATTTATTACAAGTTATTACATTCATATTGATATTATGTCTTTGAAATTTTATAATTTTTTATAATGTACTTCTATTTATAATCAAATATATAACTATATGTACATATTTTTTATATATTCACACCTAAAAATTTATGTTTTTAAATAAATAATTAAACATATTTACATATAAAATATATTATCCTTATCCAAATAATAACTAATATCCATTTTATTTAAAATACCAGTATATTAATATTTAAATAACTATATATTAATATAACTATATATATATTAATATAACTATATATATATTAATATAACTATATATATATTAATATAACTATATATATATATATTAATATAACTATAAATATATATATTAATATAACTATATATATTAATATAAATATATATTACTATACGAATAAATATATCTAAATATATATATAAATAAATAGATATATCATAAATAAGAGAAAAAATCAATATAGGGGAGTGGCAAAGGCTTTAGGTGCGCAAATGGGAGGTCTTTAGATCAAATCCGGGTGGAGGTAGGGGCACACGTGCAAGGGTGATTTAGAGGGGATAGAGCTTATAAAGGGTGTAGGCGGTGTGTGCGGGCACTGGAGGAGTGATAAAGCACTGGTAAGGGGTGGGGGAAAGCGTTGTAAAAAGACTCCCCCCAAGATTGGTAGTATTTTTTTAATTTTTTTAATTTTTTTAGTTTTATCAGTGCTAAAAACAAGAACTGATAAAAGGGATCTTTATCAGTTCTTTTTGGAGCACTGATAAAGGGTACACCCCCTTTATCTTCGCTGACATTAACAATACTTTTCTAGCACTGTTAAAGGCCATTTTTAGCACTGATAAAAGTCGTATTTGTAGTAGTGAAGGAGGCCCAATTTAAGGAGACTTGTAACTTGGGGATTATTCCTGAGAAGGAGGCCCAAAGTTAAAGGGGACTTATAACTTAGGACTTAATCTTGGTAAGGAGGCCCAAAGTTAAAGGAAATTATGATTAGGACTTACTACTAGAAAGGGGGCCCAAATTATGGGGGACTTGGGGATTATTCCTGAAAAGGAAGCCCAATTAAAGGAATTATGACTGGGGATTACTCCTGAAAATGAGGCCCATTAACATGGTCCATAAAGGTATTTGTGTTTTATGGAGATTTAGATTCTTAATTTGGGGCTTAATCTTAAGGAGGATGCCCAAATTAAAGAGGGACTTTAACTTATGATTGGGGCTTACTCCTGAGGAGGATGCCCATATCAAAGTCTCTCTCATCTTAAAGGACGAGGTTGAATGAAGGGAGTCTCTAACCGTATTGATATAAAGTTATATAAATCACAAGTTTTTGAGAGATGTTCTACAAAACTCCTATCAGATAAGGAAGCCAACAAAGAAATCATGCCATTAGTGGCATTAAAGAAGGTTTTTAAGGCAAGATATTGAAAAGGTAAGGTGAATTTGACGAAAGGAAGTGAATAGGTAGGAGGGGCACCCAAAAAGAGTCAGGCGCGCAAGTCTTGTTCGGGCACGCAAGTCTTGTTCGAGAGCACAAGTCCTGGTCATGAAAGTATACTTGCGCGACATGAGTTCACTTGGGTGACGAAGAACCTGTAGGGTAATACTTGGGAAAGACTTGTCTCAAACCCTTAATATTATCCCTAAATGTTTTCAGAAGGGCGGCATGTAAGTTTCCATTAGAGGACAAGGAGTCGTGCAAGTGTATCCATTTCCCTTAAGGGTTGGAAACTTAGGCTCACAAGTGTTGATGAGTTCTAACACTTAGGACTTATTCTTCCTCTTTAGATTTTCCATTCTAGGTGAGAAATTTCCTTATAAGTGTTCGGAAGACTTCAAGTAGAGACTAGGGCGACCAGAGCTTAATTATGAGTTTTGGAAAATTCGTCCTCGAAATGGGGGGTCCACAGTGGGTATTTATAGGCCATCTGAGGACCTTGGGTGAAAAAATAATAGGGCACACAAGTGACTTGTGCAATCCATATGTGGTGCGCAAGTATACTTGCGTGACCATAATGAAACTTGTGCAACCCATGCTTAAAGGGTTCTTTGTTCATTCCTTTGTCAATTTTTGATGAATATTCCTTCTTATTTGCTTGAACTACTCTCCATAGTCAATACTTGGACTCTGTGATGGAAGGGAGTGCCAACAAAAGTCCCCCCCTCAGATTTGGATCTGAAAAAGGAAAGAGGATTTGACTCTGAGGTAATGGAGAAAACCAAGGATTTTGGGCGCGCAAGTTTTGAGCTCACAGGTATCAGCGCGCAGGTTATAGTGCGCAAGGGTACGACCTCACCTATAAATATGGGTGCCACTATTGTGCAAAGCACCCATATTTCAAAGCACCTCACTCTCATCACGCAAGTGGGCTCTCGTTCACACAAGTGACTTGGATTTCTGCTCGTCTGCACTTCTGTTTGTGTCGTGCTTCTGTAGTGAATTTCTGACTTGCGCACCAGTACTAGCATGGTAAAAATTATGTGACCGACTTGGACATGCACACCAACATTATACTTGCACGACTTAATGCCTTAGACATTATTTCCAAATTCCTTCACAAATTTTATAAAAAACCAACTTACTTAAAAGTTAATTATCTGATCTTTGTGCAGATTCAATGGCTCCCAAAAGAATAGGATCGGTTGATGAGTTGGCCAACAAGCAGATTGATGACACTATGAACATTTCTAGACATTATTACTATGATATCTGTGATAACACTCTCCTAGTCTCTTCAGCAAATGCCTCAGTTGAAGGATCATTTGTAAATGCTGGGACGGTGGAGAGGGCGTTCATAATGCATCATAGCCCATGTGCTCTAGATCTGAAACCTCATACGCTCAAGATGAAAATTTATCTTTACTTCCAATTCTCCATTCTCAAATCCATGTATCCATTTTCCAAGTCTCTTGGATAGAAACAAAGTCACTGTTTGATCAGAAGAAAATTTTCTCAAACTGCACTCAAGAACATTATTTTACAATTATTCCAAGAAGAGCTGCTTTCACTCCATCTCTTATTGTATCCAGTTGAATGAATGAACTTCGGGTGGATGCTAGCGAATCTCAGAATTCCATAAATCAAATGAAGATTTATGTTGAAATCCTCTTGTAATTATTGAAAAAGAGAAGAGACTCCAATATGTGGATGTCCTTCTAACTCTTGTGCATCAATGAAAAACACTTTCATCTTCAATCATTTGTGCCTGCATTGTCTTGTTACTTGGTTTAATTGATTTTACCTAATCCAATGGGCCTAGTAAGCATAGTTTTATTTTTACTAGGGTGATACAAACAACCCCAAAAACTTTGCATCTTTTATTGCTCAATATTTCCTAAATCATACAATATGTACATTTAGCGAGCTAGGACTTGACTTTTGTTCAGAGTTCCCTTATCTTTTGTGGGAAGTTTAAATTCATGCATGTCAGACATAAAAAGGCTAATGTTTAAGGTCAAATATATTTGACCGAATGGATTAAAATTGACTAAATTCCTTGATAATTTTTTTGGAAACATATTACCACATTCAGGTATAGAGGGGAAAACTGTAAACTGTGACTTATGAAATTTTTAATGTGAGGAATGACATGGGAAAATGGATAAAAGTCATTAGAGAAAGTATTTCTTAAGAATAAAGTTACCACTAGTTGACAAACCTGTTAGGGGGTCGAATTATATAGGGCCCCTTAAGGGCTTTGGCTGTATAGTCAAATAATAACAACTTTTGGATGATAGGTCTGTTATATAGACTACTTATGCAAGGCCACTTAGGGGAATGTGCTGCATAGTCAGACAAAAGAACTCTGAGAAATTTTCCTTTTTTTATTTCTAAAAAGCCAATGGAAGTTTATGGAGATTAAATTTTTCCAAATCATAGAGTCTTATATATGGAGAGATGTACTTGAATATGAAGAGGATATTCCCAATCAAGATTGTCAAAGAATTGGATGAATGTCACTCCTGTGAAGGTCTGACCCAAACGTAGGGAAGTGAAATATAAACCATATACTTGAATACTTTCAGATCATGAAAAACAGTATTGGCAATAAATATGTTATGAATGGATATTTTTGTGGGTCCCTACATATTTTCATTAAGACCAATAAGGAAAAAAAAGTTTTCTCCCCAAGAATGAAGTTACCACTTTTTGACAAACCCATTAGGGGGTTGAATTATGCAGGGACACCTAAGGGAATTGGCTGTATAGTCAAATAATAGCATCTTTTGGCTGAAAGGTCCGTTATGTAGACTACTTATGCAAGGCCTCCTAGGGGAACGTGCTGCATAGTCAGAAAAAATAATTCTCAGGTATCAGAAACTTCGTGACTAGAATTCAAGAAAAGGGTTATGGAGATCTATAAGTATTTAAGGTTAGGAGTATGAAACATCAGAATGGATATTTATCAATGCATGAAGGAGATAAATAGACCAATGCTGACCATAATCATGTTGTGACTGGGTCCTGAATTGAGGTGCTAGATTTCACTACATATCCCATAAGGATGGGAATCAAGCCATACTTAGTTCTTGAAATACTGTTTAACATCATGTGGGATGAGAGTTTAAGAGATCTTAGTTTAGGGTCATAAATCTTGGACTGTAATGAGGTAGAAACCTTGGGTGTTTGTTATAAACCATATGTGAATAAAGGCCAGGGTTTTCATACCGCATTCATGTGTTCACATGGGGACTTTTCAGTCAAGGGAATGAAAGTGGAATTTGGGGTTAGGCCCAAAGACTTGGGGCTGGATTCAAGGGATGCTCGAACATTACTACGTATCACATAATAATGGGAATCAATCCATACATAGTTCTTGAAATACCCTCTATATAGATTTGGTTTGTACAAGTGAAGGGTGAAAGGGGACTTTAGTGCAATGATGGTTTGACCCAAGATTAAAGGTTCAGGCATTACCATGTATTCACATAGTCTTTGAAATATGACATGATTGGAGATCAACGTAAATGATGATTCCTTCTCAGGCGAGGTACAATGGGGGACTGTATAGTTTAACGTCGTATATAAAAGACAATGGTGGTGCACGGTTTAGTGTCATGTAGCAGGGAAAAAAGGGACATACACAGTTTAATGTCATGTGGGACGAAGTTGAACCAATGTGAAGAGATTGGTTTTGGGATGCTTCACGGATAAACATTGTATGAGGTGGAGGTGAACCAATGTGAAGAGATTGGTTTTGGGCTTGAACCTCAGGAGGTTGACTACGTACCCAGCCTAGAAGGCAAGGATCAAAGTCCACGTAATTCAATTGAAGAATGAATTGGTGATAAAGTTATACCTGAGGACAACGAACTAAAAATGGTGTTGGAACTTATGCATGGTTAGCGGCCCAGAGAAGGTGTTATTGTTGAAGTTTAATCTAATCTCACGTGATTCATGCTCAGTGTGAGAAACAGGAGGTAACAACAACCCTAATGATTCACAGTTTAACATCATGTTGGATGACAAAAAGGGGACACTATTTAACGTCATTTTGGAAAAATGAGGGGCTATGTAGTTTAATGTTCTACAGTAAGGACAATGGGGACCTTGTAGTTTAAGGTCTTGCAGTGAGGACTAAAATATTTTAAGTTCATATGCATGGACCAATGCTGCACAGTTTAGTGTCATGTAGTAGGGGAAAAATACAGTTTAACATAATGTAGGATTTATTAGGGGATTTTTCAGTTTTACGTCATGTAGGATGTATATGTGAACAGTTTAATGTCATGTAGGACAATATAGTTTTACATCATGTATGATGTTGGGTTGTACAGTTTAACATCGTGTATCCAAGATGGTGGTTATGCAGTTTAATGTCTTGCAGGAGGTAAGTATTTGTGTTACACAAAATAATTTTTCAAGAATATGGCATTGGTTGGAGTTGTAATGAGTTCTCTATCCATTGTGATTAAAGATTAAGCTCTATTAGAGTAGAACTTATGTATTGAATAAGCTCCTTCCCACTTTGTCTCAATCTTTGGAGGCTTATTTCCTGGTATCATTGTAGTTCTGAGGAACAATACCAATTCTCCTTGAATGAATGAATGAAGAAAAACTTTTTTGTTGAAAGCCTATGCTATTCAATTCTGATAGACTTCCAAGTGGTGCAAGGTGCATAATCTTTTTCATATAATAGTTACAATTCATCCAATCGCTTTTGAGATTGTTCATCTATAGATGACTGATCACAAATGGCTACTCTGAGTGAAGGTAATTGAACCTCAATGGGCAAGACTGCTTCTGTTCCATACACCAATGAATATGGAGTTGACCACGTAGCAGTGCAGGTGGTGGTCCGATAAGCCCATAAAGCATGAAAACTTTTATCAGGCCACGATTTCTTATCTTTATCAACCATCTATTGTAGTATGTTTGAAAGAGTCTTATTGAATGCCTCTATTTTCCCATTGGTGACTACATGATACTGAGATGAATGGTTGGATTTGATGTTGAATTCTTGATAGAACTTCCTTACCTCAGATGAATAGAAGTTGGTGACATTGTCCATCAAAATGGTATGAGGGAAACCAAATCTGGTAATGATGTTAGACTTGATGAAGCTAACAATGCTTTTAAAACTAACTTCTTTGAGAGGTATTACCTCTGCTTATTTGGAAAAGAATTCAGTAGCAGTAAGAATATACTTAAACTGCTTGGATGTAGCCGAAGGGTAAGGTCCTACTATATCCATTCCCTATGTGGAAAATGGCCATGAGTATTTATTTGTGTGAAGCAACTCTGAGGGTTGATGAATGAAATTGGAATATACTTGGAAAGAATGAGACTTCTTAGTGAAATCAACACAATATTGTATCATTGAAGGCCAGTAGTATCCAAACCTTCGAACTTGATCAGACAGTCTATGTCCAGACTGGTGGGCACCATAGACTCCTGCATGTACTTCTTTCATGAAATCCATTGTCTCTTCACCATAAATACATCTGAAGAGAATTCCATCAAAACCTCGCTTGTAGGGAATTTTTTCTAGGTGATCTGGGATATCATAATGAGTAAAATTGACCACACGTCGCCAGATTTGTTCTTTCCTAGCTCTATCAGGTGGGAGTGTTCCATTTTGAAGTTATTCCCTAATAGGTTCCATCCATCCCATAGTATAACCATATGGTTCAGAAATGGGTCTAATTTCATTGATTTCCTCCGTTCTGATTTGAATATGAGGTGAAACTACACAATGATGGGAAATACTGGCGATTGTCTCGTCCCGGTTTGGATCTTCTAGGGTTGTGGCAACATTAGCCAGTGCATTAGCTTGGGCATTTTATGATCACGAGACATAATAAATTGTCGGTTCTGAGGGAAATTACTCCACTAACTCTCTGAGGTAATAATACAAAGGGAATAACTCTTCTTTTCTGATGGAATAGTCCCCATTGACTTGTTTTAATACCATGTCTGAATCACATTTAACCTTTAAGTGATTCACCTGTGCCTGAAAATCCAATTCCAAGCCTGCGATGAGAGCTTGATATTCTGCTTCATTATTTGCACTGCCTCCCAACAATAATAAGGAATAGGGTAGCACTACCTTTTCTAGGGAAATAAGCACAATTCCTAACCCAACTTTATTGAATTTAGGATATTTCAATTTCTTCCATGTTGGACTTCTGGAGGCACCATCAAAGTACATTTCCCATGTCTGAGGATTATCTTGAATAGAGAAGACTTACTCATTAGGAAGTTCAGTATCTAAAGATGTATCTTCTATAGATGGGTGTTCAGCAAGGAAATAGGCCAGAGATTGGCCCTTTATTGCCTTTTGAGACACATATTGGATATCAAACTGCTGCAAAATAACTTCCCACCTTTCCAGACGTCTTGTAAGCATTGGATGACTTAGGATAAATTTGAGCAGGTTATTGCGAGATACCAATTGGACCTCATGATGTTGCAGGTAGTGTCTCAGTTTCTGAACTACAAAGATTAATTCTAGGCAGCAATTTTCAATACTTGAATATCGAGTTTCTTCCTCAAGCATAGTCTGACTAAGATAGTAAATGCTATTTTCATTATCAACATCATTCTTTTTGGAAAAGAAGGCACCCAATAATCACTGTAAAGCTGCCACATAGAAGATAAATGGCCTTCCTTCAACAGGTGGCATTAATACCAGTGGACTCAAGAGATATTTCTTGAGGATATCGAATGCTTCTTGTAAATCTTTGGTCCATTGGTAGGTGACTCCCTTATTCATTAATTTGGTGAAGGGTAAACACTTGCCTAAGAAATTAGAAATGAAATGCAGAATATATGCTAAGTGTCCTTAAAGTCCTATTAATTATTTCAAATTCCAAGGAGGTGATATACCAAGGATTTAATTTTTATTCTCAGGATCAACTTCGATACCATGATGGCATACAACAAAGCTGAGAAATTTTCTTGAGGTTACCCCGAAAGCACATTTCAAGGGGTTCATCTTCAAATTGTGTTGTCAAAGTTTGTGAAATATGATTTCCAGATTGGCCAAGTGATCAAAAAATTGTTTGGATTTAACCACCAAATCATCCACATAACATTCAACAAATTTCCCTAAAAAGGGTTTGAAGATACGGTGCATGGGACGTTGATATGTTTCACCTGCATTCTTTAAGACAAAGGGAATTACCCAATAGCAAAACACACCTTGAGGGGCTATGAAAGATATAGAATCCTCATCCTCTGGGGCCATTTGTATTTGATTTTATTCAGAATAACCATCCATGAAGGAAAGTTCTTCATAGCCAGTTGTTGCATCAATTAAGTGTTCTGTGATCGAAACTGGAAAATAATCCTTGGGAAAATGCCGATTAAGATCTCTGAAATCAATGAAAACTCTACTTTGTCCATTATTATTTTTCACAGGGACAATATTATCCATCCATTTAAGATATTGAACTTCTATGATGAAGTTTCCTTTGATAATCTTATCCACTTAAGCTTCAATTTTGGAGGCATAAGTTGGGAGTGTTCTTCTTGCTGCTTGCTTGAATCCTCAATGTTCTTCTGGAAAACCCAAATGATGAGTGGAAACATCGAGATCAAGACCTGGCATTTCTATATAATTTCAAGCAAATACATCTTGATTTTTCTTTAGAAAATAAGTATATATTCCTTTCTCTTCAAGAGTTATGGATGCACTAATTAAAGTGGGGCGTGGGTCTTCTTTTGTACCCAGATTTATTTCTCTGAGTTCATCCAAAGTGGTAGAGATACCCTCTTCAAATGTTGGCGGAGCATCCCTATGATCTTCGTCCTCTTCTTCAATACATGTTACTTCTTCTGTTTTTTACTTGCATAGTAGATGGCGAATCATAATTTCCGTGGTCAGGGGAGAAGTAAAAATTTGAACATCTTGAAGAAGAGGCTGTCATTTCTGACCCTATTGATGATGAAGGGTCTTCCTTGTGAGGTGATATAGAGGAGATGATGGATTGAGAATCGACATCATTATTTTCCTCTGATTTTTCTATAACTTCTTCTGATATGGTTGATAAAGTATATAATTTCTGGATTTCAGCAGATGAAATGAAGATATCTCCATTTGAGATTTCATCACTGCTTGGTTAATCAACGATTTCTACCATGCTGTCTGGCTTGGTTTCCGTAATTGACATTATGGAAGTTTCCATAAGAGTATTTGTATTTGGGTCTATCCTGTCAATTTGACTGATAAGAAACACATAATCTATACTCACATGTATAAATGGGTTTACTGGAATCTTTTCCAAACCATATGGAGCATTAATTTTGGTGACCTTCTTCACTATGGATTTTTATTTTCCCTCCATGTGATAAAAATATGCCTCAATGTATTGAGATTCACATGTTTTGAATGTGTATTTGTCACCATAAAATGTCCCAATTTGACCATTGAAACAATATTTTAGACACTGATGGTATGACGAAGGTACGACTGCATTTTGATGTAGCCAAGGTCTTCCAAGAAAAATGTTGAAGGCTCTGTTCTGACGAATATCCATGAAATCTGAATTAGAAACAAGATCTCCAAACTGAATTCTGAGTGTAATTTCGCCCAGAGGTTCTTGTTCATTTTTATAATATCCTTGAAACATCATGGTAGAAGGAGATAAATCAAATTCAGTGAATCCCAATCGACGAATTGTATGAATAGGAATGAGATTGACTCCTGAGCCATTATCAATGAAAGCTCGTCGGATATCTACATCATTGACCTTGACAGATAAATACAAAGGTCTGATATGTCCATGTACAACATCATATTCATCTTCATCTGTAAAAGATATCACAGCATGGAATTATGTAGGATCATTCTCTATATGGTAGACTTCAACTGTATCAATTTCTATTTCGAATTCCCGAGGACCTGACAAAGCCTCAATGAGTGCCTCCCAAAGATCCTTTGATATATTCAATGAATCTAGAATTTATAACTTGTCCGTTACATGGGACAAATGTTTCAAGACATCATACTTTTGATCTAAAGGTCAGCGTTTCCCAATAGGAACATGTGGTTTCACAGGTGCCTTAGAAGTTGACGCTTTGGAAGTAGTTGCATCTTGTATTGGGGTAGGAGTTGGAAATACTCCTGGATTTGGAAGATTAGACCGACTAGGTCTATTTACTTGATGAGAGGAATAAGGTGTAACCTCCAACCGGTCCTCCAAAATAATTATGCCAGGACCGAATCTTCCATGTGTGGAAGAACTTTCTTGTTCCAATTGATCCCATTGAAAGGAATTTCCATGAGTTTCGGCCGCATATACAGTTCTGGAAGGGGTAAGATTGAAATAGTGGATTCTGGAATATCCACGTCTTCCCCTGTATCCTTGACCTCTATCTCTTCCTCTAATTCCTCTATTTGATATAGGGAACTCAGGCTCATCAAGACTGAAACTGCGACTGGAATACAAATCTATTAAATGAATCATATTAACATAACCAAAGATCAACTCTTCATCTGATGATGATTATTACTGATTAGCCAATTCAGGCTGTGACATTTGGTGGGGTGGTTTCTTTGCTTTTGAAGTAGATGGAATAAAATATTCCAGAGTCAAAGAAAATTTTGGATTTGACATGAACTCGTCTTCTTCTGACTGTTCTAATTTCTTCAAATTATGCCACCACTTTGAAGATTTTCCGTCTGATGAAGGGGGTTTTGCTATGGATTCATAGTAGAAGACAAAATTGGTTGATTCAATTGTGTTTTTAAAATGGAATGAGTTAAGTTGATCAGTTTCCTGACCATCCAATCATCATATTTCTTCCCATTTTTACTTTTGACTTCCTACCACTCGCCTCCTTCCTCTGGATTAGTAGCAGTAACACATGCTACCTGGGCTGAAGAACCATTCAATTTTACCTATCCAGAGTCCACCATCTTTTTTAGGAGGTCTTTAAAGAAAAAAACACTCCTAAATAGGATGAACCAACATATAATGAAACATTAAATAGTTGGGGAGGTCTTCATCTCCTTCCTTATTTGGCCTTTTGGGCCTTGGCAACTGAACCAGGTTATTTTCAAAAGCCGATATAAAGTAGCCAAGAACTTGTTCATTCCAAAAAGAATAAATTTTCTTCTTCAAATCTTCATATTGTTTATGCCTTTAATCTTTTTGATCATCTTGATGAGGCATCCATTGTTGTTGTTGCTCAGGAGGTGGAGCCCTTTGATATGATGAAGATATTGAAGTAGAAGTAGGTACAGGTGCTTGTTTATGTGTAACTGTAGCAGCCTCTACTTTACCTATTCTCATTCCCGGAACTGATGGAATTACATGAGTTTTATACTTAGTCTTCATAAGAGAATCTTCAATCTGTTGAGCAATTAATGTAAGGTCTTGAAACCCTCCCGCGTATTTCACAGGGATCAACGGTGTGCATAATTCATCACAGAAATTTTACACATAGATTGGAAACAATTCTTCTTGAGGGAGTGCTAATCTTGAGGAATATTTTAATCCATTCCATCGAGAAATGAAATATGAAACTCTTTAATTTTCCATTTTCTTACAATTTTTAAGATAAAAAACGATCGTCTTTGGCAATGTTGAGCTGAATTGAAGAAGGAATTTTTGACGAAGATCCTCCCACCCCGTAATTGACAGAGATTGCAAGATTGTATAACAGACAAAAGCAAGACCTTTTAATGACTGTACAAAACACCTAAGATTAAATTATTCTTGTTGTTGAGGAGTTCCCATCATAGGGTCACAACGAGAAACAAAATGTGTTAAGTGTTGTTCTAGATCTCTTGAACCATTAAATATTGAGAATGTGGTACTTGAAAAATTTGACGGGGGAGGAATTGCATCCACCCATTCAGGGTAAGATCACTTCTCCTATTGAACTGTTTCACACATTCCTTCCATAGATTCCAACCAAGATGTTAATGACTCAATGGTAGTCATTAATTTTTGAGAAATATCTGGTTGATATTGGACCTGTGCAGGTGCAAGATCTGGAGTTTGGACGGGTGTGGCGACCGATACTGTCACTGATGGTAGTACTGCCAGTTGCTGCCGCACACGACCCATAGGATTAAACCTGTGAGGGTGTAATTTTAAAGGGGGATATTCTTGATCCATCCTAGTATCTGTAACAAACTCCCTTGAGTGATTAACTCCAGCATTCTTAGGAGGAAGACTTCCTCGAAGTAGTTCTATATTTAACCTCATTAACTCCTTAATTTCTTTTTCCTGCTGTGTGAACCTTTCCTCTCATGAGAGTGATTGACCTTCTCCAGAGTTAGGGGTAACCTTAATTTTTTCCTTTCCCCTTGTTGTAAGCCTTTAGGAGAGGGGGAAGTTGGTTATTTGAAGGAATACCTAAATTCTGGGTAAGCCTTTGATTTATGGTACGCACACCTTCTTCATTTTCCTCCATGTATACAACCTCTTGAACATGAACTTCTTCATCTGATTCCTCTGAGTGAGACTCATGTTCTAGGGGATCAGTGACAATGGAATTGATGACATTTATCGATGCATAATTCATTGCATCCCTTCTATCAGGATTTCTGTGATACTTTCTCCTTCCATGTCCTTTATGAGACATTTCCTTTTGTTGATTTGATCCCTTAGGAACTTCTTGATGAACTATAATTTGGAGGGAATCTCTTGATAATTCAGCCCTACGTTCCTCATGTGGCTTCTTCCCTAATCAAGAGAAGATTGACTTTTCCTAAGGAAGAGATTGAGGATTTGAAAAAGTCCCCAGTTCGGTGGACTGGGGATGTTCCTGATTTCCCTACTCAACTCCTCAAATCTTATCCATTGATCCCAAGTGTTAAGCTAAAAGATTCCCCAGCCTGGCAAGCTGAGGTGGCTCTTGAGCTGCTACATCTGAGACTTTCTTAAAAGATCTACTGATTTTGCGGACTTTATTCCAGAAATTGGCCGGATGCATCAACTGACATCCACTCAAATCACCTAGCTCAGATGACCGTTGGATGATTTCTGACACTTCTATCACTTGCTAATGTGCATGATCTAAACAAGAATCCTATTAGATATTCACATTTTCTTGATTCAAGAGTAATTTTACAACTTTTTCTTTTGCATGACTGACTTTGGGAAGAACTAGTTGAGGCCTGTTCCTGATAAACTCTTTGATTACACACAAAACCAATTAGCTGTGGCCGGCCATAGGAAATAACATTGCATGAGACCACTTTTGACGGGCTTTGTTGACTAGAGAGTACAGTGAAATGTAGTGCTCCATGAACACCCCATCCCCTGATATGAATACCAGATGGGGCATTAACAATTAACTAGCGCAATCTTTTTAATGCGCCAAGGCATGAACGCTGAAGGGCTCTCTGCTGCTTTTCAACTTTGGGATGTCCGGAAACTGAGAGAGATGCCAAGTCAATTTGGTGTTGCAACACTTCTATTATCTTGAAATGATTTTCATATTCATCATAAGATAATATTTTCTCTTTTAAATGACAAAAAGTTTTCTACATGTTAAGATGAATATCGTAAATACAATCTTCCATCAACATTTTTGGAATATCGTACTGAGAGTCAGTCAAAGGCTTAAACATGACTGGTACTTCACCTTTCAACAGTTGTTTTCTCATATTCATCACTTCCTCCTTATCATTCGATGAAGATTATTCTACCTGATTGGACCAAAGATGGTTCTTCCTTGTTACTTTATCAGATTCAACAATATTGGTAGAGAATTCATTTATCAAATTAGAAGATGAATGACCCAGGGGTGGTTTGGAGAATAACCTGCACCCCGGGCTATCTTCCGATTGAGAAAGTATTTCACCTGCTAGCGGTAAAGCATCAGACATGACTGTCTTCACATTTGCAAGTGCCTCAAGATAAGAGGGATTTCTCGTTACTACATTGTCCTTTGAAGAATTTTAGAGGTAATGAAAATTACTACTATGTAGAGGACTTTCGCAGCTAAATTCATCATCATGGGGAGGACCACCATGGTGGGTTACAACAAAAGATGAAACCACTTGCTCCTTGGTCTTCTAGCATTGCAGAGGGTTATTGTGGCTCTCATCTGAAGATGATAATTCGAGATCGACTGAACTGTCTTGAAGCAAGCCATCATGAGGAAATTTCTAATGAAGACCTTCAGAATTTTTTTTGTTACTTTCAGAATCGAGAAATGAGAGAGTAGAATATTGAGCTGTAATAGACAATTGTCTGAGTGCATCAAGAACTCCAGCATCGAGCAAGACCTTATTACAGATTGGCTCTTGATTTATTGACTGTGATGGACGAGTCTTTTTCTTAGAAGCCTTCTTACTCAATTTATAAACAACTTTTTAATGAAAGTGTTTACTATGGGCAGGTGTATATGCCTTCTCATAAGAAATGGTTAGGTTAGGCTGATTATCTTCATTTAAATCGGGTGTATGTGCCCAACTTGATTGTTCGCATGACATGAGGTAGTATGCCCCACGACCCTCCTAGACTGGAACAGAGGTGTGTATATGCTCCAGAGTGACATGTTGACGAGTCACTCCACTGATAGGGAAAAATTTATGTTTCTTTCCCTATGATGTCACTAAAGTTATTATAATATTCTGATATGCATCCAGAATATAGGCTGGGATTTGCTTCTGCTCTTTCACCATTGTCAGAATGTTCTTGGTGACTTCAGCTGTTGGAACGGGAATATACGTTCATTCCATGTCTAGAGTAGGTGTATGTGCTCGATCCTGTCCTCCTTTTCCTATCAACGAATATTGAAAGTACTTATGCCTTGGGTCAGAGAGTTGAGTCTGCTCTAAATTTTTCGTCAGATCTTTCCGACTGACTTCTCTGGGTGCTACCAAAGGAGACTGTTGACAGGCTTGATGAACATTGGAAGGTGTATGTACCTACTGATTATTCCCCACCACATTTGATTGGAGAGTTTATTTTATTGAAGTAAGATGAGCCTGCTGACTAGCGAATGAATTATAAATAGGTGTATATACCTGCCTATAATACTCCACCAGAATTGCCTGGCGGGATTGGCGTGTTACTGCCAGACGATTCTGCTGGGTAGTAATATCATGACGGACGGATGTATATTCCCTTTCGTTTTTTGCCACCAAGTTGGCTTGATGGACTTCTCCGGAGGGGGTAGAAGTAAGAACCTGTTACCTATTGACCGTATTTCACCTCTGATGGTTCGTCTTGTGTGCTCGGGTCTGAGGAACCTAAGCCGAACCCCTAGAGATGATACCCTCATCATGTTGAGGGTGCACTACTACAGGAGCCTATCGGCGATTGTTGATGGGAGCGCTCAGGAAGGACTCCTTCCTTCTTTAACCGAGGCCTTGAGTGACCTCTTCATTCACCTCCTTATAATATGGGAGGGACTAGTTGTTGGGTTCCGGGGATAACGATATGAAATGGTTGGAGACGGTGGTTAACACCGCCTGCTTTTTGATCACTGGTCATCGCTGTCCGGACAACCAGGGTGAGTTATTAACCTGGAGTGATTTTCGAGCGGCCTATAGAGTCAGGATGGTACTGTGTTGATGGTATCCCCTCACCAATGCATTTGAGACCTAGCATTGCAGACACTGATTAGGTGATGTCATCCTCAAAGCGGACGAGGATCCAGCAGGAGTAGCAGCAGAGGCATTCACAGGTGTGAACTTTAGAGAAGCCATTTCTGTAATACAGAGAGATCTTGAAAAATAGTACCTGTTTGATATAACAGACATAATATAGATAAGTCTTGCTAGACTACATATTTTGGATGAGCATTTATGTGATTGATTGTTTTGTTGGCCCTCATATTGAGTTAAATTGGGGCCTAACAAATAAGTAAAACATCATTTAACTTAGTTAAGGATTCACGTTGGGTTCACCATTTTTTGTTTCTTCTAGAAATGGGGATTACCTTGTTTGTTTAAAGTTAAAATTTCCAATCGGTTTCTAATGGGTTTATTCATAGAACCGGAAACATCCAATGATTCTTTATCCATTTGGACCTACTTTCAAAAGGTAAGTGCTCATTAGTTGTGGACTGATGAGGCTTAAGAATTTGCATTGGTCGAGAGGATGAGAGGTCAAGATCATCACACCTTTTGGGGGGTAATTATTGCCTACTATGGGACTCTCTCATAGATTTAAGTTATGTTCAAAAATCCTTATTAATTTACCAATCATGAAAATGAGTTTTTTCCTTTAGACTTTTCAATCAATGATTGATGTGTATGAGATTTGGAGAATCTATTATATGTATTTGTGGTTCTTCATAGATGGAGAATCATATGTATGTATTAGAGATCCTTAGTCAATGGTATCCTTCAATACATTACATAGAAATCTCTTGGTCATTATGATGACCATACTGGTTTTAATCCACTCAGTGGGGCACTTGAAGTTTATTGTCATTCAGAAGTACATAGATTATTTCAGATCTGGGATCATACTCGCAGATGGGCTACCTACGTATCCTTGTTATAGAGAAATCAGAACCCATGTAGTTTGGGAATTAATATTAGTTTAACGTCATATGGGACGGATGAGAATTAATGGGTGATGGGCTTGAACCTTAGAAAGGCTTCGCACGTACTCTACTTTTAAGGTAGATATCAAAGTCCACGTAGTTCGATTAAGAAGTGTGGGGCTTATGTTTGATTAACGGTCCAAAGAGATGTGCCCTGGTTACTTTTACAATCTAAGCTCACATGATTCATGCTCAGTGTGAGAAAAAATAGGTATCAGTAAATCTGATGATTTGTGCCACGAAAGATGTGGTCACAAGGAATGATATGGGAATTATGTATTTGTGATTTCCCAAGTAGTTTAATACTAGGATTTACTCCTAGGAAGAATCCTAGGAACAAGGTCCATAAAGATATTCATGATTTATGGATATTTGGATACTCTAACTTGGGGAATACTCCTAAGGAAGATTCCCAAATTAGGGAGGACTTATGATTGGGGTTTACACATGAATAGGAGGCCCATTAACAGGGAATTATGATTGGGATTTACTCTTGAGAAGGAGGCCCAATTTAAGAAGACTTGTAACTTGGGGCTTATTTCTGAGAAGGAGGCCCAATGTTAAAGGGGACTTATAACTTGGGACTTACACTTGATAAGGAGGCCCAAAGTTAAAGTAAATTATGATTGGGATTTACTCCTGGAAAAAAGGCCCAAATTAGGGGGGACTTGGGGATTATTCCTAAAAAGGAATCCCAATTAAAGGAATTATGAATGGGGATTACTCCTGAAAAGGAGGCCCATTAATAGGGTCCATAAAGGTATTTGTGTTTTATAGAGATTTAGATTCTTAATTTGGGGCATACTCCTAAGGAGGAAGCCCAAATTAAATAGGGACTTTAACTTATGATTGGGGCTTACTCCTGTGGAGGATGCCCAGATCAAAGTCTCTCTCATCATAAAGGGTGAGGTTTAATGAAGGGAATCTCTAACCGTAGTGATATAAAGTTATATAAATCACAAGGTTTTGAGATATGTTCCATAGAACTCCTTTTAGATATGGAAGACAATAAAGAAATCATGCCATAAGTGGCCTTGAAGAAGGTTTTAAAGGCTATATCTTGAAAAGGAAAGGTGAATTTGAAGAAAGGAAGTGAATAGGTAGGAGGGGAACCCAAAAAGAGTCAGGCACACAAGTCTTGTTCGGGTGTGCAAGTCCTGGTCATGCAAGTATACTTGCGCGACATGAGTTCACTTGGGTGACGAAGAACCTGTAGGGTAATACTTGGGTTAGACTTGGCTCAATCCCTTAATATTATCCCTAGATGTTTTCAGAAGGGCGGTGCACAAGTTTCCATGAGAGGATAAGAAGGAGCGCAAGTGTATCCATTTCCCTTAAGGGATGGACACTTAGGCATGGAAGTGTTGTGAGTTCTAACACTTAGGCCTTATTCTTCCTCTTTAGATATTCCATTCTAGGTAATAAATTACCTTATAAGTGTTTGGAAGACTTCAAGCAGAGACTAGGGTGACTAGAGATTAATTATGAGTTTTGGAAAATTCATCCTCGAAATGGGGGGCCCATAGGGGGTATTTATTGCCCATCTGAGGACCTTTGGTGAAAAAATAATAGGGCGTGCAAGGGACTTATGTGACCCATATGTGGCGTGCAAGTACACTTGTGCGACCATAATGAAACTTGTGCGACCCATGCTTAAAGGGTTCTTTGTTCATGACTTTGTCAATTTTTGATGAATATTCCTTCATCTTTTCTTGAAGTACTCTCCTTAGTCAATCCTTGGACTCTATGACAGAAGGGAGTGTCAACATTCTCATATCAAAAAAATGATATTGTCTCTCGTGCATACGTACAGATTACCATCTCCACGAAAGCGATGAGATTCGTTCCCCATCGTATCCATTCAAGACTAATTTTCATATTATGATTAAAATTAATATTTAAAGACTTGATATCATTCTGGATATTAATAAGATACATTCCATCCATTACAAATATGACGCACATAACAAAGAATATAAAGGAAAATGAATCCGTTAACACCCGAAATGACGATAATACTAAGATATTATTAACAAATCAATGTTAAAATATCATATATGATATAATATTAATGTATATGATTATTTTATAATTTAATAAGAATTATTTCACCATTATACAAGAGGTTAACCCACCCTCTACCAAGGAAAAGTACAAGGTAATGGGTTTCTTATCTCACTTTTAATTCCAGGAGATTTCCATTGTTCGCCAATTATTTATTAAATGTGGTGTATTGTGTTCTATCATTTGATATATATATTATCATGATTCTCTTTATATTCATGGTATTCTGTGATTCATTTGGTTGTTATTAGCTTTTTTCCATACAACTTGATTGATTACAACGAAGTAAGGGTTTTCATCTCACTTCCTATTTCCATGAGATTCATGTCATACTACCATTATTTCCATTTGTGTGGTGTATGTACTACCCAATGATTGTACTCTTTGTGTAATATAATTTAATTTATTATCAATTACATATTCATTTTATGATATATCTTTCATGGGATGTATGTTTTGTAAGTTACCAAATTGGTAAGGGTTATTTCCTCAATCTCATTATTTATCCAAGATTGTTCATGTGTAAGTACTTTCTAGGACATATTTATCATCGATATCCTTATTTCATAAAAATGTTTTCAAAGGGGATATTTTATGGTTTTATGGGAGGGTCTATTTAACTAGATCACCATTTTAAATGTTTTAAAGATTTATCTTTCTAAACCCTTTTAATCAATGTCCATGTTTTCAAAATGATTTTAAGGATTTATATATATGGACTTGAATGTTTTGAAATGATAATTCTTTTCAAAAGTTTCAAAGTTGTATGGGACACTTTGATTCAAAAATCTATTTTAAATAACTTCCTTTATAAACTGTGAGACTTTTAACCGATTTCAGGAAAAATGGGTATTTCTCTCAATGCATTTTACTCATCATTTTTATCTATGTCAAAAACCTTTGATGGATTTTAAACTTGTTTGTAGTTGATTTATTATGAAACAATCATCCATATTATATTGAATGAGTTATGCTATGTTTGACTATGAATGTGATATTTTTATACCATTCATGGTTTATGGATAAAGTATTGACATTTCGTATGTTAGTTTTAATATGAATGTTTATGTTATGTTTAAACCTTTTCATATGAGGAATGAATTGGACTTAGTAAGTGACTGGTGGAGCCTGCTATAGCTTCTTGATGAATTGGTAGGTCTCATGAGACAAACCAGTGTCTTGGAACAAGGACTTGGAAAAAAAGTTTTATTTGTAGTCTTGGCACAAGGCCTTTACTATGTGGTTATGAAAGTCTGGCATTATGCATTTCATCATTTTGGAAGTGGTTATTGATATTGCATGTGATTATTTGACTAGTAGAATATCCATGTGAATAAGTAAATTGCATTATATCATTTTATTTTTTCCATATTATGCTGAATTTCAAGTTTAAAAGGCCTTTGTTTTAGTTATACATTTCCTTAAATGTTTATGCTTATTTAGGAAAGTTTCCACTATATTGTTATCCTTACTGAGCATCTGAGCTCACCCCTTTCTATGTTTTATTTTTCCCAGGATGTGAAGAAGTATTTTATGACTGACCTGCAAGGATAGTCTGAGAGGATATGAGTGTGATCTATTGAAACATTGTTGTTGTAGTTTTTCATTTTATGATGTAATGTAAACCTTATGAATGTATCAAGTACTTCCAAGGCTACTAAACTAATCGGTCTTTCAAGAATCGATATTTTGTGATCATGCTAATGTTATTTAATAAGGCACCGACTCTGGGTAAATGGGGTCAGGGCGTTACAATATATATCATGGATCAAAAATGAAAGAAAACTGTGTGGGAGGGGTATAGAAGGTGCATGAATCACATGCATGATATCACATGCCTATAAGTGTATTGTACTTTACAATATAGGATTAAGAGGCTTCCTAATCCACCTTTATGATATTACCATATAGTATGTTGCAATATCCATCTTATGGATACCATAGCCTAAAATCCAGGATAATCACATAATACGACTAGCCTATATTTAAGTGCATATCCATCACTCTCCAACTTGCACTTAAATCACATAAGGACATAATAAAAAACTTCACAACTCTTTTAGATATAGTTTTGTTAAAATTTATTCATTTTGGAACAATTTTTTTTCAAAAATTTAATACTTATCCATAGTCTTAAATTTATTAATAACATTGAAAAAATATATAAAATCTCTATTTTATAAATATCAGAAAAAAATATACATCTAGTAAAGTGTCAGTGCTACTCAAGGTACTAGGGGGTTCAATATGATTTCCATAAAAAATAATCATATCTCATATGAACATATTCACCACAATATGTATCATATGAATCATATTTATACCCATATAATCCATTTACCCATGACATCGAGTGACCACTTATTATGGAAAAATATCAATATAGTATATGCAATATCATCTTTCTTGATTCTCTAATAAATGATAACCTAATTAATGAATATATCACATGTCATTCATTTAACAAATGAGAACATCAGAATACCCTAGTCCAAGTAGCTAGACACATATCGTGTTATTTAATTAAGCATGATCATAAATTTCCTTAGTCTAATCCAATGAAGGTCTAGATGTATTTTATTGTCATATGATTGGAAAAATCACATTTGGTGATTCTCTAATTAACGACATGATCATCAACATACCCAACCACCTCCTAATTATCCAAGTCACAATGATTAGTGTAATAAAGGTATCAAGGTATAATGTCTTTATGCTTGGTATCTCACCAACCTCAAGTAAGAATAATTTATTATAATCATACTAACCTAAGTATATCGAGGAATGTATAAAATTCCATGGGATATACTTGGATGATCAGTTCAAATAATAAATTCCCACTTATTATCTCATTATTAAACTACTCATACTAATATTGACATACCATCACAACTTGTTCTACTCTGGGATGATTATTGATGAGGGATAACTATAAAGTCATAATTTTAGGGGATATTATCATTCCACAATTCATGTAAAGTAAATCACAACACATATGAATGAATAATAAATGTATATTTCATTTCATTATAATAACATGATACATTATACAAAAATTAAATCAATCTCTTAAGTATAAAATACCAAGAGACTCTATATAAAACTCATGCAATTGTTGTGATAATTTTTTCATCAATGGATCCACCATATTTTTTTCCATAGCCACCTAAGAGATACAAACATCAACCATATTAATAATCTCTTAATAAATATGGTATTTGAAAAGGATATGTTTGGTTATTTTGTGATACCAAGGTTTCTTTTCTTGAGTGATATATTTTTTGTTATCATAATAAAGTTAGATTGCTCCCTTAAGGATAGAAACCACCTATAGTCCATATATAAAATTCTTGACATAGACTACTTCCTTAACAGTATCTGATCCATTGATATAGTCTACCTATATTACTAAGTCTATTGTGGTTTATTTTTTAGAACTCTTCCAACTGATATCCCCACTATTCAAAAAAATGAAAATAAATAAATTTTTCATATAATATCTATCAGACTAAAAACTTGCACCCATGAAACCCTTACATGAAGATCACCCCCTCCTATAATGATCAATAATACATCCTTATTCATTCTCAAGTGTATAAAAATTTTATTCACAATAATATAGTGACTCTTTCTAGAATTTGATTGGTATCTACTTATAATTCTAAAATCGTAGGCAAATCACATCAAGTACACAACATGACCTATAGGATATAAATTATGGTAGATGCATTGAGAATTATATCCATCCATTCATTATCTATAAAAAAATCCTTATTATTCCTAAAATTAATTCCATGGAACACTGGTAAATAACCCTTTTTAGAGTTCACCATTATAAATCTATTTAGTACATTACCAACATAAGTGTCTTAATTAAGTCCAATAAATTTATTAGATGTATCTCTATAGATCATCATACATAGTATATATACTTCTCCACCCACGTATTTCATCAAGAAGAACTTAACTAGAAATATATTCACTGAGTGAGGTGTATGAATTCCATTTTTGATAAGAATTATATAATCTACATAAAATATAAAAAAAACCACTACAATACCTCTAATACAATTATATACTCAAAAATAATTTTCATTTTTGATGAAAAAAAATTGTTTGATCACATCATCAAAATAAATATTCTAACTCTGAGAAGCCTACTACAATCCATAAATGGGACATTGCAGCTTACATACCTTGGTAGTCTCATTTAGAACTTTAAAAAATTTGGGCTATGTCATATACACATACTTGGATAAATTACTATTAACAAAATTGATTTTTATGTCCATTTTATATATCTCAAAAATTAAAATGTGCTAATATTTCTAGAAAAATATGAATTTACTTTATCCTAAAAATAGGTGAAAAGGTTTATTTATAGTCAATACTATGAATTTTATTATAAAAATTTCCCACCAAGATTTATTCATAGGTAGACACGCTAAAATTTATGTCAATATTATTTGGAAAATACAATTTCACCCTATGGTATTGACCCCTTATGGTGTATCCAAAAAGTTTTAAACTTAGTTAGTGTACAAAGAGTACATTTTAGATTCCATGTATTCTAACCATTTCTTGGAATTAAAAATCCTGATAGAATTATAGTAGGTAGTAGGTTCATAATTTATGAACATTACATCATTATCATTTTATATAAGAAATCTATATCTCACGAGCTCTTGAAATATTTGACCTGAAATTCCAGATTGTTGTGTAATTTGAGTTGGTTCTTATAAAAAAATCTTCATAGGAAAGAATAAACCTCTATATTAAGAAGAATTACTATTTATTAGTCTTGAAATTCTCCAAGCTCATATTTACTCCAATATACACCAAATTTTATAAACTTCTTTTCAAGGAATATAGAAAATTATGCTATAAACACTTTTTTATTTAATTATATTATTGAAATAATATCCCTTAGTTTTCTTAGGATAACCAAAAAATGAGCAATTATTAGATTCAGAGTTAAGATTAAAAGAATCCAAACATCATATGAATTCTTTTCATCCCCAAATCTTTATATAAGATAAACTAGGATATTTCCCATACTATACTGTACATGGTGTCTTTACGACAATTTTAGATGGAATTTGGTTTAATAATAATGAAATAGTCTCCAGAGTATAACCTCAGAATGAAATAATAATGTCACACTAACTCATATTTGATTAAGACATGTATAAAAAGTTATAATTCATCCTATTAGACACACCATTACATTCTAGTGTTTGAAGACGATTGAGTTTTGAAACAATTCTGTAATACCTTAAATGATCAATGAATTCCCATCTCAAGTATTCACCACCCTGATCTAATTGAAGGATTTTAATACTCTTTTGTAGTTGATTCTTTAATTTTTTCTAAAATTTTTTAATCCTTTAAAATGTTTCACAGTTTTTTTCATCAAAAACACACATCCATAGTTTCTAAATTCCTATGTAAAAGTAACAAATTACCTAAAAACATTAATTTTTTTAGTATTAATTGGTTCACACATATGAGTATGTGTTGGATTCAATATTCCACTATCCCTTTCATCTTTTACACTAAAGCTGATTTGGTCAACATGAATTATAAATAAGATTCATAGTTCTCAAATGATTCATAATCTAATTGTTAGAAAAGTCTATATTCATGGAATCTTAGGATGTATTTATCTTTCACATTCCTAAGTTCATAATCATAGTGATAGGTGAGATTATAATTAAACTTGAACATCTTATTCTGAATTTTCTATATTGGATTATAAATACCTAGAATATATGAACCATTTATCATATTCCCAATTATATAAAACATCTTATTCATATATTGTGACACCCTCCGAGTCACTAATACATTTTACTTTGATTTTTATTTTTATTTTATTTATTCTTGGAATTTTCTATATTCATGGGTAAATATTCTTTATTTTTTAGAAAAACAAGAAAATGGAGCTTGATCACCACACTTTTAGTGCTAAACGTGTTGCCAAACTATGGACCATCACCTAAAGCATTCATTAGACCCTGTATGGTTGGAGAACATTTTGGAAAACCTTTTATCTAAACCGTGTGATCTTACAGATTTATTAAAAATATGTATTTTACCTATATTAATTTATGAATATTTATCCCATTTATCCCATATTCCTCTCCATTCATGCAATCCACCCCCATCCATGGTTTGTCTTCCCCTTAACTCATAGTGTTTTATCCTCGGTTCTAAGTGGATTTCCTTAATTTAATTTGTGAATTTCCTCGTTTCTTCCTCTATTCTAATTTCCTTGACTTTGTTTTTCCCTTTTCATTGAGTTTTGGAACCCTAGGTGTTCATGTGGAATGTGGATATCTCGGAGGTGGCCATTTAATTAAATTTATTATTTTTTTAGGCTGATGGGGATCCCTTATAAATATTTATATTATTTTATGATGAATGCAAAAACATTAAATATGATTCCAAGGTATGTTCCTCTAATTAATGGGAATTTCCAAAGGTATACCTTAAGACCTTGAATTTAATTTCATTTAAATTGGGTGATTATTTTTTTTATGAATTATTACTGAATTACATATGATCATTTGTTGTGGTTATTGGTTTGTGTTTGATTAAATGGTGTTTTCAAGTTATTTTTCAACAAAATGCTTTTTATTCCCTAAAATTGTGCAATAAAATGATTTAAAGGAAGATTTAATCAAAAATAGTTTCTATGAGAATTTTAAAATGTTCTTATTAAAAGGACTGGTTTTATGGTAAAATAATTCTTTATAAAAATATATCAAAATATATTTGGCTCCAAGTTATTTCAAAATATGGATTTTGAAGGTGGTTTACCTTAGATTTTTTATTATTATGATCTTTTTTGAAGATGTGATTGAATTTTCATTGTTTATAGATTGGTTTTAGTATGTGCATGGGTGACCTTAGGTATATAGGAATTTTTATGGTTTTTACCCTATTTTTAAGAATGATGCTACCTATAGGTCATTTCTAGTTACTTTAAGAGGTCCAAGTTTTTTTTACATATTTAGGATAATATAATTCAACTACTGTTCCATGAGTGAGTCCTTATGACTTTGGAACCTATAGGTACAAGATTTTCCAATGTTCTTATGTTATGATTTTGATGTTTCAAAAATGGTTTTTAGTTGAGATTCACTACTTCTTGTTTCCGTTTTCATATTTTTATTGTTTATGATATTATTACCTCAGTATTGCTTATCATTGTCCTATATGATTCATTTAAGAAAACTTTCTTTCACTAAAGAAAACTAAAGTATTTGATAATAAATATTTTAAATAAAAAATTAATTTTAATTATTATCTTCAAATATAGAAAAATGTTTTACATGGAGACAATCATTATGTAAATTCTTGGTGGAATACATGTGTTGTGTTTATTGTATTCCAAGGGTGAAACCATTCCAAAATAGTTTCATTTTAATACCTCAAAGATTTTATATAGTTCATGGTGATTGTGAATGAACTTCATTCCCTATGAAATTTTTAACTGGGTGAGTTTATAGGTTTAAATTGGTTGGTTCATTAAACAATTGTGGCAGTGCCCTAATTTTTTATTGGAGTAGTAAAGCTAGAATGGGGGTAGGACCATTCAATATTGAGTGGTAGGTGCAGGGGAGTTCCTGACCGGCTCTAATTCATGAAAAAACTTGAGCTACCATGGATGGTTGGGAGTTGTGTTTTTATTTTGAACCTATTTTTGGCTTATATTGATGAGATTTCATGTTATTTTACTCATGGTTATTTATTTTAGGTAGAAACAATTGACTGATTTAAGATATTTTGAGTTTTATATGAAATTTTAATGAGAACCAGAGATGCGGGATATATGCACATAGTTAATATAAACCATGTGGAGCTCATGAAACCAGGTTTGGAACTTGTTTAGTGGAACATGAACAATTGGAACATGGGATATCAAACCATGTAGAGAAACCATGAATAGTGAATAAATGTTTAAATTTTCTATGTTTTTAATCATTTTACATTTGAAATTACTATAATTTTTGTTATTAATTGTTTAAAAGTAACTGGATGGATTTTTGTGATGTGTTGGTGATTTGGAATTGATTATGATGGGTGATATAAATTGAATTTTATTTGAGTATGAGTTGTTTGTATTTTTTTTGTGTTGTGAGAAGGACTTAATGAGCTATTTTGTATTTGGAAAAGGAATTATACATTTATTTTACACTAAACCAAGAATTTTATTGAAAAAATGTGAAATTATTTTAGAATAAGAGTTTTTTTTTAAAACAAAGGGTCTCCTATTAAATGTTTTTTTTTACATTTGAGTTTTGATTTTAAAGGAGGATAAATATTTTTAAAAGAAAATTTGAAGTGTTTTGGGTATTAAAAGAATTTTTTAAGAGGTTTTCCAGTTTTTTTGTTAGAAAAGTTTGATTTGCACAAAATGTTTCTAAAGGTGGTTAGCCTCATGAAGAGAATTAGAAAGATTCTTAAAAATAATTAAGTTGTTTTTAAAGTATTGATGCAAATTTAAATTTTAAAGATAGAAAATTCTTTCAAATATTGAGAGATTATAGAAAGGACATTTTTGATATTTACAAATGGGGAAAAACATTTCAGTGGTCAATTTTTTTTAAAAGAGAGGCTATGTAAAAAAGATAATTCCACGAATATTTGGTTTTTTAATAGAGTTTTATGTTATAAATGTAATAATATTTTGAGTTTCATGTAGTTTTATGAATTGAAAGGAAGATGTTCATAATGGATTTGAATCATGAAGTTTCTTTATAAGAGTTTAGTGTAAAGGGTGAAATTTATTCAGTAAGTGTAAAATTTTACAAAGGGATGGGTAGACACGTTTGATTGGTTATGGGTTTGAAGGTAGAGTTTTGAAATATGTTTACATGGGTGATATTCACTTTTGAGTTTTTAGTAGGTTATGATAGAGTTGTTTGACCTAGTTTTAAAGATCCAAATTATACGTATACATGTTTTTTGTTATTTTAAGTATTCCTGCTAAAAACTAATTAATAAAAGTTGGGGAGAATTTTATTTGGAGTGTTCTTTTGGGTGACTCCACTCTCTATATATAATTTTTCTATTTTTTTTTACTCTACCCAGACTCAAAACTGATGGTGAACTCATGGAGATCATGCCATAAAATAACATATTGTGTTTTTTGAATCAGTATTAATTTTCCTTCAGTGATGGTTGAAGTAGGATTGAGGTGATTAGGTGGTTGGAGAAGATGAGGGAAACCACTAATTCACTCAAAACACTAGAAGCTTTGAGGATAAAGGCCACAATGGGATTTATTTATGAGTTGATCCAAGATAGGTGGAAGGAAACTATCTTGACCAACTCACATGATATAATTTCATGAGAACATTCTTAAGAATAGTTGATTTCAATGGTGGTATTATGAGAATTTAGAGGTGAGAGAAACTGTTGAAATTTTATGCCCTTGTCGGGGGAGAGTGTGTGACAGAGGAGTGTAGAAAGTGTCTCTTGGCATTAATTTTATTTATCCTTGAGTGAATCTATTTTCATGTTTTAATGAATTAACTCTTGGTGAATATGTCCAGATTGACGATAATAGTGGTTTGTGATATTTTTTCAATGAATTATAATGGGTAGGGCTTTAAGGAAATTCCCTTGGGACCATTGTTTGGGTTTTATCAGGTGTACATAGTATATTGGAATTTATCCATTTATACTCCCATATTGCACACTGATTTTATTCTTTTATGGTTGGGTATGTATGATATGGTAATAAAGATGTTTTATTCTAATGAATTGCTCATTACGGTTCTTGGGATATATAGTTTCGTTTCTTGAAAAAGTCTATGGCCTATGATAGCTATTATAAAACTATGTTGGAAAGTTATGTTTCTATTTCACCTTTGTTGGAATAGATTAATGAATCTTAACTCATGATCCTTGTATTTTATCTTAGGTTGTGTTTTTTACTTGAGTAAGTCAAATTCTATCCTAGGAGTAGTAGTTGGGGCCCCGTGGAGAATTATTATACTAGTTAATTTTGAAGATTCTTTCATTTCATGTGACACATTATTCAGAGGTGTCTCTTCTCTATTACACCATTCAAAAAAACATTAAATGGTGGGGAGACCTTGGTTAATTTATATTGGTATCTTAATGGTTACCTATTATTGGAAACATTATTTTACTTCCCTAATATTAGAGGTAGGAGTCATGGGGACTAGTACTATTTTTAATTTCCCTCTACATTTTGTTTCTTAATAGATGGATTTAATATGTAAGTTACCTTTATCTATGAATACACTCTCTTATCATGTTTGTATGGTTTAATTATATTAAGTAAAAAACCTCTAGTATTGTATTTGAACTCATCCATGAAAGATTTTCAAACACTAATATAAATTACTTCCTTGAAGCCTTTCATGGTCATGTATCTATTTTCCTCTATGCTAATAAGAATTTAGAGAAATCACTTATGGTTAAGGCCAAGTGTAATTCTATAGATGATCTATGAGACTTAATTAATTTTTAGAGATTTGGTGATGTAATATGTTTACTAATGTTTTTATTATTAGTTTTTGTTGTCATTATTTAGGGTTTGTGATTTTTTATTCGGAACCCTTCTTAGGTATTACATCAATTAGGACCCAATAGTTTAGATATTTTGGTTGGTTGATGTTGTGTTCTTTTGGACCTTTGAGTTATGGAGTTCCCTGGGAAGTGGATTTTTAGTGTATACTCCTTGATATCATGGAATGTGAATACAAGAAACAAATATCTAATTTCCCCATTATTGACTAGTCTATTTATGGTTTTGGGATATCCAGACAAAAAAATTACGGTAATCGAGCCTATTATATGTATTCTATAGTAGTGGGTCTAAGATGAGCTCATGTATTGGATGTGTTAAACATTAGAGGGAGATAGAGTAGTGGCCTTTCCATCTTGTTGATGAGAAACATTGAGGTCTTTCTAGGTGTAAAAAGTAGCATGGTGGAGATAATTGTGACACCCACTAGGTTACTAATACATTTTACTTTGTGTTTTATTCCTACATTATTTATTCTTAGAGTTTTTGGGAGTTGGGGGTCAATATTCTAGTTTTTTTTTGAAAAAAGAGCTTGGTGCATGGCCAACGCATGGTTTTTGATCACCATGAGGAATCACCTAAAGCATCTAGTAGCTCCTGTATGGTTGGAACACATTTTGGAAAACTATGCAACCAAACCATATAGTCTATAAAATTTATTAAAAATGTGTATTTTAAACATTTTAACTTGTGAATTTTATCCCACTTTCTCCCCTATTCCCCCATTCACATAACATTAACTCCTAATCCTTAGGTATTATTCTCCGTTTACTCATGGTGATTTCTCCTTGGTTATTGGTGAATTTCCTCAAGGTAAGGTGTGGTTTCTATTGGTTTATTCCTCTATTCACCTTTCCTCTATTTCTTATTATTTTTTATTTGTGTTTTGAAACCCTAGGTGGCCATGGGGTTCGAACCTAGGGATACAGATAATATTTTAATGGAAATTATTATTGTTCTAGGCTCATTGGGATCCCTTACACCCATTTCTTATGGTTTCTTATGAGTGCAATGTGTTTAACTCTAATACCAAGTTAGGTGTCTCTACTTAATGGGACTTTCCCATGGAATAACTTAATTTCATGAATTTTATTTGGTTTAAATTAGTTTATTATGTCTGTTAGAATTTATTGTAGACTTTTATGTGATTATTTGGTTTGGTTATTTGTTATTATTGTAATAAATTATATTTTTAAGTTGTTTTTACAACAAAATGAGTTTTTCCTTAAACGTATTTGGTTAAATTATTAAAAGGTAGTTTTAATCAGAAATTGTTTTCCTTAAAGGATCATTTTTATAATAGAATTATGATTGATAAGTTATTTTAAAGGGGATCTGGCTATAAGTGATTTCAAAGGATGGGTTTTAAGGTGAATTTTCATGGTTTGGTGTTTCTTTTGATTATAGGAATGTTTGACGATGTGATTGAATTTTTAATGGTTACAGATTTGTTTTTGGTTTCACATGGATGATATTAGGTATAAAGGTGAGTGGACAGGTTCTTCCCAAGATTTAGGCATGATTCTAGATCAATGTTATTTTGGATGACCTCAATAGGCCCAGGTTGTAGTATTAGTTTAATATCACATAATCCGGATAGTATTCCATGAGGGATTCCGAGTGCCTTTGGAACTTATAGTACTAAGATCCCCCATTTTTTATTATTATGATGTTTAACATATGTTTTTTTAGTTGAGATTCACTACTTCTTGTTTCGATTTATTTTATCTTTTCATTATTTATAATATGATTCCCTAAATTTTACTTACGATTATACTATGTGAGTTATTTATGGAAATTGTATTTATTTAAATAAAACCAAAATATTTGATAAAAAATATTTTAAATTAAAAATGGGTTACAATTATTTTTTTCAAAGTTGTACGAACCTCTTTCTTGGAGATGATCATTATATAGATTCATGGTGGTACACTACTAGGATTTGAATCAAACCTTATATATTCCATTGGTTGTATGCAGACTTGTTTTGTAGGATACATGTAATGTATGGAGGTTTATGTGTATGGATACCTTCTTGAAATTCATTATCCTCCCATAGTATGTTTTGGTAGTGACCGATTATCACATGGAGGCCAGTATCACAAAGGGTGTTTAAGGATCCTTAGTGATTTTGAGTTTTCATATTGGCCTCAACGAAATTAGATATTATTTGGTTATATTTTTATTATTATTTTTTAAATTGATGTTTTTATTTTTTATGTTGTGCTTATGGTATATAGATCTTGAGTTAATGGTGTATTATCACTTGCAACATTATACTATGTTTTTTCTTTTTCTTCATTTTGAAACTGTTTTTTTGATGGCATGGACTTCCAACTTAAAGACAATTTAGAATAGATTATAGATGGAATTATTGTGATGTGGTTATTGGATAATGAGGGTGAAACCATTACCAAATGGTTACATTTTGATAACCAGGTTCTTGTTTCTATCTCATGGTGATCGATGTCACGCTTTGGGACCTAGGACGTACAGATCCATGTGACGTGGTGGGTTTAACTGAGCCTGTTCATCACACACACACACAAATATATATTGAATAACTCTTATTATCAATATTGAATAAGAATACCCTATTATTCAAAAAATATACAGATATAATTTTTTTATTGTGGTAAAATAATAATAATTATCCAAATTTAGAATTAATACACATAGTAATGTTGGATCATAAGTGTCAACCTCTAATTAAACAACTCTTTCTACATAATATATATAAATATATGATTCACCCTTTTCAATTCAATCTTATCTACGAGTCTATGTTTTTAATCAAAAATTTGTGATGCACACCTATTATCCACTACCCATTTGTTTTTTACTAGTGAAATTTACCTTCATAACATTCATATTCAGATGCTTAGAATGCTTCTTTTATTTGAGAACACTTCTAAAAATTAGATTCCAATTTAGTACTATCTTATAGGTATAACTATAATGTATCTCAATATGATTATCATGATGTAATACATAAACTATAAAATGGAAATATCTATGGGTGGGTATCATTTATTATTTATTTTCATCAAGGAATTTTAATGAAATTACTCCCATTAAAAATGATGAACCCATACATTATACCTATTTATTGAGACAAGACCCATATTTCACTAAGTAATGATTCTTCTAGAACATTACTCTCATAAATTTGTTATTTCTATATGGGATCATCCTAATCATAATAATTATTATTTGTGGAATATTGAGTAGGAAACTCTTTACCTAAATCCATTATGTGAAAGAATATAATTTTATTCATATGATATCCTAAATTATATGGTTTCCTGGATAAGTGTTACTAAAATACCATAATGGGATTTGGTTACCTAACTTTAAGGGTTATCCATTTCCACCATGACTTATATATGATAATAAATGATCACCCTTCTATAGAATAACCTACCTGATTGAATGATTGAGGACTTGACATGTAATCCTTTGGAAGTAATCTTACACTTAGTATTTTAAAGGATTTTACTTATAAAAGTTTTACTAGTTTAATATAAATTTCATTCATATTAAACCCATATAATCTAATGAAACCATTATTATCTCATATATTTATTATTTTGTCTATGCATTCTTCTAATGATTTAGTTTTTGGAATCATATTCCATTCACCATATTATTGTGTTCAAACTATATTAATGTGTAACTCTTTACACAACCAACATGTTTTTATTACTTACCCAAAATAGAAAAAAAAAACTTATTAATGCATATCATAATTTATATCATGTATAAGTTAGATGAAATTTTAATGTAAATTCATAGAGTTATATGAGTTAGAAATCTCTACATGGGTATGCCTTGAGTGAGAGATAGCTAAACCCTCACTTTTCCAGAGAAAGGAATAATCCTCCAGGCCATGCCTTGTTTTTTTAAACTTAATTCAATATCCCAAGGTATACTTTACTCAAGAGATAATTCAATCCATGACATCTCTAACACCTAATATACACCAAATATATTCAATAATTATTATCAAATTTATAACTTTTAAAAAATCCAAGGCCATTGTAGAAAAAAACTAAATCTTATGATGCATGGATCTAACTCCTATGAGAATTTTATCATATAAATAATGAATACAAATTATTAACACTAAAAAATAGTTTATAAACATGAATAAAAAGGAATAAACTAATAAATAATAACTTTATTTATTTTCCAAAAACATGATAAATAAATATGAAATTTTAATATTTTACTTATGCATGAGAAATATCATTCTAAAATGATTAGAAATTAAAATTTATAAACAATTTATAAACCCTAATTGAAAATATTAAAATATATTTTTTAATATTTTTACTCATGTCGTATTTTATGACTGGTAGTTAGTCATAAAATACAACTGATACTAGAGAGAGGGTGTTATTTATGTTAATAATATTTTATAATATGACACTCAATAATAAAATACGACACATATCATTGATTATGATAGGTTTTATTGTACAACACTAATTGTATTTAAATATATATAAGGATATCATAAATATGATATATAGCTCTATGTTTCTAAAATCCAACCCTATGACATATTTTAAGATATCTCATATCACAAACTATAATATATTTCAAAACCTGTATATTTGACCATATGATAGGATCCAATCATATGCTATGACTAAAAAAACTAATATCATTTAACATATAATATTATAAAATACACATGAAGATCAAATTATGATATGAAATTCATTAAACACCAGTTAATTTTACATGGAGAATCCTTGAGAAAACTTTCCCTAATAGCATTGAGGGGTTTAGGGTATCATCTAATGATCACTGGCAGTATAAAAAAATCAAAATAAAATTTGATCTATATTAAATAATCAAACATGTATAAGTTTAAAAAGAGAAACAACATAACTATTATTAAAATACAAAAAACTTCATCTTATTTGGAGCATGTTTGATGATAATTACTAAAGAAATAAACAAGGTTTTCTCCCCCATAGGCAATCCACCTATCCTCAAATAAAAAATTATAATTTGAGGATTCTTGAAGATATTAACAAGTGTTAATTCATTCAACCAATAATAAAAATATTTAATATTATGAGCAAGAGAGATATATTTGTCTAGAATACAACAATAAAGATAACCCCCAATAAGGAAACCCCTTCCCTTAAATAGGACTTCGTGAAACTCTATATTTAATGAAGAGAGGTCATTGTTAGGTGCCAAATCTTGGCAATGAATGTTAATACCCATTTTATTTCATTAATTTAACTCCTTTAATGAATTATATACATGATTTAAATAATCAATCTCATGGATTAAAACTGAAGGGAAACCATGTAGTAGTTATATAATAGGTGAATGTATATCATCCATGCTATCATATGACTCTAAGTGTATATGTACTATATGATACATACATAAGAGGCTTCCCAAGTACCCTTTATGATATTTTTAGACTTTATTCTATAATAGGAATATTATTCAAATTTTAGCATATGATCCATGTTAGTTACATAATAAATCGATCTATATTTAAGTGAATACCCACAAAAAATCTGAAAGTGTCTTCCTCTAAATGTTATGTTCATTGATTTCAATTTCGCAGTAATTTTCTAGAACATTTTTCTAAACTTCATTAACTAAAACAAGATGAGGATGTCAAATTAGAGCCATAAATTCAAAATAGAAATATTTTTGGGACTCCCTAAGCCATGAATATTAAATACTTACAATTTATTAATTATGTTTTAACCAAATTTCTATTTAATTCCTCATTCAGTCATATGTTTAGACAATAATTGTACATGATCCTTACCTAGGCCTCTAACTTGGAAAAAAATCACTTTTATTAGTACATTAAATAAACATAAGGTCCCTCTATCAAAATAGAGTGCACATTAAAATCCCATTTCCAAGATGGTCACCTTTGATTATGTCATGCACTAAGCTCAACTGATACTATTTCCTTAGCAACCCATGAGATCCTCTGTAGTGACTATCCATCGACTCAATCTTATCTCCCAACCAAAAGATCTGATACCACTATATCTCAACCCTCTTCCACTTATACCCTTACTATTTCAGTAGTGAAGATGGGTTTGAACCCCAATTCCCACTTTCAATAGGTTACGAGTTGCCGACTAGCACTGAGGGTATATAACATATATAAATGGGGGAATTATCCTCAATATTTATTATATATAATGAAACCAATAATAAAATCAATATTCTAAATATATAAACCATATCATCACATTTATTTATGTCATACAAGAAAAAAGACTGAAAAATTGATAATAAAACACAATCCACTCATATGGAAGTTACCATGATCTCCAATAGCTCAAAAACTCACCACAGTGAGCTCATAATACCTAGATCGATCACCAAATCCCTTCATTAAGTGTGAAAAATAATTACATATATATATGTGTGGGAATTTATGTATACCCAGTAGGATCCTCCCCAAAACATCTCATGAAAATGTTGAATAAGCATACTAAATCCTCAGAGAATAAATAGAGAAATAAAATAATCACCTAAATCAGGTAAGCTATATTTAAAAACTCACTAAGGATTTATCATTGAATAAAACATAAAATATAAGTAACATAGTAATGGATCATGTATATATGAAGGTTACCCCATTAGAACTATCCTGCAAAACCAGTCCCCCTAAAACCCATTGAATTACATCCTGATGATCCCATCCCCTCCATAAGAAATGACACAAAATTGTGCATATAAATCATAACCAGAACAACATAATCATAGCCACATCACCATCACATCCCCATATGTATATATTTAGACCCATTGTAACCCTATGTAAATTTTCACTACACCTTAATAAATTATACCCCATGCATATAGATACATGTAATACATGTATATATTAAAACATTAAGATACTACAATAAAATATACATGTACATAATAAATGAGAACCATTATATCACATATGGGTACATATCCTATAACCATAAGCCATCATTTCATGAAAATTTCCACATAATAAGTTTATGTATTATGAAGAGATCAGTGTAGGGGAAGTAGTCATCCATCCATAACCTCAAAAACCTAGATATTGGGAACACATGGAACCCAAGGAAAATACGAGCATCAACTTCCCTAACTGAATCGGGTGATAGAGTGTAAAAAATCGCATAACATAATGATATATATATATATATATAGAACACAACCAAACTAGTGGAAACTACCTAATCTATAGATTCATTCTATAAATGGAATCCTGCATAACAACCTAACATCCATTTATGAGGACTATGAACCTAATTATTCATGCATAAAAGGTAAAATATCCATAAATAATTAAACATCCTTTTAATATTGATTCATAATTAATCCTATATTATTGTTTAATCCAAGGGATTAAATTAATTATATATAACCAAGCCCATTAATTCATTTAGTGATCTATAACAACATTTAAAATGCAATCATCATTTATTCTCCTTAAACATTCCTTTCAATAAATTCATAATTTAGTTACCATTCCATAATTTCGATCACTAAGAAATACATTTCTTTTTCTACGAAAATTTAAGTATGCCCGAAGGGTAGTGAATGATAAAAAATAAGTATAAATAAAATTATAATACACGAAAAATAGTAAATATATAATAACAAGGCTCTTAATATGATCCATTCCTTCTACATTCTCATCATTAACTTTTCACATCATTCACACTACCAAACTTCCACTGAAACACGATACCAACACCAAATTCCCTATTAAAACCCTCAAAATTCCAACTATAATATGTTCTAAATTAATATTATGATAGGTTTAAACATTTTAAATGTATTAATTGAAACCAGAAATATTAATTTAAATAAAAATAATATATCAAGTGCTATTAAATTACTATATTTAAATAATTAAAAATTATTAGCAACATGATCTGAACACATTATAACTTTGAAATTAATTCTATCAATTATCTTAACCATGTTGATTATTCAATTAATCATATTCCAATTTCACAAATTGTTAAAAAATAAACAGTTGTGAAAGGAATTGTTAATTACTAATATAATGAGTGCAAAGTAGAAATAAAAAACATTAACCCTTTTCATTAAAGAATATAAAATTCAAAGAATTTCAAATTGTTTATTATTTTTTATCTAACAAATTTTATTTATTTATTCAATTTTTAATGCATGAGGAATATGAGGAATCAAATAGACCACAATAACATATTTCAGATTAAATGAAATTTTCAATATTGAATAGTATTATAAAATTAGATAATTCCAATATAATATTTATGTTTAAATCTAAGAAGTAAGGAATCTAAATAATAATAATATAATGATAATTTTGAGTGGATAATTCAACCACCCCCATTAATTTTGTTACTCTATATTAGTATCTTATTAAGATTAATTGCAAAATTTATCTAGTGAATAATTAATCTTGATAACCCTATATCAATAATTATATAAAAATAGAGGTAAACAGATCCCCACCTCAATTTTAGACAGAATTGGGAGGAAAAATGATGTTCACAATGAATAGATGCAATGATTTAACTCTTCATAATGTAGGGGCAGTGCTGCACATATATAAGGGAAGGATAAGGAGGTTCAAAATTATAGTAAACTCATGAAGGGAGCTCCAAACAAATCTTCTTTGAGGGATTGGTCTTCTTCCAAGGTACTAGAGATGCTGATCGAGACACCCTAGCTGTGTAGTGTTCAAAGGATAATGTAAAATGGAAATAGGGAGATAAATAAATTCAAACAAATGGAAGACATTTTCACAACCACATGGGTGGATCCCTTTAAATTCCCATAAATACTGACTTAACTTTGATCCAAATGGGGGGAAGAATAACACAATGCACTCTTCTTCACTATGCGGCATCATATACAGTCATGATGAAATAGTGGAGATGTGCGTTACCATAACTACATATCCATTCCATCATTTATTTTATTCCATTATTTCCTATTTCCTATTTATTATTTATTTAAATCTTGCTTTTTATTCTATGTTTTTTCAAATCATGTTATTTTTTTCCAAAATTTTATGTAAAACATTTTGTAAGTGTTTTTTACTGAAATTGTGACACCCCTTGCAATAATTATATTTAATATATATATATATATATTAATGTGTAATATTATATATATATATTTCATGCATAATATAATACAATATATATATATATCACATTCATTACATAAATATATGATGTGTAATATAATCAATGTGTAAAAAATTGTAAATACCTAATATAATTTTGTTATTCAAATTAATTTTATCGATAGATATGGTTTTTGACATTATTAAAAACATATATGTAAGCTATTTATTATATGATTAACTTAATTTATACAGTTTTTAATATAGTTCCTATACGTAAGATACTTGACAAAATATTCAAGACTTAAATTTTGGTAATAGATAATAAATTATAACTAATAAATAATATTTTTAATAGATGCGTACTATTATCAAATCATGTATAATATATTATAACTAGTTAAAATTTAGAAATAAAATTAAACAAAAAGTTTTTGAATTACTTAAAATTAAAACAAAACTTCCCTAAACCTATGAATCTATTTGAAAATATCCTAAAACTCCCACAACACCTAAAAAATGAAAAAGGAATGGTTTTGAAAATTCAGAGTCCTTAATTATGGTTGCATTGTTTAGGTGCTTGCTTCAGTCCATACAAACTCCATCAGATTTTTCATACTAGTTTGCTTACATATTATTTGAATCTTTTAGGTTACTAAATTTTAATTTCCTTCTCTAAGGCTCCATGAAGAAAAAATTTATTTACATATAAATCTTCTTTATATAAAACTTCCTCCACAACTATTATAATCACAATTCATATTGTTGTGTACTTAAAAATGGAAATAAAATTTAACTAAAGTCTACCACTTCCTTTAAAATCCTTTTACAGCATACCATGACATGTATCAATTGCTTCCATATACTTATTCCTTTATCTAGTATACCCATTTGTTCTGCATCACCTTCTTACCTTGAGGAAGTTTCAAAAGATCCTATGTTATAAAATCATGTATGAATTCCATCTCCCATTTCATATCTAACTCCCACTATTTTTTATCATTGATATTTTCAACCTCATTTGGGAATCTAAATTCCCCACCATCTATAAGTAGTAATAAATTAAATTAATACCCATACCTTTCCATTAGTCTTCTTATTCTAGTAGACCACTTCAACTCCTAAGGTTATTTTCTTTTCGATACTACTTCTTCTATAACTATCCCTTGAGGTTCTGTTGTCATTTTGAATCTCAATACTTCTGGCCATAGTTTATCCTTTATAATTTTACCTCCATTTGAAACTCCACCTTTCATACTTAAGTTATTACTAAAATTTGTAGTATTTATAGACTTATGTTCAGATGAACCTTATCGTACTCTACTTATTAAATGTTACCATTTGCATCTTCCACTAGGTTTTTATCCTCGTAGATGATCCCTTTATGGAAGTGAAGATTTTGACATTAGATAAACTTATAAAGTTAATTATCCCAACTAAAAATAAATATCTTCATTTCCATAACCCATAATGAAATATTCTTGGTCTCATTATCATGGTTATAGAAAATACATCAAAATACTTTGAGGTGAGATATGATGACCATTTTTCCAGTCTACCTTTCTTATAGAATCTCCTACCATAGTGGTATGGAAGGAATTTTATTTATGAGTAATTTAATACAATTAAAATATTCCACCAAAAACTCTTTTGGAAATATATAATTAATTATCTCGCTTCTAGCCATATCACACAATGCATGATTCATCCATTATACCACACCATTTTATTCTAATGATTTGGGAAACACTTTATCAAACTGAAATCCTTACATAAAGACTATTATAACTCCCTATTTTTCTATTACGCACCATTATCAAACCTGAATCACTTAAGATTTAAATTGAATACTCTTCCCACTATGGATCTCCATTGAAAAAATGTTTCAAAAACATTGTACATGTTCTTTAGAAATAACAATTACACCTTCTACATATTATAATCAATGAAGGTAATAAAGTACAATGAACCTCTATGAGAATGAACCCAAATTGGTCCCCATACATCCATATATATTGACTATAACTTTTTATTTTTTAGTTTTCTTCCTTATATATTGAAATAAACCTTCTACAACTTCCTAAGGATTCACTCTTCCCATGTTTTTCACTCTATTCATTTGAGTTTCAATATTTCCTCTATAGCTAGGACTTTTATCTCCTTGTCACCAAGTATCTTAGATATCCATGCAAAAATTTGACATTCTAGAAATTATTTTACTGATAAGTGTTGTCTCTTAAAAACATTTAATATGATGTAATGTTATATTATTCACACTCTTGGACACAACCATGGAACTTCTTGTTATTTTCAATGCTCCTTAAACAAATCTTGTACCAAAACCCACATCATCCAACAAACAAGATTAAATTCTTTCTTAACCAAGATATGTGCCACAATTTTGTAACTCTAATAAATATTCACTCATTTTTTTGATATTCACATAACCTTTTATATCCATATTAATATTTTCATCATTTGAAAGATAAACTTTTCCATATATTTTGGAAACATAATTCTGTATACTCTCCCTCTTTTATTTTGAGTAAAATAAAGCCCAATAATCAATAAAACATGGCTCCAATAAACTAGAAACACTTATAAATAAATTTTATTCTCCTCATACTTGATATTTATAAAAGTGATTTCAAAATTAATCCTTCTAAAAGTTTCCTTCCAAACATTTAAATCTTTCTTTACGTGACCCGTTTTCTTACAATGCTAGTATACAGGTCTAAGACTAACCAATATCCATTATCTATTATCTATTTTCTCCTTCCCCTTCCATTGACTTTGATTTTACCTTTGATCAGAACATCCTCCACCTAATTCACTGAATGAAATTCTGGTAGCTCTCTGGACTTCCTTATTTTAGATCTCCTCATTTAGAACAAGATCTAAAGTTTATTAAAACACCAAATTAAATTTACCACTATAATTACTAACGGTATTAACCATCACATCCCAAGATTTTGGAAGTGATGAATGAAGTTATTATTCCAAAACTAAATATTCAAACTTCACTCACACAAAATCATATTGACTCTAAATTATATTAAAGTTATTGACACGATCTTCCACTGATTTAACTTCCAAAATATTAATTCGGAATATTCACTAAAAAAATGAAAACTTTGTTCATTATGATTGAATTATCATACATGATAGAGAGTGTGGTCATTATCCCATTAGTTACCTTTACCTTTAAAATGTTGAAGTTCATTTTCTGGGACAACATCATCTGAATTACCCTAAGTCATTTTTGGTCAAGTCTTTATCATTTTAATTTATCCATTTCTATTAGTTTTATCCCCATCAATAGAATATCAATATAATTTTTTTAGAGATAATCAAAAATATATATTCTATATAAACTGAATTATTTACCATTTTAGGATTCATTCCAAATATTTCATTCCTGTAATGACATTCCTTCTAAATAAATATAATCCCATAAAAATAAAAAATCAGTAAGGAAAAGAACCTATAGAAGTCTATAAACATGCTCTGATACCACCTGTTATGGTAATATGCAACAAAACAACATCATCTCTTATACCACTTGTTATATTGTAAACCACAAATTCTAAAACTACCTTTTGGAACCTATCTTATAGAACAATGTTCTGAACATATGTAACCAACATTACCCAACATCAACATCTAAACATAACGAACTAAGATCCAAAATCTCCTGATGAATATCCTTGATCATATATATAACATCTAGAATAGACATGAGATAAAGAATAAAATAAATCTCACACAACATAGAATAATAGATGGATTTAATGTGGTTCAATCTTTTTACTAATATATGGGAGAAGCATTTCTACTATTATTAATTATGGTTGATGATTAAAAGAATACCAAATTATTAACCAGGTGGTCTATTTTTTCTATGTATAGACAAGAATAACTGGTAGATCCAATTCCATGGTTTTTAGTATTCACATACAACTCCACTTCTTTCTAATCTATGTAGAATACACTTGAATTGGTCAAAGCCACCATAAGATACTCTGCATTAACTTCTAATTTTTAGTGAACAATACAAGCCATATTAGTTTATTATTAAATAGACCTCTTAAATAATCATACTTAGTATTTGAACAATACTGAGTTATTTTTATGTAATTTAGTATTGTTAATCTTAAATGGTTCATCTAATTATTCTAAAATTATCATCATTCAGAGTTAGTTTTCTCTACTTCTTGGACAACTTCAGCTTCCTCTTATGCTTCTAGAATTACTTAGTTCCACTGATCATGCCTCTATATGGTTCTGCTAACTTAATTCTAGAGTTACTCTCATCAAAAGATATGTTTAATAAGATGAAAAAATTAATCACTACTGAAACCTAATGAATTTTGATAGTGCGACCCAAATTATTAAATATAAATCAACTTTTAAAGTTAATAATGTACTTTCTATTATTCCAAGAACATCGCATATTACATTAATGTTTAATTTTTTTTCCCACTATTCAAAAATTAATCTAGGATCGTTATCCTATAGTTTTATGACAACCTGAGCTATTTTTCTTATTTTTTTAACATGTAACACATGTATTTATCTCTAAAAATATAATTTCAGTTATTATGACCAAACTAGACATCAGATTGCTGTGTGATCAATCCATATAAGTCACTAACTAATTGGAAAATATTTTTATAAAGTGTCATGGAAATTCAAGTATGTTTTGGTTTATTTTAATCGTTTGAAATGTTTTTTAAGTTTAAAACAATATAACTTCAGAATCACGCTCTCAGTCACTATAACCAAATTGAAAATTATACTAACATGAAGTTCATTATTACATGTCACTATTCAATATTTTTTTGATTTAGTTTAATCATGTGTCATATATATTTAAGTTAAAACTATATTTAATTATGAAAACACACTATTGGTCATTCATATCAAACTATACATAAGATTCATGACAATTTCATTAATTTTCTAAAATCACTTTAAGAAAAAACAAATTAAATTTAGTTATAGATTTAAAATGAATCATTAAATAAAAAATAAAAAATAATATACCTTGTTCATAGTGCATCATGTATCAAATTACCTATGGACTCATGATGATGACTAGTAGTAATGAAAATTGGGCCCATGGCTCATTAGCTTAATATATATGGGGTGTGCCTAAATATTTTGACCATTTAGAGTGCACGTCTATGCAAGATGAGCTTGTGTGGATATAAACCAAGATGGAGAATACTGTACATATGTAGTCTTTCCTATTGGATATAATTTATTATATAAATTAAAAAAATTAATTATATATACAATTTATGACATATTTGTTAACTTAAAAATATTTATTTTAGATTTTTTGAATAAAAAACTAAATAATTTTTTATATAATATTTTTCAATATAAACTAAAAAATAATTAAATATAATATTGAAGTGAGTTTAATTTATATTTTTCATTTTATTTTAAAAAACATGGGTAATAACATAGGTTATATGAATTCTTGTGTGGTAAGGAGTAAACTTGACACCTTTTATTCACATTACATATATGATTTTATGAGAAAACTCATGTGGGATCAGGCCCTACACGTTGAGTTTTCCCTACCCCATGGGTTCTATTTTTCTTTATTAATGATCAATAGCTTCATCTAGTGAAAAAAATAAATAAATATACATATTATTTGAATAATGAAGAAAATAATTATAAATATAATTTTATAAGTTCTTTACATGTGATGGTGGAACCTATGAACTATCAATGGGGTATTATATTTATCTTGAACACTATGTCTCCACCACTCTTATATGTGCTATACACATTGTGAATGTGGTTTCACTAGACCCAAATTGAACAATACTTTTTATTACCATATTATTTATACATAGAAGTATGCATGATGTATTGTTACCATAACAATGAAAATATTCTACTCCAAATATTTACATGGTAATGTCCTTATATTATTTTTTATCAAAAGGTTATAGAATTTCCCAACTATAATGAGAACCTCAAGATAATATGACTGTAATCTTAAAATGTATGTCCTATGGGTTAGATAAATCATACCAATAGGATAAAAATGATGTATGAATATTTGGTTGTGGGAGATCATATGCATTGAGAATTATTCTCATAATGTTTAAATCTGGTGATCTCAATTAGTGGAGATCATCATGGATGACATGACAATATGTACCCCACATATTTCAGGTGTCACTATTTGTTCCTATTTATGATAATTTCTACAGGTATCTAAAATTTAGATCATTAATAATGTGTACCATTTGATTGTATACTTTGATGTAATATAGAAACCATGAAAATTATTCCATGGAGAGGTATCTTGGATTGGTAATGTCATTAGTGGAATGAAATTGATTGAATGATTAAGACATGATTTTTACCTTTCTAAAGGAAGATATATCTCATGCCTAGATGGCCAGGATGGTAACACTTTTACTAAATACATAGTCATGTGGAATAAGGTAAATCCATCCAATAAGGTAATGAAATAATAAATCAAGAAGTAAGATGAAACAAAGTGTGTTTCATTATTCATGATATATCTTGATACAAAGAGATTATATTGCATGGCATACATTTTTAGGAGGTAGTCATAGCTATGACCTATCCTTATCTCATTTAGGGACATGATTTTTATTAAGATACCACTCTTGGTCTATGGTTATGACTCACTATTATTAGGATAGGGGTCTAAAGGGTCACACATAATGTGTACCCAAAAGTTCCACCTATTTAGTTGAATTAGAGTTTATGGAAAAGTGATCCCTACATACGAGAGTTGGTGAACATCCAAGTGTAAATGACCACAAGTGAATTAATTATATTATAATATTTCTATTTTAAATAATAACTAATTTATTTATCAAGGAATTAACATGTTATTAAAGTATAAATGTGAATATGAGAAAATATTATTTTTCAAATGAACGTAACATGATCATGTTTTGTTAATTAATTAATGTTAGATTAGAAGTCGAGTAAATGGTTAAAATTTTATCACATGACATGTTATTTATGTTACAAGGTAGTGATAAAATATTTATACCACTTATAATGGGGTAGCTAAATCATTAGTGGTGTTTCAAGTTGGGTTTTAAGGGTTAACTCTTTTAAGGGATTAAGTAAAATTTTTAAGAGTTAAAAATAGATTTAAAAACCATTTTTAACACCCAAATAGTCAGTGGAAGAGTCTTGATTAAATTTGTATCCCCTCAGTATCCTCCCAATCTCTCTTATGTTCATGAGAAAGGAAATCCATATAAATATCAAGGTTTATTTTATCCATGTTTTTGGATCAAATGTACGCTCTTTTAATGATCAAAGTGATGACATAAAGCAATTTAATTTCCTATGATATCACCAAGGTGTTAAAGAATGATTATTTAGGAGATATGATGATTGTGTGTAAGATCTATAGGATTACTTTATTGAAATATTCAAGATATAATACATATACAACAATATAATCATATTATCTTTAATGAATGAACAAGGCCTTATTTACGATTTCATTCATTTTTTGTTCTTAATAATTAAATGACATTACACGCTATGCCTGGGTAAATTTGGGAAAGGGTACACTGCATTTAGATAAATGGATTTTATATGTACCTAATGATACTGAAAAAAAACAGCAATCAATGTTTTAAAGATCAAGTTATGATTGATCTAAGATTAATAGTTTTTTTGTAAATAAAAAACTAATACATATAAATATATAATATTTATACAATGTGTTTGGGGGGGGTTGTATGTGTCAAACCATATTGATTTTTAAAAAAATATATAATTTTTTATATATATACTTATTATAATATATATATATATATAACACTTGGGTGGAGGGTTCATCCACAAAAGGTAGTAAAAAAACAACAGGGGCTATGATGGTGAACCCCCATGCAGATTTACCCCATTAATAATTAGGGATGACAACACCCCTAGGAAGACTTGTGCACGACACAAGTCAATTTAATTTTTTTAAACAATTTCCACTCATAATGTGGGAACACTTTCTTCACTCACATGTAAACACTGAACTACAACCCAACCTACACCTTGACTTTATCTAGATCTGAACCGCCCGACCAAGTTTACACGAACTAGGCCTATTTTAATTTTGAGGTCCTATTTTGGGTGTAAATGGTCCCAAGAATTTATAAAAAAATAAAAAATATTTTTTTTTTGAATTTTATAAATTTTTAGGAGTTTTTAGTTGTTTTAAAAATTAATTAAAACTATTATGATGCATTAAAATTTACATTAAGTTGAATTTTAGAAATTAAATTTTTTATTAGGAAATTTAATTCCATTTTGATTGATCTTGATCCGAGACTGACCCATAAATATTTTTTTAATTTAGTTGTTTAATTTTATTTATTAAAATAACATTGTTTTGAAATAATTATTTATTAAATATCATTTTTAGACAATCTACGCACTGTCCCTCTGTCTTTAGTGTATACAAGCCTACATGTCCTTATTTTGAGTTATAAAATGAATTCCAACATCTAGAGTACTCCCTCACATGTTATTGAGTATAAATTATAAATATGGAGGAGTTTTTGAGGATGTGGTTTGAGTCGGGAGATATCATAGAAGAAAATAAGAATAATGTATAAGAGTATGATAGGAACTTAAAATCAAACTATTGAATTGATCAAGGAGTTACCTTAGGGTATTAGTTGACCCATTATCCACTCAATAGATCAGAATGTAGAAACAACTCATGATAAATAATTATTTATATATTTTATTATGTATGGTTAATTGTATATGGATGATTCACGATCACATAGAAAAGTTAATGACCATGCATAGATAAAATAAATAAAAATGTGTGATGAATGTATTATATTTATGTTTTGTTAATGATGTGAGTGAAATCACAATGTAACAATCAGGATAAATAAAATCAGATTTTAGTGACTTTAAAAACAAAACATAAAAAATATCAAAGTAAATATTAATTTATTAAATCCTTCCTTCACCTGAGTTTGAAAAAAATGGAACATTTGAGGTGCACATCAACCATATATGTGGGTATCTCTTACTTTTGGATAATTCTTATGAAAGTGGTGGGTCATCTTAACTAATGTTTTTAGAAAATAAGTATCCATAGGTATCTTTTACTAACTTTATAGGTAAATCATCAAGTAATAAATGTTATGATTTGTAGGAGATAATACTCCACTCAACAGCTCAAAGGGCCATAAATTAATGAAGTTTACCATTCAAAGTTTCACCTTAGACTCTTGAAATAGTGGTGATTCCATAGCTCATGCTATGAAGAGTGGTTTAAGGATCTATTCCATTAGAATACTTAAGATATTTATAATTCAAAATTTATTAGTTGAGTGATACTATGATTTAATAAAATAGTGGGATAAATTTAAGACTAAATTTTTTTAATGTATTATAAATGATAATAAAGATAAAATTATTGATCTTATTATATATTATTTTATATAAAATTGATAATATTATGAAAGTTCACTAAAATAAATTTTTTAAAATGAACATGTCTTAACTGACACTAATTTACAAGAGTGGCACATATGATTTCATGAAGTAATATAATATTAATGGAAATTGTATGCGCTAGAGTCCCAAATACCTATTAAGACAACTCAAGAAGCTAGGGTGAAAATAAAGTTTAAATAAGACACATGGATGATTCATTTGATGTCTAAATCATAATTTTATCATCATTGTATAATATGTTGTGAGAATAAAAACAAGACATGGGTGGTTACACATGTTGTCTCATCTTTTATAAGTTTTTGAGAAGAAATTGAAATAAGAAATGATTGAGATTATCACATTATTACATACTTATCACCTAATTACTATAATTTTTTTAGGATTTTAATATTTAAAATATAGATTAAAATGCTTCAATACCTTTTAGAATAGTTTTTCCAAGAACATATGAACTTAAATAAAGTTCAATATTTAGTTCTTACGGTAAAAAAGTTGAAAGAAATAATAAAAACTCCAATGGAAATTGTGATGAAAAATGTACCTTTAAAAAATCCTTAAAATAATCCAAATATGATGGGAGAATCAGAGAAGATTGTTTTTTGATTTCTATAGTGGAATGAAAGATAATTGTAAGATAAATTTAAATGAACTGAAGAAGAAGAAAGGTGATGATTTTACTTCAAAAATATTCATCAATAAATATAATATTCCTCTTTTACTTATTGGAAATTAGATAATCTATGTGTTTCATATATATGTATCTGTTGGCGCCAAAATACTGGATGCAAAGGGAAGAAGGAAAAGAAGCCCGCGCGCTATCCCGCGAAGCCCCAACATGGATCTCCCACAAGCAACACGACTGCCACGAAGAGAAGGCGATGTTATCTCTCCGTGAACGCCCTGATGTTCGTGAGACCGCTGCGAAGCAAAGCAGGCGGTAACCCTCCGCAAACTTGGTTGACATTTGCAACCCACCATGAAGAAAAGTAGGCGGTAACCCTCCACGAACCTGGTTGATGTTCAAAAGCCCACCGTGAAGCAAAGTAGGCGGAAACCCTCCGTGAACCCAGTTGACGTTCGCGACCTGCCGCGAAGAAAAGGAGGAGGTAACCCTCCGTGAACCCGGTTGATGTTCGCGACCCGCCACGAAGCAACCGCAGCCCCTTCGTGCCGCATGGGATCTGCTTCGCGGCTCCCCTTTCCTATAAATACTGGGATCCCCCTAATCCCAGGAGACAAAAAATCCGACCTTTTGCCTTCTCAGCTCCCAAATCACGAAGCACCCTTCACTCTGGGGATCATGAGCTCTACAAGGTATTTTTGCTTCGTGAGAGGCCTTTGCCTTGTCTCATTTTGAGCCCCTCTTATGAGAGGGATTCCCTTCATGAAGCCTAAAGGAATTCGTGAAGGAAGGGGATTCCCAAGAGAACCTAGGAAGCCGCGGGGCATTTATGCTTCGCGAAACACCCATCCTGTACAAGTGATCCACATGCCAAGGTATGGTTACTGTCCTTCGCGAAGCACACTGCTTCACAACACCTTGCTTCGTGAGGCACCTCCGCTTTGCGAGGCTGTACTCTGTGAACACCCTTACACTTCGCAAAGCACCTCCCGCTTGTACTTAAGCCCCATGTTAAGGCCAAGGCACTCCACTTCGCGATGCATACCCCTTTGCTGGGCAATTCGTCTTCCAGTGCGACCCTCCAGGTTTGGGCGATGTGATTTCAATGTCCCATGGACGACACCACTCGTAGCGTTGCTTTGACTAATGCTTCTTCTCATAGGCACGCTAATTACTATTTCTTCTTCACATAGCCATGCTAACGTGGACCCCTCTATGGTTCGCTCTGCGACCTCCCTTCACCACGACTTTTCTGGTACTTTCCCTTCCACAAGGGGCAGGGGGTACCGGTTATGTAAGTCGTAGGGGTGTGGAGTAAATCCACCTCGTCCGAGCTGCAAGACGTTAAAATGCCAAGCACCTCGTCCTCAACACATGACGTTAAACTGTGACGTGGTCCCGTGCCCCGCATGCAGGGTCTCCCTAGCTCGGACATTATTTACGCCGCTCATCTCCACGAGAATGGAATCAACCACACAAGGGATGATATCCTCCTCATCGAAGTGGCGTATGTCCACGGGATAAGGGAAACCACCTTGGTATAAGCCCCCAAGCCTCCCTTGCGGAAGGTATCACCCATTCACCTCCGTACTTCCCCACTGCCAAGGCCAGTGGAGGGCATGATAGGGAATGATACACCTTCCATCTCTGGTCCCAAATCCCTCTCCCGCTGCGCTTTGCCACACTTTGGGCCTCCATCCCGGAGTAAGTCCCAGCACCATGGGCCGCCTAACGCATGAGCCCCTCTTCGTTTCTCATGGATGCACCCTTCACGATGTGATCGTCAGGTATCTACTGCCTCTTGTTTCTCTCACCGAGCACGACTCACGTGGGCTTAGAGTAAGCAATGGACATGACAATACCCCATCCAACATGACTTTAAACTATATGACCCCGTTCATCATGATGTTAAACTATATGCTATCCCACATGCCATGAAACTGTACATCCATTCGAACTACGTGGACTTTGATCCATGTCAAGGCATGGTACATAGGAAGCCTCCACGATTTTTAAGCCCACCGCCCGTCGTTTATTCACGTCAGGGTTCACCCTCGTCCCACACGACGTTAAACTGCATTCCAGCCCAACGGTAAGCCATTGTGACTATCTAGAACTACAAGGTCTTTGATCCATGTCAAGGCATGGTACGTAGGAAGCCTCCCTGAGGTTCAAGCCCACCACCAGTGGACCCCCGGGTTCACCCTTCACGTCGGTTCGCTGAAGAAACCATTTTGAACTATGTGGACTTTGATCCGTGTCAAGGCATGGTACGTATGAATCCTCACGAGGTCCAAGCCCACCACCCATTGGTCACTCCAACCCCCTTCATGTTGGTTCACCAACACCTGGGCAACCTAGTGTGTAAGCCCCCACACCATTTGGACCAAGGTCCTTCTCCATGTCGGTTCTCCGACACACCCTTGTCCCGCATGACGTTAAACTGCATTCCAGTCTAGAAGTAAGCCATTGTGACTATCCCGAACTACGAGGACTTTGATCCATGTCAAGGCATGGTATGTAGGAATCCTCACGAAGTTCAATCCCACCACCAATGGACCCCCGGGTTCACATTCATGTTGGTTCGCTGACGAAGCCCACCAAACTACAAGGACTTTGATCCGTGCTAAGGCATGGTACGTAGGAAACCTCACGAGGTTCAAGCCCGTCAACCATAGGACCAAGGTCCACCTTTACATCGGTTCACTGACACTTACACCACCTGAAATATGTGGACTTTGATCCATGTTAAGGTATGGTACGTAGGAAGCCTCCACGAGGTTCAATCCCACCACCACCTGGACCCCTAGTCCTCCTTCACGTCGGCATTCCGGCGTCCAACCTGAACTACATGGACTTTGATCCATGTTAATGCATGGTACGTAGGAAGCCTCCATGAGGTTCAATCCCACCACCACCTGGACCCCTGGTCCTCCTTCACATCATCCTTCCGGCGTCCAACCTGAACTGTGTGGACTTTGATCCATGTTAAGGCATGGTACGTAGGAAGCCTCCACGAGGTTCAAGCCCACCACCACCTAGACCGCCGGTCCTCCTTCACGTCGGCCTTCCGACGTCCAACCTAAACTACATGGTCTTTTATCCGTGCCAAGGCATGGTATGTAGGAAACCTCATGAGGTTCAAGCCCATCACCTATCCATGAATGCATTCTCACGGGCGACCTCCTCAGGTGTCCCATCATCCCATAGAACTACGCAGACTTTGATTCCCTGCCATGGGGATACGTAGGAGGTCTCTTCGAGGCTCAAGAACAAATTCACTGTTGCCCTTGCGATTATCCCATTTCATTCCCCCCCTCAACTTCATTCATCCATCTATCATCCATCCTGATTCTCACTCGGGCCGCCACATCCCGGTGAGATCATGCCACTCCATTCCCCTCCACAGCGTCCGAGAAGCCGCCCAGAGGCTGGCCCCGATATCGGCATCCCCCTCTCAAGGGTAAATTTCAAAATCTGATCCACTCCAGCTAGTGTTCTGATCAGGATGATCCGTCTCCGCTGGACGTTAAACTTGCAGCATACCCTGTGCTAAACATAGGAAGCAGAGGAAAACCTCAGATACATGCCTATGGAATATGATTCCCCGCGCTTGATGTGGGATGCCTCGGGCTTCCACACCCTCGAGAATCCCTATAATAAGGGACAAAAGATAGACACACCAATTCCACAGCGTTTAGACACGTTACTGATGCCTCGACGTGACTACTACCCTGACTGAAGGTTGATGCCCTGACCGGACCCTTTGGAATGTCCTGACAGAAGCAATGCAATTAACCGGCGTCCATGGAAACATGGGATTGGGAAGGGTTTCACGAAAAACGTATTAAATCTATTAGGGAGACCCGGTCTAGGTGAAGAGTTCCGAGGAGGAATCCACGGAAGGAAGAATTGACATCCCATCATCCCGGTATTGATCAAGGAGTAGACGTCCCTAAATAAGGAGCGGATGCCACCTGCCTTTGGAAAGTGGGAATGTGGGGCAACAAGCAGTGCGTCCTCAAAAAAGGATGTGTGTGCCCCGGTGAAAGCATCAGAAATAGAAATGGTGAACCCGACGTGAAATTATTCTCCTCAATATGGAGATTAGTAGCATTCGAGACATCTGTAGATTGACGTGTCACCAAATCCAGATATCCGGCACTAGGTCCCACCAAGAAAATAGCGGGCCTCGCGTGAAACTCACCAGAAGTTGGGGCAGTAGAACATGGGGCATTCCGTTCTGCAATGTTGTCGGCATGGATCCCTATTACATGCCACGAAGGATAGAATGATGCTGGGGCACTGGTTGTTAATTCTTTTCCTCGCAGTACTGACGAGTTAATATCCCTGCTTCCCAGGAACCAGGTTGCTGCTATGGAGACACGATCACTGCCCGCTCTCCTACGTAGGGGCGGGGGAAACACCAGCACAGCCACTCCGCGTGGCTCCACTGCCATCACGATGGCCCCTAAATCTATGAATACGGGATGCCCACATCCCATCTCCCCGTCAGAGATCATCCAATGAAGGGTGATCAACAACCTTGTACATAGGTACAAGGAGGAAGGGGTCATCCCAACTCGGGATATGGCCTGCCTGGACCTGGATAAATCTAGGACCCACCATCAACACCACCCTCAAAGGCCGTGTAGGGAGCCCCTGATCCCCACCCCAACGTTCAATCGTTTCAGGAGCCTGTCCCCGGAACGCCTCGATGACTCCTCGCCTTACGCTGATGAGGCGGGTGATGTCCGGCTCAGCCTGACCAGAGTCCCAATCCAAGGGATCTAGGAAAGGGCCCCCATATGGCCGCGTCAGTGCCGCCGTCTGGCTTTACTAGACGAACAGGTAGGCTATGCCGCTTCACCGCCTATTCCAGCTCGTCTGACCTGACGCCAACGTCGGGCCCGAGCCGAGGATACCCGTCAAGGGGCATCAACGTCAACAGCAAATGTGGCCTGAGCCACTGCCGACGTGCATCATAGAGTCCCTACATACACTTAGCAGGGGCACTCCATCACCTGACCAGGACTAAGGCCCCAACCACCCCATGGGCAGGTTGGGTTGGATCTCAGGGTTGCCGGCCCGAGCGGTGATCGCCGCGAACCAATCCCCGGAGACGTCACTCCATACGGAGGTCCTCCCTGTACAACCATTCCACAGATTGTGGGGCTTCCCCACTCTGAAGCTCATCATGGAGGGATTCTTCGTGCTACCCCTGTCCCGAATGAAGACTTTCCCCATGGCAGTGACGCTTGGCGCGGAGGTCTCTCCCGCGCCCACCACACCGGGTATGGAGTTCCTCCCCCTGCCCCCGACCATCGATGTGAAGGCACTGCCCATCTGGTCCCTCCCCAACGTGGGGATCCTCCCTATGTCCTCTTTGCAACTGGTGAAGGTCCTCCTCGCCCCAGCAACCCAAGAGGTGAAGGTCATCCTCACTCCACCCGCACCAAGCCTGGAGGTCCTCCCCATGCTCCTGCTAGTTCCAACAGAATTTCCGCCCACATGGGTGCTATCCATGGAGGTCCTCCCCATGTACCCTTCGACATTTTCCCTGGTACCCCTCGCACCCTGGCTGTCTCAAGCGGGAGTCCTCTCCTCCATGGCACCATCGCCGCTCCGAGACTACATGTCGAGAATCAACCTTGTCCCGAAGAGCCATCCAGGGGCAGGAGAGTGGGTCGTCGCCACCACAAGAAGAGTCCTGGGAAGGCCCAAGTGGAGGACAAACCAGCCCACTTCTCGGATTCTGAAGCAGAATGCGACTCAACAATCGATCCTTCTCCCCGCTCCTCTGTGTCAAGGACTGGGGCAGGAACAAGGTGCGTCAGTCTCGTTCTCTCAGAATGCGAAGTCCACCAGATTCCCGCCTCTCTCCATAAGTACATCCAAGAGGAGGAAATTGTGGAAATTCCATAGGTTCTGACCGTGTGATCACCACCATCGTCACCAGAAGCGCCCTTTACCTCTACCAGAGATCACAGAGATCTATTTTTGGGACCAACGGCAGTAGAGAAATGGCGTGACCCATCGCCGGTGACCGCAGTTCCTATGCCAGAAACTGTGGCTATCATCCCATCGTATCGTGATATTGTGGCCTGGTCACCTCACTCTTCAGAGGATGGCCTGGAATTCAGCGGCCAGTCAGCTCGTTTTCCATATTCTCTGCCACCCAGCATACTGTCCCAACGGTCCACCTTGGTACTGGTACTGGTTCCTCAGCCACCTCTGGTTGACGAGTGGGGCGATACGGGGCCAGACCCTGAGTCCGAGCCCAGGAGCTTCTAGAACATTCTCGCAGTGGATCACTTCCTGGAGAAGTTCTGGCCGACGGCAGCGCCGAACTTTTGCGCACCGGAGTCCCTTACCCCAGAGGAAGTAGGGTGCTTCCACCAAACCCTATGGGAGACACACTTCTACCTTTGTTATGAGCGGGTAGTGTACCCTAGGAGCCAAGATCACTTTGAGGAAATCAGCGAGCAATGTTTCCTGATTGATTTGGCCACACTCCCTATGGCCCAGCACCCTGAGTCACAAGGCTTCCAGAGCACCCTTCAACGAAAATGTGTTCAGAGTCTCAAAGTACTCCGCAGAGTCATCAGGGAAGCTACCCCCCATGTTCAAGTCTGTTTCTGGTGACAGTATGCAACCCTCCTCTTCAGTCCTATCCGACAACAGCCCGATTCGCTATGCGACATTGAGGACATTCCCCCGAGAGGGGTCGCGGTCCACATGGATGATGTAGTGGAAAAGGAGTATGATCTTGAATTTCTTGATGGAGACTTACCCCCTGAGGGTGTACCACCACTGCTGGACCCATTCGGGATGGTTACCTATCAGCAGAGGAGCCTTCTAGGCCTCCCTACACCCACTGAGTCACTGGTAATCAGTCCGATGACCAGTAAGGGTAAGGATCACGTCAGAACTGTCAACCACTCCGACCCTTCTGCCTCAGTGCAAAAGACAGACGAAGAACGCGAAAATGCTGCATTGCTCCAGCAGCTTGATGAGCAAAACAGGCTGGTCGACGAACTCATGGCTGAGCGCGCTGCAGAGCGGCGACCCGATTATAGTAATCCCAAGCCGCGATAGTAGGGGTAGGAACAATTTCCCCCTGGCGAGATACCTCCGGGCAACCCTGATCATGCTACTTCTGCAGACAGGGTAGAACCTGGAACTCATGGCAAGAGGGTGCGATATGTCTTGCCAAACCCTCCTTAACGGTGATGTAATCTGAGGAATCCATCCCAGGTTCCCCCAGCCGCCCCACAGGCCATTCCGCCAGTCGCTCCACGAGCTGCTAAAGCCATCTACCGTGTCGAAGAACCCGACAACGCACTTGTGATTAGGGACCCCCGTCAAGATAGGGACCCCCACCTAGATGATCCTATAGTGGCACTCATCTCCCTCCTCAAAGCGTTGGAAACGTGGTAGGTGGCAGTCCCACCGGATGGAAAGCCATATCCTGCGTGGGTGGATGATATGCCCACACCCCCGGGTTTTGGGAAACCCACTTTCTCACCCTTCAACGGGACAGGGGACCCACCGCAGCACTTAGCCCACTTTTCTTCCAAGTGTGGCCCCATGCTAGGGACCCCGACCCAGCAAGAAGTCGCCAAGATCCGATGTTTCGTGCAGACATTGGAGGGCCCTGCATTCGTCTGGTACAGCCAGCTCCCTATCGGATCGGTGACCGGTTGGGAGGATCTCCGCCGGAAGTTCCTATACTAGTTTAGCTCCACCACGCGAAAGACTAGCATCGCAGACCTCTTCAAGTGAAAACAAAGGCCTGATGAGCGAGTCGCAGAATTCATCGCCCGATGAAAGGGGCTTACATACTCCCTCAACATGCCACTGAATCAGGAGAAATTACTGACGATGTGTGTAGGGAATTTTAAACCAGAGATGGTTCCTTCCCTGATCACCCAGAACTACCTTGGAGGGTTCCGGTATTTCTCAGATAAGGCTCAACACCTCGAGGAATCTCTGTAACAGGCTAGTCAGGCATGTCTGTTGCCCTCTGTGATCCCAGCCGGGAGGGCTGCCAGAGCAGAACCCACCATGGTGGCCCAAATAGAAGCCCCCAGACAGCTAGAATTACTGCCAGCGGAACCAGACCCACAACCCCACAGAGGCCCTCCACCTCAAGCACAGGATCCTGCCCAGCAGCGACCGACTCAGAATCGATAGGTTCCCCCGCGCAATACGCCACCACCACCTAGGAGAGACAATCAAGCACCGCCTCCTCGGAAGGCCCCTCATCAGGGCCAGGCTCCCAGGGCACCCTATCTAGAAAGAAGGCACCAGACTTACTCGGTCAATGAGAATCAGGTCCCTGGCTACTTCGGAAGTGCTCTAGATCAAGGGATTGTGTGCTTACCCGAGTGTATAAGGCCGGAAGAGGTGAATCTAACCAATCACCCCAAGTAATGCCCCTATAACTGGATTCTAGGGCACACCCTCAAGCAGTGCTATGTGTTTAAAGACTGGCTTCAGGACTAGGTTGACAACAACATAGTCAGGTTGGTCCCATCCCCGACACAAGTAGCGGGTGTCTTCGTAGGGTCAGAGATAGGTAGCAAAAGCGAAGGCGAGTGGCAGCAGGTTACCAGCCATGGGTCTCAGAAATATGATGACTAGATGGATCGAAAAACCATCACCCATTCCCATGGTATCATTCGGGAATGCCTAAATCAGCCAGAGCCTTCAGAGGAAGTAGCCAGTACCTCTGCATCCTCATCACATCCGACCTCTACCCAAAAGGGCAAGCCGCGATGACACAAGAAGAAGCAATGCACTCCACCACTTCCTTATTTATCCCGCACTCTTGGCGACTTTATGCCCCCTAAAATGGGGATTCCTCCCAAAATCCGCCCAGTGGTGGATGATTCGTCAAGAGAAAACCAGGGGTACGCTTCAGTTAATACTGTGGAGCTGGTAAAGACCTATATGACTCCTGACGAGGGGGAACGCCAAACGAACCTCCCCAACATCCCCAGCTAACATCAGTGTTAGTGGAACCGCAACCACACAGGTCGTCGAGGCACATCAGCGTGTACTTTCAGTCAGGTCATGCACACTACTAAAACCAAAGAGCAGGCTCAGTGCAGAGCTCATCCCGCGCAACCTCATCTGATGCCCTCAGATCTACCTCCACCACCGTTTGTGCTACTAGATCAGGGAGAGCTGCCACGCCCATATCGCGGTTAGTCTTTCCCGGTTTCAGGCCAATATCCATTTTCTGGTCTTAATCCGGCGGCTACTGTCCAGGCCTCAACTAGTAGGCAGCAGGATGTACCCAATACTAGCCAGCCGCCAGTTCAACCGGCAGGACCCGCTATACCTCCAACTACAGAGCGACCTCCTGTAGGTAGAACCTCATGTCTGGCACGAAATTATGATATCTTGAAGCACCTTACTGACATTCTAGAAATTATTTCTATCCTTGAGGCTCTTCTCCTATCGTCTGAAATGCGTGATTCACTTTTCGACACCCTAAGGAGACCCATCTAGTTTGAGACAAAGGTAGCAGCTGTGAAATCCTTCCATGCTGAGGAAATTGAGAACGCCTAATGCTAGGCAGTTATCTCGTTCTTTGGTGAAGATTAAGACCCTCCCATATAGGGGCACATTTGGCCACTGTACATCACTGGTCAGTTCAACGGAGTGGAAGTCCGCCTCGGCCTCGTTGACACGAGTTCTGGGATCAACCTAATCCCGACCCGGACACTGCGGAAGCTGGTTTTGTTAGAGGATGATCTAACTCCCTCCGACCTCAGAATTCAAGGATATGATATGACCAAGCAGACTCCAGTAGGAAAGATCCGCTTGAAGACCCGGTTCGGTGGCCTAATTTCCAGCATCGAATACATGGTTGTCTCCCAGGATACTGTGCACAACGCATTGATGGGAAGGCCATGGCTCCATCTACATGCAGCAGTCCCTTCGTCGTATCACCAATGCCTCAAATACTCCCTCAACGGTCGATTAGGCATGCTCCAAGGAGATGCATCTCCTTTTTCCTCTTGTGAAGCCCGTTATCTGGATGATTACTATTACAAGAGCAAGGAAAAGAAAATCCTGGCGAGCGAGGTTGAACCCGCCTCGGCCACCAGTGATCGCTGGGCAGGGATGGATGACGCCTACATCTTCTCGATCCATTGATTGGAGGCCACAACCCCCGACATGGGGAAGTGTTTTGTTGTTTCAAGTATGAAAGGAAGGCATGTTCCCATGTCTAAGTGATGACAGGAAATCACCTCGTACTCCTACGCCAACTAGGCTCAGGTGATCCCGGAACCTCCTACCCCTGTGCAGTATCAGAATGTCAGGATTATGACAATGGAAGTACGTCATACGTGTCTCCTCCACCGGGCTGGAATCAACTGACTCAGGCCGATGTGTCACCACTACTTTGATGTCATCAAACATGGCCCCTTAGGATGAAGGCCAGATGGGATAGGATCGACTGCCTTCATTGCTATAGTCTCAGCGGCGCATGGGTCTCCTGATATGATGACCACTGCCACCCAAGCCGGCACCAGCTTCCCGTCAGGGTTTGATAACTTAGAAGCAGCTCCCCATGTGGGAAATCCCTCCATGGGTGGAGAGGAAGATCTGGAGGATGCTCCCCCCACCTTTGAAGAAGGAGTATCTACAACGGTTGATGAACTGGTACAAGTGAATATTGGTAGCGAGGCAGATCCGAGACCCACATTGATCAGTGCAGCCATGTCCCCCGAGGAGTAGCAGTGGTACGTAGACATTCTCGAACAGCACCATGATGTGTTTTCCTGGAGTTACGGCGAAATGCCAGGACTAGATCCTTAGGTATCCATTCACCGCCTGGGCCTCCTGACAAACCATCGTGGGTTTGAGAAGCCTCCCAAAAAGATGCACCCTTCTCATGGTGCCATGGTTGAGGCCTAATTTGACAAGCTTATCAAAGACAACTTTTTCAAGGAAGTCCAGTACCCCAAGTGGCTTTCCAACATTGTGCTAGTCAGGAAGAAGAACGGGCAGATCAGAGTCTGCATCGACTTCTGAGATCTCAATCGCCACTGCCCAAAGGATGATTTTTCCCTCCCGGTGACCGAGTTATTGATTGATGCCATGACCAGGTTCCAAGACCTCTCTTTCATGGATGGGTATTCCGGGTATAACCAGATCCGGATGGCCCCTGAGGATGAGGAGTCCACTGCCTTCAGGGCTCCCCAAGGTACTTTTTGTTACCAGGTTATGCCCTTCGGCCAGAAAAATGTAGGTTCCACTTATCAGTGGGCCATGCATCACATATTCAGGCCGATTCTCAGGACGGTGGTGGAATGCTACATGGATGATCTAGTGGTCAAATCTCACCAGTACCTGGACCATCTCAAAGACCTTGATAAAGTGTTCGGTTTCCTCCATTCCCACCACCTGAAGATGAACCCGTTAAAGTGTGCCTTCAGGGTCACCTCCGGGAAGTTTCTTGGATTTGTTGTTAGATACCGGGGCATTGAGATCGACCTAGAGAAGATCAAGGCCATCAGCCAAATGCCTCCCCCGAGAAATATTCGGGAGCTTTGAGGTCTCCAAGGCCACTTATCCTATATACGCCAATTAATCGTGAATATGGCCAGAAAGTGTAAGCCCTTTTCCCGGCTCATGAGGAAATGTGCCGCCTACACGTGGGATGAAGAGTGTCAGAACACCTTCGAGGAAATCAAACAGTATCTGCTCCAACCTCCGGTTTTGATGCCACCCATCTCCGGAAAGCCGTTGGTTCTTTATGTGACTACCCTGGAACGGTCCCTCGGTGTACTTCTAACACAAAATAACAACGAGGGTACGAAGAATAGTCTCTACTATCTCAGCCACATACTTCTCGATATAGAGATCAGATACTCCCCTATCGAAAAGAGCTGCCTTGCGCTCGTGTTTGCCGTACAGAAGTTGCGGCATTACCTGCAGCACCATGAGGTACAGTTGGTCTCTTGGGTAGACCCACTGAAGTACATCCTAAACCGTCCCATGTTGAATGGACGGCTAGCACGGTGGACGGTGATCATCCAGCAGTTCGACATCAGGTTCGTGCCTCAGAAGGCCATCAAGGGACATGCATTGGCTGACTTTTTAGCTACTAATCCCAACTCTGAGGATCAATCCCTGGACCTGGATTTTCCTGATGAGGCGATCCTCTCAGTCTATCATGCTGTCTCATGTTGGAAAATGGACTTCGACGGTGCCTCCCGGAGCCCCACCGGTAGGAGGCTCAATGATCCTAAGCTCAACAGAGTGGGTCTGGGTATCGTCTTCATCAGCCCAGCGCAAGACGTCCTTCCATACTCAGTCCTGTTGTCAGATGGCTGCACCAATAATGAGGAATATTACTAGGCTCTCATCATCGGTCTCGAGCTGGCCCTTGAGAACGATGTGCCTCGTCTACATGTGAAAGGGGATTCTGAGCTGGTCATCAAGCAGGTCAATGGCGACTATGTCATCAGGAAGCCGGAGATTTTGTCATTACTGGAGTGCACCATCTATCTAATGGCCTAGTTCTCTTCTCGACCAGAGGTTACCCATGTCCCTCGATCACAGAACGGTCGAGCAGACACGTTGGATGGCTTAGCAGCATCGCTCATAGAACCCGAGCAAGATGATTTGATCATACATGTGGCTCACTGGAGATTCATTGCCCCCATCACCCCAGAGGACAACGACGACCTGCAGGTAGGTCATCTTATTTCCATACCTTCTACGTCAGGGGTCTTAGGTCCATCAGACATAGTGGTTGAGGCCACTCACGACTGGAAAGCACCTTTTGTCGAGTATCTCCAAAATGGTTTCCTCCCAAATGATCGGGCCAAGCGCGAGCGAGTCCGATGCCGCACACTGCAATTTACCCTTCAGAGAGGTCCCAATCTTAAGTAGATACTCTATAAGCATATCTTTGATGGCGTTATCCTCCATTGCATTCAAGGAGTCGAGATTTCTTAGGTTATGCAAGTGGTTCACACCGGTTCCTGTGGTGCCCACCAGGCTAGGCCCAAGCTGCCCCATTAGATCCGGAGGTTGGGGTACTTCTGGAACTCTATGATCCATGATTGTATTGAGTTTTCCAAGAGATTCCATGCGTGCCAAGTTCACGCTAACTTCCTGCATCAGCCACCAGAGCCTCTCAACTCCACCAAGTATTCTTGGCCATTTGCGGTGTGGGGACTCGATGTCGTGGGACCATATCCACCAGTGAAATCTCGCCAGTGTAGGTTCATCCTAACTGCTACAAATTTCTTCTCCAAGTGGGAATAGGCAGTTCCACTGAAAGAGGTCAAGGCCTGTTCCATCGTTGAGTTTGTGAGCTCTAATATCATCCACCGGTTTGGGTCCCTCACACTGTCCTCACCGATAATAGCACCAACTTCCAAGCAGCCGAGCAGAAGAAATTGTATGCCAAGTACAATATCCGTTCAAACCATACCTCTCATTATCATTCATAGGAAAATGGATAGATCGAGGCATTTAATAAAACCCTCTCTAACATTCTACAGAAAATGGTTGGTCAGAATAAGAATAGTTGGCCGGACAAGCTCCCCAACGCCCTCTGGGCTTATTGGATGACGACTCGCAATTCCACCCAGGTGACCCCTTATTCCTTGGTATATGGGTCTGAGGCCATATTACCCATTGAGATCCATCTTCCATAGTTACGCACTACAGTCTATGACCAGTAGGCGCCAGATAAGGTGGCCGAAATTCGTCTAGATGAATTGGAAGCACTGGACAAAAATAGGCTTTGTGCTTTGCACAATCTGGAAAGACATCAGAATAAGATAGCCAAAGCCTTCAACAAGAAGGTCCACCTTCGCTCTTTTCTACAGGGCGACCTAGTGTTGGACCTTCGAGTGCCAATGATTCCCGGTAGGAAACCTCCCAAGCTTGAGCCAAAATGGGAAGGACCTTATGTCATCCATAAGGTTTACCCCAACGATGCGTACTCCTTGGTGACCACGAATGGTGAACGCATAACTCCTCCCACCAATGCCAAGTTCCTCAAGAAGTACCTTTCCTGAGCCCCTTAATCCTGCACAACCTTAAATTGTACGGTCCCGCATGACCCTAAACTGCGCGTTACGGTCCCACAGGACCCTAAACTGCACCACCGTCCTACATGACATTGAAACTGCGATATCATCCTACAAGAAGATAAAACTGCAAAATGGTACATTCTCTATGAACTTAAACTATGATCTCCCCCATCCTTACTGTAAGACGTTAAACTGCAATCTAGTCAGGTCTCCCTGACCGAGGCTTAGCCTCAGGCCCCATGGCCTCTTCAGGCCCCCGACCCCCGTCCTTACTGTAAGACGTTAAACTGCAAGCCAGTCAGGTCTCCCTGACTAAGGATTAGCCTCATGACCCTTGGTCTCCTTGGGCCCCCGACCCCTGTCCTTACTGTAAGACGTTAAACTGCAAGCCAGTCATGCCTTCCTGACCGAGGATTAGCCTCAAGCCTCCGGCCCCTGTCCTTACTATAAGACGTTAAACTGCAATCCAGTCAGGCCTTCCTGACTGAGGATTATCCTTAGGACCCTTGGCCTCTTCGGTCCCCCAGACCCCATCCTTACTATAAGATGTTAAACTGAAAGCCGGTCAGGTCTCCCTGATCGAGGATCAGCCTCAGGCCCCTTGGACTTCTTCGACTCAGGCTCTCTTATGGGATTGTAAGGTGTGGTGTGGGAAACGTCCTCATTCATGTTGGGTTACCCACCGTACCGTACATATCCCCAAATGAAATTCATCTCTCATCCAGCACGACATTAAACTGTGCTTCAAGAACTATGTATAGCTTGATTCCCATCCTAACGGGATATATAGGAATGCTCAGATGCCTCATCTTGAGCCTAGCCCTAAACTCTTCTCTTTCACTGTTCCCCCTGAGTATAGTTTCCTGATAGGATCCTTTAATGATGGGGAGTAGTCTTTCTTAGCCCCGCTCATACAAGGATTATAAGGGTCGCACCATGTGCCCACTCCTGTTCTTCTATCCTCCCACGTCTTTACCGCATGATGCTAAACTGCATGGCTTTTAAGAACTACGTATGGCTTGATTCCCATCCTAATGGGATACGTAAGAACGCCCAGACATTTAGTCTATTGGCCTAGCCCAAAAAGTCAAAATCTTACCCTCGGGTTAAGACATATGGAAGGATGCACACTTTTACCCCAACTCACATCGAGCAAGCCTCGACTCGGCTGCACGTCCCCCCTGGAGATGTTCGCCTATTTCGTGGATGGATACAACTATGCTTCACCCACTCCTTGAATGGGATTCTGTCACCTTCCTCACCCGAAGGGACCCCCAAGAACGACCTAGATACAACGCCCAAGGGCTCTCCTACCGATACGGTCCAATGCCCCGGAAGGGTTTCTGAGGAACAAGACGATACAAGTCCCATGTTTCAAATATGGTCAGCGTTCGACGCTCATTTTCTGCTCCCATTTCAGATCACCATAAGTATTATGTGTTTCGAACATGGTCAACAGTGTCCTGGATCATCGGGTACACCCCAAGATTTCCTAAACATCAAGGGATGTGCGGCGTGGTGTAGGATTACATCCTCATTCACGTTGAGGTTCTTTCCATGTCGTACACGCTCCCTCACTAGGGCCCAGCCTCATGCCTTTTGGCCTTTTAGGGCCCTAGACCAAGTTCTTACCAGGAGTGTATGGTGTGGTGAGAGATTATGTCCACATTCACATCGGTTTGTCCACCGTACCATATGCCTCCTCTATCCAGGTACTCCTATTCCTCGACCATCGTCCTCACTGCAAGACGTTAAACTGCGAGTAGGCCAGACCTTCCTGACCAGAACACAACTATCAGGACCCTTGTCCTTTTCGGTCCCACTAGACCAAGTTCTTTCCTACAGGACTGTGCGGTGTAATGTGGGATTATGTCCAAATTCATGTCAGGCTACTCGCCGCATCGTACACATCCCTGTGAGGGTATCCTGCCCCTGGGTATCTTCTAGAACTACGTGTGGCTTGATTCTCATCCTTATGGGATACGTAGGACCACCCAAATGTCTAAGCTTCGGGTCCAGCCCCATATCTTGAAAATATCCATCCCACCCCGGACCATTGGGCTACCTCTCATGAGTCACTTCGTTGACCCTTTTCGGTGGTTCACCGATATGCCTAAGGGTACTCTGGTTTAAGTTACCTGGAATGTTGGATTCTACTCGAACACGTCCACACCCGCTTTTCAGGCTTCATGTCTCCCTTCATCAGGACTTTCATCGCCTTTCACACCCGGAGGGACCCCCATGAACGGCCTGGATACAATGCCCAAGTGCTCTCCTACCGTTACGGGCCAACGCCCCATGGGTTTTTGGACAAAAAATTGATAAAAATCCCACGTTGTGAATATGGTCAGCGGTTGATGCTCATTTGTTGTTCCCACCTCAGGTTAACGCGATATGGAGACTATTTTTCTTACACGGTTAACAGTTATCCTCCAACGCCATGCCAACCCCATTAAGCCCAAAATGTCCGTTACACGATTCACATCCTTCTCCATTCTTATCATGTCCAAGTAGAGATTCAAAACTCTTGGTACTATTCCTCTGTGCACATCTGCGCGTTAGGGAAACAAAGCCATGTCAGAGGCGTCCTTCAGGGATCTTCACCAACTTCCCCTTGATGGATGTTTCGTGTATTGCGATAGGGATATTCCCCCCTTTGTTTCTCACACCGAGTTTAACTCACGTGGGCTTAGGTATTGGGTTTAGGTCTACGCTCACCTGGAAAGTTTTCATCCACCCACAGTCTGAGCTCTAAGACCATAAACTATGATCTCCTAAGAACTAAATCTGGCTCGATTCCTATCCTCATGGGATACGTAGAAATGCCCAGACCTCCTATCTTTGGGTCCAGATTGAGTCCAGCTAATTTGTCTCTTTTTTCCTTCCTTCGGGACCCTGACCATGGGACCGCATAGTGTGATGCGGGATCAGGTCCTCATTCATGTTGGGTTTGCAATAGCCGTACCACGCACACCCAATTCTCAGAGTTAGCCCTCTTATTTCCTGTCCTGCATGACATTAAAAGGAACCTTCAAGAACTACATATTGCTTGATTCCCATCCTTATGGGATACGTAGGACCACCCGAATGTCTAGACTTCGGGTCCAGCCTCACCTCCTAGAGATATACTGATCTCCTGGTCACCTAGGCCCCTTGGCATGTCCCTCTCTAAGGGGGGGATATAGGAATGATACAGGGTTTTTGGCACTATTCCCCCTTTCCCAGGAATCCACCATCTCTCGATCACCCTCAAGTTGAGTCCCTCGACTCCATACAATGATTAACCCATGTGTTAAGAGTACTCTGGTCTAGGACCAAGAGTGTCAGATTCGACCGGGTCAAGTTCCTTCCACTTGTTAATCTTTGTGTTTCCCTTCGTTTGGGCTTCCATCATCTTTCACACCCAGAGGGACCCCCAAAAAAATTTTCCAGATACAACGCCCAAGGGCTCTCCTACCGTTACGGTCCAAGGCCCATGAGGGTTTTAAGACAACAAATTGATACAAATTATGTGTTGAAAACATGGTCAATGGTCGATGCTCATTTGTTTGTCTCTATTTCAGGCTAATGCGATAGGATGCTGTGTTGCGAACATGGTCAGCAGTAATCCTCTATCGTCATGCCAGCCCCTTTCGACCTTGAATGTTGGGAACATGATTCACATTGTGTTCCACCCCATTATTTCCAGGTGGAATCTCAACACTCTTGGCGCTACCCCTCAGTGAACCTTTGCATATCAGGGGAAAAAAGCTGTAATACGAAGTCCTTCGAGGCTCTCATGGTCCAAGCTCTAAGACCATAAACTAAGATCTCCTCAGAACTACATTCAGCTTGATTCACATACTCATGGGATACGTAGGACCGCCCGAACGTATCGTTTTCGGGTCCAGATCATTTGGGAGATAATCTCTCCCCCTTCACCTCTCACCTCTATTTGGGCCCCTTGGCCTATGGTTCCTATCTCGAGATTGTGTACGGTATAATGTGGGATTATTTCCCCGTTCACGTCGGTTATGTCACACGAAACTGTACACATTCCCCATCTAGAATCGTCTCTGCTATGTCTGCACTGCCTAACATTAAAATGCATGCTTGGTCTTATCACACGACCCTAAACTGTGACATTATCATCTCAGCCGCACGACGAAAAATGGCACTTCATTGTGATGACCTCGTTGTAGAGGACATCACTTTGGGTATTGGTCACGTGCCATGCCATTTGTGAATGCCTATCATGACTTGATTCTTGTGGTGACACCAGGTCTTTCTACCCTAGGCCTGTCGCTTCACAAAAAAACCACGCACTTTAAAGGACAAACAAGATTTATGAAATTACGCTTCTTTTGGTGCAACGACCGCGCCCACACTTCCCCTTTTTCCCTGGCACTGGTATCTCACCGTGCCACCCTCAAGAACTATGTGTGGCATGATTCTCATCCTTATGGATACGTAGGAGCGCTCGGGCACTTCCCCACGGGCCCAACCAAACTCTTTTCTTCGGTCCCTTGACCTAAAACTTTCATAGAAGCACATGGTGGTCAGAACCCCCGGTTCCCATTCATATTAGGTGTCTGAGTTACCCCACCGTGTGCCTCCTGTTTTTCTTCCCACCCATGGTCTGAATTCTACGACCCTAAACTAAGATCTCTCTATGGGAAAGTACTCTGCTCCCTCTATCTAATACGTCTCATTGTCGTATTCAGATGTGTTTTGACAAAGAGCCCAAATTGTGGGATTTTCATGGGGACATTCCCCTCGTCCCATGACCATGCTTCGTGAGCTCGCTATTTGGATCCTCATCTTCTTCCGCATCCAAAAGGACCCTCAGACGACGTGGATTCTAGGATTAAGGGATCTCCATGAATTCTAGACCTAAGGGACCTCCGATCATTTCAGGCCAATGTCCCTACGAATCTCTGACAACATTTGTGACATGGTCCAGTGTTTTGAACATGGTCAACGATCGACCCTCATTTGTTTGTCCCCATTCTTGGCTAATGCAATGTGGATGCTGCGTTTCCTCCACGGTTAATAGTTATCCTCCATCGTCATGCCGCCATCATTGTTATCCAAATCTCGATCATCATGATTCACACATTTCCACTTCCTCATGTTCAAGTGGAATTCCAACATACTCGGCTCTATCTCTTCACACATCTAGGTGCACCACATGGTCACGTTAGTATTATGGGGCCGGTATTCACTGAGCATCCCTTCACCCTAACCTGCCCCTTTCTGTGTCGGGAAAGTCCCACCACTACTTCTTGTTTCCCACTTCGAGCATGACTTACGTGGGCTTAGTAGTTTTGGAAGGATGTGTACCAACACGGCCAAGCTTCTCATCGTATCCTCAGATCTACGTATGGATTGATTCCCATCTTCATGGGGTATGTAGGAACATATGACCACTCTTCTTCGGGCCCAGCCTAATTCTCACTCTTGGTCCCTCGACCTAAAGAGTTTCCTCCGGGGGTACGTGGTGTGATTTGGACTCCAAGTCCTCATTCACGCCGGTTTCATAACTACCAAACCACATGATCCCTGGGGTCTTCCCTTTAAATGCACTTCCTATCGTATGAAGTTAAACTATAAGAGTCCATATGTCCTCAACGCATGACATTAAACTGCGGTTCTACCCGGAACAAATTCAGGGTTCCCATGTTAATCATGGGATGCACCAGAGCTTCGACTAGAGATAATTTCACCTGTCAGTGTTGGTCTATGACTACACTACGCTTCCAGAACTACATGTGGCTTGATTCCCATCCTCATGGGATATGTAGGGACACCCTGGTATTTTTCTTAGGGTCCAGCCCCCAGGAATCATTAACACTATTCTTCCCCTTTCCGCCCCCCTGGCCAGACCCCTCATAGAGGACCATGTAACTATAACTCTGCCCTAAAAAAGTTCAGGATGCCCCAAGATCCCATTGGGAAGTGATATACCACCTCGCCAGAGAGGCCTTTTACTAAAGAAGGAATGATCCATGATCAAACCAATGCGCCTATCTAGTGTACTCCCACCATGGGGGTGTAATTACATGAGTGCTGGATTCTGTTCGAACAAACCATCACTCCATATTCCACGCTTTTCATGCCCCTTATTCAGACCCTCATCCCCTTTCATGTCTGAAGGGACCCCCTAATGGCCTGGTCTCATGCTGCATTGGCTCACCAACTATCCTGGGCCAATGTTCTGAAAGACTGGTTGTGTTTGGAAGGACCCCCTAACAGTATGAATGCTCGACCTAGGGTCTGCCTACTGTCCTGGGCCAATGTCCCGAAGGATTGATCGACAAAATTTATGACATGGTCCCATGTTCCGAATATGGTCAGTAGTCGACCCTCATTTATTGTCCCCATTTCAGGCTAACGCATTAAGGATACCGTTTCTCTGCCATGGTTAACGGTTTTCCTTTATTGTCCCGCCATCCCCACAGTGTTCCGAATCATGGGTATCATGATTCACACTTCCCATTTCCATCTGTTTGGAAAAATTTTAGCGCCCCTGGCATTTCACCGATTGTGCTTAAGATCACGCTGAAGAAACAATAATTCATCTATTTTGAGAACTTCCTTCTCCAGCCAGGTCTCTCCCATTTTCTGGAAATCCGGTCTGGTTATCCAAACCCTGGATTCCCAAAGCTTGGTTTCCACTCTTATGATGGGTGGGACGATGGGGCAACTATCTCTTGTTTCTCATGACGGGCCTGACCCGCGTGAGCTTAGGGAATTGTCGCCGGACGTCCCAAAAACATTGTAGGGATGTAATGAACCGATGCAAACAGTGGAAATCGTGCATGCTACTACATTCAAAGAAAGAAGAAAGTCGAAGCACGAGAATACCATTAAAATGTTTGTAATTGTTACAGTACCCAGGGGTCAAATCCCCCCATGGACGGATTAACCCCGTCAAAAGAGCATTGCAGCTCCTCCACCCTTCAACTTGTGGCGTCCAGGAATTGATACTGCTGACTCAGCTCCCACTCCTCCTCAGCAGCGGCAGGGCGCAGTTCGTCAGCCTTGGCCCTGGCCCTCTCTATGTCAGCCTTGATGGCAGCCATCTCTCTAGAAGCCTGCCTCATATGCTCTTCTACCTTTGCCAGCTAGGCCTTCAACCATGAGATCATTTCATAATGTGTATTTAGAGAGGCTGAGTGCTCATCGGCCTAGGCCTGTAGCTATTAGACCTCAATTTCAGCCTCCTGGAGCTTCTTGATGTTTGTCTCCTTCCTCCGTTTCCAGCCCATGCTGAGACCACCATCATATTCCCAGATATTCTCATCCATGAGATCTCGGATGAGCGCACGAGGACGTTGGGCATCCACTCCACCAGTGCACAGTTCGCGCATTCGCGAGCGAAGTCTATCTATTTTGTTCATCCATGACACTTGGGGGTGTCCTTGATGAAGTGCGTGATTAGCTTCCACGATCAGCGGCAGACTATGCTGCTTTCTTCTTCATCGGAGGCCATTTCGTCCCAATCCGCACGATTGGCAGGATTGTATGCAGGATACGCCCGTAGGAAGTCCGCGGCAGGATCTGCATCTGGAGTTGAATCTGGCATGACATCTGGCGCTGGAGCAGGTGTAATGGGACTTGGGTGGACCGATTGGTCCTCACCATAATATTCCACCTCGATAACTTCAGGCACAACCCTACTGGTGGTCCCGCCAATGATAGGGAATGCTGAAGCTCAGTTAGATGGGGGGACTATCTCCACCATCACCGGCATTCCCCTAGGAGGGGTGCCACCAGACATCCCGACTAGCCTTGCCGTAGCGTCCCATGCCAGTCGGAGGACTGTATGACAGAGAAGGGAATGAACGTTAGTTGGCATGATCTACATATGACATCAATGAATCTAGTAGAGGAAACATATGAAGATCAAACTCCTAGTGCTTCTCCAGAGTCGATGCTGATGGGACCCTAGGGTGTGGCCCTCCGTATACTATTGGAAGGTTTGGTGATTCTAGAGGAGTCACATCGGATGCTCTGGCCCCACCAGACGTAGAACCGGACGCAGCTGTAGGTGCGAGTTCTGAAGTTCCTGCATCATCACCCGCCAAGGGGTGAGAGAGAGGCCTATGTACAAGTTCCTCCTGCATGGTTCAAACATTGGTAAAAAATCCATGATGGCCTGAGAGCGGGCCCTAAGGAAATAAATTTGGAATGATACCTCGAGAACCTTCGTGAAGTCCTCGGAATCGGAGTGCTGATCTCCGACTTCACCCTCCTCCAACAGGCTCCCTCCGATAGCCTCATCCCCCCGAGAGGATTCCTCCGATTCTTCCAGCAGGGGGAAGCACTCCCTCAGATCGGTAGCTAAAAGCTATGAAGGAACTGTTCAATCCAGCAGTATCCTCACCCAGTCTATCATTGGGCGTGGGACACCACTAGAGTGAAAGTAGTTCTCCAGCTCACCAAAGTATTGCTTCGCCTCCGCTGGAGAAACCGTGAAACCAGCCCAAACTGGGACTATGCCCGGTAACTCCATCCCGAGACGATTCAAGTGTTCCCACATCTCAGGTGGACTGAGGAATTGCCGGTTGACATCCCAAATGTCCCAGGCCTCCGAAAAAATGGCATCCTCTGGCATGTCAATGTGGCACAGCCGCTTCCCCTGATCCTGAGTGGATATCCTGTGAAACCCCCTCGGTGGCCGCCCCTCCGGATAGATCTACAATTCCAGGACCACCGGGTCCACCGCTGCATTCACACCCTCGTCCGGTGCAGGTCTCGACGCCACGGCAGCCCCGCCACCGCGAGAGGCCCTTGCTGGCCTCCGACCCCGACCTTGGGATAGGGGAGGTCCTCCGTCACCAACCCGAATGGTTGGATGCCTTAGCATCTCCCCAGGATAAGCGGCCTCCCAGCTGAGGGTATACTCCTTCACCAATCTGAAAGCGGCGGTGGATGGAGGCAATGAAATTCGCATCTTCCTGTCTTCTCGTGTGAACATGAGCCATAGATTCCTCATCACACACAGGTGCTCCTCGTGACGCACCTCCCAGTAGACCTACAGGGTCAGCCGCTACAAGCACCGAAACTGCCTCGCAAACTAATGCGGGGTGTACAGTTCGCAGAGCGGATCACAGTCCACCTGTTCCACCAATACTCCGCCTCAAAAGGCCAGGAGATAACCCCTGTTCTCTTCCATTCCCTTCCCATCGTCAGTAAGTACCCCTGTCAGCAACAGAAACGAGTGGAAGTTAAACTCATCCACCTTCCACCCCCAGTTCAGCACTATCAATATGGTTAATTTGACCGGGAAGCTCCCAGATGTATTCAGAATGGAGGGGCGGAAGTTCAACCCTGGCGGTGAGATGGGGTTTGGATACTCATAAACCCCCCTGATGTGCGATGCGATCCAACCGTACAAAAGGTGGAAGGGCCCGCATATCCTTGGCGTCTTCATGCCCTTGCTAACATGCCACAACATCCTGTACAGCTTGGCAAGCATCGGAATCCCTAGATTGACCCGCTATCCCCTAGCCAACATGGACGCCATGATGAACGAGATGGGCTGCACCCCCCATGTTGGTATCCCTCACTGGCAGGATCCAACCGCAGATAAGGGCCGCGATGAATGCCGCTAGCCCGACTATCGGCTGTTGTTCAGTGCTAACACTAAAACCCCAAGTCTTCCATTGCCTGTCCTCCAAGAGCTACTAATACGAGTGCTCCTTGCCCTGTTGAGCCCATTTCGGACAAGTTCGAGGCCTCAGAGGGAACTCATGATCCTCCGGGAAGTTTAGGAACCGCTTGAACCACTTCTTAAAGTGGACATCCTTTACCGCCTCCTTGTCCTCTCCAGGGACCAGTGTCATCAGTGCCGATGCCAATTGTAACATCTGCTCTAGATCCTCCAATACACTCATGACGAGGAGGAACTCATCATACATGGCCCCCAAGATCAGGACCCCCAAAATCTGGTGGACATACCACAGACTGATGCCCACCTCCCCATGGTGCAGGTGAAAAGTATTGTTCCTAGACAACCATCTGGTCAGCAGCTCCGGCATTAGCTGTTTCGATTGGTAAATGTGGAACTGGGAGGCCCATGCTACCTCATATAGGCCCACCCTCCTCAGCTCGGCCCCAAACTCCATGCATGAGGTGCCTACCCAGTAGGCCCATGCCCAGTTTTTAGTGAAGTTGCCACCCTGGCGCAGGTCCCACTCATTGGACCACCCCTTCCTCGAATCCTGCAATGCCACCTTCAGAATGGTGCGGTTCAGAGGAGGGGACGTCTCCGGTTGTAGTGGATTCTTGTCAATATTGCTCATGGGGTTGTACAAACATTCGACAGTGACAGGTGTGATGTCCTCCTGCACATGACCACTATCCGCCCTAAACCATTGACATTGGCATGGCGTGCTTCTGAACCAGCAAGCTGGTTCGTCCCTACTCGCCTCAGGAATGAAGACATCATCCCTCAGCCCGAAGCCATACAAGGGTAGATTCTTGCACAATAGATAGTTCTTTTGGTTTTCTGATAGGAGGTCTATCAAAGAATTATGGTCCGAATGACTGCAGAACATCTCTTCAAGGCCCAGACGGTTGGCCATCTCATCCCTTTGGGCGGCGTCTGCAAGCACCCCCAACACAGCTTCTTGATGGGCCATTTCAGTTTCAGAACTCGATATATTTTGGGTCGGATCACGAAGTTTGTTCACGAAGATCTCTCGCGAAGCTCAAGTGCAAATCCAAAGATGCAGAGCCTGGCCTTGGCTAGAAAACAGAAGTTCACTTGGCGCAGTCATGGATTCAGAGAATCGCAGTTCACCGCGAAGCTCGGTTCGCGGAGAGAAGACGTGGAGAAGGCGGAGCTTCGCAAAGTCGAGAGTGAAAAATGAAAAAATTCACGAGAGGAAAAAAGATAGCTCAACCCCCCAATTTATAGGTGGTGACCCTAGAGCTTTGTGGAGCGTCCTGCCCGCGCGGAGCATCGCGACAGGTCTGGACCGCGCGACCGCTGTCCACCTCGCGCACCCTCTTCGTGAGCCCACATCGTGAACTACTGATAATTTTGGTGATTTTCCCTCAGACTTAGACTGTTGATCCCTCCACGGCTCCATGTCTGAGGGGGGGGGAATTTATTGGCGCCAAAATATTGGACACAAAGGGAAGAAGGAAAAGAAGCCCGCACGCTGTCTCACGAAGCCCCGACATGGATCTCCCATGAGCAACACGGCCGCCGCGAAGCGAAGGAGGCGTTAGCGCTCCGCGAACGCCCTGACGTTCATGAGCCTGCCGCGAAGCAAAGTAGGAGGTAACCCTCCACGAACCCAGTAGATGTTCACGACCCTACTCGAAGCAAAGGAGGTGGTAAACCTCCGCGAACCCGGTTGACGTTCGTGAGCCCGCCGCAAAGCAAAGCAGGCGGTAACCCTCAGCGAACCCGGTTGACGTTCGCGACCCACCGCGAAGCAAAGGAGGCAGTAACCCTCTGCGAACCCGGTTGACATTCATGACCTGCCGCGAAGAAACCGCAGCCCCTTCGCGCCGCGTGAGCTCTGCTTCGCGGTGCCCCTTTCCTATAAATACCGGGCTCCCCCTGAGCCCAGGAGACAGACAATCCGACCATTCACCTTCTCAGCTACCAAATCACGAAGCACCCTTCGCTCGGGGGATCATGAGCTCCGTGAGGTATTTTTGCTTCTTTAGAGGCCTTTGTCTTGTCTCGTTTTGAGCCCCTCTTCTGAGAGGGATTCCCTTAGTGAATCCTAAGGTATTCGCGAAGGAAGGGGATTCCCAAGGGAACCCGGGTATCCGCGGGGCGTTTATGCTTCGCGAAACACCCATCCTGTACAAGTGATCCACAAGCCAAGGCAGGGTCACTGTCCTTCGCGAAGCACACTGCTTCACAGCACCTTGTTTTTCAAGGAACCTTCGCTTCGTGAGGCTGTTCTCTGCGAACACCCTTCCACTTCACGTAGCACGTCCCGCTTGTACTTCTGCCCCATGCTAATTCCAAGGCACTCCACTTCGCGAAGCATACCCCTTTGCTTGGAAATTCCTCTTCCAGTGCGACCCTCCAGGTTTGCACAATGTGATTTCAAAGTCCCATGGACGACACCACTCGTAGCGTTGCTTCACCTAATTCTTCTTTGCATAGGCACGCTAACGGCTATTTCTTCTTCGCATAGCCCCGCTAATGCAGACCCCTCGATGGTTCGCTCTGCGACCCCCTTCGCCATGACTTTGCTGGAACCTTACCTCCCACAAGGGGTAGGGGTACCAGTTATGTAAGTCCTAGGGGTGCGGAGTAAATCCACCTCGTCCGACCTGCAGGACGTTAAACTGCCAAGCACCTCATCCTCAACACTTGACGTTAAACTGTGACCTGGTCTCATACCCCGCACGTAGGGTCCCCCCCGACTCAGACATTCTTTATGATGATCGTCACCACGGGAATGGAGTCACCCACATAGGGGACGGTATCCTCCTCATCGGAGTGGTGTATTTCCACAGGAGAAGGGAAAACACCTTAGTATAAGCCCCCAAGCCTCTCTTACGGAAGGTAGCACCCATGCACCTTCGTACTTCCCCACTACCCAGGCCAGTGGAGGGCGCGATAGGGGACGAGGAACCTTCCATCTTTGGTCCCAAATACCTCTCCCGCTACGCTTTTCCACACTTTGGGCCTCCATCCCAGAGTAAGTCCCAGCACCATGGGCTACCTAACGCATGAGACCCTTTTCGTTTCTCACAGAAGCACCCTTCGCGATGTGATCGTTAGGTCTCTGCTGCCTCTTGTTTCTCACACCGAGAACGACTCACATGGGCTTAGAGTAAGCATTGTCCATGAAAATACCCCATCCAGCATGACGTTAAACTATATGCCCCTGTCCAGCATGACGTTAAACTGTATGCTGTTCCCCATGACATGAAACTGTACATCCATTCAAACTACGTGGACTTTGATCCATGTCAAAGCATGGTACGTAGGAAGCCTCCACGATGTTCAAGCCCACCGCTCGTCGTTTATTCACGTCAGGGTTCACCCTCGTCCCACACGACGTTAAACTACATTCCATCCCAATGGTAAGATGTTGTGACTATCTTGAACTACGAGGTCTTTGATCCATGTCAAGGAATGGTATGTAGGAAGCCTCCCTGAGGTTTAATCCCACCACGAGTGGACCCCCGAGTTTACCCTTCACATCGGTTCGCTGACGAAGCCATTTTGAACTACGTGGACTTTGATCCGTGTTAAGGCATGGTACGTAGGAAGCCTCATGACTTCCAAGACCACCACCCATTGGTCACTCCGACCCCCTTCACATCGGTTCACCAACACCTGGGCAGCCTAGTGTGTAAGCCCCCACACCATTTGGGCCAAGGTCCTTCTCCACGTTGGTTATCTGACACACCCTCATCCCGCATAACGTTAAACTGCATTCCAGTATAGCGGTAAGATGTCTATCCCGAACTACGAGGACTTTGATCTATGTCAAGGCATGGTACGTAGGAAGCCTCACGAAGGTTCAAACCCACCACCAGTGGACCCCCAGAGTTCACCTTCACGTCGGTTCGCTGACAAAGCCCACCGAACTACAAGGACTTTGATCCGTGCTAAGGCATGGTATGTAGGAAACCTGACGAGGTTCAAGCCCGTCAACCATCAGACCAAGGTCCACCTTCACATCGGTTCACCGACACTGCCACCACCTGAACTACGTGGACATTGATCCATGTTAAGGCATGGTATTTAGGAATCCTCCACGAGGTTCAAGCCCACCGCCACCTGGACCCCTGGTCCTCCTTCATGTCGGCCTTCCAGCGTCCAACCTGAACTATGTGGACTTTGATCCATGTTAGGGAATTGTATGTAGGAAGAATCCATGAGGTTCAAACCCACCACCACCTGGACCCCTGGTCCTCCTTCACATTGGCCTTCCGGCGTCCAACCTGAACTACGTGGACTTTGATCCATGTTATGGCATGGTACGTAGGAAGCCTCCACGAGGTCCAAGCCCACCACCACCTGGACCCCTAGTCCTCCTTCACGTCGGCCTTCTGGCATCCAACTTGAACTATGTGGTCTTTGATATATGCCAGGGCATGGTACGTAGGAAACCTCATGAGGTTCAAGCCCATCACCTATCCATGAATCCATTCTCATGGGCCGCCTCCTCAGGTGTCCCATCGTCCCACCGAACTATGCAGACTTTTATTCCCTACCACGGGGATACGTAGGAGGTATCTTCGAGGCTCAAGACCAACTTCACTATCGCCCTTGCGGTGATCCCATTTCGTTACCCCCTCAACTTCATTCATCCATCTATTATCCATCTCGATTCTCACCCGGGCCGCCACATCCTGGTGAGATCATGCCACTCCACTCCCCTCCACAGCGTCCGAGAAGCCACCCATAGGTCGGCCCCGATATCGGCATCCCCCTCTCAAGGGGAAATTCCTCAATCTGATCCACTCCAGGTAGTGTTCTGATCAGGCCGATCCATCTCTGCTGGATGTTAAACCTACGGCATACTCTGTGCTAAACATGGAAAGGTGAGGAAAACCTCAGATACATGCCTATGGCATATGATTCCCCACGCTCGATGTGGGATGCCTTGGTCTTCCACGCCCTCGACAAGCCCTATAATAAGGTAAAAAAGATAGACACCCCAATTCCCTAGTGTTTTGACACGTCACTGATGCCTCGACATGACTACTCCCCCGACTGAAGGTTGCTACCTTGACCGGACCCTTTGGAATGTCCTGACAGAAGCATTGTAATTAACCGGTGTCCATGGAAACATGGCCCTAGGAAGGGATTCATGAACAACGTATTAAATCTATGAGGGGGACTCGGAATAGGTGACGAGTTCTGAAGAGGAATCCACGGAAGGAAGAACCGACATCCCATCATCCCGGTTTCGATCAAGGAGCATACTTCCCTAAATAAGGAGCAGATGCTACCCACCTTTGGAAAGCAGGAATACGGGGAAACAAGCAGCACGTCCTCATAGAAGGATGCGCGCGCCCCGACGAAAGCATCGAAAACAATATCAAAATATAGAAACCAAGTATTTTCAAAAACAATTATATAAGAAAAGGTTAATTATCAAATAAATGAGGAAATGTTATTCCAACATCAGTGATGGGAAGTACATGAATTTTAGTTACAAAATGCATTGATTTTATTAAAAAAAATTGAGTATTAAGAAAAAATTTATCTCATCTTTCCATTATACATAATTAGAAATTATTTCATTATGGAATCAATTTTATTTGGTGTCTTATACTAAACTAATTGTTATGTGATACTTGAGTCATCATTAAAAAATGACGAATATAAAATGTTAGACTCAATAAGACTGAGTTATGGAAAGATAATTTTTTGTCTAGTAAAAGTAAAATTAGTCATAAACGATATATATAATATTTTTTTTATAATATTTTAATGTATCACCCCAATAATTTACAATATTTTCCTTTTAAAATAAATTTAATTTTGTTGATAGCTTACAACGCATGCAATATTGAGTTTAAATAAAACAATATTTAGTCACATTTTTCACAGTCAATTAAATTATAACACTTATAGAGAATTTATATAATTATTTTATATGTTATATATCCAATAAAATATTTTTACATTCACCCAATATATTTTATTAGAATAAGATAAGAACAAACCCAATTTTATGCATAAAAACTAATATTTTTTCTAAAAGTAGTTTTACCATATTTTAATGCAGAAGCTATTTTAAAGACATTCTTGAAACTTATATATATAATTTTTGACAAAATAAACTTATTATTTTAAATAATAATATAAAAATTTACTTTGGTTGAATTTTTGGTATTTTATTAATAAGTTTCATGTTTTGATGAATATGGATAAAATATTGCATTTTAATTGAAAACAAATTTTTTATCTAAATAATTTATTATGTTAAAACATATTTTAATTGTTTTTAAATTAAAATTAGATTATTTTTTATTATTTAATATAAAATATGTCATTGGAATCAATTTCACATTGAATAAGGATATAAAAACACTCAGTATTTTGAATGTTTTCACTTTCAAAACCCGATTTCCTATCCCATTTATGGGATTAATTTTAAATTAATTTTAGTCACTTATGTGTTTTGAATTATGAAAAATGGATTATATATTTTGAATCATAATTTAAAAATTTATTTATTAGGTTGCTTTTATTTTTTGACAAAACATGAATATTAAACTTTGGTAATTTTAATTACCTCGGTTAGGGTTAAATCAGGTAATTAAGGGTAAAAATAAAATTATAAGTATTATAAAATTACCATAACACTTGTCATAATTTTAATGGATGAGATATTTTCGACCTAAATCATCCTTGATCTAATTTTATGTCTTATTGGATCCACTTGGATGACTTTATGTCTTTTATAATATTTTATTCTATGGAAAGTCCAATATGCCATTCTTATGTTTTTGATAAGTATTAATTTTTTTATATATAGATATTTATAAGATATATTTGACTATAAGTATTAATTTTAAATATAATACATTTAAATTCATAATGATAATTTATTTTTAATTTTTATGGAAGAAATAATTAAATTAAAGGCTTGCACAATGATGATGTGATTATTGTTGAATTAATGGGCATATCAAATAAATATTATTAAATATATTAAAATAAATATAATTTGAGATAATTAATATAATCCTTGAATATTATATATCCCTATAAATATTATGGATTTATTAATGTTTTTTTGATGTTATCTTGTGTATTGATATTTTTAAAAAAGTCAAGAAATGAATAGTGTCAAAATTGACATCAATGATGTTTTAAAATAAATTATATTCTATTAAATTATATAAAATTTATAAAAATATAAAAGTAGAAAAAAGTACTGGGATAATTTTTAAAATGTCATACATGACTCTTTTATGGTTATTTTGGCATCTTATAGTAACTATATTAACCCTTAAAGAGTAAAAATCCATGTTGTTGGAGTAAGAGTTAAAGGATTTAACTAAGGGTTAAAGACAAATGATAAGGATAAAAATGAAGATTAACTTGTATAAGAAATACTTTTGGAGAGTATTTAAACTCATGATCATCTAATACTTGAAATAAATTTCTTTGGAGTTATTTGGAATTGAAAATTAATTTATATTAATTTAATATTTTCAAAGTTTTCAAAAGCGCCCCTCACCTAAATTATAAAAGAGAACATCATCCCTCATTTAATCACACTAATTTGAGCCTTCTATATCATAAATAAATGGATTAAATAATCTCCCAATATCCCTAAATTGATAATAGGATTCTCACTTTGGGTATAAAGTAAACCAAGGAAGGAGTTTGGTATAAAATAAAAGGCGTTACCCAAATAAGAGGAAATGTTCTTCAACAATCACTTTAGTTTTATTTATTCCACCACTCCTTAATTTAGTATTATTACATTATTATATAAAAACACTGCTATCCCCAATATAATTATATGTTTTTATTTTATGGTTTTAACCTACACCTACACACACTTTCTTCAAATCGGTAACAAATTTACCCTTCATGTACGAAGAACTATCACATAGTGAAACGATATCATTTGTTTTTCCTTTTCCACCTCTAATTGTTGGTAATTATGTTGTAAAAACTATTTTTTATATGATATATATTATATTTATTTTCTATTAATAATTATTTAATTTTTTTATAACACATACCCTTCATGATTTCAATTATGTGTAAATACGGTTACATCATTTGTGGAAGTGTGGACTAACGCCCCCTCAAAGTAATGTGATTCGTTCACAGTATACATAGAATGTATAAATGATGGTTTTAATAAAAATATGTGATATATATGAAATATATATGAAACTAAAATTATAATATACATATATATCATTTAATTTTCATTAATTTAATATGAAAAATAAATGAAAGTAGTGTTTATGCGTACGTATGACCTACTGTCTCTATGAACATGACATTTCATTTCCTATCTCATTTTTTTTGTATTTTTCAAAATACATATATAATGAATATATAAAATATTTAAATCATGGTTTAAATTCCATATATTGTTAAATCATGATTTAATTAATAGGAACAACAGGTAACAAGTCAAAATATACTAAAAAACTAGGCAATTAAAACCCAAAATAATGAAAATAATGAAAGATTATTAAAAAATGGGTGATAAAATTATATAATATGATCATATATAATATAATAATTTTGAATAAGGTTATTATATAAATTAATAACTTTCTTTAAACCATTATACATGACGTTAAATCATGTACAACTAAAAATGAAGTGTGAGGTATGGATTTTCTCATCTGACTTTTACTTCTATGACATATAAGCCTTATTCACCACATATTCATTGTGTGTGGTGTATGTATACTACCCGTTGATATATAATATCATAAATATCATTTTATTAATGGTATTAAAATGCTTTAAAGTGTTATGTGACACTTTAATTTTTTTGGAAATCTATTATTCAATATATGAAGAAGGATTTGGACTGGTACAACACAAGTTGGGGACTGTTTAAAGTAAGCCCCTCGATGAATCAGTCGTATCATGAGACAAATAAGTTGAAAAAATTAGATGTTTATCTTTCGGATATGATAAACCATCTTGGGAAATGCCTTTATGGTAAAGGTAACATGTACCCATTAAACATGGCATCCAATAATGAATAATATCCTGTATTGAGAATTCAGTTATTATTATTATTATCCATGAGATTTTTTCTTTGAAATTATCTATGGATGCATTTAATTATCATCTTATTGATTAAATGTAATGTGTTTTCATTTGTTGAAATTTCCATATAGATTTATTCTCATTGATTCATTATTTATTCCACTTTACTTACCCTTACTGAGCATTTGAGTTCACCCTTATTATATATCTTTTCCCCTATTTATGAAGTGGAATACTTTGAATGAGTTTCAAGGATATAGGGTTTTTACTTGTGTTATGATTTATTTTTTCTCCAATTTATTATGGATATCATGTATATAATATGGATCTAAAATACTACTAAACCGCTCAGTCCTTTGGAATTTGATTCCTTGTAATCATGCCAATGTAGTAAAATAATGCACCAGATCTAGGATTCTAGGGTCGGTGCATTACATTTGGTATCATAGGAAGTTTACCAGCAACTTGAAAACTAGATTTAGAAAAACTATATTAGGGAAATTAACCCTATGATAGAATTTAAGATAAGTATAAAAGAATATACTATAATTTTGGAAAGTTATAGATTATGTGAGTCTTCCTATCAATACATCAATATCTGGACAATATAAGTGGATGCAGTTATAACACATATGTACCTAGAGGTAACAACTCTGAAATGGTGCTTCATGCCTGACTAGAGCATAACCTGATACATGAAAATGGTCCTTACTACTCACTTAGTTTGACCCTACCTGGGGATACACTTAGGATAATCCTCATTTTCATTACAAACCATTATGATGGATTTAAATGTAAATATGTACCTAGAGAAACCAAAGTATTATAGCTATATGATTTATGATTCATAAACTGTTAATTTATGTTTATTTCTATACTCTGATTGGAATTATACATTATCATTTAAAATTCATGCTTTTATGAGCTAATCCAGTATATTCCATTATTTAGAAAATGACGTCTGGAAAGATGAATGGTATTAATAATATTGGAAAATTCATAGGTTTAACTAAGAAGGAAACCAATACATCTGGTATTTAAGTAGATAAAATTAGTGTTATACTAGTGTTGATTAATCAGGTTATGAAAAATAACCTTACCCAAATGAAGCAACCTATTCCATAGAGAGAATATCCTATGATGGATTGATTGATGTTACAAAAGACCCCATCATTTTATGGGACTACTAATCCAATTATAGTTGAGAAATAGATTATGTCTCTAGAGAAGATATTTATAGCCTTGTGATATAGTGAAATGGAAATGGTCAAAATTGAATTCTATTGTATCAATAGTGATGTTGATCAATGGAGGTACCTAATAAAGAATACCAGGGAGGAAGAAGAAATATAACTCTTGGAATGAAGAAATATTTTGGAGACATTCTTCGATAAGTACTTCCCTCATGATCAAAAAATTGAGATGAAGAGGAAGTTCCTTAGTTTAAATAAAAAGGAAGAATATAGTGTTTAAGATCATGAAACTACCTTTACAAGATTAGTTAGGTATGATATATATTATATATGCAATACAGATTGAAAGATCGATCACTTCTTTGAAGGTCTTAAGCCAAAATTTCAAATGGTGATAGTTTATCATACTTTTTCATCATTTAAAGGGATAGTTTTATATTCCATAAATATAGAGAAGGAATTTTATAGAATCAATGTACTCTAGGGTAATCAAGAGAATAAGAGGTCATTTTAACACCAAGAGAAAGTACATGCATCAAATAAGAAGAAGAATAAATTTTCATCATGTGAAAAATATGGAAAGAGTCACCTAGGTAAATGCCTAAAAGGAATGTGAGTTTTTTTATAAGTTTAGAGAAATGGGTAATCATGTCAGGGAATGAAAAGGGAATAAGTAAAACACTATTATTCATTTTTAAAACTACAAGGATATGGGGAACTATGTAAATGAATTTCTAAAGCATCAAGGGAATCTACCACATATGTGGCCAAGGGGAGATGTCCAAGCTTGAAAAATCACTAAATCTGTGGTAGATGTACCAAATGATGTGGTTGAAGGTATATTAATCCAATATTAAAATTTATACAATGCTTTATTTGATAATGGATCATAACATTTTTTATATCTACCCATTTTACTAATAAAATTTTACATTTTCTTTTTGATTTAACAAGGTAGTTGTAAGTCAAAACTCCTAAGGGAAGTATCATTGAAAAAAATATGTATCAATAATTCCCTATTATGATAGATAAATGTGATTTACTTAATGACATTATTATCATAAGTATGGTTGAATTCAATATATTCCTCAATATGAAATGGATCTCAAAATATGATATAAAATTTATTATAAGAGGAAGGAAATTAGGATTTTTAAAAAAGATGTTTAATTATTTATCTTTAGAGTAGAAGATTACTCAACTAATTATTATCTATATCCACCCCTAGTAGCTATATTGAATGAAATTATTAGAGAACAAGAGTGAACAACATCAAGTGATAGAGAAGGTAGTCTTCAAACTGAGGATGTACCTATTGTGTAGGAATACATTGATGTATTTCCCGAGGAATTTCCTAGACATCCCTGAGAGTGTGAAGTTAAATTTTCCATTTATTTAATACCTAATTCAAGGAAAATATCAAAGACTCCCTATAGAATTTCCAATGTAGAATTAGTGGAGTTGATGAAGAAACTATAGGATTTGGGTAATAAGAGATTTATTCTCCCTAGAATTTCACCATGGGGATCCCCTATTCTTTTTGTTAATAACAAAGATGGATCGATGAGGTTAGTAATTGTTCATAGGTAAATCAATGCTATTATAATAAAAAAGTATCCTCTACCTCACATTTATGACTTTTTTGATCAACTTTATATAGCCTAATATTTTTCAAAGATTTATCTTTATTATGGGTATCATCTATTACGAGTAAAGAAGGAAGACATTAAAAAGGTATATTTTTGGATAAGGTATAGACATTTTGAGTTTATAATAACTCTATTTGGATTGACTAATGAACCCTTTAATTTTATGGACCTAAATAATAAGTTATTAAAGAAATATCTTGATGATTTTTTTGTGGTATTCATTGATGATATTCTGGTGTATTCTAAAATATATGAGGATTATGATAATCACTTAAGAATCATTCTTAAGAATCTTGGTAGGGAATTATTATATGGGAAATTTATTAAGTGTGATTTTTAGCATTAATATTTTCCTTTTAATGGCCATATTATCTCCATGTATTGAATATTAGTTGATCCTACATAGGAAAATGTAAAGAGTGAATGGACTACACAAAAAACATAACTTAGTTGCATAGTTTCATTGGTTTGGTAGGTTATTATCGGTGGTTCATTCATAATTTTTCCTAATTGGATAATATTTTAACCAAGATTACATTAAAAGGGGTCACTTTTTTTTAGATATGAGAATTTTAAGAATGTTTTGTTGAACTAAAGATAAGATTAGTCAATGATACAATTTTTAATCTACCATCTAGAAGTGATAGTTTTTTATATATATAGTGATGTATCTAATAAAGCACTTGGTTGTGTCATAATGTAAAATGATAAAGCTATCACATATGCATAAAGTAAATTAAATACTTGTGTGTATAACTATACAACCTATGATTTGGATCTAGAACCAGTAATCATATATTTGAAAATATGAAGAGAATATATCTATGGTGAAAGATGTGAGATATAAATGGATCAAAAATGTATGAAATACATATTATTACAGAAATTGATAGACATGATACAAAGATAATGACTCAAGATACTAAAGGATTATTATTTATTAATACACCATCACCTAGGTAAATCAAATAAGATAAAGTATGCATTATGTAAGAATCATCATGGAGTTCTAACCCAAATGAATATTGAGAAGGATACCATGTTCATGGATATAGTAAATATGGATGTAATAATATCTAATGAAGGGGAGATGTCAAATTTTTTTCAAATGATTGAAAAAACATAGTTATTAGAGAATATAAACAATTCTCAATCTGATGATAATAAACTTCCCAAGAAAATTAAAGGTGTGAACGAAGAAAAATTAGAAAACTTTGTTTGTGAAGATAATGCTATAAAATTTAGAAAGAGTCTATGTGTTACATTTATACCTGATACAAAAAGTTAATTTTTGGATGATTCTCATAGATAAAATTTCTCTATACACCATGGTAGAAAAAAGTTGTATTGGGGCTTGAATGAACATTTTTGATGGGATAACATGAAGCGGGAAATTACTAATTATGTGTCCAGATGTTTGGTTTTTCAACAAGTGAAATCTATGAGGTATAATACTAAAGGAGTTATGAAACCTCTTACTATTCATTTATGGAAATGGGATGAAATTACAATGGAATTTTTTACAGGATTACTAAAGACTTCTAGAAAGAATGATGTAATATGGGTTATCATTTATCACCTAACCAAATATTCACATTTCCTAACTATAAGAGAATACCTGCCTCTTAAGTTAATCATAAGGCTATATTTTAATGAATTTATAAGACTTAATGGTGCACCTATATCAATTTTTTCCTATTTAAGATCCTTATTTTACCACAAAATTCAGGAATATTCTTCAGAGGGCTCTTAATACTAAGCTTAATTTTCATAGTTCCTACCATCCTCAAACTGGTGGATAGTCTAAAAGAAAAATTCAGACTATGTATGAAAGGATTAGGTCATGCTCACTCAACTTTAAAGGTATGTGAGATATGTATCTACCTTTGGTATAGTTTTCTTATAATAATAGTTTCCATTAAAGTATTCAAATGTTGTCGTATGAAGAATTATATGGAAAACAGAGTCATATTAAAATTTTTTTAGATGATGTTCGTGAAAGGAAAATCATAGGCCCAAAAATAGTTGTAGAGACAATGAAAAATTTAAAGTCTATGAAGGCACATATTAAATCACCTCATAGTAGGAAAAATAGTTATGTCGGAAATGAGAGGAAATATTTAGAGTTCCAAGTGGGATATCATGTTTTATTGAAAGTATCTCCATGGAAGGGTGTTATAAAGTTTGGTAAAAAAAGGAAACTGAGTCCCAAGTACATCAGAACCGTTGAGATTATTTAAAGGGTTTGAGTTGTTTGTTACCTTTTTAAAATGTGTCTAAATCTCTCAAAAGTATATGATGTGTTTCATATATCTCTAATAAGTACATTCCTTACCTAATACATGTGATCAACTAAGATGAAATAGAATTGAAACATGAAATTTAATACTATGAAGAACCCATCCATATTCTTGATATTAGAGAGAAATTGTTGAAGAATTATACAACTCTTATGGTAATGGTACTTTGGATAAATCAAAAAAATGGAAGAAGCAATATGGGAACTGGAGGATTATATGAATGAGAACTACCCACATCTTTTTTTAGAAGGTGAAACCCATAAAATTCCGAGGATGAATTTTTTTAAGAGGTAATAATGTATAATCGAAAGACATTTACATATTTTCCTTTTAAAATAAATTTAATTCTGTTGATAGCTTACAATGCATGTAACACCAGGTTTAAAAAATACACAATTTAGTCACGTTTTTCACAACCAATTAAATTTTAAAAATTATAGAGAATTTATATAGCTAATTTATAATTTATATATCCAATAAAATATTTTTACATTCATCCTATGTATTTTATAGGAATAAGATAAGAATAAACTCAATTTTACACATAAAAAATTATATTTTTCTAAAAGCAGTTTTACAACATTTTAATGAAAAACCAATTTTAAATACATTTTTTGACACTTTTATATATTTTATTTGAAAAAATGAACTTCATATTTTAAAGAGGAATATAAAAATTTACTTTTTTTTAGTTTTTGGTATATTTCTAATAAGTTTCATGTTTTGATGAATAGTAATAAAATATTTCTTTTAATTGAAAACAACTTTTTTTGTCTAAATAATTTATAGTGTTAAAATATATTTTTAATTGGTTTTAATGTATAATTATATCATTTTTATCAGTTAATATAATATGGTTCATTGGATTTAATTTCACATTGAATAAGGATGTAAATACACTTTAATATTTTAATTATTTTCACTTTATAAACCCCCCCTTCATGCCCTATCTATGAGATTAATTTTAAATTAATTTTATCCAAATATATGTTTTAAATTTTGAAAAATGGATTCAACATTTGGAATCAGAAGTATCAAATTTAGAAATTATTTCCCTTTTATTTTTTGGAAAAAATATGAATAGTAAACTTTGGTAATTTTTATTACCACGGTTAAGGGTAACTCAGGTAATTAAGTGTAAAAATAAAATTTTAAGTACTATAAAATAACACTAAATATTGTCCTAATTTTATTTTTTTGAGATATTTGTGACCAAAAATAATCCTCGGTATGATATTTTGGCCTCTTGGATCCACTTGGATGACTTTAAGGCCGTTATAGTATTTTATTTTAAGGAAAGTCCAATATGTCATACTCGTGTTTTTAATAAGTTTTAAATTTATTATATATGAATATTTATAATATATATTTGAATAGAAATATTAATTTTAAATATAAATTTTTTATATTCATAATGATAATTTATTTTCAATTTTTTGAGAATGAATAATTAAATTAAAGACTTACTGAGTGATTATGCTATAATTGTTTAATTAATGGACATATCAAATAAATATTATTATACATATTAAAATAAATTAAATTTTATATAATTAATGTTATCCACGAATTTTATAGATTACCTACACATACTACGGATGTATTAAAGGTTTTGGTTTGATTTTTTCTTGTGTATTGTTATTTTCTAAAAATTCATGAAATGAAGAGTGTCAAAATTGGCATTAATGATATTTTAAAATACACAATATTTTATTAAATGATATAAAATTTAAAATTATATAAAATTCAGATACATTATTATTATATGGTTTAAAATTTCATCCATTACTCATTTATGGTTCATTTGACAACTTATAGTTACTATATTATCCCTTAAAGAGTAAAAAATCTAAATCGTTATGGTAAGAGTAAAAGAGTTTTACTAAGGGTTAAAGCCAAATGAAAAGGTTAAGAATTCAAAATAAACTTGTATAATAATTAGTTGTTTAGATTATTTCGACCCATCCTCATATTATATTTTAAATAGTTCTCTTTTTATCCATTTGGAATTGAAAATTTATTATATTAATTAATTTTTTTTGAATTTTCAAAAGTACCCCTCACCTCAATTATAAAAGGGCACCTAACCCCTCACTTACTCATAAAACATTGGGCCTTATATATCATCTAAAAAATAATAAAATAAGATCCCAAAATCCCTACCCAAATCTTAGAGGCCTCACTTTTGGCATAAAGTAAACCAAGGAAGGCTTTTGGTATAAACCAAAAGGAGTTACCCAAATAAGAGGTAATGTTATTCAACGATCAATTTAGTTTTATTTATTTCACCACTCACTAATTAAGTATAATTCTGTTCTTATATAAAAAATAACATATCCTCAATATAATGATATTTTTTTTTTATTTTAAGGGTTCAACCTTCACCTACACAAACTTCCATCAAATGGGTAACAAATTTATCGTTCATGTACGACAAACTACCACCTCTTGAAATGAAGTCTGTAATTTTTTTCCTTTAACTCCTCTAATGGTTGGTCATTATGATTGAAAATATGATTTTATATGATATATATTCTATTTATGTTATGTTGATACTTATTTAATTTTTATGTAACACATACCTATATTCTTTCAATTTTGTACAAATACGATAACATTGTTTGTGGAAGTGTGGGCTACTACCTCCTCAAAGAGATGTGATTTGTTCACACTATACATGTAACATTTAAAGTATAGTTTTAATAAAAATATGTTATATATATGACATAAATAGGATACTGGAATTATAATATACACATATATAATTTAATTTTTATTGTTTTAATACGATAAAGAAATGAAAGCAGCATTCATGCATATGTACGACCTACCGTCTCCATGAATGATGCATTTCATTTACTATCTCCAAATTTTATGGACTTTTATAAATAAATAAATATATATAATGAATATATAATATATTTAAATCATGTTTTAAAATATTTATGTGATTAAATCATGATATAATTAATAGGAACCATAGGTAACATGTCAAAACATACTAAAAAACTACGCAATTGACACCCAAAATAGTGAAAATAATGAAATATTAATAAAAAATGGGTGATAAAATAATATAATAAGATCATATATGATATCATAAACATTAATAAGGTTATTATATAAATTATTAACTTTCCTTAAAACATTATATATGATTTTAAATCACAAACAACTAAAAAGGAACTGTGAGGTAAAGATGTTCTCATCTCACATTTACTTGTGTGAGATATAATAATTATTCACCACTTATTACTTGGGTGTGGTGTATGTATACTACCCTTTGTTATATCATATCCCAAATATCATTGTCTTCATGGTATTCAAAATTTTCAAAGTGGTATGGGACACTTTGATTTGTAATATTTTTTTAAATGAATTATTCAATAAATGAAGAATTATTTGGACTAGTATGACATTGGTTAGGGAACATTTTATGTAACCCACTAAAATAATTGATAGTATCATGAGATGAATCAGTTGACCAAATAAAATGGTTTTCTACCAGATATTCTAAACCATATTGTGAAAGGTCTTGATGGTAACAATATCATGTACCCAAGAAACATGGTGTCTAATAATTAAGACATTAATCCATTGAGAATTATGTAATTATTATTATTATTATCCATGTTATTATTTATTTTGAATTATATATCGATGAATTTCATTCTCATCATATTGATTAAATGGTTTTTTTAGTTATTGAAATTTTTACATAGATTTATTCTCATTGATTCATTATTTATTCCACTGTAGTTACCCTTATTAAGAATTTGATCTCAACCTTATTACTAAGAGGAATCCTTTGAATGAGTTTTAAAGATGTTGAGTTTTTTAATTGTGTATAGATTTATTTTCTTTTCCCAATGTATTATGGGTATCATGTATGTAATATGGATTTCTAAAACTACTAAACTAATCTTTCATTTAGGATTTGATTCCTTGTAATCATGTTAATGTAATAAAATAATGCATCGGCTCTGGGCTTCTGGGGTGAGGGCATTATAGTTGGTATTAGAGGAAGTTTAGAAGCAACTTGGAAACTGGATTTATAAAACATAGATTAGGGAACCTAACCCTATGATATATTTTTTTAGATAAGTATAGAAAAATATCCTAAAATTTTGGTAATTTGAGATTATTTGAGTCTTCCAAGAAATACATATCTGTCTGGATACTACAAGTGGCCTGGTTTTGGCACAAATGTACCTAGGGGTAAAAACTTCAAAAAGGTGCATCGGGCTTCACTTGAGAATAACACGGTACATTATAATGGGAGTTACTATGAAACTGGTTTGACACTCTCGGGGGATAAACTTATATAATTATCATTTTCTTTACAAACCATTATGATGGATTTAAAAGTAAATACATCCCCAATGAAACCGAAGATTATGGTTCTAAGATTTATGATGCATGAAATTTTTAATTTATGTTAATTACTATACCTTGTTTGAAATTATACATTATGATTTAGAATTCATGATTTTATGAGCTAATCTAGTATATGATATTATTTAAAAATGTAACCTTGAAGGTCAAATAGTTCCAACACTCATAGAAAATGTAGAGGGTTCGCCACCGAGGAAACCAATTCAGATAGTATTAGAATGGAGAAAATTATATATATACTAGGGAATCATAATTAAGTTATAAAAAATAACCTTGCCTTAATGGAACAACCTATTTAATAAAGATATTCTTCAATGATGGATCACTTTAAGCAATATAACCCCCATTGCATAGTGGGACTACTAATCTAATTGTATCTGAGAAATGGACTAAGTCTCCGGTGAAGATATTTATGTCCTTGGGATGCAATGAAATGGAAAAGGTCACACTCGTGTTCTATTGTCTCAAAGGTGATGCAGATCAATGGTGGTCCCAGATCCATAATACTCAGGAGGAAGAAGAAATATAACTAATGGAACAAATAAATTTTAAGGAGAAATTCTTCAATAATTACTTTCCTCTTGATCAACAAGTTGATATGAAGAGGAATTTACTTTCTTAAAAAAAAAATAACATAGTGTTGTAGATCATGGAACTTACTTTACAAGGTTATCCAGGTATGCTATGAATTATATACACAACATATAGTGAAATATCGATCACATACTTGAAGGTATTAAGACAAATTTATGAAGGGAATTGGTTTCTTTGACATTTTTATCATAATAAGAGAGAGTTTTATGTGCCATCAAAAAAGAGAAGGAATTTTATATAATCAATATATTCAAGGGGAATCAAGATAACAATAGGTCATTTTAACATCATGATAAAGGTAATGAGTTAAAGAATATGATGAATAAATTTACATCATGTAAAAACTATGGAAAGAGTCACGTAGGGAAATTCCTAAAAGGCATGGGAGTTTGTTATAACTGTGGGGAAAGGGGTCATCATATCAAGGAATTAAAAGTGAAGAATGAAAACACTTATATTCAATGTTAAAATTTCAAGGAGACAAGGCACTCTGAAAACTAATTCCCCAAGCGTCAAGGGAATATACTATAGAAGAGGCAAAGGGGAGATGGACAAGATTATGCCATCACTACAGTTAATGTAGAATTATTCAATGATATGGTGTCAATTACATTTAACCTATATTAAAATTTATCAAATTCTTTATTTTATTCTAGATCATCTCGTTCTATTATATCTACCTAGTTTTCCAAGAATATTCAAAATTTTCCTTTTAATTTAACAAGGGAGTTTTCAATAAAAACTGCTAAAATGATCGGTCCTTTAAGATTTGATTCCTTATAATCATGCCAATTTAATAAAATAATTCTCTAGAATCTAGCTTCTTGGGTCAGGTAATTACATTGAAGATAAAAACCTTAAGTATAATAAACAAAATTACTTATCATGTTTTATATAAATAAACCCTTTTTAAATAAAGGTGATCCAAAAATATTCTAGAGATAGTTCGACTTGATCATGAGAACTATTCTAAGGAGAATCTTGTGGTAAGATGATTTAATTTATAATATTCCTATAAAATTTAAGTAATGTAAATGTGAAGTAATGAAAATACATGATTATAATATATGATATGATTCAAATCTGTGAGATGATGAATATATTAATCTAGAAATTATAGTAGATTTATTCTGAAACTCACATTTCCTTATACACATAAGTGTTGTGATGTTTTTAAAAGATTGATGAAAGGTCATACATGAATTCATTTATCATTAAAATATAGAGTGGATTTATTCTAAAACCCACATTTCATAATACACATCAGAGCCATGTTTTTAGTAAAATGTGGATCAATGATGAAACAAATAGGACATGAAATGAATTCCATTATATTTTCTAGACATGATTCATAAATAGTAGTATTAACCCACAATAATATTCCAAATATAATGAAAAATGGATATAATATGAGTTGTAATATGAATAAAATTCATTATGTCATAAATCATGTGTTTATAGGAAACGAGTTTGTTAAGGCTAAGTCAATAAAAAATAATGCATCAAGAAAAACACAAAGTGAATCTAAGGTAATTATCATATTGGTTTCCAAGTATATTTCCTAAATACATAATATTGAAAAGTTATAATCAAGTGATAAAATATATTTCTATAAAAGGGTTCACATATCCATTTTATATAGTGGGAGGAAGATTGAATTAGGTTACGTTAAGGCTCGAGATGCACAAATAGTTGGAATAGGAACAAGTTTCACAATACAAAGAGGAAAATGATTTTTCTAAAGACACAAGAAATATAGGATGAATATAACCAAAATGTTTGTTTTATATTCACTACATAGGGTGATTAGATATTAATTAAGAATAATAAAACCTAAAAGGATGAAGTAAATAGAAATAATATAAAATGATAAGTGAATATAAATTCAGAAAAATAGATTCCATGTACCGAAAAAAGTTTTTATTTTAATTTTGATAAGTTATCCTATTGATTTAAAAACATTGGTTATTAAAATTTACATGGATGGTATAAACAGGGTACCAAGTTTGGAAAATATGATAGATGATTTTTCCCATATCACATGTCATAAATATCTCCAAGAAGACATATATACGTTAAAGAAGAATATTATTATGGTAAGTATAACTCCATATACTTTAGAAATTGGTCTATCAAATATTACATTCCATGCACTAGATATGATATTTCACATACATACATTTTGATAATAAAATATGAGATAAATCAAAGAGAACTGCATGGGAACCAATAAGATATATCCAATTTTACTTAAGTACAAAGGATATATACACTTGGTACATAGAGAGGAAGGAATGGTAGTTATTATGGATATATAAAACTATCCTTCCAAAAGATCAATTAATATAATATCATAGTTTTGATAAGTAAATGAGAAAATTTAACTCATTGAATCCAATAGTAGAAATATCTACAAATACTGAGTTTGTTGTGGCTTCTAATGGATCTAAAAGAGAAGTATACTATATGAAATGATTTGTTTTAGTTCTTGGAATCATACCCAAGGTACTATACAAAATGTCAAGGTTATAATAGAAGGAAAAAAGGATATACTCAATGATATCATCTCTTAAAACGTTTTATGCAAGAATTTTAAGTCCTATATAATAGATTATCCATGAATGAATATGTAGAGGAACCTAAGATTAAATACATAACTCAACAAAATCATGATCTTATAATGTGATAGATAATAATTTGATTATTAGAAAGTTTCCTCTTGTACAAGTGGGGGTGTTGTGAATGTGGGTGCCCTAAACCCAACTTGAATATTAATTTTAGATTACCATATCATGTATATATAGAGTTATACATGTTTTTTCTTACTATAATAGTTTTGATGATATTAGTACCAGAATGGGCCTAGATAACCTAGGGGGTGAATTAGGGTATGGATATTATATTTCAAATTTCTTCCTGACCCACTGTATCTTGACCTCAATATTAGAAGGGTCACTTTTTTTCACTTATGTGTTAATTTTGATCTTGTTATTTACTTATTTATCTAATGATGATGATTTGGATGCAATACAGGGAAGAAAACAGGAAGACATAAAGATTTTTTGTAACATAAAAAGTAATTAAAGAGTAATATATTTTCATATCTATGTCTATTTATGAATTAGATAGTGTTTTAGAGGCTTAAAATGAGAATAAATCCAATCTTAAGCATAGAATACTCTAATATTTTTAAAAGGTTGTTTTACCACCTTTTGATGGAAAACCATTTTTAAATATAACTTTTGAAAATTTTATAATCTATATTTGTAAAAATAAACTTATTCTTTAGAATTGGGACATTGAAATTTACTTTGGATAATTTTTTGGTATTTTTCTGACAATGTTCATTTTTTAATGAATAGGGAAAAATACTGCATTTTACTTCAAAACTTCTTTTTCATCTAATATAATTTTATGGGTAAATTATATTTTTAATTGGTTTTAAAGTTTAACTAGAATATATTTTTAACATTTAATCCAATGGTGGTCATTATAATTAATTTCACTTGGAAATTGGACATAAACAACTGTCAATCTTTTGATAAATATTGTTTCTTAAAAACACGTTATTTGTTTTGACAATGAGAATTATTTTTAAATTAATTAATGAAATTTATATGTTTTTAATTTGGTAAAATGGATTCCATATTTAGAATCAGAAGGTATAAATTATTTAATTAAGACCTTTTTGTTTTTGGACACTATGAATAGTAACAACGGTAATTATCTTTAATTATCGTGATTAATTAGTAATCGGGTAGTTAAGGGTAATAAAATAATATCATAATAATATAAAATGACCCCAAAATGTTTCCAAATACTCTTTTTTGAGTCATGACCGATAATGGGAATCTTTTTACCAAACTTGAGGGCCCATGGAGTCACATGGGTGTAATAGTGCCATTTATGACATTATTTTTAAAAAGAAGGGAAATAAAACAAAGGTTTGTATATCATAAGTAAAAAAAAATTAATTTTTTTTACATAAATTATCTCTTAGACTATAAATATTAATGGGAAAGCTAAAAATATTTCCTACATAATGGTATTTTTTTATAATTTTTAGACATTAAATAAATAAATTTATTTATGACACCATGATGATGCAGTGATTACCTCATTAATGAACGATTTAAATAAAATGAAAATATAAGGTACAATATAATACTTAAACTTGTCTAAAACCTATTGGATGTGTATATTCCTAACCCTTATCATCTTATCCTCAAAATATATCGTTTTGGGACCTTTAAAATCTGAAAATCATTTTATAATAGAGTAAAATTTCAAGACTTTCCAAAAGTGACCCTCCTCCCACTTATAAAAGGCCCCCACCTCTACCCCCTTACCCACACCTCTCAAGCCCTTGTACCATCCAAACTCTGATCAGATTTTCTCTCCACACCCCTATCTTACTCTTAGAAGCCTCACTTTGGGCAAAAGTTTTCCCAAGGAAGCCTTTGGCTCAAATAAAAAAGAGTTACCCGATTTAGAGGTAATGTCTTCTCTCAAGTTTCTTCCTTTTATTTTCCTTCTTCAATCACAATTATCTTATTATTATTTTATCCCATAATAAAACTATTAAAATCAATATACTAGGATTTTTTATGATAAGGATTATACCTACACTTACACACACCTCCGTCTAATGGTTAAAGAACATACTGTTTCTGTGGGTGGCGAATTACTACCTCATGAAACGATGATTGTTCAATATTCTTTTAACAAAATTCATAGTGGTCATTATGATGTCACTGTATTTATATTTGATACATATGGTATTTATTTTTTCTATATTAGTCTGAATTTTATTTTTAAATCACATCGTTATTCTTTTAATGTTGTGGAACTACGATAATTTCATCAGAGGAAGTGTGGACTACCGCCCCCTCAAGTGATGTGACTCATTCATGCCAAACATGGAATTTATAAAGAATGTAATTAATGAACTTATTTTACCTATATAACATATATATTATACTGGAATTATAATATATATATGTCTCATTTAGTTTTAATTCCATTAATATGACGAAGAAATGAAAGTAGCGTTCATGCGTACGTACGGCCTACCGTCTCCATGAACGGTGCATTTCATTTTTTATCTCAAAATGGTATGGAATAGTATAAAATGAATATATAATGGAAATATATGATATTTAAATCATTAATACCATTTTGTAGATGATGTACTTATAACTACATGGGCGATTCTTTTCAAACAAGTTCATTTTTAACTCATGTACCGAACATTGACAAAACGTATGATATGAACTAACATAATTAACTAATTATTATAACATGATAATATATGATATGAATTGAATAATAAACTTTAAAGGAAGTCCTTAAGCAATTATAAATTAATGTATGTTTATTATTCAGGAATATAAAGAACGAACGAGAACAAGTCGGACTTAAGGTAAGGTTCTTCATCTCAATCTCCTTTCATTGAAGAATACTTCAATTTATAGACAACCTTCCATTATTAGTTGTATAATAAACCCTTTTGACTTTTAATATCATTCAAAATGAATCTTTTTACAAAAAGAGTTTTACTAAATGACAAAAGGAATGTTTTTGTCTAACGTATGCAGCGACAACGACTTCTCCGCCACCGTGACCATTATTTGAGTTTCAGATTCCTCTACAAGACATAAAATTTTTTAAATGAAAAATAAACACCATGTTTTAATTTTCTTTTATTTTGGTATTTAATATGGTTTTGACAATGTTTTGATTATATCAATATGTTGTATTTATATCTTGTGATTGAAATGTGGAAATGTTATGTTTCCTTTATGCATGTTTTATGTGATACGATTATGTTATGGTTCTTGGGAATTGTTTATGAAGTTGGGTGGTTTCGTGATAAACTAAGGGTTGGAGAGCCCGAGATAGCTCTCCAATGAATTGGTTAATGTGAAGAAGTTAAACGCTAAGTTTTCTCTGAAGAGATTTAGGGAATATACTATGATGGGTATTCCAAACGTAACTATGAGGGTTACTCCCTACGTAAGAATATTATGAATGCCTCAAGTTACCTTTATGTCTTATGATTTCTATGTGTTATTCATAAATCTTATGATTTCATGAGGTACGTTAAAGTGCTTATTTTTATGAGTAAAGTTTGCTTTCATTGATTCTTATATATACATGGACTATTGTTTTCTTTCCATATTTTTATATCCCTTACTGAGCTTTTTTATACTCATCCCATTTTTTTGAAATGTTTTTCACAGGTCAAGGGAAAAGTACAAGATGTGATGATAGTGTCGAGGAAGTGTCAAGAAAGAAACCATGTTTTATTTTAAATATGTTTCCTTTGGTGGAAAAAATGAATACTGTCTTTGATCTAACCACCTTGTTTAAATGTGGAATGTAATGCATGATTTATGATCTAATTATCTAAAACTCTAATCCTGAAAAGATTCTTAATGTGAATTCTTGAAATAACCCAAGATTAAGTAATGTTTAAGGCTGGGGCCTTATATTTTTACTTGGTTCACCCTCATTGGGATACGTCCAAGGAGTATACAACTACGATGTTCCATTATACCAAATAAACTAAATCTTACTACAAATAATGTTTGGGATAGATAAGTTATATGCCCAAGATCACTGCCTTTACAATGTTTAGGGTTAGATCATTGATTCCCAAGGGTCACTCCCTATTCCTCTCTCTCTGTCTCACTTTCTGTATAGAGGATCACCTTCTTCCTCTTCCTTTTATCACTACCCTGGAAAGGATCCACTCACAGTTTATGGATTTTTAGGTCCCTTAATTATCACTAATGAATAAATCCTCAGTTATAGATATATTCTCTATTAAATTTCCACATTCATCCACTGATTAAAAATGATTTTCCTCTGAACACTAGGCAGTAACTTTTGAAAATCTTTCTCTAAGCACACTACCTTTATAGAGATTCCACTTTTTCAAATCTCAAACAAGCCTTTGCAATGATCCAAACTCTTTGCAAAGCTCATAGGTTCGTAGAGATCATAGGTTCGCAAAGCACACTAAATCGTATAGATCTCTAGATCAAAGAGCTTACTGCTTCACAGAACTCACACTGGTCTTTGCGATTTTTCAAAGATAAAAAAGCCTTTGCGAAGTGCATGTCCTCTGCAAAGCCAATCGGGCCTTCACAGCGCACCTTCCTTTCGTAGAGCTCAACTACCTCTGCAAATTCCCTTTTCTTTCATGAAGCTCCCTCATCTATGAATCTCCTTCTCAATTTGAGAGATTATTTTTTTCATTTGATCTCTCTACTCTTCTCAAGGAGGTTGAGGTATATTTATAGGCAATTCCACTGACTCAAGAACCTTCTGTGCAAAGTCAGTGCCACGTCAGCTCAAATTAAAAAGCTCTGAAAATTCTTCTGAAATTCTATATATGTCACAAGGAACCATATAAATTTTCAGATCACAGAGATTTTCGTAATCATAGAGCATTCTGTCAATTCCTTTTCACCACCGTCGCAATTCTCCCTCGCAATTCTCTTCACCTCTATTATTCGTGAAGCTTGTTGTAATCACAGAGATCACGGTAAAAATTCATTCTGTCTCTGAAAAATCCACTTCATTAAGTACATCTTTTTGAAAATCATATATTTTCCATATTTTGACGATATCTTCACGTAAATCCACATTTCGTAATGCTCACCAAATACAAAATTTTAGAACCAAAAAATTTAGAAAATGCTGGAAAATGGCGCCACCATGTATCTGTTCTTCTGTACCACATCCAAATATTCTATTCTCTTTTTCATGGTTCTTTGACAACATTTATTGTTGAAAACATCTCTGGAATTGGAAAATTCACCATGAGAACCTAATTTTTCAACAAAGACAACTAACTAGAAAATTTTGTAAAGTTAACCTAAGGGATTTTGGCCCAAAAATCTCCCCCTTTGGGTTTGTCAACAATTATTCTCATAACAATTCTCAGAAGTTCCTTTAATAATCTACCAACATTCACCTCTTGCAATTAAAATAAGGAACTAAGATTCAATCACCATATACTCTAATCCCACATGAGCAATGATCGGCCTGAGAAACATGAATAGTATGAAAAGTTCATCAATGAATCACTTCATTTATAACACCAATCATTGATTCCATAATAATAAAAATAAACTTATTTCATCAAAAACCTTAGCTGTCATGATATCTAATCTTTGATCAACCAATTCATGCATCATTAGATTTGAGACTCTCCCCCTATCTCATTGCTCCCCATATCTCGCTGATCTACCTATCAGCTTATCCCTGTGTCTTTGACAAAGACAATTTCTCCCATAAAAAGCCAAACTTTCTCCCCCTTGAGCAATCACATTTTCTCCCCCTTTGTCAATTAACCCAAAGGTCACTCCTTTTTGGTCTACAATAGGGTAAAAACACATATCAGTACATCAAGGAAAACACATTATACCTTGGGGAGGGGGGGTGTCCCACATCCACACTTGTTTAAATGTGGGGAGTCAACTGAAATCCCAGATCCATTCGGCACCTCTCAAAATATTTCTTAGGTAAGGGATTTATAATAATGTCTACATCCTTTAGTTATATAGGCACATAATCCAATATCCCAAGCCTTTTATCCACCTTTTCCACGATAAAATTATATTTTATCTCAATGTGCTTTGTCCTTGAGTGATGGGTGGAATTTTCTCTAAGATTTATAGAACTTGAATTATCACATAGGATTCCTATCAGAGACTTTACTTCAACACCCATATCATCAAGCTGATACTTCATCCACAATAACTGTGTGAATGATTTAGTGGAAGCAATATACTAAGCTTCTGTAGTTCTCAATAAAATATGATCTTGATTCTTTTTTATCCATGAAATCCATAAACCTCCAAGATAGAAAGATCCTCCTGACATAGATTTCCTGTTATCTGCTGATCTGGCCCAATCTGTATATATATATATCCCAAAATCTCTGGCTGAGATTTATCATTATAAATAAAACTAAAATCCACATTGACCTTAATATACCAAATTATTCTTTTCAAGTCAATCACATGGATTACCTTGGTATTTCTTCGATATTGAGTTATTTGGAATGTGGAAAAAACACTATCATGTCTTGTCTCCATCTGGTATAGTAAACATCAAATTACCTACCTGTATTTTGTTACATTAACCACCTTTCCATCATCATATTTTGATACTTTCATCCAGGTACCAACCAGAGTCTTCATTTACTTGGAATTTCAATTCCGATTCTTATCAAAACCTCCATGGAATATTTAGATTCAAAAATAAATGTTCCATTCTTACCTAGTGATCTCCCATATATGATTCTTCTCAATTTGTTGATGTTATTCATTCATAGGTTGAACTTATTTTTCATATTCAGCTGATTCCTCCTACACATCATCATTACCTTCATCTGAATCAACATTTCAATCATTAATTGCCCTGATTTTCTCACCTTCTCATTACTGCATAAGGAAACTTTTTACTATTCTATTAAAGATTCTATTCATTCTATATTACAGTGATATCATTTCTTTGAAATACTTTTGCAGCCTCATGTTGAAAAATTGTTTCCATTCTCTCACAGCATCTTGGTATCCTAAAAACTATTAGCTGATACCATGCTGTTTAAGCAAAATTGATAATCATGAAATATAATAATTTTGATAATTCTCCACCATTCAGGCTTATTGATGTTAGATAGCATAAAATTTCATCCTTTATATCCCTTTAAGATATTGCATCTGATTAGGAGATAGAGATCTCCCCATTTTTTGTGCAACTCTTCCTGTTGTTGGGACCAATGTTTTGACCCAAAATCATTCTACATCTTCAACATCATTTATTCTTATGTGACACTTTTCAATGAGCCACAAATAAAACCTCTAAGCCTACTGAGTCAAACTCAGTGTAGGAAATGAGTGATAAAGTTAATAACACAATTATAATCTATTATGATCAATTACTTCCACCTATCTCATGCATCTATATAAAATAAAATCCTTTCATGGAATTATTCCATATTACTTAATTATCTCTAGTAACTGATCTGAATCATTTGACATTCTGAATCACATCACATCACTAATTTGTATCTTTTTATGCCACTTCTACTGGGACCGTATCTCCCCTTCAACCTGAAACACCAAAACATAAATTAATAGGATTTATAAACATTAGGAGAGGGGATCTTCTAGAGTCCTCAATATGAGGATTGTGGTTGATCCTGATGTGTCAACCCTTTGATTATTTCTTGCAGAGAATTTCACTCCTTCCTTGCCTACTCTAACTGCCTGGCCAACTTCAACTGTTCTGGACATATGACTAAGAATTCATTTCCCACATATTGATTCTTTTTCTGATATACAGATTCTTCAGGCTTGTCATTTCTCATACTTAGGGGTTTAAACCCACTGGTAGACATTTCCTTCTTTGATGTTCCACTAATATGCCACTTCCCATGATTCCTTCTCTGAATAGAAATATCTCCCCTTGTCTTCAGTTCTCGAAATGTGGCATGAGATGTGGATTTTCTATGACATTATTTATTAATTTTTATTTTATCAATTGTCTGAATCATTCTACCATTTCTTTTTGGGGTTGAGTTTTACACTAATTTTACATTCTTTTTACTCAATACTAGAGTAGATATCCCCTTAATCTTCCAGGTTTGTTCACATTCTCTCCAAGAGAGATGTTGTGAGTGTGACAAAGAATAAGATTGATACACCTTTTATTTAAATCCTTGTGATTAACCAGAGGTTTTAAACCTATTTTTAACTTACCACTTTGTCTTCCAATGTAGGATTTATCATTATACATCAATAGAGTTGAGAGTCTTCTTTTGGGTCCCTTTTCCTTTTTTGCTTTTTCTTGCTGTAATTTCTTTCCAAATTACCATGATGAGAACATATAAAACATCTTCAATCAATGAAATACATCAATTAAATATTTATCAACCAAGATGTTGATGTATCTTGAGTTTTTATTCTGATATTGAGATCCTGAGCTTCCTAAAACATTCTCAATGTGTCCCATTCTTCCAGAGTAATAGCATCAAATGAATTCTTTCTTTTGAGAGGTGTTACTTTCATACATTTCATGAAGATTCTTCTTATTATCATATTTAGTAACATTTCTATATTCACAGTGTGAAATGTATTCCTAAGATATAAACAAAATCTTGATGTATGACCATGAATCCCATAGAAATAACACATTATATCATTAATTACTATAACATCCCTTTTTAGGTCTATCTCCAACACCTACAATGTTATTTTTATCTCCAGAACTCTTCACTACTCTCTTCATATCATGCATATGAGGGAGATTATAATATCCAATTCTAGACATTCCCATACTACGTGGTCTTTGAGATGAGAAAATATGTTCTTGATTCTACTAAAAAATAACATACTTTATTTTCATTCTATCATCACCTGCTGAAGGACAATCAAATAGTAGGTGCAATACATCCTTCAACTTAGGCTTTCCTTTTTCATTGATTTCTCCATTTCTTACTTGAATGATTCTATCTCTTACTCTAGTTTCTAAATCTTTATATATCTCGATTCAAGTTGATCATTGACTTATATTATGATATTCTTCCCGCTACTCATCTCATATTCTAGTTCTCGTGTGAGATTATCTACTACATCACTTTGCTCCTTTATTTTAAATTTTTCTTGAGCAACAGAATCAGAGTAGCATGAATTCTCTTGTCATATCCATTGATTCATCTGAACTAGTTCAAATCGTTGTGTAACAAGATCATCATTTTTGGATTTTAGATTCCGAATTTCATCTGAATTCTGATTCTCTCCCTTGTCATCATATTTGTGTTTTTCTCTCTTTGAAGATATTTGCTATAGTTCTTCAACTTGATAATCATTCTTATCCCCCATATTAGTGGCCACATCAATAAGCCTTTGATTTAATCCTATTAGCTTGTTAATCTTAATTTCCATTGCTTGGATCCAGATATATTAAGATTTAATCGCCTCATCGATCTTATGATCTAAATCCTTTGTTTCATGGACAACTTCCAATTTTTTCCTTCTAGGAATTTATTCATCATCAGTAGTTCCAAAATCACTTTGAATATCAAGTTCTTCACTCAGTCCTTCTATATCATTGAATGTGTATGTATTTTCACTGTATGATTTATCCAAAATCGCTATTCTATTCCCTTCATGATTCCTTCAGCTGAATCAAACTCTTTTCATAGACACTTCAACTCTGAGTAATTTCACCAGACTTCTACTTTTTCTTTTAAGTTCTACCCTTTTCCATGGAACACCAAGGTATGATCAAATTGAAATTTTAATTTCACCAATAAAATGAACCAACTCAGAGAAAAAAAATCTGATAAAATAAAATTCCCTTTGATACTAATTTTTAGGAACAAAAGGGGTCTAGATACATTGGGGGGGGGGGGGTGAATCAGGGTTTGGATATTCTATTTCAAAATTCTTCTTGCCTCACTGGATCTTGAACTCAATATTATAAGGGTCACTTTTTTTGAACTTATGTTTTAACATTGATCTTGTTCTTTCCTTATTTGTCTAATGATGATGAATTGGATGCAATTTAAGGAAGCAAGCAGGCAGACACATAGATTTTTACTTGGTTCACCCACATTGGGCTGCGTCTAAGGAGCATACAACAACAATGTTCCACTGTACCAAATCCTCTAAAGCTCACTGAAAATAATTTTTGGGATAGATCACTTCTATTCCAATGTTCACTGACTTTAAAATTTTTAAGGTTAGCTCATAAATTCCCAAGGGTCACTCCCTATTCCACTCTCTCTGGATCACTACTATTAGAAAGGATCACCTTCTTCCTCTTATTTTTCTCAATGATCTGGAATTGATCCACTCACAGTTTTCGGACTAGTAGTTCCCATAATTATCACTAATGAATACATTCTCAATTATTGATAGATGATATTTTGAAGTTCCCCCTTCATCCACTAATGAAAAAAACTTTTCCTCTGAACACTAGGTAGTCCATTTTGAAAATATTTCACTAAGCACACTACCTTTGCAAAGCTGCCACTTTTCAAACCTAAAACTAGAATTTTAAATGACCCAAACTCTTTGTGAAGATCATATTTTTTCAGTGCTCATAGGTTCAGAAATATCAGTAGATCATATAGCTCTCTAGATCACATAGCTCACAGATTCATAGATCTCATACTAGTCTTTGCGATTTCACATATCTAAATAGGATTTTGCAAAGCTCATGCCATCTGAAAAGCCAAATGGGAATTTACAACATACCTTCCTTTCAAAAAGTTCAACCGACTCTATAAATTCTCATTGCTTTCATGAAGTTCCCTGATCCAAGAATCTCTTTCACAATTTGAGAGCTTAAGGTTTTTTTTTGATCTCTCTACTCTTGTCAAGGGGGTCGAGGTCTATTTATAGAAGATTCCATCAATTCGAGTACCTTATGCTCAAATTCAGTGCCGCATCAGCTCAAATATCAAAGCACCAAAAATTCCATTGAAATTATCTATATATTGAGAAGCACCACGAAATTTTTAGATCATAGATCTTATCATAATCGTGGAACATTTTATAATTTTTTTTCACCACCACTGTAATTCTCCATCACAATGCTCTTCACCTCTGCTGTTCGTGAAGCTCATCGTAATCACAGATCTCATTGTCAACATTCTTCTAGTCTCTGTGAAATCTAATTCATGAATTCCATATTCGTGAAACTCATTAGTTTGATATATATTGATGATATATTTAATGAAATCCACTTTTCATGATGTTCACCAAATCCCAAATTGTGGACCCCAAAAATTTGGAAAACAATAGAAAATGGAGCCACCTTGTATCTATTATTTTGTACCACCTCTAGATATTTGATTCCTTTTTCATGGTTCTTTGTCCTCATGGATTTTTGACAACATATCTAGAACTTGAAAATTCACCATGAAAAATTTCTTTATCAAAAAACAAAACTAACCCAAAAATGCTGCAATGTTACCTTGAGGGATTTTTTCCCAACATATAATTATTCACATACTATTTACAAGGTAATATCGTTATATTTATTTTCATATCCAATGGTTATAGAATATACCATAAATAATGTGAAACTAAAGATTCTATGACATTGATATTAAAACTTCTATTCCACGGACTAGATACATCATATTGAAGAGACAATGATGATGTCTGACAATTAAGTGACAAGGGATTATAATCCTTGAGACTTCTTCTCATGAAGTTAACACTTACAGATATCAAGCTGTGGAGATCATAAGGACTATCCCTATAATAGGAACACCATATGTTTTGGTAATCATTATTTGTTCCTATTTATGATAACATGTATTAGTCTCTCGAATTGAGATCATTATTAATGTGTTCTATTTTATTGCGTACTTTAATGCAAGATGAAAACCATGAATTTTTTTTATTGTTAGGTAGCATGTATTGGGTATTTAATTCATGGTATATTATTTATTGAATGATAAAACAAGATTTATCACTTCTGAAAGGAAGAGATATCTGATAACTAATTTACTAGGATGATAATACCTTTACTAAATCCATTTCCATGTTAGAAGAAGGTAAAAAATCTGGTAAGGTCATGAAATAATAATGATCAAGACAATATTTTTCACTTCTGAGAATTTTTGGCACACAGTTTATCTAAACATTTCATCCAACCATGTGATTGGTGTTATAAGGAAGTGGTTGACATATGGTTTCTACATGGTTTGTCTAACCATCCTCCTAAACAATGTGGTGTTAAAAACATGATCCGAATTTTATGTATCTAATCTGAATTTTATGTATCTAATTATAATTTCCCCTTAATTACTTATTTTACCCTTTTTAGGCCATAAATTAAAATCCTATCCCTCACAAGGCTATTTATACCCTTCCTTTCAATTTGCATGAGATCTTTTAAAGAATCTTGGTGCAGTCGAGGCCAGATTCCTTGGTAAGTGATCATTCTTGGTGGTTTTCATTAGTTTTATTTTTATTCCCTCTCTTGGATTAATAGATACAATCTATTGGGGGATAGATACATGGTTTTTTATTCTAATAATGATGTTATATAGTTGTATTGATGGTAGGTAATAATATCTAAGAATGGGTTTTATAGTTTCAAACCAATTTGTTGAAGTTTTAGGGTTGTTCTTCATTTTTTCCCAAGTTGTGATGTTGGTGTCTTCACTATCGACTCCTCTTGATTAGAACTTCAAGGATTGATTTCAAATTTATTTATTTTATTGGTTTGAATTTTGAAATTGATTTGAAATAGTTTTTAAAAACCCTATATAGTTATGGTTTGTGAAATTTTAGAAATTGGTTATTGTGGAAAGTGAAATTGGTTACATGGTTTTGAAAATGATGATTTTAAAATGGTTGTTTGGTTTTGTTGCATGGGAAATTAATTGGAAATTGTTTTCAATCACATGATTGATTTATTGAAATTCTTTGGAATAATTGGTTTGGTATGGATTTTGGGAAAACGGTTCGGGATGAGTTGAATGAGATGAATAATGGTCGTGAAGTACCATAATCATGGGAAAAAAGTATGGATGTGAAGTTCCACTGAAAATGGTAAAACAAATATTGAATATGTATGTGTGGCTATATGTTTGGACATAGAATGGGTTATTCCAATTTTATTTGAGAAATGGTTCCAAAATATTGTTTAGTTGATTTTTATAGAAAACATTTTTCTAATAAATGGATTTTGTTTTTTATAAATTTTTGAAATAATTTTAAATTATATTATATAAATATTAATATAAGTGTTATAACTTCTTCAATACTAGTGGTGTGAGTAGGAAATTCATTTGGGGAAAACATAATGAGTTTTATACTAACACCATACTTGGTCAATTTGGTGCGTTTGCAGATATTGTTTATTGGGACATAGGTAAAGGCAATGTGTCTCATTTATTTAGGGACTCAGTGTGATACCTTGGGAATGGATTGTGGATTTGGATCATTTATCTTGTTGGGAGATGTGGATTTTATGTCTTTAGTTTTCTTTGAGTTTTTGGTTTTAGTTTCTACTTTATACTATGATATTGTTCTTTTTTTAGTTTTTCTTTGTTGTTAGTGAGTTTTACTTTGATTTTCATTACATTGTACTCATGCATCATATAGTGGTTTTTTAAGGATATCTTGGTATGGATGTCTTATTTTCAAAGGTCAAATAATCTCCCAACTATTATTGAATCCCTTGACATTTATTTCTAGCCTTTTCATGCATGGAAAATTTGTTGGATAATGTTTTTAATCACCGGTGATAGTGGATGTAGTTTTAGATATGAGTTTGGAAACACTTAAGGATAGATTAAGGTTGTTTTTCTAGGTCAAAAAATATAGATCTGGTGTGGAGGATTAACGTTTGGATCTATTGGAGTTAAAAGTAAACAAAATATGGCTTCAGACTATGATAAGGCATCCTATTAGCATACTAGTGGTGTGATGGAGGATTCCCTAGTGGTGACGGTATGCGGGAAGAAATAGAGGGAGGAACAGTGTCACTATTGATATATGATGGTGATTGTGGGTGGGAAGTAGATTATTGTTTGTGTGAGTGGCAAGATACTTGTGGAATATGGACTGATGGTGGCTCGACTCATTGATCTGCAATGGTGGGAGGAGTATTAGTGAATTATTGATTCATCATTACTTGTTGGTAGTATAAGGGAGATGGCTGGGGAGTGTTCATGGTGTGAATATGGAAAAAGAGGAAGCTAGAGTGTGTTGAGACATCTTCTAAAATTTGTGTGGCTAGATATAGATTAAAAATATAGAAAAGGATGAGACACCATTGGAAATTTTCCAATGGTGAATCAGTTGACGGTATTTGGAACAAAGGCTGGAGGTGAATTATAATTAAACTATAAGACTAAAAATAAGTTGATTAAAAAATTAAAATAATCAAAAAAATTATGAAATAAGAAAAATAAATTTAAAAAATTAATTCAATTAATGAAACTTTAACTAAGAATAAAACAATTATCTAATTAATAAATTCAAAATAGAAGACTAAAATTAGAAGCTCAAATTGAATTATAAAATGACTAATGTTATTGAATAGAATAATTAAAATAATAATTATAAATTGAATCATAATATTAAATTTAAAAAAGATATTAATTAATTATTGAAATTTAATTAATTATTAAAGTTAACCTAATTAATAATATAATACTAAAAGATTAAAAATAATATAAAATAAATATGAACTAAAGTTAAGTTTTAACTATAAAATTATTTAAATAAAAACTATAAATCATAGAAACAAATAAAATTTATATTTTATGATATTAAATAGAACCCATAAAGTTACAATTAATATTTTGAATGTAAAAAATACAAAATTGATTATAAAAATTTGTTAAATATATAATTATACTATAAAATTAGAAATATAAAATTAATTAGAAAAAATAAAAAAATAAATTACATAAATTATTGAAAATATTAATAAAATATATAGAAAATTAGCTTAATTTAAGGAAACATAATTTGGAATTTTTTTTTGAAATGCTTTTTGGAATAATAGTTCGGCATGAGTTAACTGGTATGGATAATAGTCATGACATACCACTATAAAAGGGACAAAGTATTGATGTGAAGTTCCACCATTAATTTTAACACATAGTTTGTGTGTGTGTGTGTGTGGTTGGGTTTGTGGACAGAGAATGGGTTATTCCAATTGGATTTGAGAAATTGTTCAAAAATATTGTTTGGTTTCTTTCCATGAAAAACTATTTTTCTTAGAAATGGATTTGGTTTTATTATAAACTATTGAATGGATTTAAAATTATTTTATATAAATTGTTTATATAAATGTGATAACTTGTTAAATTCTATTAGCATGAGTAGGAAAGTCATTAATGGAAAAATTACTATGCTTTATACTCACCCCCTTCTTGGGAAATTTGGTGTGTTTGCATATATTATTTATTAGGAAATAGGTAAAACCAAGGTATCTCATTTATTTAGTGGAGTTACATGATACCCTAGGCATGGATTGTGGAGTTGGAGCTTGGATCACGTTGGGAGCTGTGGAGTTTATTTATTTAGTTATCTTTGAGTTGTTGGTTTTAGTTTCCTCTTTGTACTATGATATTATTCTTTTTTTTTTGTTTTTATTTTTTATAAGTGAGTTTTACTTTGAGTTATGTTACATTGTACTCAAGCATAATTTAGTGGTTTTTTGGTTATGGAAATATTTTTCAGTCCAAATATCTTTTTTGGACCTATGGTATAATTTTTTTTGTCCTGGAGTTGATAGTCATTTTGGTTTAGTCCTTGAGTTAGATTAGTATTAAGGAGTAGGATTTCCAGGACTTGAAATATAGAGCATAAAAGGCATAAATAACCTATTTTTTCTGAACTTCATGTTACATAGGAATTAGGTACATGAGTTGTTTGAGACACTTTTAGGAGTTGTAATCACATTGACATGGGTTTATCCAATTAGAATAACATAAAATTAATTGATATAAACGAATTAACACAAGGAGTTCATAATTAATTTTGAGTAATGGTTTATTATTTGGGTGAAAGAGTGTTTATTTTTTTAAAATAGTTAAAAATGGTTTGATTTTCAAAGATCATGGAGAAACATTCAAAAAAGGTTTGAAGGTGGTAAAATGTGTAATTTTGGAAATCCTTGTCATGATATGCATGATGCGGTAAAATTTTAAAAGGTTAAGCCTTTAGTTGATATAGAGTGAGACTAAATAGAATTTTCTTATGGTTATAGAAAATGGAACCAATTAGGCATAGAAGAAACCAACCAGAGGAGGATACTGAGAATGTGGTTGTACCTAAGGCACTGATGAACCAATATCTGGTTCAATTTATTTTTCAAGATTTTCAATATATGGATAGATGGAATAAAAGGGATTAACTAGGGAAAGTGAATCATTCCGTTTAGTTCTATAAGTAGAATCCATTGATCATTCAGGGTGATCTAGAATCATAAAAAGAAGAGGTGTGGGTGAATAAGATGAATCAAATCTTCGATTTCTTAGGCACACTAACTGAGGTGAATGTAAATTTGGAAATATATATTCCAGAGGATCTAGAATTCCAGTGGTAGGATTTTGCAGTTTTGGATAAATTGGACCAAGGGATTTTATGTGAAGATTTTGAAAAATTAGTTAACAAAAAGTTTTATCCTCGCACATTCAAGATTTATAGAATGATGATATTTTTCATCTTGATGTAGGAGAACCTCTCAGTGATAGAGTACAAAGATAAATTCATTAATTTGGTTCTCTTTTCAACCAATTTTTCTGGATGTGCATCCTTCAATGAATGCATTTGTGAATCAGGGTTAAGTCTAGAAATCTTCTAGAAGGTATTAATTCTCTGTATAAAATATTACATAGAAATGGTCAACAAGGAGATGATGGAAGAATGAAAAATATTAAGAATGATGGGTGGAGGAAGCTGTTGAGTCAAAATTCCTCTTTTGACTTTTATTTATTGTTTTGGAAATCAAAAATCTATTCATAATTGTTTATCATACTGATTATGTTTTTTGTACTGACTATGTTTATCATACTGACCCTGTTAATCATACTGAATCTGTCAATCTTACTGACTCTCTCAATCGTATTGACCCTATCAATCGTACTGACTCAATCAATTGTACTGACCATGACAATCATACTAACTTCTGTGCATCATACTTACTTATCATCATTTTAATATATTGCACTAAGTAATACTAATAGTACTCATATTTTACTTTCATCACATGCATGTTTCTATCCTTTATCAAAACACATGTCTTATATCAATCGTACTCATGATTATCATTTCTATATATCTTTTTTAACAAAAACAATTTCATAGAGTTAGTTATAAACTAATCAAAACAGTTTTGTGTTTTCTGTTTCAATATGACCGTTATAATGCTAGGTGTCCAAGTCCCTCTGAGTTTTCCAGAGAAATATTACTGTTGGAGGAAATATGACCATTGGAACCTAAGGCCTATAAATAGGAGGTAATTTGAAGCTGTGAAGAACAACTGAGAGACTTTGATCATTCATTGCATATATCAAGTTATAGAGAGAGATGTTGTGACTTCTCTCTTACTTCGTGCAAAATCCTTGAGATTTCAAAATGTGAACATCTCGTTCTTAGTTTTTGTATTTCATTAAGTAGTTTTTTTTCTTTGTGCGACCGATAAGGTGATAACGATTGAGGGCTGCTGAGGATAGAAAGACGGTGGTACCAATCATTATATTGAGGGCTTTCAAGTGTTTGAAAGATAGAGGTGACGATTACCTACAGAATCGAGCACTTACGGGGATAGAAAAATAGATGTACCGATCATCATATCGAGGGATTGTAGGGATATCAAGACAGATGTTTCGATCATCATATCGAGGGCTTGCGGGGATAGCAATACAGACATACCGATCATCATATCAAGGGGTTACCAAGGTGGTGGTAAGACAGACCTCTTATCCTAGGTGAAAGGATACCCTTCTCTTTGGGATAAAATAATTGTAATAATTTTACATTTCCGCTGCTCTTTGTATTAGAAAGGAAATTGTTCTGTTTCATTTCTTTATTTCATATTCACTTGTAATTGTTTCAATTACAATCATACTATTACATATTGTATCGATAGATTCTATATGCTTTATGGTGGAATCTTTCACTATTGTATTACTCTAATTATTATATTCATTTGAATACAACTGATTTAATTTTCTTATAGTATTACATCGTATCATATCTTTTATATCCAAGTCAATTGTGGGTATTGTGAATTGTATTAGTTTAAGGTCATTTAAACTAATGTCTTAGGTTTTTAAACATAAAGTTTTTAAACCTACAATTCACCCCCTATTGTATTGTTCCATCTAATACACATATTCATCTATATATCGATCCAAAAATTGGTATCAGAGGAGGTTTCCACTGATTTGTTTTCTAGCTCTATTTCTTTCCTTCAGATATTTGTTTCAACTACTTACTGTACAAACATATGGAGTGGAAAATATTTTGTTTTATTATATGGAAAGGATGAATATTGGATCAATTGAAAATCAAAATCAAACTAGACCACTAATATTTGATGTGAATGATTATGAGTAATAGAGAGATCAAATAAATACATTTTCTATCAATACTGATGTAAACAATTTTATTATGCTTACTAGAGGTTACAAAATTCCTGATAAAGAAGTCAGTACTTTCACTAAGCAAGAAAAAATACAATATCAAATGAATTACAAGGTATGAAATACTTCGCTATTCTCTATGACCACGAATATATACAGCCGGATATCTTCCTATGAAGCATCCAATTGTATTTGGAAGAAATTGGAAGTCACACATTTTGGTACATCCATGTTTATAGAAACAAGAAGAGAAATGCTTCGAGCAGAGTATCATGGGTTTATTTTTCCTTATGGAGAGCCAGTATGTAAAGAGTAATAAAGATTTATGACAGTTGTCAACAGTTTAAAATCTATGGGAGAAAAATGTCATGATGATGAAGTTCTTGTTGAAAACATTATTGATATAATGCCAAACGAATGGGAGTAAAAAAGGACAGCTATTGATGAAAACATAAAAGTATCTCAAATTACTCTTGATGAACTCTTTGGAACCCTTCTATAGCATGAGACAAGAAAGAAGAGATATTCTTATTTCAATAAGAATAAAAATGGAAATGGAAGTGTAGCTTTTACTACTACATCTAAAGCTAAAACGCCTGAAAGGATAAAAAGATCCAAAGCTAAGAATGTTTTTATATCAAAATCAAGTGATAGTTATCATTTAGATAATGAGTTATCCAATCTTTCTCGAAGGATGAACAATATTTTGGTAAAGAAATACTTCCAATACAGATTCAAAAAGAAACATAGGAAGGATAAGAAAGATTTAGAGGTAACTTGTTATGAATGAAAGAAAGTAGGTCATATAAGACTTGATTGTCATTTACTGAAGAGAAAATATATAAAGGATAAACATTCTGAAATAAATAAGAAAAAGTATTACAAGACAAAGACAATGAAAGTCTTGAAGGCATTTGATACTTGTAGTGCAAGTAGTGGTGATTCTTCAAATGATTCTTCTGAATATGAATCCCCAGGACAAAGGAATATTAGACTTATAGCCAGATTGCCAATTGAAAATCATTGTCTAATGGCTATGTTACACAATGATGAAGCTATTTCAAATGTATCCTTAAATGAGAATTATACTGATAATAAATATTATGAATCCTCAAATGATGAGTCTTCATCATCAGAAGATAACACATTACCTTCTTTCGATGAAGTGTCTAGGTTTTCCAATCTACTTGAGAATGAAAATTATAAACTCAAGAAGAAACGTGAAAAGGAAAATTCTAGAATTTATATTTTAACTAAAGAAGTATTAGATCTTTCTAATGATCTTTATACAAAAACCTCTGATTTTGAAAGTACTTTAAAAACTCACGAGAAATCTAAATCTGATAAGGATAAAATTTCTAAGGATACCGAACATGTAATTTCTAAGAAAAAGGTTTTCGAGACTAACTCTAGTTCAAAATGAAATATTTTAGAGGATAAGAACATAGTTTTAAAACTAAAGTTCAAAATTTTTTCCTTTAAGAAATTCTTGTTAAATATTACTTATGTCAAGGAAAACATGGATAAAATATATTCTCAAATTCGACCTTTGAGAAATCATTCTGGTTTTGGTTATACTTATTCTAAACCGATTTTTAGTAATAACTATTTTGTTCCTAAAATTACCCCTTTTGTACTAAGTGTTAATGTGGTGGACACTAGAAAAGAGATTGTTCTCTTAATATAACTCAGTCTTTAGGATTTCATAAAGCTCATTTTGCAAGACAAATGTGGTTTCCTAAAATTCTTTTATCTAACCCTTCTATATCCAAACAAGTTTGGATTCTAAAAAACTAATTGTTTTTTTCAGGAAAATAAGATTTGTACCAACAACAAGAACATTTGGTACATGGATAGTGGTTATTCTCGACACATGACTAGAAACAAATATTTCTTTGAAAAGATAATCGAAACAAAAGGTGGAAAGGTTACCTTTGGAGATAATACTTAAGGAAAGATTGTTGGAATATGTAATATTTTTTTCTTGGAAAAGTTCTTATTTAAAGAGTTTTTTTTGTCAAAGGTCTTAAGAAAAATCTCATTAGCATAATTAAATTATGTGATGAAGGATACCTTGTGAATTTTAGAAATGATAAATGATTAGTTCACAATTCTAAGGATGAATTCATTCTATCTACCCATAGGCAAGAGAATGTATACACTATTAACATAGAAGACCTTATGAGAAAAAATTTACCTTGGTTAAGTGTAATATAAGACCAATAATGTCTATGGAATAGAAGACTAAGACACTACAACCTAAGAAACCTTTGTAAACATTTAGATAAAAGACATGTAAAGGATCTACCAGATCATAAATTTGATTCTTCAAAGGTCTGTGACCCTTTTCAATTTGTCAAGAAACATAAAACTAGCTTTAAATCAATGAATGAAGTTTCAAATTCTAATGTATTACAGCTAGTTCACATGGATATTTTTGGTTCTTCACAAACTATAAGCATTGGAGGAAAATACTATGTATTTGTTTTAGTTGATGACTTTACTAGATTTACATGGGTCTATTTTCTAAAAAAGAAATTTGAAGCCTTTTTCTATTTTAAAATTGTTAGAGCCCAAGTTAAAAATGAGAAAAACTTACCATTGATAACTATACATAGAGATCATGGTGGTGAATTTCAAAATTCAGATTTTGAAACTTTTTATAGTAAAAAAGTTATTACTCACAATTTTTAAGCACCAAGAACTTCGCAGAAAAATGGTGTTGTTGAGAGAAGAAATAGCATTATTCTAGAAATGACAAGAACCATGTTGAGTGAATACTCAATTTCAAAGAATTTTTGGGCTAAAGCTATTAGTTCTTCTTGTTATACTATAAATCGTGTTTTAACAAGACCTATTCTTAATAAAACACCTTATGAATTGTGGACTTGCAGAAAACCAAAAGTTTCATACTTTAAAGTTTTTGGGTGCAAAGTATTCATTATAAATACTAAAGAGAATCTACAAAAATTATCACCAAAATCTGATGAAGGAATCTTTCTAGGCTATTCTACACCCTCTAAGGATTATAGAGTTTTCAATAAAAATACTTGTACTATTGATGAAACAGTGCATGTTAAATTTGATGAAACTAATCCTTTTGTTTTCAAACAACCCCAACCTAACTATTCAGATGTGTTTTAAAAAAATTATCATTAAACTTTATTAGAAGATCCTTATGATAAGGAAAATGTTCAAGAAAGCATTTCTGAAACTTTTACCCCAGAATATTTTCTACCATATGTTGACGAACAGGTTTTACAAAACCCAAATCAATTGCTTCTTAGGAGTCATCCCAGTGATAACATCATTGGTGATATAAATCAACCAGTAAAGACCGGAAATTACTTGAGAAATGAAATATATTATCTTTCATTTCTTTCCCAGTTTGAACCTAAAAGTCCAATTGAGGCCTTAGGTGATGAAGATTGGATTAAAGCAATGCAAGATAAACTAAATGAATTTGAAAGGAATCAAGTCTGGACTTTAGTTGAAAGACCTAAAGAAACAACTACAATTGGTGTAAAATGGTTTTTCAGAATTAAATGTGATGAAAATGGAATCATTGTAAGAAATAAAGCAAGACTTGTTGCTAAAGGATATAATCAATAAGAGGGAATAGACTATGAAGAAACATATGCTCTGGTAGCTAGACTTGAATCAATTCGTATTCTATTAGCCTTTACATCATACTTTAATTTCATATTATTTCAAATGGATGTTAAATGTGATTTTATAAATGGTTTTGTTCAAGAAAAAGTTTTTTTTGAAGAACTTACCATTGATAACTATCCATAGTGATCATGGTGGTGAATTTAGAAATTCATATTTTGAATCTTTTTGTAGTAAAAAAGGTATTACTCACAAGTTTTCAGCACTAAGAACTCCCTAGAAAAATGGTGTTGTTGAGAGAAGAAATCTCATTATTCAAGAAATGACAAGAACCATGTTGAGTGAATACTCAATTTCTAATAATTTTTGGAATCAAGATGTTCATTCTTCTTGTTATACTATAAATCGTGTTTTAACTAGACCTTTTCTTAATAAAACACCTTATGAATTGTGGACTGGCTGAAAACCAAAAGTTTCATACTTCAAAGTTTTTGGATGCAAAGTATTCATTCTAAATACTAAAGAGAATCTACACAAATTCTCACCAAAATCTGATGAAGGAATATTTCTAGGTTATTATACACCCTCTAAGGCTTATAGAGTTTTCAATAAAAATATTTGTACTATTGATGAAATAGTTCATGTTAAATTTGATGAAACTAATACTTTTGTTTTCAAACAACCCCAACCTACATATTCAGATGTGTTTTAAAAAACTTATCATCAACCTTTATTTGAAGATCCTTATGATAAGTAAAATGTTCAAGAAAGTATTTCTGAAACTTTTACCCCAGAAGATTTTCTACCATATATTGATGAATAGGTTTTACAAAACCCAAATCAATTGCTTCTTAGGAATCATCCCAGTGATAACATCATTGGTGATATAAATCAACTAGTAAAGACCAGAAATTACTTGAGAAATGTAATAGATTATCTTTCCTTAATTTCCCAATTCGAACCTAAAAGTCCAAGTGAGGCCTTAGGTGATGAAGATTGGATTAAAGCAATGCAAGATAAACTAAATGAATTTGAAAGGAATCAAGTCTGGACTTTAGTTGAAAGACCTAAAGAAACAACTACAATTGGTGTAAAATGGTTTTTCAGAATTAAATGTCATGAAAATGGAATCATTGTAAGAAATAAAGCAAGACTTGTTGCTAAAGGATTTAATCAACCATAGGGAATAGACTATGAAGAAACATATGCTCTGGTATCTAGACTTGAATCTATTCGTATTCTATTATCCTTTGCAGTATACTTTAATTTCATATTATTTCAAATGGATGTTAAATGTGATTTTCTAAATGGTTTCTTTCAAGAAAAAGTTTTTGTTGAACAACCACCTGGTTTCATAGATTCAAAATATCCTAATCATGTTTTCAAACATACCAAATCATTGTATGGACTTAAACAAGCCCCTCGAGAATGGTATGACAGACTTACAAGATTTATTTTACAAAACAATTATGCAAAAGGTACAACGGATCCAACCCTTTTTATAATAATGGAAAATAAAAAAGTTTCAATTGTTCAAATTTATGTTGATGACATCATATTTGGATCAACTCAGCAATCTTTAACCATTTCATTTGCAAATCTAATGAAATATGAGTTCGAAATGAGTATGATTGGTGAGTTAACATTCTTTTTAGGTTTTCAATTTTAAAAAAAAACCAGAAGGAACCTATATATCTCAAAATAAGTATATCAAAGACTTACTAAAAAATTATGGGTATGACAATACTAAAAGTATTAGCACTCAAATTGGTACCTCAAATACACTTGATCTTGATGAAGCTAGAAAACCAGTAGATCAAACAACTTTTAGAGGTATGATAGAATTTTTGTTATACTTGACGGCTAGTCGACCAGACTTAATGTTTTTCGTATACTTATGTGCAAGATACCAATCTAATCCAAAAGATCCTCATTTAAAATCTATGAAAATAATCTTTTGTTATTTAAAAAGAACTCTGGATCTAGGTCTTTTCTATTCTTCTGGAAATGATTTTGTTTTAAAACGTTTTTCAGATGATGACATTGGTGGTTGTAAAATGGATAGAAAGAGTATATCTGGAACATGTCATTTAGTAAGATATTAATTGGTTTCTTGGTCATGCACGAAACAAAACTCAGTAGCACTTTCCATTGGTGAAGTTGAATATGTAGAAATTGGAAGTTGTTGTGCTCAAGTGTTGTGGATGCAACACACACTCACTAACTATGGATTGATTTTATCCAAAACTCAAATTCTATGTGATAATTCTAGCACCATATCTCTTAGTAAAAATACAAAACACCACTCTCATGCAAAACACATAGATATTAGGCATCACTTTCTTAGGTATCACACAATAAAAGGAGATATTATTTTACATTTCATCAGAATGCAAGATCAACTTGCTGACATTTTTACAAAACCATTACCTTCCGATAGATTTGAGTTTATAAAACAGATGCTCGGAATGATTACATTAAAATAATAATTCATATCTACTTCATGTTTTACACTTCTCCTTATATTAAAAAACTCCTATTAAAAGGGGGAGAACATTTTACTTAATATGTTTTTTATGATATTTATCTGTTTATTCTTTTGATTGTTATTTTGTCTTTCTATTTATCGTCTTGATTGTCAGATTATAGTTTTAACTTTCTATTTTTCATCTTGTCTACCTGGTTACCATATTGATTTTCAGTCCATCGGCCCATCAACCTATGGTAATAACTTTGTTTTCCATCGGCACGTCAACCTTTGGTAACAACTTTGTTTTCCATCAGCACGGAAACCTATGGTAACGACTTTGTTTTCCATAAGAACATCAACCTATGGTATCAAATTTTATTTCCATCAGAATGTCAACCTATGGTAATGACTTTGTTTTCCATAGGCACGTCAAAATATTGTAATGACTTTTTTTTTCAATCGGCACGTCAACCTATGGTAAGGAATTTGTTTTCCATCGACACGTCAACCTATGGTAACGACATTGTTTTCCATCACCACTTCAACCTATGGTAATGACTATGTTTTCCATCGGTTTGAAAATCTATGGCAATGAATTTGTTTTACATCATCTTGACAACCTATGGTAATGACTTTGTTTTCCATCATCTTAACAACCAATGGTAATGACTTTGTTTTCCATCGGCTTGACAACCTATGGTAATGACTTTGTTTTCCATCGGCCTGACAACCAATGGTAATGACTTTGTTTTCCATCGTCTTGACAATATATGGTAATGAATTTGTTTTTCATCGGCTTAACAACCTATGGTAATGAATTTATTTTCCAATGTTTTCACAACAGATCGTATTATTTTTCCTCGAACTCATGTATTTTTTTTCTATTGTATTATACTATGTTAATACTATTAAACCAACAATTTCCTTAGAATCTCCGGTAGGTACACTCTTTCTTTATTTGTTTTGTTTTTATTATTTTTATTGTTTCTCATTAAAAAAACTCTTTTAAATCCCCACCGTTGGATTTTGTGATCTTCTAATCACAACTGTAGAAGACCAACAGTGATCTTTCCTCACATATAAATAAACCCCTCCCCTCCCCAAACCCACACCGATTTTTCAGATCTCATAGTGAAGCTCTGTGTCTTTGTTTTAAGAATCCATACGATCTTTAATTTGACGCATATTTATGTCTCAGTCCTCTACCAACACTCCTGCTGAAATTTCTTCAAAAACATTTTCGGAGAAAGACTTCTTCAGAGAAAGGTTAGTGTCTCGATACTTCTTTGACACATATGATTCAACAATCAAGTGGATTATTTTGTTTCAAGGATGGGAACATCTTTGTGTTGATAAACCTGTATCCCACGATCTAATTCTTGTTGAAGAGGTTGGTCAGTTTTAAAAAACTATATCTTTTGACAATAACATGACAATAAACTTTGCTGTGTATGATAGAAAATTTTCAATGTCTGTGAAATAAGTAGCCCACTTTCTAAATGTCTCAATAGAATGTGATTATTTTTATCCATATCATAAACTATCAGAGGAAGTTGGTATGTTTAATAAATAAAGTGCTGAAAAGTAGTTATTTATTATCAATGAAGAGAAGAAAAAGGTAGCTCATTTATCTCCAGATAACAGGTTTGTTGTGCTTTGGATGCAAGGATTTCTTATCCCAAGGAAAAGGGATAGAGAAACACTTAAGGTTTCTGATATCTTCATGCTAGACTATCTTGTAAACATGAGAAAGGTAAATCTCATGGGATACATCTTCAAAACAATCAATAATGTCAAGTCAGGAGAGATTAAGTCTCATTTGACTATGTATCCATCTATTCTTACTAAGTTCATTCTTGAGAGTCTGAAGTTTTTTAATATTTCTCTCAAAGGATAGTTGAAAGAACTGAAGCCTTCCTGGATTAGTAAGAGTACACTGATAAAGTTATGTGTTTGTTTTGATGAAGATTCAAAACTTTTTGTTAAAGATGTTGAAGCTGAATCTGACCCAAATAAATCGGCACATATGCCAATTAAAAGAAATACAACTGTTGTTGCTCCTCAGAAGTCAGATCCCCAAATCAGTTGTAAGCCAAAGAAGAAACCTAAATACATTAAGGAGGTTGTGGCCAAGTAGAGAAAGGAAAGAGAACAAAGAAAAGAAGGTGATCCTAATTTCCATCTTGGTCTAGTAGAAGACTTTGCTGAGAGGATAATGGTAGAGGATACTCTTCAGGCTAAAAAGAAAAAGAATACTCTGTTAAAAATGAAGGATCAAGACTTTGATGTTTCTAAAATCATGAAATTGGTTGAGGTGGCTAGTGCTAAACTAATGGAAGAAGTGCATCAAGAACGCATCATACACAGTATTCCAGAAAAAGATAAAGGGAAACATGTTTTGGAAGAAATACAAGAAGTTGAGAAAGAGGAAGGAGATTTTCTTTTGGAATTTATTCAAAGTAATAAAAATAGTAGAGAGGAATCTTTTCAAAAGAAAAGTGAAGGTATTCAAAAAACTACTCATGCCAATCAAACACCACCTAAATCTTTTGAAATCCCTTCAAAATGTTTTCCTTCTCAAGAAAAGCAAGGTGATCAATCTTCCCATACCAAAAAAGTAATCATTATCAATGACAAAGTGGAAGAATAATGAAAGGAAAAAGAAAAAGAAAAAGGAAAACAACCAGTTGAAGACTCAAGACGATCAAATGAACTGGATTCATATGATGAGGATACAGATTCAGAATGCACAATTTCTCTTAAGAAAAGTGATTACATTTTTCATGTATTGAGGAGAATTGAGAATACTATTCCTTATTTTGGTAGACTTGAAGGGAAAATTGATTTCATCACTGACAATCAAAGGAAAAAGTTTGGTTCTGTAAGGTAACTCAGAAAGAGAGTTTGTCAATAGAGGCTAATTTAAAAGTTCTGTCTGAAAGTTTGGCTGCTCATAAGAAGGCGTGCAATCGGATGACTAAGTGGTCATACAAAACAAAAAGCTCAGTGAATGATCATGAAATTTCAATTGAAGACTTAATAAGGCTTTAAAACGATCTTGCTACTACTTTCAATAATCCGGACAAAGAAACCATTGAAATATTGAATCAGATGTCAAAAACTCATGGAGGTGATATTCCTCCAATAAAAGAGCTGCAAGAGAGAATGAATTCTTTTTAGATAGAGTTTTTTAAGGTTTTATCTTTCAAAGATGAAATAATTTGGTTGAAGAATCAAAATTATGTGTTATCTAAAGACAATAGGAATTTTCAAGACAGAATTGATACTCTTGAAGAAGTAATCAGAGTCCAAGAAGTGACTATCAAGAATCAGGATCAGATTTTTGCCGATCAACAAGAGCTTCTCAAATAGCAGGGTGATTCTATATCTGTAGACAAGAACAAAATCAAAAAGATGAAATTCATTCTTCCTGAGTTGATCATGAATGAAATGGAAAGGGAAAACAAATGAGTGTTGTTGTATTTTTCTTTGACCATTTCTAAAATTCTACAGACTTTTGTTATCTCAATGAGATTTATGTTAATTTTCCCATTGCCTTTCATTTATTTTCTCTAACTATTTCAGGGAACTCAATATTACCCAATTATTTTTTGTAAATCACAAAGGGGGAGAATGTTTTATAAGGGAAGAATGTTTTAATCAAATACTTCTAAATCAAAGAATTTTTTAAGAATACAATCCTTAGGAAAGTACATACCTAAGGGGGAGTCAGTTGTATTCAATTTCATATTCAGAAGAGTTTTCAATAACTCAGGGGGAGATAAGTATTTATTGTTGTTTTTACTTTATGTTTTGTGCTTTCCAAAAAGGGGGAGATTGTTGTGTCAAAAAGTACTATTTTGACTTTTATGTCTTGTTTTGGAAAACACAAATCTATTCATAATTGTTTATTGTACTGATTATGTTTTTCATACTGAATATGTTAATCATACTGACCCTGTTAATCGTACTGACTCTGTCAATCGTATTGACTCTATCAATCATACTAAACCTATCAATCGTATTGACCCTGTCAATCGTACTGACTCTGTCAATCGTACTGACCCTGAAAATCATACTGACTTCAGTGCATTGTACTCACTTTTCATAATTTCAATATATTACACTAAGTAATACTAATATTACTCATATTTTACTTTTATCACATGCATGTTTCTATCCTTTATCAAAACACATGTCTTATATCAATCGTAATCATGATTATCATTTTCATATATCTTTTGTTTTAACCAAAACGCTGTCATGGAGTTAGTTATAAACTAATGAAAACGATTTCGTGTTTTTTGTTTCAATAGGACCGTTATAATGCGAGGTGTCCAAGTCCCTCCGAGGTTTCTGGAGAAATATGACCGTTGGAGGAAATATGACCGTTGGAACCTGAGGCCTATAAATAGGAGGTCATTTGAAGCTGTGAAGAACAACTAAGAGACTTTGATCATTCTTTTATTCTATCATGTTCTAGAGAGAGACGCTGTGAATTTATCTTTCTTCGTGTGAAATCCTTGAGATTACAGAACGTGAACGGCTCATTCTTAGTTTTTGTATTTCATTAAGTGCTTTGTTTTTCTTTGTGTGACTGACTAGGTGATAACGATCGATGGTTGCTGGGGATAGGTAGATGGTGGTACCGATCATCGTATCGAGGGATTTCAAGTGTTTGAAAGACAGAGGTTCTGATTACATACAAAATTGAGGGCTTGCGGGGATAGTAAGACAGACATACTGATCATCGTATTGAGGGCTTGGGGGGATAACAAGGCAGACGTTCCGATCATCGTATCGAGGGCTTGAGGGGATAGCAAGACAGATATACCGATCATCGCATCGAGGGATTACCAAGGTGGTGGTAGGATAGACCTCTTATCCTAGGTGAAAGGATACCCTTCTCTTTGGGATAAAATAATTTTAATACTTTTATATTTATGCTGTTATTTGTATTAGAAAGGGAATTGTTCTGTTTCCTTTCTTTATTTCATATTCACTTGTAACTATTTCAATTACAATAATACCATTACATATTACATTGATAGATTATATATTCTTTATGGTAGAATCTTTCACTATTGTATTACTCTGATTATTATATTCATTTGAATACAATTGATTTACTTTTCATATAGTATTACATCGTATCATATCTTTTATATCCAAGTCAATTGTGGTTATTGTGAATTTTATTAGTTTAAGATCATTTATACTAATGTCTTATGTGTTTAAACACAAAGTTTTTAAACCTACAATTCACTCCCATATTGTATTGTTCTATCTAATACACATATTAATCTATATATCGATCCAAAAGAAGCATGTTGATACTTAGGGGAAATGGTGGAAAATCTAATGCTTGGAATGAGTGGTATAGGGACACCTATTTCCAAGGTAGTGGAATGAATCAAAATCAATTAGATAGATCAGTGAGTCTTCCTTCAAAACTAAAGAGTAATATGTGATGTTTTCAATGTTGTTATTTGGATCACATGATGTGAGATTGTCCAACACAACCTAGAATATGCCATAACTACAACTTGATGGGGCATCTTCCGTGCTATTTTCTTAGTGCTCTAAGATCGGGTTCTAGGGACACATCTCATGTTTCGTAGACATTGTATGCTTTGACGGGATGAGGGAACCAAAATAATTCTCATCATAAGAACTGAGTTAGCCAAGGTGATTCTAGTAATACCATGAATCCTCAAGGAGTTCGATCTGAATAGGGGAATAAAGAGAAAAGTGCAGTGTGTAAGAAATTGTATGGAGTTGATCAATTTATTATGGATGAACAATCTGGACCATCGACAGTGATAGAAATGAGTAAATGGAATTATACCATTATGAAATCTTGGTTTGATTTGTATTCCTCCCATTCATTTATTTCTTATTGTTCTAATGATCTTATGGGTTTTCTTGTTGAGATGATTCCATATATTTTGTAACATCAAACGCCTCTTGGTAAAAGATAATATCGAGACTTTATATGAAAATAATGTCATATAAAAATTGATGCAGCTAAATTGAGTAGGTATTTCTATATGATTATGATGGATATAGTATCCCACCTTTTTATAACATAACTTTTCATTACATTTTACAAAACTGAGGATCTTTAAGGTTTAGTGTCTTGGAAACCAGGAACATAATAAATGATGACATAAAACATTATTCTAAACCAATTGTAAGGATTATTAATTGTTTATCCTAAGTTCATTAAAACATCTCATAACCTGGGAGCATACATTAAAGGAAATGGTGATTAGAAGGCCCAGTAAGGGAAACAAGAGAAAAATTTTACATGTGAACTTGAGATACATCAATAAAGTCATGATAAATAAATTTAAGGCATGATACAGAGATCATGATGCATATCATAATAAAAATAACATGTTTCATAACTTGAAGATGTGGCTACAACATTTAACATAGACAATCATTTCTGTATCACCAAGCTCCATCCCCAAGGTGTCATTAAAAAATTACCAAGGTTATTCACCAAGGTATCGTTAAATTGGTCATCTCTAGATATTAAGTCTTTACCCAATGCATTGGAGCGCTATCAGAGCACAAAATTAATTTGTCTTTATCATCATGTGATCCAAATATATCATCATCAATAATTTCATAAATAACTCATATAGCGTAAACGAAATGGGTTTCATTTCATAGTCATAACATTTTAAAAACCGCTTTAAAGATATGATCTTTATGTCACATTAAACCCACAGAAAAGGAAAGCGGGTTTCATGTATGTAAATACCAAAATTAAAATAGAAAATTTTTATATATAGGTTAATACCCCTATAGAAGAAAGATCTTCGAGTCTTCACTTTATAAAATAAATGAATTTGAGAAAAAGAGAGAGACATTTTGAGAAGAAAATTCTGCAGCATAACAGCTATGTTACAGCGTTTTAGAAAATATTGAAAAGAGAAGGGACATGGGTCGCCCACTCATAAATGATCCCTAAAAAAGTATAGGGACAGAATATAAAGTATATAAGAACATGGTAATGAAATTTTAAAGACATACCATATGAAATGAAAAACATGGAAGGATGACAAAAATAAGATTTTTCTTATGAAAATTCGGTAGCCTAACGGCGACACTTAAGACTTAAAAAAATGAATTGATGAGATAAAATAGGGTCTATAATAATATTAACATAAAATAACAGTATGATGGATATATATATCATACCCCAAAATAATAAAATTGAACTTGAAAGACTTGACATGAAAATAGAACTTGAAAATGGGAAGGGTGAAAGAATCCCTTACAAAAAATCGGCAGCCTAACAGTGCCACTTAAACATTCTTAAAATGAATTTACGAGAGAATGAGGGGGTATCTCATCATATGAACATGAAAAGGACATTAGGATGAATATAATATAATATCACCAACCTAATAACATGGAGCTTAAAATAAATGACATCAATGATAATACATGAAAAGAAAGAGGGAGGTAGGATCCCTTACCTTGAAGAGTAACTTCAAAATCGTGAGGGTCGGGACCTTGGGGGGAGTAATTGGGAGGTAAAGAGACCATAACTCCATAGGGGAGGATTTTTAAATGAAATGAATGAGTAAAGGCTTGGTATTTATATGAGAAGTTAGGGGAAAAAGCATTAATTGCCAAGGGACACCTCATTGGTGGTATTGAAAAAACCATGGGCTTGCCCATGGTATTTGCCCATGGTATTGGACACTTGGGACACCTCATACCTTATATTAATATTCATAAGTAGACCAGAATTATTGCATAATTATTACATCTTTAATAATGTCATTAAACACCCGAAACTCAAAACTGTATTATCACTATTCACTGAAAATTCAACTTTTTCAGAAAAATCCCAAAATTTCACCTTAACCAAATATCGATGCTCTGATTTCAAAAATGAAATCCATTTTATGAAAACAATTTTATTAATATTTTTAATTTAATTTTTAAATAAAAACACTATTCACTAAAAATTCAACTCTTTTAGAAAAATCCCAAAAATTCACCTTAACCAAATATCGATGCTATGATTTGAAAAATGAACTCCATTTTATGAAAATAATTTTCTAAATATTTTTAATTTAATTTTTTAAATAAAAAACTATTCACCAAAAAAAAACTAATACTAAACCTATAATTTATGAAATAGTTATTTACCTATTTTATTGAATCACATTACATAATCAAGGTGCCTAAATTGTATTAATACTTTCTTATGTGAAGTTAATTAATCCATTTGGTCACATTACTAATCATAAGAATAAAATCACTATTCATAATTTACTATTCATCAAAAATTAAGTTGATCTTATTGGTCTCTAAATTTCTTACTGAACAAAACGGTAGAAGGCCATTTTTTGAAAATCATTATAAATTATTAATTATTTAAGGTTTACATAAATATTTTTAAAATATCTTTTTTTCTAAAATTCATTAATAATATGCATACTATATTTATCAGAAGATTTGAAAATTCACAAACATCATCATAAGAAGAAATCAGAATTTTTATTTAAATCATAGGATTACCCAAGGCAGTTACGGTCTTGTTACATAACCCCTTATAACACCAGCATATGACCAAAGAGTAAGGTGTGCTAGGGTGATAGAATCTTGGGGCAGCTTGGCCAACATTTCCCGACTAGTGATTTCTATCAGCTTGAACTTCTCGCGAAGGCGATTCCGTTCCAGCTTCACACGATGAATTTCGGCTTGGGTTTGGTCCAGAGCAAAGCCCAAAGGTGCTACCTCCATCCCGAGTTCTGTTAGATGGGCTACAATCATCCCAAGAATACTGGATGGGGCCATAAAATCTTATTTCTATATTAATTAATCAAGATCACTTTTATTTAGACAATAACCACAACATTTAGTTTCCAACGGTCTTATTTTAATTATACTCATTTTATTAAATGAAATAGTTTTGTTGAGTATAAAATAAAATAACACACAAAGTAAGGAAACAAAATTTATTCAAAATTTTGGGTCGTTACAATCTTCCAGCCTTAATAAATTTCATCCTATAAATTTTAAAATTGGGCTTGGAAATTTCGTTGAAAGTCCCACATCAGAAAAGTGTCCGTAAAAATGTAACTTTAAAAGAAAAAAAGGGAAGTACAAAGGTCACCCGAGTTAACCCATACTTGGATTCCATGTAGGAAAACATGGATATGGAAGAGAAAACAAAGGGTCAAGTTCTGATGAAGAGTGATAGAAAACATGATTTGGAGAAAATTAACCACAAGAAGATCAGATACTTAAGATGTGTTAAACAGTCTTTAATTACCCAGTAGGAAACGTAAACCAACAACGTTTTTGTTTTACATTCCTTTTCTTAATTTTCAGGAATTCATTTACTATATAGAATAAAAACATAAGGAAATATATTTAACTTCAAGTAGAGTTTCATCACTTAATAAGTTTACACCAAGACTAATCTTTTCTCCAAACAATGAGCATTCAAAAAGACTTGGTCTCATCAAAAGTACAAGAATAATCTTCTAGAGAATCACATAATCAACAAAAGAATAACTATATTTTTTCCTTGTCTTTAGTCATCAACTAAAACTAAAATTGTTAGTACGAGATCATATAATCCCCAAAAGGATAATCCTATATAAATAGAAATATGACTATTATTCTCAAAAATTCAACAAAAGTACCCAAAGTTCCAGCAAGACCATTCAATACACAACCATCATTAAAATTATTTAGAATAATCCAAACTAAGATTGGAACCGAAAACTCAAAAGGATTTAATAACATAGTCTTCCCCAATAAATCTTAACATTTATCTCCAAATAACATTGAATACTATTAAAGTCTCATACTAAAGTGTAATGAACCTATTCACATATTCTCTATGCTAGGTTCATCATTTTCCAAAAATAACCCAAATCACTATATCTCCACAATAAACACGTAAATTCTTAAAAAAAATCCAACCATTCCTCCTCAATTTAAATCCTATAGTATTTTATTTCCTGTAGGCATATAGTAATCCAAAAGAGAAAACATCATCCAAAATAACCTTTATCATTTAATCACCAAATCATTTTCCTATACAAAAGATATCCATTTGATAAAACATAATTTTCCAAAATAAACTTATTCTTGATCCATAAAAATTTCAGGTGCATTAGTCAGTCTGAAGGGCATAACAACAAACTCATAATGCCCATATCTTGATTGGAAGGTAGTTTTTGGAATATCATCATTATTCACCCTCAATTGATGATAAACAGAACACAGATCAATTTTAGAGAATAATTGAGTCCCAAAAAGTTGGTCAAATAAGTCATCAATTCTTGGAAGAGAGTATTTGTTCTTTACTGTGATCCCATTCAGTTCTCTATAATCAATGCATAGCTGCATTGATCCATCCTTCTTCTTCCCAAAGAGAACTGGTGCTCCCTAAGGAGACACACTTGGTCAGATAAACCCATTCTCAAAAAGATCTCGGAGTTGTTTCTTTAATTCCTCTAGCTCCACATTTTCCATCCTATAGGGGGTATTTGACATCGGATGAGATCCAGGTATGAGTTCAATAGAGAACTCTACCTCTCTTTCTGGGGGAGTTCCGGGTAACTCCTCAGGAAATATGTCAACGTATTCCTAGATGATGGGGAAATTTTATAAAAGAATTAATCCTTCATGAGAAACTTTTCATTTATAAATCTTTTAACTAAAAAGGATTATATGTCTTAAAACTTCATGCTTATAAAAATTACATTTTTCTATAATTCCTTAATAATGGTTTATAAAAATCTTGCGATTAACCAAACATATCCCCCGAGATTGTCGTAACCAAGAGTACAATAAGGCATGTTGTCGTGAACCAGTTCCTATTTGAGTCTAGATCAAAGTGGTGTTTTGGGGTTTTACTGCTATGTACATCTGTGTCAGAGCCGCCTCTACCTACTCATATCCCGTCAGGGATGCATTTGTTTGATAAACCACTTACTCAATACTCAGCAAAATACCAGGAAGTTTTCCTTATATTTAAACTTTTCTAAAGGGTTATTCCTAAATTTTTCATATCCTAATTTCCATAAATAACTAAACCATCCTTTTATACCAACTATAGCATCCCACCTTTTTATAACATAACATTTCATTACATTTTACAAAATTGAGGATCTTTAAGGTTTATTGTCTGGGAAACCAGGAACTTAATACATGACGACATAAAAAATTCTTCTAAACCACTTGTAAGGAATTTTCATTGATTATCCGAAGTTCATTAAAGTATCGCATAACCAGGGAGCATACATCAAAAGAAAGGGTGAGCATAAGACCCAATAATGGAAACAAGAGAAACATTTTACATGTGAACTTGAGATACATCAATAAAGTCATGATAAATAACATTAAATGAGAAAGATATCATGACGCATATCATAATTAAAATAATCTGTTTCATAAATTTAAGATGTGGCTACAACATATAACATAGAAAATCATTTCTGTATCATGAAGGTCCATCCCTAAGGTTTCATTAAAAAATTACCAAGGTTATTCACCAAGGTATCATTGAAATGGTCATCTCTAGAGATTAAGTATTTACCCAATGCATTGGATCAATACCAGGGCACACCATTAATTTGTCTTTATTATCATGTGATCCACATATAACATCATCAATAACTTCATAAATAACCCATATATCATAAAATAAATGGTTTTTATTTTATAGTCATAATGTTTTAAAAACTGCTTTAAAGACATGATCTTTATGTCTCTTTAAACCCACAGAAATGGAAAGCGGGTTTCATGTATGTAAATACCAAAATTAAAATAGAACATTTTGATATATATGTGAATACCACTATATAAGAAATATCTTTGAGTATTTACTTAATAAAATAAAAGAATTTGAGAAAAAGAGAGAGACATTTTGAGATGAAAATTCTGCAGCATAACAACTATGTTACAAGGTTTTAGAAAAAATTGAAAAGCGAAGGGACATGGGTCACCCACTCATAAATGATCCATAAAACAGTATAGGTACTTAATATAAAGGATATTAGAACATGGCAATTAAAATTTGAAGACATACCATATGAAATGAAAAACATGGAAGGAAGACAAAAATAAGATTTCTCTTATGAAAATTTGGCAGCCTAACAATGTCACTTAAAACTTCAAAAAAATGAATTGATGAGATAAAATAGGGTATATGATAATATGAAAATAAAATAAAAGTATTATGGATATATATAATACCCCAAAATAATAAAAATAAACTTGAAAGACTTGAAATGAAAATAGAACTTGAAAATGGGAAGGGTGAAAGAATCCCTTACAAAAATTCGGCAGCCTAACAACGCCACTTAAACATTCTTAAAATGAATTTATGAGAGAAAGAGGGGGTCTCTAATCATATGAACATGAAAAGTAAAGTAATATGAATATAATATAATATCCCTAAAAAAAGAACATGGAGCTTAAAATAAATGACATAATGGAGAATACATGAAAAGAAAGAGAGAGGTATGATCCCCTACCGTGAAGAGTAACTTAAAAAGCATGAAGTTTGGGACCTTGGGAGGCTTGAGGGAAACTTGGTAGGACTAATTGGGAGGTAAAGAGACCATAAATCCATTGGGGAGGATTTGGAAATGAAATTAATGAGGGAAAGGCTTGGTATTTATAGGCGAAGTGAGGGGAAAAAGCATTAATTGTCAAGGGACACCTCATCAGTGGTATTGGAAAAACCATGGGTTTGCCCATGGTATTTGCCCATGGTATTGGCCACTTGGGACACCTCATAACTTATCTTACTATTAATAATTAGAACATAATTATTGCATAATTATTATATCCTTAATGATATCATTAAACACCTGAAACTCAAAAATGTATTTTCACTATTCACTGAAAATCCAACTTTCTCAGAAAAATCCCAAAATTTCACCTTAACCAAATATTGATGCTCTGATTTCAAAAATGAATTCAATTTTATGAAAATAATTTTATTAATAATTTTAATTTAATTTTTAAATAAAAACACTATTCACTGAAAATTCAACTGTTTCAGAAAAATCCCAAAAATTCACCTTAACCAAATACCAATGCTCTGATTTCAAAAATGAACTCCATTTTAGGAAAATAATTTTCTAAATAATTTTAATTTAATTTTTTAAATAAAAAAAACTATTCACCCAAAAAAACTAATACTAAACCAATAATTTATGAAATAGTTATTTACCTATTTTATTGAATCACAATACTTAATCAAGGTGTCTAAATTGTATTAATACTTTCTTATGTAAAGTTACATAATCCATTTGGTCACATTACTAATCATAAGCATAAAATTACTATTCATAATTTACTATTCATCAAAAATTATGTTGATCTTATTGGACTCTAAATTTCTTACTGAAAAAAACTGTAGAATTCCATTTTTTGAAAATCATTATAAATTATTAATTATTTAAGGTTTACATAAATATTTTTAAAATATCATTTTTCTAAAATTCATCAATAATATGCATTCTATATTTATCCGAAGATTTGAAAATTCACAAGCTTCATCATAAGAAGAAATCATAATTTTTATTTAAATCAAAGGATTACCTAAGGAAGTTACGTTCTTGTTACATAACCCCTTATAACACTAGCATAGGACCAAAGAGTAAGGTGTGCTAGTGTGATAGAATCTTGGGGCAGCTTGGCCAACATTTCCCAAGTAGTGATTTCTATCAGCTTGAACTTCTCGTGAAAGTGATTTCGTTCCAGCTTCACATGATGAAGTTCGGCTTGGGTTTGGTCTAGAGCAAAGCCCAAAGGTGCTACCTCCTTCCCAAGTTCTGTCAGATGGGCTTCAATCGACCCGAGACTACTGGATGGGGACATCAAATCTTCTTTCTATATTAATTAATCAAGATTACTTGTATTTAGACAATAACCACAACATTTAGTTTCCAACAGTCTTATTTTAATTATACTCATTTTATTAAATGAAATAGTTTTGTTGAGTATAAAATAAAATAACACACAATGTTAGGAAACAAAATTTATTCAAAATTTTGAGTCATTACAATGGAAGTCTATAACATAATCCTGGGTATGGATTTGATAAAAATGTTCGAATATCACATCGACTATTATACCTGAAGGGTTAGTTTTACAATTGAGGATGGCATAGAACATTTATTTAGAGTAGACCATATTGTAACAACCTATGTATTAGGATTTTTGGCACTAATTGTTGGAACTATGTCATACCATTTGGAAGCTATGACCTTAGAATCAATTGATGAGATCATGAATATAAGTTTTCTAGAAATTTTTGATCAGTTTCTATTTGTTTTTATTGATAATTTCTCAGGGTTTATACCCACAATAAAAGTGGAGTTTATGATTGACCTCCTACTAAGGATCGATACTATTTCCCTTCTGTCTTATCATATGAAACCAACATAATTAAAGGAATTGTATGTCCAGTTGGAATAGTTGTAAAGAAAAGGGTTCATTTGGCCTAGTACATCTTTATGGGATTCACCAAATTATTTTTATGAAAAAGGTGAAATGAACTCTAAAGATATATTATCATAAGCTTTTCCAAGTTATGATAAAGAATCAATATCCAATTACACACATTGTTGATATATTTAATCAATTTATGGGAGACCAATATTTTTCCAAAATTTTCATTCCATTAAGATATCACAAATTATAGGTTTGGAAGGAGGATATCCCAAAATAGTGTTTAGGAGTAGATATGGCCATTATTAGTAAGTTGTTTTTTCTTTTAAGTCATATAAATGAACCAAAAATATTTTTGGAATTGATGAATTGGATATTTCAAAAGGTATATAGATTATTTTTTCATAGTTCTTATGGATGAAATATTGGTTAGTTAAAGGATGAAGGCTGAGAATGTAAAACACCTGGAAACAATGTTGGGAGTTTTACAGGAACATCACTTGTATGAAAAAATTTCAAAGTGTAATTTTTGGATACAATGGGTATGTTTTCTTGGACATGTAATCTTAAAAATATGTTTTTCCTTGGATCTATAAAAGATAGAGGCTATGATATCTTGGCCACCAAAAAAGAATTTTTTTGAAATACAAATCATTCTTTTCATATATGGTTACTATCAATGCTTATTTTATAACTTTTAATAATTGTATTCACTAATTAAATCTTTGATAAGGAAATTTGTTCCATTTAAATAGATTGATGAATGTTATAAGTCTTTTTTAAAGCTTAAATTATGTCTTACAATAGCATCGATCATGATATTGCTAGAATCTAGGAAAGGGTACATGGTATATTGTGATGCTTTGAGATTGGGGTTGGGATGTTTTCTCATTAAGATAGATCTTGTTGTCTATTATTGCTCAATGTAGTTACAATTTCATGAGAAGAAATAACAAAAAAAAGATTTAGAATTAACTACTATAGTCCATGCCTTGAATACATTATGTCATTTTCTCTTTAGTGAGAAATTTATAGTATTTTAGGATCATACAATTTTGAATTTTTTTTTCTCATAATGATATTTGAATATAAGATAAAGAATATTGTTGAAGTATCTTCAAATATTTTAGTTTGACCTAATGTATACACCAGGTAAAGAAAATTTTATAGAGGATGAATTGAGAAGAAAGTCATATAGTCAGTTGGCCAAAGAAGCTTCATATTAGTGGTAGTAGATGTCGGTGATAACTGACATGAACATGGATTGTTAATACCTTGGTAGCGTTGTAGTTTTATTTGTAATTTTGTTTTTATCTAATTTTTTTGTGATGTTTAAAGAGGAACAAACATCTAATTCTGAATGTGTTTCTATGAGATCAAAACTCAATGGCATAGAGACTATTGAGGGATGGAATCATGATAAAGGATTAGTGTTGTGTTTTCAAGATTGGATGGTTCTACTTATGGATTTTTAGGAAACAATTCTTCATTATTACCACTATTTTTTATGGGATATTCATCCTAGAATAAAAAATTATGTATAAAGAACTAAAAGTACAATTTTGGCAGGTTGGAATGAAAGGAAAAGTGGATGAGTTTGTTATGGGATGCATCACCTATCATCAGGTTAAGGAAGAGATCCAATGTCCAATAGGTATATTGAAATAATTACAAATCCCTACATGGAAATGGGAGTAGATAACTATGGATTTTGTGATGGGTCTCCCAAGGATGGTTCAGATATATGATTCCATATGGGTGATAGTTGACTGGTCCCCAAATTAAGAACATTATATTCATATTCATGAATATCATATGGTGGAGGAATTATCTAAAATATATATCTAATAAGTGGTAAAGAGGAATGGAATGATGGTTTTGATTTTATCAAACTGAGATATGAGGTTTAAGTATCATTTCTGGGAATCATTATAGAATTTCTTTGGGTCTCAGTTTACTATGATCACAATGTATCATCCTCAGATTAATAGACCATCTAAAAAGAAAATGAAAATCTTAGAAGATATGATTATGGATTGTATATTGGATTTTAGTGGATCCTGGGAGAACATACCATTAGTGGAGTTCTCATATAAAAACAGTTACCAGGACTCGATACATATTGATCCATTTGAAGCATTGTATGGGTGTACTTGTAGTACTCTATTATTTTAGGTGGAAACAGGTGATACTTCACTGGTTAGACCAAGCCTTTTGTAAGAGACAAACAATAAGATTTCATTGATCAATAATAGGATGGAGACAACTCAGAGTCATCATAAAGCAGATGTAGATCATCACCAATGACCATTTTCATTCTAGGTGAGTGATAATGTTTTCTCTAGAATCTCCTCAAGTATTAGGAATATTTGTTATGGGAATCATAGAAAGCTATGTCCTTGAAATATAGGCCCCTTTGAGATACTTGAATAGGCTGGATATCTTTCATATCAGTTGTCTTTTCCACCACGGTTCAATTTAGTGTATAAATTCTTCATGTATATCAGTTGAAAAAATATCAACATGATCATGACCATGTGATTTGATGGGATCATTTTGACCTAGATATGGATTCTACATTGGTTCATGTGCCAGTATGGATTTCGGATAGGAAAGAGAAAGCTTGTATTGGAAAATCATCATTCTAGTGCAGGTTTAAGGGAAAATGGTCGGATTTTGGATGAAACCTGGGCGTGGGAGACGGAAATGGTCAAGAAATGGACCAAAATATTTCAATACAATAGTGATTTTCTACTTTCTAGAGACATAGAGACTAAATGTGGGGAGAATGTAGAAACCCCCCAGTTTTAGGTAATTAACACTTTATTTATGTATTTTAAGTATATAAAGTAATTAGGTTATGTTTGGTAAGTCTTGGAAGAGTTTTGGGATGTTTTTAGGGATTTATATAGGTGAAAAAGTTTAGAATGGTTAGTGTAACCCATGCAATACCTCCAAGAAACAATGAAAGTGGAAACAAAGGTCATTGGGAAGGTGCAATGTTTGCGCACAGTTTGGAAAAACCATACAACCACCCAAGTGAAACCATGAAAAGTGGAACAGAGGGGATGTATAATATTTTCAAATGGTTTATCTATCTATGTGAGCTAACCATGTGATAAGTTTTAGGAGTTAGTGGATGACATATAGTTTTTTCACAGTTTTTATAACTATGCACCTAAACCATGTAATGTTAAAAACAAGACCTGATTTTTATGTATCTAATTTAGGTTTTCTACTTAATGTCTTGTTTTAACCTTTTATGAAATAAATCAAAAACCCCTCCCTCTGAAGGCTAGAGAGTCCATTCCCTTCAATTTGTGAGTGATCCTTTGTTGAATCTTGATGCGTTGGAGGTTGTATTCCTTGGTAGTGACCATTCTTAGTTTTTTCCTTAGTTTTATTTGTATTCACTCTCTCAGATTCATTTATCTAATATATTGGGGATAGATCCATGGTTTTTTACTCCAATCATGATTACATATGGTTGTGTTTATGGTAGGGAAGAATCTCTAAGTATATTTTTTGTAGTTTCAAATCAGTTTATTAAAGTTTTAGTATTGTTATTCATTTTTTCTTAAGTTGCAAGGTAGGTGGATTCAATCTCTACACGTCTTGATTATAAATTGAAGGATTTATTTAAAATTGATTGATTTTCTTGGTTTGAATTGTGAAATTTATGTGCAATGGTTTTTTAAAACCCTCTTTAGTGATTTACTGTGAAATTATGGAAATTGGTTATTGTGGAAAGTGAAAATGGTTACATGGTTTTTAAAATGCTGATTTTAAAATGGTTGTTTGGTTTTGATGAATATAAAACTAGTTGGAAACTGTTTTTAATAAAATTATTGTTTAATTGAAATGGTTTTTCATAATGTTTTTGGCATGGATTTTGGCATAACAATTGGGCGTGCGTTAAATGGGATGGATAATGGTCGTGAAGTACCACCATCAAAGGGATGGAGTATGGAAAAGAAGTTCCAACATCAATGGTAACACCAAACTTTTGTGTGTGTATTTGGTTTTGTGTTTTCATATTAAATACGTTATGCTAAATGGAATTTATAAATGGTTCTAAAATATTGTTTTGTTTCTTTCTATGGAAAACTATTTTTCTTAGAACTGGATTTGGTTTTATTATAAACTATTTAAATGCTGTAAAATTATTTTATATAAATTTTTTATATAAATTTTATAACTTGTTAAATACCAATGGTGTGAGTATGAATTTAATTTAGGGAAAAACTATTTAGTTTTATACTCAAAACCTTCTTGGGAACTTTGGGGTGTTTGCACATATTTTTTATCGAGACACAGGTAAAGTAAATGTATCTTATTTATTTAGTGATTTTGGGTGATACCTTGGGAATAAATTATGGAGTTATAAAATAGATCATGTTGGTAGATGTGGATTTTATTTATTTAGTTTCCTTTGAGTTATTGGTTTTAGTTTCCACTTTGTACTCTAATATTTTTTCATTTTTTAGTCTGGATTTGTTGACATTGAGTTTTAATGAGTTATATTATGTTGTACCCATACATCATTCAGTGGCTATTTAGTTATAGTTATCTTGGTATGGTTGTCTTATTTTTGAATAAAAAATCATCCCCCAACTTTTATATAATCCCTTGGTATTTATTTCTAGCCTTTGGTGTCATGGGGATGTCACCTAAGGCCTAGTAGAACTTCTGCCTCATTCTAAGCCAATGGTTGAGGGGTGGGATGTTACAAAGAAAGTAAATAAAGGTAACTAATCATCCACACATTAAAGGAGTATATCACACATGGACCTATTTTATTTGGTTAATTGAATCTGAATTGATGACCTGTAAAGTTCAAGGTTTTATGGTGGTTTTTGGAACATTTTTTTTAACTATACATTCGAATTACAATGTTGGAGACTTATTTAAGGAATATCCAAAGGCTTGTTTTAAATAATATGAAATAAAAATTCAAATTATATTTGAATTTTAAATTTCAAATTCTAATTAATATTTCAAAAAGAATAATCTATTGTGTATATTCTAAAGTGTAGAAAATTATATATAGTAAAACATAGTGAAGAGAGGGAGATTCATGGTCTGAGAGGTGAAGAAGGAAAACAACAAAAAATTCCTTGTTGAACATTTTAATTGGGAGAGATTTTATTATTACTAATTGAATAATTACACTAAAGATAATTTCAATACTGGAATTAAATCTTGAGCACTGTTCATATCTATAAAATAGAAGAAAGTAAATAATTCCTATATTGGAATTATTATATAGTGTGTCATTGTTATATAAATATTTTCTAAATATAAATGGATCGACAGTTCTCACAAGGATTTTATTATATTAGGAAGAAAAATTGGAGGAAACACTTGGTTTCCACTAAAGCATTTCATCTGGAATTTATGAGGTAGAATTCAAGTATTCATCTTGGGTTTAACATTATATTATTAAATTGATAAGAAAATATATAGTTATATAAAATAATTTCTTTTATAGTAGTGTGCAATGGAGTAGAAAGGGATTGAACATTAAGGAACGATGAGATATCCCTAAACCATTCTATTGGATGTGAGATTTGGGAGGCTTTGAACTTATCACTAGATTTTCACTGTCAGCGAGACTTGGTCAGGAGTGAAATTAACAAAACCTTTTATACAGAAAATATTGAGTTATAATTGATTTTGGTATACCAGCACAATGATGAGTGTATTCTCCTTATATTTAGACCAATATAGGTGAACAAAGTAAAATATGTTTGGTTATGTATTTTTTATTCTGGATGTGTACATAATGGTTTATATGGATATGTTTGGGGAAGAAATTGGTTGAATAAGTATTAATTATAACAAGAGAAAAATATTCAAAATAAAGAAACTAAGTAGAAAATATTAATTCTACTAAAACCCTGATTTAACCCCCCCTCTCAGGGTATCCCTAGTTTCTACATGTGGTATAAAATCTAATATGTTCTATTATGGATTAAACCTATTTTTTTGGATTAATAAGATTTCATATCTGAGCCAAAATTCTATTTTGATTTTTGAAGTTAAATATTAAATTCATGTCATCAATTTATAGTGGATTTTATTTATCAATATGTTAAATAACCATAGGGGGGTTTTGATCTTAATATCGGGATTGAGTGTTCTTTTGAAGAATTATATATTGAAATAATGAAGAAATAGAATATTGGATTACTATTGAAATATTTCTATGATTACATTGAACAACTTGACATTGAATTGGACCTACTTAAAAATGTTTTTAAAGATCATAATGTAATTCATTATGTGTCAAAATAAGATATTGATTTGAATAGAAATTCTAAATAACTATCCCATTTTATTTGGATTATGAGTGTTTCTATTGAAGAATGAAATGAGATAATTGTACCTCTTATGGAATAATGTATTGTGTGTAAAAATAATACTTTTAGGATCCCTTAGTCGATGATTTCTTTAAATGTAATTTTTTTGGGGATTTAGAAATAAATATGAGTTACATATGTTTGATGATAGTACTAATGAAGAATATTTTCCCAAAGTTTCAATAACTATAGTGAGGTAGAGATTCAGAAAAATATTGAATCTCCGAAGAAACTATTGATACAATCTGATAATGATATATAAAATAATTTTAGTATATAATTGAGAAATAGGTTCAAGGAATATGATTCATTGATCAGTTAATGGATGATAATCTTGGATCTATAGATAAATAATCAATCAATACTGTTGAATAAAATTTAAAATAAATAGAAGGATTGTTAAAATTAAGAATAACTATCAATAATACACAATTTAATGTAAAAGTAAAATGATATAAATAACCTGAAATTTATTTAGTATATTTAAAAGAAGGAAATGATAAAATAAGTGAGGATTCTTAAAAAGGAATATGAAGATAAAGTAAAATATTTTTTTGAATAAAGTGACCATCTTAGCTTGAGGTGTATTAATATATAATTAAGGATAAAAATTATTAAAGACATAAAAATAATAAAAAATAAAACTTATAATGGATTTTCAAAGTTATCATGAAACCCTATAGAGTATCCTGAAGCACAAAGAACAACTATTATAGAAAAATCACATATGAGGTATGTTTCATCGTAAACTAAGGAAATCATGAAACCTATAATAAAATTAAAAATTGGAGAAAATTAGTTTACTAAAAAATCAATGATGTTTTTAGAAAATAATGATAGTTCTTGAATTAAATAAGAGGATTAAAAGAGATAAATATGACCATTTATGTTATTATTATGGGATTTATGGTTAAACATTAATTTTTTATAGAGATTCTGTTGATTTGATTTCTGAATATGAATGTAATAAAATATTTTTTTTCATTACATAAGAAATAAATTATGATTCATATGATTTTTATTATTATCCATATCTTAGTGGTGTATGTGGTTTGAGTAGAAAATATAATTTATAAATAATGGTTACTACCAAGAAAAACAATCCAAACTATACTTTTGTAGGTACTTTTAATACTGTGATAATAAGGAAACCTGATGAGTACGTATTGAATGGATATTTTGGGATGTAATTCATGGATGAGAAGAAGAATAAATAATTATCAAAGCAAAATATGTTACATATTCAGTTATAAATTTCATATTTAAAGGCATTTTAATATGAGAATACTAGAAAGTATGATGGGGAAGATCATTCCGCTTTCAACTAATGGAAATAGAGTTGGTAATGAAATAAATTCTGTTACATTAAATAACAGATTCATGTACATGAAGGAATGTTAGACAACCCATAAAGGGGATATGTGTGATACATCAAGGGTTATTATGATACAACAAATTTCAAGGAAGGAAAAGAATACATTATTGAAATCTAAAAAGAAATATGAATCTATCCCCATTGCTAGTAATTAAAATGTAAAGAGTAATACATATTCTGAAAATGATAAGAAAATGATAAGATGAAACTTATAGCATCGGTGGTGGATTACTTGTTATGAATACGAACTAAGATTTAATGAGTGGAATAATTAAAAATATTATCTAATAGGGAATTTATTTGAAGAAAATAGTGTAGAAGAATGATTAAGCATGAAATCATAAGGAAAATTTCATCAATGTTGTTACCAAAATAAACACCACTAAGAAGTTTTACAAGAATATGAAAGTTTTAATAGTGATATAAAAAAGGATTAAAATTTCACAAGTTAGTTAATTCACACAAAGGAGATTAATACCAAGAAATTTAAGAAAATCAATTTATATCCAATGACCTAGAGGGAATCTTAAACTGGTGGTGTTATCCTGATAAAAACATAGAAGCAGTTTCAAATTAAAGGGTTGGATCAAAATAACCAACCACATTCCTATACCTAGGGATGTTAGAGGAACCCATATCCCCAGGAACTATATTTTTATACCTGATGATCGAGGAGATAATAAATTAATGGGGATATATGATATATGAGGTATATTCATTATGTGTGCATTGATGAAGAGGAATACACACATTGTGTGCATTGAAAATTAGTAATAATTCTACAAGTCATGTTGGATATAGAAAGAAGAAATATATTTCATTAAATATTGGCATCAATGGTGTCTAATTCAATGGTTAAAATACCAATTAGATTGAAAAAGTGAAAGAAAAAACTTTGTAAATTTTGATATTCCTATAGAAATAATGAAATTTAATTGGTTTCAATGAAAAATATGATCTCAAAGTGTTATTAATAAGTAAAATTAGATTGATCAATGTTGAATCTATTTACACATGCTTAAATGAAGAATAATAGATGGTATAGATCTTGTTATTAGTAAAATAGGTTTCCATAACCATATATTAATTTTCCAAATTGTATCTATCCATTTATATAATTTTATTAATGGTATAATTCCATATCAAGTGGTGGTAGTCTTTGATGAATATTATGAAAATACCATTAGAGAAACATAGATATTCATGAAGTAATACTTGGTCTATTTATTTTTTGACTAACAATGTTGTATCATTGGATTTCCTTTCAGGATACTAATTTTTTTTTGATAAAATATTCAGCAAGTTATTTCCATATGTTGGAGATTATTTCATTTGTTGGTGTTAAGAGATGATTAAATGTTGGGAAATATACTCTGAGGAATCAAAGGTTTACTAGTATCTTCTGAGAATATAAAATACATATGAAGAAAATGAAGATAATGAACATCAAGAGATAAATCAAGTTTATCAAAAAATATTTGGTATTAATTAGTTCAACATGGGGTATGTCTCACACATTGTGATTTACTATTTATTCACTAAAAGGAATTGTGTTAATCTATTTCAGATCATAGGTAGTTTATTTTTAAATAAATTAAATTTATTAAGCTGTATGAGTTTATGGAAATAAATAAGTGTCATGGTAATCATTTATGTTTTTAAAAAATAATCATTTTTTCTTACACTGATTTCTCACTTAGTAGACTTACAAGATTTGTTGATAGCTCGTTTATAAGAGGAAAATTCTGTAAAGACACATAAATTTCAAGGGAATTTTTTTTCTTAATTTTCTTTGGATTCTACGAGTACGCAGTTTCTGACAACACCTGATTCCGAGGCCCGGTGTGCCCAGAATCTTTTTCCGATGTTTAGCTCGGGTATGTTCAGTGAACGAATGAGCGGGTTTTCCTAACTTTTGAACCGGTGCTCAGAATCGAAATCCGAGGGCACCGATGAAACCGCAACACCAGTAATTTCTTAGGAACACCATTTCTAGAGTTGTGTTTACTTGGGTGTGGTTTTTAAAAAAATGGGTTAACCAAAGAATGAAATAAAAATTTGTGCTACAATTTTTATTTCTATTCTAAGCAGTTATAACCTATGCAGCGGAAGCGTGGTGGGACCCACAAAATCCTAACTTAATTTGGTAGGATAATTGAGAGGTGAGGCCCACACAATCCCCACCCCTTAAAATCCCTTAAAACCTCCCTCAAGATTTTAATTTTGTAACACACCCGCACCCCCCTTTTAATGACATGTCAACTCACGCAATTAATTGAAATATTAAATAGTCTTCAATTAATTTAATTAATTGAATGAGATCTTTGAATTTCAAATTAATGATGGCTTGTGTGTGTGTAAATAAAATAAGACAACGTATTATTTTATCGGGAGTGATTGGATGTGTGGAGGAGAGAACTCTTGAAGATTTTTTACTTCCTTCTTGAAGAACTGGAAGAACACCAAAGCTTCAACGAAGACTGTCATCTCATCTTTGCATCATCTTCCCACGTCGAAGGAAGAGAGACGCCGCATCCTTCATCGGGCGAACACTGATGATGCTTATGGAGCCTCGTTCTGCAACGCTGTCTTCCGCGATGTCTTTTTCCCGCAACGAACCTCGATCAACGACTTCATCGAGGTAGGGGTTGTTTTGAAAATGATAATGCACACATCTTTGTTTTCCCCCAAGACATGAATGCGGACCAACAACTTAACAAGTTGATCCCCATGACACGCCACAAGGAGAAACAACCGTGCCTGAAGCAGCAGCAGTAGGCGGCCGGATCCCGTGGCCGCGTGGGATCCGGAGGAGGAGGAAGTGGTGCTTGCCGCGTCCGTGGGGCGCAAAAGGGGGGAAACGGTCCCCCCTGCTCGGAAGCGGGCCGAGCCAGCGCACCCCCCCTGGATGGGCCGGGGCGGGTCGCGCGGACTGGGTCGGGCTGCGCCCATCCGGGCCAGACCCGGACCTGGGTCGGGTCGACCTGGTTCGGACCGACCCATGGGGGGTTGGGCCGGGCTGGGCCGAGCCCAGACCCCCCTTTTCGGACTATTTTCAGTCATTTTCCCATATATTGGGTTTCGTACCTCCAATCGATGCACCGTAAGTTGCGTTGGGATCCTTGGATCGAGACAGTCGTTTAGGTATATTACACTCAATTTTTCGGAGAACTTTGGGTATGGGCGGGTTGGTTCGAACACGAAACCATCCGGGCCCACGAAGCGGAAACAAATATAACTTGAGCTCCAGACGTCTGATTGACGTGCCGTAGACTTTGTTGGATTCATATTAGTGAGACAGACCTTTTGGATTACTCCGATTGAGGTTTGTACCCAGTTGGAGTATGGTCATGTTGCTTTTGAGTTAAAAACCAACCGGGCCCCTCAGACGAAAAAGCCAATAACTCTCAGACCGGGCATCCGATTGACGCACCGTCTGTCGTGTTGAGTTCCTATCGACGAGACAGAACTTTGGGGTACATCAACTCTTAACTTTGTGTCAGTTGATGTATCAACCCCTTGGCTCATGGAGCGGACCCTCCTGGAATCGAGCATGCTGTGTGCGGGAACCCTAGAGCTGGCTGCGACTACGACGACGATGACGACTGCACTGAAATTCTCTGTGGGTTCGACAGTGAAGACTTTCGTACTGGAATCCTCCATGGGTTCGACGAAGATGAAAACCATACTAGAATCATCCGTGGGTTTGACGGTGAATACTTTCATACTGGAATCCTCTGTGGGTTCGACGACGATGAAAACCGTACTGGAATCCTCCGTGGGTTCGACGGTGATGACCTTCGTACTGGAATCCTACGTGGGTTCGATGACGATGAAAACCGTACTGGAATCCTCTGTGGGTTCGGCGGTGACGACTAATGTACTTGTATCCTTCATGGGTCTGACACTATTGACCTCTGTTTTAGTATCCTACGTGGGTCCGATAGCTTAGCTGGTCTAGTATCCAACATGGGACCCAGCTAGATGAATCAGTAACTACATCTGATCATCCCCTTTTTTCTTTACAAATGATGTATACCTGTGTGATCTGAGTCTTGACTTCCAATCATTATCTTCGATATGATTGAATTGTTTCCTACGTGGATTGGTTGTGATTTCCTTTGTGGATTGGGTTGTGCTTTTCTATGTGGATTGAGTTGTGCTTTTCTATGTGGATTGAGTTGTGCTTTCCTTTTTGGATTGGGTTGTACTATCCTGTGTGGACTAGATTGTACTTGAGCTCTTGAGTTGGAGCTGATCTGGATTTAATGACTTAGGTATATGTATGGGCATATACTTAAGTAGTGTTGGGTGATACTTCGTTATTGTATATTTTTCTTGTGGTGTATCGGGAGACCTTCGGGGGTCTCGGGGTCCTTACTGAGTATCGTATACTCACCCCTGCACGGGCTTCGCCCACACTACGTTGTGTTGGATGCAGACGGCGAACATCACTGATCGAGGTTGAGGCTTGTAGAGCTAAACGGTACCCAGAGGTGGATGTGATGACGAGAGGGTACCTGAAGGTAGACTTCACGACGAGACGATACTCGGAGGTGGACGTGATGAAGAGAGGGTACCCCGAGGTGGACTCCACGATGAGATGGTACCCGGAGCTAACAGACGGACGTAGAGAGCTAAGGTAGCCATATGTACCTACCCTTCAGGTAGGGACTCCGGAGGACGATCCAGGAGCAGCTCAACACCTTCCTGCTATTTTGTCTTTTTCTTGTACTTTACTGTTGGGCTTGTATTTTTGTCCCCCTTTGTACTTTCAGCACACTTGTTATATTAATTTACTTAGTGTTTGCTTCCGCTTGTACTCTGGTTGTGTGTGTGTTTACATTTCATAAAGGCAATGCCTTACCAGTTATAGGGATTTATGCATTTTGTGCTAGTCACCAGCCCCTAGCCTATGAGAGGAGGGCTTGGGGTAGTCACGACACGGGTCCCGAGGACGGGTCGTGACAAATTGGGATCAGAGTAGTTCAGTTCTACCGCAGAACTCAGGAATCTGATCTTTTTTCCATGTGAAGTAATAGTGTTATGGGTATTGAGTGTGGTTATCAGTCCAGGGAGTCCAGTGTTGGTGCGGCGGCCGACGTATCCGTACACCAGGACCCTGACTTCTGATTTCCAACTCGGTGGACGAAAACACTGATTGCATGTGTGTTTCAAAAGTTTTCTTTGTGATTACTTTGTGTTAGGTCACCAAGTATACAGTTTTGATCGTGGCACACCTATTTCTTTTCAGGATGGCCCCACGATGGCAGCTAGCTAGGGTTCAGAGCTTTGTACGAGACGACAGCCCACCGAGTGACGAGGGCTCGGTGCAGGGCCCTTTTTCAGTGGAGGCACCGGTGGTACCTCTACCTGCCGAGCCACCGATGCCACCAGCCCCAGCCGCTGAGAGTGCACATCGCCTTAGTGCAATTCATGAGTTCATGTGTCAGAGACCGCCCAGGTTCCATGGGGATACGGACCCTCAGGTAGCCGAGGATTGGATGGAGGCTGTTGTTTGAGTTTTCAGGTTAGTGGGGACACCATCTGACCTCATGGTGATCCTTGCAGCGAGTCTCCTGCACGCAGAAGCAGGAAAATGGTGGAGCCTGATGCTCCAGGTGAATGATGAAGCATCACTCCTTTGAACAGAATTTGAGAGCCTCTTCCACTCGAAGTTCATCTCAGCCACCCTCTGTGTGGTGTGCATTCAGGAGTTACTACAGCTGCTGTAGGGCAGCATGACCGTGGCCTAGTACTCGGTGAGGTTTACTGATCTATCACGCTACTCCACAGATATGGTACGATACCCGTTCTTCAGGGCTCGGACCTTCGAGCAGGGAATGAGGCATGAGATCATGGATTCGATGATCTCCCTCAACATTCTGACACAGGAAGGGGTGTTGGCGAGAGCCCTGCTAGTAAAGAGTTTTCTCACCGAGCAGTCATCAGCGGCGGGACCCTCCGCAGGACGACCCGTAGTGGAGTCTTCTGCAGCTGGAAGTAGACAGGTGACGTAGAGTTCCAAGCAGGACAGACCATCAGATGGGAAATATCAGGATATAGATTCGGTTGTGCGGGGCACACGAAGGAGAGCCAGCTACATGAGGATCAGGCTGTGCTACGCATGCGTTGGGTAGGGTCACATGGCTCGAGACTACCCGACTCGTCCTGAAGATGAACAACAGGCAATAGAGGGACCTCCCACGGAGAGGTTCGACCATGGCGGTCCACAGGAAGTAGGCAGACGAGGCAGAGGAGCTGGCCGAGCAACTGGTGGTGGGCGACGCTTTGAGGCCCCACCACCACCACCACCAAGAAGACCACCCCGACCACAAGGAACAGGTGGACAGGGGAGAGCTCAGCTTCAGGCAGCTGAGGATTACGACCATGGAGGTCCGGGAGCTGATGGACAGGAGTGGAACTAGCTCAAGACTTGGTGACTTTTGTTCATGTTTCTTCTAGCTTTTTTTTATGTTATGTGTCTTTGTACCGTGAGCTGCAGTAATAAAAGACACTTGTTCTTGTGACGTTTTTTCCCTGTCCTTTTTATGTAGTTGATACTAAGAGGTTCTGGTTTAAAACTGTTGACTTGACCCTCACTTTTTAGATACCTACTGGTGGAGACCCAGTGACCACACATTGATGCCGACAATGTGACTCAAACCTTGGAGGCGAGAGTAACAGTTGTATCTCTTGGTAGTAGCATCGAGGCCTTACGATGTCATCCTTGGTATGCATTAGTATCATCCATGTTTGTATTGACTGTATTAGGCAAAGAACGTGGTTCATCCAAGGGATGAGACCATATTTCTCTTATCGGCAAAAAAAGAAATCTTAGCAACTCTTGTAGGACTAGAGAAGGTACAAGTCATCCAGGAGAAGATGAGGATAGCTTAGAGCTGACATAAGTCTTTTTCCAATAGGAGGCGGAGACCACTAGAGTTCGAGGATAGTGACCACGTTTCTTACAGGTCTCACCTTGATGCGGTTTATGAAGATTTGGCCGGGGCAAAAAGTTATCTCCGTGCTTCATCGGACCATTCGAGGTTCTCAGCAGGATAAGCGAGGTGGCTTATCGCCTGGCTCTACCACCTCAGTTGCACCGGGTGCATGACGCCTTCCATGTATCTCAACTGAGTAGATACGTGCATGACCCAACACATATCTTCGACCATGGGGAGCTAGACTTTGATGATGGGGCGACTTTTGCGGAGGTCCCGGTGGAGATCGAGGATCGACAGCAGCGAGTCCTACATGGGTGGTCGATTCCTCTAGTGCGTATCAGATGGCAGCACGGGAACCTCCAGGAGAGCACTTGGGAGCGGGATGCTCAGATGCGTGCTTAGTACCCTTTTGTTTCCCTAGTTTGAGATGTATCTTTACGGGGATGTAAAGCCCTGAGGTGGGAGTAATGTAAAGACCCGTAAATTTCAAGGGAATTTTTTTTCTTAATTTTCTTTGGAATTCTACGAGTATGCATTTTCTGACAGCACCTGATTCCGAGGCCCGATGTGCCCGGACTCATTTTCCAAAGTTTAGCTCGGGTTCGTTCAGTGAAAGAACGAGCGGGTTTTCCTAACTTTTGAACCGGTGCTCGGAATCGAAATCTAAGGGCACCGATGAAACAACAACACTGGTAATTGCTTAGGAACACCATTTCTGGAGTTGTGTTTTCTTGGGTTTGGTTTTTAAATAAATGGTTTAACCGAAGAATGAAATAAAAATTTGTGCTACAATTTTTATTTCTATTCTAAGTAGTTATAACCTACGCAGTGGAAGTGTGGTGGGACCCACAAAATCCTAACATCATTTGGTAGGATAATTGAGAGGTGGGGCCCACACGAGGCCCACCCCTTCAAATCCCTTAAAACCTCCCTTGTGATTTTAATTTTGTAACACACCCGCACCCCCCTTTTTAATGACATGTCAACTCACGCAATTAATTGGAATATTAAATAATCTTCAATTAATTTAATTAATTGAACAAGATCTTCTAATTTCAAATTAATGATGGCTTGTGTGTGTGTAAATAAAATAATACGACATCTTATTTTATCGGGAGTGATTGGTTGTGTGGAGGAGAGAACTCTTGAAGATTTTCTTCTTCCTTCTTGAAGAACGCGAAGAACACCGAAGCTTCAACGAAGAACACCATATCATATTTGCATCTTCTCCCCGCGTTGAAGGAAGCGAGATGACACATCCTTCATCAGGACAACACCGATGATGCTTACGGAGCCTCATTCTGTGACACCATCCTCCGCGATGTCTTTTTCCCGCGACGAACCTCGATCGACGACTTTATCGAGGTAGGGGTTGTTTTGAAAATGATAATACACCCATGTTTGTTTTCCTCCAAGACATGAATGCGGACCAATTACTTAACAAGTTGATCCACGTATTATTATTGTGGGTTGGGATTTATCATTTTCCGGGAATTTCTTGGAGTTGTTTCAAACCACTAATGCGGTGAGTGCGGACCAACGAACAAGTCCGGACCCACCGTTTTTCTATTCTTCATGCACGGAGCATTTGGCAATGAAGAATCGGGACCATAATGAAGATTGGAGGAATTAGCAGTAAAGTACAAGTCACGGGATAGCCGTAGGCACATACAGAGGCTGCCGGCACTGGCCGACCCTCAGGAGGCGGCAGCGCCCGACACGCCGCCAGGAGTAACCGCCGCGGCTGAAGCCGCGACGGCAGGCGGCCAGATCCCGCGGCCGCGCAGGATCCGTAGGAGGAGGGCGTGATGCCTGATGCGTCCATAGGGCGCAAAAGGGGGGAAATGGTCCCCCCTGATCGGCCGCTGGCCGAGCTAGCGCACCCCCCGGCCGGGCCGGGCTGGACCCGGACCGAGGTCGGGTCGACCCGGGCCCAGACCCCCCTTTTCAGACTATTTTCAGTCATTTGCCCATAACATGGGTTTTAGACCTCCGATCGACACACCGTCAGTTGTGTTGGGATACATGGATCGAGATGGTCGTTTAGATATTTTACACTCAAGGTTTCGGAGAACTTTGGGTATGGCTGGGTTGGTTCGAACAGGAAACCATCCGGGCCCTCGAAGCGGAAACAAATATAACTTGAGCTCCAGATGTCCGATTGACATGTCGTCTACTTTGTTGGATTCCTAATAGTGAGACAGACCTTTTGGATTAATTTTCTCAAGGTTTTGATGCAGTTGGTGTATGGTCCGGTTGTTTTTGACTTAAAAACGTACCAGGACCCTGGGACGAGAAAACCAATAACTCTCAGACCGGGCGTCCGATTAACGCGCCGTCTGTCGGGTTGAGTTCCTATCGACGAGAAGGAACATTGGGGTAGATAAAATCCGGACATTGTGTCAGTTTATGTATCAAAACCATTGGATCATGGAGCGGACCCTCCTGAAATTGAGAATGCTGTGTGCGGGAACCCTAGAGCTGGCTGCGACTGCGACGACGATGACGACTGCACTGAAATGCTCTGTGGGTTCGACGGTGAAGAATTTCGTACTAGAATCCTCCATGGGTTCGATGATGATGAAAACCATACTGGAATCCTCCGTGGGTTCGACGGTGAAGACTTTCTTACTAGAATCCTCCGTGGGTTCGACGACGATGACAACCATAATGGAATCCTCCGTGGGTTTGATGGTGATGACCTTCGTACTGGATTCCTACGTGGGTTCGACAAAGACGAAAACCATACTGGAATCCTTTTTGGGTTCTGTGGTGATGACTACTGTACTTGTATCTTTCTTGGGTCTGACAGTATTGACCTCTGTTGTAGTATCCTACGCGGGTCGGACAACTTAGCTGGTCTAGTATCCTACGTGGTTCCCAACTAGATGAATCAGTAACTACATCTGATCATCCCCTTTTTTATTTATAAATGATGTATACCTGTGTGAGCTGAGTCTTGACTTCTAATCATTATCTTCGATATGATTGACTTGTTTCCTACGTGGATTGGTTGTGCTTTCCTTTGTGGATTGGGTTGTGCTTTCCTATATGGATTGAGTTGTGCTTTCCTATGTGGATTGAGTTGTGCTTTCCTTTGTGGATTGGGTTGTACTATCCTGTGTGGAATGGATTGTACTTGAGATCGTGAGTTGGAGTTGATTTGGATTTAATGACATAGGTATATGTATGGGAATATACCTAAGTAGTGTTGGGTGATACTTCGTGATTGTATATTTTTCTTGTGGTGTATCCTTTGTGGATTCAGGGAGACCTTCAGGGGTCTCAGGATCCCTACTGAGTATCATATACTCACCCCTGCATGGGCTTCGCCCGCACTACATTGTGTTGGATGAAGATGGAGGACATCACTGATCGAGGTTGAGGCTTGTAGATCTAGACGGTACCCGGAGGTGGACGCGATGACGAGACGGTACCCGGAGGTGGACTTCACAATGAGACAGTACCTGGAGGTCGATGTGACAACGAGAGGGTACCCAGAGGTGGACTCCACGACGAGACGGTACACAGAGTTAACAAATGGACGTAGAGAGCTGAGGTGGACATCTGTACCTGCCCTTCAGGTAGGGACTCTGAAGGACGATCCAGGAGCATCTTGACACCTTCCTGCTATTTTGTCTTTTTCATGTACTTTACTGTTGGGCTTGTATTTCCAGCCCCCTTTATACTTTCAGCACAGTTGTTATGTTTCTTTACTTAGTGTTTTCTTCCGCTTGTACTATGGTTGTGTGTGTGTTTATGTTTAATAAAGGCAATGAATTCCCATTTATTGGGATTTACGCCTTTGGTGCTAGTCGCCAGCCCCTGGCCTATGGGAGGCGGGCTTAGGGTAGTCACGACACGGGTCCCGAGGACGGGTCGTGACAAATTCAATCAATATAATTTTTGAAGAATTAAATTATTATTAAAATCAAGTTGAAACTTGTTATAATTAATTATAATTGATATAATCTCAAGGTTTTAAATATATTCAATAAGTTTTTGAAAGAACCATATGTTTTTTGAAGTTAATGCAATTAAATGAAAATTTTAAATATTTAAATGGATCTTTGAAGTGAATATGAAGGGGAAACATAGTCTCTCTTATTTTTTAATTATTTAAGGTATTCTAAGTTTCTAATTTATTTTATAAATATATTTTAGTATACTGACAAAGGGGGAGTGAAAAATATGTTGATATGCTGGTGCCTTTCAAAAAGGTAAGGAAATAACCATTTTCATTTTATTAATAATGGGGAGAGAAGAATAAGTCTACAAAATCATTTTTTCTAGAGTATCTTAGATTAAAAAAGGAATATGGAGTAATTATCTCTATAATTTATTATTATTTTATTATATAGAAGTATTTTTAACAAAATCTAAAGGGTGTGATTGTTACAACAGAAAGGTTTTATGTTGTATTAGTTGAAAATAAAAAAGATGTTGTATAATGAGTTAAAAATAATTGTTGACCAAATGATGGATGGATATGTTGAATAAATGATGATAAACTTACCAAGTGACGCCTAAATATATCTTTATAAATCAATATATCAAGGAATTGTCTTTTGGATATTATGCATGAGGTTTTTTAAAGTTTGTGAAGTTTTTTGTTTTTTAATGTTTTAATATAGAGGTTGAATATTATAGTTTATTTTAAAAAAAATCAAAGTTTTATTTTTAACAAGAATAGAAGAGTAAATTTGGAATATGGAAGATTTGTATTCTCAACGAATGTTTAATAATATTAAAATTATCAAAGTAGATATGAAATTATATTTTTAAAATAGAGTTTGGTACTCCAATGATAGATGTTTGATGAAAAAAATATTTAAATTTTTTTAAGAAAATAAATAGATATTAATGATGATTAATATTATTATTAATGTATATTATGTCTTTGGAAAGAGTTAGAGATTATAAGGAATTATTGTGATTCAAGTTGAGATTAATGGAGGAGGTTTCAGAAATAGAATGAAAATAATAGATTATTCCATTACCTCATGCATCATCTAGTGAGGATATATTTCATAAGATTAATTTAAAATTTACTAAGAGTCATTCACATCATGATGATAGAGGACATGTTTTGAAGGAATTATGTGTAAGGTTGTTTATCTAGGTTCAAAATGTTTTTATCCTTTACTAAACATGGTGTTTCTAGTTACACACTACGAAACAAACATCACACTATAAAGGATTCTTGGGTGATTTTCAGTGATACAAGAAAGAGAATTCATGCCACAATATGTTTGGGCATGAAATAAATCTTTTCAAGTTATTTTTAAGTGGATCCATTAAAATAATTTTGAACTATGTAAATAGTTTCATCTTGCAATATGCCTAAATCTTATAATATGATTCGAAGGTTTTTTGTTGTGAACTAGTATTATGAAAAATCTATAGGGACATGAAAGAGAAAGATCATATTTATTTACTTAGGTAAATTGGCATGCACCACCAATACTCACACCACACTCTATCTTATCTATCAATATAAGTAAGTTAAAAATGGAAACCAACCATTAATATCATGAATGGGTATTTCCTGATACTATCTACGTTATTTTGAGAATTTGAGAAGAATTGATTATCTAGAAAACTCAATGAATTTTGGTAGTTTTTGTGACATCTGTTTACTATCCATTAAAATTTCAATGTTGTAGATTTATTTGAGAAAGATCTAAAATATATATTTAAATAAGATAAAGTTGAAATTTTATTTATATTTTAATTTAATATTATAAATTTTAATGATTTTAGATTATAGAATATTATGTTGTTCAAATTTTGATGTTTATAAAAATTTAAAAAACATAACATTAATAAGAGATAGAACTATGTGTTTTGAGATGTGAAGAAGTAAGAAAACTAAATTTTCCTTATTGAATATCAGAATTGTGGATTATTTTTTTTATTAATGATCACTGATGATAAATTCCATTATTGAAATATATCTATACTATTGTGTATATTTTTAAAATAATAAAAAGTTAATAATTAAAATAATAGAATTATTATCCATATAAGCAATGCTATATATAGTTTGATTAAAGATATAAGGCTAAAATACTCTCAAAAAGTGTTTATCATATTAGTCAGTAGAATTTAAAGCATCACATGGTTTAAATTGAAGCAACTCAATCTAGAATTTATGATATAGAATTTCAATTATTGATCTTAGAGTGACCTTATAATAATTACATGTAGAATAAGGCTTATAAGTCAATAAACAAATTTATTCTTGAGTAGTGAACAAAATAGGAAAAATAGAGTGGAACTTGGGAAGTGGTGAACCATACCTAAACCATTCTATAGGTAGTGAGCCTTGGGAGGTAGTGAGATAATCATTAAACTTGTAAAGGAACTGAGACTTTTGGAGGAGTGACATTACCTAAACCTTTTATTAACAAAAAAATGTGTTATAATTTATTTTTTACACCTATATCAAACTCTAAGTGTATAGTACTTGGATGTAGGATAGTATTCGTGAATCTAGTAAAATGCATGTGATCCTTCATTTTATATTCTATACATATGCATGATGGATGATGTGGTTTTTTGAGAATAAATAAGTTTAATAAGTGTACATTTTACAGGGGAATAATATCTGAAGAGAAAGGGACTCACAAGAAAAAAAATTATTTTTGGTAAAACCCTGATTTACCCTCTCTTAGGGTGTCCCATGTCACAACATTATCAGTGATTTAGAGGATACATTGGAGAAGTTTATTGATTTAGTCTTCTCCATAGACTTCTATGTACTTTAAATAAAGGATAATAAAATGAAAGGACACCACAACACTAATTCTTTTAGGCTATTTCTAAAAACCATAAAAAAAAATCATTGTAAATAATGGATCTTTTATCCATTGAATTTAGTAGTGATTTTGTTCATTTTTATAATTCTATATGCAATGTAAAACACTACAAAGGAGAAATAATCCTTCTTAGTTAATAACATTTATGTGATCCTCATGGATGGTGAAATTAAAATTTATCTCTCAACTCCTCTCTATTATTTTTATTCTATTTTTTGATATTTTGGGTGAGGTTTCATCAATGGATTCTGTCATTGGTGTTGAAAAATGATATTCATGTATCTATATTTAGGAATTTATATATCTTGAGATTTTTGAAATAATAAAATATTCTGTAATGAGCATTGTTATTGAATTTCCTAACAAGGTGTGAAACAATAAGAGGTTATATGGTATACATGGGATTATTCCTACAAAATCCTTTACATATATCCATAAAACACATTCTCTTGAATTAAATCCAATTACCAACAACCTAAAATATACATTTCTTGAGGATTTCATCAAATTATCTATCCTTATTTCTTTTAAAATCACTCAAGAGCATGAAATACAATAGCCTGGAATTTTGAGTGAGTGTAAAAAGTAAATTGGATGTAAATTAACAAATATCCTTCCAATCATCTCATCTATATGAATGCCCAAAATTCTCATTCTGGGTGAGGATAAACCAGTAAGGGAAACACAACATCAATTAAACCCCACCCTACTTATTGTTGTTAAAAATGAGGTAAGAAAACTATTAAAATATGGGATTATATATCCCATATTTGATAGTTAATGGGTTACTCCATTATAAATTATGCATAATAATATTGGTCTTATGATTTTACATAGTGACCATAATGAATTGTTTCCAACTAGAGTGAAAATACCAAGCAAGTTTGTATAGACAATCACAAGATTAACCATTTGAATTGAGAGTACCATTTTCCATTACCATTTATTGACCAAATTTATGAAATATGGATGGGTAAGTTCAATACAATTTCCTTTATGGATTTTCTAGATTCATTAGGATACATATATCCCACAAGGATCAGTAAAAGGAAACATTTACATGCCCATTTGTTATATTTTCATACCAGCAGATTCTATTTGGTTTATGTAATTCTATAGGTACTTTCTAGAGTTTCATTGTTAGTATTTTGTTGAATTTATTAGATAATTTCATGTAAGTATTTATAAATTATTTCACTATTTATGGATACTATTTTTATGAATTTTTTTCCAATATATATTCTATGATTTATCGATTCATTAAAAATAACCTTATTTTAAATTATGAAAGATGTTATTTTATGGTGGAACGAGGAATTTTTTGGGCCTTGTTGTTTATAATGAGGGTATCCAGGTTGAGAAGTTAAAATTTTATGTTATTTATTAATTTACCTACCCAAGATATTTTTATCTTGTGTGCCTATTTTTGAGACATGCTGGTTTTTATTGTTGATTTATTAATGTTTTTAATGATTATTACCTATCATTATCTGATATTTTTCAAAAATATTTGAACTTTATTTTGGATGAAAATAGTAAAATATCACATGATAGATTAAAAATGAGTCTCACTTCAGCACCAATAATCCAACCAATGAATTGGGATTTACCCTTTGAAATCATTTTTGATGCCTCTAATTATATAGTTGAGGATGTATTTTCATAATGGGTAGATTGTTCCTCTCATGTCATTTCATATGCATCATGCACTTTACACCAAGTACAAGTTATCTATACCATAATTAAAAATGAATTAATTTCCATAGTGTTTTCTTTGGACAAATTTTACTATTATATACTTGGGTCTAAAGACATGGTGTTTTCTGAACATCTTTCCATTAAATATTTATTAAGGAAACATGATTCAAAACCCCATACTATTTTATAGATGATCCTACTTCAGGAGTTTGATATCGAAATTCAAAATAAATAGGGATTGGAAAAATTTTATACCAACCAAATGAGTCACATTCTTGTTGACCTTGATATCTACTTATCTAATAAATTATCAATTCCAAGAATCTTCCTTAATGATAATTTGTACATTGTTCATGATACCATACCATGGGTTTTCATGTTGATGAATTTATTTTTTTTCCTCATTAGAACCTGTAGGATTTAATAATAAATAACTATACAAGAATAGGAATTAGTATAAATATTACATATGTGATGACCAATATTTTTGGAAAATATATTATGACTTAGTCATATGATGATGTGTACCTAATTAAAAGTTCACGTATCTCCTCGAATTTGATAACACTCTTGTATGGGGAGGTTATTTTGGTCCCCAAATAACTATATAGAAGGTCCTTGAATTTGGTCTTTATTTGACCACATTATTTTGAGATGCTCATAATTTTTTCAAGTCATGTGCATGATGTCAATTCACTATAAATTTTCCTAAGACAAATGATATTTCCAACAACACAAGATATTTTAGAGGATATTTGAGGTTTGGGGTATTTAATTCATGAGTCTTTTTCATAGTTATTTTGGATTTGTGTGTATTTATCTTGCGTTTTATTATGTCTCAAAATTGGTTAAGGCAATTGAATCATAGACTGATGTCTCCTAAGTCATTTTTTAGTTTGTTAGATCCCACATATTTTCTAGGATTGGTTTACCATGATTCATATTTGGTGACCACGGATCCCATTTTTGTAATAAAATCATGAATGGATTTTTTTTTGATGTTATATGGTTTCACACCAAGTCTATACACCTTATAAACACAAAAATAATAGTGAACCATAAGTTTATAATAGGGTAGTTAAAAAATATTATAAAAAATGATTCATCCCAATAGGAAATATTAGATCACACAATTAGATGTTTCATTTTGGGCATAGCATACTGTATTTAAAACCCCTATTGGTATTTATCAATTTTCTATTAGTGTTAGGGAAAGCTTTTCACCTTCCAATTTAGGTTGGTCACCATGCATATTGTTATATCAAACAATTAAACATGAATATTTCATATATAATTACTCATTATAAATTACAAATTTTGGATCTTGAGGAGATTTTACAAAACTCCTATGAAAATGATTGAATATACAAAGAGAAGACCAAGGTTTCCCATGATGGGATGATTTTGCGTAAGTAGTTCATGGTGGGATAGAAATTTATTCTATATAACTCAAGTATAGAGATGCTTATCGATAAGATTCACTATAATTTTTTATTCCCGTATATTTTTTCTGATGTGTTTTTAAATTGTGTTGTGAATATAAGGAATGAATAGAATAATTCATGCTTCACAGTTGATGAAGAAAATGCCAAAACACTTTCATGGGGATTTCATAGATCAAGTGGAGGAAGATGTTTCCTTCCACCATATAACTTATCAATAATATGTCCATGTTATATATTTCAATGAAAATTTATTTTTTATCCATATTCTAAAAATAAACACATACTTATCCTTTTTGGGTTTTGTTGAGGAAAATAAAGAAATTAATTATAGGGGTAGGGTATCATTTTATTTTAGACTATAATTTTGGTATGATTTCGTTTTTAATAATTTTTATTTTTTTTGTTGGGTGTCTATTTTTTTCAAAACATGAACTGAAATGAAATATTTAAAGTTATATTACATGATTGAGTAACTTGTGAATAAATTCCTTGGTTTTTTAAAAGTGGATTTGAATAATTGTTGATATTGAATATTTTTATAGACATTAAAAATTTAAATCATTCTTAGGAGATTATTATATTTTTTAAACCCACAACTAATTAGTACCTTCTGATAATAATTATCTCATCTCAATAGTTACTGTAAAATAAATTTCTCATAGTATTCTTAATACCCTGCATTATTGAGTGTAATTATATTATGTTTTACTATCAAGAATTTTTTTTATCCTTCATCAAATCTTTTGAGAACAATGAAATGTTCTAGTGTGGTTAAGGTACTTATTTGGAAATAATACTTGTTTTCATCTAGTTTTGATACCCATCCTTACATTTTACCTTCCCTAGTATCCATGTAATACCTTATAGAAAGACATTTTACAATCCTATTTCCCTACCTATTTTCCCTCTTATATAAATTTCACTATCATAGTGCATTGTACGTGTGTAGGAATAAAAGTAATTAATGTGTTATTATGAGGATGAGTTAAATTATATGGGATTGTGGGGTATAGTTGAAATTTTATATAAGCTCCAAAACACACATATTCCTCATTATAATTCATTTGTTTTTGATTGAAAAAAGTGTACACACACACACATATATATATATGTAAAAAAATATATAGAGTGAGAATTAAATTCTTCATCATATTTAGTTGGGTTAATATTGTACATCACTAAAAGAACCTTAGCCACTAATTATTCATTGTATTTTATTTATTATCCATTTTCTATGAGAAAAAATAGAAGAATAGAAAATAAATGTGAATAAAAAAAGAGGAACACTATTTTATTTCACTTTAATTATTATGATTTATGGGATTTTCTTATAAGGGGGGAAGATTTGGATAATAAATGTTTAATTACATTGAGTGAGAGATATACCTTGATTTTAATGATTTACCATGAATTGAAATCTAAAAGAAAAGGCTCATATTTAAATCTATAATTTTTAAATTATTACGCACTAAACCTAAGACTTGGTGAACACTCTTGAAAATCCTTATGATTGGAAATTGTTTCTTTATATATTGTGTATATAGTTTGGATTTTTTGATCCTATGATATATATTGTATGATTGTGATATGAGCATAACTTTTCATATATTTCACACTTAAGGGATAAGTGGCATTATTTTTTCTCGTATGTTGTGATATGTTTTAGGGATGAATAGATGAATTTTAAAATAATTTCATGTGAGAGAAGAAAAATGAAAATAAAATTGATTTCATAATGTTGAAAAAATAAATTTTACTTTTAAAAGAATCATTTAAATTTTCTAACTTTTTATTTAGGTGTGAATTATCATTTGAATATATGTTTTTTTCTTGGATTACAAAAAGTAATTATGGTCAGATTTATGACATTTATTCATAATTTTTAACATATTTCCCTCACATTAGTTAGTATTTAATGAATAAATTTGGATATTTATGGTGTTTCAGTCCCATTTTATGAAATTTGAAATTATCACTTAGTGGCCTAATTTGATAGAAGTCTGTTATTTTTATGATAAAATTAATTGCACTAATATAAATTTTAAGATTAATATTTTAGGATTATATGGACATGGTGATTTTGCTTATTCATCCTGATCAAAGGATCAATCGAACAATAAGATCCCCAATTAAATCATATAAATAAGATAAGTTCTGGGAAAGATATATTTGAACAACCTATAGTTCTTGGGCGATAACATGGGATAAATAAGACCAAATGGGTTGATTTATAAGGATATGTAAGTCTATCTCGAATTTCCACTATAATATAAAAGCTCATGGAAAGATTTTACTAATTTTTTTTCATTCACATGGATAAAAATGGGGAGACAAATTTAAGAGGAAAACTCACTTACCCCACCATGAAATTGATTTTTCTTAGATCCAACATGCAATGTTTTTCATTAAAATCACTCAATGGATCATTTTAATGTTTAACATATATAGGGGTATAGTATGGTCATGCTTGAGATCTCTCATAATATATTTTCTTCTTCTTATTCTTCCACCAAATGTACTTATAAACCTTTTAGTGATCTATATAAGAAATTTTACTTATTGCAATCCTGAGTTCATTGTGGGAACTTCTTATTAAGATAATCTAATTTTAAAAATATTGATATATTTTTATTCAATTTCCTCCATTTTTTAGGTATAAAAAAATATAAATCAATATCACATGAATTATCATGTTATAATATATATAATGAATCATTTTTTGATTTTATTTGTGTGTTTCTTTTATCTATATTTCATTTGATGAATGTTGTTGTGAATTGTGTCATTTTATAAAATACCACTAATGAATATATATGTTTATGTCATGATAATTTTTTTAAAATGTATCAAAGTCTAGTCATTACACCACACCATTAATATGATTCCTTGATGAGTTTAGATATTACTTCATCACCCTTTCATTGAATTTATTTAGTCACTAATAATCAATATTGTCTGATTGATCCAATCCAAGGTGTTAAAATAATATAAAATTATATAAAATTTTGGATTTGGATGGTAAAAATAAGCTATCAATGATCTGTTATGTCACGACCCATCCTCGGGGCCTGTGCCGTGACTACCCCAAGCCCGACTTCCATAGGCCAGGGGCTGGCATCTATCACCAAAGGTGAAAATCCCGACAACTAGGAAGGAATTGCCTTTATAAAAGAAACAAGCACTACAGAGTACAAGAGGAAGCAAAACACTAAGTACAAAAGAAATGCTGAAAAGTAAATGGGCCAGAATACAAACCCAAAAGAAAGTACAATTACAACTGAACAAGGTACAATAGAAAAAAGACAAACAGCTGGAAGAAGGAAGCAGCTTCTGGGTCGTCCTCCTCGGATCCTACCTGAAGGGTAGGTATAGATAGCGCAACTCCTGGTCGTCCACCATGGATCCTACCTGAAGGGTAGGTACAGATAGCCTCCTCCATGCTATCGTCTGTCAACCTCCTCTATGTGTCGTATCGTCGTGTAGTCCACCTCCGGGTACTGTCTTGTCGTGTAGTCCACCTCCGGGTACTAACTTGTCGTGTAGTCCACCTCCGGGTACCGACCAGTCCTCAAACACTCGGCCTCCGTCATCCCTGCCCGTCGTCTGCAACCAACACAACAAGGTGCGGGCATAGCCCATGCAGGGGTGAGTATAACGATACTCAGTAGGGACCCCGAGACCCTCACGGTCTCACTAAAACCAACAAGGATAACCACAAGGAAGATCTCAACAGATAACCTCTACTTAGGTATATGCACATACATATACCTAAGTTATCAAGTAACCCATCTCAATCATGAGGAAACACAAGGATCATGAAATCAACATATAACCACTACCAAGGTATATGCCCATACATATACCTAAGTTATCAAGTGACCCATCTCAATCATGTAGTAAACACAAAGGTCAAAAGTATCAGCTCAACCAGGATTTTCATTATTGAAACCGTAACGGCTGAAGAGCTCCGTCTCTGGAGTGTACAGTGGTCCTGTCACGACTCCGAGGTACTGCTCACTAACCTAAGACTGCTGAGGTACTCCTCCTGTCAAGTACCGCGGGCCTGCCGCCTCACACAGTAGTGCTTCCCGCCGGGGTCTGCCACCCAAACACAGTAGTGCTCCCCCCCTCATAGCCTACAGAGGTACTCCTCCTGTCGAGTACCGCGGGTCTGCCACCTCACATAGTAGTGCTCCTCCGCTGTGGGTATGCCACCTCACAAAGTAGTGCTCCCCACTAGGCTATGTAAGTCACTCCGAATCGAATCGGACAAGCAGTCTTCTGGTCTCTGCCGGCTACACGGTCTCCGTACTCCATACACTCGTCTCTCGGAGGGTCCTATCCACGAGCTACAAGTTGATACTCCAAGTATCTCAAAGTCCCACTAAGAAGTATCTCAAAGGACCGCCTCGTCATAGGGGTCTCAACGCAACAGACGGCGCGTCAATCAGATGCCCGATCTGTGAGCTTCTATCCTTTTCATCCCAGGGGCCCGGTTGGTTTTGTGAGCGAACCAAACCCGGCCGTATCTCAATTGTACCCCGAACTCTCATAGGGTATACTCATAGGGACCGTTTCTCAATGTGATCAACAACGCCGCTGACGGTTCGTCAAACGGACGTCCGGTCTGAAAGATATCAGCTTTTCCATTCCAGGGGCCCGGTTGGATTTCGGGTGCGATCCAACCCGGCTACTATCTAACTATATCCAAAACTCGGGAGATGTATGCCAAAATTTCCGTCTCATCAAGAGGAATTCAACAAAATAGACGACGCGACTATCAGAAGCTCGGTCTGTGAGTTATTGGCTTTTTCGTTCCAGGGGCCCGGTTGGTTTCGTGAGCGAACCAACCCGACCGCACTCCGACGACATCCAAACCTCGACCGGAGTAAGCCAAAAGATCCGTCTCACTTAGAGGAATCCATCAAAATCGACGGCACGTCAATCGGATGTTCGGAACTCAAGTTACAAGCGTTTCCGCTCTGAGGGCCCGGTTGGTTTCGTATCCGAACCAACCCGGCCGAATCCAAAGTAATCTGAAACCTTGAGTGCGATATACCGAAACGACCGTCTCGATCCAAGGATCGCGTTGCCGCTGACAGCGAGTCGTTTTGAGTCCCGTAGCTCATGTTACGGGCTTTTAACCGAAAGTGGTCAGAAAACGGGGGTCTGGGCCCGGGCCGACCCGGGCCGACCCCCCTGGGTCAGCCGGACCGGGTCGACCCGACCCGGGGTCACCCCGGCTAGGCCTGGCCCGGACCGGCTCAGTTCGGCTCGGTCCAGCTCGGTCCGGCCCGACCGGCCGGCCGCGGCTCGGCCAGCGCGACCGAGCGGACACCGCGGGCGGGGTGCGCAGCTCCCCCGCCCTTCGCCGCTAATTGAGGCCAGCGGTTCGCCGACCACCTCCCTTCCAGCGGCGCGCTACCGCCACCTTCCGCGGACCATCGGACGCGCTCCGGTGGTCCGTTCCTTCGGCCGTATTCACCTATGGTCCCCCCGGGACCCCACCTTCACTGCGAAGGGATTCAAACGCCCAAACGGCCTGCTTCGTCGTCGCCCGTCAATCCGCATGTCAAAAAGAAACGCGCCGTCTTCGTGGGTCTCCGGTGCGGCGTGCTGGCGCCGCGCCCCTTCACCGTGGCTCCGCTCCGGTCGTGGCGCCTTCGACTTCCTTCGACGCGGCGCGATGTCGTCGCGTTCTTGTTCGACTTCTCGGCGTGGCGCGACGGCGTCGCGTAATACTTGCCGAGCGATTCTCACGTGGTGCGACGACACCACGCCATCCCGTTCCATTCATAAAGAAACAATCATGAACATAGGAGGGGGTTAGGCCGTGTTCGTGCGGTCCGGCCCCCTCTCGTTAAACGATAACAAATAGTCGATTAACCACGAAAATTCGACAGGCTAGAATCAAGAACGGAAAAATAATTTAATAAATTAACAATAATCCCCTACCTCGGTTCCGGAATGGTGCACGTTAATCGAGACGCGGAGGATGAGCGTCGCGGAAGACGAATGTCAATTCTGTTGTCGTCAAGGTGCGTCCGAAGAGAAAACGTCGTTTGGAAGAAGACGTTGCGTTCTTCGGCGGTGGTGTTCTTCGTTGAAGAACGATGTTCTTCGCGTTCTTCGTCGAGATTGAAGAAGAAGAAGACCACTTCCCAAATCCTCTCAAGGTTGCAAAACTCTAACCAAAAATAAAATAAGACTAAGTCTTATTTTATTAACACAACCAATCCATTTGAATTTCAAGAGTTTGAAATTATGTAACTCACTTAATTAATTATAACAAGTTGTCAAAAATCAAAGAAAGTGAGTTAATAGGGAGTTAGGAAAGTGAGGGGTTAAGAGGGTTAGGGAGTTTAAGGAATTTGAAAAGGTGGGGGGTTTGTGTGGGCCCCAACCTTTCAAATATCCACACATGGGAAGTTGGATGGATGTGGGCCCACCACCAACTTCCCAAGGGAGAAGTTAACCACATAACATGAAATAAAATTGATTCAACAATTTTATTCACTTTATTTATTAATTCCCAAAAATTAACTTCTTCTCCCACACAAACGCAACTACGGTAAAGGTTCCCTTAAGCGATTACCGGCGTTGCGAGTTCATCGGTGCCATCAGATTTCAATTCCGAGCACCAGTTCAAAATATAGGAAAACCCGCTCGTTCGTTCACTGAACGTACCCAAGCCAAATTTCGGAAATTGATTCCGGGCACTCCGGGCCTCGGAATCAAGTGCCGTCAGAAACTGCATTCTTGTAAAATTCCAAAGAAAAGTAAGAAAAAATTTACCTTGAAATTTACGGGTCTTTACATTACTCCCACCTCCGGGCTTTACGTCCCCGTAAAGATTCATCACAAACTAGGGATACAAAAACGGTACTGAGCACGCATCTGAGCCTTCCGCTCCCGTGTGCTCACCAGGAGGTTCCTGTACTTCCCGTGAAAGCGCACCCGAGGAATAGGCTATCCTCGAAGGATACCCTCCTTTCGATCCTCGATCCACACTGGAACCTCCGTGAAAGACACTCCATTGCCATCATCCAGCTCCTCATGGTCGATGATATGTGAAGGGTCGAGCACGTATCTTTTCAGTTGAGATATGTGGAAGTCGTCATGCACCTGGTGCAACTGAGGTGAATGGGTCAAGCGGTAAACCACCTCGCCTACCCATCTGTGGACCTAGAAAGGTCTGTTGAACCTCAGAGTTTACTTGCCGCTTTAGCCACAACTCCGTAAACATCGTCGAGGTGAGACCCGTATAAGGACGTGATCATCATCCTCAAACTCTAGAGGTCTCCAATTCCTGTTAGAACTGGAACTCGAAACGACTTCTTCCACGAGGGTAAGGTTGGCCGACTCATGAGTGATCGGTTGCACCCTCCCGTGTATGAGTTTAACTCGTGCTGCCCAGGGTTTCTTTTCGCCGACCAAGGAAAACCCATCCCGACATTTTCCTAAAACCGTTAATTTGAGTGTGAACAGTTATTGCCCATTCCATACTCAAACTAACGTCGTAAGGCCTCGACGCTGCCACCAAGAGATTTCCAACCGGAACTCTCGCCTCGAGGGTCTAACCACACCGTCGGCGTAAGTGTGATTATCGAGTCTCCTTCCAAGGCATCTCCAGACGTGAGGGTCAAGTCCACGGATTACCGGAAACTCTAGGTCTGGAACAAGATTTGTGAAAGAAAGGAATGATTAATATCGACATCTGTTACTACAGCAGCTAGTAGTGGACATAGACTGTCCCTTGAATCATTTCTAGAGCCATTGGGTCACACTCCTTGACTGCATGCAGCCACACTCTTTCTCTGCCCTACAACTCCCTGAGCCTGTCGGGAATAACTAAGGCGGGTGGTTGTACCATTCTAAGATGTATACCACCTCATGATGCTCTCCTAGCTCTGCCTCCACGTCTGCTACTTCGTAGACTCATCTTTCCTTTAAGCTTCCTCTACTTGAAACATTTAACACGCCTGAGTCTCTAAGACTGGCACCAGTTTCCTGTTTCTTACTGCTCAGTGCAGTCTTCATCCGCTCTTGGATGACCTGGACCTTCTTTAGTCTCACAAGAGCTGCTATGATTTCTTATTTTCCAATAAGAGAAATCTGGTCTTATCCCCTGGATGAACCACATTCATCGCCTAACACAGTCAATCCTGATATGAATGATGCATTCATGCCATGGATGACATCGTAAGGCCTCGATGTAACTACCAAGAGATCCAACTGTCACTCTCGCCTCCAAGGGTCGAGTCACACTGTCGGCATCAGTGTGAGGTCACTGGGTCTCCTCCAGTATAAATCTCGAAAGTGAGGGTCAAGTCAACATTTTAACCGGGACCACTCAGTATCAACTAAACAAAAAGGATAGGAAAGAAAACATCACAAGATAAGTGTCTTTTTATTATTGCAGCTCATAGTACAAAGACACGAATACAACAGCAACATGGAACTAGAAGTATAAAGGACGTATCCACTAGTTCCTCTCCTGTCCACATGCTCCCGGAGCTCTACTGCCTTGTCCACTGGTCAGCTGTTGCTCGAGCACTCATCACTGCTTCTGCCTCGGTGGCTCCTCCAACGCCTGTGGATCAACTGTATGAGGAGTCGGACAGTCACATGCCAGGTGACCCTTTCCGCCACAGGAGTAACATTATCTGTTTCTGGCACGCCTGGCTCTGACCCCACCTCGAGTGCCCCACACCACCGGTCCTAAAACCCGAGATCAACCAACTTCTGGTCTGGTCCTCCTGGACCTCTGCATCATCTGTCTACTGCCCACAGATGACTCAGCTACTGATCGAAAAACACGCAGCAAAGGAAGAAGCTCCTGTACACGCTCGGGGTGTAGAGCTACTGGCACAAACTCCATCCTGAAGAAGGTCTCAAAGTCTTTCCATGCGAAGGTCATCCCGTCGCAAAACTGAAACAAGTGGCTCCACCACCTGCCTGCTGCTTCCTGAAGGAGGCTGGCAGCAAAGATCACCATGAATTCTGCCGGCGTCCCCACTAGCCTGAAGACTCTCACCACAGCCTCCAGCCAATCCTCAACCGCCTGCGGGCCTGTCCTTCCCTGGAACCTGGGTGGCCTCTGGCACTGGAACTCGTGCAGTGCGCTCAAACGACGTGCACCCTCTGCTGCTAGGGATGGTGGCATCGGTGGTCCAACGGGTAGTAGTACCGCTGGTACCTCAACTGAAAAGGGCCCTGTACTGAGGCCACATCACTCGGCAGGCTGTCAGTACGAACCACTCTCGGGGCTCTAGCTAGTCGTCCGAGAAAAGGAATCCTGAAAGAAACAAAGTAACACAATCAAACGATTATACCTGGTGAGCTGACCTGGTTTGAGCTGTTTTAAGGGAAAACCTTTGAAAACACACACACAATTAGTGTTTTCGTGCACAAAGTCGGAAATCAGTTGTCAGGGTCCAGGTGTATGGATACGTTGGCTGCCCGCACCAACACTGGACTCCCTGAACTGAAAACCACACTCGGTACCCTTAACACTAATGCTTCACAGAAAGAAAATATCAGAGTTATAAGTTCTGCGGTAGAACCGACTCCTCTGATACCAATTTGTCACGACCCATCCTCGGGGCCCGTTCCGTGACTACCCCAAGCTCGCCTTCCATAGGCCAGGGGTTGGCGACTAGCACCAAAGGCGAAAATCCCGATAACTAGGAAGGCATTGCCTTTATAAAAGAAACAAGCACCACAAAGTACAAACGGAAGCAAAACACTAAGTACAAAAGAAATGCTGAAAAGTAAATGGGCCAGAATACAAACCCAAAAGAAATTACAACTACAAATGAACAAGGTACAACAGTAAAAAGACAAACAGCTGGAAGAAGGAAGCAGCTCCTGGGTCTTCCTCCTCGGATCCTACCTGAAGGGTAGGTACAAATAGCACAACTCCTGGTCATCCACCACGGATCCTACCTGAAGGGTAGGTATAGATAGCCTCCTCCACGCTCTCGTCCGTCAACCTCCTCTGTGTGTCGTCTCGTTGTGTAGTGCACCTCCGGGTACTGTCTCGTCGTGTAGTCCACCACCGGGTACTGACTCGTCGTGTATTCCACCTCCGGGTACCGACCAGTCCTCGAACACTCGGCCTCCGTCAGCACTGCCCGTTGTCTGCAACCAACACAGTGAGGTGCGGGCATAGCCCGTCCATGGGTGAGTATAAAGATACTCAGTAAGGACCCCGAGACCCTCATGGTCTCACTAAAACCAACAAGTATAACCACAAGGAAGATCTCAATAGATAACCTCTACTTAGGTATATGCCCATACATATACCTAAGTTATCAAGTAACCCATCTCAATCATGAGGAAACACAAGGATCATGAAATCAACGGATAACCACTACCCATGTATATGCCCATACATATAACTAAGTTATCAAGTGACCCATCTCAATAATGCAGTAAAAACAAAGGTCAAAAGTCTCAGCTCAACCAGGATTTTCATTATCAAAACCGTAACTGCTGAAGAGCTCCGTCTCTGGAGGGTACAGTGGTCCTGTCACGACTCCGAGGTACTGCTCATTAACCTAAGACTGCTGAGGTACTCCTCCTATCGAGTACCGCGGGCCTACCACCTCACACAGTAGTGCTTCCCGCCGGGGTCTGCCACCCAAACACAGTAGTGCTCCCCCCTGATAGCCTACAGAGGTACTCCTCCTGTCGAGTACCTCGGGTCTGCCACCTCACATAGTAGTGCTCCTCCGCTGTGGGTCTGCCACCTCACAAAGTAGTTCTCCCCACTGGGCTATGTAAGTCACTCCGAATCGAATCGGACAAGCAGTCTTCTGGTCTCTGCCAGCTACACGGTCTCCGTACTCCATACGCTCGTCTCTAGGAGGGTCCTCTCCACGAGCTACAAGTCGATACTATAAGTATCTCAAAGTCCCACAAAGAATTATCTCAAAGGACCTGCTCGTCATAGGGGTCTCAACACAACAGACGGTGCGTCAATCGGATGCCCGGTCTGTGAGCTTCTAGCCTTTTCATCCCAGGGGCCCGGTTGGTTTCGTGAGCAAACCAAACCCGGCCGTATCTCAACTATACCCCGAACTCTCATAGGGTATACTCATAGGGACCGTTTCTCAACGTGATCAACAATGCCGGTGACGGTTCGTCAAACGGACGTCCGGTCTGAAAGATATCAGCTTTTCCGTTCCAGGGGCCCGGTTGGATTTCGGGTGCGATCCAACCCGGACACTATCCAACTATATCCAAAACACGGGAGAAGTATGCCAAAAGTTCCGTCTCATCAAGAGGAATTCAACGAAACAGACGGTGCGACTATCGGACGCCCGGTCTGTGAGTTATTGGCCTTTTAGTTCCAGGGACCCGATTGGATTTATGAGCGAACCAACCCGACCACACTCCGACGACATCCAAACCTCGAGCGGAGTAAGCCAAAAGATCCTTCTCACTTAGAGGAATCCATCAAAGTCGACGACATGTCAATCGGACGTCCGGAACTCAAGTTACGAGCGTTTCTACACCGAGGGCCCGGTTGGTTTCGTATCCGAACCAACCCGTCCGAACCCAAAGTAATCCGAAACCTTCAGTGCGATATACCGAAACGACCGCCTCGATCCAAGGATCACGTTTCCGCTGACGGTGAGTCTTTTGGAGGCCTGTAGCTCAAGTTATGGGCTTTTAACTGAAAGTAGTCCGAAAACGGGGGTCTGGGCCCGGTCCGACCCCCCCTGGGTCGGCCGGACCGGGTCGACCCGACCCGGGTCCGCCCCGGATGGGCCCGGCCCGGCCCGGCCCGGCTCGGTCCGGCTCGGTCCGGACCGACAGGCCGGCCGCGGCTCGGCCAGCGCGGCCGAGCGGACACCGCGGGCAGGGTGCGCGGCTCCCCCGCCCTTCGCCGCTAATTGAGGTCGGCGGTTCGCCTGCCTCCTGCCTTCCTGCGGCGCGCCGCCGCTGCTAGTCGCCGGCGCTGCCGCCACCTTCCGCGGACCACCGGACGTGCTCCGGTGGTCTGTTCCTTCTGCCGTCTTCTCCTATGGTCCCCCCGGGACCCCACCTTCACTGCAAAGGGATTCAAACGCCCAAACGGCCTCCTTCGTCGTCGCCCGTCAATCCGCATGTCAAAACGAAACGCGCCGTCTTCGTGGTTCTCCGGCGTGGCGTGCTGGCACCGCACCCCTTCGCCGTGGCTCCGCTCCAGCTCTGGCGCCTTCAACTTCCTTCGACGCGGCGTGACAGCGTCACGTTCTTTTTAGACTTCTCGGCATGGTGTGACGGCGTCGCGTAATACTTGACGAGCGATTCTCACGTGGTGCGACGACACCACGCCATCCCGTTCCATTCATAAAGAAACAATCATGAACATAGGAGGGGGTTAGGCCATGTTCGTGCGGTCCGTCCCCCTCCCGTTAAACAATAACAAATAGCCGATTAACCAAGAAAATTCGACAGGCTAGAATCAAGAACGGAAAAATAATTTAATAAATTAACAATAATCCCCTACCTCGGTTCAGGAACGGTGCACGTTAATCGAGCCGTGAAAGATGAGCATCGCGGAAGATGAATGTCAATTCTGTTGTCGTCGAGGTGCATCCGAAGAGAAAACATCGTTTGGAAGAAGACATCGCGTTCTTCGGAAGAGGTGTTCTTCGTTGAAGAACGGTGTTCTTCGCGTTCTTCATCGAGATTGAAGAAGAAGAAGACCGCTTCCCAAATCCTCTCAAGGTTGCAAAACACTAACCAAAAATAAAATAAGACTAAGTCTTATTTTATTAACACAACCAATCCATTTGAATTTCAAGAGTTTGAAATTATGTAACTCACTTAATTAATTAGAACAAGTTGTCAAAAATTAAAGAAAGTGAGTTAATAGGGAGTTAGGAAAGTGAGGGGTTAAGAGGGTTAAGGAGTTTAAGGAATTTGAAAAGGTGGGGGGTTAGTGTGGGACCCACCCTTTCAAATATCCACACATGGGAATTTGGATGGATGTGGGCCCACCACCAACTTCCCATGGGAGAAGTTAACCACATAACATGAAATAAAATTGATTCAACAATTTTATTCACTTTATTTATTAATTCCCAAAAATTAACTTCTTCTCCCACACAAACGCAACTACGGTAAAGGTTCCCTTAAGCGATTACCGGCGTTGCGAGTTCATCGGTGCCATCAGATTTCAATTCCGAGCACCAGTTCAAAATATAGGAAAACCCGCTCGTTCGTTCACTGAACGTACCCAAGCCAAATTTCGGAAATTGATTCCGGGCACTCCGGGCCTCGGAATCAAGTGCCGTCAGAAACTGCATTCTTGTAAAATTCCAAAGAAAATTAAGAAAAAATTTTCTTTGAAATTTACAGGTCTTTACATGTTACATATCTCTTTAGAGTGATGGTGGTTGAGAATCAAAATACATTTACCCCTTATTGATCATGATTTTTCAAAATAGTTTCTGTAATTTATGAACTTGGTTATTTTTAAATCATTAAAACCCAACATTATTCCTCTATTTATAAATTTGAAAAAAAATATAATAAATCCTAATTTACTAATCATTTACTTATTTAGTAAATTATCTAGTTTATGCTAAACGGAAAACCTAGTCAATTAAATTAAATTTTAACATAATTGATGACACTATTATTGGTCCATCTGAGTTTAAATATTAATTTTTGTGTTATGTTTTCCTCTAATTTCAAACACTATCATTTTGATGACCTTATATGAAAAAATACCTTAATTATTGATTTTTGAGTGGTTTTGGTGGATTTGGGAGTCATTTTTTTGTGATTGAATCGTCAAAAAGTTAAGGTTTGTTTAAAATTACTCATTAGGACATTGATGTTTAAATATTAAAGTGTCATTATTCAACTATGAATTGAGGTAGGGTATTATAACATTATTTTTAGGGAATTAGTTAATTATTATAGTTTTTTAGAGTGGATATAAGTAATCACTATGATTCCTATAAGTTTAATAATAGATTCACTAAACATGTAATGCATGGGTGAATTTTGAAATCGAATCAACATAGAATAATGAAATTATGGTGTGATGATAATTTTGATATTTGGAGTGGATAAAAATGTACTGTATTGATGATATGAATATAGAAGAGTGGGGACTAATAACCTGGGAAAATTAATTAACTTCGTGTTGTGGTATTATTGGATGACGTTACATGTAATATGATTTTTAATGCTTATTTTACTGTTGTTATGAAAATTTTTAATTATTTTTGATGATTTGGAATAAGAGGTATGGTTGATGTTATAAAATAAAATGGTATTAGTAAACTAGTTGTGTTATTTTTTTGGTATAGTTTAGTGGGATCAATTGGCCCAAGGTTATGTGGATGTTTTTGTAGTGGTTGAGAAATATAAGTAGAGATAAGAAGAGGTTTTTATGGTTGTTTTTTATTAATATTGTACTATAACTGAGGTTATGTGTTGTGTTGATATGTTTATTTGATATAATTGAATATTTATATGATGTTATTATGTAATGGAATTTTACTAACCACATTTGACTGGTTCATGGGGTTATTGTTGCAGGGATATGATATTTATTAAGAATGATGTGATATGAGGAATGTGTAATTACCAATAAAGATATGGATGCTATTATTGTAATTGTATCTCTATAAATTACTGTTATTGTAGTTATATACTCCTTGTCATTTTTATATATAGTAGTTGTGATTATATATATTTTTGTTAGAGGTGTGGATAACATGATGTGGTGATTGATGTGTCAGCTATGAAGATATGGTTTTTGTGATTTGTATGAGGAAATGGATAGATTATGATAGAGGGATACTGGTATTTTTATTCTTAGTTCTTTTGTTATTAAATTAACAATATTAATATATTTTATTCATTGAGTCTTTATTATTTCTGTTTACTTGATAGAAGATTTGTTGGAGGACACTACTACTTAGTATACTTGTATTATCACCCTATTGTAATTATTATTTTTTAAGACTTATAGGATCATGTTAAGGGTAGTGATAAGGTATATTAGTTTAGGTATTATTTTATCTTACTGGGAGTTAGTGGATTCATATATTGGTGTTTATTATTAACCATTAATGGATAATTTTCTCTATTATGGTTCACTTTTTTGGCATATTCATGCATGTATTCATTTATATGGGAGTTGGTTGTCATATTTTTTGGTTGTAGATGTGATTTAGGTTGTATATTTATATTAAAATGGATAATTACTCCCATAGTATTTGTTTAATACCCTTAGTGTTAATCACAACCCTAGTTACTATTGGAGGTAGGCTACATGGACCACTCATAGTCTCATTGTTGGTTCAGGAGGAGTCATAGTGGGGTTGGTCAATGAAAGAATGGTATATGAGTGAGTTTTCTAGGATGGAGTTTGGAGGTGGAATTGATGAGGATTTCATGAGTTAGTAAGGCTATAATTTTACATGATCCTATTATGTGAAATCAATCATAGAAACCTATTTGTATTGTATAGGGACCTTTTAATTTAAAGTATATACTCTAATAGTATATGAATAATTACTAGATTAATAATTTATTGCTAGATGATTAGTTTGTAGGCTTGGTCTCACGCAATATAAATAATCATTTCATAATGATTACATATATTTTATGTGTTTCTAAGGATCAATTAATTCTTAATAAATTAAATAGAAATAATTATAAACCCCATTACCATGATCCACCATATATGAATATAAAACCATGAGAAAATAAAATGAATAATTCATATGTGTAACATATACTAATGAATGTCTAAGCCTCTATATTATTTCAAGTAATTGATGAATATCCCTCAAAGGTAGATGAAGTAATTTCTCCTTCATAGTGTATCCATGGGTTATACTGAATCACCCATAAATTTGGGAAACCCCCACTAAATCCCATGATATGCAAGTATCTCTCAAGGAAAAGGAAAGGAAGAGGCAGAGATATTGGGAATGAATTAATAGAAGGAATGGGATTGAATGAACAACCATATAAATAGATTTATCCTACTTTTATATTCCCTTGAGAAACTTTCGAGTAATGCATTCAATCACTTCTATGTTTCATAACATTTGAGTTAATTCCTTTAGTTAAAACTTACTGTAACCCTCATCTATCCATAATCTTTTATGCATTTCATCTTATTAAATAATTCTATTAGTGATATAATTTCATGGTTGATTGATTTGAATCTTAGTGTCTAATGTTATTTAATATTTGTTAATTTATTCGTATTATTTAATTATAATATAATCATATTATATAACATGATATAATAATGGAAGCAGTGATTAAATATTCTATATCGTACCCAATGATATACACTTAAGGAATAAAATATGCCTATTATACCAAGGATACCATACAATATAATACCCTCTATATCATCTCATTTGATATAAGCTAAATGAATAATATACACACTATATTTAGGGAATATATCTTTCAATCACCAACTTGTACTAAAGCCTGATAAACTTAGTGCCATTTCACCTCATGTTGTATTATATATAATATACTGTGAAAAAATTTACAAAAAACCTTTCAGATATCTTATATAATGTTTTTCTAATGTTATCATCAAATTAATATTGTATCACATCATATTTATTACCTTTTAGAAAACCATACAAAAATGATTTTAGATAAACTCTAAAATAAATTTAGAGAAGCTGTCTATGTTTTTTAAACACAATCCCTATTCAGTCAACCATAAAGTGTGACCCCATAATCCTTTTGTAGTGTTGAAAATATAAATTAACTCTTTAATTCCTTAATATAATCAAAGATAATCGTCTATAAATTCAGTAGTACTACTCAAGATTTAAATATATTTAGTGTATTCTACATCTAATACATGTATCTATTTATCTATGTACACCATATACTTTATATGAAATAACAAATTTTAATATTATACCATTATCTAAGAAATCAAATGACTATGAGACATAGAGTATGGAAATCCCATATAGCATCCTCATACATTTTTTAATCTATATGTATAGAGCTACTAGGTTTTTTAATAAATTTAATGTTATTCACTTTTATATATGAGAACATCGCATTCCCCTTACCCAATAGACAAGAACATCACATTTACCATTCTTAATATATAAGAATATCACATTACCATCACATGATATATAATCACATCACATTATTTATCTAGGTATAACTATATACTTCCTCAATATATCTCAATTAAGGTACTGGGGGAAATAATCTATACAAGGGAGGAAAATATCATCTTGGTTAAGCTCAAAACAATTACAAGATCTTCATCATACCAAACCACACCCATATGAGCTATGCCTCATTTATTGTGAAAGAAAGGTATAAAAATATGAATATTTTCATACTAAGTATCATACCATCCTTAGGTTTTGGGAAATCAAAATATTAAACATAAACCCCTAGAATACCAATAATATAGTTCATGACACTCCATGTTGTATATTTAATGGGTTATATAGTTCTCAAAACATGTTTTGTTCTTCATGATCATATTATATATCTTGAGAAAATAATATTTCTCACACTGTAAGAAATATACATTAAATATTACATAATCTTTATTTTTAAATCAAGAAACCATTATATGACATATTGATATCTTTTTAGGTTTATATTTTTAGAGACTTAGTTCCTAACTCATACCTAAAAAAACCATATTTTACAAATTGTACACTTCTGATTAGTATCCATTTTCCCATAATATAAAACATTTTAAATGAAACATGTTTTCTTTTCATGAAAATCATCATGAATTTCAACTTGACTTATTAATTGTTCTTAAACATATTAGACACTATGAAAAATATTTAAAATGTGGGATGATCACAAAAATATTAATAAGATACATAAAACTAAAAAACTAAACCATTTAGTCAATTTTAAAACCATGAGATAATAAAAAGAGTTTTCCTTTAAACATTGAGCTCAATAAAATAAGCTTTAATTCCAAAAGTTTTTCCATAAAAATTTTATAAGAAAAAATAATGGAAAAATAAAAACCATGATGTTTTATAATAAAACATGATAACTTGTGAAAATTTTCCCCCTAAAACATACCTTTTATCCTCAAAAGATTATAATCACTCCTTTAATAAATGATTATCTTACCTTTTTAAAATCAAACGATTTCCATGAAATATCATTATCAATATAGAAAATTCATGTAGGTGTACTGAGGCAACATCTTTATGGAACCATTATATTTGGAATTACCACATGGAACACCTTTAATATAATTATATCAAGAAAATAATAATTATCCATTGCATTTTAGATATACAATGGGGATCACCTATTATATAAGCTATATCAGGCTCACCTGTTCATTATGAGCTATAATGGGGATCAATTAACCATATAAGATGAATAAATATCACCCATTAATAAAAAAGTTACATGGACCATATAATAAATAAATCATATTATTTTTTACCTTTTCATCATAAACCATTTATTTTTTTGATCGCATAAGTAAAATACTTTCAAATATTGAAATAACCCACCTTTCTGAACACCCATTTTCAAAAAAAAAATACATAGAAGGGAAATATGTTTTTTAAGAAAACATTAAATATTTTAATGTAATTGAAACATATTATAATGACTAAAATGTTGGGAAAATTCATTTTCACCAAATATGTTAAAATATAACATTCATTTTTTTTCTTTTATAAATAAAGTAAAAATGTTTCGTAAAAAGATCCCTTTTTAAAAACATTTGAAATAAAGTCAACAGAGACATAAAATTCATTGATAAATATTTATGTCAATATAAATGTTCTAATAATATAGTTTTTTAAAATATGGTCATGTAATAAAAAGTATTGGAAGAGAAATATTAAAAGTGTATTTTTAAAATAAAGATCCTTATGTAAAACCTTAAAAAGATTACTTTTTTAATTTTTTTTTAAATAATGTAAAATATTGTAAAAAATGAAATTTATCATCTATTGAAGCATTAGAAATAATTTTCTTGAAAATATTATAAGAAAATGTACATTGAATAAAAATATTTAAAAAATAAATCTTTAAAAAATTTAAAATGAGGTTTTTAGTCAAAGTGTCCATTATATTGAGTCCAACTCATCACATTTTTTATTTATCTTCCAAAATAATAAAATTATTTTATTTATTTACCTTCTTTAGAATTTTTTTGATGTTTATTATTACTTTTGATTTTATTTATTAATATGTTATATTCAATTACTTAATCATTTAAATTTATGTTGAACATTATGATCATATTCGACTCAAATGTCTAAAATGAATTCGGTAGGTTAATTATGGTCAAAGAGGTAATTATTTATTAATATATATAATAATAATAATCACGAAATAATTATTATTTTCATACATAAATTATACTTTTAAAACCTATCATGAAAGGTGGTTATGAAAAATTAAATATGTTACAATCATGAAGACGGTATGCCGTACATACACATGGGCAACATTTCCAATTTTCGAAGATCGTTATGGAAATAATATGAATATTGTTTTATATTTAAAAAGGATCATAATATCAAAAATAACATATTATTTATTTAACTATACATAAACACACACACACACACATATCATCCATGTTATGTGGGGATGAAAAACGAATCACATTGCTTGTAGAGGTGGTAGTTTTCATGTACGCATCAACGACAATATCATTTTTTAGTAAATGGAAAGGTAAAAAGGTAAATGATATTTTATTTTTTAATAATTATAAATATTTCATGAATATAAATATATATAAATTAAATCCATTATTACAACCAACAGTGAGAGGTGGTGATAAAAAATGAATTACATTTGTTCCAGAGGTGGTAGTTCGCTATACAAATAAACGATGGTTTCATTTCCCATTAGATGAAAGTGGAGATGGATATATATCTTTACATAAGTATAAAAATTTCTCAATATATTTAAAATACTTATTTTACTATTTCATAATGTTATATGAAATTTTTAATGAGGTAAAATAAGATATAAAACCAAACAACTTCATTAAAAACTATACCTATTCTTCAGACAAGCGCCTAAGGTTTACACCAAAAGCATTCATTGGATTGTTTTATATTCAAAAAATTTCCTTGGGATATTTGAATAGATTTAAGGATGGTATTTGGGCAGTTATTAGCTGAACAAAAATGATTTTTTAGCGTGAAGAAAAGATGATAGGAGGTTCCCTTTTATAAGAGAGGTGATGAACACTATTTGAATTTTATTAAAGTATTAAATTAATATAAATTAATTATCATATTCAAATGGAATAAGTTTTATAATATTATATGAAAATATAAGGTTTATTTTTAATACTATAATAAAATAGAATTGGACAATTTTAGGTGATGTTTTCACCTTTATCTTTCTATTTTAACACTTTTTAACCCTTTTTGAAAATTACCATGGTATTAATATTTTTACTCTTTTGGGGTTAGTAAAGTTACTATAAGAGGGAAAACGGCCCATAAATGGACCATGTAAGATATTATAAACCATATAAAATTAAAATTTAATAATATAATAATAATATTATTTTTTAAACCATTTAATAAAAAATTATTTATTATAAAATATTATTAATGTCAATTTTGACATTATTCATTTAATTTGACATTAAAAACCTCAAGAAAAAGATACATTTAGAATATATACCTCTAAAAAACCCAAAATATGTTATAATTATGTATTTTTTTGAAATAAAATAAATAAATAAATTGTATTAAATTTTATATTTTTAAAATCATTTAATTTATTTTTCTATTAATTGAATAAATACTCTATCAGAGTTTTATTATCATTTAAGTTAATTATATAATTAATAATAATTATAAATAAATTACCATCATGAAAATTATTCAATTATTATAAAAATAAAAATTCATATTCATTCAAAAAATTCCTTTTTTCCTTATATGAACACATGATGTATTTTTAAAAGTAAGAGAATGACATTTTGTCCTTTTCTTTACTTAAATTATTATACATGTCATAGTTATGGAAATATAGAAGAAAAAGGTCACATATTCGAATATTATATGATTATTGATGAACTATACACATATAATAAAATCATTCCATGTATTATGGTTACTTTTTAGTCCTTTTGAAATTATTGTACCCTTAATTAACCCATTTTACATTAATCAGGGTAACAAATATTACAGTTTTTACTATTCATTATGACACAAAACTAAGTTATACTTATTAAAATAATATAATATATTCTGATTAAAAAAAGGGAATAAATTTTTGAAAATTCATTCCTCATAAGTAAAATAAATAAATTTTATAAGTATCCCGCAAATCACGATGAAAAGGATTTTTTCAGTAAAAAAATCATTTTTAAGTAATAAATGATCATATACTAACTCTATGGACTCTAATAATCATTATATGGATTTAAATTCATAAAATAGTAATATAATATATAATTTTCATTTAAATAATTTCTTTATTAGGGTTTATTTTATTTAATTAAAATGAATAAAATTTATGCGCTTAAAAATCAGTTTATATAAAAATATGTTTTAAGCAAAAATATAAACTTATACTAAAATGATGAACATTGATTATCCAAATAAAATTAATCATATTATTATAAATAAAATGGTTAATATGTCACATTAAGACAAAATCCAAAATATAATGGGAATTTTAAATTATTTGATATAATTAAAATAAATATCAGTATTAGAAAAATAAATAATTTTTACAATTCACAAAAAAATGAATCATTTGAAAAAAATTCCAAAATTTTTACCCAATTTAACTTTTATATTATGATTTAAAAAACTAATTTTATTTTATGAAGTAAATTACTTAAATATTCTATAAATTAATTATAATATTTTCTTAAAAAACGTAATAAAAATCATTTTTGAAGAATAAAATGACTTTAATAAATATTTATTGACTATTCAATAATAATTTATAAATAAATTTATATTGAGTTGTATATATATATATTTTATCAATTGTTTAATCGTATTCATACCGTAAAATTTAACAACTTAGTTATAATGACCATATTTAAATAATAATATTTCGTGGTTCATTTAAGCTCGATGTTGTGTGTCGTATAAGGTATCAAACATAGTTCTCTTTATTGAAAAACTAGGATTTCACATTCTAAAACTTTAATAAATTTCATCCTTATAATTTTAACTTCATCACAGTAATAAAAGGTTTAAAAAATTAAAATACCTTTTTAGAACTCCCACATCATATAAAGAGTTAACAAAACTTCCTCCTAATAAGAGATAAAGGGAAGTACATAGGTCATCTAAAATAACAAATATCTAAGTTTCTATGTAGGAAAACATCATTCGGAAGTGAAAATATATACATAAAAGAAAAGTGTAATTTAGAAATAATGGTACAGAGTGATACATATCACTGATCAAAAGAATGTGAATGGTTATGGGAATATTAATGACCACAAAACCATAAACCAAAGAGGTGTGAAAAAGATTATAGATTTATCAAAAATAAATATTATATGATATATTTTTAATTTCAATATCCTTTTCCTAGATTAAAGAAATAACTTTCCATCTTGATGAAGAATATAAGGGAATATAATTTCATGATATGTAGAATTTCATCCTTTAATCAAATTCAACCAGAATCTCACATTTTATATAAATGGTAATTATTAATGTTTTTTTAATGCAAAAAACATGAAATAAACTCCACATAATTCTAAAAACAATTTCAAAATATATTAATCATTTATTTAGACATTTAAAATCTAAAATGGTTAGAATAAGGTATATTAATTCCAAAAAAAAAACAAATAAACCATCATATGATGAAATACATTATTAATCTCAAAATCCTCAATGATAACACCCAAAGTTATTCCGAGACCATTATATAAATAAATATTCTATTTTTTTTGTTAAAATATACTTTATATAATTTGAAACCTAATGATTAGAATGATTCGATCAAATATTTATCCAATATAAAGTTAATATTTATCTCTAAATAACATCAATTACTCTAAAAGTATGAATCCAAAAATGAATATAACATATTTATATAAACATCAAGATATTATAATCATTTCCATAAATGACATGTATCACCATAATTCCACATTAAAATCATATATAACTCCAAAAGATCATTCAACCCTTATTCCTCAAATAAAATGCCATAATTTCATATAATGTTCCCCAAAATGATAGTGATCTTCTTTTAAAATAAAATTAATCACAAAATAAATTTTCAAGACTATGATTATATATATGATAAAACACATATTACCAAACTATAATAACCCAGAATTACCTTAATATAAATGATCATATAATCCCAAAAGTTTATCAATACATTTAATCTTTTTTCAACAAAATGTAAAGTAATTATTCTTAAAATAACCTTTAATTAGAAAAAAGTTAATATTAAAGGTTACATATACCTAAAAAATATATTAAGACCCAATAAATGTCTCCCAAAGTACATTTATCACATAAAACATCAAAAGAGTTTTAATTATTTTCAACTTATAATCATCCTTATATCTACCATTACATCATAACTAATGAATCTATATATCTAGACACCATAACCTTTAAACATTATTCATAATCTATTAACCATGATTTTCTATATTATTACTTAATAAATACTCCCTAAAAATAACAATATGAGTAATTTTCTAATATTATACAATATCAAAACACCAGGCATAATATAATCAGTACTTTTTATATATCATTCACAGTTTCTTAATCTTTAACTTTAATTGAATTAGGAATTGATAAAAATTTATCTGTATGGTATTGAATATCATGTTCTTGATATTTTCCCCTATTATATTTATTTTCATAATTCTCCGATCCTCAAAATTTAAAACATTCAATTGATACTTCAAGAAGAAATTTTTTCCCCTTCATGGTGCTAACATACATATTCTTTTTTCCTTGGAGGATTATTTATTTATGCACTCCTTTACCACATAAAAAATATCTTCCCATTATTTTATGAAAATTTCCTTCTCACTTCATTTATAATTATTAACACATAGGTAATTAATATTTTTATATTTATGAGCAATTTCACATGAACTACCATGGAGATTCATTTCTCTCCAATTTGATGTATTGTTGAAAACACATAATTTTATTTTGTTAATCCTAAATCACAATAGCTGTTTAAGGATAACCACAAGAGTTTTTATTACTTCTCCATTTACATTTGGTTTCTCATTCAAAATGACACCACATTTTCCTTCATAATCACTGTTAATTTGGTCCTTGTTGGATCCAACCATTTACTAGAACCCAAAAAGGCTACTGTGAGTATATCAATAAAATCAGAATAAAATATATTTTGTGGAGGATTAACACCTAAATATTATTGACCATTTCATCTTCATCTATTTATATATACCCCAAATTTCCCTAATTATCCCTAACATACTACAATTTTTTGTTATAGTGAATTTTTAACTTATGATAAAATAACATCATAACCTCTAAATTTATCTAAACCTACCTATGATACCAAATTTAAAAAATAGGCCATAAAAATTACATAAAATTTAGATTTAATTCAATAATTTATTTTATTACATATGAGGATAGGTTTTGATATTTATATGATTGGTTCACAACTAATACATAATTAAAGAATATTTAATAAATTGGACTATTCTGATTTCTATTGAGTTTTACCATAATATAAAACTTTTAAAATGAAAGATATTTTCTTTTCATATTGAATATTCATGACTTCAAATTGGAATTATTATTTCATCTTACCCATCCGTAAATTATATGAAAAAAATTTAAAATTTTGGATGAGTACAAAAATATCAGTAAGGTAAATAAAAAGAAAAAGAAACAAACCCATTGGTTCATTTGAAAATAATAAGGCCATAAAAAAGAATTCCATTAAACATTAATATCAATGAAATCAGCTTTATTTCCCAATTATTTTAATAAATAACTTTATAATAAATTGTAAGGGTAAAATCAAAAGCATGAGAGTTTATTATATAATATGAGAACCACTAATTTTTTTTTCAAAAAATGTATCTTTTAACCCTAAAATAATATTATCCCTCCTTTAAAAATATTTTTAGATTACCTTTTTAAAATAAAATTATTTCCATGAAATCTCAATTTAAATCATAGGGAAGTCATCTAGGTGCCTTTGACCACCATATTTTTAAAACCATTACAAGAACTCTTACACTTAGAATAATTATATGGCCAACTTTTAATATAATTATCCCGAGAACATAATCTTTTCCCAATGAATTGGAGAGCTATAATGGGACTCACCCATTATATAAGATGTATTTGGATTACCCATTAATCATAAGATACAATTGGTATAAAACCAATATATAATCTTTATTAGGATCAACCATTCATAAAAACTTTCCTAGAACCATATCATTTATAAAACATTTTAAACTTTCAAATTTTCATCATATAACCCTTGGAAAATTATTTTTTACCCATAAATAAAACACTTTTTAATATTCAAATATCATTTACTTTCAAAACCCATTTTCAGAAATAAAATTTCAAGACTGATAGAAAATAAGGTGTTCTATTTTTATAAAATATTAATTATTTTAAATGAATCCAAACATTTAATAACAATTACAGTGGAGGGAAAAGTCATTTTCACCGTATTTGTTTAAATAAAAAATTCCTTTTTAAAACCTTAGAATGAAAGTTAAAAAAGGCTTATAATTTCCTTTATAATTATTTTTTATCCATATAAATTCATTTATACAATTTTATTTTAAAATATGGACATGAAAAAAAATTGTTGGAAGGGAAACATTAAAATGGGTTTTAGAAGAAATCCCCTTACATAAAACCCAAAAAATATTCCTTCTTTATAATTTTTTAAAGAAATTAAAATATTTTAAAAAATGAACTTTATCATCCATTTATTCCTTAATAAAAATTTTATTCATAAAAATAGAATAAAATGGATATGGAAGTAAATTTTTTATAAAATAAATATTTAAAACATTTAAAATGTCATTTTTAGTCAATGAGTCCCTTACCTTGATTCATACTAATCACATATATTATTTATCTTCTTGAATAATAAAATTATGCTAATTGTTTTGTTTCCTTAAAATAAATTTTTGTCTATTATTATTTTTTATTTAATTTATTACCAAGTAATATTCAATTACTTAATCATTTAAATTTATGTCAAATGTTTTGATCATATTCGGATTATATATCCAAAATGACTTTGGTAGGTTTAGTATGGTAAAATAGTTCACTATTTAATCATATATAGAATAATAATAATTAAATAATAATCATTTGTATACATAAATTATAATTTTAAAATAAATAATGAAATGTGGTTATGAAAAATTAATTACCTTACAATCATTGAGACAGTAGGCCGTATGTACGAGTGAGTAACATTTCCATTTTTTTAACGATCATTATGGATAGAAGGTATGTATTACTTTATATTTATATAATTATAATAATATTATAAATACCATATTATTTCATTAAATATACTTATATATATATCATCCATGTTCCATGGTGATGAAAAATGAATCACATTGCTCTGTGGAGGTGGTAGTCCACACATACACCGGGACAACATTAACATTTTTAGTGAATATCACGGTATGAATGTATATAATATATTATATTTTCATAATTATAAATATGGAATTAATATCATATATATACATTAAATTCATCATTAAAACCATATGTTAGTGATAGTTATGGAAAACGATTTATATCAGTTTGTGAGGAGGTAGTTTGCTATACACATGAATGATGGTTTCATTTCGCATTTGATGGAAGAAAATAAGTATATAGATATTAGCATAAAAATAAATACTTATCAATATATGGAATATACTATTTTTTAGTTCATAATGTTTAAATATAGTTTGAAGGACGTAGAATAAGAAATAAAATTAAAACGCATGATTAAGAACTACACCTCTTCTTTATAAAAACTCTTAAGGATTACACAAAAATATTTAATAAGATAGTTTTATGATCTAAAAAATGACTACAGGATGTGGAGAGGGAAGTAGTGAAGGTATTTGTGTAGTAATTTCTGAAAAATTATTCTTATGTGTGAAGAAAAGATGATAGGAGGTTCCCTTTCATAAGAGACGCGAGGGCCACTCTTGGAATTTGTTAAAGTATTAAATTAATATAAACTTATCACCGTATTGAAATGGATAAAAATTGAGAAGTTTCTTTGAAAATATAAGGGTGAGTATAATTTCACTCATACAATAAAAATTGGATTGGTTTAGGTTATTTTTTGACCCTTATCTTTTTTTATTAACCCCTTTAAATCCTTTTTTAAAACTAGCACAACATTAATGTTTTTACTCTTTAGGGGTTAATAATGTTAATACAAAATGATAAAAAAATCATAAATGGACCAATAATGATATTATAATCTATATAAAATTCACTTGGCTGAATATAACATTTTTAAAAATTTTAAATCATTTAATAAAATATTATTTATTAAAAAATATCATTAAATTCAATTTTAAAACTATTAATTTAATTTCAATTTAATGAAATTAAGAAAAAGTTGTATTTTTAATAAAAATATTTAACACAACAAAAATATTTTATAAACATATAATTTTTTTGGAACACATTAAATCTCTTAAATCATATTACTCTTAATATTTTTAAAATCATTTATTTTATTTTTCTTTTAATTTAATAAACTCCGTGTCAGTGTTTCATAAGATTTTAAGGTAATTATATAATTTCTAAAAATTATAAATATATTTCCATCATAGAAATAATTATATTATAATAAGAAAAAAAATTAACTTTTTTCACAAATTTATTTTTTTCCTATGTGAACACATGAGGTATTTTTAAAAGTAATATAGTGGAGTTTTTCCTTTTTCATAACTTAAATTATTATAAAGGTCACAATCATGTCCATATGGAAAAAATTCATATATTAAATTATTAAATGAATATTTCTGAACTTTTCTTATAAAAAATCAATCCAATTGTTAGGGTTACTTTTTAGTCCTTATCAAATTATTTTTACCCTTAACTAACCCATTTTACCTATACAATGTTAAAAAATAGTTACTATTTCTACTATTCATTATGACAAAATATTAATTTGGAATTATTAAATAATATAAAATTTTATGAATCTAAATATTGAATATTTTATACTAAGTTCAATCCTCATATGTGGCAGAAATTAATTTTATAATTATCCAAAAAACTGTGAGGAAAAGCGGGTTTTCAAGAAAATGAATCTTTCAAGTAATATACAATATTATATTACCTCTATGACAAGTAATAATAATTAAATTAATCTAAATTCATAATATATATATATATATATAATATGTAAATTTCAATTAAATATTTAATTATTAGGGGCTATTTTAGTTAATTAAAATGAAAACTTTATGCAATTAAAAAGAGTTTTTGGAAACCTATGTTTTAAATATTAAAAATAAACTTATACTAATGAAATTAATAATAATATTATAAATAAAATTATTAGTATGTCACATTAAGACCAAATAAAAAATATAATGGGTCTTTTTAATCACATTATGTAATTAAAAGAGATGACACTATTTGAAAAATCTGTTATATTCACAATTCATTGAAAAAATCATATCATAAAAATTCGAAAATTTAACCCTAATTTTATTTTTATGTGATTATTTAAAAAAGTAATACAATTTTATTAAATTAGTTTTCTAAAATTTACAGAAATTAATTTAAATATTTTCCCACAAAAAGTAATAAAAATCATTTTTTAAGAAAATGTATTTTTGAAGAATAAAATGACTTTACTAATTATTGAGTGATTATTTACGAATAATTTATTAATAAATTTTTATTACATTAGATATATATATATATATATTTTTCATAATGAATTTAATTATATTTATACTTTTTAATTTAAAGATTTTTTATAATAATAATATTTAAATAATAATGTTTTATGGTTCATTTAGGATTTGGGTTTCATGTTATATATATAATAAACATAATTATAGTTTTAAAAATATTATGGTGTCACACATGATAAATTTAATTTTGTCTCAAAATATAATACTCTATGATGAACATCAGTTAGGGATAACTCAAAGTCCTACTTTGAGTGGTTAATAATCATTTCATTTCATGACACACACACACAAAACGAATGTGAAAGAATGATAAAGTGTGGATTAACTTTTTTTAACATGATATATTTATAATCTTAAACTACTTTAAGAATATTAAGAAAAATATACATTAGAACCTATATTATCATATAATATATATTATACTTCCATATCAGCCATATATTTTCTACACTTTTAGTGTTTTTTAACTCATTAATTCTCTCTATAATTCCTTCCATATATCTACGTGAACATATGATAAAAATCATCAAATAAAAATTTAATGGAGTAACACCTATGAAGTATCCAGTTTGAATAAAGTTGAGACTAATGAATCATATTTGTAATGTTCTACTATTTGAACATAGTATTCAACAATATTAACTCTATAACATTAAATGTTAGGATGATAATAATTTTTTTATCTACTAAAAACTCTTTCCATGTTTATCAAAATTACCATTATTAAAACTCTTTCCATAAATTTTTTTCCATTTTATAAATTGGTAAATAATTTGACTGTTTATATTAATCTTTTAATCACATATCGTAAGCATTTTAAGATATTAAGTGAAATTTAATATTTCTTTTTGACTATAATAATATTTTATTTTCTAACTTTTAACTTATATAAGTCCAAACATAGTCACACTACCTCTTAGATAATATGTGCTCATAAAAATAACATGACAAGAAAAAAAATTCTTTGTGTTAGGAAATAAAAATCATTTTCTTTTATGGAAATATTTCATAAAAAAATATTGAATCTACATTATATACGGTACTATATTTTTTGGGAGATTTTTTTTGAAAATAAGACATTATTATTTTTAATATTCCACAAACTATAGGATCAAATAACTTATATTTCAAAAAAATTCTTAAAAAACACTTTTATCTTAGATAATTTTTCTATCATTTATCTTATTTTAAATATGTTAAAGAAACTTATAAACCATAAACCATGTGAATTTAAAACCATCATCTTATATTTTTTATAACAACTATTTTTTAACAAAATCTTCTCTTATTACATAATTTAAATGGGATAAGTATACACATCCTTGACTAAGATTCATAAGATATTGATATATTCCTTTATTCTAAATCCATTGTTCATCAGCCCTTTACTTTATCATTTGAATTCAAAGTAGAATATTCATCAATTGTTTCTTTGATCTTAAACTTCTATATATTTTCAACATATGTAAAATATATATTTAGTGTCATGTACCCTTAATAATTAATGAATTTATATCATTGATACCTAACATGGAATCCCTATGGATCTTTACAACTCCTTTAGTTATCATAGATAGTTCCATTATGGGGAAAAAATTTCCATTATTCTGGAAACTACCTTTAGGTTTTAATTACCTGGACTGGATCTTCGAAGAATCATTGTTGGACTTTCCTACTTACTTTTATTCTTCTAGTTTTATATTTTTACAAATTGTACTATAGATACTACAATATATCCTAGAAATCATATTCTATATAAACCCTACATTTTCTTACATGAATATTACATAATTTTAAACATAAAAAACATAATAGTGTTAAAAAACTAGGATCTAAAGGTTTAGTGTATTGGGAAAATTAGGATAAAAAACATTTACAAAATAATACATAAAAATTATTTAATTACTTCTTCTCTATATTATTAGCGGAACTCATGTACTTCTTAGTATAAGTAATCACTTGAGGAAATGCATCAAAGAAAGGGGTGATCTAAAAGCCAAGTAAGAGGATAAATACAAACATGAATCAATATAACAAGGGTTAGAATAATCATTATCATCATAACACAATCATTGGAGAATCATAATAATCAAAATATTAAGCATTAGATAAAGGTATGGAATATGGAAATTCATAAAAATGAAGCATCATGTCTTGGTGGTCAAATACCACAAATAGTTGTGAACAAAGATAACATTTTTTTGACACATAAAATATGTTAATAAACACCAAATAATCATTATGAACAAATATATAATCATTTTCATGCATATTTCACATTATCTTATGAGATACATCACATTACCCAATTTATTAGAGTGCTATATAACTCTGGGTGCACATGTCACATTATAACATTTACATAATCATGCAAGCCACAAATAACATATATCAATCATAGACATAAAATACCCCATCGAAATGAATATTTTTCTTTTAATAAATCATAAATTTATGAATAAACTTTGTAGTTCCCAAAATAAAAAAGGAATAAAATACTTGGTATAATTATCATTAGTCTTGAGTTAAGAAGAAACAATCTAAAGAGATGTAAAATATGTGTTTTTAGAAAGAATATTTCTGTTGAAAAATATTTGTTTTTTTCATAAAATAATATTTTAAACATGTATATCCCATAAAATAAAAGGTAAGTATAAATAAATTATGTTTTAGGAATATTAGAAAAAAATCCACACTGAAATTAGGCATGAAATTAGAGTAACCAAAAGAAATGGAGTTGGGTTCGAGAATCCCTTTAACATAAGTCTGAATTATTTATTTAATTAAATATCCTATATAATAAATTTTATTCATTAATTAATAAATATATAACCTATTTTACATGTATTTTATTTATTATAATATTATTAAGTTTGTTTTTGTCCATTTTTATGTGCTGTAGAGTTCAATTATGTCATTCCGAGAGTGTTTGTTTCCATGGTTTTCATGATTGGTTCACTTGTAATCATACAAGGAAGATCGTGTAAAATGAGGATAATTATATAGAATTGAAATTATATTTTATTAATTTAATTTCATAAGATTAATTGGTCTTATATTTTTTTTTCTATATATAGGGATGATTTATCTGATAAATTTTTTATGATAATCGTTTAGATTTATTTTGGCAGTTTTCGGTCACAATGAACTTGCATTATTTTCTTATTTAATATTATATTTATAAGATAGTTCCAGAACAAAAAAAAGTTATAACATAAATTTTACATTATTTATTAGACATTATAATGGTTTTATGACCATCCTTAAAGGTTGTAATATAAAATTAAAATACATCATCTATGATGGCAGTAAATCGACACATCACGAATGATGATTCAATTTTTTTTATAACAAAGGGAGTGGAGAAGAGGTTTTATTATGAATTATTCCATTAGAATAATAATATTATAGTACATATAAAATAACAGAGTTATATTTCCACTTAGATAAGGTTTTTTGAGGATAGAATAAGAAAAGAAAATAAATTGAAATGAAATTAAATGAAAATGAAATAGAATCTAACCTCTTGAATTATTCTCCTCAAGAACCTCCTTAGAGAAATTTGTTTTGGTATTTTTTGAGACCAAAGGATCATATAAATGGGTAATAGGGTTAGGAATAGTATTGGGATGAAATGTTATATGATTCACGGCTTAGGATTTGTGAGGAGAATAGGTGGTGAGGGGTTGTATTTATAGGGGAGGAGAGAAGTGTTTTTTGATTATTTTATTATTTAGTGTATTATTTTGGTTAGAAAATGTGAATAATTTTATCATTATCAATAAATATATTAAATAAAGAATTATTATTCGATATTATGTTTCTTACGTCATCCATTACTCAATAAATAATGATTTTAACTTATACCATTATATATCGTAAATTACTGTATTTCACTATTAACCGAACAATTTAACTTTTTGTGAAAAAAATAAAAAATTAAACATAAAATTTTTACAAATTTTATTATTAAAAAATGAAATTCATTTTCATGAAATAATTTATAAAATATAATAATTTTAATTTTTAATTAAAATCATAATTTACTTGGAAACTACTGTTTTTAAAATTTCAGCAGATTTTATAACATTTTGAAAATTAATTAAGGTCTCAAAAATTTATATTATAATAAGAAGAGACAAAATATTTGATTATAGATCTATTTTATGAAATAATTTTTTTATAAAATCAATATATTAATTATAAAATTATAAATAAACATTTACATTTTATAAAAATACCAACACTTAATTAATAATTTTTAAAACATTTATTTACATATACTATGATATAATTATATAATATTATGATTTATAAGATGCCTAAATTTTATATATAATTTAATAGATGAGGTTACTATTCTATAGGACAAATTACTATTCCTATTGGTCACATTACTATTCAAAAGGTCAAGTTACTATTTAATCGGTATAGGTTCATTGATTTCTAGAAATAACTCTTATTTCATTGATTATTAATTTATTATGTTTATATTGTGTTCTCAAACTGATTTTATATGGTTAATACTATATGAAATAATTATAAGAAGGTAATTTCCATTGATAAAATTTTGGGTCATTACATTATTCCCCCCTTATGAAGTTTCTCCCTCGAAATTTCATTTTACATTCCAAGTTGAAAAAAGATGAGGGTGATTATCCTCTATCAGTTCCTATAGTTCCAATGTTTCCTCTTCGTACTTATTGTTTCACTAGAGTTATTTGACCATGCGAGTAGACTTGTTTCAGAGAACTTTATCTCTACGATCCCAGATCATCATTGGTTTCTCCTCATAAGAGAGATCATTTTCCAACTGTACTAACTCTAGATTCAGTACATATGAGGGATCTGTTATGATCTTACTCAAGAGGGATACATGGAATACATCATGTACTTGAGACATGGTAGGTGGAAGTTCCATTTTATAGATAACAGCTCTGACATCACTGAGAATATTGAAGGGGCCAATATAAATTGGACTCAAATTTTCTTTCTTCCCATGTCTCATGATCCTCTTCCATAGAGATATGTGGAGGAATAATAGGTCCCCAACCTTAAAATCTAGGTCCCATCGATGATTGTATTCATAGAACTTATTTCAAATTTAGGCTACCTTGATGTGTTGTTGAATGGTTTTCACATTTTCCACCATTTCTTTGACTATTCTAGGTCTTATAAGCTTAAATCTACTGACTTCATCATAGAATGATGATGTTATGCATCTTTTCCCAAAAAGGGCTTCATATGGATCCATTTGGATGATCAAGTGGAAAATTTTGTTGTAAAAGAACTAGACTAGAGGTAGATGTTGGTCCCATCCTCCTTTAAAGTCCATATAAAATTCTATAAAAATATCTTCAAATGTATGAATTGTCTAATTATATTGGCCATCATTTTGAGGATGATAATACATACTGAAGAGCAGTTCAATGTTTTGAAAATATTGGAGACTTTTCCAGAGTTTGGAGGTGAATCTTAGATCTCAATCATATATAATTGATAGTGGTACACCATGTATCCTTACCACTTATCTAACATATATCCATTCTAGTTGATCTAGTGGTAATTCCTCTCACATTGTTATAAATTGAGCTATATTATTATGGAGATACACAAAAACACATTTAACATTGTTTCCTATAGATATCTTTGGAAGTCCGGTGACAAAGTCCATGGTGATTTTTCCCATTTCCATGTTGGTATAGGTGATGGTTGCATCATCCCCTTAAAATTTTTCCCTTCATCCTTCACTTTATAACATAATGGTCACATTGATATATATTTAGTGATCTATTTATTCATATTGTCCCACCAAGAGTGCTCTCTGATATCTCGATACATCTTTGTGCTCCCTGGGTGAAAATATATGGTTGATCTATGTGCATCACTCAAAAGATCTTTCTTTATATACAAATTGTATGGTACACACAGTCATGAACCAAATCTTATGACTCATTCCTCATCAATTTTAAACTCTGAGGATTTTTATTTTCTGAGATATTTCACCTTCTTTTGAATTTCTACATCATTTTTAGTATCCTTTATTTTCTCCATGAGGAATGGTTGAGAAATCAATTGAGAAAGGATTGATGATATTCCTTCATTAATGGTTCCCATTTCCAACCTTTGAAAATTTAACAATATTGTATCCTTCTCAATTCTCATCATTGATAATGTTGTAGGATCCATTCTACTTAGATATTCCACTACTTTATTCACTTTTCTAGGATGGCAGTGGATTGAGAAGTCATAATCCTTGATGATATCTAACCACATTCAATAGTGTATATTATGCTTATTTTGTGTGAATATATATTTAGGATCTTATGATTAGTATATATTTCACACTCCTCCCCCAAAGATATAATTCCGCCATATTTTCAATGCAAAGATCACAGGCTCCAACTCCAGATTATGCGTAGGATAGTTTTTGTCATGAATTTTTAACTTCCATGAGGAATTGGCTATCAATTTATCTTCTGTATTCAGTACACACTCTAATAACATAGTTAAATAATCACTGTATACCACAAAGAGTTCCCCACTTGTTAGAAGCGTGAGTACATGCATGGTGATAAGACCATTTTTAAACTATTTGAAGCAGTCCTCACATTCACAAGTCCAGACAAAATTTTCTCCCTTTGGAGTCATCTTGGTTATTGGGTTTGAAAATCATGATTTGTTCTTAAAAAATATCTAGTAACTCCCAGCTAGACCAAGGAAACTACTGATCTACATTATAGATATTGTCCTGGGACACTCTTCGATTACTTTTATCTTGGAAGGACCCACATATATTCCTTTATTAGTAATAAAATTCCCCACGATTGATACTTCCTCCATCCAGAACGCAAATTTATTGTACTTTTCATAAATTTTTCCCCTTATTAAATTATTTTAAACATTATTAAAATACTCCTCATGTTCCTCCTTGCTCTTGGATTTTATCAAAATATCAATGATAAAGACTAATTTTTTATGACAAGGTAATATCTAAAGAAAATATTCATTAAGTCCATGAATGTTGCTGGATAATTAGTGAGTCTAAATGGAATCACTATAAACTCATAATGTCGATACCTTTTTCTAAAAGAATTCTTGGGAATATCTTCCTTCCTCACCCTTATTTGGTGATATCCTCACAAAAGGTCCACCTTAGGGAAATGCATAGCCCCACATAAGTGATCAAACAAGTTATATATCCATGTAAGGGGATAATAATTCATTATTTTTATTTTACTAAGCTCATGATAATCAATGCAGAGGCGTATTTATCCATATTTTTTCTGGAATAAGAGTACTGTTGAACCCCATGGTGAAAGACTCGGGCATATAAAACCCTAATCTAGATTCTCTTGTAATTTCTTCTTCTATTATTCCAAAAAAAATGGTGGCCATTATATAAGGTGTATTTGATATATCCATATATACAAGAATAATTTTGATTTATAACTCAACCACTTAGTCAGTAGGAGGAACAAACAATTCTTCAGGGAACACATCAGTGTAGTCCCTCACAATGGTCATGTCTTCGATCATGATTCTCTCATTTGTATCAATAATTTGAGATAGATATAATTTATCATAAGGAAATAATATAACATGATAGAATTATTTTGACGGAGATTAATTATCATCCTTACACTTATAGAGAATTAGAGTATGCCTCAGGACATGAAGAGTGATCTCCCTTTCCTGATAGTAGATGTTGTATTTGTATAATGATAGCCAATCCATGCCAAAAATGACATCAAACACCACAAAAGTAAGTAATACAATATTTAATGGGCGTTTTAATCCACAAAAATTAAATGAGGATGAGTTATATACTTTGCATGAAATAATTTCTCCATTTTATGTTTTCATAGATTACTCAACATTAATATTTTGAGATGGTGTTGGAATTGTTCTATTAAACTTGAAAGCTATGAAATATTGCATAGAACTTGAATCAAATAGGACTTCCTCAATTATTGAATGAATAACTAGAATACCTATCACTAAATAATTGCAAGGATCCACCTCAATAGTGGTTATGGAATACACCTTCCCTTTCTCCTTTGGATTTAGTGGTTGCTGATGTAGATTACTCTCAAAGAGTCATGTTTTATTGTACTGGCTAGTTGTCCCCTTTCTCCATATAGTTGAAACATTGAACCATGGGTGGTTCTCTCCTTTCATCCACCACATTTTCCAGATTATTCATTTCCCTTTAACATTCGTGATCTTGGTGGTCTTATCTCCCACACTTAATGAATTTACCCGTCCCATTAATGAATTTCCCATGATGCTTATTACCACATTTTTGACATGTGAGTGGTTGGGTTTTCTTTCTAGATTTGTCATTAGATACTCTATCTTGAAACTCCACCACTCTCATTTATTTACATATCCATGGTACCATTCTATAAACTACATCTTCACATTGAGATCATATCGAAAAAATTATTCATAACTCACAAATTCATTAATTTCTAGAGATTTTTGAAGGTGTGGTTTTAAACCACTAAAGAATCTATCTATTTTTATATCATTTTTGATAAAAAACATGAGGTATAACTTGAAATACTAGTGTGAAATTTTCTATAATTCATGATATATTCACTGTCCTTTTACTTAAACTAATAATTCTCTCTCTATCTTTTTATGAAGAGTTCATGGAAAATAATTGTTAAGAAATATTTTATTAAAGTCTTCCCACTCCATCTCTTCAATTTCATCCTTTTTCATGGTATTATTAATCAATAACCACATTTTATCGGCCTCCCCATATAAATGATAAATGAATAGAGTCAAATTCTCTATCTTAGAACAAAAAAACACATAAACTATATTCTCTATTGAGTTGACCCATTGTTCTGTGACTAGTGGATCAAAAGATCCACTAAATGTTGGTGGTCATTTCCACATAAAATACTCGATATATAGTTTATCTCTCTTAGGGGAAGGAGGAAATTCCATATTATTCAGTTTATTGTTCATATCATGAGAGAGCTAGGTAAGCATCACCATGAAATTTTGAACTCCACCACCCAAGGCTCTAGGGATGTAATTAGGGTAATCAATACATTGTTCTTGACACAGGTTGTTGTCCTGGTTTCTCTTAGTTCCCGCCACTTTATAATATAGGAAATCATTAAAAAAACATAAGTAACAAATTCATGAAAAATTAATTTTTTCCATTTTGAAATAAACTCTAAAGGCATATATTATGGGATCCCTATGTGTATAATTTTTTATAAAAAAATATTCTTGGGTGATTTCATATACTTAGTCTTATACTACGGGTTTTAACTAATGATCTTGAATCCTAATTTCCAAATTAACTAAACTATTCTATTATACCAACTATAGTGAAACTACTTTTTCTTACATGACTATTACGTCATTTAAAAGATAACTAGTATAATAGAATTAAAAAACCAGGATCCAAGGGTTTAGTGTCTTGGGATAATTTTGACCGAAAAACATTTACAGAAAATTACATAAATATTATTTAATTTCTTCTTCTCGAGATTATTATTGGCCCTTATTTACTATTTAGAACAATTAATCACCAAATGATATACATCAAAGAAATGGGTGAGATAAAAGCCCAATAAGAGGATATATAAGAATATGAATCAATATAACATGGGTTGGAATAATCAAAATCATCATAACATAATCATGGTATCATAATAATAATCCTTAGGGGAATAATTATTTAAAGTCATCTAATGTGGAAATGCATAAATATGAAACATCATGTCTTAGTGGTAAAATACGACACATAGTTGTAACATACATGCATAACTATATAATAATCATTGTGAAAACATATAGCATCATATTCATGAATATTTCATAATATCTCATGAGTTATATCACATTACATAATTAATTGGAACACTATATATTTCGAAGCTCACCTGTCACATCATAAAATTTACATAATTATGCATTCCACATAGAATATATATCAATCTTAGACATAACATAACCCATGGAAATGAATTATTTTCATTTCATAAAGTGTACATTATTGAATAATTTTTGTCACAAAAACAAATAGGCAATAACATACTTGGTAAAAGAATCATCAATCTTGAGTGAAGAAGAAACAATCTCAAGAGACATGAAAGATGTGTTTTAGAAAGAATATTTTTTTTGGAAAATATTTATATTTATCATAAAATCAGATTTGGAACACGTATATCCTATAAAAAAATGGAAGGGAAAAAAATTATTTTTAGGAATATTATAATAACATCCACACATAAATTATAAATGAAAGAGGAGTAACCCAAAAAAGGAGTTGGGTTCGAGAATACCGCTACCTTAAGTCTGAATGATTTATTCACTTTAATATCATGGATAATAAAACTAGACTATTTAATTTCTAAATCCAGGAATACTGTTACATTTATTTGATTAATTATAATTTTATTAAGTTTTTTATGGCCATTTTTATGAGTTGTAGAGTTCAATTCCGTCATTACAAAGTGTTTGTTTCCTTGATTTTCATGATCATTTCACTTGTATAAATGCATGGAAGATTGTGTAAAATGGATATAATTATCCGAAATTTAAATTTTATGTTGTTAACGATCTTAAAGAAGCTTAATTTGTCTTATATATTATTTTTTCTAGATATAAGGATGATTTAGCAGATAAATGTTTAAATATAATCATTTAGATTAATTTTGGTAGTTTTCATTCACAACGAACTCGTTTTGTTTTAATATTTACTATTATATATATAAGTTAGTTCCATAACATAAAAAAATTCATAAAATATATTTTAAAATATTTATCAACCATTTTAGTGGTTTCATGACCAGCCTTGATGTTGGTAAAAGAAGATGAAAATGCATCATCCTCGATGGTGGTAAATTGACACAACATGAACGATGATTTAATTTTTCTAGAATAAAAGGAAGAGGAGAAGAGGTTTGATGATGACTTATTCCATTAACATAGTAAAATTACACTATATACAGGATTATTGAGTTATAGTTCCACTTGTATAAGGTGAAGTGAAGATATAATAAGAAAGAAAATAAATTTAATAGAAATTAAAATAAAATCAAAGAGGATATAGCTCTTGAATTATTTTCCTTGAGAACCACATTAGGTAGATTGGTTTGAGTATTTTTCTAATACCAAATTATCTTGAATGTGAGTAATATTCTTGGTAAGATTATTGGGTAGAAATGTTATATGATTAAATGCTTCAGATTTGTGAAGAGAAGAGGCGGTGAGTGGTGGTATTTATAGGGGTCGAGATAGGTGTTTTTTAATTATTTTATTCATTAGTTTATTATTTTGGCTCAAGACTATGAATAATTTGAACCTTATAGTTAAATATATTAAATAAATAAAAAGGACTATAGATTATGGTTCTTACCTCATCCATGACTCAAGAAACATTGATTTTAACTCATACAGTTATATACGATAAATTATCGTATTTCAGTATCCACCAAAAAATTCAACTATTTTAGAAAAATCCCAAAAATTCAACATATCCATTTTTTGATTTATATAATTAAAAATGAGCTAAATTTTTTGAACAAAATTTTCTAAATATAATAAATTTAATTTTTATATGAAACCATAATTTACTTTGAAAATATGATTTTAAAATTATAACTGATTTTATAAAATTTTGAAAAATTAATTAAGGTCTTATAAATATATATTATAATCAAAAAACAAAAAATATTAATTTATGAATCTATTTAATGAAAATAAATTTTCTTTTAAATCATTATATTAATTATAAAATTATAAATAAACATCTATGTTTTATAAAAATACCATCATTTAATTAAATATTTTTTAATACATTTATGTACTTCTAGTATGATATAATTATATAATATTATCATTTATAAGATTAATAAATGTTATTTATAATTTTTTAGATGATTCTACTATTTTATTGACCAAATTACTATTTCTAATGGTCACATTACTATTCGAAAGGTCAAGTTACTATTCCGTCAATATAGATTCCTTAATTTATCCAAATACCTCTTATTTAATTCATTATTAATTTATAAAGTTAGTATTGTGTTATCAAAGCGATTTTATGGGGTTGATACTACAATAAATAATTATAAGAAGATAATTTCCATTGATAAAATTTTGGGTTGTTATATACACCCATTTCATCTACCCTTAAAACATTGATAAAATTGGGTAAACATTTATTTAAACTCATTAAAATTGATGTAAATATTCCAATATAATAATATCATAGATATAAATATAATAATGTAAACTTATAGACTCATAAATTTATTAACATGACAAAAAATATTGAATACATAAGGGGGGGACTAAAGTTTCCTTTTTTCACTTTGTATATAATGACTTTAAAACCTTGAGTGAATCATTATATTATTCTCATAATAATTTAGATTCAAGTGTTTAATAATATAAAATTTAGGTTATCTAGAATGGAATTGTTCTAATAAATATAATTTTACTTCTAGATTAAGAAAAATTATTATTTTACCATATAAGATGTTTTTTACATTAATCTTATCATTTTAAAAGATTTATCTCAAAGTAATGTTTGATGATAATGATTTTATTTATCTATATAAAAGCATTTATCTGATTATTATGTTATTATAAATTCAATTAACAAGTAATTTTATTAAATGTGTTCCCACTAAAATTCTGACCCCTTTTAAAATACATCGTATCCATTAGTTGGACAAGATGAATATTTCACTAATCTTGGGTTCAATTTAGAATTTCTCCAATCACTTATATATTTAGGTATGTTATCATCCCAATCATATCATATATTAATCTTTGATATTTGATCAAATAACTCTTTTTCCTAATCCATTATATAGATAAAATCAATGACATTACTCTTGTACTGGATCCTATTAGGGTCTCCCAACTAGTTGTAACCAAAATTAAATGTAAAAAATAGGTAACATAATTTTTATGGTCACATCATTAATTTATTTCTTTATAAAAGATAATCTTAGGGCCCCTAGCTTCATCATTGCATACCCGGTTGGATGATTGATCTCTTGAAAAGTGTCACTTTAAAATGAATCAAACACTTAGTATGTTAAATGTGATTTAAACACATCATCTTATCTCATGTTATTATATTTTACATGTATTCATGCTTCTATTGATTTAGTTTAGAATTATATTCCTTCCTGTAAATAAATATGTTTAAACCTTATCAATTTAAAATACTTCAGACAACTCATATTTTTTGTTACTATCCTAAATTAAATGAAAACTCTATTTATACATATCCAAAAAAAATACTATGTATAAGATAAATGAAATACTTTCATGTAATTGATTATAATAATATGAAATCAATAATACCTGAAAGAGTAATCTTGGAGAAACAAAAAACCAACCACACTTTTCTAAAAAGGATTAATCATATAGTCCAGAGAGTAGTCTGACCAAATTTAATCAATTAAAGGATATTAATTCAATTCAAAAATAATTATAGAACCAAATATTTATAAATCATAATTAACTTCTTAATTCAACCTCATAACTTAGTAAAAACAAATTTCAAGGCATAAGAAAATAAAATCCATTGTTATACATAGAAATTAACTCCGTAGATGCATGTATGAAAATTTATAGAAGTAATTTAAATCTTTAAAATAAATCATATGACCATTAAAAATATAAAAATTATATTTTATAATAACACACGAAATAAAATAAATAAATGAACAATTTTTATATATAAAAAAAGATAAAAAATTTATTAACAATTCTTAAATAAGGATACTATAAACACCTTATAATTTAAACATGCACTATGGATATTCCATAGTTAAATAAATATAAAAAATTTATGTTTATACATAATATAAACTTGTTAATATTTGTCCTTCATATGATATTTGTAATATATATATTTACAACATTAAATGAAATATAAAAATTTTATATTCCATTTATATTATGAAATAGTGTACATAATATAACTATCACATATTTAATATTATTTAAACCATGATAATATCAACAGTCCAAACCTCTTTTGATATGGTTAAACATTTTACTCAAATATGGTTTTTTATTTGAAGACATGAACTTAAATATTATTAAAAATTAATAATATTAAATATAAACTACTTTATAATTGGGCCTTATTTTATAAATTCTAAACATTTTATAAATTACACAAATAATTTCTATATAAAAATTTTATATCTAAATTTTATGTGTTACTATATAATTACCAAGGTATCTAATATTAACATTTAATATTTATGAAATATATATTTATTAAATTCTTTATAAGCATTTAATAATTAAGTAAAAACATTATTTATTTATTTTTTTATAAAATTTTTATAAATTGGTTAAATATTTCAAAATATATTTGAATATAATTTTTAAAATTTTATAAACCATTCAATTTAATTAAAAAATAAAAAATTTAGAAAAATTAAATTTTCATGCATATCATATTCTATGATATCTATATATCTTAATATACTAGTTGGTATATTATCTATCATATTTATGAATATATAATCCTTCATCTACGATATCATCCCTCCATGCATGGAAATCATCTCCCACAATATCACTTATATCATATAAGTGATACAAGAATTTATTATTTGACAATAAATAACACACTATTGTCTATTATGATTCCTTATATCATATGCTATAATTTATCCAAAACCAAAGAAAATAAACTATTTCACTACCTATGATATCCCATATCAATAGGTTGGACTTCATCATAGACTATTTTAATGCATATCGTATGTACATCCATGGTTCAAATATACAATCTATTTTAATGATATGTAATAAAATATGTAAAGTGATATTGAAATTACTCATTTTTAGCATGATATCATGAATCAAACAACATGGTCATGATCTTATACCATTGATGGGTTTATAAGGATCTCTTAACACTTAATCAACCCAGTAAAAACAATCACAAACCTCATTTCCAAGATACATGAAATATTAAACTCAAACCATTAATAGATAAATTGAATAAATTATAGAGATACCTTACTTCAATGAATGAATGAGCCTCCTTATTCTTTTGATTTCCTGATAAAGTTCCCTCAGATGATACCAAAGGCCCCCCATCTCTATTTTTTATCCATAGGTCATACTTAATCACCCAAAAACATGGGTTGGACCCTCCTCAATCCCATAATATGCTAGTATCTATTAGGGAAAAGGAAAGAGGTGGTAGAGAGCGCTGAAGAGAATCAAAAGAAGCCAAAGGATTGAAAAAACAACAATATCAATGGGGTTATACTTTTTTATATACCCACGGGATAATCCTATGTAACTAAATCATTCACTCATAAGTTTTATAATGTATGAGTATATGAATTCAGTTTCAACATATTGTAATTGTTGGCCACCTATATTCTCTCATGAATTTAATCTTATAAAACACTTCTATAGATGATAAAATTTTATGGATTATTGGTTTAAACATTGGTGTCTATAATTATAATATCTTTTTCAATTCATTCATATCAATTAATTATGATATCATCATATCTTATGGAAAAATACTATAATGGAAGTAGTGAAATGATAACTTATATCTCACTCCAAAATATACAATTAAAACATATAACGTACTCATTGAATCATGGATATTATAAAATATGAAATACCCTATATCATATCATATAATATAGGATAAATTAATTATATTCAAATAGTATTTATGGAATATATCCTTTATAATTGTGCATTGGATTATAGTTTATGATTGATGTTGAATTAGTGAAGGTATGAACATTTGTATTTTCTTTGGATTGAGCTATTTTTTTCCTATAGTTATGTCATAAATGAATAAGAATTGTGGGATATAGGAGGATAGATTGAAATGGAAACTCATTATTGATCATTAAAGGGTGGACCTAGTGATTACATAAGAATATAGGGTTAACTTATGAGAGTTCCAATGATAGTTCTGTATAAATTATAAAGTGAATCCTTCTGATACGAAAATAGGGCGATGGATAAAGGAAGTAGAGATAGATTTTCATCTTATTCAGGTGGTTTATGAGTATTTTATTGTATTATTAATGAGATTATTTCATATAATTGTGAGACAATGGTGGAACATATATTTGGGTGATCAGGATGTTTCTATTGTAAAATGGGTAGTTTTGTGATCAGTTCTAGAATGTATTGTTGATTGTTACCTTTTTATTATAGTGATAGTAAGGGATACTATCTATTTATCTAGAGAAATATAGTGTTATAGTGTATAAATTGAAATTCATATTCTTATTGTGATATTATCACAAATTTATAGTTGATGAAGTGTTGAGGGATTACCACTTTTAGAGGGTACTATGACCAAAGATTCAATGACAGGTCAAACTATTTATGTTGAAGACACGTACTATAATGCTATGTAATGAAGAATTCAATGAAGAGGATTTGGTATATACTAGTGGATTATTCAATGATAATGGATGATAACTTATGGGGAAAATGAAAATGGATGGAGGGGATCATCAGTCTTGGTGTAGTTGATCTAGTGATTTGTGACTCTTTATTATTGAATCTTAAGTGTTGGGTGATTTTGTCCCAAGGGTGTGGGTGATTTGTTTTTTTTATTTTTTGGTATATGGAAACAAAATTTTATGTTTTTAAACTATCATGGAGGTCATCAAGTTATAAGACACATTGTAATAGTGAATGAGACCCCTATTAACCAAAACATCCACCTCTATCGTTATAATATAAATAGAATCATTGACTAGATGGACCCCTAATGAACGATAGAAGATTTAGTGGTTTTTTTCATGTATATTCATCATCCTCTAAGAAAAGAAGATATTTATAACTAAAGAGGAGGCAAGTATAAATAGTAGTGTGGTTGTTGATTTGTTTATAAAAAACTTAATGCAATAGAGGTTAATGATCTAGAAGGAATAGAGGTGATGAGAGGAATGATATATATATTCTTAAATCTTATATATATTTTAATTTATTATGGGGTTTTTATTTCTTTTATTTCATTTATATTGGTGAGAGGGATATAGATGTTCATTTAGTTGTTTTATAAACCACATGATTTGTATACTATAATGGTGGATCATTCAAATTTAGATAAGGTGATCCATGAGTATCAATTGGTGGTTAATGTAAATTATATGAGGTGGGAACTAGTATTTTTGAATATTAAATCTTATTGATGTCATACTTGACATGTATTTTTTTATTCATTGTGTTCCCAAATTGATTATTATCATAGAATGGTCACATACTCTATTATGTATGGAAATCATTGGTCTTCAATGAGAAAATAAATTGAAGAAATGGGTTGTGATGTGTTATAACAAAATTACTTACTTCTCATTTTATGATATTAATTATTTGTTTATATGAGGTGTAGTTTAAGAAGTTTCATAAAGTGGTGAGAGATTACTTTGATGCATTACTTAAAGATATTATGATTTCTCTATTAAGTAAAAAGATCTATATTGGAATATATCTTTATAATAGTACATAAATAATGTTGATTTTTATATATTGAGTAGAATTCATTTATCTTTGGGTGTTGCGTATACAAATTGATGATTTGTTTGAAAGAGTTTTTATCCACCCTAGTGTGCCTCTACTAGGAACCACAATAATATTCAATAATTAAATAGATGGAATTTTGAGGTTATGTATTGCTTAATGGTGGTTGAATTATAACACGAAAAATAATGTTGAGGTATGAAAATATTTGAATTTTTTGAAAATCCTATGTATTTTAGTGTTTTTGAAATATTTATATAATTGTTTGGTATTTGGGAGTGGTAATTCAGGTTATATATTGGACTGACCATGTGTATATGAAACCTTTTTTAGTGTCAGGGGTGTTGGTGTATTCTAAGAATCATGTCTCAATATGTTTTTGGGCTTGAGGGTAGATTTTTATAGTTTCTAGGGCTGTTAATCACACCTTTTCCAGGGTCACCATAGTGTGATGGTCATCACAAATGAATGGTGAGGGGCTACGTAAGGGTATAATTATGGCGTGGTCCATTTTTTATTTGGTTTTGAATACATAAATCATGTTCAAAATCATATGAAATAAGTTATATAGTGGGAGATAAAGTCTCATTGTATGTCTAGAGGTTTCTGGAAGATGTTTGGTGGTGTTCAGAAGAAATCTATAAATATTTTAGTGCTTAGTACATAGTGTTACATATATGGTAAAGTATTATATGTAAAGGAAACCAAAATTTATCTTCTGACACATAAGGGTTACTATGATGCATTAGGGTAAACAATATGGAAAATTATTATATGTACACATGGCCAAAATTTTCTTTATGATACATAAGGGATACTATAATTCGTAAGGGTTGGAAAATGGTAATGTATCAGATAAATAAGGGTTTTATCCAAATGATATATAAGGGTTGGTTTGGATGATTTGGATATGTGGTAAAGTATGTGATGTTTAAGGGTTTATACGTAAGAGTTTATAGGTTACATTATGATTTGTAAAGGTAGATACGTAAGGTTTACATGATATTATATAGAAGTATTACCTAAGAAGTAATGTTAAATATAAGATATTAAAAAAATTATTGTGATTTTTATTATGTATATATTTTTTAAAATGTTAATTAATTCAATTAATTAAACAGAAAATGAGGATTTAGACTATTTCAAACAAAAAAACAATGAGTACTTTCAAATTCTCATATATATATATATATATATATCTCCCTATGTGTCTCTCTTTTTAATTCATTCTCCAATCATGAACCAACCCCCTGAGGCCCACTTGGATAGAGCTAAGCCAAGTGTGACACACCAAGACCACCTCTAATAGGCCAGGGGCTAGCATAAAGTACTAAGTAAGAATACCACACACATGGGAGGCCTTATACTAAGGTTCCTATAAACATTAATTCATATTAAAATACTTATAAAATGATAAAAGGTAAACAAGAACAATTTATACCAATTTATGGATACATCTATATCCCACAATAATAGTACAAAAATAATACTATAAAGCTTAAAGGTCCAAATACAGGGCCACTAAAACTATAAAGGAATTCCAATCTACTAGAAGGAGGGGATTTTAGTCAAGTGAAACATCTAGTATGATCCATGACCTATCTAAATCAAATATACATCATAATCTCTTAGATCACCAAGGTCATATCAAAATGCCTATCTTCTTCTTAATACACAACATGTGTAAGAAGAGTCCATACAAGGGTGAGTATACCAATACCCAGTGGGACACCCCTAAATCAAAAAACATAAAGCATCTATATAGTAGTCAACTCATCATAAGGGAATGAAAAGCATAATATGATAAATATAATAATAATATCTAGATATATTCGTGGTAGACACTATGTCTTAGGGTAAGGTCACAACCACAAATCTAGACTAGGATTCTCTTCAAGATACAAAGTAACAATAATCTAACAGAACTCACTCTATGATCCAAGTAATTATGATGTTTCTCACTTGATAGATCATTCTCATTTGGCCTCACCATAAATAAGTATAGGTTGAAACATAGAAGAGATCAATACACATATAGGGGACCGTACCTAGGTCTATAGGGGGAAACAAAAACCCCACACTACTAAAAAATAATCTATACCCATGGTTTTGGGAAACATCATGGGTATAGGTTACCCCTATACCTATGGTTTTCCAAAAACAATGGCTATAGGTTTCAGTTTAGACATATACCAATGCTTTTGAAAAAAAACCTAGGTATAGTGTTTGGTTCATGACATATACCCAAAGTTTTTTCAAAAACCATGGGTATAGGGTTTTGTTGAAGACCTAAATCCACAGTTCTTCAAAAGAACCATGGGTCTAGGTCAAACATACACCCATGGTTCCCCATAAACCATGGGTATAGGTAAGCCCTATGGCTATGATTTTTTGTAAACTATGGCTATAACTTTTCTCGCATAAGCACAAAAAACAATTCCTGTGTGAATACCTATTGCCAAATTTTTCAATCCATATCCATGGTTTAAAATAATATATATATATATATATATATATTTATACCAATAATCTTATGTGGTGCAATGGTTAGGTGCTTGGATTATATAGTGACTGTCTAAGGTTCGAATCCAGTGAAAAACATTTTTTTAAATCCTATAGCCACAGCTTCAGAACTGTGGATATAGGGTTATTGACATGATAAACTCACCTATTTCCATGGTTTACAACCATGATAATATCTTTTGAAAAATATGGGTATAGCTCTGATCTATACCAATAGATTAACCTCCCACGGTTCTCAGAACCGTGGGTATAGGGTAATTTTCCAATAGTGCTAACTAGATTAAACTGGTAAGTTGGGGATAAATTCCCATGTATGTTGGTTATACTGATTCCTAAAACCCCACATAGGGAAGAAGACATGATAGAGGATCCCACCTTGGGTCTCATAGGGGGATTTTAAAAACATATATCTAATACAAATCCTACATAGTGGATCACATCCTATGCCTTAGACCTAATTCCTCACACTAACATCATGGTAGATAGAATGATAGTATATAACCTAAGTAAAATAGTCAATAGTAAAGAGAAAAAGGGCCTCAAAATATCTTTTATAAAGTTAATGGTGTGTATTAGGAGTAAAAAATGTATTTCCTATCCTTTTTCTTCTCGCGCACTCGAGCCTATGCCCATGTACTTCAGGTTTTCCCATGAACTTTGGTCTTGTCTATGTGCTTTAGATGTTCCCTTGTACCTAGATGTGATCTTATATTGGGTCATTCCCATGTACTCTAGCCATTCCTATGAACTTGTCTATGTATATCCTAGTGTACCCCTATGGTATAGTCCAAGCCTCCAACTCTACGTTACACAGTGTGTGAAATGTGTCACATGACATGTAATATTTTATTTCATATAGAAACCTTGGAATCATAATAGGGGACCACATGACATGGGTTCATCGTACCATATTCTATGTAATAGGGAATTTTCAAAAACCTACATGTTATTCACAATTTTATTTTCACAACCTCCACTATAGATTCTACTAAAAATATCACCCATGATTTGTGTATATGAGTGGACTGAGCTTCTCCATCATCAGTGGATAGATTTGGCAGTCCAATATACTCAGGAAATGATCTCATCACATCGCACTATTTCTTCACACCAAAATATGAACCATCAGTCTCCAATATGAATTTTGATCCCCTATGGTCATTTCCATACTTAAATCATTCTTTCAATCCCAATATTAAACCCACTGTATTGATCAGTTGTGCCGAATAACAACTGGACAACGATTGGGTATTATTCAAACCACAAAAAATAGAATTTCAACGATGAATTCATAGAGAACATAGTAATAAATTAAAAAAATGGAAACATGAGGAATAAACCTAGTCCATTTTTCATATTTTACTCAATCTACTACCATTATAATAATGAAATAATAATAATTAATCAAATTATATCAAATCCCAATTCCTAGGAAGATAAAACATCAACCAAAAACCATCCACCGACTCTCAAATACTATTAGAATAATTGTTCTATGATCAACACAAGATAATAAAAAATGGGATACAATCCCAAAAAAATCCTACCTCAAGTATGGATTGATCATTTATGAAGAATGTTTTTGGGCCATTGATGTTGATGAGATCCAAATGATTTTTTGGTACAAAAATCACCAAAAAACAATCTATTTTTGATCATCCATGAGAGATCCTCCAAAATATCCTCTCTCAATCCCTATAGTTTTGTGGATAAACCTAGGGATTTTCAATAATTTGGTTTTTTATAGTTGATATTAAGTCATTGAGATATAATAATTAAATAAATAAATAATTAATTAATCTGTCAAATTACTAATCCTCCATTGAATGAACTTAATACAAATAACTGATGCATAAAAATATTTTATTACACTTAGGGTAAAACCCACATTCCATATTTAATGGTCGTCTTAGTTTTTTGATCTGATACTCCATTCTTGATTTATTCTAGTTTTTCAAAAAAACACACACACATGGTATAATATATTTAATATTTTAATTATATCAACATCGATGCTCCCCAAGCCTCAGAATATGTCCTCTCAGTGCCTGATTTTAAAAATATTCCTTAACATATTCCAATGTTTTATAAGGAAAAAATAAAGATTTTAAATTATCCCCACATCAGATTTTTCATCGCAAAAAAGAAACTACCCAAAAGAATGAGGATATTGAGCTCAAATTTGGGTCTCCCACTCCTAGGTGTTCTCCTGATGATTCCCATGCTACCATTGGAAACACACTAAGGGAATCACTCCACTATAAAATACCACATCCTATTGATATTTGATCTCTATAAGTTAATATGCAAAGGTAGTTCCATACTTGATATCTAGATAGCCCCATTTGATAACATTATATGGGTCATGAACATACCTCCTTAGCCGAGACACATAGAATACATCATGTACCTGATCTAATTATGGTAGTAGGGTTAAGAGTTATGCTCCCTCACTAACTATACATAGTATTTGGAAGTTATCGATGGACCCCGGAGATATCTTTCCACCCTAGATAAATCTCTACAACACTCACCAATATGAGACCTTTAAGAACACATGGTCTCCCTCATTTAACTCCAAATATGTATATCATGAATCCTAAAAATTCCTCTGATAGATCTAGGAAGTCATCATCTACTCATGGATGATCTGTACCTTCTCTATTGTGGCTCACACTAACTATGAGCTTGTAGTCTCCCTTGTATCTTTCCATCCTAGTGGTAACCTGTATGTTATCCCATACAAGACTGTGAATAGTTCCATGCCAATGGTGGAATAGTAATTTTTATTGTACCTAAACTCCACAAGGTTAGGCTATCCTCAAAACTAGGAACAAAGTCCAACATGAAATTCCACAACAGGTACTCTAGAACCAGAATGGATCACTTAGTTTGGACATTTGTCCCGGGATGAAATACCATGATCCCATGCAACAAAGTCCTAATAGACACCTTTAATACTCTCCATAATAGTTAAATGAAGAGATAATCGTGGTCTAAAATTAATTTTAAGTTAACTCCATGAAGTCATACTATCTCTTACATGTAATGGTGTCTCATGATCTCAACATAATTGTGCTTTAGATAGCTAATAAATCAGATGACTATGTTCGTGTTTTATGACCACCTAGATGGAATCATGTCCTGTAGAAGATCATGGGAGACCTATCACAAATTCCAGAGATATACCATCCCACTTTCACTCTGGCACCACGATGGGTTGAGTAAAACTCACTAGAACCTGGTGCTCAACCTTCACCTTTGAACAAGTGAGGCATCAAGATACAAACTCGACTACAATCTTCTTTATCCCCAGTCACCGAAACTGATTCGAATGGTTCTAGTACATCTTCACCAAACCTAGATATAGCAACAAGGGGGATGTATGACAATCCGCCACAAACTCCTCATGAAATTCCAATGGTACCATAATCCTTCCTATAAAAATAATTCTATACTTCTAACTTCAAAAAATCCATTAGGATCATGTCCAATGGAAATATAATTACACTGGGTTTCATAGTTAGTATCTAAAAGTTGAGATATTCATTAACATGATATAGAATCAATAGGATAATAACCATTTATTGAAGGTAATCTATACTATCCTCACCCATTAAGGACAATGTCAATGAGCCAAACTGCTTTGATTCCCTAGTCAAAAATTATGAATAAGATCTCATGATGAGATAATATACCACCATGTTCCACTTCCTGGGAGTATAGGCTATATCGAAGTCATAATACTGAATTAACTCTATAATTATCCTCTATTTCAATTTAATATCCTTCTATGATAAGCCTCATTGTACTTTTTTTACTTTGAATAAAAATATGATATGGATGGATGGATAATATATAATTTATATTTTTTTTTGAAAAGGATGAGTTCTAGTCAAATGAACAGAACCATGAAATTTATTTAAACAAAATTGGAATACGAATTACATGATATGAAATGAGGGAAATTTTCTAGAATCTATAATAAAAAAGGAATCAAATCCTGAGGGAGATCATTCCTCCAAGTGATCTCATGAGAGAATCCGATGCTGGCGAGACTGTCGGCGATCTTGTTTTCTTCACGAAAGGTGTGTGTAGCAATGAAGTTGAGACTGTTGAGTGAGTTGAGGCAGTTAATCCATCGAGAGGTGAGAGTCCTTGTTAGGTGAGTCAAACCCTTCCATATGGATTGAAAAATGGTAGATGATTTTCTCTCAATCCAAGATGTTTCTCCAGTTGAAAAGTTTTTCAGAATAGATGGCATGAATTATATTGAACATTTATGCCTCTAGAGTAGAAAAAATACCACCACTTCCATAGAAACACCTGATAATCTGATCAAGATGGTCTCTGAAAACACCTCTGCATACCGAAGGTCCTGGGATTCCTTTTTAGGCTCCATAAACATTGACTTTAATCCATACAGGAGGAGGATCCTACCAGAAGACATCAATAGTGTATTTCAATTTTGGAAATATTCCACTCACTCCAATCCATTGGAGGGTTTCAAGATCAATGACAAAATTGTCACAATTTTCTTTTTGGATCATGGCAGCCACTTTTATAGCATGAAGTATCCTCATTTTACCTGAATTTTGTTTAAATTATATATTGTTGAAAATGAAATCATTTATACCATACCGGAGGATATTCAGAAGCTTTGCAATGGCAGCGAGAAAAAGGTTTCTAATTTTCAGTGACATCGAAGCTCAATCATCCTTTTCAACTGTGAGAAAATAAAGTTATCCAAAAGTCATCTATAATAAAAAAGATCAAATGTGTAATGCTAAAGAGCAGTAGCAGTCCCACAAGATAAAAATAGGTGGTTTATGTCCTCCCGATGTTGGTTGCACAATTTACATTTAGAGTAACGATTAAAACCATAAGACTGAATACAACCATCAGTAGGAATTTTTTGGTGGGAAATTCTCCAAATGAGGGCATGACATGAAGGTTTTATCCAATCCTTATTGAAATTGGTGATCCAACTTAGATTATCATCAAATTTAGAGAAATTGTGATTATAATATTTTTTTTGAGTCCAACAAGCCATTTTTAGTGGGTTCCCAAACCATAAAGTCATCATTGGATGTGAAGTAATAATTATCGACAATATCCTTAATAGAATCCAGAAGATGTGAAATAGAATAATTGATCACATCCCTGATGGATTAGTTAGTGGGATCAGGAGTAAAATAATTAGGCATCTCCGATACAAGAGGGGAACTAGTCCAGTTATTAAACCAAAAATTTAAATTAAATTCTTTTCTAGCAATCTATATTGAATTTTCCATGATAGAAGAATAAGAATATTTAATCTAGGGCAGGATAGAGGAATACATATTGTGAAAAGTACGAGATTTAAGTTTATCCAGAAAATGAGTTCTGAGAGATTTCATGGGATGAGAGTTATTATTAATGAGGGACCACATAAATTTAGCTTGAAGAGCCTCATTAAAGGTTTTATGATTTTTAATTACTATACAACCTTCTTCAATAGGCTTACCACAAGAGGTCCAAGAAACTATGACCAATTTTCTCTCTAGAGTTCTACCGCTCTAGATGAAGTTCCTTATATCAGTATTTAAGAATTTAATAAGACTCACATGCCACTTGTAGACCGTCATGGAGTAAACCAACTTAGAAACAATGGTGGATTTCAGAAGGCAAACCCTTCCTTCCATTTAAAGGGATTTTCCATTCCAAGACAAAAGTTGTTTATGAATTTGATCTACTATGTTATAGAAATAAGAGGATTTGGGTCATCCCCAGAAGATGGGGACACCAATGTAAGTGAAGGTCAGGGAACATTCCTTAACACCTAAAACATTGGTGAAATGTGTTTTCCTGTTGAGGGGGAAATTTTTACCAAAATAGATAGAGTATTTATTCTAGTTAACATGCTGACCAGACACCACTTCATAGTGAGAGATAATGGATTTAAGTTTATTGATATTTCTTTTGTCCCCCTGGAGGAAGAAAATGATATCATCGGCATAAAGAAGATGGGAAGGGGCATGTAGATTCCTAGAGGCAAGAATCAGTTTGATTTTGCCTTGATCAACATTGAGGGTGAGAAATCTGTTAAGATAGTCTTCCTCAATAGAAAAAATGATAGAAGAGAGAGGGTATCCTTGTCTAAAGACCTTGGAGCATTTAAAGTAACCTCTAGGAGATCCATTGATCAGAATAGAAATATGGGCTGAATTGAAAATGGTTTTGATTTTATTAACAAAAGTATCATTGAAGCCGAAACTAGATATAAATTTAAAAATAAAGTCCCATTCAATCATGTCAATGGATTTAGTAATATCTAGTTTAAGAGAAACATTTCCACCTCTAGTGTTTCTATTCAATAAATTGGTGGATTTAGATGAAAGAAAAATGCGATCTTGTATAGATCTACCTTTAATGAAGCCAAAATGGTTCCAAGAAACAATTCGGTTACTAATATCAGAGAGTCTATTGGCAATGATCTTAGTAATAATTTTAAAAATAGAGTTTAAGATGGTGATGGTTTGGAAAAGGTGAATTTCATTATAATTTTCAATTTTGGGAATAAGAGTGACAAATTGATAATTTAGACCATGAGGAATAACCCCTTTTTCAAAGAAATTTATCACTAAGTTACAAACATCATTTTGAATGAAATCATAGTGTTTTTGGTAAAATCTGTTATTAAATCCATTAGGTCCAGGGTCACTATCTGGATTAAGGCAAAAAACAGTGTCTTTAATTTCAAAATCAAGAGGGATGCTGTTAAGTAAACAATTATCCTCAAAAGTAACCATGTTCGGAATTATATTGGGAAAAATTTATTTTTTGGTATTGAGACCATTGAAAATGTCAGTGAAATAAAAGACAACATGGTTGGCAATCCCTTATTCCATATTAATGAGTTTACCCTCAACCCTTAAGTAGGAGAGAGGCCTAATAGCTTTCTAAGATCTTTAAAGGGAGTTGTAAAATTTGGTGTTACTATCGCCATCGTTGAGCCATTTAGATTTGAAAATTTATTTCATTAAGTTGTCCTTAATGTTGAGCAAAGAGATTAATTTAGAAGAAATATTTATTTCATTTTGGGGTTCAGTATTAAATATGGTTATGTTGTTATTTTTTTGAATAAGAGTCAAATCTTTCTCCAGACTCTGAATGTATTTATCTATTAAGTCAGATTTGGTTTTGAACCACTTCTTATGAATAAGATTGAGATTTTTCAACTTAGTGGTGTAAGAAAAGGAGTCAATGGAGTTACCTATGTTATCCCAGGAAGAGTTGATTAAAGTGAAACACTCAGGGTCCATGGACTACACCGACTTAAATATGAAAGGAAAAGAGGGTTGTTGAAGATTTTGAGGGAGACTGACAAAGATCTGGGGATTATCTGAGGCATGTTTGGTCAGAGTAACACTGGAGATCTGGTTCCATTTTTCAAGGGCTAAGTCATTAATGAACGCTCTATCGAGCTTACTCGCCACAACTCGATTAAAATTATGTATATAATAAGTAAATTGGGAACCTACTAGGTTAATCTCAATAAGATTATTGGCCTCTATAGAGGCTTTGAATTCTCTAGAAGAAATAGAAGAGAAAGATTTGCCATGTTTTTCAGTGGGTGAGAGAATAGAATTGAAATCACCAACTAAGATGCAGGGGTCTTAAAATTTGGCATCGATAGTGGAAAGTTCATCCTAAAGAGGTCTTCTATCTTGGTAATTATTTTTTTCATAATCAAAAGTATTGAAAAAATGAGTTCTATCGAGGTAGTAATGAAAAGTAAAAGATTACTCAGAAATACTGAAAATATCGACATTCAGAAGAGATGAGTGATAAAAGATCTGAAGAGAGTCTGTAGAATTACCATTGTTACAGGCACCTAAGAAGGAAAAGTAAAAATTGCAAAGATGCATGAATTTAGGTGAAAAATTCACCTTAGGTTCAGCAATAGAAAGAATAATAAGTCAGTGAATATTAATAAATATTTTTAAGACATTTCGGGTGTCAGGGTTAGCAATACCCTGACAGTTCCAATAGAGTATATGCATTAATGATTATTCCTGGGGTTTGAGCCCCCTTTCTTTTTTATTTCCACCCTTTTTTCCTCTGGTTTTACTAGGGGATATATTCTTACCAAGAATACAGGTTATCTCAATTTTTCCTGAGGTAGAATCAGATTTTTGAGCATTACCTCCTGCCTTGTTACTAATATTCAGGTTTCCAGTAGGGATCAGGTAAGGGCCAAGAAGTGCCTCTGAAACTGTAATAGTTTCAGAGGGACCCGAGAGAAGGGCCTCCTGAGGGATGGAATCATCCTGAATCAGGATAGAAGGTGCCTATGTGAATGTATTAGTTTAAGAGGGTCCTAAGGCTGAAACATCTTGGGAGATGTCTCCAACCTGAGCTGGATTGAGAAACTGCAGATTTTCAGTGTCCAGACAAGCAGAAAAGACCATACTAACATGCTCTTTAGATAAGGGAGGATAGTTGAGAGAAGAATATTTATTATCAGTGTCCATCAGATCAGTGGGGGAACACTGTGATTAAAACCAACTTCTTTCTGATTCAAATCCACATTATGAGAAATGGGCACCTCTTGTAACCGAGTAGGGGGTAGGTTGGAATAGAACTAGGGGTGAGGGAGAGGGCTGGGTCACATAAGAAGACACAACCTCACTTTTGTTCATATGGGTCTCTCCCTTGATCATTTTTGGTTGTGATGAAGCCAGAGGTGAAGATTCAGGTATATTACCTTGACCCAATGTTAGAGAATACTCAATATTAGTTTTTGAGGGAGACACTATTAATGTAAGAAGATTATGAAGAATAAGAATGACATCATTTTTCAGATTTTTTAATGGATTGTTCCTCCAATTTGTTTTCATGTTCTTACACTAAATCAGCCCATGATACCCCAAGATTATCCTTCGTTTTAACAATCAATTTTTAGTGATAGGACTGTGAGGTTATTTTTTATCCTGGTAGGGGGCCTTCTCTTTTCTATTTTTCCTAACTTCAGTCCAGGCAGAGGAATTATGTTGGTTGGTGCTTCTATGAACCATTCTACAATTAAGGATGGAGTGACCAAAAATCTTACAAAAATTATAAATATAAACCAGGTTTTCAAATTCGAGATTGATAATAGTCTTATAATTCCTATAATTTAAAGAAATGGTTTTAGGTGGTTTTTTCTCAAGGTTGACTTCAATTAAGACCCTAGAAAACATTCAAATATCAGCATTTATGGTCCTTTGATCAAATTTTAATGGATTTCCAATACAAGAAGAAATATAATTAAGGATACTAGGGTGCCAAAAAAACCAATTTAAGTTAGGTAATCTGACCCAAACCTGGGCAGTTTTTCCTCGCTATGTATTTGGGTTAAAGGAGAAGTCCCATTCAGATAGTCTGAGGAACCCAGGATTTAGGTTAATATTTCATATTCTCCATACTATATCATGATCCTCCTATGAATTGAGGAGGAAATGAAAAAAACCTCTTCCTAGAGGGATCTACTTCTAGTTTGTTATACCCCAGCAAATAGAAATTGTTTGCTTCAATTCAATGTAAGAACATGGTTTTTCCCCTTTAACATAAGCAACACAACCCGTCACAAAGAACTTACAAAAGATTTGTCATTGTGCAATCGCCTCTTGGTCAGCTTCGATGGTGAAACCTCCATCATCCAGACATTTCACCATTGAGTGAGTTTTCACACCTGCAGAAGAAGCAGAATGGGAACCTTTAAGGGAATCAAGAAATGAAATTCCTCGCGGGGCCATGGATCTCTAAAAATAGCCAACCAACCCAAGGAATATCTATACCTCATTCATGCTATTGGGTGGCACCAAAGATACCACTACCTTAACTTTTACTAGGTCCACTACTAATCCCTATTATGAGGTGAAATATCATAGGATTTGAAAATATTGAATCCATAACTTACACTTTGAGATATTACCATAAAGAGGGTTCTCCTAGAGTATGTCTAGGAATATCCTCAGATGTCTCTCATTATCCTACTTTGAAAAAGCATACACCGAGTTGTTTTTTATGAAGACTATCATGAAATGATATAATAAGGGATGAAATATCTAGTTCATGAGTCCTATGAACACTTATAGGGTGTTATTCACACTGAAAGGAATAAAAAGTAATCATAGTGACCATAAAAACATCAGACTTCCATCTTCGGTATGTCCTCATCCCAAACATAGAGATTTTGATGGAATGATTGGAGGTTAATTCACATAAAACCTAAAACTCTTATCCACATTCTTGATGAAAAAATGGTGTTTCCTAGGGGGAAACACTAGTCTTGACAAATAACTTTATTTAAAACTCCTCCAATTTCACCAACAGATCAAAAAGCTTTATGGGATCCATTTGATAAATTGAAATAGATATTAGGTCTGTCCCTGGGTGAAATTTTATGTATAATTATATCTATTAGTGGGGAGGTAATCAAAATATATCTTTAGGGAAGACATCCTCATAATATTCCACTACTACAGTAAGTTAAAATATTATAGCATACACCAATGAAAGGGTAATACAAGCCAACTAGTGTGTAATTGAATATATCCTACAACATATGATCCCATCCTATAATACTTGGTTTCCCTTCTCATTAATAAAGGAAAAAATCATTCTATCTAAATCAAAACACTTCATCCTACACCTAAAATAATCAATATGTTAAAGAAATATGTGTATCCAGTCTATACCTAGTATGATGTCATAAGGCCTCATCACTACTATAATGTGATCCCAAAAGAATATCTCTACTCTGAGATCTAGGTCACACTATTTTCATAAGTGTGTGATCATTGAGTATCATCCAAAAATAATCTCAAAACATAGGTTTTGAGCCAATGCCTCAACCAAAATCAATAGGTCATGAACAAGAGGTGTATAAATAAAAGAGTGTATGAATCAATGTCTATCTAAAATGAAAATATGTTAGATAAGAAACTAATCATACCTTTAATAATACTTGGAACATATAGATTTTAGGGCACTACTAACTATAGATATTATCATTATTGACCACAAGTTCATTAGTCCTGGAATTGATCACATGGTGATGGTGTTGGTAACAGGTCAAACTGCCCACCACCTTCAACTACTCTCCCTTATCCTTTACCACATATTCCACTTTATGGACCTCCCCTCTTAGACCACTGCCTCTACCTAAGAGGACCATCTTCTGCCACTCGATCATCTTTATGGTGGGTCAGAAAATCAATCTCAAGATATCCCAACCACACTTTGAGTATAACTGACTCTCCCTATTCTAAATAGAACCATCATGAGATCCTTGAACCACAAAACCCTACCTCGAGTTCACCTGTTGAAATGTTTCACATGTCTGGATCACTATGTTTACCAAATTATACCCACTGTAAAAGTCTAAGACCCAGTGTGCATTTGGAACCAAGTTTATTAACATATATAAATTGATGGTATACTTTGTTCATTGTCAATCATCACATTGTTGATCAAGACAAGTGATATAATCAACACTACTGGATTTAGTGTATATGGTGGCATAATTTTCTAGTGATTGCTAAATTTGTGGTGTCCAAAATTTAGAGAACTGGGAAAGTTGTTTTTAGAAATGAAAATATTTCCATGTAAATATATTAGTTACATGGAAGGGTGAAGGAGTTATCTAGAGTTGTAAAAAAATGGGTTTTCATGTCTTCCTCATTGAAATATGTTTAAGGAAAGTGTTTTGAGAAATTCTTAATGTTTTTTGAAAATCAATGTTGTGAGAACCCACAAAATTCAATAGAGTTTCATTCTAAAGGTGAGGTAAAATTAATGAAGTTTAATAGACTTGGAAAGTTGTAAGCATGTTTAATGAAATGAAAGGAAGTTGTGAAAAGGGGTTTTTATGTCCATAAATAGGTAGCTTCATCCATTATAAAATCTATCTATCTCTCAACAATGATCGAAACCCACTACTTCAAGAAAGAGTTACACAAAGTATTGTTTCATGAAGTAGAGTTGTGTGAGAGTCAGGTTGTGTAAAGAAATAACTTGTTTCTATCAAAAATATGTGAGGTTCATGAAACATTAATTTTTTATGAAAGTTATAGTTTTACAAAAACATAAAAGTTACATGAAAACTAAGGTGTTTCATGAAAGTGTAAAAGTTTAATGGAAAACTGGATAGTTGTGTAAAAGTGAAATATTTGTACTAAGTGTAGGTTTTGAACATCTATTATTAATTAACATTTCATTGAAGGGAATAGATTTTGGTTTATGGTACAAGAAATTTCTTATGATAATTAGGGAAAAATAATTATGTGTCTAATCTAATTATGTGAACTTTATGTCAGTAAACTAAGAAAAACTTCACCCAAAGCAGTGATCATGGGGGGTTGATAGAAGTGATTTGGGGGAGGCAGTGTTCTATCACTAAAATTATTGTAATAGAAATTTTTTCAAGAATGGATTGACCATGTGTGATCAATTTTAATCCAATATATATGTTTATTTTTAATCGATTTAGGTATGATTGAAACACTATCGGTGTATGCTTCCTATAATTTCCCTTAGTGGTGAACCAAGTAAAAAAACTATGTTGTGTTTATATTTCTAAATATAGGTGTTTGATAATTTAACAATTCCATTAGATAGGTTTAAAATATTCTTACCAATGTGGGGAAAATATCCACCTCATTCGAAGGGAAATTGAACACCCCGATTCACTCCTCCCCTCTTAGGGTGTTCAAGGGTATTATAATTGGTATTAGAGGGTACATGTTGTCGGTGTTAAATATTCCATGTTTTTTGTTTTTATGTAGAATTTAATGAATGTTATGGTATTTCCCCTTTTTGATGGAAGTAAATACCATATTTAAAAGAATATAATGAGATATTATCATTTTTCTCTTAGGATGGATGTTCTCTATACCACAGTTAATTGGATTTAGGTCAGTGATGCGACGAGTCTTCCTATGACTGAAGTATATAGGAAAATGATTAATACCAATGAAAAATCTCAAAATGATATTACTAAAGCACTATATGATCAAATCTATTTTACGGTGAGGAGTTTCAATATAGACAATTCCATGTGGGAGAAAAATAGAAATATATACAGAGGCGACCACAAAGTGATGGAGTATAAACTTTACGTTGTTCACAATGTAACACCTCGACACCAGTTACCCAGATTTGGTGCATTATTACTTAACATTGTCATGATCACAAGAAAGATCAAATATCAAAAGACCGATTGGTTTAGTAGCCTTGGAAGCACTAGATATATTCATAAAGTTTTACATTACATCATGAAGTGAAAAACTATTACAAAAACATATTGTCTCCATAATCCACACTATTATCCCCTCATAATATCCCTGCAGGTCATTCATAGTTTACTTTTTCACTTCCTGGGAAAAATAAAACATAGAAAAGGGGTGAGCTCAAATTCCCAGTAAGGATAACAATATAGCAGAAACTTTTATAGATAAGAATAAACATTTAAGGCAATGTATAACTAAAACAAAAGCCTTTTAAACTTGAACTTCAACATAGTATGGCAAAAATAAAATGAAATAATGCCATTTACTTATTCACATGGATATTCTACTAATCGAATAATCACATGCAATATTAATAACCACTTTCATAATGATGGAATGCATAATGCCAGACTATCATAACCACATAGCCAAGGCCTCGTGCTAAGACTACAAATGAGATTTTTCCAAGGCCTTGTGCCAAGACACTAGTTTGTCTCATGAGACCTACCGATGCATCGAGGAGCTATAGCGGGCTTCACCCGTCACTTATTAAGTCCAATGCATTCCTCATATGTGCAGGTTTAAACATAACATAAACATTCGTATTAAAACTAGCATACAAAATGTCAATACTTTTACCACAAACCATGAATGGTATAAAAATAGCACATCCACAGTCAAACATAACTCATTCGATACAATATGGAATATTTTATTGTATAACATTAACCTCAATCAGGAATAATGATGGATGTTGACATAGATGAAAATAATCATCAAAACTATTTGAGAGAAATATCCCCCTTTTCTTGAAAACATTTACAAGTCACACTATTTGTCAAGAAGCCATTTAAAAATAGATTTTTGAATCAAAGTGTCCCATACCACTTTGAAACTTTTAAAAGGCGTTTTAATTTTAAAACTTTAATGTCCATATAAATAAATCCATAAAACCATTTTTTAAAACATGGACATTAATGAGAACGATTTAGAAGAATAAATCTTTAAAATATTTAAAAATGGTATTTTAGTTAGAGATTCTAACCAAAAGAGAGACACTTGAATAAAAATAATTGAGGTAATCAAAACTTTGTAATATCATGAGAATAAAAGGATTCATGATATACTATGTCAAAGTACATTATATACACCACATAAAAGTGATTTGGTGTATAACAACAAAGAAGTATCAATGGAATTTAAATTGAGATGAAATCTCTCATAAAGGTCGTATCCTTAGGTTAAGGATAAATCAACGACATAATTATGTGTGAAAAATATAAATACAGTCAATATTATTGGATATTTAGTTTAAATCAATCAGATGACATTCACACATATTCTTGTAAAAACAACACCATTGAATTGGATATTTAACTCAACAAATGGAGATTGAGTTAAAATTATTCTTATCAAGTTCATATCGATCACTTGAGAATTTTTCAATGGAGTGATTATGTGTATCAAAAGTATATCCATAGAAAGGGGAGTGGAAAATATGAAATAAGAAAATTAATAGTAATTTCACACATAATCTCTGAGTAAAATAATCAATGAAGTTTGCGTAAAGCCGAATAATTGGAAATTGAAATTGCAAATTCCCTTATCCATTTGGTAACTTATGAAACAAGAACCCATGAAATAAGGATCGTACAATGATGATGTAAATACCCATAAATTAAAGTATATTACACAATGAATACAATCATGGGAAGTACACATACACCACATGCAATAAATAAGCGGTGAACAATAGAATTCTCACGAAATTAAGAGTGAGATAAGAAACTCCTTACCACGTTAATCAACTGAGTCCTATGGACAAAAGTTAATAACCACCAAATTATTTACAGAATAACATGAATATAAAGAGAATAATGATAATATATATCAAATGGTAGTACACAATACACCACTTTCAATAATTTAGTGGCGAACAATAGAAATATCACGGAATTGAAAGTGAGATAAGAAAATCCCTTACCACGTTAATCAATTGAGTCGTATGGAAAAAAGTTAATAACCACCAAATAATTTACAAAATAACATGAATATAAAGAGAATCATGATAATATATATCAAATGGCAGTACAAAATACACCACTTTCAATAATTTAGTGGCGAACAATGGAAATCTCACGGAATTAAAAGTGAGATAAGAAAATACCTTACTTTGTACTTTTTCCTTGGTCGACGGTAGGTTAACCTCCTCTATAATGGTGAAATAATTGTTATTTAATTATACAAGAATCATTTACTTTAATATGATATCATATATGATCTTTTATCATTGATTTGTTAATAATATCTTAGAATTATCGTCATTTCGGGAGTTAACGGGTTCATTTTACTTTATATTCTTTGTTATGTGAGCCATATTCATTATTAATGGGATGTATATTATTCATATCCAGAATGATATAAATTCCTTAGATACTATTTTTAAATAATCAAATGATAATTATACTTGAATGGATACGATGGAGAATGAATCTCATCGCGTTCGTGGAGACGGTAGTCCGTACGTACGCACGAGTGACAATATCATTCTTTTGATATTAAAATAATATATAAATGGATGGTCTATCATATATACAGAATCCTTAACATGTTATATTTATTATTTACATGAGTTACACATCATTATTATACCCATCCAAATAATAATATATTGAATAACAATTACACCACGACGTGGAGACGGTAAGCCGTACATACGCACGTATGGTGACATGCTATTCAAAGGGTGGATAGAATACTGAATATGGTTGTACCATATTTATAATAACATAACAGTATATATAAGATACTGGAGTTATTATTTTAGAATGGTAATAACAAAGAAAGAATAAGTGGAAGAAGAAAGGAACTTGAAAAGGGGTGGTGAAAACATCACCTCTTCTTTGGGTTTTTCCTTTTGATTTGATCAAAAGGGCTTCTTAGGCTGGCCTTCTGATCAGTATAAGGCCTCTAGGTTGTAGTTAGGGAAGTTGGGAGAGTATTTGGGCAGGTTTTGGCCGAACCAAAAGGGTTTGAAGGTGTGAAGAAATGAGAAGGAGGAGTGCCCTTTTATAAGAGGGGTGAGGGGCACCTTTGGAAAAGCTAGAAATATTAATTTATAATAAATTCATATTCGGTTTCTAATGGCTCCAAAGTTGATTATTTAAATTTTAAGGTGGGGATAGGTCGAAAAAAACTCAACCAATAGAATTTAGACAGGTTTGGGTACTTATATTAACCTTATCTTTAAGTATTAACTCTAAGTTAATTAGTTCACTTTTACAATGTCTCTTTGTATGTTTATATAATATGGTTAATAAACTTACTATATACATCCAAGAGACCGACAAGTGGTCCATTAATGATGAATCTATAATGATATAAGTCTCTTGGCCGAACCATATATTTTTAGGAATTTAATATCAATTAATAATATAATATTGGTTTTAAGAACTCTTTTATGTCAATTTTGACACTATTCAATAGTTTATTTTTGTGAAACTCATAACAGATTGATTACTTCGAACAAAGTCAATTACATCACTCCTAATATATCATGTATTCTATAAAATTAGTTTAATTCATTAAAAGCTTCATATTTTATTTATTTGGGTATTTATAATATCAATTATTTTAATTTTTCACTATTATAGTAATTAATTCATCATCATTGTGTCATAAATAAATTAAATTATATAATGTCTAAAAATTATAAATAAAATATCACTATGTAGTAATTATTTTTATATTTCTAATTAATATTTATAATCTAAAATCCAACATATATAACCCTATGTAAAAATTGTTTTTCTAAAAGATATATGCTTGTGTCATTTTTGTATTCATTTTAACATAATTAAAATAAAGTGCCCCTATCACCTACAAGTGGCACCATGGGGTCCAAAAATCGACCCAAAGATGCCTATGGTCAAAAATGTATCAACCAATAGGGTTAAGACACGTTTTAGGGTAATTTAGTATTATTATAATATTATTTTTTAACCCTTGTTTACCGGATTTACCCTTTAACCATGGTAAATAAAATATTTACCGAAGTAATTATCCAAAATGTCTAAAAATAAAAGTTACCTATTTACACAATTTGAACATACTGATTCCAAATATGGAATCCATTTTTCTAAATTCAAAACACAGAAGTGGAATAAATTAATTTAAAATTAATTCCCGTTGTTAAAACAAAAAGCGTGTTTTTAAGAGATAATAACTATCAAAAGATTGGCACTTGTTTATGACTGGTTTAAATGTGAAATTATGTTCAATGACCCAAATTGTATTACATGGTAAAAATATATTCTAAATATACTTTAAAACCACTCAAATTCATAATTTATCACTATTAATTATTTTGATTAAAAAAGTTGTTTTTAATTAAAATTTAGTAATTTTCACTATTCATCAAAATATGAAAGTTATCCGAAAAGTACCAAAATTTCACTCTAGGATAATTTCGATATTACGAATCCAAAAATGAAGTCCATTTTGAGAGATAGAATTTATAAAATTTCAAAAAGTAGGTATTACTATTCATAACAGCTAGTTTGATTGGTTGTGGTGTGTTAAAATCTCGAAGTTTCATACAATGCACGCCATTGAATTATTCGAAGGGAAACGTACCGTGGAGTCTTGGGGTGTTACATTCTACCCTCCTTAAATAAATTGTGTCCTCACAATTTTTAAAATTGTGCTTGGGAATATAATGGAAAGTCCCACATCGGAAAAAGAGTCAATAAAACTGTCACTTTAAAAGAAAGAAAGAGAGGTATAGAGGTCATCCAAGATAACCCATACTTGGATTCCATGTAGAAAAACATGGATATGGATGATAAACTAAGTGTCAATTTCTGATGGAGAGGGATAGAAATCATGATCAGGAGAAAGTTAACAATAAGAAAACCACAAACTTGTGTTGGGACAAACGACCATTAGTCTCCTAGTAGGAAAGTAAACGGACAACATTTATTTTTTGTTTTAAGTTACATTACATAAGGAAGAGGAATTCATTTATGATATTGACTAAGAAAATTAAGAGATATACTTACTTTTTAAGTATAGTTTGATTCTTTAATAAATTTCCACCACTAACTAATTTTTTTTAAACGATAAGTATTCAAGAAGACTTGGTCACACTGGAAGAGCAAGAATAAACTTCTATAGAATCACTTGATCCATGCAGGACAAACTATATATTTACATTGTCTTTGAAGATTAATCAAAACCAAAATGGTTAGTGAAAGATCTAATGATCCCCCAAAAGGATATTCCTTGAGATAAATATGCACTAATCTTAATTTCTAAAATTAAACCAACAATACCCCAAAGTTATATAAATACCATTAAATAATCAATTGTCCTTAAAATACTTAAATAAAATCCAAACTAATATTGAAACCCAAAACATAGAAGAATTTGATTATGTAGTCTCCCATGTTAAATTGTATCTCCAAATGACATCAAATACTCTTAAAGTCACATACTTAAAAGTAATTAACATCATCAAATATTCTCTGTTATAGGTTAATCATTTCCATAAATAACCCAAATCACTATAAATCCACAATAAAAAATGTACATAAAAATCTTCCATTACTCTACAAATGAAACCCCATTGTATTCTATTTTCCTTGGGCATATAGTGTTCCCAACAAAGCGAACATCATCCAAAATAACATTTATCACTTAATCACCAAATCATTTTACTATACCAAGGGTATTCATTTGATAAGACATAAGAACCCAAATCGACTTATTATTGATCAATAAAATCATTTAACTAAAAAAAATAGTCACACTAACCAGGGACTTCACGTAGTCCAGTGGTAGGCGATAAATCCCAATCGCACTTTGGTTGTGGGTTCGACTCCCACAACTTTGTCCGACGCGACGGGTTGTCACACGGTCTACATGTTGTCCTTTTTCAAAAACTATATTTTATAATATCACCAAAATTAGATAAATTCTTCAAAATAACATAATTTAACCACAAATGTTATATCATACCTTTCATTTTCATCCCAAATTATAATAACTTATAATTCTCTCAAACCCCAATGATCATATAAAACCAAATGGTTATTTATACCTATATCCACAAGAGAAGAGACAATTATTCCTCAAATATCATTCTCACATGGAAAACTGCGGGGTTACAAATACAAGAGAAAATTATTCCAAAGTAAACCCATCAACAAGGAGCACATAGCTTCTTCTTTGACCAAGAAAATATCATATAGAATAGGACATTCACTCGGGTAATGTATAGGTCCCCTACATTTACGGAAAATGACTGTAAATGGAATCTTGGGACCATTTTTATCTTCTTCCATAGTACTATTAATTTTTCTTCGGCAATTCTTCACTTTATGTCCTTCCTTCCTGCACGTAAAGCATTTCGTTGTCCCATTGAGACAATTTCCTGGGTTTCTCCTTCCACATTTCCTGCATGATGAAAATTGAGGGTTCTTTTCTCCATGGTCTCCATTGCTGGAGCTCTTATCATTCATCACCTTTCTCTTCCTTGTTGAGTCTGGGATTTGGTTAATATATATATTGTTGATCATATTTTTGGAAAACTGATTTGGCATAAAGACGATATCTTTTATGCCTATCAACATTCCATTTTGTTGCTCATTGCCACCACCATTCCCACCTTGTACATCATTCTCAAAGTCACTATGACTTCCTTGGAATCCAACCATTGACTAAAACCAGAAAGCATTGTGTGAGTAACAATAGTCGTAAAATCATTTAGAGATTAACATGTCACCATATTCTCAATTTGAAACATATTAGGATTAACCAAGGTCATTTAATCTCATCTTATATATATATTACTTAAATCAGTTTGTAAAGAAAATTTAAATTATCCTAAGCATATCCCCTGGGAGTGTCGTAACAAAGAGTGCAGCAAGGCCCGTTGTCGTGCACCAGTTCCCGTTTGAGTCTAGCTCAAAGAGGTGTTTTCGGGTTTTACCCCTAGGTACATCTGTGCCAGAGCCGCCTCTACCTGCTCGTATCCAGACAGGGATGTATTGCTCGAAAAACTCACAAAATATCTACAATACCAAAATTCTAGGAAGTTCTTCTATACTAATCCTCAAAGTTCATCTTAGGTCTACGTTCTCTAATCAGAGTTTATCTAAATCTATCTTCCAAGGTTTATACTAAACTTCCTCTGATACCAACAGTAACACCCCGACCCAAGTTACCCAGAGTCGGTGCATTATTACTTAACATTGTCATGATCACAAGAAAGATCAAATCTCGAAAGACCGATTTTTTTAGTAGCCTTGGAAGCACTAGATATATTCATAAAGTTTTACATTACATCATGAAGTGAAAAACTATTACAACAACATATTGTCTCCATAATCCACACTATTATCCCCTCATAATATCCCTACAGGTCATTCATAATTTACTTCTTCACTTCCTGGGAAAAATAAAACATAGAAAAGGGGTGAGCTAAAATGCCTAGTAAGGATAACAATATAGCAGAAACTTTTATAAATAAGAATAAACATTTAAGGCAATGTATAACTAAAACAAAAGCCTTTTAAACTTGAACTTCAACATAGTATGGAAAAAATAAAATGAAATAATTCCATTTACTTATTCACATGGATATTCTACTAATCGAATAATCACATGCAATATCAATAATCACTTTCATAATGATGGAATGCATAATTCCAGACTATCATAACCACATAGCCAAGGCCTTGTGCCAAGACTACAAATAAGATTTTGCCAAGGCCTTGTGACAAGACACTAGTTTGTCTCATGAGACCTACCGATGCATTGAGGAGCTATAGCGGGCTCCACCCGTCACTTATTAAGTCCAATGCATTCCTCATATGAGCAGGTTTAAACATAACATAAACATTCGTATTAAAACTAGCATATGAAATGTCAATACTTTTACCACAAACCATGAATGGTATAAAAATAGCACATCCACAGTCAAACATAACTCATTCGATACAATATGGAATATTGAATTGTATCACATTAACCTCAATCAAGAATCATGAAGGATGTTGACATAGATGAAAATAATCATCAAAACTATTTGAGAGAAATATCCCCCTTTTCTTGAAAACATTTAAAAGTCACACTATTTGTCAAGAAGCCGTTTAAAAATAGATTTTTGAATCAAAGTTTCCCATACCACTTTGAAACTTTTAAAAGGAGTTTTAATTTTAAAACATTAATGTCCATATAAATAAATCCTTAAAACCATTTTTTAAAACATGGACATTAATGAGAAAGATTTAGAAGAATAAGTCTTTAAAATATTTAAAAATGGTATTTTAGTTAGAGATTCTAACCAAAAGAGTGACACTTGAATACAAATAATTGAGGTAATCAAAACTTTGTAATATCATGAGAATAAAGGGATTCATGATATACTATTTCAAAGTACATTATATACACCACATAAAAGTGATTTGTTGTATAACAACAAAGAAGTATCAATGGAATTTAAATTGAGATGAAATCTCTCATAAAGGTCATATCCTTAGGTTAAGGATAAATGAACGACATAATTATGTGTGAAAAATATAAATAAAGTCAATATTATTGGATATTTAGTGTAAATCAATCAGATGACATTCACACATATTCTTGTAAAAACAACACCAATGAATTGGATATTTAACTCAACAAATGGAGATTGAGTTAAAATTATTATTATCAAGTTCATATCGATCACTTGAGAATTTATAAATGGAGTGATTATGTGTATCAAAATTATATCCAAAGAAAGGGGAGTGGAAAATATGACATAAGAAAATGAATAGTAATTCCACACATAATCTCGGAGTAAAATAATCAATGAAGTTTGCGTAAAGCCGAATAATTGGAAATTGAAATTTCAAATTCCCTTATCCATTTGGTAACTTATGAAACATGAACCCATGAAATAAGGATCATACAATGATGATGTAAATACCCATAAATTAAAGTATATTACACAATGAATAAAATCATGGGCATTACACATACACCACATGCAATAAATAAGTGGTGAACAATGGAATTCTCACGAAATTAAGAGTGAGATAATAAACTCCTTACCACGTTAATCAACTGAGTTGTATGGCCAAAATTTAATAACCACCACATTATTTACATAATAACATGAATATAAAGAGAATCATGATAATATATATCAAATGGTAGTACACAATACACCACTTTCAATAATTTAGTGGCGAACAATGGAAATATCACGGAATTGAAAGTGAGATAAGAAAATCCCTTACCACGTTAATCAACTGAGTCGTATGGACAAAATTTAATTACCACCAAATTATTTACAGAATAACATGAATATAAATATAATCATGATAATATATATCAAATGTCAGTACACAATACACCACTTTCAATAATTTAGTGGAGAACAATGGAAATCTCACGGAATTGAAAGTGAGATAAGAAAATCCCTTAATTTGTAATTTTTCCTTGGTCGATGGTAGGTTAAACTCCTGTATAATGGTGAAATAATTGTTATTTAATTATACAAGAATAATTTACTTTAATATGATATCAAATATGATCTTCTAACATTGATTTGTTAATAATATCTTAGAATTATCGTCATTTCGGGTGTTAACAGGTTCATTTTACTTTATATTCTTTGTTATGTGAGCCATATTAATTATTAATGGGATGTATATTATTCATATACATAATGATATAAAGTCCTTAGATACTATTTTTAAATCATCAAATGATAATTATACTTGAATGGATACGATGAAGAATGAATCTCATCGCGTTCGTGGAGACGGTAGTCCGTACGTACGCACGAGTGACAATATCATTCTTTTGATATTAAAATAATATATAAATGGATGGTATATCATATATACATAATAATTAACATGTTATATTTATTATTTACATGTGTTACACATCATTATTATACCCATCCAAATAATAATATATTGAATAACAATTACACCACGACGTGGAGACGGTAAGCCGTACGTACGCACGTATGGTGACATGCTATTCAAAGGTTGGATAGAATAATGAATATGGTTGTACCATATTTATAATAACATCACAGTATATATAAGATACTGGAGTTATTATTTTAGAATGGTAATAACAAAGAAAGAAGAAGTGGAAGAAGAAAGGAACTTGAAAAGGGGTGGTGAAAACATTACCTCTTCTTCAGGTTCTTCCTTTTGATTTGATCAAAAGGGCTCCTTAGGTTGGCTTTCTGATCAAACTAAGGCCTCTAGGTTGTATTGAGGGAAGTTTGGAGAGTATTTGGTCAGGGGTTGGCCGAACCAAAAGGGTTTTAATGTGTGAAGAAATGAGAAGGAGGAGTGCCCTTTTATAAGAGTGGTGAGGGGCACCTTCGGAAAAGATAGAAATATTAATTTACAATAAATTCATATTCGGTTTATAATGGCTCTGAAGTTGATTATTTAAATGTTAAGGTGGGTATAGGTCGACAAAAACTCAAAAAATATAATTTAGACAGGTTTGGGTACTTACATTAACCTTATCTTTAAGTATTAACTCTAAGTTAATTAGTTTCACTTTTACAATGTCTCTTTGTATTTTTATATAATATGGTTAATAAACTTAATATATACCTCCAAGCGACCCCCAAGTGGTCTATTAATGATGCAAATATCATGATATAAGTCTCTTGGCCGAACCATATATTTTTCGGAATTTAATATCAATTAATAATATAATATTGGTTTTAAGAACTCTTTTATGTCAATTTTGACACTATTCAATAGCTGATTTTTGTGAAACTCATAACATATTTATTACTTCTAAAAAAGTCAATTAAATCAATCCTAATATATCATATTATTCTATAAAATTAGTTTAATTCATTAAAAGTTTCATATTATATTTATTTGGGTATTTATAATATCAATTATTTTAATTTTTCACTATTATAGTAATTAATTCATCATCATTGTGTCATAAATAAATTAAATTATTTAATTTCTAAAAATTATAAATAAAATATCAATATGTATGAAATATTTTTATCTTTCTAATGAATATTTATAATCTAAAATCCAACATATATAACCCTATGTAAAAATTGTTTTTCTAAAAGATATATGCTTGTGTCATTTTTGTATTCATTTTAACATAATTAAAATAAAGTGTACCTATCACCTACAAGTGGCCCCATGGGGTCCCAAAATCGACCCAAAGATGCCTATGGTCTAAAATGTATCAACCAATAGGGTTAAGACACGTTTTAGGGTAATTTAGTATTATTATAATATTATTTTTTAACCCTTGTTTACCGGATTTACCCTTTAACCATGGTAAATAAAATATTTACCGAAGTAATTATCCAAAATGTATAAAAATAAAAGTTACCTATTTACACAATTTGAACATACTGATTCCAAATATGGAATCCATTTTTCTAAATTCAAAACACAGAAGTGGAAGAAATTAATTTAAAATTAATTCCCGTTGTTAAAACAAAAAGCGTGTTTTTAAGAGATAATAACTATCAAAAGATTGGCACTTGTTTATGTCTGGTTTAAATGTGAAATTATGTTCAATGACCCACATTGTATTACATGGTAAAAATATATTCTAAATATACTTTAAAACCACTCAAATTCATAATTTATCACTATTAATTATTTTGATTAAAAAAGTTGTTTTTAATTAAAATTTAGTAATTTTCACTATTCATCAAAATATGAAAGTTATCCGAAAAGTACCAAAATTTCACCCTAGGATAATTTAGATATTCCGAATCCAAAAATGAAGTCCATTTTGAGAGATAGAATTTATAAAATTTCAAAAAGTAGGTATTACTATTCATAACAGCTAGTTTGACTGGTTGTGGTGTGTTAAAATCTCGAAGTTGCATACAATGCACGCCATTGCATTATTTGAAGGGAAATGTACCGTGGAATCTTGGGGTGTTACACACAATATATTTGATAATCTAATAATTCAAACAGTTTCTTTAATCAAATTACTAATGTTATTGGATAAATTTTAGGACTTTGGGAATAAATTAAGGATAATGAAATTTTTAATAAAATTCTAATAGGGGTTCCAAATATATACAATACAAAACTATTATCCCTTGAGGAAAGATATATGTCAACTATTTATCTTAATGATCTGATAAGTGGTATGTTGGATTATGAAGTGAATTTAAAACTATAAGATATAAAAATCTGAGTTAGGAAATGGCATTCAAATACATTGAAAAAATTGACATTTCCAAAGTTAGTTATAATAGAGAATATCTGGATGATGAAATTATTTATGTTTTTTCCAAAAAACTCATGGTAATAAAATATATATTTGAATTCAATCATTATTTGGATTTTTTTTTGGTTTGGAAAAGTATGGAACATTGTTTTTCAATGATAAAAAAAATTAGATGTTGTAGAAAGTGAAGTAGAAAACAAGAAGATTCCTTAGAGGAGGTTTTAAAAAAAAATACTTCAAATAAAGAAAGGAATAATAGAAGTAGAGCTTCATTTGAAAAGGGGAATGAGATTATACATTATTTTGGGAGGATGTAGATCCAAGGCATAAATATGATATTAAAGATTCCATGATGGAAACAATTGAAAATTTAGAACTAATAAATGAAGATAATAATCAATAAAGTGGTGTTTTCGATCTCAAGGTGTAACATGAGGGTATACATGATGAGATTATCATTCAAATAAATGAAAATATAAATATTAGATCTTTGTTGAAATAGTTGTTAGAGTTTTTGGATCAACATGAAGTAGTTATTGATCAATTGTATGGAGAGGTAGAAGAACATTTTATAACTCTCAAAAAATAAAATTAGTATTCATGTTTAAAATAATTATTGAAGAGTAGGAACAATTTATAAATGACTTTACATAGATATTAGAGAAAAAATGATTAGATAGTTGAGGGACATGAATAATAAATTATTTATTTAAGGAGAAAAATAGTAACTGAATCAATATTAAGGAAAATAAAGAAGAAATTATAGTTTTCATGGTTTTTATATGGAGAACTTTTAAAAAGAGTTAATAGTTTCTCTAAAAGACTAGAAAATTCCTTTAATGATAAAAGATCATGTTTTATGGGAATAAGTGTAATTTTTTGTTATATAGAAACATCAAATGTTGGAAATGAGATGAGCCAAAATAAAGGGAAATAGAAACGTAGAAATATCAAAAAGGCACCTGATGTCCCAATAGAGGCAGATTTGAACCAAATAGAGAAGAGAGCTAAAAATAATCCTCAATTAACAAAATACCATCACCAACAAAATACCAATACAAAATAAAGGGAAATGTGGAGGAATTTAAGTGAGAAGATATTTTCATGTATGAAAGGTCAATTCTATGGATTTATAGGCCATACCATGTCTTACTATGAAGAGGCAATGAGATATCTGAATAGGGAATCACCCATAAGTCAATAAAAGAGAATGATATCATATAATCCATTATATAGGGGAAATAATTTCTATGGATATTGTTTTCTCTCTTCTAACTTTAGGCAAAAAACTATTTATTTTAGGCAAAGGAAAGGTGGAAAACATAACTACAAAACTCTGAGTCAAGTCAATATCAATCAACCAAGAAGAAATACTTATGGAAATAAGTGTTCTATATTGGAATAAGAACATGAGTTTGATTCAAACATGCATGTTGAAAAAATATTGGAGATTCCATCTTTTTCTTCTACTCAATTAGGTATGTCATGGAAGGGAAATAAAAATATTGAGAAATCCATCCTAGAGGATATCTCTCTAAATGGAATAAAAAATAGTAGTCCCTAGATTCTCTATAGTGGATGATCATCCCACATGAAAGGAAATGATTTTTCTTTGAAAAATGTTAATGAAATGGTAGATTAAATAGTTAAATTCAACAACTATGGAACCTTAAATATCAAAGGTAGTGTAAATATAGAATTAGAAAATGATGAACTAAAGAAAAAAAGTTCTCTACATGGATGGATTGAATCAAAATATCCTTAGTGTGAGTCAACTCTATGACTCAGGATTGGTAGTGAAATTTAATGGGAAAGGGTTCACCATCAAAGGAAAGATAGGAAATTGTCTCCTGAAATTTTAGACAAAAAATGGAAATTTATACTTGGTAGATAATAAAGAAAATACTTATTTTTTAACAATTTAAGAAAAAACAACTTGTGTCACTGGTGGTTGTGTCACATTAATCAAATAATTATGGAAAAATTATCCAAGATAAAATATTATGTTGACATTTCCAATTTCAAGCATGATCAGGAAAATAAATGTGATGCTTTCATATGAAGAAAGATGATCCAGAATTTATATCGGCCAAAGAATATAAGGCAATTAAATCTTCTTTATCTAGTACACATAGATTTTGGGGGTCCAATTAATGTGGATGGAACATATGAAGAGATTTAATTTATTATTTTTATTTGTGATTATAGTATAATGAAATGTGTTCTATTTATGCAGCGTAAATGAGAAGTGATTGACTGCATGGATAGTTATATCCAAAGATTTGAGAATTAAAATAGATACACAATCAAGATAATATTATATGATAATGTAAAATAATACAAATTCATTTAATTTGAAAGTTACTTTGAAAAATATGGGATCAAGAATGAGGTGTAATCTGTGAGAACACCATAATAAAACGGGGTTGTTGAATGCATAAATTGATCAGAGAATAATATGGCCAATACTATGTTGATTGAGATTTGTGTTTCTCATCATTACTAGAAAGTTTCTATTCAATTTATAGAGTAAAATCAAAATAAAATAGGTATATTTATTGAAGAGGATAAGAAACCATATGAGATATGACATGGAAGGAATCCCTCATAATTTTTTTTTTCATGTTTTTGGAAGTAATTGTTTCATCTGAAACAAAGAAGGAAATCATGGGACGTATGGTGATGATATAGATGAGGTAATATTCATTGGATAATCAATGAAAATACTATGAATACAACAATAATAATCTTATAAATATTTTTGAGAGTAATTATGTAAAAATCATTGAAGATAAAATGGATAGAACTCTTGGAGATCATATTTTGATATGAATGACAATGAAGAAGAAAGTGTAAAATAAATAAATTCAAATAAATAAATTGTTTAAGTCTTACATAATATTTAGGGGTCACAAAATGATGATGATTCAAAAGTATAATCATCATAGAAAACCATTACTTAAGAAACTCTACCGATACCTCACATGATAAATAGAATAATAGAAGTTGATAAATCCAATATCATTGATGATTGGACTACAGATATACATATGAGGAGAATGAGGAATGGAGAACATTATACTCTCCCATCAATTACAGAACAAACCCCATTTGATGAAGAAGTAAAGGATGAATCAAGGGTTAAGTCCATTAATTAAAAACTGGATCATATTGATAAAAACTATACTTGGGATCTTTGTAAGAGAACAGAAAACCACAATGTTTTTTGAATAGAGTGAATATTAAAAAAATTTGATGATATAGGAAATGTGATAAAAACAAGTAATTATTGGTGTGCAAAGGCTATGAATAGATTTAATTAATTGATATCGAATAATTTTTTTTCTTCAGTATATTGACTATATTTGATTACAGTATTTCTATACATAGTGATAAAAAGAGGGTATATCTTTTATTAGATGTATTTTGAAATTAAATTCTTAAATGGTGTCCTCAAATAATAAATATGTATTGAAAAAAATAATGTTTTTTGTGATTGTAAATAATTAAAAAAATGTTTTTAAATTAAATAAGGCTCTTCATGGTTTTAAGAAGGTACCAAGATCATTGTATTCTCGACTGGATACTTATATAAAGAACCCATGATTTAAAAGAGATGGTATTGAACATAATACCAATGTGAATAATTCTCAAAGGGGTCAATTTGTGGTTCTTGTGTATGTGGTTGATTTTATATTTAGAGGAAGGAGGAATAGATCAGTGGAAGAATTTTTTAATCACATGAAATAAAAATTTGAAATTTCTATGATTAGCGAAATCACATATTTTTTGGGTCCATATGTGATTGAAAATAAGTACTGAACCATCATTTGTTAGGAAAAATAATTTAGAAAATTTCTAAATAAATCCATCAGGAATGAATATAAACTAATGTCAACTCCGATTTTGTCTAGGAAAAAACATTGAAAGTATAAGGATGGTAAAACTATGGATCCCCACCTTATACAAAAGGATCATTATAATATTTTTATATTTGACTACAACATCACCAGATACCATACTGGAAATAAGTTCAATGGATTTATTTCAAATTAATCTGAATGAAGATAATTTTATAGAAATTAAAATAATCATGAGGTATATTTTAGGTACTCTCAATTTGTGAGTGTACTTTACAGCAAAAATGTATAAGTAATTATCGATTTTTTTATTGATCACAAGGCTAGAGATGTTGTAGATTAAAATTCCAAAAGTGTGGGTGAATTTTTAATTGGAGAAAATGACTTTGATTGTTGATAAAGAAAAAAGAAAACAATCTTCTTATTACAGTGGAATTAGAGTATATCTCTATGGAAAATGAATACACTCACCTACTCTGTATAACATAACCAATTACTAATACCGGTGAAGAGATGAAATAATCAATGGTAGTATACAAAGACAACAAGGTCATGATAGATATCACAAAAAATATATTTTAACACTCTCATACCAAACCTATTGAGATCAAATATCACTTCATCAAATAAAATGTTGAATAAGGTGTAATTAAAATGGATCATGTTGGAACTAATGATCATTTGGCTAATATCATGACCAATCCTTTTTAGGCACCAATGTTTGAGAAACATCAACTGAACCTTGGTGTTCATCCAACTCCCATTTCATGAGGAGGCCATAGATTCAATTTAATCCTCTTATTTTTAAATTGTTCTATCTATTTGTGAAAGTGGTGCAGGTTTTAGGGGAGATATGATCTAGAGGTTTCTGGGTTTCTAAGTGGAACAATACAGTTTTATTGTGTTTATTTATAAAGGGTGAGAATAGATAAATTAAATGGAATAGATTCAATGTAATAGAGGTTTTCAGGAGATGAGATCTCTAGAGACATGGAATTATCTATTGAAATCTTTTTTTTTCTACACTAAGATTTGATCACATATAGTTTGAGTGATAAATGATATATTTCACTAAGATATTTTTTTGTTGAAGGATTGTGCTTTATTGAATTTCTCTTTATATTTACAAGTAACCAAAATGAGGATATTTTTGGATCCAGGGTTATTTATAGCTAGAAAATTATAAACTATTGTGTTTTTTTCAATCTTAGTTGGGTTGATTAAGAAAAGTTATATGATCCATGAAGGTTTCTTCAGTCTTGAAGGTGTTTCTATTTTCCAATGTTTGAAAAAATTTTAGAATCCAAAATTTGGAGAATGGAGAATGTTATTTTTAGAAAAGGAATGATTATTTCATAAATAAAATAGTTGTATAAAAGGGTGAAGGATTTCTATATAGTCACAAGAAAATGTGTTTTTAGGGCCTCCTAAATGAAATAAGGCTAAGAAAAAAGTTTCAATATATTATTGATGTTGTGTGAAAATAAATTTTTCATGAACCCATGAAATATAATAGAGTTTCAAACTAAAGGAGACATTAAATAAATGATGTTCAGAAAACTAAGAAAGTTACAAAGAGGTTGATAGAATGCAAGGAAGTTATGTGAAGGAATAGTTTCATCTCTAAATAGGAAGGTGCCTCCATTCTAAAATCTATCTCTCTATCTCTCTCTAAATGAATATCCAGAGACAGTACTTCATGAAAGAGTTGTGAGAATTAGAGTTTCATGATGTAGAGTTACGTGAAGGAATGTTTCACAATGAAAATAACTTTATTATTTCAATAAGAAGTGAGATTCATGATAATTTAGTTAATATGAAAGTTATAGTTTTATAAAAAAACAAAATTTTCATGAAAGCTAAGGTGTCTCACAAGAGTTTGAAAGTTGCATGAAAATTTGACTAGTTTTGTGAATGTGAAAGAGTTACACAAAGTGATGGTTTTGAAAATCTATTTTTATTGAATAGTTAATTCAAGGGGATTGATTTTGGACTATGGTGTAAGCATATTCTTGTGAAAACTAGAGACAAATACTTATGTGTCCAATATACTGTCATGACCTTCAAATCAGTAAAATGAAAAAGGCTTCACCCAAAGTAGTAAGAAAAAGGGATTTGATAGAAGTGATTTGAGGGAGGCAATGTGACATCCTTAAATTATTCTAAAGTTTGTGTTCCTGACATGGAGTGACTATGCTTGATCAATTTTAATTCACTATATCTATTTAAGCATAGTTTATTTTGGTATAACCGAAACACTGTCAGAATATGATCCTTGGAATATCCGTTAGTAGTGAATCGAGTAAAATTGATGTGTCATGTTTATTTTTCTACATACGGGTGTTTTATAATTGCATGATTCCATCAGATAGGTTTAACAATTTCCCACCAATGTGGGAAAATATCCACCCCATTAAAAGAAAAAATTTGACACCCCAATTCACTCCTCCCCTCTTAGTGTGTTCTATAATATTAAAATTTCCCAATGTCGAAACTAAAAATAAGTTTCTACTTGAATAGAAAGATCTCTAATACAAAATAATGCTCCAACACCCCAACAATGGTTGGAATGAAAAGATGTATGGAACTAGCCAATATATTTCTATAGTTATTATGCTCGAAAGTCAAATCTCAAAAGAAAAAATCATAAACCATATCTATAGAGTATCAAGAGTGGTTGGTGAACCTTGATGAATACTCAATCGAAGTCATTCTTCCCTGTTAAATCTATATGAATTTCTGGATATGGACCCGTTGAAACATGCCTTGGGAGAACTCATTTAATAAAAGGTCTCAAACTCTATCCACAAAGGGTCATCTCATCATATGATAGAGTCACAAGGCTCCATCATCACCCTATGGATCCATAAAGAATTATTACCTATAAGAAAAAAATTTAAATAAAGGTGTCATGATAAGGAAAAAACTCACATAACTACCACAAGGTATTCCTTAAATACCTAGGGGTTTGGATTTCCCTAATAACCGAGGCGTTACAATCTCTAAAACTCATGAAGTGTGCTCATCCTGCATGCTTCATTCATTGGTATTTCTAGTGAAACCTGATGCTCATCAGGTGGTGAAAATAATGGTAAACTTCCAGGATGTACCACCTCTTAAACAGGTCCTTGTATCTAAGCCTCACCCCAAGGTGGATCATCCTCATGACCCTTCTTTAGATTTATAGCTATAAATCATCATAGTGGTATCCAAAAAAATATATTATGTTATATAACAAATATATATTAGGGGAGATTAAATAAGAATGACATGAAAACCATAACCCATTAATTTATTATGAATGTGCCAAAGTTTTCCCTATTACTACATGTAGAGAGTCTATAAGTAGGTTATCAAATTGATGGTAAATGGATACATCAGATGCCACAATAAAACTAGAGTATCTGGCCTCAGATATGAACTTGAAACACTTTAACATAATTTACCTAGTTCCCAAACCAACCTCACATAATGAAAAACTCTTAACTTTGATCCTAAGATAAACACCCACTCTGATACAACTCTGTCACAACCTGACTCACTAAGGCCTTCTGGGTTGGTGGTAAGATAAGTATAACCCCCTAAGCTCACCTCTAATAGTCCAGTGACTAGAGACAAGTTCCACGTAGGTATATCACACACATGGGAGGCCTTATCCAAAGGCTCTTCAACAAACACACACATCTCCAAATACCAATAAATTGATGAAATGTAAAAAAAAAACTGGTACCAATTCATGAATACATATATATCCCATAATCAGAGTACTCAAATAATATTGTAAAGCATAAAAGAAATAAAAATAAAATCCCACAAAAAATATAACGTAATCCCAACATACTAGATGGAGGGGAATGTAGTCATATGCAACTTCTGGTACGAACCACAATCTGTCTAGATCAACTATGCTCCATCATATCGTAGTCCACCAAGGACCCTATCAAACAACCTATCTTTTGTATATGACATGAAATGGGTGGTAAGATCCCATGAAGCAGTGAGTATAAGAATACCCATTAGGATACCCTGACATTACTAAACACAAACCATTAAGATGGTAGTTAGCTCATTATGAGGGCATGCTAATCAGAATATGAGACATACAACAATAACATCCATATATACTAATGGTTGAAACTAAGTATCATGGTAATTTTAAAATACCAAAACCACTCTAGGATTCTCTTGGAGATTAAAAAGTAATTTTCATATAAGATAACTCACACTATGAACCCGGTAATTCTGATGGATCTCATTCTATAGGTCATGATTTTCATGCCTCAACATGATGAAGTATATGCTATAATGTATAAGAGATCGATAAATAGATATGGGATCACACCTAGGGATACAGGAGACACTATAAACTTCAAATACATTAACCATAAAATTAGGGGATCAACACTTGATAGGCCTCGAGGCCATCGTTAATTCCCTATGGGTCTATGAAAAAACAAAATTTATAAAAACTAAAATATGATACTCTATTAATTAAAGTGATTATAGTAGAAGGTCATGGTTAAACCCAAAGATATAATAAATTTATTTTTATTATGTTTGAAAAATATTTAATTTTATTATTTTGGTGAAAGGAGTGGGAAAAGGTTGGTTTGGTTGATTTATGAAAGGAAAGGTCGAAAGTAGATCGATTGGTTTGTTTGAAGAAATATTTAAAATCACATGGAGGTTTTGTAATATTAGGGCTCACATTCAATTAGATTTAATAAAATAGGTTGATTAATTTAATATTGGTGTTAGAGTCGAGATAAAGAAGATCCAATTGTCACACTATCTCCTGCTTAAGGCGATAATACCCTATTTCCATTTGTTAAGTAATTTAGGGTGTTGCTGAATCAAGTTTTTCTCCATACTATATTTAAATATTATTTCCCTTTAATTAAAAAATGGTAATTCCCCATTTATTATTTTTAGTTGCACAATTTTAAATTTATTTTTAGATTCAAATATCAACGGTCATGATAAAAGAAAAATAATGGGATTAAAAGATGAATGTTAAATTGTGGAAAAAAAATACATGAATAAAATAAAATAAAATAAATCCAACACACCTTCCCCCTTCTATTACATTACCCTAGAACAAGGAGGGTTTATTCCCTTATCCTTGTAATGAGAGAATAATAGAGAAGGAGAAAATAAAAATAATGCATAAAGAAAAAGAGAGAGAAGAACTTGGGGAGGGTGCAACATCTCACTCCAAGCTTTGGCCTCCAGCAGATTTGGATTTGAATGCTTTCAACAAAAATAGCATAGAACTATTTTTTATAGGCTCTATATGGGCTCTATAATTAATTAATTCCATATTTTAAAGTTCCAACGGTGGTTTGGGGTGGGTCCCAAATCAAATATTTGGTAAAAAAATGATGTTTTGTTGGATATGGGTGAAAAATTCCCATCTAGGAAATTACACCACATGTAATAGGGTTATACCATGTTTAAATTTACAGGTTTTTTATTTTTTTCATGACATGTCTTAATTTTCATCACATGAACCGTACACATCATGTAATGATTACATGATATGTAATTCCATTTTTCTACCCTATAAGCCACATTTTCCCTCAGTTTGTCTGTTTTTTGCCCCAAAGTGCTCTATGATCATCCTTAAAAATCTGGTATCATGCTAGATCACTTTTCTCATGGTGAAATGTATCTTTTAGCTATAAAATTTATATATTTTCCCCCTTTTCCAAGAACAATTATATCCTACCATATAAAAAAAAGTAAAGTTGTCCAATATTGGAAATATTTATCAATTAAACAAATAAATTAATTCATAAAAATACTATAAAATATATTCATGAAATATAGTTGTCAATGCTGATGAATTTTTTTCATACTGATTCCTAAAACCCCACCTTCAGAAGAGAACATTATAGAGGATCCCAACATAGGCCTCATAAAGAGATTCCTAAAAACATGATTCAAGATTGATCCCACAGAGGGTATAAAATCCTACTCTCATGATATGACACCTCACACTACCCTCATAGGGGATGGACTGAGGGAATTCTCCCAGAAGAAATTGGTCCACACTGAAGAGAGATAGGGCCACAAACTATTATGGTGAAATTACATGACATGTAATGTGAGTACATAGTGTTTATTTCATATCCTGGGTCTTTCCAGGTGCTTCATACCATCCCCATGTACTTCAATCTATACCCATTTACATTTTTTATGGCTGTGTACTTTGCATATTCTTGTGATCTTGGCCATACACGAGTACCATGCCATGCTCTTGTACTCTGTCTATGCTCATGTACCCGAATGTGACTGCCTATGTACCCCCAAGGTACACAATGAGCCACCAGACACAGGTTATAAAACTTATGAAACATGTAACATGATGTGTAACATTTTATTTCACATATAAACCCTATAAATATAGGAGGGGACCACATGATGTGTGTTCTTCATACTAAACACTATGTTGATAAATTTTTAGAATCTATAGGTTCTTCACATGTACACTCACAAAGCATCTTCTTGGGATTCCAAAAAAAATATTACCCATGGTTTATGTATTTGATTTAAATTAGATTTTCCATTATTTGTGGATGGATTCTAGAAATCCAATCAAATCAAGAAATGATCTATTAACATCACACCATTTCCACACACCAAACTGAAAACAATAGGTCTTAGATCTGAACCTTGACCACCTGTAGTCATCAATGCATGTCGATTATGCTACTAATCCTAATATTAAACTCATAGTATCAATATATTACACTAAATAATGGTTGTGAAATGAATTATTTCAAGGTATTTGTCAAATCACCAACGAAATGTAATGTTAATGATGAATGCAAAAAAATGGAGAAGAAATGAAAAAAATAAAAACATAAGGAATGAAATAGTTACATTATTTAGATTTTCCTCAATCCATTTCCATTATAATGAAAAATGGATAAAAATTAATCAAACTATATCAAATTACTATTCATGGATAGATAAAACATCAATAAAAAATCATTAGTTGACATGAGAATAAAACTATTAGAGGAATTGATTTTTATTTTATGTGTCATTATAAAAAATAGGATAAAATACACAAAAAAACACATCCTACCATGATTTTGGGCAGATCATTGATAGAGAACAGTTTTAGGCCATTTTTTTTGATGAGATACATGAGATCCAATGGAACACTATTAAAAAAAATCATGATACATTATTGATCATCCATGAAATTTCCTCCAATGTATTCTCTCTCAGTCCATAGGGTTATAGGAATAACCATAGTCTTTTTCCATAAGTGGGTTTAAATAGAGGAGATTAGGTCATGGTGATATAATAATAAATACACAATTTATTTATTTATCAAATCACTAGTCCTATAATGAAACCAATTAATCCAAATACCTTACACATAGAAATATTATATGACTATTACGGTGAAACCCACATTCTAGATTTAATGGTTGTCTAAAATTTTCAATCTGAGACACTGTTTGGGAGTTATTACAGTATTTCAGAAAAAAGTGCTTGTGTGTGATATAATATATTTATTATTTTTCTTATATCAATATCAAGTACCATAGGACCTCAAAATATTGTGTTTTCTTAGTTCCGATCTCTGAAAATATTCTTTAATTTATTCTAAATTTTTATAAGAAAAAATGGGAATTTTAAAACTACCCACTTGAGATATTTTCCTCAATTATTATTTGTTCTTCATGTAATTAATCATAGGGAGTAGTCATAAATATGGATATATGTACTTTGTTATCTATTTCTCAATTTACCAATCTATTCTATTAATTTCATTGATTATAGAAGTATATGTATATTATCAAGGATTCCTATGTTTTCATTGATTTTCTCACTTTGACACAGAATCAATTGATGATATTCAATGAGAAGCATCCTACAATCATAAGGTAAATGTTATCTAAGATAAAACTAAGGCATAAAATCATTTCTATGTGTATATATTATGTGATCACATCAATAAAATATGCATTTTACCAAAAAATCAATTTAATTATATATGAATTTTTATCATGTGACAATCACATTGTTTGGGTCGTGAGTAATTTATTGATAATTATATAATGTATTCCTTTGTTCCATTAAGTGAGGTATTACTTGAAATAATGTAATGATAAATATTATAGGAAACATGAGGGGTTAACCTAATAGTAATTAGACTTGGTATGTTGAACGTAGATGTTTTTGGATTATAAGAGTTATAATGGATACAAGAGAGGCAATTAATTATAGTTTATAATGATAATCTAATTAAAAAAACCCATTTATTATAGTTTATCAAAATTTTATTGTGTAAAATGATCATTGTAACTTATAATGGACTCATAGTATGACCGGTAAATAAAAGAATATAATATTTTACTAAAAAAAACATTATTAATAAACTTAAGAGCAGAAAAATATAACATTTAGAAAAAAGTAAAAGTAAATCATAAAGTAAAAGTAAGAATGACTTACTAAATATTTATAAAATGTTTTCTAATATTTATATTTATTATATAAGTAATATAGTAAACACTTAATTTAGGTATCTAGGTTATTAACCTAACTATAAGGTCTGTATTTCTTCATCAAGAATTCCCTCGATCTAAAAGATTGGAATAAATTTTGTCTTCCTATCCCCAAAAGACCTTAATTATCCAGATTTGATACAACCATATTACTATACAAGGAATCCATTAATATAAACCCATATTAGAAACATAATAAAAATGGAAAAATGTTTTAAGGAATTTAAAATCCACACATAGATTCCTTAAATTAAATACACTCTAAAATATTAAAAATTGAAAGTAAGGAGCCGTTATGGAAGAATAATCTTCAGAAGGATTGAGTTCATAAAATACATTATCCCCAAGATCCTAAAATGAAACTTTATTTATAGGAACTCTTTAAGAAGTAATATTTCGAGGATTCTCAAAGTTGGTTGCAACGATATTAGATGATCTTCATCTTGACAGCTCATAAAATACATCTCCATCCAATGTTGTTTTAGTAGAATAATTATAATGTTGTAAAATTGTATTATGTATAATAGAAATAATTATAAATTTTATAATAAACATTATTATTATGATAAAATAAAATATGTCACTCTAATGGACTAAACTCAGTCACACTGATATACTAAACCTAATCACACTAACAGAGTAAAATCTATCACACAGATAGACTAAACTCATCCATCCTAACAGACTATACTTTTTCACATCGATAGAGTATATTAAATCACAACCACAGACTAAATTTTGTTATAATGATATACTATAAATTTTCATTATAATGGAAAAAACCTAGGTCATCTCAATGGACTAGACATAGGTTAATCCAATGGACCAAACATAGATAAATCCAATGTACTGGACTTAGGTCAGTCTGAAAAACTAGAATTTAGTCAGTCTAATGGATTTGACTAATATGGAATGTTTATATTATTACTTTAGAAATATTTATTCATTCATTTGAATATATATTTTTCTAAACAATACTAAATACATGGGAAATACAAATTTATTAAAACATGTTTTTAAGAATGTGTTTAATTTTAAAAACAAATGATAGAAAGTGTAGAAAGTAAAACATTCAAATTGACAATATCCCACTTTTTAAAATGGAAAAAATTCAATAATTAAAGGTAAAAACTAATAAATTAAAAAAAACCCAACCTATTTTTATTTGAGAACACTTATTTATTTATGTTTATTACCTACCCCTTTATTTATGACTCTATTTAAAAAAATGTTTATTTGGATGAATAAGACAAGATAATTTCTTTAACAAAAATCCCTTTAATAACGTCTCTTTTCCCCAAAAATAAATTATCCCCAGTAAATAATTTCTATAAATACTTATCCCACAATTACATATCTAAGTACATCCCCCCTTTGTGATTTTATAAATGGAATATAAGATTTATAAATTACCTAAAATATTAGTGATAATTTTTTTTTTGAAATTTATACATTCATCAAAAATAAATTATAGAAACAATAGTCATTCAATAAAAATTGAAAAAAATTAAATAAAATATGTATATAGATGAAAATTAGATAAAAAAGATTCATTCAATTTTTTTGAATATAGTAAATTCAATAAGGCTTCATAGAAATTAAATCATTATTTTTTTGTATCTTATTTACAATGAATTTCATATTTTTGAAATCTCCTTAGGTTTTCTCAAATTGTGGTGTAGTTTCTTAACTTTACAAGTCTTCATTCATGAAATTAAAACCTTATTACTTATTACTTCACTCAATTAACATATTATTTGAGAGAATTATTCTTAGCATTCTGAACTTACTTCATCTTTTGAACATCTTCTTTAATCAAGGAATTTTACTATTTTAGTTGAAAATTTTATTTATCATGAGACTTTGAAAAACACTTTAACTACTCAATAAGTTCAAAGTTCTCATAAAATTTAGATTAATAATTCTAAAAACAATCTATAATATCTTAATAATTATTCTTTATAATATCAATATGTTCACCATGAACATCAAAATCCCATTCAGTATCCTTCAACCATCTCATGTTAGGATTTAATCTTCTTCATTTGAACTTAGATTCAACTTTAAAATCCTTAAAATTACCCTCATTCTACACCATATTCTCAACTAACTAATTTAGAGTGTTTGATTGTTCTAGAACATATAACCTCTTATTAATATGCTTGTATCAAAATTATATATATGGAAGATATGCAATAGCACAGACACGATTTTTCAATGATTAATTAATGGAAGTGAATGTTAATTCCATTCTTTGATCAAAATGAGTATCTTGTGAATCTATTGAATCCAATGAAACATAATAAACACATCTCCTTGATGGTCTGGAAACTACTTTCTCCTTCCCTTTATATTTATCTTTTTCAACTTTAGATACATCCAAAAAATAAAAACTTCTATCATTATCAACTATATTTGATACTTTAGTTTGAGATTTTTTATTTTCAAATTTCTTTTCTAAACTCCCTTCCTTTTCTGAAACAACTAACTCATCTACTTTCTCAAAATGATGACTAAAAGTGTATGTTTCTTTCTAAAATTTTACTTATACTTATTCTTCTCATAAAATCTATAAAAAATATTCTTTAGATTATTTTTCGAATTCTATTTTTAAATATCTAGAAATTTTTTCTTCAATTATTAAATAATATTTTCTAGGATTCTTCATAGATTTCCTAACCATGAAAACTTTTTATGAAACAAATTTTTCCACCTAAAAAAAACTCCATTACCTTTCTCAACATCAAAAGGATCTTTAGATGTTCCAAAAAATTTTGGTTCTAGAATATTTGGTTAGGAGACAATAATTCGAGGTGGAAGGAGATTAACAATTGATAGTGGAGAAAGAAGATTACCCTTTGTACCTCCTCTTCTGTAGAATAGATATCTATGTGTTCATGTTCAACTCCCTTCAAAAAAAAGTTATACTATTTTCACTTTTCAAATCTATTATTTTGATTCATCTTTTTCTCACATACTTCTAACACATATTTAGTTATCTATTTTATAGATAAGGCCCCATCCTTTTATACACCAAACATCACATCTATGACACTTTTTTGTACTTTTTGTTTCTTCATCTCCTGAAAAACTTAATTAAATATAAAATTAATTTTTTTATTTATCCTGATATTTAAAGAAATAGATTTCATATTTTCTTTAAATTTATATTTTAACTGAATAACTTTGACATGAAATGTATTTTTTTTTGATTTTTCATCAAACGTTTTGAGATCTGACAGAAAAAATTTCATTATTGAAATAATATCTTCACTTATAAATGAAACCATTTATATCATCACCACAACTTGATTTATTATCTTCATTAAAAATATAGTTTTCAACATTTTTTTGATAAAACATGGGAAATGTGAAATTCTAAACACCATGGAACTTTTCTTAATTTATTTAACTAATAAGAAAAGAATAATTTACCAGATATATCTTCCACATATTCATTAATAAAACCAAGATGAATATGTCTAAAACCTTTAAGGTATCCCTATCTCCTTTTCTCAAGATTAATTAAACATTCATCCACAAGAAACAAATCTTTCATCATGTTTCAAATGATATACCTTCAAAAATTTCTCATAAGTTGGAGACAAAGAGGATTCAACTTTAAATTTTTCAAAACTTCATTCATTGTTTTGAAGTTTATGATTTACAATAAATGCTTCTCCAAAAAAGATTCTTCAACATGTTATGAAACTTTTTGAATATTTAACTTTTAATAATAATTAAATAGATTAAAATTTATAACATCTAGATAATCTTCCACACTAAATTAAATAGAAGAATAAAAATCCTTTCCAATAGCTGGGTAATGATGATCAAAATATTCCTTCTCAACAAAAATATTTTCCCAACCCTAAAATCTTATAATATCTTTCAAGAAGGAGTTTATTTTATTACAAAACAGTTTCTATGTCAACATTTCTTTCTGAACTTCTCAGTTTTCAATATATTTGGGGGTTGACATTTTGAAGCAACAGAACTGACTGATAAGAACTAAATGGGTGAACAAAATTAGATTCGATGAATTTAAAATGACCAGACTGACTAAGGATTTTTGAGATGAGCATAATCAAATATCTAAGAAACTAATGTGGAATAAGGAGACCCACTCATATATTTATAGGCTCGGGGTGAAGATTTGACTTCCAAGGATCTGATGTCTTATATTCAAAATCAAATATGATCTGATAGTCATAATTCATCTAGAAAGGATTTAAAAATATTTTAGTACTCTTTAATTTTTGAAAATATTTTTATCATATGTAAATATTCTAGGGGAAAAAATTTAGGTTTTGTAAAATTCATGTTTATAAAATGTAAACAACAAAAATAAAAAATAAATAAAATACACTAAATATCAAATATTAGAAACTACCTTTCTGATTAAAAATAAAATTTCTATGTTAATGTAAGTTTGGTAAATTCTCTTCTTGTTTTTAGGAAAACTAATGTTTTTAGAAAAATAATTTTTTTTAGAAAATCAGGGAAATTAAGTAAAACTAAAGAATTTAGTGAATCCAAAAATCTAAAGTTTAAAGAAATTTGATTTATTTTGAAAAAAAAATTAAGGAAAACTAAACATTTGTTATAAAACTAATTTTTTTTAGAAAACCAAACACATGTACTCCCCCATTAAAAATGAGTTCATTAATGTAATGATATTTGTAAAAAAGAATTATATATTAGTGGTTACATAGTATTGGTAATTCATAGAATCTACTTAATATATTCAAATATATTAGAACTAAGAGGTTTCATAAAAATATCATAAATGTTTTCTTATGTTCTGATGAATTATGAAATAGTATATCTTATTTGTATATGATCTCGAAGGAAATTGTGTCTTATATCTATGTTTTTTACTTATGAGTTTTTTGGAAGAAAGTGGTGCCTTGGCCAAAATACCAAATAATATTTTTTTATACAAAAAATAGATTACATGTGTCTAAAATATGGGATCATATTATAATATTTCTCATAAAGGAGGAGTAAATCATTAGGAAGATCATCCAGCCATGTAATATCCTGACTTACTCCTCTAATGAGAGGCCATCAAGAACCATATTTGCTTCATGATAGAAATGAGTGGTAATATGGTTAATGTCATGGAGAGAATGGAGACATTCTATCCAACGTGTAGTAATCGACCATGCCAGATGAATCACAATATTTCAAATCACTTGCACTATAGTAGTTGAATCACTTTCAATCCATATTTTATTTCATCCATGGTTCTTATTGAAATAAATAACATGGATCACACTCATCATTTCAGACTCTAGAGATGAGGAAATACCACAACTTCCTAAGAAGCACCTAAGGATATGACCAAGATGATTCTTGAATATGACGCCACATCCTGTGGGGCCTGGATTACCTTTAGAAGTGTCGTCCACATTAAATTTAATCCAGTGAGAGAAGGAAAGTTTTTAGAAAAGTACAAAAGTGCATCGTGGATGACAAAAAATGTAATCAACCCATAATCAACCCATAATCAGAAATTATTTCACTGTATTGTTACAATATCCCTTCTGAATAAAAGAAGCTTCATGTATAGCAATGAGGATCCACATTCGACCTTCATTAAGGATGGGTGAGAAAATTTTTATAAAGAATTTCATTTCTTTCATACCAGACCACATGATGAATCTCATTATCTAAAATAAGAAATAAGTTCTTGATTTGTTGAGAGTTATCCAAATCTACACAATTATTTATCTGAGAATTGATAGAGTCAAAAATCAACCATCTGTAATCAATGATGTAAAAAATATAGTTCCAAAGAGCAGAGGTAGTGGAAGAATAAATAAATAGATTGTAAAAACCTGATCATTTAAGAATAAAATTACCCTTATTTTAATGTCTTACAGATATAGAAAACACATGAAATTTGTTTTAGTTATTATTAAGTTTAAATGACCATTAAGTATCATTACCATTGATAATATAGATGTTGAATAGTGATTACATAGGTGATATAAATATAAGGTTTCAAAAAATTATTTCAACACAGACAAAGGAGAAGATGAACACATCCAGTAGACTCAGGCTACACAAAGACCATTTATCAGAGCTTGGAAAGGAGGTAGCATCACTAGAATTTGCTATTGACCATTCCCAAGATGAGCTTCAACATATTAATCTTGAATATAATGGCCTTTGGGAGATGATCAAGTTAATAGAGATTACCACCTAAGTGATGTTATTCGAGATACCCCAATAGTATGTTACCATTTCACACCTTACTATTAGGTCTTATGTGGGTGTTATAAGGGGTTGTGTTACTAGGTATTGGTTACTTATTGAGTAATCCCTTTTTATAAAGAAAAGTCATATTCCATAAATACATTTATGAAAACAATATTTCTTAAAATATTGAATTTGACAAGTTTTATTTTTTGGTAAAAAGGTTATATTTAATAAATATATAAATTATTATATTAAACTATTGTTTTAATAAATAATTTTATTATAATTAAATAATGTATGATTATATCAATTCTTTAGCTATAAATGATTAAGCAATCAGTTTGATAAGAATTATATGATAAAATAGAAATTGTATTAAAGAATTTATTTTCAGGAATCAATGAATTTTTAAGTAAATAATATTTTAATAAAATATTATTATAAAAATACTTTTATGAATAATAAATGAGAATATAATTTTTATTAAGTCAAATGAAATTTTTATTAATGTTTGAAAACTGTTTCTATCAAAACCTGTAAATTTTCAATAAATAACAATTTTCATTTTAAAATTGAAAATTCACATATTTATAAAATTATTTATATAAAATGAATAACATTTTTTGAATCAGGAGTCAAAATTATCCAACGGTGAATTTTTCATAATTTTCTGAAATAGTAGAATTTTTTGGTAAAAAGTAAATACCGTATAAATAAAATACATGTTTTATGACAGAATAATGTCCCCAAAATGATTTAATAAATAATATAATGCTTTTTATAGGAAAAATATATGTTTTAACCTTAAAATAATGTGATTTTATAATTTTTTTACTTATTTGGAAAGCATTAGTTAATCCTACAAAATGTAAAATATATTTTATGATTTTAAATTCATTTATTTAATAATGTGACTCACCTCCACATAAGAGAGGCTAATATTTTAATATGTTCAGACATTGGACTTATAAAATAATTTGTTCCAATCCTCTTGGGAAAGAACCATGATCAAAAACCATGGGATAGTTTGTGGTTTTTGGATATTTAATTGTATATAATCCAAAACCTTATGTTTGGGAAATATTAAAGAATTATCCTCTCACTTCTTATATAAACCCACACAAGCTACCACTTATCTTCACTAAAAATACTTGTATCTTGTACCTAATTTATCCAACCCTCTCTAGAATCCTACCAATTTTCCCAAGCTCTCAAATCCCCTATTTAAGCTTTTGAAGTCACACACTCAATTAAAAGATCCTTACTTTCCTTCCTTTCTCATTTTTATCTATGTTTTTGTTGTTGTTATACCATTTTATTTTCAATTAAAAAATGTTGCAGTTTGATTAACCGCTCACATACTTCCCCCTTTATTTTTGAATGATGATATACCCCTTTACCTTTCATTAATTTCTTCCATGTACACCCATTACCATGCCAAAAATCCATAAGGGATTTCTCTCTTCTTATTTCATTTCAAACATTTCTTCTTTATTGCATATCTAAATTTCATTTCATATGAAGGGATATTATGTTTTATGATACCCTTAATATCTATTTTATGTATAAATGATTATATACCCCATTCTCCCTCATCAACCCAAATTAAGAATTTCCATATGATGCTGTTATGCTGCCAAAATTGCACCATAATTTTCCAAGACAAAATCATCATGTGGTGAATACCATAACCATTTCTCAATCAAGGGTATTAAACTTTATTAACATACACTTATTTAATGGTAATTACATGTATGTATTCCACATTCATTGATCATGGAATAAATAATGATGTTGAATGAATTCATGTTATAGGATATAGTGGCACACTTAAGTATGAGATTAAAATGTTTATGAAGGGTACACCCTGATAGAGCTCCAATGAATTAAGTAATGTTTAGTATTACGACACATCTTTTTGGGATAGGAGTTTACCTGATTTATTTTAGGAAAATTTTCCACCATGTTGGGACATGAGTTTAACTAATTACTTTATGTTTATGATGTGTTTTTTAAGTTGTTGCCACATTTCTATGTTATAATGATCATGCAGTATCATGACTTTATGTTCATGTTTATCTTATGCTCTATTGATATGTCAATTACCTAAAATATATTGTATTCTTCATGTTATTCATGGTTTACTCCCTTACTGGTCTTTATAGCTCACCCTTTTCTTATGTATGTCCTCAGTTTATCCCATACAATGATGAGTATGAAGGAATTTTGTGGTCATGTAAAAGAAGATTTCAATAAAGATATTGTACTTTATGTTTTAAGTTTTCATGTAATGTTACTAATACCCAATGACACTAGACCGATTGATATTTTGGGTTGTATTAAGTGCATTTTTATGTAATAAATCATGTTTAAATGTGTAATAAAGAGCTGGGTTGTTATATAAATTGTTAGCATCATATCTATGTCGATTACAGAGATGATATTTTGAAAAAATGCGGATCCGAAAAGTTTACATACACATATTTTTGGGGAACCTATTGTAAGAAATATGCTAAATAAGAGTTAATCTTGAAGGTTTTATCCATGGATTATCAATGTTTTTTATCCAGCTAAAATGATTTCCAGAATTATGAAAATAGTGTTTAATATTTTTTTGAATACAACATACTATTGTGTGAAGGCTCCCAGATTAGAAAATAATCCGTAGAAGAAAAAGGATAGTTATCAATGAAATGCACAACATTCTCAGGGAGACATTCAAGTTGAGTATCAAGAACATATCTAAAAGAATTATTAATACATTAAGGAGTTTTCTCAGTAGGGATCATTGAAATTAGATAATCACCAGTCTAGTTGTACAACTTGAAGTTAATGGAGGAGTTCCTAGATACAATCTATCTAGTGTTGGTCATAATATTGGCATACACTTTTTAATGGAAGAAAAAATGGGAGAGTTCAAAAAATTCATGGTTCCTTTCTTCATCTTATCAAGAGGCCTATTTTTGATGAAATAAATATAAGGAGAGTCATTATGGATCAGGTTCCAAGTGAATATATCTTGACAGAATCATTAAAAATATTTATATTTTTAATGCCAAGACCACCCTTATCCCATTGTTTTCAACAAGTAGAACAAGGTATAGTCACCAATTTCCGATCCAGAGTGCTGCCAGTCTAAAAAATTATTTTAATGGAAAAATTCATTTTTTTGATGAGGTCGATGGGACATTTATAAACCACCATATAGTAGACCATTTTGAAGACAATAAAAGACTTGAAAAGGAAGATTATACCCACCATATATAGAGTTTTTCCTTTCCCTGAAGAGAACGGATTAATAACTTTATCAATAATGTTAGAGAAATAGCTATATTTGGTCCTGCCCTAAAATATGGGGACACTAACGAATGTTAAAGGAAATGATCCTTATTTAATAACTAATTAATTGATAATACTACATCTTCTATTAGACAAATTTTTTCCCAAAGATGATAGATGATTTGTTCAAGCTAATGACCTGACCATAAACATCCTCATAGTGAGAGAGAGCACTTTTAAGGGTTCAAATATTTTTTTTATCACCTTGTATGAACCAAATGATGAAATCCGCATATAATATATGTGTGGGGGAATTCAAATTGAATTAATCATAGATGATATTATGTTTACTTTGACCCATAAGTAAAGTGAGCAATCTACTTAAATAGTCCTCCACAATGAAGAAAAGAAGGGAAGAGAGGATATCATGTTATCTGACACCTTTGGTGTATTTGAAGTAGCATCTGAGAGAACCATTGACCATGATAGATATAAAAGATGAGTTGAACATGGTTTTAATTCAAGTTATGAAGGAGATATTGAAGAAAAATACTTGAATCAATTTTAAGATAATACTCTAGTCCATGGTATCAAAATCTTTTCTAACATCATGTTTTATAGAAATACCACCACAACTATTAGCTTTGTTCAATATATTAGTGGATTCAGAGGAAAGCCAATTGCAATCCTAGATTCATCCACCCTTGATGAAACCAAATTGATTCCATAATATTATTTTTTCAGTAATGGCAGTAAGCCTATTTCAAAGAATTTTAGTGATGATTTTATATAGGGTAATAATAATAGTAGTGGGTCAAAAAAGATGAATCTTAGAGGAATTATCTACTTTGGGAATCAAAGAGAGGAATTGAGCATTAAAAACATGAGTTTGAATGCCACTAGAAAAGAAGGATTTGATAAGTTTGAAAACATCAGCATGAATGTCATCCTAATACTACTAGTATATCCCATTGTTAAATCCCTCAAAAATAGGTGCACTATTAGGATTCAACCTAAAAAATGTCTTTGATTTTATGATCAAGAGGAATGCTTAAAGTAAAAGAATTATCTTCCCTATTGACATCTACCAGAATAAGATCATGTGATATATCCTTATTTATGTAAATTACATTAAATATTGATTCAAAATAGGATATGACATGATTAAAAATATCATCCTCATTATCTAGAAGATTTCCCCATATTTGAGGGAAGTTAAAGGACTGCAAGCTTTTCTAATTATTTTAAGAGAGTTGTAGATTAGTGTTTCTACCACCATCATATAACCATTTGATTTTGAAATCTTCCTTATGCATGTTATAATTAAATGTGAGAAGAGATTTGAGTTTCATAGAAATGTTAATTTCATTATTCTGATCAGTAGTGAATTCAGTGTGGGTGTTTTTGTTTTGAAGTTGGTGAAGTTCATTCTCAAGAACCAAGCTGTCATTGTCAATTTGTTTAGATTTTGAATTGTCCCAAAATTTATAATTTTTCTTAAGATATTATAATTTTATAGAACAGGAAAATGCATCATTGCAAGGAGTCATAGAGGACCAAAAGTTTTTAATGATATCAAAACATTCAGGGTTTGAGAACCATGATTTTTTGAATATGAAGGATAGGGGAGGTTTCAAGGTTTTGATAGAAATAATGAAAAGAATATGATTGTGATTGGATTGAATCTTGGGTTGATTGGTGCTAGAAATGGTGTCTCATTTATCAAAATCATGGTCATTTGTGAATTCTTTATCCAATTTTATAGCTACCACCCTATTATAATGTATTCTGTACCAATTATATTTAGAATCAGTATGATTAATTTCTATATTATTTTTTTACTCAATGGTAGTCTTAAACTCTCTCGTAGAGAAAGCATAGTGGGATGGGCCCATAATCTCATGTGATGAAAGGATAACATTAAAGTCCCAAATTAAAAACGCAGGTTTATGTATATTAGATCCAAAATAGGAAAGGTTAGTCCATAGAGACCTCCTATCATGGTATCTGTTCTTTGTGTAAACAAAATAATGAAATAGATGAGTTATTTCTAGTGTAAAATCATAGGTAAATATTTTCTCAAATACATAATTTTTTTACATTTTGTTAATATGATTGTGCAAAAATACAAAGAGTTTCAATAGTGGATCTTTTTTGACTCACACCTATAAAAGTATATCCAAACTGAAAAGATGTAGTAATTTATAGGAGAAGTTTATCTGGGGTTTGAAAATGAAAAAAATCAAAGGAAAATGATTTTTAAGCATTCTTTTTAAGACAATAAATGTATCAGGGTTAGTATTACCCTAGAAATTCTATAAAAGTATCTTCATTTATTCTTATGTTTGGAGTTAGAACTCCCCTTTTTATTACCCTATGATCCCTTTTGACTAGATGACCTTCTGCCATTTTTGGGCATGTTTGGGATGGTGTTTTTCTCCTTTTTTACTTTTAATATATGAAGAAGGGATAATAGAAGTACCTAAATTCAAGGAATATTTGGAAGGATATTTCACAACATCATTAATAGGTGTAATAATAGGGATAATAATCCAAACATTCCTAGGATCTTCATTATTCACAAAAAAATAAATTTTCAGAACATGGAGATAAAATAGTGACATCAATATTATGGATACCTACTAAAATATGTGTGTAAACAGATAAAGGAATTGAGGTACCTAAATTCTTTTTATAGGATCTACCTACTATTCAGCTTTTTCCAAGACCAAAAGGGGTTTGGTATCATTCTTCCCAACAAAAACCTTAATAATATGTTCAACCACATCACCCAAATGACATACGGTATGTACTGTGAGGCTTTCCTGTTGAGTTCCACTACTTGAACCCCGAGGAGGAAAAGAAGTCTATCCAAAGGCAGTAAGTTTTTCAACCTGCTTAACTTTAGTGCATTTTAACGGATAATAGAGGTATCAACCTCAAAATTTCTGCCTTCTTTATAGGATTCAGAAAGATTAATAGAAGAAATTTTTTTGGAGGTATTAACAGAAGTCTTATAGGGCTCAGTCTCCACAGAAATTGGTTCTTGGTGAGATTGCATAGAATCCATCACACGAGCCTCTAATTCATCAAAGAGATCAAGATTATTTTTTGTATTATCCTCTTTCTCTACATGTTTATCCAACAATTCACCTAAAACGGTCTCTAAGGTAACTAGCTTATCTGCTTTCCTCACCCATATTTCATTCTCCTTATTATATGTTTCAAGGATATCAGAGATATGAGCCTTGTCTTTCTTATTTTTTTTCACTTCTTTCCATTCATTCACTATTGGTTGAACAACGTATTTCCTAAAAACCATAAAATTTTATATTGTATTCCCAATAATGTTACATATATCAAAAAAGGGGAGTTTCTCTCATAATCAATCCTAACTTCAGCTTTGTCATCATTAGTAATGAAACTTATTATATTAGGTAGTTTTGTTTTAAGATTAACTTCATCCATAACCGTCTCAAATATGCCCATTTAGCATTTAGGGTTATCCGATCTTTCTTAAGTTCTGATCCAATATAAGAAAAAATTTCATTCAAGATTTTTGGATTCCAAAAACACAAGTTCAGACCATGCAATCTTACCCATATTTGATCCATTGTGTTCTTATGTGTATGGGGGTTAAAGGCATAGTCCTAATTAGATAACCTAAAAAAACCAGGTTTGAGATGTGTGTTACCAGTTTTCCACAACCAATATAAGTCCTCCCATGATTTAAATAGGATAAGAAAGTAACCCAAACCTATTGGCAGTAATTTCTACTCCGAGGAACCCCAACAATGAGAAATTCTAGGACTTAATTCAAGTAAGGACCAAGGGTGATCACATTTAATGTATGAGATATGACCCATGTTGGAAAATTTTCACATATGTTCACGCTATTGGAGAGAATATGGGTCATCATTCAATGAGAAACCACTATCATTAAGATTCTTGAAAATTGGAGGCTTCATCGCGTTCGATTTATATAGTTTCGTACCTTTATGGGAATCCAGAAACAAAACACCTTTAGATCTATCCGTCAGAGAATTATTGGGAGTCCCCTCACTGAGGGTTTATTTTTATTATGTAGAAGGTTCATTTCTTGTAAAATAACATTACATATTTATGAAAAATGTTTCCATTGAACATAAGAACTTCCAGTGTCCACATATCCAACTTCAATAGTGGAAAGTTATACTGAGTGTTGTTTCTTACAAAAACATGACACTAAATCTTCTCCTAAGAAATGAAAACATCCAAAAGTAATTTTCTATCCATTTTATATTTACCAAATTCAGCATCAAACATAATATAGAAACTATTAGATTTAGGTGACTTGCTATTAAGTACAATAAACTTCCAAATATACCTATAAAGGTCTTTTGATCAACTAGTTTTCCATATTCATCATTATCTAAAGTAATTGAGGTTTCAATATGAGTTCTAATACTTGTATTATTTTTGTATCCAAATTTATTGAGAATATATTTTATATAATTATGTTGAGATATAAATGTTTTTTTACAGGTTTTGTGAAATTTTAAAACCTAGAAAATAATTAAGTTCTCCCAATATGCTCATTTGAAACAAAGATTTCATAATATCTGAAAAGTAATCCATAATATTTTTTTTCAGTTAAACCAAATATAATGTCATTGACATAAATTTTAATAATGATGATGTTTTTAGAAACATCTTTTATAAAAAATATTGGATTTGAAGCTCCCTTAATGATGTTGTTTTGTAAAAAAAATTAGTTAATCTATCATACTAGGCTCTAGGGTGTTATTTATGTTTGTAAAGTGATTTAGTATGTTTAAAAACATGTTATTGAGATTTTTTATTTTCTTAAATAGGTGATTTTTATACATAAACTTCCTCCTATAAATATCTATTAAGATATCACTCTTCACATTCATTTGGAAAAGTTTAGAATTTAGAAAAAAATTTATATTCTATAAGAATGTTAAAAGATTCAATTCTCACCATCAGATCATAAGTATCTTGATAATATGTACCATCTTTTTGATTATATATTTTAGAAACAATTTTATCTTTCTTTCTTACTATTATTCCCTTTTCATCACACTTATTCTGAAAAATACATTTTACACCAATTACAAAAGTATCTCTATATCATTCAACCACAATCCAGACATGATTACTTTTAAAATCATTGAGTTTATTTTTTATATTTTTTATCCAATATTCATCACATAAAGATTCATTAAAAGTATTATATTCAAATTGTGTTAAAAATGCACAATGTTCTACTTTACTTCTTAAATAAATTACATTTCTAATATGTTGATCTAAATCACAAATGATATTATCACTATGACGATTACCAAGAATAAACTGATTCCTTAAGTCTAAATTTTTTTTATTCAACAAAATGTTGAAATTATTCTTCATTTATAACTTAAGAAACACATTCTTCAGTTTTTCTATCATAAGAAGAACTTTCCAACATTAGCTAAAAATAAATTTTGGCATTAAATTATGAATATATTGATTGAGGTTGTTTTAAATTAAAAGGATCAGTTTCATGAAATTTAACATATACTCTTTCCTAAATAGTACTTTCTTTTATTAAAGATTCTATATTCCTTACATATTGTAGAATAAATTAAAAATATTCCTTCATAATATTTTGGATAAAACTTATATAAATTTTCCTTAGAATTCAGAATGAATACTTTTCATCCAACAACATTAAAGTAAGAATGATTTTGTTTTATAATGTGCAACAAATAATAAAGTGTTTAATTAATAAAAGGTCTTATTAGAACTTGATTTACAGTATAAAAAGCAGTTCTAACTTCATAATCCTAAAAAACATTCAGTAATTGATTATTCACATAACAAGTTTCTTATAATCTTCTGAATAATTTTATTTCTTTATTAAACTACACCATTTTGATGTGGAGTTCTAGATGCCAAAATATTAAGTATTATATCCTTTTTTGTAAAAAAGGTTTCAATATCAGAATTTAAAAATTCTCCACATCTATCACTATGAAGAGTTATCCAAGATAGATTTTTCTCATTTTTAACTTGGTTTACCAATGTTTTAAAAGATACAAAGGCTTTAAAATTATTTTTTATAAAATAGAACAATGTATATATAGTTTAATCATCAAATGAAACATATATATATTTTTCTAAACTGATACTTCCAATTTGAGTGGGACCAAAAAGTCAATGTGCACTAATTTTAAAGCATTATAGGTTGAATCTTTTCTAATAGAGTTAAAACATCCCTTATGTCACTTTCAGAATTGACAAGGATAAAAAAATTTGAAGTATCAAACTAATGTTCCAGTAGATCTTTAAATAGAACATTATTAGATATTTTAGCTAAAGATATAACATTACAATGTCTTAATCTTCTATTATATAACTAAGATTGATCTTCCATTTCACTAATCAAGGTATATTTTGGCACCTACGGTCATCTATATTAAGTGTATAAATATTCCCATGCCGATTGGTAGATATAATAAATTCATCTTTTGAACTATGAACAATAGATTTATCATTCCAAAAGTTCAAAATATATCCCTCATCATATAATTGAATTATTATAATAAAGTTTTTTTATGATCTGTAAAAAAAAAACATTTGAAATTAAATATTTATCCACAAGATAAAATATTACCCATTCTACTAATTTTCCTTGGGAATTGTCACCAAAGGTAACTTTTCCACATTTATTTTTGATAATATTATTGAATAATTTTTTTTCAAACCATTTTCTAGAAAAACCACTATATATGTACCATACATTATTATTAGTATATTTATTATTTTATTGAAAAAAAAACTACTATCATTTCAGAACCCAACCCTTCTTGGTTCTGGTTTTATTAGAAAGTAATATTTTTGGAATCAATTTTTTTTTCAACTTTTTTATGTTGATAAAATGTTAATTCTTTTTTAAAATATTCCTTAGGAAAACCTCATTATTTTATTCTATTTAAAGAATATTTATTTTTTGAATTTTCACCACTTTTAAATTTCCTCTAAAATACTAAAATTTTTGGAATAAAATAGTAATTTTGAAAATAAGGTTTCTTATTTTTATATCCCATTCTAGATATATCACTATGAGGTCTTACCAGTTTGTACATATTATCAATGTTTTTCCCCTGGTAAACTTTGATAAACGTTTTCTTAAAATAGATATTCAAAAGTTTAGTTTTAAAAAAATATTCTTATCCTAATTAGAAGTTAGAAATGAATTGGGATTTTCTAATTTATTAGAAAAACTAATTTTATTAAAATTAGAACATTTCAAATTACTTAAGAAGATTATTTTTTTTTCAAAATAATATTTTTATAACTCTGTACAAAGATATGATATCTCAGTAGTAAGAGTATAAATTCTTGAGTTTTATTTATAAAGTTTTTCTTGAGTAATGTCACTATTTTTTTAATTTTAAATTTTTTACATTCTAATAATTTTGGAAAGTCTAGATACCTATTAAAAACTAGGTAAATGATTATTATAATCAGATAAAGAAGATTCCTTATATGAAGATGTATAATTGTTATCATTTTCCCTATCTGGATATTTTTCATTTAAATTAAGATTGGGAAAGGTCTCAGTCGTTAGCATAGCCATAAAAAAATTGTTGATACTTAAAAACTCATCATAGAAACCTCCACTATTAAAAATTTCTGATAAACTATCAACACCACTTTCACTACATGTATCTAAAACATTCAGACTTTTCTTATTCTTATACTTATAGTATTTCATAGAATTCCTTTTATAATTATTATCCTTATTTTAATTTCTTTTATTTTCAAATTTGGATAGTTAGTTATTATATGGACATCATTTTTGTATTCATAGTAAATAATTTTTAAAGAATCCTAATTATCGCTTCTATATTTGTGAATGTTCTTATATTTATACCAGAAATCCTTTTTCGAAGCTATTTTTTCAATCCTTTGGGATAACTAATCATGTTCATTATGAATTTATCCAGAATAAAAACTATATGTTTCAACTTGAACATTATTTTTCTTAAAATACTTTGAAATTTTTTGATCCGAATGAAATTTATTTGTAACATTTTATGTTTTATCAAAATCAAATCAACCATTCTTTTTTTCATTTTTCAGTGTTTCATTTTAATCTACCCTCATATTGAATTAGAGTACAAATAATATCATTCAAATTCAAGCGTGTTATCCATATAATATCATCCAAAGATGTACTTTTGGTATCCAATTCTCTATGAATTATCTTAATAATTTTTAGCTAATATCTCGTATGTATGTTTCTTCTCTCCAAGTGATTAAAGACTATGAAAAGTTGTCTTAAATAGTTTATTCAACAAGAAAAAAGATTCAACGGGTAGGAAATAAAATGCCTGATAATCATAATGAAGCATAGCTCTACAAGTCTCAATAACATTATAAATTCCAAATTATGTAATTTTAAATTTCATCTAAATACTATTAGAGGTCATATAAGAAGATATCTGACTATATATGCAAATTTTCATAGAAATAATAGAGTATTTCTTACTCTATAATTCAATTGATATTCTAACTTTTCTTGAATTGTTAAAATAGAAAATTACTTTTTAGGAATCTTGTAATAAACAGTCAACATAAAAAATTTATCATCACCAATGTTAATAAAAAAATGTCTTCACTATCTCTCTAATATTCATAGTGATCATCATCAAAAATTGGTGGTCTTCTAGGATTCAGATTTAAGTGTACTAATGTTTAAACCAAATATATTATAGAAACAAAATATCTTTTTAAAAAATACATGTTAGTGTAATAATATTTTATAAACAACTTTAGAAACATACTTAAAACATAAAAATAAAAAACATGAAATCCAAGAAATATTACCTTCTATGATACCAATTGTTGAATAGTACTTTTTATAATAGCTACAAGAGGGGGGTGGATTTTAGTGGAAAAAATTAAACTAAATGAAAACTAAAATTATTTCTTATAGTTTATCAAGGTTATATTATTTTATAATATCAAAGTAACTTGAAACAAACTTAGTGTATGTCCTTTAAATCAAGGTATACAAAAGTTTAATAAAATTAACATTTTTAAGAAATTTCATACCGAAAAAATATAACTTCTAGAAACAAGTAAATTAAAATATTAAAGTAAAAGTACAAATTTCTTACTAAATATTTATGAAAAAATTTCTACTCTTTAACCATAAGAGATCAGGAATTCAATAAACCCAAACATTAGGTTTCCACTATTTTCAACCAAACCATATGTTTTGTCTTTATTCAACAAGAAATCGCTCAATATAAATGATTGGAATTAGATTTGTCTTCCTATCCCTAGAATCCCATGATCAGCTATATCAGATCCATCCATATTCCTACCCTAGGAAGCTGTTGATCTAAACCAAGATCAAACCCATAATACAAATATAAAAATTTAAATAATTTAAAATTCTCACATAGATTCTATAAAATAAAAACTCTCTAAAATATTACCAAGAGAAAGTAATGAGTTGTTACTATAGTGGACTCTTCATAAGGATTGAGTTCGCAAAATGCATCATCCCCTATCTACCCAAATTCACATTTGACAATAGGAACTCCTACAACGGTTATATTTATGTGATTCCCAGATTAGGCTACAATGGGAATAGAAAATATTCACCTTAAAAGATCAGAAAATACATATCCATCAATGTTATTTTGGGAGCACTATTATAATTCAATGAAAATGCATTCAGTCTGATATAAATAATTTTGACTCTAATTATAACATTTATTATTAATGTGAAATAAAACATTTTTACCTAACAGACTAAACTCAATCACAATAATGTAGTAAAATTAGTCATACAGATAGAAAAAACTCAGTCACACCGATAGGATAAAAGTTGTTGCACTGATAAAATAAACTCAGTCATACCTATCAACTTGATTTTTTCAAAATTCTAGAATAGATTCAGTCATACTAATAGAATATTATTTTTCATACCGATATTCATGATTTTTTAATTCTGATGGAAAAAAACTATAACAATCTGATGGATTAGACATAGGTCAATCTAATGGATTGGATTTAGGTTAATCTAATAGACTATAATTAGGCCAACATGATGGAATAGACTTTAGTCAGTTTGATGGATCAGAAAAGTATGGAATGTGTACATGAACAATTCAGAAATATTTCTCTATTAGATATAATAAATTATTTTCTACAAAAAAATAATAAATAGTTGGGAAATATAAATCTAGTAAGAAATATTTTTTAATTTTTTTTTCTGACTTTAAAAACTAAGGATTGAAAGTGTAGAATGTTAAACATTTGACTCAACATATTCCCTAGGATGATTTGATGGTGATTATGGATAGGAAATTGGTTGGGTGAAGGATAAAAACTTGAAAATTAGTAATACTGAGATTTGAAATTAATATAACTTGTCCTGATAGTAAATGAACAATATAAGTATAATTGACACATGTTTTAAATGTAAATTGGAATCAATATTGTATATTTTATTTTTAAGGAAAACTAAGGTTTATATAGTGGTATATAAGGTGTTAAATAATCCCTCTAGAGACTGTGATATATGGTGGTATGTATGGTGGGTGGGAATTTTCCCAAGACTTGTGATATCTGGTGGTTACTAGGATGGCTATTAATCCCCATAAGACTTTATGATATATAGTGGTATTTTGGTTGTGCGTTAATCATCCAAAGAATTTGTGTATATAATGGTATTTTGGGTGGGTGCTAATTCACATAAGGCTCTAAGATATATGATAGTTTTTGGAAGGGTGATAGTCCTCCTAAGACTCTTTCATATTTGGTGGAACTTGGGGTGGGAACTAATTCCCCTGGGACTAAGTGAAATATGATGGTACTATGGGTGGGTTCTTATTTTAACATTGGTTGGGTTATGTATCATGTTTAGAGACATATTCCACTAGATGAATCAGATATGGATAATTCCATATGCCACCTTAAAACCCAAGGATCAAAGATGATTTATCTTATTGTGTCTCAATTGTTTATTATGGAACATCACCATGAATACCATTTTATACTAGATATATTTAGGGACACTATTAGTGGTGTCCTATCTAGAAATACTCACACCTTTCTCGGGAACCATGGGTACTTGAGAAGAAATAATTATTTCCAGTTTTCATAAGATGAAGGTCCCAATTCTAGATGGTTGAGTAGGATAATTCAGTAATATTTGGGAGATGTGACTTGGCTAGGACAATGGACTAGTTTTGCAGATTTATCTGATTTGTTTATTTTTGGTTTATGTTGGACATTGGTGTATATGATTGTCCCAAAATGGATTCTGATCTTGTCTGTATGACATGTATACCATGTTACAATGTTTATATTGTTATGAAATGACTTATCTTATTTACCTATGGCATGAAACAATGATGTTATTTATTTCTGGTTCATCTAGTTGGATATTATTTTAATTACGTATCCAATCAATTATAGTTACCTAATCCATGTGATATAATATCTCTATGATATTATAAGACTCCCAATTCATGTTGATAGACTAAATTATATTATAATGTGTTCATATGGTATCTAACAACCTAGTACGATCACAACAGAGGTGAACCAGGTTGAGGATGATATAAAGTTCACTCTGAACCATATTTCTTTTATTTTATTCTACTAGTTGGGAATGATAGAAAACATATGGGATGGTGTTGGAACATGGTATGGATCATGTGCCTAATAATTTCTAACTCATATATGAGGTAACTCCTAGTTATCTTGGATAGAACTATTTTCTTCATTTTCTATTTTATAGATGAGTTACCTAATTAAATATGATTCCATTTTTTTATTCACGGTTTATGGGATTTTAATATTGGTATGGAGTTGAAAGAGGGTGTGGGTTTATTAATCACACCAAACATATATGATTTTTATAAAATTCATGTTTTTGTTTGTGATAGGTCACTATGGCTATGAAATAGGGTTTAATTATTTAAAGTTTCAGCAAAAACTCATATAATTTTTTTTTCTATACAACTTGATAGTGGAATATTATATAGTTGATTCCTCACATGGTTTTTATTATTGTTATCTATGATTTATTTCTTCATATTATATGGTATTATTTAAATAAAATTTATTTAATAACTTATAAAGTGTTTTCCTCGATAACGTTTTGTAAATATTTCATTTAACTAAACCATGGTCCTAAATCTCTTATTATAATGAAAGGAAAGAATGAATGAAATTAAATAATGTGGATCTGATATACATTGTTGACCTTGAGTGTGGGTACATAGGTATATACAGAGAACCCAGGTTGTGAGATATTTATAATTTTTGGTGTATATATAATAGTGGTAAATTAATTATATTACAATTTTCTGAAACTAGATATTGATAACTATGATATAAATGATTTCTATGGTCTGTGTTCGGCATTAGAGACACATTCCACCATGATGACCTATAGTGGGGTTCCAAGAGGGTGGGTATAACAACCCTTCTCTTTATTACACATTATTTAATGAATTATTACATAAAATTAAACATAATACACCCTATAAGATCAATAATTCTAGTGTATTTAAAAATTAGTTACATTACATCACTACTAACAATTCTGGTTTTTGCGCCTGCTGAAGCGGGCGACCGCCATTAGCGGTCGCTAAAGAAGGTATTAGCGACCGCCAATGGCGGTCGCTAATACGAAACTAAAATTCCAGCGCGATTTTTTTCCCGCGCGCGCTTCTTCTTCTTTCCCTCCTATACTTTTGCCGCTGCAAATAGTCACTGCCGCACGCCGCCCACGACGCCGCACGCCGCCGCATGCTCCCACACGCCGCCTCATTATGTCGGACGATTCTTCCCTCGTGACCGCCGCCCCACGCCACCACCACCGCACGCTCCCGCCACACGCTCCGGCACGCCGCACGCCGCCGCACGCACCGCCCACCGGCCGCTGTGTGTCCGCCATAGCCGGTGGGGAAGGTCTGTGTCCCTGCAATATGCCGCGAGACGAGAGGAGACCCGCATGCACCTGTTTCCTTGATGTGAAACAGTAGCGACCGCCATTGGCGGTCGCTAAAGGGCTTTACCGACGAAGCAACAGCGACCGCCAAAAGCGGTCGCTGGGCCGTCGCTAAAACTGCTATTTCTAGTAGTGCATACACTATGGGAAAAGTGGGCATTCACGACAGGTCATTTGTGATGGGATATTGAACTGTTGAAAATAGTCCATCAAAAAGGATTTTTTGTGATCAGAGCACCATCCCAATGAAAATAATAATCTTTTTGTGATGGGGGAGATAGTTCCCATGGAGAAAGGTTTTGTGCACGTTCTGCGCCAAACTGTGGGAAAGGGTTTTTGTGACGATCTATAACAGCCTGCCATAAATACCCGGTGGTGTTTTTAGTATTTTGATGATATATAAATCCCTTCAAAAATAATATGTCAGCAGGTTTTATTTTTCGATTGGGACCATCACTAAAGACTTTTTAACAACCTCCCCTAATTTACATGGATGGTGGGTATCTATGAAGGGAGTCCCATAAAAAATAGTCCCATTACAACTAATCCAAATTTATATACCCCCACTCAATTTTTTCTTATTCCACTCAATTCTCTAGTCATATCTCTCTATTGTAAAATTTTATCTCAAAAATTTTCAAAGTTTAAAATTTTTATTTAGGGAAATATTCATAGCTTATATCTATTAAAAGATTCAGTTTTAAGGTATTTATCTATTTTTTTAGTTTTTACTTAATTCATTTTATTTTTTTCAATTTATAAGTATTGTTAGTCAGCTACAGTTGAATTAAATTAGAACTAAATATTTTTATTGTTTAGGTCGGAACGGGTAATGGAAGTTGGTCCATAGGGGGTTGAATCGACTAGATTAAAAATTTAAACCAATAAACTGATTAATTAAATTAATTATCAAAGTTAATTATTAAGTTTAATTAGTTTAGGAAAAAGTAAATAACACAAGGGTTTTTATAGTAGTTTGGTCCAAAGTGGGCCTACTCTACTATTATACCTCTCTACTTAGTGAGAGACACGTGTTCACTAAAAATAATTTTTATGGGGGGATAGTAAATTAATTAAAAAATCATGGTCTAGTGGAGGGATAACCATGCCGCTGAATTTTGTACGGGGATTTACAACCCTTATGACCTGAATCTAGACAATGGGAGTCACAACTCATACAATCCTGACTTTAGATAATGGGAGTCATAACCATTAGATCCCGAATTTAGAATATGGGAGTCAAAACCCAAGAAAAATAATAAAAAATAATGTTTTTTTGATTAAAATTATAAATAGAAAAGTAGAGTGTGTGTGAGAGATAGGAAATAGTGTTACAGACTCACAACCAGATGAATGAGAAGGTAAAATATTAAAACAAAGGTACTGGTTCTTGGAGAATAGATTGAATCATATTATCAAGGAAAATATAGTCAAATAATAATTAGTTCGGTCCTTGAGAGATCATGAAGGTGATGAAATAGAGTGTCATAGGATGCTGAAAATTCACATCAGATTCAAAGTTCAAAACACATTCTCTTTGAAAAAACAGAGTATCAAAAAAATTAACGTGTGTCTTGAAATTTGTATCTTTATATATTATTATGTGTCAATAACTTGAAAGAAAAAATGATGTATATATTGGTAATAAATAGTCATCAATTTTAGCATCTCCACTTCCTTCAGAAATTCAAAATAAATTTGGTAAAGAGTGTTCATAAATATCTCTTTGAAAAACACAGCATTATTGCCTCTTTATTCCTATAGAATAAATCTGAAAAATAATTTAATTTTTCTGAGTAAATATTTCAAAAATATATCCATATATATTAATGTTGAATGATTTAAAACACCAATTTAAATACATTCTGAATTTATAAAATTTTTACAAAACTGTTCCTGAAAACTAGCTGCAAATCAGTAAGAAAATTATAAAAATTGAATTTAAACAATTTTGAATCCTCCAAATTAATGTGAAAGAGAAATTGCAAAATAATTAATTTTTCTCTATAAATATTCCACCAAAAATATTAAAAACTATTCAATTATAATCTTTATATTTAATGAGAATTTTTTTCAGTAGAACAATTGTTAAAAAATAATCCGTATATATGCATAAAATCAATTTAAAAAAATACATTGAATGAAAAGTAAATCGAGAATGAAAAATAACATAGCTTAAGGATGAACAATACTTTTCACTATTCATGAACAGTAGAATTGTGTATGAACCATAATTTGTGGAATTAATAGTAACATAGGGTATGAACTTTTCTTTGCAGAATGTACAGTGACATAGGGTATGAACCATACTTTTCACTATTCCTGAATAGTAAAAGAGGGAATGATTGTTGAATAGTAACATATGGTTGATAAACCATACTTTACACAATTTATGTATAGTAACATAGCGTATGGATGATCAACATTTATATAGGGTTGATGAAACATACTTTCCATCATTAATGAACAGTATCATAGTGTATGGATGATGAACAATAACATAGGGTTGATGAATCATACTTTGTGAAAAGGTGGAAAGCATACTTTAAAAAAATTAAATGTATTTTTAAGTGCTCAAAATATCATATTTTGAATTTGGTCATGAAGGCTTATTTGTAGAAAAAATTATTATATTTCCATAAAATCAATAATCATATAAATCCAATATCTACAGTTATAAATATCATAAACAAACAGAACCAATATAATTCTGGGAAACAACATTTCTAAAATATCAAAGTATAATTTCATGAAATGTAATAACAATTCAAAAGTGATTTTTATACATTTATGTAAACTAATCAAATCAAGAAAAAGATATTATATTTATATAAAATCTAGTTTCATGAAAATATGATATCTGTAGAAGTTGTAGTAAAATAAATACAAAAACTTATTAAATCTATTTTCTCTAGAATTTCTAAAATTGCATCACCAAATTAATTGAATTTTTAGAGTAATAAAAATGCATTTTCAGACATCATAAAAAACTAATTAAATGTAGATAAATATCTTATCTATCCAACTTGAAAAGATTCCAAGATATCAATACACATTAGTTTAATAAATCATACAAATACATAAAGGTTTTAAATGAAAACAACATTTAATAAAACAAAAAAAATTGCAATGAAAAAACAATCTCCCCAAGTAATCAAACATGTAATTAAACAAAAGTGAATAAACATGCATAAAAAATATTACCCTTTTTTTATTAGAAAATAAAAAATTTTGAATAGTTAAAACCAATTTAAAAAAAATTTGAAACCAATTTATTTCTCACTATTTATTTCTCTTCATTTTCTCTAAAAATATCTCTCCCAAAATCAATGTTTTTTTAAAAAATAAATACAATTTATTTATCCCCATTTTTTAAATAAAAAAATTGAAAAAATACCCCTAAAAAAATTCAGTAAAAAATTAAAATTATAAAATACCAAGTTCAAATTTAATTTTTTCAAACTGAAAAGATTCTAAAAGCTTTGAAAAAATATGTGTTAGATGATTTTCATAAGGTATAATTTTTTTAAAAAATATCACCCTTGTTCATATGGTCTCTAATAAAATGAAATCTAAGATCAATATTATTTGTTCTATAATGTTGTATGGGTTTTTGGAAATAAAAATTGTGGAACTATTATCAAAATAAATAAGATTTTTATCAAGATAAACACCAAAATCACATAATGTTTTCTTAATCCATATACTGTGAGCACGACTACTAGCAGCAGAGATATACTCAAATTCTATAGTAGATAAAAAACTGATAGTTGTTTCTTAGAAGATGAATAAATTAAGCTTTTTCATAGAAAAACACAAATACCTGATGTGCCTTTTTTTATTAATTCTACATCCTATAAAATCAAAATAAAAATATGATATTAAATCAAAACAGTTATATTTTGGATAAAATAAACAAGAATAAACAGTTCCTTTAACATGTATAATTATTCATTTGATAAATTTATTATGAATTTCTTTAGGATCTTATTTAAATATAGAACATCAAAAAACTAAAAATGATATTGGTTCTAGATGTAGTTAAATATAGTAGCATACCTATCACGCCTCTATAAACTTTAAAATCAATATATTTTCCAAAAGCATCAATATCTAATTTATAATTAGTACCCATAGGAGTGTTCATAGATTTAACAGAATGAACACCATATCTTTTAACTAACTCTTTAGTATAGTTAAATTTATTACAAACAAATCCATATTTTTTTTGTAAAATATGAAGTCCAAGTAATTTTTTTAATTCTCCCATTAAACACATATCAAATTCAGAAAAAATTAAAAAACAATAATAATTTCTAGGTATTTAAGTAGAGGACCCAAAAACTATATAATCAACATAAATTTGAACAAAAAAAATATCATCAGAAGTTTATTTAACGAAAATATTTGGATTCACAATTCCTTTCACAAAACTACTATTTAATTAAAAAAAAGAAATTATTTCATACTAAGCACGGGGTGATTTTTAAGGCCATAAAATGATTTAAAAAGTATAAAAACGTGGTTGGGGTAATTTTAAATTTTAAAACATGGTGGTTTAGAAAAATAACCTTCTTCAGTGATAAAAAAAATTATACATAAATTTTTACATCCATTTGATATAATTTAAAACCTTGAAAACAAGAAAAATACAATAAAATTCTAATTATCTCTAACCTAGAAACGTGTGAAAAATAATCTTAAATTCTATACCTTATTATTAAGAGTATCCTTAAGAAACAAGACTTTGTTTATTTTTGAAAATATATCTTGATTCATCTTTCTTGTTTGTAAATATCCACTCAGTTCAAATTACCTCCTTATCCTCATAAAATTATACTAAAGTCCAAAAATTATTTCTATAAATTGATATAATTTATCTTGCATAGAAAAAATCTAGTTTGGATATTTTAAAGCATCATTAAAATTATAAGGAACTAAATTCGAAATAAAATTAGAATTGGAAAAAAAATTAAAATAGAATTTCTAGTTTTATCAACAAAATCAACCTTTCCAATTACATTTTCAATATGATGATCCTTCTGAAGTTTCCCTAATTTTTGATCTAGTTGAGAAGGAGTATTATCACCCTCAATTGTTTCATTATTATCTTAAAGAACTTCTTCACCTAAATTAAATTCTCTTAAATCTTCATCAATATTATTATAATTAGAATTTAATTTAACATTATTTTCACCCACCATAACTTGAATAAATTCTTCAATTATAATAGTTATTTTATTATAAACCCTATAAGATTTACTATTATTTTAATAAACAAGAAAAATACCTTCATTAATTTTAGCATCAAATTTAACTAAATTAACCTTTTAATTTAATATAAAAACTTTACATCCAGAAACACTAAAGTAACTAACTTTAGTCTTTTTATTTTTGAATAATTCATAAGGAGTACTCTTTCACAAAGGTATAATAAGAATTATATTTCAAATATAACATGTCGAAAAAATATCCTCTGCCAAAAAATATATAGGAAACACATATTAATTTAACATAGTTCGATCCATTTCAATAGGAGTTCTATTTTTCTGTTCTATAACACCATTTTTATGTTGTTTTCTAGTAGTAGAAAAATTAGTAAAATAACCATTATTTTCAGAAATTTTTGGAATATCTAAATTATGAAATTTTACTCCTTTATTACTATGAATAGAAGCAATCATACAACCTTTTTAATTTTGAACTAATTTTAAAAAATTAATAAATCTAGAAAATTTAACAGTTTTATGAGAAATAAAGTATAGCTAAGTAAATATACTATAATCATCAACAATAACTAAATTATATTTCCTTCCACCAAGGATGAAAATTTGAGTGGGACCAAATAAAAAAAGATTTATTAACTGTAAATTTCTATTAGTACTTATCTAATTGATGGGTCTAAAAGAAATTTTGTGCTGCTTCCCTTTCATGAAAGCACCAAAAGCATGAAGATTTTATTTCTTCAAGGAAGGTACCTATTGTACATTTTCTTATTTTAAGAGTTTATGTAACATTATGAAATTAACCTGACCTAAACGTTGATGTCAAAGGATGTTGTCATTCTTTGTATAATTCAAAAAATTTACATGTTGAACATTTAATTCTGTAAAATCCATAGTATAAATATTATCTTTTCGATTACAATAAAATAATAAGGAATCATCTTTAAAAATTAAAAAATTATCATTTTGAAATTTAACATCCATTCCATCATCACATAATTGTGATATATTAATTAAATTATGTTTTAAACCTTTTATATATAAAAATTTATAAATAAAAGTAGATTTTGAAATACCAACTTTTCCAAAACCTTTTACTTTTCCTTTAGAATTTTCTCTAAATGTAACAATGCCTCCATCAGATGCATTGTAAGTTGTAAACATTGATGGGTATTTGATCATATTCCTAGAGAATCCGCTATCCATGTACTATATATCATTATTGAGAAATCCAAGGATTTTTTCCTACTAAAATAACTTACTTGACAATTTTGGTACCCAAGCTACTTTAGGTCCAATGGGATTAGTTATAAAATTTTAAGGTACCCATACAGAATATAAACATGTATTGTAAGGTACTCAAGATAATAAGTATTTATAGATATTAGTTTTTTAAATCCCAAAGATTTTTTAAATTGAAGAGAAAGATCATTTTCATAGTGACCTTTCATAACACATTTAAAACAAATAACAATTGAAATACAACAATTTTTAATTTAAAAGAAATTAGTTTTATACATTTGGGGTAATATCCTATCATAGAAAAAACTAACATTTTTTTTATCAGTTTTTTAAGGACATCAGCTCATGATATTTTTGATGACCTTGAATAAAACAAAAAATAATATTTTTTAATAATTTCAACTACTTTTCTCAAATTTTCATTCAAATTTTGACCAGACTTAAAATTTTCATAATCTTTTGAATGAGATAAAGAATAAGAAGTGTTACTCAATTTTTAATTATTCTCTAAAATTATTTTATTTTCTCATTGTTTTCTATATGATTATAATATAAATAAGTAACTTTGAAAATATATTTTATTAATATTTCAATTTATTTATTTAACTAAAAAATTGCAGGGTTTTTAGAATCACATTCAGAATCACAACATTCAGAATAAAAAGAAGAATTACTAAAATTTTAAAGTGATTCCATAATACAACAGTTAATATATTCTCTTTCATTTCTAGATTTTTTACTAGAATCATATTCTTATGTACAACTCCAACTAGTGGTCAATTCCTTTTTTCCTTATTTTTATATTTATCTTTATTCTTTATTTTTGGACAATTAGGTTTGATATTACCTTTCTTTATACACTCATAACAAGTTACATCTGAAGTTATATAATTCGAATAAAATTTATTATCTACCTTATATTTTTATTTTTGAGGTTTTCTTCTAAATATATCCTTGAATCCTTTCTTTTCCATTGTTTTGTAAACTAGAGTCATAATATGAGACATATCTTCTTTTTCAACATCTTGTAGATCAGAATTAGAAGAGTCAGTAGAAACAACGTTCATAGATTTTAAGGCTACAACTTTTCATTTTGTTGTCTCCTCAACAACTATGTTATTCAGTTAATGTTCATATTGAAGGAGTGAAACAATCAATTCATCAATGGTATATTATTTGAAATTATTTATTTCCTCAATGGAAACCTTCTTTGAGTTACATTTCTTTGGTAAGGATCATAGGACTCTTTCAATAAGTACTGGGTTTTCCAGAGCGTCTCTAAGTGAATGCACTCCATTCCCAATTATTTTGAATATGAGGAACATTTTGTTTAGTATTTCATATTCACCCATCTTGATGTCTTGGTACTCAGTATGAATCATTCCATGTTTCGTACAGATTATTTTATCAGAACCAAGGTGAGTAACTTGTAGAATCTTCCAAATTTTATGATCTATCTTATAAGTAGACACATGGAAAAAAACTCTTATTAATAGAAAAATATAAAATATTAACTACTTTATAATTTAAAGAATATCTGTAGAATAAATTCCTGTAAGAGTATATGGGTAATCTTCAGGCAGTGTGTACTATATTGACATGATAGACCATTACTCAAGGCTTAACTATTTTATGTAAGCCTCCATTCGGGATCTCTAATAGCCATAATCATTACCATCAAAATGTGGTCGATTTTGATGAATCCAAACATCATTGTGGTTCAATCCTTCCATCTTATAAGATCTTGTCCTTATATTGTGAGGTCCAGGAAAAAGTTAACACAAATAAAATCAAAGAAGACACTACAGAGGGATTTGATATTTCTGGAAGGAAGAATATCTTGATACAAATTGAAGGGTATTAGAAAGAGAATAACATAGATAACTAGTTCTATGTAATATTTCCCTCTGATTCCAGTTGTTAGGTATCAAAAGGGGATAATGAGAGGGATAAAATATTCTTAAGAAGGTCAACCTTAGATACCAATTGTTAGGTCGGAACGGACAATAGAAGATGGTCTGGGGGGGGGGGTGAATAGACCAGATTAAAAATTTAGACAAATAAATTGACTAATTAAAATAATTTTCAAAGTTAATTATTAAGGATAATTAGATGTGTAAAAAGTAAATAATTCAAGGATGTTTTTATAGTAGTTTGGTCCAAAGTGAGCCTACTCTACTCCTATACCTCTTTATTTTGTGAGAGATATGTGTGAACTAAAAATGATTTTCAAGGGGGAATCACAACCCAATTACAAAATACATTTCTAGTGCAGGGATAACCTCAAAATTGACTTTTTTATGGGGAGTATCCACCCTCACAACATGACTTTAGACAGTGGGAGTCACAATATGGATAGTATTGACTTTAGATATAGGGAGTCACTACCCTTATATCTTGACCATATAATCTAGGAGTCAAAACCTGAGAAAAATAATAAAAAATAATTATTTTGTGATTAAAAGAATATATAGAAAAACAGAGTTTGTGTGAGATATAGGAAATAATGTTATAGACTCACTACCAAATGAATGAGAAGATATAATATTATAGGAAAGGTAGTGTTTGTTAAAGATTAGATTAGCTCAACACATCAAAGAAAATGCAGTATAAGTAGAATTAATTGGCCCCCTGATAGATCATATAGGTGATGAAACATAGTTTCACAGGATGTTGGAAATGCACAATAGCTTCAAAGTTCACATCAATTTCTCTTTGAAAAAACAGTGTGTCAAAATTGTTAACATGTGTCTTGTAATTTGTATCTCAGTATCTTATTATTTGTAAAAAACGTGTAATAAATAATGATATATATATATATGAAATAAATATTTTTAATTTGAATAATATCCTATTAGTTTAGAAATTAAAAATAAATTGGGTCCAGAGCGTTCATAAATATCTCCATGAAAAATGCAACATTGTTTCCTCTTTATTCATATAGAATAAATCCTAAAAAAAATTAATTTTTTTGAATATCTGTTCCAGAAATATCTCTAGAAAAATAGCAGTATATAGTGATATAAAAAAAAAATTTAAATCCATTCAAACTTCTTTAAATTTAGACAAACCAGTTCGTGAAAACAAGTAGCACAATCCGAAAGTAAATTAAAAATATTTGAATTAAAACAATTTTGAAACCACTAAATTAATGGGAAAAATATGTTGATTTTATTTTAATTTCACACTCTAAATATTCCAAAAAAAATATTAATAAATATTTGATTATAATCCTTATATTTAAGTAGAATTTTTATAGCAGAAAAAACATTAAAAAATAATCCATATATATGAAGAAAATCTATTTTTTAAAAAAATGCACGGAATGAATAATAACTTAGGAATGAAAAGTAATATAGAATAGGGATGTACCATAATTTTCACTACTTATGAACAGTAACGTAAGATATGAACCATAATTTGATAGATGAAGAGTAATGTAGTATATGAAAATGCACATCATATTCAAAGTTCACAACACTTTCTCTTTGAAAAAACGGAGTATCAAAAATGTTAATGTGTGTCTTGAAATTTGTACCTTTCTTTCTTATTATGTATCAATAAAAATCAAGAATAAATGATATATATATATAGGTAATAAATATTCATCAATTATATAATCTCCAATTCCTTCAGAAATTCAAAATAAATCGGGTCAAGAGTGTTCATAAATATCTCTATGAAAAACAAAACATCGTTGCATCTTTATTCTTATAGAATAAATTTTAAAAAGAATTTAATTTTTTTGAATAACTATTTTAAATTATCTCCCGAAATATAGCATCATTGAATGATTTAAAACACCAATTTAAATCCATTCAATCTTCATTAAATTTTTACCAAAGAGTTCCTAAAAACTAGCTGCACAATCCATAAGAAAATTAAAAAATTTTAATTTATACAATTTTGAAACATCCAAATTAATGGGAAAAAGTCTTTGAACATTTATTAATTTATCTATATAAATATTCCAACAAAAATATTAAAACATCTTTGATTATAATATATATATTTAATGATAATTTTTCTGCAGAAAAACTGTTAAAAAATAATCCATATATATGTAGAAAATAAATTTAAAAAAAATACACAGAATGAACAGTGACATCAGAATGAACATTAACATATCTTAAGGATGAACCATACTTTGCACTATTCATGAACAGTAAGATAGGGTATAAACCATACATTGTGGAATGAGAAGTAATATAGGGTATGAACCATACTTTGTGTAATGAACAGTGACATAGGGTATGAACCTTACTTTTCACTATTTATGAATAGTAATAGAGGGTATGAATGATGAACAATAACATAGGGTTGATAAACCATTCATTACACTATTTATGAATCGTAATGCAGTGTATGGTTGATAAATAGTAACTTAGGGTTTATGAAACATACTGCCCACCATTCATGAACAGTAACATGGTGTATAGATGATGAACCGTAATATACGGTTGATGAATCATACTTTGTGAAAAACTAGACATTATAATTTAACAAAATTAAATGAATTTTTAAGAGATATAAACATGAGATTAAGATTTTGGTAAAAAATACTTATTTTTAAAAAAACTTATTATCTTTCCAACAAATCAAGAAAAAAAATCCAACATCTATGGTTACAAATATCATAAAAAAATAGAACCAATAACATTCTGGAAAACAAAAATTCTGAAAAATCAAATTATAACTTCATGAAATGTAATATCTTTTCAAAATTCCTTATTATAAATCGATATAAAATAATTAAATAAATAAAAATATGTTGGATTTCTATAAAATAATGTTTCATGGTAATATGATATCTTTTGAAGTTGCAGTAAAATAAATACAAAATCTTTTTAAAACTATTTTCTCTAGTGTTTCTAAAACTGCATTACCGAATTAATTGAATTTTTAGAGTAATAAAAATGAATTTCTAGGAATCCTCATATACTAATGAAATGTAGAGAAATATCTTATCTATATAAATTGATAAGAATAATAGATATCAACACATTTTAGTTTAATAAATCATTAAAATGCATAAAGGTTTTTAAACAAAAATCACATGCAAAGAAACAAAAGAATAAATGAATATGAAAAAACAATCTGCCCATGAAAAAAAAAGAATAAATATGCATAAAACATATATCCCTTTTTGTTTTATTAAAAAATCAAAACATTTTAGTAGTTGAAAAAAATTTTAAAAACAATTAAAACCAATTTATTTCTCCCAATTTATTGCTCCTCATTTTCCCCAAAAATATATCTCTGAAAACCAATTTTTTAAAAACAATTAAAACCAATTTATTTCTCCCCATAATTTTAATTACAAATAAATTGAAAACAAAATCTCCCTCATAAAATGAAGTAAAAAAATTAAAATTCTAATATACCAAGTTAAAATTTAATTTTTTTTTAAACTAAAAAGAGTCTAAAGGCATTGTAAAATTATCTGCTAGCATATTTTCAGAAGGTATAATTTTTAAAACAATATCACCCTTGTTCACATGATATCTAATAAAATTAAATCTAAGATCAATATTATTTGTTCTATAATGCTTTATGGGGTTTTTAAAAATAGAAATTGTAGAATTATTATCACAATGAATAGGCATTTTATCAAGATAAACACTAAAATCACATAATGTTTTCTTGTTACATAAACATTGAGAAAAACTATTACCAGTATAGATATACTAAAATTATATATTAGATAAGGAAATATATCCATGTTTATTAGAAGACAAAGAAATTAAACTTTTTCCTAGAAAAAGACAAATATTTTATGTTACTTTTCTATCAATTTGATATCCTCCAAAATCAAAATCAGAATATGATGTTAAATAAAAAATATTATATTTTGGATAAAATAAACCAAAATCAATATTTACTTTAACATATCTAATTATTCTTTTGATGGATATAATATGAATTTATTTAGGATCTTCATGAAATTTATCACATAAAAAACACTAAAAATGATATCGGGTTTAGATCTAGAAAAATATATAAGGCTACCTATCATGCCTCTATAAACATTAAAATCAACACATTTACCAGAACCATCAATATATAATTTATAATTAGTACCAATAGTAGTTTTCCTAGATTTATCAGAATCAAGACCAAATCTTTTAACTAACTCTTTAGCATAGTTACATTGATTAATAAATATTCCATATTTTCTTTGAAATATTTGAGGTCCAAGATAGAATTTTAATTCACATATTAAAATAATATCAAATTTAAAAGAAATTAAAGAAGAAAAATCATTGCAAAGAATTTAATTAGAGGATTTAAAAACTATATCATCAATATAAATTTGAACAACTATAATATCATCAGATGTTATTTTAATAGAAATAGTTGGATCCACATTTCTTTTATTGAAACCACTATTTAATAAAAACAAAGAAAGTATTTCATACCAAGAACAAGGTTGTTTTTTAAGGTCATACAATTCTTTATAATTCTTAAAAAATGTTTAGGAAAATGTTCACTTTTAAAACTAGGGGTTCAAAAACAAAAACTTATTTAGTTATAAAACCATTTATGAAACCACATTTTACATCGAGTTAATATAATTTAAATCCTTGAAATCAAGAAAAAGACAATAAAATTATAATTGCCTCTAACCTGGAAACATGTGAAAGAAATCATTAAATTATACAACTACTTCATGAGAGTATATTTTAGAAATAAGAATTACATCATTTAATGAAAATATTTGATGATTCATATAGCTTATTTCTAAATATCCACATAGTTCCAATTACCTACTTATCCTCAGACAATTCTACTAAAGTCCAACAATTACTTCTAACAAATTTATTTAATTTATCTTTCATAGAAAAAATCATGTTTGAATCATTTAAATCATCTTTAACAATATAAGGAACAAAATTATAAATAAAAACAGAATTGTCACAAAAATTTAAAATATGATTTCTTGTTATAACACCAGAATCAACATTTCCAACTTCATTTTCAATAGGATGATCTTTGTGAATATTCCATGATTTGGGATCTTGTTGATAAGGTGTAATCTACCCCTCAATTAATTCATTATTATATTAAGAAACTTATTTACTGAAATTAAATCATCTAAACTCCTAATCAACAGTATTATAATCACAATTTAATTTAACATTATTTTCATCAAACAAAACATGAACAGATTATTCAATTATCATAATTCTTTTATTATAAACTCTATAATCTTTAATATTATTAGAATAACCAAGAAAAATACCTTTATCACTCTTAGAATAAAATTTATCTAAATTATCCTTTTAATTAAAAATAAAAAACATTATAGAATAAAACTATATAGTAACCAATATTAGACATTTTTTTTAATAATTCTTAAGGAGTTCTCGTTAAAAAAATGTTTAATAAGTATTATATTTAAAATATAACATTAAAAAAAATAGCTTCTATCGAAAAATATCTAGGAAAATTACATTCATTTAATACAGTTCGATCTATTCCAATAAGACTCTATTTTTATGTTCTACAACACCGTTTTTTTGTTGTGTTCTATGTGTAGAAAAATTAAGAAAATAACCATTCTTTTTAATTTTTTTTGAAAATATAAATTATTAAATTCACCTCTATTATCATTATTAATAGAAACAATCATACAACCTTTTTCATTTTGAACTAATTTACAAAAATCAGTAAATCTAGAAAATATATCATAATTATGTGTAATAAAGTATACCCACGTAAATATAATATAATCATCATCAATAACTAAAGTATATTTCTTTCCACAAAGGATGGAAATTTTAGTGGGACCAAATAAATTTAGATGTATTAACTGTAAAGGTCTATTAGTAATTATATAATTTATGGGTCTAAAAGAAATTTTATTCTTCTTACCTTTCATATAAGCATCACAAACATGAAGATATTCTTTCTTCATGGAAGGTAGCTGTTACACATTTTCATGTTTTAAGAGTTTATGTAACATTATGAAATTAACATGACCTAAAAATTGATGTCAAAGGATTCTATCATTCTGTACTACATTAAAAAATTTTACATGCTGGAAATTTAATTCAGTAAAATCAATATTATAAATATTATCTTTTCAATTACAATAAAATAAAAACGAATCATCTTTAAAAACTAAATGTTTATCATCATGAAATTTAACTTCTGTTACATGATCACATAATTGTGATATACCTTTTAAATTAGGTTTTAAACATTCTACATTAAAAACACTAGAAATAAAATTAGATTTTGAAATACCAAATTTACCAAAACCTTTTACTTTGACTTTGGAATTGTGTCTAAATGTAACAATGACTCCATCACATGTTTTGTAAGTAGTGAACATTGATGGGTATTAGGCCATATTCCTAGAGAATACGTTTTCCATGTACCATTTTTTGTTCTTGAGGCATCTAATTTTTTTTCCTACAAAAACAACTCACTTCACAATTTTGGAACCCAAGCTACTTTGGGTCCAATGATATTATTTATACAATTTTTAGGAACTCATATAGAATTTAAACATGTATTGTAAGGTACTATTGATAATAAGGATTTATAAATATTATTTTTTCTAAAAACAAAATATTTTTTAAATAAAATACAATAACCATTTCTATAGTGACCTTTTATAACATATTTAAAACAAGTAATAGTTTGAGTAGAACCATTTTTACTTTTAACAAAATGAGTTTTGTATATTTGTGTAAATATCCTATCATAGAAAAAACCAACTTTTTTCTATCGGGTTTTTTCAAAGACATCATCTCATGACATTTTTGACTACCTTGAATAAAATAAGATAAACTTTGTTTTAGAATTTCAAATACCTTTTTCAAATTTTCATTCAAATTTTGAGCAGATTCTAAATTTTCTTAAAATTTTGTATGAGATAAAGAAGAATAAGTGTTACTTATTTTTTCATTCTGCTACAAAAGAATTTTATTTTATCTTTGTTTTCTTTAATAATATTATATAAATCGGAGCCTTTGAGAATATCTTTTCTTAATCTTTAAATTTCTTTATTTCATTCCAAAATAGCAGGGTTTTCAGAATCACATTCAGAATCAGAACATTCAGAATAAAAACAAGAATTACTAACCTTTTCCAATGATGCAATAATGTATATGTTAGCATATTTTTTTTCATTTCTATATTTTTCACTGGAATCATATTCTTTTATACAAATCCAACTAGTGGTCAATTCCTTTTTTTCCTTCTTTTTTTATTTATCTTTATTATTTATTTTAGGACAATTGGTTTTGATATTCACTTCCTTTCTACACTCATAAATAGTTACATTTGATGTATTATAATTAAAATCACCTTACCTATATCCCTTATGTTATTATTTTTTAGTTTTTTATATAAATCAATCCTTGAATACTTTCATTTAAATTATTTTGTAAACTCCAGTCACAAAATGAGTCATATATTATTTTTCCATATCATGTAGATCAGAATCAGAAGAGTCAATAGAAACAACATACACAGATTTAAAGGATACACCTTTTCATTTTGTTGTCTCCATAGAAAATATGTTATTCAGTTCATGTTCATATTAAAGGAGTGAACCAATGAATTCATCTAGTGTAAATTATTTGAAATTCTTTCTTTTATCAATGGAAACCTTCTTTGAATCACATTTATTTGGTAAGGCTCATAGGACTCTTTCAAGAAGTACTGGGTTTTCCAAATCTTCTCTAAGTGAATTAATTCGATTAAAATTGCTTGTGAATACATGGAACATTTTTTTACTGTTTCATCTTCACCCATCTTGAAGTCTTGATACTCAGCACGAAGAATTCCAATTTTGGTACATATCGGTTTGTCAGATCCAAGGTGAGTAACATGTAGAATATTCCAAATTTTATGAGCAATATTATAAGAAGACACATGACTAAATAAAATTCTCTTAATAGAAAAATATAAAAAAATAACAACTTTAAAATTTAAAACATATCTAGTAGCATTAATTCGGGTAAGAGTATATGGGTCATCTTTATATAGTGGGTACTATTTTGACATGATAGACCTGTACTCAATGATCAACAATTATATGTAATCCTTTATTTGGGATCTTCAGTATCCATAATCATTACCATCAATATGTGGTGGATTTTGATGAATACAAACATCATTGTGGTTCAATATTTCCATCCTAAAAGATCTTGTCCTTAGATTGTGAGGTCTGTGGAAAAATTTAGAACAAATAAAATAAAAGTATACTCCAGAGAAGGATTTGATAATTCTAAAAGGAACAATATCTTGATATAGATTTAAGGGTATTAGAAAGATAATGAAATAGCTAATTAGTTATAAGTATCATTTCCCTCGGATACTAATTGTTAGGTATCAAAAGTGGATAATGAGAGGGATAAACTATTCTTAAGAAGGTCAACCCTAGATACCAACTGTTAGGTCGGAACGGGTAATGGAAGATGGTCTAGAGGGGGGGGGGGTGAATAGAAAAGATTAAAAAATTTAAAAAATAAATTGGTTAACTAAATTAATTATCAAAGTTAAATATTAAGGTTAATTTTCATTGGAAAAACTAAATAACGAAAGGATTGTTTTATATTAGTTTGAACCAAAGTGATCCTACTCTGCTCATATACCTCTCTAATCGGTGAGAGATATATGTGCACTAAAAATGATTTTAAGGTGGAATCATAACCCAAATAAAAAATACTTTTCTAGTAGAGGGATAACCATGAAATTGATTTTTGTAAGGGGAGTCACAACCCTTACAACTTTACTTTAGAAACTGGGAGTCAAAATCTGAAAACTCCAGACAATAGATACATGGAGTCACAACCCTTAGATCGTGACCTTAGAATCTGAGAGTCACAACCCTAGAAAAAGAAAAAAAATAATGATTATGTGAGTAAAATCATATATATAAAAACAACATGTGTGTGAGAGATAAGAAGTAAAGTCACAAACTCACAACAAGATGAATGAGGAGATAAAATATAAATGGTAAGGTACTAGTTCTTGAGGATTAGATTAGATAATCATGTCAATAAAAATGAAGTCGAAGCAGAATTAATTCGGAATATGATAGATCATTCTAGTGATGAAACATAGTGTCATAGGATGTTGCAAATGCACAATAGATTCAAAGTTCACATCACATTATCTTTGAAAAAATAGAGTATCAAAATTGTTAATGTGTGTCTTGCAATTTGTATCTTAGTATCTTATTATGTGTCAATAACCTGAAAGAAGGAATGATATATATATATATATATATATATATGGAATAAATATTCAGCAGTTGAAGAAGCTCCTCTTCCTTTGGAAACTGAAAAAATTTCGTAAAGAGCGTTCATAAATATCTCCATAAAAAATATAGTATCGTTGACTCTTTATTCCTATATAATAAATCATTAAAATAATTTCATTTTATTGAATATCTCCTCCAAAAAAATCTCCAGAAATATAGAAATGTTTAATGATTTAAAACACCAATTTAAATCCATTAAAACATCTTTAATTTTAGAAAAAGAAATTCCTGAAAACTAGCAGCACAATCCAAAAGTAAATTAGAAAATTTGAATTTAAACAATTTTGAAACCCCGAAATTAATTGGAAAAGGAATTGAAAATTTATTAATTTTTCTCTCTAAATATTCCACCAAAAATATTAATTACACTTCAATTATAATCCATATTTTTAATGATATGTTTTCCTACAAAAAAAACCTATAAAAAATAATCCATATATATGAATAAAATCATTTTTTAAAAAAATTTCACTAAATGGACAGTAACATCAGAATAAATAGTAACATAGCATCAGGATGAACCATAATTTTCACTATTTTTGAACGGTAATATAGTATATGAACCATACTTTTCAAAATTAACAGTGATGTAGGGTATGAACCATACATTGCACTATTCATGAATTGTAATGTAGGGTATGAATGATGAACAATAATGTAGGGTTGATGAACCATACTTTTCTCTATGTATGAACAGTAATGTAGTGTATGGATGATTAACAGTAACGTAGGGTTGATGAACCATAATTTCTACTATTCATGAATATCAATGTAGCCTATAGATGAAAAATAGTAACATAAGGTTAATAAACCATACTTTGTGAAAAACTAGACAACATACTTTAAAAAACATCAATAAATTTTTAAGGGATCTAAACAACAGATTCAGACTTTGGTCCAAAATTTTTTTTGTTTGAAAACTTATTATATTTCTAACTAATCAATAATAAAATAAATCTAACATCAACTGTTACAAATATCATAAATAATAGAACCAATAACATTCTGGAAAGCAATAGTTCATAAAAATCAAAGTAGAAATTCAAGAAATTTAATCACCATTCAAATGACCTTTTTAGAATACAATGTAAAATAATGAAATCAAGATAAACAGGGCGGATTTCTATAAAATCAGGTTTTATGGGAATATGATATCTTAAGACGTTTCATTAAAATAAATACAGAAATCTTTTAAAACTGTTTGCTGTAGAGTTTCTAAAACTGCACCAGCAAATTAATTGAATTTTTAGAGTAATAAAAATATATTTTAAGACATCCTCATAAACTATTGAAATGTAGATAAATCTCTTATCTATCAAACCTGAAAAGAATCACAGAGAGCCATACACTTTGGTCTAATAAATTATCAAAATACATAAAGGTTTTTAAATGAAAGTCACATGTAATCAAACAAAAGAAAACATGTACATGGAAAAACAATCTCCCCAAGTAATCAAACAAGTAATCAAACAAAAGAGAATACAGATGCACAAACGTTATTTGTTATTGTTTATGTTTATTTTTACAAATAATTAAGCATGATTAGTATGAATTTGTACTAATTAATAGTTATTATATTAATTATTATTAATTAGTAATAATTAGTTTTAAATTGTAGTAAATAGTATTAAATTATAATAATTAGTATTAAATTATAATATTTGTTATTAAATTTAATAATTATCAATAAATTTCAATAAATTTTAATAATGAGTAACAAATTGCAATAATTTGTAATAAATTGGAATAATTAGAAATAAATTGCAATAATTAGTAATACATTGCAACAATTAGTAATAAATTGCAATAATTAGTCATAAATTGCAATAATTAGTAATAAATTGCAACAATTAGTTATAAATTGCATTAATTAGTATTAAATTACAAAAATTAGTAATAACTAGTAATAAATTTCAAAATTAGTAATAAATTGCAACAATTAGTAATAATTAGTAATAAATTATTATCATTAATAATAAATTATAATAATTAGTAATAAATTGTAATAATTAGTAAAAAATAGTAATAATTATTAATAAATTTTAAGAATTAGTATTAAATTTTAATAATTAGTAATAAATTGAAACAATTAGTAAAAATTTGTAATAAATTATAATAATTTGAAAAAAAATAGAAAAATTAGTAATAAATTACAATAACTAGTATTAAATTACAATAATAACTAATAAATTAGAATAATTAGTAATAAATTATAATAAAAATAATAAATTAGAACAATTTATAGTAAATTAGAATAATTTGTAGTAAATTCTAATAATTAGTAACAAATTATAACAATTATTAATAAATTCTTACAATTAGTAATAAATTCTAATTACTATTTATAATTATTAATAATTAGTAATAAATTCTAATAATTAGTATTAATTTTTGATAAATTCTAATAATTAGTTATAAATTCTAGTAATTAGTAATAAATTCTAATAATTACTAATAATTACTAATAAATTCTAATAATTATTAATCAATTGTAATAATTAGAAATAAATTGATGTAATTAGCAACGATTAGAATTAATTAGCTATAATTAGCAATAATTAGTAGTAATTAGAAATAATTAGTTGTAATTATAAATAATTTGTAGTATTTGGAAGTAATTATTAGTAATTAGAAAAAATTATAATTATTTAATAATAATTATAAATAATTAGTAAAAATTAGTAAGAAATTATAATAAATTGCTTCAAATTATAATATATTGGAACAATTTCCTATGTATTGATGACATAATTTTTCACAAAACTTTATCTCTTTGAAATTTTCTCCCACTAAAACCACTATGAAAATTTCTTCCTCACGTAAATATATCCATTTTTTATTTGCATACGAATGGAGAGAAGAATGGCGAGGCTTTCCTACTCTCCATTTGCATGAATACGAAAATAAATATGTGCACATATGAGAGGATTTTTCATACCGATTTCAGTTAGAGAAAGATTCAAGGAGATGATCTGTCTAGAAAATGAGGCTCTTTTTATCGCCAAATCATCTCCTTGAAACTTTCTTCTAGTGAAATCACTTGGAAAAATCTCCTTTGACGTATGGATATCTATTTTCATGTGCATGATAATGGAAAGAAATGCTGTGAGGCCTCCTTCGTCTCCATATTTTTACATATAAAAATATATATCTATATGTTAGACCATATTTTTCATAGTGATTTCAGTCAGAGACAGTGGAGATAGGTTTTTGGGAAAAGAGATGATTCCAATCCGCTAAAAATTGTGTCACCAGTAATTAACAATTAGCAGAACAAATTAGCTCTAATAAATAATAATTAGTGGTAATTAGAATAAGTTTTTATAAGTTATTATAGATTAGTATAAAATTTTAAAAAAATACTATAAGTAAGTATGAAATAATATAAACTATTATAATTTAATGAAAAATGGAGTTTAATTTTATTCAATTTTTTGGATAGTGTTTTTCTTATATCAAATTATAAAAAAACAAATTATTTTATATTTTTTAGAGGAATATGGAATAAGGAAGTTGATAAAAATTATTATTATATGATCAAAGTTGATTAAATTAGCCCATGAATCCACCTGCTTCTGGTTTAAATTATATACATTTTGAGGGTGTTGAAGCTTTCTTATCATTTACATCATCAAAACTAGAATTTTTTTCATAATGGACTATTAAGATTCCTTGTAAAAAATGTTCTATAAGAATTTTTGACACATTTGACAACATTGGGGGTCATTTATTATGTTTTGGTTTTTAACCAGATTATGTATTTTGATATCAACATGGTGAACATAGTTCTAGATAAGATACTAATAATTTGGTTCTAGATGCAACACAATTTCCAAATTTAGTACATGATATGAAAGACCATATTTTCAACATTCTATAACATTGGATTATATAAATTTAACCCCTGAGTTAGAACCATATCATTTGTATAGGTTTTTTAGTTCTACTGAGGATACCTTATATCTTGGTTTCAAGAAAAGAAAATTTGAAGCAGTTACTAAATTTATGGTTATTAAATCAGATAATGGAATGTAAAATTGATTTTTTTAATAGATATTATATTTGTTAAAACACTTCTACCTGGAAGAAAGGTGTTGCCTATAAATTTCTATGAGAGAAACAGGCTGGTTCATAATCTAGGTATTGGTTATCATAAGATTCGTGAATGTTCAAATGATTTCATCTTTTATTATGGTGAAAACGAGTCATTGAATAATTTCCCCAAATGTGGAAAATTGAGATATAGAGAGACTCAACACGAAATGTATAGATTAATTCCTATAAAATAATTGAGATATTTCCCACTTATACCCAAATTATAACATTTATTTATGTCTCAGATAACAATGAAATTAATTTCATGTCACCAAACCAATATTCCAACTGATAAAACCTTAAAATTATCCCTCTGATGGTGATCTATGGAATCATTTTGACCAAGTGCATTCATCTTTTTCTTTATAATCCTGAAACACTAGATTGGGTCTTTCAACCGATGGTTTCTATCCATTTTGTTCTTATGGTAGTAAGTATTCATGTTGGTCTATATTTACAATTCTGTACAATTTACCTCCTTGGATCCTTATTTGCTGATAAAGGAACCATTTATCTTTTTGACCATATTAATTCCAGGATATCCAAAAAATAATATTGATTTTTATTTGAAACCATTGATTAATAAATTATATTCATTATGGATTAATGGTGTTAGTACATTTGATGCTGTTGTGAAACAAAATTTCTTGCTGCAATCTGCATTGATGTAGACAGTTAGTGACTTCCTAGAATATGGAATATTATCTATATAGAGTTCACTTCATCCAAAATCATGTTAGTATTGTATGATAGACAAAAAAGTATTTCTTCTTGTCAATGAAAAAAAACCTTTTTTTCTACTCTCATCACTGATTCCTTCCAACTGATCATCCTTTTTAGTAGAACACATATCATTTCAGAAAAGGTAAAATTGAATGATATGGAACTCCAACAATGATCTCAGGTATAGAGTTAAAATAAATCGTCTCTTCATTACCTCCTATCTCATTTGGACCAATAATAAACCAACAGAAAATTGATGGCTTTGGGAAAGAACGCAATTGGATAAAATGAAGTATTTTTTGGTATCTAACATATTGTTCTGACTTGTTTTTCCATTAAATATTGGATGTCATGAATATTGAGAAGAACTATTTTGATAATTTATTTCATTCAGTTTTGGAGACATGAGGTAAGGAAAAATATAATGTAAAGGCATGTTTAGATCTTGCGCAAATTTGTAAGTGACCAGAACTTGAACTCTTTGAAAATTCCAGATCATAGAACATAATGAATCCAAAATAAGTTTATACACACTACAAAGAGAATTGATTATTTTTTTAGTGGATTGCATATTTTAGACTTCCATATGGTTATGATTCCAATTTGGGAAGATATGTTAGAAATGGTAATATTACCAGATTAAAAAGTAACGGATGTCATGTTATAATCGAAATAATTTTCCCAATTATACTAAGTGGTTTGTTGAATTATATTATTTGGGAAGTACTAAAAGAAATATAAATGTTTTTTAAGACAGTTTTGAAGTGACAAATTAATATGATGCATTAAGAAGACTGTAAGAAGATGTTGTTTCAATTTTATGAAAACTAGAAAAAATATTCTCACCGGCTTTGTTTGACTCAATGGTATATTTTATATTACATTTTCCTTAAGAAGAAAAATTTAGAGATTCGATACAGTTCTTATGGATATACCCATTCAAGATATGCATGCATAAATTGATGAAAAAATTATGTAACAAGGAATATGTTAAAGATTCAATTTCAGAAGCTTATTTAGAAGAAGAATTTTCTTTTTTATGCTTTCATTAATTTCAATTTTAATATCTGTGAAAACAAAAATTTATGGTCCGTAATGAGGGAAATATTGATGATGAAATGGGAAATAAATTATCAGTTTCCAATCCGCCTAAACTTGGCTTCGGTGGAGTTCATGAATGATGAATTTCAGATGATGAACATCATAGAGCTCATACATATTTTCTGATAAACTGTGAAGAAATGAAACCATTGTTACAATGAGTGATCCTATCAATTATTCTAAATTTTTTATTACATTAAATTAATATTATTTTATTTTTAGATTATACGATAATCATATAAAGAAAAAACTTTCACAAATTACACCATTTGATCTTGAAGAACATCAACAAAAAAAATCCCTACTAGTTTCAATAACTATAAACATAAATTATTTTTGGTTTAACATATAAAATCAATTTATTATCTGTTATATTGATAATTATTTTAAAAAAATTCAGGTATCTCAACATGATGATAAAATTGATAATCCATTGTGTGTATTGAGTAACCCACCATAAAAATGTTTAAATCTTATAATGTATATGTGGTGAATGGTTTTTGATTTAATACATGTGAATATGGGGAATCGAAAAAATTAATAGTGGTGTTTTCTTGAGAGGATCTCATCATTGAGAAACTGAATTTGTCTTTTAAAGAATTCTTGAAGAAATTATTGAACTGTGTTATTTGGGAAAATATTACAGAATGATGTTTAAATGACAGTGGTTGGATATCGAGAGAGGATTGCGTGTTCATCAAACACATGGAATCATTGATATTAAATATAAAATTCTTATTAAAGTAAATGAACCATTTTTATTGTCTCATTAGGCACATCAATTTTTTTTCAAAATATTGAGCTACTTTAAGAGAGTTGAGTGATTGGTGGAGAATAATAAAAATTAAATCTCAAGAAAATCAATTTACTCAAAGTGAATGTGGTTCCACTGAGGTGGAGGGAATTGAAATTTTTCAAGAGACTACTCCAAATCCATATTTTTCCCAAAGAGACACGAATTTTGATGATGGAACACCACAATTAAGGTTCTATGGTGACAATGATATTAATTATGTTACAAATGAATTTGAAATGAAAAGAGATGATGAAACTGAAACTCATTTTGAAATTGATGATACTGAGGAGGAATATAAAGACATTGACATCATTAGAAATAAATATGAGGACTATGATAACATTGACAAAGTTAATTACATGTTATAATCATATATAATATATATCTACATATAATAGTTGTTTACAACTGTTTTCAAACAATAGTATTTTTTTTTGTTTCAAATTGATGGGAATCTATATCTTTTATTGTAGGAAGATGATCTACCTTTGGAAAAGAAAGATGTTGGATCATCTGACCCTCAAACTGTGAGAGATTTCGGGGGGACTTGAAGGGGTCTTTGTCTTGCACAATTGATGATTATTGACCCTTTCATCTAGTGATGTCCATATTTTGGATTTAATCCATGTGTGAAGAGGTATGTTTACAAGTGTATTTTAGTTAGTTTTCAGTAATTTATTTTTATACTAATTTTTTGATTTTTTTTCTTTTTTTTCACAGATTTACACATATTACTACTGGATATGGGAGCACTATATTGCGCAATTATATTTTCTCAAGCATTGATCTCATGGGATTACATTTCTATTGACGTGAAACACCGCATATTCAATCATTACCTCGTATGAAAATAAATTATATTTAGTTTGCATTTAATTTAATTAATAACAAGATATTATAAATTATTTATAGGTTTTATGGGATCCCATCGATGAGATCATGCATGACGTTATATGGAATGCATGGTAGGGGACTAGGTGTCAGTGTTGTAGTTAGTTTTTGCATAATTTAAGATAGAATGCCATGGAGAAATCAAGAGTGATAGAGTTTGATGAGTCTTATCATGCCCACCAACCTGAATACATTTCATCTATGGTTTGAGATGGATTATGTTCATATTGGTTGGGTGGTTATTTTCAGAGTAGATCATCGATAGGTCGATGAAATTGGGGGAGACATGAGGTGACATATTGAGCTGGTAGTCATACATTCCGTACACATAGAGATCATATGGCAAGTAATTTTTTTAAATAATTTATACTATTTTAAATGTAAATGGTTTATTTTAATATTATTTTGGTAGTTTAACAGCCCGATAATACATATTTCGATGCTTATAGGAGGATGTATAGTGATCTGACCACTGGAGTGATTACTGGTGCTCGCCAGCATTAGATTATGGTCTGTATATTATTTTTGAGTTAAAATTTTAACTGCAAAAAATATTTTACCTATTTTAATTTTAAATTTAAATTGAAGCAGTCTTATGTGGTTTTGATGTCTCAGGCACATACTAATAGTTAGGATGAGACCGATACTCAGACCAGTGCCCACCGATTTGATGAGTCAGTATAGATTCAAGCGAACCAGTATTCCTTTGACAAAGTCTGAGTTATTGGTATCAGCTATCGATTAGCGCCTTTGGATTATTATGCCACCATTACGATGTCAGCATCCAACTCAAGAGGAGTTCTTAGAGATTCATCATCATCATCTACATAGTATCAAGAGCAGTATGGAGCTCAGAGTGAGCTTATTTAGAGTATGCATAGGGAGCAGGAGAAGATGTGTCAATGGAAACAACAACAACAAGAAGATATTAGATGACAACAACACCAACAGTAGAAGTAGCATGAGATATAGGAGGAGTTGCGTTGATGGCGGAAAAATTAGGGGCACGAGCAGTTGGAGTACATGCAATGTCTAACTCGTGGTTTATGGAAGGACTTCCCTTCAGCATCTCCTCCAGACAAACCTCCCCCTTAGTGATCTATTTATTTTTTATGATAAAACATTTCAATGTAAATTTTGTTTATAATATTAATTATCTACATTTCTATATAGTTCCTTTTTTATATTCTTGCAAATATTACATTTTTTTATTTTATTATTTATTATTTTTGATGATTTTTTATAAATTTTTTGTGAATATTTAGGATTAATTATTTTATAATGTTTTATTAGATTTTTAATATTAATATTATTATTTCATTAATAATAATAATAATATTGTTAATATATTATCAATATTTTATTACTATTATTCTGTGAATATTATTTTATTATTTTATTATTTTATTATTTATTTTATTTTAATAATATTAATATTTTTATTTCATTAAAATTAACAATAATATTTTTTTAAATTTTTATTATTTTATTATTATTTTAATTTTTGACACCTTTTCCTATGGGTCCCATCACAAATAGTATTTTTGATGGCCCATCGCAAAAAAATTGTTTGAAAAACTCTGTAAGGATTTTTACGATAGGTCCACCATCCCATCGCAAATACTATATGTTATGGGCCAACACAATAAAGTATTTAAGAAATAATGAGGAAACTATTTTCAATAGATTCTAATCCCATCGCAAATAGCTTCTTTTTGTGACGGGTTGTCACCAAAACTATATTTGCGACACCCTTTTTTGCAATGGGGTATTTTTGATGGGGTTCCATCACAAAAGGGTATCTGCAAAGTGATCCCATAAAAAATTCCCAGTCATAAATGTACTAATTTATAGCAGTTATCAGAACATAAAACAGGAAATACATCATCTTTATTCAAAACATCCTTAACATGCTTGCATTTAAAACTGCATGAGACAACCTAGGGACATACATAAGAAAGGGGTAATCTATAAATCCCAGTAAGGGAATAAAAATGGCATAAAATAAAGAATGTAATACATGTTACACAATACTAATATCAATGGGGAATAAAAGGAGTGATAATCTTAAACATGAATAGTGAGGCATGATATGACATGATAATCATAAAGGCAACATGGGAAATGCGGCAACAACTTAAAACACTGCATCATAAACATATGAAAAGGATACGTTCAAAAAATCATGATATAAAAAGTCCCATAAGGAAAAAATTTCAGTCTCTATTCCAACATTACATCTCATTAGACTAAATATTAGCCAATGCATTGGAGCACCATATAATTCCTAGCATACCCATCACCTTAATTTCATTCTCAAGTTTAAGTGTGCCACATAGACCATACAACATGGATTTATTCATCATCATATTTTATTCCACGATAATGGATTGTGGAATATAGAAATTTAAGTCCCAATTTAAAGAGTTATAAGTGTATAAAGGTTAACACCCTTGATAGGAAATGAGAATGGTATTCACTACATAGATTTTTTTGGCATGGAAAATCATTGTGAAATTTTGATAGCATAACGACATTACATAAAAATTTAAAAAAAATGGTTGATGGGAGAAAAAATGGTATCTCATAATTTAGACATAAAATGGGAAGTAAAAGAGACATTGAAGGACACATCCTAACATTAGGAATTGAAATAGAAGGCATAAGATAAAAAGAAACATGAATAAAGATGCGGTGAAAAATAACCCTTACCTTGAGAGTGTGACTCCAAATGATTGTGAGGATATTTTTGAGAGCATGGAGGCACCATGGGAGGACTCTAGAGAGGGGAGGTAAGAGTAATTCCATCATCCAATGATTTTTTTGTAATGATAAATCAGATCTTGGGTGGGTTTATTGGAAAATGATTGGGGAATTCTTTATCATTTTTCAAACTAGGTTTTTGACTCGATATAATAAAATAAAAAAATCACAATCCTTACCAAGGATTTTCCCATGGATTCTTCCAAATAGAGGTGGCTTTAATTATTTTACATGTAAAATGGCCTAACTGAATAAAATAACACCCTTTATTATGTAGAAGTAAGTCAAAATCTTAAATTAATGGTTTTAAAACCTTAAAATATATTAATGGTTTTGGAGGATTCCTAATGGATTTATAAAAGCAATAAAATAAATATAAAATAAAATTATTTTAAAGGGAAGAAATTATTTGGTTGTGGATACACTTTATAGTATTTATTACATCATTTTTGGGTCATTATGATGTCATAATTCAAACAATATTTTTATACCGTATTTAGTTTATACCCAAAAAGTTGACTATCTGAGAAAAATATGAAAAATTAACCATTGGATAATTTTTATGTTATGATTCCCAAAATAATATTAATTAAATATAAATAATTTTATAAATAATTAAATTTTCACTTTAAAAAAGGAATCGACATGTTATTGATAAATGTTTGTTTTTTTTATATTAATAGATTTCAGACCCTTGTGAAAATTACATTTAACTTTACAAAAATTATATGATCATTTATATTTGATAAAAATTATTTAAAAATAATATTTTACTAAAATATTATTTATTTAAAAAAACTATTAATTCATTAAAATAAAAGTCTTAATTGAAATTGAATACTAATTAAAAATACCTCTTTGTTTTATTGTATAAAAATCAAAATCATTTATAAAGTAAGGATAAGAATAAAATATGAACATTATTATATTAAAAAATAAATTATACATATTCATATTTTTATGGTCTTGATACACATCCCTTTATTACACCGTAAAACTACCTAAGTGTAAAGTTCATGATGGTGATAATTTCATGGGGTGGTTCAGTGTACTTGGTTTTGCTCGCGATCTCGATGAGCTTAAAATTATCTTATAAATAGTTTATCTCATAGTTATGTTATTGGATATCTTCTTGGTCTTGATCAAGGGTAAATCCTAGTGATGTTTTCTCCCTCAAAATACCAGGTAAATGGGATTCATAGGATACGAACCTACTGGTTGAGTCCATCACTTTCTTTTTTCGTGTCAATTAGATTTGTTAAAACACTATATTTATAATAATCATTTGATAAATTTAAAATGGATATATTATCAATTATAATGATTCATAACTATTAATTAATGTTTATAGGATATTATAAAACCAAATAATTTCAATTTTTTTCTATAACAATATTATGTTAGATTATATCCCTCTTAATTTTCATCAATGGTATAATTGCTAGATTCTCTCTACACAGTGCATCTACCTCTATATTTTTCTTTACCAGGATGGTAGTGGTTTTAGAAATCATAGTCCTTGATCTTATCTAACCATCGTCACTGGAACATATTCATATCTTTATATGTGAATATATACTTGAGGATTTTATTTGTATGTATATATCTTACACTTCTCCCTAAAGAGGTAATTTCACTTGATTTTTAGTGCGATGATCAATGAAGATAACTCTAGATCATGTGTTGGTGAGTTATGTTAGTGAAATTGCAACTTCCTTGAAGAAAAGGCTATAAAGTTGTCATTGTACATTAATACACAACCCAATCCATTCTTTTAATCATTGCTGAATACCATTAAAAGTTCTCCACTAGTGGGTACTGTTAGTACTGGTGTAGTGATAAACCTCTTTTTCAAATTTTTGAAGCTAGATTCACATTCATCATTCCAAGAAAACTTGATTCCCTTATGAGTTATCTTGGTATGATGGTTTTAAAATTGTGATAAATTTATCAAAAATCTATGATAATACCCTATCAATCCATGAATACTATGGATATCTATCACATATGTTTTCATCATACATCCTTCAATTTTTTTTTGTCTTTATAGGGTCCATATATATCCCAAATATTTAGATGATATTCCCCAAGAATGAGAATTCCTTCACTAATAACTCACATTTTCTGTACTTGGAATAAATCTTCTACTTTCATAAGGACTATAGAAAAGTTCTCAGATGGTCCTCATTCCCCTACATGGTTTTGGATAATATTAGAATATCATCTATAAAGACTACCAAAAATTAGTTGAGGTTATTTATAATGACTCTATTCATCATGTCCATGATGATTTATAGAGTATTAGTGAGTCCTAATAGAAATAATGAGAACTCATAGTGCCTATACCTTATACAAAAACTAGTCATGTGGATATCCCCCTTCGTCACCCTAACATGGTAATATCCCAACCACAGATCTACCTTGGAGAAGTATTGTGCTCCATGTAGCTGATCTAAAAAATCATTAATATTTTGAAGAAGATACTTTTTCTTTACCATGATCTTATAATGATCATGGTAATCAATGAAAATGTGAATTTACCCACCCTTCTTCTTGATTACTAGGACTAGTTCACCCCATGGTGAAGCACTTGGGAAAATTATACCTTTATCCATATTCTCCTACAGTTGTCTCTTCAGCTCCTAAATTTCCACACCAACCATTCAATACAAATTCTTGGATACTGATAATGCCCAAAGTATAATATCTATTTAAAATGTGTTATCCAAATTAGGTTAAATACCCTAAGAGGGGGGGGGGTGAATCAGGGTATGAAAGATTAAAACTACTTCCCTTTTAGATGTTGATTCATTGTAAAAAAATATTATTCTCTCCTTCTCCATTAAAAATGTATGAACATAAATGGACTCATTAACGGGGCACATATATTTTACATGGTTCACCCTCACTGGGATATGTCCAAGGAGAATACAATGACAATGTTCCAAATTCACTAAGGTTTACTACCAAATTACAAGGTTTGGTCTATAACACTTCTTTTCCTAGGATCACTGCCTTTACAAGGTTTGGGTTCATCTCACTACTTTCCCAAGGGTCACTCCCTATGCTTTTTCCTCTAGATCACTGTGGGTGGAAAGGATCAAAATATTTCTCTTCCTTTCCTCACTACTCTTGGAAGGGATCCAATCATAGTTTACGTACTTTTAGGTCCCTTAATTTTCATGAAATAAAACATCCTCAACTATAGATAGATGATCTGTTGATTTCTCGTTTTCACCTGTAGATGAAACCCACTTTTCTACATACTTTTAGTTTACAAAAATTACTTCCTTAATCTATTTTATTCAATTAAAAAACATTATCAAGTCCTATGTATACTACCTTGCATCGTGTGTCACGAGTTCTTTGTGAACCGCCTTTGTCTTCAACAGACCTTCCCTGCTTCGTGGAAAAATTATTGTTCCATTGAACACTTCTCTTCTATGGATGGCTGGTGTCCCATGGACCACCTCTCCTCCATGAACCCTTATTCATTTTTGTAATATAGTTCCCCTAAAAAACCTTTCAAAAACTACCTTCACATTCATCCTTAGTATAATTTATTTCATATGAAGTCTCCCTTTTTTGGAATCCCTTCTCACAAACTCTTTCACACTACACTGAATTCTTCCCCCAACAATGATGTTTTCTAATTAGAATTTATCTAAGTAATAATGAGACTAGCGGTACTTATATTGGAAAATTGATTCGAAAATCTTGCTAATCTGATTTTCACAGAGGCTTGATGTGGTACAACCTTCACCATAGACTTTTCTATGTAATTTTCATAACACTTTTCTTCCTTCATGGTGGATGAACTCTTATGCGTACAAAAACCCTTTGCAGATCATCAAATCTCCGCCTCCTTTACGCAAATGATAAGTTGTCTTGTGAACTTCAAGCCTTTATGGACTCTAAGCCTAAAACATAGTCCATTTTGCATCCTTTGTTGTGTACATAGTAATACTTTGCTGAAATTTTCCTTTGAAGATTTTCCTTCTGCATTTTACAAAACTCATTTTATAGTCTATGAACTATGATTCCTGATATACAAACCATTATCCCTTTTTAGAAACATTAATTTTCTGAAAACAAACTCCAACTTTTGATGCCTAAAAATTTGTCAAACCCTAGTAAACTACACCACCTTAAAAAATAACATAAAAAGCATCAACCAAAAGCATTCATGGACATCTATATTTTTCAATAAACACAATCACTAAAAAAACCAAGCAGATTCTATTGAGGGTTTTTTCCCCAAAAATATTCCCCTTTGGGTTTGTTGAAAAATATTAACATTTTGAAAAATAATTGAAGCTTCTTCCATCTTCTATCAGTATTTACTTATTGGGATTAAGATAGAGACCAAGGATTTAATCAATATACACTCTAATCCCACATGATCCATGCTTTGTGTGATAAACAAGAGGATCATGAAATGTTCATCAATAAAACACTTCACTTAAAACCACTCAACTTCTTTCATCACAAACCCCATATTTTGTGATATATAATTTTCTATTGATCTCTTTTGCATCATTAGATTTAATACCCCTATCTCACTGCTCCACAAAACATCTACAACTCCCCCTATCTTGCTGCTCCACCTAACACCTTCTACCGGTGTCTTGATTAATAAATTCCCCCCCTTTTAATATCCACCATCCCCCCCTTTTTCAATAAACTCAAAGGTCACTTTTTTGTTTTCTATAATAGGGTAAATAACACATATAAACTCATTTAGGAAAAAACACAACATACCTTAGAGAGAGGGGGTCCCACATAAAAATAATTCAAGTGCGGGGAGTTGACTGAACTCCCAAAGCAATTCGATTCCTTTAAAGTGATTCCTTTGGTAAGGCCTTTTTTAGAATGTCTGCAACTTATAGTTCTGTATGCATGTACATCAACTTTATAATCCCTTTATTTACCTTCTCTTTGATGAAATGATACTTTATTTCAATTTTATTTTTCCTTGTGTGATGGAGTGGATTTTTTTAATGATTTATAGTAGATTAATTATTGCATTGGATTCTAATCTGAGGCTTCACTTCAATTCCCATATCACCAAGTTTGTTTTGATCTAAAATAACTGTGTGCATGATTTAGTGCCCTCCATATATTCATATTCTATGGTGATAAATGAAATTAAATATTTTTTCATTATTATCCATGAAATACACAAACTTACAGATTGAATACAATACCTGATGTCAATATTATATCATCTACAGAACAAGCCCAGTATGAATATCCATATTCCAACAACTATTGCTGAGACTTGTCATTATACATCAAAATAGAATCCACCATTCCCTTGATATAACAAATTATTCTTTTCACTAAAATAATTTTAGTTTCTGTAGTCTTTCTTTGACACCGTACTGCTTGTAATATGCCAAAAACAATATCATGTCTTATCACTATCAACTATATTAGAATATTTGTGATTTTCCTATATTTAGTAACATTAATTGCATTAGATTCGTCCTCACATGAGAGATTCATCCAGCTAGCTTCTAGAGTATCCATCTCATTGATATTTTCAATTCCCAACTTCTAAAAACCTCCATTTAATATTTGGATTAAGAAATGAATGTGTAATACTTTCCTTATGTCACTTGTAAACTAAGGAATAACATCAATTCAATGATCACTAAAATTTCAAATTCACTTTTGATGAATTTAGAAAACTTCTTGCACTAATCTTCATTTGATCCAAAAAATATTATGTCATCGACATATACCAGAACTGTCATCCTTTGATTAATTTAATAGTTGATATATAGATTGTAATCAACTCCACCACATTGAAAATAATTATTCTTCAATAACTGACCTAGCCTTGAATACTATACTCTTCATGATTTTTTCAAACTATATAAATCCTTATTTAGCTAAAAAACTTAGTTATAATCTTCATGAATGAGAAACCCATATGGTTTATCTATGTAAACATCTTCTTTCAAAACCTCATTCAAAAATTATGACTTGACATCCATCATGAAAATTTTCAACGTTCTATTCAATCTTCTGACAAAGAATAATATGATTTCATCTAGCATTGCAATAAGTGAAATTATATTATCAACAACAGTACCCTCTAACTAGGAGTAACCTTTGCACATTAGTCATTCCTTTTTTCGAATCACAACACAATATTCATTCAGTTTGTTACAAAATACGCATTTCCTCCCAATGATATTATTGTATTTGGTCTCAAAACAATATCCCATGTCTGATTCTTCTAAATTTTGTCATGGTATTAATTCATATCCTGAACCCAATTCTCATCTCCATCCTCTTAAACAAAACATTTAGCCTCTACCAATGATAAGTATGCTGCTTGCAGTGGAGTCTTTATTCTCCTTTTCTACACCAGCGCTATCTAGTTACCAAATATGTTTTGTCTATATAAAATTAAGCTCTTATCTTCTTTCGTTGTACATATAATTAATTATTCTAATCCTTTTAATTATCTAAATCTTCATCTAAATCAACCTCTCAAACTAGAACATCCCCTGATCTACTTATCTCTTCATCATTATCCTCCGAAGAATGATCATGTATTTGTGGAATATTTTTATCATTCTCTACTATAGTTACATCATGGATTTCAATAACCATTACCAACCACTTATTGAATCATTTTTATTATTTTCTTTTCTTTGAGTAGCCAATAAGTATACCTTCATCTCTATAGGATTGAAACTTACTTTGTTTCTCATTATTTAGAATGAAACACTTACTTCTAAAAACTAAAAAGTACTTAAATAATTTCTTCTTTCCATACCATACCTTATATGGAGTCTTCTATTATTTTGGACACAAAAGATCTATTAAATGTGTAACATGATGTCATCATTTCTTCTTTCCAAAACTTCTCTAGTAGGTTTTTCTCAATGAGTATTTATCTATCAATGTTATTTATAATTCTATTTATTCTATCCACTAATCTATTCTTATTTGAAGTTATAATTACTAAAATATGGATCCTTATCCCATGTTTCTCAAGATAATCCTTTATTTATCTATTCATGAAGTTGGTTCCATTATCCATTCTGAAATTTTGGATTTTCTGAGCTAGAATCTTTTCAACTTACCATTGATATCTTGTAATTAAAATTAACAACTCAGACTTATGGGTGATGATTGAAACTCATTCTATTCTACTCAAAACATTAATTAAGAGAATATAGTATCTCCTCCCATATATAGATATTGGTGAAATAGTTTCACTCACAAAAATATTCATCAACTCAAGCACTCTTGTTGAATTTTTGTCTTTTACCTTATATGTATTTTTAATGTTCTTCCCCTGTTGAAAAGCATTGCATGTATGAGTACAATCACATGATAACCTAAGGAGGTCACATGAATCATAATATTTCACTAGATCTTCCAAGTATGTTTGGATCAAGTGACCAAGACGTTTAGGACATTACTTTTTTTTGTCTTCTTGGAAGAAAGCACATATCCTCTTCTCCACTAACAAGATATAGATTTCCTTTTGTACTATTTCAATACAAAAAATCTACACCATATTTTTCCTTGAGGACAAAAAATTTCACTGAAAAGATTATGGAATGTCCCAAGTCACATAGTTGACTTACACTAAGAAATTTGTGATTGAGACCTTCAATAACTAAGACATCAGCATGTCTCATATCTTTTCCCTCATACATGTATTTTCCCAAGCCAACAATATTAAGGCCTACATCATTACCAAATTTGACATCACCTTTCATATCATACCTAATTATGGTCACCAGATATTTATTTCCTATCATATATGAGGTGCATCCACTGTCAATGATCCATATTCTTGTGTGATATAATGTTTTAAGAATAATCTCTGCAAGCATTACCTCTTAATATATTTTCTTTCTGATTCATGTTTTTGACTTCATACCTGATACAAATTGATAATATTTTTCTTCCTTGATGTATTATGAAAAAGCTTCATCCTATAGAGCTAGAAATTGATTTTGTATTTTAATATCATTTTATAATACCTTTAGCTTCTACTTATGCCTATATTCATTATTCAACACATTTCTTTTCATTGTCAATGATTATCTTGTTTACATGTTCCCAAATCCATTAAAATCATAATAGTGACCATCAAATGATGTCCTGGAATATCAATCCCGGTATTGCTTTCTCTCTTGGTCTTGTTCCTTTTGATACATCTTTGCTGTGAAACAAACATTCTGTGAGTGTCCCATCTTTCTACAATAATAGAATCTAATGTGTGGTGCATTCCTATATGAAAAAACTACACTAGTGGTTCTCCCTTTGGTTCTATAAGTATTATAATTCAGATTCATACCAAAATAAATCTTCAACCATAATGTTGGAGCTTGTGGTCAAACATTAACAGTTACTACTTTATTTTTGTGATCAAGACCCATATGAGCTATATTATTCTGATAAATCATTTTCCTTTCTAGAAACTCCTTTTTCTGCTTCATTGGAACTGTAAATTCTATTTTTCCTTTTTATGTTTCTTGTGTGTCCTAATTTGAGGGAATCATGGGTTTCTCATGATATTTAACTTTTCTTTGAATACTAAAAACTTACTATTTAATATATTTGATTTGTTTGATTTTATATTTTATAGTATTAGTCAAACTATTGATCTCTATATTATGTTCATCAATTTTGAGTTTGTACTCAATCAAATTTTTTGAGCTTACTGGCATTGATGACTTTAGTTTTTTAATTTTTTCATTCATCTCAGACTTCTCTTCTTCCTTCTCTTGTATATAAAGTTTTCCATAATGAACCACTTTGTTGTATTTCTTCTTTTTGTCTCTCCAAACACCTATCTCTTTAAGATTAGATTACAATTCCACTTGAAAGTCAAATATTCCTTCTACGTCTCCCTTATCATTGTCACTTTCTTCCTTTGTTTGGTAACTTCCCAAAACTACCACCATAGCATCTGATTCATGATCCTTGAATCCCTCTATCTCTTCTACATCATATTATTATGAACTATCAAATTCTTTTGAAAGTCTATTCTTCTTTTTGAAGAAGTTTCTCTTAAATTTTTTCTTTCCTTTCTTGTAGGAAGAGGAGATTTTATAGGGAATTTCATCATGGTCTTCATCGTCATCTTAAAACTTCTTAGGACACTTTTTCTAAAAAAAATCACATTATTATAAATCAAAATCATGAAGGTGGAAGTCTACCTTTGACCATTTTTCTTCCTCTTTGCAGATTTGAGGATAGAAATGAAATGAAATCATCCAAATTGTCTTCCTCCTAAATATCATAAACATAGAGCTTCTTCATGGAATTGAATACCACTTATTTATACTCCTCCTATTCCACAACATTGTTATCATCATTTCTCATTTCATATGCAACAATAATACTATGAAAGATAACCAATTTCAGCTCTTTCAGATCTTTATCTTACAATACAGAAACATTTGAATGAAACTGAGGTGGAAGTTTTCTAAATATGCATTTGAAAATCATTATATCTTCAATAATTTCTCAAAGACCACACATTAATTCCACAACAACATTCACTAGATCATATAAAGTATCAACAGAATCATCAGGGTGCATTATGAGATCCTCATATTTTTTCCATAAAACCTACAACTTTTCTTCTCTAACTTTGGAGTCACCCTCATAATTGTTCAAAATATTTTCCCACATATCATGTGATTTTTACATGACATCACCTTCATATATATTTCATTGGATATGGATACCCTAAACCATTGATTTCTTTCATGCCTACATATAATTCCCTCTAGTCAGCTTATGATAAAGAACCACTCTTGAATTTGGCTGAAAGTCCATAAATTTCCACAATAAATGTAACATCCAGGGTATATAAAGAATATGAAATTTTCATATTTTTTAATATTTGAAAATAAATTTTTAATATTAATTTAAAGGGAATGCTATGTTCGATGGCGTACCCAGTACACAACAACGAGTTTCTTTGAAATCTTACGTTGCACACTAATAATATAATAATATTATTTTAAATGGTAGTTAATGCCTAGCCGTTGTAATGGATGGAATGAACAGACCTAACTAAAAAATGATTATATATGTTTTTTAAATATTTTTACATTTTTACAATAATAGTTAGATGCTTAAAATAAGAAAAGAATTCGATTTTAAGCATAAATATTCTATTGTTCTTTAAAAGGCCGATTAACTACCTTTTGATGGCGAAACATTTTTAAAAATACATTTTTGTAAACATTATATGTTATATTTGAAAAAATAAAATCATTATTTATAATCAGGAAATCAAAATTTACTTTGTGTAAATTTTTGTTATTTTTTTGATAAAGTTCATTTTTTAGTGAATAGTGAAAATGTTATATTTTAATTGAAAACATCCTTTTAATATAATTTAATTATATGGTTAGATTATATTTTTAATTGGGTTTAAAGTTTAGTTGAAATATATTTTTACCATTTAATCCAATGGTGGTCATTGGAATTAATTTCACTTTGAAATTGGACATAAACAAGTGTCAATCTTTTGATAGATATTGTTTCATAAAAACACTATATTTGTTTTGACAGAGGGAATTAATTATAAAATTAATTAATGAAAATTATATTTTTTGAATTTAGTAAAATGGAATAATTTTTGAATTTGTAATATCAAATTTACTTTGGATAATGTTTTGGTATTTTTCTGACAAATGTTCATTTTTAATGAATAGTGAAAAATACTGCATTTTACTTCAAAACTCCCTTTTCATATAATTTAATTATATAGTTATATGGTCCTTTTAATTGGTTTTAAAGTGTAATTAAATTATGTTTTTATCACTTAATAAAATTTTGTTCATTGGAAGTTATTTCACTTTTCAATTGGATGTAAAATCAAGTCAATCTTTTGATAATGTTTTATATCTTAAAAACCCATATTTGGTTGTGACAAGGGGAATTATTTTTAAATTAATTATTGAAATTTTTGTGTTTGTAATTTGGTAAAGTAGATTCCATATTTGAATCATAGGTTCCTAATTATGTAATTTATCCCCTTTTGTTTTTGGACATTATGAATAGTAACGACGGTAATTATCTATAATTATCGTGATTAATTAGTAATTGGGTAGTTAAGGGTAATAAAATAATATCATAATAATATAAAATGACCCCAAAATGTGTCAAAATATTCTAGTTTGAGTCATGGATAAAAATTTAAAGCGTTTTACCGAACTTGAGGGCCCATGGAGTCACAATGGTGTAATAGTGACGTTTATGACATTATTTTTAAAAAGAAGAGAAATATAACAAAGGTTTGTATATCCTAAGTAAAAAACTTTTAATTTTGTTTACATAAATGGTCTATTATAATATAAATAGTCATTAAAAATATAAAAATATTTCCTACATCACGGTATTTTTTTATAATTTGTAGACGTTAAATAAATAAATTTATTTATGACACCATGATGATGTAGTGATTACCTCATTAACGAACGATTTAAATAAAATGAAAAGATAAGGTAAAATATAAGACTTAAACTTGTCTAAAACCTACTATATGGGTGTATTTAGAACCCTTATCACCTTATCCTCGAAATATATCATTTTGGGACCTTTAAAATCCGAAAACCATTTTATAATAAAATAACATTTCAAGACATTCCAAAAGTGACCCTTCTCCCTCTTATAAAAGGCTCCCACCTCTACCCACTTACCCACACCTCTCAAGCCCTTGTATCATCCAACCTCTTCACATATTATCTCTCCACATACCTCTCTTACTCCTAGAAGCCTCTTTTTGGGCAGAAGTCTTTCCAAGGAAGCCTTTAGCTCAAATCAAAAAGCGTTACCCAATTTAGAGGTAATGACTACTCTCGAGTTTCATTATTTTATTTTCTTTCTTCACTCACTAATATATTATTATTATTTTACCCAATAATAACACCTGCATCCTCAATATAAAGGATTTTTTTTATGATAATTATTCTACCTACACTCACACACACCTCCGTCTACTGGTTAACGAAAATACTGTTTCTGTTGGTGGCAGATTACTGCCTCACGAAACGATGATGGTTCAATATTCTTTTAACACCATTAATGGTTTCCATTATGATGTAACTATATTTATATATTATATATATTATATTTATGTCCTCTATATGATTCTGTATTTTATATTTAAAACATACCTTTATGATTTTCATGCTGTGCAAATGCGATAATGTCATACAAGGAAGTGTGGACTACTGCCCCCTCATGTGATGTGACTCGTTCATTCCAAACATGGAATTTATAAAGAATGTAATTAATGAAATTATGTTTCCTATATAAAATATAAATTATTCTAGAATTATAATATATATATATCTCATTTAATTTTAATTCCTTTATTATGACAAAGAAATGAAAGTAGCGTTCTTACGTACATACGACCTACCATCTCCATGAATGGTGCATTTCATTTTTTATCTCCAAATGTTATGAAATAGTATAAAATAAATATATACTGGATATATATGATATTTAAATCATTAATACCATTCTAGAGATGATGTAATTATAACTACATGGGAAATTCTTTTAAAACAAGTTCATTTTTGACTGATGTACCAAACATCGACAAAACATATGATATGAACTCACAAAATTAACTAATTAGTATAAAATGATATGAATTGAATAATAAACATTAAAGGAAGTACTATAGAAATTATAAATTGAGCTCTGTTTATTATTCAAGAATATAAATAATGAACAAGAACAAGTCAGACTTTAGGTTAGGGATCCCACCTCTCTCTTTCTTTTCAAGTACTCTTTTGTATGTCATTTCATTTAAGATCCATGTTCTTATGTTGTAGGATGTAATTTTATAATAATTTTACTTCCCTTTTCATGATCATATGATGATATATACCCTCTTACTCTCATCATTTCGTTTTATGAATGTTTAAGTGGCGCCGTTAGGCTGCCGAATTTTTGTAAGGGGATTTCTTATCTCACTTTTAATTCCGTGATATTTCCATTTTTTCCACTTATTTGTTTCATGTGGTGTATTATGTACTACCATTTCATATATATTATAATGATTAAATTTATATTCATGGTATTATGTGATTCATTCGGTGTTTATTATCTTTTGTTCATACAACTCGATTGATTATAACGAGGTAAGGGATTTTTATCTCACTTTTTATTCCCATGAGATTCATGCTAAATTTTCCACTATTTCCTTCTGTGTGGTGTATTTAATACCCATTATTGTATTCTTTGTGTAATGTACTTTAATTTATGGGTATTTACATCTTAATTTTATGATCCTTCTTTCATGGGGTGTACGTTTCGAAAGTTACCCAAATCGGTAAGGGAACCTTTCACCCTCCTCTTTTTAAAAGACTTCATTTTGTTAGGTATTTTAATTTGCATCTTCTTATGTTGGGATATGTTCTTATATATCCTTATTGCTGTAAATTTTATGTCCAAGTGATGAGATACCCTTTATATCTCTCATAAACTTATTTTAAGAATTTTAATGTGACGCCGTTAGGCTGTCGAATTTCTGTAAGGGAACTTCTTAGCACAATTTCAATTCTTTGGGTTAAACCTCTTCTTCTTAATTATGTCATGCCATGAATATGTTTGGATGCCCTATTATTATTTTTCTTAATATCAAGTTATATTGAGTGTATTTATATTTTTCATACATAATTATGTAATTTATTTATCCTTAATATAAGGACACCATCTTTGTAAGGGACTTCATTTCAATCTCCTTTCGTTGAGGAATACTTCAATTTATATTTGACCTTATTTTTTTAGTTGTACAATAAAACCTTTTGAATTTTAATTTTATTAAAAATGAATGTTTTAACAATAATCTTTTTACTAAATGACCAAAGAAATGTTTTTGTCTTACGTATGTGGAAACAATGACTTCTCCGCCACCGTGACCATTATTTGAGTTTCAGATTCCTGTACAAGCCTTAAATTTTTAAATGAAAAATAAATACCATGTTTTACTTTTCTTTAATTTTGGTATTGAAAATGGTTTTGATAATGTTTTTATTATATCAATGTGTTGTATTGATATCTTGTGATTGAAATATGGAAATGTTATGTTTCTTTTACGCATGTTTTATGTGATACGATTATGTTATGGCTCTTGGGCATTGTTTATGAAGTCAGGTGGTTCCGTGATAAACTAATAGTGGGTGAGCCCAAGATAGCTCTCCAATGCATTGGGTAATATGAAGGAGTTAAACTCTAAGGTTTCTCCGAAGATATTTGGGAACTATACAGTAATGGGTATTCCAAACATAACCATGAGGGTTACTCCCTACGTATGAATGTAAGGAATGCCTCAAGTTACCTTTATGTCTTATGATTTCTTTGAGTTATTCATAAATCATATGATTTCATCAGGTATGTTAAGGTGCTTATGTTTATGAGTAAAGTATGATTTCATTGATTCTTATGTATACATGGACTAATGTTTTATTTCTATATTTTTATATCCCTTACTGAGCTTTTTATGTTTATCCCATGTTTTTGAAATGTTTTTCACAGGACATAAAGTGGAATAAGGTCAAGGATGGGATCAAGGAAATGTCATGCTGTCTGAAACATGGAACTCGACATGTCTCTTTTGTTCAAGTGTTTTTATTTTGTGAAAGAAATGGAAACTGAGTAGATGTTTCCACTTTGTAATCATTGAGATGTAATAGTTATGTCCTAATTCTCTAAAAATATAAAACTGAAAAGATCCTCAATGTGAATTATTCATTTAATTAAAGATTATGTAATGTTTTAAGGTTGGTCCTTATAGTTGGTATCAGAGGGAGGTTTAAATACCTTTAGAGGATAGGGTATTCTTTAAGCATAAGTGACACTACCATAATAGTTAGGATTTCAGAAAGATTCATAGTTTTTTAGAAAAAGTGAATGAGTTTAAGATAACATGAATAATTATATCTTAGTATTATATGATGATTTTACTAATATACTCACACTTAACTTTTTTGTTTTAGTAAATGTATATGTCTAGCAGGCACTAAAGTAATAGTGGATGTGAAGAAAACAATGATGGTTTTCTAAACGAGCAACTGAATGATATGGGAGCTGCAATGAAAACTCTTGTGGTCATTCTCAACCAACTATCTGGAGTCATGATTGAAAACCTGAACCTTAGTGATTTTCATAAGGCATTATATATGTGAGAAAAAAATCCCTATGGAAGTTCAGGTAATTAATCATAAAGGTAAGTGTGTTAAAAAACCTATGTGTCTAAGATGTGGAAATAAACACCTAGGAAAATGTTTCAAAGGGATAGAAAGATTCTATAGATGTGGAAATGATGGTCATAAAGCAAGAACATTCCATCGAAAAAGGAAGCATCCAGTTGACACTAGGAAAGGGAAATAAGTTCTTCCTAAATGATCAATTGAATGTTTTAAATGTGGTGTTCATGGTCATTATGAAAACACATGTCCTACGAGGAAGTTTTGGGAATGGGATCACTAGGATCGTACAAATATTCATTTACCAATACCTAATTCCATTTCAATTGAGGATGAAGAAACTTACAATGACCAATGAAAGGTATGGATTATTTCTTAACATATGTTTTCCTATTATTGAAATCTTAGGATATGATTAATTAATTTTTTGTAGGAAAGAATTATTTCAGAATAAGTTGGACTGGAATGGTTAATGAATCATGAAGAATGTTTAATGAGTAATAAGTTAATATATAAGGGATTCAAGAGTTATGGTAGATTTTAGGATGGTGAAATTCTTAAAAGTATTAAGGCTCTTTTGATGATGGGATTACATTAGAATATTTTTTATAGTATGTGTAGCCCTGATGTTTGATATATGAAAATTTTATTCAATGAATACTTATCTTTTCTTTTGTGGATATAGTTATAAAAAACCATTTGGGTTGATATGATCCTTGAATTTGAGGCAATTACCTATTACTACATTTTGGGATGTAAAAAGAAATCCATTAGATAAAATTTGTGGTTAAAATATGTTATGTTTATTTTTGATGAATTTATCTCTTTTTGGGAATATTATAAAATTATGTAGTTTTTAAAAAGCGACAACACACAAACCATGTGGAAACCCGTCGCGTCGGACGAAGCTGCAGGAATTAAACCCACAACCAAAGTGCGACTGGTATTTATCGCCTACCACTGGACTAAGTGAAGTCCCTGGTTAGTATGACTAATTATTTTTACTGAGATGATCTTATGATTGAGGAATAAGTTGGTTTTTGGGAAATTATTAACCTATCATGAAGGATATGTGAATTGGTTAATTACTTTTCAGTATGAGACTTTAAGAGTAACTGATGTTATTTGGAGATAAATGTTAAGATTTACCATGGAAGACTATATTATTAAATCCTTCAGAGATTTTCCTTTCAATATTAGTTTGGATTACTTTGAATAATTTTATGGATAACTATTTATTTAATGGTATTTCTTGAACCTTGGGTTATTTTTGTTGAATTTTAGAGATTAAGAGTAGTTTTTCTTTTTGTAAAAGATTATTATTTTTTTGGATTCCTTAATCTTGTACTAAAAATTTTGGTTTTGGTTAAGGTCTAAAGACATGGAAAATATATAGTTCATATTTTGTGGATTAATTGATTCTTGAGAAGTTGATTATTGCACTTTTAATGTGAAAAAGTCATCCTAAATACTCATCTTTTGGAGAAAACATGAGTTTGTGTAAGAAATCTAGTAATAGATGAAAGTCTACATGAAAAGTAAGTATGTTTTCTTATGTTTTAGTTAAGCTCATAAATAAATTCCGCATTGAAAATTAACTTAAAATAAAAAAGTTGTCTGTTAACTTTTCCTACTTGGGAATAAAATACTATTTAACCCATCACAAGTTTGTGATTTTCTGGTGTTTAACTTTCTCCTAAACATGTTTTCTATCACTCTCCATTAGAACTTGACCCTTTGTTTTCTCTTCCATATCCATGTTTTCATGGAATCCAAGTATCTGTTGTCTCGGGTGACCTTTTTACTTTTCTTTTTTTCTTTTATATTGATATTTTAATTTACCCCTTTTCTAATGTGGGGCTTTCAATGAAGTCTCCGAGCCCAATTTAAGAATTGCAAGGACGCAATTCCCAAAAGGGTAGAAGGATGTAACATCCCAGGTAAATAAAGAATATGGAATTTTCATATTTATTAACATTTTTGAATAAAATGTTAATATTATTTTAAAGTAAATTCTATGTTCGATGGCATACCCAATACACAAAAATGAGTTTCATTGAAATCTTATATTGCACACTAATAATATAATAAAATTATTTTAAATGGTAGTTAACACTTAGACGTTGTAATGGATTTAATGAATAGAACTAACAAAAAAATGATTATATATGTTTTTTAAATATTTTTACATTTATCCAATAATATTTAGAGGCTTAAAATAAAAAAAGAATTCGTTTTTAGGCATAAATATTCTAATGTTCTTTAAAAGGTCGATTAACCGCCTTTTGATAGTGAACCCATTTTAAAACTAATTTTTGTTAATTTTATATATTATATTTGACAAAATAAAATCCGTATTTAGAATCAGGACATCAAAATTTACTTTGTGTAAATTTTTTTTATCTTTCCGATAAAGTTCATTTTTTAATGAATAGTGAAAATACTGTATTTTAATTCAAAACCTCCTTTTAATAAAATTTATTTATATAGCTAGATTATCTTTTTAATTGGTTTTAAAGTTTATTTGAAATATATTTTTACCATTTAATCCAATGGTATTAATTGGAATTAATTTCACATTGAAATTGGACATAAACAAGTGTCAATCTTTTGATAAATATTGTTTCATAAAAACACGCTATTTGTTTTGACAGTGGGAATTAATTATAAAATTAATTAATGCAACTTATATGTTTTGAATTTGGTAAAATGGAAATCATTTTTGAATTTGGAATATCAAATTTACTTTGGATAAAATTTTATTATTTTTCTGACAAATGTTCATTTTTAATGAATCGTGAAAAATACTGCATTTTACTTCAAAACTGCTTTTTCATCTAATTTAATTATATAATTATATGGTCCTTTTAATTGGTTTTAAATTTCAATTGAATTATATTTTTATCAATTAATACAATATTTTTCATTGTAAGTAATTTCACATTTCAATTGGATGTAAAAAAAGTCAATCTTTTGATAAATATTTACTTCTTAAAAACTCATTTTTGGTTGTGACAATGAGAATTATTTTTAAATTAATTACTGAGATTTATGTGTTTGTAATTTGGTAAAATGGATTCCATATTTGGAATCAGAAGGTCCAAATTATGACATTAATATTATTTTCTTTTTGGACATTATGAATAGTAATGACGATATTTATCTTTAATTATTGTGATTAATTAGTAATCGGGTAGTTAAGGGTAATAAAATAATATCATAATAATATAAAAAGACCACAAAATATGTCCAAATCCTCTTGTTTGAGTTGCGGCTAACCATCGTAATATTTTTACTGAACATTAGGGGCCATGGAGTCACATGGGTGTAATAGTGACATTTATGACATTATTTTTAAAAAGAAGTGAAATATAACAAAGGTTTGTATATCCTAAGTAAAAAAAATTTAATTTTGTTTACATAAATGAAATATTAGGCTATAAATAGTCATTTGAAATATAAAAATATTTCCTACATCATGCTATTTTTATATAATTTTTAGACATTAATTAAATTAATTTATTCACGACACCATAATGATGTAGTGATTACCACATTATTGAATGATTTAAATAAACTGAAAAGATAACGTCAAATATAAGAATTACACTTTTCCAAAACCTATTGTATGAGTGGATTTATAACTTTTATCACCTTATCCTCGAAATATATCATTTTGGGACCTTTAAAATCTGAAAACCATTTTTAATAAAGTAATATTTCAAGACTTTCCAAAAGTGACCCTCCTCCCTCTTATAAAAGGCCCCCACCTATACCCCCTTATCCACACATCTCAAGCCCTTGGATCGTCAAAACTCTACTAATATTATCTCTCCACATCCCTCTCTTAATCATAGAAGCCTCATGTTGGGAAGAAGTCTTTCCGAGGAAGCCTTTGGCTCAAATCAAAAAGAGTTACCTGATTTCGAGGTAATGTATTCTCTCAAGTTTCATTATTTTATTTTCATTCTTCACTCACCACTATCTTCTTATTATTTGACCCCATAATAAAACCAGTATCCTCAATATAATAGGATTTTGTTATGATAAGGATTCTACCTACACTCACACACACCTTGGTCTAATGGTTAAAGAACATACTGTTTCTGTGGGTGGAAGATTACTACCTCATGAAACGATGATTGTTCAATCTTATTTTAACACATTTCATGGTGGACATTATGATGTCACTATATTTATATATGATATATATTATATCTATGTCCTCTATATGATTCTATATTTTATATTTAAAACATACCTTTATGCTTTGCATGTTGTGCAAATGCGATAATGTCATATGAGGAAGTGTGGACTATCGCCCCCTCAAGTGATGTGACTCATTCATGACAAACATGGAATTTATAAATAATTTAATTAATGAACTTATGTTACCAATATAACATATATATTATACTATAATTATAATATATACATGTCTCATTTAGTTTTAATTCCTTTATTAGGACAAATAAATGAAAGTAGCGTTCATGCCTACGTACGACCTACCGTCTCCATGAACGGTGCATTTCATTTTTTATCTCCAAATGTTTTGTAATAGTATAAAATGAATATATACTGGATATATATGATATTTAAATAATTAATACCATTCTGGAGATGATGTACTTATAACAACTTGGGAAATTCTTTTCAAACAAGTTCATTTTTGACTCATGTACCGAACATCGACAAAACGTATGATATAAACTCACATAATTAACTATATATAATAACATGATATTAATTGAATAATAAAAAATAAAGGAATTTATTAATAAATTATAAATTGACCTAAGTTTATTATTCATGAATATAATGAATGAACGAGAACAAGTCAGACTTAAGGTAAGGGATCCCACCTCTCTCTTTCTTTTCAAGTATTCTTTTGTATGTCATTTCATTTAAGCCCCATGTTTTTATGTTGGGGGATGTTCTTTTATATTCAAATTACTTCCCTTTTCATGATAATATGATGATATATCCCTTATTACTCTCATCAGTTAATTTTATGAATGTTTAAGTGGCACTGTTAGGCTGTAGATTTTTTAAAGGGGATTTCTTATCTCACTTTTAATTCTCTGAGATTTCTGTTGTTTTCCACTTATTTGTAGCATGTGGTGTATTGTGAACTTCCATTTAATATATATTATCATGATTAAATTTATATTCATGGTATTATGTGATTCATTTTGTGTTTATTATCTTTTGGTCATACGACTCAATTGATTACAACGAGGTAAGAGGTTTTTATCTCACTTTTTATTCCCATGTGATTCATGCTACATTTTCTACTATTTCCTTCTATGTGGTGAATGTACTGACCATGATTGTATTTTATGGGTAATTTACTTTAATTTATGGGTATTTAAATCTTCATTGTATGATCCTTCTTTCATGGGGTGTACGTTTCAAATGTTTCCCAAATCGGTAAGGGAACCTTTCACCCTCCTCTTTTTAAAAGACTTCTTTTTGTTAGGTCTTTTAATTTACATATTATTATTTTGGGATATGTTATTATATATCCTTATTTATATAAATTTTATATACAAGTGATGAGATACCATTTTTATCTCTCACCAACTCATTTTCTTAATTTTAAAGGGATTCTATTAGGCTGTTAAATTTCTGTAAGAGAACTTCTTAACCCAATTTCACTTCATTGGGTTAAACCTCTACTTCTTGATAATGTCGTGCCATGAATATGTGTGGATGACATATGATTGTTTTAAACTTAATATCCACTTATATTGAGTGTATTTATATTTTTCACACATAATTATGTAATTGATTTATCCTTAATCTAAGGATACCATCTTTGTAAGGGACTTCGTCTCAATCTCCTTTCGTTGAGGCATACTTCAATTTATATATGACCTTATTTTATTAGGTGTTTAATAAACCCGTTTGACTTTTAATTTAATTCAAAAGGAATATTTTTACACAAACAATTTTACTAAATGACAAAAGGAATGTTTTTGTCTTACGTATGCGGCGACAATGAATTCTCCACCGCCATGACCATTATTTGAGTTTCGTCTTCGTCTAGCAGACTTAACTTTTTAAATGAAAAATAAAGACCATGTCTTAATTTTCTTTTATTTTGGTATTGAAAATGGTTTTGATAATGTTTTTATTAGATCAATTTTTTGTATTTATATCTTGTGATTTAAATATGGAAATGTTATGTTTTCTTTTATGCATGTTTTGTGTGATACAATTATGTTATGGTTCTTGGGAATTGTTTATGAATTTGGGTGTTTCCATGATAAAATAAGGGTGGGTGAGCCCGAGATAGCTCTCCAATGCATTGGGTAATGAGAAGGAGTTAATCTATAATGTTTCTCTGAAGAGATTTAGGGAATATACTGTGATGGGTATTCCAAATGTAACCATGAGGGTTACTCCCTACATAAGAATGTTATGAATGCCTCAAGTTACATTTATGTCTTATGATTTCTATGAGTTATTCATAAATATTATGATTTCATGAGGTATGTTAAAGTGCTTATGTTTTATGAGTAAAGTATTATTTCATTGATTCTTATGTATACATGGAATAATGTTTTCTATCCATATTTTTATATCCCGTACTGAGCTTTTTAGGCTCATCCCATGGTTTTGAAATGTTTTTCACATGACATAAAGTGGAATAGGGTTAAGGATGGGATCAAGGAAATGTCATGATATCTAAAACATGGAACTAGAAATGAATCTTTTGTTTAAGAGTTTTTATTTTGTGAAGAAAATGGAAACTGAGTAGATGTGTCTACTTTGTAATCATCGAGATGTAATAGTTATATCCTAATTATCTAAAATTATAAACCTGAAAAGTTCCTCAATGTGAATTATTCATTTAATTCAATATTTGTAATGTTTTAATGTTGGGTCCTTATAATAAAGACATCCATTCTTAAAGATCATAAGTAGTGCTGCATTTGATTATTCTTTAATTGATAATTGTTCCCATTGAATGTCAAAATCCATTTGTGATTGACAACTTCCATTTATTAAACTATGATAAAACCAATGAATTTCATCCATTAAATATGATACCAATTTTAGGAAAATTAGGTTAAATAACTTGATATGTGGGGTGAATCAGGTTATGACAGATTAAAACTACCACGCCTTTAGATCTTGTTTCATTTTTAAACAAAACACTATTCTTTAATTTTACCTTAAAAATGTATGAACATAAATGAAATCACACACATGACAAAATTATTTTACTTGGTTCACTCTCACTAGGCTACATCCAAGGAGCATACAATGAAAGTGTTCCAGTGTACCAAATTCACTAAGGATCACATCCAAATTTCAAGACTCGAGATAGATCACTTCTATGCCCAAGATCACTACCTTCTCAAGGTTTAGAGTCAGCTCGCTACTTTCCCAAGGGTCACATCCTATGTCTCTTTGTCTGGATCACTGTTAGTGGAAATGATCACCATATCCCTTTTCATTTTCTCACTAATATTACAAGATATCCACTCATATTTTATGAACTTTTAGGTCCCTTCATTTTCAAGAAACCACATATCCTCAACTATAGATATAAGCCCTGTTGAAGTAATGTTTTCACCATAGATGAAATCCTCTTGTATATGTACAGTTAGTTTGTGTAAATTAATTTTTGAAAACTATTTTATTACCTCTACTAACTTTCTCAAGTCCTCCACAATCTTCCTTGCACTGAATTGCATGACTACTTCCCGGACCACCTTTGTCTTTCACAGATCATCCCTACTTTGCAGAAAAATTCTTCTTCTGCGGACTAATTCTCATGCATGGATGGATAATTTCGTGCAGACCACCTCTCCTCCATAGAACCTTATTACTTTGGGGGATAAAGTTACCTACAAAACCCTTTCATGAAATGCCTTTGTGGAAACCCATCAAAAAATTTATTCCCCATAAAATCTCTCTTTCAAGGAATCCCTCCCAGAGAACACTTTTGGACTTCCCTGAATTATTCTTGGTGTAATGATGTTTTATAATAACTATAACTATATGTAATGATTATATTATCAATACTTATATAGGGAAATAGATCTGAAAAGTCATCTAATCCGATTTACCCAAATAATCGATGTGGTACAGACTTCACTGCATGTTGTGCTATGCGGTCTGCATAGAACCTTTCTTCCTTCTTGGTGGATGACATATTGTGGGTATGAAAACCCTTTATAGGTCCTCAAATTTCCACCTCCTTTACAAAAACAATTAATAATACCATAAATTTTAAGCCTTACATGAACTCCAAGACTCTCATAAACTGTTTCTCATACGCGGTATGTGTAGCATCCTTCGCGGTCTGTATAACGCTGCTATGTGAAAATTTATCTTAACTTAATTTCCATTAGTGTCCCAAAAAAATAATTTTTCAATCCATGAACTATGCTTCCCAATCAGAAAACCATGAATGATTTGTGGAAAACCTTCATTTTTCAAAAATAAACTCCCGATTTTGAGGTCCAAAAATTTGGCAAACATAGGGAAATTGCGCCACCATAAAAAACTGTTTTGTAAAAATCATCCACACAAATTCAGGGTTATCTTTGTTTTTAAAAAAAAAATCACCCCAAAAAAAGAAAGATTATTCCTTTGAGGGATTTTCTCAAAAAAATTCAGCCACTTATATAGGAGGAAGACCATATAACTACTCATGAAACACATCATCGTATTCCTAGAAAATAGGCTTGTCTTCAATGTTTATATTATCCTTAGACTCAATAATTTGAGCTAGATATGATTGATCATAGAGAAATAATATTAATTATTGAGATGTTGGTACTAAAGAAAATTTATCCTCCTCCATGAACCTTTTCAAAATTGGGGGTATATTTTCAATACAGAGATTGATTTCCTTCTCACAACAATTTATGTTGGCTCTGTATAAAGAAATCCAATCCATTCCTACAAATGCATCAAATTCAATCAAAGGGAGTATGACAAGGTTCCTAGGGAATTTCATCCCACAAATTGTGAAAGGGAATGAGTTATATACTTTGGATGAAATAATTTCCCCATTTTCCATTTTCGTCGACAGTTCTACTTCCATGTTTTATTGTGGGGTTTTAATAGTTCTAATAAACAAAAATTACTTGAAGAAATGAGTAGATCCAAAATCAAAAAGTATGTTCACAATTCATTAATGAATATGTTGCATATGTAATGACCCGAATTTTAATAAATGGAAATTCTCTTATTATAATTATGTCATATAGCATAATCACATGAAATCACAACACAATGAACTATTAATTACTATGTGACCTCTAAACATAATATTTTCAGTTCTGTGCTTTGAATTCTGAAAATCTAACATACACAGTTGCGATTAGTATGATGTTATGAGTCCAATAAGACAACTTTAATTTTTGGTGAATAATAACTGATCTTTTTGAATAGTAATGTTACACTTATGAATAGTAATACGACCCTTATAAATAGTAAATAATTCATGTGAATAAGTAACCTTACCAATGAAAGTATAAATAAAATTCATCCATCTTATAAGTGAAAATATGATATAATTATATCATAGTGTTGGTATTTTTGTGAGTCATGTATATTTAATTAAAAATTTATGATTAATTTATTAATTTAAAAGTCAATTTATTTTCATAAAAGGTATTAATAAATAATACTTTTGATGACTTATGATTATATTGAAATTTTTAAAGACCTTAATTAAATTTTCAATGTGTTATAAAATGGTTTTAATTTTAGAATTTGTATTTTTCAAGTAAATTAGGATTTTAATTAAAAAATGAATTTCACATATTTATAAAATTATTTTCATAAGTGTTCATTTTTGAATTGTACACATCAAAAAATGGTTGGAGTGAAATTTGGGGATTTTTCTTAAATTCATCAATTTTTGGGTAATAGTAAGATACCGTAATTTGCTGTATATATACATTATATATTAAATACACTATTTATTAAGTCATAGATGATGTAAGCATGTTGGGTTTGAAGTAAAATTCACATATTAATATTTTTTTACAAGAATAAATATTATTTCTTATGTTGAGAAAAATAATAAAATATTGAATAAAATATTGAGAGAACCCTCCCCTCCTCCACTATAAAAACCACTCTCACCCCCACTTCTCATCACTCCTCTCAAGCCTTATGAATTCTCTATATTCATCATAAATCTCTACCTAATACCCTATACTACATCCCTTAGCCCTTGGAATCTTCAAAATACCAAATCCTCTCTCATAAAGAGGTTCTCAAGGAAGACTTATTCCAGATGGAATTCCTCTTTTCATTTATTTTATTTTCTTTCAAGTTCCATTTTTTTATATTTCTTTCCTCAAATCCTTTCATAAAAATTCTAGGAATAATTATAGTGCCTTAAATGTACTATAATTTTGTTACTATATTGTAATAATTCATTGTCATCCCTCTTTTCCCTTCCCTTAATACTAGAAATGAAAACCTCACCTGAGATGTGTTAATTTATAACATTCAAGGACGACAAGTTTTCATTTTATTTTACCATATTCAATTCTGGTAATGAAACCATTTTTATGGTTGAACCATACTATAATATTTTTATTATGTCTAATTTATGGTATGGAATCTGTTGTACACTTGATATTAATTTATAAAGAAAGTTGTTTTCGATATGATCAAAAAACAGCTATTTAACCAAAACATTTATCATAAAAGTTTAATATAACGATTCATATTCAATCCAAATAAACAAATAAATTATATAACCAACTAATATATTATATTATCACAAATAACATATAACTTGAATTCTGGACAATAATTATCACCTTACATGTCTATCCTTACATGTATATAAGTAAACTAATCATGGAAACCAGTGAAAAAAACAATGAAATTGAACCTTTTAACCCATAAAAAGGTTATGAATTAACTTAATAAGGTTATAATAAAACAATTTATTCAATAAAAGGTTTTGTAAATATTAATTAATGAATTTAATTTTTATATCTTGGACATTAAGATCATGTGAAGGACACCATCAGACTAAAGGTAAGGGGTTCTATATGAAATTCTATTATTCCTTTGGGTTGTTCTATATTTTTTTAACCCAAATGATGTTATTTATTATTTTTATTAAAATATTCTAAATAATGTTTATATACTCCAAAATAATGTTTCAGGTTCCACTAATCATTCTCTTTCAGGGATATACATGTTTTTATGTGGTTCCCTCCCCAATACATCCCTATAAGTGAACACGTTTAAGGGAACTTCCTGAATTCTAACCCATTTTAAAGTACACTGTATAATTTTTTAAGGCACCATTATTTTAATAAAATTTGGATTTTTATTATGAAAACCTTATTATTTCACTTCTGGTTTTATATAAATAATTATGACCTTTTTTAATTTAAATTCTCATCAGTATTTTCCTTTAACCACACTAAATTTTTTTATTTTCAATCTTTCATAAGTACTATTTTTACGTTAAATTAATTAATGTGACATCACGTTTAATGATATATTTCTATTCTTCTCTATTATTTTCCATTAAGGATATAATTCCTTTCCTTCATGGGAATTTTTATGATACTTCCATTTGTTATGCTTTATGACACGATTATGATACCCAATTCATACCATGGGTAACCATTATATTTAGGTACGATTGATTATGAATGATTATACATGTGCAAATAATATTCATAAACATGTTTAGATGGGTGAACCCATATATCTCCCCAATGAAATGGTTAAAGTTGAGTCTCATGGGAAGTTATATACATTGATCTTGGTGGTTAGACTTGACTCGTGCTACCATGTGCAATGGTCTTGGTGGTTAATGTTAACTTGTGGTCATCTATGTGAAATGAGCCTTGAATTGTACTAAATTATTGTTTTAGGTTGTTTAAAAATTACTAATAATTCATTTTTATATGATCCCGTGTTTATATTTTATGATTCCATTTGTTCCATGCCTTTTTATATCATTATGTTATGCATTCTAACCCATGTTTTAAAGCTTTAGTCTTATGTTTATTCCCTTATTGGGATTTTTAGCACATCCCTTTGTTCATGTTATACCTAGGTTTTCCTATGAAGAATTATGAGCACAATGGAAGTTAGGATATATTTATGAAGGCTAAATAATGAAATTTTATATTTAGTCCCATGTTTAATGTTTTATATACCTAGTCATACAGGGTACTTGGCATTATAATCCTTGGCTTATAATAAGATGATTTATTATTCTTAAAATCATATAATGGAATGTTTAAAAGTCTAGGGTAGATATAGCGTACATGTCACCAATTTGTTTTTAGGATCCATCTAAATAGTTCTGATGGAAAAACCTAACAGTTTCAACCTTAGAGGTTGTTGGTTGTCTCTAAAAACCCTTGACTTAGTACATTGGTTTTCAAAGTTCCCTAGTTCATTGTAGTTGAAGAAATGAACAATGTTTTGAGGGTTGAATGAATCTTTCCTTTCCTCAACCACAATAGTGGGGTTCTCCTGTAGACAATATTTATCTAGGTTTCCTTTCATTCTACTCCTAAATCAATTCTTTACCCCCCTTAGGAAATTTCTGGGGTGATTTTTTCAACATCTTTGACATGTGGGATTTTGAAATTTATTTTCACCATTATATTTATCCACAAGACCACTAGAACTAAAATACACCTTCCACTTCTTATCGCAATGATACCCTTGAAATTCACTCATCTCCATTTCAACATTGATGTTTCATCAAAAAAATTTCTCATAGCTATCAAATTCACAGATCTCCAGGTCTTTTCAAAGAATGTGTTTTATCCCACCAACGAGGATGTCATCCTTGAATTAGGTGTAATAACAAAGATAGATTTGTATCATGAAACTATTGTGAATTTTCAATAGTATTCCCCAATAGATTTCTTCTAGTTTTTCTTGAGGTCAAGGAAATACCTTTCCATTTTATGTTAGAGAGTATATGGAACATATTTATCAAAATCAATTCCATAATTCCTTCTACCCCATGGATTTGATCTCTTCCCGAGGTTTTATATTTTTGATTAATCTCCACCACTAATCATATTATTACTACATAAGATAAACAACCAATATAAATTTCTATTTCTCAAGACATTGAATGATATAGGATATATTCTCAATGGAGTTGATCCATTTTTCCATGATTAAAGGATCAGATGATTCCTTGAAAGTAGGATCCCCTTTTTATATAAATGGATCAATCACAACTTTTTTTCTCTTAGGGGTATTTGAATGATCCTCTTGATAAAATTTTCTATTCCAAACTTGAATTATCTAAGAGAGTATGTGCATAATTGTCACAATTCTCTATCCCATTGGGTTGGTCATCTTGTTGGGGAAACCATCACATTTCTATTCATATTGATTGTTTACTCGATTCCTCTTAGTTCTATCCATTGGATAGAATAAAGTGAAAATTAGGGCTGAGTATTTTTAAACTATTAATCACATAAATGGAAATCCAATGAAATTAAAGTGATAAATTATAAATTAAATTTACATACTTAACTTATAAATTTGTTGGATTCAATCTATGTTACCCATGATCTATCTCCAAATATATAATATTATGGGTATTTTTTGTTCCCTTAATAATGGTTCATAATGAGATTATGTATATAGCAATACATATCCCCTAGGAGTGTAAAAAAATGTGTTCCTGCTGTCATGAACTAGTTCCCAGTCAAGTATAGCTCAACATAGTGTTTTTGAGTTTTACCCCTATGTACATCTGTGCTAGATCCACATCCACTTTTAGTATCCATATAGGGATGAATTTTCTTGATAAACAACTTAATATATACATAATAAAATTTAAGGATGTTTTATTATACATGTTATTATACCTAAGTCATTTTCTTGTATTTTTTAATCATAATCTTGAAAATAACTAAATCTCCCTTCGATACCCACTATAACAGACCTTCTCTTTATTACACGTTATTTCATGAATTTTTTATATAATATTACAGATAATAAAAACTAGAAGATCGATATGTCTAGTGTCTTTGGGAATTAAGTACATTACATAACAACTTAAAATAGGAAATACATCATATTTATTTAAAACATCCTTAACATTCTCGCTCTTAAAACTGCATGGAATAACCTAAAGACATTCATAATAATGGGGCGAGCTATAAATACTAGTAAGGTAATAAAAATGAAATAAAAAGAAGAAATTAATATATTTTAGAAAATATTTATATCAATGGGGAATAAAAGGATGGATAATCATAAACATAAATATTGAGTCAGGATATAGCATGATAATCATAAAGGAAACATGGGAAATGTGGAAATAACTTAAAACACTACATCATAAACATAGGTGAAGAATAACTGAAAAAAAATAATGATGGAAAAAGTCCCATAAAGAAATCAAGTTCAATCCCTATCCCAACATGATGTCTCATGATACTAAATGTTACCTAATGCATTGGAGCTCATATAGTCTCGATCACACTGGTCACTTTTATTTCATTCTCATGATTATGTGTGGCTCATAGTTCATACAACATGGATTCATTCATTATCATATTTTATTAAAAGATAAAGGAGTGTGGAATAAAAAAAATTCAATTCCCAATTAAAATAAATATAATTATCTAAATGTAAACTCTATTGATAGGAAATGGGTATGGTATTCATTACAAAATTGTTTTGGCATGAAAACTATCACTAAAATTTTGGCAGCATAACAACATCACTTAAAAATTCATAAAAAGGGTTTACGGGAACGAAATGGGTATCTCATAATTTGGACACAAAATTGGAAGTAATAGGGACATTAAAGTACATATAAAAACATTAAAATTGGAAATAAAAGGCATAAAATAAAAAGAAATGTGAATAATGATGAGAAAAAAAAGAACCCTTACCTTGAGAGTGGGACTCTAAATGCTTGGGAGGAGATTATTGAGAGCTTAGAGGAACCCTGGGGGGACTTTAGAGGGGGGGGGGAGATTAAGAAAATTATTTAAGTATTTTTAGTAAATATAAATAGGATATTAGGTGGGTATATATAGGAAATGAGTGGGAAATTATTTATCATTTCTCAAACTTAGGTTTTTGAATCTTTATAACAAAATAACAAATACTAAAAGCCTTACAATGGATTTTACCATTGTTTCTGAAAAAATGGGTAATTTTAACTATTTTATAAGTAGAAGTTATGAAATTAATAAAATAATACCCTTTCTAATTTTTAAGTGAGTCATAATCTTAAATAAATTGGTTTAAAACTTTATAATATATTAATGGTTTTGGAGGATTCAAAAAGGATTTTTAAAATTAATAAAATAAAAATAATATCAAATTATTTTAAAGGGAGAACATATATTTTGTCCTGGATACCCTTTATTGTATTTATTACATCACTTATGGGTCATTATGATGTCATAATACACACCATATATTTATACAGTATTTATTTTTTACAAAAAAACTTGACTATCTCAAAAAATTATTAAAAATTAACCAATGGATAATTTCAACATTTTGATTCCTAAAATAATATTCATTTTATAGAAATATATTTCTAAATAATTTAAATTGAAATTTTAAGATAAGAATTTACATTTATTGAAAATTTTTGGGTTTTTTACAATTAAACTTTTCGAACCCTTATAAAAATTATATATGACTTCATAAAAATTATATAATAATTTAGTTTTGATAAAAATTATATAATAATTTAGTTTTGATAAAAATTATTTAAAAATAATATTTTAATAAAATAATATTTATTTAAAAAATCCATTAATTAATTAAAATGAAATTTTTAATTAAAATTGAATACTAATTAAAAATACCATTTTTGATTTATTGTATACGAATAACAATAATTTATAAAGTAACAATACGAAGAAAATATAAACATTATTCTATTAAAAAAATAAAATGTACATATTTATATTATTATGATTCTGATACATATCCATTTAATACCCTAACAAAATCCCTAAGAGTGAGGTGCGTGATAGTGAGGATTTCATGGGGTGGTTCATCATATATGTTTTGGACCAGGATCGTTATGAGCTTGAACTTATCGTATAAATGATTTAGCTCACAATTACGTTGTTGGATCTCAACTTGGTAATGGCGATGGGAAAATACCAGTGATACTATCTTCCTGGGAATATTTAAAAAATTGGCTTCATAGGGTATGATCATACTGGTCAAGGCCATCACTTCCTTTTTTTTTATGTCAATTAGATTTTTTAAAAACCTATATTTATTATAATCATATGAACACTATCTAGTGGATATATTATCAATGGTAATGATGAATAATGGTCAATTAAATAACATAGTATATAATAAAACCAAATAAGTGCATGTGTTTTCAATAACTACATTACATAGTAACACATTTAATTAAATCACAACATGAATTTTATTTATAATAGTTTGGGATGTTATATTAGGGATAATAATTCCCTATAAATAGTTGATCTAGTACCCCATTTGGGTTGGCATTGACTATAGATTATTAAAAGTATGAGAGATTACTTTGGTTTATGCAACTAATGGATAAAGAGGATCTATGACCTATAGAATCTTTGTTTAGTCTGGAATGACAGTTTTATATGTAACATACACCTCTGTTTATGGGTATGGGTTATCCCTATGATATGGAGCATTATGTGGAGTTGATGGAAACTACATTTGATCATTTTGAGATACCCCCTAACAATAGGGTAAATTTAATGGTATATATGATGTGAGGACCAATGAAGAGTTGGTGGGATATCTATATCCAAGTAGAGTATGATGTTGAGTTATTTTAGGAATACTTTCAGGTCATGTTTTAGGATAATTTATTCCCAGATACCTTGTGGAAGTATATGGATCATTAATTTATTCATCACACTAATATAGATATACCAGCTACGAAGCATGAAATATGATTTATAGAGCCTCAATATTTTTATCCAATGATGGGTGGGGATGAGGTAGCCAAGTTTTGATTTTTCTTGGCTTGTTTGAGGTATTCTAATATGGAGTTTGTTAATATCATTCTATTGTATTCTTTCTCTAAGGTGGTAAATAATGCCCTTATATTTGTGAGAAACCTAAATGATGGTAGATGTTATGTATAGTTATCTTATACTAAGGAGACTTAAAATGGGTCCTTAAATATCTAGAAGCATCAGTTTACTTATTCACACTAGAGAGACATGAAGGAGAGTATCTTTGGTGGTGGTTTTTCACATCTACATAGGAGTGGAGAAAATATGTAGTGTTACTAATGTGGTTGGTATGGTCATGGTTATTCTCAATGAATCCATCCTCCAGTGAAGTTTTGATTGTGTGGGAAGATAGGGAACCTACAATGGTATTTTAAGAGAGCTCAACATTTAACTAGTGGTATGGGATCATGATAGATATAGGGTTTACGAGCTCATTCAAGTGTTCCATATAAATTTGGTAGTTGGATTTCCATGGGAAGCTCAGGTCATGATGGAAGACAGAATTCCCTTGGGTTGGGGAAACAATGTCAAAAACAAGATACTTTTTTAGTGATGTCAGCTAGAAGCTCATGTCCAAGCTTCATTCTTATTTTATCCACCAATCATACTCCCACTGATCATGATGTTGTGTCATCTATAGTTCTATATAGAATTTTGGTCACTTTCTATTTGTATATAATTTATTTAATATAGGCATATCATATTTGTTTATACCTACATAGTTTATTGATGGTTTGGGACAAACCATATAGTACCTATATGGGGTAATTTCAATAGATACACCTTTTGGGATATGAACCAAGGGTATTTAGAAGTGTCATGAGTGTTCCATTGTGATTAGAGGAAATATATTCCTTTAAGACTTCGTTGTGCAAGATATGAGCTATTTCAATTTGATATTTATAATATAATGGATGGTTTAATATCTAGTCTACATTGAATGTTTTAATTGATGAGTATCATTTACATATACTGAGGGTGATAATTATATGCACATTGCCGATTGGGATATGAAGGCTGGACACTTGGAACAAGACCATTAGCATTTGAGTGTGTTAATGGAATAATTGACTAGTGTCACCATGGATAATGCAGGTAAATGATGTTGTGAGATTGAAATTTCAATTTTTTCTTTTTATTCATTACAATTACCCCCATTAATTAAAAAAATAATTGGTAAATTAATGATTTTTCTTGATTTTATGAAATATGAACTTAATTGGAATTGGATTAAATCATTGGTTTTAATGATTTTATTTATTTAAATTTAGAATCAATATATTTGAAATTGAAATTTAGTTTCAATTTTTACTTTTTATTTGTTAATTCATGTAGGAATTAATTTATTAAAGGTCCCCATGGGGTGAAATTCAATGGTTATTCCCCTATTGTACTCATGATGTTGAGTTTAAGATGTCATGGTTTCGAACCTCTGTGTCTGCGACTTTCTTTAATTTTTACCCCACCCTTGAACCTACCATGGAATTATTATTGGGATTTGTTTTTTTAGTATTAATTATTTCAATCATTTTTGTAAACTATATGAAATCCAAGAATTTATTTGGAAATTTAAATGAAAATTATTATTAAAAAATTGTTTTGTTTGTGAAATGACAATTTAGAAATGAATGTGATTTTTAATTGTAAAAATTGATAGTTGTTTTTATTTTCAATTAATTGATTTAAATGATATAGAAATTATTTATTTGAAGAATGAAATTATAATTATTATGTGAAAATAATTGGATTGAATAAAAATAGTGCACTATGAATTTTTGTTTTATATAATTTTTATGTTAGAATTCATTTAATTGTCGAAGTGGTCATGTGATAGAAAACAACATCAACTGACTATGCTTCTCATGGTTAGTATACATACTATGCCCATACTTGACACAATTCTCTCCTTAAGGTCAATATACTGACCATAAACACTATCACCTAACTCCCATCTAAGGGAAGCTTCACTTACTGTGTGTCTCCTTCAAAAGTGACCGAAAGTGGAACCAGAGATCCAAACATGAGTTGTGACCCCACTTGAAGCATGAAACCGAGTTCACTAGCCTTTAATAATTTTTGAAGTAGATCGAAGCCCCAAATCCGAGTTTGTTGTAAATAAAATCAGGAAAAATAAATCATTCAGAGCATGAAGAATAATGAAGAATATTACCATGATGATCAAGGATAAACCAAACTCTATCCAAAAATTTCTATACTATATTTAAAAAAAGAGAAGACAAACCGCCATGTATAAAGTCAACCAGAATAATTCAAGAAGATTGAGGATGTCTCACCAGATCAATGACCACCATAGGATAATAATACCATTGAAGAAGAACACATGTAGTGCCACCATCCTCTAATAATCCCTAGAGACATCCCTGAATTCCAGCTAGCCACACCCCTAGAACTAGATGAAGAAAATGAAGGGGGTGGAAGTAAAGAAGGTGAGGCAACGCCCTATGAATAAGGATAACACTGGGGCTCTACTACAACATATCACCCCTTACAACTAAATATCCCCTAAATAGAATTGAGATATATTCACTACCACACTAAAGATTCTACGTATCCACTCACCTGTAGATGAATATGACTGGATGAGACCCACTTTTTAGAATTGAGTGAGATGAACCGAAAATTGGTGGCCACCACTGCAATCACCTAGCCACACCGCCCCCTGTATTTTGAGTTTACGAGATTAGGTAAAGCCTCACTGATAATTTGAGAAGATCCCATACCATCGATACTATCCAAGGGAAGAATCTGACTGGAAACCACTTTCAATTGGAGTGCGATTCCATGTGATTGAAGAACCTATAATCTCACTCACAATTATAGAATAAAAAGAATAAATAGAATAAAAAGAATAAAAAGAATAAGAGACAGAAAATAATACTGATGATGAGGATGTTTTAAAAACAAAACACAAATATTTAAAAAAAATGAATAGTACTATAGATATACCCATTATTAGTGTGCAAAAATGATTTTAACAGTGATAAAAAAGAGTTATCAAACACAATGCTATTAAAGGTGGGTCCCCTTTATCAGCACAAAACGAAAGCTGAAAAATGCCCCACTTTATCAGTTCCAATTTAGTGCTGATAAAGGACTATCTTTATTAGTTCTATTTTTAGTGCTGATAAAGGTCTCTCTTTATTAGTACTTTTAATAGTGCTAATAAATGATGTCCTTTATCAGTTCTATAAATAGCTATGATAAAGGACCCATATGTTGCATTATAATATTTGTATAACAGCACATTTTAGAAACCTCCGATACAAAAAAACAACACAATAGAACCTCCTATACAAAAAATATATAATTTTATTGAAATAAATATTACCTCATGAAAAAAATACGATATATATTTCAAACAATTTTTTTTGTATAATTAAATTTTCAATTACTATCCACAAACAATTTAGAACATTAATGATTGTCTATGGAACCCGTGATCCCCTCTCAAAATGGTTTTCCCCTGGTATTTGTTACCGAATAAATCACATTAGCCTGAGAAAAAGAGTATTCCTATATAAGAAAGAATCTTATTTTAGTAATATTATAAATAAATAAAATAAAAATTAATATGAGTGAATACATTAAAAAAATGTCAAATTTATATAAAATTACACTTAGAGTTATACCAGTCTTAATGTGTGTTTTATTCAGGTGATATTTATTCCTACACATCACAAATGAGGTATGGATCATTGTTATAAAGTATCAAAACAATTAAAATGTGTTTTCTTGGTTTTGAGTATATCACATTTTCTTTTTAATGAAAATAATGTCAATTTTAAATAAAGACACATTTGGAGTTATAACAGTCACACTGTATGTGGGATTGAGGTGTGACTGAATCCTATATGTCACATATTTCTTAAGGATCGTTTTCCAAGTATCAAAACAATCCAAATGTGTTTTCTGTATTTTCAATATGTCACTTTTGTTTTCTCCTAAAATGTCATTCCAAACTAGAAACATGAACATTATGTCATACGAGTCACATCATGTGTTAGTTTAACTTGTAACCACATAAAAAATATCATAAATGGATTATGAATTGATTTACTACATTATCAATACCATTAGAGTACATATTCATGGTTTTCAGTGAGTGACACATATTTTGAACTAAAATGTAAATTTTATAATGATAATGAGAACTTTGAGTCATACTAGTCACACCGTATGTCGTATTGAGGTATGTGTGATTCCTACATATAAAAAATGACTTAGAGAACATTTTTCTAAATTATTAAAATAACATGAATGTTTTTTTCAGTTTTCAGTACGTCATGTTTTCCTTTTACTAAAAATATTGTGAATTGAAAATAAAATGATGCACTTGGAGTCATACCAATCACACCATGCATCAGATTGTGGTGTGATTTATTCTTACATGTAAATAATTAATTATAAATAATTTTTTAAAATTATGAAAACAACTTGAATAACATTTTTTGGTTTTGAGTAGGATAGTTGTACTTTTAACTAAAATTGATGTCAATTTTAAATAATAGGATACAATTTATGTCATACTGATCACACCATACATTAGATTGAGGTGTGACTGATTCCTAAACATCAAAAATGACTTAAGGATTAATTTTATAAAGTATAAAAACAATCCTAATGAATTTTATAAATTTTGAGTAGGCCAGTTGTCCTTTTTACTGAAATTGATGTTTATTCTAAATAAAAAGATGCACCTGGAGTTATACTAGTCACACCAGGTGTCAAATTGAGGTGAGTCTTATTACTAAAATACAAAATTAATCATGGATAATTTTTCGAAGTTATCATAAATAATAGGAATGATTTTTTTTTGTTTTTAATAGGAAACTTGTTCGTTTTGGTAAAATTATTGATAATTTTAAATAAAAAGAAACAGTTGGAGTCATATCAGTCACACCATGCATCTGATTGAGGTGTGATTAATTCCTATATGTCAAAAATGACATACGTATCCCCTTAAAAATTATAAAAACAACATTAATGTATTTTCTAGGTTTTTAGTTGTTAAGTTTTCTTTTTTCCTAAAATTAATTTCAACTTTAAAAAAAAGACGTACTTGGAGTCATAGTGATCACAACCTACCTAAAATTGTGGTATAGAAAATATTTAAAAATCCCAAATGACTCATTAATAATTTAACTGAAGTTTTAAAATATATATTAATTCATTTGATCTATTTTTAGAAGGTCACTTGTTCCTTTTACTAAAATTGATGTCGATTTAAAATAAAAAGACCCACTTGAAGTCATATCGATCAAACAGTGCATCAGATTGAGGTGAAGATAATTTCTACCAATATGAAATGACTCACGGATTGTTTTAAAAAAGTATCAAAATAATTTGAATGAATTTTATCTGTTTTGACTAGGTTAGTTTTCCTTTTTACTATAATTGATGTAAATTTAAAATAAAAAACACACACTTGGGGTCATAAACATCACAATGTGCCTCAGATTGAGATTCAGTTGATTCCTACACATCCAAAATGACTCACAGATCTTTTTACAAACTATAAAAACAATAAAAATAATTTTATTGGTTTTTATTAGGAAACTTGTCCTCTTTACTAAAATTGATATAAATTTTATATAAAAAAAGTAATTGGTGTCATACCGGTCACACTATGCCTCAAATTGAGGTTTGGATGATTCTTAAATGTCCCAAATAACTCATGGATCATTTCTTAAAAGTATAAAAATAATAATAATGTGTTTTCTATGTTTTCACTATGTCACTTATTCCTTTTTACTAAAATTAATGACAATTTTAAATAAAAAGACATTCTTGGTGTCTTATATGTTATAACATGCATTGGATTGAGGTTTGAATGACCCTTACACATCCTAAATGACTCATGGATAATTCTACTAAATTATCCAAATAATCTGAATGTGTTCTCTCAGTTTTCCTTACGTCACTTGATCCTTTCTACTAAAATTGATGTCAATTTTTAATAAAAGGACGTACTTAGATTCATATTGGTCACACTATGTGTTATATTGAGGTGTGAATGATTCCTTCATGTTCAAAATTATTTAGGGATCATTTTTGTAAAGTATCAAAATGATCTAAATTTGTTTTCTTGGTTTTCAGTACATCACTTGTGTTTTTTTACAAAAATTTCATTTTAAACCAAAAAACACACACTTTGTCTCATACCTGTGACATCATGTATTAGTTTGACATGAGACTGATTCATACACATCAAAAATTAATTATGAATTTATGAAATAAATTATCAATACAATATGAGTACTTTCTCTCAGTTTTCAGTGAGTGACACGTTTTGAAGTAAAATGTCTATTTTAAATTGATAATGAGAATTTGGAGTCATACTAGTCACACTGTGTGTCAGATTGAGGTGTGGATGAATCCTACATGTCCTAAATTACTTATGTATTGTTTTCATAAAGTATACAAAATATAAATTATTTTTTTGGTTTAGAGTTTTCTAGTTGTCTATTTTACTAAAATTAATGTCAATTTTAAATAAAAATATGCACCTAGAGTCATACGGTTGCACCATGTGACAAATATAGGTGTCACTGAATCTTACATTTCCCAAAGTATCAAAAAATATAATTTTTAATGTTATGATAATTACCAATGTATTTATCTATTTAAATTCCAACACAACATATGTATTTGAGAATTGTTTTTCGGCTAAGAACATCAAATCAATATGAAACCATAATAGTTTGAAAAATAGAAGATATGGAAATAATGGTAACATTGGAGGAAATTAATGTGTTTTCTCTTCCCAAAAGATATATAAAAACAACTAAATAATTATTATAAAAATATTATAAGGAAAATAACTTACAATTAGTAGATAAAATGATGAAAAAATTAATTAAATTATTAGTAGAAATTCACATTTTCATGATGGTTGTATACATTGTTGACACATAAATATAAGAGGAATCCACCTATAAAAAAACAAATACTTATGTGAGAAATACTAGAAATAATTAAATTAAACATATATAAAAAAAATCCAATACTTTTATATATGTCACATCTTCATGCTATTTTTGTACATTCTTACCTTAGGTATAGTCCCTATTCATTTATAAGAAAATATATATCATCTTGTGAATATGAATCTTTTTGACAGTCATAGTAGTACTAGAAATATATAAATAAAGAAATGATTAATAAATATTTCCAATTAAGTCATTATTAAATTGGAAAATACCTCTTTAGGGATGCTTGTTTTTTGATGGAATATGATCTCTCTCAAAAATATAAAAACATAATAACCATAATATTTTTCATTTGTTTGTTTCAAAAACTACAAAAACATTAATGAGAATACGTAATTTGTTTTGATATGTGTTTGGATAGTGAAATATTATTATATATACCTTTATAATTTTCCAGTTTTAGAACTTGTAATTATCCTTGGGATTATCCCCGATCCTCATTCTTTTTATATTGATATTGATACACTGCCATATCATAACATAATCCTCATTAAAACATAATCTAAATTATATAACATTAGGTTTAGTTCTGAAAGCATCAATGTAGTGTATTACTTATTCACAAATGCCAACATGTGTGGTTAGTTTTTTGAGTATCCTTGTAGTAAATGTAGGAAATAAATCATTAGAGTATCTAAATTGACCGTAATGGGCATCCATTGTTGCCTAAAAACACAAAATGAATAATTAATTAAATAGATAAAAATATACTTGACATGATTAAATTATAGAGTTTTTACGCTACAATGTTGGTATTAAGAATATTATTTCATCTGTATGTTTTCTTTCAAACCAATTGAGCAGGCCTACTACTATTTCATCCATTTTTTGGATTCTATTTTTGATTATTATGTTGATGTGGTGTGAGGACTAACGATTCCAAGAACAATTCATGGGGAAATCCCTTCAATTGGTTTCGATATATAAACCTGCCAAAAATATGAAATGTATTTAGTCATAATTAACAGAGTATATCCGATTTTGAAAAAAAATCATGAAATCATACCTCATGCATACATTTACAACTAAGGATCCCAACGATTCATAGTTGAGGATTTTCTTTACATCTCGACACCAATGCAGTATTCATGTTCCTCTCCACACACATTTTATTCAAAATTAACCATGGGTGTACTACCATTTTTTTATCTTTGTATCCCCATGAACCATCAAAATTAGTAAATCGGGATATTGAAGGGGATGGGTAAAGGTGATTTCAGAAGATCTGTTTGATCAGGTGGTCAATCCTTGAGATGTTTTTGAGTCATCCTTTTATTTTAACCCTTCCATTTTTCAATATATAATAAAATTCATCTGTTCAGACCATTTTTCATTAATTTTTAATGGTTTGTTATGGAAAATAAATTAGAAATGAATACCTCCTTTTTGACATGTGTTTTTATAAGATCTGATGGCCATGTGCTGAATGTTCCAATAACTTGGTTGACCATATGAATGTTTTCAACATCAAATGGAATATGTAGCTCGGTGCTCATCTCGTGAGCTACACTAATATCCACTCTCAGATAATATTTTGGAAGTGGTATGTTGTGTATCCTATTTTATTAGACATTGAACATCGTATCCCTTACTACAAGGAGATTGGTGGGTGTTGATAGATATAATCACATTCATTTTGACCCTATAAAATATCATTATAATAAAGTTTCAGTGTCTATTTGATTCACATTTCACAGAAACAATTATTAGTATATTTATTACCTTGAATAAGACATCTCTTTGAGGGGAATGGTTTTCCTCAAAGATGGTGGGGGAAGGGTATCTTCATGGAATGTTTTTTCTTGAGTTGGTTCTTCACTTTGATTCCCCCCATAACATTTTCAATAAACTCAAATTTCCAGAGAACTTTTTCATTAAGGGAAGATATTTTTTATTTATTCTCTTCACTATATATATCTTGATCCTCCTATAGTTTTTTTCTCAATATATATTTGGGGTGAGACCCCAAAACCTACACCTCTTAAGCGACCATACTATTCTAGATGCTTCAAGGCCACCGATAATAGGTGTTCATACATCACTGGTGTTGACGATTCTTATTACTATGTGAGATAGAAAATATCAGTAATTGAGTAATTATTATTAAGTAATATCTATTTAATTTTTTTTATTCTACCATACATAAACATGTTTCAATCACTTTTTGTGTGTTTTCATCTATTAGTATCCCATCTTTATTTACACGTGGCTCCATCCATAACAAATGATATGGGATGGAAGTATATTTTGATTTTGATTTATCAATATATATATATAAACAAAGGAACATAATTATTCTATTTTTTAATGTGCCATATAAGTATTATGGTAGATTTAAAAAATGTACCATTTTTAAGTGAATCATATGTCATACTTTCTTTACAATAGGGGTACGTTTGTTTTTCTGTCCATTCCTTATTTTTAACACTCAGTTGTTGTTTAATAAAAAAATCATCAATAAAAGTGGTGAATACAAATATTGTAAAAAAAATGTATTAATAGTCACAATATAATTGAAAATACACATTTTCACAATGACCAGTAAACACATTAAATGATTATTGGGTTATCAGGTGTGTATACATAAGTGGTCGGTGCATGTTTATTTTCCCTTCAACAACTTTAATAGGATGTCATGTTAGAATTGTGTAAACAAATCAATAAATCCTTCTAGAGAGAATTAATACATATTTCTTGTGGGAGTCATCTAATATAAATTCACTCTATCAGAGATGATGAAGAATAATTGAATTTTTCATTATTTAATTTTTTACTGAAATAAATAAATGATATCATAATGTTAATGTAATCTCTCCCCATATTGGTGTCTGAAGCATGGGCACAACATGATACCAAAAATCTTTATCAATCAACACACATTTCCAAGTTATGATTCCAATGTAACTACTGAGCACGACCTTGTTGGGGTTAACATGATGTACATATTCATTCCATACAACCTTGTATTTTATTCCTTTTCCATTCTTCTCAATTTTTTTTAACACCTTCAAATTACAAAAATCTTTTTTTGAAAAATCCGTCCTCTGTCACCTACCATTTATTTAGATTCAATATATTCATTATGTTGTTTCTCTAGATGGGTAGCATCATCATGTGCAGATTTTAGTTGTAACTCTACATTGGGAGAAACAATAAGTTGAGAAACCGATTGTTCCTCAGGATTGGGAGCACCAACAGGTGTAGAAGGTCATTGTTCCTTTTCACTGAATGTAGCAGTAGGTTCAAAGACATATTGTTCCTTAGAATTATGAGCACCTGTACATGCCGAATTCATTATCTGTAAAAGTATTGTAACATTTAATTTATATTATATAAATGTAGTAGAAAATAGATAATAACATGATTTAGTAAAATGTATATTAAAAAAATTACATGATTATTGAGACTTCTTTTTTTAAAGGATGAAGGGATTTTAAACCTCTATCGACTATTCAAATACCTTCATTATGTTATCCTATTACATAAAAAATAACTTCTACATTGGGACCAGTACCAAATTTTTTTGATTTAAAAATGAAAGGGTCACACTCAGTTCAATGTTCATCTAACCCTTCAGTTGTTAAGGTTGATAAAAGAACAATTGAACACTTTTATTTTGTAGGATTTTGAACATAAAATACGTGTACTACTTATGATTCCATTATAAATGGTCTATCTTTGTACCATTCCTTACTAAAATCTACTTTCAAAAATCCAAATTCATCTAGTTAATAGAACTATAGTTATTAATCCACTTGAATTGAAAAATAAGCACTTTTAATTTTGTATAATACAACTCCCATACATGTTTTATGATGCCAAAGTACGAAATATTTTTTTAAATTGGATTTCTATCCTTAGTACCAGAAACATGCATTGCTTCAGCCACATGTGTAACTCCACTATTTTTCATGGTACATTATTCATCATGTTCATTTGTATATAACATATAACTATTAATTAAATAATCAATGTAAGATAATACATACACACATGGACCCCTGGCTATCCATCAAAGTCATTCTGAAATTGAATCCACATTTTCATCTGACCATTTAAAAATATGGTCCTCAAACCATCCTATAAACTATTGATTATGTGTATTTGATATCCATATTTCATCCCTTGATGGGTTCAAATGCCTAAGAATTTATTTGTGGGTTTCAAAATATGGGAAACCTCCAAACTGTTATGAAAAAAATAAAGGTGGGCCTTATCCTAATCTGTAATATTGATTATGAAACATCTATTATAGAAATTACTTCACCCACAAGCCACCCAAAGTGAAGATATTTTATTAGACCAATGCTTTCCACACTGGACTAGTATTCGGTATATAATTCAACAGCTTCCTCAAAAATATATCTCTTTTCAATGCAACCCTTTGGACTAATTCAATTTTTAACAGGCCCTTTCAGAATATTTATATATCGTTCAGTGGGGGTAAATACATCTATAGTGTACATGACCACATAGTTGAATCTATTTCACCAAGTGAACCAACAAATGAACCATTATATGAAATAATTATGGTAGGAATAAAATTTCCAATTAACATAATATGATGAAAATTTATATTTCCATAGTTGGAAATTTCATCAGGTCTATAAGTTTTCTTCATATAGATTTAATGAAAAATCCAATTGTGGTCAATTTATAATGTATATTCTTGTGAAAAAATGCAACCTAAAGATATATTAATTAGATATTGCATCTAAACATGGAACCCATGGGACTTTTTATCTTTTTAAATTTAAATAGTTCATTGACATGATATTATTAATATTCGATGAATACCCCTCTGGAACCTTTATATCATTCATGATGTTTCAAAAATTATATCTCACCTACATGGAAAGATTGTAAGCATTAAGAGGAATAATGTTTTTTTTCACCCTTCACTGGTGACAACACTTCTTGAATTCCCATGTCCGCCATGCCAAACCTAGTATTAATTCTATCCTTTTTAGGTGAATTTAGAAACATACTGATGACACTATCACATAAATTTTTTTCCAACATTCATAACATCAAGAAATTTTTTTATATACAAAGAATTTTAGTATGGTAATTTAAACAGTAGATATATTTTACCACAGGTTTTCATAAGATTTTTCAAAAATGGTTTACCAAAATCTGTGTCCACATATTTTACTTTCTCAAGTAGTTGATCACCTATTAGTGGATACGATGTTGTATTTCCATCTAAACTTCCATCGAATGATGTCATCCACGATTGGTACTAATGAAATAAGGGTAAAAATCTACAATGTCCTAGAAACACAATCTTCAATTACTGTTTCAACGTAATTGATTATGTACCTTATTAACAAATATGACACACTTGAGTTCCTTTAATGCTATATCTAGATGAATTTTCATAAGCAGGAAATTCATTTATCTTCCCGTACAACATGGTTCTCAATGTGAAATCTTTACTTCTGTAAGCATCATAAAACATAACACATGAATCTCATAATAATTTCAAATTTTCAATCAATGGAGAAAAATAAACATCAATATCATTAATTGGTTATTTTGGTCCCGATATAAGAATATATAACATGATGTATTTTTATTTCCTGCATAACCATGGTGGAAAGTTATAATTTACCAACATAACTGGCCATGTACTGTGAGTTCTACTTTGAAAACCAAATGGATTCACTCCATCTATAGGTAATACAAGAAGCAGGTTTCATAGCTCGTTTCCAAATTCTGGATACTCCTGATCAATTCTCTTCCACTAAGGAGAGTCTCTTAGGTGAAACAGTTTCCCATATTTAATTATTGTATCTGCAAGCCTTATCAATTACATTATAGTCTCCTAACATCCATATAGGACCCTAAACATTAGAATGATCAAAAAGTACCCTATAACATTCATAGGACCGAATGTATCTTTCTTGTATCGAGAAGCACCATACATGGAGAATTATATAATTGATTTTTGGTACTTGAGAAATAGTATACAATAATTCAATGAGGTGTGTATTATTTTTGAGATTATACCCATCAATCATAGAATTTGTTTTGTGTTTCATGTTCAGCTAAAGAGCTCATTATCTTCTGGGATCAAGTCATTCACGAGACCAAGTTGTTCTATAAAACTAGTTCCACTCCATCCATTTCCTAAATTTAAATTATATATCTTTAGTACAACTAAAAAATCTGTATATTTAGTGCAAGAAGCATACAATGTCATCTTTTCAGTATCTACATTATCTTTTTCCCCATGTTTATTCCAACATTTATAAATTTGATATATTCCATGATAGATCAAGTGTTATTCTGAATCCTCTAGACTAATTAGTTTTGAATAAAAATAGTGTAAACACAAACAAAGGATTTGAGAAGGGTCATATGCATGATCTTTTGAAAACATGATGGTATTTTTCAATCCATATTCATACAATTTTTTCATAAGATTGGAATCCATCCATTTTTTATTTATATCCAACTTAATTTAATTAGTAATATTAATATTTAACAAATTAAATACACAAAACATGTTCAACTAGGGTAACCATCTAACCATATATCCCTATCATAAGATCCAAAGGATGTGAAACAATCCATAAAAAACCTAAAATACATATTTCAAAACTCAAATAGGTTTCCAACTATCATAATGATTTATAAAACAAGTTTAAAAACAAAAAATTTCCATAAAACTAGGCTTGGTAGCCTATAACCCCATTTTCAAAACTCAAACAGTCTTGGAGTTTCAAATACAAACCATTATAAATTTTTTTCATTTGAGAAAAATTTTATCACTCATTATTAAAATAGTTTGAAAACACTTCAAAATTATTCTTTCCTTTTTTAATTATTTAAAAACATTTCACTACAAATTTTCAAAAAATCTGAAATGAAAACCGTAAAAATAAAGAAAAAAGAAAACTAAACCTATCCACACCCCCATAATTAACTAGGCGATAGGGCTTCAACTAGAGATACAGAAACCAGGTTGTCACTACTAAACCTATCCACACCCTCCGTAGTCCCATCAAACTAGGTCATCAATAATAAACATCCCCACATGGGATCAAAATCTAGAATGGTCATAAAAGAATAAAATGTGCTTAATATGGTATCAAACCTATTATGAAAACTTATTTTTTATAAAATTTCAAATGAGTATTATCTTTTCAAAACATTCTAGGAATGCTATGAAATTTTATCATTTAAAAAATTCATCTCAATCCAATCTTTAGACCAATTTTATCAAAACACATCAAAAACTCAAATGGGAATCCACACTACCCTTTAAATGGACATTGAAAAACATTCAAAGACCTAATTTTTTTGAAAATCCAATCCATATGTGAAAACACACACTTTTGAAAAAATTCATCTCATTTGGAATTATTAAATTTTTAACCACCCCAAAAATTGATATAAAAATTAACCAAGGCTAAAAAAAGTGGATTTAAATATATATCAAAAGGTTTAACACACCACTTGAAAAAGAACAAAATTTTCCAAAAAAAAAATTAGACTTTAAAATCACCCAAACTCTTGGTTTTAAATATAATTAACACATGAATAATTTTTAAAAAATCATGTTGGTGATTACAACTGATTTTAAAACCAAAATAATTCTTAAAAAATCTATTTAGGCATTTCCCCTTACACTTTTCACCAAATACCATTCCATAAAAAGAGATAAAGTCACTTAAAAAATTCCATTTATCCCTCACAAGAACTCATATATTATAAAAGTAAAAATAATTTATAATGTATATAGTTTTAAAATTTTTCAAAATCTTGAATTCTTATAAATTTATATAGGTATGTTCTAGAAAAATAATATGATTTTTTTCAATTAAGAAAGATGAAATTTGGAGTGTATAAATAGAAGATAATAATGAGACAACTTAGAAATTGTTGATGAACATTTTAAAAGTGACAAAATAGTGTAGTGAAGAACTAAAATTATATAATGATTTTCTAAAGGTCTAAAATGTGGCTCCATGACATCTCAAGGAATTTAGTATCAGTTCATGTAATCATATTTTTTACCACTGGAAGCTTCTATTCCATAAAGATAACCTCCCCCAAAGAACATCTCCTTAAGAACCATCAAGATAGGATGAATCCCTAAAGGATACATAGATATAGTTACACTATATAATCTGTAATGAGTAAGTCATGCAACTACCTAAAAACATAAACAAACAAAAGGAAATGAAGCAAGAACCACTATCATTATACCTATAAAATCATCCATCAAGCATAAGTTAATAATGAAGTAACACCGAAATATTCCTCTATAAGATGTCCATTATAAATTTATCTAATAAAATCCACTACCTCGAATTAAAAAATCATTAACAGTCATCAATTCCATAATTATGTAGAAAAGGCTTCTCGAATTCGATCTAAATAAACCACCTCAAGAAAAAAAAAGATAGTGGAACAATGTATTTTCCTAGAAATTCCATGTAATATTTTTATTATATGGAATTATTCTAAGACCAGACACTGAGACTGGGTGCGATTCTGAGGCCTGGAGTGCCTGAAATGATCTAAAAAAAATGTTAAGTTTTAAATACTGTGCATGATTAGTTTTTCTGAAAAAGTAGAATAACACTTAAATATGTACCATGTCCATAAATCTGAGGGAACCATTATTCTTAGGATGGTGGGTTTACCCTAGGCGTGACAGAAGTTTAATCGGTGCATTCCTTCAGTGAGAAAACCCAAAAATGGAATTATTTTAAATAAAATAATTAAATAAATTTATTTTACTTTTCAAATGTTTGTAACACATGAATGGTGACTTGGATTGAAAATCCAACACCACCATTGAGCTCATGAGGGTATGATTTCCTTAGGAAAATCATAACATTATCCAGCACATGACATCATTAGAAGTTAGTTTATAGTATCAAATACAATAATTAGGTAACACTTATTTTATTCTAAAATTGTTATATCTCCTAAAAGGTTTCTTAGATTAGAAATTTGAGAGTACTGTTCAAATTGTGAGGGCATGTTTCCGTTATGTAGAGCATAACCTCAACCAGCACGGGTCGATGGTGAAAAGGGTTTTCTGAACTTTTTTTATCATCATTTAAATAAATGTGCGAGATGGGTTTTCTAACTTTTAAAAAGGTGCTCGAATAAAAAATATAAGGGAAACTTTGAACATAGAATGGTTGGATTATGCTAGAATGGAACTAACTTTGACCTACAAGGGTGAACTGGAAAAGTTAATTTTTAGAGTTTTTGGAAAAAAATAAAATAACATAAAAAGTTATTTTTTTCTCAACCATTGGGGGGTGGAACAACAACACGACGGTGCAATGGAAAAGAAAACACAAGTCACATTAAATGAAGCTCATTAATGCCTCATAAAAGTGCATTGTAATGTCAAATTAAATGAAACCAAATAGATAAGATGTTTTAAAAATTAAATGGTGCAACGAAATGAAAAAAAATCAAAGAAAAAACAATGCGACATGTTTTCTAATAGGTTAACACATTGGAGAAATTGGGACCAAAGGTTGTAAATTCTCTAATCAACCAATGAAGAGTATTATCTCCATCGACAAATGAAAAACACCGGTGAATATCCATCGACATCGACACACCTTGTAGAACGGGACCAAAGAGCCTTGAATTCCAACAGAACCTGAATCCCTATGGATGGATTACTTCAACGACAAACTCCAATGAGCTAGGGGATGTTTTTTGAATTTCCCTGTTAATTATTCTAAAATGATGGATATAGATAAACCCATGAAAAGGTTGATCTTCATATCACTCATTCTTGAGGGAAGGTTCTTTCCTTGGGGTTTTACAATGGGATTAATTATTTTTGGTGGATAGAACTTCACTCTCAATCCTCCCCATGATTAAAATTAAATTCAGAGCACAAGACAACACGAACAAGGCCTGAGCCCCTATGTTTTGGGCATTCTTCATGGATTATCTTTTGAAATATATTAAATAAGGTTTGGAAGCCATAGTAGAGAAAGTGATTCCCCATGGAGGCTGGAGGCATAAGCGACATGAAGAACAGACTATCGGAGTGGACCAAATGGCCTATAGCGGTAGCCGCAGGCGGGTGGTAGTGGCCACTGGTGGGTTTTGGCAGCCATAGGCGAGTGGCGGAATGCCACGATGGTGTGATGGAAATGGAAGTCTTGGATGGATCATGACTTTATGAGGTATAAAGAGCCTCTGGCGCTCGGTCCAGTAGCCAATGGACCGGGGATACGACCAACTGGTCATGTCAGACAGGGCAACATGGACTCATGGTCCGCGATACCCTACTGGCATGCGGTCATTAGACCATGTGTGGACCACCAGTATGGCCAACTTATCTTGATGTGGTGCACTGAACTAGATTCTATTAGGTGTCCGGGCTAGTGGAGACCCAGCCCACACTCACGAGCTAATCAGAGGGATCTGACCTACTAGTTGCATGCTGGACCAGGACGCGCCAACCGAGCCATAATGCAGCCCTAGCTGAAAATGAAACTGGTCCGCTTCTACATGTCGGGCTGATGAGGTAATGTTAGGCCACTGGGCGGCCTAGGATGGGAATAAACTATCCCTCCTGTTTCGGGTTAGGTTACAAGGGACCAAGTCACCGGGCGACCCGGTGGGAGGGACCCCCAGCAGAACCTGACCAGGTCCAACAAGGCCCAATTGCTAGGCCGGACTATGCCAGACTTGAACCGAACAAGGTTAGGTCAGACTAGTCAAAAAAATTGGGGCATGTGAGTCCCCAAAATAGGTTCGATTGGTCAGTCTGACCAGGTCGGACAAGGCCCAGACGCAACTGACCTCTATTTACTAAAACAGAAATATCTCTCAAACTGAGAGTTAATTTGATGATCCGTTTGTGTCTTTGGAACCATTCTAGTGAGGCAGATCTTTCGAAATACAATAAGGTGGATTTTATGGAAGTTGGAATATGGTGCATGGCTTGAGGATTAATTTCTCTCAGAATCAATCTCACTACATGTAGAAATCCTACGGGTGGATAATAACTGAAGATAGATGATAAGAGACCCTATGTGGATCATCTATGATAGCCTAGTGGGAAGATGATTTGTGTGACCCAATAGGCCCATGGTGGGAAGTGGCTCTGGGTGACCTAGTAGACCCATGATACTCAAAGAGGAGGAGTACCTCAGTATGGTGACCAAGGTGGGAAGTGACTTTGTGTGACCTTGCATGCCCATAGTGGGGAGATGCTTTGTGTGACCCAACATACCCACAATACACATCAGGGATGAGTACCACAATAGTCCAAGGTTAAGGGGGAAGTGACACTTTGTGACTCGATAGACCCATGGTGGGGAGTGGCTCTGTGTGACCCAGCATACCCACGATACTCAATGGGGAGGAGCCCCCAAACAGCCTAAGGTGTTCAGTGATATGACTAATAAACTTAATTTCCTACTCTAGATTATATGTGGTGTGATATTTCTTGATTTGGGATCATGATTCATGGATTTATTTAAGGATTTATTTTTAGCCTTTACTATAGGGTTTGAGGTCCCTACTAAGTATTGTGTTACTCACCCCTACATGGGATTCACCCGCACGTGTCATGTCCCATGAAGGTGATCGACACTTTGATGGATACCTAGATGGTCCAGGACCAGGTGGTTCTTAGTAAGATAGGACAGATGAACGCTTCGACAGAGACCTTGGTGGTCCAGGACCAAGTGGTGCTCAGTGATACGGGACGAACATGCATACTTCTATAGCTAGAGGAAGCCACCCTTCACCAACACTTCAGGTGGGGTCTTCTATGGACATCTTATGGAGATCTTTTTTACATTCATATTTATAGTTTTTCTTTTTTTGGCTTTGTATTCTGGCCCATTTTACTTATAAATTGTACCTTTACTTAGTATTCTTTAGTGGCATGCATGTTTTTCATTCTAGCTATTTGAGATGTGGTTGTGTGCATGTGCGTGAATACAGGTACTCAGGAAAATGCCTCCCACTCATGGGATAATGACTTATGTACTAGTCTTCAACCGGTGTCCTTTGAGAGGTGGGCTTGGGGTAGTCATGGCATGGGCCCCAAGGGATGGGTTGTGACAAAGTGGTATCAGAGGTGGTCGCTTCTACCTCAAATATAAGGAGTTTTTTGTTTCATTTTTGGGAAACAATGTTAAATGTTTGGAGTTTGACTTTCAGATTTGGGGAGTCCAGTATTGGTGAGACAACCACCATATCCATTCACCAAGACCTTGAATTCTTCATTTATTCTCTATAAATTAAAACAATGGTTTCTTGAATCATATAGTAATTGAGTGTTTCCTCATGATATTTTTGATTCCGAGTTAGCTCACCAGGTATAATCTATTAATCATGATTCATATTGATCCCTTTCAAGATGCCTCTACATAGGAAGACATCCATGATTCCAGCGTGGGCCATGAGGATGGTACACAGAGTGATGAGGCTTCTGTATAGGGTTTGTTTCCTGATATGGAACCTTTGGGAAGTGTACCAGCTTTTCCCCCACCCATTGTTCAGTAGTTACTACCAGCACTACTGGAAAAAGAAAGATGTAGGGTCAGTGCCTTACATGAGATTTGATTATAGAGACCCCTGAGGTTTCGAGGTGATCCCAAATCACCAGAGGCAAAGGACTAGCGTGAGGTGGTGACCAAGTTATATGTCTAGTCAGGGAACCATTAGATCAGATGGTAGTTCTAGCAGTGATCCTTCTATGTAGCTCAGTAGGGTGATGATGGGGTTTAGATTATCAAATGTTATGATGATGATACTTTTTCATCGACAGAGCTTGATAACCACTCTGTATGATGGGGATATTTCAATAAAAGCTAAGGTATATGCCCACCTAAGAGCTTATATAGCTTCAGCAGGATGACATGATGGTAGTTGAATATTCATTGAGGTGTACCACCTTTTTCAGGCACTCGATGAATATGATATGAAAAATGCATAAGGGCTTGGATCTCCGAGAAAGGTGTGTTTAGGGACATCCGAGCCAATTCTATTACTCTATGAATTCAATCTCATTCAAGGGTTCTAGAGAGAACCACTATGATTGGAAGTACATTGGTTGAGCAGATACAACCAGTGGATGTTAGTAGTGGGTAAACATGTAGTAGACGTCAGTCTTAGATACTTGGATGTGTAAGATATTCTAATAAGAGGTTCCAAGGTAGGGGATCTAAATATCATGGCTCATTGGGCGAGTCCAGTTGGCCTAGGAAGAGGTGATGCTTTTCAAAAGATAGTAGGGGACATCACGCTAGAGATTTTGCATCACGTTGTGAAGACAGTGAAATAGTGTATGGTCCACCATGGAAAAGTATGTAACATGAAAAAATGAATCTACAGGATGGTAGATGTGGTAGAGGAGTTGGGAGAGTATTAGGAGGTGATATACTTTTAGAAATGATAGAACCAACACCACAATGTGGTCCCCACCAGGCTCAAGGAGGTGGAGGGTTGGGGAAGGGAGTAGTTGCATGTTGTTAAGGAATATGACACAAGGGTTCCAAGAATGATTAGAGGTATGGTCTGTTTCTACTCTTAACTGTCGTATAAATATAAATAGGTCCTAATCATTCATTTTGTCATGAATCTTGTTCAAGAACTTGAGTTTCCAGTTAAACAATTGACTTGACCATTACATCTGAAGATAACTCTGGGAGGAGACTCGATAATCACACATATGATGATGGTGTGATCAGAAACTTGAGGTGAGGGTTTTAGTTTGAACCTCTTAGTGGCAACATCGAGGCCTTATGATGTTAGTTTGGGTATAGACTGGTCATCCAAATTTTATGCTTAGATTGATTGTTTTAGGAAAGAGGATACAGAATATCCACAACGTTGTAATGGGGGTTTCCTTGTTCAGTGAAAAAGGAAACCCAGTTAGCACAAGATAAACTCATGAAGAGGAAGGTGTAGCCGATCACTCTTGAGTTGGCTAGACATAACCTCATGGTATTTATTGTTTGAGTTTTCAATTCCTAGTAGTAGTGGTGGAGTATGGGGAAGTCCCTTCAGAATATTTTTCTAGGATTACCTCCCTATACGGATATGGACTTCTGTATCATTTTTCACCCTGAAATAGAACTGATATCAGCAATTTTATATCAGGTAGCATTTGTAGAGTTTTTCGAGTAGGGGGCATAAGTGGGGGACTTGTTGGGGAAGGGATTTGTAGTTCCCAATGTTCGAGGTTATGTATGGATTATTGGAACATTAACCAATTGGACAAAGAGAATGAGTACCCACTACCAAAGGGTCGATGGGAACATCAATCTATTAAAAGGGGTAACCTTTCAGTTGGATGGAAATGTTCCCATTGGATTTTCAGTAGTTGAGATAGAGAAGACGGTTGTATTCCCTCCAGGATTATAACTTCAAAGTAGTCCATACTATGGGAAAGGGAAACATGGTAGAAGATTATATCAGTAGGATACCCAATTCACAGCTACTGAGAAAGTCCTTAGAGTAGTCAACCTTGCTTTAGATATCCTTTATGGATATAGAAGAGACAACTTTTCTTCAGCCGATGGTGGTTCCCCTCCTCTATTACAACAAGTTGGGGAGGTGAAACTTAGATATTCCAGATGCAAGAGTACATGTTCCCAAATGTACACATGGCCTTCCACTAGTGGAGTTTTCATGCAACAAAAACTTTTAATCCCCATTAACATTGCACCCATTTAGGATTTGTGCGGGTGACTATGAAGATCACATCTATGCTAGATAGACCCAGGGGAGTTAGCACTCATGAGTCTAGAGTTGGTACAAGCTACCCCTGACAAGTCTTGCACGATACGCCTCCACCTTTGTCGTTACTCCTGAATTCATGGTTGACTGCTTCTTTGGTGGGATAAAACCTAGCCTGTAGAAAGTGCTGGAGATTCGTGACTTTGACATCTTTTAGGAAATCGTTCGATGTGCCCTCATGGTCGAAATGGAGATCATAGAATATCAGGGGTATCATGGGGATACAAAGCGTAAGGTGGACTTTAATTCTAGTGGTCCGATGGATAAATCTAATAGTGCTAAGAAAACCCAGTACCCCACTTGCCAAAGGTGTAAAAATAATCACCCCATAAATTGCCTAAAAGGGGCGAGGAAATTCTTTAGGTGTGGAAGAGAAGGGAACCTGGCTATTAACCGTCGGAAAGAAAAAACTGTGACTACGATAGAGGAGAGTAATGCTCCACTCAACCCTCAATGTGTTTTTCATTGCTTCATCTTCAATTAACCGTGGCACTTTTCATACCAGTTCCCTAAGCGGAGGGTTATTGAAGGCAACCAACAACCTCCAAGGTAGAAAGGGTGAGCTTTTTCCATCACTACAACTAATGTGAACCCAAAAAATGATGTGATGATAGGTATTCTAGTTATTCATTCAAGAATAGTGAACATACTTTTTGATTCCAGTTCTACGCATTCTTTTATATCCCAAATGTTTAGTAGAACAATCCCAACACCACCACAAATCATGGAAGTAATGATGTTGGTGAGTACATCAAATGGTGAACTCATTGCATCCCATGAATATAACACCTCCCCTATCATAATTTGTGGAGTGAACTTCTCAGAAAACCTCTTCATACTCACTCTGGTGGAATTTGATGCAATTTTAAGCATGGATTAGCTTTCCTTATATAGAGCCAACATAAATTTCTGTGAAAGGAAAATCACTCTCCATATGGAGAATCGACCCCCTGATTCTATACAAGTTCAAGGAAGAAGATGAATCTTCTTTAGCTCCATTATCTAAAGCATGGATATTACTACCCTATGAGCATGCATATCTGGCTCAGATGATTGAGACCAAGGACACAACCATCCTTGAAGACATGCCTATTTTTAGGGAATTTGCTGAAGTGTTTCCCGAGGAATTTCCTGGCCTTCCTCATAGAAGATATTTTGAATTCTCAATTGACCTTATACCTGGGGAATTTCCAATATCCATGACTCTATATATAATGGATATTTTGGATCTTGAGGAGTTGAAGAAAAAACTAGAGGATAATATGGATAAATTAATTATATGCCCAAGTGCTTCACTATGGGTTGAAAAATTCCTCTTAGTCAAGAAGAAGGATGTGTCAATGTGCCTTTGCATCAATTATCACGAGCTTAACAAAATAACGATAAAGAACATGTATCCTATCCCATGAATTGATGACTTCTTCGATCTGCTGCATGGGAAAAAAATACTTCTATAAGGTGGATTTACGTTCAGGATATTATCAAGTAAGGGTGAATAAAGAAGATATATCCAAGGCTGATTTTCATATAAGATACAGGTACTATGAATTCATAATAATTCCTTTTGGACTGAATAATGCTCCAACAATCTTTATGGACTTGGTGAATAGAGTCTTTAGAGAATAACTTGAAAATTTTTTGTTAGTCTTTATAGATGATATTACAATATACTCTAAAACCAAGGAGGATCATGAGGATCATCAAAGAACTACACTAGAGACCTTGTAGAAGGAGAAGCTCATTGAAAAGTATCATAAGTTTGAATTCTGGTTGAAGGAGGTCTCATTCATGGGACATATCATCACAAGCAATGGGATATCTATGGATCACTCCAAGATAGATTCAATTGAGGGATGTCCGAGGCCAACATCGGTAACAAATATCCATAGCTTATTGGGGTTATCTAGATATTATCAAATATTTGTGAGAAATTTTTCACTATTGTCCAACCCTCTTACCAAGCTAACCCAGAAGAGAGTAATGTTTTTATAGAGTGATTAATGCGATTAAATCTTCATGGATTTGAAAAGGAGGCTTATCAATGTGACTGTGCTCACTTTACCCACATGTGGAGAAATGTTTGTGGTATTTAGTGATGCTATGAAGAAGGGGCTGGGCTATTTATTGATGCAAAATGACAAAGTCATTGACTATGCTTCAAGACAATTGAAATTTCATGAGCAGAAATACCCAACACATGATGTGGAGTTGGCTATGGCGATCTTCACATTACAAATTTGGCGGCATTATCTCTTTGGAGAGAAGTGTTAAATATATACGAACCAAAAAATCTACAAGTATATATTTACAAATAAAGAGTTGAACATGTACCAACGAAGATAGTTAGAGCTGATCAAAGACTATGACCGCTCAATCCATCACCTCCCTTGGAAAGTGAACAAGGTTGTAGATGATCTAAGTATAAAGGACCCAGTGATTTTATCATTGATGAGAATTGAGAAGTATCCAATCTTTTTAGATTTGATGAATATGGAAATGGGAATCATAAAGAAAAAAACATCATCAATCCTTTCACAAATGATTTCTTAACCATCTCTTTTGGAAAGGTTAAAGGATGATCAAAAGGATAATGTGGGAATTCAGAAGGAAGTGGAAGATATCATAAAAGGTAAATCCTTAATTTCAATGTAAATGAAGAAGGAATTGTGATATTTTGGAAAAGGCTATGTGTTCCATAAAGTCTGGAGCTGGAGAAGGAACTTTTGGATGTTGCTCATAGTTCAAATTTCTCTATTCATCCAGGAAACACAATGATGTATTGAAATCTTTAAGAGAATTATTGGTGGGATAATATAAAGAAGGAGATCACTGAGTATACATAAAATTTCCTGATGTGTTAGCAAGTGAAGTCAAAGATGCATATGTTTAAGGGGATGATGAAACCATTGACCATACCAGCATGAAAATGGGATAACATCACCATGGACTTTGTCACCGGACTTCCAATGACATCTAAAGGAAACAATGAAATCTCGGTTTTTGTGGATCATCTTAAAATTTATACACCCTTCATTGAATTTCAGAAGGATTTCACATTGGATCAACTAGCACATATATATCAGGGACGTGGTAAGGCTACATGGAGCACCACTATAAATTGTATTCAATCGACATCCAATATTCACCTCTTTGTTCTGGAAGAGTCTTCAACATTCTCTGGATACTGAACTAAATTACAATACAACCTATTATCCTCAATGTGATTTCCAATATGAGCGAACTATTTAGACACTAGAATATATGTTAAGATCATGTTAAATGGACTTTAAAGGAGGATGAGATCAACATAATTTTCTAGTTTAATTCTCATATAATAATAGTTTCCACTCGAGCATCTTATTGCCACCATATGAAGCCCTTTATTGGAAGAGGAATTGAACACCGACACGTTGATATGTAGTTGGTGAGCGTTAGATGCTAGGACTAGAAATGGTTGAAGAAATGGTGGATAAGGTGAAAACCATTCAGCAACATATCAAATCAGCCTATGTTTGACAATAGAGTTATGCTGATAACCATAGTCGAGACCTTGAGTTTAAAGTTGGAGACATGGTAGTCCTATAAATATCTCCATGGAAGAAGTTCATGAGGTTTGGAAAGAAAGGGATGTAAAGTCCTAGGAACATCGGCCACTTTAAGATTATTGATCATGAAGGTGTTATGGAGAAACCGAAAGTTTGAAGAAGTGATGTGTAAATTAGAGGAATAGAAGATGAAGAGTTACCCTCAATTTTTTTTATTGTGGGAAAAGAAAATTTCAAGGGAGAAATTTTTTAAGGGGGAGGATTGTAATGAACTAAATGTTCATTACTGAACATTTCTCTTGATCTAATTAAATTTCTTATTATGTAAAATGGTTATATAACATATGTACTTATTTTGTTTTATGTTTTTAGATTTTGAAATATTGTTATGAATTGTGACTATTTCTAATATATCCATTTAACAATTATCACATGATTAGTATAAATATAGGGATTTAACAAACCCAATTTACTCAGACAAAGGAATTGATGGCCTCATCCAGTAGACATTCCACATATGAATCCCATTTATCTGAGCTTGAAAAGGAGGTGGCATCATTGGGCTTCTCTCTTGACCAAGCCCAATCTGATCTTAAACAAGTTAAGCTTGAACATAAATGCCTATGAGAGATGGGGAAGTTGATAGTGATTACCACCCAAGCAATATTTTCAGAGCCACCCCAAGAGTCTTTCACCATCGCACACCTTACCCTTCGGTCATATGCGGGTGTTATAAGGGGTTCTGTAATAATACTTTAACACTATAATTATGTGCATTATTTTTGTATATAATAATGAATATACATTCATTTTATTATTGTTACTTTGTAAATATTTTTTAAAATGCAAATAGTATTTTTAGTTAATATTCAACTACGAAATCTATTTTGATGAATTAAAGGATTTTTGAATTAAATACTATTTCTAATAAAAAATTTGTATTATTAAATTAATTTTTATAAAATGTAAATGTTCATATAATTTTATGAAATCAATTGTAATTTTTATTAAGGTTTGAAAGTCGTTTTTGTTAAAACCCATGAATTTTCGATAAATGTTGGTTTTTATTTAAAAAGTAAAAAATAAAATACTCAAAAAATTATTTAGATTATATGAATATTATTTTTGGAATCAGGATGTCAAAATTATCCAACCTTGAATTTTTTTAATTTTCTGAGAAGGTTTAATTTTATAGTAAAAAATAAATACCATTTAAATATATAATGTGTTTTATGTCATCATAATGACCTAATAGTGATGTAATAAAATACTATAAATGATATGTTAGGCTAATATATGTTTTACCATTAAAATAATGTGATTTTAGGTTTTTTAATTTATTTTACAAAACATTAGTGGACCCTCTAAGAGTTATAAAACATTTCTACTTTTCAAATGAATTTCCATGGGAGTGTGACTCACCTCCACATAATCAACCCTATTAATTTAAGATGTTCGGCCATTGGACATATACAATATTTTTTTTCCACTCCCATTTTGAAAAAACCATAGGAAAAAACCATGGGCTGGTTTTTGGTATTTATTAGTTTAATGTGTGGTGACCCAAACCTAAATAATAAAGAACTACCTCTCCATTCATATATAAATCCATCCAATCTCCCACTTAATCTTCACTCAATGCATTTTTGTTTCTTCAAAAAACTACCCACCTTTCTATATAATCCTACCAAGGTGCCCCATGCTCACAAGAATCCTCTCTCAAGCCTGCCCCAAGCCTTAGGGATCACACTTCCATGTAAGGGATTTCTTCCTTTATCATTTATGATCAATTTTCATTAAGTTAGTATGCCATTTTTTTTCAATTAAAAATGTTGGGGTATGATTTATCACCTCCCCCATACATCCCTCTTTATGTTTGGATGATGGTATAACCCTTTATCTCTCATTAATGTCTCCCATACACACCCGTTACCATGATGAAATTCCATGAGGGATTTCTCTCCCCCCTTTTACATCCAAGTAATTATTTTGTATTATGCATCTAAATTCCATTAAGTTTGTTGGGAAATGTATCTATATGACCCCATTACTTTCCATTTCATTTACATATGAAAAGACACCCATTTATCTTTCATAAACCATTTTCATGAATCCTTATGTCACGCCATTCTACTGCCGAAATTGCACCACATTTTCCAAGCCAAGATCATTGTGTAGTGAATACCATACCCATGTCTCTATCAAGGGTATTAACCTTTATTCCCATATACATATTGAATGTTACTTTCATGTATTTATTCCTCATTACTTAATCGTGGAATAACTTATGATTTTTGTTGATTCAATGTTATATGATCCAAGTGGCACACTTATGCATGAAATGAAATGTTTAAGAAGGGTGGGCCCTGATAGCACTCCAATGCATTGGGTAGAGATTAGTATCATGAAACATTAAGTTAGATGAGAATTTAATCGTAATAATTCAAGTGAAACTAGGATTTACTCATGCTCCATGTACAATGATCCTTGGATCATGCTAAAATCATGTTAAATGTTGTTGCGAAATTTCCATGTTATTTTAATCATGTTATATCATGCCTTTATTTTTATGTTAATATTATGCTTCATTGATATTACTATAACTTATAATGTACTGTATATTTCATATTATGCCTCATTAACTCCCTTACAGGGCTTTATATCTCACCCTTTTCTTATGCATGTCCTCAGGTTATCCCATGAAATGCTAAGTACAAGGGAATGTAGTGGTCAGGTAAAGGAAGTTTTCAATAAGATGTTGTGTCCTATGTTTTAGGATGTTATTTAATGCTCCTAAGCACCAAAGAAACTAGAAATCTCGATCTTTTATGTTGTATCATGTGAAGAGTTTATTTAATGCATCATGTTTAAGTGTCTAAGAAAAAGAAGGTTTGTTATACACCACATTGAAATGAGATCCAATCGTTGCCGCATAGAAGATTCCATGTCGGCACTCACCTATGGATGGATATGAAAAAATGCACACCACTTTTTAGAATTGAGAGAGATTACTAGAAACCTAATGGTCACCACCATGAAGACCTATCCACACCACCTCAATTTATGTAAATCCACCACCTATGCTGTGAGTTAATGAGATCTGCCAAAGCCTGATTGACAATATGAGAAGATCCCATACAAGTAATGCACATAGAGGTAAGAAGCCACCTGACCAATGCTTTCTAATGAAGTGATTATTCCACCTAATTAAGGAACCCAAAATCCCACTCTCAAAACCAAAATAAAAGTAATAATTATAATAAAAATAAAAAGATATAAAAATTAATAACAAAGATGAAAATTTCTTTAAAACAAAACATAATTATTTTAAAGAAGAAAATGAAGCTACGCCGCAAAGGGATAACCAAAGCTCAAATCGGGGGAGAAAATATAAACCTACATAGATTTAAAATTTTTCAACTGTTTTTAGTTGAATGTATCCCTTTTTAGTTATAATTGAATACTATATGACCTCAATTCCCTTTATGGTTATAGATGTGAGTCCTAAAGGGAATACACATGGTGTGTTCATCATAATGTCATAACAAAATTAGGCATGTGGTTGAAGAAGCTGGGTCAATGAATACATTTTTTACTTAGTGGAAGGACTTTTGTATTTTATGAAGGCCCAAACCAAATCAGAAAAAATTCGTGTATTTTTTTCCTCATGTCAGCTTACTGAACTATTTTTCAACTAATCATACAAGCATTAGATGCCGACTCCCACTACACCCATGAAATAATGTAACAATTCTGCTAGGAATTTTTATGAACTTGTGTATATGTGATGGTGGGAAGAAGATTATTTCAATTGATTTAATCTCAACCATTGTGTATGAAACTTATCACCCATTCAAGAACCTTGTTGTAATGAATGAATGGGAACATTCACCAATGAACTATAAATATTTTCCCTCTCCCCCTCTTAAGATCATTCGGAATCTACCGGTCATACTTAGGTTACCTATATAATTTCTACATTTTGTATTTTTTAATTCAATTATAATTCTATTTATAATGAAGTTCCATTCTTTGCTTCCCTAATTTTTTTTGTGTTTTCTCAACTCTATGAAATCCAAATGATCTAAATCTCCATAAACATAGAGAAATAACACATTTTGGGTGGTCCAAGGGGAATCACCAAGGTGTGAGTGAATTTTTATACTTTAATTCATCACTTTATTTTTTATGATTCTAGTATAATAGTGGAAGTAGAGTGTGGAGGAGGCAATGTTCTCTCTACATTCCATTAATGATGCTACACTCCTCTACTTTTTTCACTTCAATATCTCCCCCCATTCAGATCATACATAATAATAGTGGAGTAGTGTGATTTGAGTGGAATAATTGTATGTGATTTCTTCCAGGTGAGTGATTAAATTGGTTCATTCAATTAAGGAGTATGTTTACACATTCAAATAGGAGAGTATATGAAATTATTGGTCTGTTTAAGGGATACATGAGTAGATTGGTAGTTTTATTCTAAAATAAAATAGTTTAGGACACATTTATGAATGATAATGAGTATATTAATTGAGTTATAAGAATAATAATTAATGTAAATAATGATATAATCCACTATAATTCACCCTAGGGCCTCCTAAATTTCTTCGTAACCCCTTTGTCTATCTGAATTTTACATTTTTTTTAATTTCATAAAATAAAAAACTCAAAAAAAAACAACCCAATCATATCTGGATATTTTAAAACATTAAGAACAATATATATATATATATAAATGTTATAGGATATTAAAACTCCCAAACCATACTCCTTGAAAGACAACCATGGTTAGCCAATAGCATACATTATGAGGGTTTAAAAATTATGTTAGACCATGGTCTGTGACAACCAAATGGCCACACATTAGAAATATTTTTCTCTCATATTTGACCAATTTTAGGATTTCATTCATGAGGATTTATTAGGGTTTCCACCATAGTGTGAGATTTAGTTTACTATTGATATTTTAGGTAGAGATCCCATCAAATCTACCATAAAAGATGGATCATATAGATATTCAAGAGATAAAAATTCAACAAGAATATTTAGAGGTGAATATTTTATATGATCGAGTACACCCCCTTTATCACTCTAGTATTTTTCTCTAAGAAGGAGGGTGGATTTTGAGTTTTTCTATGTATTATTGAAAGTTAAACCAAGTGATAATCAATAATCAACAACCACTTCCCTGTGTTAATGATATATTTAACTAGCTCATATGGAATAAATAGTTCTCAAAAATAAACTTGAGAGCAAGATACCATCAGCTACATGTGAGACCATTTGATATAACTCATACCACATTTAGGTTTAGGTATGTACTATATTATATCCTTATGATTCCATTCTATTTGACCAGCTAACTTATAATGTTTCTGTTCCTAATAAATTTTGTCTAAGAATCATTATTTGGGTCTTTTTTGTCATGTTTAGGGATGATATTCTTATTTACTCATGATCGGAAGAGGCACACACTATGAATATATAGTTTTTTAGTATACTTAGATAGAACCAACAATATGATAATATATCAAAGTTTCAATTATAGATTATTGGGTTACACTTATTGGGTAATGTGATATCATTGGATAGAATATTAGTATACTCTGATAAGGTCAATACTATTATTTCTTGAGATAATACCGTGAATATTTTTGAGATCCATTGTTTTTTTGGAATTACCCAGTTACATCAATGTGTTATATAATACTTATCTTAATTGGAAGAATCGATGAAGACACTAAACAATAAGTAATTTTAGTTAACTTGGTTTGATTTTTGTAAGGGATATATTCAAGGATCTAAAGTTAGGTTGAAAACAACGCCAATATTTACCTTACCAAATAAGGGTAAAGATTACATGATATATTTTATGGGTTTGGGTGCATTTAATTTTAAACATTATAAGTCGAAGAAACCCATGTTAATTCATGATCTATCTTTAATAATCAAATACATGAAATTTAACAAATAATAAAAGACTAGTATCAAAGTATACAGACCCTCAATATTCATTAGAATGTTCTTGATGATTATCATATAGAATAAACCCAATTCTTCTTGTCTCTAAGGGATTAGAAATACCCTTGAATCCCAATTTATTACTATAGGATTCCCGTATACCTGAAGGGGTTCTAGTGCATTCATTGTAGAGTTATGAATAATGCTATAGGAGAAGATTGTTTCTTTAGAAATATTTTCATGAAATCGATGATGTGTTTTACATATAAATGAGAAAGGAAACTCTTTCCCTTTTATAGGCCTCCCCAATATTCCTACATAAATGAAGAATGTTTCATCCACATCAGGTCTCATCAAATACCACCCATGAAATATGTATCATTGATGTAACTATTAAATTCATTCAAAAAACAAAGTAAATCACTTCAATCCCTTCATAATATACTTGAAACCAAAGGAAACCATCTAGGAGGATCATGTAAATACAAGAATTCATGAATTATCATAAATAAATTCCTTAATTATACACTACAATGAGATCACATCATATTATATGACATAATTATTAGTATTATTATATCAATTACTACAGTCTATAGATATCTTTTAACATTACATACATTGATTTTATAAATTTACAAAAATATCACACTTGAAAAAATCCATAACAAATTAATTCAACTCTTTAAAACTCTTTTGGAATCTATGCAAAACACTTTTGTATATGATTTAGAAAAGCTATATACATTTTAGAGAAAAAAACTTTTCCAAAAATCAATCCTAACCCAAGGCCTACCTATGTGACCATGTGGGAATTTTTAACCTTAATAAATAATATAAAATCCATAATACATAGATAAAATCAAAGAGAGGCATCTAGATAAGAATCAATACTACTCAAGACACTAAAGGGTCTAGTGTGATCTCTATAAAAAATACTCATATTTATATAAATCATATGTATACTTATATAATCCATTTTACATGATATCGAGTGACCACTAGCCATGGAATGATATTCTCTAAAAAAGACAGATAAATTCAATGAATAAAACACATGTCATTCAACTAATAGATCAGTACATCACATATAACTCATTCAAGTTGTTTAACACATCATATATGACTCTACTAAAAAGTCACATTAATTTCCTTAGTCTAATAAAATCATGGGATACCTGTCATTACTTATCAAATAAGTGGATAAATCCAATCACGGTTTCACTACAACTGATGAAATGATCAACTACATACTCATACACCCCATGATTAGCTATATTTGTTTTGACTTGCTTAATAAAGTTATCAATGTATAATGGTTATCATTCAATATATGTAACGAACCTTAGGTAATGAGGATTTATAATTAAAATACAGTTCTATGTATATCGATGACTATATACATTCCATGAGATATACCTTGGCTGGATAATCCACACAATAAGTCTCTACTTATTACTTAATGAATCTATTTTTCATATCTTGTATACAATACTTTAAATGATTGAAAAATTCTATTCATTATTACCATAATATGCCATCATAATCTATTATAATTCTTGATGATAATTTATTATGGATAACTCAATGTCACACTTTGATGGGATATTATCATCCGAATATTTATTTATAGTAAACTCCATCACACATTAATGAATTATAAAACAATAATAATTTATTATAATATCATGATACATTATGAAACCATTAAATAAATATCATAATTTTAATATACCAAGAGACTCTACATGACCTTATTGCTTCTGTTATTCAAGTGGTTTCATTAATTTATTTGCTACATTGTCATCTATTTCTACCCAAAATATATTTACATAAACCCTATAAACAATCAATCAAATAATATGGTATTTATTAAGATTTTTTTGGTCCATTAGTGAGATTGAGGTTCCTTTCCCTAAGTGAAGACTCCAATGTTGTCATATAGAATCTCAATATCTCCCTTAATGATTTGAACCACCTCTATTTTAAAAAGAACTTACAAATCTAAAGAACTACTTTTTCAACATATGATGCTATGATATACTCCAATTCTATTATCGAGTCTATCATGGTGGCTTGTTTTGAACTATTTAAACTGATATCTCTACAATTTAGGAAAAATAAAAAACCAAATTGAAGCTTCATATAATCTCTTTTGGATTATAAAATAGCATATATGTAACCCTTGACATATTTTTCATCCTCCCATCAAAATACAAAGAACATATCATTAATCATTATCAAGTACCTGAGGATGTTCTTTATATAAATATTGTGACCCTCACCAGGATTAAATTTCTATCTATTTAGAATTCTAAGAGTATAGGTGACATCAGGTTGAGTACGCAACATGACATATATGATATATCGTATAGGAGAGACATATGGAATTCTATCCATCCTTTTTATCTATTTTGAAGAATATTGAATCTTCTTAAGATTTATGACATCTAAGATTGGAAAAGACCAATTGATGGAGTTTTCCATGATAAATAACATTATCACTTTACTAATTTAATTTTACTTACTGATTCTAAAAATCCTCTTATATCCATGTCCATAGAACTTCATACCTAGTATGTAGGTAAGTTCACCCAAGTCTTTCATTGAGAATAACTTTCCCTACCAAATATTCATATATTAAATTATCAAGATGTCATTTATGATAAATAGTATTTCATACGCATATAATATCAGAAATACTTCTATTTTTCCACAAGTCTAAATTTATATACAATAATCATCTATGAATTTGATGAAACTAAAGTCTTTTATTACTATATCAAGCTAGATATTCTAACACAATTAAGTATTATTCAATCCCAAAATGGACCATTGTATTTTTCATACCTTGGAAGTCTCATTTAAAAATTTAAAACCTCATTGATATATCATATATTTTTACACAACTAAATCACCTTTATAGAAAGTGTTTATTATATATATTTTATATATATCATAATCATAATTAGCTATCATGTAAAATTAAATATGAATGGGATTTATTATCTTAACAAGTGAAAAACATTTCTTCCTAGTAAATATCATAAATTTTTCATGTAAAATTTTCCCACTAGGCATGCTTTATAAGAAGACACTCAACCATATAGAATAGTTTTCTTTTAGAAAAACCACGTGTACCTTATGGGTATTACCCATTTAGGTTTATCCTTAATGTTCCAAACTTCGTTAGTATACACAGATTCCGTTTTTGGTTTCCATATCACTTAACAATTTATTGAAATCAAAACACTCAATTTTCTCTTAATAGATGGTAAGTTCATCATATATGAACATTACCTCATTATCATTAGATAAGATAAACCCATATAACATGATATCTTAATTAATTATACTACACAATCATGGTTATTGTGTATTTTGAGACAGTTCTTTTTCCACAACTCATTATTGAATCAACCTCACTTTCATCTCAAAAACATTTCATATCATTCAGTCTTGAACTTCACCAAGATTAACATTCCATCCAATGAATCCATGATTGATATATCCCTTTAAAAATAATGTATCAAATTGACAAATAAGAATCTTTTGTTATGTATGGTTATATAAATAATATCCCGTATTTTCATTAGGATAGCCAAAAAAACATGTTAGATTTAAAGAGATGTTTATCTGAGTCAAAAAATCCTACGAGTTATTTACATCCATAAATATTAATAAAGGAAATAACAGTATGTTTTATATATCATATCTCATATGGTTTAATTATGAATGATTTATCTATAATTTGGTTTAGTTTAAATGAAGAAGATTCCAAAGTATAACCACAAAATGGAATAGGAAGGTCATGTCGAGTCATCATCAACTAAACTATCTTTTAAAATTTACGATTCCACATTTCAGAAACACAATTAAATTATGGTATTCTAGGAGTAGTGATCTGTGAAACAATATTAAAATCCATTAAATGATCAATTAATTCATGGATCAATTATTCACCACCCTGATCTGATCAGTGGATCTTCATACTTCTTCCCAATTCATTTTCACCTTCATTATAAAACACTTAAAACATTTCAAATGTTTCATTGTTGTGCTTCAGCACAGACACATACCCAATCTAACTAAATTAATCATTAAAATAAATAATTTACCTAAAACTCACAATTTATTGAGTACTATTTGGTGTACATACATTATAATGTATGAGAGACAACAGTCTAATAGCCCTTTCACCTTTTCCACTAAAAAGGCTGTGTTTTTCTTTCCCAGTAGACCAGATTCACAATTATCAAATGATTCTGAATGAAAATGGTTAAAGAGTCTATTTTAATGGGGTTATTTATATAAATTTCAACTTTTTATTTCCATGGAGACAATTCCAAAGGTAGGTGGGATTAGAATCGATATTAACATTCTTATTCTGAATGTTATGATCAAAATTATCCATATCTAGAATGTCTGAAATATTGTTTTTCATATTCTATAAAACAAATAATTCACATATATATATATATAAACATTAATATTTATATTTAATGATAATCCCATCTTTTCAAAACAATATATATAAATCAAATTTTTTCTTATTGTAGGAACATAATAACAATTAAGTAATTCCACGAGTAATCCAATGGGTAAACATAGATCATAATTTCTTAATTTTAATGTAGAAACTCTTTCTCTATTACCAATATGATTATATACTTATACCTTTTTAAATTACCTCTTATATCTGAGTCTAGGATTATCTATAAAAATGGGTAATGAACACATGTTATCTAATACCCATTGGCCAGAGTTCGGGTAATTGATTTCTATAAAATTCACATTCAATGGATTTTAATTATTCTCCTGGAGAAAAATTTTAATCACTATATACCAATATCTAACTATTTTATTGTTCATACATATGAGGTATCTTTATAGGATTATCATGAAGTCAACTATAATATATAAAAAATAAATATACTTGAATGAGTATTATGTATTATGTCTTTTCATCAATGACTTTTCATAAATGATTGATAAACTCATACATAGTATAAATTTAGTGATTAATGATCCATATTTCACTATTTTATGATTCCACTATGATGTAAATCTCACCACCTATATATTAAGGTTGGCTATAATCCCAATCAAAATAGTTATGATTCTTTGACAGTTGAGTGAGAAACGCTTTTCTCAGATCTATAAAATGGGAAAACTCAATTCTATTCTTATGGTGTTGTAACTCTTAGTGTTTATAGAAAAGTCTCACCCAAAGGACATAGTGGTATTTGGTTTCCTAATTTTTAGGATTTTCCATTTCCACTATTCCTTACATAAGATAATCCATGGGAACAGTACTATGAAAAAATCTACCTAGTTGAATGATCGAGGTATTCACATGTGATGCTTTGGATGAAATTTCACACTTCATATTTTAAAGGATTTTTCCTTTTAAAAGTATCACCACAATAATATATATCACATATATATATTAAACTCATAACTATTTCATCTTATCAATACATAATATTATCTAGTTTTTACACCTTTTTGTTTTCATTATTCATACAATTTATTTTTAGAATCCCTATTCCATCTAGTAAATTATTGTGCTCACAACATATTAATGTGTAAATCTTTACAAAACCCATGATTTTGTATCATTAACCAAAAAATAGAATCAAATCATATACATACACATCTATATGCATCTAAAGTATATGGTACATGAACATTTTTGGTAAAGGTATATAGTTATATGATATTAAAAATATCCACATGAGTAATCATGGTATGATAGATATATAAATCCTCAATTTTTTAGAATACAGAATAAAAATCAAGTATTTTGAGTAATTTTACCCCTAGACCCTCTCCCTAGGGATACAATACTCAAGATATAATTAAATTTTTATATATCTAACACCCAATATTTAAAAACAATATTCAGAAAATATTCTCAAACTTATTTCTCAAAAAAAATGAGGTCAGGGTAGATGAAAAATTAAATCTTATGGAGTAGTAACTAGCATGAAATGTTGGGATATATATCCAAAAAAATATTTTTCCCATGAATAAGTCATACATAATATTAATATTTCTTAAAAAATCTAATATGAATGAAAATTAAAGGATCAAACTAATAAATAAATATTTTATTTATCTTCCAAAACATAAGAAAAAATATGGACTTTTCATATTTAATTTGGTCATGGAGAAACTCATTTTCTGATGCTTAAAAATTATAATTTATAAACAATTTAAAAATCATAATTAAAAATATAAAAACTATACTTTTTTAAAATATTTTTATTCATGTAATATTTTATGATTGACACAAAGTAATAAAATATAATTGATACTATAAATAGGTATTCTACTTGTTGATTATATTCTATGATATACCTAAAATCATACACAATGATTCATATGTCATAATATGATTGGATTAATCATATAACACATATTGTATATTTTGATTCTGAAGGATATCATAATTACTCGATGGGTCACTATTTATCAAAAACCATAGTTTCAATCACATATCAATATATCATATATCAGATGTTATGATGAGTAAAAAATCCATGGTCTCCAGTCATATCATACTTTAGGATGTGAGTTTATTATAAGATATGGTAGATAAAAACAAAGGAAATTAGACACACCATATTTAACAATATGATCATAGATGAATAATGATAAATATTTTTTTAAGAACATGTCAATTAAACACATTTGATCCTTAATGAACAAGGCCCTGATACCACTAATGGGGTTTTGGGGGATCATATACTGATCATTAGTAATTGGAAAAAACCAATGTAAAATCATGATCTATATCTAAGAATAAAATTTGAAAAATATAATAAAGAATAATGTACTTGTATGGTTGTAATAGTATTATCCATTATGATTCAAGTGTTCATGATAATGATCTTGAAGTATAAAACCAATGTTTCTTACCTCCAAGGTATTACACCAAACCTTGACTCAATGTTCATAATTGGGGTATTCTTGTATACCCAAAGGGTTGTTATCAGATTCTCTATGGAGTGATAAATGAATAAATGATAGAAGAGAGTTTCTTAAGATTTTTTATGAAACTTATGATCACTTTTACATACTGATGAGAGAAATAACTCCTTCTCTTTTATTGGCCTCCTCAATGCTCATCCTTAAATGATGAATACATCGACCATATATGGTTCCATTAAATTACACCCCTTAATTATATCCTATTTATTATAAAAAAAATCCATCATGATGGTGCTTTTGGGTTGATTGTGTTTGTTGAAAAGGTTTGAGGTTTTTGAAAAAGGAAGGTTATCCGAGAAGACATGGAAATAACTAATGCAGAACATAACTCACGGAGTGTGAATACTGAACTGATCACACGATGTGATCATGCACATAAATCATAGTTTTCGTTAGAACTCTTTATGGGTCACACAATGCATTGGATGATAACAACATTTTCAATTTCAGTATTTAATTTTGATCTCGAAATGTGATATTGAAAAACACCTGATTTTCTTTAAGAGTCATGATTTGATATCACACAAAGATAATGATTGTCATTGGATCTCATGATGGGAACTCACAAAACGCTCATGATTGTCTTTGGATATTGCAACAGGAACTCATGAAGAGATCATGATTTTATTTAGAGCTAACGCTCAAATCGTTTACAAATTGCGAATGTGGACCAGTGACTCACACAAAGTGCAAGCACAAATGCTGATTAGAGACTTGCTAAATGCATGAATATTAACTAGGGACCCATGAAAAGAAAATATGTAAATGAAGACCATGGAATCACAAAAAGTGTGAATAAGGACTAGGGACTCACACTATGATGTTAACAGAGCACGAATTTTGAAAGAGGAATCACACATGGATCTCTAAAAAAGCATGAGTAGATCTCACAATCGGATCTCACGGAGCACGTGATTCTGATGAGGTAGATGGTTTTCCACAATTTGTGGATGTAAGAAGCTAGTTTTGTGCCTATAAATACTCATAACCCATCCTGAATCATTGATGTTGTTATTCTTAAAATATTGATCTGAATCATCATCTGAGAAGGAGTCTCGCAAAGAGATCTTATGAAATAGATTCATAGAGAATTCTCATGAGGGAATATATATGATTGAAATCACAGAAATGTTTGTATTTATCTGAAAAAGGTATCACACAATGCATATTTGGACCAGGGTGTTATACTTGATCTGAATAGGGTCTCACACAATGAGGAATCACTCTAGTGGTTTGGGCTAGGGGACCCACAGAAGGGACCCACACTAGGGTGCCACACCAGGGACTCATACCATGATTTTGTGAAAGGTGTTATGTGACATGTTCTCTCACATGGGAATCACACTAGAATCTCATTAATGGAGATATATGCCTACATTTCTTTATGAATAGCTTCATTGTCACATCTAAATTCTGAAGGAGAATTAGTAGATAGAGGATATGCACCATTCTAGAATAACTTCATAAGGATATTATTCAATGCTACATTCATGGTAGTAATAGGAAGGCTTGAAATATCTTAAATATCTTTTGAAATAGGAGGTAATTTCTATGTCTACATTAAGGAGAAGTCAATTCTAGTTTTATGGAAAGTGTTACAGTTGCATCCATGGGTTTTCAGAGGTTTTAATGAGGAACCCAGAAAGGGCTTCAAAAAATCAAATACTTATAGTCGAGGATGCATTAATTATTGATAATGAAGGGACACATATGTTCATAAACTATGTGTGGATTATTTCTGGAGTAATGAGAAAAGGAAGAGGAAGAATGTAATCATTTCCATATGTGGTGATCTAGAGAAAGAGACAAAGGGATAGACCCTTGGGAAAGTATTAATATGGACCTAAACCTTGTAAAGTTAGTGAGCCTAGGAATAGAAGTGATCTATACCAAACCATGTAATTTGGAAGTGATCCTTAGTGGATTTGGTACATCAGAACATATCCTTTTTATGCTCCTTGGATGTATCCCAGTGAGGGTGAACCAAGTAAAATTTTCATGTCTCGTTCATGATTTAAATTATTTTGATACATTACTATGGGAAATATAGAGAAGAGTGTTTTTTTAATGATTAAACAAAATTAATAGGGAAAGTTTTTTTAATATTTCATACCCAAATTCACCCCCTCTCAGGATATTTTACCTAATAGGGATAACTGTTGCTATCCCAGGGAAATGTTAAAAGTCAGTAGTTCTCTCCTATTATAATAAATGGACGTTTTCAATGACAAAGTAACTATGATATTTGATGGAAAAAATTTCAATTATGGAATAACCAGATGAATCACTACATCCAATATTCAGTAATAGATGTATATACATCATCTATACATGGAATTTAGAACAATATAAATAGTGGTGGTTTATCATAATATGAATGAAGTGAATTAGATACAAATTACAAATAGATTAATTTTTTAGGGGGATATATATCTAATGCTATTTACAAAAGTGATATCGTGTATGTAATCAGATTATATGTGGGAATAGTTTCTAAATATTTATTAGGGTGACTCAAAAGTCAGATAAGCAAAGATGTAATTTCTATAAAACAAGTATGAGGATCTCAGAATGCAGCCTAATGAGTCTGTGGATGCATTCATTGATTGATAAAATGTTATTGAGGAAGAAAATGTGGATGATTTTATTTTATGTTTCTCCCCAAATCTATAATGAGGAAGTGAAAATTTCAAATGAAAACCTCCACTTTCATTCTTTTGATGTGGAAAGATTGGAAATCTTATAGTGAGGTTCCCTAAGAATTTTCCAAATGATTATAAAGATGATGTAAAAATCCCAAGGAAGAAGTCTTCAGTCTATGTGAATGGTAAGAACAATTTTAAGAAAAAATTATCTTAAAAAGAACATTCTTTTAAAAGAAGATGATGGTTTAGAAGAATCTGAGGCTGAAGAGTTTGAGGAATGCAATGACGATGAAGAATATGCTATGGTGGAACTTGTTGATAGCTCCAAAAAAAGGGAAGAAAGTGATAGTGATGATGAATAAGTGGAAGTAAGAGTTGATATGAAGGCTGAATTAAAATTTTCACATGAGAAAATAGATTTTTGGACAACCAAAATGAAGAAAGACAACAAATTGGTTCATGATTTTCAACTTTTATGAACCAATAAGAAGAAGAGAAGTTTGATTTGAATAAAGAAGTTGAGAAACTAATGTCTTTATTGCTATATAGCTTAGAAAATATTAGTGAGTACAAGATCAAAATAAATGAATAGAAAATTGAAATCAATATTTGGACTAGCATAGGAAAATATTAAATCAAATGCATCAAATATTGGTATTGAAACCTTTAAACAACATATGTTATTTGTTTCAGGTGGTTGATGTTCTTGGATCAAGATGAATTATAGTTTCTAAATAAAGAATCATCAAATTAGTAAATTTCTTAACTAAATATGTAATGGATGTTGAATATAATATTCTAGAATCCGAGCATGAGTATTGTGCCTCTATGTACATCCGTGCATGCCAATATTATATCATACCCTAATTTTCCTTGTTATAACATATTACAAAAATTGTAAATGATGAAATAGACACAATGGAATCCCTTATTCTCCATCCTTCAGTTTTGAACAACATTCCACTGAAGACCCCAGTAGAATAATTACAGTCACTTCCATCCTGTTATGGATGTGCAAGGATGTCAGAGTCCAAAAGATTATTGTATTGTGAAAGAATGGAATTGATAGTGTTTTTACCATGAACATTCCAACAATTTTTCATAGAAAATAAATTTTACCATTGAAGGAAGACAAAAAATAAAATGCACATGCGACAAACATGGGATTGAAATAAGAACACAATTGAGTGGATCAAAGGCAAGGTAGAAATACTATTTTATTTTTTGTCTATCATAAAAACTCATTTGTTCTCTAAAATATTTATTTTTTTAGGTGATATTTGAATGTTATTGTTCAATTATGGTCTTTGTATTCTCTACGGTGCATGTTATCAGCATGTGAAGGGAAGTGAAAGATCATGGGAAACTCTTTATTTTTGAAAATAAGGATACAATGGAAAAAAGGTAAATGTAGAATTCAGATTTCCAGGGAAGCAGAAAAAGGAGTGTCAAGAAAGAAAAATTATTGATTCAAATGATAAAAATGGTATGAGGATTGATCATAAATACATGTAGTAATTGTTTAGGTTAGACCACAAGATCCTACTCCGAGGTTGAAGATTTATTTGGGTAAGAATCAGAATCAAAAGATTCATAAAACCCAATAAAGAACAAGTAGAACATTATTGCCACACAAGAATGCATCCCACATCATATGTTGTTGCTATGGAAAAAATGGGTCACTAAAAAAATTTATGTTTCATAGCTAAAAGTCATGAAATGGAGCAAGACCAAAAAAAGAATACATATAGAGCTTAATATTATAGGTCATCATTTGATGGTCACTATGTCATGTTTGGAAAATTAAGTGACATGGAATGATACTGCTCATCAAAAATACCGAGAAATGTGATAAAGTATAATAAATGTGGTCATTATCATCAATTAAATGATTCATCAAATGTGATGAAAATGAATAATTAGTTTTTATCATTTGAAGATGATGCTCATCCATCATACTTCAAGGAAGATCATTATTATCAATCTATGTTGGGTATGAAGTAAAAAACATAGAACAAAAAGGTGATAATTGAACATGAAGTGGTTGTATATATTGATTTTAAACAATCATATTAGACTAGAATATGGATCATTGATAGTTGTTGCACGTATCATATCATAGGAAATACGGATCTCATGAGTGGAATCAGGAATGACAAGGAAGGTATCATAATATTTGGTAGTGATGAAGGCCTGGAGATTATTGTAGTTGGAAAATCAATGTTTTGTGGAAGAGACATGAGATGTACTAATGTCTTAGTTGCTGAAGGTATTAGTCAAAACCTTCTTATTGTTATTCAACTATGTGATTCAGAACATGCCATAATATTTTCACAGAAATTATGTTTCATTAAGGAAAAAGACGATGCATTTTCATTATTGGGAAAGCATTCCAAAGGGAATCTCCATCTTGTAAGTGGAGAAGAAGATAAGTGATTTTTGTACAAGGAAGAATAAAACATGTTATGGAGTAAACAACTTGTTTTTGAGAATAACATCATTAGAATATCTAGTGAATTATGTTGCTTCTTGAGACCTCCCTATATTATCACATGACCATACTCTTACATGCGATGCTTTTCAACAAGGGAAGATCATTCTAAATACATATAAGGAAAAAGAGAAAAGGTCAAAAAAATTATTGAGTTGGTTAATATTGATGTGTGTGGACCTATTTCACTATGAGATATTTATGGGAGGAGATATTATGTTCTCTTCATTAAACATTTTAGTAGAATGGCATGGGTGTCAACCATCACCCCCAAATATGAGGTGTTCAATTATATTAAAACATATCAATGATAATTTGAGATAATGTTAGGTCATAAAATATAAAATATAAAAATAAATAATGAAACATAGTTCAAGAATTTCAAATTAGAGTATTTTATCTAGAGACATGGGATGAGGCACCAAGTTTCAATAGTTAGAACTCCATAGAAAAATAGAGTAGTTGAGAGAAGAAATCAAATTATCAATAACATGGATATAAAAATACTCATAGAGAAAGAAATTATTGGTAATTTTTGGAAATAAGCTCTGATGAAGTCAGTCTACACATCAAATAAAGATTTATTATATCCAAAAGATAAGAGGAATCTATATGAGTTATGGTATGGAAAGAATCAAACGTTGAAGTACTTTATGTCATTGAATGTAAATGTTTCATTATCAATAAAGAGAAACAAAAGATTTTTTATCTTATGTATATGAAGGGATATTTCTTGGATAATCAATAAAATCCAAGAATATAAATTCTTCAAAAAACAACTGGGAATGTTTCTTGAAAAAATGATACATCTATTGTAGAGAATGATACGAATATTCAGAAAATACATGATCAGTCTCATGAGGGTAGTTATGAAGAGATAAGAATATTTTAGGATGTTATATTTCTAGAGTATAATTAAAAAAATATTAATATGATTAAATGTATTTTCACAACCCAATATCTGCAAATATATTTATGAGAATTGATGAAATTGATATACAGAACATAATCCATGATTAGGCAGTGTCGGTTCATATAAAGAGGATAAAGAGTCTACAAAAATTTTTTCTTATCAATGGTAGAGCCTAAATGTTTTGATGAATTAGTTGGATATGAGAATTGGGTTTAGGCTATGAATTAAGAGATTAAAAATTTGATAATAATCTAACATGGGAGATTTTTTAAGGACAATTGATAAGAATGTCATAGGGACTAAATGAGCCTTTCAAAACAAGGTTAATGAAGATATCATAGTGATTAGAAACAAATCACTAATAGTGTGAAAAGTGTAATCCCAAATAGAGGGTATTAATGTTGATGAAACATTTTCACTTTTTTCAAGGCTAGAGACAATCAGATTATTCTTGGCCATTGCAATGCAAAGTAGGTTCAATGTTTTCCAGATGGATGTGAAGTTATCTCTTTTGAATGGGGAATTGGAAGAATACGTTTATATTGATAATTCAGATGGTTTTATCATTCATGAAGATGGTAAAAGTGCTTTTTTGGCTGAAGAAGGATCCATATGGGTTGTGGAAATCCCCAAGAACATGGCATTCAAGACTATATCAGTTTTTTAAGAAGTTTAGTTTTCAGTGTGGTGGAGTTGATTATATTTTATATGTAAATAATGAGTGTTATAAATGTATGATGGTCCTGGTATATATTGAAAACATAATATTTGGTGGATCAGATGAAACATAATGAAACCAGTTCATGGAATTCATGAAAAGAAAATTTGAAATGTTAATGATTGGTGAGTTAATGTTTTTCCTTAGATTATATGTCACACAAGGAAAGAAAGGAAAATTCATTTCTCAATATTAAAATAACTGGGAGTGTTTGATAAGATTTGGAATAAAAAATTCTAAGGATATGATGACTCCGGTGGCTACCCAAATGAAACTATCATGGGATGATGAAGACAATGCGGTTAATATAACGAAATATAGGAAAATCATTGGCAGTCTGCGGTACATGATAGTAACAAGACATGATGTTGTTTTTCAACATGATAAGAAAATGGTATAAAATCAATCCCAAGTAAATAACCTTTCTTGAAGTTAAAATAATACTTAAATATATCAAGGAAATGGTGGATTTCAGTTTTCTGTAAAATGAAAAATAACAGCATGATTTATTGCGCTACACATATACATATTGGCTCGAGTCAGCAGATGACAGAAAATTAACGTTAGTTGGTGCATTCTATATTGGAATATTGTGTATTTATTAACTAAGCAAGAAACATGATTTCATTTCATTGATAAATATAGAATCTAAATACATTGTGGCCATTGAAGAATGCACACAATTATTGTGGATGACACAAAAACTTGATGATATGGGATTTTAAGTGACGTCTCTGATTGAAATCCATTGCGATAATTCAAGTGCTATAAATCACATAAAAATATAGTCCATAACTCAAGGAAAAAGAACATTGAAATCAAGTATCATTTTATCAAAGAGAAGGTTGAGTTAGGGATTGTGATGTTGGAGTGTGTTCCATTAGAACTATAGGTTGTAGACATTCTAACAAATACCTTACCCAAAGGATAATTTGAACGTCATCATATGGCTCTTGGAGTTTAGTCAAATACTCATACTAAAAAAGTGTAGATTTGGGACCCCTTCTCCCCAATGTATGATTTCTTTTTCCCTGTTATGTTGGTATGTGTTATTTAACCTATTGTAGATCATAATGAAGTAACCTTATAATTTCATTGATCAAGGGAGATAAATTGTGTTTATAAAAGGGAGAAAATGTATTAATGAAGACCTAGGGATAATATGATAGAGTTAACATCAAATTAGGGGGATATTTAAATCTGATGATGCTAAAGATGACCGATAAAAAGTTATATATAATGATAGATAATGTTCTTGATGAAAGAAGATGAGTGGTTTTTGGAATGAAATGAAGTGATTCATTGATGAACTTTGCAAGATAATTTTTTTTGTCACACCAAGCATAGATCATGTGGGATTAGAGTATGTTTTTAGTAAATCTATGATCACTATCAGAGTCATAAGAAGTTAATTTTTGGAAGATTATGGTAGAAGGTTTAATTTGGTATCAAATTGTGAAGAGTTGTCAACAAACCCAAAGGGGGGCATTGTTAGGAAAAAATACCTCATGATGTTTCTTTTGGGTTGATTGTGTTTGTTGAAAAGGATCGAGGTTGTTGACAAAGGTTTGTTGACAAAGAAGGCATGAAAAGTGTTAATTATGAACTAAACTCATAGAGTGATAATGATGAACTAATATCATGATGTGATCACATGCAACACCCACTGTTGTATTTGGAACTTGTGATCTGTCATGAAAATCCTTGGAAGACAATAACACTGATTGTCGTAATATTGAATTTTGATCTCATGATGGGATATTTCAAAACACATGATTGTATTCAATTATTGTATTAGAACCTTTCACAATGATTATGGTGGTTGTTGGATATCATGATGGGAGATAATGCAATGCTCACGATTATCTTGGATCTCATGATGGTAATTCATTTAAAGCTCATGATTGTCCTGGGATTTCATGTTCGAATCTTGTGAAAAATAAAAAAATTCCAACCAGGGACTCACTAAAAGAACCAGCATGAATGCTTACCAGAGACTCAAAAAAAGTGAATATATGGACCAAGAAATCCTTCAAATCATGAATGAAAATAAAGACCATGGACTCACACAAAGATAAAATATGAACCAGGAACTCATACTAGGAGTTGTTTGAGCAAGAATGTTGAAAAAGGACTCACTCATGTATCTTTCACAAATTGTGAGTAGATCTCACACCCAGATGTCACAGAACACGTGATGCTAATGATTTGGTTAGATTGAATGATTTTTGGAGTAATTTGTGAAGTTAAGGTGGTGGTTTTATTCCTAAAACACCCCTAAACCATACATAAAAATTGATGAGGTTATAATTAAATAATTTATGTGAAGAATTATCCCAGAAGGAGTCTTAGAGAGAGAACTCGTGAAAGAGATTCATAGAGTGGTATCATGAAGGAGTAGATGTGATTGACATCGTGTAAGTGTTGTTGTTGATCGTAAAAATGTCTTGTGAAAAGGGGAATCACCCCAGTGTGTTTCTCTTTATTTGAATAGGATCACATGAAAAGACGGCTCACTCCAAAGGTTTTTTCCAGGGGACTCGTGGAAGGGACTCGATCTAGGGTCTCATGCCAGGGTTTCATGCTAAGGACTCGCACCAGGATCTCATGCAAGGGGTTATGTTCTAGGATCTCATAGAGGGGTATCACACTATAATCTTACATAGAGAGATATGATCCTAAATTTCCCTATGAATAGTATCATTTTCACATATGGATTCTAAAGGACAATTAAAAGACAAAGAATCTTCACCATTTGAAAATACTTACATAAGGAGCTTATTCACTGCTACATTCAAGGAAATGACTGGATGACTTGGTATATCATTATGATCTTAACAAATTATAGGTAATTAATTTGTGTAATATTAAGAGAAGGGTATTGTAATTTTTTAGAAATTGGAATTCTTGCATCTAGGTGTTTTCATAGAAGTGAAGGAGAAACCTAGAAAGAGATTGAATGAGGCATATACTAATATTTGAGGATTCATTAATTAATAGTAATGAAGGTACATAAATGTCTATAAAATATGAGTGGAGACTTTCTAGATCAGTAGAAAAAGGAATAGAAAGAAGGTGATCCTTTTCACCAGTAGTGATCGAGAGAAAGAGATAAAGGGTGTGACCCTTGGGAAAGAAATGAGATGACCCTAAACCATGTAAAGGAACCAGTCTAGGGAATAGAAGTGATCTATCTCAAACATTTTCATTTGGATGTGAGCCTTAGTGTATTTGGTATATCGACACATCAACATTTTATGATCCTTGGACATAACTCAGTGAGGGTGAACCATGTAATTTTTTTTGTCTCATGCATGATTTCAATTCTGTTCATACATTTCCTTGGGAAAGTGATAGAAGAGTGCTTTGTTTAATGATGAGGAAAGATCTGAAGGTGATGTTGTTTTAATCTATCATAACATGATTTACCCCTCTAAAAGTATTTAATCTAATTGGGATAACACTATTGTTTTTGAAATTTAACAAATTCAAGGAAAATGTGGAAAATTTTCAATCTATCCCCAATGAATTAGAAAATTAAGGAAACCATGATAAATAATTTTCTAAATTCATAAAACAATTATCATAAATTCATTACCCAACCATACAACTTGATGAGACCAAAACCTAAGATATTATATAAGTATTACTGAACTTATGTCATTCACTATGACTTAGTGATATAATTTAATATGATATTCATTGATTTTTTTTCATATCCAATAGTATTTTGATGCATATAGATTAGAGATTGGAGAGGTTCTAATTTTGGATAGTTGCGTTATCACTTATGGGTGTAGGTTTTTGAGGACACTTAATCCGAAGTACTTGGCACATGATCTTGAGTTGAAAGTAGTGGTGTATTCTATAAGGTGTTTTTGATACCATCTTTTGGGTGAAGTTTAATTGTACATACTGATCATAAGAGTTTAAGATATATTTTATCATAATGTGAATCAAACCTTTGGAAATAAATATGGGTGAAGTAGCTATAACCTTTTGATTTTGGGTTGGAATATACCCTAATAAAGGGGAAATTAACTATTAATGCATTGAGTAAGAATAGTTAGGATCAGGCTATGTAGGAATAATATAGTGAGAGGAAGATGATGTGAATATTTGTTGATACATGTCTTATTGTCAAGGAGTATTAGGGATAAGAAACATTTACAACATTGACTATTAATTCCTCACTCTTGAGGAGGGTTATTAGATTCAGACTACCTAGTGATAAGGGACATTATATATAGAAGGAAACCACTACCATAATTATCTCTTAATATTGATGAGATAATTATGTATGAGGTCATGTTATAGTCTCTATGTGAATGAATAAGGAAACCACAAGCCCCAATTTGGAGGATTCACCTATGTTTGACTATGAAGTACCACAATATTAAAAAATAGCACTATTGGACCAAGATAAAGAAGGTAATAGTTGGTTTTGTTACAAGTTTCTCTACCTAGTAGTAGGAGAAGTTCAATCACCAACAAATCCTTGGTTTTCTCTAGTTAATACCGATTTTTGACTGGAAATATGATTATTTGACCACAAATTTTATGATGGGGTTTCAAAATATTCCATGAGACAACTATCTATTTTGGGTTTTCATGTACATGTTGAATATAGTTACTGATTTTATACCAATTTGAGAGAAATTATCCATCGATGAGTTGGGTAATCTCTATGTACATGAGACATAATGACTTATTGGAGTGCCTTAGGGAATAAGTTTCCTATAGGATTCTCATTTTATATCATTCTTCTGGAAATTGTTACAGAAGGTTTGTGACATGAAACTTCTTTTAAGAACTTTTTTCCTGCATAGATTGATGGGTTGTATGAGTGTACAATCCAGATATCAGATGACATACTATAATTTTTTTTCCTATATTTCAAGGTCATACAGTTTCCTAAAATTTAAATATTTTTCCTATAAAAATAGTTATCCAAAATCATTTTGGATTCAACCTTTTGGGGCCTTATATGGTCGGCTGTAAAACCTTTTGGAATGAGCAGTTAAATTTAGAAGGAATTTTAAATTTTTGATCCAAAATAGGGGTCATTTTTGGAATCAGGATTCAAACAATAATTTTGAGAGTTAGAGAATCCTAACAATGATTTTTTGGATATTAATAAAGTTCTAAGAGGGGTCTCAGATACATTGGTGAGCATTGGGATCCTTAGGATGAAATTTGTATTTATGGAAAATGGGTTTTCCTATACCACCCCATTAACTCACAATTAGGGGAAAATATGATGAGAATCATGGGAAACCCTACATGGTGGTTATTTCTCTGGGGTTGATGCATACTACTTCTGAATAGTTATATAAAACTATGTGATGAAAATATGATGAGAATCATGGGAAACCCTACATGGTGGTTATTTCGTTGGGGTTCATGCTAGGGAGGTTCAAAGGGGATATATCCCATATCCCCCTACATAATGTTTTACTTAGAGAGTAATTTTATTGATATACTTCTAAAATTATTATAGGTGAGTACCTAGTTTATATTTCTATATTACTCCTTAACTTTACATCCACTAATTTTTTTTATTATTTTATCTTGGGATTTAGTGATGATTTTTAACATAGCATGGTGGAACTCATATAATATGATGATGATTTTTATTTATATGGATAATATATGTCTCATAAGGATGATCACACACATTTTTTAATCATTAAGTTTGATTTATATCATGATATAATTTATTATGGAACTTTTGATGAAATTGGAAGAAATTATCTATTGACCAGATGTTGAATGTTAGTACCTTTTCTGAATATAACATCAGGGGAACTCCATGGATCTTCTTAGTGTAGTTGGTTACAGTTTGGATGTAATGTGATGGCTGAGTGATTTTTTAAGAAATTATACATATTTTAATTGAATTGAATAATTTATTATAAATTACCATAATTTATTAGTTGAATGTGATGGATTGAGATATAATCTCAGAGGATGATATGAATCATGTAATGGTTGAGAAATAATGTATGGTATTTCTTAAGCAGAAATTAATTCAAATGAGGTAGGGGTTCCCTCAAAAAATGCATTTGTTATATTAATTTTATTTATTTTCATGTTGTATGAAGTCTCACCACATGGGATATTGAACTTGAATTTAAAATGGATTGTATGATAAAACCCATGTAAAATGAACAATGTGGAAAGGGCTATGATGGACCCTTGAACACTGTCTTGATGCATCGAATATTGATGGTAGATATATCAAATAAAAATTCCTATTACATTACATATGATTCCTATATGGGTATAAATGAGATGAGTGAGACATAGTGGACCTCATCGTATATTTCCTTTTCCACTCATGGTAGGGGAGAGTGACATATTGGAACAAGTGGAAAATGGACATGTCATATGAAACCTTGATATTCCTTATGGACTTTGGGATAGTTTATTAGGAAGTGGCCCATGTTTCCCCCCATTAGTATGTGATTAATCAAGTGGGTATACACTAGGTAGAATTTATTTATAGGTTGGGAATGAGAGGGATGATCTTGGATGACTTGAAAAGCGAGATATGGTTCGTGCCATCCCATTAGAGTGATGCTAGTATGAAATTTAATATGAGTCAAATGAGTTTATGATATGATTATAGTAATTATGAGGAATTTCATACCTCTATGTTTCAGGATTAGTCCCAATGTTTAAGAATGAGACAGATGATCCCATACAAAGTGTTCAAGCTGTGACAAGGTGAAGGAGACCTTGATGCATTCCCTATATTTATGATGACTCTATGGATTTAGGTGACTCAAACATTACATAAACAAATATTATACCTTATTAAGTGAATATTCATTATATACCATTATGATCCACACTATAATAATAAAGTTTTAGTGTCTTTAAAAAAATTTAAATATAAAAAACTAGTATATAAAAGTACTAAATCATCTCCTGTTAATTTCTTCATAACTTTAACCTTTTAGGCATATCATATTTAAAAAAATATTCATATCTTATGGGAAAGGAAAAAAATAAAGGTTGAAAATAGATGGTCAGTAAGGGTAAACAAGGGAGAAATCAATGATCATATATGTATAACATGGTAATAAGGGTTTGAGAACATGAGATCAGAATTTTAAAGTCATACCCAAAAATTCATATATCATAATCATGAGCCATTTCCAAAATCTCAGTAGTTCATAAGACATAAATCATAATATAATCAATGAAAATGAGAAATTAGAGCATATCATTGGCATAATATCATGTCATAAATGAATAGAATAATCATAATCATAGAAATATTTTATTAATGCTACCCAAAAATACATTCTTCACATGTCAGGCTTGGGATACACACTTTTTTACATGAATTAGGAATGGGATAACCTCCCATGAACCGTATTTTTGGGATTGTGATAACCTCCCATGTACCCTCATTTTTTGAATGGGATACCCTGACTAGAAAACATTGGTATCATAAAATATTAGTATTTACCCAATGCATTAGAGGGATATAACATACCCAAATGACACATATTCATAATCCATTCATGTTCATTCCATAAGATCATGAAAACAATTATCAATTCATTATAGATTATCCCATGGAAAATAAAATAGGTTTCATCAATATCTCATCACCATAATCATAAACCATCCAAATAATGAATACAGATGGTTCCATAAAATTGTATCCCCACTGAAACATATGTAACATCAAAGGATGTTATCATATATGAAAAATTCCTTTAAATTATCATGGAAATATTTTTGTGGAAATATTCTTTTCATTTTAAAATCACTTTAAAATTGAAAATTTAAAAAATATAAAGGAAAATATTTTATTTTAAAATAACTATGAAAATTGTAGAGGAAGATTAAAAAAGATTATTCACAATGAAAATAAAATTTATTCATGAAATATATATTAAACAATGATTCTATTTACACCATTGGTAAAAAGCACATTGTTTGAAAAATGAAAAGAATGTTAATTTTAGATTTCTTTTATAGAAATTATAACATTTTTAAAATTTTATTTTATTTGTCACTATAGAATATTAAAAATATTCTTGGAAACATTTAAAATAAATTATGGACATGGAAGAAAAATATTTTCAACTGAAGAGAAAAAAATACATGGTTTTACTTAAATAAATTCTTTCAATATTTTGAGAACTTAATGTCTCAACCTTGTACATGGAATAAGGTATGAATAGTATTTTTACATTAAATTATCATTTTCTTGGTTTTTTGTATGTTAACAGAGTGTTTTTGGATTATTGGTGGTAGAAGGAGGCCACTGACTAGCATGTGAAGGGTATCAACTAGCTGTTGCAGGTTGGAAGAATACCTTCAATACTACAAGTTCCATTGGATAGCCAGCGGATTTCCTCTAGCTAGTCGGTGGAGGAAGTGTAACTAAAGGCTTACGGTATGCACCCACTGGTATTTTTTGTTCACCACAAACCAACCAATGGACTATAAGATCACTGATAGAGGTTTAACGAATTTCTAGTGATTCTCCTAGCTATGTAGATCAATGGGGACTAATATGTACTTTTTGTATAAAATTTTACTTATCTCATCTAATTCAACCCCATAAACCAAATTTTTTTTCATTTATTTATAGCCTCCATGGTGATGATTTTTTCTATATTCACCTTTTATTTGAGGATCTTTATATGAGTTGAAGGCTTGGTTCACCATTGGGTGTAATCCAATAATAGATATTCCTTACAATATCTTTATTCTCTTCATCTCCATGAATTTTATTCCTTATAAGACTATATCTCTAGAACTATTATAGACATAGATAATTAATTTTGTTTCCATTAGATCTAGGTTCTTAAGGATCCAATCTCTTCCTCTCCCATCATTGTTCTTGAATGAAATGACGTATCTTCATTCTTGAGGAAGTTGTCTCTATCCTATGGTCTATAAATTTTCATTCCTTATGTTCTTATGAAGATCCATTTCTTTTGATTTATAAAATTTAATTTTTTTTGAAAATTGATTTTTTGAATTGATCATGATGGAAATAGAATGTTTTTTCAAAATGGATTTTATTTGAAAACTATATTTTATGCACATGATGTGTTTGGTAGAATTATTCAAATATGGGGTTGAAATGTAAATGGATTTTCAATCATGGAAGTAGTTTGGAATCACTATAAGAAATATTTTATGAAATTTTGGAATGGATTTCACGAAACAAAATGATGATATATAGCACATTCAGAGATCTTGGTGTACAAGAAAAACTAAATATATATAAACCTTATTAGAGTAATCTTTCACTAAGGTAAGTTATTGAGATTCCTTTTTTTATAGGTTATCCTTACCAAGGGACCAAGGTTTTATGAGTTTATGATTCTATTATACTGTAGAGTGTTTTTTTCATTCCTTATTTGTGTACAACCTTAGGTTATTGATTTCCCTTTTTTGATTTGGGGATACATTATATGGTTGTTTATTTTATATGATTATTTCCACACTTTATATGGATATAGATGCTTTAAATATATTTTAGTCATATTCTTATGCCTCATTGATGTTTTTTATATCCCGTTGCTTGGTTTATTTGAATATGGAATGTTTTTGAAAGGAAAACCAGAGGATAATTTAAGATGGTAAATCTATTTGTTTTGGAAATGTTTTAGAATTATGTTTTATATAATAAATAATAGATGTATATGGATAGAAATTATATAGGTATTTTGTGGGTATCCTACTAAGCTTTAGTGATCATACCCTAATGTTTTCTTTGGGTGGTTAAGGAATTGGTTTTACTAGAGATAGGTAATGGGAAAGGAATCATATAGAGGAAAACTCTCCTAGATATCATTTCCTATCCATGGGTAGGGATGGTGGTGAAATATTACTATGAGGAGATATACCCAAGGGTTGTTTATTTATCTATGTGTTTGGTCTTTCAGTTTTTTCCATCTTGTACTTTTTATCTAGTTGTTATATATTACCTTTATTGTTCGGTTATTTTTAAATATGTTGTTTTTATGGATATCTACTATCTTACACTGATTTTATATTTTTTATCATATTTATGTTGAAGGTGAAATCATTCCCATGTTTATTCTAATGATGTAAAGGTTCTTGTCTTCAGCCTATAATAACCAAGAATGAACTTTGAGCCTTGTGGTAATCCAAGCTGGGTAACATTATTGGTTGACTCAGGTTGGTATGCTACAAGTTTGTCTCCAAGGAGATAGTTATCAAGCCTACACTCATTATTTTGTATCACACTCTTATGTTTAGGATTTATTGATAGACTCATGGTTGGACTGTTCTAACTCAAGAATTAATATGGGAGTGTTCCTGGAGAGATCACTTTCATAAAAAACCATGAGTTACCAGGGGAACTCCGGTGTTGTACTATGTTCTTGATTATGATCCTATAATTTTTTGATTTGGTTCTGTAAATTTATTTTATGATAAAGGAATAAAATTATATTCTAAATGGTTTCCATTTTATTTTATTGAAAGAATACATCTCCTTCAAGAAGAACATATCCAAATATGAGAGAGGAAAAAACATAGAATTCCCCATAAAAAATGTTCCAGATAACTCACCATTGGGGGAAACTATAGTGTAAAAAATCTATTCCACAATCCAAGTCTTTAAGTTTTTACCATAATAAAAGGTGGATCATTGTTCTAAATTAACTAAACAGCATTTCTCGATCTTCCATGATGACAAGGGGCCACAGGAATCATAAAAATGGATCGAGAGGATTGAGAAGAAATTATACTTACTAAAACTCTGGAAGAATATATATTTATTATAAATAATTCTATATCTGAGGGTCTAGGAAGTAATTAGTGGGAATATATCCTACAAACCTTGTTTCAAGAAATATCCCCTAGGCCACTTTAAATATGGCCTTCAATCAATAGTTTTGTCTCAAAATTTTGTGAGTGGTGAAGACTAGGGAATTTTTTCACTTAGAGAAGGGAGATCATTCTATAATGGATTATGTTACTCAATTTTATAAGTTATTTCACCTATCTATAGATTTTTTTTTCAATAATTACCTCAAGGTATGGCGGTTTGAGAAGGGTTAGAAGCATGCTATTCTGTCAATACTGATTATTATGTGCTTACACCCCTTCTTGGAGGTTAAAAGCAAGGAAGCTATGGTTTATGAAGATATATCTATTAATAAAATATTATTTTAATCATTAGTGATAGTATAATGTATCCATAATTTATATTCTAGCTAGAAGAGGAAGTGGGGTCACTAGTTTCGTGGTGGAATAAGGACTGTGTAAAAGATTTCAAGGTCGGGATGTTTGGAATGTTACTGGTGTGGGAGAAAGGGACAGATCAATCATGATTGTAACATAACACCCAACATATATCCCGTTGGTGAAAAATATGGTCATCTTCAACATTTCTGTGAGATATCATCTAATGGTTGTAGTGATGTATCCACATTCAACAAGGTCACCCAATTATATTTGATTTGGACAAAGGGTTAAGATCTCCAACTCATGCCAAGATTGATGCTCCAACTATGGGGAAAGGTTAGAATGAAGTTTTATATCTGTATTCTATTTAGTGTAAATTATATGATTCATTTCTAGGAATGACTAATAAGAGAGGTATTGTGTTTATTTAATCTTCTATGGTTATGGAATTATTTGAAACTACTAGAACTCATTCCTTTATATCGTACAAGCTTATCGGTGTATTGGTATTTTGTAGATACCCGAAGCTAGACGTACAAGGACATTACATTACTTTTGCGGAATACTTATTACATAACAAAAACACACACACAAGGACCGTAATAGTTTAGTGTCTTTGGAAACTCGGAATGTAATCTTCTAATCATGGTGAAAGATCTTCAACATCTCCCATAAAGATCTTCCTTTTTTTACCTAAAACCTTTCTTTATATCCTGGGGAAAAGAAAACATAAAAGGGTGAGCTCAAATGCTCAGTAAGGGTAAACAAAAGAAATATCAATCAAATCATATTCATAAGAACATAACATTTTGGAAATATTAACCTGTAAAAGAGAGAATAATTTCATAACATGGGATAAATCAAACTAGTGAAATGAAATCCCAATAATCATAACATAAAACATGAAACTTTGTGGCATACACACATAATCATAGAAAATCATTTCTTGTTAGTCAAGACTCATTTCCAAGACTATCTTAGTGGAAAAAGTCCCATTCTGAACCGAGTCACCCTCGTTTCAGTCCTGTTTCACTGAACCGGTATAACCTATCATTCCAGCCATGTCTATCTCATGAGATATAAAATCTTTACCCAATGCATTGGAGGGAGATATAGGTCCCACCCATCTCATAATGATACCATTCTTATGTGTGCCACAAAATCATAAATCATACATCATTGCATAACCCATGTAATACAAATGGGAATCTTAAACATCATGACATCATAAAACAATTCATATAAGATAAAGGAATTCATAAAAATAATTCCATCACAAAATAATCAAATCACTGTAATAATAGGGATAAAAATAGAACCCTTTTTTATCTTATATGGAAAATAATTTTGATAAAACGCTTGAACTCCATTCTTGAGGAAAATATCCTTTCTTCTTCAAAAACATTTTTCCTTTCTTAAAATGTCAAAAAAATTTAAAATAAAAGAAGTTGATTAAAAATAAACTTGAAAACTTGTAAAGGAAGATTCTTGGAAATAATGTTTTAAAAATCCATTCATGCCGTATAAGTTAAAAAAACATTCTTCTCGTACTTTTGTCGGAAAAGTAAAAAAGTACCTTTTAGGGTAAATAAAAGAAAGATTCCTTCCATACCATGGGGTAAAAGTCAAAATGGGTAAAAAGGACTTTAAACATACATGAATACACTTTTATAAAACATGGACATGGATGATAGCAATAACCCCATTAAATACTTACGAATAAGCAATCTCGGATAAAAATGAGATTTGCACAATTATCCCTTAACTTAGTTCCTATTTGCTTCGTAAGTGTCCGAACCTCCTGTATAATAATCTAAATAATTTCATTTACTTATTACAGAATCATATTCATTGTTATGATATCATATATGGTTCACTTATGACTTTATATTACCCGTTCTTTTGTAAATTCCATGTTAAAGAGTGTTTTGGGTATAATTGTTTCATTTATCGTAGGTGTTTGGACTTGTTGTTCTTGACATTATTATTAATTATATCATGATTTACTTACTTCCAGAATATAAAATTTGATTTATATATCATATATATTCAGTATATATATATATATAATAGATAGATAAATGAAATGAAACACACCGTTCATGGAGACGGTAGTCCGTACGTACGCATGAACGCTGTTTTCCTTTCCTTATTTTCTTGAATGGAAGTAAGTAGATGACATATATATATACATAAATCCATTAGATTTACCATGTCATATATTTCATTATTATTGCTTATATATACTTTATAATCATTCTAAAATGGTTAACATGGAGAATGAATCTCATCGCGTCGTGGAGACGGTAGTCCGTACGTACGCACGAGAAATGATATCATTTCCATAATTATTGAATTGAATTGGAGTGGATGATATGATATATCAGAATCATTATGATGTTATAAAAACTATGTATAGTTATTCTTTACACCATAATACCCATCCATGTAAGGTGTTGGTGGAAAAACAGATTACACCACGGCGTGGAGACGGTATTCAGTACGTACACAGGCGCAGTGATTTCGTTTTCCGTAGGATGGATAGATGGTGAATTAGGATTGTTTCATACTTATAATAACATATCATTATATGAGTGATACTGATGTTATTACTTCATAATTAAACAACCTAAGAAGAAGAAGTGGAAGAAGAAATAAAGGTGAAAGAATTGGTAACGGAAATTACCTCTTCTTTGAAGCCCCTCTTTGAGACCTCCTCTTAGGGCACTAAAATTGGTCTTTGAGGAAGTCCAGAACCTCTAGGATGTTTCTAGGGAAGTGGAGAAGAGATTTTGGCAGGGGTTGGCTGAGCTTGAAGGCTCAATGTTGTGTGAGGAAGAGAGGGAGGAGGTGTCCTTTTATAAGGGAGGAGAGGGGCACCTTTGGAATAACTAAAAATATTATTTTATTATAAAGTCAAGTTCTGTTTTAAATAGCTCCAAATTGATTTCTTTCGAGGATAAGGTGGGGATGGGTCGAAAGCCTCTCATCCAATATAATTTAGACAAGTTTAGGTTCCTATTTTAACCTTATCATTTAGATTTAACATTAAGTTAAATAATTTTACTTTTACCGTGTCTTCTTGTGTTCTTATACTATAAGGTTAATAAACTTACTATAAGAAGCCAAACGAACCCCAAATTGTTTATTATTAATATATATAACCTTATATAAGTCATTTGGCCGAACCTTAGATTTTTAGCAATAAAATAACAATTAATAATATAATATTTGTTTTAAAAACTATTTTATGTCAATTTTGAAACTATTTAGTAATTGATTTTTGTGAAAATCCTAACAGAATGATAAGTTCGAAAAAAGTTAATTAAATAAATACTAACATGTCATATTAATCTATAAAATTAATGTAATTCATAAAAAGTCTCAAATTATATTTATTTGAGTATTTATAACATCAATTATGTCAATATTTCATTAATAAGATAATTACTGCATCATCGTTGTGTCATAAATAAATTAAATTATTTAATGTCTAAAAATTACAAATAAAATACCATTATGTAGGAAATCGTTTTAGCTTTTAATTAATATTTATAGTCGAATTTATCTTATGTATAACCCTATATTAAAAATGTTTTATTAAATAAACTTCGATTTTAACTCTTTTAACTCTTCTTTGAATTAAATAATAATAAATGTCCTAATCTAATCCAAGTGGGCCTAAATGGTCATATTTTATTCCTAAGATTGTTTTTGGTCAAATTAAACTTATCCAATAGAATTAGTACATGTGTTAGGGTAATAATAATATCATTTTTACCCTTAATTACCCTATTTACTTTTAACCGTGGTAAATAAAAGTAAAAAGTTACTATTCATCAAAAATTATTTTCGTCTCATTGAACCACATTTTACTTACTGACATCAACCGTGTCTCTCGGATTTTTGAAATTCCACTCACAGAAGCGGTAAAATTATGTTTTATAAAAAATTCAGTTTTTTTAACTACCACTTAGTGGTTTCACTATTCATCAAAAATTGAAAGTTTTCAGAAAAATACCAAAAATTAGGCCTAAGATATATTTGATATTTTGAACTCAAAAATGATTTCTATTTTACCAAATTAAAAACATATCAGTTGCATTAATTAATTTAAAAATTAATTCCCATCGTCAAAACAAAAGGCGTGTTTTTAAGAGATAATAACTATCAAAAGATTGACACTTGTTTATAACTGGTTTAAATGTGAAATTACATCGAATGACCAACATTGTATTAAATTGTAAAAATATATTCTAAATATACTTTAAAACCAATCAAATTAATAATTTATCACTATTAATTATTTTGATTAAAAAAGTTGTTTTTAATTAAAATTTAGTAATTTTCACTATTCATCAAAATATGAAAGTTATCTGAAAATCACCAAAATTTCACCCTAAGCTAATTTCGATATTCCGAATCCAAAAATGAATTCCATTTTGAAAAATAAAATTTAAAAAATTTCAAAAAGTGGTTATTACTATTCATAACGGCTAGTTTAAAAAATATTTTAATAGCATATTGTTGTTTTGTGAAACTCGTTATTGCGTACTACACATGCTATCGAGGAAGGTCACGATTGCGTGTAATTCAAGGCAAGTCAAGGATGCATGTTGTGCAAGATCCTTTTGGTGTAGCGTACAACACAAGACATTAGTGAAATTAAAAAGAATATTTTTCATAAAATCTCGGGGTGTTATATTCTACCCCCCTTAAAATGAATTTCGCCCTCGAAATTCGTCAGGGTTATAAATGGTTTACTACTCGAAAGTTTCTTTAATAGAAACTCACATCGTAAAAAGGAATAACAAAACCAATCTTTAAAAACAAAAGTATGAAACGTAATTATTACCCAAATAAACTAATCACTGGGTTTCTACATAGGTGAAAATATGGATATGGAAGAAAAATCTAACCATCATGTTCTGATGGAGAGTGGTAGAGAACATGTCTATGGAAAAGCCAACAATCACAAATCCATAAATTTGTGACGATCTAAGGTACCATCTGATTAATCAGATATAAGAGCACTTGGACAACATTTTTGGTTTTCAAGATCGTTTCCCAAAAGTTGAAGAATTTGAATTAGAATAAATACTTACTTTATTTTGGTACAATCTCACTGTTGTTCGTGCCTTGAACAATTTCCACTTCATCTCTTAAATAAATGAAGTTGAATTTGTTATTCGTGAAGTGTTAGCAGATCATGTGATAGAATGACGGGTCATTCCATCTGTCTCAAACAAAAGGTTAGCAAAAGTTATTAAATATACATAAGTCATTCTATAGTGAGATTAATCATATATGGTTCCTAAAATGGACTTATACTTAATATATCATACTGATTAATATAATAAAACTATTTTCTACTAAACAGGGACTTCCTGTAGGCCAGTGGTAGGTGTTAAAGGTCAGTCGCACTTCGGTTGTGGGTTCGATTCCCACAGCCTTGTCCGACGCGATGGGTTGTCGCCCGTCCTGCAGGTTGTTCTTTTTCTAAAACTATATTACTATCACATCCCATCAATAATATTGAAAAAAAACTTTTATCCTTAAACAATACTAACTTATGTCCAACATAATCCATTACAATCTTTAGGCTTATCCATAATACTTCAGTCCACTCTCATAATATAGTGAAAACGATTACCAGAGAATTAATACCATCTTTGATCCCCATACATCATAAGATATGTCTTGTTGGTCAAATTCCAAGCATTCAAAGGCCTTAATAATGTATTCTCTTGAATACCCATTGAACCATAGTGAAAACTTGAATGCAGTTAAAAGTTAACACTTTTCACATACCAAAATCCTCAATATTCAATATACTCAAACCATGACATCACATAGTCCTTATATCAATCATGAGCTCATGAATACTATCAAACATATTAGATTCTCTTTATCCTTTCATTATGTGCATATCATCTACTTTCCAAAAATATTTCAATCACTTTTCATGGTTACCGATGTCATATTCTTATAGAAAACCACAATGGACCAATACATAGATATTCCAATATACCATAAAAGTACCTCAATAACATTATTCTTGAATACCAATACATAAACAATTTAAACCATCATCTTCAATGATTGTCCTGGAATAAGTCCTTCCTTAATTATAAGTAACTTTTTAGGTCAGGGCATTGAGTTGGGTAATGCCCATGTTCTCCACAAATAAGACATTGAACTCCATAATAGTCTGTCACTCTATGACCCTTTTCTCCACACAGATAACATCTGTCCCTCCATTTGAGGTATTCCTCAAGGTTCTTCTTCTCTTCTTTAGAAATCTCAATCTTTCTTTCTTTATGCTCCTCAACATGCGATCATGCATAAAAGTCTATATTCCTCTTATTTGATGAATTAGGCATACCACTAAATTTCACCTTGTTAATCATATATCGCGATGACTGATTTGGCATAATCACAATATCTTTCTCTCTAGGAATTACGCAATTTTGTTGCTCATAGTCACCAATTTGTCCATTGGATTCAATGCTAACTGAATTCTTTCTGGTTCCCTCCATTGACTAAAACACAAAAAGAATTCTGTGAGAGGCAAAAATCATACAAGGAAAATAACATAATCAAGGGGGAGTATCCTCAATATCTAACATCTTAGGTTAAATTCTATGATCGTTACCATAGTTCTAGGACTGTATCCTATACGTATACTTATCCTTAGGTACATCTCTAGACATACCTTAGAAATATCTCTAGGGATCTCACTAACGTTTTCGCATCCTAGTTTCAAAGGTTGACTAAACCTTTCCTCTGATACCAACTGTAGAGACCCGAAGATAGACGTACAAGGAAATTACATTACTTTTGCAGAATACTTATTACATAACAAAAACACACACACAAGGACCGTAATAGTTTAGTGTCTTTAGAAACTCGGAATGTAATCTTCAAATCACGGTGAAAGATCTTCAACATCTCCCATAAAGATCTTCCTTTTTTTTACCTAAAACCTTTATTTATATCCTGGGGAAAAGAAAACATAAAAGGGTGAGCTCAAATTCTCAGTAAGGGTAAACAAAAGAAATATCAATCAAATCATATTCATAAGAACATAACATTTTAGAAATCTTAACCTGCAAAAGAGAGCATAATTTCATAACATGGGATAAATCATAGTAGTGAAATGAAATCCCAATAATCATAACTTAAAACAAGAAACTTTGTGGCATACACACAAAATCATAGAAAATCATTTCTTGTTAGTCAAGACTCATTACCAAGACTATCTTAGTGGATAAAGTCCCATTCTGAACCGAGTCACCCTCGTTTCAGTCCTGTTTCACTGAACCGGTATAACCTACCATTCCAGCCATGTCTATCTCATGAGATATAAAATCTTTACCCACTTCATTGGAGGGAGATATAGGTCCCACCCATCTCATAATGATACCATTCTTATGTGTTCCACAAAATCATAAATAAAACATCATTGCATAACCCATGTAATACAAATGGGAATCTTAAACATCATGAAATCATAAAACAATTCATATAAGATAAAGGAATTCATAAAAATAATTCCATCACAACATAATAAAATCAATGTAATAATAGGGATAAAAACAGAACCCTTTCTTATCTTATATGGAAAATAAGTTTGATAAAACACTTGAACTCCATTCTTGAGGAAAATATCCTTTCTTCTTCAAAAACATTTTTCCTTTCTTAAAATGTAAAACTATTTTAAAATAAAAGAAGTTGATTAAAAATAAACTTGAAAACTTGTAAATGAAGATTCTTGGAAATAATGTTTTAAAAATCCATTCATGCCGTATAAGTTAAAAAATCATTCTTCTCGTACTTTTGTTGGAAAAGTCAAAAAGTACCTTTTAGGGTAAATAAAAGAAAGATTCCTTCCATACCATGGGGTAAAAGTCAAAATGGGTAAAAAGGACTTTAAACATACATGAATACACTTTTATAAAACATGGACATGGATGATAGCAATAACCCCATTAAATACTTACGAATAAGAAATCTCGGATAAAAATGAGATTTGCACAATTATCCCTTACCTTAGGTCCGATTTGCTTCATAAGTGTCCGAACCTCCTGTATAATAATTTAAATAATGTCATTTACTTATTACAGAATCATATTCATTGTTATGATATCATATATGGTTCAGTTATGACTTTATATTACCCGTTCTTTTGTAAATTCCATGTTAAAGAGTGTTTTGGGTAAAATTGTTTCATTTATCATAGGTGTTTGGACTTGTTGTTCTTGGGATTATTATTAATTATATCATGATTTACTTACTTCCAGAATATAAAATTTGATTTATATATCATATATATTGTAACACCCCAAGAATTCATAATGTGTTATTTCTTCAAAATAATTCAATAACTTGCACTAAACGCAACACCGAGTTCAATTGCACCATGACTTACCAAAAAGCCATTCAAAAGAGGTTATGAATAGTATTAACTAAATTTTAAACTTTATATAATCCTTATAATTTTCCCATATTATGAGTATCTTAGACATATTGCAAGAACAAATTCATTTTCAGTATTGCACTTTTATCAACTTTTAATAGTGAACCCTTTTTAAATACAATATTTTAAACTTTTTGACTAAATGGGGACATCAAAAATTTAAAATGAAACATCCCAAGCTTCCACGGTATGCTTTCTTTGAATAATACAGTAGCGTGTGTTGTACGCAACCTTGAGTTTTAACACACACCACAACCAATCAAACTAGCCGTTATGAATATTAATACCTAATTTTTGAAATTATATATATTTTATATTTCAAAATGGACTTCATTTTTGGATTCGTAATATCTAATTTAGCCTAAGGTGAAATTTTGGTACTTTTCGGATAACTTTCATATTTTGATGAATAGTGAAAATTACTAAATTTTAATTAAAAACAACTTTTTTAATCAAAATAATTAATAGTGATAAATTATGAATTTGAGTGGTTTTAAATTATATTTAGAATATATTTTTACCATTTAATATAATGTTGGTAATTGGACATAATTTTACAATTAAACCGAACATAAACAAATGTCAATCTTTTGATAGTTATTATCTCTTAAAAACACGCTTTTTGTTTTGACAGCGGGAATTAATTTTAAATTAATTTCTTCCACTTCTGTGTTTTGAATTTAGATAAATGGATTCCATATTTGGAATCAGTATGTCCAAATTGTGTAAATAGGTAACTTTTATTTTTAGACATTTTGAATAATTACCGTGGTAAATATTTTATTTACCATGGTTAAGGGTAAATCTGGTAAATAAGGGTTACAAAATAATATTATAATAATACTAAATTACCCTAAAACATGTCCTAGCATTATTGGTTGATACATGTTCGACCATAGGCATCTTTGGGTCGATTTGGGGACCCCATGGTGCCACTTGTAGGTGATAGGGACACTTTATTTTAATTAAGTTAAAATGAATACAAAAATGACACAAGCATATATCTTTTAGAAAAACAATTATCACATAGGGTTATATATGTTGTATTTTAGACTATAAATATTAATTAGAAATATAAAAAGATTTCCTACATAATGATATTTTATTTATATTTTTTAGACATTAAATAATTTATTTTATTTATGACACAATGATGATGCAGTAATTACTAAAATAGTGAAAAATTAAATTAATTGATATTATAAATAACCAAATAAATATAATATGAAACTTTTAATGAATTAAAATAATTTAATAGGATACTATGATATATTAGGATTGATTTAATTGACTTTGTTCGAAGTAATCAATCTGTTATTAGTTTCACAAAAATCAACTATTGAATAGTGTCAAAATTGACATAAAAGAGTTCTTAAAACAAATATTATATTATTAATTGATATTAAAATCCTAAAAATCTAAGGTTCGGCCAAGAGACTTATATCATGATAGGTTCATCATTAATGGACCACTTGGGGGTCTCTTGGATGTATGTAGTAAGTTTATTAACCATATTATATAAAAATACAAAGAGACATTGTAAAAGTGAAACTAATTAACTTAGAGTTAATACTTAAAGATAAGGTTAATATAAGTACCCAAACCTGTCTAAATTCTATTGGTTGAGTTGTTTTCGACCCATCCCCACCTTAAACTTTGAATAATAAACTTTTGATCCATTAGAAAACGAATATGAATTTATTATAAATTAATATTTCTAGCTTTTCCAAAGGTTCCCCTCACCCCTCTTATAAAAGGGCACTCCTCCTTCTCGTTTCTTCACACCTTCAATGCCTTTTGGATCGGCCAAACTCTTCCCAAATACTCTCCCAAATTCCCTCACTACAACCTAGGGGCCTTAGTTTGATCATAAATCCAACCTAAGGATCCCTTTTTATCAAATCAAAAGGAAGAACCCGAAGAAGAGGTAATGATTTCACCACCCTTTTCTAAGTTCATTTCTTCTTCCACTTCTTCTTCCTTTGTTGTTACCATTCTAAAATAATAAATCCAGTATAATATATATACTGTGATGTTTTTATAAATATGGTACAACCATATTCAGTATTCTATCCACCCTTTGAATAACATGTCACCATACGTGCGTACGTACGGCTTACCGTCTCCACGTCGTGGTGTAATTGTTATTCAATATAATAGTATTTGGATGGGTATAATAATGATGTGTAACTCATGTAAATAATAAATATAACATGTTAAGGATTCTGTATATATGATATACCATCCATTTATATATTATTTTAATATCAAAAGAATGATATTGTCACTCGTGCGTACGTATGGACTACCGTCTCCACGAACGCGATGAGATTCATTCTCCATCGTATCCATTCAAGTATAATTATCATTTGATGATTTAAAAAATGATGTTTAAGGACTTGATATCATTCTGGATATGAATAATATAAAACCTATCCTTTACAAACATGTCTTACGTAACAAAACATATAAAAGAAAACAAGTAAGTTAACACCTGAAACAACGATAATACTAAGATATTATTATCAAATCAATATTAAAAGATCATATATGATATCATATTAATGTATATGATTATTGTATAATTTAATAACAATTATTTCACCATTATACAGGAGGTTAACCTACCCCAACCAAGGAAAAGTACAAGGTAAGGGTTATTTCACAATCTCTTCATTATCCGACGTTATTTATACGTAATAATCTACTGGGATCTCTTTATCATCCACATCCATGTTTCTTAAAAATATAATTCAAAACATTTTTACTATTTACTAGAATATGAGTTAAAGTCATTTATACCCTTTTTGACTTTTATAAGTGGTTTATAAAGGAATCTTTCGGTCGTTTTCAAAACAAGGTCCTTTTTAACCTTTTCGACAGAATTAAGGTAAGAATGTTTTTATTAACATATACGGCGGGTGCGGCTATTTTCCACCATTATAAAATCTTCAAAGCTTCCCTTACAAGCTTATAAGAATATTTTCAAAGAAAATGTTTTATTTTATATGGATATTAAATGATTTCAAATTAAAAGGAGATATTTCTTTAAAAAGAATATTGATTTAATCTATGTCAACATCCTTTGATGGATTTTAAGATTATTTGAAGTTGATTTATTATGATACAAAACATCTATATTGTATTGAAAATTTTGTGATATGTTTTACTGTGGATGTGCTATTTTTATTCCATTCATAGTTTATGGTGAAATTATTTACATTTCGCATGCTAGTTTTAATAAGAATGTTTATGTTATGTTTAAACCTTTTCATATGGGAATGCATTGGACTTAGAAAGTGACGGGTGGAGCCCGCTATAGCTCCTCGATGCATCGGTAGGTCTCATGAGACAAACTAGTGTCTTGGCACAAGGCCTTGACAAAATCTTATTTGTAGTCTTGGCACGAGGCCTTGACTATGTGGTTATGATAGTCTGGCATTATGCATTCCAACATTATGAAAGTGGTTATTGATTTTTGCATGTGATTATTCGATTAGTAGAATATCCATTGAATAAGTAAATGACATTATTTCATTTTATTTATGCCGTACCATGTTGAAAGTTCATGTTTGAAAGGCTTTTGTTTTAGTTATACATTGCCTTAAATGTTTATTCTTAATTATGAGAGTTTCCGCTATATTGTTATCCTTACTGGGCATTTGAGCTCACCCCTTTTCTATGTTTTATTTTTCCCAGGAAGTGAAGAAGTAAATTATGAATGACCTGCAGGGATATTATGTGGGGATATGAGTGTGGATTATGGAGACATTATGTTGTTGTAGTAGTTTTTCATTTTATGATGTAATGTAAAACTTATGAATATATCTAGTGTTTCCAAGGCTACTAAACCAATCGGTCTTTCTAGATTTGATCTTTCTTGTGATCATGCCAATGTTATGTAATAATGCACCGACTCTGGGTAACTAGGGTCGGGGTGTTACAGTTGGTATCAGAGGATGTTTAGTACAAACCTTGGTAAATAGATTTAGATAAACTCTAATTAGAGCACATAGACCTAAGATGAACTTTGAGGATTAGTATAGAAGAACTTCCTAGAATTTTGGTATTGTAGAGATTTTTTGAGTTTTCCGAGCAATACATCTCTGTATGGATACGAGCAGGTAGAGGCGGCTCTGGCACAGATGTACCTAGGGGTAAAACCCGAAAACACCGCTTTGAGCTAGACTCGAACGGGAACTGGTGCACGACAACGAGCCTTGCTGCACTCTTGGTTACGACACTCCCGGGGGATATGCTTAGGATAATTCTCATTTTCTTTACAAACCATTATGAAGGGTTTATGAGTATATACATCCTCAAAGGAGACATTTTTATGATTATGGATTATATCCATAAATAGTTCAATTTATGTTAAGTGTTTTATAAGTATGGGATTATGTATTTTGATTCATAAACTGATCTAGTGTATGCCATTGTTTAGAAATGGCGCCCAGTAGAAGGAATGAGAACTCTAGCATTGCACATGATACAAAGAGAAAGAAGGATCAAATATTTTATGGTCTTAAGCCAGAATTTACAAGAGAAATAGTCTCGCATGTATTATCATCATATGAAGAAATAATATCATGTGTTGATAAGATAAGTAAAGAGTTTACTGAGTCCTATGGCTTTGAAGGGAAGAAAGAGAAGAAAAGGATGGAAGAGAGAAAGATGGATAAAGGGAATAGGGAAAAGAAGAATTTTCCCATATGTGGTAACTATGGAAAGAAACACCCTGGAACTTGCCTGAAAGGAATGGGAGTTTGTTATAAGTGTGGAGGAAAAGGGCACAAAGTACGTGACTGAAAGGGTAAGAAAATGGTTTTAAATGTACAATGCTTCATTTGCAAGGAGTTTGGACACTACGCGAACCTATGTCCCAGTCATCAGACTATGCCATAAATGATGTTATTGGATAATAATCAAGTTATGATACTACCAAAGATGAAGAGGAATGATTAGAGTTCTTATGTTGATTATGTCAATTGAGTGTAGTATCAACAATGTACTTGTTATAATAATTATGAAGTATATAAGGATTTTACTGCAGTACTATTTCATTAAGGACTTGAGATTGTGTGGAACAAATAAAAGTGACTCAATAGCAGGATAAATTTTTGGAAAATATATGGTTGAGAGAATGATAAACCATAATATAGTTCTGATACCGAGGTAGTGATTTTCGAATAATACATGATTATTTTGGAAAAATTATATTGGATATTCTTGACTACCTTGGAACTGATTAATGATTTGTATATTCCATCATTGTTGGGGTTTAAAACATTTTTGGATTGATGAAGTATATCCAGCATTCTATATGGAATAAGGGAGAATGAATGTAATCAATAAGGAATATGGTAATTCAGGATGTTTCAGTGTATTAAAAGAATACATGATGAAGGTATTCATATTCTATTACGGGGTAAAAAGGATCTACATTATGTTTACCTTCCTTATAAATGTTGGACTGTGAGTTTGGACAGATGTATTTTGGATAGTTCTAGTTTGGATTATTTTGGATTGCCATAAAAGGACAACCCGGAGGTCGGGCGGCAACCCGTCGCGTCCGGCAAGGCTGTGAGACTTGAACCCACAACCGAAGGGCGACAAGGTTGTATCACCTACCACTGGCCCACGAGATGTCCTGGATTAAATAATGTAGTTTTTTTTAAAAGATCTGGTAGATGAATTATAAATTCATTTATTTTGGAACCCTGTATGAATAGTATAAATAGAAAAAAAATTACATTCTATTATCTTTTAGAGTGAAAGATGAGTTTGTGGTAGAAATTTATTAATGGATAAAACTCTAATTATAAAGTAAGTATATCTACTTATGATCTTAGTCAATCTCATAAATAAATTCCTCAACATTAATAAAAGGAACTTAGAACAAAAATGTTGTCCTTGATGGTACCTTAAATCATCACTAATTTATGGATTTGGGATTTTTTGGCCTTTTCATAGCCATGTTCTCTACCACTCTCCATCAGATAATTGATGGTTAGATTTCTCTTCCATATCCATATTTTCCTACATGGAACCCTAGTATGTTTTATTTTCGGTAATCTTCATACTTTCCACTCTTTGTTTTAAATAGAGGCCTCATTAATTCATTTTTCGATGTGGGATTTCAACAAATATATTTTGAAACGTCAAAAATGTGTTATCCCCATACCCTATGTGTTGTTGAACCGATGGTATTTCAAATCATCATAGATTGATGAGTTTAAGGACCTCAATTTTATACTTGTTTGTGATTGATGACCTCAATCACTACCTATAAATATTTACGTTTTTCCTCCAATTATATGTCTCTAATTTCCACCAATGTTCTCCTAATCGAGATCATAATTTGGTGGTGACCCTTTGATTTCTCTTTTCCTCATATTAAGACTAAATTTTAGTAACCCAATTTCCGATGTGGGTTTTCCCACAAATATATTTTCTACTTTCAACCTTTTATTTTCGAAAAACAATTTCAAATTGCTAGGACACAATTTATTGAAGGAGGGGAGAATGTAACACCCCAAGAATTCATAATGTGTTATTTCTTCAAAATAATTTAATAACTTGCACTAAACGCAACACCGAGTTCAATTGCACCATGACTTACCAAAAAGACATTCAAAAGAGGTTATGAATAGTATTAACTAAATTTTAAACTTTATATAATCCTTATAATTTTTCTATATTATGAGTATCTTAGACATATTGCAAGAACAAATTCATTTTCAGTATTGCACTTTTATCAACTTTTAATAGTGAACCCTTTTTAAATACAATATTTTAAACTTTTTGACTAAATGGGGACATCAAAAATTTAAAATGAAACATCCCAAGCTTCCACGGTACGCTTTCTTTGACTAATACAGTAGCGTGTGTTGTACGCAACCTTGAGTTTTAACACACACCACAACCAATCAAACTAGCCGTTATGAATAGTAATACCTAATTTTTGAAATTATATATATTTTATATTTCAAAATGGACTTCATTTTTGGATTCGGAATATCTAATTTAGCCTAAGGTGAAATTTTGGTACTTTTCGGATAACTTTCATATTTTGATGAATAGTGAAAATTACTAAATTTTAATTAAAAACAGCTTTTTTAATCAAAATAATTAATAGTGATAAATTAAGAATTTGAGTGGTTTTAAATTATATTTAGAATATATTTTTACCATTTAATATAATTTTGGTCATTGGACATAATTTTACAATTAAACCGAACATAAACAAGTGTCACTCTTTTGATAGTTATTATCTCTTAAAAACACGCTTTTTGTTTTGACAGCGGGAATTAATTTTAAATTAATTTCTTCCACTTATGTGTTTTGAATTTAGAAAAATGGATTCCATATTTGGAATCAGTATGTACAAATTGTGTAAATAGGTAAATTTTATTTTTATACATTTTGAATAATTACTGTGGTAAATATTTTATTTACCATGGTTAAGGGTAAATCTGGTAAATAAGGGTCAAAAAATAATATTATAATAATACTAAATTACCCTAAAACGTGTACTAGCATTATTGGTTGATACATGTTCGACCATAGGCATCTTTGGGTCGATTTGGGGACCCCATGGTGCCACTTGTAGGTGATAGGGACACTTTATTTTAATTAAGTTAAAATGAATACAAAAATGACACAAGCATATATCTTTTAGAAAAACAATTATTACATAGAGTTATATATGTTGGATTTTAGATTATAAATATTAATTAGAAATACAAAAAGATTTCCTACATAATTATATTTTATTTATAATTTTTAGACATTAAATAAGTTATTTTATTTATGACACAATGATGATGAAGTAATTACTAAAATAGTGAAAAATTAAATTAATTGATATTATAAATACCCAAATAAATATAATATGAAACTTTTAATGAATTAAACTAATTTTCTAGGATAATATGATATATTAGGATTGATTTAATTGACTTTGTTTGAAGTAATCAATCTGTTATGAGTTTCACAAAAATCAACTATTGAATAGTGTCAAAATTGACATAAAAGAGTTCTTAAAACAAATATTATATTATTAATTGATATTAAATTCCTAAAAATCTAAGGTTCGGCCAAGAGACTTATATAATGATATTTTCATAATTAATGGACCACTTGGGGGTCTCTTGGATGTATGTAGTAAGTTTATTAACCATATTATATAAAAATACAAAGAGACATTGTAAAAGTGAAACTAATTAACTTAGAGTTAATACTTAACGATAAGGTTAATATAAGTACCCAAACCTGTCTAAATTCTATTGGTTGAGTTGTTTTCGACCCGTCAACACCTTAACCTTGGAATAATCAACTTTGGATCCATTAGAAACCGAATATTAATTTATTATAAATTAATATTTCTAGCTTTTCCAAAGGTTCCCCTCACCCCTCTTATAAAAGGGCACTCCTCCTTCTCATTTCTTCACACCTTCAAAGCCTTTTGGTTCGGCCAAAATCTTCCCAAATACTCTCCCAACTTCCCTCACTACAACCTAGGGGCCTTAGTTTGATCAGAAAGCCAACCTAAGGATCCCTTTTGATCAAATCAAAAGGAAGAACCCGAAGAAGACGTAATGATTTCACCACCCTTTTCTAAGTTCATTTCTTCTTCCACTTCTTCTTCATTTGTTGTTACCATTCTAAAATAATAAACCCAGTATCATATATATACTGTGATGTTATTATAAATATGGTACAACCATATTCAGTATTCTATCCACCCTTTGAATAACATGTCACCATACGTGCGTACGTACGGCTTACCGTCTCCACGTCGTGGTGTAATTGTTATTCAATATAATATTATTTGGATGGGTATAATAATGATGTGAAACTCATGTAAATAATAAATATAACATGTTAAGGATTCTGTATATATGATATACCATCCATTTATATATTATTTTAATATCAAAAGAATGATATTGTCGCTCGTGCGTACGTACGGACTACCGTCTCCACGAACACGATGAGATTCATTCTCCATCGTATCCATTCAAGTATAATTATCATTTTATGATTTAAAAAATGATGTTTAAGGACTTGATATCATTCTGGATATGAATAATATAAAACCTATCCTTTAAAAACATGTCTTACGTAACAAAACATATAAAATAAAACAAGTAAGTTAACACCTGAAACAACGATAATACTAAGATATTATTATCAAATCAATATTAAAAGATCATATATGATATCATATTAATGTATATGATTATTGTATAATTTAATAACAATTATTTCACCATTATACAGGAGGTTAACCTACCCCAACCAAGGAAAAGTACAAGGTAAGGGTTATTTCACAATCTCTTCATTATCCGAGGTTGTTTATACGTAATAATCTACTGGGATCTCTTTATCATCCACATACATGTTTCTTAAAAATGTATTTCAAAACATTTTTACTATTTACTAGAATATGATTTAAATTCATTTATACCCTTTTGACTTTTATAAGTGGTTTATAAAGGAATATTTCCGTCGTTTTCAAAACAAGGTCCTTTTTAACCTTTTCGACAGAATTAAGGTAAGAATGTTTTTTTTAACATATACGGCGGGTGCGGCTATTTTCCGCCATTATAAAATATTCAAAGCTTCCCTTACAAGCTTATAAGAATATTTTCAAAGAAAATGTTTTATTTTATATGGATCTTAAATGATTTCAAATTAAAATGAGATATTTCTTTAAAAAGAATATTGATTTCATCTATGTCAACATCCTTTGATGGATTTTAAGATTATTTGAAGTTGGTTTATTATGATAAAAAACTTATATATTGTATTGAAGGTTTTGTGATATGTTTGACTGTGGATGTGCTATTTTTATACCATTCATAGTTTATGGTGAAATTATTTACATTTCGTATGCTAGTTTTAATACGAATGTTTATGTTATGTTTAAACCTTTTCATATGGGAATGCATTGGACTTAGTAAGAGACGGGTGGAGCCCGCTATAGCTCCTCGATGCATCAGTAGGTATCATGAGACAAACTAGTGTCTTGGCATAAGGCCTTGAAAAAATATTATTTGTAGTCTTGGCACGAGGCCTTGACTATGTGGTTATGATAGTCTGGCATTATGCATTCCAACATTATGAAAGTGGTTATTGATTTTTGCATGTGATTATTCAATTAGTAGAATATCCATGTGAATAAGTAAATGGAATTATTTCATTTTATTTATGCTGTACCATGTTGAAAGTTCATGTTTGAAAGGCTTTTGTTTTAGTTATACATTGCCTTAAATGTTTATTCTTAATTATGAAAGTTTCCGCTATATTGTTATCCTTACTGGGCATTTGAGCTCACCCATTTTCTATGTTTTATTTTTCCCAGGAAGTGAAGAGTTAAATTATAAATTACCTGCAGGGATATTATGTGGGGATATGAGTGTGGATTATGGAGACATTATGTTTTTGTAGTAGTTTTTCATTTTATGATGTAATTTAAACTTATGAATATATCTAGTGTTTCCAAGGCTACTAAACCAATCGGTCTTTCGAGATTTGATCTTTCTTGTGATCATGCCAATGTTATGTAATAATGCACCGACTCTGGGTAACTAGGGTCGGTGCGTTACATATATTAAGTATATATATATATATATAATAGATAGATAAATGAAATGAAACACACCGTTCATGGAGACGGTAGTCCGTACGTACGCATGAACGCTGTTTTCCTTTCCTTATTGTCTTGAATGGAATTAAGTAGATGACATATATATATACATAAATCCAGTAGATTTACCATGTCATATATTTCATTATTATTTCTTATATATACTTTATAATCATTCTTAAATGGTTAACATGGAGAATGAATCTCATCGCATCGTGGAGACGGTAGTCCGTACGTACGCACGAGCGATGATATCATTTCCATAATTTTTGAATTGAATTGGAGTGGATGATACGATATATCAGAATCATTATGATGTTATAATAACTATGTATAGTTATTCTTTACACCATAATACCCATCCATGTAAGGTGTTGGTGGAAAAACAAATTACACCACAGCGTGGAGACGGTATTCCGTACGTACGCACGCGCGGTGATTTCGTTTTCCGTAGGATGGATAGATGGTGAATTAGGATTGTTTCATACTTATAATAACATATCAGTATATGAGTGATACTTATGTTATTACTTCATAATGAAACAACCTAAGAAGAAGAAGTGGAAGAAGAAATAAAGGTGAAAGAATTGGTAACGTAAATTACCTCTTCTTTGAGGCGCCTCTTTGAGACCTCCTCTTAGGGCACTAAAATTGGAATTTGAGGAAGACCAGAACCTCTAGGATGTTTCTAGGGAAGTGGATAAGAGATTTTGGCAGGGGTTGGCCGAGCTTGAAGGCTCAAAGTTGTGTGAGGAAGAGAGGGAGGAGGTGACCATTTATAAGGGAGGAGAGGGGCACCTTTGGAATAACAAAAAATATTATTTTATTATAAAGTCATGTTCGGTTTTAAATAGCTCCAAATTGATTTATTTCGAGGCTAAGGTGGTATGGGTCTAAAGCCTCTCATCCAATAGAATTTATACAAGTTTAGGTTCATATTTTAACCTTATCATTTAGATTTAACATTAAGTTAAATAATTTTACTTTTACCATGTCTTCTTGTGTTCTTATACTATAAGGTTAATAAACTTACTATAAGAAGCCAAAAGAACCTGAAATTGATTATTATTAATATATATAACCTTATATTAGTCATTTGGACTAACCATAGATTTTTAGGAATAAATTAACAATTAATAATATAATATTTGTTTTAAAAACTATTTTATGTCAATTTTGACACTATTTAGTAATTGATTTTTGTGAAAATCCTAACAGAATGATAAGTTATAAAAAAGTTAATAAATCAATACTAACATGTCATATTAACCTATAAAAATAGTGTAATTCATAAAAAGTCTCAAATTATATTTATTTGAGTATTTATAACATCAATTATGTCAATATTTCATTAATAAGATAATTACTGCACCATCGTTGTGTCATAAATAAATTAAATTATACAATGTCTAAAAATTACAAATAAAATACCATTATGTAGGAAATCATTTTAGATTTATAATTAATATTTATAGTCTAATTGATCGTATGTATAACCCTATATTAAAAATGTTTTATTAAATAAACTTTGATTTTAACTCTTTTAACTCTTCTTTGAATTAAATAATAATAAATGTCCTAATCTAATCCAAGTGGGCCTAAATGGTCATATTTTATTCCTAAGCTTGTTTTTGGTCGAATTAAACTTATAAAATAGAATTAGGACATGTGTTAGGGTAATAATAATATCATTTTTACCCTTAATTACACTATTTACTTTTAACCGTGGTAAATAAAAGTAAAAAGTTACTATTCATCAAAAATTATTTTCATCTCATTGAACCAAATTTTACTTACTGACATCAACCGTGTCTCTCAGATTTCTGAAATTCCACTCACAGAAGCGGTAAAATTAAGTTTTATGAAAAATTCATTTTTTTTAACTACCACTTAGTGGTTTCACTATTCATCAAAAATTGAATGTTTTCAGAAAAATACAAAAAATTAGGCCTAAGCTATATTTCATATTATGAACTCAAAAATGATTTCTATTTTACCAAATTCAAAACATATCAGTTGAATTAATTAATTTAAAAATTAATTCTCGTCGTCAAAACAAAAGGCGTGTTTTTAAGAGATAATAACTATCAAAAGATTGACACTTGTTTATAACTGGTTTAAATGTGAAATTACATCCAATGACCAACATTGTATTGAATTGTAAAAATATACTCTAAATATAATTTAAAACCAATCAAATTAATACTTTATCACTATTAATTATTTTGATTAAAAAAGTTGTTTTTAATTAAAATTTAGTAATTTTAACTATTCATCAAAATATGAAAGTTATCCGAAAATCACCAAAATTTCACCCTAAGATAATTTCGATATTCTGAATCCGAAAATGAATTCCATTTTGAAAAATAAAATTTACAAAATTTCAAAATGTGGTTATTACTATTCATAACGGCTAGTTTTAATAATATTTTAATAGCATATTGTTGTTTTGTGAAAATCGTTATTGCGTACTACACACACTATCGAGGAAGGTCGCGATTGCGTGTAATGCAAGGAAAGTCAAGGATGCGTGTTGTGCAAGCTCCTTTTGGTGTAGCGTACAACACAAGACATTAGTGAAATTAAAAATAATATTTTTCATAAAATCTCGGGGTGTTACATATTTCATTTAGAGCTTATTCCTTTCATGATAAATCATTCCACTCCTTTGGAAAAGAAGTTATAGCATGGTTTTCTAATATCCCAACTACTAGTTTATGATTTCTAACCATGGAACCATATGGTATTTTCTAGTTCCAGATCTCGACATCTTTGAGCTTATAATTGACATGGATTGGATGATTATCTATAAAGCCCAGATCAATTTATATCATGTTATGGTCTGATCTCTTTCCTCTAATGGGGTCACTAAGGTATTTTAGGGTTAGTGGGATCCCTGATCTAGGATAGTAAGGCCAATTGTCCCTAGTGAAGAGATGATCTCATTTACTATTTTCAAATATGATTCTTGATGTTGTTCATCCATGCATTAGCATCCTTATTTTTGTGATGCTGAGTGAGTATACCTATTTTTTTAGATAATTTACCTTATTTTCCACCCCAGAGGGAATTTTAGAGAGATATAAACTTTATTTTGGGCATTAGTTCCATTTATTTACCGTTATATCATCTTTGAACCTCTAAATTTAAATAATTAATTGTTTAACTTGAGTTTATTGAGTCTAATGGAATTATGAACCAAATAATTTCACCCTGGGCATCAATTGTACTCATTGTAATTAAGGATAATGGGAGTCCCTCCAATTGTTTTGATTATAAAAAACTCAGATGGGTATTAGTGATGAAAAATTATCCCATTACTAGGATTGATGACCTCTTTTATCAGCTCAAGGGAGCTCATTGGTTTTGAAAAATAAATGTAAGATTGGGGCACAATTAGGTGAGGGTCTAAGAGAAAGAAATTACTAAGACAATTATCATGAGTAGATATGGGAATTTTATGAATATGGTCATTCAATTTGAACTTAATAACACTCCCTATGTGTTTATAAAAATGATTAATTATATCTTCCATCAATTTTTGGATTCCTTCACAGTCATTTTTTTGATGATATCTATGTTTTTTTAGGTTAGAGAATGACCATAATGAGTATTTGAATACCATATTTATAATGTTAAAAGATATTCATTTGTGTTGGTAGTTAACCAAATTTCATTTTTGTATACAAGAGTTGAAGTTTCTAGGATATTCAATTTATGAAAAGGGTGAATAAGTAGATCCAAAAAAGATTCATGTGGTGATGTCTTAGAAGTAAACCAGAAATGTTTTTGAAATCTCATGTTTCTTAATATTAGATAGTTATTATAGTAACCATGTTAAAGAATTACCTAATATTGCATCTCCTCTAATATATTAAATACATTATGGGTGTTAATTTTTTAGAGTGATCAGTGCTAACAATATTTTTAGGAGTTGAAAGTGAAATTTTCTTCATCTCCACTCTCGATTCATCCTAATCTAGGATTGGGATATGATGTCTACTTAAGTATAGGTTTTGTTTATGTTATGATGATGGGAGTAAAATTGTAATATTATGAATCTTTTAAATTATTCACTCATGATAAGAACCACCCCATTCATGATTTGGAGTTGTTGGTAGCAATGCACACTCTTAAGACATGGAACCACTACCCCTTCAAGGAACAATTTATACTGTATTTAGAAATTAAGAGCCCAAATTATATTTTAACATAGAGGTATCTGAACATGAGAAATATAGGCTGAGCATAGTTCCATCGAACCTTTGATATTGATATTTCAGACACCATTGGAAAAGAAAACATGGCTGCTGACAATTTGAAAATAAAATTTCCAATTCAAAAAGTGAAGGAATCAACAGAAGAGTGGTGCTTGATAGGATTTTTTACTATGATGCACTTGGATAAGGGGAGAGTTTAAATACATGTTTTCTTAGATTTTTTTTTTCATTTTGGATTGCATATGGATGATATTATTCAAGTTGGATAATCCAAGAATATGGATTATCAGTGCTTTAGTAAGTTTATTTATAATGTGTAGACCTAGAGTGAGTTGAGTCAGTCACCTAATGGGGTTCTTAACTTTTGAGGAAGGATTTTTATCTAAATTAATCTATGATAGAAATTGATGGATAATAGAAATAGATATAAATGATCATTTCACCCTAGATCTACCAAGATGAATCATGAAATAATATGTAATTACTCATGGTTTGGAATTAGAAGATCAATTTTAGGTTCTATGTATTGATGACATACAATTTAGAGAATTAAGGTAAAACATTAGAGGCCTATCGGTTTGATGAAACCTTTACCCATTATAGACCTAAAATGGGATGATATATCCATAGAGTTAGTTATTATAAAACTTTAAACACGTAGTTGTAAAATTTGATATCGGTGATTATTAATTAACATAAAAAATCAATGCATTTCTGGTGTATCAAGTAGTTAATGATCTAATAGATATTGGGAAATTTTCTATGATGAATTTCATTAGGTTTATCGATTAAACCTTAGATATAATTTTATATAGGGACCCACACTTCATATACTGGTTTTGGAGTTTACTTTTGGCATTGATGGGGTCTTAGTTGAAGTTGAGGACTTGTCATCCTCATACGGATGACCAGTCCGAGTGATCCATATAGTTTCATTAAGACATTCTTCGAGCATGCTTAACATTGGTGGATCATGGGAGGAATATATAAAATTAGTTTTTTTACTATATCAATAGTTATCATGTTTCGATAAGTACATAACCATTTTAGGAATTTAATGTAAGGCCTTGTTGATATCCTATTTTTTAGGAAAATATTTTAGAAAGATCATTGGTTGGACCAAGAATACTCTAGGAGATTAAATATATCATGCAATTGATGTAGAAAATATTAGAGAGATCTTAGAGTCACTATAAATAATATACTAATCGATATCATCATCCATTTTAATTTGAGGTAGGTTATTGGGTTTTCTATAGAGTTTTAACTAAGTTGGTACATATATGTTTAGGGAGCTATAGTAAGTTATTAACACATTATTTTGATCTGTTTGAGAATGTAGAATGTCATGAGATGTTGGATTATTTATTCCACTTACTTGGTCTTTTTAATTATATCAATTATGTTCTCTTTATTTCCTAAATAAATATGTATCAGCTAGATCCATCCCATGTGATCGAGTGGGAGGATTTTGAGATTGACCCAGAAAAATTTGTGATTGAAAGGCCTATTTAGATAGTGGACTGATATGATAAGGAACTACATGGAAATAAGATACCTTTGGATTGAGTGATATGGTAAGGTGGTTGTGAAAACCATGAGACATTATATAATTTGGCCTTGATGATGTAAACATGACTTTATCTCTTTTCATATTCATGATAATAATATTTATGGGGAAAAACACTTTTATGATGGGGAGAATTATCACACCTCTATACATGAAATGAAGTACATATCCTATTTTTACATTGTTTTTTTTGTTTTTTCGTAAGTTAGGATATGGTTTTGGGTTTCTTACTAGTATTGGGAGGCAACTGGCTAGTCAGTTGTAATTTACCGAGTAGGGAACCATGTGATGGCATCCCAAGCCAGTTCTCTAAATGCCCTCAAGTGTGCCTCCATATATACTAGAGGTTTCTGACTTGCAGTGAGGGTTTGGTAAGTTATTCAAGGGGATACTATACCCTCATTTATCAGATTAAAGAACCAGTGGAAATAATTAAACAAATGAGAAAGTATATATAACCAGAACAATAATCAAGTCACAAGATAACCAAAAATAAAATACAATACTTAACTAAAAGGAAAAACATACTATACCTATATATGTATCAAGTGTCTATAATGAAAGTAATAGTAAATAAACTATGACTGCCTAAGAGAGTTACAAACCATGTCTGGTCCCCTCACCCATGCTCCATACCAAATTCGAAATCCATCCCAAGCCATTTACTCTTATACTATCATAGAACAATATAATCTATTTTGGTACTGATCAGCCAACCCAAATAAGGTTTGATTACAACTTAGTAGGAATCACCAATAGTGTCTAAAACAATCCCAGTTAAAAGATAATGTATACAGTTTTGTAAAAAATATGTACAGTGCATAAATATCTAGTTATTATATTATCATTTATTCTTATCTAACTACATTAACTCTAGGGTTCCTTAGGAGACACTTAACCCAATACAGTCTTTGTCTTGTGCTGGAGCCTGAAGTATTCCCTAGGTAATATCATATATTAATACCTAATTCATTCAAAATATCAAAGTATTCATAGGTGCTATAAAATATTAGTACCTAATTTGACCCATGTCGAAGTTCAAATATTCTCATGTGAGGGAATAACTCGAAGTGTTGTTATTTCTATTAATTAATTTTACATTTATATGTCACACTAAAAAATTTACCAATATCACAAACATAAGTAAGATGACTATGTTACCATACTTACTCCTCAATATAAGGACAATATTCCCATTCTCTTCTCATAACTATAATGACCATGTTATCATGTATTCTTCTCATTAGAACGACCATGTTCCCATTCTCATACTCATAAGTATGATGACCATGTTACCATTTTTACTTCTCAATTTTTAATGAAAATTTTCCCATTAATTCCCACATAATTAATTATTCACATCAATCTGATTACTAATTCAATAATTAGTTAGATAAAAAAATCCATTAGTTAACTCAATAATTAACAAAACATTTCAATCCATATTAATTAATTCAATCAATTAATTAATCATTTTCATAATTCATATCTCAATATTTAATTTTTATTGAATTAATTATCCCATTATAAATCTCAACTCATCATAAATAATCCCACAATTAATTATCTGGATCATAATATCAAAACACAAAATTAATTTACAATTAATTATCTCAACATAAAAAATTCTATAACTCATAATTAATCCTATGATTAATAATCTGGATTTAAATCCCCAAATCTCATAACCAATTTCAAAAATTTATTATCTAATATGAAATCACCTTAGTCTCATGATTAATTTCTCAACCAATAATTTAATACAATAATGCTTCGATAAAACAATTGGTCAACCTAATTAACCCAATCTAAGACAATATATTTCTATGGGAATCTATAAATTATACAATTTTTCGTATACATATCAAATACATGAATTTTGGAGATTGATTTTAGACCACCTACCCCAATTCATTGAAAAAAATTTGCTCAATATAAATCCCCAAAATTTGAGAAACATAATGACATAGATTTGAGTTCTAGATATAAATCCCTAAATCAAGATCAATGATATCAAGATATTATCCATATAGATATAGATCTAAAATCCTAGATCTAGATCTCAATGATTAGGTTTATATCTAAATAAAAAGATAAAAAAACTCCTCCAAAAGATTATGGAATGATAGAGGATAGGCATTGGGATGAGATCCACATACCAAGAGTAGAGAGGATCATTGATTTGGGATTTGGATCTAGAAGAATGATGGTAGGATGAGCTTAGAACTCCTTTTGAAAGCTCTCAGATCACCCAAAATCATCAATTACTAAGACAAGGTAAAATATGAGGTGTTTTGGAGGTTCGAAAGATTTTAAAAACTAAATTTTGTGTGGAATGAAACCGGATGATATTTTCTTGGGCTGGGGCGCATGGTTAGGAATACTGTGCACCAACCTTGAAGACCCCTTTATCTAGGTTTTCATGCTTTCCTGGGCTTGGGAAGTCAGTTTTTAAAACCATGTTCCAACTGTGTGAAGCACTCTACCCGGGTTCACATGGTTTGTTGGGATGGGTGCACAGTTTACCCTAACAGTGCACCAACCATGCACAAACCCATTTTCTCAAATTCTCTTACAAACTCCACCCAAGAACACAATAATACATTTATATCATCATAGGAAATTAAATAAAAATAGGACCTGAAAATATCCTGAGAAAACTCCAGAAAAGGCTGGGATCTTACAATCTCCCCACCTTATAACAACTCATCCTCGAGTTTCACTTCCAAGCCTTTATAAGATTCTGAGACAAAAAGATCAAGCCATTGAGCCCTCATATCTACTTCTCTTTCCCATGTATCATCTTGTACATGTCCATGTTTCCATAACACATTAACTAGCTGTATAGTCATTCCCCATAAAACTTTATCACTACGATTTAACACCCATATCAGATACTCATTAAGGGACACATCTATCTCAAGGTCAACCTCATCCATGCCGATCACATGATAAGGGTTAGGGTGATACTTCAAATGTTATGATTCATGGAAAACATCATGCATAGCACTGTATCTCTGTAGTAGAGCCAATTGATATGACACTATCTCGATTTTCTCCACTCTCTCAAATGGTCCAACAAACCTGGGAACCAACATTCCCTGCCTCTATATCTTGAGGTGACACAACCTAGGTGACCCCAGAATGAAAAAACAATCACCCTCTGTAAACTCTAGGGGTAGTCTATGTCTATAAGAAAATGAATTATATAAACTATGAGCCATAACCACACGTTTTCGAATAAACTATACATATTCCAAGTCTTATGTATGAGACTCAGTCCCAACACCTCTATCTCATCAGCCTCCATCCAGTATAGTGGGGATCTAAATGGCCTACCATAAATATCCTTTTGTGGTTCCATCTGTATAGTTTTCGGATAACTGTTGTTATAGGAAAAATCCACTAAATCCAATTTATTTTACAATGATCCATCAATGTCAAGAACACAATCTCGTATCAAATCCTCAGAACATGTATAGTACATTCCTACTTCCCATCTATCTATTGGTGGAAAGACAAACAGAATAATACCTGTGTTCCAAGAATTTTTTGCAAGACCTACCATTAGCGTGAAGTAAAATATGAATCACAATTTGAAACTATAGTCTATGACATTCCATGCAGATAGACTATCTGACAAATGTAAAGTTCTCCAAACTAGTCTACTGTATGGGTTTCCCTTATAGGAAGGAGATGCACTACCTTTGTCAATCAATCCACAATGGCCAAAATAGGATCACTCTTCCTATTCCTCTTTGGGAGAACCAAAAAAAATCCATGGTTACGATATCCCACTTTTATTGTAGGATGGGTAATAAATGCATAAAACCTCCAAGTCATTGATACCCCCACCTTTACATACTGATAGGTGAAGCATATATTCACAAACCCTACTATCTCCCTTTTCATGCCTGACCACAAAAACTATCTCATAGGTCATGGTACATTTGGGTTACACCTATATGCACTCCCCATTTTGAAGCATAAAATTCCTGTATGATCTCTTCTCGCATTCTTATAGGTACAACAACTCAGTTATTCACATAGATGATCTCATCCTCATATACCAACTAGTTCGAAGATGTCTCCCACCTTCAAATATTTCATTAAAGGATAAGCACTCTGGATCCTCATATTGTCTATCTATAATCCATATAAAAAGTGTATAATCCATTACAACTAAAACTAGAGTCATATATTCCAGACTCTCCTGAACCACCATATGTATTTCAGCTAGTAAGGTCATCATATTACACTCTCCACTCAACTCCTGAACCATATGAGAATGAGTTTTTCTACACAAGGAATCAGACACACTATTTCCCTTCCAAGGTGTTTATTCTAGTTCAAAATCAAAATACTGCATATACTCAATCCATATTTACTTCTAAAGATTCAAATAACACTATGAAAATATATTATTCTAGATATTGCAATCTATATAAACTATAAAAATTTATCCCAAAAGACAGAGTCACCAACACTTAAGATCATAAACCACTACTTCCATCTCGAGCTCATGTGTAGGGTAATTCTATTCATGAGGCCTCAACTGCTGATACCCATACATGAAAACTTAATATGCCTTCATCAGTACAAATCCAAGTCTAATCCCATAAGTATGACAATAAACCGTATACTTCCTACCAGAAATAGGTTGGATCAAAATTGGTGCCAATGTTAAGATCTTCATTAAATCCTAAAAATCTATATCACAAGAATCTAACCATTCAAACATTACTCCTTTTTTGGTCAAGAATGAATACAGAACTTCCATATGAGAAAAGTATTGGAAGAATAACCTTTATCATCTATGTAATCCCAGAAAGGTTCAAATATCAAAATCATTTTTGGGATACTCACAATAGACTATATCTGGAACATTCTCTGGGTCCACTAATACAACATCCTCCGAGGTGATATGCCCCAAGAATTGTACATGGTCAATCCAAAATTGACACATAGATAGCTTGGTGTATAACCAATTCTCTCTTAGTGTACCCAGGATGATGTCAATATGTTGGCCATGATTATCATGAGTATGGGAGTACACAAAGATGTTGTCCACAAACACCACCATGAACTGATCTAGATATGGATTAAATATCCTATTCATCAAATCCATAAACACTACTGGTTCATTTTCAAACCACACGGACTTAAGAAAAACTCACAAAGGACATACCTACTTTTTAAAGAAGTCCTCGGTATACCAGAATTCTGTACTCTCAACTGATGATACCCTGATCTCAAATAGATATTTGAGAACACACAAACTCCCTTAAATTGGTCAAAAAAATTATCAATACATGGAAGTGGGTATCAGTTCTTCACAATCAATTTGTTCAACTTCTAATAATTGACACAAAAACAAATACATTTTTCAGCCATATTTACAAACAAAACTAGTGATTCCCAAGGTGACGTACTTGGATGGATAAATCACTTACCCTACTACTCCTCCAGCTTAGTATTAATCTCTCAAATATCATTCGGTTCCATTATGTATGGTGGTAAAGATACTGGAATAACCCCCAACATGATATAAATAGTGAATTATATATCTATCTTAGGTGGAATCCCTGCGAATTATTAAATAAAGACATCCTGAAACTGTTTCAATATTGGTGGAAGAACAAATATCTAACACCTCCATTATACAAAAATAGACAAGAAACATGGACTATGATCTCTCACAGTCACAAAGTAATTGTCTATGCTTGGACTTCCTGGGTATCCCAATCTCCACGAGGAATATACTAGTCCCCCTTAGGAGGCACAAAAGTCACTATCCTAGGGTAATAGTAAATATGAGATCAGTAAGGGACTATCCATTCCATCCTTATAATTAGGTTGAAGCCCACCATATCGAGAACATTGATATCTTATATGAAATGATATTCCCCTATCTCTAGTCAACACCAATTTCATATATAGATATCTCTAAAATGGACTCCCAATAGTTTATTTATAGTCATTACCCCACTCACAAAGTCCAACATTAGGCTCAAGCCATCAATTTTTTTTGATATAAAGAAATAAGAGGGACCAGTATCAAACAAGGCACTAGATAAAGCAGAAGATACTAGAATAATACCTATCACTCTCGATTGTTCATCCTTAATATCCACAAGTATAGGTTGTACTACATGAAATTGTGTTTCCCCACTTCTCTATGATGCTATCTGACACCAATGAGAAGAAAAACTCTGCTGATGTGGGAAATCCCACCTAGAAGCACCATGTCCACTACCTATACCACCTTGGATAGTTGTACTCCAAATGATAGCCCAATATGGTTTAGAATATCCTCTTCCTATACTCTGAATCAGCTCGGCTTCTTCTTTTGTACCAGTCTATCACTGCGACATACAAAATTTCTATAGATATCCCATCCTTCCACAAGATCGAAACTCTACTGGTGGTCGGGAATAATGTCAATGATTGTGTCCCAGCCAACCACATTGATGAATGATCATCCCGATAAGGTCCTATCAAACTGACCCTCCAGTCTCTAAACTCTACTTCCCACTAGTTTGGATGAAATTCTCATAATGGAACTTCCTGTTAACATAAGTCTTACCAAATGATCGTCCAGTAACAAATACCTTTCCAACAATAGAATCCTACCTCAGGTTACCTTCAAATTTGAGAGCATGATCCAGCACATTTAAAAACTTCTTTATCTTGAAGATATTCACTTGGGAATTAATCTCACACTTAAGTCCATCCTAAAAAAATTTCTCTGTAGCTGCATCATCTTCTACTAACGTTGGAGCAAAGAATTACAGATATGTGTAGCGTCCAACATAGTCCATCGCTAACATGATCCCCAATATCAGATGCATGAACTCAGGAAATTTCTCTTGTCGTAGCATCCCAAGATAAAAGTTCTCCATGAACCACTCCAAGAAGTCCTTCCATAACATACTGTCAGTCTATCCAGTTCATGCCTAAATGTCCCACCATCACTTCTCTGATCTCTATATGATGTAAGAAAACAACTTGACCCTCCTTTCAATTAAAGTCTCTAAATGGTTCAGTGTTATCTTTAGGGACTCAACCCATAATTTTGATGCCTCAGGTCGACCCTCTATAGTAAGATTCGGTGGGTGGTACAACTAAAACTACCTTATCAACTCAGAAATAATTTTTAAAACACAGCTAGGGAATCTTTATATGAATTTCTTAAAGAACGAAAAGTTCTCTTGAAAAATATCCCCTTCATCCTCTGGAAAGCATGATCAGTGCCTAAAGTTCCCTAATTAGAAAGTTTTTCCTAAGGATGCCCCTCAGTCATCCCCTCAATAAGCGACATGGTGGAATACTCCCTAAAATTTCAAATACACGTATCAGGTCTCATATCACAACCTTATAATGGTTACATAAGAGAAAACAATCAAAATATATCACAACATGTATTTTCCCCCAAATCTCACCATGCAGTGAAACTGAGGTTCTATCACTACCCCTAACCATTCTACTCCTAGTTTTTGGTTAACAAGGGTAAAGACACTATCATAATCATGTTTATCATTTAGACACCCAATTATTCTCATTTTTCATCATTTTTAAAACAATTTTCAATTCATGTTAGGAACCCTTTTTCTTTTTAATCTCATAAACTAAGAAAATAGTTCAAGTTTAACAATATACCCATAACCCATTTTCTCGTGCTTGCCTAAAATGATGTATTTCACAAAATAATCCTTATTTCCAAGAATGATTCATATAGAATCAAATCTTGTGCCATTATGGGCACAAATAAATACCCAAAAATTATAAAAAACAATTATAACATCACCCCATAAGTGCATCACCCACAGTGAAATAATATTCAACTCTAATAGAAAATAGAAATAACAACAATAAAAAAAATCCCACCTTGAGTACTTGGGTTTTCCCTATACAGAGTATTGAAACTCCCATGCATGAGCTCATTACGAAGCCATGAATATTCCTAGTCTTATGTCTACCTTTACCAAATAGTAAGACACTAGAATAATAAGGAAAAATTGACCTCTGATACCACATTGTAATGTCCCGGCTCATGAACCACACAATAGTGTCTGGAGACAGTTTGCAACATAACCTCCAGCATGCCTCTCTATAGGATAGTGGTGGTTGAATAGCAACAAGAGTTTGGTATGTCATTCATAGGGAGAATATGCCCTTATATATTAGTGTATGGAACTAGAAATAATAAATAAAAAATCACAAATGCATATATAACCAAAACAATACTCATGTCACAAGATAACCAAATATGAAATACAATACTCAACTAAAAGGGAAAACATGCTATGCTAATATATGTGTTAATTATCTATAATTAAACTGAATTTAAAGACACCCGGACACTTCAAGTGTGTTCAAAACCAGGTACTATTGCGTCATCCAAGATCCATCCCAAATTAGCAATCCATCATAGGGACTATACCCTTATCATGTACTACATCAATATAATATATTTGGATACCAATCTGGCATCCCAAACAGGGTTTGAGTACAACATAAAAGGCCACCAGCTATGATATCTAAAACAATTCTAGTTAAAAGATAGTGTATATTGTTTTATAAGAAATAAGTACAAATTATAAATAACCAATTATTACATTATCATTTATTCCTATGTAACTACATTAACTCCAAGGTTCCCAAGGAGACTTGTACTCTAATACTAGATTTGTCTTATGCCAAATCCAAAAGTGTTCCCAGGTAATATCATATCTTAATACCTACCTCTTGATGATGCTCTATGTATTTAAAGGTGCTATGATATCTCAGTACCTGATTTGACTCATTCTAGAGTTTAAATATTCTCATGTGAGGCCTTAAATGAGAGTTCCATTATTTTCATTCCTTAATTTGACATTTATAGGCCACATTGATAAAGTTACAAATATCACAAAGATAATTAATATGACCATGTTACGATGCTCACTCCTCAATAGAGTGATCGTGTTCCCATTATCTTCCTCATAAGTATAATGACCATGTTACCATGTGTACTTATTATTAGAATTACCTTGTTCCCATTCTCTTACTTATAAGTGTAATGACCATGTTACGATTTACACATATCAATTTTGAATGACCATGTTCTCATTCATTCACACATAAATAATTCATAATTAATTATCCAGATCAATCCCAGTACTAATTCAACAATTAGTTAGATACAAAAAAAATCCATTAGTTAACTCAAAAATTAAGAAAACATTTTAATCACAATTAATTAATTAAATCCATTATTTAATCAATGTCCTAATTCATATCTCATTAATTATTTTTTCCATAATTAAATATTCCATTCCAAATCTCAACTCATCATAATTAATCCCATATTTAATTATTTGGATCATAATATCAGAGAACACAATTAATTAAAAATTAATTATATCAACTTAACCAATTTGATATATCATAATTAACCTACTGATGAATTATCTATATTATAATCCCAAAATATCATAATCAATTCACTAGTTAATTATCTAATAGTTTATCCCCTTTATCTCATCATTAATTCCTAAACAAATCATTTAATTAAACAAGGATTTGGTAAATTAATTGGTCAACTTAGTTAACCAAATTTCAGAAAATAAATTAATGAATGAAGCAAGAAATTATAAAATATTTCATATATATATCAAATCCAAGAATATGGTAATTATATTTTAAACCACAAACATAAATTCATTTAGAGATGTTTGCTCAACTGAAATACCCAAAATTCAAGCAGCACAACGTAGATTTGAGTTCGAGATCCAAATCCCTTAATTAAGATAAAAGATATCAAGATTTTATCAATATAGATTTAAATCTTCAATCCTAGATCTTGATATCAATTATTTGGTTTATATCTAAATAAAAAGAGAATAAAATCTACCAAAAGATCAAGGAAAGAGAGAGGATAGGCATTGAGATGAGATCCCCTTATCGGGAGAAGAGAAGATCTTAGATTTGGGCTTTAGATCTTGAAGAATAGAGGAAAAACAACACTGGAACCCCTCTAGAAAGATATGGGATCACCCAAAATTGTAAAGTCCTTAGAAAAGGTCGAATAAGAGGTTTTTGAGGAGTTTGGGGGAATTTAAAACAAATTTTCAGGTGAAAAGACACCACGCACACAATTTCTTATGCTGGGGCACATAGTTTGGAAAACCATGCACCAACCATGAAGACCTCTCTATTTGTGGTTTATTTATTTACAAGGGTTGGGTGCGTGGTTTATCAAAATGTAATCTGTGAACCTCTCTTCCTATAATCACATAGTTAAATGGTATGGGTGCACAGTTTACCCTAACCATGCACCAACCATGAAGAGTCCCATTTTCTAAAATTCTCTTGATAACTCCTCCCAAACACACCCAAAGTAATAATTCCAATAAAAGGTACTCAAATAACAATGCACCTAAAATCACACCCAAGATAAATCTATAAAAGTTCAAGACATTACATTGGTGAAGGGAACCAGATAGTTTGTGAAGGTCAGCAGAATACCTACTAGCTTGCAAGTGCTACTGACCAGCTAGTGGACTACCAACTCACTAGTGGGGTCCTACAGCTTGATGATGATGACATTAGATGAAAAAATTACTAAGAGATAATATTTATTTTTATATTTTAATATTTAATTATCTCTTCTATTCCAACCCCTCAACCATAATGAAATTTTCATTTATCAAGTGGATCATTTGTGATGATTTTGGATGTCTCACCATTTTCGTTGGTAGATCACCATTTGGTTGAATGTTTGAATCTTTGTTGGATATAATCCGATAATAAGGATAATTTCCAATAATTTTTATTTTCTTCTTCTTCATGGTTTTGATTCCTTATGATTCTATATCACTAGATCCTTCATATACACATATAATTGATTTTATGTCTATAAGATATTGGATCACGATGATTCGATCTCTTTCTCTCCCATCACCAGTCTTAAAGGGAAAAATGATTTTTTACAAGGGGTAGGTGTCTCTATACTATATTGTATCCCTTTTAATTCCGTATGTTATTATGAAAATACTTTGTATTTTATATATGAAATTGAATGTTTGATAATAATGAGCTATGAAAATGATATTGATGGAAATGAAAAGTGCATTAAAAATGGGTTTTGTTTGAAAAATATATTTTATGAATATGATGTGTTTGATAAAATTGTTCTAAAATGGTTTTTAAATTTAAATTTTTTTTAGGAAACTAAGAATTGTGAAATCACTATAGGAAATGTATTATGTAATGTGGGATTGGTTTTATTGATACGTAATGATTATATATAACAAATTGGGAGACAATGGTTTATAAAAAAACTTATCAAATGATAACCTCAATGGATTAATCTATCACTAACATAGTTTTGATTGATTCCATGGTTTCTAGTGGGTGGCCTTAACAGGGGATTGTGGTTCCAAGAATTTAGGATTCACTTATGATGGCTAGTGTTTCTTTGTGCGCCTTAGTTTTGTATAGCCTTGTATCTTGGATTTCCATTTGGTTCTTTATGGATATGTTACATTAATGTTTATTTGATAGGTTTATTTTTCCACTTGATTTGAACATTGATTATTGAAAACTATTTTATTCATTTTCTTAAGCCTCCTGTATAATTTTTTGTTATATTTCATTATTTATTTGAATGTGGAATGTTTTTTAAAATTAAAAACGATGATTTTATATGGGTAAATGATTTATTATAGAAATTTTTTAAATTTTTTTTATACCTAACGAAATATATTCATGTGTATATTAATTTTATAGATTCAAAAATGTTGTCATAAGGTGATTTAGTTCTCACACCTTAATTTTTTCCATTGGGTTTTTGTAAACATGGTTTTGTAGGATACTGCTAAAGGGGAAGAGAGTCATGTAGAGAATGCATCACTTGGATAATATTGCCTTTAGATGGGTTGGTATTGAGGTAAAATGTTTCCATTAGGAGATATACCCATGGGATTCAATGGGTTCAATGTTATTGGTCTTTTAGTTTCTATATTTAGACTATGTTTCCCAGTTATTGGATGTTATCTTTATGGTTTGTTTGTTTTGATAGATGATTTATTTATGGATATACTCTATATTAAAATGATTTTTTCTATTTTATCATATGTATGTTTAGGGAGAAATAATTTACAAGTTTCTTTGTATGATAAATGTGTTTTTTCTTATTTCTTGAAGTGATTGAGAATGCATTTTGGGCCTTATGGAAGGCCATGTTGGGTAACATTATTGGTTGAACCAGGTTGGTATGTTACACTCAAGGAGAGAGAAATGAAATGAAAATATTAAATCACTATAAATTACAACATGATAATGAAATACATAATATTTTTGAGAGATATATCATATAATTTCATCATTTTAAATTTACTCATAAACAATCCTGATTAAAATGAGATCGTAGCATAAAAACATTACCTCATATTTGTCTTTAATTATAAGTGATTTATCCCCATGTATAATTAATTTAAATTTATTATAATTAAATAAAGAAAAATATTTATACATATAATACCCTATATGGCCAAATTATATGATTTTAACTACCATTTAATAATAATTTTGTTTTAAAATCCCTGTTCCTGAGTATTATCATTTTTTTTCGGGAAATTTCAGTTTCAGTAGTTCAGTCCTGGTTATTTAATGACGGGTTAATCACCTCTATAATTATAATCATTATATGATTATAATAACTATTTATTATATACATATTTTAAACCATTCATAAAAGTTATGGATAGAAAAATGAAATACATTGTTCATGGTGGAAGTAGTTCGTACGTATGCCTGAAAACTATTTTCAATTTCTAATAAAAATAATGAAAGAAAGATAAATAACATGTTATCATTATTGATACATAATTATATAATCAATATAACATATATTTATCATATCCACTATTATATCCATCAATGCGATGCAGTGATAGAAAATGAGTCACATCGCTATGTGGCGGTGGTAGTCCACAGATATGCACTAGTGATACATTCAGTTCCCATTTGATGGAAAAGAGGTGGTAAATGGTTGTTCCATATTCATAATAATATCTCAATATATTTAATATATCGGAAAAATATTTATATTATGTATAAAATAGGTTTATATAATGTGAAATAAGAGATAAATTTAATGTACTCAATTAAGATTTATACCTCTTCTTTGAGAGACCTCATTTGGCTTACACCTAAAGCCTTGAAATATTGGTCTTAGAAGGAGATAAATTGATCTAGTATGCAGGGAAATAATATGGTAAGGTATTAGGATAGTTATTTCCTAATATATAATGATAAAAATTGGTGAATAACGGTGGATAAAAGGGGAACTTTTAATAGTGAGGGAGAGGAAACACATGGAATTACTTCAAAATATTTAAATATAATAAATGATTTCCTCAAGTATAACGCTTAAAAATGGAAAATTATTTGAATTTAGGATAATATAGGGTTTAAATATCTTTATTTAATAATAATCAAACAACTTTATGTGGAAATATTACCATTATATCTTGTTTTAACCCCCAGTAAACCTATTTTGACATTAACCATGGTAACAAATTTTTACTATTTTTACTATTCATTATGACCAAAAATGAAAGTGGCCTCATTAAAAAATTTAAAAATCATGATTGCAAATATGGAATATGTTTTTTCAAATTTAAATTTATAAAATATATGGAATTTCATTTTAAAATAATCACACAAAGCACAGTGAAAAAACATTTTTAGAAAATAAATTTATAAACATAAAACATAAATTACTTTTATTCATTGATTTTTAAAAATTATAAAATCAATGTTAATAAATTTTAATGAATATATAATATAAAAATATAATTTAAAAATTAATCAATAATTATTTATTTAATTTATTTCGATAAAAACACTACAAAAACAATAAAACAATTTTATAAAAAACTAATGTTTTTACCATTAAATGTTTATATCTTTATCAAAAACATTAGGTAAATAATATATGGATGTTTATTAAAAAATTAACAATAAGTAAAATAAAATTAAAATTGTAATGGGTTCAAAATAACATTTTTATATAATAATACATAACATATAAATAAATATATTTCTTTGAAAGAATTGGTCTATTAGTCCTTAAATGATTTTAAAATATTTAGCGATTATTTGTTAGGAATTCGTAAATAATTTGAATTTAAGAAAAAATACTATGTATATTTCATAATGTGGTTAATTATATTCATAACCTTAAATATAAAATCTTGGTTATAATGGTATACTATATAACAGGTTCATTAAGACTCAGGGTTATGTGTAAAGAATGATATCAAATACCTTTTATTTATTTCAAAAGAAATATATATAAAATTGTAGAGTGTTACAGTTTACCATGATTAAAATCAATTTCACTCATGAAATTTCATCACTCTAATATAATTTTTTTTTGTGTATCTATTCTTTATCACATACTCGTGTTCCTATGTAGCTTCCTTATATTTCTAATTCAATTAGAGAACTTTAACCATGTGAGTAGTCTTTTTCCATAACAATTTATCTCAATGATCCATGATTTCTATTGGTTTTTCTTCATGTGAAATACCATTCCCCAATGTTACAACCTTTGAGTTCAATTCCTATGAAGGATTAGACATGTACTTATAATATATACATGGAACATATCATGAACTTTAGAGAGGATCAATGGAAACACCAAAAATATACTATAGTACATACTTTATAAAGAATGTAAAAAGGGATTATATATTTTGAGAAAATATTTCACATATTTTTGAATATCATAACATTATTCCATAAATAAATTCATAGGAATACCTTCTCGCAACTTCATATCTTATATCGCACTGAGGATTATCAACATAACTATTATATCAGCTTTGAGATTCCTTGATGTGCTACTGAATTGGTCGAACCTTCTCTACCATTTCACCAAATAGCTCAGATCTCAATATCATTATATCTAAAAATTATTCCCAACAGGTTAGAGATATTCACTTCCTTAAATAGAGGGATTCATAGGGATCCATCTAAATGATTTAGAAAATTCTATTGTTATAAGAGTACTTTTTTAAAGGAAATATTGATCCCAACTACCTTTTAAATCCAAATAACATGATCACAATATATTCTTCAGGTTTTGAATGGTTCTATAAGACTAACCATCTATATAAGGATGATAAATAGTACTAAAACAAAACTCTATATCCATATCCTGGAGAATAATTTTTAGAACATCAACGTAGACCTCAGATCTTGATTAAATAAAATAGAATTATTTAATATATAAAACCTTACAACTTACATAGTATATAACATGGAATGTTTATAAATAGATAAATATAATATGATAGAAATGAAGTGTGATTAATTCGTAAGGTGACCTACTACAACTCAAACATCATTATGACCATTAAATATTTGGGAGAGTTTGATAACAAAATTCGTGATGATGTTTTTTGAGTTCCATTCTGTTATGGGTAACAGTTGTAATAAAACCTTAGTCATCTGTTTCCAAAACATAACATTCTTACATACCAAGAACTGATATACATACTCTATAATATCTATCTCTTAATGTTTATCCCTAGAAATACATTCTCAGATTTCTAAACATCTTCATACTCCTAGGATGAATAGATAATTATGAGCTATCATCTTCTTCCAGTAAATCATTCTTCAAGTATGATATTGATGAGATACATACTTGATTATTGAACATTATCATTACAGCACTATCAATGTTTATTTCATGATATTTTTAACTTTTATGGTCATCTCTACACCTTCCTTCTATTCATAATCAATCTTCACATGGATAAATGGTTAAGAACACATTTGAGAAAGATATAATTTCTCCCCTTCATTTATTATTTCAATGTACATCCCTTATAAATCATTAAATATTGGATATTTTCTGATTCTCATCATAGATAAGATATTACTACCCTTAAAAGTCAATGAATCACCCATCTTATTTACTTTCACATGGTGGTAATGTATTGATCAGTTGTAATATTTAATCAAATCCAACCATATTTTCTTTCACATATTCAAATATTTCACAATAATATATAATTTAATTTTTATAATCATTTTATAAGTCACACCATTCCTTGTAAATATAATTAATCCATATCTTTAATGAAAATATTACCACTTTTAACAAAAAATAATGAGTTGGGTATTTATTATCAAGAACTATTAATTGGAATGGGTTACAAGCTATAACCAAATTATTCTAACTAAGAAAACATCCCAACCAGTTATTTGATGCATCAATATAAATCCATAGTCTATGTAAATCATATAGAAGGATGTCTTGGGAAAGTATTCACTTTCTTACTAAATTGATAACACCCAAATTGAAGATCAATCTTCAAAAAATATTTATATTCTCATAATTGATCAAAAATCATCAATATGGGATAAAATATTTTTATTCTTGATTTTGATCTTGGCAAGTTTTTGAAAATAATTTTATATTTTCATTAATTCATCCTTCTTCTTAATAAAGATAATATGTTCACCCCATGGTAACACACATGGATTAACAAATACCTTATCAAGATTATCCTAGGGTTTCTGATTCAATCCATGAAAATAAATCTGGGATATTCTATATGAAGTATTAGAAATAAGTGTAAGACCGGGTATTAATTTTATTAAAAACACAAAAACATGATTCATAGGAATACTAGGAAACTCTTACAGGAATACATTACCAAAATCTAATTTAATAGAAATATCTTAAATGTTGTGTTTCTTCACAACCATCTATGATAAATATCCCACTTGAATTAGAATAAATACCCATATAATGGATGTAATTTCCATTTGAATTTTATATTTATCCTTGAATTTATTGATGATAATAAGTTGGTTTATAATGTGTAATGTGGATTCCTATCCTTGACAATTGATATGTTCATTATATAAATAAAGACAATAAATTCCCAAAATAACATTAAATTCAACTATTGAATGAATAATGAGATTTGAAGGAAGATAATTCCAACAATCTTTAACGAGAGAAGAATCATTGACTTGAGAAGTGATCATTATACCATTATGAGTTTTCATGGTTAATTCATCATATAATCATTTATGTGGTAATGTATTACCCTTAAAAAAGTCATTAGATAAAAAAGAGTGAGTAGATTAAAAATTAATTAAGACATTATTAGTTCAATATTGGGTGGTAATTGTACATTTTACCACTTCTTTATCACATCCACATCAGTTTTAGAGATCACAAGAGATTTCCCTTTATCTCTTGGATTATGAGGTTTTTGATATCAATCATCTTCATTAATACTCAGACTTGAGAACTAGTTAGAATAATGAATATTGTTCTTACACCTCAAACACTAGAGTGTGGGTGGTGTGTTATATATAACATTCCATCCATTAGATAACTTCTACCTATCACTTACACATTTTATTACCTAATTACCTTACTTTTCATACATAAAATAATTTACTAGTCCCATTTATATAATTTACATCAAGTTGCTTTCCACACTTCTAGCATAAAGAACGAATCACGTTCTATCCTTTATATTTTTTTTATTATTAGAATTACTTTGAATTATATCTCTCTTTTATAATTAAAACAATGAGATTTATGGGTAACATTGATATATATTTATACCGTAAGGTCACATAGAATGATTTATTTATATATACTAAAGTATCTTATAGATATATATATATTTGGATAAATGGTTTTATTTCACTAATTAATATGCCAACTTTACATTCTGGTTCCATGAAAACACCAAAATCATACTTCAGAAGTATTGTAAAATTTTCCTCATAGGTTTTAATGGATTCATCATTCTTCTTATTTAGCTCAAGTAATTCATTCCCTATTTTCATATAATGAATACAAGGATATTAATTGTTGAAAAATAACCTTATAAACTCATCACACTATATAGATTCAATTTCTACCAATTTCATTTTGTTCTTGAAAAGAGTTTACCATTGATAATACTTACAATCAAAATTATGAAAAACCAAAAAAAAATTCATGATTCGATCACTAGGGTACAAAAAATTTCTTTTTAGCAGTATTAATCCATTTTTTAACATCTTGTGGATCAGTGGATTCCCTAAAATAAAGTGGATGCTTCTTCATGAAGGAGTAAATTTAACATTGTTCCCCTTTCACTTGTTTAGAAGATCAGTATAATTCATAGCTTTATAAATTTTTCTCAGCATAAAAATGATATTTTGTATTCTAAATCACCTAACAATTAGTAGTTCAAGAGGAAAATCATTTCATTATCTATCCAATCCAGTTTTAACATGATTCATTTTTTTGTTTCATCCATTTAATAAAACCAAAAAAGAATAGTATGAGCAATAATAAACATATAGAGAAACCAAATAATCATTAAAATCATTTATCAAATTTCTAAATCATGAAACATTATTTTAATTATATGAAATCTTAGGTATAAATTAGGCTATCCATGGTCATAAAATATTAAAATTTCTAATAATGTTTATTAAATAAAATGTGAATTACAATAGGAATATCCCCCCAAGAGTGTTTATCTAGGTGTGCGATCATAGTCCCACTCATGATACACTTGTTATGATTGAATTAATACCCAATCCACCATATTCAAAGTTATTACCACTAAGAAAATTGGTGCCACAACTAGATACACATCCTAGTATCCATAAATGGATGTATTGACTTATAAAAAAATTCATATTTTACTATAAATTAGGATGTTATCCTATAATTAGTATTATCCCAAGGTTTCTCACTAATTTGTTCTCAACCTACTTTCAAAAAATAACTAAACATGGTTATGATGCCAACTAAGGTGACTCAAACATTACATACATAAATATTACACCTATTTGATGAGTATTTAATATATATCATTATGATCCATGAAAAAAACATAATTTTTAGTTAATTTTGGAACATAGATGCATAGAAACTATTATACAAATGTTCTATATCATCTCCAACCATGTTCTTCTCAATTATCACTCACATATATCTATACTAATCCTGCAATTCCTACTACCATGTGTCATGCTAATATTCTTCCCTACCCATTTTTCCTTACGTGTCGTTTCTAAATTCATCTGCGTCGCCCAAAAAAAAAACCATTTCTCCCTCCAAAATCAAGAACCATCTCATGCTAGTTCTCCTATAAACCAGTTCCTCTGGGCTCTGTCAATCCATCAACTAGGGTTTCTGAAACCTACTCACTCAAATCCTGATTCTCCCTCAATTTTTCATATCTTCTACTATGGTTTTCAGTGTGATTTTTCCTTCCCTCATCCATATCTTCCCACAAACAACTTCTATCATCCTCCTCAAAATTTCACTCTTATTTTGTATCGGGACATATTCTACAATCCACTGAAATCATCATGCAGTTCCATCATTATAAGTCCAGCTTCCCATCTCTTAAGTTTCCTCGTACTATTCATATCCTCTGAGCTCTACTACCATCATCCAATAGTGAAATCTACCTCCCGTCGCCCTCAATACCTTCAACCCCCTCCCCTCTTATTCGCAAAATACCTCGCCATCTCCTAGGGTTCCTGATATTAGTTTGTCTCCTCTGAGATCTACTGCGGTGAATCATGTCTGTCCCCATATCTCTGATTTAATTCACCATCACAAAAACCATCTTTTTTTCATTGAAAATATGTCTCCATATTCTATTCTTTGGAAAAAATAGACAAGGGTTCAAAATTTTCACTATGTGTAGATCCATCTAGTTCTCAACGCATATAGAATATGGTATTTTCTCCTCTATAGCATCTCATTAACAATTCTATATATTTTATAGTTACAGATTTCACTATGTTCATACTAATTTTTCTAGATGTAATAAGATCCAGTGATTCAAAAATGGTAGTTTCTAATAATTTTTTGTAATGGTTTTCAGTTATCTCCAATAACTAGTTTTTCCAGCGACATATGGATTATTCAATCATCAATACAATACATCTCCTATTTCGATTCACCAATCATTTGTTGTATTTATTTTTATCAATCAATATTTCTACAACTAAAATTTTCTCCATGGTTGATATAGATTTCATCGAACATGTCAAAGCATGATCCATTTAAGGTATCCATAAATGATTTCATTCAATACACAGTTTTTTTTAGTTTCAATCATGCAGATTTCGATTGGTGTTTAAATGTATTTGATTATTGTAAATTTATTTGATTAAATGCATAGTGGAATCACTGACATTGGGTATGTTAAATCAACCATGCATGTTTCATCCAGTCATGTATATAACTTTACTCTTGAATTTCTGTTGCTTTTATAGAAATATTATAATTGAAAAATATGCATTTTTTGTGCTCATTTCCTTTTTTATATATAATTAAAACATACATTTCATTTATTCTATTTAGTTGGATATCAACTGAAGTTATTTGCATATTTCTTATAAATAAGTGTCATACGGTTTCTTATATATATGTGATTTAAAATTATAGATTTCATTAAAGGATTCAATAAATTACTATTTGTATATTTCCTGTATATAATTTTTTTTTCATATTGCAGACTGCAGATTGCATATACTTAATTGTTTAAAGATTCCTTATATATAACTGTTTTCTTATACAATTTTTTTTTCAGATTTTTGTTTCGTAACTAAAAATTATTTTCAGAAACAATAAATCATGTGTCATATTTTTGTTATCTTAAATTTCATAGAAACTATCTCTTTTCTGAATTACTTATACAACTATTTCCCAGTTTCTCAAACATAATGTTTTTACATGTTTCTTATATATGAACATTTATATATTATATATGAAAACAGGTTTCTAGATTTCTTATGGTAAACATTATATGTTGATATATATAAATTCATATCCAGAATTAGAATGTACTGAATGAATGCATGTATGAAATCAAGTATGATATGTTAATATAGTTAAGATAATCTTTACAAACCATCAATCTAAATATTGGTGGCTATGATATTTTATCATGTTTTTATATTTATGTTTAAGTGGTGCATCATGTCTTTATGTGTTTCTAATTTATCATTTTAGGGTATAATTTCTATTTTTTTAATATTGGAACTAATGGGAATCATTGAGGATGTCAATGAAATTTTACTAGGAATTTCGATTCATCTCCTATAAAAAAATCATTGGTGGAGGAATGTGTTTTAGGGAAATGTTATGTCTTTGATAGTTATACATCCCCACTGACTTCTCTATATAGTTCTACATACCATATCATTATATTACATGGATATATCAATTGGGTGCACCTGCATTCAGATAGCCATGAAATTTACATAATTTCTTACACAATGTGAAAAATGAAGTGTTTCAATATTATTTATATGTAACTGTTTCTATATTACTTGTACATAGATATTTATTGATTGATTATTCAATTATTTCCCAACTAAACACACATAGTGTTTTTACACATATCATATGCATAACCTTTTCCATGTTTCTTATGCGAATGTGCTTCCAGATTTCTAATGGTCACCCGTTTTGGTTGATATAGATAGTTTGATATTCAAAATTAGTATATACTGAATGAATCTTGATAGGCTATGAGGTTTTAACACTTTAATATGGCCAAGGTAATATTCAAAAACCATGAGTTTCAATATGGAAGTAGATGGGTTTCTATTATGTATTTCTTCTTAATAAGTGTTTTCATATTACATAGGGGAAAAGACATCCAAATTTCTTATGATCACCATAATAGGTAGATTTGTTTAGTTTCACATGGAGTATTAGTATGTAATGAGTGAATCCCTATAGTTTATGAGGTTTGAATACATAATATTTTCAAGGAAAACTTTATTAGTATGTATGCTTATTTTTAAACATTATTGTATCTGTAGGTAAACATGTTTGATGATATTGAAGGTGCTCAAACTCCTGTATCATTACTTCATATTCCAAAACTATAACTCAGAAATAAAAGTCTAAGTAAAAAAAATAATTTTCTATAACTTTTTTATGATTGGTCATAAAGAATTTAACATCCAAATGTAACACATAATATAAAATGTATTTAGAGTCATAAGCAGAAATTCAGTGAACCATTCCACTGTGGTGATGCAAGGTTTTGATCCTGCATAATAGGTGACATGATGAACTAACACTAGATTTTTTTGTAAGATAAAATTTGTGACATATTATGGAGTTGTTGGTCATTACATGTTATTTGAGTTATTAGTTACATTTAGTTATACTATATATGAATTGACATGTATTAGACCAGTGGATCATTTTTTACAGTAGGGGATCTTACATTTCCTATAACCAGTGGACTGGATCATGTTTTTTATTTTAGTACTGGATAAATATTTTAGAGTAGTGGAACATGTTTTTTATATGAGAAGTGGAACATGTTTTTTATATGAGAAGTGGTGCATGCATTTTTTTGGGTAGCAGATCATTACTTTTTTAGAGGATCATGTGTTTTATTTGAGTGCTGGATCATTTTGTATAGTGGATCATGCATTCTAGACTAGTGGATCATGTATTATAGGTATTAGACATTCTTATCTCATCAGATGACCTACGATCCAAACATCGGGGCATGACAACTTCTAGATTCCCTGCAGGGGCGACCAATGATGATTGGCAGGTGATGTTTCAGTTGTATCTTCTGTGTGAACTTCCAACATCAAGGTATTGTCCATCCAAATTTATATTTTTATATATATAATTAATTATTGTATTCTTTTGTGTTTTTATTCTATGATTAATTATAGGTACAATCTTGTGGGTCTACCATTTTACTAGCATAACATCAGCAGAAGGAAGAAATTAGGTGAGGGTTTAGAAATCTGGTGTGGAATCCCGATTAAATTACCTTTACTATAGGTATGTCAATTGATGGACAATGTAAAATTGAAATAATGTATTTATTATATATATAGATTTGAAGTTGAATATAATGGTGATATTGACTCTCATTCTACACTTAGATTCAATATATCTTCACATATATTGTATAATTCAATTTTATGTTTTCATGTATTATCATGTGGTTGATAGCTCTCTTCTCAAGATTCATGGCATTGCTGAATGTCTCTAATCAGTGAAAAAACATTGGAAACACCTATGATTACCCATTACATGTCTCTATTCAGGTGATCCTTAAAACCAACAACATGACACTCTTGAACTACATTGAAGGCTCACTTTAAGTTTTCATGCATGCTGAATGTTCAACCAATTAATGAAACTATCTGTAAGAAGTTTATAAGTTTTTATATTTCTATTTATTAAATTAATTGATATATTTATAGAATTGAAAAACCACCACTCTAAACTGGTATGTATTCTACAAAAAATTCATCTATATTAACTAAATTAACTTTTTTTAAAAAAAATATGAAGGTATATTTTTTCCACTACATATAACTGGTTTTCATTCCAACAAAATTTCTAGATCAGTTTTCTTTAGTCAAAAACCCTATGAATCATTTAAGGTATCATAATAACTTATGAATGTTGATAAAACTATGTTTCTTCTTGTTCTGTAATTGGTTTTTTATGAATTATGTACAGATTCAACTCTTATGGATGGAGAACTCAGTAAAGAAGAGTGAAAAAAATGAATGAATTTGATATTTGTAATTGCAAGGTAATACTACAATTTGACCATTTCATATATTTTTTTCATATTTGATTTCTGCATTATTTTTTTACATTCAAAACATTATTAGACTATTCTATTTACATTAGATTTAATGGAATATGTTAACCATGTTTTTTGAATTATCCTCTGACATGGATACTACATAACATCTATTCCATGTTTATGTGTTTTATCTGATCCATATAATGTTTAAAATATCCATTTCAAGTGAGTATTTCACATATTAGTTGAACATGTTACTATTACATATCATTTGAATATGTTTTTGTCCCAGTATAATATTTTCTTCTCATATCTATGACATATCCACATCACATATACTAGTTTGGCCGTTTCATATTTTTTTTTCATATTTGATCATAAAAACACCATTGTAAATTTCATTTCTTCTAGGAAAATTATAAAAAAAATTATGCAACCATTCAACAGATTATTAGGACTTATATTTTTACTACGTTTTGTGTTGGTAGGGCGGGTTTCCTCATTTCCCAGATTTTGTTGTTGCTTCTCCCTTCATCATGAATCCGCATATGACCTCTTCTTATCTGTAGATTGGGAAGGATGGAATCAGTCAAGGGAGGTTAGACCTGTTTCAAGTCTCTCTTTCTAGGTACATGTGTTATTATAGGATTGAAAACATGTGTTTCTGGTGGAAGGGGGAGATTCAGGTGTGGCCACAGAAATGCTACAACTAAGAGATTTCATTGGGAGGAAAGTAAGGTAAGTGAAACATTGGATATGGATATGAATGAATGTACCCATTGAAGGGATGATTTTAAATGGGTACTTTTGTTAATTAGTCCAAAAATACCTTGAACATTTTAGTCAAAAGTATGTGATTTTTCAATATCTTCTTTAATACCTTATTTTCCTATATCTAGCATTGATTAGTATCAATCAGTAGTACACTGAAGCTATTATCTTATTATACTCTCTGTAATAGGTTCTTAAATATTCTTCTATTCGGATTCTTGACATAAGTGTTAGTCATGGACAAGAACACCTTGCTCGGGAAGTTGAAGTCACACCCCCACCACCAATCTCAGCTAAAAAGGTAAGAAAAATATCTGTGCTAGAGGAAAAAATAAAGAACCTCCGGGAACAAGTATAAGAACTTCAAGAAGCATGAAAAGTGGATGTATCATAGCCACTCATGAGAAAGATGTAGGTACTTAATGTTGAGAAAACACTTTTGATTCACCAATCACTTTATTTTATTAATTTGTGATGACATGTCTATATAAATTATGAATTCTATATTCATGATTGTGTATATATTATTTGAAATTACATTCAAATTTCATACAATACATCTAGAAATATCACCATTTCATTCTTAATATTATGTATTCACATTCTTGTATTTACAATATGTAAGATATTTTTTTCTCAATTTCATCCCTCAGAGAATCATTACCCAACTTATATGATTAACTAGGTTATATAAATTGACATTCATTTGCATTACTAGTTTGAACTTATATTAAAATCATCATATTCATGATCAGTTTTAACTTACATAAAAAAAGTGTGACATGAATACTGTATGTGATCCTGTAATCAATGTTTTTCCATTATGCATTATCAGTATAAACTTTTATAGTATATAATTTCATTCCAATATGATTTTATTTTCTATAAATTCATATTTTAAATAATATATTTTAGGGAAATTTAATGTGTAACTAAATGATCATTCCATGAAAATGTATGGGTTGGGTTCTAAATATAGATATACAACCCAGGACCATTGAAAATTATTGAAGAAACAACAAGATTAAATTTGTCTATCTATTTTTTAATTCAATTTCATATTGTCGAGTATTATGACGTGGTTGTCGACTCTCTGTCTTCATCTATTTATTTTATTCAATTAAATCTTCTATTAAATCTTTGTTTTTGATCTCTACATCCATCATTATATATTTTTCCACATACATGATGAATAATTTCACTCCGTTTTCATTTTTCCATAACATACCACTCCATAAATTTATTATAATTTCATTTTTTCCCATTTCTCTTTTTTATAATTACAACCACTTGCTTATCTTTTATTTCTCTTTTACCTTATTTCAGTGCCCACATTATAGTTATTGTGATTGAATATGAATATGAATACAAATATTATTCTTAAAAATTTAAAAATTCATATACCTTTACTCTATCCTTTTTGTTTTTCAATTATTTTAATAGTCTGTTCATATTCTATGAATTTCTATTCTATTATCATAAACCATTACATTCTAATTGAAATATTATCTACATTGTTGTTTCTTCTCAACTTTTATAAATATTAATCCCTTATTAAATGAAAAATCATTAATTGAAAATTACTTTCAATAGCACGAGCGAGTACTAGTATTATATATACCATTCTTAAAATCATTCTTCTTATCAAGGGGAAAAGGAAACATAATCAAGGGAGATCTTAGATTCTCAGTAATGATAAGAAAGGTAGATATCAATGATCAATTAAGTATAATATAAGAATAAATGTATGATTTCATGGTACTAAAATATTAAAAACCTACTCAGCAATTCATATATTGTTATTATGAGTCATTACATAGAGATTTCCAGTTAATAATAACTAAATCTTAAATGAATCATAGAAAAAGATCCATGAGAGTAGAACATTGAAACAAGATCATATAATAAAAGAGTGGAAAGAAGTATGGGATCATAAAAATCCTAGAAATGTTTTCTCAAATATACTAACCAATATATTATTTACATGTTGGACATAGGAGAACCACTAATGTACTTTCTTCAGGCTTAAGATAACCTCTTATGTACCCTCTTCTTGTGATTGGGATAATTTACCATGTACCCTTTTTTTGTCATGGGATAGCCATAAATGTACCCATTTATCTCATAAAATATTAACATTTTACCAATTCATTGTAGGTCTATAACGAACTGACTATCTCATAACCTATTCTTTCATATGCATGCCAAAATATCATTAAAACATTTATTATTTCATCATAACGTAACCCATGGAATAGAAAATGGGATTAATCAAAATATTATCATCATAATCATAAAACATTAATATAAATAACAAGGATGTTTTAATAGGATAATATCCATTTTTAAACATAAGTTACATCAAAGGATTTTATCCTAGATGAAAAATTACTTTAAAAGATCACTGAAACATTTGTTGAGTAAAATACACTTATCAATTTGAAATAACTAATATTAAATTTAATAATTTCCAAAATATTATGTAAATAAATATATTACAAAATCACCATGGAAAATCATAAAGGAATATTAAAATAAATGAGTATTCATGACAAATGAAAATTATGTTCGTGTGATATAGGTTAAAACAGATATTTTATTCACACCGTTGATAAAAAGAACCTCGTTCGGAATAGAAAAATAAAAATCATTTTAATTTTTTTATATAATGTAAAAAATGGGTAAAATTTTATTTAATAAATCATTTTTTAATATTAAAAAAATTCTTGAAAATATTTTAAAAGAAATATAGGTATGGTATAAAAATAATACTGACCGATGAGAAAAACAGTGTCGGCCTTCCTTAAAAAAATTTCTCTGACTATTGAGTATTGAGAGAGATTAAAATAAATGGAAAACATTAAATATATTGAAATAAATATAGGATAATAATATACATATGATTTATAGATATATATTATAAAATATTCTCATTATAAATTTAAGCATAAACATTCCTGGTAAAAATGAGATTGTAACGTAAAACCCTTACCTCATGTTTGTATATCATGGTATGTGATATAAACTCTTTTAATAAATAACACCCATTTATTAATAAATTTCTATTAAAATCGTCATTCCAATGGTTTAACTGTTTCTTTTTTTCATGAATGTTCCAGTTCAGAAGTTCTGATCCTTATAATTTGACAGTGGTTAAACAATATATATAATTTCAATAATGATATAAATATAATATATATATTTATTTTATACATATTAATTAAAATTCATAAAAATTATATATATAAAAATTAATAACACCATTTATGGAGATGGTAGTCTATATATATGTGTGAACACTATCTTCATTTGAAAAAATAAAGAATGAATGAATGAAATCAAAACAATATTTTACCATTAAAAAATAAAACTTATTTCATTAATATCATATATATTTTTATTAAATTATTTTTTATATCCATCAATGTGACTAGGTGATGGATAATGAATCATATCACTATATGGATGCGGTAATCCACACCTATGCATGATTGATATTTTCATTTCCAATTTGACTACAATAAGGAGAAAAATGGGTGATACAAGATAATAATTACATATAAATATATTTATGATAATTTATTATTCATTTAAATATGGATATAATAGGTTTAGATATGTCTGAAGAAGAAACTGATTTTAAAGATATTAGTAAATATTTAGACATTTTCATTGATAATACTCGTTTAAATTACACCTTAACCCTTAAAATATTTGCCTTAAGAAGAGAAAAATGGGTCAAGTAAGAATTTAAGTTAAATAATAAGGTATTATGGTTGGTATTTGATGATCTATAAGGCCCAAATATTCTGTAAAAAGGTGTGGGGGAGGAACTCTTTTATAAGAGAAGGAGATAAAAAACATGGAATTACTTAAATGATTTAGATAAAATTATGGTATTTCTTATTAATAATGCATAAAAATGAAAAAGGATTAAAATTTATGATAATAAAGGCACTAAATATCTCTATTAAATAGAAATTATATCGGATTATTTTGAAATATTTCCCTTATTTCTTAGTTTAATCCCCATATAAAACCTATTTTAACCCTAACTGTGGTAATAAATTTTTATAGTTTTACTATTCATTATGATCAAAAAATGAAAGTGGAAAAATTAAAAATTTGTCCATTTGGATTCCAAATATTTATGTAATTTTATCAAATTCAATTTATATAATATTTGGAATTTAATTTTAAAATAATCCATCAAAACATAAGAAAAACCCAATTTTCAAAAAATGTATTTTAAAGAATAGAATTTAATTTAATTTCTATAATTTCCAAGAAAAAAGTATATAATGAATGTTAAAATATTTTATTTAATATATAATATATAATTTTCATTTAAAAAATTAATTAAAAATGATTTATTTAATTTATTATGAAAAATCACATCGCGCATAGAAAAACAGTTTTATGAATTGTAACTAATTTCCATTAAATGATTTTATCATTATAACTGTGCATTATATAATTTATTTGTGGATTTATATTCAAAAAATTTATATAAATTACATTGAAAATTTTTTTAGCAGTGATAAAAATAATTTTCAGAAAAAAAACAACAAAACGTGAAGAAAAATACTTTTCTTAAAAAAAGGCATGTAATCATTAAAAAATTTAAAAAAATTTAATGATTATTTATAAGAATTAGTCAAAACATTTGAATTTTGGAAAATATTTATCTATATATTTCAAAATGTGGTTAATCCTATTCGTACCCAACAATACAAGAGTTAGTTTAAAAAGTTATTCAATATCATATGTTCATTTATACTCAAGGTTCCATGTAAAGAAATCTTCCAAATACGTCAAGTTTATTTCAAAAGAAATATATATAAAATGTTGCGGTGTTACTGGGAGGGTTTTATAGAGAAGGTTTTTGGATATCCATTTATGTGGGAAATGATGAATATTGGTTGTTCTCTTGAGAGGAAAACTTAGAGATGAGTGATAGGTTATTTCATTTGGTCGCCCGCTATGAGGATGATGAAATGATATGGATGAGTGTGTTTTAATACCACCTAATTATGTTATGAGATATTTTGAGGTGGGATCCATCCCCTAAATTAGTTATTATTGGGTGGAAATTGGCCCTAAATGATCATATGGGAAATTATTGGGTGGAAAATGGACCCTAGAGATTATATGAGATATTACCAAGGTAGATTCTAGACCCCTGATTATTATTATGATATTTTATGGGGTTGAAACTACTCCATAATTATTATATGAGATATTATGAGGTGGTATATTTTTCTCATGATGATATTCTAGGTGGGGTCTCTCTTACCCCCAAATATATTCTTGATATTATTTGTAGGTCCATTCCTCCTATCAATTACATTATATGAGATTATATATATAGAGGATATTACTCTAACATGAAATATGATATATTAGGGAATACCTCCCCCCTTGATTTCTTAATTTCTATGATTCCGGGGTTAAATGTTTTAACCATTTAGGGTTTTATATTTGGGATAATATAGGCGGGCCTCATTCCCCATAATTTATTATACATACTTGTGTATACATATTCATGATATTCTAAGGCAGGATATGCATCCTCTTAATGTTTTTTTGTAACATGTTCTAACACAATCGATTTTATCCAAATATGGGATAGTCAGTCTTGGGTTTCACCTGAGAACCCAAGGACTAATGATGAAAAATTTTATTACACATACACCTTATTTATTATTTCAATCATATCCAATGTGAATAAACTATATTTCTTAGTTATGATAGGGACACTATTGGTGGAGGCCTAATGAGTTTTACTCACACCTAACTCAGATTACTTTAGTAATTTTTTACCCAATCAGACCTCATTTATCATAGGTTTTGTTATGGTAGAGGATTAGTGTTGCATGAGTAGGCTAGACCATCATGGAATTGATTTTTAGATCAGGATGATGATAGGATCATAGATATTAGTAAAGCCTCCTAGAATATTTTTTATTTTTTACATGTGGTCGGCTTGGTGGGCGATCAGTTGGTAAATGTTCTTGTATAAATCCTATATCATTTGATATATAATAATTATGATTATTATCTTATTTATAATATGATTATTACTTTTGATGTTAATGGTTATTTTTCTAAAATTGTTTCTTTGATGTTAGGGTATAGTCACCCAATAATATTAACTTATACTATAAGTGATAGTGAACAACCTCTATCATACGAGTAGATGAACCTATAGTCATGTAGAACCTTCATTCTAAAAATTTATTAGTTTTCTTGGTCCAAGGATTTTATAAATTGGTATCAAATCATATGTTTGGTTGTCTTATAATTTTGGGTTTGGAAAATAGGGAATAGGGACATGTTGGAGGATGTGATGGGCCTTAGACTGGGGTGTCACAAATATACTTTTTTCAATAGTAAGTCTAGGATACAATGGATATGGGATTATTGATGTTTCTTTTCACTATTATGATTGATATATTTATATAAGTATAATGTGTTAATTATAGTTTTTTTATTATAATTGTACCTATTAGACTATTAGAATGTGGCTTGTGTACATGAATAATTCATGGAATATAAAAATTTTAGGATATTCAAATTATTGTATCTGATTAATATCCATAATTATAAAGGGTTCAATTGTTTAAATTGAAAAAATATATGGTTATTCTCTATATAACTTTTTTTTCTTGGAATTATACTCTAAAAAACCACGATATTATTCTTTTGATTATAGTTCATGGATATCCTTTGTGGTATGTTCCTTTACGATTACTATTAAGTCCCTCAATTCTAGGGATGTATGGTAACCCATGATGGAGGGGGGGATCAGCATTGGATTCCTTCTTGATGAACCATTGTGGATGTCTTTGATATAAGATTGATTAATTAAAGTATCTATATAACTTATTAGGTGTTTTTCCATATATCTTCTAACTGTAAATCTACTTGTTTGATTTATATGAACAATTTTAATTGATATAAGTTTTCATGAGATGAATTTTTTATGTGTACATGGATTAGATCGGGGTCCTGGTGGGGTGGGGTAGTCTAGTATATGAATTCCTAATGAGGATTAGTTATTAGGATTGGGTTGATTACTTGGATTGTGATTCCCATGATGTATATGTATATGATAACCCTAGAGTGGTTTTTTTGGCATTTGACTTTTTATATGATATCTGAGATATGAGTAGAGATATACCCTATGAGATATGGTCTATGAGAGAAATTGTTTAGAAGTAATGTGTGAGAGTAAGTTGTTTTGAGATGTGACTTAAGGTATCGGTGAGCTAAGTTATATGATCGAGTAATAATGAAATTTCCAGCTTTTATTAGGATGGTTATGATATACAAGGAAAACAAGATAGAAAAATATTCCTACAGTTGAGTGTTCCCTTTGATACAATAGGCATGAGTAAATGAATTACATTATAGAGGGATACAAGGGAAGTTTAATCAGATATACTATATAGGTATTGGGATTTCTTATGCCCCAGGTGTGTCAATACCCTAGTTTTGGTGTTGGAAAGGCATGGAGTTTCCTAAATATTTAGTGATGTAAATCACTTGTAGATAAGTTCTATTTAGGTTTGTTTTTAGAGGATAATATTGGTGAGATACAAAGCTTTATTGATTTTAGCTACAGTTCCTGATGAGATAGTGGATCTTGACCATCGATGGTTGGATCTAGAATTAATAGAGTGTGGGTATATGCTTTTAGTTTTGAGATGATTCTTTATTGGTGGGATATTGTGGGATTAGTCATAACTTATGTGATATACCTTACGTTTTTTAGTGACCCAACTTTTTTGTACATGACTATTACATAATTTTTAACATAAAAAAATAACAATGATACAATCCAGGATCCAATTATTTGTATCATGCGAAAATTAGGATCGTAAATCACTTTTAAGTAATAAAATAAGACATTATTTAAATCTATATTCTTTATCCTCATAAAACATCTCACATTCTCTTTATTACATGTAATCCCCTGAGGATATACATCTAAGAAAGGGGTGAGTAAAAAGCAAGGTAAGGGGAGGAATAAGGGACATGATTAAATAATACATGGGTGAACATAACAAACATAATAAACATAATCATTTCATAATAATTGGGGAAGAATTTTATAAACACAAGGAATGTGGAATATGTATAATAATGAAAGATCATTACACAATGGTCAAATACAACACATTTTTGTGAACACAATAGCATTATTTTCACACATTACATATGATCAAAAATTATAACACTATTATTTTGAAAAAACTAGTATCATTTTCATGAATAATTAACATAATATCATGATATATATCATATTAACTAATTAATTATAGGGATATATAATTCTGGTCTAACCCATCACATCATAAATTAATTGTAATCATGATTTCCATATAGAACGCAAAAAAATCATAGTTATGAAATAAAAAATTGTAAGGAGTGGGTTTCAAGAAGGTTTTATAAAGAATAATTTCACGAATAACCTTTAGGTTTACCAAATGAATAATGGAAAACATCTTTTGGAATAAGACATCACAATTCTTTAGTGGATAAGAAAAACATGAGAGGAGTTAAGGAAATGTTTTGTAAATTAAATTATATTTGAAAAATATTTTTAAATGGCCAAGAAAACATTTATAAAGGGTATAAACATGTATACCTTTGAAGATAATAGGGAAATGATTGTTTAATTACATTATAATAACAACCATATAGAAAAAATGTAAGGGCGAAGATAACTATAAAAGAATGATTTTGGGTTCGAGAATCCCCTTACCTTAATGCCCAATTTATTTATTCAATTTTCCACCTCCTATATAATAACATTAGGTTTATTAAAAAATGTAAATAGCCTTAATTTTTAAATTGATGTAACTATTGATAAATTATTAATATTATATTGAATTCTATAATATTCTTTGTTAATTGTTAATTTCTTTGATAGCATGTTTTCATTAAAATATTCCATATTGTTTGGATTTCGGTATTTTTTTTGAAGGTTATATATACCTCAGAAAAATTAATTCTAGAATCATAAGAAAAGATTTATATAAACATTTATATATAATAAATAATTTATTATAACTATTCATAATGGTTGTAATAAAAAAATAATTTCCAACATCCTCATTAGTGGCCAAAAGACAGTTAACGATACATTATCAAAAGAGGAGGAAGATAAGTATAAAATATAAATAAATAATAAATATTATCATTAAAACAGGTTATAATCATTAATATAATGTTAAAATAATTATCAATTAATCCAATTATATTTGGTTTTTAGAGGAATATTGACAAATAAGAAGAGAAGATACAAAGAGAAGAAAAGTTTATGAAAACGTTTAATCTTCTCAACGTTTCTCCTTTCTTATGGAACTAGAACACATGAATAAATGGATTTTGTTACAATAAATCTTATATAAGGATCATAATGGTATTTATAGATTTTATTTGGGATGATATATGTATTTTATAATTAGGGGAGGAGTACATTCTCAAGGGGAGGGAGAGGAGTTATTTATACTTGAAGATTGGGGTATTTTAAAGATAATATATTTAATAAAATATAATATCAAAGATAAAAGTTTGAATAGTAACATTTTTGAAATTATAAAATATATTTTAAAAATATAAAATTATTTTATAACTTTGAATAACCTTAAAATTATAATTTAGTAGTTTAATAAAAAGGAAAGTTGAAAAAAATGTTCACTTAATGGAACACTTTAGGCTTTTAAGCTTGAGAAATTACTTTTTAGGTTTTGAAAATTAATTTTGTTATTTATAAATTACCAATATATAAAAAGAATTTTATTATTATCCTAAATAACTAATTTAACATTTATTAATTCATTATTTCATAACAATTATGTCATAAAACATGCAGTATTTGAAAAATAGTAGTTTTACAATTCACGTTAAATTTGACGTTTCTCAAAAAACAATAAAAATATCACTAGGGGAAGTTTCTATGCATTTATTAAAAAAGTGAAATTCATTTAAACAAAATAATTTTCTAAAATATGTATTCTAAATTTATGATACAAACATTATGATATTTATGAAATATATTAATATAAATTTTAAAAAAAATTGATTATAATCTCTCAGTTTGTATTCTTGATATGTATTTTATGGTATTTTAATATTTATATTTTATTAAATCAAACATTATAAATATTATTAATTTTAATTTTTTTTATATTTTGAAGTCAAATTACTATTTACAATAGTTAGGTTACTACTCCTAATGATAATGTTACCACTTCCAATGTTCATGTTACTATTTTACCGACCTGATTCATATTTCAACAATCACATTACTATTATTATGATTGTATTAACTTTAGTAAAAAAAATCGGCATCCCTTCATACATTATTAAGTAAAAATTCTCAAGGTTTCCATATTTTACTTTATGAAGATGTCGAGTTGTTTACTAATATTCATTTTATTTTCTGTAGCATTATTCATGCTTGTTAGGATTCTAACATATGGGAAGGATCCAAACATTACCATTCTAGTTTTTTTTCTATTTTTTATCCCATTGAAATGTTTAGAATTTTCATGAGTTTTGTTACTGACTAATGTAATGACCTAAATTTATTAAATAATTATTTTTTTGTTTCTCTATGGGTTGTGTGTGTAAAATAATATATAATGTAATATAACACACATTTATTTAGGAAAAAATATCAATTATAATCTATGGTTTATAAGAGTAATTCCCATTTAGAAATTTTTTCCTTGAAATTTAAACTCAAATTATAATGTGGGAATAGATATGGGTACTTATATTTCTTTTTTTCCTCAAGTTCCCAAAATATGTTTCAATATTTATAGTTCCACCACAGTAATTTGATATGGCGAATTGTCAAGTTTCATACAATTTTTTCTCTACATTAAAAGATTCTTATCAGATGCTCCTCATACAAGAGGTAATTTTCCAATTATAAAACCTCTAGATTTAGTACATATTAGAGATAATATATGTACTTTCTTAAGAGATATATGTGAAAAACAACATAAAATTGAGACATGTTTGGGGGAAGTTCTAGTTTAGAAACCACTTCAATTATACAATAAATGATCTTTAAGGGGATAATGTACCTTTCTATAATCTTGAATTTATTTATAATCAACATGAATATATTCCATGGTGATATTCAAATCAAGATATTATCTCTAACATCATAATACAAGTCTCTTTGATGGTTGTTAGCATAGATCTTCTTCCAAATAGGAGTTGTTTTTATATTTTTCAAGATTGCTTGAATATTTTATTTTATATAATGTATAATATTAGTTTTATATATATTCCATTCAACAAATCCATCTTAAAAAGTTGGAGTTCTATGTCATTTCTAATATAGATCTTCATATGGATGCATTTGAAAACTCGAGTGGAAGTTTTTGTTTTATGAGAATTAAAATAATGGGAGATGCTGATCCCATACACATTTAATAACATTAATAAATATATTATCACATCATAATGTATCTTAATGGTCCTTTCAGATTTTCCATTAGTTTGGGGTTATAGACCACACTGAAATTCAATTTATTATTCAGTTCATGTTGAAGACTTCCATAGAATATAGAAGTAAAACATTGATCATCACCATAGATGATTGAATGAGGAGCCCCATAGAGATATACCACTTCCATTATGTATATAAAATAAATTTTTTCAAGTTATAAATATTCTTGATTAATTATGTAGTCAGTAGTCTTGTTGAGTCAATCAAGAAGAATCCATATCACATTGCTTCCTTTAGATGTCTTCAAGATACCAATGATAATGTTCATAGTGATTGATGGTGCTAAAAAATGAATCTTATAAAGGGAAAAATACTAAATACCCTAACCTATTATCATAGTTCAATTCATAGGCTTCAAAATTAGTGGTATTAGATCCCAAATGGATATATGGATCAAAATTTATGGTCATCCAATGTTAGAGTCATGAAAACAGAAAGAAAGGGTGATTTTGGAACCAGGTAATAAATTTCATGATATTCAATCTTTCATGAAACCCCATACATCATAAAACTCCAAATTTCATGAAGATAAATTCCTCATAACTCAATATTTTATGAATCTAGTAAAATTAATGAAACATCTGTCTCATCATTATGGTAGTTAGCATGACACAAAATCCTGTCTTACACAAATAAGGTAACCTTTCTGAAATGCATATCTCGATAGCCGTATTTCCTATAAAAATTACCCTCATGTCATATTTTTTTAGTAAACAAAAAGTTATGATATCAAACACTCAATTAATGAAACTATAAAGAGTTTTGTTAATTCACCTAACACATTTTCCCTATGGATGAATCTTTCGTGAATTCATTCATGAGAACCCTTCCATGTATTGGGGGTGTTTGAGGATGTTTTGTGAAACATTCATCAATGAATAAAAATATTTGTGAAAGATGACTATGCCTCATGAAAGATGAATTATCATGAAAATCCATTTTTTATGAAATAATGTTATCAATATGCACATGGATTCTGCCTTTTGGGGAGAATACTTTCAAAATAGTTGAGTGAACCCCATGAAAAAATGCATATTTTGACCATAAAATTTTTGGGCAAAGTTATTAAATTTTTTGTTTCTTATATATATATATATATCTACACATACCATGCAGCATATTTCCTTGAGTCGACATACTTCTCATGGATCCTCAAAATACCTTGATTCATGTTTTTATTGTTTCTCAATTCATAGTTCAAGAAGACCAGATAGTCTTACTGCATTCCATGAATACCTTAAGTCAAAATTATCCTCAAGAAATTCGTGAAATCCCACTAATTGACTTCTATTATATGTTAGACTGGAATGGTTTGCTTCAGTTTATTTCCCAAACCATCCATTTCTAGAAACATCCCACCTACTGGCCCTAGCTACATGATATTAAAATGTAGTATACCCTATGTGACAAGCATAGGATGCCTCATGTTTCAAGTATGAGATGGATTGTGTGTTTAGAATAAGTTACCTCATGTAATGATCATGAGGTGACCAATAATCTATCCCCATGGGCCTCCTCTTATGGTGTAACCCCCAATCATATTCCTCAATTCACTAATGGTTCAATATTCTCTCATGATCTAATATGTGGAAGAAATAATAGGAGGATCAATGTGTAAGTCCCACACACAATTTTCATTAACATGATGTTAAACCATGACCTTACCCTATGAACTGATCATGGGATACCCTATTCCATAATATGAGGATTACTCATGTAATGTGAATGAGATTATACCCCAATCCCCTAGGATAATCCTATGCATAAGCCCTATTAACACTATTTCTACTCCTAATAGTACCAAGATAGCCCAATCACATAATCCCCAATCTTACCAACACTGATCCTAGAATCATTAAAGAAACCTGATTATATAATCCCAGTCATATAATGGATACTCCTAGTAGAAACTATGAAACCCAGTTGCAAATGTACCACTCATACTATCACTACTCTTAGTAGCACCTGGGAATCCCAGTTTCATAAGCCATGCTGATACAATCACATCTCCTCACTAATAACCAAGAAACCCAAATACATAATCCCTATTCATACAATCAATGCTCTATATAATGACCCATTTTCCCCAAATATATAAGGAACATTCATACCATCACTAATCCTCAACATTAATTATGCATCCCATCTATATAATCCCCTTTCATACCATCTCTTCTCCATAATAGCACCAATTTAGCCCAGCTGTGTAAGATCCAGTCGCACAATCATTGCTCATAGAAGAACCTGGGTATCATAGCTGCATAAGCCCAATCACACTAGGATATCTACTAGAATAACCCGATAAACCTAGTTTCATAAGACCCACACAAACCATTTCTGATCATAATAGCACCCAGGAAGCCCAGTTGTGTAAAACCCAATCATATAGTCACTTCTCCATATAAGAACTTGGGTAGCCTAGCTGAATAATCCCCAATAACACCATCAATAATCATAGAATCGCCAAAACATTTGATTTTCATAAGCCCCACTCATACCATCACTTCTCCAAGAAACACCCAGGAAACTGAGTTTCATAATCCCCACTCATACCATCACTGGTCTTTGTAGTACCCATTAAAACTAGTTGTATTGGACTGAATCATACCATCACTTCTCCTTAATAGAATGTGTTTAGTCCCTAGAATAATCCCCACTTACATAGGATTTATAAGTATATAAATAGTATAATCCAACATCCCAGTCACACGACGTTAAACCACACAACAACATACTCAAAACATGACATTAAAATATATTCCTAACATATTCAAGGAACATATGATTCCCTATGTATGACTCACATGTTATCAAACCTAAAATCCTAGGTATATGTAATGCATACCCCCTGCACCATCCGTTACCATCATTCCTTCCATGATGCGAGTATCCTTACCACATGATTTTAATATTCACTAACTAATATTGTCATATTACCTCAAAATGTACACTCAAACTACATGGGTATTGATCACTAAATTTTAATAGTGTATGTAGGATGCCTCCCTAAATTACAATACCAACACACCTGGGAAACCTCGCAGTGGTTCAATAACAAAACCACCCTTAAATCCAAATTTATTACCCCTATAAGTAGGAAAATATGAAGTGCAACAATCGCTACTAGGATAAACTCAATCTCAACAAATTTTCCACACAAGATATTAATTATATGGACAACATATGAACACAATATATTAAACATGTGGCCAAACATTCATGATAATATATTTAACCCATGGCCAACCTTTTCCCACAAGTCATTAATCCAATGACCAAACATTCCACACAAGACCTCAAACTTGTGACCCCAATAGATTAATTAGAACATCTACCTTGTGTAATGAACATGATATGCCTAAGGAAATGAACCTCATATTATTTAAACCCTAGAAAAAATTACATCATGGCCCACATGGGATACCTTGAGTCTCCAACCCAAGATTCCTCATACACAAGATTACATTAAATTTGAATGATGAATACCTTATAGGATCCCAACACACTAAATATATGCATATTTATAGACATGTATAACATTATCAGTAGATCAAACCATATGTAGCTACTCATTCATTACAGAAGCATCATAATTAACCAACATCTATGTTGATATGACATTAGTAATGGGATTCATAAACATGACTCAAATCTATGAGGGAGACCTAGAATAGGTAATGATATCTAAGAATGGAATTATGGGATGAGGAACCAATATCTCGTCATCCTATTTCAATCAAGAATATGACATCAACAACTATGGAAGTGGAGGCCATCCATCATTATAAATATGGAATATTGGGAAACTAACCAACCACCCTAGAGGTGGCGTGACCATTCCATGGAAGAAAACCACTTCAAGAGAGGATAAGGTAAGGTATGTGTGTCCAGACCACGATACATATCCCTGGAGAAATTATTAGAAAAAATGGTGAAACCAAAGTTATGATCTTCTCTTTCAACAATGTGTAGATGAAAAATATCGGGTATTTATGAATCCAGGCATCACCACTAGGACTCCCATATCCCATTAGTGTGAGAATATGAGTAAAATTTGGCATATTAAGACCTATAATCTATGTTGTTACATCAATGTTGTCAATTAAAGAACACGTTATGGGTAAAATCCCTCTTATTACCACTATGAGCTGATATGAGACCCATTTCATAAAATTAACTAGCAATACACAACCTATGCCAATAAGTTTTTTTGCAATTTGGGATAGGAAGAACACATTTACAAATGGGAACTGAAAAGGTGTGTTCTGACAACCATGAAGAACCACCTGTGTAGGGAATATCATCCGAAACACTAGGGGTAGATCGGTCATAACCCCACTTTGGTTTCTATGGTCCATGATCCATGGATCCAAAACTAGGGGAAACTCACCAATATTTCTCTCTAAGATGGCACTATAGCAAGACTCTATGTCTCATGGAACCCTCACCCATTATAGCTAGGGAGATAGGCTTCTACACCTCTTTGTTCTCATTCCCCATCCATATAGAAAGATTGGAATTCACATCTCCTGGAAATTTCTGTAATGACCTGTAAATTTCAAGGGAATTTTTTTTCATAAATTATTTGAAATTTTACGAGTACACAGTTTCTCACGTCACCTAATTCTGAGGTTCGGTCTGCCTGGAATAATTATCTGAATTTTTGTTAAGCTTAAATTAACGCACATAAGTAGTTGTCCTGAAAAAGTGGAATAACATTTCAACGGTTACTTAGATCAAAAATCTGAGGACACAATTTTTCTCAGGATTGCGAGTTTACCCTAGGCGTGACTTAAGTTTTGTCGGCACATGCCTCCTGTGAGAAAACCCGAAAATGGCATAACCGTAAATAAAATAATTAAATAATGTTATCTTATTTTTTAAATTTTTATAACTCACAAACGGTAACTCGGATTAAAAATCCAAGACCACCGCTGAACTCATGAGGGTATTCTTCCATTAAGATGATACTTTGGCCGATGCGAGCGACCTAGGAAAGTTAGTTTTTGGCCGTAAATAAAATTATTAAGTGACAATTATTTTACTGTAAAATTCATAACTTCTAAATGGTAACTCGAATTGAAAATCTGAGAGTACCGTTGAGATTTTTGGGTAGTGTTTCTCCTAGGCAGAGCCTAACCTTGATCGCAATTGGTTTAGGGTGACTGATAGTAATTTTCCGAACTTTTTTTCGGGAACGTTCAGTAAACGTACGAGCGGTGTTTTATAACTTTTGAACTGGTGCTTAGAATCGAATTCTGAGGGCACCATTGAACTCGCAGTTCCGATATTCAATTAAGAAGACTTTTACCTCAACGGTGGATAATCGGGTATGAATGTTAGTTTTTGGGGTTTTATATGGGTTAATAAAATAAAATAAGTGAATAATATATTTTATTTTGTTAAACACATACAGTTCGGATAAAGTGGTTAGATGCTCCACTTGGGAGTTGGTGGTGGAACCGCCACACCCTAACCTCCCATTTAATGGAGTGGGAGAGAAAACTTCTCAAACCCCCAATCAATTAATTCTATATATCGACGTAAAATTAATTGCACTCAATTAATTTTATGGGTCGACGTAAAATTAATTGTTCTCAGTTAATTTTATGGGTCGACGTAAAAATTAATTATTGTGAGTTAATTTTATGTGTCGACGTGAAATTAATTGCGGTAAATTAATTTTATGTGTCAACATACAATTAATTTGTGTCATATGTTTTGATGCAGGCTGTGTGGGGGAAACTTGTTGGAATCCTCCACTCTAAAGTTGTGCCAACACACCTCTTAAATTGAACCAACACATTTTAATTCTCCCAACCCCATTTTTAAATTATGTAACTGCATAGTTGGAATTTAGGAAGGTTCCAAATAAATGAACCATCATAAATTCCATGACGGTTACATACCTCTCCCCCTACCCTATATATATGGATTTTGGGAGAAGGTTTTGGGATGGCTTCACCAAGTGACGAAGCGTAGGTAAAGTATTGCGACGCCCAACTGTTGGGGAAATCATATCCTCTCCAACGAAAAACGTGAAGAACACCGATGAAAATCTTCCAAGTGATTATTCTTCGACCTTACTTCCCCAAAAACCTATCCTCTGCAACATCATCAACGAACCGACGCAGCTTGGAATTTGGGATGTCTGGTGGGCGCAATGAGTGATGGTCTTCATTGTCTTCCTTCCGCAACTCCGCCAATGAGCGACGAGCAAGAGGTAGGGGTTTTATTTTTATTTAATTTATGAACCTTTCCCATATTTTTCCTTTCTTTTAAAACGAAGAACGGTGGTTGTTGTTCTTCATAATTGTGAGAACCTATTGCTACCACCCTAAACGCGGAGGGTCTGGGCCAAACCATCACGACCCGAACCCTTCGTTGTTCTTTTTGTAAAGACTCCATGATGGCATGGAAATGAGGCGATGACGACGAAGGCAGAGAACAAAGGCCGCACTACCCACGACCTCCATGAACTACGCCACCCCCGCGACCCCCTGGAACGCACTCGGTGCCCTGCGCCCGTACCGGCGCACTGCCGGCGCACCCCCTGCCGGCGCACCCGCGACGCCCTGCCGGCGCACCCGCGGTGCCCTGCCGGCGCACCCGCGGCGCCCTGCCGGTGCACCCGCGGCGCCCTGCCGGCGCACCCTCGGCGCCCTGCCGGCGCACCCGCGGCGCCCTGCCGGCGCACCCGCGGCGCCCTGCCGGCGCACACGCGGCACCCTTCCGGCACACCCCCGACACCCTACCGATGTAGCCCGGCGCCCCCCGACGTCTTGCATTGCCGGCCCGACGCCCCACACCCTTGCCCGCGTCCTTCCTGGCACCCCTACCAGCGGCCTACCCTATGCACCCCGGCACCCCCGCGGCGCCCTGTCGCACTACCCGACGCGCCCCCGCACGCTGCCCGGCGTTCGACACCCTTCCTGGGGCACCCGCGCCCTGCCTGGTGCACCCGTGGCCTGCCGGAGCATAGCCAGCCCACCTGCGCCCCGCGCGGTCTGCCTGCAGGCCTCCCAGTCACCGGCCTGCTAAACCAGCCCATGACGCCCCCGCAGAGTCAATGGTCGAACCAGCCCGGTCTCCGGGGATGAGTTACCGAGCTGCCTATGTGGCGACTATCAGGTCGAACCGCTCTCGCGGTCCGCTGGGTCGGGCCCAGGGGACCGGGTCAAAACTTAGCGGGCTGACTCGCCCAATGGGCCGAGTCAGTCCCAACAAGTCTGACCGGGTCGACCCAGACCAGGTCGGGCCAGTTTGGGTTAGGCCGAGTTGGTCTGACCGGGTCGGACCAGACCCGATCTCATTACAGGCCCATTACCTTCTTGGGCCATATCGTTGGCACCAGACGTCCATTAGAAGAACCGTCAGTGGCGTCGGTACTCTTGGAGCATATCCATCCCATTGATTATACCCCATGGTAGTTCGAGGTATAGTTGAGATACGGCCGAGTTGGTTCGTATACGAAATCAAACGGGCCCCCAGAATAAAGAGGCTAATAACTCACGAACCGGGCGTCCGATTGACGCGCCGCCTATTGCGTTAATACCCCTATGATGAGGCAGTCCTTTGTAATACTTCTTCGTGGGACATTGTGATACATGGAGTATAGACCAGTGTCTCATGGAGCAGATCCTCCCAGAGGTGAGCATACAAAGTACGATGACCTTGTAGCTGGCTGAGACCTGATGACTGCTTGTCCGATTTGGTTCAGAGTGACTTGCATAGCCCAGTGGGGTGCACTAATTTGTGAGGTGGCAGACCCATAGTGGAGGAGAACTACTTTGTGAGGTGGAAGACCCGTGAAATTCGACAGGAGGAGTACCTCTGAAGGCTGTGAGGGGGAGCACTACTATGTGAGGTGGCAGAACCATGGCAGAGGGGAACTAATTTATGAGGTTGCAGACCTACGGTACTCAACAGGAGGAGTACCTCAGCAGTCTAAGGTTAGTGAGTGACACCTCGTAGTCATGACATGACTACTACACCTGACAGAGGAGGAGTTCTCCAGCAGCCGTGTTTTTCGTCATCGTGAATAAAAATCCCGGTTTGAGGTGAGTCAATGGCCTTTGTGTTTACCTTGTGATTGAGATGGGTTAATTGATAACTTAGGTATATGTATGGGCATATAACTAAGTAAATGTTATCTATTGAGATATTTCCTTGTGGTTTATCCTTGTTGGTTTTAGTGATACCTTGAGGGTCTTGGGGTCCTTACTGAGTATCGTTATACTCACCCCTGCACAGGCTATGCCTGCACCTCGTTGTGTTGGATGCAAATGACGGACATCACTGATCATGGTTGAGGCTTGTAGAGCGAGACGGTACCTGGAGGTGGAAGTTGTGATGAGACAGTACCCAGAGGTGGAATTCATGATGAAAAGGTACCTGGAGGTGGACTAGATGACGAGACGGTACCTAGAGGTGGACTTCATGACGAGATGGTACCCGGAGGTGACAGACGTATGTGGAGAGCTGAGGTGGCCATCTGTACCTACCCTTCAGGTAGGAACTCCAAAGGACGATCCCGGAGCATCTTGACACCTTCCTGCTATTTTTTCTTTTCCTTGTACTTTACTGTTGGGCTTGTATTTTCAGCCCCCTTAGTACTTTCAGGACACTTGTCTTATTGCATTAGTTAGTGTTTACTTCCGCTTTTACTCTAGTTGTGTGTTTGTTTGTGTTTCATAAAGGCAATGCCTTCCCCTTTTATCGAGATTTACGCCTTTGGTGCTAGTTGCCAGCCTCTGGCCTATGGAATGTCGGCTTTGGGTAGTCACGACATGGGCCCCAAGGATGGGTCGTGAAAATTTCACCCTATCCATTAGATGAGATAGGCTTCCACACCTCATGGGAACCATCCCCTATCCAGTTGGTGAGACATGCTTCTAAGACTCCTAGGTTCCCTCACCCCATCCATCTGGATGGATACACAACAATGGCTCTTGGGATCACTAAAGCCCTTCCCTCACGTGAGATATAATTCCATGTATCTCAGAATCCCTCACCCCATCCAATCAGTGAGATATGATTCCACAACACTTGGGTTCCCTCACCACATCTATCTAGCAAGATAAGAATCCACATCCCCGGTTCCCTCATCCAATCCATTTGGTGAGGTAAGAATCCATGCATCCACGACCCATTACCTCATCTATATAGTGAGATAAGAGTCAATTCTTAATGTTTCCCTCACCCCATCCATCTAATTATATAGGAATCTGTGCCCCCCCGGGCACCCTCACACTATCCATCTGATATGATAGGAATCCTTGGTTCCCAAGTGCCCTCACCTCATCCATCTAAAGCAATGTGAATTCATGGATCTCTAGAACACTCTCCCCATCTATATAATGTGATAGGTTTCCATATCTTATGGGATAAATCATCCATTCCGTCAATCACGATTGGATTCCATGACTCATGGGAACCCTCACCTTGTTCAATCGGTGATATAGGCTTCCATACATCCTGAGTGTCCTTACCTTGTCTAACTAGCGAGATAGATTTTCATATCTCCTAGAAACCCTCAATCTATCCAACCATTGATATAGGAATCACCAAATCCTAGGCTCCCTCACCCCATCTATTCGTCGATATAGGTTTCCGTAGCTTGTTGAAACCCTCTCCCTATCTAGTCAGTGAGATTGGTTCACATGGTTCTTTGTTCCCTCACGTTGTCCAATTATCAAGATAGGATTCCTTGTAATTCCAATGACTTCTCCATATTTATTAAATATAGATTTTGTGGTATGGAGGAACCAATTCCTAGTATTACATTATAAATTACACAGGGTAAATGTACATGGGGTACCAAGACCACATTGGGGTAATGTCATCATCCATGATCCATGATGGGATGATCTATTAGAAATTATCCACTTGGAATTTTTTATAGGATAGTCCATTATACCTAGTCCAGAATACCACACTCCAATAGATATCGTGTCCTCTTACACCCTTGGTGAACTCTTTATCATCCAATCCACTATATAGGGATGTTTTTTTGTCTGACTCAGATCGATACCCCAACCATCCACCAGGTGTATTGAGTTGAATATACCTACATCTTATGCTATATGTATCCATCATGGATGACATCCCCATAATTAATGACCACCACATATTTACTCCCTACAGTCCCAACATCTTCCCATGGAATTTTCCCCATGACACTAACCATCTCATGCTAATAGAACATCCATGAATACCATAGGGAAATTTTTTGGGAATCCTATATAGGAACCGCTCAGACCCCCAACCATTATGATTTTGGTGGAGATGACCATTCCACATCCACAAAAACCCTTTTTAGGAATATGTACAAACCAATATTGTGAATTCATCAAAGAGGATCCTACATAGGAATGATGTTGATTCCTGGGCTAGCTCATCATTACATCTCCCTAAACGAGTGAACTATATATAGAATAATTCCCCATAACATCATAGTAACATGATATGAAACTATATGATTACATCCATGTTACACAATGTTTAACTATGCAACACCACATGTCTTGGTCACAAGATTTTAAACTGCGTGACAACATTTTTGTCACATGTTGTTAAACTGTATAGAACCATGGTTAAATTAGTTCAACCTTAAACTAACACAACCCCATACTTACCACATAACATTCAAATTCATCTAAAATATACTCACATCACGACATTAAACTAAATATTTTACATCCCCATCATATATTATAAAACTAAATATTAATAACCCTTATTAGAGAGGGATCCCCCCATTCAGAATCTTACAACATCACATTCTAGAACTATGTATTGCTTAATTCCTAGTCGTTTGGGATATATAAAGACACCAAGGAATTGAACCATAAGCCCATCCCAAGAACTGACCTACCTCAAAACCTTTATAATTGAGAATGTGTTCAACTATCACATATTTATATTCACCCTTAACCTTCTCAAATGCATTGTGGAATAGAACCTAGTTTGTTTAATCACAGATGATAATACCACTAATTATTCTTTACACTTTGATCATTACTTGATTTTGATCCTTATGATACTTTTAATCTGAATGATCCCCCCAACAAAAATTCTGACTGACCAATATGTATCACCTCTGATACCAGTCACACACCTCAAAGTATCTTCGAGGATAGATGATGGTTCCCATGTTTTGATAATAATAAATAGTCTATCCCACATTTTCTCTTATCATCCTTGAGAGATGTAGTTATGAACACTATGTCTTGAACATGGTCAATAATCATTCCCCTACCCTTTGATCATCCCCTTTTTTACTCATGATCCTGAAGGTCTTCATTTATGTCCTTTTCACCCCCCATGTTCTAGTATATTTCTAACACCCTCAGTGTTACCCCTTCATGCATGTACACAAATTGAGTTAGTCGTCAGTGACATTAAGACCTTTCCCAACCCAACTTATCATCTCAATTATTGTGTAATCTCATATGATACTGAAATACTGTCACCACTATTTGTTTTCCCACATCGATAATGGACCACATTTTCTTATGAGTCTTCTTTGTGTTTTCACCAAAGAGGTGAAGATGGTTTTGTGTGTGTCAAAGAATAAGGACCTTAAACTATTATAATATCCATCTACAAGATGCATAACATTAAAATGAAAATATTTACAACCATGTCACATGATTTAAAACTACATGATCACAATCTAATTGAATGACATTAAACTGAAAACACCACAAGTCTTGGTTTCATGATATAAAACACCATGAGTATGTCTTGGTTACATGATTGTAAACTATATGAAACCATGATCAAATATATGAATAATTAAACTAAAAAAACTCATACTTATTTTATGATGTTAAACAACATGTGCAAAAACCTCACCACATGATGTTGAACTACATATTTTATGTCCGCATCATATAATGTAAAACTATGTGATACTTTAAACCATTATTAGGGAGGGTTCCCCACATTCATCATCATAATATTACCACCTCACATTATAGAACTATGTGTGGCTTGATTCTCAGTTCCCTGGGATACGTAGTGATTTATTGATCTCATATCACAGGCCCAGACCAACCACCAAAGTATTACGTGGTCTTACCTCTTGGGAAAATTATCAATCCTCTATTACTGATACACTCATAAATTTTATTTGGGAACATGGTAGAATAGATCATAGAGAATTTTACATACCCCTGATTATCCAAACATTTCCAATTCCAACTTCATAACATCCTTAGATTGGAACATCATTACCCTCCTGATCAAGATAGGCCCCCTAATGATGATCATTCATGGATAAAATTTCTCACCACCCATCCTAGGTAAATTCCTCAAAGGATCCCTAAATACAAATTGAGGTTCCCATATTTTAAACAAGTTCAGCAGTCGATCCGATATTTATTCTTTCCATCCATGACCGGTATATTTGTGGAACCTTTATTTCAAACATGGTCAATATTTATTCACAACCCATCAGTCACCATTTAATGATCTGGATATCAGAAGTCATGAATTTTGACCATTTCCACATCCTATTTTTTGAGTTGAGTTTCAACACCCTTAGTTTTATTCCACTATTTGTTCATCCACAATGACTAAGAAAGTTAGTGTTGTTAGATCCTTCACAAGTTTTGTTCTTCTACTCCCATTCATGCTCCGACTCATGAAAATGTGAACTCCACTCTGATACTTGTTTCTCACATTATTCATGACTCATGTGGGATTCAGAATCATGGTGGAGTCTTCCAAAATCATGATAGAGATACATATTCATTCTTAGATGGAATTTCACCCCCATGTGGTATGAAATCAATGACCTTAAAATAGGATCCTTGGTCTAAGAATCATGAACATAAACTATAGAAAACTCACCATAGGGATGTTTCATGTAAAAAATAGACTCCTTAGGTCTCTCCTAAAATTCATATATTTATCTTTTGTGCCAATAAAGATTATTTGATACACCAACTTGGTCCAATAATAATGGCCATAAACTATTTTCAAAACCATAGTCCAAGATCTCGGAATATAAACGGGATGAAGCCCCCTTTCGGTCTTAGCTTCATCACATTAAAATACAGAGCTAATGTCTCTCTATGTGAAAATCTTAACTACTGATCCATATTTATATCCTCAATCAAGAGGACTACCACATTACAACACTAGTCTCAAATTGCACTGCATTCCAGAACAAAACATGGATTGATTCTCAGTATAAAGGGATATGAAGTGATGACTTGATAAATTTTCTCTATCCTTGATGAAAATAACTCAAATATATGAGACTTTGTTTTCTAGATTATTTCACTATAACCCCCTGTTTATGATATTTTAATTATTTTATTTCTGAAAAAATCGTCTCAACACAACCCATGTGGTCCAAGCACCATGACCTTAAATTTTTTGAAAACCCCCCAGACTATGAATAATGACCTTAAACATTATCCAACATAATAATGACTACTGGTTTATCGTAGAGTCTCCCTGTACCAAATATAAATTAAGTTTTAAGATCTCAAACACTACACAATACCTCATATAGTATCACTACTTATTCCATGATCTAAAAACTTAAACTATAATAAACATGATTGAAACACTGTAGCCTTAAACTATATGGAACTAGCCCCCAATGGAATCTAATTTTTATTGGGCTTGAAACACCTTTGGTGTTTTACAAAACTCATAAAAATCCTCACTCAAGAAAAATTTCCCTTCCATTGATATTCTCTAACTGAACAACTTTATAGAAATAGGATTGAATTTACACACAATTAAATTGGATACATAGTGACACATATATCTCTTATATTGGGCTCATATGCTAATCCTCTCATCACTAACACCATTTATTTTCACCCTTTGTTACATAGTGGGACTTGGCTCCTATTTATGTAAATATGATGGTGCAGAACTCAAACATATGGGTGGGGGGGGGGGTACAACCAATATGACCTTAAACTAGGTTCCCTATTCCAATAATCATAACATTAATATAGTTTGTGTCCATACATACATATAACCCTAAATATGTACTCATTCTATCTGATTGTAATGACCTTAAACTACCAGATGCAAGAGGAACACATGTCTATTAGGCTAAAAAACAATAAGGTAAATTTGAGAAAAATTTATTTATTATTCTACCAAGTCACCCATGTAACATGGGAAAATGTGAGGGTGTGAATGTAAGAAGTATTAAGTTGGAAAGACTCATCACCAAGCCTTGGAAAAATCCAAGCTGAAGTTTCTAGATCAACTAGTTCTTGAAACATTTAGTGCCAAACCTTAACATACCATACATCATGGGGTCCTTGATGAGGTTCCACTCATTGTGTCCCCTTTTCGTTCATCCTGTTACACCAATGTAGTGAATTTAATTCAAAATAGATCACACATCCTAACCATATGATGGTAAACTATAAAAAACCATGTCCAAACCTATAAGACCTTAAAATTAAAAAAATAATACTTCCTTACCATATTATGTTAAACTATATGCTCAAAATCCTTACCATAATACATTAAACTTCACACATTCTATCTGTATTTCATTATTTAAAACTAAAAAATGTCTATGGACCTTTTCTAAGATAAACTTTTCCTCTTGCAATGCCAGTCACCTACCAAACCACTTTCCTTCCTTGAATATCACTTAGAAACCAAGTCAATGTTCCCCTTGGAAGGAATGTCTAGGTATTTCTCGAATTAATATTCCCACCCAAGGTGTTGAAAACCAGAATAGTTTAATCCTAGACCACTGGGATCTATTCATGTAACACCCCAAGATTTCATAGTGTGTTATTTCTTCAAAATAATTCAATAACTTGCACTACACGCAACATCGAGTTCAATTGAACCATGACTTACCAAAAATCCATTCAAAAGAGGTTATGAATAGTATTAACTAAATTTTAAACTTTATATAATCCTTATAATTTTTCCATATTATGAGTATCTTAGACATAATGCAAGAACAAATTCATTTTCAGTATTCCACTTTTATCAACTATTAATAGTGAACCCTTTTTAAATACAATATTTTAAACTTTTTGAAAAAATGGGGACATCAAAAATTTAAAATGAAACATCCCAAGCTTCCACGGTACGTTTTCTTTGAATGATACAGTAGCGTGTGTTGTACGCAACCTTGAGTTTTAACACACACCACAACAAATCAAACTAGCCGTTATGAATAATAATACCTAATTTTTGAAATTATATATATTTTATATTTCAAAATGGACTTCATTTTTGGATTCGGAATATCTAATTTAGCCTAAGGTGAAATTTTGGTACTTTTCGAATAACTTTCATATTTTGATGAATAGTGAAAATTACTAAATTTTAATTAAAAATAACTTTTTTAATCAAAATAATTAATAGTGATAAATTTTGAATTTGAGTGGTTTTAAATTATATTTAGAATATATTTTTACCATTTAATATAATGTTGGTCATTGGACATAATTTTACAATTAAACCGAACATAAACAAGTGTCAATCTTTTGATAGTTATTATCTCTTAAAAACACGCTTTTTGTTTTGATAGCAGGAATTAATTTTAAATTAATTTCTGCCACTTATGTGTTTTGAATTTAGAAAAATGGATTCCATATTTGGAATCAGTATGTACAAATTGTGTAAATAGGTAACTTTTATTTTTAGACATTTTGAATAATTACTGTGGTAAATATTTTATTTACCATGGTTAAGGGTAAATCTGGTAAATAAGGGTTAAAAAATAATATTATAATAATACTAAATTACCCAAGAACGTGTCCTAGACTTATTGGTTGATACATGTTCGACCAGAGGCTTCTTTGGGTCGATTTGGGGACCCCATGGTGCCACTTGTAGGTGATAGGGACACTTTATTTTAATTAAGTTAAAATGAATACAAAAATGACACAAGCATATATCTTTTAGAAAAACAATTTTTAAATAGTGTCATATATGTTGGATTTTAGATTATAAATATTCATTAGAAAGATAAAAAGCTTTCCTACATAATGATATTTTATTTATAATTTTTAGACATTAAATAATTTATTTTATTTATGACACAATGATGATGCAGTAATTACTAAAATAGTGAAAAATTAAATTAATTGATATTATAAATACCCAAATAAATATAATATGAAACTTTTAATGAATTAAACTAATTTTATAGGATAATATGATATATTAGGATTGATTTTATTTACTTTTTTCGAAGTAATAAATCTGTTATGAGTTTCAAAAAAAACAACTATTGAATAGTATCAAAATTGACATAAAAGTGTTCTTAAAACAAATATTATATTATTAATTGATATTAAATTCCTAAAAAACTAAGGTTCGGCCAAGAGACTTATATCATGATTGGTTCATCATTAATGGACCACTTGGGTTTCGATTGGATGTATATAGTAAGTTTATTAACCATATTATATAAAAATACAAAGAGACATTGTAAAAGTGAAACTAATTAACTTAGAGTTAATACTTAAAGATAAGGTTAATATAAGTTCCCAAAACTCTCTAAATTCTATTGGTTGAGTGGTTTTAGACCTATCCCCACTTTAACCTTTGAATAATAAACTTTGGAGCCATTAGAATCCGAATATGAATTTATTATAAATTAATATTTCTAGCTTTTCCAAAGGTGCCCCTCACCCCTCTTATAAAAGGGCACTCCTCCTTCTCATTTCTTCACACCTTCAAAGCCTTTTGTTTCGGCCAAACTCTGCCCAAATACTCTCCCAACTTCCCTAACTACAACCTAGAGGCCTTATTTTGATCAGAAAGCCATCCTAATGAGCCCTTTTGATCAAATCAAAAGGAAGAACCTGAAGAAGAGGTAATGATTTCACCACCCTTTTTCCAAGTTCATTTCATCTTCCACTTCTTCTTCCTTTGTTGTTACCATTCTAAAATAATAACTCCAGTATCTCACATATACTGTGATGTTATTATAAATATGGTACAACCATATTCAGTATTCTATCCACCCTTTGAATAACATGTCACCATACGTGCGTACGTACGACTTACCGTCTCCACGTCGTGGTGTAATTGTTATTCAATATAATATTATTTGGATGGGTATAATAATGATGTTTAACTCATGTAAATAATAAATATAAAATTTTAATGATTCTGTATATATGATATACCATCCATTTATATATTATTTTAATATCAAAAGAATGATATTGTGGCTCGTGCGTACGTACGGACTACCGTCTCCACGAACGCGATGAGATTCATTCTCCATCGTATCCATTCAAGTATAATTATCATTTGATGATTTAAAAATGATGTTTAAGGACTTGATATCATTATGGATATGAATAATATACAACCTATTCATTACAAACATGGCTTACGTAACAAAACATATAAAAGAAAACAAGTAAGTTATCACCCGAAACAACGATAATACTAAGATATTATTATCAAATCAATATTAAAAGATCATATATGATATCATATTAATGTATATGATTCCTGTATAATTTAATAACAATTATGTCACCATTATACATGAGTTTAACCTTCCCCAACCAAGGAAAAGTACAAGGTAATGGGTTTTCATCTCACTCCTTATTCCCGTGAGATTCATACCATATTGCCACCATCACCTTTTGTGTGGTGTATGTACTGCCCATAATTATATTCTTTGTGTAATACACTCTAATTTATGTGTATTTACATATTCATTGTATGATACCTCTTTTATGGGTTGTATGTTTCATAATTTACCATTTTGGTAAGGGTAATTTCACAATCTCTTCATTTTCCGAGGTTGTTTATACGTAATAATCTACTGGGATCTCGTTATCATCCACATCCATGTTTCTTCAAAATGTATTTCAAAACATTTTTACAGGAATATGGGTTAAATTCATTTATACCCTTGTTTTACTTTTTATAAGAGGAATCTTTCTGTAGTTTTCAAAACAAGGTCCTTTTTAACCTTTTCGACAGAATAGTGGTAAGAATGTTTTTTTAACTTATACGGCGGGTACGGTTATTTTCCGCCGTTATAAAATATTCAAATCTTTCCTTACAAGCTTATAATAATATTTTCAAGAAAATGTTTTATTTTATATGGCTCTTAAATGATTTCAAAAATAGAAAGATATATTTCTCAAAAAAGTGTTTTGATTTCATCTATGTCAACATCCTTTGATGGATTTTACGCTTATTTGAAGTTGATTTATTATGATACAAAACTTCTATACTGTATTGAAGGTTTTGTGATATGTTTGACTGTGGATGTGCTATTTTTATACCATTCATAGTTTATAACATTTTGTATGCTAGTTTTAATATGAATGTTTATGTTATGTTTAAACCTTTTCATATGGGAATGCATTGGACTTAATATGTGACGGGAGGAGCCCGCTATAGCTCCTCGATGCATCAGTAGGTCTCATGAGACAAACTAGTGTCTTGGCACAAGACCTTGACAAAATCTTATTTGTAGTCATGGCACGAGGCCTTAGCTATGTGGCTATGATAGTCTGGCATTATGCATTCCAACATTATGAAAGTGGTTATTGATTTTGCATGTGATTATTCGATTAGTAGAATATCCATGTGAATAAGTAAATGGCATTATTTCATTTTATTTATGCCATACCATGTTGAAAGATCATGTTTGAAAGGATTTTGTTTTAGTAATACATTGCCTTAAATGTTTATTCATATTTATGAAAGTTTCCGCTATATCGTTATCCTTACTGGGCATTTGAGCTCACCCCTTTTCTATGTTTTATTTCTCCCAGGAAGTGAAGAAGTAAATTATGAATGACCTGCAGGGATAGTATTAGGGGATATGAAGACAAGATTTTTTTTTATGATGTAATATAAAAATTTATGGATGTATCTAGTTATTCCAAGGCTACTAAACTAATCGGTCTTTCGAGACTTGATCTTTCTCATGATCATGCCAATGTTATGTAATAATGCACCGACTCTAGGTAACTAGGGTCGGGGCGTTACAGTTGGTATCAGAGGAAGTTTAGTACAAACCTTGGAAGCTAGATTTAGATAAACTCTGATTAGATCACGTAGACCTAAGATGAACTTTGAGGATTAGTGTAGAAGAACTTCCTAGAATTTTGGTATTGTAGAGATTTTGTGAGTTTTCCGAGAAATACATCCCTGTCTGGATACGAGCAGGTAGAGGCGGCTCTGGCACAGACGTACCTAGGGGTAAAACCCGAAAACACCGCTTTTAGCTAGACTCGAACGGGAACTGGTGCACGACAACGGGCCTTGCTGCACTCTTGGTTACGACACTCTCGGGGGATATTCTTAGGATAATTCTCATTTTTTTACAAACCATTATGAAGGGTTTATGAGTATATACATCCTCAAAGGAGACATTTTTATGATTATGGATTATATCCATAAATAGTTCAATTTATGTAAAGTGTTTTATAAGTAAGTGATTATGTATTTTGATTCATAAACTGATCTAGTGTGTGCCATTTTTTAGAAATGGTGCCCAGTAGAAGGAATGAGAACTCCAGAAATGTACATGATCCAAAGAGAAGGAAGGATCATATCATTCATGGTCTTAAGCTAGAATTTTTAAGTGAAATAGTCTCCCATGTATTATCATAATATGAAGAAATAATATCATGTGTTGATAAGATAAGTAAAGAGTTAACTGAGTCCTATGGATTTGAAGGGAAGCAAGAGAAGACAAGGATATAAGAGAGAAAGATGGATAAAGGGAAGAGGGAAAAGAAGAATTTTCCCATATGTGGTAACTATGGAAAGAAACACCCTGGAACTTTCCTGAAAGGAATGGGAGTTTGTTATATGTGTGGAGGAAAAGGGCCCAAAGTACGTGACTGAAAGGGTAAGAAAATGGTTTTAAATGTACAATGATTCATTTGCAAGAAGTTTGGACACTACGCGAACCTATGTCCCAGTCATCAGACTATGCCGCAAATGATGTTATTGGATAATAATCAAGTTATGATACTACCATAGATGAAGAGGAATGATTAGATTTCTTATGTTGATTATGTCAATTGAGTGTTGTATCAACAATGTACTTTTTATAATAATTATGGAGTATATAAGGATTGTACTGCAGTACTATTTCATTAAGGACTTGAGATTGTGTGGAACAATGAAAAGTGACTCAATAGAAGGATAAATTTTTGGAAAATATATGGTTGAGAGAATGATAAATCATAATATAGTTCTGATACTGAGGTGGTGATTTTGGAATAATATGTGATTGTTTTGGATAAATTGTATTGGATATTCTTGACTACTTTGGAACTGATTAATGATTTGTATATCCCATCATTGTTGGGGTTTAAAACATTTTTGGATTGATGAAGTATATCCAACATTCTATATGGAATAAGGGAGCATGAATGTAATCAATAAGGAATATGGTAATTCAGGATGTTTCAGTGTATTAAAAGAATACATGATGAAGGTATTCATATGCTATTACGGGGTAAAAAGGATCTACATTATGTTTACCTTCCTTATAAATGTTGGACTGTGAGTTTGGACAGAAGTATTTTGGATAGTTCTAGTTAGGATTATTTTGGATTGCTATAAAAGGACAACCCGGAGGTCGGGCGGCAACCCGTCGCGTCCGGCAAGGCTGCGAGACTTGAACCCGCAACCGAAGGGAGACAAGGGTGTATCACCTACCACTGGACCACGAGAAGTCCTGGATTAAATAATGTAGTTTTTATTAAAATATCTTGTAGATGAATTATAAATTCTTTTATTTTGGAACCCTATACGAATAGTGTAAATTGAATTTTTTTACATTCTATTATCTTTTTGAGTGAAAGATGAGTTTGTGGTAGAAATTTATTAATGGATAAAACTCTAATTATAATGTAAGTATATCTCCTTATGATCTTAGACAATCTCATAAATAAATTCCTCAATATTAAGAAAGGTAACTTAGAACAAAAATGTTTTCCTAGATGGTACCTTAAATCATCACTAATTTATGGCTTTGGGATTGTTGGCCTTTTCATAACCATGTTCTCTACCACTCTCCATCAGATAATTGATGGTTAGATTTTTCTTCCGTATCCATATTTTCCTACATGGAACCCTAGTATGTGTTATTTTCGGTAATCTTCATACTTTCGACTCTATTTTAAATAGAGGCCTCATTAATTCATTTTTCGATGTGGGATTTCAACTAAGATATTTTGAAACGTCAAAAATGTGTTATCCTAATACCCTATGTTTTGTTGAACCGATGGTATTTCAAATCATCATAGATTGATGAATTTAAGGACCTCAATTTTATACTTTTTTGTGATTGATGACCTCAATCACTACCTATAAATATTTATGTTTTTCCTCCAATTATATGTCTCTAATTGCCACCAATGTTCTCCTAATCGAGATCATAATTTGGTGGTGACCCTTTCATTTCTCTTTTCCTCATATTAAGATTAAATTTTAGTAACCCAATTTTCGATGTGGGTTTTCCCACAAATATATTTTCTATTTTCAACCTTTTATTTTCGAAGAACAATTTCAAATTGTGAGGACGCAATTTATTGAAGGAGGGGAGAATGTAACACCCCAAGATTTCATAGTGTGTTATTTCTTCAAAATAATTCAATAACTTTCACTACACGCAACACCGAGTTAAATTTCACCATGACTTACCAAAAATCCATTCAAAAGAGGTTATGAATAGTATTAACTAAATTTTAAACTTTATATAATCCTTATAATTTTCCATATTATGAGTATCTTAGACATAATGCAAGAACAAATTCATTTTCAGTATTGCACTTTTATCAACTTTTAATTGTGAACCCTTTTTAAATACAATATTTTAAACTTTTTGACAAAATGGGGACATCAAAAATTTAAAATGAGACATCCCAAGCTTCAACGGTACGTTTTCTTTGAATAATACAGTAGCGTGTGTTGTACGCAACCTTGAGTTTTAACACACACCATAACAAATCAAACTAGCTGTTATGAATAGTAATACCTAATTTTTGAAATTATATATATTTTATATTTCAAAATGGACTTCATTTTTGGATTCGGAATATCTAATTTATCCTAAGGTGAAATTTTGGTACTTTTCGAATAACTTTCATATTTTGATGAATAGTGAAAATTACTAAATTTTAATTAAAAATAACTTTTTTAATCAAAATAATTAATAGTGATAAATTTTGAATTTGAGTGGTTTTAAAGTATAATTAGAATATATTTTTACAATTTAATATAATGTTGGTCATTGGACATAATTTTACAATTAAACCGAACATAAACAAGTGTCAATCTTTTGATAGTTATTATCTCTTAAAAACACGCTTTTTGTTTTGACAGCAGGAATTAATTTTAAATTAATTTCTGCCACTTCTGTGTTTTGAATTTAGAAAAATGGATTCCATATTTGGAATCAGGATGACCAAATTGTGTAAATAGGTAACTTTTATTTTTAGACATTTTGAATAATTACTGTGGTAAATATTTTATTTACCATGGTTAAGGGTAAATCTGGTAAATAAGGGATAAAAAATAATATTATAATAATACTAAATTACCCTAGAACGTGTACTAGACTTATTGGTTGACACATGTTCGACCAGAGGCTTCTTTGGGTCGATTTGGGGACCCCATGGTGCCACTTGTAGGTGATAGGGGCACTTTATTTTAATTAAGTTAAAATGAATACAAAAATGACACAAGCATATATCTTTTTGAAAAACAATTTTTAAATAGGGTCTTATATGTTGGATTTTAGATTATAAATATTTATTAGAAAGATAAAACGATTTCCTACATAATTATATTTTATTTATAATTTTTAGACATTAAATAATTTATTTTATTTATGACACAATGATGATGCAGTAATTACTAAAATAGTGAAAAATTAAATTAATTGATATTATAAATACCCAAATAAATATAATATGAAACTTTTAATGAATTAAACTAATTTTATAGGATAATATGATATATTAGGATTGATTTAATTTACTTTGTTCGAAGTAATAAATCTGTTATGAGTTTCAAAAAAAACAACTATTGAATAGTATCAAAATTGACATAAAAGAGTTCTTAAAACAAATATTATATTATTAATTGATATTAAATTCATAAAAAACTAAGGTTCGGCCAAGAGACTTATATCATGATAGGTTCATCATTAATGGACCACTTGGGTGTCTCTTGGATGTATATAGTATGTTTATTAACCATATTATATAAAAATACAAAGAGACATTGTAAAAGTGAAACTAATTAACTTAGAGTTAATACTTAAAGATAAGGTTAATATAAGTACCCAAACCTGTCTAAATTCTATTGGTTGAGTTCTTTTCGACCTATCCCCACCATAACCTTTTAATAATAAACTTTGGAGCCATTAGAATCCGAATATGAATTTATTATAAATTAATATTTACAGCTTTTCCAAAGGTGCCCCTCACCCCTCTTATAAAAGGGAACTCCTCCTTCTCATTTCTTCACACCTTAAAAGCATTTTGGTTCGGCAAAACTCTGCCCAAATACTCTCCCAACTTCCCTCACTACAACCTAGAGGAATTAGTTTGACCAGAAAGCCAACCTAAGGAGCCCTTTTGATCAAATCAAAAGGAAGAACCCGAAGAAGAGGTAATGATTTCACCACCCTTTTTCCAAGTTCATTTCATCTTCCACTTCTTCTTCCTTTGATGTTACCATTCTAAAATAATAACTCCAGTATCTCACATATATTGTGATGTTATTATAAATATGGTACAACCATATTCAGTATTCTATCAACCCTTTGAATAACATGTCACCATACGTGCGTACGTACGACTTACCGTCTCCACGTCGTGGTGTAATTGTTATTCAATATAATATTATTTGGATGGGTATAATAATGATGTTTTACTCATGTAAATAATAAATATAACATGGTAATTATTCTTTATATATGATATACCATCCATTTATATATTATTTTAATATCAAAAGAATGATATTTTCGCTCGTGCGTACGTACGGACTACCGTCTCCACGAACGCGATGAGATTCATTCTCCATCGTATATATTGAAGTATAATTATCATTTGATGATTTAAAAATGATGTTTAAGGACTTGATATCATTCTGGATATGAATAATATACAACCTATTCATTACAAACATGGCTTATGTAACAAAACATATAAAAGAAAACAAGTAAGTTAACACCCGAAACAACGATAATACTAAGATATTATTATCAAATCAATATTAAAAGATCATATATGATATCATATTAATGTATATGATTCCTGTATAATTTAATAAAAATTATGTCACCATTATACAGGAGATTAACCTACCCCAACCAAGGAAAAGTACAAGGTAAGGGGTTTTCATCTCACTCCTTATTCCCGTGAGATTCATGCCATATTGCCACCATCACCTTTTGTGTGGTGTATGTACTGCCCATAATTATATTCTTTGTGTAAAACACTCTAATTTATGTGTATTTACATATTCATTGTATGATACCTCTTTTATGGGTTGTATGTTTCATAATTTACCATTTTGGTATGGGTTATTTCACAATCTCTTCATTATCCGAGGTTGTTCATACGTACTAATCTACTGGGATCTCATTATCATCCACATCCATGTTTCTTCAAAATGTATTTCAAAACATTTTTACAAGAATATGGGTTAAAGTCATTTATACCCTTGTTTTACTTTTTATAAGAGGAATCTTTCTGTCGTTTTCAAAACAAGGTCCTTTTTAACCTTTTCGACAGAATTAAGGTAAGAATGTTTTTTTAACTTATACGGCGGGTGCGGTTATTTTCCGCCGTTGTAAAATATTCAAAGCTTTCCTTACAAGATTATAAGAATATTTTCAAGAAAATGTTTTATTTTATATGGCTCTTAAATTATTTCAAAAATAGAAAGAGATATTTCTCTAAAAAGTGTTTTGATTTCATCTATGTCAACATCCTTTGATGGATTTTACGCTTATTTGAAGTTGATTTATTATGATACAAAACTTCTATATTGTATTGAAGGTTTTGTGATATGTTTGACTGTGGATGTTCTATTTTTATACCATTCATAGTTTATAACATTTCATATTCTAGTTTTAATATGAATGTTCATGTTATGTTTAAACCTTTTCATATGGGAATGCATTGGACATAATATGTGACGGGTGGAGCCCGCTATAGCTCCTCGATGCATCGGTAGGTCTCATGAGACAAACTAGTGTCTTGGAACAAGGCCTTGACAAAATCTTATTTGTAGTCTTGGGACGAGGCCTTGGCTATGTGGTTATGATAGTTTGGCATTATGCATTCCAACATTATGAAAGTGGTTATTGATTTTGCATGTGATTATTCGATTAGTAGCTTATCCATGTGAATAAGTAAATGGAATTATTTCATTTTATTTATGCCATACCATGTTGAATGTTCAAGTTTGAAAGGCTTTTGTTTTAGTAATACATTGCCTTAAATGTTTATTCTTATTTATGAAAGTTTCCGCTATATTGTTATCCTTACTGGGCATTTGAGCTCACCCCTTTTCTATGTTTTATTTCTCCCAGGTAGTGAAGAAGTAAATTATGAATGACCTGAAGGGATAGTATTATGGGATATGAAGACAAGATGTTTTTTTATGATGTAATGTAAAAATTTATGGACGTATCTAGTTATTACAAGGCTACTAAACTAATCGGTCTTTCAAGACTTGATCTTTCTCGTGATCATGCCAATGTTATGTAATAATGCACCGACTCTAGGTAACTAGGGTCGGGGCATTACAATTCAAACATCACCCCAATTCACCCAATGATTTGTGTCTTCCTTGATTTGGATCTCCACCATCCACCACATCAAAACATGTCCCCTAACAAAAAATCTTCCATGAAAAAATTGATCTTCTCCCATTTAGGGCACATACCTAGAAGTAATCATGATTAAAATTTTATAGTCCCATTGTTTCAAACATGTTAAATGGTTGAATATCATCAATCCTTCCATGCTATTGATAATACGGTATTGGAACCAATGTTTCAAATATGGTCTACTGTCATCCCTTTTCCGGAAGAATCCCCCTTTCCTTCCATGTATTATAGATATTGATTCAATTCCTCCATATTCCCTCTTTTTGGGTAGAATATAAGCCGCTATAATTACGCCACTAATGAACCTTTTCATGTTGGGGTAACATATTTTTATAAGGGGATTCATCTCCAATAAATGTCTTCCGTCTTGTTAGGACGATACGAAATATTTTCAATGTATCATTCTAATACCAATGAATCTTAACCTTTATATCACTATCATACTAGTGAATGATATTCAATTTTATCTTGTTTATCACCCTGAGGAATAATAATTTGGTCTTAGAGATTTTAGTTTACTGCTTCATCGACATGATGAGGATTCAATGGTATATAAGGTAAGGCATTTTTTTCAACAGTTTCCTTAGAATATAGTCTTTTTATCCCTAAACATCCCCATTGGACCAGATTATGGGGTTGGGGGACATTTTTTGGAATTGAAAAATGTGTCCATGAATTTATACAATAGAGATAACTCTAATCGAAGAGCATAATTTATTTCACAGGATTCAATTTTACTGGGTGTGGAGCCCTAACTGACAGATAAATAAAAACGTTTTATTCATCCAATGATAGACTTTTGAAATTGGATGATAAGAGAGATTTTGGTACAATGAAAAAATTTTCAAGAAACTCTATATTTCATGAAACCCCATATTTCATGAAACTAAAAATTTGGTGAAACTCAGTCCCTCTTGAATAGAAGTCAGAGTGATATGAAACTCAATCATTCTCAAAGATAATAACCTTTGTGAAACATATGTATCCTATTAAATGTTGTTGTAAAAATCATGTAATAAAATATTAAATTAATATATTATCCTTCATGAAACATATCTCCTAATAACCTTCTAACCTATAAAACCCCCTTAAAATAATCATTTGAATGAGGAAACTCCGATCTATGAAATCTGACTCTCAATTTATGAAACTCTAAAAAGTTTCACAAAATCACGTTGCTCATTATAACCATAGAATAAAAATTCATGAAATATATTATGTGAACCCCTTCATCAATTATTGAGTGTTTGAGGATGTATCATGAAACATAAATCCATGAAGAACACTATTCATTTAATATGAACATTCCTTGAGAGAAATTAATTTTGAGGAAATGTAAATGTTTCACAAAACAGGGTTATCATTATGCATTTGGATCCCTCATTTTTATCAATGTAATTTCTTGAAAAATGAGAACCTTTTCAAAGACTATATTTGAAAAAACCCATCACTTGGGCCTCCTTCCTTCATGAATTCTAGTTTATACTGTAGGGGATGCACCCTCACACCCCTACATTAGGGCCAATGCTTGGCTATGGTCTTGGGCCTCTGACCTGGTCCCTTCTCTACAACAACTAAAAAACATGATGAATAGATAGTTTTAATTTCATTTTTTTTGAAATAGGTCAAGGAAATTTTGGGTTGTGACATATACATTCCCACCTCCAATCCAAGATATTACAATAAGTTGAAAAACTCATTATGGATCCCAAAAACACCACGAGTAAAGTTATTCATCTTGTTATTATGATTACTCTATGAATTAAGATAGATTTATTTATCTCATATAATTCCATGAGTCGAAATGTTACCCAATAAATTCCTAAAATCACACCACATTACTATTATTCCATGTTGAAATAGAATGGGTCGCTTCAGTGTATGTCCACAAATCCATTTCTAGGAACCTCAAACGGATTTTTCCAAGCTACATGATGTAAAAATCTAGTATACAATTTTTGATAAGAATTAGATGACTTTTTTTAAAAGAATGATATTCCTTATTATTTTATCAAAAAATTTATCATGTAATTATCTTGAGATAACCACTATGTAGATCCCATGGGACTCCTCCTTAGTTGTAAGCCCCAATTATATTCCTTGATCTATTAGTGGGACAAGATTCCCTCATGACCTAATATGAGGAATAAATAATGAGGGGAATGATGTGTCATCCTAGAAAACAATGTAATTTAACATTTTATTAAATTGTGGCCTTACCCTATGCATCAAACATGAGATTACCTGTATCATAATTGTAGGATTCCATAGGTGACAAGAACGATATTCATCATCTGATAAGAATTAGATGATATCCCTATCTCCCAAGAATATACCTCATGTAAGGCCCAATAAAAATATCACCGCTCTCCGTAAAACTTGGGAATCATAGTTGAGTAAGCTCCACTCATACCGTTGATTCTCTTAACATCACTCGAGTAGGACAGTTGTGTAAGCCCTACTCATACCACTGCACCTCCTAAAATTACCCAGGGAATATATTTCCATAAGACCCACTCATAAAATCTATTCACCTAAAATAACCAAATAAACCTAGTTGTGTAAAGTCTAATCATACCATCATAGATCCTAGAAACACATGAAAAATATAGTTTTGTAAGCCCAAATCATATCGTTGATGATCCAGAATAGTACTCAGGAAGCACGTCTATATAATCCCCATTTATACAATCACTTATCCATAGTAGTACCCTGGTATCCCATATATGTGAGAACCATTTATACCATCACTGATCTTTAATAGTACTCGAGAAACCCAGTTTCATAATCACTAATCATTCCATCACTACTAAATAGAAACACTAGGGAATTCCAACACGAAAAGACCAAATCACACCCTCAGTGCTCCTTGAATCAACTAGGATGCCCATATTCAAAATCCCCAATGTCACTATCATTTTTCCAAGAATAATTCAGCTATCCCATTTTTATAAGTCTCAATAAAAAATCATTTCCTCTAACAACACTATAAATCCCTATTGTATAATCCCCACTCATACTAACACTATTCATTAGCAGTGGATGAGAATACCACTACATAAGCCCTAATAACACCATAATTGCTCCTAAGAGCACCATGAAAATATAGTTACATAGGCCCCACTCATACCATAATTTCTTATAGAAGCACTCTAACATCCTAGTTGATTAGACCCACAAATACCATCACTACTCAAGTCAGCACCTGGGTAGACTAGTTGCATAAACCTCACTCTTACCATTATTTTTCCTTAGAAACACATGGGTAGCCTATGGTGTAATGCCTACTCATGTCCGAGAAGTAATAATTTGAACAACATAGCCCAATTTCCTAGTCGAACAATGTTAAACTAAATTAAAACATCCTTAATTCATGATGTTAAAATATATCCCTACCACGTGCAATGAACGCAAGATGTTTTTTATTACTTACAAGGGATTGTTCCTAAGCTCATGGACATTCCCTATGCATATGTTCCACATCAAAATTTGATGTATCTCCTTCCTCAACCCAATAATCCTTACTATAAGACCTTAAACAACAAGGACCATTCCTATCATATGAACTAAAACTATGCACTCAAAATGTAACATCCTAGGTAAATAAAAAATATGAAATTTTCATATTTAGTAATTTTTGTGATTTAAATATTAAATTTTACATTAAAGTGGATTCTATATTTGATGGAATAACTGATACACAAAAACGGGTTTCTTTGAAATCTTACATAGCACACAATATTGAGTTATACTGAAAAATAACAATATAATATTATTATTTTAAATTTTAGTTAACACAGTCTTTGTATTGGTGGGAATGAACAGAACTAAATAAAATATTCTTACAAATGTTTGTTAAATGTTTTTACATTTATCTAATTAAATTTAGAGGCTTAAAATGCAAATGAATCCAATTTTAAGCATAAATAATCTAATACTCTTGAAAAGGTTGATTTATAACCTTTTGATGAAGAACCATTTTCAAATCTAGTTTTTTTTTCTCTTTTATATATTCTATTTAACAAAATAAAATTCTTATTTAGAATTGGGACATCAAAATTTTCTTTGGAGTAAATTTTGTAATTTTTCTGATAAAGTTCATTTTTAATGAATAGTGAAAAATACTACATTTTAATTAAAAATTGCATTCTAATTAATTTATTTATATAGATAGATTGTTATTTATATTGGTTTTAAAGTGTAATTGGATAATATTGTTTCCATTTAATCCCATGTTGGTCACTGGGTTTAATTTCACTTTGAAATTGGACATAAATAAGTTTAAATCTTTTGATAGTCATTATTTCTTAAAAACATGCCTTTTTGACATTGGAAATTAATTTTAAATTTAATAATGAAACATATATATTTTGAATTTGGTAAAATAGACATAATTTTTTAATTTGTAATATAAAAATTATAATTCGGTGAATTTTTGGTATTTTTCTGAAAATATTAAATTTTTGATGAATAGTGAAAAACACTGAATAGTAGATAAAAACTCAGATTTTTCATTTAAATGGAATTTTACCACTTATATGAATTATATTTAAAAAATAAAAAATATATGTCTGTCATAAATATGTAAAATGTGGTTCAATATGATGAAAATATAATTTTTGGGTGAAAAGTAACTTTTGATTTTTATTTACCGCGGTTAAAGGTAAATTGGGTAATTCAAGGTAAAAATAGTATTATAATAATATAAAGTTACCTTAACACTTTTTATAACCTTATTGTATGAGTAATTTTTGACCAATAATATCTTTTTTGAGACTTTTGTCCTTTGAATGCCACTTGGGTATATTAATTCCATTGTTAACCTTTTTAATGTAAAAATAAAAATATCATAAACATCAATATTTTTACTAAAACAATTTTTATATGGGGTTATATAAGTGATATCTTAAATATAAATATTATTTTTAAATATAAAAATATTTTATACATCATTGTAATTTATTTATAATTTTTAGACATTATATAAATAAATTTAATTATGAAACAATGGTGATGTAGTAATTGCTTCCTTATTAAAAGATTCAAATAAATGATATTATAAATATGAAAATAAATTTATTTTTAACCTTTTTGTTCCATAAACTAATTTTATATATTATTATGTCTTTTTATATTTGAATTAATGATGGTTTTTCAAAATAATCAAGTTGAGTTGTATTTTTAAAAAAGACATGATATGAATAGTATTAAAATTGATATAAAAGAGTTTCTAAATAAATAAATATTTTATTAAATTATAAAATATTCCTAAAAAATAAAAATTCTTCCGAATGAAATATATTATGTTAAAAATTTCATTAATAATTCATTTTGTGTCTCTTGTAATTTTATAGTATAAACAATTTATTATGAATATATAAGAGGACATGGTAAAAGTCAAATAATTGAAAAAAGGGTTAAATAAAAAATATAAGGATTAAAAAATATCCATAAACTATCCAATTATTATTGGAATATTTTATTTAGACCTATATTCACCTTAAGTTCGAATTAAACATGTTTTGGACCCTTTGAAACAAAAAATATATATAATAAAATAATATTTAAAACATTCATAAAGAGCCCCTCCTCCCTCTTATAAAAGGCCACCACCTCTAATCCATTAAAAACACCTCTCAAGCAACTTGGATCATCAAAACTCTAAATAAATAAGCTCCCAAAATCCCTCTATTCCTCCTTGATTCCTTCCCCAAGAAATAAGTCAATTCAAGAAAGCATTTGAGTTCAAAACAAGGAGAGTTACTCGATTTAGAGGTAATGTCTTCCCTCAAGTTCTTTTTATTTTTTTAATCCAACCCCATAAACTCTATTTATTACATTATTTAATAAAAAAACTAGTATATTAAGTATATTTGGATTTTTTTTATGTTAATGATTCGAATTACACTTCCACACACCTCCATCTAATGGATATGAACATACTGTTTCTGTGGACGACGAACTACTACCTCACAAAATGATGATTGTTCAATTATCTCTTAACGCCTCTCATGGTGGAAATTATGATGGAAATATATTTATATTTGATATATATTATATTTATAATGACTCTATGATTTTTATTTTCATTTATAACATTATATTATGGTATCCATAATGGATAAATATTAGATTTTCTTTTGAGGAAGTGCAGACTACTGCCCCCTCAATGTGATATGACTCATTCAAGACGTACATGGAAAGTAAAAAGGATATAGTTAATTAACTTTTATATGATATTATACTAGAATTATAATATACCTATGTAATATTATGTTTTGATTCCCATAAATACAAAATAGAAATGAAATTAGCGTTCATGCGTATGTACGACTTACCGTCTCCATAAATAGTGCATTTCATTTCTTATCTCCAAATGTTATGTAATGTTATAAATAAATATATATACTAGATATATATGATATATATTATATATAAATCATGAATATTATTCCCTAGATAATATAATTTTTACCACATGGACAACCTGTAATTATAAGAAGTTCATTTTTCACTCAAGTACCTAATATCGAAAAAATGATCGTTATTAACTTAAATGATTATGTCATGTTTATAAAATGGTAATAAGTGATATAAAAATAATAATAAACTTGAAAAATATTTTGAATCAAGTAGAAATTAACTTTAGTTTATTATTCACAAGATTAAAGAATGAACAAGTCATGTCAAACATGAGGTAATAGACTTCATCTCAAACATATTTCATTGAGGAATATTTTTATTGATACATTAATTTATTTTATATGGTGTATAAAGCAATTTTACTTTTCATTTCATTCAAAGGTAATGTTTTTTCTACATAGAATTTTTCTAAATGACGAAGGGAATGTTACTTTTTCACGTACGTAGTGATAATTACCTTTCCACCACCGTGATTATTATTTGATATTTGGCTTCCTTAACAAGCTATAATGTTTTTAAAAGGAAAATAAATACCATATAACCTTTTTAAGTATTTTGGTATCGAAATTTGTTTTGAGAATGAATTTTTTATTTCAATATCTTGAAATGATATATTGTGATTGAAATGTTGAAATGTTATCTTTACTTTATGTTTGTTTTATGTGTTAAGAATATGTCATGGTTCTTGGGTATTTTTTACATATATAGGTGGTTCTGTGATAGTCCTTGGGCGGGGGAGCACGAGATAGCTCTCCAATTCATTGGGTAACATGATGGAGGTAAACTTTAATGTTTCTCCTACGACATTTATGGAATATACTATGATGGGTATTCCAAAAGTAACTCCCTATGTAGTTATGAAAGCAACAATGTAAGTTTGATATGGATGCCCCAAGTTACCTTTAGGATTTATTATTTCTATGTGTTTTTCATAAATCTATTGACTTCATGAGTTGTGTTAAAAATATTATGCATTGTATGTATTTTTATGAAAATGATTTCCATTTTTATTTTATAAACCTTACTGATATTTTTATGCTCATCCTAAGATTTTTAATTTTTTTTCACAGGGTATAAATAAGGGTAAGGGAAAGGAAGAATTTAAGAAGATTTATATCAAGAAAATAATCATTATTTTCTATTATGAGTTTTTATTAAATGAAAAATATGGATACTGAGTATAATTGTATACTTTGTAATATTTGAGATTTAATGTAATAGTTATGGCTTAATTATCTAAATCAATTAACCTAAAAGATCTTTAATGTGAATTATTAACTTAATTAAATATTATGTAATGTTTAAGATTCAGTCCTTATATTTGGTATCAGTGGTAGGTTTAGATTATTTTAGGAGTTAGGATATCATTATATTAATATCCATAAATTAATTTATGGTATGATTGAAATGGTATAGTATTTATAGATTACCATGCTCTTTCAACTAAGATATTTCTATGTTCAGAATGGTTTTCCGAAGAGGAAACAGGGAACCTATGATGAGACAACATCAAGAGGAAGACAACCTCCCAAATCAGTAACCTGAGATGGTCAGAATCAGAACTGAACAGTTTGTTGTAGTGATGGAATAGTTGACTTAGGCTATAAATAGTGGTGGTATCCATGCATGAGATCAGCCAGATCAATCATAGAGGAACATTTTAGTTGTGGAGAATTTCACTAGGCAACATCCCCCATCATTTAGAGAATCATTTGACTCTATGCTAGATAAAGGGTGGATTAAAGTGCTGGAGAAGATTTTTGATGTCATGGGGTGTTCATAACATCAAAAGGTTTGCCTCACTGTTTACTATTTTGAAGGTGAAGGTGATAAGTGGTGGTTGATGGTTAGAAATAACAGGGATAGTGAAGAGATTGATGCTCTTGATTGGAATAAATTCAAAGGTATGTTTCTTAAGAAATATTTTATGAAGTTGGTTTATCATAGGATGGATAAATAATTCTTGAAATTGATTTAGGAAGGTGACTCAGTGAATGCTTATAAAGGAAAATTCAATCAACTGGAAAGGTATGCTCAAAATTTCATACGAGATATTGATATTAAAATAAACCATTTTTACTCGGGATTAAATCCAAATTATAGAATGTAATTAGCTCTTCATGAGTTAAAATATTATGAAAAACATGTTCACTATGCAGAAAAGGTGTAAATAGAGTTTTCTAATGACAATGTGTTCTTTTACAAACAATAGAATAAGAGGTCGAGGTGCCAGATGAAAGGGAATAACTCCTAAAAAAGTCTGATGGTAAGAAACATAAGTTTGATGTTTGTGAAAATTTTTGTAAAAATCACGATGGGGAATGTATTTTTAATTCTGGTAAGTGCTACCGATGTGGTAAAATGGGGAATAAGTCTTGTAATTTCACTAAAAAAAATAAGGTTCATGGTAAGACACAAATGATTTACAGTCAGTGAATTGTTTTAAGTGTAATGAAATGGGTCATTATGAAAATGAGTGTCCAACGAAGAACTCAACTGAGGGAAATACACCAAACTACAAGCATAAAGTGGTGGTGAAATCATTTGAAACAACTTTAGTAGACGTTGGGCCATTGAATGAAGTAGTATCAGGTACACTCTTTGTTTATTCAGATTATTCCAATGTGTTATTTGATTCAGGGTCTACACATTCTTTCATTTCTAATAAGTTTTCTTGTAAATTGGGAATTCCATCTCAATATATGAATCTTGAACATATAGTAAAAACACTAGGATGAAATTTCAAGACGAAAAGAAATTATAATAACCTTCATCTCCTTGTGTGTGGAAAGAATATACCTGAAAACCATATTGTTTTGCCTCTATTAGATTTTGATGTTATTTTTGGTATGGATTGGATTTCTATTTATCATGATAAGATTGACTACAGAGATAAAGAGGTTTCTTTTTATAAATAATTTCTGTTTGTGTACAAGAATGAACCCTTAATTTTGATAACATATTAGGAAGCTAAGAAACATGTAAGATATAAAAATTAATGTTACCTTCCACATATTGTAGAAAGCATAAGAACTATTTAGATTAATTATGCGCCAATGGTAAATGAGTATCTTGATGTTTTTCTAGATGATCAACTTTGTATAATACCTGATGAGGAAGTTGAATTTACTGTTGACATAGTTCTTGATGCTAATATAATTTCAAAACCCCCTTATCGAATGGGTAAAATTGATCTTTTAGTGTTAAAGAAGAAATTACAGAAGTTATTAGATAATGGTTTCATTCGACCTAGCACATCACTATGGGGTGCTCAGGTCTTTTTTGTTAAAAATAAATACGTTTCAAAGAGACATTTCATTGAATATATAGCATGTAATAATATCACTATTAAGAACACGAGCCCTTTTCCTCATATCGATGATTTGTTTGATTAGCTCTAGAGAACTCAATATTTTTTTATGATGGACTTGAGGTTGGGGTTCCATAAATTGAAATTAACGGAATAAGTCATTCTAAAGACTGCATTTCAAACACGATATGGCCATTACGAATTTGTAGTTATGAATTTAGAGTTAACCAATGCATATACTGTATTCATGGATCATATGAATAGAATTTTCCGTGATTTCATGGATACGTTTGTGGTTGTGTTTATTTATAATATTTTGGTTTATTCCAAAAGTAAAGAAGAACATGAATGTTGTTTATGGTTTGTCTTGGAAACATTAAAAGAAAATAAACTGTATGGGAAACTCAGAAAGTGTGATTTTTGGTTACAAAAAATTTCATTCCTTGGTCACATTATTTCAAAAAATGGAATAACGGTTGATCCTAGAAAAAAATAGTTGTTGATGAATAGAAAATACCCATAAATATAACCGAGATCAGTATATTATTGGTTTAGAAAGTTATTAACTGAGGTTTGTTGAAAGTATTTTATGGTTATCTAGCGCAATGACTAAGATAACTTGAAAAGATGTAAAGTTCATTTGGACAAAAGACTGTGATGATTGTTTTCAGGAATTAAAAAGAAGACTAGTGAATGCTCCAATTTTGGAACTGCCTTCCAGAGATGGTGAATTTCTTATCTATAGTGATGCTTCATTGAGAGGACATGGTTGTATCCTAATGCAAAATGATCATGTAATTTTTTATGCATAATGTCATTTGAAACATCATGAGTTAAATTAACCTATACATGATTTGAAATTAGATGATGTTGTCTTTTACTTTAAAAATTTGTAGGCGTAATCTATATGGAGTAAAATGTGATATATATATTGACCACAAAAGTTTGAAGTATATATTTACTCAGAAATAATTGAACAAGAGAAATAGGAGATGGTAGGAATTAATCAAGGATCATGATTGAACAATTCATTACCATACAGGAATAGCAGTGAAAATGGATGATGCTTTGAGTCAAAAAAGTAATGCTACATTAACCATGTTACGTTTGGAACAAGAAAATTTTATTAATGATTTGATGAAGTTTGGTATAGAATTTTTTGTGCCGGAAATTTCTCTGTTTTGTTTCAGGTGTCAATGAAATCATCTCTATCAGACAGAATTAATAAAGATCAGAAGGAAGACAGTGAGTTAATGAAAAAGTTAGAGATGTTTGAGAATGGTATGTTCCAGGATTTTAACATTTATAATGATTGTGTTTTGTATTTTGGGAATAGATTATGTCTTCAATTTGATTCACAGTTAAAGAAAGAGTTATAATGTAAAGATTGCATTTCTTTATTTTCAGTTCATCCTGGCAGTACTAAGATGTACCGAGATCTTCGGGAGTATTACTAAAGTAATGTAATGAAAAGAGATATTGCTGACTTTACCGTGAAGTGTTTTACTTGTAAACAAGTTAACGTAGAGAAGAAGTTATAGAAAGGGATGCTTCAGCCTTTATCTGTGCCAGAGTGGAAATGGGAAAATATATCTGTGGACTTCATTGTGGGATTATGAAAGACATCTTGAGGTAATAATACAATCTGGGTTATTGTTTATCAATTGACTAAATATGAACATTTCATTTATAGTAGAGATACTTTATCTCTAGAACAACTTTATCGGTTGTATTTTAAAGAGATAGTTGGGTTTAATGGAGTTCCCCTCTCCATTGCATCTGATCGCAATCTTAGGTTTACTTTTAACTTTTCTAAATTCCTTCAGAAGTCTTTGGGTACAAAATTAAATTTTATTAAAACTTTCATCGCCAATCAGATGGGTTTTCAGAATGAACAATTCAAACATTGGAGGATATTCTACATTCTTGCTAAATGGATTACTAGGGAGGTTGGGACCAACATCTTTCTTTGGTTAATTTTTTTTATAATAATAGTTTTCATTGCAGTATAATGATCACTCCATTTGAGGCATTATATGGAAAGCTGTGTTGAACTCTCGCCTTTTCAGTTCAAGTAGGTGAAAACAAGTTGATGGGACTGGAATTGGTAAAATATATGGCAGAAAAAGTTAAATTGATTCAGAGGCACATGAGAACATCTCAAAGTAGGAAAAAAATTTATGTAGATTACCAGAGGATGGATCTTTCTTTTTAGGTAGGTGATCAAGTCTTTCTCAAAGTTTCTCCATGGAAAAGTGTGATGTGTTTTGGAAATAAGGGAATGTTGAGTCTTTGGTTCATTGTACCTTATCAAATCCCAGAAAAATATGGATCAATTGCCTATAGAGAATCTTTACCTACAAGTTTATCATTGGTACACAATGTTTTTCATGTTTCAATATTGAGAAAGTATATACTGGATCCATCTTATTTTTTTAGTACATTGGAAGTTTAGTTGGAAGACAATATTTACTATGATGAACAACTAGTCCAGATTCTTGACCGAAGAGAGAAAGTGTTGAAGAATAAGGTAATTAATCAAGTAAATGTTTTGAGAAAAAACTATACGGTTTAAGAGGCAGCGTGGGAATCTGAAAATGATACGAGGGATAAATACCCCCATTTATTTGATAAGTGAATAAAATTGTAACGATGAAATTTCCAAAAGGGGGAAGGATGTAACATCCCATGTAAATAAAGAATATGATGTTTTAATTTGTATTAATATTTGTGAATTACATATTAAATTTTCTATTAAAGGGGATTCGATATTTGATGGCATACCAAATATTCCACAACGAGTTTCTTTTAAATCTTACGTTGCACCCAACATTGAGGGATACTCAAAAATAATAATTTAATATTATTATTTTAAATATTAGTTAATGCATAGTCGTTGTATTGGCAAGAATGAAGATAACTATCTACAATATGATTACACACATTTGTTAAATGTTTTCACATTTATCCAATAAAATTTAGGGGCTCAAAATGTGAATGACTCCAATTTTAAGCATAAATACTCAAATATTCGTTAAATGGTCTATTTACAGCCTTTTGATGGTGAACCATTTTTAAAAATAGTTTTTTTTCAGATTTTTATATTCTATTTGACTGAATAAATTTCTTATTTAGAATCGATACTCCAAAATTTACTTTAGATGAAATTTTTGGTATTTTTCTGATAAACTTCATTTTTTAATGAAATATGAAAAATACCGATTTTTATTCAAAAATGCCTTTTAATATAATTTATTTATGTAGTTATATGGTTAATTTTATTAGTTTTAATGTGTAATTGGATTATATTTTTACCATTTAATCCAATGTTGGTTATTATGAGTAATTTTACATTGAAATTGGACATAAACAAGTGCTAATATTTTGATAGTTATTATTTCATAAAAACACACTTTTTTAGTTTTGAAAATGGAAATTAATTTTAAATTAATTAAAAAAACATCGATGTTTTGAATTTGGTAAAATAGACATAATTTTTTAATTTGGAATAGAAAAATTATCTTTTGAGTGATATTTTGATATTTTTTTGAACACGTTAAATTTTTGATGAATAGTAAAAAGCACTACATAGTAGATAAAAAACAAACATTTTCATTTAAATTAAATTTTACCACTTCCGTGAATTTAATTTCAAAATTATGACTAACATGGTTTTTATCAGTATGTAAACTATGGTTCAATAGGACGAAAATAGGTTTTTTTGGTGAATAGAAACTTTTGATTTTTTTACCACAGTTGAAGATAAATAGGGTAATTTAAGGTAAAAATAATATTATAATAATATAAAATTACCATATAACTTGTCATAACCTTAATGGATGAGTAATTTATGAACAAAAAAAATTTATAGTGGGACTTTTGGCCTTTCAAAGCCACTTGGTTAAGATAATGACATTAATAACTTTTTCTTAAAGTAAAAATAAAAATATCATAAACATTAATTTTTTTACAAGTTTTTTTTATATGTGGTTATTTAAGTGATCTATTTGTCTAGAAATATTATTTTTAAGGATAAAAATATTTCCTAAATCATGATACTTTACTTATATTTTTTAGGCATTAAATATATAAATTTCATTATGACATAATGGTGATGCTGTAATTGCTTCATTAATAAAGGATTCAAATCAATGATATTATAAATATGAAAATAAATTTATTTTGAAGCTTTTTTATGCCATCCACGAATTTGATATATTAGGATGACTTTTTATATTTGAGTTATTGATGGTTTTTTGAAATAATCATGTTGTCTTGGATTTTTTAAAAAGTCATGATATTAATAGTATTAAAATTGACATAAAAGAGTTTTTAAATCAATCAATATTTTATTAAATGATAAAATAGTCCCAAAAATATAAAATTTTGGAAAAACTCATATATGATGTTAAAAATGTCATTAATGGTCCATTTTTGTTTCCTTAGAATTTTAGAGTTAATATATTAACCATATAGTACGAATATATAAGAGGGCATGGTAAAAGTTAAATAAGTTAACAATGGGTTAAATAAAAAAGATAAGTATTAAAAAATATCCAAATCCTATCCAATTATTATTGGATGATTTTATTTAGACTTTTATGCATGTTATCTTATAATTAAATAAGTTTTGGAACTTTTGAAACCGAAAATCATTTTATAATAAAATAATACTTTGAAACGTTCTTAAAGAGCCCCTCCTCCCTCTTATAAAAGGCCACCACATCTAACCCATTAAAAACACCTCTATGTCCCCTTATAGCCTCCAAAAGATACCGAAATAATCTCTCAACATCCCTCTCTTCCACCTAGAATCCAAAGCCTTGGCAAAATACAATTCAAGAAATCCTTTTGGTTCGAACCAAAGGGAGTTACCCGATTTAAAGGTAACGTCTTCCCTCATGTTATTTTATTTTATTTTTCTAGTCCAACCCAATACACTCTCATTATTAAATTATTTTATAAAAAAAATGTATCATCAGTTACTAAGAATTTTTTATGATAAGGATTTGAATTACACTTCCACACACCTCCATCTAATGGATACAAACATACTGTTTCTGTGGACGATGAACTAATGCCTCACGAAATGATGATTGTTCAGTTATCTCCTACTAAGTATTAACTACCATTTAAAATAATAATAATATAGTTATATTATTTTTTGGTGCAAGAAAATGTAGTGAACAATGTAAGATTTTACAGAAACCTGTTGTTGCGTGTTGAGTATTCTATTAGATAAAGTGTCCCGTTTATCATAAAATCAATATCTTATTCAAAAATATAAATAGATATGAAAATGTATTATTCTTTGAATACATTGGATATTACATAGACTTGTCATGATACTACAAGGACATGGTTTGAGATCCGTTCATTTGAGAAGGGACATTAGAGAAGGGATTGAATCGGGAGATCAGGGTATATGTTGTTTCACTATACATTCCCACCTATGACGGAGTGATGGAAAGTGCTCTTGTGGTGGAGAGTTTCTTGGATGAGGAACATTTGGATGTGACCCACTACAACGGTAACCAGGATGAGGCATCTATATGAGCTAGCAAACAATAGGTAACATGATCACTGTGTAGGAGGCATACCCATTCCCAGACACAGATGTGAGGTTCTGTAATATTGGAGTAGTGTTAAGGATCCAGTCAACTATAGCAGAGGCAAGGTTACACTTGTGAGGGTTGAGGACATTGCACTAGAGATTGTCTAACCCATTGTGCTATGGATATGGAGATGGATAATGAGTCACCTTGGAAGAAAAAATACTTTGATTAGGGAGTTTAATTTGGTGTAAAATGAGGTGGAAGAGCATGAAGAGTGGAAGGACGTGGCATTATATTTGGGGTGTTTCCACCACCACCCCCATTATTGTCCGCACCAGGCCCAGGGAGCTGGAGGATGTCGGTCCAGATAGTTGCAGGATATATAGCCCTTTGACCCAAAAGATACAATGATGAATAATTGTATTCCTTATGTCCTTTATACGCTATGATGTAGAAATTGTTAGATATTTTGGGGGTATTATTTTGTTTCCTCTATTACACCAAGTTTAACCAGGGTGACGCATGGCGTTGGTAGAACCCCAGTTTGGTAGTTACAATAAAGGGACCTGTAAGACCCTTTTTGTGTCAGGAAATCCGTTTTTTTTCATTAGTACCCCCATTTTTTTGGTTGTCATCCTTGTACATCACAAGCTCTAGGAGAATGTGGTGCAGTTTGATGTAGCTTTGAACTCACGAGGATGAGGGACACTTTCCCTATTGAGACGTGTTTTTATAACATGAACAAAACCATGTGGGTGTGTTAGTGTATCACAAAGTGGATAGTGTAATGGTGTAGTGGATGATTTCTCTAGACTTGTGTGTTATGGTTGAGGTTTTTTGAAGAAGTGTCAGAGAAGGTCCTAGCCTTTGCAGTGGAGTTTCTCTGGTAAAATTATTTATCTTGGAAACCGTAGTAAGGGTAGATCCTTTATTAGAATCATTATAAAGTGGATGTGTTTGAAACTAAGATGTTTCCATAGTGTGGATTGGTTGCATACCATCCATAATCATTTGGGATGACACTATTGGGTGTGGAAGTGATTCTCTTTTGGAAAGATGTATTGCGACTGGATGTTTGAAGAAAAAGGGACTGCTATGTCCCAACATTTACTCTTGGGTAGCCCTATTTCGTTCGTAAATACCATTGCATGTTCAGTGTCAAACATAAATGAAAACATGCTTGAGGAGGATATTGTACAGTACATCCATAGGTGGATGAGAACTATGGGGATCTGTCAGTATCTATGTCAGGTTACCGAGGTGGTTTGACACAAGACCCCATGACTACCAATGGACCATGGTTCATTGTGTTTCCCCACCGGTATCATATTGGGAGACATGTGACCATGGGTTACAAATTTTTTTCTATGTTGAAGTTGGACATAAGAGTGGTTTGATCTTTGTGGTTCGCATGAGTGCATTCTTGTAAGTAGCACAAGAAAAATTGTTGAGCTTGCGGGCATGTGAGTTCAGTGGGAAGCATAGTTTCTTTTTAGTAACAAAAGGACCTAAGGTGGGGATATTTTAATGACTCGAGTTGTGACCTATAATACTTTGGAACATTCTTTAGAATATTTTTAATGTCGGGCACTGAGTCTATGTGGGAAGTAGGGGGCCCGATGTTCCCCAATGTGGTGATATTATAAATATTAAATATATTTTGTAATGCACATACAGTTTTATTTGGAATGTAAATAAATAATGTTTAGAGTCTCAAATCAGATTTATGATACCGTATTTGAGTCCAGGACTTCGTGTTTACCGTATGCTTGAACTATGGTCATCCATGCCAAGAGATTCGATCAGGGGCTATTTTGGTGACATGGTGTGAAAGGGGAATTAATTGGTTTAACTTAATTTAAAGCAATTCCTTCTTCTAAAAATCTTAGACGTGCCACACACTAAGGTGGAGCGAATCCTCCTCTCCCCCTCATCTCCCATTTGAAGATGAATGAAATTGATGCCAAATCGATGATGAAAAGTGATTATAAACAACATTTGTGATGAAGATAATCATCAGATAAATGTGTAGCATGATTTAGGTGTCTTTGTTCATCCAAAGAAAATTATATTTTCAAATAATTTAGGTGGATTACTGTTTTTCCCGATTCACATTATTATGAATTTTTTAAGGTTATATATCCCAAATAAGATAGATGTAGATCTACAATAGGTAGATCTGTGAGTTTTCATGAAGAATGAAATGAATCAGGGTGTTTGTAAGTAATTACCAACTATAATTAACTTCTATATGACATGTAGTTCAGTAAAACAAGTTGTGTAGATCATCTTTAGTGGTGAAGATGAAATTTTGGGGCAAAATTCATTGTATAGGGGCTATATGCCATGTATAAGGGCTACAAGCCTTGTGGTGCCATGAACTGTGTGAACACTGAACATGGATTGGATTAACCATGTGAAAACATAGGGCTATGTACTAACACATGACCAAGAAATAAAGAAAAGGGACATGGTACATGGAAATGGGAGAACTATATGGGTAGGTGGCTGTTTAGCCTGAACATGCTGTGTTGTATGGAATACACGACATTTAAGGGACAAGGTTGTCCGATCTGTGTATAAGGGGAACACAACTAGGGGACTAGTGTTAGGGATGAAAAATTTACCTGCTATACACACTGTGTACCCATAAATGGGATTAAAAACCATGTATATAGGATACAAATCTAGGTTCTCCGGTGGGCTCACATGTTTTGTGTGCCCCAATGCATGTCATGTACTCCTAGAATATCCTCTTAGGATTTTCTACCATTCATATAATTATCTCTATTATTCAGATTCAGGATTTTATGTAGATTATAAAATGTTTTTTTCCATTTATAACATGATGGTGGCATCCATCTTTTCTTGCAAGATACGGGGTGGAAAAAATTGCGCGACACACTTGTGAAGCAGTACTGAGCCGATGTGGGAGATCAATGTGGTTTATTAAGAGAGAGAGAGAGATAATAGGATTGTTACTCCCCTATTTCTTTAGGGATTGGGTCTCCCTTAACTATCTACTTATGAAGAGAAGGGACTCCCCATGTGATGTGTTCAGGTTCGTTACCATTCTATAGTTTCCTCTAGGGGTGTTACACCCCTGATGGACAAGGTTGTGTGTTTCCCCGTGATGTTCATCAAGATGGATAGTACAACCTTATCATTACAGGGCATGGGACCTCCATATAAGATATATAGTTAGAGTTGGTACTCCCCTATCGTGTCAGGTAGAGGGTTCTATATCCTAGGAGTCAATACTCCCCTATTGGATCAGGGAGAAGGTCCTCCATACATGTTGTTCCAAGAGAGTGAGCACACCCCTTACATGTAATGGAGTAGGTCCTATATAATGAGGTCTATACTCACCAATTGTGCTAGGGTGTAGGTTACCTATAGTGGAAAAGCATATATAGTCAATACTCTCATGTACTACCATGGTGTGGGTCCTCTAGAAACTGAGTCGTACACCCCTACCATATTAGTGTGTGGGTCTACAATCCACAGTGTGGTACTCCACTATCTTATCAGTGTGAAAGTCCTCCATTATCTGATTAGAACTCCCTATTGGATCATGGTGTGGGTCCAAAATTATGTATTAGTACTCCCCCATCCATTAGTAGCATTGGGGAGTGGGTACTCTAATGGATTTGGATCTCCCTCGGCTTTGGGATACAGTTAAGAGGAGAAAACCCCCAACATGATTTGAATGATACCTAGATAGGAGTTATTTATACCTCAATAAAATTTAATGTGGGCCACTCCATACTGGAGAAAAAGTGGTTTCGATGGTTAGTTTGGAGTAGTACTCCCACGACTGCAAAGCAGTGGTGAGGTGTGGGTCCCACCATTCTCTCTTGTTAGAGAGGATGCATGTCGTGAATAGTCCTGAACCATTCTCTATAAACTGTGTGTAGTGGTGAAGGGTGGGCCTCATCATTTAGGTTTCCTTATCTTCCACAGGGTGCAAGGTGATGATGATAGGACCTATGGTGGTGGGCACTAGAGCTAGACATAGTATGATGTTCCAAGTGGAGCATTTTCTCTTAGAATTACTATTAGGAATGGTTGAGTTATTCTTGATTGAGTTCATATCTTAGAAGAGTACCATATGAGATGGTAGTTCATAATAGGTTTGTTCTCCCGGTTTCATGTTATAGTTAGATAAATGAATATAATTTTGTTGTTGGCTATGAGGTTTAACCTCATGAGACTTAGAGAATGAGATGAGAATATCTGGGTAGTTTCTGGGAGTCCTTACAGTGTTTTCACATATCAGGGATGACACCCCTTATAGATAGAGCTAAATTTTCATGTACAACCTAGGATAGTTCATGATATATTTTCTCTCTCTTGATTGAGGTTTCCATTTCCTGGGTCAAGAAGAATTTTTGCATTTAGTTGTTCCCTTTTTCTTTTGGGTTTTTTGGGTGTGAATACTGTGTATTTTTATACTCACACCTGCACCGGATCTCCCACACATCTTTTGTGCCATTTGTAGTTTAAAAGCCTTTCAAAGGTGTCCACATAGGTCCCAAGGCAGACAAAGCATAGTGAGAAATATAGACCAATGTGTTTATTGGTGCGAGGTTGAAGATATTTCTAGTAGTTGTAGTTGATATCAATCTTCTCCTTCGTAGAAGGTTTGATGATTTAATAGTTTTATTTTCTGGGTGTTTTTCCCTTCTTTCACTTTCAGTACATATATTTTACTCCAGTTGTGGGATATAGATATATTCATGAATTTGATTACATAGTGGTTTTTAAATTTTAGAATTTTTTGAGATTGAAGATATGTGTGTGTATACAGGTATATAGTCAATGGATCCAATGTTAGTGATATTCCATCTCATCGCTAGTATCTAGACCCTTTCCTAATGGTGGTAGCCATGAGGAGTTGTGACCTAGGCCCCTTCATGTCGGGTCACGACATTTTCTCACATGACATTCCCAATTAATGAATCATGTTTAACATCGAAATGATAAAATGATGTAAAAATATTATGTTTAGTTATTCATAAGGAAAATTCCAACTTCTTTTAGTGTTTCCACCAACAGACTAGTTATTATGAAATGAATCAATTCCATGGAAAATATATTTTATTTTCTTTAGTGTTTAGTGCATGAAACAATAATTTTGGTTGTTTATTATTTACAAGGTGAAAAAAATTAATGGTGGAAACTTATTAATAACCTAAGGGAATAAGAAAAAATAGAATCCATGGAATATAATTAGTTTGCTGGGATATTTCTCAGTATGTACCCTCCTTGTATTCTATGAAAAAATATGGAGAAGGAATTACTGGAGCTTAAATAGAAGGATGATGATCCGTTGGTGCATGTGAGGAAAAGTTTACAAGACCATTCAAGTACACCTTGAGTTTTACCATTCATCCTAAAAGTATTGTTCACTAATTCTTAAATGGATTAAAATCAAATCTATAAAGGGAGATAGCCATAAGGGACTTTAAGTGCTATGAAAATATTGTTCTATGAGATATTAAATTTGAAATTGAGGTTTGAGTTATGTATCAACATCATGGTTTGTATAATAACAGAAAAATTGAATTCAAATGAAAATATAAGAACCGTAGAGAGAAGAAGATGAGATATCCTTTATGATCAACGTGTGGGAAGAAACATGGAGAGAATTTTCTTAATGTGAAAACTAAATGTTTTAAGTGTGGAAAGGAAGGAAATCGAGTGCATGAATTCCTATGATATTGGAAAAAGTTAAATAATGTTGTTAATAATGATAAATCTATACGGAATGCACGTTCCACACATCATTGTTTCAGTTGTAGGGAGTTTGGGAATTTTTATAGAAAGTTCCCAAATCCATGGGTTAATAATGGTGGTCAATACCAACAACCTCTCAAGATAATGGATAAAGGGAAATAATATGAAATCACAATGTATTAACTGAATCGTGATTATTGGGGAACTATATAGTGGGGAATTTAATGTAGGAACTTGTAACAATAAAATCTATCAATATTTTTTGTACATCCATTAGTAGAACTTGATATGAATTTAATCATTGATTATCTCTCCTTATTTTAATCTTTGATTAACGAAATAAAATTGATATTATATAAGTTCATGGATAAACCCAAGCTTCTAATAGAAACATTTTTAACATAATAAACCATTTATTTAATAAATGTTGAATTGTCTTTTAAAATAATTCTTGTTTTAAGAGAGGATTTATGGAAATTCAGATTATTACCGTGTTCTAATAGAATACATAATGAAGGTATTAAAATGTTTTTTATGTGAAAGTAAAGAGATAATATTTTCCATAAGGGGGATCAATGTTGGGATGTTTTTCAAGAAATTTAGTGACTTCATTTATAATTTTTTGGATTTTCATCTTTTATAAGGGTTACAAGGTTAACCAAATATGTAAGTGTTTAAGTTAAATTTTACATGAGGTGTTAGAGAGAAAATAATTATCTCACCACATGAGGATTTATGCATATTGGATAAAATGATCTAACCATTTTTCTTTGATATTAACTAATGATAGATGGGATGACTAATAATTCTATTTAGGTATCTCATGATCTATTTGTTCCATAGAAAATAAAAATTACACTTTATTCCATGGAGTAAGAGATGAAGTGGGAATTATTTAAGGAATATATAAAGGGAGAGATTTTTGTTAATAAATGGAATGAAATAAATTAATTATATCTTCACAAGAAAACGCTTCAAATTTAAGAAATGGTCTTGAAATATAATGCAGTCCCATAATCATAATTTATGAGGATATCAATGAAATTTTTCAATCCTATTATGATATGTATTTGTTATTTCTAGATTTCTTCTAACAGTGTTCTCTATCACTCTCCATCAGAAAATGATAGTTATATTTTCTCTTACATGTCTATTTTTTCACTTACCACCTAGGTTCATTTATTTGGAAACTATGAAATGAGTTACTTTGGGTAATCGTAATGTTTCCAAATTTCTTATTAAGGATGTTGTATTAATTTTTATGATGTAGGATTCTATGAATATAACATTTAAGTATTAATAATTTGATAAACCATGTGAATATAAAGGGTGAAACTCATTTTAAGGGGGTAGAATGTTACACCATGAATTTTGGTGAAAGAATATTTCCAATATTAAATTAATCTTTTCAATATTCTGCATTTCAGACAATACTGAATATATCAATTGTTATATTAAATCAATATGTTTTTATTTTGGCACATGCATCACTATGTTTTTATTATGTTACAAACAATTCTGAATTCTTTCGATATATTTCGTTACATGTAAGTCCGGGTTTTATGAACTATAATATACTGTTAATATTTTTATTAATATATTATTATAGTTACCACGTATCTATTGAATATAAGTTACAAATAATATTAAAATAATTATGAAAATGTTATTTTCACATTTATATAAAATGAATATTTTTTTTATAAATTAGTTATAAATTAATGAAAGATATATTTGAAAATAAATAAATTAGTTTTATAATTTTTTTTCAATGTTAAAACATAATTTAATCTCAATAAATTAAAAAAAACATCGGATTAATGTTTTTAATAATAATAATATAATAATATCTATATATTATATACTAAATCAAATTTTTTAACACCCTTCAAATATATTTCATAGGTGTAAGATATTATTAAATCTAATTTATGAGTACAAATATTTATTTTTATAAAATATAATTTTACCACATTTTAATGGTGAAACCAAGGTAAATATAAATTTTTAAACCTTTATATTTTTTTTTGAGAAAATAATATTCATTTTTGAAATTAGAATACCAAAATTTACTTAGGATATTTTTTTTTGGTTTTTTCATAGAAGTATTGTTTTTTGATGAATAGTGAAAACACTGAATTTTAATTCAAAATAATTTTTGGTCTTATTCATTTATATAGTTAAAATATATTTTAGTTTATTTTTAAGTAAAAATAGTAAAATAAAAAATTATTTAATCCAGTTTATGTCTTTTTAATCAATTTCACATTGAAATTGGATATAAACACATTTCTATCCTTTAAGATTTTTTTCATTAGAAACCCATCATCTCATCCCGTATGGAGGATTAATTTTTAAATTAATTTCTTCCACTTATATGATCAGAATATGGAAAAATTTATTCCATAAAAATAATTAGCATAATTTATAATTTATAATATGGAAAACATAATTTTTTACCAAAAAAATTAGTGAATGTAATTAAAAATAATTATAGCGATTAAGGTGAAAACAAGTTTATGTAGTGGTTAAACTTTAAAATAAGGGGAACAATTCGAAATAAACATGTCAAAAATCCATTGGATGTCTATATTTTGACCATATCTTCCCTTGGATATAAAATAGAAAATAATTGGAGACAAATTATGTAAGAGAGACATCTGAATAGTGTTTTCCATTTTATATTTACAAGAATGACACTCCTCCACTATAAATAGGAACTCACCCCCTCACTTGTTCACACCTCTCAAGCACTTTTATGATTAAAAAAATACTTAAATAATCTCCCAAAATCCCTAAAATCGTCGTAGAATCCTCAAATTGGTCATAAATCCAACAATGTAATCACTTTTGTGCAAGCCAAAAGGAGTTACCCAAAGAAGAGTTAAAATCCTTCCACAAGATCTTTTTTTTATTTTCATTCTCCACCCCATAAATTATTATTATTACATGATTATATAATATTCTCAGTATACTCAATATAATTATATGTTTTTATTCTATGTAGTATACTTACCGTAACACACAATTCTATCAAATGGGAAACAAACATACTATTCATGTGGATGGTGGAATACCGCCTCACGAAACAATGTCGTTAGTTTTTTTACATTATAAAATCTCATGGATCGAAATTATGATATACATAACATTTTTATATTATACACATGAAATTTATGATTTATGTTTTCATTTTTTAATTATTATATAAAATATAACTTCCTTATTTCCATTTTGTGTAAATATGATAACTTATTTTCCAGACATGTGGACTATCTCTTCCTCAAAGCGATGTGATTCGTTCAAACTTTTCATGAAATGTATTATGTATGGTGTTAGTAAAAATATTAAGGTTATATTCAAAGAAAAAGGTTTTCAGAATATTTTATTATTTTAAAAGTGTTTTTTCGAAGAGGAAAGAATATTCTACTCAAGAAGTGTTTTAAATAACCCTTTAAATTTTTTTTTCTATCTAAGATAACATCCTTTAATGTAAATAATCCTTTATTTGGGTTATTATCCAATCATACAATTCTTATTATTTATCTCAATGATTTATGTTTTTTTATGACAAGTTTTTTATGAAATCCATTTCTATTCTATGGGATATAAAATGATAAAATGCTTATGAAGATCAAATTATTTAATGGATTATTCTTAGATTGACAGATTATGAAACCTATATATTTTACATAGGTTATGATATGATTAAATTTTTATAACACCAATTTCATTTCATGGGTTTTGATATGATGTTTAGGGAACACATCTCTTTTTATGGGTCATGACACGGTGAATGTTTTATTATATTATGGAACATGTATGTATGAATTCATTATTTTATGGGTGGGAACAATATATCACACCAATTCATTGGGAAATGATAAATGGTATATTATCTCAGAAGCTACATGTGTTGTAGCCAATTCTTGAAATCAAGAGGGTACATGGGTTGTATTATAAGCCTAAAAATAAGAGGGTACATGGGTTGTAGACGAAACCCAAAAACAATAGGGTACATGGGTTGTATCCCAATACAAGAAAATAGAGGGTAAATTTGTTGTATCACAATCCTAAAAAAAATAGAGTACATGGGTTGTATCAAAAACCTAAAAAAAGGAGAGTTCACAGGTTGTGCCCCAAGCCCAAAATCATGAAGGTATATGGATTGTATCCCAAGCTTGATAAAAATAGGGTACACAATCTGTTAGACCAAACACAAAGTAAGTATGTATGTTATTACCCAAGACTAAAATTATAAGAAGGTTTTCATAGGTATCCTTGACATATTTTTTCCTATTCTTATGTGTCTTAAAAAATTCCATGCCTTATTTCAATATTAAGATTTCATGGAATATAATCTTGATTACATTTTGATTCATATCTTATGAATTGAAAATATTTATTAAATAACTCAAGTATATGTTCTTTGATTTGTAGGGTATAATCTTTAAAAGATATTATCACGTTCTAATACCCTTATGCTCATGTTATTCTTACGAATATCTATTCATTACCCTTATTAAGAATTGGAGATCACCCTTTCTTACGTTTTCATTCCCTAGGTTAATAAAAAAGGTATTAATTAGAAGTAATAATGGGGTTGATCATTAAGGGAAATGTTTTATATCTTTTAAGAAATTAAAAACATGTGTTCCAAGTTTCCAAAGACACCAAACATTTACAGTCCGCAGGAATGTACTTTATTAATGTGTAAAATATAAATCTAAAACGATGTAATATCCATGTATGTCCTGTCAGGGTCTTTATATGTAGTATCCAGATAAGGATTTTATTTCTTAAAAACAACATACTCTTATAATTTACAAAAATATTGTGTGTTTACTTACACTTATAATTATACATTGGGTTTTTAATGATAATGTTTAATCCTAATTCTTAACTTAACTAAACTGTTCAATGATTCCAACTATAATGACACAAATTTTTAATACATGACTATTACATCATATTTATGTTAAAAAAATAATATTGATGAAAAAATGATTTCAAATTTTTGTTATCAATAGAAAATTAGGATTTTATATCACTTTAACATAAAAAACTTATACATTATTTAAATCCTTTCTTTATCCTCCAAAAATCTATCACACTCTACTTTATACATGTAATCACTTAAGTATATATGTTAAAGAAAATGGTGAGATAAAATCCTAGAAAGGATAGGAATAAGGGAAATTAATCAATTCTACATGGATGATCATAATAAACATCATCACATAATAATAATGGGATTTTCATCACAAGAATGAGGGATACATTGGATACATTCATGGAATGTGACATATTCATAATAATAAAACATCTTTATTTTGGTGAAATACCACACATTGTTTTGAACAAATATTACATCATATTGAAACCTAAAATATGAGTATAAATAATAAAATACTAATTTTGATCAAATATGGAATCATTTTCATTCATAATACACATAATATCAAGAGATATATAACATTACCTAGTGAATTGGAGGGCTGTATAATTAAAAAACTACCCGTCACATTATAAAATACACATAATTATGCATTAAAAAAAATAGAAAATGATCATAGTAATGAAATAAATCCATATAATGGAATGAGTTTAATAAATGTTTTGTGACACCAAGATATTTTATTAAATATTTTTTTAATTAATTTAATATTTTTGATATTTTTCATTTCACACAACACCGAGAATAATTATTATATAAATATTAAAGAATTATGTTTATATTAAGTTATATGAAATTATAAGTTAATTTCTCACTATATAAAATTTAATGGTTATATTTCTATACATGGAACATTTAGGTATGCTTACTTTTTATGCAATACTAAATTTTCTCAATGGCTTGCATAACACGCATGAATGAGGGTTACCGAACAATAATATATTATATAATAATATATAACCAAGTATTTAGATTATATTTTAGGAATATTATTGACTAAATTATATAAATATATGTTTTTCAAAAAATATAAAAATAATTAATCAGTTTTAATTTATTTATAAATGAATATAAGAACCAATTGAATATAAAAGCAGTATTTTTATAGAAAACTTTAATTTTTCTCATGAAGTCATTTTAATCCTAATTAAATATGTTAATTACAATTTGTATGTAACCTTAAGGAAATATATATTTAATATATCTATGTAAATATTTATTATAACCATCCAACAGCTTTATAAGCATAAATAAGAATAAAATCAATTTAACACATAAAACCAAATTTTTTATTAGGGAAATTTTACCACCTTATAATGGAGAACGTATTTAAATATACATTTTGGAACTTTTATAAATTTAATATGACAAAATAAACTTATTTTTTGAAATAGAAACATAAAATTATTTAATTTTGGATTTTTGTTATTTTTCTGTGAAGTTTAATGTTTTTAATGAATGGTTTAAAATAATGAATTTTAACTAAACTTTTATTTTTTATTATAATTTATTTATATAGTAAAATTATATTTTTAATTGTTTCTAACGTTTAATTAGGTCAATGTTTTACAAATTTATTCAATTTAGGACATTTTAATCAGTTTAATTTTGAAATGTTCTATAAAAACATTACCAAATTTTGAACGCTTTTACTTTAAAAACATGTATTGTCATCTCGTATGTAGGACTATATTTAAATTAATTTTTTACTCTTATGTTATTATAATTTATAAAAACAGATTCCATATTTTGAATAAAAATAATTTATAATGTCTAATTTGGTCAAATTAATTTTTAACCAAAAATATTAGTGAAATTAATTAAAATTAATTAAAATGGTTAAAGTTAAATTAAGTTTAACAAGGGACTAAACCATAAACTTAAGGCCAAAACGACCTATAAAAATGTACTAAATAAATTATAAGGCCATATTTATATCCTATAATCACATGGATTTTATTTTTACCACTATAGGTTCCAAATTCTGTAAAAAACATGGGTGGGGTTTGTCTTTTCCAAAATATTACAAGAGTTCCAATCCTCCTCTATTATAAAAGGCCTCCTTACATCCCATATACTCACATATCTAAATCCACATTGGTTCAAAAAAAATTGCCCAAATATTTCCGCAACGAACCTCACTTCCAAATTTAAGACTACAGTGGGATGAAATCCTTCCAATGAATCCATTTAGTGCAAACCAAAAGGAGATACACTATTAAGTGGTAACACCCAGCCACAAACTCAATTCTTTTATTTACTTTATAAAATAAATAAAATATTATTATTCCATGTTTAAAAAAAAAATTTATCCTCATTGGACTAGGATTTTTTATTCTATGGATTTGACTTACACTTACACACACTTCCATATAATGGGTAACAAACATACCATTTACATGTACGGAGAACTACTACCTCAGTAAATGATGATTGTTCAATTATACATTACCACATATCACAGTGATAATTATGATGGAAAATATATTTATATATGTTATATATAAAATTTATTATGTATTTCACATTATTTAATGTTTTTATAACAATTGTCTTTATAAATTCCTTTTTGTGTTAATACGATAATTTCGTTTGAGGAAATGTGAAGTATCCTCCCCTCAAAGCAGTGTGATTCATTTATACAATACAAGAAATGCATTAAATATTGGTTGAGTTAATATATATGATATATATATATATATATGTATATTATATTATAAGTATAATATAATAATTATATATAAGTGTGTGTGTGTGTGTTTTACTCTTTTTTCAACATGGCAATTAAACAAAAATAACGTTCATGCATACATACGACTTAACATCTCCATGAACGGTGTATCCATATTTATACTTATATATTGTATATATTATAACAATACTCATATACTGAATATATATTATATTTAAATCGAGGTTCAAATTTTGGAAATTATGATAAAAAATAAGGACCAAATATATAAGAAATCAAGACACATGAAAAACCCAAATCAGATATTACCTAAAGTGAATACTTACCATATAATTTTTATCATTCAGGTAATGTAATGACATAATGAAAATATATATGGTTTTAGGACTAATAATATGGTTCTGTGATATATTTATAACAAATTTATATTTATTATAGAAGAGTATTGAATGAGTGCGATGAGATTCAAGACACAAGGTAAGGAAATCTAATCTCAATTTTTATATACTTGAGATACATAACTTATTCACCACTCCCTTATTTTGTGTGGTGTATATACTTCTCATTAATCTTTTATATTCCTCTTAGAAATAAAAATTTTGGTTTTTACATATCCATTCTATGATTTTTCATTAAAATGTTTTATGTTATAAAAGTATTTTTAAGAGTCTTTTGAATGTTAACATGGAAAATGAATGTGAAATTATTTTCAAGATTATTTATAGGTTTCATAAAAAAGGTATTTAAAATGTTGTAATGATACCTTTATAAATTTTCATGGGTATTTATAATGAAACCATTTTTTCAAAAGTTTTTTTAAAAATATTTTTTCCAACAAGAATGATATTTTCAACATGAAATGTATTTAAAATATCTTTCAAAATTATATTCCATATAAGATAACATTTATTGATGTTAATCATGACTTTACTGAAAATGATCTAAATTATCCATTAATATTCTTTCCTTGAATGGTTTATGATTTATTTCATGGTCTTTATGAAACCAATATATCTTTCATGGGTTATGGGTTTATGAAATTAGTTTTTCTTTCCATGGTCTTGTTTTGGATGAAATGATTATAAACCTTGTTTCTTTTTCCTCTAGGTTATGATATTATTACATTTTTAGAATTACCATTTCGTTTCATGGGTTATGATATACTTATTTATGATTCTAGGGAAAATGTATGTATGATTACTTTATATGGTGGGTGAGACCTATAACTCCGTCCAATTCATTGAGTAATGTTTTATATCTCACGAGATAGACTGCGATGACCATGGGTGTGAACCTTGACTACTAAGATGGCCATGGAAGTGAACAATGACTACTAATATGGTCCTAGGAGTGAAATCATTATACTAATATAGTCATGGGAATGAACCATGTCGACTATATTTCATGGGTAGTGAACGCATACTACTAACATGGTCTTGGTAGAGATTCCTTTGATACTATGGAAATCATATTATATGCTTAGGTGTTTTCCATAATTCTATGTTTTATTCGAGTGTTATTATTTAGTGGATAATATTATTTATTTAATTATGATTTATTCCTTATGAATAGTAAAGATTTATTCCATAATGCATGTTTATGATCTTTGATATTTAGGGTATGATCCTAAAATGTCTTGATCATGTTATAATACCCATATGATCAGTTTTATACTTACATGTCACCCTTATTTTCCATTATTGATCATATGAGCTCACCTCTTTTTATGTTTCCTTCCCAATGTTATGAAGATATGTATAATATTTTATGTGTCTATAAAGGGTTATAGTCATAATGAACCTTTTGGGAGATACTATATCTCACTTATATACAAGTGTTTATGTTTCTATGTTTCCAAAGGTACTAAAGTAGTACGGTAATTGGGTGTCTATTAGTATTATGGTTTTTGTATTCCAAAAAAGTGATGTAATGTTAATGTATGTCAGCATTGGGTCATTATAGTTGTTATCTTAGAGAATTTTTAGTTAACCATTTTAAACTAGTATGAGAAACAAATAGTGAGCTCTCTAGGTATATTTCTAAGGATATGTCTAGGGATGTATCTATGTATATATATTAGGATGAGTTAATGATTAGGAAAATGTCCTGGAATTTTATTAAAGGATAGATTTAGTGGTTTCTTGGAAATAAATCCCTGACTGGATACTCTATGTGGATGTGGTTCTGGAATAGATGTGCCTAGGGGTAACAAATCCAACAATATGTCTCAATCTTGACTCAAAGTCATCTGATACATGACAACGAGCCTTACTACACACCTAGTTTGACAATGCTGGGGGATATTTTTTGGAAATCCAAAAACTCTTCCTGAAACATTATGAATTTTTGGAATAGAATATGTCTATGAATAACCTAGGATAAAAAAAGGTGTCATATATTAAGGTAGGTGTCATAACATATACATCTTATAAGTTAATCTTCATGATTTTTTGCTTCCTCAACTATGTTAATCATTTCTTATTCAATTCATTCTGGTTGGATCCAATGGAGAGTAATTAGAAGGAACATGATTGAAGTTTAATGTGATGGATGACTTGATAATGATATGTTAATTGGTATGATCACTGGAGTGAAATATGTTGTGATCAAGCTTAATAAGTTTTCAAGGAACATGATCAATAAAATGTACCTTAAAAAACTCTCAGAATCACCAAATTTGATAAGTAAAGTGGACACTTAGAGTTCATGTAATAGAAACAATGGAGGAAGGAAGATTTAGTTTCCATTGTTCCCAGAATGTGGAATGAATCACATAATATAATTTATTATAGGAACAAGAATATATTTTGTCTATGAAAAATAAGGACATAAAGAAAGTGATTACAAGAGAAAAAATGAAGAGTTTGATTAATAAAATGGATGATAATATTGGAATCTCTTAGTCATAATAAAATTTAAGTGTTTTAATTGTTTAATAAATGGTTATTATGATACTTAATGTCCCCATATGAAAGCTATTGAAGATAATCAACAAGGTGGTGTGAGTAATGGTTACATTACGGACGATGATGAAACTACAAATGAAATGTGAAAAGAAAGAGGTATTGTGTAATAACGTGAAGTATCCTTATTAATGACATAAGGATGAAGTGGAATACTAATTTTTTTATGTATTTGTATTCAATAATTATGTTATATGTAAGGTTTAATATATAAGTATTTTCATTTTTATTTTTTTCTCTAATTATTTAAATAAATGCATTGAATGAATTCTATAGAATAGAAAAGTGATTTAATGGAAAGGTAATGTCCATGGAAAACACATGATTAAGGGAAAGATTACCATTAATATATTCCTCATGTTATGATAATTTTTTTTGGATAAAAATAAATTGGATATAAGTGAATTGAATCGTACTAAGGACTTGTTGACATGTTTTTTATGCTATCCTGGATGGTGTTTAAAACTTCTTAGATTTATCTAATATATCTTGTAATATATGGAATAAGGAAGCATTCATTTTTTCTAGAATTATTTTTTTAATTAATGTTTTTACCATTTTACAAAAGAATATATGATGAGGGTATTCAAATGTTTGGAATGTGACAACCAAGGGATACCTTGTGATATACGGTGGAATCAATGTTATGATGATTTCAGCTAATTTTTTATAATGTTTTGAATTTTAATATCTTATTTAGGTTATAAGGTTAAAAATTCATTAAAATATTATGTTAACCATCATTATAAATTATTATACATTGATTCTATATTGAAAATCATATTTAAAAAGATATTTAGTGATTAAACTTATTTTTAGAATTTCCATCTTATTTATTTTAAAAATTATATTAGTGTTATTTTAGAAATAAAAATCATGTATGTTGGGTGAAAAGAAATAAAGTCTAAAAAGGATATGGGTCTTGAAAACATGACCAAATGATGGTAAGTGTTTCAGACTGACCACTGGCCTATATATTGTCTAAGTTAATGTGTAATTAGTTTTGATAATTATAAACGGTGAAATAGTAGAGTTACTTTTTATGTTAACAGATTAATGTATTAACCATATTGATTTTTAAGAATAGTTAGAGAAAAATAGTTAAACTTTTCATTCTTTTATGGGCCTTATGATCCTAAAAAAGTTTATTTTATTTATTCTGACAACAAAGTTGATTTCTGTAAATCCATTACATGAAGTATAAGATGAATTAGAAATTGATAAAAGAACAATTAAATAATTATTATTTTTAAATAAATTTGTCAAGTAATTATGTTTCCTTAAATTCATTTTCAAAAAATTAATTTCTCCATGTTAGAAAAATTATCAATTTTTTTCCCAAATACTTTAATTTCAGTTGAGTTGATGTCCTTTTATATAATCACAAATTTATGAATACAAGACCCTCAACTTTTAATTGGTAATTGAACTGTTTATAATTGATGAACTCAATAACTTTCTATAAATATTTATACATTTATTTTAATCAAAAATCTTCACTTTCCACCTATTTTCTCCCATTTTAAACCAAGTTATGAGATACTTTGTGTAACCATTTTGTTTTCATTTTCTATTTTTTAAAATGAAGTTTTAGTATTCATTTTTACGAAGTGGATTTCTATGAAAGGAACAATTAAGTGTTAATCATCTATTAAACCAAATTAATTTTCATGGTTAAATTCGTTTGGGGGGGGGGGGGGTATAATGTAACACCTTGAGATTTTTTGGAATATTTTATTTCTAATTATTTTAATCTTTTTGATATTTTTTATTTCACATAACACTGAAAATTGTTATTATATATATATATTAAAGCAGTATGTTTTTCTTAAATTATATAAAATTATAAGTTAATTTTTCTCTACATGAAATATAATGGTTCTCTTCCTCTATAAAAACACTAAGGTAATCTTACATTTCATGCAGGATCGACTATCCTCAATATCTTATGTAACATGCCGGACAGAGTGTTGCTGGACAATAATATATTGTATAATAATATATAACATAGACATTAAACTATTTTTTATGAATATTATTAACTAAATTATTTAAATATATTTTTTACACTATATAAAATATTAATTAATTGGTTTAAAATTATTTATAAATGATTATATGAACTAATTGAATATAAAAAAGAGTATTTTTTTATAGAAAACTTTAATTATGCTCGTAAATTTGTTTTAATCCTAATAAATTAAGTTAATTACAATAATTAAGAAATATTAATGTAATATATATGTTATGTATTCAATTAAATACCTTTTACAATTATACAATAGATTTTATATTCATAAGATAAGAATTAAATCAGTTTAACACATAAAAGACAATATTTTTCTTAAAGAAATGTTATCACCATTTTATGGAGAACCTAGTTTAAATATAAATTATGTCACATTTATAAATATTAAATGTTAAAATAAACATTATTTTTTAAATAGAAACATAAAAATTATGTTATGGTAAATTTTTGGTATTTTTCTATGAATTTTAATTTTTTAATGAATAGTTAAAAATGATGAATTATAAATGTAATTTTCTTTTTGATATAATTTATTTACATAGTTAAATAAAATTTTCAATTGATTTTGAAGATTAATTAGATAAAATTTAAATAATATATCATATTTATTTCATTATAATAAAATTAATTTTGAAATTGGCTATAAAAAATAGTAAATATTTTAATGTTTTTACTTTGAAAACCCACATTGTCATCCAGTCTGAGGGATAATATTTAAAATAAAATCTAAAAAATCTATGATGAGAATTGGCAAAATTTATTTCATGTTTGTAATTAGAATAATGTATAATTTTAAAAAATCATAATTTATTTTTTGACCAAAAATATTTGTGAAAGTAATTTGAATTACATACAATGTTTAAGGTAAAATTAAAATTAATAAGGGACTGAACCATATCCTAAAGGCCCTAAAAGACCTATGAAATTTTCCTAAAGACATTATATGTTTATATTTATACCCTATTCTTTATTTTATATTCCTTTTACCATTATTTTATCCGTGTTCAATGAAAAACGTGGGTGGGGTTTCCCTTTTCCAAAAATATTACAAGAGTGCCACTCCTCCTCCATTATAAAAGGCATCCAATCCTCCCACTTCCAAAAAACTCTCAAGACACTTAATTTCAGAAAAAATATCCCAATATATCTTCCCAAAATACATAAATTCATTCTTGAATAATCCCATGGAAATAAATCCTTTTAATGAATTCATATAGTACAAACCAAAAGGAGTTGAACATTTAAGATGTAACACCCTCCTTTTGACTCGTTTCTTTTATTTCCTTTCTAAAATCCCTAAAATTTTCTTATTAAATTATTTTAAAAAAAGAATATAATCATTTTAATAGTATTATTTTATTATATATATTTTATATACACTTACTCACACTCCTATTTAATGGATGATGAACATACTTCTTACGTGTACAACACACTATCACCTCACTAAATGATGACTGTTCAATGTTACTTTACTACCTCTCATGGTATAAATTAATATAGAAACTATATTTATATATGTTATATATAATATTTATTTTGTATCTAATATTATTTAATTATTTTAAAAAACTTATATTCATACTTTTTCATTTCGTGTTAAACTGATAATTTCATTTGAGGAAATGTGGACTACTGCCCCCTCAAAGTGATGTTATTCATTAATACACCACATGGAATGTATTAAAGATGGTTTTAGTAAATATATATGATATATATGAGATAAAAAAGATAATTTAATATATATATATATATGTGTGTGTGTGTGTGTGTGTTTGTGTCTTTTAATTACTTTCTTTTAACATGACAATTAAACAAAAATAGCTCTCATGCCACCATCTCCATGAATAGTGCATCCCATTTGTTATTTATAAATTTTATAAATAATTATAAAATAATATAATTAATTTAAATTATATTTAAATCATATTTTAAATTATATAAATCATGATACAAATATAAGTACTAAATATATAACAAATTAAGCCACATGCCAATAACAAAGAATATTTTACCCGAAGCTAATACTTATAATATGATTTTAACAAGTTGGTAATATAAAGCCAAAATGAAACCATGTATGGTATTAAGAGTAATATTATGGTTTTTTGATAGACTTATAATAAATTTATATTTATTATACAAGAGTTCTGAATGAGTACGATGAGAGTCAAGACACAGGGTAAGGGAGTTTCATTTCACTTTTTATATCCATGAGATACATTCCTTATTCACCACTTACTTATTTTGTGTGGTGTATATAATTCCCATTAATTTATTTATACGACTCCTATAAATAAATATATGGGTATTTTAATATTCATTATATTATCATTATTTAAGGTGGTTTATGTTCTAAAAGTGTATTATGATACTTTTGAATGTTTTCATGGAAAATCGTGTTGAATATTATTTATAGGTTTTATGGAAAAAGGTTTTAAAAATGTTTTAATGGTTAATTTATATGTTTTCATGTCTATTTATAAATACATTTTTTCAAAAGGTTTTATTTTTTAAAAATAAATTTCTCTAAGAAGAAGGATATTTTTTAAATCAATGTGTTTAAAAGTTATTTAAAAATTATTTCCATATAAGATAACATCCATTTATGTTAATCAAGAATTTATTAGAAATGATCTAAAGTATCCATTAATATTATTTATAATATTGTTTTATTCTTGATGTTGTGGTATTTATGAAATCTATTTCTCTTTCACATGTTTTATGTTTATGAAATCTATTTTTCTTTTAGTAGTTATGTTTTAGATGAAACATTTATAAAACTTGTATCTTTTTAAACAGATTATGATATTATTACATGTTTATGATTCCCATTTTTTATCATGAGTCATCATTTTAATTTATTTTATAATTATATGGACATGTATGTATGATTCCCTTATGAGATGGGTGGGACCTTTATCTCAATCCAATGCATTGGGTAAATACTTATATCTCACGAGATAGAAAAAGATGGTCTTGGGAGTAAACCTTGACTACTATGATGTCTATTAGAGTGAACCATGACTAACAAGATGGTATTAGTTGTGAAGTCATTCTACTATGATGGATATGGGAGTGAACCATGACTACCAATATGGTATGGGGAGTGAGATCATATTACTAAGATGGTCTTGGTAGTGATGCATTGGATACTATGTAAATCACATTATATGCTTATGTGTTTTCCACAACTCCATATTTTATTCCTATGTTATGATATAATCACTTATGTTCATTAATTTATTATGATTAATACATTAATATCGTTCAATACTCATTAAATGATACATGGTTATTATCTTTGATATGTATTGTGTTATCTTAAATGTTTTTAATCACATTCTCATACCCTTATGATCATGTTTATTCTTATAATTCTACTTTATTTTCCCTCCTGAGCATCTGGTCTCACCACTTTTTTTGTTTACCAACCCATGTTATGATGAGAAATAGAATTTTTTATGTGGCTAATAAGGTTTATAGTCATGAAGAACATATTCAGAGATAATATAGCTCACTTATGTACCATTGTTTTTGTTTCTATGTTTCCAAATCCACTATAGTAGTACGTTATTTGGGCATCTATCTATATAATGTTATATGTATTCTGAAAAAAGTGATGTGACATTAATTTATTTAAAGACTCTCTCTTTATAGGTTATATAAATCATAGTTTAATGCATAATCATTTGTGTTCATAAATGAATAAGGTAAACCATATTTTATCCTAAAACAACACCATTCATGATTGGATAAGATACAACTCTAGAGGAGTCAAAGTGTTGTTTTAGAAATTAATTTTGTTGAAAAAATATTTTTAAATGAATTAGAAAACATTATAAAAGTGTAGAAATATTTATATAAAAGAAAATAATAGTTCAAGGATAGTGTAAATAGATTTTAAAAAACATCCATGCGGAAAAAAGAATTTGATGGAGGAGATAACCCAAAAAAGAAAGAGTGTTGGTTTGAGTATCCCCTTACCTTAAATACATGTGTATTTCATCAAATTTATTCCTCCTATATAATAATATTACGTTTGTTAAAACATATAAATATATGTATATTATGTTAATATATGTCATTATTTATTAATTACAAATATTGGATCCTATTTTATAATAGTCTTTATTAAATGTATTTTTTTGGTATTATGTTTTCATTAAATTATCCCATCTTGTTTATATTTCACTATTTTGGTTAATGGTTGTTTATATTGAAGTAAAATTAATTATAAAATCTTAAAAATACATGTATTTATACTTTTATATGTCATAAATATATTATTATAACTACATTTAAGGTAGGTGATAATAAAGTAATTTCCAACATCCTTGTAGGCCGCTAACAGACTATTAGCATGATATTATCAAAAGAAAAGGAAGAGAAGTATAAAATATAAATAAATCAAAAATAGTATCTTTATAGTAGGTTAGAATCAATAATATTTTATTAATATATATTTAAATTATTCTATGAATATTTTTGTTTTTTAGGAATATAAAAAAATTGAAAGAGATGATAAAGAAGATAAGAAAAGTAGATGAAAATAAACCATTATCTAGGTGTTTCTTTTTTTCCTATGGAACTAAAATCCTTGAATAATTGTATTTTTTTACTACCGAATAACCTTATGTATATTAATGACGTTGAGATAAGGGATTTGGGTTTATATTTTTTATTTTATGTGAAGTATGAGTAGTTTTTTAAGGGGAGGGAGAGGGGTTATTTAGATTCAGAAGAGGGTTGTTTTAAGATAAAATATTGAATACAATATAATATCCACGGTAATCCTTTGAATATTAAATTTTATGACATTAGGAATTATATTTGAATAAAATAAAATTATTTTATGAATTTTAATCAATTTATAATTCTAATTTATTATTTCTAACAAATTAAAAGGGGAAAAATAATAAACAATGTTTATTTAAAGGGACACATTAGGCTTTTAGCCTTTGAAAATTAATTTTTAGGTTTTTAAACCATGTTTAATAATTTTAAATTACCCATATTTCAAAATAAATTTATTTTTGGATTTACTAACCAATTTAACAACTAATAATTCATTGTTACATCCTCATTAGTTTATAAACAATTAGGTTTTTGAAAAATAGAATTTTTACTATTCACATAAAAATGATGTTTCTCATAAAATTTTCAAAAAATAATCATTTGAAAATTTTTTTCTGATTATTATAAAAATTAAATTAAAATATATAAATATTTTTTGACAATATTTAATGTTAATTTTTAAAATAAAAATTATGATTTTTATGAAATATATTAAAATATAGTTTGTTAAAAAAGTGAAAATAATTTCTTTAAGATTATAATCATGATATTTATTTTATAGTATTATAGTATTTATATTTTCATAAATTAATCATGATAAATATTATTTATATTGGATATTATTATTTTGAGGTTAAATTACTATTCTCAATGGTTAGATTACTATTCCAAATAGTTAGGATACAATTCCCAATGGCTGGGTTACTATTCCAGTGATCACATTACATATAAAAAAAATATCATTAATACTTAAATATTCATATTTATTCCTATAAATACCAATTAATTACTTATAAAATTATTCAATATATTTCATTCAAATTTTCCATATATTCTTTTTAAAATATGGTGATTTGTTTACTAATATTATGCTTCTTTTATTTAGGGATTCTCATGGTTTTTATAATCATAGAAAATTAGAAGGATCAAAATTTTCCAATTTCACATTTCTTAATTTTTATTTTTTCCCATTGTTATGTTTTAAATTTTCATATGTCTAGTTACTAACTAATATAGTGATTTATATGATTGAAATAATGTGTTGTTATTTTCTCGATGTGATTTATGTGTATAATACTAAATAATATAACATAACACTGATTTATTCTAGATAAAAATATCACTTATAAACTCATTTTCATTACAGGAATGTAAGAAAAAATCATTGATGTTATTCGGGTTAGTTGAGATTGACATACAATGATCATGGTTAGTTTTTTAGGCATTTGAACCTAGGATTAATGAGTCATGACTCATTGGAGTGTTAGTCGAGTTATGTGGTCGATTGGTACTTTAGTATACAACTGTACGATTTAGATGATATTGAGATGAATGATTGATGCAAATCAGTGATATATTTCTCATTGTTTCACTATATATTAGATGAGGTTAATGACTATTATCATTGATATTTGGAAAAGTTATCAACGCATGAAGGTAAAAACACACTGGTTTTGCATCTAAAAATTTCTGTGCATATATCTGGGTAATTTTTAATGGGATAAGGACCAAATAATTTAAATAAACACTTGTGGGAATGGAGTCTTGGGTTTTTATTGATAATGGGAAGAATTAACTCTATAATATATGGTGATATTATGGATATATCAGAGTGTGGTGGCATGGTAGATCTAACCCTTTGTCATGTCAGGGGTCGATAAGAGGTGAGTGTGGATCGATAGGAGTGACACACATGTCAGTATGGGATTCCTTTGGGTCAGTGGTGAGAGGAGTGACATAAGGAAATATATATGGTGGGATTTTACCATTGGACAATAGAGGTTTTTTCCCATGAAATGGATTAATTTTAGAAGATGTCATGTATCACACTATTATTAAACTGATAACGAGTTGCAATTGATGTTTTGTGTTGGTGATTGGGTATGATCGGGATGACCATGTCCAGTCATCATTTCTTGTAATAGATGGAACTTAGTCTATAAATATTAGTGGTTAGTTAAGTAGAGAAATGATATTGAAACCTTAATGTTTGGGAGTATATAATTGGTCATATATGAATAAACACCCATGTTGGTAGGTTCATGGGTTGATGAGATCAGTCCTTGGATGGTCCAGATGGAACTAGGGTATCTATGTATAGGATGATCAATTGACATTTAGTTCTCTGGTGAATACAATATTTATAATTTGGATTTGATGTTAGATAATTTTCTTGCATTTAAATTAGGCTTGTGATAGACTTGTGTGTGTTCTAATGGTGAATTAGACTTGAGACGTGTCGGTACTCTCTCGAGGAATATGAAAATAGATTTGGTTGGATGAGGAATCAATTATGAAGTAAAACTAAATATTAGGTTCAGACATCAATGTGGGTGTACAAATGATCCCATAATTCCTTCATGGTTTTAGGAATGTTGATCTGTATATGAGATAACATGAATGTAGATATAACTAAAAATTTTCAAAAAGGCCGACTAAAGGAGGATAAACTAGTGCTATTTTATGAAATCGGGTGTAGTGATATGGAAACTACACATATCATATTGGTGGATTACTAGAAATAAATTTCAATTGGTGATTCTAATCATGGGGAGAAACATCTATCAATATTATCCATTATAGGATGAATATTATGGCTAGGGGAGCAATAAGACTAAATATGATTGTATGATGATTCTTAAGTGTCTCAGGATAGATAGGTGTGATGAGAAACACCTTACTTATTCCCTCATGTATGAAGTTATAGAAAAGAATATCATCCAATGTTTGGGGGTAAAGCAAAGGGAGTGGATCATGAATTTACAACCAAAGATAGCCAGTATTGATAGCCGAAGGACCACTAAGGCTTTTATATGATGATAAGTGTTATAGTAGGAATATTAATAAATTTCATGTCATTATGACTTTTTAAATTCCAGAAGAATATTACTTTTTCCCACAAAGTATGGGTCATTTTGAGAATTGGGATTCATATTATAATATTATGAGTTGGAGCATCTTAATGATGTGTCTTTTAGATATATAATGAGGCCAAAGAGAGGTCTTGGGTGTTTGAGTGACTTTCAGGAGCTTTAAGTTGAAATTTTGATTTTTGGAAAATGGTTTTTCCATTACTGCACTTTTAATTCATAGTTACAGAATACCATGTAGAGTTTCAAGGAAACCCTATCGGGTGGGTTTTACCTTGTGATTTATGTGAACCACTTTTTCATGGTTATAAAGAACAATTCAATGTAGTTAATAATAATTATGAAATATTTTTGAGGGTTCCATATGGATGGTGAATTTTTTGGTCATCCAAGTAGATAAACTATGTCATGGGTGATTCTCAAGACAGTGTGAGATGAATTATTTGTACATGAATTGAAAAATAATGTAATTATACAATTTTATTAGAAATGGTGTTTTTAAATTGTTCACCTTGATCTCATAACCCCTCATCCAATTTTTTCTCCCCTCTTTCATGATCAAACTAGGGAGGCTCGAAGGATCCCTTCCCCCTCTCTTCTTACATCAATTATCCCTTTGAGATGAGTGTTCTTTATGGACTTTTATAGTGATATGAGGCTAGTCCTTTATTTCCTTTCCCATATTCTTACTTCCCAACATAATCACAAATTTATTATGGTTTTTGAAAAGGGATTTATATATAAATTTCATTAGATAATTGTGTAAATCATTTGATATAATGGGTATTTTTCTCATCATTGATGAAGGAAACCATGTAAATATTATTACACCACATATCTCATTTTTTGGTATATAATTACATGATTGTTTTTAGGTTTTTTGATGAAATTGAAAAATATTGGTAATTTATTGGGAACATAAGGTAAAATATATTTTTTTCGGGATAGTATTGAGTGTACACCAAGGACCCTCTTGGTGTAGTTGGTTTTGGTTTGGGTGTAGAGATATTTCCTTGTGAGTTTTAAAGAAATTATTATAATTTAAATTGAACATAATAATTGATTATAAGTTTTTATAATTAATTAAGTGGATTCAATGGCCTGATATATGAGATCACAAGATTATATGAGGCTCAAAATTGTTAGAAATTAATGGATAGTATTTAATAAGGGAAAATGACTCCAAATGGGGTAGGTGGTCCCTAAAAATTTCCCTTTAGTAATTGCCTTTTTTTATGTTCATGGGGTATACAGTATACCCACTTGGGTGATTGAAAAATAATTTAAAATAATTTTTTTATGAAACCCTCATGAAATTAAAAACATATAAATGGAAATAATAGTACATTGAACACAATATTGAAGCCTAACTACCCATGGTTGAGTGATTTATTATAACGTTGTCCTATGAGACATATTAACCTGATATGGATATAAATGAGATTAGTGAAATGAAAAACCATTGTGGTAGGTTCCCATTACCCCTTTAGATAGGGGAGAGTGATATATTGGAATGAGTGGACCGTGATGAGGTCACATGAAACTATGAAATACCTTATATACTTTATGAATGTTGATTAGAGAGTGGGCCAAGTGTTCCTACTCCACTAGTAAATTAGTAACAAGGTGGGTGTACCTTGGGTAATATTTATATATAGGTTAGAATTTAGGAAACTAACATAGGATTACATGGGAATTGATATTAATATCATGATATCTCTTTAATGTTTTGATATTATGAAATTTCATAGAAGGACAATGAGGCAATGATATGATTATAGTAATGATGCGGAATTTTATGACTCTAAGGGGTAGTCATAGGTTTGAGAGATGAGAATAAGATATAGGATCCATTGTAGGGTGTTCATATAGTATCATGACCTAAGGAACCTTAATGGGTGCCTCAACCATATGATGACCCTGAGTAGGGTTTTTTCAGAGAGTTCAATACAAGATAAACGTTTAACAATGATATGATGAATATATTTTTTTCACTTGAGAGGCCATCCAAGGAGAAGTGTAATGGATTTTAGTATTTTTCTGAATATAACATGATATTTATGGGTGGGAAATTGTGATCCCAAATTATGTTATGAAATATAATTTGGGGGGGTATTATTACCCTTGATGAGATATTATTGGGTGGATGTTGGCCCCCGATGATTATATGAGATTTTACCTGGGATATTATTTCCCCTATTGATTATCTGTGATATTAACCGGGTGGAAAATAGCCCCTTATTTTTATTTGAGATGTTAATAGGTGTATATTGGCCCTTTATTATTATATGATATGTTTTGGGGTTGACGATAGACCCTTAATTATTATATGAGATATTATGAAGTGGTTTATTTTTTCCCATCAATAAATTCTTCATGGGAGACTCATACCCACAATCCCATGATATGAGATTCCAAGAAGGGATTCACTTAACCCAATATAAAACATGAGATTATCTGTTAGGTAGATCCCTTTATTGATTTATTCCTACGATTTTGGTTTGGGATACTCTTCCCCCAAAGGGTTTCATATATGAGATGATAAATATAGGATTCTTTCCACCCTGAGTGTACATATATGATTATATATATATTCATGAAATTCTAGGGTAGGATATTATCCCCTTGATATTTTTGATAACATTCTTAGAGACATATGAAACTGGATAAAGTATGTGTAGTCGATCATGGGTTCCACCTTAGAACCCAAGAATAGATTTTGATTAATTTTATTATACATCAAAAAAATTTAGTATTCTAAGAATATCACTTTTATATACACTATATTTTATTGTTATGTTAGGGATTCCATTAGTGTTTTCCTATTAAGGTTTACGCACACCATGACAGGGTGAACATGGATCTTTTATACATAAAAGACCTCGTTTCTCAATATACCAAGTATGATAGAGGCCAATCATTTCATGATCATGAATGAGTGAAGAAACATTGCTATAATGGACAAGATGAGGTGGGATTTGGGATGGTATTAGAGCTTCATGTTTTTTCATTTATTTGGTTTATTTTTTTGATCTGTTCGACCATGTGGGAGATCAATTAGGATATGTTCTTGTATGATTTCACACTTATTTCATATATCTTGGTTATAATTTATTTATTCTTCATAATAAAAATATTTTTGTAAAGGTTTTTTGTTTTTATTAAAATATTTTTACTCTGATATGAGGTTATATTCTCCCAATGGTTACACCATAGACTCTCATAGATGGTTAGAAGCCTCTGGAACATGTATAGTCATATTTGAGTTTATGTTTCACTTTCAATTTGAACACTCACGGGTGGTATAGAGTCAAGTATGTAACATTTTTCTTTTCAAAAATCACAATGTTATATTTAATAAAACGAGTCATTTATTATTTGAAAATGTCTCAAATAGAATACATTAAAGGGTATACATCTTACAAGGAAGTGGTTAGTGACTTCTCAGAGTAGGCAGAGGATGTATGCTGACCAGTAATGGAATCATCTAGAAATCAACGTGTGTAATGTAGAATTAATATTAAATTCACCGAGATTAGAGAATAATTTTATTTATATATAAGGGAAATTAGCACCCAATTATATAGGGCCCTATTGAGATCATGGATAGTATTAGTAAAGTGGCATATCTGTTAGATAGACTTCCATATTTCAATGTTTATATTGATATATTTTATGTAATATAGATTCAAAGATATAATCCTAAACATTCCGATTTGATCATTACTAATATCATAAATCTCTAAGATGATGAATTGTTTATGTGGAATCCAATTCAGATAGTATATTGTAGCAAGAATAATCTCTATGGGAATATTTTCCCTCTAGTATGAGTACAATGGTATCACATAAATATCCGAAAGGATACATGGGAGTATGAGTCTAACATTTGGGTTAAATGGTTAGAGTTGTTTTCCATTATGGAAACATGGTATTTGGGAATGCATTTAGTGGATGAAAATATATATAGTGGATAGGTTGTAACATCATGGGCTATGTCAATGTATTTTGTTTTTGAGATTTTTTCCAAACCCCATATATTTTACTATTTTTTAATTTGTTATATACTAGATGGGAATTTGAATGTGGTCGTTGGGTTTTAATATTAGATTGACCGTGTGAATATATAATTTTTCAAGGTTTCATCAATGTTAATGTAGGCTATGAATAATGTCTTGAGAGTTTTTCTAGTCTTGGGTTTATAATTATAGAGTATGAAGTACTGTTAGTCATGTTGTAGCAACGAGGTACCTTAACATGATGAGTGACACATATGATTGGTGGGGAACTAGATAAGTGTAGAAGTTTGTTGTGAGATATTGATTTTTTGTTGTATTTTTGTTTTAATACATAAATAATTATAAAAATAATATTATATAAGTTTTATCATGGGAGTTCAAGGATATTTGGATATGTAGAGTTTCTCAAGAGATGTCTGGAAGTGTTTAGAAGAAATCTTGGAATATTTTGGGGTTGATCATATAAGGGAAAAAATTAAGGCAATGTATATTATACGAGGGTAAGAATAATTTCTCTTATGATATGTAATGGTTAATCTGATATGTAAGTGTCACAAATATGGTAAAGTATAATATATAAGGGTGACCAAAATTTCCCTCATGAAACATAGGGGCTACATTGATGTGGTAAGGATAGAAAATGGTAAAGTATATGATAAGTAAGGGTTTTATCTGGATGATAAATAATGGTTGGACTTGATTATTGGGAATTGTAATAATGTATGTGATTCATAAGGGTTTATATGCATGATTTGATAAGTTACCTTGTGATGTGTAAATTTTTATACCAAAGGGTTACATGATATGATACGTAATGGTTACCTAGTAAGTAAGGGTAAATCCAGAAATTGTCAAAAACTAAGTGTGACATGACATATGTATATTTTTTAACACAAAAAATTAATTGAATAAATTAAATATAAGTGTGGGGGGGGGGTATGCCATTTTAGCCAATAAAATACTGAGTAGACAAATTATCTTACCTCTCACATTCTTTCCCCCTATTGAGGGAAGTGAATATACTATTTTTTTTTCTTCCATTGATTCATCAGAGGGAGTAGTCATGGGAATGGAAAGATATCCTTGAGTATCTATTTCCTGATTTCCCTTTTTATTCTTATAATTATTCATGTCGTGGATGTATATGCCTATTTTAAAGTCTTTATCTAATTTTCTTGATTTCATCCATTTGAAACCAAAAAAACTGAAGTAATTTAATGAGAATATTTCTGAAAGAATTATATAGGTGGTCCATAATATATACCTAAGGAATAACCTAATTTCTATGTGTATATGATGTGTATTCATTAATACCTAATGTATGTTTTATCTAGAATATAATTTAATGTTTTATTAATTTTCTTCATCTGATAATCACATTATTCATGCTATGATTAGATCATTAATAATTTTAGAAGGAAAACCTTTATTTCAACAAGTGTGTAGTATCATGGACCCAGTTCAAATATATATAACCAAACCAATATGGCTATATCAACTTAAGAGATCCTTCCCATATTCTAGTGGATGCCGATTAGCAACAAGTGTCTACGATGGAATTGAAACAGCCTGTTACATTTTTGTTGGGTATGTTTTATCCTTTTTGGGTTTCACTTTACATTAGTTGAGTAATGATGAAAAGAAAATTTGGAGGGTACCTATAACTGTGAATTTAGAGATTTGTTGGATTTTTTAGTATAAAACTATTGTTTATATTGTTCACTAGGAACTTACACATCATGAAATGATAGTACACATTGTATAATATATACCAAGTGGAACACATGAACTATATATAAGGAATGCATGTTTTACATATCGTGTGATAGGTTCACACCATGTAATGAAAAAAATAACATTTTTAATAAAATAAAAAAGGGTTTTTGTTGTGTTCATGACTTGAGGATTTCACAATGAGTAATATAATTACACACCCTGTAAATATCAGGAGGAAAATTTTAAATAGGTGGATCAGCTGCATTTACATTTTAGTCCAGATTCAGCCAAGCTCTCTCAACCCAATGGTTACCCAAGGTGATTTTGGGTGACTCTTTTCAACATAAATCTCTCTCTTCAATGATTGATCACTGTTGGGGCGGGATAGCTTCTCTCCAGGTATGTAATCCTTATATTTATTCCATAGTTTCAGTTAAAAATGTCATTTTCATTTTTTTTGTTCAGTTTTGGGATCATATAATGTTTTCTATTGATCCTTTTAACCTTTAAGGAATGACTTTCCATTATAAGGATATTATTTTGGTTTTTGGTCACCAATATTTATAAAATGTTGGTTTACAACATGTTGAGGTTAGTCTTTCTATACAATGGGTTAATTTAATAAATTTAATGTCATTCTCAATAAATTCATTTAGGTTGTTTGTTGGTTTTAAGTGATTAGGTGCTTCAAATGATTTATTGGAAAGGAAAATTATTTCAAAAGATAGTTTTTCTTGAAAATGGAATTTCCTGATTTGGAAATGGGTTTTAAAACTCTAAAGAGAATTTTATTGGGTTAGAAAATGTTATTAAAATTGTGGGCATGGTTTTGAAAAGAATTTGAAAAAATGCACATTAGGAACCTTGGGTGCATTTAGAAGGAGACATATGAATCTTAGTGTGTGTTGCACTACTATAAGGTAATATTTTATGATATATACTAGAATTAATTAATATCGATTGGATCCAATATATGTTTTTTAATTATTAGGAGTGTATAGTGCACATTGTCCCATACTCTTGATCCCAGGATGAGGTGTGTTTTAATTTTTCATTTATGGTTATTTATCATATGATTTATTTTATAATGTATTTTTTGATCATAGGGTTTTATGTGAGGTTTTATTACATGGATTCACATGATAGGTTATTCAATGGATATTTTTTACCTTCATACCTCTATATGCATGGATATTATTTCCTATTTTACCACATTAACTTATTATATTTATAGTATGATAATATGAAATGATTTTATGGAAACTGAAGGAAGAAAAGGGAAAATGATTTATAAATGGTTTTTATTTAGGAATATTATTTGTAAAATAGTTTGTTTAGACATATATAATTGTTAAATTATTGATATTAGACCTTGTATAAAAAAAGTGATGGTATCGTAATGGGATTTATCTCACACCCTACTTGTGTCTTTGGGAATTTGTAAATGTTTTATTACAAGTTTAAGGTAAAGGGAAGATCATCTTGTATTTTGTTATCATCTCTTGATGATACTATTTTTTCAGATTTGGTCTAGAGTTTTATATTTGTCACTTAGATATATGACATACATTCTGATTTAGCATCTTTTTCCATGGGTTGTATGTGTTTTTGGAATTTCTTATGTTTCTTCTTTGTACTCTGGTTGTTTGTTCTATTTTTCCTATATTCAGGGATAGTCTTTGTTTTCCTATTTTAAACATATCATGTGATGGTCCATTTTGGGTTTCTTGTCTAGTTGACCTGTATTGGATCATATTTGTGTTAGAGGGATGCTCAGCCTGAAGTGTGTTTTCACTACTAGTGCTTAGTTATCTATCTTTGATAGAATGGATTTAGTAATGTTATAATTTAGATTATAGGTGTGGAAATGTGGTCTCTCTATCTCACTTCTGTGATTGAAACTATGAAACCATGGGGTTTTAGTGACTATTACTAGGTTTGAGAATTGGAGTTTGAGGTCATTTTAATGAACAACATGGGAAGTTTATTTATATCGACCTATTTATTTTTATGTAAAGTTATTCTTAGTTTCTTTAAATTATTAGTTTTTTAATGATTTTTTATTAGTACCAGAAGTTGGACCTATTATTTTGGAATTTGATAATGCCTGATTGGGTTTTACTTTATTAGACAATGATATAGAGAATAGGTCTTCAAAATCAAAGAGAGGAAGCTACAAGACAAGTTGTGTAGGAAAATCCACCAGTGGAACCTACTTTAGTATAAGATTTTATTCACACTGTTAAGAAACTGGGTCAAGTGGGTGTCATAAACCTAGGTCATGTAGTGGATCATGGATCACAATTTTCTAAGAAGCATCCAACCATGTCACATGGTGAAAAAGGGCCCCACGAATCCATTGAGTGGATTCATAGGGGAGAGATAATCTTCATCTTCTTAAGAATACTGAGGAATCAAAGGTGGGGTTTCCATGTATATTCTAAAGTGACAGAGAATGAAATAGTGGGAAAAAATTTTGTAACCTATGATCCAAGACGATCTTATTAGGGTTTCATTAAAGGAAATATTTAACCAGTATTTTTATACTAAAATATTGTGTATGGTGCAGACCGAGGAGTTTCATGACTTAAAGTAGGGGGAGAATACCATTATGGCGTATTTTTCCATTTTTTATAGTTGGTGTAAATGGAATTGAACCTTCTCAATAATGTGTAAATTAAAGCTTAGATACTTGGGATAGTAATGAGACTTTATATTTTGTTATTGTTGATACTCATGTTCCTTCCGACCATTATGGTGATAATTGAAAAATAATCTTTAGCTAAGGCATAAATAGGTGAGAAGACAACTTTGCGTGGAGCTTCATCTTGTTCAGTGATTACCCAAGGTGTATATTTTTTCCAAAATAGAAAACATAGTAGTGGTATGTTTTCTTTAAGACTATTTATTGAGGGATTCAATAGTGAAAAAATATGTTTTCTTCTACATGTGTGTTATTTGTGGATATACCATTCCTAGTTATATGAAGGCTCCTATAAATTTTCACATTTATAGATGATCTAGACATATCAAGTGTTTTTGTAAAAAGGTATACAAAGTTAGTAGGGTAGGATCCACTGTCACTAAGGGTTAGAAGGTTCATGAAGATTATTCCAAAGGTGGTGGGTCTAATACTCAGGCTAAGAGAGATGTTCATGTGGCTAAGACAAGATGTATTTATGCAGTATAGTATGTGCCATATGAATATGTTACAGGGATAACTATTGTTAGAGGTACGATGCCTATCTCATCTTTTATGTTGATAGATTTATTTATTACAAGTGACACTCATTCGTTTTTGTCATAAAAGTTATTTTAAGTATTGGGTTTGATATCTTATGCTATATCATTAATGTAGGACCTTTCCGCACCTTTGGAAATAGGTTTGAAGAAGGATTCATATGTCCCATCTATCAGATGATGATAGCCAAATTTGAGGTGGAGTGGTAAATTTTAGTGCTTGATAATGGCATATTATACTTGATTATCAACATGGCTTTGTTGATTAGTTTCATAGACTAGATGAAAAGTTATCACCATTAGGATTAGTTCTTATCTATTGATTTATTCACTCATGTTTTCGTGGGTGAATGGAACTCTAGTTCAAGAAGGGAATGGCCTATTATTCTTTAGGCCAGGGTAATATCATTCCCATCTTAAGTGATTTATATTGATGTCATTTACCCTTCTGTGGGTGGTCGATTCCCAAGAATTGTGTGTGAGTTCCCTAAGGTCTTTACAGAGGATTTTTCTAGTTTACTTCCATAGAGAGATGTTGGGTTTACTATTAACCTACTCTGAGATATGATTCCCATTAATATTACATCATCCCATATGAAACCTACTAAGTTTGTGGAACTTAAGTTCCATATTGAGGATCTAGGGGATAAATGATTTATTAATCATAGATTGTCACTATAGGCTCCACCTATTCTCTTTTCAATGAAGACATAATGAAGTCTCAGACATTGTATTAGGAACCGACAGTTGAATCAGGTGACCGTTAAGAACAAAAATCCTTTTCCAAGGATTTATGATATTTTCAATGATCTTATAGGGGATCATTGATTTTATAATATTTACCTATGATCTATGTGTCACCTGTTGAGATTAGAAGAAGAGGATATACCTAAGACAACATTTATGAGTCAATATGTATATTTCATGTATACATTTGTTCCATTACTGGTCACTAATTATACTAAGGTTTTTATGGATTTTATGAACCAAATATTTCATCCGTTATTAGACTATTTTTGTGGTATTTGGGGATGATATTTTTGTGTACTCTATGTCATAGGCGGAGCACATGGACCATTTGTATATAATTCTTTTAACCTTGAATGAAAATTTTCTATATGTTAAGATTTATAAGTTTGAATATTGAATCCAATAAGTGAAATTTCTAGGGAATGTTATATCAGAGAGTGGAATCTCCATAGATCCTGAAAAGGTATGCGTAGTTATATTCTAGGAGTAGCCCCGAATTTTTTTTCAGATCTAGAGTATCTTGGGTTTGGCTGGTTACTAAATACTGTTTCTACAGGACTTCTCTAATATCACATATTTTATGACTACATTAACCAATAATTGAGTAAATTCTGAATGGAATGATAGGTTTTAGAGATATTTTAAAGAGTTGAAGGTGAGGTTGACATCAGTACCAGTTTTGATTCTTCCATAATGAAGATCATGTTATGACGATTTCTATGATACTTATAGTATGGGTTTGGGATGTTTTATTTTGTAGGGGAAATAGTGTGTGGATTATGGATCTATCTAGTTATTCGTTCATGATAATAACTACCCTACCCATGATCTTGAGTTGGAAGCAGTTATTAATACACATAAAACATGGAATCACTATCTCTTTGGGCATTGGTTTATAGTATATACTGATCATAAGATCATGAAATCTAATTTTTCATAGAGAGATCAATATTTTAAACACAGATGCTGGCCATAATATCTTAATACTATTCATTTTGTTATTTATTATACGCCTAGTAAAGGGGATGAATTTTTCTATGTGTTGAGAATAATTTAACTAGCACAAGATATGAAATAATTAGATATGGAATGGGTTTTTATGCCTTTGTTTTCTAATATGATATTGAGAGTTGATTGGGTTTATGAAAATGTGTTACCATCTTTGATAAAATCTAAATCATATTTTTTGAGGGAGATTGGATCAAGAAACTGATAGATTCAGAGTGCCAACTCTTTAGTGAAAGCCTTTATGGGGGTGAGACCTCAGGTTAGCAGTCTCAGTCTCCCAGTAAACCATTCTTCTTCCGTAATAGGTTGTTTTCTTGATTTCACTTGAGGTGGGAGTTTATAGATAGCTGACATAGTTCTTGTTGGTCCATACACCCAGGTAACACTAATATGTATCATGATCTGAGGTGTTAGTATTAGAGGTATGGGATGAGATGGTCGATTGAATAAATATTTTTCATAGTGTCTCGCTTGTTAGTGAGTTAAGGATGAACACCAGACACCATCGAGGTTTTGGAAACCATTACCCATTATAGTATGGAAGTAGGATGGTACATCCATTTCTTTCATCATTATATTTCCACAAAATCATAGTGATAAGGATTTGATTTGAGTTATCATTGATCAACTCAATAAATCTATGCATTTTATACATATCAAGTTGATTATGAATGTTTAACAACCTGGTGGATTTTATTTATAAGTTATTATGGAACACTATGTGTTTCCTTCTTATAGTTGTTCCTAACATGTATCCGAGGTTCAGATCGAGTTTGTTGAAAGGCTTGTAGAAGGAAATGGGATCCTAGATTAGATTTATCACAACATGTCTTCTAAAGATAGATGGGTATATGGAGAGTTCTATCCAGGTTCTTGAGGATATACTCTAAGATTTTGTACTTTCTTTCAGAGGATATTGTGAAATTCCTTTTTATTTGGTTGTGTTTTACTATAAAAATTGTTATCAGTATTTGATAAACGTGGCTCCCTTTTCGGTTTTTGTATGGGTGCCCATAGAGATATCCCTTTTGGCAGGAAGAGTTGGGATAAAAATCCTTGGTTGTGCTGAGTGTTGTTCAAGAGATTATAGAGATAGTTTAGTTGATCCATAGGTATTTTATCACAAAAAGGAATTATAGAAAATCATATATGGAATATTATCAATGGATGTTAGTGTTTCTGGTTGTTTAGCAGGTCTTTATCATAGTTTCACCTTTATTGGGAAATCATTGATTAGGTAACCAGGTTAAGGTGGAATTATGTTTTGTGGGGCACTTTGAGATCTTTAGAATTCTAGGGAGTTTGTCTTGTCAATTACACATACCATTTGGATTAAAATATATCGATGAATTGTTTCATGTTTACCTGTTAACGGGGTGTATAATATATGCTTCCATTATGATTAGATGGGACGATGTGGATCTTGAGATATCTACCACATTGTTTGGGGGTCTAATTCAGATTATAGATTGACAAGATTATTTATTTTTTGTTAAAATGATCCCCCTTGTCCATGTAATATGGTATTGCATATATGTTAGCCATGATACATTGGATAGGGAGTCATTGATGATGTAGTAGTGGAATTTTTTGTGGATCCAATATCTTTAAGTATTTATAGGGGACGAAATTATTTATGGTGGGGAGATTTAATACCTCATTACCTTTATTTTAGGAATGTTTTAACATTTTTTTTTCTATTTTTGTTGGTTGACTAATTACAATAGGGAAACTGATAGGATACTTATTATTCTGAAGTATTGGATTTTCGGGAATTTTCAGCATAAAACTACAATTTCTGCTATTCTGTTGGAACTTATACAGAATGTAATAAGAGTACATGAAGTGTAATGGATTCTGAGAAGAATCCATCAACTTGATATAGGGAATGAATGGTTTTCACTATGTAATAGGTTGAGATCATGTAAAGGAAAAATATTGTTTTTAATAAAATAACAATTGGATTTTCAGTGTTTTTGGGACTTCAGGATTTCATGACATGTAATGGTATTACACACAGTTAAAATCTCACAATGGGAGATTTTATGAAATTGGCTCAGATGAATTTTTATTTCATTCGACCTGAGTAAAGCCTCTCCCAACTCAAAGTATACACTAGGAGATTTTGGGTATATCCTTTCCTGCTAGATCATTTCGTTCAGTGATTTGTCACTATTCTTGTGGTGTTTCTTCTCCCTCAGTATGTAATCCTTATATTTATTTTGTGATTTTGGTTACAACTATAGTTTGGTTATGATGGTGTTTATATTTGTGATCAGATAGTGTTTTCTATCGATCCTTTTTAGCTTATATGGGTTCCTTAACATTCCAATGGCGTTCTCTTGGTTTTCATTAATTGTTGTGGAAAGAAGATAGGTTTATAATATAACAACCCTTATCTTTATTACACATTAATACATGATTTAATTTCATATTATTATAGTTAGTAAAACGTGAATGATTAAGAAGTCTACTATCATTGGGAATTAGGTACATTTCATTACAACATTAATCTTGAATTGCAACATGTGTATTGAAAACTTATTTAACATGACTGACCTTAAAACTACATTGGATAACAAGGAGAAAAATATAAGAAAGGGGTGATCCATGAATCCCAGTAAGGGAATAAACATGGAATAAAATGAATATTAAAATACATGCCAGACAATTATTGTGAATAGGGTGTAAAGGAAAACAGATAATAAGTCATGATTTAGAGTGATAATCATAGCATGAAAAATGTGGCAACAAAAGAATAAAATAAATCATAGATATAGGTCAAGGATAAACCACAAAGACAACATGGTGGAAAAAGTACCATAAAATAATTAGGTATAACCCTATCCTACCATGATGTATTGTGAAACTAAACATTAACCAATGCATTGGAGCGCTATATAATTCTGGGTGCACCTGTCAATTTCATTTCATTCTCATTCTTATGTGTTCCACATAGACCATAGAAAATGGATTCATTCATCATTATAATTTATTACATGATCAAGGAATATGAAATATATAAATTTATTTCTGTAAAAAAACATGTGTTCATAAATTTTAACACCCTTGATAGGAAATGGGTATGTTATTTTCTACACAATAGGTTTGGTATGGAAAATCACAGGGAAAATTCAACAGCATAACGATGTCACATAAAAATTAATAAAATGGGTTGATGGGAGAGAAATGGGTCGGCCAAAATTTGGAAATTATATGGATAGTATTAGATACATGTAATTACATTTCCATAGATATATAATTAGAAAAATAATGCATATTATAATAAATAAGCTTGAATAAAAAGAGAAAGGAACAGAATCTTATGAAATATCATCATCGTAAGTGGTGTTTCTGGGAGGGATCAATGAGAGTGAAATGGGCCTCTCAAAATTAATAAATAATAATGTAGGTATAAATGAGGTTTGAAAACATACCCCATCATTTGTGATTAAAAATTAAAGGGCATAACCAGATAATGAAACATGGATAAAGATGGGAAAGGAAAGAACCCTTATATAGATGTGTGGCTCCAAAATCGTGAAAAGGGGATTATTGAGAGATTGGGGAACCTTGGGTGGATTATAAAAAGGGTATGGTTGAGTAAATACATTATCTAAGTATTTTTAGTGAATATAATTGGGATATTGGGTGTGTTTATATAGGAAATGAGAGGTGAATTATTTAATATTTCACAAACATTGGTTTTGGACTCTATAAAACAAAATATTCAAAACCACAGACCTTCCCATGGGGTTTTCACTTTATTTTTTGTCCAAATTGTGGTGGTATTAATTATTTTATAAGTAAAAGGTCTGAAAATTTAAAATAATACCCTTTCAATGTGGAGGTGGCTCACACTTTTAAATAAATGAATTTAAACTCTAAAAAATATTAAATGTTTTGGAGGGTAAAAAATGGATTAATAAAATTAATCATTAAAAAAAGGCACATTATTTTATAGGGACATATATATTTTTCCAAGGATACCCATTATAGTATTTATCACATCATTTTGGGCCATTCTGATGTCATAAAACACACCATATATTTATACACTACTTAATTTTTATCTGAAAATTTAATTATCTTAGAAAAGTATGAAAGATTAACTATTGGATAATTTCCAAAATTTGATTCATAAAATAATATTCATTTTTCCTAAATAATTATTTAAATATGTGAATTTTCACTGTTAAAACAATATTCACCATTTATTGAAGAAATGTTTCTTTTTTGACAATAACAATTTTCGAACCCATATAAAAAGTACATTTCAATTCAAAGAAATTATATGAGATTTTATAATTAATAAAAATTATTTAATATTATTTTTTAAGATATTTTTTATTTAAACAAATACATTAATTCATAAATCCATTAGTTACAGTTGAACATTAATCGAAAATACAATTTGTGTTTAATTGAATTAAAATCGAAATCATTTATAAAGAAAAAATAAAAATGAAAATAAATTCATTATTATAAAAAATATACATATTTATATTATTATGGTCTTGAAACAAATCCATTTATTACACGGGTGTATTTTTTAAGAGTATGGTTCATAGTGGTGAGACATTTTTGGGTTTGTTCAGTGAACATGGTTTGGGTCGTGATCTCGATGAGACTTAACTACTCCAATAAACAGTTTATCTCAAGCCAAAGTTATTGTATATAATATTGTAATTAGCCAAGGGAAAATAATAGTGATTATATCTCCCTCAGAATCTCTAATAAATGGGCTTCATAGGGTACAATCCTACTGGAAATGGCCATTACCTCCTTTTTCTGTGATAATTGGATTTGTTAATGACCTATATTTATATTAATCATGTGATCACTGCTCAACATCTATATTAACAATGGTAATACACATAATAGTCTTTCAAATCCAAATATATAACCATTTATGTGCATGTGTTTTATTTATCAATATTACATAACGATACATTTAATTTAATCACAAATAGAAATATTATTTATAACAGTTCATGTCATTAAAATCTTCCCCCTTGAGAAATTTCACAGTCAAAATTTTCATTTCACCCCTTAAAAGAGAAGGTTTTAATTTAGTATCATATCTTACTTTTGTTCCCACATTGCTTATTCAAACTTTTGGTTTCTCCATAAAACTTTTACACTGTACATTGTCTTATTTCATAAATTTCATTCACAATTATCTGCAATATTCTCTAACTGATCCTCAGAGTAATGATCATTATCTGATGGTACCACCTCTGGATTGAGTACATGTAATGGGTTTGTTATGTACTTTCTCAAGGGTGATACATGTAATACGTCATGAACTCAAGATTGGTTAGGTGGGAGTGCACGTCAATAGGCCACCACTCTAATGTGATCAAGGATATCAAAGCGGGCGATGTATCTTGGAATAAGATTCCCCTTATTCCAAAATATATTGAATTTCTTCCATTAATATATGCGGAGTAATACCATGTATCCAACATAAAGCGCTATGTATTGTTGATGATTGTCGACATAGCTGTTTTGTTAAATTCGAGCAACCTTGATGTGATATTGAATGGTCTAAACCTTTTCCATGATTTCCTTGACCATTTCAAGACCTAGAAATTTTCATTCCACAACATCACCCTAACATGTAGGTGTTCTGAACCTCTTCCCATAAATGGATTCATAGAGATCCATTTGGATTCTCACGTGAAAGCAATTGTTTTAAGAGAACATGACTAGAGGAATATGTTGATCTCATCCTCCTTTTTTCTTCATTAGACATGTTCTCAACACTTCCTCAAGTTTCTAGATAGTCTGCTTAGATTTGCCATCAGTTTGATGGTGATTAGATGTGATGACGTTCAACTTACTAGTCAGAGCATGTTGGAGACTCTTCTAGAACGTAGAGGTGAATCTTGGATCTTAATTGGATAAAATCGATAGTGGTACTACATGATTCCTGACCACTTCCCTGATGAATATCAATGAAAGTAGATATTTTTGAGAATTCTAATCATATTTCAATGATGTGTGTTGTATTTGTAAGATAATCCACCCTAACACATATATCATTATTCCCTATTGATGTCTTTGTAAGATCTTTAAAAAATTCAATGGCGAATTTTCCCTTTTTCACACTGGTATAGGAAATGGTTACATCATCCCCATGTAATTTTTTTCTTCCCTATTTCAATTTATTACATAAAATACATCTTGATGTATATTATATGATCTCATTCTTCATATTATCACACCAATAGTGTTATCAGAGATCCTGATAATTTTTTTCTGATTTTTTAGTGGATGAAGAAGTTTGATATTTTTGCATCATCCAACAACACCTTACTTAAATCGGGACTTGATGATACACATAGTCTCAACCCAAATCTCACAATAAATTCATGGATAATATTGAACTCCATGTATTTACCTTTACATATAGCTTCCAATTTATTTTGAATTCCCACATAAACTCTTTGAGAATCCTCTGACTATAGCGATCCTGCCGTTTCCTACATTACTATTACATCATTATGAAGAAAAACACCATAATAATATTACATATAGAGGATCAAAAAGTTTAGCATCCTGTGAAATCTAGGACTATATATAATTTTTACAAGGTCAAATAGACACATTTATTTAATTCCTTCTTCTATAGCTTCTTATTGGCACCTAACCTCTCTTTAGTACATGTATTCACCAAAGGATATACATTAAAAATGGGTAAGTTAAAATCCCAATAAGAGGATATATATGAACAATAAAATAATGGGTGATGATAATAATATCATAGGCAATGTATCATGAAAAATAAAATAATCATTAATAAAATACTTGAAATGTGGAAATTCATAAAAATGAAACATCATGTCTTAATGGTTAAGTACAACATGTACTTGTGAAAAAAATATAACATCTTGATTACACGTAATTTAACTTTAACTAATTTGAATCATTAGATTACCGAATTCATTAGATAACTATAGAATTCCAGGTGCACCCATGACATTAAAACATTCATATTACGCTATATAATTCTGGGTGCACCCGTCACATCATGACATTTACATTATCTTTCAAGACACATTAAAATATGACATACATGAAAATAACATAACCAATGAAAAAATATTGGTTTCACATAAAAAATAATACTTTAAAAAACATTTTTCCCCAAAAAATGAGGGAATATTATTCTTGACACAGAACCATTAACCCTGAGTGAAGAGTGAAACAATAATCCAGAAGTAAAAAGGGTGTGTTTATTTGAAATAAGGGTTAATTTAGAAAACATTGGGTTTTTCATAAAATAAATTAGATACCATTTATATCCTAGAAAAGGTATGATAATTATGATAAAATAATTTTCATGGAGTAATCATACCAAAAATGGAGTGAAAGAGGGAGAACCCAAAGAAAGAAAGTTGGGTTTAAGAATTTCCCCTTTCCTTGTATTTGAATTCTTCCTTCACATTAATGTCCAATATAATGAAATTATATTCATTAATTAGAAATTAAATAAAATTTATACATGAATTGGGTTCATTGTGGTTTCATTATGTTATTTAATGGGTATTTGGATGAGTTATAGGGTTTAAATCCAATTTTTTAGAATGTTTGTTTTTTATAGTTTTCTTGAACGATTCACTAGTATTCATGAATGGAAGTTCGTGTAGAACATGGGTAAATATAAAGAACTGGTATTACATGTTATTAATTATATTCCACGATTTTAAATGATCTTACAATAAAAAAAAAATTATACCATGTGGAAGAATCATAGTTAAAATTTAATGACAATCGGTTGGGTTAAGTTGGGCAATTTTTCAAACTTGTTTGTTTTTATAATTTAGTAATATGTACATAAGATAGTTCCAGAACATGAAATAGAATATAATACATATAATTTAATCTGTTTTAACCATAAAAATGGTTTCATGACCAGATCTGAAGTTGGTAAATGAGAAATAAATCATGTCATTCATGTAGGTGATAAATTAACACCTCGCGAACAAAATTTTCTTTTCTAAAATAAAAATAAGAGGAGAAGGGGTTGGATCATATAATATCGCATTAGTTTAATGGAATTATAGTATATATAAGATACTGGAGTTAACATACCATGTGAATGAGGATATGTGGGCAGTGATTAAGAAAATAACATGAAATTGAAAGGAAGTTAAATTGGAAAAAAGAGGGAAATTACCTCTTGAGTCCAACTCTTGAGATCCTCCTTAGGGAAACTAGTCCTGGTATTTTGAAGAGACAAAATTCTCTTGAATGTGGGAGAGGGGATATGGATGATTATTCGGTAGGGTCTGTACAATGCTTGAAGATTGAGAGGTGTGAGGAAATGAGGGTGTGAAGGGTAGTATTTATAGTGGAGGGGAGACATGATTTCTCAATACAAAATTCTTTAATTTATTATTTCCCCACAAGACATGGAATAGTGAGTCTTCAATGACTAAATACAGTAATTTTATCATTTGAATACGAAAAAATCGTGCTTACATCAGTATAAAATCATTCCTGACTATATAATTATTCTTTTTAGCTTCTTTTTTAAATTATGGTATTTCACTATTTATAAAAAATTAAGTATTTTAGAAAAAAAATTCACCCTAACCATTTTTGGACATCTAGAATACAAAGATGAAATCCATTTTCAAAAATATTTTTCTAAATATGACTTATTTAATTTTTAATTAAAATCATAACTTACATGAAAAATACATTTTTTAAAACATTTGTTTTCTTATTCCAAAACATAGGCACATCATAATTTTACATAAATATTATATATATAATACCATAAGAAAGGTTACTATTCATTAGGGTATGTCACTATTCACAAGGGTAACATTACTATTCCTAATGGTATGTTAATATTCACCAAAAAAATTATGTTTGTTCTATTAGACATCAAAAATCACCCTGAACGCAACTATGTATGTCAGATTTTAGAAATTCCAAACATAGAAGTGGAAAAATTATGTTAAGTGATCACATAGTATTTAGTATAATTATATTTCATTGTGATTCCTATTGTGATTATACTATAGAGAATAATTATAAGAAGGGAATTCCATTGATAAAACATTGGGTCGTTACATTCTTCCCCCCTTGTAAAATTTCACCCTCAAAATTCTGTTTTATATAAATAGGTGAGGTTACTTCTCCTTCATCACCTCTTATGGTCCCCAAGTTTCTTCTTAAATCTTATGGTTCCTCCACAACACTTTTAGAAGGTGGGTGGTCTTGGTTCATAAAACTCTATCTCTCCAATCCAGAATCTTTACTAGCTGCTCCTCATAAGAGAGATTTTCCTCTAGCTGTGCCACCTCTGAGTTCAGTACATGTGAGGGATCTGGTATGTACTTCCTTAGGAGTGATACATGAAACACATCAGGAACCTGAGCAATATTCGGTGGATGTTCAAGACTATGGGCCATTAATACTATACTATCATGGAACTCAAAGGGTAATATGTACCTTGGGATTAACTTTCCTTTCATTCTAAACCAGATGACTATCTTCTATGGTGATATTTGAAGGAAGACAATAACCACAATGTCAAACTCCAAGTCCCTTCGACGGTTTCCAGAATTACTCTTTCGCTGAATTTGAGAAGCTTTGTTATTTCTGGATGACATGAACCTTGTCCATCATCTCTTACACAATGTCATGTCCTAGTAGCTTTCGTTCTGAAACTTCATCTGAACAGGTTGGAGTTCAACATTGCTTTCCATACAGAGCTTCATACGGGGCCATATGAATACTCGAGTGGAAGATATTATTATATGAGAACTCAACCTACGGGAGATGTTGATCAGTTCCACCTTTGAATTCTAAATATTATGCTATTATCATGTATTCAAGCATCAGAATAGTCCTTTCAGATTGGCCATCAGTTTGGGGGTGATAGGGTGTGTTTAAATTTAATTCAGTACTCAAAGCATGTTGAAGACTCCTCTAAAATTTATATGTGAACCATAGATCATGGTCAGTGATAATTGAGAGTGGAACACCATGCAGTCTCACCACTCCCTTCACATATATATTTGCATGTTTTTCAAGTGAGAGGTCCTCCCTAATAGTGATAAAATGAGAAGTCTCGGTGAGTCAGTCAACCACAACCCATATTGCATTATTTCCCTTCGATGTATTTGGGAGACCCGTGAAAAAGTCCATAGTAACATTCTCCCATTTCCACATGGGTCTGGGTAATGGCTACATCAAACCTTTGGATTTTTTTCACTCTTTTTTAACATGATAACATACCATGTACCTTGATGTATATTCCCTGATCTTTTTCTTCATGTTATCCCACTAGAATTCTTATCAAAGATCACGGTACTTCTTGGTGCCACTGGGATGGATAAAGAAAGTTGAGCTATGTGCATTTTTCAATAGCTCAATATTTATCTTGGGTGATAAAGGCACAAAAATCCGTGTTCCAAAATGAATGACACCTTCATCGCCAATATGGATCTCTTGTAGCTTCCCTTACTTTACTGCTTTCAACATCTTTTTTAACTCAAGATCATCCCTTTGTTCCTCCTTAATCATTTCATGGATTGATTGTTGTGAAATAATTTGGGAAAGGTAGGATGTATCCCTTTCCCTTATTATTTACAAATCCATCCTTTGCATATCCATGCAGATATGGTATTTCTCAATCCACATCATGGATAAAGTAGCAGCTCTATTTCTGCTAAGAGCATCAACTACCTTGTTCGCATATCTATGATGACAATGAATGGAGACATCGTAGTCCTTGATTATCTCTAACCATATCTTTTGATTAATGTTAAGATCCTTTTGTGTGAATATATACATTAGGATCTTGTGGTCAGTGTATATGTCACACTTTTCACCATAAAGGTAGTTTCACTATATTTTCATGCATAAATCATAGCTTCCATATCTAGATCATGCGTCAAGAAGTTCTACTCATGGATCTTCAATTTTAGTGAGGTGTAGGCTATCAACTTATCATTTTTCATGATTATACAACCCAATATTTTCTTTGAATCATAACTGTGTATCAGAAAGAATTCTCAACTTTTTGGTAGTGTGAGTACAGGTGCAGTGATTAGCCTTCTATTTAGCTCCATGAATCCTCCCTCAAATTCTTCCATCCATACATTCATTACCCATTTCCTTGTAAATATTGTTAGTGGGATTGAAAATTGTGAGTAATTTCTCACAAAACATCAGTAGTACCTAACTATTCAAAGAAAATATTTTATTTTTGAGACACTATAGGGCCTAGGAAATTCCTCAATCGACATTGTTTTAGAATGGTCACCAGAAATTCCATCACATGTTATCACATGTCTCAGGAGCACGACTTGCATCATCCAAAATTCATAATTGATGAACATTCCCTAAAACATCTCCTTTCTCAATGTCACCAACACAAGACTTATATGTTATTCATGTTCCACCATTCTCTTAGAGTAGATGAGAATATCATCAGTAAACACTACCAAATATTTATTGAGGTATTGTCTACAGAATCTATTCCTCAAATCCATGAAGATTACTGGGGCATTAGTAATCCATAAGGGAATCCCCAAAAACTCATAGTGCCCCTACCTTTTACAAAAGGAAGTCTTGTGTATATCTTCCATCTTCACCTTAATTTGATGATATCCGAAACGAAGATCCACCTTTGAAATGTATTAAGCTCTTCTTAATTGATCAAACATATTTTCAATCCTTGGAAGAGGAGACTTGTTCTTTATGGTGATCTTGTTGAGTTCCCAATAATCTATACTCAAATGAATTTTTCCATCCTTCTTCTACACAAAGAGTATTGGTTCACCCCAAGGGGATGCACTAGGGAATATGAAACTATTTTCCAAATTCCCTTGTAGCTGCTTGTTTAACTCCTCCAGTTTGATAGGAGGCATCCTATAGGGACAAATAGAGATAAGAGTAGCTCTGGGTATGAGTTCTGTTGATAACTCTACCTCAATATCCGAGGGAAGTTCGGGTAACTCTTTGAGAAATACATCACCAAATTACCTCACAATGGTCATTTCCACAAGGTTGTAACTTTCCTTTAACTCAACCATTTGGGAGGGGTATGCTCCTTCATAAGGAATCAACACCCACACATTTGAAGGATTTTTCAAACGAGATTCATGATCCTCCTTGTATTTGTGGAGGAGCATGGGATGGTTCAGAATATGAAAAGATATTTATTTTTTCCGATAGTTGATACATGATCTATATAACAAGAGCTAATCCATTCCCATTATATAATAGAATTAAACCAAGGTATGTATTACGAGATTCTCTTGACGAATCATCCCACATATTCGAACAAGAGAAGAGTCAAAAACTTAGGTTGAAATTATTTCATCACTCAATATTTTTATAGATATATATACTTCATGGTTTTAGGGATTCGATTCTATATTTCATGTAAACTAGCATGATATAAAGGAATACGTAGAACCCGAATGAAATAAGACTTTTTACATTATTGAGTGAATTGGATGTGTACATTGTATGAATTCATTATCTTGATCCACTTCCATAGTAGTGATGGAATAAGATTTACCTTGTTCCATTGTATTTGGTGGCTGCTGACACTGGTTACCCTTGGGGACTTGAGGTTTAGTGCACTCCCTTGCATAGTGCCCTTTCTCCTTACTATTGTAGCTTTGGAACGTGGGTGGTGCTCCACTTTCTTCTACTACATTTCTCTTATTTTTCAGGTCCTTTCAACACTCTTTAGTATGATGTCCTTATTTCCCACACTTGAAGAACTTCCCCATCCCTTTGAGGTAGTTACCACGATGAAACTTCCCAAATTTTTGGCATCTGGGTCATTGATTTTTCTTCCCACCTTTATCATTAGATCCTCCATCTTGCAACTCCATATTTCATTTCTTATCACCATAGCCAAGGGACCATTCTCCAAACTCCATATCTATATTGATATCACATCAAACAACTTATTCATAACTCCCAATGTTTCTAATTTTAAGATCCTTTCGAAGGTGTGGTTTTAATCCCCTAAAAAATCAATCAATTTTGCGATCGTTGATGATAAAAAAACTCAAAGCGTATCTTGCTAGCCTTGTGAAATTATCTTCATAGGTTGTGAATTATTTTCCTTAATTTTTCTTGATCTTTATGGATTCTCTCTCTATCTTCATATGAAGAGTTATTAGGAAATAGTTATTAAGAAACATGATATTAAATTCTTCCCATTCCATATCTTCAATTTCCTCCCTTGTCATGATGTTCTTAATAAAATCCCACCATTCATCGGCCTCTCCGTCTAGACGATAAACGACTAGTGTCACATTCCATTTATTTCAATACTAAAGCACATAAAATATCGTTTTCATGTATTTGACCAATTGTTCCACAACTAGTGGATTGGAAGATCCACTAAACATCTGTGGTCATTGCCGTATAAAACACTAGATAGCCTATTTCTCCCTCTATGGTAAAAGAGGATATTCCTAGTTATTCTAGTTATTGTTCCAAACATGAGATAGTTAGGTAAGAATTTCTATGAAGTTTTGAACTCCCCCTCCCAAAGTATTGGGGAGTTCATTCAAGAAATCATTGAATTTTCCCTCGCACGAGTTGTTGGCTTGGTTTCTCCGGGTTCCCACTATTTTCTAAAATAGAAATGTTTAGAACACGACATAAGTCAAAAATTCATGAATAACATATTTATTTGGACCATTTTCACTAAAATAATAACTTATGGCGTCTCTATGTAATGATACGTGTGTTCATATTAGTACTTAGTCTCATACTAGAGGTTTTCTCTAGGGTTTACTAATCCAAATCCCCAAACTAACTGAACCTTGCCTCTGATACCAACTATAGTGACCCTAAAATTTCATAAATTACTATTAAATCATTATAAAGATAAAAAACATAACATTATTACACATATATAATAAAAAATAATAGTGTCTTAGGAAAACTAAGACCATATATAACATTTACAATGTTAAACATAAACATTTATTTAATTACTTCTTCTCTAGCTTCTTATTGGAACCTGACCTCTCCTTAGTACATATAGTCACCTTAGGATATACATCAAAAAGGTGTAAGATAAAATACTAGTAAGAGGATATATATTAACAATAAAAAATGGGTGAGCATAATTATATAATATACAATATATCATGAACAAGAGAGGAATCATCAAAAAAATACTTGAATTGTGGCAATGCAAAACAGAATGAAATACCATGTCTTAGTCGTTAAATACCATACATACTTGTGAAAAAAGATAGAATCTTTGACACACATAATTTAACTTTAACTAATGAGATTCATCACATTTCCCAATGAATTGTAGAGATTTAAAATTCAGGGCACACCCGTAAGATTCAAATATTCATATTGGGCTATATAATTCTAGGTGCACCTATCACATCATGACATTTACATTATCATGCATCCCACATTAACATATGTAAAACATGAACATAACATATCCCATGGAAAGATATGGGTTACACATAATAAGGAATACTTTCATAGAAATTTTTTCCCCTAAATAAATAGGTAATATCATTCTTGACATAGAACCATTAACCATGAGTGAAGAGTGAAACAAGAATCAAGAAGTAAAAAAGGGTGTGTTCACATTAAAGAAGTGATATTTTGGAAAACATTGGGTTTTTCATAAAATCAATTAGATATCATGTATATCCTAGAAAAGGTAATATAATTATGAAAAAAAAACGATTTTTATGGAGTAACCATTCCAAAAAAATGGAGTGAAAGAGGGAGAAACTGAAGAAAAAAAGTTGGGTTCAAGAGTTTCCCATTACTATGTATCTGAATGATTCCTTCTCTTTAATATCCTATATAATGGAATTATATTCATTAATTAGAAGTTAAATAACATTTTATACATGAATATGGTTCATTTTAGTTTAATTATTTTATTATATGGGGCTTTGGATGAGTTATAGGGTTTAAATCTGTTGTTTAGGAATGTTCATTTTTATGGATTTCTTGAACGGTTCACTTGTATTAATGAATGGAAGTTCAAATAGATCATGGGTAAACATATAGACCTGAAATTAAAAGTTATTAATGATATTAAATGAGTTTTAATTATATCACAATGAATTATGTTATATACCATATTGATTAATCATTAGTTAAAATTTAATGATGATCATCTGGGTTAATTTAGGTTATTTTTCGAACTTATCTTGTTTAATAATTTTGTAATATGTACATAAGTTACATAATGAAAATTAAATAGGTTATAATACATATAATATAATTTTTTTAAACCATAAAAATGGTTTCATTACCAGATATGAAGGCAGTAAAGAAAAAAAATGGAAACATGTCATTCATGAAGGTGGTAAATTAACACATCACGAACAATGTTTTCTTTTCTAAAATAAAAATAAGAGGAGAAGGGTTTGGATGATATGATATCCCATTAGTATCATAAAATTCCTGTACATTTGAGATACTAGAGTTAACATACCATGTGGATTAGGATAGGTGGGGAGAGATTAATAAAAGAATATGAAATTGAAAGGAAATTAAAGGAAAAGAAAGAGGGAAATTACCTATTGAATCATCCTCTTGAGATCCTCCTTAAGGAACCTAGGCTTGGACTTTTGATGAGAAAATAAGCTCTTGGAAGTGGGATAGAGGATAGGGAAGATTCTTGGTTAGAGTTTATAAATGTATTTAATATTGAGGGGTGTGAGTAAATTAGGGTGTGAAGGGTTGTATTTATAGTGGATGGGAGAGAAGATTTCTCAATATAAAATTCATTAATTTAATATTTCTCCACAAGAAAAGGAATAGTGAGTATTCCAAGACTAAGTATAGTAATTTTATCATGTGAATCTGAATAATTGAGCTTACATCAGAATAATATCATACATGACTCTATAATTAGTTTTTTTTACATTATTTTATACATTATGGTATTTAACTATTTAAAAAAATCTAGTATTTTAGAAAAATCCAAATAACTGACCCTAAATTTTTCTTACGTGTAGAATCAGAAAATGAAATTCAATTTTCCAAAATAAGTTTCTATATACTATTAATTTAATATTTAATTATAATCATAATTTACAATAAAAATAGAGTTTTCAAAACATTTGTTTTCTTTTTCCAATACATGGGCACATCATACATTTACATGAATGTTAAAGAAATAATATCATAGGTAATGTTACTATTCATTAAGTTATACCACTATTCATAAGGGTAACATTACTATTCATAAGGGTATGTTACTACTGGCCAAAAAAATATGTTTGTTCTATTAGACTCCAAAACTCACCCTAAACGAAACGATGTATGTCAGATTTTCAAAATTCAAACCATATAAGTGACAAAATTATGTTTACTGTTCACATAGTATTTAATTTAATTATATTTCATTGTGATTCCTAAGGTTATTGTACTATAATTCATAATTATAAGAAGGTAATTCCATTTATTAAACTGTGGTTTGTTACATTAACCTCTCTCGAAGAGATTATTGGGAAATCATTTGTTAATGGAATGATTATATTACTTCCTTTATGATTCCCATGTCCATACCTTCCAAATATAAGAAGATCAGATCCATATCAATTCTCATTAATGATATAAATTATATATGATTTATTCTTAGAACACTTTCCACTTTATTCACTTTCCAAGGATGGCAGTGGGTTGAGCGGTCGTAGTATTTGATCAGCTATATCCATCTTCATTGGAGAATACTCAGATCTTTCTGTGGGAATATATAATTGATATTTTTTTGATTTGTATATTTTTTTCACTTCTACCCAAATAGATAATGCCACAAAATTTTTAAAGTGAAAATCACTATATCCAACTACAGATCATGTGTTAGGCAGTTTTGTTCATGAATATTCAACATCCTTGAAGTATATGTAATGAATTTTTCAGTTTTCATCAACACACCATCCGATCCATTCTTAGAAGTATTCATAATACCACAAAAATATCTACAATTATGGGTAGTGTGAGTACATTCTTAGTGATAAGACTTCCTTTCAACTCATTGAACCTCTCTTCACATTCATCATTCCATGAAAACTTTACACCCTTTCAAGCTATCTTGGTAAGAGGGATTGAAAATAAAGGGAAAGTTCTCACAAATCTGCGATAATACCCAGATAATCCATGGAAACTATGGACATATCTCTTATATGTTGGATTCATACATCCTTCAATTGATTTAGTATTTGAAGGGTCTATAGATAACCAATTTCTTGTGATGAAATTTATTAATAATGATAATTCCTTTAACCAGAACTCACACTTGTTATACAATGCATAAATTTTCTTTGTTTGTAAAGCATTTAGCATAGTGTTCAAATACTCCTCATGTTACTCCTTTCTTTTGGAGTGTATTATATTATCATCTATAAGGACTAATGTTTTTTCGAGGAAATCCCTAAATACTCTATTCATCATTTCCATGAAGATTTATGGAGAATTAGTGTGTCCGAAGGGAATCACTGTGAACTCATAGTGCCCATACCATATATAAAACGTATTTTTGGGGATATCCTCCTTCTTAACCATAAATTGGTAATATCCTAACCATATATCCACTCTGGAGATGTATTTTGACTTACGTAGATTATCGAATAAACCATAAATATGAGGAAAATGATACCTGTTATTTATTGTGATCTTTTGTTATCTCATGATATGGAAAGGTGCATTGACCCATCCTCCTTCTTGACTAAGAGGACTAGTTAACCCCATAGTGAAGTAATTTGGCATATGAAACCTTTATTCAGATTCTCCTATTGTTGTTTATTTATCTTCTCATGTTCCACAACCCCCATTCTATATGGATTCTTGGATAATTTTAACTCCCCGCGTATAATCTTGATTAAAAATTCAACATCTTGGCTACGAGGAAGACCAAAAAATTTCTTGGGAAACACATCTGAGTACTCTAAAACAATATGAATGTATTAGAGGATGATTGATTCCTTATAATCAATCATCTGTTCAATATAATATTTCTCATAGGGAAATAATATCTATGTTTAAGATGATGGTGCTAAAGAAGATTCATCCTCCTCCTTGCACTTTTACAGAATCAGGGGTCGATTCGCAATACAGAGAGTGATTCCCTTATTGTGTCAATTTATGTTTGATATATATATGGAAAGCTAATCCATGATGATAATTTCATGAATTTACACCAAAGAGAGTATGATAATTATTTATGTAAAATTCATCCCAAAAACCTTGATAGGGGATAAGTTGTATACTTGGGATTCAATAATTTACCCATTATCTGTGTTTATCAACATCTATAGTTACATGATTTTTGGTGGTGTTTGAATAGTTCTACTAAACTTTTATGATATGAATTTATGTGTAGAACCAGAATGAAAATGTTTGTTCTCTATTCTCGACTGAATAACTAGCATACCTATCACCACTTATTTTTCAGGATTCACTATAATGATAATGAGGGATAAATATCTCCCTTGTTCCCTTAGAGGTTGTTGATTGTATAAAAAACACTTATCATGGTGAAATGGTTTGAAAAGTGACATGGCTTCTTGCTATCGTAGAAATGAACAATATGTTAAGAGTTTATCGGAGCATTCCTTTCCTCCATCATAGTTGTAGGTTTCTCCGATCGACATTCACTAGCTAGGTTTCCTTCATTCCCACACGAAAAGAATTTCCTTGTCCCCTTCACGCAATTTCCATGGTTCATATTTTCACCCCATTGTGAAGTGGAAGGTTGAAATGTCCTAGAACTTTTATATCTATCTATCATACTTTTGAAATAGATCTCCACTTTTTTCTTCTTATACCCAATATACCCCTAAGATTATATGATCTCCATTTTGTTCATTGAGGTCACATCAGAAAATTTCATTCTAGCTATCAAATTCATGGATTTATATGGAATTCCATAGGCTAGATTTTATCCCACCCAAGAAGAGGTAAACCTTGAATTATAGGTTAATGACAAATATGGTGGCATATTGTTAATTTCATGAGATATGTTTCATGTATTATCTGATAGATTCATTATCTCTTTACATGATGGAAAGGAAATCCCTTTCCATTTTATGATGGATAGTGTGAGGAAAATATTTGTCAATTTTTTTCGGGAAATAATTCCACACCATTCCTTCCATATATTTCATAGGATTAATATTTTTCATCAATGACCACCATTGATCATATTAACCCTCCATATGATAAATAAAAAAAGAAACATCTCATGTTTGGGGAATTGAAGGATCGACAAGATATTCTCAATGGAGTTGATCCATTATTCAATAAGTAAGGGATCAGATGATCTGTTAAAGTAGGATGAATTTGTTACATGAAGCTCTTGATTACGACTTGTTATATTGTAGGGATATTTTGGCACTACTCTTGCTATATGATTCTATTCAAAACCTAAGTTAGCTAAGGGAGGATCATTATGTAGTGTGTGATTCCTGCTCCCATCGGGTTGGGTATATCATCGGGGAAGTCCTCACATTACTCTTCACATTTATTTTTACCAGATTGTTCCTATTTCTGGCCATTGGATTGAATAAAAGGAACATTATGTATCAGTATATATAAACTTTAAACACATTAATTGTAATTAAATGAGATTAAAGTGATAAATTAATACCTATATGTATTTCCTTTACTTATATATTTCTAGGCATCAATATTTTTTTTCCATGATCTATTTCCTAAAATATAATTTTACATATATTTATTTTACTCCCATAAAAATGGTTCATAATGATATTATGAATTTCCAAATCATATACTCTAGGAGTGTAAAACCAGGCATCACGTAAGACCCATTGTCGTGTACCAGGTTACCTAGAGTCTGTATTGGAACACAATGTTGGAGTTATTACTCTTAGGTACATCTGTTCCAGAACCACATCCACTTGTAGTATCCATACAAGGATTTATTTTCTTGATAAAATAATGAATCTATTCAAACAAAATTTTTGGTATGTATTCTTATAATTACTCTTATCTCTTTGGGTTTTTCTGTAGTTTTCTAATCCTAATCCCAAAAATAACTAAACTTTTCCTCTCATACTAGCTATAAACAGACCTTCACTTTATTACACATTAACAAATGATTTAATTAAATAAAATTCCACTAAATAAAATCTAAAATATCTATAATTATAGTGTCTTTGTGAATTAGTATAATTACATTTTGAATTTAAACATGAGTTACAACATCTTTTTTAAAGACTTATTTAACATGATGGATCTTAAAACATCATTAGATAAACTGGGTAAATACATAAGAAAGGGGTGATCCATAAATAATATTAAGAGAATAAATATGTAATAACATGAATATAATAATACATGTTAGACAAGGTATATCAAGGTGGCATAATGAATCATGAAAAATAAGGCATGATAGATCGTGATAATCCAAGCATAGAAAATGTGGCATCAACTAAACACACTTTATCATTGACATAGTTCAAGGAAAAACTGCCGAGACATCACGGTGGAAATATTAAAATAAAGGATTCAGGTATACCCCAATCCCAACATGAAATTTCACGATACTAAAAATATCCCAATGTGTTGGAGAACAATAAAATTCAGTGGTGCACCCATCACATTCATTTCATTCTCATGTTTAGGTGTGCCACATAGATCATAAAACATAGATTCAATCATCATATTAATTTATTAGAAGATAAATTTGTTTGGAGTTAATAAATATAAGTCACAAATGAAATGTTATATGTGAATAATGGTGAACATACTAGATAAAAAATGGATATGATATTCACTACACCATTCGTTTGGCATGGAAAATCGAGGTGAAGATTCAGCAGCATAAAGACATCACTTAAAAATTCATAAAAGTGTTTAAGAGAAGTAAATTGGTCTCTAATAATTTTTAAATTAATTTCACAATAATAGGTAAATTTTATTTAATTTCCACAAATATATAATTAGAAAACTATATCATAGGATAAAAAAATAAACTTAAATAAAAATAGAAAATAAAGGAAGCTTATGATATTTCAACATGGTAATGGGTGTACGTGGGAAGAATTTATGAGAGGGAATGGTATCCCCTATCATTTATACCCAATATTTTAATTATGATATATGTAAAAAAAACATACCCCATCCTTATTAAATAAAATTTAAAGGGCATAACATGATAAAGAAACTTGGATAGATTTGAGAAAGGAAAGAACCCTTACAGGATTTTGTGGGACCAAAAGCTTTTAAAGGATATTATTGAGAGATTGGATCACATTATAAGGATTATAGATAATTTAGGGTAGAGTAAAGTCATTATTCAAGGACTTTTAGTGATGAGATGTTGGATCATAGGTGGGTTTATATAGGAAATGAGAGGGGAATTTATTAAAACAGAGGTTTTGGACTCTATATAATAAAATATTCAAAACCGAAAATCGTACCATGGGTTTTCCAATGGTTTTATCCAATTTTTATAGGTTTTAGTTATTTTATTAATAAAAGGTCTGAACATATTAAAATAATTCCCTTCATTATGTGGAGGGGTTTCACATTTTCAAATAAATTATTTTAAAACTAAAAAATATATTAAATGTTTTGTAGGATTCACAATGTCTTAATAAAATTAATCAAGTAAACTAAAAATTAAATTATTTTGAGGTTAAAACATATATTTTTCCTATTATACCCATTATATTATTTATTACATAATTTTTGGATTATTATTATGTCATAAAACACACCATATATTTATATGTTATTTAATTTTTACCTGAAAATTTGACTACCTTAGAAAATTATGAAAAATTACCCATTAGATAATTTCCCAATTATAATTAAAAAAATAATAATCATTTTATATATATAATTTTTTTATCTATTTTAATTTTTACTTTTAAAATAATATTGGACATTTACTGAAAAATGCTAGATTTTTTACAATAAATGTTTCTAAATCCATATGAAAAGAACATTTCACTTCATAAAAATTGTATGACCATTTATAATTAATAAAACTTATATAATAAAAAAATTAATTATAATAATAATTCTTTCAAAAATAAATTAATTAATATACCCTTTAGCTGAATTTGAATATTACCTAAAAATACAATTCATGATTAATTGAATCAAATTCATAATCATTTATAAAGTAACAATAAAAATGAAAATGAAATCATTATTCAAAAAAATATAAAAAAATATTATTATGGTCTTGATATATATTTCTTTATTTCACCGGGGTATTCCTTAAAATTATAGAGCTTGATAATGAGACTTGTATGGGTCCGTTCAATGAACTTGGTTTGGGATGTGATCCTGATGAGCTTGAACATCTCCCGTAAATGGTTTCCCTCATAATTAATTTTTTGGATATGATCTTGGGATTATTCAATGGAAAATACTAGTGATTATATCTCCCTCACAAGATTCGATAAATTGTATTCATAGGGTAAAATCCTACTGGATGAGTCCATCACTTCTTTTGACTCTATCAATTATATTTGTTAATTCCATATATTTTTATTAATCATGAGATCATTATTCAATAAATATATTAATAATAGTAATATTATTAATGTAATTTTAAATCCAAATATATAACCATGTTAGTGAATGCATTTACTATAACCATTTCACAAAATAATACATTTAATTAAATCATAAAGGGAAACATTATTAATAATAGTTAGGGTCATTAAATCGACCATGTTGAGCTATGTATTTCTCCACAATGGGTTAATTTTATGAATTTCATGTAATTATTGATAAATTAATTTAGTTTTTTTTATTAAATTTAATTGATGAGTAGATTTAAATTATTTCTTGAAAAGTAAAATTCTTTCAAAAGGCTTTTTTCTTGAAAATGGATTTTCTTGGTTTTGAAATGGGGTTTCAAATGAAATAGTGGATTTTCTCAGATTTTAAAATGTTTTATAAAATTGTGATAATGTTTTTGAATTGAATTTGGAAAAACTCACATTAGAAACATTAGGTGCATCAAGAAAGATACATGGATAGCCATACTGTGTGTTTCCCCACTGGGAGGATGTTTTTTGTATGTCGATTGGTGGGAATCGATATCTATTGGATCCAACATATTCCTGTTTAGGATTGTGAGTGTCTAGTTTGAATTTTCCCATAAGATGAACCAATTGTGAGGTATGTTTTCATTTTCTTCAATTGTGATTATTTGTTTTTTATCTCATTACTTATTTTATTATGGAATTATTCTCACAGGTTATGTGAGGTTGTATCATAGAGCTTCTCATGATAGGTTATTCAATGGATATATTTTTACTTACATACCTATTGATGCATGTATATTATTTCCTATTTTATCAGTTCTACTTTTTATATTTCCGGTTCGTGAATTTGAAATGATTTTATGAAAACCAAATGATAAAAATGAAAAATGAATTATAAAAGGAATCGATTTATGAAGAATATTTTTAAAACTATTTATTTTAAAAGCTATAATTTTTTCATTCGTGATATTAGAACTTGAATAGAATCTGAGTTGAAATCCTATTATGTTTTAGATCACACCACACTTGTGCTTTTGGATGTTTATGGATGTATTATTGCAGTATTCTGGTAAAGGAAATACAATCTTGTAGTATTTTGGCATCTCTTATTGTTGATATATTCATTTCAAATTGGTTTGGTGGTGACTATTGGTCATGTAAGGATATGAATTACTTGATAGTTTAGCCTATTTTGGCATATATTGTATGTATTTTTCGTATCTTGTCTATTTTTTCTTTATACTCTAGATTTTTTCTTGTTTTTCTTATATTAAGGAATGGTTATAAATTTCCTATTTTACCCATATCATGTGATAGTGTAGTTCAGGTGTCTTGTCATGTTGACCAGGGTTGGTTCATTATAGGTATGGTGTGGAGGATATAAACTAATGATCAGAGTGTATCATAGAAATATTCAATAAAGATAATTAGAGAAACCCATAATAAATAACCATCTGTAGAATAATAAAGTATCCCAGTATAATAAATATTTGGAATATAATAAATGACATTCAAAAAATGATTCTCATGTCACATGATAAACAGAAATGGGTATAGCGGCAAAGACATATACATATTTCTATAAAAAAGGTTGATGACTATCTCAACTATAATCCTAACCATATGATCATTATTATACCACTATAATCCATTCCAAGAAGACAATCAAGAATACAAAACTAGATACTTCCCTTTGTCCATACCTATATACACATGAACTATTAAAGTACCGACCAGTGGCCTCAAAAGATTGTGAGATATAATTTGTAGGAAAACACCAATGGATCCCAGAAAAATCTATCCAGTGAATATAAAATGACTCCTGTTCATGTATACTAATGAAATAGAAAGAATAATTATAAATGGGTTGGATTTGGTTCATAAAGGACACCAGACTGACACAACCTTCTTCTGCCTAAGATGATATATCACTGAACAAGTGTGTAAATGTGTATATTTAGGTCTCTTGGTGTAGAGATATTTATAGATATATATAAATAATAATAATATTATCCACTAATTGAGGTGTAACCCAGGTGGCCATGGATAGTGGTATGAGTGTCATATAATTTCAGGGGATTCCATGCTTGGGTGTGAAAAATAATATGGGTTTCTATTTATTATTTCCAGGAATCATAGGGGTATCCATAACCATGTGTCCAAATGTGGAGCACTATGCCTGGTTATCAAATTTAACTAGAAACTCCAATATTATAGATCACATTTAATTAAGGGAATCATTATTTTATATCACATTTCATTTGGGACTCCCTTCCTGTATATCACATTTCATTGGGGATTCCATTCTTGGTTATCACATTTAAATGGGAGAAGATGAATTTATATCACACATTTATGGGATTCCACAACCAAAGATCACTTTTATATGTGTTTCCTTTCTTGAGTATCATAAATTTATGGGATTCCATGCATGTAAATCACATTTATATAATAAGTCCATTCATTCTTCAGAACATGATAAATATTTATTGAGAATTCATGTAACATTCCATTTAACTAAGGGTTATATCAATTATTCATTATAAGTGACCAAAAATATTTTTACCACTCAGTTCCATTTATTTTTTGGTAGTCATTTCACATAGTAATCAAGCCAAGACCCATTAGAAGGTGGTTTGTCCGTATAACCATTTAATAATTTAAGGTTACTGTATAAACACACCGTATGGTGGGGGACCTTCGACCATAAATAGTTGTACGTGTATAATTTCTAACATGGGTAACATTTTAGACAATGGAAAATTATAATTTTAAGACAATTTGTGGAATGTCTAGTATGTGGCATGATGACACAGGTTATAAAATGACTCAACTTTATGGAAAATGTACTAGTCTACCTATATTAGGATGGTGAATGAACCCTCATCTATTAAAAATTTATATTTTAATTAAAATGGGATAAATTGAAAAAAAATATATAAATGCCCGATAAATAGTGTATATTAGCTCGCATGAAAATAGCACTGAAGACAGAGAAATAAACCAAGAAAGTATGGAAGAGGAATGAAGCACTTACTGATATTTATCCAATGAAACAAACTACAATGAAACCAGAGATTGAAAAAAATATACTAGCTAAAATCCAATGTTTATTGATTATAGAGAGAAAAAATAGAGGTAGGGACTCCTATGTGTTAAGAGGAGGAGAAAAGGATGTTAAAACATAAAAGGAGGTTGGGGAGAAAAAGTAATATAACCTAGTTTTAAGAGGCTCACAGTTTGGCCATATGGTTTATCCCAAATATGTTCCAACCATGTTCCTACAAGCATAGTGTAATTAAAGGTTAGGGATATACAAATGGTTTGGTAAACCATACAAAGATGTTGCACCTTACTACAAGGCCCTATAAAATTTTAAGCATGGGTGTGCAGCATAGGCATTATAGTTTAATCAAACCATGTAGAAATTGATAGTTAACTCAAGCACCCTACATGGATGTGTGGCTTGGGGATTGTGGTTACAAATAATTGTGTTACCCTCTATAGTTTTCAAGAGAACCCTAATGGTTGAGTCAACTTGTTTTCACTAAAAGTGCATTAACTATGAAGCATAGTATATCATTCCAAAATTTAGATCTCTGGGCTCCAAAGAAGCACTGATCTCTCCCAAAAAAATCCTTAGACTCTTATGTGTACTACATGAATAATAAAATAATGTTTTTTAGTGAATAAGTGTCTATAAATATTTTAAAATATTATACATTACAACATCCCCTCTTTAAAACAACATGTTTCCAATTTTCCATTATGTTGTTGGAAAAAGATCACCTGAGAAAATATTCATCCACTAAGAATGTACGACAAACTCTCTTTCCCAGTACAAATCCAATACATGGAAATACTTTCATAATAATTATAACTAAGGAACTAACATTCCTCATATAGCCTTTGTGATCTATTCAATGGTACACACCAGATACTTCTCAACGGACACATCTACCTCCAGCTCAATATCCTCAAAATAAAATGAATGTGATGGTTCATAATAAAAACCATGAGGCTTCAAAACATAAAATATGTTCTACATGGACTGATTTTTCTATGTTAAATCAAACTGATAGGCTATTGGTATGACTCTCTCTAGTATATCGAATGGACCGGTGTAATGAGGTGACAAATTTCTCAGTTTCTGAATCTGTATATGACCCGATCTTGGAAAAAATCATAGAAGTATCTGATGTCCCACCTCTAATTCTAGAGTCTTATAGTGATGATAAATCTAAGATTTCCTCCTAGACTGATATTTTTATATACAGTTCGGAAAAATATATACATGTTCTCAAGTGTACTACATAAGATGAGGTCCCATTATCGATGCTTCAGTTTCCTCTAACATGTACAATGGTGAACGCCAGGACCTACCATATAGGGCCTCATAGAGATCCATCAGAATAGTTTTATGAAAGTTATTATTATAGGAAAACTCTCTGAGTGGTAATGTTTTTTATAAGAACCCCCATAATCATACACCCATTCTCATAGCATACCCTCTAACTCCCAAATTGTTTGCTTATATTGACCATTGGTTTGGGGGTGGTATACTCTACTGAAAATCACTTACAAGCCCAGTTATTTTTATAACCCCATCCAAAATTGTTATGTAAACAAATAATATTTGTTTGATATTATATATAAATAATATCATGATGGTGTAGAATCTACCTTATTTAAATCCTCCCAAAATCATCTATAGAAAAGGTCTCCTTAATTGATAGAAACTGTGTGACCTTGGTGAACCTATCAATGATCACCAAAAACATATTTCAAACTCAAGGAGATATCAGAAATAACATTATGAAATACATGGTGACATCATCCCATTTCCACTCAGGAATAGATAGAGGACGTATAATCCCTACAGGATGCTGCTGTATTCCTTAACCTACTTATATATGGAACATTAGGTGAAAACCCTATAATATTTCTCTTTATACCTATCCACCAATATGGTAAAAACATATCTTGGTACATCTCATTAATCCCAGAGTTAACTTCCCAAATAGAGGTCCGAGATTCCAACATCAATTCTTCAAGTATGTCGGTAGGAATAAAAACATGTCCATGAAAATGTAGGATCTCATCATTTTCAATACCTCAACCAGGTGGTCGGTCCTCATCTGAGAAAATCTACCTTAGTAATAATCACTCTGGATATTAATGTTGTCTCATCCATACCTATTACAAAAGTGAGAATGTCACTTGAAAATATACTAAAAAGGATTTCCATGATATTCCTAATCCTCCAAGTTCATCACAAAAAACAAGGCCATCAACTGAAACTCACTTCTAGCCTCTTTGATGGCCTATGTAAGAGTCTTCTGGATCTGGTCATCAACTAATGTATTTCCTTTCCCTAACATATACACAAGATCTAAGTATAACGACTCAAGGTAATCTTCCCACATATTCTATATGAGATTCAATTGACACCATGTGAAAATATATTTTAGGCTTTTATGGTATTTGTAGACAATGAACCTTTCCCCCAATAGATAATTCTTATAAATATGTAAATCATGAACCTTCACTTCTATCTTGAGGTCATGCATATAGTAATTCATCTCCTCAGGTCTCAGATGGTGGGTATCATATGCTATATCCTGATCTCCCCAAATCATAACCTATTATAGACCTATTCATGATGCCTCATAATAAATTTCATATCTTCTTCTTGGCTCTATAAGAATCATGATCAACAGTGAAGACTATATCACTTTAAACTCTTAAAAGGCTTCCACATAGGCTTCTTCCCCTATGAAATTCACACCCATCTTAGTCAGGTCTGTGATAGGAACTACTAGGCATGAGAAGTCCGGAATGAAATACCTGTAGTATCCATCCAGCCATAAGAAACTTCATACATCAAATATATTCATGGGATGTTCCCAAGAAACCACATCTCTCACCTACTTTGGTTTACCAAATAATCCTCTTTCTGAGATGAAGTGTCCTAATAAATCAATCTTACCAATCCCAAAGTAGAATTTGGTGCTATTATCATATAGATATTACACTCTTAGTATAATCATCATGATATCATGATGTTTTCCATAGTCATGTTGAGTATGTGAATAGATCAAGATATATTCCATTAATAATTCCATAAAAAATCCAGATATTCGTGGAATAACCAATCTATTTGAGTTATAAATATAGCTATCACATTCATTTGACTGAACTCAATAACCAGATATACATACATTCCATATCTACTATGGAATTATATATGTGGTATGTCTGATATTCTCACATACACATGATGGTAGGATAACTAAAAATCATTCATTAAGATAACCATTACTCCTCAGAGATTGTTTAAGAAGTTTTCTACGCATGGTAGTGGATACCGATTCATAAAAATAAGCTGTTTCAAATGATGATAATCCTCCCAAATCCCAAGGGTCCTATCGGCCTTCATGGCGAATAACACAATTGAACTCCATGTGGATGTTCTAGGTCATATGAAAACATTATATTCTAAATAACATATTTGTTTCTTAATCACCTGAAGCTCTATAGGTTCTATACAGTAAGGAGGAATTGACACATTTTGTCTTTTTAATAGCTCATTATTTAACTCCACCTCTCCCATAGGAGGAAACCCAAAAAGTCATCAAGGAAGATGTCTATAAAAAGACTCATAAAAGGAAGGAATTCTGTTTTTTTCATTCCTTGATTTCTGTTATAGATACTAGCCATCTTGGCTATCACGCCACTCAACCCATGATTCTTGGGACCAGGTCAAATCACATAGAAATCAACTTCACCCTTATAAACATAGGTGCTACACTCAGGTGATGTGAAGGAAACCATCAGGCTATAGATATCAACATGAGTATTATATGACACTAAAAATTTCATTATGAGTGTGATGTTGAAACCTATCATCCTATGGAAAAGTGGTCCCATAAGAGTTTTTAACCATCTATCTTAAGGGGGTACGCATTGTGATGGCGTTCAGTTCCTATCTAAACCCCAACAGTGTGTAGAGAGTCATCACACCAGAGATGTAATCTATTTATAAGCCTATAATATCCATAATTACAAAATATATAATGGAATTCAAATCCAATATGAAATAATCTAGATTCTAATGTGGGATATAGTTAAATGGTATTTCTAACTATGGTTGGCCTCACAATTTTCTCTTCAGGGGTAGGCTGCATTGCATATATATGGTAGGATCCTTGGACCTATGACACAATTGGGATATCATGAGTATGTCTAATCTACTAGTGCATAATGTCTAGAGATTGGATACCTCAGACGCAACAACCTCCTTAGCATGAATGATTACTAGTACTCTAGATAACTACTTGGTGAGGTCATGCTGACCATGATTCAAAATACAGAGATGATGTGGATCCTCTACCAGTAGGTATAGATGAAAAGGGACAGTAGAACAACTAAATATAACAAAAATCAACACAAACTAAGAATTGAACATGATTTATATACCATTGGGGATGCTTATGCTCCAGATTTACTTGGTGGGACACTATGTAACTGTCTCCAGGTTCCATCTAATTGCTACTACCCCAACTTGCAGACTTAAACTGACATATTGAATTACTTAAGGAACCAATTAGATATCTAGAAACGGAATTAGCATGGAGAACACAATTAGTTTACCTCATGTTATATATAGCGATGAGGTTCTAATTCACTATCTTAAAAAATGGTTTATCGAAATAAATTAACCATGATAAAAATCTATATAAAATCCCAATCTCCAATCACCTCATTGTCATCAACTTTTTACAAGTATGTTTTGGTGTGAATAAATGATGATTGGTGAAATGGGAAAAATATTCTACCACAGACATATCACCACACTTTATAAGAACACAACCTATTTGGTAATGTCTCATTATATGTGGAAATAATTAATCATTTAAGGATATGTGGAAATCCATCTAGACCATACCCTAATAAATAAAATATTAGATAACCACATCCCACTAAAAATTAGAAGAAAAATGAATAAGATAACTCACAATATTTAAAATCCCACCCAAAAAATTATCTAGATTTTTGAAGATGGATAACATATCCACTAGCCATGACTCATTAGTCTGGATGTTACCGTCCCTCGAGAAGGCAATAAGGAACTACTACTGAAATTATTATGTAAACTCGGCAATAATAGGGGATGGTTATAGATCTACTTGTATATACTACCCAAAATTTTAGGAATCTCTCTCTAAACAAAGAATCAATTCCTACATTAGGAATATTAGCATGTGACTCATGTGGCACTAATGGAGGTAATTCTGGTGGATCAGGGCCCACCACATCGGGAGAATTATCATCAACACCTTCCAGTTGGATAACTTGAGAATGTTATAGTGGTATGTATTTCCAATTGAAAAACACATGCCTTAGAAAAATATTTAATAATAGACATGATCCTGATATTAGAATTGGATAGGTACGTAATCTACCAATACAAATGACACACCTCTATTCCTTCTGTTAATGAAAGGTCTAGGTGATTTTAAATATCATAAAGGTCATAAGAGAAACTTCCTAATTTCCACTACTAAGGTCGGGATATGGTCAATGTCTCTCATTAAATATAAGAGGTTCATCAATATAGAAGATAAATTGCAAGGTATTGAGTAAACATACAATACATTACAATTGGAAACACCATTTAACGGTAATAATTCAATTTCATAATTTAAGTTGATTTATTTTGTACACATTCATGTGTATGTATAAATATCATGGTCTAGTTATATGAGTCGTCATTCCTAATTTATAGGGGCCCATAATCATTATAAATTTTACCTGGAATGTCTTGTAACTACAACTTTACACTTATATCTGGTATCTGGAAGTTGCATGTCACATAAAATGATTTTAATAAACTAATTATCCTTACCAATTTATATAACTACATGATTCAAAAATTATAATTTCCATTCCCATAATTAAATAAACTATCAATTCAGCCAGTGGAACTAGTGGTCCATATATTAAACATGGAATAAGTGGTAATTTAGGGATCCAACATTAATATATATTGGAAAATTGTGTTTAGGTTAATGTAGACTCTTTTATAAATCAAATTGTTTTCTCCATGAAATACATGTTAGCACATTTTCATATATAACAGTCAAGGTAATTATAATAATCATTGGAAAATATTAAATAAATAAAAAAATATACACAAATATGGAATGGTATAATGCATGAAATATAAATTATCAAGTGTCTATAATGTTTTAAAAGATGTCACCTCTTTTCTATAATGTGTTAAAGAAATATAAATTAATAATAATAATATCAACAATAATAAAACCACAAAACATGTGCATCACCCAACAATGAAATCAATAAAACTGTAATAGGAGGAAACAAAAATAGAATTATCCCAACCCAGGTAATTTTTCTTTCCCCTATATGTAGGTTAAAGTATCCCTATCACAGGATCAAAACCAAATTTTGAAAAATTCATATTCTCCTAGATAATGTATAAATGTTAAGACAAAATGAAAGGAACCTCTAATACTAATTTATAGTGTCCTAGACTTGGTTCACATATACGTAACTAAACCTAGTTGTCCGCACATCCTCAAACATTCCTCCCCATATTCCATAGGCTACAAAATAGTAGTAAGGGTATATGGTGTTTTGGTAGGGAGAATATACCCCCATGGCCATAGTGTAACAAAAAATTATACAATAATGAAAATCAATGGAAGGAGTACAAAATTACTATTTTAATAATACTAAATCATTCAGATATAATAAATAAGTGGAACCAAATCAATTTCTTACAAAAAATGATCCTAATTTCAAGTGATATTCAAAAAGGGGGATAGGGGTACAATCATATACATATTTCTATATAAAAATAGAAAAGGAATAAAAAAATCTCTACTAAAATCATGAGAATAAGCTCAGTCCTCTACTCTTGTACTCCATCCCAAGTAGAAAATCAAGCATCCAAAGATAAACTTTTTCCTTTGTCTCTACCTATATCCATATGATCTATTTGGGTATAAACTGGTTTCCTGAAGAGGATGTGTGATATGATCAATTTTCCATAACTAACGATGTCTAGTAAAATAAATCTAGTGCATATAAAATGATCATTGTTCAGGTATATGAATGCATGAAAAAAAAATAACTATAAATGGGTTGATTGTGGTTCCAAAAGGGAACTAGGATGACACTATGTGCTTCAGCCTAAGATTGAAAATGCTTAACCAAGTGTCTATATTTTTATAGATTTATATATATATGTTCTATATACATAGTTATGTTTATATATATATATACTACTACTACCAGTGAAAACACGGGGCATAACTCAGACAACCATGGATAGTAGTATATGTCTCTTTCAAAGTTAAGGTATGCCATGCTCAAGTGTTAAGAATCATATGGGTCACCAAGCTCAGGTGTCAAAAATCATATAGGTATCTATGCCCATGTATCACAATATGGGATTCCATTCATGGTTATTACATTTAATTTCGGTCACCCTGAAAATGGATCCCACTAAATTAGGGACAATATTCTCATATATCACACTTCATTTGGGATTCCATGGCCATATATTACATTTCATTTTGAATTCCATGACTGGTTATAACTTTACATTGGATGCCAAACCTGAATTTGAAACATTTATGGGACTTAATGCACAATGATCATAAGTATATGGGACTCCTTTCTGAATTATTAAAATCATATGGGACACAATGGCCATAAATCATATTTATTTAATATGGTTATTCATACATCAATACATGCCAAATGTTGATTTACAATTCATTTAACATTTTGTTTAACTAAGGGGAATATCCCTTATTAATGTTGAATTCATGTGAAGTAGTCTTACCAATCACTAACATTTAATTTTGGTAGTTTCTTTGCGTATATATCAAACCAAGACTTTATAAAATGTGGGTATTCCATATAACCATTTAATAATTCAATGGTAACACATAAGCACTCCCTAAGGGTTGTAACTTTCCTAGGTGGGGGACCATTGACTATAAACAACGGTATGTGGTTAATTTATAACATTATTATAAATTTATATAAATGAAAATTATAATTTTATGTAAATTCATGGAATTTTTGGTGTGTGACATGATGGTGCATGTTACAAAAAACTCAGTTTAAGGGACAAAGTCCTAGAACCCCTACCTTTGGTTGGTTGATGAAACCTCATCCATTATAATCATCCAATTCAAATAAGAGCGTGATAAATTGAAAAAATTGACAAATTTCAAGAATATAGGGAATATTATCTCACACCAAAATAGATCTTAATATTGTGAGATAAACCAAAAAAGGAAAGAAGAGGATTGAATCTCTTACCAATATATATCCAACAAACTGAAAATGATGAAATAAGATCTCAGATAAATATTATAACACAAATACTATGTTTGAGGAAGAATAATATATAAACTTGAGGGAGGACATGTTTCATGTGAAGAGGGGGAGAAAATCAGGTTAAAAAATAAAATAAGGTAGGGTATACAATTTTATTTCACATTATTCATTAAGAGGTACCTGATTTTGCTAAAAAATTCACTAAATATGCACCCTTACCACCTAAGTGGTTCTAAGGATTCATTCTAGGTACATAGTTTGACAAAAATATTCACAAAACATGTTCCTTACTATAGGCCCCTTGGAAATTCCAAGCATGGGTGTGCGGTTTGGGTGGCACAGTTTAAATTAAACATGCAATAACCACATGACTCAGTCTGTTTTTAAAAAAATAGAGCTTTGAGCTTAAAATGAGCTATAAACTATCACAAAATATTCCTTAGACTCTTAATAACATTACTAGAATATAATTAGTTTGTTTTTATATTAAATTAATAATCTATACATATTTAAAAGGTGATATTTTATAATGTGTGGTGTTCCTGGAACTATCAAAATAAGAAATATTAGAGGAAACCCAAGAGGTTTATCTTAATGGGAATGAGACATAATAAGTTAAATGTAGATTCCATAGGGTGACCCATAGGTTAGCATGGTAGGCAACCTTCTTTTGAAAAAAGTTAAACTATAAAAAAATATTCATATATATCTCAGAAATTAATATTACTTAGATTAATAATAAATCATAAATGTTAGTGGCTTGGTTACCTGATATAAATATGAACTATAATCAATGCCGAATATTTGATTTTGATGGATATAAATCATTTATTTTGTATTATTTTAGGTGGGAACTAATCCCCATGAGAATCTATGATATATGGTTGTTTTCAAGGTGGGTGCTAATCACATTGAAACATATGATATATGGGGGTGTCCATGGTGGGATCAAACCATTGAATCTCTATGTATATGGTGGGACCCAAGGTGAGAACTAATCTCCCCTGATGATTTATGTTACTTGATGGTATTTAGGGTGGGAGATAATTCCCCTTGGGATCTAATATATATGGTGGTATTCAGTGTGGTCCCCGACCGCTAATACTTTAATATATATAGTGGTATTCAACGTTTGTGTTAATCCCCAATGGGACATAGTGACCTGTGATAGTATTATGGGTTGGTTCTTATCCAACCTATTGTTGAAATTTGTATCATGTTTGGAGACATACAAATATAACAGATATAGGAATGGTTGATCTAGGATTCCACATTTGATCTTGAGGATCAAAAATGAATTATCTTATTTTATTTCAGTTGTTTATTATAGCACATCCATATGAACACTCTTTAAAGTGGATATATTTTTGGGTCACCATTTTTGGTGGCCTACTGAGTTGTACTCAAATATTTCTCTAGTGTCATGGGTACCAAAGAATATGTTATTGTATTAGTTATTGAAAATTGAAAGGGACCTGTATTGGGGATTGATGAGTTATAATTAATAGAATGGACCAATCAACGATATAAGACACATTCTATGAATTTATTCATTTGTTTTATTTTTGGATTGTATTGGAACTTTATGTATATAATCCACCAACGAGGGATAATTATTGTGTTTTTATGAATTGTATGAAACATCACACCATTTATATTATTATAAAATGGTTTTTTTATTACCTGTGGAATATAACTGTGATGTTTTTTATTTTATGTTTATTTGGTATGTTGTTATTGTTTTTTACTTACACTATTATTTATGGTTACGTTATCCATGTGGTATAGTCTTCACACATGGATATTAGAACTCTGTCGTTATTCATCAACCTCTAGAATATAAGGAGTCATGCCTAAGGTATGTAATGTCTAGATATTGTCATGGAATTGTTTAGTCAGACTGGGAATGTCACATAATCAAATGACGATGGAGTGTCAAAGTCATTTATTGAGTATTGATGATTTTTTTTATCAGGTGAAGGATGTGAATTGGTTTTCAAATATAGAATTTAGGTCCAGCTACCACCATATTACGGTGAAATAAATTTATTTACATAATAAATCATTCTAATGTTACAATTGACATTTTCAGTTCATCTTGATTCCCTATTTGATAATCCAATACTCCAACAGTATTTATGGGACTAAATAATTGAGTATTTTGCAAGATCATGATGGAACATTTGGATTGTTTAGGGAATTATTTGTCTAATCCAGTTATAGGAAAATATATTAAAAATATATGTCTCTGCATTGGAAGTTCATTCCCATATTCATGTTATTTCTCATCATATTATTTTTATATAGTCTTATAAGATCAAGGAAGTGGTTTATTAGGAGGTTTTAAAGGATGTATTTCAGGTTAATATATTTTTATTTTATCTTGATGTTACTTGAGGTTTCCGTAATATTTATCTTGAATTTTCATATTCCTTTTAGCTTTGATTTATTGGGGCCAAGATTTCATATGGACACTGGTTTTTTAGTCAACATTTATAAGCTTAAAATATAAGTTATCTAACAAACATATCTTTCCCTTTCATGAAGAAGGATTATGTTTAATATTTATTATGATTTTTGACATCATGTCTTAGGGTATGTTTGATGTAGGAGAGGGTAGTTATATCTTATGGTTCTTGGAATTCTTGACCACATGAACACAATTATATTAATCATAACATTGAGTTGGATGTAATGATGTTTTTACTAAATATATGAAGATATTACATTCATTGTGAAGACTTTATAGTCTCAATTAACCATGGAATCTTGTTCTATATATTCTCATAGGGATATTTGAACATTAATTAATAGAGATGGGTGGAATTCCATGATGATTGTGATTTGATATATCATATACTCCATGAAATTAAATTTAGAAGTTGATGAATTAATCATAAAAAATTATGGTGATGTTTTTTTGGAAGTAGGTGATGAATGGAGGATAATGAAATATCTTGGTTCTTTACATTTAGATTTTAATGATGTTTGGGGTGGGATTTTTTAACTTGATGGAAATGAATTCGGCATTATTTTTGAAAGAAGAGAAGTCTCATTTATAGGATCCCAAGTCAGAGGTTTGGAGTGATTTTTTGTTTAAATTGATATTATTATTCGACGGATAAAAGATTATAAATATTATTTATTAGTACAAAAACATATATATCTTTCACAAGTGATATGACATAATATTCTATGAGAGTTTCACATTTTTTCTCTAGTAGTGAATCTAAGAATTATAATGATGTATCATAAATTGAAGGCGCATCTTTAGTGACATGGTATGGAGTGGTATGTGATATTGTTCATGACATAATTCTTCATTTATCATTAGGATAAAAATAATAACCAAGTGCTAGTTTTTTAGATCCTATTTATGTTATTAAATGGAAATTTTTAGATATATACTCAGATCTCATGAAAGGGCTATCTCAAATGTTAGGTGGATATGACACTATTTGTGTTTATATGTATCAATTAATGAAGTCAACTAATTTTTTAAGATTAAAAACTAATTCACTATTTATGTGTGGGAAAGGATACATGAATTATATGGTAATATTTCATAGTGTTTTTAGGATCATGGGGGAATCATTTTCCTTTGGTGGAGTTTTATTATAATTAATATTATCACTCATTCATTAGTATAAAAATATTTGGGGAAATAACTAGGGGACTGTTTTGATTTACATTTTACATGAAATAAGTTAGGGAGTCATTGATTATTGGGCCAATCTTGGTGGGAAGCAAGATAGTGAAGGTTTTTGTGATTCAAGGGTGAATGAAAGCTATATAGGATATTTATAAATATAAAAAAAATCCATGGATGAAAAATTCAGAGTTTAATATTTGTTATTATATATTATTTATTTTTCTCTTCATTATAGTTAAAGGAGTTTTAATAGAGACATTTAATTTTATCCATAATTTTTGGTATTTTTGAGCTCTTTGAATAGTTTTGTGATGTGAGGTATTGGTTAGAAATTCCACCTCAGGTAGATCAGGTTCACAATGTCTAACCTATGTAAAAAAATAGATATATATGTGATGGATCCCATGTAATTTATTGGGGTTAACTAGATTTTTTAGAGGTCAAAATGTTTGTAGAGTAGACTACGATGATTCAATACTATTAGGAGAAGGTTTTGTATGGGATATTCTGTCATGAACCCGACCAATGAGTCCTAAACCACAACCACCCCAATCCCACCTTCAATAGGTTAAGGGATAATGACCTGAGTGGGCATATCACCCACATGGGAAGAAGTATCCTAATGTACTAGTACTCTCACACACATCTACAAGACTATACAAAACAGAAATATAATACAACTGAATCTTATGAATGCGTACAATCATGATCCCATAATCAGAGTATGATAGTGATGTACTGAAAGTCATAAAGGGGGCCAAATACAAGACAAACCAAAAACAACAAAGGTTCTAGCCTACTCCATGGGAAAGGAATATGATCAAATGAATCCAAATGGAAAAAACCTATGTCTATAAATCTTAATAAATGTTCCACCATATCATTTTCCTCCCAGGACAACATCAAATGGGCCATCATTATCAAAGGAGATGACATGTGTGGGCAGAGGCCATGAAGGAGTGAGTTTAAAAATACATAGTATGACATACCAAAGAACCCTAAACATGAATCATCAAGGATATTCCACTCATAAAAATTATATAATAATCAATTATTAAAAAATGAAAAATCTAGATATTCTAAATAAGGAAAGTTTTCCTTTAGGTGTTCACAATAGAACTACCAACCATAGGATGTTTCTTGAATAAATTCTTATTCCAGGAGGGTAAGCTACATGAGACTATCCATCATATGATAATGTTATCCAATAGGTAATGACCATTGGGCCCCACATAAGAAAGCTCATTGGTATCATAAGACACGATACTTAGATAGGGGACAACACCTAGGAACATTGGGGGACACCTTGAACCCAATATAAATCAACTAACTATATAGGTTATCATACTCCAAAGACACCATGAACACTATTGAAATGGATTACAGATGGAAGGTCAACACCAAACTCATGGAGGTCATTCTGATTCCAAAAACCCCACTGTGGGGATAAAATGACAGAGGATCACACTTCAGTCTAATAGATGAACACTAAAAACTATATCTAAAAAGCATCCCCCATTTAGGATAATAATATATTGATGTGGACATAATTATATATTTTACCATCGAGGGGATAGACCAAGGGAATAAAATCAAATGATATTGGCCCATACTGAAGAAACAAAGGGATCCAAACACCATAAATGTTGTTACATGGTGTATACAAGGGGGTATATGATTTTTCCATACAACTCCAGGTCTTCCTGTGTGGTGTTTCCTCACACAACATGTAAATATACATATACACAACATGTAGGAAGAGTGAACATCATGTTGAGATGGACTGGCACTCTACCCAAGCCTTATGGTTGTGCCTGTGTATACATGACCATGTCCATATACTCGGGTAATATCTATGTACTTAATTCTTCTCATTCATGTGTAACCTCCAAGTTACATGCCAAATCTATGAGCATGTGTCACATGATGTGTGATAGGAACACGTGTCGTATCATATTTAACTCTCTGTAAACACCCTATAACTGTAGAAAGTGGGTCTAACATGATTTGTAACATCGAATTACATGCTGTGTGACCTAGGATTATTTAGATATACTAGTTTCCATATTTGTGTCATCCTGTAGGTCAACGTTTACTCCAAAATAACTAGAAAATGTTGATCTAGGGTCAACTGACCTTCCCATCCCTAGAGATCAAGATTTTGTGCTTCAAATCCACTTGGGAAATGCCAACATGCATCTTCTTTAGTTACACCATCAAAATCAAGATAAACAGGAGTAAAAAATCCAATCTGATCCACCTCGAATCATCATTCTCCATCATTTAACCTCAATCACACCCTTGATTGTGAAGCACACACATTGTATTGATCTATTGTGCCAAATAATGGTTGTATAATGATCAATTCCTAGGTAACCATTTAACCATGAGCTAAATAAAATTCCTTCCATAAATATGAGAATATACCTGGGGGTAGAAAACCATAAGTCACAGGATGTGATGAATTAACCTTGATATTTTTTTTAACCTCAATATATTTTCAATTATTTAGATTAACAGGAAGGAAATAAACAATGAATATGATAAATCCATCAAAAAATTAGCGAATCATCAATGAAAAAATCAATTATTATTCTATAAATTGATATAAATTCTAAATGTTATTAATAAAGGGATTGAAACCAAAAATCAATATCCAACCTCGAGTTTGGATCGATCACTAGAAAGAAAATGTTTTGAATTCCCATAATTGGTGATATCCATGAACCCTATTGGCACATGATCCCTAATCAAATCTGATTCGATGTTGTCTTCCAACAACCCCCCAAATAATTTTATGCAATGGATCCTCTCAATAATATGTTATGAAGATCACTATAGGGTTGAGGGACAACCATGATTAAAAATTATAGTTTGATCACAACATCAAGTAAAAGAAAGAAAGAAATTTATTTATTTTATTAAATTTTCATCCGTGATTTTTTTCAAAAGCAGCTAATGCTAATAACGGTTATATCACACCTTGGGTAAAATCTATATTTTAAACTCAATGTTTCCATGATATTTCTAACCTAGACCCCAATTTATGAGTTATTAAACATTTTTTACGAAATCTACATGAAATTGATATTAATATAATTTAATATATTTTAAAAAATAATTATGAGCACACCATGACTGAGAATATCATAATATCTCTATGTTGGGAATCAAAATAATCCATTTAATATTTTAAGCTAATAAATGATACAATAAGAGTTGTTACATTCTACCTACCAAAAGTACTTTAAATCTGAAAAGAGAAAAACCTACTAAAAAAGTTGATGGTACAGGGCTCGCATATGGGTCTCCTACTCCAATGTGCTCTTTTGAAGAATCTCATGCTACCACTGAACACACTTTAGGGGAATCGATCACCCATAAAAGATCCTATGTAGCTAGTCTTAAATCTCTATTGGTCAGTCAATAAAGGTAGTTCCATCATTAATGCCTAGCTCACCTCAGTCTATAACATGTGATGGGTCATGAATATACCTCCTCAACCACGACATGTGGAACATTTCATGTACCTAGTCCAACTATGGTGATGACGATAAGTAGTCCACCACCTCTCTAACTCTACATAGTATCTGGGAAGGGCTGATGAATATTGGAGATAGAATATTTCTCAAACCAAATCTTAGTAATCTATATCAAAGTGAGATCCTTAGGAACATATGGTCATCCACTTTGAACTCTAGAGGTCTCCATTGTCAGTCTGCACAAGACTTCTGATGGATCTGTGTACTCGTCATCCACTCCTAGATGCTCATCACCTTCTTTGTAGTAGATCATACCAACTTTGGGCCCATGATTGATAAATCACCTTGATATTTCTATAATATTGGTGACCTATAGGTTTACCCATTCCACGATTTGAATAGTTCCATAATTATGGTTTAATGTTAACTTTTATTGTACACAAAATCCACCAAGGGTAGATGATCCTATCAACTATAGCCAAAATCCAACATGCAAGCCACCATCATGTATTCCAAGACCAGAATATTCTACTCAGTTTGACCCTCAGTCTTGTGGTGAAATGCCATGTTAAAATTCAAGTGTGTCCCAAAGGACATATATAATCCTCTCCATAATTACTATGTGAAGAAATCATCTTATTCTAAAACAATCATTGAGGGAAATCCCTGGGATAAATATTATCTTTCACGTACTAGTGTCCCAAGCTCGGTATTAAACTTTTCTCTCAAATAGATAAGAATTTGTCTAAATCTGTGAGTCAGTCTATAATAACCTAGATGAAATCACATCCCCTAGTAAAATGGGGTAAATGTAAGAGTTGGTGTCCTAGAACAAACTGGTTTTACTTTTATTCCATGGATATTTAATGTATTATTACATATTGTTCATTGTTTTTCATGGCTATGATGTAATAATTTCCAAGAGTATTAGTTACATTGAGAAGGTCAAGGAAGTTCCCCTCTATGATGAGATCCTTGAAATGATACAACAATATTCTTAAATTTTGTTCTGCGGTTGGATGACATAATTTGATGGGACACATAGCATGCATACCGTCAGGTGTGAGTACTCGTTAGCAGATGAGACTTCTTCCCATGAAGTTCACACTAGGTAATATCCATGATAGAAGATTATGAGAACATACCCGCTAGAATGAATTCCTAATGTTTTAGTGTCATAGGATATTTCTCTCTCTCGTCCTGTGTGATGATCCCTTGAATTTAAGATTATCATTAATACGTTTCACAACTCGTGCACATTGATTTACTGACTAAAACTGTCACCCAGGCTGCTGGCGGGAAGTAGGGTACGTTGGGTGCGTCACAAGTGGCATGCTATTATTGGATAAGTCAAGGAATGATTTTTCCCTTCCATTTATGGAATTTGATATCACAACCCTTTGATTGAAATAGAACCATCGCGCAAAATTCCATCATCATGGGGTAACGATGAGTTTATTTCTAGTAGTCAAAGAATGATGTATCAAGCATAAAAGTTGATGATGTAATCATGAAACCTATTTGATGAGATATTGTGAAAAATGGATTAAATTAAACAGTGAGCATTCGTATGTGGATGTCGTTGTTATGACTTTTTATTATTTCTCTTAGGTGCCTTGACCCGTTGGTAGACAGTACACTAGGACTTTAGGCAAGCTCGACTAATGACAATGAGAAAGAATCCTAGAGGGTCACACACTAAGTGTTTTTGATGGTCTGAGTTAAATTCTATTTGAATTTAATTAATGAAATAAATATTATTCTCATGACCATGGAAAAATTTTATTCAAGTTAAAATGATCACATAAATTAAATTAAATATATTTATTTATTTTATTTAACATTTAATAAATATTCAATTATTAGATTGTAAATAATATATTTATTTAAGAGAATAAATTATTTATTTATTTATTCAGGTTTTTAAAAATGGAAGTGGAGTTCGACCAGACCATGGTCTGTCAGGTAGTAAAATAATTTTTGGCAAGACGGTAAATAATTATTTAACTAGTTGGCACAAATTATAATAATGCTGCTATTATTTTGTGATGTGGAATTTTATTTATTCTATTTTTTGCAAGTTGTCACACCATAAATAATAACACTGTATTATTTTTAAATGCATGGGGTTTTTCTAAGTTTATGAATGTATTTAATTGTTGTTATTCAATTAAATTTTGTGACGGAAATTCCATGTATATAAACAGGAAAGTATTCCTATTGTGTCATATAACACACCATACACCTGGTTAATTGAGAATTGTGGAGGAAAACAATTTCTTTCTTGAATAATCTTTCCTCCCCTCTCAAGAATGAGAGATGCTCTTCATGTATGAAGAACAAGAGAACAAGAACAACAGACACAATACACTCGCTTCGCCGTGCTATCACTCAGAGAATGGGCGGTGTCGATTGGAAGCCATCGGAGCATGTGTGGATAACTACTTGAGGGATTATAGTTTGGATCCCTACATGCACAAAGAGATAATCCAGAAGGGTCATTCTGTAAAATCAACATCTTGAATGAAGAAAAATACCAAAGATCCAGGTATTATTTTCCTTTATGATATTAATTAAATTAATTATAAACATTATGTGCAAGATCCTCTCTAAAAGTTTTGGGCCTCTTTCTTCTTTATCGAAATCATTGATAATATTCCATGGAGACTAGAGTTCATCATTGTATTGATCATGGAATAATCATTGATAATTTTAGAAATAAAATTTGGGTGTCAGCCTAGCCGTGCTTTCGCAGCGCATGGAATATTCAAGTGGTATCAGAGTGAGGTTCGATCATAGTTTATAATTATTTAAATATTTTTTTTGATTAATTACTCATTTAATAATTTATTTGTCTCAATTCATGTTAATCGTTCAACAAATCTGAATTTATAGATCTATTCCTCCTCTTTCGATTCTCGTTCACCTTAAAGAAATGATATTTTCTTTTAATTTTGATTAAAATTTAATAGAGGATGTCATCCAGAGGTGCCAAATATACATGGCTATACAACACCAGAACAAACGGTGTGTATTCAGATGTATATAATCTATAGTTAAGATTTAATCAATCAGATCGGTCCACCAAACCAATCCATTTGTTGGAGTTTTTCTAAGTCTTAAATGCCTTCGTGTGTTGACCAAGAATATGTGGAATGTGGTTTCTGAATTACACACCGTGTGGCCCAATGGACACTGCATGTAGTCCCTTCTGGTTAGGGTTGGCCCGTGTACCCCATACAAGGCTATCCTGGCTGGAGACCATGTAACGAGGAACTACACGGTGTGTGTCCCACTGGACACACCATATATTCCGATGTTTTCTGAAGTACACTCACACGCCATTTCCATATGCATGTACTTTAGATAAGCAGTGAAAAATAGTACACACCGTTTATTTGTAACTACACATCATGTACTCATCCAAATTAAACTGATTTATTAAAATTTATTATTATATTATACAAACCATTGATAATGTTCCATTTTTCGGGCATAAGGCTTGGGAACAACACGTGACATGTGTTTTATATATATGTTTTTAATTTAACATCTGCGAAATGTTCATTTCTACTCATCAGGTAGTTATGAATAGAAATTCACTGGGTTTCCTCCAAGGTACAAGTTACAAAAAAAGATAATTTTAAATGAATTTATTTATTTAAAATTATGATGGATGAGAATCTCAAGTAAATTCATTAAAGGGTTTCAGATAAAGGGACTGATTAATTAAAGACGATAATTAATATATTTGAGCGTGATTTATATTAAAAAAGAACGATTAAAGAATTGATTGCTGGTTTTATTTATGTGTAAATATTGTTCCATGTTTGGATGATCATGATCTTGACCAAGACCTTTATATTTCAATGGTTTCTTTTAAATTATTTATTCGAATTAAATTTGTTGTCCTTCAAGCCTTCTCTTCATTAATACGTAGATCTTGCGTTCCCAAGGTTTTTTTATATAAAACCACCTTTTTACCCCTCACCTACATGTGAGTTAAAAAAAGGGAATATGTAATGGATGGAACTCCCAAGCTATTGGAGTTGTTTCAAGATGGAGTCGAGACGAAACCAATCCCAGGGGATATAGAGGTGGGTAGGTGGAAGCTATAAACAAAAACCCAAAAGGTTCAAGCTATTTCTCCCCTAGGCTTGGGTTAGTTTATCAACTGCTAGCTAAACTAACCATTAGGAAACATCGTGATAATGCCATTTACGTTATTTCATTTCTATAATTTGCATGGTTTAACATTATGGATGTGTTGTTATGATCACATAATTAATGAATTAAATAAGCATGAAATATGGAAATAAATTAAACTAGACTTATGAATAAATATTATCAAGACATGGGTAACAACATAAGTAAGTTCCACTTAATATTAATAAGCATGTTATAATAAGCAATTCTTGCATAAGAGATAAAAATCCCCAAGTAAAATATTAAGTCATACCAAGACTTTTGTTACTTGGTTAAGGGAAAAAATCAATAAAACAATTTGTTTGACCAACACTTGTTGGGGCACTCAATTTTACATAGGAATCCCATATGAAAGGATTCAGGTTGACATAACCATATTACATCAGGAGGAGTATCCCTTGCTGAAAATGGTGTAATATTGGAGGAATGAGTTAGGAAAATCCAAATTAATGATTTATGGTTTGGGGAGTCCACTCAAACGATAAAGGAACTGCAAGCCTACAGTTGGAAAAGACCTGCCTACCTAAATACCTTCTAATAGCTTGACCAACCCTTTTGGGGTTTTGTGAAGGGGAATATGGATAATTTTCACTAGAATGTCATGGAAACTGTACTTTCCGAGTTTAATGGAGAGGTCCATTGGGACTCTCTAAAATTGTGGGAGACTAAATAAAATTTATAGTTTCTCATTAAATATAATCAAGAAGGTACTAAGGATATCCTCTTCTAATTGTAGAATATAAATGACAAGATCATCAACCACACTATCTCTACGATCAATTTGAGATAAAGACAACATCCTCATTGGAAGTAACTTCCTGGAATGGTTTAGATGCCATCGGGTTATCGTACTCCATGAATGGAAGTCTTATGTACTGGAGTCAGCATTACAGGATCCGCCTACCAAGGAGGCGAGTGATAAGGATTTCCTGGTCAATGAGAAACATATGAATTACATGGTCGACATTCAATGATTGATGTTATCATTAATTTCTAGTGAGCTCATGAAGTCTCATAAAATCATGGATGCTTATAGCATGATCAAGCACCTCCTTAGTCTTTACTCGGACATAGCAAGTCATGAAAGGTTTGAGATCTCTAAGGCACTCTTCCATAGTATGCTTGGATAAGGTTCCCCAACTGGGCTTCATGTAGTCCTGATTATTGTCTACATTGTGTTCCTGGAGGTTCTAGGGTTTAAACTCCCTGAAGAACTGGGCAATGATCTCGTTATCACATCCCTCCCTCTGAGATTATCTAACATTTTTGTCAATTTCAAAATGATCAACATTGAAAAGTCCCTATCTGATCTTTTATCCTCATTCACAAAGTGGACAAAGATATGATGTGTGAAAATCCTTATGTCCTTATATTGAATAAGAGTAAAGGGAATGTGAATAACATTAAGCCCAGAGCTTCTTCACGACCATCCAAGAAAAGGAAGATCAAAGGGGAGGAAAGGGAATAGAAATCTATTTGTTTTTCATGTGTTAAGAAGGGCCATTATAAGAAGAACTGCACCCAGACTAAAAAAGAAAGGGGAAGAATTAGGTGAATTTTTTATCAAATTCAATCTATATGTTACTAAAAATTGGGTATTAGATATAAATTTTTGTGATCACATGTGTATCCAAATACAGGAACCAAGTAGATTCAGAAATATTGATCGAGGGGAGGTAGATCTATGAGTATCCAACAGAGCCAGACTTGATACTGTAGCTACTGGGGAATACCGCCTCACGTTGCCAACTAGGATGATATTTGTGTTAAAGGGTTGTTTTTATGTGCGTTTATTGACCAAAAACATAATTTCTATATCCATAATAGTTATAGATGGGTCTGTTTTCATGTTTGGAAATGAATGTTGCTTCTTTGAAAATATAACATTTGTTTTGGTAGGGCACATTTATAAAACGGTCTTTATGTGTTGGATTACCCCAAAAATGTAACGAAAATTGATTAAAATGATATTTCACATGACTCATACCACACCAAAATTTGGCTTCACCAGCTAGGTCATGTAAATGCGAAACACTTTACCATCTAATATCAAGATGCATATTTAGATTCTTTTGAACTAAAACCACTTGGCATATGTCATGCATGTTTACAAGGAAAAATGAGCAAATCCCCATTTGGTGGGAAAGGTGAAAGGGCTAAAGAATGTATTAATTTATTCATACTAATGTGTGTGGACCATTTCAAGTTGAAGCAACGTGTAGGTACTCATACTTCCTAACTTTTACTGATGAATTTAGTTGATATGAAAATATCTACATATTGTGGCATAAGTTGGAATCCTTCGATAAGTTCATGGAATACAAGAATGCAGTTGAGAACCTGATTGGTAAGAAGATTAAGAAACTATACTTAGACCGAGGTGGGGAATATCTTAATAAGGACTTCAATGGTTACTTACGAGAGTCTCAGATCCTATCCCAACTCACTCATCTGTACACACCTCAATGGAATGGTGTAAGCGATAGGAGGAACCACACCTTGTTAGACATGGTGGGATCTATGATGATTCATGAATGACTTCCATTATCCTTTTGGGGTTTTGTGTTATAAATAGCTGTACACATACTAAACCAAGTACCAACTAAATCAATAAATGGTATTCCATACGAATTCTAGAGTGGAATAAAAGACTTGTTTTTTAATTTACATGTGTGGGGTATAGAAACGTTTGTCAAGGCCTCTTCAGGTAGAAAACTCACACCATAAGTCAAAAAGTGTACCTTTGTAGGATACCAAAAGGAAACCAAGGGATATTACCTATACAACCACTTATACAAAAAGGTTATAGTGGCTAGACATTCCATATTCTTGAAGAGGGAGCAAATCTCCAGAAGAGATATTGGGAGCAATATAGACTTTGATGAAGTTCAGGCTCAAGATACACAAGAGTTGGCGCATGAACAGATTCCCCAAAGCCACGTGGAAGAAGAATCATTTTTTATAGACACAAGTACTATGTAGGAGTACAAGAGAGGTTAGATGTAGATACCCGAAGCTTGACGTACATGAACATTACATTACTTTTTTGGAATACTTAGTACATAACAAAAACACACACACAAGGATCGTAATAGTTTAGTGTCTTTGGAAACTCGGAATATAATCTTCTAATCATGGTGAAAGATTTTCAAAATCTCCCATAAATATCTTCCTTTTTTTTACCTAAAACCATTCTTTATATCCTGGGGAAAAGAAAACATAAAAGGGTGAGATCAAATGCTTAGTAAGGGTAAACAAAAGAAATGTCAATCACATCATTTTCATAAGAACATAACTTTTGGAAATCTTAACTTGTAAAAGAGATCATAATTTCATAACCTGGGATAACTCATGGTAGTGAAATGTAATCACAATAATGATAACTTAAAAAATGAAACTTTGTTTCATACTCACATAATAATATAGAATAATTTCTTTTTAGTCAAGTCTCATTGCCAAGAATATCTTAGTGGACAAAGTCCCTTTCTGAACCGAGTCACCCTCGTTTCAGTCCTATTTCACTGAACCGGTATAACCTACCGTTCCAGCCATGTCTATCTCATGAGATATAAAATCTTTACCCAATGCATTGGAGGGAGATATAGGTCCCACCCATCTCATAATGATGCCATTATTATGTTTTCCACAAAATCATAAACCATACAACATTGCATAACCCAGGTAATAAAAATGGGAATCTTAAACATCATGAGATCATAAAACAATTCATATACGATAAAGGAATTCATAAAAATATTTCCATCACAACATAATCAAATCAATGTAATAATAGGGATAAAATATAACCCTTTATTATCTTAGATGGAAAATAATTTTGATAAAACACTTGAACTCCATTCTTGAGGAAAATATCCTTTCTACTTCAAAAACATTTCCATTTCTTAACATGTCATACAATTTTAAACTAAAATAAGTTGATTAAAAATAAACCTGAAAACTTGTAATGGAAGCTTCTTGGAAATAGTGTTTTAAAAATCCATTCATGTCGTATAAGTTAAAAAAAACATTCTTCGTACTTTTGTCGGAAAAGTCAAAAAGTACCTCGTACGAAAAACGACAAAAGATTCCTTTCATATCTTTTACTAAAAACTCTGCGAATGGTAAAATTGGATTTAAACAATTGTACGTGGATGGAAATAATATTACATATTGAGGAAACATGGATGTGGATGATAAAATACACCCCAGTAAATACCAAAGTATAAACAATCTCGGATAAAATGAGATTGTGATATATTCCCTTACCTTAGGTCCGATTTTCTTCGTAGGTGTCCGAACCTCCTGTATAATGATTTAAATAATGTTATTGACTTATTCCAGAATCATACTTATTTTTATGATTTCATATATGGTCATATTCTTAGCTTCTTAGTAGTAATATTTCATTGCTACTTGTTATTCAGGTGTTTATAACTTTTTGTTCTTATGCGTGTTTTGTCGAATAAATTCTTATTATTCTCTTTAGGTTATAGATACCTCATTTTCAGAATGGTATTAGTGTAATATATATCATATTCATTCATTCAATTCATTTATATAATCATTATGAAATTAAGATCATGTAGAACGAGTCGCATCACATCGTGGAGACGGTATTCCGTACGTATGCACGAGTGATGATATCGTCCCTATGATCGTGGAATTGTATTGGAGTGTATGTATACTATTTCAGAATCAATATCACTTTATAATAGTCATATATAGTCATTCTTTACACCATTATACCCATCCAGGTAAGGTGGTGGTGGAAAATAGATTACACCACGACGTGGAGACGGTATTCCGTACGTACGCACGCGCGGTGATTTCTTTTTCCGTAGGATGGATAGATGGTGAATTATGGTTGTTTCATACTTATAATAACATATCAGTATATGAGTGATACTGATGTTATTACTTTATAATGAAACAACTAAAGAAGAAGAAGTGGAAGAAGAAATAAAGATGAAAGAATCGGTAACGGACATTACCTCTTCTTTGAAGTGCTTCTTTGAGACCTTCTTTTAGGGCACTAAAATTGGTCTTTGAAGAAGATCAGGACCTCTAGTATGTCTCTAGGGAAGTGGAGAGGATAAAGTGGCAGGGGTTGTCCGAGCATTAAGGCTCAAAGTGGTGTGAGGAAGAGAGGGAGGAGGTGCCCTTTTATAAGGGAGGAGAGGGGCACCTTTGGAATAACAAAAAATAATATTTTATTATAAAGTCAAGTTCGGTTTTAAATAGCTCCAAATTGATATATTTCGAATCTAAGGTGGGGATGGGTCAAAATCATCTCATCCAATAGAATTTAGACAAGTTAGGGTTCCTATTTTAACATTATCATTTAGATTTAACATTAAGTTAAATAATTTTACTTTTACCGTGTCTTCTTGTGTTCTTACACTATAAGGTTAATAAACATACTATAAGATGCCAAACGAACCCCAAGTTGTACATTATTAATATATATAACCTTATCTAAGTCATTTGGCCGAACCTTAGATTTTTAGGAATAAAATAACAATTAATAATATAGTATTTGTTTTAAACACTATTTTATGTCAATTTTGACTCTATTTAGTAATTGATATTTGTAAAAATCATAACAGAATGATAAGTTAGAAAAAAGTTAATTAAATAAATAATAACATGTCATATTAACCTAGAAAATTAGTGGAATTCATAAAAAGTCTCAAATTATATTTATTTCGGTATTTATAACATCAATTATGTCAATATTTCATTAATAAGATAATTACTGCATCATCGTTGTGTTTCAAAATAAATTAAATTATTTAATGTCTAAAAATTACAAATAAAATACCATTATGTTGGAAATCTTTTTAGATTTCTAATTAATATTTATTGTCGAATTTATCTTATGTATAACCCCATATTAAAAATGTTTTAGTAAATAAACATTGATTTTAACTCTTTTAACCCTTCTTTAAATAAATTAATAATAAATGTCCTAATCTAATCCAAGTGGGCCTAAATGGTCATAGTTTATTCCTAAGTTTATTTTTGGTCAAATTACACTTGTCCAACAGAATTAGGACATGTGATAGGGTAATAATAATATCATTTCTACCCTTAATTACCCTATTTACTTTTAACCGTGGAAAAAAAAGTTAAAAGTTACTATTCACCAAAAAATTATTTTCATCTAATTGAACCACATTTTACTTACTGACATCAACCATGTCTCTCGGATTTTTGAAATTCCACTCACAGAAGCGGTAAAATTATGTTTTATGAAAAATTCAGTTTTTTTAACTATCACTTAGTGGTTTCACTATTCATCAAAAATTGAAAGATTTCAGAAAAATATCAAAAATTAGGCCTGAGCTATATTTGATATTATGAACTCAAAAATGATGTCTATTTTACCAAATTCAAAACATATCAGTTGCATTAACTAATTTAAAAATTAATTCCCTTCTTCAAAACAAATAGCGTGTTTTTAAGAGATAATAACTATCAAAAGATTGAAACTTGTTTATAACTGGTTTAAATGTGAAATTACATCCAATGACCATCATTGTATTAAATTGTAAAAATATATTCGAAATATACTTTAAACCACTAAAATTAATAATTTATCACTATTGATTATTTCGATTGAAAAAGTTGTTTTTAATTAAAATTTAGTAATTTCCACTATTCATCAAAATATTAAAGTTATCCGAAAATTACCAAAATTTCAGCCTAAGCTAATTTCGATATTCCGAATCCAAAAATGAAGTCCATTTTGAAAAATAAAATTTACAAAATTTCAAAAAGTGGTTATTACTATTCATAACGGCTAGTTTTAAAAATATTTTAATTGCATATCGTTGTTTAGTAAAACTCGGTATTGCGTACTACACACGCTATCAAGGAAGGTCGCGATTGCGTGTAATGAAAGGAAAGTCAAGGATGCGTGTTGTGCAACCTCCTTTTGGTGTAGCGTACAACACAAGAGATTAATGAAATTAAAAAGAATATTTTTCATAAAATCTCGGGGTGTTACATTCTACCCCCCTTAAAATGAATTTCACCCTCGAAATTCGTCGAGGTTATAAATAGTTTACTATTTGAAAGTTTCTTTAATAGAAACCCACATCGTAAAAATTAATACCAAAACCAAACTTTAAAAACAAAAGTATGAAACGTAATGGTTACCCAAATAAACTAATCATTGGGTTTCCACATAAGTGAAAATATGGATATGGAAGAGAAATATAACCATCATGTTCTGATGGAGAGTGGTAGAGAACATGGATATAGAAAAGCTAGAAATCACAAAGCCATAAATTTGTGACGATCTAAGGTACCATCTGATTCATCAGATATAAGAGCACTAAGACAACATTTTTGGTTTTCAAGATCATTTCCATAAAGTTGATGAAATTGGAATTAGAAGAAATACTTTCTTGATTTTGGTATAGTTTCATCGTTTTTCGTTCTTTGTACAATTTCCACTTCATCTCTTAAAGAAATGAAGTTGAATTTTTCATTCATGATGTGTTAGCAGATCATGTGATAGAATGATGGGTCATTCCATCTCTTTCAAACAAAAGGTTAGCAAAAGTTATAAGTCCGTCTTATGGTTAATCATATATGGTTCCAAAAATGAACATATACTTCATATATCATACCGCTTAATAAAATAAAACTAGTTTCTACTAACCAGGGACTTCCTGTAGGCCAGTGGTAGGCGATAAAGGCCAGTCGCACTTCGGTTGTGGGTTCAATTCCCACAGCCTTGTCTGACGCGATGGGTTGTCGCTCGTCCTGCAGGTTGTCCTTTTTCTAAAACTATATTTCTATAACATCCCATCAATAATATCGAAAAAAATTCTATCCTTAAACAATACTAACTTATGTCTAACATAATCCATTCCAATCTTTAGGCTTATCCATAATACTGCAGTCCACTCTCATAACATAGTGAAAACGATTACCAGAGATTTAATACCATCGTTGATCCCCATATATCATAAGATATGTTTTGTTGGTCACATTCCAACCATTCAAAGTCCTTAATCATGTATTCTCTTGAATACCCATTGAACCTTAGTGAAAACATGAATGCAGTCAAAAGTTAACACCTTCCACATACCAAAATCCTAAAAATTCTATATACTCAAACCATGATATCACTTAGTCCTTATATCAATCATGAGCTCATGAATACTGTCAAATATTTCATTTTCTCATTTCCCTTCATTATGCGCATATCATTCTTTTTCCAAAAATATCTCAATCACTTTACATGGTTACTGGTACCATAAAATTATTGAAAACCACAATAGACCAATACATAAATATTCCAATATTCCACGATACTATATACAACACAATTTTGGAATCCCATTACATAAACACTTAATCATTCCACCACATCGTTGTCATATAAAACATCCCCAATAGTGATCGCATGTGACTTCCCGTTGTCCTTTGCCTTAAGTGGTTGCTCATGTTGATCATCAATAACCCTTGGATTAGGTCATTTATTATCATAATGCCCCATTTCCTTGCAGTTGAAGCATTGAAGTGTTGGTGGTCTGTTCTATGCAGTGTTTGCTCTATTCACATCATTAGAAACCCTTTTTCCATTACTTCGACACTCAGTTGCTCGATGACCTTCTTTTCCACACTTAAAACATTTTCTAGTCCCTTTAAGACAATCTCCACCATGCTTCTTTCCACACATTGAGCATAAGGAAACATTCATCTTCTTTTCACCATTATTCTGAGATTTCTCCTTGAACTCCATCTATCGTTTCTTGTCAAAACCATGAGATGGATATGTAACACCAACTTCCATTTCTACCTTGATAGCACAACACACAATTTCATCATAGCTACTGAAGTCTCTTATAGCTAATGCCCTTCGAAGACTTGGTTTTAAGCCACTGAAAAATCGATCAACTTTACTTTCAGGTTGGATGATAATGCCAGATGCATACCTTGCAAGTCTTGTAAAATTCGCTTCATATATACCAACAGATTCATCATCCTTTTTCTTTAGTTCAAGAAACTCCTTTTCCATATTTTTTCGAAGAATACGAGGGACGTACTTACTGAAAAACAATTTCTTGAACTCGTCCCATTCCATGGACTCAATTTCATCTCTTGGCCTCGTATTCTTGATAAGATTCCACCATTGATCAGATTCACCTTCCAAAAAATATACTGCTAAGATGACTTTATCATGTTCAGAACGTTGAAGAACTGAAAATACCTTTTCAGTGGTACTGATCCATTGTCCAGCAACAAGTGGATCGAAAGTCCCACTGAAAGAAGGTGGACGTTGCCTCATGAAGGACTCAATAGAATATTGTTCCCTTCTCTGCTCATTTGGAAGTCCAGAATGATTCATAGCTTGTGTAAGTATAGCAATAAGATTTTTCACTCCATCTCCCATAACATTTTTTTGTTCAGGAGGACAATCATTGCATTGTCCATTGCATTGATCAACATTGTTCCTTCGGGTTCCAGCCATCGTCTAAAACCCAAAAAGAATAGTGTGTGGGGTAAAAATCATGCTAGGGAAAAAAATATTATAAAGGGGTAGTATCCTCGATATATAACTTCTTAGGTTAAATTCTATGATCGTTACCATAGTTCTAGGACTGTATCTTATACGTATACTTATCCTTAGGGGCATCCCTAGACATACCTTAGAAATATCTCTAGGGATCTCACAAACGCTTTCACATCCTAGTTTCCAAAGGCTGACTGAACATTTCCTCTGATACCAACTATAGAGACCCGAAGCATGACGTACATGGACATTACATTACTTTTTCGGAATACTTAGTACATAACAAAAACACACACACAAGGATCGTAATAGTTTAGTGTCTTTGGAAACTCGGAATATAATCTTCTAATCGTGGTGAAAGATCATCAACATCTCCCATAAAGATCTTCCGTTTTTTTACCTAAAACCTTTCTTTATATCCCGGGGAAAAGAAAACATAAAAGGGTGAACTCCAATTCTCAGTAAGGGTAAACAAAATAAATATCAATCACATCATTTTCATAAGAACATAACTTATGGAAATCTTAACCTGTAAAAGAGATCATAATTTCATAACCTGGGATAACTCATGGTAGTGAAATGTAATCACAATAATCATAACTTAAAAAATGAAACTTTGTGGCATACACACATAATCATATAGAATCATTTCTTGTTAGTCAAGACTCATTGCCAAGACTATCTTAGTGGACAAAGTCCCTTTCTGAACAGTGTCACCCTCGTTTCAGTCCTGTTTCACTAAACTGGTATAACTTACCATTCCAGCCATGTCTATCTCATGAGGTATAAAATCTTTACCCAATGCATTGGAGGGAGATATAGGTCCCACCCAACTCATAATGATTCCATTATTATGTGTGCCACAAAATCATAAACCATACATCATTGCATAACCCATGTAATAAAAATGGGAATGTTAAACATCATGACATCATAAAACAATTCATATAAGATAAAGGAATTCATAAAAATATTTCCATCAAAACATAATCAAATAAATGTAATAATAGGGATAAAACAGAACCCTTTATTATCTTAGATGGAAAATAATTTTGATAAAACACTTGAACTCCATTCTTGAGGAAAATATCCTTTCTATTTCAAAAACATTTTCCTTTCTTAACATGTCATACAATTTTAAACTAAAAGAATTTGATTAAAAATAAACTTGAAAACTTGTAATGGAAGCTTCTTGGAAATAATGTTTTAAAAATCCATTCATGCCGTGTAAGTTTTAAAAAACATTCTTCGTACTTTTGTCAGAAAAGTCAAAAAGTACCTCGTACGAAAAACGCCAAAAGATACCTTTCATATATTTTACTAAAAACTCACCGAAGGGTAAAATTAGATTTAAACAATTGTACGTGGATGGAAATAATATTACATATTGAGGAAACATGGATGTGGATGATAAAATACACCCCAGTAAATACCAAAGTATAAACAATCTCGGATAAAATGAGATTGTGATATATTCCCTTACCTTAGGTCCGATTTTCATCGTAGGTGTCCGAACCTCCTGTATAATGATTTAAATAATGTTATTGACTTATTCCAGAATCATAATTATTTTTAATATATCATATACGGTCATATTCGTAGCTTCTTAGTAGTAATATTTCATTGCTACTTGTTATTCAGGTGTTTATAACTTTTTGTTCTTATGCGTGTTTTGTCAAATAAATTCTTATTCTTCTCTTTAGGTTATAGATACCTCATTTACAGAATGGTATTAGTGTAATATATATCATATTCATTCATTAAATTCATTTATATAATCATTATGAAATGAAGATCATGTAGAACGAGTCGCATCACATCGTGGAGACGGTATTCCGTACGTACGCACGAGTGATGATATCGTCCCTATGATTGTGGAATCGTATTGGAGTGTATGTATACTATTTCAAAATCAATATCACTTTATAATAGTCATTTATAGTCATTATTTACACCATTATACCCATCCAAGTAAGGTGGTGGTGGAAAATAGATTACACCACGGCGTGGAGACGGTATTCCGTACGTACGCACGCGCGGTGATTTCTTTTTCCGTAGGATAGATAGATGGTGAATTGGGGTTGTTTCATACATATAATAACATATCATTATATGAGTGATACTGATGTTATTTCTTCATAATGAAACAACTAAATAATAAGAAGTGGAAGAAGAAATAAAGATGAAAGAATCGGTAACTGACATTACCTCTTCTTTGAAGTGCTTCTTTGAGACCTTCTTTTAGGGCACAAAAATTGGTCTTTGAAGAAGACCAGGACCTATATGATGTCTCTAGGGAAGTGGAGAGGAGAAAGTGGCAGGAGTTGGACGAGCTTGAAGGCTCAAAGTGGTGTGAGGAAGAGAGGGAGGAGGTGCCCATTTATAAGGGAGGAGAGGGGCACCTTTGGAATAACTAAAATTATTATTTTATTATAAAGTCAAGTTCGGTTTTAAATAGCTCCAAATTGATATATTTGGAATATAAGGTGGGGATGGGTAGAAATCCTCTCATCCAATAGAATTTAGACATGTTTAGTTTCCTATTTTAACCTTATCATTTAGATTTAACATTAAGTTAAATAATTTTACTTTTATCGTGTATTCTTGTGTTCTTACACTATAAGGTTAATAAAAATACTATTAGAAGCCAAAATAACCCCAAGTTGTTTATTATGAATATATATAACCTTATCTAAGTCATTTGGCCGAACCTTAGATTTTTAGGAATAAAATAATAATTAATAATATAATATTTGTTTTAAAAACTATTTTATGTCAATTTTGACACTATTTAGTAATTGATTTTTGTGAAAATCTTAACAGAATGATAAGTTCTAAAAATGTTAATTAAATCAATACTAACATGTCATATTAACCTATAAAATTAGTGTAATTCATAAAAAGTCTCAAATTATATTTATTTGGATATTTATAACATCACTTATGTCAATATTTCATTAATAAGATAATTACTGCATCATCGTTGTGTCATAAATAAATTAAATTATTTAATTTCTAAAAATTACAAATAAAATACCCTTATGTAGGAACTCTTTTTAGCTTTCTAATGAATATTTATAGTCGAATTTATCTTATGTATAACACCATATTAAAAAGGTTTTAGTAAATAAACATTGATTTTAACACTTTTAACCCTTGTTTAAATAAATTAATAATAAATGTCCTAATCTAATCCAAGTGGGCCTAAATGGTCATATTTTATTCCTAAGTTTGTTTTTGGTCGAATTACACTTGTCCAATAGAATTAGTACATGTGTTAGGGTAACAATAATATCATTTCTACCCTTAATTACCCTATTTACTTTTAACCGTGGTAAAAAAAAGTAAAAAGTTACTATTTATCAAAAAAATTATTTTCATCTCATTGAACCACATTTTACTTACTGACATCAATCGTGTCTATCGGATTTTTGAAATTCCACTCACAGAAGAGGTAAAATTAAGTATTATGCAAAATTCAGTTTTTTTAACTACCACTTAGTGGTTTCACTATTCATCAAAAATTGAAAGTTTTCAGAAAAATACCAAAATTTAGGCCTAATCTGTATTTGATATTATGAACTCAAAAATGATGTCTATTTTACCAAATTCAAAACATATCAGTTGCATTAACTAATTTAAAAATTAATTCCCGTCGTCAAAACAAATAGCGTGTTTTTTAGAGATAATAACTATCAAAAGATTGAAACTTGTTTATAACTGGTTTAAATGTGAAATTACATCCAATTACCGTCATTGTATTAAATTGTAAAAATGTATTCTAAATATACTTTAAAACCCCTAAAATTAATAATTTATCACTATTGATTATTTCAATTGAAAAAGTTGTTTTTAATTAAAATTTAGTAATTTCTACTATTCATCAAAATATGAAAGTTATCCGAAAATTACCAAAATTTCACCCTAAACTAATTTCGATATTCCGAATCCAAAAATGAAGTCAATTTTGAAAAATAAAATTTCAAAAATTTCAAAAAGTTGTTATTACTATTCATAACGGCTAGTTTTAATAATATTTTAATAGCATATCGTTGGTTAGTGAAACTCAGTATTGTGTACTACACACGCTATCAAGGAAGGTCGCGATTGCGTGTAATTAAAGACAAATCAAGGATGCATGTTGTGCAAGCTCCATTTGGTGTAGCGTACAACACAAGACATTAATGAAATTAAAAAGAATATTTTTCATAAAATCTCGGGGTGTTACATTAGATAACCAAAATGGTGTGGGTTTCTAGTTACTGAGGATGGTGACTCATTATTAGTTGATAATAATGATCCTTTAACCTACAAGGTAGCAGTAATTGGAACAGATGTTGCCAAGTGGAAAGATTCCATGAATTGTAAAATTGATTCTATGTACTAAAACCATGTCTGGATTTTGGTATATCCTCTAGTTTATGTAAAGCTTGTTGGTTTCATAGGGGTATTCAAGAAAAAACCGTACATGCAAAGACAATTCAGTACCTATAAGGTATAACTAGTTGCAAAAGGGTTTAAATAACATCAAAGAATTGACTATGATGAAAACTTCTCATCAATTTCAATGCTGAAATACATCATATTTCTACTTAACATTGTGTCTTTCCATGGGAATGATATTTTTAAAATTGATTTCAAAACAATATTTGTAACACCCGAGACCTTTATGTTATATAAATCATCAAAGGAATATTTTTCTACACAACACTTGCTTTTCTTTCTTTACACGAAATCGCGACCTTCCTCGATAGCTTGCGTCGTACGCAATACCGAGTTTCACTAAACAACGATATGCTATTAAAATATTATTAAAACTAGCCATTATGAATAGTAATAACCACTTTTTGAAATTTTATAAATTTTATTTTTCAAAATGGACTTCATTTTTGGATTCGGAATATCGAAATTTGCCTAGGGTGAAATTTTGGTATTTTTATGAAAACTTTCAATTTTTGATGAATAGTGAAACCACTAAGTGGTAGTTAAAAAACTGAATTCTTCATAAAACTTAATTTTACCGCTTCTGTGAGTGGAATTTCAAAAATCCAAGAGACACGGTTAATTTCATGGACTAAAATGTGGTTCAATGAGATGAAAACAATTTTTGGTGAATAGTACCATTTTACTTTTTTTTACCACGGTTAAAAGTAAATAGGGTAATTAAGGGTAAAGATGATATTATTATTACCCTAAAACATGTCCTAATTCTATTGGATAAGAGTAATTAGACCAAAAACAAACTTAGGAATAAAATATCACCATTTAGGCCCACTTTTATTAGATTAAGACATTTATTATTAATTTATTTAAAGAAGGGTTAAAATACGTAAAATCAAATTTTATAAGTAAATAATTTTTAATATGGTTTTATACATACGATAAATTCGACTATAAATATTCATTAGAAAGATAAAAAGATTTCATACATAATGATATTTTATTTGTAATTTTTATACATTAATTAATTTAATTTATTTATGACACAATGATGATCCTGTAATTATCTTATTAATGAAATATTGACATAATTGATGATATAAACACCCAAATAAATGTAATTTGAGACTTTTTATGAATTCCACTAATTTTCTAGGTTAATATGACATGTTATTATTGATTTAATTAACTTGGTTAGAACTAAAAATTCTGTTATGAGTTTCAAAAAAATCAATTACTAAATAGTGTCAAAATAGACATAAAATAGTTTTTGAAACAAATATTATATTAGTAATTGTTATTTTCTTCATAAAAATCTAAGGTCCGGCCAACTGACTTATATAAGGTTATATATATTAATAATAAACAACTTGGGGTTAGTTTGGCTGCTTATAGTACGTTTATTAACCTTATAGTATAAGAACACAGGAAGACACGGTAAGAGTAAACTTATTTAACTTAATGTTAAATCTAAATGATAAGGATAAAATTGGAACCTAAACTTGTATAAATTCTATTGGATGAGGGTATTTCGACCCATCCCCACCTTAGCTTCTAAATATTTCAATTTTGAGCTATTTAAAACCTAACTTGACTTTATAATAAAATAATATTTTTAGTTTTCCCAAAGGTGCCCCTCTCCTCCCTTATAAAAGGGCACCTCCTCCCCCTCTCCTCACACCACTTTGAGCCTTCAAGATCGGACAAACCCTGACAATTCCTCCTCTCCACTTCCCTGGAGACATCCTAGAGGTCCTGGTCTTCTTCAAAGACAAATTTTATTGCCCTAAAAGAAGGTCTCAAAGAAACACTTCAAAGAAGAGGTAATGTCTGTTACCGATTCTTTCATCTTTATTTCTTCTTCCACTTATTCTTATTTAGTTGTATCATTATGATGTAATAACATCAGTATCAATAATATACTGATATGTTATTATAAGTATGAAACACCCCTATTTCACCATCTATCCATCCTACGGAAAAAGAAATCACCGCGCGTGCTTACGTACGGAATACCGTCTCCATGCCATGGTGTAATCTATTTTCCACCACCACCTTACTTGGATGGGTATAATGGTGTAAATAATGACTATATATGACTATTATAAAGTGATACTGATTATTAAATAGTATACATACACTCCAATACAATTCCACGATCATAGGAACGATATCATCACTCGTGCGTACTTACGGAATACCGTTTCCACGATGTGATGCGACTCGTTCTACATGATCTTCATTTCATAATGATTATATAAATTAATTTAATGAATTAATATGATATATATTACACTAATAAAATTTTGGAAATGAGGTATCTATAACCTAAATATAAGAATAATAATTTATTCGACAAAACACGCATAAGAACAAAAAGTTATAAACACTCGAATAACAAGTAGCAATGAAATATTACTACTAAGAAGCTAAGAAAATGACGATATATGATTTCATAAAAATAAGTATGATTCTGGAATAACTCAATAACTTTATATAAATAATTATACAGTAGGTTCGGACACTTACAAAGCAAAACGGACCAAAGGTAAGTGAAATATCACAATCTCATTTTTATCTGAGATTGTTTATACATTGGTATTTACTGGGGTGTATTTTATCATCCACATCCATGTTTCCTCAATATGTAATATTATTTCCATCCACCTAAAAATTTTTAAATCCATTTTTAACCTTTGGTGAGTTTATAGTAAAATATATGAAAGGAATTTTTTGTCGTTTTTCATATGAGGTACTTTTTGACTTTTCCGAAAAAAGTACGAGAATAATGTTTTTTTAACTTATACGGAATGAATGGATTTTTAAAACATTATTTCCAAGAATCTTCCTTTACAAGTTTTAATGTTTATTTTTAATCAACTTGTTTTATTTTAGAATTGTATGACATGTTATGAAAGGAAAAATATTTTTGAAGTAGAAAGGATATTTTCCTCAAGAATGGAGTTCAAGTGTTTTATCAAAATTTATTTTCCATCTAAGATAATAAAGGGTTCTGTTTCTATCCCTATTATTACATGGATTTGATTATGTTGTGATGGAAATATTTTTATGAATTCCTTTATCTTATATGAATTGTTTTATGATGTCACGATGTTTAAGATTCCCATTTTTATTACATGGGTTATGTAATGATGTGTGATTTATGATTTTTTGGCACACATAAAAATGGTATCATTATGAGATGGGTGGGACCTATATCTCCCTCCAATGCATTGGGTAAAGATTTTATATCGCATGAGATAGACATGGCTGGAACGGTAGGTTATACCGGTTCAGTGAAACAGGACTGAAACGAGGGTGACTCGGTTCAGAAATGGACTTTGTCCACTAAGATAGTCTTGGCAATGAGTCTTGACTAATAAGATATGATTCTCTATAATTATGTGTGTATGCCACAAAGTTTCATGTTTTAAGTTATGATTATTGTGATTACATTTCACTGCCATGATTTATCCCATGTTATGAAATTATGATCTCTTTGGCAGGTTAAGATTTCCAAAAGTTATGTGCTTATGTATATGATGTGATTGATATTTCTTTTGTTTACCCTTACTGAGCATTTGATCTCACCCTTTTGTATGTTTTCATTCCCCAGGTCAGGAAGAAGGTTATTAAGTAAGATATGCCAAAAGGTACTATAGATATGATGAAATAAATGGGATACAGTGTAGACGCTTTATGAACCAGTTGTTTATGTTTCCCAGTTTCCAAAGACACTATACCAATATGGTCCTTTCATGGTTTTGTTATATGTTTTAATAAGTATGCTTCAATTTTGAATTATTAACAATGTATGTAAAGTCTGGGTCATTATAGTTGGTATAACAGGAAAGGAATAGTCAACCTTTGGAAACTAGGATGTGAAAGCCTTATTAAGAAACCTAAGGATAAGTCTAAGCATAGAACATAATATTAGTGTTTTAGAAATGGCCATGAATAACCTAGGATAAGTCCTTAAGTGTGAAATTTTATTCTTGATTATGTAGCTTTCCTATTAAAATTAGTGTTGATCACACTATTCTTCTTGGTTTTAGTCAATGGCTGGAACCCGAAGGAACCGTGTTAATGCGGAATGCAACGGGCAATGAAATGATTTTCCCCATGAGAAACCAAACGTTATGGGAGCTGGAATGCAAAATCTTGTAGCCATGATCACACAACTTTCTCAAGCTATGAATCATGCAGGACTTCCAAACGAGCAAAGGAAGGAGCAACATTATGTTGAATCCTTCATGAGGCAGCTTCCACCTTCTTTCAGCGGGTCTACTGATCTATTAGTTGCTGAACAATGGATTAGTACTACTGAAAATATATTTTCAGTTCTTCAATGTTCTGAACATGATAAAGTCATCCTAGAAGTGTATCGTTTTGAAGGAGATGTTGATCAATGGTGGAATCTTATTAATAATATGAGGCAAAGGGATGAAATTGAGTCCATGGAATGGGACGAGTTCAAGAACTTATTTTTCAATAAGTACTTCCCTCGTATTCTCCGAACAAAGATGGAGAAAGATTTTCTTGAACTGAAGAAAAAGGATGATGAATCTGTTGGTACCTATGAAGCAAATTTTACAAGACTTGCAAGGTACGCTTCTGGTATTATTATCCAACCTGAGAGTAAGATCGATCAATTATTTAGTGTCTTAAAACCAAGTCTTCGAAGGGAGTTATCCATAAGGGACTTCAATAGCTACAAGGAAATCGTTCGATGTGCTCTCAAAGTTGAGATGGAGATTAGAGTAACCCATCAGTCATATGGGTTTGATAAGAAGAGGAAAATGGAATTCAAAGAAAAATCTAAAGAGCACACTGAAAAGAAGATGAGCTTTCCCTTATGCTCAAAGTGTGGAAAGAAACATGGAGGGAGTTGTCTTAAAGGGACAAGTAAATGTTTCAAATGTGGAAAGGAAGGTCATCGGGCATTTGAATGCCGCGATGATGGGAAGAAGATATGTAATGATGAAAACAAATGAAGGGATACACAGAATGAACCTACAACACTTCAATGTTTCAAGTGCAAGGAGATGGGGCATTATGCCAATAAATGCCCTAATCCAAGGGTTGATGATGACAGTCGACGTCAGCAAACTCCTAAGGCTAAAGACAAATGAAAGTCACATGGAATTTCTATCAGCGATGTGGAGTACGATAACGATGTGGTGAATGGTACACTTACCATCCACTCTAAAGTAGAAAATGATTTATTTGATTCTGGATCCACCCACTCTTTTATTTCTGAAGAATTTTCTAAGGGTATCACCGTATTACCTCAACAATTAGATGTTGAGTTAGCTGTGACAACACCTAATGGCACAACAGTCGCATCAAAAGTTTATAATTCTTCTCCGATCGAAGTTTGTGGGAAAGTGATTCCTGCAAATCTTATGATCCTTTCTATAGTGGAATTTGATGTGATTATTGGCATGGATTGGATTTCTTTATATGGAGCTCATATAAATTTCCAAATAAGGGAAGTCATATTTCATATTCCAGATCAATCTATGATCGTCTATCGATGTAAGGATGAACATAACCTTCTAATGGAAATTTCTTCCATCTTATGGGTCTTGATTCCAGTAAATGAAGGTAATTTATCTCAAATGGTTGGTGAGAAACTCAGGATTAATAATACTCCCATTGTACGGGAGTTTGATGATGTCTTTTTGGAGGAATTACCGGGTCTTCCACCAAATCGTGAAGTTGAGTTCTCAATAGAACTCATACCGGGTGCTTTGCCTATTTCAACGACACCTTATAGAATGGCCCCAATTGAGTTGCAGTAATTGAAGAAGCAACTCCAAGAGAATCTTGATAAGGGATTAATACACCCTAGTGCGCCACCTTGGGGATCAGCTGTTCTATTTGTTAAGAAGAAATATGGATCAATGAGACTCTGCATTGATTATCAAGAACTTAACAAGATCACTATCAAGAACAAATATCCTCTCCCATGAATTGATGACTTATTTGACCAACTACGCGGAGCTCAATACTTTTCCAAGATTGATCTTCGTTCAAGGTATCATCAATTAAGGATCAAAAGGGAGGATATACCAAAGACGACTTTCCGTACAAGGTATGGACACTATGAATTTATAGTGATGCCATTTGGTCTTACTAATTCCCCTAATATCTTCATGGATATGATGAATAGAGTCTTTAGAGATTATCTTGATCAATTTTTGGTAGTCTTTATAGACGATATTCTTGTATATTCAAAGAGTAAGGAATAACATGAAGATCACTTGAGAATTATATTAAAGACCCTGAGAAAGGAGAAGATTTATGCCAAATTTACCAAGTGTGAATTTTGGCTTCAAAAAGTTGCATTTTTGGGTCACATAATCTCAAAAGAGGGGATATCTGGGGATCCAGCAAAAACAGAGGTTATCGAAAGATGGTCGAGACCAACAACAGTAACTAAGATCCGAAGTTTTCTTGGTTTGGCTGGATATTATCGACGTTTTTTGAATGATTTTTCACGATTATCTAATCCACTCACCAAGTTGACTCGGAAATGAGTTAAGTTTGTCTGGACGGAAGAATGTGAAGAGAATTTCAAGGAGTTGAAAAGAAGGTTATCCAGTTCACCAGTGCTCACACTGCCTTGTAGTGGATAAAGGTTTGTGATCTATAGTGATGAATCCAAGATGGGATTGGGGTGTGTTATTATGAAAAATGATATGGTGATAGCTTATGCCTCACGATAGTTGAAAATCCATGAGAAAAATTACCCAACACATGATTTGGTGTTAGCTGCGGTAATCTTTTCATTAAAGATTTGGAGGCATTACCTTTATGTTGAAAGGTGTGATATTTATACTGATCATAAAAGTTTAAATTATATTTTCACACAAAAGGAGTTGAATATGCATCAAAGAAGATGGTTGGAGCTGATTAAGGATTACGACTGCTCAATCCATTACCACCCTTGGAAAGCAAACAAGGTGGAAGATGCATTAAGTTGATAAGACCATGCCAGTTTATCCATGATGGGGATCACAAAAGATCCAATATTTATGGATTTACAAATGATGGATCTTGGAATTATAATGGAAGGGGAAAAATATTATCTTTATCAAATGAATGTTCAACCATCTCTACATTTGAAGATTAAAGAGGCACAGAAAGAAGATGTCGAGTTACAAAAGAAGGTGAGAAATGTTCCTGAATTCAACCTTGATTGTGATGGGATAATAAAGTTCAGGAATCGGGTTTGTGTTCCTCCCATCCCCGATTTAAAGAAGGAGCTGCTGGATGAGGCTCATAGTTCTTCATTCTCTATTCATCCTGGAAGCACGAAGATGTATAGGGACCTGAAAGAGTACTTCTGGTGGGATGGCATGAAAAGAGATGTTGCTGAATTTGTCTCTCGATGCTTGGTTTGTCAACAAGTTAATGCCGAGAGATAGAAGTCTAAGGGGATGTTACAACCATTACCCATACCCGAATGGAAATGGGAAAACATCACTATGGACTTTGTCACAGGACTTCCTAAAACATCCAAAGGAAATAATGCTATCTGGGTCATAGTTGATCGTCTTACAAAGTCTGCACACTTCATTGCTATTAGAGAGGATTTCTATCTAGATCAACTTGCCAGGATATATGTAAAGGAAGTGGTAATATTTCATGGAGTACCACTTTCTATTATATCTGATCGGGATCCGAGATTTACCTCGAAGTTCTGGCGAAGTCTTCAGCATACTCTGGATATAGAGTTGAGTTTCAGCACTGCTTATCATCCTCAGACAGACGGTCAGTCTGAGAGAAAAATTCAAACCCTAGAAGATATGTTGAGAGCTTGATCTATGGATTTCAAAGGTGGTTGGGATTAACACCTACCTTTGGTGGAATGTTCTTATAATAATAGCTTTCACTCAAATATTCATATGGCTCCTTAAGAAGATCTCTATGGAAAGAAATACAGGACTCCAACTTGCTGGGATGAAGTTGGGGAATGAAAGCTATTTTGACCTGATCTCGTTGATGAAATGGCAGAAAAGGTCAGATCTATTCAACAACACATAAGAGCAGCTCAGAGTCGATAGAAAAGTTATTCCGACAACCAAAGAAAAGGCCTAGAGTTTGAAGTGGGTGATAATGTGTTCTTATGAATATCTCCATGGAAGAGGGTTATGAGATTTGGAAAGAAGGGGAAGTTGAGCCCTAGATAAATCAGTCCTTTCAAAATACTGGATCGTGTTGGGAAGGTAGCTGACCGATTGGAGCTTCCACTGAATCTCTCTCAAGTTCACGATGTGTTCCATGTATCTCTCCTGAGAAAGTACATACCCGATCCTTCACATGTACTCATCTCAGAAGTTGTACCGCTGGAGCAAGATTTTTCTTATGAAGAACAACTGATAGAGATTCTAGATCGTAGTGAAAAATTCCTACGAAACAAGACCACTCGATTGGTGAAAGTTTTATGGAGGAACCACCAATTAGAAGAAGCTACATGGGAGCTTGAGGATATGATGAGAGAGAGGTATCCTCATCTGTTTGTTACAAAGTGACGAATTTCGAGGGAAAATTTCATTTTAAGGGGGGTAGAATGTAACACCTGGGACTTTTATGTTATATAAATCATAAAAGGAATCTTTTTCTACACAACACTTGATTGGCTTGCTTTACACGAAATCACCACCTTCCTCGATATCTTGCGTCGTACGCAATACTGAGTTTCACTAAACAATGATATGCTATTAAAATATTATTAAAACAAGCCGTTATGAATAGTAATAACCACTTTTTGAAATTTTATAAATTTTATTTTTCAAAATGGACTTCATTTTTGGATTCAGAATATCGAAATTAGCCTAGGGTGAAATTTTGGTATTTCTCTGAAAACTTTCAATTTTTGATGAACAGTGAAACCACTAAGTGGTAGTTAAAAAACTGAATTCTTCATAAAACATAATTTTACCGCTTCTGTGAGTGGAATTTCGAAAATCCAAGAGACACGGTTAATATCAAGGACTAAAATGTGGTTCAATGAGATGAAAATAATTTTTGGTGAATAGTAACTTTTTACTTTTTTTTACCACGGTTAAAAGTAAATAGGGTAATTAAGGGTAAAGATGATATTATTATTACCCTAACACATGTACTAATTCTATTGGATAAGTGTAATTAGACCAAAAACAAACTTAGGAATAAAATATGACCATTTAGGCCCACTTGTATTAGATTAGGACATTTATTATTAATTTATTTAAAGAAGGGTTAAAATAGTTAAAATCAAAGTTTAATAAGTAAATAATATTTAATATGGGTTTATACATAAGATAAATTATACTATAAATATGCATTAGAAATATAAGAATATTTAATACATAATGATATTTTATTTGTAATTTTTAGACATTAATTAAGTTAATTTATTTATGACACAATGATGATGCAATAATTATCTTATTAATGAAATATTGACATAATTGATGTTATAAACACCAAAATAAATGTAATTTGAGACTTTTTATGAATGACACTAATTTTATAGGTTAATATGACATGTTATTATTTATTTAATTAACTTGGTTCGAAATAATAATTCTTTTATGATTTTCACAAAAATCAATTACTAAATAGTGTCAAAATTGACATAAAATAGTTTTTAAAACAAATATTATATTAGTAATTGTTATTTTATTCCTAAAAATCTATGGATTGGACAAATGACATAGATAAGGTTATATATATTAATAATAAACAACTTGGGGTTCGTTTGGCTGCTTATAGTAAGTTTATTAACCTTATAGTATAAGAACACAAGAAGACATGGTAAAAGTAATCTTATTTAACTTAATGTTAAATCTAAATGATAAGGTTAAAATAGGATCCTAAACTTGTCTAAATTCTATTGGATGAGAGTATTTCGACCCATCCCCACCTTAGCTTCGAAATATATCAATTTGTAGATATTTAGAACCGAACTTGTCTTTATAATAAAATAATATTTTTAGTTTTCCCAAAGGTGCCCCTCTCCTCCCTTATAAAAGGGAACCTCTTCCCCTCTTACTTACACCACTTTGAGCTTTCAAGCTCGGCCAACCCCTGCCAATAACTCCTCTCCACTTCCCTAGAGACATCCTAGAGGTCCTGGTCCTCTTCAAGGACCAATTTTAGTGCCCTAAAAGAAGGTCTGAAAGAAACACTTCAAAGAAGAGGTAATGTCCTTACCGATTCTTTCATCTTTATTTCTTCTTCCACTTATTATTATTTAGTTGTTTCATTATGAAGTAATAACATCAGTATCACTCATATAATGATATGTTATTATATGTATGAAACAACCATATTTCACCATCAATCCATCCTACGGAAAAAGAAATCATCGCGCCTGCGTACGTACGGAATACCGTCTCCACGCCGTGGTGTAATCTATTTTCCACCACCACCTTACATGGATGGGTATAATTGTGTAAATAATGACTATATATGACTATTATAATGTGATTCTGATTCTGAAATAGTATAAACACACTCCAATACAATTCCACGATCATAGGAACGATATCATCACTCGTGCGTACGTACGGAATACCGTCTCCACAATGTGATGCGACTCGTTCTACATGATCTTCATTTCATAATGATTATATAAATGAATTGAATGAATTAATATGATATATATTACACTAATAAAATTCTGGAAATGAGGTATCTATAATCTAAATATATGAATAAGAATTTATTCGACAAAACACGCATAAGAACAAAAAGTTATAAACACCCGAATAACAAGTTGCAAGAAATATTACTACTAAGAAGCTATGAAAATGACCATATATGATATCATAAAAATAAGTATGATTCTGGAATAAGTCAATAACATTATTTAAATCATTATACAGAAGGTTCGGACACTTACGAAGCAAAACGGTCCTATGGTAAGGGAAATATCACAATCTCATTTTTATCTGAGATTGTTTATACATTGGTATTTACTGGGGTGTATTTTATCATCCACATCCATGTTTCCTCAATATGTAATATTATCTCCATCCACATACAATTGTTTAAATCCATTTTTAACCTTTGGTGAGTTTATAGTAAAAGATATGAAAGGAATCTTTTGTCGTTTTTCGTACGAGGTACTTTTTGACTTTTCCGACATAAGTACGAGAAGAATGTTTTTTTTAACTTATACGGAATGAATGGATTTTTAAAACATTATTTCCTAGAAGATTCCTTTACATGTTTTCAAGTTTATTTTTAATCAAATTGTTTTATTTTATAATTGTATGACATGTTAAGAAAGGAAAAGTATTTTTGAAGTAGAAAGGATATTTTCCTCAAGAATGGAGTTCAAGTGTTTTATCAAAATTTATTTTCCATCTAAGATAATAACGGGTTTTGTTTCTATCCCTATTATTACATGGATTTGATTATGTTGTGATGGAAATATTTTTATGAATTCCTTTATCTTATATGAATTGTTTTATGATGTCACTATGTTTAAGATTCCCATTTTTATTACATGGGTTATGTAATGATGTATGATTTATGATTTTGTGGCACACATAAGAATGGTATCATTATGAGATGGGTAGGACCTATATCTCCCTCCAATTCATTGGGTAAAGATTTTATATCTCATGAGATAGACATGGATGGAACGGTAGGTTATACCGGTTTAGTGAAACAGGACTGAAACGAGGGTGACTCGGTTCAGAAATGGACTTTCTCCACTAAGATAGTCTTGGTAGTGAGTCTTGACAAATAAGATATGATTCTCTATTATTATGTGTGTATGCCACAAAGTTTCATGTTTTAAGTTATGATTATTGTGATTACATTTCACTGCCATGATTTATCCCATGTTATGAAATTATGATCTATTTTGCAGGTTAATATTTCCAAAAGTTATGTGCTTATGTATATGATGTGATTGATATTTCTTTTGTTTACCCTTACTGGGCATTTGAGCTCACCCTTTTGTATGTTTTCTTTCCCCAGGTCAGGAAGAAGGTTATTATGTAAGATATGCCAAAAGGGACTATAGATATGATGAAATAAATGGGAGACAATGTAGACGCTTTATGAACCAGTTGTTTATGTTTCCCAGTTTCCAAAGACACTATACCTATATGGTCCTTTCGTGGTTTTTTTATATGTTGTAATAAGTATGCTTCAATTTTTAAGTATTAATAATGTATGTAAAGTATGGGATGTTATAATATTCCTTTATAGGAACCTTTTGAATGATTTCTACATGACACAACCTGAAGGGTTTGTGACTCTAAAGGATTCCAATAAGGTATGAATGTTATAGAAATCCATTTATGGATTAAAGTAAGCATCTAGGTAATGGAGCAATGATTTTGACGAATACATTAAATAACATGGTTTTATCAATAATTAATGTGGGCCTTGTGTCTACAAACAGTTTAGTGGGAGTATAATCATTTTCCTAATAGTATATGTTACTAACATATTACTTATTGGAAATGAGATATGAGTCTTACAGTCTACTAAGGAATGGTTGAATAAATGATTATCTATAAAGGACATGGGAGAGGACACATATATTCTTGGGATTAAGATCCATCGTGATATATTTGAGAGATGTCTGGGCCTAATTCAATGTATATACATTGATAAGATACTGAAGAGATTCATTATTGAACAATCCAAGATGGGATTGTTTCCAGTGTCCAATGGAATTCATCTTTCCAAGAAAATGTGTCCTCAAACACATGAGGAATGATAGATACTGGGAAGGACTCCATACACATCAGTGATTGGGTTAGTCATATATGACATGTTATGTATTAGGCTGGATGTTTCCTATGCATTGAGTGTGGTAGGTAGATATCAAGATGATCCAAGGGACCACCATTGGATGGAAGTCAAGACTATACTAAAGTATTTGAGGTGTACTAACGATATGTTCCTGGTTTATGGAGGATATCAGGAACTAGTCATCAGAGGATATGAAGATTCTAGTCTCCAGACAGATCAAGATGACATGAAGTTGAAAATGCGATACATCTTCACTTTGAATGGAGGTACAGTGAGCTGGATGATCTCAAAGATGAGCATGGTCATAGATTATACAACAGTGTTAGAGTATATAAAAACTTTTGAGGTAGCTAATTAAGCCATTTGGATGTGATTATTCATCCAGGAGATATATGTGATACCTATCTGTAAAGATCCCAACACACTGTACTGTGATAATACTACAACAGTGGCTCTCGCAAAAGAGCCAAGGACACATCAGCAGAAAAAGCACATATGTTAGAAGTAACTTATCTTGAGGGATTTTTCTCAGAGAAGTGAAGTTACAATGAGAAGAGTTTCAACAGAAGACAACATGGAGGACCCCTTGACTAAAGCCTTGACTTAGAAAAAATATTATCATCATTTGAGGTCTAGCAGACTTAAAGTCGTAGGTAGTTAGCTCTAGTCCAAGTGCGAGTTTGTAAGAGTTGGTGTCCTAGAACCAATGTGTTTTAATTTAATTACTTTTATATTTAATTTATTATTACATATTGTTCATTGTTCTACAAGACTATGATGTAATAATGTCCTAGAGTATTTTTTGTGTTGATAAGGTCATGGTAGTTCCCTAATATGATGAGAACCATGAAATTCGTTAAAAATATTTTAAATATAGTTCTATGGTTGGATGATATACTATGATGGGACACATAGAATGAAGAAAGTCTGTTGAGAGTACTCATAAGTAGATGAGGCATCCTCTCAAGATGTTCTCACTCTGTAATCATCAAGATAGGAAATTATGAGAACTGACCCGCTAGTAGGAATTCTTCAGGTTTTAGTGTCATCAGATATTTCTATCTGCGAGTGTGTGTAATGATCCTTAGAATTTAAGATTATCATTAATACATTTCACGATTCATGCACTTTGATTTAATGATGATAACCATCAAGCAGACAGTTGGTGGGAAGTAGGGTACGTTGGGGTGTGTCACGAGTGGCATGTTATTAATGGATAAGTCTAGGAAGGATCTATCCCTTCCATTTATAGAAGATAATATCTCATCCCTTTTATTGAAATTGAACCATCGTGTAGAATTCCCTATCCATGGTGTAATGATTAGTTTATTTCAGGTAGTCAAAGAACGATGTATCAAGCATAAAATTTGATGACAAAATCATGAATCCTTATTGATGAGATATTGCGACAATGGGATTATATTTCATAGTGAGCATTCATATGTGGATGTCAATGTTCCGAAATTATGTTCTTTCTCTTTGGTGCCTTGACCCGTTTCAAGACATTACTCTTGGACTGTAGGCAACCCATACTAATGACAATGAGAAAGAATCCTAGAGGGTCACACTCTAAGTGTTTATAGTGGTCTCAGTTAAATTATATTTGAATTTAATTAATTAAATAAATATTATTATCAAGACCGTGGAATAATTTTATTCAAGTTAAAATGATCTCATATATTAAATAAAATCTATTTATTTTTTTATTAAAAATTTAATAAATATTCATTTATTATATTGTAAATAAAATATTTATTTATGCCAATAAATTGATTATTTATTTATTCGGGTGTTCAATAAATGGATGTGGAGTTCGAGCGGACCAAGGTTAGTCTGGTAGTAAAATAATTATTTTCAAGATGTTAAATAATTATTTAACCAGTTGTAACAAATGAAAATAACAGTGCTATTATTTTGAGTCGAAAAATTTTATTTTTTTCTATTTTTCATAAGTTGGCGCACAATAAATAATGATGTCATATTATTGTAAAAATCAGGGGTTTTCTCTAAGCTCATGAATGTATTTAATTGTTTCTATGAAATTAAATATTGTGACTGAAATTCCATGTATATAAATAGGAAAGTACATATATTGTTCCATATAACACAACACACACCTGGTGAATTGAGAATTGTTGAGGCAAACAATTTCTCTCTTTAATCATGTTCTCTCCCTTATCAAGAAGGAGAGGCATTCTTAAAGGCTGAAGAACAAGTGATCCAAAATGACAGTCACAAGACACTAGCTTTGCCGTGCTAGAACCCAAAGAATGAGTGGGGTCGATCGGAGGCCATCAGAGCATGTGTGGATTACCATTAGATGGACGCTGGTTTGGATCCTTATAAGCGCAATGAGATAATCCGAAAGGGTCATTCCGGATGATCAATATCATTAACGAAGAAAAATACCAATGATCCATTTATTTTTTTATGAAATTAATTAAATTAATAATAAACATGACGTGCAAGATCCCCTCTAAAGGTTTCAGGCCTCTTTCTTCTTTATCTAAATCTTTGATTTTATTCCATGGAGACTGGCATTCATTATCTTATTGATCTCATAAAAAAAATTGATCATGGTAAAAATCAATTCTAGTTGTCATCCCAACCATGATTCAACTACACCCAGAACCTTAATGTGGTATCAGAGTGAGGTTACATCATAGTTTATAATTATTTAAATATTTTACTGATGGCTTACCCATTTAAGAATCTATTTTGATCCAATTCAAGTTAGTCATTCTGAAAATCTGAATCCCGAGATCTCTTCCTCCTCTTTCATTTCTCGTTCACCTTACAGAAATGATATTTTATTTTAATTTTGATTAAAATAAAAAAGTGGATCTCATCTAGATGTGCCAAAGTATTTTAGATGTACCACACTTGAACACACAACATGTATTCAGTAGTACACTCCATGCAGTAAATATTTAATGCATTATACTAGTCCTCCAATCCAAGTGATGTGTTGGAGTCTTTATAAGTCTAAAATGACACCATGTGTTAACCAGGAATAGGTGGAATGTGGTTTCAGATTAAACGCTGTGTGGCCCAATAGACACAACGTGTAGTCCCTTCAGGTTAGGGTTGGACCGTGTACCCCAAACATGGCTTGCCCAACTGGAGACCATGTAATGAGGAACTACATGGCATGTGGCCCACTGAACATGTCGTGTACTCCAAATACTTCTAAAGTACACTCTCACACCATTTCCTAGGGCGTGTACTTCAGATAGATGGTGAAAAATAGAACTTTCCATGTAGTTGGAACTACACATCATGTACTCATTCAAATAACACAGATTTATAAAAACGTATTATTATATTATACAAAACCTTGATACCTATACCATTGTGCAGGTGTAAAGATGAGGCACACCACATCATAGGTGTTATATATATATATATATATATATATATGTTTTTAATTTAACATTTGCGTGATGTTAATTTCTTCTAATTCGGTAGTTATGACTAGGAATTCACCAGATTTCCTCCAAGGTACAAGTTAGGTAAAAAGAAAATTTTAAATGAATTTATTTGTTTAAAATTATGAAGAATGAGAATATTAATTAAATTCAGAAAAGGTTTTATGATAAAAGGACTGATTAATTAAAGATGATAATTAATTTATTCGAGCGTGATTTATCTTAAACAAGAATGATTAAAGAATTGATTTCTTGTTTTATTTATATGTAAATATAGTTGCATGTATATATGATAATTATCTAGACCAAGACCTTTTTATGTCTATGGTTTAATTTTATTTATTTATTTGAATTAAATTTGTTCGCCTGTGAGCCATCTCCACATTAATATACAGGGCCTTTGTGCCCAAGATTTCTTTTATGTAAAACCCCTTTTTTCCCATCACCTAAATATGAGTTATAAGAAGGGAATATGTAATAGATGGAACTCTCAAGCTAGTGGAGGAGGTTCAAGATGAAGGTGAGATGAAACCAATCCCAGGAGATATAGAGGTGGATAGGTGGATGCTGTAAACACGAACAGAAAAGGTTTAAGGTGTTTCTCCCCTATGATATGGTTAGTTTATCAACCACTAGATAAACTAAGCAACAGAAAATCTAATGATCATGCCATTTACATTATTTTTTTCTGTCATTTTCGTGGTTTATCATTATGGATGTATTGTTATGATCACATAATTAATGAATTAAACAAGCATGAAAGATGGAAGAAAAATAAACCAGACTAAGGTGTAAATATTATCATGACATGGATAATCACTAAATAAGTTGCACTTAATATTAACATGCATGAGATAATAAGAAATTCACGCATAAGAGATTAAAATCCCTTAAGTAAAATTTTAAGTCAGACCAAGCCTTATGTTACTTGATTAATAGAAAAACTCAATAAAACTAGGTGTTTGACCAACCCTTGTTGGGACACTTACTTTTATATAGGAATCACATATGAAAGGTTTCGGGTTGACTTAATGATATTACATCAAGAGGAGTAGCCCTTTATAGACTTGCTATAATATTGGAGGAAATATTTGAGGAAATCCAAAGTAATGATTTCAAGATTTGGGAGTCCACTCATTAGATCAAGGAACTACAATCCCACAGTTGGCAAAGACCTACCTACCTAAACTCCATCTAATAGCATCACCAAACTTTTTTGGGGTTATGCGAAGTGGAATATGGATTCTCTACACTAGAATATCATAGCAATTGGACATTCTGAGTTCAAATGTGAGGGCTGTTAGGACATGCTAAAATAATGGGAGACTTAACAAAATATATTCTTTCTTATAAAATTTCATCAATAAAGTACAAATGATCTTCTATTTTAATTGTAGAATAAAAATAACATGCTCGTCAACCACATTATCACTACAACCAATTATGGATAAAGAAAACATCATCCCTAGCAGTAACTTGTAGGAATGGTTTAAAAACCTTCGGGATATCCTACACCATGAACAAAAGTCTTATGTGATGGAGTCAGCATCACCTGATCCAACTTCCAAGGACGTGAGTGATGTGGATTTCCTAGTATATGAGAAACATATGAATGATGTGATCAATGTTCAATGTTTGATGTTATCATCAATGTCCCGTGAGAACCTAATGTATCATGAAAACATGGATTCTTATCACATGCTCGAGAACCTCTGTATTCTTTAGGTGGAAAAAGAAAGGTAGGAAAGGTTTGAGATATCTAAGGTACTCTTTTAAAGTAATCTTAGAGAAGGTTCCCCAGCTGGGCCTCTTGTAGTTAAGATAATTGGATACATTTAGCGAATGGAGGTTCTAGGGTTTAAAATCCCCAAAGGGCTAGGCACTAATCACATTCTCCCATCAATCCCCCACAGATTCTCTAACATTGTTGTCAATTTCAATATGAACAACATTGAGAAGTCTCTATCTGATCTTCTTATCCTCATTCTCCATGTGTACAAAGATATGAAGCAGGAAATGTATTATGTCATTATGGTGAATAAGAGGATAGGGAAGGAGAAGATATTTAATCCCAATGCTATTTAATGACCTTCAAATAAAGGTAAGATCAAAGGGGAGACAAGGGAATAGAAGACTATTTATTTCTTATGTGGAAAGAAGGGCCACTGGAAGAAGAACTGCACCCAGCCTAAGAATAAAGGGGAAGCATCGTGTGCGTTTGTTATCAAATGAAATCTATATGTTTCTACAAATTAGTTATAAGATACAGCTTGTGGGGCTCAAATATGTATCCAAATACATAAATGAAGTAGATTAATGATGATTTATCTAGGGGAGGTAGATCTATGAGCATCCAATAGATCCATACTTACTGTTGTAGCTGTTGTGGACTACCACCTCACATTTCCAACTAGTATGATCAAGATGTTAAAGGGTTGTTTTTATGTGCCTTAGGTAACCAAAAACTTAATTTATGTATCCAGTCTAAATATAGATGTATTTTTTTCATGTTTGGAAATGATTCTTTCTTCTTTTATAAAGATAGAATTTTTTTTGATAGTGCATGTTTCTACAACGGTATTTATTTGTTGGATTACACAAACCAAAAAATGGAAATTGATGACAATGATACATCGCATGACTCATACCACACCCAACTTTGACATCACCAGCTAGGTCATGTAAATGAGAAACTCTTGAAAAAGTTACATCAAGATGGATATTTAGATTCTTTTGAACTAAACCCACTTGGTGTATGTCATGCATGTTTACAAGGAAAAATGATGAAATCCCTATTTGATGGGAATGGTGAAAGGGACAATGAGCCCTTGAATTGGTTCGTACCGATGTGTGTGGACCATTTCCAGTTGAAGGAAGGGATGAGAACTCATACTTTATAAAATTTACTGATGATTCTAGTTGTTATGGATATATCAACATAATGAGGTATCAGTTAGATTCCTTCGATATGTTCAAGGAATACAAGAATGAAGTTGAGAAATAGATTTGTAAAAAGATTATGAAACTCCTCTAGGACGTCAATGATTACTTACGAGAGTTTTGGATTCTTTCCCAACTCACTCTTCCTTACACACCATAATGAAATGGTGTAAGTGAAAGGAGGAAATGAACCTTTTTAGGCATAGTGAGATCAATGATGAGTTAAGAAATTATTTTGTTATCCTTTTGGGGGTATGCGTTACAAAGAGTGGCACAAATACTAAACCAAGTACTAACTAAATTGATAAATGTAATTCTATATGAGTTCTAGAAGGGAAGAAAAGCTTTGGTATCAAATATACATGTGTGGGGTAGCGAAGCGTTTATTAAGGCCTCGTCAGGTAGAAAAATCACACCCAAGGCACAAAGTGCACCTTTATAGGATACCCCAAGGAAGAAAGAGGATATTACCTTTACAACCCCTTAGACAAAAAAGTTATAGTGTCAAGAGATTCCATATTCCATGAGAGGGATAAAATCTCCAAAATAAATAGTGGGATCAAGATAGACTTCAATGAAGTCGAGACTCAAGATACACAAGATTTGGTATAGAAATAGATTCCACAAAGCCCCTTGGAAGAAGAATCTATTCCAAAGACATACGTTTTTCATAGGGGTAAAATAGAGGTTAGAGAACTAGAATAGTATGGTTTTTAGTTACTAAGGATGGTGACTAATTATTAGTTGATAATAATGATCCTCTAACCTACAAAGAAGCAGTAAGTGGAATAGAAATTTCCAAGTGGCAAGAATACATGAATTCTAAAATGGACTCCATATACCAAAACCAGGTCTGGATTTTGGTAGATCCTCTAGTTGATGTAAAGCATGTTGGTTGAAAATGGGTATTCAATAAGAAACTGGACATGGAAGGATAAGTCAGTACCTATAAGGAATGACATGTTGCAAAAGGGTTTAAATAGCATCAGGGAATTGACTATGTTGAAGCCTTCCCACTAGTTTGAATGCTGAAATCCATCAGAATTCTACTTTCCATAGTGCCTTACCCTGACTATGAGATTTGAAAAATGGACATCAAAACAACATTCCTTAATGGGAACCTTTAAGAAAATGTCTACATGACACAAACTAAAGAGTTTGAGACTCTAAAGGATTCCAATAAGGTATTCAAGTTGTAGAAATCCATTTATGGATTAAAGAAAGCATATAGTTCATGGAACATTAGTTTTTGTGAAGCCATAAAATAATATGGTTTTATTGAGAATGGATATGAGCCTTGTGTCTACAAATGGTTTAGTGGGAGTGAAACCATTTTCCTAATAGTATATATTGATGACGTATTACTTATTGGAAACGAGACACCAGTCATACAGTCACTTAATCCGTGGTTGAATCAATGATTCTTCATGAAATAATTGGTCAAGGTAGAATATATTCTTGGGATCAAGATCCATTGTGATATATCCAAGAGATTTTTGGGCCAAAGACAATGTACATAAATGGATAAGATACTGAAGAGATTCAGTATGGAAAAATCCAAGAGGGGATTGTTTCCAGCATCATGTGGAATTCATCTTTCTAAGAAAATGTTTCCGCAGACACATGTGGAAAGAAAGATAATGGTAAGGACTCCATACACATCAGTGATTGGTTTAGTCATGTATGCCATGTTATGTACTAGGCTGGATGTTGCTTACAAATTGAGTCTGGTAGGCAGATATCAAGCTGACCCAGGTGACTGCAATTGGATGGTATTTAAGACAATCCCAATGTATTTGAGGCATACTAAGTATGTGTTCCCAGTTTGTGGAGAATATGACGAACTATTCATTAGTGGATATGCATATGCTAGTTTACAGACTGATCAAGATGGCATGAAGTTGAAAATGGGATACATATTCACATTGAATGGAGGTGTAGTGAGCATGAAGAGCTCAAAGAAGTGTGTGGTCATAGATTATACAGTAGAGTTAGAGTATATTGCAGCTTCTGAGGTAGTTAAAGAAGATGTTTGGATGTGAAGATTCTACCATGAGCTTGATGTGATACCTAGCAATAAAGATCCCATCACATTGTACTGTGATAATACTACCCTGGTGGCTCTCGCAGAAGAGACAAGGTCACATCAGTGGACCAAGCACATAATTCAGAAGTATAATCTCTTGAGGGATTTTTCACATAGAGGTGAAGTTCCAGTGAGTAGTATTTACATGGAAGACAATGTGGTGGAACCCTTGACTAAAACCTTGACTCATCAGAAAAATGAACATAATGTGAGATACAGTGGACTGAAATTTAAAGGCAGTTGGCTCTAGTCATAGTGGGAGTTTGTAAGAGTTGGTTTCCAAGAACCAAATATTTTTACTTCAATTACATGGATATTTAATGTATTATTACATATTTTTCATTATTCTACATGACTATGATGTAATAATGTCCTATAGTATTTGTTGTATTGATACGATCATGGTAATTCCCTGTTATGATGTGAACCTTCAAATGATATATAGATATTCTTATGTATTTCTTTAGTTGGGTGACAGACTATGATGGGACACAAAGCATGCAGACTGTCAGGTGCAAGTACTTATAAGAATATGAGACTTCCTCTCATGAAGTTCACACTTGGTAATCACCAAGATAGGAGATTATGAGAACATACCCAAAATTATGAATTCCACATGTTTTAGTGTCATCAAATATTTCTATCTACGAGTGTGTGTAATGATCATTATACTTTAAGATTATCATTAATATGTGTCAGGACTCGTGAACTTTGATTTATTGATGAAACTCATCATCCAGGTAGTTGGATGGATGTATGTTACATTGGGTGTGTCATTAGTGGCATGTTATTAATGGATAATTTGAGGAAGTATTTTTCCCTTCCATTTATAGAATTTGATATTTCGACCCTTTTATTGAAATAGAATCATCATGTGAAATTCCATATCCTTGGTGTAATGATGAGTTTATTTCAGGTAGTCAAAGAACAACTTATGAAGCATAAATGTTAATGACACAATCATGAATCCTTCTTGATAAGATATTGAGACAAAGGTATTATATTACATAGTGAGCGTTCGTATGTGGATGTCATTGTTGTGAATTTACGTTCTTTATCTTGGATCCCTTGACTAGTTTCTAGACAGTACACTTGGAATTTAGGCATGCCTGCCTAATGACAATGAGAAAGAATCCTAGAGGGCCACACACTAAGTGTTTTTTGTGGTCTCAGTTAAATTCTATTTGAATGTAATTAATTAATTAAATATTATTCTAAAGACCATGGAATAACTTTATTCAAGTTAAAATGATTTCATAAATTAAATAAAATATATTTATTTATTTTATTAAACATTTAATAAATATTTTTTTATTTGTTTGTAAATAAAATATTTATTTAAGAGAATAAATTATTTATTTATTTATTTTGGTATTCAATAAATGGAAGCAGAGTTTGAGTGGACCAAGGTCAGTTTGATAGTAAAATAATTATTTGCAAGATGGTAAATAATTCATTAACTAGTTGAAAAAAATAAAAATAATGTTGCTATTGTTTTGTGATACAAAATTTTATTTATTCTAATTTTTGAAAGTTGGCACACCATAAATAATGACGAGATATTATTTATAAATACATGAGTTTTCTCTATATTCAAGAATGTATTTAATTTTTTCTATGATATCAAATATTGTAACAGAAATTCCTTGTATATAAATAAGGAAGTACGCCTATTGTTCCATATAACACACCACATGCCTGGTGAATTGAGAATTATTGATCCAAATAATTTCTCTCTCGAATCCTCTTCTCTCCCCTCTCAAGAATGAGAGACGTTCTTCACGTCTGAATAAATATCAATCAAGAATGACCGACAAAAGACACTCACTTTTCAGCTCTAGTACCCGAATAATGAGTAGTGTCGATCAAAGGCCATCGAAGAACATGTTGATCACCACAAGAGGGATTATAGTCTGGATCTTTACAAGCACATAGAGATAATCCAGAAGGGTCATTCTGGATGATCAACATCATCAAAGAAGAAAAATACCAATGATCCAGGTATTATATTTCATTATAAAATTAATTAAATTAATTATAAAAATTATGTGAAAGATCCTTTCTAAAGGGTTTGGGCCACTTTCTTCTTTATCTAAATCTTTGATTATATTCTGTGGATACTGGCGTTCATCGTTTTATTGATCCTGAAATAATCATTGATCATGGTAAATATAATTGTTGGGTGTCATCCCAACCACACTTCTGTTGCACCCAGAACCTTCAGTAAACCCATTCCAATGTCTATGAATATACTATCCCACTTCCAATCTAGAACCTCTCGAGGTTGAGATAATCCCTTGGGACCTATTTTTCATCCTTAAATTTCAAACAAGTGAGTGATCGTGGAAAAAAATCTAAAACAAAAATATTCATTAATGGAAACCAAAAATATTTTCATAGGTCATGTTACATCATTTAAACACATGAGTGTAACACAAAATGGGGTGTATAAATCTCCCACATCACATCATCTCTCAATTCTAATGTTACCATCACCCACCTTCTAAAAATGATGACATACTCCCCACCTACTTAATATCTATTTCGAGAAAATCTAGTGATTATCTGAGTATGTAAAGTCTCATAGTATATATCTCCATACTAATCATTCGAAAAATGTTTTAAAATTTGTGGGTTAATAACCATCAAATAAATATATAAATCCCCATAATTTTCTACCAATGAAAAATGGAATGAGGATAACTACTCAGATGTTTCAGCCAAAAACTGGGAACATGATCCATTGTTGAGATGGTATGCCACTGATTTCTACTTTATAGGAGTATTGAAAATCTCAAATTAATATTCCTAATGCATCTATATCCATCACCTCTATCTCAAGTTATGATCATTTTGACGGAATATTTACTTGATAATCTTGTGGACAGAGCATATGATAAACCGCTCTCCCATCAATTAGTGTCACCACATCATTAGTGTGAAGAATACAACTACTAACTCATGATCATGGGTAACATAGTTCTATTCATGAGTTCTTTACTAACATGAACCATAGACATCACCGCCTACCTCTGCATCATAACACAACCAATCACAGTCCCTGATGCATCATAGAACAATATATACTTGACACCCTCATCAGATAATCTCAAGATGGGATCACTCGTCATACTATGGATCAACTTATAAAATAAATACATGAAAATTTCCATCAAAATAAAAGTATTTTACTTTTATGTAAAATATGTGATGGGTGCTTCCGCTATAGAGATTTTTTTTCAATCCTTCGATTGTACTAGGTCAACCCATGGAAACTCCACACCTCAGTAACACTCTTTGGTGACTCCCTATCTAGCACTACCTCAATCAGAACTAGGTCCACTGCCACTAATGACATTCATATGATGTGTCCCAATAAGTGGGATTCTCGAATAAAAAACTAACACTTTGAGATTTTAGAAAATTTGGTTGTCTTTGAGTGAGTCCCAGACCATCCTCATGTGTCTAACGTGCACCTCCTCAGACATTTAGTACACGGGGATATCATCAATGAAGACCACCACAAAAACATCTAATACAGACTGAATGATCCTGTTTATAATCCCATGTAAACTATAGGTTATCTCTTCACACTAATGTGAATCACCACATACTCAAAGTGACAATAGTGACATCTGAATATCGTCTTCAAAATATCATTTTCTCATACTCACAACTAGTGATATGAGAACTAAGGCCAATCTTTGAGAACCACCACACCCCTCTTATTTTATTTAATAGTTCATCAGTCCCAATATTGGATAATTATTCTTCAATTTCACATAGTTCAAGCACTATTATGTTACACCTTACCTCAATCTCCCATCCCCATTCTTGGAAAACAAAAATAGGGCTTCATAAGGGGAAACACTAGGTCTCACAAATTTTGTACCATGTAATTCCTATAATTTTCCATCAGATCATAAAGATCTATGGGATACACTACTGATAGAGGTACTAAACCAACGATTCACCTCATATCGGTGTCATTAACCATTTGGGTAGACCTACAGTCTCAACTAGAATCTCTATGTCCTAAACCCGATAAGTGGAAGGAATGAATAAAAACTGTGTTTATCAATTATGTAGATAAGGTATAAATGACACAAATTATTTTGGGCATGTATTATCTCAACAATACTCTAAAAATCTTATTAATTTTGATGAAAATAAATACCCTTGTTTTTTTCTAATGAAATAACATTAAGTATTTTTTAGTATTATATTTATTGAGACATTTATCTTGTTTATGAGTTAAAATATATGATTAAGTATTTTGGATGTGTTTTCATTTATTAGGTAAACATTGTTCATACCCTATAATTTATTTATATTGTATCGTTTGGAAACATTAATTTATCAATGAAATGTATGAATAATATACCATACATTGTTGGTAATGCATGGATCACCAAACTTATGATTGGAAGAAACCCTACATTTAAAGGAATAAAATATGTTTGACAAACACATCATTTATAAACAACCATACTTTTTTAAACTACCATACATTAGTAACTATTATTTTAGGTTTTTTCATTTCACGATGTTACCCTACGTTTAACTGGTTAATGACTATTCTTTAAATTAAAGATAATATACATGTTTTTTATAATAGTATCGATGGAAGTAAATATCATTTCCAATATTCATTAAGACTGATTAAACGGATCATATTTATCATATTTAATCTATATTATTTATAAGTTAAGTTATTACTCTCTTGAATGGTTTAAATTGGAATCATCAAGATTTATCAGGAGATATTTTTAGATTTGTTCAACTAAAAGAAAGTGATGTTTCTCTTGTAAAATATAAAGTTTATTTTACTTTTTGATATGGTGGGACATATTACCCTATTAATAGTTAATAGAATAAGACAAAGTATCTAAATTCTCAATTATTCTAGAGAAGCTACACTTTGGAGACATAAATTTTTGAATATGGTTTTGTGTAAAATTGTACATTACATGTCACTACTACTATTTGTTTATTTATATCTATATTAAAGATCATATTCAACTATGATATATTTTATGCTATTAATTATTTAAGACATTCATCTTTAAAGAATAAGATACATTTTCATTCCTTTGTAATAGAATCTGTAAAAACGGATTTGTTCATTCAATCAAATCAATCTCAATCGATTCATTGGTGTTCAACTACTCCAACTAAGACTTTGGTGGAGTATAAACTTATTGAACTAATATGTGCATTTACAATTCCATATAATAGAACAATAAGGAACAATAAATTTAATATTTTATGGTTGAAAAATACTTGTGCTTAGTTGTTATGGTTCTGTGATAAGAGGACCTATATAGTGAAAATAACCAAGATCTTTTAGAGATAGTTGGTGGAGTTTACTAGGAGATATTAGTGCGCCAAACCACTATAAAAATTATTTTTGTCATTTTTCTCTATTTATCTACTACTAAAACTACTTATAAAAGAACACAATACATATCATAATAAATGAAAAAGATTTCAAAAGTAAAAATCTGACTAAGATTATAAAAAAAATCACAATTCACCCCCTCTTGTGTATATTTGTATTATTCCGACCTAAAAATTGGCATCAGAGGAGTGATTTTTAATGAATGAAGATAATATATAAAAATATAAAAGTATAGGGTCCATAAATATATAAATGTCAATGAAATATATAAAAGATAGCATGTCAATGGCTTTGACTCTTTCCCTTTTTGATGATAATTATAGATTCTAGAAATATCACATGATTATCCATTTAAAAAATCATAGACTCAAATTATAAATGATGATTATCATTGGATGTAATCCTTGAAAACCCATCACTATTGGATGCTACAAAAGAAGTTGATAATGATAACAGTTCAAGGTAAATGAAAACTATTATATGTGGACTTGGTTTAAATGAATTCAATCGAGCATTTCAATGTTCTAGTACCTATGTAATGTGGAAAAATATTATTATTTCATATTAAGGAACTAAAAATGTCATAAAATTAAGGAAAACTACTACAAACCTAAAAATTGATACTTCCAAAATATAAAATGGTACCTGAATCACCCATAAGAAAGTGAGATTGATAGAGATATACAATGGTATTTCCGCCTTCATAGCATTGATTTCACAATTAGATTAGTAATTGAATTTACTCAATGTTATACCTTCTAAATGGAATGTAATAACTTATACTCTCAAAAAACCATCATGATTCAAAGATTTGAAAATGAAATAATTAATTGGATCCCTGATATGTAAGAAGTAGAGACGAAAGAAAATGATAAAGATCCTAAAATGATAAAACAATAAATTAAAACACCTAATGTCACTACATATAAGATTGAAAAAATATATAAGAAGATTAAAATGATTAAGGGTGTTCATATTTAGAAATTGAGTTGACTCATGTAGCCATAAAATTCATCAAATTTAATAATAATAAATTAGGCTTAAATATAACATTTAAAAAGGTTTAATGTGGATCTATATAAGATAGATGATATGAATATAAAAATATAGGAAATATCAAAACTTATTTCCAATAGTTAAAGGAATAAATGAGAAATATATATAATAATGAAAAGAAAATAAAAATGATAATTGATTATGAGAGGAAAGGTAATAAAGTTAATAAGGACACTTGGAGTGGATATAAAGACTCTAAAAACTCTTTTAAATATAACTCATAAAATATCAATGAAATATGAAAAAATATATTCATTATGGATATGGAATAAGATGAGGCACAATCCTATTATTCTTCTACTTATGATTCTGAAATTAATTCTAACAAAAAATAGCCTGTTAGTGATCCATTATTGAAGAAAGATATGAATGTTTTAAAAAAAGCATAAGTCACTAATGAATATTCATAATGATATTTTATGTTAGAAAGATTATATTTTAAATCAAAATCAAGAATTAAAATAAATGTTTAATAAATCTAGAGAAAATTATACTCAAAAAGAAAATAGAAAAAATAATTACAAGATGAATTTGAGTCATTAAAAAGTGTTTCACACATAACAACTAAATGAGAAAAAATTATCTTTGATAATTATAAAAATTTAATCAAAAATTAAATATATAAAATAGGAAGAAAAGGTGAAAAATCAAAATTATATAAGAATTATTTTTTACCTAGTTCTAAGAATAATAACATATCAAGTTTACTTTTTTATAACCGAATAAGGGAAATTACAATAATGAATTCTCTTTAATAAATCCACGACAAAATGGAATTAAAAAGGATTTCATTTCTGGAAATATTTTAGAAGCTTGTACTAAAAAATATGGAAAAATAAGAAAGATCTATTTACCTAGATCGTTTCTTTCTGAAAAAATTAGACCCAATAAAATATGGATTTGAAAAAAAATATTCTTTAAATTCATTATTTGAAAATGGTCATAGGAACAAAAAATTTGTATGGTATATGAAAAATTCCTTCTCAAGGAACATGAGTGGAGAATATTCCAATTTTATTACACTAGAAAAATTGGATGGATGATTAGTTACATTTGGAGAAAAATCTAAAGGGATGATAGTTTGATTTGGATCAGTTGGAGTTCTAAAATTAATTTTTATCAACAATGTTCTATAAGATCAAAGGTTGAAATATAATATGATAAGCATATCCTAATTCTATGATGATGAATTTTATATTGATTTATTTATAAAAATATGATGTGTTTTTAATTATATATTACTTAAATTTAGGGAACCCGTAATTGAAAATAGTTAAATCATAGATCATAATTCCTTACGTAAAAAAGATAATTTTTTAACTATTGTGTCAAATGAATCTTAGATCTATAATATTATACTTAGACATTGAAAAGTATTTAGATTATATAAATGTTATAAGAAATAGTTTGGGTCTAATTTTTTTATAAATAAATGTGATAAATATATATTATGTTATCCATTTCAAATTGGAAATAACCACAATTCATCCTTCAAATCAATTAATAAATTTGAGACATCCAAACCACATGAAATTATGCACATTTATTTTTTGGACTAGAAAGAGTAGTAATATTGGATTTAAAATCATATGTTTATGTTTTAGTTACTGAAATTTGAAAATTTACATGGTTATATTTTCAATACCATAAATGTGAAGTTTTCTCTATTTTTGAAATATTTAGTAAACTTTCTCATAATGATAATGATTTTAATATAATATCTTTAATAAGGTATCATGGTGGAGAATTTGATAATTAAGAATTTAATTCATTGTTATCAACCTTTATTATTGAATAAAGATTCAAATAACTAATAACAAATCAAAAAATTGATTTGTAGAAAGGTTAAATAAAAATATTAATGAAACGGAATGGACTATGTTAAATTAATATTGTCTTCCTACATATTTTTTTTCATGTAAGATGTAAGCATAGATTGTGACACAATGAATAGAGTTTAAATTAGAACCCTTATTAAAAATAAACCCGATTAACTATGGAATAACAGTATACCTAAATCCATGTAATTTAATTTATTTTACTGAAAAATGTATGTCAATAATACAAATCAAAATCTTGGTAATTTTTTTCTAAAAGATGACGACAGAATTTTTATAGGATATTCAGCTACATATAAATCCTATAGAGTGAATAATTCAAATTCAAGAATTTTTAAAGAATTATCTCATGTTAAATTTTATTAAATTAATCATATTGATAAAGGGAAATATAAAAAAAATGTAATTGTTTACTCTATAGATTACAAGAGACTTAAAACACCTGGAAATTATGTGAAATTAAAATAAATGAAATTCAGTCCAGTTCAGAAGAACATGAAACTGATGAAAAATTCAGTTTGTTACCAAGTAAACCTATAACCATAATGGATCACCATTTAGAAACTATTATAGGTGATCTAGATACTGGAATATGAACTAGAATAAATTTATGAAACCTAGTTTAACATTAGGACTCTCTATCTCAATTAGTACATAAGACTATAGAATAAGAATTAGAAGATAAAATTTCACTAATGTCTATTAAAGAACATAAAAAATTTAGTAGGAACAACGTTTAGAAATTGGTATATAGAGAATATAATTATCTTATAATGTGAACAAAAAGGGTTTTTAGAAATAAACAACTTGACCAAGGAATATTTACAATAAATAAAGATAGATTAAAATATAATGGATATAATCAAGACGATGGAATAGATTATGATTAGACCTTTTCACATATTTCTATATTTGAATCTATTAGAATCCTTATTACCTATATATCTCATATAAATTTCATATTATATAAAATGGTTATAGAATTGGATTTTCTAAATAGAGATTTAGTGTAGGATGTTTATGTTGAACTACCACGTGGGTTTGAGAATCCTCATCTTCCAAATTCTATTTTTGAACTTACTAAATATAATTGTGACCTTAAATAAGAACAAAGAGCATGGTATGAATGATTACGCAGAATTTTATTAGAAATTGGACTTCTCATAAAGTCATCATATCCTACTATTTTTATGAAAATAGTTTGTTCTAATTTACTATTATTAGAAATTTATGTATATTATGTTATTTTTTGTTAAACAAATAAAAATATTTGTATTTATTTTTCTAATATTATGCACAAATAATATGAATTGAGTATTATGGGAGAATTAAATTTATTTATTGGATTTAAAGTCTATTAAAATGAATATGAAAATGTTTTAAATCAATGTAAATACGTCATTGATTTATTGATAATGTTTGGAATTGAAAAAATAAAGGATTATACAACTCCCATGTGTAAAAATATAGAACTTGATTTGGATAAATCTATAAAACTATTTGAAAACATGTTATACAAAGGTATGATTAGTAGTTTATTATATCTTATAACTAGTGGAGCAGACATAATGTTTTCTATCTATTTATGTGCTAGATTTCAATGACACCCAAAAGAATCCTTTCTTCTACTGTTATAATATTTTTTACATATTTAAAAGGATATATTTTTTAAACTCTATTTTATCCAAAAAAATATGATTTTAATTTAATTTCATTTTTAGATGCTAATTTGTGAGGTTGTAGATTTGATTGAATATGTACATCAGGAATGAGTTACTTTTTAGGAAAATCCTAGGTATCATTGTCATGTAAGAAACAACATTATGTTTATTGGTCTGCATCTATTAAAGAATATGTGTCCTCTAATTGTTTCTATTAAAAAGTGATGTGGGTGAGGCACACTTAGTAGAATATGGACTTAAATTCAATAGTACTTCTTTTTTGGATGATAATACTAGTGTAATTATAATTTAAAAAATATCTTATAATTCACTCAAGAGCCATGAATATTGATAGAAGACATCATTTTATAATAGATCACATTCAGAAAAATGATATATCTTTAGAATATGTAAATATTTAATATCAACTTGGTCCCATTTTTACTAAATAACTTCCCACAGATAGTTTTTATTTTACAAAGGGGGAGTTAGGAATATATAATTTTAAATAATTTATTGTTAATTTGAATCTTTAAATTTATATTAAGTATTTTAATTGTTTTTATTCAGTTATTATTCATTTATGTATTTAATTTTTGAAATAAAATTTTATTTCAAAAGAGTGTATTTTCAGAAATTAAATATTGGTCACACTAAGAATTTGTCTCGAGAAACCAAAACCTTTGTCACCCAAAATCGTAAAAACACACTTTCACTCCTATCCTCTGTATTTGAATCATTTTGACTTCTAGATCTCCGGTACTTACCTCCATGCTAATGAATAAAAACCTCCATCCTTCAGATTGACAACATTGTCAATGAATAATGGTATAAATGAGTGAGAACTGAGTGGATTGGAGAATCAACAGATCACCTACAAAAAATAATTTATAGAATGGTTTTATATTTTGAAAATCTATTACAAAAAATATTCTTTTGAAAAAATATATATTCTTTCAATGTTTAGAATTGATTTTTAATGAAGAAAATATACCACTGGTATTTGAGATAGATGTAATGAAGTTCTACCGAAATTTTCATTTTAACATTGGTGACATAGAGGATGTTAACATTTAAATGGTAAGTCTTTTGGATTTATCTATATCTTCTATAAAAACTAAAAATATTTTTTATTATTCCCATAAAAGTATTTTTCATTTCTATATTTGATCCATTGGAAATCAAGAACATGAATATAATGATATTATTTATTTTCTTTTCTGCTCAACCCTAATTTAAATAATGTTTATAAAGAAATTTGAGGTTGACTAGAAGGTGCTGTTCAAATTTACATAGTCAGTAATAATTACAAGAATTTTTGTGTTAGAAAAGAATATTTATCCTAATATGTATGAATTTTTTTATTATGATTTATATCATGTTTAATTTCACTCGCTATATGCTCCAATACATGTATGACTATTTTCAGGGAGAGGCAAAGATTAATTTTTATCCGTATTAAGGCATTTATTATTTTATTTATTATAAAACAAACAGGAATCAATATTTACTTCTCCATATGAGGTTTCATTAAAGAAACATTATGAGTGCTATAACTTTAATAAAATTAGTTTTATTTTAGAGTAAAAAAAGACGAATGTTGTAACCTGTTGGTAGTAAAGACCATGAAAAATCCAGTCATATTGCTCAGGGGGAGTAATGAAATATAGAATCCAATTGATCGATTCATATTATTGAATAATAAGTTTATTAAATCTATAATAGAAGAGAGTTTTCAACACAAGATATGTAGAATGATATATGATGTCTATGATCTAGATAATTCTATAAATCTTCATAAATATCTTGAAGAAATATTAGATGAAGAAACCAATTTGGCCCATGTCACTTGGAAAAGAATATGAACTTCTTTATTTGTCTTCTAATGTTGATTCTCCAGAATCTGTAGTTTCTATAACTAGTGATGTTGAACAACTAATGGTTTTAGGAGTACAAAAATACTCCAAATGAACAATAACCTAAAAATTAACTAGACAATAGAACATATCATGATTCCTATTCGAAAAGTAGAAATGAAAATCTAGATTAATAGGATCATGATGAAAATAAGATTCAAAAAGATTATGTTGATGAAACTACTCAAGGATGTGAGAAATAACAACCATTAGTTTTCAATCCTGTTGGGATCAATGGGAACCAAATAGTCTCTATTATTTCAGATTTATTGGATAAGGATATCTATACATCTTCTGATAGCATAGAGGTTCATGAAATTTAATCATCTTATAATAGTTAAAAGTATAAACGTAAATCCTTAACATTGGTTGAAAGATGGCGACTATTAAGAAATTATGAAGAATAATCATTCGATTCTATGAATAATCAAATAATAGAGTTCTCATCATGTTTAACATGATAGAATAGGATAATTCTAAATTGAAAAGATAGATGGAATCTAATATGAAATATTTAGATGATATGAAATGATAAACCATTCCTCGATAGGAACTAGAATCTATGGAAATCCAAAAAAAACATAGAGAATATTAAATTTCATGAAGAGATTTTGATTCATTTTCAAGAGATAGGGTAGATCAGTTTGGAATGATATGGTCGGAATATATTTTAGAGATATAATCGTTTAATTTAGATAACTATTGAGGGAGTACTTTTGGATCATTTAGGAGTATTTCTAGTCAGTCTATAGCATCTACTTATGTTCATCAAATATCACTAGATTTAACTAAAAGGTTTGAAACTATTACTGAAGTTATTCCTTCTTTAAACGATATCATACATTCACTATAATGTGATAGTGAACCTTTAAATGTGTTGTTGTAGAATTAAATAAATTTATATGAGAAATTTACATTAGTAGAGCTTGGTATGAAAATTATTTTCAATCAATTAGGTTAAATTATCTCTTAGTTTGTTTAGTCAAAAGAGAATTTTCATGTGTTTTTGATAGAAAATTTATTTCAAAGACTAAATGTGGGTCAAGATTAAAAGATTTTGACGTGACAGTTGGTTGATATCATTAATGATATTTTTATAGATTCGTTTCCATAAGTAAAGGATGTTCATTAGGTATTATGATCTATTCAGGATTATAACACATCTTTAGAATTGGACCCTTCATCCTTATCTAGACTATCCTTTTGATATCTCAAGATAAATAATTACTTTACTAAAAAAAATATTTTACTTAAATTATTTCTTACACAGTATTTGTTTTTTATTATTTTTATTTATTTTAATTCTTGATTCTATAATGTATATAATTTTAGTCTTAGAATATTATATCATTCCTTCATAGCTCTGTTGAACATTAAACATGTTTTAAACCATTTTTAATTAATTTCTTTTTGATATAACAAAATGGGAAGAAAATTAGGTAAAAAATTTCTTAATTTCATATTACATAGTTTCATTAATAAATAAAGTGTGAATTAAAATGTTTAGTTACAAATTAAATTTTTTAATGGAAAAAATCAATGATAAATATGAACAACAGTTTCAGTATAATTTCTATTATATTTATTTAAAGAGATTATTTCATTTGTGTTCTAAAATCCTATATTTTCTATAAGTTATGTTTTACGGGTTTTGTGATCATAAAAAAGGGGTATATTGTTGGGAATGTTTTTTCTCAATAGTACACTATAAATCATATTGATTTTTATGATCAAAACAATCCTTATTTGTTATACTAACTAAATTAATTTATTATGATTTAAGATATATATTTATTGATAATTTTATCTTGTTTATGAGTTAAACTATTTGATTATGTATTCTTGACATGTTAAAATGTATTCTGTAAATAATTTTCATACCCTATTTTTTTAAACATAATGTAGGGTTTTGAAACCCTACATTGGAATGAAATGTATGGATCATGTAGCCTATGTTGTTGGAAATGTATGGATCATGTAGCCTATGTTGTTGGAAATGTATGGATCATCAACCCTAATTTTGGAAGAAACCCTCTTTTTAAAGGAACAAATATATGGTTCATCAACCCTAACTTTTAAACAAAATCATATTTAATCAACATTAATCTTTTCAACAACCATAATTTGTCAAAATTATATTCAGGTTTTTTTCTTACATGAAGGAACCCTATGTTTGACTAGTCAATAATGGATATTTAAATTAATGATACTATATATATTTTCTATAACAAACTGGATAGAAGTAAATATCATTTCAAATATGTATTTCATCCTATTCAATGGCACGTATTCATCAGATTAAATCTATCCTATTTATAAGGGACGTTATGAATCTTCTGAATTATTTAAATTCCAAATAATCACAATTTAGCTGGCTATATTCTTGGATCTATTCAATAGAAATATATATTGGTTTATCATGTTAAATACCATGATTATTTTTATTTTTGATATAGTGTTATATATTTCTATGAAAAAGTTTCTACATGATGAAAAAATATAAAACCTCTATATTATTCTGAAGAAGTTAAAATTTGGAGACACACGTGTTTCAATATTGGGCTATGTAAAACTACTGATTAACTGCAATTAATAGTATTGGTCTGTTGCTATTTATATTGAAGGTTATTTGAAACTAAGATCAAATGGAATATATTATTTTTTAAATAAATTCATATTTTATGAATAATATCCATTTTCAGTCAGTTTCATCTACAACTGTAAATAAGAATCTATTAATTAAACCAAATCAATCTCTAATGATTTATTAGAGATTTGTCTATATAGACTTAGTCATTTGTGGAGTATCAGCTTCTAGAACTGAAGTTTGGAATTATAATTCCCAATAAATAAAATATAATGATATATAAAATCCTTATGGTAAAATTTTCAAATCCATTTACTTAGTTGCTAAGGACATTTGACAAGAAGACCCATTTATAGAAAATAACCAAGATCGCCGAGAGAGCATTAGTGTGGTGGACTAGGGGATCTTTATGCCTCAAAACACTATAAATTTTTTATGTTATTATTTTATTTTTATCTTCAAGTCAGAATAATTATAGAATAAAACAATCCACATATAAACAAACCATGAATATTGATAAAAGTCTGAATCTATCAAAGATTGTTGAAAAACACAATTCAACCCCTCTTGTGTGTCTTTCTATTATTCTGAACTAATATATTATAATTCATATCATCTCTATAATATATGGTTTATATGAATCCATAACCTATATGTGGCCTGGTTCCTTACCACCAACTCCCTGAGCCTTATGTAACTACTTGGTGGTGGTAATAGGTCAAACTAGCAATCATCTTTCACTACTCTATCAGCACCTCTACCATGTTAGCTTCCCTATATATCACCCTACTATTACCTTTGTCTCTACCTCAATGGTACCTTGACCCTCTCTCGATCATCTATATCATTGGTTAGACAATACCATGCAAGACATCCTTGGTCATCATAGGAGATACAACACATCCCCCTCGGATGATTCAAGCCATCCTAAGATCCTGACACCGCTGACCTTATGTCCTGGTTTCATCTCTTGAAGCTTCTGGCGCACCCAGATCCTGGGAAATGTTATCATCTACCTGCTTATAGTTTCTATGACATTTTGTTCCCATAACCATTACCCACTATCAGCACCTGCTCTTCCAGGAATCTCTCCACCCCTAAGTCCATTTCGAGCACTCCATCATAAGTTGGAATAAAGATAGATGTCACTAAAGCCAAGAAGTTTTTTCGGTATGATGAATGAATCACACACCATATCCTTAGAGTATCATGAGATATTAGTGAAACACAATGAATACTCCACCATGGACAAACTACCCTGGTGCAGATGCAGAATATTATAGATGCACACTAATCTCAACATGGATAGATAAAAATCCTTAGTGAAGAGATTCTGAAAGTATAATGATTAGAGAGTGGTATCATCATGTTTCTAAGTAACAGAAATACATAATTTCCAAGAAGATATTTGAATAATACTCTCTGTGAGGAAAAACATCTGATCTATAGGCATCCTTATAAGGTGGAAAATCAACTTACTACATCTGGACAGTCCTCAATTACATTGGGGTCTGGCTCACCCAGAAACATAGAAGGTCACATCCTTTGGAACTCATTTAGTGTACTCATCCAATATCCATCCTCTACTAGCATAGTTAGTGCTAGATACTACCCAACAGGTGGTTGTATAGCTAGTAAACCTCCAAAAGGTTCCATCTTTGGTACATTCCCCTATAATGAATCCTTATCACTTGGTTGATTATCCTCATGATCACACAGTAAAATCCCAACTAGCTGTCTTTTTTGAGGAATCCTAAAATAGTAATGATGTACCATGATCAAATAGTATATATAAGGAGATGACTCAAGAAGGATATGGAAAATAAATCCCATTACTATATGATTCATGAAAAAATGGATTTACTACAACCAATGTTTATAGGTACCCAGTCAAAAGGCAGGTGATCATAGCCCTATGTTGTGGATATGTCGGCCAACACACAAACACTAGAGTCCCTGGACTAAAATCCATACATAAAACACATAACATTATTTCCCCAAACTAATCACACAAACTGTGGTCCTATTGCAGGAACATATCATCATATACCAATCTATCATGACTCTTCCAAATTATTCCTGAACATACACTACCTCAATCGCACCTCCAATAGGTCAAGAGATGGTGACTAATGTTGAGTAGGAATATCAGACACAAGGGAGTCATTATCCTAATGCACCTACACACTCACAAATATCCAAGATAACAGAATGATAAAATTTAAAACAACTAAAACTAAAACATGCATACATTTAAGATCCCACAATCAGAGTATGATAGTGAATTACTAGAAGTGATAATGGGGGGACAAATACATGTCGAACCAAAAACTATAGAGAGACCAACATGCTCCAATGGTCAGAAATACGAACAAATAAAACCACAATAATAATGCCTATCTTTATAAATATTATGCTCCTCCACACCCTCTCTCTATCCTCATATGAAATAATGAAATTATCCCTCATTTTTATAAGACATGACATGTGTGGGTAAAGCCCATATAGGGTAGAATATATAAATACCAAATAATACAACCCATAATCACTAAACATGAATCCTTAGTAATATTAATATCATAAAAATGATATACCAATTAATGAATTAAAAAATAAACCCAGATATACTCAAGAAGGAAAAAAAACATTTAGTTTGTTTCACCCAAACTACCATCCACCAGATTCTGGTAAATGAAATACTCATTCGGGTAGAGTCCACTCTACATGCCATTACATCATCAAAGTCAACATGACAAGAGGTTAAGATCCTTAGGACTTGCCCATTAAATTTCACTGGTCTCATAACACTAGGTACTCAAATAGGGGATCACACATAGGACTTTGGGGGGACACCTGAAACCCAATATAGATCAACTCTATATGTTGGGGATCATACTCAAACGATACATCTGACCCTATTGAAACAACCTATTGGATGTAGGATCCACACCCTTCTCAAGGAGGTCATATTTATTCCACAATCCCATGTTGGGGTATAAAACTATATATGTACACACTCTAGTCTAATAGAGGGACACCGTAAACTCTATTTCTGACTTATCCTCTATAGTGGATGAAAATAATAACATGTGGATGTAATATTGTACTATACCCTTGAAGGGATGGACCAAGGGGGAACACCCAACAAAAAATAGTATATAATAAAGAAATTAAGGGCTCCAACAACCTAAAAGGGTTATATGACATATACAGTGTGGTACACGACATGTCTAGCCAACCCCTATCTACCCATATGGTGATTCCAAATAGGACATGTAAATTTCCATATACATGTCATATAGAGAGAAACTGACATTCTTCCTATACTATATATCCATATATATATATACACTATACTGTGTCTGTGTAATATAGTCATGTCCATAAACTTTGGCCTAATCGTTCTTGTGTAACTTTCGAGTTACATACTGATCCATCGAGCATGTGTCACAAGACATGTGACCGGGTCACATATCATGTGGTATTTAACACTCTATGGAAACTATAGTTACATAGACATGGGGTCACACATGTAATGTAATGATATATCACAAGATGTGTTACTTTATATTTTATAGATCCACTAATTTCCTTCTTTATGTCATACTATAGGTTTCTATCACCACATAAATCACTAGAAAACATTGATCTGGGCTTGGCTGGCCTTCCCCTCAGTGGAGATCTGGATTCTGGGAATCAAATATACTTAGGAAATTCCCACACAAGTTGTCCATATATACATTATCAAAATAGATATGAATGAGAACCAAAATTCTATTATATTCCAACCTTAATCATCCTCCACCATCATCTCACCTTGATAACACCCTTGATCTCAAACCAAACCCGCTTTAATGGTCCATTTCACTAAGGAATGGTCACACAATGATCAATTACCTATTAATCATCAAACCAAGGGCCAATTAAAATTCCCAAGGATAAACATTAGAACATATATGGCGGGAGAAAAAAATAATACAAAATATGTGAGGAATAAACCTTGAACTTTATTTTTTCATCCTCAATCCATTTTCATATATTTAAGCAAACATATAGGAAATAAAAAATGAACAACAAAAATCCCTCAAAAAATATATCACCTATCAATGCATGAATAAATTATTATTCATGGAATTAAAATTAATTTGACAAATTAAAATGAATGGGACATAAATCACTAATAAATATCCTATAATAATTTTAGATTGATCACTAATAATGAATGGTTCTTCATTATCGTCATTCAGGAGATTCATAAACATTATTTGCACACAATCCTTGATATGATTTTATTCGACATCCTATCCCAATGATCTAGAAATGATTCCACTATAATTGCTCCTCTAAATCCATGGTTATGTAGCTAAACCTATGAATAAGGCACAACTGTTCATAAATAGGGGAGTTCAGTAACTACATCAAATAAAAAAATATAAATAAATAAAAAAAATTAATTAATTCTTTTCCCATGATTACTTTTTAAAAAGTGCCTGATGAAAACTAATGTTATATTATAATGACATTAAAACTCAAGGTTTGAACTCAAAGGGACCCTTATATTTCTGATCTAGACCCCTGTTCAGGAATTTTTCCAGTTTTTTTGAAAGCTACACATGTGTAACATAATATTTTTTTAATATTTTTAAAATATTAATTCAGGGTACACAATCCTTGAAATCTCATTCCATCTTAGTGGATGTCTTATAAAATAATACATAAAATATTTTTAGCTAATAAAGGAAAAAAATAATATTTGGTATTCAATGATTCATTTTGTGCACACCTTGTGTGTGTGGGGGTGATTTGTTTAAAAAATCATATGGGAGACATTGATAGATAGAGAGAGTCGCATATGTGAGTTATATACCTCAATTTTTCTTAATCCTTGACCATTGTATTGAAATTTAGATTATAATTTTCATTTAAATTAATTAATTTTATTATTTTAAACTTATTTTATTAGTTTATTTCCCATTGAATGGATCTCATTTGAGAGGCATCTCACATGTAATTTATGTTTTTGTAGTGATATTTTATTCATTATGGGGTTTTAAATTATCAATGGTGAGAATAGCTTTAGATGTATCTAATATAGAGGTTCAAATATTCTCAGATATTTACATGGTGGACTTTGAGGTGTGGAAGGTGGGAGTTTGTGAGGACATAAATTGGGGAAGAAGAGGTGAATTTTGTGTTTTGATATAAACCATACCATGGATTAGTCCTCTCCGGGATGTAGTTTTCTATTGTTCATCATGGTTAATAATCTCATTATAATCGGGATGTTGTGGTTTTTGGATGAGTATTAGAGGATCTATTAGATAGTATGAGTATAAAGTTATTCCATATTTTTGATACTATGGAATGGCCAATGAAAAATATTTAAAATTCATGGAATAGTTTTGAATTATATTTGTTTGTGATATTATTAAAATTGGGTAATGAAATATTCATATTTTTTCATCATGAATTTTGAAATGATATGGTTTTCAAATAGATATTGTGGTTTTATATCATGGTTTGAATGAAAATTGAGAAAAACCCCCTTATTTCTAATAAATTTTTCGGTTATGTTCAAAGGAATATACATAAAATGAAAAAAATTAGTGTGAATTATGGTATCCAAGGAGTTAAGTCACCATGGTTTTTATATCAAACATAATTGATATAAAACATGATATAGTTTAGGTAACAAAGACTTTTTCTGGTCCACCCTTGTTTAAATATAAAATTTGGTATCCTTTTATCCTCTCATATAATACATCCTCCTTTTGGTGATTCTATATAGAAGAGAGACCTTCCATGGTGTTTTTGAGTGATTTCAGATCATTGAGTTTTTTATCATGAGATAAATTAATCAAAATAAATATTTGTTTGGAGTTATTCATGAGTATGTGGGAGTTTTAATTCTTGATTTTCATTCTTCATTAATTATATGAGGTATGATATTATAACATATATTTTTTCTATTTTTTATTTGAATTTTTATTGTCTAGATGGTTTTTTGATGATTAATCATTTTTAATCTTATAATATTAATAATATATAACTAAATTGGTGGTACGTGTTTGGATGTTGGAATTTAATTGTTATTTAATATTGAATTGATAGAGAAATAATAACTATGGTAATTGAAGTGTGGTAAAATGTATTAGATCAACGAAATAAATGAAAAAGTGTGGGGGCTGATGATATGGTGAAATTAATCCATTACTAATTATGTTACTCATGAATGATTTCATGTGGAATAATATTTCTCATATTTAATTTATTCTTTTCTTATATGTAATGGGCTAGATATAATAAAGGTTATAAACTTTTCTTTCTTTTTAAAAAAATATATTTTCACATGATTTTTATAATAAAATTATTTATAGTTTGTGAAGTACTATAATTTATATTATACATATTTCAAAAGGAATAATAATAAAAATTTTTGAATAATGTATAAAATATGTTTTTATCAACACAGATCAAGGAATTTAAATTGCAAAAAAGAAAAAAAAATTAATAATTGTGGGATAAGTCGTAAAATAAATAGGGCCATTCCATCAAGTAGAAAATAACATAAAAATATTTTTAAATAAAATTAGGGCTATATTATATTCATTGAATAAAATTATAAATAATTTAATTATAGTCAATTAATGTTTTTTAGTGATGAAAAAAATTTAGAAATAGTATTTTTATGGAAAAGTTGATATTAAATGTATAGTGGAATACTTGTAGAAAAAAACATCTGTTAATTAATAAAATTGGATAAAATTTTAATTACATAGTTTATTAAAAGAATTAATGTAGATATTTCTGAATTCGTAAATTTCCTCTATTTAAATCAAACCATTAGAAAACATGGTACCATGAATACTAATCAACAATGAAAATTTAACGATTCCTTCCATGAATTATAATGTTTCAATATCTTTGTGCCTCCTTAATAGGGACCCTCATGAAAAAGTAAATTTTATATTGAATAATAGTTTTTAAAAAACATATATGTAAACACTTGTTTTGGAATACTAATCAACATTCTTGTAAGTAACTTTTAATGAATAATATCTTTTAAATTATTACAACCATTTCGCAAAAACATGGATATGGAATATCATGAAATGGGTGACAAAAAACTATTATGGTATAAAGGATCGCACAACATGACCAGACATCTGCTATAAAACTATAATAACCTTTACCTTAATGCACCCAAATACAAAAGTTCACAATCAAAAAATAATCCATGGATGTTGAAAATAATACAGTTTCGAAATAATTTCAAATGAGACCATAATATGTAAATCATAGGAATAAAATAACCCAAAAAAATAAGATCATATAAGTTCTATATTTTTTTCATAGAATATTACAAGCTTCCTAGAATACCGATTCAATATGGATTTTTCATTAAATCATTAGTTTTATAAGAATATTAATAATAGAATATATCTGTTGAATCAAACTACACATGTTATTTTAAAATTCCTTTAACAACACTTAATGAAAAAGGATTATAAACCATATTACTCATTATAATCTAATGAAATATTCTAATATTTTTTTATTAAATGTTTTATTCTACCACTTATTTAATGTTAGTTCATCAAATATAATGAAATAACTATTTATTCCTAAAATATTATTATCATAAGTGATAAGTTCTATAAGTGTTTTTCTAAAAGCACAATGCATAATAATTCTAGGAGGAACAACACAAGATATTTGAAATGTATCAATTCTCATTTTCCAAACCATTATAACAAAAAAATTATTTTTTATCAATATCCTACTAGATTTAGGAGATTAATTTGAAATTTTAATTACAATAGGATTTTAGTGAAATTTTAAGTGTGCGTTTTACTTATTCATTTGAGTATTAATTTTGAATATTGGGAAAAATTCAAAAGGATTTAAATTTTATTTAGCACTATTTGGTCCATTGATTATGTAAGCATTTTATATATCATATTCATATAACACATTATTATGAACATCATTCCTTTTTAGAAAGATTATTCTAATGAATTTTGGAATATACCACTAAAGTATCTATTAATTTCATTTGAATAAATAATGATATGGAAATAATAAAAAAACCATAAATCTCCCTTTAAATTCCATGTAAACCAATTGAATCTATATAATTACCTTGAGGTATTCTAACACCTGATGGTATAGAAAAAAAATAAATCACTAAAATTGTTCCAATAATAAAATATTCAACTTTAATGAAGTAAGAAGTGTTTTTAGAAACAAATTATCTTAAATAGATAAAAATTGAATTACTAGTCATAAATTCCATGAAAAATAATTTAAATTTTTTCCAAATACATGAAGTTATTATAAGAAAATTATTGAATCAATTAACTATGAATGAACTATCAAAATAACTGACCATTTTATTAGAAAAAATATTACTTAATAAAAAATGAAGAGAAATTGAAATTCCCCTATCCTTATAATATATTATAATAAAAAAACAAAACATACTTCGTTTGAAACTAAGAAACATATTCCAAATATGTTTGGACACTTATTTTATCGAATAATATACATTATTTTACATGAAGGGTCCTTTGGAAACCAAATTAAAAATATTTGTTACCGTGATCACTAGATAGTAATATGGAAATGGGAGATAAAATGGAAAATCACATAAGGGATACATATTAGTGTGAATGATAATATCTAAAAAACCATAATTTCATAGATGTGATAAAATAATGGATACTATACAATAGAAGGATTGTTTTGAAAATGAGGTGGTGGTATAAAAATATATTAAAAATTTTAATAAAATTGTATGAAATCTAATAGAAGAGTCGACGAAAAGGTGGATATCATGTAATAATGATGTAAATAGTAGACTATGTAAAAATAATTTTTAAATTTATCAAATATAGCATCAATATTTGAAAAATACATTGTTTTTTAATGAAATAATTTTCACATTGAATCACCTCAAGTCATTTGAAGCTCAAAAATGTGAGCCAATAAAGGATTCTGCAAAACTAATTATCGGTCTTAAACAATTTTGAGCAAATAGCTATCCCAAAATATAACAATAACAAATTTTAATAAATTTTACAAATAAATGGAAAAAAGAAAATGAGGGAAATAAAATTTATAAAACTACTAAAATAGTGGTATTAGAGTTATAAGTAGCCAAATGTATTTAATGTATGTTATTGTAAATAGGATAAATGGATACATTTTTATTTTCCAATTGAGTAAAAAAATAATGAAATCCAGAACTCAAAATATTATTGAAACTAAAACAAATAATTCTCCAATTAGAAAGGATAATTTTTAACAGATGATCCTAAAACCCCACACATTCTAAATCATGAATTAAATTATTTTTTTGTTAAAATATAATTTTTAAATTGGAACATTATTATTAGGTTTTTGAGAAACATCACCAATTTAAAAATAATAGATAATAAAATGGTGTACTTAAAATACTTATAAATAGTTTTAGTTAAATAAAAAATTCAAATGCCATTAAATTCGGAAATAATTAGCCTCAATTAATAATACATAAAATATAAATTAATAAAAATTGAGTTAAAAAAGAAACAACATATTTCTCTTTTTGAAGGATTTCTTATAGCGATGATTTATTTTTCCAAATTACACATTCTAAGAATAAAAACCATTAAAAGATAAATAATTAACATAACATTATATATACATTGAACATAAAACCATCTAACAATATAGTTTATTTTTATTACATTGATGATATATTATAATATAATATTATGGACCATTTCAAAAGTCTAGAGCATAAAATTGATTATTGAAGAAATATTTGATACATATGTTACTAAAATTACAAAGATGATATATAGTGAATATATATTTTTATAAAAAAAATTCAATAATAAATTATAAGAATATATGTAGGTAAAGTAAAATAATCAACATTACATAGTATATAATGATCATAAAATAATTTAACAATACATGATATGTTTCACCTAACCCATTAAAATTTAATTATAATAGTATATGAATATTTAATATTAAATATCAGATTACAGAAAAAATTCTTTTACATGAAATAAAGTTATAAAAAATATATAGATCAAAATATAAAGTATTGAAAATAAATAAATAAGTTTTTTTTTAAAACTAGGGTTTTTAAATATTTTATTATGTCATTCAGTATTAATAATCCCACCATAGTTTTATTTTATAGTAAATTGTCTCATTTTTAGGTTTTTTATTAACTTTGATCTTAAATGAAAAGACGACATAATTATATAATATTGAATCATTTTTACCATAACGTAATTTTTGGAATAACTTTTACAATATTATTCCAATTTCTGTGATTTTTTTATTTTCCTTGATTTATTTCATTTGACTTTTTCTTTTGGACCATGAGATGATTCAAACATCTACAGACCCAAAAAAATCAATCAAGGTGAATAATTTTTCAGGTGAACAGTGTGGACCCCACCTCAATAATGAAAGCATATGTTGGGATACACAACTCCACATGAGGTTATTAAAAACATAAATGAAATATGAATCTTATACGCATTTCTTTAATGAATTTTATGGAGGTTTTAACTCATTAATTAGTACATTGGATGTTATACATTGGAAGAAGAATTTTGGAATTCCTAGCCAAAAAAGTCAATATCAACAATTATTCAAAAATAGTACATCATGTGGTAAATGATTATTAAATTTTATGGTGAACTAGGGAGTAATTATGGAAGAAAATTCATGAAGATAAATATTACTTATTCGTCCATTTAATGGGACATCCATGGAAAATCCTTTTGATATCAAAATTTGAGTGAGAATTTTTCACCTTTTCTCCTTATAAATTTTCTCTCTTCTCCAATTTAAAAAGATATCCATTTTCAGAAGGATAAGTCTATTTTTTTGTTTCAATAGTTCTTTATATTTTTTAATATACATCAGTTTTGTTTTATACATAATTTATTTATTCTTCCATTTCTTTATGTTTATGTGTTTCTCCCACTATGCTTCTTCTTAACTCCATGATTGTGGAGAACGAAATCTTATTGTTATTTGATGGGATATTTGGTGGTATTTCAATTTCTTGTGATTTAATTGATTTTAATGATTTGTTATAAGTATTTATTTTTGGTTAAAATTATTTTTCTGAGTGGTCACCCCACGTTGTTTACTATTTTTTTCTTCCTCCTTATTTAATCATTTTTCGTCTCGTTGATATTTATGTCATTAAAATGGTGGAGTTTAGATTAGTTATTGATTTGGATGATTTTAATAGTACATGAAGAGGTATCAATTTAGGATAGTTCTATTAAAATGAGGGGGTGTGGAGTGAATTATTTGTATCTCTACATTGAATAAAATAACGAGAAAAATATTTTAAAAAAGGGGAAACACCACAATGAAACAATGAGAACAACAGTTTTCTTCTACTGAATTCATTATTTATATTGTTTTATTTATTAGTGTAATTAATTTTAATTATAAAATATATTATATTATATTTATTTTAATAAAAAATCCCAATTAATATTACAATATGTGGTTTTTTATATTAGTTATTTTATAATAGCGATAATAATAAATATATGTGTTGTGAGCGGCCTCCTCAAGAGATCAACCCTAGCATGAACTCTATATTTCATACATAGGTATATAAATTATTGAATTGGATAAAAAAATAAAATCCATATCATTAATTTGGATCTATTTTCAGGGTGTCTAGTTACTTAAGCATGCTATTTTAAAAAAACAAATATTTCAAAATAAAACAATTTTCATAGAATATATTTCATCTCATCAGCCAATATTTATTTTTGTGGTGATTACTATAATTATTGGCCAATTGAAAAAATTTATGTTTATCCTATTATGGAAGGGGTATTTAAGATTCATTTGGTACATAATTCTTTGATTATTTAAAACAATTTCAATGTTGTCGAAAATGATAGCACGATGGTTGCATTGCTGGCCCTGAAGTTGAAGAAGTTAAAGTATTATGAATTGAAAAAAAATGAATAATGAGAATAATAATATATATATTCAACCAAATTTTCAATAATACATTGTTTATGTTGAATCAAAACACGAATATCCACTTCCCTAATCAACAAATTGTTTCCCACGTGACCTACTTGGTGAAAAAGAGTCCAAGACTTAAAAATTTGAGGGATATTTAATTTCGATGAATTATTTTTATTAAAATACTATTAATTATTAATTAAATAATAATTTTAATTATGTTTATTTTGAATATTAAGTACCAATACTTATGGAAATCGATAAAGAAGATGAATAAGTTACATGTGGTGAGGATAAAATGGAGGAACCAGTCGTTTTGTACGCTGGACAAAACGAGGATGGTCGTATAAAAAAAGAAGAAATCCCATAGGATTAATTTTATTAACCTAAAATAGAATATAATAAGCAACCTAATATACTATCTTCACTAGAAGTGGACACCACTCCTCTAGCAGAACAAAATAGAGAGCACCCCTAAATTCTTATCTATCCATCTCCTGATCTCAAGTTTATTTTTTTATCAATTCTGGGGGGATGTCAATACTTTTATTTTCATTGGGGTTCTCAGTCATCTCATATATTAATGTAATTTGGTTGAAATAGAATTTTTTGTTATCTAAGACTGAAACTATATCCAAGTTCATAATATGGTTAAACCATTACAACTATATAACTTAAAGCCTTAAAATCATAGCACCCACGTGGGGGTCTAACCATTATTATATCCTCTTCTCTCTTTCTCTTAATTATTATATATAATTATGATTATTTGTTTTATTTAATATTTTATTTATTCAAAGTTGAATTTTTTAGGATATTAAATCAAATATTTCACCAAAAAATAATGTTAGGTTGAATATTTCATTCTCTTTAGTTTTCCTTCCATTATATTTGTTTTTTGGGCCCAAATGATTGGTAGTTAAATTTATATGTGTGAGGGAAGTGTCAACCTATTAGTTTTTATTGTGTGATTTTTTACTTTTGATTTTTAATTTTTTATGTTTCTTAAGCATTAATTAATATTTAAATAAATTTTCACAATTAAATTCCTTTTGACAAACTGTAATAAATTTTCAAAAAATGTATTTTAAATGATTTTTGTTGTGATAATTTTTTTTGAATTGTATTCCCAATCATTATTATGTATTGGACTGATTATTGAAATACATTCCCATGAAATAATGACTCAAATTATATTTCAATTCCTATTATGTCTTTTTAACCACTTTAATATAAACTTTATAATACCCACACTCTCTTGAAGAAAACATGGATTTAATGTGAGAACTAGAATTTGGGATTTGTATCTTTCAAGGCGTTGTATTTTATGGAATTTTTTTTTATTATAGAGGAATTTTTTTTATCAACATATTTTACTTGATAAAAATAGTTACATCTATCCTTAATTATCCCTTATATTACATCAATTTTTTTTATTGTTTTAAGCCACATTAAAATGTGATTTTTCCTTACCGGCCCACACTCTTAGTATATTTTCATGTGTATTTTATGTTAGAGTGTGGGGGAAGGGCCTTTCATGATTTTCAATTCTTATTTGTTTCATTTTTTGGTGATGTGAGGTGTGTGTCAGCATTTTAGAAAGTGGATAATGATAGAATTAGGCATGAGTCATTAATTCATTATGGTTCATATATTTCATACGATACTCCTTAAAAAAAATTAAAAAAATATATATGGGATTGAATTCCCAATTTTAATTAATTTTATGACTCGTTTACTTCTATAAAATCATGTTCATTATTTTCATTCATTTATGGCCTTCAATATTTAGCTCATTCTATAGTGAAAAAAGAAATGAAAATAATGGTGTGTCTTTCTGGAGCATTAAAAAAATAGGAGAACATTGATGATATCATTAATTATAATAATTTATTATCTTATATCACATGTCAAAAATGGTTTGGTTTTGTGTTTCACATTTTCAAGGGTAATTGAGTGTGGTTTATCTTGTGTTCTAACATTATTATTAATGCATTATACATGAGAGTCTAACATCCTCTTTTTGACCTTAATTTTTTTAATCATTTTCCCATAGACCCTATACCCAAAAATTAACTGTTGGTCAGAGTGGACAATCAAGAGATGGGGTGAATTGAGTTCCAATTAAAATTTCTGTTAAAACATTGCCTAGTTAAAATCCCCCGATTTATAAAATAAGTTAAACTGTAGTGAATTTATACAGGTTGTAAATGTTCACTTAGCTTTTCAAAGATTGATTAGGTCTCAGTTAGTTTATCCACAAGATCAAACTATCTTTTGAAACTAATATACTGATTTATAATAAGTGTAAACACTTTCTAATCTAACTATCAAAGTAGCTTCAAAATAATTTTGTATTTCAAAGTAATAGTAGAATAATAAATATAATATATGTCGTATACATTAAACTTAAATAAAATATGCACAGCAGATATAAAAAGAGGTTCAGCCTCAAGCCAAGACTTAGTCCTCTCAAATATATATAAGAAATTGATCCACACCCTGGATCGAGGTTAACAACAGTTTTACAAAAACAGTCCTTGTCCAAGACCTCTACCACTGTTATTCTTGGGAAACAAAACAACATCAAACCAGTTGTTCAGGTCACACACGACCTCTACCACTATCTTAGTGGGAAATAAAAGATGTAAGAGTTTGAGTGAGGATTTACAGATCCTCTGGTTAATGTTCAGGAGAGAGTGTGTGTGTAAAAATACAGATGATGACACACACTGCTCAAAAAGTAAATAATGAATCATAGAGTAGAGATTTAGAGTTTAGAAATGGCTCTAGTGATTTTCAATGTAGCTCTGGAATCGTTGGATTGAGCAGGAATTCTTCAGATTCCTTCTCTAGTTTTTCTGTTGAAAAACAGAGTGTCGTAGTTCGGCTTGTGTTCTACAGTCTCTTGATTCATCGTGTGTTCTTCAGAAATTTAGGATTTCATGTATGGAACTTCTTTGAGAATCGTGCGATGTGTTCTTCAAAGTTGTGTTCCATATTGTTCTTCTGTTCAGAACAGATCTCGCATGTATTGTAGTATATGTGTCGAGATGTGTCAGGCGTGCGCGCACGCTTTTGTTCGTTTGTTCTTGTGTGTCTTCTCTAATGCAGCTCAATCTTCTTTATATTCCATGACCTATGGCAGTAGGAATGATTCCATTTTCATAGGTACGAGATACAGTTTCCTATCAAGCCAATAACTAGCATTAAATAACATTAATTTCATTAAAAACAAAAAATATGATTGTTTCCATCACTTAAAATAATATTGACAAAATCTTAAGAAACGGTGTCACAGTGATCATGGAAACAATGTCTTCTTCTCGGTGTCTGATCACGGTGTCTGGTCACGGTGAGTCCTTCACGGTGTATGGTCATAGTGCCTTGTCACGGTGAGTCCTTCACATTGTATGGGTTATGTAGAGTGGTCACGGTGTCTGGTCACGGTGTCTGGTCACGGTGTCTGGTCACGGTGTCTGGTCATGGTGTCTGGTCACGATGTCTGGTCACGGTGTCTGGTCAGGTGTCTGGTCACGGTGTCTGGTCACGGTGTCTGGTCACGGTGTCTGGTCATGGTGTCTGGTCACAGTGTGTCCTTCACGGTGAGTCCTTCACGGTGAGTTCTTCACATTGAGTCCTTACATAGACAAAAAAAATCTGTATTTGGACTAAGACAGTTATATGCAGAATATGAGTTAAGATTACTCATTAGAGATAATATATGAGAGAATTGTAATTATGCATGAAACTTGTAAAGAGTAAATAAAATCCATAAGATTTGTTATTATAAAAACATGATATGCACCTATTGTTTAGTTTGAAGAGAATTAGCAAGATGTGCAATGAAGATCAAGATTAATTAACAGTAATGAGATTTGTGATTATTAAAACATGATTAACACATGAGGAGTCCAACAATCTCCCCCTTTCTGATGATCAAAAATCACATATAGGAAAAATATAAAAGATATGTAATAATAAATATACTAGCATTGAAAAACATTATAGAATAGATACTTGCAGTTTTTCTCCCCCATTTATACTATTATAGAACTGATACTTGGAGATTTTTCTCCCCCTTTTGGGATTATCAAAAAGTAGAGAAAAGGAAATGAAACTCGGCAATTATCATTAACCAAATCATTCATAATACAAAGTACATGAGAAGTACAAACTGGAAACAAGAAATGACATCCCATCAAAAAGAAAGAAAGTCGGTAAACTCTTTAGGGATCCATTTTTTTTCTTGCCTTTATCAGCAGCAGGAGCTGGTGCTGAAGTAGAAGAAGGCATAGAAGAGGTAGACAACGAGGGTAAGGGTAGACCTTCAAAAACAGATGGAGCCAAAGTAGGAGTAGTAGAAGATCTAGGCTTAGTTTGGTCAAGAATGATTGGCCGGATCTGAGAAAGGTCTTTGCAAACTATCATGGTAGTAGATGCTAAGGCAGGAAGTCCAGGTCTAAGGGGTGCAGTAGCTGGAGAAACTATAGCAGTACTCTGCACATGAAGATACAGCTTCAAAAGATTGATTAAATCAGTAATGATTTCACCACCATACTGTATAGACTTTTCAAAATCATCCTTATTCTCCAGAAATCTTTCCAACAATCTGGTGAAGTCTGAATGTTTCTGAACTTGAGCTTTAAAAGCTTTAGTCACCAGAGGGATCCACAGATTTTCCACAAGATATCTAAAGTGATCTGTCATGTCACTTTTAGAGAAAATCCAGGAAAGATACAAATCTATTTTCATGGATATCTATTGTTGAGCATCATTGGATATCTTTGAATGGATCCTAACCAAGTCCAATGCTCTATCACTATTTTTAACTACTTCTCACAAAGAGGATAGATCCAAGCCACTAAAGGCATTCTGTAATTCTTCCTTAATTAAAGATCTCAGCAGAGAATCATCCAAAGTAGGTGTGGAGGTCTGACCAGAAGCAGGTGAAGCCTTGACATCTTCGGTTAGAACTTTGAGCTATTTCATAACTTTTTGCAGACATCCAGTGTATTTATCTCTAAGCTTATTCAGAGTTTCCACAATCTCTCTCATGCGTTACAGCATCTTCGTGTGTATTTTTCCAATTTTTTCATCAAAAGATAGAAGGTAAGGATGAACTTGAGACAGAATATCCCTAGCAAGGAGGGAATCAGAAGACTCGGGTGAAACAGTAGCAGGTGTAGGGGCAGAAACAGGAGCAAGCTCTGATCTCACAGATAGCTCATTCTACAGACTTGCTACCATACTTTTCAGATTTGAAACATCAGTACTCAGCAGCTTATTCTCTACTCAGACTTCTTGAATTTCATGGATCATCCTTGGTTGAATATGGAAGATAATATTTTCCAAGAGAATTTATGAATCTTCTTGACTTAATTGAGTCACTGGGCGAGGTTGAGTGGAGACAATTTTCTCAAAACCAGCTAAAAGAGTCTCGCCAAAAGCATCCAGATCATCTTTGGTTACAAAGGAATGAAGCTCAGGTAATGATATAGGTAAAGGTAGAGGCTCAGATTCTGGTTGAGGGTCAGAGTCATCTTCAGATTCAGATTCTGATCCAGAATGAGGTTGGGGGTATGATTCTGGTTCTGAATGAGCTAAAGACTTCAGTTGAAAAAGAGAAGAAAGATCTATTCTAGTTGCATTCACTTGTTGTGACTCATTCACATCATAAAATCTTGGGAACTCATACTGAGAGTGTACATAGAAAGTGATAGAAGGTTGAGAAGCTTCACCAAATCCAGCTTCCACTATATCAAGATTTCGAGTTCCCCCCCCTCAACTTGTGCTTCCCTTTCAGATTCATGAGGTTCAGGAACATGGACAAGATCCACAGGATCATTCCTAATCTCTTCAGCAAATTAATTCCATGCCAGCTGAAAGGCAATTTCCATTATTTCTTCAGCAGATGGAATAATCTCAGGAACCGATTGTTCCACTGGATAAGCTTCCAGACATACTTCTTTCTCAACAGAAAGAGTCTCTTCAACAAAAACTTCCTCAATGGTTTCTTGCTGTTCTGAACCAGGAAAAAATAATTTCTTTGCAGCATTGGGATGAGCTTCTTCCTCATGAAGAAAAACTGAAGGATCCTCAGTACTTTCCTTTTCAACAACAACTTCCTCTCCATGAGGTATTTCAGCAGGGATAACAGCAGGGATAACAGCCCTTTCCTCTTCAGCAGGAACTGTTTCCATTGGAGATATTACAGATTCTTCTCTAGGTGGAACATCAGCTGTTACTTCTTCTTATTCTTCTTCTTCTGAGTACTCTGCCACTTCATCTGGTTCCAAACCAAGATCAGATAGGTTCTTAGGCCTTCTTGGATAGTAAATAGGATTAAACTTTTTATACAGTTGATCACTATCCTCAACCCATTTCTTTTTCCATGGATTACAGCTAATCTTCATCCTTCTGATGATAGGCATGGATAGGCAGAAATCAAAGTCCTCTAATTTTTCTTCATTCAGTCCAAACATTCTTTTTGAGACTAACATGGATAAAATCATCCTTGAATAAAACAGGGAGGTGGATTTGGAAGTTACTTTGATCAGCTCACAGATATGGTTGATAACATACTTACACAGATTGATCATTTGGCCATTCTTCAATAGGTGAATCAGGAACACATCCTGATACTTCATCACAGCAAAATATCCTTTTCTTGGACTAACCAAATTCTGAACAAACTTGAACAAAAGTATTGTCTCCCCATCCAGTTCAGCAACTATGGCCCTTCGCTTGGTTCCATTTCCAGTTTGATTTTCCAAAGCGGTTTCTAGGTCAAAGATGTCAGTTGTTGGAGGAGGGTCTCTTTGGTAATCTTCACACACTCTTTCATGTGGAATTCTTAGGCATGCAGCCCACAACATTGAAGAGAAAGAGCACTTCTGACCATCGATCTAGCTGGTCACCAAAAAGCTTTCTCCAAACTCAAAAGAGAACTTCACATACTGATAGTATTGAGATACAAGCCTCGGGTAAATCGGTCTATTCTGTCCAGTAAACCATTCATGCCATCCTTGTTATTTTGAAACTTTCAAAACTAATGATCTACTAGACAACAACCATTCAGGGAAAACCTCTTTTTCAGGTACAACTGTACGACTTACCAGGTTTGGGTTTAGAGGTCCTTCGGGCGCTATCCTTGGTATCCTCCTTTGTTTCTTAGATCGGCGCTTCTCAGACGAGGGTGAAGATGGATGCTTCATCCTTGGCATTCACTAAAGGTTCGGGCGAGAGGGAAAAGAAGGTTCAGGAGAGAATTCAGGTAAGGAGTCGAATGAAACCCTTAAGTTTTATCATTTGGGAATGTCAAACGTCATAAAAACATGGATGCGGGAAATCGAATAGTGGTGAAATAAAAATTACCGCGATACGGGTAAAAATAAAATAAAAATAATAAAAATTATCATAATTCTCACGGTGAGACAGAAAACTAGCCATCACGGTGAGACAGTTTATAGTCATCACAGTGAAATAGTGAGCAGTTTATATAGTCATAGTGAGACAGTGAGTTGTCAGACCGTGAGCATAAAAACAGTAACGTAGAAACAGTAAGATATTCATTTATGATTAATCATACCAAGATAATGTATGATGTAGTCTAATCTTTCAGAATTTAAGGGTTTAGTGAATATATCAGCAAGTTGATATTCAGTACCAAGGAATTCCAAAGTGATATCACCTTTTTGATAATGATCCCTCAAAAAGTGATGTCTTACATCAATATGTTTTGTCCTAGAATGAGAAACAGGATTCTTAGAAATATTAATAGCACTTGTGTTGTCACAATTTATTGAGACATGTCTGAATTGATATCCATAGTCTAGTAATGTGTGTTTCATCCACAAAATTTGTGCACAACAACTTCCAGCAGCTATGTATTCAGCTTCTGCAGTTCACAGTGCAACAGAATTTTGTTTCTTACTACACCATGATACTAGGGACTTGCCTAAAATATGACATGTTCCAGAGGTTCTTTTTTTTTTCTAGCTTACATCCAGCAAAGTCAACATCAGAATAACTAACTAGTTCAAATGATTTTCCTTTGGGATAGAACAACCCTAAATTGGGAGTATGCTTGAGGTATTTGAAAATTCTATTTACAACATTTAAATGTGACTCTTTAGGGTTTGGTTGAAAACGAGCACACATACACACACTAAACATAATATCAAGAAGACTAGCAGTAAGGTAGAGTAGACTTCCAATCATTCCTCTATAAGTGGGTTGATCAATAGATTTACCATTTTCATCAAGATCCATCTTACAGGCGGTACTCATGGGAGTGTCACTACTTTTTGTGCTATCCAATCCAAAACTTTTTAAAATATCTCTAGTATATTTACTTTCAGTTAATATAATTCCATCATCATTTTGAAAAATTTGAAAACCAAGAAAGAATTTAATTTCACCCATTAAACTCATTTCAAATTCATTTTGCATCATTTTTGAAAAATTAGTACATAAAGAATTTTTAGAAGATCCAAAGATAATATCATCAACATAAATTTTTACTACTAAAACATCTTTAGAAATTCGTTTTTTAAAAAGAGTAGGATCAGCTATTCCTTTTTTAAAACCATTAGAAATTAGAAAAGTACATAATCTATCATACCAAGCTCTTGGAGCTTGCTTTAAACCATATAAAGCTTTTGATAATTTGAAAATATGATTTGGAAAATGAGGGTTTGAAAAACCAAGTGTTTGTTCAACAAAAACATCCTCAGCAATATATACATTTAAGAATGCACTCTTGAAATCCATTTGATATAGTTTGAAATTTAGATGTGTAGCATAAGCAAGTAAAATCATAATAGCTTCTAATATGGCTACTGGATAAAAATTATCCTCATAGTCAATACCTTCTTCTTGACTATAGCCTTGTGCAACTAGTCTAGCATTATTTCTAACTATGTTTCCAGATTCATCTACTTTGTTTCTAAACACCCATTTTGTGCCTATTGTGAAAGTGTCCTTAGGTCTTTCTACAAGATTCCAAACTTTATATCTTTCAAACTGGTTGAGTTATTCTTGCATAGAAATTACCCAAAATTCATCATTAATAGCATCATCAATGTTTTTAGGTTCAAGTTGTGACAAGAAGTCTTGATGTTCAACCTGATTTATATGAGAAGCTCTAGTCTGTGTCCCTCTATCATGATTTTCTACAACATCATCTAAAGGATGATTCTTCAGAATTCTAGTTGATCTAGTAAAGGTAGGGCTAGAAATTTCAGGTTCATCAATAGGTTGGGAATCAACAGAATCAGGTTCTAGAAAATTTCCAGAACTGGACGTTTTAACTATAGGTCCACTTTCGTTATCATTAAGATTCAAAATAGAGAGATAATCTTGACGATTTTCAAGAGAGGTTTTAGGCTCATGTGGATCAGTTTCATCAAACATGATGTGAACAGATTATTCCACACACTTGGTTCTCTTATTGAAAACTCAGTAGGATCTACTAGAAATAGAGTAACCTAGGAAAGTTCCTTCATCACTCTTGGATGTAAATTTTTAGAGATTATCTTTAGTATTAAAAATAAAGACTTTGCAGCCAATGACTTTGAAGTAGTTAACTCTAGGTTTCCTATGGTTCCACAACTCATAATGGGTCCTCTTAAGAACGGGACTGATTAAGACTCTATTGATAACATAACAAGCTGTATATACAGCTTCAGCCCAAAAATAAACAGGTAGGTCATACTCATTAAGCACAGTCCTTGCAATTTCTTACAGATTTAAATTCCTTCTTTCTACTACACCATTTTTATTGGGTGTCCTAGGGGCAGAGAAATTGTGACTATAGACATTGTGAGAGCAGTAAGATTCAAATTCATGATTCTCAAATTCAAGGCCATGATCACTTCTCAGAGTTTTAATCTTAAGTCCACTAAGGATCTCTACATATTTGGAGTATTTAACAAAGTAAGAACACACTTCACTTTTGTGAGCTAGAAAATATACCCAAGTATATCTACAAAAGTCATCTACTAAGACATAGACATAGTGCTTCCCATTTCAGCTAGAAACTCTAGACGGTCCAAATAAATCCATGTGATCCAACTCAAGAGGTTGAGAAGTTGACACTTCTTTCTTTGATTTGAAAGAAACTTGATGTTTCTTTCCCTTTTGGCAGGGATTATAAACTTTGTCATTTGGAAACTCAAGTTTGGGTAGGTCTCTAACTAAGTTCTTCATAGTAAGTTTTCTAAGCGAGTGTATATTGCAGTGTCCTAATCTTCTGTTCCAAATCCAAGACTCTTTATGAAAAGCATTTAAACAAGTAATATTTTACTTAGATAAAGAATTTAAATCAACAGTATAAACATTTTCATTTCACAGGGCAGAAAATACTAAAGCATTTTTAGAATTAAAAACATTGCACGAATAATTTTCAAATTTAACATTTAAACTGTCATCACATAACTAATAAATACTTAACAGATTATATTTAAGCCCATCAACAAATAAAACATTAGAAATTAATACTGAGTTAGTGTTACCAATCTGGCCTAAGCTGATGATTTTCCCTTTAGAATTATCACCAAAGGTGACAAAACCTCCATCAACTTTGACTAAGCTTTTAAAGCATGAGAAGTCTCCAGACATATGTCTTGAACATCCACTGTCCAAGTACCAGGTCTTCCTATATGATCCCTTTAAGCAGGTTTCTTACAAAACAGATTTAGATAGGAAATTATTTTGGTACCCAGATCTTCTTGGCTCTAGACAGGTTAGCAATCAAAGCTTTTGGTACCCAAATTTCTCTTATGGGTCTCATGAAAGTTGTAGAATCAACAGACTTTGAAAGATAATACTTATTAGATCCATAACTATGAATATAACTAGTTAAAGCATATAAATGTCCAGAACTAGAATTAGCAGCATTCTGTCCAGATTTTGGAATAAATCTATTCTTAGTAAACTATCTCTGTCCAGGTTTGTAGCCTATTCCGGTAGTGTATTTTGGTGAAAATTGCTTTCCTAGCATTTGAGTTAGTGTATCCTTTCCATTTGTGAATTTCTCTAAATCCTTTCTATGTTTCTCATTAGATACTTTCAGTTCAGTGTTTTCTTTAAGTAACTGAGCATTATTTTCCATTTCAATATCAAGATCAAATTTATGTTTAACAGTTAAAGCATATTGTTTCTTTAATCCTTTGTATTTGTCTTTTAGCTCATTACAGGTTTCTTCTAACATATCACAATATTAAAATAGTTCATATTTTGACATGTTATCAAAGTCAGTATCATCTCCAGAATAATAAGAATTTAAATCACGAGTTTCAGCTGTTACCTCAGAAGTATTTGTCATAAAACACATGTTTGACTTATTTCTGTGTTCAGTTTCAGAGACATCAAATTCAATGGAGCTATCCTCAGAAGCGCTCCAAGTATCCTTCATATCCTTTTTGTACTTATTGTCCTTGTAATCATATTTCTTCTTGAATTTGAGCTTTGGCAGTCTGCTTTAATATGTCCTTTCTTTTTTCACTCATAATAGACAACTTCATTTCTTTTATCTGACTTTTTCCAATCCTTCTTCCAATGTTCCTTATTGTCATACTTTCCTTTGTAATTTGATTTTCTAAAAAACTTATTCTTCCTATAGAACTTCTTAAACCTTCTGGAAATGTGAGCCATTTCAGTATCACTATCAGAAGCACTTTTACTGTCTTCACAGCTTGAACTCTCGTTTATAGTGTGAAGTTTCTCCTTATCCTTGTTCTTTGAAGTTGAAGATTTGAAAGAAAAATACTTTCTTCTAGGTTCATCATCTTCTTCATTGTTTACCTTGAGTTCTTCCTCATACATCATAAGCTTACCAATGAGTTCATTAATAAGTAGAGCAGCAATGTCACATGACTCTCTGATTGAAACAGATGTGCCTCTCCATCGGTCTGGTAAACATCTCAAGATTCTCATAATTTGTTCCTTTTCTGGAAAAACTTTTCCAAGTGAATTCACTGTATTGACTATCTCATTAAACCGGAGTTACATTTCAGAAATAGGTTCATCAGTTTTTATTTTAAAATTATCATATTTAATAGTATAAGTATTTAATCTCATTTCCTTAACATTGGTTGTTCCTTCATGAGAAACAGCTAAGGTATCCCAAATTTCAAAAGCAGTTTAAAAGTAGAAATTCTGTTAAACTCTTCATCTCCTAAAGCACAGTACAGGGAATTCATGGCTTTACAATTATTATTGTAAGCAGTATTTGTAGGCTCATCCCAAGTGGATCTAGTAGTATTGGGAAGTTTATATTCTGATTCTATGGAAGTCCATATATCAAAACCTATGCTTTCTAAATGAATTTTCATTTTAAGCTTCCATTGGGCATAGTTGTTACCATTGAAGAAAGGTGGCATGTTAGTAGCAGAACCCTCTAGTCTGTTATCCATAAATAGATTTTAGAAAGGAAATTTAAAGAGAAAAAATTTACATCTAACAGAAATTTAAGATCTTTAGAGATGCAACTAAAATAACAGTTTAAAAACAGAGTATTTCAAAAATCTTTGAAAAAAAAAAACAAATCCTCTGATACCAAATGTTGGTCGGAGTGGACACTCAAGAGGGGGATGAATTGAGTTCCAAATAAAATTTCTGTTAAAATATTGTCTAGTTAAAATCCCCCAATTTATAAAATAAGTTAAACTATAGTGAATTTATACAGATTTTAAATGTTCACTTAGATTATAAAAGATTGATTAGGTCTCAGTTAGTTTAACCACAAGATCAAACTAACTTTTGAAACTAATCTACTGATTTACAATAAGTGTAAACAATTTCTAATCTAACTATCAAAGTAGCTTCAAAATAATTTTCTATTTTAAAGTAATAACAGTGGAATAAATATAATATATGTCGTATACATTAAATTTAAATAAAAGATTCAGAACAGATATAACAAGAGGTTCAGTCTCAAGCCGAGACTTAGTCCTCTAAAATATATATAATAAATTGATCCACACCCTGGATAGGGGTTAACAACAGTTTTACAAAAACTGTCCAGGTCCAAGACCTCTACCACTGTTATTCGTGGGAAACAAAACAACATCAAACCAACTGTTTAGGTCACACACGACCTCTTCCACTATTCCAGTGGGAAATAAAAGATGTAAGAGTTTGAGTGAGGATTTACAGATCCTTCGGTTAAAGTTTAGGAGATAGTGTGTGTGTAAAAATACAGAAGATGACACACACTGCTCGAAAAGTAAATAATGAATCACAGAGGATAGATGTAGAGTTTAGAAATGGATCTAGTGATTGTCAATGTAGCTCTGGACTCGTTGGATTGAGAAGGAATGCTTCAGAGTCCTTCTCTAGTTTTTCTGTTGAAAAACAGAGTGTCGTAGTTCGGCTTGTGTTCTACAGTCTCTTGATTCGTCGTGTGTTCTTCAGAAATGTAGGATTGTATGTATGGAACTTCTTTGATAATGGTGTGATGTGTTCTTCATAGTTGTGCTCCAGATTTTTCTTCTGTTCAGAATAGAGCTTGCATGTATTGTAGTATATGTGTCGAGATGTGTTAGGCGTGCGTGCGTGCTTTCGTTCGTTCATTCTTGCATGTCGTCTCTAATACAGCTCAATCTTCTTTATATTCCACGAGATCTGGCAGAAGGAATGATTCCCTTTTAATAGGTACGAGATACGATTTCCTGTCAAGCCAACAACTAACATTAAATAACTTTAATTTCATTAAAAACAACAAATATGACCGTTAGCATCACTTAAAATAATATTGACAAAAGCTTAAGAAATGGTGTCACAGTGATCATGGAAATAGTGTATTCTTCACGGTGTCTGATCACAGTGTATGGTCATGGTGAGTCCTTCACGGTGTCTGGTCACGGTGTCTGGTCATGGTGAGTCCTTCACGGTGTCTGGGTAACGGTGAGTGGTCACGGTGTCTGGTCACGGTGTCTGGTCACGGTGTCTGGTCACAGTGTCTGGTCATGGTGTATGGTCACGGAGTCTGGTCACGGTGTCTGGTCAGGGTGTGTCCTTGACGGTGAGTCCATCAGGGTGAGTCCTTCACGATGATTCCTTACTTAGACAAAAAAATATGTATTTGGACTAAGACAGTGATATGCAGAATATGAGTTAAGATTACTCATTAGAGATAATATATGAGAGAATTGCAATTATGCATAAAACATGTAAAGAGTAAATAACATCAATAAGATTTGTTATTATAAAAACATGATATGCACCTATTGTTTAGTTTGAAGAGAATTAGCAAGATGTGCACTGAAGATCAAGATTAATTAACAGTAATGAGATTTGTGATTATTAAAACATGATTAACACATGAGGAGTCCAACATTAACATAGGGAAATTCCTCATTATTGAAAATATTTTCATGTTTTATACTGTGTAAACATTATAATGTTCACAAGACTATGGTGAAACATGTAATTTTAAAGTACGATAATAACTCTAGATTAAATTTCTCTTGAGTGAAGTGTGACATAAAATTCAATGTGAGGTAGGTTGTGATTGGGTAGTGGATATATTTATGTGGCTGAAAAAATATAAATGTACCGAATGAAAAGGAAATGGAATTTTGTTTAATTAATGAGACAATATTTAATTCTATTTAGAACAAGATTGTGGATGTTTTCTCACTTTTTATTATTGGGTGGATTTTGATTTGGATATATGAGAATTGTCCGGGCGTTCAATGGTTATGTGTGGGGGAGTGATGAAGATAATATTTCCATATTCTTTATTAATTAATAATTTTTTTATAATACAACCATAGTGATATTTTATTTAAAATTGTCACATTTTTTGGGTTTTTAAGAATTTTGAGTGTAAATGCAAAAATGGCATAATTCTGGAATTTGACTAATTTTTATTATAAGGGTATTTTGGGAAAACATTTACAATATTTTCCTAATTTATGTGATTAATTTTTTATAATTCCAAGATTTATTTTCTTTATTTTTTATTCTAGTCCAAGAGCTAATATGAAAATCTAGAGACCCGAAAAAATCAATCAAGTCCAACAATTATTCTTATGGACAGTATGGAACCCACCTCTATTATAGATGCATAAGTTAGAATAGACACCTTCATTTGAGTTTATTACAAATATAAATGAAACATGACTCATATATGAGCATAATAAATTTATTTTATGGATGTTTTACCTAATTAATATAGACATTGGTCATTACACATTGGAATATTAATTTCAGAATTCCCATCTAGAAAAAGTCAATCTCAGTAATTATTCAATAACTCCTAAATTATGGGGTCAATGATTATGAAGTGTTGAGTGTGAAATAAAGAGACATTATGTAACAACATTCATTAATAAAACTATTAAATAATCATCCATTTAAAAGTATATCCAAGTAAAAACTTTTGGAGATCAAATTGGCATCAATAATTATTCATCAATTCTCTTTATAAATATGTATCTCTTCTTAAATTTCAAAATATAGCCATTTTAAAGGGGATAAGGACGATTTTTATTGTTTATATTGTTATTTATATTTTTAATGTACATTATTTTAGATTTATTATTTATTTATATATTATTCCATTTTTTTATTTTATGTGTTTCCCCCACTGTGCTTCTTTTTAACTCCATGTTTGTAGAGAACTAACTCTCACTATTGGTCGAAGGAGGGGGGAGATGTTATATTTTCAATTAAAATGATTTAATTATTTTTCATGTTTAATTATAATGATTCAATAGTGGGTAAAATGATTATTTTTAGTGGTCAACCCACTTTCTCAATTACTGTTTTCCTCCTCTATATTTAATCATTTTCCTTCTTGTTGATATCCAAGTCATTCAAATGGTGGAATTTGGTTTAGGTATTGATGTGGAAGAGTTTAATCCTAAAAAATGAGTTATTGGTGTAGGATATTACCATTAAAATTATAGGGTGTGTATTGACTATTCTATATATCTATAATGAATAAAATAATGATAAATATAATTTCAATAATAATGATAACACCACCATAAAACCCTAAGAACAATGGTTTCATTATGCTGACATATTTGTGTGTTTTATAATTTTCTTTAGTTAGGAATTTTAATTATAATATATATTATATTATATTTATTTTAAAAATAAAAACATCCCATATATATACCACTATATAGTTTATTTTTATATTAGTTAGTTGATAATAATGAAAATAGAAAAACATGTGTGTTGTGGGTGGCCTCCTTGATAGATTGATAGTGGTGTGAACACTATATTTCATACATAGAAAAATAAATTATTTACTAGGATAAAAAAAATAAATTCCATGTCTTCAATTTGGCACCATTTCCATGTAGTCCAAGTGCTTATAGACACTGTTTTTCAAAAACAAATCAAAAATTTGAAAAACTATGAAAAATAATTTCAGTAAATATCATTGATTTCACTAGACATGATGGCTTATTATGATAATTACTATAATTAATGTCTTATTGGAAAATTTATGGTTAACCTATCATAAATGATTTTTTAAATATTCAAATAGAAAAAAAAATTACTTGATGTTTCATGAGAATTTTAATGTTCTTGAAAAAACAAGCAATATCATTGCAATGCTAGCCCCTGAAGTTGATGGAGATAATTTTTTTTTTGGATGGAATGGAAATAAAGGATAGATGATGAGAAATATGTTCTTATTCTATGTACATTTCATGAGGAAATTTTTGAGGTTGATGTGAAATTAGATGATCCACTTACCTATATAATAAATGCATTTTGGGATGCCCTACCTAAACAAAATTTGTTTGAAACAAAACAATTTGAGTGATATTTAATTTCCTTGCATTATTTTCATTAGAATATTATTAATTATGAATTTAATAATATTAATAATTATAATTAATTTTTATATTTAAAAACATTACTTCAAGACATGGATAAAGAAGATGATGAAGTTACTTGTGTTGAGGAGAAAATGGAGGAGCCAATCAAGTTGTACAGAAGATATAATGAGGTTAATGGTACAAAAAAGAAGAATAAATACATGATGAATAATTTTAATAACCTTAACCAAAAGAGAAGACAAATCATATTCTTCTAAATTCACCACAAGGGGAAACTAATCATCTAATAGAACAAAATATAGAGTAGAATATATTCTTACCCACCTCTCCTAATCTCAAATTTTATTTTTTCAATTTTTTGAGGGTTAGAAATATTTTTTTTCTTTCGGTATTCTCTATCCTCTCATCTACTGATGGATTTCAGGAGAAACAAAATTTGGTGGTTTTTATGAAATAAACTTTACCCACCTTCAGATTGGGGTTAAACCACTACAACTACCTGAGTAGGAGTAGTAAAATCCTAATACCCACATGGGGGTCTAAACAATATCATATCCCCATTTTTATTTTTCTTCCTCATTTTTATTTTTATTTTTAATTGTTTTATTCCTTTATTTATTGGTTAAAAGTGTACGTATCTAGGAAGTTATCTCAAATATGCCACTGGAAAATAATGTCAGATTGTATTATTCCTTATCTTTAGTTTTTATGCCATTACATTATTTTTATTATGATAAAATGATGGTTAGTTATATTTAAGTGTGGGGGGAGTCTCAACACTGTTATATTTTCTTTATTATGTTTTTCTTTTTCTTTTTTATTTTTTATGGTTCTTTAGCTTCAATGAATATTTAAATCACTTTTCACACTTGAATTTGATGTTCAATCATTTTTATGCATTTGAATTTTTTTTGAAATCCATTCCAATGAAATACTGAGTCAATATATATTTATAGTATTATTAGTTCTTCTAAACCATGTTGATAAACACTTTCTAATACCAACGCTTTCATAGAGGAAACATTGATTTTGTGTGAGAACCAGATTTTTTTTATTCTCTTTCAATGATATATATTTCTGGGAGTTTTTTTAATATGATTCAGGAACTTATTTGGATAGCCAAATATTTAAATTGATAACCAGCATTACATATATCCTTCATTAGCCCATAGATTCCATGAATTTCCACATATTTTTAAGACACTTTTCATGATACATTTTCCTTACCATCTCACACTCTTAGTATTTTAGTATTGATATTTTATGTTTGGGTGTGGTGGAAAGGCCTTTCATGTGCATTTGTTTGGACTTGTTTCAGTTTTGGGAGATGTGAGGTGTCTGTCACTTTTTTGGGTAGTGTAAAGTGATATAATTGGGCTTGAGTAATCATTTGATTATGTTTTATTTTTTTCATTTGGTTATCATTAATTTTTTTGCAAAAATGGATATGATCTTTAATTCCTCATTTTAATTTATTTTATGACCAATATACCACTATAAAATCAAATTCAGTATTTTCATTCATTCATTGTATTCAATTGTCAACTCATCCTCCTTGAGAAAATGAAAGGAAAATAAAGTTGTACATTTCTAGAGCTTTTAAGAAGGGAGATAATGTAGATAATATCATTCATTGTAATATTTTATTTGCTCATTTACCATGTTAAAATGGGTTTGGTGTTGTGATTCAAAATTTCAATGGGAATTGAGTGAGGTTCATCCTATGTTTTAACATTATTATTCATGCATTGTACTTTTGAGTCTAACCTCTTATTTTCAGAATTATCTTTTTTATCATTTCCCCACCAAACCTAAGCCACAAAATTCACCTAGAAAAATTCCTTGTCATTGAAACTATTTTTATATTTCACATTGTATAGAAATGATAAATTTTCACAAGACTATATTGATATAAGAAATTTTCATGTATGAACATAAATCTAGATTAAATATTTCCTAAGATAAGAGTAACATAAAATTCAATGTGATGTGGGTTGTTATTAGGCCATGGATAGATTTATGAGTATTAATAAATTTAAATGAAAAGAATGAAGAGGGTAGTGAATTATTTTTCATATAATAGAGAAGATATAATTTTGTTTCGGATAATATCATGAATGTTAGCTCACTTTTGATTATTGTGTGGATTTTTATTTGGATATATGATGATTTCTTGAGAGTGCAGTGGTTAAGTGTGTGGGAGTGATGATGCTAATATTTTCAAATATTTTTTTGTAATTAAATGTTTATAATCCTAACATAGTGTAAATTTTATTGTAATTGTAAAATGTTTAGGTTTTTGATGTATTTTGAGATTAATGAAAAAATGGCTTCATTTAATAATTTTGAAATATTTTTATCACATGGATATTTTAGGAGTAATTTTTACAAAATTATTCCAATTTCAGTGATTATTATTTTTAGAATTATATGATTTATTTTCTCCAACTTCTTATTCAGTACCAAGAAGATGATTCGAATATCTTGTGAGCCAAAAAAATTAAGCAAGTTGAACACTTTTTTGGGTAGACAACGTGGAAACCACCTTAGTAATAAAATCATAAGTCATGGTAAACACATTCAATTGAGTTTATTAAAAATGTATGTGAAATATAACACATATAAATACTTCTTAAATGAATTTTATGGATGTTTAAACTCACTAATATGGTCATTGGACATTATAAATTGAATATATAATTCAATATTTATTAAAAAAAATAAATATATCTAATCATTCCTTAACTCTTATATATGGTGGTCATAGATGATGAAATTTTAAATGAAAAAAACATACATTTTGGAATAACTATGATGAAGACACATATTACATATTAGGACATTTAATTTGACATCCTTATGGAAACATTTAGAGATCAATTTTTGAGAAAGTATTCGGCACCCCTTCTCCCTATAAATATGTATCTCAGATCACATTTCAAAAAATATCCATTTCTAGGGGATAAGGCTGTGTTTTATTAATTTATATATATTTTTAATTTACATTATTTTATCATTATTCTTGATTAATATCTTCTTCAATTTCTTTTATTTTTTCGTTTCTCCATCCATCCATCTTCTTAACTCCATGTTTGTAGAGAACTAACTCTCAGTGTTGTTCAAGGGGGAAAGTGGTGGTATATTAGTTTCTTAAAATTTATTTAATTATAATGTTTTATTTTAAATATTCATTAGTGGTTAAAATTATTGTGGTGAGTGGTATAACCACTTTCAGTACGGTTGTTTTCTTCATCCCCATCTAATTTTTTTCCTTCTCGTTGATATATAAGTCATTTAAACGGCGGAGTTTGGATTAGATATTTTTGTAGAAGTTTTTAATAAAACATGAATAGGTCTTGGTGTAGGATAATACCATTAAAATTAGTGTTTGTTTAGTAGAAGGTATTTATCCCTACATTGAATAATATAATGAGAAATATATTCTTAATTACTTGTATCAAACCACCTAGAAAACCCAAGATCAATGGTTTTGTTTTGAATTTTATTATTTATTTTTTTATTTTATTTGTGTTTTTAATATTAATAAATATATATATATAATATCTTATTTATTTTAATAATAAAAATCCCCCATATATATTCCTATATAGGTTTTTTATAATAGTTAGTTTATAATAGTGACAATAAACAAATATGTGTTTTGTGAGTGGTCTCCTCGGGAGAAAGACCATGGTGTTCAGACTATATTGCATGCTTAGGTAAATAAATTATTGACTAGGATAAAACAACTAAAATCCCTGTCATCAATTTGGATCCATTTATAAGGAGTACAACTACTTACAGATGTTTTTTTCGAAAAAAACAAATATTTCACAAACTAAAAAAACAATTTCACTGTATATCATTTATTTATTCAACAAAGATGAATTTTTATAGTAATTTATATAATTATTAGCCTATTGAAAAAATTTATGGTTATCATAGAAGGGAATATGTATTTAATAATTAAATAAAACAAAATTACTTAATTCCTCGAGATAATTTCAATGATCAAGAAAAGGCAAGAAAAACGACTGCATTCTTGGCAGCTGAATTCAAAGAATATAAAGTCATTCAGATGGAATAGAAATAATGTTAAGATGAAAATAATTGTTTTAACTATTCCTCATAAATTTCAAGAAGATATTGGTGTTGTTGATGAGAAGCTTTAAGATCCACTTCCCTCTATGAAAAATGTACTCCAAGCTACCATGCCTAAAGAAAAGAGTATGAAACTAAACATTTTGAGGGAAATTTAATTTCTGTGCATTATTTTAATTAAAATATTATTAATTCAAAAATTAAAAATAATATTCCTTATATTTCATTTTTAGACTTATTAGAATTACACCAGGATATATATAAAGAGGATGAAGAAGTTAATTGTGTGGAGGATAAAATGAGGAGCCAGTAGAGTTGTACACTTGTTAAAATGAATATGATTGTATAAACAAAGAAGACATACTTGAGGAATAAACTAGAAAACTGCAACCAGAAGAGTATCCAAATCCTATTATACTAATTTCACCCCTATAGGACACCAATCCTCTAGGAAAAAAAGAGAGCACCCATATATTATTTTCCCTCCCTCTTCTGATCTCAATTTTTCATTTTTTTATCATTTATGGGGGTTGAGAAGAATTTTCTTTTCTTTGGGGATCCTCACACCTATAATCTATTGATGGATTTTTTAGAAATTATATTTTATGGTTTCTAATAAATAAAACTTATCAACCTTGAGATTCGGGTTAAATTTATACAACAACATGAGTATGAGTATTAAAATCCTAGTACCTATATGGGGGGTCTAAACTATATTCTACCCATTTTCCCTTTCCCTTCATTATTATTTATTTTTATTATGAATTATTTATTTGATTATGTAAATGTAAAAAGTGAAATTAGATATGAAATTATCAAAAATATGCAACTAGAAAATAATGTTAGGTTTTATCTTTCATTATCATTTGTTTTTCGGACCTTATATTTTTTTTGTGCTGAAATGATGGGTAGTTATATTTAAGTACCAGGGTAGTGTCAAACAATTATTTGTTCTTGTGTACTTTTTTCATTTAAATGATTAATTTTTAGGATTATTTATCTTCAATTAATAATAAAATAACATCCAACACTTGAATTTATTCAGAGAAAATTGAAATTAGTTATGAAACTATAGATTTTAATTGATTCCTTATGTCATAATGTTTTTCCATGAATTGGATTTTCAATCATTTTTATGCACTTGACCATTTTTTGAAATACCATCCCATGAATCACTATCTAAAAATATATTTCTAGTCCTGGGAGGTCTTTTAAACCAATTTGATATACTCTTTATAATACCGACACTTTCTTAAGGGAAACATGGATTTTGTGTAAATACTAGATTTTGTGAATTTTCTCTTTCAAGGATTTGGATTTCATAGATTTTTTAATATTATGGAGTAACTTCTTTTTCAAGATAACTATTTAACATGAGGTCCAAGTATATATTTATTATTTATTATAATATAGATTTCATGAATTTCTTTACTGGTTTAAGCCACATTACAAGTTTATTTTTCCATATATTCCCACCCTCTTAGTATTTTTGCATGGATATATTATGTTTGAGTCTAGGGGAATGGAATTTAGTGTAAATTATTTAATAGGTGTTTAATTTTTGGGTGATGTGAGGTTTGTATCATAATTTTGGGTAGTGAATAAAGATATAATTGATCTTGAGTCATCAATTCGTTATGCATCCTTTGATTCATCCGATTTTCCTAATTATTTTTTTTAAAAAAATGGAGATGAGATTAAATTCCTCATTGTAAATAATTTTATGAATCATGTACCTCTATAAAATGAATTTTATTATTTTAATTCATTAATTGTATTCAATTTTCATCTTATCCTCCATGAAAAATGAAAAAAAATAAAATCATGTTGTGCCTTTCTAGTGGATTAAAAAAAGGGAGAAAATGGATGATGCCATTCACTGTAATACTTTATTAGATCATACCCCATGTTAAAAATGGTATAGTTTGGTGTTTCAAATTTTCAAACAAAACATAGTGAGGTTAATCCTAGGTTATAACATGATTATTCATGCATAGTACTTAAGATCCCAACATGCCCTTTCTAGCCTTTATTTTTTTAATGATTTTCCCAAAAATTCAAAGCCCAAGAATTAACCTTGAAAAATTCCACATGATAAAAGTTATTTTCATTATTAAAATTATGGATAAATTATTTGTTTCATAATACAATGGTGATACATGCAATTTCCATGTATGAGAATCACTCCAGATTAAAATTATATTTAGTGAATAGTGACATAAAATTAATTGTGAGGTTGGTTGTGATTGGGTCATAGATGGATTTATGAGGTTGAAAAAGAATTAATGTTAAGAATGAAAAGTAATGTTAAATTTTGTCATTTATGATATAAAATATAATTCAATTTTGGTTAAGATCAGGGGTGTTTTCTCACTTTTTATTATTGTGTGCATTTTGGTTTGGATATATGATGATTTCCCTAGAGTGAAATGGTTAAGTGTGGGGGAGTTATAAAGATAATATTTTAATATATTTTATTATTTAATTAAAATTATATAATCCCTAAATAGTGTTTTTTTAATGTTAATAGTCATATATTTTCATTTTTAATTCATTTTGAGATTAAAAGAATTTTTTTTCCTAATTCTGGAATTTAGACATAATTCTATCACAAGGGTACTTGGGGAATAAATCATAAAATACCAATTAAATATATATGATTATTTTTTATTAATTGTTGATTTATTTTCTTCAAATTTTTATTCTAGGCCAAGATCATATTTGAACATTTAGAGACCCAATGAAATCAATCATGCTGAACAATTTTTTTGGGTGAACATCATGGAACGAACCTCTATAATGGAATCATAAGTTATGATAAACACATCCAATTGAGGTGATTAAAAATCTAAGAGAAAAATGAGACATTTAAAATATTTGTAAATTTATTTTATGGAGTTTTTTACAAATTAATAGAGAAATTTTATTTTATACATAGGGATAAGAATTATGGAATTCTCATCCAGAAAAATTAAAGCTTATTAATGATTCAATAAATACTAAATGATGTTGAAAATTATTCTTAAATTTTGAGGTTTAATGAAGGATACATTTTGGGAAAAAATTCATGAAGAAATATATTACATATTCTTCCATGTAATTGGTAAATAAAATGGAAATTTTTGGAGATAAAATTTTAATTGAGAATTTTTCACCCCCTCTCCCAATAAATATATATCTCTTATCCCATTTCAAAATATATCTATTTTAAGGTTATAAGGCTGATATTTTTTGTTTTAAATCTTCCTTATATTTTTAATATACATTATTTTATATTTCTTCATCATTTATCACTTCTTCCATTTCTTATATTTTATGTGTTTTTTCCACCGTACTTCTTCTTAAATCCAGGTTTGTGGAGAACTAACTCTCTATTTTTTGGTGGGGTGAAGTGATGGTATTATTGTTTCTTTAGATTTAATAATTTATTATAATTTATTCTATGGATTCATTAGTGGTTAAAATGATTGTTGTGATAGGTCACCCCACTTTCTCTACAATTTTTTTCTTCCACCTTATTGAATCATTTCCTTCGCATTGATATCAATGTCCTAAAAACGGTGGATTTGGGATTATGTATTGATGTAGCAGAGTTTATTCCTACATTAAGAGTTCTTGGTAAAAGATAATACAATTAAAATAAAGGTATGTGTAATAATGGTTCTGTTTCACAACATAATGATCAATATATTTTTAACAACAAGGATAACACCACCCCGAAACCCCAAGAACAATGGTTTTCTTCTTTGAACTTCTATGTGACTTTTTTTTATTCTCTCTATTTTTTTCAATTTAATTATCATATATATTTTATTATATGTATCTTAATAATGAAAACCCCCTATTTATATTACTCTATAGGTTATTTTATTATTAGTTTGTTTATAATATTAAAAATTGGAAAATATGTGTGTCGTGAGCATAATCCTTGAGAGATCAACCATGGTGTGCACACTATATTGCATACATAGGTAAATAAACTATTGACACATATAAAATGACTAAAATACCTATCATCATTGTTACTGATTATGATAAAACAAATTATAATAAAATAGAATCTAAAAATAAAATTAGATACTTCGAATATTAAAATAATAATAAATAATATGTTTTTTTCTAAATAGATTTCATAACTGATTGGTCAAATAAAAATTTAAAATAATTATAAATATGGACGATCTAACTACAAATACTCATTTTTGAAATAAATATTAATAAAATTTGAAATATAATTTAAACATAAGCTTCCTTCTATGAAGAAATACCTTCAGTAATGAAAACAATATTAAAAATAAAAAAATATTAGAATAAATATATAGAAAAGTAAAATAATTCCTATAAATTAGTATAAAAATATCATAAAATAAATCAAACATATAACAGATTTTTATTCTATACAAAAAAATAATAATATAATAGTACATAATAGTTTAAAATTAAATCAATATAACATTTCTTATTGAAGAATTATTTTGTAAAAAGGTTACTAAAAAATATAAAAAAATATAAATAATAAATGTTTTAACAGTAAATTCTTTTTATAATTATATGTTCATTGACTAATTATGTATTAAGTTAAATTATTCATATTAATTATTATATAATACTATAAAAAATATAAAAATATATTATATGTTTCACCCATCCAAGAATAATTATAATATAACAATAAAATATGTAAAATTAAATATAATATTATAGATAGAACCAATTATTACATGAAATAATGTTATACAACATGTATAGTCAGAATATACATACAAAAAAATAAATATATAATAGTTTCAAATTAGGATAAAGGAATCTGTAATTAAATAGAATCAAATAATAAAATTTCACATATAGACAATTAAAAAAATAATACAGACTAAAATTTTTTCTTATTAAAAACGATATGCATATCCCACCAAGAAACACAACAGAGTTACCAAGGGAGTCTTGAAATTGTGAAGTCCTAGGGAATCCCCTTTGACAATGTTCTTACATTCAAGTAGAAGATAACCTAAACTGATAAAGATAATGAAGGGATCCTTAGCACTTCCAACCTGAGACTTGGCACCCATTGTGAAGTTGGATTCACTCCGCATATGGTGAATTTTTCTCCTTGGACTAAACTCCAAAAAAACCTATTTAAAAAGTTAAATTACTTACCATGGAGGAAGAAGCTTCCATTTCAATGTACACACCCACACCTCAGAGCCTAACTCAATTTTAATTATTTGTAACTTGAAATCATTACACATCATTATACCTGAATGCAATGAATTCACCTCTTCCCACATGGAATTCAACGTACAATAGAAAGAACTACAGTTAATGAAAATAGAACAAATGGTTTCTCGGAGTAGACCACCCCCTATCCATTGTCCAACCATGAAAGACCCATAAAAATTGAGTTTATCCCCATTTAATGGTGGTAACCATCTAACCCACTGATTGAGAGAATTATATATTGCAACAGGTTGGTTAAGGAATCTACAAAGCCTCTCCGAGTTCGTCCCACCCCTGATCTACACCCCCAAGTCATTAACCAAGGATTTAATCGATCCTGTATGAAGGGTATCAACCTTTTTATACCCATTCTCACATGATTCAGTGCCTCCCAGATCATTCATCACATAGAAATAAAAACAATAAAGTGAATCTTGGCCACCATATCTTTACCTTATGAACCACAGAACCAATCCATGTTTAAATACTTCATAGTGACATTTTTATTACTGATTAGAACCTGTGGAGTGATGGATGACCATAGGTGAACCCCCCAGTCACTATGAATAAAAAGGTGTAGAAAAAAATCCATGTGAGGATGATTATATCAAAAGCATCAGGAAGTCAAGAAGACACCCCGACTCAGAACGTTATCATCAGTATAAATTTCCTGGTTTCTCACCCTCTAGAAAGGAAAATTCATTCATGTGGGAATCTCCTCGCAACATATTCTATCATCCCATTCATCATGTCCAGACACCACCTGAATCCTTCCCCAATAAACACATCTAATAAAATTTCTTAAACATAAATCAGTGAAGTAGAATTTATCATCCTCTCCATTCATCGTGATTCTTTTAAAAATATTCATATGCTCACTATTTAGGATGGATTCTAGATGGGAAGGATAAGACCTCATCTTTTTAAAGATCATGTTAGGAATAAGACATCCCATAAAGAAGAGATTAATACCCACCCAGTAGTCCTTCCTTAAACTGAGATCCCATCTCTCCACAATCCAACGTGCCACCTCATTAAGAATATCCATAAGTCCAAACAAACACCATTCCATATTGGAGGACATAAGTCTATGCCTTCCCCATCCTAATATCTCTTTCTATATTTCCCCCTAATGAATTTGGGCCAATGTGAATTCCATTTAATAATATCCCATTCATGGAATGCTCGCATGGATTGCATGTACTTATCCTAATCCCATAAACCAAACCCCCCTTCCTCCACCATTTTTTCCATGAGGCTCTAGGAGGCCTAATGGCACCAACCCATATAAATGAGAAAGAAAATATTAAAACTACTTATGTTTAAAATAAAACATTATAAATTAGTAAATTAATGAAAAAAATTATCTTTCTTTTAGGAAGTATTTCTTATGTTGAGGAAAAATTAAACTTCTATAAAACACAACATGGTATTCAAACATAATAAAATAACTTATATTAACTTGAATAGAATAATTATCTAAAATCATTGAGGAATGAAGTTTATATGGATAACTTAAAATGGGGGGGTGGGAGAATTTAGAAGGAAGAAACATTAAATTATGAGATTGTAGTAAATGTATTATAAATAAAAATAGTGAAATTGAACCATAATGGACATTAAATCATTTTTTGTTAGAGAGAACCTAAAAACCAAAGTTATGAATCTTGAAAACCATGATAAGATGTAAGTATGAAGAAGGAAATTATTTAAACTGATAAATTTATACCTACATGACAGAGTATGAAATTGAGATCACCTCTCTTTCCTTCCGAACGTGCATTCGGGTTAGGAATCAATATTTCTAAATAGTTTCCTAGGGTTTTGTTTATGGAAGCAGAAACACCCTGTTGTTCTGTTTCCAGTGGGGCCTACATTCCAATGGTATGAGTTTGTTTAGTTTATTTAACTTCTATAATTATGATGTCTCTTTGGCCAAGAGGATAGGAAGTTGGGTTTATCACACCATTTTTTGAAAATTATTGCATTCTATGGGATTGTATTATATATTTAAGATATGTTAATTAATCCTTAATAATTTACCAAGCATAATGCAGGTTTGCCTTGAATTTTTATATCAATGATTAGTATGTGTGGAATTAAGAATCAACCATTTGTATTCAAGGTTCTTCATTAATGTATATATCTATATGTATTCTAGGTTCTCCATCAATGGTATCATCTCTTATACTACAAAGGGATTAACTGGTCGTTATTATGGAAATGATGGTTTTTAAGCCACTTTTTCATCCATGTTACAGAATGAAGTGTCATCAACCCCTACCCTTATAATTGGATCTAAATGAAAATAAGGTCTAATGTTGTGGTAAAACATGATTATAAAGGAAATTGGTTTAAAACGTTTTTTGGTTGTTGTGTTAGATGGTGGCATGAAAGTATTCTTCTTCGCCCATATTTAGGGTTTTCACTTAAATAATAAATCACAGAGGATTTAGATAGATCATCTTTATGTGCACATTTCTGAATCACTGATGTTTGATATTACTGATTATTTTCTTATCCAGGCAATTAAATTAGGTATGATACTTGCTCACCCAAACTTTAGCGACATATTTTTACATCATAGTTTCACTTGCGTGCCATAATTCCGTTATAAAATTTTGTTAATTTTCTAATTTTTTTCAAAAGTAACCTACTTTGAATTGAATTTGATTTTTATGTAATGGTTTAGATAGACCCCAAGTGATTCTCAACTATTTATGGGTTAGCTCACAAGTGAACTAACAATATTTTCAAGATCATTTGGTATGATTAAGACGATGTTTGTGAAACCACTCATCCTGATTTCTGAAAGTATCTGAAAAAGTATCATCAAGATTTTACAATGGGTATTTATCTACCAATTTATAGTTATAATCATATACATGAAGTCAATGTGCCATCTCTAATGAATAATATTCTATTTTATTGGATTCAAGACCAAACCAACTTCTCATCTTCAAACATTTTTATTACAGTGGCATTTATTAATGATGGGACAATAGCTAAAGACCATTTCATACATTAAAAACCATATGCTCCATATTTTAAATAACATATACTAGAGATAAATTCACACTGTTCTTTATCCATTTTCCTAGATTCACAGATATATTATATGAAAGGTTTAATGAAAAAATGGGATTTTCACTCGGGAGGGGGTTGTAATCACGCATGGATGTGGCCATATTGGGTTCACCATACATGTGCATAGTTCAATGATAATATGAAGAGTTCAATAATTTAATAGGATTAATGGTCTAGGAGAAGTTATGTATATAGGAATGATGATTTTGTGAAAGATCAACTATGTCGTTTGAGACTAGAGACAAATTATTTCCATTTGATGCATGGAGAAGTACACAATAGTTTTTAGGATGTATTAAAGATCTCAGGAGCTCCAATTCAAGGAGATATGTATGTAAAATTTATTCCTCCAAATGAAAGATGGAATTATGAAGAAAATATACTAGCCTCAGTGAATGAGTTATTGAATATTGCATAGAAAATCAAGATTGAAAATGAAAAATATAGTACAGGAAGGGATATTCATCTAATGGAGTGAATGGAAACATTCTTAATAAAGGAAAAAGAGAAATGTCCCACATGTAAAAGACTAACATGTTGTCCTAAGGGTGTAAAGAGATGTTCACCCAACACATTCGGGAAAATATTATAAAAGGGTGAGTTTGATAAGTTGGTGCTTGATGAAAATTATAAAATTAGTATCAAGAAACAGCATGAAGGTTTCATGTCCATGTAGCTCAATGTCTATTTTTACCGGTCTAATATTTCAAGGGTTTTGTAAGGCCTGGAAACTTCTTCATAGAGTCTAAGATGATAGAGAGTATAATTATGGGATTATCCACCCATATCTTGGGGAATATTTATATGAGCTCATTAAATAGTCATGGAGGAATGTCTTCTTTTGGAATAGAAGGAACATTCCATGTTTTATATGGATGGATCACGAGACATTTCAGATCATATTTTGTGTATAGTGGGATCACGGTCATTGGAAGTTTTTTATGACCACATGTTCACGATTTATCTAGTATTTTATCCCTATCCTTGAATCCTCTTGAAATTAAGGAAAGCTTAAGTATATTTAAGGAATTCCACTTTTTTTTCTTATGGGAATCTACCTACGAAACAATTTTTTGATGATGGGATGGCCAACTTGTAGATAAGGGAATATGTACTAGATTTTAGGGATGATGTACTAGAAACAAGGATTGACAATAAGATTATATAAATTGAAAATGCTCCTTAGATATTTCCACAGTAATTAAAATAATGGGAACAAAATACTATGTCTCATCTAGTGAATGTTAGACTAGAACACCATATGATGGTGGCTCGATAACAATGGTTGCTAACAGTCACGAAGAAGGTAGAGAATGTGTTTAATTTATCTATAGATAATAAAAATATAAGGTTGACAATTTGGTATTCTGAGTCATGGGTTGAATCATAACCCAAAGTGTTGCTAAACCATGTTTTTCCTCTAGTCGGAGTAAATAAAGTGAACCTGAAACAACTTTCTCATTTATAAGTTGAATACTATCTTTTAGAGGATGAATCATTAGAATCTATGGTTTTGGGAGATAAGGATCTTAGATCTCTAAGGCAGCCACATGCATGATACAATCCAACCCCTAGAGTCAATCATGATACACCAACATCACCAGTTGATGATGTGCCAAGGCAATCAAGTCTCCATCTCCATGAAGAGTAGCGGGTTCCATTTTATCATCCTTCATCTATAATGTTAGGAATTAGGAATCCTATCAGATCTAATATTGTAGGATCATCATCATAGAAGGCCATATTTTATTATGAATTTGTATGAATAGAGGTGTTTCAATCATGAAATAGAATTGTATTCGGATGCTGAAACCACGTGGGTGATTTTATGTGAAGGGTTGCATATTCATGGAATATATGATCTTCATGCATCATCTAATATTTATTTTGAGAATAATTCTTATGATTTATGAATTCATATTAGGGAGCTATATAATCTAAAATATGCAACTAAAAATTCATTACCAACCACAAAACAAGTGATAGAGATTATAGATCATGGAACCACTAAACGGATTGACCCCTTATTAGAGGAATGATATGATTTTGTCAATCCTAATGATATAAGTCTTCTACTTCTCACATTCTATTATTCATTTGAATTTGAATTTTTCCAAAGAATTACTGCTCAGGGGAAATACCATCTTAAATTTTTGTTGGTCAAGGTAAAATTGACTAAAGTTCCATCCCCATGATATAGCCTTGGTGGTACCATTATTGGGGGTATTGACTCACCAAATGAATTGGGAGATATATCTAGGCTGATAGGCCATTGGGGATGAAATAGTTGGAGGATTTCAGTCTCCAATACATTTTTTTGGAAATGATTACACTATTATTCCCAAGAAAAAAATAAGAAAAGACACCAAAGGAAGAATGGTACAACTAATCTTTTATTAACAGTGGTAAGACTTTCTGACATCATTATCTTTAGCTTCATCTATAGAATGTATTTAAAATTCCTGGAATTATAGGAACATATTCTATTTCATCCCTTAGGGAAGTTGTTATTGAGCCTTTGTGAACCACAGAGGGAACTTCTGATCATGTTTAGAGCCCTATTGATGAAGTGGATCCTTTGAATGATGAGGCATATAGGCTAGTGGAAACAACAACTACTCCTGGAATTGATCTTATTCCTATTATTGGGAGAGAGGAGGAAATAATTATATTATAATTTTTTCTTGAGAATATATATAACAATAATTGAATTCCATTTCAAAAATATATCACGTTCTTCACATGCACCTCAAAATCCCTTAATGACTAATACAGACCTAGTGGTTGTCACTGAGTGGGGTTATTCAGGGTCTAATGTCATCAGAGTGGGGTCATGAACCAACTGCTCCAAGTATTCCCAACGATGTTACTAACACAAGGCTTGGTATATAATTAGAAGCTATGATATATCATAGAATTTCTTTTTAAAGATGTATTGGGACATATTAATATGCCTACTACTCTAGATAATTTTGAGGAACTGTATATAGAACCAAATGGATGTGACTTTTTATTTTTCATCAAATCAATCTTATTATGCTTCACTTCTTATCCATGATTAGTTTAAATGCATAGATCCATCTATAGAAGATTCAAGAATAAAGGTTTCTAAAGGATAGGTTTTAATCACTTCAAATCCCACTATTTTGGAGGAGCCAACTCATGTGAACCTGAAAATGGAAAATATTCTTGAGTTTCATATGGAGAATCCCGAAATGGATCTATAAATATCCTTTACCAAGAGGTGTCAAATAAAAAAATGAGGAAAGGAATGTTAGGGAGGAGTCTTATTAAGCTGCGAAGTTGTTTCTAGGTGAGAGTTACAGTCATTTTGATTATTCCCAATCATTCCATTATTTTAAATAAAACCATGACCTTGAATTGTCATGTAGGATTATATTCTTCTATGGATAGTTCCGAATGAAAAAAATATGCATCATTCTAACCAGCATCTAGAGGCCTGGTGTCCATTATTCAAGAGTGAGTAGAACATGACACTTCTTTAACTTCATTAATCCTAGATTACATCCCTTTTTTTAATGGTGAATCATATTCATATCTAGAGTTATATAATTCTCTCCACATCACACATCTCATATCTTGGAAATATATGTGGAACTTATCTTTGATACATCCCTCATGGAATTTCATTTGTGAATCACATGTATTTAAATTTTATTTAGCATGATGGGATTTTGATGATTTGATTATTGTGAAAAACATTCTGTGGTGAAGGAGATAATTAAAAGGAAATAGTAAGAGAAAATAGTTAGGAAGGATCTGATAAGAGCCAGACTACTTGCTAACGTTGATCAAATTCAAGTGGCAGTATGTCAAGATGAAGCTAGCTATAATGAAAAGTCGGTAGCATTAAACCAACAGATTAAAGATATGACTGTTTAAATACAACATCATTATCAAGAGTTGGATACTTCTAAAACATGAAGTATAATAATAGAAGAGGTATCTTCCAAAATAAAGTAACCTTTATTTGAAAAACCCATTATAGGGGAATTGTTATATAGGTTTGGATAGGGCATGTTATGTATAGACAAACTATTGAATCCTTTGGATGACATACCTGTTATGTGGGTGAATTTTATACAAGGACAACAATGGAAAATACTACATAGCTAGGTAAAAGAGTTCCTAAGAATTATGACATTCAATTATTGATAAACAAAGGGGTTTAATATATGGATGTTTTAGGACCATATTGGGTGGATTTTCTAACGAAAGGTGTCTAAGTATAAAGGGTCCATCTTTGACAACATAATACATGAATGGAGAAATCAATCCTACATGAACATGGTCTATGGAGGATGATACATTTTGTTAAATTACTAATATCATGAGGAGAATGATCTTTTCTAGAAAAGGATAATGGTGATGTGCAGTTTAATGTCATGTAGTAATGACATTATTCCATTTAGTTTAAATTCATGGAATATAGACATTAATCTATGTAGTTTAGTTTCATGTATCAAAGACATTACGAGATTTTTAATAGTTTGTTGTGGAATTTAATTTCATGAAACCAAGAAATTATGAGGGATTTAATTTATGGTATTTAGATATGACCAAAGTATAATGAGTCTCCAATTTCATGGTAATTATTATGGAAATTTTATACCATATTTAGGTATGGAAAGAATTAATTTTAAACTATGATTTTGGAATTTTTGGATCTATAGAATGTTATAGGAATAAGGATAATGGCATTTGATGAGGTCCCTTCCAAGAACGAAGTTAACTATACATTAAAAAACTATTATGGGGGATATGTTATTTATTTAATGTGCTATATAGTCAATAGTGGCATCCTTTTGTTTTCATGCTTGTTATAAAGGTGGATTTCATACAAGGACAACTAGGGAATGTACTCCATAGTAAGGTAAAGAAGCTCTCAAGAATTATGATATTCTATTTATAAAAGATGATGAATGTTTATGGAGATTCATATTTTCCCATTCACATAGTTTAGTTTATGGATAAAATAACCAGAATATAGATATATTTCCTCTAGTCACAATTTCCATAGAATTATAGGAATATGATTTTTATGATGGTCTGATCCAAATGTACGATATATGGTGTTTTTAGTTGTAGGTCATATTTCTAGGACCATAATATTTTGGAAAAATTAAATTATGTGTGGCCAAATGACCTATGGTTCTTCTATCATGATTTTAACATGTGAAATGGAGAGAAGTAAACAAGGGTCTTGAAGACTTTTTGGCTGGGAGAAATGATATGGTATAAATATGAAAAATATGACTTCATTAAAAATACAGGTTCCTGCATATCTTCATCTGAGATTAGAGTGGATAGAAGATGATTCTCCCAAAAATGGATTTAATACTATTTGAAAAAATAGTTATGGGGCCATACTATGTAGGGCCGACTAGGGAATGTGATGTATAAACAAAAATTGTCATATTTTGGCTGAAAGGCCCGTTATGAGAGAGAATTATGCAAGGAACCCTAGGGGCATGTACTGTACAGTCAGGAAAATGAGCTGTCAGGTATCAGACATTCTATAACTATAATCTGAAGAAAAATTATGAAGATATAAAAGTATTTAATATTAAGAGTATGAAATATGAACGAGGTAATGTACAATGCATAATGAAAGTGTTGGGATAGATATTGGCCACGAGTTAGTAGTCACTTATATAGATATATTCATATATATAATGGGAACATAATTTGTTTCCTTAGTGGGTTTTATAATGAAGGAACCTAAAATGAAGGCTCATGCATAGATTTTAAGTTGTATGTATGAGGGGAGAAATAATATTTTATCCCATGGTTGAGAATTGCATATAAGGCCTAGTCTTCACTACGTATCTAAATCGGATGAGAATCAAGGTATATTTAGTTCTCTTAGTAACATGATGATTAATGTCACGTGGTAAGGACATTAGGTTGTAGATTTTAATGTCATGAAACATGGACATTAGGTTGTGTAGTTTATAGTCATTCAGTAAGGACATTATCTTTCTTTGATATGAAGAGAAGTTGAATATTATAAATAGATTACGATATAGGGCCCAAGTGTCACTATGTTTGCTGTCAAATAAAGAATCAAGCCACACATATTTCAATCACATAAAATTTCATTTATAAGGTGAAAATATTTATTGAATCTCCTTATATAGATCTAACCAAATCATGGGAGAAAATAGGATTTTTCATATCAGGTTGTAGCTGGTACTACTATTGAAAATATGGATATCACTACATCTTTCATTATAATGAGAAACAGGCCACACATAGTTATTATTGGTTCATGTTTTTTTTCATCATGTGGTGAGGACATGAAGTTATTGCCACATGAAAAAGAAAATTGCAGCTGCACTAGGGAATAAGACCTAGGTGTCACTACGTATCGTGCTAGGGAAAGAATCAAGCCACACATTGTTCTTAAATAATTGTTCAACTACCTTAATTGAATTCATAATTGGGGTGTATTGGGGGGTTTCTATAATAAGGATCCACATATAAGATGAGAAATCGTACTGATATCCTCATGTAAATTTGACTTAATACATGGGAGAAAAGAGGTATTAATAGAATGATGTTTTGAATGGGTCCAATATTGAATGTCTGGACACCACTATATATACCATATGGATAATAATCAAGCCATTTGTAGTTCCTAGTAGGGTTTCCCATACATATATGATCCATACATAGATAATGGGGGACATCAAAATTGTGGAAGAACCTGAGATAGTAGATCTATTAATCACTACGTATCATACTACGGAATGAATCAAGACACACATATTTCCTGAAATTGATTCCAATATAATGATTTTTTTATGTAGGGAAGACGTATTTTTATAATTTCAAGGCCAACATTTTGGCCTAATGTAAGAAATTTTTGCATCACCAAGTATCTCATTAAAATAATAGTCAAGGAAAAAATCCTAGAAGATATCCCTACATAGATCTGGCTATTATACATAGAAAAAGAAGGGCATTTTCTCTTCCAAAATTGTGGTTGGAACCAAATTTATGGATATGGGCATAACTACATATCTCAATGAGTTGATAATCAAGCCACACAACGTTCTTGAAATGTTTCTTATGCTGGTTAGATTCATACACACATTAAATGAAAGCGATTCTTTTTTTAGTCATACCTGAGCCCTAGATTAGAGATCGGGATGTCTCTACATATCTTATTGGAATGTGAATCAGTCCATACCTAGTTCATTCCATGAATTTTATCATCATGCAACAAGGAAGTGGGTGTCCTAACATGAAGGAAATATTATAGATATACCAAGGGATAAGACCTCGGTGCCACTACATATTTTGATAGAAGAAAGAATTAGTCCACATAGAATTATTGAAAATTTTATTATGTAGATTTGATTCATACATAGGAAATACAAAAGTCTTAATAACTAATCATGGTTGGACCCAGTATTGGAGATCTAGGCATCACTATGTATCTTTCTCATGCAATAATCAAGACACATTTTTTTCTTGACGGTTATCCAGGTGTAGGTTTGATATGTACACAAAAAGGTGAAAGGGAAATTTTCAACATTGTGGTTGGACAAAAGAATATCACCAAGGTGTTACTACTTATCATTCATGGGGAATGAATCATGACACACATTGTTATTGAAATGTTCTGTACTATTTAACATCATGCAGTATGGATGAAGATAATCCGATGTGAAAAGATGGAAATATAGTAGTTGGACAATGAAATATGACCCTGGTTTCACTATATGTCTTTTTAGGGTGAAAATCAAGAAAAAAAATAGTTATTAAGGATACTTCCCCCCACCAACTTAATATTTATGTGAGAAAGAAGGATTTTAATACTTTATAGAATAATGATTGGGCCCAACATACATGATGATATGAGAATCAAGCCATATTTTCTAGAAGGGTTCCTAGTATAAAATTTACTCATAAAAAGGGAAAGGGGAAATTGTTTCTTTTATGGTTATGGTTGATCTTGAGATAGGAGATTTGGTTGTCACAACGTATCTCATTGGAATGAGAATCAATCCATACACTGTTCCCAAAATAGGGTCCCTATGCAGATCCAATTCAAACATAGGGAGAAATGCCGTTTATTGACCATTTATGAGTGGAAATGATGTGAGTAATGATTATGTATTAAATATTATCATCTTTTAAAAGACAAAAAGTAATATCAAATTGTTGTATTTTGGGAGAATTATTAACATCAAATGAGGAATATGTTAACCATACTATTTAATTTCATGGGGTGAGGACAAATAGTGTATTTTAGTTTTAGGTCATGCAATTAGGACCTCACACTATTTAGTTTAATATCACATGACAATGATGAACATTCTACATAGTTTGACATCATAAAACAATTATTTATGGTGATATACAGGTCAACATCAGGAAACCATGATAATCATTGTGTCATTACACAAATTATTTCTTTAATAACCTTGAATTGTTTAGAGTTGTAATGATTTCTTCATCCATTGATATTAAGGAATAAGATCCATTATAGTATAATTTATGTATATAATATGGTCCTTCCCACTTGGGATCATGATTTGGAGGCTTCTTTTCCTGAATCATCAGAGTCCTAAGGGGATATACCAATTCTCTTTGGAGGAATGAACAATGGAGTAATTTCTTGTTAAAAGCTCGTGGAATATTGTTTTAATAAACTTCCACGTGATAAAAGGTATGAATTTTTTTTTCTAATTGCTTCATCTCATATAGTCACTTATGAGGTTGTTTATATGTAGATAGGTGATCAAAAAAAACTCAAAGTGAAGACAAATGAACTTAAATGAGAAGAACTACTTATGTCCCATATACCAATGTGTATAGGGTTGACCATGTTGTTGTATAGGTAGGAGTCTGGTAATCACATAAAGCATGAATAATTTTAGTAGGCTATGATTTATAATCATTATCCACCATCTTTTAGAGTATATTTGATAGGGTATATTAGAAAGAATCTATATATCCATTGGCCAATACATGATACTAGGATAAATGTTTGGATATGATATTATGTTCCTAATATAACTTCCTGACCTCATTAGAATAGAAATCGGGGTCTTTGTCCATGAATATGGTATGAGGGACACCAAATCTAGTGATGATATTAGCTTTGAGATAACCAAAAATGATTTGGGCCCTAAATTAATTAAGAGGTATTACCTCGGCCCATTTTGAGAAGAAATCGGTTGAAATAAGAATGTACTTGAACTTATTTACCACAGATGGAGGATAAGGTCCCACTATATCCATTCCTCATGTAGAAAATGGCTAGGAGTATTTAGAAGTATGTATCAATTCCTAGGGTTGAGGAATAAAGTTGGAATTCAATTGGAAGAGATAACACTTATTAGTGAAATATGTGCAATCCTTGTTCATAAATGGCCAAAAGTATCCATACCGTCATATATGATCAGAAATATTGTACCCAAATTGGTGGGAACCACAGGCTCCTTCATGTACTTCTTAAATGACAACCACAATCACTTATCCATCATTGTTTCTGAGGAGGATTCCATCATAGCCTCATTTTTAGAGGATCTTATAGTTATTTGGCCACCATAAAGAGTGAAATTCACTGCTCTATACTGGATCTTCTCTCCATAAAATCTATCTACTAGACGTACCCTTTATTAGAGATATTATATGATGAGTGTCATCCATCTTGTGGAAGGACCAATTGGTTTTGGAATGTGATTTATTTCGATTATTTTACCTATATTAATTTGATGAAATGGTGAATCCATGTGATGATGAGAAATGATGATGATTGTATTATCCCTGTTCAGATCTTCCAAGGCTGCAGATACATGTTCTAATGCATTAGCTTGGACATTTTGTTATCCCAAAATGTAATCCAATGATGGTTCTAAGGGAAATTCTAGCATCAAACCACAGACATAACTACATAAGGGGATTAATTCTTCCATTCTAAATGTATAGTCCCCATTGATCTATTGGATTACAAATTCTGAATCAACATTGACCTCCAAGTGATCAACTGGAACCTAGAGTGATAATTCAAGTCCTTCAGTGAGAGCTTGATATTCTACCTCATTGTTGATATCACCATTTGATAATAGGATGGAGTATGGAAACACTGCCTTTTCTAGGGAGGAATGTACAATTCCTATCCTAAATTTGTTAATTTAGGGTCTTCTATTATCTTCCCCATTGAACATTTGGAAGCACCATTAATGTAAATTTCCAATGTTTGAGGACTATCCAACATAGGGAATATTTCTTCATTAGAAAGGTCAGTATTCAAGAATGTTTCCTCCATAGATGTGTGTTTTTTAAGGATTTATTCAATGGTTTGTCCTTTTACTACTTCTTAAGGCCGAAAATGTATATCAAACTACTTCATAATAACCACCCACCATTCCATATTTTCTGTAAGCATAAGATGACTAAGGATAAATTTGATTACATTATTGAGAGAGACCAAGTGTACCTCATGATGTTGTAGGTAGTGCCTCAACTTATAAACTATTAAGATTAATTCTCAGAATCTCTTCTCAATATCTGAATATCATGTATCTGTGTCAAGCATCGTTAGAATGAGATAATAATGGGTTTTTTCATTCCCACCACCATTCTTCTATGCACAGAAGGCACCAATGTTTTGTTCCAAGGATTTAACATAAAGGATGATTGTTTTTTCCTTTAAAAGATGACATCTATTCCAGTGGACTCAAGAGGTATTTCTTGAGGGTACCAAATTTTTCATTGATATCATCAGTCCATTGATATGTGACCCATTTTTTCATCAATTTGGTGAAGGAAACACACTTTCCTACTAGATTAGATATGAATCATTGGATGTAGGAAGAGTTTCATCAAATTCCTCTCAAATATTTCTTGTTTTTATGAGGTTTAATGACAAGTATATGTTTATTCTTCTCATAATCTACATCGATGCCTTCATGGTATACAAAAAAAATTCCCAAGGTTACCTCGACAAAAAAATTCAAGTGGTTCATCTTGAGATTATGATGCTGAAGCCTGCTCAATATAGTCCCATGATCATCCAGGTGATCAAAATGTTGTTTATAGTTTAACACTAAATCATCAACATATAATTCAATGAATTTCCCCGAGAAGGGTTTGAAGAAATAGAGCATTTCACATTGATATATCAAACCATCAAACGTGAAGCCAAAGAGAATTACCCAATATAAAAACAGACCTTTAGGGGATCTAAAGACTATATATTCCATATATTCTGTGAAATATGGATTTGGTAATACCTATAGTATCCATCTATGATGGATATTGCTTCATAGCCAGCTATTACATAAATCAAGAGATCTATGATTGGAACTTGGAATTCATCTTTGGGAAAATTATGATTGATATATCTGAAATCAATGAAGTCTTTGATTTTCCCATTCTTATTTTTAATTGGGATAATATTGGATAACCACTTTGGAAATTTCACCTCTCAGATGAAGTCCTCTTTGATAAGATTCTCGATTTCAGCCTAAATCATTGAGCCATGATTTGGGTGCGTCCTTCTTGCCTCATTCTTATATCCTCAATTATCTTCAAGAAAACCCAAATTATGTCTAGCCACATCAGGGTCATGTCCTGTTGTATCTATGTAATTATAGGAAAAAATCATGGTTTTTCATTAAAAAATGATGTATACACCTCTTTCCCTTCATTATTTAAGGACACACTAATCATAGAGGTGTGTAGATCTTTCTTTGTACCATGATTTATTTCTCTATGTTCATCCACAGGGGTAGAGAGGCCTTCCTCAAATGCTCGGGGGGAATCATTGAGGTCTCCCTATTTTATTTTTCATTTTTCTTCTTCTTTAGTTTCTACTTGATGTGTAGATGATGAATAATTTTTTCAGAGATAGGGTAGGAGCCGATATATGGACATCCTAAAGAGGAGGCAACCATCTTCAGACCAACTAAGGATGAAGGGTTTTTTCGATGTTTTGTAGGGAAGATGATGATATGGGAATCGACATACCTATATTTTTCCATGAGTGCGATAACAAATTATATCTTGTCTAATAATTTAAGTACTTTTTGAATATCGATCGATGGAATGAACACATTTCTATTTATGTATAACTGTAGCGGTCTCTGATTTTCCATCTCTTCTTCCTAGAACTGATGGGATTACTCATGATTTGGCTCTAGTCTATGTTATGGAGTTTTAAAATTATAACTTTATAGATGATTGATTCCTAAACCGTATTATTTTAAATGTATTAATAGTGTCTGAAACTTATCATGGTGGCATTCAACAAAAATGGGAAGGAGCCCCTCCTAAGAGAGTGGTATATTCAATGTGTATGTAAATCCATTCAATCGAGCAATAAAATCTAAAACTATTTTATTCTCCCTTTTCATTCAGTTTGTGAAATTGAAGAATGTTGTCTTCTACATCTTTGAGCTAAATGGGAAAGAGAACTTTTTATGGAGATCTTCTCATCTAGTAATCAATCAAGACTATAAGCTTTTATACTAGACGAAGGCTGGACTCTATAATTATTACACAAAATATTTTAATTTTACTACCTCTTGTTGCTCCCGGGTCCCCATCATGGGATCATAGAGAGAGATGAAATGCATCAAGTGATTCTCTGGATCTCCTGAGTAATTAAAAATTGGAAATATGGGATTCCCAAAGGTTGGTGGAGGAAGGGTCAGATCCACCCTTTAGTGATAAATCAGACTTTTAGAATTTATTGGTGCATGCCAACATTACGTAGCTTCCAATCGAGTCTTCAATGACTCAATGGTGTTCCAAATAATTCAAGGAATATCTAAATGAGCTGGGACCAAAACAAGTGAATTGACTAGATCCAGAATGAGTGTAGTGACCAGAAAAACTACTAGTGGTGGTGCTAACGTTATCTTTGATAAGTAACCAATAGTGGTAGGCCTATAAGGATATAAATGACGTTTCTCTGGTTAAACCGAAAATGGAGGGAATTCGTTATATGCATCAATAGTTACAACAAACCCTCTTCGTGAGGATCTCCTACTAGAAGTTCAAGATGAGGATCATCTTGTGGAGCATATTTGGTAGGAATGCTACACCGAAGTAACTTGGTATTGATTCTCTTTAACTCCTTCATCTCTTCCTCTTGTTTACAAAATTGTTCATCCAATAAAAGGGATTGGCCCTTTCTAGAGAAAAGGTAAGACATAGTCTAATATTTTCCTTTTCTCTATTAGGTGCCTTTAGAAATAGTGGAAGAAAATTATTTAAGGGGATTCCATGATTCCAGGCATGCTTCTAATTTCTGGTATGCACACCTCCTTCCATTTATTTGGGTTTGATTGTATTTTGAACAAGAACATCATCCTATTACTCCCTTGAATTGGACTCATTTTTTAAAGGATATGTAATGATTAAATTAATGACATGTACATATGAATAATGTGTTTCTATAATTATGTTAGTGTCTTGGTGAGAGAACCTTATTGTTAATCCTCCACAATACATTTTTCTCATATTTTTCAGTTTCTTGGGAACTATTTTACATATAGTAATTTGAAGGGAATCCTCAGATTACTCAATTGTGCGTTCATTTTGTTGTTTCTTATATAATTGACTGTAAAATGACTTCCACTAAGGAGGGTATTTTAAATTTAAAAAATCACCTATCCCTATGGGATCCTGATATTCCAATTCTTCATTCTCAACCCTTCAGACTATATTTGTTGACTCCAAGGATGGGTTAAATAACCCCCCATCCCTATAGGTTGGGTTTTCTAATGAACATGTATGGATGATATAATTTCAACCTCTCTTATAATATTCCAAATTCTCTTCCAAACATTGGTTTGGTTCATTATCTAGATATCACCTAAATTTAATTCTTTGGAAGACCATTGTGGTATATTTTACATTTACACAATCTGATGGATAACATCCTCTAAGCGGGAGGCGAACATGATATTATTAGATACTTGATGGAAATGTATCTCAACATCCTTCTCTCTTTGGCCTTGACTTTGGAAAAACCAATCAAGGACTATTATTTCTGATCATGTCTTCGATATTGAATAAAATCCATCTATTATAGCTGGCCCAGGGAAAAAACATTACAAGAGACCAAATTTGGTGGGCTTTTCTAGAATTTGAGTTCAGTGAAATGCAATGCTCTCTATTCACCCCATCCTATGATATAAAAACCATATGGGTTTTCTGTGATCAAATATCACAACCTATTTATTTCATTGAGGTATGCACATTGAAGGGAATCATGTTTCTTCTTGATCATTGGATTTTAGGAAAATCGGTGATATTCCATGTGAATTTGGAACTAAAACCCTTATATTACCTTAACATGGATTTGATATTCATCATAAGGTTATAATTTTTTTAGATGATGAAGAGTCTTCCATATTTTAAGGCTGATATCATTAATACAATATTCTAACAAAATCTCTAGAAAGATGTATTGTGAGGTCGACAAAGGCCATAACATGGCTAGTATTTCACCTTTATCTAGTGGTTTCCATAGTTTTAATATGTCATATTAAACATTTTATCCAAGTTTCACAACATTGTTTGACTAGAGTAGATGCATCCCAATTTATTTTCCCCAAGAAATGGGATTATTTGGTGTTTCCTCTACAATATTGGAAGGAAAATGACCCAAAGGATATTGAGAGAATGCCCGCCTCCTTGGGAAATCTTCTGGTTGAGAAAGTATTTCACATACAAGTAAAAAGACATCAAATATTAATGACCTAATGTTTAAAAGTTATTCAAGATAATAGGTACGTATCATCACTAAACTATTAGTTAGAGAATTCTATTGGTAATTAAAAACACAAATGAAGAGTGAAAATTCACAAAAATTCAATCAAGGGTAGGACCACCATGGTGGATTGTGTCAAGTAAAAAAATCTCATCTCTCCTTGGTCTTCTAGCCACATGGAGTGTTTTCGTGGATCTCATCCAAATATGGGTTCTCAAGATTGATTGAATTGTCATAAAGAAATCCTTCATGATGAAATGTTTAATGTGAAACTTTAAAATTACTATTAATAATTCCATAATTTGGTAATGGGAATGTAGGATATTGAGCTAAAATAGATAAACATATGTGGGATTCAAGAACTCCAACAATAAGTGTAGAATGATTATAGAATGACTATTGATTCTCCATCTATCCTTGGTGAGACTTCTTTTTATCTGCCTTCTTACACATAGTTGAGGCCACTTTTGATAAAATTTGTTATCATGAGCAGGTGTATGTGGGTTCATTTGAATAAAATATATTGATTAACAACAATTATAATGGATGTATGTTCCCAATTTGTTTGTCCGTATGATATGGGGGAGTGTGCCCCAATACCCTTCTAGAGTAGAAAAGACACGTGTATTTTCTCATGCATGGAATTTTGATGATTCATCCTAGTTATGGGGAAAAATTATGTGTTTATACCTCTGTTACTACTAAGGTTTCTGTTATGATATTCTTGAAAGCTTCTAGGATGTGGGTAGAAATATGTTTCTGCCCTTTCACCATTGCCAAAATGTGGCTGGTGACTTCAGCGACTGGAATGGAAATATATTTTCATTCTGTAACTGGAGTAGGTGTATGTACTTACTCCTTTCCTTCCTTTAATATCAATAGATAATAATAGTACTCATGTGTAGGGGAATTGATTTGGGTCTACCTTAGGTTTTTCATCGAATATTTCTTACTGGGTCCTTTGGGTACTACCAAATGAGACTATTGGTAGGCTTGATGGGTGTTGGTAGGTGTATGTACAGGTGGCTGTTTTCCACCAATCATATTCGGTGGTATTTGTTATTTACTACCAGACGTGACAGATGGAGGGATTGGTGAGTGTTGGTAGGTGAATATTGCTGCTTAAATGCTTCAACCGCATTTGGATAGTGGGATTCCTTAAATAAAGATAGACTAAATGATTGTAATAATTTTTAGGTTCCTTCTCACAACACTCTACCATATTTGAATTATAGGAATGGTTGTGTGCCACCAGACGAGTCTTTTGTCCATCAAAATGAAGGAAGATAGCTGTATGTGCCCGTTTTTTTGATTTCCACCAAACTGGTTTGGTGGAATTCTATTGAGGGGGAAAAGGTAAGAACGTGCTCCCTATTATCCATCTATTTCATGGACAGTTTTTCATGTCTTCCCGAGTCTAAAGGACCTGGTTTAGACATTTTATGATAACACCCTCATCATGTTGAGGTTTTTCTACTCTGTGATGTTGGTGATAGATATTGTTAGTAGGAGCCATTGGGAAGGACCCATGTGTCTTCAAGATGATTTCATAGGCTCCATCTTGGTTTACCTACCTAGAATAGATGAGGGATTAGTAATTGATTTCTTAAGAAAAAATGATGAAATGTTGAAGATGGTGGTTGGAACCATCTTCTTTTAGACCATAGGTCATTATTGACCGGACAACCGTGGGTTATTCTTGATTTAGATGGCATGTTGGGTGGCCAATGTGGTCAAGATAGTAACATGTAGTTGGTACTATCAAACAAATGCATTGAAGATGTAACGCATCGACCACAATTACCCAGACTTAGTGCATTATTACATAACATTGGCATGGTCACAAAAGATCAAGTCTTGAAAGACCGATTAGTTTAGTATCCTTGGAAACACTAGATACATTCATAAATGTTAAATTAAATCATAAAGTGAAAACTACAACATCATATGGTCTACACACTCATATCCCCTTATACTATCCCTTCATGTCATTCGTAAAATACTTCTTCACATTCTGGGAAAAATAAAACATAGAAAGGGATGATCTCAAATACCCAGTAAGGATAACAATATAGTGGAAACATTCATAAATAAGCATAAACATTCAAGGAAATGTATATCAAAAACAAAAGCCTTTTAAACTTGAAATCCAGCATAATATGTCAGAAGTAAAATAAAATAATTCCATTTACATATTAACATGGATATTCTACTAGTCTAATAATCACATGCAATATCAACAACCACTTTCATAATGATGGAATGCATAATGCCAGACTATCATAACCAAATATCCAAGGCCTCATGCCAAGACTAAAAATAAGATTTTGTCAATGCCTTATGCTAAGATACTAGTTTGTCTCATGAGACCTACCGATGCATAGAGGAGCTATAACAAGCTCCACCCATCACATAGTATGTCCAATGCATTCTTCATATGAATAGGTTTAAACATAACATAAATATTCGTATTAAAAATAGAATACGAAATGTAAATACTTTCTCTATAAACCATGAATGGTATAAAAATAACATATCCACAGTAAAACATACCACAAAACCTTCAATATAATATGGAAATTTTTTATCACAATAAATCAACTTCAAATAAGCTTAAAATCCATCAAAGGATGTATACATAGATAAAATCAAAACTATTTGAGAGAAATATCTCTTTTTTTAAATCATTTAAAAGTCACATAATTGTAAAATAAAACATTTAATTTGAAAATATCTTTATAATCTTGTAAGGGAAGCTTAGAATATTTTGTAACAGAGTAAAATAGCTACACCCGCCATATAAGTTAAAAAAGACATTCTTACCTCAATTTTGTCCAAAAGGTTAAAAAGGACCTTGAATGGAAAACGACAGGAAGATTCCTTTCAAAACATTTTAGAAAAATTATAACAAGGGTATAAATGACATTCACCCATAGTCTAGTAAATAGTAAAAATGTTTTGAAATAAAATTTTAACAAACATAGATGTGGATTATAAAGAATTCCCAGTATATAATTACGTATAAACAACCTCGGATAATGAAGAGATTGTGAAATAAACCCTTACCTTGTACATTTCCTTGGTTGAGTGTATTTTAAACTCCTGTATAGTGGTGAAATAATATTTATTAAATTATTCAAGAATCACATACATTAATATGATATCTTATATGATCTTTTAACAATGATTTGTTTATTATATCTTAGTATTATCGTCATTTCGTGTGATAAATTACTCATTTTATTTTATTTGTTTTGTTACGTAAGCCGTGTTTGTTATGGATAGGTTGTATCTTATTCATATCCAGAATTATATCAAGTCATTAAAAATTATTTTTAATCATAAAATGAGAATCAGACTTGAATGGATACGATGGGGAATGAATCTCATCGCGTCCATGGAGACGGTAGTCCGTACGTACGCACGAACGCTACTTCCAATTCATTTTTTATTTTAAAAGGAATAAAAACCAAAATATACATAGGTATATTATTATTATAGTATAATATAATATATTATATGGGTTATTTATGTTCATTAACACCATCATTTATACGTTCCATGTATGGTATTAATGAGTCATATCACTTTGAGGGGGCGGTAGTCCGCACTTTCTCAAATTAAATTATCGTATATATATACAACAGGAAACAAATAATGGTATGCTATAAAATGGAATTATAGAAGATTATATATAAAACAAATATCATTAATATCATAATTAATTATAGTTTCATCATAATGGCCACCATGAGAGGCGGTAGGAGATAATTGAACAATCATCGTTTCGTGAGGCGTTTGGTTTCCATCCAGAGAAACATTATGTTCTTCACCTATTAGATGGAGGTGTGTGTAAGTGTAGTTTGAACACATCTCATAAAAATATCCTAGTATATTGAGTATACTTTTTTTGTTACAAAATAAATGAATAATAAGAGTTTAGGGGTTGGAGAAGTAAAATAAAAGAAAAGAAGCTAAGAGAAATTGTTACATTTAATTTGGGTAACTCCCTTTAGATTGAACCAAAAAGGACTCTTGAAGTGCATTAATCTTATTTTAAGGCTTCTATATGGAGGAATGTGATGTAGGCAGCTTAAATGGGCAGCATTTGGATAAGCCAAAAGGCTTTATAGGTGTGAGGAATTAGTTAGAAGTGGTGTCCTTTTATAAGGGGGAGGAGGGTCTCTTTAGGAAAGATTGAAAATATTATTTTATTATATAATGATATTCAGTTTCTAAAGGTCCAAAACTCTTTAAAATTGATGAGAAGATGACTCTTGATCGAAATGAAATTGTAAAATAATAATTGGACAGGTTTTGGGTTGTATTTTAGTCTTTATAATCTTATTTATTTAAATAATTTATTAATGAGGTAAACACTACATCATTATTGTGTCATATATAATTTAGTTTATTAGAAGTATAAAAATTTAAAAAAAAATACAATGATGTAGGAAATGATTTTATCTTTCTTGTGAATATTTATAGTCGAACAGATAACATATATAACCCTATGTAAAAATTGTGTTTTTAAAAGATATATACTTATGTCGTTTTTGTATTTACTTTAACTTAATTAGTATAAAGTATCATTATCACTTACAAGTGACTCCATGGGGATCACAAATAGACCCAAAGATTCCCATGGTCAGACATGTATCAACCAATAGGGTTAGGACACGTTTTAGGGTAATTTTGTATTATTATAATATTATTGTTTTAGCCGTATTTACCGGATTTACCCTTTAAACATGGTAAATAAAATATTTACCGAAGTAATTTTTCAAAATGACTAAAAATAAAAGTTATATATTTACACAATTTGGATCTCATGATTATAAATATGGAATACAATTTTATTAATTAAAAACATAGAAGTGGAAGAAATTAATTTAAAATTAATTCCCACTGCCAAAACAAAAATCATGTTTTTAAGATATAATAAATATCAAAAGATTGACAATTGTTTATGTCCATTTTAAGTGTGAAATTATGTCTAATGACCAAAATTGTATTAAATGGTAAAAATTTATTCAAAATATACTTTAAAACCTCTCAAATTCATAATTTATGACTATTAATTATTTCAATTAAAAAAGATATTTTTAATTAATATTTAGTAATTTCCCCTATTCATCAAAATATGAAAGTTTTCAAAAAAAGACCAAAATTCCACCCTAGGCTAATTTCAATATTCAAAATCCAAAAATTAAGTCCATTTTGAGTGATAAAATTTAAAAAATTTCAAAAAGTGGGTATTACTATTCATAACGGCTAGTTTGATTGGTCACGATGTGTTAGAATCTCGAAGTTGCGTACAATGCATGGTATTGCATTATTCAAAGGGAAAACGTACCATGGTAGCTTGGGGTATTAAATTATCCTCTCCTGAAAATAATTTCATCCACAAAATTTCTAGAATATTAAAGCATAAAAATATTCAATCGGTTCTTCATCATAAGATTCCCGGGATCCCACATTGCCTCTTCCATCTTATGGTTTCTCTATAAAACATTTACCAGATGAGTCGTCCGGTTTCTCAGCACTTGTTATTTGGTATCAAGAATACGGATGGGCTCTTCGTAATAAGATAGATCGGGTTCCAGTTCTACTTCCTCATAGGTGAGTACATGTGTTGGGTCAGGCATGTATTTTCTCAATAGGGATACGTGTAATACATCATAAACTTTGGAGAGACTCGGCGACATTGCCAAACGATAGGCTTCAACCCCAATTCGTTCTATAATTTCAAAAGGTCCGATGTACCTGGTACTCAATTTACTTTTATTACTGAAATGTATAACTCCCTTCCATGGAGATACCATTAAGAATAATGATCTCCTACCTGAAATTCCCAATACTTCCTTTGGTTGTCAGCATAACTCTTCTGCCAAGTTTGAGATGATTTAATGTGGGTTTGGATTACCTTCAGCTTTTCCATCATTTCCTCCAAATGTTCTGGGCCAACAAGTTTTCTTTCACCAACATCATCCCAACAGGTTGGGGTGTGACTTCTCTTTCCGAATAATGCTTCATATGGTGCCATCTGAATACTCGAATGGAAGCTATTATTATAAGAAGATTCTACCAGAGGTAAATATTGATCCCACATACCCTGAAAGTCATGTGAGAAGGATCTCAACATGTCTTATAAGGTTTGAATAGTCCGTTATGATTGTCCATGTGCTTGAGGGTGGTAGGCAGTGCTCAAATGAAGTTCAGTATCCAGGGCTTTCTGATGACTTTTCCATAATCTTGATGTAATATCATGATCATGATTAGAAACAACCGATAGGGGTTCTACATGAAGTATCACAGCTTCATTAATCTTTAGTCTTTCTAGATGTTCCAATGGTAGATCTTCTCTTATAGAAGTAAAATGTTCTGACTTGGTATGACGATCAACAATGACCTATATTGCAACAATCCTTATAGGAGTTTTTGGTAGAACCATGACAAAGTCCATCGTGATATTATCCCATTTCCACTCAGGTAAGGGAATAGGTTGCAATACTCCACCAGGTTGTTGCCTTCCAGCTCTCACTTTTTGACAAACCACACTTCTTGACATAAAACTAGAAATCTCTATCTTCATGTTGTCCCACCAAAAATGTTCCTTCAAATCACTATACATTTTGCTGCTCTCAGAGTGTATAAAGAAATTGGAACTATGAGGATCATCCAACAATTCCCTTTTCAGATTAGGTATATCAGGAACACAATGTCTCTTCCCAAATTTCAAAATTCCTTCTTCATACACATTGTCTCTCAATCTCCCATCATTCATAGGTTTAATATTCTTTTGAAATTATTCATCATTGGTCTGAGAACTCTTTATCCTTTCTAGTAATGATGGTTTGGCATCCTTTTGAAAAAGTATCGACGTTTCACGTTCCATGGTGATTCCCATATCCATCTTCACTAGATCCATGTATATAGGATCATTTTCAACTATCACCTTGTTCAAAACTCCACGATCCTTTCTACTCAAATCATATTCCACCTTATTTTCCTTCCCCGGGTGGTAGTGTATCATGAAATCATAATCATTGAGTAATTCAAAACATCTCCTTTTCCTCATGCTGAGTTCTTTCTGTGAGAAAATATACTTAAAACTCTTCTGATCGGTATATATCTCACAATTTTCACCATAGAGATAATGTCTCCATATCTTCAAAGCAATTATTACAGCAGAAAACTCAATAATATGAGTAGGATATTTTTTCTCATGAATTTTTAGCTATCGTGATGCATATGAAATAACCCTATCATTCTGCCTAAGGACACAACCAAGTACATTTTTTGAATCATCACTATAAATAACAAACTCATCATTCCCCAATGGTAGAGTCAATATAGGAGCATTGAATAATCTTTTATTCATTTCATCAAAACATTATTCACACTATTTGGTCCAAAAAAATTTAACTCCTTTCCTTGCGAGCTTTGTTAATGGGTTAGCCAATCGGGAAAAATTCTGGACGAAAGGTCGATAATAACCTATTAAACCAATAAAACTACATATCTAGGTTATACTAGTTGGTGCTGGCCATTCTTGGATTGCCTTGGTCTTCGAAGGATCAATATAGATTCTATCCTTAGAGATAATATGGCCACGAAAAGAAATCTCTGAATTCCAGAATTCAAACTTGCTAAACATCCCATATAATTCATGTCTTCTCAGAGTCTTCAATATAATGCGCAAGTGATTTTCATGATCTTCATAGATTTTTGAGTATACCAAGATATCATCAATAAATACCACAACAAATTCATCAAGATATTCCTAGAAAACTCTGTTCATTAGATCCATGAACACAAATAGTGCATTAGTCAGCCCAAAAGGCATTACTGTAAACTCGTAATGTCCATACCTGGTTGGAAATGATGTCTTCAGAATGTCTTCCTTCATCACACAAAACTGATGGTATCCAGATTGAAGGTCAATCTTTGAAAAGTATGGAGCTCCATGCAGTTGGTAAAATAAATAATCAATACGAGGTAAGGGATACTTGTTCATTATTTTTATAGCATTGATCTCCCTGTAGTCGATACATAACCTCATAGATCCATCTTTATTATTAACTGAAAAAGAACAGGGGCTCCCCATGGAGAAAAACTAGGGAGAATAAATCCCTTATTACTCAATTACTCTAGATTTTTCTTTAGTTAAACTAATTCCACATTGGCCATTCTACAAGGGGTCTTCGATATAGGCCTTGAACTAGGAATTAAATCAATGGAAAACTCAGTTTCTCGTTCTAGAGGATGTCCAGGTAAATCTTCTGGAAACACATCTACGTATTCTTTCACAATAGGTACATCCTCTATTTGAGCATTCATTTCCTCACCCATAGTAATTTCATTCTATTCCTCCCCAATAATTGAATTTAGTTGAGTTACTGGGGGTGGATATAGATAAGAGTCAGTTGGTGACGATTCTGCTCTAAAGATAAGGTGTTCTTTATAATAATCATCAAAAATAGTAACCTCTTTCTTCTTACAAAAAATCTCTGAATCATGGTCTGAAAGCCAGTCCATACCGAGGATTATATCAAACTAAATCATAGGTATGATGATGAGATCAGAAGATAAAAAACATTTATATACTCTAATTGGAACTGATTCATAGAACATTTTTTTAATGATACTTTCCTTAAGAGATTTAACTGACAACTCCCTTGTTAAATCAAATTGGAAATATCTAATTTTCTTAGAAAACTGGGAAGATATGAAACAATGTGATGATCTAGAATCAAATAATGCATTTTCTAAACTTTACGAAACTATTAAATTACATGCCACCACATATTTCGGAGCTTCTACCTCAGTAGTAGTGATAACATAATCTTGGCCTTGATCCCTTGTCCTTTTCTGAGGTAAGTTCCTCTGACGCTTAGGAAATTCATTTTCATATTGTACCATCTCCCTGCAGTTGTAGCATTGAACATCAGTATCTTCTTTCTTCCCCTTTAAATCATGAGCTTGGTGGCCTTTTTCACCACACTTGAAAGAGACTCACATTACTTTCAAGCAAGTACCGGGGTGTTTCTTCCCACATTTAGTGCAGGATGGATATTCAACTTTTCCCATCTTCCCCTTATTTCCATTCACAAAGTGATCAATAGATCTTTTCTTATTTTTCTTTACCGTAAAGTCGTAAGACTTAGAGAATTCCTTTTTTGTCTTTATATCACATAAGACAATATCTTCGTATGATGAGAGGGATTGTGATACTAATGCTCGACGGAGAAACAGTTTTTAACCATCAAAGAAATGATCAATCATACTTATTGGGTTATGTATATAATCTGTTGCATGCCTCGCTAACCTTGTAAAGTTATCCTCATACTTTGCGACATTCTAATCCTCCTTTTGTATCTGACTCAGAAATTGCCTTTCCATATCTGCTCGATTGTCACAAGGAATGTATTTTTCTAAGAAAATCTCTTTGAACTCCCTCCATTCCATATTTGACACATCAGTATCTTCCTTATTGTTTTGAATCAATGACCACTATTGATCAGCATCTCCAGTGAGGCGGTAAACTTCCATGATAAGTTTTTCCCTTTCACTACTCCCCAAGGCCTGTAATATTTTCTCTATGAAATTTATCTATTGCTCAGCTACTGGTCGATTTGTACCCCCATTGAATGTTGGGGGTTTTTTCCTCATAAATCATTATAACATTGATCCTCCATGCTGCGGATTAGGGTGCTCCATACGGATAAGGTTATTATTCATAACCTGAGTGAGTTGACCCAGTATGGTGATTAGCAGATCACCACCAGTTGCATCACCAGGTCCAGTATAATTATCTTGAGTAGGTGGAAAATCCCTATATGGAGTGCGTGCATTGATAAAGTTTCAATTCCTTCCACTAGGTGCCATTTCTAAATAATGGCATAAACTTGATTAATCTATGAATAAAAATACATAATTCCAAACTTGTAAAATACTTAACATAAATTGAACAGTTTATAGATATAATCCAAACTCATAAAAATGTTTTCTTTGAGGAAGATTATACTCTTAAACCCTTCATAATGGTTTGTAAATAAAATTAGAATTATCCTAAGCATATCCCCAGGGAGTGTCGTAACCATGAGTGCAGCAAGGACCGTTTTTGTGCACTAGTTCCCGTTCAAGTCTAGCTCAATGAAGTGTTTTCGGGGATTACCCCTAGGTACATCTGTCCATAGCCGCCTCAACTTTCTCATATCCAGATAGTGATATATTTCTGAGAAAACTCACAAAATCTCTACAATACCAAAATTCTAGGAAATTCATCTATACTAATCCTCAAATTCTATCTTAGGGCTATGTTCTCTAATCAGAGATTATCTAAATGTAGCTTCCAAGGTTTGTACTAAACTTCATCTGATACCAACTGTAATGCCCAAACCCCAGTTACCCAGAGTTGGTGCATTATTACATAACATTGGCATGATCACAAAATATTGGGTCTTGAAAGAAAGATTAGTTTAGTAGCCTTGGAAACACAAGATACATTCATAATTGTTACATTACATCATAAAGTGAAAAATACAACAACATCTTGTCTCCACACTCATATCCACTTATACTATCCCTGTAGGTCATTATTAAAATACTTCTTCACATCCTGGGAAAAATAATACATAGAAAGAGGTGACCTCAAATGCCCAGTAAGGATAACAATATAGTGTAAACATTCATAAATAAACATAAACATTCAAGGCAATGTATAAATAAAACAAAACTCTTTTAAACATGAACTCCAGCATAATATGGAAGAAGTAAAATGAAATAATTCCATTAATATATTCACATAGATATTCTACTAGTCGAATAATCACATGAAATGTCAACAACCACTTTCATAATGATGGAATACATAATTCCAGACTATCATAACCACATAGCCAAGGCCTCGTGCCAAGACTACAAATAATATTTTGTCAAGGCCTTGTGCCAAGAAACTATTTTGTCTAATGAGACCTACTGATTCTTCTAGGAGCTATAGCAGGATCCACCCATCACTTAATAAGTCCAATTCATTCCTCATATGAATAGGTTTAAACATAACATTAACATTCGTATTAAAACTAGCATACATAATGTCAATACTTTCTCCATAAACCATGAATTGTATAAAAATAACATATCCATAGTCAAACATATCACAAAACCTTCAATACAATACGGAAGTTTTGTATCATAATAAATCAACTTCAAATAAGCATAAAATCCATCAAAGGATGATGACATAGATGAAATCAAAACGATTTGAGAGAAATATCTCTTTTTTTAAATCATTTAAAAGTCAAATAATTATAAAATAAAACATTTACATTGAAAATATATTTATAACATTTTAAGGTAATCTTAGAAGATTTTATAACAGTGGAAAATAGATACACCAACCGTATAAGTTAAAAAATACATTCTTACCTTAATTTTGTCGAAAAGGTTAAAAAGGACCTTGTTTGGAAAACGACAGAAAGATTCCATTCAAGCCATTTTATAAAAAGTATAACGAGGGTATAAATGACTTTAAACCATAGTCTATTAAATATTAAAAATGTTATGAAATACATTTTTAAGAAACATGGATGTGAATGATAAATAATTCCTAGAAGATAATTACGTATAAACAACCCCGGATAATGAAGAGATTGTGAAATAAACCCTTACCTTGTACTTTTCCCAAGTTGAGTATAGTTTAACCTCATGTATAATGGTAAAATAATTGTTATTAAATTATAAAATAATCATATACATTAATATGATATCATATATGATCTCTTAACATTTCATTGTTAATAATATCTTAGTATTGTTTTCGTTTCGGGTGTTAACATACACATTTTATTTTATATATTTTGTTACATAAGTCGTGTTTTTTAGGGATAGGTTGTATAATATTCATATCCAAAATTATATCAAGTCCTTAAACATTATTTTTAATCATAAAATTATAATTATACTTTAATGGATATGATGGGGAATGAATCTCATCGCGTTCGTGGAGACGGTAGTCCGTACGTACGCACGAACGCAACTTCAATTTCATTTTTCATTTTAATAAGAATAAAAACGAAATGATACATAGGAATATTATTATTCTGGTATAATATAATATCTTATATGGTTACTTATGTTCATTAACATCATCCTTTATACATTCCATGTATGGTATGAACAAGTCATATCACTTTGAGGGGGTGATAGTCTGCACTTCCTCAAATGAAATTATTGTATATACATACAACATGAAACGAATAATGGTATGCTATAAAATGGTATAACAGAAGATTATGTATAAAATAAATATCATAAATATCATATTTAATTATAGTTCCATAATAATTTCCACCATGAGAGGTGGTAGGAGATAATTGAACAATCATCATTCCGTGAGGCGTTTGGTTACCATCCATAGAAACATTATGTTATTCACCAATTAGAAGGAGGAGTGTGTATTTATAGTTTGAATACTTCACATAACAATATCCTAGTATATTTAGTATACTAGTGTTGTTACAAAAGAAAATAATAAGAAGAGTTTAGGTGTTGGAGAAGTAAAATAAAAGAAATGAAGCTAAGAGAAATTGTTACATTTAATTTGGGTAACTCCCTTTGGTTTGAACCAAAAAGGACTCTTGAAGTGCCTTCTTCCGAAGGTAAGGCTTCTAAGAGGAGGAGAGGGATGTTGGGATCTTAAATGGGCAGTGTTTGGATGATATAAAAGGCTTGAGAGGTGTGAGGAATTGGTTAGAAGTGGTGTCCTTTTATAAGGGGGATGAGGTGATCTTTAGGAAAGATAGAAAATATGTTTTTATTATATAATTATATTCAGTTTATAAAGGTCAATAACTAATTAATGTTAAAGATAAGGTGACTCATGATCTAAATGAAATCATCCAATAATAATTGGACAGGTTTTGGGTATTATATTAGTCTTTATAATCTTATTTATTTAAATAATTAATTAATGAGGTAAACACTACATCATTATTGTGTCATATATAATTTAGTTTATAAGATGTCTAAAAATTATAAAAAAAATACCATTATGTAGGAAATATTTTGAGAGTTAGAATGAATATTTATAGTCAAAAGGGTAAAATATATAACCCTATGTAAAAATTGTTTTTCTAAAAGATATATGCTTATGTCATTTTTGTATTTACTTTAACTTAATTAATATAAAGTGTCATTATCACTTACTAGTGGCTCCATGGGGTCCCAAAATATACCAAAATATTTCCATAGTCGGACATGTATCAACCAATAGGTTTAGGACACATTTTAGGGTAATTTAGTTTTATTATAATATTATTTTTTACCCTTATTTTCTGGATTTACCCTTTAACCATGGTAAATAAAATATTTACAAAAGTAATTATTCAAAATGTATTAAAATAATAGTTAACTATTTACAAAATTTGTACATCCTGATTCTAAATATTGAATTATTTTTTCTAAATTCAAAACACAAAAGTGGTAGAAATTAATTTAAAATTAATTCCTGCTGTCCAAACAAAAAGCGTGTTTTTAAGAAATAATAACTATCAAAAGATTGACACTTGTTTATGTACATTTTAAGTGTGAAATTATGTCCAATGACCAAAATTGTATTAAATGGTAAAAATAAATTCTAAATACATTTTAAATCCACTAAAATTCATAATATATCACTATTAATTATTTCGATTAAAAAAGTTGTTTTTAATTAAAATTTAGTAATTTTCAGTATTCTTCAAAATATGAATGTTTTCATAATAATACCAAAATTTTCCCCTAGGATAATTTTGATATTCCAAATCCAAAAATGAAGTCCATTTTGAATGGTAAAATTTATAAAATTTCAAAAAGTGGGTATTACTATTCATAAAGGCTGGTTTGATTGGTCACGGTGTATTAGAAAATCGAAGTTGCATACAATGAAAGCTATTGCATTATTCAATGGGAAACGTATCATGGAAGCTTGGGGTATTACAGGAGACATAGTGTTGAAGATTCATAATTGTAAAGGAATTTTCAAGTGAATATGGATAAAACTTGAGGACCAGTTAGGGTTTTTATAGTTGTAAACATGAAGGAAGCCATTTTGAATGATGGGAGTTCAAGGAAAACAATGCTTATATAGATGAAAAAAACAAACAATGAACTATGGATGCGCAAAAAAAATTTGGAGAAGACATGCATGAATAATTTCCCAGTCTGGCCCTCTTTCATCAATCGATAGGGGTCTGACAATTGGGCAACACTATCATCTTGGTTAAATATTCATATCAGGTTCACCATTTTTTTCCTTCAAAACATGTGTTCTATTTAGGAGTCACTATTTATGAGTGGTTTCCAAAATGTTTGGTTATGGAACTGGAAACACTCAACCATTTTGTATCTAGAGGGAAATACATTCTAAAGGTAGGTGTTCATTAGGTTTTTTGACCTATGATACTTAAAAACTTGTATTGGTTGAGAGGATGGGAGGTTCGTCTCATCACACCCTTTTAGGGGGAATTATTGGCCACATCAGGACTCTCTTGTAGATTTAAGATATGTTCATGAATCCATATTAATTTACCATGCATATTGTAGGTTTCCCTTAAAATTAGGAATCAATTATTATCATGTGTGGAATACAGAATCATCCGTATGTATTCGAGGTTCATCATAAATAGAGATATCTATATGTATTCGAGGTTCTCCATTAATGGTATCCTCTCCAATACTACATAGAGGTTCTTTGGTCATTACTACAAAAATACTAGGGTTTAAGCTGCTCAGTGGGGCACTCTGGAATTTATGGCCATCTAAGTAGATGAATATCTCTCAAAATTTTATTGTCATCTAGGGAGACATAAGTTGTTTTGATTTTTGGATAAAACCCATTGATGGGATACCTACATATCCTAATTATAGGAATCAAAACACACATAGTTTGGGGCCACTTAATGAGACACATTATACCTTTTATGGTCTTGTGATAAATACCCAACCACATAGTTCAATGTTGTATGATAATGACATATAGGTGGAAGGTTCCAAGTTAAAGATTGGGGTGGGACTTATGCCTAAACATCCCACCTAATGTGGGAATGATATAAGTTTCCATGTTAGATTATAACATGATGGGAATGTGTCCCAAAGGGAACAAGGTTAATTTGAGATGTTGGGTTTGAACCATAAAGAGTCTTCCAACGTATCCCATTTGGATGGGAATCAAATCCCATGTAGTTTTTAAAGTATCATAGGGAAATGTGGACCTCTAAGAGAAATACGTTGGGGAATTCACATAAAGAGGATGACCATATAAAAGGGTCCATGAGAAATGTATTAACTCACAGAAATTTATGGGATACAATTTCTGGGCCTCTTCCTAATGAGGACTTCCATATTAAGGGAATTAGGGTTGGACTCCTGAGAAGGATTTCCATTGAGTTCGGGCCCTTGGTGAATGATTCCTACATATCCCAGTAATGATGGGAATTAGATTTCTCATAGTTCATTATGTTTGGGGATTATACCTAAGAGGAGGCCCATTTGAGGGGTGCCTAATTTCTCATTTCAAAGTAGGGTTGATGTAGAGATCGGGCCATGAGAAGGCTTCCTACGTATCACAGTTATGGTGGAAATTTGAGTCCACATAGATTATTATAGATGGTTGGATTTTTTGAAAATTATAAACCTATAATACCATGTGAGTATTGATCACTGTGAGAATCATGGTATATAAAATACTCAACAAACCACGTTAACCCTCTCCTCCATTGATGGAAGAGGATAGTCCTACGGTGAATTAATATGGGGAGATAGTGGATGAGGGTGTATATAAAATAACATTTAAATGTGAAATGAAGGTGAAGGTCATTAAATTGAGCCCCAAATGCTAGGGGCTTATTCCAGGAGGGATGCCCTAAAATTGGGCACATAGAAAGGAAGGATTTGATCCCATATGTGAGGGAAAATTAAGTGTGATCCCTCTCATCACTGTTAGGAACCTATGTCTCCAGGTCATAGAGATGAGAAGGGGTGGTCAATGTTAAATCCCAAGAATCAAAGACTAGTAACTCCTAGAAAATGTCCCTAGGGTAAGGGTCTATGTGACCATAGATATCTAAATACAAAGACCTCCCGAAGAAACTTATCCTCTGGTAAGAAATGTTGGGGAACCTCTAACCATAAGTATTCAAATCTAAATTAGAGACACAGAGATGCTCCTTTCTCAGAGGTTTTCAAGATCAGGAGGCCTTGGTGGAGGACTCAACATGATCCCTTTCAGGTCTGGGTTCTAGTGAAGGAAAATACCTATTATGAATGCCTTTGTAAGAGGCTTCATGAAAGGCGTTTGTAGGCTGAAGGGAAGGTGAACATCAAGGAATGGTGCTCAAGTGGGTGTCATGTAGGTATGGGGATCACAAGTTAGCTTGGGAGACCGGATGTCACCTTATGGGATAAAAATATAGACAACTATACAAGGGTTAATCTTGGTTAAAGCCTTCAATTGTCTATATAGGCATTCCTAGAGGTGAGGTGTGCAAGTTAACATCTGATGAATTAAGGGAACCAAAGTGTTCTTGAAACAGAGTGGTTGGGTGGCTGAGTTGTTTTTGTGTTATTTATTTTTAACACTGAATGGACTTATGTCCAATTATACTCCTTTAATTCCCCCTCATTAGGTGTTAAGGAAATAATATAGAGGTTTTAGAAGACTTGGGAGAATCACTAGGGTGACCAGAATAGCAGTCAGGCTTTAGGTAAATTTATACATACAAATGAAGATCCTATGGGTATATTTGTTTGAAAAAAATTCTACCTTAGGATAAGGAGACATGTAACTCTATTGGGTAGTGCGCAAGTTATTGGAGCACAAGTAATTGAGTGCCACTGTTGGTATGGGCTACCTTGGGTGAATTTTTTTTAGTACTTTTCATATTTTCATATTCTCCATCTATTTTCACCTCATTTTTCTGAGTAATTTCCCTTTGCCACTTTTTCATCAATGTGATTGAATGAAGTGTCAACAACCTCGAAGATGAATTACCTCTTCTCTATAAAGAAAAATCATGAAAAGAAGACCTTTAATGTCAGGTGGCTCAAATATGTTGATAGGAATACCAAATTTTATTACTCCATTCAATTAGCTAAGAGGGCTTGAAGTCCCCTAAACACCCTTATCGATAGTGACTATGTCATTGATAATGAGGAATGCCTTGATGATCATATTGTCTCTTAGTTAACTAACATCTTAAATGGGAATCACCTCAATAAATATTTAAATATTTAAACCAAACATAATATTTTGTAACATAGAAAATAATATAACTTACCAATTTCCCTATTGACTTTTTAATCAATTTAAGTGTTTTCTATTCTCAAACCGAATAGTTATAAAAGCCATGAAGGTTTTACCCATTCAATTTTTTAAAAATATGGAGTGTTATTCATCTCGAGGTGTGAAAATTGGTAAAAATATTTTCTCCAATGTCACCATTACACATGGCCATAATTCATAATTCCAAACCTTGATTCCCAAATATGAAAATTCCACCACAATACATCTCATTATTCCTATATCTCTTATAAAAACCATTTAAAAAGTTTTCACCAAACAAATTCTAATAGGCTTTCTAAAACTGTGAAAACGTTTCTATTAGAACTAGTCAGGTTTTATGAAGTGTAGAACGATTCAACACTACATTAGAGTACACTATGAATGTGAAAATATTATATGGAAATCAATTATAGGTGGTATAATCACTATAAATCTTGATATTAGGAAGTAATTTGACACTACGGATTTAATGTTAATTTAAAAAGTGCTTCATAGCATTGGATTCAATTTTATTTTGGTTAACATTGTTAAATCCTTTTTTGTGTATACTCATATTTTGGTCCCCATGAATTGATCTCCCATGGGATACTTTAAATGTTCAAAGGGGTCAAGATAAAGAGATATTATCTATTCTATCCTTTTCTACATTTCTGATGATTAATTAAGTAGGATCTTTACTCATATAGTGGATCAAGGAAATATTAAACCCAAACATGCTTGAGGGAGCCTCATTGTCCCATATCTTCTATTTTATAATTATGATATAATTATTTTCATCTGAGGAAGAAAAATAAATATTCAGAACCTCAAGGAAGGTCTCTCTAACTTTGAAGATATTTCAGGAAAATCCATCCTTTGGAACAAGAATTTCATCTATATTGGTAAGGGGATTCTAACTACATGAACATATTGCACTATGATGGTCCTAAGAATTAAAGAAGGATCCATTCCTATTACCTACCTTAGTGTCCAATAATATTGGATAAGGGAAAAGGTTATTTATTTATCTAGGATTGATGGTCAAATTAATAAAAATATCTCATCTTGGAAAGGGATGTCCCTTTCAATGGTGAGTTCCTTGTTAAATATACCATCATCTTCAAACTATTTTATTCTTTCATGGTTTATAAATGGCCTATGGATATTTTTAAAAACCATAATGCCTATATCAATTTGTTTGGAGTGGTAATGTTCTTGAAAGTTAGATTCTCTCCATTACATGGATTAAATGATGTAGGGCTCTTGCTAACGGAGGTATAGAAAGAAGAAAACCAATCTATTTTATATGTCCCTCTTTGAAAGATTCATTTTGATCCTTATAAATAGTGACTTTATGGATATTAGCTTTCTTATAGACATATTCCTTAGTAAATTGAAAAGGAAAATCCTATATTTTATTAAGTCTTCTATTTGAAAAACCATCAAATCATCTTTCTATATCATTCTGTCACACTCTATATGTATTTTTAAAATGGATTATTCTCTTGTTTTTTCATGAAAATTGGATTGGTACTCCATTAATTTCTCCAGTGAAGTCTTTGTATCTCACTCAAAATCCTAAAAATCATTATTATTTTTTTCTTGGCTATGCCAAATATAGACCCTTCATACTATATTAGAGCTATGTTCCAAATTTTTTAATTTTTCTTCTAGTGATGATGTGATGGTATATAAACCAACCTGAATTAGAATCTTGGACTCCCAGATTTATCATCATTCAATTTTTTTTTATTCCAACCATGATATGACCTGGACTAAAATATATGACCAAATTTGGATCATGAAATAATTTCTAACCCCTATTTTGAGGCTCACACATAATAGTATTTCCACTAATTATTTATTATAATCATTTAGTAATATAATTTGATCTATGTTCCTCCTTTGTAATTAACATAGGGAGGATGATAACAATATATTCCTCTTATTCCACTAAATTTGCATCTAGGAAAACATTCCATGACCTATTTGATGTTACAATACCTACTTCATCATCCCTATCCTCCTAGAACTTTTTATGACCAAGGATATAGTTATCACTCCAAATTAGAACCCTATTTAATACATCCATGAAAAAGGAATTTCAGAGTTTCTACCATGGACAAATTATATTATAAATAATTAATTTCCATTAAATATTTTAAAAAAATATTTTAGATGGATGGGGTATTTAATAGAATACAATTCACTCCAATTTGGTCATTGTATCAATTATAAACATGATTTCACTGTTCTTTAAAGGTTTGGAATCACTTGTAACAAAATTATGACAACTATAATATTTGAATTATTCTAAAATGAAATTATTATTATATGGAATAAAATCAATACTAATGCTAATTTTGAAGGAAATATGACCCCTTTAGGATTATTTTCATTTTAATTATTATAATGGAAGGAAAACAAGATAATTCTACAACACATATGACATCTAGTCATTTATAGAGCTCAAAAAAATATCATTATCACAGCGGTATATTTTTCAAGGATGAAAATCTAGAACAGTCATTGGATTAAAATAGACTCCACCACTATTGTTCCATCTACTCATAATGGCATCATTAACCTTTTATGGAAACTAAAAAATTGATAGAAGGATATTTTATCCACCCTTTTTGGTTAAAATTACATAATCACTCATTTCTACCTAGAGGAAAAATTGGGGGAAGATTTGATCACCAAATAAAGAATCAATAATGATCTCACATGGTTGGATAACACCCCCTTATAATTTTTTTTCTTTTTTAAAAATATTTTAATAAAATATCTTCTTCTAGACTCAGGTTTCTTTTTTTAATAAATTTTCCTTGTAAACATTGATCAAGGTGTCACCTTCTTAAAAAAATAAAAAAAATAAAAAAAATTAAATATGAAAAATAAATCCAAAATCAAAATTCAAAATTATAGAGAAGTATAATACATCTGAATAATGAAAATTATTTCTATAGTAAAAATATTTTTTTATTGAATTTAGCAATATATTCATTACAAATCGATAAATAAAACACTAATAATAACAATACAAAAATAATTAATTTATAAAAACTAAATGAAATCCAAACTTGAAAAAATTTAAGAAATAAATTGATTAAAAATATTAGATAACAAATCTATAATGATAGAAACTAATTCCCATAAAATATGAGTAATCACCAGAATAAAGAAAATGAAAAAGTTGATTGAAAATTTATATAACAAAAAGTACAATCAGACATTAAATATGATATTAAGATGCATTATTATATAACAAATAATATAATTTTTCTACCTAAAAAATAATAATAATAGATAATTAAAAAATAATTATTAAATTAATGATAAATTATATAAAATAACCAATGGGTGGTGAAAAAGATGAAACAATGGATAGTGGGTGATGATGTTGGTGTGGAAGGTGGGGTCAATGATAATAACACTCGATCAGAATTCAAATAAGGGTAGGGAAGAGAGGGTGTGGGTTATAAGGAGTTTAAATTTTGTTGAACGAGGGGGTTAAGGTAGAGGAAATTATTAGGGGAGATGGGGTCAATTCAACTCTAACAGGAAACATAGATGATCAGGGAGAAATATTTATGTTTTCTTTTAAAAAAACCATCGGTCATCATTTCGGATCTTGAAATTTTATATTCATAGTAAAAAATATCACTAGTACTAAATGCATGATTTTCTGATGAAATTACTAGAAAAAAATATACAAAAATTTTAGGGATTAGAGGGTTTTTGTAAATACTAGATATTAGCAAACACAAGTGATCAATATAATGGAAAGTCCATATTGGTGTGGAAGATATTGGATATATGATACAATATTACCTTTGTTTTTATAAGTAAAATGTTTTTTATTATATTTTTATGAAAAGTGTGTTTAATCATTCTATAAGATATATTTTTATGGTATATATCACTCCTTAAATTGGATGTTCGCCTGGTGAAGGAAGCATGTAAACATCCATTGGTACTTTACAAAGCTCTACTGTCAATATTTATTTCATTTTGGACTATGAATGTGAACATTATAGAGTATACTGGGAACTATTATCTCATATTTCACATTTTAATTAGTTTAGGAAAATCATTGTGATTTTTTTATAGTGAACTAAATAAAATTCATTCAAAATTGGTAGTTTTAGTTTTTAAGTTTTTTCAATATTAGAAAAAATGTATATATTCATCATAATTTTATAGAATCTATATTTAATTGAATATTTAAATGGTTATGTTTATAGTTTATGATGGAGTCCAACATAATACCATGTTTTATACAAACAAAATTTCCACAAAGAAACATCAAACATTTATGTAAATGAGTTTTTGTTAAAACAATTCCAATGTTCCATATTCTCTAAAGAATTATTACAGTGTTTGAACGTGTAGTCACAATACAAATAAATTGACACATACTAAAATTGATTTAATGCTTTACTAAGGAGTTGTATGTGAAAATATTACTACACTAATTCACTATAGAGATTTTTTTGGGGTAATGGATTTAGAACACTTCTACGTTTTACCAAAAAATGTGGTATGTGTTGAATGGTCGATGAGTTACCATGAAAAAAACCTGACACAACATCAACCAAAGAATTACATAATAAAATTTGAATGAAAAATATGTTCTAAGTAAAAAAATAGTAAATTATTAATGTTTATTACAAACAATTATAATTAAATTTCATGATGTAACATACTAAAGTGTTAGGGATCAATTCCTCAATCTAATAAGGTTGAGGGAAGAAAACACCATATTTAATGGAATCGACTATTTCATATATTTGGAATCCAAATACAATAAACTATTGAATATTTATCTTGGAAGTTTTGTATATGTGAAGTAAATAATTCTTTTTGATTGAGTATATAAATAAAGAAGGGATGGTACTAAATTTCCTATAGGTAACCAATTTTGATCACATACTATATAATTATAAAATTTACATTGGTATTAAAATATAATAAAAAACCTTCTAGGGTGATTGATCTAAATAAATTATTTAAGATTTATATTTTCAATTTTAATTTACATTTTTTATGTTAATTTTTTTAATAATCATCTTTATTCTAATTTTTATTTCTTTTATTATATTACCAATAAAGTAAATACTTGTACAACTTATACCATAACAGAAGGTATGTCCATTTATATTCATTTCTGCTACATAATAAAAAATATTGAGCTGTATTTATTATTCCTATATTTAAAAAATAATCTGTAATTAGGTTATAAATCCTAGGAAGTGTTTGGTTCTAGTGTGATACACACCTTTGAAGGAGTACAATGGTTGAGAAGAGTGTATTAGGGCATTATCCCAAACCACTATAAAAGTCATCTGTTTGTGTCTTCTATTTTTTCCTATCATTAATTTTTTAATTGGTCCAGTTCACCCAACTGTTGACCACTATCCATGAAAAAATCTTTGAAAAAATGTTCATCATACCACTTGGATCTTTAGAATTTATTATATTTACTATAAACTATAACCAAGACTCTAAAATGTCTGATGGGAGGATTTTTTTCCTTGTATGTACATGGAATTAATAATAGAAGTATTCAATAGAATCAACTATACATTGATGAATATTACTATTGATACTGGTAGAAAAGGTTGGAAGAATACCTAAATATTTTGAGCATTGATCGTGGAAATTTAATGGTAAAACCATATAAGTTTTCTAGGGTAGATCATGATACAATTACTTGAAGAGATGAAACTAAATATATTCACAATAATAATATTTTAAATCTTACATATTTTTATATTAGTTTTAATTTATTTGGAAATTTCCATAGAGTAAGATAATTCACAATATATTGAAAATTAAAAAATCAACTCACTATAAACCTAAAAATATTTAATGAACTATACTTGGGATACTCTGAGATAAGTTCCTAGATTTCAATATGTGTTCCAAAGAAATTTCATATCAAATTTAACTTAGATTCACAAAACATTTGATTAGGATTATTTTATTTAGAGAGATTGTCAGAATTTTTTGTTTTGATATAAATTATTCAAAAAGAATTACCAAATTCATTTCATTATAATTATGTTCCCATTAATTAATGGAAAAAGTCCATGTTGTACACACTGAATGATATGATTAGATAAATTCTACAATATGAGTTAGTGTTAATGAATCTAAAAGAGGAGGAAACATGTAAAAATAATTTGTCTCTTTTTAAATATTCTAATATTATTTCATATTACATTTTGGATTAGGATTCATAGGAATGAAACAAATGTTATTAAAGAACCTAGATATTTTTTTCAGGTATGGATCCTGTTTTCCTGGTGTTTTGAGAAAAAATAGAAGTTTTTTGTAAATTAAAGGGTATACGCTGTGTACTTTTGAGTACACGCCGTGTACCCGGTTGCCATAGGTGACTGTGTACTAGCCATGTAATGGCTGAGTACATGGCTATGTAATGTCCGAGTACATGGCCATGTGTGGTCACATAGAGACCACCTAATGTGGGTCCTGGTAAAGGCATATACACGCCGTATACTTTTAAAAGACACGTTGTGTACATTTTATTTTATTTCATTAAATAGAGAGGGGGTCACTTCTAATTGGTAGAACACCCTTCTTTTGGATTCATCTCATCCATGAGTGACGGCGAGTGACAAATATTCTTCAAGCCCCCGACCTTCCATCCCTTCGCTGAATTGTACTCTATCAGTTATGTTGGAATCGTGTTGGTGAGTTCTTCCTTATTCTAGAACCTCATTCCATTATTTATCCTCTCTCATGAGATATTGTGGGTTGAATGTATTGGAATTTTTTATAGATCTACTGTGTTCTAGATTGATTCATGGGTTGACACCAGAGTATATCGATTGTACAATACCAAGGTAGGTGTTTTTGCATTTCTGTAGTTAGTCTTTGAACATTATGTTCAAAAGTTCCCAATACCCTAGAACGAGGTGTCGTGTGTTTTGGTATTTTAGCACTTTTAATGAATACTATCCCTTGTGTGCCTGAGTAGAGGTTGTTTGTCTGTAAATATCATTATTTTCCAAGCTATGGATGTGTTTCCCATGTTTTTTTTGATAACGACCATTTGGTCTAGCCTTACCTGTTAGGATGCTTGTTTTAAATGACTAGTGTTGTTAGGATAGAGTGATATTTCCTTATTTTGTTATAAACTTGTAGCTATTTAGCCAAGTAGTTTATGAATGTTATTAGCCAAGTAGTTTTTATGGTTTACCTTGGTTGTTGAACGTTGTTGTGCACAATTGACTTACATAGGGATTTTTGAAATTGGTGTAGTTGACCATAGGGGGAATGGACGCTGAGGGCTTCCCCAGAGTGTTTGTTTACATTCCACGTTGCGAGACCATAGGGGGGAAGGACGTGAGTTCTCCCTCAAAGTGTCTGTAGATCCACATTACCAGACAATAGGGGTAATTGGACTTTGTGTGCTTCCCTAGAGATTCTGTAGTTTATCAATAAAAGACCATAGGGGGAATTAACGGTGAGTGATTCCTCAGAGTTTCTTTGAAAAAGTTGAACCAGAGGGGTTAGACTATGAGTACATCCTAAAGGGTTTATTGTGTTTCATAGGATGAAGAAGAGATTATAGGATGTGATTATATCCCAGAGGGTTGCTTGTGTTTGATTCCTACTTACAAGATATATAAAAATGAATTCAATTGGAACTGTAGGATTGTTTACATTTGGGTACTTCCTTGTTTACTGCTTCATTTTGCATATTTCCTACCATATATATTCACTAACTGTTAGGAATAGATCTTTGGGTGATTGACTACTGGGATTTTTCTCACACCCTATTTGGGTCATTCTTTTGGGCCCAAACAGATTATATTTATGCAGGTATAGATATGGGAAAGCACCCTTCTACTTCAGGTACTTGATTGTGGTGGCGCTGGAAAGCATCAGACAAAGTTGAGGCTTGTGATGCTGCTAAATTTTATTTTTTTTCTTTATAATTTGGGTTAGTACTGTATTCAATCATTGGGAATTGTTTTTATGAATTCCTAGACATATTTATTATTCATTATTTATATATATGTTCTCTAGTTGGTTATTACTTACAATATTATTTTGTTTACTTATTTCATGTTATTTTTGCTTCTACTATTATTATTTGATTATTTTCACTACATTACTTGGACAAGGAAGTAATAGTTTCCCTACTATCACACCCATGGCCCTTGCTTCTAGATGATAGCCTCTGGAATTTGGAGATATGCGCTTGAGGCCATGTGACCAATCAGGTACAGGGAACCTCTGGGTGGATCCCAGAACCAGGAAGTTATAATGTTGTATAAGAGGAATCTTTTCTTCTTGACTTACTGTTTGGATCTTATTGGTAGGTATAGGATAGAATAGGTATTTGGTAATAAGTTATTCCCGGGAGTAGCTAACCCGTGTACAGGGAAAAGCTAATTTACCTCGTTTATTGAAAATTTTCTAGTTTTCAATTATTACAGTTGATTTGATTTCACTGTTGGGTGACTCACATGTTTTATGTAATTATTGTTGATATTGTTTGAGTTTTATTTATGTTGGAACACAATGAGATGAGGGTATTCCATCTCATGCATCATATTGTCATTTACTAGAGATCACATGTCTTGCATTCTTTTCATGCCATTTAGGGTTCATTATTGATTTCATGGATCAGAATTTGGAGAATTAATGCACTGTTATTCATGTATATGACATGTACGTTATTACAAACTTTAATTCGTGGGGAGTATGGGCCCTCACAGATAAGAATATGGAACTTTAAGGCTTGTTTCAGTATTTTTCTGGGTTCCGGAGTTGTTTTTGAGGCATACTGTCGAAGAAACCCAGAATACAAGGTGTGTATTGCTGAATACACACCATGTATCCTTCTTTTCAGGAAGGAACTATTCCTCTTAAGTTCATGTCGTGTACTGGGCGTACATGCCGTGTATTCCATAACCGTGTTACTGCCTGTGTGGGATGAGACGTGGGGTTGGGAAATCATTGGTGGAACATACCGTTTATAAGAAGTAGAAACCATGTTTTTTTGACCATGTGTCTAACCGTGTGACTAATGACACAAGCGGATTATAGGTAGTGAGTACACATCGTGTCTGGAACAAACACACCGTGTAGAGTCAGCTATGTAACTGACCATGTGACTAACAACATGAGTCGGTGAAGTTCTTTCTAGTACACACCCTGTCTCACACAAACATGTCTTCTGGTATTAATCTAAGAGAGCCATGGGGGTTAGTCATGTAGAATAAATTTAGAAGGGGAAAACGATTCAAGTACATGTTGTGTTCAGGGAGAACATATCGTTTGTATGGGGTGTTACATGACCAGGGATGATGAAGGTACACACCCATGTTATGGATTAAAGGAACTCGATATGTATGTCTCATTCACATCGTGTATCAATGTTTTAAAAAACATAAAGGCATTCTCTCTCCTATTCCCTTCCTGAACAAATATGTTTCATTCCTTGGTAATCTTGAACTAAGTTATGTTCTTGACCTTTTAGGGTCATTCCACCAAAACATCCCATGATTGTATGCTAGATTTAGGGAAATGATAAGGTACCAGACATGGATGGTCAAGAACTACCAGCAGATCCACCTATCATGCCAGTCTTGGCACCATACATCATTCCAAACACTGGTGCTAATGCATAGTTCCAAGAAGGATTCATGAGGTATACGAAGACCTTCAAGGGAGTATCTCCTCATACCCCATCTATGGAAGAATTGACATGCGTTTTTCAGAAATAGTATCCTCTAACATTTTCTAGGGAAGGAGGACCTCAGACAGTAGAATCATGGTTAGAAGCCATGTTAACTACCTTTGAGCATCTAGAGATGCCACCATAGAGGGGGTGAATCTCTCTATGTATACGCTTTGGGATTCCTCCATGAGATGGTGGGGTGTGATCTCACAGGTGGTACTCCAACATTTTATGGCTTGGGATGAGTTCTAGCATGCCTTTTACGATTACTTCTACCCAGAGACATTGAGGGCCAATCCAGACTGAGAATTCATGAGTATATAGCAGAGTACTATCTCATTCCTGGTGTATTCTTCTCGCTTAATAGAGCCTCAATGCTTCAAACCCATTCTAGGAGGAGATTAGTTATTCATAGTGAGGGTGTTTGAGGATGGTCTCAGGCACAACATCTAATCTCAGGTGAAAATTTTCAAGTTGACTTATATCACCTCCATAGTCAACCAGGCACTGATCATGGAGTTAAATCTGAAGGATTATAGAGATTTGATGTAGGGTATTTTGACATCTTGTGTTGTTAATCCTACTACTCATAGAAGGAAGTGCCATAAGGATTCTATGAATAGGGATCCAAGGATATACGATACTTCTTCTAGTACCCAGGTGGTGTGCCAACAGAGTGGGAAGAACAATCCTCCAAGGCCACATTTCCTAAGAGATCTAGTGGAGTGTCGATATTGTGGAAAGATGGGTCATCTTCATCATTTTTGGCAGTTACTCTCACCAGCAGCTGGTGAAAGAGGTTTTGTATCGACTCCTCGTACAAGAGTAGGGCCACTAGATTCTCATCAATCTGCAAACTGGAGTTCTTCCAGCCATTTAGGCTACGGTGGAGGTTTCATTTGTGATATCCATTCAGCAGGATTTTAGTGACTATAGGGTGGATCTTCTTAGGGTTATCAGGCAGGGTCACATGGCCATAGTAAATTCCAAACAAATTCCATGGAACAGACCCATCAAGGGCAGGATCCTGAACCCTCAATAGTTTGAGGTACGTTTCTAGTTTCCTCAGTTCTAGCTTTATCTCTTTTTGTTGTATGGGCTTCCCATTCATTCATATCGGTTTCTATTTGGCAAATCCATGAGCTCTATATCTTTAATTCTACTGATGTCGTCATGCTGGAAACTCTGTTGGGGACTAGAAAATCTAGTGTACGTCAGTTCTAGGAGATCCATATTGAGGTTGGAGGGTGTCACTTCTCATGGGACCATTATGTCCTAGAGATTATGGGATATGGCATCATTATCCGGATGGACTGGTTAGTTCCCTTCAAGGCTGTTGTTGATTCCTATAGTCGTAGGGTGAGTTTTATGTCACAAGAGGACAGATCATTATTACATAAAAGAGAACGTGATGTTCAGGTGAGTAGAGCAAGAACCAATAATCACGGGTTGGGAGGAATTATAGCCTAGATTTCTAGATTGTATCTGAGTGACCAAGAGACTTCACAGTTGGAATTTCATCCAGTGGTTGATTGTTTATGGCATGTATTTCCAGAGGAATTTCTGAGTTTTCCTCCAGAGTGAGAGGTTGAATTTTTTTTCTGAGATTGTTCTAGGAGTGTCACCAATGTCCATTCCTCTTTATAGGATGGCTACACCATATTTACAGGAGATCAAGAAGAAATTAGAGGTGTTGTTGGAAAAGGGCTACATATGACCCAGTACATCTCATGGGGGTTCGCCTGTCCAGTTTGCGAAGAAGGAGGACTGTAACCTCGGACTTTATGTGGATTATCATCTACTGAACCTGTTGACAGTCAAGAACCAATATCTCTTGCTGAGGATTGATGAACTCTTTGATCAAATTCAATGAGCCCAAGTGTTCTCGAAGATTGACCTGAGATCCGGTAATCATCAGTTGTGTGTTAGTCCATCTGATATACCTTGTAAAGCCTTTCAAAGTAGGTATAGTCTATATTAGTAAATGGTTATTCCATTCAGTCTCATAAATGCACCTGTAGTTTATGGCACTGATGAACCATGTTTTCCATCCATACATAGATTATTTTGGGTTAGTTTTCATGGGTAATATCTTTGTGTACTCTCACACTCGACTTGACCATTCCATACATCTTGAGATCATATTGAGTACACTGAGATAGCATCATTTATATGCTATGATATCAAAATTCCACTATTGGATGGACTAGAGTCACTTTTTGGGTCATATTATCTTAGAGACATGAGTATCAGTAGACCCAGAGAAAGTGAGACCAGTAGTTTCACCGGAGAAGCTGAAGAACTTCTTTTAGGTAAGGAGTTTTCTAGGTCTGGATGGTTACTACAAACATTTTAAGTAATACTTTTCACGCTTAGCCGTGCAACTGACAAGCCTAACTATGTACGGTGCGAAGTACTTGTGATCATATTCTTGTGAGTCATCCTTTTAGGTGATGAATGGGATATTAACTTTATCACAAATACTAGTTTTTCTAGATCTAGTCAAGAGCTATACTATTTAATATGATGCACCAAGTATTGGGATGGAAGTAGTTCTTATGTGGGGATAAGGAGTCATTGTGTACGAGTCTCTGCGGTTGAGGCCACATGAGAGGAATTACCCAATGAACGATCTCGAGTTGGCTGTAGTTGTTCCTGTGTTATGATGTTGGAGATATTATCTATTGGGATAGTATTTTGTGGTTTTCTCTGACCACAAAATTCTCAAGTACATCTTTACTAAGCGTGATCTGAATTTGATACAGTGAAGTTTGGTTAAGTACCTTCCATATTTTGATGTTGAGCTAGACTAAATGCCTGGGAAAGGCAATGCAGTGGATAATGAGCTGAGCAAGAGGACTCAGATATAGGTAGTTCAAGAGACTAGTAGTGAGTGGAGGCTTATGGCTCTATTCTTTGAAATTTTATTGGAGGTTCACGACAGACAAGGGCAGATGATTCTTTTTTCTATGGTTGTTACCTCTACTCTACATGATCGAGTGAGAATGAGGCATCTATCAAATGTTAAAGGCCTAGTCCTATGACAGAGTATGTCAGGAGAGGACCCTATTCAGGGATGGACTGTAGGTGAGGATGGGATCTTCCTTTTTCATGGGAACATATGGGTGTTAGAAGACATACATGATGAGATGATTTTGGATTTTCATTCTTCAGTTTGGGACGTTCATCTTGTTTTCACCAAGATGTATCAAGATCTACACCGTCAGTATTGGTGGCTAGGGATAAAAAGATATTTTTCTGGGTTTTTTATGAGGTGTTCCACCTTTCAGCTCATGAAGTGAGAGCATCAATGGCCATCAGGGCTTCACCACAGTTAATCATTCATGATTGGATGTAAAACGATGTCACAATGGATTTCATGACAGGTTTTCCGAGTTTGCCTTAAGGGAATGATGCAGAATGGGTTGTCATTGTAAGACTCACGAAGGTTGCACAATTCTTGCCGATCAAGAAGACCTCAGTGGAGATGAGTTGGGAAGGCTGTACATCCGAGAGATTTTATGTCTACATGGGGTTCCACACTAAATTATTTCAGACAGGGATTCACATTTTACTTCTCGGGTATTTTAGGGACTACATAAGTATTTTTGTACACAGGTACTTCTGAGTACAGTTTACCATCCCCATATAGATGGCTAGTCCAAGTGTATGAATAATGTGCTAGAGGACATGCTCTGAGCATGCATCCAAGATTTTAGAGTTTCTTGGGATAAGAACGTACCTCTAGTGGAAATTTCCTAGAATAATAGTTTTCATGAAACTATTAAGATGGTCCCATATGAGGCTTTGTATAGTAGGTCATGCCAATCACACCTATGTTGGCTGGAAGCAGGAGAGGTAGCTATGTTGAGACCTCTTCTTGTCAAGGAAACCACCAAACAGATAGAGTTGATTCGAAAGAGGATGGATACAACACAGTCATGAGAGAAGTCTTATGCATATCGATAGAGATGACCTCTGGAGTTTGAGGTCGGAGACCATGTTTTCTTTCATCTTGCACCAAGGATGGGACACAAGAGGATTATGAGATAGGTTAGGCATTCACCAATGTACTTCAGTCTGTTTGAGGTTTTCGAGAGAGTTGGTTTGGTTTCCTATAGATTGTACTTACCTCGAAGGTACTAGGATACACATGATGTCTTCCACATTCCTCAGCTACAAAGTTACTTCTCAGACCCACCTCATATTTCCCAACCCAATGAGGTTGAGTTGGATATGGACGACTCATTAGAGGAACATCCTATCCATATTTTTGATCACAGTGAAATGTTTCTCTAGGGCTGGTTTGCTCCACTAGTACATGTGCTATAGAGGAACATGTGAGTATAGGATGAGACTTGGGAGAGGGATTATGACGTATGATCGCAATGGCTAGAGTTGTTCGAGGAATCTCCTTCTTCACCACCTTCTTAAGGGAATTTTGGGATGAATTTATTTAAGGGGGGATTTTTGTAAGAACCTGGATCTTTTTTTCAGGTATGGTTTCTATTTTTATGGTGTTTTGAGGAAAAGAGAAGTTTTGATAAATTTAGGAGTACACACCATGTACTTTGGAGTACACAATGTGTACCCGGTTTCTACAGGTGACCATGATCTAGCCGTGTAATGGCCAAGTACATGGTTGTGTGGGGTGACCTGGAGACTGGATAATTTGGTATTCGTTAAAGGCATATACATGCCATATACTTTTAAAAGTCACAGAGTGTAATTTTTATTTTATTTCATTAAATGGACTGGGGTCATGTCTAATTGAAAGAACACCCTTCTTCTGGCTCTGTCTCGTCTAAGAGTGACTGGGAGAGATGAATCTTCTCTGAGACCCCGACTCTCCATATGTTCTCTGAATGTAACTTCGGTGATTATGTTTGAATCCCATCGGTGACTTATTCCATATTCTGGAGCCTCATTCTTTGATTTCTCTTCTCTATTGAGACATTGTTGGTTGATCTTTTTGAACATTTTTGTAGATATACCACGTTCTAGGGTGATTAAAGTGCTGAAGTAGGATTATATCGATCGTATAACACCGAGGTAGGTGGTTTTTTCCTTTCCATATTTAGTCATTGAATATTATGTGAAAAAGTCCCCAATACCCTAGAACAGGGTATTGTGTGTTTAAATATTTTAGCCCTGTTAATGCCTCTTATGCCTTGTGTTTCTTAGTAGAGGTTTTTTGTGTTTGAATAGGGTTATTTTTCATGATATGGATTTGTTTCCACTTTTTTTTGGATATTGACCGTTTGTTCTAGCCTTGCCTATGAGGCTTCTTGTTTTCCATGCCTACTATTGTTAGGATGGAATGATATTTTCTGATGTTGTTATATTCTTGTAGCTATTTTTCCATGTAGTTATTGAAGGCTTTTAGCCAAGTAGTTCTAAAGGTTTACATTGTATATTTAACATTTGTGTGCATGATTGACAAACACAGGGATATGGGAACCTGGTGTAGTAGACCACAGGGGGAATGAATGATGAGGGCTTCCCTATAGTGTCTATTTACTTTTAATGTTGTGAAACCATAGGGGGGATAAATGTGGGTGATCCCTCAGAGTGTTAGTAGATCCATGTTGTGATACCACAGGGGGAATTGGACACTGAGTTCTTTCCCAGAGTGTCTGTAGTTTATCGATAAAAGACATAGGCGGAATTTATGGTGATTGCTTCCACAAAGTGTCTTTTCTAAAGATGAACTAGAGGGGTTAGACTATAAGTACATCCATGAGTTTTTCTTGTGTTTGATAGGTTGAACCAAAATGGATAATCAATTAGTACTTCCTATAGAGATTCTTGTTCCTTATTCCTACTTACTAGATATATGAAAATGAATGGAATTGGAACTGTATGATTGTTTACTTTTGGGAACTTCCTTGTTTACTACTTCATTCTTCTTATTTCCTGCCATATATATTCACTGACTGTTAGGCACAAATATTTCGGTGGTTACCTACTGGGATTCATCTCACACCCTATTTGGGTCTTGCTTTTTGGGTCCAAATATATTATATTTCTACAGTTATAGATAAGGGAAATAACCCTTCTACTTTAGGTACTTTATTGTTGAGGATCTGGAGAGCATGGGACCAAGATGAGTCACGTGATGCTGCGAGAGACTATTTATTTTCTTTGTACATTGTTTTAGTATTTTATAACATCATTTTGACTTATTTGGATCTTTCCTAATCATATGTTCATGCATCATTTATATATTTGTTTTTTAATTGGTTATTACCTTTAGTCTTCCACTATTTACTTATTGCATGTTTTCACTTCATCTGCTATTGTTATCTGTTTATTTTCGCTTCATTACTCTGCCAATGAGGGAATTGTTTCCCCACTATCACACCCAAGGCCCTTGATTCTAGTTATAAGCCTCTAGAGTTTTTGGAAATGCGCTTGAGGCTATGTGACCAACCGGGTATGGGGTACCTCTGGGCAGCTCCTGGAACCGAGACGTTACATTTCAACTATAAAAAATAGTAAGAAGTGTTTAATAATTCTTATAGAAAATGAAAGGATACAAAAGGTTTCCTGTAAGTTAATATAAAAATGAATACATGAGAGGTAACAAAAAATATATTTTAATTTCAAATTTAAATTCTATATATGTGAAAATATTTGAGAAAAGGACGAAAATGTATATTAAATTTGGATTCTCAATGTTGAAAAATGAATTGAAATATATGAATTCCATTGAAAAATAAAAAAATTAGGTAATTAATTAATGGATATACATTTAACATATATATTCATGTGATGAATCCAAACAGGTAAAGGAGTCTATAAATCTTAACTTGATCAATGGTGGAAATTAATTCAGTCATTCTGATTCTAGAACATTTTTTACATCTCAATTTAATAATATTTGTGTATAATAGTTAAATAAAATATTTGATAAAATAAAAAATTATATTTTCATCATTTCAATATTTTGTATGAAACTCAATTTTAATCACAATAAGGATAATAGAAACAATAAATTTACTCAAGAGATTAAAAAATTTAGGAATTTCACATACACTAGTAATGAAATTTATTTTTGATAAGGATAAGAAGTTAAAATAAAATATTGAAATATTGAAAAAGGATTTATCCAATTCAATTATGAAATATATAATTATTACAATATGATTTCAATATAATTAAATTATAATCTATGAGGGGCCATAACACCTCGAGAATTTGGTGGATTAATGGACTGTTATGCCTTTATATGACATGTATATGATTCCATACTATTAATCGCGGGGAGTATGGGACCTCATGGATTGGAATTTGGCACTTTATTGTCTGTTTAAGTATTTTTCTGGGTTCCGGAGTAGTTTATGAGGCTTATTGTCAGAAAAAACCGAGAATACATGGTGTGTATTACTGAATACACACCATGTATCCTTATATTTGGGAAGGAACTGTTTTCTAAAGTACATGTCATGTACTGGTTGTACACGCTGTGTAATCCCTAACTGTGTTACTGCCTGTGTGGGATGAGACATAGGGTTGTGAAATCAATGGTGGAACATGCCGTGTATCGAGCGTACACACCATGTTTTTTGACCATGTGTCCAATCGTGTGACCAATGACATAGGTGTATTATTTTTAGTTAGTAGACATCGTGTCTCTCACAAACACACCATGTAGAGTCAGACGTGTAATCATCCATGTGACTATCATCATGGGTCGGTGATGTTATTTCTTGTATACCTTGTGACTCGCACAAACATGTCGTGTTTTCTTACTCTAGGAGAACCATGGGGGTTAGTCATGTAGATGAACTCTGGAAGGGGAAAATGATTCAAGTACATGCTGTGTTTAGGGAGAACACATCTTGTTTATGGGGTGTTACACAACCTGGGTTGATGAAGTTACATGCCCATGTAAGGGCTTAAAGGAACATGCCATGTATGTGTCATACACGCTATGTATGAATGTTTTTTAAAAAATAAAGGCATTATTTATCATGTTCCCTTATTAAACTAATATATTTCATTCCTTGATAATCGTGAACTATGTTATGCTCTTGACCTTTAAGGGACATTCCACTGAGACATCCTCTGATTATATTCTAGATTCAGGTAAATGATCAGGCACCATATATGGTTGGTCAGGGACAACCAGTAGATCCACCAATCATTCCTTTCTTGGAACCATCCATTATTCCAGAAACTGGTGCTAATACATAGTTCCAAGAAGGATTCATGCTGTATATGTAGACATTCAAGGGATTACCTCATTTTACACCATCTATGGAAGAATTGACATGCATTTTTCAGCAGCAGTATCCTTTCACATTCTCTAGGGAAGGAAGACCTCAGACAGCAGAATCATGGTTAACAGCCATGTTAACTATGTTCGAGCATATAGAGATTCCTCCATTGAGGGGGGAGAATCTCTCTACATATACACTTTGGGATTCTTCCATGAGATGGTGGGGTGTGATCTCATAGGCGGTAGTCCAACACGTTATGGCTTGGGATGAGTTCCAGCATGCCTCTTACGATTACTTCTACCTGGAGACGTTGAAGGACGACCAAGACTAATAATTCATGAGTCTATAGTAGGGTACTATCTCATTCATTGATTATTCTTCTAGTTTCATATAACTACAACCCATCACACCCATTCTAGGAGGAGATGATTTATTCATGGTGAGGATGTTTGAGGATGGTCTCAAGCACGACATCTGATCTCAGGTGAAAATTTCCATGTCGAATTCCATCTCCTATATAGTCAAAAAGGAACTAATCATGGAGTGAAATATGAGGGATTCTAGATCTTTGATGAAGGGAGTCTCGACATCTGGTGTTGGTACTCTTCATACTGATAGCAGGAAGCACCGTAGGAATTCTAGGTGTAGGGATCCAAGGAAGTACGATACTTATTATAGTAGTCATGTGGTGTGCTACCAGAGAAGGAAGAGCGGTCATCCAAGGCCACATTTCCTGAGAGATCTAGTGGAGTGTTGATCTTGTGGAAATATGGGTCATCTTCAGCATTTTTGGCAGTTCTTATCATGGGTATCTAGTGAATGTTTTTTTGTTTCGACTCCTTATACTAGAGTAGGGCACTAGTTTCTCATAAATCTGGGAACTGAAGTTCTTCTAGCCATTTAGGCTGAGGTGGAGGTTGTAGTTGGGATATCGAGTTGGTAGGATATTAGTGACTATAGGGTGGATCAGTTAGGGTTGTCAGGCAGGGTCACAGGGCCACCGTACATGCTAGACATATTCTATAGAACATACCCCTCAGGCGAAGGATCCCGAACACTCAATAATTCGAGGTACGTTTCTAGTTTACTCAATTATAGATTTTTCACATTTCTATGTAGGGTATTCCCATAGTTTCATGTCTACTTCTATTTCGAAAATCCATGGGCTCTGAATGTTTACTTCTGCGAATGTCTTGATGCTAGACACTCTATTAGGGATTAGAACAACTAGTGTACGTCAGTTCCTGGAGTTCCCTCTTGAGGATGGTGGGTGTCACTTCTCATGGGACCTTTATTTCCTTGAGATGACAGGATATGACATCATTCTCAGGATGGAATGGTTAGTTACCTTCTAGGTTTTTATTGATTTCAATCATCGTAGGGTAATTTATTTGTCACAAGAGGGAGGATCCTTTTTACATAAGGGAGAATTTGATGTTCAGGTGAGTAGGGAAAGACCCAAGAATCATGGGTTGAGAGGAATTACATCCTAGATTTCTAGTATGTATCTGGGTGACAATGAGAGTTCATAGTTGTACTTTCCTCTAGTGGTCAATGGTTTAAGTGATTTCTTTGCAGAGGAATTTTTGAGTTTTCTTCTGGAGCAAGAGGTGTAATTTTCTATCAATCTTATTGTAGGAGAGGAACCAGTGTCCATTCCTCTTTATTTCATAACTACACTATATTTACATGAGCTTAAGAAGCAGTTTGAGGTGTTGTAGGAAAAATGTTTCATCTGACCCAGTACTTCTCCTTATGGTTCTCCTATCCAGTTTGAGAAGAAGGAGGATAGTACCATCTGACTTTGTGTGGGTTATCAACATCTGAACAAGTTGATAGTCAAGAAACAATATCCCTTGTTGAGTTTTCATGACCACTTTGACCAACTTCGAGGAGAACGGGTGTTCTCGAAGAATGACCTGAGATCTGGTGACCATTAGTTGTGTGTTAGACCATCTGATACACCTTATAAGGTCTTTCAAAGTAGGTATAGTCTATACGAGTATGTGGTTATTCCATTAGGTATCATTAATGCACCTACAGTTTCATGGAAATGATGAACCGAGTGATCCATCTATGCTTAGATTCTTTTGGGTTAGTTTTCATGGATTATATCTTGGTGGACTCTCACACTCGACTTGACCATTCCACATATCTTCAGATTGTTCTGATTATATTGAGAGAGAATCAGTAATATGCTTAGCTGTCAAAATGCCACTTTTGGATGGACTAGAGTCACCTCTTGGGTCATGTTATCTCAGATATAGGAGTATCAGTAGACCCAGAGAATGTGAGATCAATAGTTTCATAGGAGCAATCGAAGAAATTCTTTGAGGTAAGGAGTTTTTATAGGGTTGGATGGTTACTATAAACATTTTATATAGGACTTTTCATGCTTATAAGTGCCAATGACAAGCCTGACTAAAAATGGTTCTAAGTACTTGCGATCAGATTCTTGTGAGTCAGCCTTTCAGGTGATGAATGGGATATTGACTTTAGCACAAATACTAGTTTTTCTAGAGCTAGGCAAGAGATATTGTAACACCTGAGATTTCTATGAGTAATATTTTGTTTTTATGTTATATATATATCATAAAAGGAATCTTTCACTACACACTAGCTTGACTAACTTTACACGCAATAGCGACCTTCCTCGATAGCTTGCGTTGTACGCAATACCGAGTTTCACTAAACAACGATATGCTATTAAAATATTATTAAAACTATCCGTTATGAATAGTAATAACCACTTTTTGAAATTTTATAAATTTTATTTTTCAAAATGGACCTCATTTTTGGATTCGGAATACCGAAATTATCCTAGGGTGAAATTTTGGTATTTTTCTGAAAACATTCAATTTTTGATGAATAGTGAAACCACTAAGTGGTAGGTTAAAAACTGAATTTTGCATAAAACTTAATTTTACCACTTCTGTGAATGGAATTTCAAAAATCCGACAGACACGGTTGATATCAGTAAGTAAAATGTGGTTCAATGAGATAAAAATAATTTTTTGGTGAATAGTAACTTTTTACTTTTTTTACCGCGGTTAATAGTAAATAGGGTAACTAAGGGTAAATATGATATTACTATTACCCTAACACATGTCCTAATTCTATTGGATAAGTGTAATTCGACCAAAAACAACCTTATGAATATAATATGACCATTTAGGTCCACTGGGATTTGATTATGACATTTAATATTATTTTATTTAATGAATAGTTAAAATAGTTAAAATCAAAGTTTAATAACTAAAACATTTTTAATATGGGTTTATACATAAGATAAATTCGATTATAAATATTCATTAGAAATATAAAAAGATTTCCTACATAATGATATTTTATTTTTAATTTTTAGACTTTAAATAAATTAATTTATTTATGACACAATGATGATGCAGTAATTATCTTATTAATGAAATATTGACATAATTGATGTTATAAACACCAAAATAAATGTAATTTGAGACTTTTTATGAATTCACCTAATTTTCTAGGTTTCTATGATATATTAGTGTTGATTTAATCAACTTGGTTCTAACATATAATTCTGTTATGACTTTCACAAAAATCATATATCAAATAGTGTCAAAATTGACACAAAATAGTATTTAAATAAAATATTATATTATTAAATGTTATTTTATTCCTAAAAATATAAGGTTCAGCAAAATGACTTAGATAAGGATATATATATTAATAATAAAAAATTTGGGGTTCTTTTGGAATGTTATAGTAAGTGTATTAACCATATAGTGTAAGAAAACAAAAAGACACGGTAAAAGTTAAATTATTTAACTTAGATTTAAATCTAATTGATATGGTTAAAATAATAACCTAAACTTGCCTAAATCCTATTGGTTGATAGGATTTCGACCCATACCCACTTTATATTCGAAATAAGACCCTTTGGAACCATTATAAACCGATTTTGACTTTAATGTAAAATAATATTTTGAGATATTCCTAAGGTGCCCCTCTCCTCCCTTATAAAAGGACACCTCCTCCCCCTCCTCCTCACACCAATTTGAGCACTCAAGCTCGGCCAACCCCTGCCAAAATCCCTTCTCCACTTCCCTAGAATAATCCTAGAGGTCCTGGTCATCTTCAAAGACTAATCTTAGTTTCCTAAGTGGAGGATTCAAAGAGGCGTTTCAAAGAAGAGGTAATAGCCATTACCGATCTTTTCAATTTCTTTCTCATTCAACTTCTTCTTCTTTAGTTGTTTCATGACAAAGAAATAACATCAGTATTAATTACATACTGATATGTTATTATAAATATGAAACAACCCTAATTCACCTTCTATCCATCCTACGGAAAAATGAAATCACCGCGCGTGCGTACGTACGGAATACCATCTCCACGCCGTGGTGTAATCTATTTTCCACCATCACCTTACAAGGATGGGTATAATGGTGTATTGAGTAACTATATATGATTATTATAATGTGATATTGATACTGAAATAGTATAAATACACTTAAATAAAATTCCACGATTATGGGAACAATATCATCGCTCGTGCGTACGTACGGAATACCATCTCCACGATTTGACGCGACTCGTTCTACATGATCATCATTACATAGTAATTATATAAATGAATTGAATGAATAAATATGATATATGTTACACTAATACCATTCTGGATATAAGGTATCGATAACCTTAAAATAAGAATAAGAATTTATTCGGCAAAACACGCATAAGAACAAAAGGCAATAAAGACCCGAGTAACAAGTAACAATGAAATATTACTAATAAGAAGCTAAGAATATGACCATATATGATATAATATCAATATGTATGATTCTGGAATAAGTCAATAACATTATTTAAACCATTATACAGGAGCTTCGGACACGTACAAAGCAAATCGGACCTAAGGTAAGGGAAATATCACAATCTCATTTTTATCCGAGATTGTTTATACTTTGGTATTTACTGGGGTGTATTTTATCATCCACATCCATGTTCCCTCAATATGTAATATTTTTTCCATCCACTTACAATAGTTTAAATCCAATTTTACCCTTCGGTGAGTTTTTAGTAAAGAATATGAAAGTAATATTTTGTCGTTTTTCGTACGAGGTACTCTTTGACTATTCCGACAAAAGTACGAAGAATGTTTTTTTTTAAATTATACGGCAAGAATGGATTTTTAAAACATTATTTCCAAGAATCTTCCGTTATAAGTTTTCATGTTTATTTTTAATCAACTTCTTTTAGTTTATAATTGTATGACATGTTAAGAAAAGAAAAGTGTTTTTAAAGTAGAAAGGGAATTTTCCTCAAGAATGGAGTTCAAAGGTTTTATCAAAATTATTTCCCATATAAGATAATATAGGGTTCTGTTTTTATCCCTATTATTACATTGATTTGATTATGTTTTGAGGAAAGTATTTTTATGAAGTCATTTACCTTATATGATTTGTTTTATGATGTCATGATGTTTCAAGAATTCCCTTTTTGTTGCATGTGTTATGCGATGATATATGATTTATGATTATGTGGCACACATAAGAAAGGATTCATTATAAGATGGGTGGGACCTATATCTCCCTCCAATGAATTGGGTAAAGATTTATATCTCATGAGGTAGACATGGCTGGAACGGAAGGTTATTTCGGTTTAGTGATACAGGACTGAAACGAGGAGTGAACTCGGTTCAGAAATGGACTTTGTCCGCAAAGATAGTCTTGGAAATGAGTCATGACTAACAAGAAATGATTTTCCTTGATTATGTGTCCATGACACAAAGTTTCAAGTTTTATGTTATGATTACGGGGATCTCATTTTCACTTCTATGATTTATTCCATGTTAAGATATTATTATCTCTTTTGCAGGTTATGATTTTCAAAAAGATATGATATGATTTTTATTTCCTTTATTTGCCCTTGCTGAGCATTTGAGCTCACCCTTTTTGTATGTTTTCTTTTCCCCATGTTAGGAAGATGGATATTAAGTAGAATATGCTAAAAGGGACCCTAGATATGATGAAATAAGTGGGAGACACTGTAGAAGATTTATTAACCAGTTGTTTATGTTTCCCAGTTTCTAAAGACACTATACCTATACGGTCCTTTGTGGTTTTGTCATATGTTGTAATAAGTGTGCTTCAATTTTGAAGTATAAACAATGTATATAAAGTATGGGTCATTATAGTTGGTATCAGAGGAAAGGTATAGTCAACCTTTTGAAACTAGGATGTGAAAGCCTTAGTAAGAACCCTAAGGATAAGTCTAAACATAGAACACAATCTTAGTGTTTTAGAAATGGCCATGAATAACCTAGAATAAGACCTTAAGCATGAAAATTTTATTCTTGAATTATGTGGTTTTCTTATTATAATTAGTGTTTCTCACACTATTCTTCTTGGTTTTAGTCAATGGATGGAACCCGAAGGAACCGTGTTAATGCGGAATGCGATGGGCAATGCAATGATTGTCCCCCTGAGCAGCCAAACGATATGGGAGCTGGAATGAAAAATCTTGTAGCCATGCTCACACAACTTTATCAATCTATGAATCATGTAGGACTTCCAAACGAGCAAAGGAAGGATAAACATTCTAATGAATCCTTCATGAGGCAGTGTCCACCTTATTTCAGTGGGTCTACTGATCAACTAGTTGCTGAATAATGGATTAGTACTACTGAAAATATATTTTCAGTTCTTCAATGTTCTGAACATGATAATGTCATCCTAGCAGTGTATCGTTTGGAAGGAGATGCTGATCAAATGTGGAATCTTATTAAGAATATGAGGTAAAGGGATGAAATTGAGTCCATGGAATGGGACGAGTTCAAGAACTTATTTTTCAATAAGTACTTCCCTCGTATTCTCCGAACAAAGATGGAGAAAGAGTTTCTTGAACTGAAGCAAAGGGATGATGAATCTGTTGGTACCTATGAAGCAAATTTTACAAGACTTGCAAGGTACGGTTCTGGTATTATTCTCCAACCTGAGAGTAAGATCGATCGATTCTTTAGTGGCTTAAAACCAAGTCTTCGAAGGGCGTTAGCCATAAGGGACTTCAATAGCTATGAGGAAATCGTTCGATGTGCTCTCAATGTCGAGATAGAGATTGGAGTAACCCATCAGTCATATGGGTTTGATAAGAAGGGGAAAATGGAATTCAACGGAAAATCTAAAGAGCACACTGAAAAGAAGATGAGCTTTCCCTTATGCTCAATGTGTGGAATGAAACATGGAGGTAGTTTTCTTAAAGGGACAAGTAAATGTTTCAAATGCAGAACGGAAGGTCATCGGGCATTTGAATGCCGCGATAATGGGAATAAGATTTCTAATGATGAAAACTAGGGAAGGGATACATAGAATGAACCTACTACACTTCAATGTTTCAAGTGCAAGGAGATGGGGAATTATGCCAATCAATGCCCAAATCCAAGGGTTGATGATGATGGTCGACGTCAACAAACTCTTAAGGCTAAAGACAAAAGAAAGTCACATGCAATTTCTATCAGTGATGTAGAGTACAATAACGAAGTGGTGAAGGGTACACTTACCATCCACTCTAAAGTAGAAAATGTTTTATTTGATTCTGGATCCACCCACTCTTTTATTTCTGAAGAATTTTCTAAGGGTATCACCGTATTACCTCATCAATTAGATGTTGAGTTAGCTGTGAAAAAACCTAATGGCACATCAATAGCATCAAAAGTTTATAATTCTTCTCCGATCGAAGTTTGTGGGAAAGTTCTTCCTACAAATCTGGTGATCCTTCCTTTAGTGGAATTCGATGTGATTCTTGGCATGGATTGGCTTTCTTTATACGGAGCTCATATCAATTTCCAAATAAGGGAAGTTACATTTCATATTCTAGATCAATCTATGATCATCTATCAATACAAGGATGAACATAACCTTCTAGTGGAAATTTCTTCCATTTTATGGGTATTGATTCCACTAAATGAAGGTTATTTATCTCAAATGGTTGGTGAGAAACTCGCGATTAAGAATATTCCCATCGTACGGGTGTTTGATGATGTCTTTCCGGAGGAATTACTGGGTCTTCCACCAAATCGTGAAGTTGAGTTTTCAATAGAACTCATACCGGGTGCTTTGCCTATTTCAAAGACACCTTATAGAATGGACCCAATTGAGTTGCAAGAATTGAAGAATCAACTCCAAGAGAATCTTGATAAGGGATTCATACGCCCTAGTGCGTCACCTTGGGGAGAACCTGTTCTATTTGTTAAGAAGAAAGATGGATCAATGAGACTCTGCATTGATTATCGAGAACTTAACAAGATCACTATCAAGAACAAATATCCTCTCCCACGCATTGATGACTTATTTGAACAACTACGTGGAGCTCAATACTTTTCCAAGATTTATCTTCATTCAGGGTATCATAAATTAAGGGTCAAAAGGGAGGATATACCAAAGACGTCTTTCCGTACAAGGTATGGACACTATGAATTTATAGTGATGCCATTTGGTCTTACTAATTCCCATGCTATCTTCATGGATCTAATGAATAGAGTCTTTAGAGACTATCTTGATCATTTTGTGGTAGTCTTTATAGACGATATTCTTGTCTATCAAAGAGCATGGAAGAGCATGAAGATCAATTGAGAATTATATTGAAGACCCTGAGAAAGGAGAAGCTTTATGCCAAATTTACCAAGTGTGAATTTTGGCTTCAAAAAGTTGCATTTTTGGGTCACATAATCTCAAAAGAGGGGATATCTATGGATCCAGCAAAAACAGAGGTTATCGAAAGATGGTCGAGACCAACAACAGTAACTGAGATCCGAAGTTTTCTTGGTTTGGCTGGATATTATCGACCTTTTTTAAAAGATTTTTCATGATTAACTAATCCACTCACCAAGTTGACTCGTAAAGGAGTTAAGTTTGTTTGGACAGAGGAATGTGAAGAGAATTTCAAGGAGTTGAAAAGAAGGTTATCCAGTGCACCTGTGCTCACACTGCCTTGTAGTGGAGAAAGGTTTGTGATCTATAGTGATGCATCCAAGAAGGGATTGGGGTGTGTTCTTATGCAAAATTATGTGGTGATAGCTTATGCCTCACGACAGTTGAAAATCAATGAGGAAAATTACCCAACACATGATTTAGAGTTAGCTTTGGTAATCATTGCATTAAATATTTGGAGGCATTACCTTTATGGTGAAAGGTGTGATATTTATACTGATCATAAAAGTTTAAAGTATATTTTCACACAAAAGGAGCTGAATATGCGTCAAAGAAGATGGTTGGAACTGATTAAGGATTATGACTTCTCAAGCCATTACCACCATGGGAAAGCAAACAAGGTGGCAGGTGCATTAAGTCAACAAGACCATGCTAGTTTATCCATGATGAGGATCACAAAAGATCCAATATTTATGGATTTACAAAGGATGGATCTTGGAATTATAATGGAAGGGGAAAAATCTTATCTTTCTCAAATGAATGTTCAACCATCTATACATATGAAGATTAAAGACGCACAGAAAGAAGATGTTGAGTTACAAAGGAAGGTGAGAAATGTTCCTGAGTTCTTCCTTGATTGTGATGGGATAATAAAGTTCAGGAATCGGGTTAGTGTTCCTCCCATCCCTGAATTAAAGAAGGAGCTGCTGGATGAGGCTCATAGTTCTTCATTCTCTATTCATCCTGGAAGCACGAAGATGTATAGGGACAGGAAAGATTACTTCTGGTGGGATGGCATGAAAAGTGATGTTGCTGAATATGTATCTCGATGCTTGGTTTGTCAACAAGTTAATGCTGAGAGACAGAAGTCTAAGGGGATGTTACAACCATTACCCATACCCGAATGGAAATGGGAAAACATCACTATGGACTTTGTCACAGGACTTCCTAAAACATCCAAAGGCAATAATGCTATCTGGGTCATAGTTGATCGTCTTACAAAGTCTGCACACTTCATTGCTTTTAGAGAGGATTTCTCTCTAGATCAGCTTTCCAGGATATATGTAAAGGAAGTGGTAAGATTTCATGGAGTACCACTTTCTATTATATCTGGTCGGGATCCGAGATTTACCTCAAAGTTCTGGCGAAGTCTTCAGCATACTCTAGATACAGAGTTGATTTTCAGCACTGCTTATCATCCTCAGACAGACGGTCAGTCTGAGAGAACAATTAAAACCCTAGAAGATATGTTGAGAGCTTGCTCTATGGATTTCAAAGGAGGTTGGGATAAACACCTACATTTGGTGGAATTTTCTTATAATAATAGCTTTCACTCCAGTATTCAGATGGCTCCTTATGAAGCTCTCTATGGAAAGAAATGCAGGACTCCAACTTGTTGGGATGAAGTTGGGGAAAGAAATCTATTAGGACCTGATCTCATTGATGAAATGGCAGAAAAGGTCAGATCTATTCAACAACACATAAGAGAAGCTCAAAGTCGACAGAAAAGTTATACCGACAACCGAAGAAAATACCTAGAGTTTGAAGTGGGTGATAAAGTGTTCTTACTAATATCTCCCTGCAAGAGGGTTATGAGATTTGGAAAGAAGGGGAAGTTGAGCCCTAGATATATCGGTCCTTTCGAAATACTGTATCGTGTTGGAAAGGTAGCTTACCGATTGGCGCTTCCACCGAATCTCTCTCAAGTTCACGATGTCTTCCATGTATCTCTCCTGAGAATGTACATACCTGATCCTTCACATGTACTCAGCTCAGAAGTTGTATCGTTGGAGCAAGATCTTTCTTATGAAGAACAACTGATAGAGATTCTGGATCGTAGCGAAAAAGTCTTACGAAACAAGACCACTCGATTGGTGAAAGTTTTATGGAGGAACCACCAACTTGAAGAAGCTACATGGGAGCTTGAGGATATGATGAGGGAGAAGTATCCTCATCTGTTTGTTACAAAGTGACGAATTTCAAGGGCGAAACTGTTTTAAGGGGGGTAGAATGTAACACCCGAGATTTTTATGAGTAATATTTTGTTTTTATGTTATATATATATCATCAAAGGAATCTTTCACTACACACTAGCTTGACTTACTTTACACGCAATCGCGACCTTCCTCGATAGCTTGCGTTGTACGCAATAACGAGTTTCACTAAACAACGTTATGCTATTAAAATATTATTAAAACTAGCCGTTATGAATAGTAATAACCACTTTTTGAAATTTTATAAATTTTATTTTTCAAAATGGACATCATTTTTTGATTCGGAATACCGAAATTAGCCTAGGGTGAAATTTTGGTATTTTTCTGAAAACTTTCAATTTTTGATGAATAGTGAAACCACTAAGTGGTAGGTTAAAAACTGAATTTTGCATAAAACATAATTTTACCGCTTCTGTGAATGGAATTTCGAAAATCCGACAGACACTGTTGATATCAGTAAGTAAAATGTGGTTCAATGAGATAAAAATAATTTTTTGGTGAATAGTAACTTTTTACTTTTTTTACCGTGGTTAATAGTAAATAGGGTAACTAAGGGTAAATATGATATTACTATTACCCTAACACATGTCCTAATTCTATTTGATAAGTTTAATTCGATCAAAAACAACATTATGAATATAGTATGACCATTTAGGTCCACTTGTATTAGAATATGACATTCAATATTATTTTATTTAATCAATAGTTAAAATAGTTAAAATCAAAGTTTAATAACTAAAACATTTTTAATATGGGTTTATACATAAGCTAAATTCGATTATAAATATTCCTTAGAAATCTAAAGAGATTTCCTACATAATGATATTTTATTTATAATTTTTATACTTTAAATAAATTAATTTATTTATGACACAATGATGATGCAGTAATTATCTTATTAATGAAATATTGACATAATTGATGTTATAAACACCAAAATAAATGTAATTTGAGACTTTTTATGAATTCCACTAACTTTCTAGTTCACTATGATATATTAGTGTTGATTTAATCAACTTGGTTCGAACATATAATTCTGTTATGACTTTCACAAAAATCATATATCAAATAGTGTCAAAATTGACACAAAATAGTTTTTAAATCAAATATTATATTATTAATTGTTATTTTAATCCTAAAAATCTAAGGTTCGGCCAAATGACTTAGATAAGGATATATATATCAATAATAAACAATTTGGGGTTCTTTTGGCATGTTATAGTAAGTGTATTAACCATATAGTGTAATAAAACAAAATGACACGGTAAAAGTTAAATTATTTAACTTAGAGTTAAATCTAATTGATAAGGTTAAAATGATAACCTAAACTTGTCTAAATCCTATTAGTTAATAGGATTTCGACCCATCCCCACTTTAGCTTCGATATAAGACCCATTGGAACCATTATAAACCGATTTTGACTTTAATATAAAATAATATTTTGAGATTTTCCTAAGGTGCCCCTCTGCTCCCTTATAAAAGGACACCTCCTCCCCCTCCTCCTCACACCAATTTGAGCACTCAAGCATGGCCAACCCCTGCCAAAATACCTTATACACTTCCCTAGAATAATCCTATAGGTCCTGGTATTCTTCAAAGACAAATCTTAGTTCCCTAAGTGGAGGATTCAAAGAGGCGTTTCAAAGAAGATGTAATATCCATTACCGATCTTTTCAATTTCTTTCTTCTTCAACTTCTTCTTCTTTAGTTTTTTCATGACAAAGTAATAACATAAGTATTAATTACATACTGATAAGTTATTATAAATATGAAACAACCCTAATTCACCTTCTATCCATCCTACGGAAAAATGAAATCACCGCGTGTGCGTACGTACGGAATACCGTCTCCACGCCGTGGTGTAATCTATATTCCACCATCACCTTACAAGGATGGGTATAATGGTGTAATGAGTAACTATATATGATTATTATAAAGTGATATTTATACTGAAATATTATAAATACACTTAAATACAATTCCACGATCGTGGGAACAATATCATCGCTCGTGCGTACGTACGGAATACCGTCTCCACGATGTGATGCGACTCGTTCTACATGATCATCATTACATAGTAATTATATAAATGAATTGAATGAATAAATATGATATATGTTACACTAATACCATTCTAGATATAAGGTATCTATAACCTTAAAAGAAGAATAAGAATTTATTCGGCAAGACACGCATAAGAACAAAAGGCAATAAAGACCCGAGTAACAAGTAACAATGAAATATTACTAATAAGAAGCTAAGAATATGACCATATATGATATAATATCAATTTGTATGATTCTGGAATAAGTCAATAACATTATTTAAACCATTATACAGGATCTTCAGACACGTACAAAGCAAATCGGACCTAAGGTAAAGGAAATATCACAATCTCATTTTTATCTGAGATTGTTTATACTTTGGTATTTACTGGGGTGTATTTTATCATCCACATCCATGTTCCCTCAATATGTAATATTGTTTCCATCCACTTACAATAGTTTAATTCCAATTTTACCCTTCGGTGAGTTTTTAGTAAAGAATATGAAAGAAATCTTTTGTCATTTTTCGTACGAGGTACTTTTTGACTATTCCGACAAAAGTACGAAGAATGTTTTTTCTTTACTTATACGGCAAGAATGGATTTTTAAAACATTATTTACAAGAATCTTCCTTTATATGTTTTCAAGTTTATTTTTAATCAACTTCTTTTAGTTTATAATTGTATTACATGTTAAGAAAAGAAAAGTGTTTTTGAAGTAGAAAGGGAATTTTCCTCAAGAATGGAGTTCAAATGTTTTATCAAAATTATTTCCCATATAAGATAATATAGGGTTCTGTTTTTATCCCTATTATTACATTGATTTGATTATGTTTTGAGGAAATTATTTTTATGAATTCATTTACCTTATATAATTTGTTTTATGATGTCATGATGTTTCTAGAATTCCATTTTTGTTACATGTGTTATGCGATGATGTATGATTTATGATTATATGGCACACATAAGAAAGGATTCATTATAAGATGGGTGGGACCTATATCCTCCTCCAATGCATTGGGTAAAGATTTATATCTCATGAGATAGACATGGCTAGAACAGAAGGTTATTTCGGTTCCGTGATACAGGACTGAAACGAGGAGTGAACTCGGTTCAGAAATGGACTTTTTCCGCTAAGATAGTCTTGGCAATGAGTCATGACTAACAAGAAATGATTTTCCATGATTATGTATTCATGACACAAAATTTAATGTTTTATGTTATGATTATGGGTATCTCATTTTCACTTCTATGATTTATTCCATGTTAAGATATTATGATCTCTTTTACAGGTTATGATTTTCAAAAAGATGTGATATTATTTTTATTTCCTTTATTTGCCCTTGCTGAGCATTTGAGCTCACCCTTTTTTGTATGTTTTCTTTTCCCCAGGTCAGGAAGCTGGATATTAAGTAGAATATGCTAAAAGGGACCCTAGATATGATGAAATACATGGGAGACACTGTAGAAGATTTATGAACCAGTTGTTTATGTTTCCCAGTTTCTAAAGACACTATACCTATACAGTCCTTTGTGGTTTTGTCATATGTTGTAATAAGTGTTATTAAATTTTGAAGTATTAACAATGTATGTAAAGTATGGGTCATTATAGAAATACTATTTACTATTATGCATCAGGTACTGGGGTGGGATTACTACTTATGAAGGGAGAAGGATTCATTGCGTACAGGTCTCTGCAGTTGAGGACACATGAGAGGAATTACCGATGCTCAATCTCAAGTTGTTTGTAGTTGTTTATGCCGTATGTTTTTGAAGACCATATCTGTTGGGAGAGAATTTTGTGGTTTTCACTGACCACAAAATTACCAATTACATATTTAATTAGCGCAATCTTAATTTGAGACAGTGAAGGTGGGTTATGTACCTTCAATCTTTTGATGTTGAGCTAGACTACACGCTTGGGAAAGGAAACATAGTGGCTGATGAGCTGAACAAGAGGACTCAGATATAGGTAGTTCAAGAGACTATTAGTGAGTGAAATCTTATGAATCAGTTCTAGGATATTTGTTTGGAGGAGCATGAAAGAAAAGGGAATATGTTTCTTTCTTCTTTGGTTGTTACCTCTACTCTACTTGATCGAGTACGAATGAGGCAGGTATTATATGCTGAAGGCCTAGTCCTACGGGAGAGTGTGTCCGGAGAGGACCCTATTCATAGATGGAACGTAGGTGAGGATGAGATGTTTCTTTTTAATGGGAACGTATGGGTGTCTGAATACATACGTGAGGAGCTAATTTTGGATTTTCATTCTTCAGTTTGGGCAGTTCATATTGGTGTCACCAAGATGTATCAAGATCTAAGCTAGAAGTATTGGTGTCCACGTATGAAGAGAGATTTTGCGTGGATTTTTATGAGGTGTTTCACCTTTCAGATGGTGAAGGAAGATCATCAGTGACCATCAGGGATTTTTAGTAGTTACTCATTCATGAGTGGAAGTGGAACGATGTTGTGATGGAATTCATGACAGGTTTTTCGAGGACGCCTTGAGGGAATGATGCATTATGGGTTGTCGTTGACAGACTCAAAAAGGATGCATAGTTCTTGCCGATCAAGGAGACCTAAGTGTAGATGATCCAGGAAGGCTATGCATCCAAGAGATTTTATGCCTACATAGTGTTCCACACACCATTATTTCTGAAAGGGATGCACATTTTACTTCTCGGGTCTGTTAGGGACTATAGAAGGATTTGGGTACATAGGTACTTCTGAGTATAGTTTACAATCCCTAGATAGATGGCCATTCCAAGTGTATGATTCATGTTCTAGAGGACATGATCTGATAATGCGTTCAATATTTTAGAGGTTATTGAGATAAGAACATATGTTTAATAGAGATTTTATAAAATAATTGTTTTCAAGAAACTATTTAGATGGTTCTATATGAGGCTTTGTACAGTAGGCCATTCCGATCACCCCAATGTTTTCTGGAAGTAGAAGAGGTAGCTATGTTGGGACCTCCTCTTGTCTAGGAAACCATTGAGCCGATAGAGTTGATTCGAAACACGATGGCTACTGCACAGTCATGGAAGAAGTCTTATGCAGATCGACAGAGAAGGCCTCTTGAGTTCAAGGTTGGAGACCGGGTTTTCCTTTTTGTTGCACCGAGGCTGGGACACATGGGGATTACGAGGTATGTTAAGTTTTCTCTAAGGTATGTCAGTCTGTTTGATGTTTTGTAGAGAGTTGGATTGGTTTCATATCGGTTGTAGTTACCTCAGATATATCGGGCTACACATGACATCTTCCACATTCCTCAACTATGTCATTACTTCTCAAAACTACCTCATATTATCCAACCCAAGGAGGTTGAGTTGGATATGGTCACCTCATTTGAGGAACATCCTATCCTGATTGTTGACCACATTTCAATGATTCTACAGGGATAGTTTTTTCCTCTAGTACAAGTTCTATAGAAGGACTTGTGAGTACAGGACGAGACTTGGGAGAGGGAGACCAATGTACAATCGCAATGGCCAGAGCTGTTCAAGGATTATTCTACTTCACCACCATATTAGGGAAATTCGGGTATGATTTTATTTATTGGGGGATGTTTATAATAACCTGGAGCTTTTTTTCAGGTATGTATGTGGTTTTTATAGTGTTTTGAGAAAAATGGAAGTTTCCAAAAATTAAGGAGTACACGCAGTGTACATTGGAGTACACAACGTGTACTCGGTTTCTATGGGTGACCATGTTCTGGCCGTGAAATATCCAAGTACATGGCCTTGTGGGGTGACTTGGAGACTAGATAAGGTGGGCCTCATTAAAGGCATATACACGCCAGGTAATTTTAAAATACACTGTGTGTATTTTTTATTTTATTTCATTAAGTGGACTGGGGTCACGTCTAATTGGAAGAACACCCTTCGACTGGTTCCGTCTCATCCAAGAGTGACCAGGAGAAATAAATCTTCTCTGAGCCCCCGACTCTCCATCCATTTTCTGAATCAAACTTCACTAGTGGTGTTGGAATCACATTGGTGATTTATTCCTTATTCTAGATCCTCATTTGTTGATTTCTCTTCTCTCGTGAGACATCGTAGGTTCAATATTTTTTAATTTTTTATAGATATAGCACATTCTAGGGAGATTAAAGGGCCAAAGTCCGATTATATCGATCGTACAACACTGAGGTAGGTTGTTTGTGCATTTCCATAGTTAGTATTTGAATATTATGTGCAAAAGTTTCCAATATCCTTGAATGGGGTATTGCGTGTTTATGGATTTTAGCCTTGTTAATGATGTTTATGCTTTGTGAGCCTTAGTATATGTTTTTTGTTTTTGAATGGAGTTATTTTCCATGATATGGATGAATTTCCAATTTTTGTTTGGATATTGATCGTTTGGTCTAGCCTTTCTTATTAGGCTTCTTGTTTTACATGCCTACTTTTGATAGGATGGAATGATATTATCGTATGTTGTTATATGCTTGTAGATATATTTCCAAGTTGTTTTTGAATGCTTTTAGTCAAGTAGTTCTAAAGGTTTACATTGGATGTGGAACATCATAGTTCATGATAGAGATACATAGGGTTGTGGAAACTTGGTGTAGTAGACCATAGGGGGAATGGACAATGAGGGCTTCCCTGGAGTGTCTATTCACTTTTAACATTGTAAAACCATAGGGGGGATAAACATTAGAACTCCCTTAGAGTGTCAGCAGATCCACGTTGCGATACCACATGGGGAATTTGAAATTGAGTGCATCCCTAGAGTGTCTGTAGTTTTTCGATAAAAGACATTAGTAGAATTGATGGTGAGAGCTTCCTCAGAGTGTCTTTTCTAAAGTAGAACCTGAGGGTTTTGACTGCGAGTACATCCTAGAGGGTATCTTTTTTTTGATAGGTTGAACCAATGGGGATAGGTTGTGAGTAATTCCTGGAGAGTTTCTTGTGTCTTATTCCTACTTACATGATATAAGAAAATAAATGTAATTGGAACTTCAGGATTGTTAACATTTCACTACTTCCTTGTTCACTGCATCATTTTGATTATTGCATTCTACATATATTCACTGACTGTTTGGCATAGTTCCTTGGGTAGTTGCCTACTAAGATTCATCTTACACCCTATTTGGGTCATTCTTTTAGGTCCAAAGATATTATATTGATACATTTATAGATAAGGGGAAGCACCCTTCTACTTCAGGTACTTGATTTCTGTGAAGCTGGAGAGCATGGGACCAAACTGAGGCTTGCGATGTTGCTAGATTTTATTTGTTTTCTTTGTAAATTGGTTTAGTATTGTGTAACATCATTTCTAATTTTTTAGATCTTTCCTAGACACACATATCATTAATCATTTATATATATGTGGTTCATTTGGTTATTACATCTAGTCTTCCGCTGTTTAATTATTGAATCATTTTACTGCTTCTGCTATTATTATCTATAAATTTCCACTACATTACTCTGCCAATGTGGGAATTGTTTGCCTACTATCACAACCATGGTCCTTGATTCTAGTCAGAAGCCTCTAGAATTTGGAGAAATGTGCTTGAGGCCATTTGACCAACTAGGTATGCGGAACCTCTAGGCGGCTCTTGAACCGGGACATTACATGTTATGTATAAAAAATAGTAAGATTTTTTAATGATTCATAAGGAAAATGAAAGGATACAAAAGGTTTCTTGGAAGGTAATATAAAATGGAATATATGAGAGGTAACAAAAAATATATTTTAAGTTCAAATTTAAATTCTATAAATGTGAAAATATTTCAGAAAAGGAAGAAAATCTATATTATATCAGGACTCTCAATGTTGAAAAATGAAATGAAATATATGAATTCTATGGAAAAAGAGAAAAATTAAGTAATGAATTAATGGATATACATTTAAAATATATATTCAAGTGATTAATCTGAACTGGTAATGTAACATCCCAAGTAAGTAATGAATAATATATATTCTTATCTATGTCTATTTATTAATTATATAGTGTTTTAGAGGATTAAAATGAGAATAAATCCAATCTTAAGCATGGAATAAACTAATAATTTTAAAATATTTTTTACTGCCTTTTGATGGAAAACCATTTTTAAATTAAACTATTGACAATTTTATAAGCTTTATTTGTCAAAATAAACTTATTCTTTATGATTGTTACATTGAAATTTACTTTGGATAATTTTTTGGTATTTTTCTGAACATGTTCATTTTTTAATGAATAGTGGAAAATACTGCATTTTACATCAAAACCACTTTTCATCTAATTTAATTATATGGTTATATTGTCATTATAATTGGTTTTAAAGTTTAATTAGAATATATTTTTACCATTTAATCCAATTATGGTCATTATAATTAGTTTCACTTTCGAATTGAGCATAAAAAAGTACCAAACTTTTCATAGATATTGTTTCAAAAAAACCCACTATTTGTTTTGACAACGGGAATTATTTTTAAATTAATTATTGAAATTTATTTAATTGTAATTTGGTAAAATTGATTCCATATTTGGAACCAGAAGGTCCAAATTATTTAATTAAGACTGTTATTTTTGGACATTATGAATAGTAACGACAGTAATTAGCTTTAATTATCTTGATTAATTAGTAATCGTGTAGTTAAGGATAATAAAATAATATCATAATAATAAAAAATTGACCCCAACATGTGTCCTAATGCTACTGGTTGTTTCATGGACGACCATGGGATGCCTTGAGCCAAACTTAGGGACCCCATGGAATCACTTTTGGGTGAAAGTTACACTTTATCTTTTTATTTTTAAAGAAAGGAGAATATCACTAAAGAATGTATCACCTGAGTAAAACATTTTTAATTTTGTCTAGATAAATGATCTCCTGGACTATAAATAGTCATTGGAAATATAAAGTGATGTTCTACATCGTTGTATTTTTTTATAATTTTTAAACATTAAATAAATTAAATTATTTATGACACCATGATGATGCAATGATTACCTCATTAATTAACGATTTAAATAAAATTAAAAGATAATGTAAAATATAAGACTAACACTAGTCAAAAACGTATTGTATGAGTATATTTAGAACCATTATAACCTTATCCTAGAAATATATCAATGTGGAACCTTTAAAATCTGAAACTCATTTTAATATAAAGTAACATTTTATAACTTTCCAAGAGTGCCCCTCCTCTCCTCTTATAAAAGGCCCCCACCTCTACCTCCTTACCCACACTTTTCAAGACTTTGTCTCGGCCAAGATATTCTCATTTAATCTCTCCACATCCCTCTCTTAATCCTAGAAGCCTTAACGTATGCACAAATCTCTTTAAGAAAACCTTTTGGTTCAAACCAAGATGAGTTACCGGATTTAAAGGTAAATACTTCTCTAATGTTCTTTTGTTTTATTTTGCTTCTCCAACCCCCTAAACTCTTTTTATTCATTTATTTTGTAACAAAACCAGAATTTTCAATATACTATGATGTTTTTATAAGTATTATTCGAGCTACACTTAGACACACCTACATCTAATGGTAAAGAGCATACTGTTTCCGTGGATGGTGAATTTCTGCCTCACGAAACGATGATCGCTCAATATTCTTATAACACCTTAAAAGGTGTCCATTAAGATGTCACTATATTTATATATGATATATAATATTTTTATGATTTCCTTAAGCTTATTTATTTTTCATTTATGGCATACCTTTATGGTTTCCATTATTGGTAAATGTGATATCTTCATTTTAGGAAGTGCGGACTACCGCCCCTCAAAGTGATTTGATTCGTTAATGCCATATGTGGGACGTATAAAGGATGGAGTTAATGATATTATATATGATATTATATTGGAATTATAATATACCTTTATATCATTATGATTCCATTCCATAAAATACGAAATATAAATGAAAGTAGCGTTCATGCGTACGTATGACTTACTATCTCCATGAACAGTGCATTTCATTTCTTACCTCTAAATGTTATTTAAAATTATAAATGTATGTATATACATTATATATATGATATCTATGATATCTATATCTTGAATATAATTCTGGATATAATGGATACGTGAAAAAATTTAATTATAAAGAGTTTATTTTTGACTCAAGTACCAATGATCGACAAAACGACCATTATTAACTTAAATAATTACATAGTGTTCATAACATGGTAAAAAGTGATATAAAAAGGAATAATGAACTTGAAAAGGTTCTTTAAACAAGTATAAATTAACTCAAGTTTATTATTCAAGATGTTAAAGAACAATCGAGTCAATTCAGACCCGATTTATGGGACTTCGTCTTAATATCCTTTAATTGAGGCATATTTTGTTTTATACACAAATTTCTTTTATATGGTGTATAAACCCCATTAACTTTATGTTTATTCAAAAGGAATATTTTTATACGAAGATTTTACTAAAATACAAAAGGGAATGTTTTTTTTGTCATACGTATGCGGCGACAACGACTTGTCCACCGCCGTGACCATTATTTGAGTTTCGGATTCCTCTACTAGCCATAAATTTTTTTTAAATGATAAATAAATGCCATTTTTTACTTTTCTTTTATTTTGGTATTGAAAATGGTTTTGATAATGTTTTTATTATATCGATGTGTTATTTATATCTTGTGATTGATATGTGGAATTGTTATGTTTCTTTTATTCATGTTTTATGTGATATGATTACGTTATGGTTCTTGGGCATTGTTATGAAGACGGGTGGTTCCGTGATAAACTAAGGGCGGGTGAGCCCGATATATCTCTCCAATCAATTGGGTAACATGAAGGGATTAAACGTTAAGGTTTCTCCGGAGATACTTAGGGAATATACTATGATGAGTATTCCAAACGTAACAATGAGGGTTACTCGCTATGTACGAATGTCATGAATGCCTCATGTTACCTTTATGTCTTATGATTTCTATGATTTATCCATGATTCGATGAGGTATGTTAAAGTGGTTATGTTTTATGAGTAAAGTATTTTTTCATTAATTCTTATGTATACATGAACTAATGTTTCCTTTCGATATTTTTATATCCCTTACTGGGCTTTTTATGCTCATCCCACGTTTTTGAAATGTTTTTCATAGGTAAAGGGAAAGGTACATGATGTGATGATAGTTTCAAGAAAGTGTCAAGAAAGAATCCATGTTTTATTTTAAATATGTTTCCGCTGATGGGAGAAATGAGTACTATTCTTTATGTAACCACTTTGTTTAAATGTGGAAGGTAATGAAGGATTTATGTTCTAATTCTCTAGAACTATAAACCTAAATAGATCCTCAATGTGTATTCTTTAAATAACTCAAGATTAAGTAAGGTTTAAGGATGGGGCCTTATAGTTAGTATCAAAGGTCGGTTTAGATAACTTTAGGAGTTATAATTCTATTAAATGATTATCTGAAAATGTTTTTTATGGAAAAATTGAAATGATATAGCATTTGAATATTACCATGTTTCTTCATCTAAGACATGTTTGTTCAGAATGGTTTTCCGCAGAGGAAATAGGGAAGTAGTGCTAGGAAGGCATACAGAAGGAAATGGACTTCCATATCAGCATCCTGAGATGGTCAGAATTGGAACTAAATAGTTTTTTGCAGTAATGCTGCAGTTGACTCATGCGATAAATGGTGGTGGTATCCATGCACGAGATCATCCATATCAACCGTAGAGGATCATGTCAGTGGTGGAACATTTCATGAGGCAACATCCCCCATAATTTAGAGGATCATCTGACCATGTGCTAGTTTAAGGGTGGAATAAAGCACTTGAGAAGATTTTTGACGTCCTGGGGTGTTTAGACAATCAAAAAGTTAGTCTTTCTATTTACCGTTTGGAGGGTGAAGCAGATCAGTGGTGGTCGATGGTTAAAAATATCAGGGACACTGAAGAGATTGATTCTCTCGACTGGGATGAATTCAAAGGTATGTTTCTTTAGAAGTACTTTCCTATGGATGTTCGACTTAGGATGAAAAAAAAAATGTTGTAATTGAGTCAAGATGATGACTCAGTGGCTGCTTATGAAGAGAGGTTCACTCGATTGTCAAGGTATGCTCCAAATTTTATCTGAGGCCATGATAGTAAAATCAATCGTTTTTAAATAAGATTAAAGACAAAATATTGAAGGGAATTAGCTTCTCATGAGTTCAAAAGTTATGAAAAGCTTGTTTGATGTGCTGAGAAGGTGGAAATGGAGTTTTTCGATGATCAAGTGTCCTATAACAACCAACAGAAGAAGAGACCGAGGTGGCAGGAGAAAGGGAAGAATTCTTCAAAAATGTCTGATGGTAAGAAAACTAAGTTTGTACTTTGTGATAAATGTTTTAAAAGGCATGTTGTGGAATGTCTTCTGAATTCTGGAAAGTACTACCAATGTGGTAAGATGGGACATAAGGCTCATGATTGCACTGATAAAGATCAAGGTGATTGTAAGACCAAATTTGATTTACAGTTAGTGAAATTTTTTAAGTGCAATGAGATGGGTCACTGTGAAAACAAGTGTCCGACAAAGAGATCAAGTGATGGGAAGCAGTTAGACTACAAGAAGAAAGGGGTGGTGAAATCCTTTGCAACTAATTCAGAAGATATTGGGAAATCAAATGAATTGGTATCAGGTACTTTGTTTGTTTTCTTAGATTATGCCAGTGTGTTGTTTGATTTGGGGTCTACACATTATTTCATCTCTGAAACAATTTCTAGTAAATTGGGAATTACAAATCAAGAAATGACTCTTGACCTTATGGTAAAAACACCTGGGGGAAATGTTGAGGCAAAAAGAATTTATAATAATATTACTATCCTTATCTGTGGAAAGAACCTATATGCAAACCTTATTGTTTTACCTCTAGTAGAGTTTCATGTTATCCTGGGTATGGATTCGCTCTCTTTTTACCATGCTAAGATTTATTGTAGAGCTAAAGATGTTTCTTTTCAGAAATACTTTTTGTTTGTGTAGAAGAATGAACCCTTAACGTTGATAACATATCAATAGGCTGAGAAACTTGTAAAAGATGGGAATTAATGTTACCTTGCAAATATTGTTTAAAACAAAGGAACTATTCAGATTAATGATGTGCCAGTGGTAAATGAGTTTCCTAATGTTTTTTCAAATGAGTTTCCTAGAATAGTACCATATCAGAAAGTTGAATTTAATATTGACTTAGTTTCTGATGCTAAGCCAATTTCAAAACCCCCTTATCGAATGGCTCAAATTGAAATTTTAGAGTTGAAGTAGAAATTGCAATATTTAATATAGAAAGGTTTCATTAAACCTAGCACATCACCATGGGGTGCTCCTGTTCTATTTGTTAAAAATAAACATTGTTTAATAAGAATTTGCATTGATTATAGAGCCTTTAATAACATCACTGTTAAGAACAAATATCCTTTTCCTCATATCAATGATTTGTTTGATCAGCTCCAGGGAGCTTAGTATTTTTCAAAGATTGACCTGATATCGGGATACCATCAGTTGAAGGTAAAGGAAGTAGATATTCGAAAGACTGTGTTTCGTACAAGATATGGCCATTATGAATTTGTAGTTATTCTTTTTGGTCTAACCAATGCACCTGCTCTATTCATGGACCTTATGAATTGAATTTTCCATGAGTTCTTGTATAAGTTTGTGGTTTTTTCCATTGATGATATTTTGGTGTTTTCTAAAAGTAAAGATGAGAGTGAAAGTCATTTAAGGGTTAACATTCAAACCTTAAAAGAAATGAAATTGTATGGGAAATTTAGCAAGTGTGAGTTTTGGTTGCAACAAATTTCATTCCTTGGTCATATTTTTTCTAAAGATGGGATAATTGTTGATCCTATAAAAACAAAGGTAGTGGAAGAATGTCCAAGACCCACAAATGTAACTGAGATTCGTAGTTTTCTTGGTTTTGTGGGATATTACCGACTGTTTGTTAGAAATTTTTCCCAGTTATCTAGTCTAATGACTAAGCTAATTCTGAAGGGTGTTAAGTTTATCTGGACAAAAGAATGTGATGATTGTTTTCATTAATTGAAAAGAAGATTGGTGAATGATCCAGTTTTGGCACTACCTTACAAGAATGGGGAGTTTGTTATCTATATTGATGCTTCATTGAAAGGACTTGGTTGCGTCCTAATGCAGAATGATCAGGTAATTTCTTATGCTTCACGTTAGTTGAAAACTCATGAGGTAAATTACCCTACACATGATTTGGAATTATCTACTATTGTTTCCGCTTTAAAAATTTGGAGGCATCATTTGTATGGTGTAAAGTGTGAAATATATACTAATCAGAAAATTTTAATGTATATATTCACTCAGAAAGAATTGAGCATGAGACAGATGATATGTCTAGAATTATTCAAGGATTATGATTGTACAATACATTACCATCCGAGAAAAGTAAATAAAGTGGATGATGCTTTGAGTAGAAAAAGTAATGCTTCATTAACAATGTTGCGTTTGAACGTGATCCTTTAGTTAAGGATTTGATGAACTTTGGAATACAAGTTGTTGGTGTAGGATGTACTTCTATTTTGTTTCAGGTATCAGAGAAATCTTCTATATTAGACAGAATTAAGCAAGCACAGAAGCAAGAGAGTGAGTTTCAGAAAAAGGTAGAGCTGGTTCAGAGAGGTATGTTGCCTGAATTCAACATTGATAATGATTGTGTTTTGAGATTTGGGAAGAGATTGTGTGTGCCTTGTGATTCACAGTTGAAGAAATAGTTATTATGTGAAGCTCATAGTTCTCTATTTTCAGTTCATTCAGGAAGTACTAATATGTATAGAGATCTTCAGGAGTATTATTGGTGGGATGGAATGAAAAGAGATATAGCTTATTTTACTGTGAAGTGTTTGACTTGTCCACAGGTTAAAGCAGAGTGGCAGTTAGCGAAAGGGATTCTTCAGCCTTTACCAGTGCTAGAGTGGAAATGGGATAATATATCCATGTACTTCTTTTTGGGATTACTGAAGAAACCTCGAGGTAATAATGCAATCTGGGTTATTATTGATCACTTGACTAAATATGCTCATTTCCTTGCTATATGAGATAATTTTTCCCAAGATCAACTTTCCCATTTGTATCTTAAACAGATAGTCAGGTTGCATGGAGTTCTTCTCTCCATTGTATCTGACCGTGATCCCATGTTCACTTATAACTTTTGGAAAGGCCTTCAGTAGTCATTGGGTACTGAATTAAATTTTAGTACAGCTTTTCATCCTCAATCAGATAGGCAGTCAGAACAAATAATTCAGACATTGGTGGATATGATATGTCCTTGTTCTATGGATTATCAGGGAAGTTGGGACAAACATCTTTCTTTGGTTGAGTTTTCTTATAATAGAAATTTTTATTCTAGTATACAGATGGCACCATTTGAGCCATTATATGGGAAGCGAGGTCGAACACCAGCTTTCTGGGATAAAGTGGGTGAAAGGAAGTTGATGGGACCAGAATTGGTAGAAGAGTTGGAAGAAAAAGTTCATCTGATATAGAGATACATATGAACAGCTCATAGCAGGTAGAAGAGTTATGCAGACAACAGGAGTAAGGATCTCTCTTTTGAGGTAGGTGATCATGTTTTTCTCAAAGTATCACCATGGAAAAGTGTGATGTGATTTGGTAAGAAAGGAAATCTGAGGCCAAGGTTCATTAGACCATACGAAATTCTAGAGAGAGTTGGATCAGTTGCATACCGAATGGATTTACCTCCGATTTTATCTCAGGTACACAATGTTTTTCATGTTTCAATGGTAAGGAAGTACATGCCAGATCCATCTCATGTTTTGAGTCCAGAGGTAGTCCATCTAGAAGAGAATATATCTTATGAGGAACAACCGTTATAGATTCTTGACCACAATGAGCATGTATTGCGGAATAATTTGATTCATCAAGTAAAGGTTTTGTGGAAAAATCACATGATTTAAGAGGCAACATGGGAATCTGAAAATGTAATGAGGGATAAATACCCCCACTTATTTGATAAGTAAATAAATTGCAAGGACGCAATTTTATAAACAGGGGAAGGGTTTAACATCCCAAATAAGTAATGAATAATATATATTCTTATCTATGTCTATTTATGAATTAGATATTGTTTTAGAGGATTAAAATGAGAATAAATCAAACCTTAAGCATGGAATACAATAATAATTTTAAAATATTATTTTACTTCTTTTTGATGGAAAACCATTTTTAAATCAAACTTTTGATAATTTAATAATAACTATTTGTCATAATAAACTTATTCATTATTATTGGGACATTGAAATTTACTTTGGATAATTTTTTGGTATTTTTCTGACAATGTTCATTTTTTAATGAATAGTTAAAAATACTGCATTTTAAATCAAAACTTCTTTTCATATAATTTAATTATATGGATAGATTATCTTTATAATTGCTTTTAAAGTGTAATTAGAATATATTTTTATCATTTAATCCATTTATGGTCATTAGAATTAGTTTCACGTTGTAATTGAGCATAAACAAGTACCAAACTTTTCATAGATATTTTTTCAAAAAACCCCACTATTTGTTTTGACAGTGATAATTATTTTTAAATTAATTATTGCAATTTCTGTGAATCGAATTTGGTAAAATGTATTCCATATTTGGAATCATATGGTCCAAATTATTTAATTAAGACTCTTTTGTTTTTGGACATTATGAATAGTAATGACAGTAAATAGCTTTAATTATCTTGATTAATTAGTAATCAGGTAGTTAAGGATAACAAAATAATATCATAATAATAAAAAATGATCCCAAAATGTGTCCTAATTCTACCTGTTGTGTCATATACGGCCATGGGATACCTTTTTCCAAACTTATGGAGCCCATGAAATCACTTTTGGGTGAAAGTGATACTTTATCTTTTTATTTTTAAAGAAAGGAGAATATCAATAAAGAATGTATCACCTGAGTAAAACATTTTTAATTTTGTCTACATAAATGATATATTGGACTATAAATAGTAATTTTAAATATAAAATGATTTCCTACATCATAGTATTTTTTTTATAATTTTTATACTTTAAATAAAATAAATTATTTATGACACCATGATGATGCAACGATTACCTCATTAATTAACGATTTAAATAAAATGAAAAGATAATGTAAAATCTAAGATATAAACTTGTTAAAGACCTATTGGATGAGTATATTTAGAACACTTATCACCTTATCCTCGAAATATATCAATGTGGGACCTTTAAAATCCGAAACTCATTTTAATATAAAGTAACATTTTATAACTTTCCAAGAGTGCCCCTCCTCTCCTCTTATAAAAGGCCCCCACCTCTACCTTATTACCCACACTTCTCAAGACATTGGCTCGGCCAAGCTCTTTCATTTTATCTCCCCACATCCCTCTCTTCATCCTAGATTCCTTACCTTTGTCAGAATGCTATTTAAGAAAACCTTTTGGTTCAAACTAATAAGAGTTACCTGATTTAAAGGCAAAGAATTCTCTAATGTTCTTTTGTTTTATTTTGCTTATCCAACCCCCTAAACTCTTTTTATTCGTTTATTTTATAAACAAAACCAGTATCTCCAATATACTAGGATGTTTTTATAATAATTATTAGAGCTACACTTACACACCCCTAAATCTAATGGTTAAAGAGCATACTGTTTCCGTGGATGACGAATTTCTGCCTCACGATACGATGATCGCTCAATATTCTTGTAACACCTTCAAAGGTAGCCATTAAGATATCACTATATTTATATATGATATATAATATTTTTATGTTTTCCTTAAGATTCTGTATTTTCATTTATGTCATACCTTTATGGTTTCCATTGTGGGTAAATGCGATATCTTCATTTTAGGAAGTGCACACTATCGCCCCTCAAAGTGATTTGATTCGTTAATTCCATATGTGGGACGTATAAAGGATGGATTTAATGATATTATATATTATATTACATTGGAATTATAATTTGACTTTTTATCATTATGATTCCATTCCATAAAATATTAAATATAAAGGGAAGTAGCGTTCATGCATACGTACGGCTTACCGTCTCCATTAATGGTGCATTTCATTTCTTACCTCTAAATGTTACATAATATTATAAATGCATGTATATACTGGATATATATAATATATATGATATCTAAATCAGGAATATAATTCTAGATATAATGGATACATGAACAACTTGTAATTATAAAGAGTTTATTTTTGACTCAAGTACCAATGATCGACAAAATGACCATTATTAAATTAAATAATTACATAGTGTTAATAACATGGTAATAAGTGATATAAAAAGGAATAATGAACTCGAAAAAGGTTCTTAAGGAAGTATAAATTAACTCAAGATTATTATTCAGGAGGTTAAAGAACGATCGAGTCAAGTCGGACCTGAGGTATGGGACTTCGTCTCAATCTCCTTTCATTGAGGAATATTTTGTTTTATACACAACTTTCTTTTATACGGTGTATAAAACCCTCTTACTTTTACGTTTATTCAAAATGAATCTTTTTTATATAAATATTTTACTAAAAGACAAAAGGGAATGTTTTTCTTTGTCCTACATTTGTGGTGAAAATGACTTATCCGCCGTCGTGACCATTATTTGAGTTTCGGCTTCCTCTACAAGCCATAATTTTTTTTAAAATGAAAAATAAATACCATGTTTTAATTTTCTTTTATTTTGGTATTGAAAATGGTTTTGATAATATTTTTATTATATCGATGTGTTATTGATATCGTGTGATTGAAATGTTTAAATGTTATGTTTCATTTATGCATGTTTTATGTGATACGATTATGTTATGGTTCTTGGGCATTATTATATAGATGAGTGGTTCCGTGATAAACTAAGGGTGGGTGAGCCCGTTATAGCTCTCTAATGCATTGGGTAACATGAAGGGGTTAAACGTTAAGGTTTCTCCGAAGATATTTAGGGAATATACTGTGATGGGTATTCCAAACATAACCATGAGGGTTACTCACTACATAAGAATTTTATAAATGCCTCAAGTTAACTTTATGTCTTATTATTTCTATGATTTATTCATTATTTGATGAGGTATGTTAAAGTGCTTATGTTTTATGAGTAAAGTATGTTTTCGTTAATTCTTATGTATACATGGACTAATGCTTCCTTTCCGTATTTTTTATATCCCTTACTGGGATTTTTATGCTCATCCCATGTTTTTGAAATGTTTTTCACAGGTCAATGTAATGGTACATGATGTGATAATAGTGTCAATAAAGTTTCAACAAAGAATCCATGTTTTATTTTAAATATGTTTCCATTGATGGGAAAAATGAGTACTATCCTTTATGTAACCACTTTGTTTAAATATGGATTGTAATGAATGATTTATGTTCTAATTCTCTAATACTATAAAACTGAAAAGATCATCTACGTGTATTCTCAAAATACCTCAAGATTAAGTAACGTTTAAGGCCAGGGCCTTATAGGTAAAGGAGTATATAAATCTTAACTTGATCAATGGTGGAAATTAATTAAGTCATTCTGATTATAGATCATTTTGTACTTCTCAGTTTAATAATATTCGTGTATAAGAGTTAAATAAAATATATGATAAAATAAACAAATATATTTTCATCATTTTAATCTTTTAAAAGAAACTCAATTTGAATAACAATAAGGATCATGGAAAAAATTAATTGACTCATGTGGTTAAAAAATTTTGGAATATAACTTACACTAGTAAAGAAATTTAGTTTTGATATGGATAAGTATTTAAAATCTAACATTGAAATATTGAATAAGGATTTATCCAATTCAATTATAAAATATATAATTTTAAAAATATAATTTCAATACAATTAAATTATTAAAACAAGATTAATTGTTCATTAAAATGTAATGTTTTCAACGATTTAAAGGAAATAATGTGTTAATTATTATAAATGTTATGTTAGAAATTTATTTTTTTAGATTTGGGATATTAGGAAACTATGATATTTAATTATCCAATCTACACAAAAAATTATTTGTGTTATACCAAATAAATTATTTCAATTTATATTATTTATTTCCCAAATATTAATTCTATGTTGAATGTTTTGTGGGTACTTAAAGGTAGTTGGACTAATCCAATTAGAATAAATGTTGCAAGGGTACCAATAACTATATTTTAGTTCCTTTTGGGAAAAAATTACATGGATACCACAAGAATGAAATTTGGTACATGGAATGATGGTGATAATTTCACATGACTATAGATCCATCAAATTTAATATCATTTAACTGGTGTGATGGAGGCATTTCCACATTTGGAGACAATTAAAAAGGTAAGAGAAAATGATATGAGGAGTTTTATTTTTCATATTATATTATAATTTATAATTTTATATTTTTTAATGGTTTAAAAAATAACTTAATTAGTATATCTCACCTGTTTAATGATTATATGTCTACTAAATTCAAAAATAATATGTGAATTATTGTTAAGAACAAGTATATATTTTTATTATTAACTCAATGTTTAATGTGTATACCATTAACCATGATTACATATTAGTAAAAAATTAAAGTTTCTAAATATTATACAATGAGATAACATTTTATGGTACATGAATCTTGGATATATCAATTTTTACTAATACACAGGTGGACTAATAACCAATGAGTTTTACAGCTTCTTGAATTGATGGATGATAATAATAAGTTTTATGATCCTTGTATAAATAGAAATAAACTCTACAATTCATTCGAGTAATCATGAAATTTAACACCTGTATAACACTCTAGATAAATATTGTAATTTATTTAGACCATCACAAATGACAAGACATAGAGGATTGAAGTAGACCAATGTTATCATGGATGATTAAAAAAGATGGTATTGGGTATATTTCCATGCTCAAAAGAGTGAAAATAATTATAAGTTCACTACCTTTGATAATTTAGTAAATAATGGTATAAAATTTATGACATAAACGATTATATGTGATTATGGAGGTGAGTTACTAAACTGTATGTTTAAAAATATCTATAAAGGCATTATATATTTTAAAAATAATAATACCAAGGGCATTATAACAGAATGGAGTTGTGGAATAATAAAATAAGACTATATAATAGATAAAAAGGACTATAATGAATAAATTTAATATAAAAATTTAATTATACATAGGATATTATAATTCATATTTTATTTCAAAAGTAAGATTTTTCCATAATATAATCCCAAGAAATCACCTTATGAAATTTGGAAAGGAAGAAATATGAAGGTAAGATACTATAGAACGTTTTTTGTATGGTATCCACCCTTAACACCATATAAAATCATGAACAATATTATTCAAAGTCAAATAAAAGTGTCCTTATAGGATGATAAATTCATGGTGATGTATTTAGAGCTTATATATATAGTTGTATGGAAGTGGGGGAGTCTGTCCATATTAAATTCAATGAAATATATCCTTCGGATAATTATTCTATTATAGATCCATTTGAATAAGACCATAAATGATTCAATATCGATGATTCTCAAATATTTGAAAATCAGATTTAAGGAGATGTTTCACATATTGAGGGGGAACATGGATCTTCTCAACTATGATAATGGAAGATACATAGATATAATCATATATAAAATTTTATTAAATATATTGATTCAAGGACTAAAAAATGAATGATGCAAGGAACCTCTATGAAAAATCTCCCTAAATTTTATTTATTAGTCCAAATTACATTTTAAAAAATTTAAAATACCCAGGTTAGATATTTTCAATGCAAGAAGAGATTAAATAATTCAAATGTTAAAATGTATAAGAGTTAGTAAATCCTATAGAATATAAAAATTTGATTATAACTAAGTGTATTTTTAAATATAGTCATGATGATTGTGAAGAATAGTATGAAATAAATAATAAACATTAGATCAAGGCTACAGTTTGGTGGAATATATTGTGAGGAAACTATTACATTAATTGAAAAGTTAGAACCTATTAGTATTATTTTGGGATATACTGTAATATGAGGAATCAAATTATATTAGTTTGACGTAAAGAGTCATTTTTTTGAATGGGGATTTAAATGAAAATTTTATTGTGATACAAACCATAGGATTTTAGGAAGAATAAAATCCAAATAAAATATTCAAATTTACTAAGTTTTTGTATGAATTAATATAGTAACAAAAAACATGGTCTTAGAGGCTCCCATAAATTATCTTTCAAAATCACATTGATTAATAAAAAGATGATGTTAAATGTTTTATTAAAATTTTTCCAAAATACATTTTTATTACTTATATTTATATGGATAATATATATTTTTGATAGTCAAATAATTCACATTATTAATAGTTTTATAAAATGATTTAAAATATGTTTGAAATTATTCTTCTAGAAGAACCCAATTTTTTTTCTATTTTCATATTTATCTGATATATGATTGTATTTTCCAAAATCAGATTAAGTGCTCTCAAGAATGTGTTAGAAAATTTAATTTGGATTAAATTAAAATTATCAATAAAGTAATAATTAGTTTATTTATCCTAGTTGATGAAATTTTTAGTAAGTTTTTGGATCATAACAAAATTTGAAGGATGATAAAGTGTCTAATATATCAAACTATATGTAAACCCCATATCATGTACAGTGAGTGCATATGTGTTAGATATCAATTTTACATGACTAAAATTAAGGTAATTATTTAGAAATTTAAAATTATCAATTAAGACTATTTATAATACCCCTATAGGACTTTATTAATTTTGTAAGGTATTCATATTTTTATTTTAGTGGAAAAGATATATTTAAACAATGTACAAGTTCTAAGTTATAATTTATTAAAATAATAAATATTTTATAGAGTTCAATGAATCATCAGTCAATTTCATTATCAAATAGAGAAGTATATTATGATGAAATATTAATTTTTTATACACAGACACTCTTTATAAAGAATCATTTATCATATTTTAGTATTCACTCTGATAAATTTTGTTATAGTAGATGATTATTCTATTATCATATCGTTTAATAATTCACTTCAATATTCATGAACCATGTACATAAATGGGATATACCAATTCATTAAGTATCATATACATAAATTTGATATTACATTAGAGTATTTTCCAATCACGGATCAACTAAAATATATATTCACTAATCCCATTTACATGTCTATGTTTGAAAGTATCAATATTAATCTTGTAATTATGGAAGTATGATGTTTTTTAGTTCTATTTGAATAATTTCTTAAAAATATCATTTTTATAAATTTTAGGTTTATCTCAAAATTTTAGAAGAAATAATATTTATGTAGGATTATATATGGTCTCATATAAAGATCATTTCATAATCTTTTCTCAAGAATACATTATCTTTAAATGATATAAGCATAAACAATTAGACATAGTGGATGATGGTGAGTATTTTTTATCATACAAGGATTCCAAAATAAATTCTCAATGTTTAATGAATTAATTCATGTTGATGGATAAACATTGCTTAAAATGCATGTTATTTGTATACATAACATATATTCACTCAACGATGTTAGCATTGATCCAAAGAATCAACTTTACACATCAAAAACAATTTGACAATTTATAAGTCCTAAATATGGAAAATACTAGAAATTAAAAGTTTCATGTTGATACTATGGGAAATATTTTACCTATAAATAATTTATAAAGGGATATCATATGAATTGATATCTTAGAGATGAGTGGTTAAGATATGACATAGAGTATGTCACTTATACTAACATTGTATTAACTATTTACAAAAGTTATGTAATATTTATAATGGATCTTATATTACAAATTATATTATGATGAATGGTAATTTTTTCTCACATATAGTGTCTTCTATTTTAATGTCATTGTACATTTTATTTATAATTTTTCATTTGGACCATTTCCCAACTCTTTTTATAGATATATATAGTGTCTGGAAGACCAAATTCTAATAACTATTGTGTCTAATCTTATTCACTCTTGGATGGATTTTATAAAAATCATTTAATATCGTCAAAATCCAGGTTATATTATTGTTATTTATTTTACTATTTTTCTGATTATATCAACTGGTTAAATAAAAATAATAATATTTGATAATATAAAGTAATTTTGAAATGTATTATAAGGAAGAAACATATACAACACTAGTTGTAAAAGGGAAATAAAAGGTTAATGTTTTATCACCTATAGAGAAGATATATTCGAGGAATAAACTATCTTCTATGTATCCTAAAAAGGATATCAATTGTTCAATAATAGATCTATGAAAAATAAATGATTATTAAAAACAAGTTTAGGGGTATATTGATATGAAATAAAATAAATATTAAAAATTTATCCTATGTGTTGTTACATGGTCTCATTAATATATTTAAATGTTAAAACTTGTTGACAAAAAGTTGGTAACGAATTTATAAGTATTGTAATTGTTATAAAATATCAAAATGATGGAAAAAATATATTTATATATTATTATTTCAAGAGTTAATAGTGTTGAAATTAAGGTAACATCAGTATAGGTATTTGAGTTGTTTCAAATGGAGCATTCATAAAAATATGGGGTTATATCTATGGGATTAATTTAGGAGAAATATTTTTTTTATGAGATACAAAACTCTTAGTTTTTCAATATTGTTTTGTGAGGATCAACATGTTTTGATTAAATATTTATAATTGTTTTATCGATAAATTCATCCATCTAATGGAAACACTATGGTTATGTGAGAATGATATTTTAATATTTAAGGATATGAATTTTCTAAATTTCATGTTATTGAATAACCCTTTCACTCATGTATAAGTGATTATTAGAATGATCAATAAAATTTATTATGAAAACGAGTTAAATAAATTTAAGGATGAAATTGTTACCAATATTTTAAATTTAGGATACTTCATGAATCATACTGATAATAATACCTAAAAATCACTGAACTAAATTATCTTTACAGGGATTATTAATTTATATAATTTTTTTAGTTGAAAAATATTTTATGGATATTAGGGAATCCATACACTCTCAACACATGACTATAAAATCAAGTGAAACCATCACTCCCTTAAAAAATAAGGAATTGGGTATATTGATTAATAGGCAATTGTTTACTTCAAAAGAAGTACCCAATCCTCAAACCTAGACATCTCAAAAGGAACTCATACTATCTTATTTGAAGAAATTTACTTCAATATCGATATAATATGAATCTTCTTAATAAGAAGTATCTTTATAGAAGGATCATGAGTCATCCTAATTGAATTGATGATCAAATAAAGGTAAAAGAAATTAATAACCATAGTTTATATCTTTGAAGGATTTATAGATAAAAAAGGAAGTAAAAAAATTATATGTTACACATTGAGATATGTGTAAGAAAAATGGAAACTAAATTTTCAAAAGTTAATTTATGTTCATAGATGACACATCATAGACTGACAGGGGATGAACTAGTATGATATTTAGTCCTAGGATAAGGATTACAATTGTGAATAAGAAGCCTCGAGTATCCCTAATATTTGATTAAAATGAATTATATGTATCACATATCGTCATATTCTATCTTTTAATTTTTAGTTGGGACCATCAGTTTTGATATCATCTATGTCACTAGCTAAAGAAACAGTGAGTACAGCATACAAAAATACTCAGCATGTTTTCACATAATTATAAATTTGGTAGTCCTAATAATATTCAGAAGTGAAAGTTCATTATTTAATAAAATATATGATGAGGAACACTTTAAAAATTATATCACATTATGTTGATATCCAAATTAAAACTCATTCATCTTATAATAATAATATTCCAAAAGAATCTGTAAGTATGTAATTAATAGAAAATAATATTGGAGAGAAAATAGTTTAGGAAAAATTAGTGTCTTATTATTTGGAATACTATTTTGTTAAAGATATTAAAAAATGAGTTGAAACATATAAGGCTTTGGTTGAGTAAAATATGATTTTGGAATGAATTTTTCATATCCAGTTTACCTTTATATCATATTTAATCGATTTTTTATATTAGTTGAATAATTATAATATTACAATAATTATTATTTTTTCATTTAATTATATAAATCTATTTTTTTTATTTAAAAATGGGTATAGGATACAAAATTATAGGATTAATGATTTAATGAATACTTTATACAAGGTTAATTTCAAGAGTCTATGAATGTTTTCTTGTTTTTATATTTCTATATATATTATGCAATTTATGGGTAGGTAATTCACCATAATATTAGTATTTTATCTTTTTATTGGATGTTATAGTGATTTGACTTGATATTTTTGATGTTTTGGAAGGTGAATGAATAAATGGGAAAATAGGGTGAGTTACAAAAGGCACTGGGTAAATGATGGGGTGTTGGTGGTAATGTTGACTCCATTTGAATGACTAGTTACATGGTAGAATTTTACTAGGCTCCCTATAGACTCCTAGTAAAAATCATTTTTTGATAAGGTTATTTTATTCATTTAACATCAATTTTAAAACCCCCATATAGGGATATATCAACAATAATAGTTTTTTTTATTTTTTTCACCAGCCTTAAATCGTTTCCTCCCATATTCATGTCTCTCAATTCATCCATCATATAGATTTAATCCTAGTGGAATCTATTTTTCATGAGTTTTATTCATTTTAAATGAATGTCTATGAGTCAAACCTAATTACATTTTTGATGATTTTTATTTTTGGTAGAAGTTTCAATATTAGTTATTCTAAAATTAGCGATCTTTGTAAAATTCTATTTACATAGGCTTATTATGATTAGTATGTTGTGGGAGGTTATATTGGGTGATATAGATGCTCTACCTTATCTTTCTTCGATCATTTTATTTTCCATTTATTTCATTGTTCGGGCCCTAATTCCATGTTTATCATATGTTGATTTTAAAATTAAGGTGACAACTAATTATCTCCCCCTTAGACTCCAAATGAGTATTCTATAATTAAATTAGTAGGGTAATATCTTTTATCCTCTCATATTGTGAAAGGATATTGAAAAAAATGGCATAGATTCATGTTAATATTATATTAACAAAAATTATTCATTATTAATGTTTGACCATAAATGGTTTTATAAAATCCCTTCATGAATTTGGATACTTTTCAATATATTTTTATGATGGATACTGTTAATCAAATATTTTTATTCAAGTAATGATGAATAAACTATATAATATATATTACTCTTTAATTGTTTTTAATAGTTTAAATTATAAGATTATTCACTATATTTACTACAAAACCACATGATTAGATTTGACTAATTATTATTTACCTTATCTTTTAGATTTCATGATTCTACATGAATGATAAAAATTATGGTTGTGATATCTAGAAATTATAGTTTAATAATTGTAATGGGTATATATTATATTAATCTATAAAAGGTTCCAAGGTAAACATCTATTAGAAGAATAATTTTACGGAATTAGAAAGGATCAAATCTACATGAATTTTTCTATAACCTATTATAACGGATGGGAAATTGTCCTACCTCTACAATACCCACAAACTTATCCCATAGGAATGGAAAATTACCTAACTATATTATATGTATCTGCCTTTAATTAATGGGATGAAACATTACCATAAAAATATCATGACATAAATGGTGGTGTATACATGAAGTAGGTAATATAGGCCGGGAAAATCCCAATATAGGGAGTTAAATTATTCTTCTAATTTTTTATAAAATAACATTACTTAAGCAGGTTGATTCTTGTTTTATATTCTGGTAGCCCTGTTTTATTACAACATACAAATGGGATTACAATAGGTGATTAAGGGTATGTTGTGTTCCCAAAATAGTATTTTATGAACACACCATGCATAGGTCCCTCTCAAGATATGAAAAGATACATTTATTTGTGAACCATGTATAGTTAAATCACTCGAGCATGGGGGTTGATGCATATATAGAATGAAGAACATGGAGACTATTTTTGGGCCTTAATGGGTGCACTATAGGATTGATTGAGGGTTATCCCAAATACCTTAATTGAAATGATTCACTTATATGAGTGCTATTAATGGTACACAAGTCTTTTTTGGTTTTTACCACGTATGTATATAATGGTTTATCTCATATTCACTCACACATTTTATAATGTTTTGATGTTTTTGAGTTTTTATTTTTCTTGAAATTCATATTTATATCACATTTTTTCATTTAATATCATCCCATGATCCACATATTTTATTTTAGTTTTAATTTTACACTATCTCTTAGTATTTCTTGGATGATACATTCCACATTTGAATATGATAATTTTTACATTTTATTACTCTATTGAATAAAAATACCCGTAACACATATGTTTTTCAAACATGGTGTTTATCCAAGATTTTGGTGATTGGGAGGTGTTCCTGACATGTTATGATATCCAATTCATGATTTTATTTGGGTACTTGTGTAATTAAAATTACAAAATGGAATTAGAGTGAACTGAGGGATTATGGATATGGGATTTGAGATTTTATAGGAGAATAGGTCCATAGAAACATAGGATGTACCCCATAAATATATATGGTAATCATTTCTATGATGGAAGATCAAGTAAATAGGGTTAGTTTGAGATCTACTTTACATATTTCATTGATTTAATACCTAATACTAGAGTCTCATGTATGATTATAGGCATAAATAGGTATACATAAGTAGGATAAAATGACATATCACATAAATTATTGTGTTTGTTATATATCATTTCTAGAATTGATTCATGAATTATATTAATTTAAAAATTAATAAAAAATAAATATTATCTTCAAATATTTTTGTTAATTATTATGTTAATATAAGTTGAAAACTGATTCCATTTATTATAAATCAATATTATAAGAAATATATAGTCTATTTGATTCATGTTACACAAAAAACATGCAATATTTTATTCAAGTGATATCCTGAGCATGTAAAATAGTTTCCAATTAGTCTTAAAAAACAATTTTTTAAAATGAAAATTATTTAAATAAATTGAAAAACTGGAGAATATGGTGAGACCTTTATTTATAGATGTAATTATGGAACTTTGGGGTTTTCTATTCTTGGTATGTGATCTTGATATTAATTTTTAGTATATTATATAAAATACTGCACAGATGGACACCATGTTCCATACAAAAAAGGAAGGTAAGATGTGTACACTTGTTAGAGTCTCTATTAACATTTATGATCTATGAATTGTTTCTTGAATTATTTATAAGTCATAACATAGTGGGTGTAATATAAAATAAATTTTTCTTCAATAAATAAAGGAACTATTTCAACCAAATAACTTTTTATTATGTGATATAATAAAATCACATAAAAAGGTTTATATATTTCATATGAACAATAAAAATCATACATAGTTATGGAATGATACAATGATAATTATTAAAGGGATATAAAAATAGAAAAGTAATATATTTATTAAAACAAACTCTATAGGATTCATATCCCACATGAAGATCACCCCTACCATAATGATCATAAAAAGAAAAGGAAGTGTTCAGAAAACAACAAACATTATCAAAGGATGCATAATAAAATTTCTAGGTTATGTAGTGTGGGATAAAGAGATAATTATTAAGTATTTATAAATAAATATGGCCATTATGAATGATGAAAATTGGCTAATATGATGGATGAGCATTATGATCATTAATCAACATGATGGTTGATCTTTATTAATGTTTTTTGGGAAATGATGTGACTGTTGGTACAATTTTATAATTTTGTTTCTGGAAACTATATAAATATTTCAATTTCTATTAATATTATGTTTTATTATAAATTTATACGTAAAAAAATTATTTCCATGGACTTATCTTATAAAAAACTTTTATATGATAGTAAAAATCAATGAATCCCTAATTAATTTTTTAAAAAACATGAAAATTTATTATATAATAAAATGATAATAATTTTTTATAAATATTAATTTTTTATAAATTTTAAATTACCATTTTTTAAGAATAATGGTGACATGATTTTTTCACTCAATTCATGCACCCAAAAGGAATTTATTAAAAGCAACAAAAATAATGCAAGCATGAGGTTAAAAAATTTACACCCACAGGGGATTAAGGGGTGGGGGAATTAAAATTATCATATTTATACAATTATTTTGATAAAATAATTATGACTTTGGATTTATTATATCATAATAATAGGAGGGTTAATTTATGGTAATTTTTTGAAAATGATAATTTATGGGTTAAAAAGTAAAAATACTCTTTTTATAAAATATAAAAACTCTTATGATATAATTAGGATACCATCAAGATATAAAATTTATTAATAATTATTAATAATAAATAATTATTTAAGGAACAAAATATTTTATATTTAGAAACACATGATGGGAATTTTGAAAACTAAAATTTTATCCTTTCCAAAAAAACAATTTTTATGAGCTATAAACATATAATATTTGAATTTATTTTTATCTATTTATTTTATTTAATGAATAAAATTTAATTTTATATTTTTAATTAAATGTTTAAAATTTGGTAGTAAGTTTAATTTCTTTTTTATACATAAAAAATTTGCCTTCGTAAAAAAGGAGTTACCAAAGAATAAGTAAGATAATGCAGTGGGTAAAAATTAAATGGAAAAAGCATAAAATACCAATAAAATACAACCTTAAATGTGTTTTTATTTGTTTTATGACCTTTAAAATACTTTAATAACATTAAATTTCATAAAAAACACTATATTTAATGCTAACCAACTATATCTAGGATTTAATTCAAAATAAAACTTATTTAATCACTTAAAACCACCATCCTCAAATGTAAATTCCACCTTACAAACCCAATATCCCCTTCATATTCCTTAAGAGTTATTTTAATGAAATTTATCCACTCATTGAGTCCCTACAATGTTCCTTAATTGTGTAAAGGTTCCATCATAGAGTTCATTCAAGTACCTCCTTTTTATAAGACTTAATAATGTAAAATATTCCTTCTATTTATGTACTTGTGATCATACCATTACAAAGAAAATGATGTTTTATCCATGTTAGACCTCCATTTTCCCTTATTATTCCCCCTCCTTAATCCAGGTTGTATACCATCATGCTACTGAATTCATTTATTGAATTTCTCTCTTTTACATGAGAAATTAAAATTTTGTTAATACCCAAACCACTTCCTTTTTAGTGGGTATTCAACAAGATGTAAATATAACCTATTAATTAGGTATTTACATGTATTAAACAAAAATTCTCTACCCATGGGTTAAAAACGATGTAATGTTCATGTTTTTAATCACTTATCCACTGAATGCTTTTAGATGAAACCCATTTTTTATTCTCCTCATATTATTATTAAAATGATTTATAATGAACAATGTGGATCACATAAAATAATACATAATAAGGATGGACCCTGATAGTGCTCCAATTCATTAGGTAAATAATTAATATGTATAGATGAAATGTTTTACAATACCATGGAGAATAATCATGGTAATTATGATTTATGAAATCCTTACATGGATTTATTCTCACAAATTTCTTTGATTTATGTCCCCAGGATATGTGATAAATTAAATGTAATTTAGGATGAACCTGTGAATATTTATTTCAAGTGGATTAAAATATTTTTTATGAGTTTTTTTTCTGGTATGGTGTTCCGATTTCAAAGTCAATAATATCTAAAATATCATCTATATTATTAAATGTTTTAAAATTTAAGGAATTGTTTATGAAATGAAATGGTAGGTTACCATATATGGTATAAATGTATGATATAGTTATTTTTGGAAATTATAATTATAAAACATTAGTAACAACTCTATGGAAGAGTTTAAATATATGAAAATTTCCTGGTATTTTAGAGAAGTATTAGTTAATTGGTTTCTAATAAAATACCTCCCTTTCTAAATACTACAAGTGGATTTGGATCGATCAAAGTTTTAAATAGTTGTAATAACCCCCATGAGGATGCATAGAGCTCCAATAGAACACAAAATATTGTATTAAAATGCTCCTTGAAGGAAACCTTGTTTGACACTGTCATGAGATATGATTTTCTTAACCAAATTCTTGTATGAACAATTATAAAGGATATATAGATAACGAAAACTGTTTATTATGAATTATGTATATAATTCTAGAATAATTATAAATGAAAATTTTAAGATTAAGATTTCATCTAGATATATTTTAATAAGATTTATAATAGAATAAAATTTTTCACTTAGGTTTTCTCCTTCTATAAAAATAAGTGTTATGATGTAGAAGTACTCATGAAAACAATAGATACAATAGAAAATGTGCTGAATAACTTCCCAATATAGGGGGAGATGTAATTGAATACATACTAAGGTTGATGAACCAATTAAATCAAGCAATGAAAATCATTTGTAACCTTTTTTATAGTCCTAATTCACTAAGGAATGAAAAACTAGTAGTTTAATTCTTCATGTTTCAATGACCGCCTATTTATAGTGGAACCTTCCATCTAGTAATCTTATAAAAATTGAATAAAACTATAGAAAATATCTTTTATACACTCTATTTTTCTAAAAAATGACTTGTTATGTTGCATTTATATGACTTATATAGAGGTGTTGATTAGTGGAAGATGTTAATCAAGAACATAAATCAAATATATGAGGTTGAAACCATGGGATGTGAAGATATCAAAAAGATATTTTTCATCATGAAATTTCCAAAAACCCTCCTAACCAAAATGGTGAGGTAATTTTTCAAGTTTAATGAAATATAAAATATATTTTTGGGGGATTATGAGATGAAATTTAAAATACGTTCCCATTACACTTAAATATTTTGGATCACATTTGATGGGAAGACTGATTAGTTTTCTAAAAAAATGAGACCCCATATATAGAATTCATTGTAAATCTATGACTATGGGTGTCATGGAGATATTTTTTAATGTTATATTAAATTTGAAATGGAATTTATAGTTTCCCAATAATCTCTTGGAAAGAATGAAAATAAGAGAAAGATGGAACCAAATTTTGTGACTAATTTGAATGAGAAGAATGTTTAACATCCATTGTGAAAAATATTTCGGAATAAGTATTTGTGGAATTATTTTCAAGGAAGGGGAAGGTGATAGATTTTTTTAAGAGAGAAACATATACCTAGAAACTTTCCTGGAGATTTAAATCCTCAATATATAAATTCAAATAAAAAGGGGAATATGGTGCAAGAGAAACATGCTGTGAAATTCTAAAATTATACAGAACATTGGAATTTGATAAAAAATGTTCAATTCATAATATAATGGGGGGAAATCACCCTCAAAACCAAAATATTCTAATAGAGAAATATTTTCCTTTCACAATTATGAATGTTGAAGTTAATGCTCTAAATTTTATTTTGGATGGTACGCTAATCTTATACTAATAGATAGAAACTACATTCTATTATTATTTATCTATGAATTATTTTATTTCCTTAAATATGCAATGAATATAAATTTAAACCATGAAAGTCTAGTTGTAGTGTTATTTGTGAAAAATCATAGAGGAACTACTGAAAAATCAATGATATATAGGGATTCCCCTATTAATGTTGGTGAGTAAAATCTCTCTACAATTTTAGAATCATTTTGATGAAGGAATTGGAACTAATACTTGGGATGGATTGGTTTTAAAAGTATAACGCAAAGATAAATTATAGAAGTAAGTATATTATAGTAGTCTGAATTAGAAATCCTTTGGTCATCTTCAAAAGTGATATTAACTATCCTCGGTCTTTACAAGATCCACCTCCTATTTCATTATTCATGGAAATGATTGGTGTGTAAGAAGAAGAAAGAGAAAGCCTAAATATAGGAGTTCTGTATATTACTCAAGATTAACATGACTTATTTATTGAAGAGTTACAAGGACCACCCTTAGAAATGGAGGTAGATTTATCAATTGAACTAATACCTAGATCCAATACAATGTTGAAGACTCCCTATAAAATGGAATATGTAGAATTATAGGAATTAAATAATAAACATAATGATCTATTGGAGAAGGGTTTTCTTCTACCATGTTTGTCTCCTTGCGAAAAAACTATTCATTTTGTAATTATTATGTGTGGATAAATGTGACTAAATGTTGATTATAGAGAACATAATGGGATTATAGTTAAGAATAAATATAATCTTCCAAGGATTGATGATTTGTTGACCAGCTTAATGAATCTCAATTGTTTTTTAAGATTGATATTTTTTTAAGGATTCATTAATTGATAGACATGACAGAATATATCCTAAGACTACCATAAAAACAACATATAAGAATTATGATTTTTTGTTAATCCCTTCGAATTGACTAATTTCCCTTCATTATTTACAGATTTGATAAATATTTTTTTTCTCTACCTTGATAATATCATGGAAATATTTAATAAAGATATAATGATATATTTAAAAAGACATGAGGAATAAGAAAATAATCTATGATTAATATCATGAAATATAATATATGATATTTGTTTGTGTAAAATGAGAAAATATGAGTTCTAATTATAACTAATATCATTCTTGGGACACACCATTTCTAGTTAGTGGATCTAGCAAAAAAATGATTCATAATAGTGGCCATTTCTAACAAATGTAACATATATTAACAATATCCTTGGTCTAGTGAGGTAACATAAAATGATTGTGAAATACGTTTCATGAATTTCTAATTGACTAAATAAGTTATCTTAAAAGAAATTTTAGATTATCTAGATTGAATAATGTGAAGAAAGTTAACAATAAATGAATGGGTTGTTGGTTAGTGAACCAATTATAACATGATCCTCTTATGGGGATGTATTATTAATTTTTTTTTGTGATACGTCCTTAAAGGTAAATGGATATGTACTCATTAAAAATGATGAATTTATTTACTAGGTATCACAATAGTTAAAATATTATGAGTAGAATTATAAAACCTATGATATGGAGTTAGCATAAATTAATTTTTCTCAGAATATATAAAGACACTATAATTATAAGGAAATGTTTCATATATACATTGTCCAAAAAATAATTATGTACATATTCTCATAGATGTAATTGAACTTGAGACAAAGGAGATTATTTGGTATTCTGATGACTGTGATTGCTCAAATCATTATTAACTAAGAAGAGTGAAAAATATCACAGATTCATTGAGTAAGAATGATCAATGTGTTCTTGAACTGATGATGATTGAATGAGATCCATTAATCAATCATCATGCATGTTTTGACATGATAATCTTAAGAGAAGAGATATCATCAATCCTATAAAAATGATTTATCAACTGTCATTACTAGAGATGATTAATAAATATCAAGGATATGGTCCTTCAATAAAAAAAAGACAGAGGATGTGAAAAGTGGTAATTTTTCTACAATCAATATTGATAATGATGTTGTAATTAAATTTGGTACAAGGCTATGTATCCCATCTATTATATAGTTAAAGAAGGATATTATGGATGAATCTCACAGATCTGCATTATCTAAAATAAAAAAATGGGTTTTTTGTGATTAGTGTTAGTGAGATAATTTGAGAAGGTAGATTCTTGATTACACTACAAGGTTGTTGGAATGTCAAAAAGTAAAGGTAGAGAAACAAATTCCAAAAGTGGAATTACAACCACTACCCATAACTATATATAAGTTGGAAAACACCACTATGTGATTTTTCACTAGCCTTAAAAATAAACCCAAAACTAGTAATGTTATATGGGTAATAATTTATATATTGAAAAATTTAGCAGATATCATTTCTATTTGAGAGGATTTATCCCTTGAGTGCCTAGCTCAACTCTGTATTGAAGAAGTAATAAGAGTCTTTCGAGTATCACTATAAATTATTTCCATTTGAGATCTGGGGTTTACTTTTAATTTTTAGAGGATACATTAAAATTCTAAGAGTATTGATTTAAACCTTAGTATATCATACCTTCTTAGAATTTATGGGTTGTCTGAGAGGACTATTCAAACATTGGATGATATGTTATGGACTAGATGAATTAAATTTCAAGGTAGTTAGGATCAACATATTTCACTATCTGAATTATTCTATAACAACAGTTTCCACTCTAGAATTAAAATAACATATTTTGAATCTCACTATGGATAGAGGTATTTAAATATAACATGATGGTATAAATTTGGGGAAGGGAAACTATTGTTATAACATCCCGTTACAGATATGACATGTATGTCTTTAACCTTGTCATGGGTTTTCCTTTTCTTTGATGGTGGAGGGTTGAGAATGAGTTGGGAGGACACCTATAATGGTGAATTCAAATATTTTTTGGACTATCTGCTTTAGCTAGATATTTTTATAGGATGTCGGGGGGTTATATGCCATGTAACTAGGTTAAAAAATGTGTAAAATTTATTGGATGAAACATCTGTAAGGCTTCATGCTGTGAAGGGTAGACAATGTTATGTGACTTTACACATCGTGAGTGAAAGAAATATAGGGTTTTAATTCATATAATTGATTTTTAATTCAAGGAAACACATTTTTTGGTGGATATGAAACATAATTGTTTCACAATGTGTAGTGTTATTACACATCATTTAATACCCCAACTGTTGTTTTTAAACAGCCAGCACAACTGATCTTGTCCTTTTAGATCCTCTGAAGTTTCACTCTTCTGGACCCAAAGCCTTCCCCATATAATATTAATGATCTCCAACCCTTCTGGATCCTCTCTTTCAACATTCCATCATCATTCCTCTTGCGGTATGATTCCTGGGTAAGAATTATCCTTCATTCTTCATATTTTCCTCTTTATCCACCTTTGGGATTTCAATATATCATCTTGAAATGGATGGGTCAATGCTTCTTGATATTGGATCTCATTTATATGATGAGTTTTTATGTCTTCTACACCTTTATTATTGTTGATAAGTACTTTTTTGAGCGTTGAGTTTTGGAAAAAAGGTAGATTGTTCTGTTGCATTTGGAAAAATTGATTAACTTTAGATTTCATGATCTATTTAAATCATTAATTTAAATTAAATTTCTCAAACATTATTTCCATTGATATGATAAAAACTAATTCTAGTGAAATGAGTGATTTGGATTGGTTTTTGCATGGAAATTGGTAAAATCCCGAATTCCATTGATTTGGGGAGAGTTTTTGGGAATTGGTTCATTTTAATTTTTAATTTTAATTTTTAATTTTATGGATTCTATATCAATTAAATTACCGAATTTAATTATTGAAACTAATTTTGGTATGGATGGAATTTTATTTCAATTGATTTCAAACATGTGAAAATTGCATAAAAAAGTTTTGATAGAAACCTAGTGGTTTTGTTCTGTAAAAAGTCACGTTTTAATTAATTTTTATGGGTTTCAAATAGAAACTTTTCATTTGACATTGGTGAATGGAATTTAATTTTACTTTATGAATTGTTAAAGTAATTTTCCCATCAATGATTATGTAAGATAAAATGAAAGCCTTAGTTAGTTTGTGAGATACTGGAACACACTCTACGCTTATACGGATTTTGAAAACATAAATGCAGTAGGTGAGATCCCCAATGGGACAGTGATGAGTCACTATTGGCCAGTTTTAAGGGGATATGTGTATAAACATATTTTCATAATCACTTCGAGAGTGCATAGTCCTATAGCCTGAGATATTCATCCCTATTTGTAAGATGGCCATGTTGCTCTCTTTTTTCTATATTTGAGTTATAAATGTATACCAATGTTATAAAAAATATTTATATGCATTTTGAATTCACATAAACTTTTTTATGTATCTATTATAATTAATCCATTACTTTAGAAAAATTTGATCACCTGTAAAGATGTTTCTTAAAGTATTTCCCCCATTTGGATTATATAGAATGATTTGATTAAATTTGATTTAAAATTACAATCCTCTTTATTCTAAAATTGGAATCATTCCTTTTGTTATTCTATTATTGTAATCTGATATGGAATCCTTATTGAGACCCAACTGGGATATTTAGATCACACCCTACATGTTCATTTAGGATTTTCTAGATTATCTCCTTCCATGTTCGAGCAAGGGGAAATGATCTCTTGGAGGTGGATCTAGTTGTTGAAGCGTGGATGTGGTGTCTTTTGTTCTTGGGGAAAAGAGATGTTTTTCCTTTTTTGGGATTTGGGTTGTAGTAGTTTGGTATTTTATTCCTTTTTGACTTCTAGTGCATTACTCATAGTGGACTTTCTTTTTATTCATATTTACTTTCTTATCTTGCTTTTACAATGTTAAGTGGAGAATTTATTCCCACTTGTTTATTGTATGATACCAGGTTCTAGTCTCCAAACCATTGGGATTGGGAATTCCCTTAGGGCTACGTAATGACCGACTCTATTATTGGGTTATTATGGTACCTAGTCTGGTTTGTGATAAAGTAGTATTATAAGAGGATATTGAGCTTCTTTTCTTGATGTCGGTATGCGTGGTGGAGTCTTGTCAGGACATGGGAGGTAGTCACGATTGATTTCTTGCCCATCTCTCACTGAAATGAAACTATTGTCGCTAGGTAAAGACACTGTGTGGATTAGTTCAAGTCTTCCCATATTATAATTTGAATTGAGTGAAATCCAAATCTTGTAGAATATATATGTTTCGAATAATTTCCTTTATTTCTTAGCTTGAATGTTATTTTGATGTATTAGAATGTTTTTTAGAATCATGCCTTTGAGATGACATGAGAATTAGATTCAGGATAAAGCTGCTACTGAACAGTAGTGGGGGAATCCTCCAGCATACTCAAATCTAGTTTAGGTGATTATGCACGCTATCTAGGCTTTGGGACATGCACTACCTCCTAGTCCCATTCTGGCTCCAACTATAGAACCTTAGGGGGATGTTCTTAGAAATCATTATCAAGAGTTCCTTCACCAGAACCCCTTGGTTTTCAAAGGCTCCATAGATCACTAACATGAAATGGAATGGTTTGACATGATAGAATCTCTATTTGAGTTCTTCGTGACACTAGAATAGATCAAGGTGAATTTTTCCACATTTATGCTGGAAGGACCAAGCATGAGATAGTGGAAAATTATGGTGATAGAGAAGAAATGTTAGTGATTAGAATGGAAAGACTTCCAGGTTATTTTCTATAACATGTTATATCTAGTGTCAAATGGGTTAGCCTGGGGTTTGGAGTTTTTCAAGCTTGAGAATACCGACTGAACCATAACTGAGTATTCAAATCACATTACTGATCTGTTTTATTTTCCTCCTGAAATTGTATCTAATGGGAAGATGAAGGCTTGACAGTTCAACATGGGGATTCGATCAAATATCCTATCATATGTTTTCTTTCTAATGATTCCAACTTATACCGATGTGCTAGATAGGGTGTTTATGGTTGAGATGGACTTGGATAGAAATTCAGGGTTGATGGGAGTTCCTTTATCTCGTAGTGGAAGCATGAGTTCTTTCAAGGTAATGTTGAAGAATGATGATTCCTATAGTAGTTCTACATGCCAAGTTCATTCCATACATTCTAATATCCCAATGTATATTCTTTTATTTTTTATCATTGTGGATATATAAGACATTTTAAGAGGGATTTCACTGATGCACCCAAAAATTGTATCTCCTCCAGATGTTCCAGTCACTTATATATATTCTTCTATACCTTTTCTACTCTGTGTAGTAAGACAATATTGTTATATCCTCATAAAACAATGTGGAAATCATATGCTTCACATATAAAAGGTTTCTAGCCATAATCATTAGGAATGAATATACTTCATACATTGGAAGAGTCTCCAGAGGATGTATACATTGGTCCTACAACTGTGAGAGGTACCATTAATATAGCTTCAATAGTAGTGACTACTCTATTTGATATTATTTCATCTCATTCATTTTTATCAACTTGTATTTCTTGTTGAGTCAAAAGTTCTCTTTTGAATTTAATTCCTTTTTTTGGAAAACAGAAATCTATTCTGACCATGTTGATCGTATTTACTTTGTTTATCATACTGACTAAAAATATCGTACTGAGTATGTCAATCGTACTGACTCGGACGATCGTACTGATTGTCAATCGTACTGATCACGACAATCGTATTGAACATGTCAATTGTACTCATGTTTATTATCTTCATATATCTTTTGTTTTAATGAAAATGATGTCTTGGAGTTAGATAAAAACTAACCAAAATGATGTAATGTTTTCTGTTTCAATACGACCGTTATAATTCCAGGTGTCCAAGTGCCTCCAAGTTTTCCAGAGAAATATGACCGTTGGAGGAAATGTGACCATTGAAACCAGAGGCCTATAAATAGGAGGTCATTCGATGCTGATCGAGAAGGCTGAAAGACTGAGACATTGATCATTCTATGCTTCTACCAAGTTCTAGAGAGAGATGATGTGACTTCTCTCCTGCTTCATGCGAAATCCTTGAAACTAAAAAACATGAACGACTCATTCTTAGTTTTTGTATTTCAGTAAGTGATTTGTTTTTCTTTGTGCAACTGATTAGGTGATAACGATCGAGGGATACCTAGGATAGGAATATGGTGCCACTGATCATCGTATCGAGGTATTTCAAGTGATTGAAAGGCATAGCTACTGATTACCTACAAAATAGGGGGCTTACAGGGATAGTAAGACAGACATACTGATCATCATAGCGAGGGCTTACAAAGGTAGTGGTAAGACAGACCTCTTATCCTAGGTGAAAGGATAAACCTACTCTTTGGGATAAAATAATTTCAATAATTTTACATTTCCACTACTGTTTGTTTTAGAAAGGGAATTGTATTGTTTCCTTTCTTTATTTCATATTCATTTCTATTTGTTTCAATTACAACCATACTGTTACATATTGTATCGATTGATTCTATAAGATTTATTGTAGAATCCTTCACTATTATATTACTCTAATTATTGTATTCCTCTTGAATACAATTTCTTTACAATTCTTATAGTATTACATCATATCATACCTTTATATACAAGAAAATTGTGGTTAATTGTATTTGTTGTGAATTTTATTAGTTTAGTATCATTTAAAATAATTTATTAAGTGTTTAAACAAAATGTTTTTTAAACCTAGAATTATCCCACCTCTTGTATTGTTCCATATAATATACATATACATCTACATATTCGATCCAATAATTGGTATCATAGGTGGTTTCCACTTATTTGTATTACTAGCTCTATTTCATTCATGTTTTTTATCTGCACTAACATGTGTAGTGGAAAAGATTTTTTTTTATTAGATGGAAGGGATGAGTATTGGATAAATTGACAATCTAAATTGAACCAGACCATTTATCATTTATGGTAATGATTATGAGTACCCGATAGATCGAATGATGACTTTTTTTATCAATACTGGTGTAGACAATTTTATTTTTCTTAATGGAGGTTACAAAATTCCTGACAAATAAGTCAGTACTTTCACTCATCAAGAGAAGCAAGAGTACCAACTGAATTACAAGGTACACAATTCTTTGATATGTTATTTAACCAGGAATATATACAGTCAGATATCATCTTGTGAAGAAGCCAACTGTATTTGGATGAAATTGGAAGTCACACATTTTGGTACATCTATGGCTATAGAAACAAGAAGAGCAATACTTCGAGCAGAGTATCATGGATTTATTTTTTCCTTATGGAGAGCCGGTATGTAAAGTGAAACAAAGATTTATGAAAATTGTCAACAATTTACAATCCATGGGGAAAAAATTTGTTGATGATGAATCTCTTGTTGATAATATTATTGATATAATTCCAAATGAATGGGAGTCAAACAAGATAGCTATTGATGAAAACAGAAAAGTTTCTTAGATTACTCTTGATGAACTCTTTGGAAATCTTCTACAACATGAGACAATAATGATGAGTTATGCTGATTTCAATAAGAAGAAAAATGTGAAGGAAGTGTAGCTTTTACTACTACATCTAAAGCTAAAACACCTGAAAGGACAACATTTTCCAAATCCAAGAAAGTTGTTATGTATGATTCAAGTGATTGTGATCATTCAGATAACGAGTTAGCCAATCTTGCTCGAAGGATGAACTAGATTTTGGGAAATAAATACATCCAATACAGATTCAAAAAGAAAGATAATAAGGATAAGAAAGATTCAGAAGTAACATGTTATGAATGCAAGAAATTATGTTATATAAGACCTGATTGTCCTTCACTAAAGGGAAAATAAATCAAGGAGAAACATTCTGAAAGAAATAAGAAAAAGTATTACAAGAAAAAGAAGAACAAATTCTTGAAGGAAAGGGATACTTGGAGTGAAAGTTATAGAGATTCATCATATAATTATTTAGAATTTAAATCCTCAGTCCAAAGGAATATTGGACTTATAGCCAGATTACCAATTGAAGATCATTGTCTCATGGCTAAGGTACACAATTCTGAAGCTATTACAAATGTTTCTTTGAATGCGAATTATACTGATAATATGTATTATGAATCTTCAAATGAATATTCATCATCATAAGATAATATGTTACCTTCATTTGAAGAAGTATATAGGTTTTCTAAATTACTTGAGAATGAAAATTCTAAACTCAATAAAAAGTTTGATAAATCAAATTCTAGAATTTCAATTTTAACTAAAGAAGTATCAGATCTTCATAATGATCTTAATATGAAAACTTCTGATTTTGGACATATTTTAAAAACCCTTGAGAATGTCAATTCTGAAATGTATAAACTTTATAAGGATCTAGAAAATGTAATTTCTAAGAAAAATGTTTTCGAGCCTAACTCTAGTTCAAAATCAAATGTTTTGGAGGATAAAAACATAGTTTTAAAACTAAATTCAGAAATTGTTTCCCTGAAAAAATGTTTCTCCAGTTTTACTCATGGATATGAAAACTTTGACAAAATGTGTTCTCAAATTCGACCTTTGAGAAATCATTATGGTATTGGTTATATTCATTCTAAACCGGTTTTTAGTAATAACTATTTTTTCCCTGAAAGTAACCCTTTTTTTACTATGTGTCAATGTGGTGGACCCTGGAAACGAGATTGTTCCCTTAATAGAAATTAGTCTTTAGGATTTCATAGAGCTCATTTTACAAAACAAATGTGGATTCCTAAAATTCTTTTATCTAATCCTTCTAGATCTAAAAAAGTTTGGATTCCGAAAAATGAATTGTTTATTTTTCAGGAAAATAAGAAGTGTACAAGAAAAAATATTTGGTACATGGATAGTGGTTGTTCTCGTCACATGACCAGAAAAAAATATTTCTTTGAAAAGATTATCACAACAAAAGGTGGAAAGGTTACCTTCAGAGATAATGCTCAAGTGAAGATTGTTGGAATAAGTAATATTTTTTTTCTTGGAAAATTTCTTATTTCAAATGTATTGTTTATTAAAGGTCTTAAGCACAATCTCATCATCAAATTTCAATTATGTGATGAAGGATACCCTGTGAATTTTAGAAATTATAAATTCTTAGTTCAAAATTCTAATGTTGAATTCATTCTTTCTTCCCATAGGCAAGAGAATGTATATGCTATTAACATAGAAAACCTTAGGATCCAAAATTTACCTTGCTTAAGTGAAATAGAAGACCAATCATGGCTATGGTATAAAAGACTAGGACACTGAAACCAAAGAAACCATTGTAAGAATTCAATGAAAAGTCTTATAAAGGAAGTGATGAATATTAGATATTATTATTCAAAGGTCTGTGATCCTTGTCAATTTGGAAAGCAATATAAAACTAGCATTAATTAAATTAATTATGTTTCAACTTAAAATTCATTACAGCTAGTGCACATGGATATTTTTGGTCCTTTACAAACTGGAAGCATTTGAGGCAAATACAATGTATTTGTTTTAGTTGATGACGTTGCTTGATTTACATGGGTATATTTTCTAACAAAGAAATATGAAGCATTTTTCTATTTCAAAATTTTTAGAACCCAAGTTAAAAATGAGAAAAACCTACCATTGATACCTATTCATAGTGATCAGGGTGGTGAATTTCAAAATTAAGATTTTGAAACTTTTTGTAGTTAGAAAGATATTACTCACAATTTTTCAGCTCCAAGAACTCCTCAGAAAAATGTTGTTGTTGAGAGAATAAATCACATTCTTTCAGAAATGACAAGAACCATATTAAGTGAATACTCAATTGCTAAGCACTTTTGGGAAAAAGCTATTAGTAGTGGTTGTTATACTAGAAATCAAGTTTTAACTAGACCTTTTCTTAATAAAACACCTTCTGAATTGTAGACTAGAAGAAAACCTAAACTTTCATACTTCAAGGATTTTGGGTGAAAAGTATTCATCTTAAATACTAAAGGGAATATACAAAAATTCGCACCAAAATCTGATGAAGGAATATTTCTAGTCTATTCTAAAACATCTAAAGCATATAGTGTTTTCAATAAAAATACATGTACTGTTGATGAAATAGTGCATGTTAAATTTGATGAAATAGATCCTTTTGTTTTCAAACAACCCCATCATACATTGTCAGATGTGTTTTCTAAAAATTTTTATTAGCCTCTATTAGAAGATCCTTCGGATAAGGAAAATGTTCAAGAAAGTGTGCCTGAAACATTTACCCCAGAACATTTTTTACCATATGTTGATGAACATGTTTTACAAAACCCAAATCAATTGCTTCTTAGGAAACATCTTAATTATAACATAATTAGCAATGTAAGGTAAGCAGTTTGTTTTCCATCGGCATACCACCATATGGTAATGAATTTTTTTTCCATCAGCTTGACGACCTATGGTAATGACATTGTATTCCATCGGCTTAACAACCTATGGTAATGACTTTGTTTTCCATCGTCTTGAAAACCTATGGTAATGACTTTGTTTTCCATCGGCTTGAAAACCTATGGTAATGGCTTTGTTTTCCATCGGCTTGATAACCTATGGTAATTTCTTTGTTTTCCATCATCTTGACAACCTTTGGTAAAGAATTTGTTTTCTAGTGGATTGAAAACCTAAGGTAATGACTTTGTTTTCCATCGGCTTGAAAACCGATCGTATTCTTTTTCCTCGTATGCTTGTGTTTTCTTTTACTATGTTAATACTATTAAACCAAAAATTACCTTATAAACTCCGGCATGTACATACTTTCCTTACCATGTTTTTTTCATTTTTTTTCTTTTTCGTTTTTTAATAAAAACCCCTTTTTGATCCTATCCATTGATTTTTTTCTTCTAATCTCAACAGTAGAAGATCAACGATAATTTTATTTGCCTATAAATAGACCCCCTTCCCAAACCCACACTGGTTTTTCAAATATTATAGCAAAGACCTTCCCCTTTGTTTTTAAACTCTGTACGATCTTCCATCAGCTTCACCTATATGTCTCAGTCCTCTGCCAACAATCCTGCCAAAATGTATTCAATGACTTTTTCAGAGAAATAATTCCGCAGAGAAAGTTTAGTTTCTCAGGGCTTCTTTGATTCATACAAGTCTACAATCAGAAGAATTATTTTTTTTCAAGGCTGGGAACATCTGTGTGTTCAAAAACCTATGTCTCAAGATCCAGTTCTTATTGAAGAAGTTATCTAGTTCTACAAAACTGTATCTTTTGACAAAAATATGTCAATCAACATTGCAGTGTATGATTGAAAAATCTCTTTTTTTGTGAAACAGGCAGCCCAATTTCTAAATGACTCAATAGAAGGTGATTCTTTTTTTCCATCTCATAAACTACCCGAGAAGGTTGGTACTTTTAATAAAGAATGTTCTGAAAAGTCATTGTTTCTGATAAATTAAGAGAAGAGGAAAGTGGATAATCTATATCTAGATAATATATTCATCACACATTGGGTGCAAGGTTTTCTTATCCCAAGGAATGGGGATAGAGAAACTTTGAATGTTTCTGATATCTTCATTAATGAATATCTTGTAAACATTAGAAAGGTAAATCTCATGGGATACATTTTTAAAAAAATAATGATTGTCAATTCAGGAGAGATAATGTCCCATTTGATCATGTACCCATCAATTCTTAAAAAGTTCATTCTTTAGAGCATGAAGTTTTGTAACATTCCATTGAAAGGGTAACTAAAAAAGATGAGGCCTTCCTGGATAAGTAAAGGTATGTTGAACAAGCTGAATGTATTTTTGGATCAGAATTCAAAGATTTTTGTTAAGTATTTTGAAGTTGAATCGGCACAGAATCAATTGGGACCTATACCAGTTAATGAAAACCCAACTGATCATGCTCCTCAAAGGTCATATCTGTAAACCTGTTTTAATCCAAAGAAGAAACCTAAATACAGTACGGAGGTTGTGTCCAGATGGAGAAAATAATGATAACAGAGAAAAGAAGGTGATCCAATGTTTGGTATTGACCCAGCTTATGGTTTTAATGAGAGGAAAAGGGTTGAGGATACCATTCAGGTTGAATAGAAAAATAAGACTCTTTTGAAAGAAAAGCTAAAGACTTCGATGTTTCTAAAGTCATGAAAATGGTCAAGGATGCCAGTGCTCAACTAATAGAAGAAGTATATCAAGATCCTATCATACAGAGACTCTCACAGATAGAGAAAAGGAAACAAATACTGGATGAAATACAGGAAGTTGAAGAATAGGAATGATATTTTCTTTTGGAATTACTTCAAATTTCAAATAAAAGTATAGAAGAATCATTTCAAAAGCAAAGTGGATGTATTCAAGAAATCCTCATGCCGATCAAACTCAAGATCAATCTTTTGAAACTCTAGATAAAATTTCCTATCAAGTAATGCAAGGTGTTAAATCATCTCAGAATGAAAAAGTAATTGTTATCAGCAACAAAGTAAAAGAATAAAGAAGGGAGAAAGAAAAATCAAAATGAAAACAGCCTGTTGAAGACTCAAGCCAATCAAATGAACTTGATTTGTACGATGAGGATACAGATTCAGAACACACAATCTCTTTCAAGAGGAGTGATTACATTGTTCATGTTTTGAGAAGGATTAATAAGACCACCCCTTATTTCCCTAGACATGAAGGGAAAATTTATTTCATCACAGACAATTAAAGAAAGAAGTTTGGTTTTGTAAGAGAACATAGAACGAATGTTTTGTCAATTGAAGTTGATTTAAAAGTACCATATCAAAGTTAGGCTTCTCATAAGAAAGATTTAAATAGAATGACTAAGTGGTCATACAAAACAGAGATATTAGTAAATGATCATGACATATCCATTGTATACTTAAGGGGACTGTCAAATGATCTTGTTATTGCATTCAATAAGCTTGGCAAAGAAACTCTTGAAAGGATGAATCAATTGTCAAATTTTCATGGACCCGATATTCCTTCAATAAAATAGCTTCAAGATAGATTGAATTCTTTTCAATCAAAGTTTTCTATGGTTTCATCTTTCAAATAGGAAATAGTTTTGTTGAAGAAGAAAAATTCTGATTGTTCCAACGATAACAATAATCTGCAAAATAGAATTGATACTCTTGAATAAGTAATCAGAGTCCAAGAAGAGATCATCATGAATCAGGATCATCTTTTTTCTGATCAACAAGAGAATCTCATATCCCAGGGAGATTCTATATATGAAGACAATAAGGAAATAAAAAAGATGAAAGACACTATTCATGAGTTGATCACGAATGAAAAGGAAAGAGAAAACAAATGAGGGTTTTTTCATTTCTAGAATTATTCAGACTTGTAATCTCTATCAGATTTATGTTACCTTTCCTATTTTTTCCATTTTTTTTCTAAATCTTTTAGTCAACTTAAGATTACCCCATTCATTTTGTAAATCCCAAAGTGGGAGAATGTTTTATAATGGGAGAATGATTTAATCAAACACTTCTAAATCAAGGAAAATCTATGAATACAATCCTTAGGAAAGTATATACCTAAGGGGGAGTTAGTTGTATTCAATATCATATTTAGAATAGTTTCCAATAACTCAAGGGGAGATAAGTATTTATTTTTGTTTTTACATTATGTTTTGTGATTTCCAAAAAGGGGGATATTGTTGAGTCAAAATTTCTCTTTTGACTTTTATGCCTTGTTTTGGAAATCACAAATCTATTCTGACCATGTTGATCATATTTACTTTGTTTATCATACTGACTAAAATTATCGTACTGAGTATGTCAATCGTACTGACTCTGTCGATCGTACTGACTGTCAATTGTACTGATCATGAAAATCATACTAAACATGTCAATTGTACTGATGTTTATCATCTTCATATATCTTTTATTTTAACCAAAATGATGTCGTGCATTTAGTTAAAAACTAACCAAAATGATGTCGTGTTTTCTATTGCAATATGACCATTATAATGAAAGGTTTCCACATCCCTCTGAGCTTTCCAAAGAAATATGACTGTTGGAGGAAATGTGACCGTTGGAACCAGAGGCCTATAAATAGGAGGTCATTTGAAGCTGATCGAGAAGGCTGAAAGACTGCGACTTTGATCATTCTATGCTTCTATCAAGTTCTAGAGAGAGACGTTGTGACTTCTCTCCTGCTTTGTGTGAAAGTCTTGAAACACCAATACATGAACAAATTGTTCTTAGATTTTGTATTTCAATAAGTGCTTTGTTTTTCTTTGTGTGACCAATCTGGTGATAACTGTCAAGGGCTGCCGGGGATAGGCAGACAGTGCTACCGATCATCGTATCAAGGTCTTTCAAGTGATTGGAAGATAGAGGTGCCGATTACCTGCAAAATCAAGGGCTTGCAGGGATAGCAAGATAGACGTACTGATCATCGTATCGAGGGCTTACCAAGGTAGTGGTAAGACAGACCTCTTATCATTGGTGAAAGGATAACCCTACTCTTTGAGATAAAATAATTGTAATACTTTTACATTTCCACTGCTGTTTGTTTTAGAAAGGAAATTTTATTGTTTCCTTTCTTTATTTCATATTCATTTGTAATTGTTACAATTAAAATAATACTATTACATATTGTATCGATGGATTCTATACACATTATGGAATAATCCTTCACTATTGTAATACTCTGATTATTGTATTCATCTTGAATACAATTTCTCTATAGTTCTTATAGTATTACATCATATCATACCTTTATATACAAGACAATTGTGGTTAATTGTATTTGTTGTTAATTTTATTAGTTTAAGATCATTTAAACTAATTTATTATGTGTTTAAACACGATGTTTTCTAAACCTAAAATTCACCCATTCTTGTGTTGTTCCATCTAATATACATATAAATCTAAATATTCGGTCCAACATTTTTTAATCTACTAATTATTCTAGTGGATAACATATCATTTACAATGTATATTACTAATCCCCTTGGAATGATGAGAGTGTAGGGTATATGTAGTCCGGATTATGTCTTATCTATGTCAGATGTCAAGCTAGCTTGGAGTTTTCTAGTCCTCGACATGAAACCTCTTGATTTTATTTTCAGAATAGATTGGACCATTTCAAATAAAGCATGGATTGAATTTCATCTTTTACAGGCCTACCATAATATGTAAAGTGGTGTGTCTTTTTTCTTTTAAGAAGAATGAGACCCATGGTCAATCATGTCTTGAACTTTTTATATAGATTTGGGAAAAATAATATTTTTTCTTTCTTTAGATTTGGAGTGAGAATCATTGAGCGGTGATCTCTCTCTAGTTGCCCTCGAGGTTTTTGATATGTTTCCTTCTAATTTCAATGAGTTGCCACTAGTAACAGAGTTCCAATTGTATATTAACATAATGATTAGTACTCTAAAAGTTTCTATTCCTTATTACCACAAGGCTCCAATAGAAATGAAATATTTGATGTCCTCTTTGGATGATCTTCTTGATAAATTCTTTATATACCCATGTGTGTCACCTTGGGAAGCTATAATTCTCTTCAATAATAAATCTGGTAGTTCCCTTCACCTATATGTTGAATACTAAAATATTAATTGAGTTATGGTAATGAAAAAGTATATGGTTCTATATATTGATGGTATATTTGATTAATTGAAATTGGAAAAGTGGTTTTCAATGATTGACCTTAGATATCGTTACCATCAGTTAAGGATAAAATAATCTGACATTTGGATTACATATGGACATTATGAGTTCCTTTTTATGCCATTTTTTCAATAAATGATCTTGTAGTCTTCATGATTTTTTCTAGTTGTTGAAGGACTCCTCGAAGTTAGATTCTTTAATGACTTATCTAAGTGAGAAGGGTTAGTGTTTTCTTGTACTGATAAAAGTAAGAGTTATTTTATTGAGGTGAAACTTCTTTTGGATAATGCACCAGTGTTGACTCTTCTAGAGGCTGGGTAAGGATATCTGGGTTGTTATGATGAATCAAGTTTAGGCTTGGGATATGTTCTTTTGTAGGGTGATCAAGTAGTTTCTTATGGATTCCATTATCTTGGGATATAAAAGATGAATATTCTTACCAATGACCTTGAACATGTAGTTGTGATGTTGATTCTTAATAATTCAAAGATCTACCTTTTCGAAGAAACGTTTACCATGTATTTGGACCACAAAATATTCAGTTATATCTTCTCTAAAAAGGATTTGATTCTTCTCCAGAGTCCATGGGTGGAGTACCTGTAATCTTTCGACTATAACATCACCTATACCCGAGTTAGAGGGAATGTCATTGCAGTTGTGTGGATCATGAAGCATCATACTCAGGGGTTGAATGAAATTTAAGAATAGTGTAATTTGATTTATCTTATTGCATATTTTCATGTAGGAGATAAGGAAAAAGAGGCAGAAGTTTATTTTTCCAATGTTAAGTGGACTTCTACTCTTGTCAAGATTATATTTAAGGGTAAATTTATTGATGATGTATTCAATGGAATTATAGAACCTCTATAATGTAGGGATACATTTTCCTAGTGGTCATTATACATTGAGGGTGTTCTGTGTTATCAAAACTTCCTTTTTGTGACATTATTAGTATGGATGGTTGTGGTGGGGGACTGTCATAATTCATAATGGGTTTTGCACCCATGAATCACTAATATGTTTTATGTCATAAGGTGGAAGTTTCGGTGGCTAGGAATGAAATAAGGCATTGCTGAATTTGTTTCTCATTGTTATAAATGCCAGCAGGTGAAGGCAGAGCATGAGAAACCTTCTAGTTTACTTCATCCACATCCAGTCCCAACATTGAAGTGGGATAGAATCTCTATGAAATTTGTTGTTGGGTTTCCTCATACCCATAGAAAGATGAAATTTGGTTTGGGTTGTGACTAATAGGATGGATTAGTTGGATCAATATATACCCATTCATTATACAACCAATTTTCAAATGTTAGTAAATCTCTATGTGAAGTTGATTGCCCATTTTTTTGGAGTTCCATCTTCTATAGTCTCTAATAGGGATCCTTGGTTCATTACTTTCTTTTTTATAGGTCTTAAGGAGGCACTATGATCTCAGGTCCTTTTTAGCATGGCCTAGCATTTTTAGTTTCATGGATAGATAGAATGATCTATATAGATTCTACAGGATATGCATTGTTCGTGTGTTATTGTCTTTAGATGGGCCTAGGATGATCTTTTAGTGAATTATGAATTTTCTTATAAGAATTGTTACTAGTACATGATTAAAAAATATCTTTTTATTGCCTTGTATGGATGAACTTGTAAATATATATTGTATTGGCCAAATATTGCTTATATTTCCACAGATAAACCATGTTTGGACCAAGAGACAACAACAAATATCCAGTTAATTTTTCAGAGAATGTTTATGAACTAGAGATGATATATGTTTTATGCCAATCATCACAATAGGACGTTGTAATTCTAATATGATGAAACAGTATTCTGGAAATTTTCACCTTGGTTGGTTCATGGATAGCATGTAAAGAAAGGGAAACATTCTCCACATTTTGTGGGACATTTTGAGATTGTTAAATTGGTTGGAAATGTTGCATACTGTTCAGAAATTACACTATAGATAATGTTGATACATAATTTATTCAATGTATCAGAGCTAAGGAAGTATCTCTCTAATTCATATCACATTTTTATAAGGAGTTATATTGATATTGAACCTAATTTGTCTTTGACTGATTACCTAACCATGATAGTTGAATATGGGACCAGGGTGCTTTAGGGGAGGATGATACCCTTGTTTCATGTGATATGACAATATAGTTTTGATAGTAAAGATATGTGGGAACACGAGTCACTAATGAGAGAGTAGTGGACTCACATTTTTGTCTTGGAAGCTTCTTCATAGGCTTTCTGGGGGTAAAATATTTTTACGGAAGGGAGGTTGTAACATCCCATTACTGATATGACAGGTACATGTTTATCCTTATCTAGGGGTTTCCCTCTCTTTTACTGGGTAGGGTTGATAATGAGTTTTGAGGACACCTATAATGGTGATTTTTTTTTGGAATCTTATCATTAACCATTTATTTTTATAGGCTACAGGAGGGTTACACATTATGTAACTAGGTTACACGACATGTAATGATTTCTCGATGCAAACCATGAAAGGCATCATGTTATGATGGGTACATTACATGATAGGTATTTACACATAGTGGGTGAATTAAATATTGGTTTTTATTTTCGAGCATCCAATTTTAATTACATGGGATGATGTTTCATGGAGGCTATGAAACCTAAATATTTCACATTGAGTAGGGAGAAGAAACATCATCTAATACCTTGACTATAATTTTTAAATAACCACACAAATGATTTATTCCATTTGGATCCTCTATAATTTCAGTCTTATCAACCCAAAGCCTTCCCAAGGTGATCAAGAAGCTCTCCAACCCTTCTGAATCCTCCCTTTTTCCATTCAATCTGTATTCCTCTCATAGTGTGATGCTTGGGTAAGAATAATCCTCTATTCATTGTCTTTATCTCTTTATCCTCCTCAGAGATTTCAATAGATCAACCTAAAATTTATGGATATATGCTCCATTATATTAGATCTTCTATGTATGATGACTTTCCAGGTCTTCTACACCTTTACTCTCATTGATGTGTTCTGTTGTGTGTGGTATGTTTTGGAAAAAACACAGGCGCTTCCATCATGTTTGGCCAAATTAATTAAACTTAAATTTCATGATCTATTTCAATTGAAAATTTAAATTAAATTTTCCCCAATTTAATTAAATTTATTTGATAAAACCAAATTCTAGTGGATTGGGATATTTGGAATGGTTTTGGTATGAATATTGGGAAAACCACAAATTCTAATGAAATGAGGATCATTTTAGGAAATTGGTTGATATAAATTGTTTATTTTAAATTTTAAATTTTATGGATGAAATTTCAATAAATGTTTTTAATTTAATTATGGTAAAATAATTTTTAAATAAATAGAATTTTTTTTATTTTTCAAACCTATGAAAATGGTTAAAAACTTCTAATAAAAATCCAGTAGTTTTATCATTTTTAAGATTAATGTTTTTTTATTAAAATATGTTTCTATTTGTAATGGATAATTGGGATTTAAAATAGGTGAATGAGATTTAATAGTATTTTAAGTTTTATTAAAATAAATTTCCCATCATTGATTTTATAAGAGAACATTCGATCAATTGGTATTTTGTGTGTTATTTGGACACACTCTAGGCTTATAAAACATTCTAAAACAAAAATATAGTAGGTCACATCCATGATTGGATCGATAAGAGTCACCTTTTTCAGTGTCAAATGGACATGTGTTTTCAAATATTTTCTTGATAACTTAGTCTGTACAGAGTCCTATTGCCTGGAACATTCATACTTATTTGTTAGATGACCAGGTTTCTCACTTGTTATTTATATTTGAGATATAAATGTTTGAATATGTTGTAAAAATTATTTCCATGACTTCTGAATTTACATAAAATTTTGAATGTAATTATTTTATTTATTTGACTATTTTAGAAATATTCCATCCCTTATAAAGCTATTGTTTAGGTATTTTCTATAATTTGAATTGTATAGCATGATTTGTTTAAATATTATTTAAAATTCCAAAACCATTTATTCTAAAATTGAAATCATTCCACTAGTTAATCTATTGTGGAACCTAATTTCTAATTGGTGAATTCTATTACATTACTTCTAATGGAGTTTATTTTGTATAAATATTGACTTTATTGTATTTATTTGACTATGTTATGTGGTATATTTATTCCCAGTTGCATGTTTTATAATTCTATGTGCTAGTATCCAATCTGTGGGTATCGGGTATGGACATCAAACATTGTATGGACTATCTTGATTATAGGTTTACCTGGGTACTTAGTCTCATTCTTTAAAATTTTGGCTAACAAACTGAAGGAAAATATTGAAAATATTCAAGTGATTCAGAAAAAAATCAAGGACGCTCAAAGTTGAGAAAAAAGATATTCCAAAAAATGAAATAATGACATTGTGTTTGATGTTGAGGATTATGTAACCCTAAATATATCACCATCGAAATTAGTTAGGATAATTTATAAGAAGGGGAAACTGAATCCAATGTACCTTTTCCCATTTGAGATTATGGAGTGTGTTGGATTAGTTTCTAGATTATTTACACAAATTTTATGTCCTTCCAATGTCCATGATTTGTTCCATGTCCCCTATTGAGAATTTATATTTCTTACCCATAAAATTTACTTGATACTGATTGTGTGTATTTGAATATAATTTTTGATATGTAGAGGAACCAATCCATATCTTTGACAGAAGGGAATGCTTGTTGAGGAACAATAAAGAATTACATGTGAAAGAACCATGGAGAAATAAATAGTTTTATGAAGTCACTTGGGAAACATAGGAGTCCACGAATCATTAGAATTCTCACCAATTTTCAAATTTTTATGTAAAAAAAGTTTCAAGGGTTAAATTTTTTTAAGGAGAGAATAATGCAATGAACTCCATTTTTTTCTTTTAAAAAAGAAATATTTCCCATTAATAACTTATTATTATTATTGTTAATTGAATGAAATAAAAATACATTCACATTTTATAGGAACATTACAAATCATGTGAAAATATAGAATAATAAAATGACTAATTGTAAAGGTATATACACATGGAAAAAATAATAAATTCATTGATACAAAATCAATAGTCATGAAATCCCACAAAAAGTTCACCGTAGTGTTGTAGATATTAAAAATGAAAAGAAGAAATTTGAAACTAATAAACATTATTAAAGGATGTGTAAGAAAATTTATAAGTGATATAGTGAGGGATAAAGAGATAATTTTAGTGTATTTATAGTGAGATATTACAATTAGTTGTGATGAACAAGGTCCAATAAGGCCGATGGGAAATTTAATATTAATTAATTAGAACATTGATCCTTAGTATTATTGTTGGCTTAATAAAGTGATTGTTGGGATTATTTTATGATTTTTTTTGGAAAAAATTTAAATATATTAATTTCTATCAAAATTTTGTTTTATGTATAATTTATATGTTTTTTAAAAATGATATTTTTAGCGATTTATCATATAAAACACTTTTTTATGATAATAAAAAACAATAATGTCCTAATTAATTTTATAATGACTAGATAGTTTTTTATATCATAAAAGACTGTTAATTTTCAAAAAATAAGTATTTTTTAGAAAATTAAAAATCTCATATTTATAGATTGATTTTTTTTAAAATATCATTTTTGATTTTGTAAATGAAAATTAACTTAGGGTGAATTTATGTTAATTTTCTAAAAAAGTCAGTGTTTGAGTTAAAAAGTGAACAAATTGTTTTTATAAAATTAAAAAAACTCTTATGATATAATTACGATATGTTAAATATTTAAAATATATTAATAATAATTCTAAATAAGTAACAATTTTTGTAAAAAATAGTATATAATGTGTTAAATTTAAAAAAACATTCTTAGTAATTTGAAAACCATGATTTTATCCATTATATAAAAAATATTATGAGTTATTTATTTATTATATTTGAAATTATTTTTATCATGTTGATAAATTGAATCATATTATATATATTAAATATTTTTAATTATAAATTCCAAATTAAATCAGAAGATTAATTTCATTTTTAGACATAAAAAAGATACCGTGGTAAAAAAAGTGCTACCATTGTATAAGTAAAATAATGTAGCGATTTAAAGTTAAATGTTAAAAGAGTAAACTGGTTAAAAAATAAAATATTTAGTGGGTAGTTTATTTGTTTTATGACCTTAAAAAAATTATAAAATTAATTTTCAATAAAATATTTTGAATTAATTACACCAAATTTTGGTTAGCCTTAATTAGAGAATAATAATTATTTAATCACTTAAATCCACTCCTCCCCCAATATAAATACCACATTTCCAACCCCACTGTCAACTAAAAAAACATTTATTATGAAGTTATATTCATTCATCCTCCCAATGAGACCCCCTAAGGTCCACTCATGGTCTAAAGGTGTGATCCCCAAGTTTGAAGATGAAAATATTTAAGGTAAATTAATTCACCTCTTCTTAATTTTAATTCATGTAACTCCTTTTTGTGAGTCTTCTTAATGTCATAGTATCCTTATTTTCAGGAACTTTTTATCTTCCTATTACTGATAAATGGTGTTCCATACTTGGAATACCACCACTCTCTCTCATTATTCCCTCCCATTAATCTATTTTGGGTACCATTGCACTATCAAATTCATTTTTTGAATTTTTATTTTTTCATAAGAAATTCCAACATCTTAAATACCAAAAAACATCCTTTTTAGTGGATATTATCCTAGATGTAAATATAACTTAATAATTATGTATTTAAATTTATTAAACCCAAATTAAAATCTTGTGTGTTAAAAATGAAGTAATGTTCATGTTTTATGAACTTATGCACTCAATGATTTTATTTGAAACCTATTTTTTATTCTCCCTAAGTTATTGGTAAAATTATTTTTCTTGATCAATTTGGATCACATAAATTAATACATATGAAGTGTGTTCTATGATATAACTCCAATATATTGAATAAATAACTAATCTTGGATATGATATGTTTTACTATACCATGGTGAGTAGCTTGGGTAATTACGACTTATGACACCCCAGTGATAAAACTTGGTGGTATGCTTATGAATGTCTCATTTTTATGATGTAGTCACATTTTCATGTTATGATTAATGTTATTCATATTATTATATTCATTGTGTTTATATTATCATTCCTTATTGACATTCCTCTATTTTACATCAATTTATCTCCTTTTATTATTCATTTTCTTGGATTTATACTCACCCCATTCTTCGATGTATGTCCCCAGAATATGAGATGAAATAAAAGTAAATTACTATGAACCTATGAAGATTCATTTCACATGGATTACTATAATTTTTATGATTTTTTTCTTGTATTATGTTTCTATTAATAATGCACTAAACCCCCAAAAAGTCTATGTATTCTTAAATGTTTTACTATGTATTGAATGGTTTATGAAATTGAAGGTGGTTCACCATAGATGGAATATATTACTACCAATGTTTTTTATGTATTTTTTGTGGTGGTACTACTCAATAAGAGGTTAAATAAATGTTTTAATTGTAGGATCGAAATATAATATGAGATGCTCAATATACAAGAGGGGGGTGAATTGTATACTTTAAAAAATTCATTTGGAACCTTTAAAGTTAGTTATGAATAACTAGAGTTTCCTTAAGAAAAGGAAAGAGCTAAGTTTAACAAAGTTAAACTAAGTAAATTCACAACACCTCTGACACCGAACTGAACTTGGAAAGGGATTCCAAAAGTAGGTTCCAGAAATACGATTCCGGAAATTGAAACTTAACAAAAGTTACAATATAAGATTCTACCTTAAAGCGTATAGAATCTAAACTAATCATAGTAAGTAAGGAAGTATAAGAAAGTTATACTTTCCTTAAGATACAAATTGCAGCGGAATAAAGACAAGTAGTAAAACTACTAGAAACAAGATAATAGTCTTTTAACCCAAAGAGAAGGGTATCCAACAACCATGGATAAAGGTCCCTTGATTTATACTTTCAAGAAAGTCTGTCTTACCCACACCAGGGTAAGCCCTCGATACGAAGATCGGTGTCTCTGTCTTGCTATCCCCGCAAGCCCTCAACTTCAAGGTAGTTGGCAACCTCTGTCTTTCTCAGCAAGAAATCCCTCGATCTTTAAGGTAGTCGGCACCTCTGTCTTCCTATCCCCGGAAGCCCTCGAATGTAATCACCAACATTCGGAGTCGCACGAAGCTTTGAGAGTTAATAAGAGACTCTCTCTCTAGAAATCACTTTAACAGCATGTAGGCACAAAACTCAGTTGTTTTTCCAACAGCTCCAAGCTCTTTCAAATGAGCTCCTATTTATAGGTAAGGTCGGCTCCTCTCCAATGGTCATATTTTCCTAAAAGTTCGGAGGGACCTGTACACGTGTCACTTAGACAACGGTTAGTTTATAACAAAATGGACGACATCGTTTTATAACAAAGTAAGTGTAATAGAATGTACGACATCGTTTTAAACTCTAACATAAAGGTTCGGAATAGAAACTTCGGAGTGATGGTTCGGAGTGAGTAAATTCAGAGTGTATAAAACAATGATAATCAGATTCTGTTTAATAGGTGAATTCGGAATGAGAATTCGGAATAGGAATTTGGAATAGGAATTCGTCATCAGAAATCGTAATGAGAATTTGCCATCAGAATTCGTAATGAGAATTCATCATCAGAATTCGTAATGAGAATTCATCATCAGAATTCGTAATGAGAAATTCGTCATCAGAATTCGTAATGAGAATTCATCAACAGAATTTGTAATGAGAAATTCGGAATGGGATTTCTTCATTAGAATTCGTAATGAGAATTCTTCTTCAGAATTCGTATCCTGAATCTGGAATAGAACTTAGTCAGAATTCATATCCGGAATTCGGAATGAAACTTCCTTATAGTTCTTGTCCAGAATCTGAATACTAAACAGAATGCTTTATATCTAAGTTTTAATGTTTCCGAGAAAATGAATCCGAAACTCATACTTAAAAAATATGAATGAAAATATGATAAGGATAATTTTTCTTATAAAAGCGATTTTCCTTAAGAAAGCCTTTTTCCTTATAAAAGCAATTTTCCTTATAAAAGCGATTTTCATTAAGAAAGCCTTTTTCCTTAAAGATAAGGTGTTTGTGATTTTCAAAACAAGAAGGAATGGAAAAGTCATAAAGAAAAACCTTATTGACTCAACAATCTCCCCCTTTTTGGAAAGCACAAACATCCTTACGAAGAAGCTATTCTAAGAAGAAAGAAACACATTAAAGATTATCTCCCTTGGTTTAAGAATATAGATGAATACGACTAACTCCCCCTTAGGCTTTGAAACTCTAAGGATCGTATTCATATTTCCGGAGTGATGTTTCTTTAACAAAAACTCCCCCTTAAACAAACTCTTATTAGATTTCTTTTTCCTTGGGTATTTTTTCTTTCTCCCCCTTTGATAAGAACTTATTAGATTTCCTCTTTTTCTTAAGGATCTTTTCCTTCTCCCCCTTTGTGATTTTCAAAAAGAATTGGAGGGAATGGAAAAACTTAACAAAGTACCTGAAAAATTAGTAATGACAACAAACGAAACAACAAGCACAATTTCTATTAGATTTGAAATGTCAGCAACAATAAAAATACAACAAAAAGATCGGATTGGTCATTTCGGATCTTTCTCCTTCGACATTAGCCCCTTGAGAATCATCTTGATCTTCTTTAAGTCTTTGTGATCTTCCTCTGCTTGCTTCTCTAAGACGACTATTCTTGCTGACTGAGCTTCAATGATTTCTTCCTGAGCCTTCAACTTTTCTTCCTGCGCTTTCATCTTCTCTTCCTGAGCTTTCATCCTTTCTAGAAAATCAATCCGATGATCCCTTTCAAATTTCCAACTCTGATTAACGGAGTTGAGCTTTCCATTCAGATCTCTCACTTCCTGAATCCGAATGTTCTTTTCCTCTGTCAATTTCTCTTCGAATGATGCAGTCAGCTTATGAAACTTCTTGTCCTCGGTTTCAAATGCATCCTTAACATTATCCTGAAACTCATCCAGCAACCTCATCTCTTCCACAGTTTTCTTAGACCAGCTTGTCATCCTCTTGCAAGATCTTTTATGTGCTTCGTAACCAACGAAGAAATTTTTGAACTGAGCTTCAATCTCAACACACTTATCCATTACCATTGATACGGAGTCGGTTTTCTGATTCAGCGCATGTTGAAGCATCTGGCATCTAGAGTCAATGCTTGAGACGGTTGGAATGGTTCCCACCTACTTCTTCAAGGACTGAACAACAAAATCGTGCCCCAACGAAGATGACTCCGAATCTGAAATCTTGCTAGGAGAATTTTCTTCCTCAATAAGCTTCAACTTCCTCTTCGAAGAACTACCAGCTTCCTTCCTCATATTCTTTTCTGAACTCGGGGTATCAGCAAGAATTTGTTTCCCCTTATCTTTTTCCGGAATAGAAACCTATTCCGGAGATTTCTTCTCGCTATCAGACACTTGAACAACCAAATCTTCCTCATCAGCAACTTCTACATTTTCCTTCTGAGCAGCATCAAGTAAAAGATGTTCTTCTTCTCTCAGACAAGAAACTTCTTCTTCGCCTTTCTCTTCTTCCATAGTCGGAGTAACAAGCTTCGAAGATTGAGCTTCAGATGTTCGGAGCGACAAGTGTTCCGAAGGAGTTCCCATATATTCATCTACTTGTTTGAGCACATCTCCTGTCTCACCACTTCCTTCAGCAGCTTCATCAACTTCTTCCACTTTCTCTACTTCCTCAGTAGCAACAGCCTCTTCCAGAGTAACAAGATTTCTTCCTGGAGTCTCAGGTAGAGATTCCAGAGAGAAAGATCTCGGAACGGGAATGGTTGCTGAAACCATTTCGTTGAATTTTAACAAGGCCTGAGCTACCTCAGCCTCAGACATTTTCTTCTTCAGTTTCTTCTCCTTTGCTTGTTTCACGAGCTCATCAGCAGCCTTCTCTTTCAGAGCTTTAGCCTCTGCAGGATCCAATCCGAACTGCGGATCTCCTTCCTTCCTCTTCTCTTTGTCAGCTCTCCACTTCGCTGCAACCTCATCAGTATAGGTTTTCTTCTTCTTAGACTTAGGAGGTGCGGAGTGGACTTCTTTAGACGTGGGTTCCTCAGCTTCGACTACCACTTCTTTCAGCTTCCTCTTCCTTACCGGCTTGGATGATTCCGGATCAGCTAATTTCGGAGTCACTTCTACTTGTGGAGGTAGATCAATAAACATTCCGGACTTCTTGTCGAAAGCTACATTCATTCTCTTCAGAGTGGCATCACTAACCAGCATGATCTTGCACACCCTTGGTTTAGAAATGCTTGCTACCTTGAAAGACTCAAGGCACCGAACTATGAGCTTTGACAATATTTCTGGGTACATCACGATCTGAGCTCTCAGATTCCCCTTCTTCAGATTTTCAATGTTAAGAAGAATATGCTTCATCAAGTTGAACTTTCTTAGATTTATTAGGAAATCTAAGATATATATCTCACTTTTCTTCAGACTATCCTTATCTCCTTTTCTCGGTACAATAATCCCTTGCACCCATAACTCCAGAATCCGGAAGTTTGTAGAAAGACTTGCTATTTTCGGAGCCTTGTCATCATCCAATCCGAGAATTTCTAATGCCTTTTCCTTGTTGAAACTACCCAAAGAGTCTGGAAATACATGGGAAATAAACTCAGCTTCCCCTTCATAACTTAGCCCTACCAAGCTTGCAGCCTTGGTGTAAGAAAGCTTATATGTCTTGCCATACGATTTGAAAGAAAATTTTTCTCTATTATCTTCCTCGAAGAAAGCAACTGACTCATAAAACTCGACAAGCAAGTCAGAGTACACTTCATCTTGGTTGCCGGTTTTTGATACCGCAACACCTTCCCAGCCATTCAGCTTGATATTCTTTGAAATAATAGAATCATAGTTGCGGAAGAAATTCAGATGAACTAACCTCTCTCTGTAGACTAACCACTGAGAAATAGGCTTGGTTGAAGACATTTCTTGAGAAGCTAACTCTGCAGACATTCGGATTAGAAGTCCTCTGAGAAGTTCGGAATCGAGAAGACTGAAGTTCGGAACTGAGAAAACTGTGGTTCGGAACGGCCTTAAATCGGAGAGTCAGAGCTTCAGCACGCAAAAGCTTGAAATCGATGTGGGACGGGAAAATAGGGTCCCCTTTATATAGGCAATGGGATGACGGTTCAACTTCCTCGGTTGATCTAACGGTTTAGAACGATCTGAGATCAGATCTAACGGTTGAAAGCTTGAATCCGATCTTTTTGAGGTTTTATTAAAGTAAAGAATTAAGAAATCCAAAAACCAAAAACAAACTATAAGAAATTGCCAGCAAGTAAAATATGATTACGAAAACTTCAGTAAGGAAATCATACCTTTCGGATTAGCTTAGGAAAGTTATTCGTAATGGGTAATATAAAGATGACTACGAAAAAAAACTCAATACGAAAAACTAAATACGAAAAACTCAATACGAAAAAGTAAATATAAAAAACTCAATACGAAAAGGTAAATACGAAAAGTCAATACGAAAAAAGTCAATACGAAAAAATCAATACGAAAAAGTCAATACGAAAAAGTCAATATGAAAAACAAAACTTGGTACGAAAATTTGGTTATGAAAGTCCCAGTACGAAAGATGTCCATTCCGGAAATTTTCAATACGAATACTTTCATTCCAGAAGTATTCTGTACGAAAATATCCATTCTGGAAAATGGTAGTTCCGGAAGTTCCATTCCGGAAATTTTCGTTCCGAAATGTTTGAAAACAAATTTTGAAAAACTTTGTTAAATAAACAATCAAATGTACTCCCCCTATGAAAAGGAGTTTATTACTGTAAGGAGACTTTTTCAACAGAAAGTTAATTAAGGAAGATTACCTTACGGTTATCATTCCTAACTTCTGTTTAATATATTCAAATCTATCAGAAGGCAAAGATTTTGTGAAAATATCAGCAAGTTGATCTTGCGTTCCGATAAACTGAAGAATAATATCTCCTTTAAGAGTGTGATCCCTAAGAAAGTGATGCCTAATATCTATGTGTTTTGCACGAGAGTGATGTGCAGGGTTTTTACTTAGGGCAATGGCACTTGTGTTATCACACAAAATTTGAGTTTTAGTAAAACTCAAACCATAGTCTGTGAGTGTGTGTTGCATCCACAACACTTGTGCACAACAACTTCCAGCTGCTACATATTCAGCTTCAGCAGTGGAGAGTGCAACAGAATGTTGCTTCTTGCATGACCAAGAAACTAATGAATCTCCTAAGAAATGACAAGTTCCGGATGTACTTTTCCTATCCATTCTACATCCACCAAAGTCAGCATCAGAAAATCTTTTTAGAACAAAATCATTTCCAGAAGTATAAAATAATCCTAGATCCATGGTTCCCTTAAGGTAGCGAAAAATTCTTTTTACTGCCTTTAAGTGAGATTCCTTAGGATTGGATTGATATCTTGCACATAAGCATACAGAAAACATTAAGTCTGGTCGACTAGCTGTTAAGTAAAGTAGACTTCCAATCATACCTCTAAAAGATGTTTGATCTACTGGTTTCCCAGCTTCATCAAGATCTAGAGAGTTTGAGGTACCAATAGGAGTACTTATACTCTTAGTGTTGTCATAACCATACTTTTTAAGAAGATCTTTAATATACTTATGTTGAGATATGTAGGTTCCTTCTGGTTTTTGAGAAATTTGAAAACCAAGAAAAAAAGTTAACTCACCCATCATACTCATTTCAAACTCAGATTTCATTAGACTAGCAAAAGAGTCAGTCAAAGATTGCTGAGTTGAACCAAATATAATGTCATCAACATAAATTTGAACAATCAAAACATTTTTCATATCTTTCTTTATAAAAAGGGTTGGATCTGCATTTCCCTTAACATAGTTATTTTGAAGCAAAAATCCAGTAAGTCTGTCATACCATGCTCGTGGGGCTTGTTTAAGGCCATACAAAGCTTTGGTAAGTCTAAAAACATGATCTGGATATTTTGCATCTTCAAAGCCAGGAGGTTGTTCAACAAAAACTTCCTCTTGAACATAACCGTTAAGAAAAGCACATTTCACATCCATTTGGAAAAGTTTGAAATTAAAGAATGCTGCAAAGGCAAGTAGAATGCTGATAGATTCAAGTCTAGCTACTGGAGCATAGGTTTCTTCATAGTCTATTCCTTCTTGTGATTATAGCCTTTAGCAACAAGTCTAGCTTTATTTCTAACAATGACTCCATTTTCATCAAATTTATTTCTGAAACCCCATTTTACTCCAATAACAGAAGTTTCCTTAGGTCTTTCAACCAAGGTCCAGACTTTATTCCTTTCGAATTCATTTAGTTCATCTTGCATTGCTTTGATCCAATCATCATCACCTAAAGCTTCATCAGTGCTTTTAGGCTCTAATTGGGAAAGAAATGCTAGATGTTCTACTTCATTTCTTAAGGAACTTCTAGTCCTTACAGGTTGATTTACATCACCAATGATACTATCACTGGGATGATTCTTAAGAAACACCTGATTTGGGTTTTGTAAAACCTGTTCATCAACATAGGGTAGAAAGTCTTCTGGGGTAAATGTTTCAGAAGTATCTTCTAGAACAATTTTCTTATAAGAAGGTTCTTCTATCAAAGGTTGATAATCAGTTTTTGAAAACACATCCGAAGATGTAGGTTGGGAGGTTTTAAAAACAAAAGGATCTGACTCATCAAATTTCACATGTACTGTTTCTTCAACAGTACAAGTATTTTTATTAAAAACTCTATATGCCTTAGAGGTTGTGGAATAACCTAGGAAAATTCCTTCATCTGATTTTGGTGCGAATTTATGTAAGTTATCTTTAGTATTCAAAATGAATACTTTGCAACCAAAAACCTTGAAGTAGGAAAGTCTTGGTTTTCTACCATTCCATAACTCATAAGGAGTTTTATTAAGAAAAGGTCTAATCAAAACTCGATTTATAGTATAACAAGCAGTACTTACAGCTTCAGCCCAGAAATGTCTAGCAATAGAATATTCACTCAACATGGTTCTAGTTATCTCTTGAAGAATTCAATTTCTTCTTTCAACTACACCATTCTGTTGAGGAGTTCTAGGTGCTGAAAAGTTGTGAGTAATACCTTTCTTACTACAAAAATTTTCAAAATCAGAATTTTGAAATTCTCCTCCATGATCACTATGAATAGTTTTCAATGAAAGGTTTTTCTCATTTTTAACTTGGGCTCTAAAACTTTTGAAATAAGAAAAAGCTTCAGATTTCCTTGCTAGAAAATAGACCCAAGTAAATCTAGTGTAATCATCAACTAGAACAAACACATAGTATTTGCCTCCAATGCTTCCGGTTTGTGTTGGACCGAAAAGATCCATATGCACCAACTGTAATGCATCGGTTGTTGAGACTTCACCGATTGACTTAAAACTAGATTTATGTTGCTTGCCATATTGACAAGGATCACAAACTTTAGAAGAATCAAATCTAAGCTCCGGTAGATCCTTAACAAGTTTCTTCTTAGAGAGTTTACATAGGTTCCTAAGATTACAGTGTCCTAGTCTTCTATGCCATAACCAAGAATGATCTTCCATTGCACTTAGGCAAGGTAAATCTTGGCTTCTTAGGTCTTCTAAGTTTAAGGTGTAAACATTCTCTTGCCTGTTGGCAGAGAGAATAAATTCTTCCTTGGAATTGTGAACTAAGCATTTATCATTTCTAAAATTCACAAGGTAACCTTCATCACATAACTGACTTATGCTAATGAGGTTGTGCTTAAGACCTTTAACAAAAAGAAAATTTGAAATCAATGTTTTACCAAGGAAAACTATATTACCAATACCAACAATCTCTCCCTTAGCATTGTCTCCGAAAGTTACCTTTCCTCATTTCGTTTTGATAATCTTTTCAAAAAAGCTTTTGTTACCAGTCATGTGCCGGGAACATCCACTATCCATGTACCAAATATTGTTGCTGGAACTTTCTTTATTTTCCTGAAATTAAGAACAAACTTAGATTTTCGGAATCCAAACTTGTTTGGATCCGAGATTTCCAGACAATAAAATTTTAGGTATCCACATTTTCTTAGAAAAGTAAGCTTTATGAAAACCTAAGGATTGGGTTTTGTTTAAGGGACAATTTTTTGCCCAGTGACCACCATATTGACATTTAGTGCAAAATGGGGCACTTTGAGGAACAAAATAATTGTTACTGAAAACTGGTTTTGCATGGGTATAACCAAATCCGGATTTATTTCTTAAAGGTTGTATTTGAGAATACATCTTATCAAAATTTTCCTTACCATGGGTAAAGTTTGATAAACACTTCTTTAAGGAAAAAATTTCGGACTTGAGTTTTACAACCAAGTTTTTATCCTTAAAATCATTAGTTTTAGAACTAGAGTTAGGCTCGAAAACATTTTTATTAGAAATTACTTTTTCTAATTCTTTAGAAAGTTTATTCTTCTCAGAACTTACTTCCTCAAGATGTTTTGAAATACTTTCAAAATCAGCATTTTTCTTATCAAGATCTTTAGAAAGATCTGATATCTCTTTAGTAAGAATATAATTCCTAGAATTTGCCTTATCAAGTTTCTTGTTGAGTTTGGAATTCTCAATCTCAAGAAGTTCAGCAAATCTAGAGACTTCTTCATAAGTAGGTAAAGAATTTTCCTCATCAGAAGATGATTCTTCATCAGAAGAGTTATAATACTTACTATCATTAGTATTTAAAGAAACATTGGTCAAAGATTCAGCATTTCGTACCTTAGCCATAAGACAATGATTATCAATAGGTAATCTGGCTATAAGACCAAGATTCTTCTGTCCTGAAGATTCATAATCAGAAGATTCATCTGAAGAGTCACCACCACTGGCACTCCAGGTGTCATTAGCTTTCAGAACATTCTTAGCTTTAGCTTTGTAATATTTCTTCCTGTTCCTGTCTGAATGTCTTTCCTTTCTTTCTTTCTTTTTGAGCATAGGACAATCTGGTCTAATATGTCCAGCTCTTTTATATTCATAACAAGTAACTTCTCCATCTTTCTTATCTTTCCTGTCCTTCTTCTTATACTTGGATTGAAAGTTTCTCTGTCCAGCTATCTTGTTCATCCTTCGAGCAATATTGGCTAATTCATTTTCTGAAACTTCACTTTCACTAGATTCGGATTGGAAAATGAATTTCTTTGATTTGGATCTGGTCACTCTCTCAGGAGTCTTAGCTTTCATCTGATTTGAAGTTGTAGTAAAAGCAACAGTACCATTTCCATTCTTCTTATTGATGTTGTCAGCATCTCTCTTCATTCTGGTTTCATGTTGTAGAAGAGTTCCAAATAATTCATCAAGAGTAATTTGAGTGACCTTCCTGTTCTCATCTATAGCTGTTCTCTTGGATTCCCATTCATTGGGCATAATGTCAATTATCTTGTCCACAAGAGCTTCATCATCTAATCCTTTTTCTCCCATAGATTGTAGACTGTTGACAATTGTCATAAATCTTTGTTGAACTTTACAGATAGGTTCTCCATAAGAAAAATTGAAGCCATGATATTCAGCTCTAAGCATAGCTCTCCAAGTCTCAATCACCTTAGAAGTCCCAAAGTGTGTAACCTCTAACTTCTTCCATATACAATTAGCTGCTTCACAAGAAGAAATTTGGCTATATATATTTCTAGTCATTGAACATAATAAAGTATTGCGTACCTTATAGTTGAGTTGATATTCTTGCTTTTCCTGGTTAGTAAAGGTTCTGACTTCCTTGTCAGGAATTTTATAATCACCAGTAAGCATCACAAAGTTGTCTACTCCAGTATTGATAACAAAAGTCTTCATACGATCTCTCTAGTATTCATAATCATTACCATCGAATATTGGTGGCCTTGTAGGATTCCGATTGTCAATCGAACCAACATTAATTCCTCTCATATTGAAAAAAACTTTACACACAAACTTGTTAGTAGCTTAGAATCGTAATAACAAGGTTCGGAATGGGAAAAGTTCGGAATGAATAAATCGGAATGAAAAATTTCGGAATAGAAAAATGAGCAAGAAAAACTTGTATGTGAATACATGTATTTCAGTAACCTTGGCTCTGATACCAAATGTAAGAATGGTATAGAGTAAGAGGTTTCCAACCTCTGATACCAATTGTAGGATCGAAATATAATATGAGATGCTCAATATACAAGAGGGGGGGTGAATTGTATACTTTAAAAAATTCCTTTGGAACCTTTAAAGTTAGTTATGAATAACTAGAGTTTCCTTAAGAAAAGGAAAGAGCTAAGTTTAACAAAGTTAAACTAAGTAAATTCACAACACCTCTAACACCGAACTGAACTTTGAAAGGGATTCCAAAAGTAGGTTCCGGAAATATGATTCCGGAAATTGAAACTTAACAAAAGTTACAATATAAGATTCTTCCTTAAAGCGTATAGAATCTAAACTAATCAGAGTAAGTAAGGAAGTATAAGAAAGTTATACTTTCCTTAAGATACAAATTGCAGCGGAATAAAGACAAGTAGTAAAACTACTAGAAACAAGATAATAGTCTTTTAACCCAAAGAGAAGGGTATCCAACAACCTTGGATAAAGGTCCCTTGATTTATACTTTCAAGAAAGTCTGTCTTACCCACACCAGGGTAAGCCCTCGATACGAAGATCGGTGTCTCTGTCTTGCTATCCCCGCAAGCCCTCAACTTCAAGGTAGTTGGCAACCTCTGTCTTTCTCAGCAAGAAAGCCCTCGATCTTTAAGGTAGTCGGCACCTCTGTCTTCCTATCCCCGGAAGCCCTCGAATGTAATCACCAACATTCGGAGTCGCACGAAGCTTTGAGAGTTAATAAGAGACTCTCTCTCTCTAGAAATCACTTTAACAGCATGTAGGCACAAAACTCAGTTGTTTTTCCAATAGCTCCGAGCTCTTTCAAATGAGCTCCTATTTATAGGTAAGGTCGTCTCCTCTCCAACGGTCATATTTTCCTTAAAGTTCGGAGGGACTTGTACACGTGTCACTTAGACAACGGTTAGTTTATAACAAAATGGACGACATCGTTTTATAACAAAGTAAGTGTAATAGAATGTACGACATTGTTTTAAACTCTAACATAAAGGTTCGGAATAGAAACTTTGGAGTGATGGTTCGGAGTGAGTAAATTCAGAGTGTATAAAACAATGATAATCAGATTCTGTTTAATAGGTGAATTCGGAATGAGAATTCGGAATAGGAATTCAGAATAGGAATTCGTCATCAGAAATCGTAATGAGAATTCGCCATCAGAATTCGTAATGAGAATTCATCATCAGAATTCGTAATGAGAATTCATCATCAGAATTCGTAATGAGAAATTCGTCATCAGAATTCGTAATGAGAATTCATCATCAGAATTCGTAATGAGAAATTCGGAATGGGATTTCTTCATTAGAATTCGTAATGAGAATTATTCTTCAGAATTCGTATCCTGAATCTGGAATAGAACTTAGTCAGAATTCATATCCGGAATTCGGAATGAAACTTCCTTATAGTTCTTGTCCAGAATCTGAATACTAAACAGAATGCTTTATATCTAAGTTTTAATGTTTCCGAGAAAATGAATCTGAAACTCATACTTAAAAAATATGAATGAAAATATGATAAGGATAATTTTTCTTATAAAAGCGATTTTCCTTAAGAAAGCCTTTTTCCTTATAAAGGCAATTTTCCTTATAAAAGCGATTTTCCTTAAGAATGCCTTTTTCCTTAAAGATAAGGTGTTTGTGATTTTCAAAACAAGAAGGAATGGAAAAGTCATAAGGAAAACCTTATTGACTCAACATTAATGAATTCACTTACTTTATGAACATACTGAACTTCCAAATCAACATCAAAATTGACTAGCCACATTTATACTTAAATGGACCACTTTAAATTCATGTGATCTCATGGTAGAGGAAGTAGAGGACCAATTGTTGGATGACCAGAGTCGTTCTATTGAAAAGAAGCTATATCAAAAGGAATCATATCTAGAGGTAATCCTTCAAGGTAATTTAGTAAATGAGGTATCAATATTCTTTTTTCCATGTTTCCCTCCCATGAAATATCATCTATGTGGAAAACCCATGAACATCCATCCTCATAGTCCTTATCCCACAAATATATACTATTGATGCATTAAATTTGTTCATATCTATTTTTTCAGTTAATCTTTCCTAGTTAGGGGTTTGAATCTGAGGGTGTATGTGAGTAAATTATATTGATGTAGTTATCAAAAAAATACTAACACGAGTTCCTCTAAAACGTGATGTATTATCCTATTATATTTTTCCATACTTTTTCGATTTTTAAATATATTTTTTTATAACCATTGTATCCTTGAACAAAATTCTCGTTATCATGAATAGAAAAATAGAGGGTTTCCAAATTTTCTGATTCTTGATACAATATATTGGAAAATATAGTGTCACAAAGGAATAATCCATCAGGTGTCTTAACAGTTCCATTTTTTTCAGTGTTTATGAGGTTTTGTAGTTTTTGGCAAGGAAATATTTTATTTCATTCCAAGAATGTTTTAGATATCTCAATTTTAATCCTTTATTGATTTCTATGATTAAGATGTGTTGATATTATTTTGGGTTGGTGTTCAATATACACTCTATGGAGAGTGTGATCTTTGAACTAGCAGAGAAAAATTTATCAATGGAAACTAGGGTTTATCACTATTGAAATTTATTTCTTCCTTCATAGTGTATTGGAACCAAATAGGTTCTTAGTTTAACATATGTGTTGGAACTTTATCTTAATATCTTCCCTATATACTTTTAAGGATTTATCTCAATGAAAGTGATAGTGTTTAAAATTTATTTATTTTATAGAACAAAAACTATTTCTATTAATTCATAATATATACAATTGAATTCATTCAAGGAGACGGATATTCAGTTAGGGAATCTATAAGTAAATGTATTCATTTGTCTAAGCATATCTATATGTGGTGCTCTGGGATCCTACATCTATGTGTAGTTAATCAGATTCCTAACCCATCCATGATTAAGAATCATTACGTTTTTCTATAATATATGTTATATTGGATAAATTAAAAGTAATAAGGCGGGTTTATATTATCTATCTCAGTTATAGATATTTTCATTTATGAAACAGACATGAAAATATTCCAAGTACTTTATATATGAGCTAATATGATCATTTTAGTATATATTATTCTTTTTAAGATGATAAATGGTTTTTTCATACCTATAGAACTGATGAACAATATATTTACCCCGTTTTGGAATTTTTATCGTGGTATCTATAGATAATGAATTAGAACATTTTAAATAATGAGATAATCATGCATGTTATAACTAAATTACCCTAGAAACCTTACAAGAAAATTAATCATAAAAAAATATGTTTAAATATTTTTCTTGGATATGTGAAGTGAATTTACTTTTACATGTAGTGTCTAATGTTATATTCTCAATAAAACCTATATGGGTGGAATAAATGATGTATTGTATGGTTTCTTCAAATGTGTTTAATATCAGAAGATTACTGGAACATATGGGTTATTACTACAACATAGTTATAGATTGTTCAAATTTCATTTCTATGTTGATATATTTGAAAATTAAATGGGATAAATTGGAAGTTTTTTATTAGAGTAAGTAACAAATTCAAGGGATAAAGATTAATTTGAAAGATTCATCGATTATTATTCTTCTACATCAAATAGGTGGAGGGTTGGGTGTATTTCCAACCATACTCCATGAGTATCAGATTATTTTATTACGAATAACCATCCTATTTTAGAACATGGTAAAAGATAATAGCATCCTCAAAAAAAATAACAATTTACTAATGATATAGAATTTAATTTTTTTTTCATGTTTTATAATTTCGGAGGAAGTATTTGTCCAGTGATACTTTTGTGGTATTCCATGAAAATTTAATCCAAAAATATATATTCTTTAGAAGATAATTTTACCTATGAATGTTTAAAAATGGGAAATATCTAATCAAATTTTAATTTATATCTAGTGTGATCCTAGAAAAGAAAACATAGTTAGTCACGAACTTTTTGAAATATTCACCCTCAAAAGATGATGAAGGAAATGGAATAATATAGAATAGTGACTATAGTGGTGTCTCTTATAGATAAAATCTATTTATATGTGATTAATAATTATAGTGGTGTCTAAAAACTCCATTAATATATCATATTATCTATTGAAATGATCATAAAAAACTCTCAGGAATTTGATTTTGAATGTGGAAACCTTTGAGAAAAATTCAGTGGTATAGAGATCCTCAATTTCATGTTCCGTGATTCTCATTCTTACCCATAAATCTATTGTAGACTCACATTCCATTTCTGTATGATGGTGTACAAATATTCAAGGTGAGTTTTACACCTTGGGAAAATAAATATATATTGTGGTATTAATAACTAGTTCAGGTGCGTAGACATAAAGAAGTGAATCACAATGTTTTTTTCTAGATGCCTATCCTATAAATAGCCAAATTTCCAACACCAAAACCTTTTTGTTATTATAAATTTATTAACTCTGCTAGTATAGAAGTTGAATGATTAAAAGATTATTATTTTTATCAATTTTACTTTTTCATAATTTATAAAAGAAGTTTTTTTGGTGATATAGGATAATTTAATCAACATGGTTAACTTTTTCTAATCAAGGGAGATTTTATAGTTCTTCTTATCAGAAAACTGAATCCAAGAGGTATTATTAAACTATACAGAAGACCAATTATCTTTATCTCTGATTTAAATAATGGGTTCAAATATTGTTTTTATAAATTCCTAAAATATATTGTGGGATATAATTTTATTTTCTTTACCACAACCCACTAATAGACCAATAATGGATTTTACATGATCATCCATGTCTTGGAGGATAAGAATCGAGACAGTATCCCTAATTTTTTTAGGTTATGATAGGATCACCGCTTCTTACTATAATTATTATAGTATAGCATATATAATTCACTTATACAAATGGTTTCATTAATGAATCTATATTAGATAACATGTTGTTCACTTCTCCATTAGATAGAGATATATGAATCATCTATGTTTTGGACTAGTATCATCCAATATATGATATAACATATCAAGTTGATTAAAAAAGGATCAAATTTTCTCAATTATGAACAATGCCTGAAGGAAATCATTGATGTTTATTTTTGTATCAAAAAATGGATGACCAAAATATTCTTTAGGATTCCTTAAGATTAGTCCATCACCAAATAAGTAATCAATATAAGAAAACCCCACGGCATTTTAGCTCTTTAAAATTCATATGTAGTGTTTAGGAAGTAAAATATTAGTTAGATTTACCTATAGGTTTTATAATTATGAATTGTGCCTTCCATATTTATTAATTGGGTATTTTCATACCTAAAAATTCATATGTAATCCATTAGGATGATATTGATAAAACATTTAGAGAATATTTGGTGAAAATCATATTGGTATCATTGAATATGTTGATAGGGCAGTGTTGGGTGAAATTATTCCCCTGATTATTTTCAATTGGATGTAAGATTATATTCAGAATGTGACTTTTGTGCTAAAAAAATTAAATATCTTATAAAAACTGTGTTTCATTAAGAGGATAGATAGAGCTTCTTTGGGACAAGAAGTATGATGGTGGGGTGGTTGATTATAACTATTATGGTTGGTAATTGAACTTAATTTCAATATTCTGTCTACTTTTTTAGGTGTTCACTTGAGTTTTAAGTATATTTTAGGTGATCAACAAAGAGTTGGGATGAAAAGGAGAGTCAGGTACATGATGGAATATAAGTTTTACAAGTGGGTTTTTAACCAATGGGTAGCTAGTGACATTATAATGGGTACCTAATATATTTATAAGAAACAAAACTTAGAATGTTTTTTTAACATCGAAATATTAAACCCAAATTTTTTTGTATTAGTAATACTCTTAATTTTTATTAATTTTTACCCTTTTAATGATATATTTCTCCTCTACATGCCTCTCAGACATAATTTCATGAAACCTTGAAATAGGTAGCTCCACTTGGTCATGAGTTTTTTTATTTATCATGTTAAGGTCATGAATCACCCTAATATCATATTTATTTCATTTTCATAGAGTTATTATATATAATCTACCATATTATAATATTAGGGATTTTTGATAGTTTTAGTCACATAATTTTTTTCTAGTTTTTTTTTCTCGAGAGTTTTTCTTGGGTTATATAAAGTTATTAACAAGAATTTATTATTTTATTTAATTTTACATGTTATGAATGGTTCAAAAACTAATACATCATTGGTATTAGGTTGTTTTTAATATTTCATTTGTAACTTAATCTCCTTACATTGGATGCTGATGGAGTATTCTATAATTAAATTGATCAGTGAGCCTCTTTCAACATTTAATATTTCGAAAGGGTATAGATACCAATGATGTGGGGATGAGTGAATATGATCAGATTTTTTTCATTTCAAAATGTTTTCCAAAAATTATTTTTATGTATTCTGATCTTGATTTTGGTTAGTTTTGAATATATTCATGTGATTTCAAATCATGAAACATATATGATTAATTTTTTTAGTTTAAATATAACATATAATATAAATTACACTTTTATTTCATAGAATGGTTTAAATTGTAACAATTTTTTCTATAATGACTACAAGATCACATTCTTAGATTACATTCATTTGTGTTTTGTTTATTATTGATATTTCAAGCCTCCATATCTATTGTATAAATTATGGTTTTCATTTTTAGAAATGATAGTTCGATAATTTTATGGTGAATATCATGTTCATGAATAAAGGTTTCTAGAAAATCCTCAAGTTGATGAATATGGTGTTGGTATGGGATGGGCTTCTAAAGTCTTGAATATGTATACCTCTTTCCCCAATTAAATTATATAAGCATATTCCTTGACTCTAGTATACCCACTCCATTTTTCCATGGGATGATCCTATTCCATAAATCCAGTATATGCTTCCACCTGGATGAGATAAGAATCATGATTACACTATTTCGTACCTAAAATCTATAATAAGGTAATCTTGAAGTGGGTTTTTCTGGTATGGGATCTCCAAGAACATAAGTTTAAATCTATATTTTAATTTGTTAGAAAATATAATTGAACTAAAATTTTGATTGTTATTATCTATTAATTCTATATATATTTTTATGTTTAATATAATTGGGATTATGATAGGTTTATGAGGGTGACTAGTGACTCCTACTGAGTATATTATGCTCACTCCTTACATGAGTCCCTCTTAGGACATGTGCATATCCTTCTGTATGTGACATAGGTAAATGTAAATCACTTGAGGATGGGGTATGGTTCATTCGGAATGAGAGGACTAGGGATACACTTTATGGAATTCTAAGGGGTGTACAAGATAATGAAACATGAATATTCATAATACCTTTATAGAAATATTTCATAGATATAAATTCTATATTTGGCCTTTATGATTCATTTGTCTTGAAACACTTATGTAAACATATCGTTTTCATAATAACTCACACTTTTGATAAAGTTCAAATTTTTTATGTTTGTGTTGTTTGGTAATGCATTTTTTATATCATTTTTTATGCATGTATATTTCTATGATCAATTTTTTTTACACATGGTGTTAGGTTTTCAGGAATTGAACATTCCACCTTTATATATGCTCGTTGTTTGTTTATTTTGGTGTTAGAAAGGGGAAACCAAATCCCACACATACAGTTTTGAACAATTTTCTTTATGCCAACATCCAATGTTTTGGATGTGTTCTTGAGGTATTATAATTACCTGATCTAGGTGTCATTAAAGTACATGTATTGAAAGGATTTTGAATTATTCTTTATAATGTTTTGTTTTCATTATTATTCTATGGATGAATTGGGTTATCCCTCTCATAAAATGGGATATTATTTTATCTATGATACAATAATTCTTTATATATGTTCATGAATTTTTATTCGAATATTTTTATAAGTGCATTTAAAAAATCTAAAAGGTATCTACGTAATAGAGTTATCACTTATTTCCTTGGTTTATTAACTAGAAAAGGAAGCAATGAAATTTAATTTGGTACTCTACATAGGGAAAACATCAATGTTTCTTATACTAGGAACTATGATAATGAAATTTATATGGAATATTGGGTATGACAATTCCCAATTTTATATTTTTTGTAGTTTGACCATCTATTTATTATTCAAAATTTATCTTAAAACAAATAAAATGATTAATACCCTAATCATTTTATATTTTATATTTTTTATATATTACTATATAGGTTTAAACTCAATTTAATTTTGATGAATATGGATTCATGTGAAGATTATAATGGCTCGTTTAAATAGTTCATGATAAAACCCAAACCTATACCATGTTCTCCCCTCACAAAATATCAACATAACACTTCCATTATTGATATAATTGATCATATGATATGAAACATCAATGTGCCAATGGGGTCTTAAGTGTTATTAAAATGATGAAATGAGTGGTAGTGGTATAAATAATTTATCAGACAATATTTTTGTTTTCAATTCTATATAATGTTGTTGTATGAGACAATGTCACCACACTAATACAAAACATTGTAATTAATTATAAAATTGAATATGTGTCAACACTATGTCAATAAAAATAACATGGAAATTATTACAGTTCTATCATCATACTAAGAAGGGAACAAAAATGAAATCTCAATAAAATGAGCATTCAACTATTAATTCATATTATGAATGATTTTAATGAATTTGTTTAATTTTCCGTAGGAAAATTATGTGGTTTTATTTCACAATCAATCAAGTACAGGAGAAGAAAGAACTATATTCCAGGTTAATAGTTATTTCATCATTTAAAAATCCTTAAGATGAAAATAATTGAATCTTTAACTTTTAGGCTTTGTGAATAAGATAATAAGACCATCATTGTTGTCATGTTTATAAATAATGAAGTAAGGGAACATTATTTCCAATATTATACCAATAGCAACAACTTATTATTTCATTGTTCAAATTCCTAATACTTATAAATCATGAAAAAAATAAATTTTTTATTGTGATAGAACAATAATAATTATTCAATCTATATTATTTTAATACAATTTCTTTTTATAATGTGATGAAATTTTATTTCCTTCTACTGGGTATATAATTTGACCTTTTCCATAATAAAAGAAATAAATATACTGGTTATACCTTTCTAAGCTGTTTTTCTTTTTATATTTGATTCTTCCACCAGACTATATGACATAACTGTATTGGATATAACTCTATTTGAATATGATGTTGAAATTGGAGTATTATTACCCAAAAAATGTTAAGATCTAGTGTGATCCATACCTCTTAATGACTAAAGATTATGTGACAAGTAAATTATAAAAATTGTGTGATGTTTTATACAAATGACGTTCTTATCTCTCTTATTTCTTTAAATGTTTAATTTTTTTAATTATGTTATTTCACCCACTTCTTGACCCTTAGACATGGAACTCTATTGGAAAATAATTTTTGGGGGCATTGACCATTATCAGAATAATTAATAAACTAATAATATTATATTTTAATTTAAATTAATATTATTAATAGTACATTTAAAAAATTTAACGAAATTATATATATTAATTAATGTTTTAACATAGTGAAATACTATAATTACTTAAAATTATTTTTTTTATATTTTTATTTAATTAATATAAAATTTGTAATAAATTTGTAAATGAATATTTATAGAGACTAAAATGATATAAAATATAAAATAAAGAAAATTATGAGATAAAATTGTATAATAATTAATTCAATGTGTAATCAAGTAATATTGTGAAAATTGAATTGTAATTATGTATACATGGATATGAAGTAATAATAAAATTTATATGAGTAAACATAACCATGATCATTGGTGGATATGAATAATAAGATGTGCATGTGGGAAGGGAAAATGAACATATCGACACGCATGATATGTATGAATGGATATTTGGATATGTGTTAACTATAGTCCATGTGATATGATTTCCCAAATTTTATTAAAATATATAAAATTTTAGAATATGGTTATGAAATTTAAATAAATAAAAAAATGTTTTGGTGATGGGGGTGGGGGTATGGGATCTGTTTTATTTGGTCAAGGAAATGAGGTATTAATGAATGATTGAGAGGGATACATAAAAATTATTATCAAATACTGATGCTCAAAATTGTGATAAATGTAATATTTTAAAATTTTAATAGAATAAAAAATCATATCATATTAATGAATATATAATTTATAAATTCCATTAAATATAATTAATTTACATTGTGGTTTAAAATTTAAAACAAAATATTAGTTCAACACAAAATTCTTATAGTGATTTATAGGTTAAATTTTTTTACTTTTAATTCAATCCAATAACACTAAATATAAGAATTTCTTTATATATTTACTCAATTTCAAATAATATTCATGATATTCACTCAACTAAGTACAATTAGTATACAATTTTATATTCAATAATTTAGTTTTTATGTTTATCAAAATAATTCACCATCGATCATCGAGTCTTAATGAATAAAATTGTGAAAAAAATTAAAAAAATTAGATTATATGATTAATATTTTATATTATGAATTTAAAATAAATATTTTACATATCACAAACAGAATATAAATTTATTAGAGATAAAGTTATTCAAACCTAAATATGATAATAATTTTATTTATTTTTTTCTATGTTTTTTTAAAATATATGCAGTAGTTGACATCTTCGATAATTGATTATTTTCTTTTATGGGAGATATCATTTATGGAAATTGATTTAATTATATAAAATTCATAGATAATTTCAATAAACAATTATCAATTTAAAAATTCTAAAAACTGTTATAAGATGTAAAATAAATAATGCATGCTTAATTTTACTTTTATTAAGAATTAATTTATATTTAAAAATGTCATTTGAATAGATTTTTTGGAATAATATTTTTTTCTGTTCCTAGTAATTGATTATATTTATATATGAATTTTATTTCTATGAATATACTTTTTTGATATATTTCATATCATTTTATTCATTTGTAATAAATATGTAATGTTTTATTGAATTGTGTAATTGTGAATCTTCTAAGAAATTTTTAATGATATATAAATTTTATGGGTTTTTGGTGTGTGGGAATGTGCGAATTTTGATTTGGAACATGGTTTGTTTCAATACTTTTGATTCAGATTAAAAATCTGGGTATTGTAAGATCCCAAGGATATGTTATTAGTTAAGTAATGAGGCTTGATTGGCAGGTTTTGTGATAGAGTGGTCAAAGGAAAAGGGTTAAGGTGGCCATATTATTGAAATTTTAGTTATTTTAAACCATTATATTGAAAAGGACCCTTGAAAGTGGTGGAATGTGGTTTTGGAGGACCATGAAATATCTTGAAGTGGATATTCCCTTGAGGGGGGATTATACGTATCGATCCCCAACTTTTAGAGTCTAGTTAAACCATATCCAGCAGAGAGACACCATAGTGTAGTCTATAGTGGTAGCCATATACCAAAATGTCAAGGGGATAAAATCTAGAGGGACCCTAGGAGGAAAGGGTTTTGGGATGCCTCTATAAGCGGGTAATGTATTACAACTTTTCATTTCACCACAAACAAAGACCAAGGGAAAAAATTTCATTATAACCCTGGGGGTTTACCAAAAGGTTTCTTTGGATAAGGGGTTTTCACCATCGACCCTATGTCCATGCCTAAGAATTTCTCATTCTCAATTTCTTAGTAGGGGAAGAATTGTAATGTACCAGCTACCCAAATTTTATTTGAATGGAAAATGGTTTACAGGGAGGGACATTCGATTGGATATTCCCAGTCATATTCCCCCCTTAACCCCCCAAAGAGGGAGAGGATTTTAGTATTATTTCTATAATATATCCAATGTATAATATTTGGTTCTTCATTTTACATACTTCATATTTTTTACCACTTATTTTTGGTCCATGTTTTATATTTGATTGATTATTTCCCCAGATCATAGTGAAATCATCACAATACTACGGGGATTAATCAGCATATGTATAGACAAGGAAATATAAGGATAAAAAATGATTTAATTCAGTTTCAATGTGATTATGATAATAGATGTTTTTTATTGAATATGCCTCTTTGGATTAAATGAGATAATTATTTATTATTTTTATTATATATATTTTTAAATAAGCATTTATATCATATAGCGTGAGAAACAATCTCATGATAAAGGGAATGCTTATATAAGGATCAACGAATGTTTTCAAGGGATTGACTCTATTTTGAGGAAATGTGTTTATATTAAAACAATACCATTTTCCTTATTATTTATGATTTATTTTATTAATGTATGTTTCATGGATTAAGGTAGAGAATTTAGGGGAAATTTTTGCCCTAGAGATGAATATGGGTTGAAGTTGTGATTCAAATTCTAGGGGAAAAAAATCTTTAACACAAGTGTTTTGTGATTTCCCAAGGAATAGGTCACTAAGGGGTGAAGCATTATGTTAGGATAAAATGATTACTTGGGTAGGTCTTAGTTTTTTCTATGAGAAGTTGTTATTTTAAATTTTTTTATTATATCTATTTAGGTATGCATGGGAGGCTTATGCATAACAGGATTGATGAGATGATTGTACATCTAATGTTAGGAGGGTAGTTCACTCTTGAGAGTGTATTGGGTATTGGTGAGTGTAGTGAGTGGGAATAGTCCTTTTGGACTAGAGGGGTTATGATGAATATGATATTTGTTCGAGTGATGTGTTATAGGATCTCCCTTAGGAGATGTGATACATGACATGGGTGTTTATCTTGGGGGTGGTTTGGGAGTCAGCATTGGGTCACTAAGGGTATTTGAGTGGGATAATTGTATTGTAGGTGTATTTTGGGACTAAAAGTGATGAATTATTTTGATAAGGTTATACTCATCATTGAGATATGGTTCATAGGATATTATGGGTTGTGGTTTCACTAAGTGGTGGAAAACATGAGATAGTACCGATGAGGTGGTGAGTTGTGTGATGGGTTATTGAACCTATGTGTTGAAACATGTGCTAATGATAGAAAATGGATTCTAAAGTGGGTGATGTGGTTCCAGAGTTGTAGAGTCTAAATGAATGGGAAGTCACTGGATGGTTTAGTATAAATGAGATGGGATCCTAGTTATATGTGAATATTAGGCCTAACTTGAGTGAGATGTTTTTGATTGTGAAAAGTTAGCTTCACCATGGGTAAGAATGTTATTCCATAAAACATTACATGAGTGAGAAAGAAATGGTTATCACTTTAGTGCCTCATATATTTACCAGATATATATTTTTAATATTTATTGGAATATTTTTTAAGACATGTGTTGAGTTGGAATGGGATTGTGGGGTCCTAGTAGCCTCAGTAAGTTGATATTAAAAATATTACAATTATTTTACCTTGAATGTGTATTTTATTTGGAAACATGTGATAACTCCCATGAAGTGTCTTGAATTGGAATTCTGAGACCTTGATTGATTTTAAATTATGACGTTTTCCCTAGGCACAATAAAAAATTTGTTAGTGTTGAGTGTTTGGTCAGAGATGAGTTGGAGGCGGGGTGATAAAAGGAGGATAATTCATTTAAAAAAATTAAATAAATTAAATCCATCCCACTTCCCCATTTTATTTTTAATTATAGAGGAAAGTTAAAAACCTCCAATCCCCCTATGTAGTGATGGAAAAACTATGTCCTATTTGAGAAGCCAAGGTGTCGTTGATCCCCATTTTTTACATTGATCATCCTCAGATAAGAGAGAACCATGATTCGGGCATCATAATTGACCTGAATCTATGAAATTTTCCTATTAGATAGGTGGATTTTAATTTTATGTCTTAATCCTAGAATAATTCATTTTCTATGCTTTCTATAGAACTATTAAAAATTCTAGATATCCCTTCTGGTAATATCTACAGGTTTCAAGGAAAACTGGGATGATTGGGGTAGTTCATAGAGAAATTACCATTAGAATTCCAAATATTGCGTCATGTAGTGTTGGTTCACAAGACTTATTTTCTTCCCTTTTTGAGGATAAATATGAATTTGGGTTACATCACTCCATGTAATAGGGTTACACATTGTGTAGTGACCCCAGGTCATGTGGTCGAGATGATATGGCCAGGAAACACTGTTAAGGGGAAATTTTTGGCAAAAACTACATGACCAGGGATAGGACATGGGGTGTTGAAAATAGGAATAGGTAGATTCATCACTAAGGGAGACCGTTTAGCGAGGACAGTTTGTGTACCTAGGGTACACACCATTTGTGTGACACAATCGGTCCAACTTTGTGAAGAAAGACATGATAAAGTGTTGGAACGAGGCAAGAAATTCCATTTACAACCTATAAATTCCATGTAATGCTACATGGAAATCTATGATGGTTAGTATAGGACACAAATGAGTGTTCATGTGGGGACACGCACCATGTGGACCCCCTCACATGACATCTAGACCATTTGGAATGGTTTTCCTCCGTTCATATTGTAATGTCCCAGTTCTGGGTGCCACCCAGAGATGCCTCGTACCCGGTTGGTCACATGGACTCCAACACATTTACCCAAATTCTAGAGGCTATAGAAAATAAGCAAGGGACTTTGGTGTGATATTGGGGATACTATTCCTTCATTGGAAGAGTTATTCAGTGGAAAGAAACAGACAACAATATCAGAAGCAGTAGTAACATGAAATAAGTAAACAATTGAAGACTGGAATTAATAACCAACCTTAGCACATATATATAAATGATGCTTGATACATATGTCTAAAAAATAATCCAAACAAGTCAAAATGAAGGAATATAGTACCAAACCAATGTACAGGGAAAACTAATAAACTCTAGTAGAAACCCAAGACTTGGCTTGGTCCAATTCATTCTAGATTCACATTAATCATGTTCATGAAGTAGAATGGTGCTTTACCTTATCAATACCTGCAACAATATAATCTATTTGGGCCCAAAAGCATGATGAAAACAGGGTGTGAGATGAATCCCAGTAGGAAACCACCCAAATATTCGTGCCTAACAGTAAGTGAATATATATAGTAGGCAATAAGAAAAATGAAGTAGTAATCAAGGAAGTACTCAAAAGTAAACAACTCTACAGTTCCAATTGCATTCATTTTCATATATCAAGTAAGAATATATTCAAAAACAAGTAACTCATTAGGATGTAATCACAAACTAACCCCTCTGGTTCAACCAAACAATCTCAAGTAACCCTCTCGGTATGTTCTCACAACCTAACCCCTATGGTTTCACTTATACAAGGTTATAACTACCTCAATGGTAGTTAAAATAGTCTAAACCCTATGGTCTCAGGCAAACAAAGACTATCTAAGGAAGAAATCACCATCAATTACCCATGCAGTATTTTATCGGTAAACTATAGACACTCTAGGTAAGCACTCAACATCCAATTCCCCCATGTGGTCTCGCAATGTCGATCTACAGACACTCTGATGGAGCACTCACATCCATCCCCCCTATGGTGTTGCAACATAAAAGTGAATAGGCACTCTAGAGAAGCCCTCAATGTCTAATAACCCTATGGTCTACTACACTAGGTTCCCATACCCCTGTGTTAGTTAATCATGCAAAACGATGTTCAATAGCCAATGTAAACCTTAAGAACTACTTGGTTGACAACTTTAAGAACTACTTAGCTAAACAGCTACAAAAATATAACATCATCAAATAATATCACTCCATCCTCACAATAATAGGAATGAGAAACAAGAAGCCTAACAGAAAAAACTAGGCCCAACAGCCAATATCAGTCCCAACATGGGAAAGGACATCCATAGAATGGAGAATAACCTTATTCACATTCAAAAACATATAATCTGGCCCAAAAGTCATAGTAGACATTAACGAGTCAAAAATCCATAAACATGAAATACCCCATTCTAGGGTATTGGCAGCTTTTTCATATAATATTCAAATACTAACTATGGAAAGCCACAAACCACCTACCTCAACATTGTACGATCTATATAGTTCAACATCGACCCTTGATTCGACCTAGAACATGGTAGATCTAAAAACATCTAAAATGTTCAACCAAGAATATATCACGACAGAAGTGAAATCAAGATATGAGACTCTAGGGGAACAAATATATCACATATGTGATTCCAACACATTAATTGGAGTTCAATTAGGAGAATGGATGACAGGTCAGAGGCCAAGAGATGTTTCATCAGTATCTGTAGCTCTTGGAGGAGTCTAAACTAGAAGAATAGGTTTCTTCCAATTAGGTACGACCCTGGCTGACATGAAAATTAAAAATAAAAGTACATGTTGTGTCTTTAAAAATTACAAGACATGTATATTCCTTTAACGATCCCCTCTTTAGGAAGTCTCTATTTCACCCCACATGGATATGTACTCAGCCGTTACAAGACCAATACACGGTCACTCGTGACAACCAGTAATAAGGTGTGTAATCTAATCTACATGGTGTGTACACATTAAATTTCTAGATTCTCATGTTTCCTCAAAAACACCATAAATGGAAACTCATAACTAAGATGATGGTCCAGGTTCTAACAAACATCCCCCCTTAAAGAAATTTGTCCCTAAATTTCCTTAAAAAAGTGGGGTAGAAGAATAATACTTGAACATCTTTGGCCACTGCGATCATACATCGGCCTCCCCCTCCTATGTCTCGTCCTTTACTTTACCATGAAGCCATAACACTAGTACCAGAGGAAAATACCTAACATGGATAACCTTTTCACTATGATCAATAATCTGGATAAGATGCTCTCGAATGATGAGTCTACCTCTAACTCAACCTCCTTGGGTTTAAAAACATGAGGCGAGTCTGAGAAGTAATGTTATAGTTGAGAAACGTGGAAGTCATCATGCATATCTTGGTACCTATAAGGTAACTACAATCGATAGGAAACCAGTCCCTCCCTTTCTCAAACCACAAATAGCCTGACGTACATTTGTGAAACCTTACCCTATCTCCTAGTCCTCTTATGTCCCATCCTCGGTGCAGCACATAGAAAAACCTGATCTTTGACCTCAAACTCTAGAAGTCATCTCTGTCGATCAGTATAAGACTTCGGCCATGACTATGCAGTATCCATCCTCTTCCGAATCAGCTTTATATACTATGTGGTCTCATGGACAAGACGAGGTCCCAAAATAGCTGCCTCTTTTACTTCCATCCAACATAAGGGTGATTGGCATGGGCTACCGTACAAATCCTCATAAGGTGGAATCTGAATAGTTGCTTGAAAATTATTATTCTGGGAAAAATCCACAACAGGTATGTGCCTATCCCAAGAACCAGAAAAATTTAGGACACATTCTTCAAGCATGTCCTCTAACACCTGAATTGGACGCTCAGATTGGCCATCTGTTTGGGGATGGTAAGATGTACTCAGAAGTACCTATGTACCCAAAGACCTATGTAATCCTTGCTAGACCTATTAAGTAAAGCATGAATACCTATCTGAAATAATGGATTGTGGAACCCCATGTAAATTTAAAATCTCTCAGATGTACAGCCTTCCCAGCTCATCAAAAATAAAGGTCTCCTTGATCGGAAATAAGTGAGAATCCTTTGTGAGTCAGTCAATGAAAACCCAAACTACATCGTTCCCCTGAGGAGACATCGATAAACCTGTCACGATTTCCATCATGACATCATTCCACTTCCACTCAAGAATGGGTAACTGTTTAAAAAGCCTTGGTGGTCATTGATGCTCCATCATCACCTGATTATAGGTGGAAACCTCATGATATACCCATCAATATCTCTCTTTATACCTGGCCACCAATTCCGACAGTGCAGATCTCGATACATCTTGATGACACCAGGATGAAATGCCTTTACTAAGGAATGAAAGTCCTACATCAAATCCTCACGTATATCTATAGGCATCCACATGCGCTCATGAAAATGGAATATCTCATCCTCACCTACAGTCAATCAAGTATTAGGGTCCTTTCTTAAAACACCCTCCAATAGGATTAGGCATTCAGAATCTGATAGCCGCCTCATTCAAAATAAATCATTTAGAGTAGAGAAAATGACTATAGAAGAAAGAAACATCTTCCCATGTCTTTCATGAACCTCCAAATTCATCTTAGAGAATAGATCCATAAGCTTCCACTCACTACTGGCTTCCTGAAAATCCTGTTTTTGAGTCCTCCTGATCAACATATAAGCCACAACATTGCCTTTCTCATGCGTATAGGCAAGATCAATGTCAAAATACTGAAGGTTATCAACCCACATTCACTATCTCAGATTCATATCCCATTGGATAGCGATATACAATAGAATTTTTGGACATTTAAAACCACACAATTCGCTCCCAATATATAATGTCTCAAAAAACATAATGAATGAACAAATGCAGCCAAATCGATATCATACGTTGGGTAATTTCTTTCCTGAGGCCTCAATTATCGTGACCGGTACACAACGACTCCATCCCCCGACATAATCACAGCTCCAGGCCTGATACCTTATGCATCACAATTTATAGAAAACTCTTTCTCGGCCCTGGAAATACTAGTATCGGTGCTAAAGTCAACCTACCTTTCATGTTCTAAAAGGACGACTCACAATAATCTGACCAGAAGTACTTTTTACCCATCTTAGTCAGGCCTTTAAATGGAACTTCTATGTGTGAGAAGTCCTATATGAAACATCTTTAGTAACCATCTAGCCCTAGAAAACATCGTACTTCAAATACGTTCTTCGGCTTCTCCCAAGAAACCACTGCTCTCACATTCTCTGGGTCTATTGAAACTCATGTCTTTGAGATAACATGACCCATGAAGTGAATCTGGTCCATCCAAAAGTGTCATTTTTAATGCTTATCATAAAACTGATTCTCTCCTAGTTAACTCAAAAATGATCTCAAGATGTGTGGTATGGTTGTGTCGTGTGTAAGAGTACACCATGATATCATCCAAGAAGACTACCATAAAAGAATCCAATTATGGATGGAACACCCAGTTCATTAGTGCCATGAGGACTCCAGGTGAATTCATGAGATCGAACCACATAACCACATACTCGTATAGACCATACCTACTCCGAATGGTTGTAACAGGTATATCAGATGGTCTAATGCACAACTGATTATAACTAGATATCATTTCAAGCTTCAAGAACACCCAGACTAAACAAAGTTGATCAAAGAGATCATCAATCTTCAGAAAGGGATATCAGTTCTTGAACATCAACTGGTTCAACTTCTGATAGTAAACACAAATTCAGAGGGTATCTTCTGACTTTTGTGTAAACAGAAATATTGAAACCCTAGGAGATGTACTGGGTCGGATGAAACCCTTTTCCTGTAAATCCCCCAAATGCTTCTCGAGATCACGTAACTCTGGAGTATCCATCCTATAAGGTAGAATGGACACCAGTGCCACTCCTGGAAAAAGATCAAGAGAAAAGTATTCCTCTCGCTCTAGAGAAAAACCTGAAAAGTCCTCTAGAAAGATATCCCTAAAAAGATCGACCACTCTAGGAAAGTCTAAATTTGAAGTCCCTTAGTCATCTAGATATATGCTAGAAATCAGGCTATAACTCCTCACTACCCATAATTCTTGGGTCCCGCTCATCTCACCTGAACATTCCATTCGCCCATATGATGAACGGATCTGCCCTCTAGTGTGTGAAACTCACTCTACGATGATAGAAATCCATAACATCATGGAGGATAAGTAACCAGTCCATCCAGAGAATGACATCATAGCCTGTCATCTCTAGGACATAGTGGTCCCAAAATAAGTGGCACCCACCAACCTCAAGAGGGAACTCCTTGCACTTACGTACACTATCAGTTCTTACTCCCAACAGAGTGTCTAGCGTCAAGACATTAGAAAAATTATAGACTCAGGGCCAAATGATCTCTAAAAAAGTAATAGATATGAAACTATGGGAATCCCTTTTATTGAAAAGTGCAGAAGATAAGATTGCGACAACTAGAATCATACCTAAAACTGTATAGGGTCTAAGATCCTACTCCTACTAGGTCTGATCCACCGCAAAAGTCTAGCCAACACTGCGGCCCTATGAAACTACCTAACCACCCTGAGATGATCCACCCTACTATCACTATAATCCTAGAGACTGGATACCATGGCCACAACCTCCTCCTTGGCCTGAACAGCTGGAAGAACTCCAGCTCCCTGTTTGATGAGAAACTGGGGGTCCTGCTCCTATATAAGAAGTCGAAATACAACCTCTAACACCATCTTCTGGTGAGAAAAAATGAAAGAAACGCTAAAGATGACCCATCTTTCCGCAAGATCTGCTCACAATTGGGTCACTTGGGCATTGTAGCCTTGTATTCTTGCTCTTCCCACACTGGTAGCACACCACCTGGATACTAGAAGAAGAATCATGATTCTTTATATCTCCATGTGTAGACTCTCTACAGTGCTTCCTGCTGAAAATATGAGGGGTACCAACTCTAGATTCCCAGCCTCCCTGGATCACAGCTCTAGAATCCCTTAAAATGTGCTCTGTGATCAGTTCCGGGCTGACCATATAGGTGATGGAAGTCAAAATGAAGATGTTCAGCAGAGATCAGATGTCATTCCTGAGACCATCCTCAAAAGTACTCTCCAGGAATAACTCATGTCCCTTAGAATTGGTGTGAATCACTCCAGCTATGTGAAGGGAGAATAATAATCCATAACTGAAAGAGTACCCTTCTCCATACTCAAGAACTCTCAGGTTTGATCATCTCTCAAAGTATTTGGGTAGAATTAATAGTATAAATAACACTTGAACTCATCCAAAACCATATCCAACTAGAATCCCGCCATTGAGATCACATCCCACCATCTCTTGGTGGAATCCCATAGCATGTACGTAGGGAGCTTCACCCTCCTATCTCGAGGCATCTCCAGATGCTCGATTATCGAAAGAATGTCTTCTAACCATGACTCATTGGACCAAGGTTCTCTATCCCTTGAGAAATTTGGAGGATGCTGCTGCTAAAAGACCCGCTTCAAATCTTCCACAAACGGGGTAGGAGGCAGTGCTCCCAGGATGTTTTTCATAATCATATTAATTCATTCACGGAACTGTGAATAAAAACATGTATCTAGATTGAAGTTTGGTTCCATGACCAACATGATGGTAGGATCTACTAGTAGTCCTTGATCTACCATGTTCGGTGACTGATCACTGAACTATATCTGGTATACAAGCAGAGGATGTCGCGGTGGAATGATTCTGTATGGTCAAGTGCACACCGTAGCTCATGATTATCAAGGATTGAAAAATATAAGTGCAAGAAAAGAAATGATAATAGAATCATTCATGATTTCTAAAATGTGGATACATGGCAGGTTTAACGCCTACACGGTGTGTTCCCTTAAGCCTTCACATGGGTGTGTACTCCTGCCAACCCTGGTCGTGTAACACTCCATACACATGGCATGTTCTCCTAAGACAAGGTGTGTACTTGAATTTTTTTCTGCTTCTCGAGTTCTACAAATTGACTAACCCACATGTTTCTACAAGAACTAGACTACATGCCGTGTCCGTGCCCGAAACAGTTTGTACTTGAAGGATTTCTCTGACCTGTGTTGTTAGTCGCATGGCCGATTACATTGATAACTCTATATGGCGTGTTTATAATAGACACAACGTGTACTAACTACCAATAATCCATGCATTTTGTTGGTCACATGGCTATACACATGGTCTATACATATGGTGTGTATGTCTGGTACATAGTGTGTTCCACCAAGTATTTCACAACCTTGTGTCTCTTCCCAAATAGGCAGTGACATGGTTAGAGACTACACAACCTGTACATACAGTACACGAAATGTACATGTGAAAACGAGTTACTTCCCGAACAGAAGGACACATAGTGTGTATTCAACAATACAAACTGTGTATTCTGTTTTTTCAGACAGTAATCCTTAGAAACTACTTCAGAACCCCAAAAAACACTAAAATGAACATTAAAGAGTCAAATTCTAATTCATGAGGGCCCATACTCCCAGTGAATCAATGTTTTGCATCTTATAAATGTCATATACAAGAAAAATAGTGCAATTATCCACCAAATTATGATCCAAGAGGCCCCATAACACCTTGAGAAGCATGGTTTGGCATTCATTTAAATGAAACCATACACAATACAATACCCTATAAAATAGTGGATATTCTATAAAGGTATATATGAAAACAACAAGAATATTTAGCACAACATCTATTATAACATCATGAAATCATTAATGCACCCTAAATTGCATGGAAAGATTACATGACATGTGATCTCTATCAAGTGACTATATGATGCCTGAGATGGAATTACTCATCTCATTGGGTTGCAACAGAAATAGAACCTTAATAACATCAATAATAATAGAAAAAACATGTGAATCACCCAATGGTGAAATAAAATCAACTGTAATAATTGAAAAACATGGGAAATCACAATATACAAGGTAAATTGGATTTTCACAGTACACATGTTAGCTACTCCTAGGCATAAATTATTTCAAAGTACCTATTACTTCATATCCCGGGATATAAGATCCAAATAGTAAGTCAATAAGAAAGCATTTCCTTATATACAAATTTTTAATGTCTTAGTTCCACTTTTTTCCCAGAGGTGCCCCGTACTCGATTGGTGACATGGCCTCAAGCACATTTACACAAATTCTAGATGATTTCGACTTGTAGTAAGGATCTTGGGAGTAATAATGGGGAATATATTCCGTCATTGGTAGAGTGATGATGTGGAAATAAATAGATAACAATAGCGTAAGCAGTAATAACATGCATAAGTAAACAACAGAAGACAAGAAGTAATAACCAACTTGAACACATAAATATAAATGATGGATGATACATATTCCTATGAAATAATCCAAAAAACCACAATGCTTGAATATAGTATGAATCAAAAGTAAAAAAAGAAAAAATAAACTCCAATAGAATTATAAGCCTCAGTTTGGTATCATTCTCTCCATATCAACAACAATCAAGTACCTGTAGTAGAAGGGCGCTTTCCATTATCTATACCTTCTGCAACATAATTTGTTTCAGCCCAAAAGCATGACCCAAATAGGGTGTGAGACCAATCCTAGTAGGAAACCAGCTAAAGATCTATTCCTAACAGTCAGTGAATATATATGATAGGAAATGAGAAAAATAAAGTAGAAAACAAGGAAGTACTCAAAAGTAAACAATCATAAACATCCAATTGAACTAATTTTTATATATCAAGTAAGAATCTAATAAAGAACAATTTACCCACCGGGATTTACTCAAATCCTAAACCCTCTGGTTTAAACAAACAATCTCAAGTAATCCTCTAGGTACGTTCTCCCAGCCTAACCCCTCTGGTTCAACTTATAAAAGGTTATAACTATTTCCAAGGTAGTTCACATGGTCTAACCCCTATGGTATCATGAAAACAAAGACACTATAAGGAATAACTCACCATCAATTCCCCATGTGGTCTTTTATCGGTAAACTACAGACACTCTAGGGAATCACTCAACATCCAATTCCCCCTATAGTCTCACAATGTGGATCTACAGACACTCTAAGGGAGAACTAATGTCCATCCCCCTATGTTCATGCAACGTAAAAGTAAAAAAGACACTCTAGGGAAGCCCCCATCCTTCATTCCCCCTATACTCTACTACACCAGGTTCCCACAGCCCTGTCTATGTCAATCGTGCAAAATGATGTTCTAAAGCCAAATTAAACCATAAGAACTAGTTGTAAAATAGCTTTAAGAACTACTTGGCTAAATAGATACAATCATATAATGACATCATATAATATCACTCCATCTTAACAACACTAGGCATGGGAAACAAGCTACCTAACATGCAAACCTAGGCACAACAGCCTATATCAGTTCAAACATGGGCAAGGACATCCATAACAAGGTAATTAAAACTATTCACTTTCAACAACCTTTACTCAAGAACACAAGGCATACAGACATTATAAAATCTAAAATCCCTAAACACACAATATGTCATTCCATGGTACTGGGAAATGTTGCATATAATATACAAATACTAACAACAGAAAGGCACAAAGTACCTACCTTGACGTTGTACGATCTAAATAGTCTGTCATTGAACCTTTATTCGACCATGGATGTAGTATATATAAAAAATATATAAAATATTCAACCAAGAATATCTCACGAGAAAGGAGAAATCAAGAGACGAGGCACTAGAGGAATAATCAACTAACCAATGCAATTCCAATGTAACCAATGGAGTTTGATTCCTAGAATGGACAGCGACTCAGAGGCCTAAAAATGTTTTTTCGGTATTTGTCACTCCTGAATGTGACAGACCTAAAAGAAGAGGTTTTTGTCGATTATATGCGACCCCTTCCTGACATAACAATTAAATAGAAAATTACATGGAATGTATTTTAAAATTACACAGCATGTATATGCCTTTATCATGCCCTGCTTTAGTTAGTCTCCACGTCACCCCACACAACCATGTACTCTTCTATTACACGGATAGTACGTGCTCACCCGCGTCAACCAGTTACACGTCATGTACTACAAATTACATGATGTGTACTCCTTAAATTTCCATATTCTTTTGTTTTTCTCAAAAACACCTGAAAACAAGGTCTAGGTTTTTAAAAATAACCCCTTCTTCAGAGCATGGATTTAGGATTTAGAGTAGCCTATCCTAAACATTTTTCCATGGAGAAAATAATAATATAATTCATGGTGGATTTAGTGGAATTATGTCTCATGATTCAATCAAGATCCTATAATAATGGTTCTAGACCTCATTAAGTAATCAGGGTGGATCACTCAACGGATGTCAGAGTTGGTACCCTTTACTATCATCTCTATATGTTGTTCATGTAGACTATTTAGTCTATATAGATGTACTATTATGTTGTTTTAGGATGCAGGTACCTTACCCATAGTAGTGTTCTGGGGTGAATTATGATGAGTTTGGTGCTCTGTTCAGCATCTCTTGACTGATGATGGAGATCGGTGTGGGTCCTTGAGGGTGACACTGGCACCAGTACTCCCTTAGAGTCTCAAGGTGTAGGCTTCCCATACCTCACTGTTTTGGTAGATATATAACTCCACAGAATATTGGTTCATGTCATATACCCACAAAATAATTTTCCTAGGGTAAGTACTCCCATATGGGAGTAGGAAGAGGGTCCCTAGAATCATTTGTGTTGTTGGAGAAATATATACCATGTTTTATTAGGGTGTGGGACCTCTATACATAATGGATAGGTAGAGTAAATACTCCCCTATCATACAAATGAGAGATCCTATATCCCTGGTTTCGTTACTCCCCTATCATACTCGGGATCGATCCTCCCACGTGTGTTTTATAGATAGAGTGGGTACTCCCATATCATACCAGGGTGCAGATCCTCTATGATTAGAATCAAAACTCTAATATAGTTTCAACATGTAGGTACCCTTTATGACATGTTCTAGAAGATTTGGTACTCCCCTGTCATATCATGGTGTGGGTCCTCTAGATTGGAGTTTGTAATCCCTTATTGTTTCAGGGTGAGGGAGCCTCATAGTGTTCTTATTGGAATATTTGGTACTCCCTGGTCATACTAGGATGTGATTCCTCTATCTATGGAGTTGTGATCACCTATATTCAAGTAGCAGTGGGGAGAAGGTTTTTCTCATGAATCGGATATCCCTCAACTATGGAGAAATTATGAGGAGTGGGCTCATCCTCTTATTGTGCATGGTCCCCAGGTAGGAGTTAGTAATCCCTCAATATAGTGAGGTGAGGTCCTCTCCCTAAATGGTTTTAATTCATTACCAAGTTTTTTTTTGAGCTAGTAATCCCTCAGCTATAATAAAATGGTGAAGTGAAAGACCCCCATACCTATTCATTAGAGTTCTTTCCCGAGGCACAGGGTCTAGAGCGGTGCTCCATCAACTGTGTTTAGTGGTGAGGGGTTGGCATCTCCACATAGGTCTTCATGAGATTTCATAGGGTTTAAGGTAGAGATTATATGACATATAATGTTGGGAAGTAGAGTTATAACTAGTGTCATTCCCTATAGAGTGTGTTCTCTCAAATTGGCTATCAGGGATGAAAGAGTTGTTTCCAAGGAATAGTACCTCTCAAAGGATTTCCATAAATAATAGAAGGGTCAATGGAGTGTGTTCAACTAGACGCATGTAACCTTTAGATCCCTGAGTTGAATAATGTAGCTGGATTAGAGGTCATAACCTCATGAGACATCGATTCTGAGAAGAGTATATATTGGTATTTCAGGTATTACATGTTCTGATTTCACTTTTCTTAGTTGACACATGATGTGGTATGAGCTAACAAGTCATGTATATCCGAGGATGTCTGAGATAGAGTTTTTCTCTTGTTTGGGTTTCATCTGGCTTAGTCAAGTGGATTGTTGCCTTTCAATTTCTCCCTTTTATTTTGGGGGTTTTGGGGAGCCTATTGGGTTTTGTTATAAGCATACCTGTATTGGATTTTCTCATATATTTTATGTATTGTACATACTACATGACTTTCTATGGAGCCCTAAACAGATCTATAAAAGGATGAGCTTTATGGGGTAGGATGATTGATGTGTTTACTAGAGCTTTTCCAAGGTCCTTCCCAATAGTTTCATTTGACAGTGATCCCCACCTTATGAGAATGTTGGATGCTTTTATATTTTTCGTGTGATATTATTTTTTCCTTATTATTTTTTCAGTGTTACAACTGTACTTTGGTTGTGGGATATATGTGTACCTGAATTTATTTTAATTTTTTTTCTTTTTACTATTGCATTTATATTTTTTTCAGTATACACATTTGGGTACCATTGGATAAGGCTTACCAATTGTGTGATATACCTATCCAATGTTAATTTACAACCTGTATGAAATTGTAGGTAGGCTTAGGGTATTCATGGATCAGGCCCTGGAGGGTCGGGTAATGATATAGTGGTATCAAAGGTGTTTCACTCTTGGGTCATTGTAGAGACAGACCCATGGTGAAGATTCGTATGGGGTATTGGGTTACAATGTTAATGGGTCTCAAGTTTGGTTATCAGTGTTGGGATTCTATTGTTGTTTTGAAAGTGGATGTATCCAATTAACATGACATTGATAACATGTTTGTCATATTGGTATATTAGGGCATTGGTCATAGGGATATGTTGGTACATGCATCATATGATACATGGTTCTAGATTTTCCTGTTCATCTTGAGTTAGCTCCCAAAATATACTCTCTTTCATGGGTACATCTTGATTCTATTTTTGGATTCCTCCATGATGATATCCAAATAGGATTCAACTGGTTGATTGTGGTGCTTCTCCACTGAGTGTTGAGTCTTCATTGTTGTGTACTAGTCATGAGGATATAACTTCGGGTGGTCTTCTAGTTGAGAAACCTCCGGTTGATTAGAAGGTTATTCTAGAAATGTAGGATGATGATGATTACAGGTTTATTATGTTTCACGAGTTCCAATAGAATCGATCTCTAAGGTATTGGGGAGATATAAAACTCTAGGTATCTGGTGACTAAACTATGGTAGTCATATTTGTTTTTTTCCCTTGTGATAAATCCTCCCAATCTGATGGTGGCCCTAGAGGCAAGCCTTTTTCATGCTTCATCCAAGATATGGTAATGTTTGGTGACATAGACTAATGAGGAAGCAATTCTCACTTAGGATGAATTTGGTAGACTCTTTAGAAAATACTTCTATACAATCATATTGTGATTAGTGCATATTCAAATTCATCTCTACCGTTGTCACGATTGTATTTCTCTATAAGAGTACATAGGTAGTTTCAAAAACCTATCAAAATAATCTGTGGATATAGTTTGACACCGATTATTTAGAGCATAGAACATTGAGAAACTTATTTTTAGACAAATCCAAGCAGGTGTGGTCCCCATGTTCCTTCCCTCATATACAGGGTAATGGAGCAAGCTCTGATTGTGGTGAGATTCATGAATGAGGGTCAAGTAGATGTAGATGGAAGTGGTGTTGATGAGGTTGCGACATATGTAGTGACCGGAAATGGTATATGATAGGATCACAATGATTGACTTATAACCATTAGAAGTCTCAAGATTGTGGGTTTGTAGTGAAGGATCCACACATGGGATCTAGTCAACCATATCAGAGGCAGTCTTATGCTTTCAATTAATGAGGATATATTTATAATGATTTCTATACCCACCGTGTTGCCAAGAGAGGTCCATTCGATGGACCACCATGGAAAAATCATCATTTGATGCACAATGTTTGAAGTGATGATGAACACGGTAGAGTAGAGGGGATAATAGCAAGAGGTTGTAGATGGTTTGAGGTGTTCCCACCACCACCCCTAGGTGCTCTACAATAGGCTAAGTGAGAAGGAGGATGGGGGAGAGGACAACTGTAGGCCACAAATTTCAATGAAATGGAGGATAAAAAGATGAGTATAGGTATTATATGTGTCCTTTCAAATTTCTACAGTAGTATTGATAACACTATTGTAGGATACTCTTTCCATGCCGATTTTATTCATGGTCTGTATGTGGTGATGTGGGGTGTAAGTAGAAACCTGAATTGGTGTTTTCTAATGCAATGTTGGATAAACGAGGATGTGGTATGATTCCCCCATCAAGATATGTTATTTTTATGTGATTAAGACCAAGAGGGTGAGTCAGTTCCATTTTAGGAAGACTGTTTTGAGGTGTGGTGGATAAGTCCCTTTGAAGTGTGTGCTTTGGGTAGGGTTTTGAGTTGGAGGTTTTCATTGAGGGCCTAGTAAGACCCATTTTTTACTCATGGGAAGACATGTGTTGTTTTTTTATCTCTCATGTTTGGTATAAAATTTTTACACATGTATCTTGAGGATGACATGGTGTGGTTTAACGTGGCTTCAAACTCACAAGAATTAGGGATGCCTCCCCCACTAAGATAAGTTCTTGATACGTGATAAAAAACTATGCTGGAGACTTAGAGCTTCCCAAATCAGACAATATTTTGCAGTTACAGATGAGTACATTTTCTTGTTTGTGTGTTATAGGGGTGTTGTGCTACTATAACCTTTGGAGATCTTTTGGTGTTATCTTTTGTTTTCCACCTATCATATCTTAGGCGACATGTTCTTGTTGTTGAAAAATTTTGACCTAGTTTGTGCTGGACTTCGTTTTTGGTTTTTCTTTTGTGGTTCCCCTATGTTCATGTTTGTGAGTAACATGGAAACCCTTGTTATGTGTGTTGGTGTGGGTTTCCTAGTTGAGAGCTCTATTTCATCATTTATCCAAATTATTTTTCATTTCAAGGATAAAATCTTAATAATGGGGAGGATTAGTGACTTGGGTTTTGACATATAAGACATTGGATTTTATTAGGAATATTTCTGAACCTTGGTTCTAAGTTATCATAGAATTCTAGGGCCTTGAGTTCCTCAATGTGATGATATTATAAATATTAAATATATTTTATCATCTAGGTGTAGTTTCTTTAGAAACATGGGATAAATCCCATGTGGATTCTCGAATTAGAAATCTTAGCTCGAGGTTGAGTTCCAAAAGAGGTGTTTAGCTTCGGTATGAAATAAAATTTGTCAGCATCGAGTGTTTGGTCATATGTGAGTATTTATAGGACATTAATTCATTTATTAAAATTAAAAAAATTAAAAAACATCCCTTCTAAATTTTGGGGCTCATGATATAGAAGAGAAACACCCCACCCACCTTTGGATCACCAAATGAACTGAGGCCTTGTTGATGTTAAGAGGTGTCTTTGATCCTTTTTTTGTGATTCCAATCATCATTATATTGAGGGTAATCACAATACCTACATCATTTTGTACCCAAATCATTATCATTTCTCAATGAGGTTGGGGTATTTTTATTTTATTTTGTGATCCCCTTTTATGGCATAGTTTATAGCTATCATGATCCCTATTTAAACTACTAGGGATCCCTTCAGGGTTGATCTAAAGGTTCAGGGAAAAAATAGGTCGATTCAAGTGTCTTGAAAGGAAATTACAACCAGAATTCTTGATCAAATGGCATGATGTGTAGGGTCACACACAGTTTAGTGACCCTAAGTCATGTGGTTGCGTAGATATTTCAATAAATCTATGTCTAGGGGACATGGATATGTTATATTATATATCCAGGGACATGAAACATGTGTGGAAAAGTGAACTGGTATAGGCACGACCATGGGGGCCATTTATCTAGGACATGCTATGTACCTAGGTTACACGCTCTGTGTGTGACACATCTAACTGATCTGTGTGAGGAAAGAGATTTCCGAGTTATTGGGATAAGAAATAAACATAGTATGAATCTTGTAAAAATTGTGTACACCTACATGGGTAGCCATGACCCGACATAAAGGACTCCCCTACTATTAATTTGGGGGAAAATGCCATATGGAACTGAATTTCACGCTATGCAGTCCTTTTTTGGAGGGTGTTTCACCTTTCATAACTCCCTCTCTAGGGATCTAATTTAGGATTTTGAGTATCTTATCATAATTGTTTTTTCACATAGATCATAATGGAATCCTCCATGTTTTCATTGGATAAATGAAATGATGTGATTCAATAATAGTAGTGCTAAACTCTGGGGGTGATCTTGATGGATCACTTGGTCGACGTCTTGATTGGTACACTTCCCTATTATCTCTAGATTTGGGTACCCTAGACTCCTTAGGTATATAGGGAAACAATTACCTACTATATCAAGGTTTTGGTACCCTACATGTGGCAGTGTCATGGCATAAGGTATTATGAGAATGTCCCTCCATTCAACATATCTTGACTAATGATGGAGATCAATGTGTATCCTTGAGAGACATTCTATAACTATTACCCCAATGAAGTATAATGGAATGGGTTTTCATTAACACTATGTTTTTGTAGATATGGAACACCCCACAATGTGGGTGAAGCCCCTCTACCCATAGAGTAGTCCTTGTGGGGTCAATACTTCCCTAGGGGATCATGTAATGGTATCCCATATATCTTTCTTATATTTGGATATATATCTCTCATATTTTGTTAGGGTACGAGCCCTCCATACTTGTTTGACAGAAAGAGTAGGTACTCCCATGTCAAACCATGGAGTAGGCCTTCTATCCATGTAATCATTACACCCCTATTTTAGAATGGTGTGAGTCTTACACATGCGTTGTATAGATAGTGTGGTTACTCCCCTATCACAAAAGGGTGTAGTTCTTCTATCCTTGGAGTATAAAAACCATAATATTTCTGGGTGTGGGTCATCCATATACTGAATTCTTGAAGAGATGGTACTCCCCTATCATATTAGGGTATGTGTCCTCGAGTCAGGGGTCTATACTTTGATGTTGTGTTAGGGTGAGGGTACCCTATAGTGATTGTACACACAGAGTTGGTACACCATTGTCATACAAGGTTGTGAGTCCTCTATTTACAGAGTTATACTCCCCCATTTTTAGTATCAATGGGGATTATATTCTCTACTAGAGTCAGAGCTCCCACAACTGTGGATATGTTTGGAGGAGAGGGCCTCTACACTTTTTGTGCATGGTGCCATGGTAGGAGTTAGTTCTCCCTCTATGTTGTGAGTTGGGGCCTCTGGCTATGGTGTTTTCAGTGGTTTCATCATTTGGTTAAGATCTAGTACTCCCTTGGCTACGGGGAAGTAGCAAGGTGTGGGTCCCTCCATATAATATCGTTAGATAGGTTACATAAGGTTCATGGTATAGAGTAGTGATCCCTAAAATGTGTGTAGTGGAGAGGGGTGGGCCTCTCTACTTGGGTTTCCATGAGCTTGATAAGGGTGAAATTTAGCAGTTATAGGACCTATGGTGTCAAACACTAGTGTTAGAACTAGAATAATTATTGATGGAGTGTGTTCTCTTAGATGGTTCATTAGCTATGGAAGGTTACCTTCTGATGGATCATACCTCTTGGAAGAGTGCCATATAGAAAGGTATTTCTCATGGAGTGTGTTCCCCAAGACATGTGTTACATTTAGACCCTCAAGTATAATATTGTTGCTAGATATGAGGCCAGTACCTCAAGAGACATGGAGTGGTATATGATTATGTCTCAAGGTTTATGGGAGGCCTTGCACTAATTTCAGTTTCCTTGGTGGAAAAACATTTGTTATGAGAATAATAGTAATTTATAGATGATTATGTTAAAGATAGTGTTTCTCTATTATTTGGGTTCCCTCTCACTGGTTCAAGAGGACTATTTCCATTCAATTTCCCTCTTATTTTTTTGGTTACTATTGGGTATTGTTATAATAAACCTATCATGGTATTTTCCATGAAAGTTTTTTTATTTTTTAGAGCACATTCCTTTCCATAGAGTCCTAGAAGGACATAGATGATGCAATGATTAGTGATCTAGACCGACTAAGGTGCTTTCCAGAGCATGGATGAGGTGACTTATGGAAGTTACATTTGACAGTGATCCCCTCATTATAAAAATTGTGGATTTTTTTTAGATTTTTTTTTGATTTTATTATTAACTTTTTATGATTTGAATATTACCATTGTACTCTAGTTGTGGGATTGATCAATGAAAGAATTTTTTTAGTTATTTTTATCTCTGAACAATTTTATAGAGATGTATGTGTTTGCATGAATACAGGGACCATAGGATAAGGCCTATAATTTGTGTGATATGGATACTTAATTCCAGTATCATGCCCTTTGTCTATTGGTGGTAGGCTTGGTGTGTTGGGTCATGAAAGGTATAGTTTATATTTTGGAGTGACAAGGCTATTGATTTTTCAATGTGGTGTGAGGTGTGGATGATAGACATTTCCATAAGTGATAAGGTAGTGATCAAGGCATATATGAGGAACTAACTTAAGTGATAAGGTAAAAATAAGATCTTTATGGATGATCTCCACTATGAAATAATGGATTATCTTGGACTATGATATCATAACTTAGCATGTTCCTTTTGGTAGTGGATGAAAATTGGTGGAAACACAATCATGGACATTCAAGTACGGGTTCAGGCTTAGTGAGATTCCCTAACATGAGTCCTTGAGTGTGGAATGGGTTATGTGTTCTATAGAACAAGTTGATTACAATATTATGATGAGGTAGTAAAGTAAATTTGATCAGATGTCATAGAATCATAGTTAGCACATGATGTATCAATGCACATGGAGTAACAATGTCGTTTTTAGAACATAAAGTTTGATGCACTTGCATTTCATGTATATTTTCATAATGTATTCAAATATTTTGTGTTGTATACTATGGTTACATAATGAGACCCTACTTAGATGTATTACACACACCTTTAACAAGAAACTCTGTGTGTATATATATGTTATATCTTATTTACGTTTGAGCACATGATGTGTATTGTATCAGGTTGAGCATCTAGAGGGTAATTATATACTGGGAATATATTAGTCTCAAGTATTATATTATAGAATTTTATTTATTTTTTTTCTTTTTTTGATTTTTTGTATGAAGTCAACCCAATGGGTGACCAGTTATTTGTTTTGTAGCAAAACAACATTTTTATATGGCATGTTTGGAGATTTATTAGGAAAAATCTAATTGTGTTTGTTGATATTTTTTACTTATTTATGATATTTAATTACCTTGATTTAAAGGAATAGTCTCCCCATTTTATAGATTTGGTACTCACATCCAGTTAGTATCCTACGAAATATGGTGAGGTACACATGAGGCCATGTATCATCCTTGGGCCGAGACAATGAGAGTGGTACCCAGATTTGGGAGTAAAAATGGTATCATCACATTTTATTTAACCATACTATATGGGGAGATGGTAGATAGGTGATCTAGGGATGTTTTGATGAATATGATGGGCCCCAAAATGTCATATCATGAAAACCATTATAATTGCATGTACCAGTTAATAGAGGAACTAAATTTATATTTTGTTTTTTTAATAATTCTGGTTTTTATTTAATATGGTGTGTTTACCAAATGTTTTTATATAATATTTTGGATCTTGGACCATTGAAAAAGGCCCATTTACATGCCTCATGTTTGTTATATATTACTCACATGATATATTCATGCTTGTGTTTGATTGGTTTTCACTATTGATAGGGTTCAATTATTTAGAGTGACAATGATATTATATATGATGTTATTATAGATAACCTATTGGTTGAATTATACAATGAGGAACAAAGGAATTTCCATATGATCCCAACTCAAATGGACCATACAACATGAAATTATTCATATATGGTTTTAAATACTCTTCAAATAAGTGTTATAAAAGAACACTTAGTGGCTTTGTACAAGCATTGAGTGAAATAATGGAAATGAGTTTCCTTGAGGTTGTGGATTCCCTTATAGGGTTGAGTAAAGGAAGGTAAAATTCGTTATTCATGATATAGAGGTCTGATTTAGGGGGTAGGATTAGATTAATGCCTGGAAATATTAATTATGGATGTGATTTAGTGGAATCGTGGGGGATAGATAGATTCTCAAGATTATAGAATAACACATGAGTGGTGGGTGGTTGTGTGGTTAGACTTTTCACAAGTGAGATTCCTTAATTCACTATGTAAGAAGTACCATGGGTGATTTGGGTAGATTGTACTGATTTGTGAGAGGAATATGATCAATGAGTTTGGTGCACAAGACTAGGTTTAAGGGGTAGTGACTCATTAGATCATGGTTGCGGATAAGTGATAGGCTTTTATATTATCTTATACCTTTTGTTTTCTTTTGATATTGACTAGGAAAATGGGTTCTTATAGGATCACTCTACCCTAATGAGGATAGTGGGTGATGGTATGGACATTAAAAAAATCCTCATTGTGGAGTTAAAATTTCATGATGACTATGTGCAGTTCCCATTTGAGTTTCAAATACATGAATGAGTCATTTGTGGGTCCTTTGAAAATTGTTTTCCTTATGAAATAACCCTATAAGTGTTGTGGAGGTAGCACATTCGCATAAAACATTTGGTCATGGTGGCCAAGGGATTCATTTGAATATGAGGTGTCCCTTTATACTAAGAAGTGAAATTAGTTATAGATCAAGGTACTGTGGCAGAGTAGATCTGGGTTTGTAATTTGACTAGGGTTGTTAAGGATATGTGAGTGTGGACGGGAAAGAGAGACACATGTGTAGTGGAAAACCCATTTTTATTGATTCTTGATGAGTGGTGTAGAGAAATCCCAATGGTGGTAAGGGTACCACTGGATGTCAAAGTGCATGACCATCATGAAGTGCATGTTGTCGAATGTTGAGGATTCCCATGCTGGTATGATGGAAATTGGAGATGACTGGTGTTCATTGTTGGTTCTTGGGTGAGAGTAGTAAAATAATGTACATTCATTATATATGTTAATGTACGGTGGGTGGGGTGAAGAGATCGAGTGTTTTAGTTAGTATGGGGTAAAAATGGATACTCTTTTTGTGGGGATCATCTTATTAGTCATGTATATTCATGTTTTAATGGTTTTTCTAGTTGCGAGACTAATGGGTGGATGGTCGATGTGACTTGGGGAAATTATTTTGTAATATGATCAAATGATGTTTGTTTCTTTGGTTAATACTATATTTAGGACTTATAATAAATATAAAAAAGACCAAGTGAATTAGAATCGATATCGATATGGAATTGATGTGGTCTTAGATTGAGTTGGACCACTGGTGTGTTGATGATCGAGGTGGGGGTACAGAAACTGGTGTGGGTGGTTGGTGATAAAACCATGAAATTACACTAATAATAGTGTTCAAAATTCAGTTCTAGATTTTGAATTATATTATGGTGTATCCATTTGTTTGGAATCATGTTCAGGTGAGGTGGTATGGTGATGCATCAATTGATGAAATTGATTATTTTAAGGAGAAGCTAGAGGAATATTGACTTAATGTTTTGTTGTGTAATTAGTAGTGGTTAGTTGGAAACCATGTCAAGAGTGTAATTGGACCACCAGAATTGAATTTTTAGTAAGTGATTCTAATTGTGGGGGGAACCATGGATTATAATGAACATATTTTATGTAAATTTTTATACTAAGGATTAATATAATTTCTAATATGAATTAATTTGATTCACCATAGTGTCTTAGGGTATATTTATGTATTGATAACCATCTAGGAGTTGGGGGTAGTAGTGAGTGAGTGGATAAAATTTGGTTGAATAGATCTCATTGCTGGTGATAGTTGTGTATTGGAATCACATATATAATTTAATGATAGCATATTGGGAGTTCTTAGAGAATTAATTAACTAGGTTTGTTGAGATTTGAGATGGAGGATTACCCAATAATTTTCAAGGAAGAGAAAACATATCAATGGGAGTTTGTAATGACCTAAAAATTTGATGAGTTTTTTATTTAAGGGGGAATTTTAATTATGATACGGAGTATATTTATTTTCATGAATTTTTTTTTTCTATTGATAATATGAAAATTGGATAACCATTTAGAGATGTTTTGGATATGGAATGTGAACTGGTGGGTGGTCTGGGTGATCTAGTGGTCAGTGATAAAGGGTCTAAGAGTCCTTATATCTAAAATTTCAGCTATATGATGCCCCGACCATGTAGTTAAGAGCATTAAAACATGATGGCCCATGGTTGAGGAATAATATGAAAAATCTAGAGGGATCTGCTCCATAGAGGCCTGATTTTGGGAACCAATATTCTTCCATTTGGGGGATGGTTAAGCCCTAACCTAGAAGGTAATGTTACAGAGTAACATGGTTTGGAAAACCTATTCCATAGCCAAAGGTGTTTCAATATAGGGTCCCTCAGGGGTAGTTTGTTGGTCTACCCCTTGAGGTGGGATGTGACATAAAGCCTTGATCTACCACATAGATCGAGGAAAAGGGTTGTATTTTACACCTTAATGTAGGGAATTATTCCACAAGTCCTCCCTAGGTTGGGGGATTTCACCACATATCCTAAGTTCATGAAATAAGTGGGACCCACATCCATTTTTACAAAAGTAAAAAAGGTTATTTAAAAATCACTCACCCATTGATTTTAAGGGGAATGGGGGAATCTTGGACGGTAATTCAACAAGATACCCCCTTTTCATCCCCCACTTCAATCCCCTAAGGTAAGGAATTATTTTAGGGGGATTTCCTCTTAATATCAAATAATATATCCCTATTTATTCCTTAATTATTTTTCCTCTTTATAGCTGACTAAGTTTATGGGTTTTAGGATAGGTTTTTGTTGATGATTTCACTATATAATGATAAACTCAATTGATTTGATGGGAATTATTCATGGTATTGTTATAGGAGGACCTGATGGGATGAATGCATGTGTTTATATGTAGTTCTAGTGTTATGATGATATTTTATGAGTTTTAAAATAATATTATACTTTATATTAAATTATATATATAAATAAAATTATTTATTAATTATCATTTATAATGTATGAGATGACACAAGATATTAAGAGGGTGGAATTTTTTAGACAAGGTTTAAATGATATTGTAGTCTTATTACCTATATTTGAAAGGTAGTTCCCCACTTTAATAAAAGATCATATTCTTGCTTATACATGATTTATCACCTATATGATTTTTTCATGGGTTTGGGTAGAATGGATAGGAATTGAGATCCCTTTAGAGAAGGTGATAGGATGGACTTGGGTCACATAGGATGCATACAAGTGGTCATTAGAACTTTTAGGGTTTTGGGATCATCAGATTACTATGTCACTAAGGCGTGAGGTGACAGTTAGGTTGACCTAAGGCCCTAGGTAGGTATTAGTGTTTGAAATGTTATGTGGGTACTCTCAAGAATAATAATAGGTCTAGTTGAGAATTTATCAGTGGACTAGCCCTAGTGTGATGGGTGATATAGTTTTATGTCTCTTTCTATGTGAGGGTAATCCTTCGGCGGGTGGATTGAAACTTTTTGAGAATTGTGAGATAGATGAGTACTATAGGATTATATTGGTTGTGTTAGAGATAATCTTCATTTTTTGATAGCTAATAACAATCCCTTATGATATGTGAAATGAGAACTACGTGTGGGTCATGGGAACTATTTGAGATAATTCATCAAGTTACATGGAGTGATGAGGGATTTTAACTTGGTTAGATTTGGGATTATTGTATTGGAAAGAGGAGACTATGAGTTATAGTGTAACTCGGTGGAGAAAGAACTATGATAGTACTGATGAGATGGGGATTACTATGATGGGATTTTTCCCCATGTGTTGTGCACACTCTTCAGATTGGGGACATATTTCATTGTGGGTGATGTGAATCTAGAGGCCTGATGTTTCCTTGATTGAGAAAGAATCGATAATATCACTAATAGTGAGATGTGTTCATATTTTGTCATTAATTATAGGACTACCTTTCTTGGGATGGTATGAATCTAGATTATTCTTCTTCACCTTTAGTGATAAGGTGTTTCAGTTGATCTTTCTTTGAGTAACAATCAAATAGTCTACATAATTGACATTATTGAGTGAGGTGGATGGTCTGATTGTGATATTGCATGAGACTTGTACTTTGAATATTACCTTAAGTGATAAGGTAATTGTCGATACATGTACATGGTTCATAGTTTGGGTGATAAGGTAGATGGATTTAATTAATGGAAAACCACCCTTGAGTGATAAGGGTTCGCCCATGTCCGAGAGGCATGAACTTACCCTTTTCCTTTATGTAGTGTTTAGGAGATGAGGAAAATACTTCCCAACACCTTTGTTTATAGTTTGAGGCACAATAATAATTAATAACATATGTCCTTCAGTATAGTTTATGTTATGATATTCATTCTAGGACATGATTATAAGAATCGGACATTCATCCAAAAAAATTTGATGGGTTTCATTGTGCTCTAGTTTTCTCACTATGGCCTTGCATACATGATGTCCAGGTTTTTATAATATAGTTTTTTTTAATAGTCTGAAAAATGAATTATAAATTCATTATTTTTTTAACCCTATACTATTAGAATAAATATAATATTTTTGAATTCTATTATCTTTTGGAGTGAAATATTGGTTTGTGGTAGTAATTAGTTGAAGGATGAAACTATACTTGTCAATTATATTTTTCCACTTATTCTATGAATAAATTAATACTTAAACATTATAGATGAAATCATTAAACAAAAAATGTGTTAACCTAATACCATATGTATTGTTGAACCGACGATATTTTATATCATCATAGATTGATGGCTTTGAAACCCTAAATATTACAATTTTTTGGGATTGATGACCTCAATCACTCCCTCTAAATATTTACGTTTTCCTCCAATTATGGGTCTCTAATTTCCACAAATGTTTTATTAATTTCTATCATAATTTGGTGGTGACTTTTTCAGTTACCTTTCCCTCTTATTAAGACTAAATTTTGTTAACCCAATTATCGATATGGGTTTTCCACAAAGGTATTTTTCTATTGTATACTTTTATTTTCAAAAAAAAATTCTAATTGAGGGTACACAATTTATAGAAGGCGGTGAGAATGTAACACTCCATGATTTCATAGTATGTTATCTCTTTAAAGTATTTCAATAACTTTCACTACACAGAACACTGAGTTCGAGCGCACCACAACTTACCAAACTATCCATTAAAAAAAGAGGTTATGAGTAGTATTAACCACATTTTAAATTTCATATATCCTATATAATTATAACATTCATATTTTTTTCTAATACATAATATAAGAACAATTAAAGTTTCAAGATAAAAGAGGTATTTTAAAAAAAATGCAGTTTTATGCCTTTTAATGGAGAACCATTTTTAAATCCAATATTTGAAACTTTTAAATATTAAATTTAGTGAAATTAAATTCATCATTAGAATAGAGACATAAAAATTTAGATTGGATAAATTTTTGGTACTTTTCTGATAACTTTCATATTTTGATGAATAGTGAAGAAATACTAAATTTTAATTTAAAAAAACATTTTTAATTGAAATAATTTATAGTGTTAAATCATAAAATAGAATGGTTTTTATGTTTCATTAGATTATATTTTTATAATTTAATATAATTTAGGTCATTGGTAGTAATTTCACATTTAAATTGGACATAATCAAATGCCAATCCTCTGATTGTTATTATTTCTTTAAAACATGCTTTTGGTTTTGACAGAGGAAATTAATTTAAATTAATTTTTGCCACTCATCTATTTTGAATTTGGAAAAATGGATTCTATATTTTTAATCAGGAGGTATAAATTTTATAAATAGGTAACTTTTATTTTTACACATTATGAATAATTACTTCGGTATATATTTTATTTTCTATGGTTAAAGGGTAAATCACGTAAATATGGGTAATGAAATAATATTAAAATAATATTAAATTACCCTAACACGTGTCATAATCCTATTGTCCGATTCATTTCCAACCATGGGCATCCTTGGGTCGATTTTAGGACCCCATGGAGCCATTTGAGAGTGATAATGTCATTTTATATTAATTAATCTAAAGTAATGACAAAAATAACAAAAGCATGTATCTTTTAGTAAAACATTTTTATATGTGGTAATATAATTGATCTCTTAAACTATAAATATTCATTTGAAATATAATAATATTTTATACATGATGATATTTTATTTATAATTTTTATACAGAATATAAATATATTTATTTGTGACACAATAATGATGTCTTATTTACCTTATTAATAAAAGAATCAAATAAATGATATTGTAAATATTAAAATAAATATAATTTGAAATTTTTAATTACATCACCGAAATTTCTAGGTAAATATGACATGTTTTTATTGATTAAAAGTATTTTTTCTAAATAATCAAGTTGTGATGAATTTTAGAAAAACCAAATACTAAATAGTGTTAAAATTGACATAAATTAGTTTTTAAAAAAAATACTATATTATTGGTTGATATAATATAACAAAAAATCTAAGGTTTTGCCAATAGTTTTAAAAAATATCATATATGTCATTAATAAACCACTTTATGTTCTCGTGGATGTTTATTGTAAGTTTATTAACCATATAGTGTAAGAATACAAGAAGGCACGGTAAAAATTAAACTATTTGAATAAGAGTTAATCCTAAAAGATTAAGTTTCAATGGTAACCTAAACATGTATGAAACAGATTGGTTTAGATTATTTAGACCCACTACCACCAAAAGTTCTTAATAAATTCATTTAGAGCCATTATAAATAGAATATGATTTTTTAATAAATTAATATTTTAATCTTTTCTTAAAGTGACCCTCACCCCTTATAAAAGGGAACTTCCCCTTCTCATAATTTCACAGCTCCAATTCTATTTGGCTCTGCCAAACCCTACATAAATAATTTCTGAACTATCCTCCCTAAATTATAGTGGACTTACTTTGATCAGAAAGCCAACCCAAGGATCCCTTTTGACCAACTCAAAAGGAAACACCTGAAGAAGAGGTAATAAATTCACCACCCTATTTCAAGTTCTTTTCTTCTTCCACTTCCCCTTTCTTTTTTGTTGAAATACTAAAATAATACCTATAGTACCTTATATATACTATAATGTTATTATATATATAGTAAAACAATATTAGTTATTCTATCCATCCTATAATGACAAATTCACCATACGTGCGTTAATAAGACTTACTGTCTCTATGTCGTGGTGTAGTCTGTTATTAAAAAACATCATCATTTTCATAGGTATAATAATGAGTATAACTAATGTGAATAATAAATATAACAAGTTATTAATTTTTTATAAATGATATACCATCCATCTATATACTATTTCACCATCAATATAATTACATTGTTCCTTGTGTGTACGTACAGATTACCATCTCTATAACGCGATGAAATTTATTTCCATGTTCTCAATTCAAAAATGTTTATAATAATATATATTATTAATAGGTATGTAATATATGACTTAATAATTTTAAAATATATATATATATATATATGTATATATATACTGACATATATCTTATTCACATACTTTCGTTCAATACGATATGAAAACAGAAACCTCACCATAAACGGTGCCTCCCATTTCTTATATATATCTATTATAAATATTTATATTTTAAATATATATTATATATATATAATTTTATATTCTATATTTATTTAAATCATGATCTAAATGATACGATCATGAATAAAAAGTTAAAACATGTACAATAAAGAAAGAGATTATTACCTGAAATGTTACATTTATAGGGAAATCATTATTAAATGGGTAGTATAAAGTCATAAATGAATCATGTATGATATAATAAATATTAATATGGTACTAGTATAATTTAATAACATACTATGGTCATTATACAAGATGTTAAATTTACCCTCAACCGAAGGAAGTTACATGGAAAGGGTCAATTCGACAATCTCTTCATTATCTGATGTTGTTTTTATATCAGTATCTATTGGGACCTCTTTATCATCCACGTATGGGTTTCAAAAAGTTATTTTTTTCAAAAACATAATTTTAAGGTTTTATGTAAGTTACTCTTTAACTTGATCATCATTTTAAATGGTTTAAATATTTATTCTTCTAAATCAATCTCATTAATGTCCATATTTTCAAATTGGTTTTAAAGGATTTATTTATACATACAATTTTTTTAAATGTCAATTCCTTTCAAAAGATTCAATGTGTTATGGAAAAAATTGATTCAAAAATGTCTTTAAATTTCTTCCATTGTAAATTGTGTGACTTTTAACTGTTTTTATGAAAAAGGGATATTTCTCTCAAATAGTTTTACAAATAATATTAATATATGTCAACATCCTTTAATGGATTTGAAACTTGTTTGAAGTTGATTTATTATGAAACAAATAATTCATATTTTATTGAAGGTTTTGTGATATGTTTTACTGTGGATGTGTTATTTTAGTACCATTCATGTTTTATAGATAAAGTATTGACATTTCGTATGCTAGTTTTAATACAAATGTTTATGTTATGTTTAAACCTTTTCATATGTGGAATTCATTGGACTTAGAAAGTGACAGGTGGATCTCACTATAGCTCCTTGATGCATCTGTAGGCCTCATGAGACACACTAGTGTCTTGGAACATGGCCTTGACAAAATAATACTTGTAGTCTTGGCACAAGTGCTTGACTATGTGGTTATGATGTCTGGCATTATGCATTCATACATTATAAAATTGGATACTGATATTACATGTGATTTTTCGACTATTAGAATATCCATGTGAATAATTAAATGGCATTATTTGATTTATTGATGCCATATTATGATGAATTTTATGTTTAAAAGGTTTCCGTTTTAGTCTTATACATTTCCTTAAATGTTTAGGATTATTTATAAATGTTTCCGCTATATTTTTATCCTTACTGAGCATTTGAGATCTCCCCTTTCTATGTTTTTTTTCGGGATTCCTAGAATTTTATTATGATTGATAAATAGGGTTAATCTATGGGATCAAAGGCATTCTCATAGGATCATTTATGTTGTATTTTATCTTCAAATATGTAATATAACTTTCATGTATGTAATCTACTTTAAAATACTGCTATACTGATCTGTATTTCGGGATATGATTCCTTATAATCAATCCAATGTATTAAAATAATGCACCGAATTTGGGATTATCAAGTCGGGGCATTACATATTATGTTGTAATGAATATTGTAGAAATTTTTATATCTTGAATAATGTATGTATGGTGTTTCCTTTTCTTTATCCACTGTTTTTTTCTTGTTATTTACCTATGTGTTTTATTAATTTAACATTTTTTGAAACTACTCTATGATATGATGTGTTTCCTGACCTTATGATTTAGTGTTACTGGACAAAATTATTCATTATATTGTTTTATATGACATGTATATACTCTGGTTATACTATCATATATTTTAGATATATACATATATTCACTATAATGGATCAAGGATACGTTTCATGTGGGAAAAATTCATAAAATAGGTCTATATAGATGTGATTTCTGAAATGATATCTTGTATTTATGTTATCATAGTTGAGATTCTGATGGAGATTGATGTATGGTATGATTACCACTTCATTCTAATCATTATGACCAGTTAGTGGGTTTCGTGCTATATTATTTATATTATTTTGTGTTAGAGAAATGTATGATATAACAAGAATAAATTATAAATGATTTTATATTCTTTTTATTCTGATATTATTATAAATATATTTTCTATCATGGATTATCTATAAGTGTTATTGATATTATGATATGGTTCCATGGGGTGTATTCATGAAAATAATGTGAACATTCAGTTATTATGGTGATATGATTCACAGATTTCACATTTAAATATATAAGGACCTGGAAATAAAAAATAATCATTATTTAATTTTTAATGATAGTATTGATATGGGGGATACACTATAAATGGAAAAGTGTGGTGATTTATTTTTAGACATTTTTAATTATTCATTTTTTATTCTTGAAGCCTGATATCACCATTATTTACATATACTAGTGTATTATAAATATAATATGTTAACTTTAGTTACCAAAGTTAAATGCGAGGGTTTGGTTATTCAATCAAATTATATTTAATTTAAAAAAAATCATTTTAAATGTACATATTCTTGACTTTATGGTGATTCGTCAAAGTTGATATCACATTTCCACCTTGTCACTTTTATTTCACTTATATTTTGAATTTTATAATCATAATATCATGTGGACTACTCCCTTATACTGACATATCTGATGTTTTATTGACATGTTCTATAGAAAAATTTGATGATTGTTGGGGATATTTTGATTTCAGTATATGGAGTAGGTTTTTTAGAGTTTACTCATTAAATGTATTTGGTTGTATTATTTTTTTTACATGTAGTGCTTGTTTTGTAATGAGAAAATGTTTTTTTAAATTATATATTTTAACACCCCAAACCTATTTAATTTTATATAAATAGAACTAGTACTCTATGTGAACCTAGGAACACATCTCCCAATATACCAATGAATATTGTCTAGCATGATGGGATTAATGTTATATAAGGGGCAGGAAATACTATTATATTTGAGGAACTCATTACAGTTAAAATGAAGTAGAATCAATCATCATATCATTCATATAAATAATTAAAAATCATGTAAAATTCCTTGTTAAATAAATAATATACCCTTTTTAAAAAATTAATGTATTTATAATGGAACATGTGATTGGGAGACATCAATAAGATATCACATGGTATGATTTTTTACATTTTAGGGAATCATGAAAAAAATAAAAATAATCACCACAATATAACCTGTCTCACTACCATTCTAATACTATGAATCCATCCACAATATATAGTTCAATTATGCAACCATAGTAACCTTACCAATTAACACCTTTATTTTGTAGGACTTCATTGGTACAAAAAATTCATGCCTACATGATATGGGTGTGTTTATTACTAGGTAATCCACCACCACTAGTTTCCCTGACATAACATTTATTTTATGTTCATGCATAATGAGACATTATTAAAAAATATATAATAATCATGTATATAATGTACTCTGACCCACACATTGTAATCTGGTGTTGAAATTATAAACATTAAAATTTTAAATTTGATACCAATAAAATTAAACCAACTTTTTCTTTCAAAATATAAAAAATATAACCATTGACTTATATAACTTATATACCCACATATCATTTATATTTAGTGTTCTATATAATTTTTAAAACTCATAAGAAATGACACTCAGGACATGAAGAGTGTATTTTTCCATAATACCCATATTTTAATATTCAATATTAATTCTTCAACATCCCTTCCAAATTTCATCACATATAACACATTTCTAAACTCAAATAATTTATCATCATTCTTTATATCCTAGTAAAACTTAAGGGCCCAGATCGGTGTGGATTGTTCCTTTTCATGTTCTTAAAGACCAAAATGATCTAAGGATGCTAAAAGGATGTACGAAGGGTATCTAATACTAAAATATAGAAGTGGGGAGAATACATATAATAATCGAAGGTTAAAATAAGTGAATATTAAATTCATGACATTAATATTTTGGGTTTTAAAAAATAAAAAATGTGATAAGTCAGTTCATTTTTTTGTAGAGACCAACCTCAAAGAATTACATGATGTGAAAGGGGATTACACATCATGAAATCCCATGATTCTTAAGGTTTTAATGAAATTTTCATCCATATATGTGGTAAAACACTATGGTTGTAGTTCCACTCTCTCTATTCTAGGTAACCCAGTGAGCCACCCCACCCCTCAATTTATTGGGGGTTCCTTCATCACAGATAAATTCATAGGGTCCCTAATATGATCTCTAATGTTCCATCTTTGATCAATTATGTCTTCTTCCTCAGTTCTTACGGTTTCTCCCAATTGGATAAATTTTCCTCTAATTTTTCATTCCATGCAATAGAGGATGATCTACCATGCCTATAATAGGGTTTCTCTTGGTTGTTGATTGGTGAAATTGTGTCGTGGTATCATACGGTGGATGTCATGGTTGTGGGAGAGTGGGATTATGATTTGTTTCCTTGATCTCTTCTCATGTGAAGAACTTCAGTGACCTATTAAGGTAAGGTATTAATTTCCATCTATTTATTTATTTGAAAACATATATATAGAATATTTTAATCCCTGTGATCCGAATGAAATTTACATAATAATTACATGAACCAGATTAAAGAATTGTATCGATCACATAGTGATGTTTCATCTTTGTACAATGATAAATGATTTCTTATTGATTTAAATGATATTGTGATATCTCTTCCTTGTTTGGTTTTTCATGTGGATCTATATTTAAATTGGGAATGAACATAATGTCATACTTAATTTATAATTCATTGGATAAAAGATAAAGAGGCATGTTAATGTAATATTTTTGTTCTTGTAATTTGTTGATAATTAAATTTATTCAAGTGTTCACATTTTATTGAATTGGATAATAAAATTGAAGTGTGATGAATATTGTGGATAAAATAAATAAAGACACGTTAAATTAATTGTTTTTATTAATTATTTATATATCGCGATAACTTTTTTATTAGGATTCCCATTTTTGGAAATTGTGATTAATAAGTAGATTAATTCAAGATGGAATAAACAACCATTTGTCTACTAAAAAATAATTCCATTGTAGGGTCTAAGATTCCAATATTCTTGTAAGGACCATGTCATTTGTGTTTGGAGAAGTGAGAGATTATTTTCTGTAAAGTTAAAATGCCTCCCTCTTGGGATGAGAGCCCTTTGATATGTTTATTTTATGATTCAAGTGATATGACATGAGTCTCAGATGGTTCATCTATGAAGGATGTTGTTGTATGTGGGGAAAGGAAGCATATATATGATGATATTGTGGGATGTCTGATCATGGAGGGCTACTGTGCTAAGTGGGGAAGGGAGGCCACGATGTGATGGGATCCGGGGATGATTGGCCATTGAGGGATATTGTGGTATGAGGGGTTTGAATAACCAGTTGTTGAGGTAGAAGTTGAATCCTGGAGTGGCGATATATATTTGTACAAGTTTGTGGGTGATGGGGAGGAAACATGAGATGAAATAATGGGTGAATTGGGTCTAACTCGTTGTTATGAAAGATGGATGGTTGTTTGAAACAACTTCATTTTTTATGGCCATGTTGTTGTTTATTTACTTCCCTTTTATCACTAATTTAGGTAGGATATTGTGTTTGGTCACCCTCTTTACAAGGGAGGAGGAGACATGCTGGGTATTCTATGTTCTTTATGTGTTTATTTCATAAGTGTAGGATGAGTTTACTATACAGCTGTAGGTGGAGAAGACTCAACATGTAGTTTATCTACTCACTATGTTGATCCCCTTATTATTGGGGAGATAACAATGTTTTATAGAGAACCAGGTGATATGGAAGTTAATTTTTCTAAATTAATGAATAATGGTTTAACACATGGGGTTGGAGCTTTCTATGATGCAATGTTGAGGTAGAAATTATGAGTAGCCATGGTCTTAGTTTTCACATGGATAGAGAGATTAGATCTTTGTTGAAATGGTAATGTTATGTGATGGGGAAATTATAAGGGTTAATTAATGATTATGAATTAATTAATATAAATTGAATGTGATAAAAAAGTGATAAATTAATTTAATGAATCACATTAAATTGTTTTTTTCTTATAGTATATCTAGTATTCGTAGTGGCATCTTGGAGTACAAGAGATGTTAGCTATTCTTGAGTATGTGACTAAGTTGTTCCCATAGTGTGTTTGTCAGTTATAATATATTATGTACTTTTTATGTTTCTATATGGTACTCCACCTTATTGGATAGGGAATCTGACCCCCATGGATTCTAATCTCCTTTGGGTGTTTCTCCTATCATCGTGGTGGGAGGAAAGATGGATGACTACCTCCATTGGCCACACTCTCTTCTCTTGGTTGTTACATGGGCTAGTATTAATGTTGGTTATTTTTTCAAATATATGTGTGTAGAGGCCTGTAATGGATTTTGGTTATTTCATACACATATATTCAAAATATAGTTTCAAAAGTCTTACAATAGGTATGACTTGTATAGGTTGTGATGGCTTGATGATCCTTACTCAGTATATGGGATGTAATGTGTAGATGTATAATATATTGCCGATGATAAATGTTATGAGAACTATGGTGGCTCTAGAAATCTACCTAGTTACTTTTTTATGTGAACATGGTGGTGTGTGGCATGAGGTTCATGTTTTGGTGCATCTCACATGTTTTTTCCACTGAGCCTTTTTAGAGAGATGCTTAGTACGTGCGATATTGGGGAAGGGTAGAAAACCAGTGGGGAAGTAGTATTCGGGTACCCTTGATATTCTTTATTATATTATATTCTCTTATATGAGATATCTTTTGAGTGTTGTCATTGCGAGGCTAGGAAATTAGTATACCAATTTAGGTGATGAGTTAGTTCCACTTGTTGTTCACTAAGCTATAACATACATAAATTACATTTTGCATAAGATGTTCCTGGGAGGATCCTACTAAGTATATTATTATACTCACCCTACATATATATAAACTATTTTTATGTTAGTTAGAGCATGTCAGATATCAACCTTGATACCACTGGATTTGGGGTTTTTAGGGTTTTTTTTGGGATTTGAGGTTCTTGTCGTCTTTACATTATTTTAGAACATGCAGTTTCCCCTTTCAATTCTAGTATATCTTTCAATAAATTACCCGAATAGATTGAAGGCCTTCATTATTTAAGGTTTTTTATAACCCCCTTTAATGGGATGAGGGGGAACCCTTACAAGTCCCATAGGATTAGTGATTACATGGCCCATAGGCCTAAGAGACATTACAAGGGCCGATGGTCTTTGGGAATTAAACCTGACTATGACTACACATAACATCGCCTCCCCCGCATATGGTCTGTGATGGTCTCTCTCCACCTTGACATGGTCGTCTGCTAATCTTCCCATGCAGGCACATGATGGTATTGATAGCATAGCCATACACTCTGATTCATCCAAATCCATTGGTTTTACTCTTGTGAGTGAACCTTCTCAAAATCCTCCACTGGGGATGCTCTATTTTTGAAGAGTATGTCTTGGGAAACTACACGTGGCCCGATGTCCTTGAGGTGCCCTGAGGGCCATAAAGGTTTCCAGAAGGCCTGACTAACCTGAAGTCATGGGAGGCCCGATGGTGTTGTGGACTCCAAGCTCAAACTGGTGCCCCATGATGAATAGTTTTTTCTATTATTGTACCGAACAATTCTTGATACAGTACCTGCTACAGTGATGCATAGTACATGTTAGAGTACCCACACAGAACCTTCTATAGTACTGATATAGTACGTACAATAGTACTACTACAGTGACCCTGAAATATTCCTCTACCTAGTTTCGATCATGGGTCTCACAGTTTCACTTAAGGATACTTCACCAAAATGGAAGTGGATCATGTGCTCTTTCATGTCATTGAATTTTTGTACATGGGTTTTCCTTTGCAGTGTTGTATGAATAGGAGTTGGCCATTATCCTTCTTATCTCTCTCATCCACATGTGATTCTCTCTAAGGGTATTGTCTCCTATCTGTATTTTTATTATCCCATGTATTCTAGTTTCCATCTCAAGGACAAATATTTGGAGGACTCGATAGGTCATTATATCTCTTATCTCATTTCCAACCAAGGACGGGTAGACATTGTGGGGAGGGTCATGAAAGAGTGGTATCCGCAGTCAATTTGAGGGATTGGATGACTTCTGGAGTTATGAAAGTTGATATTGCATGTGTTTGTGGGGAAAGAGTGTTAGCTATATTTATCATGAACTTTAAACATGGGATACCAGATGAGACATGTGTATTTAGGGACCACTATGATCTGATTCACAAATCGCTATGACTAAAAAAACTACAAAATAAGGTGATACAATTTGTACAATATAGACATAGTAATAGATTACGCACCATTATTTGTTGCACCTGTGTTTGAAATTTTACAACCTGGGATAGGTTAACCCCGTAAGATGAAAATAATAATTAATTCATGTTAAATTATTTCATATTATAGGTTTATGAGCTCTAACTGTTTATTATTTTTCTTGTATGGAGAAATGTCAACATCCTTTGTGAGGTTCATGTAGATGAATTTCTCTATGTTGAAATTCCAGTTCATTTAAGAGAAGAAGATGATGATGATGATACTTGGAAGAAGACAATCTATGAGTTTTAGTTCTAGATTCTACAGAGGTATGTGGGCCCAGTTTTAGGTATAGTTACAGATGACTTGTTGACAGAGGTTGAGATAGCATTTAGTTCAATACATGTTTGGGTGGAGAAAATGATATAATTATCTTTGACAATGATATGTGGGGCATTAAGGTATAATTTTTTCTTATCCCTTATGAATCATGATGAGTTGGTTGTCTAGTTCCTGGACATCTAAGACATGTTGAGAAAAAAAGTCTTTCTTTGACTGCGTAGGTGGCCAGTCTACATGAGCTTCTTACCCTTCATAAGGGAGAGATCTAGTGTTGGAGAGTTTGGGATCCTTTTCTAGAATAATTTTCAATATTATTTTGACCTATTACATGTTTAGGAGGATAGGGAGAGGCAAGTGAAGTAGTATTTTTATTCAAACATCCATCCCCAGGCCACCCCATTTATATTTAAGGCATATCATGAGGTGTTGCCGAGAGAATATGTCATCGAGATAATGATATCTAGAGCCAGATTCTCATTAGGGGGCAGTCTTCATGAAACCTCATGAATTAGATATGTGGTCATGGGTTCCAATTTTTAAGGATAAAAGGTCTTCCAATTAGTTGGGATAGGTTACATCCCTCAATTCCTCATTTCGCTTGGGGTGACAGCTCTAAAATATATACTCACGGATCAAACACAAGTTTTTGTAGTGGAGGTTATGGTCATTAATGAAGAGATTTCCGGACCATTTTTTTTCTATTAGTGTGCACTATTTTTTCCACTTCTGGTACTTCCATTGAAGCAGTTCTTGGTGAGGTAATAGAAGAAGGTTGCTCTAGTTTGGGAACAACATAGAATATATGGTTCATGCATTGTATAGCCTCAGGATTCTACTCTTAATTTGAGAGCATAGAGTGACCGTAGAGGTGGTCGACATCATGGTCATAGAGGTAATAGATCTGTTCATGGGTGGCATCATCCTTTAGCATTTCTAGCTCCATGAGAGAGAGATGTTATTCGTGTACCCCTAGAATTTTTTATACTTGGGTGAATTACTAGTTTGATCTAGGAGTGAAAAAATCTTTCATATCACCTTCCTGTGTCTATACATTGGGATTTTTGGTATAGAGGATTCCAATTCCCATTGTATTGACTGAATCAGTTGGAGGTCAAGATGACTTGTTTGAATTATGTATAAATTATGAGCTAGTGATGGGGAATAACCTCTCTTGGGGGGAAAACCTATGTTTATGGATAAAACCATAAGATAACATCCTTGACATTGACTAGTTGTATTTGGTTAAATATGTGATAGATTTTTTCAGAATCTAGGTTGTGTTCTTTAATTCTAATGGGGAGTAAATAGTGATTATAGGAATGAAATACCCTCAGATGGTTTAGATTCATAGTCCACCCTTTTCATCCTTGATAGATGATTTTATGTTATGTTCATAAGTGTTTCAAAAGTCAACATTTTCTAGGGTCTTAGATGGGTACATTGATGTCTTCCTAAATGAGTTTGTAGCATTACCCCATCGATGGGGGATTGATTTTGTGATTGATCTACAATCAGGAGTGTCTTCTATCTCATTATCTCCATATAGGATGGTACCTTATCAGTTACAAGATATGTTTTTACATATTGATGGTCTATTCTATATGGTTTCTTTTCTCTATGGGTGTCAATTTGGGGTTCACCAATATTTATTGTAAAGAAGGGTGATAATAATTTGTAGTTTTGTATCTATTGTCATCACATAAACCATGTAATAATGAATAAATGATATTCTATTCCATGGATATATTATTTATTCGGTCAAATAGATGGTGAATGCTGGTTCAAAATGATTTTTTTATAGTTTGGATATTAGAAAATGCATGTAAAGGATGAATATATCTAGAATAATGCTTTTGGTTATCATTATGTGCATCACAAGTTTTTTGTGATGTTATTTAGTGTGATGAATTATCTAGTTGTGTTAATAAGATTAATTCATGTTGTCATCATTGAGTTCCGGTATATGTTTTTGGTGGTTTTCATTTACAACATCCTTGTTTACTCTACGTATAAGGAGGAGAATGAAGAGAATCTACATGCCATCTTAGTTGTTGATCACCATAATAAGTTGTTTGGGATGATTCTAAAATGTCAGTTTTGGGATCAAGATGTCTATTTCTTGGGGAATGTTGAATCCCAACAAATAGTAGTTATTGATTCGTCGATAATAGAAGAAGTTATGTCATGGGAGACCCACAAGGCAGTATTAGAGGTTAATGGTTTCCTAGGTCTTGTAGGCTATTATAAGTGGGTTGCAAGATATTTTAATCGAGTTGTGAATCCTCTAATAGCATTGACCTGAATGGATCAGGTGTAATTATGGATTGAGCAGTGCCAGAAAAAAAATGTATATCTATAAGAGATGTTGTTCAGTGCTCCAGTTCATTTTCTTCTAGTAGAAAGAGTTGTGTTTCATGATTTTTGTGATTCTTCATGTCTGGGGATAGACTCTGTTCTAATGAATCAGAGAAATACAGTTTCTTAAGAGTCATAGAAGATTCATTCCTCAATGTATAACTAAGCCTCCCACAAACTCAAGTTGGAAGTCATGGAGTTTTCCTTGAATTTGTGGAGATATTACATCATCAGTGTGCACTTTCATGTATTAATAGATCATAAGATTATAAGGTATGTTTAATACCAATGTGACTTATCTTGTGCCAGTGTTTGTGGATGATGATATTTATGGATTATGACTAAGGGTTTTATATACACCCAAAAGGGAAATTTTGTTTCATATGAACTAATTAGGATGTTGTTTAGTGATGTAGTGAAGGAATATTGTGATTATCAAAGAGTTATGAATGATCTTTTAGTATTTCATATAGATGTGGGAGAAGTCAAGGTGTGTAAGTTTTCTTTTTCAGATGATGGTGGATACCAATCTAGTGTAGATGTTTGTGGTCTTAAGAGACCATGTTTTTTTTAGATAGGCCCATGATGGTAGGTCTGAAGATAAAAAAACATTGATTGTTGTTTTAGGTATAAATTTTCACTCTATAGACGATGTGTGATGTGGTTCATAGAGAGTTCCATAGTTCACCATTGGTGGTATGAAATGGTTGTAAAATTATGTACCGGACATTCATAAGTTAATTTTTGGTCCCCCTTTTCATGATTACATTATTAGAGTTTTTGATTAGATTTTTAGTCTTCCAGAGGGTGACAGATGAGAAATGTATTCCTGATGGTTTTGTACAACCATTAGATATTAAACAGTGGAATTGGGAGGAAATATCGTTGGAATGTTTTACTTTATTACCTCAATATCAGGGTGGTTACGATTCAATATGGGTTTTAGTTGATCATTTAAAGAATGTATCTCGAATTATAGAAATAAAGTAGTCAAGCTCATGGGATGTTTTATCAAGAAATTATGTAGAGGAGGTGGCGAGACACCTCTGGATCCCAAGGATGATCATTTATGTAGAGATCCTCATTTTAACACAATAGTGTGTGGAGGTCTCCAGAATGATTTTGGTTCTCAATTATTCCTTATCACTTCTTTTCATCTGAAAATGGATGGTCAGATAAAGGTGACTAGCCAGACACTTGAAGACATCTTGTGCTCATGTGTTTAGGATTTTGGAGGTTCATAGAGGAGTCTCATTCCCTATTCAGAGTTCCCTTACTAAAATAGTGTTCACTACACCATCAATATGAAGCTATTTGAAATCTTGTATGTACAACCTTTTCATTCTCCATTGTGCAGGACTAGGGTCATAGAGACAGTGATTCTCAAGGTAGAACTAGAACAAAACATGATTGATATGGTTTAGGTGATTCATGAGAGGATTAAAGTTATACAGGATCACCCAAAATTATATCTTGATCAAAGGAGTAGACTTATAGAGTTTGGCATTAGGGATATTGTGTTTATGATGGTGACTCCATGTCATGTAATTCTATTTTTAAGTTTTGGGAGTAATATTTCTCGCTGGTTTGTTGGGCCTTTCAAGGTGTCGGCTAATGTTGGAGTCATGACATATCAGATAGTACTTCCCCTACAGATGATCTAGACACATGATGTTTTTCATGTGTCATATCTCTATCATTATCTTCATGATGACTGTCACATCATTGATTGGGGAAATATAGGTATTTATGATGATATGTCCTTCAAGGATTGGCATGTATATATTAAGGTCTGTTGAGAGACGATGTTTTGTGGGTGTGATATCCATTTTTTGTGTCTTTTCACATAATGGTGTAATGTATGAGAGTACCTATGAAAATGAGTCACAAACACCTCCTCTTTAACATATTTTGTTTTATTCATATCTCTTATATTGTAATGTTGTTCATTTGGTGGTTGTAAACCTTTTCTTTTTATGATTTAGAATTATCATATTTCATTTTTTTAAATTGTCCCTTTTGAGAGTTGTCTTCTCTAGAGAAGGTTTATGATCTAGTTATAGTTGTCAAATGGTTTCACATAGTTTATTTTGATGAAGTGATTGAGAGTAAACTCATCTAACCACGATGAGACAAACATATATGTTTGGTTCCACACATTTCATGGGAGGAAAATATGTGTGGGTTATTCTATGTGATTTATATATTTTTCTCATCGTGGTTAGATGAGTTTACTTTCCTAATATATATAGAAAATACATTATATGTATTTCATCTAATAATTATGTTTATCCCTTTTTGTTTGAAGATATTACAATGTTTTCCTAGATCACACAATGAAATGGATGATAATATTTTGAAATAAATAAATAAATTCTTATCCATTGGGTTTGAAGCATTCTTGGATGTAATGTTGAGGATAAAATTATGAGAAGCTATGGACTTGGTTTTCATATTCTAGGAAGGGAAGGATCATTGTTGAAATGGTAATGTGATGTGATGAGGAAATGATAATGGTAAATTAATGGTGAATAAGTATTTAACATTATGTGTACATTATGAAAAAAATTGATAAATTAATTAAATGTAGATCTATAAATGTTTGTGTGATAATCATATATCTATTCTTAGCAGTGGATGTCGGGATTCCAAGAGGCATTTTTTGTAGTTGAGTCTGTACATAGTTTTGTTTACTTTGGTTTTTTGAGATATATTATATCCTATACTTTGTGTGTTTATATACACTACTCTACCCTTTCTGTTAGGGAAACTGAAACCCTGGGGATTCTGAGCCCTAGGGGTGTTTTACCCTTCATCCTAGTAGGGGGAAGGATGGATGACTACCCAATTTTCCCAGCTCTCTTCACTTTGTTTTTACTTGTTCCTGTATTCATGGAAGTTAGGGTCTAAAATATATGTGTTTCTATGGTTATAATGGATTGTGGTGATTTCATACACATGTATTATGGATATGGTTTCCAAAGGACTGCTATAGTTATGGCATGTATAAGTTGTCATGGATTGATGATCCTTACATGATGTATGGGCTGTAATGTCATGGGGTATAATAACTCATGTATGATATATGTTATTAGAGCTATGGTGGATCTAAAAAACAACCAATTAACTTCTGGTTTTCTGGATATGGTGTTGTGTTGCATGATTTACTTGTTGTGCTTCTCCCAAATGACAGTGGGATATCCTTTTAGAGAGAGATGGTCAAGACGTGTGGCATTAGGGCAGAGATAAAAACCATTAGGGAAGTAGTATCATGGTACCCCTGATATTCCTTATTATATTATATACACTTATATGTGATAGATAGTGTGAGTGGATGCAGTGAGGCAAGAATCACAGTATACATGTTTAGTTGATGAGTTAGTCTCACTAGTTGTTCATTGTGCTTTAGCATTTTTTTTCATTACCTTTTTTCTGAGATGTTCTAAGGATGATCTTACTGAGTATGATGTTATACTCACCATATGTATATATAAAATATTTTCATGTTAGTTGGAGATGTTCGGTGATCTGGTTGTTTACTTGTAACTAGTTGTTATGTGGTAGTTTGTTGGGCTTCGATGTTGCAGTTGTCATTACATTATTTTAGAACCTTTAGTTTCCCATTACAGTTGTAGTAGTTCTTTTATGACATTATATTTGTGAAATTCGGTATTCATTAATGTTGTAGTCTGAGCCGGAGTCTTTTGGTGTTAATCATGTCAATCTATTCTTCATATGATTCGCTTATAAAGTAGTTCCTCCCATATGTATATTTATTATACCCTCAGTTCTAGTCACCAACATGGGGCCTACTGGAGGCGGGACTCGGGGTCACTATCTATCTTCTCCCATTTGTGGTCCCAGTCGGGTACACCTTGTAGGGAGTGGGTCATGATAGAAAAAGTAATAAAAATGATGTCATCAAATGATTAAGAAGTGTAAAAACAATAATTTTAAAATGAATGTAAAAAGTGAGAATAAAATGAACATAATAGTATGATTATATAATCACAATGTATGATAAATACATAGGGGAATTAATAAACAAAAATATATGTATCATCAATCATGAATCACGACACAAATTATAACCAAGGGAATGAGTTAGGGGAATCAATAATAATGATCAATGTGATGTCCTTATACTAAAGGAATAATTAAATTCCAACATATTTTCACCCATACTAAATTAAAACCATCATTCCTTAAACACAAACTAACTATCAAACATTGGGAAATCATATGATATCTATAAAACACATTTCAACCATAGATAAATCTTGTAGGAAACATGAGGGAATCATATTTATATCGACCATAATTTGGAAAAAACAATCACGTTTATACATACAGTATCGATCACAATTACACAAATATTAACTATCACAATTACAATTGAAATCACCATTATAGTAATACGTAGAATAACCATCACCATAAACTTATGACATGCTCCTATCGAATTCATTAGATGTCTATCACAGCGCCACCCATCCTTGGTTTATAATAGAACCAACGATTATAAAAAATAATTTCCAAGGATCATAGAATGAATAAAGTACATAAAGAATTTACCTCATCATAAAAATCCTAGTGACAAACATTAATAAAATTACGACATGATTAATTTATGGAGATTAAATGTGTTCCTTGAAAATATCATTGAAAGAATAAAAAAATCTAGATAAATAATGGAGTTGGTATCAGTTAAGAATATCATAATTGGATCATATGTATCATCAAGGATTCTTAGTGTTGATGAATGAAAAATCCATTAAATGATCATTAAATACATTCATGAGGAAAATATAGTTTTAACATTGAAAATAAATTTTACAAAATAAATATTCATAAAATATTAAAAAAAAATATTTTTTTGAAAATTTACACAAAATATAATAATGCAATAACCAAAAAATAATAATTTTCATGACCATGGGAAAATACATTTATGATATAAAATTAAAAAAATTAAAAAAAATTTAAAATATATTGTAATGTGATTTAAAAGTGGCCTATTTGGAAAATATTATGATATATCCTTTTAAGACATTTTAAGTGAAGGAAGATAAAAATGTGAAATAACTTTGAAAAAATAATATGATTTTAAAATAACATTAATATTAAAATTTTATAAAACATGTATATGGAAGATAAATATTCCCAATCTAAATAAACATACAAATTAAAAATCTCTTATAAATGAATTTCATGAAGTTTTATTGGTCAATATGGCAGGAAATAGAAATTAAACATTCAAAAAACATTAATAAATTGAGGAGAAAAATATATTCATTGTAGTAAAATATTATCATATGGTCTACCCTATCTAACCATGACCATAAGGTATCACAAAAAATATAGGTGATTGTAACATATCCTCTTTCCCATTTTTTCTAATAATTAAATATTTAACCCCATGGAAGAATAACATCAAATGAAATATCAAATATAGTGAATATAATTTTATTGGTCATATAACATTTCATAGGGGTATTATGTATAAAATATAAATTTAATCAGGGTTATTATTATATAATATTCATGAATGGAGAGAAATTGAAATGAAATCCATTACCTTGGGTCTAACTATTCTACGTATGCACTTTAAAAAATGTATTATAAACTCATATAAACTATTTTATTTCATAATAACATTTTTTATGAAGAATATATTTTCCATATACCATTTATTTCATTTATATAAATTACATATATAATTATTTAGTTATCAAATACCACATCGGTTGTTTTGAGGATGTTTGGTTCATAATTTCATAGTGACTTTAACATTTTCATCATGGTCAAAAGATTATTTATTAAATCATATCCAGAATTATAATCATGAATAAATTATCAATTTATACATAAATTATACTTTTCAACCCATTCATGATTTACAGTTATGAAATTTGAACATTGGTATCATCCTGGGGATTGAAGGTCGTACATACGCATGAGTAACATTTCGATTTATTCAATAAATATTTTGGAAATAATGTATGTATTATTTTATATATTGAAAAATAATATTATTTCATAAATATAATATTACTTCATTAAATATACTAATATATACCATAACTATGATGTATTCATAAAAAACATATCACAATCGTTCTTAGAGGTGGTTGTCCAAACATATGTATGAAAGACACTATCAGTTATCAGTTAAAGGAAATTTAAGAATGAAAAGTATATATTTTATTTTAAGAAACATAAATATTTTATTAATAGCCAATATTAATTAAATTAAATCCCTATAATGATAATTTTGTGATGGTGAAGGAAAGTATATTTCATCGGGTTGTGAGGCGGTAGTATTTCGTAAACCTGAATGTTCAATTCTTTTCCAATTTAATGGAGTATTGACTTGGATAGAGGATATAATATTAAAATAATAACATATAATTATATTTTAGCACTTTATTTCTTATCTAATCATAGTTATGGATTATTTAATGGATTTAGAAGAAGAAATAAAATAGAAATATTCAGTTAAATAATATACCATTTATTGAGACATTGTCTGTTGATTTACATTTTAAGACCACTTAGATAGGTTTTAATCCAAATGTAATTATCCTATAATGTTTAGAGTTCTGTTAGGAATTTATTGTTTTAGATATTATCTGAACCAAAATTATTTTTAATTTTGATTAAATGATATGAATAAATATTTTTTTATAAGTTAGGGGTGGGGAACTATAGGAATTTCGAAAAATATTAAATTAATATAAATTAAATTGTTTTAAAAATTAGTAAAAATATAAAATATTAAAATATAATTTGAATTTGAGTTGAAATAATATGAAAAAAATAAAATTTGGTCATGTTTGTATCTCATTTTTACGTTTATCTTTTTATTACAACCTTGTCCTATCTATTTTTGACTATTATCATGAAATAATTTTTCATAATATTTTGGGGTTAATAAAGTTACTATTATATTGAAAATGGACCATAAATGTACAATTTTCAATTACCTAAAAAAATAGAATTTAATGGATAAATAATATGTTTTTTGCAATTTTATATCATTTAATTAAAATTTATATATTAGAAAATAAAATTAATATATATATTAGAACTATTCATTTATTTTGAATGTAAAACCTAATAGAAATTATGAAATTCAAATAAAAATAATCAATACCTTTATTAAGATATGTTTTTATCTTAAAATATGGTCAATATAAAAACTCAATCTTCTAATATTATTTTTAGTGTTTTAAAAATCATTTTGTTGATTTTTATACTCCTTAAACATGCATTGTGTTAGTGTTTCTTAATAATAAAATGCATTTATTTATTCTATACAAATAGAAAATAAACTATCATGGGGAAGAAATTTCTTAAATTTCCAATGATAACCTATAATAGAAAATATACTTTGTTTATCACTATGCCTACAATTTAATGTAAATAAAACATATGGAATGGTATTTTTACTTTTCTACTAATAAAATAATATTAATTGTTAAAATCGTGGACAAATATAATGACTGTCATATATAAGAAAAATGGATTGTTATGGATTATTAATACTAAAACAATAAAATTATGTAATTTTTTAGGGCCATTATATAGTCCTTATACTTTTATTTTTAACCTTAATTAACTGATTTACCTTTTTTGTGGGAACAAAAATTACTAGAGTTAAAATTTATAATAGTATTAAATAAAAAAGGCATATTTTATAACTGTAAAACCAACGATTAAATATATATTATGAATTTTTCAATATTTAAAAAAATAAATGGGATAAATTAATTTTAAATTAATATGAAAAAATAGAAATAAAGGAAAATTTCCCAAAAAATGCAGTTTTAAGGAAAATATTATACTCATACAAAAATAAGTTATAGCGATGATACAAATTATGTAAATTATATTATATATAAATAAATATTTCTAATTCTACATTAATATTAAATTAAAATTATAATTATACCTTTTAATGTAAATATCTTAGTTTTTTAAAAAAATATTTCTACTATCCACTAAAAAGTCAATCCTATAATAAAAATACCGAACATTAACCAAAAGTTAATTTTGATATGATAATTTTAAAATTATATCATTTTTGTAAATAAAATTTCTCTAAATGAATACATTAATTATAATTTTTTTTCACAAAAATAAATAAATAACATTTTGGAAGAAAAAATATATTTGAAGCATAAAATGACTTCAAAACTTTATGTACATAAATATAAAGTAATAATGAGTAAATTTTTATTCATTAGGAAATAAATAAATATATATAAATATATATCATAATCTAGATAATCTAATTTGAACCTTTCCTTTCAATTGGTACATTATATTGGTCATATTTAAATAATAACATTTTATGATTCTTTTAGTCTATTAGTTTTATGTCATATATGATACAGATAATAGTTTTATTTTAATATCACATGATATTAACATCTCAATACAAGTCCATTATAAGTATATTCATTATAATTTTAATTTTAATTTCATAAACCATGGATTATCAATTTAAATTAGATTTTTTGAAATCTCACATCAATAAAATGATTAATAAAACATTCACTTGAAAAGAGATAAAGGGAACTATTAAGGTCAACTAATATAACTCATAACTAAATTTTGAAATTTGAAATCATTAGTGGGATTTGAAAATATAGATATGGGAAAATAAAATAATATACAAATAATTATTGGGATATAGATAGAACATTGATCCCAATAATTTGAATGGTCACTTGAAATTCATCAGTGGAAAACGATAAACCATATTGGTGTGAAAAAACCACCAATTCATCAAAAAAATAAAGAAATAGAATTTTTTTTTTATTTTCAAGATCATTTTCCAATGAGTTGAGGAATTATATTGTCATCTACATCAAATAATATAGAAACGTACATACGTTTTCTAGAATAATTTCAACCTTAAACTATTTCCAACAAATTCAAATTTTTTTCTCTAAATGACGAGTATTAAAGATAATTTTTTCATTTTTAAAGCAATAAAATAAATTTCTTATAGATAAAATTATACATTAAAAGGATAAGAATATATTTCTAATGTCTTTATAAATTATGGGATAATAATATGTTTATCATAATATATGTGATCTCAATAAATGAATATACTTCTACATGAAGAAATAATACCTCAACATCCAAAATTCAATAATTAAAACCAATGATTATAATAATTTGATCACATATTAATCAAAGATAAATTTAAAATTTACTTTAAAAAATGTGCTGTAATTAGTATTGTATCATGAAAAAAATGTTTACTTCATAGTCATATAATCTCTAATATATTTTGATTATTTCGATAAATAAATAACATAATAACCTTAATAATAACATTAACAAATGTTTTAACCTAAAATTTAATTTCTTATCTTTCATCTTAAATGATCAAAATATTTATAGAATTATTACCAAATAATTCATTACATTAATCATAATTGTTACTAATATCACAACGCAATAAAACATCTCCATAAATATCATTAATCTAAAAAAAATCCTATAAAATAAAACCTCAAAAGGGTTATTTAAAAAATTGAACATATGATCAAACTCAAACATATAAACCCTTGATAATATCTATAACACTTAATATAACATCACATGAAAGCATCATAATTTCAAATGTTGTCTAAACACAACTCTGCTACAAACTATATTGTTTTGGACTTCATACTAGTGGGATAAGTATTATACCCATTAGAGAACACCATGGGATGATACACCTCAATGTTTGGGATCTCATAACCATCCCTTGTGGTAGTGGTTTTCTCATAAAAACCATGGGTAGAGAACCATGTTACACAAAAGTATCACACATGAGAGTTCTCAAGTGTTGATCCATATAGGTTATTTTCCATTATCTCTAGTAATACATGTTTTAATTATCACAAATAATGTCACATATTAACATATATCTATCTTCATGTGAAATATTATATTATGAAAACATTATCTTCAATATCAGGAAATTTCATTCATATAACCATTTATTTGTGCTTATGTCGATGAGAGATTTTAATTAATTATCTATGTATAATTATGAGGATCACTAATTTTTAACATGGTTGTATTATAAGATAGACAGAGAACTCGTCCTCATGAATATGTCTTACAGACAGACATTTGACTCACTGTATTTCATATGTCTTTCTGATAGGAAGATCAAACATGCATATTTTCTAAGTATGTGAAGTTGACACCATTAGAAAAAACTCACCTTTTTACACGACACGAACAGAAGGAGGACTCATCATTGTACATGACATCGACAGATATAGGACTCACCATTTCACATTCTACTGATGCAAATGACCTACCTTTAGTTCAAGTGACCTACCATTGCATGATGCTACCGATGCATGGAATCATAGATACTAAAAATGAATCACTATTGGATCAATTGTCTCACTGACATAAGGAATTACTCAATGATGAATGAGTCACTGATGAGAGACACTCCGATAATTCTAAATCTATCACTTTTAGTTAATATATCTCACCAATGAATGGAGACACTAACAACCAGAGTCACCAATACTAATGGAAATGAATCACCGATGCTGAAATACTGATGCTGATAGACAGATACTTATGACTCACATATTTTCATAAAAATATGGTATTCATATTATTAAATGAATTTATATCTAATGGTCATATTTAGACAAATTAATGTTTCTTACATTAGTTAATGTTGTATGTATGAATATCAGTAGACAATACGACGTACATGCACGTGGGGAGATCTTCATGCATAATGGACATAGATGTATAAAATATTTACACACTAAATGTTTTGACACAGATAAGAGGAATACACTGAAAAGAAAATGGAACTGAAGAACTAAAAACTCCTAAAACACTCGAAATTTATTCAATATCCAAATAACTGAAATAATTATCATAAGGTGACATAAAAAAGAAGAACAAGACCAAATTAAATGCACAGAACATATATCCAACAAGGAGATACAATCTTAAATCTTTCAAAAGCATATGAAAGAGTCTGTGATACTCTGTTTCAGAGATTAAATTCAAAAGAGGGCTAATGCTTTATTTCCACTATATCAAATGAGTCCAGAGCATAATTTCATAAAACAAAGAGAATTATAAACAATTATATACATAATTAGATCTTGATGTGTCTATTTGTTTACATTTTTTTAGTAGTGTATATATCTTTCTATTATATACACACTGACTCCTATGCATAACTAGAGGATATTTGATATCCTCAAACTCTCTCTCATAATTATATTTTTTATCCAACATAGAAGAGTGGAAAATGTATAGTATGACTTGTTTATTGTTTTTTCCATGAATAATAGTTGTAGAGGTCACATGAAACCTTGAAGGAATTATATCATATTGTGAACCTCGATCCATGGCTTGGGTCAAGTATATTACTATAAACTTCCTGGGGGTAAGTGATAGCCAAGTGAAGAGGAGTAAGTCCTATCTTGAGAATGAACCTCTTTCTTTTTTTCCGTAGTGTTTTACACATTAGTTTAACTATATCTTATCAAAATTTCACTGTACTAAATTGATCATTGATAGTTAGATAAGAATGTTTTTATAAATTTTTAGAACAAGTAGGTTAGTTTCAAAAGATATAATAATCAGTATATTAGTAAAACTGAGAAGAAATCAATCTTTTGGGAAATTAATTGAACATTCCAGAGTTTTTTAAATTCAATAAAAATTAACATTGATTATATTTTTTGTTGGTGGTAATTTTCATAGAATCAATATTAACATAATTGTTTATAGATACTCAATTCACCCCCCTCTTGAGTACTCTACTGCGACCCACATTTGGTATCAACTATTTTTAAGAATTTTTTACTTTTCCAAGAATTTAAAAATATTTTTCATCTTTGAATATAGTTGTCTACCAAATATCATAAAATTTATATTATTTCTAAATTTTTAACTATATGAAATCCTATTACAATTTATTTTATGGACAATCATTTAGAAGGAGCTACTACTAATAGACCATAATGATTTAATGGAACCAATTATGATCAGTGGAATATTAAGAAGAAAATACATGTATACATCATGTGATATGAAATCAAGAATACTATTAAAAGTAAATATTCAATTATTGAAACTACTGGAAACACTTGGGATGAACATACCAAGACTTCCTATAATAATAATTGTAAATCAATGAATGCTCTATACTATGCATTACGATATTAAGAGTTTAATTGTATTTATTTTTGTACAACTACCCCTAAGATTTGAAAAAATCTGTTTGTTTCTTATGAGGGAATTTATAATGTTATATAAATGAGATACAATACTTATACATTTAAATTTTACAATTTTAGAATTATGTCTGATTAAACTATTTCTGATATGTATCTACATTTCAATAGAATTTTCAATACAATGATCTCTCTTGGAAGAGATGAAACATCCGAAGAAAAAAATCTTGTGGATTCTCAGATTCCGACCTAATAGATGGAGAGGAATCACTAACTCAATTATAGAATCATACAACATTAGAAAATTACATGTCAAAGAACTCATTGGAAAGCTAATGATACATAAATTGGAACTCATTGTAAATCAAGAGGAGGATGATTATCCTAATAGAAAGTCGGTATCTTTAAAGACTACTAACTATAAAAATGAATACAAATGGAATGTTGAAGCTAATAATGAATTTTCTAGTAGTGAATAATAAACTTAAAACAATTCTGAAGAAATGGCCCTTCTGGCTAGGAGATTCAAGATATTTTATTGGAAAATGATGTTTTTTAGAAATCCCAATTACAAAGGAAAGTGTGATAACAAGGTAAACTGGAAAAAGGATTGGAGGATAAATGATAAATTAGAAGATATTTTATATTATGAATGAAAAAGTAATAAACATTTCAGACTAGACTGTTCAATGTTTAAATACAAACGGAAGTATGAGAATAATGGTATATAATATAAGAAATCTATGAAGGACACCTAGAGTGCCTATAAGGCTCGTTCAAGTGAATCTTCTTCATCTAATGATGAGAAGGAAGATTAGTAAAATATGTCTTTTATGAAAAACACATATGAGGTCATCATATAATCTCAAGTTAAAAATTCTTACTATTCTGAAAATGAAATTGATTCTGAAAATATGTCGAGTCAAGAATTATTTGAGTATTGAAAAATGATGGAAGAGAACTGTAATAAACAAAAGGATAAATATAAATATTTTAAGAAACAACATTATATTTCTGTATCAATTCTATCTAATCATAATAATAATAAAAAATTAATCAACTACTTAAGGAAAATAATGAGTTAAAAATTTCTAATGAGCCTTTAAAAAGGATCTTGAAAAGTTTACCAATGAAAAAAACACACATACACAAATTCCAGGAAAACAAATATCTCCTTAGTGTACATATGGAAAATGATATCAACTAGGATAAAGAAACTTATCAAAACTCTATTTTATGACCAAAACTGGAAAATCTGATTCTTTATTCAAAAACCAAAATTTTACTGGAGGCTCCAATTTAAAAAATTAATTTATTGCATCCAGTTCTTCAAAGTCAAATAGAGTTTATTTTTTAAAATAATTAATAATCTATATATAGAATACCCATAATGCATGTGTGGGTTATTAAATCATTTATTAATAATTTTTGTGGACCTAGAAAAATATGGGAACAAAAATCATTTCTTTGATAAACAGTTTTGTAGGTAAACTACCTAAAGAGATCCTGTAGAAATTTGTGGTTCTTGGATAGTGGGTGTTCGAGACACAATATAGGGGACTACTCATGATTCAAAATTCTAATCAAAATTGATGGAGGACATGTCTCATTTGGTGATAATGTTTAAAGAAAAATCACCAGCATAGGAATGATCGGTAACCCTAACACTATTTCAATTTCCAAAGTACATTATATTGATGGATTAAAGGATAATATTCTTAGAATAACTCAATTATGTGATGATTAATTTAATGTGAAATTAAAAAATGATTTATTCCATGTATTTTATGCTAGGAATAACATAGTATTTTCTTCTCTTTGAAATGATAATGTGTATGCTATACATTTAGACATACTGGCCTCAGAAAATATTTTTGTATATCTGATTTTCAAAAAGAGTCTTTGATTTGGATAATAAGACTAGAACATTAAAATGTATACTCGCTTAGAAAACTTACAAGAAAATTCCTTGTTAAGGATTCTCCCGAATTAGAGTTTCCAAAAAACAAAGTGTGTAATCTGAGTAAAAAAAGCGACATAAAACCTCATCCAAATTAAAGAACAAAGTTTCAAATTCTCAACCATTATATTTGGTTCACATGGATTTGTTTGGACCATATCGATTTTCATGTTTTAATGGGAATCACTATGTATATATTCTTATAAATGACTATTTTATGTACATATGGACTTATTTATTTCCTTGTGAAAGTGAATCATATACTTATTTCACCATGTATACTAAATATATAGTATATCTTACTAGACTTAGAATTAAATCCTTAAGAAGTTATCATAGATGTTAGTGTGAAAATCAATACATTCAATATTTTATTCTCACACAATGGCTATAGTCATAACTTTTTCCCCTAGGAAACCTCAACAAAATGGAGTTGCAGAAAGAATAAATAAGACCCTGAGAGATATTTGTATCAAAATGGTTAGTGTATTTGACCTAATAATTTACTTCTAGGATGAAGCTATTAATAAAATTTGTTATATAATAAACAAAATATTATTTAGGCCCATCCATATAAGAATGCCTTATGAGTTATGGAACTATAAAAACCCCAAATTCAGTTATTTCATTGTTTTTGGTTGCAAATTATATATTCTTAATAAAAATGATAACCCTGAAAAATTTTCATTCAAAAGAGATGAAGGAATCTTATAAGGTTATTCAACAAATAGTAAATCCTATTGATTTTTTAATAAAATAACCAAGTGTGTGGAAGAATCAGTTCATATAATATTTAATGAAACAAATCCACGTAATACTAAGACCTCTATTGAAAACATTGATGATGATATATCAAATTTACAAATAAATGAAAATTTATCTAGTCATTTTGTCAAGACATATGTGAAATCAAAAAATTATATAAATTCTCCAGAATCAATCCATAATGAACCAGATCAAAATGATGAACCTGAAATAACTTATCCTATCTTTTCAATACCAACTAGAACCCTTAAACGCATCTCGTAGATGCTATTGTTGGTGGCATAGATAAAGTAAAACATACTATAGATTCTCTTAGAAATAAAATTGAACATCAATCCTTCTTTCCATAGCTTGAACACAAATGTATCCATGATGAAATTAATGATGAATTTTGGGTGATGGGTATGCTAGAAGAACTCAATCAATTTGAATGAAATAATGTAAGGAAACATGTGGATAGACCCAAAGACACCTTGATCATAGGAAGGATGTTTGAATTTATAAATAATGTTGATGATGTTGGTAATATTTTTACAAAAAATGCTATATTAGTTGCACAAGGATATATTCAATATGAAGGCATTGACTATGATGAAACATTGGTACCTGTTTCTAGACATGAATCCATAAGTATCCTTCTTTATTATGATACAAATATTAATTTCAGAGTGTATCAAATGGATGTTAAGAGTTCATTCCTAAATGGATATATAGTTGAGGATGTTTATGTTGAACAAACCCCCAGTTTTAGAAATCCCCATTTTCAAAATCAGGTATTAAAATTGAAAAAATCTTTATATGGTTTAAAACATGGTCCAAGATCATGGTATGATACATTAATTAATCTTTTTATTTAAAAGGGTTGTACAAAAGGAATTTTATATCCTACTCTTTTTATAAAGTGAATTTCTAATGATGTTTTAGTATTCCAAATCTTTTTTGATGATATTATTTTTGGATCTTTACGAAATTCATTGTGTATTAAATTTTATTAAATGATTCTAAAAGAATTTGAAATTGATTTTAATTGGTGAACCAAAATTATTTAATGGATTTTAATTTTTTCAAAATAAGTTATGGTTCACATTAAATCAGATTATATATATAAATGATCATTTAAAATTATTTTTCATTGATATCATTACAAGTAGTAAAACACCAATTAGTACTACTTGTAAGATGGATCTTGATGAAGATTGTAAATGTGTGGATAAAACTCAAAAAATGGAAAGATTTGAATCATTATCTACATGACTTCTAATATGAAATTTATAATATTTAGTGCGTGTATGTTTGATATTTTTCAAGCGAGTCCCAAAGAATCTCACCTGAATGATGTTAAATGAATTTTCAAAAACCTATAACATATTATCAATTTTATATTGATTTACCCCAAAGGGAAATCATTTTATATAGTGAGTTATTATGATGCTGATTTTGGTGGATGTATCGAAGATAGAAATAAATCCTCTGGGACTTGTCAAATTTTGGGAAAATCTTCATTTTTATGGTGGAGTAAGAAGAAAAATATTGTTGAATTATCTACTATAAAACCTCAGTAAATATCTACAGGTAGCTGTTGCAAAAAATTATAGTTGATTAAACTCACTTTTCATGACTATGTATATAAATTTTGACATGTACCTATAAAATGTGACAAAATAATTTCTATTAACATCACTAAGAACTCATTTTCTCACTCTAAAACAAAACATATGTATGTAATAAATCACTTTTGGAGAGATCATTATCAAGAAGGGTTATATTACTTTATAATTCATTTGCAATGAATATTATCTTGAGGATATGTTCACTAATCCATTGAACTTGGAAGGGATAAATTACATCATAAATGAGTTAGGAATGATGAATTAAGAAGACCTTGTGTCTATCTCTACTTTAATCATTTATAGTGATGTTGTCAAGATGGCACCATTTTCAGGCTGATATCGTTGTCATACAAACACTATTTGTGTTTTTATAATTCTGTCATGCCGACACTGATGACTCGTCATTTTTATATGTTATATTTGTTTTATCAAAATGAATTTTTTTATTCATTCCACTGATCCTTGTTCATGATTTTTTTATTGTAAAATCAAAATATCCCTATATTATAAAAATTGGAATCAATCTTCTCTACACTCATTACTAATAATCTCTCTCTTTTTGTCAACTTTATCTATCTCTACTCTTAACCTATCACATTCTGACCTTCAAACTGAACTTATTGGAATGGAATGAGTGAAGAGAACTCTAGAAGGGTTTTTTTTCTTACTTCCATGAAAAAAAGGTAAATCAAGCAAATCATCAAGTCTTGTGAGTCCAACACTGGTAAAACATCTTGTAACTTCAAAGAAGGAATTTTTAGTGGAATAGATCTTGGAGAGAAAATCTCTTTTTTTTTGGAATTTAGAAAAGAACATGGATTTCATGAATGGTTAGAAAATAATGATGGAGTCTTTTATCTGAAGCAAGTGTATGAGTTCTATATGAATCTATATCATTTGCTGGAAGATAGTGATGTTTCATGGATAAATTCGATTGTGAATGGTAAGAGAATTTTTTTCTCTTCAAGACATTCTGATGAATGTCATAAGGTAACTCATAGAGGATGGTTTGATGATTACCAAGGTACTCCTCCTCATGAATGTTAATTATTTTTCTATGAGGCTCCTCTGAAAGAGATAACTAGAAATGAAGAAAACATGATACAGATTACCTCAAAATTGAACAGTGAGGGAATAATTATTTTAATGTTTATTCAATATAATATTTTTCCTAGGAAAGGGGAATTTTATTATTTAAATTATCAAGATGTATGCATGGTCTGTTATCTTTAGAAAATTTTTAAATGGGAAATTTGTATCCAAATGATGGTGCACATAAATGAAATGAGAAATCTTGGGTGTAAGTATAATTATCTCTTACATTCAATTATTTCAGCTTTGCTAAAGGAGAAGCATTATGTAAATGAATCTAAGGATGTGGTTGTTAGTCAATGTACTGGAATCTCTATAAGCTCTCAGATCTACAAAAGTGTGAAAATAAATTGGAACCCTTTGGAATAAACAATTGTATAGTGATGAAGACTGATTGTATAAGAATTACAATATCATATACCATATAGTTATACCATGGGATCTAGTTTATCATGGTCTCAGTTTTAATGAACATGTAAACTATTATTCAGATGATGAAGAGGAACCAGCTACCCCTATTATAGATGTGGGATAACTAGTTGATGATCGAATTGACCAAAACACTACGGTAAAATAAATAAATTCTATATTGGACCTGCAATTCCACATATGGATTTACCCTCTAATATACCTATTCTCAAATCCTATAGTAGTGAAGAAATTTTTTTTGAATGAAGTGTAGAGTATGTTAGTGAATCCAATGAAGAAGATGAATTAAAAGATGAAGACGATGAAACTGGTAGTGATTAAAATGGTTTAGAAACAGGATGGGAAGAAGGATATGAACACATCAAAGATTAGGAAAATGTATAAGGTAATAATGAATAATGCAGTGAATGGTAAAGTGATACTGACTCTTTTCACTCTAATGAAAATACAGATGATATGAGTATGCATGTTACTATAGATAATACTAGTGTCTCTATTGAGGGTGCTACTCATGAAGAACAGTTTTCCTTAGATGTACCTATAGCTCAAGTTGTGTACACTAGGAAAAAACACAACTTAATAAAAAATAAACCCATCTAGGAAACTATGAATGAGGGGATCTCACATTCCTATGTGATGACATAGAGGGGAACCTCAAGTACAAGATTCTCTAGATGATGAATAGAATCAAACAGAATGAGTAAGTCTTGATACTATTTCTCCTTTGGGTTCTGATATTATTCCTCAATGGATATAGAATACTGATTATGTAGCCATGGGATTGTATTATAAAGGTTCGGATGATGATATTGTTTCCCTTGCTACAAAGGAACCAGTGGATGTGACCACTTCTAGTGACTATGTCACTAAAGATGATTTTTAACAATTCTAGGATAAAATATGGGCCTCCATAAGATACTCAGTGTAATCTAAAATGTGGTATACGATTGATGGATCCATGATACAAATTACTAACTATATTGAGAATTTGAATGTAGTACGATCTTTGGTTGATGGTGTAATGTTTTTGGGTGATTATATTTCATCTTCTGCTTCAACTAGTCTATATCAACATGATGCTGCTTCTATTTTAATGTTATTGATAAAAGAGATTCCACCAAATCTAATCTAAACTACTGAGATAATGGTGATATATAATACAATTCTCAAAAATTATTTAACGATGTCAACTATTGGGATCAATGAATTTACCAAAGATTATATGAATACAATGGAAACAGTCATGAAATTTCTTAAGATCCTTGTATCTCAATTTAAAGCCCATGAGTTTGCCAAGCTGATAAAATATGTTAAAGAAATAACCTCCTCTACTATAACTTCACGTTATTCTCTACCTAATCAGTCCTCAAAAGGTATAGACTTTACATATCATTCTAGTATTAGTTTAGTATTGAAAAAATAGATATAGGTTTTGATGATTTGTTTATACAAAGTTGAGGTTAAATTACATAATGTGCCTGATCATGTGATGTATTATAAAAGGACTACATCACAGACTCTAGATAATGTGATCAAGATGATTTATGACTTTTTCACCAAACTCATCACAAAGAACCAAATGAATAGTCTCTTTAAGTACATGGACACTAATCATATTCTTCTAGTAAAAAAGATGTTAAAGATTAAATTCAAAACCATTGTGAATTTACTCCTCTGTTGGATAAGTTTATAGAAAAAACGGATGATTTTGAGAAATATATGAGATACAGTGCAGATATAATTGAAAATTTCATCAAGATGTTGAAATCATATCTTCATTTCCAATGTATATTCATTATGGTTCCTCGTGATGCATTGAATGGCCCTGATAGTTCTGTGGCTTCTCAACCTTAAATGTCCATTTTTAGGCCTTATCTCATATTAGACTAGTCATCATAGATATTGTTCCATCATGGGTTCTTTCTCAAAAATGAACTGCCCTTGCTTCTATAGTTCATGAAGGACTGCCTCTACCACCTCTCAAAATTAATTCAGACCCTCATTCCCCTTAACCTAACCATCTTTCTCAACCTTCTATTGATCCTTCTGATAAGGGGAAGGAACCCCTTGATCCAAAAACTTGATCCTATCCAATACTAGGGACTGATTTTTAATTTGATAGGGATGTGTCCGTGTATGTTTTTTATCGACTATTCGGTTTATGAATTTTATTTTCAATGTTTATCATTTACTATTTTTTTAATATTTTCTCCTATCATTTAATTTTTATCAAAAAAGGGGGATAACATTATGAAATTCAACAATTCCATGATTTGTGGTTATCAAAAAGGGGTATATTTTTTGACCATAGATGATGTTGGACTCTATCTCTAGATATATATGTTTTAATTATCACAAATCGTGTCATCTATTAAAATACATCTTATTTCATGTTAAATGGTACATTATGAGAAACCATTTTCTTGAATATCATATCATTTCATTCATATAACCATTTCTGTGTTCTTAATTCTAAAAACGATTCTAATTAATTATCATTGTGTAATTAGGGGGATTACCAGTTTCTAACTTTATTGGATTACAAGATAGACATATGACTCTAGGTCATGCATATGTCTTACCGATAGACAGATGACTCACCGTATTACATTTTTCTTACTAATAGACTAATCAAACAGGAATATTTTTTAAGGATGTGAAGTGGACATAGTTAGAAAAAACTCAAAATGGGCATGACACAGACAGAGAGAGGACTCACCATTGGACAAGGAACTGGCAGACAGAAGAGTCACTATTGAACATTTTACCCATGAAAATAAGCAAAAATTAGTTCATTTGACATATCATTGCATCATTCTACCAATACAGGGACTCATTGATAGTTAAAATGAATCATCGTTCGCTTAACAGTCTCATCGACAAAAGGAAGGAATCACCAATGAATGTGTCCCTGATGGGAGAAACACCAATATTTCAAAATGAGTCACCATTAGATCATATGTGTCACTCTTGAAAGGGTAAAATAATACCTAGAGTCAAGGATACTAATGTAATTGACTCACCGATGCAAAGATTAACCAATGTTGACTGCCCGATACTTATGACTCAACTATAGTCATAAAAAATATTTTTATATTATTAATTAAAATTTATATCATACATTCATATTTAAATAAATTAATTTTTCATACATTATTTAATGTTGTCTATAATACTATCATTATATGGTATGAGTTACATGATCATGGGGAGATCTTCATTCATGTTGGACCACAAAGTGTAAAATATTTACACACTGGATCTTTTAACCCGAGGTCGATGAATACACTGAAATGAAAAATAAATAGAAGAACTAAAAAGTCTTGCATCCCTCAAGCATTCCTCAAAATCCCTATAACTCGAAGAAATAAAATATGGTAAAATCAACAAGATAAGAAAGACCTATTGAACTAAACTAGACATCATTCTGAAAAGGAGCTTAACACTTCCCTCTTTCAAAACTAGACAACAGAGTCTCAGATACTCTATTTCGGAGGCGACGTTTAGAAATGGACTCAAACTTCATTTACACTATATAAAATGGTTCTAGAGATTCATTTCAAAACACAAAAAGACTTCTAATCCATTATATACATATATAAATATGTTGTGTTCTTTTGTTTTAATTTTTGAGTAGTGTGTGTATATTTCTATTACACACACACTGACTCATGTTATTTACTGGAGGATACTTGTTTTCCTCACACTCTCTCTCATTATTATCTTTTATATCCCATGTAGAAGAGTGAAAGTATTCAAGGATGATAATTACTCGTTTTCACTAATAATAATAATAAAGACTTCAAAAATGAACTCACATTTCTTATACTAGACACAAAAAATTTACATTTATTTATTTTGAAATGTTAAATTTGACCCACTTTTTAAAATCCAATCATTACAAAATTTACAGGAGATATTGTATCACATAAATACCAAATGAATTTTTTTGTATAGATATTTATGGATTTATTACAATCTCATAAAAAACTACACTCATGGATTCAAGAGAGTATTTATAACATTATTCCACTATTTTCATATTCCATATTTTGTATTCAATATGACTAAATAATTTCTACACATATGAAACCTTTCTAGAATAATATTATTTATCATTATTCATCACTACCTAGTGAATATTATACATAATAAGGGTGAGATAAAATATAAGGGTATACATAATCATTAGAAATTAAATTTTAATAGTGATAATAAGAAGTTAATAATTGTATGATGATATAATCATAGTGGGTGATCATAAAAATGGACACTAAACTTAGAAATACCTTGATCATAAACCATGAAACATGGGATAAATCTATACCGATTTTTAGAGCCATTATAATCAATAATAATGAGTCATATGACATAATTCTTGATCAGAGGAATCCTTCAAAACAGATATATGTTCTTCCATAATATGTATGTAATCCATTTAATTAAACAAAAACACAATTTCATACCATGTTAAATAACAATATTTCTATAAAAACAAATATCATAAAAATATATAAAATGAAGGTAAATTTGAGAATCATTTTCATATCACTCTTACATATGAAATAACTATCATGGTAAAACATAGATTAAAAAATGACGTTGTATTTACACATTAAATAATCCTCACAATGATACTTGGAATAAACATCAAAATCTTCTTCCAATATAAATCACACCCAGGGAATTTGAGCAATATAATATGCTCACTAATCCTTGGTTATAATAAAACCACCCATCATTATTATCAATTTAAAGGAACTATAACATGAAAAAATTATATAGATATTTAATCTCATCATGAAACTTAGGGAAACATCCATTAATCCTTGCATAACATGATTGTCATATGGAAAACAAATGGGTTTCATAATAATATATTTTAAATAATAAAATTCCAAACATCAAACGAATGAGGATGGTATCATATAAAAATATCTATAGTGGATCATAGTTTTCATCAATGGTTATTTTCATTGATTAATTGAAATACTATTAAATATTACAAGAACATTATTAAGGATTATAAATTTTTCGCTTTGAAAATATCACAAAACAAGTTCAGAAAATATTATGAAAATAATATTCATTGAATGTAGTGATAGAATATTATAATGGAATCTTTTATAAATATAATTTTCAGGATTCCTATAATATCCATTCATATTGTAAATGTTAAAATCAAATATTCTTTTCAAGGATGTTGTAATGTGATTCTAAGGTAACAAATTTTAATAATTGTGTGCAATTTTATTTTTTGATTAATTAAAAACAAATTAAATTTCAAAGTGATGTATATTTATGAAATTATTTATTATTTGGAAATTAAATTTTTTGAAATCTTTTTTTATAATATATATATGGTAGATAAATATTGTATAACTAAAAATGATACCAGATCGAAATCATATTCAATTGACATTATTGATGTTTCATTAATTAAAATGCCTATAAATGGGAATTAAACATGAAAAAAACATTAATAAAAAAAATAAAATAATATTTATTTATTTATATAAAATGGGAGCCTATGTTTTCCCCAAAGTAACCCTTAATATAAACAATATTTAATGGAATTGAGGTTGTATCATAATAACTTGGACACTTTGGGAACTATTCAATCATAAGAACAATGAATTTTTAACTTCAAATCAGATATTAAATATCAGGAACATAAATATACTCATGATATAACTCTTAAATGTGTTAGTATATTGAATATATTAATGAAATTAGGTTCATAACAATAAAACATACCTTATTGAATTGAAATTGATATGTAATCCCTTAACTCATGTATGGACATTCCATGATTATCTGTTTACACCTATATAATAAATCGTAGTAATAAAATTAATAAATAATAAAATATAACCATTTAAATCCTTTATCCATGACCCATTTAGATCATTTCTTATATTTTTTTATTTAATTAATTTTTCACAAAACACTGTGATCATATGTTTGGTTCATAGTTTCAAAACAGCATAAATGAATTAATTATAGTCAAATGATTCATCTTTATGTCATGTGTTGAATAATTATGATGGAATAATTATAATTTTTATACATAAATTATATATTTAAAACCAACCAGTAAATATTTTTATGAAAAATGAACTATGAAATAATAATTGAAATGGTATTCCATACATAAGTATGAGTAAATTATTCCTTCCCGAATGATCATTATAGAAATAAGGAATGTAATATTTTAAATATCATAAAATAATAAAAATATAATAAATAAAAAATTATTTATTTAAATAAACATAATATATCATCAATTTGATGTGGTATTGAAAAATGAATAACTTTGATTCATGGTGGTTGTAGTTGACATATATGAAAAGATGACATTATCAATCATTAGTGAATGGAAAGGTAAAAATCAAAATGGTATATTAACTTTTTTTTATTGATAAATATGTCATGAATACCATATTTAATAATCAATAGGATCGTATAATTAATAATGAGATGTGGTGATAGAAAATGAATTACATCAGTTTATGGGGTTATAGTCTACTGAGCACAATAATGATAAATTCCATTACCATTTGCTGGTAGTTGGAGAAGGATATATGATATAAAATTAAAATAATAAGATCAAAGTATATGGGATATAATTTTTTATATCATTATTGATATTTAACATGTTAATGATATGGAAGAATAAATAAATCCAAAACATTTGGTTAATTTTTATACCTTTTATATATAAAATCTTATTTCCTTTACACAAAAAGATATCTATTATTGACTAATTTCACAAATTAAGGCTCATATAATTTTATTAGTGATATTGGGAGGTATTTTTCAATATATTATCTTATATAAAAGGATTTTTTAATATCAATAAATGATAATAATATATTTACTTTTAAACAAAAGGGGGGGAAACTCTTGGAATTTCTTATCATATTTAATTAATATAAATAAATTTTGATGTCCAAATGGCCCTATGTTGTTAATATTTGAATAAAATATGAATATGAGTTTCAATAATATAATACAATAAAATTTGGTCAGATTTGGTTTAAATTTTACCACTTATGAATTTGTTTTAAACCATTGTTACCCCTTATTTACTATTACCATGAAACAAAGTGTTTCACTTTTTCAGAATTAATATAGTTATTATAAAAAGAAACTTGAACCATAAATAGAAAATGGTTTATTTTGAAAATGGATCCCATTAACATTAATTAGGAAAATAATTTTTTATAGAATTTAAAATTATTTTATAATATATGATTTGTTATAAAATAACAATAATTTAAAATTTCGAACTATTCATTTAATTTTATCATTAAACGTACAAGAGAAAAATTATTTTAGATTAAAATTCATAAAGACCTCTCAAAAATTCCACTTTTATATAAAAAATAATTTAAGAAAAAAATAAAATCAAGTAATTTTATTTATAGATTATTAAATAGTATATTATTGATTTCTTATCATCATGAACAAACATTGTGTCATTGTTGCATAATCTTTAATGGAAATTTTTTCATCACTAAAATTTGAAAAAAAAAATATGATAAAATCATTTGTTATACAAAATATTATTTATGGCTAAAGAAATCCTCTATTTATCATTAGGAAAATAATTTAGAGATAATAATAAAAACATATGGATATTTATTACTTTTATCTATATAAAATAGTATAAAATGTAAAAATCATTATCAAATAGAAAAAGGCCACATATTAGACCTTGGATAATTATGGAAATCATAAACTAATTCAATAAAATTAAATCAATTTTTAGAGTCATTCTTCATCCTTATAATTTTAATTTTATCTTTATTTATTGGATTTACCCTTTATCATGGTAAAAAATTTAAATTTTTAATAATAAAAAAGTCTAAAAATAAAAAAGAGCCTACTTGAAAAAAATGGACCCATTGATTCCAAATATGGAACCAATATTTCATGATTCAAAACACATTAATGGTAGGATTTATTGTTAAATTAAACTAAAAAATTGTGATGAAAAAATGTTTTTTAAAAATATGTGTTTTAAGCAATAAAATGTACATAGAAAATAATCAGGTATAATGATGATTTATATGATGTTAATTAGAATGTATTGAATTAAATTATAATTATTTTCCATTAATGTTCAATTTCAAGAGTGATTAAACTTTTTATTAAAAATAAAATGATAGTTTTAGAAAAAAATTGTTTTTAAATAGTAATAGAAAAATTAATATTTTTTTAGAAAAAATCCCAAGTTCCCCCAAAAACTAATTTTTATATCATGATTTCAAAAATTATAAATTTTTTATAAAATAAAATTTAAACATTCAAATAAATAAATTATATTTTTTATCCCAATACAATATAAAACCATTTTTTAATATAACTTATTTTTAAATAATAAAATGACTTTTCTAAAAAACAAGTTCTTATTTCTAAAGAATTAATAATTAATTTTTTAATTATAAAAATTATATATATTTCATAATGTGGTGAATCCTAATGATAAACACCATTTCAATAACTTTGTTATAACATTACTGTTTAAATAATTTTTTTAGTTTTTGGCTTGCTATTGTATGTTATATATGCTATAGATCATAATTTTTATTTAAAACCTTAGGATATTACAATGGAAGGATAATAAAATATATCACCATAAATCCATAAGTTATAAGTTGACACTTGGGATCTAATATACCTTCTTATTTCAATGCAAGATGTCTCTCAATATGACTCATAACCATCATGGGTGAAATGGAACCTCTACCAAAGATCATTAAACACATTAGTATCATGGGATATAGAATCCTTCCCTATAATCGTAATATTAGTACCACCTTTTTATTTCATGTTTTATTTGGTCTCAATAATTCAACATATGGATTCTTTATTCTGATGATTGTTTGTTGTGATCTTGTTGATAATTATAATGGTAAAAGGATGAAACATTGTTCCCCACAATGTTTAGAACATTAAACAGTGCCTTGTAAGATGAATTTCATGCTACATGAAGCAATGAATATTAAAATGTGACAATAAAAAATACAAATACATATTTCTTGAAGAATAAATTTTAGATGAGTAGAAGAATTATTTTTTGGTGTTTGAGAATATTTTTACGCGTTTTTCAATTATATATACCCAGATATTTATATAATTATTTTAATGGTTAGATTACACATGAAATGATCCAACCCACAGGGAATCCCAATATAACCTCTACCATAGACATTGTGGGTCTTGTAGGTTGACTGCACCCATGAAAGGGCATCTCAATCCAGCCAGCAGGCAGCAGGGGGTTTATGAGCCTCAAAACACCCACCCATATATATGGATATATTGGGCCCTGTATAGGCATGTATGATAGGATGATATCGTGGTGCATTCTTGAAATGTTGGTGAGCCGAAGCTCATGTGGTGTGAATGTTCGGTGTGGTGGTTTTTGATCCCAAATCCAGCTCAGGTGGTTGCAACACGTGTTGAGTACTATACTATAGTGACACCCCAGGAGATTTTTTGTTGTAGAATATAGGGAGATCAATTATAATTCATCTGTCATTTAAAATGACTGAAATTTCCACAATCTCTCGATCGAGGGGATCTATGGGACCTCTGCCATCCAATACTTTTAGAGCTCTTGTTTCAAACATTTGGACATCCACTGTTTCTACATGCAATCTTATTACAACCATCACTTGATGATCATGATTCTAGATATCTTCTACAATGATTCTATTCGGATGAATACATTAAATTTATTTGATATCATTCATGAAATAATTGTCTTACAGGAATGCAAATAATGAAAAGAACAGGCTTCGAAAAAACATAAACAATAATGCAATTGGATATTCGACAATCTACCATTCACAGAGCTTGAGCACAAGTGGGGTGAGTGATTCGACCCCCATCACTTGAACATGTATATGTTACTGTAATGATTAAAGGAACTCAATATACATTAATGAATACAAATTCATCAGTATATATAAAATCCATGACTCGGTATTCACTAAGAATTCCCATTGAAGGAAGAATTATATCAAGAGAAATTCCAGAGTCATCGAGAATTAGAGTACCACAATGAATAAATTGGTAATCTGAAATATTTTTATGTTTAAAAAAGAAGTATCTAGTGATCATGATACTAATTATATATATTTACTACATGAAATAGAGAGACCAAGTATTATTTGGGTATTCTATTTTGATGACATGAATGAATGTCTCCATAAATTGATTGAAGACATTGAATTGAATTTAAATCATTGTATGTTCGCACATAGATTTGATGGTATAGTAGATGGTGGGATGAATCCCCCCACATGGAAAAAATATGGCGCACAATCTTATTTTTTGCTCCACTAATTTTTAAAATATAAATTATATAGTTTTAAATGGTTGGAATATCTCCTTTATCATATAGAACAAATTTAAAAGAATTATAACTATAAAATTATTAATTAAAAAATGTTATTATAATTAGATTAATAAATTAAATGTAAAATGTTTATTAATTATTGTTATTATTATTATGTATTAATGATAAAATAAACAAAAAAATATGATACATTAGTCTATGTTAAGATGTTTTAAATATTTTTAAAATAATTTTATATAACATGGGATTTTTATCTAATCGTTATATATTACTTAAATATATTATATTAAATAACATTTTGTATTAAAAAAGTAATAATTTTTTGTATTTAACATTAATAATAAATTAATTTTAATGTGTTAATAATAAAGATATATAAAAATATAATTGAAATTTTGATGGAAATTTTCAATGCCATTTTAACGATAAATATTAATTGAAAATGATTCCTGCAATATTTGAATTTAATATTTGCACTTGAAATTTGAATGGAAGTTTCCACTAAAAGAATCTAGATGAAATTTACATAAAAAGCTTATACTATAAATTATCAATGTAATTTTTTAATAAATATTAAATTTTTATAATTATGTATTAATATATCTACATTTTAATTTTAAGGGAATATTTCTTTTTAAATTATCATAGGAACACTACATTAAAATTTTATAGTGGGTGTTTACACAATTGATTTCTAGTGGGAGTTTTCATTGAAAATATCGAATAGAAGTTTGTACATTGAATTTCAATATGATATTTACACTTATAATTTTTAGTGTAAATTTACATCTATGCAATTTTTTACATTATATTTACATTGAAAATTTTCACTTTCAAAAATCCATGTATTTATAGTTTTTTATTTATAAAAAAATTTCACTAAATATTTTCATTCAATAAAAGATATAATAAACTTATATTTAAAAATATATGAAGTGTTGAAACATTTATTGAAAATTTTATCTACAAAATCATGTGAAAATTTATACTATGCTTTACTAATGGAAATATGCATTGAATTTTTTCTGTGCAAATTTAATGATATATTTTACATTAGTCTATATTTATATTAATACATGATGTATTTATACAATGAAATGTTTTATTATAAATTCTCACTGAAAAATTGTGTATTTATCGAGATCAGTGTATCCACACATGTGTAATTTTAAGTGAATATTTTTTTGGTGCATGTTGTGTAGTAAAGATACATTGGATTTTTTCTCACTAAAAAATTCTAGTTGAAATTTATTGTGGAAATTCCCATTGAAAATTTGCTTGGAAAATTATCAATATACATATTCACTATAAATAAAAATATAATATTTTTAATATATTTAGTTATATAGTTATATTACATTAAATTTTATGTGGTGAAAATTTTCCATGTAAATTACCATTAAAAAATTTCTTTTTTTACTTATGTGTTATTAATTTTTAAATAAAATTTTATGGGACCATTAGAGTTATAAATTTAAAGTGTAAATTTTCATTGGAAATTTCTAGTGTAAATTTTAACTTGAAATTTCTTCTATAAAAATGAAAATATTCGTAGGGAAATTTTTTCTGGAAATTTAACCTGTAAATTTCATGTGTAAATTTTCAATAAAAATTTTACTTTGATGATTGATATATATTTAATAAATTTTATATAAAAAATATATATTAAATAATATATATAATTAATATCATAATAAATATTTTCCATATATGTAATAATATAAATATTAATATATTTATATATTTATATAATGATTTTACCAAAAAATAAACAATATATACAAATAACATTGAAAATTTGTTAAAAATATTTATTGTGAAAATTCATCTGTATGTATGTACTAATCATTTCCAGGATAAACATATACTATAAAATATCATTTTAAATTTAAATTTATATATATATATGTGTGTGTGTGTTTTTTTTCCAATATTAATTCAAATATAATCAAGAAACATTCATGTTAATTATTTTATGTGAATTTGCAATGTAATGTTACAATATGTAATAAACAGAAATGTATAGTATTATATTATGATGTATATCAATATCAGTGTACATGCACATGTATTATTTTCAGTGAAAATTTCTAGGGTTCATGTTATTTAGTAAAGAAACATTTTAATTTTTTTTCACTAAAAACATTAAATATAAATTTACTGTGGGAATTTCTGTTGAAAATTTTCAGAGGGAAATTCTAAATGTATATTTTCATTGGAAATTCCCAATATAAATTTGTTAATGTATTTAATTTTATATTTAAGTTACCAAAAATTTAAAGTGGTGGAAATTTTCAATGTAATTATCATGTTAAAATTTTCATTTTAAATTGATGTATTAATATATTTTCAATGATATTTTAAGTTAAAATTAGAATTATCAATTTCAAGAGTAAATTTTTTACTGGAAATTTCATGCGGGAATTTTCACTGGAAATTTCCATTGTAAATTTGAAAAATTCCAAATGGAAATTTGTAGTGTAAATTTATATGGGAAATTTCTAAAGTAAATTTCTTATGAAAATTTTTCTATGGATTTTATATATTAATTAATAATTTTCATATTAAAAATATTTATAATCTATAATTTATATAACAAATATCATAATAAATGTTATATATATATATATTAATTTTCCGTAAATAATAAATATTATATACTAATTAAATTGTAATAAAATTTAAAAAATATTTAATACATTCAACAGTTATATTTATATCATTACATATATTTATATTTTTAATAAATATAAAATAATAAATATAAATGATAAATTTCATACTAAATATATATTTCTTTATTTTAAATATATATAGAAAATATTAATATATATATATAATTATGAAAAAATGAAAATCTAGCACTATATTGTAAACAAATGAGAATGGAGAACTTTTGTCTAAAACCCCATCATGAGGGTCCTCTTGAAAACCCAAACTGAGATGAAAATTTTTCCTTTTGGATGACTAAATAATGTGGACAAGAATTAAAATAGAAGTAATCATTTTTTGCGAATGAGAATATATGATTACATTAGGATGAAGTACAGATAGGGTGAGGCTAAGGTATATTAATTCCACGTGTAGAATAAATATAAAGGGAATGATCTCCATGTAGGTAAGTTGGATGTTGTGATATGAATGTGTGCATGAAGAATGATTAAGTTGTGGATAAAAAAATACACACATAAAGAAGAAGAAACTAAATAATTGAATAGTAAATGAGATGGATGAAACAACCATTAACTTATGTATTTCAAAATTATATGAATGTAGTATTAGAATACCCTTGTATTATAGTTATTCAAATTTAGATTCCTTATATAAATGAAAACCCACATTACATAGGGTATTTTAATAACAAGAATAACAGACAAAATTTATTGTTATTAAAATTTGTGATATAAAAACACCATGATGATGCATTATTATTTTATGTAATAAATTATAATTAACGTGTAAAATTATTAACACATTTATTATAGGATTTAAATTATAATTTAAATCATGGAATCCAACCACGTACCACATTTTTTATAAATATATGAATGATAGAGATGAAAATAAATACTGTATTGAAATATCTTTTTGAGACACTTTATAATCGTTGTGCAAGAAGGGTTTTGAGAGTGAACCAAAGAAGATTAATTATCAATGAACATAATTTATTGTATCCATGCATTTGATGACGAGAATGTAGATTTTTTTAAATATAGATGAGGTCTTAAGACCCTCACTACATATGTTCTTGAGGAAGTATACAATCTTGTCGGATCGGAGAAATTCATGAAGGAAAATCAAAGATCAACATGCATTAGATCAAAGTATTCAACAAAGGTGAATTATTTTTACTGTTTATAAAGAAATTGATTTATTATGGGTGGATATATAAAAAATCATAGTCTCTCAGTAATAGCCAAAAAAATTGATCCCAATGAAAATGGATTCTATTAGTTTGAGCATGAGTATATGTCTCTCACATGGAGATGGGAGAAATTTTATTACCTTGTTTGATAGTGATGAATCTATGTTGTGGAGTCTAGCCTACATCGAAAGTATTATACCATTAATTAATAAAACTTGCAAATACCGTGTGATTCCATATCTTATTTTGTTTCTTTTTCTTGAATTGAGATTGATAGATAATTAAAAATTAGATTGAAAACCACAATAAGTTTGAAATGATGAACTATAAAAATAAATTTGTATAAATTATTGTACTACTAAATCATCCCCCCATCTCAGAAACAACTAATACGGTCTTGTTCTTTAAAAATGGTAAATGAATGTAGGTCAGCTTTAATGATCCATGCGCCTTTTTGACAAGAATAATTTTGGAACTTAATGTGCTAAATAAAATGAATATTCTTCTAAGAATCAGATTTATAGAAATAATATATATGAAAGGAATGTAAAAAAGAATCATATAGTAATGGATAAGAAAATATCATCCAAATTTAGTAAAAATGGTGTATGTTGAGACGAATCATTTTTTTATGATTCTTATAAAAAATCATGGTAATTTTTTGATCATTATGGGTCACTTAGTGATCTTCATTCCATATTTAAAGAATATCAAATGAATATCCATAAGGAAGTGATAAAAAATATTTAAAATATATAAAATGTATTTCGGATGAAAATATATTACATGAAGAATAATATGATTCTATATAAGAATAATTAAATTAAAAGTTTCATATATCCTACATTCTCATAAATTTGTTAATATAAAATGAGTCCACAATTTATCTATAGTGTGTTCAATATTATGGTGTCTTTAATGAATTGAAAATAGTTGTTTGAGTAGGATTTCATTTAGATTTTATTTGTTGAATGTTTCCACGTAATAGATAAATTTCACAACGTTCCTATGTTTTTCATGTATTATCTAATGAAAGATAAATCTAAAAATTCAAATGATATTGAAATTAATTTTCATGAATCAACAAAAACACACGATTTAAAAATAAATAAGTTGACGGACCATTGGGAAGAAAAAATCAGATCAGATGAGAATTAAAAGAACACTCTCCACATGATGTGTTTAAAGATGCAGGAGAGATTGTAGAATCAGGAATCACACCAATAAGAACATCTCAAATATCTAGAAGAATAGATAATCCCTCTCTTATTTAAATTAAATATAATAATTCCAAAAAAAGTCATTTATATTATCCCCTATTCCAATTGAAGCATCCTCCGACAAAACTATATCCCCTAATTAAGAAACTATCTTTTTTACAAATGTTTTTTCAATTTTTGGTGTAGCTTTTAATCCAAATCATGGGAGACTATAAATGGTGATTTTTATTTGATGATCCTACCACATAAATAGTTGATCAGAAAATATGTCAGAATAAATGTTCCCAAATTTTTTTCCCAATGATTATTGGTTTTTCATATAATCATCAAGGTTAAAAACCTTTGAAAAAAAATATATTACACTAATAAATGAATAAAATAAAGTTTATAGGTTATTGATTTTGTTTTTGGGCGATTTAGAACAATTAATTTGAAGGATTTCATAACATATCAATCCATAAAAACAAAATGAGGTTTTCATATATTGGGTGAAAAGTTGAATTAAATTCACAAAAAAAAATAAAGCTAAAAAGTAATCCTTTGTATGTAAAACAATAGAGAATATTATTAAGAACACATTTAACATGAATAATAATTATATGTTTAGTAATTTTAAGAGAAAATATTGACCAGGGTTGAGAGGAAGTTATTATCAAAAATATTTATCCAGATGAAAAAAAGATTCCCATTATTCCAAATAATTTTATTTCATTTATGCTAACATGAAGGTAATTGAAAGAGATTTTTGAGGTCATTACTACTAGACAACATAAATTGATAATCTTTAATGGTACCTACTAACATCCAAAAATGTAAATGTGTATCACTTAAGGGGTATAATCCATGATAAAGAATCATAATGGTGTGGGATATATTCAAAGATGATGTTGAGGTATATAAATATCAATTTAATCACTTATTCATAAAATAATTATTTATATCAATTAAGGGGGAGTGCTTGATTGATGTAAACATGAGACAAAGGGGGAGTTTCATTCTTATTCACCCAATGTTTTCTGATATCTTTTTTTATGTGTGTTCAATATTTATCTTTTCATTCATAAATATGATTATTTCTAATCCCAATAAATGAACTTAGATATTTTGAGCATGATTTGACAATCATGGTAAATTATGAAAGATTATAAAACCTTATTTATATCTATCATTATATCTATACCTGGTTAGGCAACATAGAAATATATTTTAACATCTTAAGGGTAATTTCTATGTGATCTATTTGAGATCATACCTTTCTTTATGAAATCATGGAATTTTAATTCATGTTAGGAGTTCATGTTTTTTGAAAAAAATATGAGATGAGAAGCCCCCCCCCCCCACATGTCATTATCCTTTTATTATAAAAGTAGTGGATATTATTTAATAAACACATATAATTTTGAATATGAGAGTTGATATGTTGAGAAAAAATCTAAAGGGGTAGATTTTTAACCCATGTTGTATTTTTTTGAAATAGTAAAAATGTGGATGATATATTCTAACGATTGTTTGAAGTTATAATCATGATAATGAAATGTGTAAATGGAAGGAACATTGAAAAAAAAATTTAATTAAGATTAAATTAGTAATTGGAATATAAAATCCTTTCTTTTGTCAAATGAAAATTTAATTTAATAGTATAAAAGGAGGATCATTTAATGTTTAGTTTTTTGAAAAACGGTACATAAAACATAAATGCATAAAAAATTATTCTAATAAACATTAAAGAATGATCATAGGATTATAATATGTAAATTTGTTTCAGCTCCTAATATGGGTATATACATCAAATGAAGGGGTGACTATAAAACCATGTCAGGGAAAGAAAGGGAAAACATTTAAAAATGTTTTTGAGAAATATCAATAATAACGTGAGGAATGTAGTATATGAATGATAATAGGACATAATTGGCATATCATAATAAAAATTAATTGAATCATAACAATGTAATATGGATACAACATTTAAATGATAAATTAATAAGGATATTTTCATTTTTTGTGACTATGGTGTCATAAAAATTATAAATGTTATTTCACAAAGGTATCGTAAAAAATGTCATATTTAAAGTTTAAATTAATTACCTAAGGCATTGGACATATATCTGGGATAACTATAAATATTTTTAAATTATTTTGATCCACATATATCATAATAAAATATTTCATAAATAATAAATAGAGAATAAAAGAAATGGGTTTCATATAAAAATAATGGAGTTTTAAAAAATTGCTTAAAATTTGATCATTATTTCATTTATAACCCAAAAAAAGTAATGAAGGTTGTATTTATATTAATCGAAAAATAATATAATTAAATTTTCATCTTGGGGATACCCTGTTAAATTAATAAATATTTTAAATTCACATAAATAATATAAAATAATTTTTTTGAGGAGAAGAGACAAAATTTGTGAAGTAAAATCTCCACCATAACAGGTATAAAACATGATTTTTGAAAAGGGTTAAAAGTCAGGGGAAATGGGAATACCATTCTTAAAATAAACTTAATATATTAAAGGGATAAGAAAATGGACAAACATACTTAGTTTGTAAATTTGAAGGACATACCACACAAAGATGAAACACAAATGGAAAAGATAAGTGGATATTTCCGTTACGTTGAAGTGTAATTCATAAAATACAAGGATCGAGTACTTGGAGGATTTAGGAATCCTAGGTAGGAATTATTGGGATGTAAAATTATCATATAATCAATGAGTATTAATTAGGAGTAAATTTAAATGGACAATTGGGTGGGTATTTAAAGAAAAATTGGAGGTTTTTTTATTTTCTAAATTTATGACCTTGACACCTATGTAATGGAAAATGAAATTATATGGGAATTATCATGGTATACTACAATGTAATTTTACACATGTAATACCATTTATATTTTTTTAATGTAAAATGTTCATCCATAGTTCTATATTACTTATTCTGTCATGGAAAATTGATGTTTTCACAAAAACACATTTTTAATGTTAAGGTTTCCATTTTAGATGTTGGAAAGTAAATTATATACATGGAAATTGAATAAAACATATTAAAATATATGATATTAATAAAATTAAATTTTTATTCCATGGATTTTGGTTAACAAGTTATGATATCATAATGACATAATTATGTTTTCATTAATATATTTAAGAACTCAAACTCTATTTGTACTATTCCAAAAAAAAGTATTTTGAGAAAATTATCATATATTTACTCCAACCAAATTTCAACATGATATATATTAAAATGATATTTATACTATCTTAATAATATTTTAAATAGGAAAAAAATTTACATTTAAATATAAAAAACATTTTTAATTAAAAATAACAGCATATAGAAAATGTATAGTAAAATTTATGACCCTTTTTAAAAAATAAAATTTATTTTATCATTTATTTTTAAATAATATTATTTTAATCCTAATATTTAAATAAAATAAACATTCTTCACAGTAGCCTAGTTTTTTATAATAATTATTTCTTTTCTAAAAAGTAAAATCTCTATCCAAAAATTCAATTTATCAAAATACATCAAACTTTTTTTAAGAAAAATTATTCTGAAAACAGAAATGATGGAATAATAATTTTACTTAATCAATGGAATTACACAATATGTTCAGGATATGTAGCCCATTATTAAACATATGTATGTATTATAATTAATTTGTTCGGTGATGGTATATTCATGGGGCATATCAAATAACATCACATGAGTGGTCATTTCCACTAACATGAACTACCCTCTTACATGATTTAATTTAAGCTTAACATATTGAATCACAACATGGGGTTGTTCAAGGGTAAACCCCAATGACAAAACCTCCCTCCCAAGCACTAAAAAATGGTCTTCATGTGACACAAATATACTATTTGAGTTCATCAACTCTTCATTCTATATACATTATCCTTTGTCATATTTTACTTATAAATACTAATTACAACATTAAAATTACTATCAAGAGTGTTGTTTACAATAGTATAACTGACCAACAATTATAAAATGTTAAAATTTAGATGGTCTAATTTCCATTTATATTCACATTATTAAAAATGATATGGATTTTTTGTGAATTATATAATATAACACAAATTTACAAGAAAACATTTTCCTTAAAATGGTATGGGATGTAACATTCTTCCCACTTAAGATATTTTTTCTTAAAATTTCAAATTCGTACCTCAGTTAAATTTTTTTTGGGTACTTCTGTATCATTGTATCTTATGTTTTATACATCACTTCTTTATATTTATGATTCCACAACACCACTATGAAAAGGGTGTAGTATTTTGGCATATATCCTTGTATTTATGTTCATTTATATCCACCATATGTTTCTCATAAGATAGGTCATGTTCCATTTGTACCACCTCAGGATTTAGTATATGGAATGGTTTAGGTATTTAGTTTCTTAAGAGAGACATGTCGAATTGATCATGAACATGAGCTAGATTTGGTCGATGTGATAGTTGATAAGAAACAACATCTTTTTGAACAAGTGATTCATAGGGGGAATTTATTTAATGATTGGATTCATGTTCTACCATAACATCTCGACATTCATCCATGATGTTATTATAAGGAACACATAATCTCCAAATTTAAACTCTATGTCTATTTGACAGGTATCATCATAGCTCTTCTACATACTTTGAGAAATATTTATGTGTTGTTGGATGGCATAAAAAATTTCTATCATCTCTTTCATAAGATCTGGCCCAAGAAAATTTCTCTCACTAACTTCATTCGAAAAATTAGGATTTCTACAATGTTTCCCATATAGATATTTTTTGGGTTCAATTTGAATACTCTAATGGAAGATTTTTTTTCTATGAGAACTAAAATAATTGTATATTTTGATCCAATCAATATTTAAATTCAATCATCTATTTTATATACATTTTATCGAGTGGTGGAATATTTTATTCTGATTTTCCACTAGTTTGGGGGTGATTGGTCATACTAAAATTCAATTCCCTACATAGGGTATGTTGAAGACATCGCTCAAATTATGATGTGAACCATGTATCACGATCAGATATGACCAAGATTGGTAATCCATGAAATCTCACCACTTCCTATATGTAAGTCTTATCTTGTTGATCATGAGATAATCTTTCTCGAATAAAGATAAATAAGTAATTATTTATTAGATGATCCACAATAACAAAAAAAATTATTATTTCATTTGGATGTTTTTGGTAGACTTATGAAAACCTCAATAGTGATATTTTCATGCATCCATGTTGGTATGGGTAGTGGCTGTAATACCCCTTTTGGATGTTGTCACTCTACATTCAAATAATGACACACGATGAGCATTCTACTGTATTCATCAAACTACCTTTTCATGTTATCACCCCAATAATTACCATGTTATTTCATACACAATTTAGAGCTTCAATGATGTATAAGGAATATATAGATATGAGATTCATCCAAAAAATCCATATTTATTTCTAGAATATATGGAACACATACCCTTGAATGAAATTCCAGTACACCTTCTTGACCAATATTGAATTCACGAAACATCCCTTTCTTGATAGCATCTATATTCTATTATAAAAATTGATATTCTCTTTGATATTTCTTGATATTATCTTGTAATGATGGTTTATATGTAAAGACATGAAATTTTAGTGGAAAATTGTTTCTTAAATATATGGGAATTTTACGAGTCAGTGAAAATTTACGACGCATGATTTTGAGGCACAGTGTGTCCGGAATCTTTTTTTGATGTTTTGTTTGTGTACATTCAGTAAAAGTGAAAGTGAGTTTTTATAACTTTTGAACTGGTGCTTGGAATTGAAATATGAGGGCACTCTTGAACTCATAGAACATGTATTCGCTTAAGGAGGATTTCGCCTCAATAGAAGATGATCAAGATAGAGAATTAGTTTTTGGATTTTCTTGAAGAAATAATAAAATAAAGTGTGCAACACTTTATTTCTTTTTAAACTTCCATGTGGGTGATGGTTGGTTAAAACCTCCACATGGGAGTTAGAGGTAAGGCCGCCACACCATAACCTCCCATGAGCGGTTATGGTGGTGGGTCCCACCTGAACATAACCTCCCGCAAGAGGTTATGATGTGGGGACCACCATAGACCATAACCTCCCATTTGAATAATAAGGGTGGAAACGACCCGACCACTATTAATGGGATGAGAGTTTAACCTCTCAAGTATCCCTCATTAATAAGGGAGAGCCTCTCCACCTTCTCCATTAATTAAATGGATCCAACCCCCTTTAATTAATGTGCCAACCTCCTGAATTAAATTGGAGGAGCCTTTTTAATTAAAGTCTTACTTTTTGAATTACATGCCATCATTAAAATAATAAACAATCTATTATTTTGTGGGAATCTTTCATTTTGTTGGAAGACGATGATTAAAAGTTTATTGGAGAAAGATCCCAACAACGAACCATTATTCCATTGAAGAACAAAGAACATGTTTTTCTAATGAAGAACGCTGATGAGGATTCTTCTTCGACATCTACCTTGGACACCTACGGACCTACCCTATGCAACGTCATCAACGAGACGATGCAGCTTGGGATTTGAGATATGCGGCAGATGCAACGAACAATGACCGACAAATCAATGGTAGGGGGTTTATTACATACTGAAGTTGTACTATTTCTTAACTTCTTCAAAGAATAATAAGGGATTGTTGCGGACGTATTATTGATCATCTTCTTCTCATGATGATCCAAATGATACATCCCTAAACGCGAAGGGTGAGGGAAAACCTAGCATGGCCCGACATCCTCCGTCGATATCTGTATTATTATGATGTTCTACAACATGACGACATATCAATGATGAGGTGATGGAGGCAGAAACGACAAAGGTCGTGCTACCCGCGACCTCTGCGAATCACGCCGCTGGCCCGCGCCGGCCCGAGCTCGACTGAACCAGCCTTCCAGCGGCCCCCAGCGCGTGGCCTGGTGCCTATACCACCTACCCGCACCCCCCTAGGGTGCTGCCCGCCGCCCTGGCCGCCTGCCTGCGGCCCCCCAGCTCCCTGCCCATCACCCAACAGTCTGCCAATTGCCCTCTCGGTGAGTTGTCCTGCACCCAGGCCACCCACCCGCAGACCCCTGGCACCCTGCCTGGTGCCCAGCTGCGTGCCTGTGGACCTCCCAGCTTGGTGCCCGATGCCCAGGCTGCCTACCCCCCCCCCCCCCCCCAGTGCCCTGTCGCGGCCTGCCCAGCTGCCCCCGAGCCGGCCATCGTGCGCGCCGCCCCAAACCTGCCCCCCCCCCCCCCCCCCGAGCTGGCCTCTGTGCGACCCGTGCACTCCCAGTCTAGCCAGCGTCATTCATCGTTTTCTCCCCCCGGGCCGAGCCGTGTCCTCGCAATGCTCTGGGCCGAACTGGCCCCGAGCTCGGGCCGAACAGCCCCCACGGTTCGCTGGGCCGGGCCTAACAGACCGGGCCGGGTCCAGAGGACCGGTCCAAAATTAGTGGGATGGATCATACCCAATGGGACTATCTGGGTCGACCCAGATCGGATTGGCCCAGTCTGGGTTGGGTCGAGTCGGTCTGACCGGGTCGGATTGGGCCCAAGCGCATTACCGACTCTCTTATTTCCTTTGGTTGTAACTTTGGCATGAACTACTATTTGGAGAACCATCAGCGGTGCTGGTTTCCATAGAGCACAAAGGTCCCTTTGAGTATACCCCACTAGAGTTCGATGTAGTGTTGAGATTCGGTCATGTTGGATTGTACACGAATCCAACCGGGCCCCCAGGACTAAAAAGCTAATAACTCACAGAACGAGAATCTAATTGACGCGCCATCTATTACGTTGAGACCCCTATGTCGAGACAGACCTTTGAGATACTTATTTCTGGGACTTGGTGGTAGTTGACGAGTCGACACATGGCTTGCGAAGTGGACCCTCCAGGAATTAGGCGTACTTTGTGGAAACCCTGTGGCTGTCTGTGCACTGACAACTGTTCCATGATCATGTGTTGGTCTGATAGTTCTGACTTCTATTCCTGGATCATGTGTTGGTCTAACAGAATAGCTGTTCCTGGATCATGTGTTGGTCTGATAGCTCTAACGATTGTTTATGGATCATGTGTTGGTCTAACAGTTCTGACTTCTGTTCCTAGATCATCTGTTGGTCCGACAGAATAGTAGGTCCTAGATAATGTGTTGGTCTGATAGTTTAGATGACTTAGTGGCTACATCTGATCATATCTATCTTTCTACAAATGTTTTATACCTATGTGAGCTGAGTTAGTAACTTCTGTGTTTTCCTCATGATTTAGATGGGTTACTTGATAATATAGGTATATGTATGGTCATATACCTAAGTAATGACTATCTGTTGATTTCATAATATGTAGTTTATCCTTATTGGATTTTGTGAGACCTTGAGGGTATCGAGGTCCCTACTGAGTCTCTTTATACTCAAACCCGCACGGGCTATGCCCGCACCTCATTGTGTTGGATGTAGACGACGGACAACGCTGACCAAGGCTGAGCGTTCCAGGACTGGACGGTACCCGGAGGTGGACCTTACGACGCATCAGTACATGGAGGATACTGATAGACATGGAGTGCTGAGGAGATTGTTTGTACCTACCCTTCAGGTAAGATTCGTTATGGAGGATCCAGGAGCTAGTTTCACCTTTCAGTTGTTTTGTCCCATTTAGTTGTACTTGTAATTTACAGTTGGGCTTGTATTTCCAACCCCTTTTAAGTTCCTACACTACTTTTGTATACAAATTTACTTAGTGTTTACTTCCACCTCCTACTCTATTGTGTGTGTTTTCAGTTTATAAAGGAAATTCATTCCTAGTTTTAGGTATTTTCACCTTTGGTGCTAGTCACCAACCCCTGGCCTTTGGAAGGCAGGCTTTGGGTAGTCACGACACGGGACCCGGGGAACATGTTGTGAAAAATTGGTATCAGAGGAGTGGGTTCTACCACAGAATGTAGCACTATGATATATCATTTCAATGAAGTAATAGAGTTAAGGTTATTTAGTGTGGTTTTCAGTTCAAGGAGTCCAGTGTTGGTGCAGCGGTAGACGTATCCATACAATAGGACCCTGACTTCTGATTTCTAACTCAGGGGATGAAAACACTGATTGTGTGTGCGTTTTCAAGAGTTTTCTTTGTGATATATTGAGTTAGCTCACTATGTATAACATATTGACCATGGAACACCTGTATCTTTTCAGGATGACCCCACGCAGACATCTCTCCAGGGTTCCAGGGGTTGTACGAGATGGCATCCCACCGAGAAACAAGGCCTTAGTGCAGGGCCCCATCATATCGGAGGTTACAGCTATACCACCCCCCGTTGGGCCACCAATACCCCCAGCCCCAGCAGTAGACAATGCATGCCGCATGAGCACATAACAGGAGTTCAAGCGCTAGAGGTCGCCTGGGTTTAGGGGTGAGATGGACCTGCAGGTAGTTGTGGATTGGCTGGAAGCTGTGGTGAGAGTCTTTAGGCTAGTAGGGACACCAACATGCTTCATGGTGATCCTTTCCATAATTCTCCTTCAGGCAGCAGTAGGTAGATGGTGGAGCCTGATGCTCCAGGTGCATGACGATACGACACTACTCTGGGCAGACTTCGAGAGCATGTTCTGGGTGGAGTTTTTCCCAGCCACATGTCGTTCGGTGCGGATATAGGAGCTACTTCGTCTGTAGCAGGGCAGCATGACTATAGAATAGTACTTAGCGAGGTTCACCATCCTCTCGCTCTACTCCATAGATATGGTGTGGAACCCTTTCTTCAGGGCCCAGACCTTCGAGCAGGGGTGTATACTAGAGATCAGAGCATCAATGATCTCACTCAACATCCTAACACAGGTGTGTGTGTGTGTGTGTTAGAGAGAGTCCTTATATTGGATATTTTCCTTGCTGGGCAGTCACCAGGAGAGAGACCCAACACTAGTCAATATGCAGCGGAGTCTTCTGTAGCTAGCAGTAGACAGATGTCGTCGAGGTCCAAGCGGACCAGGCCATCAGGTGGATGACTTTAGGATATGGGTTCAGTTGTGCGGGGCACACGGGATAGAGCCAGTCATGCCAGGAGTGGGCAATGTTACATTTTCGGTGGGCAGGGTCACATGGATCATGACATTCTGACCCGACATACAGACAATCAGAAGACAGTTGGGGGACCTTTTATGAAGATGCAGAGGATCGATCGAGGCAGTTTGTAGGGAGGAGTTGGATGTGGAAGAGGAGCTGGACATACAGCTGGTAGTTGAAGAGGTTACAAGGTGTTACCACCACCACCACCAGGACGTCTACCCCGACCATAGGGAGTAGGTGGAAAAGGGAGATCTCAACTCCAAGCAGCTGAGGCCTATGACCATGGCTCTCCAGAGATGATTCAAGGTATGATCTGTGTCTACTCCACCTTAGATGCAGTTCTTATATACATAGGTAACAATCACTTTTTCATTCCCACATCCCTCGTTCTGAGCTCAGAAATTCTAAAGGAGTCGTTAGTTCGATCCATACGGCTAGAGACTCCTACAGGATATGATTCGACCATTGTGCACTAGTGCCGGCAGTGTGAGCTTACTCTAGGAGGTGAGATTTTCAACATGGATCTCCTAGTAGCAGCATCGAGGCCTTACGACATCATCTTGGGTATGGATTGGTTATCTATAGTCCATGCTCAGATTTACTGTATTAAGAGAAAAGTGTGGTCTGTCCACACAGATGGGACAAGGTTCACCTTCACTGGTTAGAAGGGAGCCATTTCCACTCAAGACGGACCAACTCAGAGGAGGGTGCAGCCGATCACTCATCAGTTGGCCTGCCTTGCCCTCCGAGCTGTTGATGTGGAGAGTCCGAGCTATCCTGTATTTGTGGACTAGTAAACAGATGTTCTTTCCTAACGATGTTGCAGGACTACCTCCTCGAAGAGAGGTTGACTTCTACATTAATCTATACCCTAGGTAGACACCGATTTCTACAATAGCATATCGAATGGCTCTTGCTAAACTTCGTGAGCTGAGGGTACAGCTGGAGGACGTATAGGGGAAGGGATTCATCTGGCCTAGTGTTTATCCTTGGGCAGCCCCAATTCTGTTCGCCAAGAAGGCGGAAGGGAGCTCGAGGCTTTGTGTCGACTACTGTCGCATGAACCAGGTGACCATGAAGAACATGTACCCACACCCATGGATTGACTGCCTCTTTGATCTTCTGATGGGAGTGCGGTGGTTCTCAAAGATATAGCTCATATCATGGTGTCCCCAGCTCAGAGTTCGAGACGAGGATGTGCAGAAGACGGATTTCAGGTGTCGGTACGACCACTACGAGTTCTTGGTTATGACTTTCTGTGTAACCAACGCTCTAGTAGTGTTCATGGGACTCATGAACATGATTTTCTGGCCTTAACTCGATCGCTTTATAATAGTCTTCATTGATGACATTCTGATCTACTCGACTACTGAGGAGGATCATGCCTACCATTTAAGGGTAATACTGGACACACTCTGAGAGCACCTGATTTATGGTAAGCTCTCGAAGTACCAGTTTTGGATTCGAGAGGTTAACTTCATGGGTCATGTTATCTCAGAAGTTGGAGTTGTAGTTGATCCAGTGAAGATTGAAGTGGTACTTTCTTCGGAGCCAGCCAAGAGTGTGATGGAGGTACGGTGTTTCCTGGGATTGGCTATTTAGAACAGGTGGTTTGTTCCAGACATATTTAGAGTTCTATCACCACTATAAGCCTTGACAAAGAAGGGGAAACCATTCATCTGGTCAGAGAGATTCCAGAAGAGCTTTCAGGAGCTAAGGTAGAGGATGAATAGTGCCCCCATCTTGAGGCATCCATAGGAAGGCGTAGGGTATGCAGTTTAGTGTGATGAATCAGGGACTAGACTCAGGTGTGTCCTAATGCAAGAGGGAGCAGTGATCACATATGGTTCTTGACAGCTAAGACAGCACGAGAAGAGCAATTCTACCCATGACCTAGAGATAGCAGTAGTGGTATTCGCCTTGAATATGTGGCGACACTATCTAATGGGTGAACTTTTTATCGTGTACTCCGATCGCAAGAGTCTCAAGTATATCTTCTCTCGGAAGCACATGAACCAGAGACAATGGAGATGGAATGAGTTCCTCTAAAACAATGACTTCGAGATAATATATACTCCTAGAAAGGGGAATGTTGTAGCTGATGCACTCAGTAGGAGATCCGGTATACTACTGCTAGGTGAGGAGAAAGAAAGGCTAGTTGCATTACAGATATCCTTTGTGGATAGAGATAGAGAATTTTTCCTTCAGTATATTATAGTCACTCTCCCACTTCTTCAGTGAGTCAAGGAGGCACAACATGGGGACACTGAATGCGAGACATGACCTACTCAGATATCCACAAGGAAGACACCTAATGGATTTTTCGAAGTTGGGGAGCACCTCATTCACTTTAGAGGATATATTATGGTACCAATGTCACTTTAGGAGGAAGTGTTGAGGGAGTTGCACACATCTCATTTAGCGGTACATCCAAGAGTGGCGAATATGTATCAGGACCTTAGATGACAACACTGGTGGCCAGGTATGGAGAAGGCGGTAGTGGAGTTTGTCTCTCGATGCCTCACTTTTCAGCAAGTGATGGTAGATCACCAAGTACTTGCAGGCTTGGTTTAGCCTTTAGAGGTCCCATAGTTGAAGTGGGGTGGGATATCCATGGACTTCGTGACGGGTCATCCACGTACATCTAGGGGTCACAACTCGATTTGGGTGATCGTCGACCAACTCACAATGTCGGCCCAATTCCTACCAATCACAGAGCAGGGATCAGTAAAGATCTTGGGATGCCTCTACGTGAAAAATATTGTGCGGCTACATGGAGTACCTTCTTCTTATATCTCTGATGGTGACACATGCTTTACTTCCCGTCTATGGAGGGGGTTATGAGAGGCTTTTGGGATGAAGCTACGTCTGAGCACCTCTATCCATCCTCAGACAGATGGCTATACTGAGAAGACCATTTAGACCCTTGAGGACATGCTACGTGCTTGTGTCCTCAACTTCGGTCGCAACTGGGAGGATCAATTACCTTTGGATGAGTTTTCCTACAATAACAGCTATCTCTCCACTATAGGAATGTCTCCCTTTGAATCATTATACGGGAAACCATGTAGATCACCCTTGTGCTGGACAGATCTAGGGGAGTCAGCACTGGTGGGACCAGAGATGATACGAGCTACCATGGAGAAGGTGCAGATCATCTAGGAGAGGATGAAGACTCCATGGAGTAGGCAGAAGTCATATGAAGATAGGAGACAGAGGCCTTTGGAGTTTGAGTATGGTGACCAAGACATTCTATGGGTCTCACCTAGACGAGGTCTATGGAGATTTGGATGAGGTAGCAAGTTATCTTCGAGATTCATCGGACCATTTCAGATCCTCAGTAGAGTAGGCGAGGTGGCTACCACCTGGATCTTCCACCATTGTTGCACTAGTTTCACGGTGTCTTCCACGTATCTTAGCTAATCTATTATGTGCATGACCCATCCCACATCTTTGGCCATGGATAGATGGACATGGATGACTCGATGACTTTCACGGATGTTCCAGTGTAGATTGAGGATCGACAAGAGCGGGTCCTACATTGACAGTCGGTACCTCTGGTGCACATTCTCTGGCAGCACATCAACCTCTAGGAGAGCACATAAGAGAGGGAGGCTTAGATGTGTGCTCAGTACTCCCTTTTGTTCCAATTGTTTGAGTAGTAGCTTATGGGGATGTAAATCCCTAAGGTGGGGAGAATGTAAATATCCATAATTTTCATGGAAATTTTTTTCATAAATAAATTGGAATATTACGAGCCCGTGAAAATATACGGTGCATGATTCTGTGGCCCGGTGTGCCCGGAAGAATTTTCTGATGTTTTTTTGGGTATGTTCAATAAATGTACGAGTGGGTTTTTATAACTTGTGAACCAATGCTCAGAATTGAAATACGAGGGCACTGTTGAACTCGCAGTGCCTGCATTCACTTAAGGAGACTTTCAACTCACCTGAAGAAGATTGAGATAGAGATTTTGTTTTCAGGGTTTCTTGGAGTAATAATAAAATAAACTGTGAAACACTTTATTTATTTTTAAGCTTCCATGTGGGGGATTGTTGGTTAAAACCTCCACTTGGGAGTTATTGGTGGGACAACCACACCCTAACCTCCCATGAAAGGTTATAGTACTGGGGCCCACACGAACATAACCTCTCGTGAGAGGTTACGATGTGGGGACCACCTGAGACCATAACCTCCCATTTGAATAAAAGGGGTGGGGACCACCCGACCCCTATTAATGGAAGGAGAGTTTAACCTCTCAACTCTACCTCATTAATGAGGGAGAGCCTCTCAACCTTCCCCTTTAATTAAATGGATCCAACCCCCTTTAATTAATGTGTGATACTCTTGAATAAAATTGGAGGCGCCTTTTTAATTTAATTATTACTTTTTGTATTACATTCCAACATTAAAATAATATATAATCAATTATTTCGTGGGCATATATCATTTTATTGGAAAAGGATTATTAAAGTATTATTGGAGAAAGCTCCCAATGAAGAACCATTCTTCCATCAAAGAAGGAAGAACGTGTTCTTCCAACAAAGAATGTTGGTGATGATTCTTCTTCGACTTCTACCTCGAACACCTACCGGCCTAGCCTCCACAACGTCATCAACGAGCCAACGCAGCTCGAGATTTGAGATGTTTGGCGGATGCGAAGAACAATGAACAACAAATCAAAGGTAGGGGGTTTATTACTTTTTGAAGTTGCACCTTTTTCTTACATTATTCAAATGATAATAAGGGATTGTTGTAGACTTATTATTGATCATCTTCTTCTCATGATGAGCCAAATGATACATCTTGTACCGTGGAGGGTGCGGGTGAACCTAACATGGATCGGCATCCTCCATCGATCTCTCTCTTCTTGTGATGTTCTACGTCCTAGGGAAATATCAATGATGAGGCGATGGAGGTGGTAATGACAAAGGTCGTGCTACCCACGGCCTCCGTGAATCACGTCGTTGGCCCGTGCTGGCCCAAGATCCACCGAACAGGCTTGCCCGTGACCCCCCGGTGCCCAGGCCGCCTACCTGCGGACCCTGTCCTCCTTCCCGGCACCCCGGCCACCTGCCTGCGACCCCGCAGGCGCCCTGCCCGATGCCCAAACTTCTGCCTGTGGTCCTCCGGGCGCACTGCCCGGCCCCCGGGCTGCCTACCTGCGGCCCCCCGACACCATTCCCGACACTCATCCGCCTGACCGCGGCCCTCCCGGCGCACTTCCTCGGCCCTAGGAAGCCTTCCCGTGGCCCCCCAGGAGTCCTGCCATGCCCAACCCAGCCGCCCCCGAGCCAGCCTTCGCACATGCCACCCCGAACCGGCCTCCCCTGAGTTGGCCTCTGTGTGACCCATGCACTCCTGGGCGAGCTAGTGTCCTGGCTCCCTCGCCCCCTCTGGGCCGAGCCGCACCCCCACAATGCTCCGAGCTGAACTGGACCCGAGCCCGGGCAGAACCACCCCCGCAATCCGCTGGGCTGGGCCCAGTGGATCTGGACATACGTAGCAGGCTGACCCACCCAACGGGCTGGGTCAGACCCAATAGGTCTATCCGGGTCAACCCAGACTAGGTCGGCCCAGTCTGGATCGGGCCTAGTAGGTCCGACTGGGTCGGACCGGTCCCATTCCCATTTCCAACCATGTTAATTCCTTTGGCCATAACTTTGGAACCGGTCGACCGTTTGACGAACCGTCAACGACGCTAGTTTCATTGGATGACGACGGTCACATTGGGTATACCCCACTAGAGTTCAGGTTAATGTTGAGTTATGGTCAGGTTGGATCGTACATGAATCCAACCGGGGCCCCAGACTAAAAAGCTAATAACTCATATACCGGGCGTCTGATTGATGCACCTTCTGTAATGTTGTGACCCCTAGGACAAGATGAACCATTGAGATAATTCTTCGTGGGACTTGGGGGAAGTGGACGTGTCGACACTTGGCATGAGGAGTGGACCCTCCCGAAATAAAGCGTTCTTTGTGGATACCCTGTGGATGGCTGTGCAATGACGATTGTTCTTGGATCATGTTTTTGGTCCAACAGTTCTGACTTCTGTTCCACGATCATGTGTTGGTCAGACAAAATAGCTGCTCCTGGATCATGTGTTGGCTCGACAACTCTAACAACTGTTCCTGGATGATGTGTTGGTCCGACAGTTCTGACTTCTATTCCTGGATCATGTGTTGGTCGGACAGAATAGCTGGTCCTAGATCATGTGTTGGTCCGACATATTAGATGATTCAGTGTCTACATCTGATCATCTCTTTCTCTCTACAAAGGTTTTATACATGTGTGATCTGAGTCAGTGACTTCTTTGTTTTCCTCATGATTGAGATGGGTTACCTGATAGCTTAGGTATATGTATGGGCATATACCTATATAATGACTATCCATTGATTTGATACTCTATTTTATATCCTTTTTGGATTTTATGAGACCTTGAGGGTCTCCGGGTCCCTACTGAGTATCGTTATACTCACCCCTACACGGGCTATGCCCAAACCTCATTATGTTGGATGCAGATGATGGACAACACTGACTGAGGCTGAGCGTTCTAGGACTGGACGGTACCCGAAGGTGGACCTTATGATGTGTCAGCACATGGTGGAGACTGATTGATATGGAGTGACGAGGAGGCTGTCTGTACAAACCCTTTAGGTAGAATCTGTGGTGGACGATCCAGGAGCTGCTTTCACCTTTTAGTTTTTTGTCCCTTTTTAGTTGTACATGTACTATATAGTTGGGCATGTATTTCTGACCCCTTTTACATTCCCACACTTATTTTGTATATAGCTTTACTTAGTGTCTACTTACATCTCATACTCTGTTGTGTGTGTTTTCAGTTTATAAAGGCAATTCCTTCCCAGTTTTAGGGATTTTTGCCTTTAATGCTAGTGGCCAGTCCCTGGCCTACGAAAGGCAGGATTGGTGTAGTCACGGCACGAGTTCCGGGGAACAGGACGTGACATTAGAAATCATATGGGATAAGGTTGATGATGTACCTTAATTTAGTATTCCCATGTCTAGTTTTATAAGGTCTTTGATCAAAGGATATCCATGAATCCTCCTCATTGTTAGAACGTCATGGTCCTTCCTACTTAATACAATAGTAAATTTTTTTATCTTCCACAGGGATGATGAATCTAATAATAATAGTATATTAGATGTTCCAAAAATATCATCTACATCATGTTAAATTCCTTTTTGTGAAAATATACTTCAAACTTTTGTGGTTGGTGTATATATCTCATTCCCCCAAAAAAAGATATTGCCTCCATACATTTAGAGAAAAAAACATCTGCAATCTGGTCCATGTCATGCGTATGATAACTCTTCTAAGGAGGCATCAACTATTGATGTAATTTCTTGTAAAATCCATATATATATTTTAATTATATGGAATTATTTCGAGACCACAAAATCTGATGGTGCATGATTCTGAGGACCAAAGTTCCCAGAATGGTCCGTCAAAGTATTGTTAAACTTTAAATAGCACGTGTAATTATGTTTCCAGAAAAATTGGAATAACTCTTAAATAGTTACTCAGATCAGAAATATTAGGTCACCATTGTGTTCAGGATAGCGGTTTTACCCTAGGATAATCTTAAATTTAGTTGGCATGAGCCTCCTGTGAGAAATCCCAAAAATAGAATTTCTGTAAATAAAACAATAAAATAAATTATTTAATTTTTAAAATGCGTATAACTCACAAATGGTAGCTCAGATTGAAAATCTGAGACCAACACAAAACTCATGATGGAATTATTTATTTAAGAAGATACTATCTTTGGATGGTGTGGGCCACCAGTTAAAGTCAGATTTTGGCCTTAAATAAAATATTTATGTGACAATTATTTTACTGTAAAATACACAACTATTAAATGGTAATATAGATTGGAAATTTGAGAGTATCGTTGGGTTCATTGGGGTGTTATTCACATGGTAATAGCCTAACCTCAACCAGCATAGGTTGAGGGTGACTGTTAATAATTTTCCAAACTTTTTTTCAGGTATGTTCAGAAAACTTGCGAGCATGTTTTTTTACATTTGAATCGTTGTCGAAATTGATATTTGAGGGAACTGTTGAACTCGCAGTGCCGATATTTACATAAGGAGACCTTCACTACAACCGCAGTGGGTCGAGGGTGAAATATTGTTTTTGGGATTTTCATGTAAATAATAAAATAAAATAAACATTCTTTTTATTATTTTCTCTTTAGGATATCCCATGTGGATATTTTGGAGGTGGGGACCATAACAGTTTTATTCTCAAAATTGAATGCTCGGTTTTGGGGACCACCCTAGCTAGTGAAACCTCCCATGTGTGGGTTATGGTGGTGGGGACCACCCGAGACCCAATCCTCTTGAACTCCCCTCTTAATGGGGAGAAACCTCCAAACTCCCCAACATTCCACCCCTCCCATTAAATTGAGCCATTAGATTGGGACAATTAATTGAGATACTTTATTGTTCCAATGCACCACTTTAATTTTTTCAACTTGTGTGAGAGTGCCAACACAATTTTTTCTTAAGATATTTATATTGGCACCTTTTTCATTTTTGGGTGGAATTGTAAGAGGAGAACCCTTGGAGGATTACACATATCCAACGACGAACGTGTTCTTCCAAGAAGAAAGATCCTCTAATGAAGAACACCGACATCAACATCTACCTCATGACACCCTCCAATGAGGAACATCTTCGACTATGACAAACCGACACATGAGCCCGGGATTGGAGGTGTGTGGCAGAAAAGATGAACGTCACCACTTCAACATCTTCTCGCACCAATGTCAATGAAAAATCCAAGGTAGGGATTATTATAAAATTATTGTTTTATCTCATTTAATTTCCCCATTATAGGAATTAATGGAAAATGTGGATCAACCAAAGGGAGATGACCCAAGATTCATATTAATTTAAAGAGTTTTTTGTTCTTGACTTCTAATCTTTTTTGAGCCTCTTGATACCATTCTAATGCAGTGAGAGAGGGAAAATCTAACATGTCCCGTACTCTACCTAATTCTTGTGTTGAATTGTGGTATTCTTTATGATGGTGGAGGACGAAGACAAACCATGAAGGGGCACGAGAATGGAAGCCAGCATGACCAGCAGTCGTGATGAAGACAGCATCGAAACGGTGCCGCTCCATGGCCAGCGCCGCCACGGCCTCACCGAACTGTCCCATCCAAACCACTGTCGCGACCTTGTAGCACCACCCTGGACAAACCACCATTGCGGCCTCGCCACGCCACCGCAGCCGAACCACCGCTGCAGCCTCGGTGCACCTCCCATGTCGAACCATCCATTGCCTCCATTCTGAGCCAAGCCTCCACCGCCAAGACGATCTGAGCCACCACCCGAACTTCCCCTCGACTGAGCCACACTGACCAAGCCAACTCATGGCGCTGGGCCACTCCGGCCGAGCCACCCTGCGGCCTCCACCCTCCTAGAAAAGCTGCCCCTGCTGAGGCACCGTGTGGACCCATGCAATCCATGGCCGAACCCCCACGGCCCTTACGGCATATTATACCACTTAGCAGGCTGGGCCTCCTAGCGGGCAGGGCCACACCACATGTCGGGTCGACCCGAACCGGGTCAACCATTGCTAGGTCGGGTCGGGTTGGACCGGACCCGGACCTGATACGACCCATTAACTTTACTTAGGCCATAACATTGGCATCAGATGTCTGTTTGAATAACTGTCAATGGAACTGGAAATCTTTGAGTGAGACGGTTCCTCTGAGTATACCCCGCTGATGTTTTGGGTTAAGATGGGGAACAATTAGGTTGGATCGAGCATGAATACAATCGGTACCCTGAGACTAAAAGGCTAATAATTCACAGACCGGGCATCCGATTGGTACGACATCTATTGCGTTGAGACCCTAATAACGTGGAAGACCTTTGAGATGATTATTCGCGAGACTTTCTGGAAGTTGGAGTATTGACTAGTAGCTTGTAGAGAGGTTCCACCCAATGATGAACGAGCGTAGTGCGAGAACCTAGTCACTGGCTGAGACTTAACAGCTGCTGACCTTTCCTACTCGGAGTGACTTGACACGAACAATGGAGAGCACCTCTTTGTGACGCAGAAAACCCATGGTGGGGAGTGCCTTTTTATGACGCGACATACCCACAATACTCAACAGAAGGGGTACCTTAGTAGGCCATAGTGGAAAGTGAATCTTTGTGACACAGCAGACCCAGGGTCCTCAACAGGAGGAGTACCTCAGCATGTCAGAAGGGGGAGCGCCTCTATTTGACACAGCAGACCCATGGTGGGGAGAGCCTCTGTGTGACATGACAGACCCACGGTACTTGATAAAAGGAGTACCTCAGCATTCCAAGGTTAGTGGGAAGCACCTTGGTGTGACGTGGTAGACCAAATGTACTCGATAGAGGAGTGGCTCTCTAGCAGCCGAGGCATTCAACATAGTGACTAGGGATGTTACTTGTTACTACCCCTAAAATAAATCCTGATGTGAGATGATTCAGTATCTCTCTGATTTCCTCATGTTTGAGATGGATTACATGATAACATTGGTATATAAATGGGCATATACCTAAGTAGGGTTATCTGTTGATTTCATACATTATGGTTTATCCCTGGTTGATTTGTGAGACCTTGAGGGTCTTAGGGTCCCTATTGAGTATCGTTATACTCACCCCTGTACAGGCTATGCCTATACCTTATTGTGTTGGATGCATAGGACCGACAATGCTAACTGAGGATTAGAGTACAAGGGCTGGACGGTACATGGAGGTGGACCATACGGCATGTCGGTACACAGAGGAGATGTGTGGATGTGGAGTGTTGTGGAGGTGATATGTACCTACCCTTCAGGTTGGAACCTCAGAGGACAATCCAGTAGTTTTGCACTCTCTTTATTGACTTTTTTTTATTTCAATTTTACTTGTACCTTCACTTTTGGTCTTGTATTCCGGCCCCTTTATTTTCAACACTCTTTTTCTTATACATTTTTCTTGTGCTCCTATCTTATTGTGAGCTTGAATACATGAGGTTATAGGTTATAAAGGTAATACATTCCCAGTTTTAGGGAAAAATCTTTTTGGTGCTAGTCCCCAGCCCCTGACCTATGAAAGACGGGCCTAGGGTAGTCACGGCACGTGCCCTAGGGGACAGGTCGTGAAAAATTGGTATCAGTGGAGTCGTTTCTATCGTATAACATTGGACATTGATCTTTTTAATGAAAATAGTGTTATGTTTAGTGAGTGTGGTTATCAATTTGGAGAATCCAGTGTTGGTGTGGCGGCTGACGTATCCATACACCATGACCCTGAATTATAATTTTCCGACTCAGTTCCTGAAAACACTGATTGTGTGCGTTTTTTGAAAAGTTCTCATGAGTCAGCTCACCAGGTATAACTTAGTGACTATGGTGCACCTATTCATTATTTGGATTCCACTGAGTAGACAACCATCTAGGATTCCCGAGGGAGTACACGATGATGGTCCACTGAGCGATGAGGATCCGGTGCAGGGCCCTCTTAATATGTTGGCTCCTTCGGGTGGTGTACCAACATTACCACCACCTGTTGGGAAGAAGATAACACCAGCCACACTAGTAGACGGTTCACGCTGACTGAGCATGTTGTATGTGTTCCAATAAAATATCCCTCTGAGTTTTTGAGGATAGATAGTTTCCTACATAGCTGAGGGCTAGCTGGAGGTGGTTTCTAGAGTTTTCTGCCTAGTTAAGACACCATTTTAGTAGATGGTGATCATAGATACTATTCTTTTCAATGAGTGACCATGAGGATGGACCACATAGTGGTGAGGCTTCTGTGCGAAGACCATTACCTGAGATAGTACCTTCGGGTAGTGTGTCAGCTATATCACTACCCATTGGTCAACAGTCACAACAGGCGGTACCGGTAAAGGATATATTTAGGCTTAGTGCCTTATATGAGTTTCAGTATCAGATACACCTCAGACTCCGAGGTGAGCCCGACACACTGGCGACTGAGGACAAGCATGAGGAGGTGGTTGAGAGTCCTCTAGAACTTCTACAGTTTCAACAGGATGACATGTCTGTAGATGAGTATTCATCAAGGTGTATTGACCCTTCCTAGTACTAGATTAATACAATATAATCAGTGCTTCATGGCTCAGACATCCAAGAAAGGTGTGTTTAAGGACATCCGAGCCAACACTATTCCTCTATCCATTCCTACTTATATTAGGGTGAAATAGATAACCTCTATGGTTGAATGTTCGTTTGTTGAGCGGACAAAGCCAGTGAATGTTTGTAGTGGGAAATTAGGAAACTAGTGCCAGTCTTAGAGATTTGGGCATGTAAGATATTTTGGGAAGAGGATGTGACAAGGGTAGATGAATCTACAGGGCAGCAGATATGGAAGTGGAGCTAGGAGAGCAGGATGAGGTGGTGTACATTTCAACATGTCACAACCACACCCTTTTTGTGGACCCCACCAATCTTAGGGAGCTGAAGTACAGGGGTAGAGATTAGTTTCTTGTAGTCAAGGAGTGAGACCAAAGGGCTCTAGTAATGAATTGAGTAACGATTTGTATCTACAACTAGCCGTTGTATCAATAGGCATAGGTACCAATCATTCTTTCCATCAAATAATCATGTCCATGACCTAGAGTTTCTGGTTAAACCGTTTACATGACCCTCACGTCTGGAGATACCTTTGGTAGGAGACTCGATAATCACACTTATGATGTTAGTGTGATCTGACCATTGAGGCAAGATTTTCAGTTGGAACCTCTTGGTGCCAGCGTCGAGGCCTTACGAAGTTTGTTCAGGTATGGACTGGATATCCACAGTTCATTCTCGTATTGAATGTATTAGGAAAACATGTTGTGTTTTACCTAAATCTTGTGAATGGGGTTTTCCTTGGTCGGTGAAAAAGGAAACCCGGGAAGCACATGAGAAAATCATGCATAGTAGGGTATAGCCAATCACTGTTGAGTTAACCAGACATACCCTCATTGCAAAAGGAGTTTTCAGTTTTCAGTTCCAATCAAGAGTGGTAGAGCATGGGGACATCTTTTCAAAAAATGTTTCCAGAAATGCCTCTCTGAAGGGAGAGGGATGTCTATTTGGGCTAAGTACTATAGCAGATTTGTACCCAACTTCTCCAGGGAAGTGACATCTTTATCATCATTGGAGAAGAAAGGGAACCCCTTCTTTTTGATGGAGAGATACCAACAAATTTTTCCGGAGATGAGGCAGAGGCTAACTAGTTCCTCTATCATGAGGTTTCTGGTGGAGGGTGTTGGGTACGCTGTCTACTGAGACACATTAGGGACAAGACTCGGATGTGTCCTGATGCAGGAGTGAGTAGTTATCGTGTATGGTTCTCAAAACCTGATACATCAAAAGTAGAAATATGCTACCCATGACATGAAGTTAGTAGGAGTGGTCTTTACCTAGAATATGTGGCGACATTACTTGATGGGAAAGAATTATATAGTCTACTCTGTTCACAAGAGTCTTAGTTATATCTTTTCTCATAAGGACCTGAAACTGAGACAACAAAGTTGGCTTGAGTTCCTCAAGGACTATGACTTCGATATAGACTATAATCCTGGGGAGTGGAACATTGTAGCAGATACACTCTGAAAGATATTTGGTGTACATCTTCTTGGTGAGGTGATGGAGCAACTAGTGTCTTTGTAGATATCCTTTGTGGATCGGGATGGAGCATCTTTTCTTCAGTCTCATACAGTCAATCCCCCACTACTTCTATGAGCCAAGGAGGTGCAGCGCGAGGACACTAACTACAAGACTCGATATTCTCAGATATCCACAAGACATACACCTATTGGATTTTCTGATGGTGGGGATCACATCAATCACTTTAAAGTACATACCATGGTACCATTGTCGCTTTGGGAGGAAGTGTTAATAGAGTTACACACGTCCCCTCTAGCGGTACATCTTCGTGTGAGGAAGATGTACTAGGACCTTCAGCGTCATTACTGGTGTCGAGGGATGAAGAATTCAGTGGAAGATTTTGTATCACGATCCCTCACTTGTTAGTACGTGAAAACTGCTCAAAGCCGGCAGAAGTCTTTTGTCGAAATAAGGAGGGAGACCATGTCCTCCAACGGGTCTCGCCTTAATGAGGATTGTAGAGTTTTGGTTGAGGGGGCATGATATTTCCAAGGATCATCAGACCCTTCTAGTTCATCATCAGAGTTGGTGATGTGGCTTACCACCAGGCTCTTCCACCTCAGTTTCACTAGGTGCACAACATTTTCCACGTATCCCAACTGAGGAGATACGTGCATGACCCTTCTCACATCATCGAGCACGACGAGCAGGGCATTGGTGATGGGGTGAAATTTTCAGAGGTTCCAGTAGATATTGAGGATCGATAAGAGCATGTCCTTTGTGGGCAGTCAATACTTATGGTACGTGTTCGCTGGTAGCATAAGAACCTCTAGGAGAGAACATTGGGGCATAAGGCTCAAATTCGTACTCAGTACCCTCTTTTGGTTGGTTTTCCTTTATTTTGGTTTTGAGGAAGCAAATCCCTATGGTGGGGAGCATTTAATGTCCCATAAACTCCATATAACTTTTTTTGATTATATGGAATTATTTTGAGACTGTTAAATCTGAAAGAGCATGATTCTGAGGCCCGGAGTGCCCGGAATGGTCCTTAGAAGTATTTCTAAACTTTAAATAGCTCTCATAAGAAGTTTTTTTTTTGAAAATTTGAAATAACTCTTAAATGGTTACTCAGATAAGAAATCTAAGGGCACTGTTTCATTCTGGATGGCTAGTTCACCCTAGGTGCGACTTAAATTTAGTCGGTGCAGGAATCCTATGAGAAAATCAAAAAATGGCATAAATGTAAATAAAACAATTAAATAAATTATGTTATTTTTCAAATGATTATAACTCACAAACGGTTGCTCAGATTGAAAATACAAGACCAGCACTGAACTCGTGATATAATGATTTATTTCAGTAGATAAAAACTTTGGTCATCGAAGTCCACTAGTGAATGTTAGTTTTTGGCCATAAATAAAATAATTAAGTGACAATTATTTAATTGTAAAATCCATAACATTTAATCAGTAACATAGATTTGAAATCCAAGAGTACTGATTGATTTTTTGGGGCATGTTTCACTTGAGAAAAGCCTAATCTCGACCAAAATGAGTCGAGGGTGACTGTTAATAATTTTCCAAACTTTTTTTCGTGTATGTTCGGTAAATGTGCAATCGGGTTTTTCTAACTTTTGAACCGATGCTCAGATTTGAAATCTGAGGGCATCGTTAAACTCAAAATGCTGGAATTCACATAATGAGACATTCAACTTGACCACAGTGGGTAGAGATTAAAGGATAGTTTTTTTGTTTTTTCATGGAAATAATAAAATAAAATAAACTAATTTTTTATTTTTTTAGGATATCCCATGTGGATATTATGGAGTTGGGGACCACATGAGTTTTATTATTGAAATTGAATGCTCTGTGGTGGGGAACACCCAAGCTAGTAAAACCTCCCATGTGTGGGTTATGGTTGTGGGGACCACCTATGACCTAAACCACTTGAACTCCCCTCTTAATGGGGAGAAACCTCATAACTCCCTAATATTCAAACCCTCCCATTAAATTGAGCAATTAAATCAGGCCAAATAAATTAGCTAATTTACTCTGCCAACGCACCACATTAATTTTGAAAACTTTTTTCAGAGTGCGAACATAATGTATTCTTAAGTTAATTATATTGGAAACTCTTTCATTTTTGTTTGGAATTGTAAGAGATGAACCCTTAAAGGATTACACTTCTCCAATAATGAACACATTCTCCCATGAAGAACGATCCACCAAAGAAGAAAACAGTCTTCGACTTCTACATCATGACACCCTCCAATGAGGAACATCATTCACTATGAAGAACCAATGCCTGAGCTTGGGATTGGAGGTGTGTGGAGGACGAGACAAACATTGACAACATCAATATCTTCTTGCACCAATGTAAACGAACAATCCAAAGTAGGGGGTTACTATCAAATTCTTATTTTGTCTCATTTAATTTCCCCATTCATGGAAAGCATGTTGAACGTGGATCAACCAAAGTGAGTTGATCCATGAATCCTATTAATTTAAAGAGTTTGTCATTTTGAATTCAAATCTTTGTTGAGCATCCTAATACTGCTCTAATACGGAGAGAGAGGCCCAACCTAACACATCTCATCCTCTCCGTTATTATTGTCTTCAATTGTGGTATTCATTGAGATGGTGGGGGAAGGCTAGAAACCACGAAGGTGCATGAGAATGGCAGCCTACACGACAGTCGTCCGCGACGAAGACGACGACGCACCGGCGCCGCTCCGCGGCCACCGTCGCCTCACAGCCTCTGCAGTCCGTGAACCACCATTATAGCCTCTCCATGCTTCCCTAACCAAACCAATATTGTAGCCTCATTACGTGGCCCTGACCGCATCGCCGCCATGGCCTCGCCATGCCACCCGGCTAAACTGGCCACTGCTGTCGTGCCGAGCCGAGCCGCCACTGCCTTGCCGATCTGAGCCGCTACCTGAACTGCCGCATGGCCATGCCGCCCTGTCCGAGCTACCTCGTGTCCCTAGGCCACTCTAGCAGAGCCCCTATGCGGCCTCCACCCTCTTGGACAAGAATCCCCAGCTGAGTCACCCTGCGGCCTCGCGCCATCCGCAGTCAAACCCCCGTGGCCTACGAGACCGCTCCGCGGGCCGGGCCGCCCAGTGGGATGTGCCTCACCCCAAGCGGGGCCTGACCTAGTGGGTCGGTTAGGGTCGACCCATGTCGGGTCGACCCAGGTCAGTTCAGTTTGCATTTGTCTAACCAGGTTTGACTAGACCCGGACTTGATATGACCCATTTACTTTACATGGGACATAACTTTGGCATCAGACGTCCGTTTGATGAACTGTCAGATGCACTAGAAATCATGGAGCAAGACAGTCTCTTTGAGTATACCCCACTTGATTTTTGGGTTAATATGGGGAACTATCCAGTTAAATCGATCACGAATCCAATAGGTCCCTAGGGACTAAAATGCTAATAACTCACAGACCGGACATCCGATGGACGCGGCGTTTGTTGCGTTGAGACCCCTATGACATGGAAGAACATTGAGATTCTTCTTCATGGGAATTCTTGGTAGTTGTAGTATCTACTTGTAGCTCATAGAGCATATCCTCTTAGAGAGGAGCACACATAGTGCGGGAAACCAGTAGCTGGCTGCGACTTGACGACTGCTGACATTTCCGACTCAGAGTGACTTGACAGCCCTAGTGGGGAGCGCCTCTATTTGATGTAGTAGAACCATGGTGGGGAGAACCTCTTTGTGACACGGTATACCCACGGTAATCGATAGGAGGGGTACCTCTGTAGGCCATAGTTGGGAGTGCCTCTGTGTGATGTAGAAGACCAATGATACTCGATAGGAGGAGTACCTCAGAAAGTCACAAGGGGGAGCACCTCTATGTGATGCAGTAGACCCATGGCGGGGAGCACCTCTGTTTGATGCAGCAGACCCACTGTACTTGATAGGAGGAGTACCTCAGCGGTCCATGGTTAGTGGGAAGCACCTCTTTGTGACGTGGTAGGCCCACTATACTCAGTATAGGAGAAGTTCACCAGTAGCTGAGGAATTCGACGTTGTGACTGAGGATGTTAATTGTAACTACCCCTATAAAAATAATGGTGTGATCTGAGTTAGTATCTCTGTGTTTTCCTCATGTTTGAGATGGATTACATGATAACTTAGTTATATGTATAGGAATATACCTAAGTAGGGTTATCCGTTGATTTCATACTTTTTGGTTTATCCTTGGTCGATTTTTGAGACCTTGAGGGTCTTAGGGTCCCTACTGAGTATCATTATACTCACCCCTACTCAGGCTCTGCCCGCACCTTATTGTGTTGGATGCAGATGATGAGAAGTGCTGACTGAGGCTGAGAGTACCAGGACATAACGGTACGTGGAGGTGGACAATATGGCGTGTCAGTATGCCGAAGAGACAGGTGGTCATGGAGTGCTGAGGAGGCGACCTATACCAAACCTTCATGAAGGAACCTTGGAGGATGATCTACTAGTTGTGTTTTCTCTTTCATCAGTTGTTTTGTATTTTAGTTGTACTTGTACTTTTACTGTTGGTCTTTTATTTCGGCTCATTTACTTTCATCACTCTTTTGGTAATACAGTTTTCTAGTATTCGTATCATACTGTGTGCTTGTTTACATGATGTTACATGTTATAAAGGTAATTCCTTCCTAGTTTTATGGAAAATTACTTTCAGTGCTAGTCGCCAACCCATGTCCTATGGATGGTGGTCCTGGGGTAGTCACAGCACGGGCCTTGGGGGATGGGTCATGAAAATTGAGATGCATAATAAATCCCATTATCATTTTTCATTTAAGATCCAACCATTAAAACTCAAAGATTAATATCTAAAAATAAAGAATCATTATCTGATAGTGGTTGGTGTTAACACTAGTGTAGGAACCAATAACTTTATCATCTCTTCGAAGCATTCTTCACACCCCTTTTTTCAAATGAGTATACCCTATTTTTGAGTTAATATTTTCAGTAGATTATAAAGTAGTGAAATGTTTTTAAATAAACTATTATACTATGATGCTTGAACAAGAAAACAAAAAATATCAGTTACAATTTTAAGATGATGAAAAATCCTCCACCATATTTTACAAGGATGGGTCAACTGGGATTCCTTCATTGGATACATTGTGCCCCAACAAATAAACTTATTGTAACCAAAATTTTCATTTTATGAACTATACACATAGTATATACTATAAATTAGTTTTCAATATAGATTTTATTTTATCCTCATTCCCCTTACAAAATATTTAATATGTCAAAATATCATTAATAAAAAACACCCAAAACATTTCAAGGCAGTCCTTAAAAACCCTATTCATAAAATCTCTATTAATAAATAGAGAATTATTTAATCCCAAGGGAATAAAAATAAACTCATAATTTCAATATCTTGATAAGATGGAAGTATATTTAATATCTTCTTTTATCACACTGTATTGAAGAGAAAAAGTTTAGAGAACAATCTTGGAGAACAATTTAGCCCTAAGAAGTTTGTCAAATAAATCATCAATCCTTGGAAGAGTGTACATGTTCTTCACATTGATCCCATTAAATTGTATATAATCAATTAATACACACAATTTTTCGTCGTTATTATAAAAAAATAGAATATGTTACCGTAATGTAGACACACAAGGTCCGATAAACCCCTTCCACAAATGATCATGATGGTGATTCATTTATTAATTGATCACTACATTTACTATTCTATAAAGGGTCTTTGGTAGGGACCTGGATCTAGCCATGAGTTCAATAGAGAATTCAAAAATCTCCTTGTGTGGGAGGTCCAGGTAACTCCTTAGGAAATACTTAAATGTATTAAAAATTGATGTGGAAATTTTCTATTCATATACAATCATTTCATTCTTCATAATTAGTTATCATTTTCATATTGAAGGATATTATAGGTTATTCTAGAAAAATACCAGGCCATGTTATAACTTCATTAAAGATAACTATATGTTTTCCATTCAAAACTACTATGATTTATCTATTTCTACATTTGATCATAGAATTATACATTGAAATCCATTCCAAACCTAGTATATTGTCGAATTCCAGCAAGGTAATGACTATAATACATTTTATGAGATTGTTCTCCCCAAAGTAAATCCTAGATATTATATAAAATACTGATTATTGGATAATCCCTCCTTGAGTCTTGATTGATAAGTCCACATTTAGAGGTTGAAGGATTGATTCTTATTTTTTTCAAACATGGATGAAATAATGGAATGTGTAGAACTAGAATCAATCACTGTACAAGATTCCTTTTATAGAACAATGAGAGAATATTCCACCACATCATTTAGAGCATCTGCATCGGCAAACATGATATCAAATTCCTTACCATTCTTTTTTAGCATATGTTGTAGTTAGTAGTGATTCCCCTCCATTATCTTAGGATTGGAAAAAATGGTTGGAAGAGTCCAAAGATTTATACACATATAGCATTGGACAGTATGATGGTTCTACACCATATTCCCTCATTCTTTAGTGTTGAGAATCAAGGGTTCACCACATAATTACATTTGTAAGAAATATGGAAATCTCGTTCATTCTGGTAACATTTCCCACTCTCGAGAATGTAGCTCCCTGAATGATTTTTCCACATTTTACCATGTATGAAGTTTCACTTTATTTTATCATCTTATGTGATGAATGTTACCCATTGAGATCAGATCCATTGATATCTTCTTTTCATTTGATCTATGGGACCATTGCATCTCTCTAAACACCAGTTCAACCTTCATAAAACATTTTATTATCTCATCACTACTGTAATAATATTTATTAGAATGATTATTCTGTAGATGCGATCATTTTCTACTAAATAGTGATTTGAAAAATAGATTATAATCAATGAAAAAGATAGAGGTGTCGTGATAAATACATTTAAAGTTAATCTCATAGATTCCTATAGATTCATTTTCATTCTTCTTCATCTCTCAGAACTCCTTACCAATTTTCAATCACATCGAATGAGGGGAATTGTTTTTGAAAATGGTTCCCCAAATCTTTTCCCACATCATAAAATCAATATCCTTTCTTGTAATCATGTTTTTCACCACTTTCCACAACTGATCAGCTTCTCCCTCAAAGCAGTACACAACCATGGTGAAATTACCTTTCACTAAACAATAGAGTACAGAAAAGATATTTTCTATAGATCTTATCAATTTATTTACAATAAATTGGTCTATAAATAGAGTGAATGAAGTTGGTTATTAACACAAAAAAGAATAAATTGATTGTTTCAACCATCAAGGTGTATCATGTCACTCATCATTATTCAACTAATTTCTTAGAACTCAAGTTGGCTGATTCATTCTTCTCAATAATTTTCCCATTCTGGCATCCATTGGATTTTCGTCAGTTCATATTCCGTTTCACTCACCATTTAAGGGGTTACTCATATTTCACACAATATTATAAAAATAGAATAATATAGTCAGATACATGTTTCTTTTAACAATCATATAACACTTATAAAAATTCACTTTATAAAAAATAAATATTAATTATGTTATTCTTTAAACATAATTACATTTTTTATAAATCCTTCATTATAGTTCATAAAAATCTTATGATTAATAAAGAAAATCCCCCAGTAGTGTCAAACTAGTAGTCCGTCAAGGCCTGTTTTTGTTCACCAGTTCCTGTTCGAGTCTAGCTCAGATCAATGATTTTAGATTATACCCCTAGATAAATCTATACCAGAACCACATCCACTTATTATATACATACATGGATTTCTTTTCTCAAAAACCAATTTTATAATAATTCAACAAAATACCAAAATGTTTAACTATATTTTAACTTCTCCATAAAGTTCTTCCTAATGTTTTCAAATCCAATCATCCAAAAATATATAAACCATATATTGATACTAACTATACCATACCACATTTTTATTACATAGAATTATCATTACATGGTACACAAAATATGATATTTTAAATTGTAGTTTCATGGAAAAACGTAACATAATATTGTAAAAAAATCCTCTAATCCAATTTAATTGATTTATAATAGGTTCATCTTATGTATATTTACTATATCTCATAAAATGGAAGCATGCATTAGATGATATGGTTATTATAAGTCCCAGTAAGTGGAAAGCAAGGGTAATAGTTTAATTGTGATCTGGAGAAATATCAGGAATATCATTAGGAATATAATAAAGGCATGAGAAAAGGAAAATGGGACATATCATAAAAAAAAGGAATTTATCAATTACCTAGAAATATGGATAAAAATTATAAATTCAACATTCATAATAATATTACCAGCTATTTTCACTGAGGAGCCATAAAATTAACAATGATATTCACAAAAGCATCAAAAAACATTTCATCTTTAGAGATTAAATTCGTTAACCAATTTATTATATAGATATTGGGGAACATCATTCTTATGGATTAATTAATTTATGTTACATATGTCCTAATAAAAAATTTAATAAATAAAAAATGGAGATTAAAAGAAAAAATATTCAAATAAAGATCATAGCATTTTAGAAAAACATTCTTCAACACATAATCATTATATCCTTTATAACAAAGGGAAATAAAATACGGGTTTTATGTTTTTAAATACAGGAATTAAATAAATAATTATTAAATCTTGGTTAATACCCCTAGAAAAAATATATTTTTTAGTATTAAAACAATGATAATAAAATGGATTTTCATTGGGATAAGAGAGAAATTTTGAGACCTAGAGTCACCACCATAATGAGTATCAAAAAATGATTTTTAAAAAGGGTAAAAATAATGTGGACATGGTTTTACCATTAGTAAAAGACTAATAATATATTAATTGATAAAATAAAATGGAAAAATAATATAGATTTGAAAATAAAATTACATTCCACACAAATAGGAAACTAGAATAGAAAAGAGAAGTGAAGATTTCACATACCTTGAAGAGTAGTTCTTAAAATATTAGGATTGAGACTTTGGAGGATTGAGAAAATAATGGGAATAATCAATTGGAGGTAAATATATTATAGATTCATGGAGATTGAATTGGGTGTTAATAGATATAGAGAAATGGGTGGGTATTTATATTTAAATTCTTGGAATTTTTTATTAATTTCTAAATTTAGTCCTTGGATACCTTGGTTGTGGTAAATGACAAACGATAGTCTTGAACGTGGAATTTTAACATTGTATTAGAAACTTTGGAAAATAAAATTAATTTCATTTTATTTAATTTAGACATAATTTAATAGTATATATTATGCAGAGAAAATTAATGTTTTCAAAACATAACATTTTTTATTTTAATGATTCTATTTTATAATTTTCAAATAAAATTTTATATTAGAAAATTGATAAAATATATTAAAATAATTTATATTAATAAAATAAATTATATTTATAATTTATATTAGTAAATTACATATTAAATTATTATGAAATAAATGTGATTTTATGAACATACCGAACAACTCAAACTGTATTTTTACTTTTCCTGAACAAATAATGAATTTTAGAAAACTCTAATAAAATCACTCTAAAATAATTTAGATACTCTGATTTAAAAAACGATATTTATTTTATTATAATAATTGTGTGAATATGTTACTTTTAAATATTAAATATAAAAAATATATTTATGAGTAATAATAGCTGATTGAAAAGGCATAGTATAATTTCTCACATATGAAATAATTAAAATTATTTATAATTTATTTTTAAATAAAATTTTATTAAATATTATTTTTAATTTTCAATTAATATTATTAATAATAAATTATATTATTAAAATAATTATTTCTTTCCTAAAGTTACAGCCTTTATAAAAAAATCAATTTATCAAATTCCATCTCAGTTTTTTAATGAAAAATAATTATTTAAATGAAAATGATGAAATTTTTTATATAAAAATGAATTAAAAAATAAGGTTGGGCCATGTAACCCCTTATTACACACACTTATTCTTTAAGTGTTAGGTGTGTGATGTTGGTAGATTCATGGTTCATCTGGAATAACATAACCTGAGTGGTAATTTAAACTAACATAAACTTCTCTCGAATGTGATTTCATTCAATATTCTTGTGTAGATGCTTGGCTTTGCATTGGTAAGGGAAAGCCAATATGATGAATCCTCTCTACAATGATATTCCAAATGGGATTCATATGGAATGACTGTACTGGTGGAGGCCAACAACTCTTCTTTCTCTATCTATTATCCAATGTCAAATTTTAATTATAAACCATAATTACAATGATATATTTTTTTATCAGTATTATTATTTTTCAATTATATTACTTTCTAATGGTCATAAAATCGTCAATTAAAGATGGACACAATTCCCTTTATATTCACATAATTAATGAAATGATATGGTTTTGTTGTGAATAATATCATATAACACATATTTTTAGGAAAAAAATATCATTCAAGAAGCCTAGGATCATTAATTGAATTTGAATTTCATATTGTGTAATGTAATGTGGTTTAAATAGATTCTATGAAAAAACATGTAATTTTTCCTTGAAGAAGAAATTTGAGATTGGTAAAATAATTATTCTCCATTGTTTGAAGAGATGGCCTGGTGTTTTGAATTCAATACATATAGATACTATTCTATGTTTTTTAATGGTGTTTTAAAAGAAAAAATTTTCAAACCCTCTAGAAAGTCGAAACCAACATCTACCAGGTCTCTAGAGAGACATGGAGGCTGGCCATTCCCATGTAAGGTTAGCTTAGGCCATCCAGACGACGATAAGGGTCCATGTATGATCCCTACAAAAATCACCCATGTTTAATGAGATATTGGGTTATGTGTAGGCTTGTGAGAGATTATCAGAGCAATGAAACCCTTTATATGGATCTCGTCACTAGAAACATTAACATTGCATCATATTTTCAGAATACACATTACATTATACAAATAGACACGTAAAACCGTACTAGTTTATTTTATTTGGAGTCATGTAAACATGAACACTGTTATATAAGTGACATATATTATTTTCCACTATGATCTTCTTGAATAGAACCCTTCATCGAATCATCATACATAAAAAAAAAAATTATATCTTGGGGAAGAATATTTGAAAATGGGTGAGCTCATATGCTCAATAAGTTTAATCAAGGGTGACCTGAAACCGCATACTTGAGCTTATGTGTATTAAAATATGATCAAAATATTGGAATATCGTGCCCTATATATATAATATTATAAACATGAATCATGAAATTAATCATCAAAGTTCATAATATATGAGAGATAAATAAATAAAGAATATAAACCATGAAATCATGACATAGGAATAGACAATGGATTAATGTAAGAAACATGAAAATATAAAAACATTATGTCAAGGTGGCCTTACAGGGCCTTTGTAACATGTCAGGATTAGGCTAATCACCCATGTACCGGCTTTGGTCATGGGATTCCCTTCCATGTACCCTCTTGTTTCAAGCTTGGGATGTCCACCCATGAACCCTTGTATTTATGGAGATAGTATGTCGTATGTATGCGTAAATTCTATTTCCAATTTTATTATAGCATTAAAAGAAAATAATAAAACTAAATATTTTAATATATGTATTTAATATCATAATTGTATTTTTATAATGATATATATATCATATATGTTCACTAAACCCATCCTCAATATATTCAATGTTGTGTGTGAATTAATCACATCGCTTTGAGATGGTGGTAGTCCACACTTTCACAAATGAAATTATCCAATTAACACAAAATGGGAAGAATAGAGATAGGTGTTGTAAATTAATTATATAAAAATAATTAAAATGTAAGATTAATATATAATTTATATAAATATTGTTTCCATTAAAATTATTTCTAGGAGAGGTGATATATATAAAAAGAACAATCAACATTTAGTGAGGCGACAGATTGACACACACATAAACAATATGTTTATTTCCTATTAGATGAAGGTATATATAAATGTAGGTATAAAAAGTATCACAAAAACATTCTATTATATTTATTATACTTTTTTTCTATCATGGAATAATAATATTGTAGGGAGTGATGAATGAAAATCAAACAAAAGTTCTTGAGGGAAGATGTGGCCTCTTAATTGGGTAACACCTACTGGTTTGTGAAAAAAATGATTTCTTATATTTCTTAAATCTAATGGTAGGCCTAAAGTATGAAAAAAATATGTTGGCAGATTTCTTTTAGTGTTTCGAAAATCAAATATGTCTTGAGAATTGTGAGGAAGGGGTAGATTGCTTGTCTTTTTTTATAGTAGAGGAAGCATGGAACTCTTGAAAATTCCTAATGGTATTCAATAATGGAAGGACTCAATTACCAAATGTGCCTCCAAAAATGAAAAATAATGGATTAATTTTAATTTATGGTTGAAAAAAATATACACCACACAAAAATATGTTCATTTTATTAATTTTGTCACATAACATCCATGATTCCCCAATATTATTATTTTGGTTTTTATTATTGAAAATTGTTCTAAAACATATGTAATTTTACCATAAGACAAAAATAAATTGTGATTTATTATATAATATAAAAAAAATTTAAATGTGATTAATAATTTCCAAAATTAAAATATCTTGTTTTTTGGATGTTAATTTTTAAAACATGCATCTGTGACGTGGAAAACTCTACTTAAACATGAACCAAGATAACAATGTTTTTATAATTTATGGGTCAATATGATAAATTTAAAATATCAACATGTAAAATAATATAACATATTTAACATTATTTAAAACTTAAAAATCAATTTTCATATTATAGTATTTTTATAAATTTTAAATAATTTAATAAAATATCATAAATTATAAAAAAACCATAATGTAAATTTTGACATTGTTTATTTAATGATAATTTTAGCATATAAAAATAATATTGGAATTCAAATATATTATGTTTAAAAATAGTGAACATTATATATTAATCATCAAAAAATATTTAAATACAATAATTCAAAATATTCTCTTCACATTTATTATTTTTTATATCATTTAATTTTGTTAATTATTAACAAAATAATCACCATATTGGTGTTTCTAAAGAATTTTACGTAACTAAAATACTTTCTAAAATTAATTTATAAATTATTATCATAAAAATAGCCAATTTATATTTCAAAATTATATGTATAATTGAAAATATGATGTTTGTTTACATATTTCAAAGTTTTATAAATGATAAAGCCAATGAATGTTCCCTTTTTTACTTTTTTGTGACATTTCATTTTATATAGGGAAATTAAATTTTATAATATCCCAATAACCAAAATAATAAAAAAAAAGAGGGGATATGGTCGAATTACTTTCATGAAATAGCTTTTTAACAAGTTTATATGTCATTTTGATCAATAAGATTATGGTTTAGTCTGTAGTTTAGCATAATAATACCTAAATTGTTAAAAATAATTTTAATAACATTCACTAATCATTTTTACCAAAAATTTAGTTTCACAAATAAGAATATAAATATAATATTAATTAAAACCATTTTTTTACATTTTTTAAAATACAAATCACAGATGTGTGAAAATTGTGTTTAATTCTTATCGATCCGACATGGAAAGAATGTATGTTTTTAATATAAAAACATTCAAGTTCAATATGTTTTTTTAACAAATATCAATAAATAAATAATTTAAAATGAAATAAATAAGTTGACTTATTAATAATTTATATTTTTTTAACTAAAAAAATGAAAATATAAAGTAATATTAATAATTTTTTAAAAAAGGCAGTTCTTAACTAAAATACAAATTTTTTCACTATTCATATAAATATAATGTTTCTTAGAAAAATAAAAAAAAATTCTTTAATATAATATAGATTTGATGAATTAAAATGTTAATTTTTTATCTAATTAAATTTATATGTGTCTGAAATTAATTTTAGCATTTTTATAGATGGACATGAAAAGTAGTTCATTTGAAAAAATAATATTTTTTAACATATAATGACTTTTACAAAAAAAAACTATATTTTTTATTATCAACATGATTTATTTATGTAAAAATTGAACAAAAAACATTTGAAACATATTTATTACTATTAATATTACAATTTTTTCTATTATGTTCAAACTATATCATTCAAATAATTATAATATTAAAATGATGTTTAATATAACATGGTGTTATGTGTAAGGTACAACAAGTTAGTGTTACATCTAGAGCAAGCCAAGTCGATGCCATGTGAAATGAATTTTTGAAATATTGTATTTTAATACATCAATTAAAATAAATTCATTTGAAAAAAAATATTTCACAAAATTTCGGTGTGTTACATTCTTCCACCTGAAAATGAATATTACCCTCAAAATTAATCTGGGTTATCAACAGTTTAATAATTGAATGTTTTATTGATATAAACCAACATCATAAAACTAAATTCTAAAAATACCTTAAAATTGAATGTTTCAACCATAACTATTACCCAAAAAACACATAATGAGAATCCCACATATGAGAACATAGATGGAATGTGAGAACATGGGCACAAATGATAAATCCTACAATGTTGTTCTGATGGATAGTGATATAGAACAAAGACATGATAGTGTTAACAATAAAAAATCAATATATTTGTGAAGACCTTATGGACCACATGATTCATCAGAAACAATAGTACAAGGACAAAAATTTCTTGAAGAAAGTTTCCCATAATATTGAAATTTTTTCATGAAATCATATACCTGAATTATTTCAGGGAAACATCTCCCTTTTGATTTTTGATGCACTTCAACTATTTATCAAAATTTAAAAGTTACATTTCATTTTTTTTAAATTAAAAATAGATCACGAGATTCATTATATTCCATCAATTTTTCCATTAGTCATCATTAACAATAACAAGTTTGAACATATAGTCCAATATGCATAAATCCTCATATAGAGGTATACCACTTTAATCTTGTTGACTCCATATAATGTATAATATTAATATTCCATAAATGTTAAACCTTATAACAGTTCTGAAAGATTAATATTCAAATTATTTTAAATATTTTCATGAAAGTGGATAATCATTTACCACTCATATAAGGCAATGTAAAACTTGTTTGTCACATTCCAAATATGTGAACACCCATGCAAAATATTCCCATGAAACATGATAATCACTTTAATTAGCATAACTAATTTTAGAAAACATGAATTATTCCTTATTTTAATGAATACTGGATATAATCAATTAATCAAAAAAGTTATAAGCTTCATCATTGACGACATATAACACGTTTTCAATTATCAGATCAAGGGTAATATGTATCGTCCAATTTACACAAATATATCCTTCATATTTATATCCAAACATAATTATCTAAAATTTAGAAATTAATTAAGGGCATCCTACCCTTAATTGAAATATCACATTTCAATGAAATACTTTTCCAATTTCATTATAACCATTCAACATGTCCTTTTCAATCATTAATGAAATCATATACCGAATATACTAATATTTTTCAGGATTAATATTACATAATCATTTAATTAAAAATCAAAATTACTCTAATCATCCAACATTTTTGATAAACCATTTCTCAGTATTCATAGGCATATTTTTTAATACATCTTTCATATAATAAGAAATATGAATAATGTATTTAGGTTTCAAATCTCAATTTTGTCATGTTTCTTATGTTTAATGTAAAAGATACTCTAATAATATCACATACCTTTCACATGTTGTTTGTTGTCACTTTACCTACAGCACTATAACCAATACTCATAACACATTCCTAATTATTCTTATGATATATCCACTTGGGAAATTGATTCTCATAATTCCCATACATTGCACATATGAAACATTAATTTCTAACATTGTTCCTTCTTGTTCTCTTAATTGACTGATACCAAAAAAGCATAGTTTGAGAACCATTTATCATATTTGGATACCATATAATCATGAAAATTATATATATCATGCCTAAATCATGGTTCCTACATCATTAATCTATGAAACATTAGGTTTATAATAGTTTATTCGTAATCATCATCTATTTAAATTGGTCATGTTGGTTTATAAAGGGTTTGTGAATTCCCAAGGAATAACAGCATGGAGTTTCAAACAATGTGTAGAGCAAGCCCCATTGTCATATACCAGATTACCCCTATTCCAGAATTAATCATATTTTTAGAGATTTTACCCCTATGTATATATATTCTAGAGACACATCCACTTGTAGCAAGAAGGAAGGAAAATATTTCTTTTAAACTACTCACTCCATCCATTATAAAAATTAATAGGCATTTTCCTAAACATTTACTCATCCTTATACATATACATATAGACATCCCTATACATAAAGATATATATATATAATAAGGTATATCACTAATGTTTTCTCATTCAATTTTCGAATGGTGTAATAAAAATTTTCTCTGATACCAACCATAAAGATCATGTCCTAATATACATTGACATTACATAACATTTTCGTAATGCAGAAAAAATTATACAAATAGATTTCTAAATACCGTACTATTTTAGTGCCATTGGAAACATGTAAACCTGAAAAATGGTACATTAGTGGGCTAAATTATCTTACTCTGGGTTTTTCTTGACAAGGTCCCTTCTTGGAAACATCATACATAATATGATTCATGATAAACTAGGGAGCGAAACTTGAAATAGGGTGATGTGAGATTCTGAGTAATGGTAAAGAAGGGAGACATTTATGAATAAACATGAACATTGGATTGTGATAATGTGATAAAAAAATTATGATCATACCTATATATCAAATATCATAAACAAGATTCTGGGAATAATACGTGACAGTTCATAAGATATGATCCATAAGTAAATTGATAATATGATCCATGAAATAATAACATATGAATAAAAAATGGAATTGTGGAAGAAGATAATCTTATAAAAACTATATATCATGGCAGCCTACCAAGGCCATTGTAACATCATAGGCTTGGGATAATCACATGTGTATTTGCATCTGGCATGGGATTCCCTGCAGTGTACCCTCTTATTTCAGGATTGGGATGTTTTATTGGGTACAATCTTGTTTCAGGTTCGGATCTCCTCCCATATACCCTATTTTTTAGGGATTTGTTTTACAACTTATTCAACCTCTTGTTTTGGTCAAGTAAATTAATCGCGTGGAACCTTTTTTTTAGGTATTGGGATTCCTCACGTATACCCTTTGATCACATAAAACATTGATCATTCCAAATGCATTTAAGGGTGATAGAATTCCCAACCATATCATAGTGAAATCATACATACATGTTCACAAAAATCATAATGAATTATACAATAACCCATAATAGGAAAGGGGTTTTATAAACATGAAATCTAATCATAACCATTGGGAGAATACAACCTTTATAATCATTTCATCAAAAGTATATCCTATGAAAGGAACCAGGAATCGAATAAATATAACACGTGGTAGGGAAAAAACTATCATAAGTAACATTAAAAAAACCATTTTTGATGGAATATGAATGGAAACATTGTATTATTTCTTTGAATGGATTGGGAAACGTGAACAAATGTCATCTTTGATTGAAAATTTCTTAGAGTGATATTTTGAAAACATTTCCTTGGGAAAAGAATATTTATTCTTTAAGAAAGGATATTTAAAACATAAATTTCTTTTTAAAACCATTTTCATGAAAATAATCATTAAATATTATAAATAAATATATAAAATCCTTATTAAATCCTTTTTATTTTAAATCCTAAATATTGAGAGTAGAAAAAAATTTAAAACATTTTTTTGATAACTTATAAAAGAGTCTATAAAACAATTTGAAAATAATTTTACTTGATATCTTATAAAATAATATGGAAACAATTTTAAAACCATTTCAATGAAAATATAGTTTTTAAAAATTTATTAAAAATTATCACTTTAGAGATGAAAATAAATATTCAATTAAAGAAAGAATGGAAAATCCAAACATGCCGTATCAGGTAAAAAAGAAACTTCCTTTTCCATTATAAAAAGGTTTGAAAAATTAATCATTCGGAATGAAACAAGAAGATTACATTGAGAAGATTGGTAAAATAGTAAATAGTAAACATTTATTTTAATTACCATTTTATACTAGTAGAATAGTCATTGAAACAATTTTCAGAAGCCATGGTTTTGAAAGAACATAGATTTCTGACCGAAGAGAGGGCAATGTCAGGTTTTCTTAAAATCAATTTCTTAACTCTGTTATGTATATAAAATGGAAAAAATGTAACCAATACATGAATATGTCTTGAATAACAATATTATAAGGAAACTAATGTTATATGGTCAGATACATATCATAATATTTCATCAACAAAAGCAAAAACATAAATAGTCTTAAAAACCGATGAGATTGTTTCATTAAACTCTTACCAGTTGGTCAATTTGAACCATAATACCCATGTAATAAAATGGAATTAAATGAATAATAAAATATCATTAAATGATATATTCTCATGATATTACAATTCAAAGGCCGTATATACACCTCATAAAAAATATCCATGTATAACAGGTCATGTGTCTCATTGAAGAAAAATGGAACAAAAACACATTACCTATTTGGTTACTTTTGAAACATAAATACAATGAAATAAATATCATAAAATTTATATTTAAAGACTCATAGTTTTAATTATATGAATCATAGAATACATCCATTGGATATATACACTCGATATAAAAGGAATAAGTGTTGAATATAGCATGTATCTCAAAGAAACAAAAAGAGAGGTAGAATTCCCCAACCATGTGTCTTCAATCCCTTCATACTCACTCAATCTACCTGTTTAATAAATATAAATTTTTTATTAATACTTTAAATAACCATATACTTATTTATTATTCAAATTTTTTTATGACCATATATTACCCTCTTGTTAACAATCTTGTGTTATGGTTTTACTTTATGTAATATCTGCCTCGTTCTTTGCATGTGTCTTAATTTGTTATACCGATGGTACTTAAAATAATATCATGAATCTAGAATTTATACCCTGATATAAATATCATTTATATTTCTAATATTTATATTATAATAATTTATAGAATATATAATTATAAAATATAATACACAATTAATGGATACATTATGTCGTACGTAATCATGGACACAGTTTCCATTTTTATTATCGTATTAAAAAAATATTAAAATAAAATATCAGAATAAATGCATATAATATCATTATATTATTATTATAATTCTATATATATCATATAATTTAACTAAAACAATAAATTATACATTCCTCATAGTGTGGGAATGAATTACATCGCTTTGAGGGGGTGGTAGTCCACAATTCCTGAAAGAAAATTATTGTATTAATAAAAGAAATGTATACAGATTTGTGTTGTTAAATAATTAAAATTGATTAATGAATTAATAAATAAAATAATATATATATATATACTCCATAAAAATTTCCAACATGATAGAAAATAAAGTAAAAAATTAACGATCATCGTTTATTGAGGCGGTTGTTCCCTATAAGCGTAAACATTACGTTAAATACTCAATATATGGAACTGAGTGAATGTGAACACATAATATATAGAATCAAAATCCAATTATATTGATGATACTGTTTTTTATACAATAATGGAATATTTATATTTTATGGGTTGAATAAATAAAATAAAATAAATTATTTTGAGGGAAGACGATACCCCTTAGTTGGGTAACTCTATTTGGTTTGTGAAAAAAGGATTCCATGGATTTATAACTACCCAAAAGAAAAGATTAATATAAGAATGTTGCGATTTTGGATGTCTATTGGGTTAGATTTTTGATGAAATATTGTGGTTTCAGATGTGGGAGGAATGGGTAGAGTGCTTTCTTTTATGAATTGGAGGGGGAGTGGAAGTCTTGTAAATAAGAAAATGTATTCAATATTGGAAGGTATCTGTTATCTAATGTGAAAAAAATGAAAAATAATATTTTAGTATTAAATTATTGTTTAAAAGAATCTACACCACCCCAAAATATGTTGATTATAATAATTTAGTTCATTAACATCTTTGATTCCCAAATTTTACTATTTTGGGTTCACATTAATGTATCTAGTTTTATAACCAAATTAATTTAACCATTTGGAAAAAATGAAGAAATATTTGTTACATAATATAGATCCAATTATTTAAAAATATGATAACTAATTTATTAAATGAAAATTTCTTCTGTTTTGGGAATTTATATTTAAAACAAGAACATGTGAATTCCAAAACATTTCTTAAACTCGTAACATACTAACAAACTTTTAACATTATAAGGGTCAATATTTTTATTATAAAATATCAATTGGTACATTAATAGACCATATTTATAATTTTATATTCCTATTTTTTTAGAATGTATAATTTTTCATAATTTTAAAAAATTCAATATAATATCATTTATTGTAAAATAAAATTACTGTTAATTTTGATATTATTTATTTAATTATAATTTTATATTATCAAAATAATATTGGAATTAAATTATATTCAGTTTAATGATAAGAAACATCATATATTAATATAAAAAAAATAATTAAATACAATAATTCAGTCACTTCACTTTAGTTTAAATATTTATATTTTCAAATATTTTTGTTAACTATTAACTAAAGAATCACTACATTGGCGTTTCATTAGAATTTTAAGGAACAAAATATTCTATAAAAATTATAGATAAATTATTAGGAAAAAATAACAAATTTATATATAAAAATGATATATATAACTTAAAATATGATTTTTTACATATTTCAATTTTTTATAAATGTTAATGGAAATGAAATTTCAATTTTTTGTATTTTTCCTTATTAATCCTTTTATATAGAGAAATTCCATTTAATAATATCACAATAAACAATAATATTGGAACCAATTGGGGATATGGTCGAATTAGTGGCATAAATTGATTTTGGTTTAGTGTCCTGGTCATTTTGGTCCTTATGATTATGATTTAGTCCCTAGTTAAGCTTAATATTACATTAATTACTGTGATTAATTTTGATATCTTTCCCTAATAATTGTGGTAAAAAAATTACGTAGATATTATTAGACTAAAAATATCATACTGATAAAAACCTTATACGATCATTATTCAAAAATGGAATCATAGAAGTGGTGAAATAATGTTTAACGCTAATCCCATAGAAATGGTGAGAAAGAATATTTTAAATTCAAAATGTACAAATGTTCCGTACATTTTTATAACATTATTCAATATTAAAATGATTCCAATGAACTAAAATGGTATAATATATTTATTATTGATCTATTATGAATTTAAAAACCAAAATAAATTATAAATTAATATTTATAATTATTTAAATGAAAATTTAGGTTTAAATTGAAATACTAATATTGTTCACTATTCATAAAACTGATGATTCCCAGAAAAATCCAAAAAATTTACCCTATGATATTTTTTACATTATTAATTTATAAATTATGATTATTTTATCCTATTATGTTTCTAAAAGTGTATAAAATTAATTTAATTTAATTTTATAGAATGTAATGATAAGATGTTCATTTGAGAAAATAGTATTTGTAAACATATAAAGACATTACAGAAAATTATATTTTTCATAATAATTTTTTAATTTATATAAAACCATAATAAAAATATTTTAAATTAGTAGTTACTGTTGGTATTAAACATGTTATCTCATTGGTTATCACAATCTCATATAGATAATTCAATGAATAAAATTATGTGTCCTAGAAACTCGGTGTTGCATGTAACATATTCTAAGTCACTGTTATAAGTAGTGAAAGCCATGTCAACGCCCAATTAATCGAATGATTGACACAGTGAAATTTAATACATTAATAATAATTAATTCGTTTGAAATCAAATCACAAAATCTAAGGGTGTTACACTCCTAGGGTTCAAATGGGCTCAATCTCATGCGGCGTAAAAGTGTCGTGTGATATGTGTTGGTCCCCTATAGCTATCCCATGGGGTTGTGGAGTACATTGAGTGATAATCAAATTGGTTCCTGAAATATTTTTCCATGTGGTATGTGGGAAATTTAGTAACTATTAATCCTTCTTTAAAAATGATGTAAATTTACAAGACCACTTGATCGAGCTTATTTTATCTATCTAAACCATCCAATCCATTAAACAGATTCATCATCAATATTTTTTCATCTGTGGTTTATACATATGATCTTGTTACCCCCTGACCTCAAAAATAAATTATATGAACATCATCCAAGATGATGTAAATGTGATTATTCATTATGATTTATCTAATATCATGAATGAAATTAGTATCTTTCATGAATGTGGATGAAGGGAAGAAAAATCATATAATGAATTAAAACGATGTTACATTCAGATGATCGATCATCCACCATTCGTATAAATTGAGCTGAAGTGAGGAGAAGCATGTGATTATCATCATATTCACATGATTATTTCACTAGGAGGATTAAATGGATCTCACACTTCATTTTAAAATACCTATATAACCAGTACTTATAAAGTTCATGACTCAACATTTATTAAGGATGCTTGTTACAACAAGAATGAAAAGAATAATGAATCTTGATTCCTTGGGAATTTTAATACCAACATGAAGAGTTATGAAACCTGAAGTCGTTAGGTTTCTAAATGGGGAGCCACTGGTGAACATGAGACATGTGATATCTATTTTCAGCATGAAATAGAGATACGTAATATTAAAAAGGTATTATATTTTGATGAGATGTATTAATGCATACATATAGGGTCAAACAAGTTTGAGGAATTATTAAAATGTGGAATAACTAAACCATAATCCCTCAAGAGATGAAATATGAGACTCTATGATTATTTCGTTAATATGTATATATAAGGGGTTTCATGTCAATTTTCATACTACATGAAGCATAAATTCAGAATGCCTGATCTTTTGGTAATTAATTTGCATGTTGTGAGAGGAATAAAATAATTAATAGTGACTGATTTATGGGTGATCACTTACCCATGTGTAGTTGATGAATGTAAATACCTAAATGGGTAATAAGATGTAGGATAAAACCATTCATTCAGATATTTCAAGAATATATCCATGATTTAATAGCATACCCATTATTCACATAAATTCAAATTGAGTTTTCAAGATGAAATAAATACCCACATTCTATGTGTTATATTTTCTTAGAAATATAATACACATAATTTATGTGTATAAAAAAAATAAATCAGACACCCATGATCATTAAAATATTATTATTTGAAGCAATATATGATAATTAATGTTATAAATTAATAACCCATTTAATTTCAGATTTAAATAAAAATTTAAATCAAATAATTTAATTGAGACAAAAAGAACAGTATTATTATTGTATAAATCTGTTAATGCAGCTGATGAAAATAAATACCAAACTAAAATATAAATTGAATTAATTGTGCTAGAAGAATTAGGGGAATGAACTGTATTCATGTAGTACTTAAAGATGTTAATTTCATATACCTGAGAATTTAAAGAAGATAATATAGATTTCATTAAAACTAGGCAGATATTCAAGACTGTATATTTTGATGTTATTGAAAAATCACATGAAAAGGTAACATCCTATAATCTCACCGATGAAGATAAAAGACCAACTTGTATTTTATCAAAGTGGAAAAAAGGTGAAGACTTTAAGTTAGTCAGGACAGTCGTTGATGACTTCTTGTTTTAGATTTATGTAGATGGAGTCTCTTAGTAAGGGTTGTAGAGGGATGTATTTTGGTTGGAGTAAAAATAAAACAAAGTCTATCAGTTGGATCAAAAGTATATGTATCCAAGTTGGATAATGGAGAAATTTTATTCATTTTTGTGATAGTGATGAATCCATGTTGGTGTTTCCATCCAACATGAAATAGTGTATTCCCTTTATTTATAATACATTTATATACCATGTATTGTACTATATTATTTTAGTACTCTACATTAAGTGTGATTGGGAGATAATTACATATTCAATTGAGAAACATAAAAAAGTTCAAGAGGTTGAATTAAAATTATTAAAGTAATTTTTAAATGCATGTCTACCATGAATACACGCTGTATCCTAGTGGTGCCTAAACTGTCCTCAGGCTCCACAAAATATTCTAGGGAATGGTTCTATACCATAGAAACATGTATTACTATTATAATTTATGGAAAATGGTTCCAAAACCTAGGAAAATATATTAGTATCATCATTAGTGGAGGAATGGTTCCTGACTATTGAAACATATATCAACATCATCATCAGGGTGAATAGTTCCTAACCAGCAAATCATATGTCGACATCAACACAACGGAGAAATGACACCCCACCGTGAAAAAATATATTGATATCAAAATCTAGGGTTAATTGGTACCCACCATATAAACATAAGTAGAATACACCTAGGGGGTATAATCTCTCCCCAAAACATCATATATCATTCATTATTATGGAAAAAAACCCTATCCTATTATTTCATATATTTTATAATCAAATTTTTTATACCCTCATAATAAACATATTCTAAATTTATAGTTAACCCTATCTGGTTTATAACCTATACCCATCAAAGATTCATTTTTATGATATAAAAAATCTTTCCCAAAGGTAATAACCGTACTATCAGAGTTAATACAACAATGGGGAACACACTATGTCTCCTAGTTCATTTCAATTCCTTGAAACCTAGCATGGGGTCCTCTATTTTATTTTAACTCAAGGGAAAAAAACATCACTAAAAGGGTATAGATTCACAAAACATTTCCATGATCATATTATTTTAAATCTTCCACATAAGAAACATTATACGAATAAGATCTAAATGGAGTTTCATAACATCTATGTCCCTCCTAAAACCAATCATGGTCAATCCAATCACTTAGCCTTCACATTACCCCCTAAATTGTATCCTTAAATTTATGATCACACATACTAGTGAGGGTGGGGGTGGTGTGGGTTACTCTTTTCATAATAAATAATTTATCCAAGAGGCTTTAAAGTATTCAAAAAATAAATATATCATATCCATAGACCAAATATTAAAAATATATCACTATTATATATATAGGATAGATAAGAGAACATATCCCAATGTCAAATACATTCCCTTTATTTTAATTGTGATCCTCTAGTGTCCAAATTTATAATCACACATATTTATTACCATGTAAACTACCATTAGTGATATATAAATCAAGAAAGTTATCAAGGGTCTATTTCGGCCTTATAGAATATAGTTTTTTCCAAGGGGTTTGGGAATCAAAATTCATTTAAAGTGTTAGGGGTGATCATAATGATATGTATATACCATAAATAACATGCCACATAACAAAAAGAATAAATATTAGGATGATTCGTAGGGACCAACTAGCTTTTTAGCATTATTTCCTTTATTAATTCTTGGTCAATGCTTTCAATTCCCATAAAAAACATCCTAGTGATTTCCCATTAAAATGAGGCCACTATAACAAAATCCTACAGAGAAGGTGTGTGAACCTCATATATTCTTCTTGACCAGGAACAAAATATTGAGTATTGATTTATGATCATCCACCCAATATTTCAACCATATAAAAAAATATCATATTGTATGGGATGACTTCCACCTTTATATAGTGAAATAATCATTTAATACACTAAATTTCCGCAGAATTACCTAAATGATCAATCCAATCCTTGGAGAATAAAATTATGAAATGATAGAGGGAGATCATGACAAAAATCAAGATCCCTAATTAGTGACATAAATTGAAATGTAAAATTTCAAAAACGATATGTTAATCCATTTTAAAAAACATTTAAATGACACATATCATGACATGATTATAAGGATCGTGGAATGTCACCATCACTGAATACCAATAATATTGTATCCCTGCTATCAATTGCATGAAAAAAATGACTGGAATGATTATGAAAATCAACACAATAATCCCTCATTCCATGAATCATATTGTCAAAGCATGGATGAAATCTCATAAGAAAAACTAAAATACACATTAACATTACATTAGATGACTCATCCCTTTCATGTGATTACCACTGCTAATCATTGTGTGGAATTCCCCTCAAACATAAAAACTATATTTCATGAGGGTGGTATCCGTTATACATTCCAAGACATATCTAATTTAAATGATTCACATAATAACACATGGGGCCTTATAATGACTTACTTATAATTAAGAAATATATATATAAATACACAGGGTTCCTTATAACCCATATATAATAGTTTTGTTACCAAATGTGTATGATTATTTTTCATTATGTCAAACCCACCACCATGGAATGGAATCAATGTGTATGGTTTTCTTATTATATAATTTTTGGAAACACATTATGGAATGGAACTTGTATCCTTGAAAATAAAACCCCATGTAATATAATGGTCTTTTCCAAAACCGTAAAAGGTGATCATCACTTTATATGATTCTGATACAATAAATGAATCATCTTGACCATTACACATTTATAGTAATCATAAATCCACCATTACTTGACACCAAGTGGATACAATGTGACCCATATCCCCCATGAATACATTCATCCCCTTAATATGGAATGAATCCTTAGTAAACCATTATAATGGGGTGATCAACACTTGTCGTGGAATTATGATCCATCTATAATATTAAAAATTTCAACAAGTCACCATGATCCTACTCAAACACAATCTGTGTATCCAAAATGCCTCATAGACATTTCATCACATAAAAAAATGCCTCATTGAGAGGAAAAAACTCTCAAAACACCGATCCATGTACTGATTGTAGAAGAATCTAGTACCTTTAGACTAAAAATCAAAATTTCTCATAATTTTTATAATCAAATAATGACATGGGTCATTAAAACCATTCCATTTTGTAGCTTCTCCCCCTATAAATATGTTATCGTGAACCCTTATTAAACCATATCGATTATATATTCATGGGGTTTCTAAAATATTCCATATCTCATTATATTCGTGGACATATAAATACATTACACGAGCTATTAGAATGGGACACTCTTTTGGAGCCATTAAATTATAAATCAAGAGATTAATTAAATATCACATTCATTGACAGTCATACACTAATAAATAAAATAAAATATTCTATATCTTATGGAATGATATTTATGATGTCTATTGCACCCTAATCATGTCAACCGTGTTATAGTTCATGTATACTCTTATAGAATATCATAAATGAACACAAAATTATTAAAGAAAATAGAAAATGAAAACAATAAAAAATGATCTATTGGTAACATATAGGAGATAACACTACAAAATCATTATATAACAATAAAAATAATGGATTAGAACTATTATGAATGAGATAATGTGATCGATTTTTTTCATAATTTAGAAGTCCTTTTAGATATAATAATTTTAAAGAAAATTTCATCTAGTACCACATGTATTATATAAATATATTAATCAAATTTCACTGGTTACACTAATATATAAGATTTAATGGTTTACCCCCACTACATACTTCATTATTCAATTCAAATTATCTTCTCAAATATGGAATGCAGTGGAATATTATTATAACTGGAGATGTTCAAATGATTCTAGCATATTCTATCAACTATTGAACCATGACTCTAAGGACCCTTCATTAAAAATTATATAATATTGAATTATGTTAAAAATTCAAATTTAGGATCATTTCCAGTTTATAGTATAGAGAATTTTTCCATAACTATTACATTACATATAAAATATTAAAATTTAGAAAATTCTACTCAGTATGTTTTTTTTCAAAAAAAATCTTAAAACAAAACAAGAATTGTTTTCTTGATATAATTATTCTTGAATTCATTCTTTCTCTTACCCATACTTATACTATATGAAAATCATTTCATAAAATTTGGAGGAGCCTAAAAATCTCTGTAATGGTAATAAAATAAAATAAAAGATATTATTTTTCCAACAATACATACAATACATAATCCCTTTAATATACCTCATGAAGTCATAAGATTAATAAATAACACATAGAAATCATAAATCATAAAGGAAATATATGGAATTCATATCAAACATTCATAGTTTCTTTCACTACTATGTAGGGAGTTATGATTGAAATACTCATTACAATATATTCCCTAAATATATTAGGAGATACATTAATGTTTACCTTGTAAATGTATCCCAATGCATTGGAGAGATCTCTCGAGCTCACCCTCCATTGGTTTATCATGGAATCACCCATATACGTAAACAATTCCTAAGAAACATAACATATTCATAACACATTGAAAAAATATAATGGAAAGATAAAATTTACAAATTTCAATCACAATATATCTTTTCATGATATTAAAATAACCTATTCTTTCTCAAAACCATTTTCTATACCGAAATACGCAAAAGGGTATAGGGTTTTTATTTTCCTCTTAAAAACATTACAAACTGTTAAGGGATCCAAATATCAAATAATTCTCATGGAGGCGGAATGGTCATTATACTATGAATAATAAAATGAAACATTCCATTTGCTATTTAGTAAAAAGTGACATTGAAAAAAGGTTCCCCTTGAATGAAATTAAATTTCAAAGGGTTTTATACACCATATAATTGAAATTATTGTATAAATCAATGTATTTCTCAATGAATGTTGATTGAGACGTTGTCCAATACCTCGTGGCTGACATGACTCGTTCATTATTTAATTTCATAAATAATAAACTAATGATAATTTTTACTTGATTCATAACCTTTTTATGTTTATTATTACATTTATAACACTTATTACCAAGTTAGAAACATTACATATTATTTTATGTTAATAACGTTCCTTTTGTCGATATTTAGTACTTGAGTCAAAAATGAACTTCTTATAATTACAATTTCTCTATATGGCCAAAAGTCCATTTTCTCCAGAATGAAATTCATGATTTATATATCATATATATAATATATATCATGAATATATATGTAATTTTATAAATACATAACATTGGGAGATGAGAAATAAAAGGAATAGGTCATGGTGACAGTAAGTTGTACATACGGATAAACACTACATTAATTTCTATTTCATATTCAATGGAAAGAAAACATAATGATGCATATGTATATTATAATTAAATTATAATTTTATATATAATTTCATATATAATTTCATTAAATCCATCCTTTATATGCTCCACGTAGGGAATTAATGAGTCATATCACACTGAGGGGGCAGTAGTCCGCACTTCCTCAAATGAAGTAATTGTATTTATCAATTATGGAACCCCTAAAGGTATTATATAAATGAAAACTAAAAATACATAAAGACAACATAAATATAATATATATATATAATATAAATATATTTCAGGCATAATGGCCACCAAGAGAGGAGTTATAAGATAACTGAACAATCATCTTTTTGTGAGGCAGCAGTTTGTCATCCACTGAAACAGTATGTTTGTATACATTAGATGGAGGTGTGAAGAAGTGTAATTAGAATTATTCTCATAACAACATCCTAGGATCTTTATGATATATTTTTTTGTTATAATATAATGGAATAAAGTTAGTTTAGGGAGTTAGAGATGGAAAATAAAAATAATGAACTTGAGTGAAGAAGTTACCTTGATATTGGGTGACTCTCTTTGGTTTGAACCAAAAGGCATTCTTGGATTGCCTTATTCCAAGGGTAAGGATTCTAGAAGAAATAGGAGGATGTTGGTTTTTTCATGGAGTAGAGTTTAGACGATCCAATTTTCTTGAGATGTGTGAGTAATTAGTTAGAGTTGGTGGATTTTTATAAGAGGGAGGAGGGGCTCCTTACGAATGTTTGAAAGAATTATTTTATTATAAAATTATTTTCGGTTTCAAAAGATCCAAAACATATTTACATCAAAGATAGTTTATATAAGTTGAAATAAAATAATCCAAATATAATTGGATAGGTTTTTGGATATTATTTAATCCGTATAATTTTTATTTAACCCTTTGTTAACTTAATTTACTTTTACCATGTCCTCTTATATATTCAAATTATATGGTTAATATATTTACAAAAAAAAATCCAAGAGACCCAAAATGGATCATTCATGATAATTTTAAAATCATTTTTGTCATCTGGATGAATTTTAGAAATGTACGACTATATTATCATTTAATAAAATATTTATTGATTTAAAAACTCTTTTATATCAATTCTAATACTATTCAAATCTTGATTTTTTAATAAAATCCAAAACAACATTATTCATTCCAAAAACAATAATTACATCATTGATAATAAGTCATCCAAATCTATACAATTCATGTATGGAATAAAAATGGTTCAAATCAGTTTATCTTAATATTTATAATATCATTTCTTTGAATCCTTGATTAATGAAGCAATTACCACATCACTGTTGTGTCTTAATTAAATTTATTTATTTAATGTTTAAAAATTATAAATAAAATACCATGATGTAGGAAATATATTTATATTTCCAAATAATATTTATAGTTGATGAGATCACTTATATAACACCATATAAATTTTATTTAGTAAAATGATTCGTGTTTATTATATTTTAATATTTACTGAAAAATGATATTAAAGTCATTATATTACCCAAGTGGCTTTCAAATTACAAAAGTATCATTAAAGTATTTTATTGGTCGTATATTATTCATCCAAAAATATTATGACATGTGTTACGGTAATTTTATATAATTATAATACAATTTTACCTTGAATTACCATATTTAACTTTAACCGCTGTAAATAAAAATAAACAGTTACTATTCTCTAAAATAAATATTTTCATCCTATTTAACTAAATTTTACATAATTCTAACAACAATTTATGTTGGATTTTTGTAATTTAATTCACAGAAGCTGTAAAATTTCATTTAAATAAAAATGTCATTTTTTAACTACTATGTAGTTTTTTCACTATTCATTAAAAATTTAACAATCTAATAAAAATACGAAAAATTCAACCAATGATAATTTGGATATTTCGAATTAAAAATGATATATATTTTAAATAATTAAATACTTATATGTTTCATTAATTATTTTAAAATTAATTTCTGTTCTCAAAACCAAAAGAGATATTTTTAAGAAAAAATAACTCTCAAAATATTGACACTTGTTTATGTACATATTCGAAGTGAAATTACGTCCAGTGGAAAAAATTGAATTAAATGGTAAAATTATAATAAAATTACACTTCAAAACAAATATAAAATAACAATCTATATATATAAATAAATTAGATTAAAATGATGTTTTGAATTAAAATGCAATATTTTTCACTATTTGTTAAAAATGATCTTTATCAAAAAAATACAAAATTTCAACAAATGTAAATTTTGATGTCCCAATTCAAGAGAAGATATTTATTCTGTCAAATAGAACCTATAAAAGAGAATAAAAAACTTGATTTAAAAAATTGTTCACCATTAAAAGGTAGTAAATTGTCCTGTTAAAAAATATTAGAGTATTTATGCTTAATATTGGATTCATTCACATTTCAAGCATATAACATTTATAGAATAATTGTAAAAACATTTAACAAACATGTGTAATGATATTTCAGTTTTTTCTATTCATTTATCACATACTATGACTATGTGTTAACTACCATTTAAATTAATAATATTATATTAATAGCTTTCAGTATAACTCATTGTTGGGTGCAACTTATGATTTCAACGAAACCCGTTGTTGCTTATTGGGTACGCCATCAAACATAGCATCCCCTTTAATATAAAATTTAAAATTAAATTCAAAAATATTAATAAATATGAAAATGTAAAATTCTTTATTTACATACGTTGTTACATCCTTCCCCTTTTTGGAAATTTCATCCTCTCAATTTAATTCACATCTAAAATAAATGGGGGTATTTATCTCTCATAGGATTTTTTTTTATTCTCATGATTCCTATTAAACCATATGGATATAAAACTTTCTCTATACAGTCATGAATCCTGATTGGTTGTTCATTATAAAAATAGTTTCTTCCAACTAAACTACATTAGGACTGAAAACATGATATGGATCCGGCATATAATTTTTCAACATTGAAACATGAAAACAATTGTGTACCTAATATAAACATGGAGGTAAATCCAGTCTATCAAAAACTATTCCAAATTTCTCTTGGAATGCATAGGGTCTAATAATCCTCGAACCCAACTTTCTCTTCCTTCCCAAATTCCTCACACATTTCCATATAGAAACATTGATAAAGACATGATCACCTACTTGAAAACAAAGTACCTTCCTCTAGTTATCCACATGACGTTTCTGCCTACTCTGAGATAATATCATGTGCTTCTAAATCAATAAGACTTTTTATGCCATCTCTTCTACCAATTCTGGTCCAATCAACTTCATTTCACATACTTCATCCCCAAAAGGTAGAGTTTAACACCACATTCGATATAATGCCTCAAATGGATCGATATGTATACTGAATGAAAAACTTTATTATAATAACATTCATTCAAAGAAAGATTTTGGTCCCAACTACCCTAGTAATCCAATGAAAAAGAATGTAGCTTATCCTCCGATGTCTGAATTTTTTTTTCTGACTACCCATTTTTTTGGGGATGAAAACCTGTACTATAATTTATTTTAGTACCCAACGACTTTTGTAGGCCTTTCCAAAAGTTCAAAGTAATCCTTGATCATGATAAGATAAAATGGAGAGTGTAACTCCATGGAACCTGACTATCCCTTTAATATAAAACTGATAATGTTGTTCTAGAGATAAAGTATATCTAATAGGATGGATATGGTCAGATTTTGTTAATAGATCAACAAAAACCCAAATTGCATTATTACCTCGAGATGTCTTCGGTAATCCCACAATGAAGTCCATGGATATATTTTCCCACTTCCACTCTGGCACCAGTAAAGGTTGATGTATCCTTTTATGGTAGCTTCTGCTCTTCTTTAACCTGTTGAAAAGCCAAACTCTTCACTATAAAGTCAATAATATTCATTTCATTTCATCCCCCAATTATACACTAAATAATCTCAGTACATATTAATACTATTAGGATGAACTAAAAATGGAGAACTATGAGATTCACATAATAAATCTTTCTTCAACTATGAATCACAAGGCACACATAATATCTTCCCAAACATCAAAACACAATCATTATCAATGCTAAAATCAACAATGATACCCTTCTAAACCCACTCCACCTTTTTTTGCAACTCACTATCTTCCTTATGCGCTTTCTTAATTCTGTCTGATAGAGATGATCTCACTGACACCTGAAACAAAATAGAGGAATTTTCTATACCAACTACTTCTATACCATATTTCATCTAATATTTAATCAAAAATTCTTTTTCCAAACTTAAAATGGTAAATGTAGAATTACTTTTCAGACACAAAGAATCAGTCACCTTATTTTTTTCCAAGATGGTAATGAATCATGAAATTATAATCCTTAATTTATTCCAACCATCTCCTATATCTCTTGATAAATCATTTCTAGGTAAATATATACTTCAATATTTTTTGGCCAATATATATTTCACAGTCTACTTAATACAGACGATGAATCCATATTTTTAAAGCAAAAAACAGTAGAAACTAATTCCAAATCATGTGTAGGGTAATCTAACTCATGAGGTTTCAATTGACGTGAATCATTATCAATTACCATATCATTCGGCATTAGAAAACAACCAAGTCCATTCAACTAAGAATCAGTGTAGATCAAAAATTCACCATCTGTGGAAGGCATTGCCAAAACTGGAGCATTCACAAATATTCTTTTCAATTCCTGAAAAAAATCATCGCAGTCTTTTGTCAAAATGAACATAACACATTTTCGAGTTAGCATAGTAATTGGCATAGATAACCATGAAAATTATTCAACAAACCTCTAGTAATAACCTTCAAAAACAATAAAACAATTGAACATTGTTATATTTGTGGGTCTTGACCATTCTTTAGTAAATTTTGTTTTAGAGGGATCAAGATTAATGCCACTTTTTGAAAAAAAATGTAACCAATGAATGAAATTTATTTTAGCCCAAAGTCACACTTTCTGACGTTCCAATACATTTTCTTTAATTTTATGGATTGCAAGAGAACCAATTTATGACTTTCATTATCATCTTTAATTTTGAAATAAATCAAAATATAGTTAATAAAAACAATTAAAAACATATACAAGAACTCATATAAAAGTAAATTCAAAAGATCAATGAATAATGTAGGTGAACTGGTTAACTAAAAATTCATAACTAAAAATAAATAATTCCCACATATATTACAAAATTTTGTCATCAGAATTTTTGATTCCTCTACATTCAACCGATGTTACCGTAACCTCATGTAAATCATAAAAAAAACTGAACTCCCTAGAGTTGGTCAAAAAAATCATCTAAATGAGTAAAATGATACTTTTTATTAATATTGATATTATTCAAAGCTCTATAATCAATTCAAAGTCCCATTGAATCATATATATATTTAACAAACAAGATAAGAGCACCCCATGGTGATGTTCTTGGTCGAATGATACCTTGATCTAATAAATCATGTAATTTGTTTTATAACTCTAAAATATGAATTTGTGCCTTTCTTTAAAGGGGTATTATAATTGGAAAAGCATCGGGAAAAAATTCAATAATAAATTCAACTTCCTTATCTGGTATTATACTAGGAAACTCATCAGGAAAAATCATGTTACACAATTACCACTGACACATAATTAATCTGAACAGTTCCTTGGTTTTCAAAAAATATGTGCAAGGTAACATTCTTTTCCAGGATTTACATGTTTCTCAGCTTCTTGACAGGTTATAAAAAAGTATGGGTTAATTCATGTACCCAAACAGAAATTATTTATGAAAAGAAACCTCTTCAGCTTTGAAATAAATCATATCATGATAAAGGGAAATCCAATCCATACCGAAAATAATATCAAACTGAACTAGAGGAAAAATACTATGGTTTGAAAATCAATTTTTTCCACACACAAGGACATAAAAGATATTATAATTTTTTTTGTCTTGAAATTTCCTCATAGTGTTTTTACCATAAGTTCAGGATTCATATCTTGAGATTGAATTCGTAATTTACTAGAAATATTCTCAGAAATAAAATAATGTGTAAATGATGAATCATGTAGAATATTAGAATAATCTGAATAAACAAACAGCATACTAGATACTACACCATTCGATGTCCATCATATGTTGAAGTAGTTTCAAAGGATTTCACCACCCCTTTTTGTGTGTATTCTGGCTTCTTCCACTCAATTGACTTCTTAGATTGACAATAATTTTCATATTGAGCCATTTCATTATACTAAAAACAATTTACTAACTATAAATCATATTTGTTCTTACCATTAACCCTATTTTTTCAATGTAATTACGAGCCTTATGGCCCATTTTACCACTTCGGTAGAACATACCAGAATTCAAAAGACATTACCCAACGTTCTTTTTACCAACATTTTTTAAAAATGTAAACTTATGTTTCTTACCATCAGAATTTTTTGATGAGTTCTTACCATTCATATGTCAACTAGACTGCTTATTCTTTTGTTTTTCAATAAACACCTGATCATTGGGAAACTCCATTTCCACCTTCTCCACACATTATAAAAAATTTTCATATATTTTGAATTCTTGTGAACCAAATGACCATTGATTCTTTTAGATTAATCTTGATTAAAAATGGTTTATTTTACTGTCAAGATACCATATAAAATTTGGAGTATTCCTTTCCATTAGAGGTAATTTGGATTCATAAGAAGCCACTGAGTTTACGTCATGCATAAATTCTAGGAATTGTTTTTCATCCTAAGACGAACCTCCATAGGATAATATTTCTCAATAAAAATCCCATTGAATTCATCGCAATCAAGATTATAAATATCCTCACTATACCTGCTATTTTTACCATCGACCACCACTGATTAACATCTCCTTCAAATAGTAAATATCAAGAAAATACTTTAGATGCTCTGAACACCATATGAATTAAAAAAATTGTAGTTATTTAATCCACCATTCTGGTAGCATAGAGTCTGATAATCCTCAGAATGATGGGGGATGTTGCCTCATAAAATGCCCCACTACTGAAATGTTCATCTATGGATGATCTGGATGATCTTGTGCAGGGATACCACCACTATTTATAGCCTGATTCAACTATGTTGTCACTACAAAAAACTGTCCAATTCTGATTTCGACCATATCAAGTTGCGGATTTGTGAGGTTGTCTTCATATAGATGTCATCCCATTATAGCTTCCCTATTTCCACAGTGGAAAACCATTCTTAATACAAAAATATATTAGAAAAAGAAACATTATAATCTATAAAATCTATGACATCTCAATATTACCATAAATTAATTTAAGGATATTAATTTAACAATATCCTAACTCCTAATTTAATCTAAAATGAACTCTGATACTATCTATTAGGACCTAGCCTTTAAAACTTACATAATCATGAATTATGTTAATAATTCACATAGAGGATATTTTCAGGTTTAGAGTTTTAGATAATAAGTCCATAACTATTACATTACATGTCAAATATTACAATGTAGACAATTTATCATAGTATCCATGTTTATCAGAAAATAAAAAATCTTAAAAGAAATTTTTTTTCTTGATAGAAATCTTATTGAATTATTCATTTCTCTTACCCTTACTTATACCATATGAAAAACATTTTAGAAACTTGGGATGAGCATAAAAATCTCTTAAGGGTTATAAAAAAAATCTTTTTCCAAAAAATACATACAATACAAATTATCATTAAAAGACCTCATGAAGTCATAATATTAATGAACAACACATAAAATCATAAATCATAAAGGAATCTTGTGGCATCCATATCAGACATACATATTAGTATTCACAATTATATAGGGAGTTACTTTTGGAATACCCATCACAATATATTCCCTAAATCTTTTAGGAGAAACATTAATGTTTAACGAATTCATTTTACCCAATTCATTCTGAGAGCAATAATTGGTTCACCCAATCAAGGTTTATCACAGAACCACCCGGATATGTATACAATTCCCATCAACCATGACATATTCATAACACATAAAACAATCATAAAGGAAAGAAACCATTTCCACATTCCAATGAAAATATATCATTTTAATTTATTGAAATAACCAATTCTTTCTCCAAAACATTTTCAATACCAAAATACATAAAAAGGTTATATGGTATTTATTTTTCATTGTAAAAACAATATGGATTTTAAATGAATCCAAATATCACATAATGCTTGGGACGGCAGAAAGGTCTCTCTCATCACATTCATTAAAAAAACTTTCACATTTTCATTAAGTAAAAAGTTAAATAGAAAAATGATACAATTTTAATGAAATAAAAATTCAATGGGGGTGTATACACTATTAAAAAATTCTTGTATAAATGAATGTATGCCTGAAAGAAATGGGATTTGTGACGAAGTCTCTTACCTCGTGTCTGACGTGACTCATTAATTCTTTAATCTCCTAAATAATAAACTAATTTTAATTTATACTTGCATCAGATCATTTTTTAAGTTTATTATTCCTTTTATATCACTTATTTACATGTTATAAAAATTACATAATCATTTATGTTAGTAATGGTATTTTGTTGATATTTGGTACTTGGGTAAAAAATGAACATCATATAATTACAAGTAGTCCATGTGTTCAGAAGTACATTATCTCCATAATAATATTCATGATTTAGATATCATATATATCATATATATATAGTATATATATGTATTTATAATAGTACATGACATTTTGATATAAGAAATGAAATGCTCTGTTCATGGACATGGTATGTCGTACGTACGCACGAACGTTACTTTCATATCTATTTAGTATTTAATGGAATAAAAAAATAATGATACATAGGTATATTATATGTCTAGTATAATTTAATATATAATTTAATTAAATATATCCTTTGTACATCCTATGTATTTCATGAATGAGTCATATAACATTGAGGGGGCGGTAGTCCGCACATCCTCAAATGAAATTTTCCTATAAATCCATAATAGAAAGCATAAAGGGGTGATATAAATAAAAAATACATAATAATAGGGACAATAAAAATATAATATATATAAATAAATAAATAAATATAGATCTATAATAAATACCACTGTGAGAGGTGGTAGGAGATAACTGAACAATCATCATTTCATGAGGCAGTAGCTCCCCATCCTCAGAAACTGGTTGTTCGTATCCATTAGATAGAGTTGTGTGGATTTGTAATTTGAATACATCTCATAAAAATTTCCTAGAATATTAAAGATATATTTTTTATTATAAAACAATTGAATAAATAGAGTATAGGGTGTTAGAGAAAGAAAATTAAAGAAGAGAACATGAGGGAAGACGTTGCATTTAAATTGGGTAACTCCCTATGGTTTGAACCAAAAGGATTTCTTAAGTTGAGTAATTACTAAGGGAAGACTTCTATGAGTAATAGTGCTATGGTGGGATATTCTAGGATAAGAGGTTGGATGATCCAAGAGGCATGAGAGGTGTGAGTAATGGGTTAGAGGTGGTGGCTTTTATAAGAGGGAGGAGGGGCTCTTTAGGAAATAGTGAATGTATTATTTTATTATAAAATGAATTTCGTTTTCAAAAGGTTCCAAAAATATTTCATTTGAAAATGAGGTTCATATAAGAGTAAATAAAATCATCCAAAAATATTTGGATAGGTTTTGGATATTTTTTAATCCTTATTGTTTTTATTTAACCCTTTGTTTAGTTATTTACCTTTTACTATGTCCTTTTATATATTTTTACTACATGGTTAATATAAATAGTATAAAAATACAATATATCCAAAATTGATATTTAATGAAATTTTTATCTTAATATATGTCATTTTAATTAATTTTATATTTTTAGGACTAATTTATCATTTTATAAAATATTAACTGAATTAAAATCTCTTTTCTGTCAATTTTAATACTATTAATATCATGACTTCAAAAAAATCCAAAATAACATGATTATTTCTAAAAACCATCATTAATTAAAAGATAACAAGTCATTATAATCAAAAAAAATTTATGGTTGGCAGAAAAGGGTTAAAATAAATTTATTTTAATATTTATAATATCATTTATTTGAATGCATTATTAATGAAGCAATTACTGCATCACTGTTGTTTCATAATTAAATTTAGTTGTTTAATGTCTAAAAATTATTAATAATATATCATGATGTCTGAAATCTTTTAATATTTCCAAATAATATTAATAGTCAAATTGATCTCTTATATAACCAATATAAAAAACTTTACAGTAAAAAGATTCATGTTTATGATATTTTTATTTTTACTTTTAAAAAAGTTATTAATGTCATTATTTACCCAAGTGGATTTCAAAGGAAAAAAGTCTCACACAATGATTTTCTTGGTCATCCATTACTCATCCAATAATGTTATGAAAAGTGTTAAGGTTATTTTATACTATTATAATACTATTTTTACCTTAAATTCCCAAATATACCTTTTTTTATGAAGGTGGTTCCTTGGTCGATGACCAAAGCACAATTTATTGAATATAAAAAAATAAACATGGTTATAGGAGACGAAAAGTATGTAGTTTTTTACAATCATTGTCAAAAAGCTTGAAAAAATCAAGAGGAAGATCGTCCAGCCAAGTCATATCCTGCTGTATTCCCTTGTTCTCAAGAGCGTCAACAATAGTGTTCGCTTCTCGGAAGGCATGAGTGGCAATGTAATCAATCTCCGGGAGAGAATTAAGACAATTCATCCAAATAGTAGTGTGGGGATAGGCCTGGTGAATCACCCCATTCTAGATTTCCTGAAAAATAGTGGTTGAGTCACATTCGATCCAGAGTTTTCTCCATAATTTTTTATGGGAAAAATTTGACGGCATGAATGACACCCATCATTTCCGCTTCCAATGAAGAAGTTATACCAAATTTTTTCAAACAGAAAAACATGGTATTGACCAAAAGAATCTTTAAAAATCACCCCGCAGCTAGCAGGCCCAGTGTTGCCCTTGGAAGAACCATAAAAATTTACTTTGATCCATCCTAGCATAGGAGCCTTCCATAATACTTCAATGGTAAGTTTGGGATGTTGATAGATTCCATCTCCCCGGATTTTTCACAATATCTCCCAGTTTCCAATAGTGTTGTTTCAGTGGCCATTTTGGATCGAAGCAGCCTCACGTACCATAATGAGAATCCTCGATTTTCCTACTATGAGATTTAATGATAATTCATTATAAATGATATCATTTCTATAATACCAAATCACATGCAGGAGCTCAGCAATGACAGAGAGGAAGATGTTTTTGATTTGATGAGAATCATCCTGACCAACAAATTTCTATAACAGAGAACAGATTGAGTCAGGTCTAAACTATATGCAGTTAAGGATGTCAAAGATATAATTCCATAAAGAAGAGTCTGTATCACATGATAATAGAATATGGTTAGTATCTTCTCTATGTTGGTTACATATATGACACCTAGAACAAAGATGAATATCAAAAGTTTTAAGGAAGACCTCAGAGGGAAATCTGTTGTGAGTAATACGCGAAATAAGACTCAGTCTTGTAGGTTTAATCTAGGGTTTGTTAAAATTATTTAACCATTTAAATTTGTATCCAGCGGAATTTAAATTATTCTGGTAGAGATTTTTGGAGTCAAGAATTCCATTTGGGGCTGGCTCCCAGACAAGGAAATCATCAGAGATAGTATAAGGGTAGTTGTCAATGATTTGAGAAATATTGTCTGGGAGGTCATTCCTGTGAGATTAAAGAACATCCTTTATGGTGTAACTAGTGTTCTCATGGGTAGAATTAGGATGAATAATGGAAATAAAAGGCATACCATTCCAATTATATAGCCAAAAATTTATTTCGGAGTCATCCCTAACCATCCATCTAGAGTTTTCAATAATGTTATGAAATGAGTGCCTAATGGAGGGTCAAATTGAGGAGGAGATATAATTAAAATTTCCCATCTTAAGTTTATTTTGAAATCATTGTTTGATAAAGTCAAGATAATTAGAGTTATTATTGATTAATCTCCAAGTATGTTTAGCCTTCAGGGAATTATTGACATATTTTAAGTTTTTAATACCAAAACCCCCCTTATCTAAGTGCTTGAAACAGGTCTTCCAAGGGATGGTGAAAAGTTTCTTTTAAAAAATGTTTCCCATCCAAAATGAATTTCTTGATGTAAGTATTTATTTTTTTTAAAGGTGCCCATAGGCACCTATAGATCATGGGAGATTAGACCATATTGGAGACAATAGTTGATTTGATGAGACAAATTCTACTAGCCATAGAGAGGGACTTTCCTTTCCAAGAAGTGAGCTGATTGATGATTTGATCAACAATGTTGGAGAAATAAGAGGATTTAGGTACTTCCCAAAAGATAGGAACTCCTAGATAGGTGATGGGGAATAAACCCACTTTGACCACAAGATTAGTAGTGATAATGGATTTCCTTTGTGGGGAGAAATTTTTTCCAAAAAACTTATGTGATTTTTTCCAAGAAATAGGATGACCTGAAACCTCATCATAATGAGAAAGAGTGATTTTATGCACCTAAATATTCTTTTCTCCACTGTGCAGAAACAAGATGATGTCATCATTATATAATAGGAGGGTAGGGACATTATGATTTCTTGCAGTCTGGATTGGTTTCAGTTATTTTTATTGACAAGTTATGTGATGAGTTTGCATAGGTAATTCTCAATAATAGCAAAGAGAACATCTGAGAGAGGGTCTCCTTATATGACACCTATTGTGAATTTAATGTAGCCTTGGGGTGTTACCATTAACCAAAATGGAAATTGATGAAGATTTAAATAAGTTTTGGATCCTCATGAAAAGGGTTTCATTGAATACAAAACTTTTTAAGACGTTGAAAATGAAACTCCAATCAATTGTGTCAAAATCATTTCTAATATCAATTTTGATGGCAACATTTCCACCCCTCATGGATTTGTTAAGAGTGTTAGTGTATTCAGAGGCATGTAAAATGATGTTTTGAATAGACCTACCTTTTATAAATCCAAATTGATTATAAAAACAATTTTTTTGCATATTGGAGTAAGTCTATTCGCAATTATTTTGGTATTGATTTTGTAAAGAGTGTTTATTAGGGAAATAGGTAGAAATTGGTGAATCTTAGAGGTATTGTCAGTTTTATGAATTAATGTAAGAAATTTCACATTAAGGCCATGAGGGAGAAAACCATTGGTGAAGAAGGACCTCACAATCTTGTAAAAGTCCAAGTGAATGACCTCCCATTCCCATTTAAAGAAACCTTTTTTAAATCCATCCAATCCAGGGGCACTGTCAGGTTTCAGAGAAAAAATAGTATCTCTAATTTCATGACCTAGAGGGATGTTTAAAAGAGACTCATTGTCTTTTTCATCAACCATAAGAGGAATGATATCAGGTCTAAGATCAATATTGACATTCGGTCCATTGAAGATGGTATGGAAATAAGAAACAACATGGGTGGAAATATCTTCTTCAGATTCAAGGAGTTGATCATCATATAGGAGTTTGATATAAGGTCGACAGGCTTTCCAAACTCTTTGAAGCATGTTATAGAATTTAGTGTTTATGTCACCATCAGAGAGCCATTTAGTCTTAAAAATTTGATTACACATATTTTCATAGAAAGTGATAAAAGAGTTATGTTTTAAGGAAATGTTTATTTTAGTTTGAGGATCAAAAGTAAAATCAGAATTAGTATTCTGAGTTTTCAATTGAACCAGTTCCTCTTCTAGAGAAGAAATGTCACCATAAATTTGTTTATTTTTAGATCTGAACCGTCCACTGAGGGATTATTTTAATGTTTTATGTTTGAGGATACAGGACAAGGTATCATGTTGATGGTTCATATTATCCCAAACAGTTTTGATGTAGGAAACACAGTCAGAATCTATAGACCATGCATTGTTGAATCTAAAAGGCATGATAGGGTTATGGTTGTTAGAAATAAAACTGACCAAAATAGGATGATGATCCGAGTTTAATCTAGGGAGGGTCATTCTAGAGACATTGTCAAATTTATCCAACGTCTCCATATTCACAAAGGCTCTTCCCAATTTACTGGCTATAATATTATTATAATGCCTTCTATAACAGGTGTATTTTTCATCATTAAGGTTGATTTCCACAAGGTTTTTATCATGCATAGAGGTCTTAAAATCTTTTGAGGATATGAACAATTGAGAGGGACCTATTTTCTCACTAGAGTTGAGAATGGCATTAAAGTCTCCCTTTAAAACCTAAGGGTCATAAATGTTGTTACCCAAAATAGAGAGGTCTTTCTATAGGTTTCTTATTTATTTATATCTATTATTGGCATATATCATCATTCAAAAAGTATGTTTACCTTCCCAAAATAAGTCACAAGTCAATTGTTGCTCACAACTTTTGATGATATTAATGTTTTGTAGAGAGGTGTGGAAGAAAATCCACATAGAGTCAATCGAAAGGCCATTTTTACAAGATCCTAGGATGTTGTAATTAAGAGAGAATATGTTCAAAGGATTATAGGTGATGCTGACATTAGGTTCTGAGATAGAAAATTTTTGGGTTTATATGTTGAAAATAATAATTTTAGAATGATTAAAGTGCTAGAGTTAGTGACACTTTGACAATTACAAGAGAGAAGATTAATTTTACTTGTGTTTTGGGTTAGAACCCCATTTTTTGATTTTCTCGAACCTTTATTCCTCTGTGATATTCTGACATCCTGAGGGGAGTTCGGTTTAGGTTTTTTGAAAATAAGGTTAACATTGGAGCAAGTAGGAGTATCCATGCTTACTCCAGTACTTAAAATCTACAAAGGGGAAAGAGAAATAATATGATATGGAGGATGAAAAAGATTTCCCGCTGTATGAATAGATGTAATGTAAGCCCTATTTGGGAAAGGTGATAAAATAACGTCAGAATTATGTTCTAAAACCATGTCTGGATTAGCTGCTAATGATGTAACTTGGTTAGAGGAAACAGGGACCAATATGTCATAAATTTACAGGTGTGAAGCATTAAATTTATTAGGTGTATTGTGTAATATAACTATAGAACTAGAAGTTGAGATACATCAAGACACATTTAGATTTGAATCAAAGATATTACCTAAAGGAGGGTAGTAGATTTATTAGTAGCAGAATTATGTAAAACGAAAGTACTGTTATCTAAACCAGAAAGAGTAGATTTTCCAGTAGCAGGAGAAGTATATTTCTCTATGACAGTTTGGAAGGGAATTACAGAAGAATCAGTATTGATAGTAACATCATTTTGTAAGGATACATTGTTAGTTTTTTTCATTTCAGTAGAAACAGATTTTTCATTATCAGTTTGCATTGAACTCTCAGTATTTGTGCATTTATTGCTAAAAGGTGTTGGGAGAGGAAGATTAAGGGTACCCATTTCAGCATTCATAGAACTATTACCTTGAAGTGGAACCGAAGTGGTAACATCATAAGGATATGATGTGAGAGATGTTGTTCTAGCCAAAATAAGTGAGTCAATAACATATTGTGATTTCCATGAATATACCATTCCATTGTCAGGTTTAATAGGAGAATGTTTTGCCAGAGTGATCTTACGTCCCAAGTTTACATCCTTGGGAGAGTACATATTCTTGTTTGCATCAACCGGACTGACATGATTAGAATCCTCCTTAATCTTGCATGAAATTTCTTTGTTAGCTACTTTACATGAAACAATTTCATAAGAATTCAAGGACTGGTTAGAAGATGGAGTGGCCTTATTGACATTTGTGTCATTTTCATCATGAGCATGAAGTACCTCAATGAACTTCTCTTAAATATCATTTTCCATGTAGGAATCAGTGAGTAGGGATTCCTCCTAATCCACATAATCACCCCAAGATTTACCTTCAAATGGTGAAAAAGTGTTCTATTATTTGAACCAAACTTCCTTTTTTTCTTGCTGGTCTCAGGATTATCCGATTATGGTTTATCATTTTTATTATATCGGACCTCCTTCATTTCATTGGCATATGTGGGGTCCACTTGATTCCTAACCACTCTAAAATTTGAGAGGTTATTCCTGATGATTTTAAAAACCTCACAAAATGGGGTTTTTTCTCATATTCAAGCCTAATAATATTTTTGTAATTAGGAGCACCAAAACTGATGACATTAGAGAGTTTTGAGTCAAGGTTTACTTCAACCATGACTATAGAATGTAAACCTAATTTTTCATTTAATTTCCTTTGATAAATTTTGAAATGGACTCCAATGGATGAAACAACATCATTTAAGATTTTGGGAAGCCAAAAAACCAATTAAGTTCATGGAGTCTAACCGAGATCTGTGAAATTGAGTTCCTGTCCATGTGTGGATTAAAAGTGACATCCCAATAAGAAATTCTAAGTAAACCAGAATTATGTTTAAGGTTTACAGATCTCCATACCTGATCGAGTTCCTCTTAAGAGTTCAGAAGTATGTGATATTACCCTTACTAATATGCACCATCTTCCATTTCTGTAATTCCCACCAATGAGAGATCCTGGATTTGAGCTCTGTTATAGGCCAGGGATGATCACCTCTATTGTAGGAAACACAAATAATAATTAAGAATTTGCGCATCTGAGCTCTTTGTCACAGCGCATCTGGGTCTGCCTCAATAATGAAGCCACCGTCATCAAGCTTTTTGAATAGTGGAGGCTTGTTCTCCTTCACTCAATTCAGATCCGGACCCTTGAGTGCATCGTGGAAGGATAAAACAAATTAACGATTAGGTATTCCTTGTTTGTGTGGAATTGCTTCTAGAGTTTCACCATCTTAAGGCGTAGGATTTCCCTAAGGAGTGAGCTCCCATTGAGGTTCAAAGTTATCCATCGTCAGGCTCAGCATTCCCAAATATACCTTTAACCATAGTAAACAAAAACCAAAATTTATTTTTCACCAAAAAAATTATTTTTAATCTTATTAAACCACATTTTACTTATTTGTGACAATCATGTATATTGTATTTTTTATATTAAATTAACAGAAGTGTTAACATTTCATTTCAATGAAAACTCAGTTTTTCAACAATTATTTACTGTTTTTTAAAATTCATAAAAAATCTAACATTTTCATAAAAATACCAAAAATTCATCCAAAGATAATTATGATTTTATGAATTCAAAAATTATGCCTATTTTACTATACTCAAAATATATATGTTTCATTAATTAAATTAAAATTAATTTTCTTTTTCTAAACTAAAAAGCATTTTTTTTGAAATAATAACTATTAAATGATTGACACTTGTTTATGTTCAATTTCAAAGTGAAATTATTTCCAATGTCTATCATTGGATTAAATTGTAAAAATATAATCCAATTATAATTTAAAAACCATAAAAATAACAATCTAACTAGATAAATAATTTATATTAAAAGGTAGTTTTAAATTAAAATGCATTATTTTTCACTATTCAATAAAATAACATTATAAGAAAAATACCAAAATTTTTGGGAAAGTAAATTTTTATGTTCCAATTCTAGAGAAGAAATTTATATTTTTCAAAAATAACATATAAACGTGACATAGACTAGAATTAAAAAATTTCTCCCTCAAAATGTTGTAAATCATTATTTTAAAGAATATTAGAGTATTTATGCATAAAAATTGATTTATTAACATTTTATTCCTCTATCTTTTATTTGATAAAAATAAAAACAATTATAAATCATGTGTAATCATATTTTAGTTATTTTTGTTCATTCTATATAATAAAATTACTATGTGTTAACTACCATTTAACATAATTATATAATATTATTGTTTTTTCTGTATAACTCAATATTGTGTGAAACATATGATTTCAAAGATACTCGTTGTTACGTATCTGGAAATCCATCTGACATAGCATCCCATTTACTGTAATATTTATTATTTAATTCAAAAATATTAATAAATATGAAAAAGTCATATGCTTTATTTACTAGGGATGTTACAAAGACCATCATTTATAGTGTATTGGATGATCACAATCCTTAATTAAACTTACTATAAAAATGATGTTATCTACAAGTGCTAACTTGTGAAAAAAGGGTCTACCAGAGTTAATACATTTGATAAATAGAGTCTTAAAACCTAAAGAGGTTTTATAATACCAACTGTATTCTAATTTTTTACTACAAAAGGGATCTATATATAATCCTCAATCACATATGAATAAAAATAACATTTTTTATCATCTATTCTGCATTATCCATTATGATCATCTCACCTAATTTAAATAGATTGAAAATATTTCCTCATAATTTCATTGACCAAGAATTTCAAAAAAAACTCAGTTGGATATTTCTTCCATTTTGACATATACTTCCTTAAAAATTTATCCTTAATGCTATTTTGGAGGAAATTAAATTTTAGGTGAATGAATTTAAATATTCATTGAAACATTATAACTTATTCATTTTCAATGTAATATGATTGTCATAGAATAATACTTCTTCTTTATGAAACTTTTAAATATTCTTTAGATAGCTTATGAACAAGAATAACACCATTATTTTTCTTATACATTGTATCATAATTGTAGATAATGAAACAGTAAGATTATTTTAAGACATCCAAATAAAAATAATCCCATAAATTGAAAATTATTATTTTTTCATGCTCTTTAATGTGTCAGAATCACCAAAAAATCTAAACCTATGAATACTTATAAAAAAAATCATCCGCGATATGGGTTATTAAATCTTAAAATATCTATATGTATCAATTGATCCACTTAATTTGTTAGTAATACTCTATTACAATTTTTGATGTAGAATGACTTTAGTCTTAGACTATTTAGATAATTTCCATCCATATAAAAGAATTGCATTGAAGAATATTTTAAATCCTTTTTCAAATGGTTCTTTCCCCACATACCATACCTCATTTTATGTTGTTTGTTCATTAACCATGGATATCAAGAATTTTGTTATAATATTTTTTGATATAGTCTTCCATATAGTAATCTATAAATTTTTAATCATCATAAAAATTTTGGGTTTTGAGGATAACACCGTTGTATTGATATTTTTATCCCTCTTAGTCATCATCCCTATTTTTTGGCTTATGACAAAATATTTTATTCAAATATTTGAAAATATTTCACTCCAAATACTAAATATAAAATATTATTGAACCCATAGTCCCAATTTCAGATTCATATTTTAGAAGTACAAAAAAACGATGATATTTTATTAAATACGTTTTTTAAATAAATTTAAAATATTTGGTAACTTGTCTTACAGACGTCACTGAGTTTAATGAACATTAATAGAGTATACCATAATAAAATTCTTCATAAATCTATTGGTATTAATATGAATAACTAAATTTTTAAAATTATATGGTCTAAAATTGTACAAAATAATTTCATTGGTTTTTTGTTGAATATTAATCAATATATATATATATATCATTCTATAGGAAAATAATTTTTTTTTCTAAAAAATTGTTTTTATTCAATAAAATTGAATTTATTTTAATAAATTAAATTATTCAAAATTTTTGAATGATTATTATGAAATTTATATAATACATATTCAATAACGTTTTTCATTCGTAAAATATATTTTTTTATTAACAATATATGAATAAATATTATTTAATTATTAAGAACTATATTTTTCAATAAAATAATTTCTCCCCATTTTGAGCACATAAAAAAATTTATTTATTTAAAGTTTTTAAAAAATTATTTGAAAGAAATTATTTTCTAAAACCAACATGTATAAATTATCCTAGAGTGCCTTTTTATTATTTTCTAAAAACATGAATTTTTTATCAATAGAAAAAAATTATGTTTATTTATTAAAAACTACCTTATCATTTAGATAAATTAAAAAGTTGAATTTTTATTTAAGATGGTTTAAATGTAAAATTATTTACTTATTATTAATAATAATCAAATATAGGTAATTTTAATAATTTTCATGTTAAATATTAAAAAACATGTTATACATGTGGAAAACATTTCGTTGAAAAACTACCTTTTCCCCATTTATGTGATCAATTTAATATTAAATTATATAGCTAATGTGAAATGAATTTGGTACAATATATTAAATATTTGGGTTTATTATAATTAAAATAAACAAATTATTTAATGTTATTTTTTTCATAATTAATATTATTATTAGTAAAAATTAATTATTGTGATTATGGTTAAATATGGTTTATCGGAGGGGTGGGTTTTAAAACCAAAAATAAGGGTTTGTTTTCCAATTAATCATTTAAAAATCCACATAGATGGAAATATTTATAACCTATCCTATTCCAAATTCTAATTTATGGTCGTTTTTTATGCATTTTTTATGGTAATGACTTCATCATTTTTTTTTTCTAAATTTCAATGTAATTTCCATGTGGGTCCCCTCCCCCGCTTATAAAAGAACATTATATCTATCTCAGATCCACAACTAATGATCCTGTTTTTGAACTATTACCTTACCAAACCCTTCTTTAATTCCCATCCCATGTTCTAGAGCATTATTTTGATTAGCAATCCCCCTAATTATGGTTTTTGGTGAAATCCTAGTTGGTTTTCCAAACACGTGGTTTCATTCTTAACCGATCATTTTTTTAATTATTTATCTTGACACCTAAATAAAATATTATTAAACTATTTTGTTATAATAAAAGAATTATAATCCAAATAATGAAATGTTATATTGTTATATTGTTATTTTCGTAAACTATATCCATCTCATATTCTCTAAAATAATGAAATGAATATTTCGATTATCTGTATAACTTACTACAACCTCACAAAACAATGTAATATATTTTTCATCCCATCATATAATAGATGGATAAAATGATGTATTTATTGTATATATATAATAATTGTTACATACATGTACTAAATTAATTTTAGGGTGACATCTAACTTCATATCATTCAATCCATTACATAAGGATAATATCCCTCATGGGTTAATGTAGACTATTGCCTCCATGTAGCGATTTGATAATTTATTTAATTTATTTTTTCATCGATTTTATTAAGGATATAATTAATAAATATTTGTTATATAACATTTATAATATAATTTATAACTAATATTTAAGTTTCATTCATTACATTTTTCTTGAAAAAATAAACATGGATCCATCATATGTATGACCCATCACATTCATAGGCAATGTAATTCATTTTTCTATCGCTAAAATTTATATAAGACTATAAATTTGTATATAATAAATATATATTTTATTTATATCTTGATTATATTTAATGATATGATGAATCTATAAAGAAATTTCTTGGATTAAATCTACGAAACATAAAATTACAAGGAAAACAAAGAAGTTATCACTAAGAATAAGGATTTTTATAATGAATTGTTTATAAAATGGTGATAAATGGTTATAATTCAAAAATATTTTTAATGATATTTTATTTTTATTTTTATATAATATATTTATAACAAACCACTAATCATTATACATGAATTTTGAATGTGTATTACGGAACTAGATACTCGAGGTAAGTGATTTTGTATAAAATTAATTTCTGTAGGAAACATGTTATATTAAATATTTGTATCATTTTTTGTGTATATACTAAAAATAATTGTAAATGTTTCTTACTATATTAAATTTTTTATATATAAATTCCTATATAAAATTATATTATTCACTGGACTTACGGTTCAAATGTTAGCAAAGTGTTAATGGGATTCTATTATAACCTCATTATTTATCTGTGTTGTTTATGAAAAATTTTCTACTGATGAAACATAATTATATTTATATAATTAAACCCTTAAAATTACATCCCCAACATTTATTTCAACTAATTTTGTATTTTCTATTTATTTTCCTCTCTGTATGTACTCTATAGTAAAAAAGAAAATTTTTATAGAAAACTTACTTGATTTCTCATTTTGGTTGAAAATACTTTCACTTTCATCTCAGTTCATTCTGAAAATAATTTAAAAAATCTTTTTAAAATTATAAAATGATTTTCAAAGTAATTTTTCCCCATGATTCACTTTTTTTAAATATTTTTATAATAATGTTCAATATGTTTTTCAAAATTGGTAATTTTGATTTTTTACAAAAAAAATTAAAAAAATAAACATTTTAGCTTATATATAATGGATGGTATATGTTGTCATCCTGACCACCAAATGACTTGATTCTCATAATACATGAATCCATGGTTAATTTAAATAATTTTTTTTGTTTTCATATATAGATAAATTCCCATTTTTAAAAATTCATTTCAAATTGGAAAAGAGATATTAATATGAAATGTGTACAATGATATTTTAATGGTATTTCATTTAGTCAATGAAAAATCCATTGATTATAAAAATTATTTACTCAGTATATGTTTTAATTATTCTATACTGATTATTTTAAGAGATGATTTATGATTATGATGAATCAATGATTATTAAACCCATTTATTTTCTACGTGTAATTCTTATGAAACTTGTTTCTTTTCTATTGGGGTCTCAATGATGAAATTTTAATGAAACATTTTCATTTATATGGGTTATACTATAATAAATGTTTTATATTATAGGGGAACAAGTATTCATGATTTTCATTAGGTGATACGTGGTCCTGCAATTATATATCCATCTATTTCATTAGATAATTGTTATTTTCCGATGAACTAAAATGGTACATGTTAGGTTACCCAAGGACCAAAAATGATATTTCAAGGTAGATTTTACCATTCCCAACAAAATTGTTTACATGGCTGGTTATACCAAGATAAATGGAGGGTAGATGAGTGTTTATTTTTATTCCAAATTTATGTATAATATTAGTTATCTGAATACTATGAGTTTATAATTTTCATGGTGGGTATCATAGATAATAAATTTTTTCTTCCTATGTATATTCCTTAAATAAAAATCTTTTTAAAAATGTTATTATCACATTTCCCAAGATCCTTTATTCCATTATGAACCATGACTTTCGGTATTCCATGATTTCTTAAATGAATCCATTTTATAATATATTATTTGTAGGGAAATGATTTAAATAGTTATTCTCAAATTATAATATCTTTATTATCATTTTATTTTTATATCTATCTTATTATACATAATGAGAATCTAATATCACACATTATATTTTTTCATTTCTATAGGTTATGTATACTGCTATTAAGTAAGATATTTGTACAAATAGTTGTAGTTGTGAATATTTTAGTTATAAAGGATGTAGTTCAATTATGAACTAGTGGACTGTGAAAACATGATTAAAAAGGCAATGAACATATATTATTCTACCATGGATCATATAATTTTATAATAAATATTTATCTGTTAACATGCAATATTTATTAATGATAATTTACTGGTACTATAATGGGTATTAGAGTATGTTTTAGATATACTTTGGAAACTAGGATAAGAAAACATTATTGAGAACTGATTGGATAATTAAATTTATAATAATTTTTCATCGAATTTTGGTAAATGATAGTGCGATTGTTTTTAAATAAATTATATCCTTGAATTTATTCTATAAGGGGTTATAGTTCTGGAATAGTGAAACCTAATGTTTTTTATAAGGACCTTGCCTTAAACATTACATAATCCAAAATGAAGTTAATAATTCTCATTGATGATCTATTTATGTGTAGAGATTAATAGAATTAGGTCATAACATAAGCATAACAACTTGAATATTACATGTAGACACTTCTACTTAGTAACCATTTTTTTCCTAAAATAAATCCTCATTGAAAATAGATAAATTTCTAGTTCCATGTTTTTGACAGCATGACTTTTCCTTGATCCCATCCTTGACCCTATTCCAATTTATTTCATGTGAAAAACATTTAAAAAACCTGTGATGAGAATAAAAGCCTCATAATTGGATACAAAATGAAGGAAAACTGTTAGTTTTTCAAAACAACAAGTAAAACATGAATACCTTATCGTAGGTAATAATTTCAAAAATTAAGAATTTGTAAATACTATTCACTGAATAAAAGATCAATGCTTACCATTTTAAGAAAAATATTACCATAAAACCCATAGAAATGACACATTACATATATTGGTAACATGGGACATAAATGAACTTAAATTGAATAACCATACGATCAACTTCTACACATATCACTAAATTTTATAGTCATACATAAGAATTCAATACCAAAATAATTGGAGGTTATATGTAACCCACCCTCCTTGTTTATCTCGACAGAACCCGTCAATGGTTTTACCACATAAGAACCCTTCAAAATTCCATGTACCATTATATAAACATAACACCTAAAACCATGAAAATATAAACATTTAACTAATAGAATTCCATTTGAAATCCCAAGAAATCATTTAAAGATATTGAAATAATCAATACATTTTAAAAACCATTTTTAATACCATAACTCCCAAAATAGAATTTTATATTTTCTTCCGTTTAAAAACATTAATGCATATAGAGGAAGCCAGATAAAGATTACGGTGGCAGAGAGGTCATTGCCACTGGAAAGGTTAAACACATTACTTTTTTGGTTTAGTAAAACTCTTTATAAAAAAAATTTCCCTTTGAATGAAATTATATGTTAAATGGTTTTATTATATAATGTATAAAAGAATGAGGCGTATATTAAAAAACATGGCACGATGAAAGGAGATTGAGACAATGTCTCTTACCTCGTTTCTGATATGACTTGTTCTTTCTTTAATCTTCTAAATAATAGACTAAAGTTTTTTAATACTTTATTCAGAAATTTTTTTATGTATGTTATTCCTTTTATATCACTTATTACAATAATATAAACTTTAAAAAATTATTTATGTTAATAACAGTTGTTTTGTCAATATTTGGTACTTGAGTAAAAAATGATCTTCTTATAATTACTTATTGTCCAAGTGCTGTAAATTACATTATATCCTGAATGAAATTAATGATTTAGTTATCATATATGTTATACAGATCCATTATATATATATATTTATAATAGTAAACAAAATTTAGAGATAAGAAATAAAATTCACCATTCATGGAGATGGTAAGTTATACATATGCATGAACGCTACGTTCATTTCTAATTCATATTTTAATGGAATGAAAATTTAATGATACATTGGTACATAAAAACTCTAGTATGATATCATATTTTATATACTTTATATATGTTCATTAACACTATCATTTATCCCTTCGATGTATGGTATGAATGAGTCATATCACTTTGAGGGCAATAGTCTGCACTTCCTCAAATGAAATTATCGCATTTACCCATTATAGAAACCATAAATGTATGATATAAAGGTAAAAAATCATAAATAACATAATCATAATACATACCATATATAAATACAGTTCCATCATAATGGCCACCATAAGAGGTGGTAAGATAATATTGAACAATCATCGTTTCGTGAGGGAGTAGTTCACCATCCACAAAAATAGTATGTTCGTTACCCATTAGATGGAGGTGTGTTTAAGTGTAGATATAATCCTTCTAATAAAAAAACATATTATATTTATTATACTATTTTTTTTATAAAATAAAGGAATAAAAAAAGTTTATCTTGTTTGAGATGTAAAAAAAAAGCAAAGAACTTAAGAGAAGACGTTGCTATTAAATCGAGTAAATCCATTTTTTTGAAACCAAAAATAATATATTAAGGTGCCTTATACCAAAGGTAAGGCTTCTAGGATAAATATAAGAATTTATGGAGATTTCTTTTTTAGAGGTTGGAAGAACCTTGTGGCTTGAGTGGTGTGAGTAATGGGTTTGGAGTGAGGGATTTTTACAAGGGGGAGGAGGGGCTCTTTAGGAATGTTTAAAAATATTATTTTATTATATAATGATTTTCAGTTTCTAAATATCAAAAAATTATTATAGTCTAAGAAATTATGACTCATGTTCTAAATAAAATCATCCATTAAGAATTTTACATGTTTTGAATATTTTTTTAATTTTTAGAATCTTATTTATTTAAAACATTCATTAATGAGGTAAGCACTGCATCATTATGATGTCAAAAATAATATTATTTATATGATTTCAAAAAATAATAAAAAAATACCATGATGTAGGAAATATTTTTATCTATCATATGAATATTTTTAGTCAAACTAATATCTTATATAACCCCATGTAAATATTTATTTATTATAATATATATGTTTTCTCATATTTGTCTTAACTTTATATTAATTAATATAAATTATCATTATCACTACCAATTGGCTCCATGGGATCCCAAAATTTACCCAAGGATTCCCTTTTTCAGAAATATTTCCTGAAACCTTTTTTGGAAAAATGTTAGGGTAAAATAATATTATTATAACATAATTTTTACCTTGAATTACCCTATTTATCTTTAACAATGGTAAATAAAAGTCAAAAGTTACCATTCAATAATTTTTTTTCATCTTATTGAACCAATTTTTTCTTACTAATAACAACCACGTATGTCAGATATTTGAAATTCAATTCATAGAACTGATAAAAATCTATTTAAATGAAAAATTTGAGTTTTTAACTTCTACTCAGTGTTTTCAATATTCATAAAAAAATTAACGGTTTTCAGAAAAATACAAAAAATTCAGCCTAAGATATATTAGATATTACAAATTCCAAAATTATGTCTACTTTACCAAATTCAAAACATATAATATGCATTAATTAATTAAAAATTATTTCCCTTGTTAAAACTAAAAGTGTTTTTTAAGAAATAATAACTATGAAAATATTGACACCTATTTATGTCCAATTTCAATTTGAAATTACTTAAAATTAATAAAATTCGATAAAATGGTAAAAATATAATCTAATTAAACATTAAAACCAATTTAAAAGATAACATAACCATATAAATAAAATAGATTAAAAGGGATTTTTGAATTAAATTATAGTATTTTTAACTGTTCATTAAATATTGAACAATATCAGAAAAATACCAAAATTTCATCCAAGGTAAATTTTGATATAATGATTATAAAAAATAATTTTATATTGTCAAATAGAACATATAAAAGAGACAAAAACTAGATTTAAGGAGGTTTTTCCATCAAAATGTGGTAAATCAGCCTTTAAAACAATACTAGAGTATTTTTGCTTAAAATTATATTCATTTACATTTAACGCCTCTAACGTTTATTAGATAAATGTAAAAAAACATTTATCAAACATGAATAATCATATTTTAGTTAGTTTTGTTCATTCTCGCCAATACATCAACTAGGCATTAATTACCATTTAAAATAATATATTATTATTATTTTTTAGTATAACTCGACATTATGTACAATGTAATATTTCTACAAAACCCATTCTTCTGAATCAGGTACCCTATCGAACATAGAATCCCTTTTAAATTAAAATTAAATTTTAAATAAAAAGTATTAACAAATAACAAAATTCGTTATTCATTATTTACCTAGGATGTTACATCCTTCCCCCCTTTTGGAATTGCGTCCTCGAAATTTTATTCACTTATCAAATAAATTGGGTTGTTTATCTCTCATAGGATATTCAGATTCCCATGATCCACATCAACCATATTATTTTTCCACAAAACCATTACCTGATAAATTACCTTATTCTACAACACTTTCTCTCTATAGTCAAGAATCTGGACTGGTTGTTCATCATAATAGAGATTCTCTTCCAACTGAACTACCTCTGGGATCAAAACATGAGATAGATCTAGCACTTAATTTCTAAACATTAAAACATGAAAAACATTATGTACCTAGGATAAATGTGGAGGTAAAGAAACATTTTATGAAACTGATCCAACTTTCCCTATGATTTCATAAGGTCCAATGAACATCGTACTCAACATTCCCTTATTACCAAAATTCACCACACTTTTCCACGGAGAAACTCTGAGAAAGTCATGATAACTTACAAAAAAAATAGATCCTTCCTCTGGTTATCTGTATCACTTATCTACTTTCTATAAGATATTCCCATGTGCTTCTAAATCTACTAAATTTTCTCAGTCATATCTTCTAACAATTTTGGTCCAATTAGCATCCTTTCACCTACTTCATCCCAAAAATATGGAGTTCGACACCACTTCCCATATAATGCCTCAAATATATCCATTTGTATACTAGAATGAAAACTATTATTATTAAAAAATACCACCAAATAATGATGTTGGTCCCAACATCATAGTAATATAATGAACAAGAACATCGCATATCACCCAAGGTCTGAATTTGTTGTTCTAACTTCACATCTAATTGCAGAAGAAAAGATATACTAAAATTTAATTCAGTTCCCAATGACTTTTTAAGGATTTTCCAAAATATGAAAGTAATCCTAGGATCACGATCAGATAAAATTTATTGGGGAACTCCAAGTAACCAGAATATCTCTTTAACGTATAACCGAGATAGTTGATCTAAATAAGAAGTATCGCGAATAGGAAATAAATGATCAGATTTAGTCAATCGGTCAACAATAACCCAGATTGAATTGTTAACACAATATGTCTTCGTTAATCCTACAAAAATTTCTATGGATATATTTTCCCATTTTCACTCTGGCACCGATAAATACTTAAGCATCCCTTTCGGTAACTACCACTCGCCTTTCACCTTTGGTCGAGTCAAACACTTCACAGTAAAATTAGTGATATCTCTTTACATTCCATCCCACCAGTATTACTCATGAAGATATCTTTACAACTTAGTACTGCTCGGATAAACCAAATACAGATAACTATGATCATTACATAACAACTCATTATTCAACTAAAATTCAAAATGCACACATAATCTCATTCCAAATCTAAAAATATAATCATTATCAATGTAAAATTTAGGCAACAAAACCATCTGAACTAACTCTACCATTCTCAGTTACTCACCATCTTCATTTTTCACTTGAATTATTCTATATGATAGATATGATTTCCCTGACACCAAAAATAAATATAGGAATTTATTGAACCTAAAACTTCGATTCCAAAGTTCAAAAAATAAAAAAAAGGATCATATTCCAAACATATCATGGTTTATGTAACATAACATTTTCGACTGAAAGAATCATCCACTTTATTTTCCTTTCTTGGATGGTATAGGATCATGCAATAATAATCCTTGATTAATACTAACCATCTTCCTTTATAATGTTTAATACCATCTGAGTAAATATATACTTCAAAATTTTGTAGTTAGTATATATTTCACATTTTACTCCAGACAGATGATGCCTTCATATTATTGAAGAAAAAACTCCAATATCTAATTCCCAATCATGTGTAAGGTAATTTACCTCATGGGGATTCAGTTGATGTGAATCATAATCAATTTCCTAATCATTATTCATAAGGACACAATAATTTCCATTTAATGAAACACCGTTGTAGATAAATAATCCACCATTTCTAGAAGGCAGGGAAAAAACAGGGGCATTCCCAAATATTCTTTTCAATTTCTGAAAACAATCATCTTATTCTTTTGTCCCAATCAACTTAACAACTTGTTGAGTTTACTTATTTAGTGGTCTAGATAACCATGGAAATTTTTCAACAAACCTCCAGTATTAACTTGATAAACCAAGAAAACTACGGATATCAGTAATATTTGTTGGACATGGCCATTCTTCAATATCTTTGGTTTTTTTGGGATCTAAATTTAAGCCTTCTTTAAATAGTATGTGACCATGGTATGAAGTTTTTTATAACCAAATCTCACAGTTTCTGAATTTTCCATACAATTTATTTTCCTTTAAGGTTTTCTAGACAACCCTTAAATGACTTTCATGTCCCTCTTTAATTTTATAATAAACCAAAATATCATCAATGCACTCAACCATAAACTTATCCAATAACTCTAAAAAAATTCTATTCATAAAATCTCCGAACATAGTAGGTGAATTGGATAACCCAATAGGCTTAACTACAAATTCATTATGGATATATCTAGTACAAAATGCAGTTTTTGGAATGTATGCATACTTTAATTTCAACTGATGGAACCCCATCCTCAAGACAATCATCGTAAAATATTTTTCTCCTTGTATCTGATCAAAAACTCATCGATATGAGTCAAATGATACTTATTCTTAACAATGATGTAATTCAATGCTCAATAATTAATGCGACGTCTCATTGAACCATATATTTTAAACAAATAAGACAGGATAACCCCATGGTGATGTGCTAAGTCAAATGAATCCTTTATCTAATAACTCATGCAATTGTTTCTTTATCTCTAAATGTTCAATTTGAGCCATTCAATATGGGGTTTTTGAAATTATCTTAGCATCAGGAACTAAGTCAGTATTAAATTTAAATTTCCAATTAGGTATAATACCAGAAAAACTATCAGGAAAAACATCAACGTACTCATTTAGCACCGTCACATCATTAATATGAATAGTTCTTTTTTTTCAACAATATGTGCAAGGTAACATTCATTTACATTTTTTACTAGTTTATCAGCTTCCTAATATGTTATCAAATGTAAGTGTTCATTCTCATAAACAAACTAAAATTCTTTCAGAAATAAAACCACTTTTCCTCTATCGTCAAACATATCATGATAAAAAGAAAGCTAATCCATGAAAAAATAACATTAAAATCAACTAGAGTCAAAACTATATGGTTTGGAGGTATATTCACTCCAAACACTAGGATATGAGGATTATTATTTTTTCTTCTTGTCTCAAAATTTCCTCAAGGTGTATATATGATAAGTTCAGTATTCATATCTTGAGATATAATTCCCAATTTATAATAAAATTTCTCAGAAATGAAATAATGTGTAGACCATGAGTGAAAAAACATGTTGGCATAATCAAAATAAATAAACAGTGTACCTGATACTACTTTATTCAATGTGCCAACATCTACTGAAGTAGTTTTCAATGGATTTATCCACACCATCTTTCTTGTAGTCCAACGTCTTTATATCATTTGTGTTCTTCGTTGGACACTCATTTTCATAATGACCTATTTCGTTGCACTGAGAACAAATTACCGTTGGATTTTCTTTTCCTGCTTGATCATTTTCCTATCATTTACGAGAATATGACTAGACTTACCACACCTAAAGCACTTTCCGTACTATTATAAACATTATCTAGGATTATTTTTACCACACTTCTCACAAGATGGATATTTTATTTTATTACCTACATGCTTATTTGATGAAATATTTCCCTTTTCCTACCAACTGGACCTATTCTTTTTTTTATTCTCTTAGAACACCTGATCATCAAAAAACTCCATTTCTTCCTTCTCAGCACATCTGATAATTTTTTTATAGCATTGGAATTCATGAGAGGCTAATGCTTTCTGATATCACAGATTCAGTCCTATGTTTAATCAATTTATCATACTAGGAAGATCTTGGATGAAATTAGGAGCCTACATTTCCAGTTGAGTGAATTTTTCTTCATAAGCATCCACTGAGTCATCCTTCTTCCTTAATTCCCGGTATTCTTTTCATACTAAGATGAACCACGATAGGAATATATTTCTAAAGAAACATACAATTGAATTCATCCCAATGAAGAGAATCAATATTCTAACTATCCCTGATATTTTTCACCATCAACCACTACTGTTCAGCTTCACCTTCAAAACGGTAAACAATGATTCAATCCTTTTGATATTCTAAACACCACATTACATCAAAAATCTTCTCCAGTGCATTAATCCACCCTTTAGATAGCACACGGTCTGATAATTCTCTGAATGATGGGGGTCATTGCCACATAAAATGATCCACTATGGACATGTTCTCCTATGATTGATTCGGCTGATCTTGTGCATGGATACCACCACCATTTATACCTTGAGTCAATGGTTACATCATTGCAAAAAACTGTTTAGTTTTGATTCTGACTATCTCAGGTTTCTAATTTAGAAGGTTGTCATCCTCCTGATGTCATCCCATCATAGTTTCCTTGTTTACTCTACAGAAAACCATTCTGAACATAGAAATTTCTTAGGTGAAGCAACATGGTAATATATAAATGCTATATCATTTCAAAATTACCATAAATTAATTTATGTACATTATTTTAACAATATTCTAACTTCTAAATTTGTCTAATACAACATCTGATACCAACTATAAAGAGCCTTCCTTACACATTACATAATCATGAATTATGTTAATAATATACATTTAGGATATTTTTAGGTTTAGAGTCATGTCTAGTTCAATGCTTAAGATAGCATGACTCTTTCGTGATCCCATCCTTGACAATATTCCACTTTATTTCCTATGAAAAACAATTCAAAAACTTGGCATGAGAATAAAATGCCTAGTAATGGATATACAAAGAAAGAAAATTGTTAGTTTTTTTTTTCAAACAACATGTAAACCCTCAATACCATATCAAAAGTAATACATTACAACTTTATGATTTAGTAAATACTCTTTACTGAATAAAATACTATTGCTTACCATTTTGTAACAAAAATATTGTAATAAAACCAATTGAAATTACACAAGAACATATATAGGTATCATGGGATAGAAACGTATATAAATTGAATAACTATACTATTGACTTCCACACATATCACAAAATTGAATAGCCATACGGCAGACTTCCATACCCAATTCATATGAGGTGATAACGTAACACCATATCCTGGTTTATCATGACACCACCCATCATATGGTTTATCACTTAACCACCAGTCAAATGTCCAAGTACTATTATAAAATCATAACACATAAAATATTGATAATTTAAATATTTCACCAATAACATTTCATTTGAAATCACAAGAAATAATTTCAACATATTGAAATAATGAATCCATTTAAAAAAATTCAATACCAAAACACCCATAAACAGAATAAGGTATTTCATTCCTTTTAAATACATTAATCCTTATAGAGGAAGCCAAATAACAATTACGGTGGCAGAGAGGTCATTGTCACCGCTAACGTTAAAAACATTCCATTTGTCATTTAGTAAAACTCATTGTAGAAAAAAAAAATATTCCCATTCAATGGAATAAAAAGTCAAATGGGTTTATTATATTCCATATAAAAGAATAATTTGTACAATAACAAAACATTCCTCAGTTATCGGAGATTGAGTCAAAGTCCCTTACTTCGTGTGTGACATGAACGGTTCATTATTTAATATTCTAAGTAATAAAATAAACTTAATTTTCTACTTGATTTAGAACCCTTTTTATGTTTATTATTCCTTTTATATCACTTATTACACAGTTATAAACATTGCAAGCTAATTTTTGTTAATAACGGTCATTTTGTTAATATTTGTAACTTGAGTCAAAAATGATATTCTTATAATTATATTTTGTCCATGTGGTAAAAAGTCCATTATTTTCAAAATTTTATTAATGATTTAGATATAATATATGTAATAAATATCAAATTTATATTTATTTATAATAATAAATATCTTTTAGAGATATGAAATGAAATGAACTATTCATGGAGACGGTAAGTTATACGTACGCATGAAGGATACATTCATTTCAGTTTCATATTTTAATGGAATAAAAATATAATGATACAAAGGTATGTCATAATTCAGTCTAATATAATATTTTATATAAATTATGTATGTTCATTAACACCATCTTTTATATATTCCATGTATGGTATGAACGAGTCATATCACTTTGAGGGGGTGGTAGTCCACACTTACTCATATGAAATTATCACATTTACCCTTTATGGAAACCATAAATGTATGATATAAATGAAAAATAAAGAAGTAAAAAAAACATAATCATAATATATATCATATATAAATACAGTTCCATCATAATAGCCATCATATGAGGTGGTAGGAGAAGATTGAACAATCATCGTTTCGTGAGGTCATAATTCACCGTCCACAGAAACAGTATGTTCTTTACCCATTAGATGAAGTTTTGTGTAAGTGTATATCAAATACATATCATTAAAACAATATATTATATTAATGAGATAAGTTTTTTATATAATATAGGAATAAAAATATTTTAGGGGGTTAGAGAAGGAAAATAAATGAAATTAACTTAAGAGAAGACATTACTTTGAAATTGGGTAACTCTCTTTTGTTTGAACCAAAAAAAATTTCATGAGGTGCCTTATGCCAAAGTTAAGGCTTCTAGGAGGAATAGAGGGATGTATGGAGATTAATTGGGTAGAGTTTGGATGAACAATGGGGCTTGAGAGGTGTGAGGAATGGGTTAGAGTTGAGGGAATTTTATAAGGGGGAGGATTGGTTGTTTAAGAAAGTTTGAAAATATTATTTTATTATATAATTATTTTATTTTTCTAAATATCCAAAACTCATCAATGTCGAAGATAAGGTTACTCATGTTCGAAATAAATCACCTATTAAGAGTTGGACTGGTATTGGATATTGTTTTAATTTTTATAATCATATTTATTTAAAAAATTCATTAATGAGGTAAACACTTCATCATTATTATATCACAAATAATTTTATTTATCTTACATCTAAAAATTATAAAAAAATACCATGATGTAGAAAATATTTTTATCTATCATATGAATATTTATAGTCGAAGATATATCTTATATAACCTCGTGTAAATATTGATTTACTTAAATATATATGTTTTTTCATTATTGCCTTAACATTAAATTAATTAAAATAAAGTGTCATTATCACTACCAAGTGGCTCAATGGGGTTATAAAATCATCCCATGGATGTAAATGTTCGTAAATTTATCAACAAATTGTATTATAACAAATTTTATGGTAAAATAATATTATTATAATATTATTTTTACCTTGAATTACCCTATATACCTTTTACCACGGTAAATAAATGTCAACAGTTACTGTTCACGAAAAAATATTTTCATCTTATTAAACCTAATTTCACTTATTAATAACAACCATATATGTTGGATTTTCGAAATTAAATTCACAGAAGCAGAAAATTTCATATAATGAAATGTTGGTTTTTTAACTACTACTCTGTGTTTTCATTACTCATGAAAAATTGTTGTTTTTCAGAAAATTACCAAATATTCATCCTAAGATATATTTGATATTCTGAATTCAGAACTGATGTATATTTTACGAAATTAAAAACATATAGGCTACATTAATTAATTATAAATTAATTTTTTTTGTCAAAACAAAAATATTTTTTTATGAAATAAAAACTATAAAAGGATTAATTCTTGTTTATGTCCAATTTCAAAGTAAAATTACTTCCAATGAACAACATTAGATTAAATGGTAAATATATAATCTAATTACACTTTAAAACCAATTAAAAATAGAATCTAACCATATAAATAAATTAGATTAAAAGGCAGTTTTGAATTAAAATACAATATTTTTCACTATTCATTAAAAAAGGAACATTATGAGAGAAATAACAAAATTTTATCCAATGTAAATTTTTATATCCTAATACTAATTAATAATTTTATTTTGTCAGATAGAAAATATAAAAGTTAAGAAAACTAAATTTAATGATGTTTCCCCCATCTAAAGGCTATAAATTGACCTCTTAATGAATATTGGAGTATTTATGCTTAAAATTAGATTTATTCACATTTTTAGCATCAAAATTTAATTGGATAAATTAAAAGAAACATTTATCAAACATGTATAATAAAATTTAGTTAGTTCTATTTATTCCCAAAAATATAACATCTATAAGAAAACTACCGTTTAAAATAATATTATATTATTATTTTTCAGTATAACTCAACATTGTGTGGTCCATATGATTTCAGAGAAACCTGTTGTTCCGTATAAGGTACATTATGGAACGTATGATCACTTTTAAATTAAAATTAATATTTAAATCACAAATATTAATAAATATGAAAATTTATTATTCTTTATTTACAGTAATAACTTCGAAAAGGGTGAATTGAGGTTTTCCTCAATCGTCACCTGGTAAAAGACAACGGGACGCGATGAACACTTTTTTTTACACTCTTGTTTTATATTTTTGAGACATTAACTATCCTTTTACAAACAATCCTGATGCATATCAAAAAAATATTTACCAAAAAAAAGTTGAATAAAACTAGGAATCATATATTGAAAATAATTTTTTTCGATTTATAAATACTAAAAATTATTTTTCATGATTATTTAGTTTTTGAATATGAATATTATTTCTCACACTATACATCAGGGTTTTAGTAAATGTATTGAACCTTGAGGAACTATGTTAATTCAAAATACAATAAAAAATGAATTAATTTTCCTCCACAATAAAAAAACCCAGAGGTGAACTACAATAAAAAATAAACTATTATTCTCAGACAACATTCTAGGTTATAAATCATAATGAACATGAAAATGAGAAATGTAGAGAATAATGTTATGTTGAGTCCTTCATAAGGGAAAATGCACATTATTTTAGTTATACTAATGATCCACATGTTCCCATGAAATGAATATTTACCATGTCATTTCTATTTAAAATATTCAATGCATAAAAATTTCATTTTGGATTTGAATAATTTGGATAAAAAAGTGGATCAACAGTTAACTATTATGAAGAACACAAGGATATAAGAATATTTTGACTTTATGGATTTGTATTAGTTTAAGGTATTATTTTTACATTAGTACATTACTATTATTTTTTGTATAAAAATATAGAAAGAATTACATAAAAAATAGAAGGATGATGAATGCATTGCTTATTATAAGGAATATTTTATATGAATTATGAGGTTCACCTATGGAATTTTCATCCAACATAAAATAAAGGATGATCGGTTATTCAGTGGAAAAAAACATAGTTTCTAAGTGGTGTTATCCATAAGCATCTTCATCAACTACGAAAAAAATATTTCAATTTGCTATCAATGTGTAAATGGATATTATAGTTATAAATCAATCCCATAGTTTTGAAACTAAAATTTTGATGTAATAAAAAAATAAAAACCCATTGAGAGAATAATATGATACTTTCTTCATGATACATTAGTCGGTAGAAATTTTTAGGAATATTTTTCTGGGGATTTTTATTTTCTTAATGTGTATAAAAGAAGATCATAGATTTGATAAATAGAGATGTTATGGGAAAAAGTTAGATAAAGATATAAATAGAGATAAAGCTCCAGATAATACACCACTCACCATCCAATGCTTAAAAAGCAATGTAAGTGGAAATTATACTAACCAGAATATAAATATGATAGTTAGTGACAATGATTGTGTTAGTAAGCTATGTAGTTGAGATATAGTGGGAAATTTCATTCAATCACTTTTTCTTTTGAGTGATTTAATAACAATGTGGTGGAAGGTATAATTATAATTCTCAATAGAACTAATAATATCATATTTTACTACGGATCTACCCCCATTATATATGATATTTTTTATATGGGTATAAAAATTACAACCAAACAATTATATTTTCAATTAATAGTGAAACCCTTAATATTATTATGATCTAATATCATGTCAATTATTCTGATGTAGTTTATGTTTGTAGGAATGTGATTCCTAAAAATTATATTCACTCTTTTATTGTATTTGAGGTTATGAAAGGAATGGATTGGATTTATCAATTTAAATGTATCATCAATTGAGATGTACGATAAGGTAGGATTGATAATCCCAAAGAAAATTTGATCATTTATCTGTGTGATGATAAATATAAATGTACGATTGAAATCATTACAATGGTACGAGTCTTGATTCATATTTAAAACATATGTTTTCCTCAGTTGGTCGGGGAGACACTAAAAATTAGTGATATAGAATTTCTGAGGGAGTTTGTTGATATATTTTTGGAAGATTTAAAATTTCTTATAATGAACCATGATGTTGAGTTATCAATAGAACCTATACTAGGATCCACAACAGTTTCAATGTTAACTTATAGAATGATCCCAATTGGGTTTTAGGAATTAATAAGGAATGTATTGAGTTATCTTGACATGGGATTCATTCAACCGTGTGTGTTAGCTTGGATTTCACCAGTTCATTTGGTAAAAATAAAGATTGATTTTTTTGACTCAATATTGATTATCTATAACTAAATAAGATCATTATCATTATCATGATCATGTATCCAATACCCCATATGGTAAATTATTTGATCAATTACACAGGGCTCATCAATTTTCAAGTATTGACATTTTTTTGGATATCATAAATTTGGTATTATTAAAGGTTATATACCTAATATATCATTTCATTTGTGTAATGTATTCAATTAATATATAGTGATTCCATTTTTTCATAATAATTCCACCACCATCATCATGTATTTAATTAAAAGAGTCTCTAAAGAATTCAATTTTCAAATTAAGGAAGTATTTATAAATACTATTCTTATATATTAAAATATCAATTAAGAGAATGAATATCGTTATAGGATTTTGTTGAAGAATATATTGAATTAGAAAATTTAGGAAAAATTATAAAATAATGAATATTGACTAAAAAAGTTTTCATTTTTTAAACACATAATATCAAGAGAGGGTATATCATTGAATACATCTGAATACAATGTTATTACAAAATATATGACACATACTACTATGATTGACATGTAATGTTTCCTCATTTTGTATGGATATTATTGATGGTTTATGAAGAATTATTCAGGGTACACTAGTATTATAATCAGGTTAACTTGAATGCGACCCATGTTTTATTGGATCTATGAATGTGAATTTTTTTTAAAGAAATAATTAGAAGGCTGGCCAGCGCACTCGTGCTTATATTACCATGAAGTAGAGAATGTTTTATAATAAATATTTATTCATATATTAATCCATTAGGATTAATCCTAATGAAAAAAGATATGATTATCATTTATACCTCACGACAATTGCACTTCATGAGAAAAATTATGCAGCTCATGATTTGTATGTATCTATGGTAAGGATTTTAATAAATCTATGGAGACATTATCTATATGGATAATGATGTGCTATATATACATCTCATAATGTTATAATGTATATATTTTCATATAAAATGTTTAATAAGATATGTAGAATATGGTTTCAAATGATTAAAATTTGTGAAAGCTCAATAGATTACCTCCATAAGAAAAACAAACATGATGAATTATTCATTCAGTCAAAAAAATAATGCTAGATTATCTATGACGAGGATGAAATGGAGTAATATTTATTGAATTCTAACTGATGAATATTTAAACCTTTAAAAATGGAATAATTATTATCTTCTTTAAATAAGTGTTGTGTTGGGACCATATTGGATGGAGATGGTTCCAAGATGTTGAAGAAGTTTTTTTATCAATAATTATTGTATTTTTTTGTCAACCAGAGTCTATGAATCAATTAAATTGCCACAATATGTATTTGGTGAATCTTTACTAACCTTTGTATTCAGATATTGGGAGTCATAATTATTTAAAAGGTCCATCGTATTTTGGGGAAGCTAGCTGGATTAAAATTCATATTGGATTCAGACTAAATCCATAATGTATGGATTGATCATAATCATGATAAATCGATGAATATATGGCTATGATAAAAAAAATGAGATGCTCCGATGGTGATCATGCAGTTCTCATAAATCATATGTAATTTGTAAAACATATGATGCAAGAATGACGAATGAAGGTGGGAGTGAAAGTGATTATTCCAATCGTATCCAGCATAATCGTAAACATTTCAATAATATTTATAATGATTGGGAAAGAAAGATGTTACATGAGGATTGAAAAGTTACAATACAATCCAATGTAATTCAGATGATTCTTAAGTAGATCAAAAATGTATAACAAGTTATGATGTAAGTCATGATACATTGAAAATTTTATTAATGAAGGAAGTTACTGAAGTGGATGTTATTGATTAATGACCTGTCCTATTCAGTGTTCTATCAAATTAATCAAAGGAAGAATTATTCCCATCGAAACGGATGGTAAAGAATTTAAAAGACAATCGAAACTAATTTATAACATAATGGAATAGTCTAATAAATAATATAATCAACCATATATTAAGTGAGACTTACTATTTTCTTCATAATAATGAGGGAAATTGTATTTAAAACTATAACTGGATTTGTGTTTTGAAAGGGTCTGAATGAGATGTTCAGATGTGTTTGAGATTTTTTGTTTTGAATATTAATTGAAAATGTAAGAAACTGAAGGTATTGTTTTTCAATCACACTAAAATTGATAAGATATAAATCCCCAGATAATGGAATTTATGGGAATTGTATTCATACGATAATTAAATATAAAGAATTTTTTTTTCAAATGATTTCATAAAATGGGACAAGAGACATACTATTGGATTTCATACTATATCATCATCCTATGGAAAAGAAGAACTAGAAGTAATTGAAAAAGTTTTAAATAATATTCTTATTTTCATCATAATATAGAAGATTGTACTTGAGAAAATGTAATGGGAATGTTTTATTTCATTTTTTATTCAGAAACCTATTGAAGGAATCCTATCAAATAATTAAAATGCAGAAATGGAATTATACTGGGGATTTCAGGTAATATTGAATCTGTCTATTCATTATTACATAAAATTGGTATTAAGAATTTATTTGAAGGGTTTTTTTGAAAAAATAAGAATCTGATTGGTTATTACAATGAAATTCAAGAAAATAGATAAATTTTTTAGAAGATTTGATATGGATCAAGATGAAGTAATAAGAAGTGAGAGGAATTTATGATGAATTTATGCACATAGAATTTAAGGAATCATGAAATTTCCAAAAAAAATACATAAAAGGAAAAAAATGTTTCAGATTCTCAGCCAAACCATTTTTGGGTCACCTATGAAAGGTGAAATGTACATTTTTCTTTTTTGACTAATGTATTGTTTAAGATATATAGAGGGAAGGAGAAAATATAGGGAGAATAATGGTTTCAAAATAATATTTCTAGAATAATTTGTTTTTAAAATAAGAGAAAGGTGAAGAGAAAATATTGCAACATATTTAGTGAGTAAAAATATTCAATTGGTTATCATATTACATTGTTTATCAGATTCAGATGATCTCCATATTGTGCTAGATTATCATATAGTGTATTTTAGAATGTGCAGTAAAAGTGTTTATAATTTTCCCAATTATATTCTAAAATAGAAATATTTTTTTGTATTGAGAAATCATATGGATAATCAGTCTAGGAAATTGGAATGATTTTTATATCAATACTCCTTGATGTTCTAATGATCTTTTATGTAAAAATGTAAATAACAATTAAAAAAAGGTATAATGTTTTGGATGTTTATAAAAAAGCTTAGGTAACATGGGTTTTTACAGAACCATTTTATTACATATTTTGATCTAGTGGAATAACACACACTATTGGATTGTTTTTATAGTTCTACACAAGTGAACGAGAATATTCTACTCATTGTATTACAGAAAAAGAAATTTTTTGAAGTGGATTGTGTAGTATTGGATTATTTTCCAACCATACCATGGATCTAATTATTCTTAAGGATTATTTAACCATGTAAATACTTTTTTATTATGGATATGAGCTTTTTTACAATGGGGAATGAAATCATTAACATGAAGTGATAGTTGTTTCATCGAAACATAAATATAAAACATATCACTGATTCTCCCCTCCCCTCTCAATGATACCATTATCCTAACTGGGAACGTTCAACTAGTATCATAGTGTAGGTTCCATTCACTTATTCTTTTCTTATTTTTTCAATAGACGTTAATGGATAATCTCTATTTTGAAAACAATAAAGGTATTCCTATTTTAAATTTTATGAATTATCATATTTGTAATGATTAAATGTTTCTTTATCTTATGTCTATTAGATAAGATGTTCTTGAAGGCGTATTAGATATGTTTCCACCAATTGATGGAAATTTTCTTCATACATATGTTGATAAAAGGAATCATTAGAATGATGGAAGGAACACTAATTAATTATTAAAATCACCTTATGAAAGTGAATTTCTATGGGTGAAATGTGTTTATATAGACAAGGGTAAATAAGAAATGATGAAAATAATATATGAAGGTCATAAAAAATTGAAGAAGGGATATTTAAAATACAGAGGCAATAGTTTGAATTTTTTAAAGTTCTCAAGTATGAATCTATTGTGGAGTTCTTAACTAGGGTAAATCTTATTGTCAGCACTATTATATTTCTTATTAAAATTTTTAAAGATTCAATATATTTTTAAAAGATACTATGGATACTTCTTGATAAGTTTGAGGAAAAAGTTTCTTCATGAGTAGATTGAGATAATAAAGCATTATCTCTAGTTGAAATTAATATCACTCTCATCAATAATGAAATATGAAGGTATAATTCATTGGAAGGAAAAAAATTGATAGAGAAATGAATTTCATCTTAATAAAGAAAGATATGTCAGTGAATATTCTCATTGAAGATGAATATAGTGATTTTAGTTTTGAAAATGGGGTATGTAAAAATCTTGATGATATTTTATCCTAGATTCTAAAAGTGTGAGAAGTGTTACATGTAAATACAAATGGATACATCCCTTGAAATATTTAGAATGTGGATCTATTGGTATCTTGTTAGCTAATCATCCCCAATGAAAAAAGTAGGATATTGATGTAGAAATTATAAGGGCTATAATATCATGGTTGAAAATTAAAGAAAGTGGAAAATCATAATCCATAGGGAATGGTTAGAAATTTTTCAAATAAAAAAAAATAGGAGTTTCTTATCTAATGATGAGAAAAAATAAGATAGTGAATCTGAATCTAAAAAATCAACTAAGAATGTTTGTGTGAATACCTTTATTTCAACAGTGAATAATGATGAATTTGATAGCAGCAATTCTGATGAAGAAGAAACTCAATTTGAAATTCATTTGAAAGAATAGTTGAAAGAATGTATAAGATGGACCAGATGGTGTGATGACCAAAATAAAATGATGGAAGATGAATGATACTCAGTAAAAAAAAGAATTATTTCCATGTGATAAGAAAAATACATTACTAGAAATTGATTATTTGAATAAATCTATTAATTAAGAAAGAAATCATAAGGAGAATCTAGAAGTTATGGAGATGGAAAATAAAGAAGATCTAGAAATACTTCATGAAAATTTATTTAACATTGAATTGATGAATACAAGTTTTAAAACTCTATCCTGGAAGTTGATGAATTTTTTTAAATTGATAAACAAAATATGGATAAAAAATCAACCTTCTATAGTTTAGAAGAAATTTGGAATTGTTTATGGAAAAGAAATTTATATAATGCTTATATATATATGGGAAATTATAGAAATGATGAGAATTCATATATTTAAAAAATCCCTAACTATGAATATGTTTCTAAACATTCTATATATAAATTATTTTATAATACTTCTGATTTCATTAAATTTGGAATGAAAAATTAGAATTCAATTTTCAATAGAATTATTTGTGATAAAGATAATAAAATCAAGAAGGTTTTTAAGAAAAAATGTCCCAACTATAGTCAATGTGAATTTTTTAGAGTAAAATATTTCATCTAGAGATATTATTGGTATTCTATATGAATAATACATATGGAAAATATTTTATGGGTCAAAAAACAACATTACTATTATTCCAAAGGATATATATGGAAATGTCTTAGTGGGATACAATCTCATAAAAAATGTCATAGAAGGATGTTTTAAAAAAACTTGAGAAGGTTGGATTAAATTTTGAATATAGAGTCCAATCACAAGAAACTATTTGTGAGTAGTGTTAAAAGCCTGTACATCTTGCAAAGGAATGTTTTTTTACTATCACAACAAAGTTTGTTAAAATTTATCAAAATCCAGAAATGAAGAATGAAATACTCTTGTTGTGGAATCCACTTTAAAATTTATAAATGGATAACTACATTTTATTATTGACTGTGGGTATTCTTCTAATATGAGAAGATATTTGAGATTGTTTAGGAAAGTAAGATAATTCAAAGAAGAAACTCTGACATTCAACAATGATGATTCATTAATAAAGAATGGTGATGGATCAAATATCCTTGGAAGTAAAAATAGAATCCATGAAAGACTTATATGTTTTTGGATTAAAACATAACCTACTAAGTGTTTCATAATTGGGTGATGATGTTAACAATTATAAATTCTGGAAAGATGGTTTTGTTTAGAAATGAGAGATGGATGGAAAGAGAGATACAAGAGGATATCTTAAGAAATTAAACTTATTTCATGTTGGTGAAAAATAAAACTCTTATTACCTGAGTGTGGTGGGAGAGAATAAATTATGGAATAAATGGCTGGGAAAAATTTGATAGAGAAACATGATCAATTTATTTAAATTAAAATGTGTCATAGACATTCTTTATTTTCCAAGAAGAAGAAAATGATGTTTCACAGTTTTTCATAAATGAATTATTACCAATTTTGTGCAAAATAATATTTATATTTTATCAAAAAGTCCCCTATAACTTATTCATTACTACATTTATGGTCCAATAAGAATAAAATAGATAAATGGAAATATTTATTTTTTTACATTTATCTGTAACTTTTTTCAGATTACTAGTGTTATGTTTATAAAACAAATATCAAGTGCTTTAAAATGATTAAAATATTCAAAAGGATAAATGTGAAGTAATGTGAGTATTTAGCAAAGAAGATGAGAACTCACAATGGTGGTTAATATTGAAGTGATGAATTTTAATTTTATACTTAGAAGCTTGTAAATTTACTTGAGTATAGTTCCTTATATACTCTATAATAGAATGGGGATTTTGAAATAAAGAATAGATGATTGGTGGATATGGGAATAAATATGTAACATGAATATGATCTTTCTCATTACTATTGTATAAAATCCATGAGTACTACTATTTATATTCAAAACTGATATTTGTAAAATGATTTTTTAATTGACTTTATGTGACTTATTTTATGGAAAAATAAATGTTTAAAACACTTAAGTGCTTTTATGAGTCCATGTATTCTTATGATGAAATGAGTAAACTGTGAATGGTTTGAGAAGAAATGTGAATATGGAATACATTTGGCTACCCCAAATAAGTAATATAATATAGATATTTTAACATTTAAATAAGATTCATTTTTTATTCAAATAATGTGACAGTCATTAAATGATCTGAGGAAGACAAAAATTCTTGGGCTAATAAATTGTTTGACTAGGATTATGAATATTTTTGAAAAATTTATGGTAAATATACAAAAAATATATAGCAAGAATAATCAGACTGATGTATTTATATTTATAATGATTATACTCTAAAATCTTATCCAGGGATGATGAATCAAGTAGAAGATTAATATATTATTAGTGATCAACAACAAAAGTTTCAAACAAGAAGAACACAAAATTCTATTACAAAAACTACAATGTCATATAATGTTCATCCAAATGATGTAAATGTGGCATTGAGTGTTTATAATGGGTTTATTTCTATAATGAAGAGCCTGAGAAGATTGAAATGAATTATGCAGTAGAATTGATACATAATACAAATAACAAAAATATTATTGGAACAAAGTGGGTTTTCCAGAACAAGCTGAATGAAGAATTCAGAGTGATAAAAAACATAAACAAGTTAATGTTATTAGGTTTCTCATGGTTTAAAGGTGATTATTTTTATGAAACATTTACTTAAGTGGAATGATTGGAAACAATAATATTTTTTATTTAAATATTTAGAAAAAATTGATACAAAATCTTTCAAATGGATAACAATTATTCTTTTTGGAATTGTGATCTGGATGAGAAATGTTATATTGAAAAACCTTGTGGATTTTTTATTGGGAATGATGAATTTTATATATGAATATTTAAGAAGGATTTTTATGGGCCGAAACAAGCTACGGGAGAATGGTATTCCAAATTGGATACTTGTTTAAGGAATGTGTGTTTTAAGAAAGGAATTGTCAATAAAAATATTTACAATAAATAATGCCCTTATTTTCCAATCATTTTAATTTTCTATGTTGATGAAATTATATATTTTTGTAATGATGAATGATCCTATGAAATATTTTCAAATGAAAATAATTTTTTGTATATTTCCTTGCTAGGTAAATTAAATATTAAATTAGGTTTAATATTTTTCAAAACGAGAAACTTATTTTTCTTTCTCAACAAAAGTATTTTTTGGAACATCATTAGGTGTTTTGAATAGAAAAAATGAAATCTTTTCCCACACAAATTTTTGTGGGTCATTATTGGATAATGTGTAAAAGGTAAATAAGTTGATCATATTTTATTTCAAAAGTCGATTAAATTATTGTAGTATTTGACTACCTCAATACCCGATAGTGCTAATGTTGTTACATTACATGAAATATTTAAGTGTGCCAAAAAATAATCACATTTAATTTCTAGAAAAAGGATTCATTCATAAATGAAAGACAACAAAAAATTTAGAATTTGGTACAATAGATCAGAAATTATTTATCTGAATGGGTATTGAGTTTCATATTAGGAAGGAATGTTTGATTATTGGAGATCAACATGTGGTGTTGTTGTATTCTTTATTGTGAAAATTTGTGTTACATTGAATACAATGAAACATAATTTATAATCTCTTAGTACACATAAATTTGTGTAAATTGGTGATACACCTATCAGTACTCAACTTATGTGGATGAAACTAAAAAATTTATGAATTACATTATGATGTAATGTTACACTTGATCTTGGGTGTGATAATCAATGTGCAATAAATCTCACTAGAAATCCAGTTCATAATTTTCATTCAAAAAATGTTGATATAAAATATAATTTCATTAAAATAGAATGTGTATATGAATTAATTAATTATATATTACTTCCTACATCTGAACAAGTTGCTGATATATTCATGAAATAATTACCAATGGAATCCATCTCAAAATTGAGGTTAAACATGGGCATCCAGCCTATTTCTCATCAAGTATGATGTATGTGATTTTACCCAATCCAATTTCCCCTTGGGCTACTGTTGTAATGTGCGATAATTATATTATAAATCTATCCATATTAAATCATTTGAATAGGAGGATTTTTTGGTATAATGTGAATCTTGTACTTTATGTGTGTGAACTATTCTAACTATTTTTTGGTGTGGTTATAGGAAACAATTTTTGTCAATGGAATTGAAGAAGTGGAGAAATATAATCAAGAATGTTGTTGAAAAGGGTTTAACAGAAATCATGATCATTTCTTCTTGAAAACATTTTTTTTATATAACTAATTCTTGATTCTTATAATTAGTTATCTGATGTTGGATTAAAATTTTTCATAAGTAATCCATTGCATGAGGATTGAAAGTTCATAGGTTTATGAAACCTGGTTGATAAAAAATCTAATAGTGGTGGTTTTTGGGACATGAATAGAGGATAATGATTTTGAATGTTTTAGAAGTTTACTTTTCAAGAAGTACAGTATTTTTTGTCAAAAAAAGTCTAAGAAGAAAAGAAATCACCTCAAATTGTATTTATTGAATTCTGGCTAACCATCATATTTGGAAATTAAGACTCCCAATTAATTAAATGTTCTATCATTTATAGAATAAACCGTCAAGAAGAAAATTATTATCATATTCGAACTAAATATAGAATGAATGGACTTATTATAATGTGGATAAATTAGAGTCTATATAGAAATGATAAAAAATTTATGATGATTTATGGGTCATTATATTATCATAAATAATAAGAAATTTGTAAAAACTCTAATGCATGTTTTATGAAATAATGTGGTAGTGAATGAGATACATCCAATAAAATCCAGAATAATAATAATGTCAATATTATTGAGGATGAATGAGAAATAATGATGTTATTCAAATAATGAGATGGTGTAATAATTTCCTTTCTATGTTAGATGATGTAGAAGTTTACCTCAAATATGTTCAAGGTAATGAAGAAATTCATGATACACACACAATTTTTTGAATAAAAGATGTTGACACAGACTATGTTTCTGAAAAATAATCCATTGTATATGGTTTACCATCATATTCATCATTGGAATAATTTTTTTCATCAAGACAGATAGTAATGAGATTTAGAAACTATTGAAGCTGATTCAGAACATAATTATATATTTTGATCAACTACATAGTCAACCAGTTAACTAGGGAGACTTATATTTATTATTATCATAATAAGAGAGATTATAAATTCCTCATGAATCATAATTGATAATGTAAAGAGTGTGAATGAGAAGTTTGAATGTGTTTGTGATTTGAAGGATGGAATATTTTTTTCCAATGTGAGAAACCTATAGTACTTTTTCAAATAAGTATAAAATACAAAATATATAAATTCCATTGAATAATGATGATGTGAGTCATATTTATAAGAGAATGAAAACACAGACTTACTTTCAAAGGCATTTATCAATTGGGTCATGAACCATAGTATTAGAGTTGATACTGGATCATCATCCTAAATAAAAAAAATATGTTTAACTGATAGAACATGATTGAATTAAGTTTTTATCTCTATTGTAATGTAGATCATCACAATGGAAAAATAAGAACTGGAAAACTGTCTTTCATGTGGTGGATAGAAACTAAATAGAGATATCTTATCAAGAAATCAGAATGGAGAAATGAAATAGGGCTGGTGTTTGAAATGAATATTTAGGTTTCCTATTACTTATTTCATACAATTTTTATAGAGAATAGTATTAAAGGAATTATTTTTGGAAAATTAAAATTGGATAGATGACTCTAAATAATGATATAATAGAGTGGGGTTTTTATCATGATTCCAGAAGTATTGAGAAGGAACTAGAAGAATTTAGATGCAATGATGATTCCATAACTTCACCCAAAATTTAATGAATCATGAATATTTATAAAATGGCTGATCATGAAATATATTAGGATTCCCACAAAAAACATTACTGGGTCACCTATAAAAGGATAAAACTACATTGCACTTTTATGAATGATGTACTATTTACCAGAGGAAGTGAGATGGTAATGCACTAGAGAGAAGAATGTATTCCATATTTTTTTAATGAATTCATTCTAGATAGAAGTTATATGAGAATAGATAGTATAGAAATGAATTTAGTGGACCCTCATATTCAAAAAATTATCACATTCAGGTTTTTATCATATTTAGGTGATATCATTATTGGGTTTTATTATTTTATTGTGTTTTCTAGATTGAGTATGGAAAGTGTTCAGAATTTCCTCAACCCTATTTTTATTGAGTTTATTTTTCATATTAAGCATTCATACTAGAAAAATCAGCTTTGGAAATAAGAATAAGTTTTATATCAAAACTCCTCAATGTTCTTACCAAATTCGGCATAAGAAAGTGGTTATTATTTATAAAAATTGAATACATTTGTGGATATTGATAAATAATCATTGGTAAAATGTGTTTTTACAAAGACCTTATATGACGTCATTTGTGGGAAATGATGTAGTTCACTTTTAACCAAATTTTTTTTGAATCAGCGATTCCAAAGACACATAAACTATAAAATCGTAGAATAGGTCATTATATTATGTAGTGAATATTCATTATTTATGAAAAATATTTATTTATTAAAATAATGAGATTCAATAGGTATGATGTATGTACCTTTATCTTAGGACTTATGATATCAATAGTGATTGGAATTATTCATTTTAAAACAATTTTATAATCATTAATGTGGAAATATTTTTAGTACACTAATTACTTTCACAATTCATTTCATAGATTCTTCATTTTTTTATATGAAAAAACAAAATATATAAATATTCAAAAACCATGGGCTGAGTTTTTTAGTTTTTCCATATATTTTCTGCATTATAAAAGGTAATATTATTATGATTTTTATCAATGTGTAGATCATCAAAAATAAATATTCAACAAATATATATATATAGTTGTATATTTTTTACACATAAAAATATTTATGTGAATTTTATAAATTACATATATTAAAAACCTCTCAACTACATTCATTACTTTACCTTATAATATAATAATGTTTTCCTTGAAATGTATTACCAATTTTTTATAATTTTTTTATATTCCCTCTCATAGTTCATAAAATTTATATGTTCCATCGAAAATTCATAAATTTATTTATTACATCATATCTGAATCCCACTACTTTGAGTAATTGAATATTGAATAGTCTTATATGAATTTTTGTTAACAAACATTCATTAGAGGAATCAAACTAGAATCTTATCCAATCCCCTTGAATGGTACCATAACCCAAATTAATCATCTTAATGTGGATTTAAATTCAATTAAATTTATTTCTATAATTTTTGGATCCGTAAAATTTTGTGCATTGAATTCCAATTCCCCTCATTCTAGAGTATTATCTTCAAGTTCTATATAACTTTAGAATTCATTCACATCTACTGTCGATCTAACTTCTTGTGAATCTATGTTAAGAACATGTGTCAGTAAATAATTATATTTTATGTTTCCATTAATAAGATAAACAAGAATATTAGTGGTTGGATTCTATCCCTCAACATATGATTTAATAGTATTATAATAATTCAATTAGACCTTCTGAATGAAGATTTATTTTCTACCCGTGATGAATTGAAAATTTTCTTTATCACAAAATACAAAATGAAATTATCCAACACCATATACAAAATGGAATAAAATAATATATTTAAAATCATGTGTTTCTATATCTTTATCATTAATGTGAAGATATTATAAACATCTATAGACATTAATGAACCTAACATTTAAGAAATTTTCCCACCATAAATCATTTTGGTACAATCTATCCCACTATTCAAAATACACTTTGGTTGAAAAAATATTTATTAGTATTTATTTCATAGATTTAAATACCATTGGTAATTTGAGAGTGAAAATTCTTGAAACTTTAATTCTATTGAAATTTTCATTCGATTTTTTCTAATTCAAATTTTTTTTATGATTTTATGGGTAATGTTCATTATAGTCTAATCCAATACATTAGTCAGAAATTTTGTGAGTCACTACCTTTCTAATATCCAATATTTTCTAATACTAGGTTCTTCAAAATATATCCACATTATCTTTCTACTAATTATTTATAAATTACAAAATAATTGAATACATCATGTATACAGTTATGTAAAAATAAATACACCTTCTATATTTCATCATTGATGAATGTGAAAATTTAGAGTGATCCTTCATGAATCCAAACTATGGTTGGACCCCATACATCTATGTGAACTAATTAATTATTATAAGATCCATGATTTCATATAATTTTTATTATGAAATATGACTTTATTTTATCAAAATAATAATTTTATATCTTTTGAATCTTGTTTTATTGTTATTCATTGGGAAATTTGCAGCTACAAAATTCATAATTTTCACACAGTAGTGGTAAATCCTTCAATTCCATAATTTTGAATCTTTTTACGATGAATATATATCAATTTCCAATGCATGATAATTTCAATTCATTTATTTTGTGAAGATGATTATCAATCTTACTATTACCATTAACCATCAAGTGACATTGTAGAATTATTTGGATGTAATGTAAAAACCCTAATCCTAGTAGCCCATAGCCTATGAAAAACTTTATTAAATAGTTATAATAAAATAGGAATTCAAAAAGTAATGGAATAAATATATTAGTATCTATGGAAAAACCATATACAATAATATTTATTAAATTACAACATTAAATGAAAATACAACCTAGGAATTTCATTGGGGGCACTGAGAATCTACTACTTTTACCATATTAGTCATTAAAAATATACATCTACACATCATAGGTAATCATATATCATAATAAATGTTTGATCTCAGATGCTCAGTGAGGTTAATAAATTTAGTGATATATATCATAAATCAAAATAACTAATATGTAAAGGTTAACAACTAAAAACTAATTCCCTTAAAACAAAATCATGATCATGATATGGTAGGAATAAAATTTGATCAAATAAATCCATATAAATAATCATATGAGAATAAAACATAAAAATAGATATTATAATAGTATAACAACCATATGGATTAAAAATTAAAAATATCATAATGATGAAAATACTAAATTTGGACAACAGAAACTTTCTATCAAGGCCACAACCAAGACATTTGAAAGTAAATGGCTACGTCCTCAACCAAAGCCATATGTGACAATAAATACAATGAGCCCTAGCCATGTCCATATCTATTTTGTCTCGTGATACATACTGATGCATCAAGGGGACGTATAATGTCCAAACAATCACATAATATATCCAACTATTTCCTCATATGAATGGGGTGAAACAGAAACAACATATACAAAAAATCCCCCAAGCAGAAAACATAATTACTAACCATTCTGATTAATAAATTGTATTAATATAATGAATCCACAATCGAACACATCATAAACCACATAACAATATATATAAATTAATATCATAAAATTTATATCATAATTAATAATAATATTTAATAAGTTATTTTAAAAAGTAAAATATACTCTTCTAAATTCGTTGAGGAAGATTAGGGAGAAATTCCATATTTATTTTTCTATGAAGAGTTATTTTTGAAAAATCATTTTCAATGGTTATAAAATTATATTGAAAATATTTATATCCTATAAATGAAAATGGGAGGATAGTAAAATAAAATTTCAGTAACAAATTTTTTTAAACTAAATTCGAAAAAAGATAACTACATTTTTTTAAAACATTAGAAATTGGAACTTTATTGCAGTTTCAGATAAAATAAAATATTGTATTTAAAGTTGAAAAGGATTAATTATTTACATAAAACAAGAAAATATATAATATAATTTTTCATTGTAAAAATATTTATTGTAGAAAATATTGGAGTCCTAAAATGAATTATAGAGTGTATAAAAAAATGGTTGAGAAATTTGGAAGATCCTTTTAATTAGGCTTGCTTATTTGGAGGAATTGAGATGGGAACTTTATAAAACATGTACTCCCCCCCTCAATGAAATATTTAATGAATTTGATACATGAGTTTGGGACACATAACCAGAGTTTGGATTAATTATACAAAAATAATGATGATATAAATTTTGGTAGAGAGATAGAAAATACAACTAGAATGAAAAATAAGGGTTTATGAAGAAGCACATACCCCTTTTCGAATAGTCGAATTATATGCCCCATAAAATAATTAATCATCAAAAAAATTTCAAAAAATGGTGATAAATAAATATTATTGATATTATCCATCAATGGTGAGTATAAATACACCATAAAAAATAAATTGTGGTGAATTAGTATTATCTCAAAAAAAATTAAGGTGAGATCAGAAAACCCTTACATTATATCTGAATGTGTTCTAAATATGATATTAATGTCCTATATAATGAAATTATATTCAATATTATTTTAATTAATAACCACTTTGACATTTATATTATTTATTAATATTTTATTAAGTTGATTTAGGGCCCATTTTGTTAGTTATAAGATACAATTTTGTCATTTGGGAGTGTTCGTTTTCTTGTTCTTTATGATTAGGTCACTTATATACATGTATGAATGATATTATAAAGCAAAAATTATTTTCTGGAATTGAAATTTAATGTAATTAATTAAATTCTATTTGATTTAATGGCCTGAAATATCATTTTGTTTCAAGATATTTGTATGATTCATTAGATAAAATGTTAATGATAAATTTTAGATTGTATTTGCATTTTTTATCGCCAAAAACAGGTTCTGTATTATGAATTAATATCATGTATATATACCGGTTCAATAAAATTATACTAGATTAATAACATACATTAATGTCAGTTTTGACCATAAATATGATTGTATGGATAATATTTAAAGAGTAAATGAAAAATGAAAACTCAATTTCCATGAATCTTTTAAATCATCAAATTATAGACAATATTTTCATTTTAAGAATAAAAAATAGAAAATAATAGAATATATGGTTTATATAATATTAAAATTGTAAAATTAAAATATATGAATGATACTGATGTAATCATGTAACATTGGATAAGGTATCTGAGGGAAGGATGAAAAATTAAATTAAATCTACAGAAAGAGATATATATATATATATAATGTTTTACCTCTTGAGGGTTTCCTCCTTAAGAACCACTCTAATGGAATTGTAAATGGTCCATTGGTAAGACTAAAATTACTCTATCATGGAGGGGAGATTTTGGAGAGGAAATTGGTAGACTAAAATCATTCTTCATGGATTTAGAGGAGTGAAGAGAAGGGGTGGTTAAGGGTGGTATGTATAGTAGATGAGCGAGGTATTTTTTGGTCATTTTAATCACTAGTTTATTATTTTTCCTCAAGGCTATGTATAATATTGATTCCCATGAATAAATATAGTAAATAGATATAGAGAGTTCATGATTTTGGTTCTAACATCATAAATGACTCAAGATATTTCGTATTAACATATAATGTATATATACACCACATATTATAGTATTTAACTATTCATATAAATTCAACTATTTTAGAAAAATCCTAAAAATTCACCATAATAATATTCTGATGTGTATAATAAAAACATGAATTCCATTTTTTGAATTTAATTTTATAAATATTATATATTTAATGTTTAATTTAAATTATAATTTATTTGAAAAACATCAATTTTAACATTATATCTAATTTTATAACACATTTTTATATTAATTAATTTATAATAAAATATAATTTAATAATAATGAAAATAATTAAGAATAAATTTTGGGAAAATTATTTTCGTTTGAAAAAATATATTAATTATAATGTCATAAATTATAATTTACGATTTACAAAAATACCAACAACTAATTTATCGTTTTAAAAACAATTGTTTTATTATTTCATGATATAATTATATCATTTTTTTCATACATAAATCACTAAAATTTTATTTACACTATAAAAATTGATGTTACTATTCAAATAATAAAGACAATATTAATGTAATGGAATTTACAGTTCTATAAAAAAATTTATTTTTCACTATTAACTGGAAGATAAATATTTATTGAAAAATACCAAAATTTCACACTATGATAATTTTGACATTCCAATTTTAGGATTTATGATTATTTTGTTAAATAAAATTCATAAAATTGTAAAAATTTATATTTTTAACATGTCCACCATTAAAAGGAAGTTTAATTTCATTTTAAAAACTATATATTTTTATTCTTAAAATTGAATTAATTCATATCATTAGACTATAAAAATTATTGATTGATTTTAAAAATATTTTATGGAATATTAAATATATAAATTTAATTATGACCATTCAATAATACTGAATAATTTTAAAAAAATACCATTATGGTTATATATATATATATATATATGAAAATAAATCATTTATATTCAATTGTTTTTTTTTTCATTTCTAATGAATTTATATCCAATGAATTACTTTTATAAAAAAAAATTAAACTATATTTTAATAATTTAATTAATCCAATTTATTCATTCCTTTTAAATGGTTTTTTCATAACAATATCACTTAATCAATTGTTTATTCATGTTGTTCTCGATAACGTAAGGTATCAAATAAGATAAATTTTAGAAAATAATACTCTAAAATCACAAGGTGTTACATTATCTGCTGATTTAATAAATTAGCTCCTTGAAATTTTAAATTTAACTAAAAAAATTAATGGTTGATACTTGATAACACAAGTGTGTAAATATCACAGAGATTTTTTTTCTAAAAAATCATCATAAAAAATATAAAGTGAAATGTAAAGGTCAACACATAATTATGATTCCAAAATTAGAGAAAATTGATTAAAATATAGACATTGTAGAGAAATATAACTATCATATTATAATATAGAGTGATAGAAAAAATGGTCATTAGAATATATAAAATCATAAAGTTATAAATTTTTTATCAGTTAAAATATAATTTATTCATCAAAATGAAAATTAAATAGATGATTTTTTTTGTTATTAAATCATTTTCTTAGAGATGAGGGTTTGTTTTATGATCCATCAAAGAACAATAAAAAATAAACATACCGGATTCCATTCCATGTCATAATATAATAATTTTATTTTACTTATATGTATCTCTAAATAATTTCTTAAATCTCGAGATGGATATTCATACAAATTTTTATTCCTAAATTACTTTTATTATCATAAGATTCACACATAATTCTTTTATCCTTCATATTTTTTCTAAAATAAAGATGGTTGGAATTGGTTATCCAATATGAGAAATCATACACCAATATTAATCACAGATATCCGTAATCCATTCAATAAATAATTTCCATTAATACACATCCAAAAGATATGTATCAAATTCCATTGACTCAAAATTTATAAGAAAGTCACGAAAATTTGTAAAATAAAGTTAACATATGGTTCCTCAAATAAGGAATCTCTTATTGTCACATACCAAACATTTTAATACCATAATATACATTATCCTTTATAAAACATTAATTCTTCCATGAGTAAAATCTCAATTTGTTAATTGAATTCCTTAAATCCAATCATCTAATAATTTCAGCACATCATAAACAATAAGATTACTAACCACCTTCATGGTAATAATTTCTATACCATAAAAATATATTTATTTATATATTATCATCAGGAAAAGATTTACTATTATATTTACCAGGTCATGTTTTCTTTAATAAAATTATCTTATAACATAATCACTCTTCTTGATTACTTATCATCTCATGCTTCCAATTCTATAAATAATAGGTATTGAATTACAATACTTATATATCTCATGTATCATATAAATATATAATTATAGATAAAATAATCAAAATTAAAGAATCAAAATGTATACATAATAATCATTCATGGTCATCTGTGGTAGTTTCTTAATATTTAAAACGATCTATTATCATCATTTTGGTTATATTCTATGGATGCATGAGACATTTATTTATACAGTTCTGTATCACTTTATATTTCAATCATTGAACTGATTCTCTCTTTCATTTTCAATCAAGAGCCTGGTGTCCCTTCTATCAATGGTTTTATAAATATCTAATACCCTTCAAGATAGTTACATGTTTTTACCTTACACAATTATAAAATATGGGATAATTATTCCTTCCATTGTCATCATTAACCATTATTTTCTATTCGGTAATCTTCTTCCCTTTCTTACATTCAATATCATAAAACATGGGCAGTCATATCTATATCTTGATAATAAATGATACTATACCCTCATATGATTAAAATGTTTGGGTGACTTTTTCCCATTGTATTATTAGAATAATATGATAAATTATATTTTCATTCATACACAAATTAGATATGCATTGGTTAGATTAATATTCCTTCTCTGAGGATCCATATCTAAAAAATGGGAAGCCCTAAATTAGTAAATTATTGAGACATCATAATCTCATACTGTAAAAAAATTAACAAATATTGAAAATTATATTCCAAGAAAACCACATAACCATAAACATGGTTTCATTATTGAAATATTTAATTTTAAATATTTAATAATGGTTTTAACGAAAATGAGAATTACCCTAATCATATCCACTAAGAGTTTCAATCCATGTGCATAGTAACTCCATGTTTCATGTACTAGGTTACGTCAAGTTAGGATCGAGGCACCTTGTCAGTGTTTTTACCCTTAGGTATATCTATGCTAGTACTATTTCCACCTGTAGTATGAATACATGGATATATTGATCATAAGACCAACATAATATCTACCGTAAAAAAATTATTTTATTTTTCTCCAGGTTCTTCATCAAATTCAATATTAGAGATATGTTACCTAATCTACATTTTCTAAATATTTTTTACAATGTTTCTACATAAGATCCACTAATAACAAGTCTAATGACCCTGACTCTAGTATCCCAGAGCTGGTGTCTTAATTCATTACATAGTTATAATAAAAAATGATGTCACATCCCTATGGAAAAAATATTTTTATAGGATTGAAAAAAACTAGATACATAAATAATTATTATATTACCACTTTTAATGGAAGAACAACAAAAAACACTATTATGTAAACCCAAAAACTTCTCGATTAACCCTGTATGTAATTCATAATATATATGTACACATCATGTGATAAAATAAATCATAAAAAATGGGTGAGCTCAGATTCTTAGTAAGGGTATGAAATATATTGGAATCTATAAAAATAATAATAAAACTTGGGGATGGTTAATAACTAAAAAATATATCATTAAAACATAATCATGGTTATAATGTGGAAGGAAAACATGATGACTAAACTATTCCATATAAAAATCATAAGATAATAAAGCCTAATCATGGATATTATTTTTGTAGAATAATCAAATGGTTTATCAATTAAAGATATGATAATTATTTAATTCATAACATTGTACATCTGAAAAATAAAATTGAGTCTTCATCCAAGACATATGAAATAAATGGTTATGGCCTTATCCAAATCCATATATGAAATTATATGAACAAGTTTTCCACTAAGCCCCAATCTAGTTTGTATAATGTGATCTACCAATCCATCAAGGGGATATAGTGTTCCCCTCATGTAACATAATATTCCCAATTCATTCCTCATATTAATGGGGAGAAACTTAAATAAAATATTCAAAACATTCCCCGATTTGATAACATAATCAATTACCATTCTAAGTAATATAGTGAATGCTATCTGAATAGAGCATCCAATGTCAACATTATCATAAAAGATTTATTAAAATATGTTATATGATATAATAAAATATCAATAAAAATTAATCATAATAATTATATTATTATGATGAAATATATGAAAATACTCAAATAAAATCATTGAAGAATTCATTAGAGAAATACAATTTTACTTTTTAATGATTAGCTATTTTCAAAAACCCATTTGTATTTTTCATAAAATCAAAGTTTCAACATATGCATCCCAAAAGATGGAAGGAAAATGAAATTATGTTTGATTCACAAAGTATCTTCGAATAGAGGGAATAAAATTCAAACTTGTTTTTAAGAAACATTATAAATGGGAAACTTTTGTGCAATTTCAGTGAAAATATAAGAGTCGTTAAAGAAGATAAGGATTGTACTTTTACATAAAACCAGATAAGAGATAAGATAGTTTTTAATAATAAAAATATATATTTTATAATAATATTGGTGTTTTAATATATATAATTGATTTTACATGAAAATGTGTGAGAAATAGGGAAGATCCCTTTAATCTCAGTTTCTTATCAGATGGAATTGAAAAGGAAACCTTATAAAACATGTATTCCCCCATAAATTAAAGATTAAGGGATCTATATACATGAATTTGTAACATATAATAACAATTCAGTATATGTGTAAAAAACAAAATAATAATTACATTTGGGTAAATATAGAGAAAGGGTAACCTGAATGGAAAATTGAAGTTCAGAAAGAAACTCTTACCACTTAGGACTCAATTGAATCATATTAACCATATAATTAATGATCATAAAAATATTAATTTAATGTCATTAATATTGATATTTTCCATATATTATACATAATATGGATGTATAAGTACAACACACACATGAAAAAGTGGTGAATAAGGTATATATCATAGAAATAAAGGTGAAATGAGAAAAAACTTAACATATGTCTGAAAGTGATCATCACTAGAACATAACAACCTGAATAATGAATTTAGATTAATTAATAATTTAATTAATAACCACAAAACATTTATTTTATTAATTATAATTTCATTCCATTCATTTATGGTTTTTTTGATGAGTTATATGATTCAATTTCATCATTCAGAAGTGTTCGTTCACTAGGTTTTCTTTATTAGTTCACTTTATACGTATATGAAAGATAATGTAATATGGAATTAGATATCCAAAATTTAAATCATATATATATATTTTTAAAGTAATATATACTTAATGATTTTATATTTATTTTTATGGAAGATATGGGGATGATTCATTAGATAAAATGTCAATGATACTATTTAGATTATTCTGGCATTTTTAAAATCATCACGAACTAGTATTGTGTTTTGAATTATTATAATGTAGATATATTTCAGCCAGTATATTACAGAAGTTTTATTATATATCTAAATTTCTTTTTTAATAGTTATTTTATTTTATTTCAATCCTTTAATGGGGTTTTAAAAAAACTCTTAGGCCATGAACGCATTAAATCAGAACCTCACAAACAACGATTTAATTTTTTGAAAAAAATATGGATGAGATGAAAATTAATGGATAATATTCAAATAACATAATAATATTATAGTATATAAAATATATTTTCCTTATCTTATCAATTTAAATATTGGGGATAGGAAAGGATAATAAAATAAATGAAATTTAAAGAGATAGTGGGAAGGTTTAACCTCTTGAGTGTCACCTCATTGAAATCCTACGTAAGGGACTTGGTAATGGTAAATTTTGTAATAAATAAATGACCAAAACCTTTCGGGAGGTTTGGGAGAGGATATGGGTATAATATTTTCATTATTAAATGTTTTGGTGGCGTGAGGAGAAGGGCTGGTGTGGGGTGGTATTTATAGTGGAGCAGAGGGGTTATTTTTATTACTTTATTCATTACATAAATATTTTGGATATTAACTATGAATTTTTTTGATTGAAAAGATTAAATTCATTATATAGAGATTTATAGTTTGAGATTATGGTTTTGATGTCATCAATACTTCACAAAATATTTTATTTATCTTATAATGAATATATGTTGTAAATTATTATATTTCAATATTCCCCACATATTCAACTATTTTAGATAAATAAAAAAAAATCACCCAATATATTTTTTAACATGTAGAATTAAAAAATGGACTTAATTTTATGAAAATAAATTAAAAAATATTATAAATTTAATGTTAAATTGAAATCATTATTTATACGAAAATACTGATTTTAAAACTATAACTAATTTTATGACACTTTAAAATATTATTTATGGTTTCATAAAATTATCGTATACATATAAAAAAAATTAATTAAGTAATATATTTTCTTAAAATAATTTCATTTTAAATAATTATATTAAGTATAATATTGCAAATAAATATTTACACTTTATAGAAATATCAACAATAAACTTATCATTTTTAAAACATTTTTATGTTATTCCATGATAAAAATATATCATGTTATCATTTATAATATACCTAATAAAATTTACACATCTAAATATGATCTTAATATTCATAACGTATCTAAATTAATCTTCGACTTAAAATGATAGTTTTATAAAAATTAAGAATTTTCACTATTCATTGTAAAATAAATATTTTCGGAAAAATACCAAAATTTAACCCTTTTTAATTTTATCATTTTTCTTTTAAAGATAATCTTTATGTGATCTATATAATTTATAACAGTGTAAGAATTTAGTTTTTAAACATTTAAACCATTAAAAGGAGTTAAAATTGCCTTTTAGATAATATATCTTTTTATACATTAAATTTGAATTATTCTTATCTGAAGCTTATATAACAAATTAAATGAATTTAAAAAAATATTGAATATATAAAATATAAATTTTTTATGATATTTCAATATGATTCATTAATATAAGATAAAATTATATTAGGGTCATAAATATATTTTTTTTATAAAAAACATCTTTTACATTCAAATGGTTTTTATTTTCATTTCAATTTATTTTCTAACAAGTGAAATCATGTAATAAAAAATTAAAAATCATATTTTCATAAGTAACTGAATTAATTTTATTATTTCCATTCCAATGTATAGGTAAAAATAACAATATTTAATAATTTTTTATTCCTGTTGTTCTGTGTATTGTATGTAACCAAAGAAGTTTTTTTTAGGACTCAGATTTCCCATGGCTATTCCACTGTGAAAATATATTTCTTGTGGTGTTATGGGGGTCATCGTGGTTTGTTTTTCTAGTTTTCCAAATATATATTTTAACCAAATGGTTTCACAAAAAATGTGGTACACTGATATGGTGGCACAGTAATGGTGGTACCATGACGGTGGCACACCGAGACATTGTTACATCAAAAAGGTGCTCACCCTTATCCAAATTTATAGTTTTATACAGATTCTCCTAGTTTTTCTAGTTTCTTCCCTCTTACTTTTTGTTTAACATAAACGTAGTTAAAATACGTTTTTGGGCATTTTAAGGGAGTTTCGAAGGATATTATATTTATCTTTAATATCCTAACACTCTGAGGATTTGGATATATTCAAACCACTTGAACTTAACCATGATTCCACGATAATGACTTTTGAAACCATTTTTGTTCTGTGGATATAGAAAAAAAATTTCAAAAGAGGAGTTCCTCTAATATCTTTTGTCTTGGTACACTAAGAGATATCCCTCCCCATGGATTCGCGTGTTGTTCCATAGTCATAGATTGAGTTCCTTTGGATCCCTTATAACTTCTCATGCAACCCCTTGTTTCAGCACAAAGAGGAGTTTGGTCTCTTATTGTTTTATGTATGTATTTTTATGTATCTCTTTATTAGTGTATCATGCGTGTTGGGGGGTAGTAATGATTTTTATTGAGGAATGGATGAATCCTTATTTACATAACATGCAATAAATTAAAGGAAGGGAATATAATGATCAAAAGATAACCGAGGTAAATGATGTAATGGTAGGGATATGATGAGGATTCATATGCTATTTTAATTATTATAGATGAACCTTGTATTGAATTGTGTGGGTTGTAGAAACTAATAAAAATCATGGTTATTGGTGGCCATTGATTGAACACTCATGGTGTTTTGTATATTATTGTGATGCTTTGATAAATGGATGTGACATGAAATTTTCATAATTATGTAAACTTGGTTAGAAAAATGGGTTTCCTAATATCAAACCTATTCTGTGATCAACCCTATTATTTTACATAAAATTAATGAAATCATATTGCATAAATCTAAACACTCTTATCTTGTTTTTGTGTTCATGTACAGTTTTTTTTGGTTTGATCCTTCTGTGGGTTGTGTGGTGCTATTGTGGGAGTCAAGATTGTGTGTATAAGGGGTGGACAAAGGGGGTGGTCTTATGAAGGGGGAAGGGAATGTTTGTGCAGTGGGTATGCTATTCAGTGGTTTTTTTCAATGGGATTTCTGTATAGGGTGGTATATGAGGTTTATTGGATTCTCAGTTTTAGATAATGATTGATTGTCGAATGGATGAAATTCTAGGACATGAGACTTACTTTGTATATGTTGGGATCATCGAACGATATTGTGTTCTGGGATTGAATCATGTATTGTTTATTGTTTTAGGACAGTTTTAGTTTGATGTCTCCCTAGATTTCATAGAATAAATTATAGTGATCCCCTTAATAAATAATGAAAATTCATTAAATGAAAATGATGTTGGTTTTATGCTTTGGTTGTGGCTTTTTGTGTGGTTTTGCATATAGGGATAGCAGTAAAAGTTGTTTTTGTGTGTTGGATTTTAGTTTTGGGACCCATAAGCCAGGGTTAGTGTTTGATTACTTATTTGTATATATTTTATTTTATTGTGATTTTCAATACACACTACACCCTATTTGAGAACTACAGACCGAACACCCCATATTCATGGGCGTGGGTGTCCTTCTCAACATCTCGATGTGAGGACAGATGGATGGTTACTGACATTATTCTTCGAAACCTCTTATGAGTTTATACTGATCAAGCATATATAGGAAGACTATAATGGATTGAGGATTAATATATTTCAAGAACAAATGGGAAGGTTTTTTTGGGATGTGGTGTCCAGGGGTTTGCAAGTTAGGATTTTTTTCCCTAAGTATTTTCAGGACGAGGACCATGTGTCATCGGGTGAGGGGCCAGGATTTTATGGGCCAGGGGTTTGTGGGAGAGATGTTTGGTGTTGTTGGGGACAAGGTGTCTGTGGTTGGTATTTTTTTTGGGTTTGAGGCCCATGGGTTAGAGGGATGGTTGTGTTAGTGGGACTGCATTTTGGAATAGTAGTAGCGTCAAGACGTTATCTTTGAGGAATGTGCAGCTAACCTGTGGGAAAGTGGTGTGGGATACCAAAATCATCAATGATATTGTACTATTTCCTAAATTTAATAGAGTTATTTGGGGAGTTTACTTTGGTGATAATGGGCTGGTTACTTTTCCTCATTAGATGTTTTTGATTTCTGATGTTTTCACGGGGGCATCAGTATGCTTTTCCCACTTTTTCACGAGTGAATTTGGATTCCCTACTATTTATACTGGTATTCTTACCCTATCATATAAAATTGTTTTAGGGTTTATAATAGGACTTTGAGGACCATGATGGTCTTAACTGGATTAGGCATTAGGATGGTTGTTATGTTATTTCTTGGTGACTTTATTTTGGTTCTTTCTTTGGTGCTCTAGTTGTAATTTTGATGCAGTTAACGTTTAAATCATGCATGTTTTTATTTTGGTGTCATTTATATTAAGTTTTACTATTTTTTGGGTTTTTACTATATTATAACATAATCATGTTTTCATTAAAATGGGTAACACCTTCCATTTTGGGTGAGATTATATAACATTTTTCTAGTCTCCACTCCAGGGCCTATTAAATGTGGGACTCGAGGATTATTATCAGCACATCAGTTGTAATAAGGATGGCCATGTCACTTTTTTGTTATATACCTTATATTGATGAAGTTATGTCATGACATAATGGTATCAAATTTTAATTGTTGAGAGATAGAATCGAGTTCAGAGGTTGGCATTGTGATGATTTCATGGGATCATATTGAAACGATATTAGGAAATATTTGTTACTGAAATAGGCTAGGGAAGACTAGCTAGGGTGTGAGATTTTGGCTCCCCAATGATCTGATGCATGGACTCTTAGTCGACAGAATGACCAATTGAGGGAATGATGATTACTAGGTAAATACCCTAGTAAATGTACATGAATCATATTTACCTGTTTTTTATATGCCTTGTGCATTTTTTTAATTTAATTTAAATAAAGTGTTAAAATAAGTCATAAATGAAAATTTCAAACAACATAGGATTAGGAGTTTCTTGGTTAACTTTTCATCTATGTATCCTAGATGTCACCCACGTGTGGTATCAGTAGTAGAGGCCTAACAGGATAACATAGATAATTACTATGGGGATTATCAAAGGGAGGAAGATGATTTTTGGAAAAAGACCATATGTGATTTCCTGTGGAAGTCCCTAGTGAAGTACGATGGTAACATTTCAAACCTAGAGTCTGATGGTTAGCATGAGATGCTAAAAATCACCTTTACCATGATCATTGCTCCAGGTGAGTACTGGGTTACTCTAGTAGAATCAAAATATATGAGGTGTGACATGTCATTTTTAGATTCTTTACCTCATGGAGAATAAAGAGACTGATGTGTCTTGGGTTGACTATGAGAATGATTTTCTAGAAGTGTTTATTTCCTCGATGATGAAGGTTGAGATGAGGCAGTAGATACTCTTCTTCAAGTAATGGAGTATGTCATAGATGAAATTGGGGGTCATGATCAAGGATCTTGTAGGCTTTTCTCTAGATCTCTTTCAGGATGAGGATCTATGAGCAATACTCTTAGAGAGGAACTATGACCATCTATTTTTTGTTCCATCACTAACATTACCCAACTGAAATACATATAATATCAGAATAAGGTAAATGTATAGGAGAGGATGTAATTTCAGGGAGTTGTTTCATGAGAGGCGATACATCTAAGTTCATTAAAGGGGTAGTCAGTTAGAAGCAGGTATCAGGAGTCCGGGCCTTCCAGGTTTTGGCAAGTGGGAATTAGGCCTCAACAATTCCACTTATGATCACCATGTCCTTTCAATTTCCCAATGGGACTAGAATGTTAGAGAATTGTATGTGAATGAAGTGGGAATATTCCAATCCAGTTCCCAATTCACGATCATTATAGTGGGGTTGGGCAGGTTTAGGTCCCACCTTAGTAGCAACAATGGCTGGTCAGACTTTTCCAGCCGTAGGGGCAGTCGGCTCCCACTCCATGAAGGGTATATGGTGCTAGGGGCGGATAACCTCTAGGTGATCCTCAAGGACCTTGAACAAGGCGTGGTCAAAAAGGTGGTTGGAAGTAAAGGGGTGGAAGAGATGGGTGTGGATAGTTTCACACCGCCGAGGTAGTAGTTCAAGTGTGGTAGGAGGTTGTTTGAGGTATTATCACTCTTTTAACTATTCTAGTGTTAGATTTGATTAATTCTGGAGCATCAAAAACCATTTATGCACCCATTATATCATGTTCATTGTGAGTTAAAGTATATAGAATTTAATTTACATTGGGATTGAGCATTCTAGTCGGAGGCCAGATGAGTCTGTTTTATGTTTCCTGGGGATGTAGACTAATGTTGGCGCAGTATCGGTCCATTGGGGATATTCTTCTACTATAGATAAATCCATAAAATGTAATCGTTGGTTTCTATTTGGTTTTCTATGTACATGTTATTATCTAATTCATCTAGAGGAGTGCCATGTTTTAGATATGGATGGCCATCGTGTAGATTTTTTTTTGTGTGCATAGTCATCAGCAGAAAATTTATGCGTAGAGAATATTCCTTCTCTGCTAGGAAAGTTGTCAGAGGGGTTGATAGGTGCTATGATACTGGATGTTCAGGGAGTTTTCATGGAGTTATTTGATGTTTTCGTTGAAGATATTATGACTATACTCTTCAACATGAGTTTGGGTTCAAAATGCAATTGCAACATGGTGCTCATCTGATTTTGATGTCTCCCTATTGAATTGTAGAGACCCGAAGCTTGACGTACATGGACATTACATTACTTTTTCGGAATACTTAATACATAAGAAAAATAGACACACAAGGATCGTAATAGTTTAGTGTCTTTGGAAACTCGGAATATAATATTCTAATCGTGGTGAAAGATCTTCAACATCTCCCATAAAGATCATATTTTTTTAAAAACCTAAATCCATTATTTTATGTCATGGGGAAAAGAAAACATAAAAGTGTGAGCTCAAATGCTCAGTAAGGGTAAAAAAAAGAAATGTTAATTACGTCATATTCATAATAACATATCTTTTGGAAATCTTAACCTGCAAAAGAGATCATAATTTCATAAAATGGGATAAATCATAGCAGTGAAATGTAATCCCAATAATCATAACGTAAAACATGAAACTCTGTGGCATACACACATAATCATAGAGAATCATATCTTATTAGTCAAGACTCATTTCCAAGACTATCTTAGTGGACAAAGTCCATTTCTGAACCGAGTCACCCTCGTTTTAGTCCTGTTTCACTGAACCGGTATAACCTATCGTTCCAGCCATGTCTATCTCATGAGATATAAAATATTTACCCAATGCATTGGAGGGAGATATAGGTCCCACCCATCTCATAATTATACCATTCTTATGTGTGCCACAAAATCATAAACCATACATCATAGCATAACCCATGTAATAAAAATGGGAATCTTAAACATCGGGACATCATAAAACAATTTATATAAGATAAAGGAATTCATAAAAATATAATTCCATCAAAACATAATCAATTAAATGTAATAATAGGGGTAGAAACATAACCCTTTATTATATTATATGGAAAATAATTTTGATAAGACACTTGAACTCCATTCTTGAGGAAAATATCCTATCTGCTTCAAAAACACTTCTCCTTTCTTAACATGTCGTACAATTATAAACTAAAAGAAGTTGATTAAAAATAAACTTGAAAACTTTTAAAGGAAGATTCTTGTAAATAATGTTTTAAAAATCCATTCATTCTGTATATGTTATAAAAACATTCTTCTCATTCTTTTGTCGAAAAGTCAAAAAGTACCTCGTACGAAAACCAACAAAATATTCCTTTCATATCTTTTACTAAAAACTCACCGAAGGGTAAAATTGGATTTAAAAAATTGTAGGTGGATGGAAATAATATTACATATTGAGGAAACATGGATTTGGATGACAAAATACACCCTCATTAAATACTAATGTATAAACAATCTCGGATAAAAATGAGATTGTGATATTTCCCTTACCTTATGTCTGATATGCTTTGTATGTAACCGAACCTCATGTATAATAATTTAAATAATGTCATTAACTTATTAAAGTATCATATTCATTGTTATTATATCATATATGGTTCACTTATGACTTTATATTACCCGTTCTTTTGTAAATTCCATGTTAAAGAAGCGTTTTGGGTAAAATCGTTTCATTTATCGTAGGTGTTTGGACTTATTGTTCTTGACATTATTATTACTTATATAATAATTTAATTACTTAAAGAATATAAAAAATGATTTATATATCATATATATTCAGTATATATATATATATAATAGATAGATAAATGAAATGAAACACACCGTTCATGGAGACGGTAGTCCGTACGTATGCATGAACGTTGTTTTCCTTTCCTTATTGTCTTGAATGGAAGTAAGTAGATGACATACATATATATATATATATACATAAATCCATTAGATTTAACATTTCATATATTTCATTATTATTCATTATATATACTTTATAATCATTCATGAATGGTTAATGTGGAGAATGAATCTCATCGCGTTGTGGAGACGGTAGTCCGTACGTACGCACGAACGATGATATCGTTCTCTTGATCGTGAACTTGTGTTGAAGTGTATGTATACTATTTAAGTATCAATATCACTTTATAATAATAATAATATATAGTTACTCATTACACCGTTATACCCATCCAATTAAGGTGGTGGCAGAAAATAGATTACACCACGGCGTGGAGACGGTATTCCGTACGTACGCACGCGCGGTGATTTCCTTTTTCCGTAGGATGGATAGAAGGTTAATTTGAGTTTTTTAATATTTATAATAACATATCAGTATATAATAAATACTTATGTTATTACTTTATCATGAAACAACTAAAGAAGAATAAGTTGAAGAAGAAATAAATTGAAAAAGATCGGTAATGGATATTACCTCTTTTTGACGAGCCTTTTCTTAACCTCCACTTAAATAACTAAGGATGGTCTTTTAAGAAGACCAGGACCTCTAGGGTGATACTAGGGAAATGGAGAAAATATTTTCTCAGGTGTTGGACGAGCTTGAAGGCTCAAAGTGGTGTGAGGAAGAGAGGGAGGAGGATCCCTTTTACAAGGGAGGAGAGGGGCACCTTAGGAAAATCTCAAAATATTATTTTATATTAAGGTCAAATTCGGTTTATAATTGTTCCAAAGGGTATTATTTCGAAGATAAAGTGGTTATGGGTCGAACTCCTCTCATAAAATAGGATTTAGACAAGTTTAGGTTATTATTTTAACCTTATCAATTAGATTTAACTCGAAGTTAAATAATTTAACTTTTACCGTGTCTTTTTGTTTTCTTACACTATATGGTTAATAAACATACAATAACAAGCCAAAAGAACCCCAAGTTGTTTATTATTAATATATCTATCCTTATCTAAGTCATTTGTCCGAACCTTAGATTTTTAGGAATTAAATAACAATTAATAATATAATATTTGTTTTAAAAACTAATTTATGTCAATTTTGACACTATTTGGTACATGATTTTTATGAAATTCATAACAGAATGATAAGTTCGAACTAAGTTACTTATATCAACAATAACATGTCCTATTAACCTATAAAATTAATTTAAGTCATAAAAAGTCTCAAATTACATTTATTTGGGCATTTATAACATCAATTATGTCAAATTTTCAGTAATAAGAAAATTACTACATCATCTTTGTGTCATAATAAATGATAATTATTTAATCCCCAAAAATTCTAAATAAATTCCTATGATGTATATAATGGTATTATATTTCTGGATAATATTCATGTTCGAAGTTTCATGATGTTTATCACTAAATTAAAATTATTATACTAATAAGATTTAAGAAAGTGACATGTTGTCACATTCTTTGGTTTTAATGATAATTAAATTATTTTCATGGACAAAAGTCCATAAAATGAATCTAATCCAACCCTTAGGTTATATGGGTCTACTTTTATCCATAAAATAGAATTTTTCCAAGTGTTAGGGTAATTTTATAATCTTATATTTACCCTTAATTACCTGATTTACCTTTAACTATAGTAAATAAAATTTACCGTAGTTACTATTCACAATGCCCAAAAATAAAAAGTAGCTTATTAACATAATTTGGACCCACTTATTCCAAATATGGAATCAATTTTTACAAATTCAATACAAAAAAGATGCAGAAATTAAATTAAAATTAATCCCGTTGTCGAAAGAAAACGGGTTTTTCTTTAAAACATTGCAAAAGATTGAATTGATTTAACCTACAAATTCAAGGTAAAATCAATGCTAATGACATACATTATATTAAATGGTAAAATTATATTCTAGTTATACTTTAAAACCATTAAATATTATAATTTAACCACATAAGATATTACGATGAAAAAAGTTGTTTTTAATTAAAATATAGCGTGTTTTTACTATTCATTAAAATATGAAAGTTATTGGAAAAATATCAAAACATTATCTAATGTAAATTTTTATATCCTGATTCAAAAGAAATATTTTTTTGTCAAATTGAACATATAAACATGTCAATAACTAGATTTAAAGTGGGTTCGCCATCAAAAGGCGGCAAAACTGCATTTTTTGAAAAATACTTATTTTACCCGAAAAAATTATTTTGTTCTTATACCATGTTCTAGAAAATGTGTAAGATGAATAATAATGTTATAAAATTCAAAATTTAGTTAATAATATTCATAACGGCTATTTCATGACAATATTATAATAATATATCATTGTTTATTAAAACCCGGTATTGCGTACAACACACGCTATCGAGGAAGATCGCGATTGCGTGTAATGCAAGCCAAGTCAGGGTTGCGTGTTGTGAAAGAATAATTCGTTGTTTCGTATAACATAATCCAACCATATTTAATTTATATGTTGAATATATATATATACTCAATGTTGCATAGAATAACTATTATCAAAATTGTGTGTAATACGATCCAAGAATAGTGTTGCGTATACTGCAAGCTAATACGGTGTTGCGTATAGAGCAAGGTAATCTTGGTGTAGAATACAACACAAGAAATTAATGAAATTAAAAGAATATTTTTCATAAAATATCAGGGTGTAACATTCTACCCCCCTTAAAATGAATTTCTCCCTCAAAATTCGTCGGGGTTATAAATGGTTTATTACTCGAAAGTTTGTTTAATAGAAACCCACATCGTAAAAAGGAATACCAAAACATGGATTTAAAAACTAAAGTATGAAATGTAACGGTTACCCAAATTAACTCATCACTGGGTTTCCACGTAGGAGAACATAGGTGAAAATATGGATATGGAAGAAAAATCTAACCATCAAGTTCTGATGGAGAGTGGTAGAGAACATTGCTATAAAAAAGACAACAATCGCAAAGCCATAAATTTGTGATGATCTAGGGTACCATCTGATTCATCAGATATAAGATCACTAGGACAACATTTTTGGTTTTTAAGATCATTTCCCTAAAGTTGATGAAATTGGAATTAGAAGAAATACTTTCGTGATTTTTGTATAGTCTCACCGTTTATCGTTCTTTGGACAATTTTCACTTCATCTCTTAAATAAATGAAGTTGAATTTGTCATTCGTGATGTGTTAGCAGATCGTGTGATAGGATGATGGGTCATTCCATCTGTCTCAAACAAAAGGTTAGAAAAGTTATCAAAAAATACATAAGTCCATCTATAGAGAGATTAATCATATATGGTTCCTAAAATGGACTTATACTTCATATATCATACTAATTAATATAATAAAACTAGTTTCTACTAAACAGGGACTTCCTGTAGGCTAGTGGTAGGCGATAAAGGCCAGTCGCACTTCGGTTGTGGGTTCGATTCCCACAGCCTTGTCCGACGCGATGGGCTATCGCTCGTCCTGCAGTTTGTCCTTTTTCTAAAGCTATATTACTATAACATCCCATCAATAATATCAAAAAAAAGTTCTATCCTTTAACAATACTAACTTATGTCCAACATAATCATTTCCAATCCAAAATACTGATGTCCAATCTCATATTATAGTGAAAACGATTACCAAAGAGTTCATATAACAAGCATGTTAATACCATCGTTGATCCCTGTATATCATGAGATATGTCTTGTTGGTCACATTCCAAACATGTGAATACCTTAATCATGTATTCTCTAGAAAAATGAATACCCATTAAACCTTACTGAAAACATAAATGCTGTCAAAAGGTAACTCTTTCCACATACCAAAATCCAAAAAATCTATATACTCAAACCGTGATATAACCTTCTCCTTATATCAGTCATGAGCTCATGAATACTATCAAACATTTAATTTTCTCCTTATCCCTTCATTATACGCATATCCTCTATATTCCAAAAATATCTGAATAACCTTTCATGGATACTGTTAGCATTAATAATACACTTTCAAAACTCAAGGAAAGAAAACAATGTAACGATCCTTAGATGTCTCTTTATTCCATTGTACCATGAGATTACTTATACAACATTACACTTGATAAACATGTAATCAATCCACTACCTTCTTAAACCATTGACCAAGCTTCAACAATTCTTTCATCTCACATATCATTTGTAGTCTCTTCATCATCATCAACATAAATACTACCCATACGACCGTACGGATTCTCCTCATGAGACTTTACCTTAGGGCATTGGTTTTCATAATGCCTGTACATTCCACATTTAAAACATTTAACTATTGTAGATGTCGTAGCAATACCATTATCCTCATCCCTAATGTTAACTGAACCTTTTCCTTTGCACTTACTGGCTTTGTGTCCTTCTTTTCCACACCCAAAGCATCTTCTAGTTACTTTGAAACATTCTCCTTGATGCCTCTTCCCACATGATTTACATAGGGGAAATTTAACTTTCTTTCCTCTATGATCATCATGAAACTCCGTCTTTATCTTATTAGCTGAGTCAGGAAACTTACCAAATTTTACATTATTGATCATATTATGAGATTTCTGATTTGGAATAATAATGATGTTTGGACTTCCAAATCCCATTTCATTTGGTTGCTCATGAAGAATATCATTCCATTGTCCATCATATCCTCCATTATCGTGAATCATCTTGTTTCCAGCCATTTTTTAAAACCCAAAAAGAATAGTGTGAGAGGAAAAAATCATGCTAGGGAAAACAACATAATAAAGGGGGAGTAACCTTAATATCTAACATCTTAGTTTAAATTCTAAGATCTTTACCGTAGTTCTAGGACTATATCCTATATGTATACTTATCCTTAGGGACATCCCTAGACATACCTTAGAAATATCTCTAGGGATCTCACTAACGTTTTCGCATCCTAGTTTCCAAAGGTTAACTAAACCTTTCCTCTAATACCAACTGTAGAGACCTGAAGCATGACATACATGGACATTACATTACTTTTGCGGAATACTTAATACATAAGGAAAATAGACACACAAGGACCGTAATAGTTTAGTGTCTTTGGAAACTCGGAATATAATCTTCTAATCGTGGTGAAAGATCTTCAACATCTCCCATAAAGATCTTCTTTTTTTTAAACCTAAATCCTTTCTTTTATGTCCTTGGGAAAAGAAAACATAAAAGGGTGAGCTCAAATGCTCAGTAAGGGTAAACAAAAGAAATATTAATTATGTCATATTCATAAGAACATATCTTTTGGAAATCTTAACCTGTAAAAGAGATCATAATTTCATAACATGGGATAAATCATAGTAGTGAAATGTAATCCCAATAATCATAACATAAAACATGAAACTTTTTTTCATACACACATAATCATAGATAATCATATCTTATTAGTCAAGACTCATTTTCAAGACTATCTTAGTAGAAAAAGTCCATTTCTGAACCGAGTCACCCTCGTTTCAGTCCTGTTTCACTGAACTGGTATAACCTACCATTCCAGCCATGACTATCTCATGAGATATAAAATCTTTACCCAATTAATTGGAGGGAGATATAGGTCCCACCCATCTCATAATGATATCATTCTTATGTGTTCCACAAAATCATAAACCATACATCATAGCATAACCCATGTAATAAAAATGGGAATCTTAAACATCGGGACATCATAAAACAATTTATATAAGATAAAGGAATTCATAAAAATATAATTCCATCACAACATAATCAAATCAATGTAATAATAGGGATAGAAACAGAACCCTTTATTATCTTAGATGTAAAATAATTTTGATAAAACACTTGAACTCCATTCTTGAGGAAAATATATGTTCTGCTTCAAAAACACTTTTCCTTTCTTAACATGTCGTACAATTCTAAACTAAAAGAAGTTGATTAATAAAAACTTGAAAACATGTAAAGGAAGCTTCTTAGAAGTAATGTTTTAAAAATCCATTCATGCCACATAAGTTAAAAAACATTATTCTCGTACTTTTGTCGAAAAGTCAAAAAGTACCTCGTACGAAAAACGACAAAAGATTCCTTTCATATCTTTTACTAAAAACTCACCGAAGGGTAAAATTGGATTTAAACAATTGTAGGTGGATTTAAATGATATTACATATTGAGGAAACATGGATTTGGATGACAAAATATACCCCAGTAAATACTAAAGTATAAACAATCTCGGATAAAAATGAGATTGTGATATTTCCCTTACCTTATGTATGATATGCTTTGTACGTATCTGAACCTCCTGTATAATGATTTAAATAATGTCATTAACTTATTACAGAATAATATTCATTGTTATGATATCATATATGGTTCACCTATGACTTTATATTACCCGTTCTTTTGTAAATTCCATGTTAAAGAAGCGTTTTGGGTAAAATCGTTTCATTTATCGTAGGTGTTTGGACTTGTTGTTATTGACATTATTATTACTTATATCATTATTTACTTACTTATAGAATATAAAACATGATTTATATATCATATATATTCAGTATATATAAATATATAACAGATAGATAAATGAAATGAAACACACCGTTCATGGAGACGGTAGTCCGTACGTACGCATGAACGCTATTTTCCTTTCCTTATTGTCTTGAATGGAAGTAAGTAGATGACATACATATATATATACATAAATACTGTAGATTTAACATGTCATATATTTCATTATTATTCATTATATATACTTTATAATCATTCATGAATGGTTAATGTGGAGAATGAATCTCATCGCGTTGTGGAGACGGTAGTCCGTACGTACGCACAAGAGATGATATCGTTCTCATGATCATGAACTTGTGTTGAAGTGTATGTATAGTATTTCAGTGTCAATATCAATTTATAATAATCATATATAGTTACTCATTACACCATTATACCCATCCAATTAAGGTAGTGGCGGAAAATAGATTACACCACGGCGTGGAGACGGTATTCCGTACGTACGCACGCGTGGTGATTTCCTTTTTCTGTAGGATGGATAGAAGGTTAATTATAGTTGTTTAATATTTATAATAACATATCAGTATATAAGAAATACTGATGTTATTACTTTATCATGAAACAACTAAAGAAGAAGAAGTTGAAGAAGAAAGAAATTGAAAAAGATCGGTAATGGATATTACCTCTTTTTGACGCGCCTTTTCTTAACCTCCACTTAAAGAACTAAGGATGGTCTTTGAAGAAGACCAGGACCTCTAGGATGATACTAGGAAAGTGGAGAAGAGATTTTTTCAGTGTTTGTCCGAGCTTTAAGGCTCAAAGTGGTGTGAGGAAGAGAGGGAGGAGGATCCCTTTTATAAGGGAGGAGAGGGGCACCTTAGGAAAATCTCAAAATATTATTTTATATTAAGGTCAAATTCGGCTTATAATGGTTCCAAAGGGTATTATTTCGAAGCTAAAGTGGTTATAGGTCTAAATCCTATCATCCAATATGATTTAGACAAGTTTGAGTTATTATTTTAACCTTATCAATTAGATTTAACTCGAAGTTAAATAATTTAACTTTTACCGTGTCTTTTTCTTTTCTTACACTATATGGTTAATAAACTTACAATAAAAAGCCAAAAGAACCCCAAGTTGTTTAGTATTAATATATATATCCTTATCTAAGTCATTTTTCCGAACCTTAGATTTTTAGGAATTAAATAACAATTAATAATATAATATTTTTTTAAAAAACTAATTTATGTCAATTTTGACACTATTTGGTACATGATTTTTATGAAATTCATAACAGAATGATAAGTTCTAAAATAGTTACTTATATAAATAATAACATGTCATATTAACCTATAAAATTAATTTAAGTCATAAAAAGTCTCAAATTACATTTATTTGGGCATTTATAACATCAATTATGTAAATATTTTATTAATAAGACAATTACTGCATCATCTTTGTGTCATAATAAATGATAATTATTTAATCCCTAAAAATTCTAAATAAATTCCTATGATGTATATAATTGTATTAGATTTCTAGATACTATTCATGTTCGAAGTTTCATGACGTTTATCACTAAATTAAAGTTATTATACTTATAATATTTAAGAAAGTGACATGTAGTCACATTCTTTGGTTTTAATAATAATTAAATTATTTTCATGGAAAAAAGTCCATAAAATGAATCTAATCCGACCCTTAGGTTATATGAGTCTACTGTTATCCATCAAATAGGATTTTTACAAGTGTTAGGGTAATTTTATAATCTTATATTTACCCTTAATTACCCGATTTACCTTTAACTATAGTAAATAAAATTTTCCGTAGTTACTATTCACAATGCCCAAAAATAAAAAGTAGCTTATTAACATAATTTGGACCCACTGATTCCAAATATGGAAACCATTTTTCCTAATTCAATACACAAAATATGCAGAAATTAAATTAAAATTAATCTCATTGTCGAAAGAAAACGGGTTTTTCTTTAAAACATTGCAAAAGATTGAATTGATTTAACCTACGAATTCAAGGTAAAATCAATACTAATGACATAAATTATATTAAATGGTAAAAATATATTCTATTTATACTTTAAAACCATTATATATTATAATTTAACCACATAAGATATTACGATATTAAAAGTTGTTATTAATTAAAAATATAGCGTGTTTTTACTATTCATTAAAATATGAAAGTTATCGAAAAAATATCAAAACATTATCTAATGTAAATTTTTATATCCTGATTTAAAAGAAAAATTTTATTTTGTCAAATTGAACATATAAACATGTAAATAACTAGATTTAAAGTGGGTGCGCCATCAAAAGGTGGCAAAACTGCATTTTTTGAAAAATACTTATTTTACCCGAAAAAATTATTTTGTTCTTATACCATGTTCTAGAAAATGTGTAAGATGAATAATAATGTTAAAAAATTAAAAATTTAGTTAATACTATTCATAACGGCTAGTTCATGACAATATTATAATAATATATCGTTGTTTATTAAAACCTGATATCGCGTACAACACACACTATCGAGGAAGGTCGTGATTGCGTGTAATGCAAGCCAAGTCAGGGTTGCGTGTTGTGAAAGAATCCTTCGTTGTTTCGTATTACATAATCCAACCATATTTCATTTATACATTGAATATATATATCTATATACTCAATGTTGCGTAGAATAACTATTATCAAAATTGTGTTTAACACGATCCAAGAATAGTTTTGCATATACTGCAAGCTAATACGGTGTTGCGTATAGCGCAAGGTAATCTTTGTGTAGAATACAACACAAGACATTAATGAAATTAAAAGAATATTTTTCATAAAATCTCAGGGTGTTACATGAATGGTGACTTCAGAGTTACAGGAGTTTCCGATTCTGAGTGATGACCAGGTGAGAAGGCTTTAATCTCTCTAAGTGTGTCATCATGGGGTTCTATAGTATTTTAAAAGAATTATAAAGAAAGTGTAATATGGTTGTGCATTGACTACCATAGAATGAATTAGGTTACTTTCAAGAACCATTACCCTCTCTCGAGAATATTCAATCTTTTTCAACCATATAAGGGGAGACAGTTGGTCCTCCTAGATTGATCTATGGTCTGGATATCAATAGTCGAGGGTGATGGAGGGTGACTTCTGAAAACTACTTTTAGGTGCAGGTATGGGAACTTTTATTTAATGGACATACCCTTCTGTGTTTTTAATTCACCAGCAGTGTTCATGGGGATCATGAACATTTTATAAAGTAATTTCTTAGAGAGGTTCTCCATCATGTTCTTAGATGATATTCTTATTTACTAAGAGTTAGAGGAGGTGAATTCTGAGAACCTCAACATAGTAACGGAGGCCCACCGACACTACCAGATATTTGGGAAGTTATCCATGTGCATGTTCTGGATGTTAGAGGAGCACGTACATTGAAGTGTGGTGTCTCAACATGGGATAATTTTAGACCTATCAATGGTAAAGGTGATTTAATTATAGAAATCACCCATGAACATGGCAGTGGATAGCATCATCATCGGTCTAGACGGCTATTACCGGATGTTCGAAAACAAATTCTATAAAGTTGCGGCTTTTTTTGATGCTCTGACAAAAAAAGAACAAGCCTTGGTGTGGAATGAGCAATGTTAGGATTATTTTTTCTACATGAATGGTATTTTGGTCATTCCACTATTGTTTAGGTTTCCAAAGTATGGGGTGATGTTTGTGGTTTTCTATAACACATACTGTCTAGGATTGGGACGTGTGAGGATGTAGTGGTGTGGAGTGATCTGTTATGGGTCTAGGCTATTATGTCCACATGAATTTAACTATCCCACCAATGATCTGGATCTTACAATGGTCATATTTTCTCTGAATTTGTGGTGACATTACCTCATTTGGGAGAACTTTTTTCTTTTCATGGATCATAAGGGCTTCTCCCTATAAGATATGATCTTATGGAAGAAAATTTGGATGTACTTTCTCCATCACAACAACATTGGGATCTCTTAACCCTCATTAAACGGTTACATGGTGGTTGATTCCATTAGAAAGAATTCACAAAAGGAGGTAGTTCAAGAATCTATAGATGCTTGCAAGGAAATGGATGAATTGGATTCTTTGCACCAGGATGTAGGGACATAAAGTAGAAGAGGCTATATTTTTTACATGATATTTTCATATTCCTTGGTTCATCAGGTGGAGTATCAGTGGGGAGATTCAAAGAATGACATGATTTGAGATTGTGATATCCAGGGTGATGCTCTGGAGGGATGTTGGGAGGATAGTCTGAATCTTATGATGTTCTATGAGAAGTTTTTTTTCTCAGTGGAAATGCTAGAGGGAGTAATCCGTAATTTCCAAATATCACCCCTAACTATCCATCCAAGAGTATCTAAAATGTATACTGCCTTTAAGAATCATGTTTGGTGGCTCGGGGTGAAGTGTCCAGTAGAAATGTTTTTGTACAAGTGCCTTGTGTGTCAATAGGTGTAGGCAAAGGACCATGTTTCTAGTTGTTTATTGCATCCCTTAGACATTACCAAGTAGAATTGGGACACCATCTCAAGGGATTTCATCACTGTATTTACAAGATCTCGGGGAGGATATGATATTCTTTGGGTGTTAGTAGATCAACTGATGAAATCGAGTCACTTATTAGTGATCATGGAGTCGAGCGTAGTGTATTTCATATCATATAGGTATATGTATGAGGTGGTGAGGCTTCAGGGTGTTCCAATATACATTTTCTCATATTGGGATATATGTCTTATGTCGTTAGTTGGGACGGGATAACATCCTGCCTTTGGCACTTATTTTTGTCTCAACAATTCTTTTCCAACCCCAAATGGATAAAAAATATAGAGGACCATCAGTATAATTGAGGTAATGCTACACGAATGTGTTCTAGAATTTATTGGGGCTTTTTTGAGACATTTTCCCTTGGTATATTTTTCTTACATTAATATATATCACACATCCATTTTTATGGCTCCATTCAAATCTCTATAAAATAGGCCACGTCGTTTACCCTAGAGATGGATAGAATTTACGGAGGAATCTATTATTAGTCAGGACAAGGTGTAGAATATTATAGAGAATGTATAGATTTAGTATGAGAGGATGAAGGCTGAACATGACCAATAGAAGCCGTACTCTAATTTTAGAAGGATGCCTTTGGAGTATGATGTTGGAGGAAATGTTTTCCTGAAGGTAATCCATCAATGAGGGAAGTGGAGGTTTAGGGTAGGGATAACGCTTTCTAATTATTTCAACAGTCCTTTTGAGGTTTGGGAAAAGTTGGCGAGGTTGCATATCAGCTGGCATTGCCATCGCAGTTGGAGAGGATCCATGATGTCATCTATGTCTCCCATCTCTAACAGTATCTATATGATGACTCCCACATTATTTACAGGGGAGAGTTGGATATCAAGGATGGTGAAATGTTTGTCGATAAACTAGTAAGAATAGTGGATCATTTGGATAATATTATTCATGGATGAACTATTCCATTGTTTCTTGTGTTATGGAGAAAAGGTTTCTTAGAGGAGACAACATGGGAGCAAGATGCACAAATGTGTGTTCAGTACCCATAGCTGTTATAAGTTACTGCCTTTTGTTTTTTTTTTGTTTTTTTATTATGATTTAATTTGTGAACTGATTTTATATGAGATAATATGATTCCATGTTTTCTAAATGTTTGTGAAAATTCCTGACAGTGGGGAGGGGAGGAGTTAATCCCCAATCATGATGCATTAATGCATACGCGATTGAACCTGTGCATCCCAAAGTGGATATTATCATGATATGGAGGAAGTATATACATAATAAATTTATCTAGAATGTGTTACCTTTTTTTTGGGTGTTTGTTTGGGTATGTAGCAATCGGTGAGGTGTTCTTTGATATCTTGGTTTTATCTATAGTTTTCAAACAATGAAGGGTGGTTTGACCCAGATAGGCATTTTACATTGAGGTTTTTTAGATCCTTATTTGATTGATTTGAGTTTAAAATTCTTGTGGATAATAATATTTTGATAGGTATATAATTTAAAGACCTTTACTCCTTTGTGTCATTACTTTGTGAAAATTGAGTGATTGTGGTGTTCATGGGGGTTATAGAAGTTTTTTTAATGTTTTTTTAAAAAATGCTATTTCACACAATTGTTTCACCAAAAAGGTGGCAGGATGATAGTTTCAAACAAAACATTCTCACCCTTATCTAAATTTCTAATTTTTCCAGTTTCTCCTAGTTTTTCCTTTTTCACCCCTCTTACATTTTATTTGAGGTAATCCGAGTTTAATTACTTTTCTGGGTGTTTTTTAGGATGTTTCATATAATATTAAGTATATAATTAATATAATAATGATCCAACAACTTTTAGATAATCTAACCATGTGATCTTGACTATGTTCTAGGATAATGTATTTTGAAACTATTTTTTTTTAGTTGATATTGGAAAACTTTTTCTAATGAAGAGACCTTCTCCTCCCTTTTCTCTTGTTGCTCCTGGAGCTCTCCCTCCTCACGGCATCACGTGTTGTGTTGTATCGATTTCTAATGTTCCTTTAGTAACTTCCCTGGTACTCATGTGACCCATGTTTTATCCCAAAGAGGAGTTTCTGTTGCGAATTGTTTCATGTATTGATTATTCTTCCTCTATTTATTTTTGTATCATGTGGGGTGGGTGTAGTTTATTTTCTTCATGAATAATGACTAAATCCTTTTTCCATAGCATGTAATAAATTATATGAATGGAATAATTTGATTAAAAGATAATAATGGTCAATTAAATAATGATAGGGAAGTGATGATGTTACGTATGATGTTTTAATTGTTACTCATCATACTATTTTTTAATTTCATGGGCTATATGGCCTTCTGAAAATCATGGCTATTAGTGGATATTACTTGTACACTACTGGTGTTTGGTATTTTTTGATGATTCATTGATAAATGGATATAACATGGAATATTTTTTAATCATGTATACTTTTTAAAACAAATGTATTCTCTAAGATCAAACCTATTTTGTGATCACCCCTATTATTTAATGTGAAATCAAAGAACCCCAATAGAATAAATCTAAATATTCTCGGCTAGATGGTGTGGTTTTGTAATGTGTTTTATTGGGTTTAAGCCCTGTTTGGGTTATGTGGTTCTATTTTGGGAGGAATAGTTGTAGGTACTAGTGGTGGAAATATGGGTTGGTCTTGTGAATGTGTAAGGGTATGTTTCTGCAGTAGGGAAACTGTTCAGTAGCATTTTTTTGTGATATTTTTTAATGGGGTGGTACATGTGGTTTTTTGTAATATCATGTTGATATATTGATAGATTTTGGAATGGATAAACATATAGGTAGTCTGACTAAATTTTTTTTGTTGTGGTCGTCGAACAATGTAGTGCAGTGGGACTGCACCATGGCTTTATTGTTGTTTATGGGCAATTATGGTAGGTATTTTCACTGGTAGTACTAGAATAAATTAAATTTAACCACTTAATATATAACATATGTTGGTTAAATGAAAAAGGGGGTTGGGTTTAGGCTTTGGTAGTAGTTATTTGTCAGGTTGTGCATAAAGGGGATGTAGAAAAAGTGGTTCCGGTGGGATGGTTTTTTTAGTTTATTACATTTGGATGAGTGTTTATTTAATTAAATATATATAAATTTTAGTTCCTTCTAGATTTCAACATTCACTCCACCCTTTTTGAGGACTGCGTGACGAACACCCCCATTTAATGGGTGAGGGTTCCTTTCCCAACATCATGGTGGGAGGATAGATGTTTGGTTACTGGCTTTCTCCCTCGTAAAAAGATTCATGTTCATACCACTCGAGTGTATCCATTCGGGCTGTAATGTTCTGAGATTTATTGATTTCTATGATCCTTCATGCAGGATTTGTTACAACTGTGGGCCCTAGATATTTTTGTGCCATAATTTTTTCCCAACTATCTTCAGTATGTGGATCAAGTGTCTTCGGGTGAGAGGCATGGTTCTTGTAGCCCATGTGTCTACTGGTGAGATGTTTGATGTGGTTGTGGCCTATGTGTATACGGGTGGGATTTATGAATGTTTTGATTCCTCAGTGTGTGAAGGAAGGTTTTGGAAGTGTGACATAATTTTGGAAGATTTGTAGAATCAAGACATTAGCCCTTTGGAATGATCACCTAACCTATATTAATGTTGTGTGGGGTACCCAAATAATTTATGTGAATATATTATTATCTTACATGATTTTCATTATTTGGAAGTGTGCCTTTAAATGGTTGGGATGGTTATCTTTCATCATTAGGTTTTGATAGTTTCTCTTTTTTCCTAGGGGAATTATTATTCATCTCCTCCTTGTGCAAGAGTGACTATGGTTTCAATATTTAATATACTTGTATTCACATGAGATGACATAAAACTATTTTCAGGTTTATAGGGAGAATATGGGGACCATGTTAGACTTTACTAGATCGGGAGTTGGGATAGTTGTTGTGCTACTGCTTAGAATCATTCCTTTGGTACTTTATTTGGTGCTTTGGTTGTATTGTTGTTACAATTTATGTTTAAATCATCCATGTGTTTGATTTTTTATTTCTTTATATAAAAGTGTTTTGTTGTTTTGGATTTGTACCATCATTTTACTTGATCCTATTTTCATTATAAGGGCAGTGACTTCCATTTTGGGTTAGATTTTATACACTTGGTTTTAGTCTCCACTCCAAGGCGTAATGAAGGTGAGAATTTGGGGTCATTATATTTCTATAATCATAACTAAGGACGGGTGTGGAAATTTTCTATCCTTAACCTCATCTTAAAGAAGGTGGGTTATGATAGGGATATACCATAAAATCATAGGGTGTTTCAAATGATAGTTCTATAAACAACATTAATTATCTTCACTAAAGAAATTATTTTCATCCGTATATCATAAATGTTTCACACATTCTTGAAAAATAGCATTCGTGTATTATTTATTTGGATGTTTTCCTATCCCTTTCCAACATATCTATATCTTTATCATCTTCTAGATGATATTTTAGAAAACATCTATGTTCAAAAATTATCATGTACCTAATTTTATATAATGTATGAATGGATGGATTGTATGTAACCTCCCATGAATCCATAGGTAATGAAAAATGTGTAGTATAAAATGTTACCCTCTATTGTATTTATGATATTTTATCTTTTTGAATTTATTCTTCATGTAACATCCTTATGAATATTTAATTTCCTCTACATATTTACACAGTTCTAGTAATTCTAAAAATAGATTATTGGACTGGTAAAATTTCTTACACTCTTCTACCTTGAATTATATTCCTACCATGTATGATTTCTTCTCTAATGTGAGATTTCCCTATGGTTAGTATTAAATGTGTTACTAGATAGTACTTGGACTTCGATTATCTAAATTTCCTCCTTGAGGATCAAATTCCAGTCATCCTTGAGCACCATGTTGGTCCTCACACATGAATTATTAGTAAAAATCCATTAATTCCCATGATTATAAATATGATTTATATTGAATAAAATCACATACATTTCAATGAATGGGTATATCCCAACATCAAGATTACTTTTTATCATAGTCAACTCGTTGATGTGATTTATCAGTTATATCCATTATGATTTGATCTGGATAAATAGGTGTCCCATCAAAAAAATTATAAGAACTTTTTTTCTCATACATATCATCCATGGATTCCATCAGACTATTTTTTTCATAATACCTTGTATATTAAATGCCAGATTTTATTACCATGTCATCTTCATCAATAAGAGTTCCTTTTTATCAAAACTGTCTCATTAAATATTTTTTTATTATTAGAGGAATGCCTATACCCAAAAATTATATCTACATCATTGTATATCCTATTGCAGTCCATAAAAATAGCCTAGAGGATGATGTTAACTTTTTTGATTTGGTCAATTTGATACTTTTATTCATCTAATTACATATCTTTAAATGATATTAAACCCCCAAAAAATTAATATATCATTGTGAATAATTTGAATTTTCCACTAAAATTTGGTTTTATTATCGATGATTGTGTTTCACATATTAGAGTCATAACAATCCGAGAAACAACTAGAAGATATAATGTGATTTCACAGAAATATCACAATAACCCATGATCTTTCACTATGAAATTCAACAAATCTATACATCCTACGGTATAGAACCCCGAAATAATGAAAACATGTATACTATAACCACCAAAAATATGTAAAAAATTTGACACACTATCATATGAAATAACAATCAAACATATATTTATGGAATGGTAAAATGAAAACACAATGAATTATGCACTATTATTATAGAGTTAATACTTTTTTCCTACATATCTTGGAGATGACATCCACAATATTATTTCATTATAAGTACAAACAATTATAATAACCATGGAAGGATATATTTTAATTTATCATATTTTTAATTTTTCAATCACTTTTGATACCCTAAATATAGATGTAATACCATCAAATCCAAAATATATTTTATATAGATATTTGGTTGATTTAATATATCCCACATCTATCCAATATTCATTGATAACCCCTCATGGGACCCACCATTCTTCAATTTCCAACAGCGCCCCAAATACTGCAAATATTTTCCAATTCAATGTTCCTTATATGTTTAATTGATTCTATAATTAGTTATCCTTTTGGTAATCTAGACCACGCTACTTATTCCATCAGAATATATTTATATTTTGAAAAACTAACCCACATATTTCAATTGAGAACAAACACCATAATGATAATTCCAAAGGGTCTACTAGAGTTTCTCCTTTTATAAAAAAACTAAAATGATGAATATTTTTCATAACCCAAAAACTGTATCCATTAGTCAATTCCCACCTAGTATTTGATTTGTGGTAACAATTATTTCCAATATCATAAGAAAAATTCACCACTTTTGATGATATTCAGGAATTCTAAATCCATACAGATCATACACTATAGATTGAAGCCATCAATCTACATCAAACCAACACACAATGACATTCATGAGAATCACCCAACCATCATTATGAAAAAAATAATCCACATTATTAATACCATATCTAGATTAAAATTTTGTGTTTAATGCACATGATCACATGATATCCATATGCACCAATATTCAATTATCATGGTCAACCAACTAGCCACAATCATGATATTCATACATGTTAATAACATATGACCATCATCAAAAATCTTACTCCTTTCTGTCCATAAATATTCTAAGTGAAATAGGTAATTTTTATTTATATTAATATTTATTTATTTTATATTTACCATATAAAACGCTTCTCTTTGTTTCAAGCAACCTTCATAAATCATCAACCACCACTATATGGGTCTCTGACCACATAATGTAGGATTTTTTTGGGTAAAAAATTATTATAATAAATTCCATTTCCCTAAATAGTTAATTTTTTTATCAAAACTACAAAAAATTCATTATCATATATAGACACGTTTAAACCTTATTGATATCCAAAACTAGTAAAATTATGACACTCAAGAAACCCTGTATGTATTTCAAAAAAAATCACCACTTCCCAAGACCCTCTATATATTAAAATCAAACTATTGAAATCTAAAATAATACTATATAATTACATTAATAACATATCATCATACAAAAATTATTTATTAATTTAACTTATAGTCTAATTTTACTCATTACTATAATAATCTCACAATACAATATTATATTGGCCCTTCCCTGTTCTTCTTGCATCTCAAAATTAAATTAGTCCATAACTCACAATATATAAGGGATTTATTAAATCCATTTCCATCTCACTATGAAAATTATCCCCCCTTTTTAATTCACATGAGATAAAATTTGCATCATTTTTTCATTTTTTTGAAAAGGGTTACAACTCCTCTCTTATATGAGTTTTCTATTTGGTACAAGGAATATATGCATGACCATGCCATTATTTCACCATCACAGCATAATGATATTATTTAAACCACTATGAATATTTTAATACATTAACCCTTAAAGGTAAAACTACACATCACTATACATATGAGTTTTATTTTCACTAGACAACACAAATAAAAAATACTATGGTTAACACCCATTTTTCGTCTTCTTTAATCTAAAAATCCTATCTCACATCCAATGACCAACATCTATATATCCATACATTCTGTAAAACAAAAAATTTGTTCACCCAACCATACAAAAATTCACCCCTCAAGGACTAATAACTCAGCCACTCTGAGTTGCTGAATAACTACACAAATTTAGAAAATAAAAAACTTAAAGGTTCCATAAGTGAATATAGTGTGTTATCATATGTCATTGGGTCCTCACCTCATGAGTTACATTAACTACATATCTCAATGTCTCTATTCCATAAATTTCTAAAAATCTACCCTATACAAGCCCCACATGTAATATAATTCGTTTCATTCATTGACCAACATCTAAAAACTTATCACATATTCATACAATAAAAATCATAGAATATCGTTTCTTATTAATTATCAAAACATTCCACTGATTTATGTCAAACCTATAACAATACATCACTACCAATTCATTAACATCCACCATACGTAGAAAATCTATATGCATATATAATATACTAGATAGAACCCATCATGAATCAATATAGAACACAAATCATCTTCACACATTTACCATTTAAAAGGAACATAAAATTTGTGTATATCCCCATTCTTACGATTCCCAAAATATCATAGATATCGTAGTAAGTAACTTGAGAAAATAATTCTATTCCATTATATCCAAAGAATCACTAATATACATAGTCATATATCAATGTCCCTTGGCCCCTCACCTAGTCTATACTCATATCACAATAAAATCTCACTCACATATAATATCTACTTATGCTATATAAAGTATAACAAAAACTCAAATACCAAGTTGTATGCTTAAGGGTTTTCATTATATATATTCTGCATCTCAAAATAAATCAACTAACAAGTCTTGGGTATTAATCATCACAATGAATTATTAGATTAGAATACCCCATGTAGCTGTAGAGTTACCTACAGATGAATATAAAGACATATCTCTATAATTATTCATATCGCGTAGATTATAACATCATTTAGATAAATCGAATTACAATCAAAAGTTATAGAGGAAGACATTGTAAGATTTAATTCATATTTTATTTAACTAGTATAATATGATAAGAAAAATAGTCAATCACCTAGATCAATAATAAAACAATAGATTCGGTATAATATAATAAAAATAAGAATATTTATAAGAAAAAACATATATTTTATTATTTAAAATATATTTAACCAAACAAATTTTAATTATTGATAACCAATATCATATTCATAGAAAATCTTAAACAATTAATTTGAACCAATGTGCCAAATTATATGCATGAATGAAAAACTTTCAACCCTTATATAATAGAAAGAAAGTAATAAATATGTTTAGAATAATATATTGAACTATTATAAAGTCAAAAGTATCTTAAAAAATCATAAACATTAATCTCAACTCTATAAAAATATTTATTTTAGTCAATGTAAGAGATGGAAAGATCTAAAACATAACATTCTTCTAAATTTAGACTAGTCTTATCCCCTTTTACTATATCTTGAATAGTATGTAAAAGTAAAAAACTCTATAATACAAATTTATAAGAACTCATCTCAACTCACTCTATAGGAATATAACTTATTTAATATTAGGCTTCAGTTGTCCCTCCACATTTTATAGAAGTTGATGACTAGTAGAGAGGGTGAAATTCTATACAGTGGGGAAACTAAACCCTCTCATTAGAGGAAATATATATTACAAAAAATAGAGAATTATTAATCATATTATTTAAATGAAAAAATATACATCGTAAAAATTCCTTCAGATATAAATAACTTAAACTTGTTTAACCAATAAAACATCTAAAAGTGAACATGATTTGAAAGTAAATAAATAAATTATCTTATATGAATATCATATATATCTAAACCCAAAATAAAAAATAAATATAATATCTAATATTTTTTGAGTCTCACACCTAGTCCCATAATCTAAATCCTACCACACCATCCATCTCTGCTTTTAAACTCTATGTCTCTTATTTACCTACTCTTATATTGAAGTGGTATACTTAGGTAATAATTTTCTATGTTCATCTGAACAGGGAATAAGTAAAACTCAATAGGCCACCACTAATGTGTTGTATAATATTAGGATTATATATGGTGAATACAAAATTTTATGTGTTCATAATAATAATAATAAAAGTATATGTGTACAAAAAATAAACCACAATCAATCCCATAGATGTAATATGACAATGGTGATTGTCCATTCCCACATTGTCTTTTGTTTTATGTCTCTAAATATGAAACTTTACCTTCATGGGGTGGTAAATGATAGCGATTATAGGATTAATAATATTTTCATCATCATGGGGGAAATAGATCCCCACCCTGGCTTCATCTCATTTATAACATCATAGGGGGTAATAGTTCCCCACCTAGGAAATAAATATAAATATTATCATCAATGGGTATGGTCTATAAGTCCCAAAGTCACACTATAAAACTTGTTGTCTATATAAAAACCTCACACATATGATTTTATTGAAACTAATATTACCCTATAATTACATTCATATATATTATATCATTTTCATGAATATTACTTAAAAAACTTATATATAATAAAAAAATCCAATTCTTTAGTGTATATAGTGGCTAGTTACATATTTTGGCTATTTCAGATTATGTAATCAATATTTATAAAAAAAATTAGTCACATGTTATCCCTTTAAAATCATCACACATAATATAATTATTTATTTATAGATAATTGAAACACAAGATGTTGTGTGATCAAAACCAATGTAAGGGAAAAATTATCAATATTTCATAATGGGATAGGTCAAAAGAATGATAAAAATAATAAACATGGGAGAAATTTCTTATTAAAAAATCCGAGAATACTTTTATTTTTCCATAATGCATAAATGAAGGACATAAAAACTCATAGAATAATATATCTATTTTATCTTAATAATATGATGATATGATACAATAATTTGAATCCTTGGATAAAATCATTAGAATGTGTTACATAATATAAATGTTTCTTAAGAATAATTTTTTTAAATCATTCCATTAATTACATATATAATACAAATAATTTATAAACATATTCCTTTGAAAAAATCTACTAAAAATAATTCTCATAGAAAAATAATTCAATAATGATACTCAATATAGTGTCCATTAAAATACCTGTGAAAAAACCATCCTAAAATCATTTTTGTTCTCAACATCATTATATAATGATATATATATTATTACTCAATTAATAATACTTATATATTAGAAAAAATATTTATTTAATGAGAATCTATACATATGTCTTACATTTGAATATGTAAACATTCATAATCACATCATAGAATTTTTATCCTATAATAAATATTTTAGATTTCTGAAAACATCCAAAAGATATTATAACAATCCATCCTAAGAAATAATGTGGATGGTTTAATTGATAATATTTTCAATGAATTCTGTGAATCATTAATGAATTTTGACATAGATGAGAAGAACCTTTTAATATAATTATAAAATAACATGAAAAAATAGAAATTCCACAGACTTTTAGTGAAATTTATTTTCAATGATAATAATTTATAAAATAATTAGAATATAAAATAAATAAATTTATTGATATTGATATAAATATTAACAAATCACAATTTTTTTGAAAATTATATTAATGAAACAGTATAAATATTATGCGAATTGAGGGGTAATATTCCCAACCAAAAATAAGGGATTAGGTTAGCTCCACTGAGAAACATCAATTAAAATGTATTTTGATCTAGAAAAAATTGAAATATAATTATGGAATTTTTACCCATTAAATAACTAGAGGATAAAAAAATTAATAGGGTTTTATAGATAAAAGACACACGATTCCTCCAAAAAATATTTAAATCATAAAGAATTTTTATTTCAATGTTACAGTTGAAAATAAACAAATACTTTTACACTCAAATCTGAAAAATATGTTGACCACATGTATAAAAAAATAAAATACTTAATAAATTATTTGATAACCATATTTATATTTATTACCATATTTTTAATTCCATGAAAATCATTCATTACACAAATATAAAATTGTTATTATTTTTTTCATCATTGGATGTAATAAATTTTTATTATTTCCTTACAGGATTCATATGGGAGATGTTGAACCTTGTTCATTAATACTGGTTTTATCATTCCATGATTTTCAATGTTATTAGAATCATTTTTTAAAATGATTAATTTACTTCAAGTTTTATTTTATGAATGATATTGTTATGGATCATGATATCTAAACCATTCCTAAGCATGTATTTAGAAATTCTATAAAAAACAATTTAATTTATAATAAAATTAATTTTTACAATGTTACACTCCAAAACTATAATTCATAAGATAAATTATTTTTTGTTATGATATATTAAAATTATTATGGTTTGGACACTTTTACTTAATGAAAATTAAAATATTGGTAAAAAATCAGTAATGTTGGTTGTTGATCACACCAAAAAAAGAAGAAGTTTTACAAATGAAATGAATTGTTTTAAAATATTCAAATATATAATTATTTTCTTACATTAAATATGATGACAAGTTAAGATAAATATAGTTTATAATAATTTTTATAAATATTATTGATGGTGTAGAAATTGAAAAATATGTTGAAGGATTAAATATAATGATAAATTCCCTCCATCTCAAAATGGCTTCCCTAGGAATTAATTGTTTATTATTAATTATTATGCATAGAGCCAAAAACATCTATGAAGGATTTAGTGTTCAAAAAATAAGGAGGTATTCTTGTAGTTACTAAATATTTATATTTTTTATTACATTCTTCTAGGATTAAAATGTTGTGTTATTTTTTAAACAATTTTTTTAATGACTATTTTAGTTGAGGAGTCAATGGTTTTCAGATTATAAGAAAGAGACTATTTTATTTTGAAATTTAATTAGATGTAATGTGTTAATGTGATTTGATCTAATGCTTATATAATTAATGGTGGAATTTTTTTCATTGAATAGTGATAAGAAAATATGGCCAAATGTTACTAGAGGAAACATATTATGAAGGCATGAAGTGTTGAATTTTTAATAGTTTTTTATTTGAATGTTAATTTAGGTGGTGAATTTATTATATCTATACTATAAGAAAATTATGAGGGCATAATTCCAATAGTTATTTATGAAATGTTTTTTATATTTTATATATATTGAAAAATAATTCAATGTGAAACCTGTTAAAGAATAAGAATGGGGGAAAATTTGTGATATCACTAGAATATAGAGAAATTGAAGACTATAAAATGATATTAAATCACCAAAATAACATAAAACATATGTATTTTTAAAATTAATTGAAATATTAAAGGATATATAATCATGTTAAAAACAAAAGGTCTAACAAGGTGATTGAACTAGTAAATGATGATAATCAAATTATCAAGAGTCGTTGTGGAGAATTATAAAATTTTAAATTTTAGTATAAGTCATGTGGTGGGTAGAAAAAGAAGTAACTAATGTAGGATGGGTGGTTCTATGCGTGTTATAAAACAATATGATCATTAAGGAATTCACATAAACATTATAAAATCAGTCACATTAATGATTCTATAAGAGATATTAAATGTGGAAAATTCAAAAAAGAATGCTCTTGATTCATCCCCACATTTTTTATCGAGTTGATGGTTATTCATGTAAAATATTATGAATTATTTTACTGAATTAAATACCTCCTTTTTGTCTACAATATTAATTGTTAAAATCTAATGATTTATTTAGAGTGTGATGGTAATTAATCTAATATGTTCCCTGCATTTATCAATGGAATTTATTCTATATATAGTGGGATATAATTTGAGTAACTAATGATGAATATGATGTTCATTTCATAATTAATAATTGATTTTGAGTTCCTTAGCTAGACACTTAATTTGTTAAATTATGTTGAACGTGTAGATTAATGGGTGGATGATTTTAGAAGTTATAAATTTAGAAGGTATTAGTTTTTGATGTCAATATTCATAATTTTTATGTCTAATAGTATAATATATTATGATAACACAAATTCATGGAGGATAGCCCATATATTATCACTGTTTTGGACTCATACAATTACCTTTTCATGATATATGACAAAGGAATCCCCATTTTTGTTGATTTTAATCTCTTCTGAAACAATTGTAATTGAAAATTTATTATGGTGGAAAATCTATGGATCAATATGGAAATCTAAAAAAAAGGTGTATATACATATATTAGGAATGAACCTTATAAAATTCCATTTAAATAGGTTTCTTTTTTACCTCAATATATACAAGTAATGATATATCTCATTTCATGACTTGATTGAGATCTTAAAAATTCATAGAGGTTAGAAAACAGTAAATGTAGTTATAAAAAGGAAACCACTTATTCACAACCACGTATAATTTGTTTAACCATTCATGACTATCAAATTTGGTATCAATGCTATGATTTTACTTTTTATTCAACAACCAAGGATAGAGAATTCATATTCCATTAATTGTGTCTGAATTTGTACTTTTTATGGAAATGTTATTCATTGTTTGTAGAAGAATATGGTCCATATATTCTTCGACTTAGGATTTAATTACTTATCACATATACAATTAGGTTTCCACAAAAATAAAATGTCGAACCTAAGAATTTTATAGATAAACGAAACATCAAAGTTGATATAAATGCTCACATTGATATTTTCATGACATTTGATGTAAATGTCAACACAAAAGTTATTTATTTTATATTTTCTAGAGAAATTTGGTATTATTAGTAATTTATATTTATGAAATTTTATATTAAAGAAAAAAAATTAATATTTTAGTTTAATTTTTAGGACAAGGAAAAAATATGAAGAAATCAATGATAATTATTTCATGGGAGCCAAAACATTCTACCAATATCATGGGATTTTGTGACACTCTGATGGAATCAATAATTTTGAAAATGTTAATCATATATTTTCTAAACATATTCGATACAAAAATTTAAAACATGTAATGTAGAGTTTATTTGTCTCTATAAGAGAATAACAATATTTTATTTCATGTAATATGAGGAAGGCCCCAACAATTTTAAAAATGTCAAGGAGGAAATTGAAATTGAAACCATTGATAGACTCAAACATAATGTATCAAATGTTATACTATCTATTATGATATAATATGTTGATGAGTAGGATAACAAGTACAATTTATAAATTCATCGTATCTATAAAATTATATGGTATTTAGAAGTGTTGAACTCTCTATGCGATAGTTATTTTAATAATCATAAATTGTTGTTTTATATATGTCAATTTAGTCATTTATTCAATTTGTTATAAATGTGTTTATATATTTCTAATCATGTCTACATATGATTATCTATGATTGTTTATTGTCTACGATTTAAATGGAAGTATTCTAATTTATACAGATTCATTGTGCGATTTATATTTTTTTGAATCACCATTAGTTATATTTTTTACTCACCGTTAGTTATATTTATGACTCACAATTAGTTATTTTCTTGAGTCACTGATAGTTAAAGGAATGAGACACTAATGGAAATAGTCGCACCGATGATAATGGTCGCACCGATGAGAACGCTCTCACCGATGAGAACTGTCGCACCGATGACAACGGTCGCACCGATGACAATGGTCGCACTGATGAAAACTATCGCACCGATGAAAACAGTCGCACCGATGACAATGGTTGCACCGATGAGAACGGTCGCACCGATGCTGATCACATGACCTACCAATACTGATGCTGATCAAATGATCTACCGAAGCCGATGAAGATCAAATGATCTAATGAAATCAATTCTAATAAAATGTCTTACCGAAACTGATGCTGATAACATGATCTACCAAAATCGATGCAGATCAAATGACATTATGATACTGATGCTGATCAAATGATCTACTGAAGCCGATGCTGATCAAATGATCTACTGAAGCCGATGTTGATCACATGACCTACCGATACCGATGAAAATTCTAAAGACCTACCAATCTCATGACTCACCGATAGTCATGAAATATGTTTGAATTTCTATTAACTCTTATTTAATTACAATGGTCATATTTGATTAATTTTATGCGCCTTCTATTAATTAATGTTGGTTGTTGGATGTCAGGGAACTGTAACTAGTACCTATCAAAAAGAAATCATTCTTTTTTCCAGATCTCAAGGAATTAAATAGAAGATCAACCTGTAGTGAAAAAACTGATGAGACGACACAAAAAATATACACAGACAAAAACACCTAAGAAGACGAGTTCATATGTTTGTATGAAGCAACACGAAACAAAAATAAGAACTCGAATAACACCTGTGAAAACCAAAGAGCTTCAGGAATATCATTCACCTGGAAGAAACACAAAGTCCATGTTGTTGTGCCTACAGAATCTCATATGCCCAAGGTTGAATAACTGTAGCTGAGAAGAACAACAACACTCTGTTTTGTGTCATCCTCACCAGAATGGACTCAAATAAAACCCACAACATCCAAACAAGCCCAGAGCACATCTGCAATCACTCAGAGCATTATAAAATCATTTTCCATTTATTTTCTCTGTAGTTAACTTTTGTTTATCTTTTGACCAGTGTGTGTGCATCTATCTATTTAGACTCACACTAACTCCTGGGATGAACTGGAGGATACTAAATCCTCCCTAAAATCATCGAATCCTTTCTGTTCTCACTGTGAATTGTGGAAGAGGTCTAGTGTGACCTAGACATCCTGTGTGTTGTTGTTTTGATTTCCCATATAGAAATGTGGTAGAGGTCTGAGGACCTAAATAGTCTGTGTACTATTGTAAAACCCTCAATCCAGGGTTTGGATCATAGTTTATAAAAACTATTTGAGAGGACTAAGTCTCAGCTTGATATTTAACCCCCTATTTTAAACTGTTGTGCTTTTTATAATTTTTAAAACTACAATGAATATTCCGCTACTACATAATATAAATATAAATCTGTTTTAGAGAAACTCTAATAGTTGAACTACCAAGTGTTTGAATGCATTGTGAATCAGTAAATTAGTTTGAAAAGCTAACATAATCTTCTAATTATGTTATCTGAGAAGTAATCAATATTGTAGAAACTAATTGAACATTTACAATCTTTATAAATTCTCTACAGTTTAACTTGTTTTATCTATTGGGGGATTTTAACAAAAATCTGTTAAACAGAAATTTTAATTGGAAGTCAATTCACCCCCTTCTTGAGTATCCACTCAGACCAAAATTTGGTATCAGAGGTTCAGTTTTAAAAACTACTCGGTTTGTGAAATGTTATCAACTGTTATTTTAGTTGTTTCATAAAGATCTCAAAATTTCTGTTAATTCTAAATTTTTACATCTTTATATATATTTCTAAAACATTGGTATTATGGATAATAGATTATAAGGTGAAGATACTAACAGGGCACCCTTCTTTAATGGTGTTAATTATAACCAATGGAAACTGAAAATGAAAATTCACATAGAAAGTATGGGATTTGAAATTTGGATGGCTATAGAGACTCAGTATAAGATTCCAGAAACTGAAAGAACTACTCTGGATGAACCCATGAAAACTGCTTACAATAATAATTTTAAAGCAATGAATGACCTGTATTGTGCTTTATGTGATGATGAATTTAATCGAATATCTTCTTGTAAAACTGCTTATGAAATTTGGGATACTTTGGGTGTTTCTCACGAGTGAACAACCAATGTTAAAGAAATGATACTAAACACATACACTATTAACTATGATAATTTTAAAATGAAACCTAATGAAACTATCTCTGACATGTATCTCAGGTTCAATGAGATAGATAATACAATGAGCTCACTTAGAAAGGTTGTTCCAGCAAAGGAGCAGATTATGAGAATACTCAGATGTCTTCCAGATAGATGGAGAGGAACATCTATTTCAATTAGAGAATCTTGTGACATTGGCGCTCTGCCTGTCAAGGAACATATTTGTAAGCTAATGATGTATGGAGAAGAACTAAAAGTAAAGAAGGAAGAATATGATGAACCAAGGAATAAGTCTCTAGCTTTCAATACTTCTACTTCAAAATTTAAGGACAAAAAACTTCAAATTGAATATGATAGCTCAAGATGTGAGGAAAGTGCACCAGACAGCGATGCTAATATGGCTCAGATACCTAGAAGATTTAAGAAGTTTTATAGGAAGAAGAAGTTTTTCACAAAATCAAACTATACAGGAAAGTATGACCACAAAGTTCATTAGACGAAATATTAGAAAAAAACAAATAAATGTGATGATATAGTCTGCTACAAATGCAAGGGGAAGGGACATGTGAAAGATGACTTCCCAAAGTTATAGTTCAAGAGGAAATATGACTATAAGGACAGAAAATACAAGAAAGCTATGAAAGAAACCTGGAATGCTTCAGAATATAGTTCAAGTGATTCTGATTGCACTCAGGATGAAAACTATCAAAAATCCAATATGTGTTTCATGAAAAACACATCTCAGGTAACATTGGATACTCCTACTTCAAGAAATTATTATTCTGGAGATGATTCTGATTCTAAAAACATGACTAGTAAAGGATTATTTTAATACTGTTACATTCTATAGGATACCTCCAATGATATTAAAGATAAGTATAAAACCTTAAAGAAATAGTATGCCTTGACAAGTACTGTTAAATCTTATATTAGTATAGAAAATGACAAAATTTTCAACTATTAAAGGAAAATACTGAACTCAAGATGTCTAATTAGAAACTAAAAAAGGATCTAGAAAAAATCACTAATGGAAATAACACTCTTATGAAAATTCAAGTCAAACGAGTAGCACCAAAATATATTACTTGTTTAGGCTATCAGCCTGGACAGAGACAGATTACAAAGAATAGATTTATTCCTAAATCTGGATAGTATGCTGCTAGTTCCAGTTTTGGAAACTCTTTTATCTCAACCAACTTTTCACATAGTTATAGCTCAAAAAAATGTATCATTCAAAATATTTTTAATCTATTGATTATATGAATCCCATTATAAAAATCTAGGTACCAAAAGTTTTTCTTGCTGACCTGTGTGGACCCAAGAAAATATAGGTACCAAAATCATATTCTATCTAAAATGGTTTTGTAAGAAACCTACTTAAGAGGTTCTTATAAGAATACATTGTACTTTGACAGTGGATTCTGAAGACATATTACTGGATACTTTTCATGTTTTTAGAGATTAGTCAATGTTGATGGAGGACATGTCACCTTTGGTGATAATTTAAAAGAAAAAACAATTATCTTAGGCCAGATTAGTATAACTGATTCAATTTTAATTTCTAAACATTTATTTGTTGATGGATTAAAATACAACCTATTAATTATTTCTCAGTTGTGTGATGATTGATTCAATATTAAATTTGAAAATTATTCTTGCAATGTTTTTTATTCTAAAAATGATTTGGTATTTGTTGCCTTGAGAAATGAAAATGTATATGCTATAGATTTTAATTCATTAGATAAGCAGAATATTACTTGTTTAACTGCTTTTCATAATGAGTCTTGGATTTCCACAAATGATTTGGACACTTCAATATATATTCACTTAGAAAACTGACTAGGAAGAACATAGTTAGAGACCTACCTAAACTTGAATTCTCAGCTGATAAAGTTTGTAATCCCTATCAAAAGAGAAATCAATATAAGGTTTTTTTAAATCAGAGAAAGAATTTTCCACTTCTCAACCTCTCGAGTAGGTTAACATGAAATTGTTTAGACCTTATAGAATTTCTAGTTTAAATGGTAATCACTATGTTTATGTTATAGTAGGCGAATTTTCTAGATATACTTGGGTATACTTTTTATCTCACAAAAGTGAAAATTACTATTACTTTATTAAATACTCCAAGTCTATAGAAAACCTTTATGGGATTATGATTTAGAACTTGAGAAGTGATCATGGTTGTGAGTTTGAAAATCATGAATTTGAATCCTACTGCTCACATAATGGACATAATCATAATTTCTCTACCCCTAGGACACCTCAACAGAATGGTGTAGTTGAAAGAAGGAACATAACCCTTCATTAAATTGCAAGAACTATGATAAATGAATATGACCTACCTGTTTATTTTTGAGATAAATCTGTTAATAAAGCTTATTATATTAAAAATAGTGTCTTGATTAGACCTGTTCTTGAGAAGAACCCTTATAAAATATTGAATAATAGAAATCCTAAACTTTGTTACTTCAATGTCTTTGTTTGCAATGTCTATATTCTGAACACTAAAGATAATCTAGATAAATTTGCATCCAAGAGTGATGAAGGAATATTTTTTGGATATTCAATTACTAGTAAAGCTTATAGAGTTTTTAATAAGAGAACCAAATGTGTGGAAGAATCTATTCACACAAAATTTGATGATATTGATCCGCATGAACCTAAGTCTTCTCTTGAAAATCATGAATAAGATTTGTCAATTCCAAATCACAATGACAAAAATAGTGACCCAGTTGTCAAGACAACCTGTTCTGGAAATATTCCAGAATCTTCTCCTGGTGAATTCGAACCTAGAGAAGAACCTGAAATTTCAAGTCATACCTTTACTAAATCAACTAGGATTATAAAGAACCATCCTCTAGATGAAATTGATGGTAACCTGGATAGAGGAACATAAAAAAGAGCATATCTAAAAAATTAGGTTGAACATCAAGCCTTTCATTCATAGCTAGAACCTAAAAATATTAATGATGCAATCAATGATGCATTTTGGTTAATGGATATGCAAGAAGAGTTAAATCAATTTGAAAGAAACAAAGTCTGGGAATTAGTAGAAATACCTAAGGAAACATTGACCATAGGTACTAAAGGGGTATTCAAAAATAAATTTGATGAATATAGAAACATCATTGAAAACAAATCCATATTACTTGCACAAGGTTACAATAAAGAAGAAGGAATATACTATGAAGAATCCTTTGCAACAGTAGCTAAATTAGAAGCCATTAGGATCTTACTTGATTATGCATCTCATCTAAATTTCATTTTATATCAGATGGATGTCAAAAGATCATTTCTAAATTGTTTTATAATTGAAGATGCTTTTGTTGAACAACCACCTATATTTACAAATCCCCATTTTCAGAATAATTTTTTTAAACTTTCTAATGATTTTTATGGTTTAAAATAGGCTCCAAGAGCTTGTTTTGATAGACTAACAAATTTAATTATCTCTAAAGGTTTTTATAAAGGAATTACAGATCCCACACTTTTTATTTAATGAATTTCTAAAGATATTTTGATTGTACAAATCTATGTTGATGATATTATCTTTGGATATTCTAAAAATTCATTATGTACTAATTTTTAAAAGATTATGAAAAATTAATTTCAAATTAGTTTAATGGGAGAACTAAAGAATTTTCTTGGTTTTAAAAATTTTCAAATGAAAGATTGTATTATTTTAAATCAAAGAAAATAAACAAAGGATCTTTTAAAACGTTTTGGTTTGGATAATAATAAGGGAAGTGACACACCTATGAGTACCACCTGTAAGTTGGATGATAATGAAACTGGGAAACCAGTTGATCAAACAAATTATAGAGGTATGATTGGAAGCTTACTTTACCATACTTCTAGTCAACCAGATATCATGTTTAGTGTATGCATGTGTGCAAGATTTCAGGATAATCCTAAATAATATAATTTAATTGCTGTTAAAAGGATTTTCAAATATCTTAAACATACTACCAATTTAGGTTTGTTTTATCCAAAAGGACAATCCTTTGACTTAATGAGTTATTAAGATGATGACTTTGTTGGTTGCATGTTAGATAGGAAGAGCACATCAGGAACATGTCATCTTTCGGGAAAGTCCCTGGTATCTTGGTATTGTAAGAAACAGAACTCCATTACATTGTCTACTATTGAAGAAGAATACATTGCTGCTGGAAGTTGTTGTGCATAGATTATTTAGATGAAACAAACTTTGCTGGACTATGGATATCATTTTAGACATGTGTCTATAAACATTGATAACACTAGTGAAATTAACATCTTCAAGAATCCTGTGTCTCACTGTAGCACTAAGCACATTGATGTCAGACATCACTTTTTGAGAGATCATTATCAAAAGGGTGATATTTCTCTAGAATTTATTGACTATGACCATCAATTAGATGATATTTTTACCAAATCCTAAACCTCATAAAGGTATGTTTTCATTAAACAATAGTTATGTATGATAGATTGGTGAAACAGATCAGTGAAACTGATCTGTGAAACTGATCAGTGAAACCGATATGTGAAACCAATCTTTGAAACCAATTAGTGAAACCGAACTTTGCTTCCGTTTGAGCTATATAGTATATGAAACTATTAGTGTTTGTCAAAACAACATTGTTTTAATTAATCGTTATTATTGTTTATTATTGTATCCCAAAATGGTAAAATTTGTGACCTGCGACTATTTAATTTTCTAAAAACTGTTGACCTTCCATCTCCTTCCGAAATCTACATTTTATGAATCCTGAACCTTTTCAAACATTCCAACGTACCAAACCTATAGATCCTCCAAATGGAGAAGAAAAAGTGACAAAAAAATGAATCTGAAGGTTCCTCTCCTATGAAACACGCTCTAGGAGAATCAAGTATCATGACTCAAAGGTCTGTGAACCTGGAGTTGGAAACTCGGGTGGTCACCGAAGAAAAGGAAGTGGGTTCTGAATGTGTGTTATACAGTAATTCTTCACTTTTAAAAGTTTTGGAGATGCATGGATGGAAAGAATTGTTCTATGATAATAACCGAGTTTACTACCTAAAGATAGTGCATGAGTTTTATCTGATCTTAAATATTGTATTGGATGGAGCAGAAGCTGCAAGATTATCTTTATTGATCATAGGGAAGAAGGTAACTTTTTCATTGAAGCAGTGGTTTGAATGTTTGGGGGTTCCACATAATGGTAAATATGAGGATTACACAGGTAACATTCCTCCCACCACTGAATATTTTTCCTACGATCTTGATCTGGAGATGTTGAATGGAATGTCTGAATCCAGAAGAATAATAGCTGCTGAGTTAGATAGAGAAAGTATAATCTTGTTTAAGTATATTCAGCACCAAATATATCCCAAAAAAGTTGATTTTGTTTCTATAAAGTATGAAGATGTTTTCTTGTTTTTTTTTTGCTGAATAGTGAGAAGATCAACTTGTGTAGATAAATTACTATTCATATTGCATAAATGGTGAATCCATCAAAGAAAGATACAACCTTATTCTATTCAAAGAAAATATATGGTGTGCTAAACATTTTGGGCTATTTTGAATATGGATATGTGTGTATCTCATCTAGTATTAGTTTTTTTATTAACATGGACATTTGAAAAAGAATTAAAATCAACTGGAATCCATGGAAGAAGTCATGGGTTGCTAATGAATATAGGTTGTATGACTCCTTTAATATTTGTGAACATTTTGAGAGACCAAAGGGGATGAGAGATCCCGATTTAAAACCGGATGAGGAAGTTATTTATTCTGATGAGGAAGAAGAGACAGATTCCCTTAAGGACACTAAAGAGTCCAACAAGATGGAAATAGGGGAGGTTGAAGCTTACGATGATGTGGATACTAAAAAGGAACCTGAGTCATCTCCTAATGATAGGAGTGACCTTGATAAAGTAAGTTCTAAGAAAAGAAGAATGGAAACTGGACCAGCTAGTCCACCTCTTAAGTTACCTGAGTCAGAACCCCTTCAAGGTGATGAAGAAGAAGCTAACACTGAAGGATAAAATTTTGAGTAGTATGAATGAATTAGCAATGAAAATAGTGATGAATATTTGGTACACAATAATGGACATGGAAATAGTGATGATGGTAATAATGATGATGATTGTGATAATGGTGATGATGGTGATAATGGTGATGATGTTGATGATGATTATGAAGAATGTTCTTGACTAGGGGATGGTCACAATTTAATACAAGCTGATCCAAAACATAGATTAGATGAGTAAGAAACTATTCCTGAAGCTGAAATGACAATGAAGACAGTGATTGATGTAGGTGGGGAAGACTCACATGAAAATTCTGGAAAATCTAATTTTGTAAAGCCTTAGAATACCTCTTGCAATGCTGCATGGGAGGAACACCCAGGTTTTGTTGTTAAAGGTTTGGATTATTCAGAGGAAGAGGAAGAAGAAGTGAATAATTCATGGATAATCCATCCAGTTAAGGCTTGACCAATTGCTGAGAATGTGAAGGTGATAGCAGAAAGACCTGGCCCTTCAGTTTCATGATCTGATTTTGACAGATTTATAGATGTGTTGCTCCACACAATTAGAGAGACAATGAAAGAGGAATTATCTAATGCTCCTGCTCCAGTGAATCTATCATAGAATGCTATGAATTCTTTAACTAAAAGGGTGGTAAGTATTATTAAGTCGTACCTATGAAATACTGGTGAGATGATTGGCAAGCATATTACCTCTCAGAATAAGGCGCTCAAGGATTTGAGTAGTGGATTAGTATCTCTCTCGGGTGAATTAAGATCAACTATCACTGTTATGATGGATGTTTTGAGAAATTTGATAGAACAATAGAAGAAATATGATATGAGAAAATTCAAAGCTGAGATAACTCAGATTGTTGATCAGGATAGCTCCTCCAAATTGACCAAGATCACCGGTCATGATAATAATGCCTTAAAAGATGTTATAAAAAAAATTGGCAGCTTTTGGACAAATTCTGGACTTGGACTCTTTGAAAAAGATGAAAGAAAAAAGTGATCATAATCACAAGATGGTGAAGTTGTATTCGGCTGATGCTATTGAGGCTTAGAAAGAGATCAAAGAAAAAGTTGATCAGTATTTTTCTAAAATTTATACCAAGCATGAGTTGAACCATCAGTTTATAGTCTTGGCTAAAAATGTAAGGCTTTCTCCAGTCACACAAGCCTTTAAGGCTCAAGTCCAATAGTTGAAGGATTTTACTCCCACTCTAGAGAGTTTCATGCAAAATATAGATGTCTTTGAGAAGGCTATGAAATATCGTGGTGAAGTAATTCAGGATTTTATCAATCTGCTAAAACTATATATTCATGTTCAAGAAACAGCAATTGTTCTTCTTACTTCTAAGCCTCTTAGTCCATCCAGTGTTTCTCCTGGACAAATATCAGTCTCTCAAGCTCTATCAAATATTCATCCAGTCATTCAGCAGTCGTCTTCTGGAAGATATTCTACTAAATAGAACGTGACCTTAGCACCCACTATGCTACCAACCCGTGTTGTGCTACCTCCTCTCTCTATCCGGCCAGATCAACCATCCACCAAACCACCTTCTAGACCATCTATTACTCCCTCTTCCAAAGGGAAAGCTCCTATCCACCCCATGAAATAGTTGTGTCTGTTGTTTTTGATAGGGTTCCTTTTCCTTGTATCTTTTTCTTATACCCGTTTCTTGTACCTTTTTCAGATGTTATTTTACTGCAACCTTCTTCTTTTCAATCCTCTTCTTTCTCCTCTTCTTTTTGATAATCCCAGAGGGTGAGACATGTATAAGTATATATCTAAGGGGGAGAACACTGTATATATGAGAAAGGGAAAAATTTATATAAGATCTAAATGAGCATTAAGATATCATGTCATGATATCATTTATATATGCTTTTTACATAGGGGGAGCATACTGAAAATTATATCATCTTTCCTCTTCTTTTATGCCATAGATTTGTGATTATCAAAAAGGGGGATATTGTTGAACTCTATGTGAGATAGTTATTTTAAAAATAACAAATCATTGTTTTTATATATGTCAATTTATTCATTTATTAAATTTGTTCTAAATGTGTTTATATATGTCTAATAATGTCTACATATGATTATCTAGGATTTTTTATGGTCTATTATTGACCTAGAAGTATTCTGGTTTATAAAAACTCTCTGTGGGATTTTTATTTTTTTGACTCACCGTTAGTTATATTTTTGACTCACTGTTAGTTATATTTTTGACTCACCGTTTGTTATTTTCTTGAGTCATCGCTAGTTAAAGGAATGAGACACTAATGGAAATGGTCACACCGATGACAACGGTCACATCAATGAGAACGGTCTCACCGAAGAGAATGGTCGCACCGATGACAACGGTCACACTGATGACAACGGTCGAACCAATGACAATGGTCACACTAATTACAACAGTCACATCAATGACAATGGTCACACCGATGCTGATCACACGACCTAACAATACTAATGTTGATAAAATGATCTACTGAAGCCGATGATAATCAAATGATCTACCGTAATCGATGCTGATCAAATGACCTACAGAAACCGATGTTGATCACATGATCTACCAAAATCGATGCTGATCTAACAGCCTACTGATACTGATGCAGATCAAATTATCTACCGAATCTGATTCTTATCAAATTATCTACCGAAGTCGATTCTGATCACATGAACTACAGATATCGATGAAAATTCAAATGGCCTACTAATCTAATGACTCACCAACAGTCATGAAATCAGTTTGAATTTCTATAAAATCTTATTTAATTCCAATGGTCATATTTTCTTAATTTAATGTACCTACTATTAATTAATTTTGGTTGTTGGATTTCAGGGAACCATACCTAGTTCCTGCCAAAAATCAATTATTGTTTTTCTTAGATATCAAGGAATAAAAAAGAAGATCTATCTACAGGGATAAAAAAATGACGAGACAACACAAAATATAGACACAGATAGAAACACATAATAAGATGAGGGAGTACGTGTGTATGATGCACCACGAAATAAAAAATAAGAACTCGATGAAAACCTGTGAAAACCAGAGAGATTCAATAAGATTATTCACCTAGAACAAACACAAAATCCAAGTTGTTGTTCCTACTGAATATCATATGCACAAGGCTGATTAACTGTAGATGAGAAGAACAACGACACTCTTTTTTGTGTCAACCTCACCAGAACAAACTCAAATAACATCCACAACTTCCAAACGAGTCCAGAGAACATCTCCAATCACCCAGAGTATTCTAAACTCATTATCCATTTATTTTCTATATAGTGAAATTTTGTTTAACGTCTGAGAAGTGTGTGTACATCTGTCTATTAAGACACACACTGACTCCTGGGCTGAACTGGAGGATACTAAATTCTCCATTAAATCCTCGGAATCCTTTTTGATCCCACTGTGAATTGTGGAATAGGTCAAGTGTGACCTGGACAACCTCTATGTTGTTTTTTTGTTTTCCCATGTAGAACTGTGGTAGAGGTATGAGGACCTGAACAGTCTGCATACTGTTTTAAAACCCTCGATCTAGGGTGTGTATCATGGTATACACAAACTGTTTAAGAGGACTAAGTCTCAACTTGATACTGAACCTCTTGTTTTAAACTATTGCGCCTTTTATCATTGTTAAAACTAATTTGAATATTCCGCTTCTAGGTACTTCATATATAAATCCATTTTAGAGTAACTGTGATAGTTGAACTAGCAAATGTTTGTACTCATTGTGAATCAGTAAGTTAGTTTCAAAAGGTAACTTAATATTCTGATTAAGTTAATTGAGAAGTAATCAATCATTGAGAAACTAATTAAACATTTAAAATCTTTATAAATTCATTACAGTTTAACTAGTTTTATGTATTGGTTTATTTTAACACAAATCTGTTAAACAGAAATTTTAATTGGAACTCAATTCAACCCCTTCTTAAGTATCCACTCCGACCAACAAGAAGTGTTATAAAAGGGTTATATTGTGATTAAATGATTCATGTATGGTGGAATTGGGAACTTTTCAATTATTTTTTCTGATAATAAATCTGATGAAGATAAGGAATATGATCCTTATAAAATTTTAATGATGAAGAAGTGAAATAAATGAAGTCACGACCCGTCCTCGGGGCCTGTGTCATGACGACCCTAAGCCCGCCTTCCATAGACCAGGGGCTGGAGACTAGCACTAAAGGCGTAAATCCCGATAAAAAGAGAAGGCATTGCCTTTATAGAGTAAACAGACACCACAGATTACGCAAGCTGAAGTAAAAACATAGTAAACTGAGTACAAAAGTAAGTGATGGAAAGTAAAAGGGCCATAACACAAACCCAACAAAAAGTAAAGTAAAACTGAAAATAAAGTACAACAATAGAAAAGTAAAGCAGCAACTCCGAGCCAACCTCTAGAAATCCCACCTGAAGGGTGGGTACAGAAAGTCTCCTCAGCTCCTCAAGTCCAGCCTTCCACTCCGTGTACATCCGGTCCAGTGATCCACCTCCAGGTACCATCCAGCTCCACGATCCTCCACCTCGATCAGCGATGTCCGTCGTCTGTATCCAACACAACATAGTTCGGGCATAGCCCATGTAGGGGTGAGTATACAATACTTAGTAGGGACCCCGAGACCCCTGAAGGTCTTCTAGAATCCACAAAGGATAATCCACAAAGGAAAGATACAATCATGAAGTATCAACCAACTCTACTTAGGTATATGCCAACACATATACCTAATTCATCAAATCCAGTTCTGCTCTAACTCACAAGCCCAAGTTCAACCAAGACCACATAGGAAAGTACAACCCAATCCACATAGGAAAGCACAACCCAATCCACACAGGATAGCAATTCAATCATATCAAAGATAATGATTGAATGTCAAGACTCTGGTTACATAGGTTTTCTACTCACGAATAGTGGTGGAGATGATAGAAGTATCCTTTGAATCATCTCCCCTGTCGAACCCACATAGGATCCAAGTACAGAAGTCGTCGCTACCGGATCCACGTAGGATCCAAGTACAGTAACCATAGCTTCCGAACTCACGTAGGATCCTAGTATATTCTTCATCGTTGCCGAACCCACGGATGATCCAAGCACAGTCGTCCACGCTCCCGAAACCATGTAGGATCCATGTACAGTTTTCATCATCGACGTAGTCGTAGCCAGCTCTAGGGTTCCTGCACACAGCACGCTCGATTCTGGGAGGGTCGACTGCATGAGCCAAGGGGTCGATACATCAACTGTCACGAAGTCCAGAGTTGATGTATCACAGAGTTCCGTCTCGTCAAAAGGAACTCAACGCGACAGATGGCCCGTCAATCGAGCGCCCGGTCTATGAGTTATTGGCTTTTTTGTCCCAGGGGGCCGGTTGGTTTTTAAGTTCAAACCTACCCGACCGTACTCCATCTGCGTCCAAACCTCGATCGGAGTAATCTAAAAGAACCATCTCACTAAGAGTAATCTAATAAAGTCGATGGCACGTCAATCAGATGTTCGGAGCTCAAGTTATAAGTGTTTCTGCTCCGAGTGCCTGGTTGGTTTCACGATCGAACCACCCCGGCCATACCCAATGTTATTAGAATCCATGAGTGTAATATACCGAAACTATCATCTCGACCCATGGATCCCAACGCAACTGACGGTGCAACGATCAAAGGTCTGTAGCCCAAGATATGGGTGTTCGAACGGATCTATCTGAAAACAGGGGGTTTGGGCCCGGTCTGACCCAGCCCAATACCCCCTGGGTCGGCCCGAACCGGGTCAACCTGACCCAGGTCCGGGTCCGGCCCAGTTGGGCGCGGCCCGTCCTGCTACCGGGCATGGCCTGGCTGCCCGCCGCTAGGCGCGGTCATGCGGCCCAACTCGGGGCCGGCCGGAGGGTGCGAAGGGGGCGCCGCCCCCTTGGAACCGAACGGTGGACCCAGTGGGGTTCACCCTGCTTGCTGGCTGGGTATTTCAACCCCCTGTTTTCCTGGGTAACGGCTGGAAATTATGGTCGGCTGGTTGAACCACGTTGGACCCACGGGGGGTCTCGCCTCCTGGAGTACCGGTGGCCGGCTTGGTCGGCCACCTCCAGCTGAACCGCCACGACCAAAGGTCGATGCTCTTCCTGACTGGCGTGGTGCGATGGCGCCCCACCCCCTCATCCCACCCACCCCTCCATGGCCGGCCCCAGCTGCGGCCCTTGGTGCTCTAGGGGGCGCGAAGGCACCGCGACCTGCTCTTTGTCGCGGCCTCCTTCGGCCTCACCTGCGCGGCGTGATGGCGCCGCACACCATCAGCGCGGACCGCCTCGGTCATGGCCCTTTTTCATTCCCGCATGGTGCAATGGCACCGCACCACCATTGTATCATGATTCAATGATAAAAAACAAGAGAAGGGGAGGAGAATTTGCGATTTTAGTGTGGTCTGACCACCTCCAGTCATGTTGATAACAAGCATCCAAATGAACGAGTATTCTCGACAACAAAATAGAGCACAATTTAAATTAAATAAAATTTAACTTAACCCCTACCTCAAAAAATTTGTCGAACGATATGCATCATAGAAAAAACGGCATCGCAAGGTGACATTCTGTAAACATCGACGGAAAGCATCTAAGGAGGAAGCGGTGTCTCCCTTCCTTTGTCGCGGAGAGAAGATTTTATGTTGTGACATTGTTGGCGAGTTTCCACTTCGGTGCCTCCTCCTTTGTCGTGGAGGAAAAAGAGGACAGAATAAACCGGTTTGCCAATCGATGATCCTTGAAAAAGTGTTGTGGTTCTACGTTGAGGATGGAGTTCTTCAAAAAATAACTCAAGAGATCTCTCCCATTTTCTTAGCACAACAAAATCCAACCAAAATAAAATAAGGTCTCCCCTTATTTTATTCTTTTTCCATGCTTTCCAAAAACTCATATTTTTGAGTTTTTGGAAATCATGGAAAAAGAACAAAATATGGGGAGACCTTATTTTATTTTCGTTGGATTTTGTTGTGCTAAGAAAAGGGGAGAGAGCTATTGAGTTATTTTTTGAAGAACTCCATCCTCAACGAAGAACGACAACACTTCGTCAAGGATCATCGATTCGGCAACCCAGTTTCATATGTCCTCTTCTTCCTCCATGAAAAAAGAGGAGTCACTGATGTGGAAACTCTCCAACAACGTCACTCCATAAAATCTTCTCTCCACGACAAAGGAAGGGAGACCCCGCTTCCTCCTCGGATTCTTTCCATCATCGTTTACAGAACCTAACCTCGCGACGTCATTCCTTCCGCGACCCTCATCGTTCAACAACTTGTTTGAGGTAGGGGTTAAGATCAATTTTATTTAATTAAAATTGTGCTTTGTTTTTTCATTGAGAATACACATTATTTTGGATACTTGTTATCAACATGATGGGGAGGAGGTTGGACTGCATTAACATGACCGATTCTCCTCCCCTTGTCTATCGTCGAAGCTTGAGACAACGACATCGTGGTACCATTGCACTGCGCGGGAATGAAAAAGGGTCGCAGCCGAGGCGGGCCGCGGCGATGGTGTGCGGCGCTGTCATCCCACACCGGTGAGGCAGAAGGAGGTCGCGGCCATGAGTGGGCAGCGACGGAGAGGCGCGGCGCATTCGCGCTGCGACCAGGGCGGGCTGTGGTGGAGAGGCACGGTGTCATCGCACTATGCCAGTCTGGAAGAGCCCCGCCTTTGTCCGCGCCGGTTTAGCAGGAGGCGGCAGGCCTAGCCGGCAGCCGGCGCTCCAGGAGGCAAGACCCCCCGTGGGTCCCGCGTGGCTCAACCGGCCGGCTATAATGGTCGGCCGTTGCCCAGTAAAACCGGGGGGTTGAAACCCCCATCCAGCAAGCAGGGCGGACCCCACTAGTTTTGTCGTTCAGTTCCAAGGGGGAGGCACCCCCTTCGCACCATGTGGCCGGCTCTGAGTCGGGCCGCATGGCTGCGCCCAACGGTGGGCCAGTGTTGGGTCGGAAGAAAGACGAGGGAATGATGGCAAGAGGGGGGGTGAATTGCCTTTTAAAAAATTGATTAACAATTTAAAAATCAAAGTATAAATGCAGCGGAAATAAATAAGGCAAGACACAAGAAATTGTTAACGGAGTTCGGCCAAAACCCGGACTACATCTCCGCTCCCAACTCAACCGTTGAGAGATTCCTACCGCTTGCTCTTCAATGGTTTTAGCAAGAAACCCACTAGGCTTTGAGGTAGCACTAGGACCTATTACAGCTTGCTTTTGATGGTTAAGCAAGAACCCACTTGCTTTCAATGGAATAGCAAGAACCCACTAGCCTTTTTAACGGGTGAAGGCTAGCTCACCGAAACACAAGCCTTTTAAAAGGAAAGGCTTGAAGAAACCTCTTCACACCTTAATGGTGGTGTGATAACCCAAAAGAAAGGGGGAAGAGAAAAGGTGTTGGGGTTTGTAGGCACAAACCCAAAATTAAAGCTCAAAAAGATAAAACAATAAAAACCGTATTGTTGAGAAGCCTTGGGCGCCAAAGGTTGAATGGAGTTGAAGACGTGCACTCCCAAGCTTCTATGGTGGTGCTCCTTGGATTGGAAATGGATTGGAGCAGTTGTGGTTCCCTTGGAGCAATCCGCCGGAGGTTTGCCAAATGAGGAGAATTGTGTTCGTTGGCTTCACAATGCTTAATTATGGTCCGGCAATTGTTCCGGGGCTTCAAGGTCCTTTATTTATAGAGGGGGAACCCTCATATGGCCGTTGGAGGCCTTTGGAGCCGTTGGAAAGGCTTTCGGAGCCGTTGGGAGGCAAGTGGAGCAGCCTGGTCAAAGCTCCAACGGCTAGTTTGACTAGATCCACCGGCTGGCCGGTACAGTCCCACCGGCTGGCCGGTGTGTGCAAAAAGGCATAGGATTCTTGTCCAGGGGCCACCGGCTAACCGGTACATCTCCACCGGCTGGCCGGTGCCTTGGTAGAGAAGAAGAGTCTTGATCCAGGCTCTACCGGTCGACCGGTGGAGGAGCCACCGGCTGGCCGGTGGCAAGACAGTAGCAAATACTATTTGGGCTGGGTGCCACAGGTCGACCGGTGACAGAGCCACCGGTCGACCGGTGGAACCTGGCAGTGGGCAATCCCTCTGCCAGTTCCACCGGCTGGCCGGTGCTATCACACCGGTTGGCCGGTGGACCGAATTTCAGTCCATTTGATGTCCATTCTTGGGCCAACTTCTTGGCAACCTTGTGCCTTTCAATCAAAAACACTTCAAACAATGTTAGATAAACATGAAAGTGATTGTGATCATGAAAATTAAACCACGAGGGGATACGAGAGGTACAACAATCTCCCCCTATTTTTATGATCACAATCACCGAAACAATCAAAGTAAAATACTGAAATTAAAGACATTCTTAAAGGATAATTTGAAAATAAATCAAAGCATGATAGAGAAGACTCTCCCCCAATCAATCAAGTAATTTCTCCCCCTTTGTGATTATCAAAATAGAATGGGGCATAAAACTTGATTGAGGGAAATTTTGAAAAACAAGAGATGGGATTTGAAAATCAATTGAAATTTTGGAAATTGAAAGATTTGAATCAAAAATTGAATAACAGTTTGAATTGAAAGTTTTGAATCAAAAACCAATTGAATTTTGAAATTTGAAACCAAGAGTTGAAATTGAAAGTTTGAATAAAATTTGAAAATGAAAAGCTTAATCAATCCTAACTCCCCCTAAATAAAAACAATAAATCACCGGGGAAAGGAAACTATTTTTGGCCTGGAGAGACTCGCAAGAAGGGATTTTTCAATCCAAACTTGTCTCATAGCGGGTCTTCTCCTATAGAATTCATCGGAAAAGAAAAAAGACTTGGGTTGGCCGTACCGGGCATTTTTGCAATCACACTCATAAATGAGGTGCCCGGGTTTTTTACAATAATTGAAAAATTTAAAACTAGAGCTCCCCCTTACAAAAACAGTGGGTGCATGGGAGGAGGAAGCTTGGTTGGTATATCCTAGCCCTTGGGTGGTTCTAGATATTCGTTGGGAACCTAAGAGTTTGGACAAATTTTGTTCACCTTGGGTGAACTTGGCTAGGGAATCTTTTAAATCTTTGATGGTTGATTCCATAGAATCAACATTTGGAAAATTTTGGATTTTTCGGGAGAGTTCCTCCTTCTCTTTGAGAAGTTGTTCTTTTTCGGAGGAGAGTTTTTTGAAAGATTTTTTCAAAGAAACAAATTTTGACGAAAGTTCATGAAAACCTTTTTCTAATTGATCTCTAGCATGTGAGAGTTCTTCATATGACAAATGATTTAAAGAATTGGAATTTGAAGAGCAAGAGGAGGAAGAGGAGGAAGAGGAGGAAGATACCTCATGTTTTGCCATTAGGCATTTTTTACCTTGGTCGCTCGAGGAGAAGGAGGAGAATGAAGAGGTGGAGCTATCACTCCATGTTGCCTTTGAAGCCTTCTTCTTCACCTTTTTCTTGGCCCTTTTCTTGTGAAGTGGGCATGCGGGCACGGATTTTTCATCGGGTTCTTGCTTTTGAGCGGGTTCTTGCTTTGGAGCCTCGCTAGTACCATCATAGGTTAGTTCTAAAAACTTCTAAATATCATGAGAAGATGTGCAAGAAGAAATACAATCAAAAACATTATGATCTAACCCACAATGTAGAGAATTCATGGCTTTGCCATCAAGCTCGAAATTTGCAATGTCTACGGGGGTCCATTTAGATTCATCGGGAGTAGAAAGTGAATAACCATGCATGACAATTTTAAAAATAGGATAACTAATGCTTTTAAGAAATGTAGTCATGCGGGTTTTCCAAAAAGAATAATCGGCTCCATCAAAGAACGGAGCACGATCCAAAGAAAAACCTTCGGGGGCGTAAGAGGTTGAAGCGGTAGAAGCCATCAAAAAGGATCTTTAATTTGAAACCGGTTAGGGAATTATTCAAATACGTCCTCTGATACCAATTGTTGGGTCGGAAGAAAGACGAGGGAATGATGGCAAGAGGGGGGTGAATTGCCTTTTAAAAAATTGATTAACAATTTAAAAATCAAAGTATAAATGCAGCGGAAATAAATAAGGCAAGACACAAGAAATTGTTAACGGAGTTCGGCCAAAACCCGGCCTACGTCTCCGCTCCCAACTCAACCGTTGAGAGATTCCTACCGCTTGCTTTTCAATGGTTTTAGCAAGAAACCCACTAGGCTTTGAGGTAGCACTAGGACCTATTACAGCTTGCTTTTGATGGTTAAGCAAGAACCCACTTGCTTTCAATGGAATAGCAAGAACCCACTAGCCTTTTTAACGGGTGAAGGCTAGCTCACCGAAACACAAGCCTTTTAAAAGGAAAGGCTTGAAGAAACCTCTTCACACCTTAATGGTGGTGTGATAACCCAAAAGAAAGGGGGAAGAGAAAAGGTGTTGGGGTTTGTAGGCACAAACCCAAAATTAAAGCTCAAAAAGATAAAACAATAAAAACCGTATTGTTGAGAAGCCTTGGGCGCCAAAGGTTGAATGGAGTTGAAGACGTGCACTCCCAAGCTTCTATGGTGGTGCTCCTTGGATTGGAAATGGATTGGAGCAGTTGTGGTTCCCTTGGAGCAATCCGCCGGAGGTTTGCCAAATGAGGAGAATTGTGTTCGTTGGCTTCACAATGCTTAATTATGGTCCGGCAATTGTTCCGGGGCTTCAAGGTCCTTTATTTATAGAGGGGGAACCCTCATATGGCCGTTGGAGGCCTTTGGAGCCGTTGGAAAGGCTTTCGGAGCCGTTGGGAGGCAAGTGGAGCAGCCTGGTCAAAGCTCCAACGGCTAGTTTGACTGGATCCACCGGCTGGCCGGTACAGTCCCACCGGCTGGCCGGTGTGTGCAAAAAGTCATAGGATTCTTGTCCAGGGGCCACCGGCTGACCGGTACATCTCCACCGGCTGGCCGGTGCCTTGGTAGAGAAGAAGAGTCTTGATCCAGGCTCTACCGGTCGACCGGTGGAGGAGCCACCGGCTGGCCGGTGGCAAGACAGTAGCAAATACTATTTGGGCTGGGTGCCACAGGTCGACCGGTGACAGAGCCACCGGTCGACCGGTGGAACCTGGCAGTGGGAAATCCCTCTGCCAGTTCCACCGGCTGGCCGGTGCTATCACACCGGTTGGCCGGTGGACTGAATTTCAGTCCATTTGATGTCCATTCTTGGGCCAACTTCTTGGCAACCTTGTGCCTTTCAATCAAAAACACTTCAAACAATGTTAGATAAACATGAAAGTGATTGTGATCATGAAAATTAAACCACGAGGGGATACGAGAGGTACAACAATCTCCCCCTATTTTTATGATCACAATCACCGAAACAATCAAAGTAAAATACTGAAATTAAAGACATTCTTAAAGGATAATTTGAAAATAAATCAAAGCATGATAGAGAAGACTCTCCCCCAATCAATCAAGGAATTTGGATTCGTCGGGGGTAGACAAAGTGTAACCTTGCATGACTATTTTGTAAAGCATGATTATTTTCAATTTACTCATTTAAAGCATGCCTTCATTTAAGTTTTTACATTGCTTACATAAGTGATTGTGATCATCAAAATAGGGGGAGATTGTTGTACCCCACACTCTTTGATTTTCACGATCACAATCACTTTCATTTTTGTCTAACATTGTGTTTTAAGTGTTGTGGATGATAGGCAATTGATTGCCAAAAGATTGGCCCAAGAAAGGCCAAGGAGTGGACTGAAACTCAGTCCACCGGCCAACCGGTGTTATAGCACCGGCCAGCCGGTGGACCTGGCAGAGGCACTGCCCACTGCCAGGCTCCACCGGTCAGCCGGTGTCTTGACCACCGGCCAGCCGGTGGAACCTGCACTCAAGAGGGAGCCACTGCCTTCCCACCGGCCAGCCGGTGGCCTCAGCACCGGCCAGCCGGTGGCACCCTCTCCAAATAGTGCCAGCTACTGTCTGCCCACCGGCCAGCCGGTGGCTCTGGCACCGGTCAGCCGGTGGAGCCTGGATCAGATTTCTCCTCCTCTGCCAAGGCACCGGCCAGCCGGTGGCCCTGCACCGGCCAGCCGGTGGCCCAGTCAAACTAGCCGTTGGGTTTGACCAGTCAACCATCTTTTGGCCTCCAACGGCTCCGAAGACCTCTCCAACGGCTCCGAAGCCTCCCCAAGGGTTCCATGCCTATAAATAAAGGCCAAGGAAGCCCCGGACACCTACCGGAACATATACGAAGCCAACGGACTTATTTTGGATCAATTGGCCAACCTCCGGCGACTTCCTTCAAAGGAACCTCAAGTGCTCCAACAACTTCCACATCCAAGGAGCTCCACCCAAGAAGCTTGGAAGCGGCCTTCAAACATCTCCAATCAATCAAAGGCGCCCAAGACTTCCTCAATTACGGTTTTTCTTTGTATATTTATTTTGAGCTTTAAATTTGGGTTTGTGCCTACAAACCCCAAACTCTTTTCTCATCTCCCTTTCTTTTGGGTTTCACATCACCATTAAGGTGTGAAGAGGTTTCTTCAAGCCTTTCCTTTTAAAAGGCTTGTGTTTCGGTGAGCTAGCCTTCACCCGTTAAAAAGGCTAGTGGGTTCTTGCTATTCCATCAAAAGCAAGTGGGTTCTTGCTAAACCACAAAAAGCAAGCTGTAATAGGTCCTAGTGCTACCTCAAAGCCTAGTGGGTTTCTTGCTAAAACCATTGAAAAGCAAGCGGTAGGAATCTCTCAACGGTTGAGTTGGGAGCGGAGACGTAGGCCGGGTTTTGGCCGAACTCCGTTATCAATTTTGTGTGTCTTGCCTCTTTATTTCCGCTGCACTTTACTTTGATTTTTTATTTGTTAATCAATTTTTTAAAAGGAAATTCACCCCCCTCTTGCCATCATTCCTCGTTTGTTCCGACCCAACAGCCAGGACATGCCAGCTGGGCCGGGCCGCGCCCAAGTGGGCCGGACCCGGACCCGGGTCAGATCAACCTAGTTTGGGCTGACCTAGGGGGTATTGGGCCGGGTCGGACCAGGCCCAGACCCCCTATTTTCAGACAGATCCGTTCAAACACCCATATCATGGGCTACAGACCTCCGATCGACGCATCGTCTGTTGCATTGGGATCCTTGGATCGAGATGATTGTTTTGGTACATTACTCTCAATGTTTCGGAGAACTTTGGGTACAGCCGTGTTGGTTCGAACATGAAACCAATCGGGCCCTCAGAGCAGAAACACTTATAACATGAGCTCCGGACGTCCAATTGACGTGCCACAGACTTTGTTGGATTCCTCTTAGTGAGACGGTTCTTTTGTCTTACTCATCTCAAGGACTTTATGCAGCTGGAGTATGGTCGGGTTGGTTTTAACTTAAAAACCAATCGGTCCCCTGGGACGAAAAAGCTAATAACTCACAGATCGGGTGTCCGATTAATGCGTCGTCTATCGCGTTGAGTTCCTACTGACGAGACTGAACTTTGTGATACATCAAAATTGTACTTCGTGACAGTTGATGTATTGACCCCTTGGTTCATGGAGTGGACCCTCCCCGAATCGAGCGTGTTGTCTGTGGGAACCCTAGAGCTGGCTGCGACTGCGACAATGATGATGACTATATTTGGATCCTACGTGGGATCGGTAGCGAGGAAGACTGTACTTGGATCCTCTGTGGGTTCGGCAGTGATGAAATCTATACTAGGATTCTATGTGGGTTCGATAGTGATGGTTACTGTACTTGGATCCTACGTGGTTCTGGCAGCGACGACTTCTGTACTTGGATCCTACATGGGTTCGGCAGAGGTGATGATTCGGAGGCTACTTCTATCATCTCCACCCCTCTTTGTGAGTTGTAAACCTATGTGAGCTAAGTCTTGACATTCAATCATTATCTTCGATATGATTGACTTGCTATCCTGTGTGGATTGGGTTGTGCTTTACTGTGTGGATTGGGGTATACTTTCCTGTGTGGACTAGGTTGAACTTGGGCTTGTGAGTTGGAGAAGAACTGGAATTGATGACTTAGGTATATGTATGGGAATATACCTAAGTAGAGTTGGTAGATACTTCATGATTGTATCTTTCCTTTTTGGTTTATCCTTTGTGGATTCTGGGTTACCTTAGGGGGTCTCAGGATCCCTACTGAGTATCGTATACTCACCCCTGCACGGGCTATGCCCGCACTACGTTGTGTTGGATGCAGACGACAGACAGCGCTGATTGAGGTGGAGGCTCGTGGAGATGGACAGTACCTAGAAGTGGATCACTAGACGGGATGTACACGGAGCGGACAGCTGGACCCGGGGAGCTGAGGAGACTATCTGTACCCACCCTTCAGGTGGGATTTATAGAGGACATCTCGAAGTTGCTGCATTACTTTTCTGCTGCTGTAATTTCTTTTCAGTTTTACTTTACTTTCAGTTGGGTTTGTATTGTGGCCCATTTACATTCTAGCACTTACTTTTGTACTCAATTTACTTATTTTTTACTTCATCATGCATACTCTATGGTGTTTGTTTACTCTATAAATGCAATGCATTCTCTTTTTATTGGGAATTGCGCCATTGGTGCGAGTCGCCAGCCCCTGGGCTATGGAAGGCGAGCTTGGGGTAGCATGGGCCCCGTGGACGAGTCATGAAAAATTGGTATCAGAGGAGTCGGTTCTACCGTAGAACTCAAGACTCTGATAATTTCTTCTGTGTGAAGCAATAGTGTTTAGGATATTGAGTGTAGTTATCAGTCCAGGGAGTCCAGTGTTAGGGCGGTGGCTGACGTATCCATACACCAGGAACCTGACATCTGATTTCTGATTCAGTGCATAAAAACATTGATTGCATGTGTGTTTCAAAAGTTTTCTTTGTGATTACTTTGTGTCAGCTCACCCGGTATACTGTATTAACTGTGGCACACCTGTTTGTTTTCAGGATGGCCCCATGATGGCAGCCAGCTAGGGTTACGAGTTTTGTGTGAGACGATAGCCCACCGATTGATGAGGCCTCAGTGCATGGCCCCATTATAGCGGATGCACCGACGGTACCTCAACCCGCCGAGCCACTGATGCCACCAGCCCCAGCAGCTGAGGGTACACGTCACCTGAGTGCACTGCACAAGTTTCAGTGTCAGGGACCGCCCCAGATCTGTGGGGAGATGGACTCTCAAGCAGCAGAGGATTGGATGGAGGCTGTCGTTCGAGTGTTCATGTTGGTAGGGACACCAGCAGACCTCATGGTGATTCTTGCGGCTAGTCTCCTACATGCGGTAGCAGGTAGATGGTGGAGACTAATGGTCCAGGTGCACGACGAGGCATCCCTCCTTTTGTCGGACTTCGAGACCCTTTTTCGCTCGGTGTTCGTTCCAGCCACCCTCCATGCAGTGCGCATCAAGGAGTTACTACAGCTGCGGCAGAGTAGTATGTCAGTGGCCCAGTACTCGGCATGATTTATTCATCTCTTGCGCTACTCTACGGGCATGGTACGAGACCAATTCTTTCGGGCCCGGACCTTCGAGTAGGGACTGAGGCATGAGATCAGGGCATCGATGATCTCCCTAAGCATTCTGATGTAGGAATGAGTTCTAGAGAGAGCCCTTATTGTAGAGATCTTTCTTGTTGGTCCTACACCAGCAGCGAGACCTACCGCAGGGCGGAACATAGCGGAGTCTTCTACATCTGGCAGTCGAAGGATGTCACAGGGGTCCAAGAGGACCAGACCATCAGGTGGAGGACCTCGGGACATTGGTTCAGATGTGTGGGGCAGACACAGTAAGGCCAGTCATACGAGAGGAAGACAGTTCTATGCATGCAGCGAACATTGCCACATGGCTCGGGATTGTCCGACCCGCCATGCAGAGGAGCAGCAGATGGTTGAGGGACCACCCAGGCAGAGGTAGAGCTTTAACTGTGGAAGTCCGCAGGGTGCAAGAGGAAGAGGTAGAGGAGCTGTCCGAGCAGTAGGTGGTGGAGGACGCTTCAGGGATCCACCACCACCACCACCAGGAGGTCCACCCCGACCACAAGGAGCTGGCGAACAGAGGTAGGCTCAGCTTCAGGCAGTGGAGGCCTATGACCACGACGCACCTGAGATTTTTCGAGGTACTATCTATGTCTACTCCACCCTTGATGTAGTTATTATAGACACAATAGTGAGTCATTCATTCATTTCCACTGCCCTTTTTCGGATCTCAAAGATTCTGACAGAGCCGTTGGCTCGATCCTTACAGCTAGAGACTCCTACGGGTGAAGACTCGATGATTACACACAGGTTCCGGAAGTGTGAGCTTACTCTAGGAGGCGAGAGCTTCGGCTGGGATCTTCTTGTAGCAACATCGAGGCCTTACGATGTCATCTTGGGTATGGATTGGTTATCTATGGTCCATGCTCAGATCGATTATTTTCGGCACAAGGTGCGATGTGTTCTCACCGATGGGAGAAGGTTCACCTTCACCGACAAGAAGGGAGCCTTTGCAATGCAGGATGTACTCAAGAAGAGGAGAGGAAAACCGATCACCCATCATATGTCTAGTCTCATCCTAGGAGAAGTTGAAGTGCATAGTCAGAGTTTTCTTGTTGTGGTGGATCAGTATGTGGATGTTTTCCCTGACAACGTTGTTGGACTACCCCCTCACAGAGAGGTAGACATCTATATTGACATGTAACCTGGGACAACCCCGATATCTAATCCAGCATATCATATGGCTCCTGCCGACCTTCGAGAGCTATGGGTATAGCTGGAGGACATGCAGGGCAAGGGATTTATCCAACCCAGTCTTTCACCCTGGGCTTCCCCGATATTGTTCGCCAACAAGGCGGATGGGAGCTTGTGACTATGTGTCGATTACCATCGCCTGAACTAGGTGACCATGAAGAACAAGTATCCACTTCCGAGGATCGAAGACCACTTCGATCAGCTCAAGGGAGCACGATGGTTCTCGAAGATAGACCTCAGGTAAGGCTATCATCAGCTCAGATTTCAAGATGATGTTTTGCAGAAGACGACCTTCAGGTGTCGGTATGGCCACTATGAGTTCTTGTTAATACCTTTCACCATAACCAATGATCCATAAGTGTTAATGAGTCTCATGAACAGGATCCTCCATCCTTACCTCGATCGATTTGTTGTAGTCTTCATCGACGACATATTGATATACTCGACTTCTGAGGAGGAGCACGCCTACCACTTGAGGGTTGTACTGGACACACTTCGAGAGCACCAGCATTATGGTAAGTTCTCTAAATGTCAGTTCTGGATTTGAGAGGTCCACTTCTTGGGACATGTCATCTCCAAGGACTGGTCGTGAGAAATGAAATCTGGAAGTCTAAAATATTACTAAATTAAAAAAGGAATGTTACTTAGAATAATAGGAGTTGTCAAGAAAAATAATTAGAATTTGAATAATTAGAATTTGTATCATCTGATAATGAAATTTATAAGATATTTAAGAACATCTCGGCTCAAGTGAAACATATGGAATCCACATGTGAAGAAGAAATATTATGTGAAGTAATTTATTTGGAAAAATTATTGATATCATAACTCTATAATTTTATATAATTCATTAACTAATTTAAGATAAATGAAAAATTATTAAAAAGGAATTATGATAATTTTTTTCAATGAAATTGAAATTTCCTTAAAAAGGATAATTAATACGTAGAGAAATTAAATAACATCATGTTCATTGTGGCTGATGTGAAATATATTTTGAATTATAAATGTGATAAGGTAAATAAATGGAATATGAATAGGGAAAGACACAATCTAAATGGATTAATTGGGAACAAAATAGAAATTAGTTTAATGGTTATTTTAAAATGAAATGGATGTAAAAAATAAATCTATATGAGCTATTAAAAAATGTTATATAGTAAAATAATTCAATGTTTCTCCTTCTTGAATAAATATATTTGTTTCTTCATTAAGTACACAAGTTTTTTGGATAAAAATAAACCACATTTTGTGGATAATTATAATAAGAAATTATACATATCCAAATAATAATAAACAAAAATATTTCATGAAAACAACTAAGAGACATTAGAGACCAAAGGATATTTTTTTATCCAATGAACCAAAATAATCATTATATAATTTTTGTTAATAAATAATAATAATAGAGGTCTGATTGAAATTTTTAGTGATGTGGAATCATTATAAAATATTATTATAATTACTTTTAAATCTTATCTCACCCATAGATATGGTATGATTCAAATTAGAGAACCCATTAATGGAATGAAAGAAAAATATATAAGGTCAAAATCAAATAATGGGAAACAAAATTATAAGTAATGAAAAGTTCTACACAGAATCGATTTAGATTCATATATGATATAAGATGTAGGTGTGACCATCCAGGATGAAAAGTGGTAAAGTACATAGAAAAATTATATTGAAAAAATCTAATGCAATGATAGGGAAAAAATATAAGAAAATTGAAAATTTGAAAAAATAAATTATTTCATTTTTTTTGTAGGCTAGAAAGCATTCTATAAAGGTATGTTTTGGGTTATTGAAAATGGATGTTCCTTATATATTACAACTGGTTTCAAAATGTTCCGAAACATTGATGAACATAATGTAGTAGTGACAACCTTTATAAATTGGTGTTTCATGAAAATCATTGGTAGAGAAAAAAATTCATAAATGACTAAAAGTTAATTTCAAATATTTTTTAATTTGTTTATAGACATAAATAAAACATTAAATGTATACATTATTTGAGTTATTCTGTATATGGGGTTTTGAAATGGATATTTTTTATTATTTGACACGTTCGGAATGAAAAAATTGATTCCAATGTATGTGGAATATAAAGAAATATAATTCCTATTAGAGATAAGATTAAATAGTTTAACCTATTTGAGATAAATAAAAAAGTGTTATTTATTATAATACATGGTTATCATAGCCTAGAAAATATAGGAAAATATTAATTGAATAAGTTATGATAAATGTACCTCTGCTAAAGATATATATAACCATCATTTGTGAATATTTTACGAAAGGGAAGATGACGGAATGACTTCCAAGGAGTGTATAAATTTAGTCCCTCGGTACACATAAACGTAGAGATAATTATGTATAAGGAATGATGAATAATTAATCAAAAAATGTTTACTTATACAAAAAAATATTTTATTTACGATTCAGCATGATAACTTGTGTTGTGTTTATGAATCATAAATATGATGTTGGGGAAATTATTATGTTATACTAAAATGAATTATAAAATAATCATAGTGGACATATACATTATATAAAAACATTTAATGAACATATTTGTAACCATTTCACGGATTTTCTATTAAATAATTGGATAAAACATCAATGAAGTGATCCCAATATCCACATATAAAATTGTATTATAGTATAAAAAAAGTGTCTGGTTGAGATGGAAAGGAACATGATTGTAGATTATAAAACCTGTTATTTATATTCAAGTGAATCCATTTTTATTGTGTACATGTTCAGAAGATCTATTTACTTTCTCTAGAATTAGGCATTACCCACTTAGAGATATCTTACTAGTTGAAATAAATTGTGAAATATTTTATTTTTCTTGAAATTTATTTACTAATGAAAATAAAAAATTCCAAAAATATGAAAATTTTATTATAAGGTTGATAATGTAATTTTCAGGGGTTACTAGACAAATTGAGGAAGATAATGTTATATAAAAAATTAATTTTTTAAATGGTTGAATAATTTGATTTTAAATTATATTGGGAATAAAATCAATCAAATTGATATTTTGAATAGTGAATCTATGGAAACCATATATAATAAAATAGAATATTTTACAATAACTATTTAAGATCTGGGAATTAATGAGTCTAATCTCAATACAACATGTTCAAATGAATCTGTTAATGAATAAATTTATACTGGATAAATAACATGAATATCTTAGCAATAAAATATGTATGTTGAACAAAGTTGAATGAGTGAAATTTTTAGAGCTCTAGTTCAGATGAGGAGGAAGATAATAATAGAGAACAAAAAACATATCTCTTATTTTAAAAATATTTTAGTGATTTATTTATTTGAGAATAGGACTCGTTAAATTCTTTCAAATATGATTTGGATAAAATTTTGAATATTAACACTTGTATATATTTTATTATACATGTAGGAGAAAATATTTTCAATAATATATTGGTTTTCATTAATAAGCATATTTCATAAGGTTAACCATAAAAAGAATCCAATGATAGTTTTCAATCAGTACTCATAGGTTGATTATATAGACTTTTTAAAGAATTTGTAACATGTTTCAAAGAATGAAACCATACAAATGATTTGGGATATATATTTTTATTGAAAATAATTTTTTTTAGATGGATTTGAAAGTATCATTTGTTAATTTTTATGATGATAACAAATTTTCATTTTAAATACCTAAATTTTCTCATAAATTTTGATGATGGTAGTAATGTTTATAAAAGTAATGAACCGTTATATGGTTTCAAGATGGCCCCTCATGACATTTCATATAAACATGAAATGTTCTTGAAGGCATTGATCTGTTTTAAATAAATAATTTATAGATTATTATTTGTGAAGGATGTAGATTTTTTAACTCAACCCGTGATTATTTATATTGATGTAATAACCATTTCAAGGAGAAACCACCATGAATTTAATGATTTTATATAGAAAATGAATGAATTATTTGAAATTTTAATGCAATGAGTGATAATTTAGTTCTTAGGGTATAGGTTTTATTAAATGCAATTTACATCATCTACTTATGGAAAATGTATTAAAAGGGGATATTGAAAATGTTTGAAATGAATATTTAAAGGGAAATTGTTACACTTATATCTTTTGGATTAAAGATTAAAAAATATGAATATAGTAAATGTGACATCCCAGTTCCAGAAGCCACCTAGAGGTGCCCCGTACCCGGTTAGTCACATGGCCTCAAGCGCTTTTCCCCAAATGCCAGAGGCTGCCGACTAGCAGCGAGGGCCTTGGGTGTGATAGTGGGGAAACTATGCCCTCATTGGCCGAGTACACAGTGGAGGAGAAAACAAATAACAACAATAGCAGAAGTAGTAGAAATCCATACAAGAGTAAACAGCGGAAGACTGATAAATAAACAACTGGAGCTGAAATATATGTAAATGATGCATGATACAAATATGTCTAGTAAAACAGCCAAACAAGTCACAATGCTGAATACAGTACTAAAAAATTACAAAATAAAAATAGATGAACAACTCCGCAGCATCGAAAGCCTCGGCTTGGTCACATGCTCTCTAGATCTAGTGCAATCAATAACCTAGAGAAGAAGGATGATTTCCCTTATCTATACCTGCAACAATATAATCTGTTTGGGCCCAAAAGCATGACCCAAATAGGGTGTGAGACAAAGTCTCAATCGGCAACCACCCAAAGATATATTCCTAACAATCAGTGAATATATGGAAGGTAGAGCAAAGTAAGTGGTAAATAGTAATTCGTAAATAGGATAATACACAGCAGTAACAATCCACAGTTTCTATCATATAATCCACAAACATGAAACAACCACTCAAGCAAGTAGAACAAAAAAAGGGTAACCTCTGGGTAGTTCTCACAATCTACTTCCTAATTTTCAACCTACAAATACTAGCAACCCTCTGGGAGGAACACACTATCTCACCCCTCTGGTTCAGCTAAAGAATAGAGTCTCTGAGGAAGCAGTCACTGTCAATTCCCCCAATAGTATTATATCGTACTAAAGGCTCTCTGGGGAAGCACTCAATGTCAATTCCCCCTGTGACATGTGTTGAGGAACAACAGAATCAATGAGGAAGCATTCAACCTCAATTCCCCCTGTGGTTTCACATCGTAAATTAAAGACACTATGGAGAAGACCTTATGTCCATTATCTACATGGTCCACTACACTAGGTTCTCATAGCCTTGTGTATAACAACATGCATAACGCGCATTTTGGCCCAAGTAAACCTCAATGACTACTTGGATATCATTCTAAGGCACCACATCATTACAGTACAGTAGTTCCACTATCCTACAACTAATCCTGGAAACTAGAAAAATGCCAACCAAGGAAAAAAACGTGGAAAAAATTGAGCACACAGTACAATTTACCCTATACACAAGCAATTACCTCTACTCAAGCAATCAAGAAATGCAGGAAAACAACAAGCAAAAAATAGGAAACACGCAATACCCCGTTCGATGTTATTGGTGGAATATTCCCAAAATATTCCCATAATTACTATAGAAAGGCACAAACCACCTACCTCGATGCTAGGAGATCGATATAGGTGATCCTCGATGATTGATTCCCCTTAGAACGTTGAAGATATGAGGAAAAGTCCAAAATTCTCAACCCACGATAACATGAAAATGAGGAGAAAACATGGAACAAGGCTAAAGCAGAAGAGAAATCTTACCGAGGTGATCCCAACACAATCGATGATGGATGAAATAGAGATTGGACAGAGGATCAGGATCTCGGGGAAGAATCGCGGTCATACGGGAGCTGTCGGCCGAACGAAACCTAGAAGAAGGTCATTCAAAAGATTAGGCGCGACCCATGTTCGTTTAATGAAAAAATACACGGTGTGTACTTCTGGGGTACACGACGTATACTCTATTTTTTCCATAATCCACTTTAAGCGGCCTCCACATCACCCCTACACACTGTGTGTGTGGCCCGGACACGGCCAGCACACGACCTGGCATGGAAAGGGAGTACACGACCTGTACTTCAAAATTTTCCAAAAACCCCATTTTTCTTAAAAACACCAGGAAAAGAACAACATACCTGAAAATGAAGATTCGGGTTATTAGAAACTTCCCCCTTAAAGAAATTCATATCCGAATTTCCCTAACGAGGCGGAGAAGGAGAAACCCCGAACAGCTCTGGTCACTGTGATCTTACACCGACCTCCTTTTCCCAGGTCTCATCCTGTACTCTCCCGTGTTGCCATAACACCAGAACTAGAGGAACAGACCACCCATGGAGAACCTTTATACTGTGATCGACAATATGGATAGGATGCTCCTCAAATGATGCATCCACTTCGAGCTCAACCTCCTCGGGCTGAAAGACATGAGAAGGGTCTGAAAAGTAACGTCGGAGCTAAGAGACGTGGAAGACATCGTGCATGGACCAGTACCTCTGAGGTAACTACAACCAATTGGCAACTGTCCCAAATCTTTCCAATACCTCAAATGACCTGACGTACCATGGTGAAATCTTACCCTATCTCCTATTCCTTTTGTGTCCCAACATCGGTGCGACACACAAGAAAACATAATCCCCAACCTCGAACTCTAGAGGTCATCTCCGCTAATCAGCATAATACTTCTGTTGAGACTGTGTGGTATCCATCCTCTTCTGAATCAAATCTATTTACTCTGAGGTCTCATGAACAAGACGAGGTCCCAATAAAGATGCATCTCCTACCTCCAGCTAACATAAGGGTGATCGGCATGGCCTACCGTATGAAGCCTCGTAAGGTTCAATCTGAATAGTCTCCTGAAAACTGTTGTTGTACGCAAACTCCACCAGAGGGATATGCTTCTCCAAAAAATCGGCAAAGTCTAGAATGCAAGATCAGAGCATATCCTCAAGCCCCTGGATTGTACACTAGGACTGGCCATCTATCTGGGGATGGTATTTTGTACTCATAAGTACCTGCGTACCCAAATCCTTCTGAAGTCCCTGCCAGAATTGAGAAGTAAAGCACACATCCCTGTCTGAAACAATGGAGTGGGGGACTCTATGCAGATGCAAAATTTCTCGGATGTATAGCCACCAAAGATCATCAACACTGAGGGTCTCCTTGATCGGTAAGAAGTGAGAAACCTTCGTAAGCATGTCGACGACAACCCAAACAACATCGTTTCCTCAAGCCGACCTCGGAAATCCGGTCATGAAGTCCATTGCGACATCGTTCCACTTCCACTTCGGAATGGGTAACTGTTGAAAAAGTCCTTATGGTCATTGATGTTCCGCCATCACCTGATGACAAGTAGAACACCTCATGATGAAACTAGAAATATCTCTCTTCATACATGGCCACCAATACTGGTGATTAAGATCCCGATACATCTTGGAGATTCCAGGATGAACTGCCCAAACAGAAGAATGAAAATCCCGCATCAGCTCCTCGTATATGTCTGCTGGCACCCATACGCATCCCTAGAAACACAAGATCTCATCCTCGTCCACTATCCATCCAAGAAGAGGGTCATCTCCTGATAGCCTGTCCCACAGGACTAAGATTTATGAGTCTGATAGTTGCCTCATCTGTACCCGATCATGAAGTGTAGAGGTAACAACTACAGAAGATAGGAATGTCTGCCACTGTCAGTCGTGCACTTCCTGATGCATCTTAGAGAACAGAGACATAAGACGCCACTCACTGCTGGCCACCTGAACTGCCTGAATCTGATTTCTCCTGCTCAGTGCATCTTCCACTACGTTGCCCTTTCCTAGCGTATAGGCAAGCTCGAAATCGAAGGACTGAAGGTACTCCACCCACCTGCGCTGTCTCAGATTTAGATCACGCTGGGTGAATATGTACTTGAGACTCTTGTGGTAGGTTAAAACCACAAAGTGATCTCACAAAAGGGAATGTCTCAAATAGTATAAGGCATGAACAATAGCTGCCAACTCCAGGTCATGCGTCAGGTAGTTCCTCTCTTGTGGCCGCAACTTCCGAGACCCGTACGCAACGAATCCATCTCCCTGCATAAGAAAAACTCCCAGCCCGATACCTAAAGCATCACAATAGACTATATAGATCATTCCTGGCTCTGGAAAGATGAGTATCGGTGCTGACGTAAACCTTCCCATCAGCTCTTGAAAGGATGAATCACCAGAATCGTACCATAAGAACTTCACCCCCTTCTTGGTCAGACCTATCAATGGTGCTTCTAGGCCTGAAAAGTCCTGAATGAAGCGTCTGTAGTATCCTACCAGCCCTAGGAAATTCTGAACATCAAAAACGTTCTTCGACTACTCCCAGGAAACTATATCTCTCACTTTCTCTAGGTCCACGGATACTGTTTCCTCTAAGATGAAATGTCCCAAGAAGTGAATCTAATCCATCCGGAAGTGGAACTTCGAGATTTTATCATTAAGTCGATGCTCTGTAAGTGTACTCAGAATGATCTCAAGGTGGGTAGCATGGTCGTGTCGAGTGTGAGAGTACACCAAGATATCTTCCACGAAGACCACAATGAAGGAATCCAAGTAATGATAGAATACTCGGTTAATCAGTGCCCTAAAAAAAGCTGGCGCATTAGAGAGACCGAACGGCATAACCGTATACTCGTAGAGACCATACCTACTCCTGAATGTTGTAAGAGGTATATCTAATGGTATGAAATGCAACTGATGATAATCATACCTCAAATCAATCTTCGAGAACATGCAGGCTCCTCGAAGCTGATTGAAGAGATCATTAATCCTAGGAAAGTCATATCGGTTCTTGATCGTCAACTGTTTCATCTTCTGATAATCCACACAGAGCCTAAGAGTACAATCTTTCTTCTTCGAAAATATGACAGGTGAACCCCAAGGAGATGTACTAGGTTGGATGAAACCATTTGCCGGTAACTCATCCAACTACTTCTTGAGCTCCTGAAACTCAGGTGTAGCAATCCTATTGGGAGGAATGGACACCAGAGCCGCTCCTGGCATGAGTTCGATAGATAAGTCTACCTCACGCTCTGGAGGCATACCTGAAAATTCCTCTGGAAAGACATCTTTGAAATGATCTACCACTGGAGGAAATTCTAATTGTGAAGTCCCCTATTCATCCAGATAAAGACTAGCAATCTGGGTTGTCACCCCTTCTTAGCCAATGATGCTCGAGTCCTGCTTGACTCGCTCGAACATCTCACTCGCCTCAATGAAGAAAATACTCACCCACTGGTGAGATAAAACTCCAACTGTGATGATAACAGTCGATGAATGCCTGGAAGGAAACCAAGTAGTCCATCCTGAGAATGACATCATACCTTTTCATCTCTAGGGCATAGTGATCCCATAAGAAACGATACCCTGCAACCTCGAGAGGGCACTCTCTACACTGACGTACACTAGATGTCCTCATCCCCAAAGGTATGCCTAGTGTCGACAAGTCGGTATAAGAAAAGATACAGAGCCTCATTCTCTCCACAATAGAAAAGGAGATAAATTTATGCATAGCACCAGTATCGAAAATAGATGAAGATAAAACTGGGGATACTAAAATCATACCTTGAACTATAGAAGGTACGAGATCCTGCTCCTGATAGGTCTACTCAACTGAAAATTTCTGGCCTACTTCGTGGCCCTGTGACCCTTTCTGGCCAATTTATGTTGGTCCTCCCTGCTGACGTTGAATCATTGGTGACTGACTTCCATGTACTCGACCTCCACCTCGGCCCGAACGGCTGGAAGAACCCCAGTTCCCCGACTGGTGAGAAATTGCTGGTGCTTCTCCTAAACGTGGAGACATGTAAGAACCCTCATCACCAGCTATTGGTGAGAAAACCTGGTAGAAACACTGAACGTGACCCATCATGTCGCAAGATCGATACTCCACTAGGTCTCTCTGGCACTACGGCCTCGTGTGCCCTACCCTTCCACACTGGTAGCATAATACCTGGCTACTTGAAGATATATCTCGTCTCCTCGAATCACCGTGCATAGACTCCCTATGGCGCTTCTTGCTATCAGTTAGAGGAACACTAGTTCTGAAAGCAGAACCGCCCTGGCTCGCAGCTCCGGAGTCTCTTAGATAGCGGCCCTCAATCAGTTCCTGGTTGACGATAGAAGTGATGGAAGTCAAATGTAATATATTAACCTATGAGAGGATCTCCCACCTGAGGCCATCTTCAATCTTCCTTGATAAGAACACCCCACTTCCATCCCATATGGGTGTGAAATGCTACAGCTCCATGAAACGAGAGGAATACTCCATTACAGAAAGAGTACCCTACTCTAGACTCAAGAACTCCTGGGCTCGATCAGCCCTCAGGGTCTCCGGGTAGAAGTAATCATAAAACACGTGTTGGAACTCCTCCCAAGCCATAACTGGTTGATGACCTTCCTATGAGATCACGTCCCACCACCTCTTGGATGAGTCTTGTAGAATATAGTTGGTGATCATGACCTGCCTCTTGTGAAGTGTTTCTAGATGCTCAATTATAGTCAGTATGGATTCCAGCCTTGAATCTGCATCTTGCGGTCCTCTGTCCCCCAAGAAAGTAGGAGGATGTTGCTACTGGAAAACCTGCCTCAAGTCTTCCATAGACGTGGCAGGAGGCGGTGATCCCTGAAAGGTCAGAATCATCCTCATAAACCCTTCCCTGAACTGCGCATCAGCACTTACAACTAGTATTCCAGCCGGTTCCAAGGCTAGCCTGACTGGAGGATTAGCAGGAAGTCCCTGATCAGCCATATCTGGCATCTGATCACTATCCTACAACTGACGTACAACCAAAGGACATCTTAGAGGAATATCTCTAAAAGATGAAAAGAATACCATAGATTAGGAAAACAAGGACAGAGAACAACGGAGTACAATATGGAAACAAGGGAATGAAACACTCATGTTTTACAAAACATGACTGCACGGCATGTATAATCTCTACACAGCATGTACTTAACTCTATCCCCCTACCCATGCCTCCTTGCAAGGATAACCCACACAGTCTTCTTAAAATGAGACTACACGGCGTGTTCACTATGGACACGACGTGTAGTGGACATGGTTTAAAGAACCTGTGTCATTTGGTACATGGTAGATCACACGGCTGAGACTACACGGTGTGTTCCGAATAAACACAGCATGTACCTGAAGACTTTTCTGACCCGTTTTGTTGGAGACACAGCCAAGTACACGGTTGACCCCTACACGGAATGTTCCAAACAAACATGGCATGTAGTGGAGGATAGAACACCATCCCGTGTTGTTAGTGACATGGCCGGGTAGTAGGAACAAGGATACACAGAGTGTTCATACAAAACACGACATGTATGACATGAGCTTCCTTGAACTGTGTTGTTAGTGACACGGCCGGGTACACAACATACTACTATACAGCATGTACCCACCGTACATGGTGTTTTCTTGGAGATTTTTTCACAACCCATGTTTCTGCTCACATGGTCAGTGACACAGCTTTAAAAACTACACTGTGTATATATAAAAAGTACATGCCGTGTATTCTCGGTTTTTTTTGGGAAGTAGCTCTGAAACTGCACCAATACCCAGAAAACATAGAAAAATGAGAAAATAGGTTCCAAATTCCGATATGTGAGGGCTCATACTCCCCACGAATCAAATCATGGCATCCAAAATAGTCACATACAAGGAAAATCAGCTCAATGATTCACCGATGTTCGATTCAAGAGGGCCCATAACACCTCAAGAACCAAAATTTGTCTTTCATTTAAGCAGGGTACAAAACAAACAATTTCTCTATCAAGCAGCATAGATTCTATCAAATCATCTATCACAACAGCATGAATAATCTATAAAAAGTCTATCACAACAACATGCAATTGATATTTCACCCTAAATGTCATGGAAAGAATGCATGGCATGTGATTTTTTATCAAGTAACTATATGATGCATGAGATGGTATACCCTCATCTCATCAGGTTGTGACCGAAATAGAACCAAAATATCAACAATAATCACAACACAAGGCATGTAAATCACTCTAGGTGAAATCATATCAACCGTAAAATATCAAAACCAAGAAACTGCAATAAATGAGGTAGTATGTATTTTCCCTGTACATGGGTTAGCTACTCCCGAGCACAGCTTAATTCCAAGTACCAAATCCGTCCTACCTCTAGCTAAAGGATCCAAATAGTAAATCGAGAGAAAAGAACCTCCTATGATACCACTTTTTAATCTCCCAGTTCGGGAAGCCACCAAGAGGCGCCCTGTACCAGGTTGGTCACATGGACTCAAGCGCATTTCCCCAAACGCCAGAGGCAGCCGACTAGCAATGAGGTCCTTGGGTGTGATAGTGGGGAAACTATGCCCTCATTGGAATAGTACACAGTGGAAGAGAAAACAAATAACAACAATAGTGGAAGTAGTAGACATCCATACAAGAATAAACAGCGGAAGATTGATAAATAAACAGCTGGAGTAGAAATATATGAAAATAATGCCTGATACACATATGTCTAGGAAAACAGCCAAACATGTCACAATGCTGAATACAATACTAAACCAAAGTATAAAAGAAAAATATATGAGCAACACCTCTGCATCAAAATCCTTGGCTTGGTTCCATACTCTCCAGCTCCAGTGCAATCAAGAACCTGATGTTGAAGGGCGCTTTCCCTTATCTATACCTGCAACAATATAATCTGTTTGGGCCCAAAACCATGACCCAAACAGGGTGTGAGAAAAATTCTCAATAGGAAACCTCCAATATATCTCTTCCTAATAGTTAGTAAATATATGGAAAGTAAAGTTCAATAAGTGGTAAACAGTAAGCAGTAAATAGGATAATACATAGCAGTAAAAATCCACATTTTCTAGCATATAATCCACAAACATGAAACACCCACTCAAGAAAGTAGAACAAAAAAAGGGTAACCTCTGGGTTGTTCTCACAGACTACCTCCTAAGGTTCAACCTACAAATACTAGCAACCCTCTGGGAGGCACACATAGTCTCACCCCTCTGGTTCAGCTAAAGAATAGACTCTCTTAGGAAGCTCACACCTTCAATTCCCCCTATAGTCTCGTATCGTACTAAAGGCTCTCTGGGAAAGCACTCAACGTCAATTCCCCATGTGGACCACATCAAGGAACAGCAGACTATCTGAGGAAGCACTAAACGTCAATCCCCCCTGTGGTCTCGCATCGTAAATTAAAGACACTCTGGAGAAGCCCTTACGTCCATTCTTCCTATGGTCCACTACACTAGGTTCTCACGGTCCTATGTAAAAAAACATGATTAGCGGGCGTATCTTCCCAAGTAAACCTCAAGAACTACTTGGCTATCATTATAAGGCACAATAGCATAATAGTACAATAGTTCCACTATCATACAACTAGTCATGGCAACTGAAAAAATGCCAAACAAGGAAAACAGCATGGAAAAAGATTCATAGCACAGTACAATTTACCCTATGCACAAGAAATTACCTCTACTCAAGCAATCATGCAAGGTAGGAAAACAACAGGGGAAAAACATGAAACACGCAATACCTCGTTTGGGGGTATTGTTGGAATTTGCACAAAATATTCACTGAATTCCTACAAAAAGGCACAAACCACCTACCTCGATGCTAGGAGATCGATATAAGTGAACCTCAATGATTGACTCCCCTTAGAACATCAAATATTTTAGAAAACGTCCAAAAATCTCAACCCATGATAGCTTTAAAATGAGGAAGAAATGTGGAACAAGGCTAAAGAAGAAGAGAGATCTTACAGAGGAAATCCCAACGCAATCGATGGCAGATGAAATGGAGATCAGACGGAGGCTCAGGAGCTCAGGGAAAAATCACGGCCATACGGGAGCTCTCAGATGAACAAAACCTAGAAGAATGTTATTCTGGAAATTAGGCGCGACCCTAGTGTGTTTAATGAAAAAAATAAAAATACACAGCATGTACTTATGGGTTACACGGTGTGTACTATTTTTTTCCTTACTCCACTTTAAGCGGCTTCCACATGACCCCTACACACCGTGTGTATGTCTCGGACACGGCCAACACATGTCCTGGCATGGCAAGTGAGTACACGGCGTGTACTCAGAAAGTACACGGCATGTACTTCAAAACTTTCCAGAAACACCACTTTTCTAAAAAAACACCAGGAAAAGAAAGACATACTTGAATATGAAGATCCGGGTTCTTACTTTAAAAGTGTTAAACTGTAATACAATGCACTGTTTATGAAATATGTACTTTTTCTAACTATATCTAGGACAATTTTGTTTTATGATTTCAATATCCTTTGTTTTTGGAAATTATAGAGATCAAATGTAACCAAATATGATAGATGATAAATGAATTATTTGTTATATAATTGAAGCATCAAACACTATATTAATTTATAAAATTGGTAATTAGTTTAACATAAAAAGATTCATTGTTTATTATTAGGAAGGAGGTTATGATGATTGGAGAAAAAAATCTTCTAAAAAATTTATTTTTGAAAGATTTTTTGTTGTTGGTATAGAAAAAAATATAACATTGTGTACACCAAAATTTGAATATATTGTTTCCATCCATGATTAAACAAAAATTTGGAGGATTAATGTTTATTTGGAACACATGAATGTAAATGTATAAAATTATTTGAAAATTTCATGTGATAATCATAGTAAACTGAATACTTCAAAAATTACAGTACATCGATATGTTTAAAAACATATTGATACCATGTTTCATGATATTATGGAAATTGGTTCTTCCATATAAGAAAAATTGGAGTATATTCCAAAAAAATATGAAATTGACAATATTTTTACTAAAGATATGATATAGAAATTGTTTGTAGAATTAAGGGAGAATGTTCATGATTAGACTTTACCTCCAACTTAGTAGATGTTTAGAGAAATTAAAAACTATTCCTTGGATTATGTTTTCAAATGGGGAGAGTGGTCAAAATAAATATAGAAAGAAGGACTATTATTTTTCTCACTAGAAAATGTGAGTCCATAAATATTTAATGTATTGGAAGATATGTTATATTTGATGAATTGAGGGGATTATATAAAAATTAATTATATAAAATTTCAATTAATTATGAGATAGAGTCATCTAAAAAATTATACATCAAAGGCTGTGTTGTTATGATGTTTCTCCTGGAATAATATTGTGATTTTTTGGAAGGAAAAAGTGTTTAGTGATGAAAATATTTGATAATATAACCAAACAAATTGAGGATTTTATCATTCCTAACATAAAAATCAATGTGTCGTATTTATATAAAACTCTAAATGGTTTAATGATTTTGATTTTAGAAGAATATGTTTCTGATTCTGGTGTACATTTATAATATAGTATTCTAAAATCATTGGAATTTAATGGATAATGTGACCTAATAAATTATGATGATAACAAAAGGAGAAATTTAATGTTGTGAAAAAGATGATAAATTTTTTTATAAATAGATGAATAAAATATGATAAAGGAATGGACATTTTGAGTCTTACAATATAAGGAAATGGAATTTAATTCATGATATGCATGTATTTTTTGGTTTATTGGTAGAACATCACGTTTGTGGAATATAAAGAATAATTACACCAGGTTTGGATGATAACTACATTCACTATAAGTGGGGTCAAATTTAAATTAAAAAAAATTAATAAATGGAAAAAAATTATGATATAAAAAAAATAAAGATAAAATAAATAACATGAATTTAATTTGAATAACCAAAAGAGATGAAAACAAATGATTATATAATGAGAATAAAAATGAATGGGGAGATGATGAAGATATAATCCAATGGTTAAACGAGGTTATTAAACTGGTGAGTTAAGATCCTTATAAGCCTTAGTGTCTAAATTGATGTTTTAATTGATAAAATGAAGTATATATAATATCCTATTAAAATTTTCAGGTATTTGAAAATCCACTTTTTTTATTGAGCATTAGTTGGATTTTTTTCATCTTTTCTTCATATTTAGTTATATGATTTTCCATATTTTTTAGGTAGTGAATGATTGGAAGATATTTTCCCAAAATTTTGTTCCATATTAGAGAAAATCACTCAAACCCAGGGAGTGGGATATTGTATGGGTGTGGCATTGTTAATTATTCTATACGCCCTCTTAGTAGAAACCACGTGGGAAATTTAAAATAGAAACATGACCAGGGATCAATATATGGTCTAATCATGTGGGATTCCTATGAAACTATATTTAAAATATTTTAATTCATCCTATTTGTTTAAAAAATTCCCAAAAACCTTTTTTGGACTATTGAACGGTCATTATGACCTCATAACAATTTCTCCCTTACCAAGAGTTACCCTGAAAGATTTTTCCCTTATATCCCTTTTGGTAGTGACATAAAGCTATAGGAACTACCTTCGATCATCTTAGAGCTAGTTTCATCATCCTAATATAATCTCCCACAGTCTTTATTCATATATCTATTGATCCATTTATGAAAATATTAATTCATAGATCTAATAGATTCTATTTTTTGATCAAAAAACAATGTTTGATTCCATTTTTCATGATCTTTTATCTTGAAGGAAAAATATGGATTAGGGTTTAGTGTTATGAGATCCATTGATTCGGGTATGTGGTTCTGTTGTGATGTCTAATTTTTATTAACACTTAATTGATTTGATTAATTTCAATTATTTTAATTAAATTAAATTTCTTTCTTTGGATTAAATTGATTTCAAATGTTTTATATAAAAAACCAATTCTGTTAAGTCGGGGGGTTTTAATGAAAAATGATTTTTGGCATTAATTTGATAAACCAAAAATTTCATTTAATTTGGATGTGTTTATGGAAATTTTAAGAATTAAATTTTTTAAATTAAATTTTAGATTTTATGGAAAAAAGTTTTATTAATTTTCATAATTTAATTATGGAATTTATTTTTATGGAAAATTATGAAAATTCCCAATTCCATTGAACTGGTGATTTTGGGATGAAATTGATGTAATTGTAATCAAAATTAAATTGTTGAATTTAATTATGAAACAGATTGAGAAATTTCATGAATTGGTTTCAAATCCTAATTATGATAAAAATAAGAAAATGGTTTTATTGAATCATTAGGGTGTATCATTGTGAAATGGAATATATTTTATTAAAAATGAATTACAATTTTTAAATGGAAAATTTAAAAAATTGAAATTGATAATGAGATTTAATTTTTTTTAAGTAGTATTGAAATAAATTCTTCATCGTCATATTTTTCTAGAGAACATTAAAAACATTTTTAGTTTGTGAGTTATATTGGGAAACACATTACAACATACAATGTTCTAAAATATCATATCAGCATAGCAGATCACATATGAGATAGTGGTGAGTCCCCATTGATTTTGGAACAAAGGTGTGTATGTACATATTTTTTGTTTCAAAATATTGGAACCCAATATCAAGGAACAATTGTTACTCTTTGGTATATTACCATGTTTCTTTTTATTTTAGTATTTAAAATACATATCCCATTATTGTAAATTATATTATGTACCTTGTGAATTTATATATACTCTTTTATATAAGTGTGTTTATTTAATCATTTTTGTTAAAAATTCCATTGTTTAATTAATATTCTATCAATTGTATTATCATTTTTAAAAAAATAGTAATTCCGTCATTTGAAATGAGAAATAAGATTTACTAATGTATTTCTATATTATTAATTGTTAAGAATGATTTGTGTAAATATTCTTTTGATATTCCAAAACTATTTATTTTAATATTATATGTATTTTTTTGGATAATTTGATATTGAAATTATGTTATGTTTATTTTGGATGATATCCTAATGGGAATTTCTCACAACCTATTTATGCCTTCAGTTGTCTGTAGATTATATACTCTCATGTTCAATTAGGGATAAGACATATCTTATTGGTGGTTCTCATTGTTGACCCGTCAACCTAGTGAGTTGTGGCCTTTTGGACTTGGAATTTTTTTTTCAAGTGTTTTCTAGTTTTCAAGTACATGGTTTTACTACATTGATATGTTGTTGATGTCATTATTCTTGTATAGTTCTCCTAGTGGATTAACATTTTTATGAATTTATAACTTTTCACTTTTACTTCTGCATTGTTAGTAAAACAATTCACACATACTTTTTGTATGATGATATATGATAGTCTCTAACACACTGGGATCAGGAATGCCTTTCATTCCATGTTCGGAATGGCTCTATTATTAGGTTACCATGGTACAAATTATATTATTTTATTAAGAGGAATCAATGATTAATGAAATTAATTTTTATTGAATCTGGCATGAATTTGTGATATCTTTTTAGGACATAGAATGTAGTTATGATTTAGGGCATATACAGCTCCCACCATAAAAAAATGAAGTCGCCAAGGGTGGTTAGGGAAAGTCATCTTGAGGATTAGTTCTTATATTATAACTATTCATTGATTTGGATAGATTTATATGAAAAATATTCTTTATTCTATCTTTTGGTGTTTATTTTCCCTGTTTCTATGTTTACTTTCAATATGATGGGACATGATCCACTTCTGATTCTCGTTTATGACCTATCTATGGAACCACAAGTCACATTCTAAATGTATGTTTCCCATTAACTTAAATAATGGTATTGAACCAGTATTTATTCCATCTTACTATATGGAACCAACTAAATTGAAAGAGTTTTTGTCCTAGTTGGACAGCCATTTTGAAAATGAATTTATATGCCCGAGTGTGTCACCTTCAGTAGCTCTAGTTCTCTTAACTGAATGTGTTGATGTTTCACATTGACTAAGTGTTGATCACCAAATTCTTAATTGATTAATGTAAATGAACAGGTATCCATTGGTATATGTTGATGATATTTTTTGATCACTTTAAAGGGAAAAGTGATCTCAAAGATTATCTTTTCTCATGTTACTGTTAGTTGAGGACAAAATAATCTGACACTTTCAAAACCACTTTTTGGAGTATGTACTGTAATTATGAGTCCCATGTAATGTGCTTTGTTTGATCTTATACACCATCAAATATTAATGGAATCAATGAACATTTTTTCCACAAGTATGTGGACAACATTTTGGTAATATTTTTGGATGACATGTTGGTGTAATCTATGCTTGAGGAGTATCATGTACATCATCTGATAATAGTTATAAGTTTTCAGAAAAATCCCTGAATATATACCAAGATTTCAAAGGTTGGCTTCTATATTCTAGAAGTGATAATTGTGGACACGTGGAGTCATAAAAAGGTATTTCTATTTAGAGTAAGATGTTGAAGGCTATTATGAAATGTGAAACACCATATGATGTCTTTGAGATTCAGAGCTTATTGGGTCTAGTTGTGTGTTATCATTGGTTTGTTAGGACTTTTCAATGATCTATTATTCAATGAATACACTAACTCAGATGGTATAAATATTTTCATGGAATTATAAATTATAGAGTACTTTTTTGTGTTGATAATTTTATTGAATTATATGTCAGTTTTGTCTCTTCTAGAGGCTGAATAGGGTTATGTGGTCTTTTGTGATGCATCGGGTTCTAGATTAGGTTGCGATATTATGAATGTTGATCATGTAATTAATTATGGATCATATAATCATAGAAAACACAAAAACAATTTTCCAACCCATATTGTTGAACAATAATTTTTTATGCATGCTATTTAGATTTGATGGCATTAACTTTATGGGGAATGGTTTACCAAGTTTTTCGACTACAACAACATGAGTTATATCTTCTCTAATAATGATTTTAATCTCTTCTAGAGTTGTTGGGTGTAATACCTACAATCATTCAATTTTAGAATTGTCTATTCCTCAAGGAATGTGATGGTTGTTGTAGATTATTTATATGGGAAACTGCCAACCTAGGTAGAGAAATAATCATCGTAAGAGTAGAAGTTGATGGCTCTCTTTGCCCAATTTCATTTTGGAGTTCAGGAGAAAAGGGTCTAGATTTCCTTGTCCAATATTCAGTTGACATTTTATCTTCACAAATTGATTCTTTTGTATAATTATTTTGATGATAAATTAAATTTCATTAGAGACACTCATTACGGTGGGGAGACCATGATGGATTGGTCGTTCTCTATTGAGGTAATTCTATACTTTTGGAACTGTTTTCTGGTACCATCATATGGTACGAAAATATATTATGCGGAATTCCTATAGATCCCAATGGTTTGTGCACCCAGGAACAATTAATATGTTTTAAGACATTTGACTATAGTTCTAGTGTCTATGTTTTAGATGTGGCATTACTAAGCTTTCCACTCATTTCTATATGGGACACCAGGTGAATGTTAAGACCAAGAATCATCTATGATTGCTTCATCAACTTCTCGTACCCACATGAATGTGATAGGAGATCTATAGATGATTTTATAGTTTAGTTTCCACATTCCCATAGAAATAAGAATATTATTTGTTTTGTGATCAATCAAATAACTAAATCAGATAACTTTATAACCATTACTCATACATGCAATATTGATGGTTTGGAATTCTCTTTGAAAAATAGTCTTTAAATTTTTATTGTGTTATATATGATATTATCTATGTAAGTGATCCTCGAATCACACATATCATTTGGATAGGAATTAATGTGGTACTGGGATCTCACATCCATTTGAGTGTGACATTCCATTAGTAGTTGGATGCAAAAATAGAATGATCTATACATATTATAATGTATATGCTCTATGATTGAGTTCTTGACATTGGTGGGGGCTTGAGATGATCATTTTTTGATGGTTGAGTTTAATTATTGAAACATATGACATTATATGATCATGATGGCTCCTTTTGAGGCCTTTCGTGGCCTAACTTGTAAATATTTGTTCTATTGTTTTATGATTTTTTAACACTCCATAGTTTGAACAAATTTGGAACAAGACATGTCATGAAAAACATAGTTTATTCATCTGATAATTTTTATGTGATAGAGTCATTATAATTCTAATTATGATCATTATCCAAGACCATTGGAGCATTCAGTTGGCGACTATATGTTATTGAATGTTTCACTATAGTTTTGTAATCGACAAATTTGGGGGTAATGGAAAATTTATCCTTGTTTTGTCGGACCTTTCGACAATGTTGATATTTATGGGAATGTTTCATAACTTTTGGAATGTTCAATGTATCAGAAATTGATAGATAATAGGTTTATTATATCTCAGCTCTGAATGTATCAATCTGATCCATATCATGTTTTGTGCTATAATTATATTCATGTTTAACTTGATTTATTTATGACCTAATGGATATAATTGATTTTTAATTAGTAAATCAAGTTTCTTAATAGAAGGATGATATATTTTATTCGTGTTCTATGGCAGCACAGTTCTAATAGTCATGAGACATGGGAATGGGAGGCATTGATGAGAGAGAAGTGGACTCATCATTTTGGATTGGAAGCTTCTTTTTTGTCTTTCTAGGGAATGAATGTTTTTTTGGGGAGGATGTAACATCCTATTACAATTTTAATATATTCCAAAAACCTATTTTCTATTATTAATTGGTTGGGTTTTTTGGGTTTCTTTCAGGTTTAATTCTATAGATTTTGGAAAATTCAGGTCTAATGCACAGTTGGCACATGGTTTCCCCAAACCGTGCACCCTAACAAAAAAACTGTACAACCCAATTTAGTATAAATTTGCAAAGTTGGAATAAGTTTATTCAATATGTACACCATATTACTATAAAAAATTGACCCTATTAAATTAGGTTCAAGGTGAGGTCATGTGGTTTTGTTTAATCCTACAAGTGTACCCAGGAAATAATGAGTATGACATTTTAAGTGATCCAAATTTTTAATAAAAAATTCTTAAACTGTCTGTTTAATATACTGATGGGTTGGAATGACATAATATTGGTTTCTACCCACCATTGAGTTCCCATGAAATATTTTTGGCCCCATGAATTCCTCATACATGTGATCTGAATTTAGATGAACAACCTTTAATCTTCTCATGGTTAGATTCTTTATCATAATATAATTCTCCCATAGTCTCTATTCATCTATCTAGGGTTCCATGGATCCTTATATTGATTTTTGGATCTAATACCCTTATTTTTGTATTATAAAAAATGGAATTATTTTAATTTTCATGATCTTCATTCATTGTGGACAAATCCTGATTTGGGATTAGTGTTGCAAGATCTGTTGATTTTTGTAGGAGGTTCCATTATGATACCCAATTTTTAGAAACAACAAGTTTTTATTTATAATTTTAGTTTTTAAAATTAAATTAATGATTTTTATTTTATTTATATGGATTTCTATTTTTTTTTGGGAAAACATAATTCAATTGATTTTTTTAATTAAAAAATGGGTTTATGGTTGGGGATTGGAAAACCCTCAATTCCATTGAGTTGGGTTGTGTTTGTGGAAAGTGTTAGATTTAAATTGATTAATATAAGTTGTGGATTTTATGGAAACATATTTAATTAATTTTTTTAATTAAATAGTGGAATGGTTTTACAAGAAGGTTTTGAAAACACCAATTCTAATTAATTGGTCGTTTTCTATTAAATCGATTAAAGTTTTCCAAAAAATTAATTTATGCATTTAATTGAGAAATTGATTATCAAATTTCTTGAATAAGTCTAAATCCCTTATTTTTAAAAATTGGAATAAAATGGATTGATGGAATACATAGGTTTTGATCTATCTGAATTTGTTTTTTTATTTAAAACCAATTATGGTTTTAAGGGAAAATTTGATAATTTGAAATAGATAATAGAATTTTGTTTTATTTTAAGAATTCATCATATAAATTGTGCATCTTTTTTTACTACATAAAATTTTTCTCTTCGGTTTTTAGTGAGTTATTTTTTGTGGCACTTTATGACTTACAATGCACTAAAAAATTATATTAGGTTATCACATCCCTTAGGAGATGGGGATGAGTCCCCACTTTAGTAGTCCTAGAGGGGAGTATATATATATATATTGGTTTCACTGTTTCGGGACCCTATAGTCTAGATATATCGTACCTATTTGGAATATTTCAATGTTTCTCAATTGTTTGTATTACAAATTTAAATATGAAATTATTGTAAATGATTATACATGACTTGTGAATTTATGTAAGAATTTTTATGTGAAAGTGTTTATTTAAGAAATTTTTTAAATGTTATGTTGCTTTATAAATATTGCATCAATTATTTTGTGATTATTTTGTTTAAATGTAATTCCATTATTTAATATATAAATCATGAATTGCTAAAGTATTTACAACTTTTGAATTGTAAGGGATGACTTGTGTGGGTATTTTTTTTATATTGAAAAACTATTCATTTAAAAATTGATTAAATTACCATGGTTAATTTGATATTAGAATCATATTAGGGAATATTTGGGTGAAATCATAAAAGGATTTGGCTCACAATGTTATTAAATTGTGTAAATATAATTTAAATGGTTCTATGGAAACAATTATTATATTAGATGTAAAGAAAGGGAATATATTGATCTTAAATTCCATTAAAATCTATTGGGAATGATATAATAATAAAATTGTGAGTTTTAAGGGACTTGTAATATTTACCATCAGTTTTAGGGTGATTTATTATGATATAGATCATCTCTATATCAAATTCATACAAAATTATCCACTATAACATCAATGTATATGTTATATATTGACGAGATACAATTGACATTGGTACTCCATGAATCCTTACTACATCCTTCATTTATAATATATAATTTTCGTCTAATGAGGACTCTGCCAAAAATAAAAATTAATGTTTTGAATCTTACTAATGATTAGACCTAAACCAAATATAATTAAATACTTTAGAGATCTAGGTAGAAACCGTCTTGATATCCCATAGTGATATTCAATCATTTATATAGTCTTAATGGAAATGGTTTCATCATCCCCTTATAAATATATCATTCATCATAAAATTCTGGGTGTACCATGCTTAATAAAAAATACAATTGAATCTATATTGTCATATTGTCACCAAATATGTGTTACTAATGATTCTTATAAATAGTTTTTCACCCTTGATAAATAGATGAAGATGATATATATGAATAATATAATATATAATTTTTTATTTATAGTATTGATGTGAAAATATTTAGTTCATTAATATTAATAATCTATCATTTTCAAATTTTAACTTATAAATATTACCAACATTAACATTTAGATTTTGATACTCTATTTTCTCCTCCATTATATTCCCATAGTTGGATGGCTATGCAATCATTTGGAAAATATTTAAATTCTCCCCATACCGTATGATTCAATGGTACATCCATTGAAATTCCATGTGTATTGAGTCTGTTTAAATCCTCATTTGAGGGAAGGTATGAGGATATTTTCTACACTAGGTTTAAGATATATAGTTTCCATCCCATTGTGCTTAGGTATTTAGTGTTCATATTCATGGATTTACTTTAACTATATTCTTTCGGGAATTTTCAACATCATATGTGTGGATATATACATTATTATATTAAGAGTTTTATAAATTCAACACATGTCATTATAAAGTTAATTCATTAATATCATTAATGTTAATATCTCTTCCACAAGCTCCAAAATCATGGGTCTTGTAATTATACTCATGAATCATCAATTCTTTTGAGGCATAGGATACCAACACGTTATATTACATGATAACATAGATATACAAATTATTTTAGAGGTCACAATATATAACACACCCTTCTGCACTCAACATTAATGTGATTACATGCATGTTGACAAACATTCCATTGATCAATTTGAAATTTTCATCACATTCATTTTTCTAGGTGATCATGAATCCCTTCTGATTAAACATTGTTAGTGGATTTATATGAGATTATAATTTTCTCATAAATTATAAACTATATATAGTAAATCAAATAAATCTACATATCCAATTTTATTAGTTTCCCATGCCTAATATTCTATAACCTAATTATTTTTATTACCAAAAATATACAACAACTTTTGATTAATTTACACAAGCCTAATATTTTCTGTATCCCAAAATCATAACTAAAAAACTTTCAAAATAATTTATCCATTATCATGTTCCATATCACAATACTCAAATGATGTTGCTGATATTCCATGATTTTTGAATTAATGATAATTGAAAATATGAACACTATAAAAATTACAAAGGTATCCGATAAATTATGTATTAATTAGATCCTTCAAAATTATTGGGACATTTGTATGTATTAATGGAATCACTATGAATTCACATTGTTAATAACATGTATGATATGATTATTTGGATAAATCCATTCTTTTGAACCTTAATTTATGATATATATATTGAAGGATACTATTTTAGAAGTATTAACCCCATAAAATATTAATGAGTAAATAAAAAATACGGGATAATGTTTACTTGATCATCATCATAATCTTGTAATACTCATGATAGTCAATATAGAGTTTCATTGAACCATATGTCTTTTAAAAATTTTGTATTTCTATACCCCATGGTGAATCACATGTGTGTATAATTACTTTATCTAGTTTCTGTCTTAATTTTTTTATCAATTCATATAAATCAATACAGAAATATTTTGTGGATTCATATATATAGGTAGATCAGTAGTTATGGTTTTTATTTGAAAATATATATCATGATATCAGGGAAGTCTAGGAATAATTTTTGTAATAAATTAACATATTCCCATAGAATAATATCATCATAAATATAATATTTTCCAAAACATTTGACAAAAATAACCCATATTATATAGTGGAGAGACCCACATAAGGGAAGTAACATCCAAAGGGAGTTCATAGTATTACTTACATAGGATGAAGATCATTGGGTGATTTGGGATATGAAATATGATTAAACTATTCTGAGATATTTATTAGATATTTTTAATGAAATTCCATCAATGCACAAAATCGTGTCAAATTATACCAGGGTGAAAATAAAAATCTTCAAGAAATATCATTTAATAATACTAAATTAGAAAATAATTATATACCTTGGATGAAATCATGAAACCATAAGATGACATAACTAATAATTAATATTGATTTCTTTAGGTGGTGAATTTATAATCATATAGAAATTACATTATATGATTGTATTCAATGAAAAAGAATAATATAATAAATATATAGATCGTGAGTGGAAAATAATTATAACTTTTATAACATCATTAATATGATCTAATTCATTGGCATTGATCACAAATTTTGTTCCTTATACTATTATTCAAGGAGGTTGGTTATGTCTATTAATCTCATTATCAAATATTTAGGAATATTATTATTAAAAAAAATTAATTTCCTTGAAATTCATACCATGATGTATGATTGTTTCATTTTGTTGATACCTTATTCCCTCTGTTGAATTTTTCAATAACTTTAAGTCTCTTCGATTATCATGGCCTATATTCACATGAATTCCACAATTGAAACATTTTCTATTATTTTATTGAAATTTCTCATGTCCTTGTTTCCTTATTTTGGGCATATATGTGATTAATATTTCATTCATTCATATAAAATATCAGTTAAGGGTCCTTAAAATAGTAATTTCAAATTTTTATAATCAAATTTTAGTCCATTATTGGAATATTCAAATTCCACTTCATCATTAATTGTACATTGATGAATTTATTCGTATCTATATATTCCTCATTTATTTAATTGAATTTTATTATTTTATTTTAGGCTACTAGATATATTAGCAATCATTATTTCATGGTAAATAATTAACCTGTATGTGTACCTTGTGATTTGAATAATGATTTCATCATATTAACTGTTAAATTTAATCTCTATACAAATTAACTTGATAATTTCTCATTCCATTTTAATTGAAAGTGTTTATGGAATGTTTTTAGTGTGGAATGTTAGTCTAAACTCTTGATATTTTATACATTTTACTCATATTTATAATGAGGGTCTACCATATATATACCTAATATTACAAATGATAAATTTCAAAGACATATTTTTTATTCATTTATAACTAGAGAACAACGAATAATCCTTATATCCTATTGATACCATACTCAGAAATTAGTGGATCTAAAGTCCCACTAAATAAGGATATAAATTGATGTAATAATAACACAATAGTGCTTTCGTCCTTATTTGTTACATTCGTGAAAAAAAAAATTAGTTTATTACTCATAAATAGAAATAAACTTTCTATGATGGTTTACACTCCATATTTAAAAAAATGGTTTTACTATCACAAAAATGTATTCATTTTCAATCAAACCATGTGTTAATTTAGTTCCACTACATTCTATTTATTTACTAATAGAAAAATATATTTTTAGAATTAAAAACCATAATATCATTTAAAAATTAGAGTATATAATTATATTAATATGAAAATAACCCCTAATATGTCTTACATTATAAAATGTTAATTTTATATTTTCGTAATTTCAATTATAAGTTGGTTGATATTAGTTTTTCTATATTATAATTATTAATAAAATATATAATAATTTCTTATCCTTCCTCTAATACTAATAATGATTCACTAGACCCGAACTGATAGATCTGGTGCTAAAATTCAAACATTAATTAATTTTTTTTTAAAAACTGATCATAACATGCCTATATTTTATATCATTTTAGATTAATATTAATTAAATTATGGTAATAAACCCATAATAAAAAAACCCACAGGTTTTGTTTTTTTGGTGTTTAAAAATATAACTATCCAATTACACTTTATTTCTTTTACATATCCCAAAAAAACATTCTCACAATATATAATTCATGAAACATCACTCCTAATACACATCGTCATTACCTATGTTATAGAAACCTTAATGATTTGAGATCTTATGCATAATAATCACAAAAATATCAATCATTCATTTATAGTTTTATTATAATCATTTTTGAAAACAGAAAAATGGTAGAAATTTCTGATAGAAAAACGCATAAAAGAAAAATGTTTTTTTACATGTATAGTGGAATGTAGATATATAAACTCAATGGATAATACATATATCATAAAAAAATAATTATCATATTGGAAATAGTAATTAGGATCCATAGTGGAAATCATAGTCTAATTATATACCAAAACAATGTAGTGTAATAATGAATATAAGAAATCATAACACTAATAACAAAACTATCAATAATCATATCCATAGACAATAATGAGACCAAATATTAAAAAAAATTGATCACAAACAATAGTAAGAAAAATTCAAACCAAAATCAAGTCCCATCACTGACTAGTAAAAAATGTTACATGAAATGTACTCTATGAAAATACATGTAAGCAAAGAGACCAAAAATAATTTCCATGAATAAATTAGTCATCTAATATAATATAAAACATTAACCAATTTTGTGTTTTCTATATCATTCCCACACATCATATAAAGAAAAATAACACATATTTGTTCCATATTAACATGAAAATATTTATAATCCCATCATAACATCCTTACACCATATAAAAAATTGTTTCAATAAAAACTCAAATGAGATATTTTCAAAGGAAATATTTAAAATAAATGTGGATATTATCATTTATTAATATCTATAAATATGAATAAAAAAATATTAAAGGAATTTTATAGAAATGATAATCATTTTTGTAATAGCATGAGAATATTTCATTGAAAAATAATAAGGAATATATATTTCTTTTGATAAATATTAGTTCATAATAAAATAATTATTTAAAAAATAGTATTATAATTTTTATTGAAAAAACATTATGATTTGGAAAGATTTATCTAATATTAAATAAATTATGATTACGTAAGAACACATTAGAAATAAAAAAAAATTAAATATATATTAATTTAAATCCCTTGTATTGGTTTTCAAAGTTAGTAGAAAACGACTATTTAATAAATAGTTAAAGAATAATAACTTCTTAAGATAGTATTTTTCAATGATAAAAATATTAATCAATAATATTAGTATAGATAAGGGAATCTAAAAAACTAATGTAAATGATATGGAAATGGATATAAAATATTCCTTAGCAGAATGAAGAGTAAATTTTGAATCCACATACATACCACTTTTCTATTGAATTATGAACCAAATGAAGGTGAAAGTTAATAATAAATTTGAACCACATAAAAATTTAATTAATTATAAAATATATGATGTTTAAGATTCAATTAATATATAATCCCTCCCAATGTAATTCTAAACAAAATAATCTCAATTTTAATGTGAAATTGTGAAATAAAACCTTCATTTGTTTTCAACTCCTAAAAATGAACATTAACTCAATTTATAACATTAATTTCCATATTACTAACCTATTATATAACATTATTAATATATATTAATTTTTATATTAAATTTTTATACTCAATCATTATAGATATATTGGTACGTTTTTATTCATATTCTTTTGATTATGTTATTAATTTTGATTATATTCATTCAAGAATTACATTGGTGATATTGATCTTAGATATCGATAATACAATGATTCAAAATTTATTATTTTTCCATATGATTTCACAAAATCAATGATTTAAATGAATGAGAAGTTTTAATGTGGGATAATCTTATCTCCACTATTCTAATAATGTTAAATTAGAATGGGTTGGATCTCAGGCCATAATATTATATTATACATGAAATTCAAAATGCATGAGGTGAACAACATCCATGTTTGACCTATAAAAAATGAAAGGAATAAAAAGAGATAGTTAGGAACATAATAAATTATAGTCAGAATTATGAAAATTTAAAAATCATAAGCTTGTGAAATTTTTGTATACCCAGTTGAATAATCCAAAATTTTATATCTTTATTACAAAAAAGGAAACCCTCTTGCATGTCATCTCATGAAGACATGGAAGGGGATGTAGTTTTTGTATATTTTTTATGATGTATATTTGGTACATAATTAAAATATATAAAAAAACATAGATATTAACAAATATAATGAACAATGTGTATGTCAAAACACATTTTCAATTCTTCAGAATAATTTATAGTAGAATAATTAAATAGTAATGTTTTTATTTTAAAATATGAATGAAATTAGAAATTATGAATATTGTGATGTAAGATACAAATATTATATAAAAACCTTGACATAGGTTGTGTGAATACAATTTTTATGAAAAAACAAATAAATATGTAGTGAATATATGCAGAACCAAGGATTTAATATATATATATATATATACATACAAATATTTATATTTTATTATTTTAGAATAATATCCAATACCAATAATAAAAATTTATGATCTAGAACTGTAAAGGATTAGTGTCATTGGATACAATATACATAATCATATTACCTCCTGAAATATCATCAGTATCCCCCTAAATTTTCTTCACAGATACTAAAATTACTTGGAATACACAACATAAAACAATGCATTGTAGCCTAAGAAATGAACCATAAGAAAGGATGAGATCAGATACTCAATAAGTCTAATCATCATAAATATAAATCAATGATCATAATTGAACATAAGATAAGTATAAGGGTATGATAAAACTATCATGAATTATAATAAATAAACCAAATCATTCAAATATCCTTAATTTCATATCATGAATTATGAAAATTTCATAAAAATTCACATAACTCGTAATTGTGTGGAATCATTAATAATAAATCATAATCTAGGCAGTTGAATTATATGCAGGATATATAATTTTTTTCATATAGATAAGAAAAGAAAATCCCGTGTTTATTCATGGTTCACTCCAATAAATATAATTGTAGAAAAAATCTCATAAAGTGAATTCCCAAAACAAAATTTCCAAAATTATGTTAGGAGTAACATCAATAGAGTTAACTCCTCTATCATTTTGAAGTTTATTAACTCCATTATCTGTAATGATATTATCATATTTTTTATCAACAACAAATTCATTATATGATTATATAATTTTAGGCCAACCCAAAACATGATGAAAACAATACTTATGTATTCCACACGATTGTGAAATAATTATCATATTTTTATATCATAACTCGTGGAATGGAAGTATTTTTTATAATAATTCATAAACTATTCCATTATATAATTCTTGTCATGAAATAGATCTCATATGGCTTTCATCATAACATAATTATCACATGGATCAGAAATGATATTCATGGAATCATTCTAAAATTTTCATCATCATAATCCATCTAGAGATATAATTTTTATCATATTAGATGATCATAACCCTAGTGAATAATAATAAGATATAAATTATTTTTTTACAATGATAATAAATACCATTTTAATATTGTTGGATCCTTATTTGAAAACCAATATAAAATATAAATTTATATTGTTAAAATTTAATTTTAATGACCTATGAATATTGAATAAGTAATTCTCATTGAAATTTAAAAAATAAAAGACTTTATATATTATTTATATCAAATAATGAAGATGATAATGGGAGTGGTTATTCATTTAATATACATTAAATAAACATTCCTTTCATATATTGGTAAAAAGTAAAAAAATAATGTCTAAAAAATATTTAGAATGATTCATTTTTAAACCATTATAAATAAAATCATGGAATTGAAAATTTAATTTTTAAAACATTTCAAGTATATTTATTTGGATTTATAATACTATTTTTATGATGGAGGACATGGAATATGATGTTAAACCTTTAAAGGGGAAATATGGTTAAAAAATTTTAAAACATTTTTTTATCATTTAATGTACCAAACAAAGGAAAATATAACTAATAATAATATAATACATAACTATAAGTGAGGATAATAGATGGGGTTAAGTGATTATGATCCATAAAATATTTCACATAATGGAAATTTAGAATTGACGATCCTAAAAAGAAATGATATTGTAATATAAATCACATACCTTATATATTTTCTTATATAAAGTGAATATAATCATCCAATATAGTGAATATAAATTTATTATACATATATTATAGAACATTATTCATTAATCACAAATAAGTTTTCGATTATTTATAATTTCTAATTATCTTTTTATTATCAACCTCATCAGTAAAATGAACATTTATGTGAATAATGGTATGCCTTCGATGAATGTATCAGTTCGATGGTTCTGGTACATTAAAATTAGTGATGGTTTAATAATTATTATTATTATAATATTTTTTATGTTTAATATTTAATAATTACATACACATTTATAACAATTCATATATGTGGTGGTGAAAAATGAATTAAATTACATTGTGGAGATGGTTGTCTGTACATACGAATGAGTCATGGTTTTTTTTGTATTATTCAAAAATAATAATTTAACATAATAATTAAACATTAAAAAATATTACATAATATATTTAATATATTTTTTTAAAATATTTATATATTAAATGGAATTTATTATGGAAATGGAAAATCGAATCACGTCGCTTCGTGGAGGAGGTAATCCACACGTACACATGAGAAACATGATATTTCTCCAATGGTCAGAAAGTAAAAAATGTAGAAAATTTAATTTACATATAAAATAATTATTATTTGAAATATAAAATATATAAAAATTATATAAATCTTAATAACCAACAATTATTTACAAGGAAGAAAAATGAATCATATTGCTACATGAATCTGGTAGTCTAGACATACCCACAAGTGATACTATAATATTACACATGATGAAAATGATGTGTAAAATAATTTATACATCACCAAAATAAAAATTATGTATATATTAAATAAATAATTATTTATTTTATAGTGGATAATATTGGTTTATTTTAAGTAGAAGAAGAAATTAAATTGATAGTACTTGATAATGAGTAAAACTTCTCTGTTGGGAGTCCCCATTTTGATTACACCTTAATCCTTCAATAGGTGATAATATAATCAATCTATAACCTCAAGGATATTTATAAGTATTTATGTAATGGATTAAAGTATCTAATTTTTTTTGTGGTATAAGCATATTGAATTGTGATTAAGAGAAGAAAAGTGGTCTCCTTTTATAAGATAGGTAGATTGAACACGTTGATAATTTCAAAAGATTAAAGTATATTAATGTACTAATCATGACATGTGTCTCTAAAATTATAAATATTCCAATAAAAGAAGGAATACAAAAAATAAAATAATAAATTCAAATTGACTAAATTTTTTTAATCGTTATCTTTATCTCTTATGTTAACCCCTGAGAGTACACATTTTAACCCTAACCATGGACAACAAAAATTTGATGTTGTTACTATTCATTATTAAAAAATTTATATTTAATGAATTACATTATATTAATTATAAGGAATAAAAATATTATATATATTTCACAATATTATTCTTTTATAAGTTTCGGAAAATAATTTTGAAATAATCATATAGAATCAAGAAAGTTCATTTTTATAAAAATACATTTATAATCGTAAAAATAGATTTAGATTTATTCATTGACTAGTAAAAAATAACAGATGAATTATAAATAATTTTATTTTATATATAATGTATAAATTTAATTTAAATAATTAATTGGTATATATTTATCGTATTTATATAGATTGAAACACATTGGTTTCATAAAATTAGTTTTCAAAAAAATATCTCACTTTAACAAAAAGATCTATTATTTTCATTACTATCTAATTCATAAGAAAATTAATATTATAAATTTTGAATAAAAAATGTTTCATATTTTATTTGGTCTAATATAAAACCGACGATTCAATTGCTAGGTAAAACCATTCACAATAAATAATAAAATATTTATAGAATATGAAGTTTCATTTAAACTTGAACTTGTGTGTCAATAAAATTACCAAAGGAATGAAGTTGATTTAAATGGATTTATATCATAAAATCATTGGATGTTATATTCTACGGTCATATTATAATTTCCGCTAAAATTTATGTGACTTTAATAAAAAAAAATAGTGGATTCTTCTTCCTCATCACATCTTTAGATCCCCACATATCATCCTTAAATATATTGTTTCTCCAAAATAAATTTTGACTGGATTAGTGGTATTGTTTCACTTCACATTCTTTATTCGATCTAGAAGATCAACTAGTTATTACTTATATGAGGTATCATGATGAAGTGGTAAACCTCTACATTAGTAAATGGGATGGATCATGTATGCACATTCTTTTGTGATAGACATGGATCACATTGTGTACATGAGAGTGATTAAGAGGAATCCCCATGGGAAATAAACCTTCCCTATATGATCAAAAATACCAACAGTTATGATATTTATAGGGCACACCATAAACAAATTTCCGAACATCACATCCCGGATTAGTTTAAATATTAATAGGAACCCTGTCACCAACTTCTAACTCTAATTCTTCTTGATGGTTGTAAACATAACATTCCTGTCATCTCTAAGATGATCTGATCTACTTTTGAATTATTTTATAATACTCTTCCATATATTCTAGGACCATAGGTACAAATAGATTAATTTATCTAACATCATTACAAAACATAAATTTTATACACTCCAACATACATAGAACATTGTGAAGAATCATTAAAATGCGGTAGTGAATGTAATTATTTTAAAACATTTACACCAATGGAATGTATAAAACCCAACATACATTAAAATATATAGAAGAAGTTTTCTAAATATCATTTTGAGTTTGAATAATCCTCTCAGACAAAAAATATTCTGGCGGATGATATGTGACAATAAATCCAAATCTAATTCTGTATCTTTTTGGAGAGGAATATTGAACATTTGGGTAATAATTAGTTACAAATAAGTTCCAATTTAATGTGGCACTCTATGAAAAATTAATTTTTTTAATGTATATACCAACAAGTTTAGTAAGAAATAAATCTTATATTATACTAATAAATGGCCTGATTTTTTTAAGTAATCCACAGAAACCCAAATAAAATTGTTCCCTTAAGTTGTTTGGGTATAATAATTAATTCTATTTGAATGCTTTCAAATTTACATTCTAGTATCGGTAGGGTTTGTAACATATATGTAACCCCCTATGATTTATGATATAGTTTTCCTTCCAATTAAATTTAATTAATTTTATAGATGAAGTTACATAAAACTAAGAGTTTTAACATATTATGAAATTCAATTATCCAAAAAATAACGTCATAAGCTTGAAATTAAACATAAATATATGAATATGAATAATTTTTTTTAAAAAAAATATGCATAATGTGGTTTTAAATAAATATAATATATTTAATAAATGAACTTAATTTTTATTAAAGATATTATACGCATCGAGAATTGTTTTCTAAAAAATGATTTCATGTATATCTATAAACAAACAAAGAAATTAATATTTTCTACTTTTAATTTTTTCTTAAAAATGACCATTATTTTTGGAATAAAAATGTTTATATTATCTAATGGTGAATATTTTGTGTTTTTTTGGAAATGTTTAATCTTTTAATGAATAATAAAAAAAATTGTTTTAATTAAAAACTGACTATTCATTTATTTAAAATATAAGTAAAAATTTATTTGTATATGATATTAAAAGTTACATTAGTTCAATTATATCATAATTAATCCAATTTTTTAAATTATAATAAATTTTATATTCAATTATGAATTTTTTTTAAAAATAATTTTTTTTATATCTTTAGGATTACTTATAAATCCAGATCATCCCATAATTTGATTTAAATTTTTACAAATGTATTACATATTTACATTACTTATAATTAATATTAAATAATAATGTAATCTTAATTATCTGTCATAATGAATACTGAACAAGATAAAATTTAATTATCAGTGTTGAGGTTCAAAGGAGATTATTATAGGGTTAAAATAAAAATATAAGGGGTAAAATGACCTAAAATCTTGTCCAAATACTATTTATGGATATATTTAGAATATATATTTTTATAAGTTGTATAATGATCCATTTTTTAGTATTTATAATTGTTTAAAATGTTGTTATAGAATTATCTTTTAAAAAATTATATGTGTCTCCTCTCCCCCCCGATAAAAGGGAACCACTTCTCCTCTCTTATTTACACTTCCCAATCCTTTTTTAAGGCATAAAAATTACCTAATAAATTTTTTATATTAATATCCACATCCTAGAGGAATAATTTTTATTAGTAATTGATACTCATATTTTGTGTATTGCAATCCTAAAGAGGCATTCTGATGAAGATGCATCATTCTTAACCGACCCTTTTTATTATATTTCATCTTCCACAAACTCAAAATTTCTACCCACTATTATAATATTATAACATAATTACATCCTATATAATTATATTTTATTATGTTAATTTCATAACCTATATACATTTAAATTTCCCTTAAATGGGAATCAAAACTATTGATCCTGTGTACAAAGGAATACATTCTAGAAAATAGATGTGATTCACTTTCCATCACGTTCTTTCATATCTTGAGATAATGATGGATTTAATGTTATTATATGATATTTATGAATTTTTTTTCTTTTTTAGTTATAATATCATATTTCCTTTTTTACCATGTAATCAATTAAAATATGATATGATCACTTATGCGTACTTCTGGACTTCCACCTCTATAAAGAGGTGTTACACATTTTATAATTTTATTTTTAAAAGGATAGTAACAAGGAATAATTTAATGAATATATATAATATATATTATGAATTATTATTCATAAAATTTTACTTAAAATTTAACTATTTTTCACTCAATCCATGAAAAAATGGAAACAAATTTATAAATTTGAATTCCCTACTCTCTCCATGAATTGTGTAAATTAATTTCTACTTCTAACAACAATAGTATACTGAAATGAAATATATAAGGAATATCTATGATATTTATATCATGTTTTTAATTATATATATTTTGGAAAAATGATCAATATAAATGTCCTAATAAATCCAAACCAAACAATATTTGAATATTTAAGAAGGTATTACCTAAAAAATGATTTTAATAATGAATTGTTAATAAAATGTTAATTAAACATCATAAATAAATCATGTATCCTATTATATATATTATTATGGTTATATAATATAATTATAATAAAAATATTTTTATTATACAATATTTTAAAATGCGTATGAAGAATTCCGAGGCTTAATGTAATGGAGTTTCGTCTCACTTTTGTTTTTGTCAGAGACATATGATACTAACCCCATGTTTCCCTTATGTAATGCATATGAAAACATTGAATGTATATTTTTATAATTATAGTTAATATTATGGGATATAAATATCCATATTTGGTTAATTCATTCATGGTCTTAATAATAAAAATATAAGAATAGGGAAATGGAATTTTGTTAAATCCTAATACATATCATGGGTGTTTAGGATTATGTTTCTAATGATGGAATTATATGATCTATCTACAATATACTCATAAAATTTTCTTCTCTTATTTTATATATTTATATTTAATTTTACCCTTTTGTTTTCATCTCTTTATTTATTCTATTGTTCAATATAATGTTTTTAAATTAAAAGAAAATAATTCATCCCTTGAGGGGAAATCCATTTTTATTAAAAATCCATGTTTTCTAAAAATGTTTTCAAAAATATTTTAACAAATTTTCTATTGTAATTTTTACCCATGATTTTGTTTTTAGAATTTTTTTTTAAAAAATAAATCTTCTAGTAATATTCAAATAAATTAGCATCTTATTTTATTAAAAAAGTATTAACGGAGTCATCATATTAACATGTACATCATGAAAAATATTTTACACAATCATAACCTCTCAATTGATATAAATATTAATTTATATGTTTTTAAAATTACATTCAATTAAATCATTCTCATTAATGTTCTATAAATTTCAATATTTAAAAAATGTTTTTTCAAAATGGATGATTTATTTTTCTCATGAAATATTCCATGTGATATTCCAAAATCATAGTCTATCTAAGTTGAAATCTTGGGATGTTACACAAGATTTAAGGGGTATTTTTTCTAATGATACCATCTTTTTTCATTCTATAGATTATTTATGATTACAATAATATGAGTTTATAAAACCGGTTTTATTCCATGGTTTATTCTATGAAAAATTGATGAAATGATTGGGAAATCTATTTCTATTACACATGATAAATGTTGATGAAATGTTTAGTAATCATATTTTTTCCTGTGATATTTTTTTTGAAGAATTTATGATCTTGTGGAAACATAATATATGATCTCAATTACATGTTATTTGGTACATATATCTCCGTCCATTAAATTGATCAATGTTATATATTTAATGAGATAAAAATATTTGGAATGGGGAGTGAACATAGTTTGAAATGATAATTTTTCCTCAATGATAGTCATGGTAGTGAACTATGATTCTTAAAATTTCTTGGGTAGTGAACTCATTAAACTATTAATGTTTCTGAAATTATCCATTATTAATAATGAAATTATTTTTAATTCTTAAATGAACATCATAAATATATGTCTTATACAAATGATATGTTCTCATGTATTATTTTATTTTATTCAAGTACAATTCATGTTTTATAAACATCCATGAGTTTTGAATGGACTCAATTTTATGATCTATTACATGTATGTAATGGTTTTAAAATTTTATTCTCAAGTCATCATATCATTATTGTCTTGTTTTGTTGATTTCTCCCTTGAATACAATTACTGAGCTACTAACCTAACCCATTACTATGATTCCTTTGAATTTTTATTGTGGAGATGTATTATGTATGATTTTTCAATGAAGAGAGATAGCTCAGTACAACATAGTGGGATATTATATAGTTCACAAGTGAAATGTTTTCTATTGTATCAATGTTTCCAATGGAACTAGACTGATAAGAGTAGTGTATTTATCATTATTTTATGAAATTAATATACATCTTATAATATCAAATAGTTGAATATAAAAATTATTGGTTTTCATAATACCTTTAAATGTAGGTCTCTCTACTTTAACTTGTTCACCTGATGATCACTGATAAAGTTACCATGAAATATCTCTCCTCATGTTGTTCTACCACAACTAATCCTTCACATATCTATATAAAGTCCTTATTATTTGATGTATAGTGAATGATTATTTTTGAGAATCATTAAATATATGTTTCTTCTATTTTGGTATTTATGGGACACATGCATAGTTTTTAACACTATCATGCCATCTTAGTCATGGTTGGATATAGAAATTTTTCTCACCTACTTCTATTTCCCAAATCCACATTTTTATCTACATTAATCCTCACATAGTTGGATAGTAAAAAAATTATTTATGAAAGATATGATATATCCACATTAATTATTATTTAATGTTCCATATTTTTTAAATTCATAAATATTGGATATATTTATTACTCATTTGTTCTCTACTATCGTTATCATTCCATCACAGACCAACATCCACTTTGTTCTTCATCGATAGAAAACCATAGATCTCGTTAACCATGGTTGGTTTATGATATCTATAAAAAACTGATATCATTTAAGGTTCCACTAGTATAACCTCACTTAATATTATATAAACCCATAATGATAATTTATCTTCCTAGAATTCATAATAGGTATATTTAGCTTAAAAATGATCTATCCTCATGGTAATTCGAAAAATTCCTAATCTTTCATCATGATCTTCATTTTTCATTGAGTACAAATGAATATAATCTCTAAATATTTTAAAACAATAATCATGTTAATCTATAATTACTATATCCATTACATCCATTATGATAATAAAAGCCTTTATTTGTAAAAATGCAATCACTATCAATTCATAATGACAATTCGTTGTACATGTGGTATCATTAAGTATATTGTTGTTCATGAATCTCAATTGATGATATCAAGATTAAATATCATTCCTGGGAAAGATATTTACCTCAATTTAAATTACTAAATAGGTCATTAATATGGGGGAGAGGATAATTGTTCATAATATATATTATATTATGTTATTAATAATAAATAAATTTTTGTATTGACCTATATTTCTTCTAAAAAATAGGATAACCCCTTAGTGAAAAACTATGTATTGTTAATTCCTTATCATGATTCTCCAGTTGTTTATTATTAAATTCTTGAAACACTTTAAGGGCCATTATATTTGGAGTCCTCAAAATAGGTGGGATACTAGGTATGTGTTCTATTGAAAACTCATGGTTACAATTCGGGAGAATACATGAAATTTCATCCAGAAATACAAAAATATAATTATTAACAATTAGAATATTATTAAATATGGGTCCCCCCCCCACAATTTTAGAAAAATATCTATCAATAATATGCTTATGATTGATAAATTTTATGAAACCCTGATTGGAAGACTATAATCATAAATTGAATAAATTTTGACCATAGGTTAGTTCATAATATCATACATAACATCCATTTATAATAAATTGTTGTGAGATTTATTTATAGAAATTGAAATAAAATTACTATGACACAAAATTAATATAATTGTAGAATAATTTTTTTTATATAAGCACATTCCAAAATATATATATCATAGAGGTTCTCTAGAACTGATATGTATTCATCATACCATTATGATGTTTTACTTCTAACATATCATCAAATAAATGTGGATATGAATGGAAATCTAATGATACATTTCATGATATAATGTAATTAATAAAAAAATCTCAAATTAGATACTTCAATATTTTATAGGTCCTATCACCACATGCTATCTTCACCCCCTCTCTAAAAAAAAATTTGTGTGTATCACTCAGTATCGTGAGAAATCAAATATTCATAAAAATAATTCATAAAATGTTTAATAATTGACACCTTATTATTGATATATTACCTACTATGTTTAACCTGGGTCAATAATGTGAATTATCTATTCAAATACTTCATAATTGTTCTAAACTAAAATGTGAACTAGACAATGAATATCCCCTAGGAGTGTCTATACTGGTGTGTAGTATTATTCTCACACATCATGAATTATTTATCATCAAGATAAGTACTTATATTCCCTTTTAGTGTTGTTACACATATGTTAATATATGCCATAACCACATCCACGTTCCATTATTGTGATAAGGATGTATTTTGTATGAAAATACACAATATATAATTTTTCATAACATTAATTTATTGTCATATACATGTAAATATCCCTAGTATTTTAAAAAAGTTATATTTTCTAAATCAACAAAATTTAACTATAACAAACTCATATACAAATGAAAGTGATGTAATATTTCTGTAAATTTGTATATTAATATATTTTAATGAATATTAAATACATATAATAACATTAAATATGAAAGAACCATAAATATTCAATGTCACTGAAGAGTATATATATAATCATCCTATTTTAGGAATGATCTCCAATATCTCCTATAATGCTTTTCTCACATAGTACACACCATATACAAACCATACATATATATTTTCATCATAACCGGTGAAATGTAAAGATAATAAAGGGTTATATCAGATACTACATAAGAGTAAACATAAGAGATACAATTCAGAAATCATTTGTGATTACAATATTTTATTAATTTCATGCTAAATGATCACTAATTATAAAAATCCTACCAAATTAGTCAAATATCCATAATTTTTAAGCATGACCTAATAATCTGTTACAAAATATGAAATAATTTTTATGTATGTAGAATCATCAATAAAAATTATAAACCATGAAATAGTATCATATGAATATGATATAAGTTTGTGCTACACAAATAATCAAAGGAAATAAAATCCATAGAAAATATACACTCTCAAGACTATAATTTTAGACAACGATCCATAATGGTAACTAATTCACTATCATTTCAAACATTCTCATAAGAGAATATTATATATAGTTATCTCTATCAATCATAATGAGTTTATTAACTCTATTGTCTCTTAGGATATTACAAACTCATTCATCATTACACAAGACTTTGTAGGGATATATATTTACTGTCTTATCCACCATATAACAAATACTATAAGTATTCATCCCACACAATCATAAAAATAATCACCATATTTTCTTATTATAACCTATAGAAATTAAATATTAATTATGAACATTTCATCATTACATCATAGTTTATCCTGTGGAAAATATTAGTTTTCAAAAATGATTAATCATAACTTATTTAAATAGTTATAAATAAATGGGTTTCATGGATACATACATAAATCAACATCATTATAATCCATATATTGAAATAATGTTTATGTAATCATGAGATCATATATCTAGTGAACTATAATAACCCATAAAACACATTTACCTAAATGAATAATATATTTTAAATTTTTTTAAAACAAAATCTATAAATACATGAGAATGTATTACACTCATTTATAAGACTTTTAATACTAATATCAATAATATTGAGAAAATAATTTTCATTGAAAACATAAAAAGACCAATGAGTTTTAATTATCTAATAAAACAACATTCATTATGGTAGGAAAATCCATACATTCATTATATGTTTATATAAAATATTCCTTTCAATCTATTGTAAAATGTCGACAATTTTTTCTGAATAAATTTTCAAAAAAAAATTTAATGTAACATCAATATACATTAATTGGTGAAAATGAACATTTAAAAAAATCTCATTTCTATGTAATTAATTCAATACAATAAATTTTAATGGCATAGATATAGATGAAAAAGTTATCTTACTAAAGAGAAAATAAGGTTAACATTTCATTAAATAAATTACAATGAAAATTTTATTTATCAAAGAGAGAAAAATGATAATCATAAATAAATATTTCATAAATAACCATAGGTGATTAATGTTTATATGGTTTAAAATATAATATCTATATAATATTTCCCCTTTGGTAAATTTATTATTGATAATCCCAAAATGAAATAAGATTATAACATAAATCCTTCACCTCATGTATTGTTTTTTTCATACTCATTTAAATATATAATATAATAAATTTTAACTTATTATAAATATTTTATTGAACTATGTTAAAACATAACAACTACAAATCATTCTTTTATATTTTATAATTTTCCCTTCGTTAAAAATATCTTTGTTAAAATAAACATTCAGGTGAAATGTAATATGGATTCCAGGAATGTTTTTATTAGATGAATTAAATAATTTAGCATTATTATTTTTTATTACACATATATAACCATAATAATATATATATTTATTATTTATTAATTACATATACTTTTATGACCACTCATAAATATTTTGGTGAAATATGAATTATGCTTCATATAGATGGAATTTTGTGCATATCCATAAGTGATGTTCCCATTTTTATTTTGTTGGATCAAAGGAATGGTAAATAGTAATTAAAAATTATAGAATAGTTATTTTATCATACATGTCATATATATTCATTATATATATTTTTATAACTATCCATGATAAGTGGAAATGGAAAACCAATCGCATCGCCTCATAGAGGTGGTAGTCTACACATATGCGTATGTGAAGTTATCATTTTCCACTGGGTTGAAAGTTAAGAGGTTATATAAGATAATTTAATTATATATTAATATTTATATAATTAATTAAATATATCAACGTTATATCTATCACCAAAACAAACCATGAATTTTTGTGATTTAAAAGTTATCATATCACTAATTAGAGCCGATAGTCCACATGTATGCACGAGCGATACTTTCATTTCCGATAAGATGGAAAATAGGATTAAAATGGTTGATAAATAGAAATAATGAATATTAATTATATTTAATATATAGGATTAATTATTTTGAAATTATTACATTTATTTTTTGGAGGTATTATATGAAATAAAATTTAAATTATATGGTTAATAATTATATTTACTTGCATAGAAACCTAATTTTGATTACACATTATTCATTGGTATGGTGGTATTTTGATCAAACTAGGAAATAAATGATTGTGGACATATTTTAGTATTTAAATAGGTAATGGATTGGCCATTATATTATTCCCATGAATTATGATGAAGGAAGAGTTTTTGTATATTTTTAAGGGTAGGATAGGATATACATGGAATTTTTCAAATGATTTAAATATATTAACATATTACTCATGTAATGTGGAACCATCATTGAAAATAACCCAACATATGAAGTACACAGTCGAAATATAAACATATAATTAAATTTATTCAAGTTTCGTTGTGGTATTTTATTCATTATTTTGAATTCTAATTCATACCAGTCCTTTTGTAACCCAAAATGGTGTGGCAGTCATTTATTGTTTTTACAATTCATTATAAGTAAAAATTATATTAAACATTTAATTTTTTTAGTAATGATGACTATATATATTATATACAAATTAAAAGTTGGAATTTATATTATTTATTGTAATTCATTTTAAAATAATCATTGAAAACACACTAAAATCAACTTTTTTGATAAATGTATTTTTTTCCAAAAAACGTGATTTTTTCTAATTCCACATCTAGTAATATCTATTAGATTAATGGAAAAAACATTACTGAGTTTAAAATATATATTAATTTCATTAAAAATAATTAATAAAGATATATTAACACAATTTAGTAATATATTTAATAGTATTTTTATAAGAATACTTTTCCCGAAAAACATCATTATTTACCATAAAAAGCTTTAATTTTTTTATATACCAATAATAAATATTTTATTCATTTTAGAAAAATAAAAAAAATAATTTTTCATGATTTATATAGTCCTATACATACTCTCAAATAAAATTTCATGGTGATAACTATCACATTAAATAATAATATATTATCAGTATATCATAGTTCATCAAACTCGATGTTACATGTAAAACTTGGTTTCAAAAAATCAAATTAATTTAAAGATATATAAATATATAATATTAGGGTGATAGAAATTATAATATATTTTAATTAATATATAAAAATTAAATAATTTAAAAATAAATAACATTTATGGGTCAATATTGGCTGAATATTGTGAGAAATAAATTATATTTTTTTCCACAAAAGAAGAAGAACATAAAGAATGAAATTGAATTCTTTAAAAATGCATATAATATTAAAAAAATATATTGATTATAAAATAAATTATAATTTTTTTAAAATATATTATTTTGATTAAGGAATAATTTTATATTTCTACTATTTTAGGGGACATATCATATTTTTCATTAGTGATACATTGACAAATGTTGTTTACCTTCAACTGCATACTTCTAATAAGTCATGTTTAATTAAATAATTATTATTATCATTAATAACAACTTAAAAACTAAAATATATTGTCTTTTGAATCAAAAAAGTAAACAACAATAAAAAATGTTGGGTGAATAACATGGTATTCACCCACTATTGAATCTACGTTCATCCTTGATCTTGATGGAGTCTGTTCAGGGATGATCACTGAATTAGAAAAGGTATTCTTTTTACATCCTTGGGATAACATTATCAAATGTTTAAGTGGTCATTAATATTGGAAAACCAAATATTGATGTGTTTATATAACCTTTACTAAGTAAAAATAAATAACACATTGAGAATTATTGTGCATCCAAAATATTCCATGAAAATAAAGATCATATTGTCTTAAAAGGACCTCAATCCACACACCCACCCTAGATCTCACAATAGATAAGATAATATCTCTTGTATAGCCCAAACATGATGCTTATCAATTATAATTAATAATATAGGAGACATTTTTTTCCTATTTTTCATTTATTAAAAAATTCAATGAATAGATTCGTAACTTTAATAAACATACTATTTGTTCATAACACTATAAAACTATTCAAGAGATTTTTTACTGAATATTTCATCACATGGAACTCAAATATGAATTTAATTTATAATTTTATAATATATATATATATGTGTGTGTGAATTATATATTATACATTATATATTCATCATCTTCATGATTATATACATGAATCATATTCATGTAATTAAATATTGTAATTCCTGGTAATTGTGTATATTTTTTTAATTATATATAATTATTTCGGGACTTTGAAATATGACGGCACACTATTCTGAGGCTTGGAGTGCCCGGAATGATCCGTTGATGTTTTGTTAAGGTTTAATTAGCATGCCTAAGCAGTTTTCCTACAAAAGGATAATAGCTCTTAAACAGTTACTCAGATCAGAAATCTAAGGGTACCATTGTGCTCAAGATGGCAGTTTTAACCTAGGTGTGACTGAAGTTTAGTTGGCATGGGCCTCCTTTGAGAAAACTCAAAAATGGAATAATGGAAAATAAAATAATAAAATAAAGTTATTTTTTTCAAATGCTTATAAATCACAAACTGTAATTCAGATTAAAAATCTGAGACCACTGGTGAACTCATGATTGCATGATTTCTTTTGGAAGCTACAAACATTGGCCAGCATGGGCCACCAATTAATGTTAGTTTTTGGCCGTAAATAAAATTTTAAAGTGACAATTATTTTATTGTAAAATTCATAACATTTAAACGGTAATTGGGATTGGAAATATGAGAGTAGAGTTGGGTTTGTTGTGTTGTGTTTCACTTAGGCAGAGCCTAACCTCGGCAGGCATGGGTCGAGGGTGACTGTTAATAAATTTCATAACTTTTTTTCCGCTACGTTCAGAAAACACGTGAGCTACATTTTCTAAATTTTGAACCGGTGCTCGAATTAAAAATCTGAGGACACCGTTGAATCTATAGCGTCATGATTCGCTTAAGGGAGACATCACATTGACTATATTAGGTCTATAAAAAAAGTTATGTTTTGGAAATTTTTAAAAGAAATAAATAAAATAAATTTGTTCTTATATTTTCATTCCTTTCCTACATAGGACAAGCGGAAACATGGGACCAGTGATGTGTAAAATGTATAAATGGATTGACCATTAAATTATATGTTACTTCACTATTGGTGAATTAAGAAGGTTAATAATTAATAGGCCACCATTAATCCGACAAACGTTGCAAACCCTCCCCCTATCCTATTTATATGGAGCTTGGGGAGTGATTTCGGCAATGTTTCACCAATAAATTGAGTGCTGAAAAAGTGAATTGATTCCAAACACCTGGAGGACAGAGTCAGTACCAGTGGGAGGTGATGAGAGACACCATAACACCGAACTGGAGAACAATGGACTAGTGATGTCGTTGCCGGATAGTTGGGGGGATGACGAACACTGACTTGCTTCCATAAATGTGCACTCATAATCATTCTTGAGTTAGGGGTTTAAATCTGTGTTATTATTGTTTCCCATGTTCTTCTCATCTAAAGGAAATATATGGATCAACTCACCAACTAGTTGATCCATAGATTAATTCTTCTTGAAGGATTGGGAATATTTATTATAGGTTGAGGTAGGGGTTTTATTTTTGTTTGAATTTACTTTATTGATTCTTAATATCCAAAAGTCATGAAGAAGATGGCCAAACAAACATGGCCATCGTACCACACATAAGCCTTGCCCCACTTTATTTATATTCATCGCACATTTTTCGTGTGTGCTTCAATGCCTAATAATTATTTGAATTTGGAAACATGGAGTTTTTCTGAGCGTGATATATAGACATGGATCCCTCGACACATGGATCATGAATATGCGATATTTTAATTATTTGGGATTGCAACGAATCTGTAGTGGCTCGTAGATGAAGGCAACAGATGACACCTGACTAGCTGTGAGGAAGGAATGGCGGCGTGCGTCGGCCCCGCTGGTTGATAAGGAGGCCATGGCCCGTCAGCCGCGGCTGGGCAGGGAGGTGGTCGACAACCGGTCGGCCGTGTGACTGAGCTACGGCGCACGTCTGTACTGCCAATGGAGTAGGGGGCCATGACTACTTGGTCGCTACGGAGGCCGAAGGCTGGCTTACCTTCCGGCCGGCCACGGTGGAGAAGCATTGGGCGGCCGCGCCACTGTGGGGAAGACAGGCCAGCCATCCACTCGGTCATGCCAGAACGGGCAGGACCCCTCCAACGGGTCCCGCATTCCACCCAGCTGAATGGTCTGATGGGCCATTCAAGAATACCAGAAGGGGGAACTCCCCCTTCAGCACCATCTCGGGTGGACTGCGCGTCCGATGCGCCGCACCGTAGTGGGCTGCGCCACCGGGCTAGGTCGGGCCGCCCCTTCAAGGGTCGGGCCGGACTACTGCCCAGCGGGCTGAGCCCACCAAGGCCCAGGCCATTCGAGCTTACCCCGGACCAGGCTTGGGTGACGTGAACATGTTTGGGTCAGCCCAGGCCAGGTCAGTCCGGGTCGGTTCGGCCGGGTTGGACCTGGCCCGGGCCCATTTGGACCCCGTTATGCCTTTTTGGCCATAACAGGTGATCTGGGCGTCCATTTGATAAACTGTCTGCGGAAATGGAATCCATGTATATAGGTGGTCCTATTAGTATACTCAAAATGGGTTTTGGATAATGTTAGAGTACGACTGGGTTGGATTGAACACTAAATCCAACATGGCCATCGAAGTGAAAATGCTAATAACATACTGACTGGGTGTCCTATTGACGCGCCGTCTATAGCATTAGGTACCTATTGACGTAATGGACCTTTGGGATATTTTCCATGGAACTTCAGGGAGAATTAGGTATTATAGATGGATTGGGGAGCTGTTCTTCGAAATGTGCTTTGTACGGAACCTAGCAAATGGATGAGCCTTAATGACTAATGAGTGTTTCAACTCAGAGTGACTCGACAGGACCAGGGGGAGTGCATCTATGTAGCATAGTAGACCCATGGTTGGGATCACCTCGGTGTGATGTGGCAGACCCACGGTACTCGATAGGAGGAGTACCTTAGCATGCCACGAGGGGGAGCATCTTTGTGTGACACGAAAGACCCACAGTGGGGAGCACCATTGTGTGATGCGGAAAACCCAAGGTACTTGACAGGAAGAGTACCTCAGTAGTCCATTGTTAGTGGGATGTGCCTCTATGTGATGTGGAATTCCCATTGTACTCAATAGAGGAAGATTTCTCCAGTAGTTGAGGTGTCTGACGTTGTGATTAGGGATGTTACATGTTACTATCCCTAGAATAGATCTTGGTGTGATATGTCTTTGACTTGTGATTTTGATTGAGGTTATTCTATGTGGTACTTTACCTGTGTGGTAATCTACCTTCGTGTAATTACCTATGTCGTATTCTACCCTCCTGTGTGAGGTGGATATTTTTTGATAACATAGGTATATGAATGGGAATATACCTAAGTAGGATTGACGGTTGTTTCTATGTTTTTTAGTTTGTCCTTTGTAGATATGAGAGACCTTCAGGGGTATCGGGATCCCTACTTATTATTGTTATACTCACCCCTTCATGGGCTATGCCTGCACCTTTTTGTGTCTGGTCCAGACGATGAACAACACTGGATGAGTACGAGCTTACCTAGACTGGAGACTACTCAGAGGAGGACCTATGACGATGTGATCCATAGAGACGATCATTCAAGAGTAGTACCTACCCTTCAGGTAGGATTCATACTAGGTGTTTCTAGGATTTTTACTTAGTTTTACTTGTACTTTCCAGTTGGGCTTGTATTCTAGCCTCTTTACATTCTTTTCACACCATGTTTACTGTATAGTTTTCTTTGTGCTTGTATCTGGCTATGTGCTCAGATTGTGTGAGTTTAATGTTTATAAAGGAAACACCTTCCTGATTTAGGGAATACGCCTTTTGGTTCTTGTCATCATCCCCAGGCCAATGGAATGCGGGCTTGGGGTAGTCACAGCCCCGACCCTGGTGGACGGGCCATGACAAAGTGGTATCAGAGGAGTTAGGTTCGACAAAAGAACTTGGACTCTGATTAGTTATATGATAAATTCTTTTTAATTGTTAAGAGTGTGGTTTTGAATTCGAGGAGTCCAGTGTTAGTGCAGGGGCCAGCGTATCCATACCCTAGGCCCGGAATTCTGATTTCTGACTTAGCTCATGAAAACACTGATTGCGTGTGTTTTTTAAAAGTTATTATTTTGATTTCAATGGAGTCACCTCACCAGGTATAACATAATGACAGTGGCGCACCACTTCCTTATCAGGATGCCGCTGCATAGACAGTCATCTAGGATTCTCGAGATAGTACACGATGATATCCCCCCGAGTGACGAGGACTCGGTGCATGGCCCTCTTACGGCTTTAGCACCTTCAGGTGGTGTACCAGCAGCCCCACTAGCCATTGGATGAGCGTTGCCACTAGCCCCTCCAGTAGAGGATCCACAATGACTGATTTCTTTACATGAGTTACAGAAATAGAGGCCTCTGAGGTTTCAAGGCAAGTCAAATTCCTAGGCAGCTGAGGGCTGGTTAGAGGCAGTTTCTAGAGTTTTTTACCAATTTGAGAAACCAATAGAGCAGATGGTGATTCTAGCTATGAGTCTTTTCTAGTACGTGACCTTGAGGATGGTTGACAGGAAAATTAGGTTTCGGTACATAGACCATTGCCCAAGATGGTACCTTATGGTAGTGTGTTGGCTATATCACCACCCGTTGGTTAACAATTATAACTAATAGTAGCGGTAGGGGACAAATGTTGGCTAAGTGTCTTACACATGTTTCAGCATCAGATACCCCTCATGTTCTGAGGCAATCCCATCTCACTAGTGGTTGAGGACTACCTTGAGGAGGTGGCTGAGAGTTCCCTAGTGCTTTTACAGCTTCGGCAGGAGGACATGTCTGTAGCTGAGTATACATCATGGTGTACCGACCATCTCTAGTACTCATTGAATACAATATATTTTGTGCTTCATGGATTATACCTCTAAGAGAGGTGTGTTTAGGGACATCTGGGCCATCACCTTTCCTTTATGCATTGCTACTTATATTAGGGTGCAAGAGGGATCCTTTTTGGTTGAATGTTTTTTGGCTGAGCGGATTCAGCCAATGAATGTTAGTTGTGGGAAAGTATAAAATTGATGCTAGTCTCAGAGACTTAGGCATGTAAAATGTTTCCAGAAGGGGAAGTGTTTGGGACAGATAAATTTTTAGAGAATCAGACATGGAAGCAGAGCTAGGAGAGAAGCATTAGGTGGTGTACATTTGGACTTGTTACAACCACCCCCCTTTGTGGTCCCAAGCATGCTTTTGGAGAAAGAGGATAGTGGAAGGGAGTTTCTGCATACAGTCAAGGAATAAAACCCTTGGGATTTTGGAATTATTCAACGAATGTTCTATGTATACTACTAGTTGTCTCATTAATAGAAATAGGTACCAATTATTCCTTCCTTCCATGGATCTTGTCCAGGACCTATAGTTTCTAGTTAAGCCTTTGACAAGACCCTCACATCTGTAGATACCATTGGGAAGAGATTCTTTAATCACACATACTCTAATGGTGTGATCTGACCCATGAGGAAAGAGTTTTAGTTGGAACCTCTTGGTGGCTGCGTCGAGGCCTTACAACGTTAGTTTGGGTATGGAATGGACATCCATAGTTCTTACTCGGACTGACTGTATTAGGAAAAAAGGGTTGTGGTTTACCTACAACATTATAATGGGATTTTCCTTGGTCAGCGAAAATTAAAACCCAGGAATCACAGTATAAACTCATCAATAGGAAGGTGAAACCGATCATTATTGAGTCGGCTAGACTTACCATCGTGGTAGCAAGATTTTTGAGTTCTCTATTCCAAAATGGAGAGTCAGAGCATGGGAAAATCTTTTCAAAAGAGTTTTCCATGATTACCTCCCTGAAGAGATCGTGACGTCTTCTTTTTCTAGGTACTACAAGAGATATGTACCCGAATTCTCCAGGGTAGTGGCACCATTTCTAGCTTCAAAAAAATGTGGGATCCTTTCATGTGGATATAGAAGTTTCAACATAGATTTCAAGAGCTAATACAAAGAATGACAAGTAGAACTCTTCTACCCATTGCCTGGAGTTAGCAGCCCTGGTTTTTTCAAAAAAGATGTGTCGACACTACATGATGGGTGAAAGTTTTATAGTATACTCTAATCACAAGAGTCTCAGATATATCTTCTCTTAGAAGGACCTGAACTATAGACAACGGTGATGGCTTCAGTTCTTCCAGTTTTATGACTTTGAGATAGTGTATACACTTGGGAAGGGGAATGTGGTAGGAGATGCAATCAGCAGGAGGTTTGGTTTGTAATTATTGAGTGAAGCAACAAAGAAGTTTTCCATGTTGTAGATATCCATCATGGATAGAGATGGAAAAGCATAACTCCAGTCTATGATTGTCATACCCTCACTCCATCAGTGTGTTAGGGAGGCACAGATTGGGGACACTTACTGAAAGGCTCGACGTGCTTAGATATCTATAGGGTAGGCACCTGATGTATTTTTTTGAAGGTGGGGAGAAAGTCATCTTCATTAGAGGACGCACAATGGAACTAGTAGCGATACTGGAGGAGGTGTTGAGGGAGTTCCATACTTCCCCTTTGGTTGTACATCCTGGTGTGGGTAAGATGTACTAGGACCTCTGACGCTTGTACTGATGACCCATGATGAAGGAAATAGTGGCAGAGTTTGTATCACGATGTCTCACTTGTTAGCAAGTGAAGACTACACAATGTTGGAAAAAGTCTTTTGCCGCGAGGATAAAGAGACCGTTGGAGTTCTAGGAGGGGGACCACATATTTTTTGAGTCTCTCCTCAATGGGGAATATGGAGATTTGGCTGAGGTGGCATGTTATCACAGAGGTTTATCAGTTTTTTTCTATTACTTTGGAGGATAGGAGAGGTAGCATACTTCTTGGTTTTTCCACCACAGTTGGAGAGGGTGCACAACATCTTCCACATATCCCATCTGAGGAGATATCTGCATGACCTATCTCACATCATCGACTATAGAAAGCTGGAATTTGATAATGGGGTAATGATTGCGGTGGTTCCAGTGGGGATTGAGGAAAGATAAGAGTGGGTCCTTCGTGGGCGGTCGATACCTCTGGTGCGAGTACACTAGCAGAACAAGAACATCAAAGAGAGCACATTGGGGCAAGAATCTTAGATTTGTGCTCAGTACCCTCTTTTGGTTTTTTTTTTGCATTTATTGGGGCTTTCAAGGAAATAACTCCATAAGGTGGGGAGAATGAAATGTCTCTGAAATTACACATATTTTTTTAATAATATATAATTATTTTGAGACCGCAAAACTTGACGGATCACGATTCTAAGGCCCAGAGTTCCTGGAATGATCCGTCGAAGTTTTGTTAAGGTTTAATTAGAGCACTTAAGACATTTTCCTAAAAAAGTGTAATAAATCTTATAAAGATACTTGGATTAGAAATCCAATGGAACCATTGTGAAAAGGATGACAGGTTTAACCTTGGCCTAACTTATGTTTAGTCGGCAGGGGCATCTTTTGAGAAAACCCGAAAATGGCATAATCGTAAATACAATAATTAAATAAAGTTATTTTATTTTTCAAATGCTTATAACTCACAAATGGTAAATCATATTAAAAATCTGGGACCACCACTAAACCCGTGAGGGTATTCTTTCTTTATGATGATTCTATCATTAGTCGGTGTGGGCCACCAGTGAATGTTAGTTTTTTTCCAAAAATAAAAAAATTATGTGATAATTTTTTATTAATAAATCTATACCTTTTAAATGGTAACTTGGATTGGAAATATGAGAGTACCATTGGGTTCATTGGGCGTGTTTCAGTTAGGCAGATCATAACCTCGACCGTCACGGGTCAAGGGTGACTATTAATAATTTTCCAAACATTTTTTTCGATATGTTCCGTAAACGCATGGGAGGTGTTTTTTAACTTTAGAACTGGTGCTCGGATTAAACATTTGAGGACACCGTTGAATTCGCATGGTCGGGATTCTCTTAAGAGAGAATTCAATTTAACTGTAGTAGGTTTAGAGAAAAATATATGTTTTGGGACTTTTTAAAAGAATGAAGTAAAATAAAATTGATATTTTATTTTCATTGTTTTCCTCCAACGGACAAGCAGTGATGTGGGACCAAAGATGTGTCAAGACAATAAATGGATTGACCATTCAATTCTATGTAACTACACCGTTGGGGAATTAGGAAGGTTTTTAATTAATGGTCCTCCTTTAACCCTACAAAAATTGCACACCCTCCCCCTCTGTTATTTATATCTAGCTTGAGGAGAGGTGTTGGCACTGCTTCACCATGAACGGAAATTCATACAAAGTTCAGTGATGTGAAACCCTTGGATGATGGAGTCGGTACCAGCGGGAGGTGAAGAGAGACACGGAATCCCCGAACCGAAGATTTGTGAATGAGTGACGTCATTAGAGGCTAGTTGTGGGGGATGATGAACACCGAACCACTTCCGCAAACGTACAGTCACCATCATTTTTGAGGTGGGGGTTTAAATCTGTATAATTATTGTTTCCCATGTTCTTCTCTTCTAAATTAAAAATGCAGATAAACTCACTAACTAGTTGATCCGTGGATGATTTATTCTTCTGGTATTGGGAATAATTATTGTAGGTTTAGGTAGGGGTTTTAATTATGTTTGAATTTAATTTATTGATTCTTAATAACCTAAATTCATTACGACGATGGCCAAACGAACATGGACATCATCCCGTACATAAAACATGATCCTCCTTTTTTATTCTTCATGTGATCTTTGTGCTTTCTTCAACGCCTAAGATTGATGATAGAAACATGGATTTTTGATGAGCGTGATATATGGACACTGATCCCTCGACGTAAGGATCACGAATATGTGATCATTTAATTTTCCAGGCTTGGAACGAAGCAGTAGTGGCTCGCGGAAGAAGGCGGTGTCCATCACCCTACTGACTGTGAGGAAGGAAGGGTGGGTTGCATCTGCGTGTCTGATTGATGAAGTGGCTATGGATCATCGGCTACAGTGGGGTAGGGTGGTGGCCGAAAATCGGTCGGCTGCATGGCAGAGCAGTGGCGCATGTCCACACAGCCTATGGAACTGGGGGGTCACTACTGAAGGGTGGAGGACCATCTGGCCAACCACGCCAGACTGAAAGGGACCCCTCTGATAGGTCTCATGTTCCACCCATCCAAACGGTCTGGCGGACCGTTTGGGAAAAGTGTAAGGGGCGTTCCCCCTTCAGCACTATGCCGCACTAGAGGGTCATGCTAGTGGGCTGGGCCAGGACGCCCCTTCGCAGGATGGTCCATACTATGGCCCAATGGGCTATTCCTACCATGGAACAGGCCATTTGGGCAGGACCCAGACCAGACCAAGTCGACCTGAACCAGTTTGGGTCGGGCTGAGTCGGTCGGACGGGGTCAGACTAGACACAGGCCCATCTGGACCCAGTTACGCCATTGTGGCCATAACATGTTATCCGGGTGTCCGTTTGATGAAACATCTATGGAACTGAAATCCTTTGATCGATCTGGTCCTTTTGGTATAATCCACTTGAGTTTTGGATAAATTTGGAGTACAGATGGGTTGGATCAAATCTCAAATCCAACCGGGCCCTCGGAGCAGAAACACAAATAACATACAGAGTGAGTGTGTGATTGAGGCACCGTCTATTGAGTTGTGTCCCTTTAGACATTAAAAGTCATTGGGATACTTTTTCATCGAACTTTGGGGTTATTGAGGTATGACCTATGGATTGGGGAGTGGATTCCCAAGCGTACTACCTATGGAACCCTACGACTGGATGAGACATGACGACTGCTGACAGTTTCGACTGAGAGTGACTCGATTGGCCCAATGGGGAGTTCCTCTGTGTGATGTTGCAGACCCATGGTGGGGAGAACCTTTGTGTGACATGGAATACCCACGGTACTCTACAGTAGGAGTACCTCAGAAGTCCATGAGTGGGAGCACCTCTGTGTGATGTTGCAGACCCACAGTGGGGAGCACCTCTATGTGACGTGGAAGACCCATGGTTCTCAATAGGAGGAGTACCTTAGTAATCCATGGTTTGTGGAAATCACCATTGTGTGATGTGGTTGACCCACTGTACTCTATAGAGGAGGAGTTCTCCTACAGCCAAGGTGTTTGACATTGAGACTGAGGATGTTTCTTATTACTACCCATAGAATAAATCTTTAGGTGAGCTATCTTTACCTTGTTCTTGTGATTGAGGTTATGCAATGTGGTACATTACCTGTTTGGTAATCTACCGTCATCATATTACCTTTGTGGTATTCTTCCCTTCTCTGTGAGGTGGATATTTTATGATAACTTAGGTATATATATGGACATATATCTAAGTTTGGTTGACCATTGATTCTATGATTTTTCATTTATTATTTTTGTATTAGATAAACCTTTAGGGGTATCAGGTTCCCTACTGAGTATAGTTATACTCACCCATCCACGGGATATGCTCGCACCTTATTGTGTATAGTGCAGACGACAGATAGTGCAGACTGAGGACGAGGGTACCTAGACTAGAGACTTCTCAGAGGTGGACCTGTGAAGAGGAGATCTACATAGATGATTGTTTCAGAGCTGTACCTACATTTTTGGTTTGATCCTTGGTGGTTTTTTACATTATCTGTACTCAGTTTTACTTATAATTTCCTATTTTTCATGTACTTTACAGTTGTGCTTGTTTTCTGGCCCCTTTATTATCTGTACGCACCCAATTTACTACATATTTTACTTTGTTCTTGTATCTAGATGTGTGATTGGTTTTTGTGAGTTTACAGTTTATAATGGAAATGCAATCCCGTTTTCGGGAATATGCCTTTTAGGGATTGTCACCAGCCCCTGGCCTCTGGAAGGTGGGATTGGCGTAGTGATGGCAGGGGCCCTGGGGGTAGGGTCATGGAATAGTGGTATTAGAGAAGTTTGGTTCTACCAATGAAATAGGACTATGATCTTTTCTTTGAAGCAATAGTGTCAAGTGATATGAGTGTGGTTTTCAGTTTGGGATGTCTACTGTTGATGCGGCGGCTGATGTATCCATACACCAGGACCCTGAATTCTAATTTGGGGCTTAATGCATGAAAACATTTATTGCGTGTCTTTTTGAAAAGTTTTTCTTTTTATTTAATTGGATTCATCTCACCATGTATAACATAATGACAGTGGAACAAATATTCCTTAGAAGGATGATGTCATATAGACAGCCAGCTAGGATTCCTGAGAGAGTACACGATGATAGCCCACCGATCAACAAGGACTCAGTACAGGGACTTCTTAAGGCGTTATCACCTTCGTGTGGTGTACCAGCAACACCACTACATTTTGGATGAGAATTTACAATAGACCCTCTAGTAGATGATGCATGCTAACTAAGTGCATTTCATGAGTTCTAGCAATATAGGCCTCTAAGGTTTTGAGAAAAGTTCAATTCCAATGTAGCTGAGGGCTTCCTGGAGACTGTGGATAGAGTTTTCCACCTATTTGGACCCCAATAGAGAAGATGGTGATTCTAGATACTGTTATTTTCTAGTACACGACCATAAGGATTGTCGGTAGGATAATGAGGCTTTGGTACTTGGACTGTTGCCCGAGAAGGTACCTTCAGGTAGTGTGCTAGCTATATCACCACCCTTTGGTTAGTAGTTACAACTAGTAGTACCAGTATGGGGCACATGTAAGCTTAGTACCTTACATGTGTTTCAGCATCAGATACCCCTCAGGTTCCGAGACAAGACCGACTCACAAGCGGCATGGGACTGGATTGAGGAGATGGATGAAAGTTCCCTAGAGATTCTATAACTTCAGCAGGATGACATTTCGGTAGCTGAGTATTCATCGAAGCATACTGACCAGCTTAGGTACTCAATGAATATAGTACCATCAGTGCTTCATCGCTCGGACCTCTGAGAGAGGTGTGTTTAGGGACATCTGATCCAGCACCTTTCCTCTATGCATTCCTACTTATTTTGTAGATCAAGAGAGATCCTTTGATGTTGAATGTTTTTTGGTCGATTGGATACTACCTATGAATGTTAGTAGTGGAAAAGAAGGAAATTTATGAAAGTCTCAGTGACTTATGCATATAAAATGTTTTGGGAAGAGGAACTATTATGTACAGATGAATCTATAGATATGAAGATGTGGAAGAAGAGCTAGAAGTTCAGCATGAGGTTGTGTAAATTTCAACATGTTACAACTAACCCCCGTTGTGTTCCCCACTAGGTTTAGGGATCTGGGGGATAGGGGAAGGGATTAGCTTCATACAATCAAGGAGTGTGCCCCAAGGGCTCTAGGAATTATTTGATGAATGGTATATGTATACTGCTTTCTTTCATAATAATAGACATAGGTACCAATAATTCCTTCCTTCAAAGGATCTTTTCTATGACCTAGAGTTTCCGGTTAAGCCATTGACTTGACCCTCACCTCTAGAGATACCTTTGGGAGGAGACTCGATACTCACTCATATTCCAGCAGTGTGATCTGACCCCTGAGGTCAGTGTTTCAATTGGATCCTCTTGGTGGTATCTTTGTGGCCTTACGATGTTATTTTGGGTATGGATTAGACATCCACAATTCATACTCGTATTGACTATATTTGGAAAAAAAGGGTTGTGGTTTACCTATAATGTTAGAATTGGATTTTCCTAGTTCTACAAAAAAAAAGAAACCCAGGAAACACATAATAAACTCATGAATATGATGGTGCAGTCGATCACTCTTGAGTCAGCCGGACTTACCCTCGTGGCAGTAGGTGTTTTGAGTTTTCAGTTCCAAACAGAAGTGGAAGAGCATGGGGACATCTTTTAAAAAGATGTTTCCACGATTACCTCCTAAAAAGGTGAGGGACGTCTTCTTTGGATAGGTAATACCAGAGATTTGTACCTGACTTCTCTAGGTTATCCTTACCCTTTTTAGCTTTGACAAAAAATGGGTATCCTCTCATGTGGATGGAGAAGTGTCAATAGTACTTTCAAGAGTAGAGACAGAGACTGACAAGTAGAACTATGTTACCCATGACCTGATGTTAGCAGCAGTGGTCTTCACACTAAAGATGTGGTGGCGCTACTTGATGGATGAACATTTTATAGTCTACTCTTATCACAAGAGTCTCAGGTATATCTTCTCTCAAAAGGACCTAAACCTGACACAACAGTGATGGCTAGAGTTCCTCCAGGTCTTTGACATTGAGATAATTTATACTCCTAGGAAGTGGAACATTGTAGAAGATGCACTCAGTAGGAGGTTTGGTCTGTATTTTCTGAGTTAATCAACAAAGCATCTACCGGCATTGCATATATCATTCATGGATAGAGATGAAGAAGCATACCTCTAGTCTATGTTAGTCACACCAGCACTCCTTCAGCGAGTTAGGGAGGCATAGCTTGGGGACACTGACCACGAGGCTCAACGTGCTCATATATCCTCAGGGTAGAAACTTAATAAATTTTATGAAAGTGGGGAGCACGTCATCCTCTTTAGAGGACGTACTATCGTACCAGTAGTTCTACAGGAGGATGTGTTGAGAGATTTTCATACGTCCCATCTGGAAATACAACCTAGGGTGGGGAAAGTATATTTGGTCCTCTGACATCAGTATTGATGGCCCGAGAAGAAGGATGTACTGGAAGAGTGTGTATCACGATGTCTCACTTATCAGCAATTGAAGACTACATAGATTTGGAAGAATTATTATAATGAAATAATACAGAGACCCTTGGAGTTCTAGGAGGGGGACCACATATTGTTGTGAATCTCTCCTCAATGGAGAAAATAGAGATTTGGACGAGGCGGGAAGTTATCACTGATGTTTATCATTCCTTTTCTGATACGTCCGGGGATATGTGAGGTAGCATAGAGCTTGGATCTTCCACCATAGTTGGAGAGGGTTCATGACGTCTTCCACATATCCCAGCTGAGGAGATAAGTGCACGACCTATCACCAATCATCGACCACAGAAAGCTATACATCAATGATGGGTTGTCGTTTATGTAGGTTCCAGTGGATATTGAGGATTGACATGAGCAGGTCTTCGTGGGTGGTTGATACCTCTGGTGCACATATGTTGGCAGCACGAGAACCCTCAGGAGAGCACATGGGAGAAAAAGGCTCAAATTCATGCTCAGTACCCTCTTTTGGTTGTTTTTTGTTTTTTGTGGCCTTCGGGGACGTGCATCCCTAAGGTGGAAGAATGTAATATCTCGAAAATTCCTTATATATTTTTTAATTATATTGAATCATTTCAAGGCTTCGAAATCTAACGGTGCATGATTCTGAGGCCCGGAGTGCCTGTAACGATCCGTCGATGTTTTGTTGAGGTTTATTTAGTGCATGTAAACAGTTTTCCCGAAAATATTGAATAAAATTTAAACGGTTACTTGGAATAAAAATATGAGGGCACCATTGTGTTCAGGATGGTGTCTTTAACCAATGTGCAACTTATGTTTAGTCAGCACGAGCCTCCTAGGAGAAAACTCAAAAATGGAATAACCAAAAATAAAATAATTAAATAAAATTATTTTATTTTTTAAAGGCTTATAACTCACAAACAGTAACTAGAATTAAAAAATAAGTACCACGACTAAAATTGTGAGAGTATTCTTTCTTTAGGATGATACTAACATTGGCCAGAATAGTCCACATGTGAAAGTTAGTATTTTTCCATAAGTAAAATAATTAAGTGACAATTATTTTATTATAAATTCCACAACATTAAAATGGTTACTCGGATTGAAAATATGATAGTATCGTAGGGTTTGTTGGGGAGTGTTTCACTTAGGAAGAGCTTATCCTCGAATAGAGCGGGTTGAAGGTGACTGTTAATAATTTTTTGAACTTTTTTTTGGGTACGTTCAGTAAACGCCTGAGTCGCATTTTCTAACTTTTGAACCAATGCTCAGATTAAAAATATTATTACACTGTTGAATTTATAGGGAAGAAATTCTCTTAAGGGATACATCAATTTTATAGTAGGGGGTCTAGATAAAATGTTATGTTTTGGGAAATTTTAAACGAAATGAATAAAATAAATTTGTAATTTTATTTTCATTCCTTTCCTCCAATGGACAAGTGACAACGTGGGAGTAACGATGTGTCAAGCCAATAATTTTCATGACCACTCAATTCTATGTAAATGTACCATTGGGGACTTACGAAGGTTCTTAATTAATGTGACTCCATTAACCCCACAAACTTTGCACTCCCTCCCCCTCTCCAATTTATATGGAGCATGGGGAGAGGTGTCGGCACTGCTTCACCAAGCAACGAAGTGATGAAAATATTTAATGACACCAAACCCTTAGATGACAAAGCTGGTACCAGTGGGAGGTGTTGAGCGACACTGAAAATCTTAACCAAAGATTAGAGATCGAGTGACTTCATTAGAGGTCAGTTGTGGGGGATGACGAACGCCGACCCGCTTCCACAAATGTGCACTCACCATCGTTTTTGAGGTAGGGGTATATATCTATGTGATTATTGTTTCACATGTTCTTCTCCTCTAAAAGAAAAATTCAAGTAAACTCACTAACTAGTTGATCCACAAATGATTTATTCATGCAGTATTGGGAATAATTATTGTAGGTTGAGGTAGGGGTTTTATTTATGATTGAATTTAATTTATTGATTCTTAATATACTTAATACATTAAAAAGATAGCCAAATGAACATGACCATCATCCCGCACATAAACCTTTTTTCTATTTCATTTTATTCTTCATGCGTTTTTCAGGGTTTATTCAACGCTTAATATTTATTGATGATGCAAACACGGATTTTTGTTGAGCGCGATATTTGGACATGGTTCCCTCGACGTAAGGATCGTGAATATTTGAAAGTTTAATTTTCCATTATTGGAACAAAGATGAAGTGGATTGCGAAAGAAGGCGGCATCCGACACCTGGCCTATCAGAGGGAAGGAAGGGTGGTGCGTGTCCACGCCGCTGGTTGATCAAGAGGCTGCAGCCTGTCGGTCGTGGTGGTGTGCGTCCGCTCTGCCGGTGGAGTAGTGGGGCCATGACTGCTTGGCATGGGTGGAGGCCGATGGGTGGCCAACCTTCCATCCAGCTGTTCTGGAGTATTGTCGCACCACCGCACCATTGCGAGGATGATCGTCCGTCCTTATGGACGACTGTACCAGACTGGGCACGACCCCTTCTGCGGGTCCAGTGTTCCAACTAGCTTAACTATTCGGTGGAACGTTCGGGAAAACTGAACGGTGGGAACTCCACCTTCATCGCCTGTTTGGGAGGAACACGAACCCAGTGGGCTGCACCCAGTGGGTCGAGCGGTAGTGGGCCGCACCATAGGGCCCCTCTAGCGGGTTGGGCAGTGCCACCACTTCGCGGGCCGGTTCGGAATACGACTTAGTGGGTCATGCTCGCCAAGGTCCAGGCCAGATCCAGATTGGTCTGGGTCGACCCGAATCAGTTCGGCTCGTCCCATGATAGGTAGGGTCGGGTCTGTCTAACACGGTCTAGCCAGACCCAAGCAAATCTAGACCCAGGTAAGACTTTGTGGCCATAACATGCTATCTGAGTATCTGTTTGACGAACCATTTCCGGCACTGGAATACATGGATTGAGATGGTACTATTGGTATACTACACATGATTTTTTGATAATGATGGAGGAAAGTTGGGTTAGATCAAAATCTGAATCCAACTGGGCCCTCGGAGCTGAAATGCTAATAACTTACAGACCGAGCGTCTGATTGACTTGTCGTCTATTGTGTTGGTTCCCTATTGATATGACAGACCTTTTGTAACACCCCGACCCTATTTAGCTAGAGTCAGTGCCTTATTACATAACATTGTCATGATCATAAAAGATAAAGTTTCTAAAGTACGATTAGTTTAGTAGCCTTGGATGTACTAGATACATTAATAAGGTTTACATTACATCGTAAAATGGAAAACTACAACAACATTGTGTCCATAGACAAAACTGATATCCCATATACTACCCCAACAGGTCAGTCATAATATACTTCCTCGCATCTTGGGAAAAATAATTCAAAAAAATGGGTGAGCTTAGATGCTCAGTAAGGATAACAATATAGAAGAATCTTTCATAAATAATCATAATCATTTAAGGCAATGTATAGATATAAAACAAAATCCTTTATAACATAATATTCATCATAAAATGGAAAATATAAATCAATTTAATTTCATTTTCTTACTCACATAGATATTCTACTAGTCGAATAATCACATGAAATATCAATTGCATCTTTCATAATGATGGATTGTATAATTCCATACTTTCATAACCACATAGTCAAGGCCTTGTGCGAAGACTACAAATAATATTTTTTCAAGGCCTTTTGCCAAGATACTAGTTTGTCTCATGAGACCTACAGATACATTGATGAGCTCCACCTGTAACATAATAAGTCCAATGCATTCCTCCAATGAAAAGTATGAAACATTACCAAAACATTCATATTGAAAGTAGCAAAATAAATGTCATTACTTTATCCAAAGACCATGAATTGTATAAAGTTAGCACATCCACAATCAAACATAACTCATTCAATAAAATATAGAAGATTGTATTGTAACAAATTAACCTCATTATAGAATAATAAAGGATATTTACATAGATGAAAATAATCTTCAAAAGTGTTTGAGAGAAATATCCCCCTTTATTTGAAAACATTTAAAAGTCACACTATTTGTCATGGAGTCATTTAAAAATATATTTTTTAATCAAAGTGTACCATAGCACTTTGAAACTTTTAAAAATAAATTTTAATTTTAAAACATCAATGTCCATATAAATAAAACATTAAAACCATTTTTGAAACATGGACATTAATGAGAAGGATTTAAAATAATAAATCATTAAAACATTTAAAATTATGTTTTAGTTAGGGTTCCTAACCAAAAGAGAGACACTTGAATACAAATAATTGAGGTAATAAAAAAATTATAATAGAATGAGAATAAAGTGATTCATGATATAGTATGTCAATGTACATAATATACACTACATAAAACTGAATTTGTGTATAACAACAATGAATGCTCAACGAAATGTAAATTGAGATGAAATATTTTATAAAGACTATATCCTTAGGTTAAGGATAAATCAACAACATAATTATGTGTGAAAAATATAAATACACTAAATATGATTGGTTATTTAGTGTAAACAAATAAGAGTAAATTCACACATATTTTTTTAAAAACAACACCAATTAATTGGATGTTTAACTTAATAAACGAAGATTGAGTTAAAATTACCCTTATCAAGCTCATATCAATGACGTGAGAATTTATCAATGGAGTGACTGTGTGTATCAAAAGTATATCAACAGAAAGGGTAGTTTAAATTATGACATAAATAAAAAATATAGATTCCACACATAATCTGGGAGTAAAATAATCAATTATGTATGCATAAAACCAAATGAGTGGAAATTGAAATTTGATATTCCTCTTACCGATTTGGTAACATACGAAAAACTACACACCATGAAAGAAGTATCATAAAATTATGATTTAAATACCCATAAATTAATGTATATTACGAAAACCATACAATCATAGGCAGTACATACTCCACACAAAAGGTAATAGTGGAAAATATAGCATAAATCTCACCAGAATAATTGTGAGATGAAAAACCATTACCTTGTAATTTTTTTTGGTTGAGGGTAGGCTAACCTCCTTTATAATGGTGAAATAATTTTTATTAAATTATAAAATAATCATATACATTAATATGATATTATATATGACCTCTTAACATTGATTTCTTAATAATATCTCAGTATTATTGTCGTTTTGGGTGTTAACTGATTCGTTTTCCATAATATGCATTGTTTCGTAAGTAGTGTTTTTCATGAATAGGATGTATCTTATTCATATTCAGAATTATATGAATCCTTTAAACATTATTTTTAATAATCTAATGAATATTAGTCTTGAATGGATTATGATGGGGAATGAATCTCATCGCCTTCATGGAGATGGTAATCAGTACGTATGCACGAGCGATAATATCATTCTTTTGATATTAAAATTACATATAATTGGATGATATATAATATATAAAGAAAAATTATCATGTTATATTTATTATTTAAATAAATTAAACATCATTATTATACCCATCCAAATAATAATTTTTTAAATAAAAATTACACCACGACGTGGAGACGGCAAGCCGAACGTACGCACGTATGGTGACATGTCATTCAAAGGATGGATAGAATAATGAATATGGTTGTACCATACTTATAATTAGATCAATGTGTATATAATATAGTGGATTTATTATTTTAGAATTTAAACAACAAAGAAATAGGAAGTGGAAGAAGAAACTAACTTGAAAGAGGTGATGAAATATTTACCTCTTATTCGGGTTATTCCTTTTGATTTATCAAAAGGGCTCCCTAGGCAGGCTTTCTGACTAAATTAAGGAATCTAGGATGAATGTAGGACTGTTGAGATGGTATTTGGGCAGAGTATGGTTGAGAAAAAAGGCATTTAAGGTTTTAATTTTAGGGAAGGGGAAGTGACCTTTTATAAGAGGGGTGAGGGGAACCTTAAGAAAAGCTTGAAATATTATTTTATAATAAACTCATTTTCGGTTTCTATTGGCTCAAAAGTAGATTTTAAAATTCTAGGGTGAGTATGGGTCTATAAACAATAAACCAATATGTTTTAGATAGGTTTGGGTCACTATATTGACCTTATATTTTAGATTTAACTCTTAGTTAAATAGTTTGACATTTACCATGTCTCAATGTATTTTTATATTATATAGTTAATAAACTTACTATATTCTTCTAATAGAAACCCAAGTGGTTCATCAATGATACAAATATCATTGTATTTGTCTTTTGGCTGAAACTTATATTTTTAGGAATTTAATATCAATTAATAATATAATATTTGTTTTAAAAACTCTTTTATGTCAATTTTGACACTATTTGGTATTTTGTTATTTCTAAATTAATACAAGCCTTTTTACTTATAAAAAACTTCATCTAACCAACCCTAACATGTAATATTAACCTATCAAATTAGTGGAATTCCTAAAAATTAAAAAATTACATTTATTTAGATATTTATAATATCAATTATTTTAATATTTCATTAATTAGATAATTACCGTATTATAATTATGTCACAAATAAATTAAATTATTTAATTTGTAGAAAATATAAATAAAATAAAATTATGTAGGATATATTTTTAGATTTCTAATTAATATTTATAGTCGAATTTATCTTATGTGTGACCCTATATAAAAAAATTTTAGTTGTTAATCATTGAATTTGATACTTTTAACTCTTCTTTGAATTAAATAATAATAAATGTCCTAATCTAATACAATTGGAACAAAAGGGTTCAAATTTTATTCCTAAGGTTGGTTTTGTTTTAATTATACTAATCCAATAGAATTATGACATGTGTTAGGGTAATAATAATATCATTTTTACCTTTAATTACCCTATTTACTTTTAACTGTGGTAAATAAAATTTAAACGTTACTATTCCCCAAAAATTAATTTTATCTTATTGAAAAAAAATTTACTCCTTTATATTAAACATGTCTTTAAAATTTTAAAAATTCAACTCATAGAAGTGGTAAAATTAAGTTTTATGTAAATTTGCAAATCATCTTAGGAGGTGGTTAAAAGACGGTGAAAAGTCAAATAAAATTTTATATATATAATATTATTAAAAAATGAATCCAATGAATTAAATTGAACATATATAGGTATTATGTATCTATTTTGACCTAAAATAAATTTAAATAATATAATTATTTATTTAAATACAAATTCGGTTTTAAACTATAACTCCATTTTTTCACTATTCATCAAAAATTGAAAGTTTTCATAAAAATAACAAAAACTCACCATAGGATAATTTAGATATTCCAAATCCAAAAATTAAGTCCATTTTTAATGATAAAATTTATAAAATTTCAAAAAGTGAGTATTACAATTCATAACGGCAAGTTTGATTGGTCACGGTGTGTTAGAATCTCGAGGTTGCGTATAATGCCAGCTATTACATTATTCAAAGGGAAACGTACCGTGGAATCTTGTGGTGTTAAATGCTTCCCCCCATTTGGAAATTGAATCTTCAACATTTTTCAATTTTGGCTTGGGAATTTAATTGAAATTCCCACATAAGAAAAAAAAGTCAATAAAACTGTCACTTTAAAATAATGAAAGAGAATTACAAAGGTCACCCAAGATAACCCATACTAGGATTCCATGTATGAAAACATGGATATTGGAGATAAAAAAATTGTCTTGTTCTGATGGAGAGGGATAGAAAAAATGATCAGTAGAAAGTTAACAACATGAAAACCAAAAACTTTTGATGCGACAAACGGTCATTAGTTTCCCAGTAGGAAAAGTAAACAGACAAAAAAAATTAATGTTACATTTCATAAAGATGAAGAATTTATTTATGAGATTTACTAAGAACATAAAGAGATGTACTTACTTTTTAAGTAGAGTTTCATTCTTTAATAAATTTCTATGACTAACTATTTTTTTTCAAATGATGAGTGTTCAAGATAACTTGGTCACACAGGAAGAGCTAGAATCAACTTCTAGAGAATCACATGATCCAAAAAGGATAAACTATATATTTACATTTTCTTCATATATTAATCAAAACTAGGATGGTTAATACAAGATTAGATGATCCCCCAAAAGGATATTTCTTTAGAGAAATAAACATTAATATTAATTTCTAAAATTAGACCAACAACACCCCAAAGATAAATAAATACCATTCAATAATCAATTGTCCTTAAAATCCTTCTATATAATCCAAACTAATATTGAAACCCAAAACTTATAAGAATTTGGTTATGTAGTCTTCCAGGTTAAATTATATCTTCAAATGACATTGACTACTCTTAAAGTAACCTACTTAAAAGTAATTAACCTAATCACATATTCTCTATTATAGGTTAATCATTTCTATAAATAACCCAAATCACTATAAATCCACAATAATAACATAGATAAAAATACACCATTACTCCATATATTAAATCCCATAGTATTCTATTTTCCATAGTCATATAGTGTTCTCAATAGAGCGAACGTCTTACAAAATAACATTTATCACTTAATCACCAAATCATTTTCCAATACAAAGGGTATTCATTTGATAAGACCTAAGATCCCAAATCAACATATTATTGATCAATAAAATCATATATCTAAAAATAATTAGTCACACTAACCAGGGACTTATCATAGTCCAGTTGTAGGTGATAAATCCCAATCGCACTCAGGTTGTGTGTTCGATTATCACAGCTTTGTCTGAAGGGACGGGTTGTCACACGGTCTGCGTGTTGTCCTTTTTCAAAAACATTATTTTATAACATTATCAAAATGAGATAAATTACAAAAAATAACCATAACATTATTTAACCACAAATGTTATCTCATACCTTTCATTTTCATCCCAAAATATAATTACTTGTAATTTCCTCAAACCCAACGATCATATAAAACCAAATGGTTATTTATAACAATATCTACAAAACAAAAGAAAATTTTTCCTCTAATATCATTTTCACAAGACAAACTGCAGGTTTACAAACACAAGAGAAAATTATTCCAAAGTAATCCCATCAACAAGGAGAAGAAATACTTTTAAACATATCTCCAACAATTTATTTTCACATAGCTTCTTCTTTGACCATGAAAATATCCTATTGAATATGGCATAAACTCGGGTAATGGACAGGTCCCATACCATTACGAGAAAAGACTATAAGTGGATTCTTGGGACCATTTTTATTTTCTCCCATAGTACTCTTCATTTTTCCTTGGCAATTCTGTACATTATGTCCTTCTTTCCGACATGTAAATAATTTATTTGTTCCATTGAGACACATTCTTGGGTGGATCCTTCCAAGATTCTTTCATGATGGAAATTAAGTATTCAATTCTCCATGGTCTCTACTACTAGATATCAGGTCATTCATCGCCTTTTTCTTCTTTGTTGAGTCCAGGAGTTGGTTAATATATATTTTGTTGATCATATTTTTGGAAAACTGATTTGGAATGAAAACGATATCTTTTACTCCTATCATAATTCCATTTTGTTCTTTATTTATACCACCGTTCCCACCTTGTACATCATGTTCAAAGTTACTATGACTTCCTTGTAATCTATCCATTGACTAAAACCATAAATCATTTTGTGAGTAACAGAAGTCATAAAATCATTTTGAGAATATCATGACACCATATTTTCATTTTGAAACACCATAGGATTATCCACGGTCATTTGTTCTCATCTTATATTAAAATCATTCAAATTAGTTTCTAATGAAAATGTAAATAATCCTAAGCATATCCCCCGAGAGTAACATAACCAAGAGTGAAGCAAGGCCCGTTGTCGTGCACCAGTTCCCATTCGAGTCTACCTCAAAGAAGTGTTTTCGGTTTTTACCCCTAGGTGCATCTGTGCCAGAGATGCCTCTACCTACTTGTATCCAGACATTCATGTATTTCTTGGAAAACTCACAAAATCACTACAATACCAAAATTTTAGGAAGTTCTTCTATACTAATCCTAAAAGTCTATCTTAGGGCTATGTGATCTAATCAGAGTTTATCTAAATCTAGTTTCCAATGTTTTTACTAAACATCCTCTGATACCAACTATAACACCCTGACCCTAGTTACCCAAAGTCGGTTCATTATTACATAGCATTGGCATGATGATAAAAGATCAAGTCTCGAAATTCAGATTAGTTTAATAGCCTTGGAGGTTCTAGATACATTAATAAGTCTTTCATTACATCATAAAATGAAAAACTACAACAACATTATGTCCATAGACAACACTGAGATCCCTTAGACTATCTCTACAGGTTAGTCATAATATAATACATCGCATCCTGTGAAAAATAAAACATAAAAATGGGTTATCATAAATGCTCAATAAGGATAACAATATAACCGAATCTTTAATAAATAAACATAAACATTTAAGGAAATGTATAAAACTAAAACAAAACCATTTGAAACATAAAATTCATCATAATATGGAAAATATAAATCAAAATAATTCCATTAATTACTTACATGGATATTCTACTAGTCTAATAATAACATGCAATATCAATAGCTACTTTCATAATGATGGAATGCATAATGTCGGCCTTTCATAACCACATAGTCAAGGATTTGTTCCAAGACTACAAATAATATTTTTTCGAGGTCTTGTGCCTAGACACTAGTTTGCCACAAGAGACCTACCGATGCATCTTGGAGATATAGTAGGCTCCAAACATCACTTACTATGTCCAATGCATTCCTCCTATAAAAATTTTGAAACAAAACATAAACATTCATATTGAAACTAGCATAAGAAATGTCAATACCTTATCCAAAAACCATAAATGGTATAAAGATATCACATCCATAGTCAAAAATAACTCATTCAACACAATATGGATGATTTTATTGTAACATATTAACCTCATTCGATAATGATGAAGGATATTGACATAAATGAAAATAATCATCAAAACTGTTTGAGAGAAAAATCCCCCTTTTTCTTGAAAACATTTAAAGGTCACACTATTTGTCAAGAAGCCGTTTAAAAATAGATTTTTTAATCAAAGTGTCCCATAGCACTTTGAAATATTTAAAATGAAATTTTAATTTTAAAACAGCAATTTCCGTATAAATTAAACCATAAAACCATTTTTAAAACATATACATTAATGAGAAAGATGTAAAATAATAAATCATTAAAACATTTAAAATGATATTTTAGATAGAGTTCCTAAACAAAAGAGAGACACTTGAATACAAATAATTGAGGTAATAAAAAATTTATAATATCATGAGAATAATGAGATTCATGATATACTATGTCAATGTACATAATATACACTACATAAAACTTATGTTGTGTATAACAACAAAGAGTCACAATTAAATGTAAATTGAGATGAAATATTTTATAAAGACTATATCCATCGGTTAAGGATAAATCTGTAACACCCCAGGTAAATAAAGAATATGAAATTTTTATATTTATCCATATTTTTGAATAAAATATTAATATTACATTAAAGGGGATGCTATGCTCGATGGCGTACCCAACACGTAACAACAAGTTTCTTGGGAGTCTTACATTGCACTATAATAATAAAATAATATTATTTTAAATAGTAGTTAACGCCTAACCGTTGTAATGGCGGTAATGAACAGAACTAACTACAAAATGATTATATATGTTTGTCAAATATTTTTACTTTTTACAATAAATGTTAGAGGATTAAGAAATGTAAATGAATCCAATTTTAAGCGTAAACATTCTAATATTCTTTAAAAGGTCGATTAACTACCTTTTGATGGCGAACCTCTTTTAAATCCACTTTTTGACAATTTTATGTGTTATATTTGACAAAATAAAATTCTTCTTTAGAATCGGGACATCAAAGTTTACTTTGTGTAAATTTTTGGTATTTTTCCAAAAAAGTTCAATTTTTAATGAATAGTGAAAAATGTTGTATTTTAATTCAAAACCTCTTTTAATATAATTTATTTATATGATTATATTATCATTTGAATTGGTTTTAAAGAGAAATTAGAATATATTTTTACCATTTAATCCAATAGTGGTCGTTGGAATTAATTTCACTTTGAAATCGGACTTAAACTAGTGACAATCTTTTGATACATTTTGTTTCATAAAAACACGCTATTTGTTTTGACAGCGGGAATTAATTATTAAATTAATTAATGAAACTTATATGTTATGAATTTTGTAAAATATACATCATTTTTGAATTCGGAATATCAAATATAGCATAGGGTGAACTTTTGGTAATTTTCTGAAAAACTTCAATTTTTGATGAATAGTGAAACCACTAAGTGGTACATATAAAAACTGATTTTCCATATCAATGAAATTTTGCCATCATTGTGTTTTTAATTTCAAAAATCCTACATACACGGTTGTCATTAAGAAGTAAAATGTGGTTCAAAGGGATTAAAATAATTTTTTGGTGAATAGTAACTTATTAAGTTTTTAATCACGATTAGAGGTAATTAGTGTAGTTTAAGGTAAGAATAATGTTTTAATAAAATGAAATGACCTAGACACATGTCATACCCTCATTGGATGTGTCATGGCCGACCAAGAAAATCCATGGGTCAACTTGGGGACCCCATGGAGCCACTTTGGTTGGAAAATGACATAAATATCTTTTTATTTAATGTTAAAGTAAAAATGACACAAACATGATATGTTTTACTAAAACAATTTTTACATGGGGTTATATAAGTCATATTTTTTACTATAAATAGTAATTGGAAATCTAAAAAGAGTTACTACATCATAGTATTTTTTTTATAATTTTTATACATTAAATAAATTAAATTATTTATGACATCATAATGATGCAGCGATGACCTCATTATTTAACGATTTAAATAAAATGGAAATATAATGTAATATCTAAGACCCACACATATCGAAAACCTATTGGATGAGTGGATTTAGAACCCTTATCACCGTATCCTCGAAATAAATCAATTTGGGACCTTTAAAATCCGAAACTCTTTTGAAAATAAAGTAACATTTTGTAACTTTACAATAGTGCCCCTCCTCTCCTCTTATAAAAGGCCCCCACCTCTACCTCCTTACCCACACTCCCAAAGCCTTTGGCTCAGCCAAACTCTGCCCATTTTGTCTCTCCACTTCCCTCTATTACTCCTTGAAGCCTCACTTTGGGCATAAGTCTTCCCAAGTAAGCCTTTGAGCTCAAACCAAAGGGAGTTACTCGATTTTAAGGTAATGTCTTCACTTGAGTCCTTTTGTTTTATTTTGCCTCTCCAACCCCCTAAACTCTTTTTATTCATTTCTTTTGTAACAACTCCAGTATATAAAATATACTAGGATGTTTTTATAATGAATATTCTACCTACACTTACACACACCTACATCTAATGGTTAAAGAACATATTGTTTCCGTGGATGGTGAATTTCTGCCTCACGAAACGATGATTGTTCAACACTCATATAACACCTTCAAAGGTGGCCATTAAGATGTCAATATATTTATATATGATATATAATATGTTTATTTATTACTTAAGCTTCTGTATTTTTCATTTATGGCATACCTTTATGGTTTCCATTATGGGTAAACACGATATCTTCATTTAAGGAAGTGCAGACTACCGCCCCCTCAAAGTGATGTGATTCGTTAATGCCATATGTGGGACGTATAAAGGATGGATTTAAAGTTATTATATATGATGTTATACTGGAATTATAATATACCTCTATATCATTATTATTTCTTTTCATTTATGTGTGAGATAGAAATGAAAGTAGCGTTCATGCGTACGTACGGCTTACCGTCTCCATGAACGGTGCATTTCATTTCTTATCCCCAAATGTAATGTACTATTATAAGTACATATTTATAATGGATATATATAATTTATGTTACATATAAATGATTAATATAATTCTGGAATTAAAATATACATACCACTCATTTAGTTTTATTTCCATTAATATGACAAAGAAATGAAAGTAGCGTTCATGCGTACGTACGGCTTACCATCTCCATGAACGGTGCATTTCATTTCTTACCTCTAAATGATTATGTAATATTATAAATAAATGTATATTCTGGATATATATGATATATATGATATCCAAATCATGAATATAATTCTGGATATAATGAACCATTGACCACACGAACAACATGTAATTGTAAGAAGTCCACTTTTGACTTAAGAACCAAATATCGACAAAACAAACATTGTTAACTTAAATGATTAAATAATGTTTATAACATGTCAATAATTGATATAAAAGGAATAATGAACTTGAAAAAGGTTCTTAAGAAATTATAAATTAACTCAATTTTATTATTCAGGACGTTAATGAATGATCGAGTCAAGTCGGACCCGAGGTAAGGGATCCTACCCCTCTCTTTCTTTTTAAGTACACTCTTTTATGTCATTCCTTTTAAGCTCATATTTCTTATGATTGGGATGTTCTTTTATATTACTCCTACTTTAATTTTTATTTTCATATGATTAGAGACCCTATTTGATCTCATAAATCCATTTTTGGATGCTTTAAGTGGCGCCGTTAGGCTGCCGAGTTTTCGTAAGGGATTTTTCATCTCACATTATTTCTGTGACATTTATGCTACATTTGCCACTACTTCCTTTGAGTGGTGTATGTACTGCACATTATTATACACTTTGTGTAGTATAATTTCATTTATGGGTATTTACATATTCATTGTATGACCCTTCTTCAATGGGGTGCACGTTTCGAAAGTTACCCAAGTCTGTAAGGGAACCTTTCACCCTCCTCTTTGTTTTAAAAGACTTCTTTTGTTCTATCTTTTAATTCACATACTATTATGTTGGGATATGTTCTTATATATCCTTATTTATGTAAATTTTATGTCCAAGTTATGAGATCCCCTTTATCTCTCTCATCAACCCTTTTTGTAAAATTTTATGTGACGCCATTAGGCTATCGAATTTTAACAAGGGAACTTCTTAACCCAATTTCGATTTCTTTGGGTTCAACATGTAGTTATTGAATATGTCATCCTTTGAATATGTGTGAATAAACTTTGATTGTTTTACACTTAATATCCACTTATATTAGGTGTATTTATATTTGTCACACATAATTATGAGATTGATTTATCCTTAATTTAAGGATACATTCTTTATAATGGATTTCATCTCATTTTACATTTCTTTTGAGACTTAATTGTTGTTATGCACCAATTCACTTTTATATGGTGTGTATACTATCTTTTGACATATTATATCATGAAACCCTTTATTATCAAGATATAATAAAGTTCTTATTAAATGTTATTCCGCTATTATTTGTATTCAAGAGTCTCTCATTTTGTTAAAAACTATTTAACAAATATATAGTTTTAAATGTTTTAAAGATTTATTATTCTAAATATTTATCTTTAATTTACATGTTTTCAAAATTGTTTTCAGTATTTATTTATATGAACATTAATGTTTTAAAATTATAATTCCATTAAAAGCTTCAAAGGGGTATGGGACACTTAGATTCAAAAATCTCTTTTAAATGGTTTCTGAAAATGGATTGATTAATTCAATATCTGGGAATTACTTATTGTGATTGCAAATGAAATGTTGTTATTGAAATGTTTATATTATCAATATTTTATGTGTAATGATGGTACTTGGATATTTTACGAGTGGTTAAGTGATAAACCATATGACAGGTGGTGCCGTGAATACCAGGACGGGTGGTTATGTTATAACCTCCAATGCATTGGGTTTGGAAGTCGGTCATATGGCTATTCCATTAAGTATATATGGAAGTTGGACGAATGGCTATTCCATTAAGTGATGTGTGTGGAAGTTGACCTTATGGTTATTCCACTTATGTATGTTTATGTCCCAAGTTACCTTTATATGTTATGTGATCTTTATATGGGTTTTATGGTAATATTTTGGTTACAGAAGGGTAAGTAATGAACTTTTATTCAGTGAAGAGTTTTTAATACTTAGAAAAGGTGAAAAGTATTACTTTGATAAAGTATACATGGTTTACTAGTTGTTTTGAAAAACTAACAGTTTTCATTCTTTGTGTATCCCTTACTGAGCTTTTTATGCTCATCCCATGTTTTTGAAATGTTTTTCACAGGACTTAACGTGGAATAGGGTCAGGTATGGGATCAAGGGAAATTCATGATACCCAAAACATGGAACTAGACATGTTTCTTTTTAAGAGTTTTTATTTTATGGAAACTTAGTAGAAGTTTCTACTTTGTAATCTTTTGAGATGTAATAGTTATGTCCTAATTCTCTAAAACTCTAAACCTGAAAAGATCCTCAATGTGAATTATTCATTTAATTCAATATTAAGTAAGGTTTAAGGTTGGGGCCTTATAGTTGGTATCAGAGGTCGGTTTAGATAACTTTAGAGGTTAGGGTATTCTTTAAGCATAAGTGACATGACCATAATGGTTAGGATATCAGAAAGAGTCATAGTTTTTAGATAAAGTGAATGAGTAAGTATATCTTAGTGTTTATCTTCCTCTTTAGTACATGATGGTTTTGTTTATATACTCACACTGACCTTCTTGGTTTTAGTAAATGGCTGGATCTAGCAGGCACCAAGGTAACGGTGGATGTGAAGGAAACTGTGACAGTTTTCTGAGTGAGCAACTGAATGATATGGGAGCTGCAATGATAACTATTATGTTTATCCTCAACCAACTATATGGAGTCATGATTGACCACCTAAAACTTAGTGATTTCTATAAGGCATCATATATGCGAGAAACAAATCCCTACGTAACTACAGGTAATAATCATAAAGGTAAGTGTGTTCAAAAACCTATGTGTCATAGATGTGGAAAGAAACACCTAGGAAAATGTTTTAAAGGGAAAAAAATATGCTATAGATGTGGAAATGAATGTCATAAAGCAAGAACCTGCCATGGAAAAAGGAAGCATCCAGTTGACTCAAGGAAAGGGAAAGAAGTTATTTCTGAGGGATCAATTGAATGTTTTAAATGTGGTGTGCATGGTCATTATGAAAACACATGTCCTATGAAGAAGTTTCGAGAGTGGGATCACCAAGATCGTACAAATATTCATTTACCAATACCTAATTCCATTCCGATTGAGGATGAAGAAACTGACAATGACCAATCAAAGGTATGGATTATTTCTTAACTTTTGTTTTCTATTTTGTAATCTTAGGATATGATTCATGATTTTGTTTGTAGGAAAGAATTATTTCAGAATAAGTTGTAAAGGAATGGTTAATGGATCATGAAGAATGTTTAATGAGTAAGAAGTTAGCATATAAGGGCTATAGTGAAATTCTTAAGAGTATTAAGTGTCTTTTGATGATGGGATACATTAGAAGACTTTTTATAGTCTGTGTAACACTGATGTTTGATATATAAAAATTTTTATTCAATGAATAGTAATCTGTTCTTTTGTGGACATAGTTATAAAGAATCATTTGGGTTTATATGATCCTTACTTTTGAGGTAATTATGGGTTATTATATGTTATGCTGGAAAATGAAAGGTTTGAGATAAACATGAGATTAAAATATGTTATGATCATTTTTGAAGATTTTATCTCGTTTTGGGGAATGTTTTAAAACTATATAGTTTTGGAAAAAGGACAACACGCAGACCGTGTGACAACCCGTCGTGTCGGACAAAGCTATGGGAATCGAACCCACAACCAAAGTGCGACTGGTATTTATCGCCTACCACTGGACTACGTGAATTCCCTGGTTAGTTTGACTGATTATTTTTAGTTATATGATTTTATGAATTAAGAGTAAGTTGATTTTGGGTTATTTATGAAAATTATTAACCTATCATGGAGGGTATGTGATTAGGTTAACTACTTTTCAATATGAAACTTTAAGAGTAATTGATGTTATTTGGAGATAGTTGTTAATTGGTACCTTGGAAGACTATGCGACGAAATCCCTCAAATATTTGGGTTTCAATATTAGTTTGCTTTACTTTGAAGTATTTTATGGACAATTTGTTTATCGAATATTCCTCGTTGGACAATGGGTTTTGTTGGACAAATTTTGGAGATTAAGCATAGATTATATTTTTAAAGGGTTATCCTTTTCTAGATTATCTGGTCTTGTACTAACCTTTTTGGTTTTGGTTTTGGTTAAAGGATAAATACATGGGAAGTATATAGTTCTCTTTGGTGGATTAGGTGATTCTCTAGAATTTGATTATAGTACTTTTAATGCAAACAAGTCTTCCTAAATACTCATCTTTTGGAAAAAATATGAGTTTGATTAAGTAATCTTGGAAAAGTTGAAAGTCAACATGATAAGTGATTATGTTTCCTTATGAATAAATTCCTCAATAAAAAGTAACATAAAACAAAAATGTTGTCTATTAACGTTTCCTACTAGGGAATCGAATACCATTTAACCCATCACAAGTTTTTGATTTTCTTATGGTTAACTTTCTCATTGACATGTTTACTATCACTCTCCCTTGCGAACATGAACCTTTTCTTTTTCTTCCATGTACATGTTTTCCTACACGGAATCCTATTATGGGTTGACTCAGGTGACCTCTGTACTTAGCTATCTTTATTTTAAAGTAATTGTTTTACCGACTCTTGTTCCGATGTGGGACTTTCAAGGATGTTTCCAAGCTCAATTTTAAAATTGCGAGGACACAATTCCCAAAAGGGGGGAAGGATGTAACACCCCAGGTAAATAAAGAATATTACATTTTTATATTTATCCATATTTGTGAATAAAATATTAATATTACTTTAAAGGGGATGCTATGCTCGATGGCGTACCCAACACGCAACAACGAGTTTCTTGGTAATCTTACATTGCACTCTAATAATAAAATAATATTATTTTAAATAGTAGTTAATGCCTAGTCATTGTAATGGTGGGAATGAACAGAACTAACTAAAAAATTATTATATATGTTTGTAAAATATTTTTACTTTTTACAGTAAATGTTAGAGGATTAAAAAATGCAAATGAATCCAATTTTAAGCGTAAACATTCTAATATTTTTTTAAAGGTCGATTAACCGCCTTTTGATGGAGAACCACTTTTAAATCCACTTTTTGACAATTTTATGTGTTATATTTGACAAAATAAAATTCTTCTTTAGAATCGGGACATCAAAGTTTACTTTGCGTAAATTTTTGGTATTTTTCCAAAAAAGATCAATTTTTAATTAATAGTGAAAAATGTTGTATTTTAATTCAAAACCTATTTTAATATAATTTATTTATATTATTATATTATCTTTTGAATTGTTTTTAAAGAGAAATTAGATAATATTTTTACCATTTAATCCAATAGTGGTCGTTGGAATTAATTTCACTTTGAAATCGGACTTAAACTAGTGTCAATCTTTTGATACATTTTGTTTCATAAAAACACGCTATTTGTTTTGACAGCGGGAATTAATTATTAAATTAATTAATGCAACTTATATCATCTGAATTTTGTAAAATAGACACCATTTTTTAATTATGAATATAAAATATATATTAGGGTGAACTTTTGGTAATTTTCTGAAAAACATCAATTTTTGATGAATAGTGAAACCACAAAGTGGTACTTATAAAAACTGATTTTCCGTTTAAATGAAATTTTTCCATCATTGTGTTTTTAATTTCAAAAATACGACATAAATGTCTTTCATTAATAAGTAAAATGTGGTTCAATGGGATTAAAATAATTTTTTGGTGAATAGTAACTTATTAAGTTTTTAATCGCGATTAGAGGTAATTAGTGTAGTTTAAGGTAAGAATAATGTTTTAATAAAATGAAATGACCTAGAAACATGTCCTACCCTCATTTTATGTGTCATGTCAAACCAAGACAATACATGGGTCAACTTGGGGACCCCATGGAGCCACATTGGTTGGAAAATGACATAAATATCTTTTTATTTAATGTTAAAGTAAAAATGACACAAACATGAGATGTTTTACTAAAACAATTTTTACATGGGGTTATACAAGTCATATTTTTTACTATAAATAGTCATTGGAAACTTAAAAAGATTTACTACATCATATTATTTTCTTTATAATTTTTAGACCTTAAATAAATTAAATTATTATGACATCATAATGATGCATTGATGACCTCATTATTTAACGATTTCAATAAAATGGAAAGATAATGTAATATCTAAGACCCACACATGTCCAAAACCTATTGTATGAGTGTATTTAGAACCCTTATCACCTTATCCTAGAAATAAATTAATGTGGGACCTTTAAAATATGAAACTCTTTTGAAAATAAAGTAACATTTTGTAACTTTACAAGAGTGCCCCTCCTCTCCTCTTATAAAAGGCCCCCACCTCTACCTCCTTACACACACTCCCAAAGCCTTTGTATCGGCCAACATCTGTCCATTTTGTCTCTCCACTTCCCTATATTACTCCTTGAAGCCTCAATTTGGGAAGAAGTCTTCCCAAGTAAGCATTTGAACTCAGACCAAAGGGAGTTACCCGATTTTAAGGTAATGTCTTCACTTGAGTACTTTTGTTTTATTTTGCCTCTCCAACCCCATAACTCTTTTTATTAATTTCTTTTGTAACAACTCCAGTATCTTCAATATACTAGAATTTTTTTATAAGGAAGATTAGAGCTAAACTTACACACACCTACATCAATGGTTAAAGAACATACTGTTTCCGTGGATGGTGAATTTATGCCTCACGAAACGATGATTGTTCAACACTCATATAACACCTTCAAAGGTGGACATTAAGATGTCACTATATTTATATATGATATATAATATGTTTATGTTTTACTTAAGCTTCTGTATTTTTAATTTATGGCATACCTTTATGGTTTCCATTATGGGTAAACGCGATATCTTCATTTAAGGAAGTGTGGACTACCGCCCCCTCAAAGTGATGTGATTCATTAATTCCATATGTGGGACGTATAATGGATGGATTTAAAGTTATTATATATTATGTTATATTGGAATTATAATATACCTCTATATAATTATTATTTCTTTCCATTAATTTATGAGATAGAAATGAAAGTAGCGTTCATGCGTACGTACGACTTACCGTCTCCATGAACGGTGCATTTCATTTCTTATCCCCAAATTTAATGTACTATTATAAGTACATATTTATAATGGATATATATAATGTATGTTACATATAAATGATGAATATAATTCTGGAATTAAAATATACATACCTCTCATTTAGTTTTAATTCCATTAATATGACAAAGAAATGAAAGTAGCGTTCATGCGTACGTACGGCTTACCGTCTCCATGAACGGTGCATTTCATTTCTTACCTCTAAATGATTATGTAATATTATAAATACATGTATATTCTGGTTATATATATGATATATATGATATCCAAATCATGAATATAATTCTGGATATAATGAACCGTTGACCACACGAACAACATGTAATTGTAAGAAGTCCACTTTTGACTTAAGAACCAAATATGGACAAAACAAACATTGTTAACTTAAATGATTAAATAATGTTTATAACATGTAAATAATTGATATAAAAGGAATAATGAACTTGAAAAAGGGTTTTAAGAAAGTATAAATTAACTCAAGTTTATTATTCAGGACGTTAAAGAATGATCGAGTCAAGTCGGACCCGAGGTAAGGGATCCTACCCCTCTCTTTCTTTTTAAGTACACTCTTTTATGTCATTCCTTTTAAGCTAATCTTTCTTATGATTGGGATGTTCTTTTATATTAATCCTACTGTAATTTTTATGTTCATATGATGAGATACACTATTTGATCTCATAAATCCATTTTTGGAAGCTTTAAGTGGCGTCGTTAGGCTGCCGAGTTTTCGTAAGGGATTTTTCATCTCACTTTATTTCCATGACATTTATGCTAAATTTGCCACTATTTCCTTTTATTGGTGTATGTACTGCCCATTATTATACACTTTGTGTAGTATAATTTCATTTATGGGTATTTACATATTCATTGTATGACCCTTCTTCAATGGGGTGTATGTTTCGAAAGTTACCCAAGTCTGTAAGGGAACCTTTCACCCTCCTCTTTATTTTAAAAGAATTCTTTTGTTCTGTCTTTTAATTAACATACTATTATGTTGGGATATGTTCTTATATATCCTTATTTATTTAAATTTTATGTCCAAGTGATGATATCCCATTTATCTCTCTCATCAACCCTTTTTGTAAAATTTTATGTGACGCCATTAGGCTGTCGAATTTTACCAAGGGAACTTCTTAACCCAATTTCGATTTCTTTGGGTTCAACAAGTAGTAATTGAATATGTCATCCTTTGAATATGTGTGAATAACAATTTATTGTTTTAAAATTAATATCCACTTATATTATGTGTATTTATATTTGTCACACATAATTATGAGATTGATTTATCCTTAATTTAAGGATACCTTCTTTATAATGGATTTCATCTCATTTTACATTTCTTTTGAGACTTCATTGTTGTTATGAACCAATTCACTCTTATATGGTGTGTATACTGTCCTTTGACATATTATATCATGAAACCCTTTATTATAATGATATAATAAAGTTCGGATTAAATGTTATTCCACTATTATTTGTATTCAAGAGTCTCTCATTTTGTTAAAAACTATTTAACAAAAATATCGTTTTAAATGTTTTAAAGATTTATTATTCTAAATCATTATCTTTAATTTCCATGTTTTCAAAATGGTTTTTATTATTTGTTTATATGTACATTAATGTTTTAAAATTATAATTCCATTAAAATCATCAAAGTGGTATGGGACACCTTGATTCAAAAATCTCTTTTAAATGGTTTTTAAAAATGGATTGATTAATTCAATATCTGGGAATTACTTATTGTGATTGAAAATGAAATGTTGTTATTGAAATGTTTATATTTTCAATATTTTATGAGTAATGATGGTACTTGGACATTTTACTGGTGGTTACGTGATAAACCATATGATGGGTGGTGTCGTGAATACCAAGACGGGTGGTTACATTATAACCTCCAATGCATTGGGTATGGATGTCGGTCGTATGGCTATTCCATTAATTATGTATGGAAGTTGGCCGAATGGCTATTCCATTAAGTTATATGTGTGGAATTCGACCATATGGTTATTCTACTTAAGTATGTTTATGTCCCAAGTTACCTTTATATGTTATGTGATCTTTATATGGGTTTTATGGTAATCTTTTGGTTACAGAAGGGTAAGTAATGAACTTTTATTTAGTGAAGAGTTTTTACTACTTAGAAAAGGTGAAAAGTATTACTTTGATAAAGTATAAATGGTTTACTTGTTGTTTTGAAAAACTAACAGTTTTTATTCTTTGTGTATCCCTTACTGAGCTTTTTATGCTCATCCCAAGTTTTTGAAATATTTTTCACAAGACATAACGTGGAATAGGGTCAAGGATGGGATCAAGGGAAAGTCATGATACCTAAAACATGGAACTAGACATGTTTATTTTTAAGAGTTTTTATTTTATGGAAACTTAGTAGAAGTTTATAATTTGTAATCTTTTGAGATGTAACAGTTATGTTCTAATTCTCTAAAACTCTAAACCTGAAAAGATCCTCAATGTGAATTATTCATTTAATTCAATATTAAATAAGGTTTAAGGCTGGGGCCTTATAAAATCAATGACATAATTATGTGTGAAAAATATAAATAAACTAAATATGATTGGATATTCTATGTAAACCAATAAGAGGACATTCACATATATTCTTGTAAAAACAACACCAATGAATTGGATGTTTAACTTTATAAACGGAGATTGAGTTAAAATTACCCTTATCAAGATCATATAAATGACTTTAGAGTATATCAATGGTGTGATTATGTGTATAAAAAGTATATCAACAATAAAGGGTAGTGGATATTACTATATAAATAATAAATAGTGATTCCACACATAATCTGGGAGTAAAATAATCAATGAAGTATTCGTAAAACCGAATAAGTTGAAATTGAAATTTGAAATTCCTTTAATGATTTGGTAACATACGAAACATACACCCCATGAATGAAGGATCATCCAATTACGATGTAAATACCCATAAATTAAATTATATTACTCAAACCATACAATCATGGGAAGTACATACACCACAAAAAAGGTAATTGTGGAAAATATAGCATGAATCTCACCGGAATAGAAGTGAGATGAAAACCACATACCTTGTAATTTTCCTTGGACTAGGGTAGGTTAAAATCTTGTATAATGGTGAAATAATTTTTATTAAATTATAAAATAATCATATGCATTAATATGATATTATATATAACCTTTTAACATTGCTTTATTAATAATATCTTAGTATTATCGTCATTTCGGGTGTTAACAGATTTGTTTTCCTTTATATGAATTGTTTCATAAGTAGTGTTTGTTATGATTAGGATGTATCTTATTCATATTCAGAATGATATTAAGTCTTTATACATTATTTTTAATCATCAAATGAAAATTATTCTTGAATGGATTACGATGGGGAATGAATCTCATCGTGTTCGTGGAGACGGTAATCCTTACGTACGCACGAGCGGCAATATCATTATTTTGATATTAATATAACATATAATTGGATGGTATATAATATATAAAGAATCAATATCATGTTATATTTATTATTTACATAAATTAAACATCATTCTTATACCCATCCAAATAATAAGGTATTGAATAACAATTACACCACGACATGGAGACGGTAAGTCGTATGTACGCACATATGGTGACATGTCATTCAAAGGATGGATATAATAATGACTATGGTTGTACCATAATTATAATTACATAAATTTTTATATAATATAATGTAGTTATTATTTTAGTATGTAAAAAACAATGCAAGAGGAAGTGGAAGAAGAAAGGAACTTGAGAGAGGTGATTAAATATTTACCTCTTCTTCGGGATCTTCATTTTGATTTAATCAAAAGGGATCGTTAGGCTGGATTTCTGACTAAAGTAAGGCCTCTAGGATGAATGGAGGACAATTGAGAGTTTATTTGGGCAGATTATGGCCGAGACAAAAGGCTTTGAGGCTTTGTATTTGAGTGTATGCGGAGTGTCCTTTTATAAGAGGGGTGAGGGGAACCTTAAGAAAAGCAAGAAATATTATTTTATAATAAAATCATTTTCCGTTTATAATGGCTCCAAAGTGGATTTTTAATGATTAAGGTGAGTACTGGTCAAAAAAACTCAACCAATAGGTTTTATATAGGTTTTTGTCACTATATTGACCTTATATTTTAGATTTAACTCTATGTTAAATAGTTTGACATTTACCATGCCTCTATGTATTTTTATATTATATGGTTAATAATCTTTCTATATTCTTCCAAAATAACCCCAAGTGGTTCATTAATGATACAACTATAATTATATAAGTCTTTTGTTTGATCCTTATATTTTTAGTAATAGAATATAAATTAATAATATAATATTTGTTTTAAAAACTGTTTTATGTCAATTTTGACACTATTTGGTATTTTGTTTTTACTAAATAAATAAAAACATTATTACATAGAAAAAAATTCATATAACCAACCACAACATGTCATATTAACATATGAAATTATTTTAATTCATAAAAAGTCTCAAATTACATTTATTTGGATTTTTATAATAACAATTATTTTAATATTTCATTAAATAGGTAATTACCACATTATCATTGTGTCATAAATAAATTAAATTATTTAATTTCAAAAAAATATAAATATAATACAATTATTTTGGAAATGTTTTTATCTTTCTAATGAATATTTATAGTCGAATTTATCTTATGTGTGACCCTATATTGAAAATGTTTTAGTTATTAAACATTGAATTTGACACTTTTAACTCATCTTTGAATTAAAAAATAATAAATGTCATAATATAATCCAAGTGGACCAAATAGGTTCATATTTTATTCCCATGGTTGTTTTTTGTCGAATTATACTTATCCAATCGAATTATTACATGTGTTAGGGTAATAATATTATCATTTATACCTTTAATTACCACATTTACTTTTAACCGTGGTAAAAAAAGTTAAAAGTTATTATTCAAAAAAAATTATTTTTATCCGATTGAACCACATTTTACTCATTCATATTAACTTTTTCCCTCAAATTTTTAAAATTCAACTCACAGAAGCAGTAAAGTTACGTTTTATGTAAATTTGCAAATTCTCCTAGGAGGTGGTTAAAAGACGATGAAAGTTTAAATAAAATTTTATATATCTAATATTATTACAAAATGAATCCAATGAATTAAATTAAACATATATAGGTATTATGTATCTATTTTTACCTAAAATAAATTTAAAAAAAATAATTAATTATTTAAATACAAATTCAGTTTCAAACTATTATTTAGTGTTTTCACTATTCATAAAAAATTTAAAGTTTTCAGAAAATTACCAAAAATTCACCCTAAGATAATTTTGATATTACTAATCCAAAAATGAAGTCCATTTTTAAAGAGAAAATCTATAAAATTTAAAAAAGTTGGTATTACTATTTATAATGGCTAGTTTGATTGGTCGCGGTGTGTTAGAATCTCGAAGTTGCATACAATGAAAGAGATTACATTATTCAAATGGAAAGGTACTGTGGAAGCTTGGGGTGTTACACATTTGGGATAATGTTTTGTGGAACTTCACGGTGATTTATGTATGACTGATGGCTTGGGGAGTGGTTCTCTTAAGTGCACTACATACAGAACCCTACGAGTTTCTCAGACTTGACGATTGTAGATCATTTCTACTCGGAGTGACTCAATTGGTTAATTGAGGAGCACCTCTATGTGAAGTGGTAGACCCATGGTTTGAAGCTCTTCTGTGTGACAAGGCAGACCCATGGTAATGAACAGGAGTAGTACCTTATCAGGCCATAAGGGGGAGAGCCTTTGTGTGGCGCTACAAACCCATAGTGGGGAGCACCAGTGTGTGATGTGACAGACCCATAGTACTCGACAGGAGGAATAACTCATTAGTCCAAGTATAGTGGGAAGCATCTCTTTGTGACATGGAAGGCCCACTGTACTCGATACAGGACGAGTTCTCCAGCAGCCGAGGTGTTTGATGTTGTGATCGGTGATGGTACGTGTAACTAACCCTGTAATAAATCCCGGTGTGAGATGTCTTTACCTTATGATTTTGATTGAGGTTATGCTATGTGGTACTTTACCTATTTGTTAATCTACCTACATGGTTTTACCTCGGTGGTATTCTTCCCTCCTGTGTCAAGTGGGTATTTTCTGATAACTTAGGTATATGTATGGGTATATACCTAAGTAGGGTTGACTATTTTTTCTATGTTTTGTGGTTTATCCTTTGTGATTTTGATATACCTTCGGGGGTCTCGAGGTCCCTTCTGAGTGTTTTTATACTCACCCCTACACGGGCTATGCCCACACCTTGTTGATTCTGGTGTAGACGACAAACAACACTAACTAGGGACGTGGGTACCAGGACTGGAGACTGCTCAAAGGTGGACCTCTGAGGAGGTGATCCATAGACACGATCATTGGAGAGCTGTACCTACCATTCTGGTAGGATCCTTAGTGGTTGTTTACAGGATCTATACTCAGTTTTACTTGTTTTTTCTAGTTTTTCTTTTACTTTCTAGTTGTTCTTGTATTCTACCCCCCTTTACTTTCTATACGCACCATGTTTACTATATAGCTGACATAGTGCTTTTATCTAACTGTGTTCTTGGTTTTTGTGAGTTTATAGTTTATAAAGGCGATGCCTTCCCGTTTTAGGGAATATTCCTTTCGGTGCTTGTTGCAAGCCCCTAGCCTGTGGAAGGTGGGCTTAGGGTAGTCACAGCATGGGCCCCGGGGTATGGTTAATGAAAAATATACACTCTTTACTTCATAAATTATAAGAAAATGTATCTATAATGTATTCTTGTATTGTAATACACATATTAAAATATCTCTATTATAGTAAAATAACATATGTAAATTATAATATGATAGAAATCAGATTAAATCCATCCAAAATATTTTTGATATTGTATCAGTGAAACAATCTTTATTTTGAGAAAACAATTATCTCTAACGCATTATCCTTTTATATGGTCCTAATTAGGTGACCCTATAATCCTTAGTACCATTGAAAATAAATAATAAATCACTATTTCACTTGTTTAAGAAATTTTAATCCTCTCAAAATGAAATAGTTATACTCGAGCTTTTGAGGGGCTTTGTGTTATCTTTATCTAAAATATTAAAATATTAATAAGAAAATTTTCCCCAAAACATGTATCATATTAATCATATTCTTACCTATATAATCCAATTTTATATGGTTCTTATTGACCAATAGACCTGAAAAATGTAATTACAGTAGTCCTAACAAATATTTTTCTTGATTTTCATAAACAAATATTAACCACATTGATAAATATATCAGATGTAATTAATATCATCGAGGATAATATATCATGTCCCTTATCCAGGTCGGTGAACACATCCTACGTGACTCACCCATGAATTTCAATTCATTTCAGATATTTAATTAAAATGAGGGAATAATGTATTAAATTTTCAACCTGGGTGAATGAAATCTAGTTTTGGATGCTTTCTAACTGATGACATGATCAACAACATACCCAACCATAACCATGTTAGTTATTTTATTTTTAAACATCCCTATGATGTGTATCAATGTATGAAGGTTCCCAATATGTGAATGTCACCATCCATAGTTAATAATAATTTATAATAAGAATACATGTATATATATATGAAAAACTGTATGAAATTCCATGATATATACTTTTGAACTTCAATCCATGTAATAATTCATTACATTTTTTCTAATGTATATATAAATTTTATTAAATATTAAAATAATTATAATGAATAAAATATGAAATTCCTGATAACATGATAATATCATTAGAGCCCATAGTACTCTATAAAGATAATTGGTATGGCATAACACAATGTTATACTTTTAAGGAGTATTATAATTTAATTATTAATTTAAAATAAATTGCATCACCTTTCAATGAATGAAAAATAGATATTTCCATTTTTGTGATAATATGATTCTTCTTGAAACCATTACATCCAATATAATATATTTCATGCAATGAATTATTATATATGACCCATATTTTATTGTTACTATAATGGATTCCTCAAAGGATATCGTACAATCTCTAATATACCTATGAAAAAAGTATTTACATTACTACTACAAATGATCTCTCATATGAGAAACTCTTTTCCAATGATGTTTCTCAACCATTAATGACACTATAAATATTTACCCTATAGAAAGTCTTCTTTTTTCTCACAAGATAACTTTATTTATCCCTTATGTAAGGAAATAAAACATATTTAGTAATAAAATTCTCAATCCCAAAAACAACCTCTAAGGCATCAGATATATCAATGTACTTGGTCAAATTATTTTTAATGTGACTCCAAAAAATCATGATATAAATAAAAAATTAATATCGTGATTTAAATGAAACATATATTAAAATAGTTATATAACCCAATTACTGGGAGTTTTATTCACGTCGATATTAACTAAGTAAACATATTATTTTATAAATCTTGAAAACATTTACCCACTATTTTTTTATTTTCCCACCTTTATGTATATGTCACATGATATAATGATCATAATAACATTTGTGTGGAAAAAATATTTGGTTTTAGATGATTAAAAACATATCATAACATAATAGAAAACATGGGGGGATGGAAAAATCATATTCAATTATATTAAGACCATAAATGATATTTATAAAATATGATTTTAAATAATAAGAATATTTTAATGGTATCATAAAATATTCTACATGGATCCAAATCCATATCAATAATCATAATGACATTAAATGGAGAAAAAATTAAGTAATACATTGAAAATAATGAATAATAATTTAACATGAGGATTCATTGACATGAAATTCAACATAAAATTTTAAATAACTTATTGAGATGCTTAAATATATGGTAAATCCACAAGAATATGATACATGTTTGAGAAAATACATTTTTTATGATGTGAATAAACACATTATGTCCTTTCTTGAATATTATGAAAACCCATCATGTCGATGCGTATTTGAAAAAACTCATTTAATTATTTGCTGAGTATCGTTTGAGATATATGAACAAATCTATTGCATGAAAGGATACGTAGGCACCCACCTATCATATTATATATATATATGATCCTCATATAATTAATCACAATAATATCTTATGGAAATTATATAATAAGAATGTATTTCCACGAAAGATGAACACAATTAATCAAGGATATCAAAATATCATTTTATAAATATAATAATATATTAATAATATCTAATGGTTTATCCAAACATACTTATTGATATATAATCCATGGAGTAAAAATCAATATTAAAGTAAAAATGATTTTACCAAATCTTGAAAACATAGATAAACATATTATGTATTAATTACATTCAAAATTTTCTCTTTTTGGAAGGGAAAAAGAATTAATTTTTAAAAACATAATTAAAAATTTTAAAAATAAGATATAAAATTAAATGCAAATTTGTCATCAAAAAAATTGGAGCAGAAAAAACAATTGATTTTTTTCAGAAATGGTGGATAACCCATTTTCATTATCATTTAAAAGTGCATTTGATTAAAAACCCAAATCATTAAAAAATTAAACAAAATAATTTTGATAATTTCTAAATATAATTTTGTATGTTATATTAAATAACCTATATAATTTTTTGAAAAAGAGATGGGGACATTTAATGGAAGGTAAAACTGACTTTAATTGAAAACCCATTAAATGAAATGAGAAATATTCTTAATAAAAATGAATTTTAACAAAATAAAAAATTTATTAGGGCAAAATAATTTCATGTGATATGATTACTTTCACAAAAATAAATATATACATAAAACATAACATCATAATAGGTTTTAATAGATCAATATTTAATGATAATACACAATGAAGAGTGATTATAACCTTAGGAATTTATTTGAGTAAAAAAACCACATACAATATTTCTATATTTGAATCAACCCCTAATGAGATGTAGAATTATAAATAGAACAATTAATATAAAAAATGTAATTGGATCATTATTCAAATATAAAATTTTTGTTCATTAACTATATAGAAAATGTAACATGGACTATAACCTAGAAAAGACCCAAGGGATTCTAATTGGTGATGAAGAAACCTTCAGCATTTTCCCCTACAATGTTTAATTCACTATACAACCCAATATATAAAAAATAAAGAACATAATAAATTTTTTTAAATCATATGTATACCCTACATGTTTTATAATTTCCATTTGAAACCATTGTCTACATTTAAATTAGTTTTTTTGCATATTTTCCCACATATGGTGTCTATATGTTAGACACATGGTAATATATTCATAGGTTTAGTGTTAGTATTCTATAACCATAAAAAATTATCCATTTAATGTCAATAATGGTTAAAATAATGATGTAAATATATTGGTTTATAATCATTAAATTTATTTCTAAGAGTACTTTGGTATTTGTTTATAGAACATAAAATCAAAAATAAACGTTTTATTGGTGATTTTCAATATGTGAGGTGTCTTTTATTAATTAGTTAGTTAAATGTTATTGTATCCTCTCTTGAACCAATATAATCAAATTATAAAATAAATTAAAATTTCATATTCATCCATGATATATATTCAAATAATTTTCTATGAGGATTTTCAAACTAACCCAATCAGGAATATACCAAGATTATCGATGATTATAAGGATATTTACATATAATAAACATTAAAGTATTTAATAATTATATCATTTGTAATTGAAAAATATTATGTGTAATAATAATAAATAATTTACAAAAAAAATTATGTATATGATGATATTACATAATATTAATTATGTATTTTAATCTTAGTACAACTGTTTTAAGCAATAGAATATACAATATAAGTTTTTTGTCATATCATTATTAGGATCCCCATTTACACATTGAATTTAAATTATGATGTAAAAAATATATATTATTCATTTCAAAACATTTTCATTTTAATCCATTATAGGTGGAGATCAAATGAAAAATATAAATCTATCCTTCCAATGAGGCATAGTCAACACGTATTCATGGCGGATGATTTCTTTTTCCACAGTATGAAAAAATGATTAATAAGAATTATAAATTAAGAATTATAAATTATGTCATTAATATAATAATCAGGTATTTAATTCCCTATTATTCTAAATCTTTTAAAAAAATTAATGAAAAGAAAAAACATTGTTACGCAGAGGCAGTAATTCACTCAACATAGGATTCTTGTTTTCAATTAACATAATATAAAAGGAAATGGTGGTTAACTATTTTATGATAATTATAATAAAATAAGAGTATAAAAATTATACTAAATTTATCAACATAATATAGTGAATTTAATACTTTGGAAAAATAAAATCAATTAATTTAATTTCAAGAAGAAATTGAGATAGGAACCTCTACCTCACTTCATGGATGCTCTCATATGTGATGGGGATTAATCAATTATGAGACTGTAATTTGGGAAGACCATAACCTCATTAAGGTACATATGAGTTTTGATGATATGTTAGGGTTTATTTTGGGCTAATTGTAGGATATTTTATAAGGACATGTGTGGGGAATAGGTCCAATTTTTTATGTTAAATCGAGTGGAATATTTTAAATTCCTAAAAACATGTAGTAATGGAAAGTCACCCTTAATGAAAGTGGATGAAAATTGAAAAATAATGGAATTTAGGGAAGATAATTTCGAGACACGCATAGTCCATTTAGAATTAAACATTTTTTAATCATTTCATTCCAAATTATTCCATATTTCAAATCTTTTTTATTCAATTTTTAAACTAGATAATAGTAATTTTAAATATACGAAATTTAAAAAGTTTTAAATTATTTTCCCTAAAAATTATATCATAAATTTTACAAAATCATGTATGGGATTATAAATTAAAACAAATATATTGGAGATATAAAAATCAAATATAATATAAAAATTTAGAATTCTAAAATATTTTCATTACTTACCAAATCATAATTATACACTTCTAATTTCATAAATTATTGTTATTCATACATATTGGGATTAAAATAATCAATAAATTGAAATTATTTTTAAGAAAATATCAAAAAATAATCTCATGAAAATATTTCCATGATAAATAAAAAAATGATGTCAATTTTTACATAAATTAAAATCCTTAATCATAAAAATTTTATTCAATAAAATCCATAAAATGTAGATTTAAAAATTTATTAATTTAAGATGAATATATATAAATTAAGGTTATTTTTTTTAATAAATTAATAATTAATATTGTGTTTATATTTTATTTTATTATTCAATTATTATAATCCATGACCTATAAAATAAAATTCAACTTTAAAAATTTACTTTTTTAATAATAACATACTTTAAAAAAATGGATTTTGAAAATAATATTAATTTATGATTATTCTATACGTATAAATATTTTATTACAAAACAATATAATCATAATTTATAATTTAAAAGAACAATATGATATCTTTATAATACATATCTATCATGTATGCTCTAATATAGATTTTGGGTAGGGATTCATCTAACATTTATCCTGTTAGATTCATCATATGTGTGATCTTCCCAAATATATGGTGTCACTCAAACCCTAATTTTTTGACTTCAGCCATGTATTGTTTACAGTAAAACCCTAGAAAAGATAAATCTCTCACATGTTTTGTAAAATTATGTTCATAAGGAATATATACACTTGTTTAATCCATTTAGTCTCACATTCATTTTTGATGTTAGGATATGTTTTAATCTATTTACAACTACTAATTTAACAACTATTTTTTAATAATTATATGTACTATTTAAAAATTTTCATAGTTTTTTCATTTTAGTATCAATTATAATATGAAACACACTTTTAAAAAATAATTTTCCCAAGTAAATATATAATTAAATTTTAGGTTGTCACATTCTAACCCCTTAAATAAATTTAATCCTTACTAATTTAATTAAAACATACAATTTTTTTTCAAGTTGTATTAATAAGATGACCTGACATTGAATTTTATAATGAGGTAACAATAAAATCTATTTATTTATAATAATATTAATCACCATATTTCCTTATTATCAATCATTTCAGTTAAAAAACTATCATGGATTAGTGTAATGGCATGTATTATATACCATTATGTACCTAGTTTTTACATATAGTGAGAAATCATCATCAATTGGTTTAGGGAATTTAAAGTGGTTCTTTATGATTAAAATAACACCACTATAAAAACCACCTTCCAATTCACCATGTATCGTCAACATAGGTTTTTATGTGGAATGATAAGGATAAAGGATTATGTTGGTTAGAAATTATCATCTTCCTAATCTGGATAATTGAGACCAATGTTCTTACACATCCTTCTCCTTTAGTGAGTAGCCATATGAAATTCAGTATCATGTCCCTAGTTTATAATATCTATATCATTCATTTCAATCTTCAATAAATTACCACCCATTACTTCACCCTCTTATTGAAGTTGTATTTGTGTTTATCCTCCATAAATCTTGGTTATTTATTGTTTTCAGGGGGAAGGATTTGACACCACATCCTCTCTTGGTGGATTTTAATGTTTTCAAATATTTCCTCCAATCAACAAAAAAATTTCTCACACTTATTTTATAGTCTCATATTATTTTTGGATTTATACCTAAATAATGAACTACTCCTTGCCCCAAGGTCACTATGTGGCTTCCTTTTTTCACAACCACTATGTCCAATGGAACTAATGGAAGTGTTGGGGAATTATATTATTCATCCATCTTTGTCAAAGTGGTTCCAAATTTTATGAAAACAATTATGTATACATGTTGTCGTGCTGAATTGAATTATGATGGGGAATCTGATTCATTAGTTTCATTTACATTTATAGTATCAAAATGCTATCTCTATGGGGGATTCTTGTTTTTTCCACCACAATACATTTTTAATAGTAAAGACATTTTATGTAATGTGTATATGATTAGTGAATATGGTTTCTATGTTAAAATAGATGATATTTTTAATTAAATTTTGTTATAAGTCCCATTATATTATTAATATTTTCAAAAAAAGTAATTTTGAAATATAAAAATCATTTAATATGATAATTATTTTATAAACATATATCATGGTGGTATACATAAAAAATTACTTTATAATCATGGAGTGTAGAAAATAAAGATATCATATCCATAATTATAAGGTAGAATATGTAATAATCACAATCCACCTTATGAAAATAATTAAGAAAGTGACACCTCATTACCTTAGATGTTGTAGTTTTTCATGCCAATAATTTCTATCCTCAATGGTCTTATAACATCAGAATGGGTAATGGAAAATTCTTACCCAGTTAAGGAATCATACAATTAGTTTTTCCTTTGGATATATGTTTTCAACTCTAATAATTATAAATTAAATTTCCATTTTAATACGACTTATTGAAGAAAAATGGGACCATAATCTACAATTAAATCATCTTCTATGGATAGAAAAGTAATTACAATTTGTTTATTTATACACATTTTATATATAAATATTTGGATATTTATTCCATTATCATATTCCTCAACTGATATTTTATGAGATTTCATTTTTCTATTCTTTTTTTGTTAGAGAGTTATATTATGCTCACATTATAAATAATATTTTTTGATTACTGTTTTTGCACAATAACAATGTTTCTCTTTCCAAATAACATTTTGATTAGATTTTCATTGAGTTAAAATTAATATTTTATTTTTCACACATATTTCTTGTGGTTAGATTCATCACATAAACAAATATGGTTGAGATGAGTGAAAAAATTACAATATAGTGGAATTATCATTATAATAAAATTAATTTCAAATAAAAACACTTCTTGTTCTTTTACATTATCATGTTGGTCAATAGTACCTTCATTTTAAAATATATAAATCATAGTTTAACCATTGGTACATTATGTATTTTTATCTTACATTTCTCAACATAATACCTCAACATATCTTGGATATAAACCCCTTATAAAGTATTTTATGAATAATATAATCAATCAAAGAATATCTTCATTGATTATCAGATTACTAGAACAATTGGTCCACGTTGTTGTTCCCTAGGTGATGATTATGTTGTTCTCCAAAAATAAATTTCTATGTTAATTACCCATAGGTATATATTTTCCATATCTTAAATCATAATTTAATATCTAGTCAAATATATATTTTATGGAAACCAATATACTCTTGACATTACAGATTTTCCATGTTATCATCCTCTGCAAAAACTCATCTATTGTAGTTTCAATAAAGTTATATTAACCTAAAAACAAAGATAAATAAATTAATATCCAAAAAAATAACTATAAATTTAATGTATTCTAATGTGACCCAATATTTCTATGAAATAAATAATATGTTAATCAGAAGATTTAATTCAAAATTGTCACACAATGATGCATTATCCATGGACTCAAAAAAAATTCATGGAGATCCACTAAATAAAGATTTTATTATATAAACCTTGTAATCAATACTCTATAATTATACACCTATATAACATATTTATATATCTACCATGATATAATCCAATTTATATCATGGTTATTTTATACATAATAAAATAGAGAGGTCAGAAAATCAGTAAGTAAATAAAATAACAGTGCATGATGGATGACATGAGGGAGTCATAAAAATTATAATAAAAGATCAAAAGATCATATATATGTATATATATTATGAATAAAAATATATAGTAATAATTATCATAATAATATCATTACACTATCAAAACAATTAAGTCATGGATTAAAACAAATATCAATAATCATATAGAATTAGATAATTATATAAATTTTCATAATACATTAAAAAGAAGCCATAATATTGAAAAAATGTATTTCAGGGAAATTAAATGAATCATTAATATATGTAATAACTTTATAGATTACAAGAAAATATATAATATTTATATGAATAAGAAAACCATTCTTAGAAATCCCATTATGACAACAATTATGTTCACAAAATCGTTATATCCATGTAGAAATATGTGAAAAAACCCCCTGATCATTCATGTGGGAACAAACACATTAAATTTTTTTATCAAAATATCTAATGAGAAATATTCTTTAACTAATTAATTTTAGGGTGATATTGTTCCCTGATATTCACCATTTACACATATGTGTTTCTATTAAAATAAATAAAAAAATATCTTAATGAATGCATTGGAAGATAAATGGATTTTTAAATAATATGAAGGTAAGTATTAGTCAAAATAAAAATATAATTTTCCAAATAGAAACATAAAATAATAACATATATAGGTTTTTAAAAATATAAATTAATAAGATATATATCCTAGTGAAAAAAATATATATAAAAACACCAAAATTTTCATAAAATGTTTTAAACATTAGTATTAAAGGAAATGTGTAAATTACATTCAAAACCCCCATTTTTGATAAGGGAAGGAAATTAATTTATGAGAAAATATAATTTTTTTTAAAAATTATATAAATCATAAAATAAAAAATATCTTTCAACAAAATGGATTTGGTGATAAAACATTAGAATTTTGGAATGGGTGGAAACAAATTTATAGAATTTTAAAATCCCTTCTCAAAGACCAACATAATTAGAAAAAATATTAAGGTTTAATTTTTAAATGTGTTAAATATAATTAGGGTATTTATTGAAAATAATACATATTATCATTCCCAAATATATTTTATAAAAAGGAATGGAAGTAGTGACATTATTAAGAATGAATTATCCTTTAAAATAAATAGTAATGATTCTTAACTACACTGCCATTTAAAATAACCATATAATTTTAATATAAGATGAATATAATTTGAAACATTATTTTACATATAATATAAGTTTTAAATAAAATATAAAATAATAATAGGTTAATATATATCAATCATTAAATATAATAGTCAAAGATGTGTGAATACGACAGAAAGGGAATATTTCAGAAACAAATCCCACCTACAGCCTTTCTAACATAAGATTCATAAACACATGAAATGTATAAATATAAAATTATCATTTAATATTATAAAATATTGGGGGGTTATGATGTATAATAAATATAGGGTATTATTTACACCACTGAATAAGAATCCTGGTGTATATCTTAATCTTGTCTCATGGGATTCAAATATGAGAAAAATAATCCCTTAACATGTATTCATTATTAGTCGAATTCATTAAAATATCCCATATAAAAAATTAATTACGTAAATCTAATTTCATAAACACATTAATACATAAAATTGTTTAAATATTTTGTTTATAATCATTTTCAACAAGTAAATAAATTAATTTTTTCATATTTTCCCCTATCAGCTGCTTCTAGCTTGAATTATTTGTAGCAGTTTCAAAGGAACAATGTCAACCATAATTCATTAAAAAAATATAATCTTTCCAAGATCATTCATTTTTATTCAATTCCTTCCTTGTAATGATTTATGAAGGTAAAAATTAATTTATTGAGTATGTTGGAATTTATTTTAGAAGAATAAATCTATAATGACCATTTTTATGTGAATTTAAGCCTAAAATGGTGATTTTAATTAACAAGATAAATATTGATGTATCATTTCAATAAAAAACAATTTTATAATACTATACCTAAATAGTATTTTCATGATCCTCTATTTTATAGTATTTTATCATTGTTAATGTAGGGGGTTAAACTAACCAAATCATTAACATACCATGATAATCAATTATTTTGAATTTATTTAGTTACAGTATAATAAAAAAATTATAATAATATTATTATTTAGTTTTTATTAGTGTTATATATAATAATTATATTTGAATTAGATTAATAAGTAATGGATATGAAAATATTACATAATTTCCATGAATTATTTTCCTATGAGTAAACTTGTTTTAAATAATTCAATTTATAAAAAATATTTATTGATCATATCATTAATCTATTTTATGAATAATCATAACATAAATTTAATTATATAATAATTTTCATAATTGTGCTATAAATTTATTATCATGGACATCCATACATGGTAGTGATGAAATTAAATCATAAATCAATTGTGTCATAGTGGCGGTGGTCCACACATACGCAATGGTGAGGATTTAATGTTCTATTGAACAGGGAAGAAAACAAATATAGTTATTCAAATATGGGTCTAAATTATCAAATTAAAACAATAATTAAATCTTAATTCATTATTAGCGAAATTATTTTATGTTGGTGAAGTAAAACTATAAATGTTATGTCTGTGAAGCGATAATTTAAACTATAAACAATTCAAATTTTTACATTTCACATTAAAAAAAGGGTGGGTGCTTAAATTATATACAATAATTATAATAAAATATAAAAATAATAATTATAATTATTTAAATATTTAAATATGCGGAAATTTCTATAGGGTAATAAATATAGTGCCTAATGAAATAGATAAAAAAAGAGTTTCCTAAACAATATACCCCACCTCTTGGATTATATTCTTTTCGGAGGGGTGTAAAACTTATATGGATGGTAATTTGTCATTATCACAACCTAATTAATGGTTCCATGAATTTGGATGTGAATTTTGGGTACATATGGGTCCAATACTAAGTGTTTTTAGATATATGGGGAGTTAGGATAAGAGTGTCACTGTTTAAGTGAAAATGAGTGGTATTTATGTATATAGAAATAACTTTTCAATAATGGAAAGTAAATCTGAAGGAATTTTTCTCAAAATTGATTAATAATTGATTTCATAATAAATAATTTCATTTCATACCTGTACCATTATAAAATAAAAAAAAATTAAACATGCTACTCCCCTTACCTATAAGGTTACTCACTTTTATCATTGTAGTTTTCAAAATGGTAATGATTTTCTACAAAGGAAAATTATAATCCACCCCCAAAATATAAAATATTATTTATTTTATAATATTCACCAAATTAATTAAATGTTTAAATCAATTTTTAACTCAATTTTTAAGGGTCATAAAAAATAAATTTAAAACGGTAAATTTATAATGTATTGGAAAACAATTTCCTCAAAAAAGAAACTTAAAAAAATTTCAAATATGGGATTAAAATTCGAAGAATTTTTTATATAATATAAATTAAATTATAAAATAAATATTTTTTCTATCGAAAATTATTTTTATATATACAATTCATCATTATATATTAATAATGTGACAAACTTTTGTTATTTGTGAAAACAATATTTTACAATATTCACCTAATAATTATTTTTTCAAAAAAATAATAGAATATACCTAACATAATATGTACATAAAAACTGTCAATTTCTTTATAAAATTAAAATCCCTAAATTTATAAATTAAATATTATATTAAGAAAATAAAATTTAGGAAAGTACGATTATTACAGAAAAACTAATTTTTTATTTTTATTTATTTTTTTAAATTAATAATTAATATAGTGCTAATAAATATTATTATTATTAAATAAAACTAATATTAGTTTATTGAATTAAAATTCCAATTTCTAATATAATATTTTTTATCAAAAAGTTAATTTAGAATTAGTAAATTAATTAATGTATATAAATTCATGATATATCTATATATATATATTATTATTACATTCAAATATAATCATAATTTATACTTACATAACTTTTTATGATCTCTGTATAGCACCTATGAATATGGTATACATTGGTTTTAGTTTTCATTTGGTTGTTTAGTTAGTATTGATCTGGTGATAGCCTCCATGATCTTTAAAATCTCCCATCTATTGTTTTCTCATTCTATAATTTATTTATTTTTATGAGTATTTGTAAAGGATAATTCATTAAAAAGAAACTCCCAACAATATTTTTTAAAAATTTAATAAATAAGTTAAACGTACCTTTTGAATGTAATTTCTTCTTAATTTATTATTTTTGATACAGTTACATCAGTTTATACTAACTATTTTAAATTATGTGTTTTAAATATCAAATTTAATATTTAAAATATATTCATTTTTACTTTTTGTATTTTTTTTAATGTGAATCATTCAATTATAAATATACATATTCAATGATAAAAAATAGTAAAATATTATGTCATTACATATCATGATCGATATGGTAGACTCTTTTGAAAACATCCAACAAATGTCATTAACATTTAGGAAAAAAATCCATAATAAGATATTACATCATGTTTTTATATTGGAAACTTACATCCACACAACCCTTTGAAAACATCATCCTTTCCTCATAAAACTAACAATATATCCTTGTTCGATCTAATGTATTGAAGAATATTCTTAATAACAGTCCATTGAGGCTCACCAGCATATGATTGGTGTATACTAGTTAGGAAAAAAGCATAGGAGATGTCAGGATGCATACACAACGATTCATACATGAAATTTCCTATAGAAAACACATTTGTAATCATATCAAAAAAAATTAAATCATTATAAGAATTTTGGGTCAATATATGATTTTTTTCCATTAAAAACTTATATAATAACCGTCAATGTGTAAATATTGATTAACTATAAGATGGTTTTAAAAATTTATGTGTTTTGGAATAGTCTATTATTTTACATTGATTTATTTCGGTGGGAATTCATAAATAACATATAGGTTTGTTAATCCATGTGATTCCGTGAGAAACTATTATCCTACTACTCATTTATAGAGTGATGTGTTAGGAATTAATTCTAGATAAGAAACATGTCACCTAAAAAATATAAAAAATACAACAATACACACACTAAAATACTTAAAATTTTAATGAATAAAAACAATTATTATTAAATAAAACACATTGATTCATCTTAAAATAAAATATTCCAAACCAAAAATCATTATTCCATACAAAAAATGGACCCTTGATTCTTAGTAACCTTATTAGACAAGTTTTACAGTTTAAATAATTAATTCTATACATTATACATATCCTAATATAAATTTCCATGAAAAAAACTGGTTTTGATATTCATAATTAATATACCATAATAATATTTATTTACTATTGAATGATTTATGAAAATTAATTTCAGTACCACAATATTTGAAATAGACACTTCTTAGTCAACACTATGAATATTTTTGTGGACTTTTTTTAGTATTCCTGAATTAGTGGTAGAAAATTGATGATAAATAATATTTCTTTATAGAAAAATAAATTCAAAATTATGGATCATACGTCATTATGATTATCCACTTATTTAAAAAAAATTAATTTAGATTTATTGTAATAAATATTCTTTGTATTTTAATATTTTTTTAAATTTATAACACTCAATAGGATGTGCATTTATCACTTATGAACAAAAAAATCATCATTATCAAGGAAAAATAAATATCCCTTGGGTTATAGATAAATCCAACCAGACATTAATGGTTCATATGCAACTTGATTATTTTATAATCCATAAGAAATTATTAAGTCATGTTTATATCAATCTCATGAAATTTTTCAACTTTTTTCATGGACATCAAATTATTCAACTTTCATCCCTTGAATACTTTTACATATGTATTCCTTCTCAAGGAAATCACTAAATTATGTCATAAACATGTTTTTTTCAGTAGAGTTATATGCACAACACTCTATATTTTCTTTGAAAAACAATATAAAAACATATTTTTTTCGGAGCCAAGATTATCAGATGAAAATTTTCACATATATGTTTTTCAAACTGAAATACTAAAAAATCCATATAAAAATGTTTCCTACTCCATATTACATATGTTGTATTAATGTCTACTTTACATGGTGCACATTTGTTTAATGCAATAGTTTCTAGAGAGTATCTATATAATGGAATAAATAGGTCACATAGAGTCATCATGTATCAAACCATTCCAAAAAATGGATGATTCCTCCATTTAGACACACCATTAAATTATAGTCTTCTAAAGTATTTTTGATGTTAAAAAATTCCACAATATCTCAAATGAGTTAAGAATTCAACAATCAATTAATTACTACTCATATTTGATCATAGTATAGAAGTACTCACATGTAGTTTATTTTTTTGTTCATTTTTAATATATTCTAACTTTTCAAAAGTTTCATACTTAGATTTGATCATAAACACAAATCCATACCAACTAATGTTGTCCATAATAGGGACAGTTTTTATAATACCACTATTTTTTTGGGTAATTGATAGTCTACAAACATCAGTTTGTATAATATACAATGGTCTACTTGCCTATTCACATTTTCTCTAATAAGTTATCATTTTTATTTTTCCCAATAAACAAGAATCACATGTATCAAATTATTAATAATTACTTGAGTCTAAAAATAAGTATCTATGGTGTTTTTTAATGTATTCCCTCTTTATATGTCCATATAGACAATGGTGATGGTATGTGGTTTTATATTCAATCATTTACTACATATTTTGAATGTTAGAAACTACATTATCCATATCAATTTTATAAAAAAAATTATTTATATACACAACTCCACAAATAATTTCATTATTATATATATAATAATTATTCATAATAATGGGTGAAAACACTTTTTTTTAACTATATAGAAATAAAATACATCATTATATTGGGAAAATAATATTAGTATTTAAATATGAGTATTTATATACTTGGATGGAATGGATCATAAGTATCAACATCCAATTTTAGAAAATTTTTACTAATACCAACATGAATATATTTTTCCATCTTCATCAATTCTTTCCTATCTCTGATTTAAGTTTCATCAACATTACGGTGTCTCACACAAAGAGTATCTAATACCCTTAAGTCATATCGATGGAAATTAATCTTTATAATATTCAAATTCTTATTGTTAAAATTCTTCTCCATGACATCAGTTTTCATGGGAAAATACCTATATTTAAATATTTTGTGGTTATATCTATTAGTTTTATCAATATGATTGTGATTATGTATTCAATAATATATAATAAAGATATATCAATTGGTGTGTCACATGTGTTATATCATTTCATTGTGGAAACTGTAGGAAGGTTATCTCTATAATAATGATGTCATCAAATATCATATAAATTTAGATAGATTAAATCCACATTTCACCATCACATAAGATGTTTTTTCACATAAATAATATACTATTAATTAGATATGGAATATTCTAAATCATAATTGTTATGATTCATGTATATTTGTGTGGATAATAGTTTAACTAATTATATCACTTGTATTTATTCAAATATATTCCCCAGGTAACATGACCATTAGGGTTTCTTAGATATAGTAACCCAAAACAAACCCCAAAAAAAATAAAAGAGGGACATCATGGTTTAATCATACGGATACTGAACTACAAAACAAGAATATAAATATTTTGTTATTAATTTCATTCCATAAAGAAGATAATCCTTGGGTTCTCTACTTAATCCCAAAATACCATGTTTAATGATGAAGTTCATGCCACATGTCCCTTTTGAAAGAATACCACACACTATATTTAAGGGATTTCCTGTCTCATTAATTTAATATACATAAAACAAATATTACATTCACAAAAATTTCATTTTATTCGATCTTCATCAACTCTTGTTTTATTCATTTGGTTCAAAAATACAACTAATATTTAGTTTTGGAACCCCAATTCAAGACAATAATTAATACCACATTAACATTTAACTATTTACATGACTCATAACTTTTAGTTATTTACCAAAAATAGGGGCCAAACATATTCACACCAATCAAAATTCATAATATTCATAAGGCATATAAACATTACATATAAATCCACAATGATATATGATATTGAAAAATTCATCGTTGGTAATCCCAAAGTGATAAATAACCAACCCCATTCAAATTAATCATAAGGAATATGCATCTAGAGAATTATGTGGTCTGACACAAGGATTTTCTTCCTAGACAGACATTACAAAATAGTGATTTCAATACATAATATCACTAAAATGTAATATGATAAAACTATATTCAATAACTTATCATTATATCCTACATTAAATTAATTACTGAGGCTAAATTATAAAGAAAAATAAATTTTTAAGATTCATACCTAACATGTGATGTAGGGCCTTAACTCTTAGAATCATTTGAATTGGTAAAAATAAAACATACACAAAATTCATTTTTTTGTAATGAATTTACTCAATAAGAATATTAAAGGCACTAAACATATAAATAAAAAAATTATTTAATTTATAAAACATGACATATATATTCATGAAAATTTTATAAATAAAATTTTTTAATTATAATTTTATAAATTAGCAATAATATATAATTTTTTTACATAATATTATATTTAAAAACCCTAATAAGTTATATAATATGGTATTAATATGATATATCATGAATGATAATCGTTTTTCAAATAAAATTCTATATAAACATATTACATAATCTAAATATAGTATATTTTTTAAATTATAAAACTTTTCTAAATTGTCCCCTATAATTAAAAAATATTTCATAACCATAATAATTATATATAATTTTTTGAATTTTATTTACATATTCAAATTTAATATTAATAAATGAATATTTCCCAAATATTTTATTCAAATAATTATTAAAATTTTATAGTCAATAAATTATTTTATAAATTTCATAGAAATTAATTTTTACAAATATAAATTTTAGTAAGGTTTATAAAAAATTTAAAAATCAATTATACAATTTAAACATTTTAATTAATTAAACATTTTAATTTTTTTCAATTGTGTATTGTGATAAACTAGAAAATTGTAAGACATTCTAGAATTTAACATTCAACATAAAAACGGTACAAAAATTTATTTCATGGACTACATTAATGGAAATAAACATTATCCAAATTTATAAATGATTCATGAATATTTCCTTTAAAAAATTCACATCATATAAACAAAAATCAAGATACTCATATGCATAACTGTTATTCATGATTGTTATAAACAAATTATGTACACTATGTAAAGGTAAATACTAATGACGATTACAAAATAAGTTTTTTCATGACCCCCTTTCCAAAAATTGTACCCCTCTTATTCCAGAAATAAGAGATTAGGGATAGTGTCCCCATAAGTCTCACTGCATGTAGGCCCAGGGATAGAAAATAGCACCAAGTTTATAGTGAAAAAAATGGGAGGCATTATCATCTAAGGGAACACATATGAAAGAGAGAGATATATAAGAATAAAGACAACCAAATCCTGTATAGAATAAAATATAAACGAAATCCAAAGTACACATATTTAATTTCATTCATGAACTACTATAACTGAAGATAAAATTATAAGTAAAAAATGAATGTAAAACATTAGGGACCACCAAGGCTGAATAGCTCCTTCAACCCAAATCTAGTAGTACCTAGCATGATCTCTAACCTAGTCAAAGTAACAAAGAAATAAATTTATATACACTAAGGGTTAGTATAAATGTATACATAGTAGGATCCTACCCAGAGCATCCTTTAAAAACATAAGGAAAGCATGCTAAAGCATAGTGAACGATAATATAAAGTAATTCGTCATGTGAACAAGTATACTATGTTCCCAACCACACCATGGATACTCTCACCAAGTATTTAAATAAAGAGTATAATAAATAATAAATAATATCAATGGTACCCGACTACCAATTCCCCACTGGTTTTCCTATTTTCCTCATCGGCTGACGTTCAAAACATCTCTGTCCAAAACGACTTTCCCGCAGACACATGAGTGTAGCACCAAAACATGCACCTCATGAAATAGAACAAGTACATCCAAATAACCAAAGTAACCATGTAGTTTACAAGATAAACCATACCTCACATAATTTGTATCATATGTTGGGCATTATACCTCATGAAATTACATCTCAGAGACCGAGTCAGGATCCTTAAGCCATAAAATCCTATACATGTTACACCTATAGTAGTCCATCAGAAACAATATCCAGAATATATGTTTGTGAATAAAGAAAAAAAAGTATATCCCTCTGCATACAAATATGGTGATAACTAACCATTGTGCCTATAATCACATGAAACTACCATGATAAGAGAGTAGATCCTATGATGGTATTTAGCCAACCCTCCTACGACCAAAATATAGAAGAAAACACCCCCCATGGCTCAGAATGTCAGGGGTTTCAGTTGACCCAACTGACAGGGTGCATTAGAGAATAGGAACACCGATATTACAGAATATACTATAGTTCAAAACCAAAATATGGGCATAACCTATTATTAGACTCTACTACAGCTAACATATCTGGAACTCCCCATTTCCACTACTAAGAGAAGGTATCCTATAAGCACAGAACAATTTAAATCGCTACATAAGATTACTATACCCATTTTTAAATTTCAGTTTAAGTTAAATAATTAATTAATAATTAATTAAGGGATTTTAATTCCACATTACATTTTATTATAATCACAAAAAAATTGTATGCCCTCATGGCCTAACCAAACCAAATCGACAGCTTCTTAGAAATATAACCTCAGCATTCCATACCAACAGGATCCAACCCCATGGGTTAACAGTATTTATTAAATCATTTATTATCAAAATTATTTATCTTCCATAATAATAGGTATTGTAGAAAATAATTTTATGCTTCCAAACACAAGGGGATCAACAAGGTGAGTTGATGAACTACCCATCGGGTCAATGGCATATAGCCGGAGCGTAGACCCATCCTCCACTATAAGCAAAACAGGGAAGGAACATGGAATACCCCATGCATATTTACCCATTTAGGAAGGAAGATACAAAATAATAGATGCATTAAGTAGTGGGGAATGTAATATAGATAAACAACCAACAAGATTCAAAAACTATCCAATATTCAAATCCAAAATGTTCCGTCGTCTTCGTTATCCTCTACAACACCCACATGCAAAAACTGATTCACCTCACCACTCTAGGTGTCAACTACTTCTATAACCACTATAAAACCCTATACCTACCTTATAAAACATCCATCCAAGCTCATAACGCATCATAAGTAGTTGGAAAAAAATTAAACTGGGCTCTTTTCCCTAATCTAGTCATTCTACCTTCACAAACAATGAGCACTCATGGCTCCAAAAAAGAAGGCATTGGGACTTAAAAGAAATACAATAACTCAAAACCCTACAAGGAATTAAATTTTATTGATCAACAAGCTCATTTATCCATCACTAATTAGCTGTTTTTGTACTGGTAGGTTCCAACTATTGGCAACCTAAATAGAAAGTAATCATAGCTATAAAAAATTGATTAAACCTGATTACTAAATTATTTTGATTATCCTCAATTTAAAATAGAAAAAAAAAGATTCATTTAAATGCCTCTTTATCTTCAAAAAATAATTTACAATTAATTTGAGTTTTAATTCTTTACCAATTATGTATCAGGAAAGACATACTAAATAAGGAAATAATAGGTATCAAAATATAATGAAAATCATGAGGCAATAACATACGACCGATACCAAATTATTTATCCGGTGAAAATATTAATTATGTCAATTCCATTATGATCTATTGGGTAAAACATGCTAAAAATATAGTTTCACATGAAATAACAAATAAGCCTTGAATCCCCAATGTCAAATGATGCTTGAAATTTTTTTTCAAACATGGCAAAACAACGGATCATGATCACCCCTCCATGTGAAAAATGCATCCACCTGAGGACATTGCGGCATGACCGCACCAACCAAAACCCAATAAAACATCATTAGAAAAAATGAATACCACATTCCAATACATGTAAAGGAGAAAAAAGAGAATAAGGAACTAAAAAATAATAGAGGTAGATCATACCATCTATTGAGGACAGATCGACACTTGCTACTGGCACAAACGTAGATGGTCCACATGCAGCAGGAAGAAACCTCTTATGGAAACTATCCAATGATTAAAATTCAATCAAATGACTTCTATTGAAATAATTTCACTAGGAACTTCAATCACGACCCATCCTCGGGGCCTGTGCCATGACTACCCCAAGCCCACCTCCCATAGGCCAGGGGCTAGCTACTAGCACCATGGCGTAAATCCTGACAAAAAGGGGAAGGCATTGCCTTTATAAAGTAAACAAACACCACAGAGTAAGCCAGCATAAGTAAACACTATGTAAAACTGGGTACAAAAGTAAGTGCGGAAATTAAATGGGCCAGAATACAAACCCAAACTGAATGTAAAGTACAACTGGAAAGAATGTACAACAACTGAAGGTAAAGCAGCAACGTCGAGCCGTCCACTAGAAGTCCCACCGGAAGGGTGGGTACAGATAGCCACCTTAGTTCCTCAGGTCCAGCTGTCCACTTCATGTACATCCTGCCCAGTGGTCCACCTCCAGGTACCGACTGCTCTACTATCCTCAACCACGATCAATGTTGTCCGTCATCTGCATCCAACACAACGTAGTGCGGGCATAGCCCATGCAAGGGTGAGTATATGCTACTCAGTAGGGACCCCGAGACCCCCGAAGGTCTCCCAGAATCCACAAAGCATAATCCACAAAGGAAAGATACAATCATGAAGTAACAACCAACACTACTTAGGTATATTCCCATACATATACCTAGGTCATCAATTCCAGTTCGGCTCCAACATCCGAGCCCAAGTGCGACCACGTCCCCATAGGAGTACAACCCAATCCACACAGGAAAACACAACTCAATCCACATAGGAAAGAAAGTCAATCATATCGAAGATATTGATTGAAAGTCAACACTCATCTCACACAGGTATACTTCTTCGTAAGGTGATAGAGATGACCAGATATAGCCACTGATTCATCTAAGTTGGGACCCCTGTAGGATACTAAACCAGCTAAGCTGTCAGACCCACACAGGATACAGACCAGCTACTCTGCCAGACCCACGTAGGATAGCAAGAACAGTGTCAGACACTGCCAGACCCACATAGGATACAAGAATAGTAGTCATTGTCGTTGAACCCATGGAGGATTTCAGTATGGTCTTCATCGCTGCCGAACCCACATAGGATTTCAGTGCAGTCTTCATCGTCGTCGAACCCATGAAGGATTTCAGTACAGTCTTCATCGTTGCTGAACCAACAGAGGATTTCAGTGCAGTCTTCATCACCGTCAAACCCAAGGAGGATTTCAGTACGGTCTTCATCACTTCCGAAGCCACAAAGGATTTCAGTGCAGTCTTCATCACCGTCAAACCCATGGAGGATTTCAGTACGGTCTTCATCGCTGCCGAACCCACATAGGATTTCAGTGCAGTCTTCATCATAGCAGCCAGCTCTAGGGTTCCCGCACACAGCATGCTCAATTCCAGGAGGGTCCTCTCCACGAGCCAAGGGGGTTGATACATCAATTTACACGTGGTCTGGAGTTGATGTATCTCAAAGTTATGTGTTGACAAGAGGAACTCAACGTGACAGACGGCGCGTCAATCGGACACCCAGTCTGAGAGTTGTTGGCTTTTTCGTTCCAGGGGCCCGGTTGGTTTTTAAGTCAAAACCAACCCGACCGCACTCCAACTGCATACAAACCTCAAGCAGAGTAATCCAAAAGTTCTGTATCACTAATAGGAATCCAACAAAGTCTAAGACACGTCAATCGGACGTCCGGAGCTCAAGTTATAAGCATTTCTGCTCAAAGGGCCCGGTTGGTTTCGTGTTCGAACCAACCCGGCCGTACCCAAAGTTCTCTGATACCTTGAGTGTAATATACCGAAACAGCCATCTCATTCCAAGGATCTCCACGCAACTGATGGTGCGTCGATCGGAGGGCTGTATCCCAATATATGGGAAAAAAACAAACCTGTCCGGTTTTAGGGGGTTTCGGGCCCGGACCGACCCAGCCCGAGACCCCCTGGGTCGGCCCAAACCGGGTCAACCCGACCCGGGTCTGGGTCCGGCCCATTACGGCGCGGCCCAGCCCGTTCAGCGCTACCCGGCAAAGCCTGGGTGGCCCGGTTAACCTGGCGCGCGCATGCGGCCCGCGTGGCCAGCTCAGCCAGTGATGAACTGAGCGGAAAGGGGGGGGGGGCTGCCCCCCTTGAATGAAACCGCGGCCCCAAGTTGGGGCCGCTCCCTCATCAATGGACACGGCGCTGGGCGCCGCATCTCCCCTTGGTCCCGCGCGGCCGTGGGACCGGTCGTCTTCCGCCGCGGCTGAAGCCGCGACGGTTCCTCCTGACGGAGCGTCGGGACGCCGCCGCCTCCGGGCGGCCGGCCGGTAAAGTCCGCGGGCCATCGGAGCCGCTCCGATGGTCCGTTCTTGCCCCCTTTTGCGCCTGGGGTCATCTCGGGACACGTAGATTACTGCAACGGCTTACAATCTCTCAACAGTCATGTTTCATTTTCTCCCAACGTTCCACGCATCAAGGACAGAGAATCGGTGGGTTCAGACGTTTTCGTTGGTCCGCACCCACCGCGTTAGTGGTTCAAACGACTTTCAACAATTTAATCATATGTCGAGGATATAATCCACATACATTAAATTAAACCAAACCCCCTGCCTCAAGGTGTTGTCGAACGAAGGTTCACCGTGTGAAAAAGAACGTCGCGGAAGAAAGCATCGCGGATGGGGGCGTTCTTCACGTTATTCAAGAGGAAGAAGAGGATTCCAAGGATTGTGCTCTCCTCTTCAAATCCTTCTCACACAACGAAAACCACTTAATAAAATAAGGCTTTTCCTTATTTTATTTCTCATTCCAATCCCTTTTGAATTTCAAAGATCACATTTAATTATTGGACTTAACTGAAGGCGTTTAATAATCCAATTTAAGTCAGGATATGACTTTTCATTTAAGGAGGGTGCGGGTGAGTTAAAAAATAATGGGGGTTCATGGAAGTTAAAAAGGAAATAAAGGGGTGGTGGGGCTCATGTGGGCCCACCTCACTAATATCCTACCAAGGAGTTAGGGTATTAGTGGGTCCCACTCCAACCACCATTCCTAGGTTATCATTACATAGAATAAAAATAAAATTGTAGCACAATATTTTATTTTTATTCTTTAGTTAACCCAAATAATTAATAACCTCACCCGAGCAAAATCAACTCTGGAAAAGGTGTTCTTAAAAAATTATTGGCGTTTTGGTTCCATCGGAGCCCTCCGATTTCGATTCCGAGCACCGTTTCAAAAGTTAGGAAAACTCGTTCGTTCGTTTACTGAACATACCCGAGCTAAACATTGGAAATTGATTCTGGGCACACTGGGCCTCAGAATAAGGTGCCGTCAGAAACTGCATTCTTGTAAAATCCCAAAGAAAATTAAGAAAAAAAATTCCCTTGAATTTTATAGGTCTTTACAACTTCACACTGAGAGAAAAGAAAATTAATTACATAACAGAAGATCCTTTTTTATGAAGGATTAGATCCGAGATTAATTGGATTTGATAAAATTTAGAATTTCCATTAATATGGATCACATTAATCCTTATTGTTTGAAAAAGTAATGACATCAAAAGCCATAATAAAAAATTATATAGGATTTATGCTCTTTAAATTAGCCTTATATCCCTTAAAACAAGTCCTTGAATGTGTTTTTTGTCAATTAAGGTGTTAAAGGGGATAAATTTTAGGAAGTTGGAATGAATGTACATCTACTGACCTGGAAACACTGTACACCTACCAACAGCTGGAAACATAGTACTCCTACTGATGTCTAGAAACATTTTACACCTACCACAGGATTGAAACACTATACACCAACTGATGGTTAGAAACATTGTTCACCTACTGACGGATGGAATCACTATACACCTACCAATGGATGGAAACACATTACACCAACTGATTGATGGAATGATTATACACCTATCAGCGGCTGTAAAAACTATACACCTACTGATGAATGGAAACACTATACACCTACTGACTACTACCAACACTATACACCTATCAATTATTGGATACACTGCACACCAACCAACATTTGGAAACACTATATGCCCACCGATGGCGGGAAGCACGGTACACCAATCGAACTATGGAAGCACTATGCACCTACAGACTACTGGAAACATTGTACACCAAAAAATTAATTGAAACACAATACACCAATCGACATCTTGAAACACAATACACCAACTGTTGTCTGGATACACTTTACACCTACCGACTATTTTAAACACTACTCAAAAAACTAGAAACGTCATACATGGGAGTAGAAATTTGAAAACAGTTAGGGATAAGTCACCATGACCTCCCAGAACACCTAAAAACCATATTTCAGAAATAGAATGGACTGGAGAGGTCCATGAAATTACATCAGATACATCTTAAAACATTCTTATCATTGATAATTCAATACCATCCTAAAAAGAAACATAAAAGGGGTTTGAACACTATCCATTGATACACCTATCAAAACTGATAAATCCACACAAAAAGAAAGACATCTCAAAAACATGAATGATCGCATATCCCAAAAGAACATCATTACAAGAATAGATTTAAACATCAAACATCTCAGGGTGCTAAGTGTGTATCTGTGACTCATGTTCCCAAGTACTATCTTCCACTCCTCTGTGCCACCACAAAACACGAACCAAGGGGATAACATTCTTACACAACCCCTTCTCTTTTCAGTCAAGGATCACTATAATCCATTCAACGAAGGTCATATCATCATCTACATAGATCACTCCCAAATCGAGGATGTCAGAGTCTTCCTCAAGATAATGACAGAGCTATGCCACAAGAAAAACATAATGTATCATTCCCATCGATTGGGGAAGTGCTACCCGATACGCAATGACTAAAACATGAACCAACACATCGAAAGGGTCAAAAAACCTTGGAAAATTCCTACTACCAAAACCAAACAATCAATTACAATGATGCGGAGTCACCTTCACCAACATGTGTTCCACATTTTCCAACTCTAAAGGTCTCCTCCTCTGGTTGGAAATGGACTTCCAATGATCCTTCACTATCTTCATCCACTCATGAATCACATAAACCATCTATATCATTTTTTGTTCAAGTTCCAGCCTGAGAATTACTATCCCTCCAACCCAATCCAACACAGTGGATAATAGAACGGTCGAACACACAAATATTCAAATGGTGCCATAATAATGGGGGATTGGAACCTATTATTTCATGAATAATCAACCAATGGAATGTTCCTCACCCATTAAACTCCAAAATCCAATCCATAAGAGAAAAAAATGTCTTCAAGAGTCTGGATGGTCTGCTCTATCTGGATCTCGGTCTGTAGATGAAAAGTAGTGCAATAGAATAACTGATAACCTAAAGCATGATGGAGACCTCTCCACACCATAGAGGTAAAATGAGGATCTGGATATAAAATGACCTTCCTCAAGACTCAATAGAGTGTCACCACCACTTCCAGATACTAAGTTGAAAAAACATCCACTGAGCTCTAATTAGTGATTTCTATGATGTGGGATTATTCCAATAAATAATCTACTACCACCAATACAGTGTCCTGGATTACTTTCACCCAAGGTAAACCAGTAAAAAATTACATTGAGATGTCCCCCCACTTCTACTGAGGAATATCCAATGACTGTGGAAAACAATTGGTAACATAGTGCGTGGACTTAAACTTCATGCAGACCAAACGTCATGAAACAAAATCCGAAACTACATGTTTAAACCCAAGACAACAAAATTTACTCTTAAAGGCTCGGTACATCATTTTCATTATAGGATACACTGCTAAGGGAAAACTATGGAACTCCTTTATAACCGCCTCGCACATAACAAAAAGAACATAAAACCTTACCTAATACAACACTTAGTGTTTATTATCCTTAAACCAACCATCAGCGGCCTCACCACTAATAGCTCAGTCTCTTTAGAACTCCTCCTCAAGATCCCCAACTAGGAATCCTTGACATACTTCATCAAATATGAAATCACCATCATCTGAAAAAGAAAACCACTTCCATAAACTTATCCCATATCAATTTTTAATGTAGAATGTTCTTCCATTACTCGATGGTAATAATTTGATTCATGCACTTCATCACTACACAATTTCCATATAAGTGCATAAGCTACACCATTACCCTTACAATGTGTATATGATATTTTACTGCCATATCCCTATGAGAACTCCATCCACCAATGGTGCCACAAGTTCAAGTCACGTTGGGAGAAAACAGAACAAATGATCTTAAGAACATTGAAAATTACAAAGTGCTCTCTAATGTGGAAATTCCCCACAATGTGTATGCATCCAAGTTCGACAATGTGAGAAGGGATATAGTGACCCCCCTGTGTACTACCTCCATTAGACTGCATATTGGTTACTATCATTGAGGGTATTGTGAAAACCTGAATGGGTGGAATTACACTCTAAGAGAACACATTTGAATTAGAGAGAGATAAGAGACACCTAAAAAATCAACATCATGAAATACTAAGTACACATATATAATATTATGATAAACCTATATAAACGAATGAGAAAAATGAATGTACCAAAATAAAGTAAAACAAAAGTGACTGAAAAACCTAAACAGCTCTAACAACCCCAATATAGTAGTACATGACCAAATATAAAACCTACTCTATGTGACTGGGAAAACTATTTATATATACATAAGGTGAGTATAATAGTATTCATAGTAGGAGCCTTCCTAGATAATTCTAAGAAAATTTAAAGAAATAATTCTAAATCACAATGAAGAACATGTTAAAATAACTCATCACCTAAAAAAGTTATATTATGTTCTCATCCTCACCATGGCTACTATCACCATGTATCACATACTACAATATATAATATAATAATGAATATCACGGATACCCCACTACCACTTTCCCACTAGTTTTTCCCATTTCCTCAACATCACACATCCTAAGAATCTCTCTCCAAAAATACATTCACATAGACACTTGGGAATCACACCACAACATGATCCTCATGCAACACAACCACTGTGGTTATGTAACCAAAGTAACCAAATATTTTCTGTGATCCACCATATCTCATATAAATTGTATCATACATCAGGAATTATATCTCTTGTTGTTACAATCCATACAATAATAAAGGATCTTCAAGACATCATAGCCTATACATGTTACACCTATAGTATTCCATTGGAAAAAATATCCAGAATAGATGTATGTGAATATAAACAAGCCATTACACACCTTTATACACATATATGGAGTAAAACTAACCACTGTGTCTAACATCACATGTAACTACCATAATAAGAGAGCAGGGAAAATGGTGGTAGTCCTCCATCCAGTATCCCACCAGAATTTTGAGGAAAATACCTCTCAGGGATAATAATCAACGATTTGTCAGTTTACTTAACTAACAGTGTGAATTAGAATATAGACACACAAAATTCACGGATTATACTATAGCTCACAACCACACTATGGGAATAACCTAGTCATAGAATCAACTACAGCTAACATATCTCAAACACCAGACTACCTCTACTAAGATTGGGTATTCTATATACTAACGACCATTTAAAGAGCTACATTTGATTAATTTATACCTTTTAATATGTTTCACAATATTTTAATTAGTTCGATAATAATTAATTAACCATTATTAATTCAACATTTCATTTCATTAGCATCACATCAATGTTTTAGGTCCTCCAAAGAATAACCAAACCAAGTCCACAACTTCTCATAAATATTTCATCAACATTGTATCCCATTAAGCTCTAATCCCAATGGTTTACATAATTTACTCAATAATTTATTAACAAAATAATTACATTCTATAATTACATGTATTCTAGAAAATAATTCTACTCTACCAAACAAAAGGGTATCAACCTGGTGATTAAATGAACTACCCATTGAGTCCTTTCCATATATAGCAGGAGCATTGAACCATCCTTATTATTGAAGCTCAACATAGAATGCATTTGGCATACCCCATGAATTTTATACCCCTTTTAAAAGAGGGTTAAAAAGACTAGCATCCTTAAAATGTGGGGAATGTAAACTATATAAACAAAAAAAAGATCCAGCAACCATCCAACATTCTCATCCATCCCATTTCATCATCTTAAGTGTCCTCCCTCACACCCACTTCCATAAACGGATGCACCTCGCCAATCTAGGCCTCAATTTCTACCACATAACTTGGGATTACTATCCCCCACATCTTAAAACATCCATATAGTCTCATAACACATCTCCAGAAGCAAGAAATAACAATCCAACTTGTCACTAAGACCTAAAAATTTAATTCTTCCTTCACACGCAACAAGCTCTCATGGCTCTAAATCAGAAGGTAACGGATCTTAAAAGAATGAGGGTAACTCAAAAAACTACAAGGAATCAATGTTTATCAGTTAAAAAGATATTTAATCAATATTTAATTATCTGTTTTATTATAAGTAGTTTCCGTATAATCACAACCTAAATAGAATGATATCATATCTATTTCTAATTAATTAATCATGCTTACTGCATCAATTTTATAATCATCAATTTACAATAGTGACAACCAAATTCATTTACATGACACTTTACCTTTGGAAAATAATTTAAAATTAATCCCATCTTATGTGCTATACTATTCATCCATCATGAATGAAATTCAATGAAATTAAATCATAGATATAAAACTATATATATAAAATAAGAGGCAATAACATACGATCGATTCCAATTAATTTATCCATTTAAAATATTTATTATTTCAATTTCATTGTGATAGAGTGGGCTAAAACATGATAACTAAAGAGTTTCATTTAAAATAATTTAGAATCCTTGATTCCCCTACCTCAAATATTTTTTGATGATCTTTACGATCATGCCAATACAATAGATAACGACCACATCTACCTATGACAACTCTATCTACCTAAGGACGAAGTTGCAAGACTACACCATCTAAAACCCTAGAAAAATCCACAGAAAACATAGAGATCACATGCCATAACATGAAAAGGAGAAACAACAGAATAAGGATAGAAGAATACACAAGAATTAATGTATATCATACCTCTTATATATGATAGATAGACACTTTCTGGTCACACCAAAACAAGGGTGCACATGTAGTAGTAAGAAACTTCAAGGGGAAATGAAAAAAGAATTAAGGATAAATCACAACACTTCTATGGGAAAAATGTCTCAAGGTTCCTCAGAACTGAGATAGAGGAGGTTAAATGAAGGAATGGAAGGTTCTCAACTATAAAGGATTTTATCCAAGACTAATGGTGTTTTAAACTGTTACAAATAGCCATTAATGAGGACCACATTAATCCATATGGTTAGACCAAGTAAAGGAATTCCAATCATTAGGAAAAAATAATTAAACAAGTTATGGGCATTGAATCAGCCTTAAATCCCATAAGTATGGGATTGAATGCATTTTTTTCAATGAAACCTTTAAATGGTAGAAACTGTAGGAAGCTGGAAACATTTTACACCTACTGGTAGCTAGAATCAATGTAAAACTAGAAATAACTAGAAGCATTGTACCCATACCAACGTATCGAAACATTTTACACCTACTGAAGACTAGAAACACTATACATCTACCGATAGCTAGAAAAGTGGTACACCTACCAATGGCTAGAAGCATTGTACACTTACCGAAGACAGAAACAGTCTACAACTACTGAAATCTAGAAACATTTTACACCTACTGATGACTACAGACACCGTACACCTACCGACGGATGAAAACATTGTATATGTACCAATAGCTAGAAAAATTGTACACTTACCGATGACTGGAAATAGTGTACACATACAAATAAAAAGAAACACTATACAAAAACCAATGGCTTGAAACACTGTACTCCTCCCGATGCCTAGAAACACTGTATACCTACCTACATCTAGAAACACTATACAACTACTGATAAGTCTAAACACTATACATATACCGAATGTTGGAAACACTGAAGACCTACCGACGACTCAAAAAACTATAAATCTATGGACGACTTCAAACATTGTACAGTTATAGACAGCTAGAAACACTGCACACATAAGAATATATAGAAATTGTTTACAAAAAATTTAATAAATTGTTCACAAAACTAGAAATTTGGAAAAGTGTTTGGGATAATACATATTGACCTCCCAGAATACCTAAACTAGAATATTTCAGAAATAAAATTGACCAAAGAGGTTCAGGACATTACACATTCTCTACATTAACCAGTATGAGTTTTCATATATTTATCATTAAAAATACTTTTTTCGAACATTATAACATTTATATGGACCACTTTTACATTGGTAAATAATATTTACCCTTATACAGATTATATAAAGGCATATTGCTTATAATTTTCTTAAAAAAATGTTTCTATTTGAAATAATATCATTATATATATATACTATTAGATCAAAGACATTTAAATCAAGTGGAAACAATCTCTGATTTCACTAATTGTATTTTTTATATTATATATTGGTCATTTGTGGTAAAGAAAACAAAAAAACTGTTATTATACATTAATGTGTAAATTTTTTAAATAAAATATTATACCATAGTAGAACAATGAATCTAGAATTCGACCATTTTAGTAACTACATTCTTCCAATATCTCATTGTTTTATGTTTCAATAATATCACCGAATAATCAAATTGTTGTATGCTAACATGGAAGATCAACCATTTCCAATGAATCCTTGATAGTATCAGTAGGATGAAGAATTTATAAATGGGTGATAGAACCATCATAGAGAATAAATAAATATCAGAAGAAGAATAAAATTGTTTTATTACATTTCATTAAATATATCATCATTGTATCATCACACATAAATTATCCACACATCTACATCACCACTTAAAAAAAATATCATATCGTACAAATATCTAATTCCTAATATTTATTCATAATAACACATAATATGTGTTTATGTTTTCTCGGTGTTGAATTGATTGAATATTTCCATGAATAAATTCAAGGATTTAATTATCCATCCATTATATGATGACTCGATCAAACCATTCGAGTATATACGTAAGTAACATTAGATCACAAAAAAATATTAATATTCATATAATTAATTTTTAAAATTAAATATATATAATATATATAATATATTTATAATATATTTATATCAAACATTATATATTATACATAAATAATATTCACGGATTTAATTTTACACAATACACTATATGAATCACATTCATGTTTACGTGAAATGTTAGGAGGTATTTCATTACACATCGATCTATGAAATATATATATTATATTTAAATTAAAATATTTAATATTATTATTAGAAATGATTTTATCAAATGTTTTCAAGGTCAATGTCCATAAAATTTATCAAACTTCATCATCTAAAAAAAGGATGTTGTATGTGAGTAAGAAAATAAAAACATTACACTAAGTTGAAGATCCATCCATCGGGAAGTGGACCTTATTAATATAATATAGTGATCTTACTAGGATACATTACTAATTATAATTAAATTAATACCTACCAATGGAGAGACATATAAAAGAGTGGGATAAATTCCATTAATATGTCAATAAGTTATTGGGGGTAAATGATTGAATTAGACAAAAATTATCTGAACACTAATTAAACCTCTTCTAAATGTTGATCACATCCCATTGTGATAAATTAAAATGGAATCAAATTTGTTTAAACCACTATTTAATTCTAATTTTTGAATTTTAATTTCAATATTCTATATTCTAATTTATATGAATTTGTATTTTTTATATTTTTATAATATTAAGAGTTCCAAACATTGTAACTATGTAAAAGATGTTCTCCATGAAATTGAATATAGGGGAGATATGAGATAGAAGGAATATTATAAATACCCAATCTATGAAATAAGACAGCAATGTGTAACATCCTTGATCTGGAAGCCACTAAAATGGTGTTTGGAGCCATGTTATCACATAACATCAACCACGCGTCACCATATGCCATAGGTTTCTGACTAGTGGAGATGGACTAATAAGTCACATGGGGGGACTATACCCTCTTAACCAGATTAATCCACATCAAAACCCAATAAAAATAATGGCATAAAAATGAAAAAACAAATAAATATTCATAACCAAATAATTTTGGATAGGGTATATACCTCTAATCAAATACATCCTTGACATTCCATACATATTGTGAAATGCGAAAAAAATACAAAATAAAAAAAAACTTCCAAATATCCAAATGGGTCCTTACTCTAAGTCTGAATCCTTCTCCATGTATATCCTGAGCCCAACTCAACATCATAGAGTAGGGCCCTTTCACTCTTCCGGACCTACAACCAATAGATATTCTCAGGTACCAAATGGCACCCTGAGCTCTGTGTGTGTATAAATATCAGTGGTCCACCACGAATGGTTTCTACAAAATATCTATTCAAATAGATATTTCATGCAAGTACAAAATATATAGTAAGTAAACAATGGAAATTTCAGGTTCCATAAGTTATGAAATTTCTTTTAATTTATTTCTATCATTTTTCCGAATTATATTCCTTATACCATATTCATTCCTCAACCCATTTAATCACATGTTCACTGGGTTAGTCATATATATCTCATACATAAGGGTCTAATGCAATAAATCACAATTCATAGGGGAAATAAATCAAGTCCCAATCTGACTTGGAATATAAGTATCACATCAACACATTATCCTCTTATGGAAGATGTAGATAGGGTGGAATGCAATAGGTAGGGGAATAGATCATCCACACCCTTCTCTAACCCATGCATTTTGGGGTGGAGTTTAGAGTCATAGTCTAACTTGACCATTGGGCATCGAACCCCAAGTAAATAAACCACTCTAACAATCCATGTGAACATTCCTAATTATCATGATACCACAACTATACCACAACACAACCAAGAATATTCAATTCCATTAGAATTCACAATTCATGGCAACAACATGGGAATTAATATAATTCCATAACCCATTAAAACATTAACCTGTTACAATTCATTTCCATCTGGTGAAATTCAAATTTTCATTCCTTAACCCTTGATGTGTATTCAACAACACCTTTAACTTACCCAAACTCATCATTCCCCATTCAGTAACTCATTTATCTCATTTATAATGTCATGTATATTTACCATAACTTGTAACACAACGAATTTATTATGCTCAACACATTATTTGTACCCCATAATTACAATGTATTAACCTATTAAACTTATTCAAACATACACTTAGTTAATATCATTGACATATCTCCCATTTTTCATTAAATTTTCCAATTAAAATATTACCATTTATTATTAACTAACCCTCATAGTAATTTCTAATGAAGATTCTATATTCAATTAATATAATCCCATTCAACCCAAATTTCCCACTTCCATGTCATTCCAAACAACCCCTTATTCCATATCACCCTGGGAATGTCTTTTTTCATTCCATTTATAAACTAAAAATCCATAAAAACATGTTCTATAAGGGCTTATCACATTAGCTGGAAATCCTTCACTGAACCCTTCCACTATCTAGGTCCATGATTTCCGATGCGAAACATCGGTGGCCCTAAAAAGGTAAATCCCTCCTCCACACATCCCATGGAGACCATGAGGATTTATATTGTACACATAGACACAACATTATTAATAAAACTTCCTAATGGAACCAAGAACACAATTATGGAAAAGTAGAACACGAGCTACCATGCAGAAATAAAAAATAAAATTATGGGATAATAATTGTAGACCACAGTACTCGAATATGAAGATTCACACACTATTAATCATGTAATCAGATTCGAATTCCATCATACCATGAATCACCAACCTAGGATCTATAGGAAAAAAAGAGTATTTTGGGGTTTCACAAGAAGATGTGAGAAACCACAAGATGTAAACAGAAAAAAAGATGAGAGAGGATAATTAGACATGATGATTCAATCAACAACCAAGGACTTTAAAACCCACTAATAATTGAAGGGATTACTGTGATGATCGGGTCATCCATGTTCATCACTATGGTTACAAGGGGGAATGAAGGAAAAACACAAGTTGGGGTTAAAAATACCGGAGTGGAAATTTTGTAAATTTCCAAAAATTACATGGTCGCATGGTTTAGAAGAACAGTTTTCCAAACTACATGAAAACAGTGTTGAATCTACTTCCTAAAAATCACCCACTATGCATGTGTTCGTGATAATTTCACACAATTATCTCAACCAGGCACCAACCTTTCATAAATCTCTATCCTAGGATGAACAATTACTCAAGGTTCTCCACACAATTTTCACTAATCGTGCTCTAACCGTAAAACATGCCCAGAAATTCCATTTTCTCTGTATTTCATGTCCTGAACCCCAATAACACCCTTAGGGATTTAAATGAACATTTCGGAAAACATATCTAGCCAAATAGAAGAGGCAAAACCAAAACTAAAACAAAAATATAATTTAGGATGATCAATGATCTTACAACCTCCCCCATAAAATGGCTCTTCCTCAAGCCTCTATTACAAGCATCATTAACTTTAGTAATAAGGGATCATTCCATAGTACCTGCCAATCCATTCTGATTTTCCAAGTTGTCTGTTTCACAATACCATTCCACCTAACATGGAACAAAGGAATAGTCCCCTCTAGAATTCCTCACCACAACCCATAACATGAACCATAAAATCTTCATGGATGCATCCACTTCAACCCTTATAACCATTAGATCTTCATGGGGGAAAAATAAGTGATGACACCAACCTCGCATCACATGTTATCATAACAAAAAACATCACATTGACATGGAGGAACCAATCAACACCTCATAGACCCAATCCTCTATCCAACTCATGACAAAAATCATTTGGCATCATTTTCCTACTCTCCCAACAGTAAGGGTGACCAAACCCGGTATAACCAGAAGAAAAACACATGATCCTTCCAACCACATTTCCTGACAATTTCACTCCATAATTGTACATGAAAATTCCACCAACAACTATTGGGTATTTTACCAACTAAACTCGTGTGAAATATCCTTCTTTGGGAAAAAATAACCAATTGTTGGCCACTCGAGTCCTTCAAACCGAATATCTTACCACACCATCAACCAAACATTTAACTGGTATGGCCCTCTCCACCATTTTCGGTTACATGGAACCTCACCCATCGATGAAGGACTATTATAACTTAAATCAACATTCCCATCTCCTAATATTTTCCAAATCCCTATTCCCATGAATCCATAGGGGTATTACCCTACATTGGCATCCATCCACACTTTCAAATCCATTAGGAAGGACATTCCAACATTATCCCGTCAATGACTAAGATCAACACAGCCTCAATTATGTAAAATGTCATTTCCAAAAGGAACACTATACCATTACAACAACCAAGAGGTTTGTCAGTCCAGCAACACATATTCATGTTGATCATCCCAGGTCAGTCTACATCGGACTGGAATGACCTAGTGTGGGAACACATTTTCCATTGTTGGTACACTACCACCTTTCTCATCTTCCCAAGGTGCTTACTAACTTAATTCCTATCATTTCTATTCCCTTGCACCAACTGATGTGAATTATTGAGTTCCATTAGAATTTCATCATTGTGGTGTTAACGACTTCCACTCCATCATCTATTTCACCCTTTGCATGGAACCACATCACATGGCCAAGGTTCACCCAACATCACAATGTTCTAAAACCACCCATGGGTAAATTCCATGAGTCTAGCCCCAATATTTGTTGAGGTTATAGAAAAGAACCTAGAATTCCACAACCTATTGTCATATCCATCCACATCCATCTATAAATATAGCACATAAATCAAAATATTCACACAAAACCACCCTAAGCCCGAATCTGACACTTGGATCAATAGTCCCCACATCTAAGTACCGCAATGTCTCTCTGAGGAAAAAAACTAGAACCCTACAGGTTCCCCATTGGCATCCTGGTGCCAATAAATTATCTTGATTTTCACCTCTCCACATCTAGAACTGACTTATAACTACCCACCTTAGGAGTGTTGTTACCAATATGCTCATGAGGGATTCCATCCACCACATCGTATCCTGATCACAAACCAGTCCCCAAAATTACACATGGCCATCCATCATTTTTCCAAATCAATAAAACGAACGTCACGGAGTTCTAGTTCCAACTGTATGTGAACAACACCCATTACATTTTTTGGCATTTATCCATCCTTGGGGCCTCACCCGAAGCCATAGAGGGTGTATGTCCCATTAACAAGCTCCACACATGCCATCTCCATGGGAATTAACCCAAAAAAATCCATCATCCAACCAAATAATTTCATCTCTATTGGTGTGATCTAGAGAATCTCAACATACCTAGGACGATGTCCAGATATTAGATAGGATCACCATTAGTTGAGGTAAGCTGAGAAGTCTTCGAAAAAACCACCACCCAATTATCTAATTCTTATGTCATGCTCTGGGACCCCATGACCTGGCAGGGATATCGGGCTTCCCTACCGAACTTGTCTCAAAAACACTTAACCACCACCACTCAGGTGTCATTTCAAACAAGGTTCAACCAGCGCTTCACAAAAAAACCACCATATATTCGTGAACCATATTTTAATATGGAACTACTTCCATCACACCGGTAGATTCCTTCTGGTGCGCCCATGCTGGTTAACAATTAAAGCACAATGGTCTACCAAAACGATCAAACCAACTATCTCACAAAATTCAATCTTAACAAGTATATAGCCCATCACCTACTTATATAACTAACTGTGTAAATTGATTTTTCAGTCTCATAATCCCTTAGGTGGCCTCTGAATATCACCCAACAACTAAATAATTCATATAATCTTGTTCAACCATGGGACCACCCTCACCTCGGGTTCCACCATCAATCGAATGAATATAACCACACATTAGCAACCTTCATATCTTCCACTCGAAAAAAATTCATGCAACCCTTAATCATCATCCAAACATGTCATTCAGGAATACATGTGATACGAATCTCCAAAAAAAAACTTAGATCCCATCACAAGGACTCAAGTTCCCCTATGAAAGAACCAGGTATAACTATACAATTTAATAAAACATAGTGGTATTTGGTATTCATTGGCACCACTTATAGAGAATATCCATTGCTCACATTCCATGTACCTACACCACTAGCCTAACCTCCGATTAGGAACCCTTGATTTTACAAAACTATCATTGTAAAACCACAAATAATGTAGAACCACCTACCCTCAACTTTCCCATATAGAATTCTATTCCAAATCATCACTATAGTACACTCGGAGTCCCGCTATCGAAGACCAATACATCTAGATGTGTGGGACACAACAAAAAGGACTAGAATCCTTTTCTAAACTCTCTCATAGGTCACCATAAAGGTTGAATGGTACCTACTCACTAGACTAGAGTCGCACTAAAGAAAATTCAATATTCTTGGGTCTAAAAAATACATATCATGACACAAATAATGAAATTCTTGTGAAATAAATTGTCACACTAGTTCTGATGCACACTATGCCTAGCACACAAAACAACCATTCGCTCCAGGTCATACACCAAATGTGTACAAATTCATCCGCAGTATAAGCCAAAAATCCCCTCCAGAATTAAACACACAACTCATAAGGTCTCTACTGAGAAGGTCACCATGACATAGGCACCACCCTTAGTGTCAAGAATGTACTTCGTACAGTAACACACCACGATAGTTTCAAGACTGCCATTACCAAACTGTGTCTCGCAACCCAACAACCAAAACCATTCTATTTGTTCCCTAAAAACAAAACCTAGGCCATAACATAAATTATAATGTGTCATAATCCAAATCCAATGTCTCAAAAAAGTGCACATTATCACTATCCCAACCCACACATACAAGGGCCAAACTAGAAACACAATTTATACCCACCTTTGTACTCAAACATCCTCATTTTATTTTTTTGTTCACTCGACACTTCATAGAATGGCCGACAGAATTTAACCATAGATGAAATGATCTCACACTATCAACCTTAAACAAACCATTCATCATACTCTATCCCAATGATCAACATAACATTTGGACCACTACCCTCTACCATACCTACACTCGGTCATGGTCCACATGGGGTAATCGATTTAAATAATGAAAAGTCTTTCACCAATACCTCTCCATACAAATTAATTATTAAAAACATAATTCATTACTCATAGCCACATTTCATATTTCATAATATGTTATAATCATCATTTTAATCTCATTCACAATATTCATTAGGCAATCTCATTTACCATTGTTTCATCACTTCATAAATATTTATCTTTTGAAAACCATTTTATCATTACTATTTATCATAAACCAAAATTTTAACCTAGTTATAAAATTTCTTTATTCCCAATATTAATTGACTATTCACATTAATTATTTTCATTCTCCCACATACATTACCATTATTAGGAATCATTTTCTTAACATTTATCAAGGATGTAAAATTCATTATACTCTATATTCTCTGCACAACCATATTGTGTGTGTGCCTATAATAATGCATGCCACGAATATCCTTAGGTTACTAGAATGATGCATGAATACAAAACATCGTGTCATTATAAAAATGAAAATATATATCATAAATTATTCAAATAACACAACATGTGCATCACCTAATGGTGAAATATAATTCAACAGTAATAACACACATCAAGAACAATAATTCCCACCCAGGGAGACTTGTGTTTTCTCTAGTACATGGGTTTGCTACTCCCAAGAACAAGAACATTACCATATCCTGACACATCATAAACTTCTATCTATCATCCCCATATATAAGAAAGACAAAAGAAATATTCTTATACAACATTTTAGTTTTCCCAACCCAAAATCCACTAAATATGTGCTTCTAGTCATTCGTCACATGAACTCAAGTGCACCTCCCAGTACTCCAAAGGTCATCAACTAGTGGCTATGAAATAATATGTCACATGGGGAGACTTTAACATATTTACCATAGGAAGGAACAATAGAACATAATAAAAATAATGTAAGCATAATGAAACAAACAATAATAATACATAACAAAACGATTCCTAACATGGAACATACCAAAAATAAATTAAAACCATGCCACGCCATAATAGTGGTGCAAATATGAAAAAATTCCAAAATAAAACAAATTAAATAAACCAAAAAAGGAACACAACTCTAAATATGGATCCTTCCCCTTGAACAGACCAATCAAAACCCAATAACGTAGATTAGGACCCTTTCCCTCTTCTTGACCTATAATGAAGAGATCTACATGGGTACTAAACGGTGGCCTGATTTAGGTGTGAGTACAAATCTCAGTTGGCCACCAACAATGGTGTCTACAATAAATCCAGTCTAATAGATTGTGCCTGACACTACATAATAGATTGTATTTAAATAATGTATTGTTCAGGTTCTATATGTTAGAAATGATAATTACATTTATTCATAGCATTTATCCCAATTAAACTTCTTATACCATCTTCATTACAAAACCCAATTAATCGCATGTTACTTGGGTTAGGTATAAATATCTTGTACCCAATCATATAAGAAAAACATTCACAGTGTATATGGACATTAAATAATGTCCCTATATTACTGTGGATTCAAATATCACATCAACATATTATCCTCTCCTCAAAACCTCTGTCCAGGTGGATTGAAACCATTAGGGGAATCCAGGCTTCATCCCCTTCCCTAACCCATGCATTTTGGTGTGTAGTTTAGAGCCTTATTTTAACTCATCCTGTGGGTGTAGAACCTCACGTAAATACCCCACTCTACCAAGCCATGTGAACATTCTTATTTATGAAGTCACCAAAACCATTCCATAACACAACCAAGCATATTCAATGCCATTTGATTTCAAAACACATGAAAACAACATAGTAATTAATATCATTCCATAACACCCTCAAAAAATTTACCAATTACAGTTCATAGCCATCTAGAAAAATTCCCATTCATGTGCCTTAATCCATGATGTGTATTCAAAAACACTTATGTCATATCCAAATTCATCATTGAAAATTCATTAAACCATATACACCATTTTTCTTTTCACATTCAATTATCATATCACAAAATACAACCACTTTATTATGTTAAACCCTTTATGTTTACCCCATAATTTTCATGTTTTAACACATTCAACATATTAATCCATTCTTTTATTGAATATCATTAACATATCTCCCTTCTTTAATTCCAATTTCTAATTACATGTTTTCTATTTAATATGCACTAAACCTCAGAGGAATTTCTAACCAAGTATCACAAATCAATTGACAAAATCCCATTAGACCCAAAATTTCCCATTTTCATTTCATTAAAAATAACCCCTTATGCCTTATCACCCTAGAAATATCAATTATCCATCCATTTTCAACCTAATCGACCATCAAATCATGTTCTTCATGAGCTTCACTCTTTACTCAGAAATCCATCAGTTAACTCTACCTCTTTCTAGGTCCGGGTTATCTGAAACACACCATGGGTGGCCTAAAAATAGTTAAACCTCCTCCACCCATAAAACATGCACCGTGAGGGTTTCAATTGTTCAGTTAGACAATCCATTTTTATAAAACACTACAACATAACCAATAACACAATTACGTAATTAAAGAACATGATCTTCTATCCACAAATCAAAAATAAAACTATAAGGTAGTAATTGTAGACCACTTACCATGAATCAGAAGATGAACAAACTCTTTATCATGGACTTAGATCCAGATTCAAGAATCACATGATCCCACAAACCTAGGTTCCAATGAAATAAGAGGTTTTAGTATTTTAGATGAATATGGGAGAAACCACAAGCACTATTCCGAAAAAATAAGCAATAGGAATGTTAGAATTACTTGAGGCTTCGATCCACAACAAACTATGCTGAAAATCCACATGAATTGAAGGATAACTACATGTTGGAAGCTTTAGTTGTCCAATTTTATCAATAGGGTTATTGGGGGAAATGATGTGGAAAGCAGAGTTGGGGTTAAAAATACTAAAGAGGGATTTTTTTAAAATTACACAACTTTACTAGGCCACATAGTTTTCCCGCAAAAGTTTCCAATCCGTGTGAAAAATGTGTGGAAGAAACTACCTAAAAATAACCCCCATCACATGGTTTGTGGTGAAATACTCATGGTTTTTTAACTATGCACCAACCGTGTGTATGTCTTTGTAAAAGGCTTCATGGTTACCTGGGATTCTCTACATGGATTTCATTAACCGTGCACAAACCATGGAATATGCCAAGAAATTTATTTTTCTCCCTCTTTTATATCATGAACCCTCCGAACAACCTCTAATCTTCACATGAACATGGGGAAACACAAATCCATCCAAAAAGAATCAAAGAAACCAAAAAAAAACAAAAACATATCTTACGATGATCTAAGATCATAGATGAGGACTCTATAATAATTTATGCTAATAAAATTAGTTTCCACCGTAATATCATTGTTAGTAATCATTATTTTGGTGAAATTTATAATCATAATCCAACCCTCATTGGTAAATTGTATGAAAACATAGTTTTTCAAGAATAAATCCATTAAAAAATATATCATGGAATAAGAACATACAATGGTGGATTTTAAAATCAAATATATTGAAAGTATATTTACCCCATGATGTTCACCATATTTACAACAATAAGAGGTAAATAATTCTATTATCCAAAATAATTTCTAGATGTGAATTATTTTAATTGAAAATATCATATCATTGATGAATAATATTATGTGTCTGGGGATGAATAATTTTCTTACATGATGATGATATTTTAGACCGTTATTAAAGATTTAGTCACTTTTATTTATGTATATTGATAATTATATATATGGAATTGACAATATATAACGCAAATTAATAAATAATAGAAAATGATAGAAAAAGTTTTTTGATGGATATAAATCCCATAAATAGGACATAGTCATAAATACAACGACTGAGGGGCCTAATTAATGATGATAAATTTCATTTCAATAATATATCACTACAATTAAAGGTTCATAAAAACAAAATAACTTCTCGAAGAAAATAATAATGTATTTAAAGAGGGAATTGTTTTCAATGATGATTAAATAAAGGTGATAGGAAATTGGATATATTATACTAATAGTCTGCTATTAAAAAAGAAAAAATATCAATAAATATGATCTTAAAGAAGACAAAATGGAATTAGAAGATAAGTTTATATTAGAAGAGGATTACAAAAGCATTCATTATTTTAGGTTTCATGAACATAATATCTAGATTAATAATATTGAAACTACTATTTCTAGGACTTAAAAAAATGATAGTTTCTTCCAAAAAAATCAATGGCGAATTATAATTTAAAATTACCTAACTATGGGGTAAATATAAATTGAGATCATCTAATTATAAAAATATAGTATCCATAGAAATGTGGTACCATAGATTTTATATATCAATACTCATGTCAATGTGTTTCTATAAAAAAACTACATGTTTCAAATTAAAATCTATTAAAAAGTGTGGGGATGACAAAATGAATATAATACATCCATTATGAAAATAAGGTATATAATAATATTCATGAAATCAGGATCATAATAATATTCCCAACTAGTATAAGAAAATTCATAAAAATAATAATATATAAACACCAGATAATAAGAATCGCAGGAAATAAGATCGTGAATTTTAGGGAATATTTAGTTATTGAATTTTTTTGGGTATAATGGTTAAAATTAATTTCATAAAATATTAATTTATAGAGTTCATATAAATATTAAATTTAGATCGAGGATAGAAATTATAAAAAATAAATAATGAATGGTGAAAATTTGTATACAAAAAACATATTTTAATTACATTAATGTATATAGACTATTTGAATTTGTTGAAGAAACATGAGTGGTAAATTATTAAATAATTCAACCATGAATGTGTAGAAAACAAATTTAAAATTAAATAAAAAAATACATAATATATATAGTTAGTAAACATATTTAATGAAACTGAAGGATATCACAAACCTGAAAAGACCACATAAGATTAAAATATTTTGTGAGATTTCATTCAGTTATGAGTATTAAAATAATTTTATTTTAAATATGTTCAATAAGATCAAAAAGAGTGGTACAACCAAAGGGAATGAATTGGATAAAATTATTCATAAGTATCCATCTTGATGTTCATGATATTTAGAGCATGTTAATGAATAATGTCTAATTATATGGCCATACTAAAGAGAAAGGGAAAAGAAAATTGAAGGAGCATAGTTTAAAGGTAGTTATAAATGAAGAATAAAAAAACCACATGATTTTTAATTTTAATTTTATAAAATGTTGTAAGGTAGTAATAATCTATGATATCCTGATGTTTTTTCAATGTTTTAATATTGTTTCACACAATTAAAATACTTTTTTACCAATAACACTGAGGAAATTCGAAATATTGATGAATACAAATATTTCACAGGGTAATTCACGTGTCTCAATAGATCATATATAAAATATGATCCCATATAATGAAATAAGAAACAAATTTGAGCCTCTCATTTCATCAATGAAATTAAAAAAATACATCATTATAAATTTTCATTAAATTGGATCTATAAAATTAATATTTTAATTGTTTATAAGAAATTAGCTTCCTTATTTACCAAATTAAATTAGAAGATAAGTTTCAAATTATTCAATTTTTTTAAATTTTTTTTTAGTTGTAGAAAATAGAATGTGATTGTAGATCTCAAAATGTGAAATAATGAAGCGTGGTAAGCTGTAACATATATTCCAAAATTTCAATAATCACGATATTGGTATTATTTATCAATTTTTTATATAAATAAATTTTTTTGAAATAATATTCTGTGATAAATATTAATAGGAATGGATTACAAATGTTGATAGAAGTGAAAAAATATTGAGAAGTGTCGAGATTGATTAATATCATATAAATACAGATTTTTTTTATAGTTCTTGATAAGAAATTATTGAATGATACATCTTTATAATATATAATACATGGTCACAAAATAATAAAATATGATATAACTAGTGGAAATTTATCTACACAAAAAATATGGAATAGGTAACACCATGAAAAGATATCAGATTCAAATTCTATAAAGCTTCTATATGTGTTTTTGAATTTTTTTGACTTATGTATTGATATGTGTGTAGGATCACAATATTTGAATACATCTGAAAAAATTAAATAAATTGGATCACTTTTTATTGCCTGAGGACATATAGAAATCCCTTAAATGATTCATAGTAAATTTTGTATGTTGGTATCATATTATTAGAAATATGGACAACCTTTTTTCTAAATCAACCCCTCATGTTTTCCAATTATTTATTTCATCAAGTAAACATTGAGTGTATTGATTGATAAAAAATTTCTTGAGAATAACATTATATAAATCTCATTTATTAAAATTTGAATTTACATTCAATAAGTGGGAGATATTAAATTATAGTTATTAAATAATAATGGAAATGATTAGAAATAATGTAAAAAGAAGAAAATGAATTTTTATAAATATTTAAAAATAAATTTATATAATTTTTACATGTTAAGAATTTAATAATTGATAAATATTTTTCAGGTGTTCTATACCAATATATAAAATACTAAAACTGTTTTGTTAAATAAATGTATTTGATAATGTAATTAGAAAAATGATGGAGATTATGTTTGAGGATAATTCAAGGGTGTGTTTGATTTATATGGTATATTTGGGGATTTATATTATTTTTTATAGGATTGATTATAATTTTTTATGAGTATTTTGAAATTACTAGAAAACATTGTATTAGTTATATGATAATGGTTTTAGCAAAAAAAAATTAAAATCTCATAATTTGAATGTCTACTTATAAATCCAATGAATGAAAATTACACCAAATCAAGCTATAAAGTGTAATTAAATATTGAGAAACATAAGAGGAGACATACTGGTTGAGTAAAACCTATGTAAGAAAGTACTATAAAAATAATTTAGGAAGATTCAAATGAGGGGAATAATAGTATAATTTTTTTAAAGAGTTCCCTAATGATTTTTTCAACATATTGTGGTGCAGGGGAGTAATAGAGGATAGTGCCCAAAATTTAAAAAAATATGATGGGTTGACCATTATGATGTTATATTAATATATTTAAAATACCATGATTATAAACATAATTAAAAAATTTGATGTCATCTCATTTGTCTTCAATAAAATATCAATGGTTTTGTATGTGAAGGAGATTGGGTCATGCTAATGTGTTTTACATTGATGTAATTATAGTGGATTGAATAAGGGGTTTATATAAAATATATTATATGATTAATTATGATGTCTATTTTCTATTATTTATCATATAAATATAAAAATAATGGAGCATTATTTCTGATTCCTAACATTCTAAAGGAATCAATTCATTAATTGAAATAATTTTTTGAAAATGGGAGAAAATGTGATCCTTGATACTTATAGAGTAAAAAAATAAATATATTATTTATATGTTGTAGTATTATTCTATATATATTGTAAAACATAAATGATATGGATATCATGAAATGTATAGAATTTGACACATAAATACGATATCATGTATAAGGGGTTTGGAACAATATAATGTATAGAAAATTTTAAAAAAAAAATATTGTAAAACCTTTTCCAATATTACTAGATATTTAAATGAAAGTACATAATTTTAATCTCACAATTAAGAGAGAGAAAAATCCATGTGGTGTTATACAAATTTTTATGGATATTTTGATATTTTTTTGTTTTTACTAATATTATTTAATGTATAAATTAAAGGAATTAATGTTCACAATGTCCCAAATATATTGAAAAATATGAATTCATATAGTTCAATTGGTTCATTAGGATATTTTATAGAGAATAACTATTATTAAAATGAGATTAGCTTGTAATATTAAAGATAATAAAAATAATTATAGAAATATTTCAGGTTAAAATATTACTGAAAAATATTCATGTGGGATTGTTAATATAACATTAGGGAAAAAATATATAAATTTTTTTTAAATTACAATACCATATGAATAAAAATATAAAATTCATTGAAGAAAAAATAAGGAAAACTAATGGGATGAATTCTTAGAGATCTAGTGATAAAACTAATGAAAATATTATTATGTACTAATGAATAAGAAGAAGCATTAAAATAGTGAAATTAATTTCAATAAAGAATTAATATAGGCTGAAGAATATTATGACTGATCCAAAATTACAATATTTTGATATTATATTTTCTATAGTTGAAAAATGATGTATATGAAATTAGTGTTACTTGAGGTATGATATCATAATTTTCAAGGATTGAAACTAAATTATATTTATAATCAACTACATTATGTTGAGGGAAAACTATTGTGTTTTATGTATATACAAGAAATTTATTGTGATTAAGGTTAGTTCTAGTTGTTGTACTGTTCCTAGACCATATCCTTGTTGGAACCACTTTTTGTATAAGGTTGCATTTGTTGTCAATATTTGTCATTGAAGATCAGAATTAAGTAGATCAAGAAGTACTCCAATGAAATGGAGGAATGGAATATCAAAATGAAGTAGATCAAGAAGTACTCCGATGTGGTCGAGGAATGGTAATTCAGACGATTCTTGTTCTGATCATATGTTCAATGAACATGTGTCAAAGGTGATACATTGTTTACAACAATGAAGAATGTGAGGTGTAATCCATCTGAGGATGATTAAAGAAGAATGGATTTTTTGGATGAAGAATATGCAATTACTCATGATTTCATGAGAACCATGCAAGATACTTCTTAACGAATTGAATCATATAGTTTGCATGAAGTAGATCATGATGGTTGATGATGAAGACAATGTGCAAATGATTGGAATTCTAAGATGATCGTGCGGGGATTGAATTATGAGATAGACATGAACATCACATTTTCATAGAAGATGACGATGCTAAATCTATGCCTCCAAATAATAGATATCACAATAGTGGAGAATGTGATAAAAGTAGAAGAGTTGTTGAAGGATATAGATCACCAAGAATAATTTCTTTTGAGGTGATCGTGCTTGTTGAAAAAGCAAACAAACAACATAAAAATTTGTTGATAAAGGATATTCCATGGTGGCATGTCGAGTTCAAGGACTGTGGATAATGATCCATGTTTTATTCTAGAAACATTGACAAATGAATGTATGATCTTGAGGCGAACAAAAAGAGCAGATATAATGTGGCGTTGTTTCCCAGTGTTTGCCAAATTTTTGGGCCTGAAAATCGACAAATGAAGAAAATTAGTTTTGGAAAAGAGACTTGCGCGTCGTGTACTTGAAGGAGAGGAAACTTTCATGCCATATGATTTTCAAGATCAGAACATGTAAAAATGGAAAAGAAAGAGAGTCATGCACGTATTGGGTTGGTTGCGCAAGTGACTTGCGCGCCGTGAAGAGACTTGCGCGCTGGTGCCTAGGGAGATTATAAACTTGCGTGCCTATTTCTTTTCAAGATCAAAACTTCAAAATATGGAAATGGAAGTAAGGTCACGTAAGTATTGGTGTGGTCGCGCAAGTGAGTTGTGTGACAGAGGCTAGGGGAGATGAGCTGCGCGCTGAGACATGCGCGCCAAGGGGTGACTTGCGCGCCGACCGTGCAGGTTAACCAAATGACTATAAATACTAGACCACCCCTCCTCATTTTCCACGGAGTTCAAAAACATTGATAAATCAGAGCTCCCGTCACGCAGGTGTTGAAGTCGTGCAAGTAGTTTGTGGTCGCATAGGTAGACTTGCGCTCCAGTGTTTGAAGCTACGCGTCGGTTGCTGGTTGTGTGCCCAAGGCAGTTTGGCCGAGAAAGGAAGTGTGTCTTGTAGGTTAGAAGTTGAGGAAGTCAGTGTCGCGTAGGTGGTTTGGTGATACCTGCGCACCAGTTTAGACCTGCACGCCGAAGACTTTTGCGACGTATTGGGACTTTCACGCCAGGCTTGGAGAAGAGCACTAGGTGTTGTTGGAGATTACCCGTCTTTGTGGAGCTTTATGAATGTCGTAAGATTGCGCGATACCATCAGTGAAACAAATGATGTATTCATTTACAAAGACGGAATAACAATGAACAATTTGGTTTTATGAAGGGAAGTGGTACCGCACACACATGAATGATGTTTAACATCCTCGTTGTGCTTTGCAAAGAGAAGAAGAACGGTTCGTGCAACTAAACACAGATCAGCCCAGAAAGAGGAGAATATATCAATACACTCAGGTGTTAGTATTGGGAATCAAAGGAAGATAAGAAGAAGAAGATCTAGTGTATTCAATTATTACACTAAAGTATAATGTTGAATACAAAAGAGCATCAACTCAGGACTCTAATGCAAGCATAGTGTCCTGCTGAATAGGAGACAAAGACTTCAATACAAATCTATTGAAGAGACCTTCACGTCTATAAACTGAGTGTGACTTCACTAAGTGCAGTGAGCCAGGGGGAGTCAACGGGGGTGACCCGAGGGACACAGTGAACTATCCCTGAACCTTTTGTAAAGGCAGTGAGCCTGGGGCAAAGTGACTATTCCCGAACCATTGTAATCCACAACTAGTGAAGATTTGTGTAATTTGGTACGACCAGCAACTTGTCAGTGTATGCTCCTTGGACGTAGCCCTTAGTGGTGAACCATGTAAAATTTTTGTGTTATCTCTTTACATGTGAATGATTCATTGTTAATCAAATCTATCATACAGGTTTCAGTAGTTCCTACCAATGTGGGAACAAGATTCGTAACTTTAAGAAGAAAAAGTTGACCCCCTGATTCACCCCTCCCATCTCAGGGTGTCTCAGGGTCCTACAAGACTTTCTTGAGTCTCATTTCATTATAGGAAAAAATATGTGTGTGAATAAGATAAGAACCACCCTTCACCAAGGACATATTAATTATTTTTGAGTTGAACCTCGTTAAAAAAATATGGGGTTCATATTTTGTTGTATTAAAATTTAGATTTATATATATATACACCAATGATATGGGAGTCAATGTAAATATCTGGATCCATTTCATGAATAAGTGAATAGGTAACATAATAAAAACATTAAATTAGACATAAATTAAATCAACACTAATTAAACCCCATCAAAATGTAGGTAACATTACATTATGATACTTTTAATTCATTTAACACAAAACAATATGGATATTGATCCATAAAATGATAGGGATGGCCCTCTTAAATTTTTTAAAAGGGGCCCAATCACCATATCAACCTATGGATCAGAATATGATTACCTAATGAAAATACCCATTAAGAAGTTCCAACTATATCCATTACATATATTAATTCACACAACAATAAGCCTCAAATATATTTCACAATTCCACATTCAATCACCCTCTAGTCAATTATAGGCAGACCTCAACAAGGTCAAACAAACACTCTTATGTCAATGCCTTCAAGGAGTGGAATACTATTCATGGTGTGGCCTTATCTAATCATGGTTTTTCCATCACCTTTCGCTAAGATTCATTTATTTCATTGGAATTGAAATTTCATGGCACATAATGAAATTCCTCATAGAAAGGCTCCACTACATAATCACAACATGACTATCCTCAACTCATGAAATTTTCAAGGAAATATGTTAAGGTCCATTGACCATATATGTAAGGGTCAACATCCCAACTTTCTATGGTTGATTATAGTGTGTGACACACTTGAAAATGATATGAAATTCATGATTTATTTTTTATTATTACAATAATTAAGGGAAGTCATTAGGGAATGCGACCTTTAACCATTTTTTGATTCGTATAGTAAATATATTTTTTTCTTATAAAATTCATAATGGGTTCTCATCATGACTTGGCACCCCATGCTTCCAAGGGACTCATCCTATCCATTACACATTTACACTATCTTAATACCTACCACACCATAACATCCACTACACACAATGTGACCCACTTCCCTCCTACCATTGGTGTAACATCTAGATATTTTAACAGAACACTGTGATTTATGGGTTACAAGAGAAAAAACAACAATCTTAAATGAAACTCAAAATTTTATAATCATAACCAATCAATTTAATTTAGGGATATGAATGAGATTAACTACAATACAATATATATATAATTATTTTCTACTGAATAATAATTTACTTATTAATTCTTAGAAAAATAGAATTTATTTTTTATTAAATTTTTTTAATGCTTAAAAAATACATTTTCCAAAAAATATGTTTTTATTTATTCTTTTGTGAAAATAAAAAAAAATTAATTTATTTAATTTTTAGAATTTTATTTGATATAAAGAAATATTTTATCAATTCAGAATATAAATAAATTCTTATGTTGATTTATATAGAATAGTCATAATGGGTTAATTTTTTAATAATTAATTAATGTGATGATTTTCATTGAAAACTACATTTTATTTTTAAGTATTTAGAAATTTATATTCAATATTTTATTATTGTTAAAATATGGATATTTTTTTATTTAAAAAAATATAATTATGGTATTTTGAATGAATTTTAAACATAAATGTGATATAAAAACATTTTTACAGTTAAATGTTTTTCCCTAAATAACAATTTTTAATTATTTATTTTGTTTTTATGATTATGTAATTTATCATGCATATAATATTTCAATATAGAAAAATAGATTCCATAATTGGAATTTGGAGTAATTTTTTTAAATGTTCCACTTTTACATGTGGTAAAAATGAATAAAGGCCATATTAATTTATCAGAATCATGTACAAGTTAAAATTTGTTATTTTGAGATAAAATTATATAATAAGGTGCCAAAACCAAACCAGAATAAGAATTTGTAATGCCTCGGCCCCAGTTACCTAGATTCGGTGCATTATTTTAATACATTAGCATGATTACAAGGAATAATGTCCCGAAACACTTATCAGTTTAGTAGTCTTGGAAAATAAATTACATAAAAGAACATTACATTACACATTAGAAAATAAAACACAACATAAATGATCCTTTGATAATTCCATTAATCCCCTAGCTTAGCACATCTTATCAATCATAATACACTTCTTGGAATCCTGATAAAATTAAAACATAGAAATTGGTGAGCTCAGATACTCAGTAAGGATAAAAATATAGAGAAAACATTCATAAATAAGCATAAAATTTTAAGGAAATGTATAAGGAAAAAAAGCATTTTAAACATAAACTTCAGCATAATATAGAAACGATCAAATAAAATAATTCCATTTAATTATTCACATGGATATTCTACTAGTCAAATAATCACAAGAAATATCAATAACTACTTTCATAGTGATGGAATGCATAATGCCCGACTTCGTAACTACATAGTCATGGACTTATTCCAAGACTACAAATAAGATTTTATAAATTCCTTGTGACATGGCACTAGTTTTTCTCATGAGACCTACTGATGCATCGAGGAGTTGTAGCGGGCTTCACCCATCACTTACTAAGTCCAATTCATTCCTCATATGAAAAGGATTAAACATAACATAATCATTCGTATTAAAACTAGCATACAAAATGTCAGTACTTTATCTATAAAACATGAATGGTATAAAAATAACACATCAATAGTAAAACATATTAGAAAAACATAAATACAATATGGAATATTTGGATCATAATAAATCAAATTCAAAAAAAATTAGAAAATCCATCAACGAATGTTGACACAGATGAAAATGATTTGTTAAACTTATTGAGGGAAATATAATTTTTTCTTGAAAACATATAAAAGTCACACAATTTAGAAAGGAATAAATTTAAATAAATATCTGAATCAAATTATCCCATACAACTTTGAAACATTTCAAAGGAATTAACATTTTAAAAACATTCATTTTTATATAAATAAATCCTTATAAACCATTTTGAAAACATTGACATTAATGAAAATGATTTAGAAGAATAAATATTTAAAACATTTTAAATGATGTTTTAGTGACAATTAACTTATAATAATCCCTTTGAAAAATATTTTATGAAACATGGACATGGATAATAAATATTTCCCAATAGATACATATGTAAAAACAATCTTGGATAATAAAGAGATTGTAAAATTAACTCATACCTTGCACTTTTCTTTAGTCGAGGTTACAATTAACCTACTATATGAAGACCATAGTATGTTATTAAATTATACTAGAACCATATTAATATTTATTCTATCATAAATTATTCATTTATGACTCTATACAAACCATTTAATAATAATTTCCATGTTAAATTTAGATTTTGGATAATAATTGCTTTCTTTATCGTATGTGTGTTAACATGTTACTCTTGATTGTATCACATAGATAATGATTTAAATACATCCATAATATAAAAAATTATTTATATATCATATATATTTATAACATAAATATGTATAATAGACATATATATGAAATGTAAAACACCATTTATGGAGACAGTAGTCCGACGTACGCATAAACGCTATTTTCATTTTCATATCGTATTGAACAGAACTAAGTGAATAAGTAATATATATGTATATATATATATCTCCAGTAGAATTATTATTTCATATATTAAATAGTTATTAATGATATATATTTTATAATCATATTTGAATGGTGAACGTGGAAATTAATCTCATCACATCATGGAGACGGTAATCAGTACTTATGCACGAGTGAAAATATCATTATATTGATGGAGAAATAGTATTTAATTGGATGATATATCATATATAAATAATCATTAACTTGTTAAATTTATTATTTACAATAGTTATACTCATTGTTATACCAATCCAAATAATGATGTGTTTGAATAACAAACTACACCACGATGTGGAGACAGTAATCTGTACGTATGCACGTATGATGACTTTTTCATTTATAGGATGGATAGAATAATGAATATGGTTTTACCATTTCTATAATAACATAATAGTATATAGATTATACTAGAGTTATTATTTTATAATAGAAACAAAAAGGAAATTGGAAGTGGAATAAGAAAAGAACTTGAAAGATGTGATGAAATATTCACCACTTTTTCGTGTTCTTCATTTTGATTTGATCAAAAGGGCTCCACAGTTTGGCTATATGACCAAAATATGGCCTCTATGATAAAGGTAGTAATTATGAGAGGATATTTGGGAAGGGGTTGTCCGAGCCATATGGATTTGGAGGTGTGAAATTAATAGAAGGGGAAGTTCCCTTTTATAAGAGACGTGAGGGTCACTTTCGGAAAAGTATGAAATTTTATTTTATAATAAAATAATTATCGGTTTCTAATGGCTCAAAATAAATTATGTAAAGGATAATTTGGTTATGGGTCAAAAATATCTCAACCAATAGGTTTTAAATAATTTTAGGATACCATTTTAACCATATCTTTTAGATTTAACTCTTAGTTAAATAGTTTAACTTTTACCGTGTCCTCTTCTATTCTTACGTTATATGGTTAATAAATGTACTCTAAACTTCCAATAGAACCTCAAGTGGTATTTTAATGACATATATAATATTATTTAAGAACTTTGGCTGATAATTAGATTTTTAGGCATATAATATCAATTAATAAAATAATATTTTTTTTAAAAACACTTTTATGTAAATTTTGACACTATTTTCTATTTTTTTTTTGTTAAATTCATAAAATCCTTATTACTTAAAAAAAATTCACTTAATCAACACTAACATGTCATATTAACCTATAAAATTAGTTGAATTTACCAAAAGTCTAATATTACATTTATTTGGGTATTTATAATATCAATTATTTTAATCTCTTATTAATAAGGTAATTAATGCATCAACATTGTGTCATAAATAAATTTAATTATTTAATGTCTCAAAATTATAAATAAAATACCACTATTTAGGAAATCATTCTATCGTTATAATGAATATTTATATTCTAATTCATCGTATGTATAACCCTATATAAAAAAAATTTATTTACAAAAACATGAATTTTAATACTTTTAACTCTTCTTTAAATTAAATAATAATAAATGGCCTAATCTAATCCCAGTGGACCTACATGATCGTATTTTATTCCTAAGGATTTTTATGGTAGAATTAAACTTATCCAATAGAATTAGGACATCTGTTAGGGTAATTATAATATCATTTTTACCCTTAATTACCCTATTTACTTTTAACCGTGAAAATAAAAGTGAAATGTTACTATTTGACAGATATTATTTTCATCTGATTGAACCAAATATTACTTACTAAGGTTTACCGTGTCTCTTGGGAATTTTAAATTCAACTCATATAAGCGGTAAAATTATGTTTTATACAAATTTTTAGATGCTCCTAGGAGGTGGGTAAAGGACGATAAAAAGTTAGATAAACTTTTATATATCTAATCTTATTATAAAATTACTCCAATGAATTAAAATGAACTTATAAAGGTATTATATATATATTACGATCTAAAATAAATTAAAATAAAATAACTAATGATTTAAATAAAATGTCAATTTTAAATAATAACGTTGTGTTTTTCACTATTCATCAAAAATTTAAAGATATCAAAAAAATACCAAAAATGAACCCTAAGATAATTTTGATATTCCGAATTAAAAAATGGAGTATATTTTGTCAAATTAAAAACATATAAGTTTAATTTATTAATTTAAAATTAATTCCTGATGTCAAAAACAAAAATTGTTTTTTTAAGAAATATAACTAACAAAATATTGATACGTTTTTATGTTCTATTTCAAAGTGATATTCTTTTCAATGAATAATATTGGATTAAATGGTAAAAATAAAATCTATTTATACATCCAAACCATTAAAACATATAATTTAACACTAAAAATTATTTTGATTAAAAATGTTGTTTTTAGTTAAAATATTGTATTTTTACTGTTCACCCAAATATGAATGTTATCGAAAAAACAATAAAAATTTATTGAAACTAAATTATTATGTCCTAGTTCTCAAGAAGAAGTTTATTTTGTGAAATTGAATATTTAAAAGTTTTAAATATTGTATTTAAAAAGGGTTCACCATTAAAAGGCGGTAAAATTCTATTTTAAAAAAATTACTTCTTTTATCTGAAAAAATTGAATTTTTTTCATTATGTATATGAAACTCATAATATGGATTCTAAAATTATATGGATTATATAAAGTTAGAAATTTTGTTAATACTATTCATAACCTCTTTTGAACGGCTAGTTAGGTAAGTCGTGGTGCGCTCGAACTCGGTGTTACATGTAGCGCAAGTTATTGAATTACATTAATGAGATAATGTAATATGAAATCTTGTGGTGTTACATTATCCCTTCATTAAATAAATTGCATCCTCACAATTTTATTTTGTTCTTCGAAAATAAGAGGTTAAAAATAAAAAAAAATACATTTTTGGAAAACTCACATCAGAAATTGGGTTAATAAAATTTAGTCCTAATAAGAGGGATAGGGAACATAAAAATTCACCACCAAATTATGATCTTGATTAAGAGAACATTGGTTGAAATTAGAGACACATAATTGGAAGAAAAAATGTAAATATTTATCGGTAGTGATTGAGGTAATCAATCACAAAAAAGTGTAAAATTTAGGGCCTCAAAGCCATAAATATAATATGATGTAAAATATCATCTGTTCAACAAAACATAAGGTATTAGGGTAACACATTTTTTGTTTTAAGATCCCTTGCCTAATGTTTAAGAATTAATTTATTCATAGAATAAGAGGAAATATATATATATATATACATTAAAATTATCGATTTATCCTTCAACTAATTCCTACCACAAACTCATCTTTCACTTTAAAAGATAATAGAATTAAAAAATATTCTATTTATCTTAATTGTATTGGGTTCCAAAAATAATGAATTTATAATCAATTTGTCATACTATTTAAAAAAACTAAATTATAAAAACTAGGACATCATGTAGGATGGTGGTAGGTGATGCACCCTTTTCACCCATCAGTTGCGAGTTCAAGTCTTGCGGCATTGCCGGACGTGACGGGTTGTCATCCGACCTCCGGGATGTCCTCTTTATGAAAAAAAATAATCTCAAAAATGATTTAACCTTAACAATAGTATCTATTGTCAAACTTAATTGATTCCAACCTTTATACTTATCCAAAATACTTCTGTCTAAACTCACAGTAAAAATTTTATAAGGAAGGTAAACACAATGAAGATCCTTTTTTCCACGTAATAACATGTCAATAACCTTTTCATGTATTCTTCTAAGACACAGTAACACCGTGAATTACCCTAAAACCTCATTGATTACATTCACGCTCCTTTATTACTTATAGAATACTAGATATACTTCTTCTATCCAAAAATTTTGTAAATTCCAACAATGATGGAATTTAGAAAACATTAATAAATTTCAAGGTAGCCAAGAACATACAATATAATTTATCCAAATCAATCATATATTATTCCAAAATCAATACCTCAATATCAGAACCTTATTATGGTTTTACTTTTCTCTCAACCATATATTTTCCAACAAAACTAACCTTCTATTGTGTAAATTTTCTTTATTACACTAATCTCAAGTCATTAATGAAATAGTACTGCAGTATAATCCTTATATACTATATAATTCTTATAACATGTACATCATTAATATAGTACTCAAATGAAACAGTACATTAATAAAAAAATAAGAACTATTATTAATTCCACTTCATCTTTAGTAGTATCATAACATGATTATTATCCCATAATAGTATTTGGGGTACACTCTGATGATTTGGACATTGAAACGTGTAGTGTCCCAACACCATGCAGATGAAGCATTGTACATTTGAATCTTTTTCCTCACCCTTGCAATCACGTACTTGGTGTCTTTTTCTTCCAAAATTATAACAAACTCCCATTCCCTTTAATCATTTACCTTGGTGATTCGTTCCATAGTTATCACATATGGGAAAATCCTTCTTTTCCATCATCCCTTTATTGATATTTCTCCCTTCTATCCTTTTCTTCTCTTGCTTCCCTTCAAAGCCATAGGACTCAGAAAATTCATTACTTATCTTATTAACACATGATAAAATTTCTTCATATGATGAGAATATGTAGGAGACTATTTCCCTTTTAATTTTTGGCTTAATACCATGAATGATACGATCATTCTTAATCTTTTGATCATGCCTATTGCTGGAATTCTCATTTCTTCTACTATGATCCATTTCTAAACAATGGAATACACTATGTATGTTTATGAATCGCAATTCATAATTCTAAATATTCAAAATACCAAACGTAAATTGAACAGTTTATGGATATAATCCATAATCATAAAAATGTTTTCCTTAAGGACATATTTTATCCTAAATACTTCATAATGGCTTGTAGAGAAAATGTTAATTATTATAAAGACCCGGATTTTTCCATAGAAAGTTTTTTCATAAATACAAGGGAATTTTAAGAGTCTTCAGTTTCTGACAGTTCTTGATTCTGAGGCCTGGTGTGTCAGGAATTAATTTCAAAAGTTTTTTTTGGGTACATTCAGTAAACGTACAAGCGGGATTTTATATCTTTTAAACCGGTGCTCAGAATTGAAATTTGAGGGCATCGTTAAACTCATTGCATCTGTGATTTCTTAGTGATACCTTCAACACATTTTCATTCTAACGAGATTGAAAGATAGTTCTTCGGGGGTTTTAATTAAATTAAATAAAAATAAGGTGTACATATTTCATTTTGAGGTGGATAAAACCTCCAAAGAGAGGTTAGATGTGGGGCCCACCCTCACATAACCTCCCTTGAGAGGATATTATTTGGTGGGGCCCACCCGATGTTTTAAACTCTCTTACAATCAAAGGGGTGGGGGCCACATGAGCTTTAACCCCCTTGTAAATCTCCATAAAGTGGGGGAATACTTTTAAAGACTTCACCTTTCTCCCCCAATTAATTAGGCCAACTTCAACACTTAAATTAGTGAGATAAATTAATTAATTTTAAAACTTTTTAAATGAATGCCAACAATAAAATAATAGGAAAACCTATTATTTCATTTTGTTGGCAATTCTTCCTGGGTGGAATAGAGAAAGGGGAGATCTAGGGAGGAACCTTATCTCTCCAATGAAGAACGATGCCTTCTTCTTCCTTCTTCAATCGGGGCAAGAAAGGGAGGAAACGTCCACGAAGAAAGCTGATGTCGTCTTCGACTTCGTCACCTTCGAATTCTCATCCACCAACGATGAGTACCCACTTCATCCTCCTACATTGACGGAACGACGACGCTTTCCCGTGACTCTGTCAACCTCATCGAACTCGAGGTAGGGGGATTGAGTTAATTTATAAATGAGTATAAACCTCCGTTCTTCATCATTCAAATTTTTGGATTATGGTTCGCCATGACGAGGAGGGATCAGACTACACGAACACAGCACAACCCTCACCTTTTGTTTTTTCATGATTGATGATGATGGAGGCGGTACACATGGCAACCGACAATGAGCCGGCATTGAAGAATCCGAAGGCACAAGGCCGCTGGGTCGCCTCAAGGGTGCAGCACCATCGTACTGCGTAGAGAATAGAGTCGCGGCCAGGTGGGCCGTGGTGGTACCGGAGGGGAGCGGTGTCATCGCACCGCACAGAAAGGAAGATCCGCGGTGGTCGGACAATGAGCACGGAACTGTCACGCCACACGGAGGCCAGCAAGACCACGGTGCTGTTGTGGCGCGGTGGAGGAACAAGGGTGGCCTGTTGAGCCGGCCGTCAGTTCGCGCTACAGGTAGGACCCCTTGGGTCCCGCAGTTCACTGAACCATTTCCTAGTTCCAGTTCATTCTGAAACCAAAGGGGGTGCATCCCCCCCCCCCCCACCCCCAGCCCCACCCCCCCCCCCCCCCCCACCCCCATAGCATGGCCAGCCGGGCCACGTGGGTTAGCTAGTCGGGCCGCCCAGGGGATAGGCCACCCTCGGGACAGGCCGCCCTCGGCCGGGCCTCCCTCAGGTCGGGGCACTCTTCGGTCCTAGCCGTATCTTTAGACCGGGTTGGACCAGTAGATCGGGTCAGACCCCATTTCAGACTGGGTTGGGTTGGGTCGGTCCAACTGGGTCGGACTGGACCCAGACCTATTATAGCATGTTTAAACCTTTTCGCCTATTTCTTGGGTAACGGGCGTCCATTTGACAAACTGTCAACGACACATATATTCTTGGAATGTAGCCATCCATTTGAGAATATCCGATGGGATTTTGGTCTATAGTTGATATATGGTTAGTTTGGTTCGTACACCAAACCAATCGGGACCTCGGTAATAAAAGGCTAATAACTCACAGACCGGGTGCACTATTGACGTGTCGTCTATTGTGTTGAGACCCCTATGATGTGGCGGAACTTTGAGATACATTTTCGTGAGGCTTCGCGACAGTTGGAGTATGTCCTAGTAACTCATTGAGAGGATCCTTCCAGTGACGAGAAGATAGAGTACGGAGACCTAGTAGCTGACAGACCTGACGACAGCTTGACCGATTCGACTAGCCCAGTCGGGAGCTCCTGGTAGATGACGGCAAACCCATGGAGGAATAGCGCCTGGTAGTTGGCAGCAAAACCATGGAACATGACATGAGTACCTCTTCAGGATATTAGGGGGAGAACCTGGTATTTGGCGGCATACCCACTACGAAGTAGTGCCTGGTAGTTGGCAGCAGACCCGGGGTACTCGATAGGAGGAGTACCTCAGCAGTCCAAGGTTAGTGAGAAGCACCATGGTGCTGTGACAGGCCCACAGTTCTCAAAATAGGAGGAGTTTTTCAGCATCCATGGTTTTAATAATGAAAATCCTTGTCTGAGATGATTCATGACTTTTGTGTTTTCCTCATGATTGATATGGGTTACTAGATAACTTAGGTATATGTATGGGGATATACCTAAGTAATGGTTATCCTTTGTTTCGTACTTGTAGTTTATCCTTGATGTATTTTGTGTGACCTTGAAGGTCTCGGGGTCTCTACTGAGCATCATTACACTCACTCCTGCATGGGCTATGCCCACACCTCATTGTGTTGGATGCATACAACAGACAATGCTGAATGAGGTGAAGTGTACGCGGACTGGACGTTACCCGGATGTGGAACTCACAATGAGTCAGTGCCTGGAGGAGACGGACGGATGTGGAGCACTGATGAAGCTATTTGTACCTACCCTTCAAGTAGGATCCGTGGTGGATGATCTGGGAGATTCTAGACGCCTTCTAGCTGTTTGTCTTTTTAGTTGTACATGTTTGTCCTTGCCTTGTACTTTACTACTGGGCTTGTATTTCTGGCCTCTTTTCTTTCTAGCACATCTTTTGTATATAGTTTTACTTAGTGTTTTACTTCTAGTTTCTTAGTTTGTTTTGTGTGATTGCAATTTATAAAGGCAATGCCTTCTCAACTAAGATATTTACACCTTTGGTGCTATTCTCTATCCCCTGGCCTATGGAAGATGGGCTTGGGGTAGTCACGACACAAGCCCTGAGGACGGGTCATGAAAATTATCCTAAACATGTCCCTCTAGAGTGTCATAACCAATATTGAATCAAGGCCCGTTGTTGGGTACTAGGTTACCCTAGGTCAAGACCGAAACTCCTTGTCCGAGTTTTCACTCCTAGGTAAATCTATGCAAGAGTTGCCTATACCTGCTCGTATGCAGACAGGGATGTAATTTTTGGAAAATACACAAAATATCTACATTACCTAAATTATAGGAAGTTCTTCTATAATAATCCCCAAAGTATATATTAGTGTAATGTTCTCTAATCAGAGTTTTTATAAATCTATTTCCAATGTCATTTATAAACTTCTCTGATAACAACTACAACACCCCAACCCCACTTACCCAGATTTCGTGCATTATTTTAATACATTAAAATGATTACAAGGAATCAAGTCCCGAAATACTGACTAGTTTAGAAGTCTTGGAAAATAGATTACATACATGAATGTTACATTAAAAATTAGAAAATAAAACACAAAATAAATTATCCTTTGAGAATTCCATTAATCCCCTATCTTAAACCTGCTTATCAATCATAATACACTTCTTGGAATCTTGAGAAAATTAAAACATAGAAAGGGGTGAGCTCAGATTCTTAGTAAAGATAACAATATAGTGAAAACATTCATAAATAATCATAAAAATATATGGAAATTTATAAGACAAAAAATCATTTTAAACGTAAACTTCAGAATAATATGAAAAATATCAAATAAAATAATTCCATTTACTTATTAACATAGATATTATACTCGTCGAATAATCACATGCGATATCAATAACCACTTTCATAATGATGGAATGCATAATTCCAGACTTTATAACCACATAGTCAAGGCCATATGCCAAGACTACAAATATGATTTTGTTAAGGACTTGTGCGAAGACACTAGTTTGTCTAATGAGACTCATTGATGCATCGAGTAGCTATAGCGGTCTCCACCAGTCAATTATTATGTCCAATGCATTTCTCTTTTGAAAAGGTTTAAACATAACATAAACATTCGTATTAAAACCAGAATATGAAATGTCAATACTTTATCCATAAAACATGAATGGTATAAAAATAACACATCCATAGTCAAACATATTACAAAACCTTCATTACAATATAAAAGATTTGTATAATAATAAATCAACTTCACACAATTTTAAAAATCCATCAAAGGATATTGGCATAGATAAAAATTATTTAAAAAACTCTTTGAAAGAAATATCCCCTTTTCATGAAAACATTTAAAAGTAACAAAATTTAAAAAGGAAGAAATTTAAATAAATTTTTGAATCAAAGTTTCCCATACCACTTTGAAACTTTTGAAAGGAATTAACAATTTAAAAACATTCATGTTCATATAAATAAATCCTTAAAACCCATTTTGAAAATATGGACATTAATGAGAATGATTTAGATGAAAAAATATTTAAATTATTTCAAATGATGTTTTTGTAAAAATTATTTGAAAATAATCCCTTTGAAAACTCTTTTATGAAACATATACATTGATAATAAATATTTCACAGTAGATACTTATGCAATAACAATCTCGAATAATAAAAATATTGTGAAATTAACCCTTACCTTGTACTTTTCTTTAGTCGAGGGTATGTTTAACCTCTTGTATTAAGATCTTAGTATGTTATTATATTTACTAGAACCATATTAATATTTATGATATCATACATGATTCATTTATTACATTATACTACAAATTTAATAAAAATTTCCCTGCTAAATTAAAATTTCTGGTAATAATCGCTTTCTTTATCGTACGTGTTTTAACTTGTTAATCTTGATTGTAACACATAGATCATGATTTAAATACATCCATAATATACACCATGATTTATATATCACATATATTTATAATATAAATATGTATAATAGATATATATGTGAAATGGAAAACACCATTTCTGGAGACAGTATTCCATACATACGAATAAACGTTGTTTCCATTTTCATATCCTATTGAATGGAACTAAGTGAATAAGATATATGTAAGTACATATATATATTATAATTATTATTTCATATATTAAATACTTATTAATGATATATATATTATAATCATCGTTGAATGGTGAACGTGGAAATGAATCTCATCATGTCGTGGAGACGGTAATCCGTACGTACGCACGAGCGACAATATTATTATATTGATGGAGAAATCGTATGTAATAGGATGGTATATCATATATAAAGAATAATTAACATGTTATATTTATAATTTACATAATTTATACTCATTATTATACCCATCCAAATAATTATGTGTTTGAATAACAAACTACACCAAGACATAGAGATGGTAATCTGTACGTACGCATGTATGGTGACATTGTCATTTATTGGATGGATAGAATAATGAATATGGTTTTAAAATTTCTATAATAAAATCACAATATATACATGATACTGGATTTATTATTTCAGAATATTAAAAACAAATAATGATGAATTAGAGGAAGTAAATAACTTGAAAGATGTGATGAAATATTTACCTCTTTTTCGGGTTCTTCCTTTTGATTTGATCAAAAGGTATCCTTAGGATGGATTTTTGACAAAAACAAAAGGCCTCTATGATGATGTTAGGAATGTTGAGAGGACATTTGTGTAGGGTTTGGCTGAGCCAAATGGCTTTGGTTGTGTGAAATTAAGAGAAGCGTAAGTTCCCTTTTATAAGATAGGTGAGGGTCAATATAGAAAAAGTTTGAAATATTATTTTATAATAAAATAATTTTCTTTTTATAATGTGTCCAAAATGAATTATTTAAAGGATAAGGTGGGGATATGTCTACAAACTTTAATCCAATAGGTTTTATACAAGTTTACAATCCCATTTTAACCATATCTTTTAGATTTAACTCTTAGTTAAATAGTTTAACTTTTAACGTGTCTTCTTGAAATCTTGCACTATATTGTTAATAATCATACACTAAACTTTCAAGAGAACCTAAATTGGTTAATTAATAAAATATATAATATTATTTACAACCTTTTTCTGAACCTTATATTTTTAGGAATAGAATAGCAATTGATAATATAATATTTTTTTAAGAACTCTTTTATGTCAATTTTGAAACAATTTTCTATTTTGTTTTTGTTAAATTCATAACAGCATTATTAATCAGAAAAAAAAATCATTTAATCAACCCTAACATGTAATTTTAACATATAAAATTAGTTGAATTCATAAAAATTCTCTAATTACATTTTTTTGGGTATATATAATATCAATTATTCTAATATTTTATTAATAAGGTAATTATTGCATCGTCATTGTGTCATGAATAAATTTAATTATTTAATTTATAAAAATTGTAAATAAAATTCCATTATGTAGTAAATATTTATAGATTTTTAATTGATATTTATAGTCTAATTAATCTTATGTATAACCCTATATTAAAATTTTTTATTTATGAAAACATGAATTTTAACACTTTTAACTCTTCTTTAAATTAAATAAAAATAAATGTCCTAATCTAATACATGTGGATCTAAAGGAACATATTTTAATACTATGGTTGTTATTGGAATAATTACATTTATCCAATATAATTAGGACATGTGTTAGGGTAATTATAATTTCATTTTTACCCTTAATTCCTCTATTGACCATTAACCATGGTAAATAAGTCATAAGTTACTATTCAACAAAAATTATTGTCATCCCATTTAACTAAATTTTACATACTGATCATAACCATGTCTCTTGGATTTTTGAAATTCAACTCACAGAAATGGTAAAATTATGTTTTATGCCAATTTGTAAATGCTCCTAGGAGGTGGGTAAAAGACGATAAAAAGTTCAATAAAAATTTATATATCTTAACTTATTACAAAATGACCCCAATGAATTACATTGAACTTATATAGGTATTATATATCTATTTTGACATAAAATAAATTAAAATAAAATAACTAATTATTTTAAAAAAATGTCGGTTTTAAATAATAACGTAGTGTTTTTCACTATTCATCAAAAATTGAATGTTTTCAGAAAAATACCAAAAATTTACCCTATGATTATTTTGATATTCTGAATTAAAAAATGAAGTATATTTTACTATATTCAAAACATAGAAGTTGCATTTATTCATTTAAAATTAATTCCCGATGTCAAAACCAAAAATTTTTTTTTTTGACAAATAATAACTAACAAAAGATTGATACTTGTTTATCTTCAATTTCAAAGTGATATTATTTACAAGGAATAAAACTGATTTAAAAGGTAAAAATATAATATATTTATACAGACAAACCATTAAAATATATAATTTAACACTATAAATTATTTTGATTAAAAAAGTTGTTTTCAGTTAAAATATAGTATTTTTCACTATTCACCCAAATATGAAAGTTTCAGAAAAACACCAAAAATTTATTAAAACAAAATTATTATGTACCTATTATAAAGAAGAAGTTAATTTTGTAAAATTGAATATAAAAAATTTTTAAATATTGGATTTAAAAAGGGTTATCCATTAAAAGGTGGTAAAATTGCATTATTTTAAAAATACTTCTTTTATCTGAAAAAATGAATTTGTTTTTTCATTATGTCTAAGAAAGTCATAATATGGATTCTAAAATTATAAGGATTGTATAAAGTTCAAAATTTAGTTAATACTATGCATATCCTCTTTTGAATGGCTAGTTTGGTAAGTCATGGTGTGCTTGAACTCAGTGTTGCGTGTAGCGCAAGCTATTGAATTACTTTAATGAGATAACATACATTGTAATCCTGGGGTGTAACAAAAGTTTTCCAATTTTATATTTATTTTATGGAAAACTATATATAGTTATTGAATATATGGAATTTGGGTTACATTTTCCCATTATAAATGCATTTCTATTAATTGAGTAATAGATAATGTCAACAATTTCATTCTCCTGACAACAATAACCAATAGATTTTAACATATAGAACAAAATAGTATAATTTATGTTCTATATGGGTATTTTAAGGATTAATTTTATTAAAATCTAATTTTTTATAATTTCTTGTAATGAAATAATTATATTAAATTCATATGCAACACTAATACAGGCTTTTTTCAATTTTTAATATATTAAAATAAATGCATATAAAATAATAAATTTATTTTAATTTTGATAAATTAGTGAGTCCCAAAATTTTTAAATAAAATTAGTAATTATAATTATTTTTATAATTTTTTATATTTAAAATATATCTTTTACATTATGAAATTAAAAGTAAAAAATAAGTGAATAATTTCAAAAAATATATTAATGATATTTTATGTAAATATAATTTTATTAAGATATTTAAATATTATAATAAAATTTCAATGGGATTGTTAAAATATGATATTGTCCAAAATAGCATCCTTTTTTAATTTATGAGTCAACAGTAAAATTATATGTAAAATTTTATCACATAAATTGAAAAATGGTTTTAACCAGATTAAGGTAAAAAAATTAACTATGGGGTTCATCCAAATAAAGAAACACTTAATCCAATCTAAATTATATTCACTTATTGGATTATAACCACATCCAATCTTATCTACAAATATATATATATTTGGAATCATATTTTTATAATTAACTTATTAAAATGTAAACATATTTGAAATTATGAATATGCCTCTAACCTTAATTATAAAAGGGAAATATCCTCTCACTTAATCAAACTTGTTGATCCATACATATTTACCAAACCCTATAAAATTTCCATCTAAATAATTATATAAATATTCCCTATGAACTAATCTTCTGAATATAAGAAATCGATGATCATTAAAAGGATATCTCTAGGACTTTATTCCAACAAGAGGTAATCACCCAATCCAATCAATTTATTTTTACATATTATTTTACCTCCTATAATTTTGTTGTATTTATCAAAAAATAATAACAAAAGTATCCAAAATATATTTAAATGTTATAATTATTATTAATCCACTATTATCCCCCCTCTATCCCATAAAATGTTATGTGAATGAATCACTCATGCATATGTACTACTTACCAAATCCCCATAGAGATACAATACATTTTCATGATTTTATATTGTAGATGGGTATTACGAAGGGTGTAATATTTATATATTATTATTTATGAAAAAATTATTCATTATTATTATAATATCATAACATACTTCTTACCTTTTATCCCATAGTATAATGGTAACATCATTCATATGTACGTGTGGAATTCTACATCCACAAAGTGACATGATGTTTTTTTCAGAAATAATTAAATGGATTTAAATAAGGACAAATTTAATGAATATATTAGATATATATATATAATATAATATTTATTCTGTATTGGAGAATTATAATTTACCTAAATTTCATTCAATCTGTTGAAAAGTTATAATCAACATTCATGCATATATATGACATATCATCCCCATGAACAATGTAATTTATTTTTTGATATCTAATATTTATGAATGGGTATAAATATATTTAATGAATATATATTATATTTATATAAGGATTAGCATTTTGGAGATGATGAGACCATATAAGGAATTATAGAAAAATAGTTGTTGAAATGTTATTAAGTTATAATATATGATATTACATTTCATTAACCAAACCATTATGTCATCCTGGCTATAGATAAGCCAAGTGTGACCCCCAAAATAACACCTCCAATATTTCAGGGGATGGTGGACAAAATTGAGTGGGAATATCCCAATAATGGGAAGAATTATCGTAATGTATCATTACAAACACACACATATCCAATCATATAAAATAACCATAATCTAAAAAATGACATCATATATTAAGGCATAAGAACTATGCAACATTAGTGTGTATAAAATTACTGGAATGTGATAAGGGGGCATGTACAAGACCCAAAAAAATCTAAAATATAGTCTAAACTACTAAAAATGAGATGAATACATTCATATGAAAAACCAGAATACCCCTAATTCTACCAAGATCATAAAAATTCTCCCACAACTCTGACTCCTCCCAGTATATAGTCAAAATATTCTCATATAATAATGAAATGAAATGTTCTGGAGATTCCCATGCATGGATGAGTATAAAAATACTATGTAGGACACCCACAAAACATTAATAATATTTCGTCAAGACTATAAATATCAACACAATATATTTATACAACATAAGAGACATAAACATCCAGATATACTCATAATAGAAGTATATTTTCAAGTGGTCTTATGTAATTTATCCAACTAACATATTCTTCATGAGGCATCTTAGTGACACTCATTCCAGGATTACTCTCCCCACAAGGTTTGTTTTTTCTGTTATCACTCATCCATGATGTTACGATCATTAAGACCTATCCAAAAAATAGATACTTTATATTTAATGATATTACCATCTACATACATGGTCACACCATAGGCCACTAGGGGACCCCAAAATTATACTTCATTTTCATATAATATTAGGTATCGATGACCAATTCATATTGGTCTACATTTATCCATGATACCTAACCGGGAATGATAAATGATCCAACAATGGTCCCAAAATCGTATACATCAAATTCTATCCAACTATAAACTAGTTTAGGGGATCAAAATCCTAGTCCAAGGATATGATATTGCGTAGTTCCATAATGGGGAATGGAAAATGATTTTCACTCATCTAAATGTGGTCTATACTCAAGAAATGAAGTGCTCTAAATTTATATTTTGGGGGTAGATGGAGTGTACATGGAGTAAAAAATGTGTACTTGGATTAAAAAATGTGTACTTGGAGTACACAACATTCCTTAACAACCCATTTTCGTCCTCCATCTTACCGTATAACATTTAATGTAAACATATACAAACAAGGTGTGTCCCATATAGTACATTGTGTATAGAAGTAAGATGAAACCATTCTCATTTCATATTTTTTTGGCATGTGTACACATTGACATGTCGATGTATAAAATATATGCATGTGTAAAAGGATATTTTAGAGTACTTAGTTTTTTCCATTAAGTATACCCACACTCATTTACTCACATTGTACTCTCTAGACAGCAAGCATCAGGTCACATGATATGTGAGACACATAACATGATGTGTGATATTTAAATTCTATGTACAACCATGATATATAGCTAGGGCATCCCACATTGATTATAGTTGTAGATTTCTTGCCATGTACTATGATATGTTTAAGAACCCCTGAATTATTTATGCATCATTTAGATCTACATTCACATCCTTGATATCTCTAGAAAATGTATATCTAGGGTTTTCAAGAGATTTCCATCGCTGCTCATCAAACACTGAGCTTGGATCCACTTATAAATCACTCTATCATGTTGCACCATTTCCAAACCATTTTTTCATTAAAAATCAACTATGAAAATAGAAATCAATGGCCTAATCCAAGTGATTATATGATAATACTCTGTCATCATCAAACATTTATCACACCCTTTATCCCATATTGTAGCTCTTTTATGGATCTTTTACATCAAATAATGATGGTAAAATGGTTAAATAATCATTATCTATTGAACAATAGGGTAAAATTTCTGACAATGATCTTGATAAAATGTGTTAGAAAACATTGAACCATAATATATGATGAATGAAACATAAAATATTTTCATTCAGACCCCATTATTTAGTTTTATAATAGATAAATGAAGACTCAAATAAAAAGTGAAAAAATAAATGAAAAATAATATAAATAAACCATTTACTTGAAAATCATTTCCAATTTTTTGAAACGATTCTTGTTCGATGTGGGGTTAAAAATGAGATGAATCCACTGAAACCAAACATCCTAACTTATGTTTGAAAAAAATTTATGATAATAATGATCATGTATCATAGTCATCGATGATATCCATGAACTCTAATGGCATAGACAATCTATTTGGTATCAAAATGATCTTATAATAAAATTTAATCTGAAAATGAGTCTTCAAGGTTATTAATTTAACCCTAATACTTACCTATAATTAATTATTTATAAAGTAGGTATTTATGTTATGTAAACATAAAATTTAAATAAATGAAATGAATTAATTAATTGTTTTCCTCTCACGACCCTATCTATCCAAAGAGTCTGACACACGAGAATGTTATGACTTGACTAGGGTAAAACCTATACTATACACTCAACGGTTGTATTAGATTTTTCATTTGGGACTCCTTTTTTTATTTAACCCTCTATTTCAAAAATATTGTTCATGTTTGATATTATTATATTTTATATTATTAAAATATAAATTTCAGGCTCACTGGTCCATAGAATCTCACTTGTTCTAAGCACCTATCTCTTAAAATATTAGTTGATATATTTCAACAATATACATGGAATAAACTTATTCACTAAATTATCCCCAATTTGGGGAATTTTGTATAAAATATGGAAACCAGAATAAAAAATATGTTGTCATTGATATCACATATGAGTCTCTAACTGCAAGGGTCAATCAGAAAGATTCTGCTGATATGAATTGATACACACAAATAAAATAGCTCTCCCTCGAAGGATACTCTACTATAGACCCTCAATGTCCACATAGTGCTCTATAAATACATTCATACCATCGATATCCATCTAATCATAGTCAATAAAATGAAAGGGCTCGTGAACATTTATACTCAGCTATAACATGTGGAAGAAGTCATATACCTAGTCTTACTACGGTGGTAGAGGAATAAATTATGGCCCATCATCGACATTTGAAACTATTGGAAATTGGATGATGAAACATATGGACAACATGTCACCCAATCCAGATCATAAAAATACACATCCATATGAGACCATAAGGAACACATTATAAGGCTACATCCTTAAACATTGCGCAATCGTGATTTAATTCAAGAATTCATAACGAGGATCTTTTCAGGTTTATTCTTATAGAAAATTAGGCCATAAATATTACATAAAAATTGTACACAACTAAAAAAATATCCATTTTTCCACAATATAAAACATTTAAATTTTAACATGAATTCTTTTTCATGATAAAAAATTTTATTAAATCTTCCATTCTCTTACCCATCATTATACAATTTGAAAACATTCTCAAAACATGGGATGAGCATAAAAACCTCTGTATGGGATATAATATAAGCAATGAAAATGTTAGCCCAAAAAAATTTATAAACCCTTCATATTATTTTAATCATTAAAAACTTATAGAAATCATAAATCATAAAGGTAAATTTTAGAATCTGTATCATACAAACATTGTTGCTTTGATAGCTCCATATGGAGTAACCTTCAGGGATATGATTAGAATACCCAACAAAATACATTACCTAAATATCATAAGATAAATATTATCAATTAAATTAATCTCATTTCTTAATTCATTTGTGATCCATCACGGGCTCACCCATCCCATATTTATTAAAAAACCACTCGTATAAAAAAACAATTCCTAGGAATCATACATAATATTAACACAAAAAACAAAAATAAAAGAAAACTAACCATCCCACATTCCATTTTCATGATATCATTTAAAGATATTGACATAATAAATCCCTAATAAAAACCATTTTCAATACCTAAATACATGATAATGGAATATCATATTTATTTTTATTTTAAAAACATTATGAATTGTAGAGGAAGAAAAATATAATATATTGGCCACATCAGTAAACATGTCATTTTCATCGCATATGTTAGAAAAACATTATTTTAACATTTAGTAAAAATATTGTATAATATGATTCACTTTGAGAACAATTTAATGAAATTAAATGTCATATAAGTTTATTATGCACTGTATGAAAGAAGGTATTGTACAACTTCAAAATATGCTTCAATGAAATGAGATTGAAACTAAATCTGTTACCTTGAGTCTGACTCGTATCTTATAATCATCATGTTCTGGAATAATAAACATAGATAAATTTTTAAATTCTTGAGAATCCTTTCCATGTATATTGCTCATTTTTTATAAATTATTTCAATTTTATAAAACAAACATAAATATTTATTTTCAAATCAGATGTTTTGTCGATATTCTACAATTGAGTTGAAAATGAACAAGGTTTTGTTGTCAGTAGTCCATGTGGTCATAATTCCATCATCTCCAAAATAGTATTCATGAAATAAAAATCACATTTATAAATTAATTATACATATTAAATTGAACCATTAATTATTGTTATGAAAAATTAACAATGTTCTATTCATGGAGATGGTAGGCTATACGTACGAATGTGTAACAGCTCCATTTTTCATTTTTCCTTATGTAAATATGGATATAATTATTTTATATTTCCATAATTATCATTATATTATAAAAATCATAATAATATTTTAAATAAATAAATAAAAAAAATATATCATACAAGTGATGTGGTGAATAAAACAATTCACATCACTTCTTGGAGGTGATAGTTCACACATACCCATGAATGACATTATCATTTTTATTGTATCGAAATGTATAAAAATAACAAAAATATTATTCACTAAAATGATAAATATGTCATGAATATCATATATACATATTTATTGTTTCATTATCAGCCATTATAGATGATAATAAAAAATTAATTATATCATTTCCTGAGCCAGTAGACTGATGTACACATAAACTAAATGATCATAAACCATTTGATGAAATTGGAGATGAATTTAGCTGATTATATAAAGATAATAACGTATAATTATATTTAGGATAATTTAGTTATTTTATCATCATATAAGGATATGATTTAAAGGAAGTGGGAGAATAAATAGAACATAAATATTTAAAAAATTAATACCTCTTCTTTGATTGCTAACCATTGAAGAACACCTTAACACCACAATAGAGGGTGTTCTATCTAAAAATGGATTAAATATCGTGGGTATGGATTCTAGTAAGAGGTTTGAGTAGAGAATGGTCGAATAAAAATTCTCTTGAAGTATAATTATTAATGAATATTGCATACTATTTTATAGGAGATGGGAGGGGATCCTTTGGAAACTCTTAAAATATGAAATTAATATAAATTCAATTTTGGTTCCAAATGGACCCAAAATAATTTATTTAGAATATAAGATGATTTTGAGTCTAATATTCATCATCCAATTAAAATAATAATTTTTTTAAAATTTTTCAACCCTTATCATTTTGTTTTAACAATTATTTTACCATTTTTAATCATACAGTGTTATTATGTTATTTATACTTCATGGGGTAATGTAATTACAATAACATGTCAAACAACCCCAAAAGATCCATTTATGATATATTTGGACTAATAAACACAAATTAAATGATTCTTCGATTTTTTGGAATTTAATAACATTTTATTATTTATACTATATTTTAAAATACCCATATTATCAATTTTGACACTATTTATTACTTATTTTTTAAAAATATCATAACAAGAATATAAGTTAAAACCAAAAACCAAAAATCATAAAAATGATGTCAAAATTATCCATATTTTTTTGGATGGAATGTATTATGTCAGATAATATATCCTTTAATATTTATAATATCATATATGTGTTTATTTAAATAATTATGAAATTTCTACATCATCATTGTCTCACCATTTAATTTAATTATTTACTATCTAAAAAATTTATATAAATTATCATGATGCACATAATATTTTTTATATTTCCAATTAATATTTATAGTTTATGATATCAACTTTATTAACCCATATTAAAATTATTTCATTCATGAGGGACAAGATTATGACTTCTTGGTCATTATTTTAAATTACATTTTTATAGGTCTGATAATCACATTCAAGTGGGTACAAGTTCACATAATATCGAACAAAGATGATCGTGGTTTGGATAACCACATCCAATTAAATTAGGACAAAAATTAACGTAGTTTTACTTAATAATGTATTATTTTTTACTAAAATTACATGATTTAACCTTAACTGTGTTCATTAAAATAATTACTAAAGTAACTTTTAATAATTAACAAAAATGGTCCTATTTACATAATATGGACATTATTTTTCCAAATATGGAATTATTTTTCTCAAATTTAAAACATAAATTTTATTTTTAATTAATCAAAATTTATTCACTCTTGTCAGAATGAGAAAACTGTTTTTGTAAAAGTTAAAACCATCAAAAGAATGACACACATTTATTTCTAATTTCAATATGAAATTAATTCCAAAGAAATACATGGATGAAAAAGATAAAATTTATATTTAATTATATATTTATTCCAATTGAATGAATAATCTATATACATAATTAAATTAGATGAATAGGTAATTACGAATTAAAATGCAAGATTTTTTCTCTATTCATTAAAAAATGATTTTTTTAGAAAAATGAAAAAAATTCATGAAAACAGAATTCGGATGTCTTGATTTGATAGAAGAATATTATTTTGTTAAACAGAACATATACAATAGAAAAAATATATATTTGAAAAGGGTTCTTTATCAAATGATCGTAAAACTACATTTTAAAAATATTAGAATATTTATTGTTAAAAACTGTATGTATTTAAATTTTATGGATCTAAAATTTATTAGAGGAAAGTAAAAACATGTAATAAACATGTGTAAACATAATATAGTTAGTTCTGTTCATTCACACTAACACAACGACTAGGTGAAAACTACAATTGAAAACAATAAAACTAATAATGTATTTTTTTGTATAACTTGGTCTTCTGTGCAACATAATATTTTAGAAAAGCCCGTTGTTATATGCTGAGAACACTATCATAAATATCATCCATTTTTAAGAAAATTTAATATTTAAATCATATATATTAATTTATATAAAAATATCTAATTTTATAATTTAATTGGTTGTTACAGCCTTCCCCCTTTTGTTAATTGGGTCCTTACAATTTTATTCACATATCAAATAATTGGGGGTATTTATCCCACATATCATTTCCAGATTCACATGCTTCCTCTTCAACCACATTGTTTTTCAATAAAATCATAAATTAATTATTCACATTATTACGCAACAGTTGATCATTGTGGTCTTAAATCATGATTGGTTGTTCCTAATAAGAACTATTACATTCCAACTGAACTACTTCTAGGGTCATTACATGAGATGAATATGATAAATAATTTCTCAACATTGAATCATGAAAATATTGTGTACCTTGGATAAACTCAAAGGTAAATCCACTTTGTTGGAAAATTATCTAACATTATTCATGATTTCATATGTTCCAATGAACCCTAGACACTTCTTTCCATTCTTACCAATATGAATCACTCTTTTCCATGGGGAAACCATGAGAAAGACATCATCACCTACCTTGAAAGAAAATCATTCCTCTGGTTATCTGAATAAATTTTTAAACTACTCTGATTTTTCCTCACGTGTTTTTGAATCAAATAATATTTTTATTCCATATCTTATATAAATTCTGGTCCAATCAATGTCCTTTCACCAACATCATCCAAAATAGATAGAGTTCAACACTACTTTCCATATAATGCCTCAACTGGTGCCATCTGTATACTATATTGAAAACAATTATTTTAAAAAAACTCATCCCTCAAACTATGTATAGCCCAAAATCCCTATTAATACATTGAACAATCATGTATCATGTCCTTAATGGTTTGAATTGTACATTTTGACAACCCATAAGACTAGGGATGAAAAGATTTATAGAAATTTATTTTATTCCCATATGACTTTTTAAGGCCATTAAAAAAGTTATAAGTGAACCTGGGATCACGATCAGATGCAATTAAGAGGGTAACTCTATGTTACCTGACTATCACTATAATATACAACCGAGAAATTTTTTCTAGAGACAATGTATCTCGCATAGGAATAAAATTATAATATTTATTTATCCTATAATTAATAACCATAGTCATATTATTACATGGAGAAGCCTTTGGTAAAACCACTACGAAATCCATGGATATATCTTCCCATTTCTATATTGGTATTAGAAAAGGAAAAAGTATCCCTTTTGGAAACAATCACTATTCTTTCACCTTCAGTAAAGTGAAACATTTCACAGTAAAGTCATCAATATCACTTTTTATTAAATCCCAAAAGTAATACTCTCAAAGGACATTGTACTTCTTAGTACTTCCAGGATGAATAGAAAATGGAGAACTATGATCTTCACATAAAAAATATTTCATCAATTTTGAATCACAAGGCATACACAACATCATCCCAAATCCCATAACACAATATCTATCAGTGTTAAATCATGGTTACTTAGCCTTATTAACCAATTCATACTTTTACTACAACTCATTGTATTCCTTATGTTTATGATTAGTTATTTATTATATAGAAAATTTCACTGACACATGAAACAAAATTGAGGGATTTCATGAACCAAAAACATCCATTCCAATGTTCTACAAATCATTATTCAAAGTGTCATGTTCCAAACGTAACATGGTTAGTGTAGCATTAAATTTATGAATCAATATATCATCCACATTATTTTCTTTTCTAGGATGGTAATGAATCGTACAATCATAATACTTTATTAGTTCCAACCATCATCTCTATCTCATGTTGAATTATTTCTTAGTAAATATATACTTCAATCATTTAGGGTCAATATATATTTCACAATATAGTCCATACAGATGATACCATTGAATTTTTAATGAAAAAACCACAGTATCTAATTCCAAATCATGTGTTGTGGAATTTAATTACTCAGTTTTCAACTGACAAGAAGCATACACAATTACCTAATCATTCTTCATTAATAAAAAACTGAGTAATTTTAATAAATAATCATTGTAGATAAAAATTTCCCCTTTTATGGAAATCACTACTGAAACTAGAGCACTAACTAATCTTATTTTTAATTCCAGAAAATGGTAATAATTTTATTTTATCCATAATTACATAACATATTATTGAATTAACTTAGTTTTTGTGCTTGATAACTATGAAAATTTCCAACAAACCTCCTGTAATACCCTACTAAACCCCGGAAACATTGAATGATTGTAATATTTGTTAGTCATGGACATTCCTCAATAACATTTTTTTATAATAATAAATAGATATTCCATCATTAGAAACAATGTGATCAAGGGAAGATATTTTTTGTAACCAAAACACTTCTATACTGAATTTCCCAGAAATATTATTTTCTTTTTAGGTTTTCAAGAAAACCCCTAAATTAATTTCATTCTACTCTTTACTTTAAAATATAAAAAAATATAATCATTAAATAGGACAAAAAATTATCAAAGAAAACATTGAATTTTCAATTCATTTGATCCATGAATACAAAATGTGAATTAGTTAAGCCAAATGTAATAACTACAAATTCATAATGGCCATATCTATTATGAAACACAGTCTTGAGAAAGTATTATTAATTTAAGTTAAATTTATGGGACCCTAAAATCAAAAAAAACATTGTAAAATATTATTCTCCCTGGAGTTGATGAAAAAAATAATCAAGAAGATGAAAATAGAACTTTTCCTCAATAATGATATTATTAAAATCTCTATAGTCAATGAAAATATCATTGAACCATCATTCATTTTAACAGATAGGAGAGAAGCACCCCATGGTGATGTGCATGGCCGAATGATACCTTTATCTAATAACTTTTGAAATTGCCTATTTAATTCTAAATGATCAATATCATTCATTCAATAAGGGGGTTTTAAATTGGCTATGCATCATGAATTAAGTCAACAGTAAATTCAAATTCCAAATTATGTATAATACCAGGAAAATCATCAGGAAAAACATCAATATAATCATTTAACAATAGAACATCATTAATTTGAACTATTCCATTATTTTCAAAAATATTTTCATGGTAACATTATTTTCCACATTTTAATAGTTTCTCGTCTTCTAGATATGTTATTAGTGGTAATTTTTCATTATTAAAAACAAACAGAATATATTTCTGGAAATAAACATCTTTAGATTTATAGTCATATTTGTATGGTAAACAAAAATCCAATCAATACCCAGAATAACATCAAACTCTACTAGATGAAATGAAAATATGGTATTATGGTATATTTTTTCCACAAACATGGATGAGAAGATTCATACAATTTATTTTTTCTTCAAAATTTCCCCCAGGTGTTTTTACAATATGTTATGGATTCATTTCATGAAGTTGAATTTCCAATTTATGAGAAAATTTCATAGAATTGAATTAATGTGTAGACCTGGAATGAAAAAAACACATTGGAATATTCTTAATAAAAAAATTATGTGATACCACTTCATTTATGGAACATCATCTACAACAATAGTTTTAAAGGATTTCACCACACTTTTCTGCTTATAGTCTAGATGCTTTCCTTCATCTTAGTTATTCACAAGTAAATAATTTTCTAATTATCCCATCTCAATGCACTAAAAATATTTCATTGATTGTAAATAATATTTTTTCTTACCCCAATAATTTTAATTTTCAATTAAATTTAGTGCCTTATGTCCCATCATGCCACATAGGAAGCACTTACTAAAATTTAAAAGGAATTACTTAGTGTGATTTTTACCATTATGTTCAGAAACTATTGTCTTAATTTTTTTACCATCATATTATTTTGATGAATTCATCCATTTAACCTGCCACAAAATCCACTTAATCTACTATTGAAAAATAATGTGTGATCATCGACACACACCATTTCCACCTTCTTGGCACATCAAACATGTTTTTCATAACATTGGAGCTCATGAGAATATAACTCTCTTAGATACATTAACAATAATCCTGAGTGAAAATGATTGATTTTTCTGTCAAGATCATGGATTAAAATTCGATTGTACCTTTATATTAGAGAAAAATTCACTTCGTATTCCTCCATTAAGTCCAAAACATTCCTCAATTCCAAAAATTTTTTCTCGTCTAAAGTATAATCAACACAGAAAAGTATTTATGGTGAAAAATTAAATTTGAATTCATCCCAATATAGAGAATCACGATCCTCACTATATCTGATATTATAAACCATATACCACCCATGATCAGATTCACCTTCAGAATGGTAAACAACATGACTAACCTATTTATTATAGGAACACCCCATGACATTGAAAATATTTTCTAGTTCCTTAATCCTCTCATCATCAAGCTCAAGGTTAATTGATGATCTAAATAATGGAGGATGTTACCTCATGATATTCTACATTGTTGATATTTTCCTCCACAGTTGATCTCTATGATCTTGTTCATGGATACCACCACCAATTATAGCCTTAGTCTATGGTGCCATTACTACAATAAGATGTTCCGTTTGGATTCTGATCATGTTTCTAATTAGGAAGGTTATTTTATTTTTTAGGTCTTACAAACATATCTTTCATGTTTCCTCTCTAGAAAATATTTCTTAACAAACATATATTAGATGAATCAAAATGGAAATATTAAAATTTTATAACTTATCAATATGACCATAAAGTCGAAATCATTTATCTATACTATATTAACAATGTCACAACACCAAAAGTTATCTAAACATTCTTATAATACCAACTAAATAGACACAACATTAATCATTTTATTATCTATATTTAAGTCAAGAATTCACAATAGGGATCTTTTCAAGTTTAGTGTTTTAGAGAATTTGGGCATAACAATTACATACAATGTGGATATAACTAAAACAATATCAATTTTACCATAATGAAAAACTATTAAAAGTATACATGATTTATTTTTCTTGATAAAAAATCATCATAACTTCTTCCTTTCTCTTACCTATCCTTATACCCTATGAAAACATTTTAAAAACATAGTATTTCCACCAAAATCATAGTACGAGTTATAATATAATGAAATGAAATTTTGGTTGTCGAATATTTATAAACCCATGAAATAAATAGTATTCAAAAAAATTCATAGAAATAATAAATCATAATTTTAAATTATTGTATCCATATCATACTTACATTGTGCCTTTCACAGCTACGTAGGGAGTAACCTTCATGGTTACGTTTGAAATACCCATCGCAATATATTCCCTAAATCTATTAGGGTAATCATAAATATTTAACTTCTTCTTCTTACCCAACAAATTGTAGAGCGATCACAGACTCACCATCCCTCAGTTTACCACATAACCACCCAAGCATTTAAACAATACCAATGAACCATAACATTATCATAACAGATAAAACAAGCATAATGGAGAAATAACATCTCCCCATTGCAATCACAATAAATCATTTAACGATATTGACATAATAATGTGTTTCACACAATAATTTTCAATAACTAAATACATGTAAAGGGAATATTATATTTATTTTTATTTTTGAAAACATTATGTCTTTTAGAGGAATCCAAATATCAAATAACGGTCACAGTGTTGTAAATGTTGTTTTCACTGTGTATGTTAAAAAACATTCTTCTTGTAATTTTTAAAACACTTTATAGAAAAGTATTACATTAAAAAACCATTGAATGAAATTAATATTAATAAGAGTTTATATTAAAATTTGTTAAATAAATTGTTGTATAACGTCAAAATATGCCTCAATGTATTTAGATTGAAATTGAGTACTTTATGTTGAGTCTGACTCATCACATACAATAATTATTTTCTTGAGTAATAAATATAGGTTAATTTATACTTTCATGAGAACCCTTTTCATGTTTATTATTCCTTTTTTTATCTCTTATTAACATTTTATCAAACATACATAGTTATTTATGTTCATATCATACGTTTTGTTGATATTTGGTACTTGAGTCAAAAATGAACATTGTTTTGATGTCACTAGAACATGTTTTCATTATTCTATCTTTTCCAGAATATTATTTATGATATAATTATGACTATTATAAATTATTCACACATTTTAAATCAAACCCTTAATTATGGTTTTTTAAAAATAACAACATTATATTAATGGAGACGGTAGGTTATACCTGTGTATGAGAAACACTTTCATTTTTCATTTTTCCTTAAGGAAATAATGTAATTTTTATTTTACCATTACAAAATGATCATATATTTATTAATATTATAATTAAAATTTAAATATACTTATATATATCTTAAAAGTGATGTGATGAAAGAACTGATTCACATCACTTTGTGAAGGTGATAGTTCACACCTATGGATGAACAATGTAATCACTTTTATGTATTTTGGAAATTATAAAAACAACTAAAATATTAATATTTTTAAATTATAAAAAATATTGGATGTATTATATAAACATTAATTAAACAATTATAAATACTCTTTATAGACGGTAATGAAAATCAAACTATATAATTTGATGAGGCAGTAGTATGTCTTACACACGAATGAAATGATCATTCACCATTTGATGAAATAAGAGATGAATTTATGTGATGATATAAATATAATAAGATCTCATTATGTTATAGATAAATTATTTATTAGTTCAACTTAAACAAATAAGATTTAGAGGATGAGTATGAATAAATAAAGTAGAAATACTTAAAAAAAGATACCTCTTCATTGGTTGATCACCTATAATGAACACCTTAACACCTCTAATTATGGGATTCTACATAATTTAAGTCCTCATAAACATGGGTATGGAATATATTAAGTGGTTATTATAGATTTATGAAAAACCAAAAGTCTTGAAATGTTTAATTAATATAGAAGATAGGGTACCTTTTTATATGAGAGGGGAGGGTCACCCTTGGAATATCAAAAAATATCAAGATAAATTAAATTCAATTTCAGTTCCAAATGGTTCCAAAATAAATTATTTAAAGGATATAATTTATTTTGTTTTAATATATATCATCCAATTAAAATTAAAAAAAAATTATATATTTTTTATTACTTCTCTTTTGTGTTTAACCCTTTTTCCTTCTTATCCTTAACGTGATATTATGTTGTTTACACTTTGTGTGTTGTTGTAATTACAATAACATCAAAAAATACAAACAATGTTCCATTTATGAAATATTTGGACTTATACTACTCATTGGGAAAAGTCATCGATATTTAGGAATTTAATATTATTTAATAATATAATTTATATTTTTAATACCAATAGTTTTAATTTTCACTGTATTCATTTGTTGAATTTTTTAAAAATATAATAACAAGAAGATAAGATCAAAAAAACATTATTAAATCATAAAAAAATGACAAAATTATTAATGAAATTCGATTATAGAATAAATTATACAATATAATATTTTTTAAAATATTTATAATATAATTTATTTGATTCCATCATTAATTATGAAATACATTAATCATGTTTTGGTCAAAACCTAATTTAATTTTTTATTTTCTAAAAAAGGTAAATATATTTCAATGATTTAGGTAATCATTAAAGTTTTTTAATAACTATTTATAGTTTAAGATATCACATCTATAACCCCATATTAAATTTTTTTATTTATGAGAGACATGATTATGACATCTTTGTATTTATTTTAAATAAAATGCTTATCAGTGTCATAATCCCATTCAAGTGGATCAATGTAACATATCAGACCTGTGTTCCACCCAATGGTTCCCTGATCCCAGTTGGTGACATAACCTCAATGGAATTTCTCCAAACACCATAGGTTTTTAACTTTCAGTTAGGGTGATGGTATGTTATTTGGGAAACTATTCCCACCTTGGATGTGTATACACAGTGAAAACATAATAATAATCAATAGCAAAAGTAATAAAACCTAAAAAAGTAAACAAGAGAAGAATAAAAGTTAATATGAAGAATCCCTATCATATATATAATGATTCATGTCATATGTGTCTAGGGATTCATTAAAACTTGTCACAATGATTGAAATACATTATAATCTAACACAAAATAAAAACATGTATCTTCCAACATCATCCCAATCCTCATCTTGGTCTCATGCTCTCCATCTCCAATAACTATCACATACCTGACTAAGAAGGGCTCTTTCCCTTATCTACACCTAGAATATTATAATATTTATAGTTCCATAACATGATCCAAACATGGTTTTAGACGAATCCCAGTAGTAATCAACCGAAATATAAGTGCCTAACTATTATTGAATATATATAACAACTAATATGAATAAATATAGCAATAAACAAATAAGTAATGAAAAGTAAACAATTCTATAGTTTTTAAATTGCATTCATTTAAATTTATTTTCCATCATTTGAATCATGTTATATTGAGATATATCATATGTTCTATATACTCCTATGTAATAGTAACAAAACAGATGTCTTAGAAGAATATATAAAAAATAAGTATGATCGAGTCTAAGCTTGTGTTTTGGCATGAAAAAATATTCACAATCATTAAACCATTCAGGAACTACCCTCTGGGAAAGAACTCATGGTTTAACCACTTTATTTTTATATATCACTCATAAATTAAAAACAAACTCCTTGGTATCTCTCACAGTCAATACCCCTAGGTTCACATCACATCAACAAATTATAAATGACCTCCTGGGTAGCTCTAATAGTCAACACACCTCGGTCAACATCACATCAATAAACATTAAGCGACCTCCTAGGTTTCTCTCATGGACAATACACTTGGGTCATCATAATTTCAATAAATAATAAAGTCCCTCCTAGGTAGCTCTCACCATCAATACCCATGGGTTAAACAACATCCCAAAAGCACTAGGGGTCCGATGTAAATATGTTAGAAATCACCTCAGTTATCCTGTTATAAAGCTCTCATTGTCCATTGGAAAAACAACATGCATATCAAATCAAAATAGTTCTTGTAATCTATAACTACTAAATGTATAAACATTCACAAAGCATATCATATGAATTTCATATAATCAATGTACACCATACTAATCAACCAAGGAATGGAAAACAAATTACTCCTCAAGGACACCTAGACCTGACATCCATAACTATCAATATATGGAAAATCACCAATGGGGTGTCCCATAAACTTAGTATATAACCATTCACATAAGAAACTACCCTTTATCAATTAAATAATCCATATAAGGTTATAAAAAAGGTCAAATTCAAAATCAAGAAATACAATATATGTTTTTATCTGGATCATTAATCATTTATAATCTAATTCAACATAAGGAAAGTCACAAATAACCTATATCGATTTCGTATGTTTGATATACTTGAATGGAGACCCTTGAATCGGACTAGATCAGTGTAGATCTACAAAATTCGAAAAAAACACAAAACCAAGAATAACTCACAGGAGAATATGAATTGGAATAAAAGACTCTAGGTATTTTGATAACTCACTAGTGGGATTCCAACACACATGATGGTGTCTCAATCATAGCATTGACCGAGAATCGGGAGGGGTTCGAAGATCATTGATTATTCTATCCCTCTCATGATCGAACCACAGTGAGGATTATATTTTTATGGAATGAAGACATGACCCCACTCTGATATATCAAATAAAAATAAAATTACACTATGTTTTCGTTAAAAATACATGTCGTGTAGTGGCCTTTACCGGCCCATGACATAACTGGTCGAGAAGGTCACCACAAATCCATGTATTGGGCTACTACACATTAGTACATAGTTGTTCACAGAATCCGGGTACATGGTGTGTGCACATAAGTACATTGTACGAACATAGAAAAACCCAATTTTCTTCCTTTCTCCCAAAAAACAACCAAAAAACGAGATCCACAATTGAACATAATATTCAAATTCTTACAAACATCCCCCATTAAAGCATTTAGTTCTCGAATTTCCTTTCCAATGGTGAGGATGAATAATCTACAAATAACTCCAGAAACTAAAATAGAACATCAACCTCACTCTCCAAATTGTTGACCTGAACTCATCCATGATTCGATTACATTAATACTAGAGAAACATACTGGACAAGGAGGATCTTCTTTATATGATCCACAATCCGAATAGTGTTCTCTTTGAGGGATGCATCCACCTATAACTCATCCTCCTCAAGATAAAAATTTTTTATATAAGTTATAATTGTAACATCGTAATTTAGAAACATGAAAGACATCATGAATAGACTAATACCTATGAGATAACTGTAAGTAATTAGAAACCATAAAAACTCTCTCAAAAACCCAAAACGGCGTGATGTATCACCTTGAATGATCCCCCTATATCCTGATTCTCATGTGTCCCAGCCTTGATGTAAAATGTATGAAAACCTAATCTCCAACCTTGAACTATATTTTTCATATCATTCAATAAGTATAATATTTCTGCCAAGACGGTGTAGTAGAAATCCTCTTCTAAATCAACTCTGCATACATAGTGGTCTCCTAGACAGGATGAGGTCCCAACATAGTTGCATCTCCTGCCTTTACCAAACATAGGGGTGATCGATATGGCATACCATATAAAGCCTCCTAAGGTTCCATCTAAAACATGGACTAAAATGGATATTGTAGGAAAAATTCATTTGGGGTATGTGTGTCTCCCAAGATCCCCTAATATCTTTGATTCATGCTAGAATCATGTCCTCCAAAACCTGAATTGTACACTCATACTAGGCTTCTGTTTGGGGATGGTAGGTTGTATTGAGATGTACCTGTGTACATAAATCCCTCTATAGTTCCATCTATACTCATGATGTAAACCAATAATCCCTTTATGATATGATGGAGTGTAGAATCCCATGAAAAAGCAAAATCTCTAGGATGTAAATCCTTTAAATATTTTCAACAAATATGGTTTCCTTTATCGGCATGAATTGTGAATACTTCAGGAGTTGGTCAACAATGACCCATACATCCTTATTTCCATTAAGATACCTCAGTAAACCATCCATGAAATCAATTGTGATGTCATTAAAATTACAATATGGAATGGGTAACTACTATAAAATCACTACTCATCACTGATGCTCCGTATTCACCTAATGACTGGTGGAACATCTCAAAACAAAACTAGTTACACCCCTCTTTATTCTAGGCAACCAATACTTGAGATGTAGGTCTCGATACCTCTTGGTGATTCTAGGATGAACTGACCATACTGAGGCATGAATATATCATATCAAATCCTCATGTTTGTATGAGAACAGTGATACATGACCATGAAAACATAAAACATCACCCTCACATATGGTCCACCATGGAGTAGGGTCCTCACCTAACACACTCTCTCGTAGGGATAGGCTAATAGAATCTGATTGCTGACTCATTATCACTCGATCTAGTAGAGTAGAGGAAACATATATTGAATATAAAAACATATGCCCCTATCTGTTACACACCTACAAATGCATCTCAGAGAACATATCCATAGGATTCCACTCACTACTAGCCTATTGAACTACTTGTATCTCAGTCCTCCTGGTCGATGCATTAGCCACTGCATTCCCTTTATCAGGTATGTATGCATGATCAATGTCATTAGAATGAAGGTACTAAACCCACCCTGGTTGTATCAAATTCATATTTCATTGTGTAATTATATACATGGGGATTTTGTGGTCATTGTATACCGAAAAATGATTTCTTATAAGATAATGACTCCAAAAACGAAAATCATGCACAACCATAGCCAACTAGAGATTTTGCATCGAGTAATTACTCTCATGTGGTCACAAATAACAAGACATGTACACAAAGACTCATTCCCCATGAATAAACACTGATCCCATCCCCATAAATGATGTGACACAACAAACTATGTAACTCCTTCCCAGATCCAGAAAAATTAGGATCGGTGTTGTAGGAAATCTCCCTTTCATCACCTGAAAGGCCGAATCACATGAATCTGTCGACATGTACAACACACCCTTCTTATTCAGGCCCATAAGTGGAATTATAAGCATTATAAATTCTAAATAATGCATCTATAATAAATATCCATACCTAGAAAACTATATACCTCAAATAAGTTCTTTCTTTGTTCCCAGTAAAATACAACTCTAAAATTATCTACTACTACTGGTACAACTGTCTCTGAGAAAACACAACCCATGAAAAGGGTATTATCCTTCCAAATGTGTCACTTTTAGATAATAGAATATAATTGATGATATATCTGTATACTCAATACGATCTCAATATGGATGGAATGGTTTTTTTGAGTGTGCGAGAACACCATGATATAGTCCATGAAGACTACCCCTAAAGAATCTATATAAGGATGGAACACTCGGGTCATCAGTTCCATGAAAAAAATAGGCATGTTCGTGATACTGAATAACATAAAAAATTAATCATATAGAACATACCTGGTTCGAATGGATGTAATCATATATCTAATGGTTTAATGTGCAACTAAACATAACCGAAGATCAAGTCAATCTTTGAGAACACATGGATCCTCAAATATGAACAAATAGATCATAAATCTTTTAAAGGGATATCATTTCTTGCCCCTAAAATCATTCAGCATTCGATAATCCACAAAATGTCTAAGTGTATCATCCTCCTTCTTCATAAAAATGAAAGGCAAACCCCAAGGTGATGTACTAGGTTAGATTTATCCCATTCCCTAAAACTCCTCTAACGACATCTTGATCTCCTGTAATTCTTGTGAATCCCTTCTATATGTGGCAATAGATACTGATCCCACTCATGGAACAATATCAATAGATAAATATACCTCTTTCTTCTATGTTAAACCTGAAAATTCATCTAGAATGACATATCTGAATCGATTCACAACTAGAAGAAATTTCATCTTCGAATTCCCCTTTAAATCCATATCAAAAATATAAATATGGGTTGTAATTCCTCTTAATACATGATGGTCAGGTCCAACACTGCTTTCTAGGTCATCCCATTCACCCTTCTGTAGAAATTATCTTCCCTATGGTGACATCAATCTCACATTGTGGTGCTTCCTACTATCAGTTGAAGGATTACCAACCATAGATGATGAACCAACATGGCTCTCATCTCTAAACTCCATCAGATTGTGCTCGGTAAATATCACATGTTTTACTATACCACTCACCAAATTCAACATGAAAAAATTCACTTGCAATATGATGTCATACTTGAGACCTTCCTCAAATAACCTAGCTAGTGATAACTTTTCACTGCTGAAAACAGTTGAGAAGTGATGAAGCACTGTAAAATGAGAAAAATATTACATCATTGAATGGTCACCGTGATCTAAATGCATCACTATGGGGCTTGGTCGGCCCTCAATTCTTTGGGTAGAAATAATCATAGACCATCCTATGAAACTCTTCATAAGTCATATCCTGATGATGAACCACCTCTAAGATAACATCCCACCATCTCTTGACTGAATCACATAGAATTTATGTTGTGAGCTTCGAAATTATATCATGAGGTGTCTCCAGATGATCAATGATAGTAATCATGGCCTCCAATAATGAAATTGTAGCCTCTAGTCCTCCATCCCCTGTAAAAGTTTGAGGATACTACAGCTAGAACACCAGCATCAGCTCTCCCATAGTCAGGGCATGTTGTAGTTCCCTATGAAAAGTCTGCATCATCCCTATAATGCTGTCAAGAAACTGTGCGTCAACACCTACACCTGTTATAAAAATTGGTTCCAAGGTGGGCACTACATGAGGATTTTATTGTAGTCTCTCACCTACCATTTTCAGTTTCTTTATCACTATGTTGTAATTGGTATACAACTGGAGGACATCATGGGGGTATGGCTCTACAAGGTCAACCACACACCTCAGTAATATATTATCAAGGCTTGAAACATATATTTTCATGAATGGATATTGAGAATAAAAACATTCATGTTTGAAAAAATACAATTACATGACATGTACAACTCGTACAAGGCATGTTCCATTATTCCTATACATGTGTGTTTTCCTCTTCCAACCTTGTTATGGTACACCCCATACACAAGACATGATCCTCCTGAGACACTATATGTACATGAATATTCCATCATATAGAAATTAATCTACCTGGTTAGAACCACACTATTGTATTCTTGTGTAACACTACACGGCGTGCACACTCTAGGCACAACATGTAAAATGTATGTTCCATCCACCGGTGTTGTCAGTCCTACACCTGGATACATAGTTGGTTACTAAATGGCATGTATAAAATAGTCACAGTGTGTAAAACCCATGTTTCATCCACCGGTTTCATTAGTCACATAGCCAGGTATATGGTCTTTTACAGCATGGTGTGTACTCCCAGTACATGGTGTGTTCTACCAAATGATTATCATCCATGTTTCTATACTCACACAGTCAGTAAAATGGCCAACAACTACACAATGTGTACATACTGTACATAATGTGTACTTAAAAATTTCATTTCTTCCTAAACAAAAGAACACATGGAGCGTGTTCATAACATCACCTATCATTTGTTCTGGGTTTTCCAAACTTTATGTAGCTGAAACGTCTCTAGAACACCCAAAATTATATAATTTGACCAATGGATTCCATGATCTGATCCTTGATATTCCATAATCCCCAATAATCAATGTTTATAATCCTTATTCTTTTCATACCTTAACCAAAGTCAATTAAAATTCAAACATTATCCACCAAATTCCGATCCAAGAGGGCTCATAACACTTAATGGACCATAGCTTGGAATCCTTCGAAATGAAAATTTTCATATACTAATACTCAATCAAAATAGATGGTATTTCTATCACAACATCTATCACAACATCAGTCATATCTAGCCCAAAATTTATGATAATAGCATGCAATCAGTAATGCACCCAAAATGGAATGACACGAATGCATGACACGTGATATATATAAACTGAAAATATGATTCTTGAGATGGAATACCCTTATCTCATCTTGTTGAAAAATAAATAGAACCACAATGATATCAATCATAACTGCAGAAAACAAGTGAATCTCCCAATAGTGAAATCATATCCACTGTAACAATTTCAAACCAATATAATTTTCAATATTTGAGGTAACATAGTGTCTTTCAGTACACATGCTAGATAATCCTGGTCACAGCTAATTACCAAACTCCATTTCATACATATCCCATTTTATTGGCTCCAAAAAGTAATGAAAAATAGAAAATACAGCTCCCTCAAATACCAAATTGTAACATCACAAATTTATATGCCACCCAAGGGTTCCTTGAACCCGGTTGGTCAAATAACCTCAAGAACATTTCCCCAAATTCTAACGGATTTCTACTAGAAGTGAGGTCCATGATATGATATTGGGGAACCTATTCCCTCATCGACAGAGTGTACACAATGGAAAACAAATAGTAATCAATAGCAAAAGTATTAATACCAACAAAAATAAACTGTGGAAGACTACAAGTTAATCCATAAAATCCATATCATATATATATATATGTATATATAATGATTCATGTTATCTGTTTCTAGGAAAAAAGACAAATAGTACACAATTCAGGGAATAAAATATAATCCAATACATCAAAAAAGTGAGAAATCTCTAATAGCCGCAGAAGACTCAGCTTGGTCCAATGCTCTCCCACTCCAAAATTAATCTCGTACCATAGGAAGAAGGGAGCTTTCCAATATCAACACCTACAATCATATAATCGTCGTGGGTATAAAACATGACCCAAAAATCGAGTGATACAAATACTAGTAGGAAACTATCAAAATATCATTTCTTAACTGTAAGTGATTATATATTGTGGTTATTATTCAAAAATTAATGAATAAAATATGAAGTACTAAAATGTAAAAAATAAAACAATTTTACATTTAAATTAATTTACATTTCATTTTCATCAAATGAATAATGTAATATCGATATCTAGAATGTGATATATATCACCCTTTTAAATATTCAAAAAACATAAATCTCATAAGGCCATCTAAACAAATAAGTAAAAATGAGTCCATACATCTTCTTTGACTGGGAATAATCCTCAAAATAATTCAATATTTCATGAAAAACCCTCTAGGAAAGCAATCAAGTTCTATCCCCATTGGTTTATAATACAACCAATAATTTAAAAAGGACCTCCTATGTATCACTCACTATCAATACCAATTTGTCAACATCACCTCAATAAATTATAAACAACCTCTTGGGTAGCTCTCACGGTCAATACCCCTTGGTCGACATCACACTAATAAATTATAAACAACATCTTGGGTAGCTATCACTATCAATAACCACATGTCAACATCACCTTAATAAGTTATAAATGACCTCTTGGGTAGCTCTCATGGTCAATACCCCTAGTTCGACATCATATCAATAAACTATAAAATAACTCATGGGTAGCTCTCATGGTCAATACACCCTAGGTCATCATAAAGTCAACAAATTTTAAAAGACCTTCTGGGTTGATCTCACAGTAAATACCCTTATGTCAATCATCTTCACCAAAGCTATCATGGTTCTGTGTAAAAAAAAGATGGATGTCCCCTCAGTCTTCTTGGTCCAAGGCTCTCACGGTCTATTAGAAAAGATCTGTGCATATCATATCATAATAGATCTTGTAATCTATAACTAATTCTTGGATAAAAAATCACAAATCATATCATATTCATTTTATTTAATAAATCAACTCCATCGTATTCAACCAGGGCATAAAAACAAGGTACACATCAACGCAACATTGACCAAAAGGCCATTAATATCAATCAATCAAGGGAAGCACACTGATGGGGTGTCCCATAAACAAGGTATATAACCTTTTTAGAAGAACCTACTCTTTGTCAGTTAAATAAACCATAGAATGTGAAAAAAATGGTTAAATTCCATATCACTCAATAACCCAAATGTGGGTATGTTGCTCCGTAAGAATATAAAAAAAGAAAACACAACGAAAGGCACAAACCACCTACCATGGTGTCGTACAATCGATATACCTGAACCTGGTCCCTTGAATCGGCCTACATTACTATATATCTACATAACAGTGAAACAAATCCCAACCTTTAATAACTCACAAGAGATGAGGAATTATGAAGGAATGATCTAGGGGTTTTGAAAACTCACTCATGGGATTCCAACAAACCAAAAAATGTCTCAATCGGAGCTCGAACAGAGAATCCAAAGGGGTTTTAATTCCATAGGTTGTTTCATCACTCTACTGTCAACCATAGGGCAAGGATGATGATTGAAGACATAAGATTTTACCCCACTCTGGTATATAAAATAAATTAAAGTATACCTTGTGTTCATTAAACAACATGTTGTGTGGTGGCTTTAATCAGACACCTACTTAAGCGGTCTACCAGGTCAACACAAGGCTATAAATTTGGACATTAAACGGCCAGTACATGGAAATACGTGGAAACCAGGTACATTGTGTGTACACAAGAGTAGACAACATGTACATTGAAAAACCCCATTTCTCCATTTTTCTCCAAAAAACCCAAAAACAATATCCATACATAAAAAAGAAGATATAGTTTCTTACACACCAAGTGGTCCTAAAATAAAACCAAGGATGATCATGGTTGGTATAAACACATAAAATTAAATTTTGAAATTTTTTAGGATATATTTATTTTAATATAATACTATTTTTAACTTGAATTACCTAATTTACCCTTTATTTGGGATAATTAAAATAATTAATAATGTTAATATTCCTAATATCCATAAAACTATAAAAGGAATTCATTACATAATTTTAACCCATTCACTCCAAATATGGAATCAATTTTTAAAAATTCAAAAAATGATGTCTGAGTAGTTAATATAAAATTAATCCCCATTGTCAAAATAAAAAAATTGTGTTTTTTAGAATTAAAACCTTCAAAATATTAACATGAATTAATATCTAATTTCAATGTGAAATTACATCCAATGACCAAAATTAGATTAAATGATAAATTTATTTATTTTATTATACTTTAATACCAATTAATATGATAATCTAACTACATAATTGAATTATATGAAAAAATTGATTTAAATTAAAATTCAGTATATTTTCATATTCATTAAAAAAATTAATTTATCAGAAAAATACCTAAAAATTAACTAAAAATAATTTCAATGTCCATATTCTAAATAAAAATTTTATTTTGACAAATATAACATAAAAATTTGGAAAAAACTGTATTTAGAAATGTTTCCCCATTATAAGGTGGAATAAATACCATTTAAAAATATAAGAGTTCTTTATCTATAAAAATATATTTATTCTCATTTAAAGCCTCTAAAATTTATTAGATGAAATTAAAAACATTTAATAAACATGTGAAACCATAATATATATTGTTTTTTTATTCTCACCAATACAATAAATTTCCAATAACTATAATTTAAAATAATAACACTAGTAATGAATTATTTTTTGGTATAACTCAGTCATGTCAGCAACTTATGCCATTAGAGAAACATGTTCTTACATTTTTAGTATGAAATCATATATAAAATCCCCTTTTATGTTAAACTAATATCATATTCATAAATATTAATAGATAAGAAAATGTTTTATTTAATAATTTCTTAATATGGTACACACATGGTCTCTATCCCTGAACTCTGAAGGCCTACGTCTTTGGCCTCTGTATAACATGTAAAAAATAAGTATAGTTATCATCACCTAAGGTAAAATATTAACCTTCTCATTCATAGATCAAACTGACCTTAGGCCCACATGTTTGGAATCACCTATATCAATACAACAGATTAGTGAGGTATATGTTCTCCTACAAAATTCCTCAAAGGGTTTTTTAACGATGGGGGAATGTTAATTGTTGTTTACATAAACACTATCATGTGAAGTTGGTCCTTATGACTAAATCCATTGTTTAACAATCATTCCACAACATATCCTATATAACTTTAATGTTATGATCAACCTAGCTATTATTATTGGCCTGAAAAGACATGATCAAATAAATCCTCATTCCAAATATATTCTACAATAATTTCCACAATCATGATGTAAAAAAATCATAAAATTATAGAACTATCATTGTGGGAATATCGTGGAGTCATAAAATCTCAAGCATGTAAAGGAATATAAATATCACTAATTAAATTTACTATGGTTCCCCTTTAACCCTTAAAAGGGATATTATACATAATAAAATAAAATAAAAAGGCCTTCAGGCCATTCGGAGTACAAATTAAATTTACTCCCAAATTTGTAGAAAGTGGGCCGATTTGGTGAGTCAGTCTATGGTCACCAAGATATAATTTTTTCTTTTATATTGCAATATTAACCCCATCACAAATTAAATAGATATCTCATAACACTCCCACAATAGAACCTCAAAATTATGATCTATACCCATTGGAACCTATTTCTCATCCATCACATGCTAAAAAGTGTGTCATCGAGTGAAAAACTAGACTACAATTTTTGTTATATATTGACACTAAAATATGTCATAGGTCCCTATATATTAGTGACACACCTATATTTACATAAAAAAAGGTTGTATAAAACTCCCCAATCACCACCTCCTACAACATCAATTGTATAATAATACATCGCCTTAAAACTGCAACAGGGCCCACAAGCTCAAAATATCAATTAGGACCACATCAAGTGGATATATGATAATTTAAGGTATCACAGTTTGTTTCTCCATGAGAAGCCTCCCTAAAACACTATATGATAATTCTCATAAAAACCTTAGACTATTGATATGAAGCACCATCCTTTTCCACAAAGGACAACTAAAATTAATCTAAATTCTCTAAATCCTTGAGGTAAAAAGGATAATAATCTCATCGTCTAATGGAATATATAACAACATTCCCATTCCCTAGACTTTATACTGTCTTGAAGTCACAATACTAGAGGAAGTCAAGTCATTATATATATTTCAAGATAATATATTTCTTAGAGAAGTATTGTATGATGCTCTTATGGTTGTATTAGATGATATACCACTTAGAAATAATTATGTTTCCTTAATTTAACATGGAAAATAATACAAATGGAAACACCATATCAAGGTTTATGTAGTTATACACATGTGTTATCTACTTTACAGACCCATAGGAAACCACGTCCTTCCTCTAAATAAATACATAACCATGTCTTTTCATAGATAAATCACATTACACTATACATGACACCCATCTATTTTAATCTCATGATGGCAGCATGTCGATATCTTCCTCATCCTCTGAAAGGCCTACTAGAACCTATTATGGAACATGAAATGATTCACATTCTAGGTTAATTTAGTCCAATGTCATGATATCCAAGAGAAAATTGTAATTATTCTCTAGTAGTAGGTTGTCAATATAAGGAAGCTTAGTACCTTTGATATTCTCGTGGGTCTATCCCAAGCATTAATTTACATAAACATCATGGGGTATACAACTACACCATCTTCTATGATGAAATTTCAAGAAAATTGTTCCTATGGAATGTATAAATGACACTCTGTGAGATTCCCAAAAATCTAGTTCCTTCTAAGTGTGTTTAGAACCTTCCTTAAATGTCTGATTTTCTCTCCCATAGAAACCAAGTATACTAGAATATCATCAATTAACACCAACAAAAAATAGCGTAAGAAATGATGAAATATATATATTATGATTTAAATGAACAATTCTATGGAATTCATCTCACATAATATAATCACCAACTAATAATATTCACCATTGCGATATATGAATGTCAACATTGGTATATCCTCATCTCATACTCATAGATAGTGATAGACTGATCTGTGGTCAATCACCAGGGACCATAATTCCCCTTTAAAATGATTTAAAAGGTTATAAAACCTTGGTAGTTGATACTTATTCATTATTTTATCCTTTTTTTACCTTAGATAAAACCCAAAAAAACCCATGACTTGTCTTCCATTTTAGCGAACAACATTGGGTATTCCCAGAGGAAAAAATGGGTCTAAAAAAACCACCACCCACAAACTCTCCAACTAAACCTCCATATCATGAATCTATGCTTCTAATATGTGATATGATGGTTTAAATATAATGTTCATACTATGGTGTATTAAATATAGAAATATATCCATCAGTGGGGAGGTAAGCTATGGACATCCTCATTAGTGACCTTCTTGTACTTCACCACCACAAATGGAATCTAAAATCCAATTGCATATACTAATATAATGTTATTTTTATCTAACTCGAGAGTAATGGATTGTATATCTCATTCATGACACCATCCTACTTCACATGGATTTCCACCTCAAATATGACTTAAAAACTCAACCCACCAATATAGATGAACCAAATCTTCCACCTAAAACTATTAAAATAGGCATAAACATTGGATAGCCAATGAATCCCTAAAATATATTTTTATGTCTTATTTGTTTCTAAGAAGATATCCCATATGAAAATATAATCTCCAATCATTAGTTTAATATTATGTAAGATTTTGTGATTGTTGATTCACGTCTAGTTAGAGTTTCCAACTACAAGGGCCGAGTGAAGGGATAATCCTGAATCTCTGTATCATGATCCATAGATGTAGAAAGAAATCAGTGGATTTCATGCTTTAATATTACTACAATAACATTATGATAATATACATAGATCTTAAATATAATAAATTCATTAGTCTCTGGGTCATAGGTCGCAACTGCATAATATTTTTCACATCCCTGACCACCAATTCCAAATGCCTATCACAAACTATCTTGGGGTGGAGGGGGTAATCAGTCAAAATGTATATCTCCTCCTGATGTACTGCACACTCCTTTTACATGTCCATAACCTAGTGAACCTATTTTCATATACCTCTATCCATTTTGGGGTGGTCCAACATCTATTACACTATCATATATATTATAGTTAGGCCAATCCCATGAATGATTTCTCCGACTGCCACAAGAGACACACCACCTCTCACTTGGATGACATTATCTATCATAAGATCCATGAACCATTAATAATTAATCTTGGGATCATGCCTTAATGTTTATTGGATTCCCATATCCATGTGACTATGTCCGAATACATTTTTAAGAGTTTATAACACTAGTGGGCCCAATACTAACCCTGATGTCAGTGTGTTCTCTTCAAGGAATATTTCAAATAATAAATACCTCTTAATAAATCCCTTATTGGTTTTTATTCAATGAGATATAATAGAAGCAAAAATATCTTAGTGTAATATCTAATGAAAATCTTGTGCTCTAAATAATGGATTGTATATTATTACCTTGGTATAACTGGTGATATAAGTATACCTCACTAAATACTCCACCAAGGTTCTATTTCCTTATTTTAAATGAGAAATCTTTGAGATAAGGACATATTGAAACCTGGTTGAATATAACTCCCACATATAAATATCCCACAAATATGATTAAGAGAATTTAGTCTCGTCATTTGAACACATCACCATACTCCATCATCACCTATCAGATCCCAGAGGAAAACTAAATTCTAGGAAATGAATCAAATCTATAGAAATATTCATTAGGGGTAAGTCTAGTGTGACTAATCCATATAGGACATAACATCATATGTGTATATATTTCACTATAACCTGGGAAATTATTTTCTTTTAATCTCATGGAGTTCATTAAACCTATTTGCATCTACTGTAAATACATATAGTTTTAACTATTTCTATATGTGTGATTTTATAACATAAAACCACCCAAAGGTACCACCATTAATAAATGACCATGTACTAAACCATCCTCACAATGAAGATCATCCTCATGATCACACAGTGGTATCTAAGATTGTTTTCTTCGTAGAGGCATCCTAAAATAAAAAATATGTACCTCAAACAATGATTATGTATAGGGAGTTGAATCATAAAATATTTGGACACACTAACCTGATATTATATGATTCATATAATATTTTTTCTCTACAACAAGTTAGTTCATGTATCATGTCAATAAAAATGTTATCATAGTCACGGATGATGGATACATCCTTCACCACACCAATAGTGGACCCTATGTCCTAAATGGAAAACATGAAACAATTTAACAATATTTATATAAATCTAAAACACTCTCATAACTTTTAAAAAAACTATACCACTTTATTAAAAGGTAATCAAACTTTGATAGCACTATGTCAGGACTCGGAACACTGTGGCTTGACTGGATGGTGGTTATCCAAGGGTAACCACGCTATTCTTACATCCAATAGGCATGTGGTTAATAACCAACACCGATTAAGAATATCCCACATATTGGAGGTGTGAGCCAAATGTACCTATATATAGACACACATCTCCATGCCCATAAAATAATGGTAATTTAAAAACATCTGATATGATAAATTAATTCATAACATATATCTCATATCAAAGTATGGAAAAGTGTTGTAAATAGATAAGGGTCCAAATACAATCCCAACAAAAACTAGAATATAGTTCAACATACTCAAAAAGAGGAGATTTTTGAATAATTTATGATTGGTATACACCTTGAACTTTGAATATCGTTACAATTATCTTCCTGTACTGAAAAATCTAAGGGTACCAACAAATTGCTTCTTGTGAACATAATACCTGACACATGTGAGAAAGGCATATATAGTGGAGAGTATAAAAATACCCAGTTGGAAACCCAAAAATAATGAATCCCAAATAATCAATAGTATTAAAAACAACCATGATATGTCAAAAAACTGAGTGATATAAAAATAATGATATATTCATAAAATAAAACTGGACCCAAGTGGTCTCAACTAATACTTCCATACATATGATATTATCTGAGGCTTCTTGGTAATACAATCATATAACCTCAAACACAATATCCTAGACCTAGTGTATGATTTTTTATATTAGTATATGATAAAAGTATTTATATCCTAAATGACTAAATACCTTATTATTATTGGTAAACTATATAGGTACATGATTCAAAAAATTATTTTTGAAAACAAAAATTAGAACATAATTTTTTTCAATAAATTATGTATTTCCTCTTGAAAATTCTTACAAAACATTCATAGTACACTTCCTGAATTCCTAGAAATAGAGAAAACATATGGTGGAAACAAATCCCTAGTATGAGTTATATTAATCATATGTTATCACATGTAAATAGAGAATAATGTATTTTTCATAATCAATGTTGCATGGTAAATATATGAACAAAAATTCCATTTAATCATTTACTTGACTATAATTTTTATACAAGGAATAATAAATAAGTAATGGTAAATAATTAATCACAAATTCTAATAAAATAAATTTACTATACTGAATATATTATGAGAAATCTATATGTAAAGGTAGATGTATGAACACACATCCTATTTAATCAATATACTGAGAATGAAATTGTATACAGAGATAATATCATTTCGATATTATCATGGAAATAATTAATAAACTAAAAGTGATGGAAATTCATTTTTACCTCATGTCATGATATCAAGTGACATGATACCTCTACTAGAAAGATCCATAAAATTATATTTCAATATAGATGGGTTGGTATACACAAAAAACCCATTTCTCTAATTCTAGCCAATTATTTTTTCACATGAGACTATTGATGGATCAGGGTCTATCTATTAAGTGGACCAAAAATATCTTAATTTCAATAGAATTATTTTATACATAAAATTAAATTAATTTCATAAATTAGTATACCTTAAAATCAAATATCCATATTGAGTAAAGAATAAAAATTTAGAAATATTTTCCAAAATAATCAAATAAAATTGAATATAAAACATCATATGTAAAAAATTATACATGGTTTAAGAAACTAGAACATCCATGATAAATAATATGTTTCTTTAGGTGAAATTTAATTTTCAATGGTAATAGGAAGGTAAAAATTTCAGGATAATGGTATTGAATATAAAAAATAATCAAAAATTGAATGTGACTACGTTCCATTTAAAAAATAATTAGAATCCATCCATTGAATTAATAAATTCAGTACTGATAAAATATATCCATATAGGAGTATAATTAAAATAAAAGGTTTTCTCTATTTATGAATATAAATAGAATAAAAATTTATTTACAAAAATTATATTATAAAATATCCATTAAAAATAGAAAATATTTTGAAAACAAAACAAATCCAAAATTTTATTAGAAAAAAATCCTTGGAAATAACCTTTTATAGTTTTAAGGGATTTATTAAAATATTTATTGGTCTAGATTGCATGAAATTTATTACACGTTTAACAAAAAAATGATTATTCTTTTCACATTTTCAATAAACACCATATAATCCTTCTTTGGAAAAAAAATGAAGAATCCATTCAATTTAAAAAAATTAAAACATGGGTAAAACTACCTTTAAATTTTTTTATAATTTTATAATTAATTTTTAATTAATTTTTTGAGAATATTATTTTGGGGTAAAAAAATATTTTCAACAAAATAGATAAATGAAGTAATATTTTATTATGCAAACACTTTCTCTATCATTTTATGTACCAAAGAGTTGAATATTTTTAATATTACATGAAAATATTACGTATAACTGGGGGAAAATCAAATTAAATGGATTTATGTTACAATTAAAAAACAATATCCTTCATGGGGAATTTAGTCACAAATAAACCCGATTAAAAGAAATTGAGAAATAAACCATCACACAAATCATAACAATCATTTCAGGATTAATAAATGAATCATTTAATTATATCAAATATAAATCCACAAATTTATTTTTAATAATAAATTAGATAATAAATATTAATTAGACAAATAATCTCATAATGTCAATGAAAATAAATATTCAATTTAACCAAATCAGAGGAAATTGAGAAACTAAATTACTTAAAAAATAATAATATTTATGTCATATCTGTAAAGACCCAAAAATTCCATGTAAATATTTTTAAAATTATTTGGGAATGTCAAGATTCTATGAAAATTAACGGCCCTTGATTCTGATGATCGGTGTGCCATGAATGGAATTTTGAAAATTAATTATGGTATGTCCAGTAAATGTATGGATGGTGTTTTCTATCAATTGAATCGGTGCTTGGAATTGAAATTAGAGGACACCAATGAATACGTAACGTTGATATTATCTAAAGAGAGGCTTTTCATAGACATCAGTAGGTCAGTTGAAAATGATAGTTTTCCAGACTTTTGAAAAAATAATAAAATAACATGTTATGTCATTTTATTCATCCTACCATCACTTGAGTAACGGTGGCAGGACCCATGGATATGGAAGGAATTTAATGTGGGATATTAAATGTCCAGTTACACATTGATCTTTAACCACTTCTCGGGTAATTAATATGATTCATTTATTTCCCCATTTAATTTGTCTTTAATGGAAAGGGGGTTTAATCTCTAACTCATCCTTTTAAATTAAATTGTGTGTGTGTATTTTGGAAATCCATGGGAGAACCCTAACAAAGTATTGATGAAGAACCCTCTAGAAGAATAATGGAGGAATCGAACTGGGATCGACGAACAACAGGGAATTCTACGGACTATGATTCTTCATCCACCACTGCGATGTCCCCAATGAATCTCGAGGAAAGGGGTTTACTATTTATGTTTATAATTGATGAATTAAATTTCTACAGCTTGTTAAGATGCTAACACAGAGGGCACGGGTCAAACGAACGAGGCCCAGACCCTCCGCTGTTTCATTCTTGTTGCGTTCATTGGGGGAATAATTTTTCAACTCGATGTAACCTTGAATCCGGGAGTTTCGCAGTGAAGACGACATCCTGGGAGGCCTGTAAGTGTGAGATGAAGGGAAAACATGCCACATGAGCGCACCTAGTGGACCACGGATGATCCTCTGATGTGGCATCAACACAGAGGCATCGGTGACCTGTGTCGGCTGCGAATGAGGCAAACATCATTCTCCGGTCGTGGAATGGGGCAGCGCATCTTGGTGTCGCTACAGACCTGAAAGGGAGGCTGGCACTCAACCCGCCACGTTGATGAGGCGGTGTGCCATCACCTGCTACGGTGAGGTGGTCGTGGCGATGGCTTAGGGGACCTATGCCTTTTAGGTCCTACTGATAGGGGGGCGGTGCCAGGTGATGCCATTGTTTTGAAAAACCTAAGAGACCAAGCGTCAATTCGGTAGGTAGACCACACGACCCTTCTTGTGGGTCATGCCATCCGGTGGGCCAAGTTAGTCTATTTCCAATCAGTCAAAGCACGTTCAAGGTGGGTTAGGATAGACCCGGACCATGTCGGGTCATCCCTAACTAGGTCGGGTTAGCCAAGGACGAGTCGGGCCGAGTCGAACCGGACCCAGTCCCCTTTCAGGGCCAAATACGCTTAAAATGTTTTATCATACAGACCAGATATCCATTTGAAGAACCATCATCAGTGTTAGAATTCTTAGGATGAGATGGTCCTTTGAGACACTCCACATGGGTTTTGGAGAACATTTGAATACAACTCGGATGGATCATACTGGTATCCCACTGGGCCCTCGACACTAAAATGCCATTAACTCATATTTTGGGCATTTGATTGACGCATTGTCTGTTCCATAGGAAACCTTAGGACATGCCAGAACATTGGGTTACTCCTTTGTGTAACTTTATATAATTTGAGGCATGACCGATATCCATAAGTGCATATACTGCAAATCTCAAGTGCAACAGGTGCAGGTAATCTTGTGGATGGTTGTCATCTGAGTACCAAACTATTGTGGATCAACATCATAGCGACGCTGTGTTGTTCAACATCTAGAGACCCTATGTGGATCATCATCATAATGACCCTGTGTGGATCATCATCATAATGACCCTGTGTGGATCAGCATCATAGGAACCCTTTGAATATCATCATCTGGATAACTTATGTGGATCAACACCATAATTACCTTGTGTGGATCTGCATTCTAGCGAACCTGTGTGGAACAATAGTACCCGACACGATGAGGACCAACCTTAGAGTGATCATTCATTGGTTAGAGACATACGAACCTATGTGGATCGAAATTGGAACCACTCTTTCATGGTTTAGTTTTAGAGACTTCCTTCCAAAATAAAATGATATAGCATATGACTAATCATCTTTATTCCAGAACTCTGAGTTATATACCTAGTTTGAGATGAGTCTTTTTCCTTGTGCTTTTTGATTGAGATCAATCTCTGTAGTTTTTCTTTTGTGGAATTTTATGAAAACTTCGGGTGCCTCAGGGTCCCTACTGGGTATTGTTATACTCAACCCAGCACGAGCTTCTCCCGCACCATGTTGTGTCTTGTGTATACAATGAGTAGGTCGGCTGAGTCAATAGGAGGTAGGACCATGTGGTATACAGATCTGACTTGTTTATGTTTAGAGCTGTGGAGATGTTATGTACCTACCTTTCAGGTAGGAACATTTGTGGAGATCTCAGAATCTGTTTTCTATTTGTGGTTGTAGTTGTATATTTTTAGTTGGGCATGTATTTAGGCCCCTTTACATTCAGTAAAAACTATTACTACAACAGTTTTAATTCATTTTTTCATCTTGTTGTGTTCATTGGTTGTGGGTTTGTACAGAATTAAAGGAAATGCCATCCAATTTTATGGATAAACCTTTTTGGTTCCATTCACCTACTCATTGCCTATGGAAGGTGGGCTTGGGGTAGTCATGACACAAGCCCCGGGGGACGAGTCATGGCAAGTGGTATCAAAGGAGTTGGTTTTACCGAATAACAAAGACTCTAATCATTCAATTGTATAAATAGTGATATGTTTTTTGAATTTTGTTTTCAGTTCAGGGTCTAAATTGTTCGTACGGAAGCTAACATATACATAGATCAGGACACTAAATTACAATTTTTGACATGGTGCATGAAAACACTGATTTCATGTGTTTTCGAAATGTTTTGATTTTGACCAATTTTGAGTCATCTCACCAATTATAACTTATTGAACTTCAGTGTAGGTCACTCTTACTGTGTTGGAACATTCAGGTAGTGTACACACAGCAGCACCACTCAGAGGGAAGTCATTTCCACCAGCCCCACTAGGGGACAGTACATGCCGACTGAGCGCATTGCACCAATTTTAGTGGCAGAGGCCTTCAATGTTTCAAGGTGAGATAGATCCCCATGTAGCTGAGGACTGGCAAGAGGTTGTGGCCATAGGTTTCTGTTTAGATGGGACACTAGTAGAGCATATTGTAATCCTAGATTCTAGCCTTTTCCAGTGCACAATAGCGAGATGGTGGAGTTTGAAACCCCATATGCATGAAGATGCAGCATTATCCTGGTTGGACTTCAAGTCCATCTTCAGGGTGGAGTTCGGACAAGTGACTTTATGCTCAGTTCATATCCAGGAGCTTATTCAGTAATAGAAGGGAAGCCTATCGGTGGCCCAATACTAGGAGAGATTTATTGACCTCTTGCGCTACTCCACCAACATGGTACATGAACAATTTTTCAGGTCTCAGACCTTTCAGCAGGGACTTTAGTGGGAGATCAGATCGTCGATGATATCTAAGAATATCCCAACATAGTATGGAGTTCATGAGCGAGCATTATTGGTGAAAATATTTTTTGATGAGTAGGAACCAATAGTGAGAGCTCCCATCGGATGAAAGGTGGCTGAGTCATATGTAGAAGGCAGTAGAAAAATGACCCAGAGGTCCAAGTAGGCCAGAACTTCTGGTGGATGACCTCAGGATACAGGGTCGAAGGTGTATAGCTAGAGAGGAAGAGGGGGGAAGCGGGAAGTAAATTGTGCTTCACGTGCAGTGGGTTGGGTAACATGGACCCCGAAAACCCAACCCATCATACTGACGATCAACAGATGGTCGAGGGACCATCGAGGAAGAGGAAGATATTCGAGTGAGGAGGTCTGTAGGGCATCATACATGATAGAGGAGTATGCCATACAACAGGAGGTGGGCGGTGAATGGAGGTTCTACATCCACTACCCCCAGGTGTTCCACCCCAACCACATGGAGAAGGTGGACATAGGCGAGCTCAGATACAGACAGTAGAGGCCTACGACCACGGTGCTCTTGAGATGGTAAGATGTACATTCTTTTCATATTCCAACCTATCTACAGTACTTATAGACATAAATTCCAATCACTATTTCATTTCTATGACACTCGTTTTGAGCTCAAAGATTCTGATGGAACCGTTGGGTAGATCTTTTTGATTAGAGACACTTACAAGATATGATTCGACAATTAAACAGTAGTTCATACAGTGTGAGATCACTCTAGGAGGCGACAGATTTGGATGGGATCTCTTATAAGTAGTGTCTATACCTTACAACATCATCTTGTGTATGGACTGGCTATTCATAGTCCATGCATAGATCTATTATTTTAGGTGCAATGTGTTGTGTGTCTATGATGATGGGATCATGTTATCATTCACTAGTGAGAAAAAAACATTTCAGCATAGGATGGACTTTCTCAAAGGAGTGTGCAACCAATCACTCTTCAGTTAGCTAGCCTTACCCTCAGATTAGATGATGTGCAGAGTCTGAGTTATCCTGTATTGTTGGACGATTATGTGGATTCCTTTCCTGATGATGTTTCGGGACAATCTCATTACAGAGTGGTATACTTCTACAGCGACATGTATCCCGAGATGACATCGATATCTACGACAACATATCAGATGTCTCCCACTAAGCTTTGTGAGTTGTCGGTGTAGCTGTAGGACTTGTATAGGAATTTAATCATATGTACTATTTTTTTCTCCTTGCGCATCACCAATTTGGTTCGTCAAAAATGTATATAAGAGTGTGAGTCTTTTTGTGAACTATTGGTGCCTAAACCATGTGACTATGAATAACATCTATCACACCTGAGGATTGTTGATACCTTTCTTCCAGCTAATTTTATCTCAACAATTTCCAAAGATATACCTTATATTACTTTATCATCAGCTCAGGGTATGGTATGAGGATGTACCGAAGAAGTCCTTCAGAATTGGGCATGGGAATTATAATTTCATGTAAATTTTCTTCAATGTAACCAACACTCTGGATGTGTTCATGGGGATCATTATTAGGATCTTCTAGACTTACCTCAGTCGCTTCATGGTCATCTTTATTTAATAAATCCTGATATACTCGGTGTCGGAGGAGGAGCACGTCACCCACCTGCATATAGTTCTAGATACATTGTGAGAGAACTAGCTTTATGGAAATATCTCTACTTTCCATTTCATGATACATGATATCCTCTTCCTGGGGCACATTACCTCAGAGGCTGGAGATCCAGTGCATCCGGTGAAGATAGAGGAGGGGCTTTCTAGGGAGCCATCCAGTAGTGTGACTGAGCTGTAGTGTTTTTTGGGATTGTGTAGGTACTACTAATGATTGATATATGTCATTTCCAAAGTTGTGACACCCTTTATAGATTTATCAAATAAAGGAATGCCCTTCATGTGGTCATAGTTATTCTAGCAGAGATTTTAGGAGCTGAGGCAGAGGCTGAGGAGTGCCCCCATCTTGAGGCTACCAAAAGAGGGAATTCGATATGTAACATACGGGGACACATCATGGACAAGACTAGGTTGTGTCCTAATGCAGTAGTGAGTAGTGATTGCCTATGGCTCGTGACATCTGAGAAAACATGACTAGATCTATGCAACTCTTGACATGGAGTTAGCAATAGTGGTTATTGCGCTGAAGATGTGGTTGGACTACTTCATGGGTGAACAATTTACTGTTTAATCTACTCGCAAGAGTCTCAGGTATATATCCTCAATGAAGGACATGAACCTGATAAAACATCGAATGATGGAGTTCCTCCAGAACTATGACGTTGAGATAGTATACACATCCAGGAATGAGAATGTATTAGCTGATTCACTTAGCTGAATGTCTGGTCTATAGAAGCTAAGTGAGGCCATAAAGTAGCTAGCCATGTTTCAGATATCCATTGTGGATAGAGAAGGCACATCATACCACCAGTATTTGATTTTCACTCCCCCACATCATCAGCGAGTTCGAGAGGTACAACATGGGGATGGAGACTGTGAGGCCCAACATGCTCAGATAGACTCAGGATAGGCTTCTGGTGAATTTTCTAATGATGGAGAGTAAGTCATCCTCTTCATAGGTCGCACCATGGTACCAATGACACTTTTAGAGGAGGTGTCGAGAGATTTCCACACATCCCCTTTGGTGGTGCATCCTAGAGTGGCAATGATGTATCTGGACCTCAGGCATTAATATTGGTGGATAGGGATAAAGAAACTATTGGCAGAGTTTATATCTTGATTCCTCACATTTCAGTATGTGAAAGATAAGCAACAAGTTCCAGCAGGCTTAGCTCATCCACCTAAGGTGCTAGAGTGTAAGTGGGATGGTATTTCCATGGACCTCATGAAAGGGATACCACGTACATCTTGGGACCATGATTCCATCAAGGTGATCATTGACTGACTCACCTAGACGTCCCACTTCATAACCATTCAAGAGTTTGGATAATTAGAGATATTGAGAAATCTCTATGTGCATGAGATTGTACAACTTCACAAGGTACCATTGATGATCATCTTTGATAGTGTCGCACGTTTTCCATCCCGATCGTGGAAGGGATTTTCAGAGGTGTTTGGGACTCAACTACTCTTAAGAACCGCCTCTCACCCCTAGAAATAAGGTTATATGGATCAGACCATATAGACACTTGAGGAAAAGATTTGTGCTTGTGTCATCGATTATGTCCAGATTTGGGAGGACCACCTTCCCATGGTGGAGTTCTCATACAACAATTGTTAACAATATATTGGCATGGCCCCATTTGAGGCCTTTTATGTGCGACCATAAAGATCACCCATTTTCTGGACAGACTCAGGGGTGTCCACACTTATGGGTCCACAGTTGGTACATGCTACCACATAAGATATAAAGATCATCCATGCGAGTTTGAAGACTACACAGATCCAGTAGTAGTTTAATGCTGACAGAAGGTGGAGACCCTTTGAGATCGAGGAGGGAGACAATGTCTTCCTATGGGTATCACCCATACAAGGATTATGGAGGTTTGGTCATGGTGGCCTAAAATCTCTAAGGTTCATCAGTCCATTCTAGATCCTCAGTAGAGTAATAGAGGAAACATACCATCTAGCTCTTCCCCCACAGATGATCTGGGTCCATAATGATTTCCATGCATCACATCTGAGAAGGTATGTGCATGATCCATTACATGTAATCAACTAGGAAGAGCTGGAAATCGACAATGGGGTGATGTTTTCATAATTCCCATTGGAGATAGAGGCTCAATAAGAGAGGTTCCTTTGTGGGCAGTTGATTCCTTTGGTGCGAGTTTGTCGGAAACATGGGAATCTCCTGGGGAGAACATGGGAGAACTAGGATCAGATACTTTCTCAATACCCCCATTAGTTCCCCTAGTTTTGTTGAAGATTTGAGTTACCAAAAATCCCTAATTTGGGGAGAATGTAAAGACCCAAAAATTCCATGTAAATTATTTTAAAATTAATTGGGAATATTAGGAGTCTGTGAAAATTGATGGCACTTGATTCTGAGGACTTGTGTGCCCAGAACAAAATTTTTAACATTATTTATGGTACATTCAGTAAACGTATGGGAAATCATTTCTATATTTTTAACCAATGCTTAGAATTAAAATATTAGGACACCGTTGAATCTGCATCATCGAGATTTGTATAAGGGATGCTTCTCTTTGACCACAGTAGGTCAGGTGAAAAAGTTATTTTTGTGGAATTTGGAATGAATAATAAAATAACATGTTATGTTATTTTATTCTTCCAACCATCACTTGAGTAACTGTGGTGGGACGCACAGAGATGGTTAGGAGTTTAATGAGGGGCCTTAAATATCCGGTTACACATTGATGGTTAACCACATCTCTTGTAATGAAGGTGATTCCTTAATTATACATATTAATGGGCCTTTTATTGAAAGGGGGTTTAATCTCTTAACTCAGCCTTTTATATTAAATCTCCTGTGTGGGATTTGGATACCAATGGGATAAATAGGACAAAGCGCTGATGAAGAACCCTCTCAAAGAAGAAAAGAGGAATCAAATAGGGATCGACAAACACTGCTGGCTTCCACGCACAAGGTTCTTCATCCACCACTATGATGTACCCAAAAAATATCTATCTAGGGGGATTATTATTTATGTTTTTCTTTGATGAATTATATTGAAATATCACATTAAGAAGAAAATGTAGACGGATTGGGCCAAAGTAACAAGGACCAGACCCTTTAATGCTTCGTTTTTGTCGCGTTCATCGGGGGAATATGTTCCAACATGATAGAACCTTGATTCTGGGAGCTCAGCAGTGACAAGGGAATCCCGAGAGGCCTGTGTGTAACACCCTACGCTTCCATGGTACGCTTCTCTTTCAATAATGCAATAGCTTGCATTGTACGCAAGTTTGAGATTCTAACACACCAAGACCAATCAAAGTAGCCGTTATGAATAGTAATACACATTTTTTGAAATTATATAAATTTTATATTTCAAAATGGACTTCATTTTTGCATTTGTAATATCGAAATTATCCTAAGTTGTATTTTTTGTAATTTTCTGAGAACTTCCAATTTTCTATAAATAGAAAAAATGCATAAAAACAAATTTTTTAATTAAAATAATTTATAGTGATAAATTATACTATTTAGTAGTTTTAAATTATAATTAGAATATATTTTTACCATTTTATCCAATGGTGGTCATTAGAATTAATTTCACTTTGAAATTGGATATAAACAACTGTCAATCTTTTGATATATATTGTTTCTTAAAAAAACTATATTTGTTGTGACAACGGGAATTAATTATTAAATTAATTAATTAAACATATATGTTTTGAATTTTATAAAATAGTCATCATTTTTGAATTAGGAATATCAAATTTATCTTAGGGTGAATTTTTGGTATTTTTCTGAAAAACATCAATTTTTGATGAATATTGAAACCACTAAGTGGTAGTTAAAAAACTAATATTTCGTTTAAATGAAACCTTAACACATATATGAATTGAATTTCAAAAATCTGACATACATGGTTTTCATTATTAAGTATAATGTGGTTCAATGAGAAGAAAATAATTTTTGGAGAATAGTAACTTTTAAGTTTTATTAATCGTGATTAAAGGTAATTAGAGTATTTTAAGGTAAATATAATGATATAATAATATGAAATTACTTTTACAATTGTCCTAAACTTATTGGATGAGTCATGGCAGACCAATACAATCCATGGTTCAACTTGGGGACCCCATGAATCCACTTGGTTAAGAAAATGACATTAATAACATTTTATTTAAAGTAAAAATAAATTTCCACAAACAAGTGTTGTTTTCCTAAAAAAATTATTACATGGGGTTATATAAGTTAACATTTCGACTATAAATATTCATTGGAAAGATAAAAATATTTCTACATCAAGGTAATTTTTTTATAATTTTTATACATTGAATAAACAGATTAATTTATGACAGTATAATGATGCAGTGATTACCTCATAAAAAACAATTTATATAAAATGAAAAGATAAGGTAAAATATAAGACATAAACTTTTCTAAAACCTATTGTATGTGTGTATTTAGAACCCTTATCACCATATCCTCTAAATATATAATTGTGGGATCTTTAAAATCCGAAAATCATTTCATAATAATGTAACATTTCATGACATTCCAAGAGTGCCCCTCCTCTCCTCTTATAAAATGCCCCCAACTCTACCACCTCATTCACACCTTCAAAGCCATTTGGATCGGCCAAACTCTACCCAAATACTCTCCCAAAATCCCTATATTACTACTAGAAGCCTCAATTTTGGCATAAGGCTTCCCAAGGAAGCATTTGTCTCAAATCAAAAACAGTTACCCGATTTTAAGGTAATGTCTTCTCTTTTGTTCTTTTGTTTTATTTTGCTTATCAAACCCCTTAAACTCTTTTTATTCCTTTATTATGTAATAAAAACAGTATCTTTAATATACTTGGATGTTTTTATGAGAATTATTTGATTTAAACTTACACACACCTTCGTCTAATGGATAATGAACATACTGTTTCTGTGGGTGGCGAATTACTGCCTCATGAAACGATGATTGTTCAATATTTTTTTAACACCTCTAATGGTGGCCATTATGATGACACTATTTATATATATGATATATATTATTTTTATGTTTTCATTATACTTCTATATTTTTCATTTATGTCATATCTTTATGATTTCCATTATGGGTAAACGCGATAATTTTATTTTAAGAAGTGCGGACTACCGCCCCCTCAAAGTGATTTGAATCGTTAATGCCATATGTGGGATGTATAAAGGATGGAATAAATGATATTATATATGATATTATACTTTAATTATAATATACCTTTTTATCATTATGATTTCATTCCATTAAATACAAAATCGCAATGAAAGTAGCGTTCATGCGTACGTACGGCTTACCGTCTCCATGAACGGTGCATTTCATTTCTTACCTCTAAAGGTTATGTAATATTATAAATGTATCAATATAGTGGATATATATGATATATATGATATCTAGATCATGAATATAATTCTGGAGATAATGGATATTTTACCACATGAACAAATTGTAATTATAATAAGTTTATTGTTTACTCAAGTACCAAAGATCGACAAAATGACCGTTATTAACTTAAATGACTACATAATGTTCATAACATGGTAATAAGTGATATAAAACCAATAAATAACTTTAAAAAAGTTATTAAGCAAGTATATATTAACTCTATTTTATTATTCAAGAGATTAAAGAACTATCGAGTCAAGTCAGACATGAGGTAAGGGACTTCGTCTCAATCTCATTTCATTGAGGCATATTTTTCGTTATACACAAATTTCTTTTATACGGTGTATAAACCCCTTTTAATTTTACTTTTATCCAAAAGGAATATTTTTTATGAAGAGTTTTTACTAAATGAAAATTTTCTATTTTTTTTCTTACGTATGCGGCGACAACGGCTTCTCTTCCATCATGACCATTATTTGAGTTTCAGCTTCCTCTACAAGCCATAACATTTGTTTAAATGAAAAATAAATACCATGTTGTAATTTTCTTTTATTTTGGTATTGAAAATTCTTTTGATAATGTTTTTATTATATCAATGTATTATATTGTTATCTAGTGATTGAATTGTGGAAATATTATGTTTCCTTTTTTCATGTTTTATGTGATACGATTATGTTATAGTTTATGATATGTTTAAACCTTTTCATATAATGAATTAATTGGACATAATAAGTGAAGGGTGGAGCCTACTATAGCTCCTCGATGCATCGGTAGGTCTCATGAGACAAACTAGTTTCTTTCCATGAGGCCTTGACAAAATCTTATTTGTAGTCTTGGCACGAGGCCTTGGCTATGTGGTTATGATATTCTGGAAATATGTATTCCATCATTATGAAATTGCTTATTGATATTGCATGTGATTATTAGACTAGTAGAATATCCATGTGAATAAGTAAATGGAATTATTTCATTTTATCTTTTCCATATTATGCTGGAGTTCAAGTTTAAAAGGCTTTTGTTTTAGTTATACATTTCCTTAAATGTTTATGTTTATTTATGAAAGTTTTAGCTATATTGTTATCCTTACTGAGCATCTGAGATCACCCATTTCAATGTTTTAACTTTTCCCAGGATGTGAAGAAGTATTTTATGAATGACCTACATGGATAGTCTGAAGGGGATTTGATTGTGGACTATGGATACCATTTTACTGTAGTTTTTCAATTTATGATGTAATGTAACATTTATGAATGTATCTAGTGTTTCCAAGGCTACTAAACTAATCGATCATTTGAAACATGATCTTTTGTGATCATGCCAATGTTACCTAATAATGCATTGACTCTAGGTAATAGGGGTTCGGGCGATACAGGTGGTATTAGAGGAAGTTTAGTAATAACATTGGAAGCTAGATTTAGATAAACTCTAATTGGAGCACATAGCCCTAAGATAGACTTTGAGGATTAGTATAGAAGAACTTCCATGGAATTTTGGTATTATAGAGATTTTCTGAGTTTTCCGAGCAATACATCCCTATCTAGATACGAGCAGGTAGAGGCGGCTCTGGCACAAATGTACCTAGGGGTAATACCTGAAAACACCGCTTTGAGCTAGACTCGAACGGGAACTGGGGAACGATAATGGGCCTTGCTGCACTCTTGGTTACGACACTCCTGGGTGATATGCTTAGGATAATTCTCATTTTCTTTACAAACCATTATGAATGGTTTATGAGTATATACTTCCTCAATGAAAACATTTTTATGATTATGGATTATATCCATAAATAGTTCAATTTATGTTAAGTGTTTTTAAAGTTTGTTATTATGTATTTATATTCATAAACTAATATAGTTTATGAAATTGTTTAGAAATGGCGCCTAGTGGAAGGAATGGAAATAGTATCAATGCACATACTCCATGTAGGGATTTCCCTCCTGCACAAGATAATTATAGTGGAGCTGGTGATACAATTGGTGCTGATCAACTTATCACTATACATGGACAACTCACTCCGGTTACAAATAATAACCTTACTCGTATGGAGCACCCTGATCCGCAGTGTGGAGGATCTATGTAAGATAATTTCATGAGGAAAAAACCGCCAAAATTTAATGGGTGTAAAAATCCATTAGTAGCTAAGTAATGGATAAACTCCTTAGAGAAAATATTCCATGCCATGGGGAGTCGCGGAAGGGAGAATGTTGTCATGGCAGTTTACCACATCATAGGTGATTCCGATAAATGGTGGTCGCTAATTCAAAACACAAAGGAAGATGAAGAAGTATGAAGTATGGAATGGAGGGAGTTTAAGGAAATTTTCTTAGAAAAATACTTTCCTCATGACCATCGAGCAGATATGGAAAGGAAATTTTTGAGTCTGATGCAGAAGGAGGTTAAGAATGTCACAAAGTATGAGGCTAACTTTACAAGGTTAGCATGGCATGCTGCAGAATATATACATAACCCAAGAAGTAATATTGATCATTTATTTTATGGGTTAAAACCATTTCTTCGTCGAGAATTAGTCTCACAAACCTTCTCATTGTACAAAGATATTATCTTGTGTGCTATCAATATGGAAAAGGAATTCTCTAACACTTATGACATTAAAGCAAAGAAAGAGAAAAGATATCTTCTAATCAATATGGAAATGGAAATAAGCAGAAGAAGGGAAATGTTGAATATCAGTGCTGCAGTAAATGTTGGAAGAAACACCCTGGTACTTGCTTCAAGGGAATGAGAGTCTGTTACCAGTGTGGTGAAAAGGGCCCCAATCTCTTGATGTCACGAGAAAGAGAGTTGTTGTCAATGTGTAATGCTATAATTTTAGAGATATGGGACATTATGCAAATGAATTTCTTAAGCATCAGGGGAACTTACCTTAGAAGAGGTCAAGCGATCAAGTACAAGCTTATGCAATCACTACTGCTGAGGTAAAAGCTCCAAAAGATGTGGTGGCATGTAAATTAATGGTTTCTTTAAGTTTAGAAAATGCATTATTTGATTCTGGATCATTGAGTTTTTTCATAACTTCCCAGTTTACTAAGAAAATTAGATATTTCCAATTTTATTTAAAAATAGAATTGTTAGTCAAAACTCTTAAGGGAAGTATCATTGCTACAAAGTTTTGTCAATCAGTCCTCATTAAGGCATATAAATGTTCATTATCTGCTAATCTTATCGTCATACCCATGATTGAATTTGATATAATCCTTGGAATAGATTGGCTTTCAGACCATGATGCGAAGATTTATTGTAAGAATAAAGAGGTTATGATTTTTGATGATGATGATGATAAGGAACACCTTATCTTTAGAGAAGAATCGTCACCATGTAATTCTTTTCTAAATCCAACCCCAGTGGCTCCACTAAATTCAATAATCAGGGAGGAAGAGAATGAAATAACAATTGGTGGGAAAAGGAATGTTCAAATAGAGGATGTACCTATTTTGAGAGAATATGTAGATGTGTTTCTAGAAGATTTACCTGTACATCCTCTAGAACGAGAAGTTGAGTTTTCTATCGATTTAATTCCTAGATCAAGGCCTATATCGAATACCCCTTATAGAATGGCCACTGTGGAATTAGTTTAACAAAATAAACAACTAGAGGAATTGAGTAATAAGGGATTTATTCACTGTAACACCCCGAGATTTTATGAAAAATATTCTTTTTAATTTCATTAATGTCTTGTGTTGTACGCTACACCAAAAGGATCTTGCACAACACGCATCTTTGACTTGCCTTGAATTACACGCAATCGCGACCTTCCTCGATAGCGTGTGTAGTACGCAATACCGAGTTTCACTAAACAACGATATGCTATTAAAATATTATTAAAACTAGCCGTTATGAATAGTAATAACCACCTTTTAAAATTTTAGAAATTTTATCGCTCAAAATGGACTTCATTTTTGGATTCGGAATATCAAAATTAGCTTAGGGTGAAATTTTGGTACTTTTCAGATAACTTTCATATTCTGATGAATAGTGAAAATTACTAAACTTTAATTAAAAACAACTTCTTTAAGAAAAATAATTAATAGTGATAAATTATTAATTTGAGTGGTTTTAAAGTATATTTAGAATATATTTTTACAATTTAATACAATTTTGGTCATTGGATATAATTTCACATTTAAACCCGACATAAACAAGTGTCAATCTTTTGATAGTTATTATCTCTTAAAAACACGCTATTTGTTTTGACAACGAGAATTAATTTTTAAATTAATTAATGTAACTGATATGTTTTGAATTTGGTAAAATAGACATCATTTTTGAATTCATAATATCAAATATATCTTAGGCCTAATTTTTTGTATTTTTCTGGAAACTTTCATTTTTTGATGAATAGTGAAACCACTTAGTGGTAGTTAAAAAACTGAATTTTTCATAAAACTTAATTTTACCGCTTCTGTGAGTGGAATTTTGAAAATCCGAGAGACACGGTTAATATCAAGGACTAAAATGTGGTTCAATGAGATGAAAATAATTTTTGGTGTATAGTAACTTTTTACTTTTTTTTACCACGGTTAAAAGTAAATAGGGTAATTAAGGGTAAAAATGATATTATTATTACCCTAAAACATGTCCTAATTCTATTGGATAAGTTTAATTTGAAAAAAAACAACCTTAGGAATAAAATATTACCATTTAGTCCCACTTGGATTAGATTAGGACATTTATTATCAATTTATTTAAAGAAGGGTTAAAATAGTTAAAATCAATGTTTAATAAATAAATAATTTTTAATATGGGGTAATACATAAGAGAAATTAGACTATAAATATTCATTATAAAGATAAAAATATTTCCTACATAATGGTATTTTATTTGTAATTTTTATACATTAAATAATTTAATTTATTTATGAAACAACGATGATGTAGTAATTATCTTACTAATGAAATATAGACATAATTGATGTTATAAATACCCAAATAAATGTAATTTGAGACTTTTTATGAATTAAACTAATTTTATAGGTTAATATGACATGTTAGTATTGATTTAAGTAACTTGTTTCGAACTAATCATTCTGTTATGATTTTCACAAAAATCAATTACTAAATAGTGTCAAAATTGACATAAAATAGTTTTTAAAACAAATATTATATTACTAATTGTTATTTTATTCATAAAAATATAAGGTTCGGAAAAATGACTTAGATAAGGCTATATATATTAATAATAAACAACTTGGGGTTATTTTGGCTTGATATGGTAAGTTTATTAACCTTATAGTGTAAGAAAACAAGAAGATGCGGTAAAAGTTAAATTATCTAACTTAAAGTTAAATCTAAATGATAAGGTTAAAATTGATACCTAAACTTGTCTAAATTCTATTGGATGAGAGGATTTAGACCCCTACCCACCTTAGCTTCGAAATATATCATTTTTGATCTATTAAAAACCTAATTTGACTTTATAATAAAATAATATTTTTAGTTATTCCAAAGGTGCCTCTCTCCTCCCTTATAAAAGGGAACCTCCTACCCCTCTTCCTCAGACCACTTTGAGCCTTCAAGCTCGGCCAAACCCTGCCAATTTATCCACTCCACATCCCTAGAAACATCCTAGAGGTTCTGGTCTTCTTCAAAGACCTATTTTAGTGCCCTAAAAGGAGGTCTCAAAGAAGCACTTCAAAGAAGAGGTAATGTTCGTTACCGATTCTTTCATCTTTATTTCTTCTTCCACTTCTTCTTCTTTAGTTGTTTCATTATGAAGTAATAACATCAGTATCAATCATATACGGATATGTTATTATAAGTATTAAACAACCATATTTCACCATCTATCCATCCTACGGAAAATTAAATCACCGCGCGTGCGTACGTACAGAATACCGTCTCCACGCCGTGGTGTAATCTATTTTCCACCACCACCTTACTTGGATGGGTATAATGGTGTAAATAATGACTATATATGACTATTATAAAGTGATATTGATTCTGAAATAGTATACATACACTCCAATACAATTCCACGATCATAGGAACAATATCATCACTCGTGCGTACGTACGGAATACCATCTCCATGATGTGATGCGACTCGTTCTACATGATCTTCATTTAATAATGATTATATAAATGAATTGAATGAATGAATATGATATATATTACACTAATATCATTCTGGAAATGAGGTATCTATAACCTAAAGAGAATAATAAGAACTTATTCGACAAAACACACATAAGAACAAAAAGTAATAAACACCCGAATAACAAGTAGTAATGAAATATTACTAATAAGAAGCTAATAATATGACTATATATGATATCATAACAATAAGTATGATTATTTAATAATTCAATAACATTATTTAAATCATTATACAGGAGTTTCGGACACTTACGAAGCAAATCAGACCTAAGGTAAGGGAAATATCACAATCTCATTTTTATCCGAGATTGTTTATACTTTGGAATTTACTGGGGTGTATTTTATCATCCACATCCATTTTTCCTGAATATGTAATATTATTTCCATACACCTACAATTTTTTAAAACCTATTTTATCTTTTGGTGAGTTTTTAGTAAAAGATATGAAAGGAATATTTCGTCATTTTTCGTACGAGGTACTTTTTGACTCTTCCGAAAAAAGTACAAGAAGAATGTTTTTTTTAACTTTTACGGCATGAATGGATTTTTAAAACATTATTTCCAAGAATCTTCCTTTACAAGTTTTCAAGTTTATTTTTAATCAACTTATTTTGTTTAAAATTGTATGACATGTTAAGAAAGGAAAATGTTTTTGAAGTAGAAAGGATATTTTCCTCAAGAATGGAGTTCAAGTGTTTTATCAAAATTATTTTCCATATAAGATAATATATGGTTCTGTTTATATCCCTATTATTACATTGATATGATTATGTTGTGATGGATATATTTTTATGAATTCCTTTATCTTATATGAATTGTTTTATGATGTCATGATGTTTAAGATTCCCATTTTTATTACATGGGTTATGATATGATGTATGATTTATGATTTTGTGGCACACATATGAATGGTATCATTATGAGATGGGTGGGACCTATATATCCCTCTAATGAATTGGGTAAAGATTTTATATCTCATGAGATAGACATGTCTGGAACGGTAGGTTATACCGGTTCAGTGAAACAGGACTGAAATGAGGAATGAACTAGGTTCAGAAAGGGACTTTGTCCACTAAGATAGTCTTGGCAATGAGTCTTGACTAATAAGAAATGATTATCTATGATTATGTGTGTATGCCACAAAGTTTCATGTTTTAAGTTATGATTATTGGGATTACATTTCACTACTATGATTTATCCCATGTTATGATATTATGATCTCTTTTTCAGGTTATGATTTCCAAAATGTTATGTTCTTATGAATATGATGTGATTGATATTTCTTTTGTTTACCCTTACTGAGCATTTGAGCTCACCCTTTTATGTTTTCTTTTTCCCAGGATATAAAGAAAGGTTTTAGGTAAGAAAAAAAAAATGGAAGATCTTTATGGGAGATTTTGAAGATCTTTCACCATGATTAGAAGATTATGTTCCGAGTTTCCAAAGACACTAAACTATTACGATCCTTGTGTGTGTGTTTTTGTTATGTACTAATTATTCCGAAAAAGTAATGTGATATCTATGTACGTCAGGCTTCGGGTCTCTACAGTTGATATCAGAGGAAATGTTTAGTCAACCTTTGGAAACTAGGATGCGAGAACTTTAGTGAGATCCCTAGAGATATTTCTAAGGTATTTCTAGGGATGTCCCTAAGGTTAAGTATACGTATAGTCTATAGTCCTAGAATTACACTAATGATCATATAATTAAACCTAAGATGTTAGATATTTAAGGTAATCCCCCTTTATTATGTTGTTTTCCCTAGCATGATTTTTTCCTCTCACACTATTCTTTTTTAGTTTTAGACGATGGATGGAACCCGAAGGAACCGTGTTGATCAATGCAATGGACAATGAAATGATTGTCCTCCTGAACAAAAAAATTTTATGGGAGATGTAGTGCAAAATCTTATTTCTATACTTACACAAGCTATTAATCATTCTGGACTTCCAAATGAGTAGAGAAGGGAACAATATTCTATTGAGTCCTTCATGAGGCAACGTCCACCTTCTTTCAGTGGGTCTTCTGATCCACTTGTTGCTGAACAATGGATTAGTACCACTGAAAAGATATTTTCAGTTCTTCAATGTTCTGTACATGATAAAGTCATCTTAGCCGTATATCGTTTGGAAGGTGAAGCTGATCAATGGTGGAATATTATCAATAATACGAGGCAAAGAGATGAAATTGAGTCCATGGAATGGGATGAGTTAAAGAACATATTTTTCAATAAGTACTTCCCTCGTATTCTTCGAACAAAGATGGAGAAAGATTTTCTTGAACTAAAGAAAAAGGATGATGAATCTGTTGGTATATTTGAAGCAAATTTTACAAGGCTTGCAAGGTATGCATCTGGATTTATCATCCAACCTGAAAGTAAAGTTGATCGATTCTTCAGTGGCTTAAAACCAAGTCTCCGAAGGGCATTAGATATAAGAGACTTCAGTAGCTATGAAGAAATTGTGTGTTGTGCTATCAAGGTAGAAATGGAAGTTGTTGTTACTTATCCATCTCATAGTTTTGACAAGAAACGAAAGATGGAGTTCAAGGAAAAATCTCAGAATAATGGTGAAAAGAAGATGAATGTTTCCTTATGCTCAAAGTGTGGAAAGAAGCATGGTGGAGATTGTCTTAAAGGGACAAGTAAATGTTTCAAATGTGCAAAGGAAGGTCATCGGGCATTTTAATGTCGCAATGATGGGAAGAAGATTTCTAATGATGCAAACAGTGGAAGGGATACACAGAATGAACCTGCTACACTTCAATGTTTCAAGTGCAAGGAGAAAGGACATTATTCCAATAAATGCCCTAATCCAAGGGTTAGTGATGATCGACATGAGAAACCACTTAAGGAAAAGGACGAAGGGAAGTCACATGCAGTCACCATTGGTGATGTTGAATATGACAACGATGTGGTGGAATGATTAAGTGTTTATGTAATGGGATTCCAAAATAATGTTGTATATAGTATCGTGGAATATTGGAATATTTATGTATTGGTCTATTGTGGTTTTAAATAATTTTATGGTACCGGTAACCATGGAATGTGATTGAGATATTTTTGAAAAAAGGATGATATGCACATAATGAAGGGAAAACGAGAAAATGACATATTTGACAGTATTCATGAGCTCATGATTGATATAAGGACTAAGTGATATCATGGTTTGAGTATATATAATTTTGAGGATTTTGGTATATAGAAAGTGTTAACTTTTAAATGCATTCATGTTCTCACTAAGGTTCAATGGGTATTCAAGAGAACACATGATTAAGGCCTTTGAATGTTTGGAATGTGACCAACAAGACATATCTTATGATATATGGGGATCAACGATGGTATTAAATCTCTGGTAATCATTTTCACTATATTATGAGAGTGGAATGCAGTATTATGGATAAGCCTAAAGATTGGAATGGACTATGTTGGACATAAGTTAGTATTGATTAAGGATAAAAGTTTTTTTCGATATTATTGATGGGATGTTATAGTAATATAGTTTTAGAAAAAGGACAACCTGCAGGATGGGCGACAGCCCATCGCGTCGGACAAGGCCGTGGGAATCGAACCCACAACCGAAGTGAGACTGGCCTTTATCGCCTACCACTGGCCTACAGGAAGTCCCTATTTAGTAGAAACTAGTTTTATTATATTAAGTAGTATTATATATGAAGTATAAGTCCATTTTAGGAACCATATATGATTAATCTCACTATAGATGGACTTATGTATTTTTTGATAACTTTTCTAACCTTTTGTTTGAGATAGATGGAATGACCCATCATTCTATCACATGATCTGCTAACACATCACGAATAACAAATTCAACTTCATTTCTTTAAGAGGTGAAGTGGAAATTGTCCAAAGAACGACCAACGGTGAGACTATACCAAAATAACGAAAGTATTTCTTCTAATTCCAATTTCATCAACTTTAGGGAAATGATCTTGAAAACCAAAAATGTTGTCCTAGTGCTCTTATATCTGATGAATTAGATGGTACCTTATATCATCACAAATTTATAGCATTGTGATTGCTGGCTTTTCCATATCCATGTTCTCTACCACTCTCCATCAGAACATGATGGTTAGATTTCTCTTCCATATCCATATTTTCACCTATGTGGAAACCTAGTGATTAGTTTATTTGGGTAACCATTAAGTTTCATACTTTTGTTTTTAAAGATTGGTTTTGGTATTCCTTTTTACGTTGTGGGTTTCTATTAAAGAAACTTTCGAGTAGTAAACCATTTATAACCCCGACGAATTTCGAGGGCGAAATTCATTTTAAGGGGGGTAGAATGTAACACCCTGAGATTTTATGAAAAATATTCTTTTTAATTTCATTAATGTCTTGTGTTGTACGCTACACCAAAAGGATCTTGCACAACATGCATCTTTGACTTGCCTTTCATTACACGCAATCTCAACCTTCCTCAATAGCGTGTGTAGTACGCAATACCGAGTTTCACTAAACAACGATATGCTATTAAAATATTATTAAAACTAGCCGTTATGAATAGTAATAACCACCTTTTAAAATTATAGAAATTTTATCTCTCAAAATAGACTTCATTTTTGGATTCGGAATATCGAAATTAGCTTAGGGTGAAATTTTGGTACTTTTCGGATAACTTTCATATTCCGATGAATAGTGAAAATTACCAAATTTTAATTAAAAACAACTTTTTTAATCAAAATAATTAATAGTGATAAATTATTAATTTTAGTAGTTTAAAAGTATATTTAGAATATATTTTTACAATTTAATACAATTTTGGTCATTGTATTTAATTTCACATTTAAACTAGACATAAACAAGTGTCAATCTTTTGATAGTTATTATCTCTTAAAAACACGCTATTTGTTTTGACGACGAGAATTAATTTTTAAATTAATTAATTTAACTGATATGTTTTGAATTTGGTAAAATAGACATCATTTTTGAATTCATAATATCAAATAAAGCTTAGGCCTAATTTTTTGTATTTTTCTGGAAACTTCCATTTTTTGATGAATAGTGAAACCACTAAGTGGTAGTTAAAAAACTGAATTTTTCATAAAACTTAATTTTACCGCTTATGTGAGTAGAATTTTGAAAATCCGAGAGACACGGTTAATATCAAGGACTAAAATGTGGTTCAATGAGATGAAAATAATTTTTGGTGAATAGTAACTTTTTACATTTTTTACCACGGTTAAAAGTAAATAGGATAATTAAGGGTAAACATGATATTATTATTACCCTAACACATGTTCTAATTCTATTGGATAAGTGTAATTCGACTAAAAACAACCTTAGGAATAAAATATGACCATTTAGGCCCACGTGGATTAGATTAGGACATTTATTATCAATTTATTTAAAGAAGGGTTAAAATAGTTAAAATCAAAGTTTAATAACTAAATCATTTTTAATATGGGGTTATACATAAGATAAATTCGACTATAAATATTCATTAGAAAGATAAAAATATTTCCTACATAATGGTATTTTATTTGTAATTTTTAGACATTAAATAATTTAATTTATTTATGACACAACGATGATGCAGTAATTATCTTATTAATGAAATATTGACATAATTGATGTTATAAATACCCAAATAAATGTAATTTTAGACTTTTTATGAATTAAACTAATTTTATAGGTTAATATGAAATGTTAGTATTGATTTAAGTAATGTTTTTCGAACTAATCATTCTGTTATGATTTTCACAAAAAAACAATTACTAAATAGTGTCAAAATTGACATAAAATAGTTTTAAAAACAAATATTATATTACTAATTGTTATTTTATTCTTAAAAATCTAAGTTTCGTTCCAATGACTTAGATAAGGCTATATATATTAATAATAAACAACTTGGGGTTCGTTTGTCTTGATATGGTAAGTTTATTAACCTTATAGTGTAAGAAAACAAGAAGACACGGTAAAAGTTAAATTATCTAACTTAAAGTTAAATCTAAATGATAAGGTTAAAATTGATACCTAAACTTGTCTAAATTCTATTGGATGAGATGATTTTTACCCCTACCCACATTATCTTCGAAATATATCAATTTGGAGCTATTAAAAACTTAATTTGACTTTATAATAAAATAATAGTTTTAGTTATTCCAAAGGTGCCCCTCTCCTCCCTTATAAAAGGGAACCTCCTCCCCCTCTTCCTCACACCACATTGAGCCTTCAAGCTCTGAAAACCCCTACCAATTTCGCCTCTCCACTTCCCTAGAAACATCCTAGAGGTTCTGGTCTTCTTCAAAGACCTATTTTAGTGCCCTAAAAGGAGGTCTCAAAGAAGCACTTCAAAGAAGAGGTAATGTCTGTTGCCGATTCTTTCATCTTTATTTCTTCTTCAAATTATTCTTATTTAGTTTTTTAATTATGAAGTAATAACATCATTATCACTCATATACTAATATGTTATTATAAGTATGAAACAACCCTATTTCACCATCTATCCATCCTACGGAAAATGAAATCACCGCGCGTGCGTACGTACGGAATATCGTCTCCACACCGTGGTGTAATCTATTTTCCACCACCACCTTACTTGGATGGGTATAATGGTGTAAATAATGACTATATATGACTATTATAAAGTGATATTGATAGTATACATACACTCGAATACAATTCCACGATCATAGGAACGATATCATCACTCGTGCGTACGTACGGAATACCGTCTCCACGATGTGATGCGACTCGTTCTACATGATCTTCATTTCATAATGATTATATAAATGAATTGAATGAATTAATATGATATATATTACACTAATACCATTCTGGAAATGAGTTATCTATAACCTAAGGGGAATAATAAGAATTTATTCGACAAAACACACATAAGAACAAAAAGTAATAAACACCCGAATAACAAGTAGTAATGAAATATCTCTAATAAGAAGCTAAGAATATGACCATATATGATATCATAACAATAAGTATGATTTTGGAATAATTCAATAACATTATTTAAATCATTATACAGGAGGTTCGGACACTTACGAAGCAAATCGGACCTAAGGTAAGGGAAATATCACAATCTCATTTTTATCCGAGATTGTTTATACTTTGGAATTTACTGGGGTGTATTTTATCATCCACATCCATGTTTCCTCAATATGTAATATTATTTCCATCCACCAACAATTTTTTAAAACCTATTTTACCCTTTGGTGAGTTTTTAGTAAAATATATGAAAGGAATCTTTTGTCATTTTTCGTATGAGGTACTTTTTGACTTTCCCGACAAAAGTACGAGAAGAATGTTTTTTTTAACTTATACGGAATGAATGGATTTTTAAAACATTATTTCCAAGAATCTTCCTTTACAAGTTTTCAAGTTTATTTTTAATCAACTAATTTTAGTTTAAAATTTTATGACATATTAATAAAGGAAAATGTTTTTGAAGTCGAAAGGATATTTTCCTCAAGAATGGAGTTCAAGTGTTTTATCAAAATTATTTTCCATCTAAGATAATATAGGGTTCTGTTTATATCCCTATTATTACATTGATATGATTATGTTGTGATGGATATATTTTTATGAATTCCTTTATCTTATATGAATTGTTTTATGATGTCATGATGTTTAAGATTCCCATTTTTATTACATGGGTTATGCTATGATGTATGGTTTATGATTTTGTGGCACACATATGAATGGTATAATTATGAGATGGGTGGGACCTATATCTCCCTCCAATGCATTGGGTAAAGATTTTATATCTCATGAGATAGACATGGCTGGAACGGTAGGTTATACGGGTTCAGTGAAACAGGACTGAAACGAAGAATGAACTCGGTTCAGAAAGGGACTTTGTCCACTAAGATAGTGTTGACAATGAGTCTTGACTAATAAGAAATGATTCTCTATGATTATGTGTGTATGCCACAAAGTTTCATGTTTTATGTTATGATTATTGGGATTACATTTCACTACTATGATTTATCCCATGTTATGATATTATGATCTCTTTTTCAGGTTATGATTTCCAAAATGTTATGTTCTTATGAATATGATGTGATTGATATTTCTTTTGTTTACCCTTACTGAGCATTTGAGCTCACCCTTTTATGTTTTCTTTTCCCCAGGATATAAAGAAAGGTTTTAGGTAAGAAAAAAAAAAGGGAAGATCTTTATGGGAGATGTTGAAGATCTTTCACCATGATTAGAAGATTATGTTCTGAGTTTCCAAAGACACTAAACTATTACAGTCCTTGTGTGTGTGTGTTTGTTATGTACTAAGTATTCTGAAAAAGTAATGTGATATCTATGTACGTCAAGATTTGGGTCTCTACATTCACCCTATTGTTTCTCCATGGGTATCCCTTGTCCTTTTTGTTATGAAGAAAGATGGATCTATGAGGTTGTGCATTGACTACAGGGTGATCAATGATATAACAATAAAGAACAATTATCCCCTACCTTGCATTGATGATTTATTTGACCAACTTCATGGAACTCAAGACTTTGCAAAGTTTGACCTTCGATCTAGATACCATCAGTTATGTGTGAAGAAGGAAGACATTCCGAAGACAGCATTTCAAACCAGGTACGGGAATTACGAGTTTACAGTAATGCCTTTTGGATTGACTAATGCACCCTCTGTATTCATGGATATAATGAATAGAGTTTTCAAGGAATATATCGATAATTTTGTGGTGGTATTTATTGATGATATCTTAGTATAATCCAAAAGCTACGAAGATCATGAAAATAACTTGCGCATTATTCTAATGACTCTTAGAAGACATGAATTATATGGGATGTTTAGAAAGTGTGAATTCTGGCATCAGAAGATTTCTTTTCTTGGCCATATTTTCTCCAAAGATGGAATCTCTATTGATCCTTCTAAGACCAAGGCAATCCAAGAATGGACATCACCGATGAGTATAACTGAGGTTCAAAGTTTTATTGGTTTAGTAGGTTATTATCGACGTTTCGTCTAGAATTTTTCTCGGTTGGATAACCCATTAACAAAGCTCAAACGTAAATGGGTTAAATTTGTTTGGAAAAAAGAGTGTGAATAATGTTTTGAAGAACTGAAGAGAAGACTATTCAATGCTCCTATATTGACTCTACCATCGGGGAATGATGGGTTCATTATTTATAGTGATGCATCGAAGAAAGGACATGGTTGTGTCCTCATGCAGAATGATAGGGTTATTGCCTATGCATCATGACAGCTAAAAATGCATGAGCAAAACTATCCTACTCATGATCTCGAGTTAACTGTTGTAATATTTTCCTTGAATATATGGATAAATTATCTCTATGGTGAAAAATTTTAGATATATACCGATCACAAGAGTTTTAAGTACATTTTCTCACAAAAAAACTCAACATGAGGCAAATGTGATGGCTTTAACTACTCAAGGATTATGATTGTATGATTCACTACCACTCGGGGAAGGAAAATAAGGTTGCAGATGCTTTGAGTAGAAAAGATCATGGAGTTTTGAACATGATGAGAGTGGAATGAGATCCTATTTTCATTGATCTAGTAAATATAGATATGGGAATCACCATAGAAGGTGAAACGTCAAAACGTTTTCAAATGGTTTCCAAACCATCGTTACTATAAAGGATAAAGAGTTCTCAGGCCGATGATGAAAAGTTGAAAAAGAAGATTAAAGCTGTGAATGATGGGAAATTGAGTGAATTTGTGTATGAAGATGGAATTTTGAAATTTTGGATGAGACTTTGTGTTCCCGATATACCTGATTTAAAGAGGGAATTGTTGTATGATTCTCATAGTTCCAATTTCTCTATACACCCTAGGAGCACCTAAATGTACAGAGATTTAAAGGATCATTTTTTGTGGGACAACATGAAGAGGGAGATTGCTGATTTTGTGTCAAGATGTATGGTTTGTCAACAGTTAAATGTTGCGGAGAAATAACCTGGTGGAGTATTGCAACCTCTTCCCATACCAGAGTGGAAATGGGATAATATTTCGATGGACTTTGTCATGGGACAACCAAAGAATCCTAGAAGTAATGACACAATATGGGTCATTGTTGATCATCTCATGAAGTCAGTACATTTTCTTGCTATAAGAGAATATCTACCACTTGAACGGCTAGCAAGGCTATATATTAATGAAGCTGTGAGGCTTCATGGAGTACCCCTATCGATTATTTCTGATCGTGATCCCTGTTTTACATCAAGATTCTGGAAAAGTCTTCAGAATTCCCTAGATACTGAACTTTGTTTGAGCACTGCCTACCACCCTCAAACAGATGGACAATTAGAACGAACTATTCAAACCATAGAAGACATGTTGATATCATGCTCACATGACTTTTAGGGTATGTGGGATCAATATTTACCTTTGGTCGAATTTTACTATAACAATATCTTCCATTCAAGTATTCAGATGGAAACATATGAAGAGTTATACGGAAAGAGATGTCACACACCAACCTTTTGTCATAACTTTGGTGAATGAAAACTTGTAGGCCCAGAACATGTTGAGGAAATAATGTAAAAGGTGAAGGTAATCCAAAAACACATAAAAGAAGCTCAAAGTATGCAGAAGAGCTATACTGATAACTGAAGGAAGGATTTGGAATTTCCGGTAGAAGTTCATGTTTTCTTGAAGGTATCTCCATTGAAGGGAGTTATACGATTCAGTAATAAGGGAAAATTGTGTCCCAGGTACATCAGAACTTTTGAAATTCTAGAGCGAATTGGGGCTGTAGCTTACCGTTTGGCAATGCCTTCAAGTCTCTCTAAAGTTCAAAACTATTGAGAAAATACATTCATGAACCAATGCATATACTCACCTATGAGGAATTAAAACTAGAATCTGATCTATCTTATTGCACAGAGACTGTCAGGATTCTGGATATGAGAGAACAAGTGCTGAGAAACCGGACGACTTGTCTGGTTAAAGTTCTATAGAGGAACCATAAGATGGAATAGGCAATATGGGAACCCGAGGAACATATGATGAAGAATACCCCGAGTCTTTCATGCGGTATTTTTCTAGAAATTTCAGGGAAACAGTTATTTGAATTAGGGGAGAATGTAACAACCCAAGCTTCTATGGTACGCTTCTCTTTCAATAATGCAATAGCTTGCATTGTACGCAAGTTTGAGTTTCTAACACACTGCGACCAATCAAAGTAGCCATTATGAATAGTAATACCCACTTTTTGAAATTATATAAATTTTATATTTCAAAATGGACTTCATTTTTTCATTCAGAATATCGAAATTATCCTAAGTTGAATTTTTTGTAATTTTCTGAGAACTTCCAATTTTCTATAAATAGAAAAAATACTTAGAACAAAATTTTTTAATAAAAATAATTTATAGTGATAAATTATACTATTGCATAGTTTTAAAGTAAAATTAGAATATATTTTTATAATTTAATATAATGGTGTTCATTAGAATTAATTTCACATAGAAATTGGATATAAACAATTGTCAATGTTTTGATATATATTGTTTCTTAAAAACACGCTATTTGTTGTGACAGCAGGAATTAATTATTAAATTAATTAAATCAACTTATATGTATTGAATTTTGTAAAATAGACTTCATTTTTGAATTACGAATATCAAATATAGCTTAGGGTAAAGTTTTGGTATTTTTTTGAAAAACTTCAATTTTTGATGAATAGTGAAACCACTAAGTGGTAGTTAAAAAAATAATTTTTTGTTTAAATGAAAATTTTCCACTTCTGTGAATTGAATTTCAAAAATCCGACATACATGGTTTTCATTAGTAATTAAAATATTTTCCAATGGGATGAAAATAATTTTTGGTGAATAGTAAATTTTACGTTTTATTAATCACGATTAAAGGTAATTAGTGTATTTTAAGGTAAATATAATGTTATAATAATATGAAATTACCTTTACACTTGTCCTACCCATATTGGATGAGTCATGGACGACCAAGAAAATCCATGGGTCAACTTGGGGACCCCATGGAGACACTTGGGTAAGAAAATGACATTAATAACTTTTTATTTGAAGTAAATATAAAATTGTCACAAACATGTGTTGTTTTAATAAAGAAATTATTACATGGGGTTATATAAGTTAAATTTTAGACTATAAATATTCATTGGAAATATAAAATTATTTCCTACATCATGGAAATTTTTTTATAATTTTTAGACATTATATAAACAAATTTATTTATGACACCATGATGATGCAATGATTACCTCATTAATGAACAATTTAAATAAAATGAAAAGATAAGGTAAAATCTAAGACTTACACTTGTCTAAAACCTATTGGATGGGTGGATTTAGAACCCTTGTCACCTTATCCTAGAAATATATCATTTTGGGACCTTTAAAATCCGAATAACATTTCATAATAATGTAACATTTCATGACTTTCCAAGAGTGCCCCTCCTCTCCTCTTATAAAAGGCCCCCACCTCTACCACCACATTCTCAACTTCAAAGCCATTTGGCTCAGCCAACCTCTACCCAAATACTCTCTCAACTTCCCTCTATTACTCCTTGAAGCCCCAATTTGGGCAGAAGTCTTCCCAAGGAAGCCTTTGGCTCAAATCAAAAAGAGTTACCCGATATTAAGGTAATGTCTTCTCTTATGTTCTTTTGTTTTATTTTTCTTATCCAACCCCTTAAAATATTTTTATTTCTTTATTTTGTAACAACACCAGTATCTTAAATATAATATGATGTTTTTATGAGAAGTATTTTATTTACAATTACACAAAACTTCGTCTAATGGTTAAAGAACATACTGTTTCTGTGGGTGGCGAATTACTGCCTCATGAAACGATGATTGTTCAATATTCTTTTAACACCTCTCATAGTGGCCATTAGGATGAAAATATTTTTATATATGATATATATTATTTTTATTTTTTGTTTATGCTTCTGTATTTTTCATTTACGGCATACCTTTTTGATTTCCATTATGGGTAAACACGATAATTTCATTTTAGGAAGTGCGGAGTACCACCCCCTCAAAGTGATTTGAATCGTTAATGCCTTATGTGGGACGTATAAATGAGGGAGTAAATGATATTATATATGATATTATACTGGAATTATAATATACCTATATATCATTATGATATCATTCCATTAAATACAAAATAGAAATGAAAGTAGCATTCATGCGTACGTACGACTTATCGTCTCCATGAATGGTTCATTTCTTTTCTTACCTCTAAAGGTTATGTAATATTATAAATGCATGCATATACTGGATATATATGATATATATGATATCTAGATCATGAATAAAATTATGGATATAATGGATATTTTACCACATGAACAACTTTTAATTATAATAAGTTTATTGTTTACTCAAGTACCAAAGATCTACAAAATGACTGTTATTGGCTTAAATGACTAAATAATGTTCATAACATGGTAATAAGTGATATAAAAGCAATAAAGAACTTGAAAAAGGTTATTAAGCAATTATAGATTAACTCTAGTTTATTATTCAAGAGATTAAAGAATGATCGAGTCACGTCGGACATGAGGTAAGGGACTTCATCTCAATCTCCTTTCATTGAGGAATATTTTGTTTTATACACAAATTTCCTTTATACGGTGTATAAACCACTATGAATTTTACTTTTATTAAAAATGAATCTTTTTTACAGATCATTTTTACTAAATGAAAAAATAAATGTTTTGTCTTACATATGTGGTGACAACGACTTCTCCACCACCGTGACCATTATTTGAGTTTCGGCTTCCTATACAAGGCATAACTTTTTTTTAAATGAAAAATAAATACCATGTTTTAATTTACTTTTATTTTGGTATTGAAAAAGGTTTTGATAATGTTTTTATTATATCAATGTGTCGTATTGATATCTTTTGATTGAATTGTGGAAATTTTATGTTTCTTTTATGCATGTTTTATATGATACGATTATGTTATGGTTTATGATATGTTTAAACCTTTTCATATAAGGAATGTATTGGACATAATAAGTGATGGGTGGAACCCACTATATCTCCTCGATGAATCAGTAGGTCTCATGAGACAAACTAGTGTCTTGGCATGAGGCCTTGACAAAATCTTATTTGTAGTCCTGGCATAAGGCCTTGGATACGTGGTTATGATAGTCTGGCATTATGCATTCCATCATTATGAACGTGGTTATTTATATTTCATGTGATTATTCGACTAGTATAACATCCATGTGAATAAGTAAATGGCATTATTTCATTTTATTTTTTCCATATTATGCTAGAGTTTATGTTTAAAAGGATTTTGTTTTAGTTATACATTTCCTTAAATGTTTATGTTTATTTATGAAATTTTCCGCTATATTATTATCCTTACTGAGCATCTGAGCTCACCCCTTTCAGTGTTTTAATTTTTCTAAGGATGTGAAGAAGTATTTTATGAATGACCATCCGGGATAGTCTAAAGGGGATATGAGTGTGTACTATGGAGACCATGTTATTATAGTTTCTCACTTTATGATGTAATGTAACATTTATGAATGTATCTAGTGTTTCCAAGGCTACTAAACTAATCAGTATTTCGAGAAATGATCTTTTGGGATCATGCCAATGTTACGTAATAATGCACTGACTCTAGGTAAAAGGGGTCGGTACATTACACTGTAGGCACGAGTGGAAAGGAAAATTGACCTCAAAGCTCAACCGATAGACCGCAGATGATTTGTAAAAGTGGAACTGGTTATCGGTGCCGGTGGTGAAGACGATGACCGACATTCGTCGGCCGTCGAAGGGGGCGGCACCGTGGCGGACCCGAAGGGGATGCCGACAATCGGTAGACCGCATTGGCATGGTGGTGAGGTGGTCGCGACTTCGAAGCCGCGTTGAAGGAATAGGGAACACACGCCCTATAGGTCCCGCTGACAGGGGGATATGGCACATGGAGATGCCATTTTTGGATGATTGAATAGACCAGTGGTACGTTTGAATGGTAGATTGTGTGACCCTTCGCATCAGATGAGCTAGAAGGAAGGATGAGCTAGTACGCTACCTAGTGGGTTAGGACCACCGTGGCCCTGCCCAGTAGGGGTGGGCCGAGCTGGTCTACGGCCTAACTAGCCAGGCTTTCCCCGACCCAGACCAACCGAGCCAGCCTAGGATGGTTCAGTTCGGCCCATGCCAGGTCTGACCAGATCCGGACCCCATTCGATACCAGATACACTTAAAAGTTTGCATCTTACGAATCAGATGTCCGTTTTATGAAGCCTCTGCAGAGTTGGAATTTGTGGGATGAGACAGTCTTTTTGAGAAAATCCACTTGGGTTTCATAGAAAATTTGGAGTACATCTGGGATTGATTGTATGAGAATCCAACTGGGCCCTCAGCACAAAAATCCCCATTACTCACAAACTGTGCATCTAATTGACGATTTGTTTATTGCAAAGAAACCCTTACGACATGGTCGTCCTTTTCATTACTCATTTTTTGATCTTAAGATCTGTTGAGGCACAAACAATATCTATAGGCGCACAAGTTGTGTGGAGTCCTATGGCTGGCTGTCATCTAAGTAGCGACCCTTTTGGATCAGCATCATAGCGACCCTGTGGGGATTAATATCTAGTTACCCTATGTGAATCCTCCTCACAAATACCCTGTGTGGATCAGCATCTTAATGACCATGTGTGGGTCATCATCTAGAGACCCTCTGTAGATCTGCACCATAGCTTCCTAGTATAGATCAACATTCTAGTGACCCTATGTGGATCATCAATATGAAACACGATGAGGACAACCTTAGAATGTCTCATCATGGATCAGTGACATAATTCCCTCTGTTGATCGACATTGGAAAAATTCATTAGTTGTTTTTTGGGGGAGACTTCCTAATGGATTAAAATGATATAGCATATTATTTATAATATTTATTCATGAACTCTGAGTTTTATACTTGGATTGTGATGAGTCTTTTTATTTGTTAATTGTGATTGATATCTTGCTTTTGGGTTTTCCTTTTTGGAATTATGAGAGAACTTCGGGTGTCTCAGGGTCCTTACTGTGTATTACTATACTCAAACCTTCACGGGCTTCGCTGGCACCTTGTTGTTTCTTTTGAAGACGACGAGAATCATGGATGAGTTTATAAGAGCTATAGATAGGTAGTATATAGAGATGATTGGTTGACAAGGAGATCTGTGGAGACGTGTTGTACCTACCATTCAGGAAGGAACATTGGTGGATTATCTTAGGAGTTGTTTTCTATTTTCTATTGTAGTTGTATCTTTTCAGTTGGGCTTGTATTTCAACACCCCTTACATTCTGTACACACATTAACTACAAGAGTTATACTTATTGTTTTCATGTTGTTGTGTTATTGGGATGTTCTTTTATAGGTTTAAAGGAAATTCCTTCCTGTTTTAGGGATAAGCCTTTCGGGTGCTAGTCTCCAACCGCTTGCAAATGGATGGTGGGCTTGGGGTAGTCACCACACGGGCCCTTGGGGATGAGTTTTGAAAAGTGGTATCAATGGATTTAGTTATACCAAAGAACAAGGACTCCAATATTTCCAATGGAGCAATAATGATAAGTGTTTTCAGTGTGGTTTTCAGTTCTGGGAGTTCAAGGTTGGTGTGATGGCCAACGTATCCATACACCATGACCTTGAATTTTGATTTATGAATTGGTGAACATAAACACTGATTGTGTGTTTTTTGGAAATGTTTTATTTTGGATATCTTTTGAGTTATCTCACAATGTATAAATTATTGGTTGTGGTGAACCTATATATTTTTAGGATGCCACAGCATAGAAAACCATCTAGGATTTCTAAGAAAGTTCACAATGACAGCACACCAAGGGACAAGGCATCGGTGGAGGCCCTATTTCAGTGTTGTCACCTTCAGGTGGTGTAGCAATAGCAGCACCACTCCGAGGGCAGTAGTTTCCACCAGCCCCAATAGCAGACAATACACAATGACTGAGTGCGCTGCATGATTTTCAGTGGAAGAGGCCTCCAAGGACTCTAGGGCTGATAGATCCCCAGGTAGCTGAGGACTAGTTGGAGGTTATTTCTAGAGTTTTCCTCCTAGTTGGGACATCAACAGATCATATGGAGATCATAGAAGCTAGCCTTTTCAAAGGAATAGCCTGGAGATGGTGGAATATGACACTCCAGACGCATGAGGAGGCGACACACTCCTAGTTGTACTTTGAGACCCTCATCAGGGAGGAGTTCGTACCAGTGACATTAGGCTCAGTGTGTATCCAGGGGATGATGCACATACATCAAGGTACCTATCTATGGAACAGTACTCCGTGAGATTTACTAACCTCTTCCACTAATACTGTGACATACTATAAGAACAATTTTTCAAGGCATGGACCTTTCAGCAGGGTCTCTAGAGGGATATCAAAGAAATGATGATATCGTTGAATATCTCGACGTAGGCTGGAGTGCTCAAGAGAGAATTATTTGTGGAGTGTTTTTTATCCATGTAGGAACCGACAATGAGTTCCACCACTAGACAAAAAGTGTCCAAGTTAGATGTAGTAGGCAATAGGTAGAAGATTCATAGGTCCAAGAAGGTTGAAACCTCCAATGGACGACCCCAGGACGCTGTGTTAGAGGTGCAGAGCTTTAGAGGAAGAGGGTTCAGCTGGGAAAAAAATGTTGCTTCATGTGCGGTAGTAAGGGTCAAATGGATGGAGACTACCCAACCCGTTGAACCGAATTTCAATATATGGTCATGGGAAACTAAGGTAGAGGTGGAGATTTATTCGAAGAGGTATGCAGGGCGACAGACCTGGTAGATGAGTAGGTCGTACAACAGGTGGTGGGAGGTGATTTGAGGTTCCACTGCCTCCACTCCCAGGTGGTCTACCACAACCACGGGGAACATGTTGACATGTTGGATCTCATCTATATACGGTAGAGGCCTACAACCACAGTGCTACAGATATGATTAGAGGTACAATATGGGTCTATTCCACCATAGCAACAATACATATAGACATAGGTTCTAGTCACTCTTTCATTTCCATGACACACGTTCGGAGATCGAAAATTATGATGGAACCATTGGCTTGATCGTTGTGATTAGAGACTACTGCAGGAGATGATTCAATGAAAAATAATTAGTGCAGACAGTGTGACCTCACTCGAAGAGTCTAGAGCATTGGCTGGGATCTCCTAGTAGCAGCGTGGAGAAATTTCAACATAATCTTGGGTATAGACTGGGTATCCACAGTCCGTTCTCAGATCGGCTGTTTTAGGCGCAAAGTGTGGTGTGTCCGCAAGGATGGGATCGGGTTTTCCTTCATTGGTGAGAAGGAAACATTTGAAGTACATGATGGAATTTCTCGAAGGAGGGTGCATCTAATCACTCATCATTTGGCTATCCTTACTGGTGGAGTAGTTAAAAAGAGGAGTCTGATTAATCCTATAGTGGTGGACCAGTATACTGATGCGTTTCATGATGATGTTATGGGACAACCTCCTCACAATGATTTAGATTTCTACATATATTTTTACCCTGAGATGACAACAATATCTACACCATCATATATGATGTCACACACAGAGAAATGTGAGTTGCGGGTAAAACTGGATGACTTGTTGAGGAAGAGATTCATAAGACCTAGTGTTTGAACATGAGAAACCCCAATTTTGTTTTCCAATAAGGAAAATGGGAATCTGAGTCATTTTGCGGACTATTGGCGCCTGAACTAGGTGACTGTGAAGAAAAAGTATCCACTCTCGAGGATTGATTATCTCTTCAACCATCTAAAGTAAGATCTATGGATTTCGAAGATATAAATCAGATCCGGCTATTATCAGATCATAGTACGGGATTAGTATGTACCGAAAATAGCATTTATATGTCAGTATGGTGATTAGGAATTCAGGGTAATTCCCATCAGGATGAAAAACTCTCTGGCAGTGTTAATGGGTATTATGAACCAGATCTTTCATCCTTACTTTTATCTCTTGATGGTAGTCTTTATTGACGACAACATGGGGGGGGCATCACACACTTGTATATGGTTATACCTATACTACAAGTGCATCATCTTTATAGAATTATCTCTATGTTCCTGTTCTGGATACAGGAAGTCCACTTCACGAGGCATTTTATCTCGTAGGAAGGAGTTGTATTAGATCCAGCAAAGATAGAGTCAATGCTTTCTTGGGAACCACCCCAGAGTGTGACTGAGGTATGGAGATTCTTGGGATTGATTAGGTACTGCTGGAGATTTGTGCATGAATTTTATAGAGTTGTGACACCCTTTTCAGCATTAACAATGAAAAGGCAGCCTATTCTGCATAAGGAGAAATGGAAGAAATGTTTTCAGAAGATGAGGCCAAGGATGGAGAGTGCCCCAATCTTGAGGATACCAGAAGAGGGCATTAGGTTTGTAGTCTTTTTTGATGGATTATGAACTAGACTAGGCTGTGTCCTGATGCAGGGGCGAGTAGTGATCTCCTATAGCTCATGGAAGTTGAGACAGCACAAGGAGAACTACGAAACCCATGACCTGGAGTTAAGAGAAGTGATATTTTCCCTAAAGATGTGGCATCACTACTTGATGTCTGAAAAGTTTACTGTTTAATCTGATATCAAGTTTCTCTGGTATATCTATTAAATGTAGCACCTGATCCTAAGAAAGTGGTGATGGATGGAGTTAAACGAGCTCTAAAAATTAGATATAGTCTACACTCTAGGGAAAGGAAATGTAGTAGTCGACACACTCAACATAAGGTATCATCTATAGTTATTGGGTGAGGTGATAGAGAAAATAGACGCTTTGTAGATATCATTTGTGGGAAGAGTTGGAGAGCATACCTCCCATCTATGACTGTCACTCCCCCACTTCTTCAGCGATTTCAGGAGGAATAGTTTGGGGACGGGAACTCTGAGACCCAACATTCTCAGATATCATTAGTACATGCTCTTAATGGATTTTTTGAAGGGGTTATACTTCACCATCTTCATAGGACGCAACATGGTTGAACTGATGCTTCGAGAGGAGGTGTTGAGGGAACGCCACACATACCCTATAGCGGTTCATCCTGGAGTGGAAATAATGTACCCGGAACTCCATTATTAGTACTGGTGGATAGGGATGAAGAAATAAGTGGCAGAGTTTGTATCTTGATGCCTCACATGAAATAATCTAAAATCTGACCATCTGGTACCAACATGCATAGCTCAGACAATCGAGGTGGCATGGTTTAAGTGTGATGGAATTGACATGGACTTAATGATAGGGATACAAAGTACGTATGGGTCCACAATTTGATATGGGTGATCATTGACCGATTTAAGAAGTCATCCCACTTCCTACCCATTTGAGATTTGGTATCATTAGTGTGCCTGCGACGTCTCTATGTACATGAGATCATACGACTTCATGGGGTGCCATCAATAATCATCTCAGATCATAACGCATGATTTTCATCTTTCATGGGGAAGGGATTTCAGGTGGAATTCAAGACACATAAATTCATGAGCACTGCCTTTCAACCTCAGATAGGTGGTTAGATGATTCAGACCATACAAACAATCTAGGACATGATTTGTGCTTGTTTCCCTCATTTTGGCCATAGTTCGGAGGACTCGCTACCCCTAGTGGATTTCGTATACAACAACACATACAACTCCACCATCAGTCAGCTCCATTTAAGGCCTCATATGGGTGACCATGATGATCACACCATTGTTGTACTGAACCAGGGGTGTCAGTACTTATGTTTAATGATTTGGTATATGAAACCACAGAGAATGTGGAGATCATCCAAGAGTGGATGGATTAAACACAGAGCTGAAAAATGACTTATACTGATAGGAAATAGAGACCCTTGGAGTTTGAAGAGGGAGACCATGTCTTCTTGTGGGTATCACCCTGAAAAGGATTACAAAGTTTTGGTCAGGGTGGCACGATATCACCAAGTATCACCAGACCATTATAGATTCTTAGCAGAGTAGGGGAGGTGTCATAATGTCTAGATATTCCCCCATATATTCACAAGGTACATAATGTTTTCCATGTGTTGCAGCTGAGGAGATATTTACCTAATCCATTAAAAGTAATCGACAAGGGCGAGCTGGACATCGAAAATGGGGCGATGTTTGGGGATTTTCCGATAGAGCGAGAGGATAGACAGGAGTGGGTCCTTTGTGGGTGGTCAATTACTCTAGAGTCAGTTCGTCGAATGCATGGGAATCATTAGGAGCGCACATGGGAGTGGAAGGCTTAGATAATGTGCTCCGCACACCGATTTGTTCCCCTAGTTTTTTTAGATTTTTGGGATGAAAAACCCTATGGATTGGAGAATTTAATGAGCCAAATATTCCATTTAATTTTTATTTTAAAATTATTTGGGATTATTACGAGTCTACAAAAATTAACAGTGCTTGATTCCGAGTCCCGATGTGCCCAGAAAATAATTTTAAACATTATTTACGGTACGTTTAGTAAACTTATGGCAGGCTTTATCTAAATTTTGAATTGGTGCTCAAAATTAAAATTCGAGGAGACCGTTGAATGCACATCACCCGGACTCTCTTTAGGGAGCCTCCACTTCTACCGTAGTTGGTTGGGTGAGAAAGATAATTTGGCGGACTATTGAAAGAATAATCAAATTACATGTTATGTTAATTTATTATTCAAACCATCACTTGAGTAATGGTTTCAGGGCCCACAGAGATGGTCATGAATTTTATGAGGGATATTAAATGACCAGTTAAACATTTATGTGTAACTACATATCTTGTAATTATGTTAATTCATTAATATCACCATTTAAAGCACTATTTATTGAAAGGGGGTTTAATCTCTTAACTCACTCTTTTAAATTAAATCATGGGCATGGATTTTGGAAACCTACAGGAGAAATCCAATGAAGATCTGATGGGGAACACTATCAATGAAGAATGGAGGAATCGAACTAGGATCGACGAATGACAACGACTTCCACAGACAAGGACTATTCATCCACCACCATGACATTCCCAATGAATCATGGGGAATGGGATTTATTATTTAATTTTATATTTAATGAATTAAATTGTGACCACTTGTTAAAACGATATCATGCAGGGAACGTTCCAAATGAACAAGGCTTGGAACCTCCGCCGCTTTGTTCTTGTCACACTCATCGAGGGAAGAATTTTTCCAACCCGACAAGAACCTTGAATTAGGGAGCTGAGTAGAAATAGAGGCATTTTGGGAGGCCTTATACATGAGTGGAAGGGAAAACGGACCACCAGAACTCACCTTGTGGCCCGAGAAAGATTTTTTGATGTAGAACCAGCTCCCTGGCGCCAGCAGCAAAGGAAGCAACCGACGTTCACTGGCCGCGGAAAAGGGAATCTACGCTTGGTGCCACGACTGACCTGAAGGGGTGGACATCACTCAACTATCCTCATTGGCGAGGTGGCATGAAGTCACGTGCCATATCATCTTGGATATGACATCGAAGTCGTGGCTGCGAGATTGGTGGCCAACACCCCACGAGTCCCATGGATCGGGGCGGCACCAAGTGGGGTCATCCTATTGTAAGATTGAACGAACAAGAGGTATGTTCGAGAGGCTTACCAAGGGACCCTTCGCACGGGTCATGCTAACCGGTGGGCCCTGCCCGCAGTGGACTAGCTAGGCCGGTGTGAGTAGTGTCGGTCTGCGGCCAAGCCCAACCAGGCTGGCCCAGGCTGGTTCGGGCCGGGTCGGGAGGACCCGACGCAGACTCCTTCCTGCCTAGATACTCTTATAAGGACATATCTTACATACCAGAAATTCAGTTGATGAAATATTTATGGAGTTAGAATAATTGGGATTAGACGGTCCATTTAAGATAGTCTACATGGGTTTTGGAGAAATATGGAGTACAATTGTGTTGGATCATTCCTGAATATAACTAGGCCTTTGGTACTAAAATGTTTACAACTCACAGACAGGGCGTCCTATTGACACACCGTTTATTGCGTAGGAACCCATAAGACATGGCGGTCCATTGGGTTACTCCTTTTGGTATGTTTGTATCCATTGAGGAATGATAGATATCTAGAGTAGAAGGCACTATAGAACTCAATCACACCAGGTGTGTGGAATCCTGTGGATGGCTGTAATCAGAGTAGCGACCCTGTGGGGATTAGCATCATTGAGACCCTGTGTGGATCAGCATCTAGAAACCCTATTTGGATCAATAACATAGAAAACTTGTGTTGATAAATAGAATAGAGAACCTATCTGGATCATCATCAAAAGACCCTATGTTGATCAGCACCATAGTGACCTTTTGTGGATCGCCATTCTAGAGACCCTGTGCTGATCAGCAGTACACGACCAAACGAGCACCATCAATAGATTGGCCTATTGTGGATCATTAACAAATGACCCTATATGGATAGACATTGGAAAAACTCCTTAATGGACTAGTTTTGGAGAATTAAAAATTTAATAAAATGATATAGCATAAGACTAATCATCATTATTCTTGAACTCTGATTTGTATACCTGGTTTGAGCTAAGTCTTTTTCTTTGTTCATTGTGATTGACATCATGAATTTTGGTTTTCCTTTGTGTTATTTTGAGAGATCATTGGGGGTATCGAGGTCCCTACTGGGGTTTTTTATACTCACCCATGCATGGGCTTCGCCCACACCTTGTTCGGTCTTATGGAGACAATGATCAGCTAGGTGGAGTCTATAGGAGCCAGGACCAGGCGGTACATGGAGGTGACTGGTTGATGATCTCTAGGGTTGTTTTCTATTTTTTTGTAGTTGTATCTTTTTATTTGGTCTTGTATTCTAACCCCATTTACTTTCAATACACACTTTTACAACTGCATTTTTAATTTGTGGTTGCGTCTTGTTGCAATCCTGGGTTGTTTGTTTATACATGTTAAAGGAAATGCCTTCCCAATTTTGGAATAAACCATTCTGATGCTAGTAGCCAACCCCTGGCCTATAGAATGAGGGCTTGAGGTAATCACAACACGGGTCCTAGGGAATGAGTCATAACAAAATCCCACGGTTGAAATAATTAAAACAGAAAAATAGTCAAGGGAATTATTCATGAATCATTATATTAATTGTAAATGGGGTATTATATACACATTATAAAATAAAATAGGGGACTAATATCATAATATTCCACAATAAAGAGAAAATGAGATGAATCCCCTTACCTTATAAATTATTTTATCTGAACATTCTTTAAACTCTTGTATAGTGGGCATAAAAAATTAATTTACTTTTTATATTACCATATTTAATTTTTAATGACATATATTTCATTTTTATATCATCATATCACCCATTCATTAATAATCATTCATTATTACTACTATTTCGACCAATAACTTACATGGTTTATATTGCATATTTTAACATTAATATTCCTATTATTGATAATAATCTATAGTAAAATCATCTCCACGATGATATTAATGTTATAAATAACAAATATGATTTATTAGATGCAATTTTATTATCATTATTTTAATTTGATAATGGGGAATGTATCATATCACATCATAGAGATGATATGACATATGTATGGATGATCAATGTTATTTTTAATTTAATGGGTGAATGGAAGTTGAAGTAGGTAATATATTAATATTTTAGAATCCATATCCTCTCATATAAATCACAAATATTAACTAAATTTTTCCTTTTACTAATACCATGTGATGTAGAAGTGAAAAATAAATAACATTACTTCTTGAGGAAGCAGTCTATGTGGACATGAGTGACATTATCATTTATAAAAAGATCAAAATGTAAGAATATATATAAAATATTATAATTCCGTACATATAATAATTTCATAACTATTAAATATATACATTTAATCCATCATTATATATAATCATGAATGGTGTTATTGGAAAAAAATTAATCGGACTATGAGGTGGTAGTCTACTATACCCATGATCAGTAATTTAATTTTTCATATGATCGAGGTAGATATGGATGTAAGTAATAAAAATACCCTAATAACGTATCAGTACATGAAATATATATTTTATTATATAATAAATATTGAATAAAATTTGAGTGATATAGAAGAATAAATAAAATAAAAATTTTGTTTCAGAATGATACATATTCTTCAGACATCACCTTTTGGTTTACACCAAAAATCTTTTTTAGGTTGGATTTTAGATAAAAAGGGATATATAATGTTTTAGGTGATTAAGGAATTAATTTTTTAACTTATTTTCTGATTGAAATGGATTTGGAAATGTGATGAGATGAGGATACTGGTGGCCTTTTATAAGTCGGGGATATGACATACAAGGAATTGTTTAAAATATTCTATTATTAACTTTTTTAAATCATTAAAAAGGCACCTAAAATGGGAAATTATCTACCATTATATGATAATTAGTAAAAATATGGCCATTAAATGGATTTTTAATATTTTTTTATGTCATTTATACCCTTATATTTTTTTTCAACCCCATCAAATCATTATTTACCATAACCATGGTAACTAATTTTTACAAATTTAATCAATTAATAGTCGTAAAAATAAATATTACCATATTATAAAATATAAATTATTATGATTCCAAACATGGAATACATCTCATTCTAATTAAATTCATTTATGTGGTATAATATAATTAAATTTTATACATATATATTTGATTAAAAAATGTGTTTTCATTGAGAAAATTCTCTAAAAAATATAATGTGTTAATGTCAAATTTTAGTATATAATTGTTTTAAATGAAGTAAAATAAGTTAATATTAATATTAATTAACAAATATAACATTAAAAAATGAAATTATAATATATTCTTTTATATTATTTAATGAAGTGGATAGTTTATAAAAATTCTTTATTTTCCACAATTCATTAAAAAAATAAATATTGAGACAAATGCCTAAAATTCCCATTATTATTATTTTTTTGAAGATTTCAAAAATAAAATTCATCTTATAAACTATATTTTATATAATTTTTATTATTTATTTAATTTTTTGAAGTAATCTTGAATAAACAACCTTTTTGAGAAAATAATTTTTTTCAAAAAATATTTCATTTTCATTTAAATTGTTCTTATTTTATTTATATTCAATAAATTATCCATTTAATTTTTTATTAATGTATAAATGATATAAATTTCATATGTTTTTTAGTATTATTCATACCCAAAAAATTGATGTCTATGTTATAAGAATATAATATATTACGGTTATTTAAGACTCAAGAATGCATGTTCTTCAAGCTACAGAAAAGATTTAATTTATAAAAATACTATAAAACATAAATTCTATGGGTGTTACATTCTAATATAATCATGATGTCACATTTATATAATTTATCAAAAAAATTATATATTTTAAAAAATTTAGGTTGTTACATTCTACATATCCTCAATAGATTTCATTCTCACAATTTAAAAATGATCACAGAAATTAGGGGTTCGAAATTTAAAAATATCATTATTGAAAAACACACATCCAAATAGTGTTAATAAAATACTCACATGTTAAAATGGAATTGAAAATATTATATTCATCTAAAATATCAAAAAACATTATTTAAATATAGGATAACATAGGCAAGATGTGCATATATGGACATAGAAGAAAATAATAAATAATTATATTGAATGAAAGAAATCATTGATAATAAGATAGTTAACAATCATTAGAATGTTAAGGACCTCAAAACTAAAAATCAACAATAATTTAAAATACCATTTGAATCATCAAATATAAAGGTGAAAATATAATTTTTTTTCAACATCATTAATTATAATGTATATGAAATCTTTCTAATTCTATGAATATAAAGGAATATCATTACTTAATATGCATATTTAATATGAAAAATTTCTTACTTTGGTTTTCCATCGATCAATTTCCAATTGACTTCATAGTACAATAAACAAATATTCAAAAATGATTTTTATTCCTAAATCACTAAAATTAACTATTATTGTATCTTATTATACATAAATAGTGAATATAAATTCCACATATTTCATAAAAATTATATATTCATTATGTTTATAAATTGATATTAATCTACAAAACTCAATAGTAAAATTAGTAGATTAAATTTAATATTTATCAGCCAAATTTTTTCTCTAAAAAATATTCATACAAACAATAAAATATTATTGGTTAATGGTAGTTGTTAAACCCTTACTGTCCTTTTTTTGTTGGATCAAGCCCCATGGTTATTTCTAGAAGAAAAAAGTTTTAATTTTTCAAAAACAATATTAATAAAATTTATATAATGCTCTAAAATTGTGAAAAACTATAATTACTAAAAACATAGATTCGATAATCCTTTATATTTTCTAATATATTTAATCATATGTAAAATAATTTAAAGGAAATCATACTTAAATAACTCATTCATATACTAAATCAATGTGGAGTATTCTAATAAATGTTTTTCAAAAATATCATTAATGTCACACCCGGACATCTGTAGTAATTTTTTTTATTTTATATTTTATATTTTTTTTATTTTATATTTTTTTTGGGTTTATATTTTCTTCGTTGAGGTGCGGGCCAGACCCGGCTATCGTTTTTGTGTTTTTTTATGATAAATGAGTGTTGTGGTGTGGTAATGTCCGACATGCGCGCAAGGTATTGTCGAAGCTGTGTGGCTTGACCAGACCGTCGTACAGCCTGCTCAGTGCGTGGGTAATTAATAAGTTGATCTGGTTTTACATTAAAGGAAATTTGGTGTCATGCATGGGTGCGCGGTCGTATTCGTGATTGTGTGTCGTGTCCATCCTTAATTAGAGAACTTTTTATTATTAAATTTTTTATTGTTTTGGTGCACGACTATGTCGTGACCATGCACGTGTCTATGCATGGTGTCGAGACTCAGCAGTTAATGCAATTACTTTGCAGCTGGTTTTATTATTTTTGTTTTATTAATAGTATTATTATTTTTTAAGTTAATGTTTCTGATAGGTTATTATTATTATTAATAATATTATTATTATTTCAATTGATATTTTAAATTTGTCATAGATGTTAAATCAATGTTATAATTATAGATTTATTAACTTATTATTGTTATTGTTATTGTTATTATTGGGATTATTATTATTATTATTTCAGTTGATACTTTATTTGGGTTGTTAATATTAAATTATTTTTATAATTATAAATTATTAACTTATTTTTATTATTATTGTTATTAGTTTTATTAGGCTTAGATTTTTATTTAGGTTTTATTTTGTTTTGTTTTAGTCTCTTTTATTTCTTTTTTATTCTTTCTCTCCACCCTCACCCTCTATTTCCATCACGCAAGACCACCCCCACCCCCTTTTTTGTTTTGTGGATTTCACCATCCCCGGCTAACCCTAGCCTCCACCCTTTCTCATCCTCCTCACCAAGCTTCCACGCCACTCCTGTGTCGCCAAACCTCCATCTCGCCTCGCGCCGCAGTTCCACCTTGCACCGGACCCCACCCTCATTGCAGCATCACGTCACCTTCAACATCTGCAATGACACCAATTTTCTGGAAAAATCGAGCTGTGTCGCATCACCTGGCCACACCACTGAATTGCCATAACACTTTCTTTTCCTTCCGGCCAGAGACCCGCGCCCAGCCTCCTTGTTGAACCGCCTTCGAGCCGCACCCTTTTCTACTCGGGTTCGACGCCACCCAATAAGCCTCCCCATATGCGCACACAACCTTCTTCTATCCACATCACACTACATAGCCATGCCCCACCCATGTTTTCCTACGCGCCACACCTACAGAGAACCCCTCTTTTCTTCTCAGTTCTCCTTTCACTGATAATGTTTCTTCCAATTTCATCAGGGTTTCTCTTTTTGTTTGCAGTTGGTTTGTTATTTATTCAAAAGGGTTTGATATGTTGTTTTGAGGGTCAATTTGGGTCTTTGGTGGTGATATTGTTGTGCGACAGGAGTTTCGCATTAAATTTGTGTAGTTGGCCTACACCGAGGTAGGTGGTTCTATTCTTAATTATCATCTGATTAAACTAATTTCCAAGTTTAATTAATTTATTATGTTATTTAATTGATTTGTGTTGTGAGAAATTTTTCTTCTTTGATGATTTATTTCATATTAATTATTTGGTAGAATTATTATATTATGTGTGTGTGTTTTATGCTAAAAACTCACATCGAGTTGTTGGTGATTTTTAAATTTTGCGGCTTGATTATTAATTTGTGTTATTAGAGTGAACTATATTTTTGACATAGTGCCACGTGCATATTATCCTAAAATATGTTTTTGTGTGGGTTAATGGGTGATGCCAAGTTACTTATTTAAATTTGTATCATGAGCTTTTGTTTTTGGCTTATTAGGTTGTGTAGTTTGTGTAAAGGTGTCTTACCTGTGGTGTAAGGATTTTCATCATAATGTTAGGTGGTGCAGTTCATACATTAAATTTCATTTGAGTGCGTGCGGTGTTCGAATGTGTTTTGGATTTGTAAATAGTCACTTATGTGTGTGTAAAACCATGTGGCCCCCTTTTTCCTAATGTTTAATAAACTTTTAAAATGGTTTATTAAATTTTTTCAATGGTTTGAGATGTGTTTGGAAAATTTTTTTGTGGGCGTATTATTTCAAATGGTTCTTGTGTGTGAAAATGGTTGTTTTGGCATGTGTGGTGTCATGTTTGGTTTGAGTGTATGGTTATGACACGTGACATGAACTCTGAAATACAGGAGCACAAACGAGAAGAATGGGTACTAGGTGGGCGGACTAGGACTAGTGTGCTAGTGATTTGGAAGTGGCATCAGCCCGATTTCACTTAGCTGGATTGACGACTACAACATTAACTAAACTTTTGGATGATGTTGGAGACCACTAGGTCATGGATGTGTTGCCCTATTAGTGTCTCATGAACGAGAATGTATATGGTTGTGCTTCTATACCATTTTTCACCGAGACGTGATGTTCTAGGGTCCCACTTCTCTCTAGTATCTCTAGGGAATCTCCCATGTATTGTGATCCTCTTTTACTTTTCACTCACCATCGGTACATGGCATGACATTGGGGTTACCGAGAAAGTGTGTGTGTGTGTGTGTTTGTTAATTTAAGTTGTTTTCCATTTAGAGTAGTTTTCCTTTAAAAACTGTTTTCAGTAAAATTCATTAAGCACATATTTATTTTTAGTCCATTAAACTGCATATGTAATTTGTCATTTAATAATTATGCGTGGAACCTTTTCTCGGTGGCATCCTAATGGGCTTTTAGCTCACACCCTACATGCACCATTAGGTGTATGTAGATTCTTTTTATTCTCATTCCAGGTTGAGGCATCGTGCACAACATTGGTGGGTCACTTTTCTATGGTGTCCTCGTGTGGGTTTGTTGAATGTAGCTTGAGTTTTTTTTCTCCTCATGTTGCATGGAGGTTTGAGTTAGTATTTTTTTTAGTTTTCCAATTATTGATGTTCCTTTTTTGAATTTTGGTTCGAGTTGTATAATTAATTTCTGACTGTAGATTAAGGTCATGTTTGGTTATCTAATTATAGTTTTTAATTATTCATCTTGTTGTTTGTTGTATGTCTATCTACTCAGGTAAATCATTCCCAAGTTTCATTTTGATACCTGGGAACTTATGTCAGCCCATGGGGATCGGGAATGCCCTTCGGGCCATGCCGTGAACCTGGTCAGGTTCCAGGTCGGATGGTGACTCGGCCTGGTTCATGACAAAATGGTATCAGATGGGGTTCTCTTCTTTATATTTTGGGTGTCAGGTAGATCGGAGATATGACTATTGGTACTAGAGGGGTAGGTACGAGAAGAGCATCATGAACTCTTACTCATTCTGATCCTCAAGTAACCAGGGGTAGTCTGAGATTTATGTTTTGTCTTTGGCCTTTGTGTATGGGGGATGAAAATAGGAGTAAACCGGTACTGCATGCGGTCTCACATGGAGTAGCGACCCATGTGATGCCCAAGAGTACGGTTCGACACTCTTAATGGTTGGTGCTTGTCTAGGGAATGGTATGGTAAACCATGTAGCCGGGATAGACATGACCACTGGTCCTTCACCTAGGTGCTTTAATGTTTGTGATATCTTGCTTCAATATTTGGAATGGAACTAGATTGATTTCCTTTAAAAAGGGAAGCTGACTTTGGTGTTGGTCTTCTTTTATGTTGGTGTGCAGTTGAAATGATATTTGGGGTGCATTTCTCTTGGACCTTGTTTTTGGAATTTGGTATAGATTTGTCAAAGTTGAATTTCTAAAGGGATGTCTTGGGTTATATGAAATTGAAATGGGTTGTTTTAGAAATGGAAATCATTCTTGAAATTTTCCTTGAATTTTTGAAGTGGTTTCGAAAAAAAAGGTATTTTTAGATATTGAGAATGTTTTGTTTTGAAGGCGGAGTAGCCTTGTTTCATTCCAATGGTATTCCTATAGGTGCTCACATGTGCATGTGGACTTGATTAATGGATAGTTGGTGTATCGTGTGGAAGGGTTCCTGAGTGGCACAAAAATGCATACTTGTGAGGCACCATAGAATATTAGTGGTGGTTGATTGATTCCTAAGGTTGCATCTTATTTCCTAGAAAGTGGGACTTTTTCTTAAAGGGGTTTTGTGATTAAATGGTTTTGGAAATGGGAAAAGAGACATTTGTTTTAGAGTAAAGATAAATTTTCAAAATAGATTTTGGGATTGTAGTGCAGTGCTTGGTTTTTCAAGAAAGTGTTTCTTTTTAAGAATGAAATGATGTTTTAAATTGGAATTACTGGAATTGTGTCTGAGGTGTGGATGTTTGTTTTGTGATGTATTTGGTTTTATGGATGGTTAGTTTTTTTATCTTGTTCTGGATATGCACCCTTGTAATGTCCCATGGGATTCCAGTAAGTCTCTCAGTTCTTGGCTCAGCCCAGAATCCCAGTGGAGTTGTAGAGATGGGTTCTGCTTGGTGGTGTCGATTGTTCGTAGACATCCAGGTCAGTTGGATATCATTGAATGGTTTTGGTAAGTTGAAAGTGTCTCCAGTTTTTAAGGAACTCTGAATGTTTTTTGGGTGTAAGTCGTCTTGAGTGTGTTTGGAACAGCGGGACTAGATCATTAAACGAGGATCGTGTCATTTTGCAATGAATGAGGATTTCTTGAGCGATCCTTAAGACTACCTTCATCTTGAGGTTGCACCTAATGAATCAAAGGAGAGGGAAAGTGGTTGATCTTGTAGGTGCTTGACCAGTTAAAAAATGGTGAAGGGGTGCGTTTACATTTCTGATGATATTGTTTCATGTTCTCTAGAGGTTGTGTGGAACAATCAGCTTAAAGCTCGTAATAGATGTTGGTCCCATCCATATTGTTGTAAGTGCATGTTCCTCATCTAATGATGAGTGTGAACTAAAGGGACATGTTCTTGGAGTGCCCCTCTCGTCAGTTTGTGTCGCGCATTTGATAGACCTCTCAATCTCCTACCTCTAGTGTGGTCAGTCAGACACCCTATGTCATTCGCTGAAATTATTAGTTGGTATGTTGACGGAGTCTCCGCTTGGGGGATGAGGAGTAGTATGCAGGTTTCTTTTTCAGCAGAGGATGTTCCAGTCAGAGGTGGTTAGATTGTGACTGTGAGGTGGTAGATGCTTCAGACATCAGGGCCCCAGCCATAGGTCCCGGGTTGAAGCTTTCGCGCAGTCAAAAACTCGTCGAATGTGGTTTGAGTTTGGTCCAACTTATGTCGGCAGTGTCGGGATGGGGACAACATAAATTTCCCTACTGCAGTATCGTCTGTGGAGGATTCTTTTTTGTTGAGAGGGGAGTGAAGCTCTGTCTCCTTTCAATGATATTAATTTAAGGGAGTTCTTCTTGGGCCTTAATGTGGTTCAGAGAATCTGTATTCTTGCAAAGCGAGTAGGTGTGCTCTGTGAACCTTTTTGTGGTCGGTTATGGATCAGAATTGTACTCATCTTGGACATGATCATGTCTTGTGGAATTGAAGCGCACCTGTCTGGTTCACCTCTTGGTTAAGGTTTTATACTATCCAAGCCATATCATGGAGAAATGTTTTGTCCATTGTAGGAATCTTTGGCGCAAGCCGTCCTATGTTGGTGGGTTTGTGATGAAGGGTTTAGTCTGTATTTCTCAAAGTAAACTTGAAATTCTTGTGCGGGTGTCATGGTGTTAGGAAAATTCTAAAATGGTGGGGAGACCCACTACGGGTCTTGCCGACGTCTCCTCTTATGTGGGATGGTCAAACTGATGGAGTTTGGAGGGTCAAGTCAGTGTTAGAGGTTGTATGGGTTGTGAGTCCTCTTGGTTTTTAGAACCAATATTTGACAAGAACCCTAATATCGTGGGGAGACCACCATAGGACGAACTTGTGGGAAAAAAAACTTTGTTTTCATAGTGTGCTTGGCGGGGCAACCCCTTAATTCCACTCCGCCCATCCTTGACCATGCTAATTGGTTAGCATAGGTAGTGGGTCTCATGATGCAGTGTTCTTGGAGATCTAGAACGGGCTCGGTGATCCCTGAGTTAGGGGTCGGGGTTTTACATGTTGTAGTTCTCTTTGAGGTGAATTCCTTACTGTTGGTTATTTTACTTGGTGATCCTGATTTGGAGATCATTGATGTTTTAGGTCATGGGAATTTTGATTGCTCGGTCTTCAGGCGACTGAGGTCTGTTTAAAGTGTCTTCACGGACATTCTTGGAATCATGGGTTGACCAAGTCCTTAGGGACTTTCTGGGGGCAGAAAGCGTCATGGTGGGGAGAATTGTCACACCCGGACATCCATAGTATTTATTTTATTTTATTTTAAAATTTTTATTTGGGTTAATATTTTCTTCATTGAGGTGCGGGCTGGACCTGGCTATCATTTTTATGTTTTTTATAAACGAGTGTTGTGGTGTGGTAATGTTCGACATGTGCGCATGGCATGGTGGAAGCTATGTGGCTTCACAAGACCACCATACAGCATGCTCGGTGCGTGAGTAATTAATAAGTTGAGTTGGTTTTACATTAAAGTAAATTTGGTGTCATGCATGGGTGTACAGTTGTATGTGCGATCATGTGTAGTGTCCAACCTTAATTAGAGATCTTTTTATTATTAAACATTTAATTGTTTGGGCACGCGACTATGTCGCGACCATTCACGCGTCTATGCCCTGTGTCCAGAATCTGCAGTTAATGCAATTACATTGCAGCTGGTTTTATTATTTTGGTTTTATTACTAGTATTATTATTATTTAAGTTAATGTTTCAATTAGGTTATTATTATTATTATTATTATTATTATTATTATTATTATTATTTCAATTGATATTTTAAATTGGTCATGGATGTTAAATCAACGTTATAATTATATGCTTATTAAATTATTATTGTTATTATTATTATTATTGAGATTATTATTATTATTATTTCAGTTGATATTTTAATTTGGTTGTTAATATTAAATTATTGTTATAATTATAAATTATTAAATTGTTATTTTTATTATTGTTATTAGTTTTATTTGGTTTAGATTTTTATTTAGGTTTTATTTTGTTTTGTTTTAGTTTCTTTTATTTTCTTTTTTCTTCTTTCTCTCCTCCCTCACCCTTTCTTTCCATCACGCAAGACCCCCCCCCCCCCTGTTTTGCGCATTGCACCATCCCCGCCTAACCCTAGCCACCACCCTTCCTTATCCTCCTCGCCGAGCCTCCACGCCGCTTCTATGTCGCCAAACCTACAACTCACCTCACACCGTAGTTCCGCCTTGCACCAGACCCCACCCTCCTTACAGCATAACGTCACCTTCACCATCTTCAACGACACCCCTTTCCCGGAAAAATCGAGCTTGGTCACATCACCGGGCCACACAGCTGAATAGCCGCAATACTTTTTTTTCCTTTCGGCGAGCGACCCATGCCCAGCCTCCCTGCCGAACTACCTTTGAGCCACACACTTTTCTGCTCCGGTCCGGTGCCACCCCATAGGCCTCCCCTTCTGTGTGCATGAACTCCTCTTATCCACCACACACTGCATAGCTGCGCCCCTCCCATGTTTTCCTGCGCTCCACACCTACAGAGACCCCCTCTTTCCTTCCCAGTTCTCCTTGTAGTGGTAATGTTTCTTCCGATCTCCATCAAGGTTTCTCTTTTTAGTTGCAGTTGGTTTGATATTGATGCAAAGGGTCTGATATCTTGTTTTTAGTGTCAATTTGTGTAGTTGGCGATGCGATTGTTGTGTGACAGGAGTTTCGCAACAAATTTGTGTAGTTGGTCTACACCGAGGTAGGTGGTTCCACTCTTAATTATGATCTGATTAAATTAATTTTCATGTTTAATTCATTTAGTATGTTATTTAATTAATTTTCGTTGTGCGAAATTATTCTTAATTGATGTTTGATTTCATCTTAATTCTTTGGTAGCATGTTTATATTATGTGTGGGTGTTTTTTACTGAAAATTCTCATCGAGTTGCTAGTGATTTTTAAATTCTGCGCTAGCTTATTAAGACGTGCAATTAGAGTGAACTATATTTTTGACATAGTGTTGTCTGCATCTTATTATAAAAGAAGGTTTTTTGTGGGTTAATGAGTGATGTCAATTTAGTTCTTTAAAATTGTATCATGAGCTATTGTTTTTGGCTTATTAGGTTTTGTAGTTTGTGTAAAGGTGTCTTATCTGTGGTGTAAGGATTTTCATCAGACTGTTGGGTGGTGCTGGTCATACTTTAAATTGCATTTGAGTGTGTGCGGTGTTGGAATGTGTTTTGGATTTGTAAATAGTCACTTTTGTGTGTGTAAAACCATGTGGCCCACTTTTTCCTAATGTTTTATAAACTTTTTAAATGGATTATTAAATTATTTCAATGGTGTGAGATGAGTTTGGAAAACATTTTTGTGGGTGTGTTATTTCAAATGGTTATAGTGTGTGAAAATGGTTATTTTGGCTTGGCTGGTGTTTTGTTTGGTTTGAATGTATGGTTATGACACGTGACATGAACTCTGAAATACATGAGCCAAACGGGAAGCCTAGGTACTAGGTGGGAAGACTAGGACTACTGTGCTAGTGATTCAGAAGTGGCATCGGCCCAGTTTCACATAGCTGGAATGACGACTAAAACACTAACTAAACTTTCGGATGATGTTAGAGACCACTAGGTTATTGATGTGTTGCCCTACTAGTGGATCATGCACGAGAACATATATTGTTGTGCTTCTGTACCATTTTTCACCGAGACACGATATTCAAGGGTCCCACTTCTCACTAGTATCTCTATGTCCTCTCCCATGTATTGTGCTCCTCTTTTGATTTTCACTCACTGTCGGCACATGGTGTGAAATTGGAGTTACCAAGAAAGTGTGTGTGTGTGTGTGTTAATTTATGTTTTTTTCCATTTAGAGTAGTTTTCCCTTGAAAACTGTTTTCATTAAAATTCTTTAAGCACTTATTTATTTTTATTCCATTAAACTGCATAAGTAATTTGTCATTTAATAATTATGTGTGGAACCTTTTCTCAGTGGCATCCTACTGGGATTTTATCTCACACCCTACATGCACCCTTGGGTGTATGTAGATTCTATTTCTTCTGCATTCCATGTTGAGGAATTATGCACATCATTGGTTTCTCACTTGTCACGGGCGTCCTCGTGTTGGTGTGGTGAATGTTGCTTGAGGTTGTTTCACCTCATGGTGCTTGGAGGGTTGAGTTAGTATTTTTTTTAGTTTTCCCTTTATTGCTGTTCCTTTTTGGAATTTTGGTTCGAGTTGTAACCTTAATTTTTGACTGTAGATTAAGGTCATGTTTGGTTATTTGTTCTTAGTTTTAAATTATTCATCTTGTTGTTTTTTTATGTCTATCTACTTGGGTAAATTGTTCTTCTATTTAATTTTGATACTCGGGCACTTGTGCCAGCCTGTGGAGATTGGGAACGCCCTTCGGTCCTTTCCACGAACCGGGTCGTGTAAAGACCCGTAAATTTCAAGGAAATTTTTTCCTTAAATTTCTTTGGGATTTTACAAGAACGCAGTTTCTGACGACATTTGATTCTGAGGCCCGATGTGCCCGGAATTTCTATCTGAAGTTTATCTCGGGTACGTTCAATGAACGAACGAGCGGGTTTTTTTAACTTTTTAACTGGTGCTCGGAATCGAATTCCGAGGGCACCGATGGAATCACAACGTCGGTATTTGCTTAGAAGCACCTTTTCCGAAGTTGCGTTTTCACGAGAGAGTTTGATAAAAATTGTGGAAGTTAAAATAAAAATTTAACTACAATTTTTATTTTCCTTTAAGTGATTTATCCATTGAGTGGAAGTTGGGGTAACCACCCAACTTCCCATGGGAGGTTATGAAAGTGGTGGGGCCCACATTAACCCCACCCCTTCATATTCCCTAACTCCTCCAACTCACCATTAATTTTGAAAACATAAGTTAATTAATTAGGTGAGTTAAATTTCAATTTTTAAAATTCAAATTCTTAAGTTGTGTTAATAAAATAAGTAAGGGACTTATTTTATTTTGGGGTTGAATGCTTGTTGGGTGAGTCTTGGGAGAAAAGTTGAGAAGCTTGAAGAACTTCTTCCTCTTCGACGAAGAACGCGAAGAACGCGAAGAACGCCGGATTCCTCGGAGGTCGACGTCTCCTTCCGCGACGCGACGTCTCCTTCTGCGACGTCTCCTTCCGTGACAGTTATCCCCGCGACGAATCCTTGCTCAACTTGTTCGACGAGGTAGGGGTTTATTCTTTCTTGTGATTACCTTCGTCATTTTTCTCCTTTCAATTGCACTGCCTATTATCGCATTAATGGGAGGAGGTCAGACCGCATGAACACGGACAAAACCCCTCCCCTCTTTTTGGTTGTTGATATTGATGCGGCGAGAAGGGCGACGCGGTGCCAAAGCACCATGAAGGTTTTGTAAAAGGAAGAGCGGAGAAGCGCGGCGTCGTCGCACTGCGCCGTTGGAAACAATAAATCTGCGGCGTCGTCACGCCGCGCCGTAGAAGATGAATAAAAGAGGCGGCGTCATCGTGCCGCGCCGGAGGACCTCAGAGGCACCACGGCCGGAGCGGGGCCGCGGCGGAAGGGCGCAACACCATCGCGCCGTGCCGGACGAACCAAGGTCGCGGCCGGTTCTGGGCAGCGGCGGAGCTGAGAGACCGGCGGCCGGTTCCGGGCCGCCGGCATCGGAGCAAGGGGACCGGCCTTGCCCGTCCCGTGGCGCCAACAGCCGGCCGGCCAGGGCGGGCCGGCTGGACATGGGAGAAGCCGGGGGTTACAAACCCTCGGCGGCCAGCTCAAGCGGCCCCCATTATGGGGGTCGTGGTTACAAAAGACAGGGGGCATGCACCCCCCCTCAAACGGCTCGGCCATTTGGCCGAGCTCCTGGCCAGCGCGCCCAGCGCGCCGCGCCTAGGCCGGGTCGGCTACCTGGCTGGTCCGCCAGGCTGGGCCGCGCCCAGGCAGGGCGGCCGGGCCGGACCCGGACCCAGTTCGGGTCGACCCGGTTCGGGCCGACCTTGGAGGTATCGAGCCGGGTCGGACCGGGCCCGAACCCCTTTTACCGAACCATTTTCGGTCTGTCGCCCATAACTTGAGCTAAGGGCCTCCGATTGATACACCGTAAGTTGCGATGCGATCCTTGGATCGAGATGGCCGTTTCGGTATATCACACTCAAGGTTTCGGAATACTAGGGTTTAGCCGGGTTTGTTCGTGCACGAAACCAACCGGGCCCTCTGAGCGGAAACGCTCATAACTTGAGCTCTGGACGTCCGATTGACGGGCCGTCGACTTTGTTGGATTCCTATTAGTGAGACAGATCTTTTGGCCTACTCCTCCTGAGGTTTGGATGCAGGTGGAGTACGTTCGGGTTGATTTTGACTTAAAAACCAACCGGGCCCCTCGGATGAAAAAGCCAATAACTTCCAGACCGGGCGTCTGATTGACGCGCCGTCTGTGACGCTGAGATCCTGTTGACGATACGGAACTTTTGGATACATAAAATCCAGACTTTGTGTCAGTTGATGTATCAGTCTTTCGGCTCGTGGAGCGGACCCTCCCGAACGAGCTTGCTGTGTGCGGGAATCCTAGAGCTGGCTGCGACTGCGACGACGATGATGACTGTACAGAGATCCTCAGTGGATTCGACGACGACGATTACAGCACTCAGTGATCCTACGTGGATCAGTGCTACCAATCCTGTGTGGGTCCAATCCTGTGTGGGTCAGCGCTCAGCGGTTCTGTGTGAGCCAGCGCCTATAGATCCTGTGTGGGTCTGATCCTGTGTGGGGAATTGCAGGGGTTAGTTACCTATCGATCCTTTGTGGGTCAGACCCTTCCTAGGTCATTGCGGGGGTTAGTACATATCGATCCTTTGTGGGTCCGACGACTTAGATGAATCAGTGACTATATCTGATCATCTTTATCGTCATACGAAGAAGTAAACCTGTGTGAGCTGAATCCTGTTTTGCTTTCCTTTGTGGATTGTGTCGTGCTATCCTGTGAGGATTACATTTTTCTTTCCTGTGTGGAATGGGTTGTACTTGGGCTCGGAGGTTGGAGAGAACTGGAATTGATGACTTAGGTATATGTATGGGCATATACCTAAGCAGTGTCGGATGTTACTTCGTGATTGCATCTCTCCTTTGTGGATTATCCTTGTGGATTCTGGGAGACCTTCAGGGGTTTCGGGGTCCCTACTGAGTATCTTATACTCAACCCTGTACGGGCTATGCCCGCACTACGTTGTGTTGGTTGCAGACGACGGATAGCGCTGATCGTGGTTGAGGCTTGCGAAGCAGGACGGTACCTGGAGGTGGACCGTTGGGCGGGACGTACTCGGAGCGGACAGCTGGACCCGAGGAGCTGTGGAGGCTATCTGTACCCACCCTTCAGGTGGGATTTCCAGTGGACGACTCAAGGCTACGACTTTACTTTTCAGTTGTTGTTTTCCCTTTCCAGTTGTACTTTACTTTCAGTTTGGGTTTGTATTCTAGCCCACTTACTTTTCCACACTTACTGTTGTACCTAGTTTTTACTTAGTGTTTACTTCTACTGCTTTCTTGCTATGTGGTGTTTGTTTATTTTACAAAGGCAATGCCTTCCCTTTTTATCAGGATTTACGCCTTGGTGCTAGTCGCCAGCCCCTGGTCTATGGAAGGCGGTCTTGGGGTAGTCACGGCATGGGCCCCGAGGACGGGTCATGACAAATTGGTATCAGAGGAGTTCGGTTCTACCATAGAACTCGGGACTCTGATCTTTTTCCATGTGGAACAACAATGTTAAGCATATTGGGTGTGGTTATCAGTCCAGACAGTCCAATGTTGGTGCGGCGGCCGACGTATCCGTACACCAGGACCCTGACTTCTGATTTCCGAATTAATGCATGAAAACATTGATTGCATGTGTGTTTCAAGTTTTCTTTGAGATTACTTATGTCAGCTCACCAGGTATACTGTTTGACCGTGGAAAACCCTTTTCTTTTCAGGATGTCCCCACAATGGCAGCCAGCTAGGGTTCCAAGAGTTGTGCGTGATGACAGCCCACCGAGCGATGAGGCCTCGGTACAAGGCCCTTTGACAGCAGAGGCACCGGCGGTACCTCTACCTGCCGAGCCACCGATGCTACCAGCCCCAGCCGCTGACGATGCACGTCACCTTAGTGAACTACACGAGTTTCAGTGCCAGCGACCGCCCAGGTTCCGCGGGAAGATGGACCCCCAGGCAGCCAAGGACTGGCTGGAGGCAGTTGTACGGGTTTTCAGATTAGTGAGGACACCAGCAGACCTCATGGTGATCCTCGCAGCGAGACTACTGCACGCGGCAGCAGGCAGATGGTGGAGCTTGATGATCCAGGTGCACGATGAGGCATCTCTTATTTGGTCAGACATTGAGAGCCTCTTCCGCTCGGAGTTTGTCCCAGCCACCCTCCGTGCAGTGCGCATCCAGGAGCTTCTTCAGCTGCGGCAGGGCTGTTTGACGGTCGCCCAGTACTCGGCGAGATTTACCGATCTCTCGCGCTACTCGACAGACATGGTACGAGACCCATTCTTCCGGGCCCAGATCTTTGAGCAGGGATTAAGGCAGGAGATCAGGGCATCGCTGATCTCCCTCAGCATTCCGACACAGACAGGGGTACTGGAGCGAGCCCTTTTGATCGAGAGCTTTCTTGCCGAGTCTACACCAGCGGCGAGACCCACCGCAGGGCGGCATGTAGCAGAGTCTTCTATAGCAGGCAGTCGATAGATGACTCATGGGTCCAGGTAGACCAGACCCTCAGGCAGACGACCTTAGGACACTGGCTTAGCAGTGCGGGGAACTCAGCACGGAGCCAGTCTTTCGAGAGGCAGACAGTGCTACGCATGCAGCGGGCAAGGCCACATGGCTCGTGACTGCCTGACCCGCCATGCCGAGGAGCAGCAGACGGTTGAGGGGCCACCCAGGCAGAGGCAGAGGGTCGACCGTGGCGGTCCTCATGGAGCAGGCGGACGAGGTAGAGGAGCTGGCCGAGCAGCAGGTGGTGGGCGACGCTTTGAGGCTCTACCACCAACACCACCACTAGGAGGTCCGCCCCGACCACAGGGAGCTGGCGGGCAAAGACAGGCAAAGCTCCAGGCAGCGGAGGCCTACAACCACGACGTTCCCAAGATGATTCGAGATACTATCTTTGTCTATTCCACCCTTGATGCAGTTCTTATAGACACAAGATCGAGTCATTCTTTCATAGTCGCTTCCCTTGTTCGGAGCTCGGAGATTCCGACAGAGCCGTTGGCTCGATCCTTATGGCTAGAGACTCCTACAGGAGCAGAATCGACGATTATGCACTGGTGCCGGCAGTGTGAGCATACTCTAGGAGGCGAGAGCTTCGGCTGGGATCTTCTTGTAGCAGCGTCGAGGCCTTACGACGTCATCTTGGTCATGGATTGGTTATCTATAGTCCATGCTCAGACCGACTGTATTAGGCACAAGGTGTGATGTGTACGCACCAACGGGAGCAGGTTCACCTTCACCGGCGAGAAGGGAGCCTTCGCAGCACAGGATGGACTCTCGCATAGGAGAGGACAGCCCATCACTCATCAGTTGGCTAGCCTTATCCTAGGAACAGTTGACATGCGGAGTCCTGTTTTTCCTGCAGTGGTGGATCAGTATGCGAACGTTTTTCCTGACGACGTTCCAGGACTACCTCCATGTAGAGAGGTAGACTTTTATATTGACCTGTACCCTGGGACAACCCCAATATCCACTCCAGCATATCGGATGACCCCCGCTACGCTTTGAGAGTTACGAGTACAGTTGGAGTACTTGCAGGGCAAGGGATTCATCCGACCCAGTGTTTCACCCTGGGCTTCCCCGATTTTGTTCGCCAAGAAGGCGGACGGGAGCTTGCGACTTTGTGTCAACTATCATCGCCTGAACCAAGTTACAATGAGAAACAAGTATCCTCTACTGAGGATTGATGACCTCTTCGATCATCTCAATGGAGAACGGTGGTTCTCGAAGATAGACCTCAGGTCAGGCTATCATCGGCTCAGAGTTCGGGACGAGGACGTGCAGAAGACGACCTTCAGATGTTCGTATGTCCACTATGAGTTCTTGGTTATGCCATTCGGCATAACCAATGCTCCAGCAGTGTTCATGGCCCTCATGAACAGGATATTTCAGCCATACCTCAATCCATTTGTCGTGGTCTTCATCGACGACATTTTTATTTACTCGACGACTGAGGAGGAGCACGCCTACCACTTACGGGTTGTACTAGACACACTCCGAGAGCACCAGCTTTATGGTAAGATCTCTAAGTGTCAGTTCTGGATACGTTAGGTCCACTTCTTGGGGCACGTCATCTCTGAGGTAGGAGTTGCAGTGGATCCTGCGATGATCGAGGCAGTGCTAGCTTGGGAGCCACCTAGGAGCGCGATGGAGGTGCGGAGTTTCTTGGGACTAGCTGGATACTATCGGAGATTTGTTACAGACTTCTCCAGAGTCGCGGTACCACTATCATCTCTTATGAAGAAGGGGAAACCCTTTGTGTGGTCAGATAGATGTCAGTAGATCTTCCATGAGCTGAGACAGAGATTGACCAGCGCACCTATCTTGAGGTTGCCGGAGGAGGGATTAGGGTGCGTAGTTTACTGCGATGCATCAGGGACCGAACTCAGATGTGTCCTGATGCAGGAGCGGGCAGTAATCGCCTATGGGTCATGTTAGTTGAGGCCGCATGATCCGAACTACGCTACCCATGACCTGGAGTTAGCAGCAGTGGTCTTCGCTCTGAAGATGTGGCGACACTATCTGATGGGCGAGCGCTTTACAGTCTTTTCTGACCATCAGATTCTCAGGTACATCTTCTCTTAGAAGGACCTGAACTTGAGGCAACGGTGATGGCTCGAGTTCCTCCAGGACTATGAATTTGAGATAGTCTATACTCCTGGTAAGTGGAATGTAGTAGCCGATGCTCTCAGCAGGAGGACGTGCATTCAACTACTTGAGGATGCGACAGAGTAGCTAGCCGCTTTGTAGATATCCTTCATGGATAGAGATAGGGAAACTTTCCTTCAGCCTCTCACAGTCACTCCTCCACTACTGCAGTGGGTCAGAGAGTAACAACGTGGGGATGCTGACTGTGAGACGCGGCGTGCATAGATATCCTCAGGATAGAAACCTGATGGTTTCTCCTTTGGAGCAGAGCACGACGTCCTTTTCAGAGAAAGTACATTGGAACCAGTTTCATTACGGGAGGAGGTGCTGAGAGAGTTTCACACTTCTCCTTTGGCGGTACATCCTGGAGTGGTGAAGATGTACCAGGATCTCATATGACAACACTGGTGGCCGGGCATGAATAAGGTTGTGGCGGAGTTCTTTTCTCGATGCCTCACCTTCCAGTAGGTGAAGGTAGAGCATCAGGTACCAGTAGGCTTGGTACAACCCTTGGAGGTCCCGGAGTGAAAGTGGGACGACATATCAATGGACTTCGTGACTGGACTTCCACGCACTTCCAGAGGTCACGACTCCATTTGGGTGATTGTCGACCGACTCACCAAGTCGGCTCACTTCTTACCCATCAGAGAGCAGGGCTCAGTGGAGAGCTTGGGACGTCTCTAAGTTCAGGAGATTGTGCAACTCCATGGTGTGCCATCATCTATCGTCTCCGATCGAGATGCTCGCTTTACTTCCTGGCTTTGGAAGGGGTTGCAGGAGGCGTTCGGGACACAACTACATTTGAGCACCGCCTTGCACCCTCAGACGGATGGTCAGACGGAGAGGACCGTTTAGACTCTCAAGAACATGCTCCGCGCATGTGTCCTCGACTTTGGTCGCAGTTGGGAGGATCACCTAACCTTGGTGGAGTTCGCGTACAACAACAACTACCACTCCACCATTGGGATGGCACCATACGAGGCGTTGTATGACCGACCTTGCATATCTCCTTTGTACTAGACATACCCTTGGGAGTCAGCACTTGTGGGACTGGAGATGGTCCAGGCCATGACAGAGAAGGTCCAGATCATCCAGGAGTGGATGAGAACAGCTCAAAGCCGGCATAAGCCTTATGCTGATAGGAGGCGAAGGCCACTGGAGTTCAAGGATGGCGACCGCGTCTTCTTGTGGGTCTCACCTCGACGTGGGGTACAAAGATTTGGCCGAGGTGACAAGTTGTCTCCACGCTTCATCAGACCATTCCAGGTCCTCAGTAGGATTGGAGAGGTGGCTTATCGCCTGGCTCTACCACCTCAGTTGCACCGGGTGCACGACATCTTCCACGTATCTCAGCTGAGGAGATACGTGCATGACCCGATGCATATATTTGACCATGGGGAGCTGGACATTGATGATGGGGTGACTTTTACGGAGGTCCCAGTGGAGATTGAGGATCGACAGAAGCGGGTCCTACGTGGACGGTCGATTCCTCTAGTGCGCATCAAATGGAAGCACGGGAACCTCCATGAGAGCACTTTGGAGAGGGAGGCTCAAATGCGTGCTCAGTACCCACATTTGTTTCCCTAAATTTCGATTTATCTTTACGGGGACGTAAATCCCTAAGGTGGGAGTAATGTAAAGACGCGTAAAATTCAAGGAAATTTTTTTCTTAATTTTCTTTGGGATTTTACAAGAACGCAGTTTCTGACGGCAATTGATTATGAGGCCCAGTGTACCCGGAATTTCTATCCGAAGTTTAGCTCGGGTACGTTCAGTGAACAAACGAGCGGGTTTTTTCTAACTTTTGAACCAGTGCTCGAAATCGAATTCCGAGGGCACCATTGGAATCGTAGTGCCAATATTTTCTTAGAAGCACATTTTCTGAAGTTGCGTTTTCACGAGAGAGGTTGATAAAAATTGTGGAAGTTAAAATAAAAATTTAACTACAATTTTTATTTTCCATTAAGTGATTTATCCGTTGAGTGGAAGTTGGGGTAACCACCCAACTTCCCATGGGAGGTTATGAGAGTGGTGGGGCCCACACGAACCCCACCCCTTCATATTCCCTAACTCCTCCAACTCACCATTAATTTTGATAACTTAAGTTAATTAATCAGGTGAGTTAAATTTGAATGTTTAAAATTCAAATGCTTATGTTGTGTTAATAAAATAAGTAAGGGACTTATTTTATTTTGGGGTTGAATGCTTGTTGGGTGAGTCTTGGGAGAAAAGTTGAGAAGCTTGAAGAACTTCTTCCTCTTCGACAAAGAACACGAAAAACGTGAAGAACGCCGGATTCCTCGGAGGTCGACATCTCCTTCAGCGACGCGAGATCTCCTTCCGCGACGTCTCCTTCCGTGAAAGTTATCTCCATGATGAATCCTAGCTCAACTTGTTCGACGAGGTAGGGGTTTATTCTTTCTTGTGATTACCTCTGTCGTTTTTCTCCTTTCAAATGAACTGCCCATTATCGCATAACGGGAGGAGGTCGGACCGCACGAACACGACCGACACCCCTCCTTTCTTTTTGGTTGTTGATATTGATGCAGCAAGAAGTGTGACGCGGTGCCAAATCACCGCACGAGTTTTGTAAAAGGAAGAGCGGAGAAGTGTGGTGTTGTTGCACCGTGCCATTGGAAACAATAAATCTGCGGCGCCGTCGCGCCGCACCGTATAAGATGAACAAAAGACGCAGCGCCATCACGCCACACCGGAGGACCTCAGAGGCACCATGGCTGGAGCGGGGTCGTGACGGATGGGCGCGGCGCCGTCGCGCCGCGTCAGACGACCCAAGGCCGCGGCCGGTTCCGGGCCGCGGTGGAGCCGAGAGACTGGCGGCCGGTTCCGGGCCGCCGTCGTCAGAGCAAGGGGGACCGGCCTTGCCGGTCCCATGGTGCCAACAGCCGGCCGGCCAGGGCGGGATGGCCGGACAGGGGAGAGGCTGGGGGTTACAAACCCCCGGCGGCCAGCTCAAGCAGCCCCCATTATGGGTGTCGTGGTTACAAAAGACAGGTGGGAAGGCGCCCCCCCCCTCAAACGGCTCAGCCGTTTGGCCAAGCTTCTGGCCAGCGCGCCCAGCGCGCCGCGCCTAGGCCGGACCGTGCCCAAGCGGGCCAGACCCGGACCCGGTTCGGGCCGACCCTGGAGGTATCGGGCCGGGTCGGACCGGGCCCAAACCCCTTTTATCGAACCATTTTCGGTCTGTCGCCCATACCTTGAGATACGGGCCTTCGATCAATGCACCTTCAGTTGCGATGCGATCCTTGGATCGAGGCGGTCATTTCTGCATATCACACTCAAGGTTTCAGAATACTTTGGGTTCAGCCGGGTTGGTTCGTCCACGAAACCAACCAGGCCCTCGGAGCAGAAACACTAATAACTTGAGATACGGACGTCCGATTGACGTGCCATTGACTTTCTTGGATTCCTCTTAGTGAGACAGATCTTTTGGCATACTCCACCCGAGGTTTGGACGCAGGTGGAGTATGTTCGGGTTGGTTTTGACTTAAAAACCAACCGGGCCCCTGGGACGAAAAGGCCAATAACTTCCAGACCGGGCGTCCGATTGACGCGCCGTCTGTGATGCTGAGTTTCTGTTGATGATACAGAACTTTTGTATACATCAACTCCGGACTTTGTGTTAGTTGATGTATCAGCCTCTCGGCTCATGGAGCGGACCCTCCCGAACGAGCTTGCTGTGTGCGGGAACCCTAGAGCTTGCTGTGACTGCGACGACGACAACGACTGTACAGAGATCCTCAGTGGATTCGACAGCGACGATTACAACACTTAGCGATCCTACGTGGATCAGTGCTACCGATCCTGTGTGGTTCCGATCCTGTGTGGGTCAGCGCTCAGCGATTCAGTGTGAGCCAGCACCTACAGATCCTGTGTGGGTCCGATCCTGTGTGGGTCATTGCGGGGGTTAGTTACCTATCGATCCTGTGTGGGTCAGACCCTTCCTAGGTCATTGCGGGGTTTAGTACCTATCGATCCTTTGTGGGTCCGACGACTTAGATCAATCATTGGCTATATCTGATCATCATTATCGTCATACGAAAAAGTAAACTTGTGTGAGTTGAATCCTGTTTTTCTTTCCTTTGTGGATTGTTTTTTGCTATCCTGTGTGGATTACGTTTTTCTTTCCTGTTTGGACTGGGTTGTACTTGGGCTCGGAGGTTGGAGAGAACTGGAATTGATGACTTAGGTATATGTATGGGCATATACCTAAGCAGTTTTGGATGTTATTTCGTGATTACATCTTTTCTTTGTGGATTATCCTTGTGGATTTTGGGAGACCTTCAGGGGTCTCGGGGTCCCTACTGAGTAGCTTATACTCACCCCTGCACGGGCTATGCCCGCACTACATTGTGTTGGTTGCAGATAACGAACAACGCTGATCGTGGTTGAGGCTTGTGGAGAAGGACGGTACCTAGAGGTGGACCACTGGCCTGGACGTACTCGGAGCGGACAGCTGGACCCGAGGAGCTGTGGAGGCTATCTGTACCCACCCTTCAGGTGAGATTTCCAGTGGACAGCTCGAGGATGCGGCTTTACTTTTCAGTTGTTGTTTTCCCTTTCCAGTTGTACTTTACTTTCAGTTTGGGTTTGTATTCTGGCCCACTTACTTTTCCGCACTTACTGTTGTACATAGTTTTTACTTAGTGTTTACTTCTACTACTTGCTTTCTCCGTGGTGTTTGTTTATTTTACAAAGGCAATGCCTTCCCTTTTTATCGGTATTTATGCCTTGGTGCTAGTCGCCATCCCCTGGCCTCTGGAAGACGGGCTTGGGGTAGTCACGACATGGGCCCCGAGGACGGGTCGTGACAGGTCGGGCGCCGGGTAAGATGGTGACCTAGCCTAGTTCATGACAATTAATCATGTTATATTTCTACAACACCAATTTTCAATAGGGGTGATTAAGAAAATGAAATTATGATCAACCTAAAACAAATAAAAACATGATTATGTTTATAAACAATAAGATATTGATGAAATATATGATTTTATATTTTAACATAATAATTAGATGTTTCATAATTATTATAACAAAAAAACAAGTGGTAAAAATATATCCAAAATTGAATTCATGAATCCAAATAAAAAATTACATAATACATTTTCTTTCAATATAATTACTTCCTTGGCCTAGGTGTTACCCATTATATGAGTGAATTGAATCAGATAATTCTGAAGTTTTCATTATTTAGGAAAATAAGCTATAAATTTATACCTAAGATTAAATTTATTTAATTAAATCATTCAAATAATTTTTTGGCAGAAAATAATTACTTTTCCACTTACTTTCTAAACAAAGAAAATTTTACCATTATTTTTATGAGGATTAAGAGGTGTGTATTTCCACATTTTTGACATGAAAGAAATCAAGGAATCATACCTAGAAAGTCTCCACCACTAGATCTCTTACAAAACTTTATCTATGTCTTCTTTGATGAGTTTGGTAGTTCGTTATAGAATATGATGTTAATCATATTTAAAGATAAATAATTTGGAAGAACCATGATATCATTAACTATATTTATAAACTCATTTGGTAACTCATTATTACTACCTTCTCCTTTTGGTTCAATGTTATCACGATTCTATTGGGACACAACCATTTACCAAAACCATGAACATTAGTGTGAGTACCAATTATTGTTGTGGTATAAGATATAATAAATTATAAGATGTATACCTCATGACTCCATATTTTCAATGTAAGACAATATATAATATAATTAGGTCATTCATTGGTTTTATCTATTAAAATATTTCCTAATTTTGTTTGATGAAAATGTGAATTATTTGTAGAATATTCTATAAGAGTGTAAAACTAGGTTAACTGTAAAGACTACTTTGGTGTATAAGGTAACACTCAAGTAAAACATGAAAAACCTTTTATATATTTATTATCACAAAGTAAATTTGTACTAGAACCACCCCATTATTTCATATCTACACTAAGATATATTTCATGGAGAACCACATAAACTACAACTTTCCAAAACATGAGAAGTTTATTCGATACTTTTCCTTAAATTAAATCATAATGAAAAACTATCAAAACTATATTTTCTTAAATCTATAACAAATGGTTTTGAATAAACATATTATAACACCAACTATTACAAAGAAAACCCATCTATCCTAGAGATGTGGTCTAATTTATTAAATTGTCATAAGATACAAAGAATCACATCCTAAAATACTAAATAGATTAGTATTCTTCATAAATGTGATACATACATGATTCAAATATTACATTAGAAAACAAAATTTACAATATATTTTTTATCTAAATAATATAATTATTACAAAAATAATATCATTTCATTATATTCATTGTACACTACCCTCATACCTATTAATGATAAAAAAATAATGGTGGGATCAGATGCTCAGTATGTGTTATGAAAATAAGAGGATATTATGAGTAAAAGAATAATAATAAAAAATTAATAATTAGAATTGAATCATAAATATTTGAACATAAATTCTAATTAATCAATAACATTCATATAAAGATTAGATAAAGAATAGTTAATGTGGAATTGGTAAATAACAGAACACACATTCCATTAAAATAACTTGACTATCTCGATTAGAAAAGGTAGAATGAGTATTGAATGGTAAATATTTTAATTCAAATGACATTTAATCAATAAATTAATAATGAAAATTCATACACAGATAATATCATGGAAAAAATGTCATAAAAACAATAAATAAATTATTAATAAATGATATATGAAATTATTATATTTCATCATATCAGGAATCATGATACCTCTACATTGATGTCAACTGATAAGATAATATAAAATAAGTTTCAAGTATAAAAAACACATTTAAGTAAATCTAGTGAACTAAATTATCTCATGTGACTACCATCACATTAATGAGATATCTATAAACAGTCCCCAAATATATCTTCAAGTCTAAATAACTACAAATATATCAATATATTGATTTAGTTTGTCAATCAATATTCCATATCATGAAATATCAGTATTGAGTAAAGGTTACACATTTATCAATATTTGATATCAATAGAAATGAAATCACCATAAAACACTCCATGTATAAATTATATACATTTTATGAAATAATATTATGAATTATAAATAATTATTTTATTTTTTGATAATTTATTGTTAATTATCATAGGATTCTGAATGTTTCAATGTAAAGTTAATGACTTGAAAAATTAATAATGAATGTGAATTTCAATACCTTAAATGGTAAAAATGTTCATAAATCATTAATCGATAATATATTTACTATTTTAATATAACACATCCAAAGTGGATACAATGTAAAATAAATTATTTTTTTCAATGATGAATTTAAATAAAAAAGTATCTTTAATAACACGTCTGAGGAAAATATTCATTTGACGTTGAAAATATTTTTTAGCATAAATTAAATAATTTTTTTTGAAATACTTGTCATTGAAAATAAAAATTGAAACTTATAAATTATGGTTTAAATCCATTTTTATAAATGATTTAGTTATATTCCATACATGTTGTGAATGTTTAAAAATGATTATTTTCACATTTATCATAAAATTCAAATAAGGCTTATTTGGAATAATGTATGAATATTCTATTAATTTTATTTTGGTTAAAATTGAAAAATGGGTTCAAATTTATTTCATAAATAATTTATATAATTTTTAAAACATTTTTGAAAACATCAATAAAAAAAGGATTCTTTGAAGAATATATATTTTTAAACTAAGTGAGAAATGATGTCAGATTTATTAAAAAATATTTTCTTAATAAATTTAAGAAATATATAGTGGGAAGGTGGATCTATTACATAAAAAAATTATAAAAACACACAATATATGAAATTTTAAATGTGTTGATTATCAAATAGTCACATAATTTCATTCATTGGACATTAAAGAATACAAGAATCTTATTTATATGAGATTGTGAAATAAACCATCAAAATTATTTTAACATTGATGTAAAAATTAATCAATGGATTGATTATGTAAATAAAATATCAATCTAAATAATAAATTTAAAAATAAAAAATAATAATAAAAATTCTATTAATCACATAATCATATAATATCAAAGTCATCAAAGAATAAATTTAACCCACTGAAAAGAAATTGAGGTCTCAAATTCATCACCACTTCATAAATATCATGTCAAATACCCCCAGATGAAGTAATAGAAATTGAAACATAAAATAAAATTAATTCATAATTAATATTTATATTACTCAAAATAATGGAGATTTAATAACTATGTGTTATAAATTAGGTTCATAATATTACAATAAACCTCAATGAACATAAATTGAGGCAATATCCCTCACATCATGTTTTATATTAGATTAATGAATGTTATAATAATATATAGTGGTTTTAAACATATTAGATATATACATACTAAAGTAAGGTTTTCCCCAACACGTGTTGCTCCATCCACGCTCCACTCCACACCAGGCTTCGTGCACTGAAAAAAACCTCCTCATCGACTCCCGAGTGAATCTCCCCACCTCTGCCTGCTGCAAACCCTATGCGACGTCTCTCGTCTGTCGGAGACTCCCGATTCTCCTCCCCAGCACTGCCTGCTGTAAACCCTACACGACATCCCAGATCAGTCATCAAATCCCGAGACTCATACTCGTATCTACCTGCTACAAACTGTACGCGACCTCCCACATCTATCGAGTTCTCCAATAGTCTAATTTTCATTACATCGATAGTTCGGCCATATCTCCTCACGTTCGACCCTTTGATAAATCATCCTCCCGCAGGTTATACTTCTCACTATTCCGACATAAATCATCTGATTTTCATCTCATCAATAAACCATCCTCCTGCAGGTTCAATTGCTTCAGCACCCACCAACAGCTACAAGATCATAAATCACCAGAATCAACGGCCAACACTTCTTTTTAACAAACCTCATCTATATAAAGGGATTCTGCAATCTAGGGTTTTGGAATCTAGAACGGACGGTGCCGAAACTACTGGGTTTGAAGTCTTCCTTCCTCAGTTAACTGGAAGCAGCTGTAAGGTTCCAAAACATGTTTGTTTGCATACAAGACTCTCATTCCTGTAACATAGGTTCATCATCACATTTGTTTCAGCTGCACAAATGATTACTCAATTTCATTCTACTTTATACTCATTCGATAGTGACAGTATTATATGTCTTCATAATTTATCTAAACCTGTATATAAACATGTATCTAGACATCCAACTATAAAAGTATGTTCATGACGATTCTAATTATTATTTGTCTTTAGCAGGTATACGCTCAATAATATGTTCATAATAATGAATCCAATTACCCATGTTTTATTTTATCACCTATTTACCATCGTTTTGTGAACAACATCACAGCTTCTATTAGACTGCTTCCAGTTTGTAACTGTCATGTGTACCGTTCTGACATACAGTCTGGTGACTGTGACTATATGCACAATCTAAAGCACACCTGTCTGTAGCATATATATTGTTATGAATCTAAACACAATCATGGATTTCCTGTTTTTATGGTTATGTTCTTTTCCTTTACAATCAAATAAAAAAAATACATGATATAAAAAATGCTATCCCCATCAAGATACAGAGATGCATGACTTCAAAGATGACTGCAATGACATCAACGACAATTAGGTCGTCTTCTTCTTTCCCAACATTCCTAATACTGTGTTGTTATTTCTCATCAATCAACTTATAATTTTATGATGATTGCAATTCCACAGGCAGGTTGTCTACTGAAAACATTAATCCAGCTAAACCAGTAACACCAACAGTTGGCACACAACAAGGACTCCGTTTTCCTTTTTTTCCAATACCAAGTAACTGTCGATTCAATTCACTAAGTCCATTACTGTTTCATTAGTTATCGTAATTCAAATCAATGTATGATACCACTATGCTATAGACTCTTGCTCCCAGAAATTATATATTCCAAATATACTATGACTGTTAAGGTAAAACTAACTCGGGGAAAATGTTTTTCAGCTGATGTTTTCACACCAATTAATAACACAGTATTATGAAGACGCATTCCATTGTCACCTATATGCATCAATAGTAAATTAAGTTTACTATCCCCACTTCAAGTATATTAACTTTGTACTGCAAAATACACAATCTTTTCTTGCTAAGAATTCTCATATTCTTGTTACATAGTCTCTTAAGAATGTTCAGATATGTCGAAAATATACAATGGATAAAACAAAAAATGCAACAACCAAATACCATGATACAACACAGTATTTCATTCTATAAGCATGTTATCAATGAACATTGTTTCAAAAAAATGTACAATATTTTGAATTTCTATTAATCAATTTTATGAACCACTCACAAGGTACGAATACTAATGAATGTACTCTTAGGAAGTCATCTCATGCTTCTTTATCACGGTAAGGACATTTCAGTTCAGTGGATGAGATCCTCTGTGACAGTTCATTATTAATTAGATCACATCTACCTTCAATAATGAACAGTGCATCTTATACTGATATCGGAAAACATGTTCCATTTCCATCCACGAGCATGTACTACAGTCCAACTACCATTTCAAGTATATCATCTCTATGTCTTTTTATATTGAAAATTTATAAGATACATTAACAATGTCACCAATGTTATTTTTATAACAACACAAGCATGCAGGTACTACAGAACTCACCAATGAACAACAAGCCATGAATCGGACGACCGCATAAAATACTACTTCAACAAACTATGACATAGCTCCTGTTATAAACTACATCGGTCTATCAAAGTTTACATTATATTTTTGAGAATAAACTCTTCCATTGTATGTTTTCTATTATTGTTTTGAAATTCATCACAAAGGCATGCAGGTACTTCACATCTGCCCGAGGAACTGCAAACATTGAATCAGACAACAACAGAAAGTACTAATTCAATGAACATTGACACAACTCCTGAAAAAACAGGTTATTTACATTTAAGTATTACTCAATTTTCTATCTTTTATGTGTAGACATTTGAATTAGTATTCTATTTCTATTCCCATTAATATTAAATATACGTACACTTTGATCCTACAGAATATTTAGATTGTTGAGACCCTTCAAACATTTGTGAGTACTACAGTTCAACTTTTTGGTATGAAGAGAAGAGTAAAAAATATAGCCACACACATATCGCACGATTTACTTTATGTTACTCCCTAGGGAAAATTGGTTTGCAGCAGCTGCCTTCTTGTCCAGAATACCTTAAGAATTTAGTTTACAATAAAACCTGTACTCATTCCAAAACCTTCCAAGACCACATGCATATTTAAAATTCAATGTTTGCATTCACATCATTAGGTGGCAAAGTAGACAAATCGGTGAACTGTGGAGGGTATCCACATGTTTTTAGATTAAATGGACAAAACTACAATCATTTTGGAAGTTTATGTCCCCCCAATGGACAACCAACAATGTTTACTCAGCTATATGTATATGAAAATTCAAATGAAGCTCAAAACAGAGTACCTTAACACTATAAAATGTAGCTTCGATGACATGACTCCAAGCTCTGTAATACAGATAAGTTTTGTTCAGAGAATACTAGAAATGATCAACGAAATAAATGCTTTATCATGTCAATTCAGAACGGCTAGGGATGTTATTGACTGTAATGGCACTACAAATTTAATGCTATGACTGCATAGAAGACAAGGAAGCGATACACAAAGATACAACTTACCAACTACATCTGAGATCGCAACGCTGATTGTTGGTGAAATTAAAGATCTAAATCATCGGAGAGTTGTCATCATTCAAAGAAAAAGTGGGGAATTTAAGAGCATAGATGAGCTTCACCCGTTATACCTGCCTCTACAATATCTGTTAATTTTTACAGGAGGAGAGGATGGATATGTCGACAACATATCCCATCATGCGACACCATTCAATCAAAGTGAAAAACGGAGTAATCTTACAATGAGAGAATATTTCTCTTTTCACCTTCAATTCTGTTACAATGATTCTTCTTGTCTACTTCATTCTAGGAGGCTACTTCAAAAATTTATTGTGGATGCATATACAATGATTGAATCTCAAAAAATTAGTTTTATTCGCTTAAATCAGAAGATTTTGAGAGTAGAACTATAAAATGGTTTGCAAGATTCTTTCCTTAGTGGTGACTGAGATGGAACTTTGTGTGGGAAGAGAATAATCTTACCTTCCACATATACAGGCGACCCGAGATATATGATTCAAAATTACCAAGATTCTATGTCAATCTGTAATTGGGCGGGCTATCCAGATCTTTTTTTAACATTTACATGAAATCCCATGTGGCCTGATGTTTCAAGATTTGTAAAGTTACACAATCTTCGCCCATCGGACTGTCCTCACATTCTTTCGTGAATATTCAATATTAATGTGGGACAACTCATGAAAGATTTATGAGAAGGGTGTTTTTTCAGAAAGTCTTGAGCAGGTACACAACTTCTTCGCACATAAAATGTATTATTTTAATGACAACTTCTACCATCAAATTACAGATTTCTTCCACATGTTATCTTATCTGTCCTTCATTTTCTGATGTAGTTGTCGTACTATGGAGTTTCGGAAGAGGGGACTCCCGCATGTGCAGATTATACTATTTCATAGCCGGGAAAACAAAGTAGCCTCTCTAAATAACATTAACAGAATTGTTACAGCTGAAATTCCAAATAAAGGAACATCCCCAAAACTTCATGAAGCAGTTGGAAATTTTATGATCCATGGGCCTTGGGGTGATGCAAACCGTCGGTCACCTTGAATGTAGAATGGAAAATTCTCATAATATTATCCAAAAACATTTACTGAACATACCACAAGGGAAGATGATGGTTATGTTATATATCAGAGAAGGAATACTAGATAGACAGTTGTCAAAAATGGAATAGCATTAGACAATCGGTTTTTTGTGCCATACAATCCTGTTCTTCTTCTGAAATATAAAGCTCATCTGAATATTGAAATTTGCAATCAGTAATCCTCTATTAAATACCTTTTTAAATATATAAGAAAAGGTCATGATCATGTCACCGTGACACTCTATGACAACAAAAATCATCTCTCTGATAATAGGGTCAATGAAATTAAAATGTACTATGACTGCCGGGACATCTCAGCTTGTGAAGCTTCTTGGAGGATCTTTTCTTATGACATCCATTTTATATATCCTCTGGTTGATAGACTGTAGTTTCATTTACCTAGAAAAAAAAGCATGACGTATGTAGATTGTGACAATATTGAAGAAATATTAAGTAATAGTAACATTTCTAATACCATGTTCACATCTTGGTTTAAAGAAAATCTGTTGTACCAAGAAGGTAGAAGTTTAACATATGCAGAATTCCCAACAAAATTTTTCTACCTCTACTGTGAAAAAAATGATACCCGCACAAACAGGGATTCAGTATTGGAAGAATGTACTATGTTCCACCATCTTCTGGAGAACTTTACTACTTGCGGATTCTACTAACAATGGTCAGAATTGCGACTTCATACGATTCTATTAGAACAGTTAACAACATTACTCATAGTACATTCAGACAAACATGTTCGGCAATGGGACTGTTAGCTGATGATAATGAGTTCGTTCAAGCACTAAAAGATGTCGCCGCTTGGGGAATGGGACACCCTTCGTGAAGACTATTTGCTAGAATGTTGTTATCAAATACCATTTCCTGACCTGACATTGTTTGGCTTGAAACCTAGAGGATTCTAACCAATGATATTATATATTCCCAACAACAACTGCTGCAAATAATAGGTACAAACCACTTAACATCTTTTTCAATACATATCTATTATAGTATATTGCTTTCTAATTCTATTTACCTCTCCCGTAGACTTGAAAATAATGGATCATCAAAGAAAAATGTTAGGTTTAATTTAAATAGACAACATTCTGCACAGCAATGGTAAATATCTACAATGTTATCCGCCAATGAACGTTCCAGATTACTCATTAACTGCCCAATGTAATCAACTGATTGCTGAAGAGCTCAATTAAAATAGAGAAGAACTTCATAATGAGTACTCGTTATTACAGAATATTCTTACTATTAAACAGAAAGAGGTTATCAAGAGAATTATGTCTACATTATGTTCTACTACTGGGGGATTTTTTTTCTTGCATGGATTTGGAGGGATGGGTAAAACTTTAATCTGGAAAGTCATAACATGTTTACTAAGGTCACAAGGAAAAATTGTTCTTGTAGTTTCTTCCAATGGAATAGCATCATTACTCCTACCAGGCGGGAGGAAAAACCATTAAAAATTTAATATTCCGATACCTACACATGATCACATTGTATGCAACATTTAGCAAGGGATTGATATTGAAAAACTACAACAATCAACAAAATTGATTATCTGTGATGAGGCTACAATGCTTCATAAAAACTGTTTCAAAGATCTTGATTTTACATTACGAGATATACTTTCAGTAAAGAATGAAAAATTTCTCTAATTTATCATTTGGTGGTTTACCAGTTGTCCTAGGAGGATATTTTAGACAAATATTTCCAGTAATCCCTGGTGGTGACAGAAGTGACATTGTATTTGCAGGTATACGGTCATCATATCTATGGAAACACTATCATGTTTTAAAATTAACCCAAAACATGAGGTTGCATTCTACAAATTCAAATGTATGTTCTGATGAGGTACAACGATTTTCACAATGGATTTTGGATATTGGGGAGGGACGTGTTGGTGAACTCAACGAAGGGGATGGGTGTATTCATATCCCATAAACATACCTTTTGAGAACAAATAAATCTGCATTGAATGCATCTGTTAAATTTTCTTACCCATATTTCAACAATAACTATGGAGATGTATCATATGTGAACGGTCATGCTATATTAGCACCAACCCATGAAATTGTTCAGGAAGATAATGACTACATGTTAACACTTAGTACATCATAAGGAAAAGATTACTTCAGTTCAGATTCTATTTGCAATGCCAGTTTTGATACTGATCGACCTGAGAACATATATACAACTGACGTGTTGAATTCTATCAATGTCTCTGGACTTCCTGCACACAAAATTACTTTTAAGATCGGAGTGACAATTATGTTATTACGCAATGTAGATCAAACAGTGGGATTATGCAATGGTACTCATCTTATTGTTACCCACTTGGGTGACCATGTCATCGGAGCTGAAATTTTTACTGGTAGTCATTCCGGGTTTCTGGCGTTCATCCCAAGAATTAATATGACACACAATGACGACATATGGACTTTTAAACTAGAAAGAAGAAAATGTCATTTGACTGTTTCTTATGAAATTTCTATTAATAAGACTCATGGTCAATCTCTGTAATATGTTTGTTTATATCTTCACAATCCTGTGTTCTATCAAGGACAAATATATGTTGATGTATCAAGAGTGACATCACCAAAAGGAATGAAAATTGTTCTTGATGATAATGAAAATCCAACCTCTGACTGTACACAAAACATTGACTACAAAGAAATTTTATATAACCTTCCTTAGGTATGTTTTCATTCAATATGTTTACAGTTCAATGCTTTTATCAATTAAAATATATATAAACAGATTACTTGTTGTAATGCTTACTATTTTATATATGTACACTAACTGAATTCATATAGAAGCCAAAACATGTCTCGAAGAACATGTATTTTGAAAGAGATTACTATTGAAACTGATGAAACATTAAAGATATAAGTCTGTGTATTGAATCTGTGGTGAAACTCGTCACCCAAATCTGAAATTGCTTTTATCGATCTGATTATCAGTGATGCTGAAGTGAGTTTATCCTTAAAAAGAAGTTACAATTTCTATGTAGTTTTTATAACATTAATTCTATGTACTTATATTGCTGTAGATTATTTTATGTATTTTATTTCTGTCATATGGTTATAAAATGTTCACTTTGTCAATTAATGATGCAGGAGACCAAAATTTAGTGTACAATTACAAACCGCCAGCTAGTCACTAAGTACAAACCCATACATAGCGAAGACCTATGCTACATCATACAGAATTTCCAAATTGCTCTTAATAAAGGTAAGTACTTTGGAGCAAGACATGCCTGCCGACTATTTTTCACAACAACAACATATGTTTGACCAACCGATGTCCAAATTCCATGGTTCATCTTTGACTTCACTTCTTTTGATGACATTGTTAACAAAGTCATTCCCGAACAACAATTAATAGGTATATTTCTTTACTACTCCATTTATGGGGAATCCTACTATTTTCAAATGCATCTTTATTACAAGTATTTAATAAATATCTTCCAAAACAACAGATCTGACACAATATACTTATTAATTTCCTAAATTACTATGTTATTCAAACACTATTAAGGGATACTACTATCATAAAGAATGATAGTTTGACATCAGTTTTTCTTATCATAGAAATTATTAGACATCTGCGACATTCATATCCTATACAGTCCATCGGTACTTCCAATCAGAAGATTCAAATTGTTTTAGAGGATGACAGGTATTCATATTTTATTACTCACAATCATTAAAATAGGATATTGCAATTACCAACATAACTAAAATAATTTCTTGTAGAGGCTTGTGAATGAACTGTAGCTTGTGGGGGAAGTTTTCCAACATAATGTCTAAGTACTTGGAAAACAACAATGACTCCTCTAAAATAATTATCTTGCTGCTGGTCAGGGTAAAGAGATTGAGTTGTAAGATATGTAGCTACACATTAGAATATCTTACTTAATACAAAATATAATGTAGAGTAGGTTAGTGGGAGTAATGCTTATGATCTTGAACATGTTCTATCATATTGCATTAACAACACTTTAATTCTTATTTTCTAAATGACAACTAAAATGTTATCTAAATATATATACCTAGTATTAAATACATTCCAACAGATGAAATTTGTTAATTGTATATGAAAAATTGAAATTTTCAACTAGGTGAAATTCAATTATGCCTTATTGCAATCTGTAATGTTTGTAAATTATAGATCTTCTATACTAAATGTTCCAGACATTGACTATTTTGTTTACAACTATATATGTCTAATCCTACTTATGCTCTTAAATGTGTTCTAGCATCTGTTATTATTAACACTTCAATAAATGCATCAAAAATACTTCTCGACTTGGACATCCCAATACTCCACAACTTCATAAGTAGGTAAATTTATTACTTATATTTCTTGTCCAAAAATTCTTTCTAGAAGCACCATCAAAATGATCAACTAATACATAAATTGAAGTCTTTAATGCTTATTTTATTTCATTTAAAAAATATAGAGTAATCAGTCATTTGCAATTAGAAATTTCTCCTTCATCAATTTCAAACAGTTCTGTTACAACATTGCCTTATTGGAATAACAAAAAAATTCAAATGTAAAAAATAATTCGGAGGTAAGTACAATATCATGATTTTTTCTTTTAATGTGTCGTCTCCAATAAAGTAACATGTAAAATTGTTTGTATGAGTATATTAATATGAACTACTATCTCACACCCAACAAAGTGTTTGATTTATGCTACAATAGTTAAATTTCAAAGCAATCATAACTGGTATTTTGAATCATGCAACTCTTGCATGAAAAAAGTTCAAACTGCGGATTGAAATACACGGTGCCAGAATTGTAAAAAACAACCATGATTTACTACTCCAAGGTATTCATTTAATTTGTTTCTAATTTGATATATATTACTTGTCTATAGGCTTAATATACAAATTTAGTTGTAATGATACAACCACGAGACTTCTAACCAATATAAATACAACAGGTTTAGAGTTCAACTACTGGTGGCAGATGAGAAAGTCTCACTGTCTGTCATTCTATTCGATAAGCACATCATGCAATTCATAAACAAAACAACCTCTCAACTGATAGAATCTCTAATTCATGTAATATTCTTGAACTATATTATCTTCTTCATGTATTTGATGTTCTTTTTTAACTCACACTTCCATTTAATTAAATAATAGGACCAGGATGAGTATGGATTTCACCCAGAGATACACTTTTTAAAAAAAAATATACTGCTGGCAGTAGATGTCACAAATTACAACATTCAAAATTGAAAACCTTCTTCAGAACTGAACACTTTCACAGTTCTCTTCATCACTGATAATGACAATTATATCACCAACTATCATCAATGTTTTGAAAAAAGTCATGTAAGTAGAGTAATTCCTCTTACTTCCCAGCCTTATGAATTTCATATTACATCATTCTCATTATCATTACTATAATGTATTATAGTTTTATTCCTTACTTATAATTCACTTTACTGTTAAACCAGTCACCACATACCTATAAAATTCATTTCACCCTTCTGTTTTAATAATGTCACCATGTTTCATCTTCAATATTAAGCTGCAACAGTGATGTTGGATTCAATATAGCAAGTACAGTTGTATGATAAACTAAGGTATAGATTCTCTATCATCGTTTTGTGTTACTGTCAAGGTGTACATATTGTAAAAAATACTAGTTTTCCCTTCTTTTTGTTTTATTTTTAAATTTTATTACAAAGTTACTACAACTATTTTTCTGATATGCCAGCTATTAAATATTATATTGTTGCTTCTTTGGTAAATCTTATAAGTTTTGACTGTTAATCATTCGTTACGATGATATCTTCATGTAGAAAAAGTTACTGATAGAGTTTGATGCTGAAGATGCAGTCAAAGGGAAAGAAGGTCTGTCGATAAAATCCACACCAACTAATGCCACTGAAGATCGTCTTTATATAATGGATAAAAGAAACAAAACATCTGACAAACTAGACTGACTATATTCCATGCATTTCCAAGGTAATGTAGGCCTGTTGGAAAATCATCAAATTGCATCTTTCCTATTCCATATTACAAAATAAACATGTTAAGACTTATGTCAACTCATTGTGTTAAGGTTGCATCTGGGAAGGAGGTGTGAATTAAGAAACTTGCTCAATTATTTATTTTTAAGCATAAATTTGATCTGTACTAAAGTTTGTTATTTAATTAATTTAATTGTGTTACTTTTTTCAACATCCAACAGCCTTGCTCTGTGATGTATCATAATATTTACAGTCCTGGGTTTCCATTCATTCTTAATTAAATAAAATTATATATACATGAAGTTGCGTTTTTTTAGCTATGATAAAACATTATAATGTGACATATCCATGCAGATTTGGGGTTGTAAATCAGCATACTGTGACATTTTTTGGATGTCAGCTGATGTTTTCTCATAGTCATATGCATATTTTACTCATATTAAGGTATAATTACCTATTGAAGGGATCAATATAAAGGTCTACCAACTTGGTGAAGTGCTTCTACTCTGCATCGACATATCATGGCAGTACTAGGAGGCTATTTGATGTTTCTTATTCATATTACATAACTATGAACATAACTGTTGTTTTTCTCTATATCATTACCGATATATGTTTTTGAATAGCTGATCATGTACTGTGTTTTAGCGGTTGACGCAGTTTTTATTTTGACCAATGTATAATTTTTTATCTTCATCATTAAATGCTTTATATGGGATGTCATAATAGACCTTGTATTGAATTCACTGAAGATGAAGGACAATGGGACCTAAAATCAACACCTGATAGGAAGAAGTTGTGGTGGTTTCTATGATGAAGACCACACACACTAATGTTATGGGGTTTACCTACTAGAACAGTCTAGCTGTTAACATGTTCTGATCATTTTCAGTATTGATCATTATGGGAAGAAATTTGAATCCTTCATGGGCTCAATAATGGTGATTCATGTAATTTAAATTGTCTTGAAATCATTAACAATTGTCCTTTTGAACTTGTTTCAATATTTCACCATCGCTGAAGATATGAAGCCATGCATAGAAACACAAGATGAAGGTTCAGATAAATGGGATAAGTGAACATGTACCAGCTCCTCACCCAAAGAGGAAAGGTGCCCATCCATGCCCCAAAAAGGTAATTATAAAAATGGTTAGTATCCCCTCTGATATCACACCTCATCATCAAGAAACTATAATGACTACCATATGTGTATGATATATATTATTTTATTTTATAACATGAAATAATATTAATTTATTAAAATGTTATGTCTATATTTCTTAATCATTCAATGCAAACTGCTTATTCGATGTAGCAATATTCACATATGAGAGAAATTTTGATCCATGAGTGTATTTTTGAAACAAAAGTCAGTACATTGTGTTTTTACAAAACTGTTTACTATATACAGTGCGGATATATCCTATTTTTTATAGTATGCCATATAGGAACTGGAAACATGTTCTCCAATTTTCCCTCTTCAAATTTTCTTTTAGAAAATTTATATCCAGTTTTAAATCTACTAATATTATAGTTTACTAATACACTGTAAAACAGATTTTTCATTTTCTTATTTGTAATGTTTGTTTCCAATAAAACTGATTTCCAATTTTCTGTTTTTTAATTTTTTTTCTTGCTATGGAGGTGGACTAAGATGCAAAACCAACATTTTTTCTGAGGCACCACTTCAACAAAAATTCACAGATCTACTACACAATTAGAAACATGAGTTTCTAAACTTTTTTCTATTGTATCTGCACACAGAAGATCTAACAAATATTTGATGTGGTTATTTAATTTCTTTTCATTCCAAACACTGCAAGGTTACTTTACTTACAATCAGTTTCCCTTTTATTATTTAATAATAATGCAATCACATTACTCGAAACTTGCCTATCAACCCTTAAATTTTATGTAGGTTAAGATAATTTGACTAACAAGAAAAGGGTAGAAATTTGTTGATTTAGTTGACCTTTAAACCAAATGTTAGTTCTTATATTTTTACTATGGTTTCTATAGGTTGGGTGAGTGTCTTCTTTTTCAAGTATTTTTGTTACATAGTTTCTTCCACCTTCAGTTGTTTTATGTGCAATTATGTTCCTTTTCTTTCCTCAATGATTTATCTCATGATCAATTATGTTCCGAAGCATGCTCTATACATTTGTTTCTTTAATCATTATGAGTTTCATGTGAGTTTGTGTAATTTAAATCTGATATGCATGTTGATATGACATTAATTTTAGATTTGTTTAGTGTTAAATTATACTGACCACTCTTTTTTGAACAGATTTTACAAACCTCGACAAGGTAGTATTTTCATATAGAAACATGTATTGTTATTCAGTGAAATTTGTATCCATTGTGCAATAATTTCAACACATATTATGCACCTCTTATTAAAGATGATTGTCATGAGATTTTTTCAATTCATAATATGGTGAAACACACCATGAATTCGGGTACTAGACAGACCTAGAACCCATATTTTGTAAATTCCACTGATATTTCAGAGTGAAATACTAAATCCATCAATAAAAAAGATAATTTAGACTCTTTCCCACATAATCAAGGCACATCTGTTATTTGATCTCAAAATCAGAACTCCACTAGACACATTTCAGAATCTAGTAAACTAATGACCACCCTGAAATACACTCTAGACACAACAAAAACAACTACAAATAAAATGACTGAAAATGTAACAAAAAAACTAGAACCTATCAACCCTTTTAATGGAACACCACCCTCTTTACAAGTCCCCACACAAACCCAAAACATCAACAACGAGCAACATGGGGTGGAAAATGATACATGCTTCTTCACAGGCACAAATTCCTCTTCGGATGGGTCTCAGGCTATTAAAAATGGTGTTAATGTTGTCTCCATGATGTCATCTAGCTTCGAACCAACTGTTCCAAAACTAAATTATTCATCAATGAAACCTACTAACAAAGCCACCTCTCTAAGACTAAAAAAATAAAATCACAGTGAAAAATGATGAACCAGCTTCTACTCTGCCAACTCACCCTAACACTGTAACCAATCCTTCCATTTCTGGGTGTACTGAGATATTAAATAAACCCTTTAATTCTGATTTCATGGAACCTAAAACATTGGATCATGGTTGAAATTTTTTTGAACGATAATACTAAGACCATGTAGGTTATGAAGGTCACTATAGAGAAAAAAGATTTATTGTCCAGATCTTGACAGAACCAAGAAGCAGCATGCAGCTACTTTAGAGGTGCCAAGTACAGCCCTCTCACTGCCGGTAGATAGTGAGTACTGTGCTACAAAAGTTGGTAACTCTGTTTTACTTATGCCCTCTGGAATTATATTCTATCAAAGATCAGATTAAAGAATATTCCTAACATACATTATTCATTGTAAAATATATTTATTTTTATCTCCTTGATATTGTAGGTACTCTTGATTGCTTATTTTTATAAAGGTGTTTCATTACATGCATAATGAAATTTTTGTCCACCATTATAAATTATATTATATGTTTTATAATAATGTTCCAGTGATCTTGATTTCAATGAGAAATGTGTTTCCTAATATACTGTTTCCCTTTTTTTATGTGAATATATATTAACAATTGTAATGGTTTCTATTGTGTTTAATATTCCACAAACTCAACAACACATAGCTTTAAACTAAGTCCTAGAGTGGCTGGTATGTTAATAATCTTTCATGTTCATTTATTGATAAAAATTTCTTAAAATTTGTTCTCTTTAGTTTTTCTCTTCATATCTCCTCCCATGGTCACATCCCTCCCATTTGTTGACAGGTGCACTGAATTTAGAGGTTTTATGACTTTCAGGCCAGCTAAAGACTTGTCATCCCAGAATAGATCAAATGTACATCTCTGGGAGTCGTGGGAGAATCTCAAGATAGCTCATGCAAACACTTAAGGGATGAATATGGGTGCAATTAAGGTGATCCATTCACTGAATTCTTGATTTCTAATGCTACTAAAACACTAGGTTATCTGTTTCAGATGTTTTTAATTTATATGTCAAGGTAATTTCATTTTTTAAATTGAGGAATCATTTTTTTATTATAAGAAATAGAGTTTTTTTATTATTCACATAAACATACATTTGAGTTTACCCATATTTTATTTCAACCGATTTTAATATTTTTTAGTTTTCCTTATGTATTTCCCATCCATAACAAAAATTTGTTCAACCATATTTTATTTCAAAATTTTTTATGTACATGGATCATAAAAATATTATGAAGTGTAAGGTTTTATCCTTGAAATTGGGTTTTTCTATTACAGTTTCATATTCTCAATTAGATTTATTTTAAAAATTATCATTTTTAGTTTTTGGATTACATTTCTTGATTGTAGGAATTTATTTCATATTTTCTAAATTTTGATTCAAATATATAGGAAATAGAATGTATTCATTTTAATAATGAGTTGATTTTTTTAGTAATATCTACAAAAATTATAGAAGTTATTATAAAATGATTTTAGAAACATAATCAGAGTAGAAAATATGCATTTGATTACATCCCACATCCATTTGTTAACAAGTGCACTGAATTTGGAGGTTCTATTCCTTTCAGGCCTACTAAAGACTTGGAATCCTAGAATCAATAAAATGAACTTCTTAGGGAGCCGAGGGAGATTCTCATGATCATGCATAGATACTTAAGGGCTACATATGGGAACTATTAAGAAGATTCATTCACTGAATGACTGATTTCTAATGCTGCTAAATCACCAAGTTTTCTATTTCAGATGTTTTAATTTATATGTCAAGGTAATTACTTTTTTTAAATCAAGGAATCATTTTAATGGATTAGAAGAAATAGAGTTTTTTTATTATTCACATAAACATACATTTGAGTTTACCAATATTTTATTTCAATATATTTTAATAGTTTTTAAGTTTTCTATATGTATTTAACATCCGCAACAAAAATAAGTTCACCCAGATTTTATTTCAAATGTTTTTATGTACATGGATCATAAAAATATTAGACAGTGTAAATTTTTATCCTTGAAATTGGTATTTTCTATTTGATTCTTATTCATAATTAGAATTATTTTAAAAATTATTATCTACAGTTTTTGGATTACATTTCTTGATTGTAGGAATCTATTTCATATTTTTTGAATTTTGATTCATATATATAAGAAATAGAATGTATGCATTTAAATCAAGGGTTATAATAATTTCATCATAATGTGAAATATATTTATGATTATAATAGGTTAAAAAGATCAACTCCCAACTATATTATCTTTTAAAGAAACAACACCGAATGAAATAATGATTCCTACTAATCCTCACTCTAACACCTTCTCAATCTCATCAGTCATTTTCAAAATCAATAACCCTTTAAACTCTCTCTACAATGCCTTCCACCATTTATCACAATCTGACCTCTTCCCTCCAACTTCCCCTTCACCTCCACCTTCTATTTCATTTATGTCTCCTATCTCCAACTCTTCCATTCCATCGTGTTCTATCTCCATAACAACCAGTCTTCACTTTATTTCCTCATGTCACAGGCACCCCATTCACTTCATTATCATCATTTTATTCTAAAAATTATATTGATTACAACGACAGTACTTTTTTTTGAATGACGCAGAACTAGAAGATTTGAATGAAAATTGTATAGTCCCATGCATTTCCAAAGGCGAGGTACTAGTTAACTTATAATAAAAACATATTAATATTTATAATATCAGCATTGATAATCATATAACATCTCCTCTACCATTAATTTATAAAAATTCATTATTAGAATTTTTTCAAGCGACATCTACAAAACAATTTCATGCATTTTTTAACATGAATATTTTTTTTCATGAGAATATTATATATTTAAATCATCTCCAAAATGTTATTAATTTTTTAATTATAATGTTTTATTTTATACAATTTTCGAATCATTATTGAATCATAAAATTTGATAATTGGTCACATCGCTTCGTGGAGATGGTAGGTAGTACTTACCCACAAGAGATGTTATCATTTCATTGAATGTTTAAGAAACTAGATTTTATATAAATAAAATTTAAATAATTTCTTATCAAATATATCACACATATTCATTAAATATTAACTTATTACATTATATGAAAATCTTATGTGGGAAATCAAATACATATATTTGTGTGGTACACATGAGAGATGTTATCGTATTTCAAAAAAAGGTACGTAAGAATGTATATGTATTATTTTTATTGATGAAATATAATATTATAATTAAAATTATATAAATAAATAAAATCCATAATTATATTAAATCCTTATATGCATAATATAATAACACACTTTTAGGGATGTTACATCTTTTTCAGAGAACATCTTTAGGTTTATAACGAATTATTTCATAGGTAGGATTTTTAATCAATAAATTGATTTAGAATATTTTTAGAGGATTATGGATGTAATTTGAGTAGGTATTGTCCATCAAAATGGGATTTTTTTTATGTTTTAATGGATGTGGTGGCCTTTTATAAGGTGAGGGGAAGAATGAAATGGAATTTTTGAAATGATTAAATTACATCCCTGTTTTTATAATGAAAATAGCCTCCAAAATGGATCATTATTGTACCTTATAGGTTATATGGTTTATATATGGTCATAAAATGGATTTTGGGCATGTTATAAATTCATGTTAACACTTATCGTGTCTGTTTACCTCTCAATAAATATGTTTTTACAATATCCGAGGTAATATATTTTTAATTATTCTACTATTCACAATGGAAAAAATATAAAGTTATCCTTATAGATAAAATAAATTATATTGATTCCAATTGTTTATTTTTTTTAAAATATAATTAACATACTTTTTTATGTCAATTTAAAATTATATAACCAAACTCGATGAAAAAATATGCTTTTCAATGAAATAATTCTAATATGTATATTATGATTTAACATAAAAACACAATAAAAAATGGATTAAAATGAAAATATTATAGAAATTGTAAAATATTTAAACTTATTTTACTTTTAAACCAATTTAAAACATAATTTAACAATGTATATTATTAAAAATAAAAGTAAATTTTCAATAAAATGAAATATCTTCACGATTCATTGAAAAATAAAACATTTTAGAAAAGTACAAAAAAATCACCTTATGATAATTTTGATATGTTAAATTTAAAAGTAATGATCATTTAATAAAATATATATTACAAAAGTTCTGAAAATAATTTAAATTATCTGTGTAAATAATGACTAATTCACCTTTTAGAAAAATACTGCTTTACAAAAAACATTTTATTTTATAATAATGATTATTATTTTATATATAATCAATTTATATCCATTGAATTTATTTTATTCATGAAAAAAATATAATTATTTATTTATTTCTTACTATAAATACCATCGAATTTAATTTCTTGGATGTAAAGGTATACTTTAATATGGTTTATTTAGACTCAAGGATTCTTATTCAGCAATCTATTAAATAGAAATAATTTCATTAAATACAAATAAATTATAATGTCTATGGGTGTTAAACAATCCTATACGATTGGTATATAATATCATATACCCTATTGAAAAAAAAATATTTTTTAAAATCTCAGTGCGTTATATACTATTTATAGGATTACTCACTCCATGATCCTTTTTATCTCTGGTGACAAGTCACGACACGTCCCCTGGGGACCATTCCATGACTACCCCAAGTCTGCCTTCCATAGGCCAAGGGTTGGTGAGTAGCACCGAAGGCATATTACCTAAAACTGGGAAGGCATTGCCTTTATAACCTGTAAGCACACGTAACCATGTACACAACAAGATAAGAATACATTTAGCTGAACTGTAAACTGAGTGAGTGCAGTGTGTAAAAGGGTCCATAATACAAGCCCAACTAGAAATGAAAATTAAAAATGTGATAAAATACAAATGAAGAAAAGGAATGTTAGTTACTGGATCATCCTCCGAGGTTCCTACCTGAAGGGTATGTATAGATCACCTCCTCAGCAGTCCACGTCCACCCGTCTCCTCTGCGTACTGACACATCGTATGGTCCACCTCAAGGTACCATCCAGTCCTAGTACTCTCAGCCTCTGTATGTGCTGTTCAACATCTACATCCAATACAACATGGTGTGGGCATAGCCATGCATGGGTGAGTATAATGATACTCAGTATGGACCCAGACACCCTCTAGGTGTCACAAAGTCCATCAAGGATAAATTTTTTTTTATGAAATCAACAGATAAACTTAATTTAGTATATTCCTATATATATACCTATGATATCATGTAATCCATCTTAATCATGAGAAAAAACACAGAGGTATTGACTGAGCTCACATAATTATTTATTCTAGGGGTAGTATCAAGTAACATTACAAGTCACAATGTCGAACACCTCGGCTGCTGGAGACCTCATCCTCTATCGAGTACAGTGGTCTTGCCGCATCACACAGAAGCACTTACCACTAACCATGGACTGATGAGGTACTCATCCTGTCGAGTATCATGGGTCTACCACGTCACACAGAGGAAACCCTCATGGGTTACTGAGGTACTCCTCTTGTTGAGTACTGTGGGTCTTCCGGGTCACCAGGGAGCTCCCCGCCATGGGTCTTCTACATCACCAAGGTGCCCCCCACTGGACCTGTCGACTCACTCAGAGTCGAAACGGTCAGTAATCATCAAGTCTCATCCAACTTCTAGGTCTCTTCACAATGCTCGCTCGTCTCCTGGATGATTCACTCCACAAGCTGGGGGCCGATACTCCAATTTCCACAATGTCCCAAGAAGAATTATCTCAATGGTTTTCCACGTCATAGGGGTATCAATGTAATAGACGGCATGTCAATTAGATGCCCAATCTGTGAGTTATTAGCCTTTTAGTCATAGGGGCCCAGTTGGATTCGTGATTAATCGAACCTAACTATTCCCCATCTTATTCCAAAAAAAGTAGGGTATACTCAAAGCGACTGTCTCACTCCACGATTCCCAACGCCGCTGACGGTTTGTCTAACATACGTCTGGTGCCAATGATATGGATGAATGAAAGTAAAAGTGTTGTAGTGGGCATAGGTACGGTCCCACCAGGCTTGACCCAGGCTGGGCTGACTCGGTTTGGGTTGACACAGCACGCAGTGTGGCCCGACCCGTGAGGGCCGTGAGGGAGCCATGAGGGCAGATCGACTGAGGTGTACCGTGAGGGCGCAAACCGGCCATGAGGGCGTGGACTAGCCACGAGAGTGTGGACCGACCGCGAGGGAAAGAACATGTTGCGGGGTGTTGTACTGATCATGATGGCACAGACCAGCCACGAGGGTGCGGACCGGCCGCGAGGGTGCGGACCGGCCACGGAGCGGTGCCTAGATACGGGTCGACGGTCTGGCCGCATGTTGGAGAACCGGCCGCGGGGTCGTAGTCTAGCTTTGGGAGGGAGTTCTGTTGTCGGTATCTCCACGGATCATGGGGGTGGCTCGGTGGATAGCGGCGATGAATCGGCAGACGGTGGCAGAGGCTCGACAGACGGTGGCTCGGCGAACGGCAGTAGTGGCCATGGGGTGGTGTTGGTGTTCCATCACCTTCATCGCGTTCACACCGAAAATCATCACAATATTTTGTAGAGGGTTCAGGCCATGTTTTTTTGTCCCGTACCCTCTTCCTTATGGTGGTATCAAATGGCTCAATAAAAACAACAATGAAGAACGTTAAACCCTCCCGCCAATATTGTTCCAACCCGCAAAATAAATCATATGTGTTCTTTTTTTAAAAAATAGAAGTACATGGGGATATAATCACCCAAAAATTAAAACCCTACGTCATGTTTTTTATTGAAATTAGCACGAGAAGTACGCACAGACGTCAATTCATCGTAGATGAAGATGTTCCACGTCAGAAGAAGTCCCGAGGAAGATGGTCTAAGTCAATGTTGGTGTTCCTTGTTGGTAGATCATTATTTTTTGGAGAGCTTTCTCCCAATATATCTCCTTTCTCAAATTACACCAAAAAAATGATATCCCCCCAAATAATATATTATGAGTTATATTATGTTTGTTGGCATAAAATTTAAATCAGGTTAATTAATTACATAGTATAATTATGTGGGGGATGTTTGGAATAATTAATGCAGAGGAAGCTCAAGAGGCTCATCCACATTAATGAGGGAGTTGAAGAGGTTTAGGCCTCGAGTGGTCCCCACCACCATAACCTCTCATGGGAGGTTATGCTCAGGTGGTCCCCACCAGCTTCTGAAATGACATGTCCTATAAAGTGAACCTCTCGGATCGACAACTGGCATTTCGAGAGCTTACCATAAAGCCGGTGCTCTCAGAGTGTGTCCAGTATTACCTGGAAATGATAGACATGTTCCTCCTCAGTAGTCGAGTAGATAATAATGTCATCGATTAATAAAACTACAAAGCGATCAAGGTATGGACGAAAAATCCTATTCATGTGTCCCATGAACACTTCTGAAGCATTGGTTACACTGAATGGAATAACCAAAAACTCAAAATGGTTGTACCGACACCTGAAGGCCATCTTCTGTACATCCCCATATTGTACTCTGAGATGGTGATAGCTTGATCTGAGGTCTATTTTCGAGAACCACCATGCGCCTTTTAGCTGATCAAAGAGGTTGTCAATCCTCAAGACTTGGTACTTTCTATTCAGGGTCACCTAGTTTAGGCATCGATAGTCAACAAAAAGCATCCTCCTTGTTGGTGAACCAAATTGGGGCTACCTAGGGAGAAAAAGTTGGATGAATGAATCCCTTCCCCTAAAAGTACACTAGCTATACCCACAGCTTACGAAGCACAGAGGGAGTGATCCGATATGCTGGTGTAGAGATCGGTGTCGTCCTGGGGTACAAGTCAAGGTAAAATTCCACCTCTATGCGACGAGTTGGACCACATACATCATCAGGGAAAATATCCGTGTTATGGTCCAGCAGTATAGGATAGCTCAGACTCTCCACATCAACAGCTCGGAGGATAAGGCTAGCCAACTGATGAGTAATTGGCTGCACCCTCCTCTAGGTAAGTCCATCCTTCACCGCATAGGATCCCTTCTCACTAGTGAAGGTAAACCTGGTCCCGTCCATGCGAAAACAGTGCAATTTGTGCCTAATACAATCTATATGAGCATGGAATAAAGATAACCAGTCGATACCGAAGATGACGTCGTAAGGACTCGACTGCTACTAGGAAAACCAGCCGATGCTCTCGCCTACTAGAGTAAACTCATACTACCGGCACCAGCGCGAAATCGTCGAATCTGCTCTAGTAGGAGTCTCTAGCTGTAAGGATCGAGCTAAAAGCTCCGTCGGAATCTCCGAGATCCGAATGACGGCGGTGGGAAAAATTATTGACTAGAACATGAGTCTATAATAACAGCAGGTAAGGCGGAGTAGACATAGATTTTACCTCATATCATCTCTAGAGATCCATAATCGTAGGCCTCATCGGCCTGGAGCTATGATCTCCCTTTTCCACCTACTCCCTGTGGTCGGACTAGACCTCCTGGTGGTGGTGGCAGTAATATCTCAAATCTTTGTCCACTGCAAGATACATGAACATCTCCTCCACCTCGTCCGCCTGCTCCCAGTAGAACTCCTCAGTTCAATCTCTATCTCTTTCTAGGCGGTCATTTGACTGTCGGTTGATCATCCGAACGGTGGGTCAGACAGCCATGATCCATGTGACCCTGTTCGTCACATGCATAACAATTCCCACTCCTGGAATGACTGGCTATGCTTCGGGTGCCCCGCACCACCGATCTCGAGTCATGCGTTCATCCATCTGTAGTTCTGGTCCTCTTGGACCTCTGTGACATCATTCTGCTACCAGATGCAGAAGACTCTTCTATGTGTTGACTGGTGGAGGGTCTCGCTATAGATGACTTCTTAGCAAGGAAAAAATACAATAAGAGGTCTCTCTCTAACCCCCCACCTACGTCGGGATGTTGAGTGAGATTATTCAATCCCTGATCTCTTTCCTGAGCCACTTCTCGAAGGTCCGATCCCAAAAGAATGGGACCCGCACCATATCTATGGAGTAGCATGAGAGTCAGTGAACCTCCCTAAGTAATGAGCCACAGTCATGATGGCCTACTATAGAAGAAGAAGCTCCAGTAGAAGGTTGGATGAAAGGATCACCATGACATTGGCTGGTGTCCCTATGAGTCGAAAGACTCTCACTACAGGCTCTAGCCAATCCTCAGCCACCTGTGGGTCCATCTCTCCCCTGAACCTAGGTGGCCTCTGGCACTGGAACTCATGCAATGTGCTCAAGCGGCATGCACCGTCTTCTTCTGGGGCTGGTGGCATCAGTGGACCAACGAGGAATGCTACTACTGATTCCTCAGCTGGTGCCTCTACTGGAAATGGGCCATGCACTAAGGCCTAATCGCTCGGTGCGCTATCAGTGTGTATAACTCTCAGTACTCAAGCTGGTTGTCTGCGTGGAGGCATCCTGAAAAGAAATAGGTGTGCCACAGTTAAATATTAGTATCTGGTGAGCTGATAGTTATACCTAGTGAGCTGACTTAAATGATCACAAAGAAAACATTTGAAAACACACACACAATCAGTGTTTTCATTCACTGAGTCAGAAATCAGAAGTCAGGGTCCTGGTGTATGGAAACATCAGCCGCCGCACCAACACTGGATTACCTAAACCGATAACCACACTCAATACACTTAAAAAATTTCCATTAAAAAAAAGATCAGAGTCTTATGTTCTGTGACAGAAACGACTCCTCTGATACCAATTTGCCATGTACCGTCCCCCGGGGCCTGTGCTGTGACTACCCAAAGCTTGCCTTCCATAGGCCAGAGATAGAGACTAGCACTGAAGGTGTATTCCATAAAACTGGGAAGGAATTTCCTTTATAACCTGTAAGCACACATAACCAAGTACACTGAAAGATATGAACACAAGTAAACTGATCTGTAAACAGAGTGAGTGTAATGAGTAAAAGGGGAAAGAATACAATCCTAAATAGAAAGTACAAGTACATCTGTGATATAATAAAACTAAAGAAAAATAATGTCAGCTGCTGGGTCATCCTCTAAGGTTCCTACCAGATGGGTATGTATAGATCTCCTCCTCAGAACTCCTCATCCACTTGTCTCCTCTGCGTACCGACACACCGTATAGTCCACCTCCAGGTACCTTCCAATCCTGGTACTCTCATCCTCTGTTAGCGATATCTATCATCTGTATCCAACACAACAAGGCGTAGGCATATCTCATGCATGGGTGAGTATATATACACTCAATAGGGACCCCGGGACCCTCTATGTCTCAAAAAATCCAACAAGGTTAAAACAAAAAGTTCAAAATTAACAGATATCCTTACTTTGGTATATGCCCATACATATACCTATGTAATCAAGTAATCCAACTCAATCATGAGGAAAAACACAAAGGTACTGACTCATCTCACTCTAGGATTTATTATAGGTGTATTATCAAGTAACATTCCCAGTCACAATGTCAAACACCTCGGATTCTGGTGAAGTCCTCCTCTATCGAGTATAGTGGGCCTACCGCGTCACACAGAGGCGCTTCCCACTAACCTTGGATAGCTGAGGTACTCCCCCTATCGAGTATCGTGTGTCTGCCACATCACATAGAGGTGATCCCCCTTATGCCCTGCTGAGGTACTACTCATGTCATGTACCGTGGTTCTTCCGCGTCACCAAGGCACTCCCCATAGTGGGTCTTTCGTGTCACCAAGGAGCTCCCCACTGGGCCTATCGAGTCACTCTGAGTCGAAACGATCAGCAGCCGTCAATTCTCAACCATCTATTAGGTCTCTACAGTATGCTCACTCATCTTTGGGAGGATCATCTACATTTGTTACTGGTCTATACTTCAACTACCATGAAGTGCCACGAATGAGTATCTCAATGGTCTGCCACATCATAGGGGTCTCAACGTAATAGACGACATGTCAATCAGACACCTGGTCTGTGAGTTATTATCCTTTTAGTCTCAGGGCCCGGTTGGATTTGTGCTCGATCGAAGATTCCCAACGCTACTAACAGTTCATCTATGGTACGTCCCGTGCCAAAGTAATGGACAAACTAAGGTAAAAATTGTCATAGTGGGCTCTGGACTGCTCCGGCCAGGCCTGTAGTGCGGCCTGGGCCATTGGGTCCGGACATGCCCGTGAGGGCCATGAGGGAGGCTCGGTCGAGGAGTACCGCGTGGGCGCGAACCGACTGCGAGGGTGGCGGACCATCCCTGAGGGTGTGAACTGACTGTGAGAGTGAAAATAGGCCGCACAGTGGAGGACCAGTAGCGAGGGAATGGATCGGCCGCTTGGGCATGGACCGACCGTGGGGCGGTGGTCCGGCCGCATGTGAGGAGACCGGTCGTGGGGTGGCAGGTCGGTCGCGGTTTGGAAGTCCTATTGCCACAGCATGGAGGACAACACTAGCGGATCGATGGACATCAGTGTTGGCTTGGAGGACGGTGACGGCGGCTCGACACACGTCAGAAGGCGTCTTGGAAAACGACCGCAGGGGCCGCTGGGCGGTGTCGTTGCACCATCTCCTTCATCGCGTTCAACACCACAAATCATCAAAATATTTTGCGGAGGGGTCGGGTCATGTTTGTTTGGCCCATAACCTCCACGATTTCTTGGTAGAAAACAAATCATCATAAACAAGAATGATGAATGTCAAAAAATCCCACAATTATTTTTCTAAACCCGAAAAAGAACTCATACACGTTCTTTGTTTTAATAAGGAAAGAACATGGGGATATAATCACACACAAATTAAACCCCTACCTTGGGTTGTTCGCTGACGTTGGAATGAGAAGGATTTTTGGACATCTATTCATCGTATATGAAGACGTACCACGTTGGATGAAGTCCCGAGGAAGAAAGTCGAAGTCAGGGTCGACGTTCTTCGTTGGCAGAGCGTTCTTTGTTGGTGGAGCATTTTTTCTTTGGAGTACTTTCTCCCAATATCTACCCTCTCCCAAATTCAACCAAAACGAAATGATATCCCCCCCAAATAATAGATTATTATATCTATTATGTTATTTGTCATAAAATTCAAATGGGGATAATTAATTACATAGCATAAATAAGTGGGGGAGGGTTGGAATAATTAATGTCGAGAAAGCTCAAGAGGCTCCTCCACATTAATGAGGGATTTGAATAGGTTTTGGAATTTTGTGGTCCCCACCACCATAACCTTTCATGGGAGGTAATGCTCAGGTGTTCCCCGCCACCATAACCTCTCATAGGAGGTTAAGGTCTGGAAATCCCCACGTCGCAACTTCCACATGGATATTTTAACAAATAAAATTAAAATAAAATTTTCTACAATTTTATTTTTATTCTATGATTTAATGAAAACCCAAAAAACTAACTCCCACCCTCGACCAACTATCATCGAGGTGAAAGTCATTGTAAGAAAATACTAGCACTGTGAGTTCAACTCTTCCCATATATTTCAATTCCGAGCACCAATTCAAAATTTATAAAAACCCACTCGGACGTTTACTGAACGTACCCGAATAAATGTTCTTAAATTCATTCCGGGCACTCCGGGCCTCGAAATCACGTGCCGTCAATTTTCAGGGACTTGTAAAATTCCCATTTACTTAAAAAAAATTACATGGATATTTTGGTTCATTACATGACACTCATCCAATAGGTCATAATTTTTTCCCATCCTTTGATGCTCTCAATGAATCTCTTAAAATCATATCATCCATGTATATTATCTCACCTAGGTACACTATAAGACACTAAATGACCTAATGGATCCATGTTCGAGATAGGGGATTAAGGTCCATATCATGGTGGCCACAACTATACCAATAACCCCACATAGTAATGATATAGAACCCCACATTAGTCCTATATTGGGATACATAGATCTATATCCAATAGAAAAACATTAAAGGGTTAAAAATCATCTTTTGGGGATGTAATTTTATACTGTACCCTCATGGGAATCATCCATGGTATCAAAATCAACTTAACGATATCAATAATAAAGTTATGAAGGGATTTAAACATCATAAGAGGGTGTGAATGCTTTGATCAAGTAGTACAATGATTTATTTTCAGTCCCATTTATTCCTATGAAATTTCATCTCACATGGAATATAAACCTCCTTATACCCATTGTTTCAAATAGTTCACACAACATTTATAGCTCGATGAGAACCCTACCCATGTTGCTGGTTTATTCCCATGTAAACTATTCTATACTGGTTTACAGTTTCATTCCCAGGTACATGGTCATTCCTGAGTACAAAAGCATTCCCATTAAATCCACATGTTATCCTATGTATTATGAGTGTATAATATGGGATATCAACATTATGTCACATGGAATGTTATATTTATCATTTATGGAAACCCTAGAACAATTTCCAAGGTGATCCAAATGATCTGTTTCATTTCCATACATGTCGTGTATTGTTGAAATTGTTAGAAAACTACACCATCCTTCGAACATTGTCTAAATCTACCAAAAGCACCATCGATCACTCAATAAAATATTGATATGGGTATATCCTAGCCTCTATGTAACTTCATATTGGAAACAAGTATTACATGCACTAATAAATCACATAACTGAGCTATACCATTTCTACACCATGATGTTGTCACACATCGACTAAAAAATAGAAATCACCAGTATCATCCCAATACTACCCTGATCATCCTATATCATTTTCACACTATAATATCACAATATCTAATATACCTCACTAATAGTATTGTTCTATTGCATTAAATAATGATTTCATTGTGGTCAAATATCCAGTATCCATCAAAACATGGGTCAGATAATCATCCACTGATGAACATATGCATAAATAGGAGATAAAACCATAAACCATTAATAATTAGGAACAAAATGCATCCTTTTTTCATTTTAGCCTCAATCATTTTTCATAGAGTAGAAAAAAAATGATGAATAATAAATAATGAAAAAATACATGAGCCATAAATTAAATCAGCTGTCTATGAGAAAATAAATTCTTGTTTTTGGAATTGATCTACTTTTGATAAAACATCAAAAAAAAGGATTAGTAAACATAAAATAAAAATATTACCTCGAGTATCATAAAATAAAAAAACGATCATGAATTATCATCTTTGGGGAGATCTATATTATTTTTTGGTATAGAAAATATTTGTGGAATATATCTGATCCTTTGATATATTGTCGTCCACCAATAATCATAAATAATTCCTCGCACAATATATATGGTTATGTGGTGAACAAAATGATTTACCCATAATTGGGTATTCAAAGATGATTGATTTAGGTAATTTATATTTAACAAAATAATAAATTAAATGAAATATTTTATTTAATTATTCTCCGATGATCGTTCATGAACCATGCATCAGATGCGCTCTATGGGCATGTCACAATAAGGAAAAATTTAAATCTATAAACACAATTGAGGTCATATATTTCTCATATAACTTTATATTTAATATATATTTCAATTTATCTAGAATAATATTTTCAGTTGATTTTACTATAATTAATAATTTTTAAATATAAAACACTGGATCAAAAATCCTTTGAATATCACACCGTCTCAGTACCCAGATCCAAATATATCACTACATATATTTGAAACATTATATTGAAGTAGTAAATATAATAAATTATATTTATATACATGATTTAGATTTAGAAATTGAATAAATTTTAATTTTTTATATAGGTGGTGAGTGGGCTTCTGATGTTATTGTTACTCAAGGTAAGGGTTTACATCTCAAATTATCTTCCTCGAGACATATGATACCTCATGAACATATCTTACTTTATAAGGAGTTAATACTTCCACATTAATTTTTATATAATGAATATATTTAATTTTATGATTTTTAACGTTTCATAGGATGTTACCCATTCATGGGATTTATAGTTAAAAATATACAAAATTTGTAAGGGTTTTATGATATAAAATACATTTTTATCATGACTATATATGATTTTGTTTCTAATGATAAAATATTTTGATATAACTCTCAATAAACTCATGAAATTTTATCCCCTATAGTTAATTGTTTTTGAATACATGATTTCATTTTATTTTTCACTCCGTACGTACTCAAGAGGATGATTGCATATTTTATATAAAATTTGACTTTGTTTCATACTTGGGTGGAAAATAATTTCTATTATATATATATTTTTTCTAAAAATGTGTTCAATAATATTAATATAATTATCAAATAAATTTTTAAATTCATTTTTACCCATGAAATTTTTTACAAAAAAGTTTAAAAGGAATAATCTTTTCATTTTCCAAATAATGTACATTTTAACATTTTAGAAAAATGTGAATGGAATGATATCATTTATCTTAAAACTAATGGATGAAATTTACCACTCCCATGAATACTCAAGAACTATAATGATTCATATATATGTTTCAATATTTTATTTAAAATATAAGTAATCTAAAAATATTTTATAAATTTAATGTTTTTGATAAGTTATTTTCAATGTGGACTGTTTGTTTTGATTAGGAATATTTAAATTTTTATGTAATGGTATTTCTATATATAAAAGTCAATGACCCTTGATTTAATGTTTTATTTTGTGGGTAAATGATCAATTGAAACAATCATTATTATTTCCCTTGACACTTTATGATTATGATGAAATTTTTTTATGAAAACAATGTCTTTTACATGTTTTTTTCTATGATGAAATAATTTTGAAAACAACTTATTTTTCATGTGAGATAATATGAAGAGTGATTTATAAAATACTATAACACATCCATATTATTTTCTTTGTGTTATAGGTGGGATAATAATAGTATGTCCCTCCAATGATATATGTAATGATGGATATATGATTAGATAAATTTGACTCGAATGGGTAGTGATCCGAATTTAGTAAGGGACTCGATACATATTGATAATATTTTTAATAAACCTTCAATACTATGAAATTTTAGACAATGATACTATTAAAAAATTATATCCATGTTAGTTAGACATAGTTACTATGGAAATGATTTTTTTTTCATTTTCTTATTCCATAAAATTTTGTTGTATCATAATTTTATGATGTTAATGCTCATGTTCTTTGATTCCTTAAGGAATCATTTATTAATAACATTATTTATTTATAAAATTATTTAAGATTATGATCATTTATATTATTGTTTTGTTTTCATATTTTAATCACATTTTTTATGCCATTAGGATTTTGTTATGATCATTTGGTCGTTTAATAATCTTTTTTTACCACTATTGAACATTTGAACTCACCCTTCCCATATATTTCATTTCCCAATGTTATGAAGAATTGGTCTTGGTATTATATTCATAAGAAGGATTCATGTTATGAATATTTTAATGGTATATCATATAGTATACTTATAAACTAGTTTCTAGGTAACTGTGTATCCAAATATACTAGACATATATGAATCTAGCATGGATCATTATGATATATATTGAATATCAATATTTATTTCATGTAATGTATATCTTTGAAAATTATTTTTCATTGTATTTGGTATTATAAAATGGGTTTTTAACAATCTAAAATCATATGAGAAATCATTAGTGAGACTCCAATTGATAAGACTATATATTGGGAAACATCCTTCTGATTTTATAATGATAATAGAAACCTACATAATTCTTAAGGTATATTATAGTGAAAACGAGGTGTCATGAGTTATGCAACATATGAATGATTATTTATGAGTACTCTATTTGAATATTTTTTCACACTATACTTATTATTTTACGTTAATGGTGGTAACCATAGGGATTCTTATTAACATTGATATAGAAATTAAATGATTGTCCAAATTGTAGACAAAATCAAATATGAGTTATAATACAAGAACTTATGATTATTATTAGTCATACATATTAGGAAATGAATTTTGAATTTCTTTATTTATTAGGAAATGAACATTGAATATCATTAATAGTATTTTCTACTTCTAATATAATTGTTTTTCAAAAAATTAATTTTATTACTTCTGAAGATAAATTATTGAAACTAGTTTCATAATTCTTTAAATAATGTATTTGGTAAAAAATATATAGTTTTTTAATTAATAAAATGAAAAGTGTATTATGAGTAATATTTATTAATTTTATGAATTGTGTGTTTTTTAAAAAAATAGTGAAAATACTGATTTTTTAAATTGCCTTTTTTAGGTATATAAAATGTAAAACTATATTCTAAATTAATCATAGAAAATAGTTAGTTAATTTTAATTTTGAAAATTATATATATTATATTCTCGATGTAATTTATAGACAAATTTTACAAAAAATAATTTTAATACATGAAAGTAAATTTTAATAGAAAAATTTTCTTTTATGGATTTCTTAATATTTATGATAAAAGTTTTTTTTACACCTTGAAGAATTAAATTTTATAAAATTGATTCAATATTTGGAGTCTACTGGTCCAAATTTTTTAAATAGGGTACTGTGTCATTTTTTATAATGAATAGTAGTTGGAGTAAATTATTATTATTTGATTAATGGTAAAATGTGTTAATTAGGGTTCAATCAAATATAAGAATTTATAAAAATCAACAAAAACATGACTTTATCCAATTTTATTTGTTCATTTCATCTATTTCCATACATTCATAAAATAAATTTCAATTTGTAAAATAATTCTTCATATTGATTTTTATATTACTTAAGTAAAAGACAAAGTCGAAATGCCAGTCTTTGGGTATTAATATGTAATAAATTATTATATAATGAAAAAAGAGTATGAGTTAGTTTTAAAATTGGTAATATTATTTTAAATGATTATTAATAAAGTTAATTTATTTCTAATTTATTTGGTATGAAATATTTATGGTAAATACTTATGCATTGAAAATACAAAATTAATTCAATTAGATGAAAGTTAAATGAATGTTTTTAAAAATATGAAATGATTTGTAATTTGGAAAAATTATTTTGTATCAATAATGTTTTATGAAATTATAATTTATTACGATTGGGATAATGGTTTATATTATAATTCAATCATTTTTTATTTAATAAAAATAAAATTAATTGAATATTTTTAAAAATGAAATTTATGATATATTTTGTAAATAATATTTTATAAAAATATTTTGAAATTATAAAAATCATAAAAGGGAAAAGTGATGATAATATATGTTAAAAAACTGACCCTATTAACATATTCTTGTCAACTAATACAATATAATTAAAATTATAACCACATAAATGTGATCATATTTAATCAATTATAAAGGTAAAATAGGGTAAACTTGGGGTTATACCATAATAAAAGCTTTAAAACTCTACATAGACCTATCTGAATGGTATTATCTAATTGGATAGATAAAAAATAAAATATTATCTTCAAATATATGGGAATTGTTAATAAATTTACTGTATAATATAATTATAATATTATAATATATTATGAAATTTAAACGGATCCCCTCCCATCAATTATAAAATGGAGCCACGTCCTCTCACTTTCATGCACATTTTGAGACATCTATCTAAAAAAAGATCCTTTGAAAATACTTATACATATTATTGATTTGATAATCTCCCCAAAATATCAACCCTTGGATTACATAGAGGAGGACTAATATAATTCTTTCATTGGATTTGTAATTTCCTTAACCAATCTCATTAATTTGTATTTATTATTTTACCTTATATAAAGATGTTGTAATTTTCATATAATATTATCTTAATAAAAAAATATATTTTTAAATTTTAACATTATATTTAATCCACCATTATCTACCATATTTCCCCTCAAAATGGATGCGAATACATCGTTTCTACATATGTACAACTAACCGTCTCTATGTAGTGAAATAAATATTTTTTCATCACAATATTTTATGGATGGGTATTATAATGGGTTTAATTATTTATACATTATATTTGTGAAATAATTATTTTTCATGAATTATAATATCATATCTATGTTCATACCATGAAATCCTATAGAAAATGATAACATCACTCATGCGTACTTATAGACCACCACCTCCATAAAGATATTTTATTTTATTATGATTTATTATTTGAAAGTTTGGTAACAAGAAAATATTTAATGAATATTTATATTTTATATATTGAAAGCAATACAATATAATATTTCATAGTTTTTACCTATTTTTCATTCCACCCTTCATAATGAATAAAATAGCATCCAAACATGTACGACCAACTATATCTATGAATGATATAATTGATTTTTGATTATATAACAGTTGTGAATGACTATATGTATATATAATAAATTTATTTTATAAATATATATTTCATGGATGAAAATTTGTATATGATGATAATAAAAACAATATACGGTGATCGAAAATACATAATCAAAATTATCATCAGATGAGAAGCAATTAACACCGATAAATAACGATTATAAAAAGTAATTATGGATAAATGTGTGTTTAAATGTTATAAATGAATAAAATATTATATTATTAGTATATATAATATCCAAGTATAGAAATTTAAAATTTTTTTATTTATTTTTCAAGTGATTATAGTACTTCTGATGCAAGTGAAAATTATGGTAATGGTTTACTATCTCAAATTATCGTCCTTGGGAAATCTGTTATGTCATGAAATTATCATATTTTATGAGTTGTGTGTATTTAAATATGAAATTTTACATCATTAATATCCTTATTTTCATGATATTTGTATTCTTATTTGTGGTTATTATATCATATGGATTACATTTTTTTAGTTACCTAAGCAGTAAAGGTTTTATGTTAAAATATCATTGTATAACGAGATTGTTTATAATTATGTTTATAATGATTAAATATTATTATGAAACTATGAATAATATCATGAATATTATTATCATATGTTTATATGTCAATGTTTCTTATTTTCTATTAATTTTTCTTTCTTTATGTACTCTAGAGACCAAAATAATATATTTCATAAAAAATAGAATTGATTTGTTTCTTTCGTCGAAAAACTATTATTTTCCAAGATGATATTTTCGAAAAACTATTTTAATAATTTTTTAACTATTATGTATTAATTTTAAATTTCATTTTTAATTATGTTTTATTCTTCATAAAATTGTTTAAAATTAATCAAATTTTAAATTTAAAAATGATGTAGTATTTGTGTAACACCTCAAAATTGTAATGTAAAAAACCCTGTATTCGATAGAATGTATGAAACACGGTACCTTGCTTGTAAGGGAATATTATATTATGATACTTTAAAACATATTTACTATTTAAAATAGATTTAATATATATTAATGAGGGGAAAACTGAGTAATCAAGCATTATAGAAAATAGTGACCTTCTTCAATGGCTAGTGTTACACGCAAGACCGAGTATCATCGAAAAATAACATACTATTGAAATATTATTATTTAATATAATTATTTTTACACATTATATTATGAATATTGTAAACTAACATATAAGAATTTGTGGTTTATATAAATATAAAATGAATTCATAGGTTACCAATTAATGTGAAATGAAATTAAGAACTAATGGGATAAAAAATTTATATTTATTTGTATGCTTCTAAAAGAGTTTTATATTAATAAACATAATTAATTAAAATTAGTTAATAATTATAATGAAATATGTATTTTATATATTTGATAAAATTTTTCAAATAGTTTTTCTATGCAGAAGATAAGAACAAACTCTATTTTATATATAAACACCATTATTATTATGATGGAAATTTTACTTGCTATTGAAGGGGAACCAATTTTAACTATGCATTTTGATTAATTAATTAATATAATATGAAAAAATAAACATCATATTTGAAATTGAAAAATATTAATTATGTTTGGGTGTATTGTTTATATTTTTCTCAAAAACAGTTCACTTCTTAATTAATAATTAAAAATAATGATTTTTAGTTCAAAAATTATTTATCTTTTATGTTTTTTATAAGGTTATCTTTTAGAAAAATAATTGGGTTTAATGTTTAATTAGATAATATATTTTGTTAATTAATACAATTTATTTCATTTGAATAATATTTTCTTTGAATTTTACTATAAAAAACACATAGGATCGAACAAGATATGCCGAAATAGCTTCCCAACATTCCTTATGGTAATGCTTTCAAATGATCTCATTTCCTCCAATAACATATCCATTACCTCAAATATTATTATTCTTGGTTGATATTATAACAATAATATCATAAATAATTTATTATTTTTTGATTCAAATGGTTCTACATAAACATAAAACACATATATCTAAAGGGTGATGGATATATTGATTATGTGAATGACGAACTATTGCCTTATGAAAAGATGATGGTTTATTCTTCCACTAATGCCTCTAATGGTAGAAATTATGATATAAACCTTGTTTATAAGTGTTATATATTATATTTATTATTTTTTTAAGCTTGTTTAATTATTTTACAACACATATTAGTATACATTCCATATTTTATGAAAATTATAACCTTATTTGTGGAAATGTGGACTTCCATCTCCCCAAAGTGATGTGATTATTTCGAACTATACATTGATCACATAAAAGATATAATTAATTTAAAATAAGGAACAAAATAAACTTATATATGATATTAATTACATAGTTACTTTTTTGGAAATATAATATATATCATTTTCTTCATTACCATTTCACATAATTAAATATTGATAGAATCATTCATGGACGTGTGGACTACTGCCTCCTCGATATTATGTGATTCCTTTAACATAATAATAATTATATATTATTATATAAAATTTTATTTATGATATATTGGTCATTTTGGAAATATATAGTGTTAATTACCTTCATTATGTAATGATCATTGAAATATAAAATGTTACTCTTGAATTTGTATGGCATACTGTCTCCGTGATTGTAACATTTATTTATTTTTTATTTACATATTTAATAATTAATTTCAATTGTATAATTTATGTATAAATATGATAATTATTTCATTATTATTATAATTCATATGTTATATATTTAACCATTTTTCTATAGTTTACTTACCAATGTTGTTTTTGACACATAAATCAAATTTGGTCAAAACAAAAAATGTAAAAATATTTGATTTAGTAGTTTTAAAAAACATGATAATTAGGGATTTAAATTAATTATAAACATGAAAAATGATATGACAAAGGTATAAAAATAACCCAACTTTATTATATATGAATTTAAAGGATGTTCCCCCAAAAATAAATTTCAATTTAATGGATTTCCATCACACTTTTTATATCCATGATATTAATGTCATTTTCACCACTTACTTAATTTGTGTTGTGTATCTAAATAAAATTTTTATATTATCATTAATACTTTTATATTAATGGAGTTTTAAAATTTAATTTAATTTTATTATTTCACGAGGACTATGATTTAAAATGTTTCAACATTTTATTGGAAAATATGGAATGTTTAATGAATATTTTTCTCAAAAATAACATCAATAACCTTTGAATGGAACATACATTCAAGAAAATTATATGATAATTTTTAACTAAAATGTTACATTTTATTATTCTCTGGTTATTAATGACTTATTTTAATTATTATTACCATATTCCTATACTTTGGTACTCAAGATATTTTAAATTTTTTTTTCAGAAACACCAACATTATTTCTCATTATATTCAAAGAACCCGTTTTCATCAAAAACAATTTTTATTAAAATACTTTCCAAAATTCTTTCAAAATGATTCATTAATTAAATATTAACCCTTTTTGTAATTTAAAAATGTTTTCAATAGAATCATATTGTTTCTTTGCAGACAATTCAGTTTTCAAACTTATTTATCATCAAAATGAAATTTTATTTTAACTCATACGGAAAGTAAATATAAACTCATTGTAATTTCATTTAGGATTCCAAATATTTTCTAAATGGAGAATTTTTAAGAAAATGTTTTCAAATATTATTTTCCAAGAAAGCATATATTCAAAATGTTTTATAAATCCAAAGTATAATTTCACCAATAATTCTTAAAAATGGTATTTATATAGTATTTCTATTTATCAACAACAACAACCAATTTTTTACTCCACAAGGAATTTTTTTATCGACAAAGTTATTATAATTCCTTGGGATGGATTATTATTTATCTTTAACATTATATTATTCACATTCACTTCCTTGAATCATTTGTTATTCCCCTTGAATTATTAAATCTCCTATTATAATTTAACATTGAATTTCTCCTAATTATTCAGTTCAGTTATCATGGATATTATTACCAACTAAACCATATACCATTTTACATAAATAGTCTACATTGATGGTTATTTTATTATTTGGGGGAATATTGATAATTTTAAATTTTTTTTAATGGAAATGATGGGTGGAGACTGGAATTTATATTGACATTTAATGCATCGAAGGATTCCCTTCGGAGAAAAAGATTTTCCTAAATTAAACATGTTTCTATCTATATTTTTAAACCATATTGTGATACCCCTTGACGTATATGTTTTCATCAATCTTATAAAACATATACATTAAGATGTTATTTCCTTTATATTATTTTATGTTTTTATTCACCCATGATATTATACTTTGACATATCTAAGGATAAATTTCACATTATATTCATTGATAAGATGGTATGTTTTTTATTTTCATACAATGCAATACTTAATTTTTCATATTTATTTATCCAAATTTAATATCATACATATTATTAATAATAATTATCATTTATGAAATTCTTCATCAGTTTATTATTTATATACAATGTCAGTTCAGTTACTTACCATATAATAATAATTATTCCAATTTATTTGTTAGTTATTCTGGTGTATTTTTCACTTACTCTACATTTGAGTGCACTTTTATTGTATTACATTCACCATTAATTGAAGAATAATTCTTTTAATTTTATGAATGGATTTACTATATAGGATAATTTTATTCGTAATGTTATTAATTTATAAAGAAGGAAAAATATGTTTTTTATGTAGATTATTATTCTCTCACGTACGTATATAGTTTACCAAGACTACTAAACCATAGTTAGTTCAATATTTTATTCTTTATAATCCTTCTAATATAATTGATAGAATACACAAGGACACATATTTATAGGGTGAAATAACTATATTTTTTTATCAGAGGATGTTTAATAAAAAACATGGGATCTAGAATTCTGAAAAAATGTGAGAGAACATAACCCAAAGGTATAATATCAGGATAAGTATAATAGAAAATAATATATTTTTGTTAAGGTATAGGTTATGTGGTTATTACTAGAGATATATCCCTTTATTGATACTACATGGGGTTATGGTTTTGGAATATATGTGCCTATTGGTAATACTTATAATAAGGTGTTCCAAGATAGACTTGAGCTAACCTGGTACTTGAGAACAAGACTTATTATTCGTCTAGATTGACAGAACATGGGGATTTTCTAAGGATTGTATAGTTTTTATTTAAAAACAATTAATACAAATTTTAATGGATAATGGAAATTAATAATCAAGTTTAAACCCTATAATGTTTCTAATTTATAAATTTGGTGTCATGATTTTAAAATCTTAAAATTAATTATAATCTTTCCTCAATATTACTATTGTTTCTCACAATATAATTTAGAGTTTAATTCAATGGATGAAACTCGAAAGAGTCATGTAAAAATTGAACAAGTTGTAAAATTTGGTGGTATTGGGAAATATAATGAGGTGTTTATAGGATTGAAAATTTTTATATTTATGAGAAAGCAGTTTTCCCAAAAATATGTTTAATAATATATAAATTTACCGACTCTCAGACACAAAAAAGAAGTGTCAGGTGCATGTTTCAAATTGATCGAGTAGAGGAGACTATGAAAAATAAGGCCCCATTTTTGACTTGTGAGAAGTGTGGAAGCAAAAACCAATGAATGTGTCTTAATAGAATATGCTGATGCATTATGTGTGGGAAATAGTGACATAATGAAAAGGGTTTCAGAGGAAAAATGAAGATTAAAATGAATGGAAATCAAACTCATCTTAAGGAAAAATATGTGGTTCATTACCTCAAATATGGGGATCCTAGGAATTACCCGAGTCAATGCCAACTTTTAAAGGATTATCCTTAGATCATTGAAGGGTGACAATAGTAAATAAATAGATGAAAAGTTATTTATTAAGGATGTATTTAAAACCATAAATAAGATTATACATAATTATTAAATTTCAAGGAACTCCATTATGTTTATTTTGAAAATTATATTTATATGGTTTTATAAAATGAAAACATATATATTGGGAGATAACTAATCATGCATTTCAAGAAAGTATAACATGAACCCATTAATTAATTATGATAAGAGTATCACACAAACTACTAACCTACCCAATGTCTTGGTTAATTTTTCGTTTTTAGTCAAAAAATATAGGAAAACTATTTTTGATATTAGTATTACTCTTGAGGGTTAGAGATTAATTTATTTAAACCATTTCTTTTTAGGGATAGTTACAGATAAATAGTAGGACTTTTAACTCTTTTATAGGCCTGAAAATCCCTTAGAAAAGTATTTTTGGCATCATACATCCATATTAATTTTTAAATGAATTGTAAAATTTGATCAATGCACAAAAAATTGTTGAAATTATATTTGTTGAAATATATCAGGAATGTATACATATATAGTTAAATAATTCTTCAACACTAGGAAAAGTATTTTAAAACAAAAATGTTATCCTAATACCATATTTTTCTAAATGAATGCCTTCAAAATCATAATATATTTTATTATTTAAGGCCCTAATCATTATATAGATCATTATATTGTTTTTGATTGATGACATCAATCACTGCCATTAAATATTTATGCTTTACCCCAAGTATATATATATATATTTCCACTACTTGTTTCTTACTTAGAGACCAAGTAATATGACATTCAATGTAACCCTTGAACATCCAATTCTACCATTTCTAGTTATTATTTTATGAATCCTTTTTATGATATGGGATTTAAACAAACAAAATATAAAAAATTATATCACCAAGATCTATTTTTGATTATGAGGTCGCAATTTATTTAATGTGGGGATAATGTAACACCCTAAAATACATATGTTAAAACCCTATAATCGATAATGTGTATGAAAAATGACACCAAAAAATGGAAAGGAAAATAATATCTACATAAAATATAATATATTAACTATTTAAAATAAATTATATGTATTTCAATGAATTTAACACTCATATAGCATGTGTTACATGCCGGAGTGACCTACTTCGATGGATTTCATTACTTGCAAGACCATGTTTTACAAAAAAAATAATATATAATTAACATATTATTATTTAATATAATAATATTAAAATAGTATTTATGAATATAATTTATTAACTTATGAAAATTTATGATTAATAAGTATATTAAAGTAATTCTTGGGTTTTAAATTAACAACAAACAAAAAGAAGTAATTTGACATAAAATGAAATATATTTATATTAATTCTTCCAATAGAGATTTATCATAATAAACATAAATAATTAAAATTATTTAATTATTTTAATGTAATATATTGTTATATATTTAATATTTTTATTTTATATTCATCTATTAGGCTTTGTGAGGATATGATAAGAAAAAACTCTATTTTACATATAAAAACATATATTTTTTAAAGGAAATGTAATGGCCATTTAATGTTTAACCTATTTGAAATATAAATTTTGACACTATAATTGATTAATTATGTTAAAATAAAATAGAAACATAATAATTACTTTACCATTAAATTCGGATATTTTTCTGAAGCATTTAATTTTCTATTGATAAGTTAATATTACTGAATTTTAATTCAAAACTAATTTTCATTTATTTTATTTATAATGATAAATTATATTTTTAAATGGTTTTAATGTTTAATTAGATAATTTTTTCCCCATTAATAAAAATAATTTCATTTTAATAAATTTCACTTTTAAATTGATTTGAAAAACCATGAAACCATTTAGATGTTTTTACTCTAAAAACCCATATTTTCATCCTACATGGGGGATTCATTTTAAATTAAAATTTCCCACTTATATGATTATAATTTATAATAATGGATTCCATATTTGGAATCATAATAATTTATAATGTATTATAAGAACACATTTTTTCCCATTAATATTACAGAATGTAATTAAAATTAATTTTACGATTATGGATAAATTAAGCTTAATAAGGGATTATCCATTAAACCGTAAGGACCAAAATGGCCAATAACCTTTTCCAAGATCTATTTTAAATCCATATATCTACCATATAATATATTTTATTAAATTTGGTCTATTATTGGATCCATGTTAATCATGAAAAATTTGGGAAGAATTCCATTTTCAAAATATTACAAGTGTGCCACTCGTCCTTCACTCTAAACAGACACCAATTCTCTCCATTACTCACACCTATAAATCAACAAAGGGTTAGAAATGATCTACTGTAATTACTTCCCAAAATCCATCCCATATAACTGAAATCTTGTTTTTTAAAAAATTAGTTTGTTAGAAACAAAAAGGAGTTACCTGATTTTTAAGGATATATAGTTCAACAGCCACATTTATTTCAGTTACATCAACACCTAAAAATATATTATTCTTATATGTTCATATAATAAAAAAATATCATAAATATAATATTATGTTTCTATGAATAGGTATATATTTACACTTACCCACAAACATAACTAATTGGTGAAGAACTTTTTGTTTATGTGAACTGTGAACTACAACCTCGCAAAACAATGATTATTCGTTCTTTCTTTACCAACTCTAATAATGGTCATTTTGATAGACACAATATTTATATTTTTTATATATGATATTTATATTTAATTTAGTTTTATCTCATTATTTTACAACACCTAACTTTATGCTTTCCATTTTTTAAATATGACAACATCGTTTCTTGATGTGTGGACGTCTACCCCTTCAAATTGATGTGATTCATTCACATTATAAATATAATGTATAAAGTATGGGTTTAATTAAAAATATATATCATAATAAAATATATATGAAATTAATTTCATAATTTCCTTTCTCAAAATATAATATATTTCATGTTCATCATTATTATTTCACACACTTAAAAAGTTATAAAGTTGTTTATGGATGGGTGGACCACTACCTCCTCGATACAATGTGTTTACATTTAAATCACAAGATATATATATATATATATATATATACATTTATATATGATTCTATAAAATTATAGTTATGATATAAAAATCATTCTTGAGGAATATAGTGTTATTTACACTCTTCCCATAAGGATCATTGAAAAATGACGACATTACTCATACGTACGTGTGTCCTACCGTATCAGTGATTGTAACATTGATTGAATTTTCTTAACCATATTTAATGCATATTTTTAAAAGTATAATTTATGTATAAATATAATCATTATTTCATGAATATAATTCTATATATGTTATTTAATGTCCCATTTGACCATAGTTGACATACCAAAGATGTTTTTGACACGTAAATCGAATATCTTCAATACCCCTGATGTAATAGTAATTGTTTAAGTAGTTGTACAAATCATGGTAATTATTATATGAATGTAGTTATAATCATTAAAATTGTTATAATGAATATATAAAATAAACATATGTTTATTATAAGGATGATAAATGACATTCAACCAAATAGATACAAATGTTTGGGGATTCCCATCTAAATTTTTACATACATTAGATAAATGAAATTGTCCGCGTATACTTATTTTTTTAGTGTATATACATCATATTTCTATATTACCATTAATCATCTTATATTATTGTAATTTTAATCTTTCATTTAATGTTATTATTTTATTCGAATTATGATTTAAAATGTTTCATTGTCATATCTGACACATTGGAATGTTAAAATATTATTTACCTCAATGATAACGTCAATTTTTCCTTAATAGTATTTCCATTTGAGAAGATTATGTTTCTATATTTTAATAAAACCATTCATTTTACTACACTCTATTTATTCATGACCATTTTAAGTAATTAGTACCATTTTCTACTATTTTTTATTCAAATTTTCTTAGAAAATGTTCTTAAGAATGACCAACTGTATTTATCTCTTTAGAATTAGAACCTATATTCTACTAAAAACCATGTTTCATTAATATGTTTTCAAAAATTAATTTTAATGTAATTTGATAATTATATTTTTTTTCTTTTTTAAATTAATAGTTTTTTCTAATGAATCTTATTTACCTTTTTCAGAGAAGCTAATTTTTGAAAAATTCAATATTAAAAAAGGAATTTTATTCTACCTCATATGGAATGAAGGAATTTACTCACAACCATTTCACAATAAATTCCATTTTAGGTCGAAAATGTTAGTCTTTAAGAAAAAAATTTCATAATATATTTCTAAATAAAATGATTTTCAAAAGTATTTATAAAAAAGGATATTTTCATCATGAACTCTTTTAAAATATACTTATACAGAGTTTCTATTCATCAACAACAATAACCGCTTATTTTTAATCCATGTGGGATTTTTTTATTGATTCCATACATATTATCCCTTGGGAAGGTTTACTATAAATATGGATAAGGATAGTATTCTCAATGACATCATTAAATAATTTTTTAATCCCTTTGAAATATTTATTTACCTATGATCATTGGACATTGATTTTCCTCCAAATTATCCATTTCATTTTTATGGATATTTCCATTTTCTAAAATATATACCATTTTAATGAGACAAATAAGTTTCAAATATTTAATTTTCTATCCATAGTTTTAAGGAATATTATGAAATTTATTTATGGGAATAGGTTTTAATGTTCATTACACATGTTTTCCATTAATAAATAATTTCCTTCATATTATTTTTAGTTATTATTCATTCATGAGATTTGGTGTTGACATATCTGTGGATACATTTAAATTCCATTTCACTGATTAAATGTAATGAGTTTTATTTTCTTATATTTCCACATTTGTTTTTTCTTTATATAATTAGTAGAATGGAATGTGTTTCTTGTGATTAACTTTCAATAATGTTTATGCTCTTCCTTATCATTATATTATTTATATGGAAAGTAATTATAGTTATTTACCATGTAATAATTATTTTTCTCATTGAACTATTATTTCTTCATTTATATTGTTTATATAATAAGCATTTGAGATCACATTTATTATGTTCACATCCACCAGAATTAAAGAAGCGTACTATGAAATATATTCATGGATTTATTATTGGAATAATGTTATCATTGATTTTACTTATTTTTGAAATAAGGAAAAAATTTATATTGTAATTAATATTTTGTTTTCTCATATATTTATCTAGTTTACAAATAATGATTTATTATTGGTCATACAGTATTTGATTCCTTGTAATGTTACTAATGTAATTGATAGTAGACACCAACTCCGTGATTTTTGGTGTCTGGTTAGTACATTTTAAATTTTAATAAAAAATTTAAAGGAATGGTTTATTTTAATATATACAGTGTGAACAAAGTTTCTCAACATATTAAAATTTATTTCTGTAAATATTATTATATAGGTTTTTAAAAATATGTTCAATAAAAATGATTTCAAAATATTATATGTATTTATAATTTTTTAAATGTTATTTCCAAAGTAAAAAATGAATATTCCTAAAGAAAGTATTAATAATAGTTTGATTACATTTTTATACATAAAACAAAAAAACATTATTAAATTTATATTTCACTATGGATATGTTAAAATGATAACATCATTCTTATATTTCAATTTTTTTATGATTATGATCAAATGATGTTTATGAAACCCATTTCTTTGCAATTGGTTATTCCATAAATAAATCTTTTTGAAAATCATTTACATTTCTTGTGGAATGATATGACTTATAGTTTATGATCATATGGAACAAATTTATATGATATTAAATATCTAATATGTGGGACCTTAATTATAAATATCACCATTACTTTGGGTAATGATGGACATCTAATAAGATTAAACAGAACTATAATGTGGTGTAAACAATTTTTATTAAGGTATTATATCATATATTTTAGTGTAGGGAGTGAACCATTAGTACACTTATTTCTTGGGGATGAACTAAATATAATATTATATTATTGGTAGTGAACCTACACTAATACAGAAATGAATTTTCTAATTTTTTTATGATGAAAACATATGTCAAACTCCAACGTTATGATTTCCATAATCATGCGATAGTGTTCCTTAAAAATACCCCTTTTATGAACTGCCAGGATTCATTATAAGACTCCTGAGTATGATCATTAACCTGTACAGTGTGTGTTTTAAATAATAATATACTATTTTCAATTACTCATACTCATTTTAAGTTCATTGAATCTATGATATATATCATGTTTTCACCTACTGAGTATTTAATCTTACCCTTTCCTTATGATTCAATTATGCATGTTATGAGTAATGGTACTACATATGATTTTTAGAAGAAGGTATGTAGTTATGAATGTTTTAGTGGGTGATAATGAAGTATAGTTATAAAACAATTGATTATGTATTTATGTTTCTAATGATAATAGACAGATAATATTGTAGTGAGTATTGTTATAATATGAATTGAATATTCATAAAATAAGATATAAAATATATCTTTTTGAAGTGTGGGTCACTATAATGGTTAACTCATAGTTATAAAGGGAAACCTCAATCATTTGTTATCATAGTATTCCTCTCTCCTATCATTGTGTGATGTTTTATATGTAGTATAAAAATATTGAAGGGGTTATTACTACCCTACTCCAAAACATCCTGAATACTAGAAATATCTCTTAGGCCACTAATCATGTCTAAAAATACCCTTTTTTATTGTCCAATATTAAGAAACAAAATTCTAAAAATATATCTTTATCTAGGACTCTAAATTCTAATTAAACTTATTATCACCAACCCCAAAATATATATAAAATTGCATAAATGGAGTTTATATATGGTTCCACATTATTTCCCATAGAATTATGATTTTAATTCCTCACATAATTCTGATATATTACCTCAATGAAAGTAACCAACACATATCCTTTTAATGGTGGTATTTCAGGCACACACTTGATTTATCTTCTAACCTAGGTGGGGTCCTAGAATTGAGATTCATGTTGGGAGAACAAACAAGATCAGTTTGATGTGTGATGAAAATATCCATGGGGATCCATAATTACTCACTACAATTAATATTACTATCATATATGACATTGGAATATATATGATTTGTTTTTATTGTTAATGTGGGGATTTATTATTTTATTTTCTCAAAAAATTATATTAATATTATTTTTGAATTTCTATCCATTATCATAAGATGTTTTCCAACCTATCTAATTGTTAAAATAATGTATGAACATTAAGAGGGAAATAAATTTAATGTATCGATTTTTTACAAGAGAATGTAGCATTTACAAATTTGTAAGGATTATAGTCTAATAAAACCCATACATGTGTGTCTTGGAGAACATTTCATTAATTCAAAACACATTAGGAAGAGGTAACATATCACACCATATAACCAGAAATCAATTATATATATATATTAACAACTCTAGGAAACCCCATGATCCCCAATACCATATTATGATGACCTAAAGATAACTAAAGAGATATTAATTACTATTAAATTGGTGGTTTAATCATTGTATATGCATCTTTATTTGGACAATTTGATTAGTTTCATTATATTATTGCTTTGAATCATGATATACCACACCAATAAATGTGAGAACATATGTAATTAAATTTTAATGTATGAAAATATAACTAACTTAAAATTTATATTATCCGAACAAAAAAATAAACCACATTAATTTTTCTTTCATTAATATAATATATAGATAAAAAATACAACGATCCATATCCTATCCCAATATTGAAATTACCCATTACTCAAATTTTATTTTACTAAAATGTTTAATGTAAACTAGTAGTGAAATCATTAATAACCTTTGGAACAAATTTTGGGGATAATATATTGGGATTTAATTTGTTTTTAGGGGAAAAATAATATAATATATTAAAAATAGAGATTGATTAAAATTAATAAATCATAAAATAATATAATATTACAAATACCCATATTGATAGTTTAATTCACTATATCATATATAATTACAATTTTTTAAGTGCGTTTCTACATAATTATTCATTATTACATTTTAACTATCTCGATAAAAAATTTAAAATATTAATTAAATATAAAAGAAAGTTTTTTATGGTGGATGAGGGAAAAATTAGATATGAAATACAGAATACTATTAAAGGATAATATAATAATATTTGATTATTTTTAATCATATTCAGAGATAATATGGATTGATTATGAAATATTTATAGAATTATTTTTAGAGAAAAATGATTTTTTTTATATTTAATAAAAATTGAAAGCCAATTATGAATAGAAAATAATTGGATAATAATTAATTATAGTCATTAACATAATCAATAGATAATAAACACAAAACTTGAAGTAAAAATGTTATACAATTCTATGAATATTTGGAAGGGATATAAGTGAAATTGAGTCTCTCCAGGAAAGGGTGACCAAATACCCATCCCACATCGAATAAATCATACCATTAAGGAAAATTAATGAATTTGTAATGATTAAATATGATATAATCACTTATAAATATTATATGTGATTGACGAATCATTTTTATAGAGAATAAAATGCCGCAATATATTAATATAGTATCTAATTATTCTATTAAAATTTCAAGAAGGAATCCCACATTTTATATTCACACATCAATAACTAGAACTCCATTTAAAAAATTAAATGATATGTTAAATGTAATCATACAATACATTGAATAAAGTGAATTCTAAGAGAGTTTTTCTCTATTTATGTAAAATTTTTATGTCATTAGGGCATTCATATAAATTATTTTTTACACAAATAATAATGGGAGTGTCTAACATGTGGTGGTTCATGGTATGATTTAGTTACCCCTCATCCATCTAGGGATTGTTTTACTATGACCCTAACTAAAGTAATAAAATAATTAGAATATTTTTATATAGAAAAATAATTAAAATAAATTCATCACCATTATTTTGTAATTAGTTAATTTACCATTGTTATTATTTTATATCCTTTTTAAAATAAATACCCATTATTTAATCATTAAATTCAAATTGATGTTTCCCTAATGTCTCATGAAATAAAAGAGTTTTTAAAAACCATTGTTAAGTGTAGTAGTTGATCTAATGAATTGCATAGTATCCTTCTTCCCCCATAACATTTATACTTCTAGATTTAATTTAATATTACTATATTTATCAATATTGGCTACCTAAAATTCTTTAATGATAAATTTAATATTAGGTGTATGTGTCTACCTGATTGAAATAATGTGTACCAACTCGAAAAATGTAAATTCAAAGATCCAGAAGACATGTTACATATGTTTCAAAAAATTCCCAAAAATTAAAAGTCAAACTTTTTTAGAAATAAATTTAATTTATAATGATTTTATTATTTTTAAAAAATTAAATGATGTTTATTGAGAAAAATTAACATGATTGAGTTGATGATATTCTAAAATTTAATTGTTTCAAAATTTCATTATGAAGGATAAGTCAATATAATAATTACTTATTATGATTAATAAAAAATGAAATTTGATTCATTTTTTAGTTATATTTTGGAATGTAATAGTATGAATTTTTATATTAACTAATGTGTTTAAAAAAATAAAATCCATGAATAAGAGTTAAAATAAATTTAAGAGTTGGTTTTCCAATGTTTTGGATTTTTTGTCACAATTGTTCTTTAGAGTGTATCAATAAAAAAATAGTTCATTTAGAGGGGATTATTTTATACAAATTAATATGTTTAAAACACATATAATGATACTAGTGGTTTTTTTTAAAAATCATCATTATAATTGTTATCTTCAATATGTAAATTTTTCTATATGAAAGTGTATGATATGAAATCAATGATTTATATAAGTCAATTGAAAATTTCATAAAAAATATTATTTAATATAAGAATAATATATTTAAAAAAAAATTGGAAAAGTTTTAAAACATTACTATCAAAAAAATGTAATTATTGATGGGTTTTCAACCCTAGGTAATATTTATTTATTTTAAAAATTATTCGTTGACCATTGAGAGACCCTACAATATAAACCACCATGCCCCAAAACCATTTCTTTCCCCACCCTCCCACCCTCCCACCATCACCACAACAAAACTCCCCGGGCCCAATACTACGAATGCTACCCCTAATAAAAAAATAATTAGTGTTCATAGGGATTTAACAATGATAAACCAAACTGGGTGCATGCCCAACTAAGATAGGAACACGACTGATTGTATTATATAGTATATATATATAAAATGAAATATATATTACATAAAATATTATATATATATATATATTAATATAAAACATAAAATCATAAAAAATATATATAATTTAATAGTATATATATATATATTTGAAGAAAATATATATTTATATAATAATATGAATATCATAATTTATATAATCTATTTATATATATAATTCATCAATTTAAAATATTTTATTTATATAAAGAAATCATTAATATATATTTGAATGTTTAAATTATAATTAATGATAATTATAATTATAATTATTGATTTTATTTAACATGTTTTTTTAGATTACTAAAATTATATGATGTTTTATTGATACTATAAATTTAATGAATACATTTTTATTATATATTTATGAATATATTTAAAAAAATGGATTACTATGTGTAAAAATATATATTAAATTTATTAATATAAATAATTATAATTATATTAATATAAATATTATGGTGTTTTTGTGAATATATATAAATATATATGTGTAATCATGCATAAATGTGTGTGTGTAAATATATAATATTTAATATATATTAAAAATTCCTACCATGTTTTTTATATAACTATATTGGAATATATATATTTACATATATTTATTATTACATAAATTTGAATAACCATATATTAATATAATTGTAATTATATTATGTACATGTATATAGATATAATTATTTATTTGTAAATTTATTAATTTAAAGTAATTATATATTTAAATACTTATTTATATAAAAAATATATGAAAGTAATGTTTTTATATGTGTTTATTTAATATATATATATATACATTAGGTCTTATGGGGTTACAAGACATAATAAATTGGAAACACACCCATTGGTTTATCATTGATCACAACTCATCTACCTATCCCCCTATGATAGGTTTCTAACCAATCTTACAAATTAAAATATGATGGATCAAATTATCTGTAGTATGAAATCAATTTTTTCACACCTAATGAACCAGTCACATTATGTCACACACACCATACAAATCCATGTAAAAATAAATTAATGTTTAGTTCATTTTAATGTTTTTTGGTTAAAGGTCAGGGAATAATACTTCTTATTAGTTGCAGTTGGAGTCCACTATCTTTCTAGTTACAGAAACAAGCATGTTGGTTATGGTGGACATAAATCATTCATGACTACATGTGCCATAATGTCCCTATTGGGATTCCACCATCATGTGGGTGGGCTTCCACTGGCTCATCAGTTGGCTACACATGGGTGATGTTATTCTTCCTACACCAACATGTAAGTTGGTGGCGTCATTTGACATGCTAATTAGTTAGGTTAAATATGTAATTTTAAATTTAAATATACTTTAAATCCCCCAAATACAACCCTTTTTACCCCAAATTGGGTTTTCATTATTTTGAGTCACTAATGTGATTCCTTTAATTATCCTCCTCTTATTGGTTATGAAGAATTTACCAATTGGATTCATAGATTTCTTTTGATATTATTATAGTCAAAAGGACATGATTTATCTTGTTTCAACTAATCAAATTCATCAAAATGATGTCATTTGAGCCTAGATCCCTTAATAGAATGTTATTATACTGAATTGAACTTTTTCATTAGATTTAGGTCTATGAGGATATTCCTTCCATGTGACGCATCCCCAATATTAAAGAGACAACATTGCTTCATTAATCTATTGGTAGGTGTATATATTATATGGTTTAAACATCATCTGGAATTATGTTATTTGATGCATTCCATTTGTAATGTCCCAGTAATGGATGCCTCCCAAAGGCACCTCGTACCCGGTTGGTCACATGGAATCAAGTGAATTTCCCCACATGCTAGAGGTTGCTGACTAGTAGTGAGGGCTTCGACGTGATAGTAGGGAAAAAATTCCCTCATTGGTAAAGTACACATCAGATGTAAACAACACATAATAGAAGATGAAATAAATATCCAACAACAGTAAATAGCTGGAGACTGGAATAATAAACAACAAAATCCCATATATATATATATAATTATGCATGATACATATGTCTAGGAAAGCAGCCAAACAAGTCACAATGCTGGAAATACAATCAATGATAAACCAAAGTACAAAAGAAAAAGATAAGCAGCTCCTCAACATCACAAGCCTAAGATTGGTCCCATTCTCCCCAGCTCCAAAACACGTCATGTACCTAAAGTATAAGGGGGCTTTCCCTTATCTATACTTGCATCAATATAATCTGTTTGGGCCCAATAGCATGACCCAAACAGGGTGTGAGACTAAATCCCAGTAGGAAACCACCCGAAGATCTGTGCCTACTAGTCAGTGAATATATAGAAGGTAAAAGCACAAGAATTAGTAAACAAGAAGGTACTGAGTAGTAAACAATCCACAATTTCAATATCAAGAAACAACGAAACAAATAGCTAAACCCCAAACAAGTATCCCTCTTTGAATTACTCATAGACCTCCCCTCTAGTCCTACCTATGAAGTACAAGAAACCCTCTGGGAAGAGCACTCGACCTAAACCCTATGGTTTAGTCATAAGAATTCATAGACTCTCTTTGGAAGAACTCACAGTCAATTCACCTTGTAGTCTAAGGTAGTCATGGACACTCTGAGGAAGCTCACACTATTAATTTCCCTTATAGCCCCAAGGTCACGGACTCTCTGAGGAAACTCACTCGATCAATTCCCCTTATAGCCGAGGTCGTTCAAAGACAATTTAAGGAAGCTCACTCGGTCAATTCCCTTTATAGTATAGACTAATCAAGGTAATTCAATGTAAAAAAAAGACACTCTGAGGAAGATCACACAGTCAACTCCCCTTATGGTCTACAGTTCTCAAAGACTCTATGAGGAAGAACTCACAGTCAATTCCCCTTATAGCCTACTACACCAGGTTCTCATGGCCCTACGTAGTTCAATGTGCATATCGATGAAATATGGCCAAAGTAAACTGACATATCTACATGGATAAATAGTCTACAACACATCAAGCATGTCAGAATACAAACTCTCCGTCCTATAGAAATAGGCATGGAAAACAAGAAAGGCAACCAAACTGGCTAAACATGACAAAACATTCATAAACAGAACATGCATGGGTAGTACATTCAAAGCATAACAATCAACCCTATTAGTATCCAAATAAACTCTACACAAACTGTGAGTATGGAAGGCAATCAATAGAGGTAAAACGGCAAACACTCAATACCCTGTTTAAAGGTATTGGTTGAATTTGGACAAAATACTCAATGAATTTGAATGGAAAGTAACAAACCACCATACATTGTGTTAGGAGATCACTATATTTGAACATAGAAGATTGAATCTCCTTAGGATGTCGAGGATATTCCAAAAAGTCAAAAAATTCAACCCACAATATCTCACGAGAGAATAGAAATCAGAATATGGTGCTCTAGGAGAAGAAAGAACTCACCGATTAGATTCCAATTCAACTGACGGTGTTCTATTCAGAGGAAGGACGCACACTTGGGGTTTCGATGATGATTCACGGCCGTACGGAGCTCTCGGTCAAACAGAACCTAGAAGAAGATAATTCTTGCGATTAGACACAACCCCAGTGTGTTTAATAAAAAAATGTACATGGCATGTACTTCTGATGTACACAGTGTATACTCACCATTTTCGTACTCCACATTAGGTAGCCTCCAAATCACCCCACACGGACATGTGTGTGGCTACTAAACTGCCAGCACATGGACTCCTACGGTAAGGCAGTACACGACGTGTACTCATAAAGTATACGGTGTATACTTAGAAAATTTCCAGAATTTCATCTTTTCATAAAAAAATGACCAGAAAATAAACATTCAATAAAAGAAGATCCAGGTTCTTACAAACTTCCCCCATTAAAAATTTTTTCCCCAAATTTCCCTAGCGTGGAGTAGAAGAAGAAACCTCGAACACATTCGACCATTGTGATTGTATGTCTTTCTCCCTCTCCCAAGTCTCGTCCTGTACTCACCAATGCAGCCAAAGAACCTATACCAGAGGAACATACCATCCAAGTATAACCTTTGTACATCAATCCACAATCCCGTTAGGATGCTCCTTAAAGGATGCATCCACTTCCAACCCAAACTCCTCGAGTTGGAAACCATGAGACAGGTTTGAAAAGTAATGTTGTAGTTGAGAAAGGTGGAAGACGTCGTTCATGAACTGATTCCTCTGAGTTAACTGCAACCGATAGGAAACCGGCCCAACTCTCTCCAACACCTCAAATGGCTCAAAATACCCCGACGAATGCTTACCCTGTCTCCTGATCCTTCTATTCCCTAACCTCGGTGTGACATGTAGAAAAACTTGATCCCCGACCACAAACTCCAAAGGTCATCTCCGCTGACCAGCATAAGACTTCTAATGAGATTGTGAAGTAACCATCCTCTTCTGAATCAACTCTATCTACTTTGTGGTCTCTTGAACAAGACGAGCTACCAATAGAGCTGCCTCTCATTCCTCCAACTAAAATAAGGGCGATCAGCATGGCCTAGCATATAAATCCTCAGAAGGTGCCATCAAAATGGTTTCTTGAAAACAATTGTTGTAGGAAAACTCCACTAGAGGTATATGCTTCTCCCAAGAACCTCCAAAATCCAGAATGCATGCCCGAAGCATGTCCTCAAGCACCTGAGAATGTAAACTCAGATTGGCCATATGTCTGAGGGTTGTATGATGTACTCAAAAGTACCTGTATACACAAAGCCTTCTAAACCCCCTTCCAGACCCGAAAAGTAAAATATGTATCCCTGTCTGAAACAATAGAGTGTGGAAATCCATGTAGACGTAAAATCTCTCGGATGTACAGCCTTAACATCTCAAAAAAACTGAAGGACTTCATGATCGTCAAGAATTTAGCGACCTTCATAAGTCTATCAATGGAAACCCATACTGCATCATTCCCACGAGGGGACCTCGGAAAACCAATCAAGAAATCCATCGTGACATCATTCCACTTCCACATGGGAATGGGTAACTAATGTAAGATCCATACTGGACAATGATGCTCTGTGTTAACCTGCTAACAGGTGGAACACCTCAGAAAAAAAACAACAACATCCCTCTTCATACATGGCCACCCATACTAACGGTGTTGATCACGATAAATCTTGGTGATGTCAGGATGAACTTCCCAAACATAGGAATGAAAATCCCGCATCATCTCCTCACATGTGTCTGCTGGCACCCATACGCACCCCTGGAAACATAAGATCTCATCCTTGCCTATGGTCCATATAGGAATAGGGTCCTCTCCTGACACACTCTCCCTTATGACTAGGCATTCAGAATCTAATAGCTACCTTATTCAAACTCGATCATGAATAGTAGAGGTAATATCTACAGAAGATAGAAATGTATGCCTATGTATATCATGCATCTCCAAATACATCTCAGAGAATATATCCACAAGATGCCACTCAATGCTAGACTCCTAAACTGCATGTATCTAAGTCCTCCTGCTCAACGCATTAGCCACTACATTTCCCTACCAATGCGTTTAGTCAAGCTAGAAGTTAAAGAATTTTAGGTACTAGACACACATCTGCTATCTTAAATTAAGATCACGTTGAGTGATGATGTTAATGATACTTTTGTGGTTGGTGAAATCCAAAAAATTCTCTCCCAGAATAAAATGCCTCCAATAGCATCGGGCATGAAAAACACCTGACAACTAAAGACCATGTGTTGGGTAATTCCTCTAAAGTGGCCTCGACTACCGAGACCTATACTCAAAGACTCCATCTCCCTGCATTAGCACAACTCCCATCCCGATACCTGATGCATCACAGTAAACAGTATAGCCCTTTCCTGGATCTGGAAAGACTAGTATCAGTGCTGAAGTCAACCTCCCTTTCATCTCTTAATAGGATGACTCATAAGAATCTGACCATATGAACTTCACACCATTTTTAGTTAGACCAATCAGCGGTGTTTCTAAGCGTGAAAAGTCATGTATGAAACAACTGTATTATCCAACCATCCCTCGAAAACTCCGTACCTCAAAGACGTTCTTCAGCTACTCCCAAGAAACTATAACTGACACTTTTTTTGGATCTACTGATACATTTTCTTCTAAGATAACATGACCCAAGAAGTGAATCTAATCCATCCAAAAGTTGCATTTTGACATAATAGCATATAACAGATGCTCCCTTAGTTCACAAAAAACAATCTCAATATAGGTAGCATGTTCGTGTTGACTGTGAGAGTACACCAAGATATCGTCTACAAAAACAACCATGATAGAATTCAAGTATGGATGGAAAAATTAGTTCATCAGTGCCATGAAAACTGGAGTTGAATTCATGAGACCTAAAGGCATAACCATATACACGTATAGACCATAACTGCTCCGGAAGGGTCTAAGATGTATATCATAGGGTATATCATGTAGCTGATGACAATCGAATCTCAATTCAATCATCAACAACATTCGTGCTCCTAAAAGTTAATCAAAGAGATCAATAATCCTTATCAAGGGATACCATTTCTTGACCATCAATTGGTTAAACATCCAATAGTCCACACAAAGCCTGAGGATGCCATCTGCCTTCTTCAGAAACAAGATATGAGAACCCCAAGGATAAGTACTAGGTCGGATGAAACCCTTTGCCTTCAACTCCTCCAACCCTTTCTTGATATCCTGCTACTCTAGTGTAGCCATCCTATAAGGAATAATGGACACCAGTTCCATTCCTAGAACATGCTCAATCGATAAGTCTACCTCACACTATGGGGGAAAACCTGAAAATTATTTTGGAAATACATCTCTGAAATGATCCACCACTGGATGAAAGTCCATGTGTGAAGGCATCTGGTCATCTAGATATAGACTAGAAATATGGGATGTATCTACTCCCATCCCATGTTGATATGGAATCACTCCTATCGCCTGGATATCCAACCCTCCCCTATGAAGAAGGGATCCACCCTATGGTGATATGAAACTCACCCCACGACGACAACAATCGACGGCTTCCTGGAAGGGAACTAGAAAATCCATTCCTAGAATGAAATCATAGCCTATAATCTCTAGGACATAGAGGTCCCATAGAAAGTGACATCCACCAACCTCTAGTGGGCACTCCTTGCACTGACATACAATAGCCATTCATGTCCCCAACAGAGTGTCTAGCATCAAGATATCGGCAAAAGAAGAGATACAATGTAACACCTCGACCCTAGTTACCCAGAGTCGGTGCATTATTGCGTAACATTGGCATGATCACAGAAGATCAAGTCTTGAAAGACCGATTAGTTTAGTAGCCTTGGAAACACTAGATACATTCATAAATGTTACATTACATGATAAAGTGAAAAACTACAATAACAAAGTCTCCATAGTCCACACTCATATCCTCTTCTGACTATCCCTACATATCATTCATAAAATACTTCTTCACATCCTGGAAAATATTAAAACATTGAAAGGGGTGAGCTCAGATGCTCAGTAAGGATAACAATATTGCGGAAGCTTTCATAAATAAATATTAACATTTAAGGCAATGTATAACTAAAACAAAAGCCTTTTTAAACTTGAACTTCAGTATAATAAGGAAAAAATAATATTAAATAATGCCATTTACTTACTGACATGGATATTCTACTAGTCGAATAATCACATGCAATATCAATAACCACTTTCATAATGATGGAATGCATAATGCCAGACTATCATAACCACGTATCCAAGGCCTCGTGCCAAGACCACAAATAATATTTTGTCAAGGCCTTGTGCCAAGACACTAGTTTGTCTCATGAGACCTACCGATTAAATTTTTTTAGAATATAATTACATTTAAAATTTCTCAAATATACTCCAGTGTTTTTCTGAAAACATTATGCAAGTTTCTGAAAAAAATAACTAATTCTGAGACTTATTGACTAATTATAGGCCATGATGGGTCCACGCCCAATCCCTTCCTGTCTACCACACTCGAGAGTTGGGTTTTCTGAAAACATTTTTAAGATTGCATTAAATACGTATACATTTTCACTGGATTTTCATACATTTGAGAGAAATATCTCTCTCTGTTTTTAAATCATTTAAAAAAAGTTATGGCTTGCAGAGGAAGCCAAAACTCAAATAATGGTCATGGCGGTGAAGAAGTCATTGTCGCCGCATACGTACGACAAGAAAAACATTCCCTTTTTTTGTTTAGTAAAACGCTTCGTATAAAAAGATTCCTTTTGAATAAATGTAAAAGTCAATGTGGTTTATACACCGTATAAAAGAAATTTGAGTATAAATCAAAATATGCTTCAATAAATGAAGATTGAGACGAAGTCCCTTAAAAAGATCATTTTTAAATAAAATATATCTATTATGTGTATTCACTATATGTACACATAATGAAAGTACAAATACAAGAAAGGACATAATAATATCATGACATAATTTGAATGTTGGAGATTAACCCAAAGATTGGAAATTGGGTTAAGAAATTCCCTTAGAAAGATCATTTATTTAAAATAAAATAAATCTATTATGTGTATTCACTATAAGTACACATAAATAAAGTACAAATACAAGATAGGACATAATAATATCATGACATAATTTTAAAGTAGAAGATTAACCCAAAGAATGGAAATTGGGTATAGAAATTCCCTTACCTTGTGTCCGACTTGACTCGACCGTTCTTTAACCTCCTGAATAATAAACTAGAGTTAATCTATACTTTATTAATAACCTTTTTCAAGTTCATTATCCCTTTTATATCACTTATTACAATGTTACAAAAATTATGTAGTCATTTAAGTTAATAACGGTCGTTTTGTCGATCTTAGGTAAAAATAAATTTCTTATATTTACACTTTGTTCATGTGGTAAAATAAACATTATATCCATAATTATATTCATGATTTAGATATCATATACATCATATATATCCAGTATATACATTCATTTATAATATTACATATCATTTAGAGGTAAGAAATTAAATGCACCGTTCATGGAGATGGTAAGCCGTACGTACGCATGAATGCTACTTTCAATTCTATTTCGTATTTAATGGAATGAAGTTATAATTATATAAAGGTATAATATAATTCTAGTATAATATAATTTATAATACCATTTACTCCATCCTTTATACATCTCACATATGGCATTAATGATTCAAATCACTTTGAGGGGGCGGTAGTCTGCACTTCCTAAAATGAAAATATCGCATTTACCCATAATGGAAACCATAATGGTATGCCATAAATGAAAAATACAGAAGCCTAAGAATAACATAAACATATTATATATCATATATAAATACAGTGGAATCTTAATTTCCACCATTGAAGGTGTTATATGAGTGTTGAACAATCATCGTTTCGTGAGGCAGAAATTCGCCATCCACAGAAACAGTATGTTCTTTAACCATTAGATGTAGGTGTGTGTAAGTGTAGCTCGAATCCTTCCTATAACAACATCCTATTATATTTAAGATACTGGTTTTGTTACAAAATAAAGGAATAAAAAGAGTTTAAGGGGTTGGATAAGCAAAATAAAACAAAATAACATAAGAGAAGACATTACCTTAAAATCGGGTAACTCTTTTTTGATTTGAGCCAAAGGCTTCCTTGGGAAGAATTATGCCCAAAGTGAGGCTTATAGGAGTAAGAGAGTGAAGTTTAGAGATTATTTGGGAAGAGGTTGGCCGAGCGAAAGGGATTTGAAGGTGTGAGTAAGGTGGTAGTGGTGGGGGCTTTTATAAGAGGAGAGGAGGGGCACTTTTGGAAAGTCATGAAATGTTACTTTATTATATAATGAGTTTCGGATTTTAGAGGTCCCACACTTATATATTCCAAGGATAAGGTGATAAGGGTTCTAAATATACTCATCCAATATGTTTTTTACAAGTTTAAGTCATTGATTTAAAATTTTCTTTTTATTTTATTTAAATCGTTAATTAATGTGGTAATCGCTGCATCATCATGGTGTCATAAATAATATAATTTATTTAATCATTAAAAATTATAAAAAAAATATCATGATGTAGAAAATATTTTTAGATTTCTAATGAATATTTATAGTAAAAAATATGACTTGTATAACCCCATTTAAAAATTCTTTTAGTAAAACAACTCATGTTTGAGACATTTTTATTTTAACATTAAATAAAAAGTTTTTAATGTCATTTTCTAGCAAAGTGGCTCCATGGGGTCCCCAAGTTGACCCATGGATTTTATTGGTCGGCCATGACTCATAAAATAGGGTTAGGACAAGTGTAAGGGTATTTTAAAATTTTTATAATATCATTTTTACCTTAAATTTCACTAATTACCTTTAATCGCGATTAATTAAACTTAAAAGTTACTATTCACCAAAAAATTATTTTAATCCAATTGAACCAAATTTTACTTACTAATGACAACCATGTATGTTGGATTTTTGAAAATCAGATCACAGAAGTGGTAATGATTCATTTAAACAGAAAAATCAGTTTTTTAACTACCACTTAGTGGTTTCACTATTCATCAAAAATTAAAGTTTTTCAGAACAATGCCAAAATTTCACCATAAGATATAATTGATATTCCGAATTCAAAAATGATGTATATTTTACAAAATTCCAAAAATATAAGTTGTATTAATTAATTTTATAATTAATTCCCGCTGTCACAACAAATAGTGTGTTTTTAAGAAACAATATATATCAAAAGATTGACAATTGTTTATGTCCAATTTCAAATTGAAATTAATTCTAATGACCACCATTGGATAAAATGGTAAAAATATATTCTAATTATACTTTAAAACCACTCAATAGTATAATTTATCACTATAAATTTTTTTGATTCAAAAAGTTGTTTTTAAGTATTTTTCACTATTCATAGAAAATTGGAAGTTCTCAGAAAATTACAAAAAAATCAACTCAGGTTAATTTCGATATTACAAATAAAAAAATGAAGTAAATTTTGAAATATAAAATTTATATAATTTCAAAAAGTGGGTATTACTATTCATAACTACTACTTTGATTGGTCACGGTGTGTTAGAATCTCGAACTTGCGTAAAATGCAAGCTATTGCATTATTGAAAGAGAAGTGTATCATGAAAGCTTGGGGTGTTACATTCTCCTCTCCTTCAATAAATTGCGTCCTCACAATTTGAAAATGTTCTTCGAAAATAAATGGTTGGAAATAGAAAATACCTTTGTGGAAAACCAACATCAGAAATAGGGTTAATAAGAATATAATATTAAAAGAAAGAAAGAGAAGTACAAAGGTCACCCGAGATAGCCCATACTAGGATTTTATGAAAATATGGATATGGAGGAGAAACAAACCATCAAGTTCTGATGGAGAGTTGTAGAAAAAATGATTAGGAGAAAGTTAACCACAAGAAAATCAAAAACTTGTGATTGGTTAAACGGTCATTGAATCCCTAGTTGGAAAAGTTAAACAACAACATTTTTGTTTTAAGTTACCTTTTATAAAGTTGAGGAACTTATTTAAGAGATTTTTTAAGAATGTAAGGAAATATACTTACTTTTCATGTAGGCTTTCATTCTTTAACAAATTTTTACCACGAACCTATCTTTCACTCCAAATGGTAACATAACTCAAAAATATTCTATTTATCCTAATTGTATATGGTTCCAAATATTACCACATACCATTTAGATTAGGAAAAATATTTTTGTGCAAACCAGGGACTTCACGTAGTCCAGTGGTAGCTGATAAATCCCAATCACACTATGGTTGTGGGTTTGATTCCCACAACTTTGTCTGACGTGACGGGTTGTCACACGGTCAGCGTGCTATCCTTTTTATAAATATCCAAAAATAACCTTAACAATAGCATCAAATGTAAAATATAATCCATTCCAACCTTTATAGTTATCCAAAATACCTCTGTCCAGACATTATCCAAAAGGTCTCTAAATTCCAAAATCAATTGTAACATCAGATTCTCCAAAAAAAGTAAAATTTCTCTTATTGTCACATACTAAAAATATGATTACCTTCGTCATATTAAAACCTTAATGAAAAAAACAAGTACTACAGTACAATCCTTATATATAGATCACCTTATTTTTTAACCAGAATATAATCCTTGAGTCCAAAATAACCAATACATTAATTATTCCACTTCAACTGTAGTAATAGAATAATATTGGCCTTGATACCTTGGCCTTTTTTGAGGTAAGTTTCCCTGACGCTTAGGACATTCATTTGAATAATGCCCCATTTCCCTACAATTGTAGCATTCAACATTGATAGCCTCTTTCTTTCCCTTGCAATCCCGAGCCTGGTGACATTTTTCTCCACATTTATAACAAACTCCCATTCCTTTTAGGCAAGCACCGGGGTGATTCTTCCCACAATTATCACATAATGGAAAATCCTTCTTTCCCTTTTTCCCTTTATCTGTCTCCTGTTCCACCGTTCTATTCTTCTCTTTATTTACTTTGTTGTCATAAGACTTAGAGAATTCCTTTTTTGTCTTGATAGCACACGAGACAATATCTTCGAACGATGAGAAGGATTGTGAAACTAATGCTCGATGGAGAAATGGTTTTAACCCATAAAAGAAACGGTCAATCATACTTCTTGGGTTACGTGTATAATCTACAGCATAACTCGCTAACCTTGTAAAGTTGGCCTCATACTTTGCGACATTCTCATCCTCCTTTTATCTCAGACTCAGAAATTTCCTTTCTATATCTGCTCGATGGTCACAAGGAAAGTATTTTTCTAATAAAAGATCTTTAAACTCTATCCATTCCATACTTGATACTTCTTCATATTCCTTTGTATTTTGAATCAATGACCACCATTGATCAACATCTTCAGTGAGGTGGTAAACTGACCTGATAACCTTTTCCCTTTCACTACTCCCTAAGGCATGGAATATTTTCTCTAAGGAAGTTATCAATTGCTCAGCTAATAATGGATTTTTACCCCCATTAAATGTTGGCAGTTGTTTCCTCATGAAGCGTTCTAACATTGATCCTCCATGTTGCAGATCAGGGTGCTCCATACGAGTGAGGTTATTATTCATAACCTTAGTGAGTTGTCTCATTATGGTAAAAAGTTGATCAGCACCAGTTGTATCTCCAGATCCACAATAATTATCTTGAGTAGGAGGGCAATCCCTACATGGAGTGTATGCGTTGATACGGTTTCCATTCCTTCCACTAGGCGCCATTTCTAAACAATGGCATAAACTAGATTAGTTTATGAATCAAAATACATAATTCCATACTTGTAAAATAATTAACATAAATTGAAATATTTATGGATATAATCCATAATCATAAAAATATTTTCTTTGAGGAAGTATATACTCATAACCCTTCATAGTGGTTTGTAACGAAAATGAGAATTACCCTAAGCATATCCCGCAGGAGTGTTGTAACCAAGAGTGCAGCAAGGCCCATTATCGTGCACCAGTTCCCATTAGAGTCTAGCTCAAAGCGGTGTTTTCGGGGTTTACACCTAGGTACATCTGTGCCAGAGCCGCCTCTACCTGATCGTATCCAGACAGGGATGTATTGCTCGGAAAACTCACAAAATATCTATAATACCAAAATTCTAGGAAGTTCTTCTATACTAATCCTCAAAGTCTATCTTAGGGCTATGTGCTCTAATCAGAGTTTATCTAAATCTAGCTTCCATTTTTAGTACTAAATTGCCTCTGATACCAACTATAACGCCCCGACCCCAGTTACCCAGAGTCGGTGCATTATTGCGTAACATTAGCATGATCACAAAAGATCATGTCTCGAAAGACCTATTAGTTTACTAGCCTTGGAAACACTAGATACATTCATAAATGTTACATTACATAATTAAGTGAAAAACTACAGTAACAAAGTATCCATAGTCCACACTCATATCCTCTTCTGACTATCCCTGTAGGTCATTCATAAAATACTTCTTCACATCCTGGAAAATATTAAAACATTGAAAGGGGTGAGGTCAGATGCTCAGTAAGGATAACAATATTGTGGAAGCTTTCATAAATAAACATTAACATTTAAGGCAATGTATAACTAAAAAAATGCCTTTTTAAACTTTAAATTCAACATAATATGGAAAAAATAAAATTAAATAATTCCATTTACTTACTCATATGGATATTCTACTAGTCGAATAATCAAATTCAATATCAATAAAAAATTTCATAATGATGGAATGCATAATTCCAGACTATCATAACCACGTAGCCAAGGCCTCTTTCCAAGACCACAAATAAGATTTTGTCAAGGCCTCGTGCCCAGACACTAGTTTGTCTCAGGAGACCTACCGATTAATTTTTTTTTAGAATATAATTACGTTTAAAACTGCTCAAATATACTCCAGTGTTTTTCTGAAAACATTATGCAAGCTTCTGAAAACAAAATATCTAATTCTGAGACTAATCGACTAATTACAGGCCATGATGGGTCCACGCCCAATCCCTTCCTGTCTACCACACTCGAGAGTTGGGTTTTCTGAAAACATTTTTAATATTGCGTTAAATACGTATACATTTTCACTGGATTTTCATACATTTCAGAGAAATATCTGTCTTTTTTTTAAATCATTTAAAAAAAGTTATGGCTTACAGAGGAATCCAAAAATCAAATAATGGTCATGGCGGTGAAGAAGTCATTGTCGCCGCATACGTACGACAAGAAAAAAATTCCCTTTTTTTCGTTTAGTAAAACGCTTCGTATAAAAATATTCCATTTGAATAAATGTAAAAGTCAATGGGGTTTATACACCGTATAAAAGAAATTTGAGTATAAAACAAAATATGCCTCAATGAATGAATATTGAGATGAATTAACTTAAAAAGATCATTTTTAAATAAAATATATCTATTATGTGTATTCACTAAATTTACACATAAATAAAGTACAAATACAAGATAGGACATAATAATATCATGACAAAATTTGAATGTAGGAGATTAACCCAAAGATTGGAAATTGGGTTAAGAAATTCCCTTACAAAGATCATTTTTTTAAAATAAAATAAATCTATTATATGTATTCACTATAAGTACACATAAATAAAGTACCAATACAAGATACGAAATAATAATATCATGACATAAATTGAAAGTAGAAGATTAACCCAAAGAATGGAAATTAGGTTAAGAAATTCCCTTACCTTGTGTCCGAAATGACTTGACCGTTCTTTAACCTCATGAATAATAAACTAGAGTTAATCTATAATTGCTTAAGAACATTTTTCAGGTTCATTATCACTTTTATATCACTTATTACAATGTTACAAAAATTATGTAGTCATTTAAGTTAATAACGGTCGTTTTGTTGATCTTAGGTAAAAAATAAACTTCTTATAATTACACTTTGTTCATGTGGTAAAATATCCATTATATCGATAATTATATTCATGATTTAGATATCACATACATCATATATATCCTGTATATACATTCATTTATAATATTACATAACATTTAGAGGTAATAAATGAAATGCACCGTTCATGGAGACGGTAAGCCGTATGTACACATGAATGCTACTTTAATTTCTATTTCATATTTAATGGAATGAAGTTATAATTATATAAATGTATAATATAATTCCAGTGTAATATAATGTATAATACCATTTACTACATTCTTTATACATCCCACATATGGCATTAACGATTCAAATCACTTTGAGGGGGAGGTAGTCCGCACTTCCAAAAATGAAAATATCGCGTTTACCCATAATGGAAACCATAAAGGTATTCCATAAATGAAAAATACAGAAACATAAGAATAACATAAACATATTATATATCATATATAAATACAGTGACATCTTAATGGCCACCTTTGAAGGTGTTATATGAGTGTTGAACAATCATCGTTTCGTGAGGTAGAAATTCTCCATCCACAGAAACAGTATGTTCTTTAACCATTAGATGTAAGTGTGTATAAGTGTAGCTCGAATACTTCTTATAAAAACATCCTATTATATTGAAGATACTGGTTTTGTTACAAAATAAAGTAATAAAAAGAGTTTAAGGGGTTGGAGAAGCAAAATAAAACAAAATAACATAAGAGAAGACATTACCTTAAAATCAGGTAACTCTTTTTTGATTTGAGCCAAAGGCTTCCTTGGAAAGAATTATGCCCAAAGTGAGGCTTCTAGGAGAAATATAGGGAATTTGAGAGAGTATTTGGTCAGAGGTTGGCCGAGCCAAAAGGCTTTGAAGGTGTGAGTAAGGTGGTAGTGGTGGGGGCCTTTTATAAGAGGAGAGGAGGGGCACTTTTGAAAAGTCATGAAATGTTACTTTATAATATAATGAGTTTCAGATTTTAGAGGTCCCAAACTTATATATTTCTAGGATAAGGTGATAAGGGTTCTAAATATACTCATCCAATAGGTTTTTGACAAGTGTAAGTCTTATATTTTACATTATATTTTTATTTTATTTAAATCGTTAATTAATGAGGTAATCGGTGCATCATCATGGTGTCATAAGTAATCTAATTTATTTAATATCTAAAAATTATAAAAAAATATCATGATGTAGGAATTTTCTTATCTTTCTAATGAATATTTATAGTAAAAAATATGACTTGTATTACCCCATTTAAAAATTGTTTTAGTAAAACAACTCATGTTTGTGACATTTTTATTTTAACATTAAATAAAATTTTTTTAATGTCATTTTCCTACCAAAGTGGCTCCATGGGGTCCCCAAGTTGACGCATTGATTTTCTTCGTCAGCTATGACTCATCCAATAGTGGTAGGACAAGTGTAAGGGTAGTTTAATATTTTTATAATATCATTTTTACCTTAAATTTCACTAATTACCTTTAATCGCGATTAATTAAACTTAAAAGTTACTATTCACCAAAAACTTATTTTAATCCCATTGAACCAAATTTTACTTCCTAATGACAACCATGTATGTCAGAATTTTGAAAATCAGATCACAGAACTGGTAATGTTTCATTTAAATGGAAAAATCAGTTTTTTAACTACCACTTAGTGGTTTCAGTATTCATCAAAAATTGATGTTTTTCAGAACAATGCCAAAATTTCACCCTAAGCTATAACTGATATTCCGAATTCAAAAATGATGTCTATTTTAAAAAATTCCAAAAATTTAATTTGTATTAATTAATTTTATAATTAAATCCCACTGTCACAACAAATAGCGTGTTTTTAAGAAACAATATATATCAAAAGATTGACAATTATTTATGTCCAATTTCAAAGTGAAATTAATTCTAATGACCACCATTGGATAAAATGGTAAAAATTTATTCTAATTATGCTTTAAAACCACTCAATAGTATAATTTATCATTATAAATTATTTTTATTAAAAAAGTTGTTTTTAAGTATTTTTCACAATTCATAGAAAATTGGAAGTTCTCAGAAAATTACAAAAAATTCAACTTAGGATAAATTCGATATTCCGAAAACAAAAATGAATTACATTTTGAAATATAAAATTTATATAATTTCAAAATGTGGGTATTACTATTCATAACTACTACTTTGATTGTTCGCGGTGTGTTAGAATCTTGAAGTTGGGTAAAATGCAAGCTATTACATTATTGAAAGAGAAGTGTATCGTGAAAGCTTGGGGTGTTACATACAAAGACTGAGGATATCCAAAATAGAAACAGATATAAAGATATGGGAATCCCATGTATTGAATAGAGAAAAAGATAATAATGAGCATACTAAAGATCATATCTCGAACTATAGAGGGTCTGAGATCTTACTCCGGCTGGATCTTCTCCACTGAAAAAATATTTCCTATACCACGACCCTATGACCTTGCCCAACTGCTCTGAGCTGATCCACCCTACTGTCGCTGAAGAACCATTGACTAACTACCACGACCATGACCTCAACCTCGGCCTGAACGGCCAGAAGAACTCCATTTCCTAGACTGGTGGGAAACTAGGGGTGCTGCTTCTGAATGAGGAGTCATAGAAGAACCCCTCTCACCAGCTCATGGTGATAATAACTAACAAAATCACTGAAGGTGACCCAAATTTTCGTAGGATTGGTACTCCACTATGTCTCTCAGGCAATGTGTCCTCTTAGGAGCTCTCTAACTATACGAGTAGCACACCACCTGGCTACCAAAAGATGCATCCTGCCAAATCTGATCTCCTTGTGCAAAATCTATGCGGTGCTTCCTTATGACATAAGGATGGATAATAACTCTGGAAACCAAACCTCCCTAGATCACCACTCTATAATCCCTCAGATTTATCTCTTTAATCAGTGCCTAGTTGAAGATAGATGGAATCAAAGTCAACCTGAATATGTTCACATGTTATCAGATGTCGTGCCTGAGACCATACTCAAACTTCCGTGCAAGGAACAACTCATCACCTCTTGGAATAGATGTGAAAAACTGATGATCTGTGAAGAGAGTGTAATTCTTCATAACAGTAAGAGTACCGTAATTTAGACACATGAACCCTCAGGCTCGATTGGACCTCATGGTATCTGGATACACGTAATTGTAGAAGATGCGCCGAAACTCATCCCATGCCATATTCTGCTCGTGGACCTCCTGTGAGATCACTTCCCACCATCTCTTAGCGGAGTCTTAATGCATGTAGGTAGTGAGATTCACCCTTTTCTCTGGAGGTATCTACAGATGCTCTAAAATCATCAGCGTGGATTCTAGACATGACTCTGCGGCCTGGGGTCCTATATCCTCTGAGAAAGTAAGATGGTGTTGCTGCTGAAAGATCCACATCAATTCTTCCATTGAAGGTGCATGAGATGACACACCCTAAAAGGTATTCTTCATCATAAAAAGTCCCTCCCTGAACTATAAATCACCACATATGTCAGGTGAAATGGCTAGTTCCAAGGCCAACACAACTGGAGGATCCACTGGGAATCCTTGATGAACCATGTCCTGTGTCTGATCACCATCTAGCAACTGGCATACAACCAGAGGACGTCTCGGTGGCATGAATCTACAAGGTCAACCACACACCTTTGATCAAGATTATAAAGCACTGAAAACTAGAAGCATAAGAAAGTAACAAGAGAGAAAGCATTCAAGGTTTACAAAACATGACTACACGACATGTACAATTCCTACACGCCGTGTTCCCTTATGTCATTTACATGGGCGTGTACACCTTCCCAAAATGGTCGAGTAACACCAAAAACACACGACATGTTGTCTTAACACGTGACGTGTACTTGATTCCCCTTTACCTTCCCAAGTCCATCTATATAGTTAAGCCACATGGATATCCTAAGACAAGACTATGAAGCATGTTTACGGTAGACCCAGCGTGTACTAGACATGTTTAATCTGGCCCGTGTTGTTAGTGACACGACCTGACATACGACTCATAGTACACAGAGTGTTCCTAACGGACATGGCATGTACATGAAAGGATAACACAGACCCGTGTTATTAGTGAAACAACCCAGAACCTAGGTCAGACTACACGGCGTGTTCAATTCTGACACGACATGTATAGCTTAAGGTTTATCCATCCATGTTGTAAGTTACATTGGCGGAAATTGGGTAAACACTTCATGATGTGTTCGACCGGTACACGACTTGTTCCCACCAGAAATTCCACATCTCATGCCTCTTCCCACACGTCCTATATCATGGTTAGAGAATACATGGAATGTACGGAAAGTACACATAGTGTACATAAGAAAAACGGTTTCTTACCGACCTGAAGAACACATGGTGTGTACATAGCATTACATGACATGTATTTTTTTTTCTGAATAGTAATCCTCAAAAACTACTCTAGAGCCCAGAAAAACACTGAAAGGAACATTAAATGTAACAAATCCCGATCCATGAGGGCCCATAATCCCCACAAATCAATGTTTGGAATCTTATAAAGGTTATAAACAAGGTAAAAAAAGAAATGATCCACCAAAATTCTGGTCCATGAGGGCCCATTACACCTCAGAAACCAATGTTTGGCATTCACTCAAAAAAAACCTTACATAAAAATACCCTATCAAAACAGCAGGTATTTTTATCAAGGAATCTATCACAACAACATACATATTCTACACAACATCTATCACAACAAAATGAAATTTCTAATTCATTCTAGAAGGCATGGAAAGAATGCATGACATGTGATTTCTAACAAGTGCCTATATGATGCATTAGATGTCATACCCTCATCTCATCAGGTTGTGATAGAAAAATAACCTTAATAACATCAATGATAACATCAAAAATCATGTAGATCACTCAAGGTGAAATAAAATCAACTGGAATGATTGAGAAACCAGAAAAAATAGCAATTAAATGAGATAGATTGGATTTTTCCTGTACACGGGTTAGCTACTCCTAGGAACATCTTATTACTATGTACATGTTCCATCCTATACCTGGATAACGTTTCCAAACAACAATTCAAGAGAAAAGAATTCCTCTGATACCAGTTTATAAAATCCTGGTTTCGGAAGCCACCCAGAGGATCCCTATACCCGGTTGGTCACATGGACTCAAGTGCATTTCCCTGCATGCCAGAAGCTGCCAGCTAGCAGTGAGGGATTGAGTGTGATAGTGGAAAAAATATTCCCTCATTGGTATTGTACAAAGTTGTTGTAAACAACACAGAATAATAGAAGTAGTAAATATCCAACAATAGTAAATAGTGAATGACTGGAAAAATAAACAACTAGAGAATATATATATATAATGATGCATGATACATATGTCTAGGAAAGTATCCAAACAAGTCACAATGCTGTAAATACAAATAGTGCAAAACCAAATTACAAAAAAAAGGAAAAAAACTCCTCAGCATCGAAGCATAACCTTGGTTCTATGATCTCTAGATCCGCAAAAAATCATGTTACAAATGTAGAAGGGAGCTTTCACTTATCTATACCTACAAAAATATATTCTGTTTAGGCCAAAAAGCATGACCCAAACAATGTGTGAGACTAAATCCTAGTATGAAACCACTAGAATATCTATGCCTAATAGTCATTGAATATATGGCAGGTAAAAGTACAAGTAGTAGTAAACAGGAAATTACTCAGTAGTAAGAAATCCACAATTTCAATATCAAGAAAAAACGAAACAAAAAGATAATCCCAAAATAGATAACCCTCTGATATGTTCTCGAAGCCCTCCCCTCTGGTCCTACATAAGATGTGAAATCAATGCTCTGGGCATAGTAGTCAGCCCAATGCCTCTGGTTCAGTCATAATAATTCATAAAGACACTATAAGGAAGCACTCAATGTCAATTCCACATATAGTGTAAGTTATTTAGGGACTCTCTGAGGAAGCTCACATAGTTAATTCCCCTTATCTCCCCAAGGACAAGGAATCTCTGAAGAAATTCACTCGGTCAATTCCCCTTATAGCCTAGGTCGTTCAAAGACTCTCTGAGGAAGATCACTCGGTCAAATACTCTTATATTCTAGAGTAATGAAGGAAATTCAAAGTAAAAAAAATACTCTATAAGGAAGCTCACATGGTCAATTACTCTTATATTCTAAAGTGCTCAAAGACTATCTGAGGATGCACTCATAGTCAATTCCCCTTATAGAATACTACACGAGTTTCTCACGTCCATGTGTAGGTTAACGTGATTATCTATTAAATATGGCCAAAGTAAATCTATAGAACTCCTTGGATAAATAGTATACAATATATGAAGCATGTCAGAATAAAAAATCTCCATTCTCCAGCAACAAGCATAGAAAATATGTAAGGCAGCCAAACTAGATAAACATGAACAAATAGTAATAATCAGATCATGCATGTGCAGTATATATAAATCATAGCAATAAACCCTATTCATATTAAAATAACCTCTACAGTAACATGCGTGCATGGCTGGAAATCAACTTGGGTAAAACGGTAATCACACAATACCCAACTCAAGGGTATTGGAGGAATTTTCACATAAAACTCAATGAAATTAAATAGAAAGGAAAAAACCACCTACCTTGGGGTAAGGTGATCACAATATGTGATCCTCAAAACTTTAATCATCTTAGAACATCAATGATCAAAAAAAAAATATCTAAAACGTTAAACCAACGATATCTCACGAGAGAAGAGAAATCAAAAGATGGTGCTCTAGGAGAAGGGAGAGCTTAACGATGTGATTCCAACACAACTGACTGTGTTCAATTCAGAGAAAAGACATACACTTGGGGGTTCGTCAAGGATCTGCGGTCGTACGGAGCTCTCGGTTGAATAGAACATCAAAGAAGAGAATTATGGAGATTAGAAACAACCCCTATACGTTTAATTAAAAAAGAATGTACAGGGCATGTAATCACCATTTTCGTACTCCTCTTTAGGCGGCTTCTAAATCACCCCCACACAGCTGTGTGTGTGGCTACTACACTGCCAGCACAAAACCTCCGGTGGTGAGGTAATACATAGTGTGTACTTATAATGTATAGGGCATGTACAAAGGAAATTTGTTATGGATCACAATAGATTCTATTTTTATAATAAAATTCTTCAGATTAAAACATTACTATGCTTTGGAATATGTTTATGATACATTATTTCTAAATTTTATTTATAAAAAATTAATGGAACATTTTTTTAAAATTAATGTAATATATATATAATATCTAACATGGGATACCTTTGGTTATAGTAGAAATATACTAAGAAAAATATATAGTGATGTTAAATATCAATAGTAGACGTGAAAATGATGTAAACATAACTCAGGGGAAGCCTTTCTAAGCAATTGAGATTCCCATATTATATGATTCATGTATAGTAGCTATTATCCCTTATAGACTCTTAGATGATTGATTTTGTACAACCTCGTGTATTTTATTTCCAAAATGGAAATTTTGAGATTTCATTACTTGATTGATCTCCTAATATTGTTATATTATAACTCCATAATGTTATATATAGTTATTTTGGAAAATTGTTTATATATAAATTTTTTCAATTATAAAAGTTATATATCACATTAATCTAATTTATTGAATATGATATGATTTTTAAAGGAATCATATGTTTTGAATGAAAAGTTGAAGGATTTATTTAAATTGGAAAATTATTTCATCATATATGTTTTTGAAATCCTTTTTATAATAAACTTATGGATTCATGTCATTGGACATTATTTAGCATACATGGTTGAATCATATATGTAATATTTCCAAATTCTCTAAATTAGCCATTCGGATCCCATTAATTGGTTTTTGTTGGATACAGTTAAAGAGAAGAGCATCATATAATGGATGACAGTCTTTGATTGGTTTTTTGTTGATGGGATATGATTTTTGGGACTTATGGTCATGCAGAGTTAAACCTATGTTTTGATTTTGGTTTCATATACATGATGATATAATAGTTTTACATTGAGATCATATGATTTATATATTGGTTATGGCCATAATAATATTTCATTTTGACATGTCATATGTTCTTTTTATTTACAAATTTACTATATTTGTTTCATTTATATAATATTTTTTGATATGTATTATATCATTCTAATAATATATTTCATGAAACATTGTTAAATTTCACCAGCACGTGGTTATCTGGAATGCACTCTATTCATTCTAACTGGCTAATTCAAGGGATTTTATGGTTTTACCCAAGATGTTATATACAAAATTGTATAATAGAATATGTTTATAGTAAAACCTATGTCTATTCTTGTGTATCTACCACTTGGGTCATGTGTTTTTGATAGAATATAGATATGATTGATAAAACTCAATAGGCAGTATTCAGGTGTTCATAGCTAGATCAGATTCATGAAAAGCCTTGTGTCTCATTCAGAAGTATGGGGTTCTCTATAGTTACTATTTATGGTGTTAAACTATTTTCAAAATTTCATTAAAATTGGATTATTAATATAATCATATTGTATTATAAATTTATATAATCCTCTTAATTTAATGTTTATTGAACCTCAAGGATGATAACTCATGATCAGTAATGAGGAGGCTATAAGGAATGTCCCAAAAGATAATCTACTATTCGATCAGGTTTAAGATAAAAAAATCATTAATAAAATATGCTCTATATGACAGGTGACCAACGGTAAACCAGAATGAAAGGTGTACCATGATTTGTTTACTAAAATCAATCCACTTATATTTCATGGGTATAGGGTTCCACAAGATGATATTGAATAGATCAAATCGATCAGTAGGATTTTCCAAATTATCAAGTAATACAGTGTACACCATAGATTGATTCACTACTAATTTTCTAAAAGCTATAGAGAGGATGTGGTGGAAATATATGATGCATGAATTATTGAATTATGTTAATAGATTTAATATATTCATGAAGTAATTCAACAAATAGTTTTTTTCTAGGATACTAATGGTAGAAAATGAATGGGATTTTATTATATTACTGTAGAGGGACCATTTTCTCAGAGTATGAAACTATGATTTCTAAGATAGAAGATTTTTTTTAAATTTGAATCAAATGATATTTTATTGGTACAAAGGTTTGAAATTGTTTTTACAGAATATAGCCTATCTATAAAAATTATTATTTTCATACAAACTTATGTCGTGTTTTTTTAAATGTAAACTATGAATATGTTTGAAACATAAATAAATACTTGTATCATTGGATCATCAATGATAGTTGGAGTTATCTAGAGTTTTATTTTCAGTTAGGAAAGGGAGAATGTTTTCCACTATCTAAGTGGAATAATTATTGTGGAATTGAGATGGGGGTAGATTTGGGTGGTTAGTTTGTAGTAGGGATAAAATGGGCACCTAAAATATGATTTTTAGGAATAATCCATGGTATGTCACAAATGTGGGAAATATGGTCTTTTTTAGTGTCTCTATGAAATATCATCTGAGGGTAGCAGTGATATATCCACCATCACCATGGGATCTCATTATAAATATGACATAGCTAAATGGGTGTGATGTAAACCTAAATAATAGGGAGATGCAAAAGTATCCATTGGATCATGTAGGTACACTTAGCGGGGTGTGATACAGTGTCAAAAATTTTTTCCCTATTATTAATTTATTTTCTCATACCATATATAATTTGAACCTCTTCACTTGTTGGAGTGAATGAATATTTTCTATTTACACAAAAGATTATGAAATATTCAAGGCATAATGTAAATGAAGTACAACACATTGTATTTTTTGATGGTTTCTTCCTGGATGTAAGAGACTATGTCATTCATATTTTAGGGATGATCTATAAAACAATTTTCCTACTAGAAATCAATCAATAATTAAATGTTGGTTGGTAAGGTATCACCTTGAAACCATTGTGGTATGTATAGACATTTTCCAAAATTATACTTCCATCCCACCATATTTTTATTTTACAATCCCACCAATAAAGAAGGAATACAACACTTAATAAAATGAGAATTATTGAAGTAACTTCTAGAGGAAAATATAACAAAAAACATATATTTCAATTTGATCCACTAATAATAAACAAATTCTAAACTAATTCACATCAATAGAAACTCTTCTACTAAAAATAAATGTAATAAAAAACATTGTACGCTAGTCAGCTCTAAATACTCTACTTAATTATAGAAGATGGCACATTTCATCTGACTCACTGTAATAATATAATGAACAACTAAAAATTTATCAATAAAATGAATTATTTATTATTATTTTATTTACCAAAACGTAATACAGAAGCACTACTCAATTATGACACACATCTAAACCATGTTTCCATTTTGAAAGTAGTTATCATCATCAAACAAATAAATTTAAAGATTATAATAATAATTATTATTTTTTGTCTTATTTATACAATAAAAAATTTATAATAATGTATATTTTTATATAATTTTTGAATATACACAATTCTATCATTCAAAAAAATTCTTTCTCACAATCCGTCTTGATTTATTTTTCTCATTCATGAATATAACAATGTGAATCATCCATCGTCTACATAGAATGTATGCATAGTATATTTAACACGTGAAACACATACGATGTATTTAGTATATCCTTAATGTATTCATAAAATAATATGATCACCCTCAGTATCCATTTTTAAAATATTACTAGAGAACAATATAAATAAATAAATTTGAATTTAAAATCATATATTAATTATCTTTTCACAAATAAACTTATGTGACATGTGTCATGCTATTTCATTTCAAAAAAACCTTTGAAATATCTCAAAAGATTCATTCATGTGATTTTAACTTCCTCAAATCATATAATGGATTATCTCAACTAAAAACAAATCATATTAAAATAATAACATCCTCACATTAATGTAAACGATGTGCATATATTCCATCTTTCAAAAAACAATTTGTAGGTACTTGTAAAAATGTTAGTTCCCACGTTTTCTTCACATAAATCAAAATATGTGATTCACCAAATTTTTTAATTAAATAGTTTTAATTTTAAATAATAATATTTTACAAAATCCTCATCCAAGAAAATATAGTTGTTGTTTATATCTTCTTAGCATACCAACAAGGTGTATATCAACACTAGATCAAAGAAACCCATCATTGTTTCAGGTTCACAATCTCCTTCACGATAGAAAATTCTTTATAGGACTCCCACATTGATTAAATTCATCATAACATATCCATGTTAGAACAAATAACTAGCTCATGGAATCTCACGGCATTATGTGGTCACTAATATAGAAGCTACAAACGTATTAATGGACCCTAATCCTTTGAAAATCAATGTGGTTTCACATATCTATTAATCCTGCCAGCACTTTCATATTTTATCAAGTGAGAGATAACCTCACATAACAATTCAACTCAATATTCAGTATTTATAGATATAAATATTTTTCTTTGCACCTCATAAAATCACAGAGAGTCATGTGTTGAGTCATGTCATGCGACATTTCCATAAGTTATGTTTCAAAAATCATAATCTTCTTTGAACATTTTTCCTACATATCACTTTTTATATAGATCTATAATTATTGAATTTAGAATGCCACATTGGATAATATTTTTACCACATTAGAATTTTTGGTTGATTAAATAGTAATCAAAAGCCTTGGTTCAATCCATGGGTGAGTTGGCTTCATGAAGGAAGCCTAAATTACTATAGCACTCAGATGGCCGAGGCTAAGGATATCATGGCTGGGTGACCGATCATAAGATATTATTTAACCAATTATATAATATTCAATAATAATTTTTAATGAAATGATTCAATGAATTTAAGTATCCTGCATTAAAATTTCTATCACATGATCTCTCTTTTTTATCACATGACATTCCACATATATTCCAAAATTGGTTACCGGTGAACTCCCAACCATCCACATGCACTACCCTAACCCAATGCCATTCACCATTTCCATTATTCCATGAATAGTGTAATTATATGCCTAGAAATGGAACTCTATGGGAGATCCTATAACAATTTTGAGCCTTATAGATCACCCACAATAATCATCCATCTTTCTGGATGTCTTAAGGATGATTCTAGTTCCGAAATCAACTGTTGTTGCACAAGTATCCCTCAATTTTCATTGTAGGATGTCATTTTTTTATTTAATAAAATTCAATACATTGAAAATTTGTAATAATTAAAATTAAATAATATGTTTTTATTATAATTTAATTTCAATAAAAAACACACAAACACACTTATACAATAATACATAAATTACCAATTTCCTTTTTCATAGAAATTATAACTCAGCACATATATATGAAATATGAATTTCATATTTCACGGAATCCTTCAGTCTTCCATTAAATATTATAGCTAATGATTCATCCATTTAAACATGTCATTATCAATAATATCAGTTAAAAAATTCTTTATATTTAATGTTTTTTTGTTGAACCACATCATCCAACCCAAGAATCCTTGCAAAGGTTTAAATATTTTTCAAATGAAATTTAATTGTAGAACACAAAAACACCATCCTTAAATTACCATCACATTGAATTTTAATCAGTCATATAACACCATCCATAAATTACTATGACATTTATTTTTTATCAACATATGTACATAACAACTACAAAATAGATATTACTTTTATTCAATCTAGGTTCTTCAATATCAACTTTTGATTTTTTTAAATATAAATTTTTTTCTACAAATCCATAAATATCATCTCCCACACACATGATAGTAAAAAAATGATTTATGTGTAGGAATAAATCCAAATAATATTATTTTTAAGAAATTGGAATTTTATTCTTATATCCAAAAGTCACCTCATTATATAAGAGAAACTAATTACAATAAATTCAAATTAACCTCATTGATTAAAGGAATGCATCACATTTCTTAAAGTACAGAGTCATTAGTAAATCATCTCTATTTCTATATTGGCTAAACCAATGTATAATATAATAGTGATAAATTTGAAAAAAAATGAAATTAACATTTCTGAATGTTACTTCTACAATAAAACCATATATCAAAGAATTAATAAAATATTTTCAACTATTAATTAGTATTTATATAAAAAAATAGATTAAAAAAAATAATATTTCAAAAATCTACATTCCCTTTAACAATAGACTTTACATTTTTAATCATATTATTTGTTTATACAAATTTTATTCAGAATTTTCATTCTTATTGACTAAGGAGAACATACTATTTTAATGAACAAAATTTAATTTCATGATTTTTAAATAATTAAAAAATATATATTTCTAGATGACAAAATATTCATTTGATACCAATTAATATTGGAAAATCTGGTTTCTATTTAGTTTTTCTCCCCTAGACAGATGAGCTTCATCCAAATTATTCATCATGATTGTATTTATTCAATAATATATTCCAAAAACAATTTTAGTAGAAATTGAGATAAACATCTCTATGATTGGTAAAATTCAGAATAATTAATAATATTTTCACAAAACTCATATCACCACGACTCCTGCTAAATATATTACTCACATCCAATTCCCTATATTAAATATATTTACGCAACATATAAATGAGAATAAGGTTGTTCTTAAATGATTATTTATTTTTAGAAATATGGATGGGATTTATTTATCAACCTACAAAATCATTTCAATTATGCTTTATATCATTTAAAAATCATAACTTTTAATCATAAATTATCTTTAAAATTTATATTATTTAATATTATAATGGAATTATTAATTTCTAAATCTTTTATCTAAAATGGAATATACTTCTTAAAATTGAACATTTATTCACATTCATTAGTTTATTATTATTCCACCTTCTTAAAAAAATTAAATAATTATATCCATGGGACTAATATTATTTTGGTACATTAGAATTAATCTTCTTATGTGTATAATTTGTTTTCATAGTTTCACTATTGACATATGAATCCAATGGTGTTTTTTTATGTTCATTATTATTAATTGTTCATGAAATATTGTCATTCTTTTATTAGAAATATGACATGACATTCTGCACCTTCCAAAAAAATCTTCATGTATTCATATGGTTATACTTTTTATAAAACCTCTCATAAAAATACAATTTTTCATCTATATTATCATGCAAAAAATCAATTATTTTATTTATATGAGATAAAAATATTATTCTACTTCAGCCTTATTTCACTAGGCTTTTTGTATATAACATGTTTGAAAAAATCCAAGATGTGACCTCTTCATTAAAAGTATATGAACATTTTCTTTGGTGTGATATTTATTTCACAATTCTACATGAATGTAGTTTTTATCACATTTTTCATAATTCTCTTATAATTCTTATATCTGAAGAATTTTATTTTTGCTTTTATTCTCCACCGAGTACATTTAGTGTATTTTATTCAAATTAAAATATGTGTGTATAATTTTTGGTACATACTAGTACTCATAATAACTATGAAAACATAAGTTGAAATAATCATAGAAGCCTTCAAGACAGTAAAATTATTTATTTATAGAGAGATTTGGCCTTATATTTGAATCAATATTTAACTCTGTAGGATTTCTATTAACATTAAATATTCTCTCCCTTAATATTTGAATTCTTTAATTATCATGGATTTTTTTTTCTAAAAATCAAAGGTTCGATGAATCAATTTCTATCATAACCATAAACAACAAAAAAATATTGATTTCACTTTCTTTATGTGCAAAAAAATTTATGGTTTTAAAATTTTGATGATTCTGGGTAACATTATTATACATACAAGGTCTTTATATTGATCATAAATTCCAACTATTTTTAAAATAGATCATTCATTATATAGTTGTTATTTCATAATTTTTCTTCACGGTTGTTTGAAAAAATTTTCTTTTAGAACCATTACCTATAGTTGAAATAGAATAATTATAAAACAAAACAATTTGTATCAAGTTTTTTTCTATTTTGGTGAGATGTAAAATGATTTATCTTCATATATTGTCAATATTTTCTTATAACCATAATGAGTGTTGTAGTAACCAGAACATAGTAAATATGGGGTCATTATCATGCTACAAATTAAATTTCAATGATTAAAAGTAATCATGTCATGAAGGACCATAGAATTCCATAATCTTGGAAAATTAGATAAACGCATGAGTGATAGACTAAAACCAAATAAACTAATTGAAATATTTATTAATTTTGAGGATATTTTTATTTCATATGTTATATCATGTAAAATATTTCATAGTACACATTAATATGGAGGTAAAAAATAATAGCGAGCTTAAATTCTATGAATGGGACATATATAGTGGAAGCAATAATGAAACGAGAGTTGTAAATATGGAAGGGTAATAAATAAAGAATTAAATCATGCTATCAATTAAATGAATCAATAGAAAATATTTTAAGGTATTAAGTGAAAATACTTTCTATTAAAATAACTAGATACTGAATAATCAATATGGAATGGTGTATAACTGAAATTCATCCTATATAATCATTGAGATCATCATAACATATATCTATACAAATTTCAATATAAAATCACATGGATAAATAATAACTAAATCAAATTAAAAGAAAATATTAAGTATTTGATTACATGTTACCTAGGTATATGATAACATTACCTCTATGATCAATTCTCAAGAGAGTTTAGATATATGTGTTGAAACCCAACTATTTTTCTTTGAAAAAAACATGATTAGATTATCGCTAAATGATTCTTTCTTATTAGACTACTAAGTCATTTAGGGGATATCTACAACTATGAGCCACACATGTCCTACCTATCCAAATAATTCCTTATATATCAAATAATTGACTTAATTTATGAATAATATGCTTTATCAGATATTTGGTTTGAGTATAATATAATGATTTTTCAATATTTCCAATGATATAAAATAAAATTCAAAGGTAACCCCATATGAATAAATTGTATATGTATAATAAATGTATCGATTACTGATTAAATATAAAGATAATTATTGAAATTTCAATGTTCAATGATATTATTAAATTGAATATTTTATGGGAACTAATAAAGGAATCAAGGATGTTAATTTCAATACTATCCTTGGACAAATAAATCGTAAACCATCCAGATATAAATGAATGATGGTATAAATAAAAAAGATACAATGTGGTGTAAAAATAATGTTTTTTTGTTGAATAACAGAAATACTAAAAAAGATCATTTCATAATATTCTTGAAGAATTTATATTTTTTATCATCTAAATTTTATATAAATAATTTTAATTTATAATCACTTTTCAAACTATTATTTCTATAAAGTAACCTTCTAAAATAGTAGGTATATTTCAATGAAATTAACGAAGAAAAATTTATTTTTTGAAATCAAGGAAAAAAGAAAATATCTTTTTCACAGTAAAAGGTTAGAAATAATAATTTTTGAAAAAGAGAAAGTATGATATATTTTAAAAAAATTGAAAAATAAAAAAGTGTTGAACTATTCTATTATAAATATTTTTTTAAAGGATAAAAACATTTTTTAAAACTACTTTTTATAAAACGGGTTTTAGAATAAAAAATTTTATCTAAAAAAATAGAAATTTAAATTTGGGTTTTCTTAAAAACAATTTTTTTAAAAAAATACCAAAGTGTGGGAATATGTTACCTTTACATAGAAAAGTGAATGATTAATGATAAGAGAATAAAACTAATAATTTTATTTAAAAATGATCAAAATATTACTATGATTTAAATTCATGTGAAAACAATCCATGACAAAATGTGATAGTGATGTAAACCCTCTAAAAGACAAAAACATTGATGTGATCACCATACAATAAATAGACTATGTGTTTCAACTGTAAATATATATAAAAAACATGAAAAATGAAAATATATATTAAAAATTATTACACACATAATAATAGAATATGAAAGATAATAAGAAAACTATATAACCCAATGAAAAGAATCTAAGATTGATATTAATTTACAGTTAGTAAAACATAAATAACATCCCAACAGATTAAATAAATCAAAATCAAAATTAAAATATCATGTATAATTATTGATTCAATATACTATATATTAATGTGGTTGTATGTAGAATATATATAAATTTTTTGGTACAACAATAATATTATTCTCAATGAATGGAAATTGAGACAAAGTCCCCCACTACTTAGTATCATTTGAAAAATAATCCCCATGAAAAAGATAAATTCTAATTAAAAATTAACTTCCATGAATATATACTGAATCATGATATATTATACTAAATGGGTATCAGATACACCAAGGAAAATAAGTAAGTTGTGAAAATGACATATGTCTCACCAAAAGAAAATTGAGACAAGAATCCCTTTTCTTGTTTTTACATTCGGATGAAAATACATTAGACACCTATATAATGGTTGCACACATGATAATAAATTAAGAAAAACCATAATAATTTTTATAATATCATATATTAACATAATATATTATATTATTACATGTTTTTAATAATCATTTATAATTTTAATTATTTTTTTTGTCAAATACCTAGTTTGTTGAGTATGTTTTAATAATAATTTATAATTCTATGAATAATATTTGGATATATGAAATGAAATACACAATTTAGGGAGATGGAAAGTCATATGTATGTATGAACGCTTCTTCCATTTCATTATCAAATTTTAAAATAATGAAAATTAAATTATATATACGTATCTTATAATTCCATTATCATATAAATTTCATATATTTATAATATTTTTATTAAATCCATTATTTATTCATTCCATGTTTAGTATAAATTCTTTACATCACTTTGAAGAGGTGGTTGTCCAATCTTCAACAAAATATGTTATAATATTCCCCTCAAATAGAAAGCATAAATATATGTGTCATATAAAAATTCAATAAGCATACTGGAATTATAAATATACTATATAGTATATATAAATAGTGTAATCATCATAATTACTATCCTGAGAGTTAGTAAAGGAAGAATGAACCATCAATGTTTTATAAGGTGATAGTTCATTGTACACATAAACAACTAGTTCATTACCCATTTAATGGAAGTGTATGTATGTTCAGGGAGAACCATAATGAGAAAAAAATATTTTTATATTTACAATACTGAGGTTATTATGTAATGATTGAATTAGAAGTGTTTGTGGGCTGGGAAATCAAAATAAAACAAAAGGGCATGAGGAATGATATTACCTCATCTTCAGGTAACTCATTTTGGATTGGTCCAATGGGACTCCCTATATGTGTTTCTTACCAAATGAAGGATTCTATGATGTGGGGAGGGATTTTGGGTGCTTATTTGAGTTGATTTTTGGTGACCAAAATGGAATGAATGTTTTTCAGATGTGGCATGGTTAGTGCATTTTAAAGTATGGTAGGAGTGGTACACTTTTATATTCACACAATAGATAATTCCATGAACATTTTATATATGAAAATGGATATAATAATATACCAAATTTTATACAAGGTAGGATAGAGTAAATATATTTCAATAAAATGGATCTTGGATAAGTTTATATGTTATTTTGTCTCTTAGGATTATGGTTTAGTCTCGTTGTAATACTAATTTTCTACTTAATACCTATAATTAATTTTAATTAAATTCATTAATAATTTACATCAAAAACAATTTTTAATTATTTTTAATTATTATGTAATAGGATTATAAATACATAACAGACTTTTCCAAATTATAATCACCAAATTGATAGACATTAATTTAAATTTAATCCCCCAGATAGGATGATAATGTGTATTTTTATTGTAAGATGTTCACAAGTTTTATATGTTTTTATATACAATATAAATTTGAAATTTATTAAATTTTTATATATTATATTAATTTATTTAAAATTTTTTAAATTAATATTTAAAAATAATAAAAGAAATTATTTTACCATATAAATAAACTATATAAAATTATTGTTTTCAATTTAAATTATATATTTCAATTTTTCATCTCAAAAATAACTCTCACATAGAAATTCAAAAAATTCACCTTAATCTAATTTTTATATTTTTATTTTAAAAATTAGTCTTATTAATACATATTAAATTTATAAAATAACCAAAAATTTGGATTAAAATATGTTTTCATTAAATGGTAGTGAAATTTACTTCAGAAAAATATTTCATTTTATACATAAAAATATTTCTTTCTTATCTTATTCTAATAAAATTTATTAGATAAATTTAAAAATATATATGATTAAATATAAAATAAATATTTTATTAATATAAATAAATAATTTTATTTAATTAAATGTATTTTGAATTTTTTTTGGGAACATTAAAAAATTTCATATATATTTAATTTGATTGTATATTCATTTCTAATTAATTAGAATCCAATGAACTAACCACATATTTTTATTTACAAATATATGTTCATAATATATTTAATAATATTCATAACAACTGATTTAATATCTATTTTACTTCTTTTTATACTAAATATTAGTTTTCTATTCATATATTGTTGTTCAGTAAAACATGGTATTTCATGTAACATAGGAAAATGAAAAATGTCATTTTTATGTGCATTGAATGATAACTTAGTATCATATGAATTAATATATATATAATTTATTTATTTCATTAAAAATATTAAATATATATTAATGTCCTAGGATATTATATTCCCTTTTTAATTTGGTGTGGCGTATCCTACCAGCTATTTAATACAATGTTCAAAATTTAGAATTTTGGGGAATCATATTATACCAACCATAAATAAATATATTACTCTACATTCAAAATATATATTGGTAATAGAGGTTTTGATATTTTTTATATATAAATCCCACATCATGATAAGGGTTCATAAAACATCATCTATAATTGATATAATTTGAATTACAATGTTCTCTTAGACTAATATATGACTAGGTCTCTATGTATAAGAACATTTGTGGATAGTAATGATATATATGAAGAATAAATGAGTAAATATTTATAAGTACTGGAATATTTCATCATTCTAAAAACATTATTGATCAATGGAATGTTAAGGGTCTCAATGTCAAAAATCATTTATGATTTAAAAAAACAATGACTCAACAAAAATTAATCTGTTAAATCAAAAAAAATTTATAGACTAAAAATATTATATGAATACTATTATAGTGTCATTAATAAAAATAATAACACAAATGGTTATTAATACCATTAAATTATTGTTTTTAAAGTTAAGGTAGTTATATCTAAAATAGATTTTCCACAAAATAAATATTAAACTAAGGAGTTATATATATATGAATTTATTCTAAAGCATCCTTAACCACATAAAACCTATAAATATGTTAAAGAAATAGGACATGCGGTCCACCATAATCTCATAATACAGCGATGATTTCCATTAAAATTTTGTTAATGAAGGTAAATTTGATTTAATATATTTAAAATATCCCTCATATTTTAGGAATCATATAACTAGAATATTGTTGGTAAGAATATTTCTAAAATTTAATTGTATTTACCAATAATTAGTTCATCCATTTTATTTCAAGATAGGTTTTTCATTATTGTATGGATTAACCTAGGTAATATATTTTCATTATATATTCTAATCCTTCATAATAGTTTGTAATGAAAATTTGGATTTTCCTAAACATATCCTTTGGGAGGGATAAACTAGGGGTGCAGTAATAACCATTATCGTCCACCATGTTTTGCTCATGTGAGGTAGAGAGAACCATGTTGGAGTTGTTACCCCATGTACATATGTACCATAAACATGTCCAAATTTAGTATCTAGACAAGGATGCATTTCTAGGAATATCCAAATAGTCTCTATGTTACCAAAATTTAATTATGCTATTTCATACTTATCCTCAAGGACTACCGTATGGTTGTGTTCTCTAATCTTTATTTTCTTAAATTTACTTCCCATTGTGATTACAAAAATTCAATTGATACCAAATATAGTAAACTAACCCTAGTAAGACTGTAGATAGATTCATTCAAAATTTAAATTATCCTGAATACAAGGAATCAAATCTCAATGAAATAAATAGTATAACTGTCTTGATAAATGAGATAAATACATAAGACATAAATTATAAATAAATATAATTATTGTAAAATAATTTGTCTCTTTTGAGGACAAATCTACTCCATCTATGATATACATTCATTTATGTCTTAGTACACTTCTTGTAATCATGGGTAAAGAATCCATAAAATAGTGAATACAAATTCTTACTAGTGGAAATGTATAGTGGAAGAAATAATAAATAAATGAGAATATTCAATATTGAAATGTAGCAACTAAAGAAAAAATCCATGTAATCAATAAAATGAATAAATAAAAAAATGGGAAGATAATAACTGAAAACACCTTCCATTGAAATAAATATATGTGAAATAATAAATATGCAAATTAAATTAACTAAAATACATTCATTTAAATCAATGAACAAACACAACATGAAAATATAGTTATACACAAACATTATGTTCTAAAAAATTTGAAAAATGTTGTTATAGGCATCCTATAGCCATAGTTTCCTAATACGGTTGCTATAGGACAACATAGATCCATGGTTATACAAAACTAAGGAGATCATTTTTTTGGAAAACACAATAATTTAGGAAATTGGTTGGAAAGGACTACTACCACTGTTTAGTAAACTCTGGTAATAGGAAGTTATCATAAAGATTTACACCATGAACCAATGTTTTTTTATTTTTCAGATAATTATTAATTTTTATTATATATAATCATTTTTATATTTATATATATATATAATAGTTATCAGTGTAGTGGTAATGTCTTGGATGAATATAGCAAAGGCCATAGGATCAAACCTCATCGAGAGCATTTATTTTTTAAAGCTATCACCATAGATTCAAATAGTGTATATAGACACATATATCTATAGTTAAAATTCATATCCATAGACACCTATTCCATGGTGAAAAATCGTTTCCATAAGTTAGACCCTATTGAAATGACCATAGTGCACATTGTTCAGAAAAACTGTGGCAATATGCTGATTTTTTTAGTTCCGTGAGAATGAAATGAATCCATATATATATTGAGGAAAAATCAAATGCATATGTTATTATTGATTCAAAATTAAGGAAATTATTAATTACTGTATTCAATTATTCCTTGGTATATAGTACTTTTATAGTCAAGATCTATTCCAAATACAATTTAAATCTATGGGTAAAAAACCATCTATTTTTCATAGAAAAACTCAAAGTGTTTGTACCATATGATTTCATCTTATGAGACTAATTATTCATAAAAGGGAAATCCAAAACATGGCCCCACCTATCCATATAATTCCTCAAATACTGAATAATTATTTTAATACAATAAAAATGTTCCTAGTCAAATATCTGTGTTGAGAAGAAGATGTGTATTTATCATTATTTCACTATATATCAAATAAAATTTAAAATAGACACAATTTGTAAGAATATTATATGGTTTAATAAATGGTTATATACATGATAAATGTTATCGGTAATTAGGGGAAATTTAATTTTCAATGATAATAGAAACTTGAATATTTCAAGGGGACTAATAATGGAATTAAGAAGTGGATTTCAATAGTTTTATTGGAAAAATAAATAAAAAACCATATAGTGGATGAATAGGGATATTATAAATAAAAAATATGTAATTTTGAGTAAAAATAAAGGTTTGTTGTCATTATGGAATATAAATACTCTAAAATATATATAAAAAAACTTTTTACGGAAATATATATTTTTAGTTTCAAAAAAATAAAAAAATCATTTTCATTGAAAATTTATTTTGTAAAATTTATTTCTCAAAATTATCCATTTAAACCTGAAAATTAATGTTTAAATAAGTTACCATTGTTAAATTCATTCTTATTATATAATATGAAAAAAATATTCCATTTTCATTTTATAAGGTTATTAAATATCCTTGTTCGGAAGGAGACAAAATTATTTTGTTTAGAGAAATATTAAAATATAAAAGGATAAATTTTTTTCATAATAAATCATTTTGAAAAGGTTAAAAAAATTGAAAACATTTTAAAAATGTTTTGTTTGTAGAATAAAATAGGTTCTCTGAATAAAGGGAGAAATAAATTTATGTTTTCATTAAAACCGTTTTCAAAATTGTTTTGAGTACCAATGAGTGGAAAAAGGAATTTTTACATGGAAAAGTTAATGAATAAAAATTGGAGAATAAAATGAAAGGATTTTTTAAATAATGATCAAGAAATTTCCTCTATGGTAATTTCTAGTGTTAATAATGCTGAAAATATGAGATTATGATCTAAACCCTTTATATGAAAAAACATTTATAACACCCTGGTTTTTGTGAACTAATTCATTCTAATAAATTAACTTACATTAACTTATTATATTGCACTATGTAAAAGATTCCATTCACATGATGCCAAATTATCATGCCCTACACGTCTCCAACATGTCATTCATTAGACACAACATTGATTTGGATTCCATTACACGCATCAACAAGTGTAAGAGGGGATATAATACACCAATAATTTAAAATATATCTATTATCAAAAAATTAATATAATATATTCTATGGATTCTAATTATAACTACACCTTGATAGATGTAATTACATGTAAGAGAATATTTCATTGATTTCTTACATGAAACATAATATTTAATATTAAAGGACAATGGAATATTATTAGAACATCATTATTTAATATAATAAGATATAACCATTCCATTAAATCAATAATTTTGAGTAGTATTAACTAAATTATTGGAATGTATGGTATATATAAATATAAAATGAATTTATTGGTAACCAATAAATTATAAATTAAAATAATATCAAAAATGAATATAAAAATTAATATTATTTTTATCTTTATTACATTGGATTTATTAATGAGTATGATGAAACTGAGGACATAAGGAAAGAGAATTCAACTCACTGTTTCTTACCGAGATATGTATAACTTACACTCCACTCACTTTTATTATGTGGTATACACACATCCCATTGACATGTTATTTCATGACTATTCTTGTTTTCATGGCATTATAAGCATCATTTAATTTTATTTTGTTGCATGGGGAGTATGATTCTATGTCACCAATTGGTGAGAGTCTATCGAAACAATCTCATTGTTTATTGAGAATGTCTATTATTATGCTTCAATTGATGAAATCTCATAGTCCATCTATAAAGAACACCCATGACTTATCTTATCTTTTTTTCATGATATATTCATGTATTATTACAAATTTTACACTCTTTGGCATATTGTATAACTAATTAAATGTTTTAAAGAAAATATTACATGATTTATACTTTATTCCATAAATCCATTTTCTTTATAAACCATGATTTTGAAAAATGATCTAATTTTTATCTTTTTATCATCTGATTTAAAATTATATTTTTGACAATGTTTTACCTTCTATAGTAATATAATCAATCTTCATGTCATTTTCCTATCATGGATATTCTTGGAACATTTTAGGTAAAAAATGGAATTTTCAGCACATAAAATATGCCACCATTATGATAATAATTTCCTCGAATCATCCATTGTACTTTAGATATTTTAATTTAATGGGAATACCTTTTATTAAATTTATTGAAATTTTTGGTTATTAATATTTTTTTCAATGAAAACATTTCGCTTAAATGTTTTATGGTTTCTAAGTTTATATTAAAATATTTAAAATCTATAATCAACGAAAAGTATTTTTATGAATGAATTATGTTTATGAAATGTATTAAAGAGTTTCAATAATTATTTATATGTTTTAAAAGAATTTTTCCCCAAATTTATTTGAAATCATTCCTTATATGTATTCATGTTTATTTTAATGAAAATGCTTTTAAAAATATTTTATGTTTTAGAAATAATATTTTCAATGAACAAATGACATTTACCAATGAAATATTTTTAAAATATATTTAGAAATAATTACCCATCAAAGATGACTTCTATTGGTGTTACAAATTCCTTTCTTTGGAAATTATTCAATTCTTCCAATCATATTCGTTATTGGAATGGTAAATGTTTTTATGTGATTATTTTTATGAAATCCATTTCTATTTAACAAGCTATATGCTTTTGAAACCACATTTTCCATTAGTGGTGATTTTGGGACTAATTTTTTTTCATAAGTAATGATATGATTAAAGGATCATGTTGCCTATCTCATTTAGTGGGGTATAATATGTTTATTTTTTATAATCGTGTGTAACTCATTAGTATGATTTTTCTATATCTTGGGTTGGACCATATCTCTATCCAATTAATTGGGGAACAATAGTTGAATATTAGGTATATATATTATTCATGAACCTTATTTCATGTTTAAAATATTATATATGAACATTATTACATGATCACAATATTATGAGTGGACCGAGTTTCATGTAAATAAGATTATGCATGATCCCGATTAAATGTTCAAAATGTTATTAGTTAAAATTATGGCATGTTAAAAATGGTATTCATTGACCTATTTTCATATCTATAAGTTTATGAGTAAGCATGATTACATTCTCACTACATTATGCGTTAACCTAGTAACATGATAAAAATGTTTTGCATGGACCTTGTTTCATGTTAATTTGGTTATGCATGAACCTGATTACATTTTCATAATGTTATGCATATACCTTGTTTTATTTCCATATATTGATGAGAGGTCCTGATTTAATATCATTGAAATAATAAGTGAGTTTGTTTTACTTATACATTTTCACAAGATTTAAAAACCATATTAATGCCACAAATTACATGTATCATTACTCTATAATTTTTTCATGAATTATGATATGAATAAACTTATGATCCTTGTATTATTAACATCCAATATTTATTATCATCTATAATATATAGGGTATGATCTTCAAATGTTATTCTCATGTTCCATTCCCATTTGTTCATGTTATACATACACATTTCCTATATTTAACCGTACTAAGTATTTAAGATCACACCTTCTTATGTTTCATTACCCCAGGACCTGAAAATGGTTTAATATAGATGTAAAAAAGGGGGAGATACTTGTTGGAGACATTGAAAATTATTTACCATGATAAAAGATTAATTTTCAATGTTTCTAAAGACAGTAAACTACTATGGTCCTCAGGCATGTATTTTTTGTAATGTATTGAATATTAACCTATAATGAATAAACATTCATGTATGTTAATCCTTGTTTTCAATAGTTGGTATAAAATGAATGCATTAGTCATCATTTGGAAACAATTACTTGAAACACTCAGTGAGATATGTAGGGGTATTTGTAAAAATATTTCTACGGTGGTCTCTTAATATATGTCTGAGGATTTGGAAAATTATTGGAAAATGTCCACAAATTTGTGTATAGGATATAGTGAGTGGTTTCCTCAAAATACTTACCTTTCGTAAAAATACATATGGATGTGGAACTATAATATATGTACATATGAGTAATAACTCTAACATAATGTTCTAGGTCTAACTTAGTGTAATGTGGTACACGACAACAAGCATTGCAACACACCTGGTTCTATATTCCTGGGTGGTATGATTTGGGAATTTAAAAACACTTCACGAACCATTGTGAATGATTAAAATAGGATTTGGTTATGAATAACCAATTATAAGCATAAGGAGTCAATTATTAAAGAGTTGGAGTCATTAGTTTTACTTTCTCTATGAAATTATTTATGATTAATATGGTTTTAATCAGTGATAAGTGTTTTTCACTCTATGCTTCTTGCTATTAGTCAATGATTGGAACTCGATAGAGCCAGGTTAATGATGGATGTAATCGAAAATAAAATAGTTGTCCCATTGAGAAAAATAATTCTATGGGTGTGGAAAATAAATAATTAGGAATTTTAATAATACTAAAAATCATGGTGAACTTCTTACCGAGTAAGTGATGGAACAACACTCAATCCATTCCCTCATGATTTAACACTCTTCTTCTTTCAATGGAACCATTAATCCATTAGTTGATGAACGAAGTATAAGTACCATTGAAAAGTTATTTTCTATTTTCTAATATCATTTTCATGAAATTTTTTTGTTAGATGTATACCATCTAGAAGGCGAGGCATATCAATGGTGTTATCATGTAGAAAATACAAAGTGAAAATATGAAATTTACTCTATATATTTTGATGATTTCATGGAAATATTTTTTAATGTGTACTTTCACCATATTCTTGATATGATGACATCGAATTAATTACTAGAGATTAAAAAGAGGGATGATTAATCTATTTTTTTTCTATGGATAAAATTTAAGAATACATTCATTATATAATTATGGTGTTATAATTCATTATAAATTTAATAATGATCTATTTGTAACTGGATTGAATACAAATCCCAAAATGGAGTTAGCCATATGGGAATTTGGATACTATTAATAAACTGTTATATGGGATGTAAATGTGAAATGGAAGAATAAAAACCCTTGGTTTTACTGATAAAAAATGGCGTTCTATGGAAAATCCAATGATTTTTCATATTGTGAGAAGAAAAAATTGAAAACTCTTACATTCCAAAACTATGGGAATGGGGACATAGGTGACATCCTTAAAGGAATAAAAATGAGTTTAATTAATGGGAAGCATGTCCAACAATCAAAAAAATGTATAATTTATGGAATAAGGATATCCAATTATATTAATATAATGATATTTCAATATAATTCACCATCAACACATCAGTGATTCATGTTTAAAGAGTTAGGACAAAATGAAAATAATTACCCCAGTTGAAGGGATGATATGAAGTATATTTCCAAAAAACATTAGATGAAAATGGAAAATGGGGAATCTTATGAAATCAGATGAATGACGTGAATCATGATGATTAGGGAAAATTTTTCTGGACCCCCTTAGATGGGATGTTCTTCTTTGATTTTTTATAAATAAATCATTTGAAAACCCTATCCATCATCATTTAGTTATTTTTCATGCGATTATATCCCACTACATGGATTTTCGAATAACAAATTCACTTTTTATGTTCTACACGTACAAGGATTAACCAAAGTATAAAATAAAACTAATTTTTTATAATATAAGTTCTTAATGAGTGAATTATAATTTATAATGGTTATACGGTTTATAATTTATTGAATGGTATATGTTAAAACATATGATGAGGTTTTAGAGATTAGGGTGTGATCTCTCCTTTAGAGGATTAATTAATACTGGGTTCTTGGTAACCACGTCTATGTTATGTTGATAATTGATGGTTCATGGGATGAATTATTATGGTTCATATGATCTATTAGTGCTTCGGGATAATAAAATTCACATACATTTCTTAGAATAATAGAAGATATAGAAATTTAACAATGCCTAAAATATAGTGTGATTATGTTATGATCACGTAAGTATAGCTTCTCATGAAATTCATCTAATTTTTAGAAACAATATTGAAAATAGAAATCATGTCAAGTTATCACCATTTTGATAATATAATTGACCATTTTAAGACACATTGGGTTGCGGATTTGTGAATGTTTACTTTCCCCTAACAATGTTCTCTATCAATCCCCATCATAACTTCATAGTTATATTTCTCATCCATGTCAAAGCATTCACATGCCACTAATTTTATCCTTCATGGAAACCTAGTTATGTGTCATTTTGAGTAACCATTATATTTCTACATTTTTGTTTTTAATGTATGTTTTAGTACTAATTTTCACCATGTTTTATTATATTTAATAGAAATTTTAATATAAAACCTTTGATGCCTAGTTGAATTTTATGGGAGAAATTCATTTCATTGGTGGAAGAATTTAACCACCTGATTTTTTGTGAACTATTTTATTAAAATAAAATAAATTTCACTGAGGTATTTTATTTAAGTAAGTAAAACAATCCATACACATGAAAAAAAATTTTCAGGCACTACACGACACTAACTTGTACTGTGTTACACTCAACACTGGCTTGGAATCTGTTATACACAACACCATGATTCAAAGGGAATATAATAATTTGATACATTACATTATATTTACATTCATAAATAAATATAATATATTGTATTTAATAAAATGAAACCCATTCCAAGAATTCCTATGTTAGACGCAGGAGAGACATTCTTCGATTGCTTACACTACATGTAAGATTAAATATTACAAGACAATGATATATCATAAAAAAATTATTTAATATAATCAGATATATACTAGCTATTAAATTATTAGTTAAAATAATATTTAAAAACTTATGAAAATATATGTTTTTATAAATATAATATGAATTCAGTGGTTATGAGTTAATTATAAATGACTCTAAAATGAAAATAAATATAAAAAGAAATATAATTATATAAATTCATCTAAAGGAGGTTTTAACAAGTACGGCGAAAGTCAATACATAAGGTAAGGTAATTTCATCTCACATTTTATAACATGAGATATATGACTTATTCCCCGCTCACATTTATTGTGTGGTATATATATTTACCATTGAATTTTTATATTATGAATCTTCTAGTTTTCATGATTTTAGTAGGTTCATGAAATTTTATTTTCATACATGGCAGTATGATTCTATGATACCAAGGGGAAATATTTGACTGAAAAAATCTCATTGTTTATATATATTGAATATGATTATTCTTCCATTAATGACATATCTTTATCCAAAACCTATGAACACACATGAAAAGTCTTCTCCAATTTTTTACTATGAAATATTCATGTATTAGTACCATTTCTCCAGTATTTGATACAAATATTATCTATGAATTTTTTTATAATGAAAATATAACATTATTTTTCATTTATTTAAAAATTTCATGTTCTTTAAAAACCATTATTTGTCAAAATATCTTTAAAAATGTTTTACTTTTATCATGTGATGTTAAAATATGTTTTTACCCATGATTTACCGTCTACAGTTTTAAAAGGAATCTTCATGCCATTTTCCTGTCAATGAACTTTTTGGAAATATTAAGTTAAAAAAGTAATGTTTAGAACATATAAACATACCACTATTGTGATTTTATTTTCCATAAAGCTTCTATTTAATGTTTAAATATTTAATTTAAATATATTTTGTTTTCTTAATATTTGAAAATTTATTTGTTAAAAAGTATTTTTCAATGATTTTTTTTTTCAATTTTTTTATGGATTTTCAATAACTTCTTTAAAAGATTTCAATGTGATTTAAAAAAATGTTTTCATTGATTTTTTAAATTTAATAAATTTCTTAACAATTTTGGAGGATTCCATATATGTTTTTAATGATAAATTTTACAATAAAATTTCTAATCATTCTTTATATATATTGAATTTTATATTCAGGGAAATAGTTTTCAAATTTTTAATGTTTTAAAAAGGAATTTTTTTAAAATAAGAAATGATATATCCATCTAGACATATTGTAAAAGACATTTAAAAATTATTTACATTTATGGATGACTTCTATTCTTGTCACCCATGATTTTTTGGGGAAATGATTCAATTATTCCATTTATATTCAATCTTCGAATGGTTAATGTTTTTATGGAATGTTGTTTGTATAAAACATTTCACTTTTACAGGTTACATGCTTTTGAAATGCACTTCTTTTCATTAGGGTGATTATGATACCTACCACCTTTTCTTATGTAATTATATCTTTAAATGTTCACGGTGAATATCTCATTTCATGGGTTATAATGTGATTATCATTCGAAAATTTTTGGAACTCGTTTGTATGATTTTTGTTTTTCATGGGTTTCATCTATATCGCCCTCTAAATAATTTGATAAAAAATTATGACTCATGAGTATATATGTTATGTATGATCCTTATTTCATGTTCAAAAAGTTATGGGGGAAATTGATTACATGATCCTAATGTTATGAATGGAGATATATAAATGTCACAATGATTATGCTTGAACCTTATTACATCTTTGCAATGTTATGAGTGAAGCTTATTACTTGTTCACAATTATATGGAAGGAACTATTTTCATTTTCATCAGTTTATGAATTAACTTGATTACAAGTCAAGGATGTTATGTGTGAACCGAATTAGATGATGAAAATGTTATGTAAGAAATTTATTTCAGGTACATAAGGAAATTCATGAACCTAATTAAGTGTTCATAATGTTTTTCTTGGACCATTTTTCATGCACATATATTGATTCAGTGTACTTATTTAATATCATTGACTTAATGAGTAAAATGTTTTCTTATTATTCATGTTCACAATGTTATAAACTAATGTGCATGCCAAAAATTCCATTTCGTAACTGTACATTAAGCTTTTATGACTTATTCACATAAATCACTTATGATCCATGTCTTATAACCATTCAATCTTTATAGTGATATCTAAAATGAAAGGTATGGTCTTCAAATGTTATGATCATGTTCCAGTCAGTTTTAATCATGTTATTCTTACACATTTATTTTATTTACCCATACTATGCATGTCTTCTCACCAATTTCTTATGTTTCCTTTTCCCAAGTGAAGTAGAATGGTTTTAGGTATAATTAATAAATGTGGAGATCTTTATCATATATTTTTACGATATTTCACAATGATGGAAGGTTTTATTTTTTATGTTTCTCTAGAAAGTAAACTTTTATGGCCATTGGGAATTTTGTTTTACAGTGTACTATATATTCATGTAAATGGATGTAATATCTAAGTACGTTATGATTGTTTTTCTACAATTTTGATGTTTGAAATAATTGGTAAATATACCGTATATATCAAATTTAAATCCATATAAATCTAGTAAAAATAAGATAATTAATAGTAAAAGTGATTACATATATAATAAATGAATATTAATGAAAACGACTATGTAATATTACCCAAAGAAATAAATTTTGTCATGAACATATTTTTTGCTTTGTAATTCATAATTCTAATACCCATAGATGAAATAATTCAAATTGAAACATAACATATCGTGAAGAATTATCAAATCAATATAATATATTAAAACATTGTAGTTACACACCACCATCATAATAGTCATCATTTATTTAATAAAATATTTTTTGGGGATAGAAACAAGAAATAAAATATTCAAAAGGAACAGTGGAGACATAAAATAGCAACATCCATGTGCATACCATCTTACAAGATTATCCCCCTCCGCATTAAATAACTTTTTGTTGGAGAAGTATGTGTCAATGGATCCTTGATCTACCATGGAACCAATATTGTATACTACCTAGTTTCCCTCATTCCATGTGTCAATATCATGAATATTTTTTAGGAGTATTATGAATTTTATGATTATATAAAAGTTGGAAAATTCTATTGTGACTGCCCTATTCAGATAATTATTTAATACGATTGTTTTTGTATCCACTTATAAAAATATTATATTCCTAAAGTTGAATATTTTAATCCAATTAGGATTTCCTTTGATTTTACATGATGTAAGTATATGATAATTTAACGTGTTATATAATCCATCCTAATAGAGCCTATGGAGTCACCGATGATCCCCCTCCCCACATGTCGCCCAAATTACAAGAACATTCCATGTTAAATTTGAACCTTGTGAGTGGAAGACACAAAAAAACCTAGTTTCCTTGGGAGTTCATTTTGATAGAGTGATCTTAACAAATAGTCACCTATAACAGCCTGAGAGTGTGATAATCATTCCAGTTATGAAATATAAAATCAATTGACAATTTTCATTTTCCTTGTTCGAGTAATGAGACAATTATCTATTGTATGAGCCCCCTCATAGCATGTCATGTTCCTTGAATTCCAAATGCACTATAAACCATAATTCCACACAAATTCGCATGACATTTTTAAAGGCCCAAATTTCCCTCACATTGAAATAATAGTTCTATAATGTTGACTCAATCGAACTCTTGGGAAGATATTTTAGTGAACATGATGAAGAATCTTTATTTTCCTTGTTCCCATTTAACATAAAAAATTATACAAACACTACCCTTGATAAACCTGACAGCACAAACACTGGGAGGTAAGATCGATTATTATTATTTTAATATTTTTATCAGTTGACATGGCCAATATATTTATTCTCCATACCAGAAAATATTATTTTTTATGAATCATATCACACCACAAATTCCGATTCCCAGTGTCAAAATTATCCAGGTTTGTTGTCTCCTTAAGAAGGAATTTAGGGAGATGGTTCATGTAGTGGAGGCTATGAAGACATGACTATAGTATTATATAATTATATCAATGAGATCAATAGTTTATTGATGGTATTTGGTCAAAATGGTTGTGTTAAACACATGGTACATGATATATTCCCTGCAAAACATTTGAGGAGCTGGTCATCCTGGGAAACCAAAAGTTGTACCTAACCAGTTTTGTTTCCATTAGAGGATGTCATTATTCCCCATGATCATGTGTGTGAGAGGTTTCATAGATAGTATACAGGGATGGATAATAGAAAATAAAGCAGAAGTATTCTAGCTATGCACCACTTAATCACCTACTAACATAGTAGCTACCACATTTACCCAGAGGGGATTCACATATAAGGCATTCAATGTCAAACTAGAATTCGTTACATAGAGAGTGTCATAGATACTTCTGACACTAAAACCACTTCCTATAATGACATTTCCATTTGGCCTATGAGACCCTATGTCATTTTCTATCCATGAGGGAATCCAAAATGAAACCATCCATGACCCTAAAAATAGTATTAATAAATACTATTATAACACCAACGATATCAATTGTATGGATAGGTATAGATGATGGAAAAATATTTATCAATGTGATCCTTCCTCTGAAATACACATCTCAATTTTTACAACTCCAAAATCCACCAATGATTCTATAAAAAATTGGATCAAAATTGGGGATTCACATTCCACCAAAGGATCTGGGGGATCCCAGTTACTCCATAGTAATGATTAAAATTTGAATTTCAATGATATTACACATGGAGGAAACTTGATTAGTCAAGAATCTATATGATATATCTATTTTACTCCTCAATTTTTTGATTGTCTCTCACCTCCAAGGGATGTACTCTTGGAGAAAAATACATATTCGTCTATCCTATCTCAATTTTTCATTCATGAAAATTATTGTTTCATCTACAAACATGCTGTGGGAAATGAAATGGGGGATCAAAATTCTCTAATAAAGATGAATATATTTCTTTTGAATACCCATGTAAAAAAGGTGACCAAGCAAATCATGAGAGAGGATATTTTTTGGGGGGATATATGATATCCATCTATCAGTCCCTGAATTTGTTTTGTAAAATCTAGAAGTATACCCCATCAAGGACAAAACTAGCTATAAAGAAACAACGAACCAGGAAATTAAATTTAGGGAACAAGGAGAGAAACACATACCAATCAACACCATGATGATAAATTTCTATTAAAATCAGGTATAGGATTTTTTTTTATATTCCATGATTGGGAGAAATATTTGAACTATATCCTTGTGAGTGATGTAACTAACCAACTATTATTTTAGTTCTATGGACCCTTTGATAGGAAATTCATTCAAATAATCATTATTATCCTAGTAAACCAACTAGGGAACGTGAATAGATATATTTTTGATGATAATTCCATCAATTATTTGTTATGTAATATCCCACATGAAAAATGGACTATAGTTTTGTAGGTAGGATGATTCCTTAATCATGGTTATGAGAATGAAATTAGTGGTGCATGGACCGCATGAAAAAATCCTCTTCTAAATAGGTCTCGAATTGAAATAACCATGTTATCTCATACCATATTCTAATACTCTCTGTCAAACAAACTTGAGATTATATCCATCCATGGGGCACCAACGGGATTAAAGGCCATCATTGCCTCATGAATCACCCTCTTATATGGTACAACGTCCAATGTATCTTTGTAATAATTAGATATTATGTTTGGAATCACCTCAAAAAAATATAAATCCCTCTTGGGTAAACATAAAAATGAATGGTTTTGGATCTACACAGATAGTTTTAATGTTGTAGTGATCCATATAAACAAAAACATCATGATCATAAGAGTATGATCCATCCTCTATAAAATTATTTGTCTTAAAAAATATTTTTTTCTCCCTCATTCAAGCATGTTAATAGGATATATATTTATCATATTCTCATATACATTAAATACTCATATTCACTCACCCTACACTTTCTTTTTTAAGATAATTTCCTCTATTGTATTTTTATTTATATTGAGTTTCTTGAATAATGCTTAATTCCATTTTGTCTCATGTATAAATTCCAACATATCAATCTCCATTTTAACTACATTCATATCCATGGGTTTGGAGGTCCCACTATAACATTCCTAGAGTTGGTTTTGGAGGAATATCATTTTATTACTAAGACCAATCATTTCATCTCCTAGAAGCGATTTTCTCCATGAGTAATGTACAACCTTCTTGTATCTTGGGATGAATTTCTATTGGTTAGAAAATATGAAATTTTCATAACACTCATTATTATATAAAAAATATACTGATAGATCTGAATCATATGAAATATAATGAACTTGATGGGCTAAGATGGAATATGTATAAGTAGAATTGTTATAAACATTTTCTAGTAATCTATCAAGATGACTCTAGGATCTTTAGCTCCAACATAGATTATTTGACAATGTGAAATGGTCACCAGAGTACCCCATGTCCATAAGACTCTTTATGGTCATAAATTGGAAATATTTTGGATAATAATTCATTGGGAGGGTTTTGATACCTTTACTTTATTTCAGGTTAGCTAGTTTATTGATGTACCCACTAATAATCCCTAGGGAGACTCCTCGATCAACATATCCTAGTCCCTTCTAAAAGTCTTCTTAACATTGATCATCAAAACTATTGTAGATAAAAGATACACAAATATTATAATTGAATGTAGTAACTATTTTCATTATAAAATGATCATACACTTTTATCAATTCTACTATGGTATTTATTTTACATAAAATACATATATTCTGGGTAATGGTATTAGAATTCATGGATGCATGCATTCTTATTCTAAATGTAATCCATCCGATATTTGTAGAAAAATGATTTGGATGAAAAACATTGGAGATAGATGAGTTTTTTATTCTTGATCTCCAATGCAATATAATATTCCATTACTCGGCAACCCTGGCCAGGGTTATTCCATTTTTTGATCAGAATCCTTGATTCTGGTGACTAATGGCTTTGGGCCCAGGTATCTTGGCATCTTTTTTATGAGAGGAAGAACTCTTGAGATTATAGATAGATTTATGTAACATTCACATTCCATATAACTAAGTAGAGTGAAACATTGATCGCAAAGTTAATCAAGAATGTATTCTAGTTTCCACCCCTCTCATCCCTTGGGATTGATTATGGGTAGAAGATCTTTACCCTTCTAAGACTGAAATTGAATTGGTGAAAACTTCTCCATTCTGAAGGATACTAAGGTCCTATTTTTTGAAGATTTATCAATCAAGTCATGATTTGATGGGATATTATTATCTATATAATTTCCCTAATTATGTGATAATATACATCATGGAACTACTAGGATGAGAAATTGGTGGATTGAAGGGCCTAGGTCTTTATGGGAATGGGGCACCCGAGATGATTTACAAAACACGCGCCCTATAATTTGTCATGGTAAAATTTATAACCAATTATGTACATTCAGCAATGAATAAGGTGGAGGTATTAATCTTATAAGGTTATAAGGCCATGAAAGATTATTCATTATCACCCATGACTATTGGAGGCAATGTCACAAGTTCATGAGTTGGTTAACTACCATGATAAAGAAAATCAACGATAAGAACTCATATTCCTCATAGACCCAACTACTTACCATGGACATGAGTGTCGATATCTTCTTGTAAGGGGATCAGGTTATCCCTAGAGTACACCTAGTTTCCTCATCCATTATTTCTTTGAAAACACATTCTGAATATTATCGTGTAATGACCTTGTAGTTTATAGAATTAGTAGTACCCGATAACTGAGGGATAGAAGATATTTTGATTCTAGGAAAACAAATACTACACTTAGAGAAATACAAAGCCTGATAGTGGAAGGGAGAGATAAACGTACAAGAAAATACATGAAAATGAGTTATTAATAGTGTTTAGGATGTGATAATGCACAAAAATATAGCTCTATAAGGATTCACTAATACCTTTAAGGAATTATCTATTATTGAATAGTAGAAAAAGACCTCGTAAATTGATCCAAATAGGTATGCACGAGTTCTCCCAGCCCATATGAATCTCAATCAACCATCTAACTATATTGAATCACCACTTCCCCATGGATCTAGTATCTTTTCACCATCCATATATAAAATATGATTTTAATCCAAAAACAATGAAAAGGGTTTATGATGGATAAATGACATTCAGTCTGGTGACTCTAGACCCCAAAAATCCACAAAACACTGAAACGATTAATGTGGTGTGTTTTAGAAAAAAACCATTCCACTAGAGACCATCTATTTAATGAATAAGAATTAGTGAATTTCATGGGAAGGATATCAATTTTCTGGAAATAACATCAAACGAAACTACTAAAGGATCATAGTCAATCTCTTAAAAAAAGGACGTTGAGGGAAACAAATAAATGAGGTAAAAGAAATACTTAATAGAGACTCTAGGTAATATATATAAATTTCAATCCACTTGAGCTGTTGGTAATGCCATTTATTATTCTATAGTGAGAATAGTACTATGGTAAAGGTCTCTAGAACATGAAGCATCATATGGTAATGTACGAAAACAGAGAGAAAAATATATAATAAAAACTGAAATTAAGGAGGTATGTGAGACAAATTTGAGTGAGAAAAGGATTCAATATCCCATTTTAAATACATTATATTAAATAAATTAGGTTTATAATAAAAAATTATTTCTCAAATAATTAATATTGATAAGAAGTTCTTTTCTACTATTATGTTTTGAATAATAATCACATTGAAAGAAATATCATAAAAAGATAAATTAATTATCATGTACATAAAAAATTAATGATATAATATATCAAAAGGTGTATTAAATACACTACATTGAATAAATATGTGGTGAAAATGGAATGTGAGTCCCAGAAAGTAATGCGAGTCAAGAATATATTACCTTGTGTTTTATTTCAGGTGACCATCTTCTACACATTTCCATAATTTTTATATAAATTTTAATAACTTATAATAAAATCATATTAAAATTTATAATATAAAATATGATATTTTTATAATATATTATTTCTCATTTTTTAATAATCAATCATTATTTTCACTATTACTATTGTTAATTTTCTTATTTTTCGAGAATATTTTAACATGTTATTTTTGGTCATGCTACTTACATAATTATTTCTTAATATAAATAACTAAATAAATGATATAAAAATAATATATACCCAATATTAATGTATTTTTAATAATCCATAATGTTTATACAAATAAAATGAAACGAACTATTCAAAAAGATAGTAGGTTGTATGTAATCATGAACACTATATCCATTTCTTTGTTCTATTTTAATAAAATTAATATTAAATGATATATATGTATCTTAAAACTATAGAATCATATTAATTTCATATATGTTACATATTTTTATTAATATAATCATTTATACATTCAAAAAATAGAATGAATGAATCACATCTCTTTGAGTAGGTTGTAGTCCAAACTTATAAGAACGATGTTATCATATTTTCCAAAAAATGGAAAGCATATAGTTACTTGTTATAAAAAAATTCCACATGAATAAAGGCATTATAAAGACAATATATATCATATAAAAACATTATTTCAAACATAATTTCCACCAAGAGAGTTAGTATAGGATGGCCGATCGATCATAATTTCTCGAGAAAATATGACATTATACACATAATCGGTAAGTTTGTTACCCATTTGGTGGATGTCTGTGTAAGTGTTGGTTGAACCCATAAAATAAAAGTATCACAATATATTTATTTTAATGATTATATTGTTTTGAAATTGAATAATTATGTTTTAGGTGGTGTAGAATGAAACTAAAACTAAAGATCTTGAGGAAATTTGATACCACTTATTTAGGTAAATTATTTTGGTTTACTCCAAAGTGATTAATTGGATGGATTTTTTCAAAAAGGTTGTAAAGACCCGTAAAATTCAAGGGAAATTTTTTCTTAATTTTATTTAGAATTTTACAAGAGCGTGGTTTCAGACAGCACCTGATTTCGAGGCTCGGAGTGCCCGGAATTAATTTCCGAAGTTTGGCTCGGGTACGTTCAGTGAACGAACGAGCGGGAATTCCTAACTTTTGATCCGGTGCTCGGAATTGAAATCCGAGGGCACCGATGAACTCGCAGCGCCGATATTCGCTTAAAGAGACCTTTTCGGGAGTTGCGTTTGTTGCGGGTTGAAAGTTAATTTTGGGGTTTTTAGTTTGAGTTAAATAAAATTTGTGTAGAACAAATTTTATTATAACTTGATAAAACCTACCAAAGGGGGTTGGAAGTGGGACCCACACCCACTTAACCTCCCTTGGGAGGATTAAGTGTGGTGGGGCCCACACGAACCCCTAATCCTTTCAAATTCTCCCAACTCCCTTAACGCCTCATTTATTGACTTGAGTTACTTATTTATTTATGGGAGTTAATCCTTTTGAATTTCAAACTTTTGAAATTCTACTGTGTTATGTAATAATAAAATAAGTTGTTGTCTTATTTTATTTTGGGTTATTTGTTTGTCTTCTTGAGAGGTGGAGAGCTTTTCCTTCTTCTCCTTCAACTCTGACGAGGAACTCGAAGAACGTTCATCTTGACGAAGAACGTTCAAGCTCCGACGAAGAACGCCGCACCCCCATTCTTCATTTCCTGTGTCAACGAAAGGGGACGCCACTTCTTCCTCGGACAACCTTCGTCGGCGTACAAGTTTCGCCAACGACGTGTCTCTTCGAACGCATCCCTTCGTCATCGGATTTGACGAACGACTACCGCGACGCCCGACCTCCGCGACGTCGTCTTCCGCGGAACCTTGACAATCTTCGAACCTTATACCCGAGGTAGGGGTTGTCGATTTCTTTTTGGTTTCCTTATTTTATTCTTGATCGTGATTTTAGCAAGACTAACGTGTGGCTTGAATTATTTAAGTTGCGTTATTATTTTAACGTGAGGGGGCCGGACCGCACGAACACGGCCGAACCCCCCTCCATCGTTCTTGTTTATTCTTGCGGGTGGAAGCAAGTGGCGTGGTGCCGTCGCACCACGCGGATAATCGTGCTTTTATTTTACGCGGCGCCGTCGCGCCACACCGAGGTAGAATCTTCAAGAACGCGACGCCGTCGCGCCGCGTTGAAAGGAATTAAGGCACGGCGAAGGGGCGCGGTGCCGTCGCACCACGCCGGACGACGAACACTGCGGCCGGTTCCGGGCCGCGGCGGGACGAGAAGACCGCGGCCGGTTCCGGGCCGCGGCGGAAGAGAAGACCGGCGGCCGGGCCGCCGGCGTCGGATGCCGAAGGGGGGACCGGAATTTTCCGGTCCCGTTGGAGAAAACCGGCCGGCCAGCTGGCCGGCCGGAAGGCATTAAACCGGGGGAATTAATCCCCCGACCAGCATGTAAAACCCCCCTCTTTAAGAGGGGGGCGGTTCCATGAAAGGGGGGGAAACAGCCCCCCGGTTTTGTTTCCAGCCGGCCCCCACGTGCGGGGGCCGTTTCTTGCAAATGGCGCGGCACAAAGGCCGCGCCGCCATCCAGTTAGCGGGGGAATTAAATTCCCCCGCGCGCAGCCTCCTCGCGGCGACAAGCCGCCGCGGCACCCCGCGCCGCCGCGCCGCCGCCGCCGGCCACCGCGCCGCCCCAGGGGGGGGGGGGGTCGGGCCAGGTCGGCCCGGACCCGGACCCCCCCGTTTCGAACCAGAATCGGTTTTTGGGCCATATCATGAGCCTCGGACCTCCGAATGACGAACCGTCTGCGGAAACGCGATCCTTGGATCGAGACGGTCGTTTCGGTATATCGCACTCAAGGTTTCGGTTTACTTTGAGTTCGGCCGGGTTGGTTCGTTCACGAAACCAACCGGGCCTTCGGAGCGGAAACGCTCATATCTTGAGCTACGAACGTCCGATTGACGCGCCGTCAGTCGCGTTGTGTTCCTCTTAGTGAGACGGATCTTTTGGCGTACTCCGCCTGAGGTTTGAACGCAGGTGGAGTACGGTCGGGTTGGTATAGCCTTAAAAACCAACAGGGCCCCGGAGACGAAAATGCCAATAACTCTCAGACCGGGCATCCGATCGACGCGCCGTCTATTGCGTTGAGTTCCTTTTGACGATACGGAACTTTTGGATACATCAACTCTGGTCTTTGTGACAGTTGATGTATCAGCCTCTCGGCTCGTGGAGCGGACCCTCCGAACGAGCTTGCTGTGTGCGGGAACCCTAGTGCTGGCTGCGACTGCTACAACTGCTACTACTGCTACGACTGCTACTGTGACTGCGACGACGACAGTACAGAGATCCTGTGTGGATTCGACGACGACAGTACAGAGATCCTGTGTGGATTCGACGACGACGACTACAACACTCAGCGAACCTACGTGGATCAGTGCTACAAGTCCTGTGTGGGCCCGTTCCTGTGTGGGTCCGCGCTCAGCGGTTCTGTGTGAGCCAGCGCCTACAGGTCCTGTGTGGGCCCGATCCTGTGTGGGTCTTTGCGGGGGTTAGTTACCTATCGATCCTTCGTGGGTCCGACGACTTAGATGGATCAGTGATCATCTTTATCGTCCTTGAAGAAGTATACCTGTGTGAGCTGAATCCTATTGCTTTCCTGTGTGGATTGTGTTGTGCAATCCTGTGTGGATTACGTTTTGCTTTCCTGTGTGGAATACGTTTACTATCCTGTGTGGACTGAGTTGTACTTGGGCTCGGAGGTTGGAGCGTATTTGAATTGATGACTTAGGTATATGTATGGGCATTTACCTAAGCAGTGTCGGTTGTTACTTCGTGATTGTACATTTCTTCGCGGTTTATCCTTTGTGGATTTTGAGAGACCTTCAGGGGTCTCGGGGTCCCTACTGAGTAGCTTATACTCACCCCTGCACGGGCTTTGCCCGCACTACGTTGTGTTGGTTGCAGATGACGGACAACGTTGACCTTAGCTGAGGCTTGCAGAGCGGGACGGTACCCGGAGGTGGACCACTGGGCGGGACGTGCACGGAGCGGACGACGGGACCCGTGGAGCAGAGGAGCTATCTGTACCCACCCTTCAGGTGGGATTTCCAATGGACAGCTCGGAGTAGCGGCTTTTACTTTTCAGTTGCTGTTTTTCCCTTTTCGAGTTGTACTTTACTTTCAGTTTGGGTTTGTATTCTGGCCCATTTACTTTTCCGCACTTTCAGTCGTACTCTGCTATTGTTTAGTGTTTACTTTCCGCTTGTTTACTCTGTGGTGTTTGTTTACTTTTCAAAGGAAATGCCTTACCTTTTTACTGGGATTTACGCCTTGGTGCTAGTCGCCAGCCCCTGGCCTATGGAAGGCGGGCTTGGGGTAGTCACGGCATGGACCCCGAGGGCGGGTCGTGACAAATTAGTATCAGAGGAGTTCAGTTCTACCGCGAACTCTGATCTTTTCTATGTGAAGCAATAATGTTTAGCGTATTGAGTGTGGTAATCAGTCCAGGGAGTCCAGTGTTGGTGCGGTGGCCGACGTATCCGTACACCAGGACCCTGACTTCTGATTTCCGACTTAATGCACGAAAACATTGATTGCGTGTGTGTTTCAAAGTTTTCTTTGTGATTACTTATATCAGCTCACCAGGTATACTGTTCTGACCGTGGCGCACCTGTTTCCTTTTCAGGATGGCCCCACGACGGCAGCCAGCTAGGGTTACGAGAGTTGAGCGAGACGACAGCCCACCGAGCGACGAGGCCTCGGTGCAGGGCCCTTTTCCAGTAGTGGAACCGGCGGTAGCTTTACCCGCCGATCCCCCGATGCTTCCAGCAGCAGCCGCTGACGATGCACGTCGCCTCAGCGCACTGCATGAGTTTCAGCGCCAGCGACCACCCAGGTTCCGCGGGGAGACTGATCCCCAGGCAGTAGAGGACTGGCTGGAGGCAGTGGTTCGAGTGTTTAGGCTAGTGAGGACACCAGCAGACCTCATGGTGATCCTCGCTGCGAGCCTACTACACGCAGCAGCAGGACGATGGTGGAGCTTGATGCTCCAGGTGCACGATGAGGCATCTCTAGTTTGGACGGACTTTGAGAGCCTTTTCCGCTCGGAGTTCGTCCCAGCCACCCTTCATGCGGTGCGTATCCAGGAGCTTCTACAGCTGCGGCAGGGCAGCATGACGGTCGCTCAGTACTCGGCGAGATTTACCGATCTCTCGCGCTACTCGACCGACATGGTACAGGACCCATTCTTCCGGGCCCGGACCTTCGATCAGGGTTTGAGACACGAGATCAGGGCATCGCTGATCTCCCTCAGCATACCGACTCAGACAGGAGTACTGGAGCGGGCCCTTCTGATCGAGAGCTTCCTTGCTGAGTCTACACCAGCACAGCGACCCACCGCAGGGCGACACGTGGCAGAGTCATCTGCAGCAGGCAGTCGACGGATGACTCAGGGGTCCAGACAGACCAGACCTTCGGGCAGACGATCTCAGGGCACTGGCTCAGCAGTGCGGGGCACACAGCGCGGGGCCAGTCTTCCGAGAGGCAGACAGTGCTACTCGTGCGGCGGGCAGGGCCACATGGCTCGTGACTGCCCGACCCGCCGTGCCGAGGAGCAGCAGTCAGTTGATGGACCACCGAGGCAGAGGCAGAGGGTCGACCATGGCGGTCCGCAGGGAGGAGGCGGACGAGGCAGAGGAGCTGGACGAGCAGCTGGTGGTGGCCGACGCTTTGAGGCTCTACCACCACCACCACCAGGAGGTCCACCCCGACCACAGGGAGCTGGCGGGCAGCGACAGGAACAGCTCCAGGCAGCAGAGGCCTACAACCACGGCGCACCCGAGATGATTCGAGGTACTATCTGTGTCTATTCCACCCTTGCTGCAGTTCTTATAGACACAGGAGCGAGTCATTCTTTCATAGCCGCTGCCCTTGTTCGGAGCTCGGAGATTCTGACAGAGCCGTTGGCTCGATCCTTACGGCTAGAGACTCCTACGGGAGCAGACTCGACGATTACACACTGGTGCCGGCAGTGTGATCTTACTCAAGGAGGCGAGAGCTTCGGCTGGGATCTTCTTGTAGCAGCGTCGAGGCCTTACGACATCATCTTGGGCATGGATTGGCTGTCTACGGTCCATGCACAGATTGACTGTTTTAGGCGCAAGGTGCGTTGTGTACGCACCGATGAGAGCAGGTTCACCTTCACCGGCGAGAAGGGAGCCTTAGCAGCACAAGATGGACTTCCGCGGAGGAGAGGACAGCCCATCACTCACCAGTTGGCTAGCCTTAACCTCGGAGCAGTTGACGTGCGGAGTCCTGGTTTTCCTGCAGTGGTGGATCAGTTTGCGGACGTTTTTCCCGACGAAGTCCCAGGGCTACCTCCTCGCAGAGAGGTAGACTTTTATATTGACTTGTACCCCGGGACAGCCCCGATATCTACTCCAGCATATTGGATGGCCCCCGCCGAGCTTCGAGAGCTACGGGTACAATTGGAGGACTTGCAGGGCAAGGGGTTCATCCGACCCAGTGTTTCACCCAGGGCTTCCCCGATATTGTTCGCCAAGAAGGCGGACGGGAGCTTGCGACTTTTTGTTGACTATCGTCGCCTGAACCAGGTGACAGTGAGGAACAAGTATCCACTACCGAGGATTGATGACCTCTTTGATCAGCTCAAGGGAGCACGGTGGTTCTCGAAGATAGACCTCAGGTCAGGCTATCATCTGCTCAAAGTCAGGGACGAGGATGTGCAGAAGACGACCTTCAGATGTCGGTATGGCCACTATGAGTTCTTGGTTATGCCCTTCGGTGTAACCAATGCTCCAGCAGTGTTCATGGCTCTAATGAACAGGATCTTTCAGCCATACCTCGATCGGTTTGTCGTGGTCTTCATCGACGACATTCTGATTTACTCTACGACAGAGGAGGAGCACGCCTATCACTTGCGAGTTGTTCTTGACACACTCCGAGAGCACCAGCTTTATGGTAAGCTCTCGAAGTGCCAGTTCTGGATACGTGAGGTCCACTTTTTGGGACACGTTATCTCTGAGGCGGGAGTTGCAGTGGATCCCGCGAAGATTGAGGCTGTGTTAGCATGGGAGCCACCCAGGAGCGTGACTGAGGTTCGGAGTTTCTTGGGACTAGCTGGATACTATCGGAGATTTGTACCAGACTTCTCTAGAGTTGCGGCATCACTCACAGCTTTGACGAAGAAGGGGAAACCCTTCGTATGGACAGACAGATGTCAGCAGAGCTTCCAGGAGCTGAGACAGAGATTGACTAGCGCACCTATCTTGAGGTTTCCTGAGGAGGGAGTAGGGTACGTAGTCTACTGCGATGCATCAGGGACCGGACTCGGATGTGTTCTGATGCAGGAGCGGGCAGTGATCGCCTACGGATCACGACAGTTGAGGCCGCATGAGCAGAACTACGCTACCCATGACCTGGAGTTAGCAGCAGTGGTCTTCGCTCTGAAGACATGGAGACATTATCTGATGGGCGAGCACTTTACAGTCTTTTCCGATCATCAGAGTCTCAGGTATATCTTCTCGCAGAAGGACCTGAACCTGAGACAACGACGATGGCTCGAGTTCCTCCAGGACTATGACTTTGAGATAGTCTATACTCCTGGGAAGGGGAACGTAGTAGCCGATGCCCTCAGCAGGAGGACGGGCATTCAGCTACTTGAGGAGGCGACGGAGCAGCTAGCCTCTTTGCAGATATCCTTCGTGGATAGAGATGGAGCAGCCTTTCTTCAGTCTCTCGCAGTCACTCCTCCACTACTGCAGCGAGTCAGGGAGGCACAGCGCGGGGACGCTGACTGTGAGACACGGCGTGCACAGATATCCTCGGGACAGGCACCTGATGGTTTCTCCCTTGGAGCAGAGCACGGCATCCTTTTCAGAGGACGTACCATGGTACCAGTCGCATTGTGAGAGGAAGTACTGAGAGAGTTTCACACTTCTCCTTTAGTGGTACATCCTGGAGTGGCGAAGATGTACCAGGACCTCAGACGATAGCACTGGTGGCCGGGCATGAAGAAGGCAGTAGCAGAGTTCGTTTCTCGATGCCTTACCTGCCAGCAGGTGAAGGCAGAGCATCAGGTACCAGCAGGCTTAGTACAACCCTTGGAGGATCCGGAGTGGAAGTGGGACGACATATCTATGGACTTAGTGACTGGACTTCCACGCACTTCCAGAGGTCACGACTCCATCTGGGTGATTGTTGACCGACTCACCAAGTCGGCACACTTCTTACCCATCAGAGAGCAGGGCTCAGTAGAGAGCTTGGGACGTCTCTACGTTCAGGAGATTGTGCGGCTCCACGGCGTACCATAATCTATCGTTTCCGATCGAGATTCCCGCTTTACTTCCCGGCTTTGGAAGGGGTTACAGGAGGCGTTCGGGACGCAGCTACGTCTTAGCACAGCCTTTCACCCTCAGACGGATGGTCAGACGGAGAGGACCATTCAGACACTCGAGGACATGCTCCGTGCCTGTGTCCTCGACTTTGGTCGTAGCTGGGAGGACCACCTACCCTTGGTGGAGTTCGCGTACAACAACAGCTACCACTCCACCATCGGGATGGCACCGTACGAGGCGTTGTACGACCGACCATGTAGATCTCCTTTGTGCTGGACAGACCCTGGGGAGTCAGCACTGGTGGGACCGGAGATGGTCCAGGCCACGACAGAGAAGGTCCAGGTCATCCAGGAGCGGATGAGGACAGCTCAGAGCCGGCAGAAGTCATATGCTGACAGGAGGCGGAGGCCACTGGAGTTCGAGGATGGCGGCCACGTCTTCTTGCGGGTCTCACCTCGACGTGGTATTCAGAGATTTGGCCGAGGCGGCAAGTTATCTCCGCGCTTCATCGGACCTTTCCAGATTCTCAGCAGGATTGGTGAGGTGGCTTATCGCCTGGCTCTACCACCTCAGTTGCACCGGGTGCACGACGTCTTCCACGTATCTCAGCTGAGGAGATACGTGCACGACCCGACACACATCATTGACCATGGGGAGCTTGACGTTGACGATGGGGTGACTTTTACGGAGGTCCCGATGGAGATAGAGGATCGACAAGAGCGGGTCCTGCGTGGGCGATCGATTCCTCTTGTGCGCATTAGATGGCAGCACGGGAATCTCCAGGAGAGCACATGGGAGCGGGTGGCTCAGATGCGTGCTCAGTACCCACATTTGTTTCCCTAGTTTTTGATGTATCTTTACGGGGACGTAAAGCCCTGAGGTGGGAGTAATGTAAAGACCCGTAAAATTCAAGGGAAATTTTTTCTTAATTTTCTTTAGAATTTTACAAGAGCGCGGTTTCAGACAGCACCTGATTCCAAGGCCCGGAGTGCCCGGAATTAATTTCCGAAGTTTGGCTCGGGTACGTTCAGTGAACGAATGAGCGGGAATTCCTAACTTTTGATCCGGTGCTCGGAATTGAAATCCGAGGGCACCGATGAACTCGCAGCGCCGATATTCGCTTAAAGAGACCTTTTCGGGAGTTGCGTTTGTTGCGGGTTGAAAGTTAATTTTGAGGTTTTTAGTTTGAGTTAAATAAAATTTGTGTAGAACAAATTTTATTATAACTTGATAAAACCTACCAAAGGGGGTTGGAAGTGGGACCCACACCCACTTAACCTCCCTTGGGAGGATTAAGTGTGGTGGGGCCCACACGAACCCCTAATCCTTTCAAATTCTCCCAACTCCCTTAACGCCTCATTTATTGACTTGAGTTACTTATTTATTTATGGGAGTTAATCCTTTTGAATTTCAAACTTTTGAAATTCTACTGTGTTATGTAATAATAAAATAAGTTGTTGTCTTATTTTATTTTGGGTTATTTGTTTGTCTTCTTGAGAGGTGGAGAGCTTTTCCTTCTTCTCCTTCAACTCTGACGAGGAACTCGAAGAACGTTCATCTTGACGAAGAACGTTCAAGCTCCGACGAAGAACGCCACACCTCCATTCTTCGTTTCCTGTGTCAACGAAAGGGGACGCCACTTCTTCCTCGGACAACCTTCGTCGGCGTACAAGTTTCGCCAACGACGTGTCTCTTCGAACGCATCCCTTCGTCATCGGATTTGACGAACGGCTACCGCGACGCCCGACCTCCGCGACGTCGTCTTCCGCGGAACCTTGACAATCTTCGAACCTTATACCCGAGGTAGGGGTTGTCGATTTCTTTTTGGTTTCCTTATTTTATTCTTGATCGTGATTTTAGCAAGACTAACGTGTGGCTTGAATTATTTAAGTTGCGTTATTATTTTAACGTGAGGGGGCCGGACCGCACGAACACGGCCGAACCCCCCTCCACCGTTCTTGTTTATTCTTGCGGGTGGAAGCAAGTGGCGTGGTGCCGTCGCACCACGCGGATAATCGTGCTTTTATTTTACGCGGTGCCGTCGCGCCACACCGAGGTAGAATCTTCAAGAACGCGACGCCGTCGCGCCGCGTTGAAAGGAATTAAGGCACGGCGAAGGGGCGCGGTGTCGTCGCACCGCGCCGGACGACGAACACCGCGGCCGGTTCCGGGCCGCGGCGGGACGAGAAGACCGCGGCCGGTTCCGGGCCGCGGCGGAAGAGAAGACCGGCGACCGGGCCGCCGGCGTCGGAAGCCGAAGGGGGGACCAGAATTTTCCGGTCCCGTTAGAGAAAACCGGCCGGCCAGCTGGCCGGCCGGAAGGCATTAAACCGGGGGAATTAATCCCCCGGCCAGCGTGTAAAACCCCCCTCTTTAAGAGGGGGGCGGTTCCATGAAAGGGGGGGCAACAGCCCCCCGGTTTTGTTTCCAGCCGGCCCCCACGTGCGGGGGCCGTTTCTTGCAAATGGCGTGGCACAAAGGCCGCGCCTCCATCCAGTTAGCGGGGGAATTAAATTCCCCCGCGCGCAGCCTCCTCGCGGCGACAAGCCGCCGCGGCACCCCGCGCCGCCGCGCCGCGGCAACCCGCGCCGCCGCGCCGCCGCGCCGCCGGCCCAGGGGGGGGGGGGGGGTCGGGCCGGGTCGGCCCGGACCCGGACCCCCCCGTTTCGAACCAGAATCGGTTTTTGGGCCATATCTTGAGCCTCGGACCTCCGAATGACGAACCGTCTGCGGCAGCGCGATCCTTGGATCGAGACGGTCTTTTCGGTATATCGCACTCAAGGTTTCGGTTTACTTTGAGTTCGGCCGGGTTGGTTCGTTCACGAAACCAACCGGGCCTTCGGAGCGGAAACGCTCATATCTTGAGCTACGAACGTCCGATTGACGCACCGTCAGTCACGTTGTGTTCCTCTTAGTGAGACGGATCTTTTGGCATACTCCGCCCGAGGTTTGGACGCAGGTGGAGTACGGTCGGGTTGGTATAGCCTTAAAAACCAACCGGGCCCCGGAGACAAAAATGCCAATAACTCTCAGACCGGGCGTCCGATCGACGCGCCGTCTGTTGCGTTGAGTTCCTTTTGACGATACGGAACTTTTGGATACATCAACTCTGGTCTTTGTGACAGTTGATGTATCAGCCTCTCGGCTCGTGGAGCGGACCCTCCGAACGAGCTTGCTGTGTGCGGGAACCCTAGTGCTGGCTGCGACTGCTACAACTGCTACTACTGCTACGACTGCTACTGTGACTGCGACGACGACAGTACAGAGATCCTGTGTGGATTCGACGATGACAGTACAGAGATCCTGTGTGGATTCGACGACGATGACTACAACACTCAGCGATCCTACGTGGATCAGTGCTACAGGTCCTGTGTGGGCCCGATCCTGTGTGGGTCCGCGCTCAGCGGTTCTGTGTGAGCCAGCGCCTACAGGTCTTGTGTGGGCCCGATCCTGTGTGGGTCTTTGCGGGGGTTAGTTACCTATCGATCCTTCGTGGGTCCGACGACTTAGATGGATCAGTGATCATCTTTATCGGCCTTGAAGAAGTATACCTGTGTGAGCTGAATCCTATTGCTTTCCTGTGTGGATTGTGTTGTGCAATCCTGTGTGGATTACGTTTTGCTTTCCTGTGTGGAATACGTTTACTATCCTGTGTGGACTGAGTTGTACTTGGGCTCGGAGGTTGGAGCGTATTTGAATTGATGACTTAGGTATATGTATGGGCATTTACCTAAGCAGTGTCGGTTGTTACTTCGTGATTGTACATTTCTTCGTGGTTTATCCTTTGTGGATTTTGAGAGACCTTCAGGGGTCTCGGGGTCCCTACTGAGTAGCTTATACTCACCCCTGCACGGGCTTTGCCCGCACTACGTTGTGTTGGTTGCAGACGACGGACAGCGTTGACCTTAGCTGAGGCTTGCAGAGCGGGACGGTACCCGGAGGAGGACCACTGGGCGGGACGTGCACGGAGCGGACGGCGGGACCCGTGGAGCAGAGGAGCTATCTGTACCCACCCTTCAGGTGGGATTTCCAGTGGACAGCTCGGAGTAGCGGCTTTTACTTTTCAGTTGCTGTTTTTCCCTTTTCAAGTTGTACTTTACTTTCAGTTTGGGTTTGTATTCTGGCCCATTTACTTTTCCGCACTTTCAGTCGTACTCTGCTATTGTTTAGTGTTTACTTTCCGCTTGTTTACTCTGTGGTGTTTGTTTACTTTTCAAAGGCAATGCCTTCCCTTTTTACTGGGATTTACGCCTTGGTGCTAGTCGCCAGCCCCTGGCCTATGGAAGGCGGGCTTGGGGTAGTCACGGCATGGACCCCGAGGGCGGGTCGTGACAAAGGTGGTTTTCGATGATAATGTTATGGATTTTGGAATCTTTCTTTATAATTTTTGTGTGATAAAATGTTTTTAATGGTGTCAAGAAGTTGGACAGGTCAGTTTCTTTTTATATTGGAGGAAGAGTGGCATTCTTTTAAATTTTTCTATGATGGAATTACACACACATTGTTTCTATTAAAATGGGAACCAATAATGGAAAAAACATGATACATGGTATTATAAGGTATAAATAATTCCATAAAATGAATTTTGCAAAATATTATATGACATTTTGGCACTTATGTTAATGGTTTAGACCGATGTTGAGCTAATTTTCCTCTTAATCACTATAACAAATTTTAACTGCTTTGAATATTGTTTTTGGTAAAAAACTATGATGAAAATATTAAAAATTAAATATTATAATCATTCCAAATATAGAATCAATTTTCCCAAATATAAATTAAACAATTTGATGAAATTAATTTATATTTAATCCCGCAGACATGATGACAAAGTGAGTTTTTAATGTAAGAAGTTTAAAAGATTTCTATGTTTTAATATCTAGTTTCAAGTTAAATCGGTTAATTTGACCTAACTTGGATTAATTTATATATAATTTGTCAAATTAATCTTTTAAATAATCATAAAAATAAAATTTTACATTATAAATAAATTAGATGAAAAAATAGTTTTGAATTAAAATTCAATATTTTTCAGTATCCTAAAAAAACGAAACGTCATAGAAAAATACCAGAAATTAATACAAATTAATATTTTTTAATTTGAAAATATTATTTTCATATTTTAAAATAAAATTTATAAATTTTCCCAAAATATTTATTTAAAATTCGTTCTCCAAGACAAATTGGAATAATTTCCTTTAGAAAATATTGATTTTTATGTTTTATTTTTCTCTAATCTTATCCCAATATAATATATTTGATGAATATAAAAAAATATTTTATTAATTATATAATATTCATATTTCATTAATTTAATACAATAATTGTAATTAATTTAATTTATTAATATATAATGCCTATGGGGAATAGAAGTATTTCCTCTATATTTTAGTGGTTTTTATATTCATTTCTAATAAATTCTTAATCAATAAATTCATATTATAATTTTATAGACCATATATTGTCATTATTTTGTTAATACTACTAATATTTATTAATTTAATGGATAATTTATATATTATTATACTAAATAATAAAATTTTATTAATATATTATTATTTGGAAAAATTCAGTTTTGCGTGTTACTAAAACCATTGAAGAAAGTCATTGTTTTTTGTAAAAATTCAATCTCAGAATCATGATCATTTCAAGATATATCACATTCATTATTTTATTAAAAATAGTCAATACAGCTTAAATTCTTGGTATATTGTGATCCCTTCCACCCATTGTGTTTCATGTCATACCCACTATCTAATATATTATCGTTACTTTGCAATTTTTGGTTGTTACAAATCATGTAAGAAGTTATATTATTCTATGAATTACTTGTGGAAGATTTGATGATATCATAATTTTATAAATTATTATATTTTTTATTCTTGATTTTTAGGAACATAAACTCCATCTAATAATATGTTAGATTTTGAGAATTCTTCTAATATTCATGTGATTTCACCAAATTCTTACAATATCTCTAGAAAGACATTAATTGTGTATCCATTATATTTTTAAAATTAACATCCATTTCAAGACACATTAGGTTGAAGAAATTTTTATCATTGATAATAAACTTTATTTTTTCTTGAAATTTATTCTTCATAATTTTAACATGATAATCATGCATTTCATTTGCTTACAATAAAAAATTATTCTACTATTTAGTTATCTTTACTGTTACAAGTATATAGTCTTCATTAAAATTAATAAACTTTCTCTGTAGTTTCTCCAATACACAGATCACATATGTCTGAACTATCATAGTCCAATACTTATCACAAATAATCTATCATAACTCATTAGCATACACTCTAATCATTCAATGAAATGAGATATAAAATATTCTTTTAATTATTTGGCTAGGATAATTATATAATACTTATCTTATACTTCAAACTGAGAGTCATTAATAATCTTGGTAGCATTATGGGATTATTCAAGAATATGAATCATCTCAGCAAGTTACTTCTTAACTAATTTTTCCCCACTAACATTTCATTACAATTCATCTGAATCATAAGAGAAACATTTATTTCAAAGTGATAATGTTTCTTGATTGGAATAAATAATTTGTCTGACTTGTTTACATATTCTATGATATTTTTCCAAGGATATCTCTATATCATCAGATTATTTCTCAAGATTTTATTTTTCATTATAATGTCCCTTTATAAATGGAAATATGAATTTGAAAATAGTAGTATGATCATTCGAAATAAAATCATTGATTTTAGAATAAAAATTTCAAAGTGATTAAATAAATTTTATTCATCACTGGATGAATCAGACTCATCAAAAGGATCATTTTCTATTAATTTATATATACTGATGATAGGATATCACATTATCTATATTCAGTTTTTTATGACCCCTATTTCTTCCCCAATTTCTTTCTCATCGTCCTTGCCTCATTCTTATATATATTCTTCAATATTTTTTAGAAATATTTATTTTATCACTAAATATGATAGGAAGTAAAACATCCATATGAGAAAAATATATAACTTATTTGAATTAAAATCATTACTTCATATATGATTGTTACATGAAACTGTTGCAATAAGAAAGATCCAATCATATGTGAATCATATTCTATTATACTAATTTAATTTTCAAATGGATAATCTTGGTACATGGGGGGGGGGGGGTGAATCGGTGAAATGAAATATTTGTGATATAACTTTTCTTTTCACTTTACCATTTTCAATTATAATCACTAAACTAGATAGATTGAATGATTATTATCTTCATTCAAATAAAATTATACCAAATATGTGATATAAAATAAATTAAACCCGTCACACATGGTTTTTTAAAAGGATCATCATTGATGTATGTTACTACATATTTTTTGGATTCAGGATGATTAGAGACATTGTTTCTCTATAAGAAATCAATCAAAAATTAGGTGTGTTGGTCAGGAATAACCCTATAAATATGTTGGGAAGGTCATGAATTATACTATGATCCCAACAGTGTCCTTTATATTGGATTCCCACTAGTGTTTCATGAATATAATTCTTAACACAATGAGAAAGATCACAAGAATGTCAAGCTTCCACTATAACACAAAATTCATCTTCTATCTTCTAGTTGGTTATATCAACACTCCTATATGGTAGAATAATTTTTTTATTTAAATAACTGTAATAAAATAATGAACTAGTGAATATTAATCAATAATGTTAAGGTTGTATTATTTTGATCATTACTAAAAAATATTGCATCATATCATCTCAATTATTACACACATCAACATCATGTGTTCATCATGCATGTATTTATCATCATCCAATTAAATATTTAATGCATTTAATTCTTCATATTTAATTTCTTTTTATTGTAAAATAAAAAATTAAAAACAATGTAAAATTTTTGATCATCCTTGTGAATGTACATAATTCCCACATGCAAAAAAATATTGTCTCACATTACTTCATAATGCTTCTCTTCATGTGCATTCATAACCATGCTTGGACTGCATACCATGCATGGTTTTCATACCATGAATGGTCTCCATACCATGCAAGAATATTTTTTATGTGTTTAAGTCATTGAATGTCTTGGTATATCATTCTTAAATGAAGAACACAATATGACCTCCCTCAATTTTCCTTTTATTAATTTAATATACAAACTATACTATTCAAATATTCTTCATGTATCCCAACAAATATTGATTCTCTTTTCACAAATAAAACCATGTGTCATTTTGTCACATTGTTACTTTAGACACAAATCCTTCATATGATTTAAAAGATTCATTCATGTGATGATCGTCTTCCTCAAATAATACACTTTATTACCTGAACTATAAATAGAACATGAAAAACTAATACATTATTTGTATAAATGTAAACGTGACACATATTTTCTAGCATCCTGCTTTATATATTAGATGGTAATTGTCAAAAATCTAAGTCATGAGATTCTATTGGGAATAATCCAATTTAATGAATTCCTTTAATTAATTTTTGTTATAGTATTAGATTGTGATAATATTATTACATGGAATCTTCATGAAAAAAATATACTTGTTTTACCTATCTTGTTTTCATACTTACAGTGTAGATGTCAACACTTGATTATGGAATCACAATTAATTTTTTAATTCATGACCTCATTTTCAAAATACAATGCATTGCTAAACTACCTCATAGATTCCCTTCATTGAATAAACGAGTTAAACTTTATAACTAGATCATATAATCTCACAACATCAAGAGGTCACAAAATCGATGTTAAAAACATATACATAAAAACACATCCTTTTAAAATCAAAAGATTTCCATGTCTATGTTTCTCTCACAATATCTTGTAGATTATCTCAACTGAATGATAAAGTCACAAAACATTAGTGTTTGTTATATGGTATCTATAGATACCACTCATCAACTCTATAACTCTAAAAATCATGTAGAGATGCATAATGAATCAGGTCATGCGACATTTTTGTGATATCATGTTTTGCAAGGAATCAATATCAATGAAAATAAAATTTACTCTATTTTTTCATCGATTGGATAATTATTGAATAATGAAAACCAAATTTCATGATATATCGATCACAGAAGAATTTTACAGATGATAAATAATGATAAAAACACAAGGTTCCATCCTGGGGTGGTGTGGCTGCCTGAAAAAGACTAACATACTACATGTCTTAGATGGATGAGGATGAAGAAAAGACATTTGAGTGATTGAATGATAGAGATACTCAGGATAAGTGACTCATCTTCAATATACCCATTTTAAAGTGTAGATATAACAGAAATATATTTCTCAGATTGATACATACTTCAAATTCCATATCCTTTATATTACAATTAATTTATCCTTAACGATATAATTGAGTAGAAATTTCTATCCATGCATCTGCTGACATTTCCTATTGTTAGCACCCTTCTCCACCATTGTTCTACCCTTCAAGATGGCATTTTCTACCAATACATGAGATTCTTTAGGCATGATAGACACCACTATGGTCCTTTTGGTTAACCCACACTAATCATCCATCTTTCTAGTTATCTTGGGGTTGAACACAATTCCCAACTCATTAGTTGTTATACATGGATCCATCAAATGGATGTATAGGATGGATTATTTTTATCAGCAAGAAAAGTGTACATATAAAATTTCTATGAAATAAAATGAAATCTAAAATCATTATTAAAATGTAATTCCAATATAAACCCGTAAAATATTCTTAATCCATTATTCATGAAATAAAAATGTCCATGTACATGGAAATTACAACTCTTCAGTTCATCATTAAATATGATATTTATATTTCACAGAATGCTTCAGTATTTAAAGAAATTTTTTAATCAATATTCATTCCTTTTAAACATGACATTTTTAACAAAATTGCATCCAACCGTCATTAGAAGAAATATTCCAACCAAAAACCATTTACGACGTATGAATATTTATCAATGAATGTTAGATATTAAGACACTATAACACGAACCTTCAATTACTGTTATAATGAATTTTTATCAAACATAGAATACCAACCATTAGTTATATTTACATTAATTTTTTTTCAAACATCTATATTATAGAAAAATTACAACACAAATATTTCATTTATTTATTCATGGTTATTTCGATTCTGAGTTTGAAAATAACACACATAATGAAGCTTGGAATATATTGTAAATAGACTAAAACTATATTATACATAGGAATAAATAGGTTCCATGAGAGGTTTAGTGTTTAAAAAATCATCAAGGGTTATATTATTTTTTGATATTAGTGGAACGTATTATTTTATATAACTCTTATAGATATTTTGGGATTTCCTTTGGAGCTTATTTTTCACATTATGACTATTACTCCTATATTGAAATTGAAAATGGAGACAATATTTCAATTGTCTATATTTCAAGTGGTGATTTTCAACTAAAAAAATGTGTGAGAATTTATAGTCATTGAAAAAGTTATAACTGGTCATATAATAGAGATGAAATAGATGATAATTTATAAAGTTTATATTGAATGTTATCATTAAAGGGTATATTTATATCTCCTAATGGAGTCACTCAATCCATCCAAGGTGAGTGGGGTCCTTGATTAGGGAGAGTATGAATCAGTTATCCTAGTTCATAGATGATATCATATTAGTTTTTAGTGTTTTATTCTGATTTCATATAACCACTTATTAGCGGTCATATTCCAACGGTGGTCTATGGTTATCTTGATGTGTTTTCAAATAATTTATCTAGATTAGAACCCCATAGGGATGTTATGTTCTCTATATAAATTATTCAATGGATTATACCCAATTTTATAATGTCGTATCATATATAACACAATGAATTGAAATATTAAAATCCTATATTGTGGATCTTTTTGATAAGAAATTTATTTATCCATTTCATTCACCTTGAGAACTAGAGGTTCACATTATAATGAATATGTATGAGAATATTTAAATTTTCATGGTGTACCAAAACATCAAAATGTTTTTAAATAAAAAATAACATGTTCATAATATATAGTAACTTTTGATAAAAATAAGGAGGTTTGGTTGTTTGTGAATACTGTTCAAATATTATGGAAATATTTGATGAAATTCCAGAAAAACGATATTCATAATAAGGAATTAAGGAGTAGTTTTTGGAATTATGTGTATTTTCTTGTTCAATATTCCCTACTAATACTCTATTATGGTTTATGGAGTTGATAAAATAAATGTTTCATTGGTTCTATTATTCCATTGTGGTATTATTTATGGTTGATATTTTTTGTTCCAAATTAGAGAAGGATCCAACTAAACAAATTAATATAATCATTGTAATTATTAGAAAATATAATTTGTATTGATATATATCCATGTGAGATTTCATGATTCAATAATTATTATTTTTTGGTCATATAATTTATAAGAGAGATTCATCAATTGATCATGAAAGGATTCATGGCCTATTGTCTTTGGATCATTATATAAAAAAGGATGAGATCTAATGATTTTTTGGGAAAAGGATATTATATAATAATTATTTGATACATTTACATTCTATTATCACCTATGAAATATTCACCAAAATTTGTGTAATTATTTGTTATAGTTTCTAGTGCCAATGATCCATTTATGAGTTGAATGTGATATAGATTTCATCACAATTATCATTTCCTACAAAGCTACAAAATTGTCATGATGAATACTTCGATGACTATGGTAAGGTTTTCAGCTGTGTTATGAATAATGCGAGTTATATGGTACCTTATATATGACATTATTTACACCGCCTTAAGATGAAAAATCCCACACATGATATTGATTTGATGTTAGTTATGAAGGCTCTCCTGTAACAGTGCCACCATAACATTGTTGATATATTTACAGTGTATTTAAACGAGATGTGTCTAAAGAAAATTTCTACCTAAGGGGATGTCAAAATGAGTCAGACACATTGGGTTGACAATCATCATCAATTTAATTGTGATATTACTTACACATTGTGTAAATGGAATAAGGTCATAGAAAACAAGACTTGGAATATATTGAATCTGGATTTGTATAAATCGATCGAAGATATGATCTTAATTAGAATTTTTAATGAGATGTTATTAGATAAAGATAAAGGTAAATAAAAATTCCTTGATTTATCCTAGTTTGGATAAATTATGTATGAATGGATTCAACTTATAAAGGAAAAATATAAAGGGATTCTATGTTTCAGTTTGAATCCTTATGTTGAGGAGAACTGATCAAGTGTTCTCTAACTCCTAATGGATTCTAAATATTTCAAGGAAGTATTGTACATCAAGTAGTTTTGAAGTAAGAGATGATTTATTTTGTAGATTAATCATGTTTTTTCATACAACATGGATCTACAAATATATACCTTGACATGGAAGATCATTATTTGTGGCTGTGAATGAGGAATTCAACATTGGGTGATGTCTCAAGAGGCATAAAATATCAAAAAATTAGGGTGTGAAATTAAAGAACATATATGTTAGTGAAAAAATTTCATATTCTATGATCTAAATGGGAAGAAAAAGTTTTATATTTTTTGATTTGGATAACATGTATTCATACTGAAAATGATGTGATATGGGTGAATATTGATCAAATATATAAATGAAAACATTTTGATTTTACAAATGAATCAAAAATGGTAGTTGAACATAGATAATTTTATGTGAAAGAGGATGTTGGAATTCCTCATGATCCATTTTATATAGGTTTATACTGATATCCTTTATTTATATCTTGGTTCAAGAGTGGATTGATGATAATAATGGGTATTCAGCTGATGTTGAGCATGATTTTTAATCCATACAAGGATAGAAAGAGTAATAGTAGCATCCAAATCAAGGAATTTTTTTTCTCATAATATATGATTTAAAATACATGATCATGGGGTAATCATATTACCTTAATGGTTTTTTCATATACTAATTGTTTTCATGAATAATTCTTAATGGAGTTATTTGATCTGTTGTCCAAAATTTTGTGAATGTAACAACATTGTAGGGGAGAGGTTAATGGAAAAACCATTGATTGACTGAGTTTCATAAAATATACGATTTATATAATTTAGTTGATAATAAAGTGGATTTTTATAGATTAAAATATCAATAAATCAAGAACCTATCATCATTGTTATCTATTTGAATTTGAGGTTGCGATTAGGTATTTCAAAAAGATTTACTGTCATTAGAACCTAAAATATTATAGATGTAGGGTATGATAGAACTTAATTATGATCTACCATTTTATATTGTGATGATACATGGTAAATTATGTTATTTTTTTTTACATAAATGATCATTTTATGTCTACTGACAAAATGTTCCTTTTTTCCCATTTGAATAAGTACCATCTGAAACCATGACATGTGTTTTTATGAGAGGATATTGATATGTAACCTAAAAAATCATTGTTTCAGAGACCTATTCTTATAGTGTACAACCATATTATGATATAAATGGAAATATGGTCAAATTGTTTTGAGTGGAGGAGAATTATTCTAGGGACATTCCTATGACATGGTAGTGTGATTCTATGATGGAATAAAAATGGTCTTATATTTACTCTGAATCATCATCTTATTTAATTATAGGAAACTAAATATATTAAAGAGTGTATAATTCATAGAGTTGAGAATGTGGAATATGGTGTGAATCCCTGGAGTTCTTTCGTTGAAATTTTTGTTTCAATCAATGGACAAGGGAATTGTTTTGCATGATGTTGTAAACTAGAAGTCACCATCTAGATGATGAGGTTGGAAAAAACACATTCATGTGTATTAGTTCCAACATCTTTCTAGTGGGTTCCCAGTAGACCACGTGTGGAATTAATCTTGGTGCATGAATTTTTCCAACACCAATTATCCATCCTGGAGGGTTATTAGTGGGTTTCACTGTTTATCATGGACCCACCAGCAAGCTGGTGGAATTTCCCTGGAGGCAATTTAATAAGGGTGAAAATGTTATATTCACCAATATTCTTCTTAAAATCCCATTAATCCAACAAATATGGTCTGATACCTATACACTATATCATTGATGAAACAATTCCACGTTATTTTCTCTCCTACTCTCCATGATGGTAATACTTCTTCCCAAATAGATTATTAGGACTCCATTGATCATAATATGATGAGTAAGACTAATTCCATATTTATTCATTTATTATTCTGAATTAATTTGATATAAATTTAGACTAGATCATTCCATATGGCGTAATCATTGAAATTTGAGTTTCATCAATGGATCTTGGTTATTAAGGATCTAATTTACCTCTATCTCATCCTCAGTATTGAAGATGAAACATTGATTCGTCATTCACAGGATATGAGTCTCTTTAGAATGGAATAACCATTAGAATACACTATGTTCATATATTTTTTCAATAAGTGTTTATTATAAAATTGATAGAATAAAACAACATTGAGAACTTATTGATATCATATGTTTTCAAAATGGGGGTTTCCCTAGAAACTGTTTGAGTCATGTTATGAGTTTTTTTAATTTCCATTTTTTAAGTGACATAATTTTTTTTTGAAATAATTTTTTTAAATCACTCTAGAAAATATTTTTATAATAATTTCAATGTGTATTTAAAAATGATTATTAATTCAGGAATGATTATGATAAGTGGTTATGTATTTTCGTTAAAAACATTTGTGGAAGATTGATTTTGATTCAATAAATATAATGACTATGAAGTATCATATTAGGGAGACTATTAGATAAAAATAAAACTCTAATATTATAATATACATTGAGGTGTAATATATCACTAGGGGTGGTTCCCATGATACCATGGTTACTATGGTGTATCATTCCCAATGGCCAATTTTTCCAGACTCTAAGAGTCATGTCTGATATCTAGTGTTCCAAAGAGAGTCTTATAATTTTTGTTGTGTACTCTCTCATGTTATATATATACCAATGGTTTCATTTTTGTTGCATTACATTCATGATCAATATATATTATTATTTTTAAAAATTTTATTTAATTAATATTAATGCTTTGAAATATTTTATATTTATATTTCTTCAATTTTTAATGTTAATTATCATATTTCTATGTTTTATTGAATATCACATGTTTTTTCATGGAATATAATGTTTAATGAATAATTTAGAATGTTTTATAAATAACAAATGACTATTTATGTTTTCTATTAGATATATTCATTAAATATGACTAATTTATGATGGGTTTATACAATGTATAAATTACCAGATGGTATCCTTTTGGGATTTTGTGCTCACATCCAATTTTTTCTTTTGCATGTATGTTGATTTAGATTTTTGAGAAAATGGTTAATATGATATATTCATTTAGTAGATGACTGAATTTTCTCTTATTTCTAATATATGAGATGAGATGGTGGTGAATAATTATTATATACATATGGTTGAAAATATTGGATTTTTCCTTTGTGGTTTTTGTTTTTATATAATATTTATTCTTTTTATTCACTGTTTTATGATATTTGTGTCCTTTATATAATATCTTTATTGATAGTTAAATCACTACCATATTCTATTTTGTGATTCCCATTTTATTTTCAACAAACCATGGTGATCAAGAATTCCATTTAGGAATAGTGGTTGGATAATTTGGGTGATGAATGTTTTTAACTGGGTCTTTGTATTACAGTTCTTCATATGCTATATCATTGTCTACATAGGTGTGAACTTCTGACTGTGTCAACACATAAAACAACTACCTACATGACCATTGATAAACAGACTTGAAATTCTCTAGATGGGAGGGATATTGTGTTCCAAATATGGAAATATATAAAACTTTTATATGAATTTACCACTCTATCAGTCCCTCAATGACTAAATAGATTATCAGTTTTGTGGTCTGGGATATACCATGACCACACCATTCCTTGAACCAATCGACCAGCTATATGTCGTCTACCCCAAGGTAATTTATTTTATGGTTATAATAAAACTTATGTGAGTTCATATCACACAAATATATTTATAATTACTTATACAACCCTTGTGCAGTTGTGTTCTATGGATTCTCACTTTCCCTAAAAGTTTTTGGAAATAAAACAATTAAGTTTCAGTCAGTACTTATACAACCTTTATTAATTTTATTTGGTTTTTTGGGAGTTTGGTGGTCTGGAGAGGTGTGTTTACCTGTTGGTTGCATGATGAGGCCATAATATAGTCCATACATGATTGAATAAAATGTGTAGTTATATTTTCTTGATCAACTGTCTTGTAGATGATATATAGTTCCGGGCTTACTACAAACATCACTTGGTCATATGTTGGACCACATTGAAACTTATGGAAATCTAGTGGCTCATTGGTGATTCTGCCGGACAACTGGTTATGTGGTGGATAAAAGGAAACTTTATCCTAGAATAATTATTTTTCCAATATTCTAACCCATTATAAAAAAATTGTTTTATTGGATTTTATGGATCCTTAGTGAAGATTTTGGATTTATCTCTATTGTTATTGTGGAATCATCATCTCGGTTATAAGATTAGATATTTGTTTCATGTAACATAGTATGTGGGTGCCTTTATATTTTTTTGATATTTTTCAATATGTAATTAATTAATTATGAGAACTGATCATTTATTATTCATGGACATAGAGAATTTATAGTTTTTCTATCAGATCAAGATTTATGATAAAATCATCACTACTACTCTCATCACCAATTTAAAAAGATAAGAGGGTATCATCAATCTAGTGGGAGTTCTTCTATCCTATTATGTAATCATTGTAATTCCATGTTCTCAAATGAATTTCTTTTTTAAATTTATTTATTTGATTCCCTTATTTATAAATTTATTCTTTAAAGGATTTGAAAAGTTTGTTTAAATGGGGGTTTTGTAATGTTTTTTATACATGATATATTTTTTAAAATGACTGAAAAATATTTTTAAATGGATATTCATTTTAAAAAAATAATGTGGTGTGGAAAAAATTATTTTTGTATTAAAATATTGGAATATTAAGGAAATTTAATTACCATTGAAAAGGTGTAGATGAATTGTTTTTTGTTTCTTAACTGAAATTATGATATAATAGTACATTTTAAAGACCTTGTGGTATGGAAAAAATGGAACATAAGCTTAACCTAGTGGATTTATCTCTCATTAGGTGTGGTTTCCATTATTCCATGGTTATTAGTGGTTGTCCATTATATGGATTATATATTCCCATAATTTGGTATTTACTTATGTCAGCTAGCGTAAATGTTTTCTCTCAGTTCAGTACACCATGGTATTATTCATTTCCCTTTAGTGATTGGTGTTTATATTATGATACCATTTATTCTATATTATTAATTTTCAATATGATTTGGATATTGATGCATAGGAAAAATTTAAAAAATCTACATATTCATCCTAGATAGATGTTATGTAATATTATTATTTATTTAAATATGACATATTTTTTAAAATAAAAATGGAATTATTTTATATAGAAAATTATTTAATTAGAAATGTATTGAAAATAAAGAATTTATACATGAAATAAAATATTAATTTGGTTATAAAATATAAATACTCATTGTTTTATACTATTTTATTCATTTCTTGCATATTTATATTATGTTTGACACATGTAGCCTAGGTTTTTTATAATTTTATTAAAGGGAATAACTTATTTATTGAATGACACTTCTATAGCGTGTTTCCATAATTAGTGTTGAGATGGTAGTTTCATATGGTGATGTGGATATGGAACCATGGGTTCATTTCGGTTCAATTTTATTTTATTCAATTTTTTTCAAGAAATTTTTATCCAGTTCTTACATGTTACTTTTTTTTATTATTTTACCATATGATGTGTCTTTGGACATCCTCTTGGATACATTGTTTGTTTTGTATTTTTTCAAAATTTTAATCAAATATTCTCATTATTGTTACATACTATGATCCTAAATATGTCAAACCCTTTTTTTTAAATTGTTATTGATATACAAGATATAGAACTATTAGAACCCGAGTTCTAATTTGATTGTGTGACTAGATAGATCACATTATTGATAATATTTTGAGACGAAGATGTAACAAATTAGTTTTTATGGTGAATTATATGGGAAAAATGAAGGGATTTATATGTAATATTTTTAACAATAAGGAATATAAATAATGTATGTTGGATTTTGATAGTGTGATGGGATTCTCAAAGATATATTTTCAAATTCAGTGATACCATGTTTGAAATTTGATGATGTTAGATGAAATGTTCATTAAAAGTTAAAAATATTAATAATTATTATGTTTATTGAAAAGTGTTCATGAATATAGTTTTAAATAAGGGAGAAAGAATAATTGTGGGGAAGTTTGGGCTCTGGAATTATAGTGATTTTATAAAGAAGTACATTACTATAACACTAAATGTTTCACATAGTAAAATAGTGAATATAATAGAATGGTAATCTATAAGAATGATCGTGTAATAAAGGAATCATGTATTCCAATGATCTATATACCCAATTAGTTCATATAGGGGAATTTTATAGCCAAATGATTCAAATAGTAAAATATTATAGATTATTCTTTCTACTCGATAACAAAGAAATTTGTTTTAATGTGGCTATGGATGGGTGGAAATTTGTGTATTTAATGAGGTTAGATTTTTGATAATGGATAATTTAATTGAAAAAAATGTATATGAATATATTTAGGATCTAAAATGATGTATCATGACAAAATTAAGGTTTTTTCATTAATTTAATAAATATATAGTAATATTAGAAAAATGCACTTGTTTTTATGGTACATTTTGTTTAGTTGTTTAGAATAAATTTTGATGGTGTGGTTTGGTTTATCTTTATAAGAAGAATACCATGACATGTTGATAATTATTTATCTATAATTTATTGAAAATAGATCTAGGATATAATATAGATGACATTTTAAAAAATAATTTCATGAATAATATGGGCGTAACATTGACAACATTATATGATTAATGTAAATGATTCACTATTATAAATATTTAAGGAAGTGAAAATATTAAATGTTTTAGGATATAAATATTATAGCTTATGATGATATATTTATAAATATTTATTAATGTATTTATAGTGATGTTTAGTGAGAAGGATGATTAATAGAAATTATTCTATATCACTAGTATGGAAGAAAGAAAATAAGAAGAATATAAAACATGCAAAAGGGAAAGTATCAATTAATAAGGTAACATAGTGATAATGTGTTGAAGAATATTGGTGAAGGTTCATTTTGTTGTTGTAAAATGTCATTTATCATTAATCATTGTATAGATCACATGAATAGTCATAAGACTATAGTGATATGAGAATGATGGATATTACCTTATTATAAAAAAAAGGATTTATTTCTAGTGGTTGGTGGTCTTGGATTAATTTTAAACCATTCCATTATCTTGATACTCTAATTTATTTATGAACCTATAAATAGATATGTTCCTTTCAGTGTTCTTGTTTTTTTATTTCGATAAGAATAATTATGAAAAATTGTTGGTAATTTTTTTTAAAATTGATATTGTATAATATTTAATGATCAATTATTCACCTAAAACCCTCTAAATGATCACAAAGTACATGAATGAATTCTTCAATTGGTAATGGGGAGAATATTGGATCATTGACTCTGTGCTGAAGTTTGAAGAAATATAAACTATCCATATATGTATATATATCATTTAATATTATTGGTATCCATGTATTTACAGGAATAAACTATTATATGATAAAGTATATAATGTTAAATTATCCTATATTATTCAGTTGTGATGTTCATCATGGTACAACATATGGTTTCCCATATTTAAATGAGGTAGATCCATAAACAACTATTGATAAAAATTATTTTTTTAATGTGGACAATACATAAATTTTATACATTCATCAATATACAAAAATTAACGAATTAGGGATCAATGAATTTAACATGTTAATGATATATATGTCATGTTAAATAACATTTATGAATAAAAAACATTATACGAATGAAAGTATACAAATATGGAGATTAATTTACATAGATCATTAAGTGGGTGACTGTGAATCTAATGGTTAATTATATACTATAATTGATGATGTTTTATGATCTATAAGATGTTTTTATTTTATTTGGTAATATATAGCTATTTTTAATATATTTTTGAGAAATATTAAAGATTAGTATGATTTAATGATGTCATATTTTATAGTTAATTATCCTAAAACTCCCAATCACAATTATATTTATAGTATTATCTTGGAATTTAAAATGATAGGAGAATTTTCATTCAGGCTAAAATAACAATGTAATTTCAAAATTTCTTCCAGGGCTTTTTTGAATTGGAAATAATTTTAGGATAATAAATGTGAATTAAATGTATCATTCATCAAATATATGGTATTCAATAATTAGATGAATTTATTACTTTTTTTCTTAAAAATGGAAAATAGTTATAGGGATTTGTTTCTATGATATGGTTTTACAACTAATAGATAGTTCTTTTAAAAAATTTACCAAACTAATGAAAGTAAATGATAATGGTTATGAATATATAAGGTAATAAATATCTCAAATTGATTTTATAAAAAAATTAATTTTATAGTCAAAGGTATTTTATAATAATTTCTTTAAATTTAACAAGAAAGCATTCCATAAAAAAAATTTAAGATATTGATAATTGTGAAGTGGATGTTGAAAATTATAGGGATGATGCAATTAATGTTTTCTAAAAATAAGATTAGATAGAAGATTACTAGTTATGAAATACATACCACTAAAATTAAAGCGGAGAGTTAGATGTAATTTATTCCAAAAAAATGATTAAATAATTTATTTAAAAATTATTCTTCAAAAAGTGAAGTAGATGTTGAAGAAATTGGATTTTTAGTAAAAAATATCATTAACTATTTCATGAAAAAAAGTTCAAGAAATTCAAATAGATTTGTGATATAAAAATATTACTTGATGAAGAGAAGAACCTTAACATGAAATGGTATAGTGGCGCACAAAAAACTCTAGTGTGATGGGGGTATATTATTTTCCTCATCCAATCAATGTAATATTCTCTTTATTAGTGATTTAATATTGAATAAAGTCCATATGATCTACTGTGACACTATTTAACCACAATATTAAACACATAATTACCTTATTTGATGTTGATTCCATGTATGAAAAACTCTAATCATTAGTGACCATTGATCAATGTATCTGAGGCTAAATTCCTCCATTTAATCCTAAAATGATTCAATATTCATGGTAACTTTAATGAATGTGTCTCCATGATATAATGGAGTTCCAATAACACATTTTATGTCTCAAATATCAAAAAAAGTCCTTCAATACATTTGAGGTGTTCTTTGTATGATTTATACAAAGGATAAATTACCTCTATAATATTTTGGAATGAAGAGAGTGTTGGTATTTTATTTGTGGGAATGATTAGTTCCTTAGATATGAGGACCAAAATTCTTATATAGTGATGGTAAAACAACGAGAATGTGTACCTCAACAATCATATAAATGAAACCCAATATATAATCTATAATGGTATGTTATGAGAGAATAAATAGGTCATAAATGTCACATTAATTTTATATTTTACATGTAATAAATAGTTAATATATTAATACAAAAATGATTGTAATTAAATAAAATTCAAATTAAAAAAAATAGTAATGAGACATTGTATATTAAAATATATTTTTTCATAAAATTTATTTTTCTATGTAATCACTTAATACTGTTTGAATAAATTTAATAAATTAATTAATATCTAATTGTTATATAATCCTATAAAAATGAATTTATCTATTACTTTCTGATCATTACACTATGAAATATGTCAGACCATACTGTGGGTACCACTTTTAGCAATAATCAAATTACAAAAATAGTTCCAACTTTTGAAAAGACTATTGTTAGTGACACTTTAAAACCTAATCTAAATAGCTGTGAATACTATTAAATAATCAAGAGTTGAGTTTAGAAACCCATCAAGGATCCTATGGAGACATTGAAATGTCCTATAAATGAAAAAAATAGGTATGAACAACCTCCCTGTAGTATAATCAATTTGTATCAATATATCTCATAACAAAGGATGCACACCATGTGTCATCGTCCATTATTGTTTCATTATTATTTGACCTAATTAGTTGGGCATTACTTCAACTACCATGACCATGAATTTAGTGAGTGTGCTAAAATTATGTTGAACTTGGTATGAGATATCACATTATTTCACAGATCACAAATTATATTTTGATTAATAAATAAATATCATTCCACAAATATTCAACAAATATAATATACCACCCTAAGAAGTAAATTACAATTTTTATCATAACATAAAACTACATAATAAAATTAAACATAGTGACAATAATTTCAAGTTAGGGGGCCATTAAATTTTTTAAATGATATGAATTTTCACTGAAAACTAATATATATGGTGATCTTATTAGAGAGCATGTCTTCTTAATCTCATATTCTTGTGATGACCAATAATGGACAACCAGATAAGATTTCTCTAAAATAATGATACCACATCACCCGATTGTAACTCTTAATATATTTTCTATCATCATGCTATATCAATACCATAATACATACCATTTAGATTATAATAATAGTATCTATAGGTTCTCATTATATATTGAGAAAAACTATATCTGTTTTATATGACATGTAATCTTTATACATTGTGATTAATATAGTGGAATCATAAGTATCAACACTGTTACAGTATGGTGAACCCTTGTAAAATCAATCAGTATACATGTAATAGTAATAAAAGGAAATACACGAGTTTGATATGTAAAACGTATTTAAAAAACACCCACATGATCTAGATCCAACTTTTAAAAATCCTTACATCGATAGATATCATATAAGAATAATGCATCTATTGGGATATGATTTTAGTTACGGGGTCTACCTACCTATCTTATATAGATACTCTTCTCTATGAAAAATCACATATCTAAGAAAAAATGAAACATATATAAACCCTTTTATGTATATTAATTGTCCTTTTGTCTGACTTATGCTCCAAAGAAATAAAAACTACTTTATTATTACCACTATATACTGGAATAGGGTCTTCGATACAATGCACAACTACAATGACTTATAAGTCATGTTTCCTGAATACAACCTTAATTACAATCAGTTTCTTTGATATAATCATGAACCACTTGTTTCTTCATGATTTTGTTACTCACTTCACCACCATATAGAAAAAATACATATATTTATGGTGATTTGAAATCATTATGAACAGTGTGTAAGTAAGAATCATTCCATCCTCACACTATTAGTCCCTCATCTCCCCCATACACTGTGGAAAAATCCTTATTATGAATCAAATAGTTATGGCTATTGTTTATAGCTACCTAATATAGATATTTATGATTATATTTAAATCTACCCATTATACTTAACATAATGGAAATATTAAAACTATTACATTAAATTCTATACATTATAGATCTCACTTATGAGGGATAAGGGATTCTACTCAATATACAAAGTTCATCATGTGTTTTGGAAACATTTTCCTCGAGTTGTTGATACAATGTGACATTTTTAATAATCATATCAAGGATTATTCTATATATTACCTTCTGAGTACATTGTCAACATATATAATTTGATATAACATAAGATTTAAATGAGATATACCTTGATCTATATCAATCCTTATAATGTAAGATTCTAAAACAGTTAATTTCATGTAGAATCATTAGTTTAACTAATTCATTACATACTATACGAGTTGAAGACCATTTTATATAAATAATATTTCATCAACATATACTATGAGGAATGGGATGGAACTCCCACTATCATTTTAATAGACACATGGAATTCGTTTCATTCATGCTGAAACCAAAATTTCATTATGGTCTCATAAAAATTATCATTCTAAGACCATAATTATTTATTTTTCCAATAAATAGATATATGTAGCTTGCATACATTATTTTCACTCAATGAATGAATAAAAATTTCAATATGATTCATAGATACATTTTGAACAAACATACAATATAGATATGTTATTTTTCCATCTATTTTCAATATAATATAATCATGGAAGGATTTTATTTCATGTAATATTCTGATGGATTTTTCATTTGTACAATGGAGAAGGATTAATCTTAGTCAAAGAATTGATGTTACCTAATTCGCAACAGTACATGCCTTTTAGGTATTTATATAAAAACAATGTACATATTTTTATTTAATACCTAATTAAAACCAATGGGTTTTATATTAGAGTGAGGGTCTACCACAATATAAACTTTATTATGATACGTATACATTATTTCTGGATGCATGGCATCTTTCCACATTGTAAAAACCTATTATTTATTTTTTCCTTGTATGTTATTGGTTCACCATTCTCTATGTGTAATTTGGAACTTGAGCTATTGATTAAAAAACATGTCACTTTGGTTGTATGACCACTCGAGTTTACCAAAGTTGTACATATAACTCAAGAAAGTCTCCATCTCCCTCAATATCATATAGGCAATGTCCCCATAATAAGAATCATACATCTAGAGCACCATCATCATCAAAGCCAACCATTTTCCAAACATTTACACTATAAAATTTTCCCCTTTCTAGAAATATGGTATGTCTATATACAATTAAATTTTAATCAAATGTGTTATCTACATTTTCACATCAATATTTTATTTTTCCATATGTATAGACATAATAAAATACACATATCCCCATAAAAATATTTTTATTGGAATGAGATTAATTATACATTATTACTCGTATGGAATCACATATGTTTCTTTAGTTTTTACATGTCTATGGGTATAATCAAGTTTCTACAATGCATATCACCAACATGAGAATATAATAGTTTCATGATCTATTTTTCAATTACCATGTATAATAAGGTCTCATTCTTCATTTCACTAACACCATTTGAGTGAGGTGCATGAAGAGTTAGTTGGTATAATATCATATAATCCATTAAGTTATAAATTATTCATTGATAAGATACTCTGTACCTCAATATGAGTGGAGTTAATTAATCATATTTTTAATCATGAATTATGGATCATGTTGGAATTCCTTAAAAATATTAAAGAAATTGGACATATAAATTATCAATTAGATATTATCATATTTACTATAGACTTTTTTAAATGTAATGATGATTGAATTTCTATCCCTTTCATGTATTATAAATTTACTACATACATTATTGTTGATGAATTCTAGTAATATTGGTTCTCTTATTACATTCCTTATGAAAGGTTATTTTCTCAGTCCCCTTGCAAAAAATGCGTGAGAAAATATCTAAGAGTTTTATCTTATTTGACTTTAAATTCCATTATGTATATAATTTATAAAAGAACTTTTGATTCACGTAACCAAGACAAAAGTTTCATCAGTGGGTCTAATATGAGTGATTTTTACTATTTTCTCATTTATTTCAATTAATGGGTTTTTGAGTACTATTTTCACATAATTGTTTTTTTATAATGTGACATACCGTAACATATATTATTCGTATTAAAGAGAAATTTTTTTCCATACAAGACATAATGTTCTAATATGACAGAACTTATCAATAAGATTATTTCTTTGGAATCTAATGAAAAATATTTTAAAAATATAATATAATAACCAAAACCACTAAAGAATAAAGTATGATAATGTCCTATTAACAAGGCTTATTGTGGTTCACCATTTCTAGAATACAGATAAACAACACCTTTTTCATTATTCTAGAGTCTTCATGGTTTATATATAAGAATTAAAATGTGTACGTCACACGTAGTTTCTGATAAATATATTATAGATAAGGAAAGATTGTATTAAATTAAATAAAAATTTATGTAAAAGTCCCAACATTCATATTTATCATGGACTTGAAATTTAACTCCGTGTGGACTTTAATGAACCATGAAAAATAGAAAACCTCACCATCATTCCCCTCCCTATGAATCATTGTTTTTTTGGATGGATTGTGAATTGGTTTCATCTTCTTGGTTTTACACATAAATTATTTATTATTTCCCTTTATCCAAAAGTTGACTATATAGAATGATTAATTTTTAATCTTTATATAATTATCATCATGGGGAAATAAGTCCAAAATAATTCGATAGACTAGTACTTTTTATTTATTTATAGTTAACAACAAATGTTGAATATCAGGGAGGAAAGGTATCATATATGAGATATTTTTTCATTTATTAGTCTTGTTTGATCTAAAGGGATTTATTTCTCTTGATGAACCAAATCATATTTAACAATGGAGGTCCTACATGATCCCCTTTAACTAGTTTTCTCAAATAAAATTCACATGATATCTAACATCATTCTCGTCTTTCTCTCTCTCAATATAACTCTTGTAGATGAGTTGGAATCTTATCGACATAATTATCCACATATATTTACTATTTTTGATTAGAGATTCAGGAAAATCATATGCAATATACATATAGTGCATCATCAACATAATTTGCATACTTTTATTTATCATCTTTTCTTCATCCATGGGGAGACTCGACAATAAGTGATGGTGAGAAAACATAAATTTTCTTCTCTCGGAGTAGTACATTGTGATAGAACTTGTACCTCCTCTAGATGTGATGGAATAACATGATATTTTTGTTTTCTAGAATTTATAACAGTGATAATGTTTTTGGGTTCATTTTTTCTATTTTTATAGAAATAATGATTTATGTTAGTACTTTATCTTTATTTCGTTTAGTCATTACTATTTAATTAATTCAATTAATGTATCCCAAAATTTTATTAAAGCCCAGTAGATATAACTACATGATTTAGAATAAATTATACTTTGATTATTCTTGGAAAAATTATCCAAATATCCTCTATAATAGTCTATGATATGGCTACACCACAACATTGTGAGTTTCAGGGTATGAATTATTCTGAAAAACTAAATTTCCTCATAGATCCTTTAAATATTGAGTGAAGTCCCAACTTTTTAGAATTATATATTTGATTCCATAAATTATTTTCATATAATGTTTTAGGATGATAGCTTTGGTTATTTTTTCGACCATATTTATATTGGTAAACCCATCACATTAATACGAACTCCCCAATAGTAGGATGAACCCTTAACTATGAATGGAAATAACATCATACACCCAATTTTGTTTATATTTATTTGGTGCAGAAGCATATCGACATAATATTTCTTTGAGGGTTTTTGGTATTTCATATATAATATAATCCATATCTCATAAATATGTTCATAATATGTGATCATATCCACAACTAAACAATTGGCTAATAAAAAAATTTGTTCTAGAAAATTATTAGTTTTTTATTTTATGTGTTCCTAAGACATTTATATTCACAAAAGAATAAAAAATTAAAAAATGCAATAAAATATTTGACTAATAATTGGAATCATGTATTGGATTATCTATTAATAGTCAATGGATAAATAATGGCATAACATGGTATAATACCTATGTTAGATTTTGAATCATGTTGCATCTAGAACCTCAGCCAAATTTTTCCACATATTGTTATGGATAGCTCTTCATCTTGGCATTGATCTATGATTATAGAATTATATTTATAATAAAAATATACTCACACAATTCCATGGATGTTTTGGGAAACAAAAATTAAATACTGAAAAATCTTACGTACGTAAAAAACCTTATACATATTACCTAAATAATGATGTTACATAAACATTAAAAAAAATGACTATTACAATCATGGGACATAGTTGAAATAATTAACTAAATAAAAATAATCTTACACAATATAATGGTAGGTCAATTCTTAATAACAATTGGTATATAAATTAAATACATGATAAAAATTAATATGCTCTAAATTAAATTTTGAGGGAAATTAAATAAATTCAATGATTAAATTTAATAAAATAATTTATTTTATTCAGATTATTCATTTTAATAACAAATTATGTTCAATTACAAATTAATTATTATTTGAAAATTAATTTTTTAAAATCCAAAAATACGTATTTATTTTGTGGATGTTTTATAAATTGTTTAAACCCATATATCTTCCCTGGACCATTGTGTGTGATGAAAAACCAAAACACGCCCATTGTGGGTCAGGAAAAAACACCCAAACCCATTAGGGGTTGGTAAGAACTAGTCTATGGACACTCCAGGTTTGTCTGAGATGGGGTAGAAGACCATATTGTGGTATGAAGAACCAGGGGGTGGCTGGGCGTGCAAGAACGAGAGGACAAATAAAACATCTTGGGAGGGTGATGCATGGGAGAGAGAGGCCCACGGTTGGACCATGGTTGATGAGGGAAATGATGATTATAGAATGGTAGGGAGACATAACTTAGACCAAAGGGACTACTAAACATGGAAATGATATTATTGTATAATGGAGGAGGGTGGGAGGAGTTGTGGTGGGCCTATACGGGTTGTGGTGGTTGGAGGAAACCTAGGATGTTGCATGCATAGGGTTCAAAGAGGTGGTATAGTGTCCAAACATGAGGGAGCCTGATGAGTGAATATATGAAGGATTATAATGTAATTTTTTACCCATTTTAGACTATTCCTCTTACCAACAACATTCACTGATATTAATTTTTTTCAGGGATCACCATCCCTGTTATGCTTTAGCCTTTTCTAATAATTTTATTTCTCCATATTAAAATTACTTCTAAAATTAATCTTTTGAAACCACTTTTTTGATTCCTCAACTATTGGGATGATGAACATATCAGTTGGGTAAAATTCAACCACAAAAATATAATTTATTTGTGATTCTAAAATGAAAGGGTCATGTGAAACCGCATATGTTCCTTGCGTCTGGGTAAAATTTATCATATATATACACCATTGTTTTAATCAGAATAAAAGTTTAAGATCACTATAAAAAAGGAATTCAATATCGAATGAATTAATTTTTATTCCATTAGAATTCAAATGAATTCCTATACATAAAATTATGGATAATATAATTTTTTGGAAAATAAAAAACATGTGTCTTTTATAATACCAGTTCATTTAATTATTAAATATTGTAGATGTTTGTGGGATGAGGATTGAAAATTTTCCTTTCCATATTGACATAAATTCATCATATTTGGAGATCCATTATTTAATAAAGGCCTAAAGATCATGAAAAAATATAAATGTTCAAAACATTAAACAAATAACCACCTCATTCAAAATTGAAATGTGTTCAAGATATTGCTCATCAAAGACATCCATTACATGAACTATCTATGGTTGAATCCCTAAATATCATCTGCACATGTTTCAATAATATTCTGTAATGTTTATTTATAGAGTTATTTGTTATAATTAAGGTAAATTGATATATTCTACATCCTTATTATCACCATGAATCTATTCCTTTGATGGAATAGGTTTTTCATGGTTTGATAGTATGGAAGGATCCATTATCTAACTAATATTTTTTTATGGATATAGAGGTTATATCAAATTCATGTCAATGAATAGACCCTCGTAAATGAGCTCCATCTACCCTATATATTGGATGTTAAACAATCAGAATGTCTTCGTTAGATACTATAGAAATAAAACACAATAAAGGAGCTATATATGAAATGTTATGACCATCAATCTACATCATAAACATCACATATATTTTTTCATCAACTTTTATTTTATAATTTCAATAACACGAAAAAATAATTTCTTTAATATGAATCATAATTCATGAATATATTGAACAATACCTATGTATTAAAATAATATTTTTTGTATAATAATTTTCAATGAATTCAGTTAATATAATGTAAATATTGTTAAAAATCAATTCAAATTCAACTATTCTATAAAAGAATAATAATTAATTTATTAATTATTTGATGATTGATTTTCCGCTGACATATCTCAGAACCAATAGCGTGATATAGTATATTATATACTCATAATCACTATAATTTGGTAGAATTTTGAGTATTCTTTTCTATATGACACTATAAACTGTTATACCAATAAGAGTGATTATTATTCCAGTACTTGGAGTATAGTTTACAAACCATTTTAGGCCCCTAAATAAATAATTAAATTTTATAGAAATAGCAACATTTTATATGAAAACTCGCTATTTAAATTAATATCTTTCTCTCATGATATCTCAAGCATAATGATGCACACCAGTTGTCATCATCTATTCACACTTTAATTTTTTTGAACTAATTAGACATATAAAACTTATTATACTTTGTACATGGATTTAGCGATGGAACACAAATCTTGATTAACTCTGCCATATATTTCACTTCCTTTTGGATGATAAAAATTATATTGTGATTATTTAATAAATGTCTTACCACCAATGATACACCCAATGAAATATACCTATTCATGATACAAATTTCATGGTTTTTACTTCACATCAATGTACATTATTCAATATAACACATAGATAATAAAATCAATATAGGATACCATTACATTTGTTCACAAAAAGGATTTATAAAAGAGAACGTAAAATTTTTTATCTTAAAATTTAGTGTGATAACACTCATGATATCATCAACTTGAGATCACAAAGATATAACATCCTCGGGAGATGTCGTAATGCTTTTGAGCCCCACGAACCTGATGGTATCAAATGTACTTTGTGCTATCTGTATGAAGTATCATGGATATCGGAAATTAATTTAATTTTACTACAATAATATCTATTGTATGTCATTATAGTCTTTGAACAACTATAACATTTTGATATGACATGTAATCAATGTTTACTTACATAAATATATTGGGTATAAATGTATAAACACTATTATGGTATGGTAATCACATGTATACATAAAACTGTATATATATGAAATGGTAATCATTATATATAAAGGCATTGTGTTTATGAAACCCAGTGACAAAAAAATACATCATGAATGAATGATTAAGGTGATGGACCTGAAATTTCCCATGCTTAATAGAAACTCAATGCAGATGAATTGTTTTTATCATGGTTCCAAAATTCAATTACTGATGTTTTAGCAATTTATAATTTGTTTAATAATCAGAAACAACAAAAAAGATTTATTTTAACATTATAATAGCTAGGTTAATGATGTTCTGAAGAATAATTAGGTCCAGTAAAGAAAGTATGTGGCTAAAAAGGTGAATTTCAAAATGCAATAATTTTTAAAACATATACAATAAGGGAAAACAACTAAACTATAATTTCATTTACGAAAAAAGTTATGCCTACTTTTAAGGATAATATATATGATGTTTTCTATAATTTATTTCTAAATAATGAATTCTAGAATGATAGTTAAATGAGTGATAGAAGGAATTTAAAATGTTTTTAAAAAAATTCATTTTACAGATGAAAATATTTATATTATGTATATTTCTAATACAATAGATGATTGGGAAAATAATTAATTTTTATTGATTTATTATTTAAAAATAAAATTATTCAAGGAGGTATATTCTAAGACCACAAACTTCCACGGTACGTTTCCCTTTTAATAATATTGTAGCGTCTGTCGTACGAAACTCTGAGTTCTAACACACACTACAACCAATCAAACTAGCCATTATGAATATTAATACCCACATTTTGAAATTTTATAAGTTTTATCTTTTAAAATGGACTTCAATTTTGGATTTGTAATATCGAAATTATCTTAGGGTGATTTTTTGGTATTTTTCTAGAAAACATTCAATTTTTGATGAATAGTGAAAAAACACTCAGTTATTGTTTAAAACCAAATTGTTATTTAAAAATTGATTTATTTTACTTAAATTTATTTTAGGTCAAAATATATACATAATAACTATATATTTTCAATTTAATTCATTGGAGTCATTTTATAATAATTTCAGATATATAAAATTTTTATTGAACTTTTTACGGTATTTTACCCACCTCCTAAGAAATTTTACAAATTGGCATAAAAAATACTTTTACCGCTTCTGTGAATTGAATTTAAAAAATCCTAGAGGCATGGTTTATATAAGTAAGTAAAATTTCTTTCAATGTGATTAAATTAATTTTTGGTGAATAGTAACTTTTTACTTTTATTTACCACGGTTAAAAGTAATTAGGGTAATTAAAGGTAAAAATGATTTAATATTTATGCTAAAACATGTCCTAATTATATTGGATAAGTATAATTCGACCATAAAAAAACCTTATAAATAAAATATGATCATTTAGGTCCACATGGATTAGAATAGGACATTTATTTTTATTTTATTTAAAGAAGAGTTAAAAGAGGTAAAATCAACGTTTAAAAACTAAACCATTCTTAATATAGGGTTATATATAAGATACATTAGAATATAAATATTCATTATAAAGATAAAACTATTTCCTACATAATAGTATTTTATTTATAGTTATTATACTTTTAATAAATAATGTTATTTATGACACAATGATGATGAAGTATTTTCATTATTAATGAAAGAATAAAATAAATGGTGTTATAAATGTGACAATAAATATAATTTGAAAGTTTTAATGACATAAAAGAATTTTCTAGGATAATATGACATGTTAAGATTGATCAAATAAGTTTATTTCGAATTAATAAATTTTTTCGGACATAAAAAAAAATCAAATACCAAATAGTGTCAAAATTGACATAAAAGGGTTTTTAAAACTAATATTGTATTATTAATTGATATTATATTCCAAAAAATATAATGATCGTCCAAGAGACTTATATAATGATAGTTTTAACTTTAATGCACCACATGGGGTTCTCATGGATGTTTATAATATGTTAATTAACCATATAATATAAAAATACAAAGAGACAAGGTAAATTTCAATCTAATTAACTAAGAGCTAAAACTAAAAGATAAGGTTAAAGTAATTATCCAAACCTGTCTAAAACCTATTGGTTTAGTGTATTTAGACCCAAACCCACCTTATCCTCAATATAAGCCTCTTTGGAGTCATTATAAACCTAATATTAATTTATTAAAAATTAATATTTCTAGCTTTCCTAAGGTGACCCTCACCCCTCTTATAAAAGGGAACTCCCCCTTCTCTATAATTCAAACAATAAAATCCATTTGGCTCGACTAACCCATACTAAAATATCTTCTCAGATTCCCTCAATTTAAACTAGAGTCCTTCGTTTAATCAGAAAGCCATCCTAAGGAGTCCTTTTGATTGAATAGAAAGGAAGAACTTGAAGAAGAGGTAAATATTTCATCATCTTTTTCAAGTTACATTCTTCTTTCACTTCTTCTTTATTTGTTATTTTCATTCTAAAATAATAAATCCAGCATCTTCTATATACTGTGATGTTATTATAAATATGGTACAACCATATTCAGTATTCTATCCATCCTTTGAATGACATGACACTATACGTGCATACGTACCGTTTACCGTCTCCACGTCATTGTGTAATTGTTATTCAAAACATTATTTTTTGGATGGGTATTATAATGATATTTAATTGATGTAAATAATAAATATAACATTATAGTTATTGTGTATATATGATATAACATCCAATTATATATGATTTTAATATCAAATGAATGATATTGTCGCTCATGTGTACGTACGGAATACCGTCTCCAGGAACGCGATGAGATTCATTCCCCATCATATCCATTCAAGACTGATTTTCATTTGATGATTAAAAATAATGTTTAAGGACTTGATATCATTCTCGATATGAATAATTTACATCCCATCCAAAACAAATAGGACTCAAATAACAATGATTCTAAGTGAAAACGAATCCGTTAACACCTGCAATGACAATAATACTATGATATTATTAACAAAGCAATGTCAAAAGATCATATATGATATCATGTTAATGTATATGATTCATGTATAAATTAATAAATTTTTTTCACCATTATACAAGAGGTTAATCTACCCTCGACCGAGGAAAGGTGTAAGGTAAGGGTTTCTTTCACAATCTCTTCCTTATCCAAGATTTTTACATTTAAATATCTACTGGGAAATCTTTATCATCCACATCCATATTTCTTAAAAATGAATTTTAAAACATTATTACTATTTTATATACTATGGTTTAAAGTCATTTACACCCTTTCTTGAATTTTTATTATATGTTTATAAAGGAATATTTCCCCCATTTTCCAAACAAGGTCCTTTTTGTCCTTTTCGACAAAATTATGGTAAGAATGTCTTTTTTTAACTTATACACCGGGTGAAGCTATTTTCCGCTATTATAAAATATTTGAAGATTAACTTAAAATATTATAAGAATATTTTCAATGTAAATGTGTTCTTTTATAATTATGTGACTTTTAAATGATCTAAAAAAATATATATTTCTCTCAAATAGTTTTGATTTCATCTATGTCAACATCCTTTGATGGATTTTAAGCTTATTTGAAGTTTATTTATTATGATAAAAAACTTCCATATTGTATTGAAGGTTTTGTGATATGTTTAAATGTGGATGTGTTATTTTTTATACCATTCATGGTTTATGGATAAAGTATTGGAATTTCCTATGCTAGTTTTAATACAAATGATTATGTTATGTTTAAACCTGTTCATATGAGGAATGCATTGGACTTAGTATGTGACGAGTGGAGCCCGATATAGCTCCTTGATGCATCAGTAGGTCTCATGAGACAAACTAGTGTCTTGGCACAAAACTTGAAAAAATCTTATTTGTAGTCTTGGAAAAAGGCCTTGACTATGTGGTTATGATAGTCTGTCATTATGCATTCTATCATTATGAAAGTGGTTATTGATATTGCATGTGATTATTCGACTAGTAGAATATCCATGTAAATATGTAAAAGGAATTATTTCATTTTATTTTTTCCACATTATTCAAAAGTTCAATTTTAAAATACTTTTGTTTTTGTTATACATTTCCTTAAAAGTTTCTGCTTATTTATGAAAGTTTCCACTCTATTGTTATCCTTACTGAGCTTTTGAGCTCACACCTTTCTATGTTTTATTATTCCCAAGATTTGAAGAAGTATTTTATGAACGCCTTGTAGTGATAGTTTTAGGGTATATGAGTGTGGAATATGGAGACTATATTGTTGTAGCTTTTCATTTTATGATGTAATTTAAACCTTATGAATGTATCTAGTACTTCCAAGGATACCAAACTAATAGATCTTTCGAGACTTGATCTTTTGTTATCTTGAAAAATTTTATGTAATAATGAACCGACTCTGGGCTTCTAGGGTTGGGGATTTATAGTTGGTTTCAGAGGAATTTTAGTACAAACATTGGAAGCTAGATTTAGATAAACTCTGATTAGAGCACATAGTCCTAATATGGACATTGAAGATTAGTATAGAAGAATTAGCTAGAATTTTGGTATTGTAATTTTTTTTCTGAGATTTTCGAGAAGTATATCCCTGTCTAGATATGAACTAGTAGAGGCGGCTCTGGCACAGATGTACCAAGGGTTAAAATCCAAAAACACCTCTTTGAGCTAGACTCGAACGAGAACTAGTGCACGAAAATGGGCATTGCTGCACTATTGGTTACGACACTCCTAGTGGATATTATTAGGATAATTCTCATTTTCTTTACAAACAATTATGAAGGGTTTATGAGTATATAAATCTTAAAAGAAAACATTTTTATGATTATGGATTATATTCATAAACTGTTCAATTTATGTTAAGTGTTTTTCAAGTTTGGATTTATGTATTTCGATTCATAAACTAATCTAGTTTATCACATTGTATAGAAATGGCTCGTAGTTGAAGGAATGGAAAATATATCAATGCACCCACTCCATGTAGGGATTTCCCTCCTGCTCAAAATAATTATAGTGGAGATGGTAATATAACTAGTGTTGTCCAGCTTAGCACCATACCAGGACAACTCACTCAGGTTATGAATAATAACCTTACCCGTATGGAACAACCTGATCTGCAATGTGGAGGATCAATGTTTAATCAATTCATGAGGAAAGAACCACCAACATTCAATGGGGGTACAAATAAACTAGTATCTGAGAAATGGATAAATTCCTTAGAGAAAATATTCCATGCTTTCGGGAGTAGCAAAAGGGAAAAAGTTGTCATGGCGGTTTACCGCCTCACTGGAGATGTTGTTCAATGGTGGTTATTGATTCAAAACATGAAGGAATATGATGAAGTATCAAATATGGAATGGAGGGAGTTTAAATATATTTTCTTAGAAAAATACTTTCTTCATGACCATCGAGGAGATATGAAAAGGCAATATCTTAGACTAAGGCAGAAGGAGGAATAGAATGTCGCAAAGTATGAGTCTAACTTTACAAGGTTTTCTAGGCATGTATCAAATTATATACGTAACCCAAGAAGTAAGATTGATCATTTCATTGAAGGGATAAAAATGTTTCTCCATTGAGCATTATTCTCAAAATCCTTCTCATCAAACGAATATATTGTGTCATGTGCTATCAAGACAGAAAAGGAATTCTCTCAGTCTTACGAATTTAAAGAAAATCAAGAGAAGAAGTGATCTACTGGTCACCTTTGAAATGGATACAAGGGGAAGAAGGGAAATGTTGAATATTCATCCTGAAGTAAATGTGGGTAAAAACACCCTGATACTTGCTTGAATGGAATGGGAGACTGTTACAAGTGTGATGAAAAGGCCATCATGCTCGTGATTGCATGGGGAAGAAAGAATATACTGATGTTCAGTGCTACAATTGTAGGGAGATGGGACATTATACAAATGAATGTCCTAAGCGTCAAAGAAACCTACCTTAGAAAAGGCCAAGGGATCAAGGCCATGCTTATGCTATCACTACTACTAATGTTGATGCTCCCAAAGACGTAGTGGTAGGTAATTTAATGGTTTCATCATGTTTAGCCAATGATTTAATTGATTCTGGATCATCGCATTGTTTCATATCTTCCTAGTTTGATATGAAAATTAGATATTCCTTTTTTGATTTAACAATGGAGTTGTCAGTCAAAACACCTAAGGGAAGTATCATTGCAACAATGATTTGTGAATCAATTCCCATTAGGGAATATAAATGTTCTTTATCTGCTGATCTCATCGTCATACCCATGATTGAATTTGATATAATCCTCAGTATGGATTGGCATTCAAACCATGATGCAAAAAATTATTGTATGATGAAGTAGGTTACTATTTTTAATGACGATGATAATGAACACCTTATCTTTAGAGCAGAATCGTCACCACCTAATTCTAATCTAGACCCACCCTTAGTAGCTCAACTAAATTCAATTATTGGAGAGGAAGAGAATGAAATGACTATGGGTGAGGAATGGAATGTTCAAATAGAGGATGTACCTATTTTGAGATAATATGTTGATGTGTTTCTAGAAGATTTATCTGGACATCCTCCAGAATGAGAAATTGAGATTTCCATTGATTTAATTCCTAGATTAAGGCCCATATCAAAGACCGTTTATACAATGGACACTATGGAATTAGTGGAACTAAATAAACAACTAGAGGAATTGAGTAATAAGGGATTTATTCACCCGATTGTTTCTCCATGGGGAGCCCCTGTTCTTTTTATTAAGAAGAAAGATGGATCTATGAGGTTATTCATTGACTACAGGGATAACAATGCTATAAAAATAAAGAACAAGTATCCCCTACCTTGCATTTATGATTTATTTGTCCAACTTCATGGAGGTAAATATTTATAGAATATTGACCTTCAATATGGATAGCATCAGTTGTTTGTGAAGAAGGAAGAAATTTTGAAGATAACATTTTGATCCAGGTATGGGCATTACGAGTTTACAGTAATGCCTTTTGTGCTGACTAATGCACCCTCAGTTTTCATGGCTCTAATGAACAGAGTATTCAAGGAATATATTTATGAATTTTTAGTGGTATTTATTGGTTATATCATTGTATAATCAAAAATCTACTAAGATCATGAAAATCACTTGAGCATTATCCTGAAGACTTTGAGTGGACATGATTTATATGGGATGTTTAGCAACTGTGAATTCTGGCTTTAGGAGATTTATTTTCTTTTCCATATTGTCTCTATGTATGGAATCTCTATTGATCCTTCTAATACAAGAGCAATACAATAATGGACAGAACCAATGAGTATAACCGAGGTACATAGATTTATTGGTTTAGTAGGTTATTATCGACGTTTCGTCAAGAATTTTTCCCGATTAGCTAACCCATTTACGAAGCTCACACGTAAAGGGGTTAAATTTTCTTGGACAAAAGAGTGTGAAGAATGTTTTGAAGAAATGAAGAGAATATTAGTCAATGATCCTATCATGACTCTACCATCGGGGAATGATGGGTTTTATATATATAGTGATGCTTCAATTAAAGGACTTTGTTGTGTCCTTATGTAGAATTATTGGGTCATTGCCTATGCATCATGAAATCTAAAAAGTCATGAGAAAAACTATCCTACTCATGATCTTGAGTTATAATCTATTATATTTTCATTGAATATTTGGAGACACTATCTCAATAGTGAAAATGTGAGATTTATACTGATCCCAAGAGTTTGAATTATATTTTCTCATTGAAATAACTCAACACGAGTCAAAGGCGATGGCTAAAATTACTAAATGATTAGGATTTGACTATACACTACCACCATGGGGAGGCAAATAAGGTGGTAAATGCTTTGAGTTCAAAGGATCATGTAGTTTTGAACCACATGAGATTTGAAAGGGATCTTATTTTAATGGATCTAGTAAAGATGGATATGGTAATAACCATGGAAGGGGAAACATCAAAACTTTTTCAAATGGTTACTAAACCATCCTTACTCGAATGGATAAAGAGTTCTCAGAACAATGATGAAGACTTTTAAAAGAAGATTAAAGCTGTGAATGATGGGAGATTGAGTGACTTTGTGTATGAAGATGGAATTTTTAAATTTGGGAAGAGACATTGTGTTCCCAATACAACTGATCTAAAAAGGGAATTATTGGATGATGATCATTGTTCCAATTTGTCTATACACCTTGGGAGCACCAAAATGTATAGAGATTTGAAAGAAAATTTTTGGTCAGACAACATGAAGAGGGAGATTGCTGATTTTGTGTCAAGATTTTTGGTTTGTCAACAAGTGAAAGCTGGAAGGCAATAACATGGAGGAGTTATGCAACCTCTTCCCATACCTGAGTTGAAATGGGATAATATTACGATGGAATTTGTCATGAGACTATCAAAGAATCCTAGAAGGAACGATGCAATATGTGTCAATGTTGACCATCTATCCAAGACATAACAATTTCTTTCTATAAGAGAAGATCTAGCACTTGAACTTCTAGAAATACTATATATTAATGATTTTGTGAGACTTCATGGAGTAACACTATCAATTTTTTCTGATCATGATCCACGTTTTATTTCATGATTCTGGAAAATTCTTCCGAAAGCCCTGGATACTGAGCTTTGTTTGAGCACTCCATACCACCCCCAAACTGATGGACAATCAGAACGAATTATTCAAACCATTGAAGACATGTTGAGATCTTGCTCACTTGACTTTCAGGGTATGTGTGATAAATATTTACCTTTGGTAGAATTTTCCTATAACAATAGCTTCCATTCAAGTATTTGTATGGCACCATATGAAGAATTATACAGAAAGAGATGTCGCACACCAACCTATTGGGATGATTTTTGTGAAAGAAAACTCCAAGGCCCAGAACTGGTGGAGTAAATGATGGAAAAGGTGAATGTAATACAACACCACATCAAAGTAGCTCAATGTAGGAAAAAGAGCTATGTCAATAACCGAAGGAAGGATTTGGAATTTCAGGTAGGAGATCATATTTTCTTGAAGGTTTCTCCATGGAAGGGTGTTATACATTTTGGTAAGAAGGTTAAATTGAGTCCTAGGTACATCACACCTTTCAAAATTCTATAACGAATTGGGGATGTAGCTTACCGTTTGGAAATGCTGCCAAGTATCTCCCAAGTACACGATGTATTCAACTTATCACTGTTGAGAAAATACATGCCTCACCGAACGCATGTACTCACCTATGATGAATTAGAACTGGAACCTAATCTGTCTTATTATGAAGAGCCAGTCAGGATTCTTAATACGAGAGAACAAGTATTGAGAAACCGGACGACTCGTCTGGTAAATGTTCTATAGAAGAACCATAAGATGGAAGAGGCAACGTGGGAAACCAAGGAACTAATGATGAAGAACCACCCGAGTCTTTTTATTCAGTAATATTCTAGATTTTTCAAGGATGAAATTATTTGAAGGAGGGGAGAATGTAACACCCCAAGCTTCCATGGCACGTTTCCCTTTGAATAATACAGTAGCGAGTGTTGTACGCAACATCAAGTTCTAACACACACCGCAACTAATCAAACTAGTCATTATGAATAGTAATACCCACTTTTTAAATTTGTAAAAAATTTATCTTTCAAAACAGACTTCATTTTTGGATTTAGAATATCGAAATTAGCTTAGGGTGAATTTTTGGTATTTTTCTGAAAACATTCAATTTTTGATGAATAGTGAAAAAACACAGTGTTATAGTTTAAAAATGAATATTTATTTAAATAATTATTTCTTTTAATTTAATTTAGTTCAAAATAGATGAAAAATACGTATATATGTTCAATTTAATTCATTGGAGTCATTTTATAATAATTTTTTATATATAAAAATTTTATTGAACTTTTTACCGTATTTTACCCACCTCCTAAGAGATTTAGAAAATTTACATAAAATATAGTTTTACCTATTTTTTGAATTGTATTTAAAAAATATGAGATACATGTTTGATATCAGTAAGTAAAATGTGGTTCAACGAGATGTATGTAATTTTTGGTGAATAATATCTTTTTACTTTTATTTACCACGGTTAAAAGTAAATATGGTAATTAAAGGTAAAAATAATGTTATTTTTACCCTAACTATAAGGCCCTAGCCTTAAAACTTACATAATATTGAGTTATTACAGGATTTCACATTGAGAATCTTTTCAGGTTTATATTTTTTGAGAATTAGATCATAAAACATGCATTACATTCCACATTTAAACAAAGTGGTTACATAAAAGATAGTATTCATTTTTTCCATCAACAGAAACATATTTAAAATAATACATGGATTCTTTCTTGAAACATCCTTGACACTATCATCATATCATGTACCATTCCCTTGAACTATGAAAAAACATTTCAAAAACTTGGTATGTGCAAAAAAATCTCAGTAAGGGATATAAAAGTACGAAATGAAAACATTATTCCCTGTATGAAATCATACTTTACTCATAAAACATAATCACTTTAACATACTTCATCAAATCATGAATAAATCATAGAAATCATAAGTCATAAAGGTAACTTGTGGCATTCATAAAATTATTACATAGGGAGTAACCCTCTTGGTTACATTTGGAATACCCATCACAGTATATACCCTAAATATCCTTAGAGAAACCTTAATGTTTAACCCCTTCGCATTACCCAAAGCTTTGGAGAGCTATATCGGGCTCACCCGCCCTTAGTTTATCACGGAACCACCCGTCTTCATAAAAAATTCAAAAGGACCATAACATAATCAGAGCACATAACATAAGCATAAAGGAAAGATAACATTCCCACATTGTAATAACAATATAACATTTTAATATAATGAATCCATTCTAAAAACCATTTTCAAAACCATTTAAAACATTTAATAAAGTGATTTTTGAATCAAAGTATCCCATACCACTTTGAAGATTTTAACATTTTAAACCATTAATATACTTATAATTAAATCATTAAAACCATTTTGAAAACATGGATATTAATGAGAAATATTTATAAGAATAAATCATTAAAACATTTAAAATGATATTTTAGTTAAAGGGTTTTTAACAAAATGAGAGATACTTGAATACAATAATTAAGAAATAAAATTTAATAAAAAATTTATAATATCATGATAATAAATTGATTCATGATATAATATTCCAAGGGATAGTATATACACCATATAAGAGTGAATTGGTGCATAACCACAATGAAGTCTCAATAGAAATGTAAAATGAGATAAAATCCCTTATGAAGAATGTTTCTTTAAATTAAAGATAAATCAATCTCATAGTTATGTGTGGAAAATATAAATACACCCAATATAAGTGGATATTAAATGTAAAACAATCCCAGGTCATTCAAACATATTCAAACGATGACATATTCAATAACTACATGTTGAACCCAAAGAAATCGAAATTGGGTTATGAAGTTCCCTTGGTATAATTCGACAGCCTAACGACGTCACTTTAAAATTCATAAAATTAGTTGATGAGAGAGAAAATGGTATCTAATAACTTGGACATAAAATTTATATCTATAAGGATATATAAGAACATATACCAACATAAAAAGATGTAAATTAAAAGACATAACAAAAGAAGTCTTTTAAAAAGAGGAGGGTGAAAGGTTCCCTTACTGATTTGGGCAACTTTCGAAACGTACACCCCATGAAATAAGGGTCATACAATGAAGATTTAACTACCCATAAATGAGATTATATTATAGAAATAGAAAAATAATGGGCATTACATACACCACAAAAAAGGAAATAGTGGCCAATGTATCATGAATCTCACAGGAATAAAAAGTGAGATAAAAATCCCCTTATGAAAATTCGGCAGCCTATAAATGCAACATAAAACTTCCAAAAATGGATTGATGAGATCAAATAGGGTCTCTCATCATATTAACATAAAATTTACAGAAATATGAATATAAAATAACTTCCCCCAACATAATAAAGAGGAGTTTAAAGTAAGTTACATAAAAAGAGTACTTAAAAATAAAGAGAGGTAGAATCCCTTACCTCGGGTCTGACTTGAATCGATCGTTCTTTAACCTCCTGCATAATAAACATGAGTTAATTTATACTTTCTTAAGAATTTTTTCATGTTCATTATTCATTTTATATCACCTATTACCATGTTATGAAAACTATGTAGTTTTTTAAGTTAATAATGGTCGTTTTGTCGATCATTGCAACTTGAGTCAAAAATAAACTCTCTATAATTACAAGTTTGTTCATGGGGTAAAATATCTATTATATCCAGAATTATATTTATTATTTAGATATCATATATATCATATATATCCATTATATACATGCATTTATAATATTACATAACATTTGTAGGTAAGAAATGAAATGCACCGTTCATGGAGACGGTAAGCCGTACGTACACATGAACGCTACTTCCATTTCTATTTCATATTTAATAGAATTAAAACATAATGATACATAATAGTATTATAATTCCAGTATGGTATCATATATAATATAATTAAATATATCCATTATACATACCACATATGGTATTAACGAATCAAATCACTTTGAGGGGGCGGTAGTCCGCACTTCCTAAAATGAAGATATCGCGTTTACCAATAATGGAATCCATAAAGGTATTCCATAAAATAAAAATACAGAAGATTAAGGAAAAAAATAAACATATTATATATCCTATATACATATAGTGACATCTTAATGGCCACCTTTGAATGTGTTAAAAGAATATTGAACAATCATCGTTTCGTGAGGCAGAAATTCACCATCCACAGAAAAAGTATGTTCTATAACCATTATATGTAGGTGTGTGTAAGTGTAGCTAGAAAAATTTTTATAACAAAATCCTAGTATATTTAAGATACTGGAGTTGTTACAAAAGAAATGAATAAATAGATTTGAGGGGGTTGGATAAGAAAAATAAAACAAAATAACACAAGTGAAGACATTACCTTAAAATCGCGTAACTCCCTTTGGTTTGAACCAAAAGGGTTTCTCGAAGAGCTTAGTACATAAGGTACATCTTATAGGATTAGGAGAGGGATGTGGAGAGATGATATGGGTAGGTTTTGGCCGAGCAAAAGGCTTGAGAGGTGTGGGTAAGGTGGTAGAGGTGGGGGCCTTTTATAAGAGAAGAGGAGGGGCACTCTTGGAAAGTTATAAAATGTTACTTTATTTTCAAATGAGATTCGGTTTTTAAAGGTCTCACATTGATTTATTTTGAGGATAAGGTGATAATGGTTCTAAATATTATCATACAATAGTTTTTTGTCATGTTTAGGTCTTAGATTTTACATTATCTTTTCATTTTATTTAAATCGTTAAATAATGAGGTAATCACTGCATCATCATGATGTCATATATAATTTACTTTATTTAATGTCCAAAAATTATAAAAAATTAATATGATGTAGGAAATATTTTTATATTTCCAATTACTATTTATAGTCAAAAGTCTGACTTGTATAACCGCATGTAAAAATTGTTTTAGTAAAACAATACAAGTTTGTGTCATTTTTACTTTTACTTTAAAAAAAAGGAATTAATGTCATTATCTTACCCAAGTGGCTCCATGGGGTCCCAAAAAACTACCCATGGGTTTTCTTGGTCGGCCATGACACATCAAATAAGGGTAGGACACGTGTCAAGGTCATTTCATATTATTAAAACATTATTTTTACCTTAAACTACACTAATTACCTCTAACCGCGATTAAAAACATAAAAGTTACTATTCACCAAACATTATTTTAATCCCATTGAACCACATTTTACTTCCTAATGACAACCATGTATGTTGTATTTTTGAAATTCAAAACACAGAGGTGGTAAAATTTCATTTAAACAAAAAATGAGTTTTTTAAGTACCACTTAGTGGTTTCACTATTCATAAAAAATTGATGTTTTTCAGAAAAATACCAAATATTCACCCTAAGATAACTTTGATATTAAGAATTCAAAAATGATGTCTATTTTAAAAAATTCAAAACATATAAGTTAAAATAATTTATTTAATAATTATTTCCCGTTGTCAGAACAAATAGCGTGTTTTTAAGAAACAATATCTATCAAAAGATTGACACTCGTTTATGTCCAATCTCAAAGTGATATTAATTCCAATGACCACCATTGGATTAAATGATAAAAATATATTCTTATTTCACTTTAAAAACAATTAAAAATATAATCTAACTATATAAATAAATTAGATTAAAAAGAGGTTTTGAATTAAAATACAACACTTTTCAGTATTCATTAAAAAATGAACATTATCATAATAAAACAAGAAATTTATCCAAAGTAAATTTCAATGTCCCAATCATAAATAATAAGTTTATTTTGACAAATATAGCTTATAGAATTGTGAAAAGATAGATTTAACAATGGTTCTCCATCAAAAGGCTGTAATACAATATTTTAAAAATATTAGTGTATTTATTCTCAAAATTGGATTCATTTCGATTTTAAGCCTCTAAAATTTATTGGATAAATGTAAGAATATTTAAAAAAAACATATTTAATAATTTTGTAGTTATTTATGTTCATTCCCTCCATTACAACGGCTAGGCATTAACTATTATAATATTATAATATTATTAGTGTGCAACGTAAGATTTCAAAGAAACTTGTTGTTGCATATTGGGTACGTCATCGAGCATAGCAATCCCTTTAAATTAGTATTAACATTTTATTCACAAATATTGATAAACATTATAATGTAATATTATTTATTTACCTGGGATGTTACATCCATCCCCCCTTTTGGTAATTGCGCCCTTGTAATTTCAAAATTGGGCTTGGAAAATCCATTAAAAGTCCAACATTGGAACAAGAGTCAGTAAAACTATCACTTAAAAAGAATGAGAGAGAAGTACAAAGGTCACCCAAGTTAACCCATACTAGGATTCCAAGTATGAAAATATGGATATGGAGGAAAAAACAAAGGGTCATGTTCTAATGGAGAGTGATAGTAAACATGTCTAGCAGAAAGTTAACCACAAGAAAATCACAAGCTTGTTATGGGTTAAACGGTATTAGATTCCCCAGTAGGAAAAGTTAATAGACAACAGTTTTGTTTTAAGTTACTCTTAATTGAGGAATTTATTTCTGAGCTTAACTAAATCATAATGAAACAAAATTACTTGTCACGTAGACTTTCATCTTTTACTAGATTCCTTAATCAAACTCATATTTTCTCCAAAAGTCAAGTATTTAGGAAGACTTGTTCTCATTAAGAGTACTATAATAAAAAAAACCAAACCAAAAAGTTTAGTATGGGATCAGATAATACCCAAAAGGATATTTTTTTACAAAGAGAAAAACTACTCCTAATCTCCAAAATTTGTCAAACAAAACCCAAAGTTCAACAAAGACCATTCGATAAACAATTTGTCCATAAAATTATTCAAAGTAAACCCAACTAAGATTGAAACCCAAATATTTGAAGGATTTAATCACATAGTCTCCCAAGGTAAAAATTATCATTTATCTCTAAATAACATCAGTTTCACTTAATGTCTCATACTGAAAAGAAATTAACTTAATCACATATCCTCCATGATAGGTTAATAATTTCCATAGATAACCCAAAATCATCTTACTCTTGATTCATAAAATCATCTAACTAAAAAAAAGTTCAAATAACCAGGGACTTCACATAGTCCAGTGGTAGGCGATAAACACCAGTCACACTTTGGTTGTGGGTTCGATTCCTGCAGCTTCATCCGACGCGACAGGTTGTCACATGGTCTGCGTATTGTCCCGTTTCCAAAAACATATTATTCATAAAACAACCCCCCAAAAAAGAGATAAAATCATCAAAATAACCATAAAATATTTTAACCTCAATTTTACCTCATGCCTTTCATCTTCCATCATAACATATAGTAACCCATAATTACCTCAAAAGTAAGGATCATATAAACCCTAATTGTTACCTTTATAATTATCACATGAACTTCCACATCGAGTTGGTTCTCTCGTACAAGAGGCATTAGAGAAATCACAAGGGTTCAAGTGGTTGATCATGACTCCTGATAGTTTGTTTAGAATAACCACGAGATTTCTCATTGAGTCCCCTATTTCATCCAGTCTCTTAATCAGAGAACCAACACAATTTCCTTCAAACCCATTGTCACTTTGGTGCCTGCTAGATCCATCCATTTACTAAAACCAAAAAGGTCAGTGTGAGTATATCAACAAAAGCATCATGTACTAAAGAGGAAGATAAACACTAAGATATACATATCCAAGTTATCTAAAACTCATTCCATCCTTAAAAAATAACAATGAATCTATCCAATATAATAACCATTGTGGTCATACAAAACTTGTCACTTATTCTAAAACAACACTCTAACCTCTAAAGTTATCTAAACCGACCTCTGATACCAACTATAAGGCCCCATCCTTAAACATTACTTAATCTTGAGTTATTAGAAGATCACCCATTGAGGATTTTTTCAGGTTTAGAGTTTTAGAGAATTAGATCATAAAACTTGCATTACATTCCACATTTAAACAAAGTCGTTACATAAAAGATAGTATTCATTTTTCCAATCAACAGAAACATATTTAAAATAAAACATGGATTCTTTCTTGACACTTCCTTGACACTATCATAATATCATGTACCATTCCCTTGACCTATGAAAAAAATTTCAAAAACATGGGATGAGCATAAAAAGCCCAGTAAGGGATATAAAAGTACAAAATGAAAACATTAGTCCATGTATGAAATCATACTTTACTTATAAAACATAATCACTTTAATATACTTCATCAAATCATGAATAAATCATAGAAATCATAATACATAAATGTAACTTGATGAATTCATAACATTCTTATGTAGGGAGTAACACTCTTGGTTACATTTGGAATACCCATCATAGTATATTACATAAATCTATTCGGAGAAACCTTAACGTTTAATCCCATTGCGTTACCCAATGTATTGGAGAGCTATATCGGGCTCACCCGCCATTAGTTTATCACGAAACCACCCATCTTCCTAAAAAATTCCCAAGAACCATAACATAATCATAGAATATAAATTAAGCATAATGGAATGATAACATTCCCACATTGAAATAAAAATATAACATTTTAAGATAATGAATCCATTCTAAAAACCATTTTCAAAACCATTTAAAACATTTAATAAAGTGATTTTTGAATCAAAGTTTCCCATACCACTTTGATGTTTTTAAAATTTTAAACCATTAATATCTTTATAATTAAATAAATAAAAACATTTTGGAAACATGGATATTAATGATAAATATTTATAAGAATAAATCATTAAAACATTTAAAATGATATTTTAGTTAAAAGGGTTTTTAACAAAATGAGAGACACTTGAATACCATAATTGAGGAATAACATTTAATCAAAAAATTATAATATCATGAGAATAAATGGATTCATGATATAATATTCCAAGGGATAGTATATACACCATATAAGAGTGAATTGGTGCATAATAATAATGAAGTCTCAATAGAAAGGTAAAATGAGATGAAATCCCATATAAAAAATGTATCCTAAAATTAAAGATAAATCCATCTCATAATTATGTGTGAAAAATATAAATACACCCAATATAAGTAGATATTAAGTGTAAAAAAATTGAAGTTCATTCACACATATTCAAAGGATGACATATTCAATAACTACATGTTGAACACAAAGAAATCGAAATTGGGTTAAGAAGTTCCCTTGGTACAATTCGATAGCCTAACAGCGTCAGTTTAAAATTCATAAAATTAGTTGATGAGATAGAAAATGGTATCTCATCACTTGGACACAAAATTTAAATCTATAATCATATATGAGAACATATCCCAACATAAAAAGATGTAAATTAAAAGCCATAAAAAAGAAGTCTTTTAAAAAGAGGAGGGTGAAAGTTTCCCTTACCGATTTGGGAAACTTTTGAAACGTACACCCCATGAAAGAAGGGTCATACAATGAAGATGTAACTAACCATAAATGAGAGTATATTATACAAATAATCAAATAATGGTCATTAAATACACCACACAAAAGGAAATAGTGTCCAATGTAGCTTGAATCTCACATGAATAAAAAGTGAGATAAAAATCCCCTTATGAAAATTCGGCACCCTAACGGCGCCACATAACACTTCCAAAAATGGATTGATGAGATAAAATAGGGTCTCTCATCATATTAAGATAAAATTTAAATCAATAGGAATACAAAATATCTTCCCCCAACATAAGAAAGAGGATATTAAAGTAAGTTGCATAAAAAGAGTACTTAAAAATATAGAGAGAGGTAGGATCCCTTACCTCGGGTCCGACATGACTCGATCGTTCTTTAACCTCATGAATAATAAACTTGAGTTAATTTATACTCGCTTAAGAATTTTTTCAAGTTAATTATTCCTTTTATATAACTTATTACCATGTTATGAACACTATGTAATTATTTAAGCTAATAATGGTCGTTTTGTCGATCATTGCTACTTGAGTCAATAATAAACTCTTTATAATTACAAGTTTGTTCATGGGGTAAAATATCCATTATTTCCAGAATTATATTCATTATGTATATACAATATATATCATATATATCCATTATATACATTCATTTATAATGTTACATAACATTTAGAGGTAAGAAATGAAATGCACCGTTCATGGAGACGGTAAGCCGTACGTACGTATGAACGCTACTTCCATTTATATTTCATATTTAATGGAAATAAATCATAATGATACGTAATAGTATTATAATTCCAGTATGGGATCATATATAATATAATTAAATCTATCCTTTATACGTACCACATATGGTATTAACGAATCAAATAACTTTGAGGGGGCGGTAGTCCGCACTTCCTAAAATGAAGATATCGCGTTTACCCACAATGGAAGCCATAAAGGTTTTCCATAAATGAAAAATACCGAAGATTAAGGAAAAAAAACATATTATATATCCTATATAAATATAGTGACATATTAATGTCCACCTTTGAAGGTGTTAAAAGAATATTGAACAATCATCGTTTCGTGTGGTAGAAATTCACCATCCACAGAAACCGTATGTTATTTAACCATTAGATGTAGGCGTGTGTAAGTGTAGCTCGAATCCTTCTTATAAAAACATCCTAGTATATTGAAGATACTTGAGTTGTTACAAAAGAAATGAATAAAAAGAGTTTAGGGAGTTGGATAAGCAAAATAAAACAAAAGAACACAAGTGAAGACATTACCTTAAAACCGGGTAACTCCCTTTGGTTTGAACCAAATGGTTTCTTGACGAGCTTCCTGCCTAAGGTAAGGCTCCTAGGATGAGGAGAGGGATGTGGAGAGATGATAAAGGCAGGGTTTTTCCCAGCCAATGGCTTGAGAGGTGTGGGTAAGGTGGTAGAGGTGAGGGCCTTTTATAAGAGAAGAGGATGGGCACTCTTGGAAAGTTATAAAATGTTACTTTATTTTCAAATGAGTTTAGGATTTTAAAGGTCCCACACTGACTTATTTTAAGGATAATGTGATAAGGGTTCTAAATATACTCATCCAATAGGTTTTTGACATGTTTAGGTTTTAGATTTTACATTATCTTTTCATTTTATTTAAATCGTTAAATAATGAGGTAATCGCTACATCATCATGATGTCATAAATAATTTACTTTATTTAATGTCTAAAAATTATAAAATAGATACTATGATTTAGGAAATCTTTTTATCATTCCAATGAAAATTTATAGTAAATAATATGACTTGTATAACCCCATGTATAAATTGTTTTAGTAAAATAATACATGTTTGTGTCATTTTTACTTTTACTTTAAAAAAGGCATTAATGTCATTATCTTACCCAAGTGGCTCCATGGGGTCCCAAAAATAGACCCATGGGTTTTCTTTCTCGGCCATGATACATCCAATAAGGGTATGACATTGTCAAGGTCATTTCATATTATTAAAATATTATTTTTTACCTTAAACTAAACTAATTACCTCTAATAGCGATTAAAAACTCAAAAGTTACTATTCACCAAAAAATTATTTTAATCCCATTGAACCAAATTGTAATTCCTAATTACAAAAATTTTTGTCAGACCTCTGAGATTCAAAACATAGAGGTAGTAAAATTTCATTTAAACGAAAAATCAGTTTTTTAAGTACCACTTAGTGGTTTCACTATTCATCTAAAATTGACGTTTTTCAGAAAAATACCAAAACATCACCCTAAGATATATTTGATATTCCGAATTCAAAAATGATTTCTATTATACAAAATTAAAAACATATAAGTTACAATAATTAATTTAATAATTAATTCCTGTTGTCAGAACAAATAGCGTGTTTTTAAAAACAATATCTATCAAAAGATTGACACTCGTTTATGTCCAATCTCAAAGTGATATTAATTCCAATGACCACCATTAGATTAAATGGTAAAAATATATTATAATTTCACTCTAAAACCAATTAAAAATATAATCTAACTAAATAAATAAATTAGATTAAAAAGTGGTTTTGAATTAAAATACAACACTTTTCACTATTCATTAAAAAATGAACATTATCAGAAAAATACAAGAAATTTATCCAAAGTAAATTTCAATGTCCCAATAATAATGAATAAGTTTATTTTGAAAAATATAGCATATAAAATTGTCAAAATATAGATTTAAAAATTGTTCACCATCAAAAGGCGGTAAAACAATCTTTTAAAAATATTAGAGTATTTATTCTTAAAATTGGATTCATTTGGATTTTATTCCTCTAACATTTATTGGATAAATGTAAAAGTATTTAACAAACATATGTAATCAATTTGTAGTTATTTTTGATCATTCCCTCCATTACAATGTCTATGCGTTAACTATTATAATATTATTATATTATTAGTGTGCAACATAAGATTTCAAAGATACTCATTGTTGCGTATTGGGTACGCCATCGAGCATAGTATTCCCTTTAAAGTAGTATTAACATTTTATTCACAAATATTAATAAACATTAGAATGTAATATTATTTATTTACATTGGATGTTAAACTAACAAATGTACTAATTCTGTCAGATAAGAATAATTTGACCAAAAACAACCTTAGAAATAAAATATAATCATTTATCTCATCGTGGATTAGAATATGACATTTATTATTATTTTATTTAATGTAGTGTTAAAAGAGTTAAAATCAATGTTTGAAATCAAAATAATTTTTAGGATAGGGTTATACATAAGATAATATCGACTATAATTATTCATTAGAAAGTTAAAATCATTTCCTACATAATAGAATTTTATTTATAATTTTTAGACATTGAATGATTAATGTTATTTATGACACAATGATGATGAAGTATTCTCATTACTAATTAATGAATAAAATAAATGGTATTATAAATCATAAAATAAATATAATTTGAACGTTTTGATGCCATCTAAGAATTTTCTAGGTTAATATGATATGTTATTATTAATTAAATGTGTTTATTTATAATTAATAAAGTTTTTAGGACTTAAAAAAAATCAGTTACAAAATAGTGTCAAAATTGACATAATAGTGTTTTAAAAAAAATATTATATTATTTATTAATATTATATTCCTAAAAATAAAAGGTTCAACCAAGAGACATATATAATGATATTTTTATCTTTAATGAACCAATTGGAATTCTATTGAAATTTTATAGTATGTTTATTAACCATATAATATAAATATACAAAAAGACATCGTAAATGTCAAACTAATTAACTAATAGCTAAAACTAAAAGATAAGGTTAATATAGTGACCAAAATCTGTCTAAAACATATTGGTTGAGTGGATTTAGACCTATACCCACCATAGACGCAAATTAAGTCACTTTGGATCCATTATAACCCGAATATAAATTTATTATAAATTAATATATCTAGCTTTTCCTAAGGTGCCCCTCACCCCTCTTATAAAAGGTAACTCACCCTTCTCTCTAATTCACACCTTCAATTCCATTTGGATTGGAAAAAACCTACACAAATATCTTCTCAGATTCCCTCACATTAAAATAGAGTACTTATTTTGATCAGAAATCCAACCTATGGAGCTATTTTGTTCAAATAAATATGAAGAACCTGAAGATAAGGTAAATATTTCATCACATCTTTCAAGTTCCTTTCTTATTCCACTTCTTATTTCTCTATTATTGACATTAAAAAATAATAACTCCAGTATCTTCTATATATAGTGATGTTATTACAAATATTGTACTACTATATTTAGTATTCTATCCATCCTATGAATGACATGTCACCATACGTGCGTACGTACGACTTACCGTCTCCACGTCGTGGTGTAATTGTTATTCAAAACATTATTATTTGGATGAATATGATAATGATATATAATTTATGTAAATAATAAATATAAAATTATAATGATTATGTATATATTATATATTATTTTAATATCAAAGGAATGATATTGTCTCTTGTACGTACGTATGAAATACTGTCTCCACGAACGCGATAAGATTCATTCCCCATCATATCCATTCAAGACTAATTTTCATTTGATGATTAAAAATAATGTTTAAGGACTTGATATAATTCTGGATATAAATAAGATACATCCCATCCAAAACAAATATAACCCACATAACAAAGAGTATAAAGGAAAATTAATCTGTTAAAACCCGAAATAACGATGATACTAAGATATTATTAACAAAGCAATGTCAAAATACCATATATGATATAATATTAATGTATACGATTCTTGTATAATTTAATAACAATTATTTCACCACTATACAGGAGGTTAACCTACCCTCAATCGAGAAAAAGTGCAAGGTAAGGGTTTATTTCAAAATCTCTTCATTATCTAAGATTGTTTATACGTAATTATCTAATGCAACCTCTTTATCATCCACATCCATGTTTCTTAAAAATGAATTTCAAAACAATCTTACTATTTTATAGACTCTGGGTTAAATTCATTTATACCCTTGATTGAATTTTTATAGGATCTTCATACAAGAATATTTCCATCATTTTCCAAACAAGGTCCTTTTTAACCTTTTCAACAAAATTATGGTAATAATGTCTTTTTCTAACTTATACGGCGGGTGCGGCTATTTTCCACTGTCATAAAATTGTGGAAGCTTACCTTACAAGCATATAATAATATTTTCAAATTAAATGTATTCTTTTATAATTACGTGACTTTTAAATGATTTAAAAAAAGTGTTATTTCTCTCAAATTGTTTTGATTTCATCTATGTCAACATCCATTGATGGATTTTAAGCTTATTTGATGTTGATTTATTATGATACAAAACTTTCATATTTTATTGAAGGTTTTGTGATATGTTTGACTATGGATGTGCCATTTTTATACCATTCATGGTTTATGGATAATTGTTGACATTTTGTATTCTAGTTTTAATATGAATGTTTATTTTATATTTAAACCTATTCATATGAGAAATGCATTAGACTTAGTAAGTGACGGGTGGAGCTCACTACAGCTCCTCAATGCATCGGTAGGTCTAATGAGAGAAACTAGTGTATTTGCAAAAGTCATTGAGAAAATCTTATTTGTAGTGTTGGCACAAGGCCTTGGATATGTGGTTTTGATATTCTGGCATTATGCATTCCATCATTATGAAAGTGGTCATTGATATTGCATGTGATTATTCGACTAGTAGAATATCCCTGTGAATAAGTAAATGACATTTTTTCATTTTATTTTTTCCATTTTATGATGGAGTTTAATTTTAAAATACTTTTCTTTAAGTTATACATTGCTTTAAAGGTATATGTTTATTTATAAAAGTTTCCCCTATATTGTTATCCTTATTGAGCATCTGATCTCACCACTTTCTATGTTTTATTTTTCCTTGGATGTGAAGAAGTATTTTATGACTGATCTGCAGGGATAGTCTAAGGGGATATGAGTGTGGACTATGGAGACATTGTTGTTGTAGTTTTTCATTTTATGATGTAATGTAAACATTATTAATGTATCTAGTAATTCTAAGGCTACTAAACTAATAAATCTTTTGAGACTTTATATTTTGTGATCATGCCAAATGTTATGCAATAATGCACCGACTCTGGGCTTCTAGGCCCGGGGCATTACATATATGAAATAGGGAGTGAGGTGGAGTGAATCACAATGAAAAAGATATCTATAAAATTTTAGTTTGAATATAGAATATATAATAAATCCTAAATAAATTGTTTGTGTTAGGTGTTATCAACGTAGATTTATTTATATTGTATGTATTCTTATTTTACTAGCTCAAAAAAATTGTCTATAAAATCTCAAATTCTTCATGTGAATTGAGAAAGAGGAAAATACATTTACACAGTATTTAAAACTACTCTCAAAACAACAAAATTTAATAACCATGGTTATTGGATAATAGGTGTTCCCCATAAACAATGAGGTATTTGATGTTGTTTATGGATGTGAAAGATTATAATAATGGTAAATTGAGTTTTTGATATTATTATTAGATTAATCTCAAATTAATTATATTTTCAATCAATTAAAAATAAATTTCAAAGTCTAAAACTTTTTTATATTTTGATTGAAAAAATCACAAGCTGTAAAGGGTCCAATAATAATGGATGAATGAAATGAGTTTTCTTTAGAAGATGTGAAGTATAAAAAATACGCTTGACGAGAGGAAAGATTTAATTATAGTGAAACTATTCTAGGGAATGTTTTTTCATATTGGTGATACAGAATATTTAGTGTATCTAACTATTATAGGTGAAAATATGTAATGGAAAAGTTAATTTTATATAATTTAAAGGGGAATATGAGGAACCTATAAAATAGAGAAATAATTAGTCATACTCAAGACATCAATATAAGAATATACTGGTTTTGTTTGATATTTTATTAATGTAATATTAATATATATGCATAAAATAATGTTGAGATACATTCAACTAATCTCGTAGAGCCTACACATATGGATTTATTCACACATGAGAAGTAAATTCAGAAATTAATATAATTTATTTATTTCTGTTACAAGTTATTTTACATGAATTACATGTATTATGTTTTTTAAATATAAATATGTGGCTGTAAATATGTTTATGTGTCTCATGTGATGTGATAAAATGGAATGGGGGTATTCGGTGATAAAATTACAGCTTAATAATTTTCTTGATTACATGAATGAGAATTTAAAAAACTATCATGAAATGAATGTAATTTTTAATGATCATTGTTCATGTTACTCACTATCATAAAATGAAATTGTAGAAATAATGAATGGATGTTTGGTTTATAGTGATTGAATCATTTTGATTAAACATGATACATCTCATTTATTTGGGAGGAATCCTATTGGAGTAGTTGTTGATAATTTTAATTAAAATTTATATATTAAAAAAATATAATTTGACTCCTTATGGGATCTAATATTGATAAACCCAAATAAGAAAATACCTAAGGGTATATTGTTGTCTTTTCAATATTAAACTGAATGGTGGGAATCATGGGAGGTTTGATCAAAATTTTTTAATGCAATTTTTATTGGAATAAATAATAATAATAGTGAATAAAAGTGATATCAAAATATAATATAAATTATATTTGACTCTACAAATCGTAATGTTTTGGAAATTAAAGATGTTAATTATTAAAAATTAGGTTTTGATATAATCTATGGTTAAGGTGTAGTCATTAACATTAAATAACATAAAAATTTTTGTAACAAAAGAGATGATGTGGAACCTATAAAATAGAATGATGTTTATTCATCCATTATAAGAAAAGAGTGAATATCATGTCCATCATGTCATAGGGTGAGAAAAGAGATTTAGGTAAAAAATATCATTACTGATCATGAACAACAATATTAAACTATATAAACATCATGGATATATGAATATATATATTTATATATATATTCATGGGTTGATCTGAGAGATTTATAAGAAGCACTGGTTCATTACAAGTGGATTGAGGCCATGAATTATGAATTGAATAAGACTGAGAAGACTGAGACATGATAATTATAACCGAAACCTGGGAATAATAATGTTATTGGATAAAATAGTTATAAAAAAATGTAACAAAAAATTGATTTTTAAGAAAAAAATCATGACTATTATATAATGGAAACTCACGTGTTGAATTAATACATTTTGGTCAGACATTTTCCGTAATTTAATAACGTGAAACCATCGTAATATTTCATGTTATAACTATAAAATGATGATAATGTTTTTCCAAAATAATTTGATAAAGGGTTTTCATAATACTTAGAATGACGATGTAGTTTATAATAAAAATTTGTGCAACTTCAGTCTTATTAAATATTAATTATATATGAAAATATGAATTAATTATATCTATGTGTGGAATATTATCTATGATATTATTATTATAATTTTGATTATCTCTTGATCAAAATGGATTTATAGAAAGGAATATTTGATTATAATCTATATAGAAAACAATAATGAGATTCTTATTTTTAATATCACTTATTTTGATAGTATCACATTTACCATGAATCATTATAAATGTACAATTTTTAAGGAGGATATGACGATATTATTTAAAAATTGTATTTTAATATAAATGAAGTATTATTTTATATTTAAGATCTATCAAATGAAAAGTACTATTTTTTATATCTAGAGGTTTTTTATATAGAACATATGATGAAATATTTTGGGGATGATTGAAAGACCATTACACACACATTTCAGTGTTAATTTTTTTTGAAAATGTATGGCATGTAATGGAGGTGAATTATATTTAGTTTATAATATTGATTTGAAACATGTTATTTGTGGTGGATTCATTTCTGTATTTTGTCTACATTTTTAAACATCGTGTTAGTTATAAATGTGCAGTAAGTGAATCACATCTTATGGGTAAAATGATATTATTACATATAAAATAAGAATAAGTAATTTTAGAAATAAATATGATATTAGATTAATGATTTATTAGTTTTGTTGCACATATGGTTATTGGAAATGTTTTATCAAAATTATAATATCCAAAATGCTGGTTTATTCTTCATGGGATAATTATTACTGTGTTTACAATTAATAAAGAAGAATTTGTCAACATTTGTCACTGAAGAGGCATATTATATAGTAATAACTAAAGTTACATCATAGTTAATGTAGATGAATATAATGTTATATAATTTTTAGTTGATGTTATGTTGCATCATTTCTGAGGTTGTGCTAATCATATTTATATTAATCTCACTAATAATACAATGAAACATTATATATCTAAGGAAATTTTTATTAATTATCAGTTCGTCAAGGACAATATAAATTTAAATTAACTAAATTTTGATATTTTTATATAGTGAAAAAAGTAAATTATATGTTCATTAAACTATTATTTAATTAAGTATTTCATATTCATAGGTTGATAATGAGTTTACAAACACATTATGTTCAAGGATAAGATATGTGAGATTTTTCCCCTCACATTTCTTATTTATAGATATTATTTGAAAAGGGGGAGAAATTTGACTATATATATCTATCCATGGATCCATGTTTAACCTATCATTATGGAGTATATATCTTATGAGTTTTTTAAAATTAAAATTTATGATGACAATGGGTTTGAACCAAATTTTTTGGTTTTTATGTTTATTTGATTTTTTTCTATATAAGTTGTGTAGGTTGTGTAGGGGAATGTATTTTAATGTTGTTGGGAATGTGTTTTAATCAAGGATTTATGTAAAAAATTTAATTATAATGTAATGAAAATATTATATACAAAGCATTCTCCATTAGTCATATAATGTTTTATAATGATACATCACATGAGTATTAGAACATATGTGATTGATTATCACTTGTTGAAAAAAAATTGAAACGGGATTGTTGAGTGTAATATAATTCCAAATGATTGTATTCATGGTGAAGAAGGTATGAAATTTGATAGGATATGTCTAGGATACATCCATTTTTTTCAATACCATAAATCGGTTTGACTGTGATTTTAATTGCATAAATGGTTGTTTCTAGAAAATATATCTATTGAGGTGATAACATGTAGTGAATTTTTTAATACATGATTAACTATTTTTTTAAATATAAAATATCATGATAAAATTTTATCATGGTTTAAGAAATTTTTTCTTGAATTATCATGGAATTATATAATAAGAGGTATTTATGATAGATATGATGTTTGGGTAGTCTGATGGCTATATGAAGAAGTGTATAACAACATAGGGAATGTTTCATATAGCTGAATGATTTATTTATAGCCTTGTGATCACATAGATGAATGAACACCTAGGAAAATGAACTATGTAACCAAATGGTTCACATAGAAAAGTTTTGTCTTCAAATTATTCACATATAAAAATAAAATTGATTACTCATGATGCTATATAACAAATCCCAATATATATACATGTATGATTATGGTTAGAAATTTAGATATGTTATGTTTCGTTGGATACAAGAATATTATGGAGGTGTTGGATTCAATATATTTTAATCTATTGATGATACATGAAGATATATTATTTTTAAAATAATGTGATGAAACTATTTTAAACAATATAGAGATAAATTAACAAAATACATTTATTTATGAAGTACACTAATAGTGTATTTTAGATGTCAATATTGAAATTGAATTAATGCATGATTTTAGGGTATAATATCATTATATGTGGATAATAATTTATGAATTTCTTATGCAGATTATTTACTTAGTATAAAATAGTAGAGAATATCCTTAATTAATGTGAATGTGAATTCATTACATATTCTATCTGATATAATGGAAGAGAATAAATTCTTCTTGGTGATATGTAGTTACGGAAAATAAAATTTTCCATGTAGACTATTATACATGGTTCAATATTTTTATTCTATATATGAAAAAATATTATATTTTTATTTCTCTGTTTTGTGGGAAGGAGTTTCAGTAGATGTTTTTATTCCTCATTACAGTGGATGAAATCAATAAAGAAAAAGAACATACACATAGAGTGGAACATGTGATGAATTCGAGTATTAAATTGATGGTATGTTTAACCCTATTGGTGATAGTTCTATTTATTGTATCAAAACATATTAACAATAATCTATCAAAGGATCACATGAACTGAAGAAAAACTATAGTGTATTTTGTGTGATAGATATTTCTTACTTTCTACATGTACCAAAATAGATTATTTATATTTTTTATGAGGTTATAAATTACACGTAAACTATACATTTTAATATTATCTTTTAATGGGTAGATAAAAATGAAAATACCTATTTTTATATGGATAATCTTGTTTTTTTATTTTATAATAAAGTCATTAATGAATATCTTTTCTGAATGTTTTGTATAATGTTAGAAACCCTAAAAACATAAGATACCTACTCTACCCCTTCCCCTCTCAGTGATCACACAAATCCTTATTGATCTTTTCAAAAACACAATGATACCATTGGATATCTAGTGATTTTGTGAATTCATCTTTTTTATGTTACCATATTATGGTTTTTCTTTTTTGAATTTAGTTTGTGATTATGGAATAAAATTCTATTTTAATTTTTTTCTTCATAATGTATAATATATTACTAATATTCATGATAACCAACAATTATTTCTATTTATGGGGTTGCAGTTATAGTCCTAAAGGATAATTCTCCAGTTGATCTACTATTGGTGTAAAATATAGTATAAATATTATATTTTATGAGAAAAGTATCCAATATTGAAATGGAAAAAAGGGTGGTCTAGGATTAATAATTTTTATGTTAAATTCAATTAACATTCCAAGTTATGAGGGACCCCGTGAATTATAAGAATAGATCAATAAGATTTCCGACATTTATAAAACATCCAATGACTTCAAGGATGGTCTCACAATATATATTTTAATGATTGATAAGGAAGTGGTGGGAATATCTTGTGTAATACATCATTCATGTTGATTTCACATAAAAACATTCCAGAAATACCTAAATAAAAAATTACATCATGATAAAATGTGTGAAATAGAGGAATATGCATTCATTACATTTGAAAAATGAGATTATTTTATCATGGAGTCCACCAATTTGTTGGATTCATTTGTGCACCTTTATCTTTAGCTTGATTCAAATGACTTTCAACCGGTGTAGAGTTTCTAAATTTGATTGAATATAGTAATTTAGTATAAAGTATCATTATGGGAAAACTCCCTATTATATAATTCGATTAAAATGGTAATATGTTTGAGGTAGATATCTCTTGGACACTATTGTTGGTAGGGGAGAAAAAGTGGTCACTTTTGTTCCCTAAAAGGAATCAACATGACTGGTATTAAGGTAGTTATATTTTTGTGCAACATATGTGGAGGCAGTGTGTGGTAGTATGTTATGAGTGTGTAATAAAGTCATTCCCCAAACTAGATTAAAATTTTGCACCAATGTTCTATCATTCATGTGTGAAATATTTTCACTATTATTGGTTATGTGAAAGGGAATGCTAGGGAAGTAGAATACGGTTCACCTTAAATATGTTCTCTTAGTTTATATCATATGTTGAAATGGGGGTATCTCAATTACTTATGAACGGTGATTCTTAGGTTTTGAATAAATGTAATGGTTGGGATAGACATACCTATTCATTATAGTGTGCAATAGAGGAGTCATAAGAATGCCTGACTATAATGATATGTATAGTGTTTTCTTCTCCATCTATGATCATGGACATATTTATTACCAGTGAAAATCATTCCTTTATATGGTAAAATATTTTGTATAGATTTTTTTTCAATGATTCTTCAATTCATGAATAATAATTATACACTATTAGAAATGGTGTCTAATTCAGACATTAGATATTTAGAATTAGGGATGATTATTACTAATCATGAAAACATATGGGAATCTTAACATCCTGATCTAAAAATAATTTATCTCATCATTGGATTGGATTAGATGATCAGTTGAAAAGACAAAAATTATTTCTGTCATCGGTAGTTATAATTTATTTTATTTTTTATGGTCACTCAATTCTTCAAGGGTGATTAGTTAAGATATTGAGTTTTTAATGATGTAAACATAGGTTTTGAAGGTTAAACACTTATTTTAGATCAAATTTTATATTAGAAAAAATATCGAGTATATGGGAATGTTTTTTTGTGTTGGATAGAATAAATTAGTGTAGATGAAGGTTGGAAAAATTAAAAATACAATTTTTTATCATATAAACTATGGGTAATTTTCTGGGAAAAACCATTAGTGATGAGTCTAGTTTTCCATGCATGTGACTCACCTGTATATTACAAAGAGTGTAACCACTAAACACCATGTACTCACACATGGTATATTTCTATAATATTAAGAAGGGAATAATGTTTTATCAAATCCATCACCACTCATTTTCAAGAGATCCCATGGATGAATAGAACTCCTGTTTTATGTCATTTTGCAATCTGGACAACGTTTCAATCACCATTGGTCTCATCAGATTCATGATGATGTGTACTCTATTCCTATTGTACCATTCTTTGTAGCACTACACCATAAATTTTTTTTTATTAGGATCTTATTACCCATTTTTATGGAGTTTATCCATATCTATGTTTTCCTCAGATACAAACTGAAATAGATTTCGATATTGGATGAGTGTTTTACCATAAGTTTATGGTATGTTATATATTACATTTCTATTTTGGTAGGGTTGTTTTATAGAACACCACTATTATGATTTATGTCATACCTTTTTAATTTCCATTAAATATAATTTAATTTATTATTTAAACAGTTTGGAACTAGTTAGGGTTCCCACGAGTTCCATTATATGGTTGGAGTTCGATCACCTCAACCAATTCCCCTTTTGATATGTGTTTACATTACCGCCATGTGATATACCACCCTGTTTGGTGTGTGTGATATAACCAATTGTTTTTCGAGCATTAATAAATATATTGAGAATAGAATAAATTATTAGGAGAAGGGTATGACTATTTTATAGGTGATGACATATGTTTTAAAAGGTAAAATGGATTATATGTAAATTGTAGAATGGGTAGGATAATCTCATGGATTGTTAATGGTTATGAAATTATTAATTAGTTGTTTCATGAATTGTTAATAGTATTTAATTCAATGGAATATCACATCAAATATGAATTTCTTTGGATTCTAGAGAAATTTATACTCCATAGATCTCTATTGGTTATGGTAGTGGTTTTGGGAAAATTTATACTCCTCATATCCTAATTGCATATGATTTTCTGGACATTTATACTTCAGGGATCCATATTTATTATGATACCGGATGCCTTGGAAATTAATAATACTTGAATAATGTTAATATATGATTCAATGGAAATAAATACTCGTTCAATAATAATTTCTTGCACTCACTTTGGATATGCATTGAAGATATTCTCCATAGACTCCAGCAATTTCTTTACCAAGTTGGCATAGAGATTATCCATGGTTCGATGATGATTCTTAGGTCTTATATACCTTAAATTTGTACCATCATATTATTACACTATATATTACAACATATGTTATTATGAATGTAACACAAATGATTATACGACAATTGAATTATGGATATCTTGATAATCATTATAGATATCCCTTGTGTTGGTATTTGATTAAATGTGATTGAATATTTAGTATCAAACCTTTTTTATTTATGATTTATTATTTCCATTTTTTATGAGTGAATTGACTATTGTACACCGAGATCCATATTTTAATGGCCAAGATCAAATTATCATTTTGACATATTAAATTGAATATTATTATATCTGTGCTATATTTCACACTTCTTATTTTTATATTATAAAGGCCACTCTTGTTATTGGAAGAATTAGTGGTGGTGTACTTAGTGTTATCTCACGCACTATTCAAGATGTATTTTGTAACCTATAAAGTATTCATGGATGTAGGCAGGGACCATGTAAAAAACATACTATATGTTATTGATATTATCATTTCGTAGGATAAGGGGATTAAATTATTGAGCTATTATTCTAATTATATCTAGTGGTATACATTTTTTCCATTTTAGATTTTGATGAGTTCTTTTTATTAGTATTTTGTTCCCTTGTACTTAATACATTTTTGTGGGGAGATGAAATTCTAATCATATGTATATCACACAACCTCTGAATTTTATTATTATTTTTAATATCAGTAATTTTATCTTTTGAATTTTATTTCTATTACGAATCAACTATGGAACTATATTTTTATTATTATATATTACACTCTGACATGAGGGAATGGTATGTCCATTAAAACTCTATAGGCCTTAATTTCATGTCATAATCATTTTGCGTATTGGGAGTTATTATTGAAGCCATGTGACCCACCATCTCAGGGAATCTTATAGTTGATCTCGGTTAGGGATGTTACAAATTTGTATTAGATATGTGTTTTCATCCTATAAACATTGGGTTATGTACCAAATAAACAATTTCTGATGCAATTATTATATAGAATCAATGGAGCATTTGAATTTTCTATGCTCATGAAGATAGCTAATGATTTTTTTTCTTTTTGGACTTTGGTAATTTTGATAAATGTATTGTATTGTATGATATGACCCATTTATTTTCATTGAATTTTCCTAGAGACATTACATGATCACCAAATTTTAAAGGAAACTTCATTTCACTTCATTATTAATGCATTTTCATCAATTTTTATCGTCTCTTAGTGATTTATGTTTTGGAACCTATACATCATGATATGTTTATAGTTATATGATACACTGTAAAAATTGGGATTATTATCCCCATAGAACCACCCACATCCTTTTCTATTAGATGGAATTATTTTAAAGTATGAGTTGAAATTCTTATGGACATGTGACTCACTGTATCCATGAACTATTCAGGGTATCAAAATTCCGAGAGTTACAAAGTGGTTTTAAGAGAGAATTATTTTCTAGTTTTATTTATATTTCCTAAAATATACATGGTATTATGAATATATTTTATTTTTTTAATGTGATGTGCATGGTGGAAGAAAACATATGCATAGTAAAAATAAAAAATTTATATAATGGACTATGTTTTTCTAGATTTTTACTAATACAATTTACTTTATTTCATTATTTGGAGATACAACTGATGTTTGAGGTTCCATGAAATTATATAGTTTTTACTTTTCTAAATGATATAATGGTATTCTAGTTCATTCTCCATTTAGGCAGCTGAATAATTCATAAGCCACACAATATGTCATGCCATATAGGATGCATTTCTTGAATGTATAACATTATTATTTGTCCCTTGAGTTATAGATATATTGTTTGATAAATGATTTGTGAATGGTTTTGAGAAATATAGTCGGAATATAGAGTTCCCTCCATTACCTAAATAGTTTTATCCTACATATGTTACAATAGACAGCCATAGAATCCATTTATGGAATGCGGAGTCATTGACCATTGGCCACATTGATGGATACTTGTTATGGTTTTGATTAATTAGATGCCACACTTTGGTCCATGAGATGTATGGACCCATATGGATCATAAGTGGTGACCCATTTGGTTCAACCATTTATAAATATTTCTAAAATAAATCTGAATTTAAAGAATTTTAATTTGTGAAAAAGAGAAAATGAACTGCATTATAGTGGGATGTAGGAAGAATTTATAGTACAATTTATAGTCTTCCATATTACATTGTCTTGGATATAGGATAAGGAATAGGGTATGGATTATTTATATTAATGATTTTAAATATTAATTTTTTTTATCATTGATCTTGTAATTATAATTATTTTTTGATGTGTGTGTTTGTAGTTATAGATATATGTCACCATGAAGTCCCCTAGTCATGCACTAGGAGGTTGGTGATGACTATACTCTATATGTAAGGCCCTAGCTTTAAACATTACATAAACAAGAATTAAGATAATAATTCACATTGAGAATATTTTCAGGTTTATAGAATTAGAAAATTAGGTCATAACTTATACATAACAACTTGAATATTATAAGCAGATAGTTCTACTCAGAAATTTTCTTATAAAAGAAAAATCTTATAAAAAGAAATTTTCTACATCTATTTTATAGATAGTATGAATTTTCCATGATCCCATTCTTGACCGTATTCATCTATATGTACTCTGAAAAACATTTCAAAAATTAGGATGAGCAAAAAAATCTCAGTAAAAGATACACAATGAAGGAAAAATGATTGATTTATTTTCAAAACAATATGTAAAATGTGAATAATTTTTCATAAATTTACAATTTTCACCTTAATGAAGTTGGAAAAAAACTTCATTGAATATAATCTCATTGATTAAACCTTTTGTAACCAAAATATTATCATAAATACCATAGAAAACAAGGTATAGAATATAAATATAACATGGTACATAAACATACATAAATGGAATAACCATATAGTTGACTTATACACATATCAATAAATGGAACAGATATATGGATGACATCTATACCCAATTCTGTGGAGGTTATAACATGACCACCCATCCTAGTATTATCAATTAACCCCATGTTATTTGTTTAATTACACCACAACATGTCAAATGTCCATTTACCCTTATATAATCATAAAACAGAAAATATTGAAAATATAAATATTTCAAAAATAAAGATTCATTTTAAATAATAATAAATAATTTTAAAATATTTAAATAATCAATCCCTTTAAAAATACATTTTCAATATGAAAACACCTAAATCAGGAAGAAGGGGTTTCTTTTTTTTAAAAAACATTATTGAATAAAGTGTAAGTCGAGTAACGATTACCGTGGTAGCGAGGTAATTGTCGCCACAAACATTAAAAAATTCATTTTTCATTTATTATAATGATTCATATATATAATATTCCCATTGAATGAAAGTAAAAGTTCAATAGTTTTATTATACACCGTGAAACAGAAGGAGGTGTATTTTATCAAAATATTCCCTAATTAAAGGAGACTGAGACGAAGTCTCTTACCTCATGTATGAAATGAAATGTTAATTCATTAATTTCTAGAATAATAAACATATGTTAATTTGTACTTGCTTCAGAATATTTTTCATGATTATTATTCTTTTTATATCATTTATTACCATGTTATAAAAATTACATAATTATTTATTTTAATATCTGTCGTTTTTTCAATATTGGGTACATGAGTTGAAAATGATCTTGTTATAATTACAATTTATCCATATGGTAAAAAGTGAATTATCTACAGAATATTTTTCATATATATATCATATATATCCAAGATATATGTATTAATAATATTCCATAACATTTGGGGATAAGAAATGAAAAGTCTCATTCATGGAGACAATAAGTTGTACATACACATGAACACTACATTCATTTCTATTTCATATTTAATGCAATGAAAACATAATGATACATAGGTATATTATAATTACAATATAATATCATATTTTATATATGTTACAAAATTTCATTACTTTAATCCTTTATACGTTCCATGTATGTAATGAATGAGTCGTATCACAATTTTTGGGGGCTATAGTCCACGAATTCTCAAATGAAATTATTGTGTTTACACATCATAAAAAGAATAAAGGTATAATGTCAATAAAAATAAAGAATCATAAAGTAAATAAAAACATAATATATATCATATAAATACAGTTCCATCATAATGGCCACCATGAGAGCCAGTAGGAGAAAATTTAACACAAATCGTATCGTGAGGCAGTACTTCTCCATCCACATAAACAATATTTTATAATACCCTTAGGTGAATGTGAATGTATGTGTAGTTTGATTCAGTATCATAAACATTTTCAATTTTATTGAATATGCTATTGTTTTTATGTAATCATATAATATGAATATAATAGGGTGTGAAGAATTATAATATTGGAAAGTAACTTTAGAGAAGGATATCCCTTTGATTTGGGCCAAAAGGCTAACTTTAATAACCTTCAGCCAAATATAATGAATCTAGGAGGAATATAGGAATCATAAGAGATTATTTGTGCAATTTGTGGTTGAGACATGAATCTTTATAGGTGTGTGTAATGGGATAGAGGTGGTCTCCTTTTATAAGAGGGGGAGGGGAACTTTAGGAATGTCTTGAAATATTATTTTATTATAAATGGAATTTTTATTTCCAAAAGTCTTGAATATCATTTAATTATTTAATAAGATGAATATTGTTCTAAATCCTCTCAGACAATATGTTTTAATCATATTGTGGTTTCATATTTGACCATATCATTTCGCTTTAACACTAAGTTAACTAATTTAACTATTACCATGTCTTGTTCTTTTTTCACACTATATGTTTAATATAGTTACCATAAATTTCAATATAACATTTTGTGATTAAATGATGAAATTTAGAACAATGTATATGTTATTTGAATGAATCATAAATTTTTAGAGCTATTATATCATTTAATAAAATAGTATTTGTTTTAAAAACTCAATTATGTTAATTTTTGACTATTCATATCATAACTTTTTTAAATTCCAAAAAAGTTTTATACGATTCATTCTCACCATTCCAAAGGATTCGAGTTAACTAAAATTTAAAATAATAATAATATTATTGTTTTATTTTTCTATATAACTCAATGTTCTGTGTAATTTATGATTTTGGAGAAGCACGTTGTTGCGTGTCGAGTACACAATTAGAAAAATTGTCCCATATATATTAACATTAATATCTTAATGATATGTATAAATAAAAATAAAAATATTTTATTATATAAATACCTGGGTCGTCACATCTTTCCCCCCATTTGGAAAATGCGTGCTCAAAATTTTCAAAATCAGATCTAAGACATCATTTAATGTCCCACATCATAAAAATAGTCAATAAAACTATCACATTAAATGAAAACTAAAGAGAAGTATAAAGGTCTCCCAAGATAATAGACACTTGGATTTAATTTAGGAAAATATTGATATGGAAGAAAAAATGACTCTCACACCCTAAAATAATGTGATAGGGAACATGATCAAATAATTTTAACCACCACAATACCATAAATTTGTGGTTGGGTAAATGTCCGTTGATAGATGAAATTGTATAAATAAATTTAATGAAGATTATTTTATAGACTTTATTAATTTTATCACTAACTAGGCTAAGATCATAAGGAAACATACTTACTTGTCATGTAGAGTTTCATCCTTTAATAAATTTCTTCCTGAAACTTAAATTTTCTCCAAACAATGAGTATTCAAGATTACTTGGTCACACCTGAAGAGCAAGAATAAAATTCTAAAAAATAACATAATTCTAAAATGATTAACTATTGATTCATCCTATCATTGAACATTATCCAAAACCAAAATAGTTAGTACATGATCTGATAATCCCCAAAAAATAAAATCATTAATACAAATAAATACTACTCTTAATATACAAAATCGAGCCAACATTACCAAAAACATAAAAAATAGCTTTCGATATACAAATTTCTTTAAAATAATTAAAAATAATAAAAAATATGTTTGAATCCTAAAATTTAGAAGGATTTGATTACATAGTCTTCTAAAAAAATCTTAACATTTATCTCCACATAACATCAATTACTATTTAAGTCTCATACTAAAAAGTAATTAAACTAATCAGATATTCTCTATTATAGGTTATTTATTTCCATAAATAACACAAATCTCTATATGTAAATAATATAAACATATATTATACCAAAAATAAATTCCTCCATTACTCCTCAATTGAAATCCCAATGTATTCTATTTTCCTTGGGCATATAATGTTCCTAAAAGAGAAAACATATTCCCAAACAACCTTCACCACATAATCACCAAATAAATTTCATATACAAAGAATATAAATTAGATAAAACATAATATCCCCAGTAAACTTATTCATGATCAATAATTCCATTTAAATAAAAATAACAAGTCATACTAACCATGGACATCATATAGGATAGTTGTAGGAGACATGCTCTTGTCGCCCTTCAGTTGTGGTTTCGATTCCCATGGCCTTTACAGAAGTGACAGATTGTCACCCATCCTTTGGTTTTCCTTTTTCCTAAAACCATATTATTCATAATACATTCTAAAAAATAATATAATTTCCTCAGAAATAACAATATCCTATTTTATTCTAAATTTTTACCTAATACCTTTTATTTTTCATCACAAAATTTAATAACCATTAATCACCTCAAAAACAAAAGATCATATGAACCCCTAATGTTATCCATTATGTACACAAAAAAAAAGATAATTCTTTCCTGAGTAACATTTTCACATATCAGACTTCTGGGTTACACTTACTAGAAAATTTTTTCCAAAGTAATCCCATCATTAAAAGGGAATCAATACATTTAATCATTTCATTATCATAAAATCTACAATATCTTGTGAATACCTTATATATACACATTATACTCATTAAACTATTTTCATGATCCATTAATCATTCTATTACAACATATTCTATAATACTTCATTCTTACAAATAAAATCATGATTCATATCCTACGATTCAATAATGTCAAAACATCATCTAAGAATGTTTATCAACAACCTTATAAACTAGATTTAGAAAAAATTAATAACATAAAATAATCATAAGGTTGACTTATATGAGAAATATATAATATCATACTTGAATTTTTTTAATATAGAGATCATGGAAGTATTCTAAGAACTAAATCATTTTCTTGATACTACATGTGGATGTTGTTCTAGCACAAATTTAGCAAGGGGTATCAACTCTGACAAGGTGCATCTGGACTAACTCGGCACTACATGGGACATGAAAAGAGGCCTTACAATGAACACAGGTTGACAGTCGAGGGGGATATGCTTAACATAATTAAAATTTCCTTTACAAACCATTATAATTTAATTAAAAGTTTATATGTCACCAATGTATAAATTATTTATGATTTTTGTTGCATAAAATTTTATTTTATGTTGAGAGTTGTACTATATTTTAAATTCAAGATTCTCTGAGCCATTCTACTATAGTATTTTATTTTGAATTGGAACATGGAATGATTAATGATATCAATAATTGAGGACATTATAGGGGTTTCCCTAATAGGGAGACCAATATATATTTTATTTTAATTTATTAATTTATAATGACACTAGGTGTACATATCTGGGTTATGAAAAATTACATTGCCCAAATGTAAATTCCTATTCCACCTAGAGACCCCCTAGTTAGATCGCATTGTGCATCAGAAACCCCATCATTTAGTGTCACTAATAATTGAATTATAGGTGAGTAGTGGACTTAGTATCTAGATAGGATATTTATGTTCACGGGATGAAGTGAAATGGAAAAGGATCCCCTTGTGTTCTATCATCTCGAAGGTGATAGTGATCAATATTGTACCTCGATCCACAATACTAGTGAATATGAATAGATATATCATTTGAAATGGAGGGTTTTTAATGATAAATTATTCGATAAATTCATCATTATTGATCATTAAATTTTGATAAATTAGATGTTAAATATATTGAAGAAAAAAGAATAAGAAAATGTCAATTTTTTGAAGCTATAATTATAGGGTTATCTTGTTTTTCTATGTATAATATACAGAATATAGAGTTAAGATCAATCACTTTATTAATGGTCTAAATCAAAATATAATAAGGGTGATGGTTTCATAAAAATTTTCATCATATGTTGCAATAGTTTTATGTTCCATCAATAAAAAGAATAAATTATCTACATTATAAATCTATATATAAGGAAAACCAAGTCAAAATGAGGTAGTATTAGAACCATGGAAAAGGGAATGAATCAATGAATGTAAAGATGATTGAGTGATTTTCATCTTTTGAAAATTATGGAGAAAGAACACAAAGAAATTATTTAAGGGACTAGGAGTTTGTTATAAGTGTTAAGATATGGGTCCCTAAGATCATGATTGTAAGGGGAAGAAATAAATAAATTTTCTCTAGTTCTACAATTTTAATGATATGGGAATCAATTCAAATTAATTTTTTAAATTATCAAGGGAATCTACCAAAAAAGAGGTTGGGGGGTAGATCTCAATGCTAAGGAAATCATAGTAGTAGAGGTGCAACTAACAAATGATGTGGTTGTAGGTACATTAATCCTTTAATTGAACTTATGAAATTACTTATATTATTCTGGACTACTAAACACATTTACATATAGAAATTATTTTAAGTAAATTATACATTTCATCTTTGATTTGATAAGAGAATTTTTAGTCAAAACTCTTACAGGAAGCCTCATTGAAATAATGATGTATTAGGCGGTCACCATTTTGACAAATAAACATAATTTATGTTCCGACCCCATTATCAAACCTACGGTAAAATTTTATATAATCCTTGGTATGGAATGTAAATAAAATTACAATGAAAAAATTATTGCAAGAGGATGAAACTTATGAATTCTAAAGAAGAGGCAGAATTACTCATTATTAGATCCAAAGAATCGCCATCTGATTATTATGTAGATCATCCCCTAGTAGCTCTACTAAATGAAATTATTGAGATAGAATAGATAATAACATAATATGACATAGAATTTAGTACTGAAATTTAGAAGGTTCCTATTTTACCAAAATGCATAGATATATTTTCTAAGGAATTACATGGATATCCACCAGAGCAAGAAGTTTAATTCCCCACTGATTAATCCCTAATGCATGGACAATATCAAATACACCCTATAGAAAAGTCCCTATGTAATTGTTGGAATTTGAGAAATAACTATAGGATTTGGGTTATAAGTGATATATTTGCTAAACTATTTCACCATGGGGAGCCCCTATTCTCTTTGTCAATAAGAATGAGGGAACATGAGGTTGTGCATTGATTATTGAATAATAATTGACATTATATTTTTATAAAATGTATCCTGTACCTCACAAAGATGGATTTTTTATAAAAAAACATAGAGAAAAATATTTTTCAAATATTGATTTTCATTCTGGGTATCTCCAATTACGAGTTTAGAAGGAATAAATTCGAAATGTATCTTTTTGGATGAGGTATAGAAATTATGAGATTTTAGTAATTTCATTTGTATGAAAAAATATACCATATGGTTTCATAGAAAAAATGAACTGAGTATTGATGTATTATCATTATTATGTTGTTAGGGTATTAATTTATAATATTATGGTATATTATAAAAGAAATTTGTTTTATTAAAATCACTTACGAATCATTATTAAAACCCTATGTAGGGAAAGGGTTATATTGGAAATTTAGTATGTGTGATTTATGGGCTCATGAAGTTGATTTTATTCAATATATTGCATCAAAGGATAGAATATTAGTTGGTCGTGAAATGATAAAAAAAATTCAATGAATGGAATACACTAACAAACAAAATAACATATGTATATTCATAGGTGTTTCAGGTTATTATCGGTAGTTCATTCATAATTTTTACTGATTGGATAAGACATTAACCAATAATTCATTTAAATGTTTTATTTTCATTTGTATAAAGGAATAGAAAGACTATTTTGATGAGTTGAATACAATATTATTCAATGATATAGTTTTTACTCTACCATCAAGGGGGATGAGATTGTCATATATAGTGATTCATCAGAAAAAGAAATCATTTGTGACATATAAGAAAAATGATAATGTTATTGCATATACATAAAGAAAATTGTAGACTCGTGAATGGAATTATACAACCCATGATCTTTATCTTTCCCCTATAATGTTTGCTATGAAAATATAGTGAAATTATCTATATGGTCTAAGATATGATATTTACAGAGATATAAAAATATGGAAATAAATATTCTCATAGAAAGTAATCACTAAGAGATAGAGGAGATGGATCAATCTACACATTGGTTATTATTTATCAATAGAATACTACATTGGGAAGTAAGATAAGGTAGAAGATTCATTAAGTAGGAAGTATCAAGGATTTTTAAACCAATTGAGCATTGAGAAGGATCCTACATTCATGGATATAGTAAATATGGATATGAGAGTTTCCATGGATGGTGATATATAAATCCTTTTTCAAATTATTGAAATCCCATCTTTGTTAGGGATGAGAAAGAATTATCTATATGATTAAGAGAACCTACCAATGTAAATTAAAAATTTTAATGAAGGAAAATTATCTATAATTATAAGGGAAGATGGTGTTCAAAAACTCAGAAATAGGTTATGCATTAAATCTATAACTATCCTAAATGGGAATTAATAGACAATTCTCAAAGAAATAATATCAATATACACCATATTATTATAAATTTTTATAGTACCAGGAATAATTTTTTTGGTGGATAACATGAAGATGTAAATTTTTATTATCTTTCTATATGTATGGTTTTTTAAAAAGGGAATGATGTGATACAAATCCCAAAATGAGTCATACAACCTCTTCCAATTCCTATGTGGAAATGTGATGAATTTAAAATGGATGTCATCATAGGAATAAGAATGAAATCCTATAAGGAATGATGTGATATGGGTTATTGTTGATTGCTATACCAAATCAGAAAAATTAATTTCTATATTATAATATTTACCTATTGAATTTCTAGAAATAATATATATTAATTATACGGTAAGTCTTTATGGTTCACCTCTTTTAATTGTGTCTGATCAAGATCAGTGTTTTACATAAAAAATATGAATTGGCCTTTTGAAGGTTCTAAATACTAAGCTTGTTTTGAGAACTTCCCACCATCATCAATCTATTTAGAAGGCCTAGAAGAACAATTAAAACAATTTATGCCATGTTGAGATCATGTTCACTCGACATTCATGGTTTTTGTGATCAATACCTAAAATTGATATTGTTCTCCTACGATAATAGATTCTATTCATGTATTCAAATGACTGTGTATGAAACATTATATGGGATGATATGTTGAACTAAAACATGTTGGGATGAAGTTAGTGACTGAAAAAAGATGGACTGAAATTTTTTAAAGTGAATATAGAAAATTAAATGCTATTCAGGAACATCTTAATGTATCTCAAGGTAGTAAAACTTTTTATTCCTATAATTGGAGGATCTATTTAGAGTTCAAAGTGTGAGATCATGTTTTATTGAATTTATCTCCATAGAAGGGTGGTATAAGGATTGGTATGAAAGGATAACTAAGACTCATGTTCATCAAGCTCCTTGATATTCATGAATGTTTTAGAGTTGTTTCTTGTCTTTTGTTAATGTCTCCAAATCTATCAAAAGGATATGATGTTATTCAAATATCTCTACTATGAAAGTACACGCTAGACCCAACACATGCGACCAACTTAGAGGAAGTATATTTTGAACAAGACCTTTTATAAAATAAATAAACTATCCATATTCATGAAACCATAGATCAATTATTGAAGATTCAGAGGACTCTTCTGGTCAAGTGTCTCTAGGGAAATTACAAAATGGAAGAATAAACATGGTACCATGTGATTCAATGAGAGTGAACCACCCAAAACTTTTTTTAGAAGTCAACAAGACTAAAATTCCAAGGATGAATTTATTTTATGATGGATGAATGTAAAACCCCATGGAATTATAATATTTTTCCTTTTAGAATAAATTTAATACTATTGAAAACATACAATTAATGCAACACTATATTTGACCAAACAACTATATAGTCAGATTTATCACATTAAATTAAATTATAACTCATAGAAAGAATGTATAAAGTGAATTTGTATGTTTTATGTCCAATGATTTTTTTTTAAATTTAGATAGATTATTTTATATTCATAAAACATGAAAAACACAGTATTACACATTAAAACTAAATTTTTTAATAGAATTTTTATCACCATTTAATGGAAAACCTATTATTAATCCAAATGCAGAATCATGTGTGTATAATATTTGAAAAAAAATGAAATTCTTCATTTAATTTTTTATAAATAAATTTAATTTTTCTTAATTTCTTGAAATTTCTTTGATATGTTTCATGTTTTGATAAATTGGGATAAAAGATTGTACTTTTTTAGAAGAAATATTTCTCATAAAATTTATTAATAAAGATGAATTATATATTTTAGGGGATATAAAGTATAATTAAATCAATGTTTTATCATTGTATCTAATTTTGGTGATTTACATCATTTTAATATTGAATTTAGATATTAAAACATTGCAATAATTTTCATGTTTTAACCATTAAAATCGTTTTCTCACCACGTCAGCAAAGTTAAATAAGAATTAATTTTCAAAATTATATTGTTTTGTATTTTGGAAAATAGCTTTAATATTATTAATAAGTGGGTCATAATTAGGTAAATATATTTCAAATTTATGTCTCAAATTAATAGGTAATTTCGTAATATTTTAGTTACAATGCATATTGTTAAATCAAGTTATTAAGGGAAAAAATAATATTATAAGTATAAAATGATTCTAAAATGTTTCCTACTTTAATTGGATGAAATATATTCTACCGATATCATATTTCTCGGATGTTAAGTCCCCTTAAAGAATCATGTATGATTTTAATCCTTGTATAGTATTTTATTCTATGTGATGTCCAATATGTCACACTCTCATTTTTATAATTATTACAATTTTTAAATATGGTAATTTAGATGATATCAAAGACTATAAATAATAATTTGAATGATAAATTGATTATCTTAAATATTTAGATTTATTTATAATTTTTGGGAAACAAATATTTAAATTAAATGTCAACATATTGGAAAATAATTAATTGCATAATTAATAAATGAATCTAATAAATGATTATAAAAATATCAAAATAAATAAAATTTTAGATTTTTAATGTTATAAAATAATTTTATTTATGACATTAATATTTTATTAATGTCTTATAAGTATTTTAAAAAAATATTCATTACATTTTATTTTTTTTATGATGAAAAATAATTATTATTTTCAAAATTGACATTATTAATATTTTAAAATAAATAATATTCAATTAAATTATATAAAATAACAAAAAAAAATTAAATTTTGAAAAATAGTTGGGATAATTTTCAAAATATCATTAATTAATCATTTTTTTTGGCATTTTTACATTTTATAGTAACCATATTAACCCTTAATGTGTAGAAAGACTTGTTTTCATGATAAGAGTATTAGGGTTTATCTAATGAATAATGCCAAAATATAAAGTAATAACGCAAACTAAACTTGTCAAAAAAATATTTTTCCCCATAATCCACTTCTATTTGAAATAGCTCACATTTAATCTAGTTGTAATATAAAATAAATTTTTATTAATTTAGTATTTTGAGAATTTAAAAATGTACCCCTCACATCAATTATAAATGGGATCCTCCCCCTCACTTCCCCTCATAACATTGTGTCTCATATCTTAGTGAATCCCGACCCAATTATATTAAAAAAAATCCATTAAATCATCATAAAATAACCCATTCTAGCCAAAATAAAACTAATTAAGGGTTTTGGTTTTAACTAAAATGTGTTACCCAAATACAAGGTGGTGATCTCCAACGATCACATTAGTTTTAGTTATTTTCCCACTACTAAATTTCTTATGATTATGTGATTATATAAGAACACCATTATACTGAAACTACTTAGTTGTTTTCATCTTAAGTGTTTTTCCTACACCTAAAATCACAACTATCTAATGGGTAATGAACATACTGTTTATGTGTTTGAAGAACTATAGCTTTACTGAAAGATGATAGTTCGTTCTTTATTTTTCCAAAATTCATGGATGGAAATTAAAGTGACAATTATTTTTATATATGTTATATTTGAAAAATAAAATATATTTATACTCTTGTAATTATTTTATAACATAAACTGCTATTCATTTCATTTAGTATTAATACGATCACATTGTATGTGGATGTGTGGACTACCACCACCCCAATGCAATGTGATTCATTCACACTATACATAGAAGATATAAAGGTTGGTTTTAATAATCATACATAATGTATATGAAATTAATATTTCACTATAATTATAATTTAAATATTTATTGTTTACATATCACTCATTAAAAATGCAAATGAAATGAACGTAACATTCATTTATAAGTATGGCCTACCATCCCAATGAATGTTGTATTTCATTTCTCACCTAAAAATATTATGGATTATTATTAATAAATAGTTAATGAAAATATATGATAATAAAATCATGGTTAACATTGTGGATATGAGTAAATTATTTTATTTTTAATGTAACAACGTATAATAATTCAAAAAATACTCGAGAAACTAAGAAATTAACACTCAAAAAAGTGAAAAAATAAAAGAATGTTAACAAATAGGTATTATGATATTAAAATATTAACATATATGATATTATAAATAATATTATTATTTATTAATAAGTTAATAACATGTTGAAAAATATTATATATAGGGTTATATGATGTTAGAGAAATTGAATTACAAGCTAGGAGATTTCATCTCAATTTCAATTTTATTATGACATTAATTTTATGATAAAACTAATAATTTTCCGGTTTGGAATCTAATACCCATTCTATATCTTTTTGAATTTGAAATTTTATTCCTCTAAAATATCCATATTTTATTTTATCATGGATATGGTTATTTCCAAATCTGTATACCATTTTTCATACGGTGTTTACATTGAATGTTGAATTGTTAATAAATCTGTATTTCATAATCCATACTGATATTTTGAAAAATAATGTTGTTATTGAAATATATATTTATATTAACAATGATTTGTACATTATGTGATGAGTGGAAGATAACTTTAAAGGCCCTTTATGCATCTGTAGGTTCTCACAAGAAAAATAAGTTTTCCAAAGAGGAATAGTTTAATCAGTCTTTTGAAAGGCCTTGATGGTATAGATTTTCAGGTACCATATACTATAAATCCAATAATAATAAATTTACATTATTGATACTTAATTTATTATTATTATTATTATTATTATATTTATTTGACAAAATTGATAGATGCAATTAATTCTCAATTTATTGATTTAATGTCATGTATTTCAATTAGTTACCCTACAAATATTGATTATGACTTATCTTTTTATTTTAATGGAATGTGTTATCAATTATTTACCTTTCCATGTTTATTTAATCTCATAAATTAATTATTTAATCAGATTCACATACTATTATTTACAATTTTAGTACACCTTTATTATGTATCCTTTCCCTAGGATATAAAGAGGACTTCTTTGAATGATTTTCAATGAGGATGAGTTTTTACTTGATATATGATTTATTTTTCATTTCCCAATGTATTATTATTATCATTTACATACTAATTCCCACTAAAACATATTAATTTTATATTCCTAGAATACCTTTTCCCTTGTAAACATAATACTGTAATAAAATAATGCACTACTTTTGGGACTATGGGGTCAGGGAATTTCATTTATACATTATGTAAATCTATTAAACGTAATATTTAAAATATATTTATTAAAATATATATCTCTAGGTATAATAGTAATGTAATATCAATCAAATTTAAATTTGTATATTAATAATATATTATGGTTTTGATGAAACTCAGTATCATGTGAAATGAAAGATAAATAAGAGTTTCATATAACAAATGAATAACATGGTGAAGTGTATAACTCATGATAAAATAAATATTTTGTTTAATGGAAAAACTTATAGAAAATATTTATTTTTCTTATATTAAAATTCCACAAAATATTAGAGTGTTACATTCCACCCCATAAAAATGAATTTCTCCCTCTAAATTCATCTAAGTCTTCAAAGGTTTAACATTTGAAATTTCCTTCATAGAACCCACATCCTAAATATTTATAATAAAAAATATTCTTAAAAAATATAATATTTTGTGTCTATGTCAACTAGTGTAACACATAGTTTGGTTTCAAATGGGATAACATTGGTGGAATTTAAATCATGTACATATAATATAAAAATAACACCCAAATACTAATGGAGAGTGATAGAGATCGTTGATCATTTGAAAATGAGTTATCCAGATAATTTTAATTACAATAAATCCATAATAAATAGTAATTAAAATATTAATTTATAAAATAAATAATAATTATAATATGATATAAATTTATTTCATGATCAATTTCATAAGGTTTTATAATTTTCATTAGAAGATATACTTACTTGTTTGAATTCAATTTAATAATAAAAATCCCACCATGAGGTTGTTCGTTGATCAATTTCCACATTATATAATATTCCAATAAATGATTTTTTTTAATGCATGAATCACCAATGGATCACAAGATTCATATAAAAGGATAATTCATTTTCTTAGACCTTATTTATCAGCATATAAAAATGTGTAGAACATGATTTCTAATATGAATGATACAATACATTATTATATAAATCCACATCGATTATTCAATATAAACAATTTCATAAATTGATAAACATATGACTCATATGAATTATTAAATTCCAAAACATTATAATGATGATGAATAAATTTATTAAAATTTTATTAACATTGATTAACTATATATTATAATTTAGTTATTGATTATCACATATCAATCATGTGAATACCAAAATCATTTATTATATTGAAATATTGTAATAACCTAAACGAAAATAAAACTATATGGAAAACCAACATGATTGTTAATTACAAACATTGAACATGTATCATTGGATAAATTTATTAAATATAAAAACGTTATGAACTCCATCCATGAAACCATATACCAATTTTTCATGAAATTTATAATGAGTTCCATGGGAATATATACTATCTAATTTACATGATTCTTTTCCAAAAAATATATATCCAACTAACAACCATTTTCTCAACATCATGAACATATTCAAGGCCACCTTTTCATAATCATCTATTTTCCATAAAATATAACAATTATATGAAATCAATTTTTTTACATCAGTACCATTAAACATATTATTAAAAATTGAAAATGAAAACATTATATAAAAAAAATAATATATATATTAAAAATTATTGATTTAAAATTAATAAATCATAGATTATTATAATTTCTTCTTAATCTATTTAGTTAGATTACTCATATTATTCCCTTTTACATAATTAAATTAATATATAATTTATAGCCTCTTCATCCTCAACAACATAAAAATTACTTATACACCCTTGATTATTCACTTTATGATTATTTACCATAGAGAATATATTTTTTCAATGAGTATATTTTCAACACTTATTGTATTTATCCATTTATAATTCATTAGGATGACCAATATTCGAATCCATTTCATTATGTACAACTTTCAATTTTCTTTGAAAATTTCCTTCACCATTCCCTTAATATCCACAAATAAAATACCTTATCGATCCTTTGAGACATCACATAGATTTATTCTTATAATTTTTTTGAAATATATGAAACTAAATATTTTTACCTCCATGGTTACCATTACCAGAAAAATTAATGAATGAGTTACATCTCATTATTGTGAGCCCAAGAGTTGGTTAAGTTAGGCATTATTAATCGTGATTTATGAAAACTGAATATATATAATCACAATATTCATCACTCCACCATCATTCAATTTGGTTTTCCATAGTCACAAAAATTTGACATCATATTGAGTCTTAATAGTATTTCTTCTGCCTGCAACCATTATCTAAATCCAAAAAAATATTGTGAGAAATAATAATCACATTAGAAAAATATATAATCATTTAAAATTACTTATACGATGTCCAAATCATAAAAATCCTTTTTAATCCATGACACATTTTCTTTATATTAATATCCATAAAATATTTATATCATTTATGGCTGGTTTTTGAGAGTTTTTTAATTTCCAAAGAATATCCCCTATGAGTGTCAAACCTGGTTTATTAATAGATCTATTTTATTACACCAGTTATCAATCAAATCATTGTCAATACAATGTTTTTGATGAGGTTACCCCAAGGTAAATCTATTGTAGATAAAAATCTAATTATAATATACATACATGGATGAATATCTAGGAATCCACACACTCTATCCATTATAAAAATTCTTGTACATTTTCCTATACATTGAATAATCATTTGAATAATCCTTAGTGGGTCCCCTATACATATATGTAGAAATATCCGTTTATATATAAATTCACTATTGACATCCTAGATTTATAAGTATAACTAAACCTATCATATGGTACCAAATACAATGACAGGGATTTCTATATAGGGATATTAAAATTTTTATATGAATATTAATAAAATATACAATCAAATATATGTCGACCATAATAGTTTAGTTCTATTTTAATCATGGAAACATAATAATTAACTTTGGGAAATATCTCACACAACTCATTTATATATCTACCCCTTTGTTACTATATACAATCATATATTACATAAAGTCATTCTTCATTACCTTAGATAAGGAAACATAATAAAGTGTGAGCTCTGTTGGGGAGTAAGGGTAAACAAGAATTGCATGAAAATATGTATATGGAGATACAATCATAACATTTTAATATCACACCTATTCATATAATAGATCATATCCCAAAAAAATGTCTTACATATTTGTTGGTCAAATGAGAAGAATAATATGTTAATGAAGAAAATGAACAATGAAATCATTAAATTTTCATAAAAATATATTTGTGAAATAGAAAAAAGAATATAGAATAATAATTCATGGTTACCAAACAAGTCCATTAAAAAATGTTCATATTGTGTTAAACAATCATATGCTAGATTTCAGTTAATGAGGACTACCCATGTACCCCCCATTTTGGGCTTGGGTTGACAAAGATGATATGCTTTGATCTTGTCGATAAATTTACCTAAAACCTACAAATTTTAGGGATATATATGTGACAATCATAATATAATGAAAACCATATTTAAGTGTTCCTCATGATCATAAAAATTAATCATATCATAACCCCAAAATGAAATTTGAATTGTAATTATTTAATCATATCATAACATATAAATAATAGATGGATTTAATAATATTTTCATCAAAAAAATAATCCATGAAAATATGTAGGTTTCATAGACATCATTAAATCAATACATAATAAATTCATAGAATTTATATTAATGATATTATATGATCAAATCTGAATTAAAATGTATATGACACTAACAGAAGCCATCTTAGATGGAAAATAATTTTGAAAAATTATTTGAAACATTAATTGTTGAGAATTTATTTACAAATTTTTTTTTAAAATAAAATATTTCTAAACCAATTTCATTAAAATAACATGGAAAAAATTTAAGAAAATATTTATAAATCATTAAAAACAATAATTTATGAATATTTATTATCCATATTATAACATATTTTTATTAAAAGACATTTTCAATGACATTTATTTTAGAAATAATGTATTTAAAATATAAAAATTTAATAAATAATAGTGATAATTATTTTATATGAAATTATAATTAAAATATTTTTATGGAATATTGAATTCATTCAACGGTAAATAATGTATGAAATAATGTTTATTCAATGATTTTTAAAAATATTAATTCTTTTCTCATTTTCGGTTTATGCAAATCGTGATTTTTTTTTGAAAAAAATTTATTTCATTCAATTTATATTAAAATGTCCAAATTGGTAAAAAATAATTTTCTAAATCATTGTAGAATAATAAAACATTTTTCAATAAATTTCTAAAAAACATTGTTTTGGATGAAAAACAATTTGTGATCGAAGAGAGAAATAATGTGAGTTTTTTTTAATTTTTCCCAGAATATATTAATTTAAAAATACTTATAAATTATAATATTTATTAAAAAATAAAATTATTAAATAGATTATATGAAATTTCATGGTTTTCTTGATATGATGTTCTTGTGACATTATTATTAGAAAAAAACCATTAACAGATCCCTTTCAATGATTAGATATTAACATAATATCTTACCACATTGGAAACCTCGATTCCTAAGATCAATTTTGTAAAAAATTAAATTAAATATTCAAATAAGTTAAGGATATGTAATTCAAAATATTACATATCATATGGGTTGTATACACCCATCAAAAAAGAATATTGTTTTATAACACAAGGTACATCTCAAAGAAAAATAAGAAAAAATATCCCTAAATGAATAAATAAATTTTGAGTCATAATATAATTAAAAAATATCATCCATAAAAATAATAATAAAAATTAATATATTAATATTCATTATATAATATGTCATAAGATAATATATATATATAAACAAAATATAAGTGGTGGATATTGGTTATGTCTCTCACAAATAAAATTTAGACTATAGATACAGTTACATTAAGTGTTAAATTCCTATGTACTCAATCAAAAATAATTTATAATGAATATATGTTTATTATAATTATATTAATGAATCATACATATATATAATTATATATTTCTTTTTCATTTGATAATTCTTTACTCATTTACTAAAAATTCCTTATTAATGTAACATTTCACGTAATAACTGCATTATTTTTTATATATTATTTAAGTTGATATTTTTGGTCCTCTTAAATATATCCTTTTTCAATTAACTAATTAATTTAATTTTTGATATAAATATAATATTTATAATTTATAAATGTTTTTAGAGTAATATAAAATTCATTTATTGGAAATAGAATACTCAATTTACTGTGATGGAATGTTGTAAGAATGCTTGAACGTTGATTCCATTTTCTTTTATTACATGACGAAGGAAAATTAAATTTTAAAAATATATTTATTATAAATAGAGCAGAAATATTATTTCATATCTTTAATTTTTTTAAACACATCATGTATACATTCCATATAAAGAAGGAACAAATAACATCGCTTTGAGATGAGGTAGTCCATTATACAAATGAACATCCTTATCATATTCAAAAAATATATAATGCTTTGATGTATGTGTGAAATAATAATTATAGATGAATTATAATTTCATAAATATCATATATAAATATTATTTCAATCATTATATTCCTCCCTGATTTTTTAATCAAAAAATTCATGACATCGATTCCACAGGTGGTAGTCCTTCGTACACATAAATGATGAAGTCCTAACCCATTTAATCGATGTGTGTTAAATTTTTTGTAATAAAATTAACATAAAATCAACTCAATATATTTATTATACTGAGGATATTATATATTCATTGTATAATAATAATTTAATGTGTTTGATAATGAAATAAAATAAATACATTTGTTGAAAATATTACCACTTCAACGGGTATTGGAATTATGTATGCACTTAAACTATCATATACAATATTGATTACAAAAACACGGATTATATAAATATATAATGTATTTTTATAAATTATTTTTGTAGAAGTTTGTTGAGTAAAATGGATTTTTTATGTTGAATAATTAGGGTGAGTGAGTAACCATTTATTGTTGAAGAGGAGTGACGTTCATCAAAATACTCAACAATATTCAATATGGGGAAGCCAATATTACCTAATATGGATATATAACATATATTTAGTAGTGTGGAGGGAATTAATATTATATCATAACATATATAAAACAATGAAAAACTTGTTTTAAAATTTTCATTCATTTACTTATTTGTTTCTTATTTTTTAGCATTATGGGTTTTTAATATGGTAACTATATTTCTAAACATGGTAATTAATCAATGATGTCAAATTTTTTGATACTTTTTATATAATATTGATCCAAAAAATATAAAAAATATGTATAATTTATGAATTATAAAACAAATTTTTTTTGGAAATTAATTTTTACACAGGGGCATGTAAAATGAAAAACCATTGCTTTCACTGTAACCACATAATCCTTGTTTTTACTATTTAATGGTCAATATACACACTATAATATAAATTTTATTCCATTCATTGAACATTGTAGATATTTATTAATATTTATGAATCAATTGGACAATTATAATATCTTTAGTCATTTTAACTCAGTTAATAGAATATATTTTATTATAAAATAACATTAATGTATATTTCCATATTATTCATTTAATTTTATTTTAATAATATCAATAACATTTTGGAATTAGAATATAATATGTTAAAAACTATGTATCATTATATATTTATTTTAAAAAAATATATAATTTATATATTAATTAAATTTATTTAATAGTTATATTATTATTTTATGTTATTTTATTTTTTATTAACTATATAATTATTGAGTTCCTGTCAACTACGAATTTTATATAGTTGTTTAAAATATAAAATATTAAAAAAAATTATGAGAAAAAATTCAATTTATCATTCAAATTAATATATAAAACCCAAATTATGTTGTATTTCTCTATCCCATGGCATTTAAAAAATTAAAAGAGGGAAAGGTTTTTTTGAATTTTTTCATTTCATAAAATATTATACAGGTAAATGTCCTATAAAAGTATCCAAAAAACAAATATAAGTATATTATAAGGTAATAATGGTCGAAATACTTCCATAAAATGGGTTATTGAAAAACAAATTAGGTTATTTATTCCATATCTTCTAAGATTACCTCCACTATAAAACAATTTTTACCTTCATTATATTAATTTATTTTTATTTCATTCACAATTAATTTTGAATATAAATTATATAGTCCATATTAAAAATTATATATTACTCTAATTCTAAATTTGGAATCTACATTTCAATATATGATTCATAATGGTGGAAAATTATAATTTAAAATTAATCTTGAAGACTGGATGAGAAAGAAGCTTTTTAAAGTGAAAATGTTCAAATGGTTGAAATGGTTTTATATAAAAATTTAAAATGAAATTTATTTTTTTCATCTATAAATGTTAATTTATATAAAATTGAAATAAATTTACCATTAAAACAACTCAGAATATAATTTATCATTATAAATAATTTAAACAAAAATGTAGAATTTAATTAAAATTCAATATTTTTCATTATTCTTAAAAAAGAAAACTTTTTAGGAAAATTCAAAAAAAGAATTTTATAATTTTGAAATTATGAATTAAAGAAAATAATCTTTTATAATATTTTTTTTGAATATGTAAAAACATTATTTTAATAATTTCCATTAAAAGAAAAAAATATCTTATTTTTGGGAAAATATTATACTAAAAAAATATAAAGACATTACCAAAAAGTAAATAATTTTTATCAACATGTTTTATTTATGTATAATCATTATACATTATATTTGAAAATAATTTATAACTATTAATACCTCTAGGTTTAAAAACTAGTTTCCGAGAGTTTCCATTAAATATCTATATTAATAATATAATGTGGTTTTGTAAAATATCAATATCATTTGTATCAAAAGATACCATAATGTTGATTGTATCGAAAAACTAAATTGGTGTTCTTTTGAAATTTATGCTAAAACCAATATAAATTTTAAATAACAAAATATATAAATTGTAAAATTTAATAGAAATTTTTTCATAAAATCATGTAGTGTTACAATTAGACAAACCATGTGAAAACCATTTGAGTTACATCTATAGTTTTCTAAAGGTTTCACATGGATTTGAGTATCTCCTTTAATTATTAATATAACTATGTCTAATAAATAATGATTTATAGGTTTGAGGTTCATATATATCATTATAAATTTTAAAATCTTGTTTCAATAAAAACAAAAGATTTGAGATTTGAACAAACATTTAATTTTCTTGATACCTCCATGACATCTTTATGAAAATTAATTTATATATAACATAATGTTTAGACTAAAATTAATAATATTTATACCTCATGAATACAAATGGTTTCTTACAATACCCACTAGTATAGAACAACCCATCCCCATGCTACCCTTCTAATGGTGGTTGAGAATCATCTCAGAGTTATCATGAACACTAAGATTTTATATCAACATCTCTCACTAATGTATCATCAAATACATGGTCATGATTCTATATCAATAAAAGTAGGAAAACTAATATCCCTAAAATAGCCTTCATGTGATGATAAATATGAAAAATTCGACACTCCTTAAAATAAATATAATTCTCTACACTAACATCCCTGAGATCAAAACCATGAGACAATTGGGTATAAAAGATTCGAAGCTCAGAAACACAGAAGAAATTTTGACAAAAAATGTACCAAATTTGGTAGAAGTATCTAATGATTTAATGTCCCAAATCGCTCTAATTTCTAAAATTTCTAATCTAAAAAATGTTCTGGTTTTACTTATCTCTATATACCTTGATTATTTTATCTAGTAATCACACATATAAAACATTGTCTCCCACTAAAAACTGTAGAGGATAAACATGAAGACTAACACAATACATCTATATATGTTGAGTTGAATGTATATATTTTGGAATCAAATGTACATGTACTGATGCCTCTTGAATGAGATTTAGTCCAAGGATATCTTCCTTCCCAACCACAAAAAAAAACAAAAAAGTGAATGGAACAATCATCCATATATGGCCACATAATGATCTATCTCTATTGTCACGTAGAATCTATTTCTATAAGTTATCTCAAATGATAAAAATTATTCTCTCATGAATCACTAAAATCAAAGACACATTATCAGATAATGTCCTTCAAAGAATATTTTGGAGAATTAAATAGACTTCCATGTAACGACCCAGAACCGACCAGTAACCCGAACAGTGCCGAACGGGTCAGGTGTTACTACCTTAGGAGCACCTCCCCTGAATGCCAAAGGCTGCTGACTAGCAGTGAGGGTCTGAATAGGTATAGTGGGGAGGCTATACCCTCTTGGAGGAATTAAAGGTGCTGGTCCATGTAATAAACTAAAATATGCAGCGGAAATAGATGTCTCAGCAGACTCGAACCAGACCCACAGAGCGGAAGCACATTCAATAACAATAAACAATGGAAGCAATATAGAAACAACATCAGCGGAGAGTAAACAAAAATCATGCCAGGAATCAACTGCAATAACTTCCAAAACAACCAAGCATGCATCCAAGAAAGTCATACAAATAAATACATATATAATGGAACCAATGGCTAACCAGTAGTAGCTACAATATAAAGTAAACATATTGATGCGAGAAAAAGAATACTGAACAAGTAATTCCAGTACGACATGACCTCAAGGTCCATGCCAGTCTCCACGTCAACAGCACTAAAGTCCAGCTTCTGGGGCTGACCCTCTACCTGCATGCAATTTCATAATGTCTACACTCCTCCCTAAGGGCCCATGTTGGGTCTGAGACAAGTCTCAGTAGGATACCTCCCAAAGGTGCGTACCTAATAAAAGTGTTTTAGGTTGGCATTCTTATAAAAGAAAACAGTAACAGTGTAATGCCCAAAAGTAAACAAAGACTTCAGTAGTGCTCAGCAGCCACCAGGAAGTGTCACCTTCTTCAACCAATGCCAGAAAGTCTGATCTGCAGCCCAAAACCTCGTGCCACCTGACACCATGTGTCTCAAGTACCGACATCCCGAAGGCACGCCCAACCGTCGTAACCCAACTCGAGAGCTCAACCTACCCATAGAACAACATCCAGAGGAACAGTGATACCTGTCCTCAAAAGATAATCGGAGGGACAACGATGTCTACCCTCCACTCACGGCAAGCCTCTGCCCCCAACCTGACCACCTCAAAGTTGTCTCCCGAAGGCTCCTCACCTTCCACGTGTCTTCCTATGGCAAGAACCCCCATACCAAAAACACCTAACCGCATCTACCGGGGGTCTCTACCCAGCGAGTGGCCGTACCACCTCATCTTTGAGTCTATCTGTGTGAACACTACTCAAAAGTACCTGATGAGCGGTAATCACCTCAGTATGTCCCAAGACACAACACCTCTGACACCTCATGTCCTTGCGAACTTGTCGCTCAAGTCTGATGGTCTTGCCATCCAAGTAACCCGGGCCCAAGCCCAACATGACAGTCCAACTGCCTCAACCGACGTCCATGATGCCCAATCCCATGGTAGCGACCACCCAAAGCATCCCGAGCCAAAGCCCCAACATGTGAACCTCATCACTCAACAACGTATCCAGGCCACGCCCAACACATCAAGCAGTTCAACATAGGCAATATCACACATTGCATATTCATACTTGGAAGCATCCCTTTAAACAGGAAATTACTAAACAGTCAAATTGCACTAACCTGTGCTATCCCATACCAGCACCTAACTCATTCACGATTTAACAATTAAACTAAACAGTTTAACTCGAGACATTCAATAAGCAGTATAAACACAACAATTTAAACAATGGTCCAATTCACACGCATTTCGGCACCCCTGGCCAAATTGCCCCAAACGAGCAACGAACAATAACCCGGTATCGCTCAATCCCAACAGGGTTAGGGAATACCCATTGGAATTCTACAATGCATATAATTAAATAAAAACAAAGAAATAGGGTCTTTCTCAACACCTGACGTCACGCCCAAAGGTCGCATCGCCAAATTGTCTACGAAATCATGAAAGAAGGTATGCACCACCTACCTCGTACTCGTACGATGACACTCCTTTGATTTTAGCCTCTGAATCGGACTGAATCACGGTAGATCTGCATTTCCGTCAAATTTGAAAATTCCATTCAGATGAAATCTGCGGAGAAACAGGTGAGGAATCAAGGACGAAGAAGGGTGCATGGGGTTAGCCTTTCCGATGCGGTCCCGCTGCCACTGACGAATCGAAGAACGGAGGTTGTACGAAGATTCTTGACGGGTTTGAGTTTTTCAGGAGTTCTCAGACGAACTGTTCATCCAAAGGAAAAGAATGGAAATATGGAAATGAGGCGCGACGATGCCTCGATCGGTCAAATAAAAAAAAGTACACAACATGTATTTATGAAGTACACGCCGTGTATATGTATTTTCATACTCTGACTTATGCAGAGTCCGACACATGGCCTAGACCATGTACACGGTCAACACACAGCCAGGGTCTCGACCGCTACATGTGGAAAGGGTACACATCGTGTCAAGGAAGGCTACACGCCATGTAGATAGAAATTTACACATGACACCACATGACACGTACCTGGCCTCACATGGATAAGGGATACACAACGTGTCTATAAATACACGCTATGTAGTAGGAAAGTTTTACACGGTCTTCACACGACATGTACTCGGCGAACACATGGCAGGCCACTCGGGTAACGCATACACGGCGTGTACTTAATGTACACGGCGTGTAGTCTGGAAATTTCCAGAGACGGCCCAGATTTTCCAGACATCTCAAAAACAAGTCAAAAGATTAAATAGGGCCGGGTTTTGACCAGTTTCTAAAATATCGGGTTCTTACAAACTCCCTACCTTAACGTAGCTCGTCCCCGAGCTACCAAACGAAACCAGGGGATGACACCGAACATGCCCATCCCGGTTAAACAACCTAGACTACCCCGGTCTCAAGGTTATGGAAAAATTTCTAAAAAGGGCTCCCCACATTAGGAATCTCCTACTCGGTCTCAACCCGAACAAATATCAATGAAAAAGAATAAACAAACAAGGCCCAACGACCTATTTCCCAGACCCATGGTACTCCCGTGACGCATCGTCACCCCTGCACTTCCTCGGTGCTCACATGTCGCTTATCACACCCAACGCAACTCTCACGACATCGGTGTCTGCCTCCCTGAGGTCCTGCATCTAATAGATGCTCAATTCAAACCTGGTTCCATGCACCTCAAGTAACCCGCATCCACGATGCCCCGATGCCCACGGAACCTCAAGTAACTTGTATCCTTGATTCTCCTGATGCCACACATCTCAAATATATAAATTAAACATAAAACTCATCTGATATGATGCCAATCCCACTAACTAGCATCTAGTCAGTCCACAAGTATCCTGTGCAGCCTGTGCAATCAACCAGAAATGCCTCAAGAGACCATTCCAAAAGAATTTAAAGAAAATCATGTCCACACCCGCGGTGTACCTACCACCATCGTCGGCTCTCCAGCCTGCTCAATCCCAGGCAGATCCACAGCGTGCACCTGGCCTGAAGCCCGACTGTCTGATGCCTGACCTCCTTGCAGTGCTGCTCCGGTCACCAGCCACTGGCCCCTTAGCTAAATCCCGCTATCCTAGTCAAGTCCTCCACGTGCAACTGAACCTAGACTACCCTCTCCTTGTACTGAAACTAAACCAGCTCCTGAGGCCACAGTCTGTCCTGGTCCCTGCCTGCCGACTGTCTGAGAAGGCTGTGTGAAAAACCTCTCCAGATGCCCGACCTGTCCACTGGCCCAACACTCCTTTGGGGGCCTATCGCACTGAGCCTGAACATGTCCCATCTGTCCGCACTGAAATCAAACCACCGCTGAACAACCACGAGGTAGTCTACCTGAGTCCTTGGCCTGCCCTCCCCGCTATAACTCATCTCTTCCTCGCTTCCTGATGTCCGTACCGTCACATGGGGTTGTCACCGTGCCAAAACGGGATTTCTCTCCCTCGTTACCCTCGGCTATGAGCGCATGATTCACCTCCTCGGAGAAAGAACCTAGCCTGAATATGTTCACGTGGACCCAAATGGCGTGTCGTAAGACATCCTCGAAACGCCTCACCCTAGCTGCATCATCGCTCACCATACCTGGTGAAATGAGAGACAACTCTGTGAAATTAGCTGTGTAGTCCATGCCGGACATATCTCCCTGCTGATGATCCAAGAACTCCCGAGCTCTCTCTTCCCTCAACGTCTCCAGATAGAAGTGCTCGAAGAACCTATCCTCGAAGTCCTTCCACACCAATCCCTCGTGCCTACGAGCCTGTACCTGCACATCCGACCAATGTTTCGCCAGTCCTCTCAGCATGTACGTCGCCAGTTTGACCCTCCGCCCTGGAGGCGTCTCGATCTGCTCAAAGATCATGTGCATACTCTCTATCCAGTTCTTTGCTTCCTGTGGACAACCCTCACCCTGAAAAAGCGGCGGGTGCTGCGAATGGAACCCCTGTGTCAGATACGCCATAGAAGGCTCTGTACGCTGCGCACCTCTGTCAATCCCCTGCAAGACGCATACTAGGGTAGCTCGAATCTACTTGTCAACCCACGGTCCGAACAATGCCAAACCCGGCTGCTGCCCTGCCAGCACTGGATCCTGAACTTGATCCTATCCCTGAGCCTATACCTGCAGCTCATCCTCTGCCTGCACCGGATTCTGAACCTGATCCTGAAGTACCATATCCTCTCCTACCTGTCGCACTATCGTGTCATGAAGATGTAACCCTCTTAATACCATAAATGGTTAGACATCCCACATAAATCTATATAACAATATATTCTACACAGATAAGGAAAGCAGTAAAAGGTAGGGCATAACAACTACCCTTACTCCCCCTCACCGCAACCCATGCCCCACGGAATCCCGACCTCATGGCCTCCTTACCTGCCCTCAACAGAGCCAAGTATCATTTGTACCTTGGGCCATTCCCATCCTGACAGCCAATGTTGCCTCAATCCCAACGACCGAGTCGCCCAATCCTGACAGTTACACTGCCTCAACCATAGTACATGTCTGATCTCATATGAGCCAGACCCAAATATCCCGCAACATGCAATTATACAAAAATAAAAATCATGGAATATACATTTCAATAAACAAGAAATTCTATCAGGAGTTTTACCTATCCACATTTCAGAGCATACATAGCCTGGCAATTGATTTTATTCACATGGTATTCTCACTTCACAAAGCATACGTGCAGTAATGAAATTGAAATACCCTAAAATGTGCCTATCAAAATCCAAGAAAGAAACCCTTTCCATACTGGACAAGGTTTACATATCATAATCAATAATATCGCACAAAAAGTGAGCCACCGAGGTGGAAATCATATCAACTGTAATCTGAGAAAAAAGCAAACAGAAATTCCCACCCCCGACAACTCAATCCATCCCTCGTACATGGGGCTGCAGGCACCCAAGCACATGGTTAAAAATCCAGTTCCATCAACAACCTACCTCCAGACTACCATATCCCAAATAGTAAAACAAGAAGAAAAAGAAAATATAAGTCTCAAACTCATTAGTAGCCACCAAGACAATGATGCTAAATCCTTGTTATGAAACCTCCTTTGATACCACTTTGTAACGACCCGTTCCCTGCCACCCACCCAAACAGTGCCGAACGGGTCGGGTGTTACTACCTTAGGAGCACCTCCCCTGAACGCCAAAGGCTTCCGACTAGCAGCGAGGGTCTGAATATCTATAGTGGGGAGGCTATACCCTCTCTGAGTAATTAAAGGTGCTGGTCCAAGTAATAAACTAAAATATACACCAGAAATAGATGACTCAGCAGACTCGAACTAGACCCGCAGAGCGGAAGCACATTCAACAACAATAAACAGTGGAAGCAATATAGAAACAATAACAGCGGAGCGTAACCAAAACATCATGCCTGGAATCAACTACAATAACTACCAAAACAACCAAGCATGTATCCAAGAAAGTCATACAAATCAATACATATATAATGGCACCAATGGCTAACCAGTATTAGCTACAATATAAAGTAAACATGCTAATGCAAGAAAAAGAACACTGAACAAGTAACTATAGTACGGAACGACCTCAAGGTCCATGCCAGTCTCCACATCAACAACACTAATGTCCAGCTCCTGGGGCCGGCCCTCTACCTGAACGCAATTTCATAAAGTCTACACGCGTCTCGAAGGGCCCGTGAAGGGTGTGAGACAAGTCTTAGTAGGATACCACCCAGAGGTGCGTACCTAATATAAGTGTTTTAGGCAGACATGCTTATACAAGAAAACAGTAACAGCGCAATTCCCAAAAGTAAAAAAAGACGTCACTGGTGCTCATCAGCCACCAGGAAGTGTCACCTGCTTCGGCTAACGCCGGAAAGTCTGATCTGCAGCCCGTCACCTCGTGCCACCTAACACCATGTGTCTCAAGTACCAACGCCCTGAAGGCATTCCCAACCATCGTAACCCTGCTCAAAAGATCATCCTTCCCATAGCACAACATCCGGAGGAACAACGATACCTGTCCTCAAAAGATAACCGGAGGGACAACGATGTCTGCCCTCAACTCACGACGAGCCTCTACCCCCAACCTGACCGCCTCAAAGTTGTCTCCTGAAGGCTCCTCACCTTCCACGTGGCTTCCTATGGCAAGAAACCCTAAACCAAAATACCTAACTGCATCTACCGGGGGTCTCTACCCAGTGAGTGGCCATAGAACCACATCTTAGAATCTATCTGTGTGCACACTACTCAAAAGTACCCAGTGAGTGGTAATCACTTCAGTATGTCCCAAGCCACAACACCTCTGACACCTCATGTCCCTGCAAACCTGTCGCTCAAGTATGATGGTCTCTCCATCCAAGTAACTCGGGCCAAAGCCCAAACTGACAGTCCAACTGCCTCAACCGACATCCATGACGCCCAATCCCATGGTAGCAACCACCCAAATTATCCCAAGCCAAAGCCCCAACCTGTGAACCTCATCACTCAACAACATATCCAGGCCACACCCAACACATCAAGCAGTTCAACACAGGCAATATCACACATTGCATATTCATACTTGGAAGCATCACTTTAAACAGGCAATTACTAAATAGTCAAATTGCACTAACCTATGCTATCTCATACCAGCACCTAACTCATTCACAATTTAACAATTAAACTAAACAGTTTAACTCGAGACATTTAATAAGCATAATAAACACAATAGTTTAAGCAATGGTCAAATTCACATGCATTTCGGCACCCCCGTCCGAATTGCCCCAAACGTGCAACGACCTCTAACCTGGTCTCGCTCAATCGCAACAGGGTTAGGGAATACCCAGAGGCATTCCACAATGCATATAATTAAATAAAAACAAATAAATAGTGTCTCTCTCAACACCCTATGTCACACCCGAAGGTCACAACCCCAAATTTTCTACGAAAACACGAAAGAAGGTATGCACCACGTACCTCGTACTCATACAATGACACTCTTTTGATTTCAGCCTCTGAATCGGACCGAATCGCGGTAGATCTGCGTTTTCGTCAAATCTGGCAATACCGTTCGGATGGAATCTTCAGAGAAATAGGTGATGAATCAAGGAAGAAGAAGGGTGAGCGGGGTTAACATTTCCGATGCGGTCCTTCTGCCACAGATAGATTGAATAACGGAGGTCGTACGAAGATTTGGGAAGGGATTGAGTTTTTTGGGAGTTCTCGGACGAACTGTTCGTCCAAAGGAAAAGAAGAAGGGAAATCTGGGAATGAGGCGTGACGACGCCTCGATCGGTAAAATTAAAAAAAGTACACAGCGTGTATTTACAAAGTACATTCCGTGTATATGTGTTTCCGTACTCCGACATAAGCGGAGTCTGGAACACGGCCTGGACCGTGTACACGGTCAACACACGGCCAGGGTCTCAGCCGCTACACGGGGCAGGGGTACACGGCATGTCATGGAAGGCTACACGCCGTGTAGATGGAAATTTACACCTAGCACCACACGACATGTACCTAGCCTCGCACGGATAAGGGATACACGGTGTGTCTATAAATACACGCCGTGTAGTAGGAATGTTCTACACGGTCATCACACGACATGTACACGACGAGCACATGGCCGGTCACTCGGGTAACTCATACACAGGGTTTACTTAAAGAACACAACATGTAGTCTGGAAATTTTCAGAGACTATCCAGATTTTCTAGACTTCTCAAAAACTAGTCATAAGTATAAACAAAGCCAGGGTTTTACCAGTTTAAAAAAACATGGGTTCTTACAAACTCCCCACCTCAACGTTGCTCATCCCCGAGCTACCAAACGAAACCAGGAGATGGAACCAAACATGCCCATCTCGATAAAACAACCTAGACTACCCCGGTCTCAAGGTTCTGTATAAATTCCTAAAAAGGGGTCCCCACCTTAGGAATCTCCTACTCGTTCTCAACCCGAACAAAGCTCAAAGAAAACAAATAAACAAACAAGGCCCAATGACCTATTTCTCGGACCCATGGTCCTCCCTTGACGCATCGTCACCCCTGCACCTCCTCGGTGCTCCCGTGTCGCTTCCGACACCCAAAGTAACTCTCACCGCATCGGCCTCCACCTCCCTGAGGTCCAACATCTAATAGATGCTCAATTCAAACCTGGTGCCATGCATCTCAAGTAACCCGCATCCACAATGCCCTGATGCCCATGACACCTCAAGTAACCTGAATCCTTGATGCTGCTGATGCCACACATCTCAAATATATAAATAAAACATAAAACGCATCTGATATGATGCCAATACCACTAACTAGCATCTAGTAAGTCCACAGGTATCCTGTGCAGTCTGTGTACTCAACCAGACATGCCTTAAGAGACCATGCCAAAAAAAGGTAAAGAAACTCATGGCCACACCCGCGGTGTACCTGCCATCGTCGTTAGATGTCTAGCCTGCTCAATCCCTGGTAGCTCCACAGCGTGCACCTGGCTTGAAGCCCGACTACCTGATGCCTGAACTCCCTGCGGTGCTGCTCTAGTCACTGGCCACTGGCCCCTTAGTTGAATCCCGCTATCCCGGTCACGTCCTCCGCGTGCATCTGAACCTCAATTACTCTCTCCTTGTACCGAACCTGAACCAGCTCCTGACGCCATAGTCTATCTTGGTCCCTACCTACCGACTGTCTGAGAAGGCTTCCTGCAAAGCCTCTCCAGATACCCGACCTGTCCACAGGCCCGAAACTCCTTCGGGGGCCTATCACACTGAGCCCGAACATGTCTTGGCTGTCCGCACGGAAAGAAAACCACCGCTGAACTGCCACAAGGTGGTATATCTGAGTCCCAACACTCCTTCCTGCTGTCCGTACCATCACCTAGGGTTGTCACACTGCCAAAACGAGATTTATATCTCTCGTTGCCCCCAGCAATGAGCACCTGATTCACCACCTCAAAGAAAAAACCCAGCCTGAAGATGTTCACCTGGACCCGAATGGCATGTCATAAGCCATCCTCAAAATGCCTCACCCTAGCTGCATCATCGCTCACCATACCAGGTGAAAAACAAGACTGATCTGTGAAAGTAGCTATGTAGTCCATGACAGACATATCTCCCTGCTGAAGACCCAAGAACTCATGAGCTCTCTCTGCCCTCAGCATCTCCAGATAGAAGTGGTCGAAGAAACTGTCCTCGAAGTCCTTCCATGCCAGTCCCTCGTGCCTACGAGCCTGTACCTGCACATCCCACTAAGGTTTCTCCGGTCCTCTCGGCATGTACATCTCCAGTTTGACCCTCCGCCCTGGAGGCATCTTGAGCTTCTCGAAGATCATGTGCATACTCTCTATCCAGTTCTCTGCCGCCTGTAGACCACTGTCACCCTGAAAAAGAAGTTGGTGCTGGGACTAGAATGCCCGTGTCAGATACGCCATAGAAGGATCTGTACCCTGCGTGCCTCTGTCAATCCTCTGTAAGACACGAACTAGGCTAGCTCAGAGCTTCTCGTCAAGCCACGGTCTGAACGCTGCCAAACCCGGCTACTGCCCTGCCTGCACTGGATCCTGAACCTGATCCTGTCCCTGAGCCTGTACCTGTGGCTCATGCTCTGCCTACACCGGATTCTAAACCTAATCCTGTGGTACCATATCCTCTTCTTCCTGTCGCTCCATCGTGTCGTGATGAAGTAACACGCTGAATACCATAAACGATCAGACAGTCCACATAAATCTATATAACAATATATTCTACACAGATAAGGAAAGCACTAAAAGGCAGTGCATAACAACTACCCTTACTCCCCTCACCGCAACCCATGCCCCACGACATCCCGACCTCATGGCCTCCTTACCTGCCCTCAACAGAGCCAAGTGTCATTAGTACCTCAGGCCATGCCCGTCCTGACAACCATAGTTGCCTCAATCCCGACGACCGAGTTTCCCAATCCTGACAGTTACACTGCTTCAACCATAGTACCTGTCTGCCCTCATATGAGCCAGACCCAAATATCCTGCAACATGCAATTCTACAAAACTACAAAGCATGGCACATAAATTACCATAAACAAGAAATTCTATCATGAGTTTTACCTATCCACATTTCAGAGCATACATAGCATAGAAAATGATTGTATTCACATGGTATTATCACTTCCCAAAGCATACGTGCAGTTATGAAATTGAAATACCCTAAAATGTGCCTATCAAAAGACAAGCAAGAAAACCTTGCCATACCGGCCAAGGTTTACATATCATAATCAATAACATCACATAACAAGTGAGCCACCGAGGTGGAAATCATATCAACTGTAATCTGAGAAAATAACAGACAAAAATTCCCACCCCGACAACTCAATCCATCCCTCGTACATGGGGCTGCATGCACCCAAGCACAAGTTCAAAAATCCAGTTCCATCAACAACCTGCCTCCAGTATTCCTTATCCCAAATAGTAAAACTAGAAGAAAAAGAAAATAGAAGTCTCAAACTCATTAGTAGCTAGCAAAGCAATGCTACTAAATCCTTGTCATGAAACCTCCTTTGATACCACTTTGTAACAACCCGGACCCAGCCAGCCACCCGAACAGTGCCAAACGAGTCAGGTGCTACTACCTTTGGCGCACCTCCCCTGAACACCAAAGGCTTCCAACTAGCAGTGAGGGTCTGAATATGTATAGTGGGGAGGATATACCCTCTCGGAGGAATTAAAGGTGCTAGTCCAAGTAATAAACTAAAATATGAAGTGGAAATAGATGACTCAGTAGACTCGAACCAGACCCGCAAAGCGGAAGCACATTCAATAACAATAAACAATGGAAGAAATATAGAAATAACAGTAGCAGAGAGTAAACAAAACATCATGCCAGGAATCAACTGCAATAACTGCCAAAACAACCAAGCATGCATCCAAGCAAGTTATACAAATCAATACATATATAATGGAACCAATGGCTAACCAGTAGTAGCTACAATATAAAGTAAACATGCTAATGCAAGAAAAATAATACTGAACAAGTAACTCCAGTACGGCACGACCTCAAGGTCCATGCCACTCTCCACGTCAACAACACTAAATTCCAGATCCTAGGGCTGACCCTCTACCTGCACACAATTTCATAAAGTCTACACGCATCCTGAAGTGCCCATGTAGGGTGTGAGACATGTCTCAGTAGGATACCACCTAGAGGTGTGTACCAAATATATGTATTTTACGCAGACATGCTTATACAAGAAAACAGTAACTGTGCAATACCCAAAAGTAAACAAAGACTTCACTGGTGCTCCGCAGCCACCAGGAAGTGTCACCTGCTTCGGCCAACACCAGAAAGTCTGATCTGCAGCCCGACACCTCATGCCACCTGACACCATGTGTCTCAAGTACTGACATCCCAATGTCATGCCCAACCATCGTAACCCAGCTCGAAACCTCATCCTTCCCATAACACAACATCCAGAGGAACAATGATACCTATCCTCAAAAGATAACCGGAGGGACAACGATGTCTGCCCTCAACTCACGACGAGCCTCTTCCCCCATCCTGACAGCCTCAAAGCTGTCTCCCTAAGGATCCTCACCTTCCACGTGGCTTCCTATGGCAAGCACCCCCAAACCAAAAATACCTAACCACATCTACCGGGGGTCTCTACCCAGCGAGTGGCCATACCACCTCATCTCGGATTCTATCTGTGTGCACACTACTCAAAAGTAACTGGTGAGCGATAATCACCTCAGTATGTTCCAAGCCACAACACCTATGACACCTCATGTCCCTGTGAACCTGTTTCTCAAGTATGATGGTCTCGCAATCCACATAACCCAGGCCAAAACCCAACCTGACAGTCCAAATGCCTCAACCGATGACCATGACGCCCAATCCCGTTGTAGCAACCACCTAAAGTATCCTGAGCCAAAGCCCCAACCTGTGAGCCTCATCACTCAAAAACATATCCGGGCCACTCCCAACACATCAAGCAGTTCAACACAGGAAATATCACACATTGCATATTCATACATTGAAGCATCACTTCAAACAAGAAATTACTAAACAGAAAAATTACACTAACCTGTGCTATCCCATACCAGCACCTAAATCATTCATGATTTAACAATTAAACTAAACAGTTTAACACAGGACATTCAATAAGAAGTATAAACACAACAGTTTAAACAATGGTCCAATTCAAACGCACTTCGGCACCCCCGGCCGAATTTCCCCAAACGGGCAACGACCTCTAACCCGTTCTCGCTCAATTACAATAGGGTTAGGGAATACCCAGTGGTATTCCACAATTCATATAATTAAAAAAAAATAAACAGGATCTCACTCCACACCCGACGTCGCGCCCGAAGGTCACAACCCCAAATTGTCCACGAAAACACGAAAGAAGGTATGAACCACCTACCTCGTACTTGTACAATGACACTCCTTTGATTTCAGCCTCTGAATCAGACGGAATCGCGGTAGATCTATGTTTCCGTTAAATCTGGAAATTCCGTTCGGATGGAATCTGCAGAGAAATAGGTGAGGAATCAAGGACGAAGAAGGGTGTGTGGGGATAGCCTTTCTAATGCAGTCCCGCTGCCACTGACGGATTGAAGAATGGATATTGTACAGAGATTCTGAAAGGGTTTTATTTTTTTTGGGAGTTCTCGGATGAATAGTTCGTCCAAAGGAAAAGAAGAAGGGATATCTGGGAATGAGGCACGACGACGCCTCAATCGTTAAAATAAAAAAAAGTACATGACTTGTATTTACAAATTACACGCCGTGTATATGTGTTTCCGTACTCTGACATAAGCGAAGTCCGGCACACAGCCTGGACCGTGTACACTGTCAACACACGACCAGGGTCTCGGCCGTTGCACGAGGAAATGGTACACGACGTGTCAAGGAAGGCTACAAGCCGTGTAGATGGAAATTTACACTTGGAACAACACAAAATGTACCTGGCCTCGCACAAATAAGGGATACACGACGTGTCTTTAAATACACACTGTGTAGTAGGAAAGTTCTACATGGTCTTCACACGACATGTACTCAGCGAGCACACGGCCGGTCACTCGGGTAACTCATACACGGTGTGTTCTTAAAGTACATGGCGTGTATTCTGGAAATTTCCAGAGACTGCCCAGATTTTTCAAATATCTCAAAAACTAGTCAAAAGTTTAAACATGGCCAGGTTTTGACCAGTTTCTAAAAACTTGGGTTCTTACATTCCATCCTATGGGTGGTATGATTCCATCAAATTTTACTTATGTGCCAATATCCCTGTACAAAACATTATTGAACACGGTTGTGAATTTAGAATATATAACTAGTATGATGGTATGTAGAAAACCATGATTTCATCTAATCTTATAAACATAAAACCTCTAATTCCCAATCACTATGATAGTATTACTGATAGATATTATGTTGGAAGCCATTTTCCATATCAACGACCACCCATATAGAATCACTACATATTTTTGAATTTGGTAATCCCATTAAAACCCCATATAAATTTTATCCCATTTATACTAGGTAGTATGTAATAGCTAAAAATGACTAACATGACACATGTTTTACACCAACACAAATTGATGTGAGGAATATCATGTAAGAAAACATGATATATTGTTTTTCATACAAAGACACTAATTCTGGTGCTAAAAGTCATAGTACAACTTACAAAGTCTGAGAATTAATTCCCATTTAAGAGCATGATATTCTTTTAATTCTTCTCGCATGTCTAAAAGATCATAGTGAAACCCATGAAAATTGAAAAAATCAGCCTCATCGACATACCAACATGGAGGGGGACTTCAAATAATACAACTTCAACAAGGTCCAATCCATCATGATAATAATGATGAACCATATTCAGTCAATCCCAATGTAAATATGGGATTTATAGATGTGTAATTATAAGATAACTATATTTATAGAAATTATCTAGATTCAATGGTGAAAATATGAAAACCATGCTTTTTATTTCAAACATAAACGTTATTTATTACATAAAAACATCACTTGATTCAACAAGGAATATCGATAGGTCTATTATCTTTGAGGATTAGGAACATTACATAACAATTTAAAACATTAAATACAACATCTTTTTTGAAAACATCCTTTATATGACCACTATATTCCCTCGTACTTAGCATTGCATGGGGTAACCTGAGGACATGCATAAAAAAGGGTGAGCTATAAAGCTCTGTATGGGAATAATCATGGAATAACATTAAAAATAAAATATATGTTAGAAAATAGGAATATCAATATAGAATAAGAGAATCATAAACCAAAAAGGAAATATAAATCATGACAATCATAACATGGAATTATGGAAACAACACTTAACCTGGAATTAGCACGGGCCAAGGCTCATTGCACTTGGAGCATGAGTAAATCCTCATTGCACATAAATCATGATTAAAAACTTGTTGAACATGAATTTTAATGTTTCAACATGAATTGCACATGAAGTATCATAACAATATACTTTATCCAGTGCATTGGTTCACAATAAGGGTGCACCCTTCTTAAACATTTCATTTCATGCATAAGTGTGCCACATGTATCATATAACATAGATTCATAAAAAATAAAAATTTATTCCTTGATAAAGGAATGTGTAATTTATACATGAATGATTATAGTCATTATGTAAATTTTCATAATTTTGAATACCCTTGATAGTGAAATGGGCATGGTATTCACTACATAATGGCATTGGCTTAGAAAATCGGTGCAATTTCGGCAGCGTAATGGCGTGACGTAAGAATTCATAAAAATGGATGATGAGATAGGGAAAAGGGAGTATCATAAAATTTAAATGACATGTAAAGAAAGGGGACATATAGATACATTTCCCAACAACTGTGATGGAAATTTGATTCAGGATTCAAAATAATTGCATGAATGTGAATTAGGAGAGAGAAATTCCTTTCGAAATTTCAGCACAGTAACAAGTGTACATGGGGGGCTTTTAATGAGATAGAAAGGGGTCTACCATCATTATAAAATAAATAGGGAAGTATGGGGCAGGTTCTAAACCATACCACAAAATTTATAATTGAAATTAAAAGGGCATAACAACATTAACAAAATTGGAAACAAATGAGAAAGGAAGAAAAAACGCTTTCTTGGATGTGTACTTACAATGTCATTAAAGTGGCTTGGGAGAGGCTTCGTTGGAGCTTGGGGAACATTGGGAGGATTCTATATAGAGTAGGTCAGAGTTTGGAAGAACTCAAAAGGGTTTGAGTATGGAGATAGTGGAAGGTTGGGTGGGTTTATATTGGAAAGGTGAGAGAATTTTTATTATTTAGGGTTGGGACACCTCACATTAAATTAATTCAAACCACAAACAAGCCCATGCTTTTTGCCCATGTGTTTTTCCAATGGGGATTGGAAAAAAATATATTACAAGGAGAATGTCATAAATTCTTAAAATAATTGGGTTGCTTATGTTGATGTGAGTCACACTCCCAAGGAAAATAATTTTAATAGACAAGATGTTTAATAGGCCTTGAAGGGTCCATTAATGCTTTTTAAAATAAGTAAAACAAACCCAAAATCACATTATTTAAATTTTAAAACATATATTTCCCTAACATAAGGCTTATAGTATTTTATTAAATCGCTATTGGGTCATTATGATGTCATAAAACACATTATATATTTAAACATTATTTAATTTTTACCCAAAAATTTGACTGTCTCTGAAAATTATGAAAAATTAACCATTGGATAATTTGGACGTCCGGATTCCATAAATAAAATTTATTTGACCTATATAAATTTATAAATGTGTTAATTTTATCTTTTAAAATAAACACCGACATTTATCAAAAATTCACTAGTTTGGACAAAAATGGATTTCGAACCTTAATAAAAATTAAAATTGCATTAAAAAATTATACAATCATTTATATATAATTAAAATTAATTTAATAATAATACTAATATTTTATTAAAATATTATTTAATAAAAAATCCATTAATTTATCAAAATATATTTCTTAGTTGAATATTAACTAAACACACTATTTGAACTTTAAAAAAAATTTACAAGGTAACAATAATAACCTGAAAATATATTCATTATTATATACAAAATTAAAGTACATAACCATAGTGTTATGGTCTTGTTACATAACCCCTTATAACACCCACATAAGACTGAAGGGTAAGGTGTGCGATGGTGACTGACTCTTTGGGTGGCTTGGATAACATTGGCCGGGTGGTAATCTCTATCAACTTCCACTTCTCTCATAGGCGATCTCGCTCGAGCATAAACTGCTAATGATCGGCCTCATATTGGTCAAGAGCAAAGCCCAATGATTCCACCTCTTTTCCAAGCTCTGACAAATGGGCTTCGTATGGGGCACGTCTACTAGACGATACCATCACTTCCTTTGTCTAAGAAAATTGGATTTGATAAATACCTATATTTATATTAATCATGTGATCACTATTCAACGACTATATTAGCAACGATAAAACTTCTTATCATAAAACCAAAGAAGTTTACATAAAAATTTTAAATAAAGAGACATTTAATTAGATGAAGAGGGATTTCCATTAATGAATGTTTGGGTCGTTACAATCTTCCCCCCTTAATAAATTTTTCCCTTGAAATTTCCTTTTCCCACACTAAAACAAATTTGGGTAACTCTGATTCATCACTTCCTCTGATTCCCATGTCACTTCTTCAAACTTGTGGTTTTTCCACAAAACCTTGACAAGGGGCATTGTCTTATTTCATAGAAATTTTTCCCTACGTTCTGAGATCTTCACTGGTTGCTCCTCATAAGATAGAACATACTCTATCTGTACCACCTTTGAAGAGAGTACATGCAAAGGGTCCGGTATGTACATCCCTAAGAGGGATACACGAAGGAAATCATGTACTTTGGCCATTGTAGGTGTAAGTTCTAGTCGATAGGCCACAACCCCATCATGATCAAGAATCTCGAAAAGGTCGATGTACCTTGGACATAACTTCCCTTTCATTCCAAACCTCATGTCCTTAATCCATGGATATATGAGTAGAAAATCCATGTCTCCAACATTAAACTCAAGGACTCATCGATAGTTATCTTCATAACTCTAATGTCGACTCTAGGATTCCTTGATATGCTGCTGAATGGTTTTCACCTTCTCCACCATTTCATCAACTATTTCTTGTCCAAGCAGCTTACGCTCACCGACCACATCCCAACACGTCGGTATTCTACACCTTTTCCCATAAAGGTCTTCATATGGTGACATTTGAATGCTCAAATGGAAACTGTTATTAAAAGAGAACTCAACCAGAGGAATATGTTAATCCCATTCTCCTTTAAATTTCAATGAGCATGCTCTCAACATGTCATCAAGTGTTTGGATAGTCTGCTCGGATTGGCCATCAATTTGAGGTTGATAGGTCATACTGAAGTTCAGTTTAGTAATCAAAGCATGTTGAATACTCTTCCAAAACATAGAGGTGAATCATGTATCTCGATCAGACACAATATATAGTGGTACTACATGTAGTCTTACCACTTCCCTGATATATATCCGTGTCAGTTGATCTAATGAAAAATCCTCCCGAATAGAAATGAAGTGTGTATATTTTTTAAGACGGTCCACAATTAACAAGATTGAATTGTTGCCTTTGGATGTCTTCGTATGTCTAGTGAAAAATTCCATGGTGATGTTCTACCATTTCAATTCTGTAATGGGAAATAGTTGCATTATCCCCTTAGACTTATGCCTCTCTACCTTCGCATGCTGACACACCAGTCACATTGATGTATATTCAGCTATCTCATTCTTCATATTATCCCACCAAAAATGTTCTCGGAGATCTCGATACATCTTTGTGTTTCCTAGGTGAATAAATAAATTTGAACTATGTGCATCATCAGAAAGATCCTTTATCAACTTCAGACTTGATGCAACACATAGTATTTTACCAAATCTCACATTCCTTCTTAATTAACATTAAACTTGAGTATTTCCCTTTTTACGATATCTTCCACTTTATCCTGAATTACCACAACATCCTTTTGAGCATCCTTTAACCTTTCCAAAAGTGACAGTTGAGAAATCATTTGTGAGAGGATTGATGATGTTCCCCTCTTTATGATTCCAATGTCCATCCTCATCAAATCTAACAAGATTGGATCCTTTTCAATTCTCAACAATGATAGAATTGTTGGGTCCTTCCTACGTAGAGCATCAGACACCTTGTTCGCGTTCCCATGGTGGTAATGGATTAAGAAAACATAGTATTTGATCAGCTCTAACCATCTTTGTTGGCACATATTCAACTCTTTATATGTGAATATACATGAGGTTTTTGTGGTCTGTATATATATCACACTTCTCCCCAAAGTGATATTTCCGCCACATTTTCAAAGTGAATATCACTGCAGCCAACTCGAGGTCATGTGTTGGATAGTTACATTCATGAAAATTAAATTTCCTTGAAGAATAGGTAATGAATTTTCCATTTTGCATCAACACACATCCTAGGCCCTTATTCGAAGAAACACAGAATACACGAAAAGTTCTCAACTTTTGGGTAAAGTGAGAATGGGCGCAGTGATAAGCCCCCTTTTCAAATCCTTGAAGCTTTCATCGCATTCATCACTCCAAGACAACTTTACTCCCTTCCTAGTTAGCTTGGTAAGAGGGCTGGAAAATCATAAAAAATTTCTCACCAATCGTCGATAATATCCAGCTAACCCCAAGAAGCTACAGATATATGTTTCTGATGTTGGCCTCAACCATCCCTCAATTGCATCTATTTTGGATGGATCCACATATTTCCTATTTCTTGTGATGATATGGCCCATGAGTGGTACTTCCTTCAACCAGAAATCACACTTGATGTGCTTGGGATAGATCTTCTCCTTCTTTATAGTCTCTAAAAAATTTCTTAGATGATCCTCATGATCCTGCTTGTTTTTGGAGTATATCAAAATATCATCTATAAATACTACCAAATATTTGTCGATGTAATCTTTAAAGACTCAATTCATCAAGTCCATGAATATTTCTGGAGAATTAGTGAGTCTGAAGGGAATTACTATGAATTCATAGTGCCCGTATCTTGTACAAAAAAGTAGTCTTGGGGATATCTTTCTTCTTCACCCTTACTTGATAATATCCTGACCACAAATATAAATTGGAGAACTATTGTTCTCCACAAAACTGATAAAAAAACTCATCAATTCATTGGAGAGGATACTTGTTCTTTATCATGATTTTTAAGCTCACGATAATCGATGAAAAGGAACATTGAACCATCCTTCTTCATATTGAAGAGGATTGGTGCACCCCATGGTGAAGCACATGAGTGTATAAAACTTTTATCGAGATACTCTTGTAGTTCTTTAATCAGCTTTTCAAGCTCTAAAACAGCCATTCTATACAGAGTTTTGGATATTGGCAATGCCCCTGGTATAAGTTCAATTGAGAATTCAACATATCTTCTTGGAGTAAGACCAACCAATTCCTCGGGAAACACTTCTGAAAATTCCCTCACAATGGGAATGTCTTCAAGGATGGTTGCTTCCCTAGACTCAATCATCTGAGCCAGATATGCATGCTCATAGGGTAGTAATATCCATTTTTGAGATGATGGAGCTAAGAAAGATTTATCTTACTCCTTTCCCTTGTAAATAATCGGGGGGGGGGGGGTTGATTCTCCATATATACAGTGATTTCTCTCTCACGACAAATTATGTTGGATCTATATAAGGAAATCCAATCCATGCCATAATTGCATCAAATTATACCAGAGGGAGTATGACAAGGTTTTCTGGGAATTTCAATCCATAGATTATGATAGCGGATGAGTTATATTCTGTGGATGAAATAATCGCCCCATTTGCCTTACTCACCAATATCTTCACTTCCATGATTTGTGGTGATGATGGTATTGATCTACTAAACATTAAAGATATAAAAGAATGCATAGAACCGAAATCAAAAAGTACATTCACTATTTTTGAATGAATAACAAGTGTACCTGTCACCACTTTGTTGTCGGGGTTCAATTTGGTAGTAGTGATGGAAAAATCTCACCCTTGCTATCATGGAGGTTTTTGGTTTCCTCCGAAAACCCTAGGCTTAAGGCATTAATTTGAAATATGACCTAGTTCTTTGCAGTAGTAGGAATGAACCACACATTGAGGTTCAAACAAATCGTTCCTCTCCTCTGTCACAGCTATGGGTCATTTTTGCTGACAGTTTACAGCCAGGTTCCCTTCTCATCCACACCTAATCCATTTTCTTGTACCCTTTATGCAATTTCTGGGGTGATTCTTTCAGCATCTTTTCCAAGTGCGGTGCTGGATCTTCATAACACCATTGGATTTATCCACCAGACCACCGACATTGAAGTCCATCGTTTTCTTCTTATCCACATGATTCCCCTAAGATTCTATGATCTCCATTTTGACCTTGAGGACACATTGGACAATTTCCTCAAAGATGTTGATGTCACAAATTTCCAGTGCTTTCCATAGGCTATGTTTCATCCCACCAAAGAAGTATTCAGACATTCATTCGGGGGTAACGACAAAGCTGGAAGCCTATCGTGCAAGCCTTGTGAAGTTTTCCTCATACGCTCCAACAAATTCGTCATCTTTTTTCTTGAGGTAAAGGAAGTCCCAATCCATATTAAGCCTAAGGGTGCGCAGAAAATATTTGTCAAAAAACATCTTCCAGAAATCCTTCCATTCCAATGCCTCGATCTCCTCCTCAAGCTTCTTATTTTTTATCAACGTCCACTATTGATCATATTCACCCTCTATACGATAAGAATCCAGGAGAACATTTTCTTGTTCATAACATATAAGTATGAAGAAGATATTTTCAATGGACTTGATCCATTGTTCAGTGATTGAGGGATCAAATGATCCATTAAAATAACGAGGCCTTTGTCTCATGAAGATCTCGATAGAGACTTGTTCTTTATTGGGGGGGGGGGGGTTTAATGTTCCTATTGAGCCATGTTTCTATTAAAATATTGAGTTAGCTGAGATAGAAGCCTGATAATTTTTAAGATTCCTGCTCCAATTGGATCAGGCATCTCATTAGTGCAGTCATCACATTGATCTTCACATCGGTTGTTAGCATGAGCCCTCCTATTACTGGACATTGGATAGAATAAAGTTAAATTTAGGGATAACACATAAAGAGTAATAAAAGGACAAAATTGATGACTTATAAATAACTCTTATTTCCTTAACATATTTATCTATTGTCTTCAGCCTATGTTATCCATGATCAACTTTATAATATATATTCTTAGGGAATTTTTTCCATTAATAATGGTTCAAACTTTTCTTGTGAATTTACCAAATCATATCCCTTATGAGTGTCGAAAAAAAAGAGTGCATCAAGGCCTGTTTTCATGCACCAGTTCCCATCCAAGTCTAGCTTAAAGTGGTGTTTTTAGGTTTTACCCCTCGGATACATCGGTGCCAGAGCAACCTCTACCTGCTCGTATCCATACAGGGATGTATTTTCTTTATAAACCACATACTCATTACCCACCAAAACATAGGGATGTTTTTATTATACTTAGTGTTGTCTCTAAGGCTTTACTAGGGTTTTCTCATCCAAATCTCAAAAATAACTAAACCTATCCTCTGATACCAACTATGAAAACCCTGCTTTTTATTTCAATCGTAAATGTGATTTATTACATAAAAACTTCACTTGATACAACATGGATGATTGGGAGGTATATTTTATTTGGGGATTAGGAACATTAAATGACAACTTAAATGATTAAATACAACATCTTTATTGAAAAATTCCCTTACATGACCACCACATTTCCTCGTACTTAGCATTGCATGGGGTAACATGAGGACGTGCATAAGAAAAGGGTGAGATATAAAGCACAGTACGTGAATAATCATAGAATAACATGAGGAATACAGTACTTGGTAGACAATATTAATATCAATAGATAATAAGAGAAGCATAAATATAAAGGCATGATAAATCATGACAATCATAACATTGAATTATTGCAACAACACTTAACATGGAATTAGCATGAGCCAAGGCTCATTGCACATGGAGCATGAGTAAATACATATTGAAAATAAAGCATGAGTAAAACCTCATTGCACTTGAATTAGAATGATTTAACACCCATTTCACATGACATAACAGGATACTATACTTTACCCAATGCATTGGAGCTCTATAAGGGTGCACCCTTCTTAAATATTTCATTTCATGCATATGTGTGCCACATAGATCATATAACATGGATTCATAAAACACCATCATTTATTCCACGATAATGGAATATGGAATTTATACATGAAAAATTATAGTTAATAAGTAAATGTGCATAATGTTGAATACCCTTGATAGAGAAATGGGAAATATATTCACTACACAATGGCATTGGTTTGAAAAATCGGTGCAATTTCGGCAGTGTAATGGCATGACGTAAGAATTCCTAAAAATGGTTGATGAGAGAAAGAAATGGGGGTTTCATCATATTTACATGACATGGATTTTAAGGGGGGTCATATAGATTCATGTCCCAACAAATGTGATGGAAATTAGATTCATGATAAAAAATAATTGCTTGAATGTAAATGAGGACAGAGAAATTCCTTTCGAAATTTCAGCATAGTAAGGGGTGTACATGAGAGGATGTTAATGAGAGATAAAGAGGTATCCCATCATTAAAACATAAATACGGAAGTATGGGGGAGGTGAAGAACCACACACCAACTTTTATCATTGAAATGAAAAGTGGATAAAAACATTAAGAAAATTGGACAGGAATAAGAAGGGAAGAAAAAACCCTTACTAGGAAGTGTGCTTTCAAAGGCTTGAGAGAGGCTCGAAAGAGGATTCTTGGGAGCTTGGGGGAGCTTGGGAGAATTCTAGGGAGAGTTGGTCAGAGTTTGGATGAACTAAACATGCTTTGACTGAATAGAAATTTTTAGCTTGGGTGGGTTTATATTGGAAATTTGAGGGAATTCATTATTATTTAGTGTTGGGACACCACACATTAAATTAATTCAAACCACAAACCAGACCATGGGTTTGCCCATGGTTTCTGAAAAAGGGGAGTGGAAAACAATATTTTACAAGGCCAAAGTCCTAGCTTCTAAAAATAATTTGGTTTCTTATGTGGAGGTGAGTCACACTCCCAAGGAGAACAATTTAAAAAGACAAGATGTTTAATATTCCTTGAAGGGTCCATTAATGCATTGTAAAATAAGTCAAATAAACCCAAAATCACATTATTTAAATGGTAAAAAAATATATTGGCCGAATATAAGGCTTATAGTATTTTATTACATCACTATTGGGTCATTATTATGTCATAAAACACATTATATATTTAAACGGTATTTAATTTTTACCCAAAAATTTGACTCTCATAAAATTATGAAAAATTCACCTTTGGATAATTTAGACATCCTTATTCTGGAAATAATATTTATTTTATCTAAATAATTTTCTAAATATGTTAATTTTAACTTTTAAAATAAAAACTGTCATTTAATGAAAATTCATGGGTTAGGAAAAAAATGGCTTTCAAACCTTAATAATAATTACAATTGCGTTCATAAAATTATACGATAATTTATATCTAATAAAAATTAATTTAATAATAATAATAATATTTAATTTAAATCATATTTAATAAAAAAATCCATTAATTCATCAAAATATATTTCGTAGTTGAATATTAACTAAAATCACTATTTGACCATTAAAAACTATTTACAAGGTAAAAAAAATAACATGAAAATTTATTCATTATTATATAAAAATTAAATGTACATAATTAAAGTGTTAAAGTCTTGTTAAGAAACCCCTTATAACACTCGCTTAAGACTGAAGGGTAAGGTGTGCGATGGTGACTGACTCTTTGGGTGGCTCAGATAACATTGTCTGGGTGGTAATCTCTATCAAATTCCACTTCTCTCGTAGGAAATCCGGCTCAAGCATAACCTGTTGAGGCTCATATTGGGCTTGGTCAAGAGAAAATCCCAATGATTCCACCTCTTTTCCAAGCTCTGTCAAATGGGCTTCATATGGGTCATGTCTATTGGACAAGGCCATCGCTTCGTTTGTCTGAGTAAATTGGATTCGTAATTCCCTATATTTATACTAATCATGTGAAAACTATTCAATGGCTATATTAGCAACGATCACAATTAATAACATAATACCAAATAAGTTGACATAAACATTTTAAGTAAAGAGGCATTTAAATATATCAAGAGGGATTTCCATTAAATAATGTTTGGGTCGTTGAAGAAAATAGATCCATCATCCACCAATTTCTATTAGTATCCTCAAAATCCTATATAAATGTCCTCTAACTCATATCATCAAGTAAGTAATCTACTTTTCCAAAAAAATATGTAAGCTAAAAGAAGTTGTATTGTAGGTATTTGACCCTTATTCATAGATTTATGGTTTAATCACATTGATTGATTTTATATTTGACATTGTTATGGCATTTTTACAAAGTAAAACATTTTACCTGTAAATAATATGTTTATCATTGTAATGAACGATATTTAAATGCTATCTCAAGAATGTGAATTGTGAAATTTCACTTATGAGTCCTAAAATGGTGAACCCAATAAAAAATAACACCTCCCCCATAAATATAAATTGATCACATCCTGATTTCTTATGTATCATAATAAATAGTATTTCTATTTCCAAGATTAATTAAAATGAGGGTCATTATTGAGGTAAGTATTCCTTTCAACTCATGTAAGGATTTTCTCACATGATCCAGACTAAATGAATTTAAAACCAGTCCTCATATATACATTGATAGGTTTTGTATGGTGTGTGAAATTATTAATGAAATAATTATTGTGTAGGGAAAGACCTAAAAAACTCATAATCTCAAAGACATCATTCTGTTTCTTCCTAGGAAACCACAGCTCTCAACTTCTCAAGATTCACACAAATCCCATATTCCTATATTATATTACATTGTAAGTGATCTTTATAAAACTTTAAATAAAAGAATAATTAGAAAAAAATATTTATAATTATCTCCTTGTGTATTCAGTGTGATGACAAGGCATTTATAATGAATATTTAATATTTTATATTACACTATAGTTTCATCCCTTAAAACAACCAAAAATTAATCTAAGTATAGGTAGAAATGCCAATTAATCAATTCCATAAATACTATGGATGAATTTACGTGAAAAATGGAATTTCCTAATACTCATAGGGTCTATATCATCATTTAAAATATTTACATGGAATTTCTGTTGTCATATCTTTCACATTGTGATAACGTGAACTAATTTTTTTTAAGAAGACCCCAAATCCTTAGAGATATTCCAGTAGATCATACATAAATTATATTAAGAATAACTTCATATATGTAATATAATAAAACTATTTTTAATAAATATAATTTATGAGGTTATCATTAACCTTTTTGGGAAAAATAATTGTTAAACCCCAGTGATTTGAAACATGTCATATAAGAAATTTGGCTTCCAAGTACTCTAAATGAATCATTAGTTCTTGAAGCCTAGTAGGTTCCATAATTTATAGAGTAATAGATATAAGTGATAATAATTTAACTATATCTACTGTGAAATCTATCAACCTCTCATGATATACCCTAAAAAATGTATTCATAGATGAAATCTCAAAATATATCCACCGATTGGGGGGATATATTTTTACACACCATGATTATTCAAAAACCGTAGTAATTTGGGCTATTAATTCATCCATCTCACGACACTAAATTTGGTATCAATATACATATAAATCCCATTCCACCCAATGATTATTGTTACACACCTAAATTAGCTATAATAGAAATCCCATGAAATAATAATCGACAAGGGCATGATAAGGATCCATCCAATTTTCCTCAAGAATGTTGTCTCTGTTTGTCTCCCCAATGACATATTGGATCCAAAAGAAATTATAAATACCAATATATAATGGTAAATCATTATATTGGCCTATTTTTTTCAAATTAGGAAAAAATTTCATGATTAATTACACCATAAAAATACTCAATTTTGAGTCCAAGACATTCCTTGATAGTAATTGTTCTGAATAATTGTATTGTAACTATTTTGAAAAAATGAGATACTAACATTGAGGTCATAAATATCATACCTCATAATATAGATGGCCTCACATTTGATTTCTCATAAATAGTATGTTGTGGATGTAAATTTCAATATCATCATTGATTATAAGCGACCGTAGTACCCATAGTATGCCCGTTATTCTTCCATTTAATATTCAAAGTATGGGTTCCTCAAAATTTTCCACATATATTTCTTATACTACTAGTATTAATCTATATCTAGGCCTAATGCAGTCATACTAATCATAATATATAAAGTTATCATGGTGTGGATCCACTCCCATAGAAAAAAAATATGATGGACTAACAAATACAATAATGATAAATAATTTTTCTATATTTTCATCATTGAAATGGGTCTGTGTCTCAATAAGAATTTACATGACCATGCCTTCCACAATGATGGAATATAATGGAACTACCATTAAAGAAACATATGATACCACTAATATGATTTTTACCATTATGGTGATGTTTCCTACTGCTCTATGAAGCACATACATGACTAGAGGCTACCCCAATATGAACAATAAAGTAATCGTATATTATTTTTCAATCAAAAGAAATAGATCTGTTCAAAAAAATTAATTCATATCCAATTTAAATACATCATATAGAGATCAGCTGTAATTCATAATACCATCATCAATTTCTCTTTCTCTCGATTATTTTTCACCAAAAAAAGTTAGAAACAAAATTATGGACCTTATAAAAGAATGATGAATAGTTTATAAGCTAAATATAAACCTACTATAGATTCATAAACACTCTTTATTGGTCATTGGTCAATATATCCAGAAAGATGATGTTATATAATATGTATTGGAAATATATCCAATTTGTACCATAGATTTGGTCTCCCATGTTTGGATGTCCTACATGAACACAGAATAAAAATGAGAATGATTGTGGGTAGGATGAATATCTATATGATTGGAGGCTACTGATGCTCTAAAATGGATAATTTGGACTCTATATGAGACTGACCAGCCCAAGGGCCACAAAACCTTGAGGAAGTATGTGGGTTTTGTTGATGAAAATCATACAGAAACTAAGAAATATTTTTTGTCAGACTTGTAGCTTCTTCCATCATCTAACCTAGATGAAGGAACCCATCTTTGAAATAATCATTAGTCATTAGGCCATATATAAGTTATGTCACAACAAGAGGATACTTTTGGGGCACTATTAGAGAGTTAGTTCACACCACCTTTGGAATATGGTCAACAACACATAGTTGGTGGTTGACCACAGGACTTCATGTTTGGATATATCTAAAATTCCCTGAAAATTCCTTTAAATTATAAAATATAATAAAGGGTTACTAAATTAGAATCGAAACAAACTCAAATTAGATATAGCAAAGGATAAAATCATGATTATATAAGAGGGTATACTACTAAATGCATAATAAGCCTCCAAACCAAAAATTATTAAAGGTACTTGATCATTTTTATGTATTTAATCACAAGTGTTCTATTATATAGACTATTAATTTCATGTCCTATGGATAAAATCACTCTATGATGCAATTGGAATATCCATTTTATAGTTACCAAAATTTTTCACGAGTAATAATTTATCATATTTTATATTTCTACCATGATTTAGTGAGATGAATTATAATTTCAACATTATAGAGACACAATACATATATATTACAATTAAAAAATTCATCTAGCTACTAAAATAAATTTTATATCCATTCTGAGGAAGTTAAAATACATATACAATGATTATATTATATAGGTCAACATTCAAAATAAGTGTTGGAAACAACATTACAAATTAATATCGGCTTACATTTTATCATAACCAAATTATGTGTATTATCACCTTAGACAACACAATAGTTTTTTATTTTGTTAGATAAGGTTCCACCCTTATAATATGTGGTATAATTATCTTATTTTTGATGAATTCACATTTTAGAAATAATTATTTATCTTCCTACCTATAAAAAACATTAGTAAAATTTAAAATACAATAATAATAAAACATGATAGATATAATAGGAAATGCTTATAATGAAATAAACATTTTATGGAATATGAAAGACATTCAAATCATTGTGAACATTTGTTGATTATTTAATAATTATTCATCATTATATCAGGTTAAGGGTAAGAATTTATAATCAATATATCACATTATATACAATGTTTCTCACCCTATAGAGAAATATTTATAACTATAACCTGAATAATATAGAAAAATATATATGATCTTTAGAAACATGCCTATTTCATTGTATATAGGTTACCTAGAGTTAAGAATAGATTCACTACAAAATTGTAAAACATCTTAGTATCCTGTATACTATCCTGATATTTTATCATAATGAAAATAAAACATATCATATAAAATTATGATGTATTGTAAATGGTTCGCTTATAAGGATCCAAACTGAGTTGGCCAAATATCTTCAAGCATGACCCCACCCATTATGATAGAAGCTTCAGATAAAAATCTAGGGTGTATGCTTCTACATTAGGGAGAATATGAAATGATTACCATAGTGGTGCATTGTTCTAGTTAAAAAAATATGAAAAAAATTATATAATGTAATGAAATAGTTGAATTCATACTGATCACGTATAAATTTAGAACAAATTAGTGGTATTACTTTTAAAAAATGATGACTCCATTTATATAAAATGGTAAATTAGAATAATATGGAACTAAGAATATATTATAATACAATTATAAAAAAATAATCAAAAATAAAAGAATGAATCCCATGTGCTCCTCGACCATTGACATGGTCATATTCAACCATGCCCCCACCATAATACATATAAAGCATTAATTGAAAAAAAATATTTTCTTTTCCTACACCAGTATCTATGATGCGTATCTAGGTATTAAAAAATGGCATGAATAGGGTGTGAGAAAAACATAGTATACCACCACTAGGAAAGTCTATAATTAATACAATTTGTGAATATTAAAGGAAACAGTGTGCAATAATATCCATATCTATGTAGTATCATAAATAAAACCCATGTAGGGGTATGACTATTTGTGGGATAAGATTCCATACATTCTTACATCATTCTATGATGGTTTTCTTTTATTGTTTAATAATTTATTTGGCTAGGTTCCATGTAGAAATAATCAATGCGTCCATTTAATAATAATGATGATATAAGATCCATGTAAAAACTAAGGCATCATTGACCTTATAAGGTTGAGTAATCACAAAGTAATAAACAATGTAGTCTTGATATTGGGATGTAAGTATAATCCTTGGGATTCATCCATAGAATTAATCTTGGAAATTATTTAACATATTCTATCTATCATATCCACTATAATCTCATTCTAATAATGACATTAGAGGGAACATATAACCCATGGTGTTTTATTTCCAGGGAAGTAAACATAATTAGGATGAGATAATAAAATTATATATAATTTCATAAAATGAATTAACTACATTTTTTGTAATATGATAATGAATACATTTTAGTATAAGGAAAATACGTCATTATATGGTGGGAATCTCCTTTGGAAATTAACTTAATTAATCAGGGTTTTATCATCTTATTGATTAAGGTATTCCCTCAAGAATATAGAAATGTCTCAAGCATGACCATCCCACTGAATTTAACAAGGTTCACAATAAGATGGATTATTAAATTTAATTATTAATGATTCAAAATATAATTTCATTAAAAATAAAATTAATTATTATTCATCTACAATAGTCCATTCACATAACATTTATAAATAGGTCCCAAGAATGGTATTTTTTATTTTACATTTCATTATTTAAACTTTCAAATTCATTTACTTATTACAAATGTTTTCAAGTGATATTTCAATGTAACAAAAAATTCATTAAATAAATTTAACCATCATATTTTCATTCATCCAATCCAAACACATTCCATTGCTATTGTTTATTGATATTTTTAATAGTCATTGAGTATGTATAACAAGATACACAAAAGGGGTGTTTCATGTTGAGGTACCAACCTCCTATAATGAAAACGAGTTTCATAATGATTCTATTTCTTGGTATAAAAAAATTATTTATGTATTTTCATATTTAAGTATAAAAAAGGCAATGTCCATCATTGGGAAAAAATGAAACAATTTATAAAAAGTTATAGATCTAGGGAATGTTATTGACCACATAACTAATAACTATAATTGATTCTTATTATAAAATCACCCTCTATTTTTGGATGGAATGAGAGAAAATCTAGAAATATGAAATAACCATGGAAATAGGGTAGAAGTTCTCACATAATAATAACATCAAACATTGTGATTTAAGTAAGGAAACGAACAAACCTATATCATCCATTTACTAAGAGAGTCCAATATGACAAATAGTGATAGTATTAGGGAATAAATCAATGATTTATTTTAAATCCTATGTGAGGAGGATATTATTTCTTTAATGGGAGGAGGATACAATGCATTTGATAGAGTGAAATAAGGGTTAATGAGTTAATGAGAATAGGTAAATTGTTGGAATGTCATTATTTTTAAAGGAGTGTTATGTTTGAATGATCGGTTCTCCAAACAATTTTACAGATATATGGAATGCACTTTCTAATGTCAGAAAACATGAATAGTCAAGGCAGATGGTTATAAAACATATCAATATCTCGTGATTTCCATTTTTCTGAAAGTCACCCCAACCTTGGTTTGGGAACACCACTATACTTCCGGGGTTGAATCCATAATGTTAACTCTATAGTTTTCTATATATTTTTCCCATAAATGAAACCCTCCTTATGTAGAAAAACAAATGTTGTGGCGCGTCATATTCTCTACATGGTTTAGGTTCATGGTTGGATGTATCAATGGGATATCCATACATCTCTACATTATATAAAAAAACTAGGGCTACAGGGACAAAACCAATCCCAAACAATCATATAAACAACATTAAATCTTTATAATTACATATTTAGATAAAACAAAATGATAAGACATAATTTAGAAGAATTTTTACCTCCAGAAAAATTAGGTTCTTTCACTTGTTGTGTCTTATTATATGATATTTGCATGATCATTCCATTATCCTTATTTCGAATATATGTTTTAATTAGTATTTTTATGATGTGTGATTACAAATAATCTTTTTCACTATATATTTCTATTTTTCAATTTAGAAATATTTATCGTCTTATCTCCATTTTTTGACAGCTATATTGTTATTTCACAGATCTATTATTGATTCAACTATCCCCGATATATTTTTTTCCAAATATTTAACATTATATTTTATAAAATTTATGTTTCTTTCATGAATTGTTTATTTGTAATTATTTTTTAGAATAATTGATTTTAAAATATTTAACATCATTTTTTGAAAAATATATGTCATTTCATGGATTATTTACAATGATTTATTTACAAATATTTATTCTGAATATTTTTTTATATTTACCGAATGTGGTCATTGAAAATTTAATTTTAAATGTTAGGTCACCTTATTATATTTCATTAGTGGTAACATATTTTTCTAATAAAAACTCTTCTGATTTCTCTATCATTTAAATCTTTATCATATAAAAATCGAAGGACTGTTTACCAAGCTATATAATGTCATATTTTTCTTATAAATCCAGGGTTTCCTTCCCATTACACTATATCCCTTTACCATTCATGGTCACAAAACACGTTGATTAGACTATTGACTGATCAAAACAACTTATTTCAGCCTAATTTTTCCTCCTTCACAAACACCTTGGGAAAGGTCCAATGAGTTCACCTATCACAAAATAGTTTTCAGAAATGCCTCAATTAACATCAATGTTCCAATCAGGTGGGATCTTGAAAACATGGGTGAACATTCTCTATTTGGTAAATAACATTTATAATTTTAATACATTAATACATCATCCCCACATAAATGCAAAACTCTTGAGTTGTGGACCTCAAAGCCTAAAAACTAGTAGTTACACTACACTTCTAGTCATCTATTGTCTCTAATATGATTTTACTTGAAATGAACTCCTCATTACATGATATTATTCATCTGATACTAGGTTTTACTTTTAATACTATGGTTTTTTTCATATACAAAAATATTCAACTACCCATTTGGGTAGCATTTTTAATCAACGAATATCACATAAGCTATAATAGTTTAATTTATGATTCTATTTTCTAACATGTTATTAATGGATCAAGCACATATTTTTATTCACTACGGGAAAAAGGTCTTTTTGCGATGGGTTATTTGCGACGGGAATAAATCCCGTCGCAAATAGTCCTGTTAAAAACTTATTTGCGACGGGACGATTTTCCCGTCACAAATAACTACTTATTTGCGACGGGAAAATCCCACCCGTCGCAAAAAGGTTGGCGCACATTGCGTGCCAAAACGTGGGAAAATTATTTGCGACGGGTGGTTACCACCCGTCGCAAATAACTGGCTGTGGTAAAAAGTATTTGCGACGGGAATATACCCCCGTCGCAAATAACCGGCGGCGGTAGAAACTATTTGCGACAGGGGTATATTCCCGTCGCAAAATAGTATGTCGGCAGGTTATTATTTGCGACGGGTCCCGTCGCAAATAACTATTTAACCGTTGACCGTAATAAATGCGGGCTAAAGTATTTGCGACGGGTCCCGTTGCAAATAGTATTATTTGCGACGGGTTTCCCGTCGCAAATAGTCCCGTCGCAAATAATCTAACTTATAAATACACCCAGCCGTTTTTTTTTCATTCACTCTCAACTACTCTAATTTTAGAGTTCACAGTTTCTTAAGTATAATTTTTTTTGCAGATTTGATATTGAAGTCTTCAACAATTATCGGAGATCAACCTCAGATCAATTTTGAAGGTATTTATGTAATTTTTTATTTAATATTTATTTTTAATTTTTTATTAGTTTTAATTTTTTTTAATTAGTTGTAATTTAATTATGTTTAGATTGTTTTGTTATTTAATAAATTTAAATTATTAGTATTCATTGTTCATAGTTAATGGTAATTAGGAGTAATTAATAATAATTAGAAATAATTAATAATAAATCGGAATAATTAATAATAATTATAGTTATATATATATAGTTATATTTAGCCATATATTAATATAGATTTATATTAATATAAATATATTTTGTTATATGAATGAATAAATAAATATATATATATATATATTTATTCATATATTAATATATATATTTATTCGTATATTAATATATATTTATTTGTATATTAATATATATTTATTCGTATATTAATATATATTTATTCGTATACTAATATATATTTATTCGTATATTAATATATATTTATTCTATTTGTATATATATATACATATATATATATATGGAGTTATAAGTTTTTATTCGTATATTTATTTGTATATTAATTAATATATATTTATAAGCTTAGTTTTAAATAAATTTATAAAATATGTGTTTTTATGTGTATTTATAAATAAATAAATAAATACATATATACAATACACACACACACACACACACACACACACACACACACACACATATATATATATATGTATAGTTATGAATGAATACATAGAAATGAGGGGGTGAAAATCCTCTAAGAATATTAAAATGACGATAACATTAAATCCGTAAGTCCGTTTCAACTCCACAACCAGTCAAATCGAAGAACATGAAACGATCTTCGATATGATATGCGGTATAGGCCAAACGGACATCCGGATTGGAAGTTATAGCCGTTTGAATGTTAAAAGGACCATAACTTCTAATCCAAGAGTCCGTTTTAGCTCCAAAATCAGTCAAATAGAAGAACATTAAAAGATCTTCGACATGATATATGGTAGAGGTTTATCAGACATCGGGATCCGAAGTTAAAGCTGTTTGAACGGTGAAAAACCGGGGTGCCCCGACTAAAAACTCAGTTTTGGAGGCCTTCGGGGCCTTTTTGGGCCTCATAAAAACCTTGGATGGGTTTCACCGGTCCATAGGGATGTAGAGCTCGTCGCAAGCTTCGATTTGATATGCTGTAGAGCTCAAACGGAGTCCCGGATCAAAAGTTATGGCCCTTTGAAGTTTGGGTTTCATTTTCTTCTTATTTTCCATCTTTCATTAATTTTTTTATTTTTTTTATATTCAAAGAGTTATTAAATGACTATTAATTGATAAAAATTATGTAATTATTAATTAAAAATATTTTGTAAAATATTTTATAACCCACATTTACTGAACATCTTATACATTCATATTTGATTTTTATTCATCCTTTCTAAAACATATTTTAAAAATAAATATTATATTTATATCAATATAAATAGGTTTATTGATTTATATATTAATAAATATTTTTTAATTTTTTTTTAATTTTTTTATTATTATTTGCGACGGTCCCGTCGCAAATAGTTGCTTCGAAGGAGTTATTTGCGACGGGAAAAGGCCCGTCGCAAAAACTTATTTGCGACGGGCCCGTCGCAAAAGAGTTTTTTAAAAAAACGAAAAATTTATTTGCGACGGGCCCGTCGCAAAAAAATTTTGTTGCGACGGGCCCGTCGCAAAAAAATTTTGTTGCGACGGCGTTTTCCGCAACGGGTGATTTGCGACGGGATCCCGTCGCAAATGACCCGTCGCAAATGCCTATATTTCCTGTAGTGATTGATCCTCATTATGGGATGTTGATGGTTTCATCATACAAAAATATTTTCAGAGTGTTGCAAAAAATTACCATTAAATATTTTTTTAATGAGTTGTATATGTTTTCTAAATTTTAGATAGTCTTTTTTCTAATGCTTAGTCATCATTATAGGGTGTATAACCAAGGTAATGATATACATAGGTTCCTTACATTGACCCTGATATTGTGAAAGAGATATAGGATGATATTATTTTTTGTTTTATTCTATCCTATAGAGCACTTAAGACATGAAATTGTACTTGGATAGCTAGAGACACATTTTTATAGGATGATGACTGATAAGGAGTTGAAAATAGAATCATATAGAGTATTATTTTATGGATTCTTCTAATCCATTTTTTAGAGGTTGATTGACCTAGAGATGTAATTTTATATTGAAAATACATCATTATATATTACCTTTAAGTCACCAATGAAATGGAACTTATGTGGTATTTTAGTGCAACATCGATGATTTTGTTCATTGGAAAAAAATCCATAAATGAGGACCATAGGTCAGGGTGTAGGAAGGTGTCCTCAATAGTAGAATTATGAACCCCATATATCAATGACTCCTGAGTTCCATTCTATGGGGGAATGAATTATTTTTTAAATGGATTATATTACAACCTCTAGTGTATATGGACCTTTTATAGATAAAGTAATATCATGATTACCTCCATTATATCTACGAATTTATTTGATACCTTATCATGACAATAATTTATATATTCTCAAGTCATTATCATTCAATATTTACCTATTATTTTGTATTCTGAGTCTCTTTAAATTGAAAACCATTGGAAAATAAATTATACAATCTCCATTGATTGCCTACATGTCCTTCGGTTGTTTTACGATATAGAAAATGTTGGGACATAATTATCCGGAAAATGAATAAATTTTATGTGATATTGAGAATGGAATAGTTGAACAATTATCATGATCATATCAACTATTATGGAAGACATATGAATTCAACCTAGTTAAGAGAAGAGTGGTACAGGTTTACTGGTGAGTGGGAATAATGATTATATTATATTGGATTAGAATGGAACAAAATATGAATGATAATATTGAATGTAAGGGAATTGGATCCTTGATTAATTTTGATAGTATTCCCACATCCATATTGTCATTGGTGGACCATTATTTGGTTTTTTTAATGCCGAACAGGTCAATTAGTATGATTAGATATAGTAATTGAGGATCATATAGAGCTTATTAATTTTGTGACAGCTATATTAATTTCACATTATTTTCTAATAGCTATTGATTTGAGATATATGATCGTCTTGTAAGATGATTTTGATGGAATATGTTTTATTATACAATGTATATCACATTATGGATCTCCTATATCATTTTAAAAAATGTCTAGATAATAGTATATGAATTTTTTCTAACTACTAAAAGGCGAATCAAGTAATTTTGAGGAATATGTATCCTTGGACCAGATATAATGATCAGTTAGACCAACTACTACGATGCTCTTGGTTCCCCAAAAGTGATCATTATCAGAATAAAATAAGCTAGATATCATAGATGTTAATATTCCTATGACATTGAATTAGAGTATATATGGTTTATATTGGTATAATGTAATTATTTTTAAGATGATAAATTATCTAGTGGTTTCCATAGATATGATGAATTTTATTTACAATCAAATATCAAGAAACTATCTTCAATGTATTGATGGATGGTATGTTCATATATTTCATGACATCATACATCAATTTTAGGAAAATTGAGATAGTATTATCTTTACTTATATTGAATTAGTTATGATAATTTTTTTGAAGTAGAACATCATGATTCAATCGGTATTGTCCCTTGGAAATGTTATTTTTGAGCAATGTATTTCTATCTACCCACAGAGGGTAGAATTTTTGATTTTTTGGAACATCAAATAAGTTTATCCAATATCAATACATCACAAGGAATTTTAGGGTATATTATATTCTTCATCACTAAAATTTACCACCGAGATTCAAAAATGGCATTATTGAAGAAAAAAGGGATGTTGTTTGAAATGTAGGATTAGTGTGAATTGGTCCTTGATAATCCAGAGAGGAGATTGATGATTGTACTAATTCTACCATTTCTAGAGATTGAGATGGAATATGTTGTTTAATACAACGCCACATGTTCTGAATTAGGATCTACAAAAATTTAAAGAGATCATGTAGTTTATTATTGGTCACACAAAATGTTATATAATTGGGAGATCATCCCAATTCAAGACATGGAATTGGATTCTATTATTTATACCCTAATGTGTTTGTGAAACAATATTTTGAATGGAATAATTATTATATATATAAAAAATTGATATTACAATATATATTACCTTTGTGAGATATTAATATAAGGTAGAGTAATTGGGAAGAGTATCCACATACATTCAACTATGATATGACTTGTGATGTAGGGAAATGTTATGTCATTGGATATTCTCATTATATGAAATCATAGAAGATAAAGGATATTAGAGATAGTCCTTCAATCACAGAATGAAATATGATTAGTTTAATAGTTTAGTGGAATTTGGGTGCATCAATGAACCACTATGTGATTAATTTATATCTTTTAGTGATCAAATCCTATTTTGTATACCATGAAAATGAAACAAGAGAGTTATATCGATGATATGTATTTATTCAGAAGTACATAATGGGGGTGATAAAATCCCAAAATGGAAAGTATAAGATGGTTTCATCAACTAAATTCTTGTGATATTAGAAGTGACCAATTATTTTTTGGGGGAGCTAATGGTAGAATTTCAAGATTCAAAATGGGCAGTACATCAATGGTTTAAAATGTTGTTCCATGATATCTGAAATTTGGTTTAGTGGATATATATGATGAGATACACATATTATTTTGTTTTATAATACAATATAGAATATAAAAAAAAATCACTTGTATCATTTTTTTCTAGACACTAGTAGTTCCTATGTGAAGATTTTATTATGTGATGATATAATTTTTTATATGAATTGACAATACACATAAGAGTCATGATGTCTTTTGGGTGATACTGGTATACATGGGGAAATTACCCTATGTATCTTCCATCCAAGATACACACATTATATAAGTTATAAAATAATTATTTTATTTGGAGATTTTACTATCTCATAGAGTTCTTTATAATATCACACTTTATAGGAACATATGTTTTATGTGACATAATTTTAAAATAATTCAAAATTATTTTTGGACTCAGTTGAAGCTGATTATGGATTATTATCAATAGATGAATGAACAAATTGATAGAATGATTCCTATAGTTTAGGATATTCATCGAAAATACATCCCAAACATTAGAACAATGTTTGATTAGTTCCCATCCATGTTAAAGCTTACATAAAAAAATATTTTTAGGATTCTATTCAGATTTAACATTTTGAGGATCTCTTTGGATAGTTTCACTACTCATCATTATGTTGGAATAATAGAGGAGATTTAATTGTTTTGGGGTTGTGTATAGTGAAATATATCTCTTAGAGAGTTTATATATCTAAAAAGTGGTTGGATATCTCTCAGATAAGGTAATAATCATTTGCCTATTAGAGGATTTTCACTTTTTTGATTTTTGTTTGTGATTGGGTTTTGTTGTAAGTGTCACCAATTTTGGGTTATCTACATTTTTGTAAACAATGGATGTTATCATCATGGTTTTTGGGGCTTTTGAGATTACTAAATTTTTTATAACATCATTATACAAGTTTGAAATTCTTCCGTAATATAAAATTAAGCATGATGTGTTCAATTTTCCTCATATTTTGAGGCACATGCTTGATGCTATACCTATGTACAACTATTTGGCTATTGAGGGGTTACTAGACACATATTTTGTTGGATTTATTGATTAAGATTATTGATTGTTGTGATATGGTTCTTAAGGGTAATTTTTCCACTTGATCAAGTCTTAGTAATGCTCACGACGATTGAGGACGAAACATGTGAATGATTATATGATTTTCAAGCACATTTTCATGATTTATTTGAGTTTGGATACTTGATATAGTTCCCATTTATGATAATACATAATACATGGATAATTATATTACTCTCATTTTTATATATAATTTTAATGTTAGTTCTAGATTACCATAAGTGGTGTTTTTTAAAATTTTTATGTATAAATGTTGGTTCTAATGTGAATTGAATTTTATTGGATGATTGAAATCATTTATGAGTCTTTTTGGTTCACAACGGGAAATACCACAACTATGGTTCAATCCATGGTTTCTCCTATTTTTTCCTTTGTGATAAAATATGCAAGTGGTATTGACCATTAATAGGTGTGTATATGTTTGTTGGTTGATTGGGTTAAGCCTATGTACCCTGGATATGTGGACTTATCCATTACAATTTTGGTGTTGATAGTGAGGGAAAATGGATTATGATAGTTTGACACATCATTGGAGGAATATGTTTTTCTATCTGTATAATGAAATACATGTCCATAGAGAAGGCCATTATTGAGGGTGTGATGAAAGAAAGATGGTTTTAAAATAGTGTAAAACATCATCCATATATGAAGATATGATATAATTTAAAGTGTAAATGTATAAGACATTAATTTGTGGTTATAAATTCATTTTAAATCAATTAAAAACCTTTATTAGTTGATTAATCACTCATACCATGATGAATAGTTAATACAGACAAGTTACAATCTCTACTTGGATGATGCTTGTGTGAGTTTGAAAACACATCTTATTTAGATATCTCTTCCTATGAGAACTATGATAATCATAGGATAATTTTCTCAATCATTCTAAAGTATTAACACAATTAAATATTTAGGAGATTCCAAATAAATATGAACCATGAGATCAAATCCTCATATTCATTGTTTATAATTCCTTGGGAGATGAATTACACCTTCCAAAATCTACAAATGAATACTATATTTAATTGTAATTATTAGTGGATATGTGTTTTCTAACCATTTTATTTATTGTTTATTATGTTTAATTCTATAAAACATGTAATGTGAGATAGAATTACATTATGGAACTCATTTTGAGAATTCGTGTGATTGTTGGTGTATGAACATAGTTCAACAGAAAATGTTCATGATGATCCTTGACATTGTCATTGAAAATTTTGATGTAGGATGTTTCTTTACATTATATAGGACATATAAATATTTTATAGAAGTGATATTGGAACACCCCAGGTAAATAAAGAATATGACATTTTTATATTTATAAATATTTGTGAATAAAATATTAATATTACTTTAAAGGGGATGCTATGCTCGATGGTGTACTCAACACGCAACAACAAGTTTTTGGGAATCTTACGTTGCACTCTAATAATAAAATAATATTATTTTAAATAGTAGTTAATGCCTAGCCGTTGTAATGGCGGTAATGAACAGAACTAACTAAAAAATGATTATATATGTTTGTCACATATTTTTACTTTTTACAATAAATGTTAGAGGATTAAAAATGACAATGAATCCAATTTTAAGCATAAACATTCTAATATTCTTTAAAAGGTCGATTAACCGTCTTTTGATGGAGAAGCTCTTTTAAATCCACTTTTTGAAAATTTTATGTGTTATAGTTGACAAAATAAAATTCTTCTTTAGAATCGGGACATCAAAATTTACTTTGTGTAGATTTTTGGTATTTTTGCGAAAAAGTTCAATTTTTAATGAATAGTGAAAAATGTTGTATTTTAATTCAAAAAATCTTTTAATATAATTTATTTATATGATTAGATTATCTTTTGAATTGGTTTTAAAGTGAAATTAGAATATATTTTTACAATTTAATCCAATAGTGATCGTTGGAATTAATTTCACTTTGAAATCGGACTTAAACTAGTGTCAATCTTTTGATACATTTTGTTTCATAAAAAAACGCTATTTGATTTGACAGCGGGAATTAATTATTAAATTAATTAATGTAACTTATAAGTTTTTAATTTTTTAAAATATACATCATTTTTGAATTCAGAATATAAAATATATCTTAGGGTGAACTTTTGGTAATTTTTTGAAAAACGTCAATTTTTGATGAATAGTGAAGCCACTAAGTGGTACTTATAAAAACTGATTTTTCCATTTAAATGAACTTTTGCCATCTTTGTGTTTTGAATTTCAAAAATCCAACATATATGGTTGTCATTAAGAAGTAAAATGTGGTTCAATGGGATAAAAATAATTTTTTTGTTGAATAGTAACTTATTATGTTTTTAATCGCGATTAGAGGTAATTAGTGTAGTTTAAGGTAACAATAATGTTTTAATAAAATTAAATGACCTAGACACATGTCCTACCTTCATTGGATGTGTCATGGCCGACCAAGACAATCCATGGGTCAACTTGGGGACCCCATGGAGCCACATTGGTTGGAAAATGACATAAATATCTTTCTATTTAATGTTAAAGTAAAAATGACACAAACATGAGATGTTTTACTAAAACAATTTTTACATGGGGTTATACAAGTCATATTTTTGACTACAAATAATAAATGGAAAGCTAAAAATATTTCCTAAATCAAAGTATTTTTTTATAATTTTTAGACATTAAATAAATTAAATTATTACTGACATCATGATGATGTAGCGATGACCTCATTATTTAACGACTTAAATAAAATGGAAAGATAATGTAAAATATAAGATCTACACATGTCCAAAACCTATTGTATTGGTGGATTTCTAACCCTTATCACCTTATCCTCGAAACACATCAATTTGGGACCATTAAAATCCGAAACTCATTCTAAAATAAAGTAACATTTCTTGACTTTCCAAGAGTGCCCCTCCTCTCCACTTATAAAAGGCCCCCACATCTACCTTCTTACCCACACATCCAAAGCCTCTGGATCGGCCAAACCCTGCCATTTTTTCTCCCCACATCCCTCTATAAATCCTTTAAGACTCACTTTGGGCAGATGTCTTCCCAAGGAAGCCTTTGAGCTCAAACCAAAGGGAGTTACCCGATTTTAAGATAATGTCTTCACTTGTGTCCTTTTGTTTTATTTTGCTTCTCCAACCCCTAAAATCATTTTATTCATTTCTTATGTAACAAATAAAGTATCTTCAATAAACTAGGATGTTTTTATAATAAGGATTAGAGCTAAACTTACACACACCTTCGTCTAATGGTTAAAGAACATACTGTTTCTAGGGTTGGCGATTTTCTGCCTCACGAAATGATGATTGTTCAATATTATTTTAACACCTTTAAAGGTGGAAATTATGATGTAAATGTATTTTATATATGATATATATAGTATTTATGTTTACTATATTATTCTATATTTTATATTTAAACCATACCTTTATTCTTTTCATGTTGGGTAAATGCGATAATTTCATATGAGGAAGTGTGGACTACCGCCCCCTCAAGTGATGTGACTCGTACATGCAATACATGGAACATATAAAGAATGAAATTAATGAACATATGTTACATATATAACATATATATTATATCATTTATTTTTAATTCCGTTAATATGACAAAGAAAAAAATGAAAGTAGCGTTCATGCGTACGTATGACCTACCGTCTCCATGAATGATGCTTTTCGTTTTTTATCTCCAAATGATATGGAATAGTATAAAATGAATATGTACTTGATATATATGATATTTTAATCATTAATACTATTCTGGAAATTATTTACTTATAACTACATGTACAATCATTTTTCAAACAAGTTCATTTTTGACTCATGTACTAAACATCGGCAAAAACGTCTGATATGAACTAACATTATTAAACAATTATTATAACATTATAATATGTGATATGAACTGAATAATAATAATTAAAGGAGGTACTTAGGCAATTATAAATTGACCAAAGTTTATTATTCAGGAATATAAAGAAACGAACAAGACAATTTGGACTTGAGGTAAGGGATCCGACTCCTCTCTTTCTTTTAAAGTACACTCTTTTATGTCATTCCCTTTAAAGATCATATTTATTGTTATTGGGATATTATTTTATATTAATCTTACTGTAATTTTTATGTTCATATGATGAGAGACCCTATTCTCCCTCATCAAGCCATTTTTGAAGTTTTGAGTGGCGCCATTAGGTTGCCGAATTTTCGTAAGAGATCCAACCTCTCTCTTTATTTTTAAGTACTCTCCTTTATGTCACTTCTTTTAAGCTACTCTTTGTTATGTTGAAGGATGTTCTTTTATATATCTCTTTCTGTAAACTTTCTGTTGATATGATTAGAGACCCTATTTCCTCTCATCAATCCATTTTAGAAGTTTTAAGTGGTGCTGTTAGGCTGCCGAGTTTTCGTAAGAGATTTTTCATCTCACTTTTATTCCCGTGAGGTTTATGCTACATTTTCCACAATTTCCTTTGAGTGGTGTATGTACTGCCTATTATTTTACTCATTGTGTAATATAATTTCATTTATGATTATTTACATCAATTTTGTATTGTCCTTCTTTTACGGGGCGTATGTTTCGAAAGATACCCATGTCGGTAAGGGAACCTTTCACCCTCCTCTTTTTAAAAGACTTCTTTTGTTATGTCTTTTAATTCACATACTATTATGTTGGGATATGTTCTTATATATCCTTATTGATTTGAATTTTATGTCCATGTGATGAGATACCCTTTTTATGTCTCATCAACTCATTTTCTAAATTTTGTAGTGACGCCGTTAGGTTGTCAAATTTTTGTAAGGGAACTTATTAACCCAAATTTGATTCTTTAGGATAAACATGTACTCCTTGAAAATGTCATTATATGAATATGTGTGAATAACCTCTTATTTTTTTACACTTAATATCCACTTATATTGGGTGTATTCGTTTGTCACACATAATTATGTAATTGATTTGTCCTTAAACCAAGGATACCGTCTTTGTAAGGGACTTCGTCTCAATATCCTTTCATTGAGGCATATTTTGTTTTATACACAACTTTCTTTTATACGGTGTATAAACCCCTTTGACTTTTACGTTTATCCAAAAAGAATATTTGTTACAAAATGACAAAAGGGAATGTTTTTGTCATACGTATGCGGCGACAATGACTTCCCCGCCGCTGTAACCATTATTTGAGTTTCGGATTCCTCTACAAGCCATACCTTCTTTTTAGAAGAAAAATAAATACCATGTTTTACTTTTCTTTTATTTTGGTATTGAAAATGGTTTTCATAAGGTTTTTTATATCAATGTGTTTTATTTATATCTTGTGATTGAAATTTGGAAATGTTATGTTTCCTTTATGCATGTTTTATGTGATACGATTATGGTTCTTGGGCATTGTTATGAAGATGGGTGGTTCCGTGATAAACTAAGGGCAGGTGAGCCAGATATAGATCTCCAATCCATTGGGTAACGCGAAGGAGTGAAACGTTAAGGTTTCTCCAAAGAGATTTAGGGAATATATTGTGGTGGGTATTCCAAACGTAAACAAGAGGTTTACTCCCTACGTAAGAATGTTATGAATGCCTCAAGTTACCTTTTATGTCTTACGATTCCTATGATTTATTCACGATTTGATAAGGTATGTTAAAGTGCCTATGTTTTATGGGTAAAGTATGATTTCATTCTTATGTATATATGAACTCATGTTTCCTTTCCATATTTTTTTATAACCCTTACTGCACTTTTTATGCTCATCCCAAGTTTTTTTAAATGTTTTTTCACAGGTCAAGGGAAAGGTACATGATATGATGATAGTGTCAAGGAAGTGTCAAGAAAGAATCCATGATTTATTTTTAAATATGTTTCCGTTGATGGAAAAAAAATGAATACTATCTTTTATGTAACCAATTTTTTTAAATGTGGAATGTAATGCAAGTTTTATGATATAATTCTCTAAAACTCTAAACCTGAAACGATCCTCAATGTGTAATCTTGTAATAACTGAAGATTAAGTATGGTTTAAGGCTGGGGCCTTATAGTTGGTATCAGAGGTCGGTTTAGATAACTTTAGAGGTTAGGGTACTCTTTAAGCATAAGTGACATTACCATAATGGTTAGGATTTCAGAAAGAGTCCTAGTTTTAGATAAAGTGAATGAGTAAGTATATCTTAGTGTTTATCTTCCTCATTAGTACATGCTGGTTTTGTTGATATACTTACACTGAACTTTTTGGTTTTAGTAAATGGCTGGATCTAGCAGGCACCAAAGTAACAGTGGATGTGAAGGAAACTTTGACAGTTTTTTGAGAAAGCAACTGAATGATATGGGAGATGCAATGAGAACTCTTGTGATTATCCTCAACCAACTATCTGGAGTCATGATTAAACACCTAAACCTTGGTGATTTCTCTAAGGCATCATATATGCGTGAAAAAAATCCCTACGGAACTATAGGTAATAATTATAATGGTAAGTGTGTTCAAAAACCTATGTGTCAAAGATGTGGAAAGAAACACCTAAGAATATGTTTCAAAGGGACAGAAATATGCTATAGATGTTGAAATGATGGTCATAAAGCAAGAACCTGCCATGGAAAAAGGAATCATCCAGTTGACTCGAGGAAAGGGAAAGAAGTTCTTTCTGAGGGATCAATTGAATGTTTTAAATGTGGTGTGCATGGTCATTATGAAAACACATGTCCTATGAAGAAGTTTCGTGAATGGGATCACCAAGATCGTACAAATATTCGTTTACCAATACCTAATTCCATTCCGATTGAGGATGAAGAAACTGAAAATGGACAATAAAAGGTATGGATTATTTCATAACTTTTGTTTTCCTATTTTGGAATCTTAGGATATGATTCATTATTTTGTTTGTAGGAAAGAATTATTTCAGAATAAGTTGGAAAGGAATGGTTAATGGATCATGAAGAATGTTGAGTGAGTAAGAAGTCAACATATAAGGGCTTCAAGAGTTATAGTGAAATTCTTAAGAGTATTAAGTCTCTTTTGATGATGGGGTTACATTAGAAGACTTTTTATAGTATGTGTAACCCTGATGTTTAATATATGAAAATTTTATTCAAGGAATAGTTATCTGTTATTTTGTGGACATAGTTATAAAGAACCATTTGGGTTTATATGATCCTTACTTTTGAGGTAATTATGGGCTACTATATGTTATGATGGAAGTGAAAGGCATGAGATAAAATTAATGTTAAATTATGTTATGGTTATTTTTGATGATTTTATCTCTTTATGGGGAATGATTTGAGAATTATATAGTTTTGGAAAAAGGACAACACGCAGATCGTGTGACAACCCGTCGCGTCGGACAAAGCTGCGGGAATCGAACCCACAACCAAAGTGCGACTGGTATTTATTGCCTACCACTGGACTACGTGAAGTCCCTGGTTAGTTTGACTAATTTTTTTTAGTTAGATGATTTTAGGAATCTAGAGTAAGTTAATTTTGGGTTGTCTATGTAAATTATTAACCTATCATGGAAGATATGTGATTAGGTTAATTATTTTTCAATATGAGAAATTTTGAGCAACTAATGTTATTTGGAGATAAAAGTTAATTTTTACCTTGGAAGACTTTGTGATTAAATCCTTCAAATATTTTCATTTCAATCTTAGTTTGGTTTACTTTGAAGAATTTTATGGACAAATTTTTTATAGAATGGTCCTCGTTGAACTTTGGGTTTTGATGGAAAAAATTTGGAGATTAAGAATAGATTTTCTTTTTATAAAGGGTTATCCTTTTCTGGATTATCTGATCTTGTACTAACCTTTTTGGTTTCATTTTTGGTTAAAGTCTAAATACGTGGGAAGTATATAGTTCTCTTTTGTGGATTAGGTGATTCTCTTGAAATTTATTATAGTACTCTTAATGTGAACAAGTCTTCCTAAATACTCGTCTTTTGGAGAAAATATGAGTTTCTGTAAGGAATATAATAAAAGTTGAAAGTCAACATGATAAGTGATTATGTTTCCTTATGAATAAATTCCTCAATAAAAATTAACTTAAAACAAAAATTTTGTCTATTAACTTTTCCTACCGGGGAATCAAATACCGTTTAACCCATCACAAGTTTGTGATTTTCTTGTGGTTAACTTTCTCCTAAATATTTTTTCTATCACTCTCCATCAGAACATGACCCTATGTTTTCTCCTCCATGTCCATGTTTTCCTACATGGAATCCTAGTATGGGTTAACTCGGGTGACCTCTGTACTTATCTTTCTTTATTTTAAAGTGATTGTTTTACCGACTCTTGTTCCGATGTGGGACTTTCAAGGATGTTTCCAAGATCAATTTTAAAATTGTGAGGACGCAATTCCAAAAAGGGGGAAGGATGTAACACCCTAGGTAAATAAAGAATATGATATTTTTATATTTATCCATATTTGTGAATAAAATAGTAATATTACTTTAAAGGAGATTCTATGCTCGATGATATACCCAACACGCAACAACGAGTTTCTTGGGAATCTTACGTTGCACTCTAATAATAAAATAATATTATTTTAAATAGTATTTAACGCCTAGCCGTTGTAATGGCGGGAATGACCAGAACTAACTACAAAATGATTATATATGTTTTTCAAATATTTTTACTTTTTACAATAAATGTTAGAGGATTAAAAATTCAAATGAATCCAATTTTAAGCGTAAACATTCTAATATTATTTAAAAGGTCGATTAACCGCCTTTTGATGGAGAAACTCTTTTAAATCCGCTTTTTGACAATTTTATGTGTTATATTTGACAAAATAAAATTCTACTTTAGAATCGGGACATCAAAATTTACTTTGTGTAAATTTTTTGTATTTTTCCGAAAAAGATCAATTTTTAATGAATAGTGAAAAAGTTGTATTTTAATTCAAAACCTCTTTTAATATAATTTATTTATATGATTAGATTATCTTTTTAATTGGTTTTAAAGTGAAATTAGAATATATTTTTCCATTTAATCCAATAGTGGTCGTTCGAATTAACTTCACTTTGAAATCGTACTTAAACTAGTTTCAATCTTTTGATACATTTTGTTTCATAAAAACATGCTATTTGTTTTGACAACGGGAATTAATTATTAAATTAATTAATGCAACTTATATGTTTTGAATTTTTTAAAATAGACATCATTTTTGAATTCAGAATATCAAATATATCTTAGGGTGAACTTTTGGTAATTTTCTGAAAAACTTCAATTTTTGATGAATAGTGAAGCAACTAAGTGGTACTTATAAAAACTGAATTTTCCATTTAAATGAAATTTTTCCATCTTTGTGTTTTTAATTTCAAAAATCTGACATACATGGTTGTCATTAAGAAGTAAAATTTGGTTCAATGGGATTAAAATAATTTTTTGGTGAATAGTAACTTATTAAGTTTTTAATCGCGATTAGAGGTAATTAGAGTAGTTTAAGGTAAGAATAATGTTTTAATAAAAAGAAATGACCTAGACACATGTCCTACCCTCATTGGATGTGTCATGGCCGACCAAGAAAATCCATGGGTCAACTTGGGGACCCCATGGAGCCACTTTGGTTGGAAAATGACATAAATATCTTTTTATTTAATGTTAAAGTAAAAATGACACAAACATAATATGTTTTACTAAAACAATTTTCACGTGGGGTTATAGAATTCATATTTTTTACTATAAATAATAAATGGAAATATAATAAGATTTCCTACATTATAGTATTTTTTTAATAATTTTTAGACATTAAATAAATTAAATTATTTATGACATCATGATGATGCAGTGATGACCTCATTATTTAACGATTTAAATAAAATGGAAATATAATGTAAAATATAAGACCTACACATGTCCAAAACCTATTGGATGGGTGGATTTATAACCCTTATCACCTTATCCTCGAAACACATCAATGTGGGACCATTAAAATCCGAAACTCATTCTAAAATAAAGTAACATTTCTTTACTTTCCAATAGTGCCCCTCCTCTCCTCTTATAAAAGGCCCCCACCTCTACCTCCTTACCCACACTTCCAAAGCCTTTGGATCGGCCAACCCCTGACCATTTTGTCTATAAACATCCCTCTCTAACTCCTTGAAGCCTCAATTTGGGAAAAAGTCTTCCCAAGGAAGCCTTTGAGCTCAAACCAAAGGGAGTTACCTGATTTTAAGGTAATGTCTTCACTTGTGTCCTTTTGTTTTATTTTGCTTCTCCAACCCCCTAAACTCTTTTTATTTATTTATTTTGTAAAAAATACAGTATATTAAATATACTAGGATGTTGGTATAATAAGGATTCGATCTACACTTACACACACCTTCATCTAATGGTTAAAGAACATACTGTTTCCGTGGTTGGCGATTTTCTACCTCACGAAACGATGATTGTTCAATATTCTTTTAACATATTTATAGGTGGCCATTATGATGTCAATGTATTTTATATATGATATATATGGTATTTATGTTTACTATATTCTTCTTTATTTTATATTTAAACCATACCTTTATTCTTTTCATGTTGGGTAAATGCGATAATTTCATATGAGGAAGTGTGGACTACCGCCCCCTCAAGTGATGTGGCTCGTACATGAAATACATGGAACGTATAAAGAATGAAATTAATGAACATATGTGACCTATATAACATATATATTATAATTTAATTATAATATATATATATATATATCATTTATTTTTAATTCCGTTAATATGACAAAGAAAAAATGAAAGTAGCGTTCATGCGTACGTATGGCCTACCGTCTCCTTGAACGGTGCTTTTCGTTTTTTATCTCCAAATGATATGGAATAGTATAAAATGAATATGTACTGGATATATATGATATTTTAATCATTAATACTATTCTGGAAATTATTTACTCATAACTACATGGACAATCATTTTTCAAACAAGTTCATTTTTGACTCATGTACCAAGCATCGACAAAAACGTCTGATATGAACTAACATTATTAAACAATTATTATAACATTATAATATGTGATATGAACTGAATAATAATCTTTAAAGGAGGTCCTTAGGAAATTATAAATTGACCAAAGTTTATTATTCATGAATATAAAGAAACGAACAAGACAAGTTGGACTTGAGGTAAGGGATCTGACTCCTCTCTTTCTCTTAAAGTACACTCTTTTATGTCATTCCTTTTAAAGATCATATTTCTTGTTATTGGGATATTCTTTATATTACTCTTACATTAATTTTTATGTTCATATTATGAGAGACCCTATTCTCTCTCATCAATCCATTTTGGAAGTTTTGAGTGGCGCCGTTAGGCTGCCGAATTTTCGTAAGAGATCCAAGCTCTCTCTTTCTTTTTAAGTACTCCCCTTTATGTCACTTCTTTTAAGCTTATATTTGTTATGTTGGGGGATGTTATTTTATATTCCTCTTTCTGTAAACTTTATGTTTATATGATGAGATACCCTATTTACTCTCATCAATCCATTTTTGATGTTTTAAGTGGCGCCGTTAGGCTGCCGAGTTTTTGTAAGATATTTTTCATCTCACTTTTATTCCCATGAGCTTTATGCTACATTTTCCACAATTTCCTTTGAGTGGTGTATGTACTGCCCATTATTTTACTAATTGTGTAATATAATTTCATTTATCTGTATTTACATCAATGTTGTATTCTCCTTCTTTCACGGGGCATATGTTTCGAAAGATACCCATGTCCGTAAGGGAACCTTTCACCCTCATCTTTTTAAAAGAGTTTTTTTGTTATGTCTTTTAATTCAAATACTATTATGTTGGGATATGTTCTTTTATATACTTATTGATTTAAATTTTATGTCCATGTGATAATATACCCTTTTTATCTCTCATTAACTCATTTTATGAATTTTGTAGTGATGCCGTTAGGCTGTCAAATTTTTGCAAGGGAACATCTTAACCCAAATTTAAATCTTTAGGGTAAACATGTACTCCTTGAATATGTCGTTCTATGAATATCTGTGAATAACCTCCGATTGTTTTACACTTAATATCCACTTATATTTTGTGTATTCGTTTGTCACACATAATTATGTAATTGATTTTTCCTTAAACCAAGGATACCGTCTTTGTAAGGGACTTCGTCTCAATCTCCTTTCATTGAGGCATATTTTGTTTTATACACAACTTTATTTTATACGGTGTATAAACCCCTTTGAATTTTACGTTTATAAAAAACGAATCTTTGTTACAAAACGACAAAAGGGAATGTTTTTGTCATATTTATGCCGCGACAATGACATCCCCACCGCCGTGACCATTATTTGAGTTTCGGCTTCCTCTACAAGCCATACCTTATTTTTAAATGAAAAATAAATAACATGTTTTACTTTTCTTTTATTTTGGTATTGAAAATGGTTTTAATAAGGTTTTTTATATCAATGTGTTTTATTGATATCTTGTGATTGAAATGTGGAAATGTTATGTTTCCTTTATGCATGTTTTATGTGATACAGTTATAGATCTTGGGCATTGTTATGAAGACGGGTGGTTCCACGATAAACTAAGGGCAGGTGAGCCTGATATAGCTCTCCAATGCATTGGGTAACACAAATGAGTGAAACGTTAAGGTTTCTACGAAGAGATTTAGGGAATATACTGTGGTGGGTATTCCAAATGTAACCAAGAGGGTTACTCCCTACGTAAGAATGTTATGAATGCCCCATGTTACCTTTTATGTCTTATGATTCCTATGATTTATTCATAATTTGATGAGGTATGTTAATGTGCCTATGTTTTATGGGTAAAGTATGATTTCATTCTTATGTATATATGAACTCATGTTTCCTTTCCATATTTTTTTATAACCCTTACTGAGCTTTTTATGCTCGTCCCAAGTTTTTTTAAATGTTTTTCATAGGTCAAGGGAAAGGTACATGATATGATGATAGTGTCAAGGAAGTGTCAAGAAAGAATCCATGCATTATTTTTAAATATGTTTTCATTGATGGGAAAAAAATTAATACTATCTTTTATGTAACGACTCTTTTTAAATGTGGAATGTAATGCAAGTTTTATGATCTATTTCTCTAAAACTCTAAACCTAAAAAATATCCTCAATGTGTAATCTTGTAATAACTCAAGATTAAGTAAGGTTTAAGGCTGGGGCCTTATAGATATGTTTTTTTGTATCCCATGATATCATTTTTTATGTTTTACCAATTGTTTTCATGTATTTAACCAGTGAAATTATGATTGATGTTTCATCACATTAATGTTTATATGGATACTTATACTAATTTATGTAATGTAATTTTTTTCAATTACATGTTAAATAATATATGTAATTGTTTCATAGCCAATGGATACTCTATTTCAATGTAAATGTTAGCAGGTGGCCCCATCAAATTTAGTTGTATCTCTATAGGTGGTATGAAATATATGACTCATTGTTGATATTGTGTGAATGATTGTTTGTTCCTATGCTTTCCATGAATGAGTCAACACCATATTTACTTTCGAATATATACCATTTATGTCAGTGAGATGTACTAGTTGCGAAGATCCTTTTAATTAGAAAGTGTCTATTATTTGGTAATCCAATAATGTATAACAACATAGTTATGTAGGAAACCACGATTCATGGGTAACAATGGTATCAAAATTTCAATGTTGACATATTCTATAGTGATGGAAGATAAATTAACATAAAGGAAGCTAGTATCCACCTTAAAATTGTTAATGGGTAATATATATAATTGTGAATTATGTTACATGGAATGACTTGAGGAATCTATTACTAATATAATAATATTTTGGTCTGGTGATTAAGTAGTTATAGTTGGGTTTTATGGTACCTTGTTCCAAAAACATTCACTTAGTGTATAATTTATTGAATGCTTGTGTGTGAATTTAATTTCCCACATGTCATAGAATTATATATAAATGTAAAATGTTTGTAAAGGATGAAATAGTGGATTCAATTATACTTCATAACTAGGGATATAAAAATGGAAATTGGGACTATAATAGGATGATATAGAGAATGGATTTGGGAATTTGATATGATATTGTGACAGAAGCCAGATTATTTTTTTATAACATTTATTTAATAACATGTCAATAAATGATGTTATTATATACTTAATTGACATCCATTTTAGGGGAAAATTGATTATTTATTTTTGATTTAAAAGGAAATATTATATTGTATTTATTCATGTTATTCTTAAATGTGAATGTTTTTAATATGGTTAGTGTTTATTGACTTGGGATTGATATGACTAACACAAATATATTTTCATCACATTAATTTAGAAGATAAAAACTATTGTAAAGCCTATTTAACATAGTGATGATATTATGTGGTTATTTTAAACATTGTCTTTGACCAAATGGTTTGGTTTGGTCTGTTTTACTCTTTATCTCTAATAGAATTATTTCATTGAAATTTATTTTTAATGAATCATCATCAAAATTTTCTTATAAAAAACAGTTTTTTGTGATTTATTGTTGATTATTATGATTTTTTACTATTTTTATGAATTTTTTTGATAATATCTTGAAATTTTGGGAACTATATTATTATTTCAATAGTTTCCTTATGATGTGATGGATGAAAATTTTAATGTGGCAAACATATTTTTGTATGATTGATGGGTGGGATTCAATATCACCCTCAAATACTTTTTAATTGATATTTGTTAAATGATATGTGTTTTTTAAGTGTAGATATTTGGTTTTTACACACTAGGATGTTTGGGAATTTTGATTTTTCTCAACTTGAAGCATTAAATTTATTATTTCAAAAATTGACATGTGGAATTTCTTTGTTCACAATGATATAATTTTTAAGTGACTATGCATGATCCAATGTTCTTCATTATGATATGTATCATGTCCATGATAAATTTCATTATGTAAGACCTTTATTATTCTACATGGTTAATTTTTATTAACTCACACTTTTATTCCATGATATATTTCTCTTTCTCAAGATTACTTGTATTATTATCATGAAAAATGAAAAATAATTTTTGTCCCATATACATGTAATAATATGTTTCTCAGCTATTTGCGTTTTCTCTTATGAATCTTATATAACTCTTAAGGGAATGTTTAACAGTATTCCACTAATAATAATTTGACCTCACCAAATAATTATATTTTCATTTCCCATGTTAATTTGATGATTACAACCATATAAATTAGAAAATGGGGTCTATTACAGGTTAGTGATAGACTAAGTATCCCAATTAATGAAGAATAAGTTGACCATGAATCAATTTTTCAATTACTGAAATCTTCATGTTCTTGGAATTGTGATATTATTTATTATTTATAACTCTAGTATTATTTAAATAATTTAAAAAATTAACATTTTTTATTGGGAATCTTCAATGAATGAACCAATGGTTTTTATATCTAATGTTACTCAAAACCCCGGTTCTATCATCTCTTAGGTCACCCTTTCATTTCAAAATTGATCATAACCAGTTATTGTTAAGTGTCTTTACATTCAATTATAAAAATCTACCCAATAAAATCATGAGGTGAATAATATTATCAATAATAACTCACACAAATCTAGTAAACATACCCCCACAAGCATCCAACTCTTGAAATAAAATCATTGATCTCATAATAGATATAACAAATTTATCATCACCTAAAAAACCACTCCCATGTTCTTATATATATATGTTTGGATTATAATAGTCATGAAACTTCCCACTCACGGGTACAAATCTTCATACACGTCTATATAGAAGACTATCTGCCTTAATGATTAAGATAGCGTACAATAACGTATATAAAAAATATCACTCTATAATTATCTGTATACAAGATAAAATTTTAATTAGTGGTTTGGTTAAGTAAATGGAAATAAATATGAAATCTGGAAACACAATAAACAAGTCATTGTACAAAATTTAAATAACCTGATCCTATTTATTTTTTTAGATCCATCAACTCAATCATGGAAAATCATGAACATGTTATTTTATCATACGTATACGATATGATCCATGAACTCATGGATCATTCCACTATAGGACATGAAAAACATTTAAAACCAAATAAAACCATCACATTATATTTGATAGTATTCAACCCAACTATGAAATAAAAACATTAGAACATCAATCAAGAATACCTCATAACCTAGACGTACAATCATGAATTCATTATCAAGGAATATATGATATCATCCATTATATGTTGTAATATTTCAGCACTTTAATCTATTGTACCCTTATTTCTATTGAAAATAAACCAAAGCTCTGATAACACATTGTAATTTATTAACATGACTCACCATATACTAGTCAGATAAAATTATAACATGAACACATGTTGACCAACAAACACACATGAGGTAAAGGAATAATAGAGGGGGTCTATTGTGATATCAAAGATAGAGTATAAAATATCAAAAAATTTGAGAAAAAATCGAAAATAATATTCACAGTTTCCAATAAATAATGAACATGGAAACAAAAAATTGAAAATCACAAGCTACAATAGTAATGATCAATATAAAATATCCCTTGATTTTGGAATAAAATACCTAAATTACTCATTGGTTGATGATATACAATCAGTTCTCAAATAATAAAATTAAATAAATAACAACAAACATGTCATGGGTACACACCCATCCCCAATTCCTATCATCATCCATGTCATCCTAATAAACAACCCAACATTGGGACTCAAACCTATAGGTAACAATAATAATTATATTTACATGAGAAATTTTTTTTATAGGAATCCCTGAGAAGTGTGTCGATGTTACTTTACTAGATAGCAAAATTTATTACAAAATCATAACTAGTAAATAATATTCATGTACAGTGGGATATCCATAGAAAGAATGAACAAAATGGTGCAACATAAATTATTATCATGATGATAGATATTATTTTACTCACAAAATTATGACAATACATTATTTAACAGTGTTAGTATATAGATTTAAATGTCATATAAAGATACTAAGGGCCATAAGATCACCCACCCATAATATAATCGTACACTATATCCTGAGGTGTAGTTCACACCAAGTATACCATCATCTTTCAGATAGTGAAATGTAATTTGGGGGAATATCATCCACCATATATATATTCATATATGTTGTTTTTTATTGAATAATAAAAATCATATTAAGAATTTTATTTCATTAATGTGAATAAAACCCACCTGTGATCCATCACATATTATCTCATATATCATTGGGGGAACAATAGAGGCCCTCTATATCATCATATATAATTACATGAAATTATACACATTGTTTATAATTATATATCACATCATCCGCAGAATAATTCCCCCAATGGAAATGACTAATATCATATATCATATTATCATATATCATCCTAAAAATATCCCAAATAAGCATGAGAGTCAGTTACTTATATAAAACATTAATGTACATTAAGATAACTTGTATTCATTTTTTTACATTAATTAAATACATATCACATAATGATAGTTAATATTTGCGACAATGTTTGAGATGATGTCCTTAGATTAGCTATTTCTCAAAATGGGATTCGGAGATACCTACTATGATGATAATTCATAAGTTCAATGATATTATTCTTAAAAACATATTATATATCCAGATGGAATCAATTTATGGAGAAAATGATACAGGATATCATGTATGGAGACTCATAGGACTTTTAGTCACATTCTCATGGTTTATTCCCTTGGTAAAAAATGTACGATATTGTGATGACATAACGCATAAGAAGTAAATGAACATTTATATGTCTCATTGGAAGTTCATAGTTTAGGATCTATATATTGATACCTATATATTAATATTAATTTTCATGATTGCTATATGTTTTATACAATGAAGTATTGAAAAAATTCAGGATGCCATATATTCATGGTGAGACAGGATGTTTTTGGTGCATCACGAGTACTATTTTAATAAGGAATAATTTGATAAATTATATTATCCATTAATTATTAAACAAAATTTTTTCTTATGTCCATTTAGGAAAAATTTATACCCTAGATAAATCCATTTCCATGGGTTACTATAAAAAATTTAGATTTCATGCTTATCAAAGTAACAGACATCAAGAAAATTGGTTGATGGAACCATAATAAAGACTTCTTGAGATGAGATTTTATGGACCTAGATGGAGCAATGAACCACTGAGAGGGGGGGGGGGGAGGGTGGGTGAATCAGTGGTACCCATTTCACCTTTTCTTAATTTCCCTTAATATTGAGAAAAACCTTTGTCTCCTATTAAAGATATAATTCCCTGCTGAGAAAACAAACAATCACACATCCAAAGATACACAACAATTTACAAGGTTCACTATTCATTAAGAATAGCTACATCCTTGGTATGGTTGGAAACAATCCATCACCATACAATCCACTGTGAAAAAAATCCTTGGATTACAACGTGTAGGATATACCCTTACACTCGTGAAGCACTGTGAAACAATCACTTCAGTGTGTGTGCACCCTCTTAGAACAATAGGGAAATGTTTATTTTATCGTAATAACTTATGTTACCTACACATATTTTCAAAAACACAAGTGTAAGAATGTTCAGCATGAGTCTTCACTTCCTTACCCATATGAAAGGAAATGACTCCTTGTTCTTGAGATAGATCAATTACAGTTCGAAATTCCCATTCCGAATCTCCATTCTGAATTTTTCCAATCTGATTCTTCATTCCAAATTCTGTCCTTCAATACGATTCTTTAATCAAAATCATCCTTAATCTGAGAAACTCAATATGGTGTCAACCAATACTGATTCCCCATTCTGATTAGTTCAGTATGAATATCCCATTCTGAATCTCCATTCCAATTTTTCTCATTCCGAGAAACTCAATACGATCTCAACCAGTATCAAATTCTCGTTACAATTGAAACCGTAATGAAACCCTATCGGCCAAACACTTATTTCTCTCTCTAGATTATCAGATCTTCTCCCACTACTTAATCATCACACATTTACATTGTACTCTGATCTCCTTTTATAAGTGCTCCAATGTGTGCTTAGGTGGGAAACCAAAATATTTTCCCGCTAAGTTAGATTCACCCACAACTTAAAATCTCATGAAATCTCGGAGTAATTAAGACTTTGTCAATGCTTCTAGAATCTTATCGAATATTCTTCCAGTTATCTTTATTTAGAACATTGTCCCTTTCCAGATATGACCTTGTTACACATGTTTCTCGGTATCACATTCTCGGATCCACTCATCTGTCTTCTCGGCATCAAATTCTCAGATTCACTCATCTGTCTTCTCGGCATCACTTTCTCGGATTCACTCATCTATCATCTCGGCATCACTTTATTAGATTCCCTCTTCTTTAGTCTTCAGCATCACATCAATTCTTAGGATGACTCTTCACCGCTTCTTCATTATGACACCATTTCAATTCTCGGTATGACTCTTCATCACTTCTCAGTATGGCTTTTCATTGCTTCCTTGGTATGAAAAATTATTCATTGTTTTTATGACTCCTCTTTATTCATCTATACAGATTATTTTCACTTCTTAGTATGACTCATCTGGATCTCGATATGGGTTCACCAGTTCTTGGTATGATGTTCTGGTTCTCAGTATGACTTCTGGTTCTCGGTGCGACTTCACCGTTTCTCGATATGACTTCACCAATTCTTAGTATGACTTCTGGTTCTTGGTGTGACTTCACAGATTCTTGGTATGACTTCTCCAATTCTCGGTACGAATTATCTGATCAACTTTTTCTTGCATCGTGAGGGCTGGCATATACTCACAATTTTGGAGTTACAAAACAGCAAAGCATCGTCACAATATGGAATGAAGTGTTGGAGCCTTCACATCTCCTATTATCCAGCTTCTGAATTCAACCACTTCTAGGTTCCGAGAATTTGCAACTTCCCAGTTCCAAATTTCTCAATTTCCAGATTCCGAGATCTCCAAACACCATGTTACGAGAATTGAAACTTATAGGTTCTGAATCTACAACCTTCCATGTTCCAAATTCTTTGAAATTCAAGGTGACTTTCCTTTATGAAAACTTCCTTAAAACCAGAAAAAGACAAACCATGAAAACTATCTCCTCTTTTAGCTTGGTCCTAAAAATATTCCCTTTTGGATTTTTTTTTCAACCAAGTTTTCATAAATCACCAAACTTTGAAACCTCAAGCAATTGAGTACTTATCAATAATTATAAGCCTACATGAGCAAAAATGATGTTGGAAACAAGAATCATTAATATAAAAACCATGTTGACCATAAGGAAGTGAATATGACATATTCATCTTCGTTTTCTAACAGCTTCATTTTTCCTGTAAACAAATTCAAGTTCTTTCCTACAACCACTCCAATTAAATAGTTAGAAAATCTCACAAATACAAACACTGCTGAGTTCACAACTTACCCACAACTCTCTCATTAAACAACAGATTTATGATACAATAAAAACATCTCCCCCTTGACAAAACAATCCAAATGTAAGAAGAGAGGGGACAGAACAACATAAAATATCCTTGAAGAGAAAGAGGTCGGACACCCATGTTCATCCTCAATCTTGAGAATGATTCCTTCGAAAAGGGTATCATGAAAATATCAGCATCTTGTTCAAAAGATGAAACATATTCCAGTTTTCGATCATTCTTTTCCAAATTCTCTTTGATGATATGATATTTGATGTCAATATGCTTCGATCAAGAATGTTGGACTGGATTTTAGGTAAGATTAATTGTGCTTTGATTATCATAGCCCAAGAGAAAGGGAAACTTCACTTCAACTAACAAATCTTCCAACTGTGTTTTCATCTAGATAAGTTGAGTAGCAGCCATTGTGGTAGCAACATATTCAGCTTCATCTATACTGAGTGTTACAGAATTATACTTATTTGAGTGCCATCCAACACAAAGTTTTCCCATAAAGAACACTCCACCAGATTTGGATCTTCTATCATCAACATTTCTTGCCCAATCTGCATCCGAATAGCCAAACAAATCAATGTTATTTGAAACACTATTCTTGATTCTAAATCTTGTTGTGCCTTTTATGTATCTTAGAATTCTTTTTCCAGCAACAAGATGTGATTCTTTTGGAGAACTCTGGAATCTTTCACATAAGGTAACAACAAAAACAATATCTGTTCTTGATGTAGTTTGGTACAAAAAACATCCAATCAGCTTTCAATATTATTTCTGATCATCTTCTTTTCCATCATCATTTTTTCTCAGCTTTGTTCCCCCTGAGATAGGAGTTGATACAGGTTTTTTGTTTTCCATACCAATCTTCTTTAGAAGTTCATTAGTATACTTTTCTGTGTAGAGAAAAATGAATTCATTCTGTTGTAAGATTTGTATCCCAAGAATGTATCTTTTTTCACCCAACATGGACATCTCAAAGACATTCTTAATTTTTCACCAAACCTTTTACAACTTCCTTCGTCATTCAAAGTAAAAATAATGTCTTCAACATAGACAATCAAAATGAGAGATAGATGTTGGTTTTCCTTCACGTACAGATTGCTATCAACTCTTCCATTCTTGAAGTTTATTTTATTTAAACAAGTATCTAGTTTGGAATACCATGCTCATGGAGATTTCTTTAGACCATACAAAGATTTCTTCAACTTGCACATAACATTCATCCTTTCCAACAAAAAATACACATGGTTGTTCAATATAAAATTCTTATTTGAGATCACCCTTAAGAAATGTGGATTTGACATCAATTTGAAATATTTTTTAGTCTCATTGTGCAGCAATAGAAAGAAAGATTCAGATAGTTTCTAATCTACCCACCGGAGAGGAAGTTTCTTCAATGTCAATTCCTTCAATATGAGAGTAGCCTTTGCAAACCAATCTTGCTTTATTTCTGATAACTTCACCTTCTTCATTTAGATTGTTCCAAAAAAACTTTAGGCCAATAATGTTCTTATTTTCAGGCTTGGGTATGATTTCCCATGTATCATTCTTTTCATTCTGATCAAATTATTCATTAATGGCTTCAACCTATTCCGGATGCTCAAAGGCTTCTTTAACATCATTTGGTTCCACATTGGAATACTAGGAAGTATGTGATTGTGAATTACTTGTTCTTCTTGTTTGAACCATGTGACGTTGATCACCATTTACGTTCTGAGTTTGAACTTGTTTCATCATCATTGGATAAGTTTTTCATGTGCCTTTCATCATCACTTGATATGGATGAATTCGATTCTTCATCTTGATTAGGATTACAATTCATTACATCCTTTTCAGTATCGTTAACATCATCTTCCTCATCTTCCTTGACTGTCTGGACATTATTTTCTTCCCATGGATTTTCAACGACTTTTACATAAAATGCATCCACCATTCTTCCTGTTTCATTGTTAAAACATCTATAACCTCTTCCTTCTGGTGCATAACCAAGAAAAATTCTATCTTCTCCTTTTTTCTTGAATTTTCCACTGTTTCCATCTTTCTTCTTTATAATGCATGGGCACTCAAAAACTTTAGCATGCAACATAATTGGAGTAATGCCATATAATAGTTCATATGGAGTCTTGTTTGATTAGGGATTGTAGAAACATTGATTTTGAATATAAAAAATTGTACTTGTAGCTTGCCTCCAAAAGTAATTAGTAAGGCCATGTTCAAGCAACATGGTTCTTCCCATTTCTACCAAGTTTCTGTTCTTACTTTCAGCAACCCCATTTTTTTGAGGTGTATATAGAGCACTATATTCATACTGAATTCCATGCTTCTAAATATAGTCTTAAAATTCTTTTCTTCTATACTCACCACCATTATCTGTTCTCAACTTCTTCACAAAGTACTCACATTCTTTCTCAGCTTTTCTTATGAAGCTTTTAAACATTTTCAGGGCGTCTGACTTGTGCTTCATAAACATAACACATGTAATGTGAGTAAAATCATCATTGAAGGGGATGAATTATTTATCTTCATTTTTTTATTGTTTTCTCATCGTCCCACATATATCATAATTTATTAGTTCAAGGTGTTTTTTAGAACAAATGTCATCATTCTTATGCACAAAACTTGTAATATTTCCTTTCTAATAGGTGGTGTAACACCAATATCTCCTTCTTGGAAAATCTGGAATATCTCAAAAACTACCCCTTTTAGATTACTTGCTCATATTTCACTAACACATGTGTGCACTTCTTCTGTGACACAACTGATTTTCTTCCGCTAAGCTCATGTAAAAAGAGTATTGTTAATTTCCAACAGAAATAGATTCCCTTTGGTTCATTGTACTCTTGTAATAATCTCATCATCTTCTTCACTTTTCACAACAAATCAATCTTTCTTGAAGATAACATTGTCACCCTCATCACAAAATTGTTATACAGTCATCATGTTGTGATTCAGACCATCGACATACAAAGTTTTCTTGGACTTCAATTTTTCTTTCCCAATGATGGTTGATCCAACACCTTTGATTTTTAAAGATTCATCATTTCCAAATGTCACAGTTCCTTCTTTAAACTTCTTCAAATTATTTAGTAACTTCACGTCTCCTGTCATATGTGAAGAACACCCACTATCAAGTATCCAAGGTCGTTCTTCCTTTATAACTTTTAGATCAGTTTCAACAAAAAGAGCTTTTTAATATTTCACTTCTTTCTCCACCTTCATATTCTAAGAATTATGAACTTTTTGTTGAGATGGTAATAGTACAAGACATCCTTTTGCAAGATTTCTAGGTTGTTCACACCTTTCACAAATAGTCTCCAATGTCTGGAATGTATTTCCTGTCTGAAAATCATTCTTCTCAACTTTCTTCAAGAAATCATTCTCACTATTCTTTCTTTGAGGAGACTAACTCCTCCTCAATCTCTACCTATAATAACATGTGGGGTGTTGGTAATAACCTTTATTGATCTAACACATATTCTTTGTATGCCCAAATCCTCCACAAAACCAACAATACCCATAGAAGGAGTACCTTATTCTAAATCTCTTGTACTGATATTTCTTTGTTACACTTTCTTCAGACCCACCAACCATTCTTTTGTTAGCAATATTGTTCTGCTGGAATTATGCTCTCTCTGATTTTACTTGTTTTTCACTAGTGTTATACTTATGTTTCCTTGAATCCTCTGAGTTCCCAACAACAATGGTCTTGGCCACATAAATAGCTTTCTCACCATTCATCTTCACAACAACCACTTTATTCTTCTGTTGAATTTTCTTAGGATTTTATTGTTGAGAGATTTCACCAGCATTAGTAGTTGATTTTTGAAATCATATGTTTCTTAAATCAACTTCTGAGAGCTTCTTTTGAACGAGATCTATTTCTTCCACTTTTACTTTCAGCTTAACTATCATGTGCTCATTTTGGTTTTCCTCATCTTCATGAGACATCTTCAAATATTCAAGTTCTTTCTCAAGTTCTTCTTTAACATTAGCTTGATTTCATGCTAAGGAAAATTCATCTTCCAACTTTTTGTTAAGTTTCATCAGCATTCTGATCTCCCTTAAACATTCCTTCAATTCTTCTTTCAGATGCATCTCATGCTGAGTTTCTTCTTCTTCCGAGCTGCTGATTCTGAAATCTTCTTCATTAACTATTGCAATGAAAGTATTCTCAACACCAAGCTCAACTGATTTTTCATATTCAACATCACTTTCTTCATCTTCATCATTTATAAATAGTAAACTTTTTTTCTTGGATTTGAAGAGCTTATTTTCTTTCCCAGACATTCCTTTACCACCCTACTTCTTCCATAACTTTCTTGGATTTCTTTCTTCTTTATCACTGTCTTCTTCATTATCCATTCGAGGATAGTTATCCGCAAGGTGGCCATTTCCTCCACATTCAAGAAACATCAAGGGAATTTTTTACTTCTAATTACCTATGCCTCTTTTAATATTTTTTGAAAACAAGGATAAAATATCGTTATTATTTTTACATACCTCACTTTCAGAGTCAGAGTCACCACCATCTTCTTTAATCAAGATCTTATTAGACTTATACTTCTTCATGGCATTGAAAGATAATTATCTATCAACCTTTTTCTTGGTCTTCATAGCCTTTTCCCTTCTCATCTCATAAGTAATGGGTGTGCTATGCAAATAATCCAGATATAAGGTCTCCAAGTCTCTATCTTCTAATGAAGATACCTTATCATCAAAATTATCAGGAATAATACTCAAGATTTTTCCCCCATAGTAGAGTCTTTTAGCTCTTCACCAAGATATCCGACGGTACTAACAATATCGTTTACCTGGGTGAAGAAATACCCAACAAATTCATGCTCTCCCATCTTCATGTCTTCATACTCCAACCACCATATACGAATTTTTTCCTTCTTTACATTTGTATTACCTTCTTATATGTTTTTCGGTTTGGCCCATATACCTTCGCTGTGGCCACTCCTTACTCTCTCAAGATCTCACTTTATGAAAGTGAAGACAATATAGCATTCTTGGCTCTTCCATTATTCTCAAGAATCTTCTTGTCAACAGGTGTAACTGGAACATCATCACCAATGGGGGTAAACCAAACTGTTTCGGCTTCAAGAACATCATAACTAATAGACATGGGATACAGTATCATTCTATCCTTAATGATGTGATAGTTTTTTCCATCTAATACCAGAATTCATTTAATGTTCACACAATTTAGATTCTCCATCAGCAAGGAAAACAAAATCAACCACACTTTGATACAACTTGTAAGGACCCAGTTGGAGCAATGAACCACTGAGAGAGGGGGGGGGGGGGGGGGGGTTAATCGGTGTCACCCCTTTCACCTTTTTTATGTTCCCTTAATATTGAGAACAACCTTTGTCTCCTGTTAAAGATATAATTCTCTACTAACAAAACAAACAAGCACACATCCAAAGGAACACACCAATTTACAAGGTTCACTATTCAATAAGAATAAATACGTCCTTGGTATGGTTGGAAACAATCTAGCACCATAAAATCTACTAAGAAAACAATCCCCGGGTTACAACACGTAGGATATACCCTTACACTCGTGAAGCACTGTGAAACAATCACTTCAGTGCCTGTGCACCCTCTTAGCACAATAGGGAAATGTCTCTTTTCTTGTAACAAATTATGTCACCTGAAATTCCTTACAAATACAAAAGTGTAAGAATTTTTAGAACAAATATTCACTTCCTTACCTAGAAGAAAGGAAATGACTCCTTGGACTAGAGATAGATCAATTACAGTTCGAACTTCCCATTCTGAATCTCAATTCTGAATTTTTTCAATCTTATTCTTCAATCCGAATTCTATCCTTCAATCTGATTCTTAAATACAAATATTCCTCAGTTCGAGAAACTCAATACGGTGTAACCAATACTGATTACCCATTCTGATTAGTTCAGTCCGAACATCCCATTCCGAATCTCCATTCCAATTTTTCTCATTCCAAGAAACTCGATATGGTGTCAACCAGTATCAAATTCTCGTTACAATTGAAACCGTAATGAAACTCTATCAGCCAAACACTTCTCTATCTATCCATATTATCCGAGCTTCTATAACTACTTAATCATCACACTTTTACTTTGTAATTTGATATCTTTTTATAGGTTCTCCAAAGTGTGCTTAGGCAGGAAACCAAAATATTTTCCCACTCACTTAGATTCACCCAAATCGTAATTTCTCTTGAAATATCGGGGTAATTAAGACTTTTTCAACACTTCTAGAATCTTGTCGAATCTTCTTCCACTTCTCTTGATTTAGAACATTGGCCTTTTCCAGATTCGACCTTGTTACAAAAGTTTCTCGGTATCACATTCTCGGATCCACTCATCTATCTTCTCGGTATCAAATTCTCAGATTCACTCATATATCTTCATGGCATCACATTCTTGGATTCACTCATCTGTCTTATCGGCATAACTTTCATAGATTCACCCTTCTTGAGTATTCACTATCACTTAAATTCTCAGCATGAATCTTCACCGCTTCTTTGGCATGAAACCATTTCAATTATCAGTATGACTCTTCATCACTTCTCGTTATGTCTTTTCATTTCTTCCTCAGTATAAAAAATTCTTCATTCTCGGTATGAATCCCCTTTATTCATTGAAATCGATGATTTTTAATTCTCGTTATGACTTCTTTGGATCTCGGTATGGCTTCACCAATTCTCTATACGATGTTCTGGTTCTCAGTACGACTTCTGGTTCTCGGTGCGACTTCACCGATTCTCGGTACGACTTCACCATTTCTCAGTACGACTTCGGGTTCTCAGTGTGAGTTCACCAATTCTCGGTATGACTTCTCCAATAATCAGTATGACATCTCCGATAAATTTTTTCTTGCATTGTGATTACTTGAATATACTCACAAATTTGGAGTTAAAAAATAGCAATGCATCGTTACAATATTTAATGAATTGTTAGAGCCTTCAAATATCTTATTAGCCAGCATCTGAATTCAACCGCTTCTAGGTTCTGAGAATTTGCAACATCCTGGTTCTGAATTTCTCAATTTCCAGATTCCATGTTCTCTGAACACCATGTTCTGAGAATTGAAACTTCTAGGTTCCAAATATTCAAACTTCCATGTTTCAAATTCTTTGAAATGAAAGGAGTATTTCCTTAATGAAAAAAGATTTATGACCCACAAAAGACAAACCATGCATACCATCTCTTCTTTTAGCTTGGTTCTAATAGAGATTTCATGATAAACAGATTATATTACATAGTTATAATTTTTATGACTTATTGCATGGTTGAAACATTAACAAATTTCTCATTAGGTTCTTTGGAGTGTTTCTTGAATCATTCTATGGACATTGGACTCCATCAAAAAATTATGTTGAAAAGAGGCCTAGAGGGTCATTTAGTAAGATTATATAGTAACTCAATTAATTAATTTATTATTTATTATTTATTATTGTTTTATAAGTTGAATATATATTATTCCCATATGTGATTTCAAAATTAACCATTAATTATAGATCATATATATTCTTCCCCAGTTATTCGAGATAATATTATTTGAGAAGAACATTTGATAAATTTTTTACTTTCAATATATTGAATAAAAATATTTATTTATTTATTGTTAAATACTAAAGTGATATTTTTTATTAAATAAATATTACCTATTCAATTCTATATAATTATTATGGAGGAATGGTGGATAGAATTTTATGGTCCATTAAGAAGTATTATATATCTAATATTATTTTAATAAATTATATTTAATTTAATTTACTTGTTTAGAACCTATCCTAAAATAATAATAAAAATATTATTATTATTTGTATGAGGTTATATTGATATTATAGAAATAGTAATGGTAACATTTGAAATTATGATTTTCTAACAACTACAGTGTATAAATCAAATTTTATTATTTTATTAATAGATATAATTCATTTTTTTTTGAACAATGAGATATGGAGGGAGTCATATCAAAGAAATACGTAGATCCCTCTACCTGAATGCTCTGAAAAACTGATGGTTCTCATCCCCCACCACCACTCTATAGGATAGAGAGAATAAATAGAAACCTTCTTTTATATAGTTCCCATGGTGAAAAAATATGATCAATGTAAGAATTAAGATCTTCTATTATGGAACTTGGAGATCAAAATGTTGATGTTCATAGGTTTTTGTAAAAAGTGGGGATTATTAATGGAGTGAATCAATGATTAACTCCTATAATGTAATGATTTTATGAGGAGGATTCATTGTCATGTCAATCGACAATGAACAAACTTCTTGAATGGTAATTCATAATTGATTAAATTAATTATTAAAAATATGTGATTACTGTATTCTTTGGTATCAAAATATAACCATTTTATATATTCTTAGAATCAATATTTTTGATCACTATGTAAATTAATATGAAAATCATGGATTAATCATCGATTATGACAATAGGCTGAGTTTGAAATGCTCTATATTCCAGTATCACTAAATCCAAAACCATAATGTGGAATCATAGGCTGTTAAATTATTAATTAAAATTTAATAATGATTACTGATTGGTTTACACTTTTTTCATTAGATTTAAATTTTAGAATTATGATTCATTAATTTGATTCTTAGATCCACTTACTTTGCATTATGATTTCATAAAATTAGAATCAAATTAATTAATTTTATTAGAAAAAATATTATGATATCATCTATTGGATCTGAATCGTCATGTAAGATGACACTAGAGTACACACCATGTATCCTAGAGGTACATGTCATGTAATAGAGTTTAATATGCCATGAATTAATCAATATTAATTCACCTAGTGTTAATTTGTTACATATGATAATTTTTTATATACCAAGTGTTGATCAGGCTAACCATGCACACTATGAGATAGAGTACACAATGTTTAACTTTCATACATAAAATGTATTCCCTTATTCACAGATTGTCTATGTAACCTCTTAGATTTAATAAAGTACCAGAGTCCATGTATCATGGACACCACATGTATATATCACATGTTCATACTCTATACTACAATATTTTTCATGGAACTGTTACACACATGATCACTAGATATTTGGTGTGGATATATTTTTAGAATAATAAAATCCATGTAAAATGAAATATAAATGATCCTTACTTTAATCAAATTATGCATAATTGAAAAATTAATTTATTATACTAATCAAACCATATCACCATGTGTTATGGGTTTTCATTTGGTTAATTATACACCCCTTGTGACATGTTATAAATATAAATTTTTATTTAATTTTGACATAAAGTTATGATATTATTATAATTTTTAAGCTATATTACAATTATTAATCCCCATGCATTGAAGGAGAACACATCATGAAAATACCATGTATTCCATGTGACCCTAATTAAATAGTATATTCATTGAAATTAAATGACATTTCTTGTATTCTATATGCCACTATAGTAATTAGTATATAAGAATAATACATATTAGGTAGTTTTGATGTGTACTCACTACATTGCATCAATTTTTTTTAATATAGTTAATTTTAAAATATTTTTTTCTAAATTATTATAGATGAGGATATCATGATAATCTAGATTATAATAATGATAAGAAATAATTAATTAAAAATGTTAATTAAATGGTTCATGTATGATTTATCTTAAATATGAATGATTAGACTTGTGTTCAAATTTTATTAAAATAGCAATTCATTGGATGATTATTATTTACCATGATCATAAACCATTAATTTATATGTGATTGATTTATTTTAATTTATTATGAAATTATATTATTGGAAATCATATCATTTATACAATCATTATTTAATCGAATGTGTTCACATTGTTTCATTTATGTAAACCACTTAACAGTAACTTTGGTTATCATTCCATTGTTCGAGTAAAATAATATTTATTAGGTGAAGATCCCAAGATAGTGGAGGTGATCCATGTTTGATGCAGAGGAGAAAAAATTACATGATTGTTACATAGGTGGGTAGGTGTAATTTTTAAATTAGGATAATAAAATTTTCACATTGTTTCCCCTAGGTTGAAATTTTGTTTACCATATACTAGATAAACTAAAAATTAGTAAAATCTCATAACCATATGACAGTATTATTTTTTTTCAACCAATCATTAGGGATATTTTATTATATACGTTTCTTCATGGGAACATGAATTAATTAAATAATAATAATGCATTATAAAATTAAAATAAATTAATTTTTCTGTAAACATTATCTTAGGACTATTTTACCACTTCTGTAAATACTCTTAATATTTAACATGAATGAAATGAATTCATTAATTGGGAATTTATTCATAAATGGTAAAATCATTGTATTATATAGATTATGCATCTAATGAGTTCTATTAAATCTTTTAATATCGAAAAATTGTTCAATGTTCTCAGAAATCTTGTGTTTGAGGGATTTCAATTATCTAGGAATTAAATCATGAAGTACTGGGTTGACATAACTGATTTAAAATCAATGTTTAATTATAAATTAAATAATAGGAGAAGCATTAAGAAATACAATTCATCTATTGTAGGATTGGGGACTCCAATCAACAGATCAAGAAACTACGAGTTAATGTAGTGGAAATTTGACAATCTTACCAAAACCATTCAAATTTCATGACCTTTAATTGTTGGGGTAATAATAAAGGTAATATGGATTGTTTATTATATAATTTCAATGAATTGTGATATTTTTAAAAAAATTGTGAGGCCTATTGTGTGTTGATAAAATTGTGGGAGATAAGTAAATATAATATAATAATTATTTTCCCTCATTTTATCATGTAATTTACTAATTCCCACTCAAATTATTTCTATAAAAACATTGAAAATCACATTAAAAATATCAATATGATCCATACAAGTAAATAGTAACATTCTCAATCGAACAATTTTTTTTTGAATGGAAAATGTTTTTACAAATTATCTTATATTGTGATAGGAAATACTATGTACTTGAAGAACCTATTCCGGATTCACATATTAATGTGTCTAGTGATGAATAATTTTATCTCTATGAGAAACACTAGAACAATGCTACAATTATTCAATGTGTCTTGATATCCTCTATGACCAATAATATTTTGAAGCATCACGAGTACAAGGTTGAGTATAGAATGACGACTCATGTTAGTGATATCTATTTAGTTAATATGAGACAATAAATATATCATATCTCCAATACTCTATTTAAAAATAATCATGGAGTTTTGGAAAGTACTAGGCCTCATGTAGTCCTAAATATTGGCAATACTGAAGTGATAAAAATTAAATGGATTCAATTTACAGAGGAGTTACACATAGTTTTCAAGTGTCCACACAACTGAAAACCATCCCCAATTTTATTTTTAATTATTATATGACAAATAATGTAACGTTTCTTCCCAAAAATATTATTATGATCTTCAAATGTAATAAGGACTTGTGGAATTAAAAAATGATCATTATAGTGAATATGGAAAAAGAGAATAAGGAGAAGATGACCAAGAATCCTAACCATTATAAATATAATGACCTTAAACCTTCCAGTATAGGATGATATGGAAGAAGGTAATGGAAAAGGATGATGTTTGTTTCAGTGTATAAAAAAGTCCACTTGAATAATAACTACCCCACGAAGAAATGGGAAGCTAAAGGTTATTTTTTTTATCAAATGTCGTCATTCAATATCTACACATTTTGTATTATATACAACATATGATGCTCACAACCATATCTAAAGGTAGGAATCAAATAGATAATTATATATTTCTATAGGAGAGACTTATTTGTGAGATTTCAATAGTGCGAGGCTTTTTACTCTTGCCATTTTGACTACCACTATTCATTTTCAATATTTCAAATATTGGATTTAATAGATTCTTATTATATATCGAATTTTACAAAGAAAATAATTTTTGTAACATGACTAGATATAATGGGTTTTAATTGTTTGGAAATAATTTTTACTTTTATTATGAATATATATGTTTTGGTATGGTAAATTTAAATAATTTTTATTATTTATTAAATTATTGGAACCAATTATTGAAAATAGATAATGAATCGTGTTTAGATGATTCATATAAAACCCAGTTATGGAATAAATACCTCGGTCAAGTAAAAGAGTATCATTTACAAATTATTTTACAATATTGTTATTCAGAGTAATTTGTGATAATTCCAGTACAAATATTAGATGAATATTTAAAAGAAAAAATTTCTAAACAGCCATTTCGTCTAAAGGGTGAAACGAAAAAAAATATTTTACAATTGGTACACACTAATGTGTGTATAAAATTTATAATAGAAGAATTATGTGGTCATTCTTTCTTCTTAACATTTAATTATGACATGAGTAGATGTGGATATGTATTATTTATGATGTTTAAGATTTATTTTATTGATAAATTAAACTAATTCTTTAATTTTTTATAGAATAAACATGTAAATAAGATAAATAAGTTTCTATTAGATCATTTTTTTGAATATATATACAATGCATTCATCAAAATTCCATAAAAAATTTGGATTTTTCCACAACTCAATAAACTATATACACTATTGTGTGAGGGTGTTAGTGAATGGGGGAACTATACCTAGTTAGACATCGTTTTTTCGATGATGAAACAAACAAATCTTCTATTATTAATTTGGGGATATGAAATACAAAATATTATATTCTAACTAAATCATGTACCAACTAAAGTAGAAAATGGTATTTCTTTCATTTTAATGATTGGAAGGAATCTTATTCTGTCACATACATGTGTATGGTATAACGATGAATTTGGATAAGCCTTCTATTAAAAAAAGAACTTGGGTGGGGGATTTATCATTATAGGGTTTCATAATGAAAAAATTAGATACTACAATTAAAAGCCCTTGAAAAATAAATTCACTACGGCCATAAAATCTATATTTTACGAGAGGAAGAAAATTCTAAAAAGAGTTAGTGGTAGAAAGATTAACATTGCGTATGTAGATGGTCATGACACAAAACAATTGGTATAGGATCTGATTCCATAGGCCACCATGTACGATATATTTCATAAAACACAAGTACTTCATAGGAGTACTAGAGAGGTAAGATAAAAACAGTTTTGTATGTCAATAGTAACTGATGTTCGTGAATCATTATTGATTGAAAATTATGTACCTCTATCTAACAATGTGGAACTAATTATATCAAAATTTTCAAGATTCAATGAAGAGATAAATTATTAAGTGAATTACATGTATCTAAACCATGGTTATGTTCTGGGAGATGTGCCAATTATTTTATTTCCCCAAAGGAATCAAATGGGTATCCATGAGAAAAATGGATATTTAATGAAATAAAAATACATATAATGAATTTTTAGTTCCGAACGTGTCTTAAAAACTTTAATGAAATGAAATTGATGGATTAATTCCACCAGTATTGATGTTTAAATAAATCGTTATTCTAGTTTCTATAGTAGATTACCCTGAAAATGAAAATTTTAAAATTAATATCAAAATGTATATCAATAATGGGAACCGTTGGATTGATTTATAATTAAAACAACCATATGGTTTTTGGACTTATGTGATACAAAAATGATATATAAGTTTTAGTGATACATTTAAGGATTGAATTAATAATTGAGGTCAGGGATTGTCATATTAGATGAAGATATAAAAGAATTTGGTTTCGTTAAGAATGAATGAGATATATGGGTTTAAAATAGGTTTATTGGGAATGTGTTCATTACCTCGTAGTATGTGTGGAATAATTTTTACTTTTTGGAAATGGTATACCTGTCTAATAGTCAATTAAGTACTTGTTAAAAATGTTTTTCTCCAAGAAGGAAATAGGAGTATAATCCTATTCTCTATGGCTCGAGATCATTCATAAATGTTCCATGAGGAAACATAGACTATGTCAATGTACATACACTCGAAAGATACTATGGATATTTATTATAGAACAATCCAATATGGTATTAGTTACATTGTAAAATTGTATTCATCAATTTAATAAAATGTGTTCAAAAAAAGTAAGTGATAATGACTAATATTACATATGATACAACATTAGGATCAATCAGGTATATTATGTTATGTACAAGTATCATTGTTTCTTATGCATTGAACTAGGTTGGAAGATATCAATTTAATATAGAAGAATAATGTTGATCTACTATTAAGTAAATACTTTTGTACCTGAGATGAATAAAGGATATATTACAAGTGTTTGGAGGAGACATAAATATTTTCTAATGGTTAATAATGATTCTTGTTTTTAGAAAAATAATAATAATATAATGTTCCATCCATGATATGATTTCTATCTCAAAAAATCAGTTGTGATTTAGAAGTGTTCAGAGAAACCATTGTGACAGATTCCATGGTAGAGTTTATGTATAATAGAAAAGTATTAATTTTGTAAATGAATCTTTTTCTAGGATAATTATTTCATACCTATTTATAAATAATTTTTTTACAGAGTATTATGAAAATAAAAAAATGTTGGATCATGAAAAATTGGCAAGGTAACTCCAGTAAACAGTTAATATTGTTTGGAAGTATCACCTATTGAGATATTTTTCTTAGATGGGTGAAGTTAAAGTATTACAATTTCCTATAGAAGAAAAATTGGAGGACCCCATAACTAAAGGCCAATATGAGCAGGTCATGAGTATCATCTGAGTTCTAGAGGACTGATGGTTTTTAGTAGGTGGCACTAGTTTAAATGGAATTCTTATAGAGTTATTTCAATAGAACCGAATTCTATGTTATTTTCGGCAAATTTTATTCATATTTTTAATTTTAATAAACTAATTATAAAATAATTTTTTCTTATGTGATATATTAAAATTGTTACTTTCATAAGAGTATCTATTTCACTGAAAGGTCAATGAAGTTTCCTGGTATGATGTGTTCCTCTAACATCCAAAATTGTATTCATAAATATATGTTCTATAGCTATATCAAATCATTAGAGGGAAAAAGATATTTTTTATCATGGTTGGAGGCTCATAGGACATTGTGGAATCTTCTCCTAGATTCCACCCATGGTAGTATTTTGTGTATGATATTATGAGAATGAGACAATCCTAATGGAAATATATATTTATATGTTTAATTGGATCTTAATACTTGTGTACATGTGTATTGATCCTTAGAAATTATGATTATAATTAACCATTGTTTTAAGTCGTGTACACTTATGTATTAGTGAGAACAATGATCAGTGATGTTCATGGGTCATAGTCTATATTGGGGATGTCATCAGTAATATTTCATTAATGAAAAACACAGGAAATGATTTGACCCTTTTGTTATTTAGTGGATATTTATGTCCCATGAAACACTATGGAAATTATATAAAGTAAATATATTTATGGTGATGGTGTTATATAGGCATATTTGGTTTCATAAAAGTCATAGAATGTGACATCAATAACATAGGTTGATTGAACCACCATGGAACATTCTTAATTTGTGATATAAAAATAATGGGATTATATTACACAGTAACAATAAGTATGATTTATTATGTCATCGAAACATTAAATTCATTTTATATGGGTTTCATGGAATCTTCTTAGATGCAATACTTAGACATTGGGATGATTTTTTCAATATTTATTAAGACATAGGCCAAGAGAGTGACACACTATGTGTATCCAAAATCTACGCTAAATAAATTATTATTATTTATTATACAAAAATTTGAATAAATATTATTCCTGATTGAGGATTAATAATTATTTGGGTCTTTTAGATATCATATATTTCGTCACAATTTTTTCGATAGAATACTATGTGAGAAAGAATTTTTATTAAATATTTATTTATAATTTAGTTAATAAAAATATTTATTTATTTATAGGAAAATAATTAAAAAATATTAATTTATTAAATAATTTTTCATTATTAAAAGAAAAATAACTGTTATGATGGGATAATGGGAAGAGTTTAATGTTGATGAGAGAAATAATATATATTGAATAACATTTGAATAAATAGTAATTGATTTAAAACATTAGAGTAGAACATGTTAATAAATAATAATAATATTATCATTATTATTTACATGGTGTTCCATATGGATTTTTAAAATAATAAAAGGAACATGGGCAATTATTATTTTATAAAACAGGTTTTATATAAAATTAATTATATTAATTTCATTTGAGTTCCAATTCAATTGTGTTACGCAAAATATGATTTAAAGGGAATCCTCTCAGTGGTTTTGATATATAACTCTACATGAATGCCCTCATTAATGAAGCGTAATCCTCCCCCATCACCACTCTAAAATCAATAGTGATTGAGGAGAACCCATCCATGAAGCGATTCTCAGTGTGATCAAAAGAGAATAACACGAGCATTTGAATCTGTCATACAAGAACTCGATGATTCAGAAAATATACATTAGAGGTTTTTGGAACATATTATTTTCACCACTGGACGGAATCTATTATTGTTTAAAAAATGAATTATTGAAATTAAATAGATACATTATCAAATGAATCAACAATCAAAGAAATAATAAAAAGTTAATTCTTTATGTATTTAAATAATTATAAATAATATTTGAGGATGTTGTGGTCATTATATAATTTATCCATTTTCTGTATTCAATAATTCCATTTTCCTGATCATAGTGTCCTTCATCATGTAAATCTTATCATATCCCTGAATCATAATAAATTTTGTGTTATGAATTCCCCATTTAATGATTCCACAACACTCATGACCTTTAATAATATGTTTTATTATATATCTCCATATCCCATGAATCGTGTAAATATAAATCATTTTAATGACTAATATTTAATGTTCACATCCCCTTCTAAACACCATATTCAAACTTGAGTAGAACTATGTTAGACACCATATTGTAACCATTTCATGGAAAACATGGGATTATGCCACCATTTAAATTCTACTAGGTCATATCATAATATAAAATCCCCCATTCATTATATTAATCTTCTACAGTTCCAGGGTAAATGATATTCAGTTCTATGAATAACTTTATTTAACCTATTAACACTCATATAATGGCCTAGTTAGTAAACTAGGAACCACTTGATAACCAATAAAATTTATTTCTTTAATACATTTATCACCACGAAGTTAATGTTACTTTATGTCTTCCTCACAGAACCTATTTATAAATCATTTCAATGTTATCCCCACTCATATCCAAATGGCAATTGTAATGAACCAAAATTTTATCAATAGAAATTTCAATAATATAATTACTTCATATATTTTAAACCATATCAATTAACTTTGATAACATAGTTCAAAATTAATAAATGACGAATGAATTAAATACATGGTATTTCAAGAAATTGTGGAACCTATACCAATGGAATTGTAAAATCAACTTTGGAATATTGATGTGAGTATTTAAAATAATATATCATCCAATTTAATAGAAATATAACTTATTATTGTGTAAATAAAATTTTAATATTTTATAAATTAAAATATTATATATTTATATCATTTTACATGTACATATATATATATATATATTTATATATATATTCAAACAAATAAATTAACTGTTGGTATTTTTGTAAAAATTAAAATTAAATTTATGATTTCCTAATTTATAAAAAAATAAATAGAAAAATAAATTTTAAATAATATATTCACAAATTAAGAATTTGTCATTTTATTATTATAATATAATATTATGATATGTAAATTAATTTTTCAAATTGTCATGTAATCAATTATAATTTTGAAATTTTTATTTTTTCTAGTTAATAATGATTTTATTTAAAAAATAAATTTCAAATATTTAGAAAATTATTTAAATGAAATGGATTTTATTTTTTAGGTTTACATGTCAAACAAATTTAGGTGGAAATTTTTGTTTTTTTCTAAAATAGATGATTTTTTTGAATAGTGAAATACATAAATTTATGGTATTCGAAAAAATATATTTATTGAGACATATATAATGTATAAATCAGTTTATAACATACTATCAAACTATAGTTTTTAAATTACATTTTTATTGGATTGAATGAAAACTATGCATATTCTTGGGCTAATATAACAAATTTTTGAATAAAATAATAAAAAACACACTTATCCTCCCATTATAAGTACCACCACTCACCACACCTTCTTCTCAGAAAATGAAATACATTAAGGTTATAAATATTTTAACAAAAATCATCACAAGAAACTTCACAATGTCTATGAACCATTTTCATTTAAAAATACCAAATTCAATTACCAAAACGAGGTGCTCAAAGAGAAGAATTTCAGAGGTGAAATCATCTTCTGTATTATTTTAATTAATTTTCAAGTAAATTTATTTTCTAATTATCTCCAAAACATCACACAAAAAATAGAAATGATAAATCTTGTATATTTTCATATAGGAATTTTATTATTTTTGTGGAGTAATCCATCATCAAACCTCTTATCCTCTCTATTCTATTAAATGGAATCAAAGTCTGTGGGGGTGTTGATTTGTTTCTTTTGAGGATGAGAGGTTTTCATTTTCCTTTAAAACCTTCAAGGATGGTCATAGAACCATAATAATTGATAGAATATATTTTAAATTATATTTTATAACCTTTTTAATGTTATGTAACTTCCCTATATTAGTCATATTAAAAAAAACAAAACAAGTTCTTTGTGTTTTGAAAACTTAAAAAATTTAATCTAAACGATTATCATTAACATGTTTATAATGAATCATACCCATGTTGTATTGATTCATGTTTTTATAAATCATTTCAAAATATATTTTTATCTCACCACATTATTCAATGTATATCCTTATCTGATTACTTGTATTTGATAGTTTATGATATCCACTATGAACACAGAGAATAAGGAATTAATTATTTATTATGTTAAATTATGTAAAATTTTTATAAGTTTTAAATATTTACTATTTATCAAACCTTTATATACTTATTATTTAATACTTTTATGTTTCTTTTCATTAAATTTATGTAATTTTAATGTAATAAATGTATGGCCACTATAGTTGGAAGAAGAGTATGGTTTTCTTTATATTGAATTATGATTTGAGAGGAAGTGTGAAATCCCATAATTATGAGACTACTTACATGTATAAAACCAATAAGAATTGTTTAAAAAAAAGGATAAAACTAGGGATCCTACATGATATTCCATTAGAGTTAATTTTATAATGGAATAAATTACTTATTCATGGCATGATGACTTATTTTATTTTTAACTTTTTATTTTTATGAAAATTGCGGGAACCAAATTAAAATAGGACAACATGCTATGTGAGAGAAAATGCAGTGATTGGCCAAATGACATTGCAAATTCATTGGGAGGGGGATATTAAAATATCATAGTGATGCTCGCCCACCTTTCTCATGTTATGAACCCTAACAGTGGGCTAAAACAATTGATCAGATCTTTTCTCTACTTCATTTTTCATATAAAGAGATGGTAACTCTAGTCATTTATCATTTAGATCTAGAGGTTGATCAATGGTGGATGTTGAGTATGAAGATGTTGTATAAAGACAATATTGAAGAGATGGATTGGGAAGGATTTAATAAAATAATTATAAACAAGTATTTACTTTGAACTCCATACACATATATAGAGGTAAAATAAAATGAGATGAAAAAAAGGAAATTGAATCATTCACAATTAATGAATTTTTTTTCACAATTTATGCAAGGTAAGCCTAATTTCATTTTCTAAAAATTGATAGAAAATTTATATATATTTGTGTTGTTTAAAACCAAACCATATAAAGGGACTATATATTAAGGAAACATGGAGTTATGAGTAAGTTGTTAGATGTGTTCTCAATGTGAAGATTGAGTTTAGAGAGTGTTCACTTGGATATGGTTATAAGGAACAAAACATAGTGTTTCAGGATGGAGGATCTAATGAAATATTTTAAATAAAATTAAACCAATAACATGATTGAAATATGGGATGAAGAATCAAGGGAATTAGTGAAAGGTATGTGGAAATTATTGATGTGTAATTGAGAAGGTCACCAATCACATTAATATTGAAGAGACATGATAAAGGAAGACAATGTGGTTGAGTAATGGAGTGCACCACCAATGTTTCAATGCTTCATATTTCGGTGGAGAGAACTATGAAATTAATTGCCGTAGACATTTACTCCGTTAGTGTAATTAGCATATGTAGCCACAAAATTCAAAAGTTAAATTTAAAGCTTCTGGAATCGAAACTAATGTGTTGGAGCCCTAACAAGATATGTTAATTAGTAATCATATTAGTCATTCAATAATGGTAAACATTATATTTGATTCTATTTGTTTTCATTATTTCATATCATTTAGGTTTAGTAGATCTTTTGCAACGCCACCTCAAAATATGAATGATGAGTTATCTATGAGAACATGAAATGGGGAGAATATTGAATCCATGGAATAGAACTCCACCCTAATTAATTTTTATGGAGTAAAACTCCTATGAAATATAGTCTTACATCCATTTATGAATTTTGATGCTATATTGAGAAACGATATACTATCTTTATACGAATACACCATCAACTATTGGGAAAGGGATATAAATATTCACATTTTGAGGAATCCCCTAATTCTAAATAACATTGAACAAAATGAAGAATCTCCATCCAAATGATTTTATAAAATTTTGAAATTATTACCTTATGAATAATAATATCATACTTATATTATTGAGAAAATGGATAGATTCATGATCGAAGAAAATCTCATTTAAAGGGACTATACAAATGTTCCATGAAGCAATGCATGGTCTTCCAATTGACCGAGTGGTGGGATTTTATTTTGAAAATATTCCCAAATATATAAATATATTAATAAAAACATATATAATTGACCTAATTTTGTTGGAGGAACTTAAAGAGTATATACAATAGAATATGGACAATGGTTTTATAAGCCAGAGTGCTTCACCATCGGATGTTCCTATCCTCTTTATCAAGGAGATGGTTGGATCATCGCCCTGCTGCATTTGTTATTGTGTCCACAACTAAATCAGTAAAAATAAAATTTACCCCTTCCATAGATAGATTAATTGATTTATTATTTATATTTGGTAAAGTATTTCTCTATGGTGTACCTTCCAATGAGATTGAAACAATTAATGGTGAGTGTAGTTGATATTACCAATATATCCTCTTGAATGAGGTATGTACACTATGAGTTCATAGTTATTCACTTAGGACTCACTAATTGTCCATCAATATTCATGGATTAAATGAATAAATTATTTATATATTACATGGAAATTTTGGGTAGTCTTTATTTTTGGTATTCTGCTATACATCAGGATAAAGGGGGACATAGAAGAGCATTTTAATATTGTACTAATGTCATTGGAATGGGATAAACATTATAAGAAGTTCAGTAAATTTTAATTCAAGTTAGAGGATGTATGATTCTAACAGAATTTTATCACCAACAATAGAATATTAGTGGACCTTTATAAGAAAATGGAAATTTATGTGAGATTCATGCCATATTCGGAAATAGGTATTCAATGATTCCATGAAATAACTAGCTATTAACAGATATTTTTTATGACCTTATCACAATATTCAATCTCAATAAACTACCTAACATAGACTGACGAATTTTTTTTCATACTTGTTAATGTGAAAGATTCTTCAATTAATTAAAAAAGAGGCTCATCGCTGCGTTAGTTCTCTCTCTTTTGACATGTGGGGATATATTTGTGCTATACAGTGTTGATTAAAAAAATGGTTGTAGGATATGTAATAATAAAAAATGTTGAAGCGATAACAACTTCCTCAAATTATTTTAAAATTTAATAGAATAATTATCCCACACAAGATCTTGAGTTGGTTGTTGTGATCTACACATTTTAAATCGGACTGCATTTTCTATATGGTGTGAATGGTGAAATATATACTGATCATAAGAGACACAAATATATATTCACATAGATATAGATTAATATATACTAGTGAATATGGTTATAACTCATCAATTATTATAGATTATCAGTCCACAACATTCATGTTAATTAATATAAAATGATGGATTATCTGACTGGAATCAATACATTAATATTATCAATGATTAGAAATAAAAATATTTGATCCTATTATATTAATAAACGATAGACATGAGTATCATTCAGTAAAGAACATCCAAAATCATTTCTCAAATTATTTCCCAACCATCCATCATAGTGAAAATAAATAATTATCAAATAAACACTGTGTAAATTCATGAGTAGGTGGACAATTTCTGAATGATTAATTCCACAAATACCAGAATTGATAAAAAAAGTGTTATAATTTTTGGGTCCTGATTATGTTTACAAACCAATAAATTAATAACAAAGTATCTTCCAAAATACAGGCATTGATAAATATTATTTATTAACCCAAGGAGCATAATGATATATTGAGATATTCAATAGATCTATTGGTGGAAACCATGAAGAAGGAGATCAGTAAACATGCATCATGTGGCCAAAATCAAAGAAAGTGAAGGATAAAAAGAGAAATTATAAAATGAAGATGAACCCACTACGCTCAGAAACAAAAAAATAGAAAAAATAAAATTGGGCTTCAACAGTGAACATCTGATGACATCCATAGAATGAAATTCTACATGTGTTTTTATAGAAAATCATAATAAGATAGATCACTTTATTGCAATTTGAGAGGACATCACACAGGATCAACTTTTAAAAATATTCATTATTGAAGTGTTGAGGATACATGTTGAACCACTATCAATTATATCTGATCGAGATCCTGGATTTACCACTATATTCTAAAAATGGTTTTTATCATTCTATAAACAATGATAAGAACTTCAGTATGAGATATCACCATGAAAGTCATCCCCATCGAGAGTGGAACATTTAGACACAAAAAAGGCACGGTGAGAACTTGTTCTGTAGACATAAAATGATTATTGGACAATTAAATACCTCTTTAAATGTTATCTTACAACAATAGTTCCCACTTGATCATCCCAATGGATCCATATGAGGACCCATATTGAAGATGATATAGAACAATTTCATTTTATGATAATGATAGTGAATGTAATATTCTATGATATGAAATGGATGATGGAATTATATAAAATATAAAAACAATTCAACTACACATCATGTAAGAAAAAACCTGATAAAAGAGATTTGGAGACAATCATCGATGATAACATTAATTAAAGGTTCTTGAAATGTTATTCCTTTGTATATCTCCATGGTAGAGGATCATTATTTTTGTTATGAAATGAAAACTAATACCTAGTAACATAAGCCCATTTGAGATTATAGATCATTTTAGACCTATGGACAATAAAATACAACTTACACCGACCATGTGTCAATGACATAATGTTTTATACATATCACTCATGAGTATGTATATAACAAATACCTCAAAAGTACTTAATCCAGATGTGCTATAAGTGGAAAATGAACTCTCCTTTGTAGAGAAACTAGAGAAGATCTTGAACAATAGAGAAATTTTCTACAGAACAAAATAACTCACAAAATCAATATACTATGAAGAATGAAAATGTAAAAAAGAATTAACATGGACACTGTAAAAAGAAATGAAGGACAAGTACCTTCACATGTTTTTAGTATAAAATGTTAAATACAATTTCTGGGGGAAAATCTCATAAGTTTGTAACAATATAACAACCAAACATTTTATAAATGATAATTTTCTTATAATATTTATTTCATATAGTATAAACCACGTAAAATAACTTTTATAACCCAATTAAATCATTATATATAAAAAATAAATTAAATAAAGGGCATTTCTAAAAATTATGGAACATAAAATGATGGAATCATAACATGACCTCAAGAAATACCAATATGACTACTTAGAATATAAAAATTAGACTATAAAATAATAATGTAACATATGATAGTTTAAATTAAAATTTTTATTATTATAAATAAAAATTGATAAATTTATATCTTGGTAAAAGTATGTAAGTACTTTAGAAATTATAAATTAAATGTTGGTATTTTTGTAATATGTTTTTATTGATTTACTTATTTATAATTAATATATTATATTAAAAGAAAATTATTTTCCAAAAATATATATTTATAAATTATTGTTTTTATATCTCATGGATATAAGGTAATTTTATGAAACCACAATTAATTTTTTAATGGTTCATAAAAATAGTTATAAATTAAAAATTGTTATTTATTTGAGTAAATGATTATTTTACATAAAATTTAAATTTCAAATTTTTTAAAAATTATTTAATGAAAATATACATAATTTTATAATTCTAAACATTATAAAATTCATATAGTTTTTTATAAATAGTTTATTTTTTGGGAATAATGAAATATAGAAATTTATGGTATTTTACAAATACATGAGATATTGAGTCATATGTGTTGTATGGATGATGTATGACCATAATATCAAAATTTCATTTTATATTTACTAAATTTATTCATTATAATAAAACATATTCATACCCTTAGGAAAACATATTTGGAATGTATCTTCTTATGAAATCACTTAAAATGAATACCCTTGGGAAAAAAATGATTTGGAATGTATCCTCTTATGATCACCCTTTTTATATTAATACATGTTTTTATATATCCTCTTATGAAGAATTTTGTAGGTTACCCATTTCAGTGATGAATATACTTAAGTGATTAAATGTAATATGGAGTAAATGATGTCCACTAAGAAGATTTGGAATAAGTAATTAATTAATGTTTATGTTAAATAATGTAAAATTTGTGCAGGGTCTTAATTTTCCCATCAAACTAAAACATAATATCCTAGTTTGTAACTATTTTAGATTGTTTATCACTAAATTGATCTAATAATAATGTATGAAAATTGTGTCTCTATAGAAATACTTGAGGCAGTTTTTTAATAACCCCACTAACAAACCACCAATATATGTTATTCTATGGTCTCCCAAAAATCTATGTGGAATATTTGAATCTAGAAATTTCTAATCCATCAATACCCCTTCGTAGTGAAAACTATGAAGAACTATAACCAGGGAAGTATGTTTTATTCATTCCACATTGAACTATATAAAATAAATAATTCTCATATATCAGGTGTATAGTGTATTCCTCAGCTATTGATGACCATGTTAATAAGGTATTATTTAAGGGTTTGGTCATGAACCAGCCCGGGTACATTGGTAGTTCGATAACCAAGCTAGTCCTAACATAGTCTGATGGGTGTTCATAATCCTCATGGGTTTCGAACTATAACCTAGCATCATAAAATATTAGAGTGGGAATAAATTTTCCCCAAACATTACAGAATCATATAAATAAGGATATATACATTCATGAAAAAATCATCTAAGAGAACTGTACCAGATGTCATACAGGAATAATACCACAAATTACAATATAAAATTAGCATAAAACATGAAAAATGAAAATTTATAAATTCCAACAACCATCTAATTACATTTATCAATATAAATAACCACCATTAGGTGGTTCTTTACCCCTACATGAACATAGAAGGGGATATTCTACAATAACATGTAGGCACAAGTATGGTGTGATATAAATTACTAATATGTTATCGACATGTATCCAATAAAAAATGACATAAATTAATTTTTTTTTTGGAGAATTTAATAATAAATAAATATTATTTCATTATTAGAATCATATTTAAATAAACCATTCTTTATATTTAAAATAATGTAAATCCATTAAATAAATTATGGAATTTATTTTAAAAAATAGAATAAACAATCATTTAATATTAAATAGTGTATCTAAACTAGAGGGAATATGAAATAATTTACAAAAATTGGAATATATTTATATCTCATATATAACCAGGTGAGCTACATGGTTAATTTTTAATAGGTATGATAGTTCTAGGTCATGAGATCCTCACACACTCATGTGATAATAAACATTATGTAAACACATGTCTCGTGTAAATGGAAAGAGGGGACTCATTGACATAATATTGTGAAATAAAATGTGCAAAATAATTTTCATGTTTGAATTTTAATAGTTTAATCATGTGTTAGTGAATTACCATCCTAGTGGTTTTGACCCAAATCACTCACAAAAAACATAGAATTTCTTGTTATCTAGTACAAATAAATTATTTGGAACTTATTTTAAGATTATATATAATAAAATCAAATCCCATTATTATATTTTAAAAATTATAATTTACCATTTAAAAACCAATATTGGTTTTTAATCATGTATGGATTTATTTCAAGACAAAATCCTCAGGTTTTTATAAAAATATATTTATTTATTTTTTTCTAAATAAGAATTTTAAATCAATTCACATTTAAATTTAAAAATTAAATTACAATAATTTAATTTAACTATTTATTTGAAAAAATTCCCAAAATATTACGCAATATAAAATCAACAATTTAAATCTCCACAATTTCCAATCAATTTCACTATCAAAACCCAATTTGGTAGAATTAAGGGTTTCCCTCAATTTCATTCTAAAAATTCAATTTAAAAAATACACCAAATCAAATGAATTGGGATTGTAACCAACAAAATGAATGAAATTTCCTTTTAAAATATATTTAATATAAAAAAATCGAATTTAAATCCAGACGTTTTGGGTTAATAAGAATTGGGAATAATGATAAAACCACCAAAATGGAATCAAAATATCTCAAAACTCTATATACTAATCTTGATTTTCTAATAAATAATAATTAAATTTCAAATAAATATTAAAAGATAAGATGATGATCCCAAAAATTGGGAATTATATCCACAGATTTACTTGGGGATCTTCAAAACACTTTTAAAAAAGGGATAAAGAGAGAGGTAAATATTGAATGGCATGAAGAAACAAACAATGAGAGGATCGACTATCATTCTCCAAGATTTTATATCCTTCTAGAAGGATTATTAATGGTAAAGAACTCTAATTAGGTTCCTACAATATGTTTTTCTATATGGGTTGTATAGGTTCATTAGAAGTCTTAAAACAATGATTTGGGAATTTTAAAACAAAAATATGGATTAAGAATCTCATAGGCATGGTCTGATAGATAGATCCACATGGTTTGGCCAAACTATGAACCCTATCCATGTGCCTATTTTTAATGTGTTTCATCATTTCTTATAAGTGCGTAAAAAGTTTTTCAAACTTTGTGCCGACCATTTAAAACCCCACTTATTGGTTATTTATTGTTTTCCATAAAAGGGAACCCATTTTTATAAAACCATGTGACAAATGTGCGCTAGCCCAAAAAATTTCAAAAAATTCATCAAATCACCTTAAAAACAAAAAATAAATCCCAAAAGAATAGTTATTTAAATAGCTGTTTATGAATACATGAAAATTGTAAGATGATGTTAGAAACAACACACCATAGAAACATTTTTTCCATAGAGTACCCAAATAGAAGAATCCATGAAAATAATATGAAGTTACATCCCTCTCATAAATGAATCCCTCTCCAAAATATCATGAGGATTAGAACCATGATACTAATGACTATGATCCAATTTTATTGTTCTCTCATGATGTACTTTGTTTTTAGAATCAACAATCATCGCTCTCCATTTGGTCGTTAATAAATAAGGTTCACTGTCTGGATCACACCAACTCAACACATGGTATTGATTAGATTGATACATTTGTTTCTTAGATAGATGGAACAAATTTTTTATTTACGTCATCTATGGTGAATTTTCTAAATTGTAAGAATTTATACCCACCTACTCCACAATAACAAGAGGTTTGAGAAAATGAGGAGCAAACTTCCCTTTCCACCCAGGCTGTTGATGAACCTCCTATGGTGGAAACATCAAGAATAACTGGACCCCAACATATAATTTAGATTGTCTACAAATATAATTCACATAATATTTATATAATCTCTATGCCATCAACACTCTATAACGAATCAAATGAATTCTTATGGTGGTATCTTGATCCATTCTTGGTCTAACCAGGGAACATTCACCAATATCTGACTAAAAATGGAAATATGCCTACATGACTAAAGAAATCCCTAAAATGATCCATTCTAATCACAGATAGGTTTCTAATGTTATAAGATAACTCAAATAGTCCCAGATGTTTATCCTATGATCCACTGATGATGAGAAAACCTACATGAAGAAGGTCCTAAATATATGTATTTCTCTTTTTTTTCGGGCCATTAAAATGTGGATCGTATTATATAATAAAATTAACCTATGATCCCAATACCTCTTGAAACCCTCTCGAAAAAAGAGCAGTAAACCAAGGATCAAAATAATCTATAATAACAGATGTATATCCATATAAATTAATGGTATTTTTCCCCTAGAGATATCCCAACTCCTCACATACGGTTTTATTAGGAATGGGTATAAAATTATAATATTTATTTAGCATATCGATCAGAAACAATATAACATTCTTCCTTTCATAGGTAGAAGGAAACCCAGGAAAAATTTTTATATAGACCTTAACCCATATTCATGTTGTAATTTTATGTGGCAGGTAAAAAGCATATAGTTTTTGGTACATAGCCATTACTTTTTTTAATGTCTAACAACAATATAAAAATTTAGCAATTACTCATTTCATATAGGGCCTCCAAAACTACAACAACATGTCATAGAACATCTTCATAGTTCCTTGGTGAACTACCTACATAGACTTATGAAAAATACACATCACTTATATATTAATGGATAACATCATAACATAGCAATTCTGAAATAATATTATTCTATTTTTTGGGAATGTTTAGTCTCATATGATCTCCCTACCCTAAAGAGAGTATCTAATTATAGAGAATGCATCATCTTGATTCTGATAAAAAAATAATCATCTTGATAAGAGGGTATTTCAACTAGACATTGGACAACAAAAATACATACCATAATCCCAAAATTCCAATACGAATCTTTGAAAAAACCCCATCATGTTCCACTCTTCCGATGATTCCTTCATGTAGTAAGTTGGATGTTTCTTTATAAAAGAATCTATATTGAAATTCATATTCCTGAGGGTATAGTAATTTTCAATGTTAAATGATTGTAGGTATTCCACCAATTTCATCTCAAAGAGATTCAAATATTATTTAGAGAAGATATAACAAAATCTCTAGTTGTATTCAAATATGGTAAAGAATTATCCTTAAAGGTAATTCGGAAAACTCATAGTTGTGTGTATGACTAATTTATTTTCAAATTCATGGGATATAATATTTTTCACATGTGACCATAGCTAAAGGAATCCATAAGAAATGAAATGTACACCTTGAAAAAGAACACATCCCAAACCGGAAAATGATTCATCAGAGAAGACCACATATCCTTATATAACATCTAGAAGAGTGATAACTAGTGTAGTAGTAAAAACAATTATCTAGAAAACACTATCATTTTTATTCCAATGAATAATTTACTCCTGTCGGAGATAGAGAATTCATCAGAGAAGAAAAAATTGATATTTCCTTAACAAACTCATGAAAATATCCAATCATACTCATGTATCTCCGAATCATTAATATGTTTTGTGGTTGAAACCATGTTCGAAAATCCTACAAATTTTTCTAGATTTACTGAAATACAATATTATTAACACTATTTTTCTTGTTAAAATAACTTCTTAGATTCATATATCCCATTCCAAAGGCATGGAATAATATTTTTTTATTTCTCAAAGTGTCCATAACAGATCTTAGATGATAAACGTGGTACTCCTAAAACATGGAGTAAAATGAGATTTATAATACAAATAATACCATGAAGGTATCAATATAATCAGAGAAAACCATGATAATTATAGCAATAAAGGTCATAACAGGATTAGTTAGACCAATATTCATGACAAGGTACCCATAACGGGAATACCTACTATTACATGAATTTTTATGAATGTTAAATTATTTTATTAAAAAATTGATGGTAGCTATACTAAAGATAAATTTTTGAGAACCACTTTACTAAATTTAAATAATCAAATATATCTTCAATCTATGAATATATATACCTATTCTTTTTCATAACTCAATTTAGTTTTCCAAAATCAACACAAAGCCATAGTGAACAATAATACTTATTATAAAAAAGAATAGGTGCTTCCCAAGGTGAAATTATAGGGAACATAAACCCGTCATCTAGATGATAATCCAACTAGGTATTTATCTCTTTTATTCCATTTGATTCCTTTTGGTATGTGGGAATAGAAACTCGTAGATTACAATACCCTAGATCAATAGAAAAATATATATACCATTAATTTTTCAAACTAGATATGTTAGAAGGAAATGCATTGAGAAACTCAATGACAACTGGATGGAGATCAAATCTAAAATATTCCCACCCTAGATCAACTGAAAACATAGATATCACTTTCCCTAGCTCCATATAAGAAGGTATGTATCTACTCAATCTAGGTTACCATTATCCATTTAAAATATGTGACAAAACATTTTGATTTGGTAAATAGAGTCTTTGAATCTATCAATAAAACCAAAATTTATTGTAAATGAGACAATCCATTATAAAAATGATGTTAATTATTTTTAGTTCAAGAGATTGAAAATTCAATGATTGGTCAACATATGATAGAGAGAAAACTCAAGTGATATTATTGAGACCCACCCATTACATCTTACCAAGGGGTCATTAATATCCGTTTCACAAGATAAAATATACAAAGAAATATTTAGTATATTAACAATATTGTTTGAAATGAATTAATTATATTGAAAAGAATAAAATAAAATTTTCACTAAGGAAAAACATATTGTGATGGAACCACTTAGGGTCATTGGATCTATATATGCTCCCTATGGAAAATTTTCCAATTTGTGAAGAAGAATCATTCTAGATTCCAATTCCTAGAACACATAATCCTTGAACAATATAATTTATTGTCAATTTTAGAAATATATGATGATCTCATGGAACTACGATGAGTTTAATTTATATGGAAAAACTTTTTTGGGTGTCCCGAGGATCCATAAGAACCAAAATTCATGGGTTCCTCAGGGAACACCCTCTTTGAATTTCGCAAATATTCACCAAAATAAAAAATTAAATGATAGATTCTAGGACCAATGTGATATTAGGATAAAACATACTTCCAAGACCTATAATGAGAATCAACACGCTTTCCCGTTCCTTTTAGGTAATTTTCACCACCACTGGGAGTGAGTGAAACTCCAGAAAACCATGAATTTCCATTTATGTTAATTTAAAATATCGTCACTATATCTATCACGATAAGAACGAGGCGGATTCTGCAAGAATCCCATTGAATGTGTATTTGGTCAAAGTTACCACATAAACTGTCGATCCTTTTTCTTCTCATTCTATTCTCTCTATGGTTAAAACAATACATATCTAGTTAATGAATTTTTACATTATTCTATGGACATGATACCCTGTTTGAGGTTATAAAAAATAGTATCCTTGGTCAACCAAATTGAATCTGGTTAGAATTGGTTGGTAAAAATAACCTTGCTTTCATTCCATGCTATTACCTTTGGCTTATTCATCTTTACCATCATGTCCCGCCATCTCTATCCTGACCCATCAAGCATGATGTTTTCAAACATTAAATTGATTTCGTTAGGTGTCTCTATGAAATCAAATAAAAACATCATAATTATAAATAATTCATAAGCCTATTTAGGATCATTTGAACAATTGAAAAGTAGTGGAATTTACAAAATTAAAAATAGAGAACAAATATAGATAATATTTTTCTGAGGTGCCATTTTTGGATCCTAAAATGGAACTGGTGGTGATGCATGTCCTAGAGTAAGGAAATTATGAATGATCACCTAAAATATTCATGGGTCTACAAAAGGATTATCTTTATATGGATCATTAGTAGATTTTTCTTGGATCATATTCATAATTACTCATGGGGGAATGATGCTACACAACATAAAAAGACTAAAATAAAGGCTTAAGATAAACAGTCAAGCTGAAAAACAAGGGAAATCAATCCCAACATATAAAATAACAATGATTTTGATTTTAAACTATCAAAATAAAAATAAGGGAATATAACGGAACAATTCCTATATAAATTTATCCCAAATACCCCTAGATATATAAGGGTCATTTCTGTTAGAGTTGGCCAGAAATTAAATCACTACATCCTCTTAAGTACCGACAGTATTACATAACTACATACTAACATCACAGAAAAATAAAAATACATGAACCTATAATTCCAATTATTCAAGAACTATCTCAGGTACCCCAGTAACATGATAATTGATTTGTTACTAACACATCCCAAAGGAGGTTTTAGATCCCTATGATTTGGATACTAGTAACTTGAATAATAAAAAATAGAGTGGGAATGATTATTTCCAAAAACATTATAGAAGGAGATAAACAAGTTAGTATAAAAAAATGAATACACTGGAAGATCTGTAATAGTAGTCAGATAGGTATAATAACAAACTGTTCTATAATAATATTCGAGAAAATAGGAAAAAAGTTACAATGTTCAAATTGAAGAAACTGATGAAGTCCATAGATCTACAACTAGAATGATTAAAAAGTGGTTCATTACCAATTTTTGAACCTCGAAGGAGATAATATAGAATCACTTAAATGAACATGTATGGTGTGAGATAAAATCCCAGAAGGGTCTCAAAATTGAATCTATAAAATATTAAAATTTTTAGTTAACAAAATAAATATCTTTTAATTTTAAATAAATAATATTGGCATTCCAAAAGAATATTTAATAAAATAATGATTTAAATCTAAAATTATGGATATAATTTACAAAAATTTGTGAATCACATATAAGAAAAATGATTAAATACAGATTTTGTATAATTTTTTACATAAATTAGAAGGAATATTAAAAATTTTATAATTATATTCACTCTTTTATATCTCATATATTAATAGGAAATCAACATGGTCATCTGAAACAATGTATGATAGTTCCAGGATATAGGATCCTCACACACTCATGTTATAATAACCACATTGGGTTCAAAAATCACTCAGAATTGAAATGATAGGACTCATCAACATCATAATATGGAATACGATGATCTAAATAATATTTATTTTATATATGTAAAGCATCGATATGGTGTAAGGGAATTCTCATCCTATCTTGGTTTTTCAAAATTACATACTATCTATGATTTATTTCATCTATTATAGTATAAATCATTAACGGGAAATTATTTTTATGAAATTTTAAAATATATTTAAATCCCCTTTTATTTTTAAAAAACCAATTTCCATTTAAAAAATGAAATGAGTTTTTTATCAAACATTTTTTATCAAGACAAAACCGAATGAATTATATAAATACCATTTTATGAATTTTTTCATAAATAATTTGTTGAAATATATTCACAATTATATAAAACAAATTAATTCCCATATTAAAATTAAAAAAATATAATTGATACAATTTTTATCAATTTCATATTTTAAATTCAATAATTTAAATCTTCACAAATTATTTCAATTTCAAAATCCGACCAAATTCAATAGAATATGGGGTGTTCCCAATTTAATGCCAAAAAATTAATTTCAAAACCCCCAATTCAATGGAATTTTGTATTTAATTAATAAATTGAAATCAATTTAATTTATAATTGAAAAGAAATTATAATCTAGAATTGAAATTATATCACAAAAATTAGGGTTAAAAATGGTAATCATGATGGATTCACCAACCTTGGAATCACTATATCTCGATACTCAAAGTCCTAATTTTGGATTTTCCAATGAAGAATAATGATTACATAATAATGGAAAACATCATGGTTTTGAGATCCCATAATAGAAGAGATTAGACCCAAAAATTAGAAAATGGATCTTCAAAACCCTCTGTGTAAAAGATAGAGTGTGTGAGATAGGGAAGGATATGAGGAAACTATCTAGGAGAGGGTTGATGATCATTATCCAATATTTGATCCATATTTGGGAGGGTTTATAGGGGAAATTAATTTGTCATGGGATCCTTCACGTTAGATAAATTAGTATATGGGTTGTATAGGTCCATTGGGTGTCTAATTTGGGGTTCATGAAATATAAAAACCATATCTAGATAATAATATCGTATCAAAATGGTTTGTTGTGCAGAGAATCAATGATAGACCATACTTTGTGCCCAAGTTTTGCACCTATTTTAAAAGGGTTTCTTGGATTCTCTATTGTGGGATCATATTTTTTCAAATGATGAACTAACCATGAAATGCCTCACTACATTGTTTTTAACAGTATTCTTTGAAAGGGCACATGGTTTTGAAAAACCATGCGTGATCCATGAACTAGCCTATAAACATTCAAAATAATTAAAAATATACCCCGAATAACCAGAAATAAAACCCAACAAAATCATGATTAAAATATGGGTTTTCAAATACCTAAAAATAGTAACATATGGTATAGGTCCACTATGAAAACTGAATTTCCATTCTATTAATGTGATTTTAAATTTCAAAATTCAATTAAAATTTAGGTTTGATTGCACACATGAGGTGAATTCTCATATATAATTTTGTATAAAAAATTTAAATAAATCATAGTGGTATATTTAGGGTCCATATACATAATTTGATGAAATTAATATTACGAAAATTTCATCCACTATCTCATATGCTCTCCCTTTCCTGAAAAGTCATCTCCCATCAATATGACTCTAATAACCTAACAATAATCATAAAATCAAATATAAAACACATATAATTAATTTTCACATTAAACCAATACTAATTAAATAATAAACGCATAGTGAATAGTAAATGAATAAATCACTAGATGGTGTATCTATAATACCAATTTTTTAAGTTATTTTAGATGAAAAATATTTTATAGTTTTTGGAATATTCCATAATAGTATTAAATGAAATATAATATAATTATGGAATATTATTATTTAAATATGAATCTTATGACCTAGCTATTAGTTTGTAGAGATTAAATTTTAATAACCATATCATGAAATTTGTGTATAATTTTTTCCTTAATAATATTTATAATAAATATTTCTAGATTGAATATGTAAAAATGGGATGCTCAAATACAAGAGGGGGTGAATTGTATACATTATAAATTCCTTTGGAATCTTTAATGTTAAGTGTAACAAGGTTAAAAAACATTCACAAGACCTCTTAAAGAAACCATTTCCATTTTCTTAAAAGAATGTATCTACCTTAAAGAGTATAGAATCTATACTATAATCATAGTAATAGAATTACAAAGTATAAGAATGTTAGAATCTCTAACATTAACAAAGATAACATACAAAAGTGGAATTAAAACAACATGTAATAGTAAATAGGTAATAATAATATTCTTCTAACCCCAAGAGAAGGGTATCCAATATCTTTGAATAAAGGTCCCTTGATTTATAATTTCAAGAAATTATGACTTACCCAAACCCAAGTAATCCCTCAATCCAAAATCATTATCTGTCTTGCTATCTCTACAAGCCATCGATTTAGAAAGAAATGAAAACCTCGGTCTTCCAAACCCGGAAGCCCACAATTAGCACGATCAGAGTCTGCAAGAAGCAAATCTAAAGAAGTTGTTCATACTAAAAAAAGTTGTTCACGACATCCGAACGAAGCACTGATATTTGTAAGAGCTTCTCTCTCTATAAATCACTTCATATATTTTTATTTATTTTCAATTCACCATTCATCATCGTTATTTAATCATTCAAATGAGCTTGTATTTATAGAAAAACATCCCAACGGTCAGCTCCTCTATAATGGTCATATTTTTCCTTAAATTTCAGAGGGACCTGGAAGCATGTCAAACATACAATGATTAGTTTATAATATATTTTAAGACATCATTTATAGTAACAAAAATGATGTTAAGTTAAAGATAAATGTTATGTATAAGAAAACATTGAATCAGATATCAATCGAATGATACATTTAAACAACCCTAACATTAAAATGAAAATGTGATATTATAAAATCAATAAAATGGATTCGTAAGAATAACATTATAAAGAAAACAGAATAATTATGAAAATTAAATAGGATTTTGAAATAGGTATCTCATTTGATTCGAAATCGGAATCATAAAATCGGAATCACTTATACATAGAAATCAGAATCATTAAAAACTAAATCACATATACACAGGAATTAGAATCAGAAAAACTAAATCATAAATCATTATGACAGATCTGTATGTATAACATAATGGAAATATGTAATGATATATTTGTTAGTATAACATAATTACAATTTTCGATCTTAATAAAAATACATAACTTAAATAAAATTCATATCTTAAGAAAAAGGTTTGTGATTTTCAAAACATAAAACCAAAAGGAATGGAGAACTCATAAGATATCATTATTTACTCAAAAATATCCCCTTTTCGGAAAGAACAAACAATATTTCTAAAGAGAAATATATTGACTTATATAAAGAAGTATAAAATACATATCTCCCCTTTTGAATAAGATTTTGGATGAAGAAGACTAACTCCCCCATAGGTTATGTTTCCCATGGATCATATTCTTGATCTTTGCAGTCAGGTATTATTAATGGAATATATCCCCCTTATATAATCATTTCTTATTAAATGAAAACTCCACCATAGATAAACATTTCTTCTTAAATGAAAAATCCCCCTTACTTGGACATTATCCTTTCTTTCCATACTCCCCTTACTAGATTCTCCTTCTCAGAGATTAAATTATTCCATTAAATAAATTCGGCCCATTTGTGATTTTCAAAAAGAGGGAAAGGACTTGAGAAGTCTAAGATATACCTATAAGGTTAGGCAAGAATACCTTAAAAATCAAAATAAATATATGAAATAAACATCTTAAGAAAGTTTTATAAATATGGTTTATATTAAAATAGAACATCAGAATGTAAACAAAAGTATTGCATTATTCTTCTGCTCAGAAAAAATCTTCTTTATCAAGGCTTTTAGTTTCATCACTTCCTTATAATCTTCTTCAATATTTTTCAACAGGATATTTGGATCCTGATTCATCATTTCTAAACACAATATATTTATTTTTGAGCATCCACATTTTTTTTAAATCTTCTTGAAATAGTCTTTTTTACCAGTCATGTGCTGGGAACATCCACTATCCATGTACCATAGGTTGATAGTACTTCATTCATATTCCTGAAAAGAAATAGATAGTCTTTCGGAATCCAAACATGCTAGGATCCTAAACAACTAGATAATAAAATCTTGAGTAACCAAATATATTTAGAAAAATATGCTTTATGAAATCAAAGGGATTGCCCATTATTTAAAGAACTATTTTTCTTCCAATTCCCACCACTTTGTAATTTTTTACTAAAAGAGGCTCTAGGAGGAACAAAATAATAATTATTAAAATTAGGTTTTTCATGAGAATAAACTAATCCCTGATTATTACCATGAGGTCTGATCTGAAAATACATCTTGTCAAAATTTTCCTTACCGGAAGAAAAACTTTTATGTTGTTTATTCAAGGAAAATATTTTAGATTTTAGTCTCAGGACTAAATTCTTATCCCCATGAATAATAGATCTAGAGTTAAATTTATCCTCTAAGACATATTTTTATAGAAATAGATTTTTAGGATACTTAAAATGTTTATCCTTCTCAGAATTAACTTACTCATGTTTCTTAGAATGATTTTTTAAAACATTATATTTCTCACCATGATCTATGGAAAGATATAAAATTTCTTTTGTTAAAATAGATTCTCTAGAGTTTTCTTTATCATGTTTCTAAGAAAAATTACAATTTATATTTTCTAACAACTTAGAAAATCTATAAACATCCTCATATGAAGGAAAATAATTATCATTATCTGATGAAGAAGATTCTTCATTAGATGAAAAGCCTCTATCTATAAATTTTTCTCTTAAAGACATATTTTTTACGGATTCAGATGTAAGTACATTATCGATAAGATAGTAATTTTGAAATAGAGCTTTGGATATTAGAACAATATTATTTTTCCCAGAAGATTCATATTATAAAGAATCATTAGAAGAATCTCAACCACTATCACTCCATGTGTCGTTCGATTTCAGGACTTTCATATGCTTTTATCTGTATAATTTCTTCTTCTTTCTTTCAGAATTCATGTCTTTCTTGTTTCTCTTATTATGAAAGGGACAATCGGGTCTAATATGACTATTTCTTCTACATTCATATCATGTAACTTCTCCATGTTTATTAACTTTTTCATCATTCATATTTTATCTATATTGAATGTTCTTCTGTCTAAAAAACTTTTTCATCCTTTGGGAATGATTTTATAACTCATTTTCTTAAGCATCAGTTTTAATGGATTTAGATTTAACAACAACCTTATTAGACATAGATCTTGTAACTCCCACAAGAGTCTTGGATTTCATATTATTTGATGTAGTTGTAAAAGAAACACCTCCGTTTACATTATTCTTCTTAATATCATCGACATCTCTCTTCCTTATGGATTCATGTTGAAGAAGGGTTCCAAAAAGTTCATCAAGAGAAAACTGAGTAACTTTTCTATTCTCATCTATAGCAGTCCTCTTGGATTCCCATTCCTTAGGCATGAAGTCTATAATCTTGTCTACAAGAGCTTCATCATCTAAACCTTTCTCACCCAATGATTGTAAGTTGTTGAAAATAATCATAAATCTTTGATGTACCTTACATATGTGTTCTTCATAAGGAAATAAGAAACTATTATACTCATCTCTGAGAATAACTCTTCAAGTTCCAAAGAATTTGGAAGTTACAAAATGTGTTACATAAAGATTCTTCCAAATACTATTAGAAACTTCACAAGATGAAATTTGGATATCTATATATATTTTTAGTCATGGAAGAAAGAAATGTATTACATACCTTAAAGTTAAGTAGGTTTTCTACCTTTTTCGGATTAGTAATGGTTTTGAGTTTCTTATCAAAAATCTTATAATCTTCAGTTAACATAATGTATTTTTATACAGCTGTGTTTATTAGAATTGTATTCATTCTTTCTCCCCTGTACTCATAATCATTTTCATGGAATATCGGTGGTCTAGTAGGATTGATATTATTTGAAGATCCAACATGAATGTTTTCCATACTAAAAAGATATTTCTTTCCACAGAACTTATTAGTAGTAAACATTTAAAAACAAATATGAAGAACATAAGATAAGGAAAACATGAGAAAAGAAACATATATCGGGATATAAGTATTTTAGAGACTTAAGATTATACCAATTGTAGGATAAAATATGTAAAAATGAGATGCTAAAATATAAGGGGGGGGGGGTGAATTTTATACTTTAAAAATTCCTTTGGAACCTTTAAAGTTATGTTTAACAGGGTTAAAAAAAATTCAGAAGACCTATTAAACCAAACTTTTCTATTTTCTTAAAAGGATGATTATACCATAAAGCATATAGATTCTATAATATAATCAGTTTAAATGAATTACAATGTATAAGAATTTTATACTTTCGAACATTAATAAAGTTAAAATAAAACAACGGAATTAAAACAACTTGTAATAGTAAACAGGTAACAATATGATTTATTTTAACACAAAGAGAACGGTATCTAACAACTTTGGATAAAGGTCCCTTAATTTATACTTTCAAGAAAGTCTGTCTTACCCAAACCCAGGTAAGGCCTCAATCCAATGATCGGTATTTGTCTTAATATCCCCGCAAACCCTCGATTGAGAAGGAAATTCGAACCTCTGTCTTCTAAACCCGGAACCCCATGATTAGCACGATTGGAGTCTACACGAATCAAGTATAAAGAAGTTTTTCACACCTGAACAAGTTGTTCTTGACATTTGAATGAAGAACTGAGAGTTATAAGAGCATATCTCTATAGAAATCACTTCACAGATTTTTATTTATTTTCTAGTCACTGTTCATCATCGTTATTTTCATCATTTAAATGAACTTGTATTTATAGGAAAAACTTCCCAACGGTCAGCGCCTCTATAATGGTAATATTTGTCCGTAAATTTAAGGGGGACCTAGATACATGTAAAACATTAAACGGTTAGTTTATTACAGATTGTACAACATCGTTTCAAGTAACAGAAATGATGTTAAGTTAAGGATAAATGTTAAGAATAAGAAAACATAGCATCCAATATAATTGGAATGATACATTTAAAAAACTATAAAAATATCAAGAAAATGTTATCTTAAGAAATTGATAAAATGAGATCCTAATAATAACATTATCTGGAAAACAGAATCATAAGGAAAAGTAAATTGGATTGTGAAACAGGTATCCCATTTGTTCCATAATCGGAATCCAAAAATTGGAATAACTTATACACCAGAATCAGAATCATAAAAAACTAAATCACATATACAACAGAATCATATTTATAAAAACTGAATCATAAATCATAATGAAATATATATAAGTATAATATAATGGAAAAACATAATGATATATCTGTAACCATAACGAAATGACAAATTTAGATCTTAAGAAAAATACAAAACGTAAAAAAAAATTCAAAACTAATGAAAAAGTGTTTGTGATTTTTAAAACATGAAACCATAATGAATGGAGAAGTCATAATATATCCTTATTGACACTAAAAATATTACCTTAAATATAAATTGGATATAAATGAAGAGAAAATCATTAGACCGTAAATGATATATTTTTTTAAAAAAAATTTAATTGTGAAATGTATTTTTTTCATAATAGATTAAATTTATTACTATTGATAATCAATTATAAGTTAATAATTATATAATGAATTCAAATGAATTAATTCAAATTAATTTATTTAGGGTTAATATTATATGAAATATATAATGTTTTTTATGCTTTAAAATTTACTTTTCATAAAAAATGTTTATTTTTCCCACTTGTATGTGGGTATTATTAATATTTTCAATCACATTTGGAAATTTTTATTGAAATAAATATTCATTAGATAATCATTTTATAATAGTATTCTATTTTATTTTCAAATTTTTCTAATGAGATTTATTTTTGAGTGAATAGTTTGAAATCATGACTTGTTTTTCATAATTGACATTTTTAGTTATTAAATGATGTCATTTAAATGTCCCAATATATTTTTAAATTCGATTAAAAGTTGAATTAAATAAATTTTATTACAAATATTTTTTTTTAAATAATAGATATAATTTTATTTCATTTTTGTATAATATATTTTTCTGTGTAAAAATATAATCAACTAAAAACTATTTTTCATTATATTTTATGAAATTATAATATAACTATTTTATGAAATTTTTGAAAATTTATTAATGATACAATTATTACATATTTAGAATCACGAATTACATATTTAGTGATTTATTCAATTTTTATTTTTATCATTAGAAATATTAAAAAATTTAAACATGTGTCCCCACTGAAAAGGGTAAATTAGGTTAATTGAGGTAACACATAAGGGACATTGAGACATAATATTTTCTTAATTCCTGTTTAATTATTTTATTTTTACACGTATCATAATTTCTAAAAAATAATTCTTATTTTGTCCCATTATACCATTACTAAATATTTATATTATTATAAATATTTATAAAAAAACCACACCCCTAAAAAATATAATGGCTCCCCATATTCCACCTTACTCAGAATTTTAATAAAATGATCTCGTCCAGGAAATATTAAAAAATCTCTCCAAAATACCCCCCATGAACAAGATATTATATATTTCTCAAAAAAATAATAATATAAATATTAATGTGTAAGATAATGGGATATATTTGGGGTGAATGTATAAGTCATAAATGACTTATTTCATGTTTCTTTCTTATTTAACCACAAACAAATATTCTTCAACTATGATGAATTTAAAGCATAATTATAATAAATATATCATGGTATTATTATGATTATAGTAAAACCCTTTTCATATAATTTCTTATCATAAGGGAAATTAAAACATTAATCATCTATACATATGAAAAACCATCTCCATATTGTGATGTGTTTTGATTTTTATCACAGAATCATATATATAGTTAATAAGATTGAATGAATTAATATTATATACATTTTTTAAATAATTATAATTTATTCTCTATAATATAATATTTAAATTATTATCATATAACACTATTGGATGTTGATAATGTTACTCATTAATACATGGAAAATTCTAACTCTAAAAGCGATGTGATTCAATTTTCTTATTATCCTGAATATAATATTCATAATTATGGAATTGAACAATAAATATGATCTGTATAACATATTTATAATTTAAAAAAATAAAAAATTTATATTTTTTTATTTATTTCTAATGATTTTCAAAATGAATGTGGTTTTTTTGTTTCTATGAAATAAAATTTTAGTGAAATAATGTGGGTAAGGGTTCATGGATTTCCTATATAGTGTGTTATAAAATAGGATGTAATTTATGAAACTTGTATATACAACATAATTATGATATATAAGATAACAAAGAAATTTGAACTTTGTTCACCGTCAATGTGCTGATGTTATTTTGGTTGTTATAAAATGAAAAACCAAAAAAAATCTACTATAAGCATAACCATTTTAGTTACTAAAAATGGAAATAAATAAATTTAAAAGAATAATTATAATGAAAATTAAAATAAATAGGATAGTATTCAATTAGAAAACTAATATAATTTCATTAATCAGTAGTTAGAGATTATAATATGATTGATGATAAACAAGGTAATAGTTTTTCAAACTCTATTTTAATGTATTTCCATAATATATTAACCCTTTATATATAAATTATTTTTAAAAAGTAATTTTTTTATTAAATATACATAAAAAATAATGAATTAATTTTTTTTAACAAATTTCGAGTTTCATTGTAGTGGTTCAAATTGGATATTTTTAATTGAATATGTGTATTTATTTGTGACTCTTTTGAATAAAGTAAAAGATATTGTTTTATAATGTATATATTATGTAATGATTTTCCCAAATTCATATATATTATTTTTTATAAATATAAATATATAAATTTTTATCATTTTATAATGTAAATTATATTTACAATTTTTTCATTGTTTTTCTTTTTTATGAGTTCCCATTGATAAAAATAATTTATCATAATGATTTTAAAAAAATAGATGCATTATTTATAGAATAATAAAATTATTTTTTTCATTGGTTTTATGAGGAACATGTTCATGAACATAATGTATTTATTGATGATAAAGAATTTGGGAATTAGAGATGATAATGGGTGACCCTTGTACATCTATCTAATGCATTGAGTAGTAAATAATTTTTTAGGTTAGATAAGTAGGGAGATAAATTGGTATGTCGAACATATAGAATTGAATAGGATTTAGTTATTCTAATTTTGGGTAAAAATGAGTTAAAATAGGTTATGTATATCATACATTAAAATTTATATTTACAATTATAAGAATTTTTTTTATTTATTTCTTCCAATTTCATGAGGTAAGGGAAATCTAATGGTGAATGGTTTGTCTATAAAAAACATTTCCTGTGTTCCTACATAATAATGATTTCATAATAGTTTTACTATAATTTCTAATGGGTATCAAGTATTTTCAACCTTGAAATATTTATTTTTACTAATTCTTATTTTTTATGTTTGTACAAAATATGTTATTATGAAAATAGTGACAAATGGAATGGGTATTCAAATTTTCCACTAAAATAATGCGGTTACTTTTTTTCATTATCCTTTACTGAGAAATTTCCTAATACAATAGTTTAAAAAAATTTTTTTTGGATCTATGGTTGGGCATAATTTTTTTCATGGTCCATATTTTAATAATGATGAATAATTTTAAATAAATCTATTGTCTGTTAATTGAAACATAGATGTACGCTTGAAGTTATGTTTTTTTGAAAACAATAAAAAATTTTAGAAGTCAATAGTGTCTAATTTTGTTTGTTTACCTAATTATATAAAAATACAAAACAAAAATATCTTTTAAATTTGATATGGGGAAACTTATCTTCTAATTCATGTAATTATTAGTTGAATAAGGTAGGTGTCTTTATAGTCTATATTAAAGAAAAGGCATAGATAACTACAAATGATATAATGTAACTATTTTATAATAGTATAGGATAATTTTATATTGTGAATTTTTTTTAGAATACAATATGAATTATTAGAGAACTAAATATAACAGTGACCTATGATGGAACTATAATGAATCAAAGGTGTCCTAGGAAAACGAAAGGGGTTCTTAGAGTAGTATAGTAAAATATTATACTACTCAAATATATTTTTTTGATCAGTTTTATTTACATAAAAAATATTTCGGTTTATAACATGTAATTTTATTCCTTTGGGTAACTACTTTTCATCACGCTTGATGGGAAGAAATCATATCGAAACCTACTTCATTTTTCAATGGATTCACAAATAAAAATAATTTAATATTCATTATCAGGTTATCTCAAAACCATATAATGCTTTAAACAAACCCATGAAACCATTATAATATATCCAATTATTTTTTATTCTTCAATATCATTGTGACAACTCAAAACCATATTCCACCTAATCCATTCCCCAAGCCAAATTGGCCCCGTGTCCCCTGGAACATATCCCCATAAGCTATGGGTTTTCGAATAGTTTTGGGGCTGTATAAGTATTATGACTCGGAGAAAAAACCCCCATGTATGAGTTAGGAATTAGATAAAACAACTAGAAACCAGTTGTGGAATCATATACAACAGAAAGATATACTATATAGTGAATTTATATCCAAACAAATAAATAACCATGCAGCGGATGAAATATATAAATGAATATAATAACCAAATTCCTTAGAGTCTAGTAACATATTCTTATAAGGATTAATAACATGATGATGATGTATAAATACAATATAAAATAAAATAATGCCACAAAATAGTCTAAATGGAAAAAAGAGGACAAAATAACTCAATGACCATCTCAACCTAATCATGAGCCTAAGAAACTAATCTCTAGAAATTATGTACAAGTCAACAACATGTATAAGGACCTTTACACATTCCCATATCTAATGTAAAAAAAATCTTCTTGGGTTCCATGGGTGACTTGAGTAAGGTGTGAGATAAATATTATTATACCCCCACAAATGTTTCTATGTGAAATATGAGTAGGTCCTCATTAGTAAACAATGAGAATTAATAATATGGTATGTATAACAATGGAGAATAAATAAATAACCACCAACTCAGGATTATAAAGGAATCAGAGAAGCTCCGCATGTTTCATCCTTAGGCTGGTATGTATGATCAAGTCAACATATATATGTGCGTGTGTGTGTGTGCGTTTGTAATGCCCCGACCCCAGTTACCTATAATTATTACATAAAATATACATGATACAAGGAATCATGTCCTGATATACCGATCAGTTTAGTTTCCTTAGAATTACTATATACATATATATGTTTTACATTATATCATGAAATAAAAAAACATTTTGTCCCCTTTGTACACTATTATATCCTTTAGGCTATTCCTAAAAGTTAATTGAAATATACTTCTTGGCATCCTAGGAAATATACAACATAAGAAAGGGGTGATCTTAGATTCTCAGTAAGGATAAAAATATAGCAGAAACTATCATATATATGAATAAACATTTATGTTAATGTATAAGACTAGAACACAAGCCTTTTAAACTTAATCTTTAGCATAATATGAACAAGAAATATCGAATAGTGTCATTTAAATATTGACATGGTTATTCTACTAAGAAAATAATCAGTTGTAATATCAATAGCCCATTTCATAATGATTGAATGCATAATGCCGAACATCATAACCACATAGTCAAGGCCACATGCCAAGACTAGAAAAAAGATTTTGTCAATGCCTTGTGTCAAGATAGTAGTTTGTCTCATGAGACATACTAATGCATTGAGAAACTATTGCGGGCTCCACCCATAAATTACTAAGTCCAATTCATTCCTAAAATGAAGGGGTGAAGTATTATCTAAACATTTGTTTTAAAAGTAGCATACGAAATGTCAATATTTTAACCACAAACCATGAATAGAATAAAAATAGCACATCCATAGTCAAACATAACTCATTAAATACAGTATGGATGATTTAATAATTCTAAATCAACATCAATAAATAATTAAATACACATAAGGATATTGACATAGATGAAAATAGTCATTAAAACTATTTGAGAGAAATATCCACTTTTTCTTGAAAAAATTTAATTGTTGCACAATTTATCAAAGAAGTCGATTAAATGTGATTTTTGAATCAAAGTGTCCTAAACCACATTAAAACTTTTAAAATGAATTTAAATTTAAAAACATTCATGTACATATAAATAAAAAAATAATACCATTTTTAAAACATGGACATTAATGAGAATGATTTATAAGAATAAATATTTAAAACATTTAAAATGATATGTTATTTAAAGAGTTCCTAACAAAATAAGAGACTATTAAATACAAGTAATTGAGGAATTACATTGATAAAAACATTATAATATCATTATAATAATTGTTTTAAGGATATAATATGACAATTTACTGTATATACACTATATAAATGTGAATAGGTACATAAAGATAATGAGGTCTCAATAGAATGTAAATTGAGATTAAATACCTTATAAAGATAGTATCCATAAATTAAGATAAATCAATGAAATTATTATGATTGAAAAATAAAAATACACTAAATATAATTGGACATTAAGGGTAAATCAATCAGTTTTCATTCACACATATTTTTGTAAAAACAAAACCATTGACATTGATGTTTAACTCAATGAATGGAAATTGTGTCACAATTACCCTTAACAAGTTCATATCAATAGAATGTGAATTTAAAAATGGAGTGATTATGTGTATCAAAGTTATATACACAGAACAGGGAGTGAAAATTACTACATAAATTATAAATAGTGATTCCACATATAATATTGGAGTAAAATAATCAATGATGTATGTGTAAAGCCCAATGAGTGGAAATTTAAATTAAAAAATCCCTACATATTTAGTAAATGAAGAAAAATACACCCCATGAAAGATGTATCATTAAATATAGATGTAAATACCCATAATGTAATTTATATTACACAAATAATACAATCATGGTCATTACATTGACCACAAAAATGGAAATAGTGGCAATATATCATGAATCTCACAGAATTAGAAGGGACCTGAAAACCCCTTACCACATTGTAATCAATCATGTTATAAGAGATAAAGTTAATAACCACCAAATTAATCTTATAATACCATGAATATAAATAGAATCATGATATTAAATATCAACTTTCAGTACACAATACAGAACATGGAATAAATAAGTGGTGAACAATGGAAATCACACGAATTTATAAGTGAGATAAGAAGCCACTTACATTGTATTTTAACATAGTCAAGGGTATGTTAATATCATGTATAATAGTTAAATAATTGATATTTAATTATACAAGAACCACATACATAAATTTGATATTATATAGGATCTTTTAATATTTCATTGTTAATAATATTTTAGTAGTATCATTGTTTCGGGTGTTAACTGTTTCGTTTTCTTTTATATGTTTTGTTTGGTAAGTAATTTGTTTTATGTATAAGATTTAATTTATTCATATCCATAATAATATCAATTCATTAAAAATTATATTTAATCATCAAATGAAAATTACTCATGAATGGTTACGATGGGGAATGGCATCTCATCACGTTTTGGAGACGGTATGCTATACGTATGCCCGAGCAACAATATAATTATTTTGATGGTGAAATCGTATATAATTTGATGTTATATCATATATAAAGAATAATTAACATGTTATATTTATTATTTACATCATTTATACTCATTGTTATATCCATCTAAAAAATTTATGTTTTTGAATAGAAAACTACACCACGACGTGGAGACAATGTGTCTTACGGACGCACGTATGGTGACTTTGTCATTTATAGGAAGGATAAAATAATGAATATGGTAATATCATATTTATGATAATATCTTAGTATGATGGAGGTACTTAATTTATTGTTTTTGTATGAATGAAACCAAGAAAGTTAAAGTGGAAGAAGAAAAAAACATGAAGGGGGTGGGGAAATCATTACTTCTTCTTTGGGTGATTCCATTTGATTTGATCAAAAGAGATCCATAAGTTGGTTTTTATACCAATTGACGGACTCTAGGATGTATTAATAGTAGTTGGAAGGATATTTGGGTAGGGTTTGGCTGAGTCAAATGGCTTTGGAGTTGTTAAATTAAGTGAAGGGGGATTTCCCTTTTATAGAGATGTGAGGGTCACATTAGAAAAAACATGAACATTTATTTTATTATAAATCATTTTCGGTTTCTAAATGATCTGAATTGATTTATTTTGAAGATAAGGTGGGTATGGGTCGAAATCATCTTTAAAAATAAGTTTTAAACATGTTTATCTCACCATATGTACCTTATCTTTTAGATTTAACTATTAGTTAAATAGTTTAACTTTTACGGAATCTTCATGTATTATTACACTATATGTTTAATAAACATAAAAAACAACCTAGAGAACCTAACATGGTTCATTAATGACATATATAATATTATTTAAGCACTATGGACGCACCATAGATTTTTATAAATATTATATCAACCAGTAATATTGTATTCGTTTTAAAAACTCATTTTGGACAATTTTGACACTATTTAGTATTTGGTTTTTGTGAAAATCATAACATCATGATTACTTATAAAAAAATATTTATTCAACAATAAAAAGTCATTTTAACCTATAAAATTAGTGTAATTTATCAAAAGTGTCAAATTAAAATAATTTACATTTATAATATCAATTATTTTAATCTTTCAACAATAAGTTTATTACTACATCATCATTGTGTCAAAAATAAATTTAATTATTTAATGTCTAAAAATGATAAATAAAATTCAATTATATCAGAAATAATTATATATCTCTAATGAATATTTATAATTGAATTTATCCTATGTATTACCCTATATTAAAAATAGTTTTGTTATTAAACTTTGAAATAAACACTTTTAACTCTTCTTTAAATATTATAATAATAAATGTCCAAATACAATTCAAGTGGACCAAAATAATCATATTTTATTCCTAAGGTTTTTTCGAGTCAAATTACACCTTTACAATAGAATTGGGACATGTTTTAGGATAATTATAATATAATATTTACCTTTAATTACCCTATTTTCTTTTAGCTTGGGTAAATAAAAGTCAAAAGTTAGTATTTTGCAAAAAAAATATTTTTATCTTATTTAACAACATTTAACATGATGATGTCAAACGTGTCTCTCATATTTTTGAAATTCAACTCATAAAAGTCGTAAAATTATGTTTTATGCAAATTTGCAATTGCTTCAAGAAGGTGGGAAAAAGACAGTAAAAAGTTCATTAAACTTTTATACATATAATTTTATTATAAAAATGACTCCAATGAATCACATTGAACTAATATAGGAATTTTATATCTATAGTAACTTAAATTAATAAAATAAATAATAATTTAAATAAAAAGTCTGTTTTTAAACAATAACTTTGTGTTTTCACTATTCATCAAAAATTGAATGTTTCCAGAAAAATATAAAAAATTCACCCTAAGTTAATTTTGATATTTCCAATTAAAAAATGAATTATATTTTACCAAATTCAAAAAATAGAAGTACAATTTTTTAAATAAAAATTAATTCCCACTGTCAAAACTAAAAAAGAAGGTTATTAAGAAGTAATAACTATTAAATGATTGACATGTGTTTAAGTCAAATTTAAAATGAGAATTTAATTATAATGAACTAAATCGTATTAAATGAAGAATATATAATTTTATTATACTTACAAACCATAAAAATTAATAATTTAACACTATAAATTATTTTGATTAAAAATGTTGTTTTCAAATAAAATTTTGTATTTTTCACTATTTATCAAAATATAAATGTTATTAGAAAAGTACCAAAAACATTACCAAAATAATTTTTTTGTCATGATTCTGAAGAATAATTTAATTTCATTAAATTTATTACATAACTGTGTAAAATATTGGTTTTAAAAAGGGGTTTCCATTAAAAAGTGGTAAAATTGCATTTTTTAAAAAATTATATCTTTTATCAAGAAAAAAAGAACATGTTCTTTTATTATGTCTCTGGAACACATAATATGTACTATAAAATTAAATGGAGTATATAAAATTCCAAATTCAGTTAATAAAATTCATAAACTCTTCTTGAACGACTAGTTTGGTAAGTCATGGAGCCCTCGAACTCGGTGTTGCGCGTAATGCAAGATATTAAATTAATTTTTTAGAAAATAACTTACTATAAAATCTTGGTGTGTAACATTACTCCCCCGATTTTGGAAATTACATCCTTGAAATTTTAAAATTGGTCTTGGGAACTTCATTGAATGCCCCACATCAAAAAAAGAGTCAATATAAGAGACTCTTTAAAAGAAAGAAAGAGAAGTAAACAGGTCACCAGAGATAACCCATAATAGGATTCCATGCAGGAAAACATGGATAAAGAAGATAAACTGAGTGGAATGTTATGATGTAGAGTGATAGAAAACATGATCAGGAGAATGTTTAAGAATAATAAAACCACAAACTCTTGATGGGATAAACTATCATTAGTTTCCTAGTAAGAAAATTAAATGAACAATGTTTTTTGATATAAGATCCATTTCACAATGTTGAGAAATTTATTTATGAGATTGACAATGAAAGTAAAAGGATATACTTAACTTTTATGTTAAGATTCATCCTTTAATAAATTTCTACCACTAACTCAATTTTTTGTTCCAAATGTTTAGTATTCAAGATCAATTGATCACACCTAAAGTGCTTGAATCAACTTCTAAAGAATCACAATATCCACAAAATAAAAATATACATATTTCTATTGTTGTTAGAGATTAACCAAAACCAAAATGGTTAGTACAATATCAGATGATCCCCAAAAAGGATAATTCAATAGAGAAATAAGTACATATCAATATTTCATAAATTAATCCAACAATACCCAAACTTTAATAGATACCATTCAATAAACTATTGTCCGTAAAATCCTTCAATATAATCTATACTAATATTTAATCACAAAATTTAGAGGAATTTAGTTATGTTGTCTTCAATGTTTAATTGAATGTCTAAATAACATCGAGAACTCTTAATGTCACATACTTAAAAGTAATTAACTTAATCACATATTCATTATGATAGTTTAATAATTTCCATAAATAACCCAAATCTCTATTAATACACAATAAAAACATAGAAGAAAGTCCACCATTACTAATCAAATTAAATCCCATAGTATTCTATTTTCTTTAGGCATATAGTGTTATCAATAAAGAAAATGTCTTCCAAAAAAACCTTTATCACATAATCACCAAATTGTTAACCTATAATGAGGATTTCCATTTGATAAGACATAAGATACCAAGTCAACATATTATTGATCAATAAAATCATTTAACAATAAATATTTCGTACTATCTAGGGACTTCACGAAGTATTGTGGTAGGTGATAAATCCCAATAGCACTCTAGTTGTGGGATCTATTACTGCTGCTTTGTCCGACGCGAGAAGGTGTCACACAGTCTGGGTGTTTTCCTTTTTCAAAAACTATATTTTATAACATTCCAAAAATGAGACAAATTCCTAAAAATAACAATAACATAATTTATTCACAAATGTTTTCCCATACCTCACATTTTCATCCCAAAAACTAATAACCTATAATTTCCTTGAATTCAGGGATCATATAAACCCAAATGGTCCTTTATAACAATATCCAAAAAATAAAAGATAATTCTTCTTCAAATATGATTTTCATATAACTAACTGCATGGTTAGACATACGAGAGAATATTCATCCCATGTAATCCCAAACATTTAAACATTTCCCTATCCATTTATTTCCACATAGTTTCTTCCATTATATAGAGGTTATCCTATAGAATAGGGAATTGACTTAGGTAATGACAAGGTACCATACATATATGGAAAATGATTGTAATTGGATTCTTAGGATCATTTTTTCTTTTTTCCATAGTATTATTTATTTTTATCAACAATTCTTTACTTTATGTCTTTTTTCCCAAAAATAAAGCATTTCTTGGTTCCATTGAGACACTTTCCGAGGTTTCTACTTCAAAATTTCCTTCATGATGTAAATTTATCTTTTTTTCACTATGGTATCCACTGTTGGAGCTCTTATCATTCACCGCATTTTTATTCTCTGTTGAGTCTGAGAATTGGTTAATATATATGTTTTTGATAAAAATTTTTTAAAATAGATTTGAAATTAACACAATATCATTAAAAAATGTCAACATTAATTTTTGTTTCACATTTCCACAACTGTGCCGACCTTGTACATCATCATCAATTTTACTATGAATTCCTTGAAATAAATCCATTTACTAACATAAGAAATCATTGTGTGAGTCAAAAAAACATATAGAAAATATCATAACACCATATTTTCCAAATAAAACACCTTAGGATTAACCAAGGTTATTTATTCTCATATTATATTAAAATCAATCAGATTGGTTTGTAATGGAAATGTGAATTATCCTAAACAAATCCCCTGGTATTGTCATAACCAAGTGTGCAGCAAGGCTTATTGTCGTGTACTAGGATACCTCAAGACAAGCCTGAAACTCCTTGTCAAAGTTTTCCCTCCTAGGTACATCTGTGCCAAAGCTGCCTATACCTGCTCGTATCCAAATAGGGATATATTTCATAGAAAACTCACATAATATTTATATTACCAATATTTTTTGATGTTATTCTATTCTAATCCTCAATGTCTATCATAGGATGTTGTTTTCTTATCATAGTGGTTCTAAATCTCGCTTCCAAGGTTTTTACAAAAAATCACCTGATACCATCTGTAACGCCCCGACCCCAGTTACCCAGAATCAGTGAATTATTACATAAAATTGGAATGATACATGGAATAATGTCCCAAAATATCGATCAGTTTAGTAACCTTGTAATTAATAGATATACACATATGGTTTACATTACACTGTGAAATAAAAAAAAACAACATTGTGTCCTCTTTGAGCACACTTATATCCCTTAGCCTATACCTGTAGGTTAATTGTAATATACATATTTAAATCCTGGGAAAAATAAAACCTAATAAAGGGTGGGCTCAGATTCATATTAAGGATAACAATATAGAGGAAACTATCATAAATAAGAATAAACATTTAAGTCAATTAATAAGACCAGAACACATGCCTTTTTAACTTAAACATCAGTATAATATGGAGAAGTTAAATCAAATTATTCAATTTACTTATTCACATGGATATTACACTAGTTGAATAATAACATGTTTTATCAATAGCCCATTTCATAATGATGGAATGAATAATGAAGGACATCATAACTAGATATTCAATGCCTCATGCAAAGATTACATAATATATTTTTTCAAGGCCTTATGCTAAGACACTTGTTTCTCTCATGAGACCAACCGATGCATCACGAATCTATATCATGATCCACCCAACACTTAATAAGTCCAATTCATTCTTTATATGAAAGGGCAAAACATAATCAAATCATTTTTATTAAAACCAGCATACAAAATGTCAATATTTTGATCACAAACCATGAATGGCCTAAAAATAGCACACCCACAATCATACATAACACATTCAATACAATATGGGTGGATCTATTACAATAAATCATCCTCCATCAATAATAAAATACACCGAAGGATATTAACCTAGATGAAAATTTTCATTAAAACTATTTGAGAGAAATATCCCCTTTTTCTTGAAAACATTTAAATATCACCTTTTTTATCAAAGACGTCGTTTAATAGTGATTTTTGAATCAAACTATCTCATGACATAATGAAATTATTAAAAAGAATTTTATTTTCAAAACATTCACATCCATATAAATAAATTCTTAAAACCAATTTTAAAACATGGTCATTAATGAGAATGATTTAGAAGAATAAATATTTAAATCATTTAAAACGATATTTTAGTTAAAGAGTTCCTAAAAAAATTGATATGATTTAATACAAGTAATTTAGGAATGAAATTAATCAAAATATTATAATATCATGATAATAAAGGGATCCCTGACTTAATATGTCAATGGATAGTATATACCACATATAAAAGTGAATTGGTTAATAATGACAAGAGGTCTCAATGGAATGTAAATTGAGACAAAATACCTTTTAAAGAAATTATCCTTTGATTAAGGATAAATCAATGAAATTATTATGTGTCAAAAATATAAATACACTAAATATAATTTAATATTCAATTTAAATCATTCAGAATACATTCACACATCTTTTTGTAAAAACAAAAAAAATGAGTTCAATGTTTAACTCGATGAGTGAAAATTGATTTAAGATTACACATAACAAGTTCTTATAAATGGAATGTGAATTTATCAATGGAGTGATTATGTGTATCAAAAGTATATCCAAAGAAAATGGAGTGTAAATTACCACATAAATAATAAATATTTATTCACCACATTATATTGTGGTAAAATAATAAATAAATAATGTGTGAAGCCCTATGAGTGGAAATTGAAATTTGAAACTTCCTTACCGATTTGGTAACTTACGAAATATACACCCCATGAAAGAAGTATCATATAATTAAGATGTAAATATATATAAATTTAAGGTATATTACAAAATTAATACAATCATGTTCAGTACATAGACCACACTAAAGGAAATAGTCGCAATATAGCATGAATATCACAGGATTAAAGTTAGATGAAAACCTCTTGACACGTTGTAATAAATAAAGTTGTATGACAAAAATGTTTTTTACCACCAAATAAATTACTGAATACCAATAATATAAATAGAATCATGATAATATATATCAATTTTCAGTACAAAATACACCACATTCAATAAATAAGTGCTGAACAATGTAAATCTCACGAAATTAATAGTGAGATCAAAAGCCCCTTACATTGAACATTTCCATAGTCAAGGGTATGTTAACCTCATGTATAATAGTTAAATAATTGTTATTAAATTATAAATGAACAACATACATGAATATGATATCATATATGATCTTATAATATGGCTTCGTTAATAATATATTAGTATTAACATTGTTTCGATTGTTAAAAGATTCATTTTCCTTTATATGTTTTGTTACCTAAGTCATGTTTGTTATGGATAGGATGTTTTTGAATCATATCCAGAATGATATCAAATATTTTAACAAAATTTAATAATCAAATGTATGTTATAATTGAATGGTTATGATGGGGACTGGCATATCATCGTGTCATGGAGATGATAAGTTGTTCTTATTCGCGAGTGACAATATCTTTCTTTTGATGGTGAAATCCTATATAATTGGATGATATATCATATACACAAAATCATTATAATGTTATATTTATTATTAAAATCATTTATAATCATTATTATACACATAAAAAATGAATGATTTTTAAGATAAGTTGGGTATGGGTTGAAAAAATCATAACCAATAGGTTTTAGACATGTTTAGGTCACCATATTAACTTTATCTTTTAGATTTAATGATTAGTTTAATAGTTTATAGTTTACAATGTCTTCATGTATTAATATATTATATGGTTAATAAACTTACTCTAAACATACAAGAGAAACTCAAGTGGTTCATTAATTTAATATATAATATTATTTAAGACCCTCGGCCAAACATTACATTTTTAGGAATATTATATCAAACAATAATATTGTATTTGTTTCAAAAACTCATTGATGTCAATTTTGACAGTATTTGTTATTTGAAAATTTTTAAAATTATAATAGCATTATTACATCAAAAAATATTATTTAATCAACCATAACATGTCATATTAACCTAGAAAATTAGTGTAATTCATCAAAAGTCTCAAATTACTTTTATTAGGATATTTATAACATCAATAATTTATTCATTCAATAATATGGAAATTACTACATCATAATTGTGTCATAAATAAATTTAATTATTTAATTTCTAAAAATTAAAAATAAATTACCATTATATAAGAAATATTTTTATCTTTCTAATGAATATTTATAGTCGAATATATCTTATGTATAACCCAATATTAAAAATAGTTTTGTTATTAAACATTGAATTTATCATTTTTAACTCTTCTTTAAGTAAAATAATAATAAATGTCATTATCTAATACATGTGGACCAAAATGATCATGTTTTATTTATAAGGTTTTTTTGGTCAAATTACATTTATCCAATCGAAGTAGGACATGTGTTAGGGTAACTATAATATCATTTTTACCTTTAATTACCCTATTGACTTTTAACTGTGGTAATTAAAAGTCAAAAGTAACTATTCACAAAAAATTATTTCCATCCTATTTTGCCAAATTTTAATTTTTGATGTCAAGCATTTCTCTCGTATTTTTGAAATCCAGATCACGAAATTCGTAATATTATGTTTTATGAAAATTTGAAATTTCATTTATAAGATGGGTAAATGACGGTAAATAGTTCACTAAAATTTTATATGACTATTTTTATTATTAAAAAAACTCAAATGAATCACATATAACTAATATAGGTATTATGTATCCATATTTACATAAATAAAAAAAATATTTAAATAAAAAGATAATTTTTAAACAATTACCCATAGTTTTCACTATTCATCATAAATTGTATGTTATCAAAACAATAAAAAAAATTAACCATTAGATAATTTTAATATTCCAAATTCAAAAATGAGTTTTATTTTACCAAATTATCAAAATATAAGTAGCGTTAATTAATTTTAAAGTAATTCCCATTATCAAAACCAAAAAGCGGGTTTTTATGACGTATAAACTATCAAAAGATTGACATGTGTTTATGTCAAATTTAAATGTGAAATTACTTATAATGATCTAAATTGTATTAAATGATAAAAATATAATCTGATTATACTTAAAATCAATTAAAATTCATAATTTATCAATATAAATTATTCCAATTAAAAAACATGTTTTCAATTAAAAATTATTATTTTTAACTCTTCATCAAAATATGAATGTTATAAGAAAAGTACCAAAAAACATCCAAAAATAAAATTTTATGTCCCGATTCTAAATAAAAATTTAATTCAATTAAATTGAATATATAAATGTGTCAAATATTGGGTTTAAAAAGGGATTTCCATTAAAAGGTTGTAAAATTGCATTTTTTGAAACATACTTATTTTATCTGAAAAAAATTAATTTGTTATTATATTATGTATAAGTAACACATAATATATATTCTAAAATTATATAGAGTATATAAAATTCAAAATTCAATTAATACTATTCATAACCTCTTTTTGAATGGTTATTTTGGTAAGTTGTGGGGCGCTCTAACTCAGTGTTGCCTGTTCCGCAAACTATTGAATTACATTAAAGAAAATAACTTACTATGAAATATTAGGGTGTTATAGTGTATGCATGTGTATATATTTCTCAATTAAAATGGGACATAACACACATTTGTTGAACTCCAGTTTATGAGGTAATAATTTATACTCATGGGGTAGCATACACAATATTAATGTTAGAGGACCCTTTTCACCATGCCAAGCTGGATCCCATACCATAATTCTATAAAATATAATTGTCATGGAGTAAGAATTCCTCCCCACCATACATGTATATATATATCAAAACTAGAATGGGGTAAATATTCCTCCCACCCATACATGTTTAAATAGAGAATTTTTAGGAAATCAGTAAGATCAAAACCATTCATGGGATCTCATATTGAATTTATAAACCTTCACAAGGTATAGAAAAAGGATTGGGTTCACCATACTTATATAAATATCAATGAATAAAAAAACACCATTTCATAAGATGAATTTTTAAATAAATATTGAACAATGGTATGTTCATTACATTTCTTGAAACAATTACAATAAAACCATTTTATTTTATGACTCATATCCATATCCTCATTTCCATCATATAAAAGAAAAATAATATATTTAACCTCACATGGAATATTAATTTTATGGAATGGTATCAATGAAAATGTCACAAGATCAAATACTCAATTACCTATTTGAGAAAATAAAATTAATAAGGTACTAAACACCATTCAGGAACCACGGTATAAATTAGTTACACATTTCCCAAATTCTATTTAAATTAAAATTCTATAGAATGTTTTCTTTCATTTTGGGCCATTCTCCCACAATGACCATTTCAAATGTGGAACACCTATGGGTGTCCATACAATGTATGAGTTATATCTAATTACCCAAAAAATAACCAATTAGCATGTACTTGGGAACAATGGTCAGTTAGACATGATTGGATAGAAAAAATTACAAAACATGACAATCTCTGACAAATGGGACTACGATAAGAAATTCAAAATGACCAAAAATCTACTATAAAACTATGTGACCACCCACCGTAGGGCAATAGTTGAATCCTCACTTGATATCTACCATAGATTTAAAGCCAGTCGGAATAGATCTGAGTTTCATTCCAATAACATAATAATAAGAAGAATGATCATTTATCTTAATAGTGAAAGATATGTTGATATTAACTGAAGGAAAGAGGGTGTGTGAGGTTTTTCTTACATTAGGCTATTTGATGCATCCTTCATATCAATGATTGGTCTTGTAATAGAGGAGATATGAATGATCTAATATTGGGGGGTTTTATTTCCAAGAAGAGTATTTACTTATATTTTTAACTATAGGTAGTTGAAAATAGAAAATTGGTTTTAAAGATCATTTGTGGGTCATGTTAATTTCTTCCCCAAACAAGGTTTGTGTAGTTTATGCACACAATTTAGAATCCATACACAAATCATAAAGATCTTCTATATTTGGAAATCTATTAGGACTCAATATCATATGGATATATGTGAATAGTTTTATAAAACCTATAAATACTTATAACATCCCAATCTATAGATGAAAAGTTTACACAAATTCTGTTTCCTCGATTTCACGGTTCCCACTAACTATGAGTCCCATCCAAAAACCCATTATTATAGACCTCCGAGCACCGTACCAGCCCCAAAAACTTGTCAATCCTTCCATAGAAAATAGTATAATTTTACCATGATTAATAAAAATATTAAAAATTAAACAAAAAAAATCATTACCTTCTAAAAATGTCAATTCGTTAGAACCTACAAATTCTTATAAAAATATTCCTCCTATTTACCCTTCAAATGGTAAATATATACCATCATCAACGATTTTGGACCATTGAGGTTATGTGTCAGCTGCCCTCTTCTAGGTCTCGTACTGTAATGAGTCATTCTACCCTTGAAATCTTACAAGAAGAATATACCGGCCTTAGAGTGTTTTCATGCTCCGTTCAACAATGGGAACATGACTTTCCTCAAATGAAGCATATATTACTAGCTTAACCTCATCTAGATAAAAGACGTGAGATGTGTTTGGATAATATTGGAGAAGATGAGATAAATGAGAGACATCTTTCAATCATTGGTATCCATGAGTATGTTCTATTTGGTAATCCCCAAGTTCGATCTAATTCCCAAACATGATGGTTCCAATGAATATTAATGATAGCCTACCCTAAATATAAATACAAATATTCCCCAACCTGGGTGAGATATTAAATAAAATTATGTTTCTAAAAATGAACTCAAGAGGACTCTGATGACTTTTGGAATAATACAGATATATAGGATGATCTATCAATATATGCTTCCTAGTTAGTGGGACAAACTCTGTAGTCTCCTAGATGAGACGCGGTCCAAGCACATCTAACTTAACTTCATCTATCCAAAACTACCCTGGGAGAAAATAACTATCATATATGGATTCATAGGGGTCCAAAATAATGGTAGACCATAATATACTATTAAATAAATATTTATTAGAATAATGTATTTCTCCCATTATCCTCCAAAGTCAAGGACACACGATCAAAGCTTGTCCACCAATTCCGGAACCATACGATATTCTATCTATTTGTCTATGTCTAATATTTCATGCTCAAAAGTACCTATATATCCAAGAACATATGAAACTTCTACCAAAAATATGATGTGGAAAAAGAATATATATTCAAAATTCTAGTATGAGGATCTCCATGTCGATGTACCACCTCTATGACTTAATGTCATTCTTGCTTGTCAATCAAGAATGTATCTCACATAGGATTGACTTGTGCCAAATATTCCAAACGGTCAACGTCTACCCACACTGTGTCATTTGTATGAGGTTATCTGGGTAGTCCAGTCAGGTAGTAAATAAAATTATCATCCCATTTCAACTTATGAATAGAACATGGATGAATAATCCCAAATGGATGCTGATGTTTCTCCTTGACCTGCTGATAGGTGGATCGTCGAGTGATTAAACTGGCTATCTCACATTTCATGTTGGTCCTCCAATGTTGGTATTGATGATCCTGATACATTTTGGTGATACTGTGGTGATCCTCCCATACTGGGGCACAATAATATTTCATTATCTCATATCAGATTTCTGCTAGGATCTATACAATCCCATGGAACAATAGAGTGTCATCCCCATTAACTATCGAACCAAAAAATTTATCATCATGTGGGAAACATTCTATAAGGATAAGACCATCATGAATATAAATATATCTCACGCATATAAGTTCCCAATGATTATTATTCACTATTAAGGATAAGGGGATATTTTTACCAAGTTCATCATGATCTTCATCATGCATATCATATATTATGTCTATTAGCATCCATTAACCATTAGATTCATAACCCGCATTTTTATGAGTCCTTAGGATCAGATGATTAGATAGAAAATTAAATTTCCTTGGTTTGTAGAAATTTTTGAAATCAAATGATTGAAGTTATTCATCCCACATATATATCTTGATATACATATCCCACTAAGTGAAGATTTACTTGTGTCTTTTGTCTTTTGTGAACACCATAAAATGATCTCCCAAAAGATAGTGTCTCCAAAAATATAAGGCATGAAACAATTTAGTGAGTTCATTGTTGTGGGTCTAGTATTTTTTCACATAAGGAATCAACTAATGAGAACCATACACAAATACTCTCTCATCCTACATCATAGAAACTCCAAGCCTGATACCTGATACATCACATTTTATTGTATAGTCCCAACTATGATCTAGTAGAATCAGTATCGTCACTGAAGTAATTATGATATTCATATCCTAAAAGGTTGTTTCCCAAGATTCCAACCATTTGAATCACATTCATTTATTTTCCAATACTATAATTATCACTGCAATACAGGTGAAATCCTGAATTAATTGTATGCAGTATTAGGAAATCCCTAAGAAACTATAAATGTTAATGATTTTGTTGGTCTGTTCCCAAGATTAAAAACCTCTCACCTTCTATGGGTTAACAAAAAATACTGAATCAGAGATGATATGACTATGGAAGTGGACTATATCACTTTAAATGTTGAATTTACTATGCATATAATAGAGTTGATGATATCTCAACAATTTATGAATGATCCAAAGATGGTTTTAATGGTCATTTCTAGAGTGTTAATACAGAATGATATGATCATCAAATAAAAATACAAATGAATCTAGATATGGTTGGAATAACAAACTAATAATACCGAGGAAGATAGTAGGGGTGTTTGTGAGTCCGAAAAAAATTACAAGTTAATCATGGAGACTGTAACATCTCCCTAATGTTGTGCAAGGTATTTATGAATTCATGACAAGTTCCACATGGTATACCATCCTCAAATATATTTTTGAAAACACCTTATATCACAGGATATGATCAATGGGGTTTTCTATTCTAGGAATTGTATTTTTCTTCTTTATAGTTTGTTGATTTAACCGATTGTAATACACACAAAGCCTAAAGGTACTGTCCACCTTCTTGGTAATGTTGGTTGGTGAAACCCGAGGAGAATTTGCGGTGAATATAGAGAATTTTTTCTCTAGATCACCCAAAATTCTTGTTGAGATCTAAAATCCCTTATGTGTCATCATTTAAGGAGGAATGATCACAAGTGCTTCCCCTTACACAAGATCAATGGTAAACTCTACCCCTCTCAATAGATGTAGAATAGATAATTCACTAGAAAAAATCCCAAAAATGTTCCAATAAATGAGGAAAGTATGTGGATTGAAACCCATAGTCATCAAGGTAATGAATATAGACCTGTACACCAACAAAACTGATCCTTTACTGCTCAGCCCAAGATCATGTCCCACAAATATCAAATTATCCCTTATACACGAGAATCATTCAATCTTGTGATAGAAATATCAGTCTACAATGATAGAAATCATTAAGGAATCTTTAAAGAACTATCCTATCTATCCTAATTATTACATAAAATCCATTCATGATGAGAAAATTTATGTTCCTCATGAAACGGTAGCTGCCTATCACAATTCTGAAATTTGAACAATGTTGAACACCCTCTGAATGGATAACTAAATGTGTATCTAGCATAACATCGCCATATTAATAGTTTATGTTGAGGCCTGACATATCATAGGTTTACTACAATATAAATGAGTGAGATGTGACTATATCAAATAAATAATATAATACTTCAGAGGTTACTAGAATAATACCACAAATAGTAGATGGTCCTACACTCGACACATGTGGAATATGAAAGACTGCACATGACTAGAAGGTACCACAACTCTGACTCACTATCTGACTCCCATGAAAAGGCTCACTTTGCAAGAGATCAAAATAAAATTCCCAATTTCCTCTTCCTTGATAGTAACCTCAACCTAAATGATCAGTGGTTTTTTAGATAACTGAAGTTTGTGATCCTAATGACCCAACATGTGATCAAGGAGTAGGCGTAGATCCATTATCGAAAGGATCATAAAGGTAATTCATTTTGAAATGTTGGTGATGACCCATCCTACCACATATTATTTAGTGATACATATTTTGGGGACATTTCCTGAATACCATATTGCTATGAAATAGTGACTAAAAAGATAACTACATGCAAAATTATATTGAACACTACTACCACCATGAGATTCATTGAAACATAATTTTCACCTTGAAAAATATATAGTGGATTCCATAGGTTCCAAAACCCCAATTATTAAACAATCAACATCTTCAAATTCCACTCTTTAATTAGGTTTTGGTAGATAATTTTATAAATAGTTTTTATCCTAGTAAAATTAAATTGTGATTAGATGAAAATAACAAAACCGTCCTCAAATCACAAAGCATCCATCAGATCATCCGTCGTTAGAGATGTAGAAATCATCTATAGCTTAGTAAAATGGAATGAGTAAACATTAATGGACATGGTCCCCTAATATAAATTCCTAAATTATTTAGATATGTCATATATCATATTCTGGGGAAATATGTAGTAATAGAAGACTAATTGGAAGTTATCCCACACATTCTCTCTAGGCCGACATTCATGGGTGATGAAATCTCACAACCTCGTAACTGAATATCAATGCATATATATAGCTATCCTAACCCTTATATCTATAATAATAAATATATATTCTAATATAAAATTTTTCCATCAATTCAGCACTCAAGAAAATGAGACCATCCATCCCCTAAGAAGGTCAAGGATGCTACTACTAAATTTTTTTAGTCAATTATTCCACACTCAGGGCACGTCTCATTCTGTCTGGCACTGATTACATCATTTGTATGAATCCCCCTCTTAACTATACATCTGCAGCCGCATATGGAATATAAGGAGGAACCACTGGTGGATTGATAAGAGGAAAAACTTGAATCTCAAGGTCCACCACCTCATGATCATGACCATCACCACCTACAAGTCACATAGCTCGAGGAGTCCATGACATCATAATACTACAATTGTAAATGAATATCTGAATATGGATTCATGTAATATAGATTGTTGAATTTAAGAAACCTAGATACGTTATAATTGTAACATCCCATGTAAATGAAGAATAAGATATTTTTATACTTTTTAATATTTTTGATTTAAATATTAATTTTACTTTAAAAGTGTTTCTATGTTCGATAGAGTACTCGATACGCAACAACGAGTTTCTTAGAAATCTTACGTTGCACACTCATAATATAATGTTATAATTTTAAATGGTAGTTAACTCCTAGCCATTGTATTTGAGGGAATGAACATAACTATCTACAATATGATTATTCATGTTTGTTTAATGTATTTACATTTATCAAATAAATGTTAGAGGCTTAAATTGTGAATGAATCTAATTTTAATCATAATTTACTTTAACATTCCAATTTATCATCCTTTAATAGATAACCCTCTTTAAATGTATTTTTGGTCACATTAATACATTATATATGACCATATAAAATCCTTCTTTAGAACGGGGACATCAAAATTGACTTTGTGTACATTTTTTGGAATTTTTCCGATAAAGTTCATTTTTAATGAATTGTTAAAATATTCTATTTTAATTCAAAACTGTGTTGTAATATGATTTATTTATATGGTTATATTATATTTTTAATTGGTTTTAATTTTTAATTTGAATATATTTTTACCATTTAATCCAATATTGGTCATTGGAATTAATTTCAGTTTGAAATTGGACATAAACAAGTGTCAATCTTTTGATAGTTTTTGTTTCCTAAAAACACGCTATTTGTTTTAACAATGAGAATTAATTTTAAAATTAATTAATCACACTTTTATGTTTTGATGGTGGAAACATAAACATAATTTTTGAATTTGTAATATCAAATATAGCTTTGGATGAATTTTTTGGTGTTTTTCTGAAAAACATCAATTTTTGATGAATAGTGAAACCACTTAGTAGTATTTAAAAAAATTGACATTTACATTTAAATGATATTTTACAACTTTTGTGGATTGAATTTAGAAAATCCAACATAAATGGTTGTTATCAAGAAGTAAAATGTGGTTCAATAAGATGAAAATAATTTTTGGTGAATAGTAACTTTTGACTTTTATTTAACGCGGTTAAAGGTAAATAGGTTAATTCAATGTAAAAAGAATATTATAAAAATTCAAAATTATCTTAAAACATGTCCAATACTTATTGGATGAGTCATTAACGATCATGGGAATCATTGGGTAGATTTTGGGACACCATTGAGCTGCCTGGGAGTGATAATGACAATTTAGATTAATTAATTTAACGTAAAGGCCAAAATGTCAAAAACAAAAAAACATTTAGTAATTAATTATTATATGGTGTTATATAATAAATCTATTTGACTATAAATATTAATTCGATAGATAAAAATATTTCATACATCATTTTATTTTTTTTATAATTTTTAGACATTAGATAAATTAAATTATTTATGACACAGTAATGATGCAGTATTTACCTCATTAATAAATGATTTAAATAAATAATATTATAATGATTAAAATATTATCAAAAACCTGTCCAATTCTGATTGGATGACTTTATTACGACCATGAGTCATCTTATATTCATCTTTAATGATTTTTTGACAATTAAAAGCTGAATGTCATTATATAATAAAATAATGTTTTCCCAATTTCCTAAAGTGCCCCTCCTCCCACTTATAAAAAGAGACCACTTCTAAACAATTCCTCACAACTCTAAAGACATATGGATCGACAAAAGTCTACCCAATTAAGATTTTTACATCACTCTCCTCCATATAAAATCCTTACTATAATCATAAGACACTTCGAGAAGTCTTTTTGGTTCAAACCAAAGGAAGTTAACCAAATTAAAGGTAACATTTTCTCTTTAATTTTTTTCTTTTATTTTACTTCTCCAACACCTAAAATCATTTTATTCCATTCTTTTGTAAAAAAATGTATCCTAAATATACTAGGATGTTTTTATTAGAAGTATTCTAACTACACATACACACACCTCCATCTAATGGGTGAAGAACATAGTGTTTCTGTAGATGGTAAACTAACGCCTCACGAAATGATGATTGTTCAATTACCTCTTACCGCCTCTCATGGTGGCCATTATTATGGAACTATATTTATATATGATATATATTATGTTTATGATTTCCTTATTATTCTATACATCCCATTTATAGTATGCCTTTATGGTTCCCACAGTGGGTAAATACGATAATCTCATTTGAGGAAGTGCGGACTACCGCACCATCAAAGCGATGTGACTCATTAATGCCTTATGTGGGATGTATAAAGGATATAGTTAATGATATTATTATGATATTATACTATAATTATAAAATACCTATGTATCATTATTCATTAATTCCATAAGAATAAAAAATATAAATGAAAGTAGAGTTCATGCGAACGTACGACTTACCGTCTCCTGGAACTGTGCATTTCATTTCATACCTCCAAATGCTATGTAGTATTATAAATACATGTATATAATGGATATATATGATATATATGATATCTAAATGATGAATATCATTCTGGATATAATTTACTATTTACCACATGGAAACTTGTAAATATAAGGTGTTCATTATTGACTCAAGTACCAAATCTCGACAGAACAAATGTTATAAACTTAAATAATTACGTAATGTTAATAACATTATAATAAGTGTTATAAAATGAATAATAAACATGAAAAATGTTCTTAAGAAAGTATTAATTAACTTTAGTTTATTATTCAGGAGATTAAATAATGATCGAGTCAAGTCGGACACAAGGTAAGGGACTTCGTCTCAATCTCCTTTTATTGAGGCATATATTGTTTTAATACACGACATTCTTTTATACGATGTATAAACACCCTTGAAATTTCAAACGGAATATTTTTCTATGAAGTGTTTTACTAAATGACATAAAGGAATGTTTCTTTTAACATAAGCGGTAACAAAGATTTTTTCCGCCGCCGTGAGTATTATTTGAACATTGGAATCCTCCACAAGCTGAAATGTTTTTAAAAGAAAATAAATACCATATCCTCTTTTATGTATTTTGGTATTGAAAATGGTTTTGATAATGGATTTATTATGTTAATATATTTATGTGAGATATTGTGATTGAAATGTGGAAATATTTTACTTTTCTTTATATTTGTTTTCATTCTTATGATTTTATAATGGTATATGGACATTTGAGGGGTGGTTACGTGATAAACCAAATGACGAGTTGTGCCGTGAATACCAGGATGTGTGGTTATGTTATAACCTCCAATGCATTGGGTATGGAAGTTGTTCATATGGCTATTAAATTTAGTGTTATGTGTGGATGTCGACTGTATGTTTATTCCATTTATGTATGTTTATGTCCCAAGTTACCTTTATATGTTATGTGTTCTTTATATGGGTTTTATGATAATATTTTGGATACAAAAATGGTAAGTATTGATCTTTTATTCAGTGAAGAGTATTTACTACATCATAAAGGTGAAAAATTTTACTTATGTTAATTTATTCATGGTTTACTTGTTGTTTTAAAATACTAACAGTTTTCATTCTTTGTGTATCACTTACTGAGATTTTTATGCTCATCCCAAGTTTCTCAAATGTTTTTTACAGGACATAATGTGGAATAGGGTCAAGGACAGAATCAATGAAAAGTCATGTTGTCTTAAACAAGGAACTAGACATGGCTCTTTTTTTAAGAGTTAATGTTTTGTAAAAAAATTGGAAACTGTGTCGAACTGTCTACTTTGTAATCATTTTAGATGTAATAGTTATGTCCTAATTCTCCAAAACTCCAAACTTGAAAATATCCTCAATGTGAGTTATTAATTTAATTCAATATTATGTATGTTTTATGACCGAGTCTTTATAGTTGGTATTAAGGGTAGGTTTAGATAACTTTAGGAGTTATGGTATGGTTAAATAAATGTCCATAATGTAGTTTATGATAATATTGAAATCATATAGAATTTATAGATTAAACTTTTGCTTCACCGAAGATATTTATGTGTTGAGAATGTTTTTTTGTTGAGGAAACATGGTAGTTATGATGGGAATTCATATAGAGGGAATTGAACTTCTAAATCAAAATCCTGAGATGGTTAGAATTAGAATTTAATAGTTTACTGAAGTGATGGCTCACTTGATTCAGAAATTGAAAAGAAGATTAATGAATGCTCTAGTTTTGGCACTGCCTTCTAGAAATGGTGAGTTTTTTCTCTACAGTGATGCTTCTTTGAAAGGACTTGGTTGTGTCCTAATGCATAATGATCAGGTAATTGCTTATAAGTCACGTCAGTTGAAACCCCATGATTTAAATTACCCTACACATGATTTGGAATTAGCTGCTATTGTTTTTCCTTTAAAATTTTAGAGGCATCATTTCTATGAAGTGAAGTGTGAAATATATACTGATCATAAAATTTTGAAGTATATATTCACTCAAAAATAATTGAACATGATACAGAGGAGATGGTTGGAATTAATCAAGGATTATGATTACATGATCCAGAACCATCTGGGAAAAGAAAATAAAGTGGATGTTGCTTTGAGTCGACAAAGTAATACTTCATTAACCATGTAACTTTTGGAACGAGATCCTTTGGTTTTTTATTTGATAAACATTGGAATAGGTGTTGTTTGTATAGGAAATTCTCTTATTTTGTATCTGGTGTCAGTGAAATCATCTCTATCAGATAGAATAAATGAACCGCAAAAAGAAGATAGTGAGTTGCATAAAAATGTAGAGTTGGTTCAGAAGGGTATATTGCCTGAATTTAACATTGATAATGATTGTTTTTTGAGATTTGGGAAGAGAATATGTGTACCTTGTGATTCACAGTTGAATAATGAGTTTTTATTTGAAGCTCATAGTTCTCCATTTTCAGTTCATCCTGTTGTATTAAGATGTACAATGATCTTCAAAAGTATTACTGGTGGGATGGAATGAAAAGATAAATTGCTGATTTTACTGTGAAGTGTTTGAATTGTCAGCAAGTTAATGAAGAGCAGCAGTTACTGAAAGAGATGCTTCAGCCTTTAGCGATGCCAGAGTGGAAATGATAAAATATATCCATGGACTTTGTTGTGGGATTACTGAAGACATCTCGAGATAATAATTTAATCTGTGTTATTGTTGATCGATTGGCTAAATTTTCTCATTTCCTTCCTATTCGAGATACTTTTCCTCCAAATTAACTTTCTTGGTTGTATGTTAAAGAGATAGTCAGGTTTCATGGAGTTCCCCTCTCAATTGTATCTGATCTTTATCCCAGGTTTACTTTTAACTTTTAGAAATGCCTTCAGATATCTTTGGGTAATGAATTAAATTTTAGTATAACATATTATCCAAAATCAGATGGTCAATTAGAACGAAAAATTCAGACCATGGACGATATGCTACATTCTTGTTCACTGGATTATCTGGGAGGTTGGGACCAACATCTTTATTTGGTTGAATTTTCTTATAATAATATTTTTCTTACTAGTATACAGATGGATCCATTTGAGGATTTATATGGAAAGAATTGTTGAACTCCATATTTTTGGGATGAAGTAGGTAAAAGGAAGCTAATGGGACCAGAATTGGTAGAAGAGATGGCAGAAAAAGTTCAGTTGATTCAGAAGCACATGAGAAAGTCTCAGAGAAGATAGAAATGTTATGCAGATAACCGGAGGAAGGATCTGTCTTTTGAGGTAGGTGATCATGTTTTTTCAATGTTTCTCTATTGAAAAGTGTGATGAGTTTTTTTTAAGAAGGTAATGTTGAGTCTGAGGTTCATTGAACCTTATGAAACACTGGGGAAAGTAGAATCAGTTGCATACAGAGTGGATTTACCTCCATGTTTATCCTAGGTACACAATGTTTTTCATGTTTCGATGTTGAGAAAGTAAATGCCAGATCCATCTAATGTTTTGAGGCCAGTGGTAGTTCAGTTGGAAGAGAATCTCACTTATGAGGAAAAACCAGTCCAGATTCTTGACCATAGAGAGTAAGTGTTGCGAAATAAGTTAATTCACTAGGTAAAGGTTTTGTGGAAAAACCATATGGTAAAAGAAGAAACGTGGGAATATGAAAATGCATTGAGTGATAAATACCCCCACTTATTTTGATAAGTGAATAAAAATTACGATGACGCAATTTAGAAAAGGGGAGAAGGATGTAACATCCCAATTAAATGAAGAATAAGGTATTTTTATACTAATTAATATTTTTGAATTAAATATTAATTTTACTTTAAAAGGGTTGGTATGTTTGATAGGGTACCTGATACACAACAACGGGTTTAATTGAAATCTAACATTGCACACTAATAATATAATATTATTATTTTAAATGGTATTTAACTCCTACCCGTTTTATTGGTGGGAATGAACAAATATAACTACAATATGATAACACATGTTTGTTAAATGTATTTACATTTATCTGATAAATTTTAGAGGTTTAAAATGTGAATGAATCTAATTTTTAGCATAATTTACATTAAAAGAAAGATTTATCAACTTTTAATGGAGAAACCTCTTTAAATATATTTTTAGTCACTTAAATACATTATATATGACCATATAGAAACCTTATTTAGAATTTGGAGATCAAAATTTATGCTGTGTATATTTTTGGAATTTTTCTGATAAAGTTCAATTTTGTATGAATAGTGAAAATATTGTTTTTTAATTCAAAATTGTGTTTTAATATGATTTATTAATATGGTTAAATTAACTTTTTAATTTGTTTTAATGTGAAATTTGAATATATTTTTACACTTTAATCCAAATATTGGTCATTTTAATTAATTTCACTTTGAAATTGGACATAAACAAGTGTCAATCTTTTGATAGTTTTTATTTCTTAAAAACACGCTATTTGTTTTAACAATGAGAATTAATTTAAAAATTAATTATTGAAACTTTTATGTTTTCAATTTGGAAAAATAAACATCATTTTTGAATTTGGAATATCAAATATTTCTTAGGCTGAATTTTTGGTATTCTCTGAAAAACTTCAATTTTTGATGAAGAGTGAAACCACTTAGTAGTAGTTAAAAAAACCGACCTTTTCATTTAAATGAATTTTTACCTCTTCTGTGAATTTAATTTCGAAAATCCAACATATATGGTTGTTATAAAGAAGTAAAATTTGGATCAATAAGATGAAAATAATTTTTGGGGAATAGTAACTTTTGACTTTTATTTACCGCGGTTAAAGGTTAATAGGTTAATTCAAGATAAAAAGAATATTATAATAATTAAAAATTGCCTTCACACTTGTAAAAACATTATTGGTTGAGTCATTAACTACCATAGGAATCTTTGGGTTGATCTTGGGTCCCCTTTGAGCAACTTGTGAATGATAATGACAATTTAGATTAATCAATTTAATGTAAAGGCCAAAATGACATAATGAAAAATATTTTAGTAATTAATTTTTATATGGTGTTATATAACTAATCTATTTGACTATAAATAATAATTAGAAATATAAAAAGATTTAATACATCATGGTATTTTTTCTAGAATTTTTAGACATTATATTAATTAAATTATTTATGAGACAGTAATGATGTAGTATTTACTTCATTAATAAATGATTTAAATAAATAAAATTATAATGATTAAAATATTATGAAAAACCAGTCCAATTCTGATTGGATGATTTCATTTCCACCATGAGTCATCTTATATTCATCCTTATTTATTTTTTGACCATTAAAAACTGAATTTATTTATATAATAAAATATTGTTTTCACACTTTCCTAAAGAGCCCCTCCCCACCTTATAAAAGGAGTCCACTTCTAACCAATTCCTCACACCTCTCAAGACATTTTACTCATCCAAACTCTACCCAATTAATCTACCTACGTCACTATCCTCCATATAAAAGCCTTACCTTAAGCATAAGTCACCGCAAGATGTCCTTTTGGTTCAAACTAAAGGAAGTTAACCAAATTAAAGGTAACACTTTCTCTTTAATTATTTTCTTTTATTTTACATCTCCAAACCCTAAACTATTTTTATTCCTTTAGTCTATAACGAAACCAGTATCCAAAATATAATAAGATGTTGTTATGAGAAGTATTCGAACTACACATACACACACCTCCATCTAATGGGTGATGAACATAATGTTTCTGTAGATGGAAAACTAACGCCTCACAAAACGATGATTGTTCAATTACCTCTTACCGCCTCACATGGTGGCCATTATGATGGAACTCTTTTTAAATATGATATATATTATGTTTATGATTTCCTTATGATTCTGTACATCCCATTTGTAGTATTCCTTTATGGATTCCATAGTGGGTAAATACGATAATCTCATTTGAGGAAGTGCAGACTGTCGCCCCCTCAAAGTGATGTGACTCATTAATGCCTTATGTGGGATGTATAAAGGATATAGTTAATGATATTATATATGATATTATACTCTAATTATAAAATAACTATGTATCATTATGCTTTAATTCCATAAAAATAAGAAATGGAAATGAAAGTAGTGTTCATGCGTACGTACGGCTTACCATCTCCAAGAACGGTGCATTTCATTTCTTACCTCCAAATGCTATGTACTATTATAAATACATATATATACTGGTTATATATTATATATATGATATCTAAATAATGAATATCATTCTTGATATAATGGACTATTTACCACATGGACAACTTGTAAATATAAGGTGTTTATTATTGACTCAAGTACCAGATCTCGACAAAACGAACTTTATTAACTTAAATAGTTACATAATCTTTATTACATGCTAATATGTGTTATTAATGGAATAATGAACTTGAAAAAGGTTCTTAGTCAAGTATAAATTAACTTTTGTTTATTATTCATGAGATTAAATAACGGTCGAGTGAAGTCGGACACAAGGTAAGGGACTTCATCTCAATCTCCTTTCATTGTTGCATATATTGTATTAATACACGACTTTATTTTATATGATGTATAAACACCCTTGACATTTCAAAAAAAATCTTTTTCAATGAATAGTTTCACTAAATGTCAAAAAGGAATGATTCTTTTAACTTAAGCGGTTACAACGACTTTTTCCACTACCGTGAGTATTATTTGATCTTTGGAATCCTCCACAAGCTGTAATGTTTTTAAATGAAAATAAATACCATATCCTCTTTTATGTATGTTGTTATTGAAAATTGTTTTGATAATCGATTTCTTATGTCAATATATTTATGTGATAAATTTTGATTGATATGTGGAAATTTTTTTCTTTCCATTATATTCTTTTTCATTCTTATGAATTTATAATGGTACTTGGACATTTGACTGGTGGTTACGTGATAAACCAAATGGCAGGTGGTGCTGTGAATACTAGGACGTGTGGTTACATTATAACCTCCAATGCATTGGGTATGGAAGTCATCCATATGGCTATTCCATTTAGTGATATGTATGGAAGTCGACCACATAGTTATTCCATTTATGTATATTTATGTCCCAAGTTACCTTTATATGTTATGTGTTCTTTATATGGGTTTTATGGTAACCTTTTGGTTACAAAAATGGTAAGTAATGATATTTTATTCAGTGAAGAGTATTTAATACTTCATAAAGGTAAAAATTATTACTTATGTTAAAGTATTCATGGTTTACTTGTTGTTTTCAAAAACTAACAATTTTCCTTCTTTCTGTATCCCATATTGAGATTTTTTTTCTTATCCCATGTTTTTGAAATTTTTTTCGCTGGACATAATGAGGACTAGGGTCATGGATGGGATAAAGGAAAAGTCATGATGTCTTACTTGACATGACTCTTTTTTTAAGATTTCCTGTTTTGTAAAATAAATATTGGAAACTGTGTAGGAGTGTCTTCTTTGTGTTCATTTGATATGTAATAGTTATGTCCTAATTCTCTAAAACTCTATGCATGAAAAGATCCTCAATGTGAATTATTCATTTAATTATATATTATGTAAGTTTTAAGGCTAGGTCCTTATTCAAATGCCTTTCTACATTAATGATTATTCTTATATACCTACAGTAGAAGCTATGACTAAATGATAGAACAAACCATAACATTCCATGAAAATGAATAAGGACCAATACCAACAACAATGGATGGTTTCAAGTCACGATTCTGTGTTAGGTACATGTAATATGGGTTTTCTCATGTAAAGATTTATGTTACATTTGAAATTATGATATTTTAACATTTAAAACATTTTGAATTAGCTTTATCAATTGATAAACCATTTTTATCACAAAAGGTACCATAGAACTTATGAACCATAGATTCTCAATTACATGGTTGTCATTGTTGTTTAAAATTATATTTATCATGTTATTATACAATTTTTTAATTTTTCACTTGGATGGAATTTCATTTTCAGATTCGTAATATCTTATAAACCTTATTAATAAAATAGTGGAACCCATTGAGCTCACCCCATAGTACGATATAAATTCTACATTAAGTGTTAACATAATTGTTTTTAAATATTCTACTTATCATAATGAGTGATATAATGAAGATCCCAGATTTTATTAGGAAGTATTAGGGAAATTAGAATATCATCAACTGTAATATCATTAATGGAACTTGTAATGTGTACCACCCAATGGTGATATTGTTTCAATAATAAATATCAGAATCAATAATAGTCAAAATTATGGAAATATGGTCTTTACCCCATAAATGGGTTCATGAGGCCCTATAACGACTTATGATTAAGAACCAAAGTGTTCCGAATCTATAATATATTGTTAAAAAATAGTATATCCAGAATGGAACTGCCTTTGATACTACTCTTTTACATCTATAAGGCCCCAGCCTTAAACCTTACTTAATATTGAGTTATTACAAGATTACACATTGAGGATCTTTTCGGGTTTAGAGTTTTAGAGAATTAGATCATAAAACTTGCATTTCATTCCACATATTAACAAAGTGGTTACATAAAGATAGTATTCTTCATTCCCATCAATAGAAACATATTTAAAATAAAACATGGAATCTTTCTTGACACTTCCTTGACACTATCATCATATCATGTACCTTTCCCTTGACCTGTGAAAAACATTTCAAAAAACTTGGGATGAGCATAAAAAGCTCAGTAAGGGATATAAAAATATGGAAAGGAAACACGGGTACATATATACATAATAATGAAATCATACTTTACCCATAAAACATAAGCACTTTAACATACCTCATCAAATCATGAATAAATCATAGAAATCATAAGACATAAAGGTAACTTGAGGCATTCATAACATTCTTACGTAGGGAGTAACCCTCTTGGTTACGTTTGGAATACCCATCACAGTATTTTCCCTAAATCTCTTTGGAGAAACCTTAATGTTTCACTCCTTCGTGTTACCCAATGCATTGGAGAGCTATATCGGGCTCACCCGCCCTTAGTTTATCACAGAACCACCAGTCTCCATAATAATGCCCAAGAACCTCAACATAATCGTATCACATAAAACATGCATAAAGGAAACATAACATTTCCTCCCTTCAATCACAAGATATCAATACAACACATTGATATAAAAACATTATGAAAACCATTTTTCAATACCAAAATAAATGAAAAGTAAAACATGGTATTTATTTTTCTTTTAAAAAAAGTATGGCTTGTAGAGGAAGCCGAAACTCAAATAATGGTCACAGCGGCGGAGAAGTCGTTATCGCCGCATACGTACGACAAAACATTCCCTTTTATCGTTTAGTAAAACGCTTCATATAAAAAAGATTCCTTTTGGATAAACGTAAAAGTCAAAGGGGTTTATACACTATATAAAAGAAGGTTGTGTATAAAACAAAATATGCCTCAATGAAAGGAGATTGAGACGAAGTCCCATACCTCGGGTCCGACTTGAATCGATCGTTCTTTAATGTCCTGAATAATAAACTTCAGTTAATTTCTACTTGCTGAAAAACCTTTTTCATGTTCATTATTCCTTTTATATCACTTATTACCATGTCATGAACACTATGTAATTATTTAAGTTAATAATGGTCATTTTAACGATCATTGGTACTTGAGTCAAAAATAAACCCTTTATAATTACAAGTTGTTCATGTATCCATTATATCCAAAATGGTATTAATGATGTAGATATCATATATGTCATATATATCCAGTACATTCATGCATTTATAATATTACATAATCATTTAGAGGTAAGAAATGAAATGCACCGTTTATGGAGATGGTAAGCCGTACGTACACACGAACGCTACTTTCATTTCTATTTCGTATTTTATAGAATTGAATAATAATGATATAAAGGTATATTATCATTCCAGTATAATATAATATATAATATCCTAGTTCCATCCTTTATACGTCCCACAAATGGTATTTAATGAATCAAATCACTTGGAGGGGGCGGTAGTCCGCACTTCCTTAAATGAAGATATCACGTTTCCCATAATGGAAACCATAAAGGTATACCCAAAAAGAAAAAAACAGAAGCTTAAGGAAAACATAAACATATTATATATCATATATAAATATAGTGACATCTTAATGGCCACCTTGGAAGGTGTTAAAAGAATATTGAACAATCATCGTTTCAGGAGGCATAAATTCACCATCCACGGAAATAGTATGTTCGTTAACCATTAGATGTAAGTGTGTGTAAGTGTAGCTCGAATACTTATTATAACAACATCCTAGTATATTTTGGATACTTGAGTTGTTACAAAAGAAAAGAATAAAAAGAGTTTAGGGGGTTGGAGAAGCAAAAAAAAAAAACAAAAGGACTCAAAAGAAGACATTACCTTAAAATCGGGTAACTCTCTTTGGTTTGAGCTCAAAGGCTTCCTTGGGAAGACTTCTGCCCAAAGTGAGGCTTCAAGGAGTAATATAGGGAAGTTTATAGACAAAATGGGCAGGGGTTGGCCGAGCCAAAGGCTTTGGGAGTGTGGGTAAGGAGGTAGAGGTGGGGGTCTTTTATAAGAGGAGAGGAGGGGAACTCTTGGAAAGTAAAGATAAGTTACTTTATTTTAAAATGAGTTTCGGATTCAAAAGGTCCCACATTGATATAACTCTAGTATAAGGTGATAAGGGGTCTAAATCCACTCATCCAATTGGTTTTGGCCATTTGTAGGCCTTAGATTTTACATTATCTTTCCATTTTATTTAAATCGTTAAATAATGATGTCATCGCTGCATCATCATGATGTCATAAATAATTTAATTTATTTAAACTCTAAAAATTATAAAAAAATACTATGATGTAGGAAATATTTTTATATTTCTAATGAATATTTATAGTCAAAAATATGACTTTTATAACCTAATATAAATTTTTTTTAGTAACATAACTCATGTTTGTGTCATTTTTACTTTAACATTAAATAAAAAGTTATTTATGTCATTTCCCAACCAAAGTGGCTCAATGGGGTCCCCAAGTTGAACCATGGATTTTCTTGGTCGGCCATGACACATCCAATGAGGGTAGGACATGTGTCAAGCTCATATCATACTATTAAAACATTATTTTTACCTTAAACTACACTAATTACCACTAATCGCGATTAAGAACTTAATAAGTTACTATTCACCAAAAAATTATTTTAATCCCATTGAACCACATTTTAATTTTTAATGACAACCATGTATGTAGGATTTTTGAAATTCGAAACACAATGATGAAAAAATTTCATTTAAAAGGAAAAATCAATTTTTATAAGTACCACATAGTGGTTTCACTATTCATAAAAAATAAACGTTTTTCAGAAAATTACCAAAAATTCACCCTAAGCTATATTTGATATTCCGAATTCAAAAATGAAGTCTATTTTACAAAATTAAAAACATATAAGTCACATTAATTAATTTAATAATTAATTCCCGTTGTCATGACAAATAGCGTGTTTTTATGAAACAATAAGTATCAAAAGATTGACACTAGTTTAAGTCCAATTTCAAAGTGAAATTGATTCCAATGACCACCATTGGATTAAATGGTAAAATTATATTCATATTACACTTTATGACCAATTAAAAATATAATCTAACCATAAAATTAAATTAAATGAAAAAGCAGTTTTGACGTAAAATGCAGTATTTTTCACTATTTGTTAAAAAATGAACATTGTCAGAAAAATACCAAAAATTTATCCAATGTAAAATTAAATGTCCCAATAATAATGAATATGTTTATTTTGACAAAAATAGATTATAAAATTGTCAAAATATTGATTTAAAAAGGGTTTTCCATCAAAAGGCAGTAAAACAATCTTTTAAGAATATTAGTGTATTCCATGCTTAAGATTGGATTTATTTTCATTTTAAGCCTCTAAAACACTATCTAATTCATTAATAGACTTAGATAAAAATATCTATTATTGATTACTTACTTGGGATGTTACATCCTTCCCCCATTTAGAAAATTGCGTCCCGCAATTTATTTACTTATCAAATAAATGGGGGTGCTTATCCCTCATTTCATTTTCAGATTCCCATGTTGCCCCTTCCATCATGTGGGTTTTCCAAAAAACATTTAACTGCTTAATCACCTTATTCGGTAACACTTTCTTCCTTTGGTCAAGAATCTGGACCGGTTGTTCCTCATAAGATAGGTTCTCTTCCAGCTGAACTACCTCTGGACTCAAAACATGAGATGGATCTGGCATATACTTTCTCAACATCGAAACATGAAAAACATTGTGTACCTGAGATAAACTCGGAGGTAAAGACACCCAGTATGCAACTGATCCAACTCTCTCCAGAATTTCATATGGTCCAATAAACCTTGGGCTCAGCTTTCCTTTCTTACAAAATCTCATCACACTTTTCCAAGGAGAAACCTTGAGAAAAACATGATCACCTACCTCGAAAGATAGATCCTTCCTCCGGTTATCCGCATAACTCTTATTCCTGCTCTGAGCTGTTCTCATGTGCTTCTGAATCAGCTAAACATTTTTTACCATCTCTTCTACCAATTCTGGTCCCATCAACTTCCTTTCACCCACTTCATCCCAGAAAGCTGGAGTTCGACACTGCTTCCCATATAATGCCTGAAATGGTGCCATCTATATACTGGAATGAAAACTTTTATTATATGAAAATTCAACCAAAGAAATATGTTGGTCCCAACTTCCCTGATAATCCATATATCAAGAACGTATCATATCCTCCAAGGTCTGAATTGTTTGTTCTGACTGCCCATCTGATTGAGGATGAAAAGCTGTACTAAAATTTAATTCATTACCCAACGACTTCTGAAGGCCTTTCCAAACATTAGAAGTGAACCTGGGATCACGATCAGATACAATGGAGAGAGGAACTCCATGTAACCTGACTATCTCTTTAAGATACAAACAGGAAAGTTGATATAGGGAAAAAGTATCTCGTATAGCAAGGAAATGAGAAGATTTAGTCAAGCGATCAACAATAACCCAGATTGCATTATTGCCTCGAGATGTCTTCGGTAATCCCACAACAAAGTCCATGGATTTATTCTCCCATTTCCACTCTGGCACTGGTAAAGGCTGAAGCATCCCTTTCGGTAACTGCCGATCTACTTTTACCTGCTGACAAGTCAAATACTTCACAGTAAAATCAGCAATATCTCTTTTCATTCCATCCCACCAGTAATACCCCCGCAGATCTCTGTACATCTTAGTACTGTCAGGATGAACTGAAAACGGAGAACTATGAGCTTTACATAACAACTCTCTCTTACACTGTGAATCACAAGGCACACACAATCTCTTCCCAAATCTCAAAACGCAATCATTTTCAATGTTGAATTCAGGAAACTTACCTTTCTGAACCAGCTCTACCTTTTTCTGCAACTCACTGTCTTGCTTCTGTGCTTGCTTGATTCTATCTGATAGAGATGATATCACTGATACCTGAAACAAAACAGAAGAACTTCTTGCACCCACAACTTCTATGCCAATGTTCATCAAATCCTTAACCAAAGGATCATGTTCCAAACACAACATTGCTAATGAAGCATTACTTTTTTCGACTTAAAGCATCAGCCACTTTATTTGCTTTTCCCGGATGGTAATGAATTGTAAAATCATAATCCTTGATTAATTCTAGCCATCTCCTTTGTCTCATGTTCAATTCTTTCTGAATGAATATATACTTTAAACTTTTGTGATCGGTATATATTTCATACTTTACTCCATAAAAATGATTCCTCCAAATTTTTAAATAAAAAACAATAGCAGCTAATTCCAAATCATGTGTAGGGTAATTTACCTCATGAGTTTTCAACTGTCGTGAAGCATAATTACCTGATCATTCTGCATTAGGACACAACCAATTCCTTTCAATGAAGCATCACTGTACATAACAAACTCAACATTCCCGGAAGGTAGTGCCAAAACTGGAGCATTCACCAATCCTCTTTTCAATTCCTGAAAACAATCATCACATTCTTTTGTCCAGATAAACTTAACACCTTTCCGAGTTATCTTAGCCATTGGACTAGATAACCGTGAAAAATTTCTAACAAACCTTCGGTAATAGCCTGCCAAACCAAGGAAGCTACGAATCTCAGTTACATTTGTGGGTCTTGGCCAGTCTTCCACAACTTTTGTTTTTGCAGGATCAACAGTTATCCCATCTTTAGAAACAATGTGACCAAGGAAAGAATTTTGTTGCAACCAAAAATCACACTTGCTGAATTTCCCATACAATTTCGTTTCTTTTATGGTTTGCATGATAACCCTTAAATGTGTTTCATGCTCTTCATTACTTTTAGAAAACACCAAAATATCATCAATAAAAACCACCAAAAACTTATCCAAGAACTCATGGAAAATTCTATTCATTAAGTCCATGAATATAGAAGGTGCATTGGTTAGCCCAAAAGGCATTAATATAAATTCATAGTGGCCATATCTTGTACGGAACATGGTCTTCAGAACATCTTCTTCCTTTACCTTCAGCTGATGGTACCCCAATCTCAAGTCAATCTTTGAAAAATACAGAGCTCCCTGGAGCTGATCAAACAAATCATCGATATGAGGCAAAGGATATTTGTTCTTAACAGTGATATTATTCAAGGATCTATAATCAATGAAAAGTCTCATTGAACCATCTTTCTTTTTAAAAAATAAAACAAGAGCACCCCATGGTGATGCTCTAGGTCGAATGGAACCTTTATCTAATAAATCTTGCAATTTCTCCTTCAACTCTAAAAGTTCAATTTGAGCCATTCGATAAGGGGGTTTTGAAATTGGCTTAGCATCAGGAACTAAGTCAACAGTAAATTCAACATCCCGATCTGGTATTATTCCAGGCAACTCATCAGGAAAAATATCAGGATACTCATTTACCACTGGCACATAATTAATCTGAACAGTTCCTTTATTTTCAATGATGTGTGCAAGGTAACATTCATTTCCATCTTTTACAAGTTTCTCGGCCTCTTGATAAGTTATCAACCGTAAGGGTTCATTCTTGTACACAAACTGAAAGTCTTTCTGAAAAGAAACTTATTTAGCTCTGTAGTCAATCTTAACATGGTAAATAGAGAGCCAATCTATACCCAGGATAACATCAAACTCTACTATAGGTAGAACAATAAGGTTTGCAAATAGTTTCTTTCCACAGATAAGGATATGAAGATTCTTATAAATTCTTTTTGCCTCAACATTTCCCCTAGGTGTTTTTACCAAAAGTTCAGGAGTCATTTCCTGAGATGGTATTCCCATTTTACTAGAAAAGGTTCTAGATATGAAGGAATGTGTAGACCCCGAATCAAACAACAAACTGGTATAATCTAAAAAAACAAACAAAGTACCTGGTACAACTTCATTTAATGGCCCGACATCTGCAGAAGTAGTTCCAAAGGATTTCACCACCCCTTTCTGCTTGTAGTCTAACTGCTTCCCATCACTCAAGCTCTTTGTCGGACACTCGTTTACATAGTGACCCATCTCATTGCACTTATAACATTTCAGTAACTGTAAATCAAATTTGGTCTTACCTTCACCTTGATCCTTTTCAGTGCAATCACGAGCCTTATGTCCCATCTTACCACATTGGTAGAACTTTCCAGAATTCAGAAGACATTCCCCAGCATGCCTTTTTCCACATTTATCACAAACTGGAAACTTAGTTTTCTTACCATCAGACTTTTTTGAAGAATTCTTACCTTTCTCCTGCCACCTCGGTCTCTTCTTCTGTTGGTTGTTATAGAACACTTGATCATCGGAAAACTCCATTTCCACCTTCTCAGCCCATCGAACAAGATTTTCATAACTTTTAAACTCATGAGAAGCTAATGCCCTTTGATATTTTGGCTTTAATCCTGAGTAAAAACGATTGATTTTATTATCATGGTCTCGGATAAAATTTGGAGCATACCTTGCCAATCGAGTGAACCTTTCTTCATATGTAGCGACTGAGTCTTCCTCATGCCTCAATTACAAGAATTGATTTTCCATCCTAAGTTGAACAGCCTTATGAAAATACTTCTCAAGAAACATACCTTTGAATTCATCCCAGTCAAGAGCATCAATCTCATCGGCGTCCCTGATATTTTTAACCATAGATCACCACTGATCTGCTTCACCCTCCAAATGGAAAATAGAAAGACTAACCTTTTGATTGTCTGAACACACATTGACATCAAAAATCTTCTCTAGTGCTTTAATCCACCCTTCAGCTAGCACAAGGTCATATGATCCTCTGAATGATGGGGGATGTTGCCTCATGAAATGTTCCACCACTGACATGTTCCTCTACAGTTGATCTGGATGATCTCGTGTATGGATACCACCACCATTTATCGCTTGAGTCAACTGTGCCATTACTGCAACAAACTGTTCAGTTCCAATTCTGACCATCTCAGGATGCTGATTCGGAAGGTTATTTCCTTCTGTATGCCTTCCTAGCACTGCTTCCCTATTTGCTCTTCGGAAAACCAATCTGAACAAACATGTCTTAGTTGAAGCAACATGGTAATCTTCAAATGCTATATCATTTCAAAAAAAAAAAAAATTTTGGATAATCATTTAATAGAATTATAACTCCTAAATTTATCTAAACCGACCTTTGATACCAACTATAGGGGCCCAGCCTTAAACTTTACTTAATCATGAGTTATTACAAGATTACACATTGAGGATCATTTCGGGTTTAGAGTTTTAGAGAATTAGATCATAAAACTTGCATTACATTCCACATATAAACAAAGTGGTTACATAAAGATAATATTCTTCATTCCCATCAATAGAAACATATTTAAAATAAAACATGGATTCTTTCATGACACTTCCTTGAAACTATCATCATATCATGTACCTTTCCCTTGACCTGTGAAAAACATTTCAAAAAAATTGGGATGAGCATAAAAAGCTCAGTAAGGGATATAAAAATATGGAAAGGAAACATGGGTACATATATACATAAGAATGAAATCATACTTTACCCATAAAATATAAGCACATTAACATACCTCATCAAATCATGAATAAATCATAGAAATCATAAGACATAAAGGTAACTTGAGGCATTCATAACATTCTTACATAGGGAGTAACCCTCTTGGTTACGTTTGGAATAAACATCACAGTATACTCCCTAAATCTCTTCGGAGAAACCTTAACATTTCACTCCTTCGCGTTTCCCAATGCATTGGAGAGCTATATCGGGCTCACCCGCCCTTAGTTTATCACGGAACCACCCGTCTCCATAATAATGCCCAAGAACCTCAACATAATCATATCACATAAAACATGCATAAAGGAAACATAAAATTTCCACCCTTCAATCACAAGATATCAATACAACACATTGATATAAAAACATTATGAAAACCATTTTCAATACCAAAATAAAAGAAAAGTAAAACATGGTATTTATTTTTCTTTTAAAAAAAGTATGGCTTGTAGAGGAAGCCGAAACTCAAATAATGGTCACAGCGGAGGAGAAGTTGTTGTCGCCGCAGACGTATGAGAAAACATTCCATTTTGTCGTTTAGTAAAATGCTTCGTATAAAAAATATTCCTTTTGGATAAACGTAAAAGTCAAAGGGGTTTATACACTGTATAAAATAAGGTTGTGTATAAAACAAAATATGCCTCAATGAAAGTAGATTGAGACAAAGTCCCATACCTCGGGTCTGACTTGACTCGATTGTTCTTTAATGTCCTGAATAATAAACTTGAGTTAATTTATACTTTCTTAAGAACCTTTTTCATGTTCATTATTCCTTTTATATCACTTATTACCATGTCATGAACACTATGTAATTATTTAAGTTAATAATGGTCATCTTAACGATCATTGGTACTTGAGTCAAAAATAAACCCTTTATAATTACAAGTTGTTCATGTATCCATTATATACAGAATGGTATTCATGATTTAGATATCATATATGTCATATATATCCAGTCCATGCATGCATTTATAATTTTACATAATCATTTAGAGGTAAGAAACGAAATGTACCATTCATGGAGACGGTAAGCCGTACGTACGCATGAACACTACTTTCATTTCTATTTCGTATTTTATAGAATGGAATAATAATGATATAAAGGTATATTATAATTCTAGTATAATATCATATATAATATCATAGTTCCATCCTTTATACGTCCCACATATGGTATTTAACGAATCAAATCACTTTGAGGGGGCGGTAGTCCGCACTTCCTTAAATGAAGATATCGCGTTTACCCATAATGGAAATCATAAAGGTATACCCAAAAAGAAAAAAACAGAATCTTAAGGAAAACATAAACATATTATATATCATATATAAATATAGTGACATCTTAATGGCCACCTTTGAAGGTGTTAAAAGAATTTTGAACAATCATCATTTCGGGAGTCATAAATTCACCATCCACGGAAACAGTATGTTCGTTAACCATTAGATGTAGGTGTGTGTAAGTGTATCTTGAATACATATTATAACAACATCCTAGTATATTGAGTATACTTGAGTTGTTACAAAATAAAAGAATAAAAAGAGTATAGGGGGTTGGAGAAGCAAAATAGAACAAAAGGACTCAAAAGATGACATTACCTTAAAATCGGGTAACTCCCTTTGGTTTGAGCTCAAAGGCTTCCTTGGGAAGACTTCTGCCCAATGTGAGGCTTCAAGGAGTAATATAGGGTAGTGTAGAGACAAAATGGGCAGGGGTTGTCCGAGCCAAATGCTTTTGGAGTGTGGGTAAGGAGGTAGAGGTGGGGGCCTTTTATAAGAGGAGAGGAGTGGCACTCTTGGAAAGTAAAGATAAGTTACTTTATTTTACAATGAGTTTTAGACTCAAAAGGACCCACATTGATATAATTCTAGGATAAGGTGACAGGGGTTCGAAATACACTCATCCAATTGGTTTTGGACATGTGTAGGTCTTAGATTTTACATTATCTTTCCATTTTATTTAAATCGTTAAATAATGATGTCATCGCTGCATCATCATGATGTCATAAATAATTTAATTTATTTAAACTCTAAAAATTATAAAAAAACTACTATGATGTAGGAAATCTTTTTATCTTTCTAATGAATATTTATAGTCAAAAATATGACTTGTATAACCCAATATAAAAGTTTTTTTAGTAACATAACTCATGTTTGTGTCATTTTTACTTTAACTTTAAATAAAAAGTTATTTATGTCATTTACCAACAAAAGTGGCTCCATGGGGTCCCCAAGTTGACCCATGGTTTGTCTTGGTCGCCCATGACACATACAATGAGGGTAGGACATGTGTCAAGCTCATCTCAAACTATTAAAACATTATTTATACCTTAAACGACACTGATTACCACTAATCGCGATTAAGAACTTAATAAATTATTATTCACCAAAAAATTATTTTAATCCCATTGAACCACATTTTACTTATTAATGACAACCATGTATGTCCGATTTTTGAAATTCAAAACACAATGATGCAAAATTTCATTTAATGGGAAAAATCAGTTTTTATAAGTACCACTTAGTGGTTTCACTATTCAACAAAAATTGATGTTTTTCAGAAAATTACCAAAAATTCACCCTAATCTATATTTGATATTATGAATTCAAAAATGAAGTCTATTTTACAAAATTAAAAACATATAAGTCACATTAATTAAATTAATAATTAATTCCCACTGGCATGACAAATAGCGTGTTTTTATAAAACAATAAGTATCAAAAGATTGACACCAGTTTAAGTCCAATTTAAAAGTGAAATTGATTCCAATGACCACCATTGGATTAAATGGTAAAATTATATTCATATTACACTTTAAGACCAATTAAAAATATAATCTAACCAAATAATTAAATTAAATGAAAAAGCAGTTTTGACGTAAAATGCAGTATTTTTCACTATTCATTAAAAAATGAACATTGTCAGAAAAATACCAAAAATTTATCCAATGTAAAATTAAATGTCCCAATAATAATGAATATGTTGATTATGACAAATATAGATTATAAAATTGTCAAAATATTGATTTAAAAAGGGTTTTCCATCAAAAGGCAGTAAAACAATCTTTTAAGAATATTAGTGTATTCCATGCTTAAGATTGGATTTATTTTCATTTTAATCCTCTAAAACACTATCTAATTCATTAATATACATAGTTAAAAATATCTATTATTCATTACTTACTTGGGATGTTACAACATCCATGACATGAACGCCTCTTAACTCATTCCCTGAGTCTGGTTGGATACATGACACCTTTCAGGACTTCCCATAAGCTAGTGGCTGCTAAATAGCAATGCTGTTTTATATGTAGTATAAAGGGGAGACTATACACCCATTTTAGAGTAACATATTTGATACAAAATTTATTAAATTGTAGATGAAGCATATAAAATAATCAAATTCAGTAAATAATGAAAGTATATCAATGAACTAAAAAACCAAGAAGAAAAAGAAACTAATAACATATATAATAATCAAAATCCTTATTGGATAGTTTCTGATATCTATATAGAATCATGTAATGATAATAATCCAGAAAATAACTAGTTGATACAATAATTACACATATTTGTCAATAAGGGTACAAAATGAAGAAACAGATCCACAAGCATCTCGAGAGTAAGCCGGATCCCGTGATCCTATTCATGAGCAATGAATTACATGTCAACTACATGGAAAAGAGAATTTAACCAATCATGTAAATGTATATACATAATATTCATAGTTTCCAAGGTCATATTGAGTAGGTTTCTAGATAAAAATATCTTTAAGACACCACCAATAGTGTCTACATGCAATCCGAGTAGGTTCTTGTATGTAAAAAAGATGAAATAGTAAGAAGGCTTTTAAAACAGTGTAGGGTAAAAAAATGACATCTAGTTCATTTTTCCAAAAGGTACCTGGAAGTTATACCTACTTTATTCCAAGACTATTATGTATGATCATGTCACCAAATATATAAGTATGTTTATATTTCATGGTTGAACCTGTACATAATAAAAAAGTATCCAACCCTAGTCTATGAGCTCATACGATATACTTGTGGGTTAGTAAGACCAATCATGTCATAAGAGGGGATTGGTTTTACAATACCCACTGATGCCCTTACCATTATTCCATAATATATAATAGGCTTGGGGTAAAAACTCATACCAACCATACATGTATATATTGAACATAACAAGAAATTGGTAAAAAATTAATCTTACCCTTACATTTTTATATAGATCATTCATATAATATGAACAAGAACAAAACATTTAAGAAATATCATTTTAAATTTATTAGTTTACACAAGTCTTAGATAATGTCATTTGTTCTTTATCTATATATCATGTCTATTTAACAAAATAAACCATTTTATTAGATACCTTTTTAAATAAATCAAGAAAATAGAAATGTTCATTCCAACACTTGAATACATTACATTAAAACCATTTCATTTTAAGACTCATATACATCTCATTCTATCCAACCTATACAAGGTAAATAATTTAATTTTTATAACCAGGAAAATTCATTTCTTGGAATGGGGTCAAGTCCACATTCACATGGTCAAATACTCACAAGACCATTTAGAAAATTCCAATAAAAAAGAGACTAAACTACATTAAAACACCTTGGTATACATAAAATACACATGGTAAAAGGGATATTTCAATTAAAAGTCTATCCATTAACTATATATGTTTTCTTTCAATATTTTCCATTTGGCCAAAATGACCATTTCAAGGTGGAAAAAAATGGGTGTTTATACAATGCATATGTGATTTATAATTACACTAAGAAGACCAAATTAACATATACCAAGGCACTCGGGCCAGTTAGAAATTAAAAAACCCAACACATTGAAGATAACTAACTATGGATAATATATGGATTAATGATAATGAATATGAAATGACCAAAAATCTAATAGAAAATGTGTAACCACCATCCTTTGGGCTCCAGATGTAGTATCACTTTATATTGACCATAGTTTTGTTGTATGATCAAAGAGATATTAGTATAAGTCCAACTACTTAATTATATGGTGAATGATCCTACATCTAAATATAATAATAGATGTCGAGATTAATAGATGAAAAGAGAGTGTGTTAGGTTTGAATTAACATGGTATATATGATGTTTTGATCATATAAAATAAAAGTCTCTTGATGGTATAGATATCAATGATCTATGAGTTGGAGGGTTTTAGGGGAAATAAGAAGGGAACTCGTGGATATGTTTGATAGAGGTAAGAGAAAATAGAAAATGTGTTTTAAAAATCACGTGGGGGAAAATGGTAAATTTTTACCAAAAATGTGGTATTAATGTTTTTATTCATGGTTTAAAAACCATGTGTAATGTATGTGAATCAACTGTGCTCAAAAATATCCGTAGGATTTCCCTTTGTGAGCCTATGTCCACATTTTTGAAGGCATACAATGTAAACATTCACGTGTCTTGTCGGAAACATCCTAGTTTACACAAATCATACGATATATGTCGCACAGTTCCTAATAACAATGTGGCCTAGCCTACAACTGAATCTTCCAGACCTACAGGCTCCAAACTAGCCCTGGACGCTCCATGATCATTCCCTTGACCACAATATACCTTTACCCGTGAGTAATGTGATGATTCAAAATGATAACCAGTGATTTGTACCATCTCTAATATTCTGTCCATTACAATTGTGATGTAATGTTGGTCTTATTTGGACTTGTTTTCAGAAAGTTCTATCTCATCATTATCCATAATAAAAATACAATAAGGTAATTTATCAATTTAGGATAATTTATAAATGAGAAAAATGAATTCCAAACTACTTTTCATGTGAAATGAATTGTGTCCATTTAAATGATTTTATATTTTTATTATTATATTATTTTTATAGATCAAACCATATTTTAAAATTGGAATCAATACATAACCTAATGAATTATGGGAAACATGATCGAGATGATGGATCCACAACATATTATAAAGATATGATATTTTATAAAAATTTCAATCTCTTTGTATATTAATTTATATCAGTTTTCTTACATTTTTTCACAAAGAAAATTAGTAGAGGAACCTGTAATATTTTTAGGGATTTTGGAAATATTTAGCCTCATCCAAGTAAATTATTGGGAATTAATACTTAAAATTTTGGTCATAATTCCTAGTGATATATATTTAAAATTATTGAGTTATTTATGATCGATATTATAAACATGAATAAAATGACACTGATAAATCATAGGATGTGAATAATATTTTTGAATATGGGAAGGTAGTATTAAGAAATACGATGGAAAATCATTGTAAATAGATTAAGAAGAAAATTCCGTAATTGATGTTTCTATATATAGCGTATCACGAGCTACAATTTTTTCATATATTATGTAATAATTATATTATTATGAAAGGAATTAAATTTTTTAATTTATTTTATTATTGTTGTACATTGGAGACATTTATTACATTTTAATAGTTGTTTTGGATATATGTAAACATTATGATTAATATTTATTTTAATGAAATTTTTATTTTAGGAAGAATAATTTTTTATATTGTGAATAAAAATGAAGTGTATTGATAAATTTTATGGTTTTTATGATCATTGATGTTGATATAATTTTTTTTAATTATGTTTAATGAGTTATTAAATTTTTATGGAATAATATTAATCAGATAGATAATAATAAGATTGAGATGTGATTTGGTGCCTATAAAATGTTAGTTAATTTTTATAATGATAACTATATAAATAAATTTATATTATTAAGGAAATTTGATTTATTTTTTATATAATATGTATTTTTATTGGATGATGTGGGAATTAGGTTTTTAAAGGATATATGATTTTATTATGTCCTCATGATGATTTATCATATTTTTGGAAAATAATAGAATATTTTGAAAAATATAATATTGTGTCATATAAATTTTACATATTTGATTTAATGAGGATTCTGATTTAGATTATATATAAATATAATATTTTTCTCAAATGAATATATTATTATATATTTTATAATATTTTTTATTTAAACATTCTTACAAATATTTTGATGAGTTTTATGGTTTGCTGTTTATGGAATTATTAATGGAAACTTTTTGGTGTTATTTTTTTGATTATGAGATTAATATAATGTTTCTTTATTTGATGGTTTAATCATATTGGATATTAAATTAACTTTTCCTAACAACATTTTAATTTTTATTAATATATAGAATTAATGGGAATAAAATTTTATTCCCTTTTGTATTTTAGGATGTGTTAAAAGATAAATTTATTGCAAAATGCATGAAAAATTAATCTTGAGTACACATATAATATAGTAAGAAATGATAAATAAGTGAAAATTTAAAAAATAATTTATAGTTTGATATTATTATTATGAGAAAGCAGGAATTGACGTAATTTTATTATCTCAATATGACTATATTAATAGTAAAAGAAGATCCCAACTATATGAAACTAATTTTTATATAAAATGTTTATTTTTTATCCTTCATTTCATATTTTAAATATCATAATTTATAATCCTTGTTATGATGATTATTTTCATCTTTTTTTAAATTTAAAATGTTTATTCTTTTTGTTATCTTCTCTTTTATCTTTTAGTAATTTGAATTGATTTTTCAACGTAATAAAAATATTTTTTGATATGATATAAAAATTAGAGGGATTTTTGTGTCTAATCTTTACTCCATGATTTGATATATTATTTCCAAAAAAAATAATTTCTATCATGTTGTATACACAATAATATGCTTAAATGAACAATGATATACTAAAAATTATGATTATATTAACATATATGTTATGAGATATCTATTTGTTTGACTATTATGAATAATAATAAGTATATTATGATATATAATTATAATTTTTTTCATTAATAAAATGAACAATCAATTTTAAATAGACTCGTAATTTATTGAAATTATGATGAAATATATTAAATGGAAAAGAAATAATCGTCATAATTTTTTTTGTGCATAATTTATTTTTCACAGAATATATAATATTAATAATAATTTATAAAATATTATACTAAAGTATTTATAATTTATATATAATTTAATTAATTAGAAATGAATTAATTATATTTATTACTGAATTATTTACAAAAAAATCAATTTTTGAAGGAAAAAAATATATTCAAATATTGTTTTTATTACAATTTTAACTTAGATATTAAAATTTGTATTTCCAAATTATAGAAATTTAATTTTTTTAAAATGAAAATTATTATTAATGTAATAATTACATATTCATTTTATTTTTTTTTCGGAATAGATATATTTTTGAGTGACAACTGTGAATACTGATTTTTGAATGAATAATAATTTACATTCATATAATCGATTAATTAATATCTCCCATTATTTTTTGGATTTAGTTTGATAGATATATAATTTAAATTTAAATATATATTATATAAAAAATGTCATTATAGTCAAAATAAAATATTTTATTCATATAAAATCATTTTTATGAACAAAATGAAATATTCTAAAAACACTTTTTTCATTGTGATTTATGGGATTATAAAAAAAGTAACATATTCATAATCTACAAATTGGGTCATTGAAATATTATTAAATTTTTTGAATTAAGAGGATAATTTTTTAATGGAATTAATTTTCATTATTGTTCAATATGAAATTTGAAATTTGAAAAATGTCTCACAATAGAAAAGGGAAAATCATAATAATTAATGTACAAACTAATTGAAATGTCAAAAAATTATTATTTTAATTCATTTGGGATGATGGTGTATAAAAACTTATAACCATATATTATAATAAAAATTATTTTGGAGCCACTTTAACATGAATATTGATTTATAGTATTTAAACATTTTGAATAACTAAAAGTATTCCATAACCCACACATAAAAAATGGAACCTTTTATACCGACATCTGAAAATATTTTGTGAACTGTAGATCATCCAAAACCTAAAGAACCTCTCTAAGACATGTTTACCAATTACATAGAAGTCCTGGACATATAAAATTACCAATCTAATAATTTTAAGGATGTATTTTGGGGGTGATATCTAAAAAGAAGTCATATATCCTAGCTGACAAATTTCAGAACAATTTAACCTTATACCTACATAAAATATTCATAAAAAATTTTATAATGAAATAATTAGAAAATTATTTATAATTATATTTTATTATTTTTATGGTTAATACATTCTTTATCTTTTTTCTATATTATGGGAAATGAAAACGTAACTCATGTGTATGTGTAGATTAAAGCCTTTCAGAAGTGATGCATTTCTTTTCTAATAATTTGTTTTTGGATGAATAAAAATATAAAAGATAAATATTAATTCGTTATGAAATATTTATGATTCACTGTAGAAAATATTCTACATATCATATACCATTTACATATGTGGGAAATAGATAATTCCTTTATTGTATATGTCTCGAATACCACCTCCAAAATGACATATTGTACTATTTTTATTTTCACTATATATGGATGTTCATATTGTGTGAATAATGAATTAACATGATTTTATAACATTCATAAGGATATATAATAAAAAATATTATCAAATTTATTTCTATTACACTATTATAAAAATGAAAATTGTATTCATGTATATGTAGGGACTACAATCATTATGAAACGATTAGGTTCATATTTCATGACAGCCAAACAAGGTGGGTTTTAATAGTATATAAGATTTTAAAATATTATAAATATATTATTTATTTTGTTTCCATAAATAATAAATCCATAATACCATTAACTATGGTCAACTGACCAATGTGGTTTTGAGGTTATAATTCCAACGACCCCAAAACTTCCAATGTGAAATTAATCATTTAAGTAAATAATTATTATGTTGTAATAAATGAAATAAAAGGAATAATAAAAATGAAAATGTCATGATAATAGTTATTAATAATTTATAAAACTAATATAAGTTTATTATCAATCATTTATAAAACTCACAAAGCTACGTAAGACTTATAGAATGCGATTATTCATTAGATCCCTATTTTAATGTATTCTTTAATAATAATTCTTCATCATATCTAAGATCATTAAATAGTTTTAGGAATGATATTAAGTGAAAATGCATACCTTTTGTTTTTCATTTTCAACTACTATTTTCAACCATTACAATGTTTTTAAAAAATGTTCATAATTTTTTCCATACATGTTACTTTTGATTCATTTGGGCAATGTGAAAAAGTAAAATTTTCAACATATAAGGTGTGAATGGATTTTCCCACCATCATATTATATAATTTTTATTATATTTGAATAAATTTTTTCAATGTTTTTTCGAATCAATTAAAGTTTCAAATTTTTTTAGTGAATTATCCATTTTTAAAAGCTTTTAAAGAAGAAGATAATATCATATTATGATTATAAAAAAATCAAAACTATTTTTTAATTGGAAATTTTAGGATTTTCAATGGCTTAATATTGAAAATGTGCATTGTAATATATATCTCCTCATGGAATTGTAATTTATAATTATATATAATCAAAGGGGAGCCGGATGTATCTCCTGGAGCTGATTGATTCAAATATAGAACTTCAATAAATTGGGAAATTAATAGTCCTTAAAGGAAAACAATAAGTGAGATAACTAGGTAGATGATTCCTATGGAATTAAATAGGCTTCTGTTATTCTGACAATGGTAAAAATTAGTGAACATATATTAGGATTATGGTTCACCATTATTACTGTATTATTATTTCAAAATGCAGTTTCAGAGAGAATTATTTATTTCCTAAGGTATGGAAAGTTTCAAGGTGAATGTTTAATTTTTTAGTGGAATGAATTCTTGAGATCCCATAAAATGTAGTATGAAATAATTGTTCTTTATAATATTCCAAATGACATTCAATGGTTCTATATGAGTAAATATTTATTTTCACTTGTTGATTTTGTTCATTTTTGTACTTAATTATGTATTATGAATAATGTAAATGTACTCTTGTGTTTTTTTTGGTTTTCACGAGATTAATGATATTTAATTATTTTTATATCTATTACTATGAATTTTCATACTCATACAAAATTTCCATATTTTTTATAATATATTATGAGTAGTATATGTTTTTTTAGTTTAAATATTTATATGATGATTACTTATCATAAATGAGGAAAATGTGTATTGAATAAAAATATTATACTCTTAATAAAATATTTTTGGAATAAATTTATATTGTGTATAATTATCCAAATTATTATTTAATTTTTTATTTAATTATTAAAAGCCATAAATTAAAAATATCATGGAAATGAAATAAGGTTAAACTTATATTATAAATATGGTAATTATGTATTCAATAAATCATGTGTATTTATTGTAACAATGTTTACTATTTAAGGAATTAAGTTTAAATAATTATTTTCACACCTACATGCTCATAAATTATAAAATAACCAACCCTTGATTCTAAATAAATAATTAATAATTTATTCATTGAATAAAAACCACAAATAATATAGGTAAATGACATTGGAAAATGAAACTACAGATAAATTAGTGCATTAATCATTATATAACATCAACTAGTAATAACTCCTTAGAGAATAATTTTATAGAATATGGATATACCCTAAATTGGTTTCAAATTTACTAAACATATAAAACAATATTGCAAAAATTTACATAAAAATAATGTAATGAATGAGAATGCTGATAATGGAGAGATTCTAGCCTTTTACAATTTAGAAACCTCACTCCAGAAACCACAAATCATAATGTTCCTTGAATAAAAGTATGTAAAGGGGAACCCACCCCCACCCCCACCACATAGATTTTTGAGAAAATTGATTAAATATTCAATTTTAAAGGAAAATCGCTATCCCACCCTTAGTTGATTTTTTGGAAAATATTAGAAAATATTACTAACCCTTATATACCCCCAATTGAGACACTTACATATATCCTTTAATGAGGAATCCATCCTCACATATGACCAAATGAACCTCACATATTATAGAGTGTCCATAAAGATGACCCTCACTATAACAATGTGAACATGTAAATAATTTTCCAACCCTTATGTGTCAATTTATCATCATGTATGTGTACTATTAAGTATAAAATTACCCTTCTTTATAAAAAATTGACTCTTGTTCTTAACTATTTTTTGATCGAACCATATCATCTATATCAATGCATACAAATAATTGAGCATGTATGGAACCCTTAAATATTATACCTTATGATTTAAATTGTTCCCTTACATACCACAAGGTTTACCTTGTAAATGAATATTTATTTGGGTACCGTTATGTAGAACCCTTAGTCTATGTAGAGTACCCATTCACTTAACAATATCAATTTTTTTAAAATCACATAGAATTTTTATTATTGATTCTCTAAAATTGTTTTATTTTTTATCATAGAATGACCCTTATGTTTCAAGTAAATTTGTATATTTCATTTTTTATAGAATAAAAATTTAAAAATATATATAAAAAAGAGACTCTTATATATCATAGTGATTTCCAACAAATTTGTAATTTCCCGAATGAGTTATGTACTATTAAATAAGATGGTTTTATTATTAAACAACTCTACAGACACCATAATATAATGAATTCATAATTTTAGAAACCTTTCCATTTACATAATAACATTAAACTCTATAGGATTCAGTTGTATCATAAGATATAATTTATTTGATAGATCATATCATTAAATAAAAAAAAGAATTTGATCTATTATTATCTATAAAATACAATTTTCCTTCATCTTCCATAATTAATTTCCATGATTCTTATTTCATTTATAATAAATATTACCACTATAAATAATTTTACAACATTCTTAAATCCATAAACTCAAAATGAACCATAAAATTCATTCTATAAATTTTTTTATTCCTCAATGATGTAACTCTTCATTTTTATTAATAATATAGGCCATGATGAAACCCCCACTATTTGTGCCATGAACATCCATCCTTACCATAATCACCCATGACTCACTCTGATACTCCCATGAGAACCTAGAACACCTCTCGAGACTCCAATAAAATTCTAAAAACAAAATTTTGATATGATCTCATCCAAGAATAATTGTTTTGAATTTAGTCATAAAAATGTGCCCCATAATAGAACCAAAAATTTAAATTTTCTACCATTTATATTAAACATAGTGATATTGTTTATAATTATAGAATATTGAAATGATTTTTAGTATGAATATATTTACTATAAGTTGATTATATAATTAGTTTTTTTTTATTTTTTATTTTTTTTAATTTATAGGATATTTGATGGATGATAATGTAGATGCCTATGAAAAGGTTGGTAAGAGGGAAATGTAAGGGGTAAGTGGTTATAATATTATATCACACACTAATGTATCCACTTAGTAAAATGAACTTATTTTAAATAAAATAACACCATTTCCATCAAAACAAACCTACAAGCTCTAAATAATGCAATAATTAAATTTCCATTCCAATTCATGATTCACCTATTTATCTATCAACCGTAGAATTTTAGTCTAACACCGGGAATGTGATTATGATCATGCATTAAGATAAAATTTGTATCGTGGATGTAAAACCAAAAAAATGTATTGAACACTAATCATGAATCATGCCCCTAGTAACCCCTAATTTACATTCATCATCCCCATTATAGTGTAGTGACATCAAATTATATCCTTAATTAGATTATACCATTATCTGATATGTACAATCAGTGCACTAGTTCCAGCATACATGCTGTTTGATAAAACAAAAGTTTCTATGTTATTTTCACAATTGTGGAGAAATTTTCTCTAAATATATATATATATATAACATTCATTAATAATTATTAAAAAAAAATAAATTATATCGTTTATCATCATTTATTAATAATAAAAAATATACTAATAATGGGTGAAATTTTATAAATGATAAGAAAAATATTTTACAAAGGTAATACTTATCATCATTATAAAATGTGCTGAGAAATATTACGACAATAAAAGTGTTATATTTTTTATTTATTAACGTAATCCTTTGTTATATTTTTTATAATGATATTAAAATCTATCCCCATAACACTACTACATTAGTGTTAATAAATGGCACCATACTAAAAATATAAAACATATATATATATATATATATATATATTCAGAAATATTATTTATATAACCATAATTATATATATTTCTATAAACACCATTAATATATTTTTATAATAATATAAACTTGTTTTATTATTTAATAATTATTTAAAAATATTTATATAATTATAATTACATATATTAATTATAATAAATTTTTGTGAACTATATAGTGACAATTTTAAATACAGTAGATACATTAATATGAAATATATAAATATATTAAATATAATATATTTTTTAATTTAAATATTAATATTTATATTAGGAAATTAATTATATATATATAATAAACATATATAATAGGAATTGTGTGTGGGTGTGTGTTTATGTAATTATATATATACATATATATATATACATATGCACACACATATAAAAGGAAACCTTGTTATCCTACATAAGACCTATGTTCAAATAATGACATGAAATATTTTTTTGTGGCTAAATATTTGTATTGTTACAATGGATGTATTGTATGATTTACTATAATGGGATACCATAACAATAATATAATTCACCGTAAATGGGATTTTGGTTCCCATATTTGGAACTTTGGGAGATCGAGCCTCTGGACTTTCAAAAGCTGTTGGTCTATTGGATATCTATGCTATCAGTTAGGGAGATGACACTGAAAGAGTAATCGAGAAGTAGGCATGGTGATGTTACTCAGGAGGATGAAGCAGTGTGATTGGTGTGGTGTATGTTTGAAGACATGTAGGAATCACTAGGTGGGTATAATCATTGTATACTGATGGGTGTATTGGAATCAATTTGATATCCATCCACCAAAATTGTTTCGAATGTGGGACAGAGGGATTCCCTATCAGTAGTGAACTAATGAAACATAATGAAAAAAATGATGGGCATTAGGACGCATGGGTGGGGTGTGATGAGATGCTTTTGTATGTGGTAGAATTATTCTTATGGCATAGTGTGACAAAGGTGAATCAGATGGGGATTCTATTATTATATTTTTTTATATTCTACTTTGTTGGGACTTTATAATGTTCTCTTACATGCATTGGGCCATTTCATCTTTGGAATTTTCACTATCTGGATTTGGGCCTTCGATACATGTAATTCATGGGGATTGTGTGTCATTTTGAATTTCCCTACATAACTAAAATAATAACGATCCTTTTAATAAAAATTTCATGAACCCTAGTTATTTTGATATCAATATATATATTTATTCAAATATATCAATACATTACATATATATATATTTATAAATATATAAAAATTTGTATATTTATATGCATACTATTAATTTAATGATAAATAAATGTATAAATAAGTTTAAACAAATATATATAAATATATAATATAGAATAATTTTTTCATTAATATATATATATACCATATATATATATATATTATTTTCATAAATTATATAATTGCATATGATTTTTTTCTATTATATATATCTGCAAATAAAATATATATTATAAATTTATTTATTTCCCAACATTAATATTTAATATATATTCCAAATATATTTTTAACATATATGGATTAACAATATATATATATATATATATTATTTTTTATAAATATATAATATAAATTTAATTAATAATTGTACGATATCTTTAAATTCTTTTATATTTTAGTATAATTAAAAGGTATTAATTATAATAATTAAAAAATATAATATTAATATTATTTCAAAATACACTTTTCAGAGAAATATTTATGATTCTTTATATAATTAAATAAATATTTAAAAAATAATTAATGATTTAATTATCTTTTATATAAATATAATTAAAAATATTAATATAAATGTAAATATTAGATTATATTATATAAAATATTATATATACTATATAAATATTATATATATATATAATTACTTATTCACAATATATATATTATATATGTTTAAAACATATATATAAGTCTATACAAGTAATTTTTAAGTTTTAAATATTTCATACTGTATATACATATATATACACTATAATTATATTATTTATACTTATGTAATATGTTATTTCAGAATATAAATTTAAATAATGTTTAAAAATTATTTAACTATATTAAATATTTCCTATTTGATATACTGTAAGAACACAGGTTTTTTTAACAGGTAAAAATCCGGACCCTATTAGAATTTTGCCTTGTATCTGGGAAAACTGGGAAAATCTAGGATCTTCTAGAAATTTCTAGATTTCACACTATGTACTCCAATGTATATGTTTTGTATGGATTTTTTGTGTACTGGACATGTGCTCACCAAGTACCTGTTGGGTTATGACCATGTATGAATTTCCAAGTACATGGCGTGTTGTGTTGCGGGACAAGCTTTGTATTCTCTTTTCCACGTATCTGCTATGTTCTAGCTGTTTGTATCCCCGTGTGGTGTGTCCAAGCCATGGGACTTCCCAAAATAAGTCATAGTATGAACAAGGAAACTACATGGAGTGTAGTCATTTATACATGCCTTGTACTTTTAATTTTATTCTTTTAAATGAACGAGCATCACAACTTATGTAAAAAAAACCTCTTCTTCTTCCCCAACATCACAAATGTCCCTTCCGAAAAATTAAAAAATACCTATCCCTAGATTCTTCATCCTTAGTCTATTCTTCAATCATTTGGTTGCTATGATATCACATCAACATGGAAAACCCACACACCCTCTTTCATTCCAGTTTCATTGCCTCACACGCCATAGTTTCCATCTGAGCATTATTGCATGGATTTGATAGATATGTGGATATAGGAAGATCGTCTATGAATATGATCTCTATATCCGTGGTCCCTATGTCTACGTGTCTCAGGTATGTGGTGGAAACATTATTTTGTGATTTCATAGATGTTTGGATGGCGTGACTTTTAGCACATATTTGGGTATTTTGAGTGAGACCATGTTTTATATTCTATTGAATATTAAATTTCCTATTATTCCTTTGAGATGCATTTTGGTAAGGCCTATTACCTATTTTTCTTGAGCAGGGCAGAGTGAGGGATTGTTGCTCAATTGGGGTATTTTGGCTGGGTATGCCAAATTTTGTTAAAATTAATAGACTGGATTAAACTAATAAGATTAAGTTTTTTTGGTTTTGATATGAATTATTAGAGGCATACATGTCCTTGCTACTGGTATGGGTAAACCCATAGTGCAATTCAGGTGTTCTATTTTTTAGGCAGTTTCAATTTTTTGTTGATTATATATAAGTGATATGTGATATTTCATGTGTTGGAACCTACCGGTTGTGCTGCACATGGCCTGTGTATTGTTGAGTGCTACTGGTCTCAGGTCGGGGCTTGGGCTGGGTTATATTGTGTGGTTCGGACCATCGGATTGGGCATCATGGACGTTATCTTATGGTAGTTGGACTTTCAGGTTTGGCATGGACAATGTTACACAAATAGCAAGGCCATCATACATTAGCAGCATGGTCGCAGGGGCACAAGGATTCAGAGAGGTTGTGGCTTGGGAACATAGTTTTTTTTATTACCACACATCCAGAACGTTGAGTAGTGTTTACACAGAGAGACTCTGTGATGATATGTTTTTGAGATCTCGTGTGGGTAGTGGGCCCCATTAGATGCAGTTTTGGTACTATATTGTTGTGGGTGCTTTTCGTAGGAAGTCACGTGAATGGTGGGGACCCTACATGGAATTGATTTGAGGCTATCAGGTTTGGGGCAGAGGTTCACTGTGATTTGAGGGAAGACATAGTATTCCCACTAGTTACATTATCTACGGGTAGATAACATTGTCCCTCCAGTTACTTATTTGGGAACTAACACCACTGATCATCTGGGTTACTATTGTTTGGTAATTACTTCGTGATGTCAGTACTTGAGACATAGAGTGTTAGGAGGCACCTGGTGATGTGTCACATGACAGAGATTCTGGCGTTGGCCGAAGTAGTTGATAGTCCATTGTGGATAATAAGTACCAGTTGAGTATTTGTTTATTTGTGCATCATACTATTTACCGAATTCCTTATAAATCCAATCCCTCTTAAACAATTATAGTAGGTACACACTATTTGGAGGTATCGTATAAAGAATCTTCTCACAGCCTATACAGGTTCGTTGGGAAGCATGCTGACTTTATAGACCCAACTGCTGGAAAAAGATCATCTTTATGAGCTATATGGTATAAGTATTTACATTGTGATGATATTAACCTTGAGGTCTTTCCTACGTGGAGTTTACATCATTTTTCTTTCTTTCTAGTACCATTATGTATACCATTGATACTGTAGGTAATGTTGGTTATCCATTGGCTCCCTTTTATATATTTACTTGAAATGGATGCTTGATTTTTCAGTTCTATTAGTTTTGAAGGTGGTTCCTCATGCTGTTGGGTTTACATTTTACTGCTTCTGTTTATATTTTTCTTCTGCTATTTTGTGATATTGAATGTGGTTCTGCTCTGCGGGTCTGGTTCAAGTCTACTAAGTCATTTATTTCCACTATATGTGATTTATTATTACTTGGACCAATACCATTATTATTTTATGATAGGGTATATCCTTCCCACTATACCTTTTTACACCCCTTTTTCTAGTCGGAAACCTTTGGGGTTCGAGGAGGTGTGCCTAAGGTAGTAACACCCAATCTGTTTAGCATTGTTCAGGTGGATGTTTTGGTTTGGTCTGTTACAAAAGTGTTATCAAATGAGTTATTGACAGACATTTAGTAGCACTGTTTTGTAGGCTACTAATGATATTGATAATTCTCGTTTATTTCAGATAGTTTTACATTTTGGTATATGGTAGACTGGAGGTAGTTTGTAGTAGGAATTGGGTTTCTAGCTTGTGCTTGGGTGACTACAGCCCCAGGTACGAGGAATGGATGAAGATTCCATGGGTGGGAATTGTGGTTTTCTTTTGCTCAGATTATAGTTTATATGATCTTCTTCTCGGTGGATCACATGATGTGTGATGTTATTGATTGTGATATGTAACCCTTGACTTGGTGTGGTAAGGGAGAATTTGACCATGGTGCGGTATGACATGGCGTGATGTTTTGGCTTTTGATAGGAACATTTTTAGTTTATTTTAATTTCGTAAAGGCATGTATGATTTGTGAAGTGATAATGGATTGTGAATAATATCAATCATCTTTACTTGTATACACATTAATATGAATAGTTGAAATTCTTGATAGAATTGATTTATTATTGCAATGTGTTATTCCCTACATTATATATTTGATGGATAGCATGTGGAAAATAATTTGGGTTTGGATCTTATAAGAGTAGGTTTTTAGATAGGTTGCAGTGATTTTGGCCATCAGTATTGGGTGACTCAGTCGTCAATTTTAGGCAATGTTGGTTGTCCGGATGGGCATGACCCAAGGTACTTTTCATAATTGGCTCTGTTGAGGGTGGGTAAAGAGGGCCTCAGGCTGGGATGTCCTAGGAAAGGGTCGCGGTGGGGGAGAGTAAGGGTAGTAGTTATCTGATGAATTTTACTTATTTTCCTATGTGCATTAATATATTGTTATAAATAAATATATATATATATATATATATATCTCATGTATTAACATTTTTTGTTTCCAGCGGGTTCCTTTTAGAAGACTTAGGTGGAGCTTCAAGTGGGATATGATACATTACCGCATGAGTAGGATCAAATTCAGGATCCGATGTAGGTATTACTTGATATGCAGGTTCAGGATCTGGGATAGGAACATGACCAGGATCAGATGTAGGCAAGACAACATCCGAGTTTTTCAATGTTCAGATCCTTTCTCATCGAGTTGCTCTAAGCTATCCTATTACATGTCTTCATGGGGATTGAAATAGGCATGTAGGGTGTAGATCCATCTATGGGATATCTGAATTGAGAGTTTCAGTCGCAGTACCCACCCATTTTTCAGGTTTACAGTGGCCCTTAGGCAGCTAATAACTAGATAAAGAGCATGTGGATGATCGTTGAGTAGCTCGAGATGCCTCCAAAGTGGTTGTTCAAGATGGACACATACATGCTGCGAGGACCGGAAAAGCATTGGTGGGATGTATTGGTTCAGACTCGCAAGAATGAAAGTCTATCATAGAATATTTTTGAGGATAGGGTTTTTGTGCACATTTACCTGGAGACCATGAGGGACGAGGGAGATCAGAGGACCTTGAGACCTCAGTAGGGAGACATGTCTGTCATCGACTGCACAACTACATTCACTGAGTTGTCTCGTTTTGAACTAGGTATGGTAAATGATAAATTAGAAAGGGTGAGGTGCTTCGAGGATGGATTATGACACGCTATTCAAATCAATGTAAATAACATCAGGCTGGGTTCATTCTCAGAGGTAGGGAATTAGGTGATCATAGTAGAGGGAAAACAGAGGGTTAAGACCTATATTGGCTGAGTGATGGCGTCAGGTGATGGTTTAGATAGTAGGAAGTGAGGACATGATGAGTTCTAGCAGGGTAATCAGGCAATGGACTCATATAGACCACCTCATAGCAGTTCTTTAGTGTTTTTTATTCAGTTTTGACTGCTAGGGAATGTCTAGACTCAGTGCGATAGGCCTACAATGTAGTGTCGTGCATGTGGATATCTAAGGAATCTCGAGAGGTTCTTCATGAAACCTTATCTGATGGCTAGTAATCAAGGATCCGGATAGAAAATAGAATTTGGGTTTAGTTTAGGTTTGGTACCAAGAGAAGTTATCCGAGATTCAGCTGCACGTAGAGGACATGGTAGAGACAGTGGCATCCAGCTGAGGAGTCAGTGGATGATGACTGGAGCAGCACTGCAGGGAGGTCAGGCATCAGGAAGACATACATCAGGTGAGGTTCATGATGTGAAGATTCCAAAGGCTGAGAAGTATGGTGATACGATCACAGTTTGTGGTACATCGTGACAGTAGTCATGATCAATTTTGTTCATACTTGTTTTGTCATGGCATTTTGGGGGATGTCCGCTTTGAGTGCACGAGGTGCACATGATTTATGTGGAATAACTAGATGATGGCCATTTGGATTGGCTCTATATCAGGTGTGTGATATATTAATATATATATACATATATATGATATGTGTATAATCATGAGCATCAGATATGAGGGTTACATGAAGAGATATGGGAATAGGGGCATTGAGGACACATGTTACATGGGGTGTTAGGAACCATGTTTGTTACGAGGATCAATGGAATGCAGGACCTCATAGAGGAAGACACTAATGTGGTGAAGGATATGTTTGGGTGTTTAGAATTACATGGGAGCACCAATGAGGCACAAGGATGAAAATTCATCATGGGAGGCCCATGGGTCCAGAAACAGGTAAGTAAACCATTTCTTGACTAGGGTTTTGTCAATTTGAGACCATGTTACGAAAATATTATGGCGGAGACCCATTGAATTTTAATCGAACCATTAAGACCGGTGTAGTATGGGTTACATTGATTAGGGTGGATGTTTTGGTGCCATCTTTAGGTTTTTATTGATAGTTAAGGGATGATCCTTGTTAAGGTGGGGAGTTTGTAAGTACAGAGGTTATTGGAAAGGGTCAAAATCCTGTCTGTGTTTGAATTTTTTACTTGTATCTAAAAAAACTAGGAAAATATGGATTGTTTGAGAAATATCTAGATTACACTCTATGTAATCCAAAGTACACTCCGTTTATGGGTACAACATTTACTAGTCGTGTGCTCGCCAGGTACATGTCATGAGATGGATGTGTAGGAATTTCTTACTACTTTGTTTTGTGTGTTTCTTGACAAGTCGTTTATTCTCATTTATGTATATCGGCTCAGTTCTAGCCCTGTGTTGAACCATGTGAAGCATACATGCCATGTGGCTACCCCTGCTTTAGTCATAGTACAAATAAAAAAACTACATGGAACAAGATCCTTTATGCACTCCATGTAATTTTAATTTTATTCACATAAATGAATGAGTGTCGTTCCTTATTTTGATAAAACCTCTTCTTCTTCCCCAACATAGGAACAATCCCTTCCGAAAACCAAAAGAACATACCTAGCCTGAGATTATTCATATGCAGTCTCTTATTAAATCTATAAGTGGCTGCGGGAAGACATCATCATGGCTAAACCCACGAACCCTCTTTCATTATAGTTTCATTGCCTCACACACCATAGTTTCTATCCAAGAGAAATTCCCAAGATTTGATGGATATTCATATCTACCAAGATCAGATTCAAAATGGATCTCGATATCAGACGTGCCTACATGTACGAATCTTATATGGGTGGTACATACCATATTTTGTGTTTTCATGGACTTTTTTATGTTGCTACTTTTAGAACCTATTTAGGTATTTTCAGTGAGACCATGTTTTATCTTCTATTGAATATTAAATTTCTTATTAGATATGTGGGATGCCTATGGGTATTCCCTTTTACCTATGTTTTTAGTATGGTCAAGCAAGGGGCCTTTTCCCAATTGGGGGATTTTGGTCAGGTATGCCAGAATGTGTTATAATGAATTTTTTGGATTAATGTGTTGGGTTTAATTTGTTATGTTATTACAAGAATTGTTAGAGGCTTCCAAGACCATACTACTGTAATGGGACATCACATAGTGAAATTATGATATTTAGTTTGTTTTGATGTTTTAAAGTGTTTATTTTGATTATATATATGTGATGTGTGATATTCCATATGCTAGAATCTTTGAGATGTATCGGGCATGGCATGGGTATTATAGAGTACTGCTAATCCATGGATGGGCCTTCGCCCAGGTTACATTGGGTGGTTCTGACCATGGGATTGGGCGTCATGGACGTCAAATTGAGACAATGGGAATGTTAGGATGGAAATGGCATGAGTTACATGGTTGGAAAGGCCATCAGACTGAAGCGGTGTGGTCACAAGGGAACGATGTGTCAGAGGGGTTGTGGTTTGGGCACTTACATTGGTGATGAATGATCACCCGGAACATTAAGTTGTGTGCACACAGAGAGACTCTGTGATGAGATAGTAGGGACCACTCTTGTTTGTAGGGGCCCCTGTTAATCGAGGTTTAGGTACTATTAGGTTGGGGGTACATTCTGTAGGATTCCACATGGAAGGTGAGGAGTCTTCAGGGAATAGAATTGAGGCTATCAGGTTGGGGGGTAGAGGCTCGTCGTGATTTGAGGACAGAAATCATTGTCCCACTGGTTACTTTTTTTAGGGAAGATATCATTACTCTTCCAGTTACTTATATGAGTATTTTAACTGCTCCTCCTCTGGGTTATTATTGTTTGATATTGCCTTAGGGATATTGGTACTTGAGACAAAGGGTGTTAGGAGGCACACAGTGTTGTGTTACATGATAGAAATTCCGGTGTTGGCAAAAAATGGTGGCATTCTATGGTGGCTGCTAAACACTAGTGGTGTTTGTGTTTATTTCTGCATCATAATTTTTAATGGTTTCCTTATAAATGAATTCCTACTTAAACACTTATATTAGGTACACAACGTTGGGTGGTATCAAACTAAGATTCATTTCACACCCTATAGGGACCCTTCGAGACGCGTGCATACTTTATGTATCTATATGCAAGAAAGGGTCCAGCTTTAGGAGATGGACGGTATTTTCTATCTCATGGGGATGGTATACACTTTGAAGTCTTGAATAGATGAATTTTACATTGTTTTTCATTATTTATTTTATCATCATGCTTAACTTGGTTATTGTATCTATTTTTTGTTATCTATTGGCACCCTTATATATATTGACTTGCTATGGATTAATGATTTTCCTATTCTAGAAGTTTGGCAAGTTGTTCAACATGCTGTTGGGATTATATTCTGCTGTTGTTGTTTATATTTTTCTTCTTTTTTTAGTGATATTGATTTTTATTCTACTCTACAGGTCTGGTTCTAGTCTTCTATGTCATTGATTTCCACAACATGTTATATATTATTACTAGGACTAGTACCATTATTATCTTTTGACAGGCTATAGCCTCCCCCTATTCATTTTACACCCTTGCAGCTAGTCTCCATCTTTTGGAATTTGCGGAGGTGCACCAAATGTTGTAACACCCGACCCATTTAGCACTTTTCGGGTGGATTTTCGGTTCTGGGGCATTACATATATAATATTTACATGCTAATATAAAGACAACACATCTGTTTAGGCGATTTCAGCATACACTTGGATCTTATAATAGGGATCCTGAGATAAAATCATTTGGACCACTGATTATTTTGTAGATGTTTAGCACATAATAACATGGGTAGTATATGAGGGGGCATGTGCAAGGAGTAATGACATGGTCATGGATGGCTTATGTGGTTGAATGTGGATGTGGGGTTTCTGTTGTCACCTCCTCAACCACAAATAAAACCACTCACAATGAAAACTAATAAGAGTACTCATGTTCAATATTATAATAAAATCCACAATCATTTATCAAACCTAGTAATTATAACTTATAAATTATAATATTTTTTTTTGTTAAAATAAATCATATTAATGGAATCTTTGTCAATATATTTTTCCACCACTAATAATGGGATATTTCATCAATGCTTATTTTTCACTGACAAAAAACATTGATTTTAGGAGTGTCCTTTACCATGGTTCTTTTTTTTGAGAAATCCATTTTTTAAAATTTTAAATCCTCGATCTATTTTTGTGACAGTTTATATTAAATTCAATATACATACATATAGAACAAAAAATCAGTTTTCTTATTTAGAATGAATACAATGTAGAATAATTGAAATAAAACAAGAAGTTATAATGATATGTTGTATCCATGCTCTAAATAATTCCATTTAAACACCATGAAAACACTATAAATATTATCAAACACAATCCACAAGGTAATTAATGAAATGTATTCATATCAATACAAAAGATTTATTTTTTATGGTCATAAAAGGAATCTAATTTGATAATTCCATTTGATTTAGTGTTTTTCCATGTATTGTGTCCATATAGAAAATCAATGTCAATGATGTATTACTAAAAAAGATTACATGTTCAGATATGAGGGATAGAAATGAGTATTTCTATTATCATTAACTATGAAAAATTGATGATATATCCCAATATATAAACACATATGATAAAATTTAAATATTGTTTGTCGTGATGGAAACATAATATTAGAATAAAATATTGGTAGAAAAAATTACCATAAAATATAAGAGAAGTAACTTCCACCACCTAATTCATTATAAATTTATCGTATATACCAATATATAAATTCGACAACTACTAGAACCATGCCAATGTATCCCTCCAAGGATAATGTATAATCCATTATCAGCATTCATGGGTTATAGAATAAACATTTGATTTAAATAATGAGGAATAAAAACCCTAAAGACCATCACACACATTTCTAGGAAACATGAATAAGATCAAGAAATACCATACATATTCTTTTAACATACCAAAAATTATATTGATAGCATCTCAACATATTATGATCTTATAATGACGAATATGGGGATTAAATAAATGTAATATGTTAATATGGATGGAAAAGGGACGTACCATTATCCTAAAATAGGTTTTGAAATCAATAATAGACATGTAAAATAATAACAAAATGTTTGATTTTAATTTTTTACGAGGTGGTTAACATTTCTGAATGGATCTAAGATGTATTTAAATTCACTACAAATCACGAGGCATGTAGATAGAGTCAAGAAATAAGATATGGTTGATCTGGATATACCATGTGGTTGACTAATCTTAATGGAGAACATACATGAATAGGAATATGGATGAAGAAACACATTATATGGAATTAAAATCATTCACATCCCTTTCGAAAATTGAACAATTGTGAGTATATTGTAATTCATGCATATAGATAATTTTAATATAAGGGATTTCATTTTAATTGACTTATTACATATTTTTTACTCTATTTTTTTTTAAAAAATTTGACCCATTATTTCAATCATCATTCTCAATTGAAAACGGTGTGGTATATGAACATAATACCATTTTGAAGATGATTTCATTAATTAAGGAATTTCATAATAAATAATTTATTATTTACAAATGAGTGATAATTATATGGTTTTAAATATCATATATATGAATCTTAGTAACAAATAAATTAATTAAAAACACTCAAGGAACATGTATAGAATCATTCAATGGTGGAAAACACTATTATCTATTTTTTTAATTTATAAATAAATGAATTTTTCAAATTTAATAAAATAATTATATTGAAAAATTTAGTATTATTTCTCATCAGTGATCATGGAGGCTATATTTGATTATATATAAATATAAATGTCATGGTAAGGTATTTTCATGTGATAAACTATACACTTTACCTTTTATTTACACACCACCCACATTAGATAATAATTATACTAATACTTATAACTAGATAACATTTTTATGAATCATATTTTCTATATCTTCAATTGTAAACTCATCCATATCATCACTAAAATATTTAATTAACATTACATCACTTAGATGTTTTTCATTGTACATTTTCAAATCATTGTCTAACAAATTGTCTAAAATGTAACTATATAGAAATTTTTATATATAATTAAAAAACATATACATTATAGATAAGTACATAAAAAACCACCAAAATAAAAAATATCAAATTCAAATAATTAATCTATCACTAATACATTCCAGAAAATTATTTACAATATTGAAATTCCAATTATTAATTCAATATTAGCTTCAAAAAAACTAATTTGAGGCCATCAAATAATATAATAATTATACTTCAATTCTTAACTTAAATTTAGAAAAAATATCATCATAATTTACCAACTATGGATAATAAATTGGTAGATCTTTAGTATTTGAATTTACACAACCACCCTCAATCCCTTTCATAATATTTATACCAATTTATTATTGTTTTCACACATATATGTTGTATACAATAATGAGCTTTATATATACAAAAACCAATATTATAACTAAATAATTATCACATAGGTTGTGCAGAATACCTATGTTACCCATTATTTCCATAATTATATACATTTTGTTCTAATATTTTATTGCCTTATTATTGTTTTTGGGGTTACGAAAACAATTAATTCTATTTTCATTTGAAATGATCAGATTTGAACATCTATGATCTTTATACACTGTGATTCATGATAACTACAAAGATTAGTGGGTAATATAAACTAAAAATAATACTATTATTATATGTATATTATTTAAAAATATAATTACCACGTGATGGTTGGGAATCAATAGATCTTATGAAAAAAATAAAAAATAGATGTTATCTTCAATGACAATATTATAATCATAAATATGTAATGAAAATAAATCTTTTTCTATTATCTCAAAAAACTATAATGATTATTCTACTATTTTAAGACAAAAAATATTCACCTATGATAAATTATAAAATAAAAAATATTCAATTTTAATTCAATTTTAGTTAGCAGATTAAATTGAAAACCCAAAGTAAATTTTTTAAGTGTAAATCCAATTAAAAAACGATATTTTTCTATAATTCATCTAACTATATATAAAATGTGTAACATAACAAGCTGATAAGCATCATATCAGTTTATCTAATTGTTCATCCACATGTTTAATTAGTAAAAAACTAATGATGATCAAATTGATTATTTTTTTAAACATACATTGTGTTAAAAAAATACATAATCTAAATAAATAAGAAAATTATATGTATAATTATATTTTAGGAAAAAATCCATTATGTCACTATTATACTTAAATTAGACTAATCACCAAAAAAATTCATGATAATTCATCACTACAATCAATTACAAAATTATCTCTATTACTTCTAACAAACACACTACCTCCTAGTTGGACACTTTTAATTCAATCCTTAAAATTTTATTGATGTATGTCTTAAGAATATAATATCCATGTATAACAAGTTCCCTAATTAACCAATACGAGGATAATTATTTATGGAACTCATACACACTAAGACATAACTTGACAGTCTTATAAAATAAGTTATAAAGCTATGAATTAAAAAAATTAAAAATATACATATGTATATAAAAATATTTATATTTTTTTATATTCTGAATATTATCAAATTCTATTTACTCTTAAAAGAAAATAATTATGATCTAATTTGAAATACATGATAAAATTATCATACCTAAAATATAACCATGAAATACAATATTGATATAAAGGATTCAATAATTTATAAATATTTTTCCTGAGTTATATAACATGGTCCTTAGACATCTATATGTACTTTCTATTTCCAAAATTTCAGAATATATTAAAAAAATATTACATGAAATTATTATACACATGATGTCCTTGTCATGAATATTGATAAATTTTATTTAACTAACTATGCAATGGGATTTTACAAGATAATATATCCCATTGGTATATTATATTATAGGATCATTATACATTTTATAAACTCTGATTATATATATTTCAAAAATTACATTTTAATGAAATTACATTGTTATGTTTGTTGAACTATTTAATGATTAATTGTATGCAATGATAAGAATATAAAAGTAATTTATAATATATATGTATCAATTGGATGGGTGTTTTACAAATGAATTTTCTTGATAATAGTCATTAACTAATTAATAATATTTAAAATAGTGTTTACAATATTCATTTTCATTATACTCGAAATCATTACACTATAAAAAATTTATATTATCATAATCATGATTAAATAATTATTTTATTTCTATCATATCATTGGTATATAATTAGTATATTTCAACAGTTCTTATGAAGATTATGTATCAAATTTATTAACTTTAATGTAAATGAATAATACATTTTATTATTATAATTTTCCAATAACTCTAGAAAACATACTAATTTATTGAGATGTTATTCATTATTTATTTTTCATTGAAATCATTTCTCCAAATGTCACAAAATAAATTTATATTAAGTTTATATATAAATTTACAAATTATTGATTACTAAATAACCATTTACTGATAATTAATATTTATTGAAAAAGTATTAATACATCGTTGAGTTTAAAAAATTCAATAATATGTAAAAATTGATATTATTGAAAATAATATAGTGGGGATATCCATGATATAGACCATATATATATTATATGACTTGTTAAAAAAATAATTATGGAAAGGATCACATGTGATTGAATAAAAATACTATAAATTGGTTAAATTAATCCAATTGGCAGCAATAGCTCTTACAATCCCACCATGAACTATTTTTGTTGAAGATAAATCATCCAATAACTGTATTCCAAGTTTCAGGGTAATTTTATAATATTAATAATATTATTTTTAACCTTAATTACATGCTTTAAATTTAACTGTGGTCATAAAAAAATTATGAATGTTACTTGTCATATTGTCCAAAAATAAAAGGGAACTATTTACCTAATATGGAACTTTTGATTCTAAATTTGTAATTATTTTTTCAATATTCAAAGGACATTGTTATAAAAAAATAATTTAAAATTACTCCGATTGATGGATTGAGAAAACATGTTTTTAAAGTGAAAATGTTCAATTAATTGAAATTTTTTTAAATACAAATTCATTGTGAATAAATATTACAAAGAAATAAATTGAAATAAATGATAATAATTATATATATTTATAATATTTTGAAATATAATTATTAACCATAAATTATTTATATGAAAAAATTTGTTTTCAGTTATAATGTTATTTTTTTTAATATTTATCAAATCATGAATCTAATCATAAAAATACAAAAAATTCATCAAAATTAAATTCTGATATTCAAATTGAAAAGAAGAATATTATTTTACCAATTAAAATTTATAAAATTTTAATTAAATATATTTAAAATGTTTACGCAATTAATATGTGTCAAAATATCCTTTTCAAAACTTCACTTTTTGTGAAAAATTTGATTTAGTCTTAGACCATCTCTAGAAAACACATAAGATGAATTATAAAAACATTATTAGGTATATTAAATTCATAAATATATATATAGATATATATAATTAATATGATCAAATAAGAGTTACTTTTTTATTTATTGTTATATGAAACAATTGTGCACATTTTAATAGTTTTTTAGAAAAAAAATTCCTTTTATTTTGAAAAGAATTATATTTTCATATATAATTTATTAGATTAAACAGAATATATTTTATATAAATGTGAAAAAACATATTTTAATTATGATGTTACATTATTCATTCATTCAATTATTAATTACATTTTTATAATGGTAACATTTTACTAATAATATTTTTTTTGTTCTTCTATGATCAATGTAGCATATCATGTACACCATTAAAGATAGTATTTGTGTAATGACATGAAATTTAACTATTTTTATTATTATAAATTAATTGGAAAATTCTAAGATCTGTAACTGAGACAGTATGATATCTTTTTCCCCAATGTACCTGTACTGATACGATAAAAAATGTTATGTTTTTAATAAATCATATAAGCGAGTTATTCTTTAAAGTGGAAATACAGGTAAATAGTTGCTCGGATAAAAAATATGAGGACAATGTTGCATTCATAACATCTGATATACCTTAGGTCGGGCCTAACATCAACTAGTGGGGTGATTTTAAAAGGTATAAATTGGACATATCCATCATTAAAATGTTATTATAAAAATATTTAGTTTGAGGCATAAAAAATTGACTTCTTAATCAATCATTTCTCAAAAATCCTATTTTATCACCATAACCATGGATTTTCCTTGTGGTAGAGAGAATCAATATCTTCAATCATTTTGGTGAATCTTATTAGTGCACTATGTATCAAGGATTGATGATGGAAAAAATTTCTGTTCTTCATCAACGAATTATCCAAACCGAAGGCAGGGTGTCAATAACTTCATGATTTCATTACACTAATTAGATTAAACATTGAACACGGAACAAACAATGAATAGATTCATCAAATGTTCATTTTTTCTTGTGAGACGAATAAGTTTATTTCTAATTTAAAAAGTATATAAAATCTTGGTTATTTTTCTACTATTCTTTCCTCGTGACCCTGCTGACATGAATAGATCACAGATGACATGAACAATGAGAAGTTCTATTTTATGTGGATTTTGAGCATTATCTCTCCCCTAAATCAAACATGTTATTCATGTGTTATTTTCTCTTGAAACCCTTGTTCGATGGATCATTCGTGGCACCCACGATTAATGGAGAAACAATTATAGATCCAAGGATTTGATTCCTTGATGATATAGAAAGTGTGTGACGGGAGCGCAGTAGGAAATGCCACATCATGTAGTGGAGGGCATGATGAACATCTAGCCCATGGCATGATGGCCAAAGGCTGAGGTGGTAGTGGCACAAAAGGGGTCATGATGATAGGCATAGAGCGTCCTCAATGGGCACTAGTAGGTGAGCTAGGGGCGGTGAAGGGACACGATCCAAGAGGGACTGCTTTAGAGAGGAGGCCCATGATGGCATAGGCCATAGGTGTTCACCAGATGTAGTGGAAATGAAGGCCTCATGCAGGGACTACTGGGTGTGACAACCTTAGTGGGATGTAGCTTAGTGATACTTGGAGGAAGAACCCGTAGTGGCGGTAGTAGGTTATTTAATACGGAGGCCAACAACGTTTAACGTGGCCGACGACTACATTGGTCGAGGTAGACGTGTGGAAACATGGTCGACTGAACATATAGGCAAGAGTGACACAGCCAGGGCAGGGCGCAAGAGGTGAAGTAGAGTCAACCCACACGATGAGGGCTAGGCTAGATTACTCGGTGGACCCAGATCAACTGGGTCAAGTAGGTTTAGCCAAACGTTGTTTGGTCCAGTCAGCAAGAACGGGTCATGTCAGACCTGGACCGAACCTACCCCATTTTAAAAATATGTCAATATCATTCAAATTTTGTATCAATTATATGTGAAATTTGTGACATATAGAACCCTGATATGAGAATATAATTTTTAGATACCATAATGAGTATTTGTGGATGTTGACATATGAGATAAAGGTGTGGGGAGTAGGTTCACCCGGAACAAGTGCACTACATACTGAATTATACTGATGGCTGGATTATGAGATATTGTAGACTATGTGAATTAGGTGATTCTTAACCCATTGATTCTCTATGAGACCAAAATAGTATGTGCATCATTGAATCTTTTTTCACCATCGATGCTCCATGCTCCAACGATACCCCAGACACCATCACCACTCCAGGAGCCACTAATGCTCTGTGCGCCAATGATGTTCAATGTGCCCCCGATTCTCAATGTGCTATCTGTTCTCCAGGCCCCACTAACTCTCGATGAGCTATCAATAATATATGTTCCACTAACACTTATATTTTCATAGAGATGAAATGAATTATGGACTAAATTGGGAAATCCATTTCTTCATGAATTAGACTAATACCTGTGTGAGCTGATCATTTATACTATACATCATGGGTTAACATTGTGGTGTAATTAATGTGTTTTCATGGAGGTTTACATCATATGTTTCTTATGGTAATATTTTTTTAATTTCTATTTGTATTTTCCATCATGGTCTCGGGGTCCCTATTGAGTATTGATTTACTCAAACCTACATGGGCTATGCCTACACGTGTTATGTCTTGTGAAGATGACCAACTATTGGATGAATTCCATGGTGGTCTAGGGGAAGGTTGTTCATAATTAGACACCCAATATAAATTTTGTTCTTTAGATACATTATATAGATATTTATGTACGTACCTTTTTGGTAGGGTTTTATAGACCAGAATTTTCTAAGCTTGTAATTTCCCTTTTTGTTCGGCTTGTATTCTGGACCCGTTTATTTTTTTTTCATATTTTTGTACTCATTTATTCATTTATTATAGGCAATAATCATTGTTTACTTATTGTTTTTAGTTCAGTGCATTTTCTTGGAGGTGCTTTAATGTGTACAGTTACATAGGAAACTACCTTGCATTTGTGTGATGCTGACTAGCCAGGGACTCGGGTGATGGCATAGACCAGGGGTTCACAATCACTGTGGGAAGCATCAAGAGGAGAAGCATCATCCCATGCAATGTTTTTTAGATTGGGGAACCAGATTACTCCAGTCGCCCAATGTGCCAAGGTACAGTGGCCAATTGGGCCGACCCAAACCAATCAGATCTTGTCGATTCAGTAAACCATGTCGGGCCACGTCAGCCAGACATGGTCATCTTAGACCCAGATCTAGTAGGTACCTTTTTACTAAATTTTCCATATCAATCAAACCATGAGTTCATTTTATGATAATTTTTTTACATTGGTACCCTTGAGAAAAGAATACAATTTTGAGATAAATAGGGTAATTTTTTTTATAAAATGGAATACGACCGAACGACATGAGGGGTAGTTTCTCCTATAATAAGAATGATATGAGTATAATCATGTGGATAGTTGTGATTATGTGATGATTATGACTAGGTGAGTTGGGGGACTTCCTAAAAAACCAATTCTCCATATTCCATCAACTGTCAATGTTCTATCGATTCTCTATTATCTTAGGATGCTCCTTGCAACATAACCACTCCAGGCACCGTCACCTCTTAGTGCACCACTGATGCTCTATGTTCCACTAACACTACATGAACCACTGACACTTCATGCTCCACTGATGCTCCATGTTCCATTAATAATCTACACACCACTGATTCTCTATGATCAATTGACACTCTGTTTGACGTTGACACTAATAGTGTCATAGAGACTGATAGATCCATGGACTATAACTAGAAATACTTCTCTTTGTGTTTTATACGTATAATTGTATAAGAAGACTGTATCAACTATACATAATTTGTTTCCATTATTGTGTTCTTCATGTGTTTCATTTGTGGTGTACTTTCTATGATTCAACTGTGGCATAATTCCTGTAATTCTTAGTGTAATTTTAAATTATTGTTTCGAGGTCCCTACTAAGTATTTTTTTACTCACCCATATATAGACTATGCCTACTTGTTTCACCTATTATGAAGACGACTGAATAATTGATTCTATCATTATTGGACAGAGGAAAAGTGGTGATTAGAGAGAGTCCTGATTGAACTGGAATGCCTCAGCAACATCATATAACAATTTCTGTACCTACCATTCAGGTACGTTTTTCTGTGGATGAATTTCAATTGTTTTTAAATTTAATTTGGGTTGGGATTGTATTTATTCCTCATGTACATTTCAGTTATGTATTATCATGCACATTTTTATGATATTTTAGAGTTATGCATACTTGTATTCTTAGTGTTTTCATTTTCAAACTTTTACATTGAGATGTGAGAATGTGTTAATGTACTTAGGAAAATATCTCCCTTTTGTGAGATATGATTTCTCGGTCCTATTCACTTTCCCTAGCCTATTGGAGGTGTGCTTGTGGTAGTCAGAACACAGGTTCTATGGGACATGTCATAACAATTTACATTTCAAAAACTCTTGATGTCACATTCTCCACACATTTTTTAAATTTCATCTGTTAAAATTTTAATTCAGGATCAGTTACTATGGAGTGATATTTTAGAATAAATCTTTTGAAATCCCTCATTGCAATTTTTTTTAATGAAATTTCCGAATTAATCTAAATAAAGGGAAATACATAGGTCACTGATGATAATACTTACCAGGGTTCCATGTTGCAATGCATGGACATGAAATAGAATTCTGATGATGAAGTTATGATGGAGTGCGATAGATAACATGGTCATGGTAAATTTATAATTCACAAAACCATAAATATTTTATTGATTATATGGTAATATAATTTTTAGAATTATGAGTAAATGAATAACATTTTTCATTTAGAATACATTAACTATAGTTCAAGAATGAATTTAACAACTATGATCATAAGGGAAATAAATTTATTGATATAATTATATTTTATTTTCACAATTTCATCCTTATATACTTCCATGAATTACAATTTACATACCTAAAAAACCCCTTAATCATAAAATATCTTTAAAAACTAATGGTTACCAATAAAAATAATCTAATATCACAAATTAATGTTATAACTATCATTAAAAAATCCTAACAAAAACATATACTGAACAAATTAACTCCCCAAGATTCCCCTTCCACATATGACATTATTACATGTAACCAATGAATAAGTATCCACAACCATGAACATATATATAACCTTTAAAACATGGGCTCTCTCGATCTTGCATCACTTCCTTAGATGTATCAACATCAATTAACGTAGTAAAAAAATCATTTTTCCCTACATTTTTTAATTATTTGGATTTCCACCCAGAGTGACATTCTCCAGACATGTATTAGCATAATTTCAAAACTCATTAAAGCTAAAGATTTTTATTATTATTTTTATATATGTTCTCTCATTATTTGATTGTTGAAAACTATTTTCACTGTAGTTATGATCCATGTGATGAAACATTGATCTTGAATTTTTTTAACTATTGTTATATACAATTAGTGAAAATTATTTTACCGCACTTGGAATACTTTTTTTCCCAATGTCCATATTTATTAGTTGGATAATTCTCCATTTACTTAAAACATGACATTTTCATGCTACTTCTGTCTTATGGAACATAAGTGTATGAAAAATAAATCTCAACATTTTCTACATAATTAACAACATTGTCCTAAAATTTAAAATCATATGAGGCCAATGATCATTGTATACTTGGTTTTAATTATAGGTAAAATATATAAATTTTAATATCAATGTCCTAAATAAAATTTTGTATATACCTTTCCAATTTTGTGAATTTATTATTATAGGTACCCATTAAGTAATCATACTTTTACATCAATTCCAACAATGTTTTTCAAAATATTTCAAAAAAAATAAGGGGTGATATTTTTTATGGAATATATTTATAGATGCTTCCAATTACATTGAATAAATATCATATTTCTCATTGGTATTCATAACAAAGGACTGCCATCAGTAAAAATAACCATAAAAATGAAAATTAAAAAGAGTTTACTTATGAAATTATATACCTCCGATAATTTAAAATATAATATATAGGGATTTGATCCATCCTTAGGATACCACTTTGTCAGATTATCCACTAAATGATGGGTTATTTCACCCCATTAAATCCACCATAATAGACATGTTACATCATCCTTGACCATGTTACTCTCTATGATGTATACAACAATAAATTATAGTTTTTGTCAAATGATCCAACCTAATAAAATGTAGTTATGTTGCAATTACATCAATCTATGGATGCTGAGATGGTTGGACTTTTTGATATCGAATACCTTCCATTGCATATTTCTTATTTCTTCTATCGAAAATCATTTTGAAAAAACATAGTTTAAATTATTAAATATGGTAATACTAAAATAATACATCATTTCAATATAACCATAAAGTAAAATATTTTAAGGGAATGGAATTTTCAATATAAAATCTTCTACTATTGTTTAAACCATCCTATGATACCAGATGTAATTACCCATCATCAAACATTACATATATTAGTGTTTTGGATTTAAAATTTACAATAGATGATATTTTTATATTATAGTTATAGAGAATTTAAAAAACCCTTACCATGTATAATAATAAAATACATCTTGAAACATTTACTTAGTTAGAATTTTTTCACTAAACAAGTATATCTACAGTAAATAAAACATTGTTTCTATTAGATAACATCAGATTTTTAATTATTTTTTCATCCCTATCCCTAATCATAATTTATTCTTATGTGAAAAAATTTAGAACCAAGGATGAGTAAAAAAGCCTCTGTAACTGACATAATAGGGATGAAAACCATTAGGTAAGAGAAAAAATGAATACCCTTTTATTGAAATTTCACCAAATAAAACAAAAATTATTATATTAAAAAATAACAATGGTTACCTAAAATAAAATAATTAAAACCAATAGTTAGAAATTAAAACACTTTTAGGATTCTTATAGATTCATATACATAAACGCATTTCAAAACCCATTCAATTAGAAAAACCATATGGATGACTTCCAATTTTAGTATTCCCTAATTAATAACATATATATAATTGAGATAACCATTTATATATGATATATTAGGCTCATATGAGATCTAAATTGGGGGTGAACCGATTAAGCAATCTATATATGGCTCACGCATTTCTCATGATATATAATGGGGTTCAACCATTCATATATACTATATCAGCTTCACTCATGAGCTATAATGGAGACAACTCTTTGTATAATATTTATCGGGCTCAATTGTTCAAATAAATAACATGTTCAATTTCAGGAATAAAAAACACTCATCCAATATCCCTATGAAAAACTATTTAATTAAAATATAGAAATCACTTTTATATAAAAATACCATTTTACCCTAAAAAACAATTTTCAAATCCAAAATACCTAAAAATGAAAATATGGATTTTCATTTGATAAAATATAAAATATATAAATGTAATTTATAGATTAATTAATTATTATAATGGAAAGAAAGACATTTTTTCCATTTATGTTTAAAATGGAACATACATTTTATCATTTATCAAAATGTTCTATATATAACATAAAAAAAGACTCATTCAAAAAAAAAACGTTGAATGAAATAAAAAATAGGGCGAAAATATACTATATAATTATTATATATATATATATATATGTAAAATAATAACAAGAATGTTAAAATTTTGTAAAATATTTGGTAATTAATTGTTTAATCATTCAATGTGTCCTATTCCACTTTGAACATTGAAATCGTAAGACCCAAGAATGGAAAAAATTATATAACAGGACAATAAATTAATTAATGATTTTATAAAAAAAGGGGGATGTAGATACACCACATAAAATAATGTGGTTCATTAACACCAATGTATTCCTCAATGAGTGGAGATTCAGGCATAGTCCCTTACATTGAGTACAACTTTACAGGTACAATCTTTATATTCCTCTTCCTCAGACCACTACCCTTTATTAACAATTTGAAACCACTAAGGATGGTGTTTTACCTAAACTAATAGACATATGATGGGTTTTATGAATCTATTAATAGATTTGGAAATATATTGGTCTAACATAATTGGTTTTTATGTTTTTTGAAATGTACATAAGATTTCTCTTTATTAAGTGAGGGTTTGGGAACACATTGAAATTTTTAAAAAATTAATTTAATATAAAATAATTTTTAGTTACAAATATAACCAAAGAGATTTTTTTCAGTGATAGGATGATTATGGGTTTAAATCCATTCATATAATGAAAATTATACACGTATTGAATAAATTTTAAAACATATATTTTTATTTTAATCTTTAATTAAACTACTTATGTATCACCATGAAATTATTGTTTTCAATTTTAGATGGTAAATATATTTACTATAAATGGATAAAAGAACCATAAAGTGATCATTGATGAGAATTTCCACCTTATCCAATAAAATTATCGAAATATTTCAAATATATAATGTTGAATCATTTAAAAAAGTATTATTTATTATAAAATAGCATTAATGTCAATTTTAACACCATTCATCACATGATTTTTTAGAAATATCATAACTACAAGATATATTAAAAAAATTTATAGAAGAACTATAAAATGTTAGAGTAAACCATAATATTTTTGGATGGAAATAAATTAATAAAATTATATTTATATAAATATTTTTGATAACATTTATTTTATATTAACATTAATTAAACAATTACTTCTTTATCATTATGAAATACTTTAATTTAATAATTTATTCCTAAAAATGTAAATAAAATATAATGATAAGGAAACATAATTCATATTTTAAAATACTATTTATATTCTATCATATCCCCCATATTCCCAATAAAAAATATTTCACCTCAAAAAGAAGTATAATAAAGATTATTTTTCATTGAATAAAAATACTATAAAGGTATTAAAGTCAACCTTGTGGATCAATGAGATCATAATATCATCCCAATGATTTTTTTTGTTGGAAAAACTCCTCCTATAAAATTAAGACACATTTTTTTTGTAATTATCTAATATAAATAATGTTTCTTTTAGTGTTAATTACCAGATTTTCCTTTAACCAGGGTAAAAAATACATTAGTTAAAATTCATGATGTAAAAAGAAGTATATTGTTTACTGAAACTGGAAAATAGGATTAAAAAACATGGGATCCATTTTTTCAAAACTAAATATATATTATTTTGAAAAAATAATTTAAAATTAATCTCATTGAGGGATCATGAAAAACATGTTTTTGAAGTGAACACATTCAAAATATTGAAATGATATTAAATCCAATTTCTCTGTAAAATTGATTCTAATGTCCAAATTTAGATTAAATGATTAAAAATAGATCTATTATAATTTTAACCCAATTTAAAATTTAATTTATCCAAATAACTTTTTTAGAAAATTTGTTTTCTAATTAAAAGGAATATTTTTTCTAAATTTATCAAATCATAAACCTTATCATAAAAATACGAAAAATTAATCCAAGGTAATTGTTGATATTATTATTTAAATGAATAATTCTATTTTTTAGTTTATAATCATTAAATTTTCCAAAAACAATATTCAAAACATGTATTCTATTATAAGATAGAAAAATAGTCTTTTTAAACAAAGAATTACTTTCTATAAACAAATGTATTAGTTCCTCGATAATGAATATAAAAAACCGAATATGAATTTTAAAAAATATAGTGAGCATAATATTTATATATAATTAATATAATAAAATAAGTGTAATTTTTTATTTATTGGTAAGAAACACACGTTTGTAAATGTGAATATTTTTTAGATGTTCATTTCATTTTATTTTAAAATGTGTATAATTTTAATTTATAAACAATTACAAATTAAATAAATATTTATAAGTACATATATAATATACATTATTAAAATTAAGTCAACACTGTTCATTACCTCCATTCTGATGGCTATGTTATAATAGAAACCTTAAAATAATTATATTATGTTAATTGAAGTTTGATGGGGCGTATGATGTACAATATCCAAAAAAATATTTATTTTCAAAAAAATCGGGATGTTATATTTAAATATACTTTTCATAATATCTTTTTTCATGGGGTTTATTATTTCAATGTCACCAATGTGATGGTAGTTTTTGGTCATAATTTTCCATCTTTGATATGTTTGTTTTCATATACACCTATCAACATTCATAATGTGTATATATTTTTCTATGATCATGTCATATCATGAATATTATTATTCTCATGATATTATATGATTATTTTAATTTTATTACTTTAATTTGGTTATTTTTTAAAATTTTATAATGTGGTACGAGACACATCGTAATTATTAAAGATTAATTTTATCAATATAGTTTTTTATGATATTATAGGGTCATTTTCATTAAAAAATATCGACAAACCCTATTGTTATTTAACATATATTAGGAATTATTTTACTCATACCAACATCATTTCATTACATGGATGGATTATATTTCATTCAAATATAATTTTATGATACTCAATTTTTTCCATCGGTTGATTTTTCTTAGAATATTTTATTGAAACCCATTATATTACCACATGTTTACATTTTTTAAAGATATTTAAATGGAACACAATTTTTTTCCATGGGATAATAATGTTCCAAATAAATTCTTCTATAATCCATTTATTTTACATGGGTTAATAACGTTTCATTTTTTTTTCCGAATCCATTTCATTCCCAAGGGATAATCATGTTTTTAAAAATATTATTATAAAAAATATTTCTACAACATAGGTTAATCATCTTTCAACGTTATTGTAATAGAACTAATTTTTTCCATGGGATAATCACATTGCAAAAAGAAAACAGTATAAAAGGTTTTTTTATATGTTAATCATGTTCTGAAAAAAACAAAGGTTGTTTTGATGAGTTTTGATGAATTCTCTACATATGATATTCTTGGACACAATAAATTCTTTATGTACCAAGATAGATCCATTTAATCAAGTTTTATATTATGTGATGGTTTCATCTAGATAACACTTTGATGAATTGGGTACTCTAAATATAGAAATCCACAATATCTGTTATTCCATTTGAAAGGGTTCTATAAGGTTTCTATAAGTGTTTTGTATGTGTTTCGTGTAGCGATGTTCCTAGATACCAATATGTTTTAAATATTCACAATACAGGTTGATAATGTGTCTTCTAATTAGTATTTATATATCATGTCTCATGATTATCTATTATTATGACTTTTTTCATGGTTAAAAACAAATTCCATGATTTCTTTTTTGATGATCCATATATTTATGTGTATGAATATTGTTATGTTATACTCTTGGATTTTGATTATGTCATCACACTCTTATGATCTTATTATTCACATTGATGAAATATATTTCTTAACGATTACATATCCTAAATAATTTGTTTTAGATAACCCTAACTATGATTAGTTTTCAAATTGTGTTTAAAAATTTTGTTGAACAATTTTTATCTATAATTAATTTTTTATGGATGATGTCAATGAGATTTTGTAAAATAATAAATGCAGGGTTAAATGACAGAATTATTCTCTTAATTACTTGTGAATTTTTTATATAGTAGTTTTTCTTAAATATCTAAAACTATATACAAAAAATTTCATTCAAAATATAAATGATTTATATATTCATTTAGAAATTTTAGGATTTTAGGCAAAACATTCGGTCATAATTATCGACATCATTTCATGAATTTTTTTATATATTTCTTCACTGGATCTGGGAGTACTAGACCTGTGCTATTATATAAATCATCATAATGGGATATTTCATTAAAAAATATATACATATCCTGAAATTTTAATATATTTTCATTTAATCTAGTGTGTTTTCATAATATTTTAAATAATAATGAAAGTGGTGGAAAATTTTGAGTTGAAATCAGGTTTTTGGTATGTGATGGGATGTGGAGGCCTAAATATTAACTCAATATGGATATAGAAGAGACCATAAAGATCATGGTGATCAAAGGGAGTGGATTTTAATTTTTTGAACAATTGAAGATATAGAAGAAATCCTTTGGAAATAACTTAGTCACCAAAATCCTAGTCGAATCCCTCTGTAAATTTGATGGTGTCACCCTACTCTAACAATAATATATGGATTTTAAATTATAATGGAATAAAAATTTATAAATCTTATAATTATTTTCATTTCAAGGACTATAATAATTATATTATAGTATCAACACTATCCTACGTCCCCTCATATTTACCTCTTTGAGATATGTGTGGTAAACCATGACTTTACTAATGAGAATAATTAACTATGTTATATGGGTGGTAAACCATGAATTTACTAAAACTGAGGACCCCATTTGGGGTCCCTCCTTTTATTATTACCCTAGGGGACACCAATTTGGACACCATTAATAGATTGAACTAACAAGGTAAATAGAAAATAAATAATGTTTATTATATGAAACTATGATGTAGAAATACCATGCATGTTGTCACGACTCCTACCCTAGGGCTCGTGCCATGCCTACCCCAAGACCGCCTTCCATAGTCCAGGGGCTGGCGACTAGCACCAAAGGCATATTCCCTAAAACTGGGAAGGAATTACCTTTATAAACTGTAATGCACACAACCAAGCAGACAGTAAGATAAAAACTCAACAAAACTGAATAGTAAACAGTGTGATCATAGTAAGTAAAAGGGGCCAGAATACAAGCCCAACTGGAAAGTACAAGAAACTAAAAGTACAAGTAAACTAGAAAATCTCTTGTGATCAACTGCCAAGGGTCTTACCTGATGGGTAGGTACAGCTCTCGATCGGTCATCTCTATGGTACACCTCATCTAAGTTCCACCACCGACCAACCTCCAGTCCTGGTACACAATTCCTTAGTCTGCGTTTTTTTCTTCTACACCAAACACAATGGGGTGCAAGCATATCATGTGTAGGGGTGAGTATAATGATACTCAGTAGGGAGCTCGAGACCCTCATGGTCTCACAAAATCCACCAAGGATAATCCAAAAATAATGAAATAAACAGACATCCCAACTTAGGTATATTCCCATACATATACCTAAATTATCATGTTTACCATTATTAATCATAAGGAATCACATATTCCAATTAAAAATCCCAAAGTTAAACTATTTCACATAGGAATGAATACTACAAAGGCATGTACCACACAAGTACAACGCATAGAAGAATGACACCAATGTATTACCATGAGGGAAAACACCACAAGGTATAGACTCAGCTCACACAAAGTATAACTTAGGTACAGTGGTAGAGATGATTAGATATAACTACTAAATAATCTTGAAATGTTAAGAGGCAGACCCATGAAGGATTTATAATCATCATCAGACCCACATAGGATCTTTAGCTGCTCACCCACATAGGATCGCCTAGTGCTAACCCACATAGGATCGCTCAGTGCTGACCCATACAGGAATGATCGGTGCTGACCCACATATGATCGCTTGGGTAGTCCCACATATAATCCTAGGGTGGTTCCATGTGGGACCCTCAATCACAGGCCCATGATGGATTTCTTCCTCATGTCACAGCTAGCTACTGGGTTCCCGCTCTAGGCTTGCTCATCTCTGGGAGGGTCCTCTCCTCAAGATACTAGTCGATACCCCAACAGCCACAAACTCCCACAAATAATTATGTGCTAGGACCACCACACCATAGGGGTCTCAACGTGATAGAAGGTGCATCAATTGGATGCTCGAACAGTATGTTATTAGCCTTTTTGTCTCGAGGGACTAGTTGAATTCGTGCTAAATTGAACCCGACCATATCCCAACATTATCCAAATCTAATGTGGTGTATACCAAAGGAACCATCTATCTGCATGGTTTACAGCTTCGCTGACATTTCATCTAACAGATTCCCTATGACAACGTTATGGTCAAAAGTGCGTAAATGGGTCGAAGTGGATTTGGGTCTGATCCGACCCGGTCGTACCGACCCGTCCTAACATGGTCGGGGCCAACCTGGTTCGGGAAGACTTGGCATGGGCAGTGACCCATGGGGAAAGTGGAGGCCATGGAGGCTGCGGGGGGCCACATGGTGGGGGGGGGGAGCCCATCAATGGTGCAGACGAACATGGGCTGATCAGAGGGCCACATGGCAGATTAGAGGGCCATGGGTGGCACGGAGGCCAGCGAGCGGTTCAGAGGTCCAAGAGTGGTGGTGGAAAAAGGGTAGAAAGGCCACTGGGCGGTAGGGGCCACTGTAGAGACCCGAAACTAGACGTACATGGACATTACATTACTTTTGCAGAATACTTAGTACATAACAAAAACACACATACAAGGATCGTAATAGTTTAGTGTCTTTGGAAACTCGGAATATAATCTTCTAATCATGGTGAAAGATCTTCAACATCTCCCATAAAGATCTTCCATTTTTTTACCTAAAACCTTTCTTTATATCCTGGGGAAAAGAAAACATAAAAGGGTGAGCTCAAATGCTCAGTAAGGGTAAGCAAAAGAAATATCAATCACATCATATTCATAAGAACATAACATTTTGGAAATCTTAACCTGCAAAAGAGAGCATAATTTCATAACATGGGATAAATTATGGCAGTGAAATGTAATCACAATAATCATAACTTAAAACATGAATCTTTGTGGAATACACACATAATCATAGAGAATCATTTCTTGTTAGTCAAGACTCATTTCCAAGACTATCTTAGTGGACAAAGTCCCTTTCTGAACCGAGTCACCCTCGTTTCAGTCCTGTTTCACTGAACCGGTATAACCTACCATTCCAGTCATGTCTATCTCATGAGATATAAAATCTTTACCCAATGCATTGGAGGGAGATATAGGTCCCACCCATCTCATAATGATACCATTCTTATGTGTGCCACAAAATCATAAACCATACATCATTGCATAACCCATGTAATAAAAATGGGAATCTTAAACATTGTGACATCATAAAACAATTCATATAAGATAAAGGAATTCATAAAAATATTTCTCTCACAACATAATCAAATCAATTTAATAATAGGGATAAAAACAAAACCCTTTATTATCTTAGATGGAAAATAATTTTGATAAAACACTTGAACTTCATTCTTGAGGAAAATATCCTTTCTACTTCAAAAACAATTTTCCTTTCTTAACATGTCATACAATTTTAATCTAAAAAAAGTTGATTAAAAATAAGCATGAAAAATTTTAAAGGAAGCTTCTTGGAAATAATTTTTTTAAAAATCCATTCATGCCATATAAGTTAAAAAAAACATTCTTCTCGTACTTTTGTTGGAAAAGTCAAAAAGTACCTCATACGAAAAACGACAAAAGATTCCATTCATATCTTTTACTAAAAACTCACCGAAGGGAAAAATTGGATTTAAAAAATTTTAGGTGGATGGAAATAATATTAAATATTGAGGAAACATGGATGTGGATGATAAAATACACCCCAGTAAATAATAAAGTATAAACAATCTCGGATAAAAATGAGATTGTGATATTTCCCTTACCTTAGGTCCAATTTGCTTCGTAAGTGTTCGAACCTCCTGTATAATGATTTAAATAATGTCATTGACTTATTACAGAAACATATTCATTGTTATTATATCATATACTGTTCACTTATGACTTTATATTACCCGTTCCTTTGTAAATTCATGTTAAAGTAGCGTTTTGGGTAAAATCGTCTCATTTGTCGTTCGTGTTTTAACTTGTAATTATTCATATGATTACATAGATAATTATTAATTAATTATATAATATAAACCATTATTTATATATAATATATATTCAGAATATACATATATATAATGGATCGATAAATGGAAATAAATACACCGTTCACGGAGACGGTAGGCCGTACGTACGCATGAACGTTGTTTTCTTTTCGTTATTGAATTGAGTGGAATTAAGTAGATGACATACATATATATACACATAAATAAAGTAGCTTTATAATGTCATATATTTCATTATTATTGCTTATATGTACTTTATAATCATTGTTAAATGGTTAACATGGAGAATGAATCTCATCACGTCGTGGAGACGGTAGTCCGTACGTACGCACGAGTGATGATATCATTTCCATAATTATTGAATTGGATGATACAATATATCAGAATCATTATGATGTTATAATAACAATGTATAGTTATTCTTTACACCATAATACCCATCCATGTAAGGTGTTGGTGGAAAAACAGATTACACCACGACATGGAGACGGTATTCCGTACGTACGCACGCGCGATGATTTTGTTTTCTGTAGGATGGATAGATGGTGAAATAGGGTTGTTTCATACTTATAATAACATATCAGTATATGAGTGATACTGATGTTATTACTTCATAATGAAAAAACCTAAGAAGAAGAAGTGGAAGAAGAAATAAAGTTGAAAGAATCGGTAACGGAAATTACCTCTTCTTTGAAGCGCCTCTTTGAGATCTCCTTTTAGGGTTCTAAAATTGGTCTTTGAGGAATACCAGAACCTCTAGGATGTTTCTAGGGAAGTGGAGAAGAGAATTTGGTAGGTTTTGGCCGAGCTTTAAGGCTCAAAGTTGTGTGAGGAAGAGAGGGAGGAGGTGCCCATTTATAAGGGAGGAGAGGGGCTCCTTTGGAAAAACTAAAAATATTATTTTATTATAAAGTCAAGCTCGGTTTTAAATAGCTCCAAATTGATTTATTTAGAGTATAAGGTGGGGATGGGTCGAAATCCTCTCATGAAATATAATTTATACAAGTTTAGGTTCCTATTTTAACCTTATCATTTATATTTAACATTAAGTTAAATAATTTTACTTTTACCGTGTCTTCTTGTGTTCTCACACTATAAGTTTAATAAACATACAATAAGAAGCCAACGAACCACAAGTTGTTTATTATTAATATATATAACCTTATCTAAGTCATTTGGCCGAACCTTATATATTTAGGAATAAAATAACAATTAATAATATAATATTTGTTTTAAAAACAATTTTATGTCAATTTTGAAACTATTTAGTAATTGATTTTTGTAAAAATAATAACAGAATGATAAGTTCGAAAAAAGTTAATTAAATCAATACTAACATGTCATATTAACCTATAAAATTAGTGGAATTCATAAAAAGTCTCAAATTATATTTATTTGGGTATTTATAACATCAATTATGTCAATATTTCATTAATAAGATAATTACTGCATAATCATTGTGTCATAAATAATATAAATTATTTAATGTCTAAAAATTACAAATAAAATACCATTATGTAGGAAATCTTTTTGGATTTCTAATGAATATTTACAATCTAATTTAAGTTATGTATAACCCTATATTAAAAATGTTTTAGTAAATAAACGTTGATTTTAACTCTTTTAACTCTTCTTTGAATTAAATAATAATAAATGTCCTAATTTAATCCAAGTGGGACTAAATGGTCATATTATATTCCTAGTCTTGTTTTTGGTCGAATTAAACTTGTCCAATAGAATTAGGACATGTGTTAGGGTAATAATAATATCATTTCTACCCTTAATTACCCTATTTACTTTTAACCGTGGTAAAAAAAGTAAAAAGTTACTATTCACCAAAAAATTATTTTTATCTCATTGAACCACATTTTATTTACTGACATCAACCGTGTCTCTCGGATTTTTGAAATTCCACTCACAGAAGCGGTAAAATTATGTTTTATGAACAATTCAGTTTTTTTAACTACCACTTAGTGGTTTCACTATTCATCAAAAATTGAAAGTTTTCAGAAAAATACAAAAAATTAGGCCTAAGATATATTTGATATTATGAACTCAAAAATGATGTCTATTTTACCAAATTCAAAACATATCAGTTGCATTAATTAATTTAAAAATTAATTCCCATTGTTAAAACAAATAGCGTGTTCTTAAGATAAAATAACTATCAAAAGATTGACACCTGTTTATGTCTGGTTTAAATGTGAAATTACATCCAATGACCAACATTGTATTAAATTGTAAAAATATATCCTGAATATACTTTAATACAACTCAAATTAAAAATTTATCACTATTAATTATTTCGATTGAAAAAGATGTTTTTAATTAAAATTTAGTAATTTTCACTATTCATCAAAATATGAAAGTTATCCGAAAATTACCAAAATTTCACCCAAAGCTAATTTTGATATTACGAATCCAAAAATGAAGTCCATTTTGAAAAATAAAATTTACAAAATTTCAAAAAGTGGTTATTACTATTCATAACGGCTAGTTTTAATAGTGTTTTAATAGCATATCATTGTTTAGCGAAACTCGGTATTGCGTAAAACACACGCTATCGCGGAAGGTCACGCTTCTGTGTAATGCAAGGAAAGTCAAGGATGTGTGTTGTGCAGGCTTATTTTGGTGTAGTGTACAACACAAGACATTAATGAAATTAAAAAGAATATTTTTTTTATAAAATCTCAGGCTGTTACATTCTACCCCCCTTAAAATGAATTATTCCCTCGAAATTCGTCGGGGTTATAAATGGTTTACTACTCGAAAGTTTGTTTAATAGAAACCCACATTTTAAAAAGGAATACCAAAACCAATCTTAAAAAACAAAAGTATGAAATGTAACGGTTACCCAAATAAACTAATCACTGGGTTTCCACATAGGTGAAAATATGGATATGGAAGAAAAATCTAACCATCATGTTCTGATGGAGAGTGGTAGAGAACATGTCTATGGAAAATCCAACAATCACAAATCCATAAATTTGTGACGATCTAAGGTACCATCTGATTCATCAGATATAAGAGCACTAGGACAACATTTTTGGTTTTCAAGATCATTTCCCTAAAGTTGATGAAATTGGAATTAGAAGAAATAATTTGGTGATTTTGGTATAGTCTCACCGTTTATCATTCTTTGGAAAATTTCCACTTCATCACTTAAAGAAATGAAGTTGAATTTGTCATTCGTGATGTGTTAGCAGATCATGTGATAGAATGACGGGTCATTCCATCTGTCTCAAACAAAAGGTTAGAAAAGTTATCAAAAAATACATAAGTCCATCTATAGTGAGATTAATGATATATGGTTCCTAAAATGGACTTATACATCATATATCATACTGATTAATATAATAAAACTAGTTTCTACTAAACAGGGACTTTCTATAGGCCAGTGGTATGTCATAAAGGCCCGTCGCACTTTAGTTGTAGGTTCGATTCCCACAGCCTTGGCCGACGCGATGGGTTGTCGCCCGTCCTGCAGGTTGTCCTTTTTCTAAAACTACATTACTATAACATCACATAAATAATATCAAAAAAAAGTTCTATCCTTAAACAATACTAACTTATGGTTAACATAATCCATTCCAAACTTTTTGCTTGTCTAAAATACTTCAGTCCAAGCTCATAGTATAAAGAAAATGATAACTTGAAATGTCGTCAACCAAGCATGTGAATACCATCATTTATCCACCATGTGTGAATACCTTAATAATGTATTCTGTTGAAAAATGAATACCCATTAAACCTTAGTGAAAACATAAATGCTGTCAAAAGTTATCTCTTTCAACATACCAAAATCAAAAAATTCTATATGCCCAATCCATTACATAACCTTCTCCTTATATCAGTCATGAGCTCATGAATAATATCAAACATTTAATTTTCTCCTTATCCCTTCATTATGCGCATATCATCTACATTCCAAAAATATCTGAATAACCTTTCATGGATACTGGTAACATTAATAATACACTTTCAAAACTCAAGGAAAGACAATAGTGTAACAATCCTTAGATGTCTCTTTATTCCATAGTACCATAAGATTACTTATACAACATTACACATGATAAACATGTAATCATTCTACTAAATTCTTACACCATTGACTGAGCTTCAACAATTCTTTCATCTCACATATCATTTGTATTCTCTTCATCATTATCCACATAAATACTACCCATACGACCATACTGATTCTCTTCATGAGACTTTCCCTTAGGGAATTGGTTTGCATAATGCCCGTACATTCCACATTTAAAACATTTAACCATTGTTGATGTCGTAGCAATACCATTATCCTCATCCATGGTGTTAATTGAACCTTTTCCATTGCACTTATTGGCTTTGTGTCCTTCTTTTCCACACCTAAAGCATCTTCCAGTTCCTTTGAAACATTCTCCTTGATGCCTCTTCCCACATGATTTACATAGGCGAAATTGAACTTTCATTCCTCTATGATCATCATGAAACTCCATCTTTCTCTTATTAGACGAGTCAGGAAACTTACCAAATTTTACTTTATTGATCATATTATGAGATTTCTGATTCGGCATAATAATGATATTTGGACTTCCAAATCCCATTTCATTTGGTTGCTCATGAAAAATATCATTCCATTGTCCATCATATCCTCCTTTATCGTGAATCACCTTGTTTCCAGCCATTTTCTAAAACCCAAAAAGAATAGTGTTAGAGGCAAAAATCATAATAAAGGGAGAGTAACTTCCATATCTAACATCTTAGGTTAAATTCTAAGATCGTTACCACAATCCTAGGACTACCCTATAAGTATACTTATCCTTAGGGACATCCCTAGACATACCTTAGAAATATCTCTAGGGATCTCACTAATGTTTTCACATACTAGTTTCCAAAGGTTGAGTAAACCTTTCCTCTGATACCAACTATAGAGACCCGAAACAAGATGTACATGGACATTACATTACTTTTGCAGAATACTTACTACATAACAAAAACACACACACAAGGATCGTAATAGTTTAGTGTCTTTGGAAACTTGGAATATAATCTTCTAATCATGGTGAAAGATCTTCAACATCTCCCATAAAGATCTTCCATTTTTTTTACCTAAAACCTTTATTTATATCCTGGGGAAAAGAAAACATAAAATGGTGAGCTCAAATGCTCAGTAAGGGTAAACAAAAGAAATATCAATCACATCATATTCATAAGAACATAACATTTTGGAAATCTTAACCTGCAGAAGAGAGCATAATTTCATAACATGGGATAAATCATGGCAGTGAAATGTAATCACAATAATAATAACTTAAAACATGAAAATTTGTGGCATACACACTTAATCATAGAGAATCATTTCTTGTTATTCAAGACTCATTGACAAGACTATCTTAGTGGACAAAGTCCCTTTCTGAACCGAGTCACCCTCGTTTCAGTCCTGTTTCACTGAACCAGTATAACCTACCATTCCAGCCATGTCTATCTCATGAGATATAAAATCATTACCCAATTCATTGGAGGGAGATATAGGTCCCACCCATCTCATAATGATACCATTCTTATGTGTGCCACAAAATCATAAACCATACATCATTGCATAACCCATGTAATAAAAATTGGAATCTTAAACATCGTGACATCATAAAACCATTCATATAAGATAAAGGAATTAATAAAAATACTTCAATCACAACATAATCAAATCAATGTAATAATAGGGATAAAAATAGAACCCTTTATTATCTTAGATAGAAAATAATTTTGATAAAACACTTGAACTTCATTCTTGAGGAAAATATCCTTTCTACTTCAAAAACGTTTTTCCTTTCTTAACATGTCATACAATTTTAATCTAAAAGAAGTTAATTAAAAATAAGCTTGAAAAATTTTAAAGGAAGCTTCTTGGAAATAATGTTTTTAAAAATCCATTCATGCCGTATAAGTTAAAAAAACATTCTTCTCGTACTTTTGTTGGAAAAGTCAAAAAGTACCTCATACGAAAAAACGACAAAAGATTCCTTTCATATCTTTTACTAAAAACTCACCGAAGGGTAAAATTGGATTTAAACAATTGTAGGTGGATGGAAATAATATTACATATTGAGGAAACATGGATGTGGATGATAAAATACACCCTAGTAAATAATAAAGTATAAAAAATCTCGGATAAAAACGAGATTGTGATATTTCCCTTACCTTAGGTCCGATTTGCTTCGTAAGTGTCCGAACCTCTTTCATAACGATTTAAATAATGTCATTGACTTATTACAGAATCATATTCATTGTTATTATATCATATATGGTTCACTTATGACTTTTTATTACCCGTTCTTTTGTAAATTCATGTTAAAGTAGCGTTTTGGGTAAAATCGTCTCATTTGTCGTTCGTGTTTTAACTTGTAATTATTCATATGATTACATAGATCATTATTAATTAATTATAGAATATAAAACATGATTTATATATAATATATATTCAGAATATACATATATATAATGGATCGATAAATGGAAAGAAATACACCGTTCATGGAGACGGTAGGCCGTACGTACGCATGAACACTGTTTTATTTTCGTTATTGAATTGAGTGGAATTAAGTAGATGACATACATATATATACACATAAATACAGTAGCTTTATAATTTCATATATTTCATTATTATTGCTTATGTATACTTTATAATCATTCTTAAATGGTTAACATGGAGAATGAATCTCATCGCGTCGTGGAGACGGTAGTCCGTACGTACGCACGAGCGATGATATCATTTCCATAATTATTGAATTGGATGATAAAATATATCAGAATCATTATGATGTTATAATAACAATTTATAGTTATTCTTTACACCATAATACCCATCCATGTAAGGTGTTGGTGGAAAAACAGATTACACCACGGCGTGGAGACGGTATTCCGTACGTACGCACGGGCGGTGATTTTGTTTTCCGTAGGATGGATAGATGGTGAAATAGGGATGTTTCATACTTATAATAACATATCAGTATATGATTGATACTTATGTTATTACTTCACAATGAAACAACCTAAGAAGAAGAAGTGGAAGAAGAAATAAAGTTGAAAGAATCGGTAACAGAAATTACCTCTTCTTTGAAACGCCTCTTTGAGATCTCCTTTTAGGGTTCTAAAATTGGTCTTTGAGGAAGAACAGAACCTCTAGGATGTTTCTAGGGAAGTGGAGAAGAGAATTTTTCAGGGTTTGGCCGAGCTTGAAGGCTCAAAGTTGTGTGAGGAAGAGAGGGAGGAGGTGCCCATTTATAAGGGAAGAGAGGGGCTCCTTTGGAAAAACTTAAAATATTATTTTATTATAAAGTAAAGATCAGTTTTAAATATCTCAAAATTGATTTATTTAGAGGCTAAGGTTGGGAGGGGTCGAAATCCTCTCATCCAATAGAATTTAGACAAGTTTAGGTTCCTATTTTAACCTTATCATTTAGATTTAACATTATGTTAAATAATTTTACTTTTACTGTGTCTTCTTGTGTTCTTACACTATAAGGTTAATAAACTTACTATAAGATGCCAAACGAACCCAAAGTTGTTTATTATTAATATATATAACCTTATATAAGTCATTTGGCCGAACCTTAGATTTTTAGGAATAAAATAACAATTAATAATATTATATCTTTTTTAAAAACTATTTTATGTCAATTTTGACACTATTTAGTAATTGATTTTTGTGAAAATAATAACAGAATGATAAGTTCAAAAAAAGTTAATTAAATCAATACTAACATGTCTTATTAACCTATAAAATTAGTGGAATTCATAAAAAGTCTCAAATTATATTTATTTGGGTATTTATAACTTCAATTATGTCTATATTTCATTAATAAGATAATTACTGCATCATCTTTGTGTCATAAGTAATATAAATTATTTGATGTCTAAAAATTACAAATAAAATACGATTATGTAGGAAATCTTTTTCTCTTTCTAATGAATATTTACAATCGAATTTAACTTATGTATAACCCTATATTAAAAATGTTTTAGTAAATAAACATTGATTTTAACTCTTTTAACTCTTCTTTGAATTAAATAATAATAAATGTCCTAATCTAATCCAAGTGGGCCTAAATGGTCATATTATATTCCTAAGATTTTTTTTGGTCTAATTACACTTGTCCAATAGAATTAGTACATGTGTTAGGGTAATAATAATATCATTTCTACCCTTAATTACCCTATTTACTTTTAACCGTGGTAAAAAAAGTAAAAAGTTACTATTCACCAAAAAATTATTTTTATCTCATTGAACCACATTTTACTTACTGACATCAACCACATCTCTCGGATTTTTGAAATTCCACTCACAGAAGCGGTAAAATTATGTTTTATGAACAATTCAGTTTTTTTAACTACCACTTAGTGGTTTCACTGTTCATCAAAAATTGAATGTTTTCAGAAAAATACAAAAATTTAGGCCTAAGCTATATTTGATATTATGAACTCAAAAATGATGTCTATTTTACCAAATTCATAACATATCAGTTTCATTAATGAATTTAAAAATTAATTCCCGTCGTAAAAACAAATAGCGTGTTCTTAAGATATAATAATTATCAAAAGATTGACACTTGTTTATGTCTGGTTTAAATGTGAAATTACATCCAATGACCAACATTGTATTAAATTGTAAAAATATATTCTAAATATACTTTAAAACCACTCAAATTAATAATTTATCACTATTAATTATTTCGATTGAAAAAGTTGTTTTTAATTAAAATTTAGTAATTTTCACTATTCATCAAAATATGAAAGTTATCCGAAAATTACCAAAATTTCACCCAAAGCTAATTTCGATATTCTGAATCCAAAAATGAAGTCCATTTTGAAAAATAAAATTTACAAAATTTCAAAAAGTGGTTGTTACTATTCATAATGGCTAGTTTTAATAATGTTTTAATAGCATATCATTGTTTAGAGAAACTCGGTATTGCGTAAAAAACACGCTATCGCGGAAGGTCGCGCATGCGTGTAATGCAAGGCAAGTCAAGGATGCGTGTTGTGCAGGCTTCTTTTGGTGTAGCGTACAACACAAGACATTAATGAAATTAAAAAGAATATTTTTTTATAAAAACTCGGGTTGTTACAGCCACAGACGGTAGAAGCTGCGGGGCGACAGTGGCCACGGGCGGCGGAGGCCGTGGGGCAGTGCTTCACTGAGGCTGGCCGTGCGGCGCGATCACACGCCATTTCTTCGCTGGCAGCTGGTTTACCCTGGCTCCCTCCATTGTCGCCATCGTTGTGGTTGACCGTGGTGCCTACCGCCGTTCTCCTATTCCACCAGTACCAAACACCGACCCCAGTCTCCGTCACCATCAAGAAGAACACCCCAAAAAATATGAATAACAGAGGGGTCGATCCATGTTTGTTTGGAATGCAACCTTCATGTTAGGGTGGTAGCAATTGGTTCAAAAAAAGCATGAATCAAGAACATCAAACTCTACAATTTAATATGAATCGTGGATCAACATGTTTTGGTTGATCCGCATTCGCCATGATTTCCAAGAATGAGATATTTAACTGAGGGAATTCATGTATTCAATAAAAACCCTTCCCTTGAATGTTTTTTGTCATTGGCGCGAGAAAGAAGTTGAAGAAGGTGGAGGGGGTGCCAATGATCATTGCATTCAAAACCACGTTTCGATGACGGGCTCTTACATCATCCTCTTCATTGATTTCAGAAGAACGTTCTTCAATGGAATTCTTCAGTGGCATTCTTATTTGGGGAGATTTCTCCTACAAAGGTACTCTTTTTCCAACCAAAAATCCTCCAAAAAAGGTTCCAATATAATTAAATTAAGTATATTAATTATGTTTGCATGTCGATATAAATAATTGGCCCAACTAATGAACGACGTTAGAAAAAATTAATGTTGGGGAAGATCTAGAGTTTTCTCTCCATTAAGAGGGAAGTTCATGGGGTTTTATGTCTCGGGTGGTCCCCACCACCATAACAACAAATCAGATGTATACTTCTGGAAGTCCTCACCTCTCAGCTTCCACATGGGGAGTTCCAAAGAAAAATAAAATAAAATTTTACACAATGTTATTTTATTTTACTCTTTCATGAAATAAAAAAAATTAACATTAACACTCCACCAACTACCATTGAGATGATAGTATCCTTATGCGAATACTGGTGCAACGAGTACAATAGTTTCCTTATATTTCAATTCCGAGCACCGGTTCAAATGTTACAAATACCAGATCGTATGTTAACTGAACGTACATGAAAAATAGATCAGAAATTCATTCTAGGAACACCGGGCCTTAGAATCATGAATTGTCAATTTTCACGGATTTGTAAAATTCTAATTTAATTTTAAAAAAATTACATGGTAATTATGGGTCTTTATATTCACCCCTCCTTAGGGATTTGCATCCCTGTAAGCCAAAACTCAAAACTAGGTAATCAAGTAGGGGTACTGAGTACGTATATGAGCCTCCCACTCCCAAGTTCTCTCTTGGAGGTTCACGTGCCTCCATCGAACGCGCACCAGAGGTATCGACTTTCCATGAAGGACCTCCCCCTGTCGATCCACAATCATTACTGAAACCTCCGTAAAAGTCACCCCATCGTTGACATCCATATCATCATGGATGATGATGGGAGAAGGGTCATACACGAATCTCCACAGCTAGGATACATGGAAGACGTCCAGCACCCGGTGAAACTGAGGGGGAAGTGCTATGTGTTAATCCACCTCGACAACTCTTATGATGACTTGGAAGGTTCCAATGAACCATGGAGATAACTTGTCACCCCAGACAAATCTCTACAAACCTCGTCGAGATGAGACACATAAAAAGTCGTGGTGGCCATCTTCAAAATCCTGAGGTCTCTGTCTCCTGTCGGCATGTGACTTATGCCTGCTATGTGCAGTCTTCATCTGCTTCAGGATGATCTGCACCTTCTCTATGGTAGCCTGTACCATCTGTGGTCCCACTAGTGCTGACTCCCCTATGTCAGTGTAGCATAATGGGGATATGTAAGGTCACCCTTAAAATGCCTCAAAATTTTCCATCCCATTGGTGGAGTGATAGATGTTGTTGTTTGAAAACTCCACCAAATGAAATTGATCATCCCAGTTGTGTCTGAAGTCGAGGACTCAAGCACGCATAATGTCCTCGAGGGTCTGAATGGTCAGCTCTGTCTAGACATCTGTCAGAGGATGGAAGGCGGTGCTCAAACAATGATGCATCCCTAAAGACACCTACAAGTTCTTCCATATCTGGGAAGTAAAATGGGTATCCCAATCGGAGACATAAGTTGAGGGTATTCCATGTAGCTTCACAATCTTCCAGACATAGAGGCGTCCCAAGCTCTCTATTTAACCCTACTCTCTAATCGGTAGGAAGTGGAACGACTTGGTGAGTCGGTCTATGATTTCCCAAATCAAGTCATCACCCTTGGATGTACGTGGATTTCCTGTCATGAAGTCCATGGATATCCCATCCCACTTCCACTCTGGGACCTCCAAAGGGTGAACAAAGCCTACTGGAACCTGATGCTCCACCTTCACTTGCTGACAAGTCATGCACCAAGAGAAAAATTCTACAACTGCTATCTTCATTCCCGACCACCAGTTATGTCGTCGGAGATCCTGGTACATCATCACCACTCTTGGATGTACCACAAGAGGGGATTTGTGGAACTCCCACATCACTTCCTCATGGAGATACATTGGAAGCATGGTACATCCTCTGAAGAATTTGTCGTTCCCCTCACCTTCAAAAAAATAAATCAGTTGCCTGTCCTATGGATATATGAGCTTGTTAAGTCACACAGTCAGTGTCCCCACTCTACGCCTCCATAACTCACTAAAGATGCAGGCAAGATACTGTATAATACTAAATGAATGCTTCTCTCTCTCGTTTGACACAGGATATCTACAAAGTGTCTATTTTTTCTGTCACCTCGCCTAGCAGTTGTATACCAGACCTCATACATAGTGAATCTGCTACAACGTTCCCCTTCACAAGAGTATATACTATATCGAAGTCATAGTCCAAGATGAACTCATTCCAATGTCATTGTATTAGGTTCAGGTCATTCTGAGAGAAGATATACCTATGACCCTTGTGATCATAGTACACTATAATGTGTTTTCCCATCTAGTAATGTTGCTACATCATCAAGGAGAAGACCACTGTTGCTAACTCCAAGTCATGGGTAGCGTAGTTCTTCTCATACTGGATCAGATTTAAGGAACCATATGATATCACCACTCAAACCTGCATCAGGATACATCTGAGCCTGGTCCATGATGCATCACAATAGACTATTTACCCAACACCATCCTCTGGAAGCCTCAAGATTGGGGCACTAGTCAGCCTCTTCCTCAGCTCCTGAAAACTCCGTTGGAAACTCTCTTATGACACAAAGGGTTTCCCCTTCTTTTTCAACCCTAATAAAGGTCTTGAAACTTTGGAGAAATCTGGAAAAAATCTTTGGTATTATCCAACCAATCCAAGGAAACTTTGTATCTCTATCACACTCCTGGGTGCCTCCCAAGAAAGTACCACCTCAATCTTCTCTAGATCGACTGCAACTCCAGCTTCCGATATGACATGTCCAAGAAAGTGATCCTATAAGATCTATAAATACCACTTGAAGAGCTTACCATAAAGTTGGTGCTCTCAGAGTGTGTCCAGTACTACATGCAAATGGTAGGAATGCTTTTCCTCAGTAGCCGTGTTGATCAGAATGTCATCAATGAAGACCAAAACAAAGAGATCAAGGTACGAATAAATCATCTTGTTCATGAGTCTCATGAAAACTACTAGAGATTTTTTCACACCAAATGGAATTACCAAGAACTCATAATGGTCATTCAAACATCTGAAAGCTGTCTTCTTCACATCTTTGTCTCATACTCTAAGCTTGCGATAACCGGATCTATGGTCTATATTAGAGAACCAAAATGTTCCCTTCAGTTGATCAAATAGGTCATCAATCCTCAGATGTTGGTACTTGTTCTTTACAGTCACCTGATTAAGGCAGCGATAGTCAACACAAAGTCTTAAGATCCCATCCACCTTCTTGGAAACTAAATCGGGGCTGCCCAAGGAGATACACTAGGCCGAATGAATCCCTTCCCCTGCAAGTCCTATTGTCTTACCCACAACTCATGAAGCTCTGCTGGAGACATATGATATGTTGGTGTAGATATCGATGTCGTCCAGGGGTACAAGTCAATGTAGAATTCCACCTCAGTGCAAGGAGGAAGACCCAAAACATCATCATGGAAGACGTACGCGTACTTTTCCACCACTACAATATAACTCGGACTCTCCACATCAACCGCTCTAAGGGTAAGGGTAGAAAACTAATGATTGTTCAGCTACACGCTCCACCAGGTAAGTCCACCATGTGCTGAAAAGGATGTATTCTTATTACTGAAGGTAAACCTAATCCAATCAGTGTGGACACACCACACTTTGGGCCTAATATAGTCAATCTAAGCATGAAATGTAGATAACCAGTCCATACCCAAGATGATATCGTAAGGCCATGATGATGCTACTAGGAGATCTAATCCAAAGCTCTCACATCCTAGAGTAAGCTCACACTGCCAGATGCAGTGTGTAATCCTCGAATCTGGTCTCGTAAGAGTCTCTAGACGTAATGATCGAGCCAACTACTCTGACAGAATCTCTGGGATCTGAACGAGGGAAGTGGAAATAAAACAATGTCTGGCACATGGGTCTATAATTACTGATGCTAAGGTGGAGTAGACACCAATCATACCTCGTATAATCTCTGGAGCATCATTATAAAAGGCCTCAACTTCCTGGAGATGGGATCTCCACTGTCCACCTACTCCCTGTAGTCGAGGTGGACCTCCTGGTGGTGGTGGTGGTATCATCTCGAATCGTCGACCACCACCCACTGCACGAATAACTCCTCTACCATGTATGGATACTCTCTACGGACCTCCTCAGTCGAATAAATGTCTCTGCCAGAGAGGTACTTCAATAGTATTCTGATCATCTCAACGGTAGGTCGGACAATCAGGAGCTATGTGACCATGACCGCCACATTTATAACAATGCCTAATCTGGGCATGACTGGCTCTGCCTCGTGTGCCCCGCATAACCGACTTTGAATCCTACAGTCGTCCACATGTAGGTCTAGTCTTCTTGGACCTCTGTGTCATCTGTCTACTGCTAGCTGCATGAGGAATATGTAATGTGATGACTGGTAGTGGGTCTTGATGCTCGTGACTTCTCAACAAGGATACTCTCCACTAAAACAACTTGCTATAACACCCCCGCATGAGTCGGGAAGTTGAGTGAAATCATCGAAGCCCTGATCTCCTTCTTGAGTCCCTGATCGAAGGTCTATCCCATGAAGAATGGGTATCGATCCATATCTATTGATTCATGTGAGAGGTCAGTGATCCTTGATGAGTATTGAGCCACAGTCATGTTTCCCTAATGTAGATGAAGAAACTCTTGTATACAAACTACACGAAGAGTCAATGGAACAAACTCTACCCAAAAGAGGCTCTCGAAGTCTCCCCAGAGAAGTGTCACCTCGTCATGAGCCTAGATCTTCAATCCCTACCATGTTCCTGTTATTTCCTATAGAATACTGGAGACAAGGATCACCATGAGATCGACTGGTGTCACTACTAGTAAAAAGACTCTCACCACATCCTCCAGCAATTTCTCAGCTTCCTGTGGGTCTGTATCTCCCATAAACCTGGGTGGCCTCCAGTGCTGTAACTCATGAAACACGCTCAATGGGTATGCACCCTATACTACTGGGGCTTGTGGAATCAGTTGACCAATGGGAAATGGTACCGCTGGGGCCCCTATTGGCGCCCCTAGAGGAAGAGGGGCCTGCATCGAGGCCTCGTCTCTCGGTGTGATATCAGTGCGTACAATATTCAGAACCCTTGAGGGCTATGTATATGGAAGCATCTTTAAAAAAACCAGTGCATCATGGTTAATAAGTTATACCTGTTGAGCTGACTCGAAGAGATCACAAAGAAAACTCTTCAAAACACACACACAATCAGTGTTTTCATGCACTGAGTTAGAAATCAGAAGCTAGGGTCTAGATTTATGGATACGTCGGCCACTGCACCAACACCGGATTCCCTAAACTGATAACCATACTCACTACACTTAATACTATTTCCATTAAAAAAATAAGAGTCTTATGTTATACCGTAGAACTGACTCCTTTGATACCAATTTGTCACGACCCGTCCCCTAGGGCCGGGGCCGTGACTACCCCATGCCCGCCTTCCATAGGCCAGGGGCTAGAAACTGGAACCGAAGGCATATTCCATAAAACTAGTAAGGAGTTGTCTTTATAACCAATAACAAACACAACCAAGCACACATCACGATTTGATCTCTAGTAAACAGAATATTAAAAATAGTGACTAAATTATGTAAAATGGGCCAGAATACAAGCCCTACTGGAAAGTACATGAAACTAAAAGTACAAGTAAACTAGAAAAACTCCTTTGATCCCCCTCCACAGATCCTAACTGAAGGGTAGGTACAAATCTTGATCGGTTGGGTTTGCAGTATGATCATCTAAGGACCACCTTCGAGCTACCTCCATTCCTGGTACTCACATATTTAGTCAGCGATGTCCGTCGTCTGTAATAAACACAAAGAGGTGCGGGCATAGCCCGTGTAGGGGTGAGTATAATGATATTTATTAGGGACCCCAAGACCCACAAGATCTGACAATATCCACCAAGGATAATCCACAATGAAAGAAATCAAATAATAAACCATCTTATGTATATGCCCACACATATACCTAAGTTATCAATTATACCCATCTCAATCATGAGGAATCACATAGTCCAATTTAAATTCCCAAAGCTCAACTATTCCACAATGGAATGAATACCATGATGAAAAGTACCACACAAGAATTCCACACAGAAGAATACCACAAAGATATTACCACGATGGAAAATATAACAAGGTACAGACTCAACTCCCACTAGATATAACATATGTACAATAGTAGTGATGATTAGATGTAACAACTGAATAATCTTACTATGTTAAGAGGCAGACCCAAAAAGAATCACTAATCATCATCAGTACCACATAGGATCTCTAGGTGTTGACCCACACATGATCGCTCGGTGCTGACCCACACATGATCGCTCAGTGATGACCCACACATGTTCGCTCAGTGCTGACCCACACAGGATCACTCAGTGCTGACCCACAAAGGATCACTAGGTATGGACCCACACATGTTCTCTTGGTGCTGACCCACACAAGATCGCTCGGGTAGTCCCGCATGGAATCCTGATGTGGTTCTATGTGGGACCCGCAATCCCAGACCCACGAAGGATCTCTTCCTCAAGTTACAGCCAGCTACTGGGTTATCATGCTAGGCTTGCTCATCTCGGGGAGGGTTCACTCCTCAAGCAACTGGTCTATACACAAATTTCTACGACCTAAAATGAAGAAGTATCTCAATGGGACGACATGCCATAGGGTTCTCAACACAACAGACGGTGAGTCAATCAGACTCTCGGTCTGTAAGTTATTAGCCTTTTAGTCACGAGGGCCCAGTTGGATTCATGCTAGATCCAACCCAAATGTATCCCAACATTATTCAAATCTGAAGGGGAGTATACCAAAGGGACCGTATCACTACAAGGCTTACAGAGCCACTGACGGTTCATCTAACAAACTCCTGGTGCCAAATATTTTGTCAAAAGAGAGTAAATGGGTCGAAGTGGGTTCGGGTCCGGTCTGACCTGGTTTGACTGACCTGGGTTGACCCGACCCGAACTGCTAGGTATGTCCCGACCCATACTGGGTGGCCGGACTGGGGCAGTGGCCCATTGGGTGGAAAAGGATACTAAGGCTGTAGGGGGGCGTTGGTGATGCGGAGGGCTGCGGGAGGTTCAAAGGGGCGCGAGGCCGCATCGCCAAGGTAGCCGCTAATAGTGGAAGTCACGGGGCTGTAGAGGCCATGTGCTGCAGAGGCCGAGGGGTGGTGGTCCACTGGGGAGGGCTGGGCGGTGCGTTTTCACACCGCATCTTCGCCGGTGTCCTTCTTGACCGTCCTCCCTCCATTTTTGCCTTTGTGGTGGCCGACCTTGGTGTCGTCCACCGTTCTTGTGTTCCACCGGGGCCAAATTACAGCACTAGTCACCTTCACCATCATGAAGAACACACCAATAACGATGAACTACAAAGGGGTAAGGACATGATTGTTTATCCCGCACCATATGCGTTAGGGCTTTAGCAAGTGGTTAAACAAAATCCGGAATCAAGAACGCCAAACTCTGTAATTTAATACGAATCATGGATCAACTCATTTTGTTTGATCCACGTTTTCCATGGTTTCCATGAATGAGGAATTTAACCTATGAAATTATTGTATTCAATAACAAACCATACCTCGATTGTATATTGTCATTGGCACAAGAAATAAGTCGAATAAGGCAGAGGGGGTTCCAACGATTGTTGGTTCCGAAACCACACTTTGATGATGGGCTCATACATCGTCCTCTTCCTTTATATCCGAAGAACGTTCGTCGATTTGTTTCTCCATTGGAATTATTTGTTGGAGAGATTTATCCCACCAATGAACTCCTTCACCAAAGAAAAATCCTCCCAAAAAAGGTTCCAATTAAATTAAATAAAATAGATAAATAAGGTTGCCACATTGGAAAAATTAATTGGCCCAATTAATGAATGGTGTTGGAAAATTTAAAGTAGGGGAAGATCAAGAGTTCCCCCCCATTAATAGGGTTGTTCAAGGTGGTTTATGTTTCGGGTGTTCCCCTCAACCATTTCCTCAATTGGGTGGTTTACTTCTGGTGGTCCCACCTCTCGACATCCACATGGGGAGTTACAATGAAAAATAAAATAAAATATTACACAATTTTATTTTATTTTATTCTTTCACGAAAAACCCAAAAATTATCTTTCACCCTCGACTAGCTGCCATCAAGGTGAAAGTCACCATTAGTGAATATCTGCACTGCGTGTTCAACGATGCCATCAGATATCAATTTCAAGCAATGGTTCAATAGTTACAAAATATGACTCGTACGTTAACTGAACGTACCCGAAATAAAGTTCAGAAATTCATTCTGGGCACACCGGCCTCAGAATCACGCGCCACAAATTTTCGCAGACTCGTAAAATTCCCATTTAATTAAAAAAAATTACATGGAAATTATGGGTCTTTAAAAAGTTGATATGATGGGTCATTTATAGTGATTATTATTTTAGGTATTTATCGAACTCATTATGTCGTTTCGTTTTATGAGTGACATATAAAACACTAAATGTTGTTTCCATCAAATTGTTAAAATATGACTTAGAGGAGATTATGGTATGATATGGAATGTTTCCCCATGGTGGTAGTTATATATATTGGATGAATCACTTGGTATTTCTTATAATGGAATAGAAAATAACCCCTGTCCTGTGGTATGCTATATGAAAGAAAAATCCACGAATTGTGAGTTCTATTGTAGTAAATGAAAATATCATTGTAGGGTTGTTTATGATACTATTGGTGGTAGTTTCATGAACATTATTTTGATATTATATTGGATATCAAAAATTATATGTCATAACATTTTATAGATATTTGGATTTTGGGGTTCACATTAGGAATGGACGAGCTTTCTGTATAGTTGGGTCCTTGCAATGAGGAATTATTTTACAAAGGGATTCAAAATTCTCTGATTTGAGATAATGGGATAGAGTATTCCCAAGGTTCATACATTATATATCTAATAGATAATTAAATAGTTCATTATCATTGTGTATCAGTTTGAATTCACCCCACATTTTTATTATAGTTGACATAGTCATCCTGACATTTTCAGAGACACATCAACACTATCTGATGTAGTTAGGGCGATCAGATACATGAACCTGAGGATGAAAAGAAGGTTATTGTTTTCAAAATTTTAAGAATTTATTTATTTTTTTAGATAATATGACATGTATATATTAATATATTTGATGGTATACATAGGAATACATTGGTGAGGACCAACTAAATAATATAATAACACCATGCCCTAGATACCATTAAACATGGGTATCCGGGAATAATATTACTTTTTTTTTGGAACATTTCTGTATAGGACTAATAATATTTATTATCATGATAGATAACTCATATGGTAATGGAGATCATGAAGAGGTATGACAAGAAGTTTAAATGGATTATCATCTTATCCTCTTTTTGATTATTTTGTATATGTGTTCTTCTAAATGTGTTATTTCTATTCTGTAATCGTACGACTACGTATTATTTTGTTATTGAATCATCATTTTATTTTTTATGAATCCATAAACTATTTCTACCAATATTGTCTATTTAATTTATTATTATACACTATGATATTGGAGGTATTATAATCCAATTTTACATCTTAAACCCCAACTACTAATCATAATTGACTAGAATAAATGGAGGCACTCCCGATGTCATATCGGTTCAAAGGTTATGTAATTTATCATTATGATCTGAGAAGAGATGTTAAAAAATAGTATCAAAACAATATTTTTTTTGTTTTACTATTTTGATATGTTTGGTAGGTGATTTTTTAATTTATTGTATCATATGATTGATATCATGATATTGATATTTGAAAACTAATTCTTGTAGGAATTCATAGTAATAGGTTCTTATGATTGCTTCAATTGGTGTCTGTTATTATGGTCTTATGATTCCACCTCACGTGATGCATGTGTTTATTCTAGGAATTATCATTTATTTTTCATTTTTCTCTTGGAACATAGTTTGATTGTTATTTCATGTTTAATATTCATAATTATATATTAACATGACATATATGACTACTAGTTTTTTATTTTCTCACTAACAATAGTTGTTCAATAATTTATGTTTTGAATAATATCTCAAACTAGTATTTCCACAATTAGTTTATGGTGAAATTATACTCAGTAAAACCACATATTATATGTTAATTTTTTTGACTGTAGTTCATGTGGATCAATGGATGGAATTTTATGAAGGGGAAGATGATGCAATCCCGTATGAACATAAGGTAAAGTGACCCATCTTGGTTTACTGTGTCATTGGGGAACATATGATAAGAACGATTCATCTCATAGTATTGAGGTTCAATTACCAAATTTGTATTTAAAATTGATATTGTGGTTTCCCTTGTAACAAATAATGAAATTATAAGTAAATGAACCTCGTCTCTATACATTATGTGTTATAAATCATCTATTAGTATTTATATATATATACATATATATAACTAAAAAATGTAGCATTGTAATTATAGAGGGAGAATATACATAGGTGAATTCCCTATGAGAATTAGTTATTTAGTTGGATGAGTATTGGATCCTTGTACGAAGATAGTCTATAATTTTATTTGTAGATTTTCTATATATATTATAATAGGGGGTGGGTGGTTGGTTACAATGGATTCCACGGTATGTTCAAGATGGGAGATTGCATGATATTTTATGGTTTATAATAATGAATGTGATCTTACAAATTGGAAATGAAATGGATCCTTATGATATTGATATGTGACTTATGATAGTGGTGTGTCATTGGTCTGTGATGATCGATGTTTACTCATATAAGAGTTTTTTATTGGTATATTAGTTCCATAGAGGAGAAATGATATAGAAGGTGATTTCAGTGGGGAGAAGTACACTTTATGATCTACTGAGTATATGATAATTTTATGGTGATACCTTTGTATATTTTTTCATGAAAATAACCAAGATTTATAGTTCTTTGAATTTTAGTCACATAGAGTTCCTTGATATTAAAGTGATATTTTGAGGTCCTGACCGGTCGAGTACATATAAATAATGAATTTTGATGCAATTTAAAATTATGGTGAAAATATTAAAGGGTGGTTTTTGTTTCATCATGAAACAAGATTCTATATAAGAATGTGGTAAATATAAAAAAAAGATAATTGGTTGCGTTTAATGATGATTGTTGAGGGTTCTATAATTTAAATGTGATGGAATTGTTATGTAGTATGTTTTTTTGTTATGTACTAAAAACACGATACTATAATGTAAAAATAATGTTACACTGAGTCAGGTTGAGAGAACAAGTGATATATGAAAATTAATCCCTTTCCTTTGGAAGAGACTGAGGTTCTTCCTTCTAAAGATAGAATAAGCACCTCCATTCAAACAAGTGACCATCTCTGTCTGATTGAAGATATAATTATTATGATGCTGTGTGTTTAGAAAAATATTACAATTTCATGGGATTAAATGAAAATTTACTTATGGAGTGGGATTATTTTGAAGATGATATGGTCTAGTGGAATGATAAATCCAAATGCAACTACTACAAAACATGTTTTCCTAGCACATGGGCTTTAACAATGATTTTTAGTGCAGTTAAAGGGGGTATTTAATAGCACCAAAAAATAAATGTTTTAGGGGTACTTTTTATTATCATTTTTATAAGAATATATATATTCCCCACTTTATTAGGGATTTTAAATAAGAACTGATGAAGGCCCCCACATCAACACCTCTTTACAAGCACTGAAAAAAGTACACTTCCAAAAAAAATTCTTTCTTTACAAATAATATATTAACATATTAATTTTTTTATATTGATATAATTATAATATAAATTTTATAAAAATATATTTTAAATGAGGTATATTAAAATTTATAGGTATTATATAAGATATTTATTTGAAATATCATATAAATAAATAAAAAATATTTTTTATTAATAATATTATAATTAATGTTGAGTGATAATCATTTAATAACATTTAAAGACAAAACAAAATTAATTAAAGAGATAAAATAATTTTAAAACATAACTCAAACATAAAAAATCCATAACTATTGTTCTGGGTATCTATTTGATCACTACCACATATCAAATCAAATATGACGATGAACTATGTGCATTTAGTGACAAATGTATTCATGTTTCACATTATTCCATGCTAAAAATATTATGAAGGCCACCAAAACTGGGTTTTTAGTCCTAATCCATTAATATTTTAACATTTGATGGATTTTTAGGATCATTTATGGTGGTTAGGATTCACTTTTTTATAAGGTACTGAATTTATTCATGGTCTTACATTTATTTTGATATTTTTTTCAAAATTTTATCATTTTTTCAAAACATACTATTATTTATAATAAAATATATAAAAATATGTACATTTTTTTATAATTCATATATTAATTTTTTTATAAATAAATAATTATACATATTTACATATAAAATAAATAATTAATATATAAACATAATATAAATATATGTGTAAAATTTCATGATATATTTATATAAATATATCGATATAACCTAAAATTTTAACCAAAATGGTATAGGGTAGTAGAAAAAGAGTTGTTGTATATATTGGGGGTCTAGGGTTCTAAACTCACTAGACGTATGGGGAATGTATGATGGATGAATTATGTAAAGAACTAATAATGTTGTGGGTTATGTGTAGATAAGGGGGTGGCATTGATTAAGGGGTTGGGTGGGGTATGGAAATTTTTTAAATACCCATTATATGTGGTCCTTTATCAACACATATATATGGATGTTAAAGGGTGATTTTAAAGGAATATTTAGCGTTATTAATGTATTGCTTTAAATTTTCTTCTATAGTGATGATAATTGATTTGTTTTTTGACCACAATAAAATCATCATTTATTTGTTAGAACTGATAAAGTCATAATCATGAACTGAAAAATGCATTTTTTAGTGATTTGACTAATGGAATGAATTTTCAAAGATTAAATGATCATAGATTGTGATAAACAACATGAATCTCATTATAATAACACATGATGTGTTGGATCTCAAATATTGGTCTAAGGTGATCTATATTTTGGAGAGAACACCACTAGTTATTTAATGGTGTGACCATATTATGATTTTAAATTCAGAGGATGTCATGGGTGAGATTTAGTGAACTATAAAACATGAGGACAATCAACGTTTCTGATAAAATATTAGTATTTTTAAATGTTTATACTTGTCCCTGTATTATGTTTTTTGAAATATCGTATACAGACCATCGTGATTAGGAAATTGAAAAAATTGGAAAATGATAACAATTCTCCTATGGTAGAAAACCGACAAGTAGACATGATATTTTTACCCATGTGTAGGTAGTGTCATGGATACATATGATCGATTTGTAAACAGTTCCAATGGAAATTTAATTCATATGGGCATGATAGATCTTGATATAAATTAGAATTTTATAGTTGTTGGAGTATGAGAAATGGTCTTAGAATTTGTTCAAAATATTGATTATATATTTATAAAAATTATTCTAGGAATGTAATAGGATTATCCAAATGGTTTGGATAAAACATTTTCTAAATCATGTATTAGAGATTGATGGGGTTCTGGAAATTTTTTTCATAGTTAGAAATTCCTCTAGTGTCAGAATAGGGAAAAATGAAGCTTTTTAGAATACCATTAGGTTAATTAATGAGTGGAAGAATCAAAATTATTTTTTATTAATTTTACCATAGTGTAAGAAAATAAATCTCATGAAAAATTTGTTAGTTTTGGTACAAAATTCATTCTAAATCAAAATTGGATGTAGTTTGATGGTAACCACCTAAGCTATGTAGTTTTGTATATGAATGAATTATTCGTGAGATTATATTGATATTTTCTATATGAATATGGTTTTTTCATGTAATGGTTGTGTGTTTTGACAATATACTTTTTGTATATGAGTACTGAAACATGTATTAATACTAGAATTCAACTACTGTTCTTTTAGGTGCTTGGTTGTTGTGAGTTAACAACCACACATACCAGTTTGTGGATAATTTAAATAGCGTTTAGTTGGGAAATTTCTATTATAGAAGGATCCTATATATGATTATATCCATTATTAGTTGAGTAATATAATGAGGAGAACTAAAAACATGATGATTTAATGGATTAGTACGCATTGGGTGTCTTTTAATATAAGGGACCAAGTATGTATCATCATGTTGATTTTATTATAACAACAATTATTTCCATGATTTTTGATAAATAAGTGCATTATTTTTTAGATTTTAACTATTGAATCATTTTTGGAACTTGTTATCAGAACACATCGATTTTTACTTAAATTAATTACTAATAAAGGTCATGATATTTATTATGTTAACCATTGATAATTCTCAATGAGATAAATTTTCGTGTGTGGAGGTTGTAAGATATCATGATTTATGGTTTTAGAGGTGAATTATGAATTAAAATTTTTATCCGCTGGACAAAATTATTTTTTTAATTAGTAATGGGAATATATTTTTGGGGCATATAGAATGAAAAATATGTTTTATATGTGGGTTGGTTCTTGTAATGGGGTTTTTGGACTCTGTGAGGTAGTATAGGTAGATCTTGGTGGCCAGGAATGTAGTAATTGTCTTGTAGCCACTAGAAATCTACCGCTGACTATTTTCCTAGTACTAGTTTTCTATTGGGGTTCCTAAGAGGAATATTACATTTCACCACCCCAATTATTTGATTGAGAATATCCTCCTATCCACTATGTTTAATTTTCTCTTTTTATTGGTTCTTTCCCAATTTTCATTCCTTTTATATGCCTTGGTTTGGTGTGTCACTTGATTGTGTTTTCCAATAATCTGTGGTAGGTCATTGACTTTTCAAGTCCCAATGGATCTCTTCCTATTTTGTGATGCAATTTTATTCTTCTTTAGTTAGATATTCGGTTCTTATACAACCATAGAATTATGGAATAGAAAATATATATTTGGGAATCAATACGACATTCACAAGGGATGTCTAGGGGATACATATATATATATATATCATTTTTAATTTTATGGATGTATGTATATTGTGCCTCATATTATAGATTTTTTTACATATAAATAAATTAAATTTATTTGTTTATTATTTTTTAACATTACAAATTTTCCTTCGGTATGTATGTGGGTTCCCTTTTAGACTTCCAATAAGTAAATGGGCCTAGTTATTGAATAATTTGGTCACATAATTAGTTTTTTTTCATTAATCACATTTAATTATTTTTTTAGAAATATTATAAAAAAATTATAATCAGTTATATTACTACTATTTAGTTTTTATGCCTTGGGATAGATGATAAGGTGGATAAATGATTTTTTTCGGACATTGGATGACTTTGGTCGAACAATCATTACATGTGATTAAAATATACAATCATCCTTCATGGTATATATTACTAGTAACTTAAATATACATTATTCTTTGATGTTTATATTAATTTTTTTTGTGTAGATTGGAAAATAAGATGACATAATCTCTTATAATAAATGTTTTCAGTTAATTTTTTGTTATTTAAATAGAGATTATATTTTCAATCTTACATGAAAATCTATGAACAATGATTTCAAATGATCCTATGGTATTATTGACAAAGTTCACAGGCATGAAGTGACCACCTGAAATGAGAGTGTCTTAGACCCATTATATTCTCAGAGACATGATAAATTTACTGGGTGTCAATTAAATGAAAGTAAATTGATAAAAAACATTATGCCATAATATAGAGACCATAAACCCAGCAACCTAGAGTCGATGACTTATATTATTTCACTATCATAGATACAAGGAGTGAAATACCAAATGAAAAAATATATTTGTTTTTGGAAAATAGATACATATATTATAACAATTTTACATTGAAAAAATATATTGAATAAATAAATTAAATAAAAGGTCATCATCATTGATTCCCACTCCCTGAATTCATATATATATCCTAGGGGAATGAAACAAAATAATGGTCAGATCATATTTTCAGAAAATTTTATGTACATTGGATGATATCCTAAATACTTTATAAAAATCAATATGGTATGGTATATAACGTAATAAAAATTATATTAAAATAAAATGAGTAATATATTGAGTTATGGAAAAATCAATATGGAAAGGTGAAGAACATAAAATACATGATTTTTAATTAACAAACATTTAATAAAATGTATCCATATATAGTATCATTTAGAAAATCACATGGATTATATAAATAAATAAATTATTAATTAATATATTTATTAATTATTTGATATCATGTTTCACAAGAAAATGAAACCATTACTATCAATATCTATTTATAAGGGAATTTAAAACATACTGGATAAATGTAATTTCATTTTCAAACTGATTGGACTCATGAGACTAATGATGTGTCAAGGGGATTCAAATAAATTGTCCACAATTTGTTTCATTTAAATAAAAATTATTCTACAAATATGTAATAATAGATTAAATTAATATAAATGTGAATTATCATAAAATGTATATATTGATTTTTTATAGTTCACTAGTTTATCAGAAGACATTCACTATAAAATAACCAATGTAAAAATGGTAAATAGTTTAAAAATAATAATAATAATAATATAAGGTTATGATATATTTATATTAATGTAATTTACCATGATAAATTAATAAATAATGTAATTTTATAATTGATAATTTAATAATAACTATAGAAAGTGATACTTCTCATTAACTTTTACCACTTCTCAATTTTCAAGACAAATCCCTTGGGAAGAATTAATTCAAAATAGAAACAAATAATAAAATATAGAATGATTTATCAATGTTATTAAATGTGAATGGTTAAATATATACACTACATATAATTAAATTGGGCCATAATAATAAATATGTCTCAGTGGGATGTAATTTAGGTTAAAATACATTATGTTATGTTTTTTTATTATCATTCATTAACCTACCATACAATTGTTCTGAACATGTTATCAACTTATTTTTGAATATATATTTATATATTTATACATATAATTTTATATGTTATCATTTTACAACAACTTGTCAAACATTAATTTAAAATATTTCATTATTCTTATTGGTTCACGTGTTAATTTTCCTATTTTATTATGTATTTTTTTCAGTAAAGATCTGGTACACAGATATATTATAGAGTTTCACCGTCATTATATTTATAATATTTAAAAAATTATAATATTTATAAGTTAATTATACATTAAAACCCAATTGTTAATGATGGTTATTAATTATAATGTATGTTGTGTTCATGGGGATTGTAGGTCATATGTACTAATTAATAACATTCCAATTTTTCAGTTATAAATATAAAAAGAAGAAAATAGACATATTATATCACTTCATGGATTATAATATAATATATAAAATATTATTTAATTAAATTTACATTTATATTTTTAACAATGTGGTTAGGTTTTTTAAATGGACAGTCACATTTTATTGGGACTACGGTAGTCTACATGCGCACGAATGATGTTATCTTCTATAATTGAAAAAGTATGAAAGAAAATGTAATATATTATTTTTCCATAAGGTTAAAAAATTTAATCAATAACCTAATTATTTCATTTTTAACACATATATTCACAATCATTAACCTTATTAAAATATATGTAGTGAGTTCGTTGTAGATGTATCACATCACCTCACAAGGAGGTACTCCTCCAGACCTATGAGAAATATTATAATATTCCCTATGGAATGTAAAATAAATAATAAATTTGTGTTGTATAATGAATCTAGGTGTGGAAATATATTATTAATATCAAATATATAAGTTATATATATTATCATACCTATAAATTAATGCTGTTAATAGAAGAATGATTGACAATATATTGTGAGTTCGAGGTTCTCCATACACATAAATAATGATTCCAATACCCATTTAATGGAATTTTAAATAGTTTTAAGTAATTAAATTTTTGTAAAAAAATCCTAGTATATCAGATTTACTAATATTATTATAAAAAAATTGTTTAATAACAATTTAAGATGGTAGATAATGAAATAAAATAAATAATTTTTTTGACAAAATGTACCTATTCATCATTTATCATGTTTAGGTTTTCATGAAATACATAATGGGATGGATCAATGCTAATAATAAATCTGCTAGGATGATTTTAAGGATGTTGGTATGTTATTCTGGAGGATACTAGATGATGAAAATTTGTTTAATCTAAGATATAGATATGATATATGATGGAATTCCATTTGTGAGTGAGATGAAAATCATGGTATTTTTTAAAATTTATGAGTTACAAATAATTTTCCAAATTTAAAGAAGTCATAATTGGAGAATTATTGATCCTTTCATGGGTAATTGTAGAAATATGGTCCCAAATTAGTTTTGAGAAACCATTATAGGTTATTACATCAATATTTTTTTTAACACCTAATAGGCACATATTAATCATAACCATGCTAGTTAATTTTTACTATATTTACTATTATTTTTTGTAAAAAATTATGACCAAATTATTAAAAAATATAAATAAATTTCTTTCAAGACATGAAATCTATTTATAAATTTTTTTCACATAAATTATAAAATTTATGTTATAATTAACCTTATGAATGCAACAAAAAAGTCTATTTTTAAATTGGAAATGTTCTAAAAGTTAATAATTCTTCAATATCTAAATTAAACAAAATAATTATTCTTATTAACTATACTGGTTAAATTTATTTAAAAAATAACTAAATTTAAATTAATTATAATTAAAATATAATTTGATATTCTAAATTATTCAATCTGAAATACTTTTTTCATTTATAATTAAGTATTTTTCATTATTCATCAAAAATTGAAACCTTTCATTAAATTATAATGAAGTAAAACTATAATAATATTTTATTTCAGAATTAAAAAATTGTTTTTTAATCGTAAAATTAATTTTATACAATTTTAAATATTTAATTTCATTTTAATTTTCTAAATAATGTAATTTTTTTGTTTACATGTAGAGTGCATTGTAAGATATCGACAGAATTAAAATTATTCAAAAATATATAAATTTTAAAGTATTTGGATATCCCATTCTCAGTGAAAATATTTAATCCTCAATATTTTTATGGATATTACCTTTTAAGTTTATGATGGTTTTTCTTTATTATAATATTCTATTGATCCCAGATTTCATCATCCAATTTGTGAGATCTATAATTTACCTTTAAGAGACATGTCATATGATTTTTCATGATGTTCCCTCTATTGTCAAGAACATAGATGAGTTCTTTATAGTAATAAATATATAGTTCAAAAAATATTTCATAAAAGTTAATCAAATGCATTCTGGTTTTGATGTAATTTCTTAACAGTGATATGGATCACATAATGAACTTCTGAAAGATTTGGCGACATTATGAAATGATAAGTAAAAATATCTTTTATATTATAAAACTATCCATGTGTAGTGTAACTGTGGCCAAGTTTCCCTTTCATAACTAACCTTATAACACCTTTCCATGTAGATACTTTCATAAAACATGATCCCCGACATAGAATTCCAAATATTTTTCATAATTATTAGTATAACCCTTTAACTATTTTTTTATGATTTAATTTGAGCCTTCATAGCCTTTACTATTGTTATTGTATCATCCACATGTTTTTGTCAAATGAGTTTCTTTTCAAAATCATTAACCCAATAGGTCATAGTATGACATAACCTCCTATATAATGCATCATACAATTCTTCTTGAATAATTTAATGTAATATAATATTACAGGATAAAAATTCATAATATATATAATGAACCTACATAACATGAATGTAATGTGAGAATTAACTAAAATTATATTACATTATTTGAATTGTCTAATTCATATTTTCCATTAGTTTGGGGATGGTTGGAGGTTTTTATATGATGCTCACTATCAAGAACCTCTAAAATTATATTCCATAATTTTTCTATGAAATGATGATCTTAGAAAGTAATAATCCAATGTCGTGCACCATGCTATATTATAACATCATTAATATATATTCTTATGTGTCTCTCAGTAGGTAAATCATGTATTATGGAAATGATATGTGAAAATTTAGTTACGAGATCACCAATAACCCATGGAACATGATTCATTATAGGATTCATAATTATTTATATAATATTGATCATAGTAATGTCATCCTATTTTCATAAAGAATAATAATATGTTTTATCACTTTTATAGAATGGTGTCTCATGAATTTCAGTTATTGATTATCCAAACATCTGGATATAGAATAAAAAATTTCCCATATACTGTTATAACACTAAAAATGTTCCCCAAAACCCACAAACATTTTTGTTATACCATGTTATACAGTGAAATTTGAGATATGAATTTCACCCATAAATTCTATTATTATCTTATGTATAAATGGAACACATAATCCCCATACAGAATATAGAAAACCAATTTCAAAAAAATCACCTAATTTATCATCTTTCAGCTCTTTAATTATGTTTATAAATTTTTCATAACATATTTGAGATCATTTTATATTTTATAATAATGATAATTTTCAAATAATTTGAAAAACAAGGGTTGTCTCATCTTACTTAAAGATTACAATATCCAAATTTAATAGATCTATTAACATTTGATACCTCTCAAACATTATTTGGGTTAAAAACTATTAATTTTTCATAAAAATTAATTCTATAACATAATTGTTTTCCAACTGTGGTTGTGTATTTAGAAATATTAACTCATAAGTATCCTAATCCATCAATTATTTATCATATTGAGATCATTATTTGAGTAGATTTATTTTAGGAATTAATGATCCATGTTGATCTCACATCATCCCCCATAGATATAATGTCTCCATATCATAAATAAAAAGATAACAACTACCTAATCAGGATCAGGGGTTGGATTGTTCTATTCTTAAGTCTTCCATTTCCTTTAATCATATGAAATATCATATTTGACTAAGTAACTGTTTAATCCATGCTTATAACAATATCACACTCCCATCTTGAATTTTCGATAGTGATTCATTTCACATTTATCACAATGTAGATATTAACTCATTTTCTTCTTCTTCAATAGCACATCCCCCACCTCATTGTGTTCTAATGACATATTATTTCCTTTATTTACCATAATTATGTATTAAATAGAGAAATAATTCTATTTTTAACTGAACTCACATTTATTTATTCATAAGAAAAAATGATTAAGATTCCAGTTCATTCTGAGAGTTTATTAATACCTTTCGAGAAATGGTCAATCTTCCACTCCATATTGCATATGTAATCAATATTATACATAGGTATACATTAATTGTATCCAAATACAGAAAACCACTTCCTTAGCAACACTATAATATCTTTTTATATATAATCCTCAATATATATCACAGTGTTATGTTCCATAATCAATGATTTTATAAATTTACTTCATAAGAATTATACAAGAAAAACATTGATACTAATGTAACGACACCAACACTGGTTTCCTAGAGAAAGTGTCTTATATTATTACAATGTCACAGATATAAGTAATAACATACTGATAGACTAATAAGTTCATCTAATTTCGAATACTATTTACATACATTATGCCCATTATTCAATGGGTAATGAAATAAATCAAAAAAATGAAAAAAAGTCTCAGTATCCTTGAAACTCATTCGAAGAATTCATCTTCATATACTAAGAAAAAAAATAATGATGAGAATAAATTCTCGTTATGGTTTATGTATTGTGGATAATATCATGGATCAATAAGAATAATAAATATTTAAATGTATATAACTAAACAAAAAAATCCATTTAAATAACATGGTTTCATGGATAATTAAGGAAGAATCAATTTGGAATGGTAAATAACTATAAAAACAATCCATTTAATCAATAAAATTTGAATGAAATGACTCTATAGATAATATCACATAAAAAATATCATGTATGCTAATAATGACCGAATTATCAATGACCTCATGATTCCCATTAAAATGATTCCTTTACAGGAAATATCTATCCAAAAGAATGTTTCAATCAGTCTATGTAAAAACAATATTATTTTGAAAAATGATTCATGTAAAGATATTATTGATGCATTGATGGGAATTTTAAATTTGGTCCAGACACTTTTTTTCCAAGTACAAATTATGCCTCAAATATTTAATAATCGATTTAATTCCTAAACAATATACCTTGTCACTAAATACCCATATCACGTAAAGTATATTGATTTATCATTACTTCCATAATTAATCAAATAATAATTAATGTAAAATATTTTTAAATGTTATATGGTTTTGGAAATAGTCATATTCATCATAGAAATAAAATAAATATTTAATATAAATTATCTATTCGAATAATAATTTATTGCAATAATGTGATTGTTTCAATATAATGAATGTAATCATGAGATAATGTGACATTTTTTAACCACATTTACCATATTTTAATTTTCATTTCAAATTCCTTTGGATGTTATAATTCAAAGTGAAAAATAAAATGCCCTGACTAAAAAAGGAATCATGATTTTACCATTCGTAGGGGTTTTATGTACTCAACATTAAAATAAAGTGGTTTATAATTACACATATTCCTCAATGCGATGTAATTTGTCATGAATTTCTTTACCTCGCAATTATTTTAGTTTAAAAATACTATAAAAATCGTTATTGTGGTTTTAAAATAGTTAAATAAATTATTAATTTAATATATTAATATATTTAATGTCATATATTATCTTTTTTAACATCTTATAACACGTTTGATAACAATATTTCATTATTATGTTGTTTTATGTGTTAATTTCCTGGTTTTATTATGAAGGTCATTTCATTGTAGATAAGGTCTATAAACATTTTATAGAGTTAAATATTCTCTAGAATAATAACAGGGACATTATTAAAATATTTATACATCAAATATACAATTTAACCCAATCTGATATAATAGTTATGAATAATTATGTATGTTATGATCATGGCGACGGAAGATCATGCGTAGACATGGGAAACTTTCCATTTTGAAAATTATCATTACATAATAAAGGAGTGTAAAATATTACATTTACATAATGACAATAATATCATATATAATATATCAATAATTTCAATATAAGTATATATATCATATACGTGGTTTTGTGAAGAATGAGATTTGCATCGCTTTGTTGTGGTTGTACTATGCATGTACATGAACGATATTATCATCATTATGTGAGTGAGAAGGTAAGAAAGAATATGAAATATATTATCCTTCCATAATGATAAATATGTCATTAATATCTTTATAATGTCATTAATATAACATATAATCAGTATCATTGACCTTATTATATTCCATGTAATGCATTATGGAATGATGAGTCCCATCGATTCGTGAGGGGTAGTCCCCCATACAGAAACGACACATTATTGTATTCCTTATGGAATGGAAGGTAAAATATAGAATATATATTATATAACTCTATAGGCATAAATAAATTAAGTATTCTCATTGAAAAAAACATCTATTCATCATGTATCCTCCTTCTGTTTCCACTAATGTCGTGATATGTTGGATATTTTTTAAACATAATTTTTCTTGTATGACCATATGTATTTTGGGATTTGTTTTTTCTAGATTTATCCTTACTATAGATCATTGGATTTTAGATGATGATATGATATGGGGAGTACTATTTTTTTGTGGTAGAGTTGACATAAATGATATTTTTTAAATAATTGAGTATTCCTAAATTATTTATATTTAGAAATGTTATAAAATTGAATATTCCAAAGTATTTAATGTTCTATTTTAGTTGTATTTCTATCCAAAAACAATTTGAATAAGTTTTTACTTCATTTTTACCCTTATAATATTACTTTAACATCTGGGAAAAACTTTTTTACATTAATAGAAGAAATTAATTATGAATATATTTATTATACATTTTTCTCGAGATTTTAGTTGATCTAAATAGAAATTAAAAATTATTTTATTTGAAAATATGTAATCTATTATTTCAAATTCATTTCACAAAAGATTAAATTTTTAATTTATAATTAATTCTATAGATGTGATTAAAAACAAGTCTTTAAATGGTAAATGACAAAATATTTATATTTGTTTTCTATGTAAATTGATAAAAAACCAAAGATACAAATTGGAATAAGTTATATAAAATTGATATAATATTATTTTATATCAAATTTCAAACATAATTTATCATTATATGTTTTTAAATGATGAATTATTTTTTAATTAAAATTAATTATTTTTCACTATTCATCAATAAATAAACATTTCATAAAAATAAAACAATTTAACCCAAAAATATTTTAGTTATTCCAAATTCAAACTGATAATTGTTTTTTCATATAAATTATTTTATATTTTAAAATTTTAAATTTAGCATATCTGTGAAAAATGACACTGAATAGTGTTTTGATTGAATCTAGTTTTCATTACAAGTTATAGACGAAATTAAATATATTGTACAAAAAATCTATAATAACATCATGGGTTGATGCACTTTTTTACATTCCATTGATATTTATTGGACCTATTAATCATATCATGGCCTTATGACACCTAGAAGGCCTTAGTAAAACTTGTCTTCGTATGCATGAAACCAATCGTTCTTCTTGATATTTATTTATCATAGGTAGATATATTATAGAAAAGGTAGGTTGGATTGGATTGGTTTAATAACCAATATAAACACTCAATTAATTGATATTTTAAATTTACTATGCCTATATACTATTTCATGTATATCGTAACTAGTGAGGTTTATGAGAAATTATATATATGTGACATTTATCATGAGTATAGTTCCCCAAGAGATGAGTAATGATTGGATTCATGAATGAGGAAATTATACCAAGATGTGTGCCTATAGGTTTTAAATACAGTAGGGGACACTAATTACATTATTAGTAATATATACACCCTGAGTGTGGACATTGGAACTGTGTACAGATTGTTTATGGTGTCAACGTAGAAACCGAACTATTCATTTTTTTCTATAGGCTATAGAGAGTGTTGTTGATTTAGTCATTTAGAAAAATCATTCCCAAATTTATTATTATAAATGTAATTGAAAAATCCAAGTGAGGTGGTGTACACATTATTACCATATTTCATATAGGTGTTTATAATATGATATAAATTGTTCCTCATAGTGGCTGTGATACATGTGGAAAAATTCTCTAAGGTGATATTTGGCTGAAATGGAAAACCAAAATTATTAATCATTTTATTATACAATATAAAACAAAACTAGTACGTTCCTCTTTCAAAATACATAATACTCTCCTAAAAGGGAGGTATATGATACTATTTATGGCGATACTGTGAATTTAGAGTTTATTTTACATTCTTTATTTTATGAGGACATGTCCTGCAATATGATAGCAATCAGGGCTTGTGTGGCCTCAAGAGGTTGTATTTGAGTCTCCTAATCTATTGGGCCTCTACTATAGGGATCTATTTTATACTTTTATATAGTATTCTCAAGGTTCTGATTCTTTTATTGAATATTATGTAGGTCAATGTACTATATAATGAGAATAGTTTATCTCTCAGTTCATTGTTAATTTATACTAGGGTGAATAATCCTTGATTCGGCATTATGGATGGAATGATACAAAAAAAATGTTTAGAGGAAATATGAATTAAACTAGAGTAGATTTGGTCGATTGTTTTTTTGAAACAAGATGATCAATGAGATATTATTTTCTGTCTAAATTATATTTATTCATGTAGTGAATGTCACATGTACATTCCACATTAATTTCTGAAATTATGATCCCACATTAGAGGTTCCCTTTTTAGATATATACATGAAACATTTTTCATTTCCAAATTCACTTGAGTGACCTAAACGACTCCAACATGGTTAGTCGCACATGTTGGGAAGATGAATGATTATGTTATTGGGAATGTTTGACATTTGAGTGAAGAAAAAATATAGATATTATGAAAAGATCATAGTTTTAATGGTTCCATTTGTTTTTACCCTATTAAATATTTATTTTATTTTCTAAGTGGATGATCATTCATGTATGATTATATAACACCTTTTTTTAAATCATTGTTATTTTATTTTTTTAATCGATTATAATGTGATGTTTTTTGAATATTTTTTAGTTTATTATTATTGTTGAAACTAATACTGGTGGTATATTATCCAAAATACACCAACATAATCCCTCTATTATAGTAAAGATATTTTTTCTTACACGGTCGAACACCTGGGTTCATGTTTCACCACCATTCCAATTACAGTTCGAATCGATCAATGTGGAGAAATTACAATAACAGATGGGAAAATTTTGCAAGTAGATATGGATGATCGTTTAGAATCCCTCGATGGGATCTATAAAGAATAATCTCATCTGAATGATCCTAATATTTTTATTTTAAATGTGTACTGAATTATTTATAAAAACATAATTAATAAAGATAAGTGATAATAATAGTTTTGCCTCTTTCTTTAATCTATAAATATGATTAAGAGAGGATAAATTATAGTTTATATCATGTAATTATATAATTATTCTTCATAATATGATAGTGGAATCATTGACCCTATATATTGGGAGCGATATTACTTATTTATTGAGTTCTTAATCATACAAGGATGATACATTGAGTCTGGGGACATATAGTAGGTGCAACCAAATAGATAGGTAGTCTTCTCAAGATTTTGTGTGTCTTCTATATTTGTGATTGAGTTAATTAGGGTATCCTATATTCATTAGGATGATAAGTTTTTATTATGATGTATTAGACTAGGGATATTATTTGTTCCTTGTGCATCATGATATTACATGGTTGGTGTGAGATATTTTATTAGTCAGGTTGTGTGTTTCATTTTCAGTTGGAAGTCTGATTTGTGGATTGAATCTAGTTTCATTAGTTTCAGTGTTGATGGCATATAATTGATTAAGAAATTTCTATTCATAAAAAAATATTTATAGAATCCATATAATTCTAGTATAAAATCTGATATCATATTCTCACTCAATATATTTTAATATAGATTTTAAAAATAATGCTTATTTTAAAAAAAATTCAAAAATCGGTGGGAGTTATAATTTAAAGCTGGTTGATTTTAAAATTAAATACGAATTATTTATTGATTAATATTGAAAAATATTTGGTTTTTTAAATTTATGAAGGATTTATGATGTTATAAAAATTAAGGTATCTTTGAAATATAATCAAACACTATTGTTGTTCATTAATAATTGATTAACAATTATTATTATCAAGGTGAATATTTCATTTAAAGTGAATCATATCTTCCTCATTCATTCATTGTTATTATCATTACCCTTTGATATTGTCAACCATAGATAATAGGTATATCTATTAAGGATTATGTTTTGAGATTATATTTTCCCAAAAACTAGTGATTTCGATAGGTCGGATTTTTTTCTATTATAATCAGGCTTTTATTTCTTTTACATTGGTTCTTGTTTTATTGATAGTATGGTCTTTATTTTATAGGTATATCATATAGGTTTTGGAAATATTTTTTGTTTTCTCTCCTTTTGATCATTCTTTTTAGATTTAAAATCATAAAATAAACTTCCAATATAATGAATTAAATATTCATAGAACTATTGGTATTGTTTTTTCAAGGAATTAATGTTTTCATGAGGACTCATGATAGCATTCAAATGGTAAATTTTTTTGGTTTAGATAACGAGGGTTAAAATTCATATTTTAGAAGATATGAAGATGTATATTTTATATATCCATTCATACAAATTTAGTCATATTAATTCATGGATAAAAAATATTTAAAATTATAATTTAGGGGGAGTTTTTAATTTTTTGTGATTATGGATTTAAAACAACTATTTTTTGGTGGTATGAAATTTTATGTATAATTAATGGTTATTTTTGTTTTGGGGGCCTCTCTATGCAAAAAGTAAGGGCGAAATTACTTTTTTTGGTTTGTGTGTTATTGTTGACCAATGGTGAGATGGGTTATATTGTGATTGGATGGATTAAAATTATTAGTAAAAAATCCCTCAATGTGTACTCTAAATATTTTTTTTGTTTGGTTGTGTCTGTTGATAAATCTAAATGACTTCGGATGGCCAACGTTTTTGTTTTTCAACGACATGTTTTTAAGTTCCTAAAGTATACACATGTTTTCCTAATTTTTTGGATTCTAAATATGATGTTTTAGGTTGGAAAATGAAGGTTATAATAATAGGAGTAACTGGTAGGAATACATATTATGAAAAACTGTGAAACAAATCATATAAATATGAAATCTACATAGCACAGATTATTGTCTGCAAATGATGTACGAGAATGTTTCACAACTACGTACCGGGTAGCCGGAATAGTATATGGGAGCGGTTCGAGAAAAATTAAACTGTTTGCATAAATAGTTTATGATGAAGTGCGAGAGGTAAGCAGAAGGCATGGAAGTTCATCAGATGGAATAAGTTAATGGTTCTGCATAAGAGAAAATATAGTACATGGAGTGAATTAAATAATGGTTTATTGAATGGGTGTGTTTCACAGTAGGGTGATTAGTATATGGTGGAGGCTATACTGAATTAATTATTTGGAAAATCATAGATTATCTGATTTGTGGATATATTTTCCTCTATAAGGAGTTATAATCCCGCCAATTATGAGTGAGAGAAAAAATCGTTAGAGAAATTGTATTTGCACTGGGAATTTCATGAATTCCAAAGGTTTTTTTCGGGAATCTATTCCACAAAGTTTGAAGAAGCTCCTGGAATAGTTTGGGAAACAATTTTTGTGATTCATTGTAATTCAAAAATGAATACCAGTCTGTAGACGAAGAACACACTACACATAGTGGGATCTCTTGTACGCTGAAGAGAGAGTATTCTGTGAATAGATAACTATTCACCGACAGAGGGTGGTTTGTAATGGTGGTCCTCAGAGACTGTACTCATAGGTGGCTTGTGATAGTGGAAGAGGAGACATTATGAATGTGGACGGTGGTTTATGAATGAGGAAGTAGTAAACAGAAGAGGTAGTGTACATTGGAAACCTACCACACAGAACACAAAAGGAGAAAGTGATTCTCAGAACATCCAAGGAAGAATTAGAATGTTTCAAATTACTTTGTGAATGTATTTTCTAGTTTCTAATGTTAACCAATATGTTTAAAATCATTTTCGGGTGAAATCAGTAACTTCAACAGAAAATATTACTATAATTTTGGATGAAAAATTCATGTAAATGAATGGACCTACATTTCCATAAACTGTGTTTGACTTATATGTCGAAAAACTGTGAGTGGAATCTTTTCCAAGAGCAGTGATCAAAGAAAGAGGAAGACAGTGACCCATTCCACTGGCAGTGTTCCAGAGAAAGAGGCATAGGGATTTACCCTTGGGAATTATTTGAACATACCCTAATCCGTATTAATATAGTGGGCCAAGGAATAAATTTTATATCCCAAACATTGAACTCATTTTCTGCAGAGATCCTTATTGTATTTGGTGCATCGACACACCACTGTTGTATTCTCCTTTTACATATCCCAGTGAGGGTGAATCACGTAAAAATTGATGTGTCTTGTGAATGATTTGAATTATGCTCATACATATCAAATAAAATTAGATAGAAGATATTTTTGTTTATTATTGAAAATATATTTCAAGGGGAAGGAATTTTAATCTGACATGCCCTGAATAATCCTTGGATATTGGACTTATTGGATGTAAAATATCATAACTGTGGAAATGTTTTAAAGTCAGTGTTTCTCTCTACAAAGAAGAAATTGAGGTGGTCAATCATAAAGTAATTCTGATCATCGATTGAAATAATTTTCAACTACGGATGAATAAGATGAATCACTACTTCCAATCAGTATGGATGGATGTCTTAATAGCAGTTATGTATGGAATATCATTTGATATCAATAGTGGTTCTTTATCAGAAGATGATAGAAGGAAATTGGATGATGATAAAAAATCGATGAATGCTTCATGGGGATCCCTTTAATATAAAATTTATATGAAGGTCATTTCATGTAAAACGTCACATGATTTTTGGGGAAAATTACAGAACCATTTCTACTGTTAAAGAAATGTCTGAGATGAAAAGATGTATTTTCTAAGGAAAAATATGAGGATCTTAGAAAGAACACAAATGAGACTATTGATGTATTGTTTTATAGGAATAATATTATTGTTGAATACATGAGTGATCTAAGAGGAAACATTTATGATATATATATTTTGAAAATTTTCATGGGGAAACTTCCACCATTTTTCAATATGAATGTTTCGGTGTCGGAATACAAAGGGATGAATGAGATGATGCTAGATTACCCAAATAGCACCCTTGTAGCATATAAAATGAGAAACTATTACAATGATTCATTAGAAAAGGGGATTTCTATATAGGTGGATATAATTTCCATGAAGAATAATTTTGTATATGATATTCCTAGTGTGGAAAATTTTGATAATTTCATTTCAATTCTCTTCTGAAATCATCAAATGGAAAAAAGGGAAGTTCAAAGGTAAAATTCCATTGGAATGCATTCTATGCAGAAATATTGGTCATTCTATAGTAAAATTTCATAATAAGATTGATGAGTAGATTAATGACTGTGATTAAATGTCCCAAAATAATTATTCATCAAATGAGAATGGTTGGAGAAGTACTATGTGAAATTTCTTCCAAACTAAGAATCATCATTCAATAGTTGAGGAATATTCTGATGAATATAAGGAAGAAGAGTTGGAGGACTTCAAGGATCATAAATTATATTCTTTGGTGAACATTGTCAGATATTCATTAACAAGTGAAGAATGATACAATGAAGGAGGATAAATTGAAGGAATATTTGATCTTGAAGATAAATTAGATGCTTCCATTGAAGAGGTAGGTATTTTGTGGCCCAAAACAGAGAATTATAACAAAGATGTACATGATACCAAACTTTATATGTTGTAGTAGGATGAATAAAATTCTAAGATGAATGTGGAAATTTAAAAGCAGAGGTCTTCGATGTAGGAAGATAATAAATTGTGGTTGATTACTAACTCAAAATTTAAGAATAGAGAATTTAAATCGATATTTTGACTAAAACTAGAAAAGATTAAATAAAAAATATCTATGAAATAGAAGATGATGTCACCAGAATGCAAAAAAATATATAATAATCGATAAAAAGGGTTAATTTTATGTTCAACATTACAAAATAATATCATTCATGCAATAGAGAAGATTTGATTTCATCAAAGTGTTCTATACAAATAAAATAAAATTCAAATCTGAATGATAGGGCATGTAAGTGGATTTATCTAAAACAAAAAGAAGTTGACATTCAATTTAGAACACATGGACAAACTCCACAATTGAAGATTAATTTGGGTATAAGGATAAATTATATAATTCAGATAACCCAAGTCATAAGTATTGGTGCATCATTTCTACATCGAAATTTACCTCAAATATGATGATATTGTTGTGGTAAAATGGGAAACTGTAAAAATGTTTGTTCCATAGAAAATTTGTACTGAAGGGAATAAGATAAATAGAGGTGGTTGTACTGACCTTAAAATTCCCAGTAATAATTAGAGGGTCTTTGTTTCAGTTGTAAATGGATTGGAAATATGGCTTGATATTTCATATCAACAATGAAGAGGAATGTGTCGAAGGAGAATGATTCTATTCATATTAATTATCAAAATGTTTCATCAAGAGATATAAATAATCAAAATCAATTATCAGCTATTCAAGATGATTTTGGTCCATCATATATTGTGATAGATTAATATTATCATTCAATTTTAGGTATGAAGTCAAATATTTGGGTCAAAAAATGTGCGGAGTAGGTAGTTGTTCCATAAATTAGGTTCGGGGAAGTATATTGCACTGGGATATGGATCACTGATAGTGGATGAACTTCCCATATGATGGGATGTAAGGATTTATTGACCATAATAATGTTTGATAAAAAAAATATCGTAACATTATGTAATGATAAGGTATAGTAAATTATTGGTTTGGGAAAATCAAGTATTGGATGAAATTACATGACATTAAGAGATGACTTGTTTGTTGATGGGCTTAGTCACAACATGATTAGTGTCTATCAGTTGTGTGACTTATGGAATTCTATATGTTCTTACAATAAATTTGGAATCATCAAGGTCTAGGTTGGTGTATTTTTGGTCCATGGAAAGTGTATAAAAGGTAACCATCCCCTCATGGGTGGAGGAGAAGTTGTGTTCTTTCTTTATAGGGATGATACAACAAGTTAGGGCATATGTGTCTTGGCCACATAAGAAAATAATGCTTAGATGATATGGTGAAATATGATGTTGGTTGAAATATCTCTATTTTTTCAGGTGATTTTACTCATATGTGAGATTCCATTTAACAAGGGATTATCAATCGAATGTCAGATAATCTAAAGGAGTAAAAATCAACAAAATCGCTTGAGTTGGTGAATATTGATGTGTTTGGGACAATTTTTATGTGGTATATTGATGAGATGAGTTATTACATTCTCTTAATTGAAGACTATTTTAGAATGGAATTGGATTCAACAATCACCAAAAAATCTTTAGTTTTCAGTTTCATTTCATGATATAGATGGGAAATGTGAAAATTTGTTTTTTCGGAAAATCACAATTATTAGAATTGGTAATGGAACAGAGCTCACAAGTATCCAAGTTGAGAATTATCCTGATGAACATTGGATAAACAATCAATTTTCATCAGTAAGAACTCTACAACATAATGGAGTAGTTGAGAGATGTAATAGGGTTGTCAACAACATGTCCAGAACAATGCTCCTTTTGAATGGTCTTTTGAAGAAATTTTGGAAAGAAGTAATGATGAAAAAAGTCTACACATCAAATAGAGATTTACATTGTCCTAAATAGGATAAGACTTGTATGATTTTGTTATGGAAATATTGTATTATTGAGGTATATTCGATTCTTCAGAAATAAATGATTCATTTTCAACAAGGATAAACATAAGAAGATTGAATACTATGGGAATAAAGCGATATTTATTAGGTTCACAAAGAAAAGAAAAGCCTTTAAATTTGTTAATATGATTCTAGGAATGATTGTTCAATGTCATGATGTGACTATTGTCAAGAATAAACCAAAGAATCCAAAAAAATACATTATTATAAACAGGAGAATATTGATTAAGATATAATAAGGTCATGAAATACTCCTGCTGATGAGGTTGACTTAGAAAACCTTTTTGATGATGAGAATAAATTAGTGTGTACCCAGAAACAAGCTAGAAGAGATGAAATTTAAAATCATAAAAAAATTAGTGAGCATATTTCTCTAGTGAAAACAATAAGGAGGAAGTCTATACAGTAAGAATCATACTTATCAAACATGGAACCTAAATTCATTGAAGAAACATTTTGATATGAGAAATGACTTAATGAATTGAATGAAAGGCTTGTCCAAATTGAGAAGAATCAGAAGTGGGAAATTATTTCAATACCAAAAGACAATGATTTCATTGGGATATTATGGGTATTTAAAAACAAAATAAATGAATATGGAATTTTTATTCAAAACAAATAATGACGGGTGTGCAAAGGGTACATCCAGAAAGAGGGTATTGATGTCGATGTGTCATTTTTATCTATTGCAAGGCTGGATTCAATTAGATTATTCTTGTACATAGTAGCGAAAAGAATAATTACGATTTTATAGATGGATGTCAAATGGTAATTTATGAATTTAGTTATAGAATAATAAATTTACATTGATATACAAGATGGTTTTCATGTTCATGAAGATTATAAAAGAGTTTTTATACTGAATTAGAATTTATATGGATTGGGGCCATCACCAAGATCATGGTATTCAATGCATGATAAATTTAAAAAAATTCATGGTTTCCAAGGCAGTTGATTTTATTATAATATATATTTCAGAAAAAATGTTTTTAAAGGATGATGGTTCTGGTTTATGTCAAAGACATAATATTTGGAGGATCAGATGAAGCTCACTGTAGACAGTTTTCTACATTCATGAAAACAGATATCTAAATGTCGATGGTTAGTGAGATGATATTTTTAATTTGATTACCGGTGAATAATGAAAGGAATCAATCTTTTATTTATCAATATAAATACTCCATATAGGTTTTAAGATGGTTTTTAATGCATAATTTCAAAAATTTAATGACTGCAGTTTCTACTCAGTTGAAACTATAATGGGATGATGAAGGAAAGGAAATAAATATCACAGATAACCAAAAAATCATTAGATGTATGTTTTACCTAACAAAAACATGGCCTGATATAGTATCATACACATTCAAATTAGTAAGGTGACAATACAATCTGATGGAGAGCCACATTATTGCAGTGAAAAGAATTATTTGGAATATGAAGGTAATTGTGGATTTTAGTTTATTTTAATTTGACACATCTCAACCAGAGTTATTGGTATATATAGATACAGATTGGGAATGTTAAAAAAATGATAGGAAATCAATGTTTGGATGTTCCGCCTATCTTGGTAGATTGTGTATTTCATGGTTAAGAAATAAATAATATTGAATAATATTAAGCACTATGGAATCATAGTACATTGGTGATACTCTAGCATGCACACATTTATTACAGATGATGTAGAAACATGATGATATGGTAGTTGAAGTAAATCCTCTAATCATAATCCATTTTCATAATTTATGTTTTAAAAAATTTACAAATAAATATTTCCATATCTCCAGTAAAAATATAATTGGAAATAATTATCATTTTATCAAGGATACAGAGGAGAAATGGTTTGTAAAATTGGAGTATGTTCCAAAAAAACAAGTGGCATATATTCTTATGATTTCATTACCCAATGAGTTAATAAAACCCCATACACTGGATCTGAGTGTCCATTTGACTCCACACACTTGAAAAATTCATTATCAGAATCCCCCAATCCTTAGGTTATGATTTGTTCCCGTAATGTACTTATATTTGTTCTTTACTCTCTTGCAGACAACCTTGAATTTCCTTTAGGGTTTATTGAAAAAGGGGAAGAATTTATGACTATTCCAAAGGAGAAAAGACATTGGGAGAATATGTTAAGTGGTCCAGAAAGATATGCTTAGTTGAAGGTAATTTGATGCTATTGGGAGGATATGTGAAATAAGGTAAACATTAAATCTAGAAATACAAGAATTGATCAATCAATGATTACATATCACGATAGGTAGGTCTATGTTTAAAGTAGGTGATTGGTGTTTAGAGTCATTGTCATCAATGAAGTTATTATTTGATGAACATTGCATAATAAACTTGTTTCTCATGTTGATCATGGATCATGTGGGATTATATTATATGATTTGAAAATCATTGATCTCAATATAAATCATATAAAGAAAATAGTGGTTGAAGATGGAAGGAATTTTAAAGAGGAATCCAAATATGAATAATTATTATGAGAAGAGTTCTCAAGAAACCCAAAGGGAGAAATTTTTGGGAAAAATCTCAATTTGTCCTCATGGTATGATTTGGATGTGGTTGTGTTTTTGGAAAAATATGGATGACCACAAATGATCATGGTTTGTGTTTTTTAATTACAATTATTTAAATGGAACAATTTCCCATATGTTTTCTATGTTTTTGTGTCTCAATCATTGGAGTTTATGTTTTGAAAGGGATGGATTTCCTAATTGGAGTGAATGTTATGAATAAATATGAACAAAAATAAGAAAATTAAGTGAACCAAATACATGGGATCATGGTATAGAATCCAAATTTAGGAGCATATCTCAATTTCCTACCAGGAAGTGGGAATGGCATGCGAGAGCAGTTCGTGAAACTAGAAACAGTTCATGGAAATAGTTTGTAGTGAATGGTGTCTTGTATGTAGAAGAAATTATGGTCTTCTATATGGAATAGTAGAATGGTTCTACAAAGGATTAATGGAAGAACGTAGACTGCCAAGAAGAATGGTTCATGGAATGGGAGTGGTTCGTGGATGGAGGATCAATATGTGTTGGAGGAAATCCTTATAAAATGATTTGGTAAACGATGAATTAGATGATTCTGTTGGAAACATTTCTGAGATAAGGATACAAAATACAAATGATTATGAGTAAAAAAAATACCATCAGATAAAATTTCATTGCTCTAGGAATTCGGTGATGTTCTAAAGTGGTTTACAGGAAGTAATTCTGCAATGGATGAATAATTTCGTTGAACAGTTTGCGATTTTTTTTGGGGGAGATTCTGGTTCCCAAAGGAAGAATGGGTTGTAGATGAATATTGAGATATGTTAGAAGGGTTACCTGGAACACTGAGTAGAAGGCAGTCTGTGAACGTAGGAAAATTTTCAGACAATGGGTTATTTGATGTGGAGTATCATGGAGTCGGTACATAGAGGTCATACATGATACGAAGGTAGAGGTAGTCCACCGACACAGGCTGGTTTACGAAATTTGATGTGGTATGAGGATTAAGAAGTCTGTATAGGAATCCTATGGCCGAATACAGAGGAAGAGCCAGTGGTTCCTGGAAAATCCAAGGATGCTTGAGACTATTTCAAATCAGTTTTCAAAATTATTTTTTGGTATCCTTCAATACATGGGAAGGTGGACTTCAGCTATGGGTGTAAAAGGATCATTGAAAGATCATCTACCCATAATTGGGGATTCCTAATTCATGAAAATTAAGGGACCTAATTTTCCATGAATTGTGTTTGAAATAAATGTCAATAAACTACGATTAGATTCCATTCACAGAGCAGCGAACGAAGGAAGATGAAGATGGTGACACTTTCCACCATCAGTGAGCCAGAGAAGGAGGCATTTGTAGTGAATCTTGGATATACAGTGAGACTAATCCCAATCATGTAAAAGTATTCAACCTGGGAATAAATGATCTTGCACATACATCATACTCAATATTGGTAGACATCATTAGTGAATTTGGTATATCAGCACATTGTCCTTGTATGCTGCTTGGAAATAGCCCAGTGATGGTGAACCTAGTAAAAATTGTTGTGTATCATGCATGATTTAAATATTTTTCATATATTTCATTGAAATCAGAGAGAGAAGAGTGTTTTGTATAATGATAAAACCAGATATGGAGGGAATTAATTCTTAATCTTCTATACTCGGATTCACGCCCACCACTCTCAAGGTATTCGACCTAGTGGACCAGTAGAATCTTATGAAATTTACAATATAATCATATATTGGTTAATCATACATGGTATTTAAATTTTACCTTCATAATGAATGGGTTTCCAAATTGAATCATATTTGAGAATATTAACATATCATGCTGATAACCTTGTGGGAGAGTCAGACAACATGATATTTATAGTGGAATCCTAATGGAAATCTTGAATGAAAACACCCATTCAAATGAAATACTACAATATTTTCATGGTTACATGTTTATTTTGATGTGATAGGTTGTGAGGTTTATCTAGAAATAGTGGGGTCATTTCTTATAATCTTTTTTGGTTCCTCAACTATATCAAGAAAAATCATATTATGTCTATTTTGATGAAATTTACATCAAAATTTTGGTCCACCCACTTTAAATTTTACAAATGATCACAATTTAATTGGGGAATCTTCATTTTTAATTCATGTATATTTGGAATTTTACTTTACATAGACCATAATGATTCTTCTAGATTTCATCTCTTCAGCGTGGATTTTAATCTGGATTTCATTAAAAAAAGTTCTTTAAATTTAATATATAATCAAATTTATTTTACTATCTCAAATCCTCTACTACATTATACCTTTTGAGTGCCCTATTGTTATCACACATGTGGATTTAGGACACTTATTTTGTGAGTAGTGATCTCCCTTTGTCATATGTACCCATAAATATTATCACATTTATTCAACCACTTTCTATTTCTTATGTTTTCCTTTTACGGTTATAAAGGTGTTTCTCATTCAGTTTGGATGTTATATTTATGAGGTTTTTAGATTGATTGGTCTCATGGTAGATCCTTTTAATTTTTAATATTATAATGTATGTTTTCTACCATCCCTGATTTTTTTATAAGAAAATCAATGAGGTATGTGATTCTATACATCCCAATATTCATTACACACAATTTTTTTAGTATCATGGTTCTTTTATTATATGGATGGATAGTAAGAATTATCCTAAAAAGTAAGTAGTAGAACCAAATGAATTTAAATTGGAAGGGTGAACTTCTTATATTTACATTTTTTCTATTTTATTCTAATATTTTAAGGGTTTTTTGACCTTTACTATAATATTACCTATTTTTTATGTTGTTATCATATTGAAAAAACATCTCATAAATTAATAATAATTTAGTGATAGTAAAAAATTAGTTTCCCGGACATATTGAATTTTCGGAAACATTGATAATGTTATCAATAAAATATCATAAATTAATTATTAAAGATTTATTTTTTATGTGAATTATTATTTCTTTGTTGTGATTAAATTTTTTCTTTGTCAATTTGTCGTTAGGTTACTCTTATTTAGAATTTTTTTCTAGATTTGGGGTGTCAGCATGGTATGTGTAGTGGGTAGAGTATTTGGTTTCAAATGTTATATAAAGAGATATGTGGTCATTATTGTGTAACATGTGTAATGATGTCATAATAATATTGATGGGGGTATTTTATTGGTTATTATATTTGGTTTTTGTATTATTTGATGTGTCCATGAGAGGAAGAGTACATGGGTTGTGACATAGTTTCCTAGTGTCTTCGATTTTTTTTTTAAAATCATGATTTTTGTAATGGGTCATATAATGATATTGATAAATGATGGGTTTTAAAATTATTATATATTGAATGGGATAATAGTAATTAATAAATGAGAAATGATTTAAAAATATATATTATAAATAATTAATAGCTATCATTGGACTGTTTTATATAAATGGATTGACAATAAATATGGAAAAGTGAATGTAATAATTAGAATAATGAGGTATTTATGTGTGGAATTGAATGAATGATATGAGAAAATACATTATACAAACTATATTATTGTTATTTATGTGGAATAGAAGAAATTTATTTTTTAGTTGTGTTAATTATTGTTGGCATGGACTGGTAGAATATATATTATGTTGTTAATTATTCTGATAGTTATAGGGTTGTCCCTTAATCTCACCTTATTCATGTTTGTGACATATTATGAATAAATATTTCTTATATAACACCATCAATGCTAAAAAATAAAGATTAAAACAAAAAATTTGGTTCTGAATTTTTTCATCATCATCTATGTTATCAAAAGAATAGATTGATGAATGCTTCCACTTCCCTATTCACTTTTATAATTTAATTCAGCCATATTTTCTTGGGAAAACTGTATATACACAAGAATTAAAAGATATTTTATTGGGTATGTATATACATACTAGGGTGATTTTATTGTGGGGATATAGTTGTATTGTAGGGGTCATTCAAGGAAGGATGGGGGATGAATTTATTTCTATTTATAATAATGATTCCATATAATGATGGAAATGTGGTACATTTTTTGGAAATAGTGAGATATTTGTATTTAGATATGTGGTTATCTTCTGGTGTGATATGTCTCTATGGATATCTGGTTGTAGTTGTGATTTTAATTACTATTATGATAAAATGAGAATATAAGAGGTTTTTAATAATTGAACAATTATCATTGAAGAATGAGAACAACATAAAAACCAGAAATTAGTTGTAGGGTAACTTATTAACATATTTTTTTATATTATATTCTAAATTGTCGATTCGAAATTCATTGAGATTTTTTTGGTGAGGATTGGTGATAATTGACTAAGAAGAAGTGCATGTTGTTTCTGTTATGTTGTACATTAAGATATTAGTTCTCAAAAATAATTCCCTGAGGGGTTTTTGGGAGGATCAAAATTGGAATATGTTTTTTCTAACCCAAATATATATAAATACATATTATAATTTTCTAGGATGGATTTTTTGACTGAGCTATATATTCAAGCTCATTGGATCTTTTTTTAGGGAGTCAAAATCATAATATATTGATTTAATATTTAAATTATTATTTCTCATCTATACTATATATATATATACATTATAGTATATTAATTTTTATTTTATATGTAGGATTTATTTATGGGTTTACCTTATTCTTTTATAAAATAAGTGAAACATTATTCAAATTTTCTATGTTTCATTCCACCTTTTATAGGCCACAACCAATAGTATATTGGGAGGGGGATTCAGGTGTCACCCTCATTATCATTATAGTCCCAAAATGGCTTCCATGTTGGGATGGTCATGACATAATCCATTTTCCATTAATATATATCCAAGGAAAAAATCCACCATTAAAATTTTATTTCAAAATGGTTTATCTCTCACCACATTCACATAAAAACATTCCAATATTCTATAAACAAAGCATTACTATATCATAAGTATTAAACTATATTATTAACATATACAACTATTCTACCTCTCAACAAATAATACTAAATAGAAGGGATAATGGAATTCTACATAATTTTGAATCATGTAAATACACCATTGGGCAATAGGATCATGGTCACCAAATTATTTCCATATAAACATGGTAAACCTTAACCATGTAGTACAAACAAGATGATCCAACAACCACCCATGATTATAATAATCATTTCCCTACTATTATAGAAAATATAAATTTTCTTTTCATTAATTGTCATAATGGAAAAGAATTTGTAACTCACACCTCAAAAATCACAAGAATATTTATATAGATTTAGGAAAAAAAATTATGTAAATCAATCCTCATCATAGAGTTATCCCATAATGCGATGCTTTCACACCTTCAGAAAAATATTTCCATTCATATACTAGCCATCGTGACATCCATATTTCCATTTGAAAATATGGAAAAATTAATTAATTAAAAAAAAATTACAATTAGTTAACATAAATAATTCTTTATCCTTTTACTATGTTATTATTGATGAAATTATCACTAAATATTAGAATGATTACAACACCAGAAAGATCAATGTTTCATTGATAAAAAATATAAATCAAATATTATCCCCAAAAAATCATTATATTACAAACTTATATCATCAAAAAATATTATTTAAATATCAAAAACCTTCATGGATAGATCATTGGCGTTACATGACACCAATAAAACAATATATTACAAAATAGGATCATCCCAAATCAGTATCCACTATAAAATCACATGAATAACCAATAATATTTTTCTAATTACACTATTTTATAATATAATTTGAAAAAAATATAATCCAATTGATCTAATATTATATGAAATGAAATTTACTTGAATAGATTGTAACAAAGGAAAATATTTCCTCAATTTAGCATGATGAATAATCTCCCAAACACCTTAGATAAACAGGATGAAAAAAGAGGCAATAAATTGGAGAAGTGGATTTTCTGCCTTATCACAGTTTATCTTAAAATGAGTACACATAAATATAGTTACTATTCATAAAATTTGAAAAGAAACTGCTTCTATCCATTTAAAAAATCATTCCTATTATTGTTGTATACATGGTACACTACCATTGCTTACCTTGTTTCCACCTCAATTAAACACCCACATGGCCAATGAACTAGGTAATAAGTATCCATTCAATTGTTACTAATATTTATTTATATAATTTTTTAGACCCCCAATACAACACTAGAAACCTGATCTAAATATACTGGATACTTGATTATACATGTTATCCTAGTCATTTGTATCACTGACAACATTTCCACACATAACCCACTAGAATATCATATATTATAATAATGAGATATAAAATATAATTCATTTAAAATATCACCCACAATTGTTTTTTCAAAAAAAAAATTACAAATATATATATATAGATATAGATATACCATCCCAAATAAATTTCTAGTCTGCCTATTGATAACAGGAACAATAAAGATAGAGTCCATTATATGTGCATCCAAATACTAGCCACTTATATCCCCAAAAGATCCTTTATATATTGAATGATAATTTAATCATTATATTTTGTCAAAAAATGTCCCCTATTAAAAAAAGTCTCAAATTATCACCACATTAATCAACTGATGATTCACCAGATATATTTCTTAGATATTCTTCACAAATAGCCCCAAAATATATCCTTTTAATAGAAATATAAATAAAACATAAAGTGTATCTCTTAAACATATTATTCTGACTTGAATCATAATTAATAATTAAATATATCCCAATAAAATCCCATTATACAATTAGTATCAAATAATAGTCCCATGTATTCCTATAAAATCAACACATAAATGTTGTAATAAAAAATCACCTCATATATCCATATAATATCACACCCAAACTGTAATATCAAATACTCAACAAGTATAACCATAGAAGATATCTTAAAAATATAATACTCAAATAACCTTCTTATATAACCCCATATGATCACCACATTATAATTGGTTCATGTATAATTTCCACCAATGTTTCTCATAGTCATTTATATCACATATAACAATAAATTGTTTTTAGGTAATATGAATTTTAAAAGGTATTTCCTAGAATATTAAAATTTATTTTGAACACTATGGTGTTAAATATTTTAAGACCCTATACGTTAATACAATATTATTTTATCCCTTGATTGTATAATAAATTAAAACAAATATGTCACCAGTTTTTTAGACACCCAGACCACTATGTTACATTCACAATTCAAAAATTCAAACTATTGTGTTAAACATGATTAACATTATATCATTATATTATATGTTTGTTCTTCTCAAAAAACCAATACCACCCTAGGATTATTAAAATTTATAATTGAATCCTTTTATTATCCTTAATAATAATACTATAGAAAATTTTTATCATCCCTGAGCTATATTAAGACTCAACCACCTTTAGAGAAATCCATTGTGAGATACTACTGACCCAGTAACCATATTTATTATAATTAGAGGTAGTATAATCAATTAATAATTATCAATAAAATAAAAACTCATTCTTAGGTTTCAAACCAATTTAATATCCAATATAATAATTACTTCCAACCAATGAACACCATTACACAAATATGACTCACCGTTCTAAATGTAATGATAACAATTATTCATTCCATTCTCAAAAGGTCTTTGTGGTAACATCAAAATGTCGGAGAACCTATACAAATATTTTATATAATGATTGTACAAATATAAAATTATAAATAAAATACACATAAAAATAAATTTTTTTTCATCACATGAGATAACATCATGAAGGATTTAGAGACCCTACCTCACTCCCTTATAAATACCAAAACATTGTTGATTATGTCTGTAGACATTAACTCACACACACATGTACCTTAATTAATCAATATAATAAATTAAATATAAAAAAACAAGGAACACCCATTTTATACTCAAATGATACATCACATTAAATGATGCTAGAATAATCGAGCTCTATCGATAGAGGTTTCAGAGGATAAAAATCTAAAATAATTTTTAGTTAGAACTAATTACAAATATATAATTTAATAAATTTTTTAATATATGATACATGATATTATGAAATCCTTTTTCTTAATAGGAAACTTGTGACCATACCATGGGCTACCTGTTGAAAGCCATTGGATAAAGGTGGTATAGGTATTAAATATCTTCGGCACATTAATGATGCTCTACAAGCTAGGATCACCTAGAGATTGATTAATAACAACTCTGATTCCATTAACATCTTTAAAAATTGATTTAATGACAAAATTATGAATGGAAATTTGAACTATGTCCAATCATCCATGTGGCTCTCCATTAAACATTATTTTTCTCAAATTCGGGCCAACTATAGGTTGATGGTTAGTGTTGACTCTTCAATAAATTTTTGGTTGGATAACTGGACTGGAGCTCCTCTCATCACTAAGTTACCTACTAACTCCAATCCAGTTAACAAGAATTGTACTATCCAAGATATCATGATATCTGGTGGTTATGATCTACCTGAAAAATCATTAATATTATTGATAATTATCCCTATGCTAATGATGATTTTCTTATTTGGGAACTTTCTCCGAATGGGAACCTTGACTCAATTTTTTTACTATCATAACATTACTAATCCAGATCATGACTTTGTTTGGTTAAAATACATTAATAGAAACTGGATTAAGCCCTCGATACTTAATCTTGTCTGGCGTATTGCTCAGAATATTGTTCCCAAGGAAGTGTGTCTTTAATCTTTTGGAATACAAATTTTCTCTAAATGTAATTTCTTCCATCACCACAGGGAAGATTATAATCATCTATTTTTGTCTTGTGCTATAGCTTCAGCACTTTTGAATTATATTACTAACTATTTTGGATGCAGATGGTTACATTCAAATTCAATTTTAAATCAAATAAAGTACTGTGTGGAGCTAAATTCTTCACAAAAAATCAAAAATCTCTTCTTTTCAGTAGTGGAGGAGCTCCTATATGTGATCTGGTATGATTGGAATTCCATTATTAAGAACAACTACTCATTAAACATTAATGTTGTTCATACATGAATCCGAATGGACATCAAGGAAGCTACTTCTATACAAGAATCCTATTGTGACAACTCAGTTAGTTATTTTGAGATCCTTCATTGGATCAGAGTTGATGGCATTTACAGTCAACCAAAGCACACCTATTATGTTTTCTGGAAAAACCCACTTCCAGGATGGATTAAAGTAAATGTTAATGGTGCTTCCAATGGAAATCCTAGACCTGCTGGTTATGGAGCAATATTCCGGGATTCAAATGGGAGATTCCATCGATGCTTGTTTGGTAAATGTGGTACAGCCACGTCCTTGGAGGCGAAAATGATGGGTATCATTCACGATGTGGACTTCGTCCGAAAAAAGGGATGGAACAACATCTGGATTGAAAGCGACTCATCCACTGTTGTTCAAGCTATTTGGAATGGGTAATTACATCTAGCCTAGCCTCTCTCATGGAGATCAACTACATTGCCACAAACACTTTTCGGGAGGCAAACAAGGTTTCTGACAGTCTGGCTAATATGGGTATCAGCCATGATCTCACTTGGAAGGAGGATCTGCCTGTTGAGCTTCTTCCTCTTTATGAACGATATTTTAAAAAATTCCCTTACATTAGAATCATGTAACCCCCCCTTTTCATTTTTATAATAAATAGTGTCTTGTTTTTAAAAAAAATTAGTGGTTTCAATTAAAATTAATGTTAATTGATCCAATATCATAGAGGATAGGAAGGTATTTAAACATTTATAATCAATAAGAATGAAATGTGAGTGAAATATTATAAAAATTTAAAGGAATCCAATTTAATATTTATTTACAATTAAAATTAATATTATTTTTAATTGAATATTAGATTGACCATAAAATCATGTGTATTTGTTAAATGGGAATATAAATTAGATTTTTTATTATTGTGATAACATGCCGCCAAATATTATTCTCAATTTGATTTTGACTATTGAGTTGAATTATTTAATTCTTAATTCTATACAAAAACCCACCCACCCACCCACACACACATAAAGACAAACAAAAAAACAAACACACATATATATATGAGAGAGAGTGGTTTTCTATTGGTTTAAAAAAAATATTTTTATTACCATACTAATCCTATTATATAATTAAAATATTATTTCCCATAGATAAGGTGATTCGTGAATGAAAAATTTGAAAATAAATCAAATACTGGGATACAAAAAAATGTGAAATAAAAATAGATATGGATGTATCATACTAATATTTGGTGAATGTTGAAACAATTAAGATTATTTCTTTAATATAGCACATATGAATAATTTATGATTATGTTGACTAAAATGAATTATTACATGAATAAGGGGTATAATCAAAACTATTAGTGAAAAAATAAATGAAATTAATTGAAAAATAATGTTGATGTTTTATTACATTATGAAAACATATTTCCGTAGTTGAGATAAATTTATCTGAATCATTATCCCACCAAAAATTTACGACTACAATTAAAAGGGAGAAGCAAAGTTAATGTTAAATAACAGAGTTTGTTGATTTATTTTTATAACAAAATTGTGTATAATGTATTGGATTAGTTTCATAGAGTAAAATATTTCAAATAGTGAGTGTTTTATTTTCTTCAACATAAATTCATAAAAATATTTCATGAATATTTCTTAAAGTAATATTTAATTAAATATTAACTAAAATTAAAATGATATAATTATTCTGATTAATGAAAAAATGGTAACAATATATTTCTATCAGTAATATTGAACTAGAATATAAATCTTGAGAAGTAATATAAAAACAATTAAGAAAAAACATAAATATTATTAAAATCAAATTCCACATTCTAAAATTTCTATAGGAATAATTTAAAACGTACACTAGATAATGATTTTAATATCCATGATAAAGGATAAAAAATTTAGAAATAATTATTTTATAATTTTTCCTTTTCGAGATATCTTTTAAATTGAGATCAACTATCCTCTAGAACATTATAATCAATGTTATATATATTATTCTATGTTCATAGATCATAGAAAAATATTTAAATATATCGAATTGTTTTGTTATAATATAATATATTCAAATATTTATTTTCACAAACATTTTTCCACTTTTGTAGTACATTCTAACACATTTATCTTCTTTTCCTATGAAAAAATGAAGATAATAATTTCCCCTTCAAACTAGTTAATATTTTCAATTAAACTTATCATTGTAAGAACCTAGAAAATATATTTTTCTACATTATTGTTTACTAAAATATTCTGGTTTTGATGGGATGTAACAATAAGGCAGCTTCAATTACATAATCAATATAATCTAATTAGTAGCTCAAATTAAATGATCTATGTGGGAAACAGAATCATGAACATATTCCCCTCCATCATAGATCCAAATCATGGTATGTGAACCCTCTTACTAATAGTCCAATGAATGTACAACTATCATGATAAAATATTGAATTTTACTATTGCCAACATAAAATTACTAAATTATCTATGTTGATAAATCATGTAATTATAATTATTAAATAATAATCTTATAAAAATTAATATCATCCAAATGTATAAACAATTATAGTTGATTATTCTATTGATTGAATCTATAACATCTGTGTTAGAAAAATAGGCTGATATTTGAGTTAAATTGGTTTAAAAAAAGACATATTGATTCCAATACATTATTAAGTGAATTCATCTAGAAAATAGATACTATTATTTGTAAAATATTTTAATTCTATAATTTGTGGCTCAAATTATCTTACATAAGATACTTATTTGGATATCATATCATCTTGGGAATACTCACTCATATGATTCCAGTATCTAAAATATATATTTCATATTTGGTTGAGTTTTTATTTTCCAATATTGAATTGTTTCTCCTCCTTGAACCATTATATTCTATGTATAATATTATCTATAAAGGAACTTCCACTATTAATTTTATTATTTACTATATATTTAAAATTTTATAAATATATGAGATCCATACAAAAATCATATATATCTTATCATTACTGTACGAATATTGGACTACAATATAATTACATTTTTTGAGAACTATCTGATCCCAATCCACAAATAAACAGAGTCAAGGACATTAAATTTACAGTTGTTCAGTTTGATATATTATAATAATTGGTAAATTGAAACAATACTAGTTCTCACTTTCATATAACATAGATTTTTATATCTTATGACATATCTAAGACATGTATGATATTTTCTTGAAACATGTGATGGGTAATTGAAAATACATATGATATTAAAATTCATACATAATTGAATTATTTTCCATAAGTATGGGACATCATCAAAATTTAATAATTTTCAAAAACATTATTGACTAAAATAATAAATTGTTGAAAAATATATATATATTTTAAAATGATTGATCATTATAATAATTTCTTCCAATAACTATGTCACATAATAATAAATTTCAATTAAACTCATTAATTAAAAAAGTAATATTATCATATTTTGTGATGTTCAAAACAATCACTTCAAACATATGAACTGAAAATTCCAATACTATATATATGAAAATATCAATGATGATGTTTTTTCAATCAATAATTTATAAAATATGTGATAAAATTATTTAATAAAATCATTAAATATTAAAACACTGAATCATTTACCATTTTAGAATAAAATATTCATAATATTATTATTTTATTTAATGATTTTTAAATCAACTAAATTTTATAATCTTCCAATTATTAATAAATTAATAATTGTTTTTCCATCCATTTATAAAAATTCTATATTATAATGTGAAAAATATACAAAAATCAATCATAACAGAACTTCCATACATAAAACAAATTCCATTTACACTAGAAAACTTATTATAAAATAATTTAGTTAGAAATTATTCTTAGAAAGGAAAAAACAATAGTGCTAGCAGGGAGTTACATTTCAAATATATTTTTCCACATGGTCCCTCTCAAGTAATTAGTAACATTATAAATTTAAAATGAAATAATTTTATTAATGTTTTATGTCATATTTTAGAAATATTATTGGAATGTAAACTTTTTAACATAAATTAAAAATATATTATTCACCTAATTTATTTTACAAACATCACATTTTTGAAAAATTAAATTGATGATGATATTTTTACAAAAAAATATAAAAAATGTATAGATGAATGTCATCCCATTTCATTTTACATATTAATTCGTGATTGATTATAGAATATTAATCCTCTTACAACATATATGATCACGAATTCTAGAGTCATTTCGAAATTAGATATATTACATAACATCATTAAATATAGGTACATCACCCTTATTGAAAAACACTTTACCTTGCTCATAACATCCCAGGAAAAATAATATTTTATGGGATAACCTGGGGAAATACATAACAATTAGGAGATTTATAAATCATATAACGGGTATAAATATAGAAAACATGAATAAATTATTAATTGTTAGACAATATTCAATTAAATATCTCATAACAATGTTGATAAATATGAACATGAACAATGAGACATGATAATGAATTATTCCCCAATGGAAACAAGGAATTGATAAAATGGAATTCATCATGATATTATAATATTGGTCATGGAATATCTCAAATATAAAAAATCTTGTAGGGAAATTTCCTATGAGAGTATATGTTCACTCCCTAATGCCTTCCCCGATGTCTCTTGAGACTAAAATATGACTTAATGATCTAGAGCACTATATAACATTGGGTGAACCCATCACTATTATATCAGTACATGAATATGTGTTGCACATAGATCATTCAATATATGATCCTATATCATCAAATTGAATTCAAAAAAATCAATTTGGAATAAATAAATAGAATTAAAAAAGTATAGTTATGTCTATTTGATGACCTTTGAGTTATATACAATGATTCAGCATGGAAATGAAATAGTGAAATTCCAAAATCCTAACAATAGTACATGATGATACATAAAATTGTTTAATTAGATCAGAAGTGGTCTCTCATAATTTGGCCATAAAATGGACTGTAAAATGGACATTAATTTTTTTACAAAAAAAGTTGAAGTGCATATAAAATACATGAAATTACAAAGATTCATAAATAAGGACATGATAAAAAGGAGCAATTATAATTTTTTTTGTAAGGGCGTGAACATCGTCTATCCATTACTTTTAATAAATCTAGGTTTTGAGGTGTTTTGGGGGTCAAGGTGACTTATACCAATACATTTCAAGAATTTCCATCCTGTAACAATAGGTCATGATTAGTAGGTCATGATTGGTGGGTCAGGATCAGTAGTTCTATATTAATGAGTCATAATCGGTAGGATAAGATTAGTAAGACATGATGGGTAGTTCAAGACCATTAGTTTTGGATCTATATGTCTAGACCGGTAGGTCAGGATCCATAGGTTAGGACGGGTGAGTCACCGATGATTGGTCACAATAGTGAGTCCGAACAAGTAGGTCAGGATTGAATGGTCCGGATCAATATGGTAAGATTGATAAGTTAGGATTAGTATGTCATGATCAGCAGGAAAGGACCACTGAGTCGTTTAGGATAGGTCAAAATGGTGAGTTAATATCGGAAGGTTGCAATGGTGATTCAGGATCAGTAGGTCACAATGGTGAGTGAGGATCGATTAACGTAAATTGTAGGTCAAATAGTGAGTAGTTCAAATGGTTTTCCATATTTCAAAATTATTTTATATTTTTCTAGTTTTGTCCTTTTGACACATGATTTCACGTAAAATGAGTTCAATGCAATATTTACATTGGTTTGAAGCCTCATCATGGGCTATAAATCATATATTTTCTTTTTCTAAAAATCTGGAATCTTTTAATTTGTCAAACCACGTGGTTTAAGTTGAACCACCTTAATGAAAATTATATTCAATTTCAAATATCACGAGTTTCAGATCAAATACATAAAATATAAGGACCTTCCCTTAGTTCATTATTTCCCATTTCTCTTAATATGGGACACTAGAAATTATTCTTCTCAAAGGAGTCATTCAGTCTAGTTATTGGTGAAGGTTTGAGTTTTATGGTTTCATGAGCACCCTTTTTTTGTGGAACCAAGAATTATTAGTATCTTCTTCTTCCATGTTGGTTTCCCTATATATCTGTCATTTGTGTGTCTTATGGTCTGGTTGTATGAATTTATCATTTGTAGGGATATAATAATACTAACATAATGAAGATGTCTGTATCTATTTAAGATAAATATGAGGGGGAATGAAAAGCGATATGATCTACTTTTTTACTTTTTTATATTGTGAATGTGTGTGGTATATGCGTACATAAAATCCTGGCCGTTGGGGGTCCTTATTTATGCATAGAATGTATATGAATTCATGTTGGTCATTATTTGGTAAAAATATTCATTGAATATGTTAACCATGTATAATATTCTAAAATAAATGGGTTGCATAGGATAATATGGTTTATGTGATAATACCCTGAAATGAGTGATATTTAGTATGGTATTCCATTATAATGTTGGATGTATTACATGCTCTATTATGTGTTGTAACATGTTTCTGGACTTGATTGTGTGTTTTGGGATGCATTTGGTGATATAATGAAGGAAATAATAACATATTGTGATATTTGGGGGTAGTGTATGAGAGGATTTATGTGGTGGGATTGTGATTGTGGTAATGGAACATATGGTTATATAGTGGGGATGCGAAGGGAATGGTTATACGGGGGGGGGGGGGGGTTGTATGATGTTTATGTTGTGGATGAGTAGAAATGATGGAAACGAGGAAGTGGATGTAAATTGTTGATGATGAGACATTATTTGTAATAGAGTAATGGGTTGTTGTGTGTGGCTACGTATCAGGTGTTGGTTATTATGTTATGTGAATTAATTCTATTTCAATTGAAGAATCTGGAAAAACCATGATTGTAAATGGACTATGGAATGTGAAGAACTAATAAATGAATGATAACATGATAGAATTTTCTGCAAAAATGAAGAGGAATGTGTCGAAGGAGAATGATTCTATTCATATTAATTATCAAAATGTTTCATCAAGAGATATAAATAATCAAAATCAATTATCAGCTATTCAAGATGATTTTGGTCCATCATATATTGTGATAGATTAATATTATCATTCAATTTTAGGTATGAAGTCAAATATTTGGGTCAAAAAATGTGCGGAGTAGGTAGTTGTTCCATAAATTAGGTTCGGGGAAGTATATTGCACTGGGATATGGATCACTGATAGTGGATGAACTTCCCATATGATGGGATGTAAGGATTTATTGACCATAATAATGTTTGATAAAAAAAATATCGTAACATTATGTAATGATAAGGTATAGTAAATTATTGGTTTGGGAAAATCAAGTATTGGATGAAATTACATGACATTAAGAGATGACTTGTTTGTTGATGGGCTTAGTCACAACATGATTAGTGTCTATCAGTTGTGTGACTTATGGAATTCTATATGTTCTTACAATAAATTTGGAATCATCAAGGTCTAGGTTGGTGTATTTTTGGTCCATGGAAAGTGTATAAAAGGTAACCATCCCCTCATGGGTGGAGGAGAAGTTGTGTTCTTTCTTTATAGGGATGATACAACAAGTTAGGGCATATGTGTCTTGGCCACATAAGAAAATAATGCTTAGATGATATGGTGAAATATGATGTTGGTTGAAATATCTCTATTTTTTCAGGTGATTTTACTCATATGTGAGATTCCATTTAACAAGGGATTATCAATCGAATGTCAGATAATCTAAAGGAGTAAAAATCAACAAAATCGCTTGAGTTGGTGAATATTGATGTGTTTGGGACAATTTTTATGTGGTATATTGATGAGATGAGTTATTACATTCTCTTAATTGAAGACTATTTTAGAATGGAATTGGATTCAACAATCACCAAAAAATCTTTAGTTTTCAGTTTCATTTCATGATATAGATGGGAAATGTGAAAATTTGTTTTTTCGGAAAATCACAATTATTAGAATTGGTAATGGAACAGAGCTCACAAGTATCCAAGTTGAGAATTATCCTGATGAACATTGGATAAACAATCAATTTTCATCAGTAAGAACTCTACAACATAATGGAGTAGTTGAGAGATGTAATAGGGTTGTCAACAACATGTCCAGAACAATGCTCCTTTTGAATGGTCTTTTGAAGAAATTTTGGAAAGAAGTAATGATGAAAAAAGTCTACACATCAAATAGAGATTTACATTGTCCTAAATAGGATAAGACTTGTATGATTTTGTTATGGAAATATTGTATTATTGAGGTATATTCGATTCTTCAGAAATAAATGATTCATTTTCAACAAGGATAAACATAAGAAGATTGAATACTATGGGAATAAAGCGATATTTATTAGGTTCACAAAGAAAAGAAAAGCCTTTAAATTTGTTAATATGATTCTAGGAATGATTGTTCAATGTCATGATGTGACTATTGTCAAGAATAAACCAAAGAATCCAAAAAAATACATTATTATAAACAGGAGAATATTGATTAAGATATAATAAGGTCATGAAATACTCCTGCTGATGAGGTTGACTTAGAAAACCTTTTTGATGATGAGAATAAATTAGTGTGTACCCAGAAACAAGCTAGAAGAGATGAAATTTAAAATCATAAAAAAATTAGTGAGCATATTTCTCTAGTGAAAACAATAAGGAGGAAGTCTATACAGTAAGAATCATACTTATCAAACATGGAACCTAAATTCATTGAAGAAACATTTTGATATGAGAAATGACTTAATGAATTGAATGAAAGGCTTGTCCAAATTGAGAAGAATCAGAAGTGGGAAATTATTTCAATACCAAAAGACAATGATTTCATTGGGATATTATGGGTATTTAAAAACAAAATAAATGAATATGGAATTTTTATTCAAAACAAATAATGACGGGTGTGCAAAGGGTACATCCAGAAAGAGGGTATTGATGTCGATGTGTCATTTTTATCTATTGCAAGGCTGGATTCAATTAGATTATTCTTGTACATAGTAGCGAAAAGAATAATTACGATTTTATAGATGGATGTCAAATGGTAATTTATGAATTTAGTTATAGAATAATAAATTTACATTGATATACAAGATGGTTTTCATGTTCATGAAGATTATAAAAGAGTTTTTATACTGAATTAGAATTTATATGGATTGGGGCCATCACCAAGATCATGGTATTCAATGCATGATAAATTTAAAAAAATTCATGGTTTCCAAGGCAGTTGATTTTATTATAATATATATTTCAGAAAAAATGTTTTTAAAGGATGATGGTTCTGGTTTATGTCAAAGACATAATATTTGGAGGATCAGATGAAGCTCACTGTAGACAGTTTTCTACATTCATGAAAACAGATATCTAAATGTCGATGGTTAGTGAGATGATATTTTTAATTTGATTACCGGTGAATAATGAAAGGAATCAATCTTTTATTTATCAATATAAATACTCCATATAGGTTTTAAGATGGTTTTTAATGCATAATTTCAAAAATTTAATGACTGCAGTTTCTACTCAGTTGAAACTATAATGGGATGATGAAGGAAAGGAAATAAATATCACAGATAACCAAAAAATCATTAGATGTATGTTTTACCTAACAAAAACATGGCCTGATATAGTATCATACACATTCAAATTAGTAAGGTGACAATACAATCTGATGGAGAGCCACATTATTGCAGTGAAAAGAATTATTTGGAATATGAAGGTAATTGTGGATTTTAGTTTATTTTAATTTGACACATCTCAACCAGAGTTATTGGTATATATAGATACAGATTGGGAATGTTAAAAAAATGATAGGAAATCAATGTTTGGATGTTCCGCCTATCTTGGTAGATTGTGTATTTCATGGTTAAGAAATAAATAATATTGAATAATATTAAGCACTATGGAATCATAGTACATTGGTGATACTCTAGCATGCACACATTTATTACAGATGATGTAGAAACATGATGATATGGTAGTTTAAGTAAATCCTCTAATCATAATCCATTTTCATAATTTATGTTTTAAAAAATTTACAAATAAATATTTCCATATCTCCAGTAAAAATGTAATTGGAAATAATTATCATTTTATCAAGGATACAGAGGAGAAATGGTTTGTAAAATTGGAGTATGTTCCAAAAAAACAAGTGGCATATATTCTTATGATTTCATTACCCAATGAGTTAATAAAACCCCATACACTGGATCTGAGTGTCCATTTGACTCCACACACTTAAAAAATTCATTATCAGAATCCCCCAATCCTTAGGGTATGATTTGTTCCCGTAATGTACTTATATTTGTTCTTTACTCTGTTGCAGACAACCTTGAATTTCCTTTAGGGTTTATTGAAAACGGGGAAGAATTTATGACTATTCCAAAGGAGAAAAGACATTGGGAGAATATGTTAAGTGGTCCAGCAAGATATTCTTAGTTGAAGGTAATTTGATGCTATTGGGAGGATATGTGAAATAAGGTAAACATTAAATCTAGAAATACAAGAATTGATCAATCAATGATTACATATCACGATAGGTAGGTCTGTGTTTAAAGTAGGTGATTGGTGTTTAGAGTCATTGTCATCAATGAAGTTATTATTTGATGAACATTGCATAATAAACTTGTTTATCATGTTGATCATGGATCATGTGGGATTATATTATATGATTTGAAAATCATTGATCTCAATATTAATCATATAAAGAAAATAGTGGTTGATGATGGAAGGAATTTTAAAGAGGAATCCAAATATGAATAATTATTATGAGAAGAGTTCTCAAGAAACCCAAAGAGAGAAATTTTTGGGAAAAATCTCAATTTGTCCTCATGGTATGTTTTGGATGTGGTTGTGTTTTTGGAAAAATATGGATGACCACAAATGATCATAGTTTGTGTTTTTTAATTAAAATTATTTAAATGGAACAATTTCCCATATGTTTTCTTTGTTTATGTGTCTCAATCATTGGAGTTTATGCTTTGAAAAGGATGGATTTCCTAATTGGAGTGAAAGTTATGAATAAATATGAACAAAAATAAGAAAATTAAGTGAACCAAATACTTGGGATCATGGTATAGAATCCAAATTTAGGAGCATATCTCAATTTCCTACCAGGAAGTGGGAATGGCATGCGAGAGCAGTTCGTGAAACTAGAAACAGTTCATGGAAATAGTTTGTAGTGGATGGTGTCTTGTATGTAGAAGAAATTATGGTCTTCTATATGGAATAGTAGAATGGTTCTACAAAGTATTAATGGAAGAACGTAGACTGCCAAGAAGAATGGTTCATGGAATGGGAGTGGTTCGTGGATGGAGGATCAATATGTGTTGGAGGAAATCCTTATAAAATGATTTGGTAAACGATGAATTAGATGATTCTGTTGGAAACATTTCTGAGATAAGGATACAAAATACAAATGATTATGATTCAAAAAAATACCATCAGATTAAATTTCATTGCTCTAGGAATTCGGTGATGTTCTAAAGTGGTTTACAGGAAGTAATTCTGCAATGGATGAAGAATTTCGTTGAACAGTTTGCGATTTTTTTGGGGGAGATTCTGGTTCCCAAAGGAAGAATGGGCTGTAGATGAATATTGAGATATGTTAGAAGGGTTACTTGGAACACTGAGTAGAAGGCAGTCTGTGAACGTAGGAAAATTTTCAGACAATGGGTTATTTGATGTGGAGTATCATGGAGTCGGTACATAGAGGTGATACATGATACGAAGGTAGAGGTAGTCCACCAACACAGGGTGGTTTACGAAATTTGATGTGGTATGAGGATTAAGAAGTCTGCATAGGAATCCTATGGCCGAATACAGAGGAAGTGCCAGTGGTTCCTGGAAAATCCAAGGACGCTTGAGACTGTTTCAAATCAGTTTTCAAAATTATTTTTTGGTATCCTTCAATACATGGGAAGGTAGACTTCAGCTATGGGTGTAAGAGGATCATTGAAAGATCATCTACCCATAATTGGGGATTCCTAATTCATGAAAATTAAGGGACCTAATTTTCCATGAATTGTGTTTGAAATAAATGTCAATAAACTACGATTAGATTCCATTCACAGAGCAGCGAACGAAGGAAGATGAAGATGGTGACACTTTCCACCATCAGTGAGCCAGAGAAAGAGGCATTTGTAGTGAATCTTGGATATACAGTGAGACTAATCCCAATCATGTAAAAGTATTCAACCTGGGAATAAATGATCTTGCACATACATCATACTCAATATTGGTAGACATCATTAGTGAATTTGGTATATCAGCACATTGTCCTTGTATGCTGCTTGGAAATAGCCCAGTGATGGTGAACCTAGTAAAAATTGTTGTGTATCATGCATGATTTAAATATTTTTCATGCATTTCATTGAAATCAGAGAGAGAAGAGTGTTTTGTATAATGATAAAACCAGATATGGAGGGAATTAATTCTTAATCTTCTATACTCGGATTCACGCCCACCACTCTCAAGGTATTCGACCTAGTGGACCAGTAGAATCTTATGAAATTTACAATATAGTCATATATTGGTTAATCATACATGGTATTTAAATTTTACCTTCATAATGAATGGGTTTCCAAATTGAATCATATTTGAGAATCTTAACATATCATGGTGATAACCTTGTGGGAGAGTCAGAAAACATGATATTTATAGTGGAATCCTAATGGAAATCCTGAATGAAAACACCCATTCAAATGAAATATTACAATATTTTCATGGTTACATGTTTATTTTGATGTGATAGGTTGTGAGGTTTATCTAGAAATAGTGGGGTCATTTCTTATAATCTTTTTTGGTTCCTCAACTATATCAAGAAAAATGATATTATGTCTATTTTGATGAAATTTACATCAAAATTTTGGTCCACCCACTTTAAATTTTACAAATGATCACAATTTAATTGGGGAATCTTCATTTTTAATTCATGGATATTTGGAATTTTACTTTACATAGGCCATAATTATTCTTCTAGATTTCATCTCTTCAGCGTGGATTTTAATCAGGATTTCATTAAAAAAAGTTCTTTAAATTTAATATATAATCAAATTTATTTTACTATCTCAAATCCACTATTACATTATACCTTTTGAGTGCCCTATTGTTTTCACACATGTGGATTTAGGACACTTAATTTGTGAGTAGTGATCTCCCTTTGTCATATGTACCCATAAATATTATCACATTTATTCAACCACTTTCTATTTCTTATGATTTCCTTTTACAGTTATAGATGTGTTTCTCATTCAGTTTGGATGTTATATTTATGAGGTTTTTAGATTGATTGGTCTCATGGTAGATCCTTTTAATTTTTAATATTATAATGTATGTTTTCTACCATCCATGATTTTTTTATATGAAAATCAATGAGGTATGTGATTCTATACATCCCAATATTCATTACACACAATTTTTTTAGTATCATGGTTCTTTTATTATATGGATGGATAGTAAGAATTATCCTAAAAAGTAAGTAGTAAAACCAAATGGATTTAAATTGGAAGGGTGAACTTCTTATATTTACATTTTTTCTATTTTATTCTAATGTTTTAAGGGTTTTTTGACCTTTACTATAATATTACCTATTTTTTATGTTGCTATCATATTTAAAAAACATCTCATAAATTAATAATAATTTAATGATAGTAAAAAATTAGTTTCCCGGACATATTGAATTTTCGGAAACATTGATAATGTTATCAATAAAATATCATAAATTAATTATTAAAGATTTATTTTTTATGTGAAATATTATTTCTTTGTTGTGATTAAATTTTTTCTTTGTCAATTTGTCGTTAGGTTACTCTTATTTAGAATTTTTTTCTAGATTTGGGGTGTCAGCATGGTATGTGTAGTGGGTAGAGTATTTGGTTTCAAATGTTATATAAAGAGATTTGTGGTCATTATTGTGTAACATGTGTAATGATGTCATAATAATATTGATGGGGTATTTTATTGGTTATTATATTTGGTTTTTGTATTATTTGATGTGTCCATGAGAGGAAGAGTACATGGGTTGTGACATAGTTTCCTAGTGTCTTCGATTTTTTTTTTAAAATCATGATTTTTGTAATGGGTCATATAATGATATTGATAAATGATGGGTTTTAAAATTATTATATATTGAATGGGATAATAGTAATTAATAAATGAGAAATGATTTAAAAATATATATTATAAATAATTAATAGCTATCATTGGACTGTTTTATATAAATGGATTGACAATAAATATGGAAAAGTGAATGTAATAATTAGAATAATGAGGTATTTATGTGTGGAATTGAATGAATGATATGAGAAAAAACATTATAAAAACTATATTATTGTTATTTATGTGGAATGGAAGAAATTTATTTTTTAGTTGTGTTAATTATTGTTGGCATGGAGTGGTAGAATATATATTATGTTGTTAATTATTCTGATAGTTATAGGGTTGTCCCTTAATCTCACCTTATTCATGTTTGTGACATATTATGAATAAATATTTCTTATATAACACCATCAATGCTAAAAAATAAAGATTAAAACAAAAAATTTGGTTCTGAATTTTTTCATCATCATCTATGTTATCAAAAGAATAGATTGATGAATGCTTCCACTTCCCTATTCACTTTTATAATTTAATTCAGCCATATTTTCTTGGGAAAACTGTATATACACAAGAATTAAAAGATATTTTATTGGGTATGTATATACATACTAGGGTGATTTTATTGTGGGGATATAGTTGTATTGTAGGGGTCATTCAAGGAAGGATGGGGGATGAATTTATTTCCATTTATAATAATGATTCCATATAATGATGGAAATGTGGTACATTTTTTGGAAATAGTGAGATATTTGTATTTAGATATGTGGTTATCTTCTGGTGTGATATGTCTCTATGGATATCTGGTTGTAGTTGTGATTTTAATTACTATTATGATAAAATGAGAATATAAGAGGTTTTTAATAATTGAACAATTATCATTGAAGAATGAGAACAACATAAAAACCAGAAATTAGTTGTAGGGTAACTTATTAACATATTTTTTTATATTATATTCTAAATTGTCGATTCGAAATTCATTGAGATTTTTTTGGTGAGGATTGGTGATAATTGACTAAGAAGAAGTGCATGTTGTTTCTGTTATGTTGTACATTAAGATATTAGTTCTCAAAAATAATTCCCTGAGAGGTTTTTGGGAGGATCAAAATTGGAATATGTTTTTTCTAACCCAAATATATATAAATACATATTATAATTTTCTAGGATGGATTTTCTGACTGAGCTATATATTCAAGCTCATTGGATCTTTTTTTAGGGAGTCAAAATCATAATATATTGATTTAATATTTAAATTATTATTTCTCATCTATACTATATATATATATACATTATAGTATATTAATTTTTATTTTATATGTAGGATTTATTTATGGGTTTACCTTATTCTTTTACAAAATAAGTGAAACATTATTCAATTTTTCTATGTTTCATTCCACCTTTTATAGGCCACAACCTATAGTATATTGGGAGGGGGATTCAGGTGTCACCCTCATTATCATTATAGTCCCAAAATGGCTTCCATGTTGGGATGGTCATGACATAATCCATTTTCCATTAATATATATCCAAGGAAAAAATCCACCATGAAAATTTTATTTCAAAATGGTTTATCTCTCACCACATTCACATAAAAACATTCCAATATTCTATAAACAAAGCATTACTATATCATAAGTATTACACTATATTATTAACATATACAACTATTCTACCTCTCAACAAAGAATACTAAATAGAAGGGATAATGGAATTCTACATAATTTTGAATCATGTAAATACACCATTGGGCAATAGGATCATGGTCACCAAATTATTTCCATATAAAAATGGTAAACCTTAACCATGTAGTACAAACAAGATGATCCAACAACCACCCATGATTATAATAATCATTTCCCTACTATTATAGAAAATATAAATTTTCTTTTCATTAATTGTCATAATGGAAAAGAATTTGTAACTCACACATCAAAAATCACAAGAATATTTATATAGATTGAGGAAAAAAAATTAGTTAAATCAATCCTCATCATAGAGTTATCCCATAATGCGATGCTTTCACACCTTCAGAAAAATATTTCCATTCATATACTAGCCATCGTGACATGCATATTTCCATTTGAAAATATGGAAAAATTAATTAATTAAAAAACAATTATAATTAGTTAACATAAATAATTCTTTATCCTTTTACTATGTTATTGTTGATGAAATTATCACTAAATATTAGAATGATTACAACACCAGAAAGATCAATGTTTCATTGATAAAAAATATAAATCAAATATTATCCCCAAAAAATCATTATATTACAACCTTATATCATCAAAAAATATTATTTAAATATCAAAAACCTTCATGGATAGATCATGGGCGTTACATGACACCAATAAAACAATATATTACAAAATAAGATCATCCCAAATCAGTATCCACTATAAAATCACATGAATAACCAATAATATTTTTCTAATTACACTATTTTATAATATAATTTGAAAAAAATATAATCCAATTGAACTAATATTATATGAAATGAAATTGACTTGAATAGATTGTAACAAAGTAAAATATTTCCTGAATTTAGCATGATGAATAATCTCCCAAACACCTTAGATAAACAGGATGAAAAAAGAGGCAATAAATTGGAGAAGTGGATTTTTTGCCTTATCACAGTTTATCTTAAAATGAGTACACATAAATATAGTTACTATTCAGAAAATTTGAAAAGAAACTTCTTCTATCCATTTAAAAAATAATTCCTATTATTGTTTTATACATGGTACACTACCATTGCTTACCTTGTTTCCACCTCAATTAAACACCCACATGGCCAATGAACTAGGGACTAGGTATCCATTCAATTGTTACTAATATTTATTTATATAATTTTTTAGACCCCCAATACAACACTAGAAACCTGATCTAAATATACTGGATACTTGATTATACATGCTATCCTAGTCATTTGTATCACTGACAACATTTCCCCACATAACCCACTAGAATATCATATATTATAATAACGAGATATAAAATATAATTCATTAAAAATATCACCCACAATTGTTTTTTCAAAAAAAAATTACAAATATATATATAGAGATATAGATATACCATCCCAAATAAATTTCTAGTCTGCCTATTGATAACAGGAACAATAAAGATAGAGTCCATTATATGCGCATCCAAATACTAGCCACTTATATCCCCAAAAGATCCTTTATATATTGAATGATAATTTAATCATTATATTTTGTCAAAAAATGTCCCCTATTAAAAAATGTCTCAAATTATCACCACATTAATCAACTGATGATTCACCAGATATATTGCTTAGATATTCTACACAAATAGCCCCAAAAGATATCCTTTTAATAGAAATATAAATAAAACATAAAGTGTATCTCTTAAACATATTATTCTGACTTGAATCATAATTAATAATTAAATATATCCCAATAAAATCCCATTATACAATTAGTATCAAATAATAATCCCATGTATTCCTATAAAATCAACACATAAATGTTGTAATAAAAAATCACCTCATATATCCATATAATATCACACCCAAACTGTAATATCAAATACTCAACAAGTATAACCATAGAAGATATCTTAAAAATATAATACTCAAATAACCTTCTTATATAACCCCATATGATCACCACATTATAATTTGTTCATGTATAATTTCCACCAATGTTTCTCATAGTCATTTATATCACATATAACAATAAATTGCTTTTAGGTAATATGAATTTTAAAAGGTATTTCCTAGAATATTAAAATTTATTTTGAACACTATGGTGTTAAATATTTTAAGACCCTATACGTTAATACAATATTATTTTATCCCTTGATTGTATAATAAATTAAAACAAATATGTCACCAGTTTTTTAGACACCCAGACCACTATGTTACATTCACAATTCAAAAATTCAAACTATTGTGTTAAACATGATTAACATTATATCATTATATTATATGTTTGTTCTTCTCAAAAAACCAATACCACCCTAGGATTATTAAAATTTATAATGGAATCCTTTTATTATCCTTAATAATAATACTATAGAAAATTTTTATCATCCCTGAGCTATATTAAGACTCAACCACCTTTAGAGAAATCCATTGCGAGATACTACTGACCTAGTCACCATATTTATTATAATTAGAGGTAGTATAATCAATTAATAATTATCAATAAAATAAAAACTCATTCTTAGGTTTCAAACCAATTTAATATCCAATATAATAATTACTTTCAACCAATGAACACCATTACACAAATATGACTCACTGTTCTAAATGTAATGATAACAATTATTCATTCCATTCTCAAAAGGTCTTTGTGGTAACATCAAAATGTCAGAGAACCTATACAAATATTTTATATAATGATTGTACAAATATATAATTATAAATAAAATACACATAAAAATAAAATTTTGTTCATCACATGAGATAACATCATGAAGGATTTAGAGACCCTACCTCACTCCCTTATAAATACCAAAACATTGTTGATTATGTCTGTAGACATTAACTCACACACACATGTACCTTAATTAATCAATATAATAAATTAAATATAAAAAAACAAGGAACACCCATTTTATACTCAAATGATACATCACATTAAATGATGCTAGAATAATCGAGCTCTATCGATAGAGGTTTCAGAAGGATAAAAATCTAAAATAATTTTTAGTTAGAACTAATTACAAATATATAATTTAATAAATTTTTTAATATAGGATACATGATATTATGCAATCCTTTTTCTTAATAGGAAACTTGTGACCATACCATGGGCTACCTGTTGAAAGCCATTGGATAAAGGTTGTATAGGTATTAAATATCTTCGGCACATTAATGATGCTCTACAAGCTAGGATCACCTAGAGATTGATTAATAACAACTCTGATTCCATTAACATCCTTAAAAATTGATTTAATGACAAAATTATGAAAGGAAATTTGAACTATGTCCAATCATCCATGTGGCTCTCCATTAAACATTATTTTTCTCAAATTATGGACAACTATAGGTTGATGGTTAGTGTTGAGTCTTCAATAAATTTTTGGTTGGATAACTGGACTGGAGCTCCTCTCATCACTAAGTTACCTACTAACTCCAATCCAGTTAACAAGAATTGTACTATCCAAGATATCATGATATCTGGTGGTTATGATCTACCTGAAAAATCATTAATATTATTGATAATTATCCCTATGCTAATGATGATTTTCTTATTTGGGAACTTTCTCCGAATGGGAACCTTGACTCAATTTTTTTACTATCATAACATTACTAATCCAGATCACGACTTTTTTTGGTTAAAATACATTAATAGAAACTGGATTAAGCCCTCGATACTTAATCTTGTCTGGCGTATTGCTCAGAATATTGTTCCCAAGGAAGTGTGTCTTTAATCTTTTGGAATACAAATTTTCTCTAAATGTCATTTCTTCCATCACCACAGGGAAGATTATAATCATCTATTTTTGTCTTGTGCTATAGCTTCAACACTTTTGAATTATATTACTAACTATTTTGGCTGCAGAGGGTTACATTCAAATTCAATTTTGAATCAAATAAAGTACTGTGTGGAGCTAAATTCTTCACAACAAATCAAAAATCTCTTCTTTGCAGCAGTGGAGGAGCTCCTATATGTGATCTGGTATGATCGAAATTCCATTATTAAGAACAACTACTCATTCAACATTAATGTTGTTCATACATGAATCCGAATGGCCATTAAGGAAGCTACTTCTATACAAGAATCCTATTGTGACAACTCAGTTAGTGATTTTGAGATCCTTCATTGGATCAGAGTTGATGGCATTTACAGTCAACCAAAGCACACCTATTATGTTTTCTGGAAAAACCCACTTCCAGGATGGATTAAAGTAAATGTTAATGGTGCTTCCAATGGAAATCTTGGACCTGCTGGTTATGGAGCAATATTCCGGGATTCAAATGGGAGATTCCATCGATGCTTCTTTGGTAAATGTGGTACAGCCACATCCTTGGAGGCGAAAATGATGGGTATCATTCACGATGTGGACTTCGTCCGAAAAAAGGGATGGAACAACATCTGGATTGAAAGCGACTCATCCACTGTTGTTCAAGCTATTTGGAATGGGTAATTACATCTAGCCTAGCCTCTCTCATGGAGATCAACTACATTGCCACAAACACTTTTCGGGAGGCAAACAAGGTTTCTGACAGTCTGGCTACTATGGGTATCAGCCATGATCTCACTTGGAAGGAGGATCTTCCTGTTGAGCTTCTTCCTCTTTATGAACGATATTTTAAAAAATTCCCTTACATTAGAATCATGTAACCCCCCTTTTTCATTTTTATAATAAATAGTGTCTTGTTTTTAAAAAAAATTAGTGGTTTCAATTAAAATTAATGTTAATTGATCCAATATCAGAGAGGATAGGAAGGTATTTAATCATTTATAATCAATAAGAATGAAATGTGAGTGAAATATTATAAAAATTTAAAGGAATCCAATTTAATATTTAATTAAAATTAAAATTAATATTATTTTTAATTGAATATTAGATTGACCATAAAATCATGTGTATTTGTTAAATGGGAATATAAATTGGATTTTTTATTATTGTGATAACATGCTGCCAAATATTATTCTCAATTTGATTTTGACTATTGAGTTGAATTATTTAATTCTTAATTCTATACAAAAACCCACCCACCCACCCACACACACACAGAGACAAACAAACAAACAAACACACATATATATATGAGAGAGAGTGGTTTTCTATTGGTTTAAAAAAATTATTTTTATTACCATACTAATCCTATTATATAATTAAAATATTATTTCCCATAGATAAGGTGATTTGTGAATGAAAAATTTGAAAATAAATCAAATACTGGGATACAAAAAAATGTGAAATAAAAATAGATATGGATGTATCATACTAATATTTGGTGAATGTTGAAACAATTAAGATTATTTCTTTAATATAGCACATATGAATAATTTATGATTATGTTGACTAAAATGAATTATTACATGAATAAGGGGTATAATCAAAACTATTAGTGAAAAAATAAATGAAATTAATTGAAAAATAATGTTGATGTTTTATTACATTATGAAAACATATTTCCATAGTTGAGATAAATTTATCTGAATCATTATCCCACCAAAAATTTACGACTACAATTAAAAGGGAGAAGCAAAGTTAATTTTAAATAACAGAGTTTGTTGCTTTATTTTTATAACAAAATTGTGTATAATGTATTGGATTAGTTTCATAGAGTAAAATATTTCAAATAGTGAGTGTTTTATTTTCTTCAACATCAATTCATAAAAATATTTCATGAATATTTCTTAAAGTAATATTTAATTAAATATTAACTGGAATTAAAATGATATAATTATTCTGATTAATGAAAAAATGGTAACAATATATTTCTATCAGTAATATTGAACTAGAATATAAATCTTGAGAAGTAATATAAAAACAATTAACAAAAAACATAAATATTATTAAAATCTAATTCCCCATTCTAAAATTTCTATAGGAATAATTTAAAACATACACTAGATAATGATTTTAATATCCATGATAAAGGATAAAAAATTTAGAATTAATTATTTTATAATTTTTCCTTTTCGAGATATCTTTTAAATTGAGATCAACTATCCTCTAGAACATTATAATCAATGTTATATATATTATTCTATGTTCATAGATCATAGAAAAATATTTAAATATATCGAATTGTTTTGTTATAATATAATATATTCAAATATTTATTTTCACAAACATTTTTCCACTTTTGTAGTACATTCTAACACATTTATCTTCTTTTACTATGAAAAAATAAAGATAATAATTTCCCCTTCAAACTAGTTAATATTTTCAATTAAACTTCTCATTGTAAGAACCTAGAAAATATATTTTTCTACATTCTTGTTTACTAAAATATTCTGGTTTTGATGGGATGTAACAATAAGGCAGCTTCAATTACATAATCAATATAATCTAATTAGTAGCTCAAATTAAATGATCTATGTGGGAAACAGAATCATGAACATATTCCCCTCCATCATAGATCCAAATCATGGTATGTGAACCCTCTTACTAATAGTCCAATGAATGTACAACTATCATGATAAAATATTGAATTTTACTATTGCCAACATAAAATTACTAAATTATCTATGTTGATAAATCATGTAATTATAATTATTAAATAATAATCTTATAAAAATTAGTATCATCCACATGTATAAACAATTATAGTTGATTATTCTATTGATTGATTCTATAACATCTGTGTTAGAAAAATAGGCTGATATTTGAGTTAAATTGGTTTAAAAAAAGACATATTGATTCCAATACATTATTAAGTGAATTCATCTAGAAAATAGATACTATTATTTGTAAAATATTTTAATTCAATAATTTGTGGCTCAAATTATCTTACATAAGATACTTATTTTGATATCATATCATCTTGGGAATTCTCACTCATATGATTCCAGTATCTAAAATATATATTTCATATTTGGTTGAGTTTTTATTTTCCAATATTGAATTGTTTCTCCTCCTTGAACCATTATATTCTATGTATAATATTATCTATAAAGGAACTTCCACTATTAATTTTATTATTTACTATATATTTAAAATTTTATAAATATATGAGATCCATACAAAAATCATATATATCTTATCATTACTGTACGAATATTGGACTACAATATAATTACATTTTTTGAGAACTATCTGATCCCAATCCACAAATAAACAGAGTCAAGGACATTAAATTTACAGTTGTTCAGTTTGATATATTATAATAATTGGTAAATTGAAACAATACTAGTTCTCACTTTCATATAACATAGATTTTTATATCTTATGACATATCTAAGACATGTATAATATTTTCTTGAAACATGTGATGGGTAATTGAAAATACATATGATATTAAAATTCATACATAATTGAATTATTTTCCATAAGTATGGGACATCATCATAATTTAATAATTTTCAAAAACATTATTGACTAAAATAATAAATTGTTGAAAAATATATATATATTTTAAAATCATTGATCATTATAATAATTTCTTCCAATAACTATGTCACATAATAATAAATTTCAATTAAACTCATTAATGAAAAAAGTAATATTATTATATTTTGTGATGTTCAAAACAATCACTTCAAACATATGAACTGAAAATTCCAATACTATATATATGAAAATATCAATGATGATGTTTTTTCAATCAATAATTTATAAAATATGTGATAAAATTATTTAATAAAATCATTAAATATTAAAACACTGAATCATTTACCATTTTAGAATAAAATATTCATAATATTATTATTTTATTTGATGATTTTTAAATCAACTAAATTTTATAATCTTCCAATTATTAATAAATTAATAATTGTTTTTCTATCCATTTATAAAAATTCTATATTATAATGTGAAAAATATACAAAAATCAATCATAACAGAACTTCCATACATAAAACAAATTCCATTTACACTAGAAAACTTATTATAAAATAATTTAGTTAGAAATTATTCTTAGAAAGGAAAAAACAATATGCTAGCAGGGAGTTACATTTCAAATATATTTTCCCACATGGTCCCTCTCAAGTAATTAGTACCATTATAAATTTAAAATGAAATAATTTTATTAATGTTTTATGTCATATTTTAGAAATATTATTGGAATGTAAACTTTTTAGCATAAATTAAAAATATATTATTCACCTAATTTATTTTACAAACATCAAATTTTTCAAAAATTAAATTGATGATGATATTTTTACAAAAAAATATAAAAAATGTATAGATGAATGTCATCCCATTTCATTTTAAACATTAATTCGTGATTGATTATAGAATATTAATCCTCTTACAACATATATGATCATGAATTCTAGATTCATTTCGAAATTAGATATATTACATAACATCTTTAAATATAGGTACATCACCCTTATTGAAAAACACTTTACCTTGCTCATAACATCCCAGGAAAAATAATATTTTATGGGATAACCTGGGGAAATACATAACAATTAGGAGATTTATAAATCATATAATGGGTATAAATATAGAAAACATGAATAAATTATTAATTGTTAGACAATATTCAATTAAATATCTCATAACAATGTTGATAAATATGAACATGAACAATGAGGCATGATAATGAATTATTCCCCAATGGAAACAAGGAATTGATAAAATGGAATTCATCATGATATTATAATATTGGTCATGGAATATCTCAAATATAAAAAATCTTGTAGGGAAATTTCCTATGAGAGTATATGTTCACTCCCTAATGCCTTCCCCGATGTCTCTTGAGACTAAAATATGACTTAATGATCTAGAGCACTATATAACATTGGGTGAACCCATCACTATTATATCAGTACATGAATATGTGTTGCACATAGATCATTCAATATATGAGCCTATATCATCAAATTGAATTCAAAAAAATCAATTTGGAATAAATAAATAGAATTAAAAAAGTATAGTTATGTCTATTTGATGACCTTTGAGTTATATACAATGATTCCGCATGGAAATGAAATAGTGAAATTCCAAAATCCTAACAATAGTACATGATGATACATAAAATTGTTTAATTAGATCAGAAGTGGTCTCTCATAATTTGGCCATAAAATGGACTGTAAAATGGACATTAATTTTTTTACAAAAAAAGTTGAAGTGCATATAAAATACATGAAATTACAAAGATTCATAAATAAGGACATGATAAAAAGGATCAATTATAATTTTTTTTGTAAGGGCGTGAACATCGTCTATCAATTACATTTAATAAATCTAGGTTTTGAGGTGTTTTGGGGGTCAAGGTGACTTATACCAATACATTTCAAGAATTTCCATCCTGTAACAATAGGTCATGATCAGTAGGTCATGATTGGTGGGTCAGGATCAGTAGTTCTATATTAATGAGTCAGAATCGGTAGGATAAGATTAGTAAGACATGATGGGTAGTTCAAGACCATTAGTTTTGGATCTATATGTCTAGACCGGTAGGTCAGGATCCATAGGTTAGGACGGGTGAGTCACCGATGATTGGTCACAATAGTGAGTCCGAACAGGTAGGTCAGGATTGAATGGTCAGGATCAATATGGTAAGATTGATAAGTTAGGATTAGTATGTCATGATCAGCAGGAAAGGACCACTGAGTCGTTTAGGATAGGTCAAAATGGTGAGTTAATATCGGAAGGTTGCAATGGTGATTCAGGATCAGTAGGTCACAATGGTGAGTGAGGATCGATTAACGTAAATTGTAGGTCAAATAGTGAGTATTTCAAATGGTTTTCCATATTTCAAAATTATTTTATATTTTTCTAGTTTTGTCCTTTTGACACATGATTTCAGGTAAAATGAGTTAAATGCAATATTTACATTGGTTTGAAGCCTCATCATGGGCTATTAATCATATATTTTCTTTTTCTAAAAATCTGGAATCTTTTAATTTGTCAAACCACGTGGTTTAAGTTGAACCACCTTAATGAAAATTATATTCCATTTCAAATATCACGATTTTCAGATCAAATTCTTAAAATATAAGGACCTTCCCTTAGTTCATTATTTCCCATTTCTCTTAATATGGGACACTAGAAATTATTCTTCTCAAAGGAGTCATTCGGTCTAGTTATTGGTGAAGGTTTGAGTTTTATGGTTTCATGAGCACCCTTTTTTTGTGGAACCAAGAATTATTAATATCTTCTTCTTCCATGTTGGTTTCCCTATATATCTGTCATTTGTGTGTCTTATGGTCTGGTTGTATGAATTTATCATTTGTAGGGATATAATAGTACTAACATAATGAAGATGTCTGTATCTATTTAAGATAAATATGAGGGGGCATGAAAAGCGATATGATCTAATTTTTTACTTTTTTATATTGTGAATGTGTGTGGTATATGCGTACATAAAATCCTGGCCGTTGGGGGTCCTTATTTATGCATAGAATTTATATGAATTCATGTTGGTCATTATTTGGTAAAAATATTCATTGAATATGTTAACCATGTATAATATTCTAAAATAAATGGGTTGCATAGGATAATATGGTTTATGTGATAATACCCTGAAATGAGTGATATTTAGTATGGTATTCCATTATAAAGTTGGATGTATTACATGCTCTATTATGTGTTGTAACATGTTTCTGGACTTGATTGTGTGTTTTGGGATGCATTTGGTGATATAATGAAGGAAATAATAACATATTGTGATATTTGGGGGTAGTGTATGAGAGGATTTATGTGGTGGGATTGTGATTGTGGTAATGGATCATATGGTTATATAGTGGGGATGCGAAGGGAATGGTTATACGGGGGGGGGGGGTTGTATGATGTTTATGTTGTGGATGAGTAGAAATGATGGAAACGGGGAAGTGGATGTAAATTGTTGATGATGAGACATTATTTGTAATAGAGTAATGGGTTTTTGTGTGTGGCTACGTATCAAGTGTTGGTTATTATGTTATGTGAATTAATTCTATTTCAATGGAAGAATCTGGAAAAACCCTGATTGTAAATGGACTATGGAATGTGAAGAACTAATAAATGAATGATAACATGATAGAATTTTCTGCAAAAACTTGATTTCAATATGGGATTATTCATTATTTGTGAAATATATTAAAGAATCTAAATGTTGATTAAATGTATAATGTGATTAAAGGATTATGTTCTACTTATATGGTGTCATGTCTAAGCATTTTTTTGATTTCTATTATACCTACACTTTTATTAATGGGATTAATATTGTATGTTAATATCTTCAAATGGACAGGTTTATTGAGGATGTTTATGAAAATTGTTATGTCTAACAAGATAATGAATATATAAAAAACAGTTTGGGAATACGAAATAATAAATACTTACAAATGAAATGGGTTTTCTAATGATGGTTAATTTCACAAATTAATAGTACGATTAAGTGGAAATTGTTGATAAAATAGAAACACTTTAATATTGATTAATGATTGAAAATGAATTGTAGGTTGTTCCTTGTTTTTGTGTTTCTATGAATTTAAAGGTGGAAGTGATTATGTGAACTCTAGGAGATGGTTAGTCCTTTTAATAAACCGATATGATGGGCTTGTATTCTATAACTCTAAATGTGTATAAAATATATTTTAATTATTATTTCTATAGACCCCTACTCTAATAAAGCACCACGTGATGAACTCCCCCATTGTAATAGGGGGTGGTGCCTTTCACAAATATCTCGGTGGGTTGATGGATGGTTTGACACCTAATCTTCACAGATCCTGGTTCTTATAGATGGTATGCTAACATTTTTCAAGTAGGTAGTAGTTTGTGGGGCCTAGGTGTGTGTGGAATAATTGTGTTTTCTGACGTGTCTTGAGGATGGGATTAGTTGTGATTTCATTGGTTTGATTATGATGAGATGTGTTGTTATTTCACATGTGATTTCGGGATTTTATATGGTTGTGTGGCCAAAGTGCGTGAGGGTGAGATGTGATGAGCTCCATTTTCCAAGGATGCAGGACTAGATATGATGCCAATGTGTGTGTAGGTGGTTTGTAATATGGTACTTTTGGAATCTGTGGGAGCACCAAGAGTTTTCCAATTAGGGTGTTTGAGAGAATAATTTTGATAAGGTGTTGTGGGTTACCCTATCATTTATGTGATTTCAATATTACATTGCATGACTCTTATTATTTTTTTAATAATTCCATAGTGATTTTTTAGTGGTTAGTATATATGTTTATGTTCTTTTTTTTCTACTTCCTTCACACTGGTGCATTAGTAGGATCATTTCACATGTGCACAAGAGGCTTCAGTTTTCCAAACCAGAATACTTGAATGCTCACCCAACATATTGAAATACTATTTTACTGTTTCTTTTAAGTCTTTATGGACCGTGTTGGATGTTTCTAGTTCAGACTGTTGGAGCTGTCGTTGTGTCATTGGCTTATATTTTATTATTTTTTGGATTTCCCTTGGAAAATTTTATATATATTAGTTTCGATTTATACATGAATTGTGTGATGGATGGATTTATTTTATAATAATTCCTAGAGTTATTTGTGGATTATTAATCCTCTATCATAATATTGTTTTTATTATAAAGTGAGATGCCTCCATTATTGTGTGACCATTGTACCCTTGCTACTAGTCACCCAATCGAAACCAATTGGAGGTGTGAATCATGGGTTATAATATCTTGTTCATCATCACTAACCAAATATGGGTATCATTGGATGGATTGAATCATTATATAATTTTATCATATGTGATGGTTGAGTGATATGATAGTGTTTGGAGTTAGGAAGATTGATAATTTAATTGGTTGGTAGGGAAACTATGTTAGGTGATATTGGTGTGTGACATAGGAGAGAAAAGACTAGCTAAGACACATGATTATAGGCCCCCATGATCCAGTTCAAGGACTCTGAACCTACCGAATGACATTTTTAGGAGGCACTGCTTTCATGGTAGAGATGTACGAGTAGTAAAATCATCATAATGACTTGGGTCTTTATTTTAATTGGTGTAATTTTAGAAGTTAATTTTTTTTAAAGAATTATGAAATGTTATAACTATTTCTATCAATTTTCCTATGTTTTTATTAATAATAAAATTCAATATCTGATCAATAATCTATTCCTATTACCAATAGGAAATAATAATATTATATTTAACTCGATTTAATTTCTTTTGAAACATTCATGGGGTTTTGATATTTTCTTTCAATTCATGTTATAACATGATCCTAAATATATTTTATTTTTATTCTCTTGTAATAAATGTATAACATACCTTCTAGTTTTTCAATTTATTGAAATTGTTATAGAAATATGCATAGTGTATTTTGTTAAGATCGATTATTTAATTTTGGAAACCCTTATGATTCCTGTTACCTTTAAGTAGATTCCACAATGTCATCATAAAATAAATTATTGTGTATTAATTTCCACGTGTTAGTTAATTTTCCATTCATTTGTTTTTTATTTTATTTATCAAAAGTTTTTTGTTGTTTTATTTTTTTAAATTGTGTCCCTAGACATTTAATTTATTAAATTCCCAATATAGTCAATTTTAATTACTGATTATTCCTTAGAATTTGGACACCTTGACCAAAATAACATGCTCTTTATTTTTTCATGGCGTTTATTTTTTAGTATTGATATAACTATTTTTTTAAGCATGTGTTACGATGTAAATTATATTGACATTTATTTGAAAAATTATGAGCATTCATTGTGGAATATTGTTGAGATATGAATCTATATTTGTGATTAAACTAATTATTTTATGACTGATAATGATTTTAAATACTCAAAAAAACATACTGGATATGTTAATTCATTATTAGTTTGTCATGGGGATGATGTTTAAATTATAAATAATTGATATGGTATCTTGGGATATTTTACTATGAAATATTTTATTATGATGTATTTTTAATAAGACATATATGTTTAAAAATGTTATTATTTTTTCATTTTAAATGAATATTAACTTGAATAATGATGTTATCTATGAATGAATATCTTAATCATGATAAAACATCAGATATATTAATATAACATGTGAATTTGTAATCTTGTTGTGGAAATCAAGTCTCCTTGAGCAATGAAATGATTAAATAATATTTTTCATGTGAATGATAAATCATGAAACATAGTAATTCAACTATTTTAATTAAATTTTTTGGATAGAAATAATGTTTTACAATAATGATTATGAAATCATGTTGTTTATGTAATTCAGTAATTGAATTGAACACTAGGACATATAATGTTTAATTTTTTTGAATTTGAGTTGTAAGTATTTTTTCATGATAATAAGATGAACCTATGGGGTCTTTTTTATGAACACTAACCTTTGTGTGTGTGATAACATTTGTCTAGTTTTTTATTGAATCACAGAAGCATGTTATGCTTATTTACAATGAAATAAAGAATATTTCAGTAGAAATATCCTGGGAATGTTGAATATTGTGTTTGGATTCATTTTTACCATTTCATTAAAGGGATTATATGACTCACTAAAGATAATAGTTTTTGGAAACCATGTTGTATTATGATTTTTATAGATAATGAGACACTCGATATGACTACTTGTTTAAACTCGTCATGTATTAAAAATTAACCACGTATATATTTCTAATTAACCGACTCCACATGAATAATTTAATATTATATGAAATGTACCAATGATAAATAATGTGTTGAAGAAATATAAGCCCATAAGTAATTACGAGATATGATAAGTGTTTCTGCGAAATTGTGATTGTTCTAGATGTGATTCCTTGTGTTAAATGTTGTTTAAAACTCATCGAGTACATAATGATGGGGAAATATGATCCGTAACTGATATTTGTAATACATTGATATGATTAAGACAATGTGGGCTAGTTAGTGCCTTCTAAAGAGGATAATATATCGACATGGGAGAGGGAATTCCTCAATTTCTATGCATCTGTCCTTTTATGTGATAAATGATATATTTGATTAGGGTTTTGTGAGTGATGATATAGAGAATGTTGTTTTGTGAGAAGGTTATTTTTCCAATTGATGTTAAAGTTATGTGGTTTTTTGGCAGTGTAATATGTCTGGTGGTAATTTATGTTGGTTGGGATGTTTGATCAGTGGTTGTGTAGTGTTGTGTTTGTGATGTGTGGTGGTAGAGATGTGTGTTAGTTGTTGTTAGAAGACATGATTTCGTTGTGTTATTTTGTTTTGTGATATTTTCATATTTATGGAATCTTTTACATCTCTTTAAAAGTAATAATCACTATATATTTGTAATAAAATAAAAAATTTGTTTTGGGAGATCACGTTAATTAATAAATATGGCCATGCCCCCATAAATAAATCATTTTTATAAAGGAATTGTTGAAAATGTCCTAAACCAACCATGTTCTTTGGGTTTTATGTCTTTGATATTATATTAATGGCACATGTTATGACCATATATATATATGAATAATTGGAAAATAATTCCCTCCATCCAGACGCCTTATATTATAAATTTTTTAAAACCATGTAGGCGAGTTAGTGCCAACCAAAGCACACAATATCATTGTTACAAACCAAATCAGGTTGCCATCCAATTGGCGCCCGACCCTACCCTCAAAAAGTCATGAATATCATTCATGATTCCCACAGGATGGAACATGTGCTCAGGTATCAAAATAAATATTTGGACCAGTTAACCTAAATAAAAAATATTAATAATTCAATTAATAATTTAAAATAGACAAAATCTGAAGTTTACAACCAAATGAGCATTTAACCAGAAACCAAAATATTAGTTACATATTTAAATTTATAACAAATTAATAACTACCACTTAGATTTCTGACCAAAAACAAACACAAAAAATACCTCCTGGCTAGGGGACACCACTATCAAGCCATCACCAAAACTCTACACAAAAAGTCTGCTAACAACCCGAACAAACAATCCCAAAAGATGGACCATTACCTATACCAATCATAATGAAATATACTAACAAACAATGGTATAAGTAGTTTGTAAGAAATATCCCTATAGGATTACACTAATAAATTAATCCCCATAGAAGTATTAAAATACAGATACATTTCCAAAAATAAATGATGTAATCCAATAAATGGTTGAACATCTTCAATGAAAATAGTATTCAGGAATTTTTTTAAAGAAATGTTTTTTTAAACAGAACACATTTTGTTGTGTAGAATATCAAGTGACACATATTTCATCGTCAGTGTGTGTAATGTAACCGAGGGCACCAAAGTATTGGATATGGAATATATGTACTAGTAACAAGTGGAATGAAAGAATTTCATGTCTCGGTGAAATTTGGATTACGAACTAAATCCCATAGAAAATGTGGATTTGAAACCACAAACCTTAGAAAAATGATGCTCATAAAGCACGACACTCATTAAATGAATCTTAGGAACCCTAAACCTCAACCATTAATGTGTTTAGTTAGTTTTTAAATCATCAGTCCTTCATGTGAAACTGGTCAGAAGAAACCTATTGAAAACTACCCCACTAGTCATAGTTCCCCCACCTAATACCCCACACATCCCTCTTTATGAATATTTAAATTTCATGTTCACATCTAATTCAAAATTAATACATAAAATCCATAAAAATGTTCTAACCCACAAAAACACACCATTTCGACACTGAAAACCTCTTTTCCAATCATTCACACACCAAAATATTTTTAGAACATAATCTATGAAACTTTGATATTAAAGTAAACAAGTTTCATAGTTATAAAATGAAATTTTATTATTAATCAAACAACTAAGCAAATTTATTATGTAGATTCTAAAGATGCAGCACATTTTTAAATGAAAATTCTTACTCAAAACTATTTTTAAAAAGAAAAACACATTCCAAAGCACTCTAAAACATAATATCCATCATCTGAACTTCGTAACACACACACTGCATAGTTTAAAATGCTGTAATAATGATTTCAAAGTGGGTTTTCATAATAAAAATTTACTAACAACACCTAAATGATCTTATAAGAAAATAAATGCAAAAAATTTAGTAAAAACAACATTTCTTCATGTAATATGATGGAAAAAATGCTAAATTAATTACATAAAAAAGCTAATGATCACCAGTTAATATTTGTGAGTAGAATCACTTATTGGTGTGTCGAATATGTCACAATCTTGATGAAAAACTCAAACTGCATGAAAATATCACCGCAAAGGGGTCTATTAAAACCCTAAAACAAAGCATCTCATAAAATGTATCAGGATTAGACCAATCACAAACCAATACCTAACAACAAAATCACCCAATAATGAAGTACAACTGATCAATGTAAATTTATCCTATGTGGAGGGTGCAGGAGGTTGTCAAGTGTCTGGAGGAGGATTTCCAGCTTGTGAGGCATTACAAAAAAAAAGGAAGGGCCATCAAATGATAAGCTGAACTAGGGGAGTCACGAAGAAGGTTATTGAACTATGGGATATGCGCGAATGTCCAGACGGGGTGGGGGAGGACAGGCGGTGTGGGACCAGGCTGAGGAGGATCTGGAAAAGTGCTCCAGTAATAGGAAGTTTTAACCGGTACCTAGGGTTTACTGGTGTCTACGCTCAAACCAGGTAAGGGGTGAATGAACAGTGTTTAATGGGGGTGAGATATTGTGGGAGAGAAGGAAAAATAAAATAATAGTAAAAAAGGAAAATAAAATAAAATAATAAAAGTGAAATAAAAACCGAAAAAATACCTACAACAATAAAAAAATGATAAATAAAATTGATAATATATATTTATAATAGAAAAAATATTAATAATACTACTATTGTGGTTAATAAAAATTATATTCTAAAATCATTAATAATAATAGTTAAGAAACATTATAAGATAATGATAGAAATACAATTTAGGTAATAATAATAATAATAATAATAATAATGGAAATAATAATGATACTTATAAAAATTAGGTTTTTACTATGTTAGTTATATACCCATGCACCGGACATGCCACACATTTAACTAGTAAAGCACCATGACATCACCTGTTCCATGCCTGTGGGTCGAGCATTGCCCAACCAATGTTCATATATCAGCGTGGATATGAAAAAAAATTCGGATCGGATCTCCTTTCAATAAAAAATTTATCAATATTGGAAAATAAAATCATTAGAATAAAATTAAAATTAAAAACCTCAATGAAAAGAATGGGTGTCACAATTCTCTCCACTATGAAGAATTTATGCCCTCAGAAAGTCAATTGAAATTTTGATCAGATAATAAATATGTATACTGCTTCTCAACCAATGACTTTATCTCTTAAGGATAATGTTATACATTACCATTATACCAAATAATGTGAACCATGGTATTGTAATTCCCATGAAACACCATATACTGAGAATCTAGTATCCACATTAGCTGCTCAAATATTGATAAGTCATGCTATGTCTCCAACTCCTCCCAAATAAATAGCTGAGATGGATCCGGATTATAGATTTTCAGTTTGGAGACATGGAATATGTCGTGAATTATCCTCAATAGGGATGGTAAAACTAACTTATCTGCCACCATTCAAATCCACTCAGTAATATAGAATGGACCAACATACCATAGCCTTAGCTTACCGTACATTCACAATCAGCAGTGACCCAAGTGATGGTCCACCTTTAAGTATACCCTATCACCCACTGAAATTTGAAGATCCTGAAACCACTAATAAGAATAATATTTTTGGAGTCTCTGAGATATCAGTAACCACTATCTAATCAACTTGAAAATCTCAGATCTCCCATGCACAATACTCGGTCCCAAAAGCAACGTCTCTCCAACCTTAGCCCAATATAAAAGAGATCGACATGGACGACCATAGAGAATGTTAGTAGGTACCATTATAAATGAATATTGGTAACAATTATTATAATCAAACTCAATCAATCTGAAATTGTTATCCCATGATCCTCTGAAAAATAACACTCATGCACAAAGCATGTCCTCCAAAATTTGATCTGGCCACTCGTACTGACCATTTTTTTGATAATTGAATGTTGGGATAATTTTGAGATGAGATCACAATTTCCTTTTATGTCCTTCCCAAAACCGAGAGGTGATGTGGGGGTCCTTGTAAGAAATGATCACGGATGGCACAACATGATGTTTGATGACCTATTGAACATACAATGAGCCCAGGTCACCTAATATCCCAATATATTAGAACGGAAGAAAATGATCTAACCTAGTAAAATTTTCAATCAATACCCAAATAGAATTCCATCCCTGTGGTGTATTAGGATATCCAATAATGAATTCGATGTTGACCTCATCCCAATTTTAGGTAGAAATGGTTAATGTTTGAAGAAGACAAGATGGTTTCTGATGTTCTGCTTTCCCCTGCTAATAAGTTTAGAATCTTGATGAAATTTTAGATATGACTTGTATCATCATATAAAATATTACTATAGATGAACATCATAATACATATTGGCATTACCATTATGGATGTCCCCCTAAGACTGATTTCATTCTCACATCACCACCTTTTGCAATGACAATGGCAACACAACGTGTTCTATGAAGAAAATGATCCCCTCAGGAGCGAAGGACCAATCCTTAGATGTATCCCCACAATGGAGAGACTGCATATACCACTAACAATGATCATTTTAGGGGTTCTCCACCAAGATCAATTTCAGAATAGCAGGATTCAACTAAATAATTTCCATGAGTGTACCTCCAGCATGAACTTTGGCCTCCAAATGCATCTAGTAATAGAGACCCATTAATATCCACTCATAGATACACATTCTCAATGACTTCATCAATACCATCCCACTCAATTAGTCATCCAACACATAACCCATGCCTAATGTATAGAGAATTTCAATGTCAAATCCATGTTTATACTAGATTTAATGGCACTGCCTTTGATTGAGATCCTTATATTAGAAGATGTAGACTAGTCTGTAATGGTCAGAATAGAAAAATGTTTTCCATAAACAAGTTATCATTCCCGGTTTTCAGGCCATGTATCACTACTTCCTAATCCGAGTCATGGGTTAGGTAATTCTTCTCATGCGGCCAGAGCTAGTGAGAACCAAAGGCCACCACCTGATTATCCATTATGAGTACACACCCAAGGCCCGTAAATGATGAATCAAAATAAACCACATAGCCCTTCCTATAATATGGTAAGATAAAAATAAGTGTAGTGTTCAACCACCCCTTCAATTCTATGATGGATTCCTTATACTGTGGGATCCATTCAAACATCACCCCTTTCAGGGTGATTCCGGTTATGGAGGAGGAATGCCTTGAGAAATCCCAAACAAAATGCATGTAAGAACCTCCAAGACCAAGAAAAACCCAGATCTCTAACACATTCCTCATCTATTCCCACAAAATAACTACACTGATCTTAATAGGGACCTTTTAACCCCTTTTTCTAAGACAAAATTCCCAATAAAATTAACATCCTTTGTCCATAACATGAAATTTGAATGTTTGGAATGTTGGTGGTGATCATGTAATGTGAAAAAAACGATCTACATGTGATACTCATACTGCTTCTCTGAACCAGAATTAACTAACATTTCATCCAAAAATACCACAATAAAAGAGTCAAGATACTATTGGAACACCCTATTCATGAGTTCCATGAAAACATTTCGATTATTCATTAATCTGAAAGGTGTGACCAAGTAAATAAAGTGGCCATACCATCTTTGGAAGGTATTCTTTAGGATGCCCCCTCTATCAGTATGACCCGATGGTATCCCATGTGTAAGTCAATTTGGGAGAACCACCATGCCCCCTTCAATTTGTCAAACAAGTCTTTAATCTGGGGAAAATGATATTTATTTTTTATGGTTACCTTTTTCAATTTCTAAAAATCCATATAGAACCAGAATGTTTCATTGGACTTCTTTGTGGATAAAACAAAAACGTCCCAAGGAGAGATGTCTGAGAGAATGTACCCTTTTTATTCCAAATCAACCAAATATATATTAAACTCCCACAATTCAGTGAGGGCCATGTGATATATGGGAATAGATATAGGTTGTGTTCTCGGCACCAACTCAATTGAGAACTCCACATATCGCTCTAGGGGTAAGACTAGCAAATCATTTGGGAAAACCTCTAGGACCTCATCCACTACATGAGATAATCCACTCTAAGAAGCACCACTCTCATCCTCTGGTGTGACTGATGATAACTGGTAAGAATGATTCCATAACACGGAATGTGGAGGTCTCGTGCAACCCAAACAAGGATCCCATTCCCCAAGAAATACAAAGGGAACCCATCTGGTTCCATAAAACATTCTTGTCCCCAATAGTCGTCAATATGATCTTGAAGGTAGAACAACCAGTCCATGTCAAGGATCAAATAATAAAGTTATGTCTCCGTGTCTAAGAAATATCAATACATCTTGACTTCTAACATGGAGTGCATGAAAGATGTACACCTAAGACCTTTCCCCCACTTTCCCCCAACGATGTCACCAACTCCATGAAAACAGATAACAATTCGGTTGGTAGGATTATCAGGATTACAAGAAGGGAAGATAAAATGGAAACATAAGCACGAGTATCAAATAAAATTGAATATATTGAAGATGTAGTCAAAATGATACCACGAAAAATCGAAGGACCTACATCAGATCTCATTAGAGCCAAATCCATAGCATGTAGATGCCTAGTCCATGCCTGAGAGACCACATGCCTGTGGGACTTATATAATTAATATCTTCTAAGAAGATGATCTGGTCCTACAACTATGACCACCAAACTGAGATCACATCAACCTAGTCAGCTCCAACTAAACTGAAACCCCTCTAGAAACAACAGATCTATTACCACTCTGGTAAGGTTTTATAGTGTTGAAATATTGGTGTAGATTTCCCATGAATCTACACCCATGTCAAGGATTGTGAGGGTGTGGGCTTGTAGGGCACGTATTCCATACCATTACACATTGATTTCAGACCACATACCATGTATTAGAAGCTATAAATGAAGCCTTCTTGAAGGTATGTATTAAGTTTCCACCCTCTTCTTTTCTTGCTCATCATGGTTCCACTTCTTCGAGGATAAACTACCACTTACCAACACTAACACTAGTCCAAGAATCCATGAATATCACCTCTTATCATTCTTGAACACACAAGCATCATCAACCTTCTCAGCATATGATCCCATTTTGAACAAGAATACCTGACAATAAATTTCTGGTTGAATCCCTTTCTTGAACATATGAGTTATCCAAGATTCATTTGAAACAATCTCGTGTGAGTACCGCATTACCACATCAAAACGGTTTTAATAATCCATCATTATTAGATTCCCTTTGAATAGATCCATGAACATATAGTATCTATTGAATTATAGGGGATCGGGATAGTACTGCACATTAACAATAGCCATGAAATCCTTCCAACTCATCTTCTCGTGCTTTCTAGCCTGAAGCACTGATTCCCACCACTTGCAATTCTGACCCTCTAGCTGAAATGAGGAACACATCACCCTGACCTCTGTAGGAATTTCATGTAACTCTGAATAATACACTATCATTTCATGTTATTCCTCTACCTCTTGAGGTTTTGATTTACCATGGAATAATGGAGTTTTATCATTCAGAATCTCATGAGATTTATCATTCTTGGAGAAAGAATCATCTCCACTAGCTAGAGTAGGAGCGAGAGCAGGAGTCACCGCTTGTCCTAAATACTAAAGAGATCAGACCACAACTTCAATGAACCTCGGATCAAACTGTGTTAGACAAATTTAAATAGAATCCTCCCATGTATGCATGGTATATCTTTAGGGTGTCATTATTCTTTAAAACGTAAAATTCATATAAGAACAACATTAAAAAATTAAAATCAAAAAAATAAAATTTCAGCATGAGAAATAAACATTAGTAAACAAAAAATGTAGGAGAAAATTAAAAACAAAACCACTTCTCCCTTTCTAAATATCCATTTACATACTGTAGTATATACGTTCCACCCAGAAGATAAGTGAAAAAGTTATCCTGAAATCCCATGGCGATTTGAGGTCTGTCATGAGGTGTCCTAGCGAGGCCCACAAATCATAAATAGAACCACGGGTCCAGATAGTCCAAAATATTTTCTAACCCGACTATTCCCATATATAATAACTCAATGTGATAAACCTGGATTTGATACTATTTGGACATGAATCAAATTAGGCCATCATCCAACTAGTGTCGGACCCGGCTTGCAGCAAGGCCTGAAGGTCATTCCCTTTCTCCAAGGGAAGGTAGATGTGCGCAGGTATCAAAATTAATTATAGGAATGGTTTACCCAAATAAGAAAACATAAATAAAACTAACAACAATATAAAATAGACCAAAGCTAAAGGTCACAAACCAATGAGGCTTTAACTAGAAAGAAAAATATGAGTTACATATTTAAAATGAAAAAAAAACAAGAAGTACCACTTGGTAGGGTGACAAAATACCAACACAAAAATTTCTTCTTTCCAAGAGGACACCACCCCAAAGCCATCACCAGAATTCCGCCCCAATGATTCTGCTAAAAAAATTAACCACCGCATTCAATATCTGAACCAATACATTTACCAGGAATAATAAAATCAACTTACTCCCAAGGGTGTAAGTAGATTGTGGGATAATTCCCAATAGGATTCCATAGAGAAAAGTTTCTACACTCAAGTATTAAAAGACAAATACATTTTCAATAATAAATGAATAAAAGTAAGAAATTCTTGAATAACATTAATGAATATAGTTTTTTGGAAACATATTTTAGATTAATATAGTTTCAAACAAAATAAATATTCTTTTATAGTATTTCAAGGGACAAATCATTTCTTGTCGTTGTGTGAAATGTATCTCAGATCCCCAAATGATGTGAGAGGTCCTATATATACTAGCAATAAATGGGACCCTAGAACGTTATGCCTAGGTGCGACATTTTAGAGAAACCACAACCATCAGAAAATGTGGTGTTGAAACTATGACCCTCAAAAAATATTTCTTATAAACCATGACCCTCAGAAGCCATGGTATAGTTTCCACGAATTTCATTCATTAATATTTTTAGATAGTGTTTTAAATTTCAATCTTACCTGTGAAACTAGGATAAACCCCCGTCTAGAACACTAGACCATAACTCCAAGTTCCCCTACCTAATACACTAGGCTTCACTCTTTATGATCATATAAATTACACATTCATATCACATGTCACAGTAATACATAAAAGTAAAAAAAGTTGGTTACACATAAAAACACAACACTTGAACACTGAACCCCTCTTTTAAAACCATAGGTACTTCAAAAACATTTTAAAAATTATTCTATTCCACTTGAACATTAAATTAAACCAGGTGGATAGATTGAAAAGAGATTTTATAATTAAAAATCCCACAATGAAAATTTATTATGATGTTTGCAAACCTGTCGAAATGTTTTAAAAGAAAAATATCACTAAAATCCTTTTTCATGAAAAAACACATTTTGACACCACACAAAAACATAAATTTCCTTATTTTCACTTCTTAAAAAACTCATTGTACATTTTACAAAACCCTAATAAACAGTTCAAAATAGGTTTTCACAATATTAAATGACTAACATCACTTAAAAATAATTCTAAAATTTTTTATAATGAATTAATCTTAGTCAAAAACAAGTTAACAACATGTATGATAATTTTAAAAAGTTATATATCAATTATATAAATAAGATAATTATCATCAATTAATATTTGTGTGTCGAATAACCTATTGATTTGTTGAAAATGTTACAATATTTCTGTGAAACTCTCTCTATAAGACAAAATCTATACAAGGGTTATACTAAAACCGTAAAAAAAGCATCACAACAACGTCATAATGATTAGAAAATTCTAAAACCAAATCATATATAATAAATAACCCAAAAAGGAAGACAAACTGATGAAAGGAAAGATCGCCTACATTGAGGGTGTAGGAGGATGACCGGTGATTATAAGAGGATGTTCAGATTGCATGGAACATGAATAAAAAACATAAATTCCATCATATGATCGATCTAACTAGGGGTGACGTGAAAATGGTTTATGAACTAGGAGAGACATGTAGACGACTATAAAATTGTGGTAGAGGACTAGTGGTGTGAGACCATGCCATGGAGGATCCAGAAAAGTGGTCTGGAGAAAGGATGATCGAACTAGCACTTATTGTTCTCTAGAGTCCACATGCGAACATGGTAAGGGGAGAATGAATAGTGTGCTATGGGGGAATGAGAGTGAGGGTGAGAGGGAAAAATAAAATAAAAGGAAAAAAGTGAAAGAAAATAAAAAAAGAGAAATAAAAACCCTTAAAAAATACCTAAACCAATAAAAATGATAAATAAAAATGTTATTTTATATCACTAAGGGAAAAATAATAACAAAAGTATTATTATTATTAATAAAAATTAGATAATTAAATCATTAATAAAAAAGAGTTATTATTGTTATAAGATAATTTTAAAAATCTAATTGAGGTAATAATAATAATAATAAATAATATAATGATGATTGTTATAAAAAATTTATTTTCTTTAGGTTAGTTAACCACCAGTGCACTGGACATGCTGCATGTTAAACTGGCAAAGACACATGAATTCTCCCATACCTTAACTGCACATCAGGCATTATCCAGCCAACACTAAATTATGATCATGAAATTGAAAATCATAGGTCAACTCAGCCTGTATTTCATCACAACAATTTATAATAATGGATGATAAACTAATCAGATAAAAATTAAAATTATAAACATACCACAATGCGATGTATGGGTTTGAAAATCATGGTGTGGTGGATATTTTATTTTGAATTCTATTCTTATGGTATCTCTATCTATATTTATATATGTATTCATGTTGTTAGATGAATGTTATTAAAATATCCTCTATGTAATGACATGAAACTGTGAGAAGTTTAAATTTTATATATTGAACCCCATTGTGATCTCTTCAAAAGTATGTTCTTAGTTATTAATGTATTGATTATAAACCTGAAGAAAATTTAATCATGTATAAGAGAGTATATTTAATACTCATTTTATAATTTTTGATACATTCCGTTTGATAATAACAATTTTCTAAACATTGTATTAACCTTTAAATTATAAAGAGCATGATGAGATTAATATTAGTATAACATAGATAATATTTGGGATACATGAACCCTTCCAATATCTATATTTGGTCATTAGAAACATTTTTAAGAAAATTTGTTATATAAAACTTTATGAACCTATTATCAAAAAAAGTATTATGATAAATTACAATCAAAAAATGGATTCAAAATGAGTTTTGACTCAATGTGATATTCGTAGACTATTGAATTTTTTTATATTTATCATGAAAATGATCATATAGGTATGTTTTAAAAGATAGTATTCTTCAAAATTAAATGTTATTTTATATGTCAGGAAATTAATAAAATTATTATTCAAGAAATGTATAACATTTCTTCCTGATTTTTTATGAATTTAATGTTTAAATGTTTTGAATTTAAATATTATAGTTTAAATAAAGTGGAAAATTAATGAATATATATTCATTCGAGGATATTTTTAAGTGAATTTTTAGATGTAAATGGTATGATAGCATTTTCTATGATCTGAAATAATATCATCCATATTATATAAATTGGCCAAAATGTTTGAATATGATCTATTAAATGGGGTTATTGGGGTTGTTTAATTATTAGTCATTACATACTGTACTTTAAATTCCTATCTATGTGGTGTTATTTTGGTTAGATATGAATATCCACCGAGAGATAGTTTTTAATGTAGTGTGGGTTGAACATATTTCACAATCGATTGTTATGTTTGAAATTTATTGATAATCTTGATAGGTATCTCATTGGATGGTTGTGAATACAATTCCTATATTTTCTTCCAGATTGGTTTTTAATTCTCATGTGAGAGAATTGTTTGAGTGGAATCTGATTTAATTGCCTATACTGCCCTGGTCCATTGCATTATAAATATATAGTGTTTGAGGTGTTTTGGGGGGGTAATAATGACTTATTCCAAAACATTTCAAAATATTCCATCTTACAATTGAAGGCCTATATTTATAGGATAAGATCACATAATTACGATCAATGAGTTGGGATTGGTAGGTCAGTCTTGGTAGGTCATGATCGATATGTTTAGATCCCCAAGATAGTATCAATATGTAAGGATTGGTAAGTCAAGACCACTAGATCCAGAGAGGTAGGATATTATAGGGGAGTCACTTATGGTAGGTCACAATGGTGAGTAAAGACTAGTAGGTGAAGATCAGTAGGTTATAATTGGTAGGTTAGGATTGGTAGGTCGAGATTTTTTGGCCATGATTAGTTAGTCGATGATGATAGGTTTCAAAAGTGAGTTAGGATCGGTAGGTCACAACTGTTAGTTATGATCAGTAGGATGATACAATATGTCCAATGGTGATTCATTCTAACAATTTTCCAATTTTCCATATTTTCGATATTTTTTTTGTTTTCCCCTTTTGATGGAACATTTTATGTAATATGGGTTTAATTCAATATTTATGTAGGGATAAAGCTACATCAAGGGATATTATTCTTATATTTTAATTTTCTAAATATCCAAAAAATATAATTGGTCAAACCATGTGGTTTAATGTGATCTAGATTAATGACTACTCTATGGAATTTCAAATATCATGATTTTTAGATATTATATATCAAATCTATAAACATTACCTTTGTTCATTCCTTATAATTTCTTTTGTTATTGGGAATTACAAATTATTCTTCCCATAGAAGTCCTGCGGCCAGGATATAAGAGTTGGTTTGATTTTTTCCATGACTTTTTTCTATTACATACACATCCTTGTTTTGGAAAATCTAGTAATTATCGATCTCTTCTTATTCCAAGTATTTTTTCCTTCATCGCTCTAATTTTTATATCACGAGGGTAAGGTGTAAGAATTTCTACTTTTTGAGCATAGAATAATACAAAATTAATAAAGATAATTGAATTTGTTTAAGATCAAAAGGTGGGTTCTGAATAGCGATATGTTCTGTCTTTGATATTCATTGATATTTTGAATCCACGGTAAATATGGATACTAAAAATAATTGATGATGGGGGATACTTATTTGTGCACAAAATGTTTATTAATTAAGGTCATTATTCTTATGGTTAAAAAATCATGGAATATTCTAACCTCATATATTCAGCTAAAATAAATTAGTTCCCCATGATTATAAGGTTTCTATGATAACACCCTAAATTATGTGGTATTGAATAAGGGATTACGTGCTAAAATTTGAAGCATGTCAGGATCAATTATGTCATGTAAAATTTTTTTGGACACAATTTTGTTTCCTGGGTTGGATCAAGTGATATGATGAAGGGAATATGAATTTGTTGGGGTATGTGGTGGTAGAGGATGATATTTTTTTATGCGATGGGGTTGTGATTTTTTTAATTGTAGATGTGGTTGTATAGTGGGGTTGTGTTGGGTATGGTAATAAATTGTTAATGTATGATGGTTATGGAATGGATGTAAAGGGAGGATAAAAATGGGATATGGATGCACATTAGTGATGATGTGGGAGTTTTCGAAAAAGGTAAATGGTTTTTTGTGTGGTTCTACATTCTGTGGGTTGGTTATTGTATTGTGTGAATTATTTCGATTTCATTGGATGAATATATTAAATTGGATTATTTGAACTGGAATATGCAATGTGAACAACTATTGATTGAATGTTAACATGTTATAATTTAATGAACTACTATGTTTATAATATGGTATTATTCAATATTTTTGAAATATTTAAATGTAGATAAATGTGGATTTAATGTATAATGTGACATATGGATCATGTTCTAATTTTATGGTGTTCTGTTTATGTTGTGTAGTTTGTTCAATTATATTTACACATGGATTTATGGGATTAATACTATATTTTTATAATTTCAAATGGTCGTTTTCAATGAAGAAGTTGATTATGGCTATATTGTTTAAATGGTTTATGATTACTTATAAACGAATTGATTGGAAATATGAAATATGATGTTCTTATAAATGAAATGGGTTTTCTAATGAATTTTTATTCCAACAAACATGTGGATGATCAATTGAAAGTTGTTGATAAAATAGAAACAATGGAATATGGATTAATGTTTGAATATGAATTATTTTTTGGGCCCTGATTATGTGTTCCTATGAATTTAAATGTGGCAGCGATTGTGTGAACACTATTATATGTTTAGTCCTTGTTATAAAAAATATTTTGTTTTACTTCTATATATATAAATGTATATAAACGTATATTCCTTATGATTTTTATGTTCACCCTATCCATGTTTAGAAGTAGGTGTCGAACACACCATTTTTCATAGGGGGTGTTGTAGTTCTAGAACATCCCAGTTAAAGGATGGATGGATGGCCCCAAAATCTTCCTTACTCCCACTGTCATGTGGTGGTATCAAATGATTCTTTGGAAAGGTAGTTATTTTTGAGTCCAAGGTAGGTTTAGGAATGTTTTTTCTGAATTGCCTTCCTTATGAGATGGGCTATTGTTTCCCATGTCTCTTTGGGATGAGATGCATTGTTGTTTCCCTTGTGTTTTCAGGATGCGACGAGTTATGTGGCCCGAGTGTATGTTGGTGGTATGTGGTTTTGAGGTCTAGGTGTATGCTAGAGAGATGTGATGAGATTCTTTTTCCAACGTTTCATGAATAGTTGTTATCCCTAGGTGTCTGAGGGTGAGTTATGAAATGGTACATTAAGAAGTTGTTGGAGAACTGTGATGTATGTTGTTAGGGCATGAGGGATGATAAACATTAGGAATGTGGTGTAGGGTACCCCATCATCGATGATTATACTATGTGACATTATATGACATGAATTATTTTGTGAGCTTTCCATGGTTAGGATGGGTTGGTTAGTATACTTATTTATGCGATTTTTGGATCTACTTATTTCACAAGGGTGAATTAGTATGCTCTTTTCACATGTTCATTAGATTAATTGGTTTTCCTACTAAGAATACATGTCCTCTCACCCTATATATATAATAACTATTTTAATTCTTGTAAGAGGTCTTTTTGTACTGTGTGGGATATATCTAGTTCAGACATTTAGAGAATTCACTACATAACATCCTTAGCTTCTATTCATTTTGGGTATTATTTTGGAAACGTTCATATCTATATGGTTTAATTAATACATATTTTATGAGATGTTTTGTCTATCTTTTATAATATATCACGGTGTTTTTTGTGATTTATTCTTCTAATCTATTGATCTGGATTTTCTTGTAATTGGTAATACCAACCATATTTTGTGAGCTTCGTACCCCTGGTGCTAGTCCCCTACCCAGGGCCAACTATGGGAGAGAATTAGGGGTCATTATATCCTATTCTTCATCATCATCCAAGAATGGGTATATTTGGAGGGAGGGGATCATGAAATTTTGGCCTAATAAATGATTTGATAAATGATACAATGATAGGTTATTATTTTTACTAAATTTAATAAACATAAATTTAAAAGAATTTCAGTCATTTTTAGTTTATGAAATCGTTACAAATTTAGATTAATAAGGATAAACATAATGAAGGTTCATGAACTGAAATGAAGATGGTGAGATGCCATACTTTTGGTATAGAAAATTACTACATAATTTGTGTACATGAAGGATCATTGGATGGATTAATGATAGCGAGTGTGGTCTCTCATCACATAAATATAAAAAGGTAATAATGAAGGACATAGAAAAAAAACACCCAATAAGGAACAAATTGAAATCAATAGGCACAACATAAATGTGGTTAATGAATTAAATGAAAAGAGGGATACCCCGTAACTTGATTGGGTGATACTAATTTTATTGGAGGAGCTTCTTCAAATATTAGGGTAACCAAGGGAGGAAAATTGAGAGGGAAATACTGATTGTGTACGTGATCCTACATTTTCGAGTGATGAGAATCTACTATCTATACTTTTTTTTGGCATTGATTATGACATAATTCCTAATAATATTCTTCCACATCCATTTTCTCTTACGTGTCATTTCTCCATTCATCCATGTCTCCCAAAAAAATAATTTCTCTCTCCAAAATCGGGAACCATCTCATTGTACTGTGCCTACAAACCAGTGCCAGCGGGGTCACCCTATCCATTAGCTAGGGTTCCCGAAACCTGACCCTCCAAACCTGATTCCCTTTTGATTTTTCTTGTCTTCTACTATTCTTTTTGAAATGATTTCTCCTTCCCTAGTATATATCTTCATGCAAACCACTGTCGTCACCCCCCCTAGTTCACTCCCCCTTTATATCGAGTCATCTTCTATAATCCACTCAAATCATCATATGGTTCCATCATAAGAAGTATAGCTTCCCATATCCAAGTTTTCCTCATACAATTTATATTCTCTGAGAACTACTGCCATCATATAATAATGTAACATTACTCCCACTGCCCTTTAACCCCCTCACCTCCCAATTGTGAAACTCCTACCTTCTCCCATGGTTCTCGATATTATGTGTCCCCTCTATGATCTACCGGGGTGAAGCACGACACTCACCCTCTTCACAATTCAATTCTCTATCACAAAAACCTCCATTTTTTCTTTGAAACGATATCTTTTTATTCATTTCTTTTGCAAAAATAGAGAAGGGTTTGAAATTTTCACTATGTGCAGATACTTCCAGCTCTCAACACATCCAAAATATGGTATTTTCTCCTCTATAGCTTCCTGCTAACAATTATATCTACTTTATAGTTTCACATTTCAATATTATCAAACTAATTATGTTGGAAATAATATTATTAAATGCTTCAGAAATGGTGTGTTCTCATAAATTTTTGGAATGGTTTTCAATTATCTCCAAGAAATATTTTTTTCGAGCTATATATTGATAATTCAGTCATCAATACAGTACATCTCATATTTCAATTTTCCAATAATTTCCTGTACATCTTTTTCATAGTCAATATTTATGCATCTAACATATTTTTCATGGTTGATATAGATTTCTTCCACCACTTCATTGTGTTCTTCATTTTACGTAGGCATGATTTATTTTATTTAATACACAATTTTTATTAGTTTCAATCGTGCAGATATACATTGGTGTATTTATAAATATATTTGATTATTATAAATGAATGTGATTAAATGAATAGTGGACCCACTGAGATTGGGTACATTAAATAAACCATGCATATTTCATCTTGTTGTGTATATTACTTTACACTTGATTGACGTCAATTTTTATAGAAATATTATAATTGAAAAATATGCATTTTTGGTGCTCATTTCCATTTTTAATATAATTAAAACATACAATTCATTTTTTCTTTTCAATTGGCTATCAACAGAAATTATTTTCAGGTTTATTTTAAATAAGTATTATAGGGTTTTTTATATATAAATGAATTAATATTATAGATTTCATAAATGGAATGAATACATTATATTTTTTGTAGATTTCTTATATATAATTTTTCTCATATAAGAAACTGCATATTGATTATACTTAATTGTTTGAAGACTTAATATAAGTGTTTTTTATATAAAATTGTTATCATATTTTTGTGTCATAAGTAAATTTTTTAGAAACAAATATTTTTGTGTCTTGTTTTTGTAATGCTAAATTTCAAAGCTACTATCTCTTTTCTGGATTACTTATACAACTACTTCCCAGTTTCTCAAACATAATGTTTTTACATTTTTCATACATATGACTATTTACAGATTACATATGAAAACCTATTTCAGTATTTCTTATGGTAAATAATGTAGCTTGATATAGATAAATTCATATTCACAATTAGAATGTACTGAATGAATCCATGTTTGATATCAAGTATGATTAGTTAATATGGTCAATATAATCTTCAAAAACAATCAATCTTACTATTGTTGGAGATGATTTTTGATTATGTTTTTATTATTATGTTGATGTGGTGCATCATGTCTTTAGGTGTCTCTAATTTATCATTCTATTTAGGGTATAATTTCTGTTTTATTAATAGTATAACTTTTGGGCATCATTAGGGATGTCAATGAAATTCCACTGGGAATTTTGATTCATCTCCTATAAAAAATCATTAGTTGTGGAATTTTATTTAGGGAAACCTTCTGTCTTGGATACTACTACATCCCCACTGACACCACTTTATTGTTCAACCTACCATATAATTTTATTACTTGGATATATCAATTAGGTGCACCTATTTTCAGATGGCCATGAAATTAACATAGTTTCATAAGAATTGTGAAAAACTAATGTGTATCATGATTTTTTATATGTAACTATTTATATATTAGTCATACATAGATATTTTTGGATTGATTATTCACCTATTTCCCACCTACTCACACATAATGTTTTTACACAATTCTAATGAATAACCTTTTCGATGTTTATTATGCATAAGTATTTCTAGATTTCTAATTATCACCATTTTAGGTTGATATGGATTGTTTGATATTCAAAATTAGTATTTAATGAATGAATCTTGATAGGCGTTGAGGTTTTACTACTTTAATATGGACAAGGTATTCTTCAAAAATCAAGAGTTTCATTATGGGAGTAGATGAGTTTCAATTATATATTTCTTCTTAATATGTTTTTTCATATTTCTTATGGATAACTACTTCCAAATTTATTATGATCACCAGAGGTGATTGATTTGGTTAGTATGATATGTGGTATTAGTATGTACTAAATGAATCCCTCTAGGATAAGATGTTTGACTACATAATATTTCCAAGGAAAACATCATTTGTATGTCTTTTTATTTTTAAACATTATTATATCTGTAGGTAAACATGTGGGATGATGTTTTATGTGCTCAAACTCTTGGATCATTACCTCTTATTACACAACTATAACTCAGAAAGAAAAATTCAGGTAAAGCAACAGATTTATTTTCTAGTAATTTTTTAGATCGGTCATAAAGAATTTAATATGAAAATGTAACACATAATAAAACTGTTTTTAATGTCATAAGTCGGAGTTCAGGGAACCATTGCACTACAATTATTCATGGTTTTGATCCTGCATATTAGGTGACATGATTGACTAACAGTAGATTTTTGTGGAAGATAGGATTAGTGACATATTATGGAGCTGTTTATCATTATATTTTATTTTAATCATTAGTTACATTTAATTATAATAAATATTACTTGACATGTATTAGACAAGTGGTTCATTTTTTATACTAGTGGATCATGAATTTTCTATGAACAGTGGATTGGATCATGTTTTTATTTTAGTACTAGATAATTTTCTAGATAATTGTATCATTTTTTTATATGATAAGTGGAGAATGAATTTATTTGGGTACTAGATCATGAATGATTCAGTAGATCAAGTGTTTTATTTTAGTAGTGGATCATTTTTATAATGGAACATGCATTTTAGTCCAACTGATATTGTATTATAGATATTGAACATGATTATCTCATCAGATACCATGTGATCCCAACATCAGGTCATGAAGACATCCAAATTCCCTTTAGGGGTGACCATTTCTGATTTATATGTGATGTTCTAGTTGTATCTTCTACATGAACTTCCCAACTCTAGGTTTTTTACATCCAAATTTATATTTTTATTTATATAATGATAGATTATATTCTTTTATGTTTTTATTATATGATTACTTATAGGTAAAAACAAGTGGGTAATCCATTTTACAATCCTAACATCAGTATAAGGAATCAAGTAGTTGAGGGTTTGTAAATATGGTGTGAAATCCCTATTAAATTTCCTTTATTGTATGTATGTCAATTGATGTACAGTGTAAAATTAAAATAATGTATTTTTTATTTATATTACTTCTATGTTGAATAGAATGATGATACTGATTCTCTTGCTACACCATGATTCAATAAATCTTCATATATATATTTTTAATTCAATTTCATATTGTAAGTTATATTATAAAGTGGTTGACAGCTCTATTATCATGCTTCTTGGCATTGGTGAATGTCTCTAATCAGTGAAAACAACTCTGAAAAACCCAACCCTTAATCATTACTTGACTTTATTCATGCGAAATTTAAAATTAAAACACAACACTCTTGATCTTCTTTTTAGGAACAATTCATGTTTACATGCATGATGAATGCTCAACCAATTAATGGAATTAACTGTTAGAAGTTTATAAGATTTTAACATTTCTATTTATAATGTTTATTGGTCTATATTTAAAATGGAAAACTCGACTATCAAGTGGTATGTATTCAATAAAAAATGAATCTATATTAACTAAATTAAGGGTTTTTTAAAATCTTCAAGTACATTTTTTCCAAATACTTATATCTTGTTTTCATTTAAACATGATTTCTAGATCACTTTTCTTTTGTCTAAATGCCTATGAATCATGTAAGGTAACACTATACATTCTGAATGTTGGTAAAACTATGTTTCTTCATGTTCTGTAATTTTTTTAATCATTATGTATAGATTAAACTCTTTTGTAAGGAGAACATAGCAAAGAAGAGTGAAAAGATTGACTGAATTAGATAGCTATAATTTCAAGGTAATACTACAGTTTGAACATTTCATATTTTTTTCATATTTGATTTATGAATTATTTCTTTAGATTCTAAACTATATCAGACAATGCTATTTACAATAGGGTTAATTTAATATGTTTACCATGTTTTCAAAATTATCCTCTGGTATGGATACTGCATAACCTCTGTTCTAGGTGAATGTGTTTTCTCTGATCTATATAATGTTAAAATCACCATTTCGGGTCCTTATTTCACATATTACATGAACATGTTTCTATTCCATGTCATTTGAACTGTTTTATGTTGTAATATAATTTTATTTTCTCATATCTATTACATATCCACAACACATATACTGGATTGACTGTTTCATATTTTTTTCATATTTGATTTTTTCATTACTTTTTTACATTTAAAACTATATTAGACAATGCTATTTACATTATGGTTAATGGAATATGTTAAAACTACTTTTTAAATTAGCCTCTGCAATGGATACTGCATAACATCTGTTTCATGTTTATGTGTTTTCTATGATCTATATATTGTTTAAAACATCCAATTCATGTAGTTATTTCATATATTAGTTGATCATGTTTCTATTCAATATCATTTGAACGTGTTTCTGTTCCAATAAAATATTATTTTCTCATATCTATAACATATCCAAATCACATATACTGGATTAACTAGTTATTTACAACATGATATCTATACATTCTATATAACAACTTCACCACTTTGTATGTTCATTTGGAATAATAAATTTTTACAGGATGTTTATATATATTCACTGCTTTCAAAACAACCAATGCATACGAATTGATTTTACATATCAGTTATAAATAGACATATAATTATAACCTACATCACATATTAACATAAGGTAACCAAATATCTTTTTCGGATCACACTTTGTGGAATATACATGGTTTATTTTTACATTCATATTTTCTATTCTGCATTTTCATTAGGCATTAATACATATTCTTATTTCTAAATTTTTTTTCAATGTAGAAAAAATAGAAGTTTTTATTGAAGAAGACTTTTATAATGTGACATGGTAATTTGGTTAGAATCTACAACTTTAAGTAACTATTTATTGGTGATACAGTAAAAAATTCAAATCTGAATATTTCTACTGTATAATTTGAAATTTTTTTGTCAAAATGTTTTCCATATTCTCTACATATATATTGCCTTTATGATTGTTAAAATAATTATGATCTGTTATTGTTATAATTTTTTATATTTCACATTAAAAAACTTTGTCTTTTTCAAATTGACCAAAAAATATAGAGTTGTGGTTTTTATTTTCAATAAATTTGATGTCTGTTAATTTAATTTTACATTTCAGTTTATTTTACATAGATTTTTGTTGACATGGATTGTATGAAATATTATTTGGTCATTATTTTGATGATTATATTTTATCAAAATTTTTTGTTAGTTATATATATATATATATATTCTATTATTAATATATGATATAATGTTTTTCAATATAATCAGTTAATGTCTTTATATTAATTTATCTTGAAGGATGTGTATATAGCACTGAATGAGAAGGGAACACCTTGCCTCCCATCTTCAGCATTATTTCCAATTACTAAGTAATGATATGTTACCTCTTTCATATAGAATTCATTTCAAATTATGTGTGAAAATTGTATGAAAAAGGTTGATTTGAGTTACTAATGAAAATATATTTATGCATTTAACGGTGTCAACAATAACTTTTCTCAAATACATGGATAGATGGATGTAAAAACCAATATGAAGATGGTGAATGGGTAAGACCCTATCCCCTTGGTTGAGTCCAGTATCCAAGTTGTCACTAGATTAATCCCATACAATGTATTTTTTCCTCATTCAATTACTTTAGTTTCTCGGTCAGTTCATTGGTGTGTTCTTGGGCAAGGATGAAATTGGATGATTCTACACCCCCCTCTTCATTGAATCTGTATGCATCCAAAAATCACCATATATTGTACAATTTTATTCCATAAAACATATTCTTACCAATTTATTAAAATAAAAATTCATAAAAATTAATTTTTCTTCTAGGATTAATGTCTCTTATAATTTATTCTATTACGACTGATGTTTTCTTCAATTATTTGTAGCCAATGATTTTACTACGTGCATATTATAAATTATTATTATTTTATTTTATGAGAACATAATATAAAAATCTTCCCAGTTACTATCCTTATATAAATTTTTCTAGAAGGATAGGTCTAATTCATCGATTAATAAGGTAGCTTCCCTCTCAACTTAATCATTATTTCCTATTGTTAGGTAATGGTAATTTACCTCTTGTATGAAGGTTAAAGAACATATGGTGTGTGAAAATTTTGAGTAAATGATTGATTTGATTTACTGATAAATATATATTTCTGCATTTAACTGTGTCAACTAAATCTATTCTAAAATACATGACAGATGGAAGTATAAAACCCCAAATGAGGAAGGTGAAATGGTAGGCCTCTCATCAATTTGGGTTTTTCACTTCACAAATATTATATGCAGTGTTTTTATAATATGTATTATTAGTATAGACTTATAAGTCATTGTTTATGACATATAATAGCTTCAACTATTATTCTCAGAAACCCCCTTGAATAGGATTTTTCAAGATAAAAAATGGATTTTTCTTCCAAGGTAAATGTGGACCTGTAAGCAGAATGTAGGAGAAAAAGTTGATAGAAAAAATTGTGAGATTACACTCTTTTATACATAAACATCAAAAATTCCTTTTCATTAAACATGCATGCACATTGTTTGGTGCCATACAATTTCTAAACATGAATTACACTCATGTATACAAATGTTCAAAAATAATCAATGGTCCATAATCTTAATCAGTATAGAATACTGTCAACATTACACACTTATATATGAATTTATACATTAAATTAATGCTGTATATTTTTAATTTGAAAAATAGTTACATTGATTCTTTATTGAATTATTTATTTAATTTAGTTGATCAAAATATATCACCTTTTTTATCAGTTTGGAAGAATGTTTTTTAACATCCTCTTATTACAGCATACCTCAGTTTTTGAACACATTTTTTCCAGGTGAAATAGTTTCATTTTTCATCATCCCTTTTATGTTGATAATGACATAATGTCTTCTAACTCTAAATTTTATTGCACAATTTGTTTATCAAATTCATTTTATTAACTTTTTCCTCAACCCATTCCATGGAATGGATGATGATCGAATATTCTGTAGAGTTCTTCAGAATGAGAAGCTTGAAAGGTTGAGTAAAATGATAGATCTTTGTACAGAAAAACTCATGAATGTTTGTTTTAATTATAGTGTTACATATTAGGTACTTGTGTGCGAACACATACAACTAGAAACTCCTGATAAAAGATATATTTACATGGAAGGGTAATATTGGGACATTGAATAGTGATTTTAGAGTCAAAAATGGGTTTTGGGAATCAGCTCTATCATTGGTACTGCGAGAATTATCCAAAATAGCTGTTGCTATTTTTTTTATTCACCTTATTTTTTATTTATTGTAATGATATTGTTCTATTTTTTTGATTCAATTTCATGTTTTCAAGTATTATGAGGTAATTGTCAACTCTGTCTTCATCATGTATTATTCACTATTACATTTTAATTAATATTTTGTGAACGTTTATAAATATTAATCTCTTATTAAAAGAATAACCTATAATTAAATACACCATGAAATAGCACATGTAAGTACAAGTATAGATCGGTTATGGGGTTATATAATAAAAGAGGGAGGAGTTCTTTATTATTTTCAAATCACTGGTCTTGGACTATATATAATAAAATAATAAAAAACAACTAACAACCCAAGGATTCTAACTATGTTTTCTACCAAATAGATGTCATCTTCATTATTTTATAAGGACAACGAATAAAATTTTTAAAATAGTTCTCTTAATTATGTGTAATTGAGTCATGTTTTTAATGAAATAATTTTAAGAAATTAAAATATCATATATGATTTGGAGTATTTATAAGGGATTTAATATTATAATAAAATATCATAAAAGAAAATTATTTGAAAGGGGACGCAATTATATTCTCAATGAAAAAATTTATAGAATTTATCATATCACCTTTTGGTAATTATGATTTCATAATACACTTGGTATAATTTTACAAAAAATAATTTATACACATAATTTGATGGTCTCAGAAAATAATGAAATGTTTACTATTGAATCTTTTTGATTAGATGATTCTAATCATATTAATATATAATAAGAATTTTTTTATATTTGTTAATTTTTACTTTTAAAATATGAAATAAATTTATTGAAAAGGTATGGTATTTTTACAATATGTGTTTCAAACCCATAAAAAATTTGACCAAAGAATAGTTCATTATTAACTACACATGATAATTGTAATGAAATAAAAATATTTTATTAAATGTTTGCTTATTTCAATAATTAATTAATTTCCCCAATGGAATGTCTTAATGGAAATTAAATATTAACCCAAAACATGTATATCAAAAATAAGAAAAAAAATTAAATTATTAATAATTCGATTAAAATATAATCATTAGTGTAATGATTTTATTATTATTAGGGCCCTGATAAATATCTCTTTATTAAAAAAACACAATAATGGTATGTTATGTTACAATGAGACATTCATTGGGTGGTTCAATTCACCTATTTTGTACAATGTTCTCGATAAACATGAACTTCTAATGTAAATGATTTATCTCATTCATTATTTTTTGGATTTAATTAAGTGATTTGTTAAAAAACATATATTAATTGTATCTATAGTTATTCAGGATTAACATTCATGGATATCAAATCATATTTTATTAGTATTCATCACATTAAAAATGAACATGTTTGAGGACTAAACTATTTTAATTTATTTGGAAACATAGGAAGAAATCATCAAACATGGTAAATTATCTTAAATTATTCCCTCAAATATCTGCTCCTTTGAAACATCTACAGTGTCTTTTACTCATTACCAATAAAAAGTAAACATATGAAATGGGTGATCTCAAATTATCATTAAGGGTAAACAAGAAAGGTATGTAGGCGTGTACAAGAGCATAATACTATGATAACATGATAATTAAATTATAATATTATACCCTAAATATCAAGGATCACAACCCCAAATAATGAAATAAATAATGGAAGTTCACAAGGCATGAATCATAATGGAATCCAAAGTATAAACCATGAAATCGTGACATTAGAATATCAATAGAAATTTTGGGTACAACTAAACATATTAGATAAAATGTCAAAGATACCATCGAAGACCTTCATATCATGTTATCCTTGGTCTAATCACCTTTGTACCTTCTTTGGTCATTGAATTTACCTCCCATGTACCCTATTATTGCTGGATATAGATTCCCCCGGTTTACCCTCTTATTTTTTGGTTTTGGATTCCATCTGATGTACCTTCTTGTTTAAGGCTTAGGATGCCCTCCCGTGAAATGTATATTTTTGGCATGGGATTCAAACCAATGTATCCTCATGATTTGGGATGTGGATTGCATATTGTATAACCACTTCTTTTAGGCTTGGTATTCCCACTAGTGTACCCTCTTGTTTAATTCATGGGATTTCCTCATGTGTACCCTCTTTTCTTTGATATGGGATTCCACCCCTTAAACCCTCTTGTTTTTGGGATTTGTATTCCATTATGTTTTGGAATTGGGATTCCATCCCATGTACGCTCTTATTCGTATATTTAAATTTACTCTCTTGTCCCTTTTTTTTGAGTTTAAAATAGACTCTTATTTCAAGAATGGGATTCCCTTTCGTGTACCCTCATGAGCTCATAAAAATATTATTACTACGCAACTCATCGAGGGAGATATCGGTCCCACATATCATAAAATGAAATCACCCATCCATGTTCCATTAGATAACAATACATTAACCATAACATTGTGCATAAGAAAATTTGTGGTTGGTAAAATCTATATAATAACCAATGAATTGAAATGGGTATGATAAAAATTTCACCATATCGATACCTATGAAAAAAATAGATAGGTCCCATTATAATTCCATAAATGTATAACCCATGAAATGAAAAATAATACAAAATAAATAAAATTTTCTTAATATAACTGGGTTCCATAATAATAATTCCACAAAAAAATACACCAATCAATAAATAATATTAATGAAATTATTAGATTAGGTCCCCAATAAAGAGTAAAATATATCAAAGGTTGAAATATTAGATAAATAAGTATTTTGAAAGATCAAATTGATCATTTCATAATGAGAATATCATTTCTCTAAAAATCACTTTTTAAAACATATATTATATTCAATATCCATTTTTTTAAAAAATAAATTGATTAAATATGAAGTACTATTTAAAATACATTAAAATTTATATTTTATGAAAATATCCTTTCATAATTGAAAAATTATTTTTGGAACATAAAAGTTTATCATAAAAATTTTATATTAAAATAATATTGAATTTAATTTAAAAACATTTCTAGGTGAAAAAATATATATTACGGATTAAATCATTTTAAAATCATTTTTCTTTGAAAATAATTTGAAAACATAAAATGAAGTCTAGAAATCATATTTTAAACCCTTTTCAGGAAAATGTATTTCAAAACTAATAAAGATATATTTTATTTATTGAAATCCATATTTTTGAATAAAAAATATTTGGAAAAATATAAATCTGTGTTTGAAAATAATTAAAATCACATTATAATTTGTATTAAAACATGGCTTGTAATGAACACAAATTTCTGTCTTAAAAGAAATATAATGATTGATTTTTTTAAAAACAATTTCTTAATCTAAGTATCAAATATTGGAGAATGGTGCGGTATATTTAATATAACATGAATAAAGAGAGATTATGGAAATTTATGAGATTCATTAACATATGGATCAAAATATTTATCCAATAGATTTATTATCATAAAAAATCTTGATAAAAATGATATTATAGTAAAAAACACATAACCCATTGGTAACATTACATTATTATAAAAACAAGATATTAAAATTATATGAAACATTTAATATCATGAAAAAATATATCAATAATGAAATAAATGTTCAATGTTATGTATATACACCCCAATTAAAAATATAGGTACATAACATGGTATGTATATCATAGAAGGAAACATGAGATAAAAATTAATGTACCTATTTGGAAAATTTTGAACTGTAGATTCCAAGAATAAAATTTAACCAAATGGATATTTTTACTCCCATATATTTTATGTAAAAAATATAATAATAAATTTATGTTAATGACATACATCACAAAAAGTAAAATTAGTGGTTAATAAGGCATGTAACCCACAAATTTAAAATTTTAGACGAGAAAACACATACTTGAAGTCTTGAATTTTCATTTCGTAAATGACTAATAAAATAAAATATATATGTAACGCCCCGACCCTAGATACCCAAAGTCGGTTCATTATTACATAACATTGGCATGATCACAAGAATGATCAAGTCTCAAAAGTCCGATTAGTTTAGTAGCCTTGGAAACACAAGATAAATTCATAATGTTCACATTACATCAATAAGTGAAAAACTACAACAACATATTTTCTTCATATCCCCTCATACTATCCCTGCAGGTCATTCATTAAATACTTCTTCACATTGTGGGAAAAATAAAACATTGAAAGGGGTGAGCTCAGATGCTTAGTAAGGATAACAATATAGCGGAATCATTCATAAATAAACATAAAACTTTAAGGCAATGTATAACAAAAACAAAATCCTTTTAAACTTGAACTTCAACATAATATGGAAAGGATAAAAAGAAATAATTCCATTTACTTATCCACATGGATATTCTACTAGTTGAATAATCACATGAAAATATTTATAACCACTTTCATAATGACGGAACGCATAATGCCAGACTATCATAACCACGTACCCAAAGCCTCGTGCCAAGACTACAAATAAGATTTTGTCAAGGCCTCGTGCCGAGACACTAGTTTGTCTAATGAGACCTACCGATGCTTAGAGGAGCTATAGCGGGCTACAACCATCACTTACTAAGTCCAATTCATTCCTCATATGAAAATTTTGAAACATAACATAAACATTCGTATTAAAACAAGCATAGTAAATGTCAATACTTTAACCACAAACAATGAATGGTATAAAAATATCACATCCAAAGTCAAACATAACTCATTCAATAAAATATAGAAGATTTTATTGTATCATATTAACCTAAATAGATAATGATGAAAGATATTGACATATATGAAAATAATCATCACAACTGTTAGAGATAAATATCTCCCCTTTTCTTGAAATCGTTTAAAATTCACCCTATTTGTCGAGAATCCATTTAAAATAGATTTTTTGAATCAAAGTTTCCCATACCACTTTGAAACATTTAAAAAGAATTTTAATTATAAAACAATAATTTACATATATATAAATCCCTAAAAACATTTTTAAAATATGGACATTAATGAGAAATATATAGAATAATAAATCTTTAAAACATTTAAAAAGATATTTTAGTTAGAGTTCCTAACCAAAATAAAGTCACATGAATACATATAATTGAGGAAATAAAAACATTATAATATCATGAGAATAAAGGTATTCATGATATACAATGTAAAAGTACATTATATACACCATATAAAATTGATTTGGTGTATAACAAGAAAGAAGTCTCAATGGAATGTAAATTGAGATGAATTCTCTTATAAAGACCATATCCTTAAGTTAAGGATAAATCAATGACATAATTATGTGCGAAAAATATAAATACTCTCAATATTACTTGAGATTTAGTGTACATCAATCAGATTACATTCACACATATTCTTGTAAAAACAACACCAATGAATTGGATATTTAACTCAACAAATGAAGATTGAGTTAAAATTACTCTTATCAAGTTCAAATCGATGACTTGAGAATTCATCAATGGAGTGATTATGTGTATAAAAAGTATATCCACAGAATGGGGAGTGGAAATTATGGCATAATCAAATGAATATTGATTCCACACATAATCTTGGAGTAAAATAATCAATGAAGTATGCCTAAATCCGAATGAGTGAAAATTGAAATTTCAAATTCCCTTATCGATTAGGTAACATACGAAACATACACCCATGAAAGAAGGATCATACAATGATGATTTAAATACCCATAAATTAATGTATATTACACAATTAATACAATCATGGGCAGTACACATACACCACATGAAATAAATAAGTGGTGAACAATGGAATTCTCACGAAATTAAGACCAAGATAAGAAACCCCTTACTTTGTACATTTTCCATGGTCGGTGGTTGGTTAACAGCTTGTATAATAGTGAAAATAATTTTTATTAAATTATACAAGAATTATTTACATTAATATGATATCAAATATGATCTTTTAACATTGATTTGTTAATAATATCTTAGTATTATCGTCATTTCGGGTGTTAACTTACTCGTTTTCCTTTATATTCTTTGCTACGTAAGCCGTGTTTATTATGGATATGTTGTATATTATCTATATTGAGAATTATATCAAGTCCTTAAACATTATTTTTAATAATCAAATGAGAATTATACTTGAATGGATACGATGGAGAATGAATCTCATCGCGTTCATGGAGACGGTAGTCCGTACGTACGCACGAGTGACAATATCATTATTTTGATATTAAAATAATAATTAATTGGATGGTATTTAATATATACATAATAATTATCATGTTATATTTATTATTTACATGAATTACACATAATTATTATGACCATCCAAATAATAATTTTTTTAATAACAATCACACCACGACATGGAGACGGTAAGCCGTACGTACGCACGTATGGTGAAATGTCATTCAAAGGATGGATAGAATACTATAATATGGTTGTATAATGTTTATAAAAAATCATATTATATATAATATACTGGATTTATTATTTTATAATGGTAATAACAAATATAGAATATGAGGAAGAAGAAAGGAATTTGAAAAGGGGTGGTGAAATCATTACCTCTTCTTCAGGTTCTTCCTTTTGATTTGATCAAAAGGGTTCCTTAGGTTGGATTTATGATCAAACTAAGGCCTCTAAGTTGTATTGAGGAACGATTAAAGAGTAATTGGGCATGGTTTGACAGAACCAAAATGCTTTTAAGGTGTTAATTAATGAGAAGGAGGAGTGCCTTTTTATAAGAGGGGTGAGGGGACCTTTGGAAAAGCTAGAAATATTATTTTATAATAAATTAATATTCGGTTTCCAATGGCTCCAGAGTGGATTATTTAAAATTTAATGTGGGGATAGGTCTAAAAACACTCAACCCATAGGATTTAGACATGTTTGGGTTACTATATTAGCCTAATCTTTAAGTATTAACTCTTAGTTAATTAGTTTCACTTTTACAATGTCTCTTTGTATTTTTATATTATATGGTTAATAAACATACTATGTACATACAAGAGACCCCCAAGTGGTCCATTAATGATATAACTATAATCATATATGTCTCTGGTCCGAACCTTAGTTTTTTAAAAATTTAATATCAATTAATAATATATTAATTTTTTAAAAAACAATTTTATGTCAATTTTGATACTATTCAATAATTGATTTTTGTAAAAATCATAACAGAATGATTCTATAGCAAAAAGTTAATTAAATCAATACTAACATGACATATTATCCTATAAAATTATTTTTATTTATAAAAAGTCTCATATTACATTTATTTGGGTATTTATAAAATCAATTATTCTAATTTTTCATTAATTAGGTAATTACTGCATCACAATTATGTCATAAATAAATTAAATTATATAATGTCTAAAAATTATAAATAAAACACAATTATGTAGGAAGTATTTTTATATTTATAATTAATATTTATAGTCTAAAATCCAACATATATAACCCTATGTAAAAATTGTTTTTTTGAAAGATATATGCTTATGTCAATTTTGTATTTATTTTAACTTAATTAAAATAAAGTGTCCCTATCACCTACAAGTGGCTCCATGGGGTCCCAAAATCTACCCAAAGATGTCCATGGTCGAAAATGTATCCATCAATAAGGTTAGGAAACGTTTTAGGGTAACTTAGTATTATTATAATATTATTTTTTAACCCATATTTACTGGATATTCCCTTTAACCATGGTAAATAAAATATTTACCGAAGTAATTATTTAAAATGACTAAAAATAAAAGATATCTATTTAAAAAATTTGGACATCCTAATTCCAAATATGGAATCCATTTTTCCAAATTCAAAACACATATGTGGCAAAAATTCATTTAAAATTAATTCTCGCTGTCAAAACAAAAAGCGTGTTTTTAAGATATAATAATTATCAAATGATTGATACTTGATTATGTCCGGTTTAATTGTGAAATTTTGTCTAATGAAAAAAATTGTATTTAATGGTAAAAATATATTCTAAATAAACTTTAAAACCACTCAAATTCATAATTTATCACTATTAATTATTTTGATTAAAAAATATTATTTTAATTAAAATTTAGTAATTTTCACTATTCATCAAAATATTAAAGTTATTCAAAAAGTACCAAAATTTCACCTTAGGCTAAATTCGATACCCCGAATCCAAAAATAAAGTTAATTTTGAGAGATAAAATTTCTAAAATTTTGAAAAGAAGGTATTACTATTCATAATGGCTAGTTTGATTGGTTGTGGTGTGTTAGAATCTCGAAGTTGCGTACAATGCACGCCATTGCATTATTCAAAGGGAATCGTACCGTGGAAGCATGGGGTGTTACATTCTATCCTCCTTCAATAAATTGTGTACTCACAATTTTTTAAAATTGGGATTGAGAATATAATTTAAAGTCCCTCATCGGAAAAAGAGTCAATAAAACTATCACTTTAATAGAATGGAAGAGAGGTATAAAGATCACCCAAGATAACCCATACTAGGATTCGATGAAGGAAAAATGGATATGGATGATAAACTAAGTGTTATTTTTTGATGGAGAGGGATAGAAAACATGATCAGGAGAAAGATAACAATAAGAAAATCACAAACTTTTGTTGGGACAAACGGTCATTAGTCTCCCAGTAGGAAAAGTAAACAGACAACATTTTCTGTTTTAAGTTACATTACATAAGGACTAGTAATTCATTTATGATATTGACTAAGAACATAAAGAGATGTACTTACTTTTTAAGTAGAGTTTCATTAATTAATAAATTATTACCACTACCTCATTTTTTTGAACAATAAGTATTCAAGAAGACTTGGTCAAAATGGAAGAGCTAGAATAAACTTCTACAGAAATAAATGGTCCACGTAGGATAAAATATATATTTACCAGGTCTTTAGAGATTAATCAAAACCAAATGGATAGTATAATATCTGATGATCCACCAAATGGATATTCCATTAGAAAAAAAACACTAATCTTAATTTCTAAAATTAAACCATGAATACCCCAAAGGTAAATAAATACCATTCAATAATCAATTTTCCTTAAAATCATTTTATATAATCCATACTAATATTGAAACCCAAAACTTATAAGAATTTAGTTTTCCACAATAAATTGTATCTCCAAATGACATTAATTACTCTTAAATTCACATACTGAAAAGTAATTAACCTAATCATTTCCATAAATAACCCAAATCTCTATAAATCCACAATAAAAACATAGATAAAAATCCACCATTACTCCTCAAATGAAATCCCATACTACTCTATTTTCCTGTGGCATATAGTGTTCACAACAAAGCAAACAACTTCCAAAATAACATTTATCACTTAATCACCAAATCATTTTCCTACACTAAGTTTATTCATTTGATAAGACATAAGATCCCAAATAAAATTATTATTGATCAATAAAATCATTTAACTAAAAATAATAGTCACACTAACCAAGGACTTCACGCAGTCCAGTGGTAGGCAATAAATCCCAATCGCACTTTGGTTGTGGGTTCAATTCCCACAACTTTGTCTGACGTGACGGGTTGTCCCACGGTCAGCGTGTTGTCCTTTTTCAAAAATTATATTTTATAACATTACCAAAATGAGATAAATTCCTCAAAATAACCATAACATATTTTAACCACAAATACTATCTCATACCTTGAATTTTCATCCCAAATTATAATAACTTATAATTTCCTCAAACCCAATGATCATATAAAACCAAATGGTTATTTATAACTGTATCCACAAGAGAAAAGATAATTCTTCCTCAAATATTACTCTCACATGGAATAATACATGATTAAAAATACAAGAAAAATTTATTCCAAAGTAAACCCATAAACAAGGAGAACTAATACTTTTTAAACATTTCTCCAACCATTTATTCCCACATAGCTTCTTCTTTGACCATGAAAATATCCTATAGAATAAGGCATTGACTTGGGTAATGGGCAGGTCCCCTACATTTACGGAAAATGACTGTAAATAGATTCTTGGGACCATTTTTATCTTCTTCCATATTACTCTTCATTTTTCTTCGGCAATTCTTCACTTTATGTCATTCCTTCCCACACGTAAATAATTTACTTGTCCCATTGAGACACTTTTTTGGGTGTGTCCTTCCACATTTCCTGCATGATGGAAATTGAGGATTCCTTTCTCCATGGTCTCCATTGCTGGAGCTCTTATCATTCATCAACTTTCTCTTCGTTGTGGAGTCCAGGAATTGGTTAATATATATATTGTTGATCATATTTTTGGAAAGTTGATTTGAAATAAAGACGATATATTTTATTCCTATCAACATTCCATTTTTTGCTCATCGAAACCACAATTCCCACCTTGTACATCATTCTCAAAGTCACTACGACTTCCTTGGAATCCAGCCATTGACTAAAACCAGAAATCATTGTGTGAGTAACAGTAGTCATAAAATCTTTTCAAGATTAACATGTCACCATATTATCAATTTGAAACACATTAAGATTAACCAGGGTCATTTAATCTCATATTATATATATAATACATCAAATCGGTTTGTAAAGAAAATATAAATTATCTTAAGAATATTCCCCGGGAGTGTTGTAACCAATAGTGCACCAAGGCCCGTTATCGTGCACCAGTTCCCATTTGAGTCTTGCTCACAACGGTGTTTTCGTGTTTTACCCCTAGGTACATCTGTGCCAGAGCCGCCTCTACTTGATCATATCCAGACAGGGATGTATTGCTCAGAAAACTCACAAAATCTCTACAATACCAAAATTCTAGGAAGTTATTCTATACTAATCCTCAAAGTTCATCTTAGGTATACGTGCTCTAATAAAAGATTATCTAATTCTTGCTTCCAAGGTTTTTACTAAACTTCTTCTGATACCAAATGTAATGTACTGACCCTAGATACCCAGAGTCGGTGCATTATTACATAACATTGACATGATCACAAGAAGGATCAAGTCTCAAAAGACCGATTAGTTTAGTAGCCTTGGAAACACTAGATATATTCATAATGTTTACATTACATCAATAAGTGAAAAACTAGAACAATATATTGTCTTCATTTCCCCTCATACTATCCCTGAAGGTCATTCATAAAATACTTCTTCACATCCTATGAAAAATAAACCATTGAAAGGGGTGAGCTCAGATGCTCAGTAAGGATAATAATATAGGGGAAACTTTTATAAATAAACATAAAAATTTAAGGCAATATATAACTAAAACAAAATCCTTTTAAACATGAACTTCAGCATAATATGGCAAGGATAAAATGAAATAATTCCATTTACTTATTCAAATGGATATTCTACTAGTCAAATAATCACATGAAAATATTAATAACCACTTTCATAACGACAGAATGCATAATTCTAGACTATCATAACCACATACCCAAGGCCTCGTTCCATGACTACAAATAAGATTTTGTCAAGGCCTTGTGCCAAGACACTAGTTTGTCTCATGAGACCTACCGATGCATCGATGTGCTATAGTGGGCTCCACCCGTCACTTACAAAGTCCAATGCATTCCTCATATGAAAATTTTGAAACATAACATAAACATTCGTATTAAAACTAGCATACGAAATGTCAATACTTTAACCACAAACCATGAATGGTATAAAAATAGCACATCCACAGTCAAACATAACTCATTCGATACAATATATAAGATTTTATTGTATCATATTAACCTAAATAGAGAATGATGAAGGATATTGACATATATGAAAATAATCATCACAACTGTTAGATAGAAATATCTCCCATTTTTTGAAATCGTTTAAAATTCACACTATTTGTCAAGAAGCCATTTAAAATAGATTTTTTTGAATCAAAGTGTCCCATACCACATTGAAACTTTTAAAAGGAATTTTAATTTTAAAACATTAATGTACATATATATAAATCCTTAAAAACATTTTTAAAACATGGACATTAATGAGAAATATGTAGAATAATAAATCATTAAAACATTTAAAATGATATTTTAGTTAGAGTTCCTAACCAAAATAAAGACACTTGAATACATATAATTGAAGAAATCAAAACTTTTTAATATCATGATAATAAAGGTATTCATGATATACTATGTCAAATTACATTATATACACCATATAAAAGTGATTTGGTGTATAACAACAACAAAGTCTCAATGGAATGTAAATTGAGATGAATTCTCTTATAAAGACCATATCCTTAGGTTAAGGATAAATAAAAGAGATAATTATGTGTAACAAATATAAATACTATCAATATTATTTGAGATTTAGTGTAAATCAATCAGATGACATTCACACATATTCTTGTAAAAACAACACCAATGAATTGGATATTTAACTCAACAAATAAAGATTGAGTTAAAATTACTCTTATCAAGTTCAAATCGATGACTTGAGAATTCATCAATGGAGTGACTATGTGTATAAAATGTATATCCACAGAAAGGGGAGTGGAAATTATGATATAATAAAATGAATATTGATTCCACACATAATCCTGGAGTAAAATAATCAATGAAGTATGCCTAAAGCCGAATGAGTGCAAATTGAAATTTCAAATTCCCTTATCGATTAGGTAACAGAAGAAACATACACCCATGAAAGAAGGATCATACAATGATGATTTAAATACCCATAAATTAAATTATATTACACAATTAATACAATCATGGGCAGTACACATACACCACCTGCAATTTATAAGTGGTGAACAATGGAATTCTCACGAAATTAAGAGTGAGATAAGAAACCCCTTACTTTGTACTTTTTCCTTGGTCGAAGGTTGGTTAACTGACTTTATAATGGTGAAATAATTTTTATTAAATTATAAAATAATCATTTACATTAATAGTATATCATATATGATCTTTTAACATTGATTTGTTAATAATATCTTAGTATTATCGTCATTTCGGGTGTTAACTTACTCGTTTTCCTTTATATTCTTTGTTTCGCAAGCCGTGTTTGTTATGGATAGGTTGTATCTTATTCATATAAAGAATTATATCAAGTCCTTAAACATTATTTTTAGTCATAAAATGATAATTATACTTGAATGAATACGATGGAGAATGAATCTCATCGTGTTCATGGAGACGGTAGTCCGTACGTACGCACGAGTGACAATATCTTTATTTTGATATTAAAATAATATTTAATTGGATGTTATATCATATATACATAATAATTATCATGTTATGTTTATTATTTGCATGAATTACACATAATTATTATGGCCATCCAAAAAATAATTTTTTGAATAACAATTACACCACGACGTGGAGACGGTAAGCCGTACATACACACGTATGGTGACATGTCAATAAAAGGATGGATAGAATACTGAAATATGGTTGTACCATATTTATAATAACATAAATGTATATATAATATATTGGTTTTATTATTTTATAAATGTAATAACAAAGATAGAAGATGTGGAAGAAGAAAGGAACTTGAAAATGGGTGGTGAAATCATTACCTCTTCTTCGGGTTCTTCCTTTAGATTTGATCAAAAGGGCTCCATAGGTTGGATTTCTGATCAAACTACCACCTCTAGGTTGTAGTGAGGGAAGTTGAGAGAGTATTTGGGCAGGGTTTGGCTGAACCAAAAGGCTTTGAAGCTGTGAATTAATGAGAAGGTAGAGTGCCCTTTTATAAGAGGGGTGAGGGGAACCTTTTGAAAAGCTAGAAATATTATTTTATAATAAATTCATATTCGGTTTATAATGGCTCAAAAGTGGATTATATAATGTTTTAGTTGTGGATATGTAAAACAAAACTCAACCAATAGGATTTAGACAGGTTTGTGTTACTATATTAACCTTATCATTATGTATTAACTCTTAGTTAATTAGTTTCACTTTTACAATGTCTCTTCGTATTTTTATATTATATTGTTAATAAACATACTATATACATCCAAGAGACCCCCAAGTGGTAAATTAATTATACAAATATCATGATATAATTCTCTTGGACTAACCTTAGATTTTTTAGGAATTTAATATCAATTGATAATATAATATTTGTTTTGAAAACTATTTTATGTCAATTTTGACACTATTCAATAATTGATTTTTCTAAAAATCATAACAGAATGATTACTTCTAAAAAAGTTAATTTAATCAATACTCACATGTCTTATTATCCTACAAAATAATTTTTATTTATAAAAAGTCTCAAATTAGATTTATTATGATATTTATAGAATCAATTATTCTAATTTTTCCTTAATTAGGTAATTACTGCATCACCATTGGGTCATAAATAAATTAAATTATATAATGTCTAAAAATTATAAATAAAATAACATAATGTATAAATCCTTTTAGATTTCTAATGAATATTTATAGTCAAAAATCAAACATATATAACCCTATGTAAATTTTTTTTTCTAAAAGATATATGCTTATGTCATTTTTGTATTTATTTTAACTTAATTAAAATAAAGTGTCCCTATCAACTAAAAGTGGCTCCATGGGATCCCAAAATCGACCCAAAGATTCCCATGGTTGGAAATTTATCCACCAATAAGGTTAGGACACGTTTTACGGTAATTTATTATTATTACAATATTATTTTTTAACCCTTATTTACCAGATTTACCTTTTAACCATGGTAAATAAAATATTTACCGAAGTAATTATTCAAAATGTCTAAAAATAAAGGATACATATTTAAAAAATTTGGACATCCTGATTAAAAATATGGAATCCATTTTTCCAAATTAAAAACACAGAAGCGGAAGAAAATAATTTAAAATTAATTCCGATGTCAAAACAAAAAGCGTGTTTTTAAGATATAATAACTATCAAAAGATTCATACATGTTTATGTTCGGTTTAATTGTAAATTATGTCCAACAAACAACATTTTATTAAATGGTAAAAATATATTCTAAATATACTTTAAACCACTAAAATTCATAATTTATCACTATTAATTATTTTTATTAAAAAAGTTATTTTTAATTAAAATTTAGTAATTTTAACTATTCATCAAAATATTAAATTTATTCGAAAAGTACCAAAATATCACCATAGGATAAATTCGATACCCCGAATCCAAAAATTAAGTTCATATTGAGAGATAAAATTTCTAAAATTTTAAAAAGTTGGTATTACTATTCATAACGGCTAGTTTGATTGGTTGTGGTGTGTTAGAATCTCGAAGTTACGTACAATTCACGCCATTGCATTATTCAAAGAGAAACGTACTGTGGAAGCTTGGGGTGTTACAAAATATATGTTTATTATAAATATAACTCCATCCCATATTATTATATACATAAAAATATATTTTTCAGTTGTGTCTTTATGTTACATAGTTTTTAACAATTCCATGTTAATGAAATGTTTCGGGAAACAAATACATTTTTTAACACATGTGTTTTGATTTGTTATATTGATAATCTTATATATATCATGATTAACTTATTACCAAAATTTGAAACATTATATATGTATATATTATATAGTAATTATATTAATATTTATAACTATCTATATAAGATAGAATAATGAAATGGAACACATCATTCATGGGGATGGATGGGTATAGGAACTCCTGAACATTGTTTCTTTTTTTATTGTCTTATTGAAAGAAAGAACATAAATGAAATATATTTATATATATTTATATATTATTAAAATATAATTATTATTTAATATATATAATATATGTTTAATAAAACAATTTAAATAAATTTAATATAAAATTTCGTCAAATCACATCACTTTGAGGAGGAAGTAGTCCACAATTACAAAAACGAAGTTATCATATTTACAAAAATTGGAAATCATGAATTTATTTGTTATAAAATAAATTAATAGCTATAAATAAATCATATATATTTTATAAAATCTATTATACATTATAATTCCCATCCATGAGAGTTGTTAATGAAAATAAGAACAATAACATTTTCTGAGGTAGTCGTGGACCATAAACAATAATTGTTTGTTTGTTACATATTAGAATGAAGTATTAATACGTGTAGATAAAAAAATTAGACTAAATACATATAAATATATTTATTTTTATTGGATTATTATATAATCATTAAATAATAATATTTTAGGGGGCGTAGATGAAAATAAATCAAAATATCTTGAGGATGGTTGTTACATCATCTTTTGGTAACACGTTTTGGATTTCACCAATCAGATTATTTGGAAGTATATATTTCAATATAGAGGATTATATAATGATTATATTGATGTTTTGAGGATATTTGGGTATATTTTTTCCATTAAAAAGTGTTTGAGATGTTGAAATATGTGGGCGGGGTGGGTGCATTTTTATAGTGGAGGGGAGTGGCTTTATTCTTAATTTTTTTATGTGATTTCCACCTATATTTTTCCCACATAATATGGATAAAATAACAGTAAAATTTGGATAAAAGGGGGATATGGTTGAAATATCAATATAATATGTCTTTTATAAAATTTCTATCTCATTTTGGGTTTTATGATTAAGGATTATTCCTTTGTTAAGACAATTTTTCTATTAAAAATTATAATTAATTTTCACCATGTTTAGAAATATTATCTATAAAAAAATAGTGAAATTATAATAAATTATATATTAATATTATCATAAATATGGAATGAATTTTTTCAAATTTCAATCGACTAAGGGGAAAAAAATAATTTTAATTTAATTCGTCTAACAGAGTGAAAAAACTGCTGTTAAAATAAAAAAATGTTCAAGAGTTAGATAAGTTTTTATACCCAATTCAAATCTGAAATTGATTCAAATGAACTAAATTGGACAAATTTATTTCAATTTTAGCAATTTAAAATTTAATAAAAATTCAAAAAAAATTATCTAACCTTATAAATAATTTATATAAAAATGGATTTATGAATTAAAATTTATCACCTTTCACTATTTATAATGAATTGAAAAATATAATGAAAAAAATTAAACCAAGTAATTTTTTATTAAAAAATAAAACACTATTATTTCACGTAAAATTTATAAATTCTTCAAAATATATACTTAAAATTGGTTCTCTGTTCAACTACAGTAATATTACTCTTTAAAAAAACACATCTTATTTTTATAAAATTGTAGTCTTTCAAATATTATCAATATAAAATATATTGGATGGGTGTAAAAAATATTTATTGAAAAAATAATATATAAATTTTATTTTCAAATAGTTCTTTAACAAAATTATACTAATTGAAAACAAAATGAATTATTTTACATAATTTTATAATTTATACATTCAAAAATAATATAATAGTATCTATAAAATACCTTCCAACAGCTAGGTAATAGCTATAATAATATTTTAATAACAATATTAATTTCATATTTTAGTTTGAAAAAACATGGCATTTCCTGTTATAAAAGATATTTAATGGAATTATAATTATGTGTAATATTAGACAAACATAGTGTTTTGTGTACCAAAATTTAATCGAATTGTTCCATGTAGTAAAAAAATAAATTGGGGTTGCGTAAAATTAAATCCAAATATATTAGTTTTATATAAACAATAAATATTCATTTTTTTAAAATGATATATATCAAGACATATTAAATAATTCAAAAAATTACAAATTCATATGGGGTAACATTCTTAACCCCTTATAAAATCAATATTCTTATAAATTAATCTTGTTTATCAATGGTTTAGTACATAAATTTTTCATTTAACAAAATAAATATCATAAAAATTAATATTAAAGCATTCTTTAAAAGGGGAATTTTATAAACATAAAGATTAATGAAAGTGACTAATGACATGGTTTCCAAATAAGTGAACATAGTTGGAATTTGAAAAAAATTTACCTAAAGGAGAAATATAACAATCAAGATATTATAGTGATTAATAGAGAACATGGTCAGGATAAATTTTACAATAATGAATATATAACAAAAACAAATGTCTTGAAAATTTGTAATTTATATAATAAAAAATGATTAAAAGAGGATAAATTTCATTTCAAGACCATTTTCCCTAATGTCCATGAATTATCATGAGAAGATATACATAAATTATCCAAGCAAAAAAATAACAATTTTTTGTTCTTAAATGACCCATAAATGACATATATCAATATTACATCATTTTAGAGGAATATTAATTATATTTTACAAATTTACGGCTAGGTAATGTAACTGTTTAGTGTCATTGGAAACATCTAATACATTCTTATAACTTGTAAATGATATTCAACATCTACCAAAAAAATCATCCCCTTTAGCAATCCAATGTAAATGACTTATTTAAAACCTGATGAATGTAAACAAAATAAACAAGGAGCTTAGATTCTCATCAAGGTTATGAAAACAATATATGGACACAAAGATGTAAAAAACATTGACATAATTTATGAATGTAGAAGTATTCAATCATTAAATAAATTTTAGTTGTTCATGTGGAATAAATCATAAAGGATAATTAACCATGATAACATATAATTGGTGTAAATCATAGACTTATATAAAAAACACAAGCATAGAAAATCATTTATATATTAGACAAGGAACATATAAAATACCATCATAGCAGAAAATGACTATTACAAAAATATGTATACTTTCCATTCCAGCCACGTATTACCGAACCAGATTAACATTATTTTCTTGTAATTTCTATATCATGAGATATAAATCATTTCCCAATTAATTGGAGGGAGATATAGGTCCCACAAATCATGTAATTGAACCGTTCTTACATGTACACAAAAACATAAACCATTCATCATTGGATAACAAAAATAAGAAAAAATGGGTTTTTTAAAAATCATTCCCTCAGAATCTATATAAAAAATGGATTTCATAAAAATAATTCAATAATAAACACAGTAAAATCAATGTAATAATATGGATATAAATATTACCTTATTCAATATTAAATGGTAATTTGTTTTTGATAAAATACTTTAAATTAATTTTTGAGTTAAATTATACAATATATTTCAAAAATGACTTTTTTTTAATATTTTAATTAGTTTTTAATAAGAAATAATTTAATTGAAAATAAAATTCAAATATATTAATGTAATATTCTTGGGAACAAGGGGTTATGAGAAAATAATAATCCATTAATTCTGTATATGTTAATAAAACATTTTCCTTGTACTTTTTCCGAAATAGTCAAAAGAGTACCTCATATCGAATAACACCAAAATATTCCTATCATGCCAATTAATTTTTATTCCAATGGGTAAAATTTAATTTAAAAAATTTTATATGAATATAAATAGTATAAAATATTTATGGAACATGGTTGTGCTGGAAAAATATACCCCAATAAATATTTTTCTGTAAACAATCTTAGATAATAATGGGATGGAAAAATTATCCGTTAGCATTACTCTAATATCCATTTTATGTATCTGAAACTCGTGTATATTGATTTAAATATTGTTATTGACATATTATAGAATCATAATTATTTTTATTATATTATATTTGATTATATTATCATCTGTTTTTTAGTAATATTTAATTATCACTCATTATTCAGATATTAACTAATTTATGTTCTTAAGGATGTTTTGTCAGATAAGATCATGTTCCACTCATTTGGTTATAGTTATATAATTTATAAAATGAAATTATTATAATATATATCATATTTATTCTTTCTATTCATGCATATAATCATGTTTTAATGAAGATCATGTAGAATGAATCAAATCTCATAGTGGATATGGTAGGTCATATGTATGCACAAGTGACGATATGATTAACATAATGGGTAAAAGATATGCAATTGGTTGTTATATTAAATACAAATAATAATTAACGAGATATATTAATTGTTTACATCCATTATATTCAGAATTATAAATTTCTAAATTAACTATTACTAAATAAAAAATTACACCCTAGTGTAGAGAAGGTACGTCCTATGTACATACGAATGATGATATTAGTATTCGTTGGATGTATAAAAGGACATATAAGGTTGTCCCATAATTATAAAAGCATCTCAAAATTGATAAGATACTGGATTTTTTAATTTATTATGGATGCAACATAATAGGAATATGCAGAAGAAGAATTTTTATTTGGTATAGGTGATAAAATAATTACCTCTTTTTCGTGTATCTTCTATGTATTTGCAAGAAATATCTCAATAGAACAAATTTCATCACTATGTGTGATATATTGGATAAATGGATGTCATTTTGGAGCTTATTTTTCATTATATGAATGACTCATGGGGCTTGAATGGTTTGGGTAAGTGGGTGGATGTAGTTGACTTTTACATGAGGGAGGACATGCTATTTTGGAATGTCTTGAAATATTATTTTATTATAAATTGATTTCCAAATTCTAATATCTCTGAATTGAAATATTTTTAGTATAATATGGTTATAGTTATAGTTATTCTAATATAATAATTATTATACATGAATTTTTTTTATTTTAAACATAAACTTTTCAGTGTATCCTAAATTGCACACTTCTAATTTTATTTATAGTGACAACATTTTAATGATTTAAAGGCTATTAAGATTACATAAATGCTGCCAATTTCAGATAATAGGACAATTAATTAAATTTTAGGCCTTATGAAATCCATTTTTTTAATTTTAATTTTTTTTACGTTTTTGAAATAATTTAATAAAATATTATTTCAATAAAATATTAGAAATGTTAATTTTTACACTATTCATTTCATTGAATTTAAATAGAATCCAAAATGAAATATAACGTAAAAAAAGTATCTAATTATAAGTACCCGACCTTAAACCTTACATAATATTGAATTAAATTAATAATTTACATTGAGGATCTTTTCAGGTTTAGATTTTTAGAGAATTAGGACATTACTATTACATCTCAAAAGATTACAAAGTAGACACTTCTACATAGTTTCCAATTATTTTTACAAAACATGAACTCTTAAAAAAAGATTCATGTCTATTCCATGTTTAAGATAGCATGAAATTTCCTTAATTCCATCCTTGACCCTATTATACATTATGTCCCGTGAAAAACATTTCAAAAACCTGGGAACAACATAAAAAGTTCATTAAGGGTTACAACAAGAAGGAAAACTGTAAGTTTTTCAAAACAATAAGTAAACCTTGAATGCATTAACAAAATTAATACTTTTCACCTTAATGGTGTAGTAAATAATCTTCACGTAATAAAAGATCATTACTTACCATTTTTGTAACCAAAAGATTACCATAAAACCCATATAAAGAACACATAACATATAAAGGCAACTTGGGACACAAACATACTTAAATGGAATATCCATACGATCTACTTCCACACATATCACTAAATGTAATAGCCATACGTCCAAATTACATAACCAATGAATTGGAGGTTATAACGTAACCACTTGTCCTGGTATTCACGACACCACCTGGCATTTGGTTTATCACATAACCACCTATCAAATGTCCAAGTACCATTATAAAATCATAAGAATGAAGACTAATATAAATAAAAGAAAAAACTTCGATATATAAATCAATATGTGTCATTTAAATATATTGACATAAAAAATAAATTATAAAAAGAATTTTCAATACCAAAATACATAAAAGAGTATATGGTAATTATTTTTGTTTAAAAACATTACCGCTTGTTGAGGAAGTAAAAGATCAAATAATACTCGTAGCAGAAGAAAAGGTCATTGTCATCAGTTAAGTTAAAAGAAACATTCCTTTTTGTTGTTTAGTAAAATGATTTGTATAAAAATATTCCATTTGAAAAGTCAAGGGTGTTTATATGGTGTATAAAAGAAAGGCGTGTATTAAAACAAAATATGCCTCAATGAAAGGAGATTGAAATGAAGTCCCTTACTTTGTGTCCGACCTGACTCGAACATTCATTAATCTCCTAAATAATAAACTAAAGTGATTTTTTACTTTCTTAACAAAAATTTTCAAGGATATTATATGTTTTATATCACTTATTACCATGTTATAAACATTATGTAATCATTTAAGTTAATAACGTTCGTTTTGTCGATATTTGGTAATTTAGTCAATAATGAACACCTTATATTTACAATATGTCCATGTGGTCAATAGTCCATTATATCAAGAATGATATTCATTATTTAGATATCATATATATAACATATATCTAGTATATACATTTATTTATAAACGTACATAGCATTTGGAGGTAAGAAATGAAATGCACCGTTCATGGAGACGGTAAGTAGTATGTACGCATGAACACTACATTCATTTTTCTATTTCTTATTTTTATGGAATTAAATAATAATTATACATAGGTATATTATAAATAGAGTATAATATCATATAAAATATCAATAAATAATTATTTATACATGCCACCTAAGGCATTAACGAATCACATCACTTTAAGGGGCGGTAGTCCGCATTTCCTCAAATGAGATTATTGTATTTACCCACTACGGAATCCATAAAGGCGTACTATAAATGTGAATTACAGAATAATAATGACATAATAAACATAATATATATCATATATAAATAAAGTTCCATCATAATGGACACCATGAGATATGGTAAGAGTTAATTGAACAATCATCGTTTCATGAGCCATTAGTTTTCCATCCACAGATACATTATGTTTTTCACCCATTAGATGGAGGTGCGTGTATGTGTAGTTAGAATAATTCTTATAACAACATCCTATTATATTTATGATACTGGTTTTCTTAAAAAATAAAGGAATAAAAAGAGGTTAGGGGTTGGAGAAGTAAATTAAAAGAAAACAATTTTAGAAAAATTGTTACCTTTAATTTGGGTAACTTCCTTTGGTTTGAACCAAAAGGACTTATTGACGTGCCTTATTCCTAAGGCAAGGCTTCTAGATGGAGGATATGTATGTAAGGAGATTAATTGGGAAGAGTTTAGACGAGCCAAATTTCTTGAGAAGTGTGAGTAATTTCATAGAAGTGGACTCCTTTTATAAGGGGGAGGAGGGTCTCATTAGGAAAGTGTGAAAACATTATTTTATTATATAAAGATATTCGGTTCCTAATGATCAAAAATCATTAAAGATGAAGATAAGATTACTAATGGTCTAAATAAAATCATCCATTCCAAATTTTACTTGTTTTTTATAATATTTTAATCATTACAATATTATTTATTTAAATCATTTATTAATGAGGTAAATACTACATCATTATTGTGTCATAAATAATTTAATTTATTTGATGTATAAAATATACCATGATGTAGGAAATATATTTATATTTTAAATTAATATTTACAGTAAAATATATTATTATATGACACCATATAAATATTAATTACTAAAAGATTTTTGTTTATGTCATTTTGGCCTTAACTTTAAATTAATTAATCTAAATTGTCATTATCACTCCCACATGGCTCAATGGGGTCCCAAAATCGACCCAAAGATGCCCATGGTTGTTAATGACTCAACCAATAACGTTTTACATGTGTTAAGGTAATTTTTAATTATTATAATATTCATTTTACATTGAATTAACCTATTTACCTTTAACCGCGGTAAATAAAAGTCAAAAGTTACTATTCACCAAAAACTATATTCATCTCATTAAACCACATATTACTTCTTGATAACAACTATGTATGTTGTATTTTTTAAATTCTATTCAAAAAAGTGAAAAAATTTCATTTAAATGAAAAATTCTGTTTTTTTAACTACCACTAAGTGGTTTCACTATTCATCAAAAATTGATGTTTTTTTCTGAAAAATACCAAAAATTCAGCCTAAGAAATATTATATATTCTGAATCAAAATATGATTCCTATTTTTCCAAATTCAAAACATATAAGTGGTAATAATTAATTTTAAAATTAATTCCCGTTATCAAAACAAATAATGGGTTTTTTAGAAACAATAACTATCAAAAGATTGATACTTGTCCATGTCCAATTTGAAAGTAAAATTAATTCCAATGACCAACATTGGATTAAATGGTAAAAATATATTCTAATTACACATTAAAAACAATTAAAAAGATAATCTAACTATATTAATAAATTAGATTAAAAGGCACTATTGAATTAAAATACAATATTTTCTACCATTCATTAAAAATGAACTTTATCCGAAAAATACCTAAAAATTAACCAAAGTAAAATTTTATGTCCCAAATCAAAAAAAAAAAAGAATTTTATTTGGTCAAATATAAAATATAAAATAAAAAAAACTAAATTTAAATATGGTTCTCCATTAAAATGAGTTAAATCTTCCTTTTAATGTAAATTATGCTTAAAATTAGATTTGTTCACATTTTAATACTCTAACATTTATTGGATAATTTAAATACATTTAACAGACATGTATAATCATATTGTAGTTAGTTTTGTTCATTCTTTCCAATACAATGGTTAGGAGTTAACTACCATTTAAAATAATAATATTATATTATTAGTGTGCAACGTAAGATTTCAAAGAAACCTGTTGTTTCGTATCAGGTACGCTATCGAACATAGACACCCAATTAATGTAAAATTATTATTTAATTCACAAATATTAATGAATATGAAAATCTCTTATTCTTCATTTACTTGGGATGTAACATCCTTCCCCTGTTTTTGGAAATTGCTTCCTCGCAATTTTTATTCACTTATAAAAATAAGTGGGGGAATTTTTCCCTCATAGGGTTTTCAGATTTCCATGTTGCCTCTTCAACGATCTGGTTTTTCCACAAAACCATTACCTAGTGAATTACCTTATTCCGCAACACTTGCTCTCTACGGTCAAGAATCTAGACTGGTTGTTCTTCATAAGAGTGATTCTCTTCCAACTGAACTACCTCTAGGCTCAAAACATGAGATGTATCTTGCATATACTTTCTCATCATTGAAACATGAAAACAATTGTGTACCTGGGATAAACATGGAGGTAAATCCACTTTGTACGCAACTGATCCAAATTTATCTAGAATTTCATAAGATCCAATGAACCCCAAACTCAACTTTCCCTTCTTACCGAAATGCATCACACTTTTCCATGGAGAAACATTAAGAAAGACAGGATCACCTACCTGAAAATAAATATCCTTCTTACGGTTATCTGCATATCTTTTTTGTCTCATCTAAGATGTTCTCATGTGCTTCTAAATCAATTGAACTTTCTCTGCCATCTCATCTACCAATTCTGGTCCCATCAGCTTCCTTCCACCTACAACATCCCAAAAAGCTGGTGTTCGACAAAACATTCCATATAATTCCTCGAATGGAGCCATCTATATAATAGTATGAAAAGTGTTATTATAAGAAAATTCAACCAAAGAGAGATGTTGGTCCCAACTTCCCTGATAATCCAGGGACCAAGAATGTAGAATATCCTCCAATTTCTGAATTGTTTGTTTTAATTTCCCATCTAGTTGAGGATGAATAGATGTACTAAAATTTAATTAATTACCCAACAACTTCTTCATGCCTTTCCAAAAGTTAGAAGCAAACCTCGGATCATGATCAGATATAATTGAGAGGGGAACTCCATGCAACCTGACTATCTCATTAACATACAACCAAGCATGTTGATCTAGAGAAAAAGTATCTTGATTAGGATGGAAATGAGTAGATTTAGTCAATCAATCAACAATAATGAATATTGCATTATTACCTAGAGATGTCTTCGGTAATCCCACAACAATGTCCATGAATATATTTTCCCATTTCCACTCTGGCACCAGTAAAGGTTGAAGCATCCCTTTCGGTAACTTCCACTCTGCTTTAACCTACTGAAAAGTCAAACACATCACAGTAAAATCCGGAATATATCTTCTCATTCCATCCCACCAGTAATACTCCCGAATATCTCTGTACATATTAGAACTACTAGGATGAACTGAAAACAGAGAACTATGAGCTTCACATAAAAACTCAATCTTAAACTGTGAATCACAAGGTATACATAATATCTTTCCAAATATCAAAACACTGTCATTATCAATGTTAAATTCATGAAATTTACCCTTCTTAACCAACTCTACCTTTTTCTGAAACTCACTCTCATCTTTCTATATTTGCTTTATTCTGTCTGATATAGATGATTTCACTGACACCTGATACAAAATAAAATAATTTCCTGTAATAACAACCTCTATGCCAAAGTTCATCAAATCAAAAACCAGAGGATCATGTTCCAAACATAACATGGTTAATGAAGTATTACTTTTTAAACTCAAAGCATCAACCACTTTATTTTCTTTTCACAGATGGTAATGGATCTTGCAATCATAATCCTTGATTAATTCCAACCACCTCCTATTTCTCATGTTCAATTGTTTTTGAGTGAATATATACTTCAAAATTTTGTAATCAGTATATATTTCACATTTTAATCCATACGAATGATGCCTCCATATTTTTAAAGCAAAAACAACATCAGTTAATTCCAAATCATGTGTAGGGTAATTTAACTGATGAGGTTTCATCTCACGTGAAGCATAAGAAATTACCTGATCATTTTTCATTAGGACACAACCCAGACCTTCAACAAAGCATCACTATAGATAATAGACTTACCATTTCTGGATGGCAGTGCAAAAACTGGAGCTTTCAACAATAATCTTTTCAATTCCTGAAAATAATCATCACATTCTTTTGTCCTTATAAACCTAACACCTTTTCGAGTTAACTTAGTCATTGGACTAGATAACCAGGAAATTTAAAAAAAAACCTCCATTAATAACCTTCCAAACAAAGAAAACTATGAATCTCGGTTATATTTGTTGGTCTTGGACATTCTTCAACAACTTTTGTTTTAGAGGGATCAACAGTTATGCCATTTTTTGAAACAATGTGACCAAGGAAAGAAATTTGTTGTGACCAATACCCACACTTGCTGAATTTCCCATAAAGTTTATATTCTTTTAAGGTGTGAAAGACAACACATAAATGAATTTCATGCTCCTATTTAATCTTTTAATAAACAAAAATATCATCAATGAACACAACCACAAACTTATCCATGAACTCACAGAAAAATCTATTCATAAGATCCATGAATACAGCTGGTGCATTGGCTAAACCAAAAGGCATAACTACAAATTAATAATGGACATATCTAGTATTAAACACGATCTTCGGAATGTCTACTTCCATTACATTCCACTGATGGTACCCCAACCTCAAATAAATCTTCAAAAAATTCTGAGCTCCGTGGAGCTGATCAAAAAAATTATCGATATGAGGTAATATATACTTATTCTTAACAGTAATGTTATTCATTTCTCTATAATCACGACAATGTCTCATTGAAACATCATTCTTTTTAATTAAAAGTACAGGAGCACCCCATGGTGATGTGCTAGGTTGAATGAAACCATTATCTAATAACTCCTACAATTGCTTCTTTAACTCTAAAAGTTCAATTTGATCCATTCGATTAGGGGGTTTTGAAATTGGATTAGCATCAGAAACTAATTCAACAGTAAATTCAACGCCCTGATCAGGTATTATACTAGGAAACTCATCAGGAAAAACATCAAGGTACTCATTTACCAATGGCACATCATTAATATGAACAGTCCCTTTGTTTTCAACAATATGTGAAAGGTAAAATTCATTTCCATGTTTTACAAGTTTTTCAACTTCCTAATATGTTATCAAATAAAGGGTTCATTCTTGTACACAAACTGAAAATCTTCCTGAAATGAAACCTCTATAGCTCTACAATAAATATTAGTATGATAAACAGACAACCAATCCATGCCCAAAAAAACATCAAACTCTACTAGAGGTAAATCAATAAGGTTTTCAGGTAGGTTCTTTCCACACACAAGGACATGAATGTTCTTATGTTGTCTTTTTGTCTCAACATTTCATCTAGGTGTTTTTTACCGTTAGTTCAGTATTCATATCATGAGATGGAATTCCCAATTTACTCAAAAACATTTCAAAAATTAAAGAGTGTGTAGACCCTGATTCAGACAATACATTGGAATAATATGAACAATCAAACAGTGTACATAATACTACTTCGTTTGATGCCCCAACATATGCTGAAGTAGTTGCAAAGGATTTCACCACCCCTTTCTGCTTATAGTCTGGATGCTTTCCCTCAGTGGAGTTCTTCAATGGACACTCATTATCATTATGACCCATTTCATTACACTTAAAACATCTTACCGGTGGTGTTTCATTGCCTGCTTGATCATCTTCCTTACAGTTATGAGCAATATGACCAGATTTACCACACGGGAAGCACTTTCCAAACATCGATAAGAATTCTCCAGGATGGTTTTTACCACACTTCTCACATATTGGATATATAATTTTCTTACATCCATGCTTCTTTTATGAACTCCTTCCCTTTTCCTTCCAAATGGACCACTTATTCTTGTTGTTTGTCAACAAACACCTGATCATCCGAAAACTCCATTTCCACCTTCTCTACACATAAAACACGTTTTTCAAATCTTTTGAACTCACGAAAGGCTAATTCTATTTGATATCATTGCTTTAGTCCTGAGTAAAATCGATTTATCTTATAATCAAGATCTCGGATGAAATTTGGTGTATACCTTGCCAGTTGAGTGAACTTTTCTTCATAAGCATCCACTGAGTCATCCTCCTACCTCGATTCTAGGAATTGTTTCTCCATCCTAAGACGAACCACCTTAGGAAAATATTTCTCATGAAACATACCTTTGAATTTAGCCCAATTGAGATCATCAATATCTTTACTATCCCTGATATGTTTCACCATCGACCACCACTGATAAAATTCAACTTCAAAACGGTAAACAACAAGACTAACATTATGATGTTCTGTGCAACACATGTAATCAAAAATCTTCTCCAGTGCTTTAATCCCCCCATCATCTCGAACAAAGTCATATGATCCTCTGAATGATGGGGGATGTTGCCTCCTGAAATGATCCACTACTAACATGTTCCTATGCGGTTGATCTGGATGATCTCGTACATTGATACCACCACCATTTATAGCCTGAGTCAACTGTGCCATCACTGCAAGAAATTGTTCAATTCCAATTCTGGCAATTTCAAGTTGCCGATATTGAAGGTTTTCTTCCTCCTAATGTCGTCCCAACATAGCTGCCTTGTTTCCTCTAAGGAAAACCATTTTAAACATAGAAATATCTTAGGTAAAGCAACATGGTAATATGTAAATGCTATATGATTTCAATATTAACATAAATTACATTATGGATATTAATTTAACAATACCCTAACTCCTAAAGCTATCTAAACTGACCTATAATACCAACTGTAAGGACCCAACCTTAAACCTTAGATAATATTGAATTAAATGAATAATTCACATTGACGATCTTTTCAGGTTTAGAGTTTTAGAGAATTAGGACATAACTAGTACATCTCAAAACATTACAAAGTATACACTTCTACACAGTTTCCAATTTTTTTTACAAAACATGAACTCTAAAAAAAAATTCAGGTCAAGTTCCATGTTTTAGATAGAATGAATTTTCCTTGATCTCATCCTTGACCCTATTCCACATTATATCCTCTGAAAAAAATTTCAAAAACTTGGGATGAGTATAAAAAGCTCAGTAAGGGATACAAATTGAAGGAAAACTATTATTTTTTCAAAACAACAAGTAAACCATGAATACATTAACAATAGTAATAATTTTCATCTTTATGAATTAGTAAATAATCTTCACTGAATAAATGATAGTTACTTACCATTTTTTTAACCAAAATATTACCATAAAACCCATATAAAGAGCACATAACATATAAAGGTGAGTTGGGACATAAACATACATAAAATGGAATAACCATACGGTCGACTTCCACACATTTCACTAAATGGAATAGCCATACGATCGAATTTCATACCCAATGCATTGGAATTTATATTGTAACCACATTTCCTGGTATTCACGGCACCACCAGTCATTTGGTTTGTCACGTAACCACCTGTCAAATGACCAAGTACCATTATAAAATCATAATAATGAAAACAAATATAAAGGAAAGAAAACATTTATACATTTCAATCACAATATATCACTTAAATATATTTACATAACAAATCCATAATAAAATCCATTTTCAATACCATAATACATAAAATAGTATATGGTTTTTATTTTCATTTGAAAACATTACAGCTTATTGAGGGATCCAAAGATCAAATAATACTCGTGGTGGTGGAAAAGGTCATTGTCACTGAATAAGTTAAAAAAACATTCCTTTTTGTAGTTTAGTAAAACGCTTCATAGAAAAAGATTCCCATTGAAAATTCAGGGGTGTTTATACAACATATAAAAGAAAGTCGTGTATTCAAACAAAATATGTCTCAATGAAAGGAGATTGAGACGAAGTCTCTTACCTTGTGTCCGACTTGACTCGATTGTTATTTAATCTCCTGAATAATATACTAATGTTAATTTCTACAAGCTTGTGAACCTTTTCAAGTTTATTTTTCATTTTATATTACTTATTACCATGTTATAAACATTATTTAATCATTTAAGTTAATAACATTTGATTTGACGATATTTGGTACTTGAGTCAGTAATGAACCATTTATATTTACAATTTTTCTGTGTGGTCAATAGTCCATTATATCCTGAATGATATTCATTATTTAGATATCATATATATCATATATATCCAGTATATAAATGTTTTTATAATAGTACATAGCATTTTGAGGTAAGAAATGAAATGCACCATTCATGGAGACAGTAAGCCGTACGTACGCTTGAATGCTACTTTCATTTCAATTACTTATTTTTATGGAATTAAAGAATAATGTTACATAGGTATATTATAATTACAGTATAATATAATATATAATATTATTAACTCTATCCTTTATACATACCAGATAAGGCATTAACAAGTCACATCACTTTGAGGGGCGGTAGTCCGCACTTCCTCAAATAAGATTATCGTATTTACCCACTATGGAAACCATAAAGCCTTACTATAAATAGTAAGTTCATAATCATATGGAAATTATAAACATAATATATATCATATATAAATATAGTTCCATCATAATGTCCACCATGAGAGGTGGTAAGAGGTAATTGAACAATCATCGTTTCATGAGGGGTTAGTTTTCCATCCACAGAATCATTATGTTCATCACCCATTAAATGGAGGTGTGTATATGTGTAGTTAGAATTCATTTCATAATTACATCCTAGAATATTTGAGATTCTATTTTTGTTAAAAAAAGAATAAAATAAAAAGAGTTTAGTGGTTGGGAAAGTAAATAAAAGATAACAATTTAAGAGAAATCATTACGTTTAATTTGGGTAACTTCCTTTGGTTTGAACCAAAAGGACTTCTTGAAGTACCTTCTAACCAATTTAAGGCTTCTATATAAAGAAGAGGGATGAATGGATATTAATTTAGCAGAGTTTGGACCACTAAAATGGATTGATAGGTTTGATAAATTTGTTAGAAGTTGTCTCCTTTTACAAGGGGGAGGAGGGGCTCTTTAGGAATGTGTGAAAACATTATTTTATTATATAAATATATTTGGTTTATAATGGTCCAAAAATCATTAAAGATGAAGATAAGATGACTAATGATCTAAATAAAGGCATAAATTAATAATTAGATAGGTTTTCGAAAATATTTTAATCAGTATAATCTTATTTATTTAAATCATTTATTAATAAGCTAAATTCTGCATCATTATTATGGCATAAATAATATAATTTATTTGATGTCTAAAAATTATAGAAAAAACTTCAATGATGTAGGAAATATTATTATCTTTCCAATTAATATTTATAGTCAAATAGATTACTTATATAACACCATATAGAAATTAATTACAAAATAATTTTTGATTATGTCATTTTGGCCTTTACTTTAAATTAATTAATCTAAATTGTTATTATCAGTCCTAAGTTGCTAAAAGGGGTACCGAAATCGACCCAAAGTTGTCCATGGTCGTTAATGACTCACCCAATACATTTTGGACAAGTTTAATGTTAATTTTAAATTATTATAATATTCTTTTTACCTTGAATTAACCTATTTAGCTTTAACTGTGGTAAATAAAAGTCAAAAGTTACTATATGCCAAAAATTATTTTCATCTTATTGAACCACATTTTACATCTTTTTAACAACCATGTATGTCAGATTTTCTAAATCCAATTCACAGATGTGGTAAAATTTGATTTAAATGAAAATGTCAGTCTTTTTAACTACCACAAAGTGGTTTAACTATTCCTAAAAAATTTAAGTTTTTTCATAAATATTCCAAAAATTATGCCTAAGCTATATTTGATATTCTAAATCCAAAAATGATGCCTATTTTCAAAATTCAAAACATAGAAGTGGCGTTAATTAATTTTAAATTAATTCTTGTTATCAAAACAAATAGGGTGTTTTTAAGAAACAATAACTATCAAAAGACTGATACTTATTGATGTCCAATTTCAATGTAAAATTAATTCCAATGACTAAAATTGGATTAAATGGTAAAAATATATTCTAATTAAAATTTAAAACCAATTAAAAAGATAATATAACTATATGAATAAATTATATTAAAAGGCATTTTTGAATTAAAACACAAAATTTTCAACTTTTCACTAAAAAATGAACTTTATCCGAAAAATACCAACAAATTACCGAAAGGAAAATTTGATGTCCCAATTCAAAAGAAGAATTTTATTTGGTCATATAGAACATATAAAAATGACCAAAACTAAATATAAAGAGGGTTCTATATTAAAAGGTTGTAAATTGTCCTTTTAAGGAAAATTATGCTTAAAATTAGATTTATTCACATTTTAAGCATATAACATTTATTGGATGAATGTAAATACATTTAATAAACATGTATAATAATATTTTAGTTAGTTTTGTTCATTCCTTCCAATACAACGGATAAGAGTTAACTACCATTTAAAATATTAATATTATAATATTAGTGTGGAATGTAAGATTCCAATGAAACTCATTGTTGCGTATTGGGTACGCTATCGAACATAGAAACCCCATTAAAGTAAAATTAATATTTAATTCACGAATATTAATGAATATGAAAATCTCTTATTCTTCATTTACCTGGGATATTACAATAATAGTCTTTTAAAATGTCATATTATCCTATAAAAATCATGTATTAAATAAATTATTTCAAATAATATTTATTTTACTATTTATTATATCATTTATTTGATATTTATCATAATAAAATAGTTATTATATCAATATTAGGTCAATATTTATGCTAAATATTAAAAATCAAAAATTTGAAAATAAAATAACAGTTTGTATATAATTTAATTATATTATTGTAGACTGTTTATTTTATAATTTTTATCATGTTCATCACAATATTAAAATAATAATACTTATTAGAGATATGATAGTGACATGATGTCACTTTTTTAATTATAATTATGTCAAAATCATAGAATAAATTCAATAAAATGCATCAATTCATTCCATTAGATGATATTGTTCATTATTTATACATCCAATAGAATTTTGGAAAGTGTTAGAGTAATTTTATTTTCTATAACATATAGTTTGATAACATAATTTACAGGATTTATGTTTAACTATGTTAAATAAAAATAAATGTACTTACTATTCATAATATCCAAAAATAAAATAAAACAATTCACAAAATTTGATCCACTTATTATAAAAATTGAATCTATTTTTCAAAATTCAATACAAAAAATTTGAATTAATTAACATAAAATTAATTCCCCTTGTCGAACCAAAAAAACATAGTCTAAAAAACAACAAACATCAAAAGATTGATGTGCGTTTATATATAATTACAATGTGAAATTATGTCCAATGACAATAATTGGATTAAAAAACATAATATAATTATAATTTAAAAATAATTAAAATGATAACCTTTTTATATAAATATATTTTTCGATTCTTTTGTCGGGGCACGCGCGTTCGTCCTCCAGGGCGCGACAGGCGCGACATTCATTGTGTTGCCCTGCATTCCCGATTTCCAAAGGCAGTCTATATCCACTCCTTATTTAGGGACGTCTACTCCTTGATCGAAACTAGGATGATGGGATGTCAGTTCATCCTTTCGTGGATTCATCCTTGGAACTTTTCACCTTGTCCGGGTCTCCCTCATATATTGAATACGTTGTTCAAGAAACTCTTCCATGTTCCATGTTTCCATGGACACCGGTTAATTACACTTCTCCTATTAGGACATTCCAAAGGGTCTGTTCAGGGAAGCAACCTTCAGTCGGGGGAGTAGTCATGTCAAGGCATCAGTAACATGTCTGAATGCTGGGGAATTGGTGTGTCTATCTTCTATCCCTTATTATAGTGATTCTCAAGGGAGTGGAAGCCTGAGGCATCCCACATCGAGCGCGGGGAATCATATTCCATAGGCATGTATCTGAGATTTTCCTCAGCTTCCAATAATTGACACAGGGTATGCCGTAGGTTTAACATCCAACAGAGATGGATTGGCCTGATCATAACACTATCTGGAGTGGATCAGATTGAGGAATCCCCCATGAAGGGATGCTGATATCGGGGTCAGCCCGTGGGTGCCATCCTGGATGCTGTGGAGGGAAGTGGAGTGGAACGATATCACCAGGATGTGGAGGCTGGGTTGAGAATTAGGATGGATGATAGATTGATGAATGAAGTGGAGGGGGGGATGAAATGGAACCATCACAAGGGAGATGATGAAGTTGGTCTTGAGCCTCGAAGAGACCTCCTATGTATCCCCGTGGTAGGGAATCAAAGTCCTCATTGTTTGGGATGGTGCCGGTGAACCGACGTGAAGGCGGACCTTGGCTCGATGGTCATTGTCAGCGAACCGATGTGGATGTGGACCTTGGTCCAATGAGGATCTTCATCAAACCTATGTGGATGTGGACCTTGGTCCGATGGGTATCGTCAGCGAACCGACGTGAATTTGGACCTTGGTCCGATGGTGTGGGGCTTACGCACTGGGCTACCCAGGTGTTATTGGACCGATGTGAATAAAGTCGGAATGACCAACAAGTGGTGGAATTGGACCTCAATATGGATTCCAATGTACCATTCCTTAACATGGATCAATGTCCTCGTAGTTTAGGAGAAAATGGGTGGATTGGCACACCGAAAAGGAGAAGGTCTGGGCCAATGATTGTTGGTCTTGAAACTCTGGAAGGCTTCCTACGTACCATGACATGACAATGATCAAAGTCCCTGTAGTTCAAATGAGATGTGGGATACAATTTAACGTCATTCGGGATGGGGGTGGACTGACCTAAATGAGGTCGGAACGACCGGGTGATGGGCTTGAACCTCATGGAGGCTTCCAACGTACCATGCCTTGACCTGGATCAAAGACCTCATATTTCAGGTGGTTTTCGTCAGTGAACCGATGTGAAGAAAGGACCTTGGTCTGATAGGATATGGGAATGAACCTTAGGAAGGATTCTTATGTAACATGACTTAACAGGGATCAAAGTCCGCGTAGTTCAGGTTGGTTATAACGGCTTGCCGTTGGACTGGAATGCAGTTTAACGTCATGCTGGACGAGGGTGGAACCAAACATGAAGAATTGATGGGCGGTGGGCTTGAACCTCATGGAGGCTTCCTATGTACCATGCCTTGACATGGATAAAAGACCTCAGAGTTCAAATGAGATGTGTAGTTTAACATCATGCTGGACATGGACATACAGTTTAACGTCATGTTGGACGAGGGAATACAGTATAACGTCATGCTAGATGGGGTATTGTCACGGCCAATGCTTACTCTAAGCCCACGTGAGTCATGCTCGGTGTGAGAAACATGAGGTAGTAGAGTCCTGATGATCACATCTCGAAGGGTGCGTCCGTGAGAAATGAAGGGGGGCTTATGCATTATGCAGCCCATGGTACTGGGACTTACTCCAGGATGGTGGCCCGAAGTGCGGAAAAGCGCAGCAGGAGAGGGATTTGGGACCAAAGATGGAAGGTGCCTTGTTCCCTATCGCACCCTCCACTGGCCTTGGTAGTGGGGAAGTACGGAGGTGCATGGGTGCTACCTTACTCAAGAGAGGCTTGGGGGATTACACCAAGGAGTTTTCCCTTCTCCCGTGGACATTCAACACTCTGATAACGAGGATATCATCCCTTGTGGAGGGGTGATCCCATTTCCGTGGAGACCAGGGGGTGTAAAGAATGTCCGAGCCGGGGGGACCCTTGTGTGGGAGGAACGGGGTCGGATCACAGTTTAACGTCATGTGTTTAGGACGAGGTTCTTGGTAGTTTAACGTCATGTAGATCAGATGAGGTGGGTTTACTCCGCACCCCTAGGACTTACATGACCGGTACCCTCTTCTCCTTAGGGGAGGGAAGGTACCGGAAAATCCATGGTCAAGGGGGGTCGTTGAGCGAACCATCGAGGGGTCCTAGTTAGAATGGCTATGCGAAGAAGCAATATCCATTAGCGTCCCTATGAGAAGAAGCATTAGGCGAAGCAATGCTAGGAGTGGTGTTTTCCTTGTGACTTTGAAATCACATCGTGCAAACCTGGAGTGTCGCACGGGAAGAGGAATTGACCAACAAAGTGGTGTGATTTGCGATGTGGAGTGCCTTGGCCTTAGCATGGGCCAGGGGTGTGAATGGGAGGTGCTTCAAAAAGTGGAATAGTATTCTTGGTGTACTGCCTTGCGAAGCAGAGGTGCCTCATGAAGCAAGGTGCTGTGAAGCAGTGTGCTTCGCGATGTACAATGACCCTTCCTTGGCATGTGGATCACTAGTACAGGATGAGTGTTTTGCGAAGCATAAACGCTATGCGGATGCCCGAGTTCCCTTGGGAATCCCATTCATTTGCGAATGCCCTTAGGATTCGTGAAGGGAATCCCTCCCAGAAGAGGAGCTCAAAACGAGACAAGGAGAAGGCATCTCGCAAAGAAAAAAAAATACATTGCAGAGCTCATGATTCCTGGGGCGAAGGGTGCTTCACGATTTCGGAGTTGAGAAGCCGAAAGGTCGGATTGTCCATCTATTGGACTCAGGGGGAGACCATTACTTATAGTCAAGGGCCACCGCGAAGCAGAGCCCACGAGGTGCGAAGGGGCGACGGGGGATTCACGATGGGTTGCGAACGTCAACGGGGTTCGCAGAGTGTTACCTCCTCAGGGGATTCACGGTGGGCTCGTGAACGTCCGGGCATTCATGGAGCGTGCCCGTCTCCTTTGATTCACGGTGGCTCACGAACATCAGGGCATTTGCGGGGCATGCCCACCTCTTTTTCTTGGCAGCAGGCTCGCGAACGACTGGGCGTTCATGGGCGTCCCCGCCTCCTTTGCTTCACGGCAGCCACGGTGTTCGGCGGCGCTCCATGTCGGCTCTTCATGAGGCAGCGTGCGGGCTTCTTTTCCTTCTTCTCTTTGAGTTCAATATTTTGGAAACGAAAAATTCCCCCCCTCAGACTTGGAGCCACAGAGGGATCAAGGGTCGAAGTCTGATGGAAAATCGCCAAAATTATCGACGGTTCGCGATGTGGACACGCGAAGGGGAGTGCGGGGATGACATCGGCCGCACGTTCCGGACGTGCCGCGATGCTCCATGCGGGAAGGACGCGCCACAAAGCTCCAGGGTCCCCGCCTATAAATAGGGGGGACGACCTCCCTTTTTTCGTCTCATGACTTTTGTCATTTTATGTTCTCGACATTGCGAAGCTCCGTGTACTCCGTGTCTGCTCTCCACGAATCGAGCTTCACGGCGAACCGCGAGTCTCTAACTCCGTGACCATGCCAAGAGAACTTCTTTTTGCTGGCCTAGGCCAGGCTCCGCGTCTTGGTTTTGTGCTCGAGTTTCATGAGATATCTTCGCGAGAAACCTTCGTGACCCAACCTAATTTTTTTTTGAGTTTCGAAACCGGAATGGCCCATCGAGAAGCTGTGTTGGGGGTTCTTGCAGACGCCGCCTGGAGAGATGAGATGGATAACATTCTGGGCCTTAGGGAGATGGTACGAAGCCATTCAGACCAAAATTATTTGACAGAACTACTATCAGAGAGTCAAAAGAACTATCTGCAATTCAAGAAGCTGCCCTTGTATGGATTCAGGTTGAGGGATGATTTATTCATCCATGAGGCGAGGAGGGACGAACCAGCTTGCTGGTTCAGGAGCACGCCATGCACACGTCAATTGTTCAGGGAGGCCGACGACCATGCCCAGGAGGACATCACACCAGTCACCGCTGACTGTATCTACAACCACGTGAACAATATTGACGGGATGACACTACAACCGGAGACGTCCCCTCCTCTGTACCGCACCATGCTGAAGGAGGATTTGTAGGATTCAAAGAAGGGGTGGTCTGATGAGTGGGACCTATGCCATGGTGGCAACTTCACCAACGATTGGACATGAACCTATTGGGTAGGTTCCTCAAGAGGGGAGTTTGGGGCCGAGCTGAGGAGAATGGGTTTGTATGAGGCGGCATGGGTCTCCCAATTCCACATTTACAAACAGAAACAACTGATGCCGGAGCTGCTGAGCAGATGGTCATCTAGGACCAATACATTTCACCTACACCATGGGGAGGTGGGAATCAGTATATGGGATGTTCATCAGATTTCAGGGGTCCTGATCTTGTGGGCCATGTATGATGAGTTCCTCCCCGTCATGAGAACGTGGGAGGATATGAAGAAGATGTCGTGATTGGCGTCGGTACTGATGGCACTGGTCCCTAGAGAGTACAAGGAGGAAGTGAGAGATGTCCACTTTAAGAAGTGGTTCGACCAGTTCCGGAACTTCCAGGAGAATCGAGAGTTCCCTATGAGGCCTCGAACTTGTCCGATGGTGGCTCAACAGGGCAAGGAGCACTGGTATTGGAGGGTCATGGAGGAAAGCCAATGGAAGACTTGGGGTTTCAGTGTCAGCACAAAATAGAAACCGATAGTTAGGCTGGCGGCATTCATCACGACCCTTATCTGCGGTTGGATCCTACCAGTGAGGGATACCAACATGGGGATGCAGCCCAACTCGTTCATCATGGTGTCCATGCTAGCCATGGGGCAGCGGGTCAATCTGTGGATTTCAATGCTCGCGAAGCTGTACAGAATGTTGCAGCACGTTAGCGAGGGCATGAAGTCTCCAAGGATATGCGGGCCCTTCCACCTTCTGTATGGGTTGATTGAAGCGCACATCAGGGTGATTTATGAGTATCCAAACCCTATCTCTCCCCCGAGATCAGACTTCTTCCCCTCCATTCTGAATGCGGTCGGGAGCTTCCCATTCAAACTAACTATACCGATGGTGCTGACCCGGATGTGGAGGGTGGATGAGTTTAACTTCCACATATCTCCATTGCCGACGGGGGTACTTACTGACAACAGACAGGGAACGAAAGAGCACCGGGCCTATCTCCTGGTCTTTCGAGGCCGAGTTTTGGTAGAACAAGTTGATCATTAGCCACTATATGAAGTGTACACGCTACATCGGTTTACAAGGTAGTTCTGGTGCCTTAAGCAACTGACCCCGTAGTTCTACTGGGAGATGTGTCACAAGGAGAACCTGCGTGTGAAGAGTCATCTGTGGCTCATGTTCATACAGGAAGACATGACGATGCGAAATACATTGCCTCCATCCACCACCGCTTTCGTATTGGTGAGGGAGTATGACATCATCTTGGAGGCTACTTATCCGGGGGAGATGATGAGGCAACCAACCATTCGGGTTGGTGACCGTGGGCCTCCCCTATCTCGATGTCGGGGTCTGAGGGTAGCAAGGAACTCTCATGGTGGTTGGGATGCCATAGTGGTGAGACCTGCACTGGCTGAGGGTGTGGCAGCAGTGGCAGATCCGGTGATTCTAGAAGAGCAGGGACATCCAGAGGGGTGGCCACCGAGGGGATTCTGAAGGATATCCACTAATTCTCCAGGGAAGCGGTTGCGTCATATTGACATGCCAGAGGATGCTATCTTCTCGGAGGCCCGAGACATTTGGGATGTCAACCAGCAACACCTCAGTCTGCCCGAGATGTGGGAACTCCTGAACCATCATGGGATTGTTCTACCAGGTATAGGCCCAGTTCGGGCTGGTTTCACAGCGTCTCCGGTGAAGGCGGAGAAATATTTGGTTGAGCTGGAGGAGTACGTTCACTCTAGTGGTGTCCCACACCCAATGACAGACTGGGTGAGGGTACATCTGTATCAGACGGTTCCTCCACATCTATTAGCCACCGATCTGAGGGAGCACTTCCCCCTGATAGAAGAATCAGAGGACTCCTCTCGGGAGGATGAGGCTAGCAGAGGGAGCCCATTGGAGGAGGGCGAGGTCGGAGATGAAGACTCAGATTCTGATGATTTCGTAGAGGCTCTTGAGGTAGAATTCCAAGATTCTTTCCTCATGGTCCGTTCTTAGGAAATCGTGGGTTTCTTACCGATGATTGAACCATGGAGGAGGAACTTGTATGCATGCCTCGCTTTGGCCTCTTGGCAGCTGATGATGCAGGACCTTCAGAACCCGCGCCTACAGCTGCGTCCAATTTTGCGTCTGGTGGGGCCAGAGCACCCGAGGTGGCTCCCCCAGAATCTCCAGACCTTCTAATAGTATACGGAGGGCCATGCCTCGGGGTCCCGTCAGCATCGACTCAAGAGCAGAACAAGGAGTTCGATCTCCGTATGTTTCCTCTAATGGATTCATTGCTGTCATTTGTAGATTATGCCAAATAACTTTTATGTCCCTCTCTATCATACAGTTCTTCTATTGGAATGGGCTACTGCGGCAAGGTTGGTTGGGATGTCTGGTGGCATTCCTACTAGGGGCATGCCGGTGATGGTAGAGATAGGCCCCCCATCTCCCCGAGCTGCAACAAACACTATCATTGGTGGGACCACCAGCTGGGTCATGCCTGAGGTTATTGAGGTGGAGTCCGATGACGAGGATAAATTGGCCGACCCAAGTCCTGTCACGCCTAATCTGACGCTAGATGTCGCGCTGGATTCAACGCCAGATTTAGATCCTGCCGAGGAATTATTGTGGGCGTATCCTGCATACGAGCCTGCCAATCATGCAGTCTAGGACGAAACGGCCTCCGACGAAGAATACATCAACATAGTCTGCTGCCGATCATATAAGCTAATCACGCACTTCATCAAGGAAACCCCCAAGCGTTATGGATGAACAAAATGGACTGACTTTACTCACAGCTGCGTGAACTGTGTGCTGGGGGAGTGGCTGCCAAATGTCCTCATGTGCTCATCTGAGATCTCATGGCCAAGATGATCTGGGAGTATGATCGCAGGCTCAGCATGGGTTGCTAGAGGAGGAAGGAGACAAACATCATGAAGCACCAGGAGACTGAATGCGAGGTCCAACAGCAGTAGGCCCTGGTGGATGATCACTCAGCCTCTATTAACACACAATCTGAGCTGATCTCACTATTGAAGGCCCAGTTGGTAGTGGTAGAAGAGCATATGAGGCATGCATCTGGAAAGATGGATTTCATTCAGGCTGGCATAGAGAGGGCTAGGGACAAGGCTGATGAACTACGCCCTGCCGCTGCTGAGGAGCAGCGGGACCTGAGTCAACGAGAGAAATTCTTGGATTCCATAAGTTGAATGGTGTCAGAGCTGCAACACTCTTTTGAAGGGGTCAATCCATCCATGGGGGAAGTCGACCCCCATGTACTTTAATAATTACAAACATTTTAATGGTATTTTCGTGCTTCAATTTTTCATCTTTTGAATGTCGTAGAATGCGTGATTTCCACTGTTTCCATCGGCTCATTACATCCCTACAATGTTTGCGGGACATCCGATGATAATTCCCCAAGCTCACGTGGGTCAAGACCGATGTGAGAAACAAGAGATAGTTGCCTCATCCTCCCACCCAACATAGGAGTGGAAACCAGGATTTGGGCATCCGGGGTTGGGATAACCAGTCCGGATTTCCGGAAATAATAGGAGATACCTGGTCTAAAAAGGGAGTTCTCAAAACAGCTGAATTACCGTTTCTTCAGTGTGCTCTTATGCACGAACGGTGCAATGCCAGGGGCACTGAAACCAGTCCAAATGGATGGAAATGGGAAGTGTGAATCAAGATTCCCAATATTCGGAACACTGTGGGGTTGGCGTGACAACAAAGGACAACCGTTAACTGTGGTGGAGAAACAATATCCTTACTGTGATAGCCTGAAATGGGGACAAAAAATGAGGGTCGACCGTTGACCATGTTCAAAACATGGGACCAGGTCACAAATGTTGTTGATCAATCCTTTGGGATGTTGTCCCAAGATAGTAGGCGGACCCTTGTTCGAGCATCCATACTGTTAGGGGATCCTTCCAAACATGACCAGTCTTCAAGAACGTTGGTCCAGGACGGTATGTGAGCTGATGTGGCATGAGACCAGGCCGTTTGGGGGTCCCTTCAGACAAGAAAGGGGATGAGGGTCTGAATAAGGGGAACACAATGCATGGAATATGGAGTGATGGTTTGTCGGAACAGAATCCAACACTCATGTAATTACACCACCGTGGTGGGAGTACGCCAGATGGGCACATCAGTTTGATTATGGATCCTTCCTACTTTGGGAGAGGGCCTCTTTGGAAAGGGGGTATGTTTCTTACCAATGGGATCTTGGGGAATCCTGAACTTGTTTAGGGAAAATTCATTGTTACATGGTCCTCTACGAGGGGTCCGGCCAGGGGGCCGGAAAGTGGAAGGATATGATTAATGATTCCAATGGGCTGGACCCTAGGCAAAATACTAGGGTGTCTCTACATATCCCATGATGGTGGGAATCAAGCCAGACATAGTACTGGAAGCACAGTGTAGTCATAGACCAACACTGGTAGGAGAAATCCTCTCTAGTAGATGTTATAGTGCATCCCATGATTAACACATGGCATCCTGAACATGCTCAGGGTAGAAGCGCAATTTAGTGTCGTGCGTTGAGGATATATGGACTCCCATAGTTTAACGTCATATGATTGGACGTGGAGTGAAAGAAAAGATCCCAGGGATCATATGGTGTGGTAGTTATGAAACCAACGTGAATGAGGACTTGGAGTCCATATCACACCACGTACCCCCAGAGGAAACCTCCAGGTCGAGGGATGAAGAGTGAGGATTAGGGTGGGCCTGAATCAGAGTGGTCGGGCATTCCTACGTACCCCATGGGGATGGGGATCAAGCCATATATAGTTCTTAATGCACAGTTTAATGTCATGCGAGATGATGAGAAGCCTGGCCGTGTTGGTACACATCCTGCCAAAACTACTAAGCCCACGTGAGTCGTGCTCGGTGTGGGAAACAAGAAGTAGTGGTGGGACTTTCCTGACACAGAAATGGGAAGGTTAGGGAGAAAGGAAGCTCGATGAATACCGGCCCCATGATACTAACATGACCATGTGGTGCACCATAGATGTGTGAAGATATAAAGCCGAGCATGTTGGAATTCCACATGAACACGAGGAAATGGAAATGTGGGAATCATAACGCTCGAGATTTGGATCACAATAACAGCAACGTGACGATAGAGGATAAATATTAACCGTGGTGGAAACATAGAATCCACATCGTGTTATCCTAGAATGGGGACAGACAAATGAGGGTCAAACATTGACCTTGTTTGAAACACGGGACCATGTCACAAGTGTTGTCATAGATCCGTAGGGACGTTTCCAGAAACGATTGGAGGGACCTTAGGTCCAGTGTTCATGGAGAACTCTTAAGCCTAGTATACATGTCGTCCAAGGGTCCTTTTAGATGTGGAAGAGGATGAGGATCCAAATAGCGAGATCATGAAGCTTGGTCATGGGACCATGGGAATGTCCCTATGAAAATCCCACTCTCCAGGCTCTTTGTCAAAACGCCTCTGGACACAATAACTAGGTATATTAGATAGAGGGAGAAGAGTCATTTTCCATAGAGAGGTATTAATTTAGGGTCATAGAATTATAACCATCTGGGGAGTGCTCGAGTTGAGGGACTGAACATTAATGTTAGGTTGGGCCCACGAGGAAGTGCCCAGGCACTCCTACGTATCCCTTGGGGATGGGAATAAATCCTTACGTAGTTCTAAAGAAAGTTAGGTTGGGCTTGCAGGGAAGTGCCTGGGTGCTCCTACATATCCCACGAGGATGGGAATCATGCCATACCCAGATCTAAAGTGTGGCACGATAAGGTACAAGTGCCAGGGAAAATGGGAGTGCGGGAGTGGGCCTTGCCCTAAAAGAAGAGGAATTTGATAAATACTATTTGTCCTTTATGATGAGTGGTTTTTTTTTGTGAAGCGACATGCCTATGTTAGCAATCCCTGGTCTTACCACAAGAATCATGACGTGATAGGAATTGAAAAATGGATTGGCACGTGACCAATACCCAACGTGATGTCCTTTACAACGAGGTCATCACAATGCAGTGCCATTTTTCGTCGTGCGGCCAGGACGATAATGTCACAGTTTAAGGCCGTGTGATAGGAACAAGCATGCATTTTAATTTCATGTAGAATAGAAGTAGCAGAGACGATGCCAGACATGGAATGTTTATGGTGTCTTGCGACACAACCGACGTGAATGAGGACATAATCCCACACCACACCATATAATCCTGTAGTCAGGGTCCCGAAGGCTAGACTCTGAACTCATGTTGGACCCAAAGACAGGAGGTCTGGTCGTTCCTACATATCCCATGAGGATGGTAATCATGACGTACTTAGTTCTTGGGAGATCTTAGATTATAGTCTTTAGATCCTAGACCAGGGGCAGATGACAAATTTCCAGGTAGGCGTAGACCTCGACCCGATCCCTATGCCCCCGTGAGTTAAACTCAGTGTAGGAAACAAGGGGGGAAGATCCTTATCGCAATACTCAAAACATCCAACTAGGGGGAGTTAGTGAAGAGCCCCAAAGGACACCTTTGACATGGCTTTGTTCCCCCAACGCGCAAACGTGCACGGAGGAATAGTACCAAGAGCTTCGAAACTCCACTTGGACATGATGAGAATGGAGAAGGATGTGAATCGTGTAATAGGAATTTTGGGCCTGATGGGGTTGGTATGGATATGGAGGATAACTGTTGACAGTGGCGGAAAAACAGTCTCCATATCGCATTAGCCTGAGGTGGGAACAACAAACGAGCATCAACCACTGACCATATTCGCAACGCGGGATTTTCATTGATTTTTTGTCTGAAACCCTCGGGTGCATTGGCCGTTAATGGTAGGAGAGCCCTTGGGCATTGTATCCAGGTCATTAATGGGGTCCCTCCATGTGTGAAAGATGATGGAAGCCCAAATGATGGGATACACAGAGCCTGGAAAGCGGGTGCGGACGTTTCCGAGTAATGTCTGACATTCCAGGTAATAAACTGGAGTACAATTAGGTACATTGGTGAACCGTCAGAAAGGGTCGATGAAACAACTCGAGAGGGAGAGTTACATGGTGTGGTCATTACAAGACCGACGTGAATGAGGACATAATCCCACACCACACCATTTAATCCCCTCGTGGAGGAAGAGTAGGCCAAGGGTCCGAGGAGGGATGGAGGTTTTCGAAAGATGGGGATGGACCTGAAGATTAGATATTCGGGTGGTCTTACGTATCCCATGAAGATGGGAATCATGAAACATGTAGTTCTGAAGGGATAAATAGGGGGCAAAATATCCTAACAAGGAGGTGTACTACGTGGCAGGTAATGAGGACATAATCTGACACCATACTGCACAGTTCTGTAGGAAAGAATCTGGGCAAGGGGGCCTGAAAAGGCCAATGGGCCTGAGGGTAGGCCTCGGTGAGGGTGTTTTGAGGTTGGGCCTTGGTTAGGATGTCCTGAATAACTTGTAGTTTAACATCTTGCAGCAAGGACGGGGGCCATGGGCCCGGAGAGTCCAAGGGGTCTGAGGTTAGGCATCGGTCAGGGAGGCCTTGCCAATTTTCAGTTTAACGTCTTGTAATGAGGATGAGGAAAGAGATAACTGTATCTCATCGGGGGATGTGTACGACATGGAAAGTAACCCGACATGAAAGAAAATGTAATCCTACACCACGGTGTACATTTCTTATAAGATAATCTGGGCTGTGGGCCCGACCACTGGCACCACCTGGTGGGATGTTTGTCGCTTCGGGATGGGGCAGAACAAATCACTACACTCGATGTTTGGTTAATCTCGGGGCGGACCTAATGATCCAGGACACTATTGAACAGGTTTGAAACACAGTGTCTTTGTGGTGACCCGATATGGGAGAATCAAATGAGTGTCGATCGTTGAAAAAATTCGCAATGCCGGACTTGTATCAGTTTGTTGCTCAGAAATCCCCAGGGGCGTTGTGCTGTATCGGTAGGAGAGCCCTTGGGCGTGGTATCCAGGCAGTTCTTGGGGAGCCCTTCAGGTGAGGAATGTGATGGAATCGCTGTAAAGGAGTGGGTGAAGCATAGCTATATCCATACACAAAAGAGGCGAACATCTCAGGGGGGGACGTACAGCCGGGTCGAGGCTTGCTCGACATGAGTTGGAGCAAAAGTGTGCATCCTCCCATATGTATTGACCAGAGGGATGATTTTTGGATTTTGGGCTGGGCCAACAGACGAAATGTCTGGGCATTCCTACGTATCCCATTAGGATGTTAATCAAGCCATACGTAGTTCTTGAGGGCCATGCAGTTTATGGTTGTGCGGTAAAGACGTGGGAGGATAGAAGAACGTGAGTGGGCACATGGTGTGACCCTTATAATCCATGTATTAGCGGGGCTATGATATCCTACTCCTCGTCATGAAAGGATCCTCCAAGGAAACTATACCCAGGGGGCAGTGAAAGAGAAGAGCTCGGGGCTGGGCTCAAGACGAGGCGTCCGAGTGTTCCTACGTATCCCATTAGGATGGGAATCAAGCCACATGTAGTTCTTGAAGTGCAGTTTAATGTCGTGATGTACAAGAGATGCATCTCATTTGGGGATATTCATGGTACGTCGGGTAACCCGACCTGAATGAGGACGTATCCCACACCAGACCGTACAATCCCATAAGAGATCCTGAGTCGACAGAGGCTAAGGGGCCTGAGGCTGAGCCTCGGTCAGGGAGGCCTGAAAGGCTTACAGTTTAACGTATTACAGTAAGGACGGGGGCCAAAGGACTGAAGAGGCCAAAGGGCCTAAGGCTAAGGCTCGATTAGGAAGTCCTGATTGGCTTTTAGTTTAACATATTACAGTAAGGACAAAGGAGATCTTTGTTAATGGTCATAGGGCTCAGACCATTTTGCAGTTTATCATCTTGCAGGACGATATTGTAGTTTCAATGTCATGTAGGACGGTGGTGTAGTTTAGGGTCATGCAGGACCGTAACATGCAGTTTAGGGTCGTGCGGGACTGTAACGTGCAGTTTAGGGTCGTCCGGGACCATAACGTGCAGTTTAGGGTCGTGCGGGACTGCACAGTTTAAGGTCATGCATGACCAAAGATGCATAGGAAAAGTACTGCTTGGGGAACTTGGCGTTAGTGGGAGGAGTTTTGCGCTCACCATTCGTGGTCACCAAGGAGTATGCTCCAATTGGGTAAACCTTATGGATGACGTAAGGTCCTTCCCATATGGGCTCTATCTTGGGTGGTTTCCTACCGGGGATCATTGGCGCCTGAAGGGCCAACACTAGGTCACCCATTAGAAAAGAGAGAAGGCAAAACTTCTTGTTGAAGGCTCTTGCTATCTTATTCTAATTCCTTTCCAGATGGTGAAGGGCACGAACTCTATTATCGTCCTGTGCTTCTAATTCAGCTAGATAGATTTCGGCCACCTTATCTGGCACCTACTAGTCATAGACTGCAGTGCGTAATGATGGAAGTTGGATCTCAATGGGTAGAATGGCCTCAGCCCCATACACCAGGGAATATGGGGTAACCTGGGTGGAATTGCAAGTCATCGTCTGATAATCCCAGAGGGCATTAGGGAGCTTGTCCGGCCAACTTTTCTTTTTCTGACCAACCATTTTCTACAGAATGTTAGAGAGGGTTTTGTGGAACGCCTCAATCTTTCCATTTGACTATGCATGATAGCGGGAGGTATGGTTCGAACGAATATTGTACTTGGCATACAATTTCTTTAGCTCGGCTGCTCGGAAGTTGGTGTCGTTATCGGTGAGGACAGCGTGAGGGAACCCAAACCAGTGGATGATTTTGGAGCTCACAAAGTCGACGATGGAACAGGCCTTGAACTCATTGATTGGAACTGCCTCTTCCTATTTAGAGAAGAAATATGTAGCAGTTAGGATGAACCTACACTGGCGAGCTATCGCCGGTGGATATGGACCTAATACATCGATTCCCCACACCGCAAATGGCCATGAGTACTTGGTGGAGTGGAGAGGTTCTGGCGGCCGATGCAGGAAGATGGAATGAACATGGAATGAATGGAATCTCTTGGAAAACTCTATAAATTAATGGATCATAGAGGACCATAAGTACCCCAACCTCCGGGTTGGATGGGACAGCTTTGGACCAGCTTGGTGTGCACTACAGGAACCGGCGTGAACCTCATGCATAACCTGAGAAATCTCGACTCCTTGAATGCAACGGAGGAGAACTCCATAGAAGCTCCGATTATAGGGGAACTTCTCAAGACTGGGACCGCTCTAGATGGTAAATTGTAGCGCACAACGTCAAATTCTCTCATGCTCAGCCCGATCTTCCGAGAGGCAACCATTTTGGAGATATTCGAAAAAAGGTTCCCTCCAGTCGGGAGTGGCCTCAACCACTATTTCTGATGAACCTGGAACCCCTGACACAGAAGGTCTAGCGGTAAGATGACTTATCCATAGACTGTCATCATCCTCTGGGGTGACGGGGGAAATGACTCTCCAGTGTGCCACATGTATGATCAAATCATCTTGTTCGGGTTCTGTGAGAGACGCAGCTAAGACAACCAAAGCGTCAGCTCAACTGTTCTATGACCGAGGTACATGGGTATCCTCTGGTCGAGAAGAGAACTAGGCCATTAGAAGGAGGGTGCACTCCAGCAATGGAACAAGCTCGGGTTTTCTGACGACATAGTCACCATTGACCTGCTTGATTACCAGCTCATAATCTCCTTTCACATGTAGATGGGGCACATCGATCTCTATGGCCAAATCGAGGCTAGTGATGAGAGCTTGGTACTCTGCCTCATTGTTGCTGCAACCTTTTGATAATAAGAATGAGTATGGCAGGACGACTTGCGTCGGGGTGATGAAGACTACACCCACACCCACTCTGTTGAGCTTAGGATCATTGAGCCTCCTACCGGTGGGGCTTTGGGAGGCACTGTCGAAGTGCATTTTCCAACATGAGATGGCATGATCGACTAAGTGGATCACCTCATTAGGAATATACAGGTATATGGATTGATCCATGGAGGTTGTATGGGCAGCTAAAATGTCAACCAATGATTTTCCCTTGATGGCCTTCTGGGGCACGAACCTGATGTCAAACTGCTGGAGGATCACCACCCACCGCACTAGTCAGTCAGCCACATGGGGCAGTTTAGGATGTACTTCAGTGGGTCTACATGAGAGACCAACCGTACCTCATAGTGCTGTAGGTAATGCTTCAACTTCTGTATTTGAAAAAACGAGCGCAAGGCAGCTCCTTTCGATAGGGGAGTATCTGATCTATATATCGAGAAGCATGCATCTAAGATAGTAGAGACTATTCTCCATACCCTCATTGTTCTTCTGGGCGAGAAGTAGGCCAAGGGATTGTTCCATGGTGGTCACGTAAAGAACCAACAGCTTTCCGATGATGAGTGGAATCAAAACCGAAGGATGGAGTAGATACTGCTTGATTTCCTCGATGGCGGTCCGACACTCTTCATCCCATTCGTAGGCGGCACCTTTCTTCATGAGCCGGGAAAAGGGTTTACACTTTCCGGCCAAATTCACGATTAATTAGAGTATATAGGATAAGTATCCTTAGAGACCTCGAAGTTTCTGAATATTTCTTAGGGGAGGAATTTGGCTGATGGCCTTGATCTTCTCTAGGTCGATCTCAATGCCCCAGTATCTAACAACAAAGCGTATAAACTTCCTGGAGGTGACCCCGAAGGCACACATTAACGGGTTCATCTTTAGGTGGTGGGAACAAAGGAAACCGAACAATTTCTCAAGGTCTTTGATATGGTTCTAGAACTGGAGGGATTTTACCACTAGTTCATCCACATAGCATTCCACCAGCGTCCTGAGAATTGGCCTGAATATGCGATGCATGGCCCGCTGATAAGTGGAACCTGCATTTTTCAGTCCGATGGTCATAACCTGGTAATAAAAGGTACCTTGGGGATTACTAATGGTAGTGGACTCCTCGTCCTTAGGGGCCATCCGGATCTGGTTGTACCTGGAATACCCATCCAGGAAAGAGAGGGCTTGGAACCCGGCCGTGGCATCAATCAATAACTCAGTCACCGAGAGGGGAAAGTCATCCTTTGGGCAGTGGAGATTGAGATCGCGGAAGTAGATGCAGACTCTAATATGCCCATTCTTCTTCCTGACTATCACAATGTTGGAAAGCCATTAGGGGTACTGGACATCCTTGACGATGTTGGCTTTGATAACCTTGTCAACTTCGGCCTCAACCATGGCACCATGAGAGGGGTGCATCCTTCTGGGAGGCTGCTTGAACCCACCATGGTTTGTCAGTAGGCCCAGGCGGTGAACGAATACCTGAGGATCTAGTCCTGCCATCTCGCCATAACTTCCGGCAAACACATCACAGTGTTGTTTGAGAATTTCTACGTACCTCTACTGCTCCTCGGAGGACATGGCTGCACTAATCAATGTGGGTCTCAGATCTACCTCACTACCAAGGTTCAACTGTACTAGTTCATCAACCGTGGTAGAGACGCCTTCCTAAAAGGTTGGGGGAGCAACCTCCATATCGTACTCTTCACCAGTGGGGGGAATTCCCGCAAGGGGACCTGCTTCTGAGCTATCAAACCCTGACGGGCAATTGGTGTCGGCTTTGGCGGCGGTTGACATCATATCAGGAGACCCATGTTCCACCGATACCTTAGCAATGAAGGCAGTCGATCCTATCCCCTCTTTCCTTCAGCATAAGGGGGAACGTTTGATGACATCAAAGCAGTGGTGACGCGTCGGCCTGAGTCGGTTGATTCCAGCTAAGCGGAAGAGACACATATGACGTACTGCCATGGTCATAAGCCTGACATTCCAATACCGCACAGAGGTAGGAGGTTTCAGGATTACCTAAGCCTGGTTGGTGTAGGAGTACAAGTTGATTTTCTGCCGTCGCTTGGACATGGTAACATGCCTTCCATTTATACCTAAAACAACAAAACGCTGCCCCATGTTGGGGTCGTGGCCTCCAATAGATGGATCAGGAAGATGCAGGCATCATCCAGGCCTGCCCAAGGATCCCTTGTGACCAAGGCGGGTGCATCCTCACATGCTATGATTTTCCTATCCTTTCTCATGTAATATTCGGCGTCCAGATAGCGGGCTTCACAAGAGACGAAAGGAGACACATCTCCTTGGAGCACACCTACTCGACCATTGAGGGAGTATTTGAGACATTGGTGATACGACGATGGGACCTCTTCATGGAGATGGAGCCATGTCCTACCCATAAATGCATTGTAGGCGGTGTCCTGGGAGACAACAGTGAACTCGGTGCTGGCAATTAGGCCACCGAACAGGGTCTTCAGGTGGATCTTGCCGACTGGTGATTGCTCGGTCCAGTCGTATCCCTGGATTTTGAGGTCGGGGGGAGTTAAATAATCTTCATACAAACCCAGATTTCGCAGTGTCCGAGTAGGAATTAGGTTGATCCAAGAACCCATGTCAATGAGGCAGCGGTGGACATTCACCCCATTGAACTGGCCAGTGACGTATAGTGGGCGAATATGCCCCTGTATGGGAGGGTCATCATCTTCACCGGAGAATGAGATAACTGCATAGCATTCGGCATTCTAAATTGCCTCAGCGTGGAAGGATTCCGTAGCTGCTACCTCCGTCTCAAACTGAAGGGCCTCAAGGGTAGAAATCCTTGCTGGAATGACAACCAGGTGCTTCAGGACATCGTACTTTTGTGCCAAACGCGAGCCTCTTCTTATAGGAGTTGGTTCTTCAGTTAGAGGCATAGCGGGTCCTGTCGGTTGAACCGGCAGCTGGCTAGTACTGGGTACATCCCGCTGCCTACTAGTTGAAGCATGGAGTGTAGCCGTCAGATTTGGACTAGACAAAGGATATTGGCCTCCAGCCGGGCAAGACTGACCGCGATACGGATGAGGCAGCTCTGCCTGATCTAGTAGCACAAATAGTGGTGGAGGAATATCTGAGGGCATCAAATGAGGTTGCACGTGTTGAGCTTTGCTCTGAGCCTACTGTCTGGTTTCAGTAGCGTGCACGGCCTGACTGAAAGATCCTTCTGACATGCCTCGGTGACCTATGTGGTTGCGGTTCCACTAATGTTGACGTCGGTTGGGGACGTTGAGGAGGTTCGCATGGAGTTACCCCTCATCGGGATCCATATAGGGCTTTACCAGCTCCACGATGTTATCCAAAGCGTACCTCTAGCTATCGATCGACAAATCATCCATCATTGGGAAGATTCTGGGAGGAATCCCCATTTTCGGGGGCATAAAGTCTCCAAGAGTGCAGGATGACGACGACCGTGGTGGAGCGCTTTGCTTCTTCTTGCGTCGTCGTTGCTTGCCTTTTTAGGAAGAGGTCGGCTATGACGACGATGAAGAGGTACCAGCCACTTCCTTTGAAGGCTTCAGCTGATTCAGGCATTCCCGAATGATAGAATGGTTACGGGTGAAAGTTTTTCGAGCCATCCGGTCGTCTTATTCTGAGGACTCATGGCTGGGAACCTTCTTCCACTCACCTTCGCTTTCGATACTGATCTCTATCCATATGAAGACACCCACTACTTGTGTTAGGGCTGGGCACAACCTGACTATGTTGTTGTCGACCTAGTCTTGAAACCAGTCTTTAAACACATAGCATTTCTTGAGGGTGTGCCCCAGAATCCGATGATAGAGACATTAGTTGGGGTGATCAGTGAGTTTCGCCTCTTCCGGCCTTCTTCACTTGAATAAGCGCACAATCCCTTTCTCTAGAGCACTTCAGAAGTATCTAGGGACCTAATTCTCATAGAACGAGTATGTCTGGTGCCTTCTTTCTAGATAGGGGGCCCTAGGAGCCTGACCCTGATGAGGGGCTAGAGGGGCCTGCCGAGGAGGCGGTGCTTGATTGTCTCGCCTAGGTGGTGGCGGCGCATTGCGCTGGGGAACCGGTTGATTCTGAGGTAGTCACTATTGGGCAAGAGGCTGTGCTTGAGGTGGAGGACCACTGTGGGGTTGCGGGGCCGGTGCTACTGGAAGTAATTCTAGCTACCTGGGGGATTTTATATGGGCCACCGCGGCGGGTTCGGCTCTGGCATCCCACCGGGCTGGGATCACATGGGGCATCAAACGTACTTGACTAGCCTGTTGCAGAGCCTCCTCGAGGCGCTGAGCATTATCTGAGAAATCACAGAACCCTCCAGGGTAGTTCTGGGCGATCAGGGAAGGAACCAGTTATGTTTTAACATTCCTTACACACATCATATTTAATTTCCCATGAGTCAGTGGCATGTCGAGGGAGTATGTAAGCCATTTCCACCGGGCGATGAATTCCGCGACTCACTCATCAGGCCTTTGTTTGCACTTGAAGATGTCTACGATGCTGGTCTTTCACGTGGTGGAGCTGAAATGGTCTATAAACTACCGGAAGAGATCCTCCCAGTAGGTCACTGATCTGATAGGGAGATGTTTATACCAGAAGAATGCGGGGCCCTCCAATGTATGCACGAAACATCGGAGCTTGGAGGCTTCATGCTGGTCCAGGGTCCCCAGCACGGGGCCACACATGGAAGAAAGATGGGCCATGTGCTTAGGCAGGTCCCCTTTCCCATTGAATGGAGAGAAAGTGGGGTTCCCAAAACCCAGTGGTGCGGGCATATCATCCACCCACGCAGGATATGGCTTGCCATCTGGTGGGACTACCACCAGCCGCATTTCCAATGTTTCGAGGTGGGCGATGACTGCTGCTAAAAGATCATTCAGGTGGGGGTCCCTATCTTGATGGGGATCCCTGATCACAAGTGCGTTGTTGGGTTCTTTGACACTGTATATAGCTTCGGTAGCTCGTGGAGTGACTTGCGGAATGGAATGTGGGGCGGCTGGGGGAACTCGTGCTGGATTCCTCATATTGCCCCCTCGTTTTGGAGGGTTTTTCGAGATTTATCACGCCCTCTATCCATGAGTTCTGGCTTCCTCCCTGTTTGTGGAAGTAGCGTGATCAGGGTTACTTGGAGGCATCTCACCGGGGGTAAATTGTTCCTGCCACTGCTGCCTCCGCTTAGGATTACCATAGTCGGGTCACCGCTCTATACCGCGCTCGGCCAAGAGTTCATCAACTAGCCTCTTACACTCAGCTAGCTACTGGCACAATACGTCCTTCTTGGAATCTACATCCGTCTTCTGTACAGATGCAGATGGTTCGGAGTGCTTGACAGTTCCGATGTGCTACATACCCTTACCAGCATTTGGACTGAGTACCAGTGACTCGGTGGTAACAGGGAGGCCTAGAAGGCTCTTCTGCTGACGGGTAACCCTCCCTGATGGGTCCAGTAGTGTTGGTACACCCTCATGGGGTAAGTCTCCATCAAGAAATTCAAGATCTTCATACTTGTCCACTACATCAGCCATGTGGACTGCGACCCCTCTCGGGGGAATGTCCTCAATGTCGCATAATGAATTGGGCTACCGTCGGATAGGACTGAATAGGAGGGCGACATAGTGTCCCTAGCCACAGACATGCACGTGGGGGGTAGCTTCCCTGATGACTCTATAGAGTACTTTGACACTCTGAACGCTTTTCCATTGAAGGGCACTCTGGTGGCTCGGAAAATCAGGGCGCTGGACCATAGGGATTGCGGCCAAATCGATCCGGTGACATGGCTCGCCGATTCCCCCAAAGTGCTCTTGACTCTTGGGGTACACTACCAGCTCATAAAGAAGGCAGATGTGTTTCACCCATAGGGTTCGGTGGAATAACCCTACTTCCTCTTGTGTAAGGGACTCCGGCGCCCAAAAGTTAGGTTCTTCTGTCAGCCAGAACTTCTCCGGGAAGTGATCTGCTATGAGAATGTTCCAGATGCTCTTGGGCTCAGACTCATGGTATGGCCCCGTATTGCCCCACTTGTCAAACGGAGGCGGTTGAGGGACCGGTAGAGGTACTGAGGCGGACCGCAGGGACAATAAAATGGGCAGTAGAGAATATGGATAACGAGCTGACTGCCGCCAGATTCTGAGCCATCCTATGATGAGTGAGATGACCTGACCACAATATCATGATACGATGCGCTGATAGCCACATCTTCTGGTGATGGAATTGCGGTCACCGGCAATGGCTCACGCCATTGCTCTACCACCGATGGACCCCAAAATAGCTCTCTGTGATCTCTGATAGAGGTAAAGGGAACTTATGGTGATGATGGTGGTGGTTCCACAGTCGGAACCTATGATATTTCCACAATTTCCTCCACCTGGATGTACTTGCGGAGAGAGGCGGGAATCCGGTGGACTTCACATTCTGGGAGAACAAGGATGACGTGCCTTGTTCCTTCCCCAGTCCTTGACACAGAGGAGCAGAGAGAAGGTTCCATCGCTAAGTCGCATTCTGCTTTAGAATTCGAGAAGCGGGATGGTTTGACCTCCACTCAGGCCTTCCCAGTACTCTTCTTGTGGTGGCTACGACCCAATATCTTCCCCCTAGATGGCTCTTTGGGACAAGGCTGATTCTCGACATGTAGTCTCAGAGCAGCGCTGGAGCCATGGCGGAGAGGACTCCCGCTTGAGACAGTCGGGGTGCGAGGGGCACGAGGGAAAATGTCTAAGGGTATATGGGGAGGATCTCCATGGACAACACCCATATGGGAGGAACCTCTGTTGGAACCGGCAGGAGCATGGGGAGGACCTCCATGCTTGGTGCGGGTGGAGCGAGGCTGACATTCACCCCTCGGGTTGCCGAGGTGAGGAGGACCTTTTCCAGTTGCAGAGAGGATGTTGGGAGGACCACCACATTGGAGAGGGATCAGATGGTCAGTGTATTCAAATCGACGGTCAGGGGAAGGAGGAGGAACTCCATACCTGGTGTGGTGGGCACGAGAGAGGCTTTCGTGTCGAGTATCTCAGCCGAGAGGGAGTTCTTCATTCAGGATGGGTGTAACACGAGTCATTCCTCCATGATGAGCTTCAGAGTGGGGAAGGCCCACTCTCTGTGGAATGGTGGTATGAGGAGGCTCTCCATATGGGCTGACATCACCACAGATTGGTTCGCGGTGATCACCGCTTGGGCCAGCGACCCCAAGAGCCAACCCAACCTGCCCCTGGGGCGGTTGGGGCCTCAGTCCTAGTCGGGTGAAAAAGTTCCCCTGATCAGTGTATGCAGGGACACCATGATGCACGTCGGCGGTGGCTCGGGCCATAGTAGCTGTTGACATAAACACCCCTTAACGAGCGTCCTTAGCTCGGGCCCGACGCTGACGCCGGGTCAGATGAGCTGGCGTAGGTGGTGCAGGGGCATAACCTACCTACTCTTCTGGTGAAGCTGGATGGCGGCGCTGACGCTGCCAGATGGGGGCCCCTTCCTGGAGCCCTGGGATTGGGACTCTGACCTGGCTGAGCCGGACATCAATCGCCTCATCAGTGTAAGGCAGGGATTCGTCGAGGAATTCTGGGGACAGGCTCTCGAAACTATTGAATGTTGGGGTGGGGAGAAAGGAATACCTACGTGGCCTTTGACGGTGGTGTTGACGGTGTGGCCTGGATGCCTCCAGGTCCAGTCAGGCCATATCGCGAGTTGGGATGACCCCTTCCTCCTCGTACCTACATACAAGGTTGTTGATCACCCTTCGTTGGATGATCTCTGACGGGGAGAGGGGACGTGGGCGTCCCATATTCATGGATGTAGAGGTCGTCGTGATGGCAGTGGAGCCAGGCGGAGCGGCTGTGATGGTGTTACCCCCGCCCCTGCGTAGGTGAGTGGGTGGTGTTCGTGTCCCCATAGCAGCAACCTGGTTCCTGGGAAGCAGGGAGATCAACTCATCAGCACTGCGAGGAAAAGGACCAAAAAACAGTTCCCTAGCGTAATTCCATCCTCTGTGGTCTGTAAGAGGGATCCACGCCAACACGTTTCGGAATGGAATGCCCCATGTTCTACTGCCCCAATCTTCTGGTGAGTTTCATGCCAGGCCCGCTATTTTCTTAGCGGGACCTGGCATTGGATATCTGGATAATGTGACACGTCAATCTACTGATGTCTCGAATGCTACTAATTTCCATATTGAGGATTAGAGTTTCACGTCGGTTTCACCAATTCGGTTTCTGACACTTTCATCGGGGCGCGCACTTCTGTCCTCGAGGGCGCGACAGACAGAACTTTCTTTATGTTTCCCTGCATTCCCGCTTTCCAAAGGTAGGAGACATCTACTCCTTATTCAGGGTCATCTGCTCCTTGATCGAAACTGGGATGATGGGATGTCAGTGCTTCCTTGTGTGGATTCCTCCTCAGAACTCGACACCTAATTCTAGTCTCCCTCATATATTTAATATGTTGTTCATGAAACTCTTTCCAACGCCATGTTTTCATGGACTCCGGTTAATTACACTGCATCTGTCAGGACATTCCAAAGGGTCCAGTCAGGGCAACAACCTTTAGTTGGGGGAGTAGTCACATCGAGGCATCAGTAATGTGTTTGAATGCTGGGTAATTGGTGTGTCTGTCTTTTGTCCCTTATTATAGGGCTTCTCAAGGGCGTAAAAGCCCGAGGCATCCCACATCAAGCGCAGGGAATCATATTCCATTGGAATTTATCTGAGGATTTCCTCATCTTCCTATGTTTAACATAGGGTATGCCGTAGGTTTAACGTCCAGTGGAGACAGATTGTCCTGATCAGAACACTAGCTGTAGTGGATCAGATTGAGGAATACCCCTTGAAGGGATGCAGATATCGGGGTCAGCCCGTGGGTGGCTTCCTAGATGCTGTGGAGGGAAGTGCAGTGGCACGATCTCACTGGGATGTGGCGGCTTGAGTGAGAATTAGGATGGATTATATATGGATGAAGGAAGTGGAGGAGGATGAAATGGAACCATCAAAAGGGCGACAACGATGTTGGTCTTGAGCCTCGAAGAGACATCCTATGTATCGCCGTGGAAGGGAATCAATGTCCACGTAGTTCGTGATGGTTCCGGTGAACCGACGTGAAGGAAGACCTTGGCCCGATGGTCATTGTCAGCAAAATGACGTGGATGTGTGCCCTGGTCCAATGGGTGTCGTCAGTGAACCTATGTGGTTGTGGACCTTGGTCCAATGGGTATCATCAACGAACCAACGTGAATGTGGACCGTGGTCCGATGGTGTGGGGCTTACGCACTGGGCTGCCCAGGTGTTATTGGACCGATGTGAATGAAGTTGGAATGACCAACAGGTGGTGGACTTGAACCTCATGAAGGCTTCCTACGTACAATGCCTTAACATGGATCAAAGTCCTCGTAGTTTAGGAGAAAACAGGGGGCTTGGAACACAGACAAAGAGATGGTCTGGGACAATGATTGTTGGTCTTGAACCTCATGAAGGCTTCCTACGTACCATGCCTTGACACGGATCAAAGTCCTTGTAGTTCAAATGATATTTGGGATACAATTTGACATCATGCGGGACGAGGGTGGAACGACGTGAATGAGGTCGGAATGACCCGGTGATGGGCTTGAACCTCATGGAGGATTCCTACATACCATGCCTTGACCTGTATCAAAGACCTCATAGTTAAGGTAGTTTTCTTCAGCGAACCGACGTGAAGAAATGACCTTGGTACGATGGGAGACGGGCTTTAACCTCAGGAAGGCGTCCTACGCACCATGCCTTAACATGTATCATAATCATAATAGTTTAGGTTGGTCACAACGACTTGCCATTAGACTGGAATGCAGTTTAACGTCATGCTGGATGAGGGTGGAACCTGACATGAATAAGTGATGGGCGGTCGGCTTGAACCTCGTGGAGGATTCCTACGTACCATGCCTTGACATGGATCAAAGACCTCGTAGTTCTAATGAGATGTGCAGTTTAATATCATGCTGGACATGGGAATACAGTTTAACATCATGCTGTATAAGGGCATACATTTTAACTTCATGCTGGATTAGTTATTGTCACGACCAATGCTTACTATAAGCCCACGTGAGTCATGCTCGGTTTGAGAAATAAGAGGTATCCGAGTCATGATGATCACATCGCGAAGGGTGCGTTCGTGAGAAATAAAGGGGGTCTTATGCATTAGGCAGCCCATGGTGCTGGGACATATATCAGGATGGAGGCTCGAAGTGTGGTAAAGCACAACGAGAGAGGGATTTGGGACCAAAGATGGAAGGTGCCTCGTTCCCTATCGCGCCCTCCACTGGCCTTGGCAGTGGGGAAGTACGAAGGTGCATGGGTGATACCTTTCACAAGAGAGGCTTGGGGCTTACATCATGGTGGTTTCCCTTCTCCCGTGGACATACACCACTTAGATAAGTAGGATATCATCCCATGTGGAGGGGTGATCCCATCTCTGTGGAGACCAGTGGGCGTAAAGAATGTTCGAGCCAGGGGGACCGTGCGCGCGAGGTACGGGGTCAGATCACATTTTAACGTCATGTGTTGAGGATGAGGTGCTTGGCAGTTTAACATCCTGCAGATCAGAGGAGGTGGATCTACTCCACACCCCTAGGACTTAAATGACAGGTACCCTCTGCTCCTTGGGGGCGGGAAGGTACCAGCAAGGCCATGGTCAAGGGGGGTCGTAGAGAGAACCATCGAGGGGTCCACGTTAGCATGGCTATGGGAAGAAGCAATAGCCGTTAGTGTTCCTATGTGAAGAAGAATTAGGCGAAGCAATGATATGAGTGGTTTTGTCCATGGGACTTTGAAATAACATCGTGCAAACCTGGAGGGTCGCACGTGAAGAGGAATTGCCAAGCAAAGGGGTGTGATTCGCGAAGTGGAGTTCCTTGGCATTAGCATGGGGCTTGGGTGTGAATGGGAGGTTCATCGCGAACTAGAATAATATTTTCGGAGCACTTCCTCTCGAAGCAGAGGTGCCCCACGAAGCAAGGTGTTGTGAAGGAGTGTGCTTCGCTATGTACAGCGACCCTGCCTTGGTATGTGGATCACTAGTACAAGATGGGTGTTTCGCGAAGCATAAACACTGACCGACTGCCCGAGTTCCGTTGGGAATCCCCTTCCTTCGTGAATTACCTTAGGCTTCACGAAGTGCATCCATATCAGAATAGGGGATCAAAACGAGACAAGGAGAATGCATATCGAGAAGAAAAAATACCTCGCGGAGCTCATGATTCCTGGGGCGAAGGGTGCTTCGCGATTCGGGAGTTGAGAAGCTGAAAGGTAGGATTCTCCATCTATTGGACTCAGGGGGAGCCTAGTATTTATAAGCAAGGGGTGCCGCGAAGCAGAGATCACGCGGCTCAAAGGTGCGATGGGGGTTCACGGCGGGCTGCAAACATCAACGGGGTTCACGGAGATTTACCACCTCAGGGGCTTCATAGTGGGCTCGCGAACGTCAGGGAATCTGCGGAGTGTGCCCGCCTCCTTTGCTTCACGGCGGATCGCGAATGTCATGGCGTTCATGGGGCGTGCCCTCCTACTTTTCTCCGTGGTGGGCTCGCGAACGTCAGGGCGTTCGCAGGCATCCCCGCCTCCTTTGTTTCGTGGCAGCCGCGGTGTTCGGTGGCGCTCCGCATCGGGGCTTCGCGAGGCAGCGTGCGAGCTTCATTTCTTCCTTCTCTTTTCATTCAATATTTTGGCAGCAAAAAATATATTAGATAAAGAAATGGTTTTAAATTAAAATGATATATTTTTCATTATTTATTTAAAAATGAATATTATTGGGAAACAAATATAACAAAAGTAAATGTTTATGTAATTATTCCAATGGAGATGTATATTTTGTACAAAATAACTAATAAGTGTGTAAAAAACTAGATTAAAATGGGATCTCCATCAAAGGTGTGTGGGACTATATTTTCAGAAAATCATTCATTTTATCTGTAAAATTTAATTTGTTCTCATATAATGTTTAGAAATTATATAAGTTTAATATTAAACATTTCTATGAATATATTAAAAATATATTCCAAAAAATAAAATACATAAATATTGATTTTTTATCTTATAGAAAACCTTATTTTCATTTAAATTGTTTTTTAGAATAAGGATAATATTATTCATGTCTACCATTATAATGACTATGATATAATATTTGGTTATCTCATATACTATGAAATTCATGAAATTAATTCTATCAAAATAAATTCATTTTTTGTCTAGCACAAGCCAATAATAGTGGTTCATATAATGCAAGCTAATATGATGTTCCATATTGCACAAGATAATATTGTTGTAGTGTACAACAGAAGATATAAAAGAAATTAAAAAGAATATATCTCATAAAATTTCGTTGTGATTCATTCTTCCCCCATAAAATAAATTTATGCTTAGAAAATCCTGGGGTGATTAATGATTTACTACTTGAACTTTTCTTTCATAGAAACCCACATCATAAAAAGGAATACTAAAACATCAATTTAAACTGAAATGTTAGATACATATTGATTACTCAATGTAACTTATTACTATTTTTCCTTACTGGAAAAAATTAATGGGAAGTGAAAACATGGGTATTAAAGAAAAATATAACTATCATGTTCTAATGGATAGTGATAGGGAACAAAGTTTGGAAAAAGTTAACAACCAGAATCCAATATATCTACAATAATTTATGGGACCATATGATTCATCAGATAATAAGGTACTAAGATAACATTTTTGTTTCTCAAGATATTTTACCTAATGTTGATGAATCATTATAAGAAATACATACTTGATTTCAGTCGAATCTCTCCATTTTCTATTCATTTAACAATTTACAGTTCATCATTTATTCAAAGAAATGATGTTGATTTTTTCATTCCTAATGTATTATAAGATCATTATATCCCAAAATAATATTATATGTCATTCCATATATCTCAACTAAAATGTTAACATAGATTATCAAATATTCATGATTCCACCTATAGTGAGATAAAAAATTAATCAAAAAAACCTCAACTAAAGTAAAATTTAAACTATCCATAATTGTATAACCATTCCATACTTCCAAAAAATTAAAATCTCAATATTCAGTAAGATGTGAACTAAATAGGTTTAACAATTCTCTCCCATATATAGAAAAAGTATTTCTTGGTTTTAAAATTCCAAACATGTTAATACCTTGATCATGTATTTTATTGAATCTTGGTAACAACCAACCTATCAGATATCTAAGTGGGAAAATGAATTTCATCTCATTCATTTGTCCAAAATGAAGTAATACTTATCTAAGAGGGCATAACTCATATATAAATAAATCATTATCTAGTTATAACATATCTAATATCCCATAATTTAATTTTTTCTATCCATCATACCTTTACCCATATTTTATTATCTCAACAACATGTTTATTTTAAGGGTCATCCATCCATAAATCATTTGTTTTCGAAATAAACCACCTTATTACCTCATTAACATTTCATGGTTACTAGTAGCACTCAAAATATAATTTCATTTAAATAGTGATAACTAAAGAATCCCACTATATAGATATTTTATTATTGAATAATACCATTATAGAAATTCTAAAACATTATTTCGGAATTCCATTAAATAAGAACCCAATCATAAAAACACTTTATTTTCAAACTCAATATCATCTGTAATGGTCGTATGTGATTTTTAATTTTCTTGGGAATTAACAGGATGTTGTTGTGTATCTTAATTGAAGTCCATTATATTAGGGAATTTGTTATTATAATGTCTTTTTTTCTTGTACTTGTTGCATTAAAGTTTTGGTGGTGTATTCCTTATATCCTTTTCTCTATTCACACCTATAGATACCTTTTTCATAGTACTTCATCATTAAATTTCATGAAGAACAAATTTTCCTCACATAAAAAATTTTCATGTTACATTAAAATAATCTCCACCGTGTTTCTTTCCACACATTAAGCATATGGAAATACTCATATTCTTTTCACCATTATTTTGATATTTTCCTTGGATCTCTAACATTCATTTCATTTCAAAACCATGAGATTGGTATGTAACAAAAACAACTATTTATACCTTTGGAGAAAAACAAAAAATATTATCAATGTAAATAAAGTATTTTATTGTTAATTCCCTTTAATGGTATTGTTTTTAGCCATTGAATAATCAATCAACATAAGTTACAGCTTGGATGATAATGCCATAAGCATACAATTCAAGTCTTGTAAAATCTACCTTTTATGTACCAATGGATTCATCATCCTTTTGATTATGCTCAAGGAACTCCTTTTTCATTTTCAATCATGGAATACTAGGATGGTACATGTTAAAAACTATGTTCTTGAACATTTCTCATTCCATGGATTCAATTTCATCTCTTTGCGTCATATTATATATTAGAGTCCACCATTGGTCTGCTTCTCCTTATAAATGATATCATATATAGTGAATTTTTCATGTTCTTTATATAAGATGATGGAAAATATCATTTCAATTGTACTAATATATAGTTCAACAACAAGTGGATTAGATGACCCACTGAAAGAAGGTAGGCATTTCCTCATGAAGGACTAAACAGAATTAAGCTTATCTTTATTAATGATCATTACCATATTTCTAGGACTATAACCTATAATTATAAATATCCTTATGAAATTCCATTGAAATATCTCTAAGGATCGCATTGAATTTTTTAAATCCTATATTATAGATTTTGATGAAACCTTCCTTATGATACCAACAATAATGAATGAAGAATGATATATATGAATTTTACATTTTTAGATTAATCTTCATTAAATTTTACAATGCATTCTTGAGGACCGTAAAAGTTTAGTGTCTATAGATACATTGAATACATTATTTTGACATGTGAAAGATCTTTAACATCTCCCATAAATATCTTCCCCTTTCATATTATTACTTAAATAATTTAATTATAACCTAAGGAATGGAAACATAAAGAAGGTTGAGCATTGATTATTTGTATTTTTATGAAAACAATAGATGAAAATACTAATGTAAAAAACATGAACATAAAATTTGAATATCGAATTCATGAGTCGAGAAACATATCATAGCTGTTTTCATAGAATAAATCATAAAGGATCATTAAACATGATAACACAACATTTCTAAAAAACTAGACCTTTTTGAAAACAAAAAAGAATAGAAAATAATTTCTATATTAGCTATGGATGGTAGCCAGGACCAACATAGTAGGCAATGTCCTTTACATAATCGGGTTTATATGACATTCCATCCTTGTAATACTGAACCTGATTTACATTTCATATTAGTATTGTCTATCTCATGAGATATAAATATTTACCAAATTCATTAGAGAGAGATATAGCTCCCTCCCATCTCGTAATGAAATCATTCTTACATGTACAAAAAAAAACACAAACCAATTATCATAGGATCTCCCAAGGAACAAAAAATAGGTTTCATAATCATCATTCAATCATAATCCATATTAAATGAATTGATTCCATAAAATTAATTCCATCATAAATACAATAAAATCAATGTAATAATAGGGATAAAAACATAAATTTGTGAAATAATATATGGAAAATTATTTTGATAAAATACTTGAAATTTATTCATGAGTCAAATATCCAATCTTATAAAATATGTTTTATTTTCTCCAGACTCCACGTAATTTATAGAGAAAAAAAATTAGTTGAAAATAATATTCATATATATTAATGTTAAATTTAAGTAAATATGTAATTATGAAAATATGACAATCCATTCATGCCTTATATTTTTATGAAAATATTCTCCATTCAATTTTTTTAAATAAAAAGTCAAAAAAAATTACATCATATCAAATAACGGAAAAATATTCCATTGATAACATTCATTAACAATTTACCAGTGATTTAAAATTATTTTAAAAAAATGTAGAAGAATATTAATAGTATTACTTATTTACAGAACATGGAATTTGATGGTAAATATACCCTAGTAAATAATAATTTATAATCAATTTTATATAATAATGATAGTATAAAATTAACCCAATCCTTTGGACTGATATCCTTCTTATGTCTACAAAACACCAATATCATGATTTATATAATTTTATTGACTTATTCTAGGGTGAAAAGTTTTTCTATGATATCATATATGATTATATTATAATATTTTTGTTTGTAACATATCATTGTCACTCGTTATTCATATATTAAATTATTTTTGTTATTATGCATGTTTTGTTAGATAAGTTCATGTTTCACATATTAGGATATGTTTATATCGTTTATAGAATAATATTAGTATAATATGTATCATATTTATTCATTCCATCTATGTATATAATTTTGGTTTAATAAAGATATTTTATAATGAATCTCATCACATCGTGGAGTCAATAGGCCGTACAAATGCACGAGTAGTGATAAAATTCACTTTATTGTTAAACAGTGTGAAATTTTATGTTAAATTAATTTTAAAAAATAATTATCATTATATATTAATTATTTAAATTCCTTATAATCATCATTACTCATATCCAATTTTTGTATTGTTGAATAAAAAATTACACTACGACGTAGAGGAGATTAGTCTTATTTACGCAAGCTTGGTGATATTGTTAATCGTAGGATGGATAAAAAGAGGTATAATTATTTACCATAATTATAATAACATCAACTAATGTTGAATATTATTTATTAATTACATTATTATAGAAAAAACATAAGAATATGATGTAAAAGAAAAAAATAATTTTGAAACAGGTGATAATACAATTACTTCTATTTCGTGTATCTCTTTTTGTTTGCCCAATATTTCTCCATAGGATGGATTGAATCAAAATGTGTGGTCAGTAGGAGGAAGGGAGGGATGTTGAGATATTATTTCAGTAGATGTTTGATGACCCATGTCACTTAAGAGTTGCAAGTAACTTAGTAGATGTGGTGGACTTTTATAAGAGGGAGGAGGGGAGGATTTGGAATGTCATGAAATATTATTTTATTTTAAATTGATTTTAGAATAATAAATGCCCCAAATTGATATAAATATTTTATAATAAGAGGATATTTCGATGTAATTTCCTAAAATACTTTTTATACATGTATTTATATTATTTTAAACCTTGCCTTTTCTATTTACAATTTATTAATATTTTTTATTTATAACAAGGTAACATCATTTTAATTATTAAGATGAAATTATGATTATTTATAAGGGGTTATGTTCCATAAATTGGAATAGTAACTAACAATTAGTCCATATAGAATCGTATTTGTAATTTTAAAATATTTTTATGACTTTTTAATTGTAACGAACTGAATCTGGTCGCCATCGAAACAGGAACTCGACCAAGCTCACAACAATGCCCTAAGGTAATTCGCGACCCCCACGGGCTTGCACAAGTGCCTGGGTATCATAAAATGAAAAATGGGAATGATTTAATCATGTTTATATACTTAAAACAACTAAAGAATACAATAAAATGAATCTCAATTTTTCAATCCAAACAATCTTTAAAAAATTTAAGAACTGAATTATATATTTTAAAATAACACCACAGGACTATAAAAAAGGTATAAAAGGAAAAGGGGACTTCCCATGAACCCTCATGGAAAGGGACACCAACCTTAAGCCATCTCCACAAGACTTCACCACCAAGGACCTGCTAGAAACCCAATCCATTGGAACTAAAAACACTACCCAAACTATGACAAAAAACCAATTCTACTTAAACCCAAGGGTGTAAGTAGGGTTTGATCCAAATCCCAATAGGATACCACCACTAATTTATTTCATGTGATAAACATTTAATGACGAAAATCATGAAAGTTTTCAAAAACATGAAATGCTATTTACAATTTAATAAAGATGAAAAATTAAATAAAAATAGCTTTTAGGTGGACTAATATAACGAATAAACTCTTTTAAAATAAATACCAAAGCTACTAAATTTTCTAGCCACTCATACTGTATGCCGACGGTATGAAAAAAAATATCTAGTGAGCACAAGCAATGAGAAATAACCCCTAGGCATTAGCTAGTAGTGGGTCCCAGGTACCTCATATCTCGGTGAGAGTAACCATCACAAATATTTTCTCTTCTGCATAAACCACTAGTAGGAAACATACCCAGAACCTAGTTGTACCCAATCATCATCATCATAGATTAGTTAGGTTTTTAAGCGTCAATCATGCTAAGTGAAACTAAGGCCAAACCCCATGGATTCACTAGCATACGAGTACACATCCACCAACCTAGATACCCGAGTTTTCTCTTTGTGCTCAGACAAGTTGAACAAGTAAATTAATATGCTTTTAACATTAAAATATCATTTCCATATCATAAATTCACCAAACATCCCACATGTATACAACACAAGTCTCAAATGTACACTTTTCATTCAAATTGAATTTGAAATCCGACTCACACCGAAATAGCCCACAACACTTTTCATATTTCATTAACACTTCCACAAATACATTAATTTTTTTTATAAAACCATTAAAATATATTAAAACTCACATAATATCCCACTCACTTGTTATATAATACCCTTTTTACCTTCAAAATAATTTTATCATCAAACATACATGAAACACCCCACAAACAAGTTTCGCTTCAATATCAAAATTTAAGAAAACATTTCAGAAATATAAAAATCATTCTAAAAATGTTTGACATCTTATAACATCACTTCACCTTTCAAACCCCCATTATAGGTGAACACACATACCAAACAGTACATACTAACCCTTTTCTCACTTTGTTTAACCAACTAAAACATTTACAATTTTCATAAAAAGAACCCAAGTGAAGTCTTGCACACAAAAACCATTTCAAAACCACCATTTAAGACCAAAAACCATACCAATTCCTATCCAAAACAGAATTGGGATCCCTAGAGACATTCATAAAACCAATTTAATGTTTTAAAAAATCTCCTTGACTAATACTACAAAAGATCCATATGAAAACACACATTTTCGTAAAATGATTTCAAGAAGTATAACAATGTTTTAGACATAAAACCTATTCAAAAACGCTATTTTTATTCCCACATGACACTAATACATTACTAAACCACAATTGGCGTTCCAAAAATTATTTATTAAACCTATTACATATGTTATGAAATTCACCCAAATAATACCCCAGGAGTAACACATGAAAACACCCAATTTAAATTTAAAATGCAACTATAAAATTAAAAACTTAACCAAATCAATAATATACAGATTTCTCAACACAGAAAAAAATGAGTAATATGAAAAATGAGTTATGATATCAAGATAACTCATCAATAATTGTTTACACAGGGAACCACCTACCAAAATTGTCGAATCCCTCAAAACATGGTGTGAAACATCAACCACACCACCACCGAATCACAAGGAAGATAAATATATAACTAGACCAAAAATAATAACAAAAAAGACACCAAATCATACCATAGGTTCAAACCCTAACTTCTGGACATTTTAGAACATAAGGGATTAGGGAGGAAACCCTAAGGAGAAGGAATAAATTGAAGAGAGAAACACTTACTCAAAACAATCCTAAATAGAATTACCCGAAATCCAGTAGTATCTGAATTTGAAATCATCCAAACATTATAGGGAGTATCAAAAAAGAATGAGGAGATCATGTAGGCACTGTAATGGGGGAAGAAGAGTAAAAATATAAGGAGTTGTGAAAGGATCAATTTACCTCTCCAAATCTGGGTGATTTATGAAATCCATAGACGTTTCGACCAATTTGGATATTTTATTCAGCTCAAAATTGTGGGAGGAGAGAATGGGGTCATGACATAGGTGGTTGGTCTCGAGTGAGAGTTTGAATCATCGATACAATGCAAATATTGAAGGAGATATTAAATAATTAAAATTTATTTTTAATGCAGAATATGTGCTTTCAAGCATGCCCAATCCCTTAAATAGAAATCTATATCCACCATGATTATGGATTTTTAAATGCTCCAAATTAATATGGTGGTGTTAATATGTAAGGGGATGACAATTAGGAATTGTAATGGATGAAAAATGGAAAAAAATGAACGAGTTATAAAGGAATCAATTTTTTTTTAATTTTGGAATTGAGCTCAGGGTTTGGAAAAATTCATGAAAACTCACACATTCCTCCATAAAAGAATTGAAAACCCACAAAACAAACCATGTTTGGAAATTAAATAGAATTTAACTTTAAAATAGGTCACTTATGTGACTATACTCCCCATCATGAAAACATTCTACCCCAGAAAGTCACATCAAGGCCCAAGCAACGACTATACCCAACTGAGAAACCAAGAGGTACTCTCTTTCCAAGTTTCACCCCAAAGGCCAAAACACAACCACTGATAAATTAATGCATTATTACTCTCACTAAAAAAAATACCCCACTTTCCTGAAATTATCAGTCACATTCATACTTTATGCAAAAATAAAACTCATTAAACAATATCTGAACACGACTTAATCAATTCACCCAAATGAACAGCAACAGAAAACAAGGCCACACATACCTTGCTATAACTAAACCATTGGGCACTCTCTAATCTTACCGTTTACCCATGGAATATGTAGGTAGATTGATAGCACTGAATGAGACTACCTACTGCCAAGAAAAAACCATGGATATGTCTGAGTTACTGGTACGAGGGATCAAAAATAGGCTCTCCACCATAAGAGACAACCTATATTTTTTTAAGACAGAATCAGGACACTAAATGGGGGAGGCTTGGATGGACCCCCAGTAAAAATTGTATACTTCCATCAGAAATTTAAAAAAGATATTATATAAGACTCATATTGGGTCTCCCCACTATATGAAGCAACCATATAAACTGATCAGCATGGGCTGCAACTGAAAGACCCAAAAATTTAAAGAGTTGGGACGACCACATGGTTAGTCTGCACGGTTTGGGAAACCAATGCACTAACAATGGGGATCCTTCTATCTACATTGTTTTCTGGGGAATTTTCACTACTAACCATGCACAAACCATGTGCTCAACCTGCCTAGCTACACTTCAATCCTTTCCCCAAAGACTCAATGGAAACCAAAGGGGGAGGGAATAACATTGGGTGATGACATGGGTACAAGGCCCTCCACCTATTTCCACCAAACAAGAACAATAGAAGAAATATGATGACACCATAGGTTTAATCTCTTCCTATATTTCATACAGAGGATAAGACATTGTAAAAGGGATTAAATGAACCTGTGATTTCCCCTAACTATGAGCCATGTTCACTCTGAGACCTATGGCTAGTGCTCAAATGATTAAAGCATCTTCAGCCATGCAGTTAGGATTTGGAAACCCCCTGAATGATAATTCATCATTCAGTGCAACAAATAACTACCCTAGAATCCCCGATATGTTTTCCAAGACATAACACATTCCAAACTCTCTTTACCCTAACCAGATATTTCCCTGAAACAAGTGCATAGAAGATGCACACACATCACACCTTGATTTTTCAGGTGAGAAACAATAGTAGTAATGAACACATATACTCACCTTCCTCTAAAATAGTAAATTTTTATGTTTTCCAAGGGAGTCATTATTACAACATAAAATAGAATCTCATATGATTTTCCCAACATTCTCCTTTATGGTCAGCAGAGCACATTACATCATAAGGCTTCCCCAAACATGACCATTACGACTGATATAAACAATGCATGGAGAGGGACCTTATACAACATTCCCAAACAACACAAAATTATAGAAAGTGTCTAAAATATCATATCATGACCATATTTTCTACCATGGTGTTTTAACATGAACTCATGCTTCAATGAAAATGTGAAGAGCCTAGAGGTCCTCTTAGACACCATCGAGACACTCATCCCCACTAACAACCCTAGACCACTTCTAACTTCGACGAATTAGGAACCATAAGAAACTAATGACTCTTTATACCTTCCATGAGCCCTATCCCACTACACGATGATATATAAATCAATGAAATTAATGGTTGTCTAATCAATCATGAAAGATTGATAAAATATTCCTTATATTGATCAACTGGAGGATTTTCCAATGGAGAAACAATCCAGGTTTCACTTCAGTTATGCATTAACCCTTAATGAGCGAATACCTTATCCAATGAGTGAACCAAAGGACCCAACCAAGCCGTTCCATTGGTCAAATAAATCCACAAAATAGATCTAATCACATCAATGGAACCACCATAATGGTATCCTGAAACAAGTCTCAGGGAAGACTACTAACGTGTCCATCTACCCGACTTACCGACCAAACATAAACCCAAAACACAGTTCAAACTCGAGGGGTTCTTGGACTCAAAACATCCCACAACATCAAAATTTTCCAAAAACACATAATATAATCCATTCCAAACAATTCATCAAGACATCATGTTTTTCTTTAAAAAAAATATTTTGTAAAAAATGGATCAGTGGTTAGTGTATCCACCAATGGTACCCCATGGGCCATACACATGAATGTTTCTGTGCCACACCGAAAACCGTACTCAAATCCATCTCGACACTCATCCAGTAATGCCTTCAACAATATATTATCCCATATAACCCCATGCATGTGGTTTCTCATGGAAATACCAAAGTTTAAAACAAAAAATTTGTTCAACTTTTCAAAACCAAAACAGTCAATAAACAGATCCTTTTTCTCAAAACTGCTAACCACGAGATCAAAATAAAAATTTACATCGTACACAACTTTTAAGAAAGACACAACCATTTAGAAAATAACTCACTTTCAAGATATTCACATCAATTTCAAAACATCTCATCCCCTTAAAACACCCTTTGGTTGTTTTGAATACTCTATTGGAATGACGTTTCAAAACCAACATCAATATACTTCCTGCTTTCAAAAGAGGTGTAAGCACACCATTTTCATTTTAAAAAAAATTCTGAAAATTCAGTTCCACCATTTCATAAATCAAACCATTTCCTCTTTATTTGAAAACCATTTCACAAAAACATTACAATTACTAAAACCAAAGTTCCATGTTTTCAAAACTAAAGCACAAAACAATGCGAGAGGAAACTAGGTTCAGTGGGTGACTTGGATATATAGTTGGCGGCCATATTTTATTATCTTCACTATCAAAGAGAATGTTCTTGGGAATATACCTGGATCCTCATGGAATTACAAACCCTACGATCTCACTAAGACCATTAACCCAACTATATTTTCATTTCCCCTAATCATAATTGATCCATGAAAACCAATGGTCTTAGATAAATCCCAACTTCTCCTAGAAATATGAATCCCATAATGAGGTGTGGTGATCAGGAACACTACCAATAAATTGAATTCAAAGTCCCAACAATACTAAATCTAAAATATCCTGACTCTTCCCCAAATAACATGATCCCAAGAGTTATCATGAACCTCCTTTGATACCATTTTGTCACGAACAGAATCTGGTTGCCATCAAAACAGGCCAAGAACCCTCATGGAAAGGGGTTCAATCCAAATAATATTTTACAAAAAATCATAACTAAATTAAATATTTTAAAATAACTCAATAGGACTATAAAAACGTTAAAACCAAAAGGTAACAACTCAAGAAACCTCATGGAAAGAGGCACTGCCCTCAAGCCATCTCCACAAGACTTCACCACCAATGACCTGCTAGAACCCCGAACCACTAGAACTAAAAACTATACCCATCCTGCAACAACAAAAATAACCATTTCTACTTAAACATAAGTTTTTATGTAGGGTGTGATAAAAATAACAATAGGATACCACCACTAATATATTTCATGTGATAAACATTTAATGATGAAAATCATGCATGTTTTCAAAAACCTGAAATGGTAGTTACAATTTCTAAAAGATGACACATTAAATAAAAAAAGTTTTCAGGTGGGATAATTTAAAGAATAAATGAATTTTATATAAATAACAAAGCTACTGAATTTACCATCCACTCATACCATATGCTGGTGGTAAGCACATAATATTTAGTGAGCACAAGCAATGGTAAATTACCCCTAGGCCCTAGCTAGTAGTGGGTCTCAGGTACCTCCTATATCGGTGATAGTAACCATCACAAATATTCGTTCTAGTGCACGCGCCACTATTAGGAAACATACCCATAACCTAGTGGTACCCAATAATTATCATCATAGTTTAGTTATAGTTGTAAGGGTCAATCTTCCTAAGTGAAACTGAGGGCACACCCCATGGATTCACTACCATACTAGTACACGTCCACCAACCTAGATACACGAGTTTTACCTTTGTTCTAAAATAAGATCAACAAGTAAATGAATATAATTTTCACTTTAAAATATCATTTTTCATATCATAAATTCAACAAAAATCTCACATGTATACAACCTAAATAATAAATTTCACTTTTCAATCAAATTGATTTTGAAATCTGACTCAGACCAATGTATCCCACAACACTGTTCACATTTAATTAACACTTCCACAAATCCATTAAAAAATTTTAAAAAACCATTAGAATATATTAAAACACTCATAAAATCCCACTCACTTGTTACATAATACCCTTTTTACCTTCATAATCATTTTATCTTCAAACATACACGAAACAGTCCACAAACAAGTTTCGCTCCAACATCACAATTTAATAAAATATTTTAAAATTGTACTAAACATTATTAAAATTTTTGATATCATAAAACATCACTTCAGCTTTAAAAACCCCTTAATAGGTGAACACACATACCAAACTGTATATATCCACCCTTTTCCCACTTTTTTTGACCATCTAAAAGATTTACAATTTTCATAAAAATAACCCATGTGGTGTAAATATGTCTTGCACACAAATCCCATTTCAAAACCATCATTTATGACCAAAACCATAACAATTCCTATCCAAAATAGAATTTTAATCCCTAGAGACATTTATAAAACTACTTTCATGTTTTATAAAATCACCTTGAATAATACTACAAAATATCGAAATGAAAACACACATTTTCATAAAATGATCTCAAAATTTATAACAATGTTTTACACATAAAACCGATTCAAATACACTTTTTTTAGGTTCACATGACACTAATACATTACCAAACTAGAATTTTGTAGGAAAAATAGGATTTAGTAAACTAATTCCATATGTTATAAAATACACCCAAATAATACCCCACGAGTAACACATGAAAACACCCAATTCCATGTTAAAATGCAACTATAAAATTAAACACTTAACCAAATCAATCATAAACAGTTTTTTCAAAACACCCAACATATGAGGAATATAAAAAATGAGTAAATAAACCACGATAACTCATTAATAACTGTGTACACATGGAACCACCTATCAAAATTGTCGAATCATCAATACTTAGTGCGAAACATAAACCGCACAACCACCGCATCACAAGGAAGATAAATCCAGACCCAGACCAAAATATTTAACCAAAAAGACTCGAAATCAATCCATATGTTCGAACCCTAACTTTTAGACATTTTAGAACACAATGAAAGACTAAGGAAACCCTGAGGAGAAGGAATAAATTGTAGAGAGAAACACTTACTCAAAACAATATTGAATAAAATGACCCAAAATACATCAGTATATGAATTTGAAAACATCCAACCATTCAAGGGTGGTTCGAAAAAGGATGTTGATATCGTTTATGAACTGGAATGGGGGGGATAGTAATAATAGAAGAAGTTATAAAAGGATCAATTTACCTCTCAAAATTTGAGATATTTTAAAAATCTATATAGGTTTCTAACAATTTTTCAATTATATTGAACTCAAAATTGTGGGAGGAGAGAATGGGAGTGCGCCTTAGTTATGTGGTCTCGGGTTAGAGTTGGAATCACTGAAAAACCTAAATATTGATGGAGATATTAAATAATTAGAATTTATTTTTAATGCCGAAAATGTGCTTTCAGGCAGGCCCAATACATTAAATAAAAACCCATATCCACTATGATTATGGATTCTTAAATGGTCCAAATTAATATGGTGGTGTTAATAGGTTAGGGGATGAAAATTAAGATTTGGAATGGATGAAAAATGTTGAAAAATCAAAGAGTTATAATAGAATCAAATTTTATTTTTAAATTTGGAATTGGGCTCACAGTTTGGCCCAATTCATGAAAACTCACCCATTGCTCCATAAAAGCTTGGAAAACACCCCAAAAAAATATTTAATGGGAATTAAATGGAATATAACTTTAAATTAAGTCATTTATGTAAAATTAATTTTTTAATTAATTTTTTTTAATAAAATGTCAATAGTGTCAATTTTTACACTATTTATTTCAATGAATTTATATTAAATACAAACTGAGACATAACATCTAAAAAAAGAATTAAATAATATTAAATAATGTCATATTAACCTAGATATATCATGGATGACATAAATAATATGAAATAATATTTAATAATCTATTTATAATATCATTTTTTGATACTTGTCTTAAAAAAATAATTATTATATAACTTTTGTGTAAATATTTATGTTAAGTTTCTAATATGAATAAATTGTAACTAAATTCATATGATTTATATAATTTAATTATATATCTGGATATTATTTCCGTTCAATGTTTTATCTTGTATATCACTTCATTAAAGTTATTATACTTATAAGAGATAATAGAGTGACATGTTGTGACTTTCTATTGTGTTAGTTATAATTACATCTCTTTCCTGAAAAAAAATACATTAAATGAATCAATTAAAACCATCAAGGGATATTAGTAGACAATAAATAATCCAGTAGGATTATGGTAGGTAATAGGATAATTTTATTATCATTATCATACTTTTGGTTACCATAATCTCCCATATATAACTTTAACTTTGGTAAATAAAAACCATTGTGCTTACGATTCATAATATCCAGAGAAATAAAAGCAACCTTTTAACATAATTTGTACCCACTAATTCCAAATATAGAGTCCCTTTTTCATAATTAAAAATACATATATTTTATTAACTAATTTAAAATAAATTCACGTCGTCAAAGCAAAAAATCATGTTTTTTAAAAGTACAACCCATCAAAAGATTGATATGCGCATATATCTAATTTATATATAGAACTACATCCAATGAAAAAATGGATTATAAGATAAAAAAAATTTAATTATAATTTAAAACCAATTAAAATGATTACCATTCTATATAAATAAATCTCATGCAAATTTAGTTTAAATTAGAATGAATTAATTTTCACTATTCGTTAATAAATGGATACTATCAGAAAAAGAAAAACATTCAACAAATTAAAATATTATTTCCTAAATCAATAGAGTATTCCTATTTGTTAAGAAAATCTTATAAATGTATAAAATTATATATTTGACATGGCCAACCATAAAAAAGTTGTAAAACTGCATTTTTCATTAAATGCCAATTTTATCTATAAAACTGAATTTCATTTTATATCATGTCAAGGAAACAAATATGTTGAATTTTAAAAATTACATTGAATATATTAAATATATATTTCACTACTTAAATTCATATATAATGATTTTATTATTTTATAGACTCAGTTATTTTAATTTAAATAGTTTTTAGAGGGATGTTACTACTATTCATACACTTTGTTATAATTACTTGGTTATAATATCTAGTTATCACATTTACTAGATCATTCATGAAAAAAATTCAATAAAAATAACATGAAATTCTGTGTTACAAAATCCATGAATATTGTGTTGTATACTGCAAGCTAATATAGTGTTCCGTAAAGTGCAAGATACTCTTATTGTAGCGTACAACACAAGAAATCAATGAAATTATAAACAATATATCTCATTAAATATTAGGGTGTTATAGTTCCTTATTAAATTTCCACCCCATATCTTAATATATGATATGATTTTGAATTTTCCATTCCAAAATCATTAATAGATCATGAGATCTCTAAATAGAAATATAGGTCATTCCATTTGATTTTAACACAACAAAGAAAATATCACAAGTTATCATATGTGAAAAAATTCACTTATAGTGAGATAACTCATTAATCATAAATAATTCATCCAATTTTTAACATAAACCCTTCCATTAATGTTTGACCTTATAATAGTTCCAATAAGTGAAAATAAAAAACACTAAAAAGTACTTCACTAAATCATTAAAACATTTACCCCCATATATATTAATGTAGATATTGGTTGTTGCATTCCAAACCTATGGATACCCTCATACAAGATTTCCATTAATTATTCTTAAACCCAAAATTACCCTATATCCTTTTTACAAAATATGCATACATCCTTATTCAAAATATTTCTATATATATTCCTTAAATCGAAGAATTTATAAAACTCATCCATTATAACATAAAACACATTGTCCAAAAATCCTTAATATTTTATATGGCCATTGATACTTTCAAAATTACATTATCAATACCATTCATCTCTTTATCTAAGAAAAACACAATTTTATATATATCATTAACATATTAAGGCTTACATTCCCTTTACAAAAATATCACCTTTATAATAAATCATTTTCTATGTCATCACATTAATATTACATATACATTCAAATCAATGATGATAAAAATATTCTAAAAATAAAAATATATTTCATGATTCATATACTAAAAGCATTGAATTCCAAAACAGAAATAAATTTTCATAAAACATTAGTCATAAACCATTACTCTGGATCCATCATATGATTCATTAATAACACTTTACTATAATTTTAAATATGATTGTATTAATATGTTTATTCAACCTTAGTATATTCCATTTTTAATGTTAAATGTAATAAATAATGTTAAAGAATCACATAACATTCTCATGTTATTCATAGTCTCTTTGTATTTTGTAGTATATCTAGTATTCTGGAAACTTCTTAATTCTCTTATTATATTTCCTCTTAGGAAATAAATTTTCATCATGCCCACACATTCCCAATAAATAACATTCGATGATAACCCATATCATTATAGTTCACAATATTTACATAAATAATAAAACATAGTTTGAGAAACACATATCCTAATAGAAAACCGAAAATTAATGAAAAATGACATCCAGGATGCCAAAATCAATACACCCACTTCCTTAATCTATTAAATAGTATGTTTAAACATGGTTATTAATAGTAATCATATATTTAAATATGTCATGATAGTTCTTGTTGATTTTTTGAATTCACATATCATGTCCCTTGGAGTTTCAAACCAACTATTCAACATGTCCCAATGTCACACACCAATTCCCGATCACGTATATCTCAATACAATGTTTTTGGAATTGTTAAAGCTATGTATTTACATGCGATATCAACATACACTTTTAGTATAAAAATTAGGATGGATTTATATGAAATAAATCACTCAATCCATTAAAACAATTCTAGGACGTTTTCCTAAACATTCATATATACATAAACATATCCTTAGAGACATCCAAAGAAAAATATTCAAAAATAAACCTATGGATCTCACTAAATTTGTATCTTACATTTTTTCAATGTTTGACTATACCATTAAATTGGTACAATCTATAGTTTCCTAGACACAATATTCATGGATATTACATAATTTGACAAGAACATTTATTACATTACAAATGTACATTCACAATGACCATAATAGATTAATTCCATTGAAAATTTGAAATAATTTATTTAAATTGGTGAATGATCATCAATTATTCCCACACATATCTTCCAAATTAATTATTCTTCTTAATACATTTCTTAAAAAACTTTGGAAAATATTCATATGAAATGGGTAACAGTATATTCTCTATAAAGGAAAAAATTGGTGATATTTAGCAATAAACATGAGCATAATGGTATGAGAACATGATCACCAAATGAGAAAATCATACCCTCCATATCAATGATCATAAATATAAATCTTTTTATAAATATTAGTAGTTCATTATACACGAATTATAACAAAATAAAGTTCATAAGTCATGAAAGAATAAAATATCAATAAGACATGGAATTTATAGTAGAAATAAGAATATAAAATACATTTTTAGGCCTTCTACCGAGAGAATTATAACATGATTGGGTTTATATAATAACCCATGTATATGATTCGGGAATGGGATTCCATCCCATGTACCATATTTTTTGATTTTTGGATTCCATCTTATTTAATCATTTTTTAGTCTTGAGAGGCCCACCCATGGAACCTCTTGTTTTAGTCTTGGGTTGCCCTCTCATGTACCTTATTATATTGGTCTTGGGATTCCCTCTAATAGAAATGATTATTTTAGGCTTCAGATTTTATCATTTGTACACACTTTTTATGTATTTGATGGCCTCATATATACCCTGTTATTTCAGGTTTGGTATTCCATTCTTTGTACCCTATTGTTTCAAGATTCAGATGATATACTATCAAGCATTTGTTCGGGATTAATATTCCCTCATTAATCATGCTTGGAATTCCCTTCTGTGTACCCACTAGTTTCAGTCTTGAAATTCCTTACCTTGTACCATCTCGTTTCAGGTTGATCAAGCCCTATTTTTTACGGATGTGTATTATCTCTCTTGTACTCTATTGATCTAATGAATATTTTACAATTACCAAATTAATTGGAAGGATATATAGGTCCCAAATGTCACATAATGAAATTATACATGTGTGTTCCATAAGACAATGAAACATTCATCATATAATGACACATAAAATTATATAGGTTATATAATATGATATCACAACCCATGAAACGAAATGGGTATCATAAAAAATTCATCATATCATTACCTATTGAAAAGTGGTAGGTCTCATAATTAGTACATGAAAGTGTAACCTATAAAATGAATTGGGATTCAAAATAATGAAACCATTATAATAGTAAAGTGTTCCATAAATATCATCCCATCAAAACAAAAACCATTCTATAAATAATATAAATGGTATTCTTAAATAATGTTCAAAATAATGATTAAAATATATCAATGGATTTCATCATATATGGAGAATGATTTTGAGTGATCACTCATAAAATATCTTTATAGAAATAACCATTCAATTAAATTCATTTTTATAAAAAATAAAACATATTAAAGAAATTAATTTTTAAAAAAATTAAAAACTTATAATGCAAGATTTAATTTTAAAAAAAATCAAAGGGAAAATATCATTTGTTCTATTAAATTATTTTTTAAATAACAAGACCATTTAATAACCATTATCTTTGATAATATCTTTGATGATATTATGAAAATACTTTTTCCATGAAAACTGTTTATAAAATGTTGAAAAAAAAATTAAGACAATTTTCATTGAAATTACATTGAAAATATTAAAATAAGGATTGAAATTAATTTAAAGCCACTTACCTAGTAAATGCGATTGAAAACATATAATGAATGAGTGAAATAGGTGAAATCAATTTCAACAAAACTAAAATTTTTGAATTATATAAATATAGGTTTTGAAATCATTTAAAACAATTTTTAACTATAAATTTTTTTTTGAGACATATTTTGGAAATAACACAGTTCTCCAATGAAATAGACAAATAAAGGTAAATTAATAAACCATTTTTTTATTTATCTAATTATAAAATAGTATAAAAATGTTATTCATAATTAGATATAACATGAAAAAATATTGGAAAAGGAAGTTGATGACATTTTCTAAGATATGGATCCTATTATTTCATTAATGGAAGCATAATTGTCATTAGTCTCCATAAATTATCAGATTTTAGAAATAATATCTTACCATTTTGTTACCATGAAGTCATAATACACATTAGAGAAAAAAATTCATGGAAATTTTAATAATTATAAAATATTAATAATCAAGATATAACATTTCAATGGGTTGTATATACACACCATATAATAATTTAGGTGCTTCACAAGGTATGTATCTCAACAGATAAAACATTAAACAAAAATTGAATTACTAATTGGGTAATTTTTGAACCATTATCCCCTGAATGAATGATCATAAAATGTATATGAAAATGAAAATGAATTTATTCATAGGAATAAAATAATACATTCACAGTCAGTATATAAATAACAAATCAATATGGGTCGTGAATAAGGCATGTATCTCACATATACAAAATGTCAGATGATAAAATAATTTCCTTACGTCTTGATATTATTCATACCCATAAAATCCTTCTTTATAAAAAATATAAGATTATTATAAATTTACCAATTAATAATATTAATATATTTCATACCACATATGATTCCACTATGACATTATATTCCATATTTATTAACTATTCCATGAAAATGAATTATTTTAGGCAATAACTGAATTATTTATCATATATGTTTTGGATTTTTATTCTTGATCCAATTACATAGATCATGGTTTAATCATTTATATAATTTAAAGTAGGATATATATGTAAGTCATATATATTATTTGTATAAATAATTTTTATAATCTATGAATGTTATATATATATATATATATATTAAATGGAATACACCATTCATGTATATCATAGGTTGTAAGTACACATGAACTCTATTTATGTTTTCTTATCATATATAAATAATTAAATTAAATGAAATATATCTATATATTTTTATATTTTTATATTTTCATTATAGTATAATTAAAATTATATATATATAATATATTTTTACTAAAAAACTCTTTAATATGTTCCATATAATGTCTGATAAAATCACATCGCTTTGAGTAGGCTGTAGTCAACACGTCCTGAATAATTGTTATCATAATTTTAAAAAATGGTAAGAATGAAGTTGTTTGTTACATAATAACTAAATAACCATATATTTATCATAATGAATATATATAATATAAATATAAATTTTCCATCATAATTCCAAACTATGATTTGTGTAATAGGAAAATGAACAACATCATTTCATGCGCTGGTAGTTCACAGAAAAAATGAATGGTAAGTTCATTACCCATTAGATTTATGTTTGAGTATATGTATTTAAAATATATATAATAAAAACTCATCACTATATTTTGGATATTGTTTTAATTATATATTTACAGAATAAGAAGTGTTTAGGTGGTGGATAATGAAATAATAGTCGATGGGAGGTAGTTCCAACTTCTTTGGGTAACTCCTTTCGGTTTTCACCAAAGGGACCAATAGTATTGATTTATACATTAGTGTATTAATCTATAATTATGGTAGGTATTTGGGAAGGATATTTTTGAATATTTATAATTCCACCTGTATTTATAGTTATTAATAGGTGGGAGGGGTGAGTGATTTTTTTAGTGGAGGGGTATTAGAATTATTGTCACTTATTATAAAGGGAATTCCAAATATGTTTTTTCCATTTAAAATGGATAACACCATGGTAATAATCAAATAATATTTTGAAAAGTTTTTACATAGGAATATAAAATTACTTTGGGTCATGTTTCTATGTCATTTTGGGCCATATTATTAAGGACCATTCATTTGTTATTCAAAATTTTCTCTTAATCTATTTAATTAATAATAATCACTTTCACTAATAATTTTGGTCATAAATTAAGATGACCAAATTATATAATATAATTTATTTTGATTCTAAATATGGATTCCACTTTTTGAAACTCAAATCCCAAAATTGGTAGAAATTTATTTACATATAATCCTCTTGATTGGATTCCACATAGCGTTTTTATAATAAAAATGTACAGAAGTTTGATTTGTTTTTATATCAAATTATGATGTGGAATTGATTACATTAACATAAATTAGATTAATTTATATAAAAATAATTTAATTAAACTTTATATAAAATATAAAATATAATTTATCCCCATAAGTTTTTAAGGTGAAAATTCATTTTTTATTAAAAATCTGATGTTTTTTAGTTTTCATCATAAAATGAATCACTTAGAAAATTAACAAAAATTCACCCAAATTAAATATTTATTTTAATATTTAAAAAATTATGTCTATTTTATATAATTTTAATTATAAAAGTTCCAAAATTATGTTTAAAATTGGGATTCTATTAAAAAGAGTTAAAATTATCTTTTAGGAAATTACATATTTATTTTATAAAATTGGAACTCCTCGTATATTATTCATATAAAATCTATTCTATGAGTGTAGAAAATATTTTTTGTTCATATAATATTGAAAATTTATTTAAAACTTTAATACAATGCGTTTTTCAAAATTTAATGAGATAAAATAGTTTTTCTATATAGGAAAATATATTTCTTAAAAAGTGTTTTTTATATTCAAATAGTTCTTCCATTCACTAATACTAATTAATGACCAAGGAAGAATTTTATATTCATTTGAAAATAATATTTTTATAATTTTGATAATATTATTCCTAAAATATTTGAAAATGAGTACTTGTTAGTTTTAATAATATTTTAATAATAATATTGACATTATATTGTAGTTCAGACAAACTCAGCCTTGTGTGTTATCCAGGATATATGAAGATCTCAGAATTCTATGTAACACAATAAAAACATAATTTTTCATGTACTATAATCTAATCTAAGTGTTGTGTGTTTAACAAGAATAACATGGGGTCGTGTACAATGAAATTCAATCCAAGTACTTTATTTTAAAAATAATTTTTTCAGTGTTCTGGGAGATTTTAAATTTCAAAAATATTAAATTAATTAAAAATAAAATGTTCTTAATTTATCATGGTTTTATAGTATCTCCCTTAGAAGTAATTATTTAATGGATTCGTAGTGTATGCTCATACTATTTGAGACATTCATTTCCATTTTCTGTGTTAATTAGATTACATTAAAACCTTTAATTTATAATAATCATACTATCACTATTAAATGGATATATTATCAATGATTAAGTTGTTTAACAGTAATTTGATACCAATATGATATAGTAATACTAAGTTAGTGATGGTTTTTTATATAAAAACAATACATAATTATGAATTTAATACAATCCAAATGGAATTTTATTATAATGATTAAGGTCGTCACAATCATCCCTTCGAGAATTTCACCATTGAGATTTTTATTTCACACAATAAAATATAGAGTGTAATTATGTTACTACACATCCTCTAGTTCCTATGGTGCTTCTTCAGAGATGTGGTTTTCTATATCAGTTTTACAAGGGTCAGTTTTTTATTTCATATATTTTCTCTCTATGATTTAATAACTTCACCAGATTATCCTCATATTAATGATCATTATCCAATGGAAAACCAATTGATTTTTCACTTGATAGTGGTCTGATATGTACTATCTCATGAGAGATATATGTAACACGTCATCTTTTTTAGATTTTTCAGTTCGAAGTTCTAGTATATTGGTCACCGCTTGGATGAGATCAAGGATGTAATGCTCTGATCCTAAATTCAAAGACATGATGCATTATTTTCTTAAATTATATTATTATAATGAATTAAATATTAATTGATTGATTCGATTACAATATTTGGGGAACCAAATACCAAAATGGATCCATTATAGATTGTTAAAACATAAAACATAACAATGAAAAATAATTATAATCCTTGTAATCGTTCTAAAATATCAACATCATAACTAAGGGAAAATATAATATTTAATATCGTGAGATAAAATTCTCATTAAGGGTATGTATAGTAGAAGAAATACTGTGTTAATGATATTAAATCAACAAGGAAAGCTAAATAAAAAATAACAATGTGAAATTAAAATTATTGGATAAAGGATAACCAATATGGAACTGTAGGAATCATAATCACATGCCACATAATCAACAATTTTGTAATGAAATTCCTCTATAAATTTTTTCATATGAAAACCTCATTGATAAAAATAATGATAAATGGAAAACCTATGGTGGAAATTAAAAATTATTATACCTAATGATTGAGGTACATGAATAACTATACCATCAATACCATTCACAATATGATTTACCAATAAATGTAGAAACCCATTAAATTTCCATAAAAAATTTGTCACATGAGATCTAATTGATGCATCAATGGGATATATAATGTACAGGCCCCACCCATCATTGGTAGTAGAAAAAATTCCTTATATCGAGAAATTGAATTAATTAATTACTAATATTTATTATCAAATATAAGTATTGAATAAATAATATGAATTTTTTAAAATTATTTTAGTTGAGGTAAATTAAAAAAAGGAATGTTTATTTTGATGAATGGAATTACTATTGAAATATCATTAAATATAATCATGAGGAAAATAATTGTTAATCATTCCAAAGTGACACATACAACTTTAAAAAATTTAAAATATAATTCAAAAAAATTAATAACATTAAATTAAATATATAATATAATAAAAATATGTAGACTAGTTATTTAACAATTCAATGGGTATGATATACACTATATAAAAGAAACAAGGTGGAACACATTACAACATTCTTTAATAAAAAGTAATTTAGGCAAAAAGAATTACAACATTGTGTGCAATTCTTTATAAGGACACATATGAATTAAAGAAAATATCTTCATTGAAAGGAAAACAATAAAATTTTTAAGGAATCTTTAAAACATTAGGGCTTCTTGATGTCAAGAAATTATATTACTGTTGTATAAGTTAATAAAAAATTCCTTTTACTTTTGTAAGAAGTGTTAAAAAGTAACCTATTTTGGAAAATTATGGAGGATACCATTTAAATAATTTTATAGAAATTCAAGAATATGTAGTAATTAATTTATGAAATCATAGGAGAGTAATAAAAAAATTGTAAACATTTTTCTTAAATAAAAACATCTATGATAAATATTCCATAAGAGAGTAATAAATTTAAACAATCACGTATAATGATTATATTGTGAACTAAATTATTATCACATTGTAATCAAAGAAATTTATTACCATGAATGAATGAATATTATATAAATACTGAAATACAATAATATTCATAATAATGAACATACATAATTTTGTGGTGGTATATACACCACACAAATTAAACAATTTCTGTTTGAGGTAGGTGTCCCATAGAAATAAAAACGTGACAAAGATCCCTTACCATTAACTTCCTTTAGTCGAAAATGATTTAACCATATGTATATTGCTTTTAATTATGTTATTTAAATATATCATAAACTTATTAAAATTTATATTATCGTATATGATCTTCTTATACTATTTTAGCACCTTATGTTGAATATATATTTTTATTAGCATTGATTCATGTGTGAACTATTTCTATTTATTAGGCATGTCTTTTAATGAATGTCTCAGTTTATTTCATAACATATACATTTAAAATAAACATAATAATATTAATTTCATAAATATAATATTTAATCATTAAATACATTTTTATATCCGTTATTTAATTTTTATAATGGAAAAATTATTATGTTGCGTCATGGAGACATAAGGTCATATGTATTCATAAGCAATAATATCATTCTATTAATGGTAATTGTGTATGGAATTGGATGGTATATTAATGTCAACATAATCAATTTCTTGTCATTATTATAATATATATCTATTATATCCATTATTATATCCATCTAAGTATATAGGATGTAAAAAATATATTGCACAATGTTGTGGAGATGGCAATGTATACGTACGCACCCATAATGTTCCCATTTTCGATAGGATGGATAAATCATGGAATATGGTTATTCTATAATCATAATAAAATATCAGAATATATATTACTCTATATTTATTAGATTATTATAAGATCAAAAATTGATGAATAATTAGATTAATAAATGACGTTTAATGGGTTAGTAAAACAACTATGTCTTCTTTAATGTTCTTTATTATATCACTTCATAAGGAATATATAGTTAGTATTTTCGGGGAACCAAAAAGTCTAATCACATGAATACATATGTGTAAAGGAGAAATTTTCATGATTTGGTCAATAAATTATGATCAACACGGTGTCATGAAGTGATGGATGAGGTTCCCTTTTATGATTGAGGTCTAGGGAAATTTTAGAAAATCGATTAATATTTGATTAATATTAATTATTTTGCAATAAAAATATTAACTGAAGTGAGTTATTTTGAATATTATATGAGTATTTGTCTAAGTACATTCAACTATAAATTTTTATACATGTTTATGTTACAATACTATTTTTATCATTTGTTTTTAACCATTAGTTAACCATTTTAACTATTTTCATGATATAATTTAATTTACACTGTGACGGTTATTATAATTACAATAATATAAAAAAAGTAAAATAAATGAGTCATTGATGACATTATAAAGATTATATCAATTGGTTTGATGAAATTTATATTTTTATAAATTTTATATCACTTTATAAAATATTATTTAATTTAAAATATCAATTATTTAAATCTTAAAACTATTAATTACACAACTTTTGGTAAATATCATAACAATAAGATATCATAGAACCAACACTTCTAAAAAACCAATAAAATTTCTAAATAATTTAAAAATTCATCTATAACATTAATCATTTAATTTATATTTATTTTAGTATTTTTAAAATTATTTATTTTATATTTCCATTATTAAACAATTACTCCATAATCATTGTTCAAGCCAATATTTTAATTATTTATTCCATAAAATATAAAAAAAATATGATGATAAATATAGAAATTATATATTTCAATATACTATATATAGGTGAAAATATCCTAATAATAAACACATATGAATAATATTTCACTTCTTAATAACAAAAGGGTGAAAAAATTGATTTATCATTCAATATATTGTTATAAATATCATACTCTCATCCATGTGGATTAAAATGATTATCATTCAATGAAAATGGTTATTTTCGTCAAAAAAACTCATAGAATGAAATTAAGATAGGTGTAAACATAATTTTATTATCATTATAATATTATTTACCCATTATTACATTATTTACTGTTAACCATGTTAATTATAATATTATTAAATATTACCATTCATAATCCAAAAAAATAATAGAAAAATATTTACATAATTTTGGACCATTTATTTGAAATAAGGAATAAATTTATAAAAATTTGGTAGCCATAAGTTTCAGAAATTAATTTAATATTAATCATATTAATGAAATGAGAAATGAGTTTTAATAAGAAATTATAAAAAAAATTATAATTTTTCTATATTCATAATCAATTTAAAATTGATTCCAATTATCAACATTGTTTAAAATTTTATTATATTTATTCTAATAACTCTTTAAAACTATTTAAAAAATAATTTATTAATTTAAATTTTTTTGATGAATTTTTATTCAATTAAAAGGAAATATTTTATCACTACTCATCTAAACATGAAACTTATTAGAAACGTACTAAAAATCAACTAATGAACACTTTTATTTTCCTATTTAAAATTACATGCTTATTTTGTCAAATATATATTATATAAAAGTGTCAATGTTGTATTTAAAAAAACCTCAACATTAAATGGTGGTAAGCATCCCTTTCATAAAAATATTATATTTAAGCACAAAATTATATTTTTTCTTATCTTATGCATATAAATTACAATATATGATATTCAAAATAATTATATTTTACATAAAATATATAAATTTTATAATTTATTCATATTAAATTTTCGAAACAATTTAATGGCTTGGTTATATCAATTATATTAATTAATAATATTTTAAAAATAAAATATTACTTGAAAAAACATGGAATTTCATGTAACTCATGAAAAAAAATTATTATTTTTTGAATAATCATAACATCGGTTTATGTATAAAAAAAGAAAGAAACAATATTATAATTATTCAAAAAATGAAGTTTTCATAATGATTTTAAGAGATACATTATCCCCCCTTAATAAAATTGTGTCTGTGAAATTCAAACATGACCTCGATAGTATGGTGCTATATATTATAAAATAAAAACAATATTGTTACCCTCATTATAATTATTTATAATAATAAATTGTCTTAATAAGAAGGTAAAAAATACTAGGGTAAATAAAAAACTATGATTTCATATTGGAGAACATTAGTAAAGAATTGATATGAAATAGAAATATGATTATCATTTTTGGATGGATAGTTGTATAGAATATAGTAATCTGAACATATACCATCCAAGTATCGTTAATATGAGATGGGTTAAATAGGTCGTTGTTTTTTTAATATGAAAAATAAATAAGTTTATTTACCTAAAATACTTTTCTTATAGGCAAGGAATTAATTTACAACCTATATTATGATCATAAGGAAAAATATATAATGATAAGAAGAGGCTCATCATTTAATCAATTTATCCCAAAAACTCATTTTTTTCTCTAAGAGATGAGTATTTAATATGATTTCTATAACTTCTTAATAAATTCGAATCAAATTAAATGGATCATAATGTCTCAAAAAGATTAATTATCTATTCCTTCCATCATAAAACATTAACAAATAAAAAAATGATAAGTATAAGATAAGATAATTCCAAAAAAATAATAAATACTTATATGATTAAAAACAAATTAAATCTCTAAAATTAAATAGGTATACCAAAATATTAACATAGGTTGTTAAATATATTTCTATCCATTAAAAAAATATTAAAAAAAGATTAAAACCTATAAAATCAGATGCATTTGATAATATATAATTCCAAATTATATTAATCCATATTAAAAATTTGTACCAAAAATTTCATTGCATAAATTAAAAAATCTCCATGATATGCCGACCATTTAAAAAAATTACTAGAATCACCAAAGTTCAACAATAATATTATATATTTTGCCAAATTTATAATCAACATTTACTTATGAAATTAAATCTCAATTTATAATACTTTCTTTGATCATATATGGTTTTTCAAAATAGTAAACTTCTTCAGAAATAATAATAATCACTATATTAGTAAATTATTTTCCCATCCAAAGGTATTCTATATATTAAAAAAATCACTGGATTCAAAACAACCTTATCTAGTAGATTATTCAACAAAAATATTATATGCTCTCTAGGACATCGTGTAGGATAGGGGTAGACATTTCACCCTTTTCTCCCATCAATTGTGGGTTCAATAATCAATGATTTTCATGAAATAACAAGTTTTCACTTGGTGTATAGGCAGTCCTTTTTCTAAAACCATGATAATATTATTAAAAATGAAATAATCATCTGAAAACAACATCTAATATAAATTTAATATTAAGAAAAAAATTAGCAACAACTGTGATCTCATATATTTCATTTTGTATTCCATAAAATATTAATACCCATAAATTCCATTAATTAAATGATTATGTAAACCTTGACCATTATCCACATCGTTAAACTTATTTACATTAAATATAAATTCATTATTACATATATTACTTTTTCACACCTATTAATCCAATAGGTTGATCTTCTTAATCTGTTTTTCCTATATCTACCTCCCAAATATTCTAGTAAGAATCCCTTGATAACAACTATTACACCCAGAACTAAGAAACCCACTTATGGTACATTATTTTTTTACATTATCATGATTAAATGGTATGAAATATCAAAGGGAAAATTAGTTTAGTAGCCTTGAATAACTAGACACAAAATTGGATCCCTTATTACAATGGTAAAAAAGAAAATATAAAAAAAGAAAATAAATTGCATCTTATAACTAAATTAAAATTTTTATCAATATAACCTGAGAAAAAGAGAACAAATAAATGGTTGATATAAAATAATTGGCATGGGTAAGTAAATCATAAGAAATAATTAAATATTTATAATTAATCAACTTGTAAGCTAAAATAAATGAGTACACATTCCATTTAAGGAACTGGATAAGGTATAACCAATATGGAACAATAGTTAACTATACAAACTAAAATTTAAACAAAAAAAGGGAATGAAGTGCATCCATTGATTTTAGTTTATGAAAACCTAAGGTATAATAACAATTATAAATCTAATATCTATAAATTTGATTATTAATTATTGGAAATAATTTCTATTGTAATTAAAAAATATACCATCAAGACAATTTAAAAGACGATTTAAAAACACATGTAGGAAACCTTTTAAATTTCCCAATAATAGTTCCCATGAAAACCTATAGTTGAATCTATGAGCAATATATAGTCTGGTCCCTCCACATCATTGGTAGTCCACATCATTCCTTATATCGAGTAATTAATTTAATTATTAATTAATATTCCTTATAAAATATCCATATTGAATAATCAATACATCTATATATATATCAATAATTACCTAGTTTATGGTGATTAAAAATAATGGGTTTGGAGGTTTATGGATGGAATTACAATTGAAGGATGATTAAAAACAATATTATGGAAAATAATCTTTATAGATTCAAATGTGTCCAATAATACATTGAAATATTTGAATCATATTTCACACGATATAAGAACATTAAATGAAATATATAATATCAATAATGTAATTATATTCATGATATAATGTTAAAAAGGGTATTATAAATACCAAATAAAAGAATCTAGGTGAATAAAATTACAATAATCCTCAATGAAATGAAATTGAGATAAAATATCTTTCCACTTTGTATTCATTTATTTAAAACACTTTGATTATATTAATGATATTATTTAATTTTAAAATAAGATTTTAAAATTTTCAAGGAATATTTAAAACTTTATGGTGTCATGTTTGAGAGGAATTACGTTCATGTTGTCTATGTTAAAAAAATTTCCTTTTTTAATTTCGTATGAAAATTTATAATGTACATTTTTTTGGGAAAATTAAGGGAATATTAATTTTAATAAATTTTGTACAATGTCAAAAGGGGGATAATGAAATTAATTAATCAGTAAAGAACTGTGATTTTTTTTATAAAACTCTATCATGATAGAGTACAATTCCTCATTGGATACATAAACAAAATCAATCCCTGATAATGATGAGACTGTGAAATAAATATGTATCACTTTATAATCAGTATAATCACTTTCCCATGAAATAATGAACTGTATATGGATATTGAAATACCATAATATGGAGTATAACATGCATTAAATACATTCATGGGTGTTATACTTGGGGAAGTTTAGTAGAACCATTAAAATGATTACATTAATGGTTGGGATGTTACTGAATAGACAATTCCTACGATGGGTAGCTCTACCATAAGAATTATCCTCTAAATAAATATAAATGATAGAACTGGGTTATGTAATTGAGATGGGTATTTTTGGACCTGTTTCTTGGTAAATCATCATAGCTCGATGATGAGCTATTATAAGGTGGGGAGACTATAATGTCCAATGTTTTTTAGTTTATTGAAAATACAAACGTCTTTTTTGAGATTGGTAGATTGAAAATCCTTTCTTTTTGGGCACCCAAACCTAATTCTAGTTGTTTGAAGGCACCATGGAATTATGTTTTGACTTTTTTAAAGTATTTTAAATTTCCTTGAGGGTTCATATATGTTTTTGGTTCATCAAGTCCCTAAAACCATATTTTCAAAAGTGGAATATATGGGTTCAAAATTTTATTTAATAGTGAGACTATAAGGGGAAACAATGAAGGGAGCATACATGTATTATTATAAGGATCAAAAGAGTTATTCACGGTTCTCAAATCCATGTGGCCTATCCCACACTCCATGTGACAAATAATTAGTATCCATTCATGGTTGAAATATGGTTTGGAAAAAACATGTGACATGTTTTGATGTGGTAACCCTTTGGATAGTGTGGGCACACAGTTGGTGAACAGTTATCCAATTGATGTGATATAACCTTGCACAACATAAAACATGTATAATTAACAATGAACCATATCCCTTTTAATTTTATACTTATATTATATTTTCTACCATATGTGATCTCTCCACTACCAGCCCTGGATATTCCATCTTCCATTTTCCAAGGATTTTAGCATCATCCTCCTGTAAAAATTTAATTCATTAACCCTTGGTTCCATGGAAATATAACATTATGAAATCCAATAAAAATTCTTCCTTTAAATGTTTTCATATCCATACATAATAAAAAATCTATGCAAGCTCATTTTCATTATATTCAATGGGTTTTTTAAAAACTATGATTTATCTCATTTCTACTAACTTTATTTGATGATTTTATGCAAAAGAGAACTTATGAGTATTTGGTTGGTGGTTCATAACATTCTAAATAATTTATACTATTCTATGTGGTACAGATTAAATAAAAACATCTAGGATGTTTGAGTGAGGACCCTAATTAATTAATGTTTTCTAATTAAATGATTAATTTATATTATTATATATTAATAGGTTTTCATAACAAATGATATCATTCTAATCCATTTAAAGGGATTTTGACCATCTGAATTGGTTAGGTTAATTTTTTAATTTAATTATTTTAATGTTATTTGACTGTTATGGTTGCATAGAAACACGGTGGAAAAGGCCCAAAGATTTTAGGTGATAATGATTAATGATATTGATTTGATTTAGTTCATCAGTATTTGTGGACCGAGATATATGGGGTGATGATGATCACCTATACTGAGGTGAAATGGTTTTCTGGAAGAGGGAACGACCAATATGACATGGGGTAGCGCTAACCAATGGTCTTGGGTGATGGGGTCGCATGTTAAACAAAGGTTTCTAGTTGGTTTAGCATTTCTGTTATTGGTGAATGCCTCAAACTACTATTATCCAATGCACATTTGGAGACATGTTCAGATAGAAAAGACTAATATTATGTTGTTTTGACTAATAATTATCTTTAGAGGATTGAATATATATTATATGGTAGGGGATAGTGTGGACTATCAGTTATTTGGTAGGTGATCACCATAAATATCTACATTTTGTGGTGCGGTGACCTTCAATTCAGTACATGGCATTGCCACTATATTTGAGGAATATGATAATGGATTATTAGATGATATATATCATCCCATTATGGGAAATAGGGTTTTTGAGCTAAAGCAAATATACATTTTATGGAAGGATGAGTAGCACTATGCCTCAGAAAATAAATATGTCAATCCGACAAATACTATTTGGTTGGAGGTATAAAGGATCTCAGATGATTTATGGATATAAAAATATGATTCATATATTTTATAGTTATGTGATACATTTGAAAACATTTTTATGAGGGTTCATGTGACTTGATTATAGGTGGAACAAGAGGGTTCACAAGGTATGATATTTTTCATGGGATGACTGGGCACTAATGCATGGGTCCTTTTCCATGTCCAACATATATATATAGTCGTGTACCATATTCCAAATATTTATTTGTGGGAACATATTCATAGATATTATTTCATTGGATGATGTTAGTAAATTACTCCTTTTGGATATTGAGAATAAGGGTATATTGTTAATTTATAAAATATATTTGTGTTCCCTTTGAAAATAAATTTTTATTCACATTATAATTATTGAAGTAAACAAGACACAAGTTTTTGATTGAAAAAGAGTCCATACACATTCCCTACTCCACCCTTTGGAATTATATAGACTTTATGACTTTGATATTTTGTGAGGGATATGGCTCTAAATGTAGACCATATTTATTAGGGTTGTACTGAATTTAAATGCGATAGATGGTAGTGGACTAGTTTGTTCCACCACATTGAGTTGGAATGTCATTTCAATTTCATTATATATTTACTTATATTTTCACATGTGGTCAAAATTTCATAAATATTTTTTTGTCATTTTATTATATGTTTATTAATCCTCATATGGTATTTTCCTTTAGGATTTTTATTGAAGATATTGTTGTCTATATTTCATTTGTATTTATTTGTATTCTTCTATAGTTTTGGTCATTATTTTGATGTGATATATATGTGTTGTCCATTATTTTTATCATTTTTAGAGGGTATAGTATACCAAATACAACCTAATCATACATTTATTATTAGAAAATAGCCATTGGTGTATAGGAATTCATTCTTAAGGCCCAATATCCAACCAACCTGAAGCCAAAATAATTTGGAAAACTAGGTCAATGTACAATAGGGTTAATATCCAAAATGTATTTATTATAGTAATTAACACTAGTTAAATAATTGGGTGATTATATATCAACATGCTGTATCTTGAAATTGGATGGTATTTCAAGGAAAATAAAAATATCTATTTTCAAAAAAATTAGATTTTTTCTTATTAAAATACATTTCACATCTACATTACCCTAGGGGTTTTACTAATATTCTTTTATAATAATCAATATAAAATTTACCCCATAAATAATTTATTATCTATTAATTTTAAATTATAACAAACCATAACATATATTCCTTTGAGGACCTTTCAAAATATTAATTTATTCTCTACAAATATCATCACACTCTATAATGTATAATTTTTTTTTCTGATACTATCTCTGATACCCTATACTTTCACTCCATATACTAGTACCATGGGATTTTACATTTCATAAAATCATATATACAGGTTATAGAGTCCATGATATGACATATACCCAATTACATATCATAATGATAAAATTACATTATATACATTCCAATGAACTTTTCTGTTATGATCATTACTGAATTTGGAAGCATCATAATTTAATAATGCGTAGGTCTTTATAAATTATTTTAATTTTTTAATAAATATATAAAAAATAGATTATTACCTGGACTTCAAAATCCTAGATCTAGGGTAGACATTATGACATTTTCATAGATACATGGGGTCAATTTTTATTGGACTAATCAATTGTTTTTTTTGTGGAGTATGATACATACATGATACACAGATTAAATAATATACTAAAAAATGTTTTTATTAATGGAAAACATTTATAATCATTGATCTCCTTCAAATAATTCTTCTTCCTATCATAGAAGAAATCATGAAAATAAGGGTGTTCTAAAATTTTATGTAATTTTTATATAGCACAACTAAAATATAGAATCAATAAATTGTGATCAATATAGAATGGTTAATAATATATTAAACATTAAATATAATAAATAAGCGGAATATCATAATTTGATTTGTAAAAATTGATATGTAAAGGTACATAAATTAGATCACGTTCCATTTAATCAATTAATTGATATTAAGATGTATCTAGAGATAATATCAGTGTGAAAATATATCAAATAAAAAGTATTCTTTAATTTTTAATGAATAAAATGATTAATTATTTGACTTCATAAACTCATGCATTAATATATCTCTAATTTAAAGACATTTCACATCATTGTTTAACACAACATATGAAAAACCATCTTATTCGGCCCAATATATTATCTCCCGAAACCTATTGATGCATTGAAGTGATATCTATAAATGAGATCAAACCATAACATAATGTAAAAATTAAATATAAATATATCCAATAATTGATATAACTTATCATTAAATAAGTATAACCATCAAATAATTTTATTAATTTAGTATATATATATATAAATATTAACAAAGTCAATGAAATAACATTAAAAATAAGAAACATATGTAACGATGGTAAATGGTTTATGAAATAATAATATCCATCCTAAAAGAAAATGGAATGATTTATGAATAAAATAATTTCCAATGAAAAATTATCACATAAAATTGATGGATTCAAGATAATGAAAACAATAAAAATATAACTTGATATAAGAAAAGGAATTCTTCACATATTAGGTAAATTTTAAATTTTATCCACATGATAAATAAATATCATCTGAAACATTAATAATCATGAATAATTTGGTATTAATTTTATATTCATCAAAGGGTATGAATACACACAATATAAAATTGATTTGGTTTATATTATGAACTATAAGATAATGAAATTGAAATTGAGAATAAATCCATCACCACTGAGTCACATTCTTGAAATACCACCCTATATGAAATAATTTAGATCGAATAATTATATTAAATAATGTTCTATGGTCTCATTATACTAATTATAAAATGTTTTTTATTTACTCCATATAAAATAAATTAGGTTCTTAATAATAAAATATGAATCAATGGATGGAATTTTAGATAAAGTCCAATACATCACACATTACATTAGATGAATGTAAATTAAATTTTAGTATATTTTTTTTAAATATATTATTATTTTATAATAGAACCATATAAATATTTATAATATCATATATGATCCTCATATAAAATTTAACCATATATCTTTTATAATATTCAATAATTTTCATTATCCCTGATATATATTGACTTGTTTTCTATTTCATGTAATATAATGAAGGAATAGTTTCTTCTGTTTTTGATTTAATAAAATCACCTCAAAAATGATAATAATATTATATATATCATATTTGATCATTATATATATTTGTAAAACAATCCATCAAAATTGTTCGAGGAAAATGATCGACATTGCATGATGAAGTCCATAGGTTGTAAGTACACAGGAGCGACGATATCATTCTATTTAAAAGTGAAGGGGTAAGGATGTGTATTATTTATTAAATTTACATAATTTTTTTCATGAAATATGTATGAAATATAATCATTAAAATTGTATTTATGATCTTCATTGTAAAGGATATGGTAAAATTGAATCACATCACATTGTGAGTTTGTTATCCACTGTATGCACTAGCGACATTGACATATTTTAAAATAAATAGAAAATAAGAAGGTATATGGTATATTTTAATTACATAATATTAATTATTTCATAAATACCATATAAAACTATAAAATTCATCATTATATCTGTCTTTGAATATTTTCAATGTTACATCTTATTTGGAAAAAATATTTACCATTGTGCAAAAAGCATTAATAGGATGTATTTATAATGAAAAAGAGATTTATGGTGTTTTTAGAAAAGTAAGTATATTATTTATTAATGTACTGGATTGAAAATGGCATTAGATATATAAAAAACTACTATTCATTTCACATTAATACATATTTTTTTACATCAAATTACACTTAATATAAACAACAATATTAGTAATTCTAGTGTGGTTGTAAATTTTGTAGAATATGTAACAACATATAAAATGAGACAAAAAAATTATATAACAAATTATTGACATAAGAAATATATTCCCACAAACATAAAAAATCATGGGATAAACTGGGAAAAAACATACGAAAGAGGTGAGCCATAAAGCCCAATAAGAGAATAAAAAGGGATAACATGAAGAAGAAGATACATGTCATACAATAGGTATATCATTGGGGAATAAAAATAATAAAAATAAAGAAATTATCAACGATTCATGATATAAAATGGTAGTCATAAATTGAACATTGTAAATGTGGAGACAACATAAAACATTGCGTCATAAACATAAGTCAAGGATAAATACACCAAGAAGTGGTGGTGGAAGATTCCCCATTAAAGAATTTGGATCATTACCCATGATAACATGAATTATCATGATACCAAAATTTAACAATGTATTTGATCACTATCTGAGAACACCCATCATATTCATTTCATTCCTATATTTAATTATTCTATAATGATCATTCAACATTGTTTCATTCGTCATAATAATTTATTTCATTATTAATGAGTGAGGTAGAAATATATTTAAGTCACCTATAAATAAATATATGATAATAAATGTGAATAATATTGATATAATTTTTCTATTCCCTAGAGAATTTCTTTTTCCATATAAAATCAAGTTGAGAGTTCACTAGCATAATGACATTATTAATAAATTCAGTACAATTATTGATGAGTGATAAATGGGTATCTCGCCATCAACACATAATATGGGTAGTAAAAGGGATATATAAGGACATTACCCAATAATATTAAATGGAAATAGATAGCATACTTTTATAAAGACACATTAATAATGTATTGAAGGACAAGATCACTAATAGAATATTGGCATAGTAACATATTAGGTAACATCGCAAATAGGGGAGGATAAATGGATCCCTAATTATGATAACATAAAAAAGGAAAATAAGGTAATTATAATGAATCAATTAAAAAAATATTTTAAATTACAAGATGTATATTCAATGCCATTTCATGAAATAAAATGGAGGAGAGGGATTTCCCTTATAAAATTTCATCATGGTAACTGGTGTATATAAAGGATCATAAGAGGGATAAATGATTTTGAAATGGGGTATCATTATTTTTGAAACAAATTTACTATAATGGGGATTTTTACTAACATATCCCAATATAAGAAAATTTAAATTGAATGAAATGACATAATAGGTGGGATTCATAAATAAGGAGTGTGAAAGATCCCTTATGAAAATGTGTGACTCCAAAGGTTTGTGAATTACTTTTTGATATCTTGGGGGAAACATGGGATGACACTAGAGGATAACATAATGTGTATGGATGTGCTAAAATTATATTTATTAATGATAAATTGGATCTTTAGTGGGTTTATATTGAGAGGGAATATGGAATTCATTATTATTTATGTTTTGGGCTCTACATAATTAAATATCCAAGACAAAAAACCGACCCTTTTTCCCAAAATGTTATGTATAATTTGATTGATCTAAATTATTTTGTATGTCATAGGTCTGGAATTATTATAATATTACCATTGGTGATGTGGAGAGGAGTCACACTCTCATTGAAATTATTTTAAAGCCTCAAATTATATCATAAGTTGTGGAGGATTCACAATGTCATTAAGAAAAATATTTTAAAGTTAAAGCATTTTTATATCAATGTAACACGTTTATATAAATTATTACATCACATTTTGGTCATTATGATCTCATAAAACATAATTTATAATCATATGGTATTTAATTTTTACCCAAAAATTCTACTGTCTTAGAATATTATGAAAGGTTAACCATTGGATAATTTAGACTTTTTGATTCAAAATAAAATAATTTTTTTAAAAAATTATTATAAATATTTTAAGGATCACCTCATATATAATAAAATTATATTATCATTAATATTTGGTAATATTTATTGAAATGTAATAATTTATTAAAAAATTATTTATTTCCAAAATATATTAATGTATAAATTCATTAATTTAATTTTAATATTACCAAAAATAAAATTTTTCCTCAATTGTATCAAATTATAAATCACATATAAATAATAAATAATAGGATGAAAATATATTTATTAGGATTAAAAAAGAATATACATACTCATATTTATTGTGTAATGATAAATTTCACATTAATACAACAACACAGTCATTTGGAGTAAGGTCCATGATGGTGGCACATTCAAGGGACGGTTCATTAAAGAATGTTTTTGATGTGATCTTGATGGGTTTGAACTTCCACCATAAATATTTTCTCTCATTATTATGTTATTAGACCTCCACATAGAACTGGTCAATATAAAATAGATAAAATTATATCCACATCATTAGATATGATAAATTGGATAAATAATATATGATCCAACTATTTATGGCCATCACATTCTTTTCCTACTTCAATTTTATTTGTTAAATCACTATATTTATACTAACCATGTGGTATATTCCCAACAACTATATTATCAATGGTCATGATACATAATAGTCATTTTAATAAAATATTATATAAAAAATATATTCATTTGTTTTCAAAAACCATATTACTTTATGATAAATTTGAATTAATCAACATGAGTAATTTTATTTTGAATAGTTTGGGTCATTATAGTATTCCTCCCTTAGGAAATTTCTCTATTAAAATTATCTTTTCACACACTATAATAGTTGAGGGAAGCTTTATTTTATTACCTCCTCTAGTTCCCACATTGATTCATCAAAATATTGGTTTCTCCATAATACATTGACGAGGTTCATTGTATAATTTTTTAGAACATTTTCTATACTGTCTATGACATTCCCCAGATTTTAATAATTGGAATGTAAATTCTAGAATGTTACCACATAAGGATTGAGTACATGAGAGGGGTCTTGTATGTACATACACAATAGGGAAACATGGAATATATCATGTACTTGAGATTTTTTTTGGGGTGATTTAGTTGATAGGACAACACTCCAATGGGATGAAGTTATAAATGGACTAATGTGTCTCTGAATATTCATTACCTTGATCACAAATATCATCACATTTTTCATTGGATATATGTATCAGAATACCATGTATCCAGCAACAAAGTCATGTTCTCATCGACGACTATCAGTGTCTCTCGTCTATCGATGTGGAGAAACATTTTAATGTTCGGAAATTTAAATGTAATTATTTTAAATTACATGATGATATGTCAATACTCCACACTTTGAAGACACATGATTTGGAGGCCCTATGATCATTGAATGGAAATTTGAACAATTTAAGGTTTGTTTAGTAAACGTGTGAGCGGGATATTCTAAATTGTTAATCTATGATCGAATCAAAATTTATATGGATCCATTGAACATGAAATTCAATGATTTTCCTAGAAAGGATGTAACATTGACCAGTAATGGTAAGAAAAAAAATTCAATTTTCAAACTCTTTGGAAAATAATAATATAACATTAAATATATATTTTATTATTTTTCTCAACTGCTGAGCAGTAGATGGAGAAAAGGAAGTGTGGTGATGAGGAGATGATAATGTGAAATTATGGAAGCCCCTTAATGGATCGTTGTATAAGAATAACCAATATTCTGTTTCATAAATGAAAAATAATAAGGATGAATCATCACAAAATTAAGGAAATGATGTGAAATGTTTCTTTTTATCAAACAAACACGTTGGAGAGATAATAATTAAGTCATGGGATATTCTATGACAATACTCCAGTGAGATTCCTCTTCAACTAAGAATGAATAATCCTAGTTGAACATCATCGACATCACCATACCCCAAAAAAAGCCTTGAAGTGATGCATGAAATTGACATCTTAAAAAATTGATTATGGAATGCTACAATAATTTATATAAAATTTGGTAGGGGTTTTGTTTTGATTCATGTTTTCCCCGTTCGTGTTCTAAATGATGAATGTGGATAATCCCATGAGCATGTTGATCTGTGTATCATGCGTTCTTTCATAATGGTGACTTATTTTTTGGATTTCCTTATCCATGATTAAGTTATTACTTGTATTGATTGAACTTGAATCCCTGGAGAGCCAATTGTTTTGAAACATGTAATGCAGAGGGAAAGAAAAAACACGACCAATGCCTGACCCCCTCTGCATGTGCGTTCTTCATGGATGAATTCATGAAATAGAGGAAAGGTGAGATCAAGGCTATTTTTGCGAAAGTGTTATCCTTACGATCCCATAGGACCATATGGATCGAGAAATATACCACTAGAGAATCTTCGGTGGCCCGTAGAAGAAAATTTCAGTGCACTGGCTCGGATGGCGGCCACGGGCCGAGGTAGGTGGTGTGCCCATTGGTGCATTGTGGCAATAGAGATCTATGGGAAATGGATATTGCACTGTGGAGGAGCGGCGCCGACCAGTGCCTTGTAGAGGTTCCAGCCCATGTCCAGGCCGCCCGAGCGAGTGATAGATGTCGCAACCACTTTGGTCGCGGTACTGGAGACCCACGAACATTACGTACGCAGTGTCGGAAACCATTGGCACCAAGATGGCATCATGTTGATGTGGTCATCATGCTGACATGGTTCTCTAGTGACGTGGTTGGACGCATCTTATCAGTCACGTTGGAGGTTGCGAGTAACATGACATACACGTGGGGTGTGGTCACTTGACTGTGGATGAAGGGAGGCTTCATGTTCAACTGTAGGGAATCAGGTGTCTAGACGGGGCATCCGACTTCATCACAACTAGGTGAAAAAATTGGTCCACCATAGGTGGACCAGGCAGTGTGCTGGCCGCCCCTCTGGCTGGTCCCGTGCTTGTGGGCCAGAGCCACCCAACAGAGTCGAACCCATGAACCAATGGTCCCGTGACCTAATGATACCATTACCCCATCGACTGGGTCCATGATAGACTAGAATTAGGTCGTGTTAGTTCAATCGGGTTGGGCCAGACCATGTACCAACTATCCCATGTTTCACTAAAACACATATATCTCTCAAACTGGGAATCAGATTGATTCACTATCACTGGTATTGGGACCCTTGTGATAAGGTGGTTTATCTGAAATGCATTACATGAGTTTTGGTGGAGAATGGAATATGTCAGGTTGGATCTGACTCAAATCCAACAGTTCCATTTTTATCAAAATTCCCATATCATACAGACTAAGTATCCATTCAACGCATTGTCTATTATGTTGGTACCTTTACAATGACATTGACCTTTGGGTTACTCTAGTGGGACTTCGTGGTGGTTGAGTTATTAATGATGTATTGAGGGGGGGTGGATCCTCCCAAATTCAATCGTTCTAAGTGCATAAATCAGTGGCTAGATATGTCATAAAGAATAAGTAGTGAAATAGTGTGGATCAACACCTAGAGACCCTGTGTGGGTAAGAACCTATATAACCTTTACAAATCAGAATGTAGAGACCCTTTGTAGACCAGCACCTTTAATCACTTCTTGGATCAACACCTATTGATTCATTGTTTATCAGAACCTAGTGACCCTTTATTAATCAGAACCTAGAGACCACGTGTGGGTCAGCACATAGAATCTGTATGTGGATCAGCACCTAGCGACCCTGTGTGGATCACATAGTGACCATGCATGCATCAGCACAAAAGAGACCATTCGTTGATTAGCATTATTGTGAACCATCATGGATCTTCCATAGAGTGACATGTCATGGATCTATAGAAGAGAAACCCTTCAGGTATCGGCAGTACAAACTCTAAATAGACTAAGATGATATAGCATTATGAAAAATCATCCTTAATTATATACTTATGTTATACCTAATGTGAGTTGTATTTTACTTTCATCAATGAATTTTAAATCTTTCTTGGTGGTACATCCATTGTGGTATTTCACTGTGCTATTTTTCTTTTGGGGTTTTTGAGAGACCATTCAGTGTCTCGAGGACCCTACAATGTATTGTTACACTAACACTTGCATAGGCTTCGCCTACCCCTATTATGTCTTTTGAAGAAGATATATAGACTTGACTAGGACATTGGGGTGCCAAGGCTAGATGTAGCTCATTGGGGGATTGATAGACATGGTTTTCTGTCGTGACATCTGACTAAGATCTATACATACCCTATAGGTAAGATCCTTGACAGTTGGCCTCTAGAGCTTGTACACAATTTTCTAAACATTCCATTTAGTTGGTCATGTATTCTAGAACCTTTTCTTTCATTGTACACCTTTTACTCTCATTGGTGGCACATTTTGGTTGAGGTATTGCAATCTTTTTTTTGGGGATGGTTTTGTTTAGTTTTTACCTATCTTTGTGTGTACATGATTAAAGAAAATGGATTTCCTTTAGGAATATGAATTTTCAGTTCTAGTCACCATCCCCTCGCTTATGGACAGAGGTATCAGGGTTGTCATGACTGGGGCATCGGGTGACGGGTCATGACAAAGTGGAATCAGTGGCTGCCAGTTCTAAATGAAGGACTATGAGTCTGTATTTTTAATAGGGGCAGTAGTGTTAAGTGTATTGAGTTTAGAATTCAATATAGGGAGTTCACTGTTGGTGCAGAGGCTGACATATCCATACACTAGGATCCCGTATTATATTTTCCGGTAAGTACAAAAAAAACTAGTTTCTTTTGTTTTGGAAATGTTTTTCACTTGATCTCTTTTGATTCATCATGCTATGAATAAATTTGTGGTCGTAGAGCATCAATTTCCCTACAAGATGCCTCCAGGAGTAAATATATATAGGATTCCAGTGAGGAATCAAGAGGTTGTCCCACAGAGTGATGATTCATTGGTATAGGGACCACATATAGAAATAGTACCATCAGGCAATGTACCAACATCACCACCACCCATAGAGCAACAGTTCCTAACAACACCACCAGTGGAAAATTCACATGGAAAAATCGCTTATAAAGAGTTCTAGAGATTGAGGATTCCATGGTTTTGTGATTATATGGATCCACAGGAAGATAAGTATTGTCTTGAGGTAGTTATGTTGGTTTTTATCTGAGAAGAGACACCTAAAGACCACATGGTTGTCCATGCCGCTAGCATTTTTTAGGGCACGACAGGGAGATGGTGGAGAATGATGATCCTGAAAAATGAGAAGGAAAAAAATCCTTGTTGGACTTCAAGAGCCTCTTCAGTGTGGATTTTTTACCAGTGACTCTACACAGTGGGCATATAAAGGAGCTATTACACCTACAACAAGGCAACCTGATTGTGGTCGATTACTCAACGAGGTTTATCGAATTATCTCATTACTCCATAGAAATGTTATGAGACCCTATATTTATGTATTATTCCATTGAACTGGGAATCCTACCGGAGATCAAGGAATCTAAGATTTATCTCAACATATGAACACTGACAGGTGTTCTTTATCAAGATATAAGGGTGGTGTTCTTCCAAGATGAACGTGCATCGATGGTGAGATCCACCACTAGATGATAGGTGGTCGAATCATCTACAGAAGGTAGTAGGAAGAATATACGGGGGACCAATTAGGCTAGACATTCTAGGAGACGACTCTAGAACTCGGGTTTGGCAGTGCGACTCTCCCAGAATAGAGGTAGTCACCTGGTGACCTGTCATTACTTCAACTGCAGAGGCCATAGATACATGCCTCATGACTACCCAACCTTCCGCACATACAATCTATTAAAGGACTAGGGGCCTCCAAGGTAGTAGTAGAGGTTATAAAAATGAGGTTCGTAGGGCAGAGGATGTGGTAAGGGAGTAGGATTTGAGGCATGTAGTGTATGAAAATTCAGGGTAATACCCCCACCACACCATGTGGTCAACCAAGAGCTCCTGAAGTAGGTGGGTAGCGGCAAGGCCAGCATCAAGAGATGGAGGCTTACAACCACACCACTTTAGTGATGATTAGAGGCATGATCTGTATCTACACCACAGTAGATTCATATCTAATAGAAACATGTGCAAGTCACACTTTAATTTCCATAGACCTCATTTGAGGATCAAAGTTTATGCTGGAGTTGTTGGATAGATCCTTATGATTGGATACTCATATAAGAGAGGATTAAGTGATTACAAAATGGTTCCGGTAGTGTGAGCCTACTCCAAGATGTAAGATATTGAGCTTCGATCTCATAGTAGTAGTATTGAGGACTTATATTGTCATATTGTGTATTAAATTTTTATCTACAGTCTATTCTCAGATCAACTATATTCGGTGCGTTGTGTGGTGTGTCTAAAAGATGGGACTAGGGTTTTCATCATTGGTGAACAAGGGATCCATTGCATCACATGATCGACATTCTCAGAGAAGGGTGTATAAGATCACTCACCAGTTGGCTATCATAACCCTTAGTGTGTTGTAAGAATGGAGTCTGAGCATTCCTATTGTGGTGGTTGAGTATGGGGAGGTCTTTCAAGAAGATTTCATTGATTACCTAATCACAGAGAGGTAGACCCTTGCATTTTCTTGTACCCAGTGATGGAACCTATAACTACACCTATATATCGGATGTCACCCATAGATATGCGTGAATTTAGGGTACATATGAAATAATTGGATATTATGGGGTTCGTAAGACCCATTATTTCTTCATGGGTAGACCTAATATCGTTTTCCATTAAGGAAAATTGTAGATCACTGTTATGTAGTGAATTTTAGCACTATAACTAGGTGACTGTGATGAATAAGTATACATTATCGGGGATGGATGACCACTTCGATAAACATAAATTGGAGAGGTGGTTCTCGAAGGTAGGCCTCATATCAGGCTATCATTAACTTGGGGTATGGGATGAGGAAATCCAAAGACAACATTCAGGTTTTGTTATGGACAGTATGTGTTTTTGGAGAATCCCTTCTATATGGTAAATGCCTGGGAGGTGTTCATGGGACTCATTAGCAGGATCTTCGGGCCTTACCTTGACTCTTTAATTGTTGTTTTCATAGATGAAATCATGGTGTACTCAGTATCGGAGGAGGAGCACGAAACACACATGTCGATAAAACTAGAATCAATCATAGTGAACAAGATTTATTATAAGATCACAATGTGCTAGTTCTAGATTAGGGAGTTCCACTTCTAGGACATGTCATCTCGAAGACTAGAGCTTTAGTGGATCTAGTGAAGATATAGGCAATGCTTTCTTGGGATCCACCCAAAAGCGTGATTGAGGTACAATGTTTATTGGTGTTGGAAGGATACTACCAATGGTTCATTCCTAACTTCTCTAGAGTAGAATAACATCTAAAATTTTTGATATAAAAGGGAAACATCCTTGTGTGAACATATAAATGAATTCAGGGCTTTTAGAAACTGAGGCAGAGCTTAACTAGTAATCTCATCTTGATGTTTCTATAGAAGGGAAATTACTATATCGTATACTATGATGAATCAGGGGCCGAACTGCATACTGTACTGAGTTAGGAGAGAAAAGTGATCACCTACAGCTCCCGATAGTTTATTCGGAATGAGAAAACCTATGCAACCCATGACCTAGAGTTAGAAGATGTGGTCTTTTCCTTATAGATGTGATGACACTACTTTGTGGTTGAATAGTACACCATCTAAATTACCATAGTAGTCTCAGGTATATATATTCTTATAGAAATCCATAAACTTGAGATAATGGTGGTTGATAGAGTTCCACCGGGACTATTAGATTGAGATAATTTAAAAACATGGGAAGGAAAATGTGGTGGGTAATTAACCTAGTAAGATGAATGGTTTATATATATTAGGTGAGGCAATAGACAACTTTCTGTGTTGCAGATATCCTTAATGGATAATGATGGAGAAACATATCTTCCATTAATTACTCTCACTACTCCACTACTAGAGTGATTTAGGGATGTACATCCCGTGAATGATTACTGTAAGGACCGATATAAATAGATATCCTCACGACAGGATCACGATATATTTTCGATAGGTGGTGATTATATCATACTATTCAATGGATTCACCTTGGTATCTATGATGTTAGAGAAGGAGGTGTGGAGGGTGTTACACACATCCCCTATGTCGGTACATCCTGATGTGGAGAAGACATACCAGGATCTCTGACATAACTATTAGTGGCCTGGGATCTTGAATGTGATGGCATAGTTCATTTCATAACACCTCAATTTTCTACAGGATAAGGAAGAAAAACATATCCAGCTAGGCTGGGCACAACCACTTGAGGTACCAAAAAGTAGGTGGGATATTATATCAATGGAATACACAACAGGGATACCACACATATCCAGGGGCCACGACTCTATCTGTTTGATTATTGACCAACTCACAGATTCATCTCTCATCATACCCTTCATGGGGAAGGGATTGATAGAAGGTGTGTGAGGCCTCTATGTCCAAGAGATAGTGCAGCTTCATGGGTTTCCTTTGACTATCGTCTTAGACCATGATTCATGCATTACATTCTGGTTGTGGATGGGGCTTTAGGAGGTGTTCAGTACTCATATGCACTTGAGCCCAGCTTTTCACCCCCAAATGGATGGTCAGATGGAAAGAACCAAACATTCCCTAGAGGAAATTCTTTGTGCATGTGTACATTAGTTTGGTCACCGTTTGGTGGACCAACGCTACTGGTTTAGTTTGAATAAAACAAAAAATATCACTCCACCAATGGAATGTCACCATTTGAGGCCTTGTATGGGAGACCATGGATATCACCTCTATGTTGGATAGACCTAGGAGTGTAATAACTAATTGGTCCATAGATGGTATGGGATAACATTGAGAAGGTGTAGATAATCTTGGAGGGAATGTGGACTTTCAAGAGTAGATAGAAGTAATATGTTGATAGGAGACAGAGACACATGGAGTTCGAACAGGGAGACCATAGATTCCTTTGGTTCACTCGCCTACGAGTATTGAAGAGATTGGGCTGGGGCAGAAATTTATCATTGAGGTTTATCAAGACTTTCAATAACCTCATTAGAGTTGGTGATGGGGCCTTCCAACTAGCCCTACCCCCACAGATGCACTGGGTGCATGATGTTTTCAAAATGTCATAGTTGAGGAGGTACGTGAAACATCCATCACATGTCATTGATTGTGAAGAGATGGACATTGATGATTGGGAAATTTTTGTAGATATCTTAGAGGGGAAATATGATCTATTGTTGCGGGTCTTTGGTGGATTGTAGATTCCTCTGCTACTCTTTCGGTTTCATCACAGGATCCTCTATGAGGGCACATGGGAGAGGGAGGCTCAAATTTTTGCAAAGTACCCCCCATTTCATGGATTAGTCTTTGGTTTTTCCTTTAAGGATTTAAATCTATATGTTAGGAAAAACATAGTTACCCTAAATTTATGTTTGATTTTTTTAATTAAATGTAAATATTTTGATATCGCATGAATTGACAGAATGTGAATATGAGGCTCGGTGAGCAATGAATGGAATTTTGAACATTTTTTTGGTATTCTAAGTACGCATGTGAGTGAGGTATTTTAACTTTTGAACTAATGTTCAGATCCAATATTCGAGGTCACCATTGATCCTTGAATGCATTGGTTAGCCTAGAAAAGACATGAATATAATAGGAAATGGTCATACGTAAATGTTAATTTGAATACATTTAGAAAAAAATTAATATAAAATTAAAATGATATTTTATTTCTTTTCTCAACCATTGAGCTGAGGACAACAATTTGGTGTTGCGGCAATGAGGTGACAACGAGGTGAAATTAAAGAATCCCCTTAATGGATTTTTGTCCAATCATAACTACTATGTTGCTTCATAAATGAAACAACGTAATGACCCAACATCACAACATTACATAAACGCTATGACATGTTTCTATTTTTTAAATTAAAGAGTTGTTGAGATAATAATTAAACCTATGGAAATACTCTAATGATACTATGCCAAAATTCCTCTCCAACAATGAACAATTAATGTTGAAAGAATGTCATCAACTACAATGTACCCTGAATAATGATGCCTGTAAGTGATGAATGCCGTCAACCTCTTGAAACCTCGAGGACGGAAACAAATGTTAAACAAGGTAGGGGCTTTTTGTATCATTTTTCCCATTCTTGTTCTAAACGATGAATGCAGATCAACCCATGACTCATTTATCTGTAGTTTATGTTTTTAGAGGGTTTTACTTGTTTTGGGATTTCCTTATCTGGTATTTAGTTACCACTTGTATTGATTGAACTAAAATCTCGTGACCTCCCCATGTTTTTATATTAATAATACGGAGGGATCAGGCCAACATGAAGAGGCCATCAACCCCTCTACATATGCGTTCTTCATGGATGAATTCTCAAAATGGTATAAAGGTGAGTTTGAGGTTGTCACAGTGGTGGGGGCACCCTTATGATCCCATAGGCGCAGACAGATCAAGAAACGGACCACCAGAGCAGCTCTGGTGGCTTGTATAAGAAACCACCAATAGAGACCAGGGGCGGAGGGAGGCGGTGCACCATAGGTAGTTTCCATGGAGGCATGGGAGAACGACATTGAACGAAACCTCATGGAGGTGTAGGCCCACATCTGGACCATCCGTGCATGTGAAGAAGGCTTTGGCCACTGCGATTGGGATGGTAAAGACCCGCAATGTGACGCTGACACTTGGTTGACCAGGTCAAGCTGTAGAATTGGTCCACGGATGACATCCATGGATTTCGTCGCTCAGTAAAAGTGTTGGATATGTGTAGTGTGGCACTTTGTGGGCTACTATCACTCAACTTTGGTATCCATCCATGTCCCAAATAGGCATAAGAGTCAGTCCCCCTTGGCAGACTGGGCACGGTGTGCACCGCCCCTCGTGTCGGACCCACACTATCAGGCTGGACTAGGACTGCGACCTAATGGCTTGGCCCATGCCAAACCGAATCCTGGTCAGGTGATATTGACTGGGTCAGGCCAGACCCAGACCCAATCACCCCCTGTTTCACTAAAACACACATATCTCTCAATACAAAACTCAGATGGACGCGCTGTCTGTGGGATTTGGACTCTTGAAAAGAGGAACTCCTTGTAAGGTATTCTAGATAAATTTTTGGTGAATTATTCAAATGTCCTAGTTGGAGCGGACTCAAATCCAACTAGGCCCTTTTAAAAATATTCTCATCTCATACATACCAATCATCCGTTCGAAATGTCGTTTATTGCATTGGAAGCCTTACTATGAGATGATACATTTGGATACTATTTGTATGAACTCATGGAAGATGAGTTTAGACTAATGGATTAACAATCCTATCCTCCCAGATTCTTGTGTTATATGTAAAGGAATCCAGTGTCTGATTGTGATGTGATGGATGACTAGAGACACTATTCGGATCAACAACTAAAGACTCTATGTTGGTTAGAACCCAGATACCCTTCATGGATCAGCTCATTAAGATGCCTTTTGGATCATCACTTATCGAATATTCGTGAATTATCACCTAGAGACCCTATATGGATAAGAACCAAGAGACCCTGTGTTGGTCAACACCTAGAGACTCTGTGTGGGTCAGCACCTAGCGATCTTGTGTGGCTAAGCACCTAGAGACCCTATTTGGATTAGCATAAAACCGTCCCTTCATATATCAACACTAGAACTACCCATCGTGAATTAGTTATATACTAAACAATCATGGATTCACAGCAGGGCGAACCTTCATGGATTATCAACAAAACCTCCCAACAGAATAAGATGATATTGCTTCACAAGAAATCAGCCTTACTTATGTACATAATTTCTTATAGTGTGAGCTGTATTGTAAATTTTTCCATGTATTTGATATCTTTCATGGTGGTATTTAATATGTGTTATGTCCTTCTGTTATTTTCCTTTTTGGATTTCTAAGAGGCCTTCGGGGTCTCAGGGTCCCTACTAAGTATAGTTATTATCAACCCTCCAAGGGATTCACCCATACCTATTGTGTCTTGTGCCGAAGACATACTTCTTAGACTAGGAAATTGGGGATCCAGGGCTAGATGGTGCCCATAGGTGGATCGATAGACCTGGTATGTTATAGTGACAGCCGATAGAGAGCATTATCGACCCTTCTAGAAGGATCCATGGAGGATGACCTATATAGATTATACTTCCTTTGTTGTATTTTACATTTAGTTTGGATTGTATTCTGGCCTATTTACATTCATTTTAAGCCATCTACTCTCAGTGGTGGTTCTTTGTTGTGGGTATATTACTTAATTTCCTTTGTGGTTTGGTTTGCATTGTATATCCCTGTTTATGTGTGTTCTGGTGTAAAGAAAAATCCTTACATTTTGTGATAAACCTTTACGGTGCAAGTCACCAGCCCCTACCAATGTACGGAGGGCTTGGGGTAGTCACAACACGAGCCCCATGAGACGGGTCGTGACAACCTTGATGTGGTGTTGAATTTTCTACATTAACCACAATTTAATAGACCATTTCAAGAACTAAATTTTTTTCTTCCCCATCATCATCACATCATGCTAGTGTTCTACACCGCATTCCGGAGAGGTCATCATATGGGGACATATGTATGCTGTTGGGGAAATTATTTTTGAAATAGAACATGACCAAAGGAAGATTTTTGTCCCATCATCCACTAAAGTCCAACGAGCATGCTCAAAACATTCCTTAAAGAGTTTAAATTGTCCCCACAGATTGGCCATTTGATTGAAGATAATCGTATGTTCTGAAGTTATTATCACTTATAAGACAATACTATAGAATATTCCCAAACATTGATGTGAATCATGAATATCAATCAGATACAAAAGATATAGGTGCCCCATGTTTCCATACCACTTGTTTTTTGTAGTCTGTTCTAGTTAATCCAATGATAATATCGAAAAAATATTGAAAAATTTAGTTTCATTTGTAATATTATACCAAGAAACCCTTGTAGAAATTTTCCCTATATGTCTTTGATATTTCGGTGATAAAATACATGGTGGATTTCTCCCATTTTAATTTTTGTGAGGCTAATTATTGTGTTATCCCCATAAAAGATCTATCTTTCAGCCATCACATTCTTACAAACCAGAAACATTATTTTATATTCATTGATATCCTTCCATATATTGTCCCATCAATGAAGCGTTAAATAAGAAATCAGGGTCTATGGAGAATTCTAAAGGAATATCCTATAAGTCTAATTTTGTGTTCTTCATACTACATGATATATTTATCATAATTTTTCATATGGTAAATGAAATAAATTTACATTTTATATTGGATGGGTCAATGGAAATATTTAGAGTAATTGTTTTTGGAATTCATATCACTACATTATCTCAACATCTTCCTCATGCCTTATTTTTTTAACAAATGTCCACCACTGATAAGATTATTCCACCATGAAATAAAAATTATAATAAAAAAATCTATTTTTATGAGCATTGATGGATGGAGAATATATTGTCAATTTTTTTGATCCTATATTTTGTGATTTAGGGATCATATGATTCATTGAAAATAGGATCCCTTGGTCCTAGAATGACCTTGATTGTGGATTTTTACCTCAATAGGGGGGGGGGGGGGGGGGTTCACACATCTATTGATCTAGGATTCTATTCAAAATATGAGTTTGTTGAGAGAGTATCATAATAAAATATAGTGATTCCCACTCCTATATAGTTGGAAATCTCTTTGGGCAGTCGCCACATTCCCCTTTACATTAGTGGTTAACCTAATTCCTTAAATTTCGTAGAATTGGATAGATCAAAAAGAATATTAGAGAACCGTATCATAATCTATTAAACAAATAAATGGAAATCCAGTAACATTAATGGAATAAATCATAAATTAAATTCACTTCCTTACCTTTTGATTTCATGTTTCAATCCCTTATCATTGATATATTTCCAAACATATATATATATATATATGAATTTATTTATTCCATTAATAATGCTTCTAAATGAAATTTAAGATATACCAAATCATATCCCCCAAGAGTGTGAAACAATGTTCACAGTAAAGACAATTTTTGTGTTCCATGTTTCCCCATGTCTGACATGAAACTCCTTGCCGGAGTTGTTACTCCTAGGTACATCATTTCGAGAACCACATACAATTGTAGTATCACGATAAAGATTTATTTTATTGGTAAAAAATTTAATCTATAATAACAAACATTTTTGGTTGATCTATTTTTTATAGTATTATCCACATGTCTTTATCTATAGTGTTTTCATCCTAATCCCATAGGTAACTAAAATTTTCCACATATACCAACTACAACAACCATTCTCTTTATTTCATAGTAATGCATATCTTATTATATGAATGTTAACATCATAAAACCCAAATGATTATGAATTGTACTATATTAATTAATTATTTACATTAGATATCAAATAATAACATGGTATATAATACATTATTGATCAAATTCTTGACATGATAATAATATTCTAATGGTCTCAAAACTATATTAAATAATCTTGGAAAAACATGAGAATGAGGTCAAATATAAATCCTAATAATGAAATAATTAAGTAATAACATGAATAAAATCATAAAATATAGATAATATGAACATAGATGGGGATTAAGTAGAGTATGAATATAAAACATGAATTATGATACATCATATAACAAGGTAACCATAAATGGAACATGTGAAACGTTTTAAAAAATTAAAACCTTACCTCATAAACACATGTCAATTATAAATCATCAAAGTTATCATGGTAGAAAAAGTCCCATTACTGAATTAGGACTGAACCCTATCCCAAAATGGACTTTCCTGATACAATAAATTACCATATGAATTGGAACTATATATGGGCTCACCCATCATATTCATTTCATTATCATGTTTATGTGAGCCACATGGATGATACATCATAGATTGGTTGATTATAATACTTTATTCCATGACTAATGTGGGTAGAATAAATATAATTAATTCCCCAATCAATATGTATATGTTCATAAAGGTGAATACATTTGACAGTGAAATTAGTATGGTAATCACTACACAATGCTTATGGCATAGAAAATCATTGTGAAATTTCAACAACATAACTATGTTACAAAAAACTTTATAAAAATGTTTGACAATGGAAAAATATGTATCTAACCATTTAAAAATTAAACAGATAAAAATAGTTACATGGATGATCATTTAGAAAAATTAGGCAATAGAAATAGAATGCATATGTTCACAGTGAATCTATAATAATGAAGAGAAGTTAAGGACACCTTATAGAATTCTGACATAGTAACGACGTAAGTAAGGATAAAAATGGGGGAGGATAAATCATACCCCATTAAAATAACATAAAATGACAATTAAGATAATTATTATAAATTAATATATATATATATATAGATATATATATTTAATAACCGAAACTAATGTGAAAGATGTATCATGAATATAAAAGGATGGGAGGAAGGTCCCTTACAATAATTTGGAATGTTAAAAGGTGTACATATAGGTTCATATGAGTGATAAATGAGATTGAATATGGGGATCATAATTTATAAATAAAATTAGCTATAATGGGTATTTGGAAGAACGTATACCAAAATATTAAAATTGAAAATAAATGACATAACATAAAATATGTTCTTGATAATATATGGGAGTGAATGATCTCTTTCAAGAATATGTGACTCCAAATGCTTGGGATGGACATATTGAGAAATTGGGGGAAGAATGCGAAGACTATATAGTGTAAATTTTATAGTATGGACGATATATAATGAGTTTTAGTTATATGAAAAGGAATATTTGGTGTGATTATATAGAAAATGATGATGATTCAATTATTAATTATGTTTTGGACCCTACATAATAAAATATCCAAAACCAAAAACCATAACAAGGTTTTATTCCAATTAATTATTCCACAATTGGAGTGGTTTTCATTAATTTATAAATACAAGGGAATAACAAATTAAAATATTATAATTAGTAATGTAGAGTTCAGTTACACTCTTAATGAAATGAATATGAACATTAAAAAATATCAGAAGTTATGGGGGATTTAAAAAGGCCTTATAAAAAAACTAAAATAATAAATAATAAAATTATTATAAAACAAATATCATATATTTTTACGTGGATCCCATTTATATTAAATATTAAATCACATTTGGGTCTTTATGATTCATAAAACACCTAAAATATTTATATGCTATTTAACTTTTCCCCAAAAATTCTACTATCTCAGAAAAAATTGAATAAATAATCATTGGATCATTTAGATTTTATAATTCGAAAAATAATAGTAATTTTATATTAATAATTTATAATATATTTAATTTTAACTTTTAGAATACTAACCAACATTTATTAAAAATTATGTTATTTTGAAAATAATAGTATTCAATCCATAATAAAAAATTACATTAGACTTCATAATTAAATATATGATCATTAATAATTGATAAAAATTATTTAATAATAATATTTTATTAAATAATATTTATTTAAAAAATTCTATTAATTGAAAATTCATTAATTGATTTTCAGTAGTAACCTAAAACACTATTTTTTCATTATTGTATCAATATAACAATTATTAACAATGTAATAATAATATGATGAAAATATATTAAGTATTATATAAAAAATAATGTAAAAAATTTTATTGTTATGGTCTCGATACACATCAAATTTATTCACCATAAAACAATATATGATTTAGACGCACGTTGGTGGGAATTTCTTGGGGTATTTCGACGAATATGGTTTGGGTACGATATCGATGATCTTGAACTTCTCCCATAAATAGTTTAGTTCATGCTTCAATTGTTAGATATCATATTGGAATTTTTCTAGTGAAAAGGTAAGAAATGATGTCCCCCATCAAAGCTCTTTTAAATGGGCATTTTTGGGTATGATGCTTGTAGTTGAGGCTATCACTTCCATTCTCTGTATCAATTGTACTTGATAAAAAAGTATATTTATACTAACCATGTGGTAATTGTCGAATGATTTTATTATCAATGATATTGATACATAAATGTCTTTTAAATCCCATTAAATTTAATAAAAAAGAATTCCATGTGTATTCAATTACCATATTACATGATTATAATTTTAAATAAATAAAATATTGGAATTTTATTTATTACATTTTTGGTAGATACATGATATGTGAAGAGGGGAGGATACATGGTGGAGTTTTATAAGTGATAGAGAGGACACTGAATGAATTTTTAAAATAATAAATTACATCAAAATTTCAATCATGAGACAGGCTTCCAAAATGGGTAATTATTGACACTTAGAGTTGTTAATTTCAAAATACGGAAAGAAAATTTTCTTTAGAGACATTTTTAAGTCATTTAAACCATTATATTATTATTATAATATATGGTCGATCAATATTTACTTAATCCGAAAAAAAGTTTAATTATTTTAATATTCATAATGGTCAAAAATTAAGTTCACATTATTAAATAATATTAATTATTCTTATTAAGAAATGGAATCCAATTTTCCAATTTGAATTCCGATAATTGGACTAATATAATATAAAAGTATACTCATAGACACAAAAAAAGTTATGTCACCAAGGAGAATGTTCCCAAATGTATAAAATCATTAAAAATAAAAATTAATCTTGAAATTGTTTAGTATAACACAAATAGTATATGTTATAATATAATTGATCAAATATTACATAAATTACATTTTAAAAAATAATTTAATTTTTAAAATAATTTTTGTGAAAATTTATTTTTCAATAAAATTCCATATTTTTCAGTATTTATTAAAAATGAAACTTCTCAAAAAAATAAAAAAAGTTAACCGTAATTTTAAAAAATAAATTTTATTTGACTGAAATTTTTAAAATATAGTAATAAAATACTTTTTCAAAATACTGTAAAAAAGGAAATAACTATTTTGTTTGAAATATATTATTTTATAAGAAATATTATTTGCATTTAAAATGATGATTATTTCATAGAACCTAACGCCATCCATCCATAGAGATACTCCTAGGAAGAAATGATCTCCCACATTCAATTCCAAATAATTTATGGGATTGTCAGAATTACACTGTGCCCAACAATGGGATTCTTTAATGTATTATTGAATATCCATTATCATTTTTTGTCCCATTAGAATGTTTTTTCCAATATTTTTCCATTCACCATATTCATCCCATCAATTATGGAGTATAAAATCACTTTCTATAATTTTTTTAGATAGTTTCATTTAAATACATGATTGATAACTAATGTTATTGGAAAAATAAAAAAATGTAAATACTGATCACTCATACCGTGAATGTTGTGTTATCATGTCGTAAGAATGTATTCTATTTTTTAAATAATCATTTTAGTCTCTATGATTGTTTGGAGTTGGTAGGTATTTCTTAAATAAATCATGGTTTCATGAGAATTCTTAAGATTATTCTATAATTTTGATATATAATGTGGATCACGACTAGACACCATCGAAATAAGTGTTCCATTTGGTCTTACATATTCTATAATATAGAACCTTATGAGGATCAAAATAGGAAATTCATAACTTATATGGTGGAAATGTTAAATTTCATTATTTGAAAAATAATAACTCAAATTCCATTGTTCATCCTAGGATTCTTTGGTCATTTGGTGACAATGTCCATAAAACATTTATCTCATTTCTAAATGATAATAGGAATAAGATTCATGGAACCCTTCAGCTAATATCTTATAGTCGTGATCTATAAAAAACTATGAATCATGATACATAGTAAAAAATTTTCCTCTTCATATTATCAGGAAAATAATTTTCCCTAAAATCCATAAATTTCATCGTTCTACCAAGGTGTATATTAAAATTCAAGTTATAAAAATCATAAAAAATTCCATTTTTAGACCATTTATAGATGTAACAAACAATCTATTTCTATATTTTATAATTCCATGTTCACAAATGACATATACTGGTTTCAATTCATTCTCATCATTAATTTTGTTAAGAAATTTTAACTTTTCAAATAAATAATGATTCACAAAAATTTGGAAAGTGGGATTTTTCTCATTCATATATAATTCCCATTTCTATAATTAATGGATCATTCACTATATGATCTGGCTCAATCCAAATTTTGGTATGTAATCCAAAATCATTATTACTCAATTTATATGATATATTATTTTTGTCCCATGGTGTTATTGTCTTCAGAAATCATAAAACATTAGTAGACTGGGTCATCCCATTTTTCTCATATTGTCAACTTTCTATGAAATGATGTATGTTAGGTTATTATGATACCTGTAAATCTCAAATTGTTCATCATATAGACAATTTCTTCATATGATCAATGAAAATACTATATATATCAACAAAATATCATGGGTTAGAATGTTATATTCATGATTCATTGATTTTTATGATTCTTATGAAATAGAAATTTCAATTTTTTAGGACCTAAAAGAGTAACCTCATAGGTGAAATAAAAAATATTAGAAAACCATAATTTATGGTTCGTAGTTTCCAAATAATATAATATTACAATTTCAAAATTATTTCAAAACATTTTTGCATTATCATTCATTTTCTCAAAAAAAACATAAAACCTTTTTGTGTATTCTTGTTTAACGGGATATCAAATGAGGAATAATTCTGAATGAATCACTGACAATAAACATCATATCAAATGAAACAACATACAAAGTTGTTTTTATTAGTGATGAATATTATATAACAAAAATTTTATTTATAAGACCCATGGAGATTCCATACATAGAGAATGTATGGCCAATCGAAGAATAGTTATGAACATAGAAATTAGACATTCTAAATTTCCCATATAACAACTTCATGCAGGGATATGGAAGAATGATCCTCATGTTATTCTCCCAGTCCTTGTATATTTATTAATAAATGTATATATCTTAAATAAATAAAAAATAAAAAAATAATTCAGTGAATGTCATGGTCATTGGATATCTAAAAATATATGTAGAATTTTTTCATCAAAATTAAATTACAACCAACTTTTAATGTCCATACAACTTTCATTATGTTGTCTTCAAAATACTATCCTCATTTTATATCATATGATGATACCCAGAATGAAGGAATGTATTTTATAATTTTTGAACTATAAAATTTTTATCTAATAATACATTAATTAAAGGTTTATTATACATGTTTTTTAATTAAACTGTTTTTTATTTCCCTATAATCAATGCATATCCTCAAGTATCCATCATTCATTATAATGAAGTGAAAAATGGATTCAATTGGTGAAATAATTGGGTAAATAAATAACTGTTAACCTTACTCAAACTGTTACTTCTTTACCAACACTAAATAAATAGTTTTTTTAATATTGAGTCTTTGATATTGGACTTACATCAGGGATATAAGAAATTTAAAAATCAAAATTACATTCTGCAGGATGTCCAGGTAATTCATAAGGGAAAAATGTAATCTTGCACAACAGGTGAATCCAAAATTTTATTATGACATAATTTAAGTATAAATTTTCTCCCTTAGTCCACATGAAACTCAATCAATATAGTTAATGGTGTAGGATAAAGACATGTATCTGATGATTATGTCTCTTCTCTAAAGATAATGAATTTTTAATCATCAATAAAAATAATAATTTATTTTTCCTTATAATAAATGTTTTCCGTATATTTTTAAATATAGAATATATAAAATATTATATCAATTTAAACCAAATCAATGATAATAATTTCATAATATAATGAACATTTATGTGTCATAATGGGGACTTCATAACACATCATTTTTATAGAGAGTCTTCCAGTAGTATTTTTTACTGAAAAATCCATCGTTATTGTTCTTGGAAAATTATCTAATTTTATTAGAAAATTAGGATGATATAAAATGGTGTGAGGATATAGAATAAAATAAAGAATTATATAATTTTGAATCTATTATTAAATTTCCTTCCTCTATATTATTGGATACATCCAAATCAGTTGTAGTGATCACATATGATTGACCTTCTCCCATTGTCCTCCTCTATGTCAGATTCTCATGACCCTTGGGTCAGTAATTTGTGTTGTTCAACATATCTGTAATATTATAACAATATATAATATGGTTCTAAATCTAAAATTTCCATTCATTATCTAGATGAACCATATATTTGGGCTTATAAAAAACCCTCTATACCAAGAATAATTTTCTAGGGTGTTTTTTTATAGTTCTCACAATGTGGAATATTTTTTATTCTCAACATCAACTATGATGACAATAATTTTTATGGTTGTCATTTTACTTTTAAATTTTTTTCCCTTAAACATATATGATCAACTAAATTACATCTCCAATTTGATGGAACATAAAAATATTTCATGAAATGAAGAGTCAGTTTTAGATACATGTTCCCTTACAAGACATTGATAATTCCCATATATGAAATGTTAAATATTTCACTCCACGTTGACTATATACTCCTTATAGTACATGGATAAACATGGAAATCCATTCTCATACTCATAAACTTATTGTTGATTAGTTATGATTAGCATGATGAGATTTATCTTCATTTAAATTTTTTCGTACTAGGGAATCATTATCAAATAATGTTTGATTAAATTCATTTTATTCCATGATCACATTTCCTTATTCTTTTTTTCCAGAACAACAACCACAATTAACAAACATAAACTGTTAGGAAATTTTTTACAATTGTAACCATTTCCATTTCAGAAAAACCCAATGCTATAAATATATTCTCATAAGACATAATCTCTTACAAATATAAAATTTTATTACTAGTCCTCTCAAATCAGGATGATTTTGTCACATGAGTCGATCCAACATAATGAAATAATGATATGGAATATGTTATCTATATTGGAATGACTATTTTCATTTCTTGATTAAGACACCCAAATATGTCCATTATCTTCACATCTACAATAGCAGATACAATTTAATTCTTAGTATGGAATACTCTACATTGGTAATGAGTACTGATACAATTAATATTACAAAAACTATTTATAAATGATGTAATATACTAGATTAGATCATTAAATTTTGAATATTAAATCATATTTTAAAATAATAAATATTTTAGAAAAATTAACATAAATTAAAATTATTTATTCAATTTTTATCTCAAATTCATAAATATCATTTCTTCAGGGTTATCATCATTTTCAAATCCTTTATATTGGTTTATTAATAAAATTTGACTTTTTCTAAGAAAATAAAATGAATGTGTCCACATAATTTCTAATTATGGCCCATTTTCATTGACCATGTAACGATACAACCCTGTACAACATTCATTTTTCAGATTCCTTACCCCTATGTACATCTGTTCTAGAACAACATCCAGTTCGGCATCCTGACATGGATATATTTATAGGTAAAATAGCACAATACCTTCCGTAACAAAACATTAGGCTATTATTATATACTTATCCTTAATTTATTTTATAGGTTTATCTATCCTAATATATGTTTTCATTATTATAGTTCATAAGGATTCTATAATAGATCTGTTGATACCAACTATAATGACCTCAACTCGAGTAACCCATAGTTGGGGTAATCATTGTTATGTTTTTGTAGATAAAAGTGTTCAAATCCTGATTGGCTGATTAGTTTAGAAATTTTAGTTAATATTATACAATAATTATTCACATTTTACCTAGGGAAAAAATTAAAATGAATAGTAATAGAAACTATCTAGAATCTTTGTTCTTATTCCATGAATTCATCGTCATATCATAGAGAAATGTAACAAAATATAGGGGAGATGAAATACTTTAGAAGGGTTATGTACTGTGAAAAAAAATCATTTATAAATATATAATAACCAAAATAGAGTGGTAAATAAATAAACACAAATGGAATTTAATCAATAAATTGACTCTTATAATTTTATATAGCGTAATCAATTTTATAAAGAAAATAATGGAAAACAGATTCTATTTAATATAAAATCCCAGAATCTCATAAATCCAGATAGAATTTTATTTTGAAAATATCATGTATAATAAAAAATAATTATTTATTAATGATGGAAATTTATAATTACCCATATAAATCATGACACCTCCACTAACAAAACATTTTACAAGGTTTTTTAAAACTATAAGTAAAAACCCATTTGATTTGGAAAACTAATTTAACTCATTGGACATGTTGAAGCATTAAAGGGAAATATTTATCTAAGATCACCCATAAAAACATTTCCAATGAATTAATATTATTTTTAATAATATATTTATCTTATGAATCAATATTCCATATGATTAAATATCATTATTAATTAAGGATAATAAATTACCAATAATTCCTCAGCCAATTAAATAACATTAACTATAAACATAATATATATATAAATTGTATGACATTTTGTAATAGTAACATACATCATCTAATAATATGTATATTTAAGATAAAATTAATTTCTATTGAAAACGACACAGAATAATGTGATTATATGAAGAGAAAATATAAAATCACCAAAGAAAGTGATATTGAACATTATATTATATACCACATTAGTAACAATTAAATTATAAAAAACTGATGAGAAAATATGAAATGAAATATTATAAATCCATATTAAATATTTATTAATTATTAATATATAAAATGGATAGTCTATAGAACACATAAAATTTTATACATTTATATAATCAAGTATGTATCAATGAAATGGATATTGAGAAGGAAATTGATAACACTTGGTAATATACAAGTAAACTCCCCATGGATGAAAAAAGTAAAATGGAAATATAAAATATCATGATACTTTATATATTCATGATATTATTTCTAAGAGCTCCGATATTTACATAATATAAAAAAGTAGGTTGAATATAAAATAATATAACCTAATGAATAGAAATTGAGAAAAAGTGCCTTATCTAACACATTCATTTAGTTCAATATGATTTAAAATAATGTATACCTATTTTAATAATGTTATTATTTCATTAAATAACCATAATTATATTTTTAATATCATAAATGATCCTATTATAATTTTTTTTCAATTTTTTTGTATTATTTCATTAAATTAACTAGTCCAAGTGCAAATTTCATTGTTTTCTAATGTGTGGTTTTTCATGAGGGTTATGGTTCCATTATTTTGGTTATAAATACATAATCACTAGATTTATATAATAGTTATAAAAATAATATTTATTATGAAAATATATTATTATAAACAGTAATAATATTGGTGTATTTAAAATAAATCGAACTGCCCTGTGGATACTGTTGAACATATGTATACATGAGTGGAGATATCATTACATTAATGGGTGAATGGTTCAAGAAGTGTTTTATATTTTAATTATAAATAACTGATATCATTTAAAATAAATAAATTATGTTAATTAAATTTATCCTTAGTACCTTTTTTATAATTATTATGTCAAAATCCAATCACATCTCTTCGTGAGGCTTTATTACGCTGCACACATGAGAGACGTTATCGTATTTAGAATGTAATTTATAGTAACAAATTATACATTATATTAAATTTAAAAGATTTAAATTATATCATAAATAACATATACCATTGTCAAGTCATTACTTATATCAATCCATGATAGGTGGTGATGGAAATAAGATTACATCGGTTCATGTGGTGGTAGTCCTCCTTAAACATGATCGACCATTTTGATTCCCATATGATAGAATAGTAGTTGGATATAGTGAAATAACAAGAAATAATAACATAATAGTATATTTAAGATAATTATGTTTTTATATAATCATTTTTTAATAAAATATAAATTATATGAAATATAAATTTATACAAAAATGGACTTTTGAGAATATTACCTATTTTTTCCAACATCATTAGGGTTCCACCAAGTCCTTCCAATAATTTATTTATTATCATACCACGGAATATATTTATTTTGAGAAGATCAAGGAAGTTAGTTGGGTAGTAAATAGGTAAACGAAATGGATTATCATTTGTGTATAGTGGTAAAGAGTGGTTTCATTTTATAAATGGTGGAGAGAAAACACATATAAATTTTAATAGAAATAAATTTCACCTATGTTTTTATCATTCTAATTTACTCCTAAATGGTTAATTATATAAAATTATGGGTTATATATTATAAATATATCCACGTAGTGTGTTTCGGAATAGATAAAATATAAGGCCACAGCCTTAAACCTTACTTAATCTTGAGTTATTACAAGATTACACATTGAAGATCTTTTCAGGTTTAGATTTTTAGAGAATTAGATCATGAAACTTGCATTACATTCCACATTCAAACAAAGTGGTTACATAAAAGACAATATTCATACTTCCCATCAACGGAAACATATTTAAAATAAAACATGGATTCTTTCTTGTCACATCCTTGAAAATATCATCACATCATGTACCCTTCCCTTGACCTGTGAAAGACATTTCAAAAACATGGGATGAGCATAAAAAGCTCAGTAAGGGATATAAAAATATGGAAAGGAAACATGAGTACATGTATACATAAGAATGAAAACTGTTAGTTTTTCAAACATCAAGTAAACCATGTATACTCTATCAAAGTAATACCTTCACCTTCATGTAGTAGTAAAAACTCTTCACAGAATAAAGTATCATTACATAACTTTTTGTAACCAAAGGATTACCATAAAACCCATATAAAGAACACATAACATATATAAAGGTAACTTGGGGCATAAACATACTTAAGTGGAATAACCATACGGTCGACTCTCACACATATCACTTAATGGAATATCCATACGGCCAATTTCCATACATACTAAATGGAATATCCATACGGCCGACATCCATACCCAATTCATTGGAGGTTATAACATAACCACCCGTTAAAATGTCCAAGTACCAATATAAAATCATAAAACAGAAAACCAATATAAAGGAATGATAACATTTCCACATTTCAATCACAATATGTCATAAATATATTGACATAATAGAATCCTTTATCAAAACCATTTTCCATACCAAAATAAATAAAAGAGTATATGGTATTTATTTTATTTTAAAAACATTACGGCTTTTTGAGGAAGCCAAAGACCAAATAATACTCGCGGCGGCGGAAAAGGTCTTTGTCACCGCGTACGTTAAAAAAACATTCCTTTTTGTCGTTTAGTAAAACGCTTCGTAGAAAAAGATTACTTTTGTATAAAAGTGAAATTCAAAGGGGTTTATACACCGTATAAAATAAAGTTGTGTATAAAATGAAATATTCCTCAATGAAAGGAGATTGAGACGAAGTCCCTTACAAAGACGATATCCTTGGTTTAAGGATAAATCAATTGCATAATTATGTGTGACAAACGAATACACCAAATATAAGTGGATATTAAGTTTAAAACAATCAGAGGTTATTCACACATATTCATAGAACGGCATATTCATGGAGTACAAGTTTATCCCAAAGAAACAAATCTGGGCTAAGAAGTTCCCTTTCAAAAATTTGACAGCCTAACGGCGTCACTTCAAAAATTCAGAAAATGAGTTGATGAGAGATAAAAAGGGAATATCATCACTTGGAAATAAAATTTACATCAATCAGGATATAGAAGAACATATCCCAACATAAAAGTATGTGAATTAAAAGACATATCAAACGAAGTCTTTTAAAAATAGGAGGGTGAAAGGTTCCCTTACCGACTTGGGTAACTTTCAAAAAGTACACCCCATTGAAGAAGTGTCATACAATGAATATGTAGAAACCCATAAATGGAATTATATTACAAAAGGAGTGTAATAGTGGGCAGTACATAACCCACTCAAAGGAAATTGTGGCAAATGTATCATAAATCTCACAGGAATAAAAGTGAGATGAAAAATCACTTACGAAAACTCGGCAGCCTAACGGCTCCACTTAAAACTTTCAAAAATGGATTGATGAGATCAAATAGGGTATCTCATCACATTACAACAAAATTTACAGCAAGAGGAATTTGAAATAACATCCCCCATCATAACAAATAGGAGCTTAAAATAAGTGACATAAAGGGGAGTACTTAAAAAGAAAGAGAGAGGTTAGATCTCTTACGAAAATTCGGCAGCCTAACGGCGCCACTCAAAACTTCCAAAAAGGATTGATGAGAGAGAATAGGGTCTCTCATCACATGAACATAAAAATTATAGTATGTTTAATATATAATAACATCCCAATAACAAGAAATATGATCTTCAGAGGGAATGACATAAAAGAGTGTACTTAAAAAGAAAGAGAGGAGCAAGATCCCTTACCTCGGGTCCGACTTGACTCGATCGTTCTTTAACATCCTGAATAATAAACTTGAGTTAATCTCTACTTGATTAAGAAACATTTTCAAGTTAATTATTCATTTTATACCATGTTATGAACATCATGTAATCATTTAAGTTAATAATGTTCATTTTGTCGGTATTTGGTTCTTAAGTCAAAAATAGAATTCTTACACTTACATGTTGTTAATTTGGTCAAAGGTTCATTATATCCAGAATTATATTAATGATCTGGATAACATATATATCATATATATTCATCATATTCATGTATTTATAGTATTACATAATCATTTAGAGGTAAGAAATCAAATGCACCGTTCATGGAGACGGTAAGCCGTACGTACGTATGAACGCTACTTTCATTTCTTTGTCATATTAATGGAATTAAAACTAAATGAGAGGTATTTATATTTTAATTCCAGAATTATATTCATCATTTAGATGTATCATTAATTATATATATCCATTATATACATGTACTTTTAATAGTACATTACATTTGTGGATAAGAAATGAAAAACACCGTTCAAGGAGACGGTAAACCGTACGTACGCATGAACGCTACTTTCATTTCTATCTCATACTTTAATGGAAATAAATAATAATGATATAGAGGTATATTATAATTCCAGTATAACATCATATATAATAACATTAAATTCATCCTTTATACATCCCACGTATGGAATTAACTAATCACATCACTTTGAGGGGGAGGTAGTCCGCACTTTCTAAAATGAAAATATCGTGTTTACCCATAATGGAAACAATAATGGTATGACATAAATGAAAAAATACAGAAGCTTAAGGAAAGAATAAACATATTATATATCATATATAAAAATAGTGACATCATAATGGCCACCTTTGAAGGTGTTAAATGAGTATTGAACAATCATCGTTTCGGGAGGCAGAATTTCGCCATCCACGGAAACCGTATGTTCTTTAACCATTTGATGTAGTTGTGTGAGAGTGTAGTTCGAATAAATCTTATAACAACATCCTAGTATATTGAAGATACTGTTGTTGTTACAAAATAAGTAAATAAAAAGAGTTTAGTGGGTTGGAGAAGCAAAATAATACAAATGAACATGAGAGAATGAATTACCTTTAAAAGTGTAACTCCTTTTAATTTCAGCCTAAAGGCTTCCATTGAAAGGATTATTCCCAAAGGGAATCCTCTAGGATTAGGAGAGGGATGTGGAGAGAGTAAATGGGCAGGGTTTGGCCTAGCCAAAGGCTTGAGGAGTGTGTGAAATGAGGTAGAGGTGGGGGCCTTTTATAAGAGGAGAGGAGGGGCACTTTTGGAAATCATGAAACTATTATTTTATTTTCAAAAGTGTTTCGAATTTATAAGGTCCCACATTGATGTAATTCGAAGTTAAGATGATAAGGCTTCGAAATATTTCCATCCAATAGGTTTTGGACATGTGTAGGTTTTAGATATTACATTATCTTTCCATTTTATTTAAATCGTTAAATAATGAGGTCATCGCTGCATCATCAGGATGTCATAAATAATTTAATTTATTTAAAGTCTAAAAATTATAAAAAAAAACTACTATGATGTAGGAAATATTTTTAGATTTCTAATGAATATTTATAATCAAATATATGATTAGTATAACCCCTTATAAAATTGTTTTAGTAAAACAATTTATGTAAGTGTCATTTTCACCTTTATTTAAAAAAAGGCATTAAAGTCATTATCTCACCCAAGTGGCTCCATGGGGTCCCCTAAATAGACCCATGGGTTTTCTTGGTCTGCCATGACACAAAAAATATATTTAGGACATGTTTCAAGCTCATCTCATTTTATTAAAGCATTATTTTTACCTTAAACTACACTAATTACCACTAATCGCGATTAAAAACTTAATAAGTTACTATTCACCAAAAAATTATTTTTATCCCATTGAACCACATTTTACTTCTTAATGACAACCATGTATGTCGGATTTTTGAAAATCAAATCACAATGATGGAAAAATTTTCATTTAAAAGGAAAATCAGTTTTTATAAGTACCACTTAGTGGTTTCACTATTCATCAAAAATTGAAGTTTTTCAGAAAATTACCAAAAATTCACCCTAAGCTATATTCGATATTAAGAATTCAAAAATGAAGTATATTTTAAAAAATTAAAAACATATAAGTCACATTAATTAATTTAATAATTAATTCCCAATGTCAGAGCAAATAGCGTGTTTTTATGAAACAATAAGTATCAAAAGATTGACACTAGTTTAAGTCTGATTTCAAAGTGAAATTAATTCCAACGACCACTATTGGATTTAATGGTAAAAATATTTTCTAATTTCACTCTAAAAACTATTCAAATTATAATTTAATCATATAAATAAATTAGATTAAAAAGTGGTTTTGAATTAAAATACAACATTTTACATTATTCATTAAAAAATGAACTTTATCGGAAAAATACCAAAAATTTACACAAAGTAAAATTTGATGTCCTGATTCTAAATAAAAGATTTATTTGGTCCAAAAGAATGTATAAGAGTGATCAAAACTATATTTAATGACAGTTCGCCATCAGAAGGCGATAAGTGAACCTTTAGTGAAAATTAGGGTATAAAAGCCTAAAATTGAATTCTTTCTGTATTTTAAGCCTTTGGATAAATGTAAAAACATTTAAAAAACATATATAATCATATTTTGGTTATTTCTATCCATTCCCTCCAATACAACGGCTACATGTTAACTTCCATTTAAAATAATATTATTTTATTATTAGAGTGCAACGTAAGATTCCCAAGAAACTCGTTGTTGCGTATTGGGTACGCCATCGAGCATAGTGTCCCCTTTAAAGTCATATTAATATTTTATTCACAAAAATGGATAAATATGAAAATGTCATATTCTTTATTTACCTGGGGTGTTACATCCTTCCCCCCTTTTGGGAATTGCGTTCTCACAATTTTAAAATTGTGCTTGGAAGCATTCTTGAAAGTCCCACATCGGAACAAGAGTCGGTAAAACAATCACTTTAAAATACAGAAAGATAAGTACAAAGGTCACCAGAGTTAACCCATACTAGGATTCCATGTAGAGAAATATGGACATGGAGGAGAAAACATAGGGTCATGTTCTGATGGAGAGTGATAGAAAACATGTTTAGGAAAAAGTTAACCACAAGAAAATCACAAACTTGTGATGGGTTAAACGGTATTCGATTCCCCAGTAGGAAAAGTTAATAGACAACATTTTTGTTTTAAGTTACTTTTTATTGAGGAATTTATTCATAAGGAAACAAAATCACGTATCATGTTGACTTTCAACTTTTAGTAGATTCCTTACACAAACTCATATTTTCTCCAAAAGACGTGTATTTAGGAAGACTTGTTCACATTAAGAGTACTATAATCAACTTCTAGAGAATCACCTAATCCACAAAAGAGAACTATATACTTCCCATGTCTTTAGACTTTATCCAAAACCAAACATGTTAGTACGAGTTCAGATAATCCAGAAAAGGATAACCCTTTAAAAAGAAAATCTATGCTTAATCTCCAAAATTTGTCCAACAAAACCCAATGTTCAACGTGGACCATCCGATAAAAAAATTGTCCATAAAATTATTCAAAGTAAACAAATATAAGATTGAAACCCAAATATTTGAAGGATTTAGTCACATAGTCTTCCAAGTTAAATCGTAACATTTATCTCTAAACAACATTAGTTGCTCCTAAAGTCTCGTATTGAAAAGTAATTAACCTAATCACATATCCTCCATGATAGGTTAATCATTTTCATAAATATCCCAAAATCAACTTACTCTTAATTCATAAAATCATATAACTAAAAAGAATCAGTCAAACTAACCAGGGACTTCACGTATTCTAGTGGTAGGCGATAAATACTAGTCGCACTTTGGTTGTGGGTTCGTTTCCCACCACTTTGTCCGACGCGGCGGCATGTCACACGGTCTGCGTGTTGTCCTTTTTCCAAAACTATATAATTCTTAAAACATCCCCCAAAACGAGATAAAATCATCAAAAATGATCATAACATATTTTAACCTCAAGTTTATCTCATTCCTTTCATTTTCCATCATATCATAGAGTATCCCATAATTACCTAAAAAGTAAGGATCATATAAACCCTAATGGTTACCTTAATAATTATTACCTGAATTTCCACATCGAGTTGGCCATCTCATACATGATGCATTAGACAAATCACCAAGGTTGAAGTGGTTGATCATCAATCCTTGATAGTTGGTTTAGAACAACCATGGGATTCCTCATTGAATTCCCCATCTCATCCAGTATCTTAATCAGAGAACCAACTTAGTTTCCTTCAAACCCATTGTCACTTTGGTGCCTGCTAGATCCAGCCACTTACTAAAACCAAAAAGGTCAGTGTCAGTATATCAACATAACCATCATGTACTAATGAGGAAGATAAACACTTAGATATAGTTACTCATTATCTTTATCTAAAACTAGGACTCTTTCTGAAATCCTAACCATTATGGTAATGTCCCTTATGCTTAAAGAACACCCTAACCTCTAATGTTATCTAAACCGACCTTTGATAACAACTATAAGGCCCCAGCCTTAAACCTTACATAATCATGAGTTATTACATGATTACACATTGAGGATCTTTTCAGGTTTAGAGTTTTAGAGAATTAGACCATGAAACTTGCATTACATTCCACATTTAAACAAATTGGTTACATAAAAGACAGTATTCATACTTCCCATCAACGGAAACATATTTAAAATAAAACATGGATTCTTTCTTGTCACATCCTTGACACTATCATCACATCATGTACCCTTCCCTTGACATGTGAATGACATTTCAAAAACATGGGATGAGCATAAAAAGCTCAGTAAGGGATATAAAAATATGGAAAGGAAACATGAGTACATGTATACATAAGAATGAAAACAGTTAGTTTTCCAAACATCAAGTAAACCATGTATACTCTATCAAAGTAATACCTTCACCTTCATGAAGTAGTAAAAACTCTTCACGGAATAAAGTATCATTACTTACCTTTTTGTAACCAAAGGATTACCATAAAACCCATATAAAGAACACATATCATATATAAGGGTAACGTGGGACATAAACATACCTAAGTGGAATAACCATACGGTTGAATCCCACACATATCACTTAAAGGAATAGCCATACGGCCAATTTCCATACATACTAAATGGAATAGCCATAAGGCCGAATTCCATACCCAATGCATTGGAGGTTATAACATAACCACCCGTCCTGGTATTCACGGCACCACCCGTCATATGGTTTATAATGTAACCACCCATTAAAATGTCCAAGTACCAATATAAAATCATAAAACAGAAAACCAATATAATGGAATGATAACATTTCCACATTTCAATCACAATATATCATAAATATATTGACATAATAGAATCCTTTATCAAAACCATTTTCCATACCAAAATACATAAAAGAGTATATGGTATTTATTTTATTTTAAAAACATTACGACTTGTTGAGGAAGCCAAAGACCAAATAATACTCGCGGCGGCAGAAAAGGTCGTTGTCACCGCGTACGTTAAAAAAAACATTCCTTTTTTATCGTTTAGTAAAACGCTTCGTAGAAAAAGATTCCTTTTGTATAAAAGTGAAATTCAAAGGGGTTTATACACCGTATAAAATAAAGTTGTGTATAAACCGAAATATGCCTCAATGAAAGGAGATTGAGATGAAGTCCCTTACAAAGACGGTATCCTTGGTTTAAGGATAAATCAATTTCATAATTATGTGTGACAAACAAATACACCAAATATAAGTGGATATTAAGTGTAAAACAATCAGAGGTTATTCACACATATTCATAGAATGACATATTCAAGGAGTACAAGTTTATCCCAAAGAATCAAATTTGGGATAAGAAGTTCCCTTGCAAAAATTTGACAGCCTAACGGCGTCACTTCAAAAATTCAGAAAATGAGTTGGTGAGAGATAAAAAGGGAATCTCATCACTTGGACATAAAATTTATATCAATCAGGATATATAAGAACATATCCCAACATAAAAGTATGTTAATTAAAAGACATATCAAACGAAGTCTTTTAAAAAGAGGAGGGTGAAAGGTTCCCTTACCGACTTGGGTAACTTTCGAAAAGTACACCCCATTGAAGAAGTGTCATACAATGAATATGTAAATACCCATAAATTGAATTATATTAAAAAAGGAGTGTAATAGTGGGAAGTACATAAACCACTCAAAGGAAATTGTGGCAAATGTAGCATAAATCTCACGGGAATAAAAGTGAGATGAAAAATCACTTACGAAAACTCGGCAGCCTAACGACGCCACTTAAAACATCCAAAAATGGATTGATGAGATCAAATAGGGTATCTCATCACATTACAACAAAATTTACTGAAAGAGTAATATGAAATAACATCCCCCATCATAACAAATAGGAGCTTAAAAGAAGTGACAGAAAGGGGAGTACTTAAAAAGAAAGAGAGAGGTTAGATCTCTTACGAAAATTCGACAGCCTAACGGCGCCACTCAAAACTTCAAAAAAGGATTGATGAGAGAGAATAGGGTCTCTCATCCCATGAACATAAAAATTACAGTAAGTGTAATATATAATAACATCCCAATGACAATAAAGATGATCTTCATAGGGAATGACATAAAAGAGTGTACTTAAAAAGAAAGAGAGGAGTAAAATCCCTTACCTCGGGTCCGACTTGACTCGATCGTTCTTTAACGTCATAAATAATAAACATGAGTTAATATCTACTTGATTAAGAAACTTTTTAAAGTTCATTATTCCTTTTATACCATGTTATGAACATCATGTAATAATTTAAGTTAATAATGTTAATTTTGTCGGTATTTGGTTCTTAAGTCAAAAATAGACTTCTTACACTTACATGTTGTTAATTTGGTCAAAGGTTCGCTATATCCAGAATGATATTAATGATTTGGATAACATATATATCATATATATTCATCATATGCATGTATTTATAATATTACATAATCATTTAGAGGTAAGAAATGAAATGCACCGTTCATGGAGACGGTAAGCCGTACGTATGCATGAACGCTACTTTCATTTCTTTGTCATATTAATGGAATTAAAACTAAATGAGAGGTATTTATATTTTAATTCCAGAATTATATTCATCATTTATATGTATCATTCATTATATATATCCATTATATACATGTAATTTTAATAGTACATTACATTTGTGGATAAGAAATGAAAAGCACCGTTCATGGAGACGGTAAGCCGTATGTACGCATGAACGCTACTTTCATTTCTATCTCATACTTTAATGGAAATAAATAATAATTATATAGAGGTATATTATAATTCCAGTATAACATCATATATAATAACATTAAATTAATCCTTTATACATCCCACGTATGGCATTAACGAATCACATCACTTTGAGGGGGCGGTAGTCCGCACTTCCTAAAATGAAAATATCGTGTTTACCCATAATGGAAACAGTAATGGTATGCCATAAAGGAAAAAATACAGAAGCATAAGGAAAGAATAAACTTATTATATATCATATATAAAAATAGTGACATCATAATGGACACCTTTGAAGGTGTTAAATGAGTATTGAACAATCATCGTTTCGGGAGGCAGAATTTCGCCATCCATGGAAACCGTATGTTCTTTAACCATTTGATGTAGTTGTGTGAGAGTGTAGCTCGAATATATCTTATAACAACATCCTAGTATATTGAATATACTGGTGTTGTTACAAAAGAAGTAAATGAAAAGAGTTTAGGGGGTTGGAGAAGCAAAATAAAACAATTGAATATGAGAGAATGAATTACCTTTAAAACTGTAACTCCTTTTGATTTGAGCCTAAAGGATTCCTTTGAAAGGATTATTCCCAAAGGGAATCCTCTAGGAGGAAGAGAGGGATGTGGAGAGAGTAAATGGGCAGGGTTTGGCCTATCCAAAGGCTTGAGGAGTGTGTGAAATGAGGTAGAGGTGGAGGCCTTTTATAAGAGGAGAGGAGGGGCACTTTTGGAAATCATGAAACTATTATTTTATTTTCAAAAGTGTTTCGAATTTCTAAGGTCCCACATTGATAAAATTATAATATAAGATGGTAAGGCTTATAAATATTTCCATACAATAGGTTTTGGAGATGTTTAGGTTTTAGATATTACATTATCTTTCCATTTTATTTAAATCGTTAAATAATGAGGTCATCGCTGCATCATCATGATGTCATAAATAATTTAATTTATTTAAAGTCTAAAAATTATAAAAAAGTACTATGATGTGGGAAATATTTTTAGATTTCTAATGAATATGTATAATCAAAAATATGATTAGTATATCCTCTTCTAAAAATTGTTTTAGTAAAACAATTTATGTTAGTGTCATTTTCACCTTTATTTAAAAAAAGGCATTAAAGTCATTATCTCACCCAAGTGGCTCCATGGGGTCCCCTAAATCGACCCATGGGTTGTATTGGTCGGCCATGACACAACCAATAGGCTTAGGACATGTGTCAAACTCATCTCATTTTATTAAAGCATTATTTTTACCTTAAACTACACTAATTACCACTAATCGCGATTAAAAACTTAATAAGGTACTATTCACCAAAAAAATTATTTTTATCCCATTGAACCACATTTTAAAACTTAATGACAACCATGTATGTCGGATTTTTGAAAATCAAAACACAATGATGGCAAAATTTCATTTAAACATAAAATCAGTTTTTTTAAGTACCACTTAGTGGTTTCACTATTCATCAAAAATTGAAGTTTTTCAGAAAATTACCAATAATTCACCCTAAGATATATTCGATATTACGAATTCAAAAATGAAGTCTATTTTACAAAATTAAAAACATAAAAGTCACATTAATTAATTTAATAATTAATTCCCGTTGTCAGAGCAAATAGCGTGTTTTTATGAAACAATAAGTATCAAAAGATTGACACTAGTTTAAGTCCGATTTCAAAGTGAAATTAATTCCTACGACCACTATTGGATTAAATGGTAAAAATATTTTCTAATTTCACTCTAAAAACAATTCAAATGATAATTTAATCATATAAATAAATTATATTAAAAAGTGGTTTTGAATTAAAATACAACATTTTACACTATTCATTAAAAAAATATCTTTATCGGAAAAATACTAAAAAATTTACACAAAGTAATATTTGATGTCCCGATTCTAAAGAAAAGTTTTATTTGGTCCAAAAGAATGTATAAGAGTGATTAAAACTATATTTAATGACAGATCGCCATCAGAAGGCGATAAGTGAACCTTTAGTGAAAATTAGGGTATAAAAGCCTAAAATTGAATTCTTTCCGTATTTTAAGCCTTTGGATAAATGTAAAAACATTTAAAAAACATATATGATCATATTTTAGTTATTTCTATCCATTCCCGCCAATACAATGGCTACATGTTAACTGCCATTTAAAATAATATTATTTTATTATTAGAGTGCAACGTAAGATTTCCAAGAAACTCGTTGTTGCGTATTGGGTACGCCATCGAGCATAGCGTCCCATTTAAAGTCATATTAATATTTTATTCACAAAAATGGATAAATATGAAAATTTCATATTCTTTATTTACCTGGGGTGTTACATAAAATCCCATTTGAACATTACCTATATATATTATCCCCAATAGTAAATCAGTTCCTACCTTATGTGAAATTGTTTGTTTTTAGATAATTTACAATTCATTGTGTTTAAAAAATAAGTAAAATAAATTTAAAGATATTAATGATGATTATTATTTATTTTAAATACATTTTGAAAAAATAATTTCAAATAAGTGGAAGATTCTAATTTATAATAACTATATTATGTGTCAAAATAATGAAGTTTGTAAATAGAAATTTTTCATAACTATAGAAGGTGTTTACATTAAAAATCAATATAAATTTTTTTATAAGGAAATAAATTCTATTAATTATAATATAATTAAATAATTATTATTTAAAAAAAATTAAATAATTTTATGTGATAAAATATTGAAATGACAAAAAAAATTTGTAAAAAATATAAATGTTTCATTATTCATCAAAATAAATAATTTCATAATGTTATAAAAAATTAACCAGAATAAATTTTTGATATGAATCTATGATTTTTATTAAATTTTAGTTTTTTAATGTTGTAAATAATATTTTTATCATAATTACATTATATGGGATGAATTCGTTTTCATTTCAAAGTATTCTTTTTGAGAAAAAGTTTATTTTAATTTAAATATATTAATATATTCTTTTCAATAAATATATATGCATAATTTTCATAATTGTGTTTTTACATTTCATTCATACCAATATAATGACTATATTATAATTACCACAAATATATAATACTTTAATAGAGTGTCACATTTTCATTAAAACAGTTTGACTTAATCATAATATATAAAAGAGAATAAATTTTTTTATAAATAAAAAAATCATAATATATTTAGGTCATAAAATTTAGTCAGTTATATTTATTAAATATAAAATATAAATTTTTAATATTAACTTTCCATTTTGATAAGTAATGTATAATAATTTTTTCTTTATCTTGGAAAATTAAAACATATGAAACAATGATCTCAAACAATCTATAATAGTAATAAAAAAGAATACAATCAAAATTCATTTGTAATTATAAAATGGGTGTTAATATTACAGAAGAAATATATAATAAAAATTAATCACATATAGAATTAACCTAAAATCAGAATATATCGATGCATAATAATGGGAATTAAAATTCTACATGCACAATAATAACCATTTCCACAATGATGACATACATAATGCAGGATGAATAATTACATAACAAATGCTTTGACCTCATGATCATAAGCACCATTATCTTATTGTATATAAAATTCTATGGGACCAAGCCTAATATTACATATAATAGTTTCTATAGTCATTAGTTCACTATCATGTATCCCATATTATCCATTATGATTAATGTTTTTGGGAATTATATCATAATTATTACATAAAATACCTTTATAAAAAATATTTTTGACTTTTGCTGAATATATATTTTTCCTTGAGTATATATTCTTTTGGATTAAAAATGATTTATTTTCAAGAAAAATTTTCACAACATTAAGCATTATTTCTTCTCTGATCTTAGCCATCACTAAAACCTATGATAAAATATAGAAACAAATTGTTAAAGACATATTTTTAAAAAGGGACATAAATGAAATTATACATTAGTATAGTTAATATTTTGAATACCCAAAACATGATTAAAATTATAAAAATATATTTTGATAATATGAAATAAATCAAAAACCTATAAAAACCTAAAACATTTTCTCACTATTAAAAAACTTTAAAACACATATAATAAAAATTGATTTTTTTTGAAAACTATTGAATTATATTCATAACCAATGTTAATCTCATTTCCAAAAATATCTAGATCCTAGTAAATGATAATATATAAACCTTTCCAATTAACTCCACCATTTCCTTTGATGAAAAACCACATTACCAAATGTATTTAACAGACATATCATGATCAACATTAAAATATGTTATATCAGAATCACCCATCATATAATATATATCTCAATCAAATATCATCAGATATAATTCAAAAGTACAATTTCATGAAAAAATAATTTCATTTATAATCATTTTCATCTCAAAATCCTAGGTATTTTTTACCCATATGAGAAACACTTTCAGATTTTGAAATATACATTCATTTTAAAAAACAATTTCCCAAAAAAATAAAAAAATAAGGATTGTGTTTTTTTAAATAAAACAATAAATCTTGTGAATGATTATGAATTTTAAATTATGGTGATAGTGGTAGGTGAATCTTTTTACATTTTATATGTGAAAAAAACACTATTTTTTTCCTTTTATTATGAATGTCTATGAATTTTTAAAAATTAATTTTTTTAATCCTTTAACTTTTTCTTTAAAATAGATAAATTCTCCATTTTTAAATTTTTATATATAAAATCAACTATTATTTTTTATGAATATCTATATAATGAATATTATATATTAAACATAGGTTTAAAATATTATAAAAAATATTTTTTGGTTTATGTATCCCCTCTCTTCAGTCCGACTCATCATAAAAATTACATATATTCCAAAATAAAAAATAAAAAATGAAAATTTTATCCTTATTTACAATATTAATAATATATATTATTGTATTAATGTTTTTAATTTACATGAAATATTCAATTATTTAATCATTTTGGTTCATGTTATATTTTTTATGACATTCAGATAATATGTCTGAAAATACACGGGTAGGTTGACTATGTTCATATAAGTAATTATTCCATAACATCTATAAAAATTATAATTAAATTATTATACATTTTATACACGAATTATACATTTAATATAAATAATTAAAACATTAAAAAAACTAATTCGGTTTTAACCATAGACACTAAAGGTAATGTGTACACATGAGTACTGTTAATATTTTTTGAAAATAATGATATTATTATGTTATGATTTAGTTATTGGTAAATATTTAAGACTATATCATATTTTTCATTCTATATCATTAATTACACTTATATTTATTATCTATATTTTGGGATAATGGAAAATAAATAACATTGATTCATGGATGTGGTAATCCACGTGTATGCCTAAAATATGTTCAAATATCTCATTGGATGTAATATTTAGAAAATAGAAGATATCATAAATTTATAGAGTGTAATTTAGTATTAAATGCATCTTATATATTTTCATTAGATCAATCATTATAATCAGTCATGATATATGGTGGAGGAATACAAATTACACTATTTGTTGAGGGAGATGATTACTATACAGATGAATGATATTTTTATTTAATAATTTTTATCAATATTATAATGGGTTAGTTTAAGAAAGAAAACAAAAAATTATAATAAATTTAATACCACCTCAATATACAACCATGTTTTTTATATAACATTATCCTCACATCGATGGAATTTTTTCATAATTAATCACTCTATAATATGTACTGTGTTTTTAATGGAATTTTGGTAGGTACTTTATGAAAAATATTTCTAAGAAGATACGATAAAGTGTGTAGAGGTGGAAACAATGTTTAATTAGGGGAGGGGTACTTTGGGAGTTACGTTAAAAAATTAAATAAAAATAAATTAATTATCATCATTAAATGGATCGATATATATATATCTATATACAGTATATATTATGAATATTTGTTGATATACACCAATATAAATTTTTTGAACATGTTTCAATTATTTTTTAAACCAATATGTATTACTTTAAACAACCCTTCATTTTCCCTTATTATAATTTAATGTTATAAACATTTTTTTAACTCGTTATGCGTTAAGGTTGATATAAATAATAATAGGACATAATGAGATCATGATTGATTTTTTATTACATATTCTATTCAAATGGAAGAATATTTTATATTTATGACATTTAAAACATTTCCTAAAATATAGTTTTTTTATAAAATATCATTTATTTCATTTTTGTAAATACATGATATTTTATGAAATTATATGTGTATAAATCATGTAAATTAGTTTACAAATAAAATTTATTTTAATATATATAGTCTATTTCCTTAATATTAACATATAATAAAATTTGTATTTGTGTAGATATTATGTTAAACCTGTCTTTTTGTTTAACTACATGTTTATAATATTTTAACCATTATAGTGGTAACTAATTTTCTGATATCAATGAGTTATCATTATAAAAATAATATTGTTAATTGGAGAATTTATTGACAAGTTATGAATTATATTATCATTTTTAATAAAACTAAGTCTATTAAATGTATTATTATTATTTTTAAATAGTGTAGTAAAATGTTATTTTTCATAAAATATATTTAAGTTTATTTTTAATATTGTTAAATAAATTGGATATTGAAACAACAATAATAAAAATAAATTAAAATATAAATAAATGAAACGTCAATAATATGTTATATTTATCCATAATTTTCATCAAACACTATAGATTACCCAAATAATATATCTTTTTTAGTTTTTATGACGATATTGTTGATTTTTCATCTGCATGTACAGGAATTGAGTAGCCATTTTCTAGGAATTTTTTTTAATTAATTATTGACTAACAATTAAAAAATAAATTACTATGATAAAAAATAATTGAGCTTTAATATATAAACATAATTGTGAACAAAATTTGTAATACCTCTTTCAAAATATAATAAATTATAAAATAAAAATAATTATATTGTAGACATTATAATTTCAATGAATAAAATATAAGCCCAAGAAAAAAACTAGAACAAATGGCCATAAAATATAATAATGGTCAAGGATGTTGAAAACCCAATAAAATATATATTAATGGAAATTATTGTTGTAATTTTTTATGATTATCATAATTATTTCAAATATTAATTTTTTAATTTAACATTACTAATGAGGAAAATTGTTATTATAGAATTTATTTATAATTATCAATAAACAAATGAAACGATTTAAAAAATTCATACATCAGGATTAAAAATATTTTATAAAATTTTTAAACATTACATTTATATAAGATCCAATAATATATTTAATACTAAAACATAGAAATTTTTGGGAAATAAATATAGAAAAATGGATTTTTTATCCTAGAATTAAACATAAAACATAATTTGGTATAATTACTTTTCCAATGTAATTAATTTTATTATGTATAATTAAATGATACTAATGTCAAATTAAGATCAAATGATACTTTTATATTAACAAATTATAAGAAAATAATTTATTGATTTAGAAAATTTCAATTTTATAATCCTCACTAAATAAATAATATTTCAATAAAAAACACAATTTTCCTTATAAAAAATTTTTAATATGAGGAATTGAAAATTTATATATTTTTTAAAATGATTTTTTCATAATTTATAAAAATTAATTAAATTATTCAATCAATAAAAATTAATTTTAATAAAAAATATTTCATATCATGAAATTAATATATTTAAACCATGGGAGCATATTTTTAAATAATCAATTTAAATTTTTTTAATCAGTATAAGACACAGATATATATTTTATAATATGGATAATAATATTTATTATCTTTAATTTATTGTCTACGTAAACAATATAAAATCTAAATAATAATATTTCACTACTCATTTATTCATTGTGTTGTATATTTTATAACATTTTTTTAAACATTATTCTCTTTAAAAATATCAAGATAACAAATTTTTACCAATTAATAAATTTTATCATTTCATTTTATGTTTCAGCTCGAAAAAATATAGGACAGAAATTTGGAAATAATTTTTTTTGAAATCCCACATAATAAAAGTTTAATAAAATTTTCAATTAAAAAGGCGCGATATGGAAATATGAATGTATTCTAGATTAACACATGTTTAGGTCTCAATATTTGAACATTAGTGGGATGTGAAAATTTGGACATGGAGGGAAAACATAATTTCTATCAAATTATGGAGGGTGATGAGATGTGTGAGTAAAAGTAAGTGACTGGTCAAAAGAATGAAATTTTAGAGAATCCCAAAAATCGTTGAAATTTGAAAGAGAACATCAATTCATCTTAAATTAAGGTAATTGGAAAAAAAATTCCTCAAAATAATTTTCTGTGATTAATGAAATTATTTCTCTATATAAAATATTAGTATAATGAGAAAATCATTATTTATTAGTGTAATTTCATACATTAATAAATTATGACCACAATACCATAAATTACTCTTAATGATAAGTATTTAATATGGATATTTCATTATTAAAGACATGTATCTTCAAAAAATTAAATAAACTATAAATGGATAACACAATATTGGTCATATAATTAATAATTATCAAAAACCACACCTTTTAGAACAAGGTAGGATAATTATCAAAATCATTAAACTGTTAGATAAATAAATTCAACATTAATATCCAAATACTAAAAAATAACACCAAAATGTTAACATATATTATTTGATAAATGACTAACCTTTATATAATTAATAATATTCATAAACACATTTGAAAGAAAAAAATAAAAAGTATTTGGTTAGATAATGTTATGATATAATTATTCAAATTTTTTCAAATTATCATTAGTCACTCATAATGTCATATACCCCATTATGTATATGTAATAATCATCAAACCTCCAAAAAATTGAAAATTTTACCTTAAATAACTCAATTAACTCTAACACCAAAATAAAATCAACTATAAATCTAAAAGACAAATGGACCATTTTTACTAAAATTTATAAAAATTTATACAAAATTATTTCATGTTATCTTACACATACAACTTCTAGAAATGTGGCTTTTAGAGAACACCACAGGCTGGTGCTAAAGCCCATTAGAGACCACCCTGTGACCACTTTTCACCGTCACAATAGCTCTGTTGGTATTACTCAATACCAACTACCACAGGCAGCCACTAAAACCATCCTTCGAAACTGCTGGAAATTAGGTTTGATCGTATGCTGGGTAATGTAGGTGTATTGGAGGTCAACGAGGAGGGACCAGATCATTGGTTGATGGCCATTGAAGATGCACAACTGCTGGATGAAGTGCCTTAGCTGACTTTGGGGATTGAACAATGGCGGTCGAATGTCAGGGGCGAAATGTTTGCTAGTAGTGGGGGTGGGGGTGATGGGAACTGACATGGTGGTGGTGATGGGGGATACCTATGGTGGAATTTCGGAAGCCAGAGGTGTCAATGGCTATTGTAGTGGTTAATATTTAGGAAGATAACGCAATGGGTGGGAAAAATCCTGCCATTTAAATTTCTGTGTTAGAGACCGCTTTTGGAGATCGCTAATAGTATCAATAGCGGCCACAAATGTAAGTCTCCTGCTACCATATGTGTAGAAACTAAAAAAATCAAGTAGTGTATAATTTCCCAAAAATATCAAATGTAATGACCTTCCAATTATCACTAGCTTAAGAGTACAACGAGTCACTACTAGGCCTTAAGAGACTTCACCAAGATGCTAAAGACTAGCAATAAATACTGAAGGGTTTCAAATAAAAGTGGTGGATGATTTATCCTTTAGTAAATAATCCAATAAACCGACTAACCAAAACCAAATATTCACTATATGAGGCATGAAAAAATTAAATAAATATCAATAACTTCATGCACTCAAAACCACATCAAAGTAAGCAACACCGGAAGGATAACCAAGTATCAGAGCATATAGCGGTTAAAATACACAAGACACTCCAAAGACCTCAAGACTCCATTCTCCAAATTATTTATGATCCATAATCCCTGAACATTCCAAAATCATGAGGTAGTGATAAACACATGTGGAACATTACCTCTTCCCATGTCTAGGAAGATAGCATCTGCAAAATCACCAAAGTGCCAAATTAGGGGTGAGAATAAAACATAGCAGGCTTTCCGTAGTGACATCCCTACTCATGCCACTAGGATATAAAAGTTTTCCAAAATTTAATAAAATTATATATATAAATCAATTTATCAAAAGTAGTTTATAACTAAATATATACAAATTTCCAAAACCATTCATTACCAAAACCAAACAAGTGCAATTGAAATGAATTTTTCCACTAAGATATTTTTCCAAAAAAATAACCAAATTGTCTTTAAATTTTTTCTCAATATCCCTATATCGGCATAGCCATCAATTACTAAAACCCATGAAACCATCCATGAATTATACGTTATGACAGTTCCATACTCATGAGCGGTTACTCGTCAATATACCATGTCGTCACAAGGTAATTGTTTCCCATGTGCCATTAATCCATTGGAACCGAACACAGGGTAATATTTCAAAAAAGCATTGTACATGAAATTTAAATGTGACATTATAAATTTGGCACCATTCACAGTGTTATATTTCAATCACGCCTCATATACGAAATATGAAAACTAAACACATATTCCCAATGATCAAGTAAAAATAATCCTTTTATTAAAAACACCTTTTCATTGAAAACTATTTTGGTCAAAACATCCTCAAACCATTTTCACTTCAATCAATTTCAATAAAACTACATTTTTATTAAAATCCATTTCTACTAAAAATCCCCCCTTTTTTATCAACCATTTAGCAATTCCATAAAATCCATTATTTAAAATCATCATTTTATATTAAACCTTATTTTTCACAATTATTCACCAAGATCACACAATTTCCCAAAAATCATAAATCATAACTAATGAATATTTTTCTATGAATTTCACAATAAATAAACTTATTTGAATTTAAGATAGTAAATTCTAGAAGTATTAGTCGCGAGAGAATCCACCTACATCAATGTTTTTGACGAAACTTTAACAATAGACAAAGAACGCACAGAGAAGCATGTCGATTCTCTAAGAGCAGCCTTATACCACTTATCCTAGAAAGATCACAACTCAACATTGAAATATTTGGAATCCAAAAATGTATATCTATCCACTATAGGTTCAGATCTGAGAAATAATGGAGATCCGAGAAGTAGATCTAAGAAGATCTATCAAAACATGAAAAATACGTAATGAATGGTGACATACATCAGGAATCAAACTCGAAATCAACAAGTAAAGGCTCTGGAATGGCTTTAACTCAAGTTCTAAGGGTTATCCAGATTTATAGGGAGAGTAATCTCAAATTAGGGCCGTTTTGAAGAAAAAATTAAATAAATAAAGGAAAAATGAGAAAGCTTCTAGGAAATAAGATCTAGATTTGACCTTGGTGCAAGATTTTACCACACAGTTTGTGCCAACCATGTAAGGATCATGAAACCTTACTTTTAGTCCCAACAATCCCTAAAAAAGCCCATATACTTCCATACTTAAATGTTAAACATCTTTATGGAAACATAACAATTTATGGAAACACCACAATTTATGGAAACAACTCACTTTATGAGAACACCCCACTATATGGAAACACCCCACATTATGGAAACACCCAAATTTATGGAAACTCTAGATGTTATTGAAACTCTTGATTTTATAGAAAATCTATATTTTATGGATACTCTCTATTTTTTTGGAATCCCAATCAAAGACACACCAACTAAAAATTGAGGGGAAAAGGGGTTGTTTAATCGAAACTGGGAGTACTACATTCTCCCCAGCATTGGTATTTCCATCCTTAGAAAGTAGAAAGCCCTTACTGGCCAAAATGAATTTTGGAAATGACTCATTCATTTAACTCACATGTTACCATGTCTCTTCTTGAATCTGACCATGTTTCCATAAAACCATCACTATGGCGATGATTTTCCCACCAAGACTTACTATTTTCTATCCATGATCCGCACAGGAATATTTATCAGTGATGCATCCGATTTTAGCTCAACGTGATTTAATCTGATCACAAGATCAGGATCAAGGTGATAATTTTTCAACTGGGATACATGAAACACAATATGAAACAAACTAAACCATGGTAGAAATGCCAACTGATATGACACCTCTCCAACGCATTCTAGAATCTCCAAAGGGGTATTGTATCTAAGAGATAACTTGCCCTGCATTCCAAAATGATGATGTCAATGCCTTGGAGAGATCCCCAAAAAGACCTGATCACTTGTAACAAACGACATCAAACATCGACATTGATCTGCATGAGATTTTTGATGACTTTGAGCTATCTCCATCCTCTTTCAAATCAAATGGATCTTCTCTGTTTTCTCTTGGACAAGTCTTGTCCTAACTAGTGATGTTTTTCCCATTTCCAACCAACATAGTGGAGAACGATAAGGAAGCCCATACAATTCATCAAATGGAGCCATGCGTATCAAGGCTTGATAGTTGTTATTGTATAAGACCCCCACATAGGGTATATTATCCTCCCTTGAGCCATCAAAATTCATTACAGAAGACCGCAACATTTCATCCAACTTTTTTATCGTCTGCTCTGATTTCCCATCCATTCGAGGATGATACACGGTCCTCAAAATCAACTAATTTCAAAGGGTTTGTTGTAATGATATCCCAAAACGAGATGTGATCCTCAGATATCTATCTGAGAAAATGGATATCGATACACCATTCATCTTTACACTTCTCAGATATATATTTTCTAATGATCCTCCACCTTATGAGAATCATGAATAGGGATGAAATGTGACAATGTGGTTAGATGATCCACTATCACCCAAATAGAATAGTGTTTTCAGACCATTTTTGGAAGACCTCTAACAAAATTAATTACTATTTTTCTCATTTACACACTGGGATGGGAAATTATTGTGACATACCAGGTGGTCTTTGGTGCTCTTCATTATCCTGCTGACTTGTTCAGCACCGCAAGACGAACTCTTCCACCTTCATTTTCATACTGCTCCACCAAAACTACTCCTTCAACACCCTATACATCCTTTGTGTGCATAGTTGTACAGCCCATCTGGAATGGTGGTAATCATGAAGGATTTTTTCTTGATTAAACCATAGGTACCACCATCCGATCTCTGAAACACAAAATTGATCCCCCATCAAAGTTACAGCCCTCAATGGTCTCCCCACCATTCAGTTATGAACTTACAACCAGACATTCTGCATCAGATGTTTGTTCCTCTTTGATCATCATTACTAAATCGGGAACATGTTTAGTAGAAAATAAAATGATAGCCTCACATTGGTAACCAAATTCCACATGCATGTTAGTTAAGATCGGCATCATCTCCCATTCATCTAATGATTCTTTCACTAACTGAGCATATGACTTTCTACTCAATGCATCTGCTACAACATTTCCATTCCCTGGTGGGTACATCAATTCAAAGTAAAATATTTGGAGATAATCCATCCATCTCCTCTTCCTCAGATTCAAATCTCTCTCTGAGAAAATGTGTTTCATGATTTTGTGATCTTTAAAAAAACTAAATTTCACACCAAAAAGATAATGTATCCATGTTTTCAAAGAATGGACTACTCCAGCTTACACCAAATCATGTGTTGCGTAATTATTCTAATGCACCCTCAACTTCCTTGAACCATAAGAAACCACGACATCTCTTTTTATGAGATAAGAACCCAACCCTGATCTTGAAGAATCACTTTACACAACATACCCATGTCTTGATTCTGGAAATATCCATATAGGTGCTGATGTATGTCATACATTCAGTTCCTTGAAAGACTTATCACATTCTTCCGTCCATTGTAATGGATCATTCTTCTATGTAAGAGCTATCATTGGTAAAGTTAGTCATGAGAAATCACGCACAAAGCGTCGGTAGTAACTAGCTAGACCAAAAAAACATCGTATCTCGAACTCATTCTTCCGTGGCGGCCAAAAGATAACGACTTCTATCTTTTTAGGATGAACATAAACTCTATTCTTAGAAATTACATGGCCAAGAAAACGTACTTCCTGTATCCAAAAATCAAATTTTGATAATTTGGAATACAAATGATTATCTCTCAGGATTTGTAACACTGTTTCTAGGAGCACTTCCTGATCAAAACTCATCTATGAATAGACCATAATATCATCCACAAACACCAAAAAAAATCCAAATATTTTCGAAATATCTGATTCATCTATTCCATGAAGACTGCTCGTGAAATTGTTAGACTGAATGGAATGACTACATATTCATAGTGTTCATATCCACTTCTGAAAGTTTTCTTTGTAATATCCACATTCCAAAATCTCAATTGTAGATATCCTGATTGCATGTCAATATTTGTGAACCACTATGATCCCATTAATTTAACGAATATATCATCAATGTGTTGAAGTGGATATCTATTTTTTATCATAATATGGTTAAGCATATAATAATCAACATACAACCAAACAGTTCCATCAGGCTTTTTCACGAACAAAACTGGTGCTACCCATGAAGACGTACATTGTCAAATGAAAACCCTACTTTCCTACTCCTCTAACTACTCTTTAAATTCCCATAACACTTTTGGTTCCATCATATAAGATGGAAGTGAAATATTACTGATTTCTAGAAATAGATCATTCGTAAACTCCACATCCCGTAGAGGTGGTAACCATGATAATTTCTTCGGAAAGACATCTAAAAATTGATCAACCACAAATGGAATACTATTTTCCTCGATCTCTTCCATTGATATCAAGGTCAACACTACCAATTGGTAATATATCATTCCCGCCATTGAAGCCATCAATATATTTGCACCATTCTTTACAATCTTCTATCCTCTAAAGAGAATCTCTATGTCGTACAAAGTCATGAAACTTACTATTTTCCTATAATAGTTGATTTTATCCTATAAAATTTTCAGGCAATCCCTACCCAGGATTACATCGTAGAAATCCAAATCCAATAGCTAGAATTCCCAATTTAGCTCAGCTCCATCAAAAGTTATAGCATATGATCAACATAAAAAGACTTATCATTCTCTTTCACCAAGAAGAGTTTGATGTTTCAAAACAAAAGGAATAATTTCTAGTTTTAAACATAGAAATTCAACAACATGAGAAACAATAAAGGAATGTGATTGACCAGTATCAAAAAACAATTGCATAAAGGTAGAATTCAAAAGAATCGTACCTATCACTGTAGATAGTCAAGCCTGATCATTGAAAATCATCTTCTCATCTCCATACAACTGCTTCTTCACTATACCATTCTCCTTGAATCCTTGATGAGGTTTCCCTATTTGAGAAGTCAATGTATTTATTGAATCACTATGGCTATCTCTACTCTACTGACGAGATTGATTTGGTTGTCCTCTTCCAGTAGAATCATACAATGCTTCTACTAACTGAGAAGTGTCTCAAGCATCGGACAATCCAGCACTGCGGTAGTAGCGGTGAAGATTTCCCATCTTGTTACAATTATTAAATGACCTAAGTTGTGCCATACAATCTCACTTTATGTGTTCAAGTGAACCACACTGAAAAAAACCTACTTTGCATTGGGGTAGTGGAGGATGGTTTACTGATCCAACCGTCGGGTTCTGATTTCCACTTGCACCATGAAAATAGGTTTCTCATTTCCTCTTGTTCCTAGTTGTTGAGTTCCCACCACTTCTTATTGGTATCATCATGCATCCTCCCAAAGATATCGAGATATCACTTACAACCACATTTTCTCTGATCACCATCTCTGTATACTCTGCAATATAAAGTACTCCAATCATTGATCGAATCTCATATATTAGCCTTGTTTCAAAGATATGTGCCATAAAAGAGGCACTTTCGACGACTTCTGGTGCAAAGCGTACTATGTTCATGAACTAATCCACACACTCTATGACAGAGATACTCTCTTGTTTTAGGCTGACGAAGTTTGTCATTTTCTAGATATTGAACGTGTAAGGATAGAATTATTTTCTGAACAATTCCTCAAAATTCTCCCATGTATGTCCTTCATCCAATTTATCTTGCACCGCTAAATCCCACCAATGACGTGAAGAACCCTCAAACATATATGTTTCCATATTGACCATTAGCTTTACATGTGTGTTGATTAAGTTGAAGATATGATTCATCTTATATAACCACACCTCCACCTTCACGGGTTCGAAATCATCCTGGAAATTATGTGGATTCTACTTCATGAATTGAGTAGTATGATCCACATGTCATGGCTCATTCCACCGGTTCCTTGTTTCCACTACTTGAAAATCATGGACAATACTCCTAACCAGCTCTTGGTTCACACGTGGACCAGTTGCAACCACATTCACTATAGCTTCTTCAGGTTGGATTCGATGATGCCTACCAGGTTCCATTTTCAAAATTAACAACAAACTCTATTAATCTCACTCTCTAGAAATTTTCAGCATAGCATTTTAAATTATATCTTATGAAATATCACAAATTTTTTTTTCAAAATCATATTTTTTCCCAAGTTAAACTATTTTTGAAACCACTTCAAATAATTTGTTAAAATTAAACGATTTCCAGAATACGATAATCATTCAATTTTTCAAAATAATTAATTTTAAAACCAATTCCATACTTTTCAAAAATGATTATTTCTTGAAATAATGTTTTCACTTATAGTGGGAAGAAAATCCTCTATAATTCATGTCATTCTCATCCTACTGGATAAACCCATGACAATGATATTTCAAAATCCTAAAAGTGTCTTTAGACACATTTTTACCCAACTCCCTGAAACGTTATGTTAAGCATAAATGGTCTTCTATTTCCTTTTATGCTAAATATTTCATATTCTGAAAATCCTAATCGTTTATATTTTTTCCACGCATTTGTAATCACACACCAATTCTCATTGGTTTGAATGTACAACGAGTCAGTAATAGACCTTAAAAAAATCCCCAAGACGCCAAAGGCTGGCAATAAATGCCGAAGTGTTTCAAATACAAGTGGGGGACAATTTAGCCTTTAGGAAATAAACTGATAATCCTACTAAAAATAACCAAACATTAACTATTTGATTCATGAACAAATGAAAGACAACTTAATAACTTCATTCACTCAAAAAAACATCAATGTAAGCAATAATAGAAGGATAACCAAGTATTGGAATACACAATAGATAAACTACATAAGACTCTCCAAAGACATCAAGAATCCACGCTACACATGCTCCATGCTCCAAAATCATTGAACATTCCAACATCACGTGTTACATCTAAACACGAGTGAAACATTACCTTTTCACCTATCCCATATGATAACATCTACAAAAGCACCAAAGTTCCAAAGCAGTGGTGAGTATTAAACTTAGTAGGTTTTCTCCAATGACTTCCCTACTCACGACACTAGAATAGAAGAGTCAGAAAAAATTATATAAAATTTTTTATATAAAAATATTTATCAAAATAGTTTATAACTAACTAAAAACATGTTTCAAAAATCATTCATTACCAAAAGCATATAAGTGTAATTGAAACCAATTTTTCCAGCAAGATATTTTTCTAGAAAAATAACCAAACAATCTTTAAAACCATTTCCCAATATCCCTATATCAGCATTCCAAACCATTATCAAACCCATGAAAGCAACCATGAACGATACGTTATGACATTTCAATACTCATGAGTGGTTTCTCAACGATCTATGAATTCGCCACAAGGTAATTGTTTCCCATGTTCCATTAATCATTTGGCACCGAGAACAATGTCATATTTCAACCATGCCCGATATATACAATTACCATGTGACATTATACCTTGGGAACCATCCACAATGTCATATATCAACCATGCCAAATATATACAATATGAACAGAAAACACATATGCCCAATAATCAAGCCAAAATAATCCTTCTAATAAAAACAAATTTTCATTGAAAAATATCAGCGTTAAAACCATTTCAACACAAAAATATTTAAACTCCAAACCATATCAATAAAACTAAATTTATAATGAAATTTTTTTTATTACAAAAGCCTTTTTCATCAACCATTTATCCTCTCATAAAAATCCATAATTTAGAATTATCATTTTAAATTAAACAAGCTTTTCCACAACTATTCACCAAGATCACACAATTTCCCAAAAACCATAAATCATAACAAATGTATATTTTTCCATGAATTTTACAATCAATAAACAAATTTTAATCCAATAAAAAAATTCTAGCAAGAGGAGTAGAGAGAGAATCCACTTACCTCAAAGATTTTGATGAAACTTTAACAACAGACGACGAATGCCCAAGGAAGCGGGTCGATTCTCCAAGAGCGGCATTAGATCTCTTATCCTCAGAAGATCATGACTAAAAATTGAAATATTTGTAATCCAAAAACGTATATCTATCCAATTAAGGTTCATATCTGAGAGATAATAGAGATCAAAGAAGTATATCTAAGCAGATCTTTGAAAACAAAAAAAAATCCATAATGAATGGTGACATAACTCACGAATCGAACTAGAAATCACCATGGGTAGGCTCCAGAATGAATTAAACTCATGTGGGGAGGGTTCTCAAGACTTATAGGGAGATTAATCTCGAATTAGTGAAATTATGATTCCAAAATGAAATAAATAGAGAAAAAACGAGTATGCTCCTTGAAAATAGGATCTAGATTTGACCTCTGCGCATGATTTGACCAAACGGTTTGTGCCAATCATTTATGGATCATGGAAACTCCATTTTGGCCCAAAAAATCCCTACCCCCCCCCCACCAGAATCATTCATCCTTCATCATTACCCCTTTTTATGGAATCATCCCCATATATGGAAAACCCCCACTTTATGGAAACAACCCAGATTATGGAAACACCCATTTTATTGAAACACCCACTTTATGGAAACACCCCACATTATAGAAACTCTATATTTTATAGAAACTCTCTATTTTATAGAAGCTATATATTTTATGGAAACTCTCTATTTTATGGAAACTATATATTTTATGGAAACCCAATCAAAGACACACCATTTAAAAAAACGTGCGGGAATGGGGGTTATGTACTTGAAACCAGGGTTACTACATAAAACCTCTTAGAAATGGCATAATCTTCAAATCACATTATAATAACATGGTTATATATATGATAAATAAAATAATACTAAAATAAAAAACATTTTAACATTGATTAATCATAATTAACTTTATAAAAGATAACATATAAACCCTAATGATTATCAAGAGTTTTTTTGTTTTTTCCCACAGAATTTAAAAGCATTATTCGTTTATTTTTATTTTAATTAAAATGCATACTAAACCTATGAATTGTATTAAAAAAATTCCCCCCATAATATTCATAATAATATAATGCTCCAATCACCTTAAACCTCAAGTGAGGTATCCAGGCCATTATAAATATGAATAACCTTAAATTTATAAATACATTATTTACATAAATCATAATTTTGCCTCACAAAAAAACATACTAATTTCCATTTTTTTCTAATCCCTTTATTGATACCAATTATAAGTTCCAAAAAATAATCATTAGAAATTATAGTATCTCTTGTGAATAAATATTTTTTTATTTCATTCTATATGTATAAGGCCCCGACCTTAAACCTTACTTAATATTGAATTAAATGAATAATTCACATTGAGGATATTTTCAGGTTTATAGTTTTAGAGAATTAGAACATAACTATTACATCTCAAAATATTACAAAGTAGACACTTCTACTAAGTTTCCATAACAAAAAAAACTCTTAAAAAGAAACATGTCTTGTTCCATGTTTTATATAGCATGAAATTCCCTTGATCCCACCCTTGACCTTATTCCACATTAAGTCCTGTGAAAAACATTTCAAAAAAAAACTTGGGGTGAGCATAAAAAGCTCAGTAAGGGATACACAAAAAAAATGAAAACTGTTAGTTTTTCAAACATCAAGTAAACCATGTATACTCTATCAAAGTAATACCTTCACCTTCATGAAGTAGTAAAAACTCTTCACTGAATAAAGTATCATTACTTACCTTTTTGTAACCAAAGGATTACCATAAAACCCATAAAAAGAACACATAACATATATAAATGTAACTTGGGACATAAACATACTTAATTGGAATAACCATACGGTCGACTTCCACACATATCACTTAATGGAATAGCCATACGGCCAATTTCCATACATACTTAATGGAATAGACATACGGCCGACTTCCATACCCAATGCATTGGAGGTTATCACGTAACCACCCATCCTGGTATTCACGACACCACCCGTCATATGGTTTATAACGTAACCACCCTTTAAAATGTCCAAGTACCAATATAAAATCATAAAACATAAAACCAATATAAAGGAATGATAACATTTCCACATTTCAAACACAATATATCATAAATATATTGACATAATAGAATCCTTTATCAAAACCACTTTCAATACCAAAATACATAAAAGTGTATATGGTATTTATTTTATTCTAAAAACAATACGGCTTGTTGAGGAAGCCAGAGACCAAATAATACTCGCGGTGGCAGAAAAGGTCGTTGTCGCCGCGTACGTTAAAAGAAACATTCTTTTTTGTCGTTTTGTAAAACTCTTCATAGAAAAAGATTCCTTTTGTATAAAAGTAAAATTCAAAGGGGTTTATACACCGTATAAAATAAAGTTGTGTATAAAACGAAATATGCCTCAATGAAAGGAGATTGAGACGAAGTCCCTTACCTCGGGTCCGACTTGACTCGATCGTTCTTTAATGTCCTGAATAATAAACTTATGTTAATTTATACTTGATTAAGAACCTTTTTAAAGTTCATTATTCCTTTTATATCACTTATTTCCATGTTATAAACCTTATGTAACCATTTAAGTTAATAATGATTGTTTTGTCAATATTTGGTTCTTAAGTCGAAAGTGGACTTCATACAATTACATGTTTTTTATGTGGTCAAAGGTTATTTATATCCATAATGCCATTCCTGATTTGGATAACATATATATCATATATATCTAGCATATACATGTATTCATAATATTACATAATCATTTAGAGGTAAGAAATGAAATGCACCGTTCATGGAGACGTTAAGCCGTACGTACGCATGAACGCTACTTTCATTTCTATTTCGTATTTTATAGAATTGAATCATAATGATATAAAGGTATATTATAATTCCAGTATAATATCATATATAATATCATAGTTCTATCCTTTATATGTCCCACATATGGTATTTAACGAATCAACTAACTTAAAGGGGGCGGTAGTCCGCATTTCCTTAAATGAAGATATCGTGTTTACCCATAATGGAAACTGTAAAGGTATGACCAAAAAGAAAAATACAGAAGCTTAAGGAAAACATAAACATATTATATATCATATATAAATATAGTTACATCTTAATGGACACCTTTGAAGGTGTTAAAAGAATGTTGAACAATCATCCTTTCGGGAGGCATAAATTCACCATCCACGGAAACAGTATGTTCGTTAACCATTAGATGTAGGTGTGTGTAAGTGTAGCTAGAATCATTCTTATAACAACATCCTATTATATTTAGGATACTTTATTTTTTACAAATGAAAATAATACAAAGAGTTTAGGGGGTTGGAGAAGCAAAATAAAACAAAAGGACTCAAAAGAAGACATTACCTTAAAATCGGGCAACTCCCCTTAGTTTGAGATCAAAGGCTTCCTTGGGAAGACTTATGCCCAAAGTGAGGCTTCAAGGAGTAATAGAGGGATGTGGAGAGCCAAAATAGGCAGGGGTTTGCCGATCCAAATTCTTTGGGAGTGTGGGAAAAGAGGTAGAGGTGGGGGCCTTTTATAAGAGGAGAGGAGGGGCACTCTTGGAAAGTTAAGATAAGTTACTTTATATTAAAAATAGTTTCGGATTAAAAAGGTCCCACATTGATATAATTATAGGATAAGGTGATAAGGGTTCTAAATACACTCATCCAATAGGTATTGGCCATGTGTAGGTCTTAGATTTTACATTATCTTTCCATTTTATTTAAATCGTCAAATATTGAGGTCATCGCTGCATCATCATGATGTCATAAATAATTTAATTTATTTAATGTCTAAAAATTATAAAAAAATTACTATAATGTAGGAAATCGTTGTATCTTTCCAATGAGTATTTATAATTAAAAATCTGACTTGTATAACCCCATGTAACAATTGGTTTAGTAAAACATCTCATGTGTGTTTCATTTTTACTTTAACATTAAATAAAAAGTTATTTATGTCATTTCCCAACCAAAGTGGCTCCATGGGGTCCCCAAGATGACCCATGGCTTTTCATGGTCTCCCATGACACATCCAATAAGGGTAGGACATGTGTCAAGGTATTTTCATTTTATTATAATATCATTTTTTCCTTAAATTGCACTAATTACCTCTAATCGCAATTAAAAACTTAATAAGTTACTATTCACCAAAAAAAATATTTTTATCTCATTGAACCACATTTTACTTCTTAGGGTATAAATGCCTAAAATTGAACTCTTTCCGTATTTTAATCCATTATCTTTTATTGGGTAAATGTAAACACATTTAAAAACATATATAATCATATTTTAGTTATTTCTATCCATTCCCGCCAGTACAATGGCTACTTGTTAACTAACATATAAAATAACAATATTTTATTACTTGTGTGCAATGTAAGTTTTCAAAGAAACTCATAGTTGCGTATCGAGTATGCTATCGAACGTAGAAACCCCTTTTAATTAAAATTAATATTTAATTCATAAATATTAATAAATTTGAAAATTCTTTATTCTTTAATTACCTGGGATGTTACATCCTTCCCCCCTTTTGGGAATTGCGTCCTCGCAATTTTATTCACTTATCAAAATAAGTGGGGGTATTTATCCCTCCTAGCATTTTCAGATTCCCAAGTCGCCTCTTCAATCACATGGTTTTTCCACAAAACCTTTACCTGATGAATCACATTATTCCATAACACATGCTCCCTGTGGTCGAGAATCTGGACTGGTTGTTCTTCAAAAGATAGGTTCTCCTCCAGCTGAACTACCTCTGGACTCAAAACATGAGATGGATCTGGCATATACTTCCTCAACATCGAAACATGAAAAACATTGTGTACCTGAGATAAACTCGGAGGTAAATCCACTCGGTAAGCAACTGGTCCAACTTTCTTGAGAATTTCATATGGTCCAATAAACCTTGGACTTATCTTTCCTTTCTTACCAAATCCCATCACACTTTTCCAAGGAGAAACCTTGAGAAAAACATGATCACCTACCTCGAAAGATAGATCCTTCCTCCGGTTATCCGCATAGCTCTTCTACCTGCTCTGAGCTATTCTCATGTGCTTCTCAATCAACTGAACTTTTTCTGCCATCTCTTCTACAAATTCTGGTCCCATCAGCATCCTTTCACCCACATCATCCCAAAATGTTGGAGTTCGACATCGGTTACCACATATTGCCTCAAATGGTGCCATCTCTATACATCATTGAATGCTGTTATTATAAGAAAAATCAACCAAAGAAAGATGTTGGTCCCAACATCACTGATAATCCATCGAACAAGCTCGTAGCATATCCTCCAAGGTCTGAATTGTTCGTTCTGACTGCCCATCTGATTGAGGATGAAAAGCTGTACTAAAATTTAATTCAGTACTCAATGACTTCTGAAGGCCTTTCCAAAAGTTAGATGTGAACCTGGGATCACGATCAGATACAATGGAGAGGGGAACTCCATGTATCCTGACTATATCTTTAAGATACAAATGGGAATGTTGATCCACGGAAAAAGTATCTCGTATAGTAAGGAAATGAGCAGATTTAGTCAAGCGATCAACAATAACCCAGATTGCATTATTACCTCGAGATGTCCTTGGTAATCCGACAAAAAAGTCCATGGATATGTTTTCCCATTTCCACTCTGGCACTGGTAAAGGCTGAAGCATCCCTTTAGGTAATTTCCGCTCTTCTTTAACCTGCTGAAAAGTCAGACACTTCATTGTAAAATCAAAAATATCTCTTTTCATTCCATCCCACCAGTAATACTCCCGCAGATCTCTGTACATCTTAGTACTGCCTGGATGAACTGATAATGGAGAACTATGAGCTTCACATAACAACTCTCTCTTCAACTGTGAATCACAGGGCACACACAATCTCTTCCCAAATTTCAAAACACAATCATTATCAATGTTGAATTCAGGCAACTTACCTTTCTGAACCAGCTCTACCTTTTTCTGCAACTCACTGTCTCGCTTCTGTGCTTGCTTGATTCTGTCTGATAGAGAAGTTTTCACTGATACCTGAAACAAAATAGAAGAACATCCTGGACCAACAACTTCTATGACAAAGTTCATCAAATCTTTAACCAAAGGATCACGTTCCAAACACAACATTTCTAATGAAGCATTACTTTTTCGACTCAAAGCATCAGCCACTTTATTTTCTTTTCCCAGATGGTAATGAATTGTACAATCATAATCCTTGATCAATTCCAGCCATCTCCTCTATCTCATGTTCAATTATTTATGAGTGAATATATACTTTAAACTTTTGTGATCATTATATATTTCACACTTTACTCCATACAAATGATGCCTCCAAATTTTTAAAGCAAAGACAACATCAGCTAATTCCAAATCGTGTGTAGGTTAATTTACCTCATGAGTTTTCAACTGTCGTGAAGTATAAGCAATTACCTGATCATTCTGTATAAGGACACATCCAAGTCCCTTCAATGAAGCATCACTGTATATAACAAACTCACCATTCCTGGAAGAAAGTGCCAAAACTGGAGCATTCACCAATCTTTTTTTCAACTCATGAAAACAATCATCACATTCTTTTGTCCAGATGAACTTAACACCCTTCCGAGTTAGATTAGTCATTAGACTAGATAATCGTGAAAAATTTTCAACAAACCTTTGGTAGTAACCTGCCAAACCAAGAAAACTACGGATCTCAGTTACATTTATGGGTCATGGCCATTATTCATCAACTTTTGTTTTAGTAGGATCAACAGTTATGCCATCTTTTGAAACAATGTGACCGAGGAAAGAAATTTGATGTAACCAAAACTCACACTTGCTGAATTTTCCATGTAGTTTCTTTTCTTTTAAGTTTTTCAAGATAACCCTTAAATTACTTTCATGCTCCTCTTTACTTCTAGAAAACACCAGAATATCATCGATTAAAACAACCCCAAACTTATCCAAGAACTCATGGAAAATTCTATTCATAAGGTCCATGAATACAGCAGGTTCATTGGTTAACCCAAAAGGCATAACTACAAATTCATAATGGCCATATCTAGTACAGAACGCAGTCTTCGGAACGTCTTCTTCTTTTACTTTCAACTGATGGTACCCCGAACTCAAGTCAATCTTCGAAAAATACTGAGCTCCCGGGAGCTGATCAAACAAATCATCGATATGAGGCAAAGGGTACTTGTTCTTAACAGTAATATTATTCAAGGATCTATAATCAATGCAAAGTCTCATTGATCCATCTTTCTTTTTAACAATCAAGACAGGATCACCCCATGGTGATGTGCTAGGTCGAATGAAACCTTTATCTAATAACTCCTGCAATTGTTTCTTTAACTCTAAAAGTTCAACTTGATCCATTCGATAAGGGGGTTTTGAAATTGGCTTAGAATCAGGAACTAAGTCAACAGTAAATTCAACTTCTCGATCATGAATAATACCGGGCAACTCATCAAGAAAAACATCAAGATACTCATTTACCACTGGCACATCATTAATCTAAATAGTTCCTTTATTTTCAACAATATGTGCAAGGTAACATTCATTTCTATCTTTTACTAGTTTCTCAACTTCCTGATATGTTATCAAAATCAAGGGTTCATTCTTTTACACAAACTGAAAATATTTCTGAAAAGAAACCATTTTAGCTCTGCAGTCAATCTTAGCATGATAAACAGAAAGCCAATCCATTCCCAAAAAAACATCAAACTCTACTAGAGGGAAAACAATAATGTTTTCTGGTAGATTCTTTCCACACACAAGGATAAGAAGGTTCTTATAATTCCTTTTTGTCTCAACGTTCCCTCCGGGTGTTTTTACCATAAGTTCAGGATTCATATCTTGATATGGAATTTCCAATTTACTAGAAAACTTCTCAAACATGAAAGAGTGTGTAGACCCTGAATAAAACAACACATTGGCATAATCTGAAAAAACAAACAGTGTACCTGATACCACTTCATTCGATGGCCCAATATCTGCTGAAGATGTTGCAAAGGATTTCACCACTCCTTTCTGCTTGTAGTCTGGCTGCATTCCCCCAGTTGAGTTCTTCGTTGGACACTCGTTTGCATAATGACCCATTTTGTTACACTTAAAACATCTTACCGTTGGCTTTTCATTGCCTGCTTGATCATCTTCCTTACAGTTACGAGAAATATGACCAGACTTACCACACCGAAAGCACTTACCAGACTTGGATAAACATTCTCCAGGATGCATTTTACCAGACTTCTCACAGGATGGATATTTGGTTTTCTTACCTCCTTGCTTCTTTGATGAATTCTTCCCCTTTTCCTGCCAACTAGACCTCTTATTCTGTTGTTTGTCATAGAACACCTGATCATCAGCAAACTCCATTTCCACCTTCTCTGCACATCGAACATGTTTTTCCTAACTTTTGAACTCACGAGAAGCTAAATCCCTTCGATACTTTGGCTTTAACCCTGAGTAAAAACGGTTTATTTTACTATCAAGATCTCGTATGAAGTTTGGAGCATACCTTGCCAATCGAGTGAACTTTGCTTCATAAGCAGCCACTGAATCATCCTCCTGCCTCAATTCTAGGAACAATTTTTCCATCCTAAGACGAACCACCATAGGAAAATATTTCTCATGAAACATACCTTTGAATTCGTCCCAGTGAAGATCCTCAATCTCATCACTATCCTTGATACTTTTCACCATCGACCACCACTGATCAGCTTCACCTTCAAAACGGTAAACAACAAGACTAACCTTTTGATGTTCTGAACACCCCATGACATCAAAAATCTTCTCCAGTGCTTTAATCCACCCTTCAGCTTGCACAGGGTCAGATGATCCTCTGAATGATGGGGGATGTTTCCTCATGAAATGTTACACCTCTGACATGTTCCTCTGCGGTTGATCTGGCTGATCTCGTGCATGGATACCACCACCATTTATAGCCTGAGTCAACTGTGCCATCACTGCAAGAAACTGTTCAGTTCCGATTCCGACCATCTTAGGTTGCTTATTTGGAAGGTTGTCTTCCTCCTGATGTCATCCCAACATTGTTTCTTTGTTTACTCTACGGAAAACCATTCTGAACACAGAAATATCTTAGGCGAAGCAACATGGTAATATGTAAATGCTATATCATTTCAATCATATTATAATTTAACACTTTTCTAACTCCTAAAGTAGTCTAAACCGACCTCTGAGACCAACTATAAGGCCCCGACCTTAAACCTTACTTAATATTGAATTAAATGAATAATTCACATTGAGGATCTTTTCAGGTTTAGAGTTTTAGATAATTAGAACAGAACTATTAAATCTCAACAGATTACAAAGTAAACACTTCTACTAAGTTTCCATAACAAAAAAAACTCTTAAAAAGAAACATGTCTAGTTCCATGTTTTATATAGCATGACATTCCCTTGATCCCATCCTTAAACTTATTCCACATTAGGTCCTGTGAAAAACATTTCAAAAAAAACATGGGGTGAGCATGAAAAGCTCAGTAATGGATACACAAAAAAAATGAAAACTGTTAGTTTTTCAAACATCAAGTAAACCATGTATACTCTATCAAAGTAATACCTTCACCTTCATGAAGTAGTAAAAACTCTTCACTGAATAAAGTATCATTACATGCCTTTTTGTAACCAAAGGATTACCATAAAACCCATAAAAAGAACACATAACATATATAATGGTAACTTGGGACATAAACATACTTAAGTGGAATAACCATACGGTCGACTTCCACACATATCACTTAATGGAATCGCCATACGGCCAATTTCCATACATACTTAATGGAATAGCCATACGGCCGACTTCCATACCCAATGCATTGGAGGTTATAACGTAACCACCCATCCTGGTATTCACAACACCACCCGTCATATGGTTTATAACGTAACCACCCGTTAAAATGTCCAAGTACCATATAAAATCATAAAACATAAAACCAATATAAAGGAATGATAAAATTTCCACATTTCAAACACAATATATCATAAATATATTGACATAATAGAATCCTTTACCAAAACCACTTTCAATACCAAAATACATAATAGAGTATATGGTATTTATTTTATTCTAAAAACAATACGGCTTGTGGAGGAAGCCAAAGACCAAATAATACTCGCGGTTGCGGAAAAGGTCGTTGTCGCCGCGTACGTTAAAAGAAACATTCTTTTTTGTCGTTTTGTAAAACGCTTCGTAGAAAAAGATTCCTTTTGTATAAAAGTAAAATTCAAAGGGGTTTATACACCGTATAAAATAAATTTGTGTATAAAACGAAATATGCCTCAATGAAAGGAGATTGAGACGAAGTCCCTTACCTCGGGCCCGACTTGACTCGATCGTTCTTTTATGCCCTGAATAATAAACATGAGTTAATTTCTAATTGATTAAGAACCTTTTTAAAGTTCATTATTCCTTTTATATCACTTATTTCCATGTTATAAACAATATGTAACCATTTAAGTTAATAATGTTTGTTTTGTCAATATTTGGTTCTTAAGTCGAAAGTGGACTTCTTACAATTACATGTTGTTCGTGTGGTCAAAGGTTATTTATATCCAGAATTCCATTCCTGATTTGGATAACATATATATCATATATATCCAGAATATACATGTATTCATAATATTACTTAATAATTTAGAGGTATGAAATGAAATGCACCGTTCATGGAGACGGTAAGCCGTACGTACGCATGAACGCTACTTTGATTTATATTTCGTATTTTATAGAATGGAATCATAATTATATAAAGGTATATTATAATTCACATGTAATATCATATATAATATCATAGTTCCATCCTTTATATGTCCCATATATGGTATTTAACGAATCCACTAACTTAAAGGGGGCGGTAGTCCGCACTTCCTTAAATGAAGATATCGTGTTTACCCATAATGGAAACCATAAAGGTATGACCAAAAAGAAAATTAGAGAAGCTTAAGGAAAACATAAACATATTATATATCATATATAAATATAGTGACATCTTAATGGACACCTTTTAAGGTGTTAAAATAAGGTTGAACAATCATCGTTTCGGGAGCATAAATTCACCATCCACGGAAAGACTATGTTCGTTAACCATTAGATGTAGGTGTGTGTAAGTGTAGCTCGAATCCTTATTATAACAACATACTAGTATATTGAGGATACTGTAGTTTTTACAAAAGAAAAGAATAAAAAGAGTTTAGGGGTTTGGAGAAGCAAAATAAAACCAAAGGACTCAAAAGAAGACATTACCTTAAAATCGGGTAACTCCCCTTAGTTTGAGCTCAAAGGCTTACTTGGGAAGACATATTCCAAAAGTGAGGCTTAAAGGAGTATACGAGGGATGTGGAGAGACAAAATGGGCAGGGGTTGGCCGAGTCAAATTCTTTGGGAGTGTGGGAAAAAGAGGTAGAGGTGGGGGCCTTTTATAAGAGGAGAGGAGGGGCACTCTTGGAAAGTAAAGATAAGTTACATTATTTTAAAAATATTTTCCAATTAAAAAGGACCCAAATTGATATAATTCGAGGTTAAGGTGATAAGGGTTCTAAATCCACTCATCCAATAGGCATTGGACATGTTTAGGTCTTAGATTTTACATTATCTTTCCATTTTATTTAAATCGTCAAATAATGAGGTCATCGCTGCATCAACATGATGTCATAAATAATTTAATTTATGTAATGTATAAAAATTATAAAACAACTACTATGATGTGGGAAATCTTTTTATCTTTCCAATGACTATTTATAATCAAAAATATGACTTGTATAACCCCATGTAACAATTGTTTTAGTAAAACATCTCATGTGTGTGTCATTTTTACTTTAACATTAAATAAAAAGTTATTTATGTCATTTCCCAACCAAAGTGGCTCCATGGGGTCCCCAAGTTGACCCATGGCTTTTCTTGGTCGCCCATGACACATCCAATAAGGGTAGGACATGTTTCAAGGTATTTTAATTATATTATAATATCATTTTTGCCTTAAATTGCACTAATTACCTCTATTCGTGATTAAAAACTTAATAAGTTACTATTCACAAAAAAAATATTTTTATCTCATTGAAAAACATTTTACTTCTTATGACTACCATGTATGTAGAATTTTTGAAATTCAAAACACAGAAGTGGTAAAATTTCATTTAAACGAAAAATCAGTTTTTATAAGTACCGCTTAGTGGTTTCACTATTCATCAAAAATTGTAGTTTTTCAGAAAATTACCAAAAATTCACCCTAAGATATATTTGATATTACGAATTAAAAAATGAAGTCTATTTTACAAAATTGAAAACATATAAGTCACATTAATTAAATTAATAATTAATTCCTGCTGTCAGAGCAAATAGCGTGTTTTTATGAAACAATAAGTATCAAAAGATTGACACTAGTTCAAGTCCGATTTCAAAGTTAAATTAATTCCAACGACCACTATTGGATTTAATGGTAAAAATATTTTCTAATTTCACTTTAAAACCAATTCAAAAGATAATCTAATCATATAAATAAATTAGATTAAAAATAGGTTTTGAATTAAAATACAACATTTTACACTATTCATTAAAAAAATGAACTTTATCCGAAAGATACCAAAAATTTACACAAAGTAAATTTTGACTCCCCGATTTTAAAGAAGAATTATTTTTTGTCAAATATAATTTATAAGATTGATCAAAACTATATTTAATGACAGTTCTCCGTCAAAAGGTGATAAGTGAACCCTTAGTGTAAATTAGGGTATAAATGCCAAAAATTGAACTCTTTCCGTATTTTAAGCCTTTATCTTTTATTGGGTAAATGTAAAAACATTTAAAAACATATATAATCATATTTTAGTTATTTCTATCCATTACCTCTAGTACAACGGCTACTTGTTAACTAACATTTAAAATAATATTATTTTATTACTTGTGTGCAACGTAAGTTTTCAAAGAAACTCATCGTTGCGTATCGAGTACGCTATCGAACATAGAAACCCCTTTTAATTAAAATTAATATTTAATTCATAAATATTAATAAATATGAAAATTATTTATTCTTTAATTACCTGGGATGTTACATCCTTCCCCCCTTTTGGGAATTGCGTCCTCGCAATTTTATTCACTTATCAAAATAAGTGGGGGTATTTATCACTCATAGCATTTTCAGATTCCCACGTCGCCTCTTCAATCACATGGTTTTTCCACAAAACCTTTACCTGATGAATCACCTTATTCCGTAACACCTGCTCCCTGTGGTCAAGAATCTGGACTAGTTGTTCTTCATAAGATAGGTTCTCTTCCAGCTGAACTACCTCTGGACTCAAAACATGAGATGGATCTGGAATATACTTCCTCAACATCGAAACATGAAAAACATTGTGTACCTGAGATAAACTCGGAGGTAAAGCCACTTGGTAAGCAACTGATCCAACTTTCTCCAGAATTTCATATGGTCCAATAAACCTTGGACTCAGCTTTCCTTTCTTACCAAATCTCATCACACTTTTCCAAGGAGAAACCTTGAGAAAAACATGATCACCTACCTCGAAAGATAGATCCTTCCTCCGGTTATCCGCATAGCTCTTCTACCTGCTTTGAGCTGTTCTCATGTGCTTCTGAATCAACTGAACTTTTTCTGCCATCTCTTCTACCAATTCTGGTCCCATCAGCTTCCTTTCACCCACTTCATCCCAAAATGCTAGAGTTCGACACCACTTCCCATATAATGCCTCAAATGGTGCCATCTGTATACTGGAATGAAAGGTGTTATTATAAGAAAAATCAACCAAAGAAAGATGTTGGTCCCAACTTCACTGATAATCCATCAAACAAGCTTGTAGAATATCCTCCATGGTCTGAATTGTTCGTTCTGACTGCCCATCTGATTGAGGATGAAAAGCTGTACTAAAATTTAATTCAGTACCCAATGACTTCTGAAGGCCTTTCCAAAAGTTAGATGTGAACCTGGGATCACGATCAGATACAATGGAGAGGGGAACTCCATGTATCCTGACTATCTCTTTAAGATACAAACAGGAAAGTTGATCCCGAGAAAAAGTATCTCGTATAGTAAGTAAATGACCAGATTTAGTCAAGCGATCAACAATAACTCATATTGCATTATTACATCAAGATGTCCTTGGTAATCCGACAACAAAGTCCATGGATATGTTTTCCCATTTCCACTCTGGCACTGGTAAAGGCTGAAGCATCCCTTTAGGTAACTGTCGCTCTTCTTTAACCTGATGACAAGTAAAACACTTTACAGTAAAATCAACAATATCTCTTTTCATTCCATCCCACCAGTAATACTCCCGCAGATCTCTGTACATCTTAGTACTGCCAGGATGAACTGAAAACGGAGAACTATGAGCTTCACATAACAACTCTCTCTTCAACTGTGAATCACAGGGCACACACAATCTCTTCCCAAATTTCAAAACACAATCATTATCAATGTTGAATTCTGGCAACTTACCTTTCTGATCCAGCTCTACCTTTTTCTGCAACTCACTGTCTCACTTCTGTGCTTGCTTGATTCTGTCTGATAGAGATGATTTCACTGATACCTGAAACAAAACAGAAGAACATCCTGTACCAACAACTTCTATTCCAAATTTCATCAAATCTTTAACCAAAGGATCACGTTCCAAACACAACATTGCTAATGAAGCATTACTTTTTCGACTCAAAGCATCAGCCACTTTATTTGCTTTTCCCGGATGGTAATGAATTGTACAATCATAATCCTTGATCAATTCCAGCTATCTCCTCTGTCTCATGTTCAATTATTTCTGAGTGAATATATAGTTTAAAATTTTGTGATCAGTATATATTTCATACTTTACTCCATACAAATGATGCCTCCAAATTTTTAAAGCAAAGACAACATCAGCTAATTACAAATCATGTGTAGGGTAATTTACCTCATGAGTTTTCAACTGTCGTGAAGCATAAGCAATTACCTGATCATTCTGCATAAGGAAACATCCAAGTCCCTTCAACGAAGCATCACTGTATATAACAAACTCACCATTCCTGGTAGGAAGTACCAAAACTGGAGCATTCACCAATCTTCTTTTCAACTCCTGAAAACAATCATCACATTCTTTTGTCCAGATGAACTTAACACCCTTCTGAGTTAGCTTAGTCATTGGACTAGATAACCATGAAAAATTTTCAACAAACCTTCGGTAGTAACCTGCCAAACCAAGAAAACTACGGATCTCGGTTACATTTGTGGGTCTTGGCCATTCTTCAACAACTTTTGTTTTAGTAGGATCAACAATTATGCCATCTTTTGAAACAATGTGACCTAGGAAAGAAATTTGTTGTAACCAAAACTCACACTTGATGAATTTTCCATATAGTTTCTTTTCTTTTAAGGTTTTCAAGATAACCCTTAAATGACTTTTTATGCTCTTCTTTACTTCTAGAAAACACCAAAATATCATCGATGAAAACAACCGCAAACTTATCCAAGATCTCATGGAAAATTCTATTCATAAGGTCCATGAATACAACAGGTGCATTGGTTAACCCAAAAGGCATAACTACAAATTCATAATGGCTATATCTAGTACGGAACGCAGTCTTCAGAACGTCTGATTCTTTTACTTTCAACTGATGGTACCCCGAACTCAAGTCAATCTTCGAAAAATACTAAGCTCCCGGGAGCTGATCAAACAAATCATCGATATGTGGCAAAGGATACTTTTTCTTAACAATAATATTATTCAATGCTCTATAATCAATGCAAAGTCTCATTGATCCATATTTCTTTTTAACAAACAAGACAGGATCACCCCATGGTGATGTGCTAGGTCAAATGCAACCTTTATCTAATAACTCCTGCAATTGTTTCTTTAACTCTAAAAGATCAACATGAGCCATTCGATAAGGGGGTTTTGAAATTGGAATAGAATCAGGAACTAAGTCAACAGTAAATTCAACTTCCCGATCATGAATAATACAAGGCAACTCATCAAGAAAAACATCAAGATACTCATTTACCAGTGGCACATCATTAATCTGAACAGTTCCTTTATTTTCAAAAATATGTGCAAGGTAACATTCATTTCCATCTTTTACTAGTTTCTCAACTTCCTGATATGTTATCAAAATCAAGGGTTCATTCTTGTACACAAACTGAAAATCTTTCTGAAAAGAAACCATTTTAGCTATGAAGTCAATCTTAGCATGATAAACAGAAAGCCAATCCATGCACAAAATAACAGCAAACTCTACTAGAGGAAAAACAATAAGGTTTGCTGGTAGATTATTTCCACACACAAGGATAGGAAGGTTCTTATAATTCCTTTTTGTCTCAACGTTCCCTCCAGGTGTTTTTACCAGAAGTTCAGGATTCATAACTTGATATGGAATTTCCAATTTACTATAAAACCTCTCAGAATTGAAAGAGTGTGTAGACCCTGAATCAAACAACACATTGGCATAATCTGAACAAACAAACAGTGTACCTGAAACCACTTCATTCGATGGCCCAACATCTGATGAAGTTGTTGCAAAGGATTTCACCACTCCTTTCTTCTTGTAGTCTAGCTGCATTCCCCCAGTTGAGTTCTTAGTTGGACACTCGTTTGCATAATGACCCATTTTGTTACACTTAAAACATCTTACCGTTGGCTTTTCATTGCCTGCTTGATCATCTTCCTTACAGTTACGAGCAATATGACCAGACTTACCACACCGAAAGCACTTACCAGACTTGGATAAACATTCTCCAGGATTCATTTTACCACACTTCTCACAGGATTGATATTTTCTTTTCTTACCTCCTTTCTTCTTTGATGAATTCTTCCCCTTTGCCTGCCAACTAGACCTCTTATTCTGTTGTTTGTCATAGAACACCTGATCATCGGCAAACTCCATTTCCACCTTCTCCGCACATCGAAAATGTTTTTCATAACTTTTGAACTCACGAGAAGCTAAAGCCCTTCGATACTTTGGCTTTAACCCTGAGTAAAAAAGTTTTATTTTACTATCAAGATCTCGTATGAAGTTTGGAGCATACCTTTCCAATCGAGTGAACTTTGCTTCATAAGCAGCCACTGAATCATCCTCCTGCCTCAATTCTAGGAACTATTTTTCCATCCTAAGATGAACCACCTTAGGAAAAAATTTCTCATGAAACATACCTTTGAATTCGTCCCAGTGAAGATCCTCAATCACATCACTATCCCTGATATTTTTCACCATCGACCACCACTGATCAGCTTCACCTTCAAAACGGTAAATAGCAAGACTAACCTTTTGATGTTATAAACACCCCATGACATCAAAAATCTTCTCCAGTGCTTTAAGCCACCCTTCATCTTGCACAAGGTTAGATGATCCTCTGAATGATGGGGGGTGTTTCCTCATGAAATTTTCCACCACTGACATGTTCCTCTGCGGTTGATCTGGCTGATCTCGTGCATGGATACCACCACCATTTATAGCCTGAGTCAGCTGTTCCATCACTGCACAAACTATTTAGTTCTGATTCCAACAATCTTAGGTTGCTGATTTGGAAGGTTGTCTTCCTCCTGATGTCATCCCAACATAGTTGCTCTGTTTCCTCTGTGGAAAACCATTCTGAACACAGAAATATCTTAGGTGAAGCAACATGGTAATCCGTAAATGCTATATCATTTCAATCATATTATAATTTAACACTTTTCTGACTCCTAAAGTAGTCTAAACTGACCTCTGATACCAACTATAAGGCCCCAACCTTAAACCTTTCTTAATATTGAATTAAATGAATAATTCACATTGAGGATCTTTTCAGGTTTAGAGTTTTAGATAATTATAACATAACTATTACATCTCAAAAGATTACAAAGTAGACACTTCTACTAAGTTTCCATAACAAAAAAAACTCTTAAAAAGAAACATGTCTAGTTCCATGTTTTATATAGCATGACATTCCCTTGATCCCATCCTTGACCTTATTCCACATTAAGTCCTGTGAAAAACATTTCAAAAATAAAACTTGGGGTGAGCATAAAAAGCTCAGTAAGGGATATACAAAAAAAATGAAAACTGTTAGTTTTTCAAACATCAAGTAAACCATGTATACTCTATCAAAGTAATACCTTCACCTTCATGAAGTAGTAAAAACTATTCACTGAATAAAGTATCATTACTTACCTTTTTTTAACCAAAGGATTACCATAAAACCCATAAAAAGAACACATAACATATATAAAGGTAACTTGGGACATAAACATACTTAAGTGGAATAACCATACGGTCGACTTCCACACATATCACTTAATGGAATAGCCATACGGCCAATTTCCATACATACATAATGGAATAGCCATACGGCTGACTTCCATACCCAATGCATTGGAGGTTATAACGTAACCACCCGTCCTAGTATTCACGGCACCACCCGTCATATGGTTTATAACGTAACCACCCGTTAAAATGTCCAAGTACCAATATAAAATCATAAAACATAAAACCAAAATAAAGGAATGATAACATTTCCATATTTCAAACACAATATATAATAAATATATTGACATAATAGAATCCTTTATCAAAACCACTTTCAATAACAAAATACATAAAAGAGTATATGGTATTTATTTTATTCTAAAAACACTACGGATTGTTGAGGAAGCCAAAGACCAAATAATACTCACGGTGGCGGAAAAGGTCGTTGTCGCCAGGTACGTTAAAAGAAACATTCCTTTTTTTTTTGTAAAACGTTTCGTAGAAAAAGATTCCTTTTGTATAAAAGTAAAATTCAAAGGGGTTTATACACCGTATAAAATAAAGTTGTGTATAAAATGAAATATGCCTCAATTAAAGGGGATTGAGACGAAGTCCCTTACCTCGGGTCCGACTTGACTCGATCGTTCATTAATGTCCTGAATAATAAACTTGAGTTAATTTCTACTTGATTAAGAACCTTTTTAAAGTTCATTATTCCTTTTATATCACTTATTTCCATGTTATATACATTATGTAACCATTTAAGTTAATAATGATTGTTTTGTCAATATTTGGTTCTTAAGTCGAAAGTGGACTTCTTGCAATTACATGTTGTTCGTGTGGTCAAAGGTTCTTTATATCCAGAATTCCATTCCTGATTTGGATAACATATATATCATATATGTCCAGCATATAAATGTATTCATAATATTACATAATCATTTAGAGGTAAGAAATGAAATGCACCGTTCATGGAGACGGTAAGCCGTACGTACGCATGAACGCTACTTTCATTTCTATTTCGTATTTTATAGAATGTAATCATAATGATATAAAGGTATATTATAATTCACGTATAATATCATATATAATATCATAGTTCCATACTTTATATGTCCCACATATGGTATTTAACGAATCAACTAACTTAAAGGGGGTGGTAGTCCGCACTTCCTTAAATGAAGATATCGTGTTTACCCATAATGGAAACCATAAAGGTATGACCAAAAAGAAAAATAAAGAAGATTAAGGAAAACATAAACATATTATATATCATATATAAATATAGTGACATCTTAATGGACACCTTTGAAGGTGTTAAAAGAATGTTGAACAGTCATCGTTTCGGGAGGCATAAATTCACCATCCACGAAAACAGTATGTTCGTTAACCATTAGATGTAGGTGTGTGTAAGTGTAGCTTGAATCCTTCTTATAAAAAAAATCCTAGTATATTTAGGATACTGTAGTTTTTACAAAAGAAAAGAATAAAAAGAATTTAGTGGGTTGGAGAAGAAAAATAAAACAAAATGACTCAAAAGAAGACACTACCTTAAAATCGGGTAACTCCCCTTAGTTTGAGCTCAAGGGCTCCCTTGGGAAGACTTCTTCCCAAAGTTAGGCTTTAATTAGTAAGATAGGGATGTGGAGAGCCATCATGGGCAGGGTTTGGCCGAGCCAAATGCTTTGGGAGTGTGGGAAAAGAGGTAGAGTTGGGGTCCTTTTATAAGAGGAGAGGAGGGGCACTCGTGGAAAGTAATGATAAGTCACTTTATTTTAAAAAGAGTTTCGGATTAAAAAGGCCCCACATTGATATAATTCTAGGATAAGGTAATAATAGTTCTAAATACACTCATCCAATAGGTTTTGTCCATGTGTAGGTTTTATATTTTACATTATCTTTCCATTTTATTTAAATCGTCAAATAATGAGGTCATCGCTACATCATCATGATGTCCTAAATAATTTAATTTATTTAATGTCTAAAATTTATTAAAAAATTACTATGATGTAGGAAGTCTTATTAGATTTCCAATGACTATTTATAATCAAAAATCTGACTTGTATAACCCCATGTAAAATTTTTTTTAATAAAACATTTCATGTGTGTGTCATTTTTACTTTAACATTAAATAAAAAGTTATTTATGTCATTTCCCAACCAAAGTGGCTCCATGGGGTCCCCAAGTTGAACAATGGCTTGTCTTGGTCTGCCATGACACATCCAATAAGGTTAGTACATGTGTCAAGGTATTTTCATTTTATTATAATATCATTTTTGCCTTAAATTGCACTAATTACCTCTAATCGCGATTAAAAACTTAATAAGTTACTATTCACCAAAAAAAATATTTTTATCTCATTGAACCACATATTACTTCTTAATGACAACCATGTATGTTGAATTTTTTAAATTCAAAACATAGAAGTGGAAAAATTTCATTTAAACGAAAAATCAGTTTTTATAAGTACCACTTAGTGGTTTCACTATTCATCAAAAATTGAAGTTTTTCAGAAAATTACCAAAAATTCACCCTAAGCTATATTTGATATTACGAATTAAAAAATGAAGTCCATTTTACAAAATTCAAAACATATAAGTCACATTAATTAATTTAATAATTAATTCCCGCTGTCAGAGCAAATAACCTGTTTTTATGAAACAATAAGTATCAAAAGATTGACACTAGTTTATGTCCGATTTCAAAGTGAAATTAATTCCAACGACCACCATTGGATTTAATGGTAAAAATATTTTCTAATTTCACTTTAAAACCAATTCAAAAGATAATCTAATCATATAAATTAATTAGATTAAAAAGAGGTTTTGAATTAAAATACAACATTTTACACTATTCATTAAAAACATGAACTTTATCGGAAAGATACCAAAAATTTACACAAAGTAAATTTTGATGTCCCGATTATAAAGAAGAGTTATTTTTGGTCCAATATAATTTATAAGATTGATCAAAACTACATTTAATGACGGTTCACCTTCAAAAGGTGATAAGTGAACCCTTAGTGAAAATTAGGGTATAAATGCCTAAAATTGAACTATTTCCGTATTTTAAGCCTTTATCTTTTATTGGGTAAATGTAAAAACATTTAAAAACATATATAATCATATTTTAGTTATTTATATCCATTCCCTCCAGTACAACGGCTACTTGTTAACTAACATTTAAAATAATATTATTTTATTACTTGTGTGCAACGTAAGTTTTCAAAGAAACTCATCGTTGCGTATCGAGTACGCTATCGAACGTAGAAACCCCTTTTAATTAAACATAATATTTAATTCATAAATATTAATAAATATGAAAATTCTTTATTCTTTAATTACCTGGGATGTTACAATATGTTAGTTTGTTTTTAGAAATTATGATAATTATATCAAAACATTTACATATGATACCCATATAATATCAAGTGAACACTTCCAACTAGTACAAATTTTTTCCACGGTACTAATGTAAAAAATAAGGGGATCAAATAAAATTTCTTGCTAATTTATAATGACATTAATCATAATCTATTCTTTGATGATAATAACTATCAAAACCTATGAAAACCATCAAATATTATGCAACAAGGACAATGTTCACATCGATGAAAAAATATGTAAAAAATATATCACCCCTGTGAATTTTGAGAAAACAACTAAAATTGTTACCATTAACGAAATTGATTTTTGGTTATAGAATAAATCTAATCTATATGAAATGGAAACACATTTTTTATTAATGAAAACCTTATAAATACCATAGAATGAAAATGTAAACCATTTTTTGAACTATAAGATAATATAATAATAACCCATCATAAAATAGTGTCAATAATTATCGTAGACTTGCTATATCCAATAGAGATACATACCTAAAAAACAGCCCCTTCCTTCAATGATTGTCAAAGAAAATTACCCAATCCGTTGGAGTGGTATATCAGGAATAGCAATTTTATAAAGTATATTAGGCTTAAATAATATCATATATATCTATAATATCATATCATCAATAAAATATTCTATTATTCTACATTTATATCATTTAATCATTTAAAAAATATTTTGATATCATATGTAGTACATTTTCAGAAATTTATTTGCACTATACATTTAAAAACAAATTATGGAAATATAAATACCCATAAAAAGTAATATTTATTTTTCATTAAATAAAACATGTATATCTATAACAGAATATAAGATATAAATATTTATTATCATATCATAAAAATTCATTTTCATTCTATATGTTAAAATAAGACACAATTATTTCCATATGTAAATATATCAAAAACATTCCTCAAAAATAGTAATTTTGAAGAAAAAAAATCATAGAATGTAAAAAATAAAAATACAATTTCATTTTAAATTCATTTACACTTATATTAATTCCTAAAAAGAACATTATTAAATATGGAAATAAGATAAAGAAATTTATAAAATAAATCAATAAAATATTTAAAACTATATTTTTTTGTTAAATTGTACCATACCTATAGTTTGGATCATTACATGTGTTAATAATCATCTAAATTGTAAACATATTATAAAAATTGACATTATTGATGACATATTTTATATATTCAAATCATAAGTCCACAATGACATTGGTCGGTTTACTATGGTCAAAGACGTAATTATTCAGTCATATATAGAATAATATATATATATATATATCATATTTAAAAATCAATTATAGTTTTAAAATGAAAAATGAAAAATATTTATTAATGATAAAATATGTTACAACAATGGATTTTGATGGTCACACATGTGAAAATGTAACATATAAAATTTTTCAATGATCATGTAACATAAAAGGTAAGTATTATTTTATTTATTTAATGGTTATTATATCACAAACAGATTTATATATATATATAATATTTAATCTTAAAATACACTTTTATATATAATAAATGTGATGTGGTTATGAAAAATATATCACATCACTTCATTAAGGTGGTATGACAAAAACACACATGATAACCGGTACTATTTTTCAATGGATGGAAGTGTGAGAAAATAAATGTTACAAATTTTTAAATTATTTTAATTATTTATTTAATATTTAGATATATTAAATACTTAATTATAACTTGTCATGGGTGATGGTGATGGAGGATGAGTTACATTGGGTTTGGAGACGGTTGTCCACTGTTCAATCAAATGATAGTTTAATTATCATTTTTTGGAATATGTGATAGATATAGGTGATTACATTTACACAAAATCTTATCATCATGGATATTATATTATTGTTATTATTTCCTCATATTTGTGGAATATATTATAAAGTAAATTATAAATATATAATTTTCATTTAAAAGGTATACTAATTCTTTTGAAATCCTCCAACTTAATACAGAGTAAGCCTTTCAAATATGACATAATGAAAAAATAAATATATAATATTCTAAGGTATTTTATCAATGATTTTTTGTTGTTATGGGGTAATATATATTTCTCCAAATGTGTGTCGATGAGAGGGGTGGGGGTTCTTTTTTAAAAGTTAGGAGATTTATGAATTTGGAATTATATAAAGTATTAAACAAATGAAAATGAATTCTAATTAGAAATTCCTACAAATTTATTAAATTATAATATATCATTAATACAGGTATAAATAATTTCATTAAAAATTGTACATTATTGGGTTATATATTTACGCTTATATATTTGTTTTAACACCTCATTAACCCTTTATAAAAAATATTATGATATTAATGTTTTTAAAATTTTTATGGAATAGATTCTATAAATAAAATGATTATTAACCAAATAATGATCAGTGTTTTTATTTCAAAAAATAAACGTTTCACATCAATAAATACTATATTTTATGAATTTAAAATTATAAAAAAATATATATATTATTATATAAAATAATTAATGAAATTATGAGAAATACCCGAAATATTAATTTTTTTCAATTCTACATAAATGTGTTCAAAATATATTTAATCATGAATAAGAAATATATGGTATTATTATATAATGATATAAAAATTTTATAGGTTTATAAATTATTTTAAACCATATATTAGGGATAAAATCTTTGGCTAATTTTTTTATCCTTGATGATGATAATGAATTTCTCAATATTAGTGGGTTATAATATAAAATATAACATTAAAATTGGATAACAAATTAATATATAATAAAATATAATAAAACATAATATCTTATTTTCCTACTCAATTATTTTTATGTTTATATAGAATTTATTAAAATCAATTTTTTCATAAATTAAAATTAATGACATTTTTTACAATATTAATTAATTTTTATATTGATAACAACATTTTTGAGATAGATTTAAAATATAAAACATATATGCATCCCTAATATGTAATATTTATCTATATAATTTTTTTTACATTATAAATTTATGATAAAATTTACTATTATAGTTTTTTAAAAAAAATTACTGGTATTTTATCTTTTTTCCCATGAGTTGATTCCCCATTTTGTAATCCATTAATTCAATTTCATAGTCACAAAATATTAATATAATTTTCAATGATAAATTAATTATTCCAAATAATACGTTATAAGATGATAAAATATTTACTTTTTCACATAAAAATTATTATGTATATTAAATATTGGAGTCTCATATATTATGACATTATATTTCTAAAAAATTATATAGTAGTTATTTTATAAAAGAATGAAAAAATTTGATAAATTATAATCATGAATGTATATTGTTGGGAAAAATGTAATGTTGAATATTAAAGACATATTTAGGTTTTTTAAGTCCTTATCATATTATTTTTAACAACAATTACTAGATTTACCATTATTGAGGTAAAAGATACCAATTTTACCTTATGAAAATGTTTTGAAATGTTTTATATATTATTTATAATATTCTCCAAATTAAAACAATTTTTGAAGAAAAAATATTTTTAATAATAAAATATAATTATTGAATAATTGAGTGATTATGTTGAAATATTCAATTGATAATTTTTTAGTGACTATAAAAGTTATATTCTTTTGTATATTTCATAATGTATTAAATCCTCTTTATTCTCACAAATGTTTTTTAACATATCATTTTAATAATAATATTTCACAATTTCAATGTTCACTTTGTTGTGTGTTGTAATTATATCAAACATATTTTTAGATTAAAATATCATCATATAATATAAATATATAATTTTGGTGAGGTATACATAAAAATTACAAAACATTGTTTTCTCATGATACCTACCAATGTATCAAGGGGATATATAATATTGAGACCCATCCATAAATTATTTAAATCAAACGCATTCACCATATGTGATAATGAGTAAAAAACACACAATAAACTTTTCAAATAATAATATGAATTGTAATAACAACATACGGGTTTCCAATATAGTTCCATATGAAAAAGGGATGAAATTATAACAATCCAACAACTAAAAGAGTATATATTGTTGTACAATACATAATTTACAAGTCTATATAATCAGTAAATATACATATCAAAATTAAAAAAAATATATGTATTGTCAATAGTTCCCTAATCATTAAATGGAATAAAAATCTATTTTATAATACATTAAACCATTTTTTTGAAAAATGGTTATTTTGTAATTAATTTCAACAATCTATGAACTTATATTACATTTGCGAACATCCATTTTCCAATTGAATGGAGTACAAAATGTTAATTGAGAAATGAATTTGGAATGAAAAAGAATACTAATTAGATAATATTATTTGGAAATAAAAAGGTAGTGATTGATCATTTAACTAAAAGAAAAGAACATTAGATAATAGATCCAGAGAAAAGGTTGATTAAAAAAATAGATACATGTTATAACAAAGGATATATTGAAATATCATTTCATTAATGGAAAAAAGAGACTTTCAATATTATTCTTATAATGTTATCACAAAAATAAGGATCATGAATCAAATTGAATGATATTATTAGTTCAATCCCATGTATTATAAAGAGGTTATTTATTAGTGCATAAATAATATAAAATAAATCATATTTGTGTTAATAATTTTGAATATAAACTTAAAAATTTAGAAGAAATCATAAAATTTATTTTAGTGATAATATTTAACATTATTATCAAAATGTGCATGTCACATAGATATGTATATTTTTAATAAATAATGATTTTGATTTTGGAAAATGAATACTTTTAAAAATAATATATTTTAATGAATTCCTAGAAATTAAATAATATTAATATCGAAAATTTGGAACCTTAGATAAAACATTTGATTCTTAATGTACCCTTTTTAATATAATTGAATTATATTTCACGAAGAACCACATTGTAAAATGATTAATAAAATATTATTTATAAACATAATTTTATCAACATGTATAATAAAATGCCATTTTATAAAAAATTAGTGTGGTAAAACCCAATCATTGAGAATTATTATTCATAAAGAAAATTTATTAGTCATGGAATGTAAATTTTATTTCACAATTTCCCTTATGGGAATTATACATCACAAAAATTAAAATAATGTTCAAGGGGTTTACATTAAAAAATGTAAAAATAAAGATAAATTCCAATAATAAAATCAAATTTAAAACGTACCTCTACTTGTATGGAATATGTTCAATCGAACAATCTTTTCTCAATGAATATATATTAAGTTATAATAACATAAAAGACTATAGTAACATGAAATCCATCTGAAATTTAAATAATGGAGAGTTATTTTAAAAATTATTTCCTATGAATTACAATGACATAAATTTTATAACATTACTGGTAGAGTAAGTTAATATAATACTATAAAATTTAAATGTGATTAGTAAACGGTAATAATCCTAAAAAAATAATTGAACCAATAAAGGGGTTATATTTTTAACCCTCTTAAACTTATGATATCAAATATATATTAAAAAAACATTAATACCTGAAGGAAATTTATCTTTTTTTTATTTTTATTAGACTCTTATACGGTAATATGTGTTAAAAGATCAAGACTTTAAAATTAACATCATGAAAGATATGAGATCACCATGGAAATCCATAAACATTTAAATGACTGGGAATCCTTCACCCTATATAATAAATTTTTGATGGTGTCCATATTCAGGTCTATGATTTGATCGATGTTGTCCTCAATGTGTTAGGACATCCTGTACCATGTATAAACATTCCCCCCAAATAATACCTACCCCTCATTAAAGATACATACCCAAATTTGATACTATTTGTTTAATGAAAAAAATTCATCTTCATTGATATTAACACATATTATTATTTTATATATTCTATAGGTATTCTCCTTTTAAAAATGATATTGATGGACACATATAGAATATATTTGTTATAATGATGGAGAATAACATTGCAATAGTTTTTTCATCTTCCTTTGTATATTATCACATTTCGTTTCAATAAAATGGTTGTATATTTAGATCTAGGCCAAAATTATATTTAGTTTTACTGTCCAAAACTCCATAACTATGTGATGTTTCATGCTTAACTAGTGAATCTGAATTTTAATTTCCTATACTATTTTTTACCTGTGTATCCTATCCCAATGATTTTTTTAATTAATGATAAATTTGTAGGTGATATTATGACTAGTTTTCTAGGTAGACCTATGTAGTTCATCCATATCTATGAAATCCTCATAGGATTCATGAACAAATAGCTAAATGGTTTTGATTATTTTATTAGAAAAGTTAAAATTATAACCATCCACTTATTCCACATCCATTCTCTCAATTTAAAATAAACTAGGTGTATAATCAACCATATCATTATTTTAGTTCAAGTTTTATACTTAATAATTTTCCTCTTTATGACATGTATTTTAAAAATATATGCATCTTAGTGGGATTACATCACTGTTACGCAACACTTAAAAAAATAGATTCCCAATCATGGGGATGTATCGTTCGTACTCTTCTAGGACTTAAAATGTCAAGTATCATATAAAAGTTATGGATATAATATTTGTTTCCATTTCCTTACAACAAGGAATTCTTAAATCAAATAAGTTGGTAGTTTCATTCTATATTCAGGTCTAAACTCATCATAATTGGACAAAATACCATTAAAAATATGTTTTACTAATTCAATGATTCTATATATGACAGTTTAGTGATATTGATATGATAATTACACTCAAGATAATGAATCTATGAAATACTTTTTCGCATAAGATTGTAAATTAATTTTATTGTGAGGTGTAATAAATTAGTTAATTCCAACCAATACTATAGATTACCCTATAGTGAAATATATGTGCAAAATTCCTATGGATGTGGTAGGATGAGTAATGTTGAGTCTAATACACCATGATAATAAAAAAAATTAAGAATATACTCTACCTATAACTCAAATAAGGAAAAATAAAATGTGGTTTATGATATTTGAACCTCCAAAAACCATATGGCCTCAATGAGATGTCATGGAACATGGTTTATAAGTTATATAATAGGGATATAAATAATTATATTTATTAGAATTTGAAAAATTGATAGATTATGGAATGACATTGGTAGTTTAAGGAAATGAATCATAATTTCTAGTTTCAATACGTTATGCTTAATATGAAGATTGATAGACCATATATGAGCGAGAAAAAGAAAATGGTTTCTAGAGAGTCTTCTATAGGACCTTGAAAAAACCAGATCATCTCAATAAGAAAATCAAATCACCATTTTATGATAATGTAACAAAACAAACCTCCACTCGATGACGGATCCCCTGAAATATATTTATGATTTATTCAATGACACCAATTTAATTTTTTACAATACATATGAAAGAGACCATTAGGATATTCATTATGGAATAATATTTTTATAGTTATTTTGGGGGATATATAGATTGAAGTCTCTCCATTACAAATACTATGAACCTTTTGTTATAACATAATACTAAGGAAGGATGGTAGAATCCCCATTTTGGTAAATAATAAAAATATATTGTCGGGTCTTTCAATGGAAGATGGATTGAATTCATATTCTCAATCTTGCATATTAGAGGGGGAATTAGGGGTCTTTTATGAATCGAAGGATCCTTAAATGCGAATAAAGTGAGTATAGAAAATGGTGGTTCTCATAATATCAACCTAGATGTCTTTAATAATTAATTTTTTTAAACTAACATAAAAATAAATATATTTCACTTCAGACACTATTTAATATAAATAACTATTTAAAACAATAATTTATAAGTATTATATATATGTTTATTTGTTAGTTATTATCTATTTTAAATATTTTGTGTGTGTAATCATTACCATTTAGAACAATATAAAAAATGACGTTGGTATTTATTCACGTCACAAATTTTGACATATTAGGATCATTAAATATTATAAAATAGATGTTAAATTATATTTATAATACTTTAATATCATTAGATGTATTTTTTTGGATATAATCCATGAATATGAAATCATCATTATTCATGTTTTGGAGATTCTTAACCAATGAAAGTTGTTTTCTTAATTAAGGAGTTCAATAATTATTTTGAAAATTAATAAAAAGGAAAATTATTTACACTATTATATAATATATAATTAAAATATTGTTCTCATAGGAATCCATTATATAAATTCATATAATTTTTCATGTTACTAGTTACACAGACACAGACAAAAACATACCTAGATTATTGGATGTTTATCTGTTGTTTTGATTTTAAAATTGATATACATTAATCATAATGATATTAGTTATTTTATAATGGTGTTATGTATAATAATTATATTTATTTAGAATAATATATAATGAAATTTAAAATATAATGTAATTTTATTGAAAATATTTTTCTCTCTTTATGATTTTTTTATAACACTGAATTAACCATGAATATTTTTGAGAATATCAATAATAAGTTATCTAATATCTCTAATATAAAATTAATTATATCACATACATTATATTTATCCAGTAATTAAATATCATGTTTTCCTTGTAGTGTAGTGATGAAATTAAAAATAAAAGTAATTCATTCTATAGAGAAGGTAGTCCACACATATGAGATGATAATTACTTTTTCATTTTGATCAAGAAAAATTATTAACGTTTATTTATAATTATAGATTCTAAAATATTGTATGAAGATAATTATTATTTTTTAAATGAATGACCCTAACCATCCATGTAATTTTGTTATGGAAATGATACAATATTTATTATGGAATAGGTAATCCTTGAACATGCACAAATATCATTTTTTTCATTAGGGGGAAATTGAAAAGATATTTAATAGTTCCAGTATTAATAAAATATGAATTTTTATTTTACCAATATATATTTCAATATTTAAGGATTTTGAGATTATAAAGATAATTTTAGATAAAAAGTAAATAACATTTGGAAATAAAATTACTCTTTTTGGGAACTTTTAGTATTTCCTAGTTAATTAATTATAAAAGGAGGGAATAAGAAAATACCGAATGACATTAATTTATAATAAAAAAAATTTTATTTTAGTTGAGGAAATATTGTTTGATTTTAGTAGTGGACATAATTTTATATCTGATTTTAATGGGGGTGGTGAGTGTCCACTATTATTTGTTACATAGGGATATATTTTTTCAAATAACTATACATTTTTTAAAAAGGTATCACACTCTCATGTAATGTGGAATAAAAATAGAGAATTAATGGTTTAAATAATAGACAATATTATTAATGTCTTTAGACAATCCTTATTTCACATTTTTAACATGTTTTTCCAACTCCTATTGGTTATAAATTTTATAAAAAATTTACTCTAATGTTGGAAACACGAATTTAACTATTTAAATAATCAAGTGTTTGAAAAAATAAAATTTTTATTATTACATAATATAGAAGTAATTATTAATATATATATATATATATATATATATTATTTTAGTCAATTTATCGATTTGAAAAAAAAGTTTTATTTAACAATAATAAATGAATTATGTATATAAAACATTTTCTTCCTAAACATACTACTTATGTTCTAAAATATAATATAATGGATTGTAAACTAGAAAATGTTTTTTATATTTATAATGTAATCTAATTTTTTTTTCTTGTATAAAATTGTTTTAAATATTTATATAACAATATTTTATTTGAATAATTCTATTAAATTTTAGTATTTGTAAAAAATGATATATTACAATATTAACATTAATATAAAAATTTCTTTTAAAAATTAAAAAAACATTGTCATAAAAATATTACTCAAATAAATAAAAATATAATTTCAATTTTATAAATTTTAATTGTTAAGATTTAGAAATATTTATTTAAGTATAATTATAAATTATAATGAAAATGTGATTTAATTTGGGAAAAACTCATTATTTGAAATTATAATTTTATTTTTAGTTAATAAAATTTATATAATATTTTTATATAATTATTCATATAAATATATATTCCCATTAATAACTAATTAATTTCATTTATAAAAAAATAACAGTTGTTAAAAATTAGTTTTATTTATTAAAGTTAAACTCAAAAATGAAAATAATCTAATTTTTAATTTTATATATAAAAATTGAATTTTACTCATCATTTAATTATACTTTTTTCCATATGTATTTAATTTGAAGGACACTATTATTAATTCCCTCTGATTAAAAATATTTATTTCAATGGTCCTACAAAAAAATTTATATTTTGTCAATATATATAGTAGTTTAATATTTTTAGGGGTTAATTGTAGACGACGTTCTTAGCACATTTATTTATTTAATACTAATAAAATATTAAAACCCATTTTATTAGGTCAAAATACTTGTTTCAATCCTCAAAAATTATGTTAAATTTCATAATCCTATCATGAGATTTATTGATGGGTAAAGATATCAGTATCTATTTATGATGATATAATGAAAATTAAAAATATTTACAAAAATGAAAATATTTAATATCATGTTAATAAAGGGAAAACATGGTCTCTTACAACAGTATAATATAAATCTTGTAAAAATTGGAATTCCCCATGAAATTAAATTCACCATAAACATTTTCTATAGGTGCTCTATTTTGAATCACATCAATCACAAACTTTTAACAATTATTCACATGATAGATAATGTTTTTTGATATTAAAAGTAATTATGTGTACATGGATTAAAACATATATAAATTGATGAAAATATATCTCAGTATACATATTTTATTGTCTAATTTCATATTCTCAAGAGTACATTGAAATGTTATTCAATATATGGAGGAATAATCCAAAAAAATATCTATAATTATTTCAATTACAATAGAAAATATATACTTCATGAACCATTGAATAGCCGTTAATACACTGCATAAGCTAAAGATAATTATCTAGTAAGAGATTTATAGAAATGTTTAATCTTGATTGATTATTTCACTATCTTTTAAGGATTCATGATTCTAGTTGTAACTATAATTTCAATCAATAAAATTGAAAAAAAATTTACTTAATTATCAATTATGCATTTGATTATGGAATGTTATAGTAAATTTCTCTTTTCCAATGGTTGTTTTAATCATCTTTTATAAAATGAATACAATACATTTGAATATTGTAATATCTTTATTTTGTTTATTCATTTCATTTATGAAAACATTGACACTGCAATTTTTGTAACAATTGGTTTGAGATAACCCAAAAACTATTCAAAATAGTCTATAATCATTGCTTAAAAATATAAATTGATAAAATAATCCTTCATGACCACCTTCATATTTAAATTCTGCATTCTTTTCCTTATATTATTGGTTGAGTATCTAGTTCAATTAGGATTATATATTTAAATAATGATATGATAATCAATTAAGTATTAAAAAATGTCATGAATATAGAATAATTTAAAATTTATAAGATATAAAATATATATAACTAAATTGTTTTTGAATTTTTTTATATTATTTAATCTTCTTAATATTCTACACTTCACATATCCTTTAATATAGCTTGTGTTATTTGAACGAAGTATGTTTTAATTTTATTTCACGTGATACAATGTTAATATTTAACTATTTGAAACACATATATTAGATTATAGTATATAAAATACAATGTTTGGATTCTATTATACGTAATGATGAGTTCCTTTAATAGGTAGTGTCACACGTAAGGCCAAATTTTATTGAATTACCATATACTAATTGTATTTAAAATATAATTTAATTATAATTACCACCTTTTCATTAGAATGGATGTTATGAAGGAAAATAACTTAAATTTTAAAATATTTTTAATAAATGTATTAAAACATTAATCCTTTGGTTATTAATTTTTTATAAGTAAACGAATAAACTATTCAAAAATAATGAAATTACTTTTAATAGAAAACTATTTTTCAATGTAATACATAATTTTACATCAATAAATTATATGAACAAATGTATTGAATTTTTTTTAATAAATTTATATATATTAAAACATTTTTTTTGACAATTATAAAATATATTTGATGAGTATAATATAAGAATGAATACAATTAAATGAATAAAACAGATTTGTTTTCTAACAAATAATTTGACATCCTTTTAATCAGGAAAATATTTAAAATATAAATTAAAAAAATTATAATATTATTTGAAAATTTTAAATTATTTGTTATTGAGTAACATAAAAATTTAATATTGGGTATTTTGTGGTATTTTTCTGAGAATTTTCAGTTTCTGATGAAAAATGAAAACACTGAATTTTACTACAAAACTATTTTTCTTCTAAAATATTATGATAGATAAGTAAAATTTTAAATCTTATTCATTGTATATTTAGATATATTATACATATATTAAAATAATTGTGGTTTATCCAATCAATTTCCCATTTAAATTGGATATAAATGAATTTCAAACTAATCTATATTTTCACATTATGAAACCCATTATTTTGTCTCATCTAAGGGATTAATTATAATTTATATTATACAACATAAATTTTTAATATTTTTAAAATTGATTTAATTTATTAAATCATATTAATATTTAAATTCTAGTATTTTCAACATTGTTTTTGACCAAGATGATTAAAGGAATCCATTAAAATTAATTACATCATTTATGTTAAAAACATGTTGAAATAGTTGGTAAACAATATCCTAAGGGTCCAAATAAACTACAAACATATCCAAATTCCATTATATTTCCATATATAGGCAATATAATAAAATTAATATAAAATTTCCATTATTGGAGGAACATGATTTAAGGGAGAACTCTTAACACTATTTACCTTTTTATAATGAAAATAATGACTATACTCCTCCAACATAAAAAAGAACTCAAAACCCTCTATTATTCACAACTCTAAATCCATTTTTTCATCCAAAACCTAGACCAATAATCTCATAATTTCTCTAATTTTATCCATTATTCCATAATATGTGATGCAATTACACCATGTTAGTCTATTGGTGCAAACCAAAAAATAATTACATTAAGAAGAGGAAACATCCATCAAATTACACTTTTGTTTTATTTCATTATACACCTAGTAAATCAATATTATTTCATGATTATATAAAAACATCTGTATCGTCAATATACATATATTTTTTCTATTATGGTTTTTATAAACAATAACACATGCATCCATTATATGGGACACACAATCATCATTCATGTGTACTGCGGACTACCCCTTTATAAAATGATGTGAGTCATCACACCATTACCACCTTTAATGGTCAGGAATAATGTTGGGAATAATATTTTTATATGATATATTTAAAATTTATTATATATTATACATTTTTCATTATTATATACCTCATACCATCATGCTTTCTTTTTTCTAGTAATATGATTACTTCGTTTACAGACGTGTGGACTATTTCCTCTTCAATGTGATATAAGTGGTTCGCACTATACATGGATAGTAGTAAGGATGGTTTTAGTCCATTTATATGATATATATAACATAATAAATCTATTTTAATTAATATATATATATATATATATTTCCATTACATTATTTCAATTAGTATGAATAGAAAACATAAAAAAATTCATGCGTACATATGGACTACCCTCTATATATACATTGTATTTCATATAATATTTATATTGTTCTATATTAATATAAATAATTAGGTAAAAAATATATATGATAATTATGACATGTATTAAAATCTATTAAATAACTATCTTTGCAATAGGATCCTGAATAAAAAGTCACAACATAAATGAAAAAAGAGGGGATAATACCAAAAACATATGATTATCACAGAATGATAACACATTAGTAATATAAAGTCATAATAAATTAATTAATTTAATTAGAAATTAAATCATATTTCTATGTTAGAATTATTAAAAACATATATTTATTATATATATATTTTTACCATGTACGAATAAATTCAATAATTAATGTAGGGGGTTTTAAGTATCACATATATTTCAATGAGATAGATGACATATTCACCACTTTTTATTTTAATGTATTGTATATAATAACATAAAAAATTTTATATTCTGAATTTAATTTAGCCTATGATATTAATTGTTTCAATTTATGCAATTATATCATGGTGATCAGGTTTCAAAAGTATCACATGTGGTGAGGTGTTTTCTAGACTCACATTTTCATCAGCAAGATACCAGGAAAGTTCAGTCAGAGGCAAGAACCTCTGACTATTTATTAAAAAAAGAAAATTAAAAGTTACAGCAAGCAAGGTATGGATGAGGGCGGACATTTTGCCCAAATCCAATCAACACTTCCAAACAAAATGAGAATTACATAACAAGTCAAAACAACAACATCGAACACTTCAAAAATCTCACAACTGCAGAGATCCACCATTGCCAACATTCCAATAGATTCACCAACATAGACTTCACCATCAAGGGAGTTCACCACATCACCATTTCACCATCACTTCACCATCACCACATCACCATTATCAGGCCGCCCTGCTCCACATACAACTCGGTTGTTCCTCCACCCATCACCACGAACAACCGCCAGCAGCAGCACCTCCTAGCAATCAACAACAAGAAACCACCAACACAATCAACCCAACTCACCCACATCAGCGAAATAGCAGCAGCATTGAAGAGCAGCCCCCAAAACTAGCAGTAGACAAGAAAATCAAAACACAGAGCCTCCCCCCTCCTTGCAACTAGAACCGAACCCAAGCAGACCGGAGCACACCAAATCTGGCATCGAGCCAAGATGAAGCCGGGCCGAAAACTCAGAGGTGAATGACATGCCGTCGATGAGCACGAGGCTTCATCAAAGCCAACAGCAAACACCCAAAAGATTATGGCGAGTACACCACAGCCGCGACGAGATCCAATGGACTGGGGAATGCCGACGCCGTCACTGAGAACACCAAGCATGAGACCAAGCTCCCAAAGCCACGAAAAGAATCCAGATCTGGAGGGGAAACCGACCCCGAGCAGGTATCCCAGAACCAGACCACACAGATCCGACGCAAACCAACGCCAAAGAGGGATCCCGAAGCTAGGAGAGACGAGGTCGTCGCTGCTCAAAACGGAGTCAACATCGGTCGATCCAAAGCCAAAGATCAGATCTCGAAGCTCAGAGACAGGCCCAACAGCGCTGTCAACCGTCGACGCAATTCCAGGGCAGAACTCCATCGCCAAGGCCGGACCACGCCGGAGGGGGAAGGGAGGAGATCTGGCGGAGAACCCTAACGACGCGAGAGGAGAAGATCGCAGCCGCTCCGAGGCTTCCTTTGTCATCAGCAAGATATATCTATATTCTCTACTTGTTTCTATTATGTGCTTTATATAAAAATGAATAATGTATTACATGATTATTGTACTAATATATATTTATATCTACCTATCCATTTTATGGTATCTATTTCTTGGGTTTTATGGTTTGAATGTTACCAGATTGGTAATGTAATATTTATTCAATTTTTTTTATCATTGAGTCACATGAAATGATACGAAACTATATTCCTGTAAGAGGTGTGTGTACTTCCCTTTGAAATATAATATGTGGAAATAAATTATTTTCATGATATTTAATTCTTAATTTATTATACATATCTCATGGGGATTATTAATAAATGTTATTAATTTGTAATAGTCTATTTCTACAATCATATCATTTATTAGGGATGTTTTCAATTATGATTCCATTAATGAAATTTGATGATGCATCTCTTAATAAATCCCATTTATTTTTTATCCCATGGTTACTCATGATATCTTCACCTAATCAAAGAATTATTCTAATAATTTTAACTAAATATAATTATTAGAATTTTATTATGGGAATCTGAAAATATTCCTCTCATTGACTGATGTCTATTTTAATCAAAACCCTTGTTTTCTAAAAATATATTTGAATTTTTTTAAATAATAATTTAATATCATTTTTTAGGAAATGGATTTTATAAATTTATTAAATTTTAAAACGTGTTTTAAATTGGTTTCAAAGTCACTTTTATAATTTTTAATTGTTATTTTCAAGGAAAATTGTATTCAAAAATATTTTAGGATTTGAAAATAAATTTATAATAAGAAATGATATATTCCTAGAAAACTGATATAAACAATACATGGAAAATTATTTTCCATATAAGATAATAGTTTTTTGTGATTACAAATAATGGCCCAGCCTTAAACATTTCATATTGTTGAATAATGTTAATAAATCACATTGAAGATCTTTTTAGGTTTATATTTTTAGAGAATTAGGTCATATATATTACATTACATCTCTAAAATTACAATGTAGACAATTCTACTCAGATGCCATATTTATCACAAAATAAAAATTCTTGAAAAAAATAGACATATCTTGTTCTATGATTTATATGGCATTAATTTTCCTTAATACCATACTTGACCCTATTCCTATTTAAGTCCTTTGAAAAACATTTCAAAAACATGGGATGAGCATAAATAGCATAATAAGGGATACACAAGAAAGGAAAACTGTTTGTTTTTTCCAAACATCAAGTAAACCATGAATAATTAAACATAAGTAATAATTTTTGCTGTTATGAATTATTAAATATTCTTCACTGAATAAAAGATCATTTCATACCATTTTGTAAAAAAATATTACCAGAAAACCCATATAAAGAACAAATAACATATAAAGGTAACATGGGACATAAACATAAATGGAATTATCATACTGCCCACTTCCACACATATCACTAAATTGAATAGCCATATGGAAGACTTCCATACCCAATGCATTGGAGATTATAATGTAACCACTTGTTTAGTTTTATCATGGCACCACCCGTCTTTTGGTAGATCATGTAAGCACCTATCAAATGTGCAAGTACCATTATAAAATTATGACACATGAAACAAATTTAAAGGACATATATCATTTCAACATTTCAATCAAAATATATCATTTAAATATATTTACATAAAAAAAGACATTATCAAAACCATTTTCAATTCCAAAATATGTAAATGTTTATATGGTATTTATTTTCTATTTAAAAAAATTATGGCTTGTTATGGAAGCCAAATATCAAATAATACTTGCGATGGTAAAAAGGTCGTTGTTATCCTATACATTAAAAGAACCATTATTTATTGTCATTTAGTAAAATGATTTGTATATAAAATGGTCATTTTGAATAAAAGTAAAATTAAAAGATGTTTATATAGTGTATAAAATAAATTTGTGTATTAAATCAAAATATTCCTCAATGAATGGAGATTGTGATGAATTCCCAAACCTCATATCTAATATTCCTGTTCGATCATTAATCTCCTGAATAATAATCAAATGTTAATTTCTAATTTCTGAATAACACTTTTTTAAGATTATCAGTCCATTTATATCAATTATTACCACGTTTTAAACATTATGTAATCATTTAAGTTAATAATGGTCATTTTGATGATATTTGGTACTTGAGTCAAAAATGGAATTCTTATAAATATTAGTTGTTCATGTGATAAAATGTTCCTCATATCCATAATTATATTGATGATTTAGATATAATATATATCATATATACCCAGTATATACATTTATTTATAATAGTGTTTAACATTTGGATATAAGAAATGAAATGCACCGTTCATGGAGTCTGTAAGCCGTACGCATGCATGAACGCTACTTCCATTTATATTTCATATTATAATGGAATAAAAACCTAATGATAAGTAATTATATTATAATTCCTATTTAATATCATATATAATTTCATTATCTCTACACTTAAATCATGAACATAAGGCATGAACGAGTCATATCCCTTTGAGGGGGAGGCAGTCCGCACTTCCTCAAATGAGATTATCATATTTAACCACTATGAAAACCATAAAGGTATTATATAAATGAAAAATAAAGAAACATAAAAACAATAAAAATATTATATATATCATATATAAATATATTTCCACCATAATTTCCACCATGAGAGGCAGTTGGAATTATTTGAACAATCATCATTTCGTGAGGAAGTAGTTCTCTATCCAAAGAAATAATATGTTCTTTACCAATTAGGTAAAGGAATGTGTAAGTGTAGTTAGAATACTTCTCATAACAAAAACACAGTATATTCATGATATAGGGGTTATTATAAAATAATGTAATAAAAAGAGATTAGGGGGTTGGAGAAGTAATATTAAACAAAATAATTTAAGAGAAAATGTTACCTTTATTTTGGGAAAATCCCTTTAGATTTAACCAAAAAACATCTTGAAGTTTCTTATACCTAAGTTAATATTTCTAGGAGTAGTAGAGGTATTTTTTAGCATAATTTGGTAGAGGTTGGATGATACATGGGGATTGAGAGGTGTGAGTAATGGGTTAGAGGTAAAGGCTTTTTATAAGGGGAGGAGTGGCTCTTTAGAAAAATGTTAAAATATTATGTTATTATATAAATATTTTCGGTTTAAAAAGCTCTAAAACTAATTAAAATCATAGACAAGATGACTCATGGTCGAAATAAAATCATAAAATAATAATTGGACATTTTTTGGATATTATTGTAATATTTATAATCTAGTTTATTTAAATAATTTATTAATGAGGTAAATCCTACATCATTATTGTGTCATAAATAATTTTGTTTATATGATGTCTGATAATTATAAAAAAATACCATCATGTAGGAAATCATTTATCTTTCGCAAGAATATTAATAGTAGAAAAGATAACTTATATAACCTGAGGTAAAAATTAATTTACTAAAATATATTTGTTTATGTCATTTTTGTCTTTACTTTAAATTAATTAAACTATTGTATCATTATCACTTCCTTGTGGCTCCATGGCATCCTAAAATCAACCCAAAGATTACCATGGTATTCCATGACTCATACCATAAGGTTAGGACATGTTTTATGGTAATTTTGTATTATTATAATATATTTTTTACCTTGATTTACCCTATTTACCTTTAACCGTGGTAAATAAAAGTCAAAATTTACTATTCACCATAAATTATTATCATCATATTGAACAAAATTTTACATAATAATTTGAATCATGTATGTTAGATTTTAGAAATTCAATTCACATATGTGGTAAAATTTTATTTAAATGTAAACGTCTGTTTTTTAACTACTACTTAGTGGTTTCACTATTCATAAAAAATTAATGTTTTTTAAAAAATTACATAAAATTCAGCCTAAGATATATTTTATATTACTAATTCAAAAATGTTGTATATTTTATGAAATTAAAAAAAATAAGTTTGGTTACTAGATTTAAAATAAATTCTCGTTGTCAAAAAAATAGCATGTTTTCAAGAAACGATATCTATATAAAGATTGACACTTGTTTTTGTCCAATTTCAAAGTGTAATTAATTACAATATTCAAAATTGGATTAAATGGTAAAAATATAAACTAATTAAAATTTAAAACCAATTAAAAAGATAAACTAACCATATAATTAAATTATATTAAAATGTAGTTTGGAATTAAAATACAGTATTTTCATTATTCAATAAAAATTTAATTTTAACAGAAAAATACCAAAAAAGTATCCAAAGTATGTTTTGATGTCAAGATTATAAAGAAGAATTTTATTTTGTCAAATAGAACATCTAAGTGTGACCAAAACTATATTTAAATAGGGTTCACCATCAATAGGCGGTAAATCAACCTTTTAATGTAATTTATGCTTAAAATTATATTCATTCACATTTTAAGAATATAACTTTTATTGGATAAAAGTAAAAACCATTAACAAACATGTATAATTATATTGCAATTATTTTTATTCATTAACACCAATACAACATATAGGCATTAAAACCCATTTAAATTAATAATATTATACTGTTAATGTGCAATGTAATATTTAAAAAAACCTGTTCTTGCGTATTAGATACACCATCGAACATAGAAACCCCTTTAATTTAAAATTAATATTTAATTCACAGATATTAATAAATCTGAAAATGTAATATATATTTATTTACATGGGAAGTTAAATCCTTCCCCTTTTTGAAAATTGCATACTTGTAATTTTATTCACTTATCAAATTTGTGGGTGTATTTATCCCTTGTAGCATTTTCAGATTCCCATGTTGCCTATAAAACCATATGTTTTTTCCAAAAAACCATTACCTAGTGTATTTCCCTATTCGGTAAAACATACTCTCTTCGGTCAAGAATCTGGACTAGATGTTCCTTATAAGAGAGATTGTCTTCCAATTGTACTGCCTCTGGGCTCAAAACATGGGATTGATCTGGCATATACTTTTTCTCAACATTGAAACAATAAAACCATTGTGTACCTAGGACATACATGGAGGTAAATCCACTCTATACGCAACTGATCCATCTACCTCTAGGATTTCATAAGGACTAATGAACCACATACTCAACTTTCCCTTCTTACCAAAACACAACACACTTTTCTATGGAGAAACCTTGAGAATTTCATGATCCCTAACCTCCAAAGAAAGGCCATTCCTTCGGTTGTCCCTATAATATTTCTGCCTACTCTGTGCTGTTCTCATGTGCTTCTGAATCAACTAATCTTTTTCTGTCATCTCTTCTTCCAATTCTGGTCCCATCACCATCCTTTGACCTACATCATCCCAAAAAGATGGAGTTCGACACCACTTACCCAATAATGCCTCAAATAGTGATATCTGTATACTAGAATAAAAAGTATTATTATAATAAAATTCAACCAATGAAATTTCTTAGTCCTATATTCCATGTTAATCCATCGAAAAATCACATACATATCCTCCAAGTTCTGGATTATTTGTTCTGACTGCCCGTGTGATTGGGGGGTGAAAAGCAGTACTAACATTTAATTCAGTACCCAATGATTTCTGAATGTCTTTCCAAAATTTATAAGTAGACCTAGAATCATGATCAGATACAATGTATAGGGGAACACCAAGTTACCTTACTATCTCTATAATATACAACCAATAAGGTCTATCTAGAGGAAAAGTATCTCGAATAGGAATGAAATGAGTAAATATAGTCAATCGACCAATAAACCCAAGATTTCATTATTACCTCAAGATTTCATTGCTAATACCATAATGAAGTCCATGAATATATTTTCCCATTTACACTATGGCACCAGTAAAGACAGAAGAATCCCTTTCAGTAACTACCTCTCTACATCAACCTACTGACATGTCAGACACTTCATAGTAAAATCAACTATATATCTTTTCATTCCATCAAACAAGTAATACTCCTAAAGATCTCTGTGAAACTTAGTTATACTTGGATGAACTAAAAATGGGGATTTATATACTTCACATAACAAATAATTACTCAACTATGAAACAGAAGTTACACATAATCTCTTTAAAAATCTCAAAACACAATCACTATTAAAGTTAAAATCGGGCAACTTACCCTTCTGAACCAACTCTAACTTCTTCTGCAACTCACTATCTCTCTTCTAAAATTGATTAATTTTGTCTGATATAATTGTTCACATTGACACATGAAACAAAACATAAGTATTTCCTTCACCAACAACTTATATTCCAAATAGCAGGAAATAAAAAACCCAAATATCTTATTCCAAACATGGCATGGTTAATTATGTATTACATTTTTTACTCAAATAATCAACCACTTTATTTTATTTTCCTGGATGGAAAAGGTTCGTGAAATCATAATCCTTTATTAATTCTAACTATCTCCTTTGTCTGATTTTCAATTAATTATGAGTGAATATATACTTAAAACTTTTGTGATAAGTATATATTTCACACTTTAATCCGTAAAAATTATGCCACCAAATTTTTAAATTAAAAACAATGAAAACACATTCCAAATATTTTTTAGGGTAATTTAACTCATGAGGTTTCAACAGACATGAAGCATAAGCAATTAACTGATCAATCTGCATAAGGAAACAACAATTTTCCTTTAATGAGGTATAACTACATAAAACAAACACCCAATTTCTGGAGGGCAGTTCCAAAATTGATGCATTCACCAATCTTATTTTCAATTCCTAAAATAAATCATCACATTCATTTGTCCGAATGAACTGAACACCTTTTCGAGTTATCTTAGTCAATGGACTAGATAACAGTATATAATTCTCAAGAAAACCTTCATTAATGACCATCCAAACCAAGAAAACTACAGATCTTAGTTATATTTGTCTGTCTTGGACATTTCTCAACAACATTTTTTTAGCAAGATCAATAGTTATGCGATTTTTTAAACAATGTGACCCAAGAAAGAAATTTTTTGTAACCAAAATACACCTGTAGAATTTCCCATACGGTTTATTTTCTGTTATGGTTTTCAAGGAAAACCTTAAATGAATTTGATGATCCTGTTTACTTTTAGAATAAACTGAAATATCATAAATAATCACCACCACCATTTATCACATGATTCAACAAGTCCAACACAAAAAAAAACTATTCGGTTCCAATTATGACTATCTCAGGATGCTGATTTTGAAGTTCATTTTTCTTAGTATGCCTTCACTGCACATCCTCCATTTTTCCTCTAAGAAAAAACAATCTGAACACAGATATATCTTAGGTGAAGAAACATGGTAATCTGTAAATCTATCATTTCAAAATTAAAATAAATTTATTTATTGACATTAATTTCCCAAATACCATTACTCCTAAAGTTGTCTGAACCGGCCTCTGATACAAACTATAAGGACCCAACCTTAAACATTTAATATTCTTGAATTAAGATAATAATTCACAATTATGATCTTTTTTGGTTTAGTGTTTAGAGAAATAGTTCATAATCATTACATTACATCCCAAAAATTAGAAACTAGAAAATTCTACTCAGTACTCATATTTCTCGAAATATTTTTTTAAAAAAACAGTCTTGTCTGGTTCCCAGATTTAGACAACATGACTTTTCCATGATACCGTTCAACTCCCTATTCTACATTCTGTCATGTGAAAATCATTTACAAAACATGGGATGGGCGTAAAAAGCTCAGTAAGGGATATACAAAAAAAGAAAATATTTAGTTTTTCAAAAAAAAATGTAAACCATGAATACTTTTTCATAAGTAATAATTTTCACCTTTATGAATTATAAAATACTATTCAATGAATAAAATATCATTTCTTACCCTTTTTATACCGAAAGATTACCATTAAACCCATATAAATAACACATAATATATAAAGGTAACTTGGGTAATAAAAATAATGAAACGTAATAACCATTCTATCGACATCAACACATATCACTAAATGGAATGTCAATATATCCATGTTCAAAGCACAATTAATTGGAGGGTATAGTGTAACCACCCATCATGGTTTTTAGCGGCACCACACATCATTTGGTTTATCATGTAACCACCATGCAAATGTCCTAGTACAATTATAAACCCAGAACCCATAAAAAAAATACAGCAGAAACATAACATTTCAACAAATCTATCAAAATATATCATTTAAATATATTTACATAAAAAATAGATTATCAAAAACTTTTTCACCACCAAAATATTTAAAATAGTATATGGTATTTATTTTCCATTTAAAAACATTACATCTTGTTATAGAAGCCAAAGATCAAATATTAATCACGGTGGAATAATGTTCATTGTCACCGCATACGTTAAAAGAATAATTATTTTCTGTATTTTAGTAAAATGAATTGTAGAGAATATATTTATTTTTATTAAAAGTAAAAGTAAAATGTGTTTATACATGTTATAAAAGATACTCATGTATTAAAACTAAATATGCCTCTATTGAAGGATTTTGAGATGAAGTCCCTTACCTCATGTTCGACTTGACACGTTTGTTATTTAATATATGAATAATAAACTAAATATAATTTATACTTGATTAATAACCCTTTTAAAAGTTTACCATTTGGTTTATATCAATTATTACCATGTTATAAACATTATGTAAGCATTCATGTAAATAAGGTCATCTTATCGATATTTGGTACTTCAGTCAAAAATGGACTTCTTATAATTACAAGTTGTTCATGTGGTCAAATGTTCAATATATCAATTATGATATTCATGACTTAGATATCATATATATAATATATATCTAGTATATAGGTTTATTTATAATTCTACATAACATTTGGAAATAAGAAATGAAATGCACCATTTCATGTGACTGTAAGACGTGTGTACGCATGAACGCTACTTCAATTTCAATTTTGTATTGTAATGGAATGAAAACATAATGAAACATAAGTATATTATAAATCCAGTATAATTTCATATAATAATTTTTTATCTATACCTTTTATACATTCCACATAAGGCATGAACGAGTCATATCACTTTGAGGGGGCGGTAGTCTGCATTTCCTCAAATGAGATTATCATATTATCCACTATGGAAAGCATAAGGGTATTCAATTAATGAAAAATAAAAAAGCATAGAAACAATATAAATATAATATATATCATATAGATATATTGTTCCATCATAATGGCCACCATGAGGGTTGGATGGAAATATTTGAACAATCATCAATTCATGAGGTAGTAGTTTGTCGTCCACAGATACATTATTTTCATTATCCATTAGACGGAGGTGTGTGTATGTGTGGTTCGAATCCCTCACATAAAAACAACCTAGTATATTTAAGATATTGTTGTTGTTATAAAATAGTGGAATAAAAATATTTTAGGTGGTGGGAGAAGTAAAATAAAAAAAATAAAACATAAGAATTTAAGATAAACCGTTAACTTTAATTTAGGTAACTCCCATTGGTTTTATCAAAAATTACTTCTTGATGTGACTTATACCTATGGTATGGATTATATGAGAATTAGTGGGATGTAGTGAGCTTAATTGGGTAGTTTTTGGACGAGCCAAGGGGATTTAGAGATGTGAGGAATGAGTTAGAGGTGATAGATTTTTATAAGGGGGAGGAGGGTCTCTTTAGGAATGTGTGAAAATATTATTTTATTATATAATTATATTCTGTTTATAAATATCCAAAACTAATTAAAGACAATGATACTATGACTCATGGTTGAAATAAAATCATCCAATAAAACATGGAAAGGTTTTTGGATACTATTTTAATCATTATAATCTTATTTATTAATATCAATTATTAATGAGTAAAATACTGCGTCATTATTGTTCCATAAATAATTTTATTTAATTTATTTATAAAAATTATAAAACAAATACAATTATTTAAGAAATATTATTATCTTTACAAATATTATTTATCATTTAAATGATATCTAATATAACCCTATAAAAAAATTAATTTACTAAAATATATTTGTTTATGTCATTTTTGTCATTTCGTTGTTAACAATCAGCATCCAGAAGCACAACATACGACGAGGAATAGTGGGTTTAATTTAATCAGAAAAAAACACTACCTTTATTGACAGTGTAGTTTGAAGGAGTCATCGGAAGGCGACATCGTTTTGTCAATGTCGGAAGAGGAAGAGTGGTAATCCTCATTGGCGAACAGCGTTCGAAGGTGACGTCATCATTGGCGACATTCTTCACGGGCGACGTCTTCTCCTTTGATGCGAATGAAGGTCGTTGGAGAGGTCATGGGCATCGCTCCCCTTTCATTTCCTTTTTTGAAGAATGATTTATAAGGATGAATATTGTTTCTTCATGCTTCGGTGGTGGAAGAGAAATTCTTCATGTTCATCGTGGGAAGAATGCTCTCTCTATTTCTCCAAGGATCCACCAAAGTATTATGTGGTAACCAAAATAATAGTTTTGTCTATTATTTTATTATTGACATGAATTCAAAAGAATTAAAATTATGAAAATTAATTAAGATGAGTTAAATTTTTTAATTTCTTGGGTTGGCACAAAATTAATGGGGAAAGTGGAGAGGCTATGTTAATGAGAGAGGGTTTCATCCACATAAATGGGATGTTCAAGAGTTAAGGGGGGTTAAAAAGCTCATGTAGGACCCACCTTATAACATCCTCCCAATAGAGATAATGTGAGGGTGGGAACCACCATTATCCTCCCCATGGAGGTTCTAACTACCTCCTCAAATAAAAATATGGCTAACTCATATTTTTATTCAATTTAATTAAAAACCTGCAAAAACTAACTCTCAATCTCTATAAAATAAAACTACAATAAATGACTCCTTAAGCGATTATCGGCTTTGCGAGTTCAACGGTTCCCCCATATTTCAATTCCGAGCACTGGTTCAAAGTATATAAAATGCCACTCATACGTTTACTGAACGTACCCGAATAAAATATCAGAAATTGAATCCGAGCACATTGGGCCTCAGAATTAGGTGCTGTCAGAAAATGCAGAGTCGTAATATTTCCATGTATTTAAAAAAAATTCCACAGAATTTCCGGGTCTTTATATTCCCCCCACATCAGGGCTTTACATCCCCGTATGGTACAACTAATAGTAAGGAAACATAAGTTGGTACATAGCATGCATTTGATCCCCCCGCTCCCATGTGATCTCCTAGTGGTTCCCATGCTGCAAGCGAATGCACGCCAGAGGTATCGACCATCCATGCTAGACCCGCTCATGTAGATCCTCAATCTACACTGAATCCTCAATGAAAATATCCCCGTCATCGAGGTATAGATCCCCGTGTTCGATGATGTGATACTGGTCATGCACGTATGTCCTCAGCTGAGATACATGGATGATGTCATGCACCCAGAGAAACTGAGGTGGAAGAGCCAAGCGTTAAGCCACCTCGCCTACCCTGCTGAGGACCAGGAGAGGTGAAATGAATCACAGAAATAACATGTATCATCAGAAAATTCTCTGTAGTCCTCGTCGAGGTGAGACCCATAGAAAGACGTGGTCACCATCCTCGAACTCCAGTGGTCTCCGTCTCCTATCAGCATAGAAATTATGCGTGCTCTGTGTGTCTTCATCCGCTCCTGGATGATCTGCACCTTCACTGTCATAGCCTCCACCATCTCAGGTCCTTCAAGTGTTGAATCCCTTGAGTCAGTCCAGCACATAGGAAATTGGAAAGGTCGACCTTAATGTGCCTAAAATGTTTCCATGCCGATGATGGAGTGGTATTTGTTGTTATATGCAAACTCTACCAATGGTAAATGATCCTCCCAACTGCGACTGAAGTCAAAGACACATGCACGGAGCATGTCCTCGAGAGTCTTAATGGTCCTCTCAGTCTGACCATCAGTATGATGATAGAATGCAGTGCTGAAGCAAAGCTACATCCTGAAAGACTCCTGCAAGCCCTTCCATAGCCGGGATGTGAAACGGGAATCTCGATCGGAGATGATCGTCGATGGAACACCATGAAGCCGTATGATCTCTTACACATTGGGGTGTCCCAAGCTTTCTACTGATCCCTACTCTATGATCGGTAGGAAGTGGGCCAACATGGTGAGTCGGTCGAAATTCACCTAGATAGAGTCGTGTCCCCTAGATGTACGTGAAAGTCCCGTCACTAAATCCATGGATATCTCATCCCACATCCACTCTGGGACCTCTATGGGCTGAACTAATCCTACTAGAACCTAGATCCCAACATTCACTTTCTGAAAAATGAGGCAACGTGAGACAAACATTGCTACATCTTTCCTCATACCTCTCCACCAGTGCTGTCATTGGAGGTCCTAATACATCATCATCACTCTTGAATGTATCACTAAAGGATATGTGTGAAAACTCTCTAAACACTTTCTCCTGAAGTGAAATAGGTACCATGGTACGTCCTTTAAGAGAATGATGTGCTCCCCACCATCAGAAAATTAATCAGGTTCCTGCCCTATGGATATCTGTGTACGTCGCATCTCGTAGTCAACATCCCCACTCTATTTCTCCCTGACTCGCTGAAGAAGTGGAGGAGTGACTGTGAGAGACTACAGAAAGGCTGATCCATCTCTATCCACAAATGATATTTGCAACATGGTCAGATTCTCCATCGCCTCTCCTAGAAGATGAATGCCTGATCTCCGACTGAGAGAATCTTCTACAAAATTTCCCTTCCTAAAAGTATATACTATCTCGAAGACATAGTCCAGGATGAACTCAAGCCATCGTCAATGTCCTAGGTTCAAGTCCTTCTCCGAGAAGATGTACCTGAGACACTAGTGGTCAGAGTAGACTACAAAATGTTTTCCCATAAGATAGTACCACCACATATTCATGGCGAAGATAGCTGCTGCTAACTCTAGGTCATGTGTAGCATAGTTCGGCTCATGCTATCTCAACTACTGAGAACCATAAGAGATAACAACTCGCTCCTGCACTAGGAAACACCCATGTCCAGTCACTGATGCATCGCAATAGACTACATACCCAAATCCCTCCTCCAGTAGCCTCAATATGGGAACACAAGTCAGCCTCTACCTCAGCTCTTGAAATCTCTACTCATATCTCTCTGACCACACAAAGGGTTACCCATTCATTATCATGGCAAATAATGGTGCTGCAAATCTAGAGAAGTCTAGAATGATCATTTGGTAGTATCCATCCAAAGTAAACTTCCCTCCCACCATTGTGTGGGTAATCCTGGAAACATCTTTTGAAAAGAAGTCCCCATGTATTTTCACTCCTGTTTTGAACTGAAAACTCAGAGTTACTGCTACCACAAGGGTAAGACTGGATGATTCAGGAGTGATCAGCTGCACCCTCTAATGTATCAGTTTAACATGTGCTTTCGGGGTTTCCTTTTTCGCCGACTAAGGAAAACCTCATCCCAACTTTGTAGATAAACCACAACACTTTTTCCCAATAGAATCAATCTATGTATGAAATTTGGTTTCCCAGTCCATACCCAAACTAACTTCGTATGGCCTTGATGATGCCACCATGAATTTCCAACCAAAACTCTCACCTCAATGGTCAGATCACACCGTCAGCATAAGTGTGATTATCGAGTCTCTTAAAAAATGTAACTCTGGACGTGAGGGTCAAGTCAATAACATAACCAGAGACTCTAGGTCTATGACAATATTTATGGAAGGAAGGAATGACTTGAATCGATGTCTATTGATTCTCAGCTAGTTGTAGGCACATATCTAACCAAGAAGCATTCCTAGATCCCTTGGGTCACACTCCATGACTGCATGCAGCTACTCTCTTCCCCTACCACCCAGCTCCTTCAGCCTGACGGGGAATACAAGGTGGGTGGTTGTAACAGGTCGAAATGATCACCACCTCATGCTACTTTCCTAACATTTCTTCCACGTCTGATTCCCTTCAGATTCATTTATCCCTAAAACTTCCTCTTCTCAAAATATTTTTACACACTCAAGTCTCTGATACTGGCACCATTTTCAGGCTTTCCAACTGCTAACATTCACTGGCAGTAACCGCTTAGACAATGAACATTCACCCATAAGGGTTCTTTCTAGAACCCTAACATAAATAGGAATACATAGAGGAAAAGGTGTTGGCTCAGATTTAATTAAACATAGATCGATCAATGATCTGAGCTCTAATGCACAAATTTTATCATATTCATCGAGTACCATGAATGATCGGTATGACTCGATGAATACTCTACTACAGACATGTCATCTTGCCAAAGCTGTATAAGCTCTAAAAAACTCTCAGTCACCTCCTCATGCCAGTCCTCAGCCGCCTATGGGTTGGTCATGCCTTGAACATTAGGGATATCAGGTGCTGAAACACATGTAAGGAACTAAGCCTACAAGTGTCCTCTACCGGTACCACCGGTAGTGTCTGCTGACCAACAAGAAGTGGTACAGTTGGTACACTTCCTGAAGGTACCGTCTCTGAAAATGGTCCAAGTACTCAAATGTCATCACTATACAGACCATCCTCATGGTCACTAACTGAATAATATTATTATCTAAGATCAAAATCTTCTCTACGAGTGTCTCAACTAAGCGGAAAAATCCAGTAATCTCCTCTATCCAGCCCTCTGCTTCTTGGGAATATATCTTGCCTCGAAACCTCGAGGGCCTCTACCGCTGGAACTCATGCAACATGCTGAGTTGGTGTGCACTGTCTTCCAATGAATATGGTGGCATCCACCACCCAATGGGTGGTGGTGATGCTGGTAAACCACCCAAAGGTGTCAATATAGTTCAAGTTCCCTTAACTGGATCCCCGTCGCTCGGTGGGCCGTCAACGGGTACTCTCTCGGAATCCCAAGATGGCTATCTACACAACGGCCTCCTAATAATGAAGAGATGTTCCATAGTCAATATGTTATACATAGTGAGCTGACTCAAAAAGTTCACATAGAAGACTCTTGAAAACACACTCCCAGTCACTATTTTCTTTCACTATGTCGGAAATCAGAAGTCAGTGTCCGGGTGTATGGATACGTCGGCTGCCGCACCAACACTGGACTCACTGGACTGAAAACCACACTCAATACACTTAACAATACTGCTTCACAGTAAGACAGATCAGAGTCCTATGTTTTGCGGTAGAACCAACTCCTTTGATACCAATTTTTCACGATGCGTCGCCCGAGGCCCATATCGTGACTACCCCAAGCCCGCCATCAATAGGCCGGGGGATGGTGACTAGCACCAAAGGAGTAAATCATTATACTTGGAAGGCATTGCCATTATAACACTAACCAAAAACAACAGAGTAAGCAATTTAAATTAAAACACTAAGTAAAAATGTATGCAAAAGAGTGTGCTGAAAGTGAAGGGGCCCATAAATACAAGCCCAACTGTAAAGTACAATACAACTAAAAAGCTAGTACAACTGAAGAAAAGATGTAAAGCAACTACTAGGTCGTCCTCTGGAATTCCCACATAAAGGGCGGGTACCGATGACCTCCTCAGCACCCCAATTCCATCTGTTCACTCTGTTTACATCTCATCTGTTGGTCCACCTCTGGGTACCGTCCAATACTTCTACTCTCTGACCCGATACCCGATGTCTGTCATCTAAAACCAACACAACGAGGTGTAGGCATAGCCCATGCAGGGGTGAGTATAACGATGCTCAGTAGTGACCCCGAGACCATCAATGTCTCACCTAACTCAACAAGGATAACCACAATGTATAGAATCAACCGATTACCATTATTTAGGCATATTCCTATACATATAACTAAGTTATCTAGTAACCCATATCAATCACGAGGAAACAAAAAATTCATTAAATCAGCTCAAACCCAGATTTTTAGTGTAGAATAGAAGTGCAGAAGATTAGTCGCGAAGCTAGATCATCTAATTCTGGCAAGAGGCACTGCTTCTGACCATACGGAGTCTGATCGACACAGGATCGATAGGCACTAACCCCCGCAATGACCCACATAAGATTGATAGGTACTAACCCCTACAATTACCCACACAACATCTGACCCACACAAAATCGGTATGCGCTGACCCATAATGGATCGCTGAGCAATGAACCACACATGATCTGACCCACATAGGATCAGTATGCACTGACCCACAGAGGATCGTTGAGCACTGACCTCAGTATGATCAGTCTCCATCCACCGCCTCAATATCAGCCACTGGATTTCTCGCACACAGTGCACTCGAGTTCCGTAGAATTTTTCCATGACATATCGGTCATAACACGACCACCACTAAACTCCACAAAGGAGTAACCCAATGTAATTCCATGTCGTAAGGGTTTCAACGTGACATATAGTGCATCAATCAGACTCCCAGTCTGTGAGTTATTATCATTTCCGTTACAGGGGCCCGGTTGGTTTTTAGGTTCAAACCAACCCGACCATACTCCAATTATGTCTAAAACAGAAGTGGGGTATGCCAATATAGTTTTATCTCTCTATGATTTCCGTTGCCGTAAATGGTATGTCGATCGGACAACCGTTTCCATATATATGGGTGAAATGGTGTAAATTGGCCAAATGGGTCTAGGTCCGGTCTGACCCTGTCGAACCGACCCAGCCCGCCCCAGTCCGTATCAGGGTACGACCTGGTCCGTGGGTTCGACCCGGTCTGAGGAAGCGGCATGGCCCTTGGTGGCGGCCCAGCTGAGGGTGGCCCGACCGAAGGTAGCCCAGCCGAGGGTAGCCTGTTCAAGGGCGGCCCGGCCTTAGGCGGCCCATTCGAAGGCGGCCCGACGGCCTACGCTAGCTGCACCTTGGGTGGGTCATGCATGCCCACGTGGCACTGGAATAGCTCTGCCATTCGGGTGTGAGCCGAAACCAGCGCTAGGTGGCACTGGTCTAGCACACATTGGACCCGACGGGGTCCCGCTTTTCTCAGCTAGCACGAGCGGCAAACCGGTCCAGGCCACCGGAAGAACACACCGACGCGGCACCCCTCTGCCGTAGCCCACCTTGGCCGCAGTTTCCCAACTCGGTCGGTGTGGCCCAATGGATCCACGCACCTCTACCGCGGCACACCTTGGTCGTGGCCCTCTGATGTACTTCGCGCGACACGACGACACCAATCACCTCCGTCGTGGACCACCCTAGCCGGAGCTCTCCTTCCGCGGGGCACGGTAGTGACACGCCCTCTTGGAAACCCGATGGCCCTACGCTAGTAGTTTTATTCATAGTTGGCTCGATTCCGACCGTAGTTACTCTTCCTCTGTCGTCAACACAACATGAACAACAACAAGGGGGGAGGATCAGACCGTGTTCATGCGGTACGAGACCTCCACATTACGTTGTTAACAATTGGCATCAAGTATCACAACATACAACGAGGAAAAGAGGGTTTAATTTAATCACAACTAACCCCTACCTTGTTTTACGGTGTCGTTTGACAAAGTCACGGGAAGGAGATGTCCTTCTATCAACATAGTAAGAGGAAGAGTTTTACTCGACATTCGCGAATGGAATTCGAAGGTGACGTCATCATAGGCGACATTCTTCGCAGGAAACACCTTCTCCTTTGACGTGGATGAAGGTCATTGGAGATGCCATGGGTGTCACTTCCCTTTCCTTGCCTCGTTTGAAGAATGATGAAGAAGGGAGAAGATGGCATCATCGTGCTTTGGTGGTGGAAGAGACGTTATTCATGTTCTTTGTGGGAATAATACTCTCTCTATTTCTCTAAGGATCCACTAAAGTATTATGTGCCAACCAAAATAATAACATTATCTATTATTTTATTCTTGACATGAATTCAAAAGAATTTAAATTGTGCCAATTAATTAAGAGGAGTTTAATTAATTAATTTCTTGGGTTGGAACAAAATTAATGGGGAAGGTGGAGAGGCTCAATTAATGAGAGAGAGTTTCATTCACATAAATGGGGAGTTCAAGAGTTAAGGGGGGTTAAGAAGCTCATGTGGGCCCCACCTTATAATATACTTCCAAGGTAAATTATATGAGGGTGGGAACCACCACTAACCTCCCCATGGATGTTCTAACTACCACCTCAAATATAAATATGGCTAACACATATTTTTATTCAGTTTAATTAAAATCACCCAAAAACTAACTCCCAATCTCGATAAAATGCAACCTTGGTAAAGGTCTCCGTAAGAGATTAACAGTGTTGCGAGTTCAACTGTGCCCTCATATTTCAATTTTGAGAACCATTACAAAAGATATAAAATCCCACTCGAATGTTTACTAAATGTACCAGAACAAAACTTCATAAATTGATTCCGGGCACCCCGGCCCTCAGAATCAGGTGTCGTCAGAAACTGCAGACTTGTAAAATACTCTCATATTTAAAGAAATTCCACAGAATTTCCAGGTCTTTACATTTTTCTCTTATGTTCCAATGTACTATACATTATTGAATTGTTTAAAATTATTTTGGCATGGAAGTACTACCTTGTTACCATTCAAAATATTAATCAAGATAGTCTATTATTATTTTTTATTTGGGAAAATTTATTAATATTTCATATTCTATTTTAAATAATTATTTTATGTTTATTTTGATTCTCATCATTTATATAAATAATTCATTTGATTATGTACATGATGGGTTGGACCCGCTATATCCCCTTGTTGTATCAGTAGTAATCACGAGAGAAACGAAATCATGTTTTTACACATTTATGTTTACTTTCTTCAGTGAGGACTTGATGATATATTATTGTTGCCTCACATTATGAATTACTTAAATATAATATTAATAATTAAAAATCCATGTAATTTTTTGCCTATTATAATATCTATTGTTTGTTTTATTCACATATTATTATTTATATATAATTATATTGATCAAATATTCTTCTTAGTAAATTATGTTCATGTTTCTTTTTTAATGACATTAGTTGTTAGATATTCATCATTTCTTTTTTTTCCGCTATATTTTTTTACCATTATTAATCATTTGATTTCACTAATTTCTTATATTTAATTTTTCCTCTTCGATGAAAAAATATATATTATAAATTACATTAAATGATAATGTAGTAGATTATGGTTGTTTACAATGACGTTTCTATTTTTTAATTCATGATTTCATGTTACAATTATGTTTGTATGATTCATTCTAAATATAGTAAAATTTTTGACCCTTGGGATGTCACTTCATAATTTATTATTATAATGTAATAAATTAATGTAGTGGCACATGGATACTAGGTTGAGGACTTTATAGATTGTATCCAAAGATGTTTCTTAAAATAATTGGAAACTAAATTGAAAAAAGAATATTTCAGTGAAATATAAACTTATAACTAAATTTCGGAATATTAATGAAATAAAAAGATTCTGATATAGATATTGGTCTTACTTAATGTTCCAATTTTAGATTATATGATTCAATTGTTCTGGGATTATACATTTTGTTTCATAATAATATGATATAATCTATTTTATTGAATTTTTTGTAGAAATGTTCGAAAATGGAAGGAATAAAAACCATATCAGTGCTCATATTTCATGATGGTATTACCCTTTTATAAATGATAATGATGTTGGATTACAAACAGAATCTACAGTTGAAAATCATATAACAATACTAGTTTAACTAACTCATGTGATGAAAAATAACATAGCTCACATTGAGTAGCCTAATCAACAATGTGGTGAATCATTTTTAGACTGCAACATATGACTGTGAACACCATTATTGCATGGGAACAAAAATTAATTTTTTACTACCAAATGGATATGATCCACAGAAAAGATATTTATATCATTGAGGGACAACAACTAGAATAATATTATTATGAAAATTTATTATCTATCAGGAGATGTTGATAAATGGTGGTCATTAATTCAATAACAAATGAGGATGAATAAATTACAAATATTGTATTGAAGTATTTATATGAAATTTTTTTGTGAGAAATATTTCCCTCATGAATAGAGAGTGGATATGGAGATGAAATTATTGATTTTGATAGAAGAAGAGGGAAAATTCATTTACACGTTTGAATCCAATGATACAAAACTAAAAATTCTTGATGAAGACAAAAAATGTAATCCATGTAGCAATATTGACTATTTAATTAATGTTCATTAGACAATTCTATGATGAAAAATAATCTATGAAAAATTTTCATCATAAAAGCATAAAATAACATATTCCACCATGATAGAAAAATAATTTTAAAATCCATATTGATTGAAATATAATAACTATAAAAAGAGGGTTCCTCAGTACTCTGGAAATGAAAATTAGAGAAAATAGGGTAGAAACGATGGATAAAAATTAAAAATTATTATAATTGTGGTCATAAAAATCATGAAACATTAATTATGGTAATGAAAAATCATTACTAGTGTAAAAAATAAGGCCACCATAATTGTGATTGGATATGCAAGAAAGAAGTTGAAAATGAGAATTCCTTCAGCCAAAAAGAGTTCAGAAACTAGGAAAATGGTTTTCCAATTTATCATGTGAAATTTAACTAGAAAATTTCAATGGAATATGATTATTATAATAAAGTCACAATATCTATGGTTTATGTAACTAGTTATGTGGATGTAGGTACATAAATATATCTCCACAAATTTATGGATACAATTATTTGAATCATGAACATCCGATTCATTTATATCTTCCTAGTTTTTAATAAAAATTATATATTTCCTATTCACCTTAATGAGGATGTTGACAGTTAAATGACTTAATTGAAACCATATGGCACATTATTTGTTTCGATATGTTCATATTCTTATATGTAAATTTTATTTGATATTCTGTTGTATTATCAAACCTTTGGTCTATTTTAATTAATTTTTTGAATAGATTATCATTCAACCTATAATTAAAAATACCTATTACGAAGAGAAAGAGAATATTATTCATGATGAAGGTGTAGAATTTATTATCATTTGAGGGGATAATTCCTCATATGATTTGTATGTGGATCCTCCTCTAGTATCTCTTTAAAATGTGATTCTAGGAGAGGAATAACAGATAAAACCTACTGAAGAAAATGGTGACATTAAAATTTAAAATATGTTTACTATATAGGAATACATTGATGTATTTCTTAATAAATTACCTAAACAACCCCCATATAATTATATTGATTTTACCATTTTTTTTAATCCATGATACGAGCCCAATATCAAAGACCACATATAGAATGATAAATGTGGAATTGGTGGATCTGAAGAAACAGTAAGAGGTGTTGAGTGGTAATTGATTTATTTGAACTAGTGTGTCTCTATGGAGAGACCCTACTCTCTTTTTAATGAAGTGTTATAGATAAATGATAAAGTGCATTGACTATAGGGAAATAATTGTTATAAAATGAAGAATGATTATCCTATTCCTCACATTGATTTTTTATTTGATCAACTTCAAAAAGTTCTATATTTCTTATAGACTGACGTTCATTCTTGATATCATCAAATGTAGTTAAATAACTAAGATATTATATAGAGAATGTTTCAAATAATGTATAGTCATTTGGAAGTTAATGTAAATCGATTTGGATTAAATACTTCACCCTCAGGTATTATGGATTGAATTAAAAGGCTATTCATGGAATATCATGATACTTTTGTTGGGTTATTTATTAATTATATATTGGCATACAACAAAATTAATGAGGACCATGTGATCTATAAATAAACTTTTATAGAGTCTCTTTGAAGAAAATAATTATATGAAAACTTTTGTATGTGTGAATTTTAGTTTCAATAGATTCTTTTATTTCCCAAAAGTCACTAAGGATGCAATATCAAGTTGATCATGTAACAAAAATGTAGTTTATGAAAGCTTTACAATAATGAACATAACAAAGGTTACTAGATTCATTGATTTAGAAATTTATTATTATCATTTCATTCATAATGTTTCTTAAATAGGTAACCAATTTATCAAAGTTACTCATAAAGAGGATATGTTAATATAAACAATGCAATTGGAATACTGAATTCAATAATTGACGAAATTATTTTTGGATACTCTGATCTTTAATCCAGTATTAAGAAATTAAGGAATAATGATTTATAATGATGAATAAGCTAAAGGACTCATCTATGTCCACATGGAAAATGGGATTTATTACATATACATCATGGGTGTCAAAAACATATTAACAGAACATTCAAACTCATGATCTTGAGTAAATATCCAAAATTGTTTCTCTAAGGATATAGAGACACTATCTATATGGTGATATATGTTAGATATATATAGATAAATAGAACATGAAATATATATTATCAAGGAAATAACTCAACATGAGTAAAAGGATAAGGATTAACACACTAAAGGATTAAGATTTTTCAATAAACTAATACCCATAGAAGGTCAATAAGGTATCATATGTAATGATAATAAAGGATCATGGAGTTCTAAATAAATGAGAATTTATAGGGATCTTATATACATAGATCTATAAAATATGGATTCAAAAATTATCATGTTAGTTGAATCTTCAATAATCATTCAATTTTTATACCAAAAATATTTATTGTAATTGATTAAAAGATCTTAGTCCGATGCTTAGAATTGTCAAAGAATAATTAAAGATGTGAATAATGGAAAGATGGAAGGATTAATATTTAAATATGAGATATTTAAATTTGTGATGGAGATTTATGTAACCTTTATAGGTGAGTTAAAATGTGTGTTATTAGATAATTACCAAATATTTAATTTCTCTGTACACTCTGGTCACACTATGATATAGACACATTTTATGGAATATATCATGTGGGATTATATAAAGCGAAAAATTATTGATTATGTGTCAAGTTGATTAGTTCGTAAATAGGTGAAGACTAAAGGATATCACCCTAGAGGAGTCATGAAACATATTTTTTTACCTAGAAATGTGATGATTGTACTATGGATTTTATTATTGGAATGAAAAAGACTCCATGAAAAAATGATGAAATATGGTTAATTTTTGATAAAAATACCAAATATGAATTTTACTCACTATAATAGATGTTCATACTATGGAAAACCATAAACAAATCTATATTAGTGATTTTTTAAGATGTCATGGAGCTCTACATTCAATTGTTTATGATCATAAACCATGATTTACATCAAAATTATGGGAAAAACATCAGAAATCGTTTAAAATTGAGTATCATTTGAATATTTCTTTTAATCTTCTATCTGATATAAACATCTAAAAGTAAAATCCAACCCATATAATACATGTTCAGATCCTGACCCCACGACTATCAATTAATTTTGGATCAGTATTTATGATTGTAATGTTTTTTATTTAAAAATTGTTACTATTCTTATATATTAAAGGAAGCGTATGAATAGTTATATGGAATGAGTTGTTAGACTCCAACTTGTTTGAAAGAAGTTGTTGAAATAAATATTATTGTTCTAGAACATGTTGTCGAATGAAAAATAACGCTAATGACTATTCAAAACCCTATCAAATCATCTCATAGTAGGAAGAAATTTTATATTGAAAACTAGAGTAATGATTTGGAGTTTCAATTGGGATATAATGTCTTTCAGGAAATATATTCAAGAAAAGGTGTTATAAGATTTTGTAAGAGAGGTAAAATGAGGCCCGAATTCTTTTCAAATTTTGATATTCTAGAGTGAATTATAGATGTAGGTTATTTTTTTTTGATATTTCACCTCGCATTTCTTATGTACATGATATTTTCCAAATCTCTTTGTTAAAGAAGTATATTTTAATCTTAACACATGTTCTCACTACTGAATTAATATAATTAAAACCAAATTTATCATACTGTGACGAGTTAATCCATATTATTGACACTAGAAAAATGGTGTTGAGGATTTATACTTATTTTTTGGAAAATTTATTTTGTAAAAATCATAAAATGAAATAGGTGGTGTGGGAAGTATAACAAATTATATAGATTAACTACCAAAATATTTTTTTTAATTAATAATAATTAAATTTTGGGGAATAAGTTTTTCATGAATGTGAGAAAGTAAGACCCCTAATTATATGGTATGTAACTTTTAAAATTTAACATCTATTTTTTCTATTTTTCACAAAACCCCAAATTTAATTATGTATTATAGTATAAAATATAACTATTTGAATATAAATATGACCATTAACAATATTAATTTGGCCAATGTAAATGTAACTTCACCTATTTAATTATAAATAAAATTTTTATATCTTATTATTGGAAATATTTTATATTAAAATCACGTATCAAGTAAATAAATGTTTTAGAAATGATTAATTAAATGTCGATATTTTTTGTGAACCATATGTGTTAGTTTATAATTTTATAACTAAAATATAGATTTAATGTAAATTTTTTTCATCAAATATATTCATAAATTATTATTTTTATTTTTCATGATTTTAATATAATTGTTTTGAAACCATTATGTATTTTACAATGTGTCATAAATTATTTTATATGTTTAAAACATATATTTTTAAAATTTAATATTATTTTTAATTATAAATATATTTTACCAAATTAGAAAATAATTTTATTAAAATGATTTATTTTTTAATTGTACATATAATTAAATTGGTTATGGTTAATTTTTTTTCATTTAATGAAAATAGATGATTTTTGTGAATAGTAAAATATCATAATTTTCAGTATATAACAAATAAATTAATTATTGAGCCATATATGGTTTATGGATAATATAAAAGAATACTCTCCAAATATACGACTCTATTGATTGTATTTATTCATTAAAATAAATAATTTTCAATGTATTCATACAATATTATTATCTAATTACTGAAATAAACAAAAAACACCCATATCCTCGACTATAAACAACACCTCATCCCCTCAGACCCATTTTCAATTGAAGTGTTCTTATATTCTTCCCAAATATTCTCCAAAAAATCTTACCCAATTCGTTTTATTTTTTGGTCTCCCAAAAATATCATTCTCATGTTCGTTACGGTCATTGTCATGAAGAATTTGTTCAAGAAGTAAATTTTTATTTTGTTTATCATTCAATTAATATTATTTTATTATCCCCTCCTCACCTCCCAATTGAAAATATTCATGATACGACGATTATCTTTTATAAAATTTAATTATATTATAATAATTTAACATCATCCATCAATTCTATTCTCATCTCCCTTTTGTTCTAAAAAATGAAAACATCGTCCATGAGTTGTTGATCCCCTGGCTTTGAGGATAACTTGTTTTCGATTTTCAAGTCTCTACTCAATGATGGAAATGAAAAAGTATATGGTAAAAAAAGATAATAATATATTTATTACATCTTATTTAATGTTTGGTAACTTGTACATATACATAATATTAATTAATAAAAAAATTGTGCGTGACGACGTAAAAAGAAAAAATAATTAAAATAGATATCATTAACATTTTATGTAATGGATCTTTATAATATATGAAAAAGAAATATATAATATTATTTAAATTTTTTTATCTTCCTTAATGACATATAATTTCAATTTTGTATTACTATTCCCATTTTATATGATTTTTCATACTTCAATACAATTGAATCATTCATGAATAACATGGAAACAGGCACTCCAAAACAATTAATTGAATCTTATAACTCATAAAAATTATCATAAATGAACATAATAAAGTGATAATAAATCAAATACATGTTTAATAGGCTCCTAATTATATATTTAATGAATCAAACATCAGTATCCAAGAGATTTTGTGTAAGTGGATAACATATTCGTACATAAGGTGATAGGATTATCAAACCCAATTTCCTTCCTTTAAATTATTCCTATTTCAATTCATATTTTACTGTGGATATTATTTTAATAATCATAAAATTTAATTTCATTTAAATTACTTTATATTTTTTGGTATATACATGTTTATAATATGATTTTATGTCAAATAGAAAATGATTTCCCAAAAGAACAATTCATTCCATAAGTAAAAAAAGGATATTTCTATCTAAAATTCCAAAATGGTTTTTTAGATTATTATCATGTTTTTTATTACAATATATTGAATAATTCTATTTATTTAAATTGATCAAATATGTTACCATTAAGAATATTTTAGTGAATGTATTAGGAATAATTTGATTGGGGATGTAACTTCTCAATACCATTCTTCGTACTACTTTGGATGGTTTATGATTATGATTATTAATTGGAGAATGTTATCAAAATGTCATTTTATATTTTCATTACGAATTTATTGGTCATTTATGATTCACCCAATTCAAACGAGGAATGAATTTGACATAGATTTTGATAATTAGGGCCCACTATTGGCCCTTGATTCATTAGAAGGAGTTTTAGACATACAATCCCATTTTTACCCATCACTATATGGTGAATTGGATGAATCACTGACACTATGTTTTTGATGAATCTTATTATGAGTTACCTAATTATTATATTGGTAATTGATAATCTATGTGATTTTTCGACTAGTAAAATTTACATGGTTATGTTTTATTATCATTTTATTTTTTATATGGCATTATTTTTTCGATATGTTATTCTTACCATATTATATTCAAGTATAGTTTTTATTGACATGTGTCATTTGATATTCATATTTCTTTATTGTTTACGTTAATATAATATGCTCTATTATTTTTTCTTTCTGATAATCCTAAATCACTATTTTCTTTTGTTTTTTCGAAGGATGTGAAGATATATATTATTAATGACATTAAGGGATAGTCTACTACATTAAGGTTATTTCATGTAGAATTTATATGTTGTATTTTCTATCATGTTATACGGTATAAATATTGTTTTATCTACTTTTTGAAGCTAATAAACTTTTTAGTCCTTTAGGATGGGACATCCTTGTTCACTATCCTAGTGTAATAATGTAGGAAACCATATCTTGGCAACTAGGATCCGTGTATTTATTGGAAAAATTATTTTTCTTTTTCTGTTTCATGCTTTTTTCATCAAATATTCTTATTTATCCATGATTTTGAAAAAAATTATTATTTTAATATAAATCTTCATCTTTAATCCTCATATTTTAATATCAATCGTCATTTATATATTTAAATAATTTTTTTTCTATTATGATAACTGTGTAATAAAATTATTTCATTTAATAACTTCTAATCCATCCATTATTCATTTTTTCTATGAAATTTGATAAATATTTGAAGGAATGAATAATGATTATTTTCTATCAAATGTTCTAAATTATAAAAACAGTTATTTTCTTTGGATTCTACATGACACCTCCATGGTTTATGATATATAGATTTTTTAGGCTATATATTTTATTATCATTGGTTTGTTTTATGGAAATGAGTTATATATGATTCATTTCCATATTAAAGTTGTATTTTTTATAATTATTTGAATAGTAGGAAGAGAATTATATAAACCAACATTTATTAGATAAATCAATATGTATCAAGAGACCATTATTTGTTGTTCATATGATGTTTTACTTATCCACAATGTAATAAATGTGAATGTTGTAGTCAAGATCATCAAAAGTGTTATAATTTAATTGCAGTGAGACTAAAAAAATGATTGATGATGTTTTATATATTTTTACATGTTATATATATTACATGTTATATTATTGTCTTATCATTAAATCCATGTGATGGTTAATGATCATTTTTATCTTCTATGTAATTAATTATGAAACATATGATATCTCATTGGTTGAGAAAATTTTCCCCTTCACTAGAATTTAGGCCACGCCCAATATTTTATATTTTTTATAGGATATCTAATGTAGTGATATGATTTTATTTAGATTTTGGATCAATTTATAGTGTTTAGAATAAGATTTTATAACATATATTTTTATTGTGGTCTATTGTGTTCGTAATTTCATAAATCCAGTAGGCCATTATATTTCTATGAGTGTTTAAATGATATAAAAATTTAAAATTATATACTATTATGTGTATGGATTGTACGTCATTATAGATTAGATTGTATAAATATTAGGTACAATAGAAATGAATAAGTTAAAACACATAGATTTAATTAAATTTCTTTTGTTAAATATATCGATTTATAATAGCTTACATTACATGAGACAACAATATTAAAAGAACCACGATACACATTTTCTATTTTATTATATAATATGGTAGGTATAACTCAACAATGGATTGGAGGGATTGAATAATACTACTTATATTATGAAAAATTATTTTCTATACTACCTATAGTTGGACGACTGCATGACTCAGGATCAGTTGTGCGTGGCACCAGAGGCCGAAATAGTCAAGTAAGGATCATGGAATGTGACTCATGCGGTGGGCAGGGTCACATGGCTCATGACTATCTGACTCGTTATATAGATGATCAGAAGATAGTCGAAGGACCACCCAGATAGAGATAGATTTTCGACCGAGGAGGTCCGCAGGGAGCAGGCGGACATGGAAATGGAGCTAGCCGTGTAGCTAGCAGTGGGCGACGATTAGAGATGTTACCATCACCACCACCAGGTGGTCCACCCCGACTGCATAGAGCAGGAGGAAATGGGGGAGATCAACTCCAGGTAGCTAAGGCTTATGATCATGGTGCTTTAGTGATGATATGAGGTATGATCTTTGTCTACTCCACCTTAGTTTCAATTCTTATAGGTTGAGGTGCCAGCCATTCTTTCATTGCCACTGCCTGTGTTCGTAGATTGGAGACTGCGATGGAGTCGTTGGATCAATTATTATGGATAGAGACTCCAACTATTACTGATTTGATGATTACACACTTGTGAAGAAAGTGCAATCTTACTTAAGGAGGCATGATCTTTGGCTGGGATCTCCTAGTAGCAGCATTGAGGCCTTACAATGTCATCTTGCATATGGAATGGTTATCTACAATCCATGATCAGATAGAATGTATTAGGCGCAAATTTTTGTGTGTTCACATGGATTAGACCATGTTTACCTTCACTAGTGAGAAGGTAACGTTTGTAGCATAGGATGGACTTACCTTAAGGAGAGTTCATCTAATTAATCCTAAGTTGGCTAGACCTTCCCTCAGTGTTGTTGATGTGGAGAGTCTGAGCTATCATGTAGTGGTAGACCATTACGTGGATGTTTTCCCTGATTATGTTCCGGGTCAACCTCCTCACAGAGAGGTGGAATTTTTCATTGACATGTACCTTAGGATGACAGATATATCTACACTAGCATATCAGATGGATCCCGCGGAGCTTCATCAGCTGCATGTACAGTTAGAGGACTTGCATGGGGATGATATTCACCAGTCCTAGTGTTTCTCCATTTACAGCCACGATTATATTCACCAAGAAGGTATATGGGAGCTTGATGCATTGTGTTGACTATCAAAGCCTGAAACAGGTGACCTTGAAGAACAAGTACCCACTCCCGAGGATTGAGGACATCTTTGATCAGGTGAAGTGAGTACAATGGTTCTTGAAGATAGATCTCAGATCCTACTATCACCGGCTGAGACTTCGAGATGAGGATGTGCATATAATAGGCTTTAGGTGTCAGTACGGCCACTAAGAATTCCTTGTTATTCCATTCTGTGTGACCAACTCTCTAGTAGTGTTCGTGGGACTCTTGAACAAGAACTTTTAGCCACATCTTGATTGATTCATATTTGTCTTCATGGATGACATTCTGATCTACTCAGCTACTGAGGAGGAGCATGCCTGTCAATTTTTAGTAGTATAGGACACACTCCGAGAGAACCAACATTATGGTATGATCTTGAAGTGGGAGTTTTGGATCTGAGATGTTCACTTTCTGGGGCATGTCATATCAAAGGATAGAGTTGTAGTGGATAAAGAGAAGATTGAGGTAGTACATTCATGGGAGCCACCAAGGAGGGGGACAGAGTTACAATGTTTTCGGGGTTTGGCTGGATATTACCAGAGGATTCTGCCAGATTTCTCTAGATTTGCAGCACCACTATCAGTGTTGAACAAGATGGGACAACCCTTTGTTTGGTCATAGAAAAGTCAGCGGAGTTTTCAGTAGCTGTGGTAGAGGCTGACTACTGCCCCCATCTTTGGCTTCCAGAAGAGGGCGTAGGGTACGTAGTTTACTACAACGCATCAGGGAACAGACATGGATGTGTCCTGATATATGAGAGAGCATTGATCACATATGGTTCTCGACAGGTGATACATCATGAGTAGAACTACGATGCCCATGACCCGGAGTTAGAAATTGTTGTCTTTGCCTTGAATATGTGGAGAAACTATCTTAGAGGTGAGAAATTTATAGTGCACTCTGATCACAAGAAATCATGTATATCTTCTCTCAGAAGGAAATGATCCCGAGACAACGACATTGGCTTGAGTCCCTCTAGAAATATGACTTCAAGATAGTCTATACTCATGGGAATGAGAACATTGTAGTAGATTCACTCAGCAAGAGATCTGGTATATAGCTGCTAGCTGAGGCGACAGATCAGCTAGCTACTTTGCAGATATCCTTTGAGGATAGAGGTGGAGTGGTTTTTCTGTAGTCTCTTACAGTCACTCCCCTACTCCTTCAGTGATTCAGGGATGCACATATTGTGGACGCTGACTATGAGACATGACGTGCTCAGATATCAACAGAAAGTTCACCTGATGGATTTTCTGAAGGTGGGGAGCACATCATTCTCTTCAAAGGACATACCATGGTACCAATTTCACATTAGGAGGATGTTTTTATAGAGTTCCACACATCACATCTAGCAGTACATCTAGGAGTGGAAAAGATGTACCTAGATTTCCGACGACAGCACTGGTGGCTAAGAATGAAGAAAGCAGTAGTAGAGATTGTCTCTTAGTGCCTTACTTATCAGTAAGTGAAGACGGAGCATCAGGTACCAGTATGCGACATTCAGCATCTGGAGGTCCTAGAGTGGAAGTATTATGGGATATCCATGGACTTTGAGATAGGACATTCAAGTAAATCTAGATGTCATTACTCTATCTTGGTGATCATCAACCGACTCACCAAGTCATCCCACTTCCTACCGATTATAGACCAGGGTTCCATTGAGTGCATGGGGAGCCTCTATGTGTAGGAGATTGTGAGTCTACATGGAGTGCCCTTGACAATTTTCTCTGAATGTGATGCAAATTTTACTTCCTAGCAATGGAAGAGGTTTTAGGAGGTTTTCGGGATGCAACATCTTTTGAGCACCTCCTTCCATCCTCAGACGGATAGCCAGTCTGAGCGGACCATTTACCCCCTGAGGACATGCTACGTGCATGCGTCCTCGACATCAGCCACAGCCACGATGATCACATGCCTTTGGTGGAGTTTTCATACAAAAATAGCTATCACTCCACCATTGGGATGGCACCATTTGAGGAATTCTAAAAGCGACCTTGCAGATCATTTTTGTGAAGGACTGACCCAGGGCGGTTAGTACTAGTGGGACAAGAGATGGTATGGGCTACCACATAGAAAGTACAGACCATCCAGGAGAAGATGAAGACTATACAGAGTAGGAAAAATTCTTATTCCGACAGGAGATGGAGACCTCTAATGTTCGAAGATGGTGGTCATGTCTTTCTACGGGTCTCACCTCTAATATGATTGTGGAGATTTGTCCAAGGAGAAAAGTTATCTCCAAGGTTCATCAGACCTTTTTAGGACCTCCGTTGTGTTGGTGAGGTGGCACACCGCTTAGCTCTTCCACCTCAGTTGCACCAGGTGCAATATGTCTTCCAGGTATCTCAGGTGGGGAGATACGTGCACGACCCTTCTCACATCGTTGACCATGGCGAGGTGGACGTCGACGATGTGGACACTTTTACAGAGGTTCTAGTAGAGATTTAGGATCTACAAGAGTGGGTCCTTCATGGATGGTCGATACCTCTGCTGCACGTTTGTTGGTAGCATGAGAACCTCTAGGAGAGCACATGGGAGTGGGACACTCAGATGCATGCTCAGTACCCCCACTTGCTCCTTTAGTTTTGAGTTGTTGCTTATGTAGATGCAATTCCTAACGTGGGGTGAATTTGAAGAATTTTAAATTCCATGTAATTTTTTTAATTAAATATTGAATTTTTGAGTCTGTAAAAAATGATGGTTCTTGATTCTGAGGCCCAGAGTTCCTGGAATGAATTTCTAATATTTTTTTCTAGTACAATCAGAAAATGTATGTGCTAGTTTTTGTAACTTTTGAATAGGTTCTCAGAATTTATATCTGAGGACATCGATGAAATTTCAACATCGGTATTCGCTTAAGGATAATTTCACCTCGATGACAGTTGGTCGAGGGTCAAAGATAATATATCTGTTTTTCATGGAAATACTAAAATAAAATAATCACATATTATATTTTATTTTGTTGTGACCACCCACTTGTTGATATTTTGGAGGTGGGGACCACATGAGTTTTATTCTCCAAATTGAATGCTCGGTGGTGGGGACTACCCAATCTAGTAAAACCTCCAATGAGGGGTTATGTGGGTGGGGACCACCTGAGTCTTGAAACCCTTAAACGTCTTATTAAATATGGGGTATCCTCTTCAACTCCTCGAATGTTAATTATTCCACCCTACTTTAATTAATTTTGGGCCAATATAAAATTTTCCTAAATAATTATATTTGAAAAACATAAATTATTAAGTTGGTTATTTTTATTTTGGTGGGATTGAGGGAAAGGATTGGAAAAAGGGATAATTTTTGGAGAAAAACTCTCCAACGAAGAATGCCAATGATGAAGGCCAACTTTGACTCCATCTTCTTATACAAGACATTAGTTGATGATGAACGTCTTCAGGGTCAATGATTTGATGATCTAGGAAAAATAGACGTCACTGACGTCCGACTTTTCCCAATGCCATCATCTCTTTTCCCACATAAAATCATCAATGAATCAAATGAATGAGGTAGGGGTTTATTGTGAATTATTACAATTTTTTACACATTTTCATCACTTGTAAAAAAACACAGGTCAAAATTCTAATTAGTTGATCCACATATTTTTTCGTTGGTGGGTTTAGAGAATAATCTGTGTGGGAGGGTTTGTATTTTGTCATTCTTGTTTTTATTGTGTCATTTTCTACCACCCTAACGCGGAGGGTGTGGGCCAAACAAAACTGGACCGACCCCTCTACAATTCATGTGATGATTTGTGATGTTGAACATGAAAATGTCGCTAATGCAGCGACACCACCGTGACCACACCGCCTGCGGCAACTCCGAGATAACTTGGGTTAGGCCGAATCGCCCCGCACCCTCCTGAAACACCTGTGGAAGAGCTGCTCCATGTCACCCATGGTCACCGCGCCTCGCGGATCCACCACACCGCCCACAGTTGCCTCTATCTGCTGAGCCACCATATCTGTTCGCCGAACTACTGTTGTCGTCTAACAAGCCACCACCATCCGCCAAGTCGCCTCCACAGTCCACTTAGCCGTCGCCGCTATCCGCATAGTTGTTTCCACGATCCGCTAAGCCACCCCTATCCCGCATAGCCGCCAGAAGAGACGCCCTATCCGCACCACCCATGGAATTCTAAGTCTCCCCGGCCTAGCCGCCCATGGCCCTCTAAGTCGCCCAAACCACGCCACTTATGACCTCTTGGATCTTCCTCAGGTCGGGTCGAACCGCCATGCACCCTCACGACACCCTCGAAGATGAGCTCCCTTCCACCACTGAGCCGAACAGCAACCCCCCCCCCCCTTCCCCCCCCCCCCTTCCCCCCCCCTTCCCCCCCCCCCCCCCCCCCCCCGCGGTACCCACGGCCCCTGTGGCCTACTAGACCACGCATCAGGCCAAGCTGCACCATGAGACAGGCCGACCTAGGCCAGGTCGGGTCAGGTCAGTCCGACCAGGTTGGACAGAACCTAGACCATAATCAACCCATTTACATTACTTGGGCCATAACTTTGGCACCAGATGTCTGTTTGACGAACCATCAGTGGGGCATGAAATCATAGAGCGAGATGATCCCTTTGAGTAGACCCCAATATAGTTTTGGAATAATATGGGGAAATGTCAGGGTAGATCGATAACAAAACCAACCGGGCCCCTTGGACTAAAATGCTAATAACACACAAACTGAGCATCTTATTGACACGTAAACTATTTCTATGAGACCCCTATGACGTGGGAGACCTTTGAGATGATTCTTCATGAGACTTTGTGGAATTTTCAGTATTGACCTGTATCTTGTGGATAAGATCCTCTCGGAGACGAGTGAGCATAGTGAGGGAACCTAGTAGCTGGCTCAGACATGACGATTGTTGTCTTTTTTTTACTTGGAGTGACATGACATGGCCAGTGGGGAACGCCTCTGTGTGGTGCGGCAGATCAACAGTGGTGAGAACCTATGTGTGATGCGGAAGACCCATAGTACATGACAGGAGGAGTACCGCATCCTACCATAGTGGGGAGCGCCACTATGTGATGCAGCAGAGACATGGTACTCTACTGGAGGAGTACCTCAACATGTCACGAGGGGGAGCACCTCTATGTGACATTGTAGAGAAATGGTGGGGAGGGTCTATGTGTGGCTCGACAGACCCATGGTACTCAATATGAGGAGTACGTCAGCAGTCCATGGTTTGTGGGAAGATCCTCTGTGTGACACGGCTGGCCAACTATACTCGATAGAGGAGGGGATCTCCAGAATCTGAGGTGTTCGGAGATGTTACTGGGGATGTTGCTTGTTACTTCCACTAGAAAAGATCCTAGTGTGAGATAATTCTATATCTCTATGTTTTCCTCATTATTGAGATGAATTACATGATTACATAGGTATATGTAGTGTCTTATACCTAAGTTGGTTTATCTGTTGATTTCATAACTTGTGTTTTATTCTTGGTTGTTTTTCTGAGACCTTGAGGGTCTCGGGGCCATACTGATTATTGTTATACTCACCCCTACACGGATATGTCTGCACCTTATTGTGTTGGATGCATATGATGGGTAGTGCTGACTGAGGATGAGAGTACCAGGATTAGATGGTACCCGGAGATCGACCATATGGCCTGTCGATACTTAGTGTTGACAGGTGGATGTGGAGTGTTGAGAAGGTGATCTATACCTTCCCTTCATGAAGGAACCTTGGAAGACGATTCCGTAGCTATCTTTTCTATTTATTTAGTTGTTTTGTATCACAGTTGTACTTGTACATTCCAATGAGTCTTCTATTCTGGCCGTTTTACATTCTGCACTCACTCTAGTTACATTTCTGTTTACTTGTGTTACTTTCTTGATATATGCTAGGTTACGTGTGTGTATAGATTATAATGTCAATGCCTTTCTAGTTTTAGGGAATACGTCTTCGGTGCTATTCACCATCCCCTGGCCTAAGGAAGGTGGGTTTGGGTAGTCACGGCATGGGCCCCAGGGGACGGGTCGTGAAAATAACATTTTATACAATCATTCTCAGCATTTTATAATAAAATTTCATTCGCGTTATGATCTATATTATTAAAAATTTATAATTATTCGAAAATAAATTTATTAAATGAATATAATACCTCATTTTATTTGGAAACATACTAATTCCTCATTTCTTATAGATTTTAAGGTTTATTATGTTGCACATTTCATCCCCATGTGTTTATCTAATTATTATTCATGATGGGTGTTTCACTTGCCTATAATAATAACATGCATTTCATATAATGATGATGGGTTTCCTTATAATTATATCTCCAATAATAAGTTGTTAAATATAGATTTATTTGAGATTCATATTTATGGAAGTGTTTAATTATAATTATTTCATTAATTTTCTTTTGGAATGCTGAATTTGTATTTTCCTACATTGTTATTAATATTCCTGATGTTTTAGAATTTTCCAATCATTCTGTACTATTTTATAGATACTTCACATCATTTATGAAACAATTCTTAATGATTTTTATAATTTTATTATTCATATTATTTCAATCTCATGTGATATTTTTTCTCTTATGTCATTTTTATTTTAGATTTTTTACGATCCTCATAATTATTGAATCCATTGTATGAATTTTGGCTCTCTTTAAATTCCAGTCAAGGGTTATCTTGTTTTACACCCTTAGTAGAATTTTAGCCCCACCTAGTTTTTATGTATATCCTAGGATATCACATATAGTGATAGGAATACCAAAAACATATACGAGAGGTTATGAAAAGAAGGAAAATATAATATATTTTGGTTAAAGATATGATATGATATACCCAATTTAGAAATGCTAATTTAACTATGTATTCTAAGTGTACATTATAGATAACTTTGTAAAAATGATGCAATGTAATTTTTAATTGATACTAGCCTATATATTTAGTATTTCTATCCCATCAAACCTTATAATAAAAATGTATATATATTTTAAATTTATATATACATGATACAGAGAAAATGGAAAAAAATCCTTAATCAAGTCAAACCATATTTTCCACACAAAATTTTATATAATTACACACATGTTTTAATATCTAGAATGTGATAGTAATAATTTCATAGTCTCTACCCAACCTAAATTCATTATCAAATTTAATTTCTTATTACCAATAATATTAACCATAATAATCACCACCATCTTATATAATGTATCTATAATAATAATAACAACATATTGATATGTAAATAAAAAATCATATTGAAAACAATATAACTAATACCACTAAAATCATATATATATATTAATTTACAAAGAATAACAATATATCTTGAACAGTGTGTTATCATATGTACTTTTACATAAAAAACAGTCACACTACCAACTTATCCAATTGAATAACATTATTTTTCCTCATAACTACAAAAATAACTTTTAATAATATTTATTCATAATTAGATGGATTTATTAACGCATAGACCATCTCAATAAAGTCAATATATATGGTATCATATTTAATCCAATGAATATTATTATAGGAAATAAATCTAAAACATATGTAATATATTTTCTTTATATGTATTTTCATGTATATAGATAACATTTTATATAAAAATTATATTGTATAAATATAATAATAATACCTGTAAATATCATTTATACATTAATTTATATGAATTACCACACCACAAATAATTTAAATAATAAAATTTAAAAAAAATAATAACCACAATAAAATAAATTATTAATTTATCCTCTTAATATTCATATATCGAAGAAAACTTTTCCACAATATCTTCAACTTATTTAATTTTTTTCTAAAAACATTTTTAATCATTCAATTTAAGTCATTTACAAAAACATATAAGTCATTAATTAAATTCATTCAATAAATAGCTGAGATAAATCTTCTACATGAGTGTCTAATGTTGTTTCATTAATTTATAAAATATTAGTATTTTTTCAAATATAATCAAATAATAATTTCACATAAATTTAATATTCTCACTTTTCATTCACTCTAACATTACTATTTTTAAAATTTTTAAATATTTAATATTATATCTATTTCTATATTTATTTTATTATTGAAGAAATATCCATAAATTTATTATTAAAAATTATATGATAATATTTTTAGATATATACCTTGGAACATTATCAAAAAACATTCCCCCACTTATTCTTCCGATATATTTTTTTCTAAAATAAAACTACGTTCTTCAGTGAATTCTTGATTGAATTTTGTAATATTTTATTGACTCATAAATATAAATATTGATTCAAATGTATGTTTCATTTGGTCCTATAATTATAAAAATGAATCAACCATAATCTCCTCCTCAATATAGTTCTAAAACTCATTAATAGAGTTTTAATTGTGAAAAATAGATGTGATATATAATGATATTTTATGTTTAATGGATGATATTTGAAATACATATCTTTTAATATTATTTCAATATCTATGAAATTATATAATATTATTTAATTATAATTGGAAACATTCAAAACCTCTCATGTATGGCCATAAAAAAATTTGATGGTGGATTAATGTTTTATATATGCTTAAAATGATGATAGGGGCTTTAAAATAGAAATTGAATAACAAAATGTGTGCCTTTTTTTACAGATGGGTGGTAATAATACAAAAACTATATAGTCCTACTATAATAAATTAACCATATAAATTTTCCATGATCTGTTAACAATCCCAAATTAAAATCATATAATTCTTCTATGTCTATCATATTAAATCCCATTATCTATTGAATGTTTTTGAAATCAATATTTTTATCATTTTATTCACAAAATAAACCTTTTAATCTTTTATAATTAGCATGTATTATCACCAAATTCCAAAAAAAACATACACATAATTATGTGTTCAAAAAAAAAATATATTTTACTACTAGATAATTATATGATCTATATAATCACCTGTAATTTAAAATATAAATAAGACTCATTTAAAATCATAGAAACAAAAAAGTATAATAATTTAAAGGTCCAATAAACTCATACCATTTATAAAAATTTATTCCATGAAATTACAAAACCATTAATTATAAGAAAAAATAATAATCAAATTATCATCATTAATTCGTGTTTTAATATTATAAATCCCAAAATTATATATACAAAAACCCTCATATAGGATTTACATTCCCATGTTTTCTCCTCATAAAAACAATTTCTATAAATGAATTAAACAAGTATAAAACATATTTGAAAGGAATTATCATCATGATTCAATAGGACAGTGGGATATTATATGAATTTTGATGCTTCCAAAACATAAAAATTAATTCAATCAACCAATTGAGAGTGATCATTAATATACCACATAAGAAAAAATATATGAGATATATCATCAAGTCTACCCATATAATCTAGATGTTTTAATTGATAACAAAATCCACCCACTCAATTTCATGCATTAAAAGGTCTAAAATACATTGTGATAAATTAAGACACATTTAAAAAATATATTAATAATTTATTATAGAAACTGATAGAGGCAGATTTTTATATAATATAAAATTCATGAATCGTAACATATACTGAATTTAATAATTCTTCCAAATCCTATGTGGTAATCATAAAAAAAATTTGTACACATTTTTCACTATATCATACATTATTAAAAATCTTATAATGGTATTCTTTATAAGGACAACCCAACATAATTTTTCTAAATATTCATTTATATAAGTATTTAATTTGTCTTACCATATAATAAATATGAATTATTTTAATAAGGATACTCACACATGTGTATATTTTCATCTTATAACCCGTATATTTTCAATTTACGAGTCTCTCTGATATATGTTATATTATAAACAGTCAAAAAATATGGATTTCATCATGTTAATTAAATTATATAGTGTGATTAATTATGGTGTTAAATGAGGAATTCCATCCTCCCAGTAAATTATATGAATACCAAGTAAACATATTAGAAAAAATCATTTTAGAAAATTGATTAAAAACTTTTATCTATATAAAATGATGTTTTCAAAAAATCTCACATGGTATTTTCCAACTAATTACAATTTGGTTAGATGAATTCGTAAATATATTAGTAATAACAAATATAATGTTATAAAACATTTATGTACAAGGTAAAATGATTACACAGTGTATAAATATTCATGCACTTCTATTAGGTAACACACAATAATTACATCCACCTAATTGTTAATTTTTAAATTAAGTACATCAAATCCTACCAGAGAATAACATGGAATATCTTCCCAACTATATAGGAAATAATTTGATTTTTTTAATGAAATTTATACATTTATCCTCTATTTATATACATTTATAGAATAAAATTTATCAAAAGTATTATAATGTAATTTATTATCCCCCCCCTGAGAAAAGTATTCATATATATATTTTTTAATGAAATGATTTAATTAAACCATTGTATCAGTATCCTATAGACGGGACTCCGTCACTAACTTTTCTAATAAAAATGTTACTATAATTAGTTCAAGATGTTTTATTTCCTTAATTTTTTACCTGATCTCAGATTATGTATTATAATTTCTCTAGCATTAGCAATGCTTTATTATCATTATATGAAACATCACTATTTAAATATTGATATATTTTATTTATTACAATGATAAGTTCTTCTAGATCAAACATGATCTCAAAATTATAATCTTTATGAAACACCACATAAATTATGTACATTAAATTCATGAATATATTAGAGAATAAAGAAGAAAAAAATTATTATAAATATAAACCATGAAATAACCTCCAAGAAAATAATGTGTCTACAATTTAATAGAATAAATAATCATTTAATGGTAATTATTTTTGCATGAAGTGGGGAATCAATGATAACATAAATATTTTAATAAATTATTAGAATCATCCTTCTCCTTTACCAGAAATAAACACCATCATTTATTGAAATAAAAATAAAATTTATTCTGAATAATATTATTCATGATATGGGTTCAACTATTATTTTATCCATCATGCATTAAATTTAAATTAAGAACCATTTATTCTATAAAAAAACATCACCCTTCCTGGTTAAAATTACAAATAGAGTCATCAAAAAAGAAAAATATTTTAAAACCTATAATAATATCATTATAAACATGAGAATGTATATACCTCATATAATTACTTCTTGAATTCAATGAAATCACCACATTAATATTTCTTGGATCATTAAAATCCCCTAAATAACAGACAACATAACCACAAAAATATATATCACATGTATGTAAATGGCATTATGAAATATTTACATATCATTATTTTTTGTGTAATTAAAGAACCATCATGAACTTTTTTGTGTACCAATTGATAAATTTATTTATTGAAACATCATAAATGAATACTTCCATACTCAAATTATGGTATCAACTAAGAAATCAATGAATCAAACCCACAATTATAGATGGTGAATTGGAAACATAAAATAAAATCACAAAGAATAAAAATGTATATAATAATAAAGGCATTCATTTTAAAAATATTTACACATAAATATCATTATATAATAACATGTAAATGAATTATATATAATAAATAATCATAAAAAAATTTATAAATTAAAAAATATTAAATATATTGAAATATATATTTTTATATATTTATCAATTTATTGAAGAATTTATAATTTTTGAAAAAAATACGAAATATCATATAGAATGTTATAAATGAAATTATCTCAAATGAGGTTGATAGATTAGAAATTATAAACCATTATAAAATAACTCATCATTTAAAAAATTTAATTATATAATCATTATATTATACTTCAAATCTTCACCCATAATTTTATTAGAAACAATTTGGTACATTATATTCCAACCATGATTTCACAATATAGATTAATCATTCTAATATCCTTTCAATATAGTTAGATAAAATATCTTCTTTTCCAAGTTAAAACCCTCTCCTATTATTTATATGTATATGAAATGAATTTATTTGACTAATATATATATTTTTATAATTCATAATACATCATAAACCCCTTCAACTAACACTATCACATAAATACTACATAAAGTCTTTTATTATTGAAAAATATAATGCTTCTAGTGTAACAAAAGATATATGAAATTATATATTAAATAAAAAATATTATATTGTTTAAATTAATTAGTTAAATTTCTAATGAGATATCATTCAATTTTATTTTTCATTTTTTCAAAAAAAAACTCAAAATCATGTAATACAACAATAATAATGATTGTACATATACATGGTGGGTCAAATATTTCCTTAAAAATTGAAAATTAAGTCATTAGATTTAATTAAATTATATATATATATATATATTAATTTTCATTTAAAATTATGTATAATAGGTATAAATATGAAAAAAATGAATGGTGAGGCATTATAAATGTTGAATAGAAAATGAAGACTTGAATTTTGAATCAAGTGTGCTTCCACCTTGTAACCAATGGCGATAGAAAATATAATAAAAAAATATCCCCCACCACCAACACCACACTCTTTTTTATAGTCAATGTGGAATTTATTGACCTACCATACATTTGGCGGCATCCCCTAATTTGTTTTTGAGCCATGGAAGACTCTCGCCCCAATAGTACAAACTTTTATGGGTATTTTATTAGTGATTTCTCACACTTACCATCATTATAAATTCACATTATTCTTTTACTTAGCCTATTTACATGTACATAACTTCCATTTAGATAACAATAAATATTCTAAATTTTCCTCTACCATAATGGGATGAATTTATGTTTCATTAATTGTTTTATAGAACATTTTCAATAGAAAAATAATATAAAATATTTATTTTTTAGTTTTTTATTCTATTAATATTTTCCTATCCAAAATATCTATTATATATTTTTTATAAGATTATAAATATATTTTGTGCAAATAAATATCTGATTTTGATTTTAAATATCATTTCTCAATGATTCTTGTAAGTGGTAATCATCATTATGTATTGTTTATCTTGGAATATAGAAAACTTTTATGTATTTTGGCCTGTCAATGTGTGAGTTAAGAATTTAACTATTTTTTTTAAAAAAACCATTAGTTAAATCAATATTATGATATATATCCATATCAACAGGGTTAGATAATTTAAACCATTTTTGGATCAAATATTTTGTGCAACAGATATATCATAACTTGCACATTCACTATGGTAAATTAGGAATTATAATGAGTTTTTATGTTTTGTATTTTTTTTATATTCTTTATTTTTAGTGGGGTATGGGTGATATCCAATATATTAATATTTATTCAAAGGGATTAAATATTTTTCGATTATATAATGTTTAAAAGGGATTTGATATAAAGATTTAGAATTGATATCTACCCCAATTGTATGGATGATTTATATTTCTTCTGTGCATGGGATGATCAGATCATGTGTAGCTTTGGTTCATAATGAACTCTCTGATTTAAAATGATTTATTATATTTCTAATTTGAGAAGAGAGTTAGGCTATAATTTATTTTTCTTAAATATGTCTGTATTTTTAGAAGCATTATAGTATTTAGTGAATTTTTTTGAGAGGATGCCTATTTTAAGCCTCTCTAGTGTCTCTACACTTATCATGAGACCAGTAATGTAATCCCTCAAATAGTAATTTTCATCATTATGATATTTTGGTTATGTATCCCCTCCCCAATTTCATATCTTTTCATTGAGGTTAGTTATGTTACACCTTCAACATTATATGATTTCAATCTAATAGTTTGATTGCGTTATATAAAATTTATTATTTAGATTCTGATTTTATTAATGGATATATTATTATATGATATACTCACATAATATAATTTTTTTTTTCACTTCTCCATAACAGGGTCACTTTATATATCCATACTTGCCGATTAAAAATGGTTCATGTTTTATTGTGACCTATTTAGCAGACAATTACCATCATATGATTATTCTAATTTTTTATTACATATTATATAGTAAATAAAATAAATATATATTATTGTATTTAAATTAATAAATATTTTATTTTTAGTTTTACTGGGTTTTCAACTTTCACATTACATGTGTACCATAGAGGAAAAATAGATATCACTATTAAGGATATTGGGAAGGGTAACCATTATGATAAGTTTATAAGATGGTAATGTTAGATTATAGATTGTTTTCAAACCTATAAATGTTCTTGGTATATCTTTTAAAATATATCTAAATTATTTTATTCATTTATTATTACTATATGTATGATTATCCCCATTGGATAGTCATTATAATTTTTTTAAGGATTTATGTCAGGGGTGGTTTCAAATTTTTTTAATGTAAAATGATTTAATTTGTAGTGTTGGTATTTATATATGATTCCCAATTATGTACTAGATTTTATTATGTTTTGGTCTCTTTTTTATTTCTAATTATTCCAGGTAAATGTCTCGCCACTAAATGTATTAGGTCACTACTACTAGTAAAAATCATCTGGATTAATAGGAGACACACCTAAGGACAATAATTGTTTTGGTTAGGACATCATAAACAATGAATAGTAATTAAAATTTTATCAAATACACTTTTTTATGATCATATTATTTTTAGAAATACTAAAAATGAGTGGTGGGTGAGAACCAAAGGTGGAGTATTTTCTTCAGTTTTTCTTACATATGTATAAAATATTCGCACATTACTATGTTTTTCGTATTTCTTATATTTTTTGATGACTTTCGTTTCAGAAATTAAAATTAAATATTTTCCTTTATTTATGTTTTATAATAGCTTTACTTTCCTATCATAGTAAGAGTGTATTATTTCACAAATGATATTTGAAACATAGGTTTACAAGATATTTCAATGTAGATATAAAGTTAAAAAATAATTTTTGAACATTTTTCTAACTTAATTAAATTGAAAAAATTTTAATTGATACTTTTGTAGATAATTAATTGATAAAATTGTCATTAATTTCGACGAAGAGTGAGTCTTTTTCTAGGATAAATACTTTTATATGACAATGGTGAAAATTATTATGTCTATTTTGTTATTTAATGTGGTTTATAGATATATTATTTTTCCTTATATATTAATAGAGAATTATTAATGTTTCCTAGTAAAATTATTTTTTTAGGTGATGTGTGTCAAATGAGTGCGGGATATTGAGTTTTATAACATGTTTGTGGTGAAACATTATTCTATCCCACTCATTCAAATATATATATTTCAAAATGTGGTTTTCTTTAAATTTTCATTATAAATTAATGAAATTTCATAATTATTTTTCCATGATGAAATTGAACAATGAAAAAAACATAATATGCATTCTAACTATATACCATCATCAATTTATGTGGGTGGATAATATCATTCAATTGATGAAGTAATTATGGAAAATGGTAGTTAAAACTTTTAGCCTATGTTTTTATCCCTCGTACAAGTGGGATGTTGAGGAATAAACCCATCAAATGATATTATATTAGACACCACTATGTATTTTTAGATGTAATATCATGTTACAATTAAGGTTTATAAAATACCTACATATGTATAGGATTGTATTACTCTGATCTGGTGAATTGTTTTGTCTATCTGAGACTCTTTTTAACAATCATGAAATGTTAATGGATTTTATAAATTTGTGTATATAGATGTGATGGCAAGTTGTTTTGATTATAGTAAGAGGTATATGGACATGACATGTAATCCTTATGTATTCCATTCATCATGTATTTTTATCAATATAATAAATATGGATATGTATTAGGTGTTATTGAGGCTCTATTAATGAGGAAATTTTATGGTGCATTACACTATTATATTCATCGAGTATTATTTATTTTCACCAATTATTTAAATGAAATATAATTAAAAGGAGAGATAGTTGATGATAGTTAGTTTGATAGAACATATTCATCATAAGTGGTAGTTTAGATAGAAGATGTATCCATTGATTTACTAAAAGTATTTCATTGTAAAAATTTCACTATATGGGTCATAATGTCTGAAATGTATCATTAATGTAATGTTACTTGTTGGAATAATTAATATAGTATACTCAAGAGAATAGATTAGATGGTTCTAAAAGGATGTGGGATATAGAATAGTAAATCAAAATGTTTTTTACATCCTCGTCTAGGTGGATCTCCTATTATGTTTTTTTGGTGTGGAAGATCATGTTATTTTACCTTTATTCATTAAATACATTGATAGAGTTTCTTTTATATTTGTGGAATAGATACTTACTATGTTATAATTAAATGAAAAAAATAAGTAATAGGATATGAAGTGGTCATAATCATGTTTCTTAATCACGTATAGAGTGTTCATTTAACTGTCAATGTAGTGAATTATTAGGAATTTTCTTTTGATGAGGTGTATAAGTCTATCTGGTAAATCCCTAATAGGTACCATAATTTTTGTATTGTAGGGATCATAATAATCCACTATATAAGAATATATACTAAGGATGGAATAATTGGTTTACTAGGACCTCATTTGAATTGGAATAGATTTTGGATTATTAATAGTGTGGTTTATAATTAATTTACCATTACGTTAACATAATCATTAATTGATATAGGGAATTTATATTCAATTATCATCAAATATATAATTGAAAATTTGGGGATATATGTGGATAATTATGTTATGGTTTTTATATTAGACAGTACATCGGGAAGGATATTAGATTAGTTCAGCTGATTATAGTGGTGTGGGATAATTATTATTGGTAATTGGTACTTTTAGAAGTTAAATTAATTAGATATATGTAGACTCAAAATTTTCCAAGTTATGGGTTAAATAATTTTATTTTGACATCATATTTATTTCAGCAGAATGATTGATGACATAAAATCCTCTCATAGGGGATGATGATAAAGTCATGAGAGAATGGGATTTCTAGAGGAGTGGTTCTAGATTGAATGTTATCATATCCCAGATGGATATTAATATTTTTTTTGAAGGTAATATTATGTATATATATAATTTCTATTGGATCTAGGATATTTAAATTTAGTTTTCTGAATAAAATTCATATCCCTATCTCATTATCAGGAGATGGAGTTCCCCATTAATCCCTAGATAAGTAAGTGTCCAAAATTGATATGGAACTAGGAAAAATATGATTTCTTGTGATTCATATTGGTGACATTGAGGTGAATAAATTTATACATATAAGTAACACTCAATATAATGATATATAATTAATAACTAATAATGGGGATGACAATATGAGATTATACATAGTTTTTAATATCTTAAATCATGTTACAATCATAAAAACTATAACAATTAAAGTACTGTTTAATTATTTGTTCATTTTAGAAAATCCCAATGTATTTTTTAGAATTATCTATGATTAAATTAACATAAAAATTGATTCAAGTCCATAGACATTATATTTATCGTATTTTTAAATAGGTATGGATTGTATGAGTTTTTATTTCTACCGTTTGTCTTAATTAATTATTTTAAAATATTCATGGATATTATGAATATTATTTTTCTCTTATACTTATGACTCCATTATTATTTTATTTTTCAATGGAATTATGTATAACCTAATAATTAAAAACATCATGGGGAAACTATTAGGTTATAGTAAATATTTATTGACCCCAATATCAATATTATATGATATCAAAAAATATATTCTGATTTTTTGGGATTCATTTTCATGGATGTAAATTATTTAATGCTATCATTTTGGTTCATCTATATAAATAATTGGTTTTTATATCATTTAGCTAACATATGTATACTTTTTTGATAAAAAATCACATTTCATGTTTAGTTACAATCCATGTTAAATCCAATATTTCCATTACATAGTGGTGACTTTGATTAGAATAGAGATGAAAGGGTTAAAAAAATTATTAGGGTATTCCAATAATTATGGAACGAATAAAATGGATAATTAACTATTTTCTACAAACTATTTCAATGATAAAAAATATATTGTAAATAATAAAGTATTGTTTTTGGAAATTTATTAATTCATGAAGATATAGTAGTTCCTTATGGATATCATTAATAAGTGACACAAGATTTTATCATCCCAAAACATGAATTTTAGTAATACACATTGGCCCTTGATCTAATATATTAGCACCATTAACTTGTTGGTGTCCTATTTTCTATTTAAAAGTTCAACATTTTATTGTGGATTATCTATTTATAGTAGTATATCAGTATATTCCAAATATGTTTGACCCGGTACAACATTTTTTGGAGATCTACAATTACCTAATTTAAGGAAATGTGAATGCCCATTCCCTTAATAATAAAATCAAAGATAACATAGTGATGTATTCAATTGATGAATGGTGTTTGATATATGATTTCATAGAATTAATATTGGATATATTGGATTTGTGAGAACATGTAACCATTTCACCTGACATTATCAAATTCCCATTATTGGAAATGGTGAATAATATCCATCATAATAATACATTATACTTAATTATGATGTTTTAAAAAATAATATATAGCCTTTATAATCAGATATTCTAGATTATTATTGAATTATTAATGTTGATTACATAGTGATTGTCACAAATTTTATGAGGAATGAGGTCATGAGGGACTCTCACACTTCTTTAGTGGTGGTATATACTGTATAAACATTTTCCTATAATGATATTTAAATATTATTTCTTTTACCATTGAAATAGAGATTTATTATATGTCTGGGTTCCCTAATTATCTAATTTTCAATATATATCTATAGTTTATAGTATAATTACATAATCCACTAAGAGTATCAAAGTGGATGTGTGATATGGGTTTTGTAGAAATTAAATTTAAATATTGTATAGGACATAGGTTGATACAACTATTTTTAATGAATACTATTTGATGATGTTCTTACATTTTATTCCAATTAGGGAGACCTAGTAAATTGATGATCCATACATGATATACGTTTAGTTTATTTTACATATATAACAAACAGTCATGTTAATCACTTCATATGTTGATTAATTTTTTGTGTCAATTATAGTATCGTTTTAGGATTTAAATTGAACATAACCCAATATTATTATATATTGTTATCCCCTAGATGATGGGATTTGTGGAGGAATTAGGATACGCTAGGATATGTTTTGGAATTTCATGTATGATTTTAGTGATTATTTGTCTGACTATAAATTTTTTGTAGAGTTATTATTAAATAATAAATTTCAGACCTCTATATAGATTGATACCAATGTTGATATGTATAATAGACATTTTCTCTCACCATTTTTCTTGTTAGTGGAAGTAAGTTTATAATATTTTACCCAAGACTAATGTAGAATAAAATAAAGATGGCGTAATTTATTTGAATGTGTCCGGTCACAACTTGTAGAAATATGTGGCCAGTCAATTACTATATATGATGACCATTATTATTCTCTATATTTTAGTATAGATTTTTATTGTGTTTAAATTGATTAGGCAATCACCAATTCATAATATAACAGAATCATACACATTAGAATATAAAATAATATATGAATTTATATTGGATTCAGATAATGAGATATTAGCTATTTATTCACACACTACATTAAATAATCTAGGATGTATATTATATATTTCAATTCTGGATGTATGAGTTTTACTTATAAGATGTTATTGTCCCAAATATTATTGATCATGATGTAAATTATTTACTTGAATATTTATTCGTAAATATAGTGGATATGGGGGTGAATTTGATTCATAGGTATGTGGTTCCATGGGTTCATGTTTAGTGGTGCCATTGAAGAATCTAATATGTGATGTGGGAGGAGGGGACTCTAAAATGAAATCCCATCTGATTGGAATTTTTAAACATAGTTTTAAAAAACCTATTGAAAATGAAAACCCATTATTTGATTTATTTGATTTTATTCCAAGATTATGTTCTTTGGATATAAATTACTATTTTAATGATTAATTTTAATAAATTCTATTTTAAATGATTTAATTATACTATAAATAATACAAATGATCAATATAAATATCACTAGTAACTCGTGGAACCAATAGGCACCAACATGGAATCAGTTGGGATTATAATGACAATTTAATTTGACTAACAATATGGGTGAAATCCTAGATCCCCTAATAGAACCCCAAAGAGTTAACAATAGGAATATTGTGAAACACTTAATGATAGAATTGAATCCACCAATTGTTATGGGAACTGTGTGACCATTATAAATTTAAACTTTTTTTTTATTTTACCCACTTTGTCTATTTTTAATTATAATAAATCTTCTAGTATGAAAACATATACATGCATCCTTACTCCATGTAACTACCCCACAGTTTTGGTACATCATCAATTATCTGGTGTTGGAATAATGCTCAATAAAGGGAATTATTCATCTTTTTTGATGTTGATAAACATAAATCATTAATCATATCATAAATACCAAAACAAGAGCGTTTTTTAGATATGTGTAATATATTTTATATAAATTATATAACATACATTGAGGTCATTTAATAGTATGGTTTGTTAACAATAGTCCTCAGTATAATGTACTTTTTATATGGGTGTATAAAATCTTATATATATAAATGTCTATGTTTTTTTCTAGTTTCTCAAAATATATTATGATTCTTATTTTCACTCAACGAATTGATAACAACCCATAGGGGTTTTTTTAATGCATGTCAATTATTTTATAACTAATGTAAAGTGAAATTAATGGATATTATATATTTTATCAACTAGGGAGAGTATGAAAATAAGTGTCATGTCAATGAATGGAGTGGATCACATTGTATCATTATGTATTTAAGTGGTATGGGTGAGAAACTAATTCTATTATAATTTTTAAGGGATTGAAGAAAAATAGATTATCATTGGATGAGGTGGTATATAATGAAAGAATTTATAAATAAAATATTACTTAAAAAATTACTTTTCGTAACAGTTCTATGGTTTTGGGTAGGATGGAATGTTGTTTTAGCCACCCTAATTCAATGAGTGGAAAATTCATGTGGGAACATGAAGATTAAATCAACGGTTTATAATACCAAATAATGTAATCCAAAACCAGAGTGCCGCAAAACTATTTATTGTAAATCCCTTGTTAATATGGTGATGTGAAATGAGTACGAGAGAGGTGTTGAAAGAACTTATAGACATAGAACCACACTCCAGTGGTTGTAGGGTGACAGGAAAATGACCTTACATCCATTTATATTATTCCCATGGATAAAGTACATTTCCTGTTGTACCTAATCATATGTGAACAATGACATAACAATATAATAAATTTCCATATGGAGATAAAACTAGTGGCATGATGAACCAGACCTATGTGCCATTTCCTAGTGGAGCTATAACCATGGGAAATTTAAATCTGTATGTGGGATGTTGTTGTGTGGACCTATAGCCATGGGAATGGATCCATATAGTGATATTTATTTTTCCTACATCCATAAGAAATATTTCAAATGCATCTATATTGTTTTTATTTGAATCTAATTCCTTGTTAATAATAAATTGTATATTTAGGTTGTTTTATAAGGGACCGATTGATAATACCCTAAAAAACAATATTCGTAAGTTGTTTAATCACACACATATAACAATAGGCTCGATGAAATAAGGATCTTAGACACTGCTTCATATTAAATACAATACATATAATTTATTAGAATACATATCATTATATATATCTAATGTTTCAAAATATATATTGATATTAATATGTAGACATATGTATATTTTTATTCACAAATTTATTTGTTGTTGACTAGTAGAGATTATATTTTTACAGTTATGAGTTCCAAAGATTGAAATAAAATTGATAAAATATTGAAATTTTCTTTTTTATATGGAAATAGGTGATGCCTTTTGAAAATTTACAGTGTTTTCCCAATAGGATATTTCCATTACAATATAACCTTCAACATCCATGGGTGATCCCCTCTGAAAATTTACACTGATTATAGTTCCATACTAAAATAACCATGTAAAGTGATTTTTGTGGCCATAGGAAGCTCATGGAATCATCTATATTGTCACATATAGGTGAACATGGAAATAATCCCCATGTATTTACAAAGTAAGTAATACTCAAAATTATTGTAATTGTGAATATAACCTATAATAATTTTTAAAACCTTTGACAACATAACTTTTATTTAAAAGTATTATATACTCTATATTGAGTTGATAATGATAAAAACAAATTTATATAGATGAATGTACAAAATTCCATCTTGGTATATATGGGACTTATTTGGTTCCCATGATACATTTTCATTCTAGATTATAAATATGTATAACATATATGTCATTTTCTTAATCATTAAGGTATGTATAGGTGGTCTTCTATTTTTTATTCCAAAAGGTGGGATATTATATTACCTTCTAATTATTTATTTTATTTTTAATAGGATTGTTTTATAACTCCTTCAATTGAATTCATCTCATTCTAGAGGTTTCGATATATTATATCATCCTCAATATTTAGTTCTTTTTAAAGTGGTTGTCTATGTTTTCCATCCTTGATAATTAAATTTTTACATTAGGATTAGGTAGAGGTTTGTATGTTATATCCTTATAATTGAAAATGTATTTTTATATCATTATTATATGGTTATTAATTTTAATGGAATTAAATTTTATAGATAAGGAATTTGTATCTTCCATCATGGTTTTCATGTAATAAATGAATTTTGTTGTAGTTATTATTGTTTATTTCATGTTCAATAAGATAAATGAAATATTTCATTAGATTTATTTTAATTTATCAATGTTATTTAATTTTTTTAACTTATAAAAGAACATTCGAGGTCATACATAATTAAATATTAATGATTCATTGAAGGTGGAAACATATTTCTTTGGATCCTATCCATTTATACCATGGTTAAGAGACAAATGTTTTATATTAACCTATTCATGTAGCATTTTTGAGAGATACAACTATATTCCATTATTTTTTTTTAAAATAACATGTATATGATTTACTTATAATAGTGATCATTACTTTTTTACTCTGGAAATATCTCTGACATAGGATACAATTTTTTTATTACATAGAGATGTCATTTTTATCACCATCACATACCTAGGATTTCATATTATATTTCTTATTTTATCACCCTTATGTAATTCTCAATTATTAAATGGGAATAATATAATGAAATAGTCTCCATATTATATTGAGTTGGTTATTTTCACTTCATGGGAAGCAATAATGTTTGGTGATACATGTCTAAGGCTATCTTGTCTTCCACCATAGACTTGATAACATTGATTAGAATAGAGAATGCTAACTGTAGTAGTAAATCAATTAATTTTCAATACATCAATTTAACAATTCACCATATTTTTATCATAACATACATCTTTTATATGGGATATTGGTTGAGTATTTCCATAAATTAGTAAAAATTGGATCATAAATTATCCACTTCCTACAATGATTGACATACATCCAACTCACCCTTATTGTAATTTTAAAAGGGCCCAAGATCATAAATTTTATGTCTTAAATGCCAATTTCTTGACACCGAGGCTAAATAATATTTGGATTGAAGGGATCATTAATGAAGTGTGCATCAAAATAACCCTTTATTCAGAAGTACTTCATTTTTATAGTACTCACCATTACTATAGTTTCAAATGCAATATCTTACTCTAGTAGTGACATAGTATGTAGTACAATACCATGAGAAATCCTACATAATGGTGGTCATCGATGGTTAAACACCCCGACCTGATGTAGTCTAACTACAATTCTTTAACACTTAGGTAATTAAAATAATTCTAAGATAAGTAATAAAATTATAATTATTATCCTTATTCTTATAAATAAATTAGGTAATACATACTAATTAGAAAATATTAATAAATAAATATATGATATATAATATTATTTTATTAGAATGTAATTAATCATTAATTAGTAATGATTTATTATTAATAATATTCAATTGTCATAACTACTAAGAAATTAAATTTATTAAAAATAATATTTTGGAATTGTGAATTATTTTATTGGTAAATATTTATTATTTAATAATTATATATTTTTAATAAATAACTAATAGCTACCAACCTAATTTTAATCATTATTTATAAATTAATTTTTAATTATTATTAATTTTTAATAGAAATTATTAAATATTATAAATAACTATTGATTTGTAAATAAATATTTGTTATTAATTATTCATTATTATATATTATGAAAAAAATTTAATATTGAATATTAATTATTAAATATTGATTATGATTAATTTTTTAATTTATTGTAAATTGAATCAATTTATTTTTCAAAAATTATATTCATAATTCTTTGTTAATTGATAATTTTTTATAATTAATATTTATAATTATATATTATTAATAGATATGGAAATATATGTTACTAATTATTAAATATCACTTTTTTTATATATTGTTATTATTTAAAAATAAATAAATAATTAATTTTAATTGATTATTACTCAATTATTTATTATTTTTATTAATAATTAATAAATGTATAATTATTATTTTGAATCTAATTAATATTCAACATTAACGTTTTATTATTATTAACTATTAATTATTATTATTATTTATTTATTTCTTATTAGTCATTTATAAATGATCATTTATAAATAGTTATAAATATTAATTAATAATTAGTAATTCTTATTATTTTATAAAAATTTATTTATAACTACTAATATTTAATAACTATATATAATTTCAAATGTATGAAACTTTTTTATTTGACTAAATAAATAATAATTAATATTTTTTATTAGAAAATAGATTTTTTTTGAAAATAGTTAACCCACGTAAAATTTAGAAAAAAAGAACATCAAACATCATAATATCTCTAATTTCCATTCAATGAAATTTTATATGTGTAAGAATAATTAACCATATATAATCTATATTTAATTGAGCAAACCTCTATGTCAAGGTAATCCTTTATTAGATCCTCGATGTGATAATACATATTCTAAATTTTTTTAATATACACTTTAGGACTTATTTTCACATCATTAAATCAATGTATCATAATATGAATTTATTTGCTGATGTAATAATATTAGACTTCATTGAGAATATCTCAACGAACTGTCACAAACTTTTTATTGGATTCATCTTGAGAAGCATTTACAGAGAGAACTCCCGTAGTATCCCTTCCTTATAGTAGATAATGTGATATTATATATTTTGTTATTATATTCCATTTTTTGGACACCATAGTTAAACTATTAGTAGGGTCTTGTTCGTGATGCCCTATATCATTATCTTAGTGGAACTCAAGCAGTTTTTGTTTGGAAATATTATTATGTTCTACTCTAGATTATGTAAACTCCCCACACCTATTTTAACTATTCACTATTATCAGATTAACTAATATCACCACAATTAATTGGATTTTAATTCATTATATAACCATACAAAGTAAAATCATTTTCTATATGAGATGGAATATAATTGTTGTGGCTAATCTCAAATTCAATGGTTTGGCATTCAGAAAAATGGGTTATCACACCAATCATGGTTTAAATTGTCTCCAACTGTATTAGAATACTAGAATCATCATTAAATCCTTTATATTTTATCCCCATAAGTACTATATTTCCCCAAGATTCATGTATTCCCATATCCCCTTTCGTCCTCCTTTGGCTCTGTTGTCCTCAAGCCTATATTCCATATTTATTGTTCATTGAATATAGGATAGAGATATCATCCGCTGATCCATCCTCCGTGGAGCCCAGTACTATAGTATATTTATCATCCCTTGTATGGATTTTTGGCATTTCCATTGTTTTAAATATTCTTTTTTTCCTTTTATGTCACCATTTACCATTCAACATTACCTTAATTTGATATGTTTCCTTCAATATCTTCATAATAATTACTCAAAATAAAATTTATATAGGTATTATGGGCACATAAAAAATTAATGAAATTTTACCAACCCTATCCCCTATAGGAGGGGGTAAGACTCCCATATGACCCATCCTACTTAGAGGAGCGGCTACATTCCATCTGTATAATACTTTTAATTTCTTGAATATAGGGACAACATTTTCTCTTAAAATATCATCACTAGTTATGTAAGATCAAAAGGGATTACCACTACTACATAATTTAGATGTTTTTGATTGTCAGTGTTTATGTTTGATTTTAATATTATACTCACCCACTCGATCCATTGGACACTAAATCATTATCACATAACCAAAATTCTTTATTTTTAATTTAATGTAATGTTGGTGTGGAGCCCATGTCTCCTTGAGATTTTATTCTACCCAATGTTGGAACAATATCCAACCATGTAGGGAATGGAATTATGTCCCCTTATTGATTCGTTCGACCACACCTATAAAATGAAATAGTGTGAGCTAGTGTCAATATATATGAAGAAAAATAAACACTTGATTTGAACACCTCATATTTCATGAAAATATAATCCTCCTTATGAACAATCTAAAAAAGTAAATAGAATTATTAGAGACAGCAAATTCAACACAGAATCATTTTGATATACGTTGAAAAAGTACTGATGTTCCTTAACAGCCCATGATTTTACAATATGTTCAAATTATAAATAAATTCAACAACTTGAGCATCACACAAAAATGAATATGGTAACACCATGATATACTACCCTAACCATTTAAAATGATTTTATTAAGAGTATTAATAAAATTATGAAACATAAATATATTCCATATAATTTGAACATTTATCTTATTATTTTTATAGAATATTATATAATAACATACTTTATTGTGCGGGTAAAAAAAATATTTTTTTGTGAATTTTAACAATTTTAATTGTGCGCATATTTTAAAAATAAAATTTTAAAACTATATAAATTTATTTTTCAAAATATAAATCATTTTTAATATCAAAATTATCATTGTTTTAATTTTTTTAGTTTCTAGAGAATATTTATTTTTTAAGGAATACTAAAAACCACTACATTATAGTTAAAAAATAAATTTTCATTTAAATAATTCTAATGTATTAAATTAATTTTTTTAAAAAAAATTGATAATAAATTGATATATAAATTAAATATATGTTTTTAAAAGAATTTTTATATTGATATTACATATAAAAATTATTGAACTATTGAATGTTTCCTTTTACCAGCATTCTCACCACATATATGGATAAGAGATAAACTTATTTTATCCAGTTCTATGAATTAAATTTTGAATGTTGTAATAAAGGGTTTTAATCAATATTATATTTTTAATATAATATGATCAGATTAATTTTGGGATATTATGAATAGTATAATTTGTAAATTATTAATTACCACAATTAAGGGTAAATCTAGTAATTAAATGTACAATTATAATATATAATTATATAATTAAGATCACACATTTTATAATTTAATTAGAGAAGTGGGGTTAGAAAAAAATAAATATCAGGATGAAATTTTGTCCTATTAATGCCACTTGTGTAAGAATATAACATTTAGAATACATTATTTAACAGAAGTGAGCAATGGCATACTCATGTTTTTTATTAAGTATTACATTTTTTATACATTGTTATAATGAAGATAAATTGTAAGAAAAATATTCATCTAAATTATAAAAAAATTATTATTATCAGGATAATTCATTTTAAATTTTAGATATGAAATAATTAAATTAATTTCATTTATAATCATGATTAAATTATTGATTAATTAATTGAAATACAAAATAAATGATATTTTAATAATTAAATTAATATAATTTGACAGAATTTATTATATCCACGAATTTTATAGACATGATAGACATTTCATTCATATATGAGACCTTTATTTGTAATTTATCAATTTTGTGATATTATAGAAAACTAATATTGAATATTTTCAAAATTTTCATAAAGGATACCATGAAATAGATATTATTTTATGAAATGGTATAAAATAATTAAAATATAAAATTCATCAATTAACTATAATAATGTTAAATATTTTATTACTGATCCATTTTGGATTTATATGGTTATTTTAATGTAACTATAGAAATCATAATGTTAAAAAATTCATTGTTTTCATGATATATGTAAAAGGGTTTAACTATTGGTTAAAGAAAAAAAATTTATTTAACATTCTAAACTAAATATGTCTGAAACTAAATAGCTATGTGTATTTTAACCCATTCATATATTATATTTTATATTTATCTCATTGGATCTATTCATAATAATAAAAAATTCTACTAATTTAATAATTTAAAGGATTCAAATATTGCCCTACCATGTCTTATAAAAAGAATGATATTCCACCACATTCACACAAAAAATTTAGAATCCTATCAATACTAAAACATAAACATTTCTCCTTCAAAAATTATCAATTATGTTCTAGAGTTCTTAGTTATCTAAAAAGTCCAAACATACTGTCCTTAAGAGATGATGAAAATAAAATCCCTTGATGAAGAGGTAACTATTATACCATTTAATTTATGTTAATTTCATCATGTATATCTTTTACACTATTTTCTTACTATTATGTAATAAATTAGGTATTATATATATGATGATATTTAATTATGATAATGTTATAACTATATTACCTCTTTTATTCATCCTATGAAAAGCAATATAACTACGACTGTGTACATACTTGTTACAGTCTCCAAGATAAAATGTATTTTTTCCATCAAAAAATTATTTTCAGGGGTATCATTATGAATATAATGGAAAATAATACTAATTAAGAAATTTTATTGAATCATTATAATTAAATAACTATCAATTTTTTTACCACTATTTCATTAATGGAATAATATTGTCAGTCGAGCATATGTATGACTTATCATCTCCATGAAATGATGTGATTAATTTTATATGTTATCCATTAAATAATGATTGTAAAAGTATATTTAGTGATTAAATTTTATATTTATATCATTAATATAATTCATGATATTTTGGATCTTGATCACGTAACAAAAAGTCAAGAAATTCATGATAAAACATGTATATAAAATTGATTAAGATTACACCCCAAACAATGGTAATAACAACATATAATCCACAAATGGGTGATAAAATATTATAAGAAGATCACATATAATATCATAATTACAAAAAGGTTCTGATATAAGCAAAAAATTTTAAAACACCATTACATATTAAGATAAATAACATTCGAATAAAGGAAGCGTAAGTTAGGACAAATCCATATCAAATTTTATTTTTTTCAAGATATATGCCATATTCACCGTGTAACACCCCAAGTAAATAAAGAGTATGAAATTTTCAAATTTATCCATATTTGGGAATAAAATATTAATATTACTTGATGGGAATGTTATGCTCGATGGCGTACCCAATATGAAACAACAGGTTTCTTTAAAATCTTACGTTGCACTCTAATAATAAAATAATATTATTTTAAATGGTAGTTTACGCCTAGCCGTTAAAATGGAGGGAATGAACATAACTAACTACAAAATGATTATATATGTTTGTCAAATATTTTTACTTTTTTTTAATAAATGTTAGAGGATTAAAAATGCAATTGAATCCAGTTTTTAAGCGTAAACATTCTAATATTCTTTAAAAGGTCGATTAAACGCCTTTTGATGGAGAACCCTTTTAAATCCAATTTTTGGAAATTTTATAAGCTATTTTTTTTCAAAATAAAAATATTATTTATGATTGGGACATTGAAATTTACCTTGGGATAATTTTTGGTATTTTTCTGACAATGTTCATTTTTCAATGAATAGTGAAAAATACTGCATTTTACATCAAAACTGATTTTTCATATAATTTAATTATATGGTTATATTATCTTTTTAATTTGTTTTAAAGTTTAATTAGAATATATTTTTACCATGTAAGTCAATTATGGTCATTGGGATTAATTTCACTTTGGAATTAGGCAAAAACAAGTGCCAAACTTTTCATAATTATTGTTTCTAAAAAACCCGATATTTGTTTTGGCAACGAGAATTTTTTTTAAATTAATTAATGAAATTTATGTTCTTGGAATTTGGTAAAATGGATTAAATTTTTTTAATAATAAGATCCAAATTATGTAATTAAGACTCTTTTGTTTTTGGACATTATTAATAGTAACGACGGTAATTATCTTTAATTATCTTGATTAATGAGTAATCAGGTAGTTGAAGATAATAAGATAATATCATAATAATAAACAAATGACCACAAAATATGTCCTAAGGCTACTGGTTGTCTCATGGACGACCATGGGATTCCTTGTTCCAAACTTGGGGGCCCCATGGAATCACTTTTGTGAGAAAGTGACTTTTTATCTTTTTATTTTTAAAGAATGTTAAATGTAACAAAGAATGTATCACCTAAGTAAAATATTTTTAATTTTGTCTACATAAATTATCTTTCGGAAAATAAATATTAATTATAAATCTAAAAATATTTCCTACATCATAGTATTTGTTTTATAATTTTTAGACATTAAATAAATTAAATTATTTATGACTTCATGATGATGCAGCAATGACCTCATTATTTAACGATTTAAATAAAATGGAAAGATAATGTAAAATCTAATACCTACACATGTACAAAACCTATTGTATGGGTGGATTTAGAACCCTTATCACCTTATACTCGAAAAAAATAAATGTGGGACCATTAAAATCCGAAACTCATTCTAAAATAAAGTTACATCTTATACCTTTCCAAGAGTGCCCCTCCTCTCCTATTATAAAAGGCCCCCTCCCCCACCTCCTTACCCACACATCCAAAGCCTTTGGCTCGTCCAACCCCTGCCCATTTTTTCTCTCCACATCCCTATATAACTCCTTGAAGCCTAACATTGGGCAGAAGTCATCCCAAGGAAGCCTTTTAGCTCAAACCAAAGGGAGTTACCTGATTTTAAGGTAATGTCTTCACTTGAGTCCTTTTGTTTTATTTTTCTTCTCCAACCCCTTAAACTTTTTTTATTCATTTATTTTTTAACAACTCCAGTATCTTAAATATACTATGATGTTGTTATAAGATTTATTCGAGCTACACTTACAAACACCTTCGTCTAATGGTTAAAGAACATACTGTTTCTGTGGTTGACGATTTTCTGCCTCACAAAACGATGATTGTTCAATATTATTTTAACACCTTTAAAGGTGGCCATTATGATGTCACTATATTTTATATATGATATATATGGTATTTATGTTTACTATATGCTTCTTTATTTTATATTTAAACCATACCTTTATTCTTTTCTTGTTGTGTAAATGCGATAATTTCATATGAGGAAGTGCGGACTACTGCCCCCTCAAGTGATGTGACACGTACATACAATACATGGAATGTATAAAGAATGAATTTAACACTACTATAAAACTAACATATACCAACGGTTTTGGAACTGTTGTTATATGCCTCCAAACCGTTGGTATAGCCTATACCAACGGTTTAGCGAACCGTGGCCAAGTAAGCCGTTGGGAAAGGTCTATACCAACGGTTTTCCCAAAACCGTTGGTATAGACCTATCCAAACGGTTTTGGAAACCGTTGGTATAATTAATATGAAAATATTTACCAACGGTTGTGGAACCGTTGGTATATGCATTTCAAAAAAAACATTCGCTGAGATTTGATCCTAGCACCCCTAGTTTATTATTGAATGACTTAACCACTAACCTAACATGACTTTTGTGTATATAATTACATAAATATATATATATATTTTTTTCATAATTATATTAAATTTTTATTTATATAATGTTCTGGGTAAGAAGAAATGATAAAAAATCAAAGGATCTATACCAAAGGTTGTCAAAACCGTTGGTATGGACCTATACCAACGGTTTTGACAAACGTTGGAATAGATTTTGAGCTTAGATGTTTATGGGGGACCTTTCCCAACAGTTTCGGCCAAACCATTGGGAAAGGTGTCCACAAAGTGGACCTTTCCCACTGGTTTGGCCAAAACAATGGGAAAGGTCCCCACAAAGTGGGATTTCCCAACAGTTGGGCCAAACCGTTGGGAAAGGGAACCTAACCAACTGTTTTTATGAACCGTTGGTATAGAAGCGTTGGGAAAGGTCATATTTCCAGTAGTGTAATGAAAATATGTGACCTATATAACATATATATTAAACTGGAATTATAATATATATATATATCATTTATTTTTTACTTCCATTAATATGAAAAAGAAAAAAATGAAAGTAGCGTTCATGCGTACGTACGACCTACCGTCTCCATGAACGGTGCTTTTCATTTTTTTATCTCCAAATGATATGGAATAGTATAAAATGAATATTTAATGGATATATATGATATATGAATCATGATTATAACTCTGAATATAATGGATACATGAAAAACTTGTAATTATAAAGAGCATATTTTGACTCAAGTACCAATGATCGTTTAAACGACTGTTATTAACTAAAATAATTACATAGTGTTCATGACATGGTAATAAGTGATATAAAAGGATTAATGAACTCGAAAAAGGTTCTTAAGGAAGTATAAATTAACTCAAGTTTATTATTCTGGAGATTAAAGAACGATCGAGTCAAGTCGGACCCGAGGTAAGGGATCCTATTCCTCTCTTTCTTTTTTTAAGTACACTCTTTTATGTCATTCCTTTTAAATATCATCTTTCTTGTTATTGGGATGTTCTTCTATATTAATCTTACTGTAATTTTTATGTTCATATGATGAGAGACCCTACTCTCTCTCATCAATCCATTTTGGAAGTTTTAAGTGGTGTCGTTAGGCTGCTGAGTTTTCGTAAGGGATTTTTCATCTCACTTTTATTCCCGTGAGATTTATGCTACATTTTCCACAATTTCCTTTGAGTGGTGTATGTACTGCCCATTATTTTACTCATTGTGTAATATACTTTCATTTATGAGTATTTACATCAATTTGTATTGTCCTTCTTTCACGGGGTGTATGTTTCGAAAGTTACCCAAGTCGGTAAGGGAACCTTTCGACCTCCTCTTTTTAAAAGACTTATTTTGTTACGTATTTCAATTCACATAATATTATGTTGGGATATGTTCTTATATATCCTTATTGATGTAAAATTTATGTCCAAGTGATTATATGCCCTTTCTATCTCTCATTAACTCATTTTCTGAATTTTGAAGTGATGTTGTTAGGCTGTCGAATTTTACCAAGGGATCTTTTTAACCCAATTTTGATTTCCTTGGGTTCAACATGTACTTATTGAATATGTCATCTTTTTAATATGTGTGAATGAAATTTTATTGTTTTAAACTTAATATCCACTTATATTGGGTGTATTTATATTTGTCACACATAATTTTGAGATTGAATTACCCTTAATTTAAGGATACCTTCTTTATAAGGGAGTTCATCACATTTGACATTTCTACTGAGACTTCATTGCTGTTATGCACCGATCCACTCTTATATGGTGTATATACTGTCATTTGGAATATTATATCATGAATCCATTTATTCTCATGATATTATAAGGTTCTGACTAAATGTTATTCCTCTATTATTGTATTCAAGTGTCTCTAATTTTTGTAGAACCCCTTTAACCAAAATAACTCTTTAAATGTTTTAATTATTTTTTCTTATTAATATCCATGTTTTCAAAATTATTTTAAGGATTTATTTATATGGATATTAATGGTTTAAAATTTTAAAATCTTAAAGGTGGTATGGGACACTTTGATTCAAAAATCTCTTTATTAAATGTTTTAAATGGTTTTGGAAATGGTTTCTTTTTGAATGGATGCATTATTTCAATACACTAAAATGTTATATTGTGATTGAAATGTGGAAATGTTATGTTTCCTTTATGAATTTTTTATGTGATACGTTTATGTTATGGTTCATGGGAATTGTTATGAAAACGGGTGGTTCCATGATAAAATAAGGGTGGGTGGGCCCGATATAGATCTCCAATGCATTGGGTAACACAAAAGAGTGAAACGTTAAGGATTCTCTGAAGAGATTTAGGGAATATACTGTGGTGGGTATTCCAAACATAACCAAGAGGGTTACTCCCTATGTAAGAATGTTATGAATGCCTCAAGTTACCTTTTATGTCTTATGATTTCTATGATTTATTCATGATTTGATGAGGTATGTTAATGTGCCTATGTTTTATGGGTAAATTATGATTTCATTCTTATGTATATATGAACTCATGTTTCCTTTCCATATTTTTTTATAACCCTTACTGAGATTTTTATGGTCATTCCAAGTTTTTTTGAAATTTTTTTCACAGGTCAAGGGAAAGGTACATGATATGATGATAGTGTCAAGGAAGTGTCAAGAAAGAATCCATTCTTTATTTTTAAATATGTTTCCGTTGATGGGAAAAAAATGAATACTGTCTTTTATGTAACCACTTTTTTTAAATGTGGAATGTAATGCAAGTTTTATGATCTAATTCTCTAATACTCTAAACCTGAAAAGATCCTCAATGTGTAATCTTGCAATAACTCATGACTATGTAAGGTTTAAGGCTGGGGCATTATAGTTGGTATCAGAGGTCGGTTTAGATAACATTAGTGGTTAGGGTATTCTCTAAGCATAAGTGACATTACCATAATTGTTAGGATTTCAGAAAGAGTCCTAGTTTTAGATAAAGTGAATGAGTAAGTATATCTTAGTGTTTACCTTCCTCATTAGTACATGATGGTTTTGTTGATATACTCACACTGACATTTCTATTTTTAGTGAATGGATGGATCTAGTAGGCACCAAAGATACAAGAGGTTTGAAGGAAACTGTGGTGGTTCTCTGATTAAGATAATAGATACAATGGAGGATTCAATGAGGAAACTCGTGGTGGTTCTAAACCAACTATCAAGGAGTCATGATAAAACACTCGAACCTTGGTATGATCTGTAATGCATCATGTATGAGATTACCAATCGATGTGGATGTTTAGGCAATAATTTTAAAGGTAACCATTAGAGTTTATATGATCCTTACTTTTGAGGTAATTATGGGTTATTATATGTTATGATGGAAAAAGAATGGAATGAGACATACTTGAGGCTAAAATATGTTATGATTATTTTTGAAGATTTTATCTCGTTTTGGGGAATGTTTTATGAATTATATAGTATTGTAAAAAGGACAACACACAGACCGTGTGACAACCCGTCGCGTCGGGAAAATCTGCGAGAATCGAACCCACAACCAAAGTGAGACTGGTATTTATCGCCTACCACTGGACTACGTGAAGTCCCTGGTTAGTTTGACTAATTCATTTTAGTTAGATTATTTTAGGAATCAAGAGTAAGTTTATTTTGGGTTATCTATGGAAATTATTAACCTATCATCAAGGATATGTGATTAGGTTAATTACTTTTCAATATGAGAATTTAAGAGCAACTGATGTTATTTGGAGATAGAAGTTAATTTGTACCTTGGAAGACTATGTGACTAAATCCTTCAAATATTTGGGTTTCAATCTTATTTTGGTTTACTTTGAAGAATTTTATGGAAAAATTGTTTATCGGATGGTCCTCGTTGAACTTTGGGTTTTGTTAGATAAATTTTCGAGATTAAGAATGGATTTTATTTTAATAAAGGGTTATCCTTTTCTGGATTATATGATCTTGTACTAACCTTTTTGGTTTTGGTTTTGGTTAAAGTCTAAAGAAATGGTAACTATATAGTTCTCCTTTGTGGATTTGGTGATTCTCTAGAAGTTGATTATAGTACTCTTAATGTGAACAAGTCTTCCTAAATACTCGTCTTTTGGAGAAAATATAAGATTATGTAAGGAATATAATAATAATTGAAAGTCAACATGATAAGTGATTATGTTTCCATATGAATAAATTCCTCAATAAAAAGTACCTTAAAAAATGTTGTCTATTAACTTTTCCTACAAGGGAATCTAATACTGTTTAACCCATCACAAGTTTGTGATTTTTTTATGGTTAACTTTTTCTAGACATGTTTACTATCACTCTCCATCAGAACATGACCCTTTGATTTTTCCTCCAGGTCCATATTTTCATTCTTGGAATCCTAGTATGGGTTAACTCGGGTGACCCTTGTACTTATCTTTCTTTATTTTAAAGTGACTGTTTTACCGACTCTTGTTCCGATGTGGGATGTTCAAGGATGTTTCCAAGCTCAATTTTAAAATTGCGGGGACGCAATTCCCAAAAGGGGGGAAGTATGTAACACCCCAGGTAAATAAAGAGTATGAGATTTTCACATTTATCCATATTTGTGAATAAAATATTAATATTACTTTAAAGGGAATGATATGCTCTATGGCGTACCCAATATGCAACAACAAGTTTCTTTGAAATCTTAAGTTGCACTCTAATAATAAAATAATATTTTTTTAAATGGTAGTTAACGCCTATCCGTTGTAATGGAGGGAATGAACAGAACTAACTACAAAATGATTATATATGTTTTTCAAATATTTTTACTTTTTTTCAATAAAATTTAGAGGATTAAAAATTAAAATGAATCCAGCTTTTAAGCGTAATCATTCTAATTTCTTTAAAAGGACGATTAACCGCCTTTTGATGGTGAACCCCTTTTAAATCCAATTTTTGGAAATTTTATAAGATCTATTTTTCATAATAAACATATTATTTATGATTGGGACATTGAAATTTACCTTGAGTTAATTTTTGGTATATTTCTGACAATGTTTATTTTTCAATGAATAGTGAAAAATACTGCATTTTACATCAAAACTGCTTTTTCATATAATTTAATTATATGGTTATATTATCTTTATAATTTGTTTTAAAGTTTAATTATAATATATTTTTACCATGTAATTCAATTATGGTCATTGGGATTAATTTAACTTTTTAATTAGGCATAAACAAGTGCCAAACTTTTCATAAATATTGTTTCTAAAAAACCCGCTATTTCTTTTGACAACGATAATTTTTTTTAAATTAATTATTGAAATTTATGTGTTTGGAATTTGGTAAAATGGATTACATATTTGGAATCTGAAGGTCCAAATTATGTAATTAAGACTCTTGTTTTTGGTCCTTATGAATAGTAACGATGGTAATTATCTTTAATTATCTTGATTAATGAGTAATCGGGTAGTTAATGATAATAATATAATATCATAATAATACAAAAATGACCACAAAATGTGTCCTAAGGCTACTTGTTGTCTCATGTCCGACCATGGGATGCCTTGTACCAATATTGGGGTCCCCATGGAATCACTTTTGGGGGAAAGTGACTTTTTATCTTTTTATTTTTAAAGAATGTTAAATATAACAAAGAATGTATCACCTAAGTAAAATATTTTTAATTTTGTCTACATAACTGATATTTTGGACTATAAATATTCATTAGAAATATAAAACTATTTCCTACATCATAGTATTTTGTTTTATAATTTTTATACATTAAATAAATTTAATTATTTATGACATCATGATGATGCAGCCATGACCTCATTATTTAATGATTTAAATAAAATGGAAAGATAATGTAAAATATAAGACCTACACATGTCCAAAACCTATTGTATGGATCTATTTCGAACCCTTATCACCTTATCCTAGAAACACATCAATGTGGGACCATTAAAATCGAAAACTCATTCTAAAATAAAGTTACATTTTATACCTTTCCAAGAGTGCCCCTCCTCTCCTCTTATAAAAGGCCCCCACCCCTACATCCTTACCCACACTTCCAAAGCCTTTGGCTCATCCAAACCTGGAACATTTTGTCTCTACACATCCCTATATAACTCCTTGAAGCCTCACATTGGTCAGAAGTCTTCCCAAGGAATCCTTTTAGCTCAAACCAAAGGGAGTTACCCGATTTTAAGGTAATGTCTTCACTTGAGTCCTTTTGTTTTATTTTGCTTCTCCAACCCCCTAAACTATTTTTATTCATTTTTTTGTAACAAATAAAGTATCTAAAATATACTAGGATGTTTTTATAAGAAGTATTCAAGCTGAAATTACACACACCTTCGTATAATGGTAAAAGAACATGCTGTTTCTGTGGTTGGCGATTTTCTGCCTCACGAAACGATGATTGTTCAATATTCTTTTAACACTTTTAAAGGTGGCCATTATGATGTCACTGTATTTTATATATGATATATATGGTATTTATGTTTACTATATGCTTCTTTATTTTATATTTAAACCATACCTTTATTCTTTTCATGTTGTGTAAATGTGATAATTTCATATGAGGAAGTGCGGACTACCGCCCCCTCAAGTGATGTGACTCGTACATGCAATACATCAAATGTATAAAGAATGAAATTAATGAACATATGTGACCTATAAAACATATATATTATACTGTAATTATAATATATATATATAATATATTTTTAATTCCATTAATATGAAAAAGAAAAAAATGAATGTAGCGTTCATGCATACGTACAGCCTACCATCTCCATGAACGGTGCTTTTCATTTTTTTTTCATCAAATGATATGGAATAGTTTAAAATGAATATGTACTGGATATATATGATATATATTATATATACATCATGATTATATCTCTGGATATATTGGATACATGAACAAATTGTAATTATAAAGAGCATATTGTGACTCAAGTACCAATGATCGTTTAAACGACCATTATTAACTAAAATAATTACATTGTGTTCATGACATGGCAATAAGTGATATAAAAGGAATAAAGAACATGAAAAAGGTTCTTAAGGAAGTATAAATTAACTCAAGTTTATTATTCAGGAGATTAAAGAACGATCGAGTCATGTCGAACCCGAGGTAAGGGATCTTATTCATCTCTTTCTTTTTTAAGTACACTCTTTTATATCATTCCTTTTAAAGCTCATATTTCTTGTCATTGGGATGTTATTTTATATTAATCTTACTGTAATTTTTATGTTCATATGATGAGAGACCCTACTATCTCTCATCAATCCATTTTTGAAGTTTTAAGTGGTGCCGTTAGGCTGCCGAGTTTTCGTAAGGGATTTTTCATCTCACTTTTATTCCCGTGAGATTTATGCTACATTTTCCACAATTTCCTTTGAGTGGTGTATGTACTGCCCATTATTTTAATAATTTTGTAATATAATTTTATTTATGAGTATTTACATCAATGGTGTATTGTCCTTCTTTCACGGGGTGTATGTTTCGAAAGTTACCCATGTTGGTATGGGAACCATTCACCCTCCTCTTTTTAAAAGGCTTATTTTGTTACGTCTTTTAATTCACTTAATATTATGTTGGGATATGTTCTAATATATCATTATTGATGTAAAATATATCTCCAAGTGATGAGATTCCCTTTTTATCTCTCATCGACTCATTTTCTGAATTTTGAAGTGATGCGATTAGGCTGTCGAATTTTACCAAGGGAACTTTTTAACCCAATTTCGATTTCTTTGGGTTCATCATGTAGTTATTGAATATGTCATATTTTGAATATGTGTGAATGGCCTTTTATTTTTTTACACTTAATATCCACTTATATTGGGTGTATTTATATTTTTCACACATAATTTTGAGATTGAATTATCCATAATTTAAGGATACCTTCTTTATAAGGGAGTTCATCACATTTGACATTTCTATTGAGACTTCATTGTTGTTATGCACCAATTCACTGTTATATGGTGTATATACTATCCTTTGGAATATTATATCAAGAATCCATTTATTCTCATGATATTATAAAGTTCTGACAAATTGTTATTCCTAAATTATTGTATTCAAGTGTCTCTAATTTTGGTAGAACCCCTTTAACCAAAATATCTCTTTAAATGTTTTAATTATTTTTTCTTATTAATATCCATGTATTCAAAATGGTTTTAAGGATTTATTTATATGGATATTAATGGTTTAAAATTTTAAAAGCTTCAAGGTCGTATGAGACACTTTGATTCAAAAATCTCTTTATTAAATGTTTTAAATGGTTTTGGAAATGGTTTCTTTTTGAATGGATTAATTATTTCAATATACTAAAATGTTATATTGTGATTGAAATGTGGAAATGTTATGTTTCCTTTATGCATGTTTTATGTGATGCATTTATGTTATGGTTCTTGGTCATTGTTATGAAAACAGGTGGTTCTGTGACAAACTAAGGGCGGGTGAGCCCGATATAGCTCTCCAATGTATTAGGAAACGCGAAGGAGTGAAAAGTGAAGGTTTCTCCGAAGGGATTTAGGGAATATAATGTGGTGGGTATTCCAAACGTAACCAAGAGGGTTACTCCCTACGTAAGAATGTTATGAATGCCTCAATTTACCTTTTATGTCTTATTATTTCTATGATTTATTCATGATTTGATGAGGTATGTTAAAGTTCCTATGTTTTATGGGTAAAGTATGATTTCATTCTTATGTATATATGAACTCATGTTTCCTTTCCATATTTTTTTATAACCCTTACTGAGATTTTTATTCTCATTCCATGTTTTTTTGAAATTTTTTCACAGGTCAAGGGAATGGTACATGATATGATGATATTGTCAAGGAAGTATCAAGAAAGAATCCATGCTTTATTTTTAAATATGTTTTTGTTGATGGGAAAAAAATGAATATTATCTTTTATGTAACCACTTTGTTTAAATGTGGAATGTAATGAAAGTTTTATGATCTAATTCTCTAAAACTCTAAACCTGAAAAGATCCTCAATTTGTAATCTTGCAATAACTCAAGATTAAGTAAGGTTTAAGGCCGGGGCCTTATACACCGCTTCTTTTTTTGGGAGTATTTACTTAAAATAAATTTCTTTTATGACAATTGTCATGAATAATATGTTATCTTAATGTGTATATAATTTATTTCTTTAATTGTTCATACACTTCAACTTATCATAATGGTGTGAGGCTTAATTTCAAATACTAATTTATATTCAGTATTGTTTATACATAAGTATCTACTATGAAATATTCATCATCTATGTAAATAATTCATAAAAATGTATTTGAAAATATATTTTTAATTTTCATACAATTGTGGATTTTCTCTTCATCATGATTAACTTTCCATAAAATGTTTTGAAATGAATCTATTTTCATTTTCCAAATGAGGAAGTTTCTAACATTTTCAATGGAAGTAATGTGTTTTTAACATATGTGGTGTTAGTTGTTTTTTCCTCCCAAATAATTTCATTATTTTTTCATTCTTACCTAAAAATATTATAATGTTATTTTAATGTAAAGGTTATATTTTAATTTTTTTCAATTTTAAATGATTTCAATGCAAAAGGACTATTACTCTCAATATGTATTTAATTATTTTTTAGATATTTTTCAATATAGTGAACATCAATTTTTTTATTTTATATCTAATTGAGGAGGATATAATTAGATAATATCTACCATAATTTATAGAATATTGTTTTGATATATTGGGCAATGTATGTTCCATTTTGGATACCATTCATAGTTTATGATAAATTTATTGACATTTCATATTTTAGTTTTAATTCTAATATTTATATAGGTAATGTTTACCCCCTTAATATGAGGTATTCATTGGATATAGTCAGTCATTAGAGGGACCAACAATATGATCGTAATGAATAAGTATGTCTCATTTGACAATCAAGTTTTATTCATTATATAATTTTTAAGTTGTATTTATGAAATCCATGATTGTTTTTTCATGATGTCTGCCATTATTCATTCCCTCATTTGGAGATTACTTATTCATATTCCATATTATTATTTTATATGGTATTATTGATTCCTTCTATATTATTATTAATTCTATGTTGTAATTTCTTCCATTATAGTTATTCACATTTCATTAATGTTTATGGTTACTATACTTAATAGCCTCCATTATATCCTTACCCTTACTAAGTAGGAAAACATTCCCATTTATTATGTTTTATTAATACCAGTAAGGCAAGAGGTGTATTAAGAATGATATAAAAGGTAAATTTTGTATAATAATGATGTCTAAATTAATTTTATATGTTCTATTTTATTTTTAATGTGTAATATATTGTTCATGTATGTAAAATGGATTCCAAGACATTTAAACCGATCATTACATTGATATTTGAGAACACTATATATTCCATTTTAATAACGTGTGTCATTGACTTTGAGATACTAGGTATAGGTTTGTTATAGTTAGTATCCTTGAAATTTTAGTAGAAACCTTTGAAAATTGATATAGAAATTAGAGATTTGGAAAATGACCTTAATATAGACATAGGTGGTAAAAATATAATTACTTTCTAAAATGATAGTAAGGTATATATTATTTGGTATTCCTAGAAATACATCCCTGAATGGATACTTAAAGTGGATGTGGTTCATTAATTATTATAACAATGTGTAACAACAACCATAAGGTGTGTCAGGTCAGACTTAGCATAACCAGGTACATAAAAACATGCCTTACTACACACCTAGTTTGAAACACCTGAGTTATATGATTTGGATAATTTAAACTATCATTACAAAAAAAATTCAATTATATAAATATATAATTACAATGAATATCATAATATAAACCAGAGGTTTTTTAGACTTAAAATAATATTTTATGATATTCAAGATATAAAAATAAATTTTCACAATACGACTATTATTACAAAAACAATTATTAATAGTTTTATTCAATGTTTGGAAGAAGATAGTTCCATTTTAACATTGAACATAATGGAAAACATCAAGGTTATGAGAAACCAGATTATCAATTGATAGGAATGAATGAAGTCATGATCATATCAAATAATTTTTTGTAAAATATGATTAACGAAAAATACATTAAATAGATCCTAAATATTACAAATAAGATAATGATGATGTTTTATAAGACCCATAGTGGTGGATTCTATTGATAAATTAATTCTCAATTTCTATAGGAATAGAATATGTAATGGGAATTCCAAGAAAGTGTCCTAATGGAATGGAGAAAAAATTTATTTGTGGTAAATATGTAGATAAAAAAATAAATAACTATAAAAATATATTGTATAGTGTAGGTGAATAAAAATATTCCAAATAATTTATTTTTAGTTCATTTTCATAAATGTCGGGAACATATGAATTAACTCAGTCAATATTCTCTTCTATATGATAAAGTCTATACCATGGAAGGACCTATTTCAAAATAAATGGATAGAGTATTTATATATTACGAGTTCTACCATAAACCGTATATTAGATAATGGTTTTCGATAAAAATTATTCATGTATTTCATTTATATTTATTTTTAGAGTTATGTCAATATGATATTTAAAAAATTCAGTCTTAAAATTTTCAAACAACCTGTTATGTTTGGAAAGTCTGCATGATTTTATCCCACAACTAAAGGGTTGTAATGGTGAAACACCTTTTTAGTAGATTCATAGAGACTAGTTTTTGATGATATTTTTTTAGTCAAAATATATCATGGATAATTTTTTTTCATGACATTGTATTTGGAAATTTTTTTGGTGAATAAGTGACTAATTTTATTCATGAATAAATTCTCTATTTGGAAATTTGAATTAGATTATGGTAAATATAATATTTTTAATAATAAAGGATGACTTATACTTTTGTGTAATATAATATTTTATTGCGGGTTTATGGATAATCATATTCTTAATTGAAATGGTTAGAAATATATGGAGTTTAATAGATTTAGATAATTAATTTCATTATGAATGAGTGATCTTATATAGACGAATGTGTGAAAAATCCATCATCTTTTTTGGGTTTCAATCCGAGATTAGAATATTTTTTTAAGAAGGATCATTATTTGTTGATGGAATTATGATGATCTATGGGTTATACTGTTAAATATAGGAGAATTATCTCTGGGAATAATCATTTCTGATCATATCCAAGCCATTTTGAATTTGGTTATTGAATAAAAACATGAGGAATATAAAGTAATTCATTATTCTATGTTGTGATCAATAGAATATTATTCAAAATCAATATTTGTGAAAAAATTCGTCCTAAATACGAATCATTTAGAGAAAAAAATTCGATTTTTGGAGAAAATTGATTAATGTATACAACTATACATGTCTAGAAAGTATGTGTATTTTTGTTTTTATTATATAAAGAAAATCAATTATTCAAATCTAAAGAAAAAATTTGGAAATAAAAAATGTTATCTTGAATAATCTTTTTCGATTAATCAAATGGTCCTGTAGATCCTCGTATATATATAAAATTACGATTATTTAATTTATCCTGACCATTTTATCTATCATTATCCATAAAAACATGATGGTTATATTTTTATTCCATGTCCATGTTTTCTTATATAGAACCCTATTATGTGATATCTCTGGTGAACTTAATATAACCCATTCAATATTTTAAAGAGGAGGTCTCATTAACCATATTTTCGATGTGGGTTTCCGGAGAAACGAAATTTTATATATCAATATTTTAATTTTGAAATAAAATTTAATATTCTGAGGAATAAATTATTGATTGAAGGAAGCATGTAACACCCTAATATTTTACAATATATATTATTTTTAAATATATTCAATACCTTTTAATGCACACAATATTGAGTTTGAGCGCACCACAACCTATTTAAGTATATTTTTAAATATAGATAATTAATAGTGTTAACAAAAATATGAAAAATATGTATATTAAATATAATATTAACAATTATTTTAGTTGTTTCCTAGGAAGTTATATGATAAAATATCTGATTTTATGTATAAAAATATATCTTTTAAAGGGAATATTATCACAATTAAATGGAAAATGTTTTATAACATTGTTTCCTAAATTTACTAAATTTAATTTTTCCAAATAGTCTTCAATTATTATTATATAACATCCCAATTATTATAGGGTAAATTTTGGGTATTTTTTGGAGATGTTTCATTTTTCAATGAATAGTAAAAAATACTGCATTATAGTTAAAAACTCACTTTTAATATATAATTATTATATTTATAAATTTAGTTTTAAATTTAAAAAAAATCAATAGTACATATATTTCACTAGGTTTTGTTATTTGATTCATTATTATATTTAAATTATATATAATTATTTTATCTTTTGAATGTTTTCTTTTTCCAACATTCTCGTCACATTTACAAGATTAGTGTTAAACTAAATTTAGGAAATTCTCTGAATTGAAAGTGAAAATTGGAAATAAAAGGCTTTAATAAGTATGATATTAAGATTATACAGTCACTATCTTAATATTTATATTTTATTAATAGAAACATAGTACATTTTTATTTATTAAAATTGATGATATGTTGAGAAATTAATGGTAAAAATAATATTATATTTTGATAAAATTACCCTAAAAATTTTCATAATTTAATTGGTAATGTGGATTTCGACATAAATAAACCTTGGTATAATGTTTTTTCCTTTTTATGTGATTTAGGTATGTATATGAAATTTGTAATATTTAGTTTAAAGATAAGTTAAAAATGCCACACTTAAGTTTTTGAAAAAGTAATACATTTTTAATACATTTTACAATAGAGTATATATTCAACCATGAATATTAATTTTAAATCTAAAAAATTTATCTTAATTATTATAATTTATTTTTAATTTTTAGAGAAGATGTAATTTAGTTAATGGATTTTATAATAATCAGGCATCAATTTTTAATTAATGGAAATATAAAAAAATTATATAAAAATTACACTATAAATATAATATGACATAATTAATCACATCATCTAATTTTATAGATACTTTAGGAATTTTTTTGATATATTATTGGTTTTTAATACATCAAGTATTTATGATATTTTTATAAAAAATATTTAACATAATCTATATTGACATAAATAATACGTTAAAATAGATAATATTATATTAAATGACATAAAATTCATAAAAATTCTATATTCTTCCAAATAGCTATAAAATGATAAATATTTCATCAATTATCCATTTTTTATTTTATTCCAATTTTATTTTAAATATATTTACCCTAAAGTGTAAAAAATCCAAGATGTCATGGAAAGAGATAAAATGTTACCTAAGGGTTAAATATAAATTGTATGGTTAATAATGTGCCCTAATAATTCCTAGAAATCATATTTTTAGATTATCTCAAACCAAAAACATATTATCATAGATATAAATCATGTTATTTATATTTAAAATTGAGAATATATATATATTAATTTAATATTTTAATAGATTCTAAGAGTTCCCTTCCCCTATATTATAAAAAAGAGAATCATCCTTCACTTCCTCACAATACAGTAATCCATATAGATTTTTAAAAAATAGATAATTTCTCCTACCAACATTTATATTTATCTTCTTGTGGTATTGGTAATTAAAAAAATCCATCCCTAGTGTCCCTAAGTTATGATCATAATGAATTACTCCAAAGAATAGGTAATTGTTTTACTTATTCATTTATGTTCATTTCATCATTTATTTCAAATTAATTTATTTTTCTTAATAATTATGTAATAAATATAGTATAATATATATAATGATATTTTATCATGATCATTTTAAATTAATATTCATCCTTTCATCCACCAGAGGAAAAAAAAATCACCATGCATGCATACATATGACTTACCATCTCCATGATGTGGAGTAATTTTTTTTCAATTAATTTATTTGGATGTGTATGATGATGGATATGTTTTATATAAATTATAAATATGACAAGATATTGATTTAGTGTATCAATATTCCACCCACTTCCATACCACCACACCAATAAGGGAAAGATATCATCTATCAGTTGTATGTTTAACCAATCTTCTACACAGTGTGATGAGATTAATTTTATATGTTGTCCAGTTTTGATTGATTATAAAAATTTACTTAAGGATTAAATATAATATCAATTATATTAATATCAATTGAGATATGTTGGATCTATTTTCTATACAAAATAACTGACATGTTTATGGGAAAACATGCATGTAAAAATGAAATAGTTAACACCCAGAATAAGGGAAATAATGTAATAATATCAATAAATGGCGTATAATATAATAAAATATGATTATGTATTATATCATAAACATTAATAAGGTTATAATATAATTTTATAAAATTATTAAACAATTTATACATAAGATTAAATCATTTTAGACTGAAGGAAGCGTAAGGTAAGAGAAATTCCTCTCCCTTTTTATTTATCTGAGATACATGTCATTTTAAAAATTTATTTCATTTCTATAGTGTATATGTTTTCTATTAATTCAATTTATTAAAATATTTATGAAGGCTTTGGTCTTTTAATATCCATATAATTTAATTTAATTCATTTTATATAATTGGGTAATATTTATAATCCATTCACATTTTTCATAAGAATGTTATCCATTTTTTAAAAAATATTTTCCAATATGGGTTTAAGGAATTCTTTATCCATGTTTTAATTTTTAAAAAACTTCTTGAATGAAAACTTTTTCATTTTACATATGAGCTAGATTTTGATTTTTTTTGACAAAAAGAATGTTTTTTAATTTATGTGGTGTTACTGGATTTTTTCTCCAACCTCATTCAGTGACATTTTGAAGCAGTATTTACAATAATACATATTTATTTTAAAATTTTTTTTTTCTAAAAAAATTTCACAACATTTAAATTATTTTAAATTTAAAATAGGAATTTCTCTCAAGGCATTTTTAATGATTATTAAATTAATTTCATCCATGTTAATATCCTTCAACAAAGTTATGCTTAATGGATATTTATTTTATATGATAAAATATACCATATTTTATTGAATGGTTTATGATATTTTTTTATCATGGATGGATTATTTTTATACTATTAATTATTAATAGGAAATTAATTATCATTTTAATTTCTAGTTTCAATATAAATTAATATGCTTTTTATGTTTCAAACATTTCTTGTTATGACTACATTGGGATTATTATGTGATGTGGGGCAACATCCCCTCGATGCATTAGTATGTTTCATGAGAAAATGTAGTTTTAGTCTTTACCAATTTATGTATGGTGTATTAGTTGAGGCCTATAAGGTATTTTTAAGATACCCGACATTAAGAATTCCCTCATTATGTGATTAGTTATTTATATTCCTTGTGAATATTTGAATAGTAGAGTATTCTTTGTTGTGTTTTTACTCATGTTATTATTTTATATGGTATTATTTATTCATTCGACATTATGTTCAGTTATATGTTTGAAATTATTTTGTTTTAATTATAAAAAATTCAATAATGATTATGGTTATTATTCATAACAGATTCTTCTATATTCTTACCCTTACTGAGAATATAAGCTCAACCATTTTATATGGTTTATTCCTCCTTGTATGCTAATAAATGTATTATGACTTGTAAATAGGTATAATCTATGATAACAATTATGTTATACAAATATTATCTTTCATGACCCCTCCCCAAAAAGTGTACCCCTCCTAGGTCAGCAATGTGAGAGGGGAGATAATGTCCCCCAAGTCCTGCCTCCAGTAGGCCCCGGGTTGGCGACTAGCACCGAGAGTATAATAAAAACACAAATGGGAAGAATTATCCTCTAAGAGAACACATGCAGACGAGAGAGATAAGATAGACACCAAAAACATCAATCTCAGAAATAAAATATAAAAGAAACCCAAGTGCACATATGTACTGCCATGAAAACGTACTACAACAGACAGGGGAAAACTGTAAGTACCCAAAAGAAAGTAAAAAGGCAGCAACCACAATCCCAAATAGCTCCTGCAACCAGAAGCTCGTAAACACCTTCCAGATCTCCAACCTCCTCCATGTGTCATGAAAAATAGTTTATATATACATATGGTGAGTATAACAGTATACTCAGTAGGATCCTCCATGAAGCCTCTCGTGCATAAGTAATGAAAGAATGCTATAGCACAGTTAACAACAATTGAAACTAACTCACCACATAAAGAGGTATAATTTTTTCCCAACCACACCATGGATACTCTCACCAAGTAAAGAATATATGAATTTATCATATAATAAAGAATATTAAGGTTACCCTACTACTACTTCCCCACTGGTTTGCCGCTTTTCCCCAACGTCGCATGTCCTAAGCATCACTCTCTAAAAGGCTTGCCCACATACAACAGGGAGAAGCACCACAATGTTCACCTAATGAAACAAAAACACCACGTTCACGTATGAAAAGTAACCTGATAGTTTTTGGTAGCCTCTACAGCCCACATAACGTGTATCATATATCAGGTATTTCACCTCAAGCCATTACAACCCATACACTGAGTAAGGATCCTTAATCAATCACAGCCTATACACATTACACCTATTTTGGTCCATATGATACTATATCTAGAATATATATATGTGAATAACCCAAAGCCATTATAGCCCTATACACACATATATGGGGAAAACTAACCAATGTTCCTATCATCACAAGTATCTACCAATAGAAGAGAGTGGGGCCAAAGGGGTAGTCATCCACCCATCCTCCCACCAGATTGTTTTGGAAAACACTGCCCAGGAATCAGAATCCCTGGGGTGTCATTTTACCTTATTGATAGTGTGGAGTAGAATATAGAAACACAAAAATTACAGAATATACTATACCTCACAACCACACTATGGGTATTACATAGTTTTAGATGCAACTGCAGCTAACGTCTCTCAAACTCTGGGATGCTACTTCTAAGACTAGGTATCCTATAAGTACATAACCATTTAAAGAACATTATTTTATTACTTCATTTTCAATTTATTTGTTCATCTTTACATTAATTAATTCAGTAAACATTAATAAACCATGAAAAATCCCACAATAAATTTCATTATCATCACACCCAAATTCAACTATCCCTTTAAAATTTCAAAATCATCGTTATGTTCCAGCAACTCCAACCCCATGGGTTAACACCATTTATTCAATTATTAATTCTATAATTACATTCCCACATTCCCAGAACTTCTATAAAAATATTCTATGCTACAATACAAAAGGGGGCTCAACACGGTGAGTAGATGTACTACCTGTCGATTATTTTCTTCTTATAGTAAGAGAATAAAACCATCATTCCTTGAGAAGCTAAACATGGAAAGCATGTGGCATACCCCACAAGTCGTTGCCTCCATCGGAAGGAAGATAAGTAAAACCAGATGGCTTGAGCTATGGGGATAATTAAAGAAGATAAAGAACCAAAAGAAATAGCAAGAATCCAACAATCACATCTATCACATTCCATCATCCATTGTGTCCTCCCCAACACCCACATGCATAAATAGATTCATCTCGCCACTCTAGGAACCATCTGTTTCCATAACCAAAAGGGCCTCCATGCCTCCATATATCGCCCCAACCAACCTGCCTCACATTAAAACACATGCAGTAATAAAAAAACATCTTCACAATTGGGATATTATCCCTTAAACAAACAAGAGGTTAACTCAGAACCCTACAAGAAATTAACTTTTAAAAACTACCTATTCTTTAATGAATCTTAGATTAATTGATTTATTATTAATTGGTTAAAAATTTGGGAAACCTAACAAGTAAGTTATCAAAAATAAATAAACATCAAATTACAACATGAACCAGATTCATTTTCATGCCTCTTTATCTTTAGAGAACAATTATCAATTAATCTCGGTTTACATTCTTTACCATTTCCATCATGAACAAATAGCTAATAAATGAAAGAATAGATAAGAGGCAATAACATTCAATCGATATCAATTTATTTATCCGGTTAAAATATTTGTTATCTCAATTACATTGTCATTCAGTGGGATTAAACATACTAACAATATAGTTGCACGTAAAAGAAAATAGAAACAATGAATCCACTACCTCAAACAGTTCCTCTCGTTCATTATCCACACAACGGGTCACGATCCTCCCCTCACAATAACTACATTCACCCGGGGATGCAACACTATGACCACACCAACCAAACCCCAAGAAAAACCCCATTATAAGAATAGATATTTCCTTCTATAATATGGAAAAGGGAAACATGGGAAGATGAACCCCAAAAGAATGATGAATAAAAATTCCTTATATTGAAGATTGATTGATACAACTTGGTTGCATCAAAACAGCGCGGAACTAATATTGGGAGTAATGTCGGATTGTGTAACACCAACATGAAGGATTGAAAGGTTCTATCATATCATAGTTGAGAACAAAGAGGAAGAAGAAGAGAGTAATATATCTTTTCTCTTTTTGAAGATTTAATGGTGCGACAGTTTATGATACACCTAGTTCCGCATTAAAAGTGGATCGCATTAAACGACGTAGTTTGACCATGTAAAAACATCCCGAGTCTTATGAATATTTAATATAGGAGTTATAGCCTTTTAATTAGCCTTAGTGTCCTTAAAAAGAGTCTTTAAAAGCATTTTACGTCAATAGAAACACTAAAGGGTGAACTGTAGGAAGCTGGAAACATTGTTCATGAACCTCACTATTAGAACACTGTTCATGAACTATACCGCTAGAAACTCACCGCAAGAGCATTGTTCTTGAGCCTCACTGATAGAACACGGTTCATGAACTTCACTATTAGAACACTATTCACCAACCTCACCGTTAGAAACTCACCAATAGAACACTATTCACTGAACCTCACCGATAGAACACTGTTCACTGAACCTCACAGATAGAAAACTCTTCACTGAACCTCAGTGACAGATCATTGTTCACTGAAACTCACCAATAGAACATTGTTCACTGAACCTCACCGATATAACAATGTTCACTGAAACTCACTGATAGAACACATTTCTCTGAACCTCACTGATAGAACACTGTTAACTGAACCTCACAGATAGAACACTATTCAGTGAACCTCACTGATAGAACACAGTTCACTGAACCTCATTGGTAGAACACTATACACAAAACCTCACCAATAGAACAATGATCACTGAACCTCACCAATAGAACTATTCAGTAGACCTCATTGAAAGAACTGTTCACAAAACCTCACTGATATAACTATTCATTGAATGCCACCAATAGAACTGTTCACTAAAACTCACCGATACAAATATTCACAAAACCTCACTAATAGAACTGTTCACAAAACCTCACTGATAGAACTATTCATTGAACCTCACTGATAAAACAGTTTACTGAATTGGAAATTTGTCTATGTTTTGGGGATAAGTCACTATGACCTCCCGAAACACCTCAAACACCACATTTTCACAAAGGAATGTACTAGAGAGGTCTGGGCCATTACATTATCTATGATGTATTTTTTTCTTATGTAATATACGGTTCAGGTATGTAATTTGGTTGGAAATACTACCAAACTAATGAATCTTTTTAAATTCTAGAATTGTATCTTTTACATTGTAATAAACTAATGAACTGACACATTGCTATTTTGTTCAATGTCATTTCATGTTATACTATTACATTATAATTATCATCCAACCATATTTTCTAATATTTTTATGGTTAAGGGGTTTTGAAAATGAGGAGGAAATTTATGGAAACATACCAAGAAACATGTGTTTGGTGGATTATATTCTGAGTAAAAAAGACAACCACAACTTAAAAGGGAAATGAATGATCAATTTTAGACTCAATTTTATTTGGACAAGTCCAGTATCATGTCTTCCTAGAATGAAAAGTGAATAATGTTGTACCATTTTTAGATGAAATATTTAAAAAAATCATTTTTATTCACAATATAAGTAATGAAAAATATTATAACATTTTCTTGATGGACATTTTAGTATGAAGGTATCCACTAATATATTATTTAGGAAGAATGATTCCTTTGTAAACAAAAGCATTGAAATAGAAATTTTTATTGAATAGTCAAAAAATATATTCACATTATGGTTTATAATAATACAATGAAAAGGAATAATAGAAAAATAATATTCCTTAAAATAATAAAATGAGGGAAATGAGACCTCAATAAAATAAAAGCGACTCCCACCATAAGTGAGGGGTGGGGGGATAATGAATGACCATTTCTTCAATGGTCGGAATATGGGTGATCTCCAATGATGTTTTACTGTAATTTAAAAAAAAATAGTATGTAAATTATAAAATTAACATAAAAATATATTTTATAATTAACAATTATTTATTTGTATGTAATTTCTAATTTTCATTATATTATAATTATGGTTTTTCATTAAATAATATATATTGGATAAGGCTTCCACTATCGTATTATATAGACAGTGCCTTTCTTCCTCGATTATAAGACATACTATTATGTATACATAAACAGTAATAGACCTAGGTAATGGGACTTGATGCCCGCATTCTTGGACCAGTTTTTTTTGAATAACTACACCCATAATAAAAATGGTCATGAGAAATCTGACTATGTTGATTACATATGAACATTGTTAAGGTAATGATTAAAATTATTTTCACCTTTTATAATGAATTTATTTTCATGTAGTGTCTACCATATTCGATTAACCTTTGATTTTGGTATTACTGACAAATCAATATGATGAACCAGTACCACACATTTTATATATATGTGTTTTGAAAATAAATATCATATCTCTCAACAACATGGGTTCATCTATCTCACTGTCTCTAACATTATAGAGATGTATTTTTATATAACATAATACATGGCATCATCTATAAAAACATCAAACTAAACTCTAATCAAATATTATCCCTTGATAAAGAAAATAATTTTTCAGTTCCCCTCTTTTAATAATATCTTGTATAATTGGTCTCAAATATAATTTAACCTTTTAGGAAAAAAATTCCAATTTTTTTTGTTATTCATAGGGTTTCCCATAATTAATGATGGTATTAATTGTACAATATTGAAGTCCATAACATGTTCATTAAACTAGGTTTTTATTCTCTTCATTTATAAAAATAACATATAATAACATTAATCCATATTAATGGACAGAATCAATCAATTCAAAAAAATAAAAATGGAATTATTAACCCTATTAATTGTGGGATCTACACATTAAAATCATTAACTAACAAACCTAAATCCATCCAAAATAGGTATATATCATCTTCCTTCTATAGAATAAATAATATTCACCAATTTATATTATATGATTTTAGATTTCTGTAAAACATTTATATATGTATTCATGTTGAAATAATGAACATGATACTGAATCTATGGGTGTAATAAACTCAAAATATAAATATATCTTCACTCTTTATAATATAATAAATAAGGGTTTTGACATAGAAAAATCATAAATATCCCTCCACAGAACTAATTACAATAATTTAACTACTAAATAATTAATTATTTTTTAAAATTTTTATATCAATAAGTAACTGATCAGAATGAAACTCTATACCCATATCAAATATGATTTCATTTCATCTTGAACCCATCATGATCACGTAGAGAAATAGTGCACAAAAATGAGCTACTCTATAGTGAAAAATCATTTCAAATAGAATCAAAATTTCAATAATCATAAGAATAACATAGAAATTTATCACTGCATCCTCCATAATTTTCTAGAATCATTGCTAAATACTAACCCCTCATAAATATTTAGCTTATATTATTCAAAATAAATAAATTTTATAGTTCATTCTCATTAATTTTTTGGTCAATCATTTATTTCATTTCATTTTGGAACCCCATAAACTTATCTTCCAAAATTTTTAAATTATTTTGATTAGGTGGTGGGGATATAAATAATAAAATATATATAACCCAAAAATATTTATTGGAATAATGATAATAATATATGAATGATAACATTCTAAAATTCGTAATTAATTTTTCATCCCCAAAATCATTATTACTTCATTATAGATGATGTAAAAAAAACCTCATATGCATACACCTTGAAATAAATACATGACTGCAATAATAAAATTACAATGTTAATGAGATCATGTGACAATAATTTCAAGGTTCATTTTGATGCATAGTTATTACCACTGATTTACCTCACGAACCAGGTACACATAACAAAACTACCTCACCAATTTATCAATAGAGTTACTAAAATATTAAAATAAATACAATTTTATACCTCAAATAATATGTTATTATTATTTTAATACCCTACCCTTCTAGGATCCATCATTATTTGATTATGAGATTGAAACTGGTACCACATCTACACAATTTGTTTGTCAAGAATTGATGACCAAATTCAATTTAATAATATAAGATATGGAATGTATTGATATTTTCATGCCTATATACTCATAATAAATAAATAAATTAATATAAGGTTTATTTCCAATTAGTAACTGGGATAAAAAATTAGAAAAGTAATGAAAACTCATAGAATCCCAAAGAAAATTTCGCTACACTAGTCATGTGATAATTTACTAGAAATTTTATTAGTGATTACAAAATTTTAATTATAAAAATCTACGATGTCTATGTATCCGCATTACTATGTTAATTCAATATTTCACCACAATAAATCCATCCATGACTACAAGAATATTATGTATTATAATTGTAATGGAAAAATAAATACACACATGTATGAATTTCCACTACCAGATTGATGTATCCACCTAAATAATGTATGGGTATTATTGCATCAAAAAAAATTAAATCTCTTTTAATTTACCTTTATACTTGTTTGAGTTAATGAATCTAAATTTATCTTCATACTCTATGTTTCAATTCATGAAAAATACAATAATCAACTACTAATGTGGCATAAAAAATTATATGAGGGTCACTTATATTTTTTGGGGGTATTTCATAGTGTACGATGTTTTTTATACTATAAAAACGTATTTGATATTTTATTTTTATAGAAAAAAAAGATAATATGAATGAACTTGAACCCAAAAACACTTAAAAAGATGGATTACAATGTACTATAGTACAATGTTCAACAATAACACACTTGATGTTATAAAATCACAAATATGTCTCAATGAAGAACATTGCTTAAATATTCATGATGGATAATCAATAATTAATGTATAATTATATGTTTGATTGTGAGAATTTGATATTTTCTTTTAGTCTAAGATAAATATCCACATTCCTACCTAATACACAACTTTTTTTTGAAATTCGGATGAAACTATATTTATCGTAGTATAGAATGAAATTAGTTTCAGCATTTATTTTCTTATATTTTTAGTATTTTTCCTTACTTGTGATATTTATTAAAGAAATATTTTTCTCCCACTACCCATATCATTCCTAATAAATTGTGGAATTCAATAGCAGTATGTTTACATCATCCACTATCTACTCTTAATTCTCCAACTCCCCATAAAATATTATTTTTAGTAATATTCGAACTGATATTTTCAATTTATATGAATACCAAAATGTACATGAAATGTGGAAGCATGGCCTTCATTAAAAACAACATTTATATAGATCAAATACAATATGATAAAAATGATGTATCAATATAATATGATATAGAAAAATGTATTATTTTTTCACCCACCCAATATATAATTGAATGAAATTAAAATATAATTTACGATTTATGATTTTTAATTCTACATAAAACTAGTTAAAAATATTATTAAATATCCATCGAGATGTTATCTGTGACTATCATCAAAATCTAGAAAGTTTATGACATATAATATTTCAAAAATATTGCATACTATATTCCATATATACATCCACACATATACAACTAATATTAATGTATATAAATTAACAACATTGTTTATTTTATTTCTATATGTCCCAAGACCAAATAATCATGATAAATATTTACAAAAGTACAATATTACAATATCATGATTAGACTAACGTTTCATTTGATAAGAAAAATTTAATTAAACATGAAAATTTGATTTATATTAAATAACCAATGAAACCCCAAGTTACTCTTATGTATCATTAAAGATAAGATTAAATTATTTAAATTTATTCTATCATATTATTTGGAATGTAATAATTTCACATACATATCCAAAAAAATAATCATCTATATCCTATTATACATCATTGTTAATCTTATTTCTACTAATATCATTGAATTGTAATCATTGATTAAATTATACATCGATCCATGTGTATTCATTTTTACCATTCAGTGTCATTGTTTTTTATGTGATTTATTTTATTAGTCATTACACATACCTTTTATATTTTTTATTTATTCTATGATATTACTTATGAAAACCGTCAGTATAATATTTAATATGAACTTCTTCAAAATATATATATCCAAATAAATACATATTAAATCATCTCTGACGATATAAAAATGATTCCTTGATATCATGAAGAACATGAAAACTCCTATGATCACATCAATGACCTAATACTACCTAATTCACAGAGGCCCAAAAAATATTAAAAGTAAAATATTATTAAATTATAGTGAAAGGATTATTATTTTATTATTATTTAAGAATTTGAACCTATACCTATTATAGATTTCCATAAAATTGATATCAATATCAAACTAATTGTTAGAATGACCATATTTCACACACTTATCCTCTTTTATGTTTTTATTTTTTATGAAGTTGGTAGTCATAAAAATGTACATACTTTCCATCCATCTAACAGTAGGTCTACATGATAAATATAACATACCATTTCCAATTACATGGATGATAAAAGTATATTCCCCTACTTAATAGATTTTTTTTCATTTATAATGAAAAAATGGAATTAATTAGTGATACCATATATTTCTAATTCGTGAGAAGTGGGAAAACTACAATATTCTTAGAAATATCAAATCAACCATCCCCCATGATCATGAATGGATGAAGAAAACCCGTAAGGGTCTGAGTTCCCAATAATCAACCTATATTTAAAAAATTATATCTAATTGTAAACTGAAGGCTCCAAAAAAAAATGTTCAACCTATTGGATTCCAATTTCCATAAAAGACTAATCTCCTATGAAAAGTAAAATCGTGAACCCTAATATAAATATTATTGTTTTTAACCACATTTTTCTCTATTTTTGAGATAGTAATTCTAGTCAGTGATGATTGAATGTTAAATGAGGTGCAATTTTTGATTATATATTTTTGACCATACAAGATCAAGTGTATACCCTCAGAAAATATGAACTAGAAGGAACATTTGATTGAGGGAGAGAGTTTTAATTCAGTGAGTTGTCGGTAACAGACAACAAGGGATTAAATTCATGAAATTTAATATTCAAATAGATCATAAATATCATTCTACATTATTTATTCAATTTCATATATTAGGAATAAATTATTCACATCATCCCTCTATTGGATACAAAGAAAACACCTATAACAAAATGGTATACCAATTAATTAAAAACAACTATACATCGCTAATCTTTAATGATCAAAAGTCAAATTTAAATTCTAAAATGGTCATTATCTATCCTCTATGGAGTTTTCTGATCCAATAAAAATAAATTATTGAGAATGTACAACTATTATTTTGTAATAGTTTGCTATTTAGTATAAACTAATTAAATAGTTCCCAAATCATTATGTCTGAACATGAAAAAAATGTAATCAATAATACTTTTAATAGTCCCATCCTATATATTTATTTAAAAATAAAATAAATTATAACAGTGTAAATCATATCCAAATAAGTTTCCCATTGATTGAAATCCTCAATATTTAGGGATCTATTTCATTTATAAAACTAAAATACGTGAGGAGGATTTTTATTGGAAATCTTCTGAGAACATGTGATGGTATTATTGTAGGATGTCTTTATTTCATTATATATAGTGGTACCCGTAATGGATTAATTTCCATATATCATTAAATCCACGAATCTATATTTGCGAAACTAAATTTATACTATATTTTTTATAGTAAGGTTAAATAAAAATCATTCATGAAATGATTCATTACAAATATTTGTGTTTTTAATTCCAAAACCTCTATTGGCACCGAAATCTCTTTTAGCAATCAGCTGATAACTTATTTTCTATTGAATAATAAATATCAATATTTTAATATTAATAACAATCCAAACAATGTTTTTATGTTATTAATTAAAATTTTTAATCTACCCAGTGTTACATTTTATATATGATGAATGAGTACACCATATTAGATAACATTCTGAACATGTAAAGGAAATATGGTTTATCTATTGACATAGACATCCATTTCTATGATGAGTGTTATCTTCTAATTTGAACAATAAATCCATTAAAATAACTATAATTTGGTATTCCCTTTACTGAAAGAAGTAAATGATAATGAAAATGTACATATGCCTCTGTGATCTTTAATTCAACCAAGACATTAGATTCATGGCCCCGGAAACCCCATTCCAATAATTAAAAAATATATTATTAAAAATGATAGATTTCCATGATATTCCATTGTATTGATTAATAAATTACTTATTAACTCTATCATTTACATTACGAACAAAAAAATAACATCATAAGAACATAATACATTAGATGGAGTAGTGAGAGACAGGGATTTTTGAATGTATTTGAGCATTCATAGAGCATCAATATGAGCGAGTAAGTAAATAAGATAATATTAAAAAACAATGACAAGAATATATGAATAATTTTTACATTTTAGAACTTTGTATTATTTCAAATAACAGTTATGAATACAATTATCATGCATAGAAATATGGATAGAGAAAAAATGCTTTTTTACTCAGTTAATGACTGTATAATTACACATAAACATTTGACACCATTTATAGATGATATTCCAATACATGTTGTTTATGAAATTATTTATGTAAAGATTATGATCTAGGTTACCTCTTATTTTTATAATTATGATAATATTGAAAATCTTATATGCTGAGGATATACTCTCCTAAATGGATATTCCCTTGAAAATGGAAATAGATTTCATGAGATGATTTTATTAATAAAATATGAAATCCTATTAACATGAAAATTACTTATAACACTATAAATCTTTTTAACAAGATAGGTTTTCATAAAAATACTTATCTCTCACGACCCCCTTCCATCAAAGATTCCCCTCCTGAGCTGGCAATGGAGAAAGGGAGATAATGACCCCCGAGTCCCGCCTCCAGTAGGCCCCGGGGTGGCGACTAGCACCAAGGGTATGAGTTTATTTTTTTTCACAAATATGGGAGGCATTACCCTTTTTATTATTTTGGATCGGGAAATAGAACAAGTCAACCACCAAAAAGGGAAAAGAACAAGTGTACATAAATAAACCCAAAACAAGCCCACATGCATGTTTAACAATTTTTATAACAAGGTACAAGTACAAGGAAGCTCAAAAGTACAAGTGAGTACAGTACCAAAAGGAAAAAAAGAAAACAACAACTGCACAACTCCCACTGCCTGACTAGTAGGGTCCCGCACGGCCCTGGTAGTCCTCTTGAAAACCTGAAACAACGTAGGGTGAGAATACAAGTATACTAAGTAGAGAACCTAAAGCTCTCGTGCACAAGTGGGGATACACCCTAAGGTCCCGTGAGAAAACAGAAGAACCAGAAGCTAACAAGGAAAAACTATCCACCAAGCCTCACTGGTCACACTCACCAAGTAACACAAACAAGTTTAGTATATATATAAAACAAAATTATTGGGTACCCCGCACCATTACCCACTTAATTAGATGCTGCTCTTCCTAACGGCAAACGTCCTAACGCTACCACACTCTTCCCGCCCGCACACACCTGGGCCAAACCACGCATCCCGCCCGCACACACCTGGGCCTCACAACCACGCATCTCGCCCGCACACACCTGGGCCACAACCACTAACCCGCCCGCAGACACCCGGGCCTCATCCCGAAGGTTCTTGGGAACGGTAAGACTGCCCGAAGATTCTTGGGCTAAAGGTCGCCTCAAGCCATCACAGCCTCCGAGACCTACCCGAAGAGTCTTGGGTGCAAGGTCACCTCAAGCCATCATAGCCTATGGAAGAAGGAGCAGGAAGAAGCTAGTAACTAAGGGGGAACACCCTCTCCCATAAAATGGGAGTGTTCGTCACTAGGTTCTTGACATGGGTGTGGTGTGACAAATCACAAAGATACAATTATATATATACATATACCAAACACACAGCCCAACCTATGTCTTCTTAAAAAGAGGAACTGAGCATGTGCCTCGGCACTGCTACCACGAAGCATGCATCAACAACCAAACAATCATCCCCCAACCCCATTTAGGTTTTCATGTTTCATGTAATGGTTTAACAAATTATTACTACTGGGCAACTAACATCCAGACAAAACCTTTCACAAACATATCCCTGCCATCCACAACCAAGGTTAGGTAAAACGCAAGAAACCACATTCCATTTCATTTACAAGAGATTATCACAACCATACAACATTCCATCATTCATTTATTTCAATGTTCCACACATAAAACCCTTTCCAAACACAAAACATTTCCGCATTTGAAAACACCTTTTACTTCAAAACACTTTTCATAATCAAAACACTTTTCATAAATAAAGGCATTTTCCACAAAACAACCAAACCACCAACATGTTCATTATTCCAACTTTGTTCAATCGGGGTGATCACACAAGGTTTTCATTCTCATTTAATCAGCTAGTCTTTACGTGCTTATCCATTTTCCATGTTTTAACAAAACCAACCACAAACAATTCAGATATCAATTGCGCACGCAAAGGCCACCAACGGCCTCGATTTTTAGTAGGCAAAGGCCTTTCAATCCAAAATCACAATCAGAAGATAAAGAAACTGGAAGGAAAAAGAAACAACACAAAACCCCAAACCCTTCTTTATCCGGTTATTATCATTATTTAAAGTTCAACTGCATCCCATGGAACAAAAGAAAAATATCCCACCCCGCATGTTGCACCAAAAAGAGAGACGAAGGTAAACCCCTACCTCAAAAGGTCCCGATCACGTCGCTTCCGACGACGTCCTTCGGTGTCCTCCGCCTTCACCAAACCCGACAAACGCCTCCTAGGATGGAAGCTGGAGAAGGAAGGCCAGAAGGAAAGGTGAAAAGTCCAGGCATAGAAGCTTCGTCTCGTCGCTATGATCCTGTGGCCACTGACGGATCATAATTCGGAGCTCGGACAATGAATTTAGAGGAGGAATACTTCTTGATTGTCCAAGAGCTTCGTCGTGCGACAAAGAAGCGATCGATATGGAAGATAAAACATGACCTCATTCTTATATAGGCAATGAATAGGTAAATCCGTATTCAGCGATCATTAATGAATACATGATGTGACTGTACATACGTTACATGTTTTGATTGGTTAACACACAACACGTCACGCGGTTTCCACGCGTTTTAATAATAATGATAATTCTATCAATATGTGGTGTTTCGTTGACCTGTGGCATGAGTCATAAAAGTAGCTCATTAATGGTCTTAAAATTACCGTCATAATTTCAGGGTTACGCTGTCACTGACGGATCGTCAATCCGATACCGTATGAGGGAGAGACGTTGGATACAAGATCCCGTAATAATAACAATATTAAATCTATTAATTCATGAGCGTTTCGGGTACCCAATCCGAAAACCTGAAAAAGACATCCAATATTGGACTCATAATTTTCGTCTCGTATTCAGGGTCGCACTGCCACTGACGGTTCGTGAAACCGAGGTCGCACGAAGAAGTTACAGACAAAAAAGTGTTTTATCAACAAAATTAATAATAATAATAAAATATTGTTATTATTAATTTTGTTGATAAAACACTTTTTTGTACGTAACTTCTTCGTGCGACCTCGGTTTCACGAACCGTCAGTGGCAGTGCGACCCTGACTACGAGACGAAAATTATGATTCCAATATTGGATGTCTTTTTCAGGTTTTCGGATTGGGTACCCGAAACGCTCATGAATTAATAGATTTAATATTGTTATTATTACGGGATCTTGTATCCAACGTATCTCCCTCATACGGTATCGGATTGACGATCCGTCAGCGACAGCGTAACCCTGAAATTATGATGGTAATTTTAAGACCATTAATGAGCTACTTTTAGACTCATGCCTCGGGTCATCGAAACACCACATATTGATAGAATTATCATTATTATTAAAACGCGTGGAAACCGCGTGACGTGTTCTGTGTTAACCAATCAAAACATGTAACGTATGTACGGTCACATCATGTATTCATTAATGCACGCTGAGTACGGATTTACCTATTTGTTGCCTATATAAGAACGAGGTCATGTTTTATCTTCCATATCGATCGCTTCTTTGTCGCACGACGACGCTCTTGGACAATCGAGAAGTATTCCTCCTCTAACTTCTTTGTCTGAGCTCCGAATTACGATCCGTCAACGGCCACAGGATCGTAGCGACGAGACGAAGCTTCTAATCCCGGACTTTTCACCTTTCCTTCCGGCCTTCCTTCTCCAACTTCCATCCTAGGAGGCGTTTGTCGGGTTTGGCGAAGGCGGAGGACACCGAAGGACGTCGTCGGAAGCGACGTGATCGGGACCTTTTGAGGTAGGGGTTTACCTTCGTCTCTCTTTTTGGTGCAACATGCGGGGTGGTATATTTTTCTTTTATTCCATGGGATGAAGTTGAACTTTAAATAAAGATAATAACCGGATAAAGAAGGGTTTGGGGTTTTGTGCTGTTTCTTTTGCCTTCTAGTTTCTTTATCTTCTGATTGTGATTTTGGATTGAAAGGCCTTTGCCTACTGAAAATCAAGGCCGTTGGTGGCCTTTGCGTGCACAATTGATATCTGAATTGTTTGTGGTTGGTTTTGTTAAAACATGGTAAATGGATAAGCACGTAAAGACTTGCTGATTAAATGAGAATGAAAACCTTGTGTGATCACCCCGATTGAACAATGTTGGAATAATGAACATGTTGGTGGTTTGGTTGTTTTGTGGAAAATGCCTTTATTTATGAAAAGTGTTTTGATTATGAAAAGTGTTTTGAAGTAAAAGGTTTTTTCAAATGTAGAAATGTTTTGTGTGTGGAAAGGGTTTTATGTGTGGAACTTTGAAATAAATGAATGATGGAATGTTGTATGGTTGTGATAATCTCTTGTAAATGAAATGGCATGTGGTTGCTTGCGTTTTACCTAACCTTGGTTGTGGATGGAAGGGATATGTTTGTGAAAGGTTTTGTCTGGATGTTAGTTGCCCAGTAGTAATAATTTTTTAAACCATTTCATGAAACTTGAAAACCTAAATGGGGTTGGGGGATGATTGTTTGGTTGTTGATGCATGCTTCGTGGTAGCAGTGCTGAGGCACATGCTCAGTTCCTCTTTTTAAGAAGCCATAGGTTGGGCTGTGTGTTTGGTATATGTATATATATAATTGTATCTTTGTGTTTTGTCGCACCACACCCATGTCAAGCACCTAGTTCCAAACACTCCCATTTTATGGGAGAGGGTGTTCCCCCTTAGATACTAGCTCCTTCCCGCTCCTTCTTCCATAGGATACGATGGCCTGAGGTGACCTTACACCCAAGACTCTTCGGGTAGGTCTCGGTGTCTGTGATGGCTTGAGGTGACCTTTAGCCCAAGACTCTTCGGGCAGGCTTACCGTTCCCAAGAACCTTCGGGATGAGGCCCAGGTGTCTTCCGACGGGTTAGTGGTTGTGGCCCAGGTGTGTGCGGGCGAGATGTGTGGTTGTGAGGCCCAGGTGTGTGCAGGCGGGATGTGTGGTTTGGCCCAGGTGTGTGCGGGCGGGAAGAGTGTGGTAGCGTCAGGAAGTTTGCCGTTAGGAAGAGAAGAATCTAATTAAGTGGGAAATGGTGCGGGGTACCCAATACTTTTGTTCTATATATATACTAAACTTGTTTGTGTTACTTGGTGAGTGTGACCAGTGAGGCTGGGTGGATAGTTTTTCCTTGTTAGCTTCTGGTTCTTCTGTTTTCTCACGGGACCTTAGGGTGTCTCCCCACTTGTGCACGAGAGCTTTAGGTTCTCTACTGAGTATACTTGTATGCTCACCCTACGTTGTTTCAGGTTTTCAGGAGGACTACCAGGGCCGTGCGGGACCCTACTAGTCAGGCAGTGGGAGTTGTGTTGTTTCTGTTTTCTTGTTTTCCTTTTGGTACTGTACTCACTTGTACTTTTGAGCTTCCTTGTACTTGTACCTTGTTATAAAAATTGTTAAACATGCATGTGGGCTTGTTTTGGGTTTATTTATGTACACTTGTTCTTTTCCCTTTTTGGTGGTTGACTTGTCCTATTTCCCGATCCAAAATAATAAAAAGGGTAATGACTCCCATATTTGTGAAAACTCATACCCTTGGTGCTAGTCGCCAACCCGGGGCCTACTGGAGGCGGGACTCGGGGGTCATTTTCTTCCTTTCACCATTGCCAGCTCAGGAGGGGCATCTTTGGTGGGAGGGGGTCATGACATTATCTGACAAAAAGTTTCATTATTTTGGTACTTAGAGAGATGTTGTGTGTTTTTCCCTTGGAATAATATATGATATAAATATAAACATGATAATCATTCAAAAATCATCATGAATAGTATCCTAACATTAATAGAAGATAAAATTAATGAAACCATTTTATATTGGGGAACATATAATATTGAAACTATATATAGGGTTCATGATCCCATATTCAAGAGGTACTCATATGAGAAAGGTTTTATCTTCAATAATAACAAGGATATAAATGAAACACTCATTTTACTCCACAATAGTTCCATGTTTATTGAAGTGGATTAAGTAATTTGTAATAATTTAATATTATATATTCTCTGTATCATAAAATATAAAATAATCCTCATTCAGTAATAAAGGGGTCAATAAAAATTATCAACCATTTATAGGTAATTGAACGTGATAGAGTTTTTATCACCCACTTTAATCCATCTTAAATTAATGGTTTATTATTCAATAATTTATTTCATTGAAATAATATGATCCAACATTGAATAAATTCCATTATTTTGAGTGAAAAAATTAATTGTCTATTACTGTATTATTTATGAACCTATTAAAAAAAGCAACAAGAGCACTAATTTATGTATCAATACTACATAGTTTTTTTAATCCACCGCTGTAATATTCAGTTGATGTGTTTCAATTTGAGGGAATAATGTGCAGAATATTCACCACAATACAATTACATATGGATTCTATAATAATTATATAATATTCCTTTTTATGGTCTCATTCAATGTTAATTCTGAAGGTGAATGAAGTAATTTATTCCCTAGATTATAAATATGTTTGTATTGTGAAATGGTTATATTTGATATTATGGAGTGAAATGATTGAAATTGATTACTATTTAACATGTCTCATGTCATTAGTAAAGGGATGGACCAAATTGATTGAAATTATTCAATTGAGATGTTTTTTATACGATGTATACAGTGAACAGACCTAATTAATTATAACCCGATCATTATACTCAATACTAGCTCACACATCCCTAAGGGAATTATGATTTTGAATTTCACCAAATTTTATTAATATGATATATATGTGTATTGATGTTATTAATAAGAATCCATAAATTCGGTATAAAATAAATATTTCATTCAATTAAATTATCTAAGGTTGTTATTTATTTATTAGTTTTTTATAACAAATGATTAGAATAACATGTACCCATCATAAATCCAATCATGTCATGTTATTTTATTATCATCAATGGTGAAGATAAGAAAACTACCTAGTGAAGAGTGGGAACAACCACTGAATAGATTAAATAAGGGAATTTCATTTCTTAGTTATAAAATTCTAGTAATAAAACATATTAAAACCATAATAGCAATATGATTATGAAATTGTTGTTTTAGTAATCCCTAAGAGTTTTGGTTTGTCGTTATGTATGTACATATGAAGGATGTTGACTATTTTAGCAGTTCTGAGTACGTAAACATAAAAATCAAACCATCCATCATGATCAAGAATTAAATTTTGAGCGTCTTTTTTCCCTTGGGATTTCTTCTTCCTCAATGGTATTCTTAGTGTATCGAAAATCTGGTTTAGGATTTTTATATGAACCAGTTTTTCATAATAAATGTTATCCCTATCATAACTTCCTTCTGTAGTAATTTTACTTACTTATGATTCCTCTAAATTCAATCCCATTATTGAAGAAATATACATTTGAGTATTCCGTAGTATAATGGAAGATGCCAGAAATGACTTCTAATAATTATCCACATCAACCATTTTACAAATTATTTTCCATTAATTGGATCTATAGTCATTAGTGAAGGTGTTATTCCCTAAAATTTCAACTGAAAATTAAAATTTTGGTTAATTTATATTCATATTTTTCATTATATCCACCTTGATCTTCCATTCAATACTAGTTTGGGGTGTCCCCAATATCCTCCATTCAAATAACTTAATTTTTATTTTTTCACATCAATATATATAGTTGAGTTTAATTATATTCGAATAGGTTTAAATATTTATATCATGTTAACACAATGTATTGATAATTTATAATTTGTTACTGTAGGATTACAATGAATTTATATTCGTTAATATAAAAATCCCCTCAGCAAGTCATCATCTTTCTCAATCTGCTAAGAATACTCCATAGATGAACCTTCATGTAATATGTCCCAAATATCATCATACATATAAATATTGGTTTTTATACAGTAATTTGATTTATTTTTCATCTTAATGAACTTCTTCTATATTTTCAGTATACTAATAAATAAATCAATTTTCATAATGAGTTTATTCAATGTAGTATGAAAACAATTATATAAAAAATATGTATTTTTTATATATCTTTATTGATTACAACTTAGTTCTTCCATATTTTAAAAATATTCCACTATCATATATATATATTCAGTTTAAATATAGATGATAATAAATATCAATAATAATTTGTATTAATGTAATAATATGTTCAAAATAAGTATAACACATCATCATAAATGGGACTAACAATCATTTTCATTTGTGATACATTCAATCAATGAAAATATATAAAAATATTTTCCAGAAAAAATTTATTTTAGATTATAATTATTTATAATAAAGTTAATAATTTTTAACACATGTAATTCATCAATGAATCAAATACAATTACACCTTATAATACAATGGTATATAAAACTGGTCTGAGTGATTATTTTCTCAATATTTTCTCTTAACACAAATGTATTGTACAAAATAATATCATAATTCTTTTCATTGGTTCATCCAATTTCTTCCATATAAATCAATAAATCAATTTTATAGAAAATTTATCCAAAATTTTAATTGGAATACCCTATTACAGACAGTCTCGTGCACTTTTTAGAATTTACATCTTCATTTGAAAATTATTTCTGTAGATTTCTCAATTTTTCTACCCCTCAATGGGTACTCTATATTTTCATCATCATGAATGATATATTCATAAAATAAACATGAATAATATTTTCAATAACATGTCATGATGAATTGATGAAACTAATATATATCTCTAATAATATATATATATATTATTTATCTTATAAAATTTCACAGTATTATTATCATTCATAATGTCTCATTGAATATATCAAATTTAATTAAATATATAAAAACATATATGAAATATATTTGGAATAATTGTGACTCTAAAATAATTATTAAAGAGAATAAAAAGGTTCTGATTTTGTTATAAACTGAAATAATTCATCCTATTTTGGATCCATCATTTACTTAACTATTTATGTTTACTCCCTTTTTTTCTTGATATTAATCACATTAGGATACACGATCCACTTTTTCCATTTATCTTTTACCTTTTTTAGAATACCAATTCTCTATATATCAACTAACTAACATGTACTCCAATGTGATTTTAATTAATATTTTAATAATTACAATTTGATTACAGGTATGATCATATATTCTATTGAAATGTACCTATTATAATATCTCCATCCACACAACTTCATTGGAATAATTTAGTTTTTTTTCACTATTTAGTAAATATTTAAATTTTAATTCATCTTCATTCTAATAACTTTCATTCACTTCAAAAATCCATTTTATCCATTAATTTATTCTATTTTCAACTGTCTTCCAATAAAACAAAAACATAATGATTTTTTACAATGATTTTTGACATTTCATTTCCCACAATAATAGAAAAAAGTCTGTTATGGTGAAGAATCATTCCTAAACATCTTGGTTATATATTTTTTAGAGAAATAATTTTTTAAACAATCAATTATATTTACACAATAAATACATCCTTGTTTGAAATGTTGTGATAGTACTCTTCAATATTGAAATCTTTTTTGATCATTATTGGTCTATAAAAATTACCATTAATCATTGAAATTACCAAAATACACATATCAATTTATATTTTAAAATATTCTAAATATATTTGAAATGTAATGATTATTCATATTAATTTTTAATAATTTTCAATAACTTATATTTCCACCCAATGATGTAAGACTATTTTATCATAGTAGAATTGATATATTTTAGTTATAATGTAAATCAATATTCCAAAAACAGTCATAATAAAAACAATTAATAATGAATCACTTTTATAAACATTGATCAAAAAATTAAATGTCATTGATATGTTGTTGATTTTTTATAGAATCATTAATTTTTAGTAAATATTGGAGAAATTTATTCATAAATAATTTATATCGTACACCTTTGACACAAAAATATATTTATGACTATTTTTATGAAACAAAATTTTTCTTGACATTTTATTTATATGCTCTTTTGTACATGTAAATTATATTATAACAAACATTATTTTATCATATGGTTATTTTATTTTTTATTGAAATTATAGATATTTCAAAAAATAATTTAATGAAATTATTTGGAATATATTGATGTATTTCAAAATGAAGACACCCATCTGTATATTTTGAAGCATCATCTTCAACAACATTCTAATTTCCTAATTTCAGCTCATGTATAATTTTTTTTTTAAATTTTTCGTTTATTATTCAATTTACTTCCCTCTATATTCAAAAAAAATTCTTATCAAGTGAACATGTTTTTAATAATCCGGATGAATCTTTTATTTCTCATGAAATAAATTTTTAAGATACATTATTCATTATGTAATGATATATAATAGACAATTAATGAAATCAATGTAGTTTTTTTCTCATTTTATAGGTAATTTATACAATATTTATATGGAATTTACACCTTTCTTGAGTTTATTTTATCAAATCCCAACATATGGAGAATAATTATTCATTATCAATGTTATTAAATATATTGGATTTATTTTTATTTTTATTTATTCATTTACAAACATTTTACGGTAGTCATTCCTTTATTCATTTAGTATCACCGTTATATAGGTTAATATCATCGACAAATTATATAAAATGTTAAAATATAAAATTGAAAATGTATACAAGAAAATTATATAGGGGTCCATTTAATATGAATCAGAATAAAATAATTTAATATATTGATTTTTAAAATATATAAATCATTAATTTATTGAAAAATATTGATAATATATTTCAGTTACCACATATTCATTTAAAATTATTGAATCACTTGAGGATTAATTTTTTTCTATATTCTCACTAGTTTATTTTTACACAAGTTTATCCTAATCAATTCCTAAACATATTAATTTATTACTATAAAATGTTGAAAATTAATATTTATTCAATTTTAACATTTTTAAAAAATGATATAATCCTTATTATATTTTTTCCAATCGTTTCAATATTCATTATTATTTTAGAATACATAACATCTATATTTTATAAGATACAAAACACATAATACTTTTTAAATTAACACATAAATATTACATATTACTGGGAATGTGGAATCATTGATGCTTCAATAAAATATTACACAACAACATAAAAAAAATCTTTGACGGTACCATTTTCTCTATATGATTGGGGCCACAACAGTAAGAGGTGTGTGATGAGTCTACATGTATACTAAATTTCCAATTAAATTCCATCCATCATATATATATATAGTAGTGTGAATATATATCAATATTTTATCTCAAATGTGACACTTATGGATGGTTCTTAAATAATAGTAACAAACATGAAACACAATAGTTATTTTCTCATAAAAATAATAGAAGTTAAAAACTAGAATTAAACCCCAACACCTAGAACCAAAAATAATTCCATTATTGGAACCAATCATTTAAAAAATAATGAAAATTAAAATATATATTCACCAAAGTGTATGAATTAATAACATGGTAGATATATTCACAAGAATGGTGGATCGGTGGAGATTGGAGATTACTGGTGATGAAACCCTAAATTATTAATGCGGAGTCCCCCCCACTTCTTGGAGGCCGAAGGGCAGAGGATGATTTTGTTCTGCAGCCTCCTAGATCGACAAAACCATTTATTCCTTTTTCCAAACCTAGTTCTCTTTTGGACATCCCAATGATTTCTCTAGGCCTAAAGGTCCCTATCCTGCATCTTGGTGGCCCTGAGCTCCTAATATCGTTTTCGGAGTTCCCTGAAGCATCGATCCTTATGGATTTGACATTAGTGTCCCACTTTATCCATAAACAGCCATCAGATGATGATTTAAATCGGTTTTTGTTTAATAAATGGGACTAATAAGACCTCCTGATTATTGGTATTCTTTATAAGGGGCATCTCATGATACGGTTTTCCTCAAAGGATAATCTGATACGAGCTTTGTTCTGTGCCCCCTGATGTTGCATCATATGAAAGTTATTACTTCTACAATTGATGTTCTATCTTTTCATGAATCACGACCCCTCCATCATTTTAACATGGGTATGTTTTCTCCAAATCCCTTTACCCATTCAAAATCCTGAAATCATGCAAATGATTGGAAATATGGTGGGTCAATACCTCTGTTCTGAGGTCCTCACCACGACAGCAAGTCACCCAATCATTATGTTCATTTTTGTGGAGGTGGACGTGTTAAATCCCCAAGTGTAGTGGATTTGGATGGTTGTTAGTATAGAGTTTAGATGGAAATAGGTCGTGGTTTTTGATTCCTTGGTTAACTAATGCTCGAAATATTATCGCATGACGCATCAAGTGTCAAACTGTCAATCTAAAGGTAGGAGCAGGAAAGCTGATCTGAAGTTATGGACATGCGAGGGGTAGAGACAATTTCCCATTTTCGATCATGGTATGGTTTCTAGTACTGAGAACCATGATGTCATCACTATGGGGTGAAAGGTAGTGGAATCATCCAATCCATTTTTCACAACTGTTTTTGACAGGCATAAATCTTATTTGAGGGTGGATGGATGGTGCGAAGTAGTTTGTTTACAATGGTGTCTCTATTAAGGGGGTCCCTAGCTGAGAAGGAAGGTTGTTTAGCATCAGCAAGGAGGCTGTTTGGTCTGAGGGGAAGATTCTTGGGCTGGAGGGAAACATGGAGTCTGTTTTATGTGGGAAAAATCTTATAATGTGGATTTTATAAGGTTGTCATGATGGGTTCAATTTCTGAGCTCTATATAATGATGGTGTAATGATAACTTTTCCCACAAAAAAATCAATTTCAAGGGTTGGAGCAAGAGGGTGTGGAGACGTGTATGGAGGATGGTGTCAACATGCTATCTAAGGGTATTTTTCCAGAGGATACTACAGGGAATGAGGTAATAAAAAAGGGAAATGTTAGGGTAATAATGTGATGGACCAAACATAATACTTAGCTATAATTAACTCTAACAATAAGCTCCCATAGAACAAGTTGGTTATTTATCAAGATATCTAGAATCATTGAAAATGGGGGGACATTACTGATAGTGACATGGAAAATGAATCATGCATGGATAGGCCCTCATATAGTTATGTTGTTCTGGGAGGGAAGAATAAGATGTCGGGAAACAGATAGAGATGATTTCTTCGACACGAAGGAGGTCTTGAAAGGATTGAACTTTCTGGAAAAATTTGATATCCACTAGGTAATTCAATTATGATATGAAAGCGACTAATTAATTCCTCACATTAGAGAGGTTATATCTCAAAATCATGTATTCCATGGTTCTGAATTAGTATGAAAACTCGGAATGGGGATCATACGCTGTGGATTATGTTCTTGATTATGGAGGTGGTGACAGACATGATTTTGATGGTATGTAGTTATGGTTTTTGTCTTATGGGGTTGGCTTTATGTACTCTTAATTTATTTTAATAAATGGTTAGAGGTTCACCTCTAACTATGATTTATGGTATATTCTCAACCAACACATATCAAGAGAATTTAAATTCTTAAATAGAGTAGATGAATTAGTTCTTCATTCATTTCATCAAAACAATAAATTTGTTGATTCCTCATAGTAATATTTGTTATGAAAATATATTTAATGTATATTAATTATATTATTGTATTCAATTCATTTTTTACCCATCCACCTTTCAATTCTCTTGACTATTCAATGTTATGAATAAATATTTATAGAATCACAAGTATATTTAATTATTCTGAAATACACAATAGATTTAGAATTAGAAGTTAAATATCAACTTTTCAACCTATTTCATTTCCATCTCACATTATACATTTATATTCATTAATAATAATATAGATATTTCCAATATATTTGTAAGTGAACATATTCTAGAAATGTATTAATGTGATATTCAATGAAACTCTTTGTCATATTAATGAAATATCCTCTTAGAATAATATACATCTAACCCTCTAAAATATAGAATCATATATTCTTAATCGAACATCATCCAATATATCTGAAGGGTCATATCATATTTTGTTATAATGATTCTTAGATTTCATTGAAACTAGTCAAATTTTTCGTCAAATACCCATCACAATGTTATATTTGATTATCCTAAAAATCATGATTCATATATCCATCAAGAAATGAAAAATCAAACTAACTATTTAGAAATATGAATTTTCACATTAAATATTCATGTTAAGTTCATCATATCCTAATCATGGTTTAATATTGTTTTTCATATACCAGCACTAGTGTTTTATGGAGTAACAACTTAATCAAAAATTAATTCTATATTTATTCATATTATATTATCATATAGTCTTCAAATTTAAACATATTAATCACCAAAGAACAAACAATAAATCCAACATGACATTAATAAATATCATACATTTCATTTATAAAGACCTTATAAGACATGAATATCATCATATTTAATATTGTGTGTTGAAATTTACTTCAGAAATATAATTTTAACCATCATAATTTCACTTATATATATCTAAAATTAATCTATCATATATTGTGAAATTTTAGAGATAGTCATATGTATCGTGTTATTAATCTGTAATATTATATGATTTAATTTAAATATACCTCATTGTGGTTTTTTGATTACACTTATGTATCATATTAATTTTCTTATTCAATATTCCATAAGGTTATACAATTTTATTTTTTAGTTGTTAGTTATATCCAAGGTATTACCAATGATATAAAAAATTCTTCGATTAAAGAAAAATATTCTCTAAAAAATTTATATCTAAATTAATATATCTATTTTCATATTTATCATTCCAAAAATTATTTATAAACATCTATTCAAACATATGAACTTATTATAGTTCTTAAATAATCATCTACTACATCAATTAAATTACTTCATCTCCAAAAACATTCATTACCTCACTAGGGGAAATTTTATCATATAAAATCAATTCATAAACATTATTACCTAATAATTTAACAATTTATATATTATAATAGTTGTTTCGTTAAAATAAATAAATCATTATTCTTTATAACATACCTATTGGTCTATAAATCTAACTAGTTTTATTATTATCCATATTCACCAAACTCATAATCATCTTTAGGTAAATAAGATTCATTATTTAAGGTGTAAATATACACTTGAAGAAGTATTGTACATATATTCCTTCAAATAATTATATTATTATTATGTCATGTCGGTACTATATAGTTGTTACAATGGAAATTAATAACTGTTTACTATATGCTTTAAAATTTTGATCATGACTCAGAAAAAAAATTACTAGTTTTTTAATGACATATTGTGATTTTTTTACGTCATGAATGAGGTTAATGAAATTATTTAGGTGTTTTGATGAGTTTTATTTTTTATGTATTTTTATGGTGTTTTGGAGTTCTTTGGAAATGGTTTATGATTTTTGGAGCATAATTTGGGGAAAACATTCAACGTCATGATTCATAGAGGGTTTACAATTCATTTTAACAAATCATCATTTGGTTGTATGGTTATAGAATGTTTGGGGGTAATGTATGTTATATATTAGAAAATGTTCATTGGATGTGAATATAATAAGGATTTGTGGATAATAATGGCACAATTTAAGTGAAATCATTTTTATGGTTAATGAGGGGTCTAATGTTGTGCTTACTGGACGTAGTACTATTAAGAAATCATGAAGAACAAATATGATGGTATGTTGCAATTTAATAATTATAAATTTAGGGTTGGGATACTATTTTTCAACACATATGGCCAAATCATGCCTCACCTAAGGTGTTTGTTAGTTGATGTTTCATATATGATGAACTTCTTTTCTAAATATAAGGAGTTTGTAAAAACACAGATTTTCCACTTATTTTTTTAATTATATGGAATTGTTACAAGTCTGAAAAAATTGACAGCGCATGATTCTAAGGTCCGGTGTGCCGAGAATTATTTTCTGAACATTTTTTAAGGTATATTTAGTACATACGTGAGTGAAATATTCTATCTTTTGAATTGGTGCTCGGATTAAAAATCTGAGGGCTCCGTTGAATCTACAGTGTTAGGATTCTTTTAAGGGAGACTATACATAAACTATAGTAGGTTTGACGAAAAGTATTTGTTTAGTGACTTTTTAAAATAAATAAAATAAAATAATTTTATTGTTTCATTTTATTTCTATCTTATCCTCCAACAGACAAGCAAAGTTGGGATCAATGATGTGTCAATGCCTTAAATGGAATGACCCTTCATTCCAATGTAACAACATCATTGGAGAATTGTGAAGCATCTTAATTAATGATCCCCCATTAATTCCCAAAACCATTAGATACCCTCCCCATTATTTATTTATATGGAACTTGGGGAAAGGTGTCGGCACAGCTTCACCATGCCATGATGTGTTGAAGGTGTACTGAGAGGCCAATCCATTGGAGGATGGAGCCCATTCCGGCAAGCTGTTATGAGAGAAACTGAAACCCCTAACCGAAGGATGACATGAAAGTAGCATTGTTGGAAGCCTACTGTGAGAACAAATATCGTCGATCAACCTTAATGTCTGTATGTTCTCCAAGGTATTACAAGGAAGGGGTTTGATTCTTGTTTATTTCAAATTAATTTATTGAACCCCTTTAATCCCACTCTTGTTTACAAGATAATGCGGAGGGTGTGGGCCTAACGAAACTATTTCGAAACTAATGCTACTTTCCTACCCTTGTGCCCTCCAGGGAATACCATTGGCAAGGGGACACTAACCAGCTAAGAAGTGTGAGGCACACCAACGCACCCCGCAAGTGGAAGCCTCGACATAAAGCCGCAAAGGTCATCATAGCCGCCGACACCAGCCTGCTAGGTGGGAGGTGCATTTCACTGTCGCGCACTGCCGGTGGGCAAGGGGCCACGATGGGAGTTGGGGAGGATAAAGGAGGTGGCTATCATGACAGTCGTCCATAGAAGATAAGGGTGGAGAGACCAGTGTGCCGCCAGAGAGTTTGGGTTATGCCTCATCAGCCACATCGGACCATGAGATGCAGGTCCACACACAAGATGGCCATAGGTGGTAGAACGGCGTGCCATCACATGCCATTGAAGATGGTGGCCGGCACCGTCCAACTGCGACGGAAGGCAAGACATGTTCCAGCAGGTCCCACACAACACATGGAGTCACTACGTGGCGTCGCCGCTATGGAGAAGACTGAAGGGGCCTTGCGAATGTTTGGGATATCGGAGGTCTAACCCCTTGTACTAGCTATGGAGGACCCCACCACTGGTCTCACATCACACGGTCGAGCCGCCTACCCGTACAGGACGCGACTCATACCGTTTGGTGGCTACCTAGCGGGCAGCCTACCCGGCGGGCCGCCCACTTACAGGATGACCCCCCATGTGGGCCACCGATTGTAGATTGGGCTAGACTTCTGCCAAGCAGGTCGTGCGAGCCATGACCTGACCCTGCTGGGCTGACCCGAATAGAGTTGGGTAGGCCTAGACCAGGTCGGGCTAGGAAGCCCCAACCGAGTCGGACCGACCCGGGCCCCAATGGACCCAGAAATACCTAAAGGGCCAAATATTGCGAACCATACATATGTTTGATGAATTTTATATGGCATTGGGATCCTTGTATCAGGAAGGACCTTTAATAATACTACACCTCAGTTTTGTAGATTTTTTGAGTACGGCCAGGTTATATCAAATCTGAATCCAACCGGGCACCAAAACTAAAATTCTTAAAACACACAAACCGTGCATCCAATTGACCTTCCATCTATTGCATTTGAACCCATATGACATGATGGTCCTTTGGATTCCTCTTTTGTGAATAATAGTGGCAGTTGTGCACGAATGACATGTTTGGGGGCAGATTCCATGAAACATGAGCGCACCAGGTGTGAGTAATCATGTGGATGGTTGTAACCTGAATAAAGAACATCAGATCCTGTTTGGATCAGTGCTCAATGATCCTACATGGGTCAAAGCATTTTGATCTAGTGTGGGTCACATCCAGTGTTGGTCAGAGCACGTCGATCCTATGTGGGTTAACGCATACCAATCCTGTGTGGGGAAGATCCTATGTGGGTCAGTGGGGGTTAGTTACCTATCAATCAAGTGTGGGTTATAGTTGTGCTATATAATAGAATGAGATGATAGATCCGTACAACTAATCATATGTACTTCATACATAATTTATACCTGATTATGAGCTGAGTATTTCCACCATCGTGGTGTTATATTCTTGGTGTTACTTCTGTGGTACATCTATCTTCGTGATGTTATCTTCATGGTGTTACATGTGTGGTACCTCTATCTTCATGGTGTTACCTGTTTGGTACTTCTATCTTCGTGGTGTTACCTATGTTTAATTAATATCATCATGGTGTATTATTTTTGGTATTAATTCCTCATGTATGAGAATATTAAATCTTCATAACTTAAGTACATGTTTGGTCATATACCTAAGCTGATACGAGGTCATTCTCTGGAGTATTTTACATTTTGGAACTGTAGGAGACCGAGGGGTTCTCAGGGTCACTACTGAGTATCATTCTACCCACCCCTACATAGGCTACACCCACACCTTTTTGTGTCTTGTGAAGATGATAGATGTCATTGAGTGAGGGCGATGGATCTAGGAATAGACAACACATGGAGGTGGACGTTTTGGTGTGACATGACACATGGACTATTGACCATGAGATGCACCAACCCCTCGGGTAGGAACCATGTTGTGCGATCCAGGAGATACTTTTCACTTTTCCTATGTTTTTACTTTTTAGTTTTACTTGATCATTTCTATTTGGGCTCATATTCTGGCCCCCTTTAGCTTCAACAAACTTTTACTAAAGCAGTTTACTTCATGGTTTCAATTTGTTGCATTATACTCTATGTGTTTGTGTAGGTTTAAAGGAAATGCCTTTCCATTTTTAGAGATATGCCTTTCCTATTCTAGTTTCTAGCCCCTGGCCTATGGATGGTGGGCTTGGGGTAGTCATGGCTCGGGCCCCAGTGAACGGTTCGTGACAAGGTGGTATCAGAGGGTTAAGTTATACGAATGAACTAGGATGATGATATTTTTTATGAGTCAATAGTGTTATGTGTTATGAGTGTTGTTTACAATTTTGGGGAATTTTGTGTTCGTGGTGCGGCCAACATATCCATACACTAGGAACCTGAATTATGATTTCCAACTCAACAAATTGAAACACTGATTGTGTGTGTCTTTTTGAAGGGTCATTCTTGTGATCTCTTGGAGTCAACTCACCAGGTTTAACTTATTGACTATGGAACACTTATTTTGATTCCGGATTCCACCATGTAAATAGGCATTAAGCATTCCAAAGAGAGTACGTGATGACAACCCACCGAGGGATGAGGCCTCGATGTAGGGCCCTCTTATGGTGTTAACACCTTTGGGCGGTGTACCTGTAACACCACTACCCATTGGGAAGCTCTTTCCACCAGCCCCTCCTGTAGAGGGTGCATGATGACTAAACGCGTTGCATGAGTTCTAGCAATAGTGGCCTCCGAGAATATGAGGCGAGACAGACCTACACAAGACAGAGGACTGGCTGGAGGCTATAGTCAATGTTTTCTTCTTGGTTGGGACACCAACTAACACTACAGTGATCCTATAAACTAGTATTTTACTGGTAGCATCTGGGAGATGGTGGTGCTTGATTCTCTTCATACAGATTGAGGTGAACCTCATCTGGTTGACATTAGAAGTCTTTTTAGGGTGGAGTTCATCCTAGTGACTTTATTCCCAGTGCATATACAAGAGATGCTGCACATATAGTAGGGAAACATAACTTTGTAATAATACTCAGCGAGGTTCACTAATCTCTCCCACTACTCCACGAACATGGAACGGGACCCTAACTTCATTTCCCATTCCATTGAGAAGGGTCTATAATGGGAGATCAGAGAACCAATGATATATGTCAGCATTACGATACAGGGTAGTGGGACTGGGAAAGCACTCTTGGTGGATAGTTTCATATATGATAAGGCACCGACAACAAGAGGCACCAACAGAAAAAGGCACCACTGGATGTTAGGTAGCGGAGTCATCTGCAGCAGGTAGTAGGAAGATGATGCAAGGGCCCAAGTGGGAAAACATTTTGGTGGGTGACCTCAAGATACATGGTCAGTGGTGAGGGGATCATGAGATAGAGGAGGAAAATATGGGGATAATATAGTTCTACACATGCAGTTGTCATGGTCACAAGGATCGCAACACCCCAACCCACCGTATGAATATCCATCAGATGGTTGAAGTACTGGCAAGACAAGGGTAGGAATTCGATATAGGAGGTCTGAAGGTAGCAGAAATACATGGGAGAGGATCTGGTCGTGTGTTTAGAGTTGGACTGCGATTTGAGGATCTACCATCACCACCTCTAGGTCGTCCACCCTGACCACAAGGGGCAGGTGGAATTGGAGGATCTGAGCTCCTATCAGCTGAGGCTTATGACCAAGGTGATTCAGAAATGATTAGAGGTATGATCTGTGACTACTACACCATAGATAATGTACTTATAGTAACATGTTTAAGTCACTCTTTTATTTCCATGACCCTCGTTCGAAGTATGGATATTCTGGTGGAGTCGTTGACTTGATCCTTATAGCTAGAGACTCCTACCGGAGCAGATGTGACGTTTTCACACCGGTGAAGATAGTGTGAGCTTACTCAAGAAAGAGATAGCTTCGGCTAGGATCTACTTGTAGCAGTGTCAAGGACATTCAACATCATCCTGGGTATGGACTGGATATCTATAGTCCATTATTAGATTGAATATATTAAACACAAAATTTGGTTTCTCTGCGAGGATGGGAAAAAATATCCTTCACCAGACAGAAGGGAACCATTGCAGCATAAGATGGACTTACTAGGAGGTGGGAGGAGCCAATCACACATCATTTGGATAGTCATACCCTCTGAGTAGTATATTTTTAGATTCTAAGCTATCGTGTTGTGGTGGACTAGTATGTCAATGTCATTCCTGATGATGTTCTAGAACTACCTGCACACATAGAGGTTGAATTTTACCTCATCCTATACCCCAATATGGAATCAATATCAAGACAAGAATAAGTTATGGCTCTCATGGAGCTTCATGAGTTATGAGTATTTTTGGAGTACATGCAAAGAAAGGGGTTCATAAGGCCCATTGTTTCTCTCTGGGCAGCCCAAATTTTTTTCCCATGAAGGAAAATGAGAGATTGAGACTCTGTTTGGACTACAGGCGACTGAACAAGGTGAACATGAAGAACAAGAATCCACTTCTAAGGATTGATGAACTTTAAGATCAGCTGAAGGGAGATTGATTGTTTTCAAAGAAAGACCTCAGATCATGCAATCATCAGCTCAGGGTACATGATGAGGATGTGAAGAAGACATCCTTCAGGTGATGGTAAGGGTAGTATATGTTCATGGATATGCTATTCGCCAAGACCAATGACATGGAAGTGTTCATGGGACTCATGAAAATGATTATTCAACCACACCTCTATCACTTTGCCGTTGTCTTAATTGACGACATATTGATATACTCTATGACGTAGGAATAGTAGACTTATAATCGTCCAATAGTTTTGGATACAATCCGGAAGAACCATCTTAATGTTAAAATCTCAATGTTCTAGTTCTAGATAAGATAGGTCCCCTTTCTGGGACATGTTATCTCGGAGGCTGGAGTTTCCATGGTTTCAGCAAAGATATTGGTTGTACTTTCTTGGGAGCCACTCAAGAGTGTGGTCGTGGTGCGGAGTTTCTTGGGGTTGAATGGATACTATCAGAGATATTTTCCTCACTTTTCTCGTGTGCTACCACCCCCTATCAGCAATGATGATGAAGAGAAAATCCTTTGTATGGACAGATAGATTCCAGCTGTGTTTTCAAGATCTGAGGCTGATACTGATGGGTGCCCACATCTTGAAGCTACCAGATGTGGGTGTTTGGTATGTAGTCTACCACAACACATTAGGGATTATACATGGATGTTTCCTAATAAATGATTGAGTAGTGATCACGTATGGATCTCAGTAGCTGGGAAAACATGAGAAGAACTATGATACCCATGACCTGGAGTTAGCAGTAGCGGTATTCACCCCGAAGATGTGGTGACATTACTTTATTGGAAAACATTTTACAGTCTACTCTGATCCCAATAATCTCATGTATATTTTTTCCTTTCAGGAGGACCTCAACTTGAGACATCGGTGATGGATAGAGTTACTCTAGGACTGTTAATTTGAGATAGTCTATACACATGGGGAGGGGAATGTGGAAGTAGAAGCACTCAGCAAGAGGTCTTGTCTAAAATTTTATAGTGAGGGGAAAGAGAATCTAGTCATTTATCTGATATCCTTTGTGGATATAGATGGATAAGATGGCCTCTAATATTTGATAGTCGGTCCACCACTCCATAAGTGAGTCATGGAGGTGATTTATATGGACATCGACTGTGAATATTGATGTGCTTAGATATCTTTAGGATAGTCAACTGAGAGATTTTCTGATTTTGGGGAGCATGTCATCCTCTATCGAGGACGTGCCATGGTACTAGTGGCGCTACAAGAGGAGGAGTTGAGGGTTTTCCATTTGTCCACTCTGGTGGTACATCCCAATTTGGTGAAGATGTACTAGGACATCTGGAGTCAGCACTAGTATCTAGGGATGAAGAAAGAAGTGTCATAATTTGTTTCTCGATACCTCACTTTTCATCATGTAAATGATGAGAATCAGGTTCTAACACGATTTTCACAACCATAAGAGGAGTCGGAGGGGATGTGGGATGGAATATCTATTGAATTTGTGACAAGAATTCCTTGTACGTTCAGGGGAAATAGTTCCATTTAGTTTATCATTGACTGACTCACCAAGTCTTCCCACATCATACCTATCTAAGAGCATGGATTAATAGAGGGATTGGGACGCCTCTATATACAAGAGATTATTCTAATTCATGGTCTTCCATTGATGATCGTCTCTGACCATGACACATGACTTACAACCAAATTGTGGAAGGGATTAAATGAGGTGTTTGGGAATCCACTATGTTTGAGGACCACCTTGCATTCTCAGAAGTAAGGTCATATAGAGAAGACCATACAGACACTGGAGGATATGTTGCATGCTTGCATCCAATATTTTGGATGTAGTTGGGAGGATCCTTCTCCCTTAGTGGAGTTCGCAAACAACAATAGATATCACAACACCCTAGGTATTTCACCGTTTGAGGCCCAATACGGTCAACCATAAAGATCACCTCTATGTTGGACGTACCTAGGGGAGTCATCACATATGGGTCCCGAGCTAAAACATGTTCCACTGAGAATATTGAGATCATCTAGGAGCGAACGAAGACTGCACAGAGTAGACATAAGTCTTATGATGATAGGAGCCAGAGGAATTTGGAGTTCTAGGAGGGGGACACATTATAATGCAACTATCTCCTCGATGGGGAATACCATGATATGGAAAAGGCAGAAATTTATCACCAATGATTATTAAACAATTTTTTATACATCAGAGGATTAGAAAGGTTGCATACCACTTGGAACATCCACCGCAGTTGGAAGGGGTGCATGAAGTCTTCCATGTATCATATCTAAGATAATACATGAACAACCCATCTCACATTGTTGACCGCGACATGATAGACTTTTATTATGAGGTGAAATTTATGGAAGTCCTAGTGGACATTGTGTATTGACAAGAGATGTTCCATCGTGGGTTGTCAATACCCCTGATGCACGTTCGTTGGAAGCATGGAATCATCCAGGAGATCACATGAACGTGGGAGGCTCATATTATTTCTATGTACCCCAATTTGTTCCATTAGAATATGTTGTGTCTTTTTGGGACAAAAAGTCGTACGATGGGGAGAGTTTAATTTCCTGAATTTTCCATTTATTTTTTTTTTCTTATATAAAATTGTTACGAGTCTGCAAATAATTGACGACGCGTGAATCCGAGGCCCGGTGTGCCCAAAATTAATTTCTAATGTTTATGTATGATACATTTAGTTAACGTGTGGGTAGAGTATTCTATATTTTGAACCAGTGAATATATTAAAAATTTGAGGGCACCATTGAATCAACATCACCAAGATTCTCTTAAGGGAGACATTACATTAACATTAGTTGGTATGGAGAAAACGTTATGTTTCATGACTTTTTAAAATAAATAATGTAAAATTATTTTATTATTTTATTTTGTTTCTATATTATCTTCCAACGGACAAGAGAAGATGGGACCAGTGATGTGTCAAACCATTAAGTGGCATGAACCTTCATTCTTACCTAACAGAATCATTGGTGAATTGGGAAGCTTACTAATTAATGGGCCAGCAAAAAGTTCCAACAACATTAGAGACCCTCCCCCTCTCCTATTTATATATAGATTGGGTCGAGTTGTCAGGTTATCTTTTCCATGCAACGATGTGCTGAAGTAGTACCAAGACACCATGAAATAGGAGGATGGATCTTGTTCCAGTGTATAGTGATGAGAGACACAGAAACCCCAAACTGAAAGATGATGTGAAACCGGCATCATTGGAAGCATGTGGCGAGAATGAAGATCACTGATCCATATTCAAACACGGATGTTCTCCAACAAGACTAAGATATAGGGGTTTGATTCTAATTTATTTTAAAAGAATTTATTGAACACCTTTATTCTACCTCTTCTTTATGAGCTAAAGATGTGGGAATATGCCCAAAAAACCTGGCACAAACACTCTGAAAGATGTCTAACTATGCACCCTCTGTGGAATACCACCGGTTCGGTGACACCGACTGGCTATGAAGGAGGCAGCATTCTGAAACCCACTGCAAGAGGAGTCCACAATGGTCATTGGAGGAGATGCCTCTGACTGGCTGTGGAGGAGGTGAAGTGCACCATCACATGCCATCGAGGAGCATGGGGCTATGGCTGGAGCCGCAGTGGACATAGGAGGCGGCCGACATGTCGGTCAGCCAGAAAAGAGAAGGGTGGTGTGATCAGCGCACCTCCAGAGGGTGTGGGCTAGGGCTCATCAGTCATGGCAGATATGGAGATGGCGGCTGTAAAGACCCGTAAATTCCAAGGAAATTTCTTTTCTTAATTTTCTTTGAATTTTACAAGAACGCAGTTTCTGACGGCGCCTGATTCCAAGGCCCGGTGTGCTCGGAATAAATTTCCAAAGTTTGGCTCGGATACGTTCAGTGAACGGATGAATGAGTTTTTATAACTTTTGAACCGGTGCTCGAAATCGAATTCTGAGGGCACCGATGGAATCGTTGCGCCGGTATTTGCTTAGAAACGCCTCTTCCGGAGTTGTGTTTGCTCGGGTGTGGATTTTAATTTTCGGGCTTAAAGTTAAGAAATAAAATAATTTTACGACAACTTTATTTTATTTCACTTAATCCACTTGGAAGCCACTTGAAGCCACTTAAAAGCAGCTTAAACTGAGTTGAACCGGATAGGGTACTATCCAGAAATATCCTACCCTCTTGGTAGGATATTTGTGAGGTGGTGCCCGCACGAGCCCCGCTGTTTTTTTCCGCTAAGTAACGCACCCGTGAAAACCCGTCTTTATGAAAGTCAACTGACACGTTTTCTTAAATTCTTAACAGACCATTTAATTGGGCGGTTTATTTCGTAAATTAAATGAGCTGTTTCTTTCGTTGAATTAATTCTACGAATTAATGGTTCGTTTCTTATCTTTTGAAATTCAAATGTTTAGTTGTGTAAATAAAATAAGGCTTAAGCTTATTTTATTTTGGGTTGAAACTTGTGGCGTGGAGAGGATTTGGAGGAAAGCGTTCTTCTTCGGCAAAGAACGCGAAGAACGCGAAGAACGCGAAGAACGCGAAGAATGCGGAAAACGTCGAACCTGCGGAGATCTACGACGCGAAGCCTTGTACCGCGACGCCAACAGATCTCCCTTCGCGATGCTTCTTCCGCGACGATCCCACCCCGCGACAGCCTTCGATCGACAACAACAAGGTTTGGGGTTGCGCTTATTTTTATTTTCTTTTTGGATTTCAACAACAACATGGATTTAATTATTATTAATTAAATCCGTATGTTCTTGGTCCTCGGAGATTGTCGACGCGACGCCCTTCCGCGGTGTGACGATCACCTCCTTCCACGACCATCAATTCCGCGATGACCTCGCATCCGACAGCGACGGCGAGGTAGGGATTTATTTTGGGAATTACCCCCCTTTTCTTTTTATATTCCCGTAATTGTTTCTTTAAAAAGTTAAAGAACTGGTTTTGTGAACAATTTTAAAATTATTAAAATTGTTGTTTCCGTTCAAATAAGGAACCCGTTTTTATGAAACAATTTTATTTCATTAAAAATTGTTTCGGATATGAATTCATGTGTTGAACTTTAATTTATCTCGTTGTTTATATCTAACGCGGAGGGTGCGGGCCAAACGAACACGGCCCGACAACCCTCTGTCGTTCTTCGTTCTTGTGCGGATTTGACGGGCGACGACAGAACGTGCTGCAACAAATGTTTGATGATCCCGCAGTGAAGAACGAGTCCCGGGAGGAGCAACGGCGCAGACGGAAAGAAAAACGGGCCACCGGAGCGACTTCGGCGGCCCACGGAAGCCGGCGGCGGCGCCCGGCGCGCTGCCGGACGAGATCGCCGCGGCACCGGCCGCGGCGGCGGCGCTAGCGGGACGCGGCTGAAGCCGCGTCCGGCGCCAAGAGAAACCCCGCGGGTGTCCCGCGGGGGCGGCGGCACCCCCCCCCCCCCCCCCCCCCCCCCCCCGCGTCACCCGGGACGCGGCTTCACCCGCGTCCGGTTGGCTGGCCGACACCCCGCAAGTGTCGCGGGGGTGTCACGTGGGGCGGCGGCTCCCCCCGCGTCGGGCCGCTCGGCCGCTCGGTCAAGCCAGACCGGTCCGACCGGGTCGGACCGGGTTCGGCCGACCCGGGGAGGGGGGGGGGGGGGGGTCGGGCCGGCTCGGCCTGGGCCCGGACCCCCCGTCTTCGGACGGTTTTTGTTCAAATGCTCGTATCTTGGGCTACGGGCCTCCAAACGATTCACCGTCAGCGACAACGCGATCCTTGGATCGAGACGGTCGTTTCAGTATACTATACTCAAGGTGCACCTCCCTTTTCGGGAGCCTACGTGGTTAAAACTACATAGTTAAGCGTGCTTGGCCTAGAGTAGTGATCAGGATGGGTGACCTCTTGGAAAGTTTCCCAGGGTGGGTGTGAGACAGAATGGCCAATAAATAACAGACCGGGCGTCCGATTGGCGCGCTGTCTGTTTCGTTGAATTCCTCTAAGTGAGATGGATCTTTTGGCTTACTCCGCTCGAGGTTTGGATGCCTATGGAGTGTGGTCGGGTTGGATCGCACCGAAATCCAACCGGGCCCCTGAAACGAAAAAGCCAATAACTCTCAGACCGGGCGTCCGATTGATGCTCCGTCTGTTGCGTTGAGTTCCTGTTGATGATACAGAACTTTTGGAATCTTTCGCCGTGTTTTGGATGCAGTTGGATAGTGGCCGGGTTGGATCGCACCGAAATCCACCCGGGCCCCTGGAACGGAAAAGCTGATACCTTTCTGACAGAATCTTCGTTTGACGAACCGTCAGCGGCGTTGGTGATCTCGTTGAGAAACGGTCCCTATGAGTATACCCTATGAGTGTTCGGGGTATAGTTGAGTTACGGCCGGATTGGTTCGCACACGAAACCAAACGAGCCCCTGGGACGAAAAGGTTAATAACTCACAGACCGGGCGTCTGATTGACGCGCCGTCTGTTGCGTTGAGACCCCTATGACGAGGTGGTCTTTTGAGATACCTCCTTGGTGGACTTTGTGATACTTGGAGTATCGACCAGTAGCTCCTGGAGCGGACCCTCCCGGAGACGAGCGGGTGGAGCACGGAGACCGTGTAGCTGACTGAGACCCGACGACTATTGATCGAACGACTCGGTGTGATATAGAGGTGCGATTGGTTGTAGCGGCACATGCGAGCGCTTGGTTGTAGCGGAAGACCCACGAGAGAGGTGCGCATGGTTGTAGCGGCACATGGGAGCGCTTGGTTGTAGAGGCAGACCCACGACAGAGGTGCGCTTGGTTGTAGCGGCACATGGGAGTGCGTGGTTGTAGTGGAAGACCCACGACAGAGGTGCGCTTGGTTGTAGAGGCACATGGGAGCACTTGGTTGTAGCGGCAGACCCACGACAGAGGTGCGCTTGGTTGTAGCGGCAAATGGGAGCGCTTGGTTGTAGCGGCAGACCCACGACATAGGTGCGCTTGGTTGTAGCGGCACATGGGAGCACTTGATTGTAGCGGAAGACCCACGACAGAGGTGCGCTTGGTTGTAGCGACACATGGGAGCGCTTGGTTGTAGCGGCAGACCCACGACAGTGGTGCGCTTGGTTGTAGCGGCACATGGGAGCGCTTGGTGGTAGCGGCTGGCCCACAATACTCTATAGGTGGAGTACTACAGTAGTCCTAAGTTAGTGGGCAGTACCTCGGAGTTGTGACAGGACCACTGTACACTCCAGAGACGGAGCTCTTCAGCAGTTACGGTTTCGATGATGAAAATCCTGGTTTGAGCTGAGACTTTTGACCTTGTGTTTGCCTCATGATTGAGATGGGTGACCTGATAACTTAGGTGTATGTATGGACATATATCTAAGTAGAGGTTATCTGTTGAGATCTTCTTGTGGTTATCCTTGTTGGTTTTAGTGAGACCTTGAGGGTCTCGGGGTCCCTACTGAGTATCGTTATACTCACCCCTGCACGGGCTATGCCCGCACTACATTGTGTTGGTTGCAGACGACGGACAACATTGTTCGTGGCTGAGGCTTGCAGAGCAGGACGGTACCTGGAGGTGGACCACTGGGTGGGACGTGCTCGGAGCGGACGGCGGGACCCGAGGAGCATTGGAGCTATCTGTACCCACCCATCAGGTGGGATTTCCAGTGGAGAGCTCGGTGTAGCGGCTTTTACTTTACAGTTGTTGTTTTCCCTTTCGAGTTGTACTTTACTTTCAGTTGGGTTTGTATACTGGCCCATTTAATTTTCCGCACTTCAGTTGTACTCTGTTTTTACTTAGTGTTTACTTTTCCGCTTTCTTACTCTGTGGTGCTTGTTTACTTTACAAAGGCAATGCCTTCCCTTTTTACCGGGATTTACGCCTTGGTGCTAGTCGCCTGCCCATGGCCTATGGAAGGCGGGCTTGGGCTAGTCACGGCACGGGCCCCGAGGACGGGTCGTGACAAATTGGTATCAAAGGAGTTCGGTTCTACCGCAGAACTTATAACTCTGATGTTTCTTTCTGTGAAGCAATAGTGTTAAGGGTACCGAGTGTGGTCTTTAGTTCAGGGAGTCCAGTGTTGGCGCGGGTGGCCGACGTATCCATACACCAGGACCCTGACAACTGATTTCCGACTTTGTGCATGAAAACACTGATTGCGTGTGTGTTTTCAGAGGTTTTCATTTAAATGTCAGCTCAAACTAGGTCATCTCACCAGGTATAAACGTTTGACCGTGTCATGTTGTTTCTTTCAGGATGCCTTTTTCTTGGACGACCAGCTAGAGCCCAGAGGGATGTGCGTGCTGACAGCCAGCCGAGCGACGAGGCCTCAATACAGGGCCCTATCCCAGTTGAGGCACCAACGGTACTACTACCCGTTGGGCCACCGATGCCACCAGCCCCAGCAGTAGAGGATGCACGTCGCTTGAGCGCACTGCATGAGTTCCAGCGCCAGAGGCCACCCAGGTTCCAGGGAGGAACGGACCCGCAGGTGTCTGGGGATTGGCTGGAGGCTGTGGTGAGAGTCTTCAGGCTAGTGGGGACGCCGATAGTTTTCATGGTGATCCTTGCTGCCAGCCTTCTTCAGGCGGCAGCAGGCAGATGGTGGAGCCTGATGCTCCAGATGCATGAGGAGGTGACACTTCTATGGGCAGACTTCGAGAGCATGTTCCAGGCAGAGTTTGTACCATCCACCCTTCGAGTGGTGCATATATAGAAGATACTTCAGCTGCGGCAGGGCATCATGTCAGTGGCGCAGTACTCAGCAAGATTCATAGACCTCTCGTGCTACTCCATAGATATGGTACGAGACCCGTTCTTCAGGGACCGAACCATCGAGCAGGGGATCAGGCGGGAGATTAGAGCTTCTGTTGTTTCTCATAGCCTTCTGACGCAGGTAGGGGTGTTGGAGAGATCCCTCTTAGTGGAGAGTTTCCTTGCTAAGCAGTCTCCAGCAGCAGGACCCACCACTAGCTGGCTTGCGGCAGAGTCCTCTACAGCAAGCAGTAGACAGATGATGCAGAGGTCCAAGAGGACCAGACCTACCGGTGACCGACTTCACGACTCAGGTTCAGTTGTGCGGGGAAAACGGGGTGGATTCAGAGCCAGATGTGCCAAGAGTATACAATGTTACTCCTGCGACAGAATTGGTCACATGGCACGTGACTGTCCGACCCACCTTGCAGATGATCAGCAGTTAAATGAAGAACCTCCGAGGCAGAGGCAGAGGTTCAATCAGGGCGGACCGCAAGGAGCAGGCGGCCATGGCAGAGGAGCTGGCCGTGTAGTTGGAGGTGGACGACACATCAGGATGTTGCCACCACCACCAGGAGGCCCACCCCGACCGCAGGGGACAGGAGGACATGGGAGAGCTCAGCATTAGGCAGCTGAGGCCTATGGTCATGGAGCTCCGAGAGAAGGTGGACAGGAGAAGAACTAGTGGATACTTCCTTTGTACTTCTAGTTCCATGTTTCTTTTGTATTCGTGTCTTTGTACTATGAGCTGCAATAATACAAAGACACTTATCTTTGTTTTCTTTCCTGTCCTTTTTGTTTGGTTGATACTGAGTGGTCCCGATTAAACTATTGACTTGACCCTCACTTTCGAGATTTCTACTGGAGGAGACCCAGTGACCTCACACTGATGCCGACAGTGTGACTCGACCCTTGGAGGCTAGAGTGACATTTAGATCTCTTGGTAGTTACGTCGAGGCCTTACGACGTCATCCATGGTATGAATGCATCATTTATGTCAGGATTGACTGTATTAGGCAAAGAATGTGATTCATCCAGGGGATGAGACCAGATTTCTCTTATCGGCAAAGAAAAAATCATAGCAGCTCTTGTGAGACTAAAGGAGGTGCAGTTCAACCAGGAGCGGATGAAGACTACACAGTTCAGTAAGAAACAAGGAACCGGTGCCAGTCTTAGAGACTCGGGCGTGTTAAATGATTCAAGAAGAGGTAGCTTTAAATAGAGATGAGTCTGCGAAGCGGCAGACATGGAGGCAAAGCTAGGAGAGCAGCATAAGGTGGTGTACATCTTAATATGCTACAACCACCCGCCTTAGTTATTCCCGCCAGGCTCAGGGAGCTGGAGGGTGGAGGAAGAGTGCGGCTGCATGCGGTCAAGGAGTGTGACCCAATGGCTCTAGAAATGATTCAAGGGACAGTCTATGTCCACTACTAGCTGTTGTAGTAACAGACGTCGATATGAATCATTCCTCGCTTCCACAAATATTGTTCCAGACCTAGAGTTTCCGGTAAGACATGGACTTGACCCTCACGTCTGGAGATACCTTGGGAGGAGACTCGATAATCACACTTACGCCGACGGTGTGGTCAGACCCTCGAGGTGAGAGTTCTGGTTGAAATCTCTTGGTGGCAGTGTCGAGGCCTTACGACGTTAGTTTGAGTATGGAATGGGCAATAACTGTTCATACTCAAATTGACGGTTTTAGGCAAACGTTGGGATGGGTTTTCCTTGGTCGGTGGGAAAGGAAACCCCAGGCAGTGCAGGGTAACTCTTGCACAGGAGGGTGCGACCGATCACTCTTGAGTCGGTCAATCGTACCCTCATAGCAGCAGTCGTTTTGAGTTTCAGTTCTAACAGAAATGGAGACCTATGCAGTTCGAGGATTATGACCACGTATTCTTACGGGTCTCACCTCGACGAGGTTTACGGAGATGTGGCCTGAGAGTCAAGTTACCTCCGAGGTTCAACGGACCTTTCTAGGTCCTCAGCTGGGTAGGCGAGGTGGTTTACCGCTTGGCCCATCCACTTCAGTTGCACTAGGTGCACGACGTTTTCCACGTATCCCAACTGAGGAGATACGTGCTCGACCCCTTCGCATATCATCGACCATGAAGAGCTAGACGGTGGCGATGAGTGTCTTATACGGAGGTTCCTGTGGGGATCGAGGATCGACAGGAGCAGATCCTAGGAGGATGGTTGATTCCTCTTGTGCACTTTCTTTGGCAGCGCAGGAACCTCCAGGTGAGCACATGGGAGCGGAACGCTCAGATGCGTGCTCAGTACCGCTTTGTTTCCCTATGTTTGTGGTGAAGCTTTACGGGGACGTAAAGCCCTGTGGTGGGAGTAATGTAAAGACCCGTAAATTCCAAGGAAATTTTTTTTCTTAATTTTCTTTGGAATTTTACAAGAACGCTGTTTCTGACGGCGCCTGATTCCGAGGCCCGGTGTGCCCAGAATCAATTTCCAAAGTTTGGCTCGGGTACGTTCAGTGAACGGACGAGCGGGTTTTTCTAACTTTTGAACCGGTGCTCGGAATCGAATTCTGAGGGCACCAATGGAATCGCAGTGACGGTATTTGCTTAGAAACGCCTCTTCCGGAGTTGCGTTTGCTCGGGTGTGGTTTTTAATTTTCGGGCTTAAAGTTAAGAAATAAAATAATTTTACGACAACTTTATTTTATTTCACTTAAGCCACTTAGAAGCCACTTGAAGCCACTTAAAAGCGGCTTAAACTGAGTTGAACCAGATAGGGTACTATCCAGAAATATCCTACCCTATTGGTAGGATATTTGTGAGGTGGTGCCCGCACGAGCCCCGCTGTTTTTTTCCAATAAGTAACGCACCTGTGAAAACCCGTCTTTATGAAATTCAACTAACGCGTTTTCTTAAATTCTTAACAGGCCATTTAATTGGGCGGTTTATTTCGTAAATTAAATGAGCTGTTTCTTTCGTTGAATTAATTATACGAATTAATGGTTCGTTTCTTATCTTTTGAAATTCAAATGTTTAGTTGTGTAAATAAAATAAGGCTTAAGCTTATTTTATTTTGGGTTGAAACTTGTGGCGTGGAGAGGATTTGGAGGAAAGTGTTCTTCTTCAGCAAAAAACGCGAAGAACGCGAAGAATGCGAAGAACGCGAAGAATGTCGAACCTGCGGAGATCGACGACGCGAAGCCTTGTACCGCGACGCCAACGGATCTCCCATCGCGACGCTTCTTCAGCGACGATCCCACCCCGCGAAAGCCTTCGATCGACAACAACAAGGTAGGGGGTTGCACATCTTTTTATTTTCTTTTTGGATTTCAACAACAACAGGGATTTAATTATTATTAATTAAATCCGTATGTTCTTGGTCCTCGGAGATCGTCGACGCGACGCCCTTCCGCAGTGTGACGATCACCTCCTTCCGCGACGGTCAATTCTGCGACGACCTCGCATCCGACAGCGACGGCGAGGTTGGGATTTATTTTGGGAATTACCCCCCTTTTCTTTTTATATTCCCGTAATTGTTTCTTTAAAATGTTAAAGAACTGGTTTTCTGAACAATGTTAAAATTATTAAAATTGTTGTCTCCGTTCAAATAAGGAACCCGTTTTTATGAAACAATTTAATTTCATTAAAAATTGTTTCGGATATGCGTTCATGTGTTGAACTTTAATTTCTCCTGTTGTTTATATCTAACGCGGAGGGTGCTGGCCAAACTAACACGGCCCGACAACCCTCCGTCGTTCTTCGTTCTTGTGTGGATTTGAAGGGCGATGACGGAATGTGCTGCAACAAATGTTTGATGATCCCGCAGTGAAGAACAAGTCCCGGGAGGAGCAACGGCGTAGACGGAAAGAAAAACGGGCCACCGGAGCGACTTCGGCTGCCTGCGGAAGCCGGCGGCGGCTCTCGCGGGACGCGGCTGAAGCCGCGTCCGGCGCCAGGAGACACCCCACGGGTGTCCCGCGGGTGTCACGCGGGGGCGGCGGCACCCCCCTCCCCCCGCGTCACCTGGGATGCAGCTTCAACCGCGTCCGGTTGGCTGGCTGACACCCCGCGGGTGTCGCGGGGGTGTCACGTGGGGCGGCGGCTCCCCCCGCGTCGGGCCGCTCGGCCGCTCGGTCAAGCCAGACCGGTCCGACCGGGTCAGACCGGGTCGGACCGTGTCGGACCGGGTTCGGCCGACCCAGGGGGGGTCGGGCCGGCTCGGCCCGGGCCCGGACCCCCCATCTTCGGACGGTTTTTGTTCAAATGCCCGTATCTTGGGCTACGGGCCTCTAAATGATTCACCATCAGCGGAAACGCGATCCTTGGATCGAGACGGTCGTTTCGGTATACTATATTCAAGGTGCACCTCCCTTTTCGGGAGCCTATGTGGTTAAAACTCCATAGTTAAGCGTGCTTGGCCTAGAGTAGTGATCAGGATGAGTGACCTCCTGGAAAGTTTCCCAAGGTGGGTGTGAGACGGAAAGGCCAATAAATAACAGACCGGCCGTCCGATTGACGCGCCGTCTGTTTCGTTGAATTCCTCTAAGTGAGACGGATCTTTTGGCTTGCTCCGCTCGAGGTTTGGATGCCTACGGAGTGCGGTCGGGTTGGATCGCACCGAAATCCAACCGGGCCCCTAGAACGAAAAAGCCAATAACTCTCAGACCGGGCGTCCGATTGACGCTCCGTCTGTTGCGTTGAGTTCCTGTTGATGATACGGAACTTTTGGAATCCTTCACCGAGTTTTGGATGCAGTTGGATAGTGGACGGGTTGGATCGCACCGAAATCCACCCGGGCCCCTGGAACGGAAAAGCTGATACCTTTCTGACAGAATGTTCGTTTGACGAACCGTCAGCGGCGTTGGTGATCTCGTTGAGAAATGGCCCCTATGAGTATACCCTATGAGTATTCGGGGTATAGTTGAGTTACGGCCGGATTGGTTCGCACACGAAACCAACCGGGCCCCTGGGACAAAAAGGTTAATAACTCACAGACCGGGCGTCCGATTGACGCGCCGTCTGTTGCGTTGAGGCCCCTATGACGAGGTGGTCCTTTGAGATACCTCCTTGTGGGACTTTGTGATACTTGGAGTATCGACCAGTAGCTCGTGGAGCGGACCCTCCCGGAGACGAGCGGGCGGAGCACGGAGACCGTGTAGCTGACTGAGACCCGATGACCGTTGATCGAACGACTCGGTGTGTTATAGAGGTGCTCTTGGTTGTAGCGGCACATGGGAGCGCTTGGTTGTAGCGGCAGACCCACGAGAGAGGTGCGCTTGGTTGTAGCGGCACATGGGAGCGCTTGGTTGTAGCGGCAGACCCACGACAGAGGTGCGCGTGGTTGTAGCGGCACATGGGAGCGCTTGGTTGTAGAGGCAGACCCACGACAGAGGTGCACTTGGTTGTAGCGGCACATGGGAGCACTTGGTTGTAGCGGCAGACCCACGACAGAGGTGCGCTTGGTTGTAGCGGCAAATGGGAGCTCTTGGTTGTAGCGACAGACCCACGACAGAGGTGTGCTTGGTTGTAGCAGCACATGGGAGCGCTTGGTTGTAGCGGCAGACCCACGACAGAGGTGCGCTTGATTGTAGCGACACATGGGAGCGCTTGGTTGTAGCAGCAGACCCACGACAGTGGTGCGCTTGGTTGTAGCGGCACATGGGAGCGCTTGGTGGTAGCGGCTGGCCCGCAATACTCGATAGGTGGAGTACTACAACAGTCCTAAGTTAGTGGGAAGTACCTCGGAGTTGTGACAGGACCACTGTACACTCCAGAGATGGATCTCTTCAGCAGTTACGGTTTCGATGATGAAAATCCTGGTTTGAGATGAGACTTTTGACCTTGTGTTTGCCTCATGATTGAGATGGGTTACTTGATAACTTAGGTATATGTATGGTCATATATCTAAGTAGAGGTTATCTGTTGAGATCTTCTTGTGGTTATCCTTGTTGGTTTTAGTGAGACCTTGAGGGTCTCGGGGTCCCTACTGAGTATCGTTATACTCACCCCTGCACGGGCTATGCCCGTACTACGTTGTGTTGGTTGCAGACGACGGACAACGTTGTTCGTGGCTGAGGCTTGCAGAGCAGGACGGTACCTGGAGATGGACCACTGGGCGGGACGTTCTCGGAGCGGACAGCGGGACCCGAGGAGCATTGGAGCTATCTGTACCCACCCTTCAGGTGGGATTTCCAATGGACAGCTCGGTGTAGCAACTTTTACTTTACAGTTGCTGTTTTCCCTTTCGAGTTGTACTTTACTTTCAGTTGGGTTTGTATACTGGCCCATTTAATTTTCCGCACTTCAGTTGTACTCTGTGTTTACTTAGTGTTTACTTTTCCGCTTTCTTACTCTGTGGTGCTTGTTTACTTTACAAAGGCAATGCCTTCCCTTTTTACCGGGATTTACGCCTTGGTGATAGTCGCCAGCCCCGGGCCTATGGAAGGCGGTCTTGGGGTAGTCACGGCACGGGCCCCGAGGACGGGTCGTGACAGCGGCTTGCACACTGCCGACCATGGGTGGCGGAGAAACACGTCATCCCGAGCCCCTGGAGATGACGACCAGCACCTGCTGACCAAGATAGAAGGAAGGAACAACTCTAGTGGGACCCGTACACTACATAGTTGCACCACGTGGCACCACTGCAAAAAACAAGAAAGAATGGCCCTCCTGACCATTCGACATTCCAAGTGTCTCACTCCACACACTGGATTGGTTGGACACCACTATGGACAATGCCTCACACGGCCAGGCCACATACCCCTCTGGGTCGCGCCTCAAACAATCAGGCTACGCCACATTGTTGGTCAGGCCACCCTTACGAGTCGCCCCTTATGGGCCGAGCCTACCATTGCATAGCCTGTCAAGGTAGACCCGAAATGGGGCTGCCCGCGTCAGTACAGTTGGGTCGGACCAAACAAAGAAATGCAAAATGTTCCATTTCAGGAGAACCAGATGTCCATTTGATGAACCGTCTACGGTGTTGGAATCCATGGACCGAGATGGTCGTTTTGGTATACCTCAATCGTTTTTTTGGGATAGTTAGAGTACAGACAGGATGGATCAAACCTAAATACACCAGGAACCGTGAATTAAAATGCTTATAACTCAAAAATCAAGTGTCTAGTTGATATACCATCTATATCGTTGGAACCATTAAGACATGACGATCCTTAGGGTAACTCCTTTTTTGAGCATAATGACTGTTGAGGTATGACCAATATATTGATGGGAAGATTATATGGAACTTGAGTGAACCAGGTGCGAAGAATCCTATGGCTGGTTGTAACGTGATGAAAACATCAGATGTTGTGTGGGTCAGCGCTCCACGATCTTGTGAGGATTAGCGCATACCAGTCAAGTGTGGTTTAGATCATGTGTGGGACAGATCCTAAGTGGGTCAGAAGGGGTTAGTTACCTATATATCCTCTGTGTGTTAGAATCAGTGCTACAAAACAAAATATTATTAACTAGCCTTATCAAAAATAATATGTACTTCTGTACTTAAGTAATACATGAATGTGTGTTGAGTCATTCCACCTTTTTGGTGTTATCTACATGGTGTTACATTTATGGTACATCTATATTTGTGGTGATATCATTGTGTTGTTACTTCTGTGTTTCATCTATCTTCATGGTGTTACATGTGTGTTACTTGTATATTCATGGTGTTACCAGTGTGGTACTTCTAACATCGTGGTGATAAATTTGCTATGCTTCTATTAATGTGGTATTGTCTTCGTTGTGTTACATGTGTGGTACTTTTGTATTCGTGGTGTTACCTGGGTGGTATTTCTATCTACATGGTGTAATTTTTTGGGTATCCATTTCTCGTGTATTAGATGAGTATATCTTGATATCGTAAGTATATGTATCGGCATATACTTGTGTAGAGTTGTGGTCATTCTTTGTCGTATTTTTTTTGAAACTCTATGAGAACTATGGAGTCTCAGGGTCCCTATTGAGTATCGTTAAACTCACCCATTAATGGGCTACGACTGCACCTTTTCATGTCTGGTGCAGGCGATAGACAACATTGATCAAGTAAGAGGGAGAAGGGATTGGACCGTACATAGAGGTGGACTATTTGGAATGACGTGACGCATATTCTATTGATCATGATTTGTACCAACCCAGGATGTATGATTAATGGTTGATGATCCAGGAGATGATTTTAACTTTTCAGATGTTTTTACTTTTCATCTGTACTTGTACTTTTCCAGTTGGACTTGTATTCCATCCCCCTTTACTTTCTTCACTCTTTTACTACAACAGATTACTTCAAGGTTGCATTCTATTGCACTCTACTCTGTTTGTTTTTACAGGTTTAAAGGAAATTATTTCCCATTTTTAGGGATACAACTTTCTGGTGCTAGTCTCCCACCTCTGGACTAGGGTTGGTGGGCTTGGGGTAGTCATGGCACGGGCCCTGAGGAACGGGTCATGACAAAATAAGCTTGACACATTACATAATCACATTAATTCGACTAGAAAAAACATATTACCATCCCAATGATTATTTATATTTAGAGTCCTATAAAATTTGGAAATAATTCAATAATATAAACCCACAACTATATATATTGGGTAAAAATAAAATAATATACAATATTATCATAATTAAATTTTATTTAAGAAAATCATGAAATATTTTCCTAATAATACTTCACATCATTCATCTTGGATTATCCTTTTATATAAGCCATCATTAAACATTATTTAAAAGATTTGAAAATAATGAATGAGTAGGAAATGCTTAGTAATTCATATAAAACGAAAGAGATAAACCATTAGTACATGAATACTTATAAACATATCAAATCAATTTCACAAAGACATACATATCACCCAAAAATTATAATATAATCACATTGTGAAAACATGAAATTTACCTAAAACATAGAAAAAAATTAAAAATACCATAAAGATAACTTGTGGTATTACGTACATAAGATTATATCCCTCACAATTATTTTATAACTTGTAACCCTCGTTAATGACGTATAATTTAACCATCATAGATATATTTTTGAGGTATTCATCACATTTACACATGGAGTTACCATATAGTCGACCTACAACCTAAACATAAACATTTTATTGGTAGGGGATATATATCCCACCCTTAATTATAAGAAATTATCCATAACCACATCCAATCATAAAATAATGATACTTTATTAAAAAAATACATTCCGAAAATTGTTAAAATAGATGATTAAAAGAGGATTTTAAAATAGCATCCCCTTAAAAATGTCTTATAAGTGATGTGTGATTTTATAGAATGAAATGATTTGTTGTATAAACTGTTAAACATAATTTAAAATCAATTATTTAAAGAAATAATCATTGTGCCAAATAATTATTGAATTAGATGGTTATCCCAATGAATAGAATTTGGTTAATGAATTCTATTACCTCGGGTTCAAATTAAATCAATGTTTTCAATTATAATATATAATGGTATAATGAGTGTTATTAATATTTTAAAAAACATATTAAAAATTAAAATTAATTATACGATATTATTATATCATCTTCTAACACATTTATTAATATAATTTTTTTATTTTACTTGTTTTGGGATCATTTATTTAATTGGTTTAATGGTCGGTTTATGATGTATTTTCTCTATAAAGGGGGGAAAACACAATAAATAAAATAAAATGTTATTAATAGATTTAATGTATATTTAATTTTCTTATATTTATTTTTGGTTATATTTCATGATTATGAATCATTAGAAAATACATTTTTTATGAACATTAGTATATTTTGGTACATTTTTTTCATTACAAACCACATTGGATATATTTATTAATATTATGAATAAAAACTTATTCCTGAACATAGTATAACATATATTACTTTTAATAAAATTTGATTTAATCATATTATTTTTTTTATTTCCAATATTTAATATTGTAATGAAAAATGAAAACACATCATCCATAATGTTTGTAAATCGACACATCGTGGATGTTGTTTATATTTTTTTGATTAATAAGGGGAGGAGGAGAACTATGATGATGTATTTTTTCATATAAATTATAAATTTAATTTATATATATGATAGTATAATTTTAATACCTTGTGGATGAGGGTATGAGAATAGAGTATAAGAAAATAATATGAATGTAAATGAAATTTAAAAGAATATTAAAGATGATGTTTACCTCATCAATCCCCCTCCTTGAGAACCTCTTTAAGGACCTAGTTTTTGTCTTATTGCTGATGAAATATGGTCTTGGATGTGTGGTATATGCTGAGGAATGGAATTTTAATGAAATTAAGAAATATAAATGGATTTGAGTTCTGATGAGAAGATGTTGGGTGAGGTGCTATTTCTAGTAGAGGAGGGGTTCTTTTCTCTTTATTATATTTATCAATTTTTTAACATGGTTCAAAACTATGAATAGATTAACAACTAAAATATAATATATTAAAATATAAAAAGAATATTTATATTTGGGTTCTTAAATCATTAATGACTCATGGAAAACTGCATTTATCTCATAATGTACAGAGACTATAAATCATTTTATTTTACAATTCACCAAAAATTCAACTATTTGAGAAAAAATTACAAAATTTCACCCCAACCATTTTTTGACACGTAGAATTCAAAAATATACACTATTTTTTAAAAAAATTATTAAATAATAGAAATATAATTCTTTTTTACAATCAAAATTTATTTTAATAATATATATTTTATAATTATAATTTTATTGTACTTTAACAAATTAATTAAACAATCATAAAATTATATTATCATAATATGACTAAATAAGAATTTATGAATATATTTTATGAAAATTAATATTATTTTTAATAATTAAATAAATGAAAACATTGTATTTAAGTATTTATTAACTAAAAAAATAAAAATAAATAATTTACCTTTAAAAAAATTATTTACTTATTCAATGATATAAATATATCATGATTAAACATATAAGATATAAAAAAATTATAAGAAATGTTATCTTCTTGGTAAAAAATTTATAGTATTAAAACATGAGATGAATCAATCACATATATTCTCAACATTAAAACATTATAAACATTGTGTACCTGAGATAAATAAGGAGGAAAAGCTAATCGGTAGGTGATTTGTCCAACTTCCTCTAATATTTTATAGTCGACAAAGCTTTAATTTCATGCCAAAACTCATGACACATTTACATGGTGAGATTATATAAAAAAATATTCCCATACCCCAAAAGAAATGAATTTCATCATATTATATTAATAACTATTATACCAACACTGTGCTTTTTAAATGTGTATCTAGACCATCTTCCCATTCCCAAACACTTTTTATACTGAATTTATCCCCATAAACGTCCTTCCTTGGAATTCATCCTGAAAATCTAGAGTTCAACACTGCTTCCTACATAATGCATTAAAAATTACCATATGTAACCTAAAATGGTCAATTTTATTATAGGAAAAGACAACTAAAGAGAGTTGTTGATCCCAACTTCTCCAGTAATCTGCTAAAAAAGCTCTATGAATATCTATTAGTGTATAAATTGTTCTCTCAATCTCTCCATCACATTTGAATATAAAAAATAGTGCTATAATTTTATTATGTGCCTAATGAATTCTGAAGGTATTACCAAATTTTATAAGTAATCATATGTTCAGGGTCCCATACAATAGAATGGGGAACTCCATGTCACTCTAAAATATCAATGAGTTATAATATGTAAAACAGATCCAATTACATATAATCTCTAATTGGACGGAAATGTGAAGATTTTTTTAGTTGGTCATCAAATAAAATCACATAGTTACCTCGGGAATTCATTAGTTGTCGCACCATTATTTCCATTGAAATATTTTTCCATTTCCACTCTAGCACTTAAAAAGGATATATCATATAATTTTGATGTTTATACTCTAATTTATATGATTTACATGTCAATTTTTTCATTGTAAATAATGAAATAATTTTTTATCCCCTCCCACCTATAAAAATCATGATGTATCTAAAATTCTTATTGTAGAAATGAAAAACTATAAACTGAGATCTATGAGATTCCATTAATAATACATTCTTCATCTATGAAAAACCCAGAACAATTAATCATATACCAAACCATTAAATAAAATCTCCATCAGTGATAAATAATGAATACATAAACCTTATAACCAATTATACATTTTTCTAAAACTCATGGTCACCATTCTACTATTAAATAATTATTTCAGATATAGAACAATACATTGACACCTAAAACAAAATAGGGTAATTTCAAGCAGAAAAAAACATCCAATCCAAAATTATTAAATCATTAATTGTGGTGATTTTTCCAAAATGTATATCAGCTAATGATTCATGATATTTTCAAATCATGAAATAATATTGTTTTTTTTATTTTCCATGACGGTGATTTGTCTTGAAATCATAATCCTTTATCTTTTCAATCCATCTTGTTGAACCCAAGTTTAATTCCAGGTATATGAATATATACTAAAATCATTTTCAGTCAGTATATATTTTACATATGGCTCCATATAAATGATTCATCATGTTTTTTTAAACAACTACAGCTGGTAATTCCAAATCATATCTGGGATAATTTAAAAAATGATGTTTCATTTGACTTAAAGCACAATCAATTACCTGATCATTCTCCTTAATAAAAAAACCAAGTCCCTTTAACGAATAATCCTAATAGATAAAAAATTCACCAATTATGGAAGGGAGGTAGGAACTGTGGTCTTCACTAATCTCTTATTCAATTCCTACAAAAAAGGACATTCTTTATTCAAAATAAATTAAACCTATTTTCATGTTATCATAGTTACCAAGATATATATCCATTAATTTTAAACAAAAAATTAGTAATAACAAGATAATCAAGAAAACTATGAATATATATACTCCTTTTAGGTCTCTATTATTCATCAAATCACTTTATATTTGGAGAGATCAACAATTTTACACCCTTATTTAGCATGTTCCCAGAAAAAAAATTATTGTAATCAAAAAATAGATTTGTTATTTTTCATTATAACAAGTTCTTATTGAGATTTTGTAGGTAAATCCTTAAATTTTTTCCATGGTAATCATAAATTTTTCAAATGATCATAATATAATCAATAAAAATAACAAAAAACTTGTCAAAATATTCATAGAATATTATATTCATAAGACCCATTAATACAACATGGAAATTTTTTAAACCGAATGACACAACAAAAAACATATAATGCCCATATCTAATATGAAAGTATTTTTTCGGGATGTCATCCTCCTTACACTAGAGAGGATGGTACAAATATCTCATGTAAATCAAGGAAAATACTATTATACATGGTGGTAATTAAAAAATTCATCAATATAGTGAAAATGATACTTGTTCTTAATTTTTATGATATTTAAATCCCTATAATCAATGTAATGTCTCATGAAACAATCTTTATTTTTAGAGAAATAAACAGTGTCACCCCAGGATGACCTATAAGGATGAATGAATCATTTATCCGGATACTCATATGACATAATTTTTAATACAAGAGTTACCACTTGAGCCATTCATTAATGGTCTTTTGAGATTGGATTAATATTAGGATCTCATTAAAAAGTTAATTCATCTTCTTGGTAAAGTATGACATTTTGTAAATCATCCTGAAAAACATCATGGAATTTATTTATCATTATCACATCATTAATTGGAAAAGTTCCCATGTTTTCAAAAAATTTAGAAATTTTAACATTCATTTCAATATTTTAATAGTTTCTCATCTTCATAACATTTTATAGATTTTAGTGGTTAATTATTGTATTCAAAATGAAACACTTCCTAAAAACAAATACTTTAGATCATTGTTAAATCATATCATATCAAAATGAAATCTAATGCATAGTCATAATTAGGACAATCCCAAATAATGTAAATAAAAGAACATTTTCCAGAAATGTGTTTCCAAAAAATTTCAAAATGAATATTTTATATTCCTTTTTTTCTATTATATTTACCCTTGTATTTTGACCAAAATTTTTGGCATTACTTATTATTGTGAAATTTATAATTTACTAGAAAATTTATTAGAAATAATGGAATGATTATACCCTTAATCAAACAAGGCATTAGAAACATTCGATTAGAAACTCAATGAACCGAACACATCATCATTGGATGACCTAACATATAAAATTGATTTTTATATAATGATTTTTAATATTATTTGAACCATTAAATTTTAATCATGTGAATATTACTTCATTCATTATTAATAAATAATCCTTATATTTTTTCAATTCATATAATTTCTATTTTATCTTATGTCAAACCACATTATGAAAATATTTTTCAAGGAATAGATTTTTAAATTCATCCCATTTAGAGGAATAAATTTTGATAATATACCTCATATAAATTACCATTGACCACCAATTTCAAATTTTCCATAAATATGATAAATAAAATGTCTGACCATTTGATTAAATATCTACCCCAAAATAACTCATATATTTTCCACAGCTTTAATCTATCCTTCAAAATCCCCTGGGTGAGAATATGAAAAGAATGTAGGAGGTTGTTTCCCCATAAAATGATACAAAATAATCTTGTTCCTTTATGGTATCTCTAATTATTTTCTAGCATAGATTCGACCACCAATTATAGACTTTTCAACTAATAAATTGTTTTCATAAAGTTTTTGGGACCAATTTCTACCATTCTAGGTTGTGGATTCAGAAATATATCATAATCTTAGTGCCTTCCAACATCAACATCCCCTCCTATTCAAAGGAATGAAATTATAAAAATACATATTATAGATGATGTAGTTTGGAAATATTAAAATCGTTATTATTTCATAATAAACAAAAAGAAAATTAATTATTGTATTATTTTAAAATCATCATAAACCATAATGTTATCTAAAATGTGCTTTAAACCAACTAAAAGGATTTTACCATGTATATTACATAATATAGTTAAGCCAACAAGAAAAAAATTATTACATTTCAAAATATTTTTTTAGGGTTTTAGAAAATTAATTTAAAATTCATACATATCAACATATATGAATATAAATTGAGTAAAACAAAAATAGTTACCTTTTTCCCATAATACACATGTTTTTAATAATAGCATAAAATATTTTCACAAAATAAAATCACAAAAATTTATCATAGAAATTAAATTTCTATTACCCATTCTTAATTAATATTATTGACACATCTATTCTTCAGATGTTGATAATTTCTTTTTTATGGAATAATTAATAGGAGAAAAACTATATAAAAATTAATACTTATAAACATATGAAATCATTTTCACAATGATAAAAATATCACCAAAAAAGTATGATATAGTTACATTGTGAAAACATGATATTTACATAAAACATAAAAAACATAAGTAATACCATATAGGTAACCTGAGTAAATACTGATATACGTTTTTAATCCTGATGGAACGAATATTATTTGTATCCATCGTCATTAAATTACAATGTAAACCTCATGCTACCTTATGATGTATCCATCATTGTTACACTTGGAGTAACCATATGGTTTACCTATAAAAAAATTTCCAGTGAATTAGAGGCAAATATTTTTCCCACCCTTGATTATAAAAAATGACAAATAACTATTACATTGTATTAAAACAATAATACATTATAAATTAAAAATCATTTAAATTATGTAAAAATATATTATTAAAGAGGATTTTAAAAGAAAATTCCCTTAAAATATCTTATAATAGAATTCATAATTAATAGAAGGAAAATTATGTGTATAAATTTTAAAACATAATAAAAAAATATTCAATGAAAAAATAATCATAGTACCACATAATCAATGAAGTAATACTATAAACCAAAGAATGCAATCTCGATTACGATTTCAATTACCTAAGGTTATTCTTTCTTCAACTTGTTTAAACCTCATGTATAATAATTTAAAGACTATTATTGATATATTTATGAATTATATTCATATTATTATTACATATATGTATTTTTTTTTAAAAAATAAACCTATATATTAATAATTTTTTTTTAATTTCCTTGTTTCATGTGCAATTATTTCAATGTTTACAAGGTTTTGTATTTTTTTTTTCATAAAATAAGGTAGAAAAACTAAAAAATTTATATTAAATGTTATAAATAATTGTATATAATATTTCATGTTCCTACATATTATTTTTGTAAAATGGTATGTGTGTGAATCCAAAGAGAAAACATTTTTGATGATCCTTTGTTTATTTTGGGTAATTTTGATGATTGCACAACAATTTTGTTTTAGTAATTATATTTATGTATAAACAACGGTAACATAACATAATATAAAATATAATATATATATATATATATTAATATAATGTTTTAAAATATTATTGGTTTTATGACAATCCCTGAAGGATGTTTGTAAATTTATATCAAATCATCCATGATTTCAGAAAATCAACAAAGAAAAGATGATGTTTTTTTGAATAGAAAGTAGTTATCATGAAAATGGAAGATGAATTTTTCCATTAAAATGGTTAAATAAAGTATATATAATATACATGGGTTTTCATGCCACTTGTATAAGGGATGGGGAAGTTAGTATAAGAAAAAAGGTAATTGAATTGAAAATAAATGAAAATTAAAGATTATTTTTACCTATTTAATCCACCTCCTTGATATCCTCCTTACGACCCTTGGTTTTGGTATTTTGGTGAGACCAACCATTATTGGACCTTGAGAAGAGGCAAGGGAATGGAATTGGATAGAAATGAAAAATTTTACAAGGTATTAATGTGTATAGATAATTGGTTGTGAGGTGTGTATTTATAGTGAATGATATGGGTGTTTTCACATTATTATATTCATTATAATATTAATTTGCCTCAACACTATAAATATTTTGATAATTATCATAAAATACATTAAAATAATGGATCGATGTTAGAAATTATGGTTCTGGAATGATTAATGACTCATGTAATAGTTTATTTATCTTATAATGTATATTTCCCATAAATTACTGTATTTTAGTATGAACCAAAAAAACATGTATTTCAAAAAAAATCATAAAAATTTACCCAAATCAATTTTTTATGTGATAAATTCAAAAATGAACTGGTTTTTTATAAAAAATATCTAAATATGAGAAATATTATTCTTATTTAAAATCATAATTTATTTAAAAATACAATCTTTAATACTATAACAAATTTAATGAAACTAAGAAATTTTAATTTAAGGAAAATATAATTGTTTTATAATCATATGAAATAAAATTAATGAATCTATTTTATGTAATTATTTTATAAAAAATTATTAGATTTTTTAAAAAATTTAAATTAAATATTTATGACATAAAAAAATACAACAACTTCATTTATCACTTCCAAGACATTTATTTACCAATTCAATTATATAAATAAAACATGATTACAATTATAAAATTAGAAATATTAATTAATACTATAATAGGATAGGTTACTGATATATCAGTATATATTTCATAATTTCAATAAATATCAATTATTTTATTATAAATATACAATGATTTAACTATTTAATTCCATGATGAAAACTATTTATAATATCATTTATTGGGTTTATATATTAACCATGAGGAAAACGCATGTGGCTTCCTCAAAAATCATTAATGGGTGGATTTTACAAAAATAAAACTTTATAGTTTTTAGTAGAATTTTGATAAGGGTTCAGTACCAGGTTAAAATTTTCCCTTTATTCTAGGTTGGAGATTAATTGATAAACAAATTATAAATAATATAATTATTTTTATAGTAATGAGGTTATATCATGGATTATTCACTCATGTGATTTATTAGTGAGTTATATTTTCTTTTAATTCTATTATTAATTTTGTTATATATAATTCTATTGATTTTTACAATATTTAAAAGCTATTATTTGAATTGTTAGAAGGAAGCTAAAAATTAGGGAACCATTGGTAGTAAAAGTGCACCAACCATAATCGAAGACATATAGACTAGGATGTGTCATTTTATAGGGATCATGGAATTTTTGATGACCATGTTTTTCGACAATGTTTTATTTTGGCGTCAATCATCTCTTTGATATAGTTTTCACATGGTTGTTTCACATTCTTTTAGACCATGAGGCCAATGATTGTAGTGAGACTGATTTATTAAAAAAATTAACCTCTAATTATTCCATTCAATTATTTTAACTACATGACAATATAATTTCCCATTCGACCTCTAGTGTATGTAGTCATTCCTCTCCTCCTCCTCCACTCACTCTGGGCTTACATTTTTGGGTGGCTTTGGTCATTAATCTTCATGAAATCATCATCAAATTAAATCAAATCATATCATCATAAATTAATTTCTAACTCATCATGGAGTTTTTTTTAAACATACGTTTTGGTGTGTAAAAATTGTTTTAATCCCCTTTATGAGGTTTGGTTTTTTATGGATATGTTTTTTTTTATCACGAAATTGATCCACAATTATTTTCTCTTGATGTTTATAAACTAATTTTGATGATTTTATGGAATCTTTTAAGTGGTTTCTCGATTATTTATTGTTTAGTGATTTAAAATATTCATTCATAGTCTTTTATTTTAATTTATTTTTAGTATTTTCTTTTAATTAATTTTACCATGTTATTTTTTGTGTAATTACATATGAAAATTATATTACTAATTTTTATAAAAATTTTTATTATGAACATTATTTTTTTCCAATATAGAATATGTGAACACTGAATGATATCTAGGTATATTATATTTAAATTATGAGTCCTATGTTATTAGTTAGTTCAAAATTTTAATCTAAAATACACCACTATCCCTTATTTTAACCTTTTTTATAAACTTATATGGATAAAAAAACATTAGGTTTCATAAATAATAATGATGATTAAACTAATATATTAATAATATATATATATATATATTACTAATTATTTTGAACATTTTAATTCAAATATTTATAAAAAATATATTATCTGTTATCTGTTGAATTATTTTTCTGCATCCCAAGAACAATAATTACCAGAATTTAAGAAAAATAAATTTTATTTCATAGCGATATCTATAACGATTAATTTTTAGAGAAGGAAAATTCAAATTCATTATGAATACATTATCTATCTATAGAATGAGAATCCAATGATTCATGATATGGATGAAAAGACTAAAAATTTGAATAATCAATTTTAATGTCATAGATTAATCAATAAAAAATTATATATAATATTGCTATTTTATTGTAATTTTAAAGGATGGAATGATTATTTTTCTTTGAACTCATAAACAAGAAAATATAAAAAAATTGATTTACTTTTTAAAATCAATCATTACTTGTATATTTTTCTTTGATTTTTTTTTCAAATCAGAATTTATTAATGTTCTTTTAATATTTTTGTTTAAATGTATATTTAAAATAAATTTTCTATAGACATTATTTTCAGTAAATTTATAATTCATTTTACTTCCCTTATTTGATTGTTAAAATCACAATATGTGATGACTTATTTTGGGAGGTTTTTTTGAGTAGAATATATATAAATGATGTTTTTATCTAAATATATAACTAAAAAAAACCATATAATTATTTATTAGAAATGTTTGTTACATATATTTTGTGAGATAAAAATAGATTGGGGTCATGTTCTATTAAGTAGACGAATATAATGTAGTTCTTATATTTATAATGGGAATTTATGTTTCTCTAATGTCTTTATTTTTATATATTTTTATTGTGGTTTTTATATTTTAAAAAATGGGGATATTGTGGAGTGTAATGATATACCATCTACAAATTTTATCCTATTCATTTGATAATTAAAATAAACATTATCAAAATACCAAGATTTACCACCATTGTACATACCACAATTTTATATATTTTTTTGTTGAAAAAATTTACATCCATTGAAAATGGAAATTTTTATTAAGTCATTGAATATGAAAATCATATTTGTATGGAAATATAGTGACTAGGTTATTATACTAAAAAATTTGGTACTTCAAACTCCAAGATTTTTAATCCATTAGATTGAAAAAGTCTAATCTATAAGAAAAACCCAGAATAGTACATTAATCTAATGTTTTTTCACACAAATGGTAAAAAAATTATTCAATTAGATGAATAATTATTTTAAGTATATCAGTTTAATTATTCTTAACAAACATATGATATTTATGAAATTGTGATTATGCTCGCAAAATGGAATCTTAATAAGAAAGAAAAAACAAGCAGATATTTGAAGATAAATATTTTTTGATACTATTGAATCCATATACGAGAATCAAAGAATATAACTATTTGATTTGATCCTATAAATAGAGGTACATTTATGGTTGATGGAACTATTGATTTTTCAACTCAACCTGTATAATATATCCTCTTTTCTAATTTTTTTTACAATATCTTTTAAAATATTTATAGTGTTTTTTCTATGAACTATGATTAAGGGTTGTAAATTTCATAGAACATATTTGTTGTTAAATTTTTAGACTGATATGGGTTGATCATGGTCTCCCATGGAGAAGAATAATGATGAGTATCATCTTTTTGATCAAGGGATTTAATGGATAGGAAGATAGAATGAATTCTAATCTTTTTGATTGATAGATTTCATGATATTAAAGGATATAAGATAAAATTAAGTTAAAACACAAATATAACCAGTTATATATTTTGTATCATAAATAACTCTTATGATACAAAAGAGAAAAAATTTATAATGTTTATAAGTTAATGTTTCCTTTTAATGCTTATATTTTTCTCTTTTAAGATGTTTTTATTTCCCACTATGAATTTGTAGAGAAATAGTTTTTTAGTAAAATTAATAAAATTTGATTTTTTGTTTGTATTGTGTGTCTGATATAGAATCTCTGCACATGGTTCAATTTCATTTTCTCATAAATCCTAATTAAATGGATTTTTTTAATGGTAAAACAAAAATTTTTCCCCACTTGAATCCATTATTATCATCATTAATATTATACATGGGATTCCAAGGTAACTAGGTCTGTAGAATTCGACTTTTATGTTAGACATGAACCACCCTACCCAGAAGTATTGTAACCAAACACCAATAAAATAGTGATAATAGGGATTGGTCGGTTTGATTTGTAGGTATACCATATAATAATTGATTGAAACCCACAATTATAAGGATCTTGGGTCACCAATACCCCTAGTTTCTTTGAGATGGTCCATTTTTCTTTATGGGTTGTTTTATATATTTCCATTTTACCCTATAAACCATTGAAATCATTAAATGTTAAATAATGTTTTTATCAATATTTTGTATTCATATTTTGAATACTAAAATGTATACTTATCTTATAATGGATATGTATAGAACATATTGTGGTATCCAAATTTGAATGTGAGATAACAACCAATATAAAACATCTAGTGAATTATAATGTTGCTGAATTATCTAGGAATGGGAATTAATCCATTTGGAGGATGTGGTGGTTACTCTTTCAATACTCACTTCTAGAAGTAATTTATGGGGGTAAAATGGTGGGTTCATCTCATAATTTCAGAAGGTGGTTTTGTTAATCTAGGGGATACCTTATCCATTTTGGATAATTTAATGTCCAATTTTATGTGTAAATTTTCTAATCAATACTTATGGTTCATTCCGTTTTTACACATGCAATACATGTTAGTTAAGTTGTTTTGTGATTTATTTTATAGATGTTTATTATCATAATCAGAATCCAAACTATTCTCATAGGAGTTCCATGATGCATATTCCATTATATTTAACCTATGGAGATCTATATTTCAATTTGATCCATTATATAGATTGTGTGAGGTTTTAGGTTTTGCAGAACCCAATGCCAGTTAAAAATTCAATGATGTTAGATGAAGTTTTTCCATTCATTTCTGTCATGATATTTGGAAATATTGGATAGTCATGATCTATGAATCTTTGGGATTTGTGATATGTTGTCAAGAGGGGTTTTGAGCCAACATAATGCCTAAAATGCATTGGGTTACTAGGGTATATCTAGGTTTTGGTTTCAACCATCCATCAGATGTAATGTTCATGATATAAACTAGGCATGAAAACTATTGTAGGATGTAGTGGTTAATAATTGTTCCTTATTATTATCATTTCTTTACATTTTTCTTGTAAAGTGTGTTAAAAAAAATTTCACTATAAGTTATTTTATGGGATGGTGTGTTGATTGATTATTTTTTTCGACAAATGTTTTACCATGGCTCCCTATAGTACTCCTTTACTACTGATAGAATATTTCAAATTATTTTTTACTTCAATAGTTTATCAGATACTAGTTGAGGTAGTGGTTTGTACTGTCTAAGCTCTAGATCTGGGAGTAGAATATGTTTGTACATAGAAAATGAAAAATGAACCATTTCTATAATGGTATAAGGATCATGAGTACCTAAATAATAAAACATATTTATTCTTTGGATTAAAATATCCACCAGAAGTGTAAAAATTTGTTATATAGAATTATAATATTGTTGTGTTCTATGGGAATCCATAATATATAGATGTGATTTGTGATGCGTTTATGTTGGAATGTCATATTCATAGGTTTTGGGGGTCACAGGTCCATTTTAAGAGGAATGTAAAAATGTGCATGAGGGATTTCAATGTTGTCATCCTGGAAGAGTATCTCCACGAGTCATTATCCCTTTCTATGAATTACATGTTTTTAGACCTATAAATGGAATATAAATAAATGATTGAATAATAAAAATATTTCATAGATCATTTCCATTTTTCATATAGGGTATTATGAAATCAAGAGTAGAAGGATCATTTACATGAGATGGGTATGAGCCATGATACCTGATCCCGTGTATTATTGGACATGTTGAATTCACATTCCATGGGGATTGATAAAGATATGATGGTAGATTTTTTCCGAGAATGTATTTATGAGTTTTTACGATATTTACAAATATGGTACAAGGAATAAATTGATGATAAAAAAATAAGATGATTTTTGAGGTGCTAAGAATGAGTCATAGTGAATGATCTTGATACCCATTTTAATTTACATGGTTAATAAGATTGGGTTGTCGATAAATACTATGTAATAATTGTGGGAGGTATGGGAACATATATTCTACATGTCTAGTTCCACCCAATACCTTCAATCATTTTTTATGTCTTGGTCCCAAGAAATGACTTATTAAGAGTTATCCTCCTTTTTAAAGTGGTCTACGAATTATAATGCACATGGAATTAGTGGAGTTTTCTATTACAACTGAGGATATAAGTTCAAAATGTAGTGGAAATGGTGGAAATGTTGGATCATCCTATAGATATAGTTTGATATTGTGTGATTAAAAGTATACTTTGACCTCATAAATCGATCGATAAGAAGACACATAATGCTATGGAAAATGTAATGGGTAGAGTAAGATGACGGACCTACAATAGTTCAACTCACTACTCTTATTATATCATCAATAGTAGATGATATATTCATTAATGGGGGATATAAAAAATTCCTTAATATTTTTCCTACGGATATTTATAAAAACCTAATTGGTCATATTTTCTACGATACAAATAAATTTACTGCTCTTGAATTAAATATGGATCAATGATTCAGATTTACATATTCTGTTATCAACTAATTATAGGTGAATATGAAATGCGATTTCATTGTCCTAAAAATGGTCATCTTTGACTTAATCCATGTAATGAATTTTATTATTAGTTATATATGTTATATATATTTATATCAATGATGAGTGACATTAACAAAAACTGATTGAATTACTCACGACTCCCAAGGTTAAAAAGACACATGTTGATGATGAGTTGGGCATCCACCATTGTGGGATTGGATGATATTCCTTGTAGATATTTTCCCACATAATGGAAGATAATTGGGAGTGTTCTTGAACTGGGTTTCCTCCTATATTTGATGACTTTTCATTGTAATATTGAGTGGAATTTTATGATTTACCTCTAGAAAGGGTTCAGATTTATCCAATGATTACACATTGGGGACAAAACTAATATATCTTCCATCACATGATATGGAACGTACTAGGTTGGTAGAATACATGATATAGATAGATTGTTTATCATAAAAATGTTTCAATCACCCTAGTGTCTTATCTTGGTCTACATTAGTACATTTTGTTAAAAATTATAATGGATATCTATGGTTATTTATCAATTACTAGAAATATAACATGTCACTGCAATGAATAAATACCCCAATTCAACTATTAAATAAATAATTGATTATAATTAATAAGAATAGTTTCCTTATAGGATCAAACTATTTCTCTGATATCATTAGGTTATGGTGTGATATGTTGGTGATACTAAAATAACCTTCTTATGAAGGTATAACCATTTCAATTATTTGGTTATACAAATAAGATCGATGAATGATACCATTGTTTTGTAGACCTTATTAACTAGTTGTTTAATAATTACCATGAATAAATTTTCATGGTGTTTGTGGATTAAATAATAGTATACACAAAAATAGAATAGGATAAAATTCTGTATCACAAAAATTTGTCAGGATATGTAGTAGGATTTCCTCCTTTACACGAAGATTTCATATTGCAGTTTCAAGATCTCGAATGTTTTGTGTCATTACCATGTGACATATGAACAAGGGGTTTCAGTTTACCAAGAAAAATAAAATTATTAATGTCATGTGAGGAGGTGGGAATGAATTTGAGTTCAAGTACTTCTTTGGATTGGAAAGATAATACATGATAATTTTCATGTATTTCTCCTAACTTTTTTATCCAATGGTTGATCTCACCCAAAATTGGAAGATTTTTTTATTGAGTAGATATTAATAGTAATTTTTTTAAGAGTTAAAAAATAATTTTACCAATTTTTTAATATTTATTTTTCAAATTTATAAATTGGGGAATATGTTACATTTTGATTATTCTTGTTCCTGGATGGGGAGTGTTCTTATGAAGGCTGACTGTGTGGTTTTTTATTAGTTAAGAATAAAAATTACAGCTAATAAATTTTTTATTGTCGACTGATTGTGGACATGGATGTGAGTTTTCTCTTAGATGAATATGGAATCTAAAGATAATAACATATCTTTATTGTTCACTAGAATTCAGTTTGATACATCGCTAATTGATGTGATTAAAATTGATAAGACATAATATGGGTAATTCAAATACACTATTCAAATAATAAATAGTGGGGTCATTACTAATTATTATTAGATGACTTCTACGAGAATTCATTGCTTTAATGGATGATTTTTTGTGTTTTTGTCTCTATAGGGGATATTGATACATGAAAATCACTAGTCCTAGTTGAGATTCCATCTTGGGGAAACAAGATATTTTATGATGTGATTCATTAGTTCTAATGGCTAGTAATGATAAGAGGTATTGTTGATATTTATTATTGATTTTATTTTTTCTCAAAGATTAATTTTGAGAACAAAAAACCCCATATCCTATCTTTTCTACTATATATTCCCAAATACATTTGGTATGAGGACATCATTTTCCTCCAAATTGGATGCCTCATACACCATGGGAAGAGAATGAAATTTCGGTGATTATTGATCATTTAGAAACATATTCCCTTTGTATTATGATAATTGATTCAATCATTTATGATGTATTTGGGAAGATTGTATGTCTATGAAATTTTGAGGCTTCATGGAATTACATCTACTATCTTCTCTAATAAGGTCCCATGTTTCACCTCTCATTTATGAGTAATATATCCTAATGAAATGGGGTCAAAAGTTGTGATTTTAATAGTATTCCATCCAAAAATATATATTCAAACAAAATGGGTCATTCAATATTTGTAAAATAGGATCCATGAATTTTTTCTAGACTTTTGAGGAAAATGGGACAACGATATTTGATTGGAATAATATTTATACAATAATAGTTATCAATAATCGATAAATTTGGCTCTATTCAATGTGTAGAATAATCGATCATGTAAGTAATTTATATTCTAGAGTAAAGGGGGTATTATATCCTTAATAGTGTTGATTCATATGATAGATATGTCATGTAATGTTCATAAGATCTAGAAATTTTTGTTGATTTACCAAGGTCATCAAAAGACCTATTATGAGTGACAATGTAATGCTTTGTATTTATTAGTGGGTGAAAATATATTTTCTGAAGGTGACACCATATATTGGACATTTTCATCTTTGTAAGTAGGGAATTATCTCATTATTGAAGGAAGAAAAATTTGGGATTTCCTATAGGATTAGTAATTTATAATACCACTCATATTTTCTATCACAGTTAACATCAGCTAATGAAAAATGTCGTGTATCTTAAATAATGAAGTAAAATCTAGACCCATTGAATGTGTGGAATTGTTATGAGATAGAGTTGGAACCCAAATTCTATGAATCTAGGATACTAATGTAGATTTTGATTTTACATTTGAAAAAAATTCAAGAAAACAAAATAACCTATGTTCACTTCCATTGAAAAAATATAAATAAGGAACACAATACTTGGGAATGGAATTTTTGTGAAGACAATAAGTACCCTAACATATTTTCTGATCCATATATATTGTGAATTTTTATTAAAGTATTTTTTCATGTTATTATAATTTTCATAGATTTTCTATCCCTTTTAGGTATTTTCCAATTGATTTTTCATGATTTAATTTTCCTTGGGATTTCATTGTGTTTTTATAAATAAAATTTTTTACTATTAGAAAAAATAAAGAGGTGATGGATGGAATGTGATTAAGGGAACCCATGAACCAACACTATAAAAAACCATGTATACTAGACAATTCAACATTATTGGTAGTATAGATAGGAACATGGGCATGTTCTTGTTTCATAAAAATATGTTTTCGACCTCTCCACTCAAATATTGTTGTCACATCATTGAAACCTATTATGGAAAGTTTTTCAACATGATGTGTGGCCTATGAGATTTTAAAAAAAAATTGAAAATCTTATTACATATCCAACAAGATATTAACACTCTAAACCCCATCATTTTTTCCATTTTACATAAATATTTCCTAGAGAATTATATCCTCATTCATGAGTCTGATGTTTCTATATTTGATGGTTTAATTTGAAAATTATTCATCATGAAACACTCATGCAAATATCTTATATCCTTTCCTCATGACCACATCACTATTACATCTTTGGTTTGATAATCTGCAATGGTTTAGATGACATATAATATATCAAAAAAATAGATTTATTACACATTAATATATGATTTAATTATATAAAATTCCAAATAATAAATCCTTAATTATAAATATTTTTAGTGTCATTGGGAATTAGGTAAATTTCATTAAAACAAAAAATTTGAATTACCACATAGTTATTGACAAATTCTTTAACATTATCGAGCTTGAAAAAGTGATGGATAACTAGGGAAAATACATAATGAAGGGGTGATCCATAATTCATAGTAAGATAATAAATAATGATTAACATGAAGATAAAAATACATTTTTGATAAGTCATACCATGGATGAATAATTTATCATGAATAACATGGCATGATATAGAATGTTAATCATAACATGAGAAATGTGATATAAACATATAACATTGCATAAAATATACAGGTCTTGGTTAAAACACCAAGAATTCATGGTGCAAAAAGTACCATAAAGGAATAAGGGAGAACCATATCCCAACATTATGTACCATGATAATAAAAATTACCAAATGCATTTGAATTCATTATAATTTTTGGAATACATGTCAATTCCATTTCATTATCATGCTTATGTATTCCACATAGATCATATGACATGGATTCATTCAATGTTATAATTTTTACACAATCAATGAGTGTAGAATAATAACAAGTAATTCCCCAACCAATAGGTATATTTTAATTTAATATAACACCTATGAAATGTAATGGTGATGGTATTCACTACAAAATTGATTTGGCAAGGAAAAGTGTAGTGAAAATTCAGTAGCATACTACATCATTTAGAAATTAACGAAATGGTTTGATGAGAGATTAATGAAATTATAATAATTTCTAAATAAATTGGATAGTAATAGAGACATGGATGGACATTTTTACACATATTTAAATTGGAAATAATAATTCATACAATAATATATAATTTGGAATAAAAAGAGAAATAAAATGATTCCTATAAAATTTGGTCTAGGTAGGGTATTTATGGGAGGGATTAATGAGATAGAAAGTGGTGTATAATAATTTATACATAATAATGGAAGAATAGGGGAGGTAAAAAAACACACCCCATTAATTAAAATTGAAAATAAAATGTAAAAACCTGATAACGGAACATTGATAATTTTGATAAAGGAAAGAACCCTTACTCGAGTGTGTGTCTCTAAAATCGTGAAAATATAATTATTGAGAGATTGGGGTGCCTTTGGATGATTCTAGGAAAGTTATGGTAGATTATTTATGTTCTTAAAGGACTTTAAGTGAAGATAATTTATATCTTGGTTGGTTTTATATAGGGAATTAATGGTTAATTCTTTAATATTTCATAAACAATGGTTTTGGACTCTATATAATAAAATAGTAAAAACCACAAACCATCGAATGGTTTTTTGGATTGTTTTTGTCAATGTGGGGAGAGTTTCATTATTTTATTTGAAAAACTACTGATCATATTAATACATTAGCTTTTCTTATTTTGGGGTGAGTCACACTTTTAAGGAAATAAATTTAAAATCATATTAAATAATATATGTTTGGAATGATTCATAATGAATATATAAAATAAATAAAATATATATAAAATAATATTATATTATCATAAAACATATATTTTGTCCAGCACACCCATTATAGTACATATTCCATCATTTTGGGTGATTATATTGTTATAAAACACAATTTATATTTATAGAGTATTAAATTTTCAACAAAAAATTTTACAGTCTAGGAAAATTTTGAAAAATTCACCATCAGATAAATTCTACATTCTAATTCTAAAATAATAGTAATTTTAATTATTTTATATAAATTAATTAATAAATAATTTCAGTTAGGTTTTTTATATAATATTTTAAATTTATTGAAAAGTGATGTGATTTTGATAATGATTGTTTTTGAACAATCTTAAAAAATACATTTCACTTAATCAAAATTATGTGACCCTTTAAAATTACTAAAAACTATATAAAATTAAATTCTCGTTAAAAAATTAATTTTACAAAAAATCCAGTAATTCTTTAAAATAAAACCTTTAATTAAATTTCAATAATACATGAAAATTCAATTTGTGTTATATTGAATGAAAATACAAATTATTTATAATAAAAAATAAAAAATGATAATAAATTCAATATTCTATTCAATATACATATTAAATTTATTAATTTATTCAAACATATCTGTATATTACATCGGCTTATTCCCTAAGAGTTAGATGTGGGGTAGTGAGTCTTTCTGTGGCAGTTCGGTGAATATAGATGGGTTTTTCATCTCGATGAGCTTGAAATTCCCTCGTAGATGGTTCCACTCATGATTATGATGTGAGATCTCAAATTGTGAATGATAAATTGAAAATAAAAATTATTCTACCTCTCTTAGAAGACCTGATAAATGGGATACATATGGTACAATCCTCCTCGATGAGGCCATCACTTCCTTTGTCAATTATTTGTTAAAAACCTATATTTAAACAAATCTAGTGATCATTATTTAATACATATTTTATCAAAGGTATAAATTATTAATGGTATTCTGAATCAAATTTGATATATCCAAGGATGTTAATATTTTTTATATAATTATATAACATAAAAATACAAAAATAATTAAATCAAAATGGGAAACATCATTTATAACACTAAGTGTCATTACAATCATACCCGCTTGAGAAATTTCACCATAAAAATTATCGTTTCAACAATTTTTATTGACTGAGGGTAATTAATTCTCATCACATCTTATAGTTCCCATGTTTCTTCCACAATGTTGTGGTTTCTCTACTTCACATTAACAAGGTGCACTGTCTGACTTCATAGGTCATTGTAACTATGATATATGATCTCCACCAGTTGCTCCTCATATCAAAGATCATTCCCCAATGTATCCACATATAGATTTAGTACATTTAAGGAATCAGGAATCTACTTTCCTACGATTTATAAAAGGAATTCATCATAAACTAGTGATAAGTTAGGTTGGAGTTCATGTTGATAGGCCATCACCCTAATATAATCAAGGATCTCAAAGAAGATTATGTATCCTAGAATAACATTTCCCTTCTTCCCAAATCTATTTACATTATTCAATGGAGATATATAGAGGTGTATACTGTGTCAAACATCAAACCGTTGTTCATGTTGACAATTGATATTATATCTCTTTTGTCGACTCTGACCAGTATTGTCGTGATGTTTAATTGTTTAATGATTTTTCAAAATTTCATTGTCCATTTCATGACCTATCAGTTTGGTTCCAAAAATTAATCCCAACATGCATGTTTTCTACACCTCTTCTCATAAAGGGCTTCATTGGGTTCCCTTTTTATTATTTATTAGAAACTATTTTTCATATGAGAACTCAATCAAAGTACGATGTTGATCCCATTCTCATTTGAAGTCTATTGAGAATGCCCCCAACATTTCTTCATGTGTTGGGATAGTTTGATCAGATTGGCCATTGATTTTTTGGTGATAAGTTGTGCTGATGTTCAACTCAGTATTCAGAGTTTTGACAGGGATTCTTCATGAACATATATGTGAATCTTGTATTTCTATTAGATACAATCGATTGTGGTACTCCATGTAGCTTCAATAATTCTCATATGTATATCAACGTAATTATATCTAGTGAGAATTATTTTTCATATCACAATGAGTTCTACATTCCTTTTATGATCATCCAACACAACCCATATAGCATTATTCCATCTTAATGTCTTTGGATGATCAGTGACAAGGTCTATGGTGATGTTACCATATGTACATGTTGGTATATGTAATGGTTCCTTCATCCTCTTAGATTTTATACATTACTCATTCACTTGTTGGCATACAATACATCTTGATTTATATTCTATAATCTCTTTTATCATATTTTCCCACCAATACTATTCATCGATATCATAATACATCTATGTGCTTGTTTGGTGAATGGAGACTATTGATCTATATGCATCTCCCAAATTCTACTTATTTTACTATGCTTTTTATGGTACATATATTATTGTCCCAAATCTCAATTCACCTTCATCATTAACATTGATCTCTTAGGAAAATCATTTTTTTATTTCGTTAACATTATTATGAATTCCTACATAAACTAATTAAGCATCCCTTAAAATCTCCATAAGAGAATGTTTTTTTTAATTTTTTAAATGATTGGTGGCGTTCCTTCGTTTTTGATGAACAAGTCAATCCATTATAAATCTAATATGTTCTGATCTCTCCCAATTATAATCAATTATTATATATTTGAATCTTTCATAGATAGAGAATCATCCACTTTATATTACATCCTATGATGGTAGTGGATTTAAAATTCAACGTCTTTTATCCACTCTAACTATATTCCTTGGTGAGTATCCATCCTTTTTTATATGAAAAATATTCTTGATACTTTTTGTGATATGTGTATATTTTAGACATATCCCCCAATGAAATTATGTCACAAAAAATTTAATGTGAAAATCCACGCATCCAACTACAGATCATGTGTTAGGTAGTATTATTAATGAACATTAAAATTACCAAAGGAATAGGTAATTACTTTTTCATGCTTCATCTACACATATCCCAAAATCATCAGTGAAGCATAGTTGAATACCACAAAAATCTCTCCACATATTGGAAGAGTGGGAAAATGTGTAGTGATATGCCTCAATTTCAACTCCTATAATACATCTACGCTTTCATCATCCCATGAGAAAATGACCCCCTTATGATTTTTTTGTGTAAGAGAGTTTGAAAATAATGGTAAAATTATCATGAATCTGCAATAATACACATCTAACCATTGAAACTATGAATATATGTGACATATTTTGGCCTAAACCATCCATAAATTGCTTTAATATTTTAATGGTTTGTAAATATCTCATTTCTTGGGTACATATTCCCCATGACTGAGACATCCTTTAATAAAAACTCATACATGATGTACTCTTCATAAATATTATCCTTTTTATTTCCTCTAACGCAGTGTACAAATGCTCTTCATGCTCCACTATTATTATTGAATTATATTAATATATTTTGAATGATGTGTAAAATATATTATTGTAGGTTATCCCTAATGTCTCTATTCATAAATACAATGAGGATTTTTGGAAAATTATTGAGTCCGAAATACATCATTATGAAAACATAGTGCTCATTCCATGTATCAAAAGCTGTTTTGGGGATATCATCCTTATTCACACTAACATGGTAATATCCCATTCACATATCCATCATGGAGAAGTATTGTGCTCCGCATAGGTGATCGAATAATTCACAATTCCTAGGTAGAGTATAATTTTTCTTTATCGTGATCTTGTTGAGTAAACAATAATTGATGAAAAGGCATATTGAACCATCCCTCATACTGAGTAGGACTGGTCTGCATCATTTTGAAGCTCTTGTGCATATGAAACCTTTATAGAGATTCCCCTATAGTTTTTTTCTTCACGTACTCCAGTTCTGCAATATCCATTCTATATTTAGTCTTGTATAATGGTAATTCCATAGGTATATGCTTGATTGAAAATTCAACATCATATCTAGTAGGATGACTCCAAATTACTCAAGAATCATAATAATATATAACTTCCAAATGTGAATGTCTTCAAGGAAAAATATTTCGATAGAATCAATTATTTGATCTACATACTCATTCTCATAATTTAATAATTTTCATTATTGAGATGATGGTGATATTGAAGATTAATTATCCTCCTTACACATGTATAAAATAATGGGTCAATTCACAATATAGAGAGTGATTTCCTTATCACTGAAATTTATGATGGATCTATATACAGAAAGCCAATACCTAAAAAAAATTGAATCAAATTTCAGTAAAGGGAGATTGAAATGTATTTCCAGAAAGTTAATCCCAAAAAAATTGATATGGGATGAGTTATATACTCGTGATTCAATAATTTCTCAATTTTTTGACTTCATTGACTGCCCAACTTTCAGGATTTATGGTTGTGTTTGGATAGTTATACTAACCATTTTTGATATGAATGATTTAATAGATACTAAATCAATAATTAAGATCACTATTCATGAATTAATAACTAGCACACCTATCACAACATTTTTTCCGGATTCACCTCATCAGTTATGATGGAATAATATCTCCCTTACTACATTAGAGGTTGTTTGTTTTCTCCTAAAACCCTTCTAATAGTGCAATGGTTTGAAAAGTTCAATAGTTCCATGTGGTTGTTGAAATGATATATATGATAAGGTTTTACTATATCATTTCTTCTCACTATATTAGTAGTAGGTTTCTGCAGCCATCAATCACAATCTATGTGCCCTTCCTTCCCACACCTAAATAATTTCTTCAAACCCTTCAAAAAATTCCCTGGGATCTTTTTTCTATACAACTGTCAGGTGGGGTGTTTTAATTTTTTGGCACATTTAAATACCTATATTATACTGCCATAATGGATCTCCACATTCTTCTTCAAATCCCAGTTATACCTCTACAATTCATCGATCTATATTTCAACATTGTGGGAATAAATGAATATTTCATCATGGTTATCAAATTCATAGATCTCCATGTATTTTTATAGGCTATGTTATCACACAACAATGAAGTGTAAAACCTTTCACTCAGGGGTAACGACAAAGAAAAAGGAGTACTATGTATGTATTTTAATGTTTTCCTATTACGCTACTATATATTCATCATTTTTTTATTGAGTTCAAGGTACTACCATTCCATTTTAGGCAAATGAGTGTGTGGAAAATAATTATCTAAACACATTTTCTGAATATCTTTCCCCACCGATTCATAATTATCTTCCTCGTGATTCATATTTTTTTCATTTTCCATCACTGATTAGTCTCACCTTTAATAAGATAAGTATCTAGATGAACCTTTAATTTTTTAGATCATTGAAGGTTAGTGAAGTTATTTTCAGGGAAGATGATCCACTATTAAACAATAATGAGATCAGAAGACCCATTAAATGTAAGATTCCATAGGTAAATTGATCATTCAATTGGGTATTGTCCCCACTTAGGGGGTGGGGGTTAGGATCCTCAAAGTCTAGTGGTCTATTAAAAATCTAATATCGTTGTGATATTATAATCATGAAGTGTGTGATTCTGGCTCCCATCGGGTTGGGCATCTCATTGGGGACATCATTAGAATGCTCATCAAATTGTTTTTTACCTAATTTATAATATTTTCAGCCATTTTATAGAATAAAAATATTATTAGGTATGATTATACTTAAAATATAAACACTTAAATGGTGATTTTAGTATATTAATAGATTAACATAAAACATACACCTATTTCCTAAAGTAAAGTATTTAAATTCATTAGTCTTTTTAATCCATGTTATATTTCTTAACATATATTATTATGGTAATGTTTACTCATTTAATAACAATTAGTAAAGATTTTATGAATTAATAAATACTATCCTTGAGGAGTGTCATTCTAGGTGTGCAGAAATGTCTATATTTTTGTACCAGGCTACCCCAAGTTAGGCCCGAAAACCTGTGTCAAATTGTAACTCCTATGTACATCTGTTCTAGAACCACATAAAGTTGTACAATCAAGATAGGGATTAATTTTCGTGATTACCCACTTAATATATACAACCATAAATTTAGGGTTATTTTATATTACTTATTATTATCATTATGGAATTCAAAATAGTTCTCTAAATCTAATACAAAAAATATCTTAACATTTCCATTGTTATAAAATATAACAAAACTATCTTTATTAGACATTAAAAAATGATTTAAATTCATAAAATAACACATAATACAACATAAATGATCAATAAGTTTAATTTTATATGAGAAATAGGTACATTTAATTTAAACATTAATCGTGAGTTATATAATCCTTATTTGAAACTTCTTTAAAATGATTGAGCTTAAAATTACATTCGATAATGAGGGGAAAATAACAAAAAAATTGGTGAGCATTTAATACTAATAAGTGAATAAAAAGGGAATATAATGAATATAATAATATATTTTAGACAATTTATATCAATTAGGCCCAATGGAACATGAATAATAATCCATGATATAACATGATATTCATAACATGAGAAATATAGAAGAAACGCATCAGATTTCATCATCAATATAGTTCAAGGATAAACAATGAAGTCTTCATGGTTGAGGAATTACCATAAAGGAATCAGGTAGACACCATCCCCAACATGAATTATCATGATAGTAAACATTAACCAACGAATTAAAGCATAATATAATTTTGGGCCTACCTATCAGAATCATTTCATTCACATGTTTAAGAGCCCCACATAGATCATAAAATAAGGATTCAATCGTCATAATTATCTATTCCATGATCATTGATTATGGAATACATACATGTTATTCCCCAATAACAAATATATGTGCATAAATGTGGGAACCCTTGATTTTAAATGGTTATGGTATTCAATACACAATTGGTTTGGCATAGAAATTTGTGATGAAAAATCGTTAGCATAATGGTATCACATTATAAAATAAAGTTGGTTGATGAGAGGGAAATATGTATATAATCATTTGGAAATTATGTGTAAAGTTATTTTAACATGTAATTACATGTACAAATAGATATAATTAGACATAATAAGGCATATAATAATAAATTAGATAAAATAAAAAATAAATGAAATGATGCTCATGAAATTTCGGCATGGTAAAAGATGTAAATGGGAAAGATTAATGAGAAAAATTGGTATCTACTCATTTATATATACAACGGTTAGTATAATGGTGGATCAAAGACATACCTAATCATTAGAAATTTAAAATTAGAGGTAATAACATGATAACGAAACTACGATAATGATGAGAAAGGATATAACAACTAATTGAGTTTGACGATCCAAAAGTTTCAAAAAAAGGCATATTAATAGCATGGGGTTCAGTACGAGAATTATAAAAAGATAAAGGAAGAGTAAGGATGTCATCCATGAATTTTGGGTGAAGAGAATATGGATCTTGGGTGGGATTAAATAAAAATTTAAATGGTATTTCATTAATATTTCCTAAACAAATGTTTTGGACTCTATATAATAAAATTTTAAAAAAAACATTAATTTTGTTTTTTCAGTTGGGTTTTTCCAGTGTGGGTATGTTTTAATTATTTAATTACTAAAATTTACAATCATATTAACATATTACAATTTTATAATGTTTTTTGGGACACATATTTACTTAAATGAATTAAAATTCTTAAAATATAATATACGTATGGGTGGATTCATAAATTAATTATAAAATTAATCCAATAAAAATTAAATCAGATTAATTTATGGTGAAAAGATATATTTGTCTGAGTATACATATTATTGTATTTATTAATTCCATTTGGGTTCATTATCTTGTCATAAAACACACTATATATTTATATCGTATTTAATATTTTACCAGAATATTCTACTGTCTTAGAACTTTAAAAATAATCACCAATAAGATAATTTCTAAATTCTAATTCCAAAAATAATATTTATTTTACCATAAAATTTTATAAATATATGTATTTTCAATTTTAATATAATATTTGACATTTATTGAAAAAATTTTGGTTATTGAATATATATTTTTTTAAAGACTTATAAAAATACATTTACATTCATAAAAAGTAACTGATCATTTATTATTAATAAATCTTATTTACATGTTTAATTTTAATAAAATAATATTTATTTGAATAGTTAATTAATTTATAAAAATAAATTCATTAATTTAATTTCAATATTAATGAAAATAAAATTTGTCTTTAATTAAATCAAAATGAAACCATGTATAATGTAACAATAAAAAATAAAAATAAAAATAAAATAAATATTTGATTTAATATTCATATTCATATTATTATGATATTCATAAATATCACTTTATAACACGAGAATATTACCTAATAGAAATGTCTAAGATGGTGATACAATTATTGGGTCATTCTGTGAACATGATTTGGGCTATGATCTCAATGTCCTTGATCTTATCCTGACAATGGATTATCTCTTTCTTATGTTATTGGATCACAACATGGTCTTGGTCAATGAAAATTCCTTGTGATTATATCTCCCTCAGAATCATTGATAACTGGGATTCATACAGTACAATTCTAACATATGAGGCAATTAATTCTTATTCGAGGATTTCTTAATGCCCTATATTTATATTAATCATGTGACAAATGTTTAACTACTATATTATTAATGGTAATGTTTTTAATGTTCATTTGACTCCAAAAGGATATAACCAAGGATGTGGATGTATTATTTATAACTGTATACATAATAATACCTATAAATAAATAAAAATGTTAAAATTCATTTATAAAAATTGGTTTGTTACATGTAATGGGTTTAATCCATTTTAAATTCAGTGGGGTTTTAATGAAATTCTATGTTTTCTGATCCATATGATCCTCAGATTGGTACTCATATGGTTACTACCATAGTTGGTAAACATTCAATGAAAAAGGATAGTTGTTCCTTGAGTATATATTTTTTTAACATATAAATATTATTACCATGTTTTTATACATATACTATGATTTCATGGTTTGTTTAAAAGGTTAGTAAGTAATATACTAGTTTCAATAATGTTTTTAAATTTCTAAATTCCATTTTAAATAGTTTTTTTGGTTATGTGAGGGCAGATAATGATAGGGGATTTCATGGTGCTATAAATGCGGTGAAGAAAAAGGTGATCCTAGATAACAAGGTGGGTAGATTAGTACAATTATTCTAAGAATTAATTTCTCTTCCAGGATGGTGTATGATATAATAGTAAAAAAAGATGATGATATGGAATGGTTGTCTTAATAAGGATATTAATCTTTATTACTAGGATAGATCGATAAGAGTATATAGATCCTAGGTCCCCACAAACTATAACATTTTGTAAATTTTACTATGGTTCTTATTATGTGTTTAGATATTTTTTTTACTCTTTTATGCAAACATTTCCGTAAATGATAAATCATGTTATTATTAATATAATTATTTCATCCATTATTAAAAACATTATTTTTCATTTAACATATTATTGATATGCATGGATGATCTGGAGGGTTCCTTCTGGAATGTTATTTTACACCATATTTACACACTCTAGTATATGAATACCATGTTTTGGATGATTTATATGCAATTCGTTCTCTATTTGGATGTGCTCATGGATACTCATTTTATAGTCTAAATTCGTTTAATTTGATAGTGGTGTAATATTGGGTGTTCTTCCATATGTCATGAGGCAGTTTTTTCATATTGATTATCCACTCCATTCTTTAGATATTTTATTCTCCAATTATAAAAGAAAATTTATTAACTTATGATTCTCGTATATTCCCTTGATTAATATGTTTTAGGTGTTGGTTATGATATTTATGGATTGTTATATTTTAGTTATTGTCTTCTAGGGGGAAATTTTTCTAAAATTATTTCCATGATGTCCAAGAACTAATTTCCATCCCATGGAAATAATGAACGCCCATTAGTCCATGCCATGTTCCGGGTCAAGTGTATGGTTGTATGGATTCCCCTACTACCTTTTAATAGGATGGGTGGTTTGAGTTTATTTGGATGTTGGGGAGTTTTTATGGGGCTTGGAGGGGCCTTAGCTCGGTCTATAGTCATTGGATATATTAATAAACTTATCATTAATTAGGTAGGTAGTTTATTATCATTATCCAGGGTATATTTAATTTACTTACACATATATGTGGTCTGTGTACCATAAATAAATTATGTAGTGTGCTCGATCCCATTGATTTATTAGGTGTTTTGTGGAAAAAAATTGAAACCACATACTGTATATGGGTCCACTAATATCTGTTAGTATTTATATGACTCAAGAAAAGGCCATCGATAATGTTAATTATTTCATAAAATGGGTAATGTTGGTGGGGTATGAGATTACCCCAATTATTTACATTAGTTGAGATTATTGAATAGATAAGTGTAACATCATGAGAGTGATGGATATTTTTTTTTTAATTTTTAAAGAATAATTAATTTTTTTTATGTCAATGATTTGTGTAAAATGAATAGGGGTCCAATGAAATGTTTTTAAATTTGATTATTTTTTTGGACTCTATTTTTGGATTTATGTGGTGAATGGAATAGTTAATGTTGTTATTTTTTTCAAACAATTTATTGATCCCCATGTGACTTAAAATGTGGTAATTGGGTTCAGTTAAATTTTTTATCGGTAATCGGTGTGTGGTTTCCCCTAAAAAAATCATTCCTCGTTCCTTCAAAAGCCAATTAGTGGTAAGAATGAAATTTATCTTCTACTAAATTAAAAAGTGGAAGAACCATGATATTATGGTAACCATGAAATAATTTATGTTGATGGGTGAGATTCCATCATCTATATGATAATATTTGAAATGTAATTTGATGTGTATAATGGGCTCTACAAAATGAACCATGTGTAGTGTTAAGGGCTTGTTGGGGACGCATCACAAGATGGGGGTTTGGAAAAGGGTTTGTGCGTGGTTTTATTATTTGATTTGAATTTTCAACATGATGCCTCTTGGTATTTTTGAATATAATGTAATTTTCTAGAATGGTGTAAATGGAATTCTAGATCCATGGTTACAGTGTACATGGAAGTACAAAGAATTGATAGAATTTCATTGTTATCGTGGTGGTTATGGGATACTTCATTTCATGGTGGACATGGAATTTGATTGATATTCTTGAGATTATTGGGCAAGTAATTCCAATGAGGTGATTAAGAATGAAAAACAAGATTTGTCACATGCATTTGTTATATTATTGGACATGATTATCTATTTCTATTCTAATTGGTCTAGATATGAATTAGGTGATAAACAATGGAAGTCGGTATAATTGATGATCATGGAGATACAAGGGTGTGGTAGAGGACAATAATTTCTATCACTATTATCCCATGTACATTATACGGGAACCCCATATGGATGTTTTATTCTCACAAGAGTTAATTAATAATTTTGAATCCACCTTACATTACATAATATATTGTTCACCCATTTATTATGACTCAGATGACCATCATGGGTCAATGAATGTTTGGTAGAATTAGGTTTGTCCATAATTCTTGAGAGAAATTTCATTACTAGATATTTTTTTTCTTTTTAGATGTACCATTCATTATAAAATTTTTACATATCTGAATGATTATCCACATTCATTGTTATTGTGATGAATATTTTCTTCAAACTAAACTAGTTATGTCCTACCGAGTTCTACTTACACACTACTCACAATACCATAACACATAGGTACCTGAGAAATTATCACTTTAGTATTGCAGGAATGGTTTTTTTCTGGCCTATGTCTTTTTTCAAGGTTTTAATGTATGGTCCATATTGCATCATGTGATCAGATGAAATTTTAATTAATTTTGATGTGGGTCCTAATATATTTTTATTAAAATATTTATATTAATTTGTTTCCAGTCCAATGGGTGACCAATATTGATAGTATAACATGACATTTCGATTCAGTACTAAATTTTATTTTCTTACAACATGCTTCTATTCCATTATTTATTCACTTTTTTGAACCATGATGTAATTTTTTCATTGTATTTATTTTTTATTCCAAGCAATGATATGGGGGTATATTATCCTAACAATACCATCCTATAGACAAAATTTTTTTCATAATGCATTACCATATGAGGAGGTGCACATTAGGTCTTATGGTGAACTGGCATGGGGATATGATTTATTTTCTCTTGGTTTTATACATTACTAATTGGTATCAAAGATATGTAATTCTATATTTTTTTATTATATGATTTTTTGTATAATTGATTGATATGAGTGTATTGGATGATGAAATATATACCATACTAGTGTTTCATTCACTACCATTATATTTGGAAGCTCTAGTTAGCAGATATGATATTCTGGTTATCATTTATGATGATACAATTTTGTTTTGTTTTCTCATTGATTAATACACATGTGGGTTTTATTCGAATATTATTTATGGAATTATAACTCCTGGCCATTAGAAAAGGGAAAGTTATTTTTTTGGCATCATGGCCTATATAAGAAATATGGGTCACATGAATAGTGGTAGTCATATAGGCTCAACCTTTTTATATTCCACATATTGGTTGAATTTATTGATTAAAGAGACTTTGTTGTTTAAATTATCTTAAAATAAACTTATGTTGTTTTCAAATATATGTACTTTGGGGTATTCTACTCAACTGGGATGACTTGTATACAAATATTTTAATAATGGAAGGGTCTGCGTATTAATTGTGACATTTCATATAATAAGGATGTTAACATGATAATCATGAAATGTAGGTCCAATGACCCTGATGGGATAGTACTGTTGGTTATTTAAATATTTCACCCATTTTGGATGGTTTTTAATTATGTTTGGTTATGTGTCCAAGTCCTCCATGGATCAGTCTGGTGTGAAAATGATTATAGATGATATAATCCCTAAGTGTGATTAGATGGATTGTCAGCATATTAATTTGAGATGTGAGAACATAGAGATATGAATTCTCACATGTTTATGTCATGTGATGCTGAGATTTGAGTGTGTTTGGTGCCTCACGAGTTCTATAATTTTGTGAGTTTAAATAAACCATGTAACAATTACCTAGTTACATGATGTGAAAAATGACTTCATATATATAAGGGAGATCCGCGAAGCATTTTTTAATTGATTCCAGAATAAGATGGTTGTACCTCTTGTCTATCAATGTCGACCTGTGATATTTTATGACAGAGTTATGGGTTATTTTTCACATGTTCGTCATTGGTTATTTCATTATACTTTTGAAAGTGATGATGGAATTTTGTAACCAAGTTCATGTTTTATCAATATTGTTTTACTTTTTATTTGATAAATAGAACCTATCTACAATATTTTTATATTTTTACATAGTTTCTAGAGAATAATGGTGATTAGGGTTTTTATCCTAGGTTACATTTATGTATGATAAATTTTCCATATGGTTTCGAAATGGAATGGGAGAACATGAGTTGATCAAGGGTGTGCTATTTTATGTTTTTAAGTATTCAGGGGTGATTAACCTATAACTGTGATTGAACTCGTATATTCTCAAATTAGGGTTTCTAGATTTGCCTTATTTCATTTAGATGAAAATCATATAGAGTGTTGATGTTTCAATAATCATTCTGTTCATTGAGGTATGGAAGGGTGAAGTATCTCAACCAATTATATATGGTTACTTATTTAATGGTGTGATTAAAGAATATATGATCATAGTGGAACTATTATACTGGTGAATGGTTTATGGATATAGGGAGGAAACCATGTGTTATATTTTTTGATGAGATATTTTTGTGAAAGTTCCATGGAATGTGGTGAGGGATTTTGAGGCATATTTATATATGGTATTACTTTCTCTAGGAATAAACATGTTATTTACTTGTGTTAAAAATATATCTTAATGGTTTTGTGATAATTTAATCTTTGGTACCTGAGAATTTGTGACACAATATGTCATTTCCCTTGTAGATTGTGAACAACTAAATTTTAATCCATGATTTATCAGTAGATTCATAATACATGAATATGATAAGAATCGTTTTTTGTTTTAGGAGATGAATTTTGGAATGGTGATAGTAAAACATTAGGGTAGAACAATTATTATCAAGGAATAAAATGTTTGGGTTTTCATCAATGAAATAATTGTTTAATATTATTCTAAAAATTAACATGTTCAATATCATGAATCCATTCGGAGTACACTTGGAGAGAATCATATACATTCCATGAAATCAAAAGGACTGTTCTAGTTATATTAAGGAAATCACATAGGCTGAACTCATGGAAAGAGTTATTGAACAATATGGTGATAGGTGCACCATATAACTATTTTGAGGGAGTCTATGTGATATATGGAATGTCATTAAATAACATGTGTTCCATTCTTAAATATATGGAGTATGATATGGAATATGTTCTGTTTTATCTCAACGGAGGGTAACCTGTTGACATCCATCTCCTGTGTCAATGGTGAAAGTAATATATGTTGTGGTTGGTGGTGTTGCATGAGTGAGATAGGGAAAAATGAAACTCCTATAGTGGGGAATGATGTTTCAGTTTTGGAGTTACATCCCAAGGATAAAATGGACATAGGTGCGTAAAACAAAACATGGATCATTCATGGTGGTAGCATAATTCTAGTGAGGTTCCAATATTGTTCATCAATATTTTGGAAGGGGGAATGAATTTTATTGGGCCAGTGATGGATTTCAATGTGAAATATCACAAGGATATAATAATATAATCTATTGGGTATATTTTAGAGAATATATAATGCTAATATGAATAAAGTAATCATGATGAAGTTATGTGTTCAATGTGCGGGTAGTTAGTGACACGAACAATTAGGATGAGTCGTGTGGGGATATACCAAAATGGGTTAATATGTGAAATATGTTTGATTTTTTTTATTGGGATTTTGAAGAAGATATAGTTCATTACCAATTCAATATTTTATTGATGTTATCTTTTTCGTCCAGTTTGTTTCTGAAAATTTGAATGGGTGTCGATGATGATTTTCATTCTGATGGTAATTTTTTTTAATTATTATTGAAATTGTATTTGGGGTTTTGTGGGACATTGAGTTTGAGGTCCCAATAGATTTTTAATATAATTTATAATCATGGTAATTTTGTAGTAATAAGACAGACATAATTGTGGGATGTAACATTGCTAGATTGAGTGATCAATTGATGATGTAATAATGGTTTTTGTATTATGTGATTATATGAGTGTATTAATAGTGTTTTTCTACTACAACTGTTGGATTAGGTTTTGAATAGTTGAGTTACTTGAGTAGGAGGTTATTAAGGGGTTATAATTCATGAATCTTGGAACTGAATGTGGTAGTTGGTTATAACAGGAGATCGTCATAGGATTGTTGTTGTATATTAATGAAGACCAAGACTTCTTGGGATGAGAATTATTTCGGTGGGGATGTTTTAATATTTTAATCATGTATGAGTTTGAATATTTATTGGGAGTTTGAATTTTTTTACCAAATAAGTCATCTTTTAGATCAAATCACTGAATGGGGGTCTAGGATTTTTAAGGCCATAAAGTGGTGGTTTAATGAAATTAATATTGTTCAGGTGGTACAATGGTTGTTCATATGTGTTTTAGAGGAATCATGTCAGGTTTTGGTGTTTTTGATCTTTCCAGAAATGGTGCACGTTTTGGTGTGAATGTTTTAGGGGAAACTCTGTGACATCATGATTCATAGAGTGTTTGTAGTTAATTTTGAACTAATATTTGTTAGGTATAATATTTTTGGTAGAAGAGGTCATTTAAAAGAGAAATAATTCATGTTTGACTGGAGCGTGGGCATTAGTGCTCAACCTACACATGGTTTTAGATAATCAAGACACATCGTTATAGATTGTTCTAGTGTAGTGTTGTAGGGTTGAAGAAATTTTTGAAACAATGTGGGTGGGATGGATTTGGGTCGTCAAACTGCACTTCTACTATAAGATTTTCTAACCCTATGACCTAATTTGTGGGTCATAGTATTTTTTATATTATGGGTCCCCCAATTGGAGTAATATTTCAGTAATAACAATGCCAAAATTTTAGGATGCATTGAAATAAATTAAAATTTTCATTTTTACAAAATGACACCTTTGGATTTAGGGTTACCCCCTTCCATATTATCCCCCATTTTGTGTGCACTAGTCAGGGGACTCACGACCCATTTCTCCCTTATACATCCCTTGTTTTTTCTGTGATTACTAGGATTATTCAGAATTTTGGTGAGTTATTCACAACTGGATACTTACATTTTTATTTCCTTCCCTCCCTAAAATTTTTGTGTTCTCTAGTCGAGGTTTTATTTACAATTTTAACATTTAATTTTGTAATATTCTCATTATCATGGAGATTTTGGTCAGGATTCATATGGTAAAATGAGATAAAATATATTCAGTTTTTTGTGTTTCTATTTATTGACGTCGGAGACTATGGAATTTATTTAGTGATCTTCCCAAATAAATTATTTTTAATAAAATATTCTAACAATATTTTCCATTTTGGTATTTTATCTAGAATAGTGTCATGAGTCCAATGTTGACCACCATCAACAATTTTGTATAATTTTGAGAGAGGTGAACACCTAGATAGTTTTTTATCATTACAACGTGAGGTGGTTAATGTTTTAATTAGTTATAATTTTTTTAATTTACAAAATATTATTACATTTTTTGTAATTAGATCATGTTTTGTTGAGATGAGATGATTTAGTTACTGATGAGTTTGGATTAGGATTTCATAGACCTTGGATATGCTATATGACTTTGAAAATGGTTTTACTACCGTAGTTAATGAGTTAGGTTGTATAATAACAATAAATATTTTATTTTTAGTTAATTTAAATGATATTTTTATGGGTGTGAGTTAAATCTCATGGGTTTTATGTCTCTTTAATATAATGTTTATTTAGTTTTTGGATATAAATTAATACCATAGACATTTTATGGATTTCATAAGATATTATGGTATTTATATGACCAAGCATATATATGCACATGGTGTATTAAATTGTATGGAAAAGGGAAATGTTTGTGGGTTATACGATTCTCCGAGTTATTCATGTTTTTTGACTTCATTGATTGGTTATAAAATTCATCGTGGGGATTTGGATAACTATTTTATGAAAAATTTGAAGGATTAATTGAAAAAATTTACATGGTAGAATTTTGGGAAATACCCAAATATGTTGTATAATGCTTATAAACATGTGTGATGGGATTTTACATAGTTAATGGGTTCAAAAGGAGAATGAAATTGTTTAAATGAGATATTTTTTAAAAATTCATTGTTGACCACAATGTTATTTATGAAGAATGTTTTGTGGGAATTTAAGACTTTTATTTGAAATTGGTCTTCCATTTCCAATTTAATTTTTAATAAATTCAATAATGGATCTTTTAAATTTGGATTGGTGGAAATTATGTCCTTAGAATAAATATAATTATAGAGCCGTGAATTTTATTTATTATTCCCATTAAAAATATTAATTGGATGCATGAGATCCCATAATTTTTCTATAAAATATTTTAATGAAGTATTGATATGTAAAAAAGGATGCTAAAAAAATATCCATATGTGGTGTTGAAGGATAATTTGAACTGTCATAATTTAATAGGCTTTAGAAATTTTTTTCTGTGCGTTTAGTTTTGATTTATTTTGACGTTAAACATTTTTAACCTTGGTATTTTTTGAATATTGTGTAATAGTTTAGAATTTGTAACATAATGTTCCTCATCCATTTCATAATGAACTTGTAATTCCACAATGAACATGGATCTTCAAAGTTATTATTATGTTATATCAGCATCATATACCATTGTACAAATTGTATTCCATAGTTTTGATTAACATTAGTGGTCTTGTAATTCTACATATGTGATTAATAATGTTAGATATTATATTTCATTCCCATGGGAATTATTTTTGGACATAATTATCTATATTAGTGATGATGTTTTTAGGAAATATGTGCTAGACTGAGGATATGTTAATCATTTATATTGAGGATGAAAATTCGTAGAGATTGTAGACAGATGTTTTGGGGACTAATAGAATTGTTATATTTTATTGGTGCCCTAGATGTATTTTTTATGCTCCCATGACTTAAATTAGAAATAGAAATCCTCATCATTTACATGATATATCTATCAACAAATATTTATGATTCATAATAATAGATTGGGTTTATCTATGTTTCATTTGAATTATCATCAATTTAGACCTCATGGTCCACTGGGTAACTACATAATATATTTTTTCTTTTTAGATAGGTATTCATTTATATATTGGTTTTTAATTACATTGTTTATCGTCTTATATTGAATCTATTATTTTTATTTTATTTAGATACCATTTTTGGTCACTTACATTATTGTACTCATACACTACTCTTGATGTCACTACATATAGTTAGAAGATAATATCTCACATTCTTATTTTAGGCAGAATTTTTCGTTGAGGCCCAAGTCGAGTATTTGATGATTAGGTTAGAGGAAATTGATGGTATCCAAATATTGGATGAGGATTGTCTTGGAGTTTATATAGGGACTTATATGATCATTTTCATAAGTTTTTATAATATTTGCATTTATCCTAGTGTTCCAAAAATGTTTTATGTAACAATTTTTTTCATGTCTTTAAATATATTTATTTTTATACATCATTGTTTTTTTCATGTTTTATTATTTTATTCAAAATATTATTTAATTGAATATTTTTTTGATATTAATATGTCAAAATATAATTTGATGGTTTAATAACCCCATATTACCATCATAGACCATAGTTTCTAGTCGATATCCTTAGGAGTATGAAGATATGGTCAAGAAGTCATGTGGAAATCTGAATTCAGGATCCAGTTTAATGAATCCTTGGCCATGATGTTACAATAATCCTATAAATTTGTTATAACATATTTTCGCATCCTTTGTCTAGATATTTCGGCAAAAGATAAGGAATGGAAAATACAAGAGGGGATACAATTGTGGAAATATGCAAAAAATAATTTCTCCCAAATTAGTGATTAGTTTAATAAAAATTAAAAAAAGCAATCAAATAAATCTTCAAAAATTAAATTTATTATAAATGAAAAATTCCAATATAAAATAAAAAACCTACGTAAAGTATGAAATCCAATAAAATATAATAATATAGTTACAGAAACCAATAATGGAGTATCAAATGATAATTATAACATCTCGGATCCGGTTGCGGCCAAATGGTTCCCCATACTTTGTTGGTCACATTGGATTTAGCACATTTCCACAAACACAAGTGGATACTGACTAAAAAAACGGACTTTTGTGATTTTGGATAAACTATTCCCTCATTTGAAGATTAACACAATGGAATTAAATAGTAAACAGTAGCAGAACAAATAATACCATACAAAAGTAAGTAAATCATTGGAAGACTGATAGTGTAAACCACTACAACATATATAAAAATGAATGATGAATGTACCAGGTATATAAAAATCTTGATAAACATGTCACAATGTAGGTAATACTATAAATAAACCATGTATAGATAATAGTAAACTCTAATAGCATCACATGCCTCAGCTTGGTCTCTTTCTATCCATCCCACATCAATCAATTACCTGATGAATAAGGGTGAATTCACTTATATACTTACATCCACATAATCTATTTGGGCCCAAAAGCATGACCCAAACATGGTGTGAGATGAATCCTAGTATGCAACCACCTAATGATTTGGGCCAAACAGTAAGTGAATATATATAGGAAGAAATATAGAGAAATGATTGATCAAACTAGGAAGTACCCAAAAGTAAACAACCCTACATTTTTCAATTACATTAATTTTCATTATTTATAATTCAAACCACTGAATAATTAATCCTGGGATTTATCCCAGTCATTGTATCCCTCCATGTAATAATATCAACAAATGTCTCAGTAGAACATTTAATCAAACAAGTAAAACTGAGTCCACCTGTTTTCTTTTTTCTTGGCTAACTCATCACTGTCATTCAATTATTCATAACAATCCCATTGAAAAGCATTCATGATATACACCCTTCGGTTTATCATAACACTAAAAAATGAATAAAAACACATAGATAGCTCTCAATTTCAATACCTTTTGGTCCATATGGAATCAATAAAAATTATACAGGACCTCTGGGTAGATCTCACATCCAGTACCCCCTGGGACATCGTAGTGTAAATAATCATAAATACCCTCTATGTAGCTCTCACTATCAATAACCCCTGGGTAAAAATCATCCACACGTCACTCATTGTCCATTGTAATTAATCATGGAAACCCTAATATATTTTCTGGTCCAAGGATCTAATGGACCAAGGAATCTCAGCACGCTGACAATATTCATTAAAGTCTCTACATGAAATTGAAACTATTACATGGATCATCATTAATAACCTAATAAAACATGAATCATATATAACCATGAAACCCCAACATAAACAACTCATGTCTTTGAAATATGGTATGCCTCATAGGCAACCTAGGCCAACAACCAATAATAGATAAACATGGGAACAGACCACCGGGGTGTCCCATAAACAAGGTTATACAAATGTATGCAATGAAAAAAACACTTATTCAAACAATCAAACCATATCATAACTAAATTGGGTCAAATTCCAAAACCCACAACAACCCAATCATGGGAAATTTGAATATTAATATTATATAATTCAATGACTATCAAGGAAACGAACAAAACACCTACCTAGAATTTATACAAGGAATAATCATGAAAGTAATACTTGGAATCGGTCCCATACGTCGGCCCTTGAATCAGCCTAGAACGTCATAGATATATAAAAATCACGAAAACCTTCATCCTCGGAAAACTTAGGAGAGTGGAGAAATCAATAATGGAGGCTCTACGGAAATCAAGAATATAATGGTGGGAATCCAACTCACCTGGATGTATCTCAATTGAAGATCATATAGACGAACACAAGGAGCATGAAATTTTTTGATTTTATGTTTCTCTCCTGTACAATACACGATATGAAGAATAGGCTTCTAGATATTAGGTAGGACCCCAGCCCGATTAATCAAATAAACTGAAAATTATAAGGTGTGTTCATTTAATGTACACACTGTGTACATGCCTCAACATGCACCCTATTTAGGCAGTCTAACAAGTCACCCACCTAGTCATGTATATTCCATTGCACTGGCATTACACGGGTACCCACATAAACCAGATACACGGCTGGTAGTCTGGAGTACATGGTGTGTAAATAGTGAATTTACAAATCCTCATTTATTTAAAAAAATAACCCAAAATTAATATCCATTCATGAAAAAAATCAGAGTTCATTCAAACTTTTCCTCTTAAATCAATTAATCCGAGAATTTAACTTCCATGGGTGGTGAAGAAGAATATTCAAAAAAAGTCGGCCACTATGATTGTATATCAGCCTTCCTCTTCCATGTATCACATTTTACTCACCTGTGCTACCATATCACTATTACTAGAGTAACATAACGTCCACAATGAACCATTTTACTGTGATCCACAATCTGAATAGGGTACTCATCGAATGACTCCTCTACTTCCATATCAACCTCCTCAGGTTGGAAAACATTAGACGGGTTTAAAATGTAACAATGTAGCGGAGATACTTGGAAAAGATCATGCATATCCCATTACCTTTGAGGAAACTACAACCAATAAGAATATTTTTTGAATCTCTCCAAACCCTCAAATAGCCATATGTTTCTCAGTGAATGCAACCACTATCTCCTAATCCCCCATTCTCCAAACCATGTTGGGATATGTAAGAAAACCCGATCTCTGACCTCGAACATTGGAGGAAATCCCAGCTGGTCAAAATAAGATTTATAGTGAGACTCTTCAGTAGCCATATTAATCTGGATTAACTCACCATCCTCAGTGGTATCCAGGAAAAGATGACATCCAAACATAGATGCCTCTCCTTCCTCCATCTAACATAGGGGTGATCGGCATGGCCTACAATGTGAATCCCCAAAAGGTGTCTTCTGAATCATCGATTAAAAACACTTATTCTAGGAAAACTCCACTATAGATATATGTCTCTCCCAAAACCCCTTGAAATCTATGACACATGCTTAGAGCATATGCTCCAAAAAAATGTATTGTGCGCTTAGACAGTCCAACTATCTGGGTGTGGTAAGCCATACTCAGAAGAACCAGTGTACCCAAACACCTCCATAGTCCCATCCATACCTGATAATAAAACCCGACATCCCTATCTGAAATGATATTATGAAGAGCCCAATGAAAAATTACAATTCACTATGGAAAAAATGGGTATTTGCGACGGGGATAAATCTCGTCGCAAATAACCCCGTTAAAAACTTATTTGCGATGGGGGTATTTGCCCGTCGCAAATAAGTAGCCTTTTGCGACGAGATTTCTTTCCCCGTCGCAAAAGAACTGGCGCGTTTACGCACCAAATCGCGGGAAACATATTTGCCACGGGCGGTTATTTCCCGTCGCAAATAACCGGCGGCGGTTATTGCCCGTCGCAAATAACCGGCGGTGGTTATTGCCCGTCGCAAATAACCGGCGGCGGTAAAAGGTATTTGCGATGGGCATATTCCCCCATCGCAAATAGTATGTCGGCAGGTGATTATTTGTGACGGGTCCCGTCGCAAATAACTATTTAACCGTTGACCGTAATAAATGATGGCTAAGGTATTTGCGACGGGCACCGTCGCAAATAATAGTATTTGCGACGGGTAGCCCGTCGCAAATGGACCTGTCGCAACTAATCTAACCTACAAATACCCCCATCCGTTTTTTCCAATTCATTCTCAAACTCGATCTTCTTCCTCTCTCAGAATTCTAGTTCTAGAGTTGATCATTTCTGAAGTTTAATTTTTTTCTTCAGAGTTGATTTTGATGTTTTCAAGAACGATCAGAGATCAACCTCAGATCAATTTTAAAGGTATTTATATTCATTTTGATTTAATATTTATTTTAAATTTTTTATTAGTTTCAATTATTCTTAATTAGTTGTAATTTAATTATGTTTACATTGTTTTGTTACTTAATAAATTTAAATTATTAGTATTGTTCATAGTTAATGGTAATTAGGAATAATTAGTAATAATTTTTAATAATTAAGAATAAATATTAATAATTAGTAATAAATACCAATAGTTAGGAATAATAGCATTATTACATTATTAGTATATTTTATTATCAATATTAAAATAATATAATTTTTTATATTGTTTATACAATTCTCTTTTTATCTGTGTGTTTTCTGTCTCCATATGTATTATTTGTATGTGGAGACAGAAAACACACAGATGAAAGGAGAATTGTATATAATATAGAAAATTATATTATTTTAATATTAATAATAAAATATACTAATAATGTAATATTGTTATTATTCATAATTATTGGTAATTATTCATATAATTACTAATAATTAGTAATAATTACCAATAATTAGCAATAATTAGGAATAATTAGCAATAATTAGGAATAATTATCAATTATTAATAATAATTACCAATAATTACGAATAATTAGGAATAATTACCTATAATTACCGATAATTACCGATAATTAGTAATAATAAGGAATAATTTGTAATAATTACCCATAATTATTAATAATTACCAATAATTACCCATAATTAACGATAATTAGGAATAATTAGTAATAATTAGGAATAATTTGTAATAATTACCAAAAATTAGTAATAATTACCAATAATTACTCATAATTACCGATAATTACTAATAATTAGAAATAATTACCAATAATTAGGAATAATTTACAATAATTAGGAATAATTACCAATAATTACCAATAATTAGTAATAATTACCAATAATTAGTAATAATTAGAAATAATTACTAATAATTACGAAGAATTATTAATAATTAGTAATAATTACCAATAATTAGTAATAATTACCAATAATTAGTAATACTTAACAATAATTAGTAATAATTACCAATAATTAGGAATAATTACCAATAATTACCAATAATTACCGGTAAATATTAATAAATAGTAATAATTAGTAATAATTAGGAATAATTACCAATAATTGGTAATTATTACTAATAATTACTAATAATTAGTCATAATTAGTAATAATTAGTAATAATTACCAATAATTAGTAATAATTAGTAATAATTAGTAATAATTAGTAATAATTGCCAATATTTAGTAATAATTACCAAAAATTAGTAATAATTAATAATAATTACCAATAATTCGTATTAATTACCAATAATTGGTAATAATTACCAATAATTAGTAATAATTACCAATAATTAGTAATAATTAGTAATAATTAGTAATAATTACCAATAATTAGTAATAATTACCAATAATTAGTAATAATTAGTAATAATTACTAATAATTAGTATTAATTAACATTAATTAGTAATAATTAACATTGATTAGTAATAATTACCAATAATTAGAAATAATTACCAATAATTAGTAATAATTACCAATAATTACCAATAATTAGTAATAATTAATAATAATTACTAATAATTACCAATAATTAGCAATAATTACCGATAATTACCAATAATTAGTGATAATTAGTACTAATTACCAATAATTAGTAATAATTAGTAATAATTACCATTAATTAGTAATAATTATTAATAATTAGTAATAATGACCAATAATTAGTAATAATTACCAATAATTACTAATAATTACAAATAATTAGGAATAATTACCAATAATTACCAATAATTACCGGTAAATAGTAATAATTAGTAATAATTACTAATAATTAGTAATAATTATGAATAATTACAAATAATTAGTAATAATTAGTAATAATTAACAATAATTAGTAATAATTGACAATAATTAGTAATAATTAACAATAATTAGTAATAATTACCAATAATTAGTAATAATTACCAATAATTAGTAATAATTACCCATAATTAGTAATAATTAATATTAATTAGTAATAATTAACAATAATTAGTAATAATTAACAATAATTAGTAATAATTAACAATAATTAGTAATAATTAACAATAATTAGTAATAATTTCCAATAATTAGTAATAATTACCAATAATTAGTAATAATTAAAAATAATTAGTAATAATTACCAATAATTAGTAATAATTACCAATAATTAGTAATAATTACCAATAATTAGTAATAATTACCAATAATTAGTAATAATTAGTAATAATTAGGAATAATTACCAATAATTAGGAATAATTACCAATAATTAGTAATAATTACAAATAATTGACAATAATTAGTAATAATTGACAATAATTAGTAATAATTGGAAATAATTAGTAATAATTGACAATAATTAGTAATAATTACCAATAATTAGTAATAATTACCAAAAATTAGTAATAATTACCAATAATTCGTAATAATTAGTAATAAATAGTAATAGTTAGTAATAATTAGTAATAATTAGCAATAATTAGTAATAATTACCAATAATTAGTAATAATTACCAATAATTAGTAATAATTACCAATAATGTGTAATAATTAGTAATAATTACCAATAATTAGTAATAATTACCAATAATTAGTAATAATTAGTAATAATTACAAATAATTAGTAATAATTAGTAATAATTACCAATAATTAGTAATAATTATCAATAATTAGTAATAATTACAAATAATTAGTAATAATTACCAATAATTACCAATAATTACCAATAATTACCAATAATTACCGGTAAATAGTAATAATTAGTAATAATTAGTAATAATTACCAATAATTGGGAATAATTACCAATAATTAGGAATAATAACCAATAATTATCAATAATTACAGGTAAATAGTAATAATTAGTAATAATTAGTAATAATTAGTAATAATTAGTAATAATTAGTAATAATTAGTAGTAATTAGGAATAATTACCAATAATTAGTAATAATTACCAATAATTAGTAATAATTAGTAATAGTTAGTAATAATTACTAATAATTACCAATAATTAGTATTAATTACCAATAAATAGTAATAATTACCAATAATTACTAATAATTAGTAATAATTAGTAATAATTATTAATAATTACCAATAATTAGTAGTAATTACCAATAATATTAGTACTATGAAAATAATAAAAAATTTATATAATATTGAAATTATCAATATTTGTAACAGGTTTTGCTTTATTCTCAACGTATTAAATTCTTAAATGGTCAATTTTTAGGTCTATCTCAATAAAAAGTTTGCGTCAGTCATGTATGATGTAAACTCTATAATTATCCTAGCTTGAGTGTTTTTTCTAACAAATTATTCAAAACCAGTAATTCTTTTATATTTTATAAAATAATATGGAAAAACGAGGTCGTCAACAATCATTATTAGGTGACCGCATATGGATAAATCAACGTAGAAATCCAAACGGTTCTGGTTTAAATCCAGTATATGTAGAGGGTGTGGAGACTTTTTTATCATTTGCGGCATCAAATCCATAATTTTTTTCAGAAGGAAAAATAAAATTCCCTTGAAGAAAATGTGCATTGAGAACGTTTGACACGTTTGACAAAGTGGGGGAACGTCTCTTGTGTTTTGGTTTTCAACCAGATTATGTTTTTTGGTATCAACACGGTGAACGCAGTTCAAGAGCAGGTGATACCAACTTGATTCTGGATCCATCCTTGTTTCAAGATTTAGTACATGATGTTGCAGGTTCATCTGTTCAACATACAGAAACTCTGGCTGATATAGCTTCAAATCCTGAGTTGGCACCGTCTGAATTTTATGAGTTGTTGAGGTCTGCTGAGGATGCATTATATCCTGGCTGCAAGATGATCAAATTAGAAGCAATTGCAAATTTTATGGCTATCAAATCAGATAACGGAATGTCAAACACCTGTTTTGACCAGATATTTTCTTTCCTTAAAACACTGTTACCCGAAGGAAATGTTTTTCCTGCAAATTACTATGAGAGTAAGAGGCTGGTTCAAAATTTGGGCCTTACTTGTTAGAAGATTCATGCATGTTCAAATAATTTCATTTTATATTCTGGGGAAAATGATTCATTGGATAGTTGTCCCACATGTGGGAAACTGAGATATAAATAAGGACAACACGGGAAGTCTGGTTTGATTCCTGTAAAATAGTTGAGATATTTTCCGCTTATATCCAGACTTCAGCGTTTAATCATGTCTAAGAATACAACAACAATGATGTCATGGAATAAAGAGAATATTTCAACTGATAAAAGCTAGAATCATTCAGCCGATGGTGATTCATGGAAACATTTTGATAGAGTGCATCCATCATTTGCTTTGGTAGCTAGAAATGTTCGACCGGGCCTTTCCACTGATGGTTTCTGTCCATTTGGATCTTATGGTAGTTAATATTCAGGTTGGCCTGTTTTTTTAACTTCGTACAATTTACCTCCATGGATGTTGATGAAGGAGCCATATATATTTTTGACTTTACTAATTCCAGGACATCCGAAGAAAAATATTGATGTTTATTTGAAACCATTTATTGATGAATTAAATTTATTGTGGAGTACTGGTGTCAGTACATATGATGTTGCAATGAAACAGAATTTCATACTGAGAGCAGCATTGATGTGGACAATTAGTGACTTCCCGAATTTTGGGATGTTATCTGGCTGGAGTACACATGGTTAGAAATCATGTCCTTACTGTATGGGAGAGAACAAATCATTTATGCTCATTCAAGGAAAGAAACCTTGTTATTTTGACTGTCATCGAATATTTCTTCCAGCTGATCCTCCTTTTCGCAGAAACAGATCTCATTTCAGAAAAGGAACAGTTTAAAGGGATGGATCTCCAAAAATTTTATCAGGTTCGGAGTTAAAATCAGTTGTATTTTCATTACCACCCATCACTTTTGGTCCCACAATTAACCAATAGAAAATTTCATATTTTGGGAAAGAACACAATTGGATTAAACGTAGCATATTTTGGGATTTTCCATATTGGTATGATTTGTTGGTCCGACACATGTTAGATGTCATGCATATTGAGAAGAATTGTTTTGATAATTGGTTTCATACAGTTTTAGATACGCTAGGAAAGAGCAAAGACAATGTAAATGCACATTTAGATCTTTCCCAAATTTGCAGGCGTTCAGAATTCGAACTATTTGAGAATGTCAGAACAGAAAGGTTACTGAAACCAAAAGCAGCTTATACACTGTCTAAAGAAAACCTTTTATTATTTTGTTAGTGGATTACAGATTTGAGACTTCCAGATGGATGTGCTTCCAATATTGGTAGATGTCTAAAGAATTGTCATATTACTGGATTAAAAAGTCATGATTGTCATGTTATAATGGAAAGACTTCTACCCATTGGATTAGGAGGTCTGTTGAATTATGTGATTTGGGATTCCATAAAAGATATGTCTTATTTTTTTCGGGAAATTTGTGTGGCTATAGTAGATTATGATGCTCTAGGAAAACTTGAAAAAGATGTTGTTGTAATTATATATAAACTGGAAAAAATAATTCTGCCGTCATTCTTGGACTCAATGGAACATTTGATGTTACATTTTCCATATGAAGCCAAATGTGGAGGTCCAGTACAGTTTCGATGGATGTACCCATTTGAAAGATGCATGCAAAAATTCAAAAGAAAAGTACGTAACAAAGCATCTGTTGAAGGATATATTACAGAAGCTTATTTTCAAGAGGAAATATCTTTTTTCTGCTCCCATTATTTTGAATCTGAGTATCCTTCAAAACACAACTGAATGGGACGGAACGAGAGAAATATTGATGAAATCGGCAATCAATTATCTATTTTCAACCAGCCAGAGCTTGGTTTTGGTGGAGTTTGTGAATGCTGGCTTTCAGATGATGAACATCATAGAGCTCATACATATGTTATGCTCAACTGTGAAGAGATGACATCAGTTGTACTGTAAGTGTTTATATCACTTATTCTATCATTTATGTTACAGTAAATAACTTTGGTTTTTATAGGTTGTATGATAATCATATCAAGAAACAAATTCCACAAATTACAGCAGCTGCTCTCGAAGAACGTCGACTGAAAAATTTCTCTCAGTGGTTTCAAAAACTGGTAACATAAATTCTTTATCTTTTAGAAACTCATTCAATGTATAGTTTACTATATTGATAATTATTTCACAAATTTTCTGGTGTCTCGACATGCTGCTAAAATTGACAAACGGTTGTGCATATTGAGTAACCCACCTTCAAAACTTTTTAAAACTTATAATGCATATGTGGTGAATGGATTTCGATTTCACACACATGCATATGGGGAATCGAAAAAAACAATGAACAGTGGAGTTAGTTTGAGAGGATCTCATCATCGAGAAAATGAAGTTGACTTTTATGGCATACTTGATGAAATCATTGAACTCTGTTATCTTGGACAACATTACATAACCATGTTCAAATGTCGGTGGTTGGATACAGAGAGAGGCGTGCGTGTTCATCCGACTCATGGAATCATTGATATTAAATGTAAAAGTGTTCTCGCAGTAAATGAACCATTCTTATTGGCTCAACAGGAACATCAAGTTTATTACGCAAAGTACTGTGCTACATCAAGAGACTTGACTGATTGGTGGAGTGTAATACAAATAAAAAGTCGAGACAATCAGTTTAGTCAAAGTGAATGTGCTTTCACTGATGTGAATAGAATTGACGTTTTTCAAGAGAGTACTCAAAATAAATCTTTTTTACAAAGAGACATGAGTATCGATGACGACACCCCACATTTAAGAGTTGGTGATGATGATGATGTTAATGATGTCACATATGAATTTGAAATGGTAAGAGATGAAGCAACTGTAACTCGAATGGATATCGATGATGTTGAGGAGGAATATGAAGATGACATTGAAATATATGAAGATGATGACGAAGTTGAACACTGATAGAATCCAATGGTATTTATACACAATCATAATATGTATATATGTATATATAATAGTAATTATCAATTATTTGTTAACAACATTAACATTTTCTATTTCAGATGGATGACACCACATTTCGTGAGTTGGCGGATACTGAACTATCTTTCGATGCAGATGAGTTGCTGGCAGATGACCCTCAGCCTGTAGGAGCTCCAGGAAGTACGCGGAGGGGGTGCGGTCTTGCACGATTGATGATTCCTGACCCAATCCCCGAGCGACGTCCATGTCTTGGGTTTGATCCACGCACACGGAGGTGTGATAACCTGTGTGATAACCTGTGGATTTGACGAAGATTTCATTAATCTATTCACATAATAAATGTTTATTATTTTTACAGTTTTACGCATATAGCAGTCGGACAGGGCAGCGCTATTTTGCGCAACTATTTCTCTCAGCCGTGGACCACATGGGAGCATATTCCCATTGATGTGCAGCAAGCCATGTTCGGCCATTGGTTGGTACGTACGTAAATAAATAATTTTTATTTTGAAAATTATTTCATTTCTAACATGATATTTTGATTTATTTGTAGGGTTTATGGTATCCGATCGAGGATACCATGCATGACGCCATCCATGAGGCATGGGAGGTGGCCATGCATGATCGCCTTCGTCAGTTTTTGCACAATTTATGAAAAGCTTCCATGAAGAAAGCATGGGTGTCAGATTTTGACGAGTCATGTAGAGCACACCGACTAGAGTACATTTCATCCCATGTATGTGATGGATTATGTGCGCACTGGTTGAGTGGTGCCTTTCAGAGGAGATCATCGGTGGGGAGGCAGAATCGGGGGAGACAAGAGGTGACTCATCGAGCTGGAAGTCGTTCTTTCAGTACTCATAGACAACATCTGGTACGTACATTATTTATAAATATTTTATATAACTACAAATATTAACAGTTTATTTTTTATTTTTATAGGCTTTCGAGCACCCCGATATTACAGAGTATGACGTATATCAGAGGATTTATAGTGATCCTGCTACTGGGGAGCTCAGATGTTATCGTCAGCATCACATCGTGGTCAGTATTATTTGTTTTCAAGTTTAAAAATTAAATGCATATAATATATTCAAAATTTTAATTTTAAATTGCAACTACAGGAGTCATATGAGGTCGCAGCGTCACAGGCCCGGCCTGAGAGTCAGGCCGAGTCATCAGATCAGACCACTGGCCGTCAGTTTGATGAGGCGGCATGGATGCAGGCCACCCAGTATGCCTTCGAGAAGGGCCGGGTAGTTGGTATCAGCTCTCGACTGACTCCCGGAGCTTATTACGGCAGTGTTGCGATGTCGGCGTCCAACTGGAGAGGAGATCGTGCATCTTCTTCTGCTACACAATATGAGGATCAGTTGCGATCTCAGACTGCACTGATAGAGAGTCTCCGACAGGAGCAGGAGCAGATGCGTCAGCGGCATGATGTGGAGCGTCAACGCTAGCAACAACTGTACGAGGAGCAGACGAGTCGGTGGCAGCAGCAGTATCAGGAGAAGATGGAGTACATGCGCCGACTCACTCATGCTTTAGGAATGTAGTTTCCTCCACCACCATCTGCAGATCCCCCCCCCCTCACCCCTACTTCAGATTAGAGTTTGTTTTTATGATATAAAATTTGTGAAATCAAAATATGATTTTTTTTCTATTCGTAGTTTCTGTCTCATTATAAAATATTAATAATATTATATTTTGAAATAACAATATTAATATGAATAATAATATTATTTATATTTTATAATATTAAATTATATATATATATATTAAAATTTTATAATATTATAATTTAATTATATTTTTTTTGTAATATTTGAATTATTTTAATATTTGAATGTAAAATAATTCTATTTTTTTTATATTAATTAAAATAACTTATTAATATTTTTTTTATTTATGAATTATAATTCTAATATTATTATATTAATTAAATCATTTATTAATATTCTATTATTTTTCATTTTTGAATTATAATTCAATTATTATAATATTAGTTAAAATAATTTATTATTTTTATTTGTGAATTATAATTATATAATTATATTAATTAAAATCATTTATTAATATTTTATTATTTTTTATTTTTGAATTATAATTTGATTATTATTATATTAATTAAAATAATTTATTAATAATTTATTATTTTTATTTTTTTTATAGTATTTGCGACGGGATACTAAGCTCGTCGCAAATAGTAATATTATTATATGCGTTAAAATAATTTATTAATAGTTTTTTTTAAATACTTTTTGTGACGGGACCCGTCGCAAAAACTATTTGCGGCGGGCCCGTCGCAACATGTATTTGCGACGGGGCCTGTCGCCATTACTATTTGAAATGTTTTTTACAAATATACGGAGTACTATTTGCGATGGGGAAAATGCCCGTCGCAAAAAAGGCTTTAGTGATGGGCCCGTCGCAAATAAGTGTTGTTGCGACACCGTTTTCAGCAACGGGCCATTTGCGACGGGACCCCGTCGCAAAAAGCCATTTGCGACGGGCTCTTGTCGTAAATGATCTGTCGCAAATACCTTTTTTTCTAGTAGTGATTTAGCAGATGTAAATCCATCCTAGCTCATCAACATTGATTTTTTCCTCAACTGGTATAAATTCTACTACAATTGTGTGTCTATCAACTACCAACCAAACCACATCATTTACGCAATGAAATCTCAATAAACATGTAATTAAATCCATGGATAAATCATTCCACTTCCACTCAAAAAATGGGTAACTAATTAAAAAACAATGCTTGTCACTGATTCTTTGCCTTCTCTTACTGATTTGTGGAACATCTCATTACCAAACTACCTTCATACATCTTCATTACTGGGCACCAATGCTGAAGGTGTAGATCATGACACATCTTGGTGATTCCAGGATGAACATCCCAAACTGGGGAATACAAATATCTCAAAATCTCATTGTGTTTATTTGGTGACATTCATGTTCTCCAATGAAAATGCAAGATATCATCATCACCTATGGTTCTTCCAAGAGTAGAGCCCTCTATTGAACCAATCTCCCATAGAACTAGGCCTTTGTAATTTGATATTTGCCTCATTCTAACTCGATCTAGAAGGATAGAGATAAAGTCTAGAGAAGGATGAAACTTTTTCCCATGCATCTCATGCACCTCCAAATGCATCAAAGAGAATATATCCATAAGCTACCACTCGCTCCTGGACTCCTGAGCTGCATATAACTGAGTCTTCCTACATTACTCATCAATTTTTTTGTTTCATTCCCGAGCATTTAGGAAAGCTAAATATCAAAGGACTAAAGGTACTAAATCCACCTTCGCTATCTCAAATTCAGATCAAGGTGAGTAAAGATATACATGAGACTTTTTTTAGTGAAAACCACTAAATTATCACCCTAAATATAATTTCTCCGACAACATAAACCATGCACAACTACAGCTAACTCGTGTTAATGCATCAGGTAATTCCACTCATGTGGCCTCAACAACTAATACATGCATGCTATGACTGCATCCCCTTTCATAATAATTTCTCCCAACATAATTCTTGATGCATCACAATAAACATTGTGCCTCTTTCCTGGATCTGGGAAAATAATAACTGATGCTGAGGTCAATCTTCCTTTTTCCTCTTAAATGTTTTAATCACATGAATCTATCCAGAAGAACATTACACACATCATAGTCATTCCGGTCAGTGGTACACTTATGGGTGAAATTTTCAGTATAATGTGTATGTAGTAACCATCCATCCACAGAAAACTATGTACCTCAAAGACATTCTTCGGCTACACCCACGAAACTACTTCCTCACTTTCTCTAGGTCAATTCATATTCATGTCTCTAAGATATCATGACCCCATTAATGAATTTGATCCATCAAAATGTGGAATTTTTATATATTTTCAGATAAATTATACCCCCTCAGTGTATACAAGAAAATATCGAGATGTGTGGAACAATCATGTTGAGTGTGTGTGTACGCTAAGATATAAACCATGGAGAATGCCACAATATAATCAAGGTATGGACGATACACTCAGTTCATCAGGTCCATAAAAATTACCTACATGTTTGTGAAATCGAATAGGATAACCACATAGTATTATAGAATATAATTTCTCTATAATTAATTAATAATTATATCTGATGGTATAACACACAAATGATGATAACTAGATATTATTTCAATAATCGAGAACACCCGAGATCCTCGATAATGATCACAAAGATCATAAATCCTCAACAAGGGATATCGGTTAATTCCTATCAATTGGTTTAGCATCCGTTAATTGATGCAATGTCCTAGGGTTCCATCAACCTACTTTTCCAAAAGAATAGGTGGATCCCATGGAGAAGAATTAGGTATGATAAAAAGATTTCCTATAAGTCCACTAACATTTTTTTTAGTTCCTTCAACTATAGTGTATCTATACTATAAATATTAATGGACACTAGTTATACTCCTATAACGGGTTCAATATAGAAATTTTCCTTTTGATCCAGTGGTAAACATTAAAATTCATTGGGAATGACATGCCTAATGTGATCCACCCTGGACGAAATGTCTGTCTATGAAGACCCAGGTCATCCTGATATAAAGTAGAAATTTGGGTTGTAATTTCTACCATGAAATGATGTTATCTTCCATTTCTGCTCAATAGATATCCTATTTTCCTAGGTGTAGAAAAAACCCACCCACTGGTGATGTGAGTCTCACTATTCAGCGATAGAAGTCAACAATGTCCTATAATAGAACTAACCAGACTATTCTTAGAATGACATCAAAGCATGTCATCTCTATAACATATAGGTCCCAGAAGATGTGAAACCCACAAACATCAAGAGATAACTCCTTGAATTGACGTACACTAGCCATCTTAATCATCAAAATAATTTCTACAATAATGACATAATTATCAGTAATGATATAATGTCCAAGGCCCTCCACAACGGAAAAATATATAAAACTATGGGAATCCCCGGAATAAAGAAGAGAATAAGTTAAAACTGAGGCGACTATGATCATACCTCTAACTGTAGAGGGTTTCGTATCCTACTCTAGCTGGATATGCCCTGCTATCGATGTCTAATATGTTCCACGACCCAGTAACCTTTCTTGAATATCCTATGTGGATCCACCCAATTGTCGCTAAAATACTATCAACAATCTACCGCGACCAGGACCTCCTCCTTGAACTGAATGGTTGAATGAACTCCAGTACCATGAATGATGATAAAATAGTGGTACTGGTCCTGAATGTGGAGTCATGGAATAACCCAAATGACTTTCTATTGGTGTGATGAATTAGAAAAATGCGGATGATAACCCATCATGATGTAAGCTCAATAATCATCTATGTCTCTCAGGAATAGAGGTCTCCTATTCCCACTAAACGTGCATAGGTATCACCTCACATAGAGACTAGTAGATACATCCCAAATACTTGGATCCACACATGAAGGCTCCCTATGACTTTTCATGCAATTAGCATTGGGATTACTAGACCTGGATGCTGAACCACCCTAGCACACATCTCCCATATCCCTCAGATTATGCTCAGTAATAAGCTATAGGTTAACTATAGCCATCACTGATGTTATCCTTAAGACATTCACCTCTGATCAGATATCATACTATAAAACATACTCAAACTTCCTAGAAAGTGATCACTCATCACCTCCCAATGTTGGTTTGAAGTGATGAATCAATAACGTCCCGGATCCAGTTGCCACTCAATGTGTGCCACGAAACAGGTTGGCCACATGACCTGAAGCTCATTTCCCCAAACTCTAGTGTCTCTCGACTAGCAGCAAGGGCCCAAGTCTGATAGTGGGTAAAATATGCCCTCATTTTTCAAAGTGTAGTGGAGAGGAAAAGATAAATAACATACAAAAATGGTAGCAGTAAATAGCATACAACAGGAATGGACAACAGAGTAAAAGAGAAACATCATTCGTAAATATATAGAGATGGAACAAGTCACTAATTCTATGAAAACATCCAGAACATGATATACTACAATACAATACAATACAACTCAAAGTGCAAGGTACATTAAAACAAAACAATACAATGCAATAATAACTTAGAAGTATCGCAAGCCTATGCTCGGTCCCATGCTCTCATACTCCTCTACAACAATCATGTACCTATATAGGGGCCATTTCCCCTATTGACACCTATAACAAAATATTCTGTTTGAGCCGAAGACATAAACCAAATAGGGTGTGAGAAATAAATCCATGTAGGCACCCACCAAAGGCACATGCCCAACTATTAGTAAAAATGTGCAACAACAGTGTACAATAGTAAAATGCAATAAATTATCCAGTACTCAAAAGTAACAAATTGTACTAGTTATATTTCCATTTTAATATTCAAGTTACCATTCCAAGCCTGTGATTTAACATGGATGGTATAACATATGAAAACCACCCCGGTGAATATTCAGGATACCACTATCCTTAGATATACAACCTTACCCTCATGTAATCAGAGTCACAACCTGCATGTAATTTCCCATAGGCATAACCGATATTTCCCTCAGGAGTATGAAGTGTCTCCCTCAGGCACAAAATCTACTGCCCACATGGATGATAGGAGTTGACCTCAGGCTAAACAAAACACTGCCCTCAGGCTAAATAGAACACTGTTCTCATGCTAAATAGAACATTTCCCTCAGGTGCAAGTAAATGGGCCAAGCCTAAAATATAAGAAAAAAATTATATACAATTCCTCTGAAGGAAATTTAATGCGTGATAAGTTTTATGGTATACCCTCGGGTAACCTGGCCAAATGGATAAAAAGAGGAATGCACCCCAGGGGTGCTCTTGGATCCAAGCAGCGATCCCAAATAGGGGTTAATAATTACATTCAATTACCTATAAAATTCTAGTTATTTAAAACATCCAATACCTCATCCCTATGACACCCCTATCATGGGTTCTTAGCACAATAGTAAACAATTTCAACTCCACAGTTGAAAAATAAACATCAGATAACCAAACTCGATTGCCCATTATCTGTATAAATGAACGTCGCCTCCCTAAACAAATGAGAACGATGTAGATATGAGTTGAACATAATCCTATTCAAACTCATATAACTTCACTTAGAAGAAGAATTAGTATGAACAAAGTAAGAAGAATGAAGAGATTACCCGTACGGTTCTAAGGAGATCGACAACGTAGGAATAGGGTTCCATGTGTGCAGTCGGGAGATCCTCCAACCTCTAGCCATCTCTCCCGCTCTCCTCTGGCGTTCTAAGATTCCTCTGTGAAGAGAGGAGGCTACTGCCCATTTTATGAGAAAAAAGAAAAATACACGGCATGTACTCTCAAGTACACATCGTTTACTTTTCATCATTTAACTGTTCCATTGGCGACTACTCGCCAATGCAGCACTCTTCACTTGCCGACATGAGTACACGACGTGTATTTCGGAATATATAGCGTGTGCTGTTGTTTAGCTGGCGACAGCTTCCACCACCTTACTATGCACCTGTCGACTGACTACACTACATGTAAATAACCACTACACGACGTGTAGTGGATTTTTAAACCATTCATCACCGATAGGGATAAACACCCTGTGTACTTATCCCACACGGCCAAAGTACATTGCATGTGGAAATGTACACAACATATACCCAATTTTTTTTGATTTTCCCCCCATTTTCCTTATTTTCTCAAAAACACTTAAGGAAAAAAGAAAAGAAGAAACTCGTACCTCAAGAATAAGAACTGGATTCTTACAAACTCCCCCATTAACGAAATTCGTCGCTGAATATCCCTTCCATGGGTGGAATATATAATGCAGTGAACAAATTTTTCCACTGAGCACGTACATCAGTCTCCCCCCCAGGTTTCGTCCTCCACTTGGCCATGCTTCCATAGCACCCGTACGAGAGGAACTGACCGACCTCAGAGAACCTTCATGCTCCTATCAACAATACGAATCAGATTCTTCTCAAAGGATGCATCGACATGTAGTTCAACCTCCTCAGGTAGAAAAACGTGAGAAGGGTGAAAGTGATAATGGTGAAATTGAGATACATGGACGACATCGTGCATGGCCCGGTACCTCTATGGTAACAGCAACTGATAGGAAACTGACCCAACTCTCTCTAGAATCACAAACATCCCCACATACCTCGGTGAATTTTTACCCTATCTCATGATTTTCCTATGTCCCATCCTTTGTGAAACACTCAAAAACAGCTGATCCCCAAACACGAACTCCAAAGGTCATATGTGCTGATCAGCATAAGATTTCTGATGAGACATTGTAGTAGCCATCCACTTCTGTATTAACTGGACCTGCTCTGAAGTCTTCTGCATGAGACGTGGTCCCAGTAAAGATACCTCACGTGCCTCCATCTAGGACAAATATGATTGTCATGACCTACCTTATAAATCCACTTATGGTACCTTTTCAATAGTTTCTTGAAAACAAATATTATAGGAAAACTCAACCAGGGGTATAATCTTCTCCCAACTGACCCCAAGTCTAGGAAGCATGAACGCAACATGTCCTCAAGAACCTGTATCATATGCTCTGACTAGTCATCGTTTTGAGGGTGGTAATATATGCTCATAAGATCCTATGTACCTAGGGTCCTCTGAAAAATCTGCAAGAAACAAGACATAAAATGGGCATACCTATCTGAAACGATAGAATGAGTGACCCCATGAAGATGTACGAACTCTCGGATATACATCTTCCCGAGCTCATCAACACTGAAGGTCTCCTTGATCGGAAAAAAGTGAGTTACCTTCATAAGATTGTCCACGAAGATCCACAAGACATCATTTCATTGAGGTGACATCGACAGCCCCGTCAAAAAATCCATCGTGAAATCATCTCATTTCCATTCAGGACTGGTTAACTGTTGTAACAATCCAGCTGGCCTCTGATACCCCTCCTTCACCTGTTGAAAAGTGGAAAATCTCTTACCAATACCAGCTACTTCGTTCTTCATACCCAACCACCAGTACTGATGTATCAAGTCACCGTACATCTTGGTAACTCTGGGATGCACTACCCAAGCTGAAGAATGAAACTCTTGCATCAGCTCCTCGCATATATCCCTTGGAAGCCATATTCATCCATGGAAATGCAGTACCTCATCATCGCCTATCATCCATCCAGGTGGAAGGTCCTCACTTTCCACTGACTCCCACATAACTAGGCCCTATGTATCAAATATTTTTCTCATCATCAATCTATCCAGGAGGGTTGAAGTCATAGCTAAGGAAAAAAGAACATTTTCCCCCTGAATATCATGCACCTCCAAATGAATCATTGTGAGAAAAGCCATAAGCTTCCGCTCACCACTGGCCTCATGTACTACCTATGTCCGAGTCATCTATCTCATGGCATCGACTACTGCATTACCTTTACTAGGTGTATAGTCAAGCTGAAAATCGACAGACTTAATGTATTCAACCATCCTTCACTGTCTCAAGTTCTGGTCACACCGTGTAAAGATATATTTGAGACTTTTGTGGTCGTTGAAAACCTCAAAATGCTCTCCCAAGAGATAATGTCTCTAACAGCAGAAAACATGAACAACTGCAGCCAACCCAAGGTCTTGCGTTGGCTAATTCCTCTCATGTGACCTCAACTGTCGAGACCTTTACACAAAAACTCGATCACCCTGCATCAACACTGCTCCCATCCCAATACCTGATGAATCACAGTAGACTATATAGATCATCCCTTCCATTGGATGTATTAGGATTGGTGCTGAGGTCAATCGTCCCTTCAGCTCCTGAAAGGTTGTCTCGCAAGCTTCAGAAAAAACTAACTTTACACCCTTCTTAGACAATCTTGTCAATGGCGCTGCTAAGAAAGAGAATTCCTATATAATGAACCTGTAATAAATGGCCAAACCGAAGAAACTTCGTATATCAAACACGTTCTTAGGATGATTATATGAAACTACTGCTCTCACCATCTCTGGGTCTACTGAAACTCCATCCTATGAGAAGATATGACACATGAAGTGTATCTGGTCCATCCAAAAGTGGCACTTTGGGAGCATAGCATATAGACTATGCTCTCTCAATGTACTCAATACGAACACAATATAGGTATAAGGGTCGTGTCGAGTGTGATAGTACAAAAAATATCATTCACTAAGACTAAAAAGAAAGAGCACAGATAGGAGTGGAACACATGTTTCATCAGAGCCTTGAAAACTACTGGCGCGTTCATGAGTCTAAATGGCATGAACAAGTACTCTTATATACTATATCTTCTCCAAAATGCATAGAGAGGTATATCAGATGGTCTAATGTGCAACTGATGTTATCAGGATCTCAAGTAAATCATCAAGAACACTCATTCTCCCCGAAGATGATAAAAAATATCATAAATCCTCAGTAATGGATATCAGTTCTTAACCATCAGCCAGTTCAGCTTCCGATAATCAACACAGATTCTGAGGGTACCATCCACCTTCAACCCAAGAAGGACCAGTGAACCACAAGGAGAAGTACTGGATCGAATGAAACCCTTTGACTGAAACTCCTCTAACTGACTTTTGAGATACTGTTACTTAGGTGTAGCCATCCAATAAGGAGGAATGGATATCGGTGTTACTCATGGAAAAAGCTCAATAGATAAATCCACCTCTCGTTCTAGTGGTAGAACTGAAAATTCTTCCAGGAAGACATCCCTAAAAAAATCAACCACTGGATGGAAATCCTGCTGACAATTCCCCTGATCATCTAGATGTAAACTCACAATCTGGGCTTTCACTCCACCTCATCCACGATTCACGGGTCCATATTGACATGCCTGAACATCCCATTCGCCCTTGTATAGAAACTCTCCACCCTATGGTGATGTAAAACGCACCCTGGGATGATAGAAATCTATTATGCCTTGAAAAGGTACCAACCAGTCCATCTGGAGAATGAAATCATAGCTTTCCATCTCCAAGACATATAGGTCCCACAGAAAGTGACACCCACCATCCTCTAGGGGGCACTCTCTGCACTGATGTACACCAGCTGTTCAGGTCCCCAATGGAGTGTCTAGAATCATAAAACTAGAAGAAGGAGAAATATAGAGCCCATGTCTCTCCACAACAGGAGCAGATATAAAGCTATGTTTATCACCCATATCTAAAAGTACATCATTTAAAAAATAAGTTACTAGAATAGTACCTCTGACAGTAGAAGGTCCAAGATCCTGATCCTGTTGGGTCGGTTGCACTGTATATGCCTACCTAGTGCTGCAGCCCTGCGACACAGCCTGGATACCCTGAACTATCCCACCCTGCTGCCTCTGAGATCCTATTGTCTAGAAACCACATCCATGACCACTATCTCTACCTTCACACCCTGACGTACCCCAATTTCCTTACTGGTAAGAAGATACTGGTCCTGCTCCCGCACACGGAGTCTACATAGAACCCCTCTCACTAGAAACTTGGAGAAATTCCCTGCAAAAGTGTTGCAGATGACCCATTATTCCAGATGCTCGACACTCCACTAGGTCATGTGGACATTGCGGTCTCTTGTTCCCCTCATTACCACACTGGTAGCACATGACCTGGCCCCCTGAAGTATTCATCTGGCTAGTACTGCCACCGTGAGAGAAGTCTGTCCGCCTCTTCCTCTTACCAGTAGTCATAGTACCAGAGATTGGTGTCGAACTGCCCTGGCCCACACCACTAGCTTACCATAGGTTTCACACTATAATAAGTGCCTAGTTCACAACCGAATGCATGGTAGGCAACCTGAAAACATTCACCTGTTCTCGGATGTCATATCAAAGACCATCCTCAAAGCGTCTATCCCTCAACGTCTCATCACCCACTTGAATAGTTGAAATGAATTGTGGCTCAGTGAAGGGAGCAGAATAATCCATCACTGACATGGCGCCCTACTACAGATTCATGACCGCTCGAGCTCTATCATCCATCATAATCTCCGAGAAGATGAAGTCATGGAAGGATGCCTGAAAATCATCGCACTCCATGTCTCATTGATGCTCGGTCTCAGTGGAAACATCCCACCACCTTTTGGAGTAATCACTAAGCATGTATGTATAGAGCTTGACCCTCCAGCCAGGAGGCATCACATGCTGATCGAAAATAGTCTGAATAGAACCCAGCCAATACTCTGCAACCTTTAGTCTTCCATCTCATGAAAATATAGGCAGATGCTGCTACTGGAATATAGGAGTTAGCTCTTCCATAGATGTGGTGGCCTGCGGTGCTCCCTGAAAGTTCTGCATAAAACACATGAAGCCTTTATGGAACTGCACCTTTGTGCATGTGTCCTATATAATGGCTGGAATCACATCTAGAACTACTAGAGGATCCTCAAGTAGCCCATGGCCCACCATCTCAAGAGTATAATCGTCACCTCTCTCCTGGAGAACAACTTGTGGTCATCTAGAGGGAATGAATCTAGAAGATCAAATGCATGACTTAGATCATGATTATCAAAATCTGTAAACAATGAGACTAAGAAGAGATCAGGAGAAGTAATGCATTAAAGATTAACAAAACATGATTACATGGTGTGTATAAATACTACCTGACCTGTTCTCTCAATCCATTCACATGGGTGTATACTCCAGCTAAAACTGGTCGTGTAACACCCAAAACACACGACGTGTCCTCGGACTACACGGTGTGTACATGAATCCTCATAACCACCTTGGGTCCTTCATCACAGCTAAGGCACACATCTCCCCTGAAAGAAAACTACATAGCATGTCCCACAGATACAAGGCGTGTACATGACATGCTTTCTCCAGCTCGTGTTGTTCGTGACACGTCTTGTGTACCCAGGTCACACTACACTGTGTGTTCAATGTAGAAATGACATGTATGTCTTAATGTTTCCTCCATCCGTGTTGTTATTTACATGGGTGGACACCGAGTCAAAACTACACTAAATTTTCAACCGGTACATGGCGTGTTTACCCTCCAAGTCATTTCCTACCCCGTTTCCCTGCCACATAGTAGCTGAAATGAGAAGAGACTGCACGGTGTGTACTTAAAAAGTTTTCATTTCATCCCAAACAGAATAACACACGGCATGTGTCTTGGTTTTTTTGGACAGTATGCCTCAGAAACTACTCGAGAGCCCATAATAACACTGAAACCAAAACCTAAATGACAAATTCCGATCCGTGAGAGCCCATAATCCCCACAAATTAACAATTGAAATCTTTTTCATGTTATAACAAGGAAAACACGTTAATGATCCACAAAATTCCGGTTATTGAGGGCCCACACTCCCCCAAAAACCAATGTTTGGCGTCCATTCTATCCGAAATCTCACACAACAATACCCTATCAAATAGCAGGTATTTATCAATGCAGCTATCACAACAGAATTCTTTTTTAGCACAAAAACTATTAAAACAACATGCAATTTCTAATGCACCTACATATAATGGAAGGAAATCATGTCATGTGATTCTATCATGTTCTTAAACGATGCACAAGATGACATACCCTCATCTCATTTGGATGAAACTAAATAGAACCCATGTATAACATATAAATAGAAAAATTACAAGTGCATCACCCAATGGATAAAATCAAGTCAACTGTAAAATTTAATAATCAGAAAAATACAATAAATGAGTTAGACTGGATTTTCCTTGTACACAGTTTAGCTACTCCTGGGCACAACTTATTACCAACAACCATGTCCATCCTATCCCATACTAAGGCTCCAAAATGTATGTCAAATGAAAGAACTTCCTGCAATACCACTTTGTAACGTCCTGGATCCGGATGCCACTAAACGGGTGCCCCGAACCCGGTTGGTCATATGAACTCAAGAACATTTCCCCAAATTCTAGAGGCTGCGGACTAGCTACGAGGGAACCGATCTGATATTGGAAAAACTATGCCCTCATTTTTCAAAGTGTAGTGCATCAGAAAAGATAAATAACATACAATAGTGGAAGCAGTAAACACCATACAATTGGAATTGACAACAGAGTAAAACATAAATAGTAGTCATATATATATATAGATGCAACATGTCACTAATTTTATGAAAACTTCCAGAATAGGATACACTGCAATACAATACAATACTGCTCAATGTACAGAGTACAGTAAAACAAAACAAAACAGTGCAATAGAAACTCAGTAGCATTGCAAGCCTAAGCTCGTTCCCATGCTCTCCCACTCATCTGCAACAGTCATGTACCTGTATAGGGACTCTTTACCCAATCAACACCTGTAGCAATATATTCTGTTTTGTCTGAAAACATGACCCAAAAAGGGTGTGAGAAATAAATCCCAGTAGGCACCCTCCAAAGGCCCATGCTCAATAGTCAGTGAAAATGTGCAACTACAGTGTGCAGTATTAAAATGAAATAAACTAAACAAAACTCAAAAGTAACTAACTCTACCAATTATATTTCCATTTTAATATTCATGTAACCATGCAAAGCCTGTGATTTAACATGTCAGATATAACATATAAAAATTACCTCGGTGAATATTCGTGATACCACTATCATCATACATACAACCTTACCCTCAGTTAATCAGAGTCACAACCTATAGGTAATTTCCCACAGGCATAACAGATATTTCCCTCTGGTGTTCGAAGTGTCACCCTCATGCACAGAATTTACTGCCCACAGGCATGAAAGGATTTTTCCTCAGTCTAAACTGAACAATACCCTCAGGCTAAATAGAACATTTCCCTCAGGATAAATAGAACACTGCCCTCAGGCCCGAGTAACCAGGACGAGCCCAAAATATAAGCGAGAAATTATATACAATTACTCTGAAATCAATTTAAAGCATGCTAAATTTTACGGTATACCCTAAGCTAACCTTTCCAATGAGCCAAACAAAGGAATGCACCACAAGGGTGGTCCTGGATCCAAGAAGCAATCCCAAACAAGGGTTTATAATTACATTCAATTACCTATACAATTATAGGGATTTAAAATAGCCAATGCCTCATCAATACAACATCACTAACATGGGTTTGTAGTACAAAGGTAGACAATATCAACTCCACAGTTGGAAAAAACATCAGACCATCTACCTCGATCACCCCTGATCGGTATCAGTGAACATCACCTCCTAAAACAAATGAAAAAGTCAAAGATCTGAATTGAACATAATCTCATTCAAAATCACATAACATCCATTAGAGGAAGAATTAATAGGAACAACAAAAGGATAAGGAAGAGAATACCCATGCAGTTCCACGAAGATCGACGATGTAGGAATCAGGTTCCTGGTGTGCGGTGGGGAGATCCTCAATGATCCGGCCATCTCTCCTACTCTCCTCTGGGGTTTTAAGCATCCTATATGAATAGAGGAGACTAATTTCCATTTTAAGAGAAAATAAAAAACTAAAAAGCATTTACTATCAATTAAACGACCTGTACATTTCGTCATTTAACTGTTCATTTGGCATTTAATCGCTTGCGCGACACTGTTCACTTCCTAACATGAGTACACAGTCTGTATTTCTAAATACATGGCATGTGTTGTCGCTCACCTGGAAGCTGCTTCCAACACCTTACTACACACCTACCGACTGACTACACAGCCTATAAATACCCACTACACGCCGCGTAGTTAGATTTTACACCTTTCATCACTGGAAGGGCTACACGCCATGTGTACTCATCCCACATGGAAAAAGTACACGGAGTGTGGAAATGTGCAGGGCGTATACCCACAAAATTTGGAATTTTTTCCCCATTTTCTTATTTTCTCAAACACACTAAATGAAAAAGTAAGAGAAGAAACCAGTTCCTCAAAAAGATGAACTAGGTTCTTATAGAAGCACTATGAAATGAGAAAAATACTCCATCACTGAAATATCTCCTTTTTCGAAATGACTGAACTCTTGGGATTGATCGGCCCTCAAAGTCTCAGGATAGATTTTATCCTAGAATGTCCTTTGAAACTCCTCCCAAGCCATATCCTGGTGATGTCCCTCCTATGTGATAACATCTTTCCATCTCTTGGAGGAATCACACAGCCTGTAAGTCGTAAGAATCATCCTTCTCTCTAAACGAATATCTAAATGCTCAAATATAAAATTCTTGGCCTAAAACCATGACTCTACATCATGTGGACCTCCATAACATTAGAATGTTGAAGGATTATATTAACTTAACTACCTCATAAACTCTACCATAGTTGAGGTAGGGTGTTGTGCTCGCTGGAATGTCTACATCAACATCATAAAGCCTTTATGGAACTATGTATCAGTACTTGTGTCCTGAATGAATTTTGGTGCCAAGACCGGAATGATGGGTGGAACTACTGGAAGTCCCTAATCTATCCTTTCGGGTGACTGGTCATCACCCTACACCTGGAGCACAACCAAATGATGTCTTGGCTGAGTGAATCTGCAGGTTCAATTGCAATCCTCAGTTTATGATTATGAAATAATGAATTATATAGGTAGAATAAATGAAAAGGAGAATGAAAACATTCAATAAATACAAAAATAGTGACACGATATGTATAAACTCTACACAGTGTGATCCCTTACGCTATTAACATGGTGTGTACCTATGAAAAACCTAGTCATGTAACACCCCTATACAAGGAATCATCATTGTTGGACATGACATGTACATAAATTTTCCTTCCATCCCATGTTCTCCTATAGGATGGTACCACACAGTTCCCTCCTTTTTAACAATACAGGGCGTGTTCAGCATTAACACAATGTTTAATACTTAATTTCTAAAAACATATGTCGTTATCCACATAGTTTGTGGAACTGTCAACTCTACTCTACCTATAGGATTGGAGAACACTGTGTACAACATAAGTTTTATCCACTCATGTGGTTAGTCACATGGTCAGATACATGTTCCTTACATCACGACGTGTACTCCCAGCACTCTGCATGTTCACCAAAACAATTATCAACCACATGTCTCTGCTCACACTATCATTCACACGGTTAAAGACTAATCTGTTTATACATAAGTTACACAACATATATTTAAGAAAAAACAATTCTTCTAGAATTGATCAAAAAATGGCGTGTCTTCATAATACCATAAGTTGTGTTACCTGGGATTCTAAATAGTATGTCATTGAAACTTCTCTAGAAAACTTAATGACTGAAATTTTATTCCAAGGAATGGCATATTCTGACTTGTGAGAAGACATACTATCATGAATGAATGTTTGGTATCCTTATTCATATAATAAATTGACATAAAATCAATATAAGATCAATCATGATCCGCTATTTTTTGATCAAAGAGATCCCATAACACTTCACGAACCAATTTATGACATCCATCCAAATGAAAAATTACATATTAAAATACCCAAAAAATGTCAAAGGTATTTTGTCACTACATTTACCACAACAACATGAATATATAGCACAACATCTTTCATAAAAACCTGAAATCAAAAATGCACCCTAAATGGCATGACAAGAATGCATGAAAATTGATTTCTAACAAGTGATTATATGATGCATGAGCTAGAATACCCTCATATCATCTGGTTGCATAAAAAAGTAGAACCAAAATGATATAAATCATAACAACCAAAATCAAGTGTGTCAGCCAATTGTGTAATCAAATCAACTTTAATAATTGAAAATTTTGAAAAAAATAAATAATCGAGGTAAATTAGATTTTCCTTATACACGGGTCAGCTAATCCATGGAAAAACTTATTACCAACTACCTATTCCTTCCTATCCTTGTCAATTGAATCCAAATATTTATACAAAGAAGATAATATCCCCCTTTGATACCAGTTTGTAATGTCCCGATTCTGGGTGCCCCCCAAAGGTTCCGCATACCTAGATTGTCACATAGTCCCATGCGCAACTACCAAAATTCCTAATGTTTCTGAATACTAGTGAGGACCATGGGTGTGATAATGGAGAAGATATTCCCCCATTGGAAGAGTTACATAGTTGAATCCAATTGTAAAAATTATAGAAAATTATAATACCGCAAAAAAGAAATAAACATAGGTAGACTGATTGTATAATCAAATGAATCATATTTAAAAATAAATGATATATATAAATTGTATCTAGTAATATATCCAAACAAGTCATAATTATAGTAATAAAATACTAAAACCATGTATAGAAAATAGTAAACTCTAATATAATTGTAATCCAAAACATTGAACATATGATATCTAGCTCCACATCAACGAAGTAAATGATGAATAAGGGAGCTTGAATTTATCTATACCAGTGACCATATAGTCTATTTCGGCCCAAAATCATGACCCAAATAGTGTTTGAAAGGAATCCCAATAGGCCACCACCATAAAATTTTTTCAGAATAGTTCATGAATATATATCGCAGAAAATATTCAGAAAATGAAGTAATAAACAAGGATGTACCCAAAAGTAAACTAACCAATAGTTTCCAATAACATTCAATAACATTATTAATTATTTATTCTAATGAATAATTAAACCCCGGATCTTTCCAAAGCTCTATATCCATCCGTTTAATTGTTTCAACATATGTCTCAGAAGGCCATTTAAAAAAACATGTAAAATTGAGTCTAATCTTGTGCTTTGGCTTGGATGACTCATCATCGTCATTCAATTATTCATAAAAACCCTCTGGGAATGATCTCATAGTCTATCCCCATTGGTTTAACATAGCACTAATTGAAATAAATGGACCTCCTGGGCAGCTATCATGGTCGTTACCCCTGGGTCCACATGGAAGCAATAAAAATTATTCACGAACTCTAGGTAGCTCACACCATCAATACCCATTAGGAAATTATAGTATAGATAATCATAAACTACCAATTTGTTGTTATCATGGTCAATAAACATGTGTCAAAAACAACACCATGTCTATCATGGTAATGTGTAAATAAACATGGAATCATCACAGTTTTCTTGGTCCAAGCCTCTCGTATTTCATGGATGATCATCACACATACAACATTCACTAAAGGCTCTATATGAAATAAAAAAATTACATTTCTCAAAATTAATAAATGAATAAAATAGGCATCATATATAACCAAAAAACCATATCCTAAACAACTCAGGGATTGGAAATATATTATTCAACATAGGAAACATAGTCCTACTGCCAATAATAGTAAACAATTGAATTCACCCATGGGGTGTCCCATAAACAAGGTTATATAGACATATGAATAAGAAAAAACCATTAATCAACCAATATATGAATATTAGGATGTACATAGGGTCAAATTCCAAAAACCTCAACAACCTAAAAATGGGTATTTGTCACTTTAAGATTATATAATTGAATGATGATCAACGAAAGGAAAAAAATACATACCATGATCTTGTATGAGGAACAATCACGAATGTCAGCATTTTAATTGGCCCTGAAAGTCTTATATTTTATATAAAGAAAAAAAATCCAACCTTGGATAACTCAAGAGAGATGTGAAATCATGAAGTGAGGCTCTAGGGAAAGGGAGAAGTCACTGGTGGGAATCCAACTCACCTGGTGGTGTCTTAATCAGATCTCAGATAGAGGAATGGGATGAGCAAGATGTTTTTGTGTCTTACTTCACTCTCCTGTAAATGACATGGGAAAAAGAATAGGCTTCTACAGATTAGACGTGACCCTGGTCTGATTAGCCATATAAATAAAGGACATGAAGAGTTTATTTAATGTACACACAATGTACTAGCCTCAACTGGCCCCCACATTTGGCGGCCTACCAAGTCACCCACATGACTTGGAACTATCCATTACATGGAAAATAAATGGCTACCTATGGAAAATAGATACACGTTGTGTACATAAGAGTAAATGGCGTGTACATATAAAATTAATAAATCCTCATTTTTTAAAAACCAAAATAAAGATCCATACCTTAAAATAAAATCCAGTTTCATACAAACTACCCACATAATGAAATTAATCCATTAATTTCCCTTCCATGTGTGGTGAATAATATGTTGTAAGAAACTATTTCCACTATGATCGTATATTAGCCTCCCTCTCCCAATTCACATGTCATACTCGCCTATGTTACCAGAGGGACATACAAGCAACTGAGAACCTTCTTAATGTGATCTACAATCTGAATAGGGTGCTCCTCTAAGGATTATTCCACATCTAAATCAACCACCTGAGGTTAGAAAACATGAGATGATTCTCAAAAGTTACATCGTGGCTATGAAACATGGAAGAAATCATTAATATACTAGTAACTCTAATGTAGCTACAACATATTGGTAATCTACTCGACTCTCTCCAAATCCTCAGACAGTCCAACATATCTCATTGAAATAATCCCATGTCTCATAATCCTCAAATGTCCCAATATTGATGTGATAAGTAAAAAAACCTGATCTCCAACCTCAATCTCTGGTGTTCATCTCCATCAATCCACAAAATATTTATGGTGTGAATATGTGTTATCCATCGTCTTCTAAATCAACTCAACCTACTCTATGGTCTCTTGGACATGAAGAGTTACAACATAGAAGACCCTCTTACCTCCAGCCATTATAGGGTGATCAACATACCCTACCGTACAAATCCACAAAAGGTTCCACCAGAACTATATCCTAAAAGCTGTTATTTTAGGAAAAATCTACAAGGGGTATATGTATCTCCTAATAATCCCTGAAATATAGAACACATTCTTAGAGCATTTCCTCTGAAACCTTTATTGTGCACTTAGACCATCCATCTATCTAGGGGTATTAGGTTAGGTTATAATCATATGGACATGTGTAAGGAAAGCCCTATGTTGTCCTTTCCAGACCCGATATGTAAAACAAAAATCCCTATATGAAATGATAGTGTGGCTAACCCCATGAAAATGTACAATCACTTGAATGTAAAACCTTCCCTGATCATCAACATTGAAAAATTCCATAATCTGTAAAAAATTTGAAACCATTGTTGGTTTATAAATGGCCACCCAAACCGCATCATTCCCTCAAGGTGACCTTGGTAAATCATTCATGAAATACATCGCGACATCATTCCATTTCTACATAGGAATATATTACTACTATAATAACCATGTTGTTCACTAATTCTTGACCATAAGCTGCTGATTGTTGGAACATATCATAAAAACACTAGCTACATCCCTCTTCATATCTAGACACCAATATTGACAATGTATAATTCCATACATCCTGGTGATACCAGGATGAACTACAAATGATGAGGAAGGAGAATCAAAAGTTCCTTGAAAATTTATGTTATCAGCCTTACACGCCCATGAAAATATAATATCATGTCCTCACCAATTTTCTATATATAAGTAGGATCCCCTCATGACACACTCTCCTATAGTTCTAGGCCTTATAAATCTAATATCTACCACATTCACAATCGATCCTGGTGAGTAGAGGAAATAGTTGTGGAAGAAAGAAACATCTCCCCTATCTATCGTACACCTCCAAATGAATCATAGAGAACGTAGCCATAAGATGCCACTCACTACTAGCCTCCTGAACTGCATTTACTTGAGTCTTCCTACTCAACTCATTAGCCACTGTGTTTCTTTTACCATGCATGTAGGAAAGCTTAATGTCAAGGGACTTATGGTACTAACCCACCATCGTTGTCTCAAATTCAGATCCCACTGAGAATGGGTATAAATGACATATTAGTGGTTAGTGAGAACAACCAAATGATACCCCAAAATATAATGTATCCAACAAAGTAGTGAATACACAACTGCTGGTATCTCATGGTCATGTGTCATGAAATTTATCTCATTTGGCATCTACTAGAAAGACCAGTATGCAATGATTCCTTCCCCCTGTCTAAGCACTTCTCCTAGCCCAATCCCAGAAGCATCATATTAAATAGTGTAGCTCTTTCCAGACACTAGAAAAATCAAGGTCATTTATGTATTCAATATCCCTTTTAGCTCTTGAAAGTATTATCCACAGGAATTCTATACAAAAATACATTGCACCCTACTTAGTCAGGCTAGTCAGTGGTAGTTATATTCATGAAAATTATTTTATAAAAATCAGTAGTGAGAATCTATCCCTAGAATTCTTACTACATCAAAAACATTCTTCAAATCCTCCCAGGAAACTACTGATCTCACATTATCTATGTCTTTTGGTACTACTGTATCTGAGAGAACATGACCCATGAAGTGAATATGATCCATCCATAAGTTGCATTTTGTGAGCATGGAATATAACTAATGCTCTCTTAGTGTACTCATGGTAATCTCAAGAATATTGGAATGGTTATTTCTAGATTGGGAGTGCACCATGATATCTTCATATAATACAACCACAAAAGAATCCAATTATGGATTGAACACAGTTCAGAAAAAGATGTCGGTGCATTCATGAGACAGAATGGCATTAAATCATATTTTCCTAGACCATGTATACTTAGAATGGATATAAGTGGTATATATAATGGTATATCATGTTTATTATGATAACTAACAGTCAATTAAATCATTAATAACACCTTGGATCCTCAAAGAAGCTCAAATAGCTCATCAATACTCTATAGGGGATTATAGAACTTGACTGTAAACTGGTCCAGAATTCGATAATCCATGAAATGTATCTAGGTTTCATCCATTTTTTTAAAAAGTACATGTGTTCCCCATGGATAAGTATTGAGTCAGATGAAACCCATGGCATGAAACTCCTCTAACATCCTATTGAGCTCCTGCAACTCTTGTGTAGCCATCTTATAAGGAGAAATGGATATCTGTGCCGCTCCAAGAACAAGATCTATAGAAAAATCATCCTCTCACTCTGGAGGTAACCCATAAAATTAAAGTGGAAATACATACCATAATCCATAGACCACTAGAATAAAGCCAGACTGTGATGTCTGGTGGGATCTATATATAAACTAGTATTTTGGGAATTAATTCCTCCCAACGTTAGATGTTCTCCTACACAACCCATTCACCCTTGTGTAGAAAAGACCCACCCTATGGTGATGTGAAACACATCCTTCAACGATAGAAATCAACAAAGGTCTGTAAAGAGACTGACTAGTCCATTATGAGAATGCCATCGAAGCTTGTAGTCTCCTATACATATAAGTCCCAATTGAAGTGAGACCAACCAACTTCAAGGGGAAACTCCTTTCACTGAAGTACACAAGATATCTTAATCCCCAACAGAGTTCCGGGCATCATAACATATTAAGAAGTATAATATAAGGTCAAATGCTCTCCAAAAATTAAATAGAAATTAAACTAGGGGAAACCCATGTTTTAAAAATAGAAGAATCTATATGTAAGGAAACTGTAATCATAACATAAACTATATAGGTTCTAGGATATGGCTCTTACCGGGTCTCCTCCACTACAAATGTCTGACCTATACCATGACCCTACTACCCTTTTAGAAAACCATGAGCTAATCCACCTTGGAGTTTCTAAAATCCAGTGGACTGGCTATAGTGGCCACGACCTCCCACTCGGCCTAAATGGCTAGATGAAATCTAGTTTCCTAACTAATGAGAAACTGGTGGTCCTGATCATAAGCATGATGTCATAGAAGAACCCTATATCACTAGCTTCTAGTGTTATTTACCAGAAAAAACACTTATTATGGTCTATCTTTCCACAAGATCGTCACTCAAAATGGTCTATCAGACACTATGTTCTCATGTTCCCAGACTTCCCCCATTGGTAGCACCTCACATGGCTACCTCGTAATATGTTCCGACTACTGGTATCACCAAGATAAGTATCCCTAAGACTCTTCCTTCTATCAGATAATTGAGTACCAGACCTAGATGTTGAACTGGCTAGGCACACAAATACCAACACCCTCATATTGTGATTAGTAATCAGTTCATGGTTCACTATATCCATCACTAAAGTGTGCTTGATTAAATTCACATGTGATTGAATATTATACCTGATACCATCCTTAAACCTCCTAGAATGTTATAACTCATCACCTCCCAAAGAAGGTGAGAAGCACTGTAGCTATGTGAAATGAGATGAGTGCTCAATAACTGAAAGAGAGAACTACTCCAAATGTATGAACTCTTAGGCTCCATCGGCCGACAATGTCGTAGGATTGATGTGTTCTTCGAAGTTCCTTTGAAACTCTTCACAAGACAAATCCCAATGACATCATCCCTATGTTGTAACATCCTACCATCTATTTGAGGAATCACACATCATGTATGTCTCATGACAAATATTATTCTATGGATGCAACTATAAATGATAAAAGTTATAACGCATGTAATCCAACAATTTCTCTACGTCTTGTGGTCCTCCATCGCCTGAAAAGGTGCAAGTATTAAGTTACTAGAACACCCTCGTCCACTCTGAAATGGTCTAGGTAGGTTGTGGTGATCCATAGATTCTCTATATCAGTCTTATGTATCAGTAAAAAAATATTTCATATTCACCTATGTATGAAATGTTTTTTGGGCCCAAGAAGGTCAAGACAAGAGGATATGCTGGTAGTCCATAATCTATCATAACTGGTGCCTAGTCATTTCCCTTCACCTAGTGCTCAACTAGAGGACATCTTGGAAGCATGAATCTGTTTGGTCATGTGCACATCTTTATTTATGAATATTGATAGAGAAAATATTTTCAATTAATTTATATTGAATATCATTGTTTTAAACCCACAAAATTGTTCCTCTAAGATGAATTGTTTCATTTTTATGATAATGGTGTTATTTTGAGCTGAATAGTAAAAATTGGCCATTTTGGATTTTTAACAGTTTTATATTATTTCGGTAGATTGTCCATAACATTAACTACACTGATCAAAATTGAAAAATTATTTCTTTTTCAGATTCTACACATCCAGGGCTTCATTTAATATATTTGGACCAAAATCTTAATCGGCCATAAGGAAGCTCAAAAAAAGCTCACAAGTTGGCTCATGAAAACTGTTTTCAGTTCTGCCTAGTTTTTATGTGGGATCCATAACTCATCCAATGTGGGGACAAAGCTTGTTAAATTAGGTGGGTGGACGCGTAAGGAGTTTTGGAGCATCTTTTATGAAGGAATAACCGAGTTAATTGGCCGTTTATGGGGCCATTAAAGCACCCTAATCCGGAGGAGTTCGTTTTGGAGAATCTGACTGGACAGAATAAATTCTCATAGTAAAACGTCCATAACTCTCGGAATACATGTCCAAATCCGCTAAAGGTTTGAGGGGCCACGACCAAGGGATGTATGAAAAACATTCATGAAGGGCTCAACGCGTGAAGATGTCATTTAATGGGGCTACAACGCGTCGACATTCGGGGGAATAATTCTGGCTATAAAAGGAGGAGATCTCCACCCTCTCAAGGCATCAATCTCCACCCCATTCCTTCCGGGACACCAAGAAGAAGATCTTTTCGGTTTTATTTTTTATTTATTTTCTTTTTCATAGTTTTTTTAATGCCTTCTTCTTCCCCATTCAACTCGATTACCCTTACCATGGTGGGGTAAACTTTTTGAGTGATTGGGGAAGGGTTGGTTTTCTACATTGTAATGCTTGAGTTCTTGGACGCAATTGAATAAATTTCGTTCTTCTTCAAAGTTGTTTTCAATTTATTATAGCGGATTTTATTATCATGTTCGATCATTCTTGAATATTAATTCCGTTATTTATTTTTGCCTTGGTAAAATAATCAATATCTCCCTCCACTAATTTCTGGTTTATATACGATTGAATAAACCAGGAATTAGTGGTGAAGTACTCGACGATTGTCAGTACGTGTAAAAGGTGTAGTGAATGTTCTTGATTGTTTGGGATAAACAAAACCCGATCGGGAATTGCCCATTTCAATTAAGGATATTCAATACAACTATTTTACACATGGAAGGAGAGTTGACCAAACCACGATCTTGGTAAGGTTTTCTCTCACAATAATAATTTCACCAAGGAAGTGAGAGGAAACGATTGTGGAAACTCACTTTAATCAACTAAGAAGAAGAGGTTTGAATTAAATTGAACAAGGATAGCATTATAATTAGGAAACCGACCCCGACCTAATCACCCTTTTAAATTTCATTGTTTTTCAATCATTTGAATTTCAAATTTCCGTTCACAACATTTTTACCCCCGTTTTAAAGTGACAACCCATTTTGTGTGCACTCCTCTTTGGGAGACATCCTAGGTTAACCACATTACTACATTTTAACTTAGTAAATAATTGTTTTGCCATGCCCTACGACAGGCGTGCGTCAAACTTGGCGCCGTTTCCGGGGAGGTATGTGCCACAATCTAATTGTAAAATATTTTACTTTTTCAATTTAAAAAAAAAAATCTTTTTCCATGTTGTTTTCAAATGATTATTTCTTTAATTCATGGAATAATTACCCACCAGTTCAAGAACCAATTATTGAATCACCTTGGTCTATAGAGTTTAATGTTTCTTTCTTGTCTAAACAAATTCTAGGAGCTCGAATCCAAATCATCATAGAGAATGAATTCAAGGGTATCATTGAAAACCTTAAAGAGAACCTCGAATACCCAGTGTTGGAGGGTTTAGAAAGAGAATTAATTGAACTTCAAGAGTATTTTCCAGAATTTTATCAAGACATAATCAAAGTACAACCCCAAGAAGAAGAAGTTCACAAGGATATTGAATCCCAATTTGAATGAATTAGTCAAACAGTTCAAAACCTAGAGACCTCAATACAGTGGATAGCGGAACAAGTACATGCATCCCAGGATCCACAACTGGAGCCAGAACAAGAACCAGAACCAGAACCAGAACAATTGATGGAAGAATTATCCTCACAAATCCTTCAAGTTGAAGAACCCATGGAGGCCTTGATGAAATTAAAAGAAGATCCATTGAGCCCATCTCAATCAATGTTGGATAAGATTGACGAAGAAGATTTAGCAATTGAAATACATATGGGAGATCAAAAGGATCTGGATAACTTCTGGAATGAGTGTGAGGAACTTCTTGAGCCAACTATTCCTCATAATGTAGATGATTCAGCAACATTGAAGGAAGAAACCAACCAAGCAGTGGAATTTGAAGAGAAGATAGAGGAGTCTGACTACCTACCTCTATCTACGGAAATTAAACTCCAAGAGCCACCTCCCATTGAAGAACCAATTGAAGCCAAACAAGATCAGGGAGTTAATCTTTTCATAAACTCATTATCTTTTGATTTTGTTGAAACTAAATTGAGTATTACCTCCCCTTGTTTTAATTTTTCCGATTCATCCAACACTTGTATTTCCTTGGAGGGAGAATATGCATCTGAAGCGGAACATCTGGTGCTCCCCAAACCTGTTGAACATTTAATGGAGGGAGTACAAGAGAAGATCAAAGTGGATTTTCTGGTGGAAAATGAGACACAAGATACTTACATTGAAAGGGAAGAATTTGATATTGATTCTTCATGCTTTAATTTTTTTCAAATAGAATTAAACTCTGACATTCCCTTTGATTTTTCCCATGATGTATCATACCATCATCAACCACTGGAGAGTAAAGATGATGTTGTTTATGCGGAACCCAAGAAGGAGGAGGCTCTGTACTTCATCCTACCCCCACCATGCACGGTGTACCACTTTGATAAGGGGGTGGATCCGGTGTACTCTATCTATGGAGTCCTCCTCAACAAGAAAAATGAAATGAAAGCTGGGAGGAGCCACATGTGGTGGTTCAAATCAATGAAACCTCATCCACCATCAGATTGGGGATAATCAATTACAACTGCCCCTCTGGAGGCAGTCAAAACCCAGGGCCCACTTAGGGGATTAAAACAAGTTTTATCCTTCTTTTCTCATCCTATTTCTTTTTTCATTTCTTTTGATATATTTCTTATGTTATGTTTTTAATTTTTATTAGGTTTTCAAAGATCAACACTTAGGATCCAAACTCAACGTTTCATTGCCAATAAGTCAGGTTGTACTTCTCCTTTATACTTACTTAGCTGTTGTGATTCAATCAGAAATCTACATATATGTTAAATCCACTTGAATGCATCGAGGACACTGCATCAGTTAAGTGTGGGGGAGGGAACCTTTTTAGTATTGGATTTTCATTTGATGTTTGTTTTCAAAAAAAATTTGCGTGTTTTCAAATTTGTGTTTGTTTATTTTTCAATTTTTGGTGTGTTTCTGAAACTTTTGAGCTGAAATGATTATCAATACCATTTTTGAAACTCATTTCAATGAGTGAACCAATCTATTCCATGAAACTGAGTTTAAATGATTGCTGAAATAACTTTGTTTCAAGTTCAAATCTTTTGGAATTTAATGAAAAGTACACTAATTTTTGAAACTCATGCCATATTTCACTGTCTGTATCTTTAAGATCACTTTCCTGTGAGGCTTCGGAACCATTTTTTTCATATTCTTTTCATTCACCTCATTTCTTGAGAGAACCAGACCATGTTTTCTTTAACCAGAATTTGATTTATTCCTTTCAAAACTTGAGGGTTGGGGTACGTGTGTTTTAAATGATTCAGGCACTTATTTTGTTTGAATCCCCCATTTCAAAATAATCATTTTCATTATGGCCCACCTTTACATTTATCCTTCATTGTAGCCCCTAGTATCCATGAATTTCCTGTTAGGTTAGCCACATTACAAGCCAATTTTCCCTATCATACCTTCTCTTGAAGTAAAATTGCATGATCTTGTTGAACTTAAGTGTGGGGGAAGATGTCTTGTGGTGTACTACCTCATTTGGTTATACTTTGGGTGGAAAATAAATTGTGGAAGAGGTGTGTGTGATGCTGAAAAATTATTCTGTTGAAAGCTGTGCCTTTTCTGGAGCTTTTATGACAAGAGAAGCTGTGCCTTTCTGGAGCTTCCAATGTAAAAAGAAAGCTGTGCCTATCTGGAGCTTTAAAAAAATCATGTTTGAAAAGATTGAAATGTTTGCTGCTGAGCTGATTGAATGATGATGGAGCCTATTTTCAACAAAGGGGAAGTGAAGGAAACCATATTTGAGTGAAAACTAGAATCTTGCAATTTTGCTTCAATAAGAGCCAAGCCTTCCTTTTTCGGCCTCAGAACTTTTAACATCTAAATCCTACCAACCGGAAGCCACAGAACAACCCTGAAAAGTCCACATGAGAAACACATGTTCTTGACTCACATCAGGTGGAGAAGTAGGAATTTATCAAACCTATGGTGACTCTTGTGTGAGTTTGGATGAGAAAAACCTTGTTCAGCCTTTACATTTGTGAGATGAGAGAAAATTCATGTGAGGTAGGTGTTTTGTGTTAATGGGATAAGAAATGAAGTGGAAATATATTAAAATCGTAAATGGAGAACTTGAAATAACAGTTTTTGTTGAGGCATGATATCTTTTTGTTTCTTGAAATTGATTTGATTGATCTCATTGATATGTGTTTTGATTTTGATTTGATTTGATTTTTACTTGTCCAGGAGTCCAAGTGCTAAGTGTGGGGGAATTGATAGAGAAAATATTTTCAATTAATTTATATTGAATATCATTTTTTTAAGCCCACAAAATTGTTCCTCTAAGATAAATTGTTTCATTTTTATGATAATGGTGTTATTTTGAGCTGAATAGTAAAAATTGGCCATTTTGGATTTTTAACAGTTTTAAATTATTTCGGTAGATTGGACATAACATTATCTACTCTGATCAAAATTGAAAAATTCTTTCTTTTTCAGATTCCATACATCCAGGGATTCATTTAATATATTTGGACCAAAATCTGAATCGGCCATATGGAAGCTCAAAAAAATCTCACAAGTTGGCTCAAGAAAACTGTTTTCAGTTCTGCCTAGTTTTGATGTGGGATCCATAACACATCCACTGTGGGGCCAAAGCTTGTGAAATTCGGTGGGTGGACGAGAAAGGAGTTTTGGAGCATCTTTTATGAAGGAATAACCGAGTTAATTGGCCGTTTATGGGGCCATTAAAGCACCCTAATCCGGAGGAGTTCGTTTTGGAGAATCTGACTGGACAGAATAAATTCTCATAGTAAAACGGACATAACTCTCGGAATACATGTCCAAATCCGCTGAAATTTTTAGGGGCCACGGAAAAGGGAATTAGGAACAACATTCATGAAGTTCTCAACGCGTGAAGATGTCAATTAATGGGGCTAAAACGCGTCGACATTCGGGGGAAGAATTCTGGCTATAAAAGGAGGAGAGCTCCACCCTCTCAAGGCATCCATCTCCACCCCATTCCTTCCGGGACCCCAAGAAGAAGATCTTTTCGGTTTTATTTTTTATTTATTTTCTTTTTCATAGTTTTTTTAATGCCTTCTTCTTCCCCATTCAACTCGATTACCCTTACCATGGTGGGGTAAACTTTTTGAGTGATTGGGGAAGGGTTGGTTTTCTACATTGTAATGCTTGAGTTCTTGGACGCAGTTGAATAAATTTATTTCTTCTTAAAAGTTGTTTTCAATTTATTATAGCGGATTTTATTATCAAGTTCGACCGTTCTTGAATATTAATTCCGTTATTTATTTTTGCCTTGGTAAAATAATCAATATCCCCTCCACTAATTTCTGGTTTATATACGATGGAATAAACCAGGAATTAGTGGTGAAGTACTCGACGAACGTCAGTATGTGTAAAAGGTGTAGTGAATGTTCTTGATTGTTTGGGATAAACAAAACCCGATCGGGAATTGCCCATTTCAATTAAGGATATTCAATACAACTATTTTACAAATGGAAGGAGAGTTGACCAAACCAAGATCTTGGTAAGGTTTTCTCTCACAATAATAATTTCACCAAGGAAGTGAGAGGAAACGATTGTGGAAACTCACTTTAATCAACTAAGAAGAAGAGGTTTGAATTAAATTGAACAAGGATATCATTATAATTAGGAAACCGGCCCCGAACTAATCACCATTTTAAATTTCATTGTTTTTCAATCATTTGAATTTCAAATTTCCGTTCACAACATTTTTACCCCCGTTTTAAAGTGACAACCCATTTTGTGTGCACTCCTCTTCGGGAGACATCCTAGGTCAACCACATTACTACATTTTAACTTAGGAAATAATTGTTTTGCCACGCCCTATGACAGGCGTGCGTCAAATATCAAGGTCTGAAACATATAAGTTAATAAAAGGAACACGAGGAGAAAAAAATTCAATATTTACAAAACATTGATACACAACGTGTATCAACTCTACATGGTGTGTTACATTATGTTTTTGACGTGGTATGTACTATTGTCAAACCTGGTCATATAACACCATTAGCCATGGCATGTTCCCAATAAGACACAGTGAATACATAAATTTTCCCTAATTCCATTGTTCTTCTACATGTCTCGAACCACATGGATCCCTCCTAGGAAACACTACGTGATGTGTTCACCCTAGACATGATTTGTACTAATTATGTTCTAAGAACCTTTTTCAACAGACACATGATGGGTGACATGGTCGACACTACACGATTTTGAAAAATGAAACATGGTGTGTACAACCATTGTTTTATCCACCAGTGTCCTTAGACATAAGGCCATACACATGATCCTTACAGTATGACGTGTACTCTCATTACACATCATTTTCCAGGAAACATTTATCAACACCGTGCCTCTGCTCACATAATTAGTCACACTGTTTAAGATGAACCATTGTGTAAATAATGTACGTGACATGAAATTAAGAAAAAAATGTCTTCCATAATAGAAGAACAAATGGAATGTGTTCATAATACCATCCACTATGTTTCATGGATTTCGAGACAATAAGGCTTTGGAACTTATTCGGAACCCTCAATAACAAATTTTTTTGTCCAAGGAATGAAATTTTTTGACTTTTTAAATCCCATTCTAATTCGAATCAATGTTTTTCATCATTATTAATATTATAAGTTGATAAAAATATCAATTTAGGATAAAACAAGATCCAACAATTTATGATTCAATGGGTCCCATAACACAACAGAGACCAAATTATGGATTCCATCCAAATGAAATATTAAATATTCCAATACCCTATAAAAATAGCTGGTGTTCTACCACTGAATCTAGCACAAAAATTTTCATATCTTGCACAATCTCTATAAAAAAACATGCAATCAATAATGCACCATAAATGGCATGACATGAGTCCATGAAATTTGATTTATAACAATTTCCTATATGATGCATGAGATGGTATACCCTCATATCATCAAGTTGAAAAAGAAATAGAAAAAAAATGATATAAATAATTATAGTACAAAACAATTGTGTCACTAAACAGTGATATCAAATCAACTATAATAATTATAAAACTGGAAAAATTGTTATAATCGAAGTAATTTGGCTTTTACCTGCACACTGTATTGCTGATCTGAGGAAAAGATTATTAACAAATAACTATTTTTTTTATCACTGTATATAGTCTCCACATAGTAAGAAAAAGACGAAAAGAACCTCCTCATATACCAATATTTTGCGTCCCAGTTCCGTGTTCCACCCAAAGGGGCTTTGTACCCTGTTGGTCACATAGCCTCAAGTGAATTTCCCCAAACACAAGAGGCCACCTACTAGAAGCGAAGGCCATAGGTGTGATAGTGGGGAAATAATGACCTTATTGGAAGAGTAACACAATGGAAACAAGTAGTATGGTGTAGTAGAAACATTAATACAATACAACATAAATAAACAGGGGAAGACTGATAGCACAAAAAATTACAACATATATAAATAAATGATGCATGTCACATGTATCTAGAAAATCATCAAAAAAGGTCAAAATTATAGTAATACACTATGGATATCATGTAAAAAAATAATACTCCAAAAACTTCACAAGCCTCATCTTGGTCTCATGCCTTCCAGCTCCATAGAAATCAAGTACCTGATTAGAAGGGTGCTAGCCCTTATCTATACATGTAACCATATAATCTAATTGGGCCTAAAATAATGACCCAAATAGGGTCTGAGATGAATCCCAGTAGGAAACCCCCAAAATATATGTTCCAAACAGTCATTAATTATATATAGCAGACAATATGTAGAAATTAATTAATAAATTAGAAACTTCCCAAAAGTAAACAAACCTATAGTTTTCTGTTACAATAAATTTCATTATTAATTTTTCAAACCATTGAATAATAAATCTCAGGATCTATCCTAATATTTATATACCTCGGTGTAACAGTATCAATAGATGTCTTAGAATACCATTTCTAAAAACAAGTAAAACTGAGTAAAATATTTTTTTTCCTTTGCAGACTCGTAACTATCATTCAATATTCATAACAACCCTCAAGAAATGCTCTCACTGTCTAATACCTTAGTTTAAACAAATATCTAATAAAATGAAAATGACGACCTATGGCTCTCTCACAGTAAATACTCAAGGGGGAACATGACATCTTTAAAAAGAATACACGGCCTTCAGGTAGCTCACATGGTCAATACCCCCTAGGTCATCGTAGTATAAATAATCATAAACCACCTCATGTATGATATCATTATCAACACCTCTAGGGTCAAAATCAACACCAAAGGCTCTCATGATCATGTGTAAATAATCATATAAACCCCCATATTTTTCCTAGACCAAGGATATCATGCTCCATGGAATATTTGTGCAAACAAAATAATCATTAAATGCTCAATATGCAGTTAAAACTATTAAATGGATCAAATTTAATCAAATAAAAAAATAGGAATAAAATATAACTAAACAACTCCATCCTAAACAACTCTAAGCATGGAAATATGTACTCCCACATAGGAAACATATGCCAAGGACCAATAATATTCAAATAAGGGAACACACCCATAGGGTGTCCCATAAATAAGGTTATACAAAATTATTCATAGGAAACAACCCTTAATCAATCACTGAAACCATTGAAGGCACTACATAGGATCAAATTCAGAAAAAGGCAACATCCCAAACTTGGGTATTCCTCACATTAAGCTTATACAATTCAAAGAAGATCAAAGAAAGGAACAAACCACCTAACTCAATGTTTTACAAACAACACTCTTGATCATCAACCCCGAAATAATCCTAGAACGTTATAGATCTAAAAAAGTTCAAAACGTTCAACTTGTGATAAATCAAGAGAGTGGAAAAATTGAGAAGTGATTCTCTTGTGAAAGGGAGAAATCACATGTTGAATCAATCACACCTATATCATCTCAATCTGAGCTCAAATGAAGGAACGAGAGGAGCTCGATGATTTTCAGTCATACTTCGCTCTTTTGTCTCGGACATAGGAAGATGAAAACGCATTTAGGGATTAGACATGACCCCATTCTGATTAAAAAAATCAAATTGAATATTACACGATGTGTTTAATTTATGTACATGAAATTGAAAATGACTCAATCAGCCCCCACTTTATATGGTCTCCTAGGACACTCACACATCCATGTAGTCAGTGTTCCATAGCCAATCCACGTCAACCTGAAGAAAATGAATACATAGAATGTACTCATGAGTACACGCACTGTACTTAATACATTTCCAAGTCCTACTTTTTCCACAAAAACAACTCAAAGTAAATATCCATACCTAAAAATAAAATTTGCGTTTTTACAATAATCCTTATGCACAATACTATATACTATTTCCAAAACTTACAAAATCTTGGAATAATATTCTTATAGAAAATTGTTGCACGTGCATTGGCTGACTACATCCAAGGTAATAATGTTCGAGTTAATTGAGTTTCATTATAAATCATAGAGACATTATATGAGAAACATAACGTTCAACAACATGTATGACATGAAAAATAATAATTTTATAAAATAACATAACTTATTTATAATTTATTTTATAATTATTGTTATATAAAATTTATATATTTGATAGAATGAATTGAATGCCACTATAGAATTGAATGAAACACAATACACTATTAAAATATTCTTTTTTCAATATATCCCATATTAAATAAAATTAATGTTCGAGGTTATGAATAATACTAATTAAATAATGAATTATATAGGTTTTATAAATTTTATAAATTTAGTTGGTTTTATATGCATTGGAAATAAAATAAAAATAAATTAAAAGAAAAATAAATGGTTTCTTAAATATAGTAGTTTTCTAAATGGTGATTTTCCACGTTTTTCAATTATAAACTAAAATAAATTCAAAAAAATTTATAAATTTTTTTACCAAATATAATTAATTTATGCAATATAAATGAAAAAATTGTATTTATATATTTTAGGATTTTTATGAATAGATTAAATATTTTTTTAATAGTGAAAAATAATTGTCTTTATTGAAAAACAATTTTTAATATAAATAATTTAAAATGATGATTAATATTTAAAATTTGTTTTAAAGAATAATTAGTTCATGTATATATATTCTAATACAAATTATTTATTTTTAGTCAATTTATTATCCAATTTTTTTATTTATATTTTTAAATGTTCTAATTTTTTTTAATTGGAGAAGAAATTTTTTGAAGTGTTTATTGGTATAATATAAAATTGGATCCAATGACTTATGTGAATTGAATTTGGAGTATTTGATAAAGTATTTTTAATATGAAAAATATTTATTTTATAATATTAAAAAAATTAATTTTTGGCTTTTATGGAATGTAAATGTATTAAATATTAATTAACATATGTATGGTAAAAAACTGATTTACAAGGGGTTAAACTAAAAATATAAGGGTTTAAATGATCAAAAAACATGAAAAATTCTCATTTCATGGACATATAATTAAACTATCACCAATAATGATTGATAATCTATAATATTTGAAATATTTTGAAAATAAAAATCATTGGTATAATTTATTTCCAAAGATTCATGAGTGTAATATCCCCCACATATAAATGGTAACACCATCCCATGAATTCTTCACCTTAGTAAATATATTTATACTGACCAACCCATTAAAAAAATATTCTAAAAATTACTATTAAAATTTTATTTTTCTCTGAATTACAAAAAAATCAATCCATATGGTCTTTTATGAGATATCCAGTGGGAGGTTCACTAAGAGAATTTTATTTTCATAATGAATTTAATTCATTTTGTTTCTCATTTGACCACCACAAAATATTTCATAAAACATAAATGAAAATAAATAAATTATAAAGAAATAACGATACACTATTATATTTATGGGATAATATTTATCTATCCTTCCACTGTCTAATGTAAAATTAAATCATCGATAGTGTTTACAAAAGAATACAAGATTAGAAACTGATGTAAATCACTTTCTATAAACACATCTCCTAGTTTTATATAAAATATGATTTAATTTATTTATATAATATTAATTATATTGTTATGCATATAAAATTAAAATTTCAATTATATGTAATTAAATTCTATTTTTAAAAAAATATTATATCGTTTTTCATTTGTACATGGGACTAATGCCTCATGAAGTTATGAATTTCATTTTTCCGTATTCCTTTATATAGAAGGTAATAAGAAAAAATATTATTTACATATTTGTTATACTTTATATCATATTGTTTCAGAAAATTAATATGATATTCTCTTTATTATTATTTTAATCGAAAAAGGAATGATATTGTTGGTCGTGCATAGGTACAATCTACCATCTCCACAAAGTGATTTGATTCCTTTTATATGTCTAATATTCAAGAATGTATAAAAAAGTTACATAGTAAATAAATATAATTTTAATAACATTATTATAATTCATTAGATTATTTTTCTTTATCATATACACAATAAAAATATCATTCATGATAAATCATGCGTTTGAATTCAAGGAAACTAACATGAATATTATTTGATACAATGAATAATTATTGATAAACCGATGGTAAAATTATATAAGAAGATCATATATGATAATATAATAATTAATATGTTTCTCCAATATACTATTAAAATTATTAAAACCATTATAAATGAGTTTAAATGTCATTCAACCTAATGGAATAATGAGATATTGGAATTCATCTTAATTTCCCATCATTGAGTCATATTGTAATCTTATGAACATAATTTAATTAAAATGGTGTATATAATTTCCCATTTAAGTTTTACATTATGAATCATTAATAAGTCATGGTATTTTATAATTCAATAATATATATTTCTTTAAATGGGATTTTAACAAATAATTTTCATGATGTAATAACTTTTATAACTCTATATCTTTTTAATAGGTTATAATAATTCTTTTTTATATTTAATAACATATGAATTTTGTTTATTGTATTTCTTCTATTTTATCATTTATATCCATCTGTTTTTTGGGTGTCAAAATTTTTCAAACATAATATATATATAGTAAAATTTTCTCTTCAATTTAATTATAATTGTAATAGATTATTACATAATCCCCATTTAATCGTTATTGATTATGCATTAATTTTTAATGATGGAAATTATTTTAAATTATAAAATAAAACAATTTAAATTTATTGTCAATTTGTTTTTTTTCACTTAATTTAATATTATCATTTTCAACTCTTTGTTTCTGGAAATCATTGAGACTATAATTTTTTAGAATTTGAAAATTTATTTCTCTCTTAGGTAAAAATATTATTTCTCCCAAAAAAATGTTTTCTAAAATGTTTTCAATTTTTCCCAAAAAATTTCTAAAGGCCTTTTTAAAGATCAAGTACTTTTTAGATTTTTTGTTATGAAAAATTCATATGGTTTTCAATATTTTTTTTTGTATTTTACTAAAAATGTGAAAGTAATATTTATTTTAACATGTTCAATGTAATGGCCTTGACCTCTCCAGTCCATTACATTTTGAATATATGGTGTTTGTGGTGTTCTGGGAGGTCAAGATGACTTATCCCCAATATTTTCTCAAAATTTCCAATTATGTGAACAATTCCATCATTAAAAAGTTCTATCAGTAACCTCTAACGGTATCCTCTCTTTCCATTACCAAAATTACAATTGCATAAACGGTTCGATCAGTGAAAAGTTGTATCGATATCCTCTATCGATAACTAATAATGGTAGGTGAATAGGGTTCTATCAGTGAGGTCCAGTGAATATTGTTCTATTAGTGAGGTTCAGTGAACAGTGTTCTATCGGTGAGGTTCAATGAGAATTGTTCTATCGGTGACGTTTAGTGAATAGTGTTATATCGGTGAGGTACAATGAACAATTTTCTATCGGTGAGGTTTAGTGTACAGTGATATATCGGTGAGGTTCAGTGAATAGTGTTCTTTCAGTGAGGTTTGTGAACACTGTTCTATCAGTGAGGATTTAGTGAACAGTGTTCTATCAGGGAGGATTTAGTGAATAGTGTTCTATCAGTGAGGATTCAGTTAACAATGTTCTATCTATGAGGATTTAGTGAACAACGTTCTATCAGTGAGGATTCAGTGAACAATGTTTTATAAGTGAGGATTCGGTGAACAATGTTCTATCAGTGAGGACTCAGTGAACAGTATTCAATCAATGAGGATTTAGTGAACATTGTTCTATTAGTGAAGATTCAGTGAACAGTGTTCTATCAGTGAGGATTTAGTGAACAGTGTTCTATCAGTGAGGATTTAGTGAACAATGTTCTATCAGTGAGGATTTATTGAAAAGTGTTCTATCATTGAGGATTTAGTGAACACTGTTCAATCAGTGAGGATTTAGTGAACATTGTTCTATCATTGAGGATTTAGTAAACAGTGAACATTGTTCTATCATTGAGGATTTAGTAAACAATGTTCTATCATTGAGAATTTACTGAACAATGTTCTATTAGTGAGGATTTATTGAACAATGTACTGTCATTGAGGATTTAGTGAACATTGTTCTATCATTGAGGATTTCGTGAACACAGTTATATCATTGAGGATTTAGTGAAGTGTGTTCTAACATTAAGGATTTAGTGAATAGTTTTCTATCAGTGAGGATTTAGTGAAAATTTATCTATAACTGAGGATTTAGTGAACAATGTTCTATCAGTGAGGATTCACTGAATAGTGTTCTATCAGTGGGGATTCAGTGAACAATGTATTATCAGTGATGTTCACTGAACAGTGTTCTATCATTGAGGTTTAGTGAATATTGTTTTATTAGCGCAGTTCAGTGAACAGTGTTCCATCAATGAGGTTTAGTGAGTAGTGTTCTATCAGTGAGGTTCAGTGAATAGTGTTCTATTAGTGAGTTTTTGTGAATAGTTCTATCAGTGAGGTTCCATGATCAATGTTTCTATAATGGTGGGGTCTATCAGTAACATCTATTGGTAAACTCTAACATAAGGTGTACAATAATGTTAGGTGTATAGTAATGGTAGGTCTATATTGTTTCAAGAATAGTGAGGTCTATTTGTAACCTACATCAGTAACCTCTGACGGTAGGTCTACCGTAATGGTAGATGTACTGTAACAGTAGGTGTACATTGATTCCAGCTTCCTACAGTTTCATACCTTTAACATTACCTTTGATGTCAAATACATTTAAAGCCTTATTTTATGGACTCTTAAAGATTATTCAATGTCCATAAATACTATATTAATTAATCCAATGGATCGGGATGTTTTTACTTTTTCAAACAACATGGGTTAATGTGATCTACTTTTAATGGGGATTTAAGCGTATCTTAAACCATCACGCCATTAAATCTTCAAAAAGGGACAAGATATCATACTCCCTTGTTCTTCCTCTATTTTCATGGCTATGAAACACTATATCCTTTCAATCCTTCCTGTAAGAGTTGCATAATCAAAGTTTACTAGGATTGGTTCCGCTCTATTTTGATGCAACCGAGCTGTATAGGTCTATCTTCGATATAAGGTATGTTTTATCATCGTTCCTTTGAGGATAATCTCCTATTGTTTCTCCTTTTAATATTATATCTTGTAATATACATGCTTCTAATGGGATTTTTCTTGGGGTTTGGTTAGTGATGTCGTATCGTGGCATCCTCGGGTGGAAGCAGTTGTCGCGAGAGGAGGATCGTGACCCGTTGTGTGGATAAAGAACTTGAGGAATTGTTTGATGTAGGGGATTTGTTTCTTCTCTTTTATTTTATATGCAACTATATTGTTTTCATGTTTATTCCCATTGGATGGAAATGTAATTGACATAAAAAATATTTTAACCCGATAAATAAATTGATATTGTTCGTATGTTATTTCCTCGCGTTTTTCTAGACATTGTGATATCTATGATTTCTTTGATTAGTTGTTCGTTCTTGATGGAAATATATAATGAACATAAATTGGGATTAATTGATAATTTTTTTCTAATGATAATGTGGAATGTAAACGAATTTAGAACTAGTTGTAATTTTATGTTATCAAATTGGGGCAGTAAGCATGTTTAATTATAGTTGATAGCAGACTGATTAGGTTTCCGGATTTTTGAACCTATGAATAACAAAATCTATTAATTCAATATGGATTAAAGAACTGATTGTTTGATAATTCCTTAAGGGGTTCTGAGTTACCCTTTTTATTGTAAAAGGACCAGGATCCCAATTATCGTGTTGTTTGTTTTCCTACTTCTTGTGCTGTGATGTGAGCCACAATGGGTGTTGTGATTTGTTGGGACATGGAGGCCCTTTTGGTTGTGGTAGCTGATGATGCCTAGAGTGTTGAGATACATCGGTTTATGCATGTGGGTGTCGGGGAGGACACCAAGGATGATGGAATGGGATGGATGTGATTGTTGAATTCTTGATTATTTTTGATTGGTTGTTTATCAGCTTGAACTTTTCCCAATACTCAAGAAATATGGTCTTGATTACCCGTCTTCAGAAAGAGGCGAAGCCATGCGGGGTATTCCATGTGATTTCCGTGTTTAGATTCTCAAGGAAGGATGAGTATATACTCTTGCTATAGGAGGTAAAGACTTTATGGGTAGTACGTCTACCCACTGTGTTGATCCACCTTGTGTTTAGTAGCATAGAATGTTTTTCTAGAAAGCCTAGGAATGTGAGAAAGTGATTCTATAATGAATAATTTCACAAATTGTGTTAACGCAAGGGGATGGAGTTGTTGTATCATAATGATGAGGTTTTAATTTTGAAGGAACAATTGAATTTGGGTGTGATACTAATGAAACATAATGTGGAATTGTTCATGGATAATTAATGTATAATGAATTAATTGATGTAATGTGGAACTGAAAATGGTAATGAAGTAATCTAATAAATCTCTTTAAATTTTTGGGTTAATATAATATTCCTAGTCATAGAAGTAGCAGCCCGGAGTCTGAGAGACGTTAGTTGCAGTGTGTCTAAGACTAGGTTATTCCCATAGTGTGGTTGTGAGTTATAGTATATTTTGTTCTTTTTTGATTCCATAAGATAATCCACCCTGTCAGTAAGGGAAACAGACACCCTAGGGATTCTGAGCCCTAGGAGGTGTTTTCCCCAACATTCCGGTGGGAGGATGGATGGATGACTACCCCCTTTGTCCATGCTCTCTATTCATCGAATTTACTTGTGCTGGTAGGCACATAGGTTAGTTCTCCCCATATATGTCTGTAGAGGGATGTAATGGATAGTTTTTATTCACAGACATATATTCTAGATATAGTTTTCTATGGACTACTATAGGTATAACATGTATAGGCTGTGATGGCTTGAGGATCCTTACTCGTTGCATGGGTTGTAATGACATGAGGTATAATACCCGACATAGGATACACGTTATGCGAGCTGTGGTGGATCTTGGAAAATACATGGATACATTGGTATGTGGATGTAATTGTTCTATTGCATGAGGTTCATATTGAGGTGCTTTTCCTAGGTGTCTGCAGGTAAGACTTTTTGGATAGAGATGCTCAGGACGTGCGGTGTTGGGGAAAAGTGGCAAACCAGTGGGGAAGTAGTTTTGGGGTACCATTGATATTCTTTATTATATAATATATTCTTTTATGCGTTACATGTTGAGTGTATCCATGCTGAGGTTGGTAACTTAGTATACCAGTTTAGGTGTCGAGTGAGTTTCACTTGTTGTTCACTGTGCTTTAGCATGCTTTCTTTACTTTTGCACAAGATGCTTTGGGGAGGATCCTACATAGTATACTATTATCCTCACCCAATGTATATATAAACTGTTTTTCAAGTCACTTGGAGCAGTTTGGAGGTCAGGCCAGTGTTTACTAGCTTGTGGTTGAAGGAGGTGTCCAAGCTTGTGGGTGATGTTATTTTTACTTTTTTTTGAGTAACTTGCAATTTTTCTAATTTCAATTGTAGTACTTCTGCATGACATTTCATATCTGCAATTGGGTTTTCGTATATACATCATTCTAAGATGGAGTTGATTGGTGTCTATCTTATATATCTCTTCTTCATGTGTTCTCTTAGAGGGTATTGCCTCCAATTTTCTGTGTTATTATACCCTCGGTGCCTGTCGCCAAACCAAGGCTTACTGGAGGCTAGACTCAGGGGGTCATTATCTCCCTTCTCACATTTTCGGCCTAGGAGGGGTACAGGTTGTGGGGAGGGGGTCATGATGGAGTGGGATCGGAGGAAGGATGAGGGATAGGATGGATTATGGAGTTAGGCACATGTGAGGTTCATGGGTTGGTAGGGAAACAATGTCAATCATGTTTAGAAAATGAGTTAAACACTGGATACTGGTTGAGACATAGGCATTTAGGGCCCCCTATGATCTGATGTACGGACCTTTAAGTTTACAATGGCTTCTAAAAATGGCGATACTAGTAGCAGGGTAGAGACATAGGAAAGGATCATGCATCATTATTATTTTTAACATGTGTTTGAATGGGTAGACCATGGGATAGGTTAGCCTAGAATGAATAAAAGAAAACAAATTATTAATTAATGTTGAATCTTCCATATTCTAGGTTTTGGAACTATAACAGTTTTTATTTTATAGGCATGGATCTAGGTCGATGTCCTCGTCAGTTTTGTGTAGAAAATGTTCAGTAGGCTATTCTGGCAGATCGCAGTAGGGTAGAGGTTGACGACAACAAGACATAGAGGAAGACACTCCGAGAGTTTCGGCACCAGAGTCTGCAGAAGTATGAGGGATCTTTTTCAGATGCATACAAAGAAGACTAGTTTTAGGAGTTTGAGATCGTTTTCAGTTTGATTCATGCTCGTAAGGAGCACTGGATGTCCTTGGTTGTGATGATACTGCATGGACCAGCGAGGCAGTGGTGGTTCTTGTTCCTCTGGGATCGTGAGGAGTAAGCGATATCATGGGAGGATTTCCTAGATAGGTTTAGATTCGAGTTTCTTTTTTTGACTTTGAAGGCGTCAAGTTTCCAAGAGCTTCTTACCCTTTGATAGGGGAGCTGTAGTGTTTGAGTGTTTGGAATCGGATTCTGGAACATTTTATGATATGCTTCAGACCTGCTGCTAGATGAGGAGGCCAGGGCGAGGCATTTTGAGTAGGCTTTGTGTCCAGAGATCCAATGTCAGGTCACTGCATTTATGATCAAAACATAAAATGTGGTGGTGGAATGGGTAGAGGATATCGAAAGGTCCTTGGACAAGAATGAATCATCACGAGAGGGGAATCATCATGATTCCTCGTGAAGCATAGCTGCAGGACGAGGTTTTTGGTTTCTAGAGTAGAAGAGTTTCCATTCAGCCAGGGGTAAGTCCCAGCCCTTCACATCTCGTTTCTCCAGAGGAATCAACTCTTAGGCGTATGAGAAGGGATATGGCACTTTTTTTTTCTTGTGGTAGTTGTGGTCATCCACATCAGGAGTGCCCGACCTTTCAGAGTTTTCATCATGCAATAGCAGCTATGCTCCAGGTTTCTCTGTTGAGACAGTTCCAGCTGAGGCAGTAGCAGCCGGTTGCACTAGCTTTAGATCAGTAGAGGGTAGATGGTGCATGTAAAGGATAAACCCATGAAGCTCCCTGTCCTCATAGAGTAGAGCGCGGCCATGGAGGTGGTCATCATCATGGTCAGTGAGGCAATGGATGAGGTTGTGGTCAGCTTCATTCTCTAGCGTTGCCAGCTCTAGGCGAGACAGACATCATTCGGCGTACCCTTTTCTTGTTTTCTACTATGGTGTATGCCTTGTTAGATTCAGGAGAGACACACTCCTTCATATCACCTACCCTGGTCCATGATTTGTGACACGAGGTAGAGAGGATTTAAGTGCCCTTGGTGTTGACTATGCCAGTTGGAGTTCGAGCTGACTTGTTTGATGTATGTAGAGACTGTGAGCTAGTGTTGGGGAAACACCACTCTTGGGGAGATTTCCTATGTTTACAAATACAACCATATGATGTCATCCTTGACATGGATTGGTTGTATTCGGTTCAGGCTGTCATGGATTGCTTCAAGAAGAAGGTCTTCTTCATTGGTGCGGATAGAGAGAAAGTGGTGTTTGTTGGTGGGAAAGATCCTTTGATGGGTCATAGGTGCATTCCATCCTTATCATCCATGATGAATGAGATGACACTGAGTTCTTCAGAGGTTTCGTAGTAGGTGTGTCCTAGGGTCGTAGAGCAGTACCCTGATGTCTTTACAGAAGTGGTTTTTGTATTACCCCCTCAACGAGAGATCGTGTTAGGGAACAAGCTACAGATAGGAGAATCTCCTATCTCTATTCCTCCATATAGTATTTCCCCTTCTGAGTTATGAGAGATACATATACAACATGATGGTCTATTACAATGCAGTTTATTTCAGCCATGTGTGTCACTACGGGGTGAACTGGTTTTGATCGTGAAGAAGGATGACGATAGTTTTCAGTTGTTTGTAGATTATCGCCGCTTAAACAAAGGGAAAAAAGAGTCGATATCCTCTTCTGTGGATTTCTGATTTATTGGATCAACGGAAGGGTGAAAATTGGTTCTCAAAGTTCGACTTGCGGTCAGGATATCATCAGATGCGTGCGAAGGTTGAGGATATCCCGAAGAATGATTTCTATTGTGATCGTGGGAATTATGATTTCTTTGTAATACCCTATGGCGAGACGAATACTCTAGCTGTATTCATGGGATTCATGAATGTTGTGTTCCGTGAGATCCTGGACATGTTCGTGGTAGTTTTCATTGATGAATTTCTTGTGTACTCCACATTTGAAGAGGATCATGCCGAGCATCTACAAGCCTTTTTGGGAGTTCTTCCTCAACATTAGCTGTTCAGGAAGTTTTCAAAGCGTGAGTTTTAGGCTTGAGAAGTCCATTTCTTGGGGAATGTTGTGTCCAAATAGGGAGTAGCTGTAGATCCATCTAAAATAGTAGCAGTTGTGTCTTGGGTAGCCCCTAAGACAGTTTTAGAGGTGCCAAGTTTCCATGGTCTCGCAGGATACTACAGGAGGTTCGTAGCCAATTTCTCATGAGTTGTGACTCCTATGACATATTTAACCAATAAGGATTAGGAATTCATATAGATTGTTCTGTGTCAGGAAACTTTCAATTATCTAAAGGATAATTTAGTAAGTGCTCTAGTGCTTTTTCTTCCAGCTGAGGGAGTTCCGTTTGATGTTTTTTGTGATGCTTCACATCTAGGGTTAGGCTATTTTCTCATGCATCAGAGGCCAGTTGTTTCTTATGGGTCTCGGCAGTTTCTTACCCATGAATGCAACTATTCCACCCATGATCTTGAGTTTTCAGATGTGGTGTTTTCTCTGAAGTTGTGGAGACGTTACCTCATGGGTGAGCACTTTGTGGTTTTCACTGATCATAAGAGTTTTAGGTATGTTTTATCCCAGCATGAATTGAACTTACAACAATGTCGGTGGATGGAGTTCCTGCAGGAATACCACTTCAAAATTTCATATACACTGAGAATGTGGAATGTAGTAGCTGATGTGCTGAGTTGAAAGTCACGTAGTGAAGCTGTGCATGAATCAGGTGATTCCTCGAGAGTAATGGAAGATCTGTCAGCATTACATCTTGATATGGAAGAAGTTGGGGGTAGCAGTTATCTTTTCCAGATGATGGTACTTTCATCCTTGATGTAAAAGTTGGAGGTGTCCCAGTTGGTATATCTAGAGGTGGAGGATTTGAGAGACCGATTTTTTTGTGGTGAGGCCTCGAATGGTTGGTCGGTGGATGAAGAATACTGAGTGTTGTATCAAGGAAGAATATTTGTTTCTTTGATGATGCGTGAGACGGTTCTCAGAGAGTTCCATAGTTCGCCATTAGCAGTGCATCCTAGAGTGACAAAGATGTACCGAGCCTTGAGGAGCCAGTTTTGGTGGCCTAGGAGGAAGCAAGCAGTTTTGGAGTTTGTGTCTCGATGTATAGTCTGCCAGAAGGTGAGGGTCAAACACCATGTTCCTAGTGGTCTTCTCCAGCCATTAGATATTCCTCAGTTGTAGTGGGAGGACATCTCAATGGACTTTGGTACCAGTTTACCTCGAGGTCCAAGATGACATGATGCTATTTGGGTGGTATTGGATCGTTTAACAAAACCGGCCCACTTAAGAGAAATCAAGGAGTCAATCTTAGTTGAAGTTTGGTCCATGTAGTATCTAGAGGAGGTGGTGAGACATCATGGAGTCCCTATGATGATCATTTCTGATTGAGATCCCCGTTTTAACTCCAGGGTGTGGAGATGTCTCCAACATGATTTCGGTTATGAACTATGCCTTATCACTGCTTTTCATCCTCAAACAGATGGTCAAATAGAGAGAACCATCCAAACTCGTGAATACAAGTTAAATTATTGTGTTCTTTATTTTAGAGGTTCATAAATGAGGAACTTAGCCTTGGTGGAGTTCTCTTACAATAATTGCTTTCACTCCACCATCGGTATGGCACCATTTGAAGCCCTGTATGTCTGGCCTTGTTGTTCTCTTATATGATGGACTGGGGTCAGAGAGTACGCAATTCTTGGACCAGAACTAGTGCAGAATACAACAGATATGGTCTATATGATTAATGAGAGAATGAAGAATACGCAAGATTGTCAGAAATCATATGATTATCAAAGTAGGAGACCCATGAAATTTAATGTTGGGGATAATGGGTTTCTGAAGGTGACTCCCTATCGTTGGAAGTGAGGGTTTGGCCGCGGAAGTAAGATTTCTCCTCGGTTTGTTGGGCATTTCGAGGTGTTAGCTCGTGTTGGAGATATGGCTTATAGAGTAGCACATACCCCAAAGATGAGTCAGATGCATGATGTTTTCCATGTATCACCGCTCTGTCGTTATCTTCATGATGACTCTCATAACATCAATTTGGGTGAGATCTATATTGATGATGATGCAACATTCGAGGAGCGACCTGTGGACATACAAGACCGCAAGGATATAGTGTTGCACGAGTGTTCTATCCCCTTAGTTCGTGTCTTGTGGGGACATGGTGGAATGGAGGAGAGTACCAACGAATGTGAGTCACATATATGTGCTCAGTACCTAGAGTTGTTTGATGTTTAACTCTTTTCATGTAATGATGTTCCCTTTGTGGTTACACCTTTCATGTTTTATTTATGATTTTCTTTTTATTTCTTTTGCGGATTTCTCTCTTTTGAGAGGTATCTCGATGGGTGGTTGTTCGGCCCCATTTCTTTTTTTGTCTCTATTAGTTGGTTTTTAATTCTCGAAGATTATTAAGTTTTGAGAGGTATCTAATGTAATGAACCAGACCTCTCTAGTCCAATGATTTGTGAAAATATGGTGTTGGAGGTGTTCTATGTGGTCAGTGTGACATATCCCCAATATTTTTTCCATATTTCCAATTCTTTGAATAGTTCCATCCTAGAACATTTCTACCAGTAACCTCTATCAGTAACCTATAATGGTAGGTGAACAATGTTTTATCGGTGAGGTTCACTGAATAGTGTTCTATCAGTGAGTTCTAGTGAATAGTGTTCTATAGGTGAGGTTTAGTGAACAATGTTTTATCGATGAGGTTCTGTGAATAGTGTTATATCAGTGAGGTGCAGTGAACAATGTTCTATCAGTAAGGTTTAGTGAATAGTGTTCTATCAGTGAGGATTTAGTGAACACTATTCTATCAGTGAGGATTTAGTGAGAAATGTTCTATCAGTGAGTATTTAGTGCGCACTGTTCTATCAATGAGGATTATGTGAGCAATGTTCTATCAGTGATGATTCAGTGAACAATGTTCTATTAGTGAGGATATAGTGAACATTGTTCAATCAGTGAGGATTCAGTGAATAGTGTTTTATCAGTGAGGATTCAGTGAACACTGTTCTATCAGTGAGGATTTAATGATCATTGTTCGATTAGTGAGGATTTAGTGAATAGTGTTCTATTAGTGAGGATTTAGTGAACACTGTTCCGTTAGTGAGGATTTAGTGAACATTGTTCTATCAGTGAGGATTTAGTGTAGAGTGGTCTATCAGTGAGGATTTAGTAAACACTTTTCTATCATTGAGGATTAAGTGAATGGTGTTCTATCAGTGAGGATTCAGTGAACAGTGTTCTATTAGTGAGGATTCAGTAAATAGTGTTCTATCAGTGAGGTTCAGTGAACAGTGTTCTATCAGTGAGGTTCAGTGAACAGTGATCTATTAGTGAGTTTTAGTGAAGAGTGTTCTATCCGTGGGGTTTAGTGAACAATGTTTTATCAATGAGGTTTTGTGAACATTTCTATCGTCGAGGTTCCATGAATAGTGTTTCTATAATGGTGAGTTCTATCGATAACCTCTATCGGTAACCTCTAACAGTAGGTGTACAGTAATGGTGGGTGTACAGTAATGGTAGGTCTACAGTGTTTCTAGAATGGTTATGTCAATCAGTAATCTCTATAGGTAACCTCTCATGATAGGTGTACAGTAACAGTAGGTGTACAGTAACGGTAGGTGTACAGTGTTTACAGCTTCCTACAGTTTCATCCCATTGACGTTTCCTTTGACATAAAATACATTTAAATCCATATTTTAAGGATTCATAAGGCCGATTAAAAGGCCATAAATCCTATATTTATTATTCCTATGGCTCAGGATGTTTTTACTTGGTCAAACAACATGGGTTAATGCGATCCTCTTTTAAAGGGGAATTGAGTGTATCATAAACTGTCACCCCATTAAATCTTCAAAAAGGGAAAAGATATAATCCTCCCTTTTTCTTCCTCTTTTTTCTCATATATGAGATTCTAGAACCTTTGAATACTTCCCATAAGAGTTTTACAATCAAACTTTAATCCTCGGATTTTTTCCGCTCTATTTTGATGCAACCGAGCTATATCTGTCAATCTTCGATATAAGTTATGTTTTATCATCGTTCCATTGGGGATCATATCCTCCTGTTTCTACTTTTCATATTATAGCATGTAATCTACATGCATCTAATGGGGTTTTTCATGGGGTTTGGTCGGTTCTCTCGTTATGTGGCATCCATGGCTGGATGTAGTTGTCGCGAGAGGAGGATCGTGACCCGTTGTGTGGATAAAGAACGCGAGGAACTGTTTGAGGTTTGGGATAAGTTGATTCTATTTTATTTTAAGTGAAACTGTATTATTATACTGTTTAATCCCACTAGATGAAAATTGAATTGACATATTAAATATTTTATCCAGATAAATAAACTTTTATTCATTGTATGTTATTGCCTTGTGTTTTTCGATAGAGTGTGATATCTATCATTTCCGTTATTAATTGTTCATTATTGATGGAAATATGTAAAGAATTCAAGTTGGGATTAATTTATAATTGTTTGTCAAAAGATAAAGGGGCATGTAAATTTGGTTGTAGTTTTAATTAGATGTTAATAAAATTGGCACAGTAAGAATGATTAATTATTGGTGATAACTTATTGATTAGGTATCCATAATTTTAAACCTACGAATACAAACTCTGTTAATTCAATATGGATTAATGAAATTATTGTTTGACAATTACTTAAGGGGTTATGAGTTACCGTCTTGATTGTAAAAGGGAAAAGAGCCTAAATAATTTGGTGTTTTATTTCCTACTTCTTGTATCTTGATGTGAGCCTGGATGGGTGTTTTGATATGTGGGGACATGGAGGCCCTTTTGGTTATGGCAGAAAATGATTTCTAGAGTGTCGAGATGAATCAGTTTATGCATGTGGGTGTCTGGGAGGACAACAAGGATGATGGAACTGGATGGATGTGATTGTTGGATGCTTGCTGATTTTTGATTTGTTGTTTATCTGCTTTAATTTTCACCACTGCTCAAAGCAGCTGCTCTTACTTACCCTTCTTCTGAAAGAGGCAAAGACATGCGGGGTATGCCACATGCATTTCTTGTTTAGCTTCTCAAGGAAGGATGTGTATATGATCTTTATATAGGCGAAAAAGAAACAACGGGTAGTACATATACCCGCAGTGTTGCGCCCCTTGTGTTTAGTATCATAGAATGTTTTTCTAGAATTATTGGGAATGTAGGAAAGTAATTATATAATGAATAATTGAGTAAATGGTGTTAACCCATGGATATTGAGTTTCTGGAACATAATGTTGAGGTTTTAATATTGATGGAACAATTTAATTTGGGTGTGATACTAATGAAACAAAATGTGGAATTGTTCATGGTTAATTAATGTAAAAAGAATTAATTAACGTAAAGTGGGACCAAAAAAGGGAATGAATAATATAATAATTCTCTTAAAATGGTTGTGTGCATATAGGATACCTAGTCTTTGAAGTAGCAGCTCAGAGTCTGAGAGACATTAGCTGCAGTGTGTGTAAGACTACACCCATAATGTTGTTGTGAGTTATAGTATATTCTTTACATTTTGTCTTTCTATATGCTACTCCTCATTGTCAGTAAGGGTAACTGACACCCCAGGGATTCTGTGTCCTAAGGGGTGTCTTACCCAACATTTTGGTGGGAGGATTGATGGATGAATACACCCTTTGGCCCTGCTCTCTTATCTTGGTAGTTATATGTGTTGGTATGCACATTGGTTAGTTTTCCCAATATATCTATGTAGAGGGTTGTAATGTCTTGTTGTTATTCACACACATATATTATGGATATATTTTTCTATTGACTACTTTAGGTGTAACATGTATAGTCTGTGATGACTTGAGAGTCCTTACTCGGTGTATGGGCTGTAATGGCTTGAGGTATAATACCAAACATATGATACACGTTATACAAGATGTGGTGGCTCCCAGAAATTACTAGGTTACATTGGTGTGTAGATGTGGTGGTTTGGATGCATGAGGTGCATATTGTGGTGCTTCACCCAGGTGTCTATGGGAAATCCTTTTTGGAGAGAGATGCTCAGGATGTGCGGCGTTGGGGAACGAGAAAAATCAGTGGCGAAGTAGTAGTGGGTTACCCTTGATATTCATTATTATATGATATATTCTTATATGCGTTCCCTAGTGAGAGTAACAATTGTGAGGTTGGGAACTTATTATACCAATTTAGGTGAAGAGTTAGTTTCACTTATTGGTCAGTCTGCTTTTACATGATTTCTTTACTTTTGCACGAGAGGCATTGGGGATGATCCTAGGGAGTATAATGTTATACTCACCCTTTGTATATATAAACTGTCTTTCATGTCACTTGGATTAGGTTGTAGATTAGGCTTGGGTTTACTAGCTTGTGGTTGCAGGAGCTTTTCGGGCTTGTGGATGCTGTTATTTCTACATTCTTTTGGGTACTTATAGTTTTTCCCCTTTCAGTTGTAGTACTTCTGCATGACATTTCATATGTGTACTTCGTTTTTCATTTATATTGTAGTCTGAGTTGGAGTTGATTGGTGTCTATATTATCTCTCTCTTATTCATGTGTTATCTTAGAGGGTAATGCCTCCCATTTTGTGTCTTACTATACCAGCAGTGCTTGTCGCCGACCTGAGGCCTACAGGAGGCAGGAGTCGGGGGTCATTATCTCCCTTATCACATTGTCAGCCTAGGAGTGGTACACTTTGTGGGGCGGGGGTCATGAAATTAAAAATTCAGGGAATTTCACCCCACCATAAACATGTTAATTCTTAAATAGTAAATTATAATAATAAATGGTTATTTTAAGGGAAAATTGACTTCAAAATATATTGTTAATCATCATTTTTCAAAATATTTATAATGTAAAACATATATTTTCAGAAATAATTTTTTGATTCACATATTTATATTATTTTTATTCACAATCTAAAAAACACTTTTTTACCTATAATACAATATGGATATTTTATTTTGATACCACCCATATCCTTTTTATTGATGGTTTATGATCATTTTTATAATTTAATTTATGAAATTTCAATTTCTTGATACATTTTGAAGCCATTAATATAATTTTGAATTATATACTTTCTTGTTATCCTTTTCAGTTCAATTTACTCAAATTTTGAATTTTATATATCGTGAATATTCTAACATAATAAAATGTATATCATTTATATAAATTATTTTTTGAAATGATTGTTCTTTAATTATATAGGGAAGAAATAATGAATATGTATTTTTTATTTAATATCATTTTTATGATAAGGAAAAGTATTAATGAATTTATTATATTATTCGATATATGATTTATAAATGAAGATATGCATGGTACAAATTATAGTTCTTCTTCAATGAATTCACAGTATCATGAGATGAATCAATTATCGAGTAATATCGAAATTGGTTTCTGGTGTATACTAACCCATCATTTTTATACTATATTTTAAAAGGTATTGATAGTTTGGGTATTGTGATTCAGGAGATGATGCCACATAATAATTTTGAATTAATAGAAATAATGATTAATTTAATATTATACATGATATTTTCAAAATTATATTTCTCAGGATTCATTTTATCAATAATTTATTGATTAAATGGAATTTTTATTCAGTTATATTAATTTCTATTTTGATTAAGCACACTCTTATCACTATAGTCAATTTTATGATTAAGTGGAATATATGTTTATATATTTTTCATTCAATATTGATAGGAATTATCAAAACATGATTTTAAAATTATTCAAATCTAAAATTTGTTCAATTATTTGACCATTTCATGTTTATTATTCTTATTTATTCATGATGTCATCCACTTTTCCGAACTCTTTCTGAGAATCATATATCTCAATATTTGTTTCATACCACAGGATGGATGAAGCATTGTATAAAGATTATGTTAGGATATCCTAGATGTATTAATTTATCTTTAGAATATAAATTATTTTTTAATTTTTGAATTCAAATATAGTGATAGCCCCAAATATTTATCTGTTTTAATATGACTACTGAAATATTTATTCAAAAGAGATAACATTACTTATATATTATCCCAATGTAATAAAGTAAACACTAACTCTAATATTCCATATTAGGGTGTTAATAGTTTCAATCAAGGGGAGGATTAAAAGAAACCATAGTATTTAGATGGTGCAAAACATATATAAGGGAACATAAACCAATGATATACTTTAACAATGAGTTTATAAAAAAAAAGCGTATTGATAATGATTATATTATGTGGTATTTATTTAAAATATATCCCTATAAAGAAGCTATCAATAGAAATTTTAATTATACAAATTAACTTAGGGGTAATACCTTTGAAACATTTGTGTCAGTTTTGACTCCAAAACAAAATTGAGCATTAAAACAGGTGATAATGTGCAAATAGATTGACACTACCAGTGGATATGTCTTGGAAAATTCACATTATCACTAAATACTATTATAATGTTATTGAATAAATAATGAGAATTAATTACCTATTTAAACATATGGTTCAATACATTGAAATGTAGGATTCCTGATTTTGAAATAAAAAAAATTATTATATAGTCTCCGACTATGATTTTTGTTAATTTCAATATTCATATTGTTTATAGTGTCTTTAAATCAAGGAAAGAAAATAGTAATTAATTATTATACCCTGTAAACCTCTCTTTTTTTGTTTAGAGGGAACATATTACATGACCAATAGTCTACATGGAAATTAAACCACATAACATCATTATTGAATATAGTTATTTTCTTGATATCGAGGCAATAATGATAACATTTAATGTGAAGGAAAACCATGGTCACTATGATAAAAAAAAGTTGATAATGATTAGATTGAAAATTATATTGATAATTCCAAAGTAGTTATCCTAAAATAATATTAACAACCTATACAATGACCAACTATCAGGCTCACTGAAGAAATAAATGATATTTTTTTGCTAAGAACGTGAGTAGTGGTGACCATTGATAATAGATTATATTATTTTCATCATGAAAAAATGTGGAATGAGATACCCCTAATTATATCTCAAAGGGACAATAAAATGTATTATATTTGAAATAAAAAAATAAGGATAAATATATTTCTTTGAAAAAATAAATATTATAGGTTAATGAAATCATTTTCATCAAAGGGATCCATTTATAGTTTATTGTCTTAAATGTGTGGAACATATTCCTTATCAATGTCATTTCACTCTCCTAATGGTTATCCAAAAAAACCATAGAAGGTACTATGAAGAAATAAAATAGTTTATGTATTTATGTATTGGGTTTCAAAAATTATGTTATATCTGTATTTTTTTTACCATTGGTGTTTTTATTTTAAGAATAATGAGTCATATATGTATCAGGTAAAATTATAGAAGCATATATTCCTACATTAACATATCTGTTACATATACCACCACGGGTTTAGGAAATTAAGATTAATTATAAGTTCAATGTATTAAATAACCCTACTAGTCTGTATGTAATCAGAGTTTACCATGTTTATGGTTATTTGGGGAGAAATTTATGGAATTATAACCCATTTTCTAGTATATGTTTTAGTAAATTTTTTTAAGGATGAATATCCTAAAATATTTGGTAATGAGTTAAAATGTTTTGGAAACAGCTATGTATTATAATATCATTAATGTTGATATATTTATTGTATAATATAAATTGATTTTTTAATAATATTTATATTAATATATTTTTGGAAAAGGGGAACTTAATTTTTAGCTGACATTTCGCCACATCCGAGATGGTCACGAGGATTGAACCCATCATCGAAGATAAATAAGTGTACTATACAAACCACTGGCCGATTTAATGGCCTTGTAAATTTATAATTTTTATTTAAATAAATTTATGAATAAAATTTAAAGTCGAACTATTGGTTTTACTATTGAGGTTGTGATATTAATGTATTCTATTGGATAATTTTTGTTCAAAATATCAGTTATATAAAATATTTAGAGATAGACTGATGTGATTATCATAATTTTTAAGATTTTATGATATGTTAAATGGTAAATTTAATTTATATATCATAAAGAACTCATTTTGGGATATTCATTTCATGGAGTTAGAGATAAATTATAAATTGATTAAAGAACAATCAAAGGTTGAAATTTTTCTTATGAACAAGAATAATATCTTGAATTTATATTCTATTTTGTTCACTGTCTAGATTGTAAATAATTCATCTACTCTATAGAAGAGATATTAGAAAATTAAATTCTATTAAATTCATTTTTGATGAACTTGTGTTATTTTAAATCATAATAATAATTTATGGATTTTATTTCTTTTCAATAAATTTAATATGCCCTTTATTTTGATCAATGATATGTATCACCCTCTATAACATTCTACATTTTTCATAATTTTTCATATATTCACTTACAACCAATATTATACTATTTGAAAACCTATTAAGTCTTATTCCAGATGACCATTTTATATATATTTATATTTTATTTGGAGGATGCTTTATTAACTATTTTTACAATATCATTTTACAGCAATTATATTTTAAAATTTCAACTCTTTATTTTTAGAGGTCTAGAATATATTGTGGGGCCATAATGTATTTAATTTGAGTAAAATGATACACCCTGAGATTTTCGAAGGGCACAATATTTTTCAAACATAAGTATGACATCAAAAAGATGTATTAAAGAACATAACACACAAATATATTATGATATAATCCATTATAAATAATTTCATTCCCATCTTTATATTGTGATATACACAACAACATGATTAAATGAAACACAATACACTTTTGAAATATAATTATTCAAACATTATCACTATTATCTAGTAGTTAATTTTGTGGGAAATTATTTTAATAACTATATTATGAAATGTATTTTATTTACACATGTCAACCCAAATTCGTTGGATATCTATTAACAATTAATAAATAAAGAATTATATAAATGAAGAATAATAGTTTTCCCAAAAAAATATAAGTCATTTTTTAAAAATAGTTTAATTTTTTTTAAAAACTATTTGAAAATCATGTTAAATATATACATAATTATTTTAACATTCAATTATAAATTATATTTGGTTTCATTTTGTGTATTTTCATCAAATGAAATTTTTTTTATGAAAAATAAAAAATAATGATTTTAATGGAAAGTTTCACTTCATTTAATGACTTATTAGGTTACATTATATTTTAAATTGGTAATAAAGTAACATTATTTAAATTATTTATTAATTAATATACACTATTTAATTAGAGTTTTTATAATATTTAATTTTGTTACAAAAACATTTTAATATTTTAAATGTTTATACATGATAATCACATTTTACCGCATTAGCTATATGATTTTAAATTTCATTTTGAATATTTTGTGAATTGAATTATGAAAAATATATTCCTAATTTTTAGTCAAATTAATTTATATTAACTGATATTATGAACATAAACTTTTACAGTTTTTAATTTAAATGTATTAAAAATTAATTATCATGGATAGTGTAAAAAACTGATTTACCAGGGCTTAAAATAAAATGGTACGATATAAAATGACCAACAAAAGTGTTTTATATTCAATATATGGTAGTTACTATAACTTATATTTATTAAGGGTTAACAATTTATCATTATGGGTTTATTTTAAATTGTAATGATTTTGGTTTAATTGATTATTTTAAAAAAATTCATTCTTGTCCTCTCCCACATATATAAAAGGAAACTCCATTCTATCACAAATTCACTCCCCTAAATCCACATAGAATGAAAATACACTGTAAATATTTCTCCCAAAATTACTTAAACACATTATAGGTATTATGTTCTAAAATAAAAAGAAAATTATTAGTGTCCTTAAGTTGATATTAATAGGGGATTCTTTAAGAAAACTTAATTATCTTGACCAAAATATATTGTTTTCTTTATTCTTTTCCCCCTTAAATTATTTCATAAAACTAAAAATTAAAAACACCATTTCCCCCATATATTTAGATTCCATATGTTTATGGAATAATATTTATCCTTCCGTGATCTAGAAATTAGGAAAAAATCATCAATTGTGTGTACGTCTTGATACCCCTTTGCGAACCAATGTACCTCGTTCTCCGTTGGCACATCTCATTATTTAATATGGTGATGTATTTAATATAATTTTAAATTATAGTTATGAAAATATTATACATTCTATAATTATAAAATGACTTATACATTCTTACATTCAGTTTCATTAAGAAATATATTATCCTTATTAATTTGTAAGGTGGACTACCACATCTTAATGTGATGTGATTCAATTTTCTATTTTTATTTACATGAATCGAAATAAGGATAAATCTAATGAATATATGTGATAAATATTACTTGATATTCATTATAGAAAATTAATTATATCATCTAATTTTAATCCATTTCACTCATTAATGAAATGATATCGTCACTCGTGCATACATAAGACATAACTTCTCCATGATGTAGTGTGATTCAATTTTCAGGTCCAACACTTAAAATGACTCAAAAAATTAAATAATTAGTAAATATGATATTAATGTAAATTTTATATTTATGAATATTATTGATTTAAAAGCTGTTCTGAATAATTGATATTATCCTGATAAAATACACATGGGGGGAAAATAAAACCAACACCCAATGTGATGTATATAAAAAAATTTATAAAAAAATAGGTTGAAATTTTTCCTAAGCGGTTAATATTTGATATAAAAATTTAGATATTGTTTCTGAAAAATTCAATAAATTTTGAAAAACATTATTTATGATGTTAAATCATGTTCACCTAAAATGAATTGTTAGATAAATAACTTCATTATATTTTATTTTCATTAATTCATATTATAATGTAATATACATATGTTGTTTTATATGATGTACAAATTTCCACTATTTAATGTAATTTCATGATTAATTATAATTTATTATAATTTAGATTTCGATATTAATTATTTATTACATATATTTTGTTAAATTGAGAATTATCATGGGCTAAATAATTTCAGAACTCATCCTTTTTTCCATTGGGTTATATAACTTATTCATTTTATCTGATATTACAAGATTATATATTCAATTAATTTTCAATATTTTATGTTTTATGACCTATTATTTTATTTGTATTTACATTTTTACACACATAATCAATTCATTGGTTAATTCCCACTAATTTTTAATATCTTTCTAAGACTTTATTTCACAATCTAATGGTATTATGAATGTTTATGATTGAATTTAAATTAATGGAAAATATTTTACCATTGGCTAATAGACCCATTTTATTTTATTATCTTCTAATTATCATGATTTTTTTTCATGTAATTTTACCATTTTTCAACTATTATGTACATATAGAGACAATAATGTTTTAAAGAAAGTATACCTATTTTTATCTCTTAGTTTGAAAAGTAGTTTTGTTTCAAACCCATTTTTTCTGAAAATTTTATATAAATGTATATTAAATTACAAAAAAAGTTTAATAAAATACATCTTTAAACACATTTTATTTTTTTATTTTTTTAATGTAATATTCATATGATTTAGAAAACAAATGATGATTGTAATTTAATGAAAATTTTATTGTAATCATTTTATAATCATTTATCAAATATATAAAATATTTTAACATCATTTACACTCATTAGTTTAAATATCTATATAATATTTTGATTAGTTTTTAAAAGAAATATTTTTTTCATTATATTTCGAGAAATATTAGTCTTAAAAAAATTCAATATATAAAATTAATATTTTCCCAATAATATGTTTAATAAATATTTATCTCATATGTATTCAACATTGACAAAACCATTAAATTTACAGGAACTACACAAGGGATATATGGAATTTATACCATTATTTTTATTTATATAGAGATTTATCAAATTAATTTATTGAAAATAACCTTCGATATCGATTTTTTTTGTTATAATTCCCATGAAATATCCAATTTTTATGTACTTTTTACACATAATTTCACCTCAATATTCATATAATTTTTCATCAATATTCTTATTTCATAATTCATATATCATCTCAAAATTTTGTTTTGTATAATTAATGTTATATAATTATATTTGGAAATATTAATTAATCAATATTCATTACTCAGTAGAAATATTCGATGATAAGAAAATTTATTCATGATTTTAATAAATTTTTTGACATATAAGGAATGAATTTGGAAGGTATATATAAATGATCCATGTTATAGATATCCCCTCCATGCATGATAGGTATCATGAGTTTAATATTTTGGATAACATTAGTCGGACGAGTTTATAGTGTATATATATCGATTATTTTTGAGCAGTTTTGTTAATGGTCTTGAATGTAGAGGTTTCGTGCAACCAGAAATTTTGACATCAAAAAATTATGTTGTTATTTCATCCAGAATTCAGTTATTATTATCTGTTAAATTATCATAATCATATTATATGTGTATGTATTTAATTCTATTCTTATTGAATAATGGAATGTGTATTGATTTATTTAAATATAATTATTGATTAATCCTTATATAATAATGATAGTAATTTTATTGATAAAATTAAATGATTTTATAGATATTTACCTATCAATATCGATTAAGCCCGATCTAATCCTAATATTAAAATTTGTTAAATTTATTTTTTTTATGTTATATACCATTCTATGTTAATTATTCATGTTAATTCCAGATTGCATCGACATTATAGAACTCTTACTAAGAATTAGAGCTATAGTTTTTTCCATTCCCAATAATCTATGTTGTGTACTATGAATAAAATGTACGAATATGCGAGAGGGAATAATAATATTTTTGATAAAAAATTATCTTTTAATATTTTTATTCAAATGTAATTAAAGACTCAATTATGTTTCTAGATTAAAAATACTAATAAACTATTATGTAAATCTAGAAGAAATAATATATAGATTATAAAAATGTAGTAATTTAAACGCTGTCTAGTATATAATATGGTTGGGGAATTTACAATACTCAACTCGGAAAATTAACATCAATAATCACCCACCATGAACTAAATGGAGAAAATGCCAGTATGTTATAGATCTTTACCAAGGACTAAATTTTATAAAACAAACATAATAAAATACTAGTACCCTTGTAACAACCCAAGTATTAAATGAATAATATATATTATTATCTATGTCTATTTATAAATTAGATAGTGTTTTAGAGGCTTAACATGAGAATAAATCCAATCTTAAGCATAGAATTCTCTAATAATTTTTAAAAGATTGTTTTACCGCCTTTTGATGGAGATCCATTTTTAAATATATCTTTTGACAATTTTATAATCTCTATTTGTCAAAATAAACTTATTCTTTATTATTGGGACATTGGAATTTACTTTTGATAAATTTTTGGTATTTTTCTGACCATGTTAATTTTTTAATGAATAGTGAAAATGATGCATTTTACATTAAATCTGATTTTTCATATAATTTAATTATATTGTTAGATTATATTTTTAATTTTTTTAAAGTGTAATTATAATATATTTTGACCTTTAAATCTAATGGTGTTCATTATAATTATTTTCACCTTGGAATTGGGCATAAACAAGTGCCAAACTTTTCATAGATATTGTTTCAAAAAAACCCGCTATTTGTTTTGACAATAGAAATTATTTTTAAATTATTTATTTAAATTCCTATGTTTGGAATTTGGTAAAATGGATTACATATTTGTAATCAGAATTTCAAAATTATGTAATTATAACTCTTTTGTTTTTGGACATTATGAATAGTAACGACAATAATTATCTTTAATTATCTTGAATAATTAGTAATCGAGTAGTTAAGGATAATAAAATAATATCATAATAATAAAACAATGACCCCAACATGTGTCCTAATGATACTGGTTATGTCATTGCAGACCATGGGATGCCTTTTTCCAAACATCGGGACCCCATGGAATCACTTTTGGGTGAAAGTGACACTTTATCTTTTTATTTTCAAAGAAAGGAGAATATCATTAAAGAATGTATCACCTGAGTAAAACATTTTTAATTTTGTCTACATAAATTATCTCTTTTACTATAAATATTCATTGGAAATATAAAAAGTTTTCATACATTATAGTAGTTTTTTTATAATTTATTTACATTAAATAATTTAAATTATTTATGACATCATGTTGATGCAGCGATTACCTCATTAATTAACGATTTAAATAAAATGAAAACATAATGTAAAATATAATACTTAAACTTTTCAAAGACCTATTGGATGGGTATATTTCGAACCCTTATGACCTTATCTTAGAAATATATCTTTTTGGGACCATTAAAATCTGAAACTCATTTTAATATAAAGTAACATTTTATAACTTTCCAAGAGTGCCCCTCCTCTCCTCCTATAAAAGGCCCCCTCCTCTACCTCCTTACCCACACTTCTCAAGCCATTGGATCAGTCAAGATCTACTAATTTTATCTCTCCACATCCCTCTCGTCATCCTAGAAGATTTACCTTAGGCAGAAAGATCTTCAAGAAACCATTTTGGTTCAAACCATGAAGAGTTACCCGATTTAAAGGTAATGTCATCACTTTTGTTATTTTGTTATATTTTTCTTATCCAACCCCCTTAAATATTTTTATACATTTATTTTGTAACAACACCAGTATCTTAAATATACTAGGATGTTTTTATGAGAAGTATTCGAGCTACACATACACATACCTTCATCTAATGGATAAAGAGCATACTGTTTCTGTGGATGGCGAATTTCTGCCTCACGAAATGATGATCGTTCGATATTCTTCTAACACCTTCATAGGTGTCCATTAAGATGTCACTATACTTATATATGATATATAACATGTTTATTTTTTCCTTAATCTTCTGTATTTTTCATTTATGGCATACCTTTATGGTTTTTGTTATGGGTAAATGCGATATCATCATTTTAGGATGTGCAGAATACCACCCCCTCAAAGTGATTTGATTCATTCATGCAATATGTGGGACATATAAAGGATGGAGTATATATTATATTATATATGATATTATACTATAAATATAATATACCTTTATATCATTATTATTCCATCCCATAAAATATGAAATAGAAATGAGTGTAGCGTTCATGCGTGCGTACGGCTTACCATCTCCATGAACGGTGCATTTCACCTCTTACCTCTAAATGTTATGTGAAATTATAAATGCATGTATATAATAGATATATATTATATATATTATATATACATCATGAATATTAATCTGGATATAATAGATACATGATCCACTTGTAATTATAAAGGGTTTATTTTTGACTCAAGTAACAACGATCGACAAAATGACCATTATTAACTTATATAATTACATAGTGTTCATAACATGGTAATAAGATATATAAAATGGAATAATGAACTTGAAAAATGTTATTAAGAATTTATAAATTAACTCACGTTTATTATTTAGGAGGGTAAAGAATGATCGAGTCAAGTCGGACCTGAGGTAAGGGACTTTGTCTGAATCTCCTTTCATTGAAGCATTTTTTGTTTTATACACAACATTATTTTATACGATGTATAAATCCCATTGAGTTTTATGTTTATTCAAAAGGAATCTTTTTTATAAGAATATTTTACTAAATGAAAAAAGGGAATGTTATTTTTTTCGTACGTATGCGGGGACAACGACTTCTATACTGTCATGAACATTATTTGAGTTTCAGCTTCCTCTACAAGCCATAACTTTTTTTAAAATGATAAATAAATACCATGTTATACTTTTCTTTTATTTTGTTATTTAAAATGGTTTTGATATTGTTTTTATTATATAGATGTGTTATTGATATCTTGTGATTGAAATGTGGAAATTTTTTGTTTTCATTATGCATGTTTTATGTGATACGATTATTTTATGGTTCTTGGGAATTGTTATGAAGACGGGTGGTTTCATGATAATCTAAGGGAGGGTGCGCCCGATATAGCTCTACAATGCATTGGGTAACACAAATAGGTAAAACATTAAAGTTTCTCTGAAGAGATTTAAGGAATATACTGTGATGGGTATTCCAAACATAACCATGAGTGTTACTCCCTACGTAAGAAATTTATGAATGCATCAGGTTACCTTTATATCTTATGATTTCGATGATTTATTCATGATTTGATGAGGTATGTCAAAATGATTATGTTTTACGAGTAATGTATGATTTCATACATGGAATAATGTTTTCATTTAGTACTTTTATATCCCTGGCTGAGCTTTTTATGCTCATCCCATGTTTTGAAATGTTTTTCACTGGTAATGGGAAAGGTACATGATGTGATTATAGTGTCAGGGAAGTGTCAAGAAAGAATCTATGTTTAATTTTAAATATGATTCCGATGATTGGAAAAATGTGTACTATCTTTTATGTAACCACATTGTTTAAATGTGGAGTGTAATGAAAGATTTATGACCTAGTACTCTAAAACTCTACACCTGAAGAGATCCTCAATGTGTATTCTTGAAATAACTCAAGATTAATAATGATTGAGATCGGGGCCTTATAGTTGGTAACAAGGGTCGGTTTAGATAACATTAGGAGTTATAATTCTATTAAATGATCATCCAAAAGTATATTTTTTATGGTCAAATTGAAATGATATAGCATTTGAAGACTACCATGTTTCTTTATTTAAGCTATGTTTGTTCAGAATGGTTTTCCACATAGGAAACCGGGAAGCAGTGTTAGGAAGGCATACAGAAGGAAATGACCATCCGAATCAGAATCCTAAGATAGTTGGAATTGTAACTGAACAGTTTGTTGCAGTAATGGTGCAGTTGACTCCAGCAATAAACGGTGGTGGTATCCATGAATGAGATCAGTGAGATCAACTGCAAAGGAACATGTCAGTGGTGGAACATTTCACGAGGCAACATCCCCCATCATTTAGAGGATCATCTGACCATGTGCTAGATGAAGGGTTGATTAATGCACTGGAGACGATTTTCGATGTGATGGGGTGTTCAAGAAATCAAAAGGTTAGTCTTTCTATTTACTGTTTGGAGGGTGAAGCAGATCAGTGGTGGTCGATGGTTAAAAATACCAGGATGCCGATGAGATTGATCCTCTCGGCTGGGATGAATTCAAAGGTATGTTTCTTGAGAAGTATTTTCCTAAGGCTATTCTACATTGGATGGAAAAAAAATCGTTCAATTTAGGCTAGAGGATGACTCAGTGGCTGCTTATGAAGAGAGGTTCACTTGATTGGAAAGGTATGCTCCAAAATTCATCTTATACCTTGATAGTGAAATCAATCATTTTTACTCAGGATTAAAGCCAAAATATCGAAGGGTATTATCTTCTTGTGAGATAAAAAGTTATGAAAAGCTTGTTCGATGTGCTGAGAAGGTGGAAATGGAGTTTTACGAAGATCGAGTGTCCTATAACAACAAATAGAAGAAGAGATCGAGGTGGCATGAGAAAGGGAAGAATTATTCAAAAAGGTCTGATGGTAAGAAAACTAAGTTTCCAGTTTGTGATAAATGTGGTAAAAGGCATGATGGAGAATGTCTTCTGAATTCTAGAAAGTGCTACCAATGTGGTAAGATGGGACATAAGGATCGTTATTGCACTGAAAAAGATCAGGGTGATTGTAAGACCAAATTTGATTTATAGTTAGTGAAATGTTTTATTTGTAATAAGATGGGTCACTATGTAAACGAGTGTCCGACAAAGAGCTCGAGTGATGGGAAACAGTTAGAGTACAATCATAAAAGGGTTGTGAAATACTTTGAAACTACTTCAGTAGATGTTGGGCCATCTAATAAAGTGGTATCAGGTACTTTGTTTATTTTTTATGATTATAACAATGTGTTGTTTGATTCAGGGTCTACAAATTCTTTCATATCTGAAAACCTTTCTAGTAAAATGGGAATACCATCTCAAAAATGACTCCTTAACTTGTGGTAAAAACACTTGGGGGAAATGTTGAGGAAAAAAGAATTTATAAGAATCTTCCTATCCTTACCCGTGGAAAGAACCTACTTGCAATCTTTATTGTTTTACCTCTAGTAGAGTTTGATGTTATCTTGGGTATGGATTGGATATCTGTTTACCTGGATAAGATTGATTGTAGAGATAATGAAGTTTCTTTTCAGAAAGACTATCAGTTTGTGTAAAATAATGAACCCTTACTGTTGATAACATATCAAGAGGCTGAGAAACATTTAAATCATGTGAATGAATGTTTCCTTGCACATATTGTTGAGAACAAAGGAACTGTTCAGATTAATGATGTGCCAATGGTAAATGAGTATCCTGATGTTTTTTCTGATTAGTTTCCAGGAATAATACCAGATCGGGAAGTTGAATTTACTGTTGACTTAGTTCCCGATTCTAAGAAAAATTCAGAACCCCCTTATCGAATGTCTCAAATTGAACTTTTAGAGTTGAATGAGAAATTGCAAGATTTATTAGAGAAAGGTTTCATTCGACCTAGAACATCACCATGGGGTGCCCCTGTTTTATTTGTTAAAAAGAATGATCGCTCAATGAGACTTTTCATTGATTATAGAGCCTTGAATAACATAATTGTTAAGAAAAAATATCATTTTCCTCATATCAATGATTTTTTTGATCATCTCCAGGGAGCTCAGTATTTTTCAAAGATTGACCTGAGATCAGGGTAACATAAATTGAAGTTAAAATAAGAAAATATTTCAAATTCTACATTTCGTAAAATATATGGCCATTATGAATTTGTAGTTATGCCTTTTGGGCTAACTAATGCACCTGCTGTATTCATGGAACTTATGAATAGAATTTTCCATGAGTTCTTGGATAAGTTTTTTGTTGTTTTCATTAAAGATATTTTCGTGTTTTCTAAAAGTAATGGGGAGCTTGAAAGTCATTTAAGGGTTATTTTGAAAACCTTAAAAGAAAATAAATTGTATGGGAAATTCATAAAGTGTGAGTTTTGGTTGAAACAAATTTCTTTCCTCGGTCACATTGTTTCTAAAGATGGAATAACTGTTGATCCTGCAAAAACTATGGTTTTTCAAGAATGGACAACACCCACAAATGTAATTGAGATTCATTGTTTCCTTGGTTTGGCAGGCTATTACCAAATGTTTGATAGAAATTTTTCCCGGTTATCTAGTCCAATAACTAAGCTAACTCGGAAGGGTGTTATGTTTATCTGGACAAAAGAATGTGATGATTGTTTTTAGGAACTGAAAAGAAGATTGGTGAATCCTCCAGTTTTCGCACTACCTTCCAGGAATGTGGAGTTTGTTATCTTCAGTGATGCTTCATTGAAATGACTTTGTTGTGTCCTAATGCAATATGATCAGGTAATTTCTTATGCTTCACGTCAGTTGAAAACTCATTAGGTAAACTACCCTACAGATGATTTGGAATTAGCGGCTGTTGTTTTTTCTTTAAAAATTTGGAGGCATCATTTTTATGGTGTAATGTGTGAAATATATACTAATCACAAAATTTAAAAGTATATATTCACTCTGGATTAATTGAACATGAGACATAGGAGATTTCTAGAATTAATCATGGATTATGATTGTACAATTCATTACCATCCGGGAAAAGAAAATAAATTGGATGATGCTTGGAGTCGAAAAAGTAATGCTTCATTAACAATGTTGCGTTTGGATCGCGATCCTTTGGTTAAGGATTAGATGAACGTTGTCATAGAAGTTTTTGGTGAAGGATGTCCTTCAGTTTTGTTTCATGTATCAGTGAAATCTTGTACATCAGATAAAATTAAGCATGCACAGAAGCAAGACAGTGAGTTTCACAAAAAGGTAGAGCTGATTCAGATGGGTAAGTTGCCTGAATTCAACATTGATAATGATTGTGGTTTGAGATTTGGGAAGAGATTGTGTGTGCCTTGTGATTTTTAGTTGAAGAGAGAGTTGTTATATGGGGCTCATAGTTTTCCATTTTCAGTTCATCCAGGATGTACTAAGATGTATAGATATCTTCGGGATTATTACTGGTGGGACGGAATGAAAAGAGATATTGCTGATTTTACTGTGAAGAGTTTGACTTGTCAACATGTTAAAGTAGAGTGTAAGTTACAAAAATGGATGCTTTAGCCTTTCCTAGTGCCAGAGTGGGAATGAGAGAATATATCCATGGACTTCATTTTGGGATTGCCGAAGACACCTCGAGGTAATAATGCAATCTGGGATATTATTGATCGCTTGACTAAATGTGCTAACTTCCTTGCTCTACGAGATAATTTTTCCCTAGATCAACTTTCCCATTTGTATCTTAAAGAGATAGTCAGGTTACATGGAGTTCCTCTCTCCATTATATCTGACTGTGATCCCAGGTTCACTTCAATCTTTTGGAAAGGCCTTCAGAAGTCATTGGGTACTAAATTAAATTTTAGTACAGATTTTCATCCACAATAAGATGGGTAGTCAGAACGAATGATTCCGACTTTGGAGGAAATGCTACGTGATTTTTCTATGGATTATCAGGGATGTTGGGACCGACATCTTTCTTTGGTGTATTTTTATTATAATAACTGTTTTCATTCCAGTATACAGATGGTAACATTTGAGGCATTATATGGGAAGTGGTGTCGAACTCTAGCTTTCTAGGATAAAGTGGGTGAATGGATGTTGATGGGACCTGAATTAGTATAAGAGTTGCCAAAAAAATTTCAGCTCATACCGAGACACATGATAATAGCTCAGAGCAGGCAGAAGAGTTATGCAGAAAACAGGAGGAAGGATCTCTCTTTTGAGGTAGGTGATCATGTTTTTCTCAAAGCATCACCATGGAAAAGTGTGATGCGATTTGGTAAGAAATGAAACACGAGTCCATGGTTCATTGTACCATATGAAATTATGGAGAGAGTTGGATCAGTTTCATACCGAGTGGCTTTACCTCCGAGTTTATCTCAGGTACACAATGTTTTTCATGTTTCAATGTTAAGGAAGTACATGCCAGATCCATCTCATGTTTTGAGTCCAAAGGTTGTTAAGCTGGAAGAGAATATATCTTAGATGGAATAACCAGTCCAGATCCTTGACCACAGGGAGAATGTGTAGTGGAATAAGGTGATTAATCAAGTAAAGGTTTTGTGGAAAAACCAAATGATTGAAGAGTCAATATGGGAAAATGAAAATGAAATGAGGGATAAATACCCCCACTTATTCAATAAGTAAATAAATTTTGGGGACACAATTTTCTAAAGGGGGGAAGGATGTAACATACCAAGTATGTAATGAATAATATATACTCTTATCCATGTCTATTTATGAATTAGATAGTGTTTTAGAGGCTTAAAATTAGAATAAATCCAATCATAAGCATAAAATTCTCTAATATTTTTTAAAAGATTTGTTTACAGCCTTTTGATGGCGAACCATTTTGAAATATATATTTTGAAAATTTTATAAGCTATATTTTTCAAAATATACTTATTATTTATTATTGGGACATTGAAATTTACTTTGGATAAATTTTTGAAATTTTTCTGACCATGTTCATTTTTTAATGAATAGTGAAAAATAATGCATTTTACATCAAAACTTATTTTTCATCTAATGTAATTATATGGTAAGATTATATTTTTAATTGGTTTTAATGTTTAATTAGAATATATTTTTACCATTTAATCCAATGGTGTTCATTATAATTAATTTTACTTTGTAATTGGGAATAAACAAGTGCCAAACCTTTCATAGATATTGTTTCAAAAAAACCCGCTAGTTGTTTTGATAACGAGAATTATTTTTAAATTTATTATTACAATTTCAATGTTTGTATTATTTTAAAATGGATTCCATATTTGGAATCATATGTTCTAAATTATGTAATTAAGACTCTTTTTTTGGACATTATGAATAATAACGACAATAACTATCTTTAATTATCTTGATTGATTAGTAATCAGGTAGTTAAGGATAACAAAATAATATAATAATAATTACAAAATGACCCCAAAATGTGTCCCAATGCTACTGGTTGTGTCGTGGGCGACCATGGGATTCATTGTGCCAAACATAGGGACCCCATGGAATCACTTTTGGGTGAAAGTGACACATTATCTTTTTATTTTTAAAGAAAGGAGAATACCACTAAAGAATGTATCACCTGAGTAAAACATTTTTAATTTTGTCTACATAAATTATCTCCTGGACTATAAATATTCATTGGAAATATAAAACTATTTCCTACATTATAGCAGTTTTTAATAATTTTTATACTTTAAATAATTTAAAATATTTATGACATCATGATGAAGCAACGATTACCTCATTAATTAACGATTTAAATAAAATGAAAACATAATGTAAAATATAAGACTTACAATTGTCAAAGACCTATTGGATGGGTATATTTAGAACCATTATCACCTTATCCTTGAAATATATCAATTTGGGACCTTTAAAATCCAATACTCATTTTAATATAAAGTAACATTTTATAACATTCCAATAGTGCCCCTCCTCTCCTCTTATAAAGGTCCCCCACCTCTACCTACATACCCACACTTCTCAAGACATTGGTTCGGCAATGATCTGCTCATTTTATCTCTCCACATCCCTCTCTTCATCCTAGAAATGTTACCTTAGACAGAAATATCTTCAAGAAACCATTTTGGTTCAATCCAAGAAGAGTTACCCGATTTAATGATAATGTCTTCACTTGTGTTCTTTTGTTATATTTTTCTTCTCCAACCCCATAAACAGTTTTTATTCCTTTATTTTGTAAAAACACCAGTATCTTAAATATAGTAGGATGTTTTTATGAGAAGTATTAGAGCTACACATACAAACACCTTCATCTAATGGTTAAAGAGCATAATGTTTCTGTGGATGTCGAATTTCTGCCTCACGAAACGATGATTGCTCAATATTCTTCTAACACCTTCAATGGTGGCCATTAAGATGTCACTATACATATATATGATATATAAAATGATTATTTTTTCCTTAATCTTCTATAATTTTCATTTATGTCATACCTTTGTGGTTTCTATTTCGGGTAAATGTGATATCTTCATTTTTGGAAGTGCGGACTACCGCCCCCTCAAAGTGATTTGATTCATTCATGCCATATGTGGGACGTATAAAAGATGGAGTTAATTATATTATATATGATATTATATTATAATTATAACATTCCTTTATATCATTATGATTCCATCCCATAAAATATGAAATAGAAATGAATGTAGCGTTCATGCGTACGTACGGCTTACCGTCTCCATGAACTGTGCATTTCATTTCTTACCTCTAAATGTTATGTAACATTATAAATGCATGTATATTGTAGATATATATGATATATATTAGATCTACATCATGAATATAACTTTGGATATAATTGATACATGATCAACTTGTAATTATAAAGGGATTATTTTTTACTCAAGTACCAACGATCGACAAAATGACTATTATTAACTTAAATAATTACATAGTGTTCATAACATGGTAATAAGTTATATAAAAAGGAATAATTAACATGAAAAAGTTAATTAAGAATTTATAAATTAACTCACGTTTATTATTTAGGAGGGTAAGGAATGATCGAGTCAAGTCGGACCTGAGGTAAGGGACAACGTCTCAATCTCCTTTCATTGAGGCATATATTGTTTTATACACAACTTTCTTTTATAGGATGTATAAAACCCATTGATTTTTATGTTTATTTAAAAGGAATAATTTTAATATGAATAGTTTACTAAATGAAAAAAAGGAATGTTATTTTTGTCGTACGTATGCAGCGACATCGACTTCTCTACCACCGTGACCATTATTTGACTTTCGGCTTCCTCTACAAGCCATAACATTTTTTAAAATCAAAAACAAATACCATGTTTTACTTTTATTTTATTCTCTTATTGAAAATGGTTTTGATATTGTTTTTATTATATCGATGTGTTATTGATATATTGTGATTGAAATGTGGAAATGTTATGTTTCCTTTATGCATGTTTTATGTGATACGATTATGTTATGGTTCTTGGGCATTGTTATGAAGACGGGTGGTTCCGTGACAAACTAAGGGCGGGTGAGCCCGATATAGCTCTACAATGCATTTGGTAACACAAACTAGATAAAAGTTAAGGTTTCTATGAAGAGATTTAGGGAATATACTGTGATTCTATTCCAAACGTAACCATGAGGGTTACTCCCAACGTAAGAAATTTATGAATGCTTCAAGTTACCTTTATATCTTATGATTTCTATGATTTAATCATGATTTGATGAGGTATGTTAAAATTCTTATGTTTTTTGATTAAAGTATGATTTCATACATGGAATAATGTTTCAATTTCGTACTTTTATATCCCTTGATGAGCTTTTTATGCTCCTCCCATGTTTTGAAATGTTTTTCACAGGTCAAGGGAAAGGTAAATGATGTGATGATAGTGTCAAGGACGTGTCAAGAAAGAATCTATGTTTTATTTTATATATGATTCTGATGATGGGAAAAATGAGTACTATGTTTTATGTAACCACTTTGTTTAAATGTGGAGTGTAATGCATGATTTATAATATAATTCTCTAAAACATTACACATGAATAGATCGTCAATGTCTATTCTTGAAATAACTCAAGATTATGTATTGTTTAAGGCTGGGGCCTTATAACCCTAGACTTAATCGAGGTTAGAAATTTATATGTTATTTACTGTATGTCACATAAACCATTTAACACAATGATAATTGATATCTATATTCTGAAACAAATTAGAATTAATCACAAATAACATTATATAATCAATTGGAATAGGAAAGAAAATTGGCTTATAATCAAAAATAATAATGATATATCTTTGAACATGAGGGAAAATGGGACATATGGAATCTCTTAATTATAGATAGATGTTTCACTTCATTAATCATAATAAATTTTTGGTTTTTTTTACAAATTCACTTCCTTGAATTTTTTTCTCTATTTATATGAAACACCATAAAATTGTACAATGGAATAATTCTATCTTAAATGAGATTAGTTAAAACTATACTAGGAAAAGATTACTTTTTATCGATGAATAATCCCAATATTATAATGAAAAAACTATAAACTCATGATAGTTTTCTGTTATATTCTATAACATAGATGTTTTAGTTATCCTTGGGGGAATTTATGTTTTTTAAAATTACAATTAATAATATGTAAAATTTGGAACTAAAAAGGAAATGTATAATTTGAATTAATTTATCCAAGAGTCTACAGTGATTTTAAAGACCATGGTCACAAAAGTGATATTTCATTAAACATTACCACCCATTTTTCTACCAAATGTCATTAATGAAAAGATAAATCTAAAATGAAATTTAAATTGTAATGTCCTTAAAAAATGAATATATATTTGAGTTTAACGTAATAAAAATTTAATAATTCATTTGTTAGAAATTTCTCAACCTTTTTGATTAATTTATAAGAATTAAATCCTCCCACATTGATAGGAAACAAAAACATTTTTTAAAAAATATTTCTTTTCAATCATCTCCTACAGTGAGATTTTTAAAATCAACACAAAATAAAGAGAAATATTGAGTGTTAATAAAAAGTGAAATATTTTATTTAGTAAATTAGTACACAAAAATTATTTTTTTTACATTCATTAATTTTTGTTTACCACCAACATTGTTATTTTCAATAATTTTAGTGTAAAAATTTCAATTTTATATTTTAAAATAGTCTCCCTTTGTCTGAATGACATAAACTCAACAAAAAACCATATATATCTCTAGGGAAACCAAATTAATCATATGAAATATATTAAGAAATATCATTTATGAAATTATTCATTAATTGATTTAAATGATCATGGAATAAAATGTACAATATTTAAGTAAAATTTTAAAATTTTAAATAATTTTAGAAAAAAATTATGTAATGTATAATTTGTGAAATAGGGTGAATAGATTGCAATTTATTCTTGGTTACCAGTCACTTAGGCCTCTTTAACCTAATATTCTTGTATTTCTATATTTGTATTATTTCCCCTAGTCCAATTATTTTTATTTTAACAAGAAATTTTTTTCCTATAAATTTTAATACCCCTATTTTAATTTATTGTCATGGTCATTTATATGGTGATAAAATTTAGTTGAACATTATTTCATCATTTTTTTATTTTCACTGGTTAGTATACTAATTATAATGATATATAATTCTATGATCCTGATTAATTTAATACCTAGCTATATTATTTATATTCTAAAATCATATCTCTTTGTCTACTTGAAAATGTTACGCATCATTTTTATTTTCAATGCATTGATAAATAATCAATATTTATGTAAGGTATTCTTGATCATAAACAGTGCTAACATTAAAAATAATAATCCTTGTTTATATATATATATACATATATATAATTTCATTCATTCTATATAGTTGTTATTCTATCATGAAATGTGCCATTTTAATTCATTCAAATTAATATCTATATTTCAATGTTATTTATTCCAATGATATTTTAGATTCTGCTATATTTTATTTATTAATATTTGAATTATATAGTTCCTCTATCATAGTTTGTAAAATTATTATAAATTTTCCATGTTGATGTAATTAATATTTCATTAATTGTTATATATATCTTCCATTCTGATAACAGATATGTCACGACCCATACCCAGGGGCCCGTGCCGTGACTACCCCAAGCCTGCCTTCCCTAGGCCTGGGGCTGGCGACTAGCACCAAAAGAAAAATTTCATAATCTGGGAAGGTATTTTGTTTATAACATGAAAATGCACAGAACAATGTAAGTGCTGGAAACAAAACACTAAATAAAAATATATACAAAGTAGAGATAAAAAGTAAAAGGGGGAAAAAATACAAGCCCAACTATAAAGTACAAGGAAACTGAATGTACAAGTACTGGAAAAAGGGAAAACGACTCAGGGAATGTCCACCGAGAAATCCTACGAGAAGGGTAGTTACAGATAGCCTACACAATACTCCACATCAGTCTGTCTCCTCACTGTACTGTCACACCGTGTGGTCAACCTCTAGGTACCATCAAGTCCTGGTACACTAAGATACAGTCAGCGTTGTCCATCATATGAATCCAACACAAAAAGGTACGGAAATAGACCATGCATGGGTGAGTATAACGATACTCTATAGGGAAATCGAGACCCTCAAGGTCTCATAAACCAACAAGGATAAAACAAAAAGTATGAATTCAACAGATAACCTAAAATATGTATATTCTCATACATATACATATGTTTTCAAGTAATCCATCTCAATAATGAGGTAAATAGAAAAGTAACTTACTCGGTTAGCCTGGGCTATCGGGTTCAGCAGGGGCGCAAGGGAGGCGTGGGTGGTTGGGAGGCCGGGCAGGCATGAGCCGGTGGGGCTCAGGCTGGCACGAGCCGACGGGTTCGGCCGGGGTGCATGAGAGGCATGGGCGGCCGGGAGGTCAGGACAATGCGGTTCAACATGGCTTGGGTCAGTGAGAGCCAGTGGTTTCAGCCAGGGCACACAGATGGAAGGGGTGGCCGAGAGCTAGGAGCTGTGGGCCGGCTGCGGTGCGGCCAGCTGGCTCGACCGATTTGGACGGTGGATGGCGCGACCAGGGTGGCTCGGTCGAAAGTCTGCGGTTCAGCCCATATCACTGGAGCACCATGGGGATGCACAGTTTGTGGAGGCCGCGAGTAGCATGACCTTCTTCGTCACCGCCATCGTCGTTCTATCGCCTCATCGCCATGATAAAGTTCATCTCAAACTAGAAAATCAGAGAAGTCAAGCCATGTTGGTTTGGCATGCACCATCCATGTTAAGGGTAGTGAAAATTTTCTAATCAATAAGTACGATGAACAATAATTATATTACAATATCCACGTCGATTCCTTTCCAACCAAAGATGAGAAAAATAAAATTATAAAAATACACAAATAAACCCCCTACCATTTTTCGTCGTTCGTCGTTCTTTGATAGAGTCGCGAAAAGTAGACGAAGAATATCGTCATTCGTCACATCCACTGCACACTTCTAATCTAGAGCTGGGTTAGCTCGTTGACAACGATGAAGAGGGTAGGTCGGTTGAATATGTCCCATTTTGGTAAAGGTTCAAAGAATAACGTTGATGAAGTTCGGCTTTCAACATTCTTCGTTGAGATATTTCTTACCTCTTCACCCAAGTTTAAACCAATATTCCAATGAAAAATAATAATAGATAGGTTTATCAATTATTTCGTTGGCACATAATTCAAAATGGTGAAATAAATTAATTGGATCAACCTAATTAATGTGGATGATTGGATCAAGTTGATTAGGGGAGTTGGCAAAATTAAATTAAATGGATGGTTGCACCATAAAAGATGGAGGGTATAGTGAAAATATTCCTCATTAATGAGGGGAGTTGGGAGGTTTTCCTCTACTGCCATTAATAGGGGAGTTCATCCCCTTGTGGTCCCCACGTCATAACCTCTCGCAGGAGGATAGGTTCGGGTGGCCCCCCCTACCATAACCCCTCATGGGTGGTTATGGTGTTGTGGTCCCACCACCAACTTCCATGAGGAGATTTTAACTGTCATATAAAAATAAAGTCACAAAAATTATTTTTATTTAATTCAATCTCTAAAACCCCCAAAAAATATCTTTTATTCTCGACCCACTTTCGTCGAAGTTATAGTCTTCTTAAGTGAATATCAACACTGCGAGTTCAACAGTAACCTCAGATTTCAATTCCAAGAACCAGTAGAAAAGTTATAAAAACCAACTCATACTTTTACTGAATGTACCCAAACAAAACATTAGAAATTTATTCCGCGCACACCAGTCCTTGGAATCATGAGCCGTCAAATTTTGCGGATTCATAAAATTCCCATGTATTTAATAAAAAACATTCCACAGAGTTTCTAGGTCATTACAAGTTATCTCTAAGTTTTTATTTCAACTATCGATGGATCTACAAACATTTCTTGGTTATTATAATCATTAAAAAATGATTTCATTGATTTCTAAAAAACATTAGATTACTTTATCATCATATTTAATGATATATATATATATATATATTTGAACCAAAACTATAACATTAAATAATGTAATAATGAATTATATTTAGATATTAATGAGTATGATTCATGATGACGATGTAAGGGATTTAGGGTGGCTTGAATCAAAGCCTTGAATTATCTTAGTCAATTAGATTCTATCATTGGAGGTGTAATATCTTCAATAGACAACTATTAAACAATTATATGGAAGGAATTTACATTTATTTATTGTTTCTTTAGGAATTTTCATGAATTTCCATGTACCAATATTACTATTATTAAGGAGTTCTCCTATAATTACTCGCAATATTCAAAATTGAGAATATATGATTTTTAAAGAATATGTCTTATTTTTTATCTTACTTCTTCAATTTGAATTCACATTATCTCAAAGCCATTACTTTTTATTTAAATAATATGAATGTTGGATTAACTAATCTCATAACACTGTGGTTCTTTATTTCCTAGTATTCTATTGATTTTGAATAATCTTTAATTTTCTCATAGAGTTATTCTGCATCTTCAAAACACACATATATATATTTTTTATGTTGAATATATATCATTTAATATATCATTTAATTGTTTAATTTATTTTCTAAGAAAACTAGCTCTTAGAAACGGTTTATTCTAAAAGTGCAACTGTTGTTTCTCATTCAGGAAGCATCTTCTCAAATCCATCACGTACTTGCAATATTTTGGTTATCATTTTTGATTTTAAATTATTTTAATTTACCCCTCATTTAGACATAATATTATTTACTCAATGTTATACTATGGTATTACCTATGTTCAAATTATGAATCCTTTAATATAGAATAATATATATCTTTAATATTCTTTTATATACATCATCAATATAGACCCAAATGAAAATCATGATAACAGAAAACCAAATATTATAATAGAAATATATGATATATAAATCCATGATCATGATAGTTATCAAAATTTATTTGGATAATATAAAAATAAAAACATAGAAATTTTATCTTGTATTTTACATCAAAGGTTTGTAACCTATTAGATTTCTCATTCCCATAGATTTGTATTTCATCAGCTCGAGTTTTTATTAATACTCTATTATAATATATAATGTTTATTTTTAAGAATTCAACTTATTAATCATGTTCTAAAGTGATTTATTATTATTATTTCTTCTCTATAAGTGTAAATATATGATAAAAATTATTGTACATGACATAATTACACAATATGAATCAAAAAAATAATAATGGTAAATATGAATTCATGAAAAACTAATTAAAAAAAATTTATTTTCATTATTTAGAAGAGTAATACATTAAAAAAAATTAAATTTAATGACTATATTAAATATAGATTTATTCCTGGAATACCAAAAAACATTAGTAAAATGTTCACATAAAATATTCCTACAAGTAATCTCACCAAGTGATTTAATCTTAATAATTAAAATACCAAAAAATGAAATAGTAATTGATTATTATAAGATACATGTTTTCATAGTAAATATTTATATGCAAATATTGTTCTAAATTATATTATATAAGAAACCCTCATGAATATTAATGTAATTTAATATTATATTCCAAGTAATCTCAGCCCATATAAATGATTACACATAATACCTTCAACCAATATATATATATTTCATTAATAATGTGTACACCAACCCTGCACTCTATAAAAATGTTTTGAATAAATAACATATTTAAATAGTATATTAGAAATTATCTAAACTGAGAAATTTTTTAACATTTATAATTATATTAATTAAAAAAAATATTTAATCACACACATTGGAAGGAATGTTTACGTTTAATTTAGTAGTGTGTAAAAAAAATTAAACATTTTCTTTTGTTTTCATTAACATCAAATGGATAGTTCCACTATATATAAAACTATATAATAATTAATATTCCTTCATCATTTCCCAAAAAAATCACACAAATTCTATCCAATTAGACATTTTGTTTCTAAAATGTTTCACCCTAACATATGGAAATTGATATATATGAATGTGTGAGAAAAAAATATCAGTAGGTGTAAGAATAATATATACAATTCAATCATTATAGATGACCATATTATTAGAATAAATAATATGGAAGTACTATATATTTAAATATATTATCATAACATAATAATGATTAAATTATAATATGAATGTGGAAAAAAATGGAAATAAAAAGATCACATGGATAATAAGAATGTTTTCCTTAGAGAGAAAAATCAAAACATTGATTGTTAATTCCAATCCTTAAACAAAGATATTCCGATCCTATATATCATTATCTTAACATCAAGACCATGCACCATGGTAATATTTTGTATTCCATAGGCATACAACAAAATATAAATGCCAGTTTACCTCATGCATCCTATTCACAAATCAATGGGCTACTATAGATCCAATCCATTACTAATTTATTATAATTGATACATTATATGAAAAATTTAATAAATATGATTTACATAACAAGCACATCTATGAAGTCAATTGAAATATAAATTGGAATACTATTTATATAGTTTTTCATTATTTCCCCAATAAATAAATAAAAATATTTTCTATGTATGAATCCATATATAACATATAGATGAGGGTGTATATGATTATATCATTAATTTACAAAATATATAAATCTATTCCATCTTGTTGATTATCCTTCAATAAATTGATGGAAATATATATTGATAAAAAATTAATATAATTGGAAGGAAAATTAAACTTCTAATAGAGGATGGTATTAGAAGGAAAAGGTAATGTAGGGTTAGATAATGGTGTTAACAAAAAATAGTACACTATAAACGAATTTAAATAGTAATCTAGGATAAATTTATACACCAAAAAAGAGAAAATAATTAGTGAATAATAATATTACCTCATTGATGAAAATATGACATTAAAATCTCATTACTTTAATGGTATGTAAGTATCAAAATAACATGAGATATATATAATGAAATTATTTATATTAATTATACGATAATTAATTAGGATATTTTAATAACATATAAAAAATATGTTGTTCCATATCCTTTTTCTTTCTTAGGATTAAAAATAGTGAATAATAAAACATTAGAGTTTAGAAAATTATTATTCAATACCAATAAAAATATGAAATTTTAAATGAAACACTATATACTGTGAACAATTTTTTGATCGTAATGAAAAATATTAAATTGGTATTCTATAAAAATTTATAAATAATTTTATTATTATAATATATATGTATAATGGTGTGATGATTTTAGATAATTGAAAAATTCAATTAGAAACACTTGAGGTTTATGTTTTAAAATTAACCCTTAAATATAATGAATAATGAGCGGATGATGATATCAATTTTTAAAGTGGTTAGTAAATAAAACATAAAAATGTTTATATGGTGTATTATAATAAACATGTCTCTTGTGATGGGAAATTGTGACAAGAAACCCTATAATATAATATTATAATTCATATAAGAATCATTGCATAATTATGATATAGTAATTATTTTTTAACAACACATAATATGTGAAATATAAAATAATGATTATAAAATAAAATTATTAAATCTTACGTGGAGAAATATAATTTAGTAACAAATTTTTTCCCTATGAAATTAAATTGAGTTATGAAAAATACATAAAATAATTCTGGTTGTCCACTGCTGAACTCAAATATATTAAAAATAAAAATAAAAATCATATTAGTATATTTTATTAAAAAATCACTTTATATATTATTTTACATGATGAATATATTATTATTATTTGAATTTATATTAATTAGTTATTTTCAACATTTGATATCAAGTGATAGTAATCACGATCTTATTGAACAAGATTCATGGCAGGGGTATTTATTAATGATTATTCAAAATTTAATAACCCCAAAAAACATTATATGTGAAATAATTTTTTTATATATTTATATTTATTATTTTTATTCTATGGTGTTTTGTTTATGATATTTAATGATGACTTTAATGATGATCAAGATTTAGTGATTTTAATCAAATAGAAATTTGTATCAAAATTAAAGATTTTTTTACTAATGATATATTTAATGAACCAAAATAAAAATTATTATTTGATAATTTAAAATATATATGTATAGAAATTATGTTCTTATTTTAATCAATTATGTTATTTTTTTATCATTTTTAAGTAGGTAGATTGGCCGAAACAAATATAAAATGCAATAAATAATTGATAAATATGATTATGAAAGTGGTTTCTTTTTGGAATAATGTAAACATTACATATGAATATGATTATATATATATAATGTTTCTAATCATATTTTAAGAGGGTTTTAAATATAAAAAGATTTTAGATGAACCACGTAAAATGTTACTATATGGAGCTAGTAGTCAAGACCACCCAGGATTTACATTATCATTTTTCGAAGATTGAGAGGGAACGATGGGAGAATATAATTTTTCTCATAAAAATAATAATAGAGTTATATATTTTAAATTAAATATATAATTTCAACCATATATTATTATAAGATATGTGGTTGTGTAAAATGAAATATGTCAATTTATAGATGTGACAATTAATAAAAAACATAATCAATGTTATTTGGTATTTTATATTTGGATGAAATGGAAAACCGAATGAGTAATCCATTAATATAGAAACTAAATAGTAAATTAATGATACTTTGTTCCTTATATAACATTGTTCTGAAGAGGTTTCGATGGGAATGAATAAGAATAAAATGTTCATGATTATGTAATCTTCACTTTGATGCTAGAAAGCTCTCACTAAATCCTCCATATAAATGAGGGGATTATCCGAACTAATTTAAACTATAATATTGTAAAATTGGGATAAGATTACAGGAGGATAAATTGGGAATAGTTAATGAAATAAATTATAAGGAATGGGTATGAAACATAAGGGGGTAATATTTTCATTAATTAGTGACAAAAATATATTTTTGGGAGAACCTGTTATTTTTCAAAAAAGGAATGACACTAATAATCTGTAAATGGTTCAAAAAGTAAAAAATAATAGACTTGGAGTGGAATTTTGTTGTGAAGTCCTCAAATTATTTTACCCATATGTAACATCATTTTGGATGTTATTTTCTATTACTTTTAGATTTTTTTCCTTTACTGGGTGAGGATTTTTTATAATGGTATATTAATATTATTAATCATTATTTTAAGGCCTCGTTCAATAATCATGTCTATTGAAAATAAATTTAAGAAAATAATTTTATATTTTAATTTTTAATTTTGAGATTATTTTATTTAAATTAAAAACAAAATCTATAGAGAAACTACTTGTTTTGAAAATGTGTTGTTTTAAACATTATGACATTGTTATACTATTCATCATTTATTTTAAATTAAATTATTTTATAGATTATTTATATATTTGTTTAAAAATAATATTAGGATTATTATTTATAAATTATTAATTTAATTTATTATATAAAAAATACAAAGGATTAATAAATAAATCTATGAAAATAATAGGTTTATCATTATTATATTCATTTAGATTAATCATGGTAATATAACTTTTAAATAAAAATTGGAAAATTAAATTACTTTCATAAATTTTTAAAATTGGTTTTTATAAATATATAATTGTATTAAAAACATTTATATTACTACTTGTTAGATTTATATTTGATCAATTAAAATGATTAATAATCTTCTAGGTACTATTATATTATGATATTATCATATAAGTTATTGTTTTTTGTGATAATGTAATATTCCCTGTCAACCTGAAAATCAAATAGTTGATATAAATTAAAAAACTATTTCATGTAAATATAATATTTCAATGATTAAAATAAAAATATTTTTTATTTTATCGAATTGAAATTTTAAAAAATAAAAATTTTAATTTATGTAATAATTTGGAAATATAATAAAAACTGTTCTCATATTAATATATCATTTTTTTCAAATATAATTAACAATTATTATATATTATTTTTTATAAATTACTAAGAAAGATGGGGTTAATAAGCTATCCTTATCAACAATATATATTGTGCATTACAAATTTATTTAGTTAAAAAAACGTAAAATTATATTTTTTAGAACAGATTCATTTAAAAGAATAATTAGTATTATTTAAAATTTAGTTAGACTATTTAAAAATTTAAATTTTATTTCACTGATAATTAAATTTATTTTTATTTATAAATATATTTATAAATTTTTAAACATAAATTTTAATCATTGAATTTAATGGCTATATCTTAATTGTCATATATTTTTCTGCGTTTCATTATTTATATGGTGTTTAAAGTATCGTAATCTAACAAAAACAGTAGGCTCTAGAGGTAATAAAATATACAATACTTAATCTTGATTGTTAAAATATTATTTTTTTACATTCCAATTAAATATTTTTTAAATATAATATTCAAAAAATATAAAATATTAACTTAACAATGTTATAATAATGAAAATAGAATTAGAATCAGATAGTCCCTCAAATATATAATCATTTTTAGTAGAGTATGATATAATTTTATAGAAGATGGTTTTTGTAGTAATTCCTGAAACAATTCATTAATATTACAATGATTGTAAACGAAATAATTTAATCTATGTTTTATCAAATTATTCAATATAGAAACATTTTCATTATAAAAGGAACAAATGATTTAAAATTTTTAATGTAAAACATCTTATTCACAAATAAAATCTTAAATAAATTTGAAATTCTAATGTAAATGTACACTACAAAATATTAATATAAAAAATATTAAGTGTAACCAAAAAATAAATGCTTAACCAAGTATGAGATATTTTATTTCAACAACAAATATGAAATTATATTTCATAAATAATAAATAATGTTCATCATATAGATACCTTCTTCGGTCCGATATTATTTAAAATAAAAATTATTTGATTCCAAATTTTACAAGAACATCAATATTGAATAGTTTTGAGCATATTAGGCATAATATACGTATGAGTAATTTAGGATAGTTTACATTCCACATAAATTTGTTTTTATATATCATTATTGACATTAATTTTTTAAAAAAAGATATACTACTCAATAAAATAGTAATTCATCTTTTATTGAGACCATTAAATGACGCTATTATCATTTACAGATGTTGTCTTATTTTCTATCAATTGACTATATACACATATATATTTTAAATCATTCAAATAGTGAAATTTGTGTGAAAAAATTTTAGTATCTCAAATTCAAGAATCATTTTATCAAAATCTTTCTATATTCCAATGATGAAGTAGTCATAGTGTTAATACTAAATATTATCTTTTATTTCATAATTTTTAATTTAAAAAATTTGATGTATGTTTTATGTTTTCAATATCCACCATATATTACTCATTTATATACATTAAAAGATCATTTTTAGTCTTTTCGACCTCAATCATATATCATGTATATCTCTTGAAGAGTCTTTGATAAGTATTATTTTTTGAAATAATCCATTAATTATTCATTAGTTTGAGTTACTTATTGATCATTTTCATCTAAATATGATTCATCCCATGATAAAAATTAATATATCGAGTTTAATTAATTTATGGAAAAAATGGATCATTAACCATGATACATAGGTTATTTTGAAAATCACTGACAAAAAAAAAGTCGGTTTCAACTATCTTCACTATCATAAAATTATTTATTTTGATATTGATCCTCACTAACAACGAAACAATCATTTTTTTCATTGAAATATATTTTTAATTACATTTTGACATTAATTATTTTTTATTGTTTATTTTCTTCATAAGACACGTTGGATTTATATTCCATGGATTTTTTAATTCATAAAAAATAACATAAAATGATTCTTCCTTTCTTATAATTTTTTCATTTAGATCATTATTTTAATTAAATAATATCTCTAGAAATTATGACTCCAAACTATTCTCTTAGAAATTTTTCATATCTACAAAACATCATGATTCTAAAAGGAATTATCATATTACTTAATAGTTGTTATTTATGATGTACTTTTTTATGTAATTAGTTATTTTATTTAACACATTCCAACTTGAGGAAAATTCCACTATAGATTTTCAATTTTTTAGAATATCATTTATTAATGTTCTCATATTTCATGAAGATTTTAATGAATTCATTTAGGCTACTATTATTGATGTTTTTGTCATCAATGATATTTATATTTAATTTGAAAATTTTTATTTGAAAAATATTAATGTTCTACAAAACCAATTTTTAAATTTATATTAAAATGAGATTGCATTTTTTGACAATATTCTTAAATCTTCGTCGAATATGTGATTCATGCTCTCCCAGTATGAAATTTATAAGAAAATTATACTGTATACACAAATATAATATTTTTTATAAAAAAATATTGTTCTAAAGTCTGTTATCTTAATATTTATCACCAAAACCATCTATTTTTTATGTATGAAACAAAACTATAAATTTTTAGTTCAATAGATTTTTATTGGGTATTTATGGATGAAATTGAATTTATATTCAAATTTTAATTCTTTTTTAAAATGTATGAAACACTTTTCTAAAATATTTTCACTTTTGATAACGTGAGAAACATATCCAATATAGTTTTGATCACATTGGTATCAATTATATCGCTAAAATATTCCTACTCCAATGAGGATATTTAAATGATTTGGATTTATCTTCTCAAAACAGCTCACCAAAATAACACCTAAAATAATTAAAATAGATTGTAGTATGTTTTAAAAAATAATCATATAGAAAATATGAATTTATTTGATGAAATGATGAGAAAGTTACAATTAATTTTTTTTATCACAATTGTATAGAAATAAATGTTATGGGAGGGTTGAAAATATATTTCAGAATCTAAAATAAAAAATTCACTAACATTAGTTTCTATATTATAATAAATTAAATTAAAATATGGGTAATAAATTTAAATGAAGAAGAAATTAAATTTTTATAAATCATGAAGCATACCATAAGTAAAAAAAACTATAATATGTGAAAATAAAATATTGGAAGCATTAAAAATTTATAGAGTAATAAATAAAAATATGTAATCCACAAAAAGAATATTTTTACAAAAAACATACATTCCAAAAAATATTAAATTTTATAACAAAATTATAGGTTTATAAAAAGATAAAATTAAAGATGTATTGTTTAAAATAATTTAAATTAGTAAAAAATCATATCAAAATTTAAAAGATATATTTCTCAAAATAAATAAAAATAAATAGTCAGAAATAGTTATCTTTGGTCCCAATAAAATCTTCAATCAGGTAATCAGTACAAATTGAATGTACATACAACTTTATTAAACATTTTAGTTCATTATTAATAAAAAATTATCTCTCTATATACATTTAACTCGTTTATGGGAGGAAATAAACACCATAATATATTCACGATGATCTCAATGATTATGAAAAGGGAATCTAAAACATTAACTAATTTATATTTAAAATTAAAACCTCAAAATTACTTCTCTATGAAATTATAATAATTGATCATATATATAATCCCTCAAAATAAGTGAGATGTTGTAAAAAATCAAATGAAATCATATCAATGGTTGTTTTAATATTTTATTCTCCATGAAATCCTCATCTATTACTACATGATACATAATAATAATCACCAATTATATCATTATGATTTATTTGGTTTTAGTTTCAATTGAATATGAAGAATATTCTCATATCATGATTCTATCCCCTGATGAATGTAATGGGTGTTCAATAATAGTGTTCATTAAATTTTTTTTATTTAGAATAATCAATATAGTTCAATAAAACAGAAATATTTATACAGCTTAATTTTAAAAAATGAAAAAATAATCTCATACATTGATTCCTCATGAATATTCATTTCATTATATATTTATTATTATTTTATGAGACTGAATAAATAATAAGTGTCATTTGAATAAATACATGAAAAAAATATTGAGAAGTGTGATGACATTAATTTATATTAATAAACCATTAAAAATCATCGGATTACTAAATATATATAATAGACAATGAATATGAACTATATTGAACTATAAGCCTTATGTATCTATTTTAAGAAATTATATATATTAATATTGTATTAGAATGTGTCTTATACCTTGCATTACTTTCTTAGTAAATTCCCTAAACACATAAAACCACTGATCTATTAAATGATCGTATGTAGGGAACACAACAAACAATAGTTAAAAATAGTCAATCCAATTTCCATGTAAATTGTGGTTCCCATAATTTTTTTTAGTCACCTGAGAGGAGAAAAATCAAGGTAAAAATTTTACTAAATAAATTTCTTTCCCTTTATAAATTCTAACCCTATTAATATTCAAACCACTATTATCTATTTGGATAATAATGTATATGATTCGATTAAAAAGTGATATATTCCATAATAAATACAAAAAATGTTATGATTAATAACACAATGAGTTTTTTGAATATTCTCCCCCAATGTTGGTGACTATGTGCTTTCCATGATTATTTCCAACTGAGACACATATTTTTCTAAATAATCAATCATCCATTACAATTGGATAGGTATATATAATGTTATACATAAAGGGAGCATCAAAATAATGTTTTTATAAAATTTCCTCAAAAACAAATAAATAAAATAAAAAATCTAATGTAAGATGTTACTAGTTCAATTATATGGATTTTCATCATCTAAATAATATTATTTGAAAAAATATAAATATTTTATTACATATTTGTATGTATGTATCTTTAATAATAAAATATCACATATCATGAAATTAATGTATATAACATATATATCATAAATTATTTTCATATAATGATAACCAGAAAAATATCCCGAGAATATGCGATTCTTCAATAGAGAAAATGATTAAAAAAAGAGTTTTATGGTCTCTCCCCCACTCTTCAAATTTTTTCTCAAGATATTTTATCAACATCGGTTATCTTGATCTACTATATGGTTTTCAACAACCACTTCAACTAAATATCCTTCATTTCACAATTATATTTAATTCGAGAATTAAATATCTAGTTAACCATGAAATGTTTTTCAATAATTCATCAACATTCATTATTCAAAATATTGTCCTTGTTTTCCTATTCATTATGTAATTTCATTCGAGGGAATATACCTTTGAATCTCTTCGTTTCATAGTCTCTTTTTTCTTTAAGATCAAACAACACAGCTAGAGAGTGTTCATGTAGTAAAATCATAAATAAATGGGTGTATAGAAAACACCGTGAATATATAAAATATATACATCAATATTATCATGATATAAAAATATTGTATTCCATCAACAGAAGCATTAAACCCGAAATGACAATGTATCACTCTTTCTCATAGGAATATATACATAAATGTCTAGTTTCTTGGCTTAACCTAAATCATATCACTCTTTCCCAATATAATTATTTGTCTCTATCTTTATAAATCATGATTAAATAGTTTAATACATCAAAAACCTCAGTTTAAATCATGGTAAATTTTTTTACCCAATGTAATTTATGATTTGAAGATCATCTCAACATGAAAATAGTTTAATAAATAAATTTAGTTTTGAAAATTATATATATTTAGAAATCTATCATTTTTTCGATGGGTAAATACTATTTTATGGTTTTGAAAATAATATGTATCATAGTATGATTATGTATTAAGTAATGTACAATGTAATAATTTTACATTTTTATAATTTCCACTACCTTTGGAAAATATATTAAATAATCCAGAAAATATCTTACACAAAATTTATGGGTCTTGACATAAAATATTTCCAATATTAATAGATTTTGGGACTTATATAAATCATTTTTTTTCTTAGCTAAAATTTAAATGAAAAGAATACATATCATAGAAAATGTTATGCACCCAATATAAATTAACTTCTTATTCAATTATTATAGATGATCTAAACACAAAAAATATTATTTATGATTGAATATAAAAAAGAAAACAATTTTCACATATTTTTTAAAATATATTACATTTATGAAAAGAACCCAAAAGTTTATCAATTTTCAGTTCTGGGGAAAATATAATTTATTATAGACACCATTATTTATAAATTATATCCTCAAACACAAGACTCTATAACTTCTATACATTCATCAAATAAATTCTATAAATACATCATAACATTTTTAAATAACTCAATTATCATTAAGAATTTATAATATATTATCAACCCTCTTCAATACTATTCCTAATGTATATTCAAAAATATATACCCTAATTTGAGAGGTTTAATGAAACTCCTGAACTATTTAATTACATCTTCATAATTGTAAATCCTAAATATTTATCGAAAGGATATTCATTAGGTAACATGACATACATTATTTTTAACCATAAAATGATGGTTTCCCAATTTTCCATAACTCCTAATAATGAATTTCCATCAATTCAATGTAATTATTTAAAATACAACCACCACATTATCTTTCTTAAATAAAATTTAATTGGTCTCTTTAATATGAAAACTAGGAATTTATTTTATATATCATATTAAATAAAATATTTAATATATTTATCCCCCTTATGATAATTTATAAATATTTTATGATGTTCAAATCATAGTTGTGTTTATGTTGCATCCATGATTTTGAAATCACATCATCTATCGTTTATTTTCCAACTTTACTAAATTATAAAAACATATTCAATTTAGTGAATTGTTGTATCAAATTTTACATAACAATCATCCAAAAAGTAATGAACTATACTACTAAATAAGTAATTACTGGTGTAGAAAATTTGAGTGATTATTATATACATCATGATATCAACATAAATCAAGAATGTGATAAAAACTATAATTTCTCCTTCTAGGGATGTAAAAAAAATTTATGACTAATATTACCGCTATTCATGTTACAGTCTCATCATAATCATTAATGTGAAACTAAAATTAGTTCCTTGTAAATAAATTTTCAATGAAAAATGTTCTCTCCATTAATGCATCATATTAGATATAGATAAAATAGTAAAGGAATTGAAATATTCATATTGAAATCTGAATTTTATGTGCTTTCCAAAAATATAAATTGTCCCTCACATTTTATTCATTAATTGAACATATATTTACTATATTTTTATTCTATCATCCCCCTATGTAACCCATATTCCCCCACAATTTTTGGTGTCTTTTGAAGATTTTTTTAGGGGAGAATGGTGGGTTAATGGTTTATGTGCATGGTTAACTAGACCATTCACACAAATAGTGAGCCTCTTTCGAGGTCATAAAAAAATGTTAAATGGATTCATTCCCCACATCAGATTTACCAAAACTCAGCCCTTTCCCCCCCCATTCAACCCGTATTTCCTTTGCATCCTCTAAATAACCTAATTATTAATTTTGATCATTATATTGAAGGGGTATTTGGTGGAGGATCTTCAAAAAATCTCAATTAAGTGTTTCTCCCTCAAAGTTATTACCCTTTACTTTAATTTACATTCAATTTAATTAAATTCGAAAATTACTAGTGGTTAGGGATTCAAAAATAGGGTTTGAACTTGGTTTTCTATAGGACTAATATTTCATTTTTAGGATTGATCTAAATTCCTTGTGGTGTGGCAGTGGTGTGTTTCAGTTTTTGCAAAAAAATATTCATAGGTTTAACAAATTTGTTAGGTTATTACAGTGTGTATGAAATTTATATGAGATATAATTTTGTGTTTATTGTATTTTCATGTTTATTTCACTTGACTGTATCTAAGAAAAAGTGGGTATAGTAGTATTTATAAATAAAATAAATTTTAAGGGTCATATTTATGTGAAATTTGGTTTTTTTCTAATAATACTTTTATTTTTTCATTTGGGACTACCTTATAACAACATATTTTATTTTCTTTTGATGTATTAGGGTAGAAAATATTGTTTTGGCTATTTATCAAGTTTTTTTGACAAAAGAAAAATGTTTTAATGGTTTTTGTGAGGCATATAAACTTTAAGTGCCATGTTTGTGTGAAAATAGAGGTTTTACAATGACATCGCTTCATAAACCATTTGGGGATGCCCAATATTTTATTTTGTTGTTTCATTGGATGATCATTTAATACCATTTTTTGGTAACTTAAAATTTTCACATGGCGTGCAATGTGTTTTTTTAATTGAGTTTTGGTACACAACCAGACAACATTTTCAGAAGTTGTTTATTAAAAATCAAAATGCTTTATTGTGAGTTTTATGTGATATAAAGATTGAATAGATACTTTATTGTTTTTATGTGACTATTAGTGGTTATTTTATATGAAAAATGATGTGTTTTTCTTACTGAAACTATTTGAGCACATAGGGGAAGCCCAAGTAACAAGGTTGGCTTATATGTACTAGTATAACTATTTATCCAAATGTGTCAGAACTGTTTAAATGTAAAAATATATAACAAAAACTCTATCTAAAATGTATGGGTGATGTTTTTGGACCACTAGGGTATGGGTATATTACCTAATTGTGTCTCATTAACGGGAAATAATTTTTGACATGGTTACATTACAATGTGGTACAAGGTACATATAGTCGGAGACTATCTAGTTGCCTTGTGTTGTTTTCATTTAGGTTTCTCATTGGATTTATGTTGTTTAGAAATTTCAAAGGTTTTTGTTTGGATGTACATTATAGTAGATAAATTTTCTTATTTAAATGTTATAGAATTCAGAATTATTTAGAATTAATTTTATTTTCAATTGAATGATTCATTTCATCGAATTTATCACCGCGTTTCTTTACATATTAATACTACATTCTTTCCACATTATATTTCATACTCTAAGGAAAAATTGGGTTGTATACTATTGGTCATAGGATCAAACCCTACTTAAACCCTATTTGGTGAATGTATACTTGTTTATGTTTGACTCAGGTGAAGGAAAAGCCTTGGATGGAGGTGGTCGGGTTTATAGTCATCTCATGTGGTACGATGTTGTGGAGACAACTCGGGGGTGATGACTCCCTGTCATTTAGGGTTGTTTTGGCTGAAATTATGCGCTATTTATTTATATTTTGACCACTTTTACTTCTTTTAAAACCATTTATTCATAATTTTTTGGTTATGGATTTTATGGCATGGAAATTTCAGATTATTATTATTTATTGTTTTACGGTTTTAGCCTTTCATGTATGGGTAAATCATCTCTATAATTAATTTATTGATACCCGGGCACTTGTGCCAACACCTGGGGATAGAGAATTCCCTCCAGGCATTTTCATGTTCTAGATTTGGGGCTAGTATTAGTTCTGAAAAAAGTAGTTTTGTGACACAATGGTATTATAGGAGGCCAATGTTTTTTAGTTATATTACTATTTTTTGATATACATGAGCTTGAACTGTCGGCACTTAGGGTTTTTTTTTCAGGAGTATGGTGCCTGGCCCAAAACTCTCATGGAAGACCATGAGTCACTAGGGGGTGTTTGAATTGTATGTTAGACATTAATTCCAGGTGAGACGTGTGGGATACAAACCACACGTGGGTATCAGGAGGTGGTGGAGTAGTATTTTCTTTTATTACTGTAATGTGTTTAGATTATTTATATTTGATGTATTTTATTAAAATTATCTGAATTTTTGTATTGACTAATATTTTTTGACTGTTTCATTTTGTAGCAACATGCCTCCCTATAATGCTAACATGCGCCCATGGGAGGAAGCCAAAGAAAGTTATCCCACACCAATTGATCTGAGGCTTGTCAAGGCTGTGGTCTGGGCTGTACATGCTCTAGGACCTGGACCATATTCTATTCCATCTATTATTGGAGTAGATGAGAGTGGTCCTAGAGTGTAAAAGTCCTAGGAGTTCATAAAAAATAAACCTCCCACCTTATAAGGTATCATAGAACCCCAGGAAGTGGAGGAATGTCACAAGAAGATAACACCCAAGTTCTCGTTCATGGATACAACTCAAGAGATCAGGGTGAAAAGTGCATCCTTTCAATAGGGGGATCCCAGCAGCAGGTGGAGGGAATAGGTACTTCAGACTGGGAGAAAGAGAATATGATCTCGGTATATTTCAAGGTTGTCTTCTATAGTACTTCCCTAATGTTTTGTTACATGACAAGTCCCAAGAGTTCATGGATATTATTTAGGGGAATCTTTTGGACATAGTGTATTCCAACCGTTTCTCTGAACTAGTATGGTATGCCCCTGAAATCATCTTCAATGAGCATGAAAAATCCCATAGGTTTGAGAAAGGCTTTATTCTAGATATATTCTTTCTGGTTTTAATGATTTAGTTGAGGAGCTATGCAGAGGTGATTGAACGGATCTGCATAATGTTTATTTACAATAATGACATGGATGGATTCTTTGGGTCAGTATTAGTAGTTTTAAGTTGAAGCTCTTCAGAAATGAAATGGAAGCATGAGGAATAGGTGAAAAGGGAGGTGGTAGTTCTGAAAAAATGATGATATATTATTGATATGTGACATCCAATACTAGATCAGTCATATATACCAGTGTATGATGCCAAGGAACATCCGACCAGCATGCTGGCATCTTCCAATGAATTCTTACCAGTGTGGTGGTCTGTGAAATTTTCTTCACTTTTGTGGGGTGGTAAGTCCACATCTGAGTGTGGCTCAGTCAGTGGCTTCAAAAGGAGTGCAAGTAGAGTATGATCTGCCTAAGACTATAAGATCATGGTTTGGTGACCATGGTGGTTACGCCTGGTCATCTTCTAGGCATAGCCAGTTAAAGGCACAACCACATTATTGAAGTCATCCTTTGGTAGATACCGGGCACCTCTATGTAGGGGATCAGGCACCAGTAGGGTCACAAGTGGGACTGTCAACAGTTTAAGGTACCATTATGATCACATATTATATAGTTTCAAATAATTTTTATACCAGTGATTCTATTTCATTCATTTCATCCCATTTTTTGGAAATGCTAAACTTACTGACCGAGGTGTTGTCTTTTGTTATGGAGTTGGTGATGTCGATGGGAAATAAGAAGGTGAAGGGTCTATGGTCCTCGTCATGTTCTCTTTTTGTGTAAAAAGTTGAGATGGAGTAGGACCTCTTGGTATTAGATATAGACCTATTTTACATGATACATGGCATGTATTGGTTCGTACACTTCCAGGAAAACATTGATTTCAATAGGCAGTGAGTGAGTTTCATAGCACCTAATGGGATTCATCATGTTTTTTTGTGGAGAATAGGCCAGGTCGCATAGAAACTCCACTCTCAGAGTTGGGAAGTCTTATATTCTAGTTATTATCACTCACACTGTAAGATGATTTTCTTGACCCTATAGGAGCACTAACTCATGTACTGAATGAGTATACAGAGTTATTCCTTGTTGATTTTTCAGGTTTTTACCCTAATCGGGATGTGGAGTTCTTGATTGATCTAGCACCAAGAACACAACTGATATCTCTCCCCTCATTTCAAAAGGCCCCTACCAAGATTAACGAATTATGGATATAGATGGAAGACATAGAATCCAAAGGATTTCTTCTCCCGAGTGACTCTACATGGGCCTCTTCTGTGTTGTTCATGAAAAAGGGTGACGGATACCTCTGGTCCTGCATTAACTAACATATGCTGAATAAGATAAAATTATGATCAAATACTCTTTTCCAATAATAGATTATTTTTCAATCTGTTGAAGGGGGAAAAGTGTTTTTCCAATATAGACCTTCATTGGGGATACCATCAAATCAAGATGAAAGAGAGATATATCTCGATGAAAGCCTTCCAAAGTAGGTATAGCCACATTGAGTATTTTTCCATTCCCATCAGACTGACCAATGCCCCAGTGATCATTATGGAACTCATGAATATGATGTTCCATCATTATCTCAATTTTTTCATTGTGGTGTTTGTGGATGACATTCTTGTATACTCTGGCTCTATGTAGGAACACAAACATCATATGATGATCTTTTTGGAAACATTGTGGGATCATCACCTCTATCAATATTTTTCAAAGTGCATAATCAGGATTATGGAGGTAAAATTTATGGGGCATGTGATATTGGAGCATGGGGTTTTAGTGGACCCTGAGAAGATCAGTGCAGTCATGTCATGTGAGAATCCAGAGAATGTGTTCAAGATCATGAGTTTCCTTGATCTGTCTTGTTATTAATGTTGATTCATTCTGGATTTCTTTCGACCTACTTCACCAATGAACACCATCACATGGAAAGGGGTGATGTTTGTATGGGCCCTGGAATATATTGCATTGTTTGAGGAGCTGAAGAAAAGGTCGACTACTTCCACCATTATAATCATTACCAAATTCTAGAAAGTGGTATGTGGTGTATTTAAACAAAGCGGGTTTGGGTTTTGGGTGTGTGCTTATACAAGATAACCACGTGGTGGAATATGGATCATTCCAACATTGACCACATGAAAATAATTACCCAACCCATGACATAGAGTAAGCATCGATGATTCATGATTTTAAGACATGTCTTCATTACCTCATTTGGGAGAAGTTCTTGGTCTACTCTGATAAAAAAATATTTACTAAATTTTCTCATAGAAGGACCTTAACATTGAGGCTGCATCGATATATCGAGTACAAGAAGGGGTTCGACATTCATATTGTCTTTACCCCATGAAATGGTAATGTGGTGGCCGATGCCATGAATATATGACATCAAATTCACTCTTTGACGATGACGAGTGATGAGTGGACATTGATGAGACTCTTTTCTCGTATGCATGTGGAGAAAAATGAGAATAATGGGGGGTGCGTTCTTAGTGATTGTTTAGTTAAATCCTTCTATGTTGGAGTTGATTCAGCTTGAACAGCCTTGTGATGATCTTTTTCAGTGGTCAAGGCAGTTTCTTAATGATGGGGAGATGTTCTCTGATTGGTCATCGTCCCCTAAGGGAATCATTTTCATGAAGGTTCGTTCAATACTATCATTATCTCTACAGAATTTGGGGATACAGGATAGCCACCAAACATAATTTGATTACCTTCTAGGTTAAATTAGGACAAATTATGATTTTTTATGACAGTTATAGTCGCTAATTATGTGACATGACATTGTAGAATCTATGTCGAGATGCAACACATGGTAGAAGGTGAATACAGAGCCTTAGGGCCCCTCTAATTTTCTCCATCCACTACCTATTCGTACCTGGAAGTGGGATGAGTTATCCATTGACTACATTGTTGGATTTTCTTATACACCTCTAGGTATGAAATCCATTTTCATTGTGATTGATCATCTTACCAATTCTTCCCACTTCATTTTGACCAGAGAAATAAGTAAAGTGGATGAGATTTTCTATCTATATCTTCTAGAGGTGGCAAGGATCCACGGTGTGTCATCAGTAGTTGTCTCAGAGATAGACCCCTACATCACTTCTTGGTTTTGGGATTGCCTCTAGAATTCCTTGGGGCCTTAGATAAAAATGGGCATGAAATACAACCCTCAAACGGACATCCAGATAGGGTGGGCGAATCATATTTTAGAGGACTAGATTTGTGCATAAGTTCTAGACTTTGGAGGTTCTTGGGATAATCATTTAGGAAAGGTTGAGTTTTCTTATAATAATAGTTTCCAATACACGATTAGAATGGGTCCTTCTGAGAAGCTCTCTGGTCGACCTTGTCAGCCACCTGTGTTGGGATGAGGTTGGTGATACCTCACTAATCGGTCTGAGCCTTGGGTATGAGATGTATGAGAGGGTCAAATTTATCAAGAAGTTTTTATTTACTACTCAGTGTCTCCATAAATCATGTAATTCCCAGAACCCATTTAACAATAGTTTGTGCTATATTACATAACATTGGAATGATACAAGGAATCATGTCCCAAAAGTCTGATCAGTTTAGTATTTTTGGAAACAAGATACATACATAAGTTCAACATTACAACATGAAAATAAATAAAACACTAATTTATTCCATTAGAAACATCCAAAACACATAGATTATTCCTGAAAGTCACTCATAACTATGTTCGTCATATCCCGGTAAAATGAATCATATGAATGTGGTGAGCACAAATCCCCATTGAGTGTACAAAAAACCGGGGAAGAGAACATAATCATTAGGGATAGTGAATAATAAAAAACACCTGCCTTTATAAATAATAAACAAAAAAACATTATGGAAATAATAGGAGATGTGTAAATAATTCCATAATAAAATAGAGTCATGGGTATTCTACTTATCGAATAACCATATGAACTATCTTTATTCTTTTCATAATGAGGGAATGTATAATGCCGGACATTCTAAAACATCATGTCAAGGCCTCGACCAAGACATCTAAAAATGATTTAGGCCATGGCCAAAACCCTATATCAAATTGGGAAATACCTCATCCAATTCCACTTCTAATTGTCTCATGATTCCTACCAATGCACTAAAGAGCTATAGAAGTATCCAACCATCACATACTAAGTCAAATACATTCCTTGTATGAAAATATTAAAACATAACATAAAAATTCGTATTAAAACTTGAATATGAAATGTTAATACTTTAAGCATAAACCATGAATGGTATAAAAATAACACATCCATTGTCAAACATATCAAAATACCTTCAATAAAATATGAAAGATTTGTATCAATATAAATCAACTTCAATCTAGTCTAAAATACATCAAAATATGTGTGACATTGATGAAAATAAAACTATTTGAAAGAAATATATCTTTCTATTTTGAAAAATTTTTTGAGTAACATAATTATAAAATAAAACATTTAAATTGTAAAAATTTTTATAAGATTGTAAGGGATTCTTCAATGATGTTATAATAGTGGAAAATAGCTCCTCCTTCTGTATAAGTTAAAAAAACATTATTACCTCAATTTTGTCGAAAATATCATAATGTACGTTTATGGAAAATGACAGAATGACTCCTTTCAAAAAATAAAAGGTTAAATAATTGTATAAATGTATTTATCCCATATTCTAGTAAATTATAAAAATGATTTCAAATACATTTTTAAGAAAACATGGATGTGGATGGTAAAGAGGTCTCAGTAGATACTTATGTAAAAACAACCTCGAATAATAAAGAGACAATGAAATGAAACATTACCTTGTACTATTGCTTGGTTGTGGATAAATTAACATTTTTTATAATAGTTAAATATTATTATGAAATTATAAAAGAACAGTATACATAAATGATATCATATATGATCCTCTAATATTTCTTTATTATTAAAATTTTTGTAGTATCATCGTTTTGGGTGTTGACTGACTTTTTTTCCTTTATATGATTGGTTACGTAAGCCATTATTGTTATGGATAAGATGTATTTGATTCATATAAAGAATGATATTATGTTCATAAACATTATTTTTTGTCATCAAATTACATTTATTCATTAATGGTAACGATGGGGAAATGAATCTCATCGTGTTCATGGAGACAATAATCCGGACGTACACACAAGGGACAATATCATTATATTGATGGCGAAATCATATGTAATAGGATGGTATATCATATATACAGAATCATTAACATATTATATTTATTATTTACAATAGTTATATTTATTGTTATACGCATCCAAATAATGAAGTGTTTAAATAACAAACTACACCACGACGTGGAGACGGTTTTCCGTACGTACACACGTATGGTGACTTTTTAATTTATAAGAGGGATAGAGTAATGAATATGGTTGTACTATATTTATAACAACATCAGAGTTTGTATAAGGTACTAGTTTGATTTTTATGCTATGGAAAAAACAATGAAAGAGGAAGTGGTAGAAGAAAGTAACTTGAAGGAGGTGATGAAATATTTACCTCTTCTTCTGGTTCTTACTTTTCATTTGATCAAAAGGGATTCATAGGTTTGCTTTCCGACCAAAGGAAGGACTCTAGGGTGAAGAAAGGAATGTTTTAAGGATATTAGGGCAGTGTTTGGCCGAGATAAATGGATTTGGAGGTGTGATTTTATGATATGGGGAAGGACCCTTTTATGAAAGAGGTGAGGGTCCTTTTAGGAAAAGCATGAATTATTATTTTATAATAAAATCATTTTCAGTTTCATAGGGATAAAACATGATTTATTTAGAGGATCAGTTGGGGATGTGTTGAAAACCTCTCTTCCAATATGTTTTAGATAGATTTATGTCACCATATTAACATTATATTTTAGATTTAACTCTAAGTTAAACAGTTTGCCTTTTACTTTGTCTCCATGTATATATTTATATTGTATGGCTAATAAACATACTATAAACTGCCAGAAGAACCCCAAGTGGTTCATTATTAATATATATAACCTTATCTAAGACTTTTGACTGATCCTTATTTTTTATGAATATTATTTGAACTAGTATTATATTATTTATTTAAAAACTCAATTATGTTAATTTTTATACTATTTAGTTTTTTATTTTTTGAAAGTCATTAAAACCTCATTACATTGAATAATATATATTTAGCCAACCCAATAAACTAATAATAACCTATAAAATTAGTGTAATTTTTTAGATGATTCAATTTACATTTACTTGGATATATATAATATCAATTATTTTAATATTTTATTAATTAAGTAATGACTGCCTCATCTGTGTGTCATACATAAATTAGTTAATTTAATGTCTAAAAATTATAAATAAAATACCATTATGTAGGATATATTTTTATATTTATAATAAATATCTTTATTTGTATTTATATTTTATGTAACCCTATTTTAAAAATGGTTTAGTTATTTAACCATGAATTTTACTCTTTTAACTCTTGTTTTGACAAAACAATAATAAATGTTCTAATCTAATCCAAATGGAACAAATGGGGTCATATTTTTTTCCCAAAGGTTGTTTTTGGAAGAATAATACTTATTAAATAAAATTAGGACATGTGTTTGGGTAATCATGACCTCATTTTTACCCTTAATAAAAATGTTTACTTTTAACAGTGGTTAATAAAAGTCAAAAGTAACTATTCCCCAAAAGTTATTTTCATCTTATTGAACCAAATTTTACATACTGATATTAACAGTGTCTCTTAGATTTTTGAAATTTAACTCACAGATGTGGAAAAATTATGTTTTTTTCATGTTTGCAAATTCTCCTAGGAGGTGGGTAAAATACAGTAAAAATTTCAATAAAATTTTTATATATTTAAACTTATTATAATAAAAATCTTCTGAATTACATTGAACTTATATTGGATTTATGTGACTATTTGGACCTAAATTAAATTTAAATAAAATTAATATTTTTTTTAAATAAAAAGAATGTTTTATCCAATAACGTAGTGTTTTTCACTGAACATAAAAATTTCATTTCTTTTAGAAAAATACCAAAAATTCACCATAAGCTAGTTTCGATATTTTGAATTCAAAAATGAATTCCATTTTTAAAAATAAAATTTACAAAATTTCAATATGTTTTTATCACTATTCATAACAACTAGTTTCATTGGTCGTAGTGTGTTAGAACCTCGAAGTTGTGTATATTTCAATCTATAGCATTATTCAAAGTGAAACATACGATGGAAGCTTTGGGTATTACATTATTCCCTCCTTCAAATAATTTCATACTATAAATTTCAAGAATTCAACCGAACAAAGAGATTAGAGTGGTTCTTAATCATATGATCCTCTAGTTCCTATGATGAATCTTCCATCTTATGGTTTCTCCACAGATCTTTTACCTTACGAGTGGTCCGATTTCACTGCACTTGTTCCCTTGTATCAAGAATTTTGTCTGGCTCTTCACAATAAGACAGATAAGGTTCCAATTCAATTTCTCTTATGTGAGTAATTTCATTGGTTCAAGAATGTATTTTCTCAATAGTGATTCATGGAACACATCATGTAATTTAGAGGGACATGGCGGCATATTTAAATGATATTCTACAACCCCAATTCGTTTTATAATTTTGAATGGTCTAATGTACCTGGGACTCAATTTACCGTTCTTACCGAAATGTATAACACCCTTCCATGGAGATACCATAAAAAATGGTCTCCTATTTGAAATTCAAAATCCTTCCTTAGATTATCAACAAAGCTCTTTTTCCTACATTGGGATACTTTGACATGGGTTTGGATAATCTTCACTATTTACATTCTTCCCTAACCATGTTCAGGGCCTACGAGTTTTCATTCACCAACATTATCCTAATATGTTAGTGTGTGTCATCTCTTTCCATATAATGCTTCATTTGGTGCCATCTGAATACTTGAATGGAAGCTATTGTTATAAGAAAATTTTAACAGAGGTAAATATTGATCCCACATACCTAAAAACTAAATTTTCCAAGGTCTCAACATGTCTTCTAAGGTTTGAATAGTCCATTCTGATTTTCCATCACTTTGAGGGTAGTAGACAGTGCTGAAACAAAGTTCAGTATCCATGGATTTCTGAAGAATTTTCCATAATCTTGATGTAAAACGGGGATCACGATCAGAAACAATTGATACGGGTACTCCGTGAAGGCTTAAAAATTCCTTAATATATAGTCTTTCTAAACGTTCAAGTGATGAATCTTCTCTTATAGCAAGATAATATTCTTACCTGGTACGAAAACCAACAATGACACATAGTGTGTCATTCCTTTTAGGACTATTTAGTAATCCCATGAAAAATTACATAGCAATATCATCCCATTTCCACTCAGGTATGGGAAGAGGTTGCATTACTCCTCAAGGTTGTTTCCTTCTACCTTTCACTTGTTGACAAAACAAAAAAAACAACAAAAAATAAAAAATCTCCATCTTAATGTTGTCACACCAAAAATGTTCCTTCAAATATCAATACATCTTGTTTATCCCCGTGTTTATAGAGAAATTGGAACTATGAAAATAATTAACAATTCTCTTTTTAGATCATAAATATCAGTAACACAAACTGTCTTCCCAAATTTCCAAATTCAATCTTCATATACGAAGTCACTAAATCACCCATCATTTAAAGCTCTAATATTCTTCTGAAACATCTCATCATCAGTCTGAGAACTATTTATCCTATCATTTAATGATGGTTTTGAAACCATTTGAAAATGAATTGATGTTTCACCTTCCATAGATATTCCCATACCCTTCTTTACTAGATCCATGAAAATTGGATCCATTTTAACTCTCATCATATTCAAAAATCCATGGTATTTTCAACTCAAATCATCTGTCACCATATTTTCCTTCACCAGGTAGTAGTGTATACTGAAATCCTAATCCTTGTGTTGTTAAAGGCATATCCTTTTCCTCATTTTGAGTTCCTTCAGTGAGAAAATATACTTCAAACTCTTGTGATTAGTATAAATCTCATTTTTTTCACCATATAGATAGTGTATCCAAATTTATAGATAAATGACTAGAGATTCTAAATAATGATCATTATAGGATAGTTTTTCTCTAGAATTTTTGTCTGTCGTGATGCATTGGCAATAACTATATCATTCTCCATAAAGAGACAACCATGTACTTTTTTAACCATGACTATAAATAAAAAACCCAGCATTCCCCGATGGTAGTGTCATGATAATAGAATTAACAAATCATCTAATCAGTTCATCAAATTTTTCATCACAGTCTTTTTTTGTGTAGAATTTAACCTCTTTACGTATGACCTTGATTAATGTGTTAGCCATCCGGGAAAAATTTTGGATGAAATGTTGATAATAACATGTCAAACCAATAAAACTGCATACCTCAGTTATACTAGATGGTGCTGGCCATTCTTGGATTTCCTTGGTCATTGAATGATAAACAATGATTCTATACCTTGTGACATTATTTCCATGAACATAAATATCCGAAATCCATAATTCACACCTTCTATACTTCACATTTAATTCAATTCTTCTAAGAGTTCTTAAAATAATGGGAATGGGATTTTCATGATCTTTGTATCTTTTGTATCATACCAAGATATCATCAATAAATAACACTAAAAATACATCAAAATATTCCCAAAAAACCCTATTCATTATATCCATGAAGACATAGGGGACATTAGTCAATCTAAAAGGCATTAATGTAAACTCTCCATGCTCGTATCTGGTTCAAAATGTTGTTTTTGGAATTTATTCCTTCTTTAAACACAACTGATGATATCCATATTGAAGTTCAATCATTGAAAACTATTAATCTCAATGAATTTTGTCGAATAAATCATCAATTTGAGGAAGGGGATACTTTTTGTTTATTATTATAGAATTTATCTCCCTGTAGTCAGTGCACAACCACATATATCCATCATTCTACTTAACAAAAAGGTCATGGGCTCCCCATAGAGAAGAACAATGGAAAATTAATACCTTATAACTAAATTCCTTTAGTTATTTCTTTACTTCAACAAATTTCAGAGTGGACATTTTATAAGGGTTCATCGACATGGGCATTGTACCAGGAATTAAATCAATTAAAAACTCAATTTCTCATTCTAGAGGATGCCAAGGTAAATCCTTTTGAAAACACATCAACATATTATTTCACAATAGGTATGCCCTCAATTTAAACATTAATTTCCTCACCCATAATTATTTATTTCTCATCCTCCCCAATAATTGATTTTAGTATAGATACAGGGGGAGGATCTAGATAAGAATCAGATGGTGACATTTTTACTCTAATGATATAGTACTTCTTATCATCATCGATAATTGTATCATTCTTCTTCTTAAAATAAATTTTTGCATCATGGTCTGAAATCCAATTCATACTAAGGATTATATCAAATTCAATCATGTTTTTGATGATTAGATCAGTAGATGAAAATTGTTTATATGCCTTAATGGGGATTGCTTCACAAAACATTATTGTAATGATATATCCCTTAGGTCTTTGGAATGAAAATATCCTTTTACAATAAAATTTGAAACATCTATATTTCATCAAAAATAGGGATGATATGAAATAATGCTATGGTCCAGAATCAAATAATGCATTAGATAAACATGAGGAAACCATTAAATTACATACCACCATATCTGTCAGAGATTTAACATCAACTGTAGTGATCGCATAAGTTTGTCCTTGATCCCTTGTCCATTTCTTAAGTATGTTTCCCTAACTCTTAGGAACCACATTTTAATAATGTCCGATCTCTTTGGAATTGTATCATTAAACATTGGTAGCTTATTTATTTCCTATACAACCACTAGAAAGATGCCCTTTCTGTCAACATTTATAGCATACTTATTTTCCTTTTATAAAAGCACCAGGGTGCTTCCTTCCACAATTATCATAGGGTGGAATTTCTACTCATCCCTTATTCTGTGATTCCATATTTTCATTCCCAGAGTGTTTAGAAGAACTCTTAATCTATTTAATTTCATTAATATTGTAAGACTAAGAGAATTCATTTTCTGTCTTGATAGAACATTAGAGAATATCTTCATATGACGAGAAGGATTGTGTGACTATTGCTCGATGGAGAAATACTTCTAACCCATCCATGAAACAATTAATCTTACTTCTTGGGTAGTGTATATAATATATAGAATTTGTTTCTAACATTGTAAAGATAGCCTCATACTTTGCAACATTCTCATCATCCTTTTTCCTCAGAATTATAAATTATCTTTCCATATCCTCTCGATGGTCACGAGGAATGTATTTTTATAAGAAAATATCAATAAACATCCTCCATTCCATGTTTGATACATCTTCATCTTCCTTTCTGTTTTTAATAAATAACCACCATTGATCTGCATCTCCCATGAGGTGAGAAACTACCATGAATTTTTTTCCCTTTAACTACTCCCAAAGCATGAAATTTTTTTAAGGGACTTTTGAATTGATATAATACTAATGGACTTGTACTCCCACATAATGTTGGAGGTTGTTTCCCCATGAAGTAGTGTAACAATGATCCTCTACATTGTGGATCAAGGAGCTCCATTTGGGTAAGGTTATTCTTCATAACCAGAGTGAGTTGTCACAGTATGGTGATAATCTGATCATCACCAGTTGAATCCCCAGATCCACTATATTTATCCTGAGTAGAAGGGAAATACCTAAATAATTATGTGTGTTGATATAGTTTCCATTCTTTCAACAAGGTGCCATTTCTTAACAATGGAATATAGTATATTATTTTAGGAATTAGAGTACATAATTCTGACCTTGTAAAACACTTAACATAAATTGAACAGTTTATGGATATAATCCATAATCATAAAAATGTTTTCATTGAGGAGTTATATACTCATAAATATTTTGTAATGGGATGGGAAGAATATGAGAATGATTATAAGAATATCCCCTGGGAGTGTTGTAACCATGAGTAAAGAAAGGTCCATTATCATGCACCAGTTCTTATTCGAGTCTAGCTCAAAGTAGTGTTTTCACGATTTACACCTAGGTACATGTGTACCAGAGCTACCTTTACCTGCACTTGTCCAGATAGTGATGTATTGTTTGGAAAAATATCAAAATCTCTACAGTACCAAAATTATAGGATGTTCTTATATACAAATCCTCAATGTCTATCTGAGGAATTGTTCTTTAATCAATGTTTTTATAAATCTAGTTTCCACGGTTTATACTAAACTTTATCAGATACCAACTCTAACACCTCGACTCCAGTTACCCAGAGATGGTTCTTTATTACATAACATTGTCTGATACAAGGAATCTTGTCCCAAAAGACCGATCAATTTATTACTATTAGAAACCATATAATACATATGTTCAATAATAGAACATGAAAATAAATACAAAAATTATTAATTTAATTAGAAACACACAATCCTCCTAGATTATGATAGCACGTTACTAATAACCAACTTCTTCATATCTTGGGAAAATGAATGATAAGAAAGGGGTGTGCTCAAATTCCCATTAAGGGTAACCAATATAGAAAAAGATAACATAAACATTAGGAATGGAGAATAATTATAAACACATGAAATTATAAATATAAACATAAAAACATTATGGCATGAATATGAGCTGTGTAAATAATGCCATAATACGACATAGTCATGGGTTTTATAATAGTCTAATATCCACATGAGCCATCATTATTATTTTCATAATGATGGAATGTATAATTTCGAACATTATGAAACATCTTGTTAAGGCCTTGGCCAAGGCATCTAAAAATGATTTAGGCCTCGACCAAATAATATATCAAATTGGTAAATGACTCAGCCAATTCCATGTATAATTGTCTCATGAGGCCAACTGATTCCCCGAGGAGCTATAACAGGCACCAACCGTCACATACTAAGCCCAATACATTCCTCATATGAAAAGGATGAAACATAACAAAATAATTTGTATTAATAGTAGCATACAAAATGTAAAAACATTAACCACAAACCAAGAATGGTATAAAAATAACACATCCATTGTCAAACATATTACAAAACATTAAATGAAAAATATAATATTAGTATCATAATAAAACAACTAAATAAAAGTTTATAATCCATCAATGGATAATGACATAGATGAAATGTAAACTATTTGAATGAAATACCTCTTTTGAATTTGAAACAATTTAAGTGTTACATAATTATAAATGAAAATTTTTATTTTTAACAAATTTCTATAATCTTGTAAGGGAAGATTTGATGATTATATAATAGCAGAAAATAGAATAACCCACCATATAAGTTAAAAAACATTCATACCTTAATTTTACCAAAAAGGTCATAAAGTACCTTGTTTCAAAAATAATAGAACAATTATTTTCAAAAAATATAATGTCAAATATAGATATAAATGATATTAAAAAATAGTCTAGTAAATAGTAAATTTTTTTTAAATATATTTATGTGAAAATAAGGATGTGGATGATAAAGAGGTCTCAGTAGATACTTATGTAAAAACAACCTCAGATAATAAAGAGAATGTGAAATTAACCCTTACCCTGTACTTTTCCTTTGTCAATGGATTGTAAAGGTCCTCTAAAATATTTAAATAAATGTTATTAAATTATAAAACAACTATATACAAAATTTTATATCTTATATGATCAGCTAATATTGTTTTGATAATAATATTTCAGTAGTATCATCATTTATGGTGTTAACTGATTCATTTTCATTTATAGGATTTGTTTCGTAAGATATGTTTGTTATGGATAATATGTATTTGATTTATATACAGTATTATATTATGTTCATAAAAATTATTTTTATTCATTAAATGAGAATTATTTTTGAATGGTTACGATGGGGAAACGAATGTCACCGCGTTTTTGAAAACGGTAATCTGTACATACGCATGAGAGATAATATCATTAAATTGATGGTGATAGCGCATGTAATTGGAGGGTATATCATATATAAAAAATCATAAGAATGTTATATTTATTGTTTAAATTATTTATACTCATTATTATACCCATCCATATATTGAAGTGTTTGAATAACAAACTACACCATGACGTGGAGAGGGTAAGTCGTATGTATCCCCGTATGGTGACTTTTTCATTTATAGGATTGATAGAATAATGAATATGGTTGTACCATATTTATAATAACATAAAATTATGTAGACGGTATGGGATTTATTATTTTGTTTTGGAATCAACAAATAAAGAGTACGTGGAAGAAGAGAAGAACTTGAAAGTGGTGATGAAATATTTACCTCTTCTTCGGGTTCTTCTTTTTGATTGGATCCAAAGAACTCCTTAGGATAGATTTATGACCAATTTAAGGATTATAGGATGAAGATATAAATGTTGGGAGGATATTTGGGTGGAGTATGGCCAAGAAAAATGGCGTTGGAGGTGTGATGTTGAGATACAGTGAAGTTCTCTTTTACAAGATAGGTGAGGGTCACTTTAAGAAATGCTTGAAATATCAGTTTATATTAAAAACATTTTTTATTTATAATGGATCCAAAATGATTTATTTTAAGTATATGGTAGGTATTGGTATAAAACCTTTCAATCCATAGGTTGTAGACAGGTTTAGATCACCATATTATCATTGTATTTTATATTTAACTCTTTGTTAAATAGATTGACATTTACCGTGTCTCTTTGTATTTTTATAATATCGGGGTAATAAACGTACTATAAAAATCCAAGATAACCCAGAGTAGTAAATTATTAATATATATATCATTATTTATGTCTTTTTTCCTATCCTTAAATTTATATGAATATTATATCAGTTAATAATATAGTATTTTTTTTAAAACTCAATTATGTCAATTTTGACAATATTTAGTATTTGATTTTATTGGAATACATTAAAACATTATAAAATAAAATCAAATATATTTAACCAACCCTAAAATGTCATATTATCCTAAAAAATCAGTTTAATTCATCATAAGCCTCAATTTAATGTTATATGGATATTTATAATATCAATTATTTTAATTTTTCATTAATATGGTAATTACTACATCAACATTGTTTCATAAGTAAATTAAAATATTTGAAGAATAAAAATTATAAATAAAATACCATTATGTAGGAAATATATTTATAATTCTAATGAATATTTATGGAAATTTTTATATAGATTTTAAAACTATATTTTAAATGGTTTTGTTATTAATAATTGAATTTATCTTTTTAAACTATCCTATAAATTAAATAATAATAAATGTCCTAATGTAATTCAATTGGACCAAAGGGGGTCATATGTCATTCCTAAGATTTTTTTTCGTCATGTTATACTTATACAATATAATTATGAAATCTGTTATGGTAATTATGATAACATTTTTACCCTTAATTAACATATTTATTTTTACCCATTGTAAAGAAAAGGCAAAAGTTACAATTCAGAAAAAATTATATTAATCTTATTGAACCACATTTTACTTACTGATATTATCTTTGTCTCTCAAATTTCTGAAATTTGACTCACAAAAGCAGTAAAATTAAGTTTTATGCTAATTTGTAAATGCTCAGAGGAGGTGGGTAGAGGATTGTAAAAAGTTCAATAAAATTTTTATATATCTCATCTTTTTATAAAATGACTCTAATAAATTAAATTGAAATTATATAGCTGTTATATATATATTTACACCTAAAATAAATTTAAATAAAAAAATAATTATTTATATAAATTTTTTTTAACCAATAACGCAGTTTTTTGAATATTCATAAAAAAATTGAAGGCTTTTAGAAAATTACCAAAAATTTACCCTAAGCTAATTTAGATATCCCAAATTCAAAAATTAAGTCCATTTCAATGATAAAATTTATCAAATTTCAAAAGTAGGTATTAATATTCATAATGGCTAGTTTGATAAACCTAGGGTGGGTGAGCCCGAGAAAGCACTCCAATGCATTAGGTAATGAGATGGAGTTAAACATAAATGTTTCTCCTAAGATATTTAAGGAATATACTATGATGGGTATTCAAAATGTGACACCCCATGTAGCTGTGATAGCTAAAATTCAAGTTTGATATAGATTCCATAATTTACATCTATGATTTATGAGAGAGATATATATATTTATATATATTATAATTACAGAATAATATATATGTTATATAGGTCACATAAGTTCATTAATTTCATTCTCTATACATTCCATGTATTTCAGGAATGAGTCACATCACTTGAGGGGGCGGTAGTCCACACTTCCTCAAATGAAATTATCGCATTTTCACAACATGCAAAGCATAAAGGTATGTTTAAATGTAAAATACAGAATCTTGGAGAGGAAATAAAATTATATATATCATAAATAAATATAGTTTCACCATAATGGCGAACATGATACGTGGTAGGAGATGATAGAATAATCATCGTTTCGTGAGACAGTAATTCGACATCCACAAAAACAGTATGTTATTTAACCATTAGACGGTGGTGTGTGTATGTGTAGCTCGAATAATTATAATAAAAACATACTATTATATTACAGAAACTTGTTTTTTTACAAAATAAAGGAATAAAAAGATTTTAGGGGGTTGGAGAATCAAAATAAAAAAAAGAACATAATGGAGAACATTACCTTTAAATCGGGTATCTCCTCTTGGTTTGAACCAAAAGGGTTTCTTGAAGAGCTTTCTACCTAAGGTAAGGCTTATATGATGAAGATAGGGATGCAAGGAGATGAAATTTGAAGAGTTTTGCCGAGCCAATGGCTTGAGAGGTGTGGGTAATGTGGTAGAGGTGGGGGCCTTTTATCAGATGGAGGAGGGGCACTCTTGGAAAGTCCTGAAATGATACTTTATTTTAAAATGATTTTCGGATTTAAAAGGTCCCATAAAGATAAATTTCTAGGATATGGTGATAAGGTTTCCATATAAACCCATATAATAGGTTTTAGACAAGTTTATGTCTTTTATTTCACCTTATCTTTTTATTTTATTTAAATCTATTATTAATGAGATAATCACTCCATCATCATGGTGTCATAAATAAATTAATTTATTTAATGTATAAAAATTATAAAACAAATACTATTATTTAGGAAATATTTTTATTTTTCCAATTACTATTTATTGTCTAAGATATTATTTATGTAGACAAAATTAAAATAGTTTTAATTAGGTGTTACATACTTTGGTTACATTTTCCTTTCTTTAAAAAAATATGATAAAAGGTCAATATGACACTAAAGTGATTACATGGGGTCCCAAGGATGGAACATGGCATCCCATGGTAGGTCATGACATAAAAAGTAGAATTAGGACACATATTTGGGTCATTTTATATTTTTATGATATTATTTTATTATCCTTAACTACTGGGTTACTATTTAAACACGATAATTAAAGATAATTACCGTCGTTACTATTCATAATGTCCAAAAACAAAAGATTCTTAATTACATAATTTGGACCTTATGATTCAAATTAGGGAATCCATTTTATCAAATTACAATCACAGAAATTGTAGTAATTAATTTAAAATAATTACCTTTGTCAAAAACAAAGATGAGTTTTTAAGAGGTAAAATATATGAAAAGATTGATTTGTTTTTATATCAAATTTAAAAGTTAAATTACATTAAATGACCAAAATTGTATTAAATGATAAAAAAATAATTAAATTACACCTTTTAACCAATTAAAATTACAATGTAACTATATAAATAACTTGGATGAAAAGGCATTTTTAAATTGAAATACAATATTTTTCACTATTCATTGAAAATGAGCATTTGTCCGAAATATACCAAAAATTCACCCTAAGGTATATTTGATATTACAAATTCAAAAATGATATCAATTTTACCAAATTAAATACTTATAAGTTACATTAATTAATTTTACAATCAATTCTCGTTTTCCAAACAAATAGCGCGCTTTTAAGAAAAAATATCTATTAAATGATTGACAGTAGTTTATGTAAAATTTCAATATGAAATTAATTAAAATGACCAAAATTGGATTAAATGGTAAAAATATATTTTTATTACACTTTAAAACAAATTAAAATGATAATATTACCATGTATATAAATTAGACTAAAAAAAGGTTTTGAATTAAAATACAACATTTTCACTATTCATTAAAAAAGTGAACTTTATCAGAATATAACAAAAATTTACTCAATGTAAATTTTGATGTCTTGATTCTAAGGAAGGATTTTATTTTTTCAAATATAATATATAAAATTTTCAAAAAGTATATTTAAAAATGGCTCACCATCAAAATTTGGTTAATCGACCTTTTAAAGAATAGTAGAATCTTTACACTTAAAATTGGATTCATTCGCATTTTATGCCTCTATAATTTAATGAATAAATGTAAAAATATTTAACAATAATATATGATAACATTGTAGTTAGTTCTGTTCATTCCATCCAATACAACTGCTAGGGTATAACTACTATTTAAAATTATATTATTAGTGTGCAATGTAAGATTTCAAAGAAACTCGTTGTTACGTATATGGAACGCCATCGAACATAGAAAACCCTTTTAAAATAATATTAATATTTTATTAAAAAAATAAATATGAAAAATTAATATTCATTATTTACCTGAGATGTTACATAAAATTTGCAATGTTGCGCAAAGTTGGGGTTTTAAAGAGTTTGGGTTCAAAAGAAGAAAAGGTTTTGAGAAGTTGTTTATCAAAAATAAAAATTATTTGTTGTGTGGTTTATGCATTATAATGTGTCTATTACTAATATTTTGTTGGTATGTGACCCGTAGTGGTGTTTTTAAATTCAAAGAGAAGGTTTTTTCTGGTATAAATTGTTGGAGCACAAAGGGGGAAGCCAGAGTACCTAGGTGGGGAGATATGTACTAGTACGACTACTGATCCGGATATGTTTTTTCACTATTTCACTAATAATATGGTTAAATTAAATAGTATCTATACTATATGGATGAATTTTGGAAAAAATTGGTTATGGGTATGTTCCTTATTAGTGGATCATGCACGAGAAATTATTTGGGACATGGTTACATTACACTGTGGTATGAGGTACATAGTGCCCAAGACTATCTAGCTGCTAAGAGGCATTCCCAGTTTAGGGGCTCATAGATTTGTGGTATTTACCAATTTCATAGGGTGTGTTTGGATGTAAATTAAAGTAATTATATTTTCTTATTTAAATTTTCCATCATCCTAAATCTTTTAGTCTGAAAACTATTTTCAATTGAATGTTTCTTTTCCTGTAATTTACCTCCACTTTTTATTAAATATTAAAACTTATTTCTCTTTCACCATGTATTTAATACTATTTTGAATCATTTGGTGGAATTATATTGGTCATAAGCTCACACACTATTTATACCCCAATGGATGTAATTATACTTTGTAATGCTAGACTCGGTTAATGGAAAAGCCCCAGGTGAAGGCGGTTCAGGTTGTTAGTCCCCTCATGTGGTGAAGTGTTATAGAGACGGCTCGGGGATGATGACCCCTTCTCATGATGGGTCATTGTGGATGACATTCTGAAATCTTTATTTATATTTTAACCTCTTTTAAATCATTTAAAACCATTTATTACTATCTAGTTTTTGTTAAGGCTTGTTTGGTATGAATGTTTCGGATTCTTATTATGGTTTGTTTTAATGTTTTTTTTATTTCATTCTCAGCTAAATTGATCCCAAAATTAAATTATTGACACCCAAGAACTTTTTCCATCCCATGGGGATTTGCAAATAACATCGAGGCTTGTCATGTGATGCATTTAGATATGGTATTAGTGGTAACCAGATTTGTTTTGTGAACTAAATTTATCATGAAATAATAAAACACTTCAATTATTCTTTATAAGATCATCATCAAGGGATTTACTCTAATAATTTCTCTCATTTAGGTTTTATCCATAAAAATGAAATCCATGAAAAATAATTTTATACCAGTTAATGTGTTTTTCGGAAGGTATAGTCAATGTACTCCATGTAGAAAATTATTATGTTTTATTGAAATAAAATCATTCATATATCACTCATAGTTGGTATATTACATTCAAATTCTTGTATAATAATGTAAAATACGAAAAAATAAGATTATTTTGAGTACGAATTATACATTTTTAAACAGAAAAATGTATGAGAATTATTTATTAATGCAAAAAACTATTTATTTAAGAAAAAGGTTTTTATAAAACATCTCCTTGACACCTCCATTTATTTTCAAGATAATAATATATTTTTGTTCCAGGGGATTCAATAGGTTTTCAATTTTCTTGTATTAATTTATGTGGATTCTTATTTTTAAAATAAATGTAATTGAATTCATCTAATTATTTTGTAAATGATTATTGAATTCATACTATTCAAGACACATGGTTATAAATTATTCTCTTTATCCTAAATATTATTCTTCTCTGTGAACTATTTTTTTTCCTATCATCACATTTAGTGTATAAAGTTTGTGGTGTTTTTACATTGTTTTGGAATAATTAATACATTCAATGTTGTCATGTTATAATAGTTTCATCAACATGGATAGAAAGTTTCCTCTATCCAAAAATACATTTTTAATATTTTGGGATACCATTTATATGTAAAATATTTAAATCATCCTCCATGATGATATTTTTGAAAAAAAATCCATAATATTACCTTCATGGAAGGATTATTTATTCTATTTTAACTCACTCTCATTTATCATGATGTTCATGTCTAGTTTAAGGTGATCTATAATGTAAAATTATTCCCTATACAATGAGAATATTTTTATTTTTGGTCTGATGTCCTTATGAATATTCTTCTAGGTTACACCTTTTTCAAACAGTTTTCGTTTTTTATATTCTAGTGAAAACATATTTAATTTCAATTGTTTAATTATTTGATGTTTCCTTACATTATTTAATTCATAGGACACAAATCATATGATTCAATTCTATAATTCTTCATATCAATGTCATCTTTTTTATGTACAAGGATTTTTTTAGAAAATCCAAATCTATTAACTGTGTAAAAATACATTTTTTCTAGGATAATTACTTCAATAAATTTTATTTTTACTCCAATTAAGATATTATACTGAAAAAATTATCCCATCTATAATATTTATATGTTTTTATATTTAATCATTATTTAATATCATCGTTTCCGATCCTAAAAAATAGAAATTTTTAATAAATTTTATTCTTGTATTACATTTGTATTATTATATCATCATCTCATAACATTTATTTTAATATAGAAAAATAATTATATATCTCTTACATTTAGGGTTCCAATAATTCTATATTAACATACAAACACCGTTGACATAGTGTTATATTTTTCTAAAATTTCACCAGATAAAAATTTTCATTATTTTTATTTTTATTTAATTATATTATAATAAACAACATAAGTAAATAATTTTTAATAGGAAAATTTGTCACCATTTTCAACATGATTAATTTAAATTAATATTGATTTTACAGAATATAATTTTTCTATTAACACTTTTCCATTTAAATTAATGTATCCTTCAATATATTTCCATGTAAACATATATTAATTATGAAATTTATAAATATAATTCATTGAGGGTTTATGAATTTCTCAACATCACCAAAAAATTTAATCATTTAATATTTAAAATGTTACTCGGTTCATTATATTATTTCACACAATTTTAAAACTTTTAACTCTTATTTTAACTATAATATACATTGAATTTTGACTTCACTTAATTTTATTTTTTCTGATCCTTTTCCCTATTAAACTTAATTTCTATTTTGGAGTTTTTTACTACAAGTATTTTTTTAAGTGTTTATTCTAATACATGGATCATCTACACATGAACATTTTATATTATAAAATTATCACTAAAAATTATAGTAAACACTTCTACATCCAAATAAAAGATCAAATTTTAATTTAATATATATTTTTAATTAAGAACAATATATATTTTAAGAGTTTTTCACATTTGTAACCTATTATCCAATGTAGTTAACATTGCACTATCTTTATACATGATCAATGGTTTTTCATTATGTATTCTCTTGATAAATATAAATATGACCGTGAATAAATTGATTATAAAATTAATAAACTAATAATTGAATTTATAATATAATAATATAATAAATTTAAATGAATATTACTCATTGAAGGTAAAACATTTTAATCATAAGAAATATAAAAAATATATTTATCTAATTGACAACCATGTTAAATTTCAAGATGTAATCGTGTATCCTTTTTTCCATTGAAATCATATATTAAAAAATTCATCTTAAATAACATGATATTTATTTTTGTACACTATCTAACCATTTTAGAAAATTTCCTCTTATACACTAAAATAATTTCAATAATTTATATATAAATGAAATTGGATCAACTAATCTGATTTCATCCATCTTAATCAGTTCCTTTAAAATGATCCAAATATTTATATAATTATATAATAATGTATAACACCAATATTCTAGGATCCATTTAATTTAAAAAATAAATGACCATCATCTGAACATTACACAAGATCATTATGTGACCCTAAAAACCCATAATCTTATTGATCACATATGGACTTTGACACAATATATGTTTAATAACTATACTTATTGTTCTATCCTTAAAATATTCCTCCATATCATATTCATATTTATATTCATTTTAATTCAATGATCTAGATCTGAAATTAAATTTTATTTATCTAATTTTACTTATTCTTTATTTATATTTAGTGTTTTCTACTAATTTAAATATATATAAAGGATCTAGTCTAAAAAATTATGATTAATTCATAAACATTACTTAATAAATCATTCATAAATTTTATTATTTTATATATCCTAAATTATAAATTAATTGGTCCATGATCACCCCCTTACCCTCTATGTCTTGTTTTTTAAATGATCTACCATAGTAATCCTGGTAACTGTCCTTTAATATCATCCTAAATGACCATATCATATTTGATCATGTTGTCTTCAAGAATAAATAAAATATATTTTCATGACATCAAAAGAATCATGAAATCTATAACATCATCAACCCCAATATGATTTTATCTCACCATTTCACAGAATTTTGTGTCTGAAGTGAAATACCCAAATTCGAAATTTGGTACAAATCATTTATTGAATTAATTGTCACTATGACATGGTCTATTATTCTAGGACAATGAATATTTCTCATTATTTCATCATATAACTAGTAATGAATTATGGTATGAAACCTTATATAAGGATATTTTTCTTGGTTTAATCATAGTACAACATCCTAAAATTTTAATTTCTACAATTCTTATTTTTAATTTCATTATCATTATTATACCAATTAATATTGAATCTGTTAAAACATATGTATAATTTAAAAATATTAAAATATTACAATGTGAGTAAAAATTATATTATATATTATATATTATTATTACTCTATCAAATTTCATATACCTCTATAATATATATTATATTATCTTAAACAACATATGAAAAATTGTATGATTTTTTCATAGGTAAATTTTAAATATTCGATTGTCTAATGACTAATACATAACATTTTTTATATACAATAATATAATATAAAAAATATATAACATATATGAAAAAACATATGTATACAAAAAAAATATATAAATTTATATGATGATATTAAATATAATAAATGTATATCATATATGATGATGACATTTTTTTAGTTTTTAGACTATGTTAAATGATATATATATTTTTTAATAATTATATTTTCTAATTTATAGTATCAAAAAACAACAACATAAAATCATTATATTAATCATAATAAAAAAACATAACAAACCCATTTACATTATTTCAAAATTTACTTTAGGGTCTTCCAAATATTCCAAGTCCTTCCATATCAATGTTTTAAAAAAGACCAATAGTATTAGTGGAATTCACCATATATTATATCATATATGATAACTCTTGAAATAATTTAAAAAAACATCTATATGTCATAAAAAACACACTTGAAAAAATGGAATTAACATGGACTTAAATCAAATCATATGTAATACCTTGTGAACACCCATATACAGATCTTGTGGATTTAAACTCTAAAAATATATTAGCGTATATCATTGATTCAAACTCAATACCCATTAAGTCAACCAAAATTGTTTACCCATAACCCCTAATGGAATTGGGAACAAAGATAAATAACTGAATCCACATACGATGAAATTATAATCCTCTTGAAGTATATCAATGATATTCCTCTTATAAAGTCATATAGCATGATCTATATAATAGACATGAATTCAAAATTATGTTCCCAACATCCAAATCAATTTATATGATGAATTATCATATTTTAAATTTAAATATTACATTTATTTTCCAATGATCCTACCATATCTCAATCCCAAATAGGCAACTCTTATATTTTAGACTCATAGTGTATTATATGAACTGAGTATTTAATACATCAAAAGTAATTAATATTTATAGTTGATAACATCACAATTCACTCATCCTAATAGATAAACAGACTATATATACAATCTATTTGTGATGAAGAATATCCCAATCTATCTTAATTGAGGACCTGAATTTCTTAATAGAATATTGAGATGATAAATCACCTATTTTTTAACTTCAAAAAGATGGCATGATTAAAAACAAATCTATATTAGTTATGATAATATATATTACATAAGGATGTAATCAATGTATATATGTTCTCATTGTTTGAATATATCAATACATGTGTAATAAGGGCCCGATATAATATATGAACCCTCATTAGTCTGATGATAAAATGTACCATAATCCATGTTGTATAAAAAGTGGGACATCCAACATAAAAAATAAATGTTTCATTTATATCTATGCCTCATTATCATATTATATATCACTATATGAGAACAATTGTCCCTATAACCACAAAATTTCAATATAAAATATATTTCAATATGATGAACATTAGATAAGGAAAACTCAAAGTAGTCATTATTGAGGTTAATTTTCATTATAGTGAAGGAAATACATATCAATATATAATGATTTATATACAACATGAATTATTTATAAAATATATATTTTGTATTATATTATACAATTTATATTCATAAAACCCGATTATTATTTTTTAACATAACCCAACATAATCAATATAAAATAATATAACCTTCGATAATCTATCTAATCAACCATATGCATGTTTCAAATTCTATGGTAATGTAATCAAACTATGCATTTATTTTTACATCTCTTGTTTTCCATATAGTAATACCCTCCCACTATAATATTCAACAAGATACATTGATAAACAAATATAGCTTTTATAATAGTGATATTTAGTAATATTATTCAGTATATTCTACACATAATAAATATTAAAACATTAAACCTTGAAAAAAGGAAATGAAATGATATCAAATTCTATTCCCTTCAAATTATAAAACAATTTACAGTATCCTTTTTCAAAAACATTCTAAACACCATAGAATAAATTTATAATACCTTATAAAATTATGATGAATAATCTTTTTAATAAATTTTAATATTATATATTTTTTTTTAAAAATGTTAGAATTTACACTTTCTCTCATCATCTCTAAACCTAATCACATTTGGATATAATTTAAAAAAATAATCACATTATACTAGAATATTTTTTGTTATAAATCAATTTTTCATTATGTTATAAAATACACCAACATTCTTTTTTGATATTATATTTAGATTATTATATCATTCTAATACACATAAAATAATTTTGAAATGGGAATAAATATATTTTCATTTTCGTATGTATATTTATCGAGTAATTTTTTTTCTAATATCATGATTATTTTTTCATGTGTTTCGATAACATTAATTTAAATAATTTTTATTTATTAAAAAATTCTACCAACTGGTGGAAGGGAAATCCTTCATTATATTTTTCTACATATATAGATATACATAATAGATGGTAAATATTTTATTTTCTTTTTATCCTTTTAAAAAACATGTTATAGATTCAAAAGAAAAATATTTCAATTTGTGTATTAATAATCACATATATTTTTCTATAAAATTTAATTATTAATGGTCAATTTCTCTAAATATATATGATAAATGGGATACCGATACATATTAACTACATAGAATAATCTGAGCAAGATATATTTCATTATAATAAATATTAATATGAATAAAAAAATTTATCCATCTATTTAATGTAAACTATAAATCTATCAATACATCAACAAATTTTGATCTCTTTTATATGTGAAACACTTCTAAAATATAAATTTTTTATCACATATGCACCAAATAATGTGGTAATTAATAATACTGATACATAAAATTGATATTACATTGATTTTAAAAACATCCTATTTTATTTGAAATAATTCCCCTTTTTGGTATTTATAATCCTTCATTATATTTTTACATTTAAGATTCTATAACTAAATCTAGTTATATAATAAAACTTATATTAAATCAATAAAAATTATATTCTAATTTACACATTATCAAATATTTATTCAATATACAATACCATAACATAGACATCACACACCTATTTCACATATTCTCCACCATTGAGAATCAATGTTAAACATCTCTTGAATTGATTCATCTTGTTACAAAATTTCCCTAGTAGAAAATAGAATGAATTCCCTAAAAATAATTATAGTTATGGAACCTATAAAGTCATCATTTAGTTAGATTACTCAATAAAATTAACTATATTAATATGTACAAAAATTTATTTGGCCAATATAACCATGTTCATTCGAATGAATAAGAACCATGACCTCAAGATTGTACAAGAACCCCGTAATTTTAATATAGATACAAATTTACATTAAAACACATTCCACTAGTTTTTAAACTGATAAATATTTCCTACTCATTAGGATACAACAATGGGCCCATATTGGTCAACATACTAATGATCATCCAAGATTCAGACTAATTTTATTAGTGTGATGTATCTACACACACACATTCCCTTGGAAACATCCCTCTTGTTAACCCATTTTAAAACAACTCATGGAAAATCTATCATAATATTAATGTTATAATTATGTAGGCTTTAAAAATTATTGGTGGTCAAATTGATATGTGAAGAAACTATTAACCTTTCAATCCATTAGTATTAGAGGATTTTCCCCTGTATATCTTCTACATTTTGGATAGTAAATTTCATGCAATGTAGTTTGATGACACTTATAGTTGTGTACCACTCTTATATCCCTACAACATCTTGGTTTCACAAACATCACAACCACCTCACTTTTAATATGGTGATTATGTCATGACCCACTCAGCACCACCATTTCACCAGGAAAACTTATTTTCACATCAAATATACCCTCCCACATGCATGAATGAACCATGAATCTAATCTCAATCCAAAAATTACATTTGGTTATCATTTTGTTCTCTTATCCTAACCGAAACAAACAGTATGAAACATTTTTGGACGTCATAAATGATGAAATTAATTCATTCCAGGCTCTCTTAACTATTGTGTTATAAAAATTTTGGATACTAAACAGAAATGTGAACCATATTTACATGGGTAGTCACGTTTAATGTTTTTTATATTTTATTATTTTTTAATGGTGCAAAAGTATTTTTTTGAATAATATTCTTATTTATATGAAAAATGATTAGCCTATTGAACACATCATTGTTACTCAAGATGGTGTTCCTCTAAAACTATGAAATATTATTTTTAATCAAGAATTATTCCAACTTCCCCAATCTATATAGTTTCATATATTTAGATTCTTCTTCTTATGTACGAATATAAAAGGTAGTTATTGATGGTATGGATGATACTATATACACTAATTTATTTTATCAAATAAGTGTCTTATTTTATTATCTAAAATAATGAATTTTATTATCTCTGTTCCCACTTAAATATAATTCCCTTTAGAATATATCATACCAATTAACTCTTAAAGATACATGTTTTATCATACATTTCCTTTTTAAGTAATTTGAATTGGTGATGAATATATATTATCGATTTAACTGGTCAATAATATCTTATATAAATCTTGTATAGTTAAGTGGAAAACTCCTTTTAAATATATATAAAGAGGATTTACCCAAAAATAACCCTTTACTATCCAAACTATTACTTTATACATGATAATTGTTACACATATTATTTTCCAAGAGTTGGGAAATTAATTATTAGGGACACCTCATTACATGATTTATATTAACAAGATATTTCATGGGAATCTAACCATTAGGTTCAACCGTTTTCAATGACCATGGTCTTAACATGTCCTTCATTATAAGTAATATAGAATATATTATTTTAATTGGATATTCTCTCAATTTATAATCAATTTATATTACATTTATGTATGAATGATTATAAATGACATTGTTGTGGAGTCATATTCCTTCCAAAAAACCAATATCCTCAATCCATATAGACCAAGGAAACATTACAAGACACATATATTATGTAAATAAAAAACCATTTTTTTGGATTTTCAATGATTAAAATTTTATAGGTTATGTACGAAACCTCAAAACATCCCACACACCCAAAATTCATCAACTGCCCAATTGAAATTGGACAAAAAATATAGTATAATCATCACTATAGTTTATGTTATTCAGAAGAATAATAAGTAAATAAAGTAGAAACATATCCAAATTAATATCATGAATATGTTCCATGAATCATTCATGTAAATGTATATGATTTATTTATTATGATAATCAATATATGAGTAATATAAATGAGACAAAAACATAACCCCTCACCATTCTAGAATAAGAAATAAAAAACTATATTAGTGGGTCGTGTGGACCAATATCCATCACCCCAAAAATTAATTACAATAAAGGGAATCTAATTCATCATTAATCTAACAACCAATATGTATAATCTATTTCCAAAAAATATTTCTAAGATCATTACATAATTGATAATAACTATTCTGGTAGATGAAAACTAAATATTAAGTTCATTTAACTACCATGTAATGAAACGAATGAAATTTTTTAACTAGTGGAGTATCTAAAAATTTTCAGAATCCACACATTGATGATATAAAAAATTTATACTTTTGAATAAATATTATAAAAATATTTATATAATAGAAAACATCATAAAATTATTTATGATATAATAATATATTAATAATTGATAAATAAAAAGTAGTTATAAAAATTTTATTATTGTGTTTAATTCAGAATGGGATTCTATAAAATTCATTAATATAATCTCTTTAAAATCACATCATAATATGAGACCTATCATATTACTCATATATATAGAATTTTGATTTATGTATGCGATATTTCAATGAATTATAAATATATTTAAAACTAAATTATTTAAATGATTCACATATTCTCCAAAAAAATGTTTTTAAAAATTTATAATTCCTTTTATAATATCACTCATCTAAAAATAAAATGTGGTCCATATAATTTTTAAATAAAAAAAATTTATTTAGAAAAATTAAACCTAATAATTATTATGAACTTTTCAGGATGTAAATATATACACTTTCAAATAACCCTAAACTTGTCATTTATAATCACATTATTAATTAACTATATATTTATTCATATAAAATCCTCATATTAATTATTCGGTATTACATATATAAATATATGAAAATTATATTCTTTATAATAATACTCATAATTAATAGAATAATTATAGTAAAATTTTATTTTCTTTAATTATTATAGTATAATACAAAAAAAATATATAACAATTTTATAAAAAACATATTATTTTAAAAATATCATTATTTATAGAAATATATTTTATTTCTAAATTATATAATTAATTTGAAATTAACCTACATATTCTTATTAGTATAAAATATTCTATGAAATAAGATACACCAAACCAAATTTTATTTTTATCATATTTATATATACTGATATATAATTAAACTCAATCAATTCAATTTAGATCCCTATGTAATTTATTTAATGATTCAACTTTATATCATGAAAATTACAATATTATGTTTTCTAATTAACAGAAAACAATTTTACTAAACGTCGAGATCATTCCATGTAAAATAACATTTATATATTTCTATGTTTCATATATATATATTGGATTATGATATACTATATTCTACACTATGATATATTACTCAGGAATAAAATAGCATAACATATTTTATGATTGAAATATTATATTTAATACAATTTTGTTTTAATAAAATTTTCATATAATTTCATAAATCATCAATCATTGATTTGGATATGATTATAATATAGGAAATATATTCCTAAATAAATTCATAATATAATTTAGGAAATACATCAAAATTTATAATCCCATTAAATTATTTAATTTGAAACAAAATATATATAATTTAGAAATGATGAACTACCCTCAAATAGGAGTACGATACAAAAAATTATTCCTGGAAATTAAAATAATACGATACAATGTTTTTTTCCATTAAACATATAATAATTGTAAAAACATGGAATTTCCATGTAATTTTTATAAATATATGGAAATTTTACGTGTCTATGAAATCTGACGGCACACGATTCAGAGTCCCGGAGTGCCCGGAATGATCCATTAATATTTTTATTAATCTTATGTTAACACACCTATGTAGTTTCCCTGAAAAAAGTTCAATAACTCTTAAAAGGTAAATCAAATAAAAAATACGAGGGCACCATTTTGCTCAGGATGGCGGGTTTACCCTTGGCCTGACTTAAAATTTGTCGGCACATGCCTCCTATGAGAAAACCCAAAATTGGAGTTATCGTAAATAAAATAATTAAATAAATTATTTTATTTTTAAAATGCTTATAACTCACAAATGTTAACATAGATTAAAAATCTGAGACCACCGCTGAACTCTAAATGTATTTTTTCTTTAGGAAGATACTAACTTTGGCTGGCGCGGCCCACCAGATGAAGTTAGTTTTTGGCCGCAAATAAAATAAATAAGTGAAAATTATTTTATTGTAAAATTCATAAATTCTAAACTGTAACTCGGATAAAAAATTAGAGAGTACCGTTGGGTTCGATGGGGCATGTTTCACCTAGGCAGAGCCTAAATTCGACCAACGTGAGTCGAGGGTGAATGATAATAATTTTATGAATTTGTTTTGGAACGTTCAATAAATGCGCGAGATGCATTTTGTAACTTTTGAAATGGTTCTTGAAATTAAAATCTGAGGGTACCGTTGATCTCTCGGCACATGTATTGGTTTATGTAGACTTTCACCTCGATGGTAGTTATTCAAGGGTGAAAGACAGTTTTTTGTTTTTTTTGTGGAAAAAAAACAAAAAATTATCTTCAGTTTATTTTAATTGGAGCATAATGTGGATATTTTAGGTGGGGTCCATAGAGTTTTTGAACCCCCTTAAAACCTCCCATAAATTGGGAGACACCTCTCATGTCCCAATTAAATGCGGGAGGAGCCTCTTGTTATCCTCTAAATAATTATAGCCAATGCACCTGTTAAATTGCGCCTACAAGATTTAATTATCTTGCTCCTTTTAAATTTAAATAACAACGTCATTAGAATTTAGAGAGGTTCCTAATAAATGAACCATTATAAATTCAAATGATCGTTACCTACCTACCTCCCTCTCCTCTATATAAGAATCATGGGAGGAGGTTTTGGGATGGCTTCACCAAGTGACAAATCACTGGTAAAGTGACCTGATGCCAAACACTTGGAGGATTACACTTCCTTCATTAAGAACACATTCTTGAAACAAAAATCGCTAGTGAGGAGCGAATTTTACTTCCTTCCTCAGAACTAACTCTGACATTGGATGTCTTCGACTACGACGTGTAGGCACACCAACCAATGACTGAGGTAAATGCTGATGACACTGACGGCCGTCCTTTCCCAACGATCTGTCTTCTTCCACACAGCAACATCCAAAAACATCGAACAAAGGTAGGGGTTTAATTTAATTTATGTTCAATGTTCTTCCTTTACTTAAAAACGAAGAAGTAGGATGCTTTCAATTTGATGGTCTATTGGTGTGGTTCGTTATAAAGGATAGATTTCTATCACCCTTAACGCGGAGGGTGCGGGAAAAACTAACATGGCCCAACACCCTCCATCGATCTCTTTGGTGATGTCCTTCGGCATGGCGACGAAGCAACGTGACAACGAAGGCGGCGAAAACAAAGGCCTCTCTACCCACGGCCTCCATGAATAGCTCCTCCCCCATGGCATCCCACATCGCTGCCAGCCGAACGGGCACCGACTGAGCCCTCGTCAGCCCCCCTCCCGGCCTGCCCGACTTCGTGCCCGCCTACCCGCCCACCCACTGGCCCGCCTGCAGGCCTGCCCTGCCATCTCCCGATTCCCAGCCACCCAACCATTCGAGCTGGCACGTGTCCCCCCTTGCGGTGCCCCAGCTGAACCAGCTCTGCTGCGCCCTCTGGGCCGAGCCGCACTCGGTCCCACCCTCGCGACGCTCTAGGCCGAACCGACCCCAATCCCCAATAGAACCGCCCACACGGCTTTCTAGTCTAGGCCCAGAGGGGTGGGATGAACCTAATAGGTTGTCCCACCCAATTGGTTTGGCTATACCCCTCAGGTCTTACCTGGTTGACCCAGACCGGGTCAACCCAGACCGGGTCGGACCGGGTCGATCGGACCGGGTCGGACTGGGGCCGGGCCCACTACCAACCCTTTACATTCTTTGTCCATATCATTAGCACCGAACGACCATTTGACTAAATTTTAGCGGCATTGTGTTTCTTTGAGTGCGACTGTTCTCTTGAGTACACCACACTTGAGTTTGAAGAAATGTTGGGATACTGTCAGGTTGGACCGTGCAAAAAACCAACAGGGCCCCCGGGATGAAAAGGCTAATAACTCACAGACGGAGCGTCTGATTGACGCGACATATGCTGTGTTGAGACCCCAATGGTGAGGCGGAGCTTTGGAATAATTCTACATGAGACTTAATGATAGTTGGAGTATCAACCTGTAGCTTGTGGAGTGGATCCTCCTGGAGATGAGCGAGCATAGTGCATTGTTATCAGACCAGTTCTGGGTTACCCTCCAGCGGGGCTGGGTAGTGGGTTACCCATTGAACATAGTGTTTACCCTCCAGCTGGGCTGGGCAGTGGGTTACCCATGGACCATTACGGTTTACCATCTAGCTGGATTGGGAAGGGGGTTACCCATTGACCATTAGGGTACACCCTCCAGCTGGGGTGGGTAGTGGGTTACCTGACGACCTCTTAGGTTTTACCCTCTAGCTGGATTGGGGAGTGGGATACCGATTGACCATTGGGTTTACCCTTGAGCTAGGTTGGGAATTTTATTACTCGATGACGTCTTAGGTTTTACCCTCTAGTTGGTCTAGTCATTTGGTTACCCTAAGAATTATTTAATACTCAACCCTTTCTATGAGGCTAGTTAGTGAATTTTCTCCACTATTTCCAGAGCAGGACCCTTGGTTTTACGGTTTAGAGATAAGTCATATTTGACATGCATAGACCTTGTAGCTAGCTGAGACCTTAATATTGATGACCTATTAGATTTAGAGTGATTTGACTACCCTTGTGGGAAGCGCCTTGGTATCGTGGTAGGCCCACTGTACTCAACAGAGGAGGAGTTCTCCAGCAGATGTGGTTTCAATAATGTGAATAAAAATACTGTTTGTGCTGAGTTGGTGACTTTTCTATTTTTCTCATGATTGAGAAGGATTACATTATAACTTAGGTATATGTATGGGCATATACCCAAGTGGGGTTATCCGTAGATTTCATTCATTTTGGTTTATCCTTGTTGGGTTTTTCGAGACCTTGAGGGTCTCGGGGTCCCTGTTAAGTATCGTTATACTCACCCCTACATGGGCTATGCCTGCACATTGTTTTGTTGGTTGCAGACAATGGACAACGTTGACCCAGGCTAAGAGCACCTAGATTGGATGGTACCCAGAGGTGGACCACATTGAGTGATGGTACATGGAGGAGATGGACTGACGTGGAGTGCTGTGGAGGCTATTTGTACATACCCTTCATGTAGGATCTATGGTGGATGACCACATAGCCTCTTTTCACCTTTCATTTGTCTTCTCCTTTTTAGTTGTAATTGTAATTAACATTTCGGATTTTATTTATGGCCCCATTACATTTTAGCACTCTCTTGTTATAATGTTTCATTTAGTATTTTGTTTCCAGCTCGTTCACTGTTGTGTGTGTTTTCAAGTTATAAAGGCAATGTCTTCCCAGTTTAGGGAGTTACACCTTTGGTGCTAGTCGTCATACCCTGGCCTGTGGAAGGTGGAATTTGGGTAGTCATACACGGGCCCCAGAGGACATGTCATGACAAATTGGTACCATAGGAGTTGGTTACACCGAAGAACTAGGACTCTGATATTTCTTTTTAAGAAATAGTGTTATGTGTAGTGAGTTGGTTTTTTGGTTCAGGGAGTCCAGTGTTGGTGTGGCGACTAACATATCCATACACCAGGACCCTAAATTTTTATTTTTGAATCAGTGCATGAAAACACTAATTGTGTGTGTTTCCTTTGTGATTTATTAAATCAGATCACTCGGTCAGCTTACTAGGTATAATCTTTTGACCATGTCTCATCTGTTTTATTTAGGATTCCTCCACGCAGACATCTAGTTAGAGTTCTGAGATTTGTTCACACTGATATCCCACCGAGTGACGAGGCTCCGGTGTAGGGCCCTCTTACTATGTTTGGCACATTCAGGTGGTGTACCAGCAGCACCACCACCTGTTGGGCAGCAGATACCACCAGTCACACATGTAGACCATACACGCCGACTGAGAAAGTTTCAAGAGTTCCAGTAGCAGAGACCTCTGAGGTTTTGAGGCGAGACAGATTCCCACATAGTTGAGGGATGGATGGAGGCGATTTCTAGAGTTTCCCGTCTAGTTGAGACACTAGTAATGTAGACAATGATTTTAGAACCTAGTCTTATTTAGTGAGTGACCATAAGGATAGTCCACTTAGTGATCAGGTTTTGGTGCGTGGACCAGTTCCCGAGATAGTACCTTCAGGTAGTGTGCTAGCTATATCCCTACTCGTTGGTCATCATTTACAGCCAATGGTATAGGTAGAGGACACATGTATGCTTAGTGACTTACACGTGCTTCATCATTAGATACCCCATAGGTTATGAGGTGTGCTCAACAAAAAGGAAACTGAGGACTGGCTCGAGGAGGTGGCTAAGAGTTCTCTAGAACTTATATTTCTTCGGCAGAACGACATGTCGGTAGCTGAGTATTCATCGAGGCGTACTGATCTTTCCTGGTACTCGATGAATATGATACAATCAGTTCTTCAGGGTTACAACTTCTGAGAGAAGTGTGTTTAAAGGACATCCAAGCTAGAAATATTCCTCTACGCATTCTTACATATGCTAGGGTCTAGAGAGAACCTTTTTGGTTTAATGTCATTTGAAGGAACAGATACAACCAGTGAATGTTAGCAGTGGGAAAAAATGGAACTGGCACCAGTCATAGAGACATAGGCATGTAAAATGTGTTAGGGAAAAATGAATCTATACGGAAAAAGACATGGAAGTAGAGCTAGGAGAGTGGAATGTGGTGGTGTACTTTTTTACATGTTAAAACTACCTCATTTTGTGGACCCCTCCATGCTCAGGGAGTTGGAGAACAGGGGAAGATAGTTGATTCATGCGGTCAAGGAATGTGACCCAAGGTCTCTAAGAATGATTCGAGGTACAGTCTATGTCTAATATTACATGTTGTATCAATAGATATAGGTACAAATCATTACTTCATTCCATGAATCATGACCGGGACATAGAGTTTCTGGTTAAACCATTGACATGACACTCACGTCTGGAGATAACATTAGGAGGATACCTAATAATTACCCAAACGTCGATGGTGTGATATCGACTTGGAGGCTATAGTTTCGGTTGGAACCAAATGGTGGTAGTGCTGAGGCCTTACGACGTTAGTTTGGGTTTATTCATGACATCAACATTTCAGACTCAGATTAAATGTATTAGGAAAAGAGGTAGTGGTTTACCTATAATGATGGGATGATGTTTTTCATGGTCAGAGATAAATGGAAACCTAGGAATCACAATATAAACTCATTCATAGGAGGTTAAATCCAATCAATTGTGATTCATCCCACCTAACCGTCATGGATGCAGAAGTTGACATTAAGATAGTCTGTCCTCATGGGAAGTGGAACAAGGTAGCAGACACACTCCCATGAGGTTTGGCCTACATCTCCTGAGTGAGGAGACAGAGAAGCAAGTCGCTCTTTAGATATACTTTGTGGATGGAGATGGAGAATATTTTCTTCATTCTCTTATGGTCACTCCCTCTATTCTTCAACGTATCAGGGGGGTACTTCATGGGGATGATGACTGCGAGACACGATATGCTCAAATATCCACTGGTCATGAACTTGATGTATTTTATGAAGGTGGGGAGCATGTCATCCCTTTCAGATGACATAACATGGTACCAGTGTCACATCAGGATGAAGTTTTGAGGTAGTTTCAAACATCCCCTCTAAAGGTTCATCCAATATCGGATAAATACTTCACATAGAAGGAAGAGGTCATATGATAATAGGAGACATAGACATTTGAAATTTGAGGACGGCGACCACGTCATTCTACGGGTCTCACCTCGATGAGGTTTATAGAGATTTGGTCAAGGCGAAAAGTTATCTCCATGATTCATCAGACATTTTCAGGTACTCAGAATAGTTGGCGAGGTGTCTTACCGATTAAATCTTCCACCTTAGTTGCACCGGATGCACAACGTCTTCCATGTATCCCAGCTAAGGAGATACATGCATGACCCTTCTCACATCATCAACCATGGAGAGTTGGGTGTCGATGATGGTGAGACTTTTATGAATGTCCCAGTGGAGATTGAGGATTGAAAGGAGAAGGTTCTTCGTGGATGGTCTATACCTCTGGTGCGCGTTCTTTGGCAGCATGGAAACCTCCAGGAGAGGACATGTGAGCGGGAGGCTCAAATGCATGCTCAGTACCCCCACTTGTTTAACTAGTTTTGAGTTGTGCCTTATGGGGACGTAGAGCCCAGATTTGGGGAGAATAAAAAGTCTCATAATTCCCACGTAATTTTTTTAAATATATGGGAAATTTACGGGACTGTGAAATCTGATGCTACGCGATTCCGAGGCCCAGAGTTACCGGAATGATCTGTCCAAATTTTTATTAAGCTTTAGTTAATGCACCTAAGTAGTTTTTCCCGAAAAAGTGGAATAACTCATAAACGGTAACTTGGATCAGAAATCTGAGGGAACCATTACAATCAGGAAGGCATTTTTACATTTTTCACGACTTAAGATTTTTCGGCACGGGTCTCCTGTATGAAAACAAAAAAATGGCATAATCGTGAATAAAATAATTAAATAAATTATTTTATTTTTCAAATGCTTATAACTCACAAAAGGTATCTCGGATTAAAAATATGATACCACCACTGAACTCGTGAGTGTATGCTTTGTTTAAGTAGATACCAACATTGGCTAGTGTGGGCCACTAGTGAAAGTTAGTTTTCGGTCACATGTAAAATAAATAAGTGACAATTATTTTATTGAAAAATTAATAAATTCTAAACGGTAGATCGGATAGAAAATCCAAGAGTACCGTTGGGTTTATTGGGGCTTTTTTCACCTAGGAAGAGCCTATCCTTAACCGACGTGAGTTAGGGGTGACTGATTATAATTTTCCAATGTTTTTTTGGGTGTATTCAGTAAACATGCGAGCCGTGCTTTGTATCTTTTGAACTAGTGCTCAAAATTGAAATTTGTGGGCATCGTTGATCTCACAATACCAGTATTGTCTTATGTAGTATTTCACCTCTACGGTAGTTGTTCAAGGGTGAACGTTATTTTTTGGGCTTTTTGTGGGAAATAATAAAATAAAATGATCTTCAATTTATTCTATTTTTAGCATCCATGTGGATATTTTAGGTGGGGTACACCAGAAATAAACCTCCACATGGAAGTTGGATGTGGGGACCACCACAACTTAACCTCCCATTAGAGGTTATGGTGGTGGGGACCACCCGAACCATATCCTTCCATGAGAGATTATGGTGGTGGGGACCACTCGAGTTATTAAACCCCCTTGAAACCTCTTATTAATTGGGAGAAAACACTCATGTACCTATTACATGAGGGGGGAGCTTCTATGTATCCTTACAAAAATTATAGCCAACACACCTCTTAAATTTTACCAACATATTTTATTTATCCGTCTCCTTTTAAATTTAAATAACGGAATTGTTGGTATTTTGGAAGGTTCCTTATAAATGAACCATCATAAATTCCAACGATCATTACCTAGCTACCTCCCTCTTCTATATATAGGAAGCTTTGGAGGATGTTTTTGATGGATTTATCAAGAAACGAAGCGATGTTAAAGTGACGCGACACCCAATACTTGGAGGATTATGATTCTTCTATGAAGAACACATTCTTCCAACGAAGAACAAAAGATTAGAGTGACTTCAACTTCCTTCCTCACAACCAAATCTGACGTTGGACTTCTTCGACCACGACGAGTCGACACACAATCCAACAACCGATGAAAACGCGGATGACACTGACATCCGTCTTTTACCAATGATCTATCTTCTCCCCCACGCCAGCGTCGACAAAAATCGAACAAATATAGTGGTTAAATTTCATTTATGTTGTATGTTCTACATTTCATTAAAAACAATGAATGAGGATGCATTCTTTTGTGGGTGTATTATTGTGGTTCGTTCTAAAGGACCAATTTATATCACCCTAAACGCAGAGGGTGTGAGGAAAACTAACATGGCCCAAAAACCTCCGTAGATCTCTTCTTTGATGTCCATCGGCATGGCGAAAAAGCAATGTGGTGATGATGGTGGTGAAAAAAAAGCTTGGGAAACCCACAAACTCCGTAATCCGCGCCGCCCCCAGGGCGTCCGGCACCGCTGCCCTCCAAACCAGGCCCGGCCGAGCCCCCATCGGCCCGCCTGTCGGCCTGCCTGGCTACCACCTGGCCTGCGCGGCCACCTGCTGGCCTGCCTGCCGACCTCCCCGACCGCCTCCTAGCCGCCTGCTGGCCCACCTGCCACCTGGCCGACTGCACCCTCCGAGCCGAGCCGCACCCTCGCAGCGCTCTAGGCCGAACCGACCCCGAGCCTGGGCTGAACCTCCCACGTGGCGTGCTGGGCTGGGCCTAGTGCGGTGGGCCGAACATAATAGGTAGTCCCGCCCAATGGGCCAGGCCAGACCCAATAGGTCTGACTGGGTCGACCCAGACACGGTCAGATCGGGTCGGTCTGACAAGGTCAGACCACACCCGGGCCCACTACCGACCGTTTATTTTATTTGGCTATATCTTTGGCACGGGATGACCATTTGAAAAAACATCAATGGTGTGGGTTTACTTAGAGCGTGACAGTTCCTTTGATTATAACCCAATGGAGTTCACAGTAAAGTTGAGATACGGTCAGGTTTGATCATGTAAGAATCCAACCGGGCCCTCGAGACTAAGCGGCTAATAACTCACAGACTAGGCATCCGATTGATGTGTTGTCTGTTATGTTGAGAGCCATATGACATGGATTTCCTTTGAGATACTTCATTTTGGGACTTCGTGATAGTTGGAGATTGACCTGTAGCTCGTAGAGTGGATCCTCTCGGCGACGAGAGAGAATAGTGCAGAGTTATCAGACCAGTTCCAAGTTTACCCTCCAGTGGGGCTGGGCAGTGGGTTACCCATTAAACCTAGGTTTTACACTAAAACTGGGCTGGGAAGTGGGTTACCCGTTGACCATTAGGGTTTACCCTCTAGATGGGCTGGGCAGTGGGTTACCCGTTAACCTTTATGATTTACCCTTTCAGCTGGGCTGTGTAGTGGGTTACCTGAAAACCTCTTATGGTTTACCCTCCAGTAGGGTTGGGCAGTGGGTTACCCATTGATCTTTGGGTTTACCCTCCAGATGGGCTTTGCAGTGGGTTACCCAACGACCTATTAGGATTTACTCTCCATCTGTGCTGGGTAGTGGGTTACCCGACGACTTCTTTTAGACTCATCCCTTTCTGTGATTGTAGTCAGTGACTTTTCTCCGTGATTACCAGAGTGGGCCCATTGGTTGTACAGTTCAACGATGAACAAATTTTACATGAGGATACCTAAAATCTTGCTGAGACCTGGCGACTACTAACCGATCGACTCAGTGTGATTCGACTAGCCTTGTGGGAAGCACCATGGTGTCACAGCAAGCCCACTGTACTCGATAGATGAGGAGTTCTCCAAGAGATGTGGTTTTGATAATGTGAAAAAAAATCCTAGTTGAACTGAGTTAGTAACTTTTGTGTTTTCCTCATGATTGAGATGGATTACTTGGTAAATTAGGTATATTTATGGAAAACTACCTAAGTGGGGTTATCTGTTGATTTAATACTTTGTGGTTTATCCTTATTGGATTTTTCAAGACCTTGAGGGTCTCGAGATCCCTGTTGATTATTGATATACTCACCCCTTCACGGGCTATGCCAGCACCTCATTGTGTATGATGCAGACGATGGACAACATTGACTGAGGATGAGAGCACTAGAACTGGATGGTACCCGGAGGTGGACCACATGCTGTGATGGTACATGGATGAGATGGACGAATGTGGAGTGTCATTGAGGCTATCTATACCAATCCTTCAGGTAGGATCCGGGGTGGATGACCCAAGAGATTCTTTTCACCTTTCAACTTTTTTTTCACTTTTAGTTGTACTTGTTCTTAACAGTTGGGATTGTATTTCAGGCCACTTTACTTTTCAACAATATCTTGTTATGCGTTTTTATTTAATGTTTTGTTTCCAGAACATTATCAGTTTAGTGTGTTTTCATGTTATAAAGGAAATGCCTTCCCAATTTGAGGATTTATGCCTTTAGTGCTAGTCACCATCCCATGGTATATGGAAGGCGAGCTTGGGGTAGTCACGGCATGGGCCCCAGGGTACAAGACATAAAATAAATTTTAGACAATAATGTTATAGATATACATACTTTGATCCTGATGATTCAAAAAAAATTTAATTTCTACAGAGGAAGGAGTAAATTAATTGATTTTTAGTAATCTTGATCAAATTCTTGTGACGATCATTAACATACTAAACTGACAGGGTTAAAGGTACAATGTTAATTTTATTAATTTATATTTATTCCAAAATATAGATATAATATGGTTCTTTAATTGTTAAAATATTTATTTAATTCACTATTTTAAATGTTACTAATACCTCTATACCCCAACTATTGATATATGATATCACTACCAGGGGTAAATTCTGTTTTCATCGACATATAAATTTTTATATTCATTCCTTCAAGAGATCCTAATTTTTTATAGCTCCTTATTTCTATATATATAAATCCTTAAATGATAAATAATTACCATATATAAATTTGTTCCAAAAGTACCATATATCCCATAAATATATTATATGGAAACTGATTATCATTCTCATTTGTAATACAATGAGAAACTGAAGAAATCATTATAACAATGATATATATAGTTATATATTAATTTAAATATTACCACCAAATAATTATCACTTATTTAATGAATACTATATTAATAATTAAATTTTTTCACTTCTACATTAATATAAATATACCCATTTTTTGAATGAAGAAAACCATTTTTGAAATCCATGGATATAGAAAACGATTCTAATTCTGATATTGATATGTGTTAAAACAAAATAAATTGAGAATGATACAAATTTTTTATATATATTTAACATATGATTTTTTTATTATGATTCTACATACTATATGTTGACTAACAACTCCGCCAACACTATTATACCTTTATGAATATTTTTTATTTATAGATATGAAAAGTAAATTTAATTACAAATCCACAAAACCATATTTTTCATTATTTAAAAAATATGATCAATTTAAATACAATATGTTCCTCTACATCATTAAAATAGAAACACAATTTATCCTAATTAATGATATACTATTTTTACACCTCAATATTTGATACTCAATCACCTACTAAAAAATATTTCACAAAAATATAATATAGATGATCTTATGTAACCACCAAATATATACAAATTGATAAATAATCTAGATAAACAATAATTATAGACTTAGTTATTTTATATCAAACCACTACCCCACATGATTCCATGCCCATTGTTTCATCCCCCACATTACACTTCTAGGGGGAATATGTTATCTCAAAATCATAATCATTGAAAAAAATTACCTTATCCATATTCTCAAATATTAATTCCCATTTAGAAAATATATAAGATAATATTGTATGGCCAATGATGACCATAATTTTCTACCTTTATAGATAATTCCTCCTTAATTTAATTTAATTTAAAACATCATATTCCTTATTTTATGCAAATAATAGTTATACTCATGAGGTAATAATTAATTAAATTCATAAAAATTAAAACCTAATATTTCTTAACAATACAACCAAGGTAATATTGTAAGTAATTATGATATATAATATAAGTTATACCCTCATTTATAATCTATAACATGGGTATAGTTATAATCATCTTCCCAAAGTGATGAAATGTAAAATGAAACGTAATTATCACAACAAAACAATATACCCATATTTTCACTGAAAAAAGGAATGTATCAAAATCCAATCACACATAAATTAATTTTTAACCTTGTTAAATTTTTATAAAAACTAATATTGGTATAGAAACACACCCATAACCATATTTTATACAATCATTTGATATTTTCAACACATTTTTCATGTACCATAAAAAATGTTACATTACTCAAAAAAATGAATCATAGACTTCTCCTTGTATAGTAAAACATTAGATATTTATAAAAAAAGATAAGTGTGTTATAACTTAGAAAATAACAATATTATAATTATTAATGAATAATTATTATTTCATAACAAATTCTTCATAGAAAAAATATATATATAAAAACTAACATTATATGTGACATACATAGAATGATATTATAATAAAATGCTAAAATTACATGAAAAAATAAAAAAATATAGAAATTTGATATGTACATATAAATAGGATATCTAAAAAATATGATAAGGCTATACACCAAGAATATCATAACATATTGGACTTATCTCAGTTCATTTATCTCTTAAAAAAACCTCTTTGTATATAAAACTTTCCCAATCTACTTGAGTAATATTTTATATGGGACTCACATATAACATAATTTGATATATATTATTATGTTATAAGAAATAAATAATCATAGAAATGTAAAATTTATAGTCTGATTAATCAATGTACTTAAAAAATGTATATATCATAGTTTATATGATATAAAACGAACAAAAAATTTTATATCGATTATAAGAAAAATTAAATTCCCCCGATAAATATTTCAATTATATTATAATAATATTGAATGGATATATTATTAAATAAATGAAATATATGAGAATCATAATTTGAGAATATGAATCTCTAAATATAGAAGAATGAAATTTTCATATCATATCAATTAAATTGAAATAATCTAAACGAAAGAAAGTATTGTTTGATTATTATATTCAAGATTACGCATCATGACATGTGAGAGTATAATTATTACAATCAAATATTTATGATACATCCTAAAAATAAAAAATAACTATTTCAATTGAAATAATGGGCGATATTAATTTAAAAAAATCGATAAATATTTATGACTATTAATAATATGTTCATTTGTATTACGATAATTTTATAAACATAAAAAAGATGTGCTATTGTGAAAAATAATAATGAGAAAATTAATTAAAATTATTTATGGTGTTTTTCATATAAAAATATCAAACCAAGAAACATAATTAAAATATAAGGATGAGGTTTGAAAAATAGACCACGTGAAAGACCTATATAAATGATGTGAAGAATATTATTTATATCATTATTAATAAGAAAATAACAATCAATCACAAGGATGATACATCCATAAAATAGAAAAAGGGTGAATAAATTTTTAATAAATTGTGATATATAATAACATTGATCTATATGAGAATGGAATGATTAAAATAGAGGTTAAACATGGTCCCCATTTCCTTCTATATAGACATTCATGTTCTCACTCTAACTCTATAAATATGAATTTTGAGTTTTTTAATAAAAATTATCAAAAACTAATGTATATTTTTTATCTCTAATATTAGTATGTAATATTAATTAATTAATTATTTAATAATAAATAAAAATTACTATTAATCATAATATTTTGGTAGTTCCAAATGATTCGTAATATTTTTTAAAATGATCTCAATAATTTTATATTTTTTCAAGAGTTTATCTTCATTAAAGTATCCACTTTATTAGAACTCAAATTTTATGATGATCATTAAAAAAAATATTAATTTAAAATAATGTATGATTGTTACTTGGAGAGAAATAAAAAATAATATATTTTTTGGGTAATTTTATCATCCTTGAAGACTGACAATATAATACACAATCATTTTTCATTTATATTTGAAAACCCAAAACTTCACATTAAATTCATATTAAATTAAAATTAAATTACATATATATATTTTTAATAATTTTAGCTCTCCAATATTTTAATTAATTTAATCATGTTTCATCATTTAGGATATTTATTGAACTTACCAAAATATTAATTTTATATAAAATTTTAAATGATATATGTTCTTAATTATTTAATTATTTTACCCTTATTATAGAAGTCTACCGATGTTAATTGTATTCTATGAATGTGATTATTCATATTGTAGAATATTTTTATGATAACAAAAAGGAAAGGAAGATGGTGTTTCCAATATTATATATGTCAGATCATTACTTGATGACCATTTTTGTTATTATTATTGGGACAATCCTTATTATTAATGTTGGCTTCTAATGTTTAATATTCATTATAGGGGAATGATTATTTTAATATACAGAGATAAAACCAAAAATAGTGGTTTTATATTGGCTAGGTGTTGTAATAAATATTTTTTTGCTATAATTTTATTTTAATTTTTTAAAATTATTCATTATTTATTTTTAATGAATGTTATATTGAGTGGAATGTGAATATTTAATGTAAAATTAATGTGGCTATCACATTTAACATGAAAAAAATTATTTCTAAACCCTGAATGCTATTTTTAGTTCCAAAATGAAAAAATAGTTTTTATATTTATCAGAACATATAATTATTATAGCTAACAACTAAATAAAAATAGTAAATACCATGTGTGATTTCAAATCACCAAAAAATAATTAAAAATAATATTTGATAATTAATGAATTATTCAAAAATACGCAAATTATGAAAAATAAAATAATAATGATGAACCATGTTTACTTATTTCATTATCAGGTTCTTTTCTAATTAAAAATATCATTTATAGTTCTTGATTTATGAGAGTAAAATTTTCCAGAATCCCTAGGGTTTCTATTTTGTCAGTAATATGATAACTCCCACACTTCCATGGTCAACAACTCCTCATCATCAAAATATTAGTTATTTTAATATGTTTTTTTAAAAAATAACTCATACACACGAAATTTTCATGATTTCATTAGAGAAAATAGTCATGAATTCATAAATTTATTCACTATTTACATTCGGGCTATCTAAACATAAGAAGATAGAGGATAATAATATGAATGTGGAACACATATCAAAAAAATGTGTTATTGAAACTTATTATAATACAACTAAATTTTTTATTTTTTTTGTTTTGATGATAAAAAATCAATATTTTATGTATTTATAAATTTATCATAATTGTTTCATGAACATATAATATGTTATTAAATAATATGACTTTTGTTAGTATTAATCAACTAATTTTCCGATAAAATTAAATTCACATTCCTATGACAGATCTTACCGAACAATGATTAATCTAATAAACAATTAATATTTAGTTTTTGATTATGAAGGATTTATCTTATAGACGGTCAGTGTTATTGGACTATCAGACTATGTATATGACATATCTAATGAAACGAAGACGTCAATATAAGTATAATGTATATATATTCCTAGAGGATACTTTTACCATAAATGGATATTGATTTATCAAAAGAAAAAGAAACATCAACAATTAATTATCATACATGATGGAAGATGTGAGAACAGATTAATTATTATTCTATATAAATGTCATTTTTCTTATGATGTTTGAATTATCATATAATAATTGTTCTTTCAAACGGTTATCTTATATATTTTAGGTTAACTAACATGTAATTGATAGTTTTGTATCAATATAGAATATGATTCAAATATTTTATATACCATTGTAATATTATTTTTTAATCACAACATATTATTTATAGTGAATCATGAATGAATTTTTCTAAATAAGTTAGGTTTCATTTAGATATAATCTATTTTCCCCATGAATTGACAAATCCAAGGATGATGAAATCTAATATATCATTTTATCATTATTCAATACATATATGAAAAAAATGGAACAAATGAATTAAGAGAAAGTAACTTCTCAAATCAAAATGCTTATTCACTCTTCTTTTGGGATTAAAAACTGAGCTTATTACATTATAAATAAAAGATATATAAAATAATATCTCATTTTTACATGAATAAGAGTGGGAAATAAACATACATACATGGTTATATACAAACATATATGATGAATATAGACTATATAAAAATTTTATCCTTAGTTTCTCTGGAACAAAATTTTTTTATATTTTTTGATAATTATCCACTACAATCAAAGAACCAACTTATATTATTATTTTTAGATATTTCATCATCATCTATTAGTTGATGATTAGAAATTTATTATGAATATGTAGTAATCATCTTTTTTATTTTGTATCATTCAGAACATGGTGGGTAATATTATTATATGATAGTGGGAATGGTTTTTAATTGGATATACTAGTTTAAATCACATGGAAATTTTTTTAAAAGTAAGATAATATTGTAACAAATTTGGAAACCTCATAGAAAATGGACAGTATTGGGAAAATTCGAAAATACATAGTTTTGAGTGTTGTAAAGTGGACTAGGATAACTTTTTACCTTGATCCACAATAAATACACTATATTAAATATTTATCTTACTATTAAAATTATATTAATAATTCATGATAAGAGAAGATAAAAAAATGTCCTATGGAGTGGGTAGTTTTAAGGGATTTTTTTTTCATAAACTAATTTCACTTATCCCCCACTTTTGATATTATTATATTTATATATGAACAATAATTAGATTCAGAGTTGATGATTCTAATGTTATAAACTATAAAAGGATGATGTAATAAGGAACATAATTAAATTGAATTAATTTATTACAATATAGTAGAGATGTCAAGAACTCAATTTTCCCCACCCCTCTTGAATAATTTATATGTTTGTCTCCAAAAAAACTAACAAATGGGTTGAATAAATAGTTCTCATCACTGAATAGTAGAATATTTAAATTCCATCTTTAATTGAATGTATTTCCTGAAAATATATAGGGGATTTCTATGAATAGAACACCATATTTTTATGGTAGAATGATTTTATGCATGAATGAATGGGTGAGTATCCATCAAAAAAATATTGATCTAAAATCATACTCGAAAGCTGTTAACTGCTATTATATTCCTACCATATATACTATGATATATATTCTATTATAGTGCCTAGATATGATATGATATTTAAATCTATGAATTATAATATAGGTGTCTGTTTTCATAATATTTGAAAAAATAGTGTACTATTGTGTATGAAATGTAGAAAACCATTTAAGTACCATATAATTAAAATGATTATTTTCAGTAAATAGATAAAATTCAACCAAAAATAATATTGAAAACATTAATATGGAAAACATATAAATTCTTTTTAAAAACGATGAAATATATTATTTTAAATATTCAGAATTCTTTAGTAATAGTATATTTTTAAAAAGTTAATGATCTGAAAATTTAATGATTTTTCCACTAAAAATGAGTTGAATTTCATCACCTATAAAAAAATATAATAGTTTAAAAACCCATAATATATAATATCTTATAGGTAAATTCATTGGTATAAAGATAAAATAGAATCTTATTTTGGATATACAATAATGGAAATACATGAGAAGTATACTATAAAGAAATATACATCAAGAATAAAAATGAAATCAATGAAATCATTTTTTATTCTGATATAATAATAAAACATTATGGAATTCAGAATCAAATAATGAGCTCATGAAATTTTCTAGGAAGTATATAAAAATATATAGAGAAATTAAAATATTTTTAGAATACATTAAAAATTATAAAATGTGTGATAAAAGTAATATCTATGTTACTTGAGATGTGTTCATAAAATAGATATACATAAAACTAGACTATACCTAGTTGAAAGAAAATAAATAGTCCATCTTATAGTATAATGAAAATAATATTTATAAGAAGAATGTATGTAATTTATGAAATATAAATGGATTAACAATAAAATTCCAAAAATGAATCATGTTTTAAATCAAAATATGACATATATAATTATAAGGAATATATGGGCATTGTTTCACATATAGATGATCTACACTATGACTATTACTATCCATATTAACCAGGACCCGATAACTATTATCATGATAAACTAATGGAATTTAGATCTATATTAGATGTCCAATATGATTATGTAATTAAAAATAAAAGGATTATACTGAAATCATATAATTTACTTTTCAATGAAATTAAATTTTAAAAAAAATATATTTGTAAAATCACGTTCAAATTTGTTAAGTCACATTCTAGTGTTACTATTAATGACATAATGGTTATATAATTCGTTTATATTGACAAATATATTTAATATACTGGATGTTTATTTCTTATGGGAAATAATATATAAAAAATTTCATATATTATTCAAAAAAAACAAGGATAATATTTGACGTGAAAGAAAGTAGAAAAAATGAAGGTATATAATAGTTATATAATACCCAACTTCCAATATGTAAAAATTTATAACATCACATGACTTAATTGATGCATATGTGGTAATTTTTCTAATAAAAGTTTCATAAAAATCCGTTAGTTATATGGAATTAAAAATGTTTTATTTCTTGATTGTTTTATAGTCTTGATTCTCAAAATTTAGGAAAATATTATATGATTTGGAAACACAATTAAATTAAATCTAGCACTACTAGAAATATAATGATTTGGGTAATAAAATGCCTTATTTTATAATTTCCTTTTTAATGAGAATAATAGACATTAACTAAGATGATTCTTTTTTACAGATAGTGGGTTTTCGTGAACCATGTTTAAAAATAATTCTGAAATTCAATTACATTATAAAATTAATGGATGAAATGTTAAAATTTGTGATAAGGAAAAAATTTAAGGTATTAGTTAGTTTATCTATTCACGATCCTTTATAAACTGTAATAAGAACAATTATTTATGTTGTACGTGTAACATAAAAATTGATAATTAATTCTCAATTTTATTATTAATATTGAACTAATTTATTTACGAATTCCATCCAATTTTTTATGATAAATTACATTTTTTAAACTCACTATGAAGTAAAAATTTAAAATTTTTATACCACAGTTAATTTTATAATAAAAAATTAAACTCTTTTAATTATAAAAAAATAAATCAAGGAGATGGAATAAGAGACATTGAAATTGTAATGTTTATTCCTTGACAATATTTTCTTAATTATTCTTGATTTCTTATTTAACTAACATTTAATTTTTTATGATGATTCTATAGAGTACATGCCAAAATTGGAGATAAAAAAACAATATTTTATACAATAAAAAAATTTCACTACTTATACACTATTAAAAGATATTTATATCCATATGTTTAGATCTATATAAATACAAATACGAAATGGTAATTTATTTTTTATATTTTCTATGATGATTTTAAATGATATACATGGTATTGTTTTTGTGACAGAATATTGAAACTAAATATTTTAATTTTATTTTTTAAATATTTACAAAATGAAATGAAATTTAAAACATTGATTTAATGGATTAAACACAAAAGATAAATTTTAAATAATGTGTTTAACATTTTATCACTGAATTTTCTTAAATAAACATAAAATTTCAACTAATAAAACTCTTAAATAAATTGGTTTTGTAGAATTGAGGAAAAAATTTACAATAAATTACTAAAAGAATGTTATTTAAATATAACATTCCAAATCACTTTTAGGTTAATGTAATTAACAAATCATGTTATGTCATTAATTAATATATGAATATGTATTTTTTCAATTAAATCCCATATTTAATGGGGGATAATATTATTAAAAAATTATTATATTGTAATGATTGTTTTGAAATGTGTATATTTTGACCACCATGGAAAATATTATTATATTATGTCAAAAGGATAGTGAAATAATATTGGTTGGTAAATATACTACTTCTAATGTCTATTAAATTGAATATTATAATTTAAATATTTATTTTGTATAAAATCATGTTTAATATAATTAATGTTACCCATTTGAATATATAATAACTCAAATTGATGATATGAGTGGTTCTTTGGCATAAAATAGATCATGAGCATATTTTTTGTAATGAAATAGTTAATGATTTGATATATGATCTTGATTAATTCAAACAAAATAATATTGATTCTATTGTACATAAAAGTGTAGAATCCAAAAACCTAGATACTATTAGAATAATCCTCATGAAACTATTATAGAAACCCTGATTTATGTCTTATGAATAGGTGAAGTGTAGAAATCCTTATGAAAGTTTCATATTTTATTTACCAGATCAATCATAAATCCATTAGGGAATTCCCAATCTAAGATAATTATGTAGTTATTAATTATAAAGAGATAATCCATTTTAATATGAAGAGGTTAAGGTAATTAGTAGACAGATCCTAAGAAAATATTTTTACTGTTGAAAATTTTATATTCATGAATAATCAAGACGACTTCAGAGTTATCACTAGATAAAAGGTATAATTAGTATCAAAACATTTCAACAAAAAATTTGAAATATTATATTGATTTATATTTACCTATTAGTAAATTAATATCTATTAATGTGATATTATCATATACATATAATATTTTTTTAAATTGTATCATATTTTTGTACTCTTTTCAAAAAATATTTATAATAGTGTAACTCTGTATTAAAAAAACTCCAGATTTTTTGACCCACTTTTTAAAAAATAAAATAAATTTTTAGATATTAAAAATTAATATGGAACTGGGTATTAATGAATATATTCCATTATTTTATTACTTTTTGAAATGTACCTTATAGAAAAGGTATTAAACCATTGGTATAACTTACGAAATTGTTTGTTTATGAAATAACAATTGTTCAATAAACTATTAGATGATTTGGTATTGTTTTAATCATAAAACAATGGTTTTCATGAAAACAAATTTACTGGTACAATTGATTTAATGTATACTGACTACTTATAGAAATATTCAGAATAGAAATTGGATTTACCCTATACAAACAATTTATGCGATCTGTGGGTAAATGTTGAGTGGATTTCTTATATAATAAGAGATTAATGAATCCATTGGTAAAATAATACTAGTATTATATAGGTATTTTTAAATAAATTTAAAATATGTTGGTATATCATTAATTAACATTTCTATCCAAAAAAACATCTAATGATTTTCAACCCCATCACACACCATCAAACACCTACAAACTCTCACTCAGAAAAGTAGAATTAAATATTGAAAAAAATTTAATATAATATATTCATTGAACAATTAATAATATAAATAAAATATATTTAATGATATTTTTTCATGAAACATTATGTTTCATATATATCAATATGAAAACTAATTTATCAATTAATCACTTTTTAGTACCTCTTTCGTAAATATCATATGAAACATACATTTCACCATAATTATCAAAAAAATAATTTTAACAATAATAACTATCAATGTCTCTTTCACCATTACCTCCACTACCATAATCACCTCGAGAACCAATAAGGTCAACATATCTACCACCACTACATCCATCATTACTTTATAATAATGTATCATTTTAAGAACACCCCATAAATTTTAATGAATCAATACACACTTTGGTATCTAGTTTGTTTGATTGGTATAATGGTAACATAAATTTTTTAAATTGATCATTGGACTGTTCAAAACATTCACGATCTTTAATATCTATTATATTGTCCTATAATTCCTATATAATATTGTGTGTACCATTTTTTATGGAATTTCCAACTCTATTCTACTTGAACTATTACCTAGTTTTTGGAAATATCTAGTGGGGATAATAATCATCCTTGATCGATAATATATTTTCACATAGATTTAAACTCATAATAACTCATCATAATTATAATTTGGTCCAATATTTTATACATCTTACTAATCAATGGCCTCTAATGCACACCATCTCAATAATAAATTAAATAATTATTTACAAAAAAGGATGTAAAAATATCATATCCTTAGAGTAAAACATAAAATATTTTTTGTGTCTAGTTGTTCACCATTTATACATATTTACACATTCTTCTCTATTTAATTTCATGAGGAACACTTCATTATATATTCAATGAAGCCTATAAAATTAAATTTAATGCATTATTACATCAATAGAAACATTATATTTATTGACTATAAATTATGTAAAATAATATCTCCCAAACACAATCACAATTTGAAAAAACCGAAAATAGATAATCATATCATGGGAAACTACATAAAAAATATTTGAAAAAATATATTATTTTATTTTCTATATATATTTTGATTTTAATTATTTAATTTTTAATGGTTGTTACAAAAAATATATAGGGATGGAATATACCACCAATGAGATATTCTGACTATATTTAGTGTGTAGTACCATAACATTTCAATCCACTAAAAAATGTTGACCCCTAAGAAATATAATACATAAGGACATAAAATTTAGAAAATAAATTTTATCTATGAATTTGAGATAAAATACTAAGAACGTTCATAAAAAAATTAAAATGGATATGATGATATAAAATATGTTATGGTGACAATAAAGAAAAATACCAGTATGACATTTGAGGGTTTCAACATTTCATGGTGAAATTATTATTTTTCAAAAACCATAAATTTATATATATAATTTTTATAGTGTCCTAGATGTCCAAAAGAATTGTTCATTTTTTCATTGGTAGTTTATATGTGTTGGATGAGATCATAGATATTGATTAAATGAAAATGGTTCTATAATTTTCTATTAATTTTCCAACATAAAATTTGATTTAGAGATTATTTTATAAAGGTTGATGACGCCATGAATTTTTATTGGATATAATTATTTTTTGTTCCATTATGTGTCCTGTCATATCAAACTAATATAATATTTTTTGTCAAGTAATTTTGGGTTATTTATTTTTAATAAATTGTATTTCTTTCATTCATGGTTGATATATTTTTTTAGAGAAATCCTTGTATGATTAATGAAAAGGCAGCAATATCATAACAACTTATTCATGTTCTAAATAAAATATGACTGTTTGAGAAAAATCTACAATATATAAGAGGTTATCGTTGATAATAAATTAGGATATTTGGTTTAGAGTGTTACATTAGACTTGATATAGGGGGTTACTCGAGCTTTATGATATAGTTTGGGATTATGTATTTTTAAGGGGTTAGTTTTATTGGGTTTAGATTTAGGGTATACAAAATAAACTTATTTTTATGGTTTTTAGGGGATTGGTATGGTTATATGTTAAATGTTATGAAATATATATATGGTTTTTTGGACGGTTTAGTATTTCGAATGGGGGTTAGAATGGATTTAATGTTTAGGTTATGTTTTCTCATTAGTACTAAAGATATTAAATTATAGATTATTTAATATGGTTAGGTGTTTATGGATTTGAATTGAGGTATTTTACTAGATTGAAGTTACCATTTAGGGTTATGTATATGTTCATGTTCATAGGGGGGTTTCATTTTTTGGTTTTTGGTTTAGGGGTTGGGGTTGTTTAATATTTTGATTTATATTTTATCCAATTTTTTAGGTATGGGTGAGTTAGTTGTAGATTATGATTTATTCTTAGGGGAAAGTTAATGGTTTATTTGTTAGGAATATATACATTTTTAGGTATATATTTTGGTAAATTTTCCTTCTCTTATAGGGGTTTAAATCATTGTTTCTTGGGATTATTATTAATTTAAGCGTATAGCTGTAGATGTAGGTTAGGAATAATAGGTTTTCATTAGTTGGTTATGGGTTGTGATGCTAGATAGATTTGGGTTATTTGTGTTCATAGGAAATTATTTTATTTTGTAGTTTTATATTTTGATTAAAAAATAGGATATTGATTATGTTCATTGAATAATACTAAATTTTGGACAGGTGAATCATTTTTTTGGGTGAGGTGTTAGATGTAAATAATATTTCATTACATGTATATTGTTATTTTCAGAAAAAATGGAATCATTTACGATAGGAATTAATGTGTATATTTGACAATATTTTGGAGAATAGGAATATAGTTAATGATTAGGATTATCATTTAGGGATATGTTTTTTATTAATATTTATTTATGTTGTTATTTAGGGGGGTGTTAGATACTGATTTTTGTTAGTTTATTCTTTTTAGACATTAGGATCAGGGCATTGGATAAATATTTAATATAATTATTAGGTAATACGGTTAGTGGTTTAAAAGTTAACATTTTATAGGTTAGTAACAATTTAATGGTGATAATGTGTATTTTGTTTATGAGTAATTATTATATGTTTGATACATATTATGTTTATGATATAGGATTACATATATTTTTATGGATTCATATTATGATTGGGTTTACATGATAGGCGATCAATGTGGATAGGTAATTCTTTATGGTTTCATTTGTTGATGACAGTTATGGTTATTTTTTAATTCTATGGTTTAGAGAAGAGAAATCATTTTTGTTGGTGTTGGGTTCAATTTATGGTTTAGGGTAATGGTTTTTAGGACTTGAGATTACATAATATGTATGAATTTATATTAGTATTAGAATATTTATGGATAATATTTTTGTTAAGGGGTTTAGATTTAACTAGGTGGTTTTGGAATTGACATAATTGTATTGGTTATGATTTATGTTATGTGGTTAGGTTTATGATACGTGGATATGGGTTCAAGAATAGGTTATTAATGTTTTTAAAGGTTGTAGATTATTCTTATTATTTAGTGTTAAATTTATGATAGAGGGATATTTTTAGGTTCGGTGATTAAAGTATAGAATATCAATGTACAAAGGGTTTAGTATTACATTATATTATTAGTATTAGGTTGTGATTATGTGTTAGTTTTAGGGTATATAATATAGGTTTATATTCATATTTGTGGGGTTAATATTATTTTATAGTTTAGGGGTTATGTTCTTTGGATTTAAACTTAGTGTCCCTAATTATATTTGGGATTGTGTGAAAAGATTATTGGATTACATTTTTATAGGGTTATATATTTGAGGGAATTATATATTATATTTTCTAGTTTATTGTGTATATTAATATTTGATTTTGGTATTTTGTATTTGTTAACTACATGAAGGAATTTAATTTGAGTTTTGTTCGAAGTTTAGGTTTTTTGGGATAACAATCAATGGCTATATAGTTGGTTATTTTTATTGTTTGATATAAAGAATATGGAAAAATTTATGTTGTATGAAATGATATAGGTTTATTGTTTTTGGATTTTATTTTATTTATTCTAGGGAAGTGTAAGCAGGTTATGTGTAGTTGTTTTCTTATATTAAGAGCCTCTTAAAATTTTATTAATTATGCCATTTTTTTTTATTATTTTGAAATTTATGTTGAAGATTGGATATTTAATTATTATTATATTTATAATGGGTGGAGTTATGATAGGGTTTTATATATGTAATGGAAAAAAGATATTAGTTTTGTTGATATTTATATTCTACCAAAAAATAGTATAGTCAATTATTAGGTTATTCATTATGTTAGAGTATCTCGAGATTGGGATGTGGATGAATGGCCAAACATACATTTTTTAGGAGATACATGAAAATATCGGAATCTTGTTTCACATATGATAGGTTACTATTGGATGTGTTTTATCCTAAATAATCCTTATAGAACTGTCATCAATTTCATTCTTTGGTAGTGGTTATATGATGTTTTTTATTTTAATGATTAGATTTTTATTCATTGTTTATTTTATAGTTTTCTTTATTGTTATTAGTTTATTTAATATACCAGTATTTTTTTGTATATTTAATAATGATATTTTTGTCATGGAAGAGGTTGTTTTGCCTGGATAATGTATAAATAATGAGGGCGGTTGGTTTTTATATTTCTCTATGGTTCTATCTCTTTATGGGGTGGTCTGTAATTATGGGTTGGATTTAATACTCATGTGACATATACTCTGAATTTGGAAGAGTATTTATTCTTTTGTGTTGTTGGGAAGTGGTTTTTTATACTTATATTAAATTACTATTTCTTATTTTTATTAGTATTAATGTATTTATTAATTTTTTATTATAAATTTACAATTTATAGATATATATTTTTCATGTCAATGAAAAATTTTCGATCCTGAATCCCTGTAGGTGAAATATTTAGTTATCAATTTCTAAATCTAATTACCATCATTTCATTTTTGATATCTCAACCCTAATATGCCATTATGGGGCGTTTTAAAATTTTAATTTTAATTTTCAAAATTTCATTGATATTTTTAGTTTTATAAAAATATCATTCAATGTATAAAAATATTTTATTATTGATTAGTAAATTTAAAGGTAGATACATAGTGAATATGGGTGTAAAATGGTATCAATTTAATATGAAAATATATATTTTTTGACCTCTCCAAATGAAAAAACTTCTTATTACACGTTTTTATTAACTTCAAAATGCATGTCTTTTTAATGAATGGTTCGATAATACTGATATATGTAAATAAAAAATCAGAAAAGGCTCTACTATCCAATAATAACAATTATTTTGTAAAAAATATTTCTAGCTACAAAAATTAACTATAGAATCCATAGAATACATTTATTCTTTAATATAATGTTATAATTAATTATTTTAATTTATCACAATTTTATTGATTAAATCCATATTTTAAACATTCCCATTATTTCATAAACCTTATGTCATAACCACATTTCATTTCGATTTGACATTATTTTGAGACAAATAGAGAACAAATAAAAGATCCATTCTATATATATAACTTATATGGTGATACCCTATCCTCGTGGTGATGATCTTCACTAATAGGGATCATATCATATATTAAATTATGGTGGAGGATATATTATATAATAAGGAGGTGGAAACAGTTATTTCATCATTGGACGATTATGGGACGAATGAAATATAATAAAAAATGATTTCGGGTGAAATAATGAAAAAACACTTTATTAGATTCTTGATGATTGACCATCTTCTACTTGGTCTACCAATATTTGGTACTCGGTGCTCTCCCAACCACTCAATATAACACCATGGGTTCCTTGTATATTTTTCATGTTAAATTTTAGAGATGTTCTATAAATTTAATATATCTAATCGGTTTTCCGTAATATATGTGCTTCATTTTATTAGTGATAATTGAAGATATCAACTTCAATATGTTTTACCAATTATTTTGAATTAAATATTATAATTTCATCTAAATTTTATACATCTAGTGTTTAGAATGAAATATTATTTTCTATTTTCTAAAATTTTACTGATTTTTATGAACATTTATATCATATGTTATTTTTTTGGATTATATGTTCTTCAATTATATAGTGATACCATTAAAAACTTTAGTTTGAATAAATTGTTTCTTGATCAAATGGAATGTATACAAAATTAATAATTATATGTCAATAATTATGACTATATAATCCATTTATTTGGATAATTTAAAATGTCATTGAATCCTAGGATTTCAAGTTGTAATGATATTCATAAATTTTTCCTAATTAAATTTTCTATGAAATATTATTGAATCATATTTTTTCCTTGAATAGTCATTTTCTATGATGTGTTTTGGAATTTCAAAGAATACATGTATTTTATTTCTGGTTTATTATTCTCAATAATAATAATTAATAATACCAAAAATAAAAATAATAAAAATCATATTTATATTGATATCAAAAACCTCGAATATTATGAGAAACATAAACTGGTCACTGTCCCAATGACATATTATATTATGGTAATATGTTTCTAGAAAATTGTTCATGATGGGTATAGCCTCAAAATCCATTCTGAATTTAGAACACCAATATTTATGAAACTCATGTCCGTATAATCCCCATATATCACCCAACTATATCATATGTGGAGCCTCTATGGCCTCACTATTTATAAAATTCTAATACAACATTTAAAAATATATATTAATTCATATAAATAAACTAATAACACAACAGTGAATATAATTAATTTTCTTAGACATGTTAGATCCTTATCATTATCTTGAATTTTATTTTCTAGTTTTCTCTATGAGAGCTTAATTAAGGGAATGATGATAGATTATTTTAAAATATCTTTATAATATAATTATATTCCTCTAATGTTTCAATAATCATATGGTTTTCCTCATTACACTCAACCATCATTTGTTTTTGTATGTTCTATTTGTCATGCATGCAAGTATTCAAAAGAAACCACACATCGAATGATCTGAATATGAAATTATATAAGAAAATATTAATTTATTACATCTTATTATTATACTAAATTATGGTTCATATTTTTTAATTTGGTTCTATACATATATATGAGACAGTATGATCAGTGGGTACTGCTAGATACATTTTCTATAGAGGATCAATTTTTTTTATATTAGTGGGATCCAATGCTTTCTCATGATGAGTACAATGATTAGGATGTTTGGTATGAACTAATGTATATTTCAAAAGTTCATTAACATAATTTCATGAATAAAATGATATGGTTGGAAATGAACAAGTCAAAATCTTTTGTGGAAATGCATAATATGGACGAGGAGTTGAAGAAATTACCCTATATATAAAATATCATTGAGGATGATTAGACATAAATGGGGGTGATATTATTACGGGAAATAATATTTGAGGTTTATCTAATGAAATAGTGGTATACAATCAGTTATAAATTATATATTTGAATGAGGGTCTCTCTATGAACATCTGTGATGAGTTGTACACTTGCACTAGTAACACCCCTTCTCGATGTGTCAAGATAAGAACAACTACCATTAGGTGGGTCAGGTAAATGATATAACATATGTAATGGATGATTTTTTTTAAAAACATTCATGACATAGAATAATATATTATTTGAATATATATTTGAAAATTTATAATGAAAATAATAAAAGGTGGAGGAATACATAACTCTCTCTTGTAGGGATTATTATCAGTCTTCATCTTTATTTATATCACACAATTTTATGAATTCCCTCATTAGATAAGATATGAATTTAATTATATATTATTGTACCAATAGGTGTAGCCAGTTCTTTGTGGCATTGGCTTCTCTTTTGAGGCCACGACTCTAGATTTATTACGTTGGGTTTATCAATTTTCCAAAAAACTAATTTTTTTAATTAAAATTTATTTTTCATTCATTCATTTTGACAGTTTTAATTTTCTTTTGGTTAGGTTATTCTAAGTCATTAATATTACTTTTAAATATTATTTTTATAATATTGTTCAAATAAATTTAATTTGATTATGTTAGAATTGTATTTTTCCATTATAAATAGTTTTTTTATATTCTAATTCAGTTCAATTCAATACTAGAGAATAAAACTCAGAGAAAAATGAAACAACATTATATTGAAAATGAAAATGAAGTTCATGTGGGATAAAAAAAATTTAAACAAAAAATAATAAAATTTTATTAGTACCAACCTGAAAATTCCATTTTGAGATATTATAAAGAAATTAAGAAAACATATAGATGAATATACATATTACCCACCGCATTTTATAGAACAATATCAACTATGAAAGTTATTATATTAATGTTATTATATATAATAAATAGATTTTGTCCAGTGTGGGAATTTATAGTGTCAATTTATTCCAAAATATCATAAATGATTTGAATTTAGAATGCATCGGCATAGTCACCAATTTCCGTCCTTATATGTTCTTTTATATAAGAAATTGTTTTTTTAATTATTCCAAAATATTTGACTCATCAATAGAATGAATGTGAGTAATTTTAATAACATAAAATCCACATCAACAAATAAATATTCCATTAAATTTTATAGAATCAAACGCAAATCAACCTTGAGATTAATAATTAAAAGATTGTCATTTCCCCAAAAAATATTTAATTTGATATATATTTTCATACCAAGGCCATAAATATGATGATATGAAAAAATAGTAAACTATTTAATTTACCAAAACACCATCATGTTGTGTTCTAATTTTCACATCTCGTTTATAAATAATAAATTTTTACACAAAAATCATAGTTTACATACATTCATGAACATGAAAAGTAATACCAAATGTGATATATCATGCATTACAGTAAAACAAAATATAATTTTCCCAGCGGCTTAATAATTTATCTTTTTTGTAACCTCCATGAAAACCCCATATGTATAGCCTTTTAATATAGTTTCTATAATTACTAGCACAGTAATGGTGGATTCCGCGCATTATCATGAATGTTATTATATAACAGAAGTGAACAAGATGGTGTCTGACTATATCATGTCACTTAATTATAAGAGATGTGATAATACAATTTTACCATAGAATTTATTGAATGAAAAAGGTGATAACGAATTGAGATTTTCATTATCATGATGGTTATTTTAAACCAATGTGATTACTATGATTTTTCAAATCATTTACTTAAAACTGATGTTATAAATCATGAAAAAATTGTTTATCACATCAGTTATTATATAAAAAATATGATAAACCATTCAATAATTTATGATTATTTTATTCTATGTTTTACATTGTTATTTGATCATGTGAATGAATACTCATCCTTCTCATGCATGGAAACACTAAGCTCTTTTTTTGATCTACTAGCCTTATATCTTGATTATCCTTCTTTATACATCTTCTGGTTTTATCAGGTCATAGTCTTCATTTGATTTGATCATCTCTCAACTCTAATGTTTGTCACACACTTTGATTGAAACATGATTTCATTTTTTCAATGTCACGGGTTCCGTATATCTATTTTCCCTATTAAATTTACTCAAATATCACATTACTACCTATATTTATCCGACCAGATCATAAAAAATTCATCTGTAGATCTTCGTATTGATAATCATAGATAAAAATCTTTATATAACAAATTTATCCATTGATTTAAGTGGAATATTGTGCATTTCAGTATAATTCTATATGATATGTTGGATCATAAATTTCTACATTAAATATTATTGTTTTAGTGTTTCTACTATATAGTATAGTGTTTAAAAAATTATTTAATAGAAGATTATTGATAATTGTTGTAGTATTAAATCACACATTCATATTGAAAACCTAGTTTATTGTTTATTTTGTTGTAAATTATTTTTGAAACCACAACTAATTATAATAATTTTCATTATGATTGTTTATTGCTATGATATATTAGAATCCCTTTTTATTTGTTTCCATATATAACAATACATAGCACGATTGTCTATATAATATTGAATTTTTATTTATTTATATGATACAGATCAAATATATGATTTTCCTAAAATATAGTACCTTATAAATGTAATTATTAATGATGTAATATATTATGGTAGATTTGTCTCATTAATAATCTTTTCTATGGACCAATAGAAAACATAGAAAAACATGGGGGAAATTATTAGTGACCAATTTTACCTCATATATTTAGGGGAACATTTTCTCAACTACACTCATTATATTATATTACTTTTATATATGATTGTCCATGATTTATTAAATAACAAATCATAATGTATTCATAATTCTCAAGAAATACTTATTACATGATACATAACAAATTAGATTCACAATGATATTTTTTTCTATTATGATTATTGTTTTACATTATTTTTCAGTTATAATTAAACTTATATTCTATTATTGTCTAAAATTTATAATTATTATTTGAAATTATACATATACATATATATATATATATATATATATATATTTCAAGGTTTTCTACCATTCAGATGATGAAATGTTTGATATAAATATTAATGTGGTTTAACTTGATTGATTAATTTTAAATTTTATCAAACTTTATATTTTAATAAATTGTTTTTTATTTGTTTAAGATAATAATGATTCAAATTTGGATTATGGCCATTAAAATAAGTGATGGATTGGAGGAACTCTTGAAGATTTTTTGGAATTTTATAAACAAAATGCTTGAAATAATGACATTTCTTTCAATCCATGCTAAAAAACATTATATAAGAAGTGTTTTAAAAGATGATATATATAAGATAATTTAATCCGCTGTTATTTTAAATGGAGTTATTTTCCATATATTTTTCACTGTAAAATAATGATTTTTTTGATCTAATAATGACTATTAGTTGAAAGATGATAACATCTATAAATCTTGATAATTGATTCATGATATTGAAGTAGAGGCAATTGAGAAATAACCAAAAATTGAGTGTTAGTCGGGTGATCATGAAAACCCATAGAATTTACGTTTTATTTAATTTAAGGTTTTATTTTTAGTGATCTGATTGATTAACAAGAAGGTGAAACATTGATATGGTGACACGATTTTTAATAATATTTTATAATTATTTAAAATTATTCTTGATAAAAAATGATCTTCCAGATTCACGTTATAATGTGAAGAAAATACAATGTCTTATGTAATTGGGGTAAAAAAAATAAATCCATGAATGAATGTATTATTGATATATATGATGGGAGTTGAATTTCTTTCAATGTGTAATAAATTTGGTAGGACACGATTTTTGTTGAATGAAAAACTACAAGCATATTTGGAAGTTACAGAGTCCCTTACCAAGTAATTTTTTTATCATCCAATGATTTCCCATTTGAAATAATTATTTTGAAGTAATGATGATGAAAAAAGTATATTATTGAATATATATTAATGTAAATATGATGGAAAATTATGACATCTAGTTGATTGTCCAAAGTGGAAGAATATAGATCATAAATTTCATACATTTGGAAATGAAGATAGAAATATATGACATTGATTATGCACGCATGGAATGGAACAATACAAAATCATTAGTAGCACACATTTTTCATGAAATTTTTATTGGAATCATGTTACTTATCTCTTTAATTTTTTATGATGAACATAAATTCCATGTTGAGTTTAATGATATTCGGACCAAACCAACAAGTAAATGATATTGTTGTTTTCATATCACCATCAATTAATGGTTCGAAACACTAATGGTAGGATGGTATTTGGTGGTATGATTCTTATAAAATGGATCGATTTAAAATGAATACAATGATTATGTTTGTAAAGACTTGGAAATATCATGGAATTTCTTTTTTCTTAATACTTTTAATATTATGTGTCTGCGGTTTTTGACGGAACCTGATTCCGAGGCCTGGTGTGCATGGAATTAATTTGTGATGTTTTGTCTTGGTATGTTCAGTAAACATACGTGTGAGTTTTTCTGTCTTTTGAACCAGTGCTCAGAATTGAAATCTGAGGGCACTGATGAACTCACAGCACCAGTAATTGCTTAAGGGGACTTTTACCGCAATTGCGTTTTATGCGGGTTGAGAGTTAATTTTTGGTGAAATTTGAAATAGTTAAATAAAATTGTAGAACACGAATTTTATTTATCTTTGGTAGTTATATCCTACAAAGGAGAAGTTATTGGTGGGGCCCACACCCCCATAACATCCCACGTGTGGATATTTGTGAGGTGGGTCCCACACGATCCCCAAAATTTCTTCTCCCTATAACTCCCCTCAAACTCTCTTAAACCCTTGTTTAATTCATGGAACCACCCCCCTTTAATTGCTAGACTCTTAACCTTTCACATGGTCATTAATATGACATCCCATTTAATTATTAATTAGTCCACAAAAAATTAATTAATTACTTTGGTAAGAGTTTGAATTATTTTGAATACATTGCAGTTTTATTAAATTGGGGAAAGACTCATTTTAATATTTGCTGGGAATATATTTTGGTGGAACCTTTGGATTAAATGAGAGCTTCATCATTTGTGAAGAACAAAACCCTGTTCGATGAAGAATGCCAATTCCCCGAAGAACAATAAAGTTCATTCTTTTCTTTTCTCGCTGCAAGAGGGGAGACGCCACTTCCTCTCCAGACGCACCCCGGCATCCACAGAATTGATGTCCATTCTCTATGACGCCGTTCTCCATGATTCCATCTAATGCGACACTTGTCTTATGTGGTTCGACGATGTGTGACAAATTTTCGAGGTAGGGGGATTTTTGTATAATTTTCATTTATATAATTTGTACCCTTGAGAATGGGCATTTATTTATATGGTGTTTGTTTAATTTATTTTGAAAAAATCATACCCTTGTCATTTGATAAAAATAAAGTGTTTTTATGACCAATTGATAACGCCTAAGGCGGAGATCAAAGTCCGAACAAACACGGCCAGACGACCCTCCGTCAGTTGTTCGTCTGTTTCCGAATTGATGGGTGACAAAGAAATGGGACCGCAACGACAATTTGGATCTTTCGTAGTGGAGTTCGGGTGTCGAGATGACCTTAGGCACAGACGGTTGGAGAAACGGAGCACCGAAGCGCGTCTTGTCATCCGCAGAAGATGGAAGCGGCGCGCCGCCGGAGCAGGCCGCCTCGACTGAGCCGCATTGGAGGGTGGAACAGGAACGACAGAGCCGTTCCAGAAATGGGGAGGTGTGGCTTAATGTCGCGCCAGCTGGCCATGCCAGTTCCCCCCCAAGCTAGACCGTGGCATGCCACGTGGGTCGGGCCGCACCCAGCCGGGATGGGCCAGACCTAGAGCTGGGTTGGGTCGCCCTGGTTCGGCCCGAACCAGGGTGGGTTGGGCCGGGTGGGACCGGGTCCAGACCCTCCTTTTTGAACTATTATTGGTTAATTTCCCATAACATGAGCTACAGACCTCTGATCGACGTACTGTTAGTTTCATAGGATTCCTTGGATCTAGACGGTCATTTAGGTATATTACACTCAAGGTTTAGGAGATTTTTCTGTATGGTTGGGTTGGTTCAATCTTGAAACCAACCGGGCCCTCGGAGTGGAAATGCTTATAACATAAGGACTGGACGTCCGATTGACGTGCCATCAACAACATTGGAATCCTTTTTCTGAGATAGTTCTTTTATAATACTCCATTTGATGTTTGGACACAGTTAGAGTACTGTCGTGTTGGATTTAGCTTAAAAACCAACCGGGCCCTTGGAATGGAAAATCCAATAACTCTCATACCAGACGTCCATTTGACGAACCATCACCGGTGCTGGTAATCTCGTTGAGAAACGGTTCCTTTGAGTATACCCCATGGGAGTTCAGGGTATATTTGAGATACGATCGGGTTGGTTCATACACGAATCCAACCAGGGCCCCTGGGCAAAAAGGCTAATAACTCATAGGCTGAGCATCCGATTGACGAGCCATCTGTTGCGTTCAGACTCCTATGATGAGGCGGTAATTAGTGATACTTTTATGTGTGACTTCGTCACACATGGAGTATCAACCAGTTTCTCATGGAGTAGATCCTCCCGGAGATGATCAGAGAGAGTATGGAGGCCTAGTAGCTGTAGACCTCACGACTACTTGACCGATTCGACTCGGAGTGATTCGACTAGCCTATGGGATGAAGCACCCGGTTTGACAGTAGAAACAAGGCCGAAGTAGCACCGGGTTTGGAATTATACCCGCGATACTCGACAAATGGTGTACCTATGATAGCTATTAGGGGGAGTGCCCGGTTTGGCTGTAGATCCACAATGGAGGAGTACCTAGTTTGGCAGCAGACCTACGGTACTCGACAGGTGGAGTACCTCAACAGTCTAAGGTTAGTGAGTAGCACCTCTGAGTCACAACATGGATATTGTACTCGATAGAGGAGGAGTTCCCCAACATTTTTTGTTTTGATAAAGAAAATCATGGATTGAGCTGAGTCAATGACCTTTGTGTTTTCCTCATGATTGATATGGGTTACTTGATAACATAGGTATATATATGGGAAAATACCTAATTAAAGGTTATCTGTTGAGATATTTCTTTGTGGTTTATCCATGATGGATTTTGTGAGAGCATGAGGGGATTGGAGTCCCTACTAAGTATCGTTATACTCATGACTTCAAGGGCTATGCCCGTAACTCATTGTGTTGGATGCAGATGACAGACAATGCAGACCGAGGCAGATTGTACGAGGACTGGAATGTACCTAGAGATGGACACATGGCGTGACGACACACATAGCAGACAGATAGACGCAGATTTCAGGGGAGGACATATGTACCAACCGTTCAGGTTGGAAGCCGGAGGACAATTCAAGAGCTAATTCACCATTCAACTATTTGTCTTTTCAGTTGTACTGTCTTTCAGTTGTAGTTATACTTTTCTGTTGGGCATGTATTTCCGGCCCCAGAACACTTGTTATACTACTATACATAGTGTTTTCGTCCACTTTTACTATGGTTTTATGTGTTTACGTTTTATAAAGGCAATGCCTTCCCTGTTTTTAGGGAGTTACGCCTTTGGTGCTAGTCTCCAGCCCCTAGCCTATGGAAGGTGGGTTTGGGGTAGTCAGGATACAAGAATCGGGGGATAGGTCGTTACAATGTTCTCTATAAATGACTTACCAACAAATAGAAAATTTTCATGATACAGTGCTTAGGGGCATAAATCATGTGTAATTTATGAACAATGTAATTCATATTATTAGTTTCATAATGAGAAAAAATTATACTTGGGTCATAAAAGGAATTTTTCTATGGATCACTCTAATAAACAATTAAGAAATTTTTTCAATGGTTATCATTAATTTGATATTTCTTCAGAACATTTAAACACTAATAAGTATTTTAATAGGGTGTAATTTTTTATAAAATTGGCGAAGTAACATTGATATGGTAATGGTAGAAATATTTAGATGCAATGATCATTTATTAAAATAAAATATTGGAGATATCAAAAGGTGGCACATAAAATTGATGTCCTGTAAGTGGAGAAAAATGTTTTTGACATGATACATGGAATATTTTTATTTATTTAATGAAATATTAAATAATGGTTAAATGAAATATTATACTGACATTCAATGGGAATACATTTAGGTGCTACCAACCACTCCTTGTGTAAGATAAACATTTCATCCCATATCATGTCACACATTTTCAAATAGGAGGAAAATTATATTTTTTCATTGCCTTCATAACATCAATGTTCCATCGGGTTATTTGTCAACTGTTCAAACTTTAGTTCCCATAAAATATTTGAAGTTGATTGGTATGAAATCATTTGATTGTAATGTCATGATGAAAGACTTATACCAACCTCTATGTTATAGAATATTGGAAATCCATGTCATAATGACTATCATGAATGTGAATTATTTTTTCAAATCAATTTGTAATAAAATCATTGATATGTATTTTATGAATATTTTGGAAAATGAAAAAATTTCAATAATTTTCCTACTGAAAATTAAATTTCCTCCATATTTTTTCATATAGTGGTGGATTAAATTGTTCATCTTGTTTGAGAAGAATTGTTGTAAAGATATCTATTTCTATGATGGATGTATAATTTGGAAAGGGTATTTTATGAATACATATCAACATAATGCCTCCATTTTGTAAAAATATATTTCTATGTATGTTGTGGATTTTTGTACAATATACTTCTCTATGGTGGAGCACATTGTTTTGCCACCATCTCACCATGAACAAGTTATTTATGGGGGAAAAGGTATTCATTTCATGAATGTCAAGTATTTTTAAAGTGAAAAGTTTCAAAATATATATTTCTACTTATTGAAAAAACATAGATGTTTCTAAACCACATAAAACATTTCATGTTAATTTGTTGAAACAATTTCATCAAAATATGAACAATATGTGGATTTTGAATGAGCATAAGAGAAATAAATTTCCATTTTTAAAAAGGCAGTTCTTGGAAGATCAAATGCATCAAAAACATTAAAATGAATAGTAGGCGGTGTGAGTTTAAATTTTATAATAGGTTCCATGTATAAAATTAATGGCCAAACATTTAATATGAATGATATAAACAACATGATTGTATCTCAGAATTGTATTGTCGTTGTGTTTGTAGAGGTAATGCATTTAACTATTTAGAAAACCCCAATTTTTGAATCAATTGTATATAATGGATTCATTAAATATCTATAGAATGTTTATTACATTAAATATAATTTTATAGTTTTTTAATAAAAAATATTATCATTAAAAACAGTTTCCAACAAGATTAATTTTGACTTATAGTTGTTAAATAGAATAGATTTGAATACATAGCTGATCCTTTTAAGATGGATACACCAGAAAAACAAAATTTCCAAGTTCATGATTAATTCGATATGCATTGGTGTATTGTTTTACAATAAAAAATCATTTTTATGATGACCAACTTAATGAAGAGACAGATTTATCTACAATCAATAATTCAAGGAAATATTAACAAATAATATTGATGACAACATTATACACATGGTTTGTGAAATGATGAATGATTGTGAAAAATGAATTTAGGAAAAATATACATAAGTACATAATCTAATATTACAAGTAACATATGTTTATTTCTCACATACCTTTATAAATTTCATAAAATGTTAAATATATTAATTTTATTTTTTTGTGAAAACAAAAAATAAAACTAATACGTTTAACTTTTGGAAAATGATTATTTAGTTTTGATTTCTTCAACATCATCACACATATTTATCTTATAAATTTATTGATTTTTTTGAAATGAAATTATTTTTAAATAAAATATATTAAATAAAAATAAATTTTTTATCAGAGTATTTGAGATAAAAAATCTTTTTAGATGATTTATTTGTTTTAAAATTTTTTAATATATTTTTATATTGTTTATTTTATTAATTATTTTAAATAACATTATATATATCATTAATCTTCATAGAATTTTATTTAATAATAAAAAATAGGAATAATACTGTTTTATGATTATTTTAGTTATCATTTTGGATTCATAATGTTTTCATTTTTAATTAAAATTATTATTGTAATAGTTTAATTTATATATTTTTGCAGTAATTTTTTGTTTCATTGATTTGAAGGATAAAAACTTATTAAGTAGATAATCAAACACAAACTTTTGTGTTTTAATGTGTACTCCTACCATATGGGATGATTAGTAAAATTCTCCTCAGTATGATCAATATCCATTATTACACGAGTAATATACACCCACAAAGTAAATGAAGAGTTTAAGGGTTAGTAAATGTAGAAGCAAAAAATTAACAAAATTATTAATTTCATATAGTCAGGACTGGAGGATAGTGGTAGACATTAATGATAATGATATTCCATGTGGTAATAATAAAAACAATTCATTAGTTTTGTATCAGTTGATTAAAAAATAATTGTCATTATTTTTATTAATTATTGTAGAAGTGTTGACAAAGTTACATTATCTTAGTTTTGGGAGATGATTTTGGAAAAAAAAATTCTATTTTTTTGCTGACATATAATTTATTTTTATATTAAACATTTCACCCTTCTTATCGGATGATATATATATTATACCTGATACTAGAAGATTTAAGACGATATTTTTATCATAGGATGCTGGGTTATATAGGGATTACAAATCCACCATCACATATGTATCATGTATGGGGATTGGAAACACTAAAATCCATGTGATATTTATCATTTCATAAATAAAGGCACATGGAAACTATTTTATGAATATCGAAGACATAAATTATTTTTTTTATGTACAATGTATACTTTTAGATGATTTCCTATATTAATGGATTTATTAAGGATTGATTATTCTTAATTTATAGTAAACTATGATATCTCATTAGGAGTTCCAATCAAGAAATGTATTCCAGGAAACTGTATCTAAGTAAGGGTATTCATTTTTAAAGAACAAATGGTGGCTGAAGTTTTTAAAAACCTGATATTCAAGTCTTAATTATCTGAATATGTTTTCCCCACCCCCTAGATAGACCTAAAATGGTGAATAGGTCTTAGTTTAGAACAAAATAAAATATATAATGGATGAATCTACAGATTTAATTGATAGGGTCTTAAGTTGTTTAAATTATTAATTTATTTATTTTAGCTAATTCTATGTTATATATATATTGAATAAAATATAGAATATTTCAAATAATTAATAAAATATTATCTTGAAAATTATAGAACACATGGTTTCCAAATAGATGTGGGGAGGTTGGATATTTTATCATAATCCTTGAGAAAGACCAAACACTGGGGTCATGTACGAGGATACCCAACACGTGTATGGGTGAGAATTTTTTTACCACATTTATACACTTATGAAATGAAAATTATTTATAAAAAAAATCACTAGTGAATTATAATAAAAATATTAATGTGAAAATAGAATATAAGATCAAGGAATTTTATATTCCATGTTTATAGACAAGAAAATTCAATTTCAAAGTGATAATATTATACCTCCTCCTCTACCAGTAGCTCCCACTCCTCCACCTCTACCTACAGACCCCCGATTTTATTTTACTCCTACACCCCTCCCTCACAAAAACCTCTATATTGTGAGTTATATGTTTATGATTAACAATATCAAATTGTTACATTTGGGATTATATATTATATTTGAGATACCGTTCATAATCACAAGATGTAGTAAGGGAACCATAGTGTCACTATACAAGTTATTAAAGATATATCAGCCTAATTATCATTTTCTACAGATGAGGTGAAAAATGTTGTAAAAATTATCTTTCCCTATTTAGAGAGGCCATCTTGACTTCTATGACAAATTAGATTTGTGATATGTGTATATGATACCTTTTATTTCTTTTTTTAGGAAATTATTATTACCATTTGAATGTTAATATACATAACTATTTATTTATATGAATAAATAATACGTAAATAAATACAATGTAGACAATAAGAAATGCTAATGGATATGACTTTTGATACAAATTATAATAGTATTGGTAGATTGGAATGATGTTCAAATTTTTTGTTGGGTGTTTATGAGGATCAAATGTAAGTTATTATATTTCAGTGTTCAATTAATGTTGAAAAATAAAAAATTATATCATAGATTGTGTAATTAAAGATATATTGGGAATCATCATGATTCACATTTTCTATGTAAGTGTTGAAATAAATTATTATGTGCATTATATTTTGGAAAAAAATATATTTATGACTATTTGGTATTATGAATCTTTATTGAACATTTGAGAATAAAAAAAATATTTATATGGATTTATGGACCTTCGATTCAAATCAACTGAAGAATGGAAATTTATGAAGAATAAAAAAATTTATTTATTATTGAATGGTTTGAATAGAGTATAATGAGTCACTGTTGGATGATTCTGTATCTTGAATGGTACTGAACATATTTGTCCCAGAGGGAAATTTAGCTTTTAACAAAAAACCTCTAAAATTAAATTTTATATTATATCTACGACTATTATATGTTTGGTGTTTTTCAATGTGCAAGACACATTACATTATATTATATATCTATGGTGATGTGTGATTACATTTTATAACCACGTTATGAACCTATATTAAGGTCTTTTAATGCATGTTATAAATTAATGGATGTAGAGTTTTTTTATACATCAGTGATAAAATAACTGACAAGAAAACCCATTTACCACAATGCTTTTCCATATCACTTTTGTAGGATCTAACATGGAAAATGGGTTTTAATGTCTGTTATGTTGCAATCAATATTAAAAACCTCCATCTCGATGCATTTCCTAGTCATCAATGTAGGAATCAATGTCTAATTAGAGTTTTAATGTCAGTTATTTAAGAACTCATGTAAAACAAATTCAGGTTGAAGTTGTTCCACGTCTATTATTTAGGATCCAACATGGAAGATGATTATTTATGTTATATATTAAATAACTGACCTAAAGACACCTTATCTTAGTGGTTTATAATGTTAGTTCCAAGAAAAACAACCAAAAGAGCCCGTTCCATGATACATATACAATGATTATTTTTTACTATCATTAAATATATATTTATAATATCAAATTTAATAAATGAATCCAATAGAAAATTTAAAAAACAAAAAAACCCTACATTAAATAGAATTTATTCCCTAGTGTTAGAGACATATTAATTAAGTAAACTCCGTACCGAAAATATTTATAAATATTATAATTAATTAAAATATAATTTTTTAATTTAATGAAAGTCATACTATTACCTTTAATTTCAACTAAGTAAAATACTATTTTCAATGAAGAGTATCTACCCACCTCAATGGTAATGATAAATTAATTGCATTTGTAATCTTAATAGGTTACTACATAAAAATTATGAACCATTTTAACACTTATGTACAATTTCATGTGATGAGATAACCAATACGTGATAAATTTACATACATGAGGTATTAATCAAAAATATCATAGTAAAATGGGTTTATGTGATGTTACATGTTCATCTCTTCAATTATAAATTTAGTAAATGTATATCATCAATGAATTCTACCTATTTGTGGATGAAATGGAAATATGGGTTCAATTTTCATATATTACACTTCTTCATTTCCAATTATCCAATTATGTTTAATGGTCATATCATTATAATACATTGATCATAAATTTATATAGTCTTGATCCAAGTAACAATTTATAATAGATCCTTAAGAATAATTTAGATTAGTTAAACAATAAATCAATGTATAAATATTTATTTTAGTTTTATTCGTCGAAATAAAATCAACAGGTCTTCCTAGAATTATTTTTGTTAGAATATGGATAGTTAGACAACGATTCCTTAGGGAAATGATGAAGTGACATTTTTCTCTAACTCATAAAATATTAATTGGTTCATCATCCTAAATTTTTTCTGATAAATACATGGACATTATTTTTTCACAAATATACCTATAAAAATTTAATAATCTAATCAATTTCACAATTATATTATCAAACAGTTATAGAATAATTTTTATTCTAATCATCTACTAAATATAGATTTCATAGTCATGATTTTTCAAATATTATAGCATCAACGTTCTCCAGTTGAATCATTGTTATACATAACATTAATATCTCTCATAAACTATACTAGACACTCGTACATCCAAAAAGTATTTTTTATGACGATGTAATCAAATAATACGATCTTGGGGAATTAATTTACATTAATTGATCAACACATGATACAATTAGGGTATGATACCCTATTACATAGAGTCACATTGCGATAAAAAATCATATACTATCTTTCAGTTAACATTTATAAGAATATAATGTTGTAATATATTAATTTTTTTTCATTTATCTATACGTTTACAAATGATGTAAATAATATTTGATCAATGATGAAATTCAATGAAGATACTATTCATCTTCCATTTTTATATAAACTAGAACTCGCCCGTGCCATTTCATGCGGTATTCAATTACTAGTTTTTCTTTTAATAAGAGATTAATATTTAACAAAGTTGAGAAGAAACAGTATCATTGAATAAATTTTAATTAGACAGTAACAGTGTTTGATAATGGAATAATAATTCATAGAAAATGAAGACACCATTTAAATAGTTGACAAAGAAAAAGGATAGAGTAAAAGTATATTAATTTTTAAAATTTCGAGGAAGATGATTTGAATGCATTTTCAATTTCGATCACAATAATTGTAATGTGGGAACTGAAAAAAACTTAACGATAAATCCAATATAAGATAGTGGTTGTAATAAGATAAATGAAAAATGAGTAAGTAAATGAAATGATAATAATTTTGATGAGTCGGATGTTCGGAAAAAAAGAAAATGCAATGAAACTATACATCATGTATATGGAACAATATGGAATCTGGGACATAGAGATAAGAAACAAATAATAAATAAAATCTACTATACAGTTAATTTTATTATAAATATGTTTGAGGAATTACATAAATTATGATGAACTAAAATATTTGTTATAAAAAATACATAAAAATATACCAAATCAATGGTCACACTATTAACATGAAGAGATTCCCGATTTTAGAAATAGATCAGGTTGTATACAGATTTTAAACATAGAATTTAGATTACATAAATGATAATTATAAAAATTTTATAGATTTTATACTTTGTTATTTCTATGATTTTTGTCACGTATATTTCAGATTTGAGACAGATTATAACAAAATATTAACTGATTTTGATCAGCATTATTCATTTTAATCATAAGAGACATTATATCTTGTGTACATCCATGACTGGGTTTCCATTATTATTCATTTTTAAATCTATATATATCACCTCATCATAGAATACTGTCATAGATATAGAAACTATATGTAATTATCTATAAATGCATATAAGTTTAGAAGAAAATGTCCTGAATGTCAAATGTAAACAATAGTATCCTGAATTGAATTTCTTGCACTACCAATCACTTATATCTAGAATCTTCCCAAGATTCAGCCAATTCTAACAAATTAAATGACAAAATCACCTAAAATCATTGAATAACTTAGTATACCATCCAACTTTGTCCAATCATACCATAAAAATAGCCCTTCAGCAATTGTAGTAGCAAGAATCAATCCTACAAATGCACTTAGTGAGGTTATGTAAAGCCAAATGCTATTAAATAGCCACGGGTGACTTGAGGTTCCACTTGATCTATGCCTCCACAAATTATCATGTCTCATCCTTGGTGTTCCTAGATGGCACATCTACCATGAATGACTCGATCAGCATTGTCCTAGGCCGCCCATCGAGGAACTCTGGGTAGAACGTGATCATCGAAATGTTTTGTGGATAAAGAGAAAATGATTGGGTTGTTATAAGAGAAAGTGAAACAACCATGCAGACACTACCCATTCAGAAATGTACCAAAAATAAGCATGAAAAGGCCATATCCCAACTCCAGAACATAACCAAGACAACCTTCATTGTTCAAAAAATGGACCAAACATCACCCACAATCAATAAATCATTTTCAAGTGTTGGGTCCCATTGGTAGAGGACTTCCCCTGGTTATCAAAATCTATTGATCCAAAGTCTCAACATTGAGATGAGACATGGCCATGATACCAAATGAATAATAACCCCCATCAAATAAAAAAAGCTCTCTTTTAATAGGATTAGATCAATGGAAACATGCTTAATTAAAATAAAAAATATATAATTTTGTACATATTTAAGATATTGCAGAATGTTAATCATATATTTTATATTATATTGTAATTTCAAATTAGATAACACTGTATAAAAAATGGTTATACATTTATATATGATTATAAAATATGAATTTATCAGTCAATAAAACTAGAGCTAATAAAACAAAAAATATGAAACTTTCCAAAATGGTTTTTTTATTTCTTGCATAATTGTTTTCATTTATGGAAGATTAAATAATGATGGGTTCATGATCATGGGTTTCATTCATATATGGGTTCTAATAGTTCAAGAGTAATGTTATAAATTCTATCCTCCAAATAATTCTAATGGAAACAATGGCCAATCCCGTTCTTTCTTCAGATTTTTCTTATCCTAGAACATCTCTATGTCAACATCCTTCTCACCTATACCAGCATGAAATGAGGCAGGAAGAAAGTATTGAATTTGAACAATTTTAGAGGTTGTAATACATGATACAACAGAAATATTCCTCAAAAACCTACAAAACCCATCATGAAAAGAGGCATGATGATAGACTTTCTTGTTGAAATAGAAATTGGAGAAATTAAATAATGTAAAGTGGTTGTAAAAATAAATATGAGAAATGAGCAGTTGATTCTTGTATGAAAAAATATTGGGGTCAACCAAAATGGCTAAGAAATTTTTTATCTAAGGTATATATTATTTAGATATTTACCTACCTAGCAGCAAGAACGTATGCCCCTTCCTGAGATCATGTAGGAATGACTCCTCAAGGAGCATTTTGAATCATCACCATTGGCCTCACCAGAAGTAACAATATCTCAACAATAGAGAGGTGCTATGTAGGAGGTCAACACCTTAGAAACATTAGTGAACATGGGAAACATTGTTTATAGGAAGGCATGTATAGGAAGTGTCCACCTGAACTCAGGGAGTAATCATCAGTTTATAACCATAATTATGTACAAAAAATTAAGAGCATCAAACATTAAATATGTGGAAAAATTTAGAACATCCAAAACATTCACTAATTACAAAATTGAATCCCATATGATATTTTTCAATGTATCCTAAACATTGACAAATCTGCTACAACATACTAAAATTATAAAATTAGAGTGAAAACTTATTCAGTGTTCCACTTAATTGGTTTTATCTTTCATGTTTGTAGTCTACATAAAATTTCAAAACTACATCAATATAGGGAATTAAAGAATTAGAGAAAGGAAAGATGCAAACCAAAGGTAGCATATGAAACATCTAAAGTGATATTTAATTAATTATTTGATCTGTATGAGAAGATTTTAGAAATTATAAAATCTAAAATTAAAAATGAATGCACTGGTAAATAAATTCCTGACTGCTGTGAAAAGATAATTTGGAGAATAATACGTAGTTGAATTTCATGCATCAAAGAAGATAATGAAAGAACCAATAACAATATAATTAATAGTAGCATTGTATACAAATTCTAATATTGTTTGCACTAAAAAAATGAAACGTAGTTAAATTAAGAGAAATGAAACTACAGAAAATTAATTGAAACATGAAATTAGTATTCGCATCCCCTGTGTATGGAATGAATATGTATTTGGTGATAGAAAAATAATATAAAATAACAAATGTTTGGGATTATTTAGAACTATAATAAATGTGTGGAATAAAGTTACAATGATAATACATGAATTGAATAAAGATTTCTCTAGAATAATAATATTTAACAATTGTTAGTCAAACAATTCAATAACTAACAATATCTCAACAGTTGAGAGGTTATGTGGAGGAGATAAAACACATGAAAACATTGGTTAAAATGGGAAATATCATTGATATAATGGAATGTATAAGTGGTGTCCATCTGAAATCATAGAGGAATAACTAGTTTAAAACCATTAATATGTACTAGAAATTATGAGAATAAAACAATATACATGTAAAAAAATTAAGTGCATCAATGACAGACTTGTTTTTTATATCTCATATTCAAAAACAGTTGCTATAATCCTACAGTTGTAGTGAAATTTGGTTTCAATAAATTGAAACAAAAAACATTAAAGTGGAACAGCAAGTTAGTCCACTATGAATGCAATCATATTCACTTATAAAAACATCAATGATAACTACATCAAATCTTCATCAATAAAATTGAAATAATTTAGTAATACCTAAAATATAGGAAGCACTCATCTGGTGGAAAAAATAAATATCTACCATGGAAAAAGTATAGATGATTATTGAAAGGAAGAGCAGAAGCACAAAGTGTAAATGGTGAAACAATATAGGAGATGTATTTTAATATTATTTGAGATTTAATTATGAACCCGAATTAGTAATTATGGAAGATAATGGAAAATGATTTTATTAATTGAGGAGATTAATTCACAATATTAAGATAACATAGCTATTTTTGGATTTGTAATCTCTTTGAATTTGGTTTCGGTGAAAATAAGGGGGTTCAGAGAATTAAAAGCAATCAGAGGCAAGGATGGAGGATTATTTTTTCAACAGTAACCCAAAGGAGGTTTAAAAATGATTATGTGTTGGTGGTTGAAGATGAAGGAAATTTCCGAGGATGGAAGGTAAGAATCAATGATAACCACTAACCGGAAAATATTTGATGATTGATGAGAATAAAGAGGTTGAAAAATTATGAGTAGTCTTAAGCAAGGATGGAGGATTCAATTCTCACATGTATCCTGAAAACAGTGGCATATAGAGGAGGTTAGCATATAAGAATAGACATGGGTATTCCGTATTCTTCTTAATAATGACATGTGAATTAACCTATATATTAGTAAAATCCTTATTTTCAATGCCAAATAGTGTGAAATAATGTTGAGCATGTGGAAAAAAATAACGACGAGGATGAAAATGGGTACTAATAATGTATCAAAACATTCCAAACAAAATGTATAATAAGTAATGTGAACCATACCAGAACATTGACGTTGGGAAGATACAAGGAACATTATGAAATACCAAGGCATAATGACATGGGTCAAATCCCATAGAAGAGCCAAATTGGTGATTTCTTTGGAAGCATTCACCAGCTGAAAAACCTTCTGGGCTGCCACATTTTCCCCATTCTCAACCTTCATATTCTTCTCTTCCTGGATCATCAACATCCACCATAATGATATCATGATTTCAGTATTCTCCATTATATACCACTGAAGATGTACCCTCCCCTCACTACTACCACATCATTTGAATTAATGGTAGTGCTTTCTAACTTTATCATTATATATGTGGCCCTTTTTCATGATGTGATTCGAAAATACAGACCTCCAGCTTTGGGAATCTATACAAGCATACAAATCTGGATTCAATAGAATTTTTCAAGACAGAACCACTTTCAAAATGCTTGGTTTCCCAAACTTTAACAATCTAACTCACCCAATAATCAATCATGACATTTAAATAAATATTCGTGTGTGACATGCATCATGGACCAGATTTGGGGAATGTTTCCTTGTAGAAAAGTGGAGAGAAAAAACAGATCCAGTATATAGACATTGAAAATAATGGGTATAGTAATTTCCATGAATTACCTTTGTGATGAATCATAAGAAAGATCCATCTTCTTGCATGTAATAAAAAAAATAAGAAAATCCAGTAGTAGCCTTCACTATATTAACACCAGTGTCACCCTGATACATCAAATCAGTGTTATGACATTAGATTATGATGTTGGGTGGGGAGAACCCATTCTCAATCAATAGAATTTTTGATTAATAACTAACACCAGAGAAAGATGATTTGATAGAAACCATGCCTCTAATTCCAAACAAAAACAACTCAATATCAAAATGATCTTCAAATATCCCGTCATGAATGATACTAATAAGAAGATATAATGAAATATATGAATTAATAACATAGTAAAATAACATGAAGAAACCAAAATAGTAGGGATGAATTGAAAACTATATTCCCTTCTTTTTCATGGTTAGGCCCTAAGTAAGATTTGCGGTGCATATATTAACACACCGTGATTGAGTAGTTGTCTTGAATTATGCCATCAAATGAATATCCTTCATAAACCCAGAACACCTTCACTGCACTATCCACTGACATGTCAAATGTTGTGTAGTTTTCCACTTCCGATCCATCAAGGGACACGATGGTTCGACGTAATGTGTGATATGGATGGAGATGGGGTCAGGGAAGGGGTTGGGGAGTGAGGTGGTGTCGAGAGGGATATGCGACAGAAACCCTAGATTGGGGTGTAGAAGTGGAAACCCTTGATTGGGGAGATAGAAGGAGGTGAATCCAGAGAATGGAGAAGTAGCGGTAACTGTATATTGGGGAGACCGAAGAAGTTGAAGGCGATGGACGATTAGTAAGGAATAATGGGGGAGCAGTAGAAACCTGAGAATGGGGAGAGGGAAATCATGATGGGGAGCCCGGTTTCGATGGAAGATAACCCAATTGAAGGAAATCCTAAGATGGAGGGTTGACCGAAGGACCCACGGGCGAAATTGGAATTAGGTAGACGAAATAAAGTTATTGGAGGGAGGATGGAGTAAATACCATATGGAGGGGGGGCATGGAGAATTGAAGGAATGGTACCTATAAATAAATTTATGTGGTGGAATGTGGTTGAGACATGTGGAAGATTAAAAGCTAGAATTTGTATATATAGTATATTATGTGTGAAAATTGTTCATATTTTTTCATTTAATCAATCCATTCATGAATTGTTAAATAAAATCATTCATTTAATAATTACATCATTTACAAATATATATAAATATACATGATTACTCCATCACCATGGTATTTTTAAAAATTTGATTATATTTCTTATATTGATGTTCCTGTAAAATGATTCATCGATATACCATAAAATTTAAACTATGATGATATTTATTCTTTTTAAATCATTCCAAATTTATAAAAATAGTACAAAATATTTTTCCTTTTATTCCTAAATAAGAAAAAAAATTAATATTCATTATTATCATTTACAATCCACATAAGAATAACACGAGTATGAAACATGATTTTAAAAAATAATTGTATGTCTACATTCCGACATTCCAAAGATACTTGAAAACTTTTATTATTTGCTAAAAGTATACATATATATAATTTTGAGGATCACAATTTCCAAATATGTCTATAGTGATGAAATTGAATGGGGTTTCAATATAGATTCCTAAAGGAATGTTCTAAAATTGTATTGAAATTTTCCATTGGCTATTAAATGTATGAAATGAACTATATATATTAAAATCAGAAAATTATTTAACCAAAAAATCATAAGTCATGACAGATTAAAAATCTATATTTCGAGCCTCTAAATTTTAAAATTTTGGTTCATCTTCTTGATAAAAAACTCAGCATCATCACTATTTCAATCATTATCAATCAGTAGAATATTTGTTTTTATTTATTCATAAATGGATATATTTTTTTGAAATCAATGTAACACATCATATTACATTATATAAAACATTTTATAGTTTTAAAATATCATATTACTTCTTTCATGAGGTGCAACATTGTATACAATGATTTGGGATCGTGGTTTACTCGTAGAAAAGGCTATAATGTATCTACAAACCCTTCAATGTTTTATAGAAAGTCCACATTGTTCCCCGAATTTTCAAGACATATAATGGTTCAAGAAAATATATTGATTATATGGAATTAATTCAACCATATTTGTAATAATAAATGGATTTTTTATATTAATCATTTGATAGATGGTTTTCCCATATAAAAATTATATAAAAATTACATCTTCTTAATCATACCACATTTCTATTATTTAGGAGTTGTGGAATCATTGTATAATTTTTTAACATTTTCAATATCTTTATTTTGATTACATGAATAATGAGAACTCATATCATTTTCCACAAACATTGGAATATAATATTTCACTTGAATATGAATAAATAGAATCCACCCACATAATAAATTCTTAAATATAATCCTCTTCATCAGATCATGATAATTTTGAGATTTTTTTTCTTTGACTTGAAATAAAATACATAATTGTATTTTTATCCCATATTTTATGTTATATCATATATATCATTGTTATAACATAACCAAGGACTTACAAAACAACTATAAGTTAGGAATTGTATATGAACTCAATATGGATAATTATTAATTGAAATATATAAAATTAAATCTTCTAATTCAAGAAGCCCACTATATATCTGATCAGTTTCATACATCCATCTTCTATATATTATTTTAATAATGAAATATTTAATTTTTCAAATGAAATAAAATATTATTGAATTCAAATAAAAAATATAATTAACAAATGAATTATAGTTCTATTAATATAAGCAACTTACTAAAAATCATTATATATAGGTGAATTATAACATAAATTAAAACAATATATTATATCTATGTACAATATATATAATCAAGTTATATTTAATTTAATTAAATTAATGAATAAAAACAACACATAATAATATAAAATTATTTTTTCTAATTGATATTTTTAATTTTTAATTTAATCTATTCACATTTGAACACATGCTATTCTTATTATATGAAAATGTTAAAAAAATATTTCCATATCTAGGAATGAAAATTATACCAAAAACAAAAATTTCGTTTTATAAAATATAACAAAAATTAGTGTTATCTCATTGAGGGATTATAATGTGATTCATTAATATAATTAATAATAATCCATCATGGTTATAGTTTTAAATTTCTAAAATATTATACAGTCCCACATGTGTTAAATTTAGTGACCTTTTTCTTATTTACATTTTTTATATCGTAGTTTTAACAAACATTTATGAAAAAATGGAATATTATTATATACAATTACGTTTATGTTTAATAACAGTAATATTTTTTTTTCATAAGAAATTTCAATATGATACCCTCGGTATCGTATGAAATCATTAGACTTTATAACGTTCTAATAAACTATTAAAAAATTTAGAATTATTTATTATCATGAAATAAATCGTGATCCTATATAACAAGTATTTAAAATTCTAATTTGAATTGGAAATCAATATCCTTTGAAAAATATAATATCGAGTTATAATAATTTTGTTGTCTCCTTATATGTACATAATATAAATTTTCATAAACATCCCACTAGATATATTTAAATATAATATTCTATTATTATTCTATCAAATTCATATTTGATATAATCATTAAAATTAAATTATTATATATCCTATTGATTTTGTATAATATTATCATCATAATTTTATTCAAGAAATATTTGAATCTATTTTACAAAAATATATTAAAATAACTATCATGTATCGCACCATAGTCCTTGTTTCCCAATACTTGTAAATGTCTAAATCATGGTTTCATTAAAGAACCCACAAATAGTATAACATGAAACTGTATGGGCGTAAACATAATTTATATTGAAATAAAAAGTAAATGATTTTTTTTTAAAAAAATATTTCCAAAAATAATATTTATTATGATGTATGATAACAAATATAACAAAAATTATTCATGATTCATGGATCCTGGTAGAAACCTTCCCAAATAAATCTAGGATACATCTTTATAGAAGAAAAATATAAAAATATTTATTGGAAGGACTCTAATTGGAGGAGGCAGAGATCATGCATTGGATAATGGAATGAAGGATACACAAATGGTAATAAAAACCCTTTGGCATAATAATATCTATACCAATATTTCCTTGAAATCATTTGTATAGACATTATAAATCATATTTGACCCTTAAGAAATAATAAATCTATTATAATATATATACATAGATTCTATTATGTTAATATCATCACCTAAATATATATCCACCTCTTTCAAATGTGAAATGAATTAATTGTCTATGTTTACGATAATATACCACCTCGTGTACCAACATTTTTTTTTCAAAAACCGTATCTCATCACTGGTTATAATGATGGAATTATTTATTATATATTATATTGTTGAATAATTTATAATAATGAAATAATTTTATATCATGTAATTTCATACATTTCCCTATTCATAAAAATAATAATATTGTTTGTGCGTACGTATGGACTATCACATCCACAAATCAGTTATATTTTTTTTCACAAACATGTCACAGAAATGGTATATATTTATAAAAATATATAAGTTATTATTATTTTATTAATGATAATTTTATTATTCCATAATGATTAAATAATAATTCCTTTCATTCCATAATAATACCTGGATAATGGGATGGTTACATAGTTATACATATGACATACACTCTCTATGATTATAACAAATTTAATTTTTCATAACCATACAAAATAGTTTTATTTTAATGTATAATTGATAAACAAATTTATATAAATTTTATTACTACTATTCTTGAAATGATTTACTAATGATCACATTGGATATTGACATTACACCAGTCATTTTGGACTCAATTTCTAAATATTTTCAAAACATCTCACAATAAAATTAATAAATAACTAGTTGTTATTTAATGATTTTAATTGATATAAAATTATTAAAAAAATTATAAAGGCTAAAAATAAATTAAAAAATAACTCATTTCAATTTTAATGATGATAAATATTATATGTGTCAAGTCTAACACATGGTAAGGGACTTTATCACATTTTTTTGTTGAGAAATATTTTTTATGGACACATATTATAATGTGAGGTGTATATAAAGTTACATTGATGTTTTATACCATAAATTTATTTATTATTTTTATATATAACATTTTAATAAATGTTACTCTTTCATGTCACATACTATTCCAATGAATTCTGATGAGTATTGTATATGACCCAATTTCCATTAATTGGGTTAAACTTCTACTCCATTGATTCTGTCATTATATGATTATGTTTTAAAATACATATAATTTCATTATATTGTATTTCAACAGGTTTTATAGGTATTTATCATGGATACACATTATTAATTGTTTTTATTAATGATCAGTTCAATGATATGAAATTTATGAGGGACCATTTTATGAAATTGGCCATCTTTTAAGGATAATATTTTAACATTTTTTACAGAAGAAAATAAGGATTTTAATATTATCATATATGGAAATATAATAAATTCAAACTTTCATGATGCTTTACTTTTTTTATGTTTTCATTGCTTGATTTAAACTTAAATTTCAAATAATTTCTTTCATTAATTGGTGTATATAATTTTAATATTGAATAGTAATTTCAAAATGAATAATTTATTTTTATTTTATTCATTATTTATGTGTTATAAATTTTTTAGTTATTTGGAATTGTTTATGTGTATGGTTGGTTCCTTGTTAAACAAAGGGATGGTGTACCTGTTATATATCCCTAATTCGTTGGATAATGGACTAGAGTTAATTGATAGGGTATCTCTAAATAGATTAAGGGATTATACTGTGGTGGTTATTAAAAATGTTACTGCAATGGTTACATCCTATGTAGCAATGAGAGTTACTATAAAATGAAGGTTGATATGGAATTTATTCCAAATAAACATTTATGATTTATTTTCTTATGGGTTTTTACATGAAACATATGATATCATGAGGTGAGATAATGTTTTAAAGTTGTTTCGGTGAAAATTATAATTTTCAGAACATTATTCCACGAGTTTATATGTATTTATAGAATAATAGTTGGTTTCATTCATTATATTTCTGTTACTTATATTTTTTCAAACATCCAATGTTTTTAATGATTTTTCACAAGTTATTAAAATGTGTAATAGAATGTATGATTCATGTTGAATGTTAGGAATATGTTTGCTCAAAAAGAAATCATGATTAATGTTAAATGTTTTATTTTCATCAAAAAATTATAATGAGTAGAAGTGTATACATTATAATATTGGAATATTTATTTATGTGTTATTGGAAAATTCAATAAAACTCTAAACTAGAAATTATTTTCAATTAGAATGCACATAAATTTCTTATGTAAAACTAATTATTGTGCAATTTTTATGATCTGTTCCTTATAATTGGTATCAATGGCTGGTTTAGACTACATAATGAATTATGAATTTAAGTTAAGCATATGTTATTTTTAAAAGTATAATTTTCTAGTTGAATATTTATTCGATATCTTTTTATGATAGAGAAATGTAAGTTAGAATTGTAATTAGAAGGAAATAAAAAAACATGGTTATCTCTTTATGATGTCTTTCAGAAAATAATTATTGTTATGTTATGTCCTTAAGATTCTAAAACATTTTCCTATATAAACATCAATTACAAGGAGACGTATGAAATTGCAAACTCCTCTTATATACCAAAATAACAATTTAGTTCATCAATTGTTTTTAATATACTATTACATTATAAATAAAATAATATTTAGAAGGAGTTAAATATTGTCAAGGTATTTTAATGTATTTTACCATGTCATAATATTTTTAAGCATATCATTATTTTATTATTGCTGCTAAAGAAAGAAAACCCTTATGTAACCCATTTTTATTTTGTTTTAACTTATATACATCCAAGACACACATATGGTATTTTTGTTTCCATTTATTAAAGGTTTAAAAAACATAGTATGATTATTTTTTAAAAATCATGTTTTTTAGCCATTTAGAAAGTATATGCCTGAAATAATGATTTTCCAAAATGAATTACTACCAACACCGCTAAAACCTATGTTATAAAAGGTGTGATTTGAAAAATAGGGTGTAATGTGGCATTTATGAAGCTCCAATGAATTGTTACAAGGTGTGGAACATCTATTTACATGAATAGAACAATAATGATCTTTTGTGGGAACCGTGATTGAAAAATGGAATTCATTCTTCTTGGGGTATTTTTTAATCACAAGGATTTGATATTTCATATGCCAATATACAAAATAATTATTGAATTAATATGTTCATGTAATTAATAGTAAATATATAAAATGAAGAGTTATAAGATAACCATTGTGTATTATGTATTTCATGCTTATTTTGATAAAATAGAAGGATATTTATTAATAAAATGGTCTATGTTGAAAACTATGTATTATTGTTTAATTTTGGATATTTATGTTGTTTTTAAACTTATAAATTTTTAATCCTTTGCTAGAATAAATTTATCTAATCAAATGAATTTGGGTTTTGGATGATTTTTATTTATTGGAGGAAGAAATAGTCAAATAATTATTTGTTTTTTTCTATAGATGATGATTCAATTTTTTTGGGAATGGAAATTAATTTTAAATATTCATCATTTAGAGAATAATATGAGTTTGTGATTAAAATTTATTAATGGATTAATCTATATATATTAGGTATGTAATTTTTTATGTACATAGTTTAGATAGTAATATAATTCATAAACTCTATGAAATTAATTTTAATATAATAAATGCATACCCTTAAGTATCTTAAAAATAAATTCATGACCAATTAACACATCATTGATTAAATGTTTGGTGATTGTTATCATTATAATTACCATGTTATCAATCACTTAGAACATGATATTTTCATTCCATTACACTCTATGTATTTATACACGGAAACCTAGTATGTTTTATCTAATGTGACCTTCAAACTTATTTTTCATTCATTTAAAATGGATGGTTTATTCATTTATTTTCTGATGTGGCATTTCTATAAAGATATTATAAATATTCAAAACCGAATTATCAATATCACGGTCAAATTTCAAAAATGCAGTTTATTAAAGGTGTAAAATGTAACATCCTATTTTAAAAAAACACTATATTCTATACAATATATGATACACAACATCAAGCATATGAGAACAAATGTTTATTATTATTTATGTGTTACCATTATAATATATCTGTTTGAATGGTAGTTATGAATATTACTAACCAAATTATGAAAATTTGGTTTATATTATTTATTAAATTAATTAATTTAATACAAATTATTTATCAATCAAAATAAAGAATACAATAGTACAAAATTAAAAGGTATTTTTAAAAAAATTATTTTTGACAATAATAAACTTTTATCATAATGCATTAAATTAATTACCATTAGTAAAATATAATAATGAACTTTATATGAGATAAATTCAATAATTTTTTTTCCAATTCTTCTATGAAGTTTTATATTCTTAATATAAGAACAAATACCATTTTAACTATAAAATTTATTATATTTTAACATATATTTGTTTTATCATTTAATGGAAGTTTTGTTTGATAATTAAAATTTGACAATTTCGTTAAGTTGAACTGAAAATAATATTATTATCTGAAACAATAATATAAGAATTTTCACAGCATTAATATTTTGTGTTATTCTGATATTCATATTGTATTTAAAAATAGTAAAAATTAATCCACTTCAATTGAAATAGTATTTTTTCTAAAAAATTTATACTGGAAAATTGTAATTTTTACGTGTATTGATATATAATTTGAATAATTTTATATCATTTAATCTAATTCAGGTCTTTGGATTCAATTTCACAATGATCTTGGATATAAATTCCATTATATCATTTCAATGTTTTCACATTAACAACCCATTTTCTCACCCCGCTGATGAGATAAATTTTAATATAATTGTTCCCACTTATATGTTTTTTATTTATAAAAATGGATTCAAATTTTTAATTTATAAAATTTCTTTTTTTAAAAAGGGGTCTTTAAAAAAATATTTAGTAAATTTGGTAATATTTATTGTTGCGGTTAACGGTTAATCAGGTAATGAGATTAAATATTATTATAAATTTTAAAAAAGTAGTCTAACACTTGTAAAAATATTATTTTTTTAAATATATACATAAATTACAATATTAATCCAATATTATTACATCTTGTAGCCATTGGTATTACTTTAATTCCATAATGTATATAAATTTTATTGAAAAGCTAGAGATATCATACATAAGTTTTAATAACGATAAAAATATTAATATATTACCATTTAGAAGATATATTCGACTATAATATGAAATATTAAATAATAATTATTTATTTAAATAATGGTAAATTTTTTATGTTACAAACTAATTATAATAATTTCATCCATTTTGAGTATTTAGTACTTTTTTATTTAATAGAAATATAAAATAAATGATGATACAAATATTAAAATTAATATGAATTAATAATTAATTTATACAATAAATTTATATATGATCTTGAAATTTTAGTGATTTATTTTAATATTTTGTTCTAATTTCTCCTCATGTTAAGATATATTTTAAGAAGTCATGTAATGATTATTGTTAAAATAACCATTAAATATATTTATAAATAAATTATATTCTATTAAATTATATACAAATTAAAAGAATATTAAATTCAGAAAAAAGATTGGGAAAAGTTATAAAATTTTATAAATGATCCATTTATGGATAATTATTAATTTTATAATATATATAATAACCATTAAATATAAAAAATGGAAATTTTCTTGGCAAACAATGAAGAGGATTAAAATAGTTTATAGGAAATGAAAAAGAATAAAAAATATGATAAATAATTATAAATTTAATTAGATGAGTTGATTATGACCCATAATCGGCCAATAACATAAATATGTTAGTTTTGAGCCATTTTTAATTGAAAATTTATTAAAATTAATTTATTATATTGAGTAATTCCATGAGTGAGCCTCCCCTCTATTACAAAATAGATCATCTCATTCTCATTTTATTGAAACATGAAAACCTATTTGGTTTGGACAATATCTACCCTATTACCATACTATAATCCCTTCCCACATTATAAATCACTTATTATAGGCACAACACTATCGTTATTGGTCCTATGGTGTTATGAAATGGGTATCATTTGAATAAAAGGGATTGTTTTAATCCAGTATTTCAATTTTATTTTATTCCTAAAAATCCTTAAAATATTATATAAAAATTATTAAATAGTAACTCTAGTATTCAAAATATAATTTTAATTTTTTATGTTAACATTATCTCATAAATCCATCTATAGTTCTATCAAATTGGAAAATAATTAATTATTTGTGTGTATAGAATATTACCCCCTCATGAAACGATATAATTTTATCCATCATCATCTCTCAATACGGAATATAATGATGGAATTAATGTTTATATATAATATTAATCACCTGTTATCATTCTTATATAATATAATAGAATTTATTTTTTTTACGTTTCCATGCACATATAAAAGATAAAATCATTCGTTCATATGTGTGAACTATGACCTCTATGAAGTGATGTGATTCATTTTTCATCACCACTTCACCAAAATGGTATATATATGTATATTTAAATCATTATCATTCCACTAATGATATTAATATTATTCAATAAAGATAAAATTATACTTATATTCTTTCCATAATAATTATTGAAAAATGGTAATCGTACTGATGTGTATGTATGGTCTACCATCTGAAATTTTATAACATAGATTATTTTTTATACACATACATAATGATTTTTAAATAAATTTATAACTGATATGTAAAAATTATAACCCTATAATTATTATTATTTTAGAGGTTATGGACACTTTTATATTGAAATTATTCAAAATCCATTTCATACATAAGTACTGAGTATCATTAAAATGTCTGAAATGAACATAAAAAATTATGTAATTGTTATAACATGATAATATGTTTTATAAAAGGGATTTTAAACATTAAAAATGTTTTCATGACAATATATAATCATCCTATTTTTAAAATTCTTTATGATAAATACATTATATGATGAATAAAACTAAATTTAAGGGACATGGTCTCAATTTTCTTATATTGAGTAATATTTTTGTTATGAACCTATATTCAATTACACGGTTTATATAATTATACAATGAAATTTTATATAATAAAATTATATATAATCATGATAATTACTATTTTGAAAATTTTCACCCTTTCTTGTGGGATACGATTCATCATATTACAAGGTAATAAGAGATTTTATTCACCAATTGTATGAATAATTTTTATGGAATTCCTATTAAAAACATATTTTAAAGTTACCTTAGAATATGTTGACCACATTGAAATTTAATTGTTTTCAACATAATTTTTATTCCATTAATTTCTCTCTTTCCTGATACATTAATGTTTTGATGTCTATTATATATGATTAGGGTTTTTCATCATATAAATATTTTTTTCATTTATCAATTTTTTGTTATGAAATAATGAAAAGACATTTAAAAGTGGAAATGTTATTATTCTTTTATGAATGAGTTATATATTATAGATATGATATTATTGAATGGAATTTATTTTAAAATGAGTGATTCTATGATAAAAATAAGGTGGTGATCACATTTTAGCGCCCAAATGGATTGGGTAATGGGATTAATTTATCTACTTGGGTTTCTCTGAAGAGATTACTAGAAGATACCCCAAAAGATTTTACAAACATAATCATGATGGTTACTCCCTATATAGTCTTCAGAGATACAGAACTTGTGTGATGGATAAGGAAATTTTTCCATAAGTAACCATATTGATTTATCATTTCTATGGTGTTTTATTAGAATCATATTATTTCACATGGTAATCTAAAGTGATTATGTTATATGTTGGAAGTGTATAACATTGTGAAAATAATTTCAGGGAACAATATTTTATTTAATTCTTTTTATGTCACATAATAATATTTTTTGGTCATCCCACGTATTTAATCATTTTCATCGGGAATAATAATGGGTATGATAATAGAGAATTCCAATTGGAAGTTTCTGAAGTTGTATAATGAAAAGGAAATATTTTTTATTATAAATGTATTATATTGTGAAAAAATTATATTAATTAAGCATAATAATATGAAAAATATTCATTTATAATGTATGAGTTTTGGATGATTCTCTAGAACTAAAAAACTGAATAGATCCTCAATTTGAATGAAACTAGTTTTGATGACTAAATCTCATGATTATGTAATGTTTAATTATACGTCTTTATTGCTGGTATAAAAATATGGGTTAGGAAACATTAGGGATTGTGAATTTTAGATTCATGAATGATATGTTTCTATGTCTATACATTTTGTTTAATACTTATTCTATAAATGTTTAAGAACAAGGAAATTTTATTACAAATTGAAGTAGGAGGATCTCGAACAATATTCATATATCTCTCTAATGATGTTAAGGAAATATTTATTACAAATTCATGTTCATATTATTATAAAACATTTTCTAAAAGAAAAATGTTATTTATACAATAGTATTAAATATAAATAGTATTAATTTTACATAGAAAAACACATGGTTCACGGGTTTTTAAAAAAAATTCTATTATCTCATTAGTATAATATTATAAAGAAGCCACATATTATCATTTAATTGTCAAATATTTCACCTTATTACATGTTTTTTTAAATATTATGATTTTAATATTGCTGTCGAAGAAAGTGAATGTTTGTAACATATTTATATTTCATATTAACTTATAGACGTTCAAAAAAGTCATAAAATACATTAAAAGTCACTTTTATTAAATGTAAAAAAAACACGATATTAATTTTTTATAAAAATTATTTTTTTTCAAGTTCATTGAAAATATATTTCATAGAATATATATATATTTGAAAATTATTCTCTACAAATATCATTAAAACCCATGTTGTGCATGATGTCTTTGGAAATAATAATAATGGTACTTTGATGAAGCTCTAATGAATTATTCAACGTGTAGACAATATTTATACATGATAGAAACAATAATGATATTAGTTGGACACCATGATGATGGTGTTCCATTAATTCTTCATGTCATAGTTTAATTTAATTAAATGGATTTGAAATTTAAAATTCGATGATATAAAAGTCTTCATGAATTATAACTTTTGTGTAATTTTATTTGGTATTAACAATGAGTGTTATAGGATAACCATTGACATTAAAACATGATATTGTTATTTTAATGGAAATTTATGGAAAAATATATTTGAAATGATCTATTTTAAACTATGGTATTGCTATTTAATATTGGAGAATTATTTAGTTTTTCATAATATATTGCTTTATTATTTTTTGGGAGTTATCTTAAATTTTCTAATCCATTTCAGTTTCGATTCATGTTTAAAGATTGAAGGAATACATAGTTATATATTTTTGGGGTTTTTAATTTGTAGAATTTTATTTTAGTAATTTATATATAAAAAACTCATCTAAATACACTTTTTTTAAAAAAAGTTGACATTATGATGGAAATTGATTACTAGATGAAACTATAATGTTCGTGAAATTATATTTTCTTATGTTATTATTCCAGGTAGTAAAATAATTGATTAACTCGAAGAAAATAAACTAAAAATTTATATATGTTTACTTTTATTTCTATAAAATCAAAGAAATTATAACTCATCACGGAACTATTGTTTATTGTGTTATAAAAATTTAATGACCATGTTATGACACTCCTTCAGAATGTGACAGTTTTTATATATTCTATGTCCATGTTTAAATTCACAAAACTATAATATTTTTTATATCCGTTGACCTCAAAACATTCCATTCATCATTATAAATTGGATATATTAGTAATTCTTTTTTTTCTGATATCAGATATCAATAATGATTTTTTGAATAGTCAAACCATGGTTACCAAGACTCATTAAGCATTTTGATGATGTAATTTTTTATATAAGGTAATTTTAAACATAAAAATATTAAAAAAATCACTATATTTGATAGCACACATGATATTGCACATTCAGCAGAAGCTAAAAAGTGAATAATATTATTTTAACAATAATGTTATAAGATATCTGATGGAATGGTGATTATAAACAATATTATAAACTTATAAAAAATGAAAACATATTTATATAATTAATTAATTGATATATAATTAATAATAAGTGAAAATAAAAAACTAAATGAATATTAAAATTTTGTTTTTTAAAGATAAAATATTATTATGACCAGAATGGAGTTTATCATAATAATTTAAATTAACCAGTGTTATTGAAAGATATTTAAAAAATTTATATTTAATTATTTTAATATTTTTTTGGAAATTCATCAAATATGTTTGATTTTTTATGGTAATATTAAATCCTTTTTTATTCATAAAATATATAAATTTTTAAATTGTAGTTTTATAACCTATGAACAGAAGAATTTTCATAAAACTAAATTTTTAATCATTTTTTCACTATAATTGAGAAAATAATCTTCTTTGCTGAGCATGGAATATCAATAGTTACTGGCGATAATTTTTTTCTATTAGTTTGATAAGTTTCACATTTTGATGAATGGTGATAATATTGCATTTTAATTGATAACATTATTTTTATTTATATAATTTATAGTGTTAAATTATATTATATATTGGTCTAAAATTATAATTATATAAATATTTTATTATTTCATATAGTTTTTTAATTAAATCAATATCAAATTTATTTTGTATACAAAAAAATTTCATTCTTTTGAATGTTTTCACTTTAATAAAGTGTTCTCACACCACATCAATATTTTTAGTTTCAAAATAATAATCCCAAATTTTTTGTTTTAAATTTGTAAAATTTTATTCCATATTTTTAATCTTAAGGATAAAATATTTTTAATAATTACATTATTATATGGATAAAATAAATATTCACACCAGTAATTTTTATTAACCTGATTAATTATAATCAGTTAAGTAAAGGTAAAAATAATATTAATCATATATGAATCATAACATAAAAATTCTTATAAACTTATTTTATTATTAATTGTAGAAACAAATAAACCTTATTCTGATTTTAGGACATCTTGGTGTACATTGTATGTCTTTTATCCCCTTATAGTATATTATTTTAATGAAAATTAAAATATGGCATACCTATGTTTTAATATATATATAATTTTTACTCTATGCTCATTTATAATTTTCATAAACTATAAATAGTATATTAGAATATAAAATATTTACCAATAAAACTTTAATTTATTTATATATTTTAAGCGATACAATAATTTCCCAAAATACAGATATAATGATAATGTAGCAATTGTTTAATTAATCAAAATTTCTAATAAATGATACTAAAATATATAAAATAAATATAATCTTAATAATTAAATTTATCCCATTAATTTATATGTTAATTTTAAAAGTTATTTATTTAATAGAAAATTTTTTAAAAAATTTAACATTGTTACTATGGTAGAATATAAAAATCCAAGTAATGAATTATGTCAAAATCGATATATTGATAGTTTAAAAATAAGTAACAGTTTATTTGGTGATATCAATTTTACAAAAATATAAAATTCATTCTAATTTTTTTTATTTGTTATAATATTCTATTAATAATCTATTTTTGGTAATTTATACATTTTATAAGAACTATATTAACCTTTAATGTATAAAAATCCATGTTGACATGATTAGAGTTCGATGGGATAAAAATAGTAAATGCTAAAATATAAGGATTATAAATATTCAAAACATGTATAAAATGAATTAAATGAATTTATTTTTAATATAAAATTCCTATATTTTAAATGAATTATTAATTATCCATTTGTAATAAAAAAAGAATTTATATTAATTTAATATTTCTATGAATTCCAAAGGTTCCCCACCCCACTATTGTAAAATGGAAAAAATTATTCTCCTTTATCCACACCTAAAACTGATTCTTCATAAGCCAATATCATCTCAAATATATTCCTTTAATTCTTCCCTATAATATTGATCTCTTATTTAATTCATAACAACATTGATTGTGGTATGATGAATTTAAGAATAGGACATCATTGAAAGAATAAATATTCTTTTAATCAAGTATTATTTCATTATTTATTCGTCACATCCCTTAAAATACTCTTGAACCATGAAGGAATAATAAATCTAATATCCTAAATATACTCAGATATTTTTTTGTTAATTTCATATCCTAAATTCAATTACTCCTAAAAAATGGTAATATAATTAATTGTTCATGTGTACGGCAGACTACCACATCATGAACCCATATAATTGTTTTCCATCATGGTATATGTTGAATAGTTGTAATGAGTTAATTAATTTTTAGATATTATATTTTTGAAATATTAATAATTATTTATGAATATTATATCAGTTATGTACTTACCTTTCTACACAAATAAAATGATATTGTCATCCATGCGTATGTGTGAAGTATCACCTCTATGATGTGATGCAACTCATTTTCATCACAACGACTCCTAAATTCTATATATAAGTATATTTAAATTATTAATATTATATTAACAATATTATGATAATTATGGAATCAAAAAAATAACAAATACCATCCTTATATGGTTATCATTAAAAAATTGGAAACATTATTCATTCTAATGTATGATTTATAATTTCTAAAATTACAACATAATTTTTTTTCAAAACCATCAAAATTGATTATTTTAAAATAATATTTGATATATCTAAATGAGAAATGCTTATCTAATATTATTCTAGAGAATATTTACTTATTACAACATTCACTATTGTCATCATTCCAAAATCTGTTTGGACTCATGTAACAAATATCATCAAAATGTCCAACAAGACCATAAAAAATTATGCAATTACTATTACCTGATATTAATTGATATAAAAATATTAATAAATACTAAAAAGGGTATAAATAATTTAAATAATTAATTTCTGTTTAATATTAATGAATATAAATATTTTAAATGATGATTCACAATTATATAAATGATTATTGTCTCCACTTTATATTGTTGGGTCATATTTTTTATAAACTGATATTCTTTTCTAAGGTTAATATCTCTCTCCATTGATATTTTATATCTTGAATTTATATATATTGAAGATATTAAATGATTTTATCAATATTAAACCATCATGTAAATTATTATTTAACACACTAAAAAGTAGTAAGGGATTTAATAACCCAATTTCCATTCAATGATTTAAAAGTTAATAGTATTTATAATGTTATTCTATTTTTAATGTGGAAAATTTTTGATTTATGTAATGTTTTATTACAATTTTTTATCTATTTTTACAATGGATACAGACACTCATTTCATTTAATTAATTATCATTTAAATGATTTGTTATTTATAAGGGCAATTCTTGTGAAAATCCTCTTTTAAATTTAATCATTAAACAATTAAAAAAACCTAATTAATTTTTTAATATATATGACCTTAACAAAATTTCCTACTTTCATGGACTATTAAAATTTTGATTTTGATTTTATCTTTTTATTTTATTTTATTTTCATACAAAATTATTTAATTTATTATTGTCTGTCTCTATAAAACTAAGAAGTGATTTCCATGTGGAAAAATTAATTTTAATTTATTCATTATTTAAATTTTTTGAATGTGTTATTGTTCTGGGGAATTATTTATGACTAAGGGTGTTCGTATGATAAACATAGTGTAGGATGTCCCGGTGTGTCTCTCTAATTCATAGTGGAATTGGAAATTTATAATTGGTAGGTTTCCCACTAAAATATTAAGGAATATACTATGGGGGTAATTTCTAATTCAACCATGATTGTCAGCCACTATCTAGTTGTGAGAGGTTTAATAAGTGTAAGAGTGTAATGTAAATGATGAAAAATGTTACACATACAATTTATATTTATATGGAGTTTTATAGGAGTTTTATGAATTCATCTGGTAAGCAATAAGGATTTTTTTACAATTGAATATAAGAGTTTAATAAAATATTTCTAGGGATTATGTGTATCCATTTACTAATAGATTAAATCATCCATTGGAAATCCATTAAATTGAGTTTTTCTCTCATCCAAATATTTATATTATTTTATATGGTAAATAATAATGCTTAAGGGAAATAGTGAAGTCATATTTAAAGTTATATAGATGTTTCATGAAAAATAATAATTATTTTATTGTAGAGGATTAAACTTTAAAAAAATTCATATTGTTTAGATGGAGATATATTGAAGTATTTGAGTTTTTATGTATCATTTATTATTAAATTATATAAATTTTAAATCGAAAAAGTTCCTTAAATTCAAAGGATGTTAATTTTTAGACTATATTTCAGTATTATTTAATGTATAAATGTAGGTCCTTATAGAAAATCAAAGATTGTATGCGAAAAAATGTAAATGTGGATCATGATTTTGATGAGAATATGGATGTTACTTCTCCTTCTCAGGTAGAAGCAAATTAAACCATCACTATGGATCATTATTATGATGTTATGAATTATTTTTTGATAGTTTAATATATTTTATTAGGATTGTTTTTGGATGTCAATTATCAATGAACTATAACTTCATATTTTAGGTCAAATTATGATATCAAAAAATTAATTACTAAGAATATGTTTCTTGTTGTTAAAGAAACAATAGATTTTTAGTAGTACTGTTTCAATGTAATCATTGATATTTATAATAATCAATAATGGAATAATGAAAAATTATTCTTGAGAGAATGGTCTATTATATCTACGTTTCCTCTCAAATAACACCATAAGCTATAACCAATAAAGAAGTATCATAGAATCCAGATTTTTTGGGATATAAGATAGATTCATTACAAAATTCTCATAAAAATTCATGTTTGATTGAATTTATGATGTTTGAGTTTCTTCAGCTCGACCATCTTCATTTCATCAAGATTTTTTTTTCTAAAATCATATCCATAGCCATCGTTCCATGGATTACCCTACATTGTTTTGAATAGTCAATCATAAATTTTCCTAATATATTTTATGAATAGGTTCCTTGGATTAATGAGTTCATAAGTAGGGATAACAAACACTCTATTTTCATTACAATATTCCCAATGAAGATATTAAATTAAATTTCAAAAAATATCTTATATGTTGTTTTAAATTAATGGGATTCACTAGATGGGTCTATCATATTAGAAATATAAATATTCCTATAAAAATTGTAATAATTTGATAATGAATATGAGAATCCTTCTATCAAATAGGAGGAAAATGTTTTTTTATTTTGACTTAATCTACAACAATATCTTGTATGGTTTTTTTCATATAATCATTTAGATGAATTTAATCGGGTGATCTATATCATTTTAATAAATTCATCCATTTATTGTAGTATCATTACCTTCAAAAAAAAGTCATGTTAAAGAAATACCAATCTAATTTTCCTAATAATAACTGAAAATTTATAAGGGATAGACTTATGCATGGATACACTCGATCAATTACATAGTGGACAATAACATGGAACTAAAATTTCCAATTTCAATATTATTACCTATATGCTCTTGAAGACTTTTTTATCCCATAAATATTTTTAGGAAGCTGAATTAGAAAAAATTTCAAAATTTATCGTTAACTATAACCATTGAATTATTAATTTTTTTAAATCATATAGAATATTTCCATATTTTCCTTTCCTAAGAAGAATCTATTGAAATTTAATCATGTTACATAAGAATAATTCACAATTAAATAGAAACTATAAAAATTAAATTTTAATCTTATACCTAGTAAGATGTTATTTTTGGTTAATGTAATGTTTCATTATTAACTACGTAATACGTACTCCTATCTATCCTCAATACTTCTAGAATCTACAAACCAATCATAATTCATTATATTGCCCATAATGAGACTAAATAATTTCTCTTCTTTTTTTCACAGATGATAGTGTTACATAATTTGAAAGATAGAATACATAATTTTTTTATCATAATTTATTTCTGTATAATTTTGTTTCAGATAATTAGTTATGTGTTTATTATTTTAATTCAACACTCTCAATTCCAAAACAATAAGTGTTCATTTTAGTTATTAATATTAAAAAAATTATACATTCTAATGTGTAATATCAAATATAGGTCTCTATAATTTCACCATCCATTTTTATATCAAAACATGATGAGTAAATATGTGTTATTTATGGAAATACAAATGGTAGTATATTATGAACTATTTAATGATATAAAATGAAATCATAAAACTGTAGTCATTATAACAACATATTGAATATTTTTTTATTTCATTTATGATCGTTATATTTTGAATAATTATTGGGATAAAAAATTATTTTCCAATGTATATGTATTTAAAATGTTTATATGATAAATATATGATAATCGAAAAAGATGATTTTTCAATCCAGTGTTCCAAGATTATATTTTATATTAGTAACTTGTATGAATTAATCATGATTCTATAAATAATTTTTTCTAAGAAATTAATTAAACAATCAGTGATTTATTTTACAAAAAAATTATTATCTTAAATATAATCAAAATTTAATTCTTTTGTGGATGAAAATTATCTTATTTAAAATCATCATAAAGGTATTATATTACAGAAATAACATATTTTCAATGAAATATAATAAAAGCTCAGAATTCAATGTTATATAGATACTCATAAATATAAATTATCTTGCTCAAAATTTTATTTATATATTGAAATTGATCTATATAAATGATGTATCAATTGAATTATAAAATAAAATATATGATTGAGTGTATTACCATTCATGTTGTGTTTATTTTACAACCCAAATATTATCATACAATAATAGTTATTCAAAATGACTATCTTATAAATGACGAGTTATTTTACAATGAATGAACAATTCACTATCATACCAAGAATATATATATGATAATTTGTATACTAATTACTTATTACAATGAATGTAAATTTATATGTACATGTGCATAAAAAAATATTTCTTCTAAATAAAATAGATTTTATTAGGAAAGAGTATAATATTCCAAATAATAGAAAAAATTGATAAAGATGAAATCTATTTCACAATAGAATTTTATTTATTTCGACTGTTGAAAGGACAAGCACGTTAAAATTAATCGTTTTCCCATAGAATAGATGTTTTTTTATTGACATAACCATGGTGATTACACATTTAAAATAAATAAAATTAAAAGGAGGTGATAAAAAATAAAGGATCACGGTTTCATGAACAAGAGTGGTTAATAAAAAATAAAACATTAATATATTCAAAAATACATTGACAATATATTTGATAAACATAATTATTTGTTATAATTATTTTATAATAATTATTTATATGTTTTCAATATAATACTATATAATCGATGAACCTATAGAGCTACTCTCTGATGTTATTATTTTTATCTATGTGTTTCTTCACCATCTACTTGTATCAATATTTATTTTATTTATATTGTTATTCATAACTTCTTGATTTACAATATTATAGGTATGTGGATAGTTATTTTAAATTTGGATCATATTTTAAATCAATTTAACAATTCTTATAAATTAAAATTTGAATTCACTCAATCGATATGCCCCTTAAATAATTTCTCAAATAGTGAAATCCTCCTAACTAATAGAATAATGTGTTTTGTAATGTGAAGTAGGGGATCATTGTTACTATAATCACTATTAAAACTCTATGATCTATATTTATTTTATTTTATTAAATTATATTCAAATTATTGATAAGAGTATATCTAAATTGTTATGTCTTATGTTGAGGGTGTTATTCCTGCGATGATGAAATAAAAAATTAGATTCACCCACCCCTCATGAATCTTCTTTATTTTTTTCTCCAACTAACTACATGATCTGAAATAAATAATTATAATAAAATTACACAATCTCTCATATGACCCATTTCATGGAAAAATGCAATTATACACACAAATTTAAGCTATTATTGGATTAAAAATAAATAAAAATAAATATGGGATTAAGGAATAAAAAAAGGGCTCTTGAAAAATCTCACATCAATATAGTGTTTTGAAAAAATATCCTATAATTTCTCGGGAACATTATATATATATATATATATATAATTTACACTCCATCATGTTTTCTTTGTATATCAAACATTTAATTTTATCCCTCCTCACTCATCTACCATCCATATTTATATCATCTTGATCCAAATATATTTATAGTAATATAATTTTACTATTGATATCACTTTAATACACCCCAAATAAAATATCATTAATTAAATAGGATTTAGAGATTTTTTTTAAAAAAATAAAAATATTCACATAAAATTCATGATATTTATTTTTGTCTCAATTTCAATTCGAATCATCATTAAATCTCCTTTTTTAGCCAACATGCCCATTTTATTAGTATTGTCATCCATAGGGAATTATACTTCAAATATCTCACTTATTTGTGTGATTTATCCATGAGTACATCCAATATATATATATATATATCTTTAAAAATATATGTTCCCTTACCATGACCAAAAGTTTTCCATAAAAATAGATGTTTTGGGTTCAGTATAATCATTTAAACTCTAACATCCATCTTCCTTTTAAAAATGCGTCTATTCATAAATCATCTTAACACATAGAGACCCCTTGAATATGGAATTACCATTGGAAAATGGTTGTTTCAAATTTCTTTTTTATATATGGGGTTCCTATTTAAAAAAAATTGTTACACCACAGGTGTAACATCCCCAATTTAATCCTTGATCATCCTCATCTATTCACCACTATCCATGATGTATCATGATTACTGAATCCATTTTTTAATCATCACGCTCTTCACAATTGGTAATTAAGTAGAATTTTATGTCAATTAACTATTATTATCCAATTGTGCACTATAAGATTGTTCTATATGGAATAGAGGAGTTCATTTCTATAATCTATTTCTCAGAAAAAGTATGGGGCCTCAATTATCATCATGCATTCCTTAATTAGGGTAACTCAATCTTCCATAAATCATCAAAACTATGTCATGATAGTTCAGGGGTTTTGTAGATGGAGAACTATAAATGTAGAAAATTAATTTACATTCTCTAGTCTCTAGGTGCGGTGTTCGGGTTTTTTTGAGTGATAGAGGTGAATAAATATTTTATCAAGTATACGATATGTGATCTAATGTCTTGAGGTTTTATTTATTCAATAAAAAATAGTGTTTCATTGAGGAGTATCAAAACATAATAATATGAATATTTTGTAGGATAATTAATAATATATCCAACTAACCAGGAGGTTCCCTAAAGATATATGGGGTTCATAGTATACCTACCATCACTGATGCTACACTTCATATGTGATGTTATCATCTCAGACACTTCCAGACCAAGAATATATGTTTCATGTGCCATCTCAATTTATTATCTAGTGAATCATAGAAAGGATATCTCAACGTATTTTATGTATACCATCCATGGGTTGGCTATTCCACATTCTATATGTTGTGGGTAAGTGAAGATATTGGCTCATTTGTTCAAATAAACCATAAGAGATATTATAAAATTTTCTCTCAATTTGGAGGATTATTTTTCCATTATAAAAATTATTTAACAAAAAAAATAATTTTAAATAAATCATATATCAAAATTAAATTACCAAAAAAAAATAATTTTTAAACAATTAAATGGGAATAAATCCATAAAAATAAAGGAAATTTCATTTTTAAAATTTAAAAAATTGAATTCATAAAAATCATTCATAAAATACCGCACACATAATCACATGATTTCCTCCATAATAAAATTTGATCATTGATTTAAAATGTAATACCATACTAGTAAAATTAAAATTTTAAAAACAAATTTTGACATAAAATTAACCCAAATGAATAATAAATTTTCTAGTGTCTCATTTGAGTATTTCATAAGTTCCTCCAAAAGCAATATTGTAATTTTTTTCCATATAACAAAATAAAGGAAAATCTCTTTTATTCAATGCAAACGTATTGAATTATCATAATTAATCATATCACAATTTGAATAAACTGACCATGATTATTTTTCTAAATCTCTTATATCACATTCTAATAACTATATAGAGTATTAATCATAAATCCAGTCCATGAGACAATTTTATTCTCTCGAATATACCAATATTATATACGTTTTATAGAAAATTATATCATGTAATCAATTAGGATTTGAAAATAGGTTCAAATTAATATGGGGATTATGGTATGTGGGTAATGATATAAAAATAATTTATTTCACAATATTATGGTTTAAATATTAATTAAAAATTATTGACATAAAAACAAGTTAATTGAGAATGTTATCTAAATATTAAAACATTCCCACTTCCCAAAATATCAATGTAATCATCATTATTACATGAGTGCATAAATACTGCCTCACACCCTCTTAGTTTTTTATTTATTTTTATAATATATATTTTTTAATTTTGATCTTATGATATTTCCATCATTCACCAACCATTACCACATTAAATAAATCACAAGTCAAGGAATGATGATATTTGACCACAAAAAAGATCAACTTTTTGTCATTTCTATTTTTTGGATGACTATATTTTACATGTACAAAGATGTATAAAATGAATTTTTTTCTAAATATTAAAATAGAAATTGTCAAAATATTTTCCCACTCAATTAAAAATAACCATTTCTTCACATAATTTCTCCCAAACCGATAATTTCATATTTAATAATGTTTTAAAACCAAAGAGTTGGTTAAGAATTGAAAAAATAATATTATAATTTATCTATTTAATAAAATTTGTTATTTAATATATAATGGATGAAATTATAAATTTTTTTAATGTTCATCAAGAATATAGTCTTAATAATAATAAATCATCAATCATATTAATGGTGATATTTTTTAATCAAATATTTGATAAGATTAAATTCAATCCCTGGAATGTAACATTTCCCCTAATCTCTCAATATATACGATCAAGATAATATAGTAAATATTAGTTATAGAAAACACTTTAGAGTGATAACATATAATAAATATTCAATGGCATGTATCATTTGTGTCAACAACAAATATATCCAAATGATCTTCTCAAAATCAAATAATTGAAAATATAGGGAAATTTATTCTACATGTGAAAAAATAAAGTTTAATTTAAAATATTTTCATATTTAATACACATGTTATTATATATCCACAAATTACTCATTTAATTCTATAATTATGAAAATTAAAACATGGATTAATGGGTCTCCTATATATTAATTTGACATAAAAACCAAAACATAGCATAACTATGAACATAAGGGATGTAATTTATCCTTTTAATAAAAAAAAGGAATAAAAAATAATATAGTATAAATAAATGTTGAAATATAAATAATTCTCAAAATTGACATAAATCTCCTCCCAATTTCTATTAATCATTTTTTTAATAGGTTATTGTTTCATGAATGATTACTAGACTAAAATGAAAATTCACATAATGAATGTGATGGTGATCATCCTTAATGTTAAAAATTATACATAAATTAGATCCTAAAAAATTTCATAAATATAGAATTACAAATGAAATTTAATCTGAAATGCCACAAAATTAAAAAAAATATGGGATGACTTCTGAATGATCATTGGTTATGGTTATTTTGGTCATCTTTTCCTCTCAATTTCATGTGATTCTTAGAATGTATGAACTTACAATGTTTAACTAGTTGTATAGTTGGATTAGTGACTAATTCATATAAAATGGGCCTCTCTATTTGTCAAACAATTGCTTCTCTCTTCATCTAGATTACAATTTATCAACATTCAATGGATAAATATTTTGACATTTGGATGTTGGTTAAAATTCAAAAAAATTCCCATGGACAACCTAATGCTTTTTTCATCCATAAAAAATATTTGAATTTATGTCACTACACTATCTTCTATCCATTTAAATATTAATATATTACTTTTAAATTATATTTCATATCTTATATCCTTATCTTTAGTATCTTTCCCAACTAATTATTCCAATTTTGTAGTTTTTCAGCTCATCACACATTATATTCTATAAAATCGTCAACTTTTCCATTTAGATTTTTTGTATCATAATATATTAATGGTTTTAACTCTTCCCTAACAACTATATTTCATAATTCCAACATTGAAAATTAATAAATTACCTTTTCAATGTTTTTAATTGTATCCCAATTATTATTGGGGTCATTTTTTCATCAATGTCTATCATATGTAAATTAGTTAATAAGAACAATTTTTCCACAATGATTATGAAATCATTAATTAATCCATGAGGATGAATGTATTTTATTTGAATGTTGAATTATAACTGAAGTTGGTATCATATTTTTTATTCCCATGTTCCTAATTGTGGAGTTTGACATGTTGTTCATAATCAATATAACATTACAAATTGATCAACCAAATTTATTATATAAAAATTTATTAAAATAACATTTATTAAATAGTATTTTTTTCATTTGTATTTTCTATAATATTAAATGTGTTAATTTTAATGTGAATTCTATTGTTACGACTTCATTATTCATATAATTATTATACACTACATTATAGATGACGTTATAAATAAGGGGCATATAATCTAATTCTTCAATGAAGGGAACATTAGTATTTCTACACATCATATTTTTAAATAGAATGAAAACAGTATATTTTCAAATTAATATATTGAAATAGAAAATTTAATAGTTCTAATGATTTATTTTAAAATTCTGTATGATGAATATTTATTTTGAACATAGTAGGTCAAAAAAACATATAATGAAATTTTGTATGCTCCCATTTGAAATAATTTATTTAAATAATTAATTATTTTGAAATTAATTCGTATATTCATAATAATATTTTGAAATATGTTAAATAAAAAATTTATTATTTCTCAATATTATATAAATTACTATATGATCGTTTTTATATAAGATGTCATATTTTCTATAATACTATACACTTTTTAGAAATCATTTTTTTCAAATGAAATAATTTCCATTCTTTTGAATTTTGTATAATAAAATTTACTATTGAATGGTTTTAATGACTATATATATATATATATCTATGTGAATTTAAATTCATTAAATTATGATGAAAATCCATTTAATGAATATAAGAACATATTATTCTTTAAAACATCTTTTCCTGAAAAAAAATGGACATGATTTTTGGGTTTATACTGAAATTAAATTGAACCATGTAAATGGAAATATTTTCATAAAATGGAATTATTATTTGTAATTGGATAAACTAATATAATTTTATATGATTATGTTAATTTTTTCATTAGTATTAGTAAAAAAATTAAAAAATTCTTACAGTTAGGGTAAAACCGTTTTACTTAAGGGTTAAACTAAATATAAAAGTGTTGAAGGCTCCCATTATGTCACGACCCATCCCCTGGGGACCAAGTCGTGACTACCCCATGCCCACCTTATATATGCCTGCAGTTGGGGATAAGAATCTTAAAGGCATTACCTGAAAATGGGAAGGCATGGCCTCAACACCTATACACACACAAGAAGGGTACACTAAGAAAAATTAAAACTTAGTGAAAGAGTAAGGTGAAACCTCAACTAAAAAAACCACTTAGTGTAATAGTAAATACTAAATGTGAAGGGGCCAAAATACAACCCCAACAGAAATGGGAATTCATCAAAAAGTGAAACTATCTTCTGAGGTTGTCCACCAAGGATCCTACATGTAGGGTTGTTATAGCTCATCACTACAGCACTCCATGTCAACAGGGCACCTCTATACATCGTCTATCAACCACCTCTGAGCTCCATCTAGCACTAAGTCCTCAAGGATCTATCAAGCTATTTTTCATCTGCACGAGACATAATAAGGTGAAGGTGAATCCCGTGCATGGGTGAGTATAACAATACTCATTAGGGACCATGATACCCCCGATGTTCTCCATAGATTCCAAAAGTGTAAAACCACAATGAATTTTATAAATCACAAATATAAAGAAAAGGACTCATCTCAAACAAGGTATCTGTAAAGCACATAAGTACAGATGATTAGTCACGAAACTAGATCATCTTATTCTATAAAGAGGCACTGCTGCTGACCATACAGAGTTTGACCCATCAAGGATCAGAAGGTATTAACACCCTCAAGAACCATAAAGGATCTGACCCTCCTGGAGTAGTTAGGTATAACGCCCGCAAGTACCATATAGGATATAACCAACAAATCATCAGCATTCACTGACCCAAATTGGAATGTTGAGCGATGACCCACATAGGACCTGGCCCATATAGGATTGTTATCTGTTAACCCACACAGGATCACGGAGAACTGATCCACAGAAGATCTAACCCACACAAGATCGATATGTACTAAACCACATATGATCTCTTAGTACTAACCTCCATATGATTGGTCTCCATCCTTCACCTCATGGCCAACCAATGGATTCGAGCTTATAGTAATATTTATTATTGGAGATCCACTCCACAATCCATCAGTCATAATTAAATAGGAATTAAGTACCATGAAGAAGTATCAAAATGATCTGTCACATCATAAGTGTTCCAACGCAATAGATGATGCATCATCCAGATGCCCGACATGTAAGTTATTTTCATTTTAGTGTTGAGGTCTTGGATGTATTTAGAGATGATCCAACCCTAACATACTTAATAATTCACCAAAACACTTGTGGAGTATCTCAAAAGGATCTTCTCACTCCAAGAATTTAAGAACAATTTAATATTCATCAAACAGATTTCTTGTTTTCATGATATGGCCCTTTATGCATTTCTGGGCCTGGGAGGGGTTTTGGTCCTGTCCGACGCGGGTAGGCCCCACCCACCACGACTAGGCTGGCCCGCAGCGGCTCAGCCCACTGACTAGCATGACCAGCATGGGGGAAACATTTTCCGCCTTCTAAATGGATCAATGATCTTTTCAATTCATTGAATAGATGTGCCAAGTGACGATTAATGGATATCTACGGGACTCGGAACTAGTGGGTCCCCTCCCTTCGCTACGACTTGGAATCAACGTCATGCACCACCATGGTGCACGACAGTGTGCAACCTCCTGCCTGCGTGGCCAGCCAAGAGTTAGTTGCATAGTCATCATCTGTGGTGACACTTACTTATGTGACTGACATTCGCCGGACGCCGCATTCGCCGACCGGCACCGACCACTAGTGCCACTATATTGTTACCATGCCGGTGGGGCTATTGTGAACCACTGAGTGAGCTCTGGTGGTCCGTTCATCCTTCTAGACGTGCCTATGGTCCTCCTGGTATGTATCCTTCATTGTGTTCCACCTGAATTCCACATTCCATCGAGTATGAAATTTTACCCATCAAGAACTCAACATGAACGATGTGGTGGAGGGTTCGACCTTATTCATTTTCCCACATCCTCCAAGTTAGCATTATAACAAGTGAGTAAATTATACATAAGATTAAAATAATGATATTCCCAATTTAAAATCCACTTCAACGACCACCCAATAATTCATGATTGATAATAAGAATCATGATAAATTCTTGAATTAAAAGACAGCCACTACCTCGTGAACCATTTAATGAGGTCACATTTATAGTGGGTAAAGAGTACTCGCTCATTAAAGTCATTAAAATTCATCAATCATAGATGTATCTCTATAATGAAATCCATGATTCTATTCCTCATTGTTGGAAGATGTCATTACACATCTCCCGAGGTTCCTCGCTTGATGAAGCATTGTAAAAACCCATCATGAGATCCATTTAAATAGACTAAGGATGAGATTTTAATGTAACCTAGAATTAATGTGGTTCATTAAAAAGTTAATTAATGAACCTCTCATCTCTAAACATAGTCTTTATGAAAATAAATGGCTAATAAATTAAATTGATTGACAACTCATTGGTCCCACCACCACCGGTCAACCATTTGTGAAAACTAAAATAATAATTACATGTTATTTTATCATTCTGTTAAATTTCTGAAAAACTATCTCTTCTCCTAATCGACTATTGTTATAGTGAATCATCCCTTATGAAAACGAACGCCGTATTTAATTCAACGATGCCCTTATATTTAAATTCGGCTAATATGTTCAATAGTTAGAAAATGTTTCAAAAACATTTATCGAATGTACCTTAAAAAAAGTTCAATAATTATTGATAGTCATCCCCATCATGCACTGTTAATGGTTAGAATCCTCCTAAGGGGAACACCCTCGCACGCTCAATGGTACTCTTAGATTACGAATCCGAGTAAACATTTAGATGTTAATGATTTTACAAAAAAATGGTCTATTAATTATTTTATATATGACAAAAAATATCTTACACTGGTGGCCCGCGCTAGACAATGTTAGTATCAACCTAAGGAAATCATACCCTCATGATTTCAGTGGTGGCCTATGATTTTTTATCTGAGTAACTTTTCATGTGTTATAAGAATTTGAAAATAAAATAATTTTTATTTAATTATTTTATTTACAGTTATTCCATTTTCTGGTATTCTCACTGGAGTAAAGCACCAACTGAAATTTTGTCGCACATTGTGTAAACCCACAATCTGTTACCAAATAGTGCCATGAAATTTATGATCCAAGAAGCCATTTATGATTTATTCTACTTTTTCAGGAAAACCACTCACACGGGATATTTGAAACATAACAATTTTTGACCGATCATTATGGGAACTCAAGACCTCGAAATCACGTGCCATCAAATTTAGCAGTCTCAATATAATTTCATATAATAAAAAAAAATGTATGGAAATTTTTGGACAATACATTCTCTCAGCCATAGGGATTTATGTCATTGAATGCCAAAACAATTGTAAATGAAGTAAAAGAGGATATTGAGCAGGAATATGAGCCTCCCGCTCCCATTTTCTCTCTTGGAGGTTCCTGTGCTTCCACCAAACTACCACCAAAATTATAGTCCATCTATGGAGGACTCACTCTATTCGATCATCTATCTCCAAATATAACTTCATATAAGTCACCCAATTTCCAAAGTCCAACACTCCCTAGTTGACAGTGTGTTGTGGATTATGCATGTACCACATTATTTGTGACACATGAAAAAAATTATGCACCAGATGCATCTATGGGGGATGATCTAGGCGTTACTCCACCTCGCCAACTCATCTGAAATTATGGAATATTCTGATGAACCTCAGAGATAGCTTTTTTCCCCGACCGATTATCTGAAATCCTTGTCGGGGTGACACCTGTAGAGAGACATAGCCTCCCTACTCGAACTCTATGGTTCTATGTATCTTTTCATAATAAGACATCTTAATGGTCTATATAGACATAATCCTCTCCTGAATGATTTGAAAATTCTCAGTGGTAGCCCGTATCAACTATAAACACATATGTGATGACTTCCGTACCTCTCTTTAGAATAGTGGTGACCTGCAGTGTTTCCCGTATCAAAAAGAGCCATGATGATGGTGGATTGATAACTATTTTTTTATGAGAAATCCACCAGTGTCTGGTGGTCTTTACAACTGTGAAATAAAATCTAGGACACAAGCCCAAATCATGATCTCCAAGGTCTGTATGGTTTGAATCATCCCACCATCAGTCTAGGGATAAAAATGTGTTTTCAAGCATGATGGAACATTATTCTCAGCATTAAATTGGTGACAACTGTAGCATCATGACACAAACAATGCCACCACATTATTAATCCATGGCCACCAGTACTGATGTTGGAGGTCATAATACATCTTTTCTACACCCAGATGTACAGCCAAAGGGGTTACATAAAATTCCATGAATACCTCATATTGTAGAGTCAATGGTACCATTGTACAACCTATATAGAGGGTGATAAGCTCCCGGCCTTAATAAAATGTTTTAGGAGACTTCCCTGAGGATATCTGAGCACGTCGGGCCTCACAGTAAACATCCCAAAGATTTGTGACCGGAACTCGCTGATGGATTGGGGTACTGATAGTCATATAATGGAGGTAAGCTTCTCCATCACTATCCATGGATGATATCTCCAATGCGTATAGATACTTTGTCTCCTGACCCATCAATTATAACCCAGACCTCTTACGTAGTGCATATGCCACCACATTCCCCTTCCCAGAAATGTTGACTATCTTAATTTCATAGTCCATGAGGAACTACAGCCATCGTCGCTGCCATAGGATCATGTCCTTTTGTGAAAAGGTATCCATTAGACTCTTTTGATCTGAGTAAATAGTAATTCGTTCTCCCAACTATACTCTCACCTCCCAAAGCATTGAAGAAGTCATGTGATATACAGTTCCATCAAATTTATGATCCAGACAACCATTTAAGAGTTATTCTACTTTATCATGAGATCGACTCACGCGTGCTATTTAAAAATAATTATTGTTTGACAGATCATTCATGACACTATGGGCTTCATAATTACATGATGTAAGATTTTGTAGTCTCGAAAAAATTTCATAAAATTTAGAAAAATTATATGGATATATCGAGAAATTACAATCTAACTCATCTAATTTATATTTTATAGCCATATTTCAATATTTACTCATCTATGTCTTTATAATGAGACATTTAAGATATTTTTGGTGTGTGTAAAATGTCACCCTATGTTTTTCTTTTAAAAAATTCCATATTTGTCCACACCATAACATATAAATGGGAACCACTTCCAATGTGTAACTTTCACTAATCAAAACCTATGTATAGATGAAATAATCAAAAAATAACTCCCTAAATTATTGCAGACAATATATAGGTTAATTTATTCAAAAAATACAAAAGATATTCATCTTAGTACGAGATTCAAAAAAGTTAATTCACATAAATGGTAATTTTATTTATAATTCTATTTCTTATTGAATATTCTTTTACATGAATTAATTATGTATTAACAATTATAATATTATAAAAATAGTATCTACCATATAATATGTATTTATTTTTTCTATGGTATAATATTTCACTATATCCTCCATAAAAAAAACAAAACCATTTCATTTGTGTGCCACAATATATCGCCTCATGAACTGATGTAATTTTATTCTCTTCTCCAACTTACATGGATAATGATAATGATAGATTAAATGAATATAAATGAAAATGATGACACAAAATTAAATATTTAATATTAACATATCATGCACTAACTTAAATTTTATTTCATTAGTGGAATTATATCATCGCTGATGGGTTTATCTGAGCTACCATCTCAACAAAGTGATGTTATTAAATTTTTACACCTATATTATTGGTTAATGTTCCTAAAAAGTAATATTTTTAAAATTAATATATTTATATATATGATGGATCAATATCATATGGATAATAACTAGAACATATGTGACAAAACATGCATCATATGGATAATAACTAAATAGATATTGTAGAATTTGATATGGGCAAAAAGACTCTATGTTGCTTCTTAATTTGAAGGTTTTTTTCATTTTGGAATTTTGGTCCATGTTTGTTCTTATACCCTTTGGTATTCATTTTTTTCTCATTAGGTTCATCTAATGGGTTCCCCTTTTTCTTTTTCTTCCAAAGAATCCATTATTTTTTCAATCAAATGGGTTTCCCCTCACTTTCTTATAAAAAATAATGTTCTTAACACAAAAAATAATGATAATGATGAAATATTATTAATGAATGGGTGGTAATATGATATTATTGAATCTTATATGATATAATAAACATTAGTAAGGATATTTTATAAATGTATAAATTTTTTAAAATTATTATAAAAGAGGTCAAAACATGTTCTCATAATTAGAATAATTATGTTATAAATATCATCTCAATTTACACTCTCTCTATATATATATTATGAACCTATTCCAATTTATATGGTGTATATATATTGAATTTGTGGTATTTTGAAATAATAAATTTTCATAGAAGAATTTTATTGTTTAAATTAATGGATATTATTCAATAGTTGTATAATTAAAAATTAACCAAATTGTAAACTATCTATTTTAAAATTTCTCTTTCACATGGGATTGCATTTAATTTTCCTAAAGGAATATTATCAAATATCAATCATATTATCCAAAAAATTTCATTCTTCTAAATATTTAATGTCTATAATATTTCCTTCCAACTTTTCCTCTCATTTATTTCATAAAAAATGGAAAAACTCTTAATGAATGACAACTTATTGTCACCTTAACTATTATATATTTTTGTTCCATGTCAATTTTATACATTATTACTTTAAAATGACCACTTATTTAATCAAATGATTTATCAATGATGTCTTTAGTTACTTATGACTATAAATAATGTTTTTTTGAATATTAATATGGTTTTAAATTTTTTTTTAATTTATTGATAAAAAGTCAAATGGGATATTTTATACATATATGGTGATAATAGAAATCACATCCAATATATCAATTTTTTAAATTTTTCTTCAACTACATGTTTTATGTGGTTTTCAAAATAAACTATTTTATGTAAAACATATTTTAATGTCACCTTCCCATTATATTTATTCTTTCAACTAACATGATTTTATTTAAGTCCCAATATTATTTGTTATCTAATAGTCATATAACATCTCTTATTAATTTGGTGGTCAATATATTCTCTTGAAAAAATATCGTTATTATCATAATAGGAAAATTACCTTCCCAAAAATTTCAATTTATTGTTATAATAGATATTTTAAATTCATATCATGTGTTCCATTTTTTAAATGGTTGCATATTGTGGTTGTTAATTAATTGAATTTGGGAAATCATGATAAATATATATTCTTTAATGAATTCGTATTTTTTATAAGGAATGTTATTAATAAATTAAATTTACCACTATTTATATGAGGAATAATTTGGACCTAATATGATGTGTGGGGACTATAACTATATATCCTCTTAATGTATCGTCTAGTCTTATTGGAATAATTATTTTGAGAAATTAAATGTGTTTTACATGTAATTGTAAATTTTAATAGCGTAAGCTCATTAAGTTATCGAAATCATTTTGCTCGAGATCATGAACTATTATATTTATGATTTCAATAAATTATAATTAACATATAATTTTACATAAGAATAATTTAATGCTTATATCAACGTATTATATTCAGGTTCATATAATTCTTTATGATCATTATTTGATCATTATTTATTCATGAAATAATACTCTTTGTGCTAATTTTATTGATTAAAAGGAAATTTTTCTCATTTATATAATATTTCATATTGCTTAAGCCTTATGTAATAATGATAGAATCAAATTTTTTAACCAATAATGGTAATTTAATACCTTTATTTTTTTATTCAATTACAATGATATGGTGTAGAATTATTGGGATGAATTTCAGGATTCAAAATTTTCATTAGACCAATTTATTCATTTTTCCATAATTTAAAATAGATTACATGTTTTTATATTTCATCCCATGAATAATATAATAATAGGTCCCTTGGGCTTTACCCCTTGAATAAATGAAAATGATGTTCAGTAAAAATTATATCTTGGTTAATATATTTGATGTTTTTAGATTTTTCATCAGTGGTGGTTTTGTATAATCCTTTGGAACAAGATCTAATAAAAAATATATTATAGATGTAACAATACATATATTTATAGAATAATATATTTTCATTTCTATTAATATAAATGCATAAGATATTAATTTTATGTTAAAGTGAAATATTTTCTAATTTCATACTCTACACACAATAACAGGTTTCTTTGAAATCTTACATTTCACACAACATTAGGTTATACAAAAAATAATACAGTAAAATTATTATTATTTTATATTCTATTCAATTAATAGATATTGGAATGAGATGAATGGATAATAGAAATTTAATTTTCAAAAAAGATTTACACATGTTTAAGAAATTATTCAATGGTTACTAAATTGTTTTGAAATTGAAATAAAAACCATTTTAATAAAATGAATTTGTTTCTATGAAAACCATTTAAAAATATAGTAATTGTGTTTATAAAATAATATCACTCATTATAAATATTTACATAATGAAAAATATATGTTATATATTCAATTTAATGATATAAATTCTTTTATTTGTTTTCTAGATATGATATAAGAACAAAATCTAATTTTTTGATAAAAGAAGTAGTTTTTTCTAGAAAATGCATTTTGTTTCCTTTTGATAGAGAACCATGTTTCCATCTTCTTTTTTTTCACTTTTATATGTTTTATTTTATGAAATACACTTATTCATTAGAAGATGGATATTAAAATGATTTTGGATTAATTTTTTATATTTTTCTGATAACTATAAGGATTTGATGTAAAATAAAAAATGCTAAATTTAAATTGAAAACATCATTTTACATCGAGATAATTTAAAAGGGTAAATAGTTTTATTTAATAATATTAATGTATAACTAGAATATATTTGTATAATTTAATCCAATTATATAAATTGTGTATAATTTCAAATTTAAATTGGATATTAACACATTCGAATCATTTTTTAGTTATTAATTCTTAAAACTCTCTTTTATTGTTATGAAAATAGAAATTAACTTTAAATAAATTATAGTAACATCTGTGTTTTGAATTTGAAAAATTTTATTCGATATTTTAAATGAGAAGATCTAAATTGTTTGAATAAATTATATATATTTTTTAAATTATAAGTATTAAATTATGTAGTTATTTTATTTACTATGGGTAAAGGTTAAATTTGGTAAATAATAGTAAAAAATAAAATTATAATAATATTAATCAACCCTATGAAATATCATAATTCTATTGTGTGAGATATTCTTGACAACGAGAATCCTTGGGTCAATTTTGAGACCCCATAGAGCCAATTGGATGTGAAAATTACATTTTATAAGAATTAATTTAATGTAATGAAATATGTAACATAAACATGTATCTTTTAGTAAACCAAATACTACATGGGTTTATTTAAGTGATCATTTTGACTATAAATTGTTAGTTGATAGATACAAAGATTTCATAGATCAAGATATTTTATTTATAAATTTTAGACATCAAATAATTAAATTTATTTATGACACAATGATTATGTATTGATTACATTATTAATGAATTAAATAAATAAATTAGATTATAAATATTCCAATAAATTTATTTTGAATTATTTTTTCCATAAACTAATTTTTAGAATTTATATGACTTTTATTATTTACATTAATGACGTTTATAATAATTAATCATGTTTTTATGGAATTTTTAAGACATGATAGGAATAGTATAAAAATTTACATAAATGAGTTTAAAAAAAATACTTTTTAAATGATATAATAGTCCTAAATATATAACATTATGAAAAATGATATAGATCATGTTTATTATTTCATTACTAAAGAAATTGAGGTTCTATTGTAATTTTATTGTAACTATATTAACCATATAGTAACAATATACAAGAAGACAAGGTAGGAGTCAAATTTGAAAACCAACAATTAATGCTAAAAGATAAGGATAATTTATATCTTAAAATATTCTAAAACCTATTGGATGAGAGTTGATCAACCCCAAAATCCTCTCATATTTGACATAAATGACATTAGGACATATTTAAACTAAAAATTATTTTAAAAAATAATAATATTTCAGCAGCTTCTTAAAGTGCCCCTCCCCTCTCTTATAAATGGGAATCGTCTCTACATAATTAATCACACATATAAAGAACCTTTTATTATAAAATATCTCCCAAAATAATCTCCCCAAATCCATATTAACTACTATAAACTTTACCTTAGGTATAATAAAATTCAAGAAAGACTTTTGGATCAAATAAAAAGGAGTTACTCGTTTAAAGGGGTAGCATCTTCTTTAAAGTTATTTTTCTGTATTTTACATATCAACACCGTATTCTATTCTTATTCATTATGTACATACAAAAACTAGTATCCTCATTATACTATAAATTTTTTATTTGAAGGATTAAAACTGCACTTACACAAACAGACTTCTAATGGATACGATCATGTGGTTTCTGTGTCTGGTGAACTGTCACCTCACCAAACGATAATTGTTTGATTTTCCCCTACAACCATTCACTGTGGCTATTATGATGAAATTTTTTTATATATGATATATATTATATTTATATCAACTCTAGTAATTTTTATTTTTTATTTATATCAAAACATTATGCTTTACATAATGTGTAAATACAAAATATAATTTGAGCAATTTCAAATTACCACCCCCTCAAAGTGATATGACACATTAATTACATACATGGAACATATAAAGAATGGTTTTAATAATCATATAAAACGTTTTGAAAATATTATATTATAATTTTTATAATATACCTATGTATCATTTATTTTATTATTTCATTAAATACAAAAATGAAATTAATATAGCATACATTTGTGCGTATAAATTATCGTCTCTATGAACATTGTAATTAATTTATTATCTCCAAATGTTATGTAATATAATAAATAAATTTATACTGGATATATATGATATATATGACATTTAAATCATGAATAATATACTAGATAAAATGGAATTTTGTCCACATGGACAATTTTTATTTATAAAAATTCTATCTTGGAGTCAAGTACCGATCATCTTCAAAACAAACTATATGAACATAAATAATTATATGAATGAAAATAATAAGGTAATAAGATATATAAAATTAATAATAAACTTGAAAAATGTTCTTAGTAATGTATAAATTAATTATGTTTATTATTCATGATGATCAAGGAACATTGGTTACAAGATAGGCACTTTGTAAGGGACTTCGTATCAATCTCCATTATTTGAGGCATATTTTAATAATCTACACCACCATCATTTATATGCTGTATAATAAATCCATATTTCTTTTAATTTCATTAAAATGTAATAATTTTATATGTAGTGTTTTATTAAACAATAAATATAATGTTTTTAACGTATGTTGTGATAATTACCTTTTGGCCACCATAACCATTATTTAATATTTTGATTCATCTATAAGCCTTAATGTTCTCAAAATAAAAATAAATAATTTATTCCATATTTGGTTGTTTTTTATTGAAAATTGATTTTTGAAATGGATTTAGTATTTCAATATCATTAAATTATTTCGTGTGATGGCAATAAAAATTTATTAGTGAAATGTTGATATTTTCAATAATTTATTTCTTACGATTATACAATTGTACATAGACATTTAATGGGATGTTATGTGATAAACCAATAAAGGGTGGTAATCTGATAAAGCAAATGACTGATGGTTTGATGATAAACCATGGATGGGTGTTTTTGATATCAAATCCATTGCATTGGGTAAGAAGTCAGTAGTAGGGATATTCCATTTGGTGATATGTGTGGAATTAGACCATATAGTTATTCCATTTATGGATGTTTATGTACATATCTACGATTATATGCTATTTGTTTAATTATATGAACATTATGTTAGTATATTGGTTTCAAATACAGTATGTAATGAGCTTATATTCAGTGAAGTATATTTACAACTTCTTAAAGGTATAATTTGTTACATTAGGACAATGTACTTCTGATTTTTATGTTATCCCAACAATAACACATTAAATTTTTGTATGTATCCATTATGTATCATGTAATTATCACACTATGTATTGAAATTTTTTCATTGGGAAAAAATAATAATATAGTAATGGATTTGATCAAAGACAATTTATTTTGTTAAAACGTGAAACAATGTCTTATTTAATTTTAAAGAGTTCTTATTTAATAAATAATGGATAGTGAGTATAAGTGTCTACATGTAATATTCTATATTTTATGTATTATTTGTGAATGAATTATCAAAATATCTAAACATCAAAAGATCTTTGATGTTAATTATTGTCTAATTATCATCTTATCACAAAATTATATAATATTTTAGGCTAGGGACTTCTAGTTGGTATCATCGGTTGGTTTAGATAATATTTAGAGGTTAGGGTTTTATTGAGGCATATGTGATAGGTTTTATATAAACACATTGGTCATCATATTATAAAGATTCATAGTTGTTTTAGATAAATTTCATGAGTTTAATATAACATGGAAAAATGATATTTTAGTGTTTTCCATCCTCATAAGATAATATATGATGATTTTACTTATATACACAAACAATCATTTTTGGTTTTATCAAATGGTTGTATCTATCTGGAACCAAATTAACAATGGATGTAAAGGAAAATGTGGTGGTTTAGGAATAAAATCCCAAATGTATGTATAAGTCCCCAGCCTTAAACCTTACTTAATCTTGAGTTATTACATGATTACACATTGAGGATCTTATTAGGTTTAGAGTTTTAGAGAATTAGATCATGAAACTTGCATTACATTCCACATTTAAACAAAGTGGTTACATAAAAGACAATATTCATTCTTCCCATCAATGGAAACATATTTAAAATAAAACACGGATTCTTTCTTGACACATCCTTTACACTATAATCACATCATGTACCTTTCCCTTGACCTGTGAAAAACATTTCATAAACATGGGATAAGCATAAAAAGCTCAGTAAGGGTTATAAAAATATAGAAAGGAAACATGAGTTCATATATACATAAGAATGAAATCATAATTTACCCATAAAACATAGGCACATTAACATACCTCATCAAACCATGAATAAATCATAGAAATCATAAGACCTAAAGGTTCCTTGAGGCATTCATAACATTCTTACGTAGGGAGTAACCCTCTTGGTTACGTTTGGAATACCCATCACAGTATATTACCTAAATCTCTTCAGAGAAACCTTAACGTTTCACTCCTTCGCGTTACCCAATGCATTGAAGAGCTATATCGGGCTCACCCGCCCTTAGCTTATCACGGAACCACCCATCTTCATAATAATTCCCAAGAACCTCAACATAATCGTATCACATAAAACACGCATAAAGGAAACATAACATTTCCACCATTTAATCACAAGATATCAATACAACACATTGATATAAAAACATTATGAAAACAATTTTCAATACCAAAATAAAGGAAAAGTAAAACATGGTATTTATTTTTCTTTTAAAAAAAGGTATGGCTTGTAGAAGAAGCCGAAACTCAAATAATGGTCACGGCGGCGGAGAAGTCGTTGTCGCCACATACGTACGACAAAAACATTCCCTTTGGTCATTTAGTAAAACGCTTCGTATAAAAAAGATTCCTTTTGGATAAACGTAAAAGTCAAAGGGGTTTATACACCATATAAAAGAAAGTTGTGTATAAAACAAAATATGCCTCAATGAAAGGAGATTGAGATGAATTCCCTTACAATGACGGTATCATTGGTTTAAGGATAAATCAATTACATAATTATGTGTGACAAACGAATACACCAAATATAAGTGGATATTAAGTGTAAAAAAATAAGAGGATATTCTCACATATTCATATAACGACATATTCAAGGACTAAATTTTTATCCCAAAGAATCAAATTTCGGATATGAAGTTCCCTTGCAAAAATTTGACAGCCTAACAGCATCACTACAAAATTCAGAAAATGAGTTGATGAGAGTTAAAAAGGGTATCTCATCACATGGACATAAAATTTAAATCAATAAGGATATAGAAGGACATATCCCAATATAATAGTCTGTGAATTAAAAGACATAACAAAAGAAGTCATTTAAAAAGAGGAGGGTGAAAGTTTCCCTTACCGACATGGGTATCTTTCGAAACATACGCCCCGTGAAATAAAGACAATACAAGATTGATGTAAATACTGATAAATGAAAGTATATTACACAATGAGTAAAATAATGGGTAGTACATACACCACTCAAAGGAAATTGTGGAAAATGTTTCATAAATCTCACGAGAATAAATGTGAGATGAAAAATCCCTTACGAAAACTCGGCAGCCTAACGGCGCCACTTAAAACTTCCAAAATGGATTGATGAGCGGAAATAGGGTATCTCATCATATCAACATAAAGTTTAAAAAAAGATGAATATAAAAGAACATCCCCCATCATAACGAATTGGAGCTTAAAAGAAGTGACATAAAGGAGAGTACTTAAAGAGAAAGAGAGAGGTTAGATCTCTTACAAAAATTCGGCAGCCTAACGGCGCCACTCAAAACTTCCAAAATGAATTGATGAGAGAGAATAGGGTCTATCATCATATGAACATAAAAATTACAGTAAGAGTAATATAAATTAACATCCCAATCACAAGAAAGATGAGCTTAGAAGGAATGACATAATAGAGTGTACTTAAAAAGAAAGAGAGGAGTAGGATCCCTTACCTCAGGTCCGACTTGACTCGATCATTCTTTAACGTCCTGAATAATAAACTTGAGTTAATTTCCACTTTATTAAGAACATTTTTCTAGTTAATTATTCCTTTTAGATCACTTATTTCAATGTTATAAACATTACGTAATCATTTAAGTTAATAATGTTTGTTTTGTCAATATTTGGTTCTTAAGTCAAAAGTCGACTTCTTACAATTACATGTTGTTCATGTGGTCAAGTGTTCATTATATCCAGAATTATATTCATGACTTGGATATCATATATATCATATATATCCAGAATACACATGTATTTATAATATTACATAATCATTTAGAGGTAAGAAATGAAATGCACCGTTCATGGAGACGGTAAGCTGTACGTACGCATGAACACTACTTTCATTTATATTTCATATTTTTATGGAATGGAATAATAATGATATAGAGGAATATTATAATTCCAGTATAAAATCATATATAATAACTTTAAATCCATCCTTTATACGTCCCACATATGGCATTAACGAATCACATATCTTTGAGGGGGCGGTAGTCCGCACTTCCTTAAATGAAGATATCGCGTTTACCCATAATGGAAACCATAAAAGTATGCCCAAAATGAAAAATACAGAAGCTTAAGGAAAACATAAAAATATTATATATCATATATAAATTTAGTGTCATTTTAATGGCCAGCTTTGAAGGTGTTAAAATAATGTCAAACAATCATCATTTCGGGAGGCCGAAATTCGCCATCCACGGAAACAGTTTGTTCATTAACTATTAGATGTAGGTGTGTGAAAGTGTAGCTCGAATACTTCTTTTAAAAAATCCTAGTATATTTATGATACTGGATTTGTTACAAAAGAAATTAATAAATAGTGTTTAGGGGGTTGGGGAAGAAAAATAAAACAAAAGGACTCAAGTGAAGACATTTCCTTAAAATCGGGTAACTCCCTTTGGTTTGAGCTCAATGGCTTCCTTGGGAAGTCTTCTGCCCAAAGTGAGGCTTCAAGGAGTAAGAGAGGGATGTGGAGAGACAACATGGGAAGGGGTTGGATGATCCAAAGGCTTTGGGTGTGTGGGTAAGGAGGTAGATGTGGGGGCCTTTTATAAGAGGAGAGGAGGGGCACTCTTGGAAGGTAAAGAAAAGTCACTTTATTTTAAAATGGTATTCGGATTTAAGAGGTCCCACATTGATGTGTTTAGAGGATACGGTGATAAGGGTTCTAAATCCACTAACTAAATAGGTTTTGGACATGTGTAGGTCTTAGATATTACATTATCATTCCATTTTATTTAAATTGTTTAATAATGAGGTCATCGCTGCATCATCAGGATGTCATAAATAATTTAATTTATTTAATGTCTAAAAATTAAAAAAAATACTATGATGTAGGAAATATATTTATCTTTCCAATTAATATTTCTCGTCAAAAATATGATTTGTATAACCCCATGTAAAAATTGTTTTAGTAAAACATTTTACGTTTGTCTCATTTTTACATTAACTTTAAATAAAAAGATTTTAATGTCATTTTCCAACCAAAGTGGCTACATGGGGTCCCAAAGTTGACCCATGGGTTTTCTTGGTCGTCTATGACACATCCAATGAGGTTAGGACATGTGTCAAGTTCATTTCATATTATTAAAACATTATTTTTACCTTAAACTACACTAATTACCTCTAATCGCGATTAAAAACTTAATAACTTACTATTCACCAAAAAATTATTTTTATCCCATTGAACCACATTTTACATATTAATGAAAACCATGTATGTCAGAATTTTGAAATTCAAAACACAAAGATGGTAAAATTTCATTTAAACGGAAAAATCAGTTTTTATAAGTACCACTTAGGGGTTTCACTATTCATTAAAAATTGATGTTTTTCAGAAAATTCCCAAAAATTCACCCTAAGCTATATTCGATATTCCGAATTCAAAAATGAAGTATATTTTAAAAAATTCAAAACATATATGTCACATTAATTAATTTAATAATTAATTCCCACTGTTAGAGCAAATAGCGTGTTTTTATGAAACAATAAGTATCAAAAGATCGACACTAGTTTAAGTCTGATTTCAAAGTGAAATTAATTCCAACGACCACTATTGGATTTAATGGTAAAAATATATTCTAATTTAACATTAAAACCAATTCAAAAGATAATCTAATCATATAAATAAATTAGATTAAAAAGAGGTTTTGAATTAAAATACAACATTTTACACTAATAATTAAAAAATGATCTTTATCAGAAAGATACAAAAAATTTACAAAAAGTAAATTTTGATGTCCCAATTCATAAAAAGAGTTTCATTTTGCCCAAAACGATTTATAAGAGTGAAAAAAACTATATTTAATGATGGTTCTCCATCAAAAGGCGATAAGTGAACCTTTAGTGAAAACTAGGGCATATACGCCTAAAATTGAATTCTTTCCTTATTTTATGCTTTTATCTTTTATTGGATAAATGTAAAAACATTTAAAAACATATATAATTATATTTTAGTTATTTCTATCCATTCCCGCCACTAAAACGGCTACATGTTAACTACCATATAAAATAATATTATTTTATTATTAGAGTGCAATGTAAGATTCCCAAGAAACTCGTTGTTTCGTGTTGGGTACGCCATCGAGCATAGTGTCTCATTTAAGGTCATATTAATATTTTATTCACAAATATGGATAAATATGAAAATTTCATATTCTTTATTTACCTGGGGTGTTACATCCTTCCCCCTTTTGGGAATTGTGTCCTCAAAATTTTTAAAATTGAGCTTGGAAACATCCTTGAAAGTCCCATATCGGAACAAGAGTCGGTAAAACAATCACTTTAAAATAAAGGAAGATAAGTACAGAGGTCACCCGAGTTAACCCATATGTAGAAAAACATGGACATGGAATAAAACAAAAAGGGTCAGGTTCTTGAGGGAGAGTGATAGTAAACATGTCTAGGAGAAATTTAACTATAAGAAAATCATAAACTTGTGATGGGTTAAATGATATTCGATTCCCCAGTAGGAAACGTTAATAGACAACATTTTTATTTTAAGTTACTTTTTATAGAGGAATTTATTCATAAGGAAACATAATCACTGATCATGTTGACTTTCTACTTTTACTAGATTCCTTAATCAAACTCATATTTTTTTCCAAAAGGCGAGTATTTAGGGAGACTTGTTCGCATTAAGAGTACTATAATCAACATCTAGAGAATCACCTAATCCACCAAAGAGAACTATAAACATACCATGTCTTTAGGCTTTATCCCAAAACAAATCAAAAAAGGTTAGTACAAGGTCAGATAATCGAGAAAAGGATAACCCATTAAAAAGAAAATCTATGCTTAATCTCTAAAATTTTTCCAACAAAACCCAATGTTCAACGAGGACCATCCGATAAACAATTTGTCCATAAAATTCTTCCAAGTAAACCAATATAAGATTGAAACCCAAATATTTGAAGGATTTAGTCACATAGTCTTCCAAGTTAAATCGTAACATTTATCTCCAAACAACATCAGTTGCTCCTAAAGTCTCGTATTGAAAAGTAAGTAACCTAATCACATATCCTCCATGATAGGTTAATCATTTTCATAGATAACCAAAAATCAACTTACCCTTAATTCATAAAATCATATAACTAAAAAGAATCAGTCAAACTAACCAGGGACATCACGTAGTCCAGGGGTAGGCGATAAATACCAATCGCACTTTGGTTGTGGGTTCGATTCCCACAGCTTTGTCCGACGCGATGGGTTGTCACACGGTCTGTGTGTTGTCCTTTTTCCAAAACAATATAATACATAAATCATTCCCCAAAAAGAGATAAAATCATCAAAAATGATCATAACATATTTTAACCTCAAGTTTATCTCATGCCTTTCATTTTCCAGCATATCATATAATTACCCATAATTACCTCAAAAGTAAGGATCATATAAACTCTAATGGTTAACTTTATAATTTTTACCTGAACTTCCACATCAATTGGTCATCTCGTACATGATGCATTACAGAACATACCAAGGTTCAACTGGTTGATCATGAATCCATGATATTTGGTTTAGAACAACCACGAGTTTCCTCATTGGATCCTCCATTTTATCTAGTATCTTAATCAGAGAACCACCACATTTTCCTTCAAACCTGTTGTCTCTTTAGTGCCTTCTAGATCCATCAATTCACTATAAACAGAAATGTCAGTGTGAGTATATCAACAAAACAACCATGTACTAATGAGGAAGGTAAACACTAAGATATACTTACTCATTCACTTTATCTAAAACTAGGACTCTTTCTGAAATCCTAACCATTATGGTAATGTCACTTATTCTTAATGAATACCCTAACCTCTAAAATTATCCAAACTGACCTCTGATACCAACTATAAGTCCCCAGCCTTAAACCTTACATAATCATGAGTTATTACAAGATTACACATTGAGGATCTTATTAGGTTTAGAGTTTTAGAGAATTAGATCATGAAACTTGCATTACATTCCACATTTAAACAAAGTGGTTACATAAAAGACAATATTCATTCTTCCCATCAACGAAAACATATTTAAAATAAAACACAGATTCTTTCTTGAAACATCCTTGACACTATCATCACATCATGTACCTTTCCCTTGACCTGTGAAAAACATTTAAAAAACATGGGATGAGCATAAAAAGCTCAGTAAGGGTTATATGAATATGGAAAGGAAACATGAGTTAATATAAACATAAGAATGAAATCATACTTTACCCATAAAACATAGGCACTTTAACATACCTCATCAAACCATGAATAAATCATATAAATCATAAGACCTAAATGTATCTTGAGGCATTCATAACATTCTTACGTAGGGAGAAACTCTCTTGGTTACGTTTGGAATAGCCATCATTGTATATTCCCTAAATCTCTTCGGAGAAACCTTAACGTTTCACTCCTTCACATTACCCAATGCATTGGAGAGCTATATCGGGCTCACCCGCCCTTAGTTTATCACGGAACCACCCATCTTCATAATAATTCCCAAGAACCTCAACTTAATCGTATCACATAAAACATGCATAAATGAAACATAACATTTCCACCTTTCAATAAAAAGATATCAATACAACACATTGATATAACAACATTATGAAAACCATTTTGAATACCAAAATAAAGGAAAATTAAAACATGGTATTTATTTTTCTTTTAAAAATGGTATGGCTTGTAGAGGAAGCCAAAACTCAAATAATGGTCACGGCAGCGGAGAAGTCGTTGTCGCCACATACATATGACAAAAACATTCCCTTTTTTCATTTAGTAAAACGCTTTGTATAAAAAAGATTCCTTTTGGATAAACATAAAAGTCAAAGGGGTTTATACACCATATAAAATAAAGTTGTGTATAAAACAAAATATGCCTCAATGAAAGGAGATTGAGACGAATTCCCTTACAAAGACGGTATCCTTGGTTTAAGGATAAATCAATTACATAATTATGTGTGACAAACGAATACACCAAATATAAGTGGATATAAAGTGTAAAACAATAAAAGGATATTCACAAATATTCATAGAACGAAATATTCAAGGGCTACATTTTTATCCCAAAGAATCAAATTTGGGATAAGAAGTTCCCTTGCAAAAATTTGACAGCCTAACGACGTCACTACAAAATTTAGAAAATGAGTTGATGAGAGATAAAAAGGGTGTCTCATCACAAGGAAGTAAAATTTAAATCAATAAGGATATATAAAGAAATATCCCAACATAATAGTATGTGAATTAAAAGACATAACAAAAGAAGTCTTTTAAAAAGAGGAGGCTGAAAGTTTCCCTTACCGACATGGGTATCTTTCGAAACATACGCCCCGTGAAATAAGGACAATACAACATTGATGTAAATACTCATAAATGAAAGTATATTACACAATGAGTAAAATAATGGGAAGTAAATGAACCACTCAAAGGAAATTGTGGCAAATGTACCATAAATCTCACGGGAATAAAAGTGAGATGAAAAATCCCTTATGAAAACTCGGCAACCTAACGGAGCCACTTAAAACTTCCAAAATGGATTGATGAGAGGAAATAGGGTCTCTCATCATTTCAAAATAAAGTTTACAAAAATAGGAATATAAAAGAACATTCCCCATCATAACAAATAGGAGATTAAAAGAAGTGACATAAAGGAGAGTACTTAAAGAGAAAGTGAGAGGTTAGATCTCTTACGAAAATTCGGCAGCCTAACGGCGCCACTCAAAACTTCCAAAATGGATTGATGAGAGAGAATAGGTTTTATCATCATATGAACATAAAAATTACAGTAAGAGTAATATAACAGAACATCCAAATCACAAGAAATATGAGCTTAGAAGGAATGACATAATAGAGTGTACTTAAAAAGAAAGAGAGGAGTAGGATCCCTTACCTCTGGTCCGACATGACTTGATCGTTCTTTAACGTCCTGAATAATAAACATGAGTTAATTTCCACTTTATTAAAAACCTTTTTCTAGTTCATTATTCCTTTTATATCACTTATTTCCATGTTATAAACATTATGTAATCATTTAAGTTAATAATGTTTGTTTTGTCGATATTTGGTTCTTATGTCGAAAGTGGACTTCTTACAATTACATGTTGTTCGTGTGGTCAAGTGTTAATTATATCCAGAATTATATTCATGATTTGGATATCATATATATCTTATATATCCAGAATATACATGTATTTATAATATTACGTAATCCTTTAGAGGTAAGAAATGAAATTCACCGTTCATGGAGACGGTAAGCCGTACATACGCATGAATGCTACTTTCATTTCTATATCATATTTTTATGGAATGGAATAATAATGATATAGATGTATATTATAATTCCCGTATAAGATCATATATAATAACTTTAAATCCATCCTTTATACGTCCCACATATGGCATTAACTAATCACATCACTTTGAGGGGGCGGTAGTCTGCACTTCCCTAAATGAAGATATCGCGTTTACCCATAATGGAAACCATAAAGTTATGCCCAAAGTGAAAAATACAGAAGATTAAGGAAAACATAAACATATTATATATCATATATAAATTTTGTGTCATCATAATGGCCACCTTGGATGGTGTTAAAAGAATGTTGAACAATCATCGTTTCGGGAGGCCGAAATTCACCATCCACGGAAACAGTATGTTCATTAACCATTAAGAGTAGGTGTGTGAAAGTGTAGCTAGAATCCTTCTTATAACAACATAGTAGTATTTTATGATACTGTATTTGTTAAAAAAGAAATGAATAAATAGATTTTAGGGGGTTGGGGAATCAAAATAAAACAAAAGGACTCAAGTGAAGACATTACCTTAAAATCGGGTAACTCCCTTTGGTTTGAGCTGAAAGGCATTCTTGGGAAGCATTCTGCCCAAAGTGAGGCTTCAAGGATTAATAGAGGTATGTTGAGAGACAAAATGGGCAAGGTTTGGCAGAGACAAAGGCTTTGGGAGTGTGGGTAAGGAGGTAGAGGTGGGGGCCTTTTATAAGAGGAGAGGAGGGCCACTCCTGGAAGGTAAAGAAAAGTCACTTTTTTTTAAAATGGTATTCGGATTTACGAGGTCCCACATTGATATGTTTCGAGTATAAGGTGATTAGAGTTCGAAATACACTAATAAAATTGGTTTTGGACATGTGTAGGTCTTATATATTACATTATCTTTCCATTTTATTTAAATCGTTAAATAATGTGGTCATCGCTGCATCATCATGATGTCATAAATAATTAAATTTATTTAATGTCTAAAAATTATAAAACAAATACTATGATGTAGGAAATAGTTTTATCTTTCCAATGAATATTTATAGTAAAAAATATGATTTGTATAATCCCATGTAAAAATTGTTTTAGTAAAACATTTCATGTTTGTCTCATTTTTACTTTAACTTTAAATAAAAAGATATTAATGTCATTTTCCAACCAAAGTGGCTTCATTGGGTCCCAAAGTTGACCCATGGGTTTTCTTGGTCGGACATGACACATCCATTGAGGTTAGGACATGTTTCAAGTTCATTTAATATTATTAAAACATTATTTTTACCTTAAACTACACTAATTACCTCTAATCGCGATTAAAAACTTAATAAGTTACTATTCACAAAAAAAATTTTATCCCATTGAACCACATTTTACTTCTTAATGACAACCATGTATGTCGGATTTTTGAAATTCAAAACACAAAGATGGAAAATTTTCCTTTAAACGGAAAAATCAGTTTTTATAAGCACCACTTAGTGGTTTCACTATTCATCAAAAATTGAAGTTTTTCAGAAAAATCCGAAAAATTCACCATAATCTATATTTGATATTCCGAATTCAAAAACAAAGTCTTTTTTAAAAAATTAAAAACAGATAAGTCACATTAATTAATTTAATAATTAATTCCCACTGTCAGAGCAAATAGCGTGTTTTTATGAAACAATAAGTATCAAAAGGTTGACACTAGTTTAAGTCGGATTTCAAAGTGAAATTAATTCCAATGACCACTATGAATTTAATGGTAAAAATATATTCTAATTTCACTTTAAAACCAATTCAAAATATAATCTAATCATATAAATAAATTTGATTAAAAAGAGGTTTTGAATTAAAATACAACATTTTACACCATTCATTAAAAATGAACTTTATCAGAAAGATACCAAAAATTTACACAAAGTAAATTTTGATCTCCCAATTCTGAAGAAGAGTTTTATTTGGCCCAAAAGGATTTATAAGAGTTAATAAAACTATATTTAATGATGGTTCTCCATTAAAAGGCGATAAGTGAACCTTTAGTGAAAACTAGGGCATATACGCCTAAAATTGAATTCTTTTCGTATTTTATGCCTTTATCTTTTATTGGATAAATGTAAAAACATTTAAAAACATATATAATCACATTTTAGTTTTTTCTATCCATTCCCACCAATAAAAAGGCTCCATGTTAACTACCATTTAAAATAATATTATTTTATTATTAGAGTGCAACGTAAGATTCCCAAGAAACTCGTTGTTGCGTGTTGGGTACTCCATCGATCATAGTGTCCCCTTTAAAGTCATATTAATATTTTATTCACAAATATGGATAACTATGAAAATTTCATATTCTTTATTTACCTGGGGTGTTACATTATGGGAGTTTTAATTATATCTTTTTGATTATTCTTAACAAAATATTTGGAGTCATAATGAACCACATGAACAATAGTGATTATACTATGGCAACATTTAAGCAATAAAAAATACCAATGGAGGATCAGGAAATAATCATAATTTTATTTATTTTCAATGAACTATGTGTCAAGGTTATAGAATTAACTACATAGAAAAATTATCCAAAGGGGAAAGAAGATATTAAAGATGTGGTAATGAAGGACATAAAGCAATATCATGCCTTTGAAAAAGGAAGTGTTTAGTTGACTCTAGGAAAGGAAAAAAATGTTTTTTCTGAGGGATCAATTTAATGTTCTAAATTTAATATACAACTTTATTATTAAAAAATATGTTCTACGATGAAGGATTGAGAAGGGGTTCTATTGGACAATACAAATATATTTTTTTTAATACCTAATGACATTCCAATTGAAGTTGAGGAATTTGAAAATGTCCGTTGAAAGGTATGTTTTATTTCATAGCTCTTATTTTGACTTTGTGGAATCTTCGTATATTATGAATGATTTTTTTTTGTACAAAGTAATTACAATATAATAAGATGAAAAAGATAGATAACAAACATTTAAGTAATGATCGATGATTAACATGTCTACATTATATGAATTATAGAGTTATGTTGGATCTATGGATGATGATATGTTTTAATGTTTTAATTATGTCATTACACTAGAAGAGATTTTGTATTTTTAAACGTTAATTTGTAATATATGAAATGTAATTAAAGTTTAATTTTCATTTCTTTTGTTGATATAGTTATAAAGAACCATTAGGGTTTATATGATCCTTGATTTCAAGGAAAATATATGTTATAACTTCTTGGGAAGTAAAATTAGAGGAATGGGATAATCATTTAGGTTAAAATGTGTTATGATTAATTTTGAGGAATTTACCTCGCTCATCGGAATGATTAAAATTATATAGTTATTTGAAATGGAAAAACCGTTGACCATGTTTCAACCCATTGTGTCAGACAAAGCAGCAGGAATCAAACCACCAACCAACGTGCAACTAAGATTTATCGCCATACACATGCCAACATGATGTTTCTAGTTAGAATGACTTATTATTTTGAGATAATGTTTTTATAGATTTATAATATGTTGATTTTGGGAACATATGTTTTTATCAAATAGATATCCTTAGTATAGGAAAATTATTTTTTGATTAAGTGATAAATGTTATTTTTGGGAGACATTTTCTCTTTTGGGAATAATATATGGCTAATTAGAATAGAGTTGTGTGGAATTATTTTTACGATTAATGGTGGAATTTTATTTTGAAAAAATACGTGTTTTTATTGTGGACTTATATCAATTTTGGTTATTTATTTAAATGATTAAACTATCTTGGAAAATTGTGATGAGGTTAATTACTTTTTAGTATGAGACTATATGATTTTTCGACGTTATTTGGAGATAAATTTTATGATTTATCGTGGAAGACAATGTGAAAAAATTCTTTTATATATTGGGTTAAAATTTCTTTTATATATTGGGTTAAATATTCTTGTATATATTGGGTTAAAATCATATTATGTGTTTCATGGTTAATTATTTCATTATGATTTTTAAGGAAAATTGATCATTTAATGGTCTTTGTAGAACATTAGGTATTTTTGCTGAATTTCTGAAATTAAGAATATCATTTCATTCTATAAAGGATTTTACTTTTTGGGGAATATCTAATCATGTACTAACCATGTATGTTCTTGTTAAATTCTAAATATATGGGAAATATATAGATCTACTTTTTTGTATTATGTGATTTTATATATGTTAATTCTAGCATATCATTTGTGACCAATAATTCTTGATTAGAAATCTTTTGAGTAAAAGATACATTTGTGGTAGATATTTATTAATGGATGATCCTCAACATGAAAATTATGTATGTTTACTTATGTTGTCTTTTAAACTAGTTAATATATTCCACAAAATTATTAAAGGGATATTAAAATAAAATCATTCTTCATTTACATTTCCTACTACGAAATCAATGTTCGTTTAACCGATAACAAATGTGTGGTTTTATAGTGGTTAACACTATACTGGCCATGTTTTCTATCACTCTCCATCAGAACATGATCATTATTTTTTCATCCTGATCCATGTTTTCCTAAATGGAATCCATTTATGTGTTATCTCATGTCACCTTTTTTACTTCTCTTTCATTATTTTAAAGTGATATTTTTATTGAATCATTTTTCAATGCAATAATTTCAATAAATTTTTTGAGACCAAATTTAAAATTGTGAGGTCACAATTTCTCAAAGGGGGGAAGGATGTAAAAACCAATGTATTTATATAATAATACATTTTAATTTTTATTAATAATAATTAATATGATATTAATTTTACATTAAATGGGACATTTTTTCTGAGAGCATACTCAACACACAATAACGGATTTCATTAAAATCTTACTTTTCACACAGAATTATGTTATATGGAAAAATAAAATAATAATAATATTATTATATTAAATTGTATTCAATGCCTAGGAATTGAATGGTGTGAATTAATAATATCTAATAAGTTTTAAAATATGGTTTACAAATGTTTAAATAATGATTCATTTGATACAAAATTTATTAAAAAACGAAATAAAAAAATCATTGAGTACAATCGATGTGTTTTTATGAAAACATATTTAAAATAGTGTAATTGGGTTTATAAAATTATATCACTATTTAGGTATTTTTATTTAATTTAAAATATATGTTATATATTAAATTAAATATGTTTAATTCATTTTATATGTTTTCTAGATATGATATATGAACAAATTCGATTTTTTTCTTAAAAGAAGTATTTATCTAAAAATGTAGTTGTACCACCTTTTGAAGGAATTTTTTTTTAAATCTATTTCGGTCACTTACAGTGGTTACACATGAAAAAAATAAACTAATTATTTATAATTAGAACATTAATATTTAATTTGGATTAATTTTGGATATTTTGTAGATAACTACCAGGTTTTGATGAATATTTAAATTATGCTAAATTGTAATTCAAAATAAGTTTTTCTATCAAGATAATTTACGTGTATAAATAGAGTTATTTAATCGTTTTAATCTATACATGGAATATATATTTTTATTTAATGTAATTTTGGTAAATTGATATAATTTCACATTTAAATTTTTTATAATTAAATGTCAATCTTTTGATAGTTATTACATTTTAAAAACCAGCTTTTTTTGTTTTGACAATAAAAATTTATTTTATATTTAAATATTAAACTTCTGTGTATTGAATATGGAAAAATGGGTTCCATATTTGGAATCATAAGTTACTGACTGTGTTAATAGATAAAATTTAATTTTAGTCATTATGAATTTTATCTTTAGTAATTATTTTATTTACTATAGTTAAAGTGTAAATCTGATAAATAAGATTAAAAAGTAATATTATAATATTATTAAACTACTCTAAAATATGTCCTAATACAATTGGATGAAATATTTCTGACCATGGAAATAATTTTGTTGATTTTTGGACCCCATAGAGCAACTTTTATGGGAAAATGTCATTTTATAATAATTAATTTAATGTAAAGAAAAATGTAACATAAACATGTATCTTTTAGTAAATATATTTACATGTGTTTAAATAATTTATCAATTAATATGTAAATATTCATTAAAAACCTAAAAATATTTCCTTCATAATGATATTTTATTTATAATTTTTAGGAATCATATAAATAAATTTATGTATGGAACAATGATGATATAATGATTACCTTATTAATGAATGATTTAAATAAATTAGATTATAAATATTAAAAAGTATTTATTTGGGTATTTTTTCTACCCGCCAATAATTTTATGGATGACTATGAAATTTTATATTTTAATTGGTGATGTTTTTTTAAAAACACTAATGTTTATATGGAATTTTAAAAAGGCATCTTATGAATAGTATAAAAATTAACATAAATGAGATTAAAAAACTATTTTCATAAATTTTATAATGTTACTAATAATAAAATATTTGATAAAATTATTTATAATATGTAGAAAATGTCATTAATGAATCATTTTCAGATTTATTGTCATTTTATAGTAACAATATTAAACATATAGTATTAATATACAAGAAGACATGGTAAGAGTCAAATTAGTTAACTAGAGGTTAATGCTAAATGATAAAAATATATTTATGACCTAATCTTGTCAAAACCCAATTGGTCGGTGGTTTTTGACCAAAAATAATCTTATCATTGACATAAATGACATTGTGACCCATTTAAACGAAAGATATTTTTATAATAAGTTAATATTTTCAAACCTTCCTAATGTGCCTATCCTCCCACTAATAAAAGTGCATTAAATATACTCATTTAATCACACCTATAAAGCCCATTGAATCATAAACACTGTACACAAATAAGATCCAAATTTCCATATATTCATTCTAGAATCCTATAAATTGGTAGAATTCTATTCCTGAACGAATTTTGGATCAAATCAAAGGTAGTTACCCGTTTTAACTGGTAGCAACTTCTCTAAATCTACATTCCATTATTTTACTTCTCTACTACCTAATATATTGTTATTATTTAATTATATAAAAAATAATAATCCAAAATATACTAGTATTTTTATTATTAGAATTATTATAACCACACATACAAGCACCTTCATCTAATGGGTAATAATATAGTATTTTTCTGTAAAGCGAACAGATACATCATGAAATGATGATTGTTTGATTTTCCTCTACCACATCTCATGGGAGCCATTATGATGGAATAGTTTTTATCAATGATATATATTATATTTATTTAATCTTTATGATTTTTTATTTATCATTTACACTTCACCTTTATGAATTTCATAATCTTTAAGTATAATAATATCATTTGAGGTAGTGTAGACTCCCACCCACTGAAAGAGATATGACTCATTCATGCTATACATGGATTATATAAATGATATGTAAATAAACACATGTAACACATATAAATTACTATATTATACTGAAATTTTAATATAACTATGTATAATATAGTTTTAATTCCATTGAATATGAATAAATAAATTAATGTAGTGTTAATGCTTACGTACGACTTACCATCTCCATGAATGGTACATTTTATTTTATATCTCCAAATTCTTTGGAATATAATTAATATATATATTATATATATAATATATATTATATATATATATTATATATAGATAATATTTAAATAATTAATAATATAATTGAGATAATGTATTTTTGACCATGTAGACAATTTGAAATTATAACAACTTCATCTTTGGCTCATGTACCGAACATCGACAAAAATTCTAGTATGATCATGAATAATTATAGGATTGTTATAAAAAGTTATTAAGTGATATAAAAGGAATAATAAATAAGAAAAAGGTTCTTAAGAATGTATAAATTAACATCGGTTTATTATTCTATAAAAATAGCATACATATTTGAAGAGTCAAACGTAAGGTAAGGGATTTCCTCTCAATATACTATCATTGATGCTTATTTTGACAATATAAACCTTCATATTTTATATGTTGTTTAAAATAATCCATAGAATTTTAATTTTATTGAAAGGGAATAAATTTTATATGATGTCTTTTACTAAATTAAAAAATGAATGTTTTCAATTTATTTGACGACAATGAACTCTTCATTGTTGCAATCATTATTTTATATTGGGCTTCCTCTGTAAGACATACTTTTTTTCAAAATGAAAAGAAATTTGTTATTACATTTTTTTTCTTGGTATGGAAAATAGTTTTTTGAAATCGATTGAGTTTTTCAATATCATGAAATTATTTATTCTGATTTCAATTAAAATATTATCAGAGAAATATTGATATTTGAACTATTTTATATGTTATGGTTATATAATGGTACATGGAAATTTTGGTGGGTGGTTACGTGATAAAACAAAGATATGAGGTTATGTGATAAACCAAATGAAGTGGGGTTCTGTGATAAACAAAGGATATGTGGATACATTATAGCCTCAAATTCATTGGTTTTGTAAGTCGGCCATATAGCTTTTCCATGTAGTGATATGTGTAGAAGTTGTCAATATGGTTATTACATTTAATAAGTCATATGTTCCAAGATACCATTTTATGATATATTTTTCTTTTTATATAATTTATGGAAATATTTTGGTTACAAAAATGGTATATAATCAACTTATATTTAGTGATGTATATTTAATACTTCTTAAAAGTGAAATTTATTACTTTCTGATAATTTAATAATGGATTTAATTTTATCCCAAGAATAACTATTTTCATTCTATATAAATCACTTTAAAATATTTTTATGCTCATCCCTAGTGGTGAAATTTTTTTCATAGGATATAAAGATGAATATTGTCACAGATGGGATCATGGAAATGTTATGTTGTTAAAACCTAAAATGACGTCAGGATTCGTTTTATAGTATTTTTTTAAAAATGATTGTGAGTAAAAGTGTCTAATTATTATATTCATGATTTTATACATATGTTATAAACTCATTCTTTATTTCATTAATCACAAAATGATCTTCAATGTGAATGAAAGTAAAAATATTGTCTTATCTCTAGATTAAGTAATGTTTAAGGTTGAGGCCTTATAATGGAACATAGCCTGATGATAGTAATGGGGGATATATCTAATTAAGGAGTAAAATAATAATATTTTTGTAAGGTAGATATTATATGGTTTCTCTTAGATATACACTATTATCTATAAACAAAAAATTAAAAGTAGTTCTTGTAAAATTCTACCGAGGGGTTAAAACTCTAAAAAGGGATAATTGGGATTTTACTATATCTAAACCTACATCACAAAAAGGATCCTTAAAAATAACATTCATTTACAATCATCAGGGATATATTTAGTAAAATTCATAGTTTCATTACAAAAACACTTTACAGGTTTTGAAAATAATTATTTCAGAATAGAAACCACTATTTTAATTATAAAAATAAAAATTAAATAATTTTCAATATATAATATGAGGTATCAGAGGTTTATAATTATACATTGTGATTCAAAATTAATAGTTTAATAAAATAATTAAATATATTCCATTTTATAAAAATTGATTCTAGTTTAAATAATGGTATCACTACACTTGGTCAATTTATAAATTTACATATCGATAAATTCAATATATCTAGTATTTGAGATGAGAATATTATTAAAAAATAGAGAATATTAAGCAGGTTATAAAAAATAAAATACATGAAATTTATTAATTAATTATTTTGTATCTTATTTCTTTTATTTTGGATAACGTCATGTTAAAACAATTTTTGGATCCAAGGATTTGTTTTCTAGAAATATAGTATTGATTATGATTGTTTTCAATCCATGTGGGGTTGATAAATGGGTTTTCAAGTCATTTGATCTTACATTTTAGGATAATGTTGGTGTTTAAGGTGGTGCATTTCCATGTGTTTTTCAATTTCTTGGCCCACAAAATTGGGTGTATGTTTTATGGAAAATGAATTTTTTTTTGCAAAGGCAGTACTTGGAAATAGTTTTCCAAGAATAGTTTATAGGTCAAGAAATTTGGATTGCGGAATGGAAAAATGTGAACCACATGAGATGAATAGTTTTTAAAGAGGGAAACGATATACAAACCACGTAGGAGGAATGGTTTTTGATGTCAACGAGGATTATGTGATTTTTTTCAATTTGTGGAAGGTAAATTGTTCATGGGATGGGGCTTCATTCACAAAAATGAGGATGTGTTTTGAGAAGCCATAATGGTTGTCATTTTTTGAAACAAATCTATTATTTGTTCCACCACATAAGGAAATTATAGGTATGCAGACCATATAGAGAATGTGATTTTTAAGAGATGCATGGTACTCGGTAAAGGTGGATCTATATTTATGATTTTTTAAATCTCCATTTATAGATATTTGTGGATCTATTTTAAAATGTAACTATAATTGATACATTCATTATGGTGTGTCTTTGAGAATAAAAAAATCCTATAGGAATTTCGCGAAATATTGAAGTAGTTATCAGGATGAAAAAACAAAAAAAATTATAAATTAAAATTTTGAAAGGAATTTGGTAAAGATAAGAACTATTCATTGAAGATAGTATGTGGAGGAATAATGCATGATCCCTGATGCTAGTTCTTGGGGGAGGAGTTGGATTATAAAGAAAATGTTCAACAATAACACATTTTTCAATGGTTATACACGACCATGGTTTAAAAATGTAGTACATAGTCATGGTTTGTAGAGGTCCTACATATAAGAAACCTCAAATTATACAGAGTAAGGAAGTACATAGTAGATGCAGTGTAGTACGTGATTGAGTATGAGTTTTTCCTGGAAGAAAAATGGCAGTATGCATTGCAATAATGTTCGCGATGGAAGGGGGCCAATAAAAATATGGATATTTTATTAACTATAATTGTAAGTAAAAATTCAAATACATGTAAAGATGAAAAAATACATCAAAATAGATTATATCTATAGTTAAGGATGCATGATTTAATTCCAACCCATTGAAGTGGCCATCATGTCGATAAACATTGTTCTAATTCTTCCCAATTCAGTGATAAATGTAGAGTCAAAGGAAGTGACCTAAGGGATGATGTTTTCAATCCATAAATAAATATAAATGTAGTTCCACTAGGATAGTGTGACTATGCATAAATTATGTACTCCACAACTAGTTACGATTAGTAGAAATTTGTATGTCTGAGAATCCATCAGTGTATGCTCCAAAGACATAGGCCTTAGTGGTGAACCATGTACAGAATGATGTGTCCTCACATTGTATGATATTGTTTTCTTTTTAATTTTTTTGTCTTAAATTATTAATTTGTTCTAACCAACATTGGTATAGGATTCAACAATTTAAAATATAATGATGACACCTGAATTCTCCCCTCCACCCATAGAGTGTTCTGGGGTCATTCAAAAATCCTACATCATATAGTGGGACTACAAGTTCTTTTGCACCAGAGTAATAGATTAAGTCTCAAGAAACAAAATTTATATACATTAGATGGAATTATATTGAATAAAAATCACTTGTAGTATATTTTCACAATGTAAATTCTAACCAATAGTGTTAATTTTTCTAAAATACTTGAAATTATGATGAATTATAGTACATAGAATATTCATATTTTCATGAATAATTATACACCAAATATTTACATCCCTCCCAATGAACTAAAATGAAGAGTTTGGTCAAAAAAATAATGTAAAATGAAAAAGAATGTGTTGTAGATATTTACAATACAACTATATACTATCCAAGTATTCTATGGAATACATATGCAATACTGAATGCATGATGTTCTAGTTTTTTGAATTTATATATCCACTTAAATAAAGGGAACTAGTCAATTATACATTTTCATCATATGATGATATAGTCTTATGATCCGTGAAAAATTAGAATGAATTTTCAAGATCCTATATATTCATGGTGAATCAGGATAGTAAGAGGATAAATATAAAACATAAAAAATACATTGAATAAATTTAGAACAATAATATAAATAAATTTCCATGACAAGAAAATTATGGAGAGAAAAGTTTTGAAAAATGATTTAAGGGGATACGTAATTCATATATGATTAGTGAATATGGTAGAATATATAAGGAATTCAATGGGAATAAATAAAATAATGACTTAATATGCTTCAAGTGTAGATAAATGGTGCATTATTCACCCAAATTCCTTATGAGTTAATTGAACATAGTACTAAGTGAGATAAATAAAATCTCATGAGATCACTGCAACTTTGGTGTTCTTTAATAAATGATGTGGTGGTATATATATTAATCATAGCCACATATTTTGGAATTTGTTTATTTAATATTGGGTCTTCATGCTATTTAATATCCTATTTTTTAAATAAAATTAGATATTTCCTTATAACCCTATGAATTGAGTTTTCCATAAAAAATATTAATAGAAATATCAATATAATCGAGATATGTCACATATTCCTTATTTGAAAACCATATTAATATATAAATCATTTAATTTGAAATAATCCATTATTTGGATTATAAATCACAATATGAGGTAAATAAATAATAAAATGATAAATAAATTTTGATTTGTGATAATGTTTTGGAATTGCATTTTTTATAGTATATAATTCATCATATTAATCATGAATATATAATCCCCAAATAGCACTTTTGAATGGGATCCTTGGGAATAATTGTTTTAAAAAATATATATTGGTTTATAAGTAAATCTTCACAGTGATTATGTACATATTATATTAGAATGAAAAGACATAATTCATGTGGAATTTCATAGAAATATAGCTAAGAGTTATGTTGAATTATAAATTTATTTATTCCCTAATGTAAAACCAATGACAATGACACTATAGAATGTCCACTATGCAGTCTGTGGACATGGATAAAGAACTAGTGGTGTTTTTAATACGTTAATTATATGTACAAGTTTTTATCATTGGGTATCCCATGTTATCTTAATTGAGAAGAATGATAGATCCAGGATGTAATGAATTCATGATATTGAAATATATTCTATTATAATAATAAATAGGTTTCCTTTCTTAATATTAATGTCATAGTTGATCATGTTCATCATCCTAATTTTTTTACAAATATTAACTCTATTATAGCATTCAATAGTTGTTTGTAAAAAATTAATTCATTCTGAAGGTAGAATTATGAATGATGTATAGATATTATGAGTTTATTGTCATTCCATTTGGATTGACTCATACACAATAAAATTTAATAGATCCAATGAAAATATAATTCAACACATATCATTATAAAAACAATCACAACCCCCTCACACCAAAGATGCCCCTATGGAGCTGGGAATGATGAAAAGCATATAATGACCCCTGAGTCCCTCCTGTAGTAGGCCCTAGAGTGGCGACTAGCTCCAAGGGAATGAGTTTTCACAAATATAGGAGGCATTAAACATTTTATTATTTAAAATTAGGAAATAGGATTAGACAATAACAAAAAAAGGAACATCTAAATAAACCCAAACCAATCCCACATGTATGTTTAAATAGTTCTGAAACAAAGTACAAGTACAAGATAGCTCAAAAGTACAATACCAAAAGAAACAAGAGTATAGAAAAATGCAACAACTCCAACTGTCCCGACTAGTAGGGTCATGCACGTCCCTAGTAGTCCTCCTAGAAACCTGAAAGTAAACGTAGGATTATCATTCAAGTATACTCAGTAGGGAAACATATATATCTCATGAACAAGAGGGGAGACATCCTAATGTCCCTTGAGAATAATAGAAAAAACCAAAACCTATCAAGGAATTTTATCAGCCCAACCTCACCAGCCACGCTCTCCAAAACACAAAACAACAGGTAATAGTATATAATAACAATAGTATTGGGTACCCTGCACCTTTTCCCCCCACTAGTTAGCTAGTCTTCCTAACAGTGAACATCCTGATGCTTCCACACTCTTCCCACCCGTACACACCTGGGCATCACTACCACATATCCAGCCCACACACACCTCGGCCTCAAAACCACATATCTCGCCCGCACACTCATGCGCCTCACAACCACATGTCTCGTCCGCTCACACCGGGGCCTCAAAACCACATATCCCACCCGCACACACCTAGGCCTCACAAAAAAATATCCCACCCACACACACCTGGGAATCACAACCACATATCTCACCCACACACACCAGGGCCTCATTCTGTCGATTCGTGAGAAAAAAGTAAACATATCCAAAGATACTTGGGATAATACCACCCCAATCAAAACCTACCTAAAGACTCTTAGGTGTAAGGTCACCTGAAACCATCTTAGCCTATGGAAGAAGGAGCAGGAAGAAGCTAGTAACTAAGGGGAAAACACCCTCTCCCATGAAATGAGAGTGTTCAGCACTAAGTTCTCAACATGGGTGGGGTGCGACAAAACACAAAGATATAAATATATATATGTATACCAAACACACATCCCAAACAATGGATTCTAAAAAAAGAAACTGAGTACGTGCCTTGGCACTGCTATGTCGAATCATGCATAAAACATCCAACCCCAACCCCATTTAGGTTTTCATGTTTCAACAGAATTAGTTTATCAGTCCCTTAACTACTGGGCAATTATCCACAACCAACCATATAAATCATTCGTAAAACCTATCCCTGCCATCAACAAATAAAGTTATTAAAAAAATAAGCAACACAAACAAGTATCTTCTTATTAACCAACCAACCCCATTGATTATTATTCATGTTCCATTACCATACCCCACCATTAATTAACTCTTCCACTTTTATTTTTTATTCACAACCCATAGTTCATTCACATTCAAACCCGTCCCTGCAGCCCCGCTGCCAACCACCATAACCACAATCATACTGAAACCCATTCTTCATCATCCCTTGATACCATTTATTGTAGCCCCACTGCTCATCACCAACATAACATTCACACCAACCCACAACCAGGCCAACCGCAACCCCGCTACTCACAAGATCCACAAAAACCAAAAAAACAATCCCTTTACATAAATAAACCCTAACCTGCACCCACATGGTTATTATTTCAGTTCTTTTCAACCAGGGTGATCAGACAAGGGTTACGATTATTCAATTAATCAGGTAACATTACGTGATTAACCAATTCAAAAATTCCACAATGTTTCCATCCATAAATGGCCTAGAAAGATAGGGCATTATTTAATTGCGCAAGCAAAGCCCCCCAACTACAGTGATTTTCAGTAGGTATAAGCCTATTCAATTAACAATATACTATCACAGGATATAAATAATGTAACTGCATTCACAAACTTGCCATCCCCATTATATAAGCCAGTTATTATCTTTATTAAACCAGTTCAAATCTGTTTCACATAAACAAGAGGACACATACCCCGCATGATGCACAATTAGGACAGATGAAGGTAAGATCCCTACCTTAACAGGTTCTGATCAAAATTCTCTCCCGATTCAACATTAGAAGACGTCCGTCTGCATCTGTTACTTCGGGAAAAACCTGGAAAAACCTCCTATGGTGGAAGCTGTAAAGGAAAGGCCATGGGGAAGCAACAGATCCAATCTTAGAAGTTCTGCCTCATTGTTACGATCTTGGGGATATTGACGGATCGTAAATCAGAGCTTGGATGAAGAAGTAATGGAAAAATTAGATCATTTGAGTCTCTTGGGAGTGCTCACCTCGAAGGAAAGTGAAGGAGAGGGATGATTTAAAAAATAGGAGTGGCCCGCTCCTTTTATAGATGAGAAAAACTAAAGTACATGGTGTGTACACAGCCATTTCACACGTTCGCCACGCGGCTTCCAACACGGCCTTCAACACGGAATAGGGTCATTGAATGGTCAACACAGGGGTTGAGATTAACACGTACATGGGTAGGGACTACACGTCATGTAGTATGGGATACACTGTGTGTACTCATTTATTTCACACGGGAAGGACACGACTTGAACAGGGCACACGACCGTGGACTGGTAAACACACGTTTTGAGGGTAACGCGTACGCAGGGAGGGACAACACGGCCTGTATTATGGGATACATGGCATGTACCCATTTATTTCACACAGAAAGGAAATGACTTCAACACAGTGTATACCCTGGGAGGTGGTACATGGTGCGTACTCACACTACATGGCGTGTAGTTACCAAATTCTAAAAAGTGTGGGAAACGACCATTTTACCCTCCAGAACACTTCATGACATTATTTTTGAAAAAGGAATGGGCCGGAGAGGTCCGAGCCACTACATGAGATACCTCTTAAAACATTATCATCCCTGAGAATTCAATATCCAGCCCAGAGGAACCCAACATGATACCTATTAGGGATATTGTTATAACAGGAACCCATCCAACCACCCCAATCAAATGTGTTTGGAATTCCTTCTCCTATGTCAGGATATTATCCGCTTTAGGTGGCACTGAATTTCCTACACGGGTTTAATCGCATCCTCATTAATGTGTCTCGATTATGAATTGGGTCTTCCCACTTTCATACATTAGGATTTTTCAACTTGAACTACCCCCAACACCGTACAACCAACACACTGCCCGAACACATGGTTTGGGGAAATTCCTTCTCCTATGTCGATATACTATCCTCTTTAGGCGGCACTGACTCGCCCGCACGGGTTCAATCACATCCGCATTAATGCGTCTCGATTGAGGGTCTGTTTTTTCCCTTTCCCCACATATCCATAGATGCTACCCACTTCTAGAAAACAGGGAAACAAAAAGTCTCACAACCGACAAGCCAAACATTCCATAAATTAACGGTATATATTATAACATCAAAACAAATCTCAGAAGAACAAAGAAAGACTCAAGTCAAAATAAACTCCGGGTACCGAGAGTGTATTTGAGCCTCCCACACCCAAGTGCTCTCCTCGAGGCTGCCATGCCTCCACAAAACACGAACCAAGGTGATGGTTCATCCACGGTTCACCTTCTCTTTACGATCCTCGATTCTGACAGGTTGTTCCTTGAAGGTCCAATCGTCTCCCATATCTATATCTCCCCAGTTGATAACGTGAGAGTCTTCATGTAAGTACCGACGAAGCTGGGAGACATGGAATTCATCATGAATCTCTTCCAACTGAGGTGGCAGGGCTAGCGGATATGCCACCTCATCGAATTGCCTCAGCACATCAAAGGGTCCAATGAACCTAGGGGAGAGCTTACTCCCTTTCCAAATCCTCCGCTACCCCCATCATGGGGAAACCTTCAAAAAAACATGATCTCCCAACTAGAACATCAAGGGCCTCCTCCGATGATCAGAATAAGAATTTTGTTGGTCCTGAGCCACTTTCATCCTCTCACGTACAAGCTGTACTTTCTCTGTGGTGCTCTGTAGTACCTCTATCCCAAGATCACCTGTCTCACCAACCTATACCTAGTAAATGGGTGAACGATAGGGTCTTCCATACAAATCCTCAGACGCTGCGATTCCAATAGTAGAGTGGAAGCTGTTGTTGTTGGAAAACTCTACTAAAGGCAATTGTCGCACCGATGATCCTCCGAAATCCAGAACGCATGCTCACAACATGTCCTCCAACGTCTGGATAGTCCGCTCTGTCTGCCCATTAGTCTGGGGGTGGAAAGCAGTACTAAGGTGTATCTGGGTGACAAAAGCATTCTGTAATCCCCTCCAGACTCATGAGGTAAACCGAGTATCCCGATCTGAGATGATAGACATCAGAACTCCATGAAAATGCACCACCTCGTCTACGTACCTCTGTACTAAGATACTCACTAGGTCTGACTCTTTAATTTCTATGAAGTGACCAGATTTCATCATTCGATCCACCACTACCCAGATAACATCATAACCAACCTGATCTCTAGGTAGTCCTATGATGAAGTCCATTGAGATGTCATCCCACTTCCACTTGGGGAGATCTAAAGGATGCACCAGACCACGGGGAACACGGTGTTCAGCCTTTAATTGCTGACACACTAGGCACATAGACACAAACTCTGCCACCACCCATTTCACCCCGGGCCACCAAAATTGTTCCCTTAGGACTCGATAGATTTTTTAAACCCCTGGATGTACCGCCAAAGCTGAGTTATGGAACTCATGGAGAACTCACCCACACACCGCCTCCGGAACAAACAACCTTCCATGAAAAAGAATCAGTTGTTGGCTGTCCTCGGACTATCCTTCTGGACCGTTTACCTGATTGATACGATCTTGTATTACTTCCGCCTCAGATTCCCCCCATTACGACTCTCCCACCTGCTGCAATAAGGAGGACTGCACCGTCATCTGAAACAAACAGCCTCTAACACACTCTACCCTTGCATCCAAGTGTTGGGAACCCAACTCTCCCATCGCTTTCAAGCATCAGGAGACTCCTGAACCACTTCCTTATGCGACTTCCTACTTAGGGAATCAACCACAATGTTGCCCTTACCTTTAGTTTAAGAGATATCTAAGTCATAGTCTTAGAGAAATTCGACCTATCTCCACTTCCACAATTTCAGGTCACGTTAGGTGAACATATATTGTAAGCTCTTGTGATCTGAGAAGACCACAATGCGCTCTCCTAAGAGGTAATATCGCCACAATTTCAAAGAGAACACTACTGATGCAAGATCTAGGTCGTGGGAGGCATAGTTACGCTCGTGAGGGCGCAACGGCCTATACCCATAGTAGATCACATCCTTATTATTCATTAGTACGCACCCCAAACCAAGGCCAGAAGCATCATAAAACACCTCATACAACAACCCTTCATCTAGAAACCTGAGTATTGAAGCTCTGAACAAATTCTACTTCAGGTAGTTGAAAGCTTTCTGGAACTGCTTTCTCCATAGGATGACATGGTTCTTAGTAGTCAAAGTTGTCATTGGAGCAGCAACTCGAGAGAAGTCTGAAATGAACCTCCGATAATAACATTCCAACCCCAGTAAACTAAGTACATCTGCCACGCTCTTGGGTGTCACCCAAGAAACAACTTCCTCCACCTTCGACATGTCCACTTACACTCCATGCTGAGACACTACATGCCCAAGGAAGTGTATATATTGTTTCAAGAACTTACACTTCGACAATTTCCCATAAAGCTGGTGGTGTCGGAGGACTTCCAAGACTGTCCTGAGATGCTCAACATGCTCCTCCTCTGATCTTGAGTAGATCAAGATGTCATCAACAAACAAAATGATGAACCAGTCAAGAAACAATTGGGTGAAAATGTTCATAAGTCCCATGAACACAGTTAGTGCATTCGTAACTCCAAACGGAATCACTACAAACTCGATGTTCCCATACCTTCACCTAAATGTCATCTTAGATATATCACTGTCCTTTACCCTCAATTGATGATATCCAGATCGTAGATCAATCTTAGAAAACCAACCTACTCCCCTCAGCTGGTCAAAAAGATCATCTATCCTTGGAAGGGGGTAACAGTTCTTGACTATTACCTGATTCAACATTCGGTAATCTATGCATAACTAGAGACCACCATCTGCCATCCTTACAAACAAAAATGGTGCAACCCATGCTGACACACTGGGTCTAACAAAACTGTTCACCATCAGATCGTCAATCTGAATCCACAACTCCCGCAACTCCGAAGGTGCCATCCGATAAGGTGCCATCGAAATCCGACGGGCACCAGGCTATAAGTCCATCCCAAAATCAATGTCACGTCGAGGGGTAGAGTCACAACCTTCTTGGGAAAAACATCGAGGAACTCCCAAACAACCTCTGGGACATCCATCATCCCTGTGTCACCGGAAACCACTGATAACCCACCTAACAAAGAAAGGAGATGCTTCACATGCCGACATCGCACCAGATAGGTCCTCTTGACAACAAAAGATACGCGCTTCCCATCCACATCGTAGAACATGACCCTTCTTCGGAATTAGTCGATAACGGTACTAACAAAAATCAACCAGTCTATGCCTAAGATGATATCGTAAGGCTGTATCTGTAGCAAAATACAGTCCCCACTAGATTGATGATGTCCCAACGTCAGCCCACATCCCCGAAAAACACAAGATACGATGGTCTGGCCTCCTACTGGTGTACTCAGCACGAGGGGTATGAAAATTCTCTCTACGTCATGACCCAAAGCATGGGATGTAGCAGGTATAAAGAAGGAGTGTGAAGCTCCCAAATCAAAAAAATAAATAATGATGGTGCTGAACAAACTAATCGTACCTCGCACCACCTCTGGTCCTGCCAGAGCTGTCAAATCTGCTATGTGAAACTATCCATGCCCATCTCCTCTGCCTCTCTGATGTCGAACACCTCCCCGACCATGTCCTGGTCGACGTCCCTGAGGAGCACCTTGAGGTCGGCCTCCTCCTGTAAGGTATGCCCTCAGAGGAGCAGGGTCCTGATGCTGCTGGAAGGGCCTCGCCAACAACTGGTGCTGCTGAGGCGGGCACTAAACCTGCCCACCCACACCATACTGAGCTCGTGTTGGGAACCGACACTGAATGTGCCTAAAAACTGCACAAGAGAAACACTTCGGTCCTGGGCTAGGGAAAAAGGGGCGAGGACCTGAAGATCTGAACTGGAACTGCTGGGGCCTGCTCCCAACTGGCATAAATCTAGAAGGTCCTATCGTAGGAGACCTACTGCTGACTGCCTTCCCCTTCGAGGAACCTGGCTGAATCCCCTCTTGTGTTGATCCTCCATGAGAGTGAATCCTCTCTACAACATATTCCTTATTCTGTACTACCATGTACGTCGGAAGAGTGGAGGGGGTGAAAATATACTGCAGCAAAGGACGAAGCACCTCCTCCAAACATCTCGACCGAAACTCCTCATCCGGAAAGAGCTTCGGAGAAAAGAGTAGGAGATCCTTGAACATGATCCCCAACTCTCATACTGTCATACTCCCCCACTAATGGGAGTGTAAATCCTGCTGCTTCTCCACCTTGATCATGGAAGAATGGTATTCCTCTTTGAATTCCTTCTCAAAGTCAGCCCACAGAACCTATGTCTCGGTCTTCTCTCCGAGGTAGAGCATCCACCACGGACGTGCTGCACCTCTCAGTTGACTGACATCTAGGAGAATCTAGTACTCCCTTGGAGGACAGATCAAAGTAAAAGAGATCCCTAGCTCCTAAATCCACCTCTCCGTCTCCATATCTGAAGTACTACCCTTATACTTTTTGAGGGTTTGTCGCTGGAAGGAACATAGAGTCTTCTGCCACCAGCTATCTTACTCCTCTCGGTCAATCCTCAACTGATCGACCGCCTGAATCTACTGGGCCTCAACTTTTTGATCCACTTGAAGACAATGTCCAGGTGCCATTGCTGTATGGTAAACAAATATCACCTAATCCTAAGTAGTAAGGAAATTTCTCCAGGTTTCATTTTATCATTTTATTCACTTCTTTCCCAGAACACCCAAATCATGTAAGACACAATCATGATGATGCTTGTATCTTCCCTAGGGTCTCTACCCATAAATTAATGTAGTCTCATTTGGTCATTCGGTAGGCTCAGAGTCCTTGCATCAGATCATGGGGGGTGGGATAAAATCTCGTGTCCTAGCCGGTCTTCCCTGGCCTATGTCTCGCACCAAAATCATCCAACACCATCACCCTATCATCCCATGCAATTATCACTTTTCCTAACTCTAGAATCCATCCTTTCTCTCAACCATCACCTTTGATACCATTCTCTCATGACCCCCTCCAACCAAAGATTCCCCTCCTGAGCTAGAAATGGTGAAAGGGAGATAATGACCCCTCGAGTCCCGCCTCCAGTAGGCCCCGGAGTGGCGCCTAGCACATAGGGTATGAGTTTTTAAAGATATGGTAGGAATTACCCTTTTTATTATTTAATATTGGGAAATAGGATGAGTCAATCACAAAAATTAAAAGGAACAAGTAAATAAACACAAACCAATCCCAAATTCATGTTTTAACAATTCTAAAACAACGTACAAGTACATGAAGGCTCAAAAGTACAATACCAAAAGAAAAAAGAGTAGAGAAAACTACAACAACTCCAACTGTCCTGACTAGTAGGGTCCTGCATGGCCCTGGTAGTCCTTCTGGAAACCTGAAAGTAAACATAGGGTGAGCATACAATATACTCAGTAGGGAAACCTAAATCTCTCATCCACAAGTGGGGAAACATCCTAACTTCCCATGAGAACAATAGAAGAAACCAAAACCTATCAAGGAATTCTATCCACCCAACCTCACTCGACACGCTCACCAAAACACAAAACAACAGGTAGTAGTATATAATAACAAAATAATTGGGTACCCTGCACCATTTTCCCTCACTATTTAGCTACTATTCCTAATGGAGAACGTCCTGATGCTACCACACTCTTCCCGCCCGTACACACCTGGGCCTCACAACCACATATCCCGCCCGAACACACCTGGGCCTCACAACCACATATCCCGCCTACACACACCTGGGCCTCACAACCACCTGTCCCTCCCGCACACACCTGGGCCTCATCCCTAAGATTCGTGGGAAAAAGTAAACCTACCCGAAGATATTGGGCTAATACCACCCCAATCAAAACCTAGCAGAAGAGTCCTAGGAGTAAGGTCTCTTAAAGACATCACAACCTATGGAAGAAGGAGTAGAAAGAATCTAGTAACTAATGGGAAAACACACTCTCCCATGAAATGGGAGTGTTTGGCACTAAGTGCTCAACATGGGTGGGGTGTAAATAGACACAAATATATAGATATATATGTATACCAAAAACACATCCAAACCTATGGCTTCTAAACAGAGAAACTGAGCACGTTCCTCAACACTGCTATGTCGAAGCACGCAAAAAACAACTAACCCCAACCCCATTTAGGTTTTCATGTTTCAACAGAATTAGTTTATTAGTTCCTTAACTACTTGGAAATTATCCACAACCAACCATATCAATCGTTCGTAAAACATATCCCTTACATCCAAAAATCACGTTTGGAAAATACAAGCAACACAAACAAGCCCCTTTTTATAAACCAACCAACCCCATTGATTATTATTCTCGTTCCATTACCATGCCCCAACATTCATTAACTCTTCCACTTTTATTTATTATTAACAACCCATAGTATGTTCACATTCAAACCCATCCCTGCATCCCCACTTCCAACCACCATAACCACAATCATACCGAAACTCGTTCATCATCATCACTTGATACCATTTATCGTAGACCCACTGATCATCACCAATATTGTATTTACACCAACCCACAACCAATCCAACCATAGCCCCAATGCTCACCCGATCCAAAAAAACCCACAAAACACCCCCTTCACATATATAAACCCTAACCAGAACCCACATGTTTATTATTTCAGTTTTGATCAACCAGGGTGATCACACAAGGGTTCTGGTTATTCATTAATCAGCCAACTTTACGTGATTAACCAATTCCCATATTCCATAATTTGTCCATCCATAAACGGTCTACAAAGATAGATAAGCATTTAATTCTTCAAGAAAAGGCCCCCAATGACCGTGATGTTTAGTAGGCATAGGCGTATTCAATTCACAATATAATATCACATGATATAAATAAAGTAACTGCATGCAAAAACATGCCATCCCCATTATATAAGCCAGTCATTATCATTATTAAACCTGTTCAAATGTGATTCACGTAAACAAGAGGACACCAACCCCACATGATGCACAATCTTTAGAGACGAGGGTAAGATCCCTCCCTCAAGAGGTTCTGATCAAAAACCTCCCCTGGATCAACTTTGGAAGATGTATGTCGGCATCCGTCGCTTCTGGAAAAACGTGGAAAAACCTCCTCAGGTGGAAGCTGCAATGGAATGGCCGAGGGGAAGAAACAGATCCAAGATAAGAAGTTATGTCTCATCGTTACGATCTCATGGACACTGACATATTGTAAATCGGATCTTGGATGAAGAAGTTATGGAAGAAAAGGGCCTTTGAGTCTCCTGGGAGATCTCTGCTCGAAGGAAAGGGGAGGGGAGGGATGCATTAAAAAGGAGGAGAGGCCCTATAACACCTGAGACTTTTATGTTATATAAATCAGCAGAGGAATATTTTTCTACACAACACTTGCTTGGCTTGCTTTACACGAAATCGTGACCTTCCTCGATAGCTTGCATCGTACACAATACCAAGTTTCACTAAACAACGATATGCTATTAAAATATTATTAAAACTAACCGTTATGAATAGTAATAACCAATTTTTGAAATTTTATAAATTTTATTTTTCAATATGGACTTCATTTTTGGATTAGGAATATCGAAATTAGCCTAGGGTGAAATTTTGGTATTTTTCTGAAAACTTTCAATTTTTGATGAATAGTGAAACCACTAAGTGGTAGTTAAAAAACTGAAATTTTCATAAAACTTAATTTTACCGCTTCTGTGAGTGGAATTTCAAAAATCCAAGAGACACGGTTAATGTCAGTAAGTAAAATGTGGTTCAATGAGATGAAAATAATTTTTTGGTGAATAGTAACTTTTAACTTTTTTTTACCACGGTTAAAATTAAATAAGGTAATTAAGGGTAATGATGATATTATCATTACCCTAACACATGTCCTAATTCTATTGGATAAGTGTAATTCGACCAAAAACAAACTTAGGAATAAAATATTACCATTTAGGCCGACTTGGAATAGATTAGGACATTTATTATTAATTTATATAATGTAGGGTTAAAATAGTTAAAATCAATGTTTAATAAGTAAATAATTGTTAATATGGAGTAATAAATAAGATAAATTCAACTATAAATATTCATTAGAAAGATAAAAAAGATTTCCTACATTATGGTATTTTATTTGTAATTTTTAGACCATATATAATTTAATTTATTTATGACACAAAGATGATACAGTAATTATCTTATTAATGAAATATTGACATAATTGATGTTATAAACACAAAAATAAATGAAATTTGGGACTTTTTAGGAATCCCACTAATTTTATAGGTTAATATGACATGTTAGTATTGATTTAATTAACTTTTTTCGAACTAATAATTCTGTTATGAGTTTCACAAAAATCAATTACTAAATAGTGTCAAAATTGACATAAAATAGTTTTTAAAACAAATATTATATTGGTAATTGTTATTTTATTCCTAAAAATCTATGGTTCTTACAAATGACTTAGATAAGGTTATATATATTAATAATAAACAACTTGGGGTTCGTTTGGCTGCTTATAGTAAGTTTATTAACCTTATAGGATTAGAACACAAGAAGACATGGTAAAAGTAAAATTATTTAACTTAATGTTAAATTTAAATGATAAGGTTAAAATAGGAACCTAAACTTGTCTAAATTCTATTGGATGAGAGGATTTCGACCCATCCCCACCTTAGCATCGAAATAAATCAATTTGGAGCTATTTAAAACCGAACATGACTTTATAATAAAATAATATTTTTAGTTATTCCAAAGGTGCCCCTCTCCTCCCTTATAAAAGGGCACCTCCTCCCTCTCTTCCTCACACCACTTTGAGCCTTCAAGCTCGGCCAACCCCTACCACGTTCTCCTCTACACTTCCCTAGAGACATCATAGAGGTCCTGGTCTTCTTCAAAGACCAATTTTAGTGCCCTAAACGAAGGTCTCAAAGAAGCACTTCAAAGAAGAGGTAATGTCCGTTACCAATTCTTTCATCTTTATTTATTCATCCACTTCTTCTTATTTAGTTGTTTCAATATGAAGTAATAACATAAGTATCACTCATATACTGATATGTTATTTTAAGTATGAAATAACCCTATTTCACCATCTATCCATCCTACGGAAAAAGAAATCACCGCACGTGCGTACGTACGGAATACTGTCTCCACGCCGCGGTGTAATCTATTTTGCACCACCACCTTACTTGGATGGGTATAATGGTGTAAATAATTAATATATATGACTATTATAAAGTGATATTGACTATTAAATAGTATAAATATACTCCAATACGATTCCACGATCATTGGAATGATATCATCACTCGTCCGTACGTACGGAATACCGTCTCCACGATGTTATGCGACTCGTTCTACATGATCTTCATTTCATAATTATTATATAAATGAATTGAATGAATTAATATGATATATATTACACTAATACCATTCTGTAAATGAGGTATCTATAACCTAAAGATAATAATAAGAATTTATTTGACAAAACACGCATAAGAACAAAAAGTTATAAACACCCGAATAACAAGTAGCAATGAAATATTACTACTAAGAAGCTAAGAATATGAACATATATGATATCATAAAAATAATTATGATTCAGGAATAAGTCAATAAAATTATTTAAATCATTATACAGGAGGTTTAGACACTTACAAAGCAATTCGGACCTAAGGTAAGGTAAAATATCACAATCTCATTTTTATCCCAGATTGTTTATACTTTGGTATTTACTGGGGTGTATTTTATCATCCACATCCATGTTCCCTCAATATGTAATGTTATTTCCATACACCTACAATTTTTTAAATCTAAATTTACCCTTCGGTGAGTTTTTAGTAAAAGATATGAAAGGAATCTTCTGTCGTTTTTCTTACGAGGTACTTTTTGACTTTTCCGACAAAAGTACGAAGAATGTTTTGTTAACTTATACGGCATGAATGGATTTTTAAAATATTATTTCCAAGAAGCATCCTTTACAAGTTTAAAAGTTTATTTTTAGTCAACTTCTTTTAGTTTAAAGTTGTATGACATGTTAAGAAAGGAAAAATGTTTTTGAAGAAGAAAGGATATTTTCCTCAAGAATGGAGTTCAAGAGTTTTATCAAAATTATTTTACATCTAAGATAAAAAAGGGTTATGTTTCTATCCCTATTATTACATTGATTTGATTATGTTGTGATGGAAATATTTTTATTAATTCCTTTAACTTATATGAATAGTTTTATAATGTCACGATGTTTAATATTCTCATTTTTATTACATGGGTTATGCTATGATGTATGGTTTATGATTTTGTGGCACACAAAAGAATGGTATCATTATGAGATGGGTGGGACCTATATCTCCCTCCAATGCATTGGGTACAGATTTTATATCTCATGAGATACACATGGATGGAACGGTAGGTTATACCGGTTCAGTGAAACAGGACTGAAACGAGGGTGACTCGGTTTAGAAAGGGACTTTGCCCACTAAGATAGTCTTGGCAATGATTCTTGACTAACAAGAAATGATTCTCTATGATTATGTGTGTATGTCACAAAGTTTCATGTTTTAAGTTATGATTATTGTGATTACATTTCACTACCATGATTTATCCCTTGTTATGAAATTATGATCTCTTTTGCAGGTTGAGATATCCAAAAGTTATGTGCTTGTGTATACGATGTGATTGATATTTCTTTTATTTACCCTTACTGAGCATTTGAGCTCACCCTTTTGTATGATTTCTTTCCCCATGTCAGGAAGAAGGTTATTAAGTAGGATATGCCAAAAAGGGACTCTAGATATGATGAAATAAGTGGGAGGCAAAGTTGTTGCTTTATGAACCAGTTGTTTATGTTTCCCAGTTTCTAAAGACACTATACCTATACGGTCCTTTCGTGGTTTTTGTTATATGTTGTAATAATTATGCTTCAATTTTGAAGTATTAACAATGTATGTAAAGTATGGGTCGTTATAGTTGGTATCAGAGGAAAGTTATAGTCAACCTTTGGAATCTAGGATGTGAAAGCCTTAGTATGAACCCTAAGGATAAGTCTAATCATAGAACACAATATTCGTGTTTTAGAAATGGCCATGAATAACCTAGGATAAGACCTTAAGTGTGAAATTTTATTCTTGAGTATGTGGTTTTCCTATTATCATTAGTGTTACTCACAATATTATTCTTGGTTTTAGTCAATGGATGGAACCTGAAGGAATCATGTTAATGCGGAATGCGACGGAAAATGCAATGATTGTCCCCCTGAGCAACCAAACGTTATGGGAGCTGGAATGAAAAATCTTGTAGCCATGCTCACACAACTTTCTCAATCTATGAATCATGCTGGACTTCCAAACGAGAAATGGAAGGAGAAACATTCTGTTGAATCCTTAATGAGGCAGCGTCCACCTTCTTTCAGCGGGTCTACTGATCCATTAGATGCTGAACAATGGATTAGTACTACTGAAAAGATATTTTCTGTTCATCAATGTTCTGAACATGATAAAGTCATCCTAGGAGAGTATCATTTTGAAGGAGATGCTTATCAATGATGGAATCTTATTAAGAATACGAGGCAAAGGGATGAAATTGAGTCCATGGAATGGGACGAGTTCAAGAACATATATTTCAATAAGTACTTCCCTTGTATTCTCCGAACAAAGATGGAGAAAGAGTTTCTTGAACTGAAGCAAAAGGATGATGAATCTGTTGGTACCTATGATGCAAATTTTACAAGACTTGCAAGGTACGCTTCTGGTATTATTATCCAACCTGAGAGTAAGATCGATCGATTCTTTAGTGGCTTAAAACCAAGTCCTCGAAGGGCGTTATCCATAAGGGACTTGAATAGCTACGAGGAAATTGTTCGATGTGCTCTCAAAATCGAGATGGAGATTAGAGTAACCCATCAGTCATATGGGTTTGATAAGAAGAGGAAAATTGAATTCAAAGGAAAATCTAAAGAGCCCACTGAAAAGAAGATGAGCTTTCCTTTATGCTCAATGTGTGGAAAGGAAGGTCATCGGGCATTTGAATGCCGCGATGATGGGAAGAATATGTCTAATGATGCAAACAAAGGAAGGGATACACAGAATGAACTTACTACACTTCAATGTTTCAAGTGCAACGAGATGGGGCATTATGCCAATAAATGCCCTAATTCAAGGGTTGATGATGATGGTCGACGTCAACAAACTCTTAAGGCTAAAGACAAGGGAAAGTCACATGCAATTTCTATCAGCGATGTGGAGTACGATAACGATGTGGTGTAAGGTACACATACCATCCACTCTAAAGTAGCGAATGTTTTATTTGATTCTGGATCCACCCACTCTTTTATTTATGAAGAATTTTCTAAGGGTATCACCGTATTACCTCAACAATTAGATGTTGAGTTAGCTGTGACAACACCTAATGGCACAACAGTCACATCAAAAGTTTATAATTCTTCTCCGATCGAAGTTTGTGGGAAAGTGCTTCCTGCAAAACTCGTGATCCTTCCTATAGCAGAATTTTATGTGATTCTTGGCGTGGATTGGCTTTCTTTATTTGGAGCTCATATCAATTTCTAAAGAAGGGACGTCACATTTCATAATCCAGATCAATCTATGATCATCTATCAATGCAAGGATGAACATAACCTTCCAGTGGAAATTTATTCCATATTATGGGTCTTGATTCGACTAAATGAAGGTTATTTATCTCAAATGGTTGGTGAGAAACTCACGATTATGAATATGCCGATTGTACGGGAGTTAGATGATGTATTTCCGGAGGAATTACCGGGACTTCAACCAAATCGTGAAGTTGAGTTCTCAATAGAACTCGTACCGGGTGCTTTGCCTATTTCAAAGACACCTTATAGAATGGCCCCAATTGAGTTGCAGGAATTGAAGAAGCAACTCCAAGAGAATATTGATAAGGGATTCATACGCATTAGTGCATCACCTTGGGGAGCACCTCTTCTATTTGTTTAGAAGAAAGATGGATCAATGAGACTCTGCATTGATTATCGAGAACTTAACAAGATCACTATCAAGAAAAAATATCCTCTCCCACGCATTGATGACCTATTTGACCAACTACGTGGAGCTCAATACTTTTCCAAGATTGATCTTCGTTCAGGGTATCATCAATTAACGGTCAAAAGGGAGGATATACCAAAGACGTCTTTCCGTACAAGGTATGGACACTATGAATTTATAGTGATGCCATTTGGTCTTACTAATTCCCCTGCTTTCTTCATGGATCTGATGAATAGAGTCTTTAGAGACTATCTTGATCAATTTGTGGTAGTCCTCATAGACGATATTCCTGTCTATTCAAAGAGCAAGGAAGAACATGAAGATCACTTGAGAATTATATTGAAGACCCTGAGAAAGGAGAAGCTTTATGCCAAATTTACCAAGTGTGAATTTTGGCTTCAAAAAGTTGCATTTTTGGGTCACATAATCTCAAAAGAGGGGATATCTGTGGATCCAGAAAAAACAGAGGTTATCAAAAGATGGTCGAGACCAACAACAGTAACTGAGATCCGAAGTTTTATTGGTTTGGCTGGATATTATCGACGTTTTGTGAATGATTTTTCACGATTATCTAATCCACTCACCAAGTAGACTCGGAAAGGAGTTAAGTTTTTCTGGACGGAGGAATGTGAAGAGAATTTCAAGGAGTTGAAAAGAAGTTTATTCAGTGCACCTGTGCTCACACTGCCTTGTAGTGGAGAAAGGTTTGTGATCTACAGTGATGAATCCAAGAAGGGATAGGGGTGTGTTCATATTCAAAATGATATGGTGATAGCTTATGCCTCACGACAGTTGAAAATCCATGAGCAAAATTACCAAACACATGATTTGGAGTTAGCTGTTGTAATCTTTGCATTAATGATTTGGAGGCTTTACCTTTATGGTGAAAGGTGTGATATTTATATTGATCATAAAAGATTAAAGTATATTTTCACACAAAAGGATCTGAATATGCGTCAAAGAAGATGGTTGGAGCTGATTAAGGATTATGACTGCTCAATCCATTACCACCCTGGGAAAGCAAACAAGGTGGACGATGCATTAAGTCGACAAGGCCATGCTAGTTTATCCATGATGAGGATCACAAAAGATCCAATATTTATGGATTTAGAAAGGATGGATCTTGGAATTATAATGGAAGGGGAAAAATCTTATCTTTCTCAAATGAATGTTCAACCATCTATACATGTGAAGATTAAAGAGGCACAGAAAGAAGATGTCGAGTTACAAAAGAAGGTGAGAAATGTTCCTGAATTCAACCTTGATTGTGATGGGATAATAAAGTTCAGGAATCGGGTTTGTGTTCCTCCCATCCCCGAATTAAAGAAGGAGATGCTGGATGAGGCTCATAGTTCTTCATTCTCTATTCATCCCGGAAGCATGAAGATGTATAGAGACCTGAAAGAGTACATCTGGTGGGATGGCATGAAAATAGATGTTGGTTAATATGTCTATCGATGCTTGGTTTGTTAACAAGTTAAAGCTGAGAGACAGAAGTCTAAGGGGATGTTACAACCATTACCCATACCCGAATGGAAATGGGAAAATATCACTATGGACTTTGTCACAAGACTTCCTAAAACATCTAAAGGCAATAATACTATCTGGGTCATAGTTGATCGTCTTAAAAAGTCTGCACACTTCATTGCTATTAGAGAGGATGTCTCTCTGGATCAGCTTGCCAGGATATATGTAAAGGAAGTGGTAATATTGCATGGAGTACCACTTTCTATTATATTTGATCGGGATCCGAGATTTACCTCGAAGTTTAGGCGACGTCTTCAGCATACTCTGGATAAAGAGTTGAGTTTCAGCACTGCTTATCATCCTCAGAAAGATAGTCAGTCTGAGAGAACAATTCAAACCCTAGACGATATGTTGAGAGCTTGCTCTATGGATTTCAAATGAGGTTGGGATCAACACCTACCTTTGGTAGAATTTTCTTATAATAATAGCTTTCACTCTAGTATTCAGATGGCTCCTTATGAAGCTCTCTATGGAAAGAAATGCAGGACTCCAACTTGCTGGGATAAAGTTGGGGAAAGAAAGCTATTAGGACCTGATCTCGTTGATGAAATGGCAGAAAAGGTCAGATCTATTCAACAACACATAAGAGCAGCTCAGAGTCGACAGAAAAGTTATGCCAACAACCGAAGAAAAGACCTAGAGTGTGAAGTGGGTGATAAAGTGTTCTTACGAATATCGCCCTGGAAGGGGGTTATGAGATTTGGAAAAAAGGGGAAGTTGAGCCCTAGATATATCGGTCCTTTCTAAATACTGGATCATGTTCGGAAGGTAGCTTACTGATTGGCGCTTCCACCGAATCTCTCTCAAGTTCACGATGTGTTCCATGTATCACTCCTAAGAAAGTACATACCTGATCCTTCACATGTACTCAGCTCAAAATTTGTACCGCTGGAGCAAGATCTTTCTTATGAAGAACAACCTATTGAGATTCTGGATCGTAGCGAAAAAGTCCTACCAAACAAGACCACTCGATTGGTCAAAGTTTTATGGAGGAACCACCTATTAGAAGAAGCTACATGGGAGCTTGAGGATATGAAGAGGGAGAGGTATCCTTATCTGTTTGTTACAAAGTGACGAATTTTGAGGGAGAAATTCATTTTAAGGGGGGTAGAATGTAACACCCGAGACTTTTATGTTATATTAATCATCAAAGGAATCTTTTTCTACACAACACTTGCTTGGCTTGCTTTACACGAAATCGCGACCTTCCTCAATAGCTTGCGTCGTACGCAATACCAAGTTTCACTAAACAACGATATGCTATTAAAATATTATTAAAACTAGCCGTTATGAATAGTAATTACCACTTTTTGAAATTTTTGAAATTTTATTTTTCAAAATGCACTTCATTTTTGGATTCGGAATATCGAAAATAGCCTAGGGTGATATTTTGGTATTTTTCTGAAAACATTCAATTTTTGATGAATAGTGAAACCACTAAGTGGTTAAATAAACTGAATTTTTCATAAAACTTAATTTTACCACTTCTGTTAGTGTAATTTCAAAAATCCGAGAGACACGGTTGATGTCATTATGTAAAATGTGGTTCAATGAGATGAAAATAATTTTTTGGTGAATAGTAACTTTATACTTTTTTTTACCACGGTTAAAAGTAAATAAGGTAATTAAGGGTAAAGATGATATTATTATTACCCTAACACATGTCCTAATTATATTGGATAATTTTAAATCGACCAAAAAAAACTTAGGAATAAAATATGACCATTTAGGCCCACTTGGATTAGATTAGGACATTTATTATTAATTTATTTAAAGAATGGTTAAAATAGTTAAAATCAAAGTTTAATAAGTAAATAATTTTTTATATGGGGATATACATAAGATAAATTCGACTATAAATATTCATTAGAAAGCTAAAAATATTTCCTACATAATGGTATTTTATTTGTAATTTTTAGACATTATATAATTTAATTTATTTATGACACAATGATGATGCAGTAATTATCTTATTAATGAAATATTGACATAATTGATGTTATAAACACCAAAATAAATGAAATTTGAGACTTTTTATGAATCACACTAATTTTATAGGTTAATATTTAATGTTAGTATTGATTTAATTTACTTTTTTTGAACTAATAATTATGTTATGATTTTCACAAAAATCAATTACTAAATAGTGTCAAAATTGACATAAAATAGTTTTTAAAACAAATATTATAATGGTAATTGTTATTTTATTCCTAAAAATCTAAGGTTAGGCCAAATGTCTTAGATAATGTTATATATATTAATAATAAACAACCTGGGGTTCTTTTGGCTGCTTATAGTATGTTTATTAACCTTATAGTATAGGAACACAAGAAGACATGGTAAAAGTAAAATTATTTAACTTAATGTTAAATCTAAATGATAAGGTTAAAATAGGAACCTAAACTTGTATAAATTCTATTGGATGAGAGGAGTTAGTCCCATCCCCACCTTTGCATCTAAATAAATCAATTTTGAGCTATTTAAAAATGAAATTGACTTTATAATAAAATAATATTTTTCGTTATTCCAAAGGTGCCCCTCTCCTCCCTTATAAAAGGGCACCTCCTCCCTCTCTTCCTCACACCACATTGAGCCTTCAAGCTCGGCCAACCCCTGCCACTTTATCCTCTACACTTCCCTAGAGACAGCCTAGTGGTCCTGGGCTTTTTCAAAGACCAATTTTAGTGCCCTAAAAGAAGGTCTCAAAGAAGCACTTCAAAGAAGAGGTAATGTCCGTTACCGATTCTTTCATCTTTATTTCTTCTTCCACTTCTTCTTCTTTAGTTGTTTCATTATGAAGTAATAACATCAGTATCACTCATATACGGATATGTTATTATAAGTTTGAAACAACCCTATTTTACCATCTATCCATCCTACGGAAAAAGAAATCACCGCGCGTGCGTACGTACGAAATACCGTCTCCACGTCGTGGTGTAATCTATTTCCACCACCATCTTACTTTGATGGGTATAATGGTGTAAATAATGACTATATATGACTATTATATGGTGATATTGATTCTTAAATAGTATAAATATACTCCAATATGATTCCACGATCATAGGAATGATATCATCACTCGTGCGTACGTACGGAATACCGTCTCCACGATGTGATGTGACTCGTTCTACATGATCTTCATTTCATAATGATTATATAAATGAATTGAATGAATGAATATGATATATATTACACTAATACCATTATGGAAATGAGGTATCTATAACCTAAAGAGAATAATAAGAATTTATTCGACATAACACGCATAATAACAAAGAGTTATAAACACCCGAATAACAAGTAGCAATGAAATATTACTACTAAGAAGATAATAATATGACCATATATGATATCATAAAAATAATTATGATTCTTGAATAAGTCAATAACATTATTTAAATCATTATACAGGAGGTTCGGATAGTTACAAAGCAAGTCAGACCTAAGGTAAGGGAAAATAACACAATCTCATTTTTATCCGAGATTGTTTATACTTTGGTATTTACAACGGTGTATTTTATCATCCACATCCATGTTCCCTCAATATGAAATGTTATTTCCATCCACCTACAATTTTTTAAATCTAAATTTACCCTTCGGTGAGTTTTTAGTAAAAGATATGAAAGGAATCTTTTGTCGTTTTTCATACGAGGTACTTTTTGACTTTTCCGACAAAAGTACGAAGAATGTTTTGTTAACTTATACGGCATGAATGGATTTTTAAAATATTATTTCCAATAATATTCCTTTAGAAGTTTTCAATTTTATTTTTAGTCAACTTCTTTTAGTTTAAAGTTGTATGACATGTTAAGAAAGGAAAAATGTTTTTGAAGAAGAAAGGATATTTTCCTCAAGAATGGAGTTCAAGAGTTTTATCAAAATTATTTTACATCTAAGATAATATAGGGTTCTGTTTCTATACCTATTATTACATTTATTTGATTATGTTGTGATGGAAATATTTTTATGAATTCCTTTATCTTATATGAATTGTTTTATGATGTCACGATGTTTAAGATTCCCATTTTAATTACATGGGTTATGTTATGATGTATGGTTTATGATTTTGTGGAACACATAAGAATGGTATCATTATGAGATGGGTGGGACCTATATCTTACTCCAATGCATTGGGTAAAGATTTTATATCTCATGAGATAGACATGGCTGGAATGGTAGGTTATACCGGTTCAGTGAAACAGGACTGAAAAGAGGGTGACTCGGTTCAGAAAGGGACTTTGTCCACTAAGATAGTCTTGGAAATGAGTCTTGACTAACAAGAAATGATTCTCTATGATTATGTGTATATGACACAAAATTTCATGTTTCAAGTTATGATTATTGTGATTACATTTCACTGCCATGATTTATCCCATGTTATGAAATTAAGATCTCTTTTGCAGGTTAAGATTTCCAAAAGTTATGTTCTTGTGTATACGATGTGATTGATATTTCTTTTGCTTACCCTTACTGAGCATTTGAGCTCCCCATTTTGTATGTTTTCTTTCCCTAGGACAGGAAGAAGGTTATTAAGTAGGATATTCCAAAAAGGGACTCTAGATATGATGAAATCAGTGGGAGGAAAAGTTGATGCTTTATGAACCAGTTGTTTATGTTTCCCAGTTTCTAAAGACACTATACCTATACGGTCCTTTCGTGGTTTTTGTTAAATGTTGTAATAAGTATGCTTCAATTTTGAAGTATTAAAAATTTATGTAAATTATGGGTCATTAAAGGCCCCCTCCATTTATAGGTGAGAAAACTAAAGTACACGGCGTATACTTGGCCATTTCACATGGTCTCCATGCGGCTTCCAACACGGCCTTCAATGCGGAACACAGTCGTTGGCTGGTCAACCCATGGATTGAGGGTAACGTGTATGCGGGGAGGGACTACAAGGCATTTAGTATAGGATACATGACGTGTTCTACTTTATTTCACATGGCAAGGACATAGCTTCAACACGACACACAACTGTTGACTGGTCAACACACAGTTTGAGGGTAACGCGTATGCAGGGAGGGACTACACGACATGTAGTATGGAAAACACAACATGTACTCATTTATTTAACACGACAAGGACACAGATTCAACATGGGGTAAACCCAGTGAGGTGGTACACATCATGTACTCACACTACACATCGTGTAGTTACAAAGATATGAAAAGTGTGGGAAAAGTCCATTTTAACCTCCAGAACATTTCATGACCTTCTTTTTCACAAAGGAATGTTCTGGAGAGGTCCGGGCCATTACAAAAACCTGGTGGTAATAATTGATGATATATTGGAATTTTCATAGAGCTATATGGACCATATGAATCAAATTATTATCATTTTTATGAATCATATAAGAAACAGGAAAGTTGGTATTTTTAGATTGTGAAAAATAAAGCTTCAAATTGTTTTTTATCATGGTGTTATTTTCTATAGCTCTAACAGATTAGTTTATCCTATGATGTCTAATGTTTAAAAAAATTAAATACACTAATGAACATAATTGAGGTTTGTAGATCCATTTTCATTCATGTTATTATCATTAGTTCCTTCATATTTATTCCCAATAGATAACCCATTAACAAATAAAACTTATAAATGGGACATGTTCATGTATATAAATAATGTAAAAATATTTTGAATAATGGAAGAGAATATTGGTAAATTTAACAATTACAATTTACCATATAGAAATTATAATTTTTATGACATATAATTATGAATAAAATAATATACATGGATATTTCCTTATGAAGAATGACAATTTTATTACTTATGATTAAATAATGTTAATGATTCATGAATAGAACAATCTCAAACATGATCATGAGTTATAAAAATAAATCATTACATTTATGATATAAAAAAATATTATATATAGTGAACAATGTCATATATAAAATGAAAATATAGCATAAAATAATTTTTTTACAGAACGATCTCAAAGGATAAAAAATAGATGGCTCATTTAAATCATACATTAATATTTTTTACTACAATACCACCAATGGAAGGACATAATTGTAGTAGATTCTTTGGTAAGTAATGATCATTAATACCAAACCAAAATAATGATTTATTGGATGTTTATGTTAAATTTTATAGTAAGGGTGATATGGTAATTATTATGGAAGGAGAGATATGAATATTTTTCAAATTACTGTTAATAAAATTTCACTTCATAAGTTAAAATTTTATCCATATAATTATTTGAATTTTCAGATGAAATTTAATGAATGAAATGATAGTAAATTTGAGAACACAATTTGTGAAGATGGATTATTGATATTTTGGAATAAAATTTTTTCACCCATATATACCAATGTTTGAAATGAAATTTTTTGTATCATATTCAACTCTCAAATTTATTTATCCAAAATGGTCACACCAAGAGGTATATGGATTTGATGGTACATTTTTTATTGGATAACATGAAACATGAATTTTAATATAATGTATCATTATTCGTGGTATTTCAATAGATAAAGGAAGATATATAATGTACTAAATAGTCATAAAACCAATAACTATTCCCATTTTGAAATTTTATTACATTACTATCGAAATTTTTCAAACGAGTATCATATACTACAATAATAGATTATTCAAAATCTGTTATTATTGATCACCTTACCAAATATTCTCATTTTATCACTATTAGAGAATTTTATCATTTTGGGCTTCTAAAAATGGCATATAATAATAAATATGTAATAATATATGGTTCCACTCTCTGGAATACTTTTGATCATTATCCATGATTTACGTCAAAATTTCATAGTAGTATTCCAAGGGCTCATGGTATAAGCATCATTTGAGAATCCCATACCATCCTCAAATTGATGGGCATTCTAAAAAGATTATTTAAACTTTGGAGAACATGTGGGGTTCATGATCACATTAATTTCAATGTATCTAAGATCAGTATTTACATTTGCAGATGTCTGTATCTAATAGAAATTTTCAATCAATTATTCAAATGGAGTTGTTTGAAGAATTACATAGAATTATATTTTATACAATAACTTGTTGGATAGAGATGGTGAAAGTAATAATGTAGGAAAAAAATTTGGTGAGGAGATAATGAAAATGTTAATTATTATGTTGAATCAAAATAAATAAGCTATATTATGTAGAAATAATCATGGATTTATCTAGATAATTGATTTTTAATTCATGTGTAATAAAACCGTTTCATGAATGTGTCTCAATGGAAGAGTGTTAAAGGTTCAATATGAATGGGAAACTGATCCCCATGTATATCTGACCTTTTAAAATTCTATAGATAATTGTTCTATGTAATAAATTTTAGAAATTTTATGACTCCTCTCTATTCTATATAATTTTTTCCACATTTAATCAGTTAGGATGTAAATGCCAGACCCCACACATGTGATTACCTATAAGGAAATAATATACGAACCTGATCTATCTTACAATGAAAAGATTATCTTGAATCACGATAGTGTACGTCATGTAAAATTGAATAAGATGATTCAAATAGAAAGGGTAATTTTGAAATAACATAACATTCATGAAGAAACATGGGAAAAAACGTTTTTTATAAAGATAAAACTCTTATGATTTTTTATAATGTGATTACCAAGATAATTTATGGTGGAATTTTTTTTTTGAAAGTGTATAATTTAAAATCCAGTATAAAAATGTAGTATGTGAAATTATACCTTAATATATTTATAATACACTGAAGATTTTAGTATTTCAACAAAAAAAATTAGTTTTATAGGTATAGTATTTATATTCACATTACTAATTCAAACTATGCCTTTATTGATTTTTGGAAATCCCCCCTTAGAAAAAATAGTCGACGAATAATTGAAAATATTGTTCTTAAAAATTAATCCTAATATTTTTAATAATTTTTAATAATATTCAGGAATATAAATTTCTAAACTACTAAATTTATCTAAATAAATAAAATATCATTTGGAGGGAAAATTGTTATTTTTAGGAAAACTGTATTTATTATGTAAACTTTTTTAAAATGGAAAAGTGTCTATCCATTATAATTATAATTAATAATTATAAATGATTAATTATTTATTTGATAAATTATAAATCGAACTATATAAATTTATATAAATATAATTTTTTTTAATGTGATATTGAATTTTTTTGTGATATTGAATAGAGAAAACATTAATAATTATTGACCATCGTTAACGTAAAAATAGGTTTACTAGAGGATTAAACAAAAAAAAGTTATAATTAAATTGAAATATTAATAATATATATTTATTAAAAACATATGGAACATTGAGAATATATTGTTCTATATTGTTCCATTAAATATCCCTATGTTGTGTGTAAAATGCGTTTATGAAATTTTGTTTTAAAAAATTCCAACTCTGGCCACTCTTCCACATATAAAATGGTACTCCTACCCTAACAACTAAAAACCTATCATGAAATTTGGATTTAAAAAAACATCCATAATATATTTCCAATATAATTATTCCAATTATAGCGGTTTTGGCATATCAAAAATGTCCAATAATATGGTCTTTAAAAATGATTCACATGTGGTTCTTCTCGGAGATGGTAATTTTCTTCAATAATATCTTCTGTTTTTACTAATTTTTATAACACAAATAATTATGTATCTAAAATTTCATGTTATAACGTATTTATCTTACATATTATTGTATTTTACTATTTTTATTTCACAATATTTTTCTATATCCTAATACAAATGTGAATCAAGATCATCAAATGCGTGTAAGTTGGAATAAAACCACAAAAATAGATGTTATTTTTGTTTGACCGTTGAATCATATGGATGGTCATAATAATTGAAATGATGAATATATATGAAAAAATATGATATTTTTATAAATAATAAAAATATTTTTAGTATTTTTAATATATATCCTATCTATATGAAATATATATTCCATGATAAATCAATCAAAATAAAATGAATTAGTTAACATACGATTGAATGGTAATAATGAAAAATTATTAACAAATGGGTCGTCAGATTTTAGAAGAGGATCCTATGTGATATTATAAAAATTAATTCATTTATGGAAATATTTTATATCATTAATAAAACCAATATAGAATAGGTACAATAATGTTCAGTAAAATGGAATCACATGGTATTTTATTTCATCGAAAGTTACGCTCCATTGAGGCAGATTTATTTTCATACAATTATTCACTATTATATATTTTTTTAAAACACATTTTTTGTATTCAATATTAATAATTTTTTATTAATAATTTTGTATTTTTTCATAGATGATTAATCTTTACCAGTGAATTATTTTAAGAGATAAAAAAATGGTATGAATATAATTCACAATATCACATCTTTTTCTGGTGTCATTTGATTCATTGATGGGAAAATATATTATATACTTCATAAGACCAATTAATTTTCTTATCAAATATGTATTTTTTGCTTCATTATATTTTATTATATCTTATCTTTTAATTGGTACATGAACACAAGATATATATGATGATGATAAAACATATTTTATTTTTATTTAACTCAATTTTATATTAAATCCAGATCCATGTTTTAAAAATTTATTTTACAAAATTATTTTTCATTACTCAATTGAATAATTATTGATATTTTAAAAAATCATTGATATTGAAAATGTGGTTTAATGTAATATTTCAACTTTTATCCTAATGTGATGATTTTTTGTTGATAAAAATATCCATCATTAATGTTTTCAATGTTTATGAAAATTATGGTCTTATTACCCCCTATAATGGTTTAATAAAATTTATCATTTTCTTCACATTTTAAAAGGTTTTATATTGAAAAAATATTTGTGGAATATTTATATAATATTTCACTTAAATTAACATTAAACATTTATGGGATAATATTTTATTATAAGAATTTAATTCCTTTTTAGTATATGGTCTTCTATGGACTCTTATAAATATTGTTGTCATTAATTATCTGGATTAAGTCACATTCATGTGATAAAATAATATTAAATTCCCCATAAATGTCCATATTATTTTTATCATGAATATTATTATTTCATAAAACATTGACTATATTACATAAAAGTTTATAATATGGAATTTATTTGATTAAATGATTAAAATCATGATATATCCATATTCTTTAGTAAATAAGGATATTTTTTGTTAAGTGATATTAGTCATAAATTAAATATATAATTTTATATTTGAAGAATGAAAAAGAAATATATTGATTCAAGGGTATTGTTATTATGTATCCCCTATATGTATTGTTATGTCTCATGAGGAAAATTAGTTTCCTCAACTAAGTAGGTTATTATAAATTGTTTTATGTTTTCTTGGTTTAAGTTCATTATTTTTTAAATTTCATTATGTTTTAGATCATAATGCCTACTCTAATGATTTTTCATCATTTAGAATTTAGTAATTTTTATCCAAGAGATAATATATTGAATTTTTCTATAAAATAGATGAATGATAACACAGTTAGTTATGAAGAATTATTTTTTCATCATTTATTCCTTCAATATTATTACTCAAATTTAAATTATTGATTAATAAAAAATGGTTTCATTAATTTAAATTTCTATGTTGTTTTATACTTATTTAAAATGATCAATTTTGTTATATATAATAGTGACTATGAATTTTACCTCACCATTATTTTTTTCCTTTCCTTATGATATGAAGTATAAATATTTTTTGGAGTTCATGGTTGTTTATTTTTTTATTAAAATGTTTCATATTTTATCATAAATTTAAAATGAATATCATGTACATATCTAGCTCTCGAATAACTCTAAACTAATTATTTATTCATATTTGACCTTTTAAATCTATTATAATGTAATAAAGTCAGAACAATCTATTGTTTATAAGATTTGGGTTTGTTATAATTAGTATGAAAGGACCTTTTTTAGAAATTATTTTCATTAGATTTAATAAAATATATATTTTGGAATATATCCCTATAAATTGAATTTATGTTTTTTTAATTGATGAATAACATCATAATTCCTTTGTAACGTAGATATTATGGGTTTTTTCCCTGAAATATATCCCTATATAGATTGAACAAGTGGAAGTAGTTCTGTAAATGATCTAACATAGGGTAATATCATTGAAATGAGTGCATTAAACATAAAATAGAACCCTCACATAGTGAATAAAAACGGGCCTCACTGAACACCTAGTCTGACAATACTATGAAATGCTATTTGGATAATTCAACTTTTATCTACTAATAATTACAAGGGATTCAAAAACAATGTTGCCCATAATGAAACCATTATCAAGATTATGATATTAAAATTTGATATATTTTTAATTTATTTTATGTGTTACATTAGATTTATAATTATATAATATGATTAAAAATTCAAAATTTTATGATATAATCACTTATGTAAAATATTTTATATAAAAATAATATAATAAATAATGGATTCGTCACTAATGTTCAGTGTATAATTTTTTTGGTAAGACGATACAGTTTATATTGAATCTAATATGATCGTGAAATTATTAGGGATTATTACTCAGTTTATAATAAATATACAATACAAAATAAGAAAAAGTATTATTTCATAATGTGATTATACTATGTTATATTACTTCATGGTAATGTTTCTCTGACTATTTAATAGGTCTTCTAATCTTAAGGTAGATAAGGAATGGATTATGTCATTTAAAAAAATATTTCTATATGTGTTATGCAATGGGAAAATATGTTTATATGTGAAATTTCATTTATCAGTGGTGATTATGATCAATATAAGTCCTTGATCTAGAATACTATAGAGGGAGATAAATTAAATACAATTTAATAGTGGTCTTTTAAAGAAATTCTCATTATAAAATATTTACCTCATTAAGAAACATCGGAAATGAATAGAAATATCATCAGCTAAAATCTAATAGAAGTAGAAAGTGTTGTAGATTATGAGGATATCATTACAATAATAATTTGGTATCCTATATATTACATAAAAAATAGAAAAATCATTACTGATAATTTCCTTGATGTGATTATGAATAATTTACTAAGCCCACTTCAATCAAAAAAATACAATATATGACGAAATTGTTCTTTTTCACCATCAATATTGGAAATGAAAATTATAAGTCTTATACATTAAATATAATAAGGGAAGGAGAGTTTAGAAAATCATAATAGAAAGGGAAACACAAAATTTATGGGAATAAATTAATCATTTTCCAACAGTTATAAATTTTTAAATGACGTGGTTTAGAAAATGGTTAAGGGGAATGATATTTTTGGATAATTATGGAAAAAAGGTTCTACTAGATATTGACTATAGTGTGAAAATTAAATAAAATGATTTTATTTTATTCAATTTTAATGAAATTCAGAAAACTATATACTAACATCACATTTGTTTTAGGAATATTCCACAATTGATGCAGATGGGAGAAGTCCAAGAAAATGTGGTCACTACAACTGAGTTAGATGTATATAATGATGTGGTTGATGGTACAGCAGTAATATAATTAAATTTATTCAATGTTATATTTGATTATGTATTCAATAACTATATTAAATCATCCTTGATGTCAATCAAAATTTTAAACATTCCAACCGCATTTAGAGGGGAGTTTTTATCCATGAAATTTAGTAGAAATATCAATGAACAATGATATAAGAGGAAGTACTGCTATAATAGGTAAACATTCTCTATTGTTCTATTCATTAATATAATAATGTGTGACATTTATTGTAGCGACCTATCTCTATAATACCCAAAGATGGTGTCTACTTATAATTAAATTGGCATTATTACAAGGTCAGAAATACTAAAGGACCAATAGTCTAGTATTCTTGGTAAACCTGATACATACATGACAAAAGAATGAACTAATTAGAACATATTATTTTATTCATTCTAAATAATCAAAATCAAGGATAAATTTAAAAGATCTTTTTTTCCATTCATAATGTTCTTTGTAAACTTCATTGTTTATTAGGGAAATGAACATGATTTGGGTGAGATCAAATTCTCAGTAAGGGAAAATATAATAGAATAAATAATGAATAAATGATAATAATATTTATAACATGATATGTAATTAGAATACTATGTGTTATAATCAATAATTTGAGAGGGAAGTTCATAAAAAATGGAAAGGTAATGAGTATATTGAAATTCCATTCAATTAAAAATATTATGTAAAAAAAATATGGAATGTCAGGAAAATAAAAAAAATTCCATTTAATCAATTACCTCGATATGCAATGTATCCACTGATATGTCAATGAAAAATATTGGGGTTGAATACTATGAAAAAATAATATGAATAAAATTCCTTCTCAATGGACTTTAGGTCTATGAAAAAAGGAACGATATAACTTTAATTCCTTTAAAATGATATTTTAAGACTAAGGATATACCTCATTTTATTTTTGTCAATTATTTGTCTTGTACGAACTTATTGATGCATCGAGGTCCTATATAATGATTGTGATGCACCCACCATTTCCAATCCTGAGAATTTATCATATCGAATAATAAATATAACTAATATACATTATCAAATAACTATATTGGATAAAGGATATCTAATTATCCGTATATTCCGATTTAATCAAATATCATTATGTGTAGACACCATATGTAGAATAGAATGATATTTAAGAAATAGTAATATATAGGATAATTAAAATAGACAATTCTGTTTAAAATCAATGTTCAATGATTATATTAGACTGAATATTTCAAGGGAAATAACAAATTATTAAAAGAAGTCAATGTGAATAATATAAATTTCCAAATCAATTATAAAACATCCAGTGAAAAAATAAGTATATTATCAAACCAATAAATCCCATGTGGAGAGAATATAATTGGTTATTGTTAATGATGGTCATAAATATTGTAAAATTATCTTTTAAAATTTTTTTTGAGGAAAATACCCATTTTTCGGTAAAATATACGAAAAATCATTTCATTGAAAATTATTTTTTCTATTTTAAAAAAAAAACAGGATTTTATAATAATAGTGTTTCTTAGACTAAATATAGAAATAATTTTAGGTTTCTAAAAAACAGTTTATAAATATTTTTTATGAAAAATGTGTGGGAAAATGGAATTTATAATTGATAATGGTTTGAATAACTATTTTAGAAAAAAGGATTTTTTTAAAAGTGGTCACAAAATTTCCTCGATTGTAAGTACCATTGAAATGACATAATTTTTGTTTTTTATGATGAAAATCATTAAACATTATATTGTGTCCTATATCAGTATGAACTTTTTTCAATATTATACCTCATGATGTAAGAAATTTAAATAAAAAAAACTAATGTTTAATGGAATAATTATAACATAATAATTGGAAGTATATCAATAACACAAAATACGTTACTGGAATATATAAGTTCTATCACAATGGTGTAAAAAACAAGATGTGAATCCCTTACCATGAGTGTTTTATCTGGTGAACATCCTTTAACATATTTTATAATAAATTTATTTTAATTTTATACATTCTCTAAGACCATTTTCCATTTTATTATTAATATAATTTCTCTAATTTACATGTTTTTTACAACTACTGACACAATTACATTTACATCGGGTGATTATACAAAATTTTATTTTTGTGGTAAAAAACACTTGTAGGTCATCCATGGTCAAAGGGGACATTATAAAAAATCCAAATATAAATAATAATTAACTAGTTATCATATTTTAACATAAGTTATAGTCCTAAAACCAATCATTCCATATGGTTAAGAAAAATTAATAAGTGGTACAATCCTGGAGATGGTAGGTTGTACATACGCATGAGTAGTGTTCTTATTTTTCAATTATCAGTTTGGAAAGAAGTGGTGTTACACCATATCATTACATAATAGTAATTATTTCCAAAATAATATACTATTAAAAAATATATATATATATAGTTATTGTGATGAAAAATTAGGATCATCATGTTGTGGAGACGGTAGTCCACACATCAGTGAATAAAGTAATCACATTTTGATTGTGTGAAAGGGTAAAAAAAGATCGTATTTGATATATTTATAGAAATTTAATTATGTAATTAATGACATTTATATTTTTTATGTGATAATTTTTTAATTAAAACCATCATTTATATGTTCTATGTTTAGTGTGAAAAAATCACTTCTCTTTGAGGGGGTGGTTTCCCTATCTTCAAAAAACGATGTTATCATTTTTAAATAAAATGAATGTAAAAAAGATCTATGTATTATGAAGATTAATGAGGTTTAATGAAATAATAAATATCATATATAGAAGTAATAAATCAAGATTCAATAATAATTACGACCATGATATGCTGTAATGAATGAACGAAGAATCGTCATTTCATGATTTGGTAGTTCACAATTCACATTAATAAATTTTTTGTCACCTATATGAGGGAGTTATGTGTATGTTTATCTAGAAAACAAAAAAAAATCATAATATATTGATAATATTGAATTAATTACATAATAATGATTTAAAAATAATTTATGTTTTGGAGGAGTAAATGATTTAAAATAGATCATTTAAAAAAGTTATATTAAAAATTGGATAACTCCATTTATTTTATACCATAGGGCTTCCCTAGAAGGCTTACTATAAAAACGAGGGATTAAATGAATTGGAGATGTATATTTATAATATATTCCGTCTTATCATGGACAAACCTTCATGGTTTGATTGGTTTGAGGAATTGGGTGATGTGGTTGCCATTTATATTGGAGGGGTGAAAATATTGAAATATTTTTTTAAATGAATTATTCCAACATTTTAGAGTTGAACATGGATTCAACAATAGAAAAAATAATGCACCAGGGATGATATGGAAAAAATATATCCATACAATATCACTTGGAAAATATTATCAGTTATTTTTACCTTATGGATAGGGTTTAGTCCAACATTATTCTTAATTTATCCTTAATTATTTAAATTAATTTTAATAAAATCCACTAATATGTATTGTTCCATATTTTATTTATTATTATAAATTATAAATTATTATAATTTCAAATATTTAATACATTTTTAAAATTACAATAAAATAATTGGTATATGTTAATTTCATATTCATCATGCAGGCAGAAGGACAATGCATGGTTTTAATGTAAAAACATCTTAAAATTTACTATATATTTATAATCAATTTTAAATTGAAATTGACACCTATAAAATTAATATTTTTAATTGCTAACACTATTGTCATTTTACACATTAAAACTAATTAAATTTATAATTTATCTGTAAAAATAAATTATATTAAAAATAACTTTTGATCTAAAATTCAACATTTTTAACTATTCATTAAAAAAATGAAGTCTTTAAATAAAATATAAAAAATTATTCATAACCATTTTATTATGATACAATTTCAAATATTATGTTAAATATGACATTTGAAATTAAATATAATTTCAAAAATTATATTTTAAATGTGTTCTCTATTAAATGTTTGTAAAATTTAATTTATAAAAATATAGGGTTTTATGCGTAAACTAGATTTTGTTCTTATGTTATTTCAATATAAATTAATAGATGAATTTAATAGTTATTTGATCTAATATATAACATATATATTTCATTAAAACCGTTCATAAATATTAATTAACCGTTTTTTTTAATATAAAACTCAATCAGAAGCATAATGAAAATTACATTTGTTTTAATATCCAATTGGTTTATATTTTATATTCTCATTAATTGTTAACTAATGAATTCATATTATATTAATATTAGTAATAAATATTCATATTTTATTTAGTAATATTTATAAATACTATTTTATATTTTATGATATTAAATCATAATATATTGAAAATATATTATTGTTTAGTAATGTTGAATCATACATGTAACACAAGCCATCAAAGAAGGTATCTCATACATGTAAAAAACTAAAACTCGATGTTTCATGAATTTAAAAATATAGAATATATTTTGATTATTATATATTATCAGCTATCAAAATATTATATTCTCTTGTGTACTCGGGCGTGTGTGCCACACATGCTATCGAATAAAATGTTCTTACAACAGGATTTCAAAGTGCTGCATTTTACGAAACTTAATTAAATTGTGTCCATATAATTTAAACTCAATATTGGTGATTTAATTTTTGATGTTTTCAATGATGAAATCCAACTTCATGGTAAGGGTTTATAAAAAATCCCCTAAAGAGAGAGAATCATATGAAAAAGAGTTCACATGGACTAATATATAAATGGGTATCTTAGTGGGAGAACATTTATGGAATGTAGTGATACATAATTGGAGGAATAATGTTAAAATTAATTGTGAGTTATTGAGTTCATCAATCATATAAATGTGAACTATGAATAGAAATATAAGGGCCTTAAATCCTTAAATCTGTGATGATTTATAATGCCATCAGTTCACGAAAAAAAGCTATCATGAAAAAATTAGTTGAACTTACTTATCCTATTTTTCATGAATTATTTTGTATCACCTGTATTCATTATGGATATATTTATATAAATATAATATCAACACATTTTTTCTTAAATATATATTCCAGTTCATCTAATAATTAATATTTTTGTAGGAATCACAAAAATAGATTTCTAAAGAATAATAAGGCCCATAAAGAGTGAAAAGTCTAACTATTTGACCATAACTATCCTCCAACAGTATTATAGTTAATAAATTAATCCATTTTCCTAAAACTTAATACTTTTTGATCATCATTAATTTATGTCATCAAATATTTTAACGATGAACAACGAAAAAAAATTTGACATTGTGTATGTCAATGGATGGTGTGAAACCCCAATCATCCTTCTGTCTTGCATTCAATACACATGGCCTTTCCATATTTTATTTTTTGTCACATATAATATTGGTTGTCACATATATTAGAGGTTCTCACCTAGCCTTGTGTTTTTTTCTAAAACAAAATTTATATAATTTCTTAAATAAATATTATGGATGTCCTTGAAATAAGTTTAATCACCAAATAACCATATAACAATGGGTTCCAACAAAACCACAATAAATATCTATTTCATCCATTTATTTCAAACAAAAATCCTTATATGATCTCATTATTATCCATTAGATGGGTTCATTGACTTAGGTAATTCCTAGGTTCCTCAGATTCAAGAAAATTAACATCAAATGAATATTTAGGAGGGATTTCTTTTCTTTCCATTATTCTATTAATTTTTCATATGTAATACTTTTCCTTATGTCATTCATTCCCATATATAAATCATTTACTTGACCTATTAAGACTCTTTCGAATCTGTCTCCTTGCACACATCTCATATGTCATAATTTTCATCTCAATGTTTTATAGTCTCCACTTCTCAATCACTGAGAAACCTTCATACTCCACTTCATTGGTGTGTTAAAGGGTCAGTAAAGGTATAAATTGTTAATTATCAAGGATGAAAAATTATTTTTAATAAACATGATATACTTCACTCCTATAAATACATCAATTTTGATTCTAATTTTCACCACCTTTTCTTTCATATTGTGTGTTATATTGTATCCTTCGTGTTCAATCCATTGAATAAAATCAGAAAGAATGGTGTGAGAAATAAAAGCGATAGTGATAAAAATGTATAATTATCTATAAGATATCTAAATTATAGAACCTTATTTTTAAATCTAAAATGTTTTAGTTTTAACAATGATGATTTGTTGTTATTATTTAAATTATTCAAAATGCTTTGCAAACAAAACATGTATTATATTATGTATATCCCCGGGTTTTTTCAAACCCAGTTTGTAGAAAGGATCATTTTCATGTACCATGTTACCACGATTCATCCTTATAACACTTTGTTGATGTTATTTCTCATAATTTTATCTATTCTAGAACTAATCGATATTTTTGGTCCAGAAATGGATCATTTACTATGAATACCCATATAATATCTACATTATCAAAATTCTAGGATAGTCATATATACATATCCTTAAATTTTAACTAAAGATTACATTATCCATCTTTTTTACAAAAATATGCTTCACAGTATTGCAACTATACTTCCATTGATACCGTCTACAGTGACCAGAAACCCAAATACCTAGAGTTTGTGTCTATGGCTATTTTCATTAGAATGATTACAAGGAACAAGATCTATAACGAAAATGTGTTTTTAAGTCATAGTAAACAGTCTACATAATGAGAAAAAATACACTTATTATAAAATATTTATTTTTATTATATAAAATAAAAAAATTATAGTGTAAATTTATTCCACATACTGAATCGTGGAATATCATTCATAGTATGATTCTCAGATTCCTAGGGAATGAAACATAGAATGGGTGAGCTGAAATTCTCAATAAAGAAAAAATACATCTGAAGCAGTAATGAGTCAATGAGAATAATATTTATGACTCTGTAAATAAATGATCTATAATGCCATAAAATCAATAAACTAAAAGGGTCATGCATAATAAAATATAAATGTAATGACTACAGACATATTCCATTCAAATAACTATACAAGGTAAAATAATTATGGCCTTAAAATAAAATAAATCATTTTCTATTTAATCATAGGATGGGAAATTAAATGTATTCATAGATATGTCGACCCAAAAACACAAGGATGAATAGTAATTGAAACTAAAATGATGGAACTAATTTATTAATTGATTTAATATCTAAGGTACATAAAACCCAATACTGTTAATACCTTGAAAAATATGGTTTATAATATGGAAAAAACCTACTTAATTTGTGAACCTTATTTCTCACATGAGAACCTATCGATGAATCAAGGTATTATCGCCTATCATTAATAATGAAAATAATTAATTATATTTGTTAATCAAAATATATAATACAACATAAAAGTTATTAATATTTAATAAAAAATAACGATTTATCAATATTTTCCCAAATAATAAAATATATTTCAAACAATAAACTATATGTTAAATGGTATATAGTTTTGTCAAAAGTTGTATCAATGATAAATGAAATTGACAATTAAGTGAAATTATTTGTTTAATGATCATTAGTAATTGTATATTTCAATGAGAATATCAAATGATCCATGTTAGGGAATGTGAAAACTTTCCTTGGTCAAATATCAATAAAAAATAATCCATAAAAACAATAAGGATGTCATAAATACAAAAAAAAATTAGTTGAGTAAAAATATATTGTTGTGATTTTTGATGAATCGATATGTTCTAAAAATAATTTTATAAAGTGATACTGAAAAAAATATCATTTATTTTTGTAAATCCTTTTAAAAAAAATTTTAAAATGATTTTTGAAGACTTTTTAATAAAACTGGGTTTTATAATATAATAGGTTTTCCAACTAAGAAAGTAATAATGTAAGGTTTTCATAAAAACGTTTTCTAAAAAATTTTGAATACTAATGAGTGGAAAATGGTACTAATAAATTAAAATGATCATTAATAACCATATGATTGGAATATTAAAGGTTTTATTAAATAATAGTCACATAATATTCCTTAATGGAAATACAATTTATGGTTAATTAACGTTGTTAGTGAGGAAAATAATCATTAAACATTCCAAAGTGCCCCATAATAATTTGAAACATATTAAATAATAATCTTCAGAAAAGAATAAAATTAAAATAATGAATAAAATTACATTAATATAAAATTTTTAATTTTAATATAAAAAAGGACAGTATATACACCATATAAAAGATTTAATTGGGGAACGTGAAACTAATTTCTAGAAGGTAAAAAGTGAAATGGAATTCCATTACCATGAGTTTCTTCATGGGTAAATGTACTTTAAATTAATGTATAATAAACTTATGTCAGTTTTATTCCTTCTTCAGAACATTTTTAATGTTTATAATTATTTTATTCCACTTATTACCATGTTTTTACAACTAATAAACTAATTAATTTTACATTTGGAGTTTTGAAAAAATTAGATTAATGTGTCAAAAATTACAATTGTATGTCAAATTTGATCACTGAGATCTTTATATAACATCTCAAAAATAATAATCATAACACAATTAACATATTTATTTATAATATTTACATTAAAAAAGTAATGAAATAAAATTATTACAAATTAATCAATGTTACATCATGGAGATGGTGAGTCGTACGTACGCATGAGTAGCATTCTTAATTTTCAATGATAGTTATAAAAATTATGTTTTGCTGGACCCTATATGAGATTATTATCTTATTAATCACAAATTATTTTTGTTTTCTTTTTTAAGTCAATTTAGTCATTTATTAAATCTTTTCAAAATGTTTTTATATATGTTTAATCATGTCGATATATGTTTATCTATGTTTATTTATGGTCTACTATTTACATGGAAGTGTTCTGGATTAAACAGACAATTTGTGATAATTTCATGTTGTTGACTCACCGTTTGTTATGTTTTTGACTCACTGTTATTTATATTACTGAGTCACTGATTGTTAAAGGAATGAGAAAACGATGTGATAAACTGATCGATGAGTAACCGATAGAAGAAATCATCACACCAAAACCGAAGGATGACACATCAAAGTCGACACACCGATGACAACGGTCAGACCGATTACAACGGTCACACCGATGAAAATGGTCACACCGATGAAAATGGTCCCAGAGATGACAATTGTCACACCAATGACAACAATCGCACCGATGACAATGGTCACACTGATGATACAAATGTCTAGCCGATGTTGATCACATGGCCTACCGAAGGCGATGCTGATCACAAGACCTACAGAAGCCGATGCAAATTCAAATGACCTACCAATATCAAGACTCACCGACAGTCAAGAAAAATGTTTGAATTTTTATTAAATATTATTTAATTCCAACGTTCATATTTTATTAATTTAATGAACCTACTATTAATTAATATTGGATGTTGGATGTCTGGGAACCATAAATTGTACCTGTCAAAAAGTAATCATTCTTTTTACTAGATCTCATGGAATAAAATGGAATATATATCTATAGTGAAAGACGGGACAATTATACACAATCAGAGACACAAAATATGTAGCATAGAATACATGCGTGTGAAGGCCCACTAATCAAAAGAAGAACTTGATGAACTCTTATGAAAACTGGAGAGCTTCAAGAAGATCTTTCACCTGGGAAAAACACTGATGCCGAGTAGTTGTGCCTTACTAAACATTATATGCACAAGGATGAATAACTGAAGCTGGGAAGAACAACAACACTATGTTTTGTGTCATCTTCACCATAAAGGACTCGAATAACATCTGCAGTGTCCGATTGAGTCGAGTTCCCATCTATAATCACTCAATGCATTCTAAAATCATTATCCATTTATTTCCTCTAATGTATACCATTGATTATCATTTTGAGCAGTGTGTGTTTCACTGTCTATTTAGAAACACACTAACTCCTGGGCTGAAATGGTGGACACTATATCCTCACATAAAACTTTTTATACATTATTGTATCCCACTATGAATTGTGGAAGTGGTTAAGTGTGACCTGGACGGCCTGAGGGTTGTTGTTGTTGTTTACCCACATAGAATTGTTGTAGAGGTTTGACGACCTAAAAAATCTGAGCACTATTCTAAAACCATGATCCAGGGTGTGGATCATGGATTATATAAAATTTTTAAGAGGAATAAGTATCAACGTGAAACTGAACCTCTTGTTTTAAAACTTTTGTGCTTTTTTCCCTTTGTTAAAACTATTTTTAATATTCCACTGCTATGTAATTTAAATATAAATCCCTTTTAGTGTAACTCTGATATTTGAACTAAAAAGTGTTTATAATTATCGTGAACCATTAATATAGTTTCAAAAGATAACTTAATCGTCATATTATGTTAAATGATAAGTAATAAATCTTTGAGAAACTGATTAAACATTTACAATCTTTATAAATTCACTACAGTTTAATTTTTATTATGAATTGGGGAATTTTAATACAAATATTTTAAACAGATATTTTTAATTGGACCTCAATTTACCCCCCTCTTGAGTATCCACTCTGAGAAAAATTTGGTATCATAGGGTTATTATATATTTTTCAAAACTACTCTGTTTAAGAAAAATTATCAACTATGATTTTATTTCTATCTCAAAGATCACAAAATTTCTATTATTTCTATATTTTTATATCCTTATATATCCAATTAAAAGATATTGATTATGTATAACAGATTATAAGGTGTACCTACCAAAATTACACCTTTATTTAAGGGTGTTAATTATGCCCAATTTAAAATAAAAATGAAAATTTATTTAGAAAGTATGGGATTCAACATTTGGACTGCCATAGAGACTCAGAATAAGATTCCAAAAACTGTTAGAACTACATGGGATGAACCTACAAAAGTAGATTACAATAACAATTTTAAAGCAATGAATGGTCTGTATTGTGCTTTATGAGATGAATAATTTAATCAAGTATCTTCTTGTAAGACTGCTTTTGAAATATGTGATACATTAACAGTTTCCCATGAGGGAACAACTAATGTTAAGGAAATGAGATTTAATACCTATAATATTAAGTTTGATTATTTTAAAATGAAGCCTGATGAACCTATTTCTGACATGTATCTCAGGCTCAATGAAATTTTAAATACAATAAGACCACATGGAAATGTTATTCTAGCTAAGGAACATATTATGAGATTACTCAGATGCCTACCAGAAAGATGTAGAGTCACATCAGTTTCAATTAGACAATATTTTGAAATTTGTGCTCTGCCTGTAAAGGAACTCATTGGTATGTTAATGATGAATGAGGAAGAACTAAAAGTAAACAAAGAAGAAGATGATGAAACAGGGAAGTAGTCTTTAGCTTTCCGGACTTCTACTTCAATACTTAAGGACAAAGGGAAAATTCAATGTGAAAGTGATATCCCAAGTAGTAGAGAATGTTCATCAGATAACAATGTTGAGATGGAAAAGATAGATAGACTATTTATGAAATTTTATAGGAAGAAGATGTTTTCATAAAATCAAACTATTAGGGATTGTATGACAACAAAGGTTAATCGAATAAAGATTGAAAATGGACTGATAAAGGTGATGACATAGTCTTCTACGAATGCAAGTGGAAATGGCATGTGAAAGCTTATTGTCCTAAATTAATGTTCACGATGAAATAATGACTATAAGGACAAAAAATACAAGAAATCTATGAAAGAAAATTGGAGTGCATCATAAGATAGTTCAAGTGATTCTCATTCCACTCAAGTTGAAATTATAAAAAAGCTAATATTTGTTTCCTGACAAACACATCTGAGGTAACATTGGATAATTTTCCATTAAACTCTTATTATTATAGAGATAATTCTGATTATAAAAACATGTCTACTGAAGATTTATTTGGATATTTTAATATGCTAGAGTATACCTACAATGAGATGAAAGGTAAGTGTAATGAATTAAAGATGTAGTATGCATTAACTAGCACTATGAACTCTGCACTGGAAGTATAAAAGGAAAATAATGCTCAACTACTCAAATAGAATATTGAACTAAAATTTTCTAATGAGCATCTCAGGAAATATTTGGAAAATTTTACTAATGGAAAGGAGACACATTCAAAAATTCTAGGAAAAAAGTTCCACCAAATTAAAATACTGGTTTAGGTTATCAACCTCGACAAAGATAAATTAAATGTATAAATTTATTCCTAAATCTAGACAGTGTGATGGTAGTCATAGTTCTGAAAATTCCTATTCCTCAACAAGATATTCACATAGTTATAGATGAAACATGGTTTATCTGTCAAATTCTCTTGATTATGTTAAGTATATGAGACCCATTAGGAAAATATGGGTATCAAAATTTTTTCATGCTAACCTGTGTGGACCCAAGAAAATTTGGGTACCGAAATCATTTTCTATATAAATTTTTTTTGTAGGAAATTTTATTGAATGGTTCTTTTAGGAAGACATGGTATTTGGAAAGTCGATGTTCAAGGCAGATGACATGATACTTTTCATTCTTCAAAATATTAATCAAGGTTGATGGAGGATGTGTCACCGTTGGTGATAACACTATAGGGAAAATCATCGGCCTAGTCCAAATTAGTAACAATAATTCAATTTTAATTTCTACCGTATTATTTGTTGATGTATTAAAATATAACTTGTTACATAATTCTCAGTTAAGTGATGATGGTTTTAATGTTAAATTTTAAAATGATTCTTGTAATTTTTTTAATTCTTAAAATGTTTTAGTATTTTATTCCTTATGAAATGAAAATTCATATGCTATATATTTGAATTATTTATCTAAGAAAAATATTCCTTATTAAAATGATTTTCATAAATAATCATGGCTTTGACGGAGAATATTAGGACACTCCAATCTACATTCACATAGAAAACTGACTAGGAAGAACTTAGTTAGAGACCTACCTAAACATGAATTCCTAGCTGATAAAGTTTTTAACCCATGACAAAAGGGAAAGCAATATAATGTTTATTTTAAATCAATCAAATAAATTTCAACTTCTCAACCTCTCTAGTTGGTTCAAATGGACTTGTTTGTACCTTCTAGATTTTCTAGTTTAAATGGGAAGCACTATGATTATTTTCTAATATATGGATTTTTGAGATATAATTGGGTATAATTTCTTGCTCACAAATGTGATACATGGTATTGTTTTATCAAATATTCCAAATCTATAGAAAACCTGAGTGGAAGAAAGATTAAAACCATGAGAAGTGATCATGGTCATGAGTTTGAAAATAAAGAGTTTGAATCATTATGCTCACATAATGGATATAATCACAAATTTTCTACCGCTAGGACACCTCAACAGAATGATATTGTTAAAAGAAGAAATAGGACCCTTCATGAAATAGCTAGGACTATGATAAATGAATATGATTCACCTGTTTATTTTTTGGGCTGAAGCTGTCAATACATCTTGTTATATTATAAATAGTGTCTTGATTAGACATGTTCGTAAGAAAACCCCTTATGAGCTTTGGAATAATATGAAACCTAAACATAGTTACTTAAATGTTTTTGGTTGCAATGTTTTTATTCTGAATATTAAGGAAAATATAGATAGGTTGTTATCCAAGAGTGATGAAAGAATTTTTTTATGATTTTCAATTACTAGCAAAGCCTATAGAGTTTTTAATAATAGAACCAAATGTGTTGAAAAATCTTTTCACATCAAACATGATGAAACTGATCCACATGAACCTAAATTTTTAGTTCAAAATCCTAAAGAATAATTGTTTTTTAAATCATAATGATAAAGATAGTGGACCTGTTGTAAAGGAAACAATCTCTAGAAATACACTAGAACATGATTCCGTTGAACTAGAACCTAGAGATGAACCTGAAATTTATAGTCCTACCTTTACTAGTTCAACAAGGATTCCAAATAACCATGTATTACAAGCAGTCGATGGTAACCTAGATAGAGGAAAACATACTAGAGCTTCTCTATGAAATCGGGTTGAACATCACGCCTTTCTTTCTCATCTATAACCTAGAAATATCCATGATTCAATTAATGATGAATTTTAGACAATGGATGTGTAAGAAGAGTTAAATAAATTTGAAAGAAACAATGTCTGGGAATTAGTATAAATGCGTAAGGAATCCTTGACCATAGGTACTAAATGGGGTTTTAAGAAAAATATTAATGATTCTAGAAACAACATTAGAAACAAAGCTAGATTAGATGTACAAGGTTACAATCAAGAAGAAGGAATAGGCTATGAATAAGCCTTTTCACATGTATCTAGATTAGAATCCATTAAGATCCTACTTACTTATGCATCTCATCTTAATTTCAAGTTATATCAAATGGATGTCAAAAGTTAATTTGGAAATGGTTTTATAATTGAATTTGTTTTTGTTGAACAACAACATGGATTCAAAAACCCTCATTTTCAAAATCATGTTTTTAAACATTCTAATGAGTTATATGGTTTAAATTAGGCTCCAAGTGCTTGATATTATATACTTACATATTTAATTTTTTCTAAATATTTTAATAAAGGAATTGCAGATCCCACACTTTTTATTAAAAGAACTTATAATGATATTTTGACTGTACAAATATATATTGATGATATCATATTTGAATCTTTTAAAAATATTTTATGTATTGATTTTTCAATTTTTAGGAAAAATGAAATTGAAATGAGTTTAATGGGAGAAGTCATGTATTTTATTGGAATTCAAATTTTTCAAAATAACTCTTCTATTATTTTAAATAAAAGTAAATATAAAGATCATATTTTAAAACATTTGGGTTTGGATAATAATAAGGGAAGTGATACACCTATGAGTACCACCTAAAAGATAGAAGATGATGAAACTAGGAAACCACTTGATCAAACCAATTTTAGATGTATTATTGGAAGCCTACTTTACCTTACTTCTAGTCGACCATATATCATGTTTTTTGTATTCATGTGTTCAAGATTTCAAGCTACTCCAAAAGAATCACATTTGATTTCTATTAAAAGTATTTTCCAATACCATAAACATACTACCAATTTAGGATTGTTTTACCCAAAAATACATCCATTTGACTTAATATGTTATTCAGATGCTGACTTTGTTGGTTGCAAGTTTGATAGGAAGAGAACATCTAGAACATGTCATCTATGTGGAAAGTCCTTTGTATCTTGGTGTAGTAAGAAATAGAACTCTGTTGCATTGTCTACTGCTGATGCAGAAAACATTACTTTTTTAGTTGTTGTGCACATATTATGTGGATGAAACACACTTTATGGGACTATGGATATCAATATAGACATGTGTCTATAAATTGTGATAACACTAGTGCAATTAAAATCTCAATGAATACTTTGTCTCACTCTAGGACTAAGCACATTGATTCCAGACATCACATTATGATTGATCGTTATCTAAAGAGTGATATTACTATAGAATTTATTACCTCTAAACATCAATTTGCTTATACTTTAACCAAGACTTTAATCTCTGAATGGTTATATTTTGTTAAACAACAGTTGGGTTTTATTGATCAGCGGAACGGATCAGTGACACCGATCAGTGAATCCGATCATTGAAACAAATCAGTGCAACCAATCAGTGAAACTAATCAGTGAAACTAATCGGTGCAGCCAATCAGTGTAACCGATCAGTGAAACCGATCAGTGAAACTAATCAGTGAAACCGATCAGTGAAACTAATCTTTGATACCGATTGAGTTATATAGTATATGAAATAGTTAGTCATTATTAAAACGACCTTGTTTTTCATAATAAATGCTATATTTAATATTGTAACCCTAAATGAAAAAATTAATAACCCACAACTATTTCAATTCCTAAGAACTATTTACCTTCTATCTCCCACTGAACTTCACATCTTTTGAATCCCAAACTTGCGAACCTTTCAAACCTCCCGAACCTCTCGAACCCCTCGAACCTCTCAAACTTCTCGAAACTCCATGTGGAAAAGTAAAAGTGGAAAGACAAACAATATGAAAGCTCCCCACATGTGAAACCCACTTGAGGAGAATCGACCAGCATGACTCAAAATTCTATCAACCCAAAATTGGAGACTCTGGTGGTCACTGCAGAAAAGGAATTAAGTTCTGAATTGGTGTTATATATTATCTATGTGCTTTTAAAAGTGTTGGAGATTAATGTATGAAAATAATGCTTCTGTAATAATAATCGATTCTACTACCCAATTCTAGTGCATATGATTTATTTGAATTTATGTATTGCATTGGCTGGATCAAAAGCAGCAAGATTATCTTTAGTGATCAAAGGAAAAAAAATAACTTTTTCATCAATGGAATGGGATGAGTGTTTGGGGTACCACATAAAGGAATATATGAGGATTACAATGGTAATATTCCTCCTACCACTAAATATTTTGCGTATGAGTATGCCTTGGAAATGTTGACTGGAAAATCTGAATCCAAAAGAATAACAGCTTCTGAGTAAGATAGAGAATATAGAATCTTGTTTAAGTTTATTCAAAACCAAATCTATCCCAGAAAGGGTGATTTTTCTTATGTAAAGTATCAAGATGTTTTCATGTTGTTTTTATTTCTAAATTATCTGAATATCAACTTGTGTAGATACATTACTATTCATATTGCTGAGATGGTAACACCATCCACGAAGGCTACAACCTTATTCTATGTTAAGAAAGTCTCTTCCATGCTAAATGTTTTTGGACTGTGTTGAAGATGGATATGAGTGAATATCAACTAGTAGTGTTTTTTTATTATCATCGATATATTCAGAAGAATGAAAGTTAACAGAAATCCATTGAAGAAGACTTGGGTTGCTGATGAAGATAGGTTTTATGAATCCTTTAATCCTACTGACGACTCTAAGATACAAAAGGGGATGAGAGATCCCTATTTAAAACCTAATGACAAATTTGTTTATTCTGAGGAGGAATAAGAGATAGAGGTTCCTAAGGACACTGGAGAGTCCATTTGAATGGAAACATGGGAATATAAAGATGATGATGATGTCGATACTAAAAAGCAACCTGAGTCTCCTCCTGATGACAAGTGTGACCCAGATACCGTATGTCCTAATAAAAAAATGGAATTTGGACATGAAAGTCCACCTATTATGTCACCTGATTCAGAACCCCTTCTAGGTGATGAAGAAGATGTTGACACTGAGGTATCCAATTCTGACCAGTATGAATCCAGTAACAAAAATAGTACCAATGAGAGTTCAGTAATCAATAATTGAAATATTAATGATGATGATGATGATGATGATGATGCAAGTACTCGACCAGTGGATAGTCACGATATTATTCATTCTAATACACATCCACAATCAGTTGAGCAATTATCTTTTCCTGAGGCTGAAAGGTCAGTGTAGACTGTGATTGATGTATATGGGGAAGACACTCTTTAAAATCTGGTAAAGTTGACATTGTAAATCCTAAGTATACATCTTGTTATGATGAATGGGAAGACCACTCAGTTTTTTCTGTTCTAGGTTGGGATTATTCCTAAGAAGAGGAAGAAGTAGTGAATAATGCAAGAGTGAGCCATCCAGTTTAGGCTGGACCAGTTCCTGAGGAAGTGAAAGTGACTGTAGAAAGACCTGGTTCTTTTATTTTTCGATCTGATTTTGAAAAATTTAAAGATGAGTTGCTCCAGATAGTCAGTGAAACAATAAAAGATGAATTATCTAATTCTCAGGCTCTTGTGAATCTATATGAGGCTGTTATGGTTGCTATAACTCAAAGAGTGGTATATATTATGGATCCAGACCTGTGTAATACTGGTTGGATGATTGGAAGGAACTTTTCTTATCTGAATCAAGCGCTCATGGATTTGAACAGTGACTTAATATATCTATCAGGAGAATTTAGATCAACCATCACTAGTATGATGGATGTTTTGAGAAACTTGATAGAAAACCTGAAGAAATATGATTTGAGAAAACATAAGGCTGAGATAACTCATATTGTTTCCAAGGAATGCTCCTCCAAAGTGACCATGATCACTGGACATGAGATTATTTCCTCAAATGATGTTATAAAAGAAGAGTTACCATCACTTGGACTGATTTTGGAATTTGAATCCTTAAAAAAGATGAAATAAAATTGTGATCATATTCTCAAGATGGTGAAACTATATTCAGCTGATGCTACTAATGATCATAAAGAGATAAAAAAATGTGGATCACCATTTTTTCTAAAATTTATACCAAGCATGAGTTGAACCTTCAATTTAATATCCTGGATGAGAATTTGAGGCTACCTCCAGTCACTGAATCCTTTAAGGCTCAGGTCTAACAGTTAAGGTATTTTACTCCCACTCTAGAGTGTTTCATGTAGAACAAAGATGATTTTGAGAAGGCCCTGAAATATGGTGGTGAAGTAATTCATGATTTTACCAATCTTCTCAAACCATATCTTCATGTGCACGAAAAGGTTATTGTTCTTACTACTACTGAGCCTTTCAGTCCATCCTGTTTTTCTCCTAGTCGGATTTCATATTCTAAAGCTTTATCCAATATTCATCCAGTCATTCAGCAGCCACCTCCCAGAAAATCTTTTGTTCACCAGCAAGTTACCGTAGCACCCACTATACTTCCAGCTAGAGTTGTGTTACCTCCTCCCTCTATCAGGCCAGATCAACCATCCCCCAAACCACCTTCTGGCCAATCCATTCATCCCTCTGTTAAAGGGAAAGCTCCTATACACCCCCAAAAATAGTTGTATCTATCAATTTTTATATGGTTTATTTTCATTGTATATTTTCAGATGTTATTTCAAAGAAACTTTGTATTTTTTTCTCCCTCTGCTTTTTCTATAACTTTTTTATAATCCCAAAGGGGGATAATGGTATAAATATATATCTAAAGGGGATAACAACCTATATATTAGTATAAGAAAGGGGGGAACAATATATAAACTCTAAATAAGATTTATTCTATAATGCCATGATATAGATTATATATTCTCCAATAGGCATATAGCTTTATTTTTCTTCTTAGCTCTGATATCATGTTTTCTAGCTCTGATTCTATGTTGATATACTCTAACATTATTTATGATCTGATTCCATACACTAATGACATTTTTACTTGTATAAATATATTCTTTTTTACATAGGGGGAGCATACTGAGTGTTATTTCATCTTCCCTCTTCATTTGTTCCATATATCTGTGATTATCAAAAAGGGGGAGATTGTTGAACCCTCTGTGAGATAGTTATTCTAATAGTCACAAATCATTGTTGTTTTATTTTTATAAGTCAATTTAATAATTTACTAAATATGTTATAAATATGTGTATATATGTTTAATCATGTAGAAATATGTTTATCTATGTTTATTTGTGGTCCACTATTGACCTGGAAGTGTTCTATATTAAACGAACACTTTGTGAGAATTTCAAGTTTTTGACTAAATGTTAGTTATATTTTTGACTCATCGTTAGTTATATTCTTGAGTCACCGATAGTTAAAGGAATAAGACACTGATGTGATAAACTGATGTATGAGTCACTGATTCAAGAAATTCTCACCACAAAACCAAAGTATGACACACCGAAGTCGACACACTGATGACAACGGTCGGACCGATGACAACGGTCTTACTAATGACAACAGTCGCACTGATGACAACAGTCGCACTGATGACAATAGTCGCACCGATGACTACAGTCACTCCAATGATACAACTATCAAGTTGATGTTGATCACATGACCTATCGAAGCCATTTCTAATCACATCACCTACCGATGCCGATGAAATTTCAAATGACCTACCAATCTCATGACTCAACGATAGTCATGAAAACTGTTTCAATTTTTATTTACTCTTATTTAATTAAAATGGTCATATTTTCTTAATATAATGCACCTGCTATTAATTAATATTAGTTGTTGGATGTCAGATAATCATACCTCAAACCTATCAAAAAGTAATCAATCATTTTTAGAGATCTCAATGAATAAATAGAAAGATCTATATATAGTGAAATAAAGAACAATTTTACACAGCCAGAGACACACAAGAAGTAGAAGAGAGTATGTGCACGTGAAGGACCACGAAACAAAATAATAACATGAAGAACACACTATGAATACCAGAGATCTTCAAGATGATCTTTCACCTAGGATAAAAATAGAAACTGAGTTTTTGTGCCTTACTAAAAATTATATGCAGACGGTTGAATATCTAAATCTGGGATGAACAACAACACTCTTTTTTGTGTCATATTCACTAAAAATGACTCAAATAACTTCTTCAATGTCCAATTGAGTCTAGAGATCTTCTGTAATCACTCAGAGAATTCTAAACACATTATCCATTTATTTCCTCTGAAGTATACATTTGATTAAAATTTTGTGTAGTGTGTGTGCCTCTATATATTTATACCCCCACTGACTCCTAGGCTGAACTGGAGGATACTAAATCCTCACATAAAACTTTTTATACCTTATTTTATCCTATTGTGAGTTGTGGAAAAGGTCAGGTGTGACCTGGACAGCCTACGGCCTGTTGTTGTTGTTTACCCACGTAGACTTGTTGTAGAGGTTCGAGGACCTAAACAGTCTGGGTAGTATTGTAGAACCTCGATCCCGAGTGTGGATCATAGTTTATATAAAATCCTTAAGAGGACTAAGTCTCAGCTTTAGAATGAACCTCATGTTTTAAAACTATTGTGCATTTTTCCTTTGTTAAAACTATTTTGAATATTCCGTAGCTAATTACATTAAACATAAATCTATTTTATATTAACTCTAAAAGTTGAACAAGAAAGTGTTTGTAATTATCATGAAAAAGTAAGTTAGTTTCAAAAGTAAACTTAATTTTCAGATAATCGTAACTGAGAAATAATCAATCATTGAGAAAATGATTGAACATATAAAATCTTTATAAATGCACTATAGTTTAACTTGTTTTATGAATAGGGGGATTTTAATAAAAAAAATTAAACCGAACTTTTTAATTAGATCTCAATTCACCCCCTTCTTGAGTATCCACTCCGACCAACATGTTTGAAAAACCATATATTTATATAATGACCATTATATAATAATTAATATATTATTTAATCATATATACATATATGTTGAGTTTTTATATTGAATATGGAATAAAATCATGTTTTGAAGTTGGTAGTTCACATGTAAATTAATAATGGTATCACTTATAATCTGTGTCAATGGGTAAAAAAGAAAATGATAAATATTATATTTTGATAAATTTAATTACTTGATGAATAAAATATTGAGTAATATTATAAAAAATATGTTTAAAAAATATTTAATATTTTCAATTTTTACTGTGAATGATCAGTGTCATTTGGAGAGGGGGGTAGGTAGTCGACACATCCACAAATGATGTTATCATTTTTACAAAAAATGGGAAGTATAAATATATGTGGTGTAAAATTAACAAGGAATATTAAATATGTATTGAAATTAGAATATTAATTATTTAAATATATTTTCAATCATAATTAAAATCATGATAGGAGGTCACAAAAGAACGGACAATCCTCATTTTGTGAGGCGGTAGTTTGCCTCTCACATAAACAGTATGATTGTCACCAATTACATGGAGGTGGGTGTAAGCGTAGCTATAAATAATAATTCAATAAATTAAAATTATATATAGTTTAATGTTGTTATTATTTAATAATTATTTAAAAATAATTGAAGGGGTGTAGGACTATATGAATGAAAAATTATAGTTTGAAAGGTTTACATTAAAAAATAGGTAACTCCTTTTGATTTATTCCAAAGTTATTCCTTGGAAGTCTTTCTTCCAAAAGTAAGTCATCAATGTATTAATGAAGTATATTTGATGCATATTTGTTCAGATCATGGATGAATGTAATCTATTTTAGATGTGAGAATGAATCAGAGAAGTTTTGGCCTTTTATAGTGGTGGACGGGAGAGAATATTGTAATATGTTGACAATGAAATAATTACCACATTTTTCATGATTCAACGTGCATCAAATAATGTAAAAAATTATATACCAGGGATTATAGGGTTGAAATATGGCTATATATTAGCTCTTTGAAAAGTGTATGGGTAATTTTTTGGCCACATGTTTAATGTATAGTCCCTTATTAAGAATAAATAAACCTTAATCATTGTAATTATTTTTAATCACATTCACTTGAATTTCTTTTCAAAAAATATTTATAATATTATAAATTATAAAATATAATTATTATAAATATGGAATAATTTTTTAAAATTTAAATTATATAAGAAGAATAAATTGGATAGACATGATCTCGTTGGTAGGATGACAATGTGGGTTTCTAAAGTAAAAAATGTCTAAGAGTTTCCTATGTTTATATAATAAATAGTATAGTGAAATTTATTCTAATGAAATAAATATTTTTAATTGATCAAAATCTTAACTAATTAAAGGATAAAAAAAATTCAAAGTTCTATTTATCTTTATAAATATACCTGATGAAAAATAATTTTTCAAAAAAAAATCTGTATTTTTAACTATTCATTACAATTTGAAATGTTACAAAAAAAATAAAAAATTCCTCCTTTCAAAAATATTATATTTTTATTTCAATTTTGATTATTATTTTGAAATATTATATGAATTAATGTGTAAAAAGTAATATTTAAAATCAGTTCACCATTAAAAGGCAGTAAAATTAACTTTATATAAATATAGAGTCTTATGTGTAAACTTGAGTTTGATCTTATAATATGCCTATCAATACTAATGGTTGAATATAAAAAATATTTTCTTGAAAATATAAAATATATATTTATTTAATATCAATCACTAATATATAATTAATTATGATTATAATCGTAAAACTCATTTAGAATAATAAAAATTAAAATATTTATTTGTACATCCAATAGGGTCATAGAACTATTTGCATCCATGGCACTATTGTAGCACTATTCACTAATGGGGCGTAGGGTAATTTTTTTGGAATAGTGGCTATGCAATGGGAATTCATTCACACATGATATACATATCATGTAATGGGTTCACGCCTATGGGCCTACATGGAATGTACTGAATAAATATGTGTTTACGGGCAGGCTACCCATTTGGGGGTCTCACACCTAGCTTTCAAGAATTTTTGGGAGATGTATGTGTGTGTGTGTGTGTTTCAATGTATTTGTACCCCCACAAACATAATATATATATATATATATATCTAATTTGTTATATTTTTATAATCAATAAATTATAATATGTTACATAATAGTATCCATAACCACTAGTTTATGTTTTATTTTATTAAATAATAATATAATAATAATTTTATAAGAAAATAATATTTTTCGTAAAAGATGGTCTTGTGTGTAATAGATTCCATCAAAGAAGGCCTCTCTTGTATGTAATACATGCTAACTCATTTTGGCATAAATTGAAATATATAAAATCTATTTTAAATTGTAAATATTTAATAATGAATGTATAAATTATATTCCCTTACATTCTTGGTGAAACGTTTCATATATTATGTTGACTAAAAGGTTTTTACATTAATATATCATGGAGTTACATGTACCTAACCCTTAATTTTTAATGGATTTCAAAATAATGTTAAACTTTTTTATTAAAAATAAGGAATATATAATTAATGATAATAATGTGGAATTCCATATCTATGGAGTATGTGCATTATTAGATAATTAATTTATATATCTTATCACTGTATATCTTCTTGAATGCGACTCTTAGATATTAAGCGAAAAAACAATCAATCGATGGAATATGTAATCTTATAGTTGATTAGTTTCTAAGGGAATATGAATACAAAAATATATTCCTTGAAGAATTACCTAGATATCCACAAGATCATGAAGATGGGTTCTCCCTATATTTAATCCCTAATCAATGACCAATATCCAGTTCTCCCTATATAATGTAAACTATGGTGATAGTTTATTTGAACAAAAAAATGAGATATTGTGTGATAATGTGTTTATATACACTAGTATTTCACCTTAGGGAGCCAATAGTCTCTTCATTATGAATAAATATGGTACAAAGAGATTATGAACACCATATAGGTAAATATATGATTTTATAACAAATTGTAAGAATTATTTCCCCCACATTGATGGCTTATTCAATCTACTTCATGGAACTAAATAAAAATAGATCAATGATCATCATTATAGATATAATTATTTTCTAGTATAGAAGAAAGAATTGTTGAAGACAATATTCAAAATAATATTTTTAAAAAATTAATTTATAATAATTCCTTTTGTATTATCTAATTTCTCCATATGTTTTTTTGGATATAAAGATAATTTTATTGAACATATATATCTTATAATTTTATGATGGTATTAAATGATGATATATTCTTGTATTCTAGGATCTATGAGGACAATTATAATCACATTAATATCACTCTTGGGACTCTTAAATGAAAAGTGTTATATGTGAAATTTATCAAGTGTGCAGTCATGTGTTTCAAAATTTTATTTTTCGGCTATTTTATCACAATGGAAGGAGTCTTAGTTTTTACTATAAATATAATGAATGTTATAAAACGGCTACTGATAATAATGATAAAGAATATACATAGTTTCATTGGTTTTTCTAGTTACTATAAGTGATTCATTCAAAATATTTCTTTATTAGATAACTTAATAACCCTTAATTAATGGTAAGTGGTTACATTAATATTGATAGAGAAATGTAATGTTTGATTTAAATAAATGAAGATGGGATTAGTGAATTATACACTATAGAAACTACTATCTATAAATTATGTTTTAGTGATTTATATTTATTTATATATTAAGTAACATCATTATATTCATATACATAATTATGAACTTATTTCCAATGCAACTAGGAATCCAATGACTCATGGAAATTAAAATGCATCCCCTAATTCTATGTTGGTATGTGTAATATTATCATTGATTATACAGATAGATTTTCTTAATTGTGAATGTTTTCAGTTATAAATTTACCAAATGATATTAATATATGTATTTCCCTATAAAATTATATATATTAGGATAATATGATATCCTGGGATACACAATGATTGTGATTTGTCAAAATAGTAACACAAGGGTATATAAAATAATTAGTAGATTCTTTGTGAATGAGATATCATTGAGACCAGGACAAATTGAATATTGATATGGATTATATGTTCACGTGTATATTAAAGATAGATATTGGAATTATTATTAATGAGGAGACATCTCCCCTTTATCAAATTATTTTGAATATTTCAGTATTATAATATATAATCATTTACCAATAAGGGGATTGTAATGTATCAATAAAATTAATGATGGGAATTAAAGAAAATTAGCACACATTATTAGTGAATATGTTGTTCGAAAATTAGGAATGATATTATGAAAATAATAAATATATGTATTGAAATGGGAATTGATAGTTGATGCTCATCACTCAAATTACCCCTTAAACCACTGTATTACTGAGACGTATAGGGATTAGAGAGAATATTTATTTGAGATATAAAAAATCAAGAAATCACTAATTATGTAAAAATATTACTAATATTAGAAAAGGTTAAGGATGTGATAAAATATCCTATATAAGTCATGAAAACACATCATATTCCCATGTGAAAATAAGTTGACATTTTAATCCCCCCAATTTCAATTAAGTAGACCTTCATTAATATATTTAATGTGTATAGTCTGTTAGGGTGATTTTTGGGGTTGGGGGGGGGGGTTGGAAACTTTTGTGAATGTTTTATATATTCTCTATAGGTTCATGGTCTATTCATAGTTTATGGACTCCTTTAAACTCTTACATGGAATCATGAATAGTGAGACATGGGAAAAATTAAAGGCGGGAAAGTAGGCGCCCGATTACTCCAAACTATGTTGCCACCAAACAAAAACATTGCACACTGGGATAGTGGGATTTTTCATGGTTGGTGCAAAGATTTTATAATTGTGTGGTAAAACAATGTGAGGAGATTATTGAGGTTATGACTATCACATACTCAGTGCAAGGTTTTTCTATCTATGCAACAAATCATGTTTTATTTTAAAAGCACATCCGAAAATGGTATTTCAAGGCCTAGATTATGTATTAACACATTATTTTTTCTGTATTTACCTTAAATTTGGATTTATTCCTCCCAGTGTCTGTATAACATCTCCCTATTTAATTAGATTTTATCGGAGGCATTTTTTGATGCGTTGATGCCTGACTCCATAGAAATGTCCTAGGTTTTGGTTTTTTTGGAATGATTTCAATAGATATTATATCATCCCAATCATAGTTTCTCATATAATGTTTTTTATGGAAAATTATAATGTTATTTATTCCACTATATTTTTTTTCCTTTTTAATGTTAGGGGATGAAATCATGATTTGGTTTTTAGAGATTCAACACAATTATGTGGGTTTATTTGGGTCATTCTTCATTCTCACCATAATTTCTGAGGTAGGTGGATACACTAAAAAAATCCTCATATAATAATATGAATTATTAGTTTCAATGGATATAAATTGATTTTAATTGATAATTAAATTTGTTTGAAAACATAATAGAAATATTCTTTAGTATGGTATGTATATTTTTGGAAATTTTGGATTTTTTTTCAGGTGATTTGTTGTTTTATTTTGTAATGATGTTTTTAAAAATATATGTTTAGTTTGAATTGTTGAGAGAGTTTTTATGGAATTTATTTATATAATTTTATATTGAAACGACTTTGGAATGAACTTTTGGTCATGATATCGAAAAATGGGTTTTAATGTGTTCATATTTCATTTTACATGGCTTGTTTGAAATACGATTTAGTTCTTAGTACCACAACATTAAATGTACATGATATTGTAATTAATTTTTTATGATTGTTTATATTTTTTAGAAACTTATCATGATTTTGGAACTATCATAAATTTATTATTTTCTGTATGTGTGGGGTTGTTAATTGGAATGGAATATGTTGAAAAAGGGATATGAAATTGATTTGAACATCATTCTTGGTTTCTTTAATGGAAAACCAATTTTTTTTGTAAAATGATTTTTTGTGTATTTTTTTTGTCGTGTGATAAAATATTTCAAATTAATTTCTATAAATTATATTTTATTAATGATGTAATTTGTTCTGTCTTAGGGGTTTGAGTCGAGAGGACTTTTGGGGAAACCCTACCCATATTAATAACAAAACCATTATTAGGAAAATCATTGATTTTAAAGATATTTTTTATTGAGACACAAGAAAATTATTGAATCAATCATCTATAGTTGTGCATCCTGATAATTTGGATATTTTATGGAGATTGATCCTGGATCATATTTGGAGCTTTGGAGAATTATTTTTTTCATTGTGTTCTATTTGTTTTTCTTCCTCTACATTCTTTTATGTTTGTTGTATTCAACTATGATACAATAGTATAATTTTTTCGATACTAAGTATATTACATTTGGAAATTATACATTGTTATCATGCATCATGTGTTAGTATTTTTAACATGTTTTTTGGGATTTCTAATTTCTCAAATGAAGAATTATAACACAATTGTACTGAACACCTTGGAATTTATTTCTACCCTTAGGAAACCTTGAAATTTAACTTGTGATCATGTAATGTTCTTCCACCAAATCCAGAAAATGAGGAGGGTGGGGTGCTAAAAGTTGTATCATCTTGTTAAGTCATTTATATCTAGTGATCATAAATTATATAAATCAGGTAGTTCACATTAATTATAGGATATTCCATAATTTGGAATGATATAAAGTAATAGTATTTTTTTGACATGAAATGTAGAGCATAAAAAGACACTAAATCAGTTTTTATGTATATATTAATGTTACCAGGAAATTGGCTACGTATGTTTTTCTAGGAAAATTAGAGGAATTGAAATATTATTTTAATGTGTTTATAATATAATATATACATCCCATTATTTTCAAATATGACTACCAAATAATGGTAAAAATTTAATTATGAGAAGTGTTATATGAATTGGTAAAAATTTAATCATTTTTAAACAGAATTAAGATTATTTAAAATTTGATATTTTGAAATGTCATTAAATGGTTATATTGAAAATGATATGACATCAGAATGCATAATGAAAATTTTAAAAATGGTTAAAAATGGAAAATGATGAATTTGGGTTGGAAAAGAGGTGATATGTTTGATATGGTATAATCATAAATTTTTATGCCATCAGTTTTTAGAGAGTTATACTTTTGACATTTATTTTCTGTGATGAAAAGAGAACCCAAAGGGAATGGTATAAACCAACAAGATGAATCTTCAAAGAACATTGATTCACATGAGATTCAATTGAACCAAAAGATGATTAAATTAAATACCATGACGGTTAGGTTGTGGACATAGGTAATGTGAGGGATGGACCAAGTAATGTGGATCATTCCATTTAGATCAAGAGTTAGAATTCACCATTCATTTGTTGATATTTTTAATAAGAGAATGTATAGGTGTGGTAGAATAGGATGAATCAAATAATCATTTTCCTTATCACACTATCATAGTTTATTGTCATGATATTGGTATATAGGTTGGATGATCTTTCATGTCAATATTGGGATTTAGGAATTTATTCTAAACTAGTCCAACACCTGGCATGGGAGAATTTTTTGGAATGGTTCATCAATTAATTATATAATAATACATTAGGAATAACATGTTTGAAAGAAAATTTCTACACTATGTAATAGTGAATCATAGTTATTGATTATAAATCTTGTTTTTTTAATTTAGAGAACTTTTCACTCAATGTCCGATATATTTCCTCCATGAAGTCAATCATTTTTTTACCTGGGAAGAGGTGGGTGATTCGCTCCATGATTTATGATCTATATATAATATATTATATAGAGATGGATAATAGATCTATTATGGAAGAAAGGTACATCATAGAAGATATGGGTGGAGGGTGTCTGTTGATACATAGGTGAAATGGGGGGAAATATAACGATGGGAGCACATGGATGTGGGAAACCGATATTTGTGTAGTGTATAGCTATGAACTAGATGACTGGATTAGTGAATCGGTATCCACGACCCATGATAAAAGTTGGATGTTTTTAGTGTGAATCATTTAATATAATTTAAATAGAATTCATGGAAGCTTTTATTGAAATCTACAATAGTAACAAAATTGGGAATCTTCAGTGCAATTTTCATATTTCACCATGGACGTGTGATTGGGACACAGTTTAGGTGTCACAGATGTGAAATTATTTTATGTTAAAGGGTAGTAGAATCAATCTCATCATCAAAATAAAGTTAGACATGGTGATTCTATTAATACCATGACAACGCCATATGGCCAATCATAAGATGTTAATAATGAACAAGGTGTTGCGAGCATGAAATTCTAGGGATATGAGTAATTTATTCTATATGAACAGTCCGGACAATCAACCCTGATAGGTATAGTTCTATTCAATTCTACCCTTATGGATTGTTTTGGATACAGGTGCATCCCAAACATTTATTAAATAATATTATACTGTTTTGTTTTTTAGAAAAGGTTATATAACACATTATGTTTTGAAACTTAATACTCTTCTTGGTCAAAGAGATTTTTGATCCATTGTTTGTTGATAATCTACTATAACTATTGATATATCCAAGAAAAAATGAGAATTTTTAGTGATTTATTCTTATTTCTGTTATATAATAATGGGAATGAATTGGATGAAAATATTCAACGTTCACCTTATTTGTTATACATGATGGGATAGTTTTACAACTGATTAGGGATTCCTGAATCTCTTTAGAGGGGATAAGAATATAAAGGAATGAGATAGGGGATTGTTGGCCTCATAATATAGAATGATCTCATTGCAGTTTGTAGCAATAAATTTGGATTCAATGGAAGAGATTAGGAAAAACAGTTTTCCATTGGTGGTTGATATGTTTATGTACAGTCTTCTGATGAATTTCTAATGGATTTCACCCAAAAGATAAGAAGTTTTTACAATTGATCTATTTATGGAGAATATTTTTATTTACCTTCCATCATAACAGATATAATAAACAAAAATATTGAAATTAAAGGTATATTTGGAAGAGATATAATGAAAATGTTTAATTCGGTCAAGAACATCCCCTTTGGAATCATTATTGTTGTTTATAAAACTATCCTATAGAAATCATCAGATATTTTTATATCATCATAAGATTAACCATGATATGATAATGAATTGTTATCCACTTCCATGAGTTTCTGATATATTCAATCAATTTAGTGGATCTCAGTGTTACAATATGAATCATTTACAATCATGATTTCACCAGTAGGAGTTTCAGAAGGAGGATATTCAGAAAACAACATTCAGTAAAAAATATTTACATTATTAGTATATGGTAATTAATTTCATTTATATGAACAAAAAATAGTCTTTATTTTATTGATGAATTAGCATCAAGATTTTATTTCAAGATTCTGTTAATAAATTATTGGGGTATTCATGAGCAATGGAAAAGAATGAACATAACATGGAAACATTGTTTGGAATCTTTAGGGATCATCATATGTATTCTAAATTATTAATGAGTAATTAATTTATGAAATAGTTAATTATCCTTAGCCAAATATTCTATGAAAAATGGATTTTTAGATCAAAAAATGATAGAAGCTATAATCTCTGGGAATCCACCAAAGAATGTCTTTTAGATACGTAGTTTCCTTAGTCAATCTAGATATTACAAATTTTTTGTTCATTATTTTTCATGATAACTTTCACCAATGATAGCATTAACATGGAATAAGTTTACATTACAATTGAAAAATTAACATCATAATCCCTTTCAAGAACCCAATTTGCACAACAAATTATCCCCAATAATTATTTTTCCCAAATCAGGACAAGGGTATGGGGTGTATTGTGATAATTCATGATCTTGGTTGGGATGTGTTCTTAATGAAATGGGATAACACGTTTTCTTATTTATTCATTAAGTAATTTTTTCATGAGAATAATTACCCAATACATGATTTAGAGTTATCTTCTTTTCTCCTTGCTTTAAATAATTTTCATCATTACCTCTTCAGTGGAAAATAAATATTGAATATAGATCATCAGAGAATGAAACATAATTTCTCACAAATGGGTTTGAACCAAAGGCAATGAATATGGATGTAGAATGTCAAATTTTTTTACATTGACTAAATTTATGGACATTGTAAAAGAAATACAGTTGATTCAACATTAATTATAACGTTTTTTAATGTCTTGGAATAAAAAACCCCATATCAGTGGTTATTGATGTCAAAATAGCATTCAAGCACATGAAATGTAAATAATGAGTTGATTTTTTTTGTTTTAATACCATTTTTTCTCAAAATTTGGATGAGATAAATAAGGAGAAACAAAAAACCATTTCAGAAAGTGTTTTTATGGGAAAACTAAACGGTGGAGAGGCCATTTAGTGATTGGTGATGGAGAAGAGTTAAATTATGTTTATTCTTAATTATATTGTTGTAAATATTGATAATGAGAAAAAAATATTCCCTCTTACCACCACTCAAAATTTTATTTTCTTCCTAGGATATAAAAGATGTATAAAGCATTGACAATAATTTTTTAGTGGGTCAACAATAAAAAGATATTGAATGAGTTGGTTTTGATTTGGTTATCTTTTCATCCTACTAAAGAATAACATCATTGAAAAACATGTATGTTTTTGTCTTTAAATATGCTTATTTAGAAAGGGGATCTAATAGTTTGGTAATTTTTAACAGTTATCCCAAGAATGGTTCAGAAAATTGAATTTATTTTAGTGATAGTTAATCATCCAACAATGTCGACCCATTTCATCATAATTTGTGATACATATATTATAGAGTACTTTTCAAAATACTATATCTCAGAAGTTGTAAAGTGTCAAGCTATAAAATTTTCGATAGTATCTTATAGAGACCTGTAGTTTTGTTATCATTTCAATAAATCACTTTATAAATCAATCGGTACTCATATGACCATGAGTATCGCCTATTTTTATGAGAAGAAGTAATAATAGAAAGGATGATACTGACATTAGAAGACATATTGTGGGATTCTGTAATGCAATTTGGTGGCTCATGTGAAGAGAAAATACAATCAATGGAGTTCTCATATAACATCAGTTATCATGAAATGATACAAAATGATCATTTTAATTAACTATTTGTTTTTGCACTTATATTTGTACATTGTTTGTAAGATACATGGGAGGCTTATCCAGATGCTCTTATCATTGTCCATGAGACAATGGAGAAGATTTTTTTGGAGAATAGAATAGAGATTGGTCAAATTCATCAGAAATTTTATTTGGATCATCACAGATAGATGATGTCATTCAAGTAGAGTGATCATGTATATTTGGGATCAATACAATGAATGGTATTAATCATTTTAGAATATAGGGAATGTTTATACATATGTAAAATTTCATTTTCTGATACATGATCAAGTTGGTATGGTGGAATTTTAGTTGTTTTTTACTCCTTGATACCTTATGAGAAATACATTGTTTCATATTTCACAATTAAAAAAGTATCATCCAGATCCTTACCATGTGATTCAATGGGATCATGTTATCCTACAGTCAGATACATCTTTCACATTCATTTGTGGATTGTGGACATTAAAGATAGTTTTTTTCATGGTAAAATCATAGGTATAGCCTTTGTTTATGTACGTTTACATTTAGCAATATACTAGTGTAAAATGAAATGAAATGAAAGATAAATATTAAGAAACCTTTTAAAGAAAAGATGGTTTTATACATTATGAATATGGAAAGGAAAATAATTATGAGAATGTTGCACTTAAGATTATTTTATGTAACACATAATTTGAATATTTTATGTATATTTTGTAGCTGGTTGAATTCTGAGAGGGTTTGTGAACAATTTTGAATGTATTTGGTCAATTTTATTATCGTAACAGGGTTTGTCCAGTGTCTATAGCCTCCTAAGAGAAACCATATCGACTGGGTCAATTGGATTTGACAATTTTTAACAACTATTGTCTAACTATGTATTACACACATGTTTGGTGCTCGTTTAGGTAGATGTGGTTGAATTATTGGAACATAGTTTGCTTAATCATGAATCTAACTGTCCATAGTTAAAATAGATCAAAAAACGAGGATCTAGATTGGGAATATGTTTTAACCCCTCATTTTTTCTCCAAGTAAATGCTAACTCAGGATTGTATCTTCCCATTATATTTATGACAACTTCCCATCAAATATGTTGAAAACCAAAGAAATTCTGTGCTGCGTTAAAGCTCGATTTCCATGTGATATCCTCGATTATGGACGTTTTTCATTATTTTTCTTAAATATAAAACTCTTTTATCGACATGATTCATAGATATAGTCCTCTATGGATAGATATATATTATAATATTCAAATGATGGATACATTGTTGCTTTTCGATGATATTATAAGGGATATATAGTGGTCTTTATGAAGAGTCCATCTGATTTTTTGGGTGTTTTGAAGATGTTCTTTGTTATCACCATATATTTCAGGTTGGTTGATATAAACTCGACACATCTTCATATATATTGAAGGATTAGAGTATAATTGATTATATTTATTGAAATTAATTGTGAAATAGGTGGGAATTGAATGATAAATAGTTTTTTATTAATAACATTTGGAGTTTTTAAAATTTTGGATTTATTGGGAAAAGTGATTTGTTTTTTTATTTTAAAATGATTATTTTAAGGACGAGTTTTTGTTTGAATTGTGGGAGTAGGTTTCTTGGAATGGTTTTATATAATTTTTTTAATTATTCAATTTCTTTTCCATGGTTTGATATAATGTTCTAGAATGTGTTCATATTGTATTTTATGTGGCTTATTTGAAATATGATGTGGTGCTTGGAGCCAAATGTGTTATTGACCTTGGGATTTTAATATCCTTTTGATTAATTAGAATTTAGATTAGGAAACACTCATGCGTATGGAACTTCCATATGGGAATGCATGTGTAGATGCGTGGGTTCCTGGATTGTAGTAGAATATGCCAAAATAGAATTTCAAAATGTTTTGAGGAACATTCTTGGTTGTTAACAAGGAATATAATATTTTTGGAAATATATTTATTTATAAATTGTGTTTTCATATGATAATATTTTTTCAATTGCAATATATATTTGTTTTATATAAATTTCATAATGTGTTCTGTCATAGTGGAATGAGTAGGGATATCATTTGAGGGAAGCTTAATCTATATCATTACTGACCCATGATTTGGAACAACGGCAGTCTTGTTTATATTTTTATCAATAAATAGGAAAAAGTTATGTATCACTATTATTTAGTTGTGCTTCATGATAATGGGGCTAAATTGTGCAGTTGGAGCATGGAGCATGTTGTGGTCTTTAGAGTTTTTTTTGAGTCATTGAGTATATTTGGTTTCCCTTACTCTATGAACCATTATGTTAGTTGTTGTATATTATTGCACACAATTTTATCTTGGTATTTATTTTAATGGTATTAAATTAGGTTAATTGGCATTGTTACTATCCATAATGTACTAGTATTTTTATGGTCTGTTAGGTTGGGTTGTTTAATTTATCAAATACTAAATCATTCCCCATGTGTGTTAAATACCATTAAATTTATTACAAACATTTGGTGTCGTGGGGATGTATCACAAGTCCATGTATTGTACATACTCCATTTCAATACAATTCGGAGGTTCCAAATGTTTCAACAAAACTATATTATTTTTTCAAAGACTAAAAAATACACCATAAAAAATTATACAATTTGGTTTACTATTGATTTTCATTCTAATTATTAACATTTTCATGATAAAATATAATATTTACTTATATAGTTTCTTCCAATAATCTATATTAATAATGTTGTATGATTTTATGGAGATACTATTTTATTTTTATTATGTAGTGATCACTAATTTATATCAAAATTTTCAATGTTCATTGAGAATTCACTTTAAAGAGGCATCATTTGAGTTCCAAATACCATACATTAATTAATGGAGAGTCAAATGAAAAATTTGAACATTGTAAGACATGTTGAGTTGATGATAGAATTAATTAATGGTATGTAGAATTACTATTTACTAATGGTAGAGTTTTACAATAATAGTAGTTTCTATTCAAGTATTAAAATTGTATTCTTTGCATCATTATAATGAATGTTATTCCTTACTACAATATGTTGTGGGGATATTTCTGAATGGAAACATGTAAGCTTGGAAATATTGGGGAAATAATGAAAATGTGAGGAATATTTAGACTGATATTAAATATTATCAAATAGGTAAACAATACAGTGGATATAATAATAGGAAATGGATTAAATTTATTATGGGAGGCCATGTTTTCTTGAAATTAAATCCATGGAAGAGTTCAATAAGGTTTAGTAAAAAGTGAAAACTATGCCTCAGTGCATCAAAAAATTCAATATTCTATAATGTATTATAATTTTGGATTTTTGAATGTAAATTCCACAAATCCATTATAATGTACATATTTGTATTATATTTCATTGTTGTTGATGTAAATTACTAACCCAAAACGCATTCTGACTGCTAAATAAATAGACATGAATGTGATCGATATTATTGTGATGATCCTATATAGATTCATAACACAAGTTAGAATATATTAATAAATATAATTAATTGAATGGTAAAGGTCCATTGGATAAATCATAACATAAATGAATAAATTTTGTAACTAGAAGATTTTCTAAATAAGATCCGCCCACACATGATTAGAATGGTATATACTTTATATTTTGGTGGATAAATTTTTAATAGTTATGATGATTGTGACACCAAGAAATCAAATATATTATGTTAAAATTTTATTTTAATAACACTATAATTAAATTTACATTTTAATACTAAATGGGAAAAATTATAATTTTATAGAATAAATATTTATTTTTTAAGATATATGGTCAAAATATTCCTAGAATGAATTTTGACAATTTTATCTTCTAAATTTGTTTATTATTAATAATATAAATTTATAATTCTGAATTAATTTCGTTTAAAATAATAGTTATTCATATTTATAATTAATAATTTATTATTTATCAAGTTTATAAAAATAAATATAATATTATTTGGAGGTAAAAATTTTTATTTACCAAGAATCATTATTTTTTTCGAATGGTTTTTTGTTTAAAAATGAATAACATAATTCTATTTTAATTAATAAAAATGAAATATAATGATAAAATGTACAAAATTTATATTATATCTCAATAAAAAAATTAAATATATCTAAATTCGATTTCTAGACATATATTTAATATTATATAATATTATTCTTGAAAACATAAATTCTTTAAAGCCCAACATTTAACATTATTTACATGTTCATATTTATAATATGTTCATTCAAATTTATAAATAGGATTTTATAAATATTATTGCATATTTTTAATTATTATAAATAATATTTTGTAATAATTTTATCTTATTTTTTTTCAAATTAAATAGTAAAAAAAAAATAGAAGAGTTATGAAGAAAATTCGTCTACTAGATGGTTAACCTAAAATGATAGTGGTTAAAGTGTCTAATAAACATGTAACATTTCAATTATATGGAAATATATAGGCCTCACTGAAACTATGGTTCTTCAATGTGCATTTTGGGTTTTTTTGTTTGCTAAAAATATCGGTATATCATTTTTCATCAAAAAGTCCTACTATGACCTCTCACCAAATTATAAAATGTAATTACCTAAGCTCACTTTTTTACATCTCCCATTCCATTTGGATCTATAAATACCATTAAAATATCTCGCAAAAATACTTAGTCAGATTCTATACTATCATATCTTCTTAAAATACCATTCATATTATCCTTAATTAGATATCCTGAGGATGTTCTTATAGGGTAATTTAATTTCCTTTAATAAGAACGTTCTTTATTACTAGATCATTAACCACCATAAATTATGTTCTATCTATTAAAATATTATAAAACTTGTATATAAAATATATTGATATTTAATTTTGTTTACTTCAAAACATTTTCCATCATCTCTTCCAATAAATTTATGGAAATCATATCTCATGTGTATAGGGAACTACCACATTACAAACCAATGCTATTTTTTATCCACTATAAACTTCAATTAATGGTGATAATGATTGAAATAATGAAAAATATGATTCAATTAACGTAATATTCATACAGGAAGATTATAATGTTATACAATTTCTAATAGTTTCAATCATTAAAGAAATAACGTAATCACTCTCGCAGATGTTCATATTATCATCTTCACAATGTGATGTGAGTCAATTCTCTATCTACAACAATCAGGAATGGGTTTGCATTATATAATGAAAAATTATAAATTAATAAAATTAAAATATTTCAATAGATGATATATCTATATCCTATTCCAAAATTACTTAAATGATCATGATAAAATATGCTTGAGATAACCTTGTAGTTAACACAAAAAACAAAGTGAATAAAGACATATTATTACCAAATAGGTGGTAAATTATTATTATAGGGTCATATATGATATTATAAAATAGAATATGACTTCTTTATAAAGTTATAACATTATTAAAACCAATATACTAGCGAGTAAAACATTTTTGACTAAATAAATTCATGGGATAAAGAATTTCATCTCAATTGACACTCTATTAAGAGATATTTTTTATTAACATATTTAAATAAAAATGGTTTTTATAATTCACCTATGATGTGTACAACATTAATAAATATTTAATAATTATAATTAATTTTTATATTAATTTTTATTATATCAAGGGGTTTCTATTAAAATGTTACCAAATATAAAATAATTTATTTTACACTCTCACATTTTATGGGAATATTTTTTTCATTGAAGGAATGTTATCATCTACCCTTCATATGATCATATAATTTTACTATATAACTGATATTTTTTTTGATTATATATTTTTATATCCATTTTCATCTATTTTTAATATAAATCGATCAAATATATTTTTAAATGAAAAAAGTAATATATTTTAATTTAAATCAGATATATATATCCTAAATGAATATTATTTAAAAAAAATTTACATAAAAAAATTTATATAATGAAATTACATATTTAGGATGTTTTATGACATCCTTTTATTTTTTTAAGGGGATCATTATTATTTCTCCAGAATGCGATGTTTTAATCATTTTATAAAAAATTCAAAAGAATATTTTCAAATAAATAAGGTAATAAATTTCCTAACTATCACATTAACCATTCACCACAATTTACCATATTCTTGAAAATTTTAAATATTTTAATAAAAATTTAGGAAAAATTATTTTAATATTTTAGTTCTATTAAGTTTGTTATTCCATTCAATATGATTTTATAAATAAATCTGCATTACTGGTGAGCCAATATGTAACACTTATCTGTAATTAATTTTTTTGGGTGACTTATACCTTGAAACATTCTATTTCTAGTGATAATTGGAGAAAAAAATAAATTTAATATATATATATTTCAATAAATTTTCTTATTTTCAAAAACATATTCAATTTTGAGATTTGTTATTATTCTACGGTGGTATATGATTTAAGGGGGGTAAATCATGAAATTTTGTATTATTAATAAAAAATGATATTTTCCATGATAAGGAACATTTTTCTTAATAAAAAATGATATTTTCCATGATAAGGAACATTTTTCAAACCCATCTATCGAAATGGTTCCCATTATTGATAGATTCCAAACTGTGTTCATTGAATCCTTTCAGTCTAGGAAATTTTTTTAGTTAAAAAAATATTATTCGCTAATGACGCTATCTAACTGAAGATCTTAATTAATAATTCCAAATGGAATTCCCACAATCACTTTTAAGAATAAACCAGGACAGTTATTTTGATAGTATAAAAATGCAGGAAAAATCAATAGGGGATGGTGTACCATGTTTAGTAATTTAAATTATTCGTGATTGTGTAATTTTATTTTAGATTGATTGGTCATTTATTTGTCAGAGTATAACATTAAAGAATCATTGGAATCAGTATATTCACTCCAATCATAAAACTCCTCACATTTTAGTGGAAAACATCTCAGGGTTATTGATAAATAAATTGATTTATACCAGGATTATACAAAATTATTCATTATAAAAGAGTGTTAAATAAAAGATCAATTTTACTACATTTGATTTAAAAAATAAAATCAAATTTAAATGGATAATTACTTTAAATATGATGTTTCAAGATAATAATATGATTTTCAAACACATGAACAATGAATGAAAAAATTTAAATAAAGTGGGAAAACTAGCAATATCAACCTATGTTATATGGATTTGGATAATATAATGATACCCCCATTTTCTAGGCATGTGAGTATACAATATTAAATTAAAAATACCAAGGGAATGTTGTAGAATCAAAATGACTCTTGGTTATCATCATGCTGATAAATATTATCCCAAAATGAATTTTTAATTTCTGTGTACGCCACTAATCTATTCATAGATAATAATATATAACAATATTTTTTAGTATAATCCATTAAATATCCTATATCTTCACTAATAAATAATAATTATTTAATTATCAAACTTTATATATAGGTTTATCATGCTAATCCAACGTTTAATATCACATGAAACGTGGACTCAAAATATATTATTATTTAACTATGTGACAGAGTGTTTAGTTTTTTTCCTTAATAATCATTTAAAATAATATATACTAAATAATACCACATTTTTAATTTTAATCAAAAATAAAAATTCATTTCAATAATCCTTAATACTCTTTGATTTTAATTATTATTAATATGGTATAATTGTTCCAATATCTCCCTTCATTATGATAATTCATCATGAGAAACGAAAAAAAATTATTGGTTTTTTTCATCGTCTATAAATTTAAATTATATTACAGAAATCATAAAAACATCTTTTGTGATGATTTTTTGTGTTTTGGAGCTATATATCAGGCATGGATTCTAACCTCTAGGATATTGTTCATCCTCTTTCAAATAATAACATTGTATGGAGTTAACTTAAACATAGGTTAACCATTCTTATATTTTAATTTATGTGGTAATATTATCCCCAGAATGTTATTATTCAACATGGTCAAGAACACCATTGGTGTCACCTGTTTATGTTAATCTTCATTCAACCCCAAGCATACACCTTTCCCTCTAATGTGGCCAGATTATTGAATCAATTTTATTATACCCATGCACATCCCTATTGGTAGAAAGTAATTTCTATTTAAATTTCAATTTCATGGCCTCCAGGTTCACCATTGTAATTGAATATATATCATATCAGATTCATTTCTATTTACCATTTCTCTTTCCTTTAATTTTTCATTATTCCACCTTAAAATAAAATAATAGAAGATCACTTCAGCTTCCAATAATAATTAATGGGTTATTTACCTAATTCGGTGGTTTTGTATCCTGATATGAAGCTCAAAATTTCTACAATGGAATTCTCCATCCCCCAGTTATAGTAGTCCAAGGAGATTGATCAAGAGACGAGTAATTGGGATACATCCAAGCTCATGTGATTCATTTAGAGCTGTTATATCTTCATATATGTTTGTGAAAATAGTTTCATTCATTGGAATATTTTTACATCAATACATTTGGGGTATCAATTCTTCATTTAACGAGATCTCACTCCTCTAGTTGTTCAGTGAAGATTAAATAGGGTCAGAGAAACCCTATAGACACTACTTCCACCATGGGATTGTGATGTTGTCCCCCCCTGTTCAATCACAACTGAACTCAATAAACCACATGCATTCCTACCCAATTATCATTCCAATCTCATGATGGATCTCACCATGTCTTGGTTAACATCCCTCAATGTGATGGTTAAAAGACTTTCCATGGTTTTAAGGATATCTATGGATTGAGACCCTTTTTTAATCTAACTAAACAAAATAATTTTCCATGTATCCTTAAAACATGGAAATTCATATTCCATTCTAAGTATTCTTATAAAAAAAATTTTATTTATATTAACATTAAGGTTATTTCATTAACTAACTACCCAAAAAATGAACATTAAATAAATTAATGTGGAATTAAACATTTGAAAATCAATGAAATTTTTTATTTAATAATTTAAATTATTCATTAATAAAAATAGTGACAATATGTATCATGATAATATATAGTCACTTATTATTATCTTATAATCAATTTTTATAATTACTTATTATATAATATAGATACCTTTGACCTTTAACTATTTACCATGGTAACATATATTTCATGACAAATGATTTTTTCCTAATTACTAAATTTTTAAATAATTATTCCAAATATATAATCCATTTTATTAAATTAATCATTTTTATATTTAATAATATTTAAAAAAGAATATAATATATTTATATAAAATTTATTTTGAATTAAAAATATTTAAATAAAATTTAATAATTAGATATTGATTTCTTGTGACTTATTTATTATTACATTAATTATAATAAATTTCATTTATATATATGAAAATAATGTTACAATTATTACAATTATATATAATTAATATCATGAAAATTAGAAAATAAAATATCTTGGAATATTCTTGAATAATATTTATATATTTATATTGATATTGTACTAAAATATACATAAATATAATATTGACAAATCTATATGATATAAAATACATAGACAATAATCATTGTTATTTATAAGTGGAAATGACACTAATGTTGATACATAGTCATATCGTCATTAATGATTTTTTTTCTTGGGAAATATTATTTACACTACATTTATAGAATTCATTATTGACATTTTTGAAGGGATAACACTTATGATGCATCATCATTTTCAATATAGGATAAATTTTCATTATATTGAAAACTACAATAACTTAATTACTTAAATTATCACTTCCAACATAAATATCAAAATGTGGTTACTTATATTTAAGACCACATTATCAATGATAAATTAATCATAGTATTATCTGATGGATAGTTCAGTTCAGTATCTACTACATATTAATTATATAAATTTAAAATATTGTATCTCATTGATCAATTATACCCAATAATTATAAATATATTAATTACCTCATTATATAGATTAAAAATAATTATACCCAGTTGATATATGTATAAATATATATATATATATATATATATATATATATATAAACGTAAAAAACTGAAATTATTCTACCAACAACTTATATTATATATTTCAAAAATTACAAACAATATTTTTTATATCAATCAATAACTCTATAGTTATGACAGACTGTATATTTTTCATGGTGGACCATGATGTCTATTATATCAAAACTATTTCATATTTATATACTTATTTATATAAATCTCATATTTTTTCAAGAATATCAATTTTCATAAATTTCGCATAATTTCATATTTTAATAATATTCATTTTATTTTAAGATCATACATTAGTCATTAATAAATTATCAATCATTTAAATAATTAGTTTTTGTAAAATAATTAATAGAATTGTGTTATTAATAGATATTATAAAGTGGAAACTTATATAGAAATAATTTTCATTACATTCTACCACAATAAAAAATCCCGAAGGAAATTCCATTTTTTATATAACCAAAATTGAGGTTACTTTTGTGTCACTGAATCATCCTGTTCCCATGTCACCACATCAGAATTATTATATAACGAAAATAAATTTTATAGTTATGTGTTTTTATTTGATATTATAGTATCACAATAATAAATTATTTTTGAAATGTTAGCTTACATGATATATCATTCTATATTTATAAAACCTCTATATTCATTAAATTATTACATTTAGTATTCACATCCTCTTTATTTATTCAATTTCATATTTTATATATTAAAAATTTTCTAATATGTTATATATGATAAATTATATTTCCCATGGAATAAAGAATATTAAATTGGAATTTTTTTAGGGATTATGTTATTATTATTCTTGATTCATTTGGCTCCCTTCCTTAAGAGTAATAGAATGAATAAATTATTTCCAATAACATACCCTCGAATTTTTTTTTGATTACCAAAATCACATTTTTGTCAACATGTTTCTAGTTAAATATTTTACATAAGGGTTTATATCATAAATGTAACATAATAAATATTTTCATGACTTACTGGCTTTCACTCTGTGGGTTTCTACCAATGATTCATTAATATATATATCAGTCTACATAGATCCTAAATTTTTTCTAATATGATTATAGAGTGGAATTAATTTTTCTATGGTAACTAAATTAGAGAAATATATGGACCTCAACATCGATTATATTCCCTCTTGAATAAAAAACATATAATTAAATATATGAATTATTCTTTTAGGTTGATCAATATTTTCAACATGAAGGGCCATTCATAAGTTAATTTATTTATTTAATAATTATTAAGTATTTCACCAAAACCAAAGGATATCCTCTAATATCAATTACATGATAATTGAATGTTTAACTCCATGCATCATTACCATTCCAAATACATATGGTGGTTCTTGAATGATTTCATTAAATCCAATAGGGCTATGATAATTTGATATTATATATTTAAATAAATTATCATTGACTAAATAACTAATTATTTAAACTATATAGTTCATGGTCTAAATGATGAAATAATGATATTATAATTTAATAAATTTAAATTAATTTAATTTTGATGTTTAAGAATGAGAGTGAATGATGCATGTTTTCATTATTAAATAAATGGGATATATTAATATTGGTTTTTAACATCTAGTATCAGGTGATTTTGATTTTAAATCTTAAATTGGGTTTCTAGGTTTTATGTTGGTGATGATATAGGGAAGGATTTTTTTTAGAGTTCTCATTTTTAACATAGAAATTTCCCATTTTTTATGGTGAATACATTATAATTTAAATAAGTTATGTGTCTTGATATAATTTTGAAACTTAATTTCTCAAATATTTTAAATTTCCTTGGTTAAATCATTGTAATTATTAGTAACATTGAGAAATACAATATATATTCCTTTAAAAATGACTAAAATCGTGAAATTCGGATGAAATTGAAATTCAATTATGATTGATGTATCCTAAACATGAATAGTATAGTTGATATATAATTCATTTATCCCCCATAATATTTCAACATCACCCAAACAAATATATGAGTTACACCCATATTCTATTCATGAGATGGTGAGGGAATTAGAATGAAGTAATTAAATGGAAAATGAATTCATGGAGTAGGCCTAGTCTGGGATATAGTAGAAACATATAAATTCCACTTAAGATACTATCTCTAATTCCTCCTTCTGTGTCCCTTAAAAATTTATTTTTAAACTAAAATTCATACCTCAGATAGAATAAATCCAATTAAAATTTACATAATATTGTCTATGTCAATCCTAAGGATAAATGGATGTTCTATTTTTAAATGGTACAGTTTCAATAATAATTTGTGAAAAAATATTAAATAGGTTTTTTGTTTCATCCAAATTCATAAAGGGACATTCGTTTTCACATAATGAAATATTGGAATATTATCATAAGCTACATTTCTAATTAATGTTTTCAAATTAGGAATAATATATACGACAAATATTATGAATATGTGTTTTATGATATGAATGTTGATTTTGTTGAAATTTCAACACTTTTTTTCAAGATTATTAAATTCAACTACATATAAACATATCATGAATTTCTCAGTAGATGAATTTCATTCTCACAACATTAATCCTAATACTTATTTCATTTCTTAAGTATCAATATTCATTTGTATCCTATCACCATATGACTATCTCATTAAACACATGAAAAAATTTGTAAATTTAATTACCATAACAGTAAATTTAATGTTCGAAAAATGGATACATTAAATTAAATAATAACGACAACATGAATTTATTCATGTCATTTAGAGTGTCACGACCCATCCCCTAGGGCCCGTGCCATTACTATCCCAATCCCGCCTTCTATAGGCTAGGTCTGGTGAATGGAACCAAAGTCATAATTCCCTAAAACTAGGATGGCATTACCTTTATAACCTATATACACACAAAGAAGCAAGCACAAAGCTGGATATGAAACACCATGTAAACTGTATAACAAAAGCGTACTGAATGTAAAAGGGCTCAGAATACAAGCCCAATTGTAATGTACATGGAACTAAAAGTACAAGTACAATTGGAAAAAAACGAAAATAGTTGTCGGGTCGTCCACTGACGTTCCTACCAGAAGGGTACATACAAACCTCCTCCCCAGCACTAATTGTTTGTCTATCTCCTCTATGTACTGATAGGTCATATGGTCCACCTTCAGGTACCGTGGAGTCCTTGTACTCTCAAACTCCCTCATTGTTATCTGTAAATTGCATTCAACACAACAATTTGTGGCCATAGCCTGTGCAGGGGTGTGTATAATGATACTCTGTAGGGACCTCGAGACCCTATAGGTCCCACAAATTCCATCACGGATAAACACAATGTATGAAATCAATAGAAAACCATAAATAGGTATATTCCCATACATATACCTATGTTATCAAGTGATCCATCACAATCATGTATAAAACATAGACCAACTAACTCAGCTAAGACGAGGATTTTATTCTTGGGGTAGTATCAAGTAAAATCCCCAGTCACATTTTTTAATCCTTGAATGCTGGAGAACTCCTCCTCTATCAAGTAATGTTGGCCTGATGCGAACCCAAGTGCACTACCCACTAACCTTGAACTACTGAGGTACTTCTCCATTCGAGTACTGTGGATCTGCCGGGTCACCAAGAGCGCTCCTCACCGTGGTTATGCAGTGTCACCAAGCATGATCCCCCTTGTAGCCTGCTAAGTCACTCCTCCGATCAAGTATCGTGGGTCTTCTGTGAGACCAAGGCGCTCCCCACTGTGGGTCTTCCGTGACACAAAGACACTCCCCACTTGACTAGTAGTCACTTTGAGTCAAAATAGTCAGCAGTCGTCATGTCCTCTCTAGCTACAAGGTCCCTGCATTACGCTCACTCATCTTCGAGAGGATCCACTCCATGAGCTATTGGTCGATACTCCAAATATCACTAACTCTCAAAAATAAGAATATCAAAGGTATTTGATTTCATAGGGGTATCAACGCAACCGATGCAGCCTTAATCGGATGTCAGGTCTGTTAGTTATTAGCCTTTTAGTACTGGGGGCAAGGCTGGATTCGTGCACGATCCAACATGATCATTTTGAATTTAAATCCAATCCTCCAGTGGAGTATACTCAAAGGGACCATATCACTCCATAAAATCAATTTCCACTGATGGTTCATCAAAAGGACGTCTGGTGCCAATGATATTATCGATGGAGATTTAGTGGATAGTGGTGGGCCTAGGTCCAGTCTGAGCTGGTCGGACTGACCTGGACTGGCCCATTGGGCCTGCCAGCCCGTTGGGTTTGGGCCAACCTGCTGGGCACAGCTGATCAGGCCGCGAGGGGCTGCGAAGAGCTGTGAGTGTGCGTACCAGCCATGAGGTAGCGGACCGGCAGTGTGTCGGGGTGAGGGCAGTTCGGCTAGGAGGGTGCCACGTGGGCGGCTTGGCCCGAAGGGTTCCACTAGTGCAGCTCGGCTTAGAGGGCCGCGTGGGTGTGGGTTGGGGTGGCTCGGCTCGGGGGCCATTATGGCATGGTCAGGGCTTATTTGGAAAGTAGGGGTCATGACAGAGGCTGGTTCTACTGGGAGGTCAGAGCGGCCTGGGCATCGAGGTGAGGGATGGCATGGCCAGGGATCCGAACCGAAGCGCGTCGCGGCTTGGGGCTAGTTTGGACAAAGGGTGCAAGGGGCTGGTATGGAAAGGAGGCCGGTGAGGCCAGGGCATGGTGCGTGTCCTGGCTGGTTCGGCTGGCTGCGGAACGAGGCCGTTGCTGGTCGTGGAGGTCACGGGCGGCGACGTCATTTTCCGTCATCACATTCATCTCCTTCTTCCGTTTCAAAGAACACCACAAATCAATACATGGATTATGGAGAAGATGGGCCATGTTAGTTTGGCCTGCACTCTCCTCAATAGTTCAATATCAAGAGGTTCTCAAGAACAATGCACATCAAACCCTCATTCAAAGATTCTTCTCAATCCCCAAATGAAAATAAAGGGTGTACTTGTGAATTTATAATCAAATTGTATTACAACCCTACCTCTTTTTGATATGTCAACGCTGTCATGGAGAAGAAGACATATCATTGGGAAAAAATGAATGAGGATGTAGTCAGTGTATTCCTCAATCGTTAGTTGGTGTGTGGGTTCGTCATAGTTGAAGTCATCATACGCCAGAGGAAGTCTCAAGGAAAATATTCGAAAGAAGTAAGAATTCTTCGATTGCGGATTATTATTCATTGGCAGATCATTCTTCATTGGATTTCTTTTCTCTCAAAGATCCTCCTCTCCTCAATTCCACCAAAATGAAATAATAGCCTCAAAATAATATATTATGATATCTATTAAGTCGTTGGTATAATATTCAATGTAGTTTTATTAATTAATTGATGTGATGGTTCTATTAATTAAAGGGGGTTGGATGGAATATTAATGGTATGTGTGTTGTCACAATTAAATTGTGGATGTGATGAAGAGGATCCCCCCACATTTATTAGGGAGTTGAGGGTTTCTCCAAATTAAGGGGGTTTTCAAGGAGGTTTAATCCTTTATGGTCCCCACCACCATAACCTCTCATGGGAGGTTATGGTTTGGGTGGTCCCCACCACCAAAAACTTTCATGGGAGGTGAAGGTCTAATGATCACTACACCCAACTTAAATATGGATGTTTAGTTCTAGTGGAACCCACCTCCCAACACCGATATGGGTGTTGCAAATAAAAATAAAAGTGTCTTACACTATTTTTACTTTATTCTTACACAAAAAAAACCAAAATTACCATCCACTCTCAAACAACTGAAGTCAAGGTGAAAGTGTTCTTAAGTGAATATCATCAATGCGAGTTAAACAGTGACCTCAGATTTCAATTCCGAGTAGTTGTTAAAATGATAGAAAAACCCGCTCACACTTTTACTTAACGTACCCGAAATAATGTTCAGAAATTCATTCCGGGAACTCCAAGCCTCGGAATCATGCATCGTCAATTTTCACAGACTCATAAAATTCCCATATATTTAAAAAAAATACATGGAAATTCTGGGTCATTACATTCTCCCCACCTTAGGCATTATATCCCTGTTAACCAGAAATCAAACTAAGGGAACCAGGGGTGGTATTGAGCACGCATCTGAGTCTCCCGCTCCCATGTGCTCTCTTGGAGGTTCCCATGCTACCAGTGAACACGCCCCAAGGTATCGATAGTCCATGAAGGACCCACTCTTTTTTATCCTCAATCCCTACTAGAACATCTATAAAAGTATCATCATCGTCGACGTCCATCTCTCCATGGACTATTATGTGAGAAGGGTAGTGCAAGTATCTCTTCAGCTGGGATATATGGAAGAAGTCATGCACCCGGAACAACTGAGGTGGAAGAGCTAAGCAGTTTTCCACCTCCCCAACTCTGCTAAGCACCTGAAAAGGTCCAATGAACCTCAGATATAACTTTCCTCCTCAGCCAAATCTCATCAATCCTCATCGAGGTGAGTCCCATAGAAAGACGTGGTCACCATCCTCAAACTCTAGGGTTCTCCTTCTCTTGTCGGCATAAGAATTCTTCATATATTGTGCAGTCATCATCCCCTCCTAGATGACCTACACCATCTCTATGGTATCCCATACCATCTATGGTCCCACTTGTGTTGACTCCCCATGGTCCTTCCATCACAAGGGTGATCGACAAGGTTGCCTGTATGATGCCTCAAAAGGTTCCATCCCGATGGTAGAGTGATAGATATTTTTGTACGCAAACACCTCCAAAGGAAATTGATCCTCCCAACTATGAATGAACTCGAGGACACAAGCACACAAAATTTCTTCATGGTTCTGAATGATCTACTTAGTCTGACCATCCCTATGAGGATGGAAGGCATTGCTAAAATTAATTTGTGTCCCGAAAGCCTCTTGCAATCCCTTCTATAGCCGGGAAATAAATCGTGCATCATGATCGCAGATAATCATCTTGGGTACTCCATGTAGCCACTAAATTTCAAGCACATAGAGGAGACCCATGATCTCTACTGAACCATACTCTATGATCGGTAGGAAGTGGGCCGACATGGTGAGTCAGCCGACGATCACCAAAATAGAGTCATGTCCTCAAGATGTACATGGAAAACCCACTACAAAGACCTGGGATATACCATCCCACTTCTACTCTGGAACCTCTAAATGATGAACCATGCCGACTGGTACCTGATTCTCCACCATCACTTGCTGACAAAGCGATGCAGTGAAAGACAAACTCTACAACTTCATTCTTTATTCTCGGCCACCAGTTCTGTCATCAGAGGTCCTAGTACATCATCCCTAGACCTGGATGTACCACTAGAGGGGATGTGTGGAACTCCCTCAACACTTTCTATTGAAGTAGAACTCTTAACATGATATGTATTTTAAAGAGGATGATGTGCTCCCCACCATCAGAAAATCCATTGAGTGCATGCTTTGTGGATATCTGAGCACGTTGTGTCTCGCAGACAGTGTCACAACAATATATCTCCCTGACTCGATGATGAAGTGGGGGAGTGACTGTTTGAGACTAAAAAAAATATGCTCCATCCCAATCCACAATGTATATCTGCAAAGTGACAAGCTGCTCTGTTGCCTCGCTTAGCAGCTGCATATTGGATCTCTTACTATGTTCATCTATAACAATGTTCCCCTTCCTAGGAGTATAGATTATCTGGAAGTCATATTCCTGGATGAAATCAAGCCATCGTTTCTATCTCAATATTAGGTCTTTTTGGGAGAAGATATACCTGAGACTATTGTGATCAGAGTACAATGTAAATAAGTTCACCTATTAGATAGTGTCTCCATATCATCAAGGCGAATACCACAGCTTCTAACTCCAGGTCAAGGGTATCATTGTTCTACTCATGTTTTATCATCTTTCAAGAGCCTCATGTGATCAGTGCTCAATCCTGAATCAGGACACATCTGAGTGTGGACCCTGATTTGTCAAAGTAGACTATGTACTCAACACCTTCCTCTAGAAGCCTCGGGATGGGTGCACTATTAAGCCTTTACCTCAGCTCCTGAAAACTCTGGTGGAATTGCTCCGACCTCCTGAAGGGTTTCCCCTTCTACGTAAAGAATGAAAATGGTGCTACAACTCTATAGAAATATGTCACAAATATATAATAGTATCCAGCCAATCCCAGGAAACTCCATACCTTGGACACACTACTGGATTTCTCACAAGTCAGTACCACCTCAATCTACAATGGATCCACTAAAACTCCAGCCTCCGAAATTACATTTCCTAGGATGTGAACCTCTCAGATCCAGAACTGGCACTTTGAGAGCATACCACAATGTTGGTACTCTCGGAGTGCACCCAGTACTACCCAAAAATGGTAGGAATTCTCCTCCTCAGTAGTCGAGTAGATCATAATGAAGTCTATAAAGACTATGACAAATCGATCAACGTATGGATGAATGATACTATTCATGATCCACATGAACAATACTAGAGCATTGGTACACCAAATTGAATAAACAAGAACTCAAAATTTTCATACCGACACCTGATGAATGTCTTCTGCACATCCTCAACTTGTACTCTGAGATGGTGATATCCTGATCTGAGGGCTATCATCGAGAACCACCGTGCTCTCTACAACTGATCGAAGAGGTCGTCAATCCTCAGGAGTGGGTAATTGTTCTCCACAACCACTTGGTTCAAGCATCAATAGTCAACACAAAACCTCAATCTCCCATCCTCATTCTTGGCGAACAGAATCAATGATACCTAGGGAGAAACACTTGGATGAATGAATCCCTTCCCCTGCAAGTCTTCCAGCAGTACCCACAGTTCACGAAGCTCTGCGGGAGCCATCCAATATTCTGCTGTAGATATTGGTGTTGTCACAGGGTACAAATTAATGTAAAAGTCCACTTCTCTATGAGGAGGTAGACTTGGAACCTCATCAGGGAAGACATCTGTATACTGGTCCACCACTACAGGATAACTCGAACTCTCCACATCCACCGCTCCATGGGTAAGGCTAGCCAACTGATGAGTGATCGGCTGCACTCTCCTCCGAGTAAGTCCATCCTGAGCTGCAATGGATCCCTTCTTTCCAGTGAAGGTAATCCTGGTCCCATCCATGCAAACACACCTCACTTATTGCCTAATATAGTCTATCTGAGGATGGACTATTGAAAACCAGTCCATACCCATAATCAAGTTATAAGGCCTCAATGCCGCTACTAGGAGATCTGAACCAAATATATCGCATCCTAGATTATGTTCATACTTCCATCACCAGTGTGTAATCATCTAACATGATACCGTAGGAGTCTCTACTAGTAAATATCAAACCAAAGGCTCCGTCAAAATATATGTGCTCCCAACGAGGGAAGTCGCAATAAAATACTGACTTTCACCTGTGTCTATAAGTATTGAAGCTATGGTGGAGTAGACACAGATCATACCTCTTATCATCTCCAGATCACCGTGGGCATAGTTCTATGTTTCCTAAATATGAGATCTCCATTGTCCACATATTCCATGCGGTCAGGGTGGACCTCCTAGTGGTGGTGGCAGTGATATCTCGAATCATCTCCCACCACCAATTATAGAACCATCTCCTCTTCAACATGTGCCTTATCCCTGCAGACCACCTCGATCGAATCTCTATCTCTGCCTTGATAGTCCTTCGACCATCTGATGATCATCCAAACAACAGGTCGGACAGTCACGAGCCATGTTACCCTACCCTCCGCATGAGAAACATTAAACGCTCTTGGCATATATGTCTCCAATTCAGGTGCCCCACACAACCAATCCTGAGTCATGCAGTCGTCCACCTATACGTATAGTCCTCTTGGAACTCTATGACATCTGTCTGATGCCAGCTTTAGAAGAATCTGCTATGTGATGACTGGTAGTGGGTCTCACTATTGGTGACTAATCTATAAGAAAAACTCTCTACCTAGAGGGCTCTCTCTAACACCCCCTCCTGCGTCGAGAAGCTATTTGAGGTCACTGAAGCTCTGGCCTCCCGCCTGATTCCCTGATCGATGGATCGAGCCCTGAATTAAGGGTCCTTCACCATATCTGTGAAGTATCATGAGAGGCCAGGGAACCTCACTGAGTTATGATCCAGTGTCATGATGCCCTGCTGCAGATAAAGTAACTCTTGTATTCGCACTACACGAAGAGTTGCAGGGAAAAAATAAGCCTAAAACAGGCTCTCGAAGTTTTCAATGAGAAGCGTCTCCTCATCATGAACCTGGATCATCAAACTCCACCATATTCTTGCTGCTTCCTGTAGAAGTATGGTAGTAAAGACCTCCGTGAGGTCTGCTGGTGTCCATTCTAGTTAAAAGACGCTCAACACATCCTCCATCCAATCCTCAGCAGCTTGTGGGTCCATCTCTCCCCTGCACATGGGTGGATTCTAGCACTAGAACTTGTGCAATGTGATCAAGCGGCATGCACCATCCACTTCTGGGGCTGGGAGAATTGGTTTACCAATAGGTAGTGGTACCGCTAGTGCCTGCACTAGTGCCCCTACTAGAAAAGGGCCCTACACCGATGACTCATCGCTCTATGGGAAATATGTGTATACAAATCTTGGAACCCTAGGTGGTTGTCTGCGTAGAGGCATTCTGAAAAGAAACATGTGAGAGATGGAAAAATAGTTGTACCTGGTGTGCTGACCTGGTGAGCGGAAATAAATAAAATCTTTTGAAAACACACACACAATTAGTGTTTTCATGCGCTAAGTCAAAAATCAGTAGTCAGGGTCCTAGAGTATGTATACCTCGGCCACCACACCAACACTTGACTCCCTGAACTGAAAACCACACTCACTACAATTAACACAATTGATTCACAGAAAAGATCAGAGTCATAGGTTCTACGATAGAACGGACTCCTCTGATACCAATTTTTCATGACCTGTCCCCCAAGGCCCGTTCTGTGACAACCCCATGGTCTCCATCAATAGGCTAGGGGCTGGCGACCGTCACCATAGGCATAATTCCATAAAACTAGGAAGGCATATCTTGTTTAACCTGTAAAGAGAAAAACAAGAAAGAACAAAGCTTGAAACAAACCACCAAGTAAAATTTACAACAAAATAGTGCTGAAAGTAAAAGGGGCCGGAAATCAAGCCCAACAGTAAAGTGCTAGAAACTGAAAGTAAAAGTAAATGTGAAAAAAAAGTAAAATAGATATAGGTTCTTCTCCGAAGATCCTAAATTCAGGGTAGGTACAGATAGCCTCCTTAGCACTAATCTATCCATCTTCTCCATGTACTGACATATCGTATGGTCCACCTCCGTGTATCTTCCAGTCCTGGTACTCTCAGACTCCATCAGCGCTTTGGTCATCTGCATCCAACATAGCATGGTGCAGGCATAACTTGTGCAGGGGTGAGTATAAAGATACTCAGTTGGGACCCCGATACACTCTAGGTCTCACAAAATCTATCAAGGATAAACAAAAAGTATGAAATCAATAGGAAACCTTACTTAGGTATATGCCCACACATATAACTATGTTATCATGTGATCCGTGTTAACCATGAGGAAAACACAAAATAAAACTGACATAGATCAGACCAGGATTTTAATCTACTGGTAGTATAATGTAACATCCCGAGTCACATTTTAAAAACCACAACAGCTGGAGAACTCCTCCTCTATCGAGTACAGTGGGCCTATCGCAACACCAAGAGCACATCCCACTAACCTTGGACTGCTAAGGTACTGCTTCTGTCATGTACAGTGGATCTATAACGTCACCAAGTGCGCTCCCCAACGTGGGTATGCCGCGTTACCAAGCATGCTCGCCCACATATCCTGATGAGGTACTCCTTTTATCGAGTATCATGGGTCTGTCGTGACACTAAGGTGATCCCCAATGTGGGTCATCTGCGGCATCAAGGAACTCTACAATAGCCTAGTAGATTCACTTTGATTCAAAATGGTCAGCCTTCATCAGGTCTCTGCCAGCTACTAGGTCTCTGCACTATGCTCACTTGTCTCAGTGAGAATCTGATCCACGAGCTTCTGGTCGATACTCCAATTATGATGATGTATCAAAAATATTTATCTCAATGGTCTACCACATCATAGGGGTCTCAACACAATAGACGGTGTTTCAATCTACGCCCAGTCTGTTAGTTATTAGGCATTTAGTCCCGGGGGCCCGGTTGGATTCGTGCTCGATCAAACCTGACCATTTCCCATCTCAGACCAAAACTCCAGTGGAGTATAAACAACGAGACCATCTCGCTCTAAGAATTCTACCACCACAGAAGGTTTTTCAAACGGACGCCCAATTCCAATGATATGGTCGAAGTAGCTTAAGTGGATCATAGTGGGCCGAGGTCCGGTCTAACCCTATCGGACCGACCCGACATATTGGGCGGGCCTGCACGTTGGGTTCGGCCCGACCCACTACTTCAGACCTAGTGGGCTGCAAGGGTATGTGGAGAGTCGTGAGGGCGCAGACCAGCCGTGGGTCAGTGTGAGGGTAGTTCAGCCCAGAGGATGCCTCCTGGGCGACTCAGTCCGAAGGGTGCCATGAGGGAGGCTCGGCCGGGGGCACGAGGCCGGTTCGGCTCGGAGGGTTGCAGGGGTGCAACTCGGGGCAGCTCGACCCGACAGTCGGGGTGGTGCGTTCGGGGCCAGATTAGCCAGTGTATGGGGCTACGGGGGCCGGTTCTACAGGGTGGTCGGAGTGGTCAGGCCGGATCGGCTAGAGGATGGCGTGGCCAGGCAGGCCCGACCGAATGGTCATGGTGGCCGAGGAGTGGCACGAACGTGGTGCGGCGCGGCGTGGGGCCAGTTCTGCCGGAGGCGGTGCATAGCCGGTTCGGCACGCAGGCCAGTTAGGCCAGGGTGGGGCGCAGCCGGGGCGCGACACGACGTGGGGCTAGCACATTTCCTGTAGGTCACGAGTTCCGTGACATTTCCTTCATCGCCATCGTCGCCTTCCTCCGTTTCGAATAAAAACAAAAAATCAACATAATGGTTATAGAGAGGGATTCCCATGATATTTTGGCTCACACACTCCACGTTAGAGCAGTATAAAAAGGATCACAAGAACAAATCACATCAAACCATCCCGCCATGATTCTTCCCATCCCGAAATAGAAAAGATGGGGTTTACTTGTGAAGTGATAATCAAACATCATCAAACCCCTACCTAGGGTTGATACATTGACAGAGTCGTGGGGAAGAAGATGTATCATCGGAAAAAGGCGAACGTCAATTTCATCAGCATTTTCCTCGATAGTCTTTTTTTGTGTGGGTTCGTCATAGTCAAAGACATCCTACGTCAAAGGAAGTCTCATGGAAGAAGGTCGAAGGAGGTCGGTGTTCTTCATTGGCAGAGTGTTCTTATTTGGATAGATTTTCTCTCAAAGATCCTCCTCTCCCCAATTCCACCAAAGTGAAATAATTCCCTCAAAATAATAGATTATGACATATATTAAGTTGTTGGAAAAATATTCAAAATGTTTTAATTGTTTAATTGATTTGTTGGTTAAATTAATTAAATGGGTTGATTTGGAATATTAAAGGTATGTGTGTTGGCACAATTATGTTGTGGTGGGGTTGAAAATGCTCCACCCACATTAACTAGGGATTTGAGGGTTTCTCCCAGTTACAGGGGGTTCAAGGAGGTTTAATCACGGGTGGTCCCCACCACCATAACCTCTCATGGGAGGTTATGGTTTGGGTGGTACCCACCACCATAAACTCTCATTCAAGGTTAAGTTCTAGTGTTCCTCACTTCTAACTTCCACATGGAGGTTTTTTTCCAGTGGAATCCACCTACCAACACCCACATGGGTGTTGGAAATAAAAATAAAAATTCCACACACTTTTTTTTATTTTATTCTTACACGAAAAAACCCAAAAACTTTATTTCACTCTCGACCCACTACAGTCAAGAAAACAGTCTTCTTAAGAAAATATCGGTATTGTGTGTTTAGCGGTTCCCTTAGATTTCAATTCTAAGTACCAGTTAAAAAGATAGAAAATATAGCTCACAAATTTACTGAATGTACCTGAAATAATGCTCATAATTTCATTATAGGCACTCCGGACCTTAGAATCATTCACCATCAATTTTTGCAGACTCATAAAATTTTTATATATTTAAAAACAATACATGGAAATTATGGGTCTTTACATAGAGTGATTTTCAACACCAAAGAATAAATGATTAATCATGTTTGATTTTAAGGTAAATTATAAATATATATAAACAAATTGATAATAAAATATTCAAGCATCACTCATTAAAATGACATCAACTCTAAGTTTCCAAAGAATCAAAGATATATTTTTTTTATTTTTAATATTTTTAATCAGCCACACTCTTCCACTATTAAATTTGTATTATTTAATTCATTATAAATGATTAAATGGATATAAATTTACCTCGCAATTATTAAATTTTACTCAAATCTCTTGGTAAAATTGTAATTATGGTTTTCCACACACAATTATTCCTGTAATTTACCATATTCATGGAATTAATTTGTATTCTATTATATATGCCGAAAATATTACAATTAATAATCAGAGCCTCACCATTATTATCAAATTTATCTAAGGATTCATTGTTGTTTGGAAAACCATGTAAATAAAAAATGGTCAATATATAATTTATGTTTAATTATTTTAAAAATAAATTCAATAGAAACTTCCCTATATAATTATCTATGATTTTCATCAAAAACACAATATAGATGAAGAAGAAATGATATATAATGAATAAAACAATAGTGTCTATTTTTTCATTGTAGTAAAAAAAATATATTTTAAAAACCCAATATTCAAAATGATTCCCAAATTGATAAAAGCTTTAAACTATGTATTGTAGTTATACCAAATAAAACAGTCAAGAAATTTTTTATTTTGAATTTCCCTATACACTCCCCATTTTTTCAATTTTTTATTATTGTATGTGAAATAAATTAAATATAATTATATCATGGAAATTTATTCCAAATTAAATTAAATCCCCAATGCTTTCCTATTTCAATAATAACATCTCTTTCACCATGGAACTATATTCCCTAAATCAATTTTATTAAATTATGAAAAAATAGGGTGTGGTAGTTTTGAAAAATGAAGTATTATAAAGTGGATATTTCCAAATACCACCATTCATGTATCATATGTGATTAAAATTTATTAATATCGATGTCTTATTCAAATATGAAAGTATTTATCATTAATATATAATCAATTATTTTGATAGTGATTTACCAAAAATATTAGATATTAAAATATTGAATGGATTTTAACGAATAAATTCTTTTCTAGGTTCCAATTAATAAATATAATGATGAAATGAATGAAATTATTGGATAAAAAAATTAAAATATTTGATTATTATAGTATAGAATATAATGTATTGAAATGAACAAAAAAATATAATTACTTGGAAATTATAGAAATTGAATGAAGTCCAACTATACAGATAATAACATCCACAAATAGAACCAATTTCCAGCATCACACTTTTCGAAAGACAAGAATCCCATATTTATCAATAATAATTAATGTCATATTTACTCATTTATGTTATGGAATAAAATTTTACAAACTTCTCTAATGGATATAATAATAAGTGTTTTTCTGGTAGATTATGAAATAAATCAAAATCATAATTTGATCATTTAATTTGAAATGACAATCCAAAAAAATTATTTAAATTGTGTGGATAAAATATAATAAATAATTGAAATCAAACAGACACAAATATTGATTACTCAATATGGTTTCCCTCATATTATTTATATACATGTTAATTAATTGAAATTTCCTTTAATGTCATGAAAAATGTATATTTTGTATAATTGTTTCACTTCATTTTTATTTTATTGTCCTTAGCTATTAGCCTCAAAATGAAATTAAACTACTAAAATTGCATTCAATTTTTTAGTGAAATTTAAAATAATTGGGGGAGGGTGAATAAACCTAAAATAGTAAATAATAAAAACTGGTCTTACCTCTTATAAATGCTATGGATCAATGGTGTTAGATCACCTATAACAAATCATAGCTTACATAATAGGGGTTTGGAAAGATGTAACTTGGTATGGATCAATGAGTGGTTATAAATGTGTCATCTCTATTTATGTTGTCTTGAATCAAATCTATACCACCATATATATTATCCCTTTATGTATCACTAACTCAACCTATATTAAGGTGATTGACCAATTTATTTTATGATATGAAATACTAGTATAAAAATTCCTGACCATCCATACATACATACCTTTTGCAAACCTGAATATTCATCTTATTCCACCAACCTCAATAATTTTTAATTGTATCCTCCTATAAATATTTTTATCATTTACATATTCTATCCTAATATTATTGATATCTATATATTTTAACTAGTGAATGATGTGTTCTTTTAGGTCAACTATACATAGTCATTATTCATTTTCATATTAATGATGAATCCAACTAACAGCTTATTTATTATAAAAAACATAACTATATCATATACATCGAAAAATTATCTTATGATATCCATGATTATTCACCCCTAAATGATGGGTTTGATTTCTCCATCCATGCACATAATGATAAGAACCACTGTAATATAAAACATGTCTACATTGAGATAAATGTATTTAATGATTCCTTATTAATACATTACTATTGAGTCTTCCAGTTGTAGTGAGAACTTCATTGTCTTCATATCATGATGTCTAATGATATTTAATGTCTTGTAGGAATTTTATTTCAAGAATACCATATGGACACATAATTTCGATTAGAAATTATTAGAACATATATTGAATATAATAGAAAATATTCATTGGCATTGTTGTTTTATTGTAAGGTTCATTGACATTATAGATGCTAACTTTTATTTTAGTGGTTTGGTTGTGATTTACAATTCATAATTTTTAAATACCCACACATTCGTAATATATGAATATGATGTTATGTTGGATGTGGATAGTAAAAAAATAATTATAATGTGTAGTGTCTAAATATTTTCCATAAAAATACATCATTTTATATAAATTTATTCATTCATTAGTAATTATAGAAATGGTAATTTCATAATAAATAGATGAGGCTCAAGGCCAACTAATTATAAAAATAAATATTATTATTTCTCTTTAAATAATTTTCCTATTTTTACCATTTATGGTTCATGTTTTTCTTCTATCAACTACACTCTTTTAAGGTGATGGACATAAAATAACCACCGGGATATATTTTAGTTTTCAATATAGGGTTCTTAAATATATATATATATCTCTATTATAATTATATAAGATAATAAATTCCAATTTCTATTGAGAAGATGATTGATATATTGAATCGTCATTCATATACATGATAACTAGTCCATGATATTTTGAATATGTGGCAAGTCCTATGATTTCTACCCCATTGGTATTAATAAATATTGAAATGGTATACTCTAATATATAGAAATTTATTTGATGTGTTGAACCTCATTATTCATTGAATATATTTTATCTCTTCTAATTCTCATATCATTGTTTTAGTTTTGTTCTCAAAACCTAAAATTGATTTTTACGATCCTAATATTTGAAATAGAACTCTTCCATGCACATGAAATGTGGGTTTTTTTGGCCCATTAATACATCCATATTATTTTTCACTTATTATATCTAATCCCCCATACAGTTATCAATTTCATCAATATAAATACATGTCATTTTTGTAACATCATTCTTCCAATGTAAAATTTTTATCATTATATTATAAAGTATATGGTAGATCCCTTTTGATGGATTACATATAATTTATACACTAAATGCTACATATATGATTAGAACACTGATAATTTATATACAATAATAATTTTACTGAAGATTAAAAATATATTAAAACCAAAATTTATGAATTTTATTTTTAATTCATCTTAAATAAAATATGTGTCATAAAGTGATTAATTATCATACATATTGAAATTTATAATTATGAAATACATGTCCATGGATTTTTTAGGAGGAAGTAATTGTGTTGAAAATTTTCATACCAAATCATCCCATATAGTGATATAAATGTCTAGAATGATTTAAATGAATTCATGATATCAATTTCTTAATTTAAATTAGAATATATGAATTCTTTCTAAATCCCTTGAGATGTTATGAAGTATGATTTTATAAACAAGATCTTGGAGGAACCCTATATGAATATTTGTTAACCATGAGTAATTTTTAATAATTTTATAATGTTGGATATCATTTGAATGATAGTTTACATGATCTCCAAGCATGTGGTATGCAATGGTGGCATGCGTTTTCTCATTTGGTATCTAATGTTCAATGGTTGGTCATAATATTCGAGTTTCCATTCTATAGGATCTCTTACATACAATCCTCCAAAACCTTGATTTTTATCTATGACAACCACTATCACTTCATATTTTTTACATATTACATTTTCATTGTTGTTGAATTCTCAATCAACAATTTATTTCCATGTTCTCAAGTGTAGAAGTTGTTAATATTGAAATTAAATATTAAAATTCCCAACATGGTAACCACATGTTTAAATAGGGAAAAAAAAAACCTTGTAAAAAATTCTAATGTACTATATTTCCATACTCAATAATTGTGACATGATTTTTCTTTCACAAAAAGAGAATCATAATTACATATGGGGATATGTAAATTTCATATATTATATATAACATAGACTAATTTTTGTAACTAACTATATATATAATCCCATAAATTTCTAGTTAATCTAATAATATAATGAGAGTAGATTTTATTGAATGATTATAAAAATTATTGATGTTTCATCCTAATTAGTGAAATGAAAATCAGATTTTGTTTGAAAAAAATTTGAATGAGTGTGAAAAGATATTTATATATTATAGGTTAATGTTCTATTGAATTTTGAAATTTAATTTATGTTTCATGATTTTTTATAAAGAAGAATAGGAATACCCATGGTCATTGTATAACCTTTTTAAATGAAGAAATCCTCTTTTAATTTGGTCTATTATGTTATGTTCAAAATGAATTATGTGTTTTATGAAATTTATAAATATAATTACAATAAAATGTTTATTTTTTAAATATTTTGAAGATAAATGGTTTCAAAAATTAAAAACAAATTCTTCATTGTTATACCTATGATCATTCAATATGAAGGGGAAATAAATTGATATATAATTATTCTTTTAACAACCAAAACTTGGAAAATATAATTAAAAAGTAATTGAAAACACACTCACTATTCATCTACATCACCTCAAACATGATTTGAGTTACACACAGATGATAGAAAAAAGAGGCTGAGAGATGCGGAGAAAATAAAATAAAAGGAAAAAATGCATATCACACTAGCTGAAAGAATCTATAGTATTACAACTACTCACCCTAGGAACTTATCAAAAATTTCATCATCTGTATATCAACAATATTTAATCGATAACAAAAAATGAAACCCTAAATTTCATAAATGAAATATTAATACACCAAAAATATATATTTATCAGTATTTATGTTTAATGGATGATCCAAAATAGATTTTTTAGGATTTGATCAGGATTTAATGATGATATAATAAATAATTTCTACATCACTATTATTCACAGGGGGATATATGGTGTAACAATATAAAATATCATGATATTTTCCAAATATACATTTTTTCATTCCATATCTCACATCATTAATTTCTAAAGGGCATCATTTAATAAAAATGTATCTCACTATATGAATAGTTATTTTCCATATATTTTTTATCTATTTTACCTTGTGTTTTCAATTTTTAGAAGTGTAACTAAGTAGTGAACATGTTATAACATTAAGAGACTTATCACAAAAAATATTATTTTTATGTAATTATTTTTACCAGATTAATGATTCTATTGTATATTTCAAAAATATAAATTAAATATTGAACCCATTGGAAAAAAAATATGTTAATAATAATAAAAATTAAATTTTTTAAATGAATAATAAACCAATTAATGGTCAATACAAAGGTGTATCGTGTATGGTTTACATTGTGAAATATCAACTCTAATATTAATGGTGCTAGAATAATATTTATCCTGCATACTATAAATAAGTTAGAATAATTTCCCTTAATGAAATTAGGTAGATCTATTATGAGATATAATTTGGAGTGGTCTTATTTACATAAGGGTGTGTGTATTTTTTGTTATATCCACATATGATTCTATCATTTAACCTCCACTTATTGGAACATCACGCATAATAATTTATACAAATAAATGAATTTATCATATTATCCAACTAGATGATATCTTTAGGGTATATATATTTTATATCTTAGTTGGTAGATATATAAATATGTGATATGTTAATTAACCAAAAAATAATATAAATTAATTTAATGGAAGTGTCAATGTTGCAAATCATATAAATCTATTACTAATAATTGATAACTCTTGAATTTTTTTGAAATTATTTCTTATCTTAATGATAGAATTCTATACCACATTGTTCCTTAGATGCAAACATAATTTACTAATATTATTGTAAATCAGTGAAATTATAGCTTCCATTGGGATTTTTAGGGCCACCATTTTTATCATTTATGAATAGATCGCTTCTAGAATTCATCATGTATAAGTTAGTAGTATCCTATCATCATATAGAAATTTTAATCATTCCTTCTATCTGAATATGTTAAATAAAATAATATAAAAATTACCTATAAAACGTATCAATATCATTTCGTTCATGTTCAAAATCATCTTTTTAAATATATACATTATGATTTTTTAATGTGTTAGTTATCATTCTTTATAAAGTACTAGTAATTTAAAAAAATATTTAATTAAATTATGAAAACTTGTATATCCATATAATTCATTAAGTAATTTATCTCATTATGATAGATTCGTTGGGGCATCTATATTCACATTAAAAAATGGGGAAAGTATATACCAAATATCCCACCATGATGGACAGATGGAATAAAATCATAATATGATAATACTTATGTTCCCCACAATCTAGGAATTTCAAGATCATTAAAAATGTTTTTGATCGAGTTTCATAAGTGACATACAATTGGTTCTTAAGTCTTACAATACCCTCAAGACATTGGAATCACATAACTCGTAAATATTCCTAAACATAGCAAATTTAATTGTTGGATCCACTTTGTTGAATGTAAATAGAGAGAAGAATAAATAATAGAGTTTCATCTTTTTTAGAATAATCTCATATTTTCCAAATGAGGTATATAAATTTATTTTATTTATACCTATATTATTAAATAATGATTCTTATTAGAGTTACATTGTTTCAAAAATTATGAAGTGGTCATCCATATTCTTATACAAATTAAATAATAAAATTATTAGACTCTACTAAGAATTCAATTTTTATCCATACAAAATAATATAATTTATCAATTAGAAAAAAATCTATGATAACCAATTATGGGGAATCATTTACATGATATCCAATTTCATGCTTTGTCTTTACATGATGTGTTATAAAATACCATATAATATTATGGAGTATAATATGCTAGTGTACACCATATCCGGGCCCATTATATTGTCAATAAATATAAACTATCTCATACATCTATTAATTATCTGATAACATATATGAAATTTCAATATTTTTTATGAATCCATCCATACTTATTTGGATATAATTTTCTTAATCACTATAAATTATTTTTTAGAAAACTGATAATATAAATTTCAATATTTATCTCATAACCATATGTGTGAAACTGCAATCCTTTTTATCTTTATAAAAAAAATTATGAAATCCCCAATACTTGATTTTTTCTAAAATATTATATCTAGAAAAACATATGTTCAAATATATCTAAAAAGGGGTCTAGGCTATACTTGGTGAAACACTCTCTTATCTATATATGAATATTACCACTATAAGAAATATCAATATACACCATATTTATAATTATATAATTCCATTATCCATGTTATTGAGTGGTAAAAAGGAATTGAACATGAAAATGTACTATTTTTCAACTCCTATATTCGTGATTTTTAGAAACATTAATAAAAAATTTAATGTATACATAGCATGCTATACATCTATGAATTTGAACACATCACATGTCACTAATAAAATAATGCTTATGAATTACCTTAGTAATTTTCAATAATGGTCCAAAATGTATTTTCCCATTATATTATTGGGTATATACATTCATTATTAGTCTATATAAATTGAAATGGTCAAAAAACCCCTATAAAAACCTGATTATAAAATCATAAAAGATTTAATTAGAAATTATCGATATATGGAGGTTGACATAATATTCATTTTACAAACCAAATGTATTTTTGGACAGATTTCATGCATGAAGCCTTATTTATATAAAAGACTATATGACATTCCAAGGGAATTACAATAGTAGGTTTATGAAGATAATAATTCTGAACTTATTATCTAATTAAAAGTTTTTTATCTTATATAATAAACATAGTATTGATTATTATTTTACCCACTCTAATATTATTATATCATCACAACCCATATTATAATATGATGATCATTGAGTTTAGTTATGTCAATTTTTTCCTTCTCATAGATATATTTTTTCCACTCTTCATATAATATAGATTCACCCCATTTGAAGAAAAGATAAATGGATATTTCCAATGTTATAAAATCAGGAATCGTCTTAAAAACATTACAGTCAATATATCATGTATTGAATACCATGATGTACAATGTAAACTTTATTTTATGTCTACCTTAGTATTTTTAAAATGGATACTGCACATTTAATTTGTATTTTTATATTAAGTATTTAGCTCATGTCTCGACAATATATTTGATGAAATAGTATTTGTGAAATATGTGTTTAGACATGTAGTGAGACTGGTGTTCCTTGAAGTAGGTAATAGCTCCACTAATGTTACAATAAATATCAATATCTCCACAAAAAATTGTAACATAGACACTAATGTTAAAAAAAATATTTTCCCTACTATATACTACATCATTCACAGTCTATGATGTGTTGATGTTATATAGTTATATTTTTAATACCTCTATTGTTTCTCAATTAGAACACATAAAACATATTATTCTAACATATTTTAAAAATCAATGTAATTTAATATTACCAATCACCACCATCATTATAGAAACATTAGTAAGTGTAAATACTTACAATGATCTCATACTCTCATCTATTGACCAATAAAATATCCTTTATTCTTTTCTACTACATAAGGATAATATTGACTATAGTTGAAAATATTTCATTATAATTTGATTGGTATTTACTTATTATTCTAATGGTAAATATGAAATTAGATTATGTATATAGAATAGAATATATGTTGGATACTAGAGAGTATTTATATGGATTTATATACAACCATTCATACTATTTAAAAAAAATATTGATAATATTACTATTATTTGTTCCATAAAACACTTATAATGACCCCTTTATGATTTTCACGTTGATAATATGATTTAGAATAGTATTCATATTTCTATTTTGACTTAGTCTACGTATCCAAATAGATATATCCTTATAGATCATCATGTGCAATATGTATACTACATCACCCATGTATTTAATTTGAAGTCACATTACCAAACATTTCTATATATAATGTATAGTCAAAATTTCATTTCTATTAAGTAGTATTTAATATAAATACATTATTAAAAATAAAAAAATTGTCCTTGTAACACATTTTTATACAGTTTTTTGGGTTTTTATTTATGAAACTAAACTCTTTGATGACGTAATAAAAATAGAAGTACCAAATATGGGCATATTTCTTCAATCCATTAATAGACTATTGAATGTTTTAAACCATAATAGAATAATATTGAACATTATATACATTAGGTAGTATCTCATTTAAGTTCTCAACTAATTTATTAATAAGAATATTATTTTTCATATATATTTGATAAATCTCATATACCTAATGAGACTCCATGACCAAAAATATTTGAATGTAATTTCTTATCATAACTATTGAAAATGATTTTATTTAGAAAAAACGAAGAAAATCGTTATACCCAATATGTGCTTTATAGACTACTGCCCAATTATATTTTCCTACTTAAATCTCACTATCACACTATTAGTATCACCAATTCTTTTATATCAATAATTTTCCAATCATGGTTAGTGTTCATGGAATACCTCTTATATTTATCAGAATATTCTCATTTATCATAATTATAACTCTAAACTACCTCTTAGTTGGATCTACATTCCACATATATGAACATTAATTCTTCATAATTTTCCTAATGAAATGAATATATCTAAAAATTCTAATGAATCTTATTATAAAAAATTGTAACTTGATTTGGTATATATTTTTTGAATAATTTTAAAACATTCATACCTTTCATATTAGAAATGGCCCATATTTATTTTTCCTAAACATCATCATAAAAATGTTTCATCCCACTATATCGTTAACTAATTTTTTTCACTCATATTAAACATCATCTCTTGTGACAAACACATTTTGTTTCGTAAAATTATTTAATTAATATCCATTTTTAATTAAATACCCCCAAAAATATGTAGAAAAAATGATATATAATTCATTATAATAAAATATCATGTATTCTCGATATAAATAAATATTCCTAAATTACTAACTGGTATACATTTGTTTTTATATCACAAATTGTGTATTTTTTAATGTATTATATAAAAATGGTTAAATATAATTTTAAAAATTTCCTTAGTTATGTCAATAAAAATTAATATAGGATAGTCAAAATGGCTCATAATCCATCAGACCCTGAAAAATAGTGTGAAATTCTTCACACTATATACAATATACAATTATATTCTTTTTCGAAGGAGATTTTTGTGCTATAATTCCTCACAAATTCAAATGGTTGGTCAATTCAGGGATCAAGTGTGTTTTACCTTATTCTGATCGACGAATCAGAATAATTCCTCCCTAGTGGTTTTATATTATATTATAAATCTATTTAATCCATTTCTAGTTTCCCATATTTTCTCAAATCAAAAACACCAAATTATAAACTGAAATCATTAGAAATCATTATGGAGTTCTTAAAACGACGAATTATTTTAGTACACATTAGTCTACATACATCGTTGTATATATGAAATAATAACCCATTATCCCTTTAATCCATTCAAATAATGGTTCATTTGAAATTTCTTCAATTAAAAATTAATCAAAATTATTAAAATATTCAAAATTTAATGATTCATACAATCCATCATTGTAAAATAATTGAAGTTGTTTCTTATTTATATATTCTTGGTAAAAATGATAATGGAATTTTCTCATATAATTAACATTTACATTTTTTATCATTCAACCATTATTATTCATGTATTGAATATATAAACCATTTACCACATTTTAAATACTGTAAAATATTTCATACAAATATATTGAAAACATATTGTTATTAAAAATAAATTTAAATATAATATTTTCCAAACAAGATAAAATATTTATGTTTAGGTTTATAGTTGTAACATATTAATAAGTTTATAATTCCATAAATTATATTCTATGTTGGATAATGTCAAAATTTATTACCAAATAAGGAACATCACTTTCCCCATTTTCATCAAAAAGATAAAAATTTCCTCTCTGAAACATTATCGTGTATCAATGTTTTTGTGTATTATAAAAAATGTGTAATGAAAACCTGGTATCTAATAATAATGATTCATAGTATTTGATGATAATTTGTATAATATTTATTTTTATATAAATAGAATAATTATCATAGAGAAATTTTCTGAACCATATATATCAATATATAATTATTTTATAGGTCAAAATTATAAGATATATCAAAAAAATTTCAAGATTCATGAAATAATATATAATAATAATGTATCGATAAATATCCTGATTTATATATTTTTTATTATTTTAAATGAATTTTCTCCCACTAAAATTATGACTCAAAAATATTAACTTTTAGTGGTCCTTGATTGTTAATTAATAGTGTGATGAAACTAATTTTTCAGTCATCTCTTCACTTAGGATATTTTGGAGAGAAACATTTCCAATTATATTATATTTTACTCTTGTACAGTTGATAGGAAAACATATTTTCATAATCCATCATATAAAGGTATTCTAATTTATTCTACTGCATTCATTCCTAATAGGGTTTCCCATCATTGTGTCACTTAAATATCGAAACATGATATGGTTAGATACATCTCAATTTTTTCCATATTCACCATTAAATATATAGTACAATCAATAGGAAACCTTCATTTGTAACAGATAACCCTATTTGACAACTGGGGAGTTGAAATGTTATTTCCATAGAAGAAATTAGACAAATAAAAATATTGGTGTTCTATTTTAAATTCTTACCATTATATAAAGATATAATATATTCATATTAAATTCATAGTTATTCTACAATATTAAATATTTATTATCTCTTGATTTATTACTCCATTTATGAATTATTTTAATTCATTAGTTTTGGAAATTCTATTCCACCGATAAATATTTATATATTCAAACCATATTTTCATGTTACTCATTGAATGAACTATACATGCATTTACTCACGAAAATATAGAAGATTTTCATATTTATATATTTAAATGAAATGTTTCTGTCCAATCCACATCAATGTGGAATGGAATACATGGTCAATTAGATTATAATTGTGTAAGTCATGATAGTAGTATCCCTTATTCGAGAAAAATACATGAAATGAATCATCATACACCCTATTATGCACTATTGTAATACATTTAGTCTCTCTCCTAGTCAATGTAATCAATTTTAGGGATTAAATAATTGGCTTATGGAATCATACCACTAGCTATAATTGTTGATATTGATCTCAATATGGGATTGATATGTGAATAATCACCTTTTTGGATAAATTATATATAGGAACTGAAAAAGAACCTTAATAATCCTTCACCATGTCATAATAATAAAAATTAATAAAAGATACCTTTGAGGATTGAGAATAAGCATACATGTCTCACCATTTTCCCTCAATAATTTTCAATTTCAACGGCATATTTAGTTCCATTATTTTATAGGTAAAATTACATGTGGTATAATAATCATCTTTCTATGGTTGAGCTAAAACAGTCACCACAATTTGTAGAACATTCATCATGTCATCTCTCTGATCCACCCCATGATTTTATTATCTCTGTTTAAAATTATCATTTTTTTATTATCGCTATCACTAGTGATAAATGTGCTCTAATTTACAATCTCACCATCAGATCTAAAATGAGCATTTCCCTCATATGTACCATAATAAATTTCTCATTCATTTTTTTCATCATATTCATGCACATGTATATTTCCCTCTTATACACATGATTCATTATCAAAAGTTCAGTCACCCCATTTATGGTCTCTAACAGAATCAAACAATTTTCTCATACCGTACACCATTTACTAAATAATATGCATCCCATTTTTAAAACATGAGAGAACAATAATAGATATATTGAACCTAATTACATAAATATCCCATGTATTACAAATTGTAACCTGAATAAAATGGACACAATGAAATCAATATTCTTCCAAACATTTTGTAGTATCATCAAATTGAGCACCAAGAGAAATTAAACTATCCTTGTTATTCATACCTATGAATCAATTATTCTTTTAATATTCCACATAATGAAAATTTAATGTATAAATGTTTTGTGTTATGATCAACCACATGAGTATGATTGAAGCCATTGATATACATCCACCACATTTCTAGATTTATGTTAATCATATAAGATTATCATATTCCCCTCCCAGGGGCCCTCGACCAAATGATACATTACATAAGAGATTTTTTAAACTCATCAAATCACTAGGAAATAATTTGTATGAATTGTATCTAACCACTAAAATCACAAATATAAAATTAGTTAAAAATTTAATTTGAGGTAGATAAAAATTAAATATTTCATTTCCAAAATACAAATTTGTTTAGGATTTTAGAAGAATGAATTAATCTGATAAACTAAATCATGATTAATATTCAAATAACATAAAAAATTTATATATATGATAAATTTTATAGGAATAAAATTAATCAATAAATAATATATTTATTTAACAATAAATAATCAATTTTAAAATATATATAGTTACAAAACCAATTTGTATATTGTCTAATATTACTATGATTTTATTTCCTCCCTCTGGGACTATAGTAGTTTATTTATTTTATAATTTTTATTTAAATAATAATTATTAAGAAAATTAAATTAAAAATTTATTAAACTACGGTAAAGTTTATGGAATAGTTTAAAATGTAATCTTTTATATATTATATATTTTTAGGATTCAATACTTGTGAGATAAAATATTTTGGAAATGTGTTTTTGGAATCTATTTATTATTGTGAAATAGAGTGTAGTTTTTTTTTATTAAAACATGGTGGAATGGATGGTGATACATGACTATAGTAATTTTAATAATATTAAAGTCACATAAATCAAGACTTTTTAACTATACCATAAATAACTATATTTCGATTATTATTTTTCCAAAATTAAAAAAAACTTTTGGAACAAACTTTTTTATAATATACAAATTGTTGTCATAATGTCCATTAATATAAATGGGTATGTTTAAGGGGAAATGTCATGGTATTTGGGAAGATTCAAATTTATGTTCTCTTGATGACTCATTATCATAATAAATTATCTTATTTTTTTCACCTATAGAATTTATGGGTTTAATGGGATTTATTTTGGCCTATATGCATTAGAAGATAACATGAAATATATACCAACGATCGTTTAGAAATAAAACTGCAGAACAAGTGGAAAATATTATAACCCTTTAACATGTCACTATACAAAATTATTTACATCATTAGTAATGATTTTGATCATTTTCTTAATGAAAAAACATAGAGTTTTTCTACTCAAACTGTATCCTCCATAAAATAAAATCACTATACAATTCTACAAAATATTTATCCCAAAAATATCGAATTGGAAACTCGTACATGTATGAATATGGGGAGTAGAGATATTGAAATATTTTTGATTAAGGGATAATAATATACAATATAAAAATTGGGGTCCCTAAATCTCTTTGATTAAATTATGCAACCAAAAATAATCCACCCTCATGGTGTTACTATATAAAAATCTCCAACCATTTTAGTTTCATAATTTAATAATATGATTATCAAACTCTATTTTCATTCAATGATTTATCTTCACCTTATCACATTATGTTTCAATGGAATATATTAATGTGAAATATTAATTGGATAATTCTTTGAAGTATAACAAATATCATTTTTTGTATACACATATGGTGGTATAAAATTCATCAAAAGGCCATAAACCATGGAATATTGACATCCACCATGTCACGATGAATTTATTAGTTAATAAAAATAGACACATGGTTCTAAAATTCATTATATAAATAACATATCACATATACATTTTTAGTGTTTAAAAATTGCATGATATTATTTGAAACAACACAACATATGACGAATTCTTATACAGTTGAGGTTTTTGATGAACCTGATTCGAGAGATTAAAAATAATAGAAAGGATACGATAGATACTTGGTCTCAGGAAATTTTTTTTTTATGGATCGGAATATGGATTCAGGATATAATTAAAATATTTAGGGTAATGAATCCGCATCAAAAGAAAACACCAAAAATTATGTAGAAAATGTTGAATTTTCTTTTCAATCAAAATAATTTTAATTTAATAAAACTACCTCAAGTAATCATAATAATATATTCAGTGTATTATAAGATTAATACATAAAAATAATTTAATTTACCTTATCTCTAAAAAATTGATATATATCTGAGATGGATTATCAAACTAATTCTACATTACATGATTAAACACATTTACTTCTTCATTAATAAATGTTTAATTGATTAATGAATAATGTAAATTAGATATTTTTATTTCCTACATCCAAAAATAAGTCATCAAAATGGATAAAAAGGTATTCAATATAGGGGAGTATTGATATACTTTGTAATTTTTCCCTATTTGAATCTTAGTAATTAGAATGATTTTGATATTCTGAGTCATCCATTAAATTTAATTAAAAATTCATTATTATATTTAAAATGAAATCTGTTATAAAACCTGAGAGATCTAAATATATACATGAAAACATCACTTTATATTTATATTCCCTATAAAACCAAATAAATCTCTAAAAATACTAATTTATTTTTATGGGATAATAATAAATGACTTTATATGAATGTTTTCAAATGATCATATCACAAATTCATGGTGGACCATATCCTACCTATGTGTGTCTGAAGATTCAATCCCACCATATATGTATTGAATAAAAAGGGAAACATTTTATCCCTCATAGATACTCAAAAATTTCCCATATACCAAATAGTTAATGGTCATTTCTCATGTCGAAACAAATTATTCCTAAAATTGTATTTTACCACATAAAAATTGTTTACCAATGAAAACCAATTAAAAATTATTTTTCAAAATTCAACATATTTATGATAATAAAATTACATTTCATTAAAAATTGAATTTTAAAATACTATTTCCATGGTGTAATTTCATAATACCAAACCCCATATTATTATTCAAATATATTAAGAAATTGATATTGAATTTATTACTGTAAAATCATATGATAATCATAAAAGCTAATAAAATAAAAACAACTATATAAATGGCACAACAATGAATAATAGACTATTGAGGGGAAGATAAGTCAAACCTATCATAGTCGATTAGTATATACCTTTCTAAAAAACTAGATATTATATTAATAACCATGATATGATCCTTTAAAACATAGAAACTACAAAATAATATAATTTTTATTTTCCTTATAATGAATAATCCATAATTATGTTGTCTTATATCTGACTAAAAATTAACCATCGATAAGAGAAGATGAAAGGAAATGAGATAGAATTATAATGATCTGTAAAATCCAATGTTAGTTGAGATTATACATTTTACTTAATATGGATCTTGTTAACCCATGTATAATTGTATCATTCAAAAATATAGAAGACACAAATTTTATATTGAGAAAAAATGAAGATCTTATAATGCTGAGTTGGGTAATTAATAAATTTTTTTACAGTTCAAATAGAATTAAAAAAATTCATAAAATACAAGAATGAATCCACGGTCTAATTCCATGTTACAAATATTTTTCATTATACTATACATAAACCTCTTTAAAAAATCCCAGAATTCATTATTGTGTAGGATATTCATTTGGAAAATGGAAGAACCATGAAAATCACACTTCCATGTTCTGATGAGACACAAAATAAGTCTAAAGTGTAACTTGAGCCACGTTTTTGACTATCCATCCTTCACTAGGACTCTAAAGAAACAGTATTGAATTTAATACCCCATGTAAATCAATGTAAAAAGTGCATAAAAATTACACAGCATTATAATCATACCCACCATATATACCTTCATATAATATACATCATATGGATTTACATTCCCAGAATAAAACTAGACTTTTTTATTATATTTGGCCCACTCATTCCCGTGTCTCCTCTTATATTGATCATTATAAGGGTCACAAAGTAACAAGTGGAATAATTAATCCTCTAAAAGTATTTTCTTTTAATATCAGAAAATACAATACATCATGTATAAATTTGATATAATTTATAAAATATCTCAAATAAAAATAAAGAATAAGATATGAAACCTTTTTGTATATATCAAATTGTGAAAGATGAATTATATTTTGGACTCTACTACATTTTTAGGGAATCTCTATATGTTAATAGATATATCAAATTTATTAAATAATATTTAATAATGCCAAATATTGAGATAATAATTTCAATTACAGCATAAATATTTTATTTCTTATTCATGATAAAACCCCTATTATATCTTGGCTGCTCATCAAAAACTCTATTAGTCATTATATAGGATCAACATATTACTTTATATTTTTTTGATTAATCAATAATTTTATATGTATTAGATGAAATTAGTCAATAATTATTACCTATGAATATGTATAATTTGGGTATCCCCCCCCCACAGTGTCTCATTAAAACAATAATTAACAAGGTTTTCTATAAATTAATTCTAATGGATCCATTTAAATTGATATATGGTATAATGTTTTCTATTCCAAATCCCCCAAACAATTTGATCCTCTCAAGAGATCTTAATATCCTTCACAGTGGTTTGAATCATTCCCTCCATAGTAAATATTAGTCATTTAAACTATTTATAGTTTTGAGGGTGATATGGATTACTCATGTCTAGATTAGTACTCGTTACATTATTAGCACTCTACAAAATAACAATGTAAATTTATGATCTCTATGAAACCATATGGATGAATAAACCCCCTAAAACCTGTCCTCTTATTCCAAAAAAACATTTGTATGACCTACACTAATAATAACTCATTGCTTAATAAATATGTTTGTAATAATTATTATTTTCTCAATATGTGGTTGGGGAAAATCCATAGATGATTTGGGTGATGTTGTTCTAGTCACTAACAAATAGGTTATCACACATGATTAATTAAGGGGATAATCCAACATAGGTTAACTAAGATATATAACTGAAAACTATCATATATATATGTATTTCGTGAACTTATATAGGTTCATAGGGAAATTGGTTAACATAATCAAGATGTAAAAATAATCAATGAGACATTGTAACAATGGTATATGAAATTTTGGCCCTATAATGGTTAATTACTACTTTAGGAGGTAGGTGGCCCATATATTGTGAAATCAAATATATTCATATAAATGGGAGTGAATACGAGTATTCATCTTGAATTGTATTTTGTAGAGAATATGTGGACAGTGTGTCTATTAGGATAGATGAGAATTAAGATATTTGTTACCTTAACATAGGATGAGTGCATCAAATATCATTGGATATTCATAAACACCCAGTGAATGTGAATGTATGTGGTGATGATACTTGTTATGCTAATTGGGGGAATTGGGAATTTTTTTGGTATATGATAAGATATATTAATAGACAAGGTGGATTTATAGATCCATTTGAGAAGACATGAATGGCATAGGGATGAGTGTAGAGTGTTATCATATAAGATATTTAAGATGAGATGAAATGTGGGTCATTGTATTTTATTAGGGTTATGGAATTATATTTCCTAGGTGATATGGGGTAGGTATGGAATCCCTCATGTTATGTTCATAGTAGAGAGAAAATTATGGTAAGGTTTTTCATTCCATTGAAATGGGTGATGATTAGTACTGATAAGAAGATAACATGACAAGTATATACGACTCTAATGGATACATGAATAGGAATGACCATACATGTTTTTTATTGACATGTTTTCAAAGATATATGAATGTATGTGTTGAGATGGTGATATCTGTGATGGGATATGACCTTCATTTTTTGTACACACTTATGTTTGTGTTTTGATGATGTGATTCTTGGGTGAGATAGGAAAAACATAGGCTCGAGGTGATGGATTTATGGAATGGGGGAAGCATACCCCTACCACTAGATGATATGTTTTTTTGTTGGGACTGAAACAACTCTAGATATAGAGGTTGACATTATATTATTATAGAGGAACACCCCCATGCACTATATTATGTGATACATAGCTAGGAGAGATGCTTCCATATCTCTAGGGGTGAATTTGTGGAATGAGAGGGGGAGACATTAGTCTCCATATGTAACATCCCAGGAAGATAAAGAATATGAAATTTTTATATTAATCAATATTTGTGAATAAAATGTTAATATTACGTTAAAGTGAATTCTATGTTCCATGGCGTACCCAATACGCAACAACGAGTTTCATTGAAATATTACGTTGCACACTAATAATAACATAATATTATTTTAAATGGTAGTTAAGACCTAGCTGTTGTAATGGCGGGAATGAAACTAACTAACTAAAAATTGATTATATATGTTTTTTAAATATTTTAATAATTACCCAATAAATGATAGAGTCTTAAAATTCAAATGAATCCAATTTTTTCATAAATATTTTAATATTCTTTAATATGTCGATTAAACGCCTTTTGATGGAGAATCCTTTTTAAATATACTTTGTGAAAATTATATGAGTTATATTTGACTAAATAAAATCCTTCTATATAATCAATATATCAAAATTTATATTGTGTAAATTTATGTTATCTTTCTGATAAAGTTCATTTTTTTAATAAATAGTGAAAATGTTGTATTTTAATTAAAATCCTCCTTTTAATCTAATTTATTTATATAGTTATATTATCTTTTTAATTGAGTTTAAACTGTAGTTAAAATATTTTTTTACCATTTAATCCAATGTTGGTCATTGGAAGTAATTTTACTTTGAAGTTGGTCATAAACAAGTGTCAAACTTTTGATAGATATTGTTTCATAAAAACACGCTATTTGTTTTGACAATGGGAATTAATTACAAAATTAATTAATGAAAAATATATGTTTTGAATTTTTAAAATAGACATCAATTTTTAATTCTGAAAATCAAATATATCTTAGGGTGAATTTTTGGTATTCTTCTGAAAAACATCAACTTTTGATGAATAGTGAAACCACTAAGTGGTAGTTAAAAAAACTATTTTTTCATTTAAATGAATTTTACCACTTATGTGAATTGAATTTAAAAAATATGAGATACATGGTTTTCATTATCATGTAAAATGTGGTTCAATTGAATGCAAATATTTTTGGGTGAATAGTAACTTTTCAGTTTTCTTAACTGCGATTAAGGGAAATGAGTGTAATTAAAGATAAAAATAATGTTATAATAATAATAAATTACCTTTACACTTCTCCTACCCTTGTTTTATGAGTCTTGGATGACCAAAAAATCCATGGGTCAATTTTTGGTACCCCATGTAGCCACATGGGTATGATAATGATATTAATAACTTTTATTTAAAGTTAAAATAAAAATGTCACAAAAATGTATTGTTTTACTAAAACAATATTTTAATGGTGTTATATAATTTATCTTTAGGACTATAAATATTAATTAGAAAGATCAAATGATTTCCCACACCATGATAATTTTTTTATAATTTTTATACATCATTTAAATAAAATTATTTAAGACACCATGATGATGCAGTGACTACATCTTTAATGAACGATTTAAATAAAATGAAAATATAAGATAAAATATAAGACATAAAATTTTCAAAAACATATTGGACGGGTGGATTTCAAACCCTTTTCACCTTATCCTAGAAATATATCATTTTGGTACCTTCAATATCTGAAAACTATTTTATCATAAAGTAACATTTCAAGTCTTTTCAAAAGTGACCCTCCTCTATCTTATAAAAGGCCCCCAACTCTACCCCCTCAATCACACATCTAAAGCCATTTGATCATCCAAAATCTACTCATATTATATATACTCATCCCAATATTACTTCTAGAAGCCACACTTTGTGCATAATTCCTTCCATGGAAGCCTTTGGCAGAAATCAAAAAGAGTTATCTGATTTAAAGGTAATGTCTTCTATTATGTTCATTTCTTTTATTTTTTTGTCCAACCCCCTAATCTCTTTTTATTAATTTATTTTGTAACAAAAATAGTATATTCAATATACTATTGTTTTTATGAGATTTATTCGAGCTACACTTACACACACCTCTGTATAATGGTTGAAGAACATATTGTATTTGTGGATGGTGAATTACTGCCTCACGAAATGATGATTGTTCAATCTTATCCTACAACCTCTCATGGTAGAAATTATGATGGAACTATATTTATATATGATATATATTATATTTATGTCCTCTGTATTCATATTTATTTTATATTTAAAACATATCATTATGCTTCACATGTTCTGCAAATACTATAATTTCATTTGAGGAAGTGTGGACTACCACCCACTCAAGTGATGTGACTCCTTCATGAAATACATGGAATGAATAAATAATGAAATTAATGAACATATGTGACCTATATAACATATATATTATACTTTAATTATAACATATATATCTATCATATATTTTTAATTACATTAATATGACAAAGATATGAAAGTACCGTTCATGTGTACGTACGACCTACTGTCTACATGAACCTTGCATTTCATTTGTTGTCTCCAAATGTTATGGAATAGTATAAAACGAATATATAGTTGATATATATTATATTTGAATCATTAATACTATTCTGGAGTTGATTTAATTATAACTACATGGACAATTCTTTTCAACAAGTTCGTTTTTTACTCGTGTACCGAACATCGACAAAACGTATGATATGAACTCACATAATTAAATAATTATTATAACATGCTATTATGTGATATGAATTGAATAATAAAAATTAAAGTAAGTCCTTGTGAAATTATAAATTGAACTATGTTTATTATTCAGAAATATAAAGAAACGAACAAGATAATTTGGACTTGATGTAAGGGATTCTACCTCTCTCTATCTTTTTTAAGTACTATCTTTTATGTCACTTATTTTAAGATCCTATTTATTATATTGGGGGATGTTATTTTATATTCCTCTTACTTTAATTTTTATATTCATATGATGAGATACCCTATTTGATCTCATCAATCCATATTTGAATGTTTTAAGTGGCGTCGTTAGGCTGCCAAATTTTCGAAAAGGATTTCTTATCTCACATTTAATTGTGTGGGATGTTCATTATTCGCCACTTATTTGTGGCATGTGCTGTATTATGTACTGATATTTAATATATATTATCATGATTCTATTTATGGTATTATGTTATTCATTTGGTTTTTATTATCTTTTGGTCATACGACTCGATTGATTAGAAAGAGGTAAGGGGTTTATATATCACTTTTTATTCCCGTGATATTCATTCTAAATTTGCCACTATTTCCTTTTGTGTGGTGTATGTACTTCCTGTGACTATATTCTTTGTGTATTATAATTTAATTTTATGGGTATTTATGTCTTCATTGTATGACCCTTCTTTCATGGGGTGTACATTTCAAAAGTTTCCCAAATCTGTAAGGGAACCATTCACACACTACTTTTCAAAAGACTTCTTTATGTTCGGTCTTATAATTTAAATCTTCATATGTTGGGATATGTTCTAATATATCCATACTGCTGTAAATTTTATGTCCAAGTGATGAGATGACATTTTATCTCTCATCAACTCATTTTTTTAATTTTAATGTGATGATGTTAGGGTGTCAAATTTCTGTAAGGGAACTTCTTCACCCAATTTCAATTCTTTGGGTTAAACCTGTTCTTCTTGATTATGTCGTAATTTGAATATGTGTGGATGAACACTCATTATTTTACAGTCTTTGTATGGGACTTCATCTCAATATCCTTTCATTAAGTCATCTTTTGATTTCTACACGACATTATTTTATACTGTGTATGAAACCCTTTTGACTTTTCATTTCATTCAAAGGGAATATTTTCCCTACGAAGCATTTTTATAAACGACAAAAATGAGTGTATCTTTTTTTAATGTAAGAGGGGAAAATGTCCTTTTCCACTTCCGAAAGTATTTTGTGATCTTTGTCTCCCTTAACAAGTCGTAATGTTTTTAAAAGGAAAATAAATAACATCTACTCTTTTTGTGTATATTTGTATTGAAAAAGGTTTTTAGAATAGATTCATTATTTCAATATCTTAAAATTTTATATTTTTATTTCAATGTGGGAATGTTATCTTTCAGTTATGCTTAAGTTACGTGATATGATTTTGATATGGTTCTTGGGCATTGTTTATGAAGATGGGTGGTTCCGTGATAAACTAAGGGTTGGAGAGCCCAAGATAGCTCTCCAATGCATTGGATAACACAAAAGAGTTAAATGCTAAGGTTTCTCCGAAGAGATTTTGGGAATATACTATGATGGGTATTCCAAATGTAACCATTAGGGTTACTCCCTATGTAAGAATGTTATGAATTCATCAAGTTACCCTTATGTCATATTATTTCTATTAGTTATTCATAAATCTTATGATTTCATTAGGTATGTTAATGTGCTTATGTTTTATGAATAAAGTATGATTTCATTGATTCTTATATATACTTGGTCTAATGTTTTCATTCCATATTTTTATCTCCCTTATTGAGCTTTTTATCCTTATCATGAGTTTTTCAAATATTTTTCAATGGACTTAAAGATGAATAGGGTCAAAGATGGGATCAAGGAAAGACATACTATCTAAAACATGGAACTAGACCTGTTTCTTTTTAAGATTTTTTATTTTATGAAAAAAATGGAAACTGAGTAGAAGTTTCTACTTTGTAATCTTTTGAGATGTAATAGTTATGTCCTAATTCTCTAAAACACTAAACCTGAAAAGATCCACAATGTCAATTGTTGATTTAATTCAAGATTATGTAATGTTTTATAGTCTGGTCCTTATAGTTGGTATCAATGGTCGATTTAGATATCTTTAGAGTTTAGGGAATTCTTTAGCCAAAAGTGAAATTAACATAAAGGTTTGGATTTCAGAAAGAGTCATAGTTTTAGATAAATTGAATGAGATTAAGAATACATGAATAATTATATCATAGTATTTACCCTCCACATAAGATATTACATGATTATTCTAATGATATACTCACACTGACCATTTTGGTTGTAGTAAATTACTGGATCTATCAGGCACCAAAGATACAATGGATGTGAAGAAAACGGTGATTGTTTTATCAATAAACAACTGAATGATATGGGAGCTACACTGAGAACTCTTCTGGTTATTCTTAACAAACTATTAGGGGTCATTATTAACCACTTAAACCGTGGTGAGTTTTATAATGTATCATATACGAGATAACCAACTGGATGTGGATGTTCGATTAATAATTATAATGGTAACCATTAGGGTTTATATGATCCTTAATTTTGAGGTAATTATGGTTTACTATATGTTATGATGTAAATTGAATGGAATGAGATAAATTTGAGGTTAAATTATGTTATGGTTATTTTTTAAGATTTTATCCCCTTTTGGGGAATATTTTATGAATTTAATAGTTATGGAAGAAGGACAACACGCAGACCATGTGACAACCTTTTGAGTCAGAAAAAGCTGTGGGAATCAAACCCACCACCAAATTGTAACTGGGTTTTATCGCCTACAACTGGACTATGTGATGACCCTGTTTTGTATGACTAATTATTTTTAGTTAGATAATCTTAAGAATCATGAATATGTTTATTTTGGGTTATCTATAGAAATTATTAACCCATCATAGAGGATATGTGATTAGGTTACCTACTTTTCAGTATGATAATTTAATAGTAATTGATGTTATTTGGAGATAAATGTTACGATTTACCTTGGAAGACTATGTGATTAAATCCTTTAGAGATTTGGGTTTCAATCATAGTTTAGAGTACATTGAAGAACTTTAGGAATATGTGTTTATTACATGGTCTTTGATGAACTTTGGGTTTTGTTGGACAAATATTTGAGATTAAGAGTAGTTTTTCATTTTGTAAAAGATTTTCCTTTTTGGGGATTAGCTGATCTTGTACTAACAATTTTGGTTTTGGTCTAAAGACATGGGAAATATATGGTTCTCTTTTGTGGATTAGGTGATTCTCTAGAATTTGATTATAGGGCTCTTAATGTGAACAACTCATCCTAAATACTCACCTTTTGGATAAAATATGAGTTTTTGTAAAAATATAGTAAGAGATGAAAATCTACACGACAAGTAAGTATGTTTCCTTATGATTTAGTTAATCTCATAAATATATTACTCAATGAAAATTATCTTAAAAAAAATTATTTGTTAACATTTCCTACTGGGGAATAAAATACCGTTTAACCCATCACAAGTTTGTGATTATCTAGTTGTTAACTTTTTCCTAAACATGTTTTATATCACTCACCATCAGATCTTGACACTTTGTTTTCTCTTCCATATCCATGTTTTCCAACGTGGAATTCTAGTATGGGTTAACTCGGGTGACCTTTGTACTTCGCTTTCTTTCTTTTAATGTAATATTTTAATTAACCCTTTTTCGATGTGGGGCTTTCAATGAAGTTTCCGAGCCCAATTTTAAAATTTTGAGGACCCAATTCCCTAAATGGGGGAAGGATGCAACATTCTAGGTAAATAAATAATATGAAAATTTTATATTTATCAATATTTGGGAATAACAATTTAATATTAGTTTAATGTGAATTGTATGTTCGATGGCGTACCCAATACGTAACAACAAGTTTCATTGAAATCTTACGTTGCATACTAATAATAAAATAATATTATTTTAAAAGGTAGTTAATGGATAGCCATTGTAATGGAGGTCATGAACCTAACTAACTAAAAAAATGATTATATAAGTTTGTTAAATATTTTAAAAATTACCCAATAAATGATTGAGTTTTAAAATGCGAATTAATCCAATTTAAATCATAAATATTCTAATATACATTAAAAGGTCGATTAATAGCCTTTTTATGGAGAACCCTTTTGAAATATACTTTTTTAAAATTTTATATGTTATATTTGACAAAATAAAAATCTTTTTTAGATTCAAGACATCAAAATTTATTATCTGTAAATTTTTGTTATTTTTCTGATAAAGTTCATATTTTTAATTAATAGTGAAAATGTTGTATTTTAATTTAAAACATAATTTTAATATAACTTATTTATGTGGTTATATTGTATTTTTAATTCAGTTTAATGTGTTATTTAATTTTTTTTACCATTTTATTTGTTGTTGGTCAGTGGAAGTAATTTCACATTGAAATTGGACATAAAAAAGTGTCAAACTTTTTATAGATATTGTTTCTTAAAAACACGCTATTTGTTTTGACAACGGGAATTAATTATAAAATTAATAAAGGAAAATTTTATGTTATTAATTTTTTAAAATAGACAACATTTATGAATTCCTAATATTAAATATATCTTAGGGTGAATTTTTTGTATTCTTCTAAAAAACTTCAATTTTTGATGAATATTGAAACCACTAAGTGGTAGTTAAAAAACTAATTTTTCATTTAAATTAATTTTATCACTTACGTGAATTGAATTTAAAAAATATAACATACATTTTTGTCATTATTATGTAAAATGTGGTTCAATGTGATGAAAATAATTTTTTGTGAATAGTAACTTTTCAGTTTTATTGACCGCGATTAAGGGTAATGATTGTAATTAAAGGTAAAAATAATGTTATAATAATATGAAATTACCTTTAAAATTTTATTAACATTATTGGATGAGTCATGGATGACCAAAAAAAATCCATGGTTCAATTTTTGGGACCCCATGGAGCCACTTTGTTAGGAAAATGATATTAATACCTTTTACATAAAGTTAAAATAAAAATCTCACAAACATGTATTGTTTTACTAAAACTATATTTAAACGTGGTAATATAAGTTATATTTATGACAATAAATATTCATTTGAATGATAAAAAATTTCCTAAAACATGGAAATATTTTTAAAATTTTTATACATCTTTAAATAAAATTATTTATGACACCATGATGATGCAGTGATTACCTCATTAATGAATGATTTAAATATAATGAAAAGATAACATAAAATATAAGACATAAACTAGTAGTAAACCGATTTTATGGGTGGATTTCGGACCCATATCACCTTATCCTAGAAATATATCATTGTGAGACCTTTAAAATCTGAAAACTATTTTATAATAAAGTAACATTTCAAGACCTTCCGAAAGTGAACCTACTCCCTCTTATAAAAGGCCCCCACATCTACCCTCTTACTCACACCTCTAAATCCATTGAATCATCCAACCTCTGATCATATTATCTCTCTAAATACTTATATTAATTCTAGAAGACTCGCCTTGGGGAGAATTATTTCTTTGGAATCCTTTGGCTCAAATAAAAAAGAGTTACCTGATTTATAGGTAATGTCTTCTCTTATGTTCTTTTGTTTTATTTTGCTTCTCCAACAACCTAAAATATTTTTATTACTTTATTTTGAAACAAAAACAGTTTCTTAAATATATTACGATGTTTTTATGAGATTTATTTGAGCAAAAATTGCACACACCTCTGTCTAATGGTTGAAGAGCATACTGTTTCCGTGGATGGCGAATTACTGCCTCACGAAATGATGATTGTTCAATATTCTCCTACCACCACTCATGGTGGCCATTATTATTGAAATATATTTATATATGTTATATATTATATTTATGTCCTCTCTATGCTTCATTATTTTATATTTAAAACATAACATTATGCTTTGCGTGTTGTGAAAATGAGATAATTTCATTTGAGGAAGTGTGGAATACTGCCCCCTCAAGTTATGGGACTCGTTCCGGAAATACATGGAATGTAAAAAAATTAAATTAATAAACTAATGTGACCAATATAATATATATATTATACTATAATTATAATATATATATATATATATATCTCATTTAGTTTTAATTCCATTAATATGACAAGGAAATGAAAGTAGTGTTCATGTGTACGTACGGGGTACCGTCTCCATGAATGGTGCATTTCATTTTTTATCTCAATATTTTATGGAATAATATTAAATGAATATATACTGGATATATATGATATTTAAATCATTAATTATATTATGTATATGAAGCAATTAAAAATAAATGGGAAATTCATTCAACAAGTTCATTTTTGACTCATGTACAGAACATCGACAAAACGATTGATATGAACTCACATAATTAACTAATTATTATAACATGATAATATGTGATATTAATTGAATAATAAAAATTTAATTAATTTAATATGTCATTATAAATTGACCTAATTTTATTATTCAGGAATATTAAGAAATGAACAAGACAATTCAGACTTCATGTAAGGGATCCTACCTATCATTCATTTTATGTACTCTCTTTCATGTCACTAATTTTAATATCCTCTTTCTTATGTTTGGGGATGTTATTTTATATCCGTATTACTTTAATTTTTATGTTCATATTATGAGATACCCTATCTGATCTTATCAATCCATTTTTGGAAGTTTTAAGCGGCTTAGTGAGGCTGCCAAATTTTCTTAAGGGATTTCATATCTCACTTTTAATTCTGTGAGATTTCCATAGTTCTCCAATTATTTGTTGCATGTGGTGTATTGTGTACATAAATTTAATATATATTACCATGATTATATTTATGTTATAATGTTATTTATTTGGCGTTTATTATCTTTTGGTAATACGACTCGATTGATTACAAAGTGGTTAGGGGTTTTTATCTCACTTTTTATTCCCATGAGATTCATGCAACATTTTCCACTATTTCATTTTGTGTGGTCTATGTACTTCCCGTGATTGTATTATTTGTGTAATATAATTTAATTTTATGGATATTTACATCATCATTGTAAGATCCTTCTTTCATGGGATGTATGTTTCGAATGTTACCCAAATCGTTAAGGGAACCTTTCACCCTCATCATTTCAAAAGACTTATTTCTATTAGGTCTATAAATTTACATCGTCTTATGTAGGGATATCTTCTTATATATCATTATTTCTATAAAGTTTATGTCTAATTGATGAGATACCCTTTTAATATGTCATCAACTCAATTTTTGAATTTAAAAGTAACTGTGTTAGGCTGTCGAATTTTGTAAGGAAACCTCTTAACACAATTTCAATTATTTGGGTTAAACCACTACTACGTGATTATGTCATACTATGAATATGTTTGGATGAACTCTGATTGTTTTACAGTCCTTGTACGAGACATAATCTCAATATTCTTTCATTAAGGAATCTTTTTATTTCTACACGACTTTATTTTATACGGTGTATAAAACCCTTTTGACTTTTCATTTCATTCAAATGTAATCTTTTCTCTATGAATTGTTTTGCTAAATTACAATAAGGTATGTTTCTTTTTTTATGTAATCGGTGACAATGACTTTTTCCACCGTCATGAGTATTTTTTGATCTTTGGATCCCTTAACATGCTTTAATGTTTTTAAAATGAAAATAAATACCATATACTCTTTTTACTTATTTTGGTATTGAAAAAGGTTTTTAGAATGGATTTTTTATTCAATATCTTAAAATTTTATATTCTTATTTCAATGATGGAATGTTATATTTCCTTTGTGACTATGTTATGTAATACAATTATGCTATTGTTCTTGGGCATTGTTTATAAAGACAAGAGGTTCCATGATAAGTGAATGTGGGTGAACCCAGGATAGCTCTCCAATGCATTAGGTAACGCGAAGGAGTTAAATTCTATGGTTTCTCTGAAGAGATTTAGGGAATATACTGTGATGGGTATTCCAAATGTAACCATGAGGGTTACTCCCTATGTAATAATGTTATTAATGCCTCAAGTTACCATTATGTCATATGATTTATATTAATTATTCATAAATATTATGATTTCATGATGTATGTTAAAGTCATTATGTTTTATTAGTAACGTATGATTTCATTGATTCTTATGTATACATGGACTAATGTTTTATTTCCATATTTTTATATCCCTTACTGATCTTTTTATGCTCATCCTATGTTTTTTGAAATGTTTTTTGTAGGAAATAATGATGAATAGGGTCAATGATGGGATCAAGGAAATACATGCTATCAAAAATATGGAACTAGACATAGTTATTTTTAAGAGTTTTTATTTAATGATAAAAATGGAAAATGAGTACAAGTGTCTACTTTTTTATCTTTTGAGATGTAATAGTTAAGTCCTAATTATATAAATCTATAAACCTAAAAAGACCCTCAATGTGAATTATTCATTTAATTTAAGATTATGTAATGTTTTATGGTCAGGTCATTATACCAAACATTGCTATACATTGAAGTGAGAGAAAAAAGTACTTGATGTATTTTATGATATGGGTTCACCCATGCGGTTATGTACCATGGTGATAGATCACTGGATGGAATGGCATGTGAGAGATGGAGTCATGGTTGTAATGTAATGAAATATTTTGAAAGATTAAATTATTACATGATTTGTAGAAAATGTTGGAATGTGATATCAGTGCACGTGGATATTGGAAAATTTTTGTGTGATAAGGGATAATTGGAGTATTGAGATTGATTAGATTGTATCATCATGTTGAAAAAACTAATGTAAAGTCCATTAACTGAAAAAACAATAGTGGTCAACCCATGGATGAAGGAGAGTCCAAATTAGAGGTGTTGTTCTTGATGCATGGGATAATACAATACAATGAGGTAATAGTTTTATGGACTTAGGATTATATAACCATCCTCAATAATAGTGGTATTACACATGTTTCATGGGATTACAGGTTTCTGTTATTGTCTTGAATTCAATGTGGTCAAGTTTTAGGGTGGACATGTTAATAACTGTTGACATAACATGTGTTTTTAACTTATCTAGTGTTTGTGTGGATTGGTCTATTCATGGTTACTCAACAACAATATTATCATTTTATCTAATAAATTCAAATACATATTATGAGTTATATTAGTGGTTATCAGTGAGACCATGATGAGATTATACCCATTCATTTCATATTCATCTTGTGGCCTATAAAACCCTTCTATTCTCATTCTTGTTTATAATAGAACATGGACTATATAATTCTAGATATTCATGATAGGTATTTCCTGATATAGTGTGTGAGTTGTGGTGATCTATTTATTCTAGGGGTTTAAGAGTTTATTTTGGTTGAATATGAGTGGGAAATTTGTATATGTATGCACATATGCTTTTATATTGAACATTCATTTATAAAATTTTATTTCTTTATGATAATTTTGATAATAATTTGATTTATTTTTGATTACCTTTATAAAGATTGATCGATGTAAATTTGAAATAAAATTCTCCCAATTATATAGATTAGACCCTCACTTCTTGTTGGCAACCTCATGTGTATAGTGATGCATTCTATAAGTATAATGATAACCATGTCTTGATCAGTGATGTGTGGAACATGTTTTTAGAATTAAACTAATTTTATATAGAAAATTAACATATCATTATCTATATTAATTTGAAATACATTAATTTTATTGTACATATTTTTAATTTATTTAAAAATAGAACATATAAATGTGAAATAAAATTTGAATATATAAATGAACAAGTACTTGTATATGAGATAAGAAAAACCAATGAAGACACATATATTGAATCCATAAATGATGATGATTGGGGTATCACATCTATGCCTAAGGAATAGAGGCGAAATATTAAAAATAGACATTACATATCAGTATTTATTATTGTATTCGTTCCCATTTACGTATCTATATCCCCATACATATTAATAGTATTAATCATTTCTACATATTACAATATTATGTATATCGACAAGAGTAACATAAAAATGTAGAATTTGACCCATGATATGCTTATTAGAATTGTATCATGAAAATCCACCCAAGTAATAGGTTCATAAAGACCTTGGGTGAACAATCTAGGGGAATTTAAATAACAACAATGCTTGGATGATTTTCATAGGAATTCTCATTTGATACCAAAATTTTTTCCATGGGGTTTTTAATAAAATCAATGGATACTAATTCATAAATCATAATACATGAACCCCCCAATTTGAAAAACAACAATAACCATGTATAAAAAAGTATTTATTAAGAAAAAATCATTTAGAATGGTGTATCCGTGTCATGGGGTTAATCAATGAAAATGAACATTTAAATATGAAAAGGGTCAAATATCTAGAGAATTCAATTATAAGAAAATAGAAAAAACATTTAAATATAAAATTTTAATCATTATTTGAAATTTTTTTCATTAAAACATGTATGCTTTTAATAAAATTAGAGGAAAATAATATCTTCGGAATTATCACCACCTTAAAATAAAATTTTTATGGTGAAAATTATCATTAAAATTATTAAATATCACTAAAAAATAATAATAATAATTTATTATTTTTTAGAATAATATATAATTATATCCAATCATATTTATCAAGAAAAAAATTAAAGACCTTTCATTAATCATTATAACTAAAAAACAAAATAAAAAATTCATTACCTATATTATCAAAAAAAACTTCAAATTTTGACATTATATTAATTTAACCATGAAATAAATAATAAATCATTAATAAAAATTATTTAATCGAATTTTGTAGAGAATACAACATTTTAAAACACTTATGAATTAACATTTTATCCATATGGGTTGTAAAATTGAATCATCATCCTATATATGATGAAACCATTTTTTCCTCAATAGAAAATAGAATTAGAAATTGGAAATAATGGTACACATCTCTTTTATGATATAACAAACCCTATGGAACCTAAAATATTTTTATTGATATGTTAAATTCATACTATCACTACTAGAAATTTAAGTTTTTGCGCCTCCTGAAGCGGGTGACTGCCATTGGAGGTCGCTAAAGAGGGTATTAGCGACCGCCAATGGCGGTCGCTAATGTGAATGTAAAATTCCAGCGGGAATTTTCCCGCACGTGCATCTTCTTCTTCCCGCCTGATTTAGCCGCTGCAAATCCCCATGCCGCACCGCTGCAAATCCCCATGCCGCATGCCGCCGCATTCCGCCGCACGCCGCCACCTCTACATCCGAACTGCCCGAACCCTCGCCCCAGACATCCGGCGAGAAGATGACCCGCACAGCGTCGTGTGTCCGCCATATCCGAACTGCCCGAACCCTCACCGTCTACATCCGAACCGCCGCCGTGTGTCCGCCATGGCCGGTGGGGGAAAGCTCCTGTGTCCCTTGCCAAGAAGATGACCCGCACAGCGCCGCATGAGGACCAGCAGAATGCTGTGTCGATGTTAAACATTAGCGACCGCCAATGGCGGTCACTATTGGGCTTTACCGACGAAGCTAAAGAGACCGCCAAAAGCGGTCGCTGGGCGGTCGCTAAAGCCCATTAGCGACCGCTTTTGGCGGTCGCTAAAAGGAACATTTCTAGTAGTGTATTCAAGAATTTCTATTTTAAAAAATACATTGGATGTGGAAAGGAATAATATTATAACGAAACATATAAAAATATAGGAGAATACCAATTTACATCAACCCCTAATTGTGGATGAAGATTAATGGATGTACAAGGCATCGAAAACATCCCAGGTTACTGATTTTTGTCGAAATATGTTATAATGAGAGAGGGAGATATAATTTTACCCAATTTATGATAAAATAGATAATAAATGGTAATAATAAATTATTATCATTATACGCAAAATATATATAATGATAAAATTAAAAATTATAGGACATCATTAAGAGACTATAAATTATAATAAAACACAATTTTTTTTAAAATTATATGATATATGATTATAACTGTCCAAATATAATCATATGGAAAAAATTACTTTATTTTATAATAATTTTTATTATATATATAATTAAATAACCCATTAGATAAATAATATCTTTATATAATTTAATTAATGACATTATAAAAATATATAGATCCAATAAAAGGACTCTCATGATGTTGGTATCTAGAATTTGATGATTTGTGTCAATATGAAGACATTTTTGATCAATATTTATAATACCCATGTTTGTGAACTAGCCATGTAATATATAACATTTTCTTATACAAATTTAAATGTTACAAACAATATGTAAAATCAAGGATACAATGAATATAATTTTTTTATCTCATTTTAATAAAAAATATCACTATTTTGATTTCAATATCTATAATTCATTATCAATTTTAATTAAATTATACATTAAAAAAATTGATTGGGGGTATCATTGGGAATTAAAATTATGTGTTTTATAGAATTATAGGTCCCTAAATTTCTATTTTTTGTTATATTTTATTTTAATAATGTATCTTGAATGAAAATATTGATATTTTACAAAAGGTAAAAAAAGTGGGTGACACAAGAACTATGAAATGTATCAGTGAAAATGCATTGTGTAATGACCAATTATTCTATCAATGGTAATTAACTTATTATTTCATATAATATAAATACCATAAAATCTCATATATAACACAAAACAGTATTTATGAATGAATAATGAAAATAATAAGAGGTATTTATGTAAGTTAAGGAACATATACCTACAGAATTCTTACTTGAAATTTGAAATTGTAATAGTACCCTTATGAATTGTAAAATATGTAATAGAATACTAACCTCACCTGTAAGTTATTAAATAAAATTTATAGATCATATAATGGTTAATATGATAAAATTATATTATAGTATAATTAAAATATTATTTTTGAAATTTTTAGTTATGTGTCAATTTTTTATCAATCATAATTGTATATTCCTAATTTTATAATTAAATAAATTATATAAAATATCATTCACCTTCCCTATATGTATTCATTAATTGATATTTTTTCTTATGATTATAATAAAATTTTATGAAGTCGTAACACTTTTTTTTCTTTAATAAAATATATTTTAATTATAAAATAGATACTTTTTGTTTAAATTATAATTTATATTTAAAAACTAAATTTATCTTATTCAGATTTTTTTTTAAAATAATGGTGTTCATTATTAAAATCTAAGGAATAAAAAATGGTTCTGGATAAATTTTGGTAATTTTCTATAAATAACGGAATTTTTGGTGAATATGAAATATGATAATTTATGGTATTATGTATATATATTTATATATTTATTGATAATTCTAAAACTATAAAAATTATTGTGGGGAACACTAATCTAATGAAAAAAATTATGATAAAATTCCTCTCTCATCCAAAATAAATTCCACCCCTCATAACCTCTTCTCCACACACCTTTTGATCATTTATCCTTGTTGAAGTTATCCCCAATACTATTCTTTTTCCTCTCACCCAATTCCAGGAGTCTATTATGTTTTAAAAAATCCAATACCCTCTCTGAATTGAGGTTCTCAAGCAAGAGATATCCCATAGGTAAAATCCCATTTCATTTTCTTAAAATTTGATTTCAATTTCTATTCTTTTCTAATTATCTCCAAAAAAAATTAAGCATGTTGCATGAACACTCAATTGTAACATATATAATGAAATTATGGTCTATTAATGGGATAATTCATCTTAATTTCCCTTCCTTCTCTTATGGTTCTAAAAATGAAAGCATCATTTGTGATGTCTAATATTTTTGCATTCATGGACGATGATGTTTTAAACATACATTATATCATTAATGACTTCTCATAAAACCTTTATTATGGTTAATATAGATTATAATATATGTATTACATCCAATTTAATTTTATATAACCATTTTATATAGATAATATTAATTAATTTAACAAAATTATTTTTTTATGATTGAAAATGGAAAGAATAATTTAAATGATTATAAATAATGTAATATCTAATGATTCATCCTTACCTGAAACTAACAAATGATTTATATAACCATTTTATCTTATGTATTTTTAATAACAAAATATTAAATTAATTATGGGAAACAATTCTAATTTTTCATCACCTTTCATACAAGTATACATGTAAATTAATCACGGAATCCTAGGACACTGATACCCCCAAACGATGAAATTTAATATCATAACATAAAAAAGTCTATAGACGAACAACATGAAACATTAATAATTAAAATAAATGTATAAATGGTTATTAATTAATGAATTACAAGATTTAATTTGATTATATAGGATATTAATATCAAGTACACAACACTTTTGAAATAAGGTAAGGGATTAATCTCAACCAACATTTTTTCGTTCTATTCCTCTTGTGACACTAGTGTAATACGTCAAATTATTTTAATATTTCTTATAAATTATATATATATATATATATCTTCCAAAACCATTTATCTTGATCTGATGACCCTTCTTTTATGGGGAAATAAATGGATCAAAAAGGTTCCCTTATCATTCTCCTGATATGCAAGCTCAAATAAAGTAAACACATTGATTTCTCACATATATTAAAGTGAAATTAATAATCTATTATAAGAAACCAATATTTTTGTTAAATATATAATTTAATCATAAATGACAAACATTTTTCATTTTCGGTTATATACAAATAATTATTCCCTTTCCCCTTTAAAATAATCGCTTAAATATTAACCTAAACTGCACTAATATTGGCCATTTCTAATGTTTGTTAAACATTACTTTTATATGATTCTATATCAGTTTGAAATTAGTTATGGTTTTTCATACATAATTTTGATTTTGAATTTTTTTTGTATGATTTCAATAAATTCAATCATATGAAAAATTATTACTCATCCTTTTTATACTGTATGACATGGTTATGATACCCATTTATATACATGGGAATCCCCAATGATTATGTTTGAACCCTTATGTATTATTTTTTTGAAAATTTTGGGAGTTGATTCTTTAATTTTTTTGGGATTCATTTCCATTCAAATAGTGAAAACCCATTATTGACAAGAACATCAATCGAGGATCATCCCAGTGAGTTTTTTAAATTTTATCCCATGATTAATTTATACTTTTTCAGGAATTATTCATTTTTATTCTGCTATGAACCCCTTGTGAACAATTGATTATTGCACCGTGGATTCTTTGAATGCGAATCTAGTACTATATATCCATCATTGGGATGGATTGATGGCAGACTAAGAGTGGGTGCAGCTGCGAATCAAATGACTATGGGTTCCAGATAGTCATTGTTTTGAAATAATGAATATTGCCAACGATTGCATGTTCTGATCCGATTGAAGTCCTGACTCTCATTGACTCGGTGTTAGAGTTGAAATAAATATTAGATCTAGAGTTTTGAAGAAACCCAGATTCCAAAAATAATTTGGACGACTGAGGGTGTGACTGGGATATAGATGTAGGGTTTCTGGAAAAACCTGATCCACACAATGTGTCGTATACAATTATACGAAATGTGTACACTTTATGAGGGACTCAGAATGTAATACATAATGGACATAGACACGAGGTGGAATACACAGGTTTTCTACACAGTATTTACTCCCACACATAGCATGACCTAGATCACCTACAAAGGCTACCCCTTTTAATGGTTCACAAGTAATGATACATGTGTTAACAACATGTATTGGATCCCAAAAGAAGTAAACAGGTTGAACATAGTTGAAAGGAAGTGGAATGTGAATTATTCAACATGCAATGTACCCATCATATATTGGACATGGTTTTATGGAAACGGTTTTATTTACATGGGATGTACACTAGGTCATGGGGCATGGAGTGTGACGCTACTACAAGTTATATAACCTTTTATTCATGACTTGATCTTCTGAACTATTTATCATGGGCAATATTCTATTTGGGTTCATTCCCCAAATTATTCCACTGAATGTTGGAATGATTATATTTTTATCCTTGGTCTATTATCACTTTTTTTGGACATCTTATATAGATTTGTTGGTGTCCCCCTTTGAGGCTCAAAGAGGGATCCTCTATTCTTCTTCATGACCTAGGTGGAGTTCTTGGTATAGATGTGACAAACCCTATATGGGTATTGATCCTCAATATAACAACCTTATCTAGATTTCCATGTTGTTATCACCCCATTACCCGACCATTGATCATATTTTTTTAGATCATGTTCATTTTAGATATATCAGTATATCTCTCTCATAAATATTCCCCGTGACAAGTACTTTAAGGCCTCAGCCTTAAACATTACATAATCTTGAGTTATGTTAGGAATTCACATTGTGGATATTTTCAGGATTTTTGTTTTAGATAATTAGGAAATAACTATTACATTAAATCTCAAATATTACAAAGTTGACACTTCGACACTATATAATATTTTGAGAACAATAAATATCATTATATAAATCAAGAATTATATTCATGATATGAATAATTGTGAATTATTATTTTCTCTTACACTTTATTGTAACCTATGAAAATCAATTTAAAAGCATGGGATGAGCATAAAAAGAAGAGTAAGGTATATTAAATCTGGAAATAAAATATTTTCCACGAATACATACAAATAATATAAATCATACTTTTCAATCATAAAACATAATCTATTTAACACACCTCATGAAATCATAAATTTTTTGAATAACACATAAAATTAATATGTTATAATTGAAACTTGTAAAAATTTTATCATATATACATTTTAGATTTCATAGCTACATAAAGAATTACATTTGGAATATCAATCATAATATATTACATAAATATATTTGGAGAAACATTATTGTCTACCTCTGTCATGTTACCGAATGAATTAAAGAGCTGTCTCAGGATCACCCACCATCATTTTATCATGAAACAACTAGTATATGTAAATAATTACCAGGATCCTTAACATAATAATGACACATAAAACAATCATAAATGAAAGATATCATTTACACATCCAATCACATCATAAAATTTCATGATTTGGACATTTGAAATGCTTTCTGAAAACTATTTTCAAAACCAAAATATGTGAAATGGGGATATGGTATTTATTTCCTTTTAAGAAAATTATGACTTGTTAAGGAATCAAAATATAAAATAATGGTCATGGTGACGTTTAGGTCCTTGTCCCCAAATAATTATAAAATAATCATTATGTTTGCGGTTTAGTAAAATGCTTCATAGAAAAATATTTTTCTTTAAAACCATTGATATAACTTAAAATAAAAATGGTATAATTATACACCGTACAAAATAAGGTAATTTATAACCCAAAACATGCCTTTTTGAAAAGAGATTGAGATTGGGTCCCTTAAAAATATCATTTTGTTAAACAAATAGATCAATTATGTGTATTCACAATAAATACTAATAAATCCAGTTCAAATACAAGATAAGTCATAAAAATTCATTTATCACATAATCATAGCATTAAAAAATAAGAAACATTATGATTACCGTAATGAATTAAAATTGGGTTATGAATTTCCCTTACCATAATTCTAAGTTGTCTCATTTGTTCATTATATTACATAATAATAAAGTAATGTTAATTTCAACTCCCATAAATTTTTTTTTAATTTTATTATAAGTTATTTATTACATATCATAAGGTTATAAAAATTAAATAATTATTTATGTTTATATCAGATTTTTTTTCAGTATTCATTATGAGAGTCTAAAATGAAGTTTTTTATGTAAATTGTCCATGTAGTAAAACATCCACCATCACCAAAATATTATTAATAATTTAAGTATAATTAAAATCAAGAATATATTTATTCAGATCCAGTATATTTTTATTTTGAATAGTCTGTAACATTTGGAGATGAGAAATGAAATTTATCGTTCATGGAGACGGTAAGTCTTATATACGCATGAACGCTACTTTCAATTCATTTTAATGTTTAGATAAATGAATACTAGATGATACATAAGAATATTATAATTAAATTATAATATAAAATTTTATTTCTGTTAAATCACTTCATTAACTCTATCTTTCATACTTTCCATGTGTAGCATGAACGAATCATATACTATTGAGGTGGCGGTAGTTCGCACATCCTTAAATGTAATTATCATATTTACACATTTTAGAAAGAATAAAGTTATGGATTATAATTAAAAACTCAGAAGAATAGAGAAAATATAAATATATTAAATATAATATATAAATATAGTTATATCATAGTGTCCACCATGAGACCTTTTAGCAGAAAACGTAATAATCATCATTTCGTGAGACAGTAGTTCGTCGTACAGAGAAACAATATGTTATTTTCTATTAAATGGAGGTGTGTATAAATGTAGTTAGAATAATTATCATTAAAACGTCATTGTATATGGAGGATACAAGGTATTTTTTATAATAATATAATAATAATATCATTGGGAGTGTGGAAGCAAAATAAAACAATGGTACATGGGAGAAGACATTACCTCTAATTTGGGTAAATTTTATTGATTTGAGAAAAAATGAATTCATGAATTTCCTTCATTAAAAGTAATAGATTCTAGTAGGAAGAGAGGGATTTTGGGATCTTAATTGAAAAGTATATTTATGATCCATGGGGATTGACAGGTGTGCGTATGTTGGTAGAGGTGGTTTCCTTTTATAAGAGGGAGGAGGGGCGCTTTAGGAACTTCTTGAAATATTATTTTATTATAAAATAATTTTCCATTTAAAATGGTCCAAAACCCATTTATTTCAAAATAATAATCATATTTTTCTAAAAACACTCATCAAATAGGTTTTAGTCATATCTAAGTCACAAAATTAACCTTATCATTTGGCATTAACCTTTAGTTAAAAACACTGCCTCTTACCATGTCTTCATGTATTTTCTTAATATTGGGTAATATAGTTACTATAAAATTCAAAGAAAATCATAATTGGATCATTAATAGAATTTGAAATAATATATAATTAATTTGTCTTAATCATTGATTTATAAGACTATTATATCATTTATGAAATCAATATTTGTTTTTAAAAACTCATTTATATCGAATTTGACACTATAAAGTAATTGTTTTTTTAATCTTAAAAAACATTATTCCATCGAACCAATGGAATAAAATCCAATATAATATTTCAATATCATCCATAAAATTATTTTAAAGACTAAAAATATTTCAATTACATTTATTTTAATATTTATAATATATATATTTGAACATTTCGTTAATTATGCAGTCAATGCATCATCAATGTGTTATTATTAAAATTTTCTATTTAATGTCTAAAAATTATAAATAAAACACCATGATGTATTATAACATATTATATTTCTGATTACTATTTATAATCAAAGATATCACTTATGTAACAACATATGAAAATTATTTTAATAAAGGATACATGTTTTTGTTGTATTTCTCTTTAAATTAAATTAATTCGTATTAAATATCATTATCACACCTGTACAACACCATGGGGTCCCAAAATAGACAATATGAACCCTATGGTATGATATATATCATCACATTGGATTATAAAATTTTTTAGGGTATTTTAATATTATTAAAATATTTTTTTTCTACCATTGTTTACCAAATTTACCCTTTAACAAAGGTAAATAAAACATTTACTGAAATTACCATTCATAATATTCAAATATAATTGTTACCTATTCATAGAATTTAGACCATATGATTCAAAATATTTTATACGTTTTTCAAAATTCTAAACACAAAAATTGCAGTAATTAATTTAATGTGTATTTTTATTATAATAACCAAAAATAAGATTTTTATCATGTAATAACTATCAATATATTGACATGTGTTTTTGTCCAGTTCGAATGTAAAATTACATCCAATGAAAAACATTGGATTAAATGAAAAATATCTTACATATATAAATTAAAACCATTAAATAATATTATTTATACATATAAATTATCTCTATGAAAAAGTTTTTTCCATGTAAAATTTAGCGCATTTTTACTATTCATCAATACAAGATTGTTTTAAGAAAATTATCCAAAATAAATATATTTTTTCTGATGTCCCGATTCTAAATAAGAAGTTAATTTTTGTCATATATATGATATAAAGGTTTCAAAAATAAATATAACAAAGTATCTCCATCAAAAGGAGGTAAAATGTCATTTTTAGATAAATATGTCTTTTATATGAAAAATTGAATTTATTTTTATATCATATATTGAAAACATAAAATATGAGTTTAAAACAATAAATTTTTTATATAAAACATTTTATTCATTAAATAAAATCCATAAATAGGGATAAGATTAAAAAAATATTCTCTTTTAAATAGGTTTTCAAAAGATCCCAACATTTATATTATATTGATTTTTATATCCATTACTAATAAATTTTGTATCAAAATATTCATTATTTTTAAATGTGTAAACCATATTTAAAAATTCAGATGATACTATTCATTCCCAACATTCCAACATCCTGGAATTAACTACAATTTATATATCAATAATATTATTGTTTTATTTTTCATTATAATGGAATGTTGTGTGAAACATAATATTTTGGAGAAACATGTTTTTTATGTCAAGTATGATTTTATAAAAGGCATCCCCTTAAGCATAAAATTTATATCATATTCATATGTATTAATAAAAATATAAAAATATTATTCTATGAATACCTAGGTCATTATATCATTCCCCACTTTTGGAAATTATGTCCTCTTAATTTTGAAATATGGCTTAGAAACATCATTGAATGTCCCACATACAAAAATTGTTAATAAATATAACTCATTAAATGAAATAAATAGAAGTACGAAGGTGACTCGAGATAACTTATAATAGGATTTCATGTATGAAATCATGGATATGGAAGAAAACTAACCAAAAAGTTCTGATGGATAGTGATAGAAAAGATGATCAGGATAATGTGAACAACTATTGAACCATAAACATGTTATGGGTTAAATGGTCATAGATTCCACAGTAGGAAAAGTTAAAAGACAAAAAAATTATTTTCCTTTCCATAAGGTTGAGGAATTATTTTTGCGACTATGTAATAACATAATGAAATTTACTTACTTTTGAATTATAGGTTCATCCATTAATAATTTTCTACCACAATCTCATATATTATCCAAATGACGAGTATTCAAGATGACAAGGTCAGATTATAATATCATGAATCAAGTTATATATAATGACATAATACACAAAATAATAAATATATGGTTCCATTTTATTTCGAAATTATCCAAACATAAAATGGTTTCTACGAGATTAGATAATCCTTAAAAATGATAATCCTATATAAAAAAATACTAATCTAAATCTACAAAATTCAACAAACATTTCCCAAATATCATCAAATACCTATCAATAAAAAATTGTCCTAAAAATTCATATATATATTTCAAACTATGATTGATACACAAAACCAAATGAAATTTGATCACATGGTCTTACAGGATAAATCATAACATTTATCTCCAAATAACAACGACTACTCTTAATGTATCATAGTGAAAAATAATTCAACAAATCACATATTCTCTAAGATTGTTTAATCATTTCAATAAATAACCCAAATAGATATATGTCTATAGTAAAAACATTGGTTCTTAAAAAATTAAATTCTATTATAACTACTCAAATTAAGTCTCATGGTATTCAATTTTCCATACGCATATAGTGTTCCCAAAAGAGTAAACGTCTTCCAAAATAATATTTAACTCTTAATCAGAAAATTATTTTCATATAATAAAGATATACAATTGATAAAAAATAAGTCACAAAATCAACTTATTTTCTATCCCTATAATAATTTAACTAATGTGAATAATTCATACTAAACATGAACTTCACGTATTATAGTTGTTGCTGATAAATCTCAATCACACTTCGGGTGAGGATTTGATTCTCATAGTGTTGTCCTACATGATGGGTTGTCACAATGTATACATTTTTTGAATTTCCAAAAACATTATAACTCTAATAACATTAAAAAAAGATAAAAATCCTCAAAAATAAACATAACCGGAATTTTCCTCATTGTTTCACTAAGAACATTCATTTTTCATCTCTATAAGAAATTATTTATAATTGCCTAAAATTCAAGGATCATATAAACCTTAATGTATATTTATAAAAATATCCATAAAATAAATATATTTCAACTCAATTCACTTTTTTATTAAATTAACATAATGGCTAAAAATACTGATATTCTTCTAATATAATTCCATCATTAATACATTTAAACAAGTCATCATAAATTCATCTAATATAACTCTTAAATTTCTATAATATAGGCATCTTAATTATCGAACATTCTTCATATTCGATTATCGATTTTTTTCTATCATATCATTTTATACTTCATTCATAAAAAAATCCTCACTAATATCTTCATATTCAATAATGTAAAAACATGGGCAATGAAATAATCCATACATTTCATAGGTCATTTTCATATTTCTCATCTTCAATTGGAAAGGTATTTGGTATAGGTATACATATATTTGTATGGTCTTAAGGATCAGATTTCCATACTTTCTTCATACGACATGTACTTGTGTAATGACCATTCAAACAACATTTAAAACATTAAATTGGTCCCCTGGAATGAACATTACTCCCATTCCTAGAGTAAACTAAACGCTTCCTTTTTACATGATAGGTTATTGATTTATGAAATTTATTACCACATCTATAACATCTTCCCATCACATTGAAGCATTTTCTTAGGTTTTTCATTCCACATCCATGACATAGGTTTTTGAATATACTTACCATTTATATTATTACCTTAACATCCATATATATTATTTTCTAACATATATTTTGCCCTAGAAAAATCACCATTGTTATTGTTCTCAATAATTACTTCTAATAATTTCTTAATATTAACCTCAAGAGTTATAATTAGAGCTCTGATGTCATTCAATTTTTTATTCATCGAACCACCATTTTTTCCTTCACATCTATTGTTACATTTGTTCTAGATATATCCATCAATTTAAAAAACCAAAAAGGTTAGCATTATTATATCAGTAATATCTTCATATACTATCTTTTACGGAAGATAAAAACTAAAATATACTTACTCATGTTATCATAAAATCATTAACTACATATAAAATAACAATGACTATTTATAACATGCTAACCATTGTGATTATATCATATATGAATAAAAAATATAATATCCTCAAAATTTAACTAAACCGACCATTGATACCAAATATAAGGCCTTTACCATAAAAATTACATAATCTGGAGTTATGTAATGAATGCACATTGGGGATATTTTATGGTTTAGTGTTTTATATAATTATTCAATAACTATTAAATTGAATATCAAATATTACAATGTAGAATCTTATAATCTATATAATATTTTCACAACTAGAAAACTCCTTAAATAAGAAATGATTTATTTTGTTGATAAAAATCTTCTTGAATTATTCCCATATCTTAACCTTCCTTATACCCTAATAAAAATATATAAAAACATGGGAATATAATAAAAATCATAGTAAAGTATTTATATTATGGAATGAAAACTTTAGTCCATGAATACATAAGATCATAGAAATCATTATTTCCAATCATACAACATAAGCTATTTAAAATACCTTATGAAATGAAAATATTTATGAATAATGATTAGAAATAATAAATAACATTGTAAAATTGTGACTCCATAACATTCATATATAGTAGTGTTCATATCTACATGGAGAGTTTCGTTTGGAAGACCCCTCATAGTATATTCCCTATATATCTGAGGAGAAACATAAATGTTTACCTCTTTCACCTAACGCAACGCACTCGAGATCTCTCTCGGTCTCAACCACCCTCAGTTTCTTCTACAACCACCCATATATGTAATCAATTACCGAAAACTATAACATAATCATAACACGTAAAACACGCATAAATGAAAGATAACATATTCACATTCTCGTCACAATATAAAATTTCATGATATTAAAATAATCAATTTTTTCTCAAAACCATTCTCATTAATAAAATACTTGAAAAGGGTGTATGATGCTTATCTTGCTTATAAAACCATTACAGATTGTTAAGGATGACAACTTTCAAACAATTCTTGTGGAAATATAATGGTCATTGTCAACACATATGTTAAAAAGAATCATTAATTTTTTATTTAGTAAAACAATTCTTAGAAAAATAATGTTTTAGAAAAAAAATGAATTAAATTAAAATGAAAATGTTATAATTATAAACTAAACAAAATAAGGTCATGTATTCACAAAAATATACCTCAATGAACGGATATTGAGTCGAAGTCCCTTACAAATATAATTTTGTTGAAGAAATAGATAGATTATGTGTATTATCTATAAATTCACAAAAATCATGAATACATAAAATATAAGATATCAAAATACATTCATCACATAATCATAGCACAACATAATCAAGACATATATTAGTGTCCCAAATAATAAAAAATTTGTTTAGAAATTTCCTTACCTTGAGTCTGACTTGTCTCGTAAATTCTTTATATTATATAATATCAAAATTATATTGATTTATAATTTACTACAAAACAATTTTCGTTTTATTATTAATTTTATATTTCTTAAATATTGGTTATAAAAATTACATAATTATTTAATTTCATATCGGTCATTTTGTAGATGTTCTGTACATAGGTCGAAAATTAACTTGTTTTGATGTTAACTGTCCATGTTGTCAAAATTCAATCATCACTAGAATATTTTTCCAGATTTAATTATCATTTATATCAATTATATATATATATACACCCATTATATATGTATTTATAATGTCCATAACATTTTATGATATGAAATGAAATTCTCTTTTCATATAGATGGTAAGTCGTACACATGCATGTACGGTACTTTTGTTTCATATTCATATTTAATGTAATGAAATATAAATGATACATATGTATATCATAATTCTAGAATTATATAATATTTAATATAGACACATATTTTTATTAATGTCATCCTTTATACGTTATCTGTATGGTATGAATGAGTAATATCTCATTGCGGGGCGGTAGGCCGCACTTCGTCAAATGAAATTATCATATTTACACATTATAGAAAGAATAATGGTATTGATATAAATTAAAAATACAGAATCATATTCAAAATATAAATATTATATATATCGTATTTAAATATCATTCCATAACAATGGCCTCCTTTTGAGGTGGTAGGGAAAAATCGAACAATCATCATTACGAGTGGCAGTAGTACATCGTACACAGAAACAATATGTTGATATCAATTAAATGGAGGTGATTGTGAATGTATTACTAATACATATAATAAAAAAATCCTTGTATATTGGGGATACTTTTTTGATATCTATTAAATGAATCAACCGAACAAAGGGAGTAGATACGGGTAAAAATTAAATGAACATGAGGGAAGATATTAACTCAAAATCGAGTAACTTTATTTGATTTGAGCCAAATTAATTTATTGTATTGAATTATTCCCATATAAAGTATTTTAAGATGAAGGAAGGGATGTTGGAATCATATTTATGATTAATTTGGAATATTATAGGTTCTTTAGTGGTGTGAGTATATTGGTACAATTGGTTACCTTTTATAAAAGTTGGGAGGAGCACTTTTGGAAGGTCTCAAAATATTATTTTATTATACATTGTTTTTCTGAATAAAATGGTCCCCAAAAAAATTATATCAAATAAAAAATGTGCTTGGGTAGAAAATCGCAAAAATAATAGGTTTTAGACTAGTTTTTGTCAGAATAGTAACCTTATATGTTAATTTTATCCCTAATTTAAAAATATTAACTCTTACCATATATTCTTCCATTTTTGTAATATATAGTAAATATTGTTACTCTGAAATTCTTGGAGAACCATAAATGGATCGTTAATGAAAATTTTATCATTATATACATCATTTGGTCGATTCATTGATTTTTAGGACTATTATATAATTTAATGATGCAATATATGTTTACAAAAACTAGTTTATGTCAATTTTGACACTATAAAGTAATTAATTTTTTAAATTATCGAAACATGATTACATTAAAAAATTGTATGAAATAAAATATAATATGCCAATATAATCAGAAAAATTTGTTGATGACATCAAAATATTACAATTATATTTATTTTAATATTTATAATATCATTCATTTAAATCATTCATTAATGGAGGAATCACCCAGTCACCATTGTGTGAAAATTAGATATATATATATATATAATGAATAATAATATAAATATAATACCATGAGTTAAGAAATCATATTATCATTCTAATAAAAAAATTTTTTTATGTGATCTCTTAAATAACCACATATATATTTCTTTTAGTAAAAGATACATGTTTATGTTATATTTCTTATTATTTTAAATAAATTCTTTTAAAAGATCATTATCCCACCCAAAGGCTCCATGGGGTCCCAAAATCGACCCAAGAATTCCCATGGATAGAAACAAATAGTCCAAAAATAGTATGACAAATGTTAGGGTAGTTTAATATTATTATAATACTATTTTTAACATTATTTTCTTGATTTTCCCTTTAAAGTGCATCAATAAAATTATTACTGATGTTACTATTCATAATTTCTAAAAATAAAAGGATCTTATTAGTAAAAATGGGAACATGTAATTTTATATAGGGAATAAATTTTTTCAAATACAAAACAGAGAATTTGGAGTAATTAATTTAAAATTAATTATCATTTATAAAACCAAAAAGTGGGTTTTTAATAAATAATAACTATCAAAAGTTTTAAATCTCCTAATGTCAAATTTCATAGTGAAATAATGTTAAATGGAAAAAATTTGAATGAATAATAAAAATATATTACATTTATACTTATAAAAATTAAATAAAATAATTTATGCATATAAATTATTTCCATGGAAAATGATTCTTTCAATTAAAATATAGCATATTTTTACTAATCCTTAAAACATTATAGATATTATAAAAATATCAACAATTCATCCAATATAAATTTTGATAAACCAATTTTATGTAAAAATATTATTTTGTCAAATTGAACATATAAATATTTCAAAATCTAAATTCAAAAAGGGTTATCCTTCAATGGGCTGTAAAACTATATTTTTAGAGAAATGCTTATTTTATCCAAAATAATTGAATTTTTCTTATATCATAAAAAAAAATATATGTTGAATTTAAATCAAAAATTTACTATATAACAAAGATATTTTGTGTAACACCCCTAGCTTCCATGGTACGCTTCTCTTTGAATAATACAGTAGCATATGTTGTACGCAACTTCGATTTCTAACACACACCACAACCAATAAAACTAGTCGTTATGAATAGTAATAACCACTTTTTGAAATTATAAACATTGTATCTTTCAAAATGGATTTTATTTTTGGATTCAGAGTATTGAAACTAGTGTAGGGTGAATTTTTTGTATTTTTATGATAACATTAAATTTTTGTTGGATAATGAAAAACACTGAGTTTTAGTTTAAAACCGAATTTTCATTGGAGTTAGTTAAAAAAATTTAAGATATATAAAAAATTTATGAAACTTTTCACCGTCTTTTACCCACCTCCTAGGAGAATTTGGAAATTCCCATAAAACATAATTTTACAGCTTCTGTGAGTGGAATTTCAAAAATATGAGAGACACAGTTATTATCAAGGTGTATAATGTGGTTCGATAAGATAAAAATAATTTTTGGTGAATAGTAACTTTTTACTTTTATTTACCACGGTTAAAAGTAAATAGGTTAATTAAGGGTAAAAATGATATTAATATTACACAAACACATGTCTTAATTCTATAGGCCAATTTTATCTCTACCAAAAACTACCTTAGGAATAAAATATTATCATTTATGTCCACTTGGATTATATTAGGAAATCAATTATTACTTAATTCCGAGAAGAGTTAAAAGAGTTAAAATCGAAGTTTAATTACTAAATAATTTTTAATATAGTGTTATATAAAAGATAAATTCGATTATGAATATTCATTAGAAAGATAAAAAATATTTCCTTAATAATGGTATTTTATTTATAATTTTTAGACATTAAATAATCTAATTTATTTATGACATAATGGTGATGTAGTAATTACGTAATTAATGAAATATTAAAATAATTGATATTATAAAAATAAAATAAAATTTAATTTGAGACTTTATATGTATTACAAAAAATTTCTCGGTTAATATGACATATTAGTATTGGTTATATAAAGTTTTTTTTAAGTAATAATACTGTTGTGAAATTATCAAAAACAAAATACCCAATAGTGTCAAAATTGACATAAAACGGTTTTCAAGACTAATATTATATTATTAATTGATATTCTATTCTTATGAATCTATGCTTCGGCCAAAGGACTTAAATAATGATAGGTGTATTATTAAAAGACCACTTGGAGGACACATGGATGTATATAGTATAATTATTAACTATATAATATAAAAATACAAAGAGACATGGTCAATTTCAAACTATTTAACTAATAGTTAAATATAAATGATAAGGTTAATATAGTGTCCCAAACCTATCTAGAATCTTTTTTTTGAAAGGATTTCAACCCATCCCCACCTTAAATTTTATATAATCCACTTTGGTACCATTAGAAACCGAATATAAATTTATTATAAAATAATATTTCAATCTTTTCCAAAGGTGCCCCTCACCCCTCTTATAAAAGGGAACTCCCTATTCTCTCTAATTTACACCTAAAATCCTTTTGTCTTGGACAAAACGAGACCAAATATTTTCTCAACTTCCCTCAATTCGACCTAGAGTCCTTAGATTGATCATAAAGCCATCCTAAGAATCACTTTTGATCAAATCAAAAGGAAGAACTTGATTAAGAGGTAATGTTTTCACCACCCTCTTTCAAGTTCCTTTATTCCTCAACTTATTCATTATTTATTGTTCCCATTCTAAAATAATAACACTGGTATATTCTATATAATGTGATGTTATTATAAACATGGTACAATGATATTCATTATTCTATCTATCCTTTTAATGACATGTCTCCAGACGTGCGTACATACAACTTTCCGTCTCCACGTCATGGTGTAATTGTTATTCAATAAAATATTATTTGGATGGGTATAATAATGATGTTTAATTCAATTAAATATTAAATATAACATGATAATGATTCTGTATATATGATATAGCATCCATTTATATATTATGTTAATATCAAAACAATGATATTGTTTCTCGTGTGTACGTACGGACTACCGTCTCCACGAACGCGATGTGATTCATTCCCCTTAATATAAATTCAATAATAATTCTCATTTAATGATTAAAAATAATTTTTAAGGACCTAATATCATTCTGGATATGAATAAGATACAAAATATCCAAAAAAACATAGAATATGTAACAAAACATATAAAATAAAACAATTAAGTTAACACCTGAAATGACGATAATACAAAGATATTATTGACAAAGTAATGTTAAAAGATCATATAAGATATCATATTAATGTATATGATTCTTGAATAATTTAATAAAAACTATTTAACCATTATAGAGGAGTTTAACCTACACTCAACCAAGTAAATGTACCTGGTAAGGGATTATTTCACAATCTCTTCATTATCCAAGGATGTTTATACGTAATTATCTACTGGGACCTCTTTATCATCCACATCCATGTTTCTAAAAAAATTATTTCAAATCATTCTTACTATTTTACAGACTATGGGTTAAAGTAGATTATACCCTTATTTACTTTTTATAAGAAGTCTATTAAAGAATCTTTCAGTTGTTTTCCAAATAAGGTCCCTTTTAACCGTTTAGACATAATTATTGTATGAATGTCTTTTTTAACTTATTAGGTGGGTGTGTCTATTTTATTCCATTATAAAATCATCAAAGCTTCCCTTAAAATATTATAATAATATTTTCAATGTAAATGTTTTCTTTTATAATTATGTGACTTTTAAATGATTCCAAAAAAGAGATATTTGTCTAAAATAGTTTTGATTTCATCTATGTCAATATCATTTGATGGATTTTAAGATTATTTGATGTTTATTTATTATCAAACAAAAATTCCATATTGTATTGAAGGTTTTTTGATATTTTTGATTGTGGATGTGTTATTTTTATACTATTCATTCATTATGGAGAAATTATTGACATTTCGTATGCTAGTTTTAAAACAAATGTTTATGTCATGTTTAAACCTGTTCATATGAGGAATGCATTGGACATAGTAAATGAAGGGTGGAGATCGTTATAGCACCTCGATGCATCTGTATGTCTCATCAGAAAAACTAGTGTCATGGAATAAGGCCCTGAAAAAATCTTTTTTGTAGTCTTGGCAGAAGGCCTTGACTATGTGGATATGATAGTCTGTCATTATGCATTCCATCATTATGAATGTGGTTATTGATATTACATGTGATTATTCAATTAGTATAATATCCATTTAATAAGTAAATGGAATTATTTTATTTTATTTCTGCCATATTTTATAGAATTTCATGTTTAAAAGGCTTTTGTTTTAGTTATATATTTCCTAAAATGTTTGTGCTTATTTACGAAAGTTTCCACTATATTGTTATCCTTATTGGGAATTTGAGCTCACTCCATTCTATGTTTTATTTTTCCCAGGATGTAAAGAAGTATTTTATGAATGACCTGCTGGGATAGAATAAAGGGATATAAGTGTGGAGACAAGATGTTGTTTTAGTTTTCACTTTATGATGGCATGTAAACATTATGAATGTATCTAGTGTTTCCAAGGCTACCAAACTAATCATTCTTTCGAGACATGATCTTTTGTGATCATGCCCATGTTATGTAATAATGCACATACTCAAGGTAAATTGTGGTCGGGGCATTGCAGTATGTATGAATGGATTTTTAGTTCAATCTTTGTAAGATAGTTTTATATAAACTCTTATTAGAGCACATAAACCTAAGATGAACATTGAGGATTTGTATACAAGAAATTTCTATAATTTTGATATTGTAGTCATTTTGTGATTTTTCCAAGCTATACATCCCTGTCTAGATAGGAAAAGGTAGAGGTGGATCTAGCACAGATGTACCTATGGGTAAAACCCGTAAACATTTCTTTGAGCTAGACTCGAATGGGAACTGTTTCACGACAACGGGCCTTGCTGCACTCTTGGTTATGACACTCCCAGGGGACATGGTTATGATATTTCTCATTTTCTTTACAAACCATTATAAAGGGTTTATGAGTATATACTTCCTCAAAGAAAACATTTTTATGATTATGGATTATATCCATAAACAGTTCAATTCATGTTAAGTGCTTTACAAATTTGGATTTATGTATTGTGATTCGTAAACTATTCTAGTGTATCCATTGTTTAGAAATGGCTCCTAGTGGACAAAATGGAAACTGTATCAATGCATGTACTCCAGGTAAGAATTTCCCTCCTGCTCAAGATAATTATAGTGGATCTAGTGATGCAACTGGTTCTGATCAGTTAATCACCATACTGGGACAGCTCACTCAGGTTATGAATAATAACATTAGCCATATGGAGCACCCAGATCCACAACGTGGAGAATCAATGTTAGATCGCTTCATGAGGCAACAACCACCAACGTTTAATTGGAGTACAAATCCCTTAGTATTTGAGCAATTGATAAATTCCTTAGTGAAACTATTTAATGCATTGGGGAGTAGTGAAAGGGAAAAAGATATCATGGTAGTTTACCGCCTCGCTGGAGATGCTGATCAATGGTGGTCATAGATTCAAAACATTAAGGAAGATTATTAAGTGTCAAATATGGAATGGAGGCAGTTCAAAGAAGTTTTCATAGAGAAATACTTTCCTTGTGACCATCTAACAGATTTGGAAAGGCAATTTCTGAGTCTGAGACAACTGGAGGATGAGAATGTCGCAATGTATGAGGATAACTTTACAAGGTTAGAGAGGCATGTAGTATATTATATACGTAACCGAAGGAGTAAGATTGATCATTTCTTTGATGGGTTAAAACTATTTATCCATTGAGAATTAATCTCACAATACTTCTCATTGTATGAAGATATTGTCTCATGTGCTATCAAGACAGTAATGGAATTTTTTTAGTATTACAACTTTAAAGCAAAGCAAGAGAAGAAGATATCTTCCGATCACTCTGGAAATGGAAATAAGCGGACGAAGGAAAAATTTTAATATACATCCTGTAGTAAATGTGGTATGAAACACCCCAGTACTTTCATAAAAGGAATGGGAGTCTATTATAAGTGTGGTGAAAAAGGCCACCAAGCTCGTGATTTCAATGGGAAGAAAGAAGCTACTGATGTTCAATGCTACAATTGCAGGGAGATGGGACATTATGCAAATGAATTTCCTAGGAGTTAAGGAAAATTACATCAGAAAAGTCCAAGGGATCAATGACAATCTTATGCTATCACTACTACTAAGTTTAAAGCTGGGAAAGAGGTGGTTACAGGTAATTTAATGGTTTTATCATGTTTAGAAGATGCATTATTTGATTCTGGATCATCACATTGTTTCATATCTTCATGGTTTTCTATGAAAATTCGATATTTCCAATTTGATTTAACAAGGGATTGGTCATTAAAATCTCATAAGGGATGTATCACTGCAACAATGTTTTTTGAATTAGTCCCCATTAGATCACATAAGTGTTCTTTATCTGTGGATCTCATTATCATACATATGATCAATTTGATATAATCCTTGGTATGGATTAGCTTTCGGACCATGATGAAAAAATTTATTGTAAGAAGAATGAGGTTACTATTTTTGATGATGATGATAAGGAACACCTTATCATTAGAGCAGAATCATCACCACCTAATTCTTACTTAGATCCACCCCTAGTAGCTCAAAAAAATTCAATTATTTGGGAGGAATATAATGAAATGACTATGGGTGGGGAAAGGGATGTTCAAATAGAGTATGTACCAATTGTGAGAGAATATGTTTATCTATTTACAGAAGATTTACATAGACATCCTCCAGAATGAGAAATTGAGTTTTCCATTGATTTAATTCCTGGTTCAAAGCCTATATCGAATACCCGTTATAGAATGGCCACAGTGCAATTAGTTGAACTAAATAATCAACTAGAGGGATTGAGTAATAAGGGATTTAATCTCCCTAGTGTATCTTCATGGGGAGCCCCAATACATTTTGTTAAGAATACAGATGGATATATGAGGTTATTATAGAGACCCAAAGCTTGACATACATGGACATTACATAAATTTTGTGGAATACATAATACATAACAAAAACAAACACACAAGGACTGTAATAGTTTAGTGTCTTTGGATATATGGAACAAAATCTGCTAATCGTGGTGAAAGATCTTCAATATCTCCCATAAAGACCTTCCCCTTTTTGTTTTCTTACCTAAAACCTTTCTCTATATCCTGTGGAAAAGAAAACATAAAAAGGGTGAGCTCAATCTCTCAGTATATGTAAACATAGTGAACATATGACAATCGAAAAACATTTGAATGCAAAAACATAAACATAAAATCTAAACATCAAAATCTTGAGAAAAGACATAAATCATTGAAGTACATAAGGCATATATTGTAAAGGAACATCAATCAAGATAAAATAGCATGGGAATGAAACTTTTAATTATGGCATCCATTAAGAATATGATATAATTTTCATAGTATTCAAGGTATTTCTTCAAAGACCATCTTAGTGGACAATGTCCCTTTCTGAATCGAGTTCACTCCTCATTCCAGTCTTGTAACACTGAACTGGATTAACTTACCATTCCAGCCACATCTATCTCATGAGATATAAATCATTACCCAATTCATTTGAGGGAGATATAGGTCCCACCTATCTCATATTGAAATCATTATTATGTCTTCCACAACATAAACATAAATAATTCATCATAACCCAGAGAATAAAATGGGATTCATAAACATCATCCCATCATAACATAATCCATATAAAAAAAATGGATATAATTTCATTATAAGAAAATTGAAACTTGTAAATAATAGAGAAATTATACATGAAACATACACATATGAAATAATTTCATCTTGGATGGGAAATGGTTTTGATAAAACAATTGAAATGAATTCTTGAGGGAAATATCCTTTCTACTTCAAAATCGTTTTCTTTTCAAAAAATGTCATGAAATTTTATATGAAATGTATTTTGTTGAAAATAATCATGATATCATGTAGACTATGCTTAATCTAAATAAGGCATTATGAAACTATAAAAAATCCATTCATGTTGTATAAGTTAAAAATCATACTTCTTATACTTTTTCCGGAAAAGTCAAAAAGTACCTCAAATGGTAAACAAAAGAAATATTCCTTCCATACGATGTGGTAAAATTAAACTATTTGGTAAAAATGACATTAAACATACATATAAGAAAATTAAACATTTATGAAAATTTTTTATAACATATGGACATGGATAATAAAAATAACCCCAGTAAATACTTACGTATAAACAATCTCGAATATGATTGAGATTGGAATAATTATCCCTTACCTTAGGTCTGATAGGCTTTGTACGTATCCAAACCTCCTATATAATGACTTAAATAATTTAATTGACTTATTATTCAATCATATTAATTGTTATTATATCATATATGGTTGATTTATGACTTTATATTATTCGTTCTTTTGTAAATTCCATGTTAAAACAAAGTTTTGGGTAAAATCGTTTTATTTATCATACGTGTTTGGAATTGTTGTTCTTGATATTATTATTACTTATATAATGATTTATTTACTTAAATAATTAAATCATGATTTATATGTCATATATATTCAGTATATATATATATAAAACATAGATAATTGAAATGAAATACACTGTTAATGGAGACGGTAGGTCGTACGTACGCATGAACGCTGTTTTCTTTTCCTTATTGACTTGAATGGAAGTAAGTAGATGAAATATATATATATATATACATAATTACAGTATCTTTATCATGACTTATATTTCATTATTATTCATTATATATACTTTATAATCATTCTTTAGTGGTTAACATGGAGAATGAATCTCATCGCATTGTGGAGACGGTAATCCGTACGTACGCACGAGCGATGATATCATTCCCATAATTATTGAATTGAATTTCATTAGATGATATAATATCTCAGAATATTTATGATTTTATAATAACTATATATATTTATTCATTACACCATTATACCCATCCAAGTAATGTGGTGGTGGAAAAACATATTACACCACGGCATGGAGACGGTATTTCGTACGTACGCATGCGCGGTAATTTCATTTTATGTTGGATAGAAGGTGAAATTGGGTTTTTTCATATTTATAATAACATATCAGTATATTAGTGATACTTATTTTATTACTTTATAATTAAAAAACTAACGATGAAGAAGTTGAAGAAGAATGAAACGTGAAAGAGTCGGTAGAAGAGATTACCTCTTCCTCGACGCACCTCCATTAAACTTTTTCTTAGGGAACTAGGGATGTTCTTTTGAGATAACTGGAGACTCTATGATTTAACTATAGAGGATGAGAAGAGTAATTGGTAGGGTTTTGATGAGCTTCAAGGATCAAAAGGGTGTGAAGAGAAGAGGGAAGGGGTTCCCTTTTTATATGGAGGAGAGGGGCACCTTTGGAAAAACATAAAATAATATTTTATAATAACGTCATATTCAGTTTATAATAGCTGAAAATTGATTTATTTAGAAGATAAAGTGGGGATGGATCTAAATAATCTCAGACAATAGGTTTTAGAAATGTTTAGGTTACTATTTCAACCTTATCATTTAGATTTAACAGTAAGTTAAACAATTTAAATTTTACTGTGACTTCTTGTTTTCTTACACGATATGGTTAATAAACATACTATAACAAGACAACAGAACCCCAAGTGGTCCATTATTAATATATATATCCTTATCTAAGTAATTTTTTCTGATCATAAGATTTTTAAGAAAATAAAAACAATTAATAATATAATATTTGTTTTAAAAACTATTTTATGTCAATTTTGACACTATTTGGTACATGATTTTTGTGAAACTCGTAATAGTATGATTACTTCGAAAAAAGTTTTTTAAATAAATACTAACATTTCATATTATCCTATAAATTTTTTTTAATTCTTAAAAAGTCTCAAATTACATTTATTTGTGTATTTATAATATCAATTATATTAATATTTCATTAACAAGGAAATTACTGCATCATCATTATGTCATAAATAAATTAAATTATTTAATTTCTAAAAATTATAAATAAAATACCATTAGGTAGGAAATCGTTTTATATTTATAATGAATATTTATAGTCTAATTTATCCTATCTATATCCCTATATTGAAAATTTCATAGTTATTAATCTTTGATTTTAACTATTTCAACTCTTTTTTAAATAAAATAATAATAAATGTCCTAATCTAATCCATGTGGACATAAAGGGTAATATTTTATTTATAAGTTTGTTTTTGGTCGAATTACACTTACCCAATATAATTAGTACATGTGTTAGGGTAATATTAATATCATTTTTACCCTTAATTACCCTATTTACTTTTAACCGTGGTAAATAAAAACAAAAAGTTACTATTCACCAAAAATTATTTTTTCCTTATGGAACCACATTTTCCACCTTGATATTAACTGTTTCTCTCAGATTTTCGAAATTCCACTCACAGAAGCGGTAAAATTATGTTTTATTTAAAATTTCAATTTCTCCTAAGAGGTGGGTAAAAGACGGTCAAAAGTTCAATAAAATATTTATAAATTTAAAATTATTATAAAATGACTCCAATGAATTAAATTGAACATATATAGGTATTTTGTATCAATTTTTCCATAATATAAATTTAAATAAAGTAAATAATTATTTAAATAAAAAGTCAGTTTTTAAATAGTCACCTAGTGTGTTCACTATTCATCAAAAATTGACAGTTTTCAGAAAAATAAAAAAATTCACCATAGGCTAATTTCGATATTCCGAATCCAAAAAAGAAGTCCATTTTAAAAGGTAAAATTTGTAAAATTTTAAAAAGTGGGTATTACTATTCATAACGGCTAGTTCATAATATTATTATAATAATATCTCATTTAGTGAAACTCGGTATTGCATACTACACACACTATCGAGGAAGGTCTTGATTGTGTATAAGAAATCCAAGTCAGGGTTTCATGTAGTGAAATCTCCATTTGGTTTTTCATATAAAATAATCAAAACTTATATCATTTATACTTTAATCAAAATCTATACTTAATGTTTCATAGAATAATATCTACATAACGAACTTGAAATTGTGTGTGACATGAGCCAAGAATAGTGTTGCGTATACTGCAAGCTAATACGGTGTTTCGTGTAACACAAGATAATTTTGGTTTATCATACAACACAAGACATCAATGAAATTAAAGGAATATAAAATCTCGGGTTGTTACATTCTAACCCCGTTAAAATGAATTTCTAACTCGAAATTCGTCGGGGTTATAAATCATTTACTACATGAAAGTTTCTTTAATATAATCCCACATCATAAAAAAGAATACTAAAGCAAAATTTTAAAAACCAATGTATGAAATGAAATGTTTACCCAAATTAACTTCTCCCTAGATTTCCACATATGAGAATATAGGTGAAGATATGGATATGGAAGAGAAACCTAACCATCATGTTCTGATGGAGAGTGGCACAGAACATGGCTATGAAAAAGCAATCAATCACAAAGCCATAAATTTGTGATGATCTAAGGTTCCATCTAATTCATCAGATATAGAGGCACTAGGACAACATTTTTGATTTTCAAGATCATTTTCCTAAAGTTGAATAATTTGAATTAGAAGAAATACATACTTTATTTCGGTGTAATCTCACCGCTATTCGTGCCTTGAACAATTTCCACTTCATCTATTACAGAAATGAAGGTGAATTTTTCATTAGTGAAGTGTTTTCAGATCATGTTATAGAATTATGTGTCATTCCATATGTCTGAAACAAATGGTTAGACAAATTTATCAAATATACATAAGTCCATCTATGGTGAGGTTAATCGTATATGATTCAAAAAATGGACTTATAATTCATCTATCATACCAATTAATAAAATAAAATTAGTTTCTACTAACTAGGGACATCTTGTAGGCCATTGGTAGGAAATAAAGGCATGTTGCACTTCGTTTGTGGGTTCAATACCTGCAACCTTGTCCGACGCGACGGGTTGTCGCCCTTCCTACGGGTTGTCCCTTTTCTAAAAATATACTATTATAACATTCTTGAAATAATATCAAAAAACATGTTATATCCTTAAATTATACTATCTTATGTCCAACATAATCCATTCAAATATTTAGGCTTATCCAAAATACATCTGTCCAATCTCATAGTATAAAGAAAATGGTTACTGGAAATGTCACATAACAAGCATGTGAATATCATCATTTATCCCCCATATATCATAAGATATATCTTTTTGATCTCATTCCTAACATGTGAATACCTTAATCATGTATTCTATTGAAACATGAATTACCACAGAACCTTAGCAAAAACATTAATATTGTCAAAAGATAACTCAATCTTCATACCAAAATCCCAAAATTTCAATATACTCAAACCATGATATCACTTTGTCCTTATAACAGTCATGATCTCGTTAATACTATCCAAAATATAATTACCTCCTTATCCTATCATTATGAACATATCATCTAACTTCCAAAAATATTTGAATAACCTTTCATGGTAACCTATACCATTCATCATATACTTCCAAAAATTCAAGGAATGACAACAGTGTAACAATCCTTTGATTTTTTCTGCATTCCATAGTACCATACATTATTCTTGATAAAAATAGAATCATTACTCTACCTTCTTAATCCATTAACCGAGCATCAAAAATTCATTTCTCTCACTTATCATTTTTAGTCTCATCAACATCATCAATATAAATACAACCCATACGACTATGATGACACTCTTCATGAGATTTTCCATTAGGGAATTGGTTTTCATAATTCCAATACATTCCATATTTAAAACATTTAATCGTTGTTTATTTCATAGCAATACCATTACCCTTGTCCATGGTGTTAACTGAACCTTTTCCTTTGCAATTACTGGCTTTGTGTCCTTCTTTTCCACAACCAAAGCATCTTCCAGTTCCTTTGAATCATTCTCCTTGATGCCTCTTCAAACATGATTTACATGAGGGAAATTGAATTTTCATTCCTCTATGATCATCATTAAATTCCATCATTCTCTAATTATATGAGTTGGGAAACCTACCAAATTTGAGATTATTGATTATATTATGATATCACCGATTGGGAATAATAACGATATGTGGACTTCTAGATCCAATTTCATTTGGTTTCTAATGAATAATAGCATTCCATTGTCCATAAAATTATCCATTATCATGAATCTTCATGTTTCCAGCCATTTTCTAAAACCCAAAAAGAGTAGTGTGAGAGGAAAAAATCATAATCAAGGGGAGTACCATCATTATCCAACAACTTAGGTTAAATTATACGATTGTTAACGTAATTATAGGACTATAACCTATACCATTACTTAACCATAGGGACATCCTTAGGCATACCTTAGAAATATCTCTAGGTATCTCACTAATTTATCACATCCTAATTTCCAAAGGTTGATTAAACCATCCCTCTAATACCAAATGTAGATACCTAAAACCATTCTTTATATGCTGGGTAAATCGAAAAATAAAAAGGTTGAACTCAAATTATCAGTATGGGTAAACATAGAGAACATAAGACAATCCATAAACATTTGAATGCAAAAACTTGAACATAAAATCTAAACATCAAAATCATGAGAAACAATATAAATCTTGGAAGTACATAAGGCATATATCATAAAGGAACATCAATCATGATAAATTACCGTGGGAATGAAACATGCAATTGTGGAAATCATTAAAAACATGATATGATTTCAATTGTATCCAAGGCATTGCTTCCAAGACCATCTTAGTGGAAAAATACGCTTTCTGAATCGAGTTCACTCCTCATTCCAGTCCTATAACACTTAACCAGATTAACTTACCATTCCATCCATGTCTATCTCATGAGAAATAATTCTTTAATCAATTCATTTGAGAGAGATATATGTCCCACCGATCTCATATTGAAATCATTCTTATGTGTGCCACATCATAAACATAAATCATTCATCATAACACAATGAAAAAAATGGGTTTCATAAACATCATCCCACCATACCATAATCCATATAAAAAATGGATATCATTTGAAATAAGAAAAGTGGAACCATATTAATCATAGAGACATTATTCTTGAAACATACACATATGAAGTAATTTAATCTTGGATGGAAAATGGTTTTGATAAAACATTTGAAATGAATTCTTGAGGAAAATATCCTTTATTCTTCAAAATCATTTTCTTTTCACAAAATGTCATGAAATTTTTAAATAAATGGATTTTGTTTAAAATAATAATGAAATACTGTAGAGTATACTTTATGTAAATAAGGAATTATGAAACCGTAAAAAATCCATTCATGTTTTATAAGCTAAAAAACATTCTTCTATTATTTTTACTGGAAAAGTCAAAAAGTACCTCGTATGGTAAACAGAAGAAATATTCCTTCCATACAATGAGGTAAAAGTAAAAAAAGGATAAAAATTACATTAAACATACATGGAAGATAATTAAAAATTTTATGAAAACATTTTTATAACATTCATACATGGATAATAAACATATCCCCATTAAATACTTACGAATAAACAATCTTGGATAAGAATGAAATTGATATAATTATCCCTCACCTTAGGTTCGGTATGCTTCGTACACATCCGAACCTTTTTTATAAAGATTTAAATAATTTCATTGAATTATTACAGAATAATATTCATCGTTATGATATCATATATGGTTAACTTATGACTTTATATTAGCTGTTCTTTTGTAAATTCAATGTTAAAGCAATGTTTTGGGTAAAATCATATTATTTATCGTACATGTTTGGAGTTGTTGTTATTGATATTATAATTATTTATATCATGATTTAATTACTTATAGAATTTAAATAATGATTTATATATCATATATATTCAGTATATATATATATATATATAATAGATAGATAAATGAAATGAATACACCGTTCATGGAGTTGGTATGTCATAAGTACGCATGAACGTTGTATCCTTTTCCTTATTGACTTTAATGGAAGTAAGTAGATGACATATATATATATATACATAAATAAAATAGCTTAATCATGTCTTATATTCAATTATAATTCATTATATATAATTTATAATCATTCTTGAGTGGTTAACATGGAGAATGAATCTCATCGCATCGTGGAGACGGTAATCTGTACATACACACAAGCGAAGATATCATTCCCATAATTATTGAATTTAATTTTACTGGATAACATAATATATCAGAATCAGTATGACGTTATAATAACTATATATAGTTATTCTTTACACCATTATACCAATCCAAGTATGTTGGTGGTGGAAAAACATATTACACCATGGTGTGCAGACGATATTATGTATGTACGCACGTGCAGTAATTTCGTTTCCCCATTGGATAGAAGGTTAAATGGGGTTTCTTCATATTTATAATAACATATAAATATATTATTTATACTTTTGTGATCAGTTTATAATGAAACAACTAATGTAGAAGAAGTTGTAGATGAAAGAAACTTGAAAGAGTCGGTAGAAGAGATTACCTCTTCTTTGACGCACCACCTATAAACTTATTCTTAGGGCACTAGGGATGGTCTTTTGAGAAGACCAGAACTACTATGATAAAAATAAATAGGTTGAGAATAGGAATTGGTATGGGTCGGTTGAGATTCAAGGCTCAAAAGGGTGTGAAGAGATTACGGAACAGGTTCCCTTTTTATAAGGGAGGAGAGGGGCACCTTTGGAAAAACATAAAATATTATTTTATAATAAAGTCATATTCGGTTTTTAATATCTATAAATTTATTTATTTATAAACTAAAGAGGGGATGAGTTTAAATCCTCTCAACCAATAGGTTTTAGATAAGTTTAGGTTACTATTTTAACCTTATCATTTAGATTTAACACTAAGTTAAATAATTTAACTTTTTTCGCGTCTTCTTGTTTTCATACACTGTATTGTTAATAAATATACAATAACAAGCCAAAAGAGACCCAAGTGTTTAATTATTAATATATATATGATTATTTATGTCATTTTTTTTATCCTTAGATTTTTAGGAATAAAATAACAATTAATAATATAATATTTTTTAAAAAACTATTTTATGTCTATTTTGACACTATTTGTTACATGATTTTTGTGAAAATCATAACAACATTATTAGTTCATAAAAGTTAATTAAATAAATACTAACATTGCATATTAACATATCAAAGTAGTTTAATTCATAAAAAGTCTCAAATTACATTTATTTGGATATTTATAATATCAACTATGTTAATATTTCATTAGTAAAGATATTACTGCATCATCATTGTGTCAAAAATAAATTTAATTATTTAAGGTCTAAAACTTATAAATAAAATACCATTAGGTAAGAAATCGTTTTATCTTTCTAATTTATATTTATAGTCTAATTTATCATATGTATTAACCTATATTATAAATTTTTTAGTTATTAAACTTTGATTTTTTCAATTTTAACTCTTTTTTACGTAAAATAATAATAAATGTCATAATCTAAACCATGTGGACGTAAATGGAAATATTTTATTCCTAAGGATGTTCTGGTTCGAATTACACTTATCCAATAGAATTAGGTCATGTGTTAGTGTAATATTAATACCATTTTTACCATTAATTACCCTATTTACTTTTAACCGTGGTAATTAAAAGTAAAAAGTTACTTTTCACCACAAATTATTTTTATCTTATTGAACCACATTTTACTCCTTGATATTAAACATGTCTCTCATATTTTAAAAATTCCACTCATAGAAGTGTTAATATTATGTTTTATGTTAATGTTCAAATTCTCTAAGGAGGTGGGTAAAAGACGGTTAAAAGTTCAATAAAATTTTTATATATCTAAAATTAATATAAGTTGACTCAAATGAATTACATTGAACTTATATAGGTGTTATGTATCAATTTTTACCTAAAATAAATTTAAATAAAATAAATAATTATTTAAATAAAAAGACGGTTTTTAAATAGTAACATAGTGTTTTCACTATTCATCAAAATTGACCGTTTTCAGAAAAATACCAAAAATTTACCCTAGGCTAATTTCGATATTCGGAATCCAAAAATGAAGCCTATTTTGAAATATTAAATTTATAAAATTTCAAAAATTGGGTATTACTATTCATATCAACTAGTTCATAATAATATTATAATAATGTCTCGTTTAGTGAAACTCGGTATTGTGTACTACACACGATGGAAGAAGGTCTTGATTGTGTGTAAAGAAAGCCATGTTAGGGTTGCGTGTAATGCAAGATCCCTTTGGTTTTGCGTATAAAATAATCAAAACTTATTTCATTTACATATTAAACAAAATCTATACTTAATGTTGCATAGAATAATTTCTACAAAACAAACATGAAATTGTGTATAACATGAGCCAAGAATAGTGTTGCATATACTGTAAGCTAATACGGTGTTGCATATAAAAAATGCAAATTTTTTTTAGTGTACAACACAAGACATCAAATAAATTAAAAGAATATAAAATCTATGGTTGTTACGGTTATGTATCAACTACCGGGAAATCAATTATATAACAGTAAAGAACAAGTATCCCCTACCTTGCATTGATGATTTATTTGACCAACTACATATAGCTCAATACTTTTAAAATATTTACCTTCGATCTGGATACCATCAGTTGTGTGTGAAGAAGGAATACATTTCGAAGATAGCATTTGGAAACAGGTACGAGCATTATGAGTTTACAGTAATGCATTTTGGATTGACTAATGCTCCCTCTGTATTCATAGATCTAATGAATAGAGTTTTCAAGGAATATCTAGATTATTTCATGGTGGTATTTATTGATGATATCCTGGTATACTCCATAATCTGCGAAGATCATGAAAATCACTTGCCCCTTATCTTGAAGATTCGTAGAAGACATGAATTGTATGGGATGTTTAGCAAGTGTGAATTCTAGATTCAAAATATTTCTCTTCATTTCAATGTTGTCTCTAAGGATGGAATCTCTGTTGATCCCTATAAGGCAATGGTAATCCAAGAATGGATAGCACCAACGATTATAACCGAGGTACGCAGTTTTATTGGTTTAGCAGGTTATTATTGACGTTTCATCCAGAATTTCTCCTGATTGGCTAACCAATTAACAAAGCTCACACATAATGGGGTTGAATTTGTTTGGACAAAAGAGTGTGAAGAATTTTTTTAAGAACTTAAGAGACGATTATTAAATTCTTCTATATTGACTCTACCATCGGGGAATGATGGGTTCGTTATTTATAGTGATGCATCGAAGAAAGGACTCGGTAGTGTCCTTATGCAGAATGATAGAGTTATTTCCTTTGTATCATGACAACTGAAAATTATTAAGCAAAACTATTCTACTCAGGACCTATAGTTAGCTGCAGTAATTTTTTCTTTGAGGATATGGAGACATTATCTCTATGGAAAAAAATTTGAGATTTATACTGATCACAAGAGTTTGATGTATATTTTGTCACAAAAAGAACTCAACACGAGAAAAGGAGATGGCTTGAACTACTCAAGGATTATGATTTCATGATACACTACCACCCAATGAAGGAAAATAAGGTGGAAGATGCTTTGAGAAGAAACGATAATGGGGTTTTGAACATGATGAGAGTTGAAAGGGATCATATTTTCATAGATTTAGTAAATATGGATATGGGAATCACCATGGATGGTGGAAAATCAATGCTTTTTTAAATGGTTTCCAAACCATATTTACTAGAAAGGATTAAGTGTTCTTAGACCGATGATGAAGAATTTAAAAATAAGATTAATGCTGTGAATGATTGGAGATTGAGTGACTTTGTGTGTGAAGATGAAAATTTGAAATTCATGAAGAGTCTTTGTGTTCCTGATATACCTGATATAAAAAGAGAATTTTTGGATGATTCTCATAGTTCCAATTTCTCTATACACCCTAGGAGCACCAAAATGTATAGATATTTGAAGGAAAACTATTGATGGGACAACATGAAGATGGAGATCACTGATTTTGTGTCAATATGTACGGTTTTTCAACAAGTGAAAGTTGGAAGGCATCAGCCTGGAGGAGTCATGAAACCTCTTCCCATACTTGAGTAGAAATGGGATAATATTATGATGAAATTTTTCATGGGGATACCAAATACTCCTAGAAGGAACGATGCAATATGGGTTATCGTTGATCATCTTACCATGTCAGTAGATTTTCATGCTATAAGAGAGGATCTATCAATTGAACATCTAGCAAGAATATATATTAATGAAGTTGTGAGACTTCACGGAGTACCTCTATCAATTTTTTTTGTGATCACTGTTTTACCTCATGAATCTGGAAGAGTCTTCAGAAGGCCTTGGATAGTGAACTTCATTTGAGCACTGCCTACCACCCTCAAGCATATGGTCAATGAAAACGGACTATTCAAACCTTAGAGGACATTTTGAGATCATGATATCTTGACATTAAAGGTATGTGGGATCAATATTTACATATGGTAGATTTTTCATATAACTATAACTTCCGTTCAAGTATACGAATGGCACCATATGAAGTATTGTACGTAAAGAGATTCCGCACACCAACTTTTTGGGATGATGTTTGTGAATGAAAAATCGTAGGCCTAGAACTCTTAGAGGAAATGATGGAAAAGGTGAAGGTAATCCAAAACCACATCAAAGGAGCTCAATGTAGGCAGATAAGCTATGCTGATAATTGAAGGAAGAATTTGGAATTTTAGGTAGGAGATCATGTTTTCCTGAAGGTATCTCCATGGAAGGGAGTTATAAATTTCGGTAAGAAAGAAAAATTGAGTCCCCGGTACATCAAACCTTTTGAAATTCTAGAACGAATTGGTGTTGTATCTTACCGTTTGGAAGTGATGCAAAATCTCTCCAAAGATCAGGATGTGTTCCACCTATCACTATTGATAAAATACATGCCTGACCCAATGCATGTACTCACATAAGAGGAATTATAACTGGAACCTAATATGTCTTTTTACAAAGAGCCTATCAGCATTTTTGAAACAATAGAACAAGTTCTATGAAACTGGATGACTCTTCTGGTAAATGTTCTATGGAGAAACCATAAGATGGAAGAAGCAATGTGGGAACCCGAGGAACTTAAGATGAAGAACCTCCCAAGAATTTTCATGGGGTAGTAATCTAGAAATTTCAAGAACGAAATTATTCAAAGGAGGGGAGAATGAAATACACCATGCTTCCACGGTACGCTTCTCTTTGAATAATACAGTAGCGTGTGTTGTATGCAATATCAAGTTTTAACACACACCACAACCAATCATACTAGCTATTATGAATAGTATTACCCACTTTTTGAAATTTTATACATTTTATCTATCAAAATGGACTTCATTTTTGGATTCGGAATATCAAAATTAGCCTGGGGTGAATTTTTGGTATTTTTTTGAGAACATTCAATTTTTGATGAATAATGAAAAAACACTGAGTTAATGTTTAAAACCGAATTTTTTTTAAATAAATAATTATTTTATTTAAATTTAATTATGGTCAAAATGGATATATAATACATATATATTTTCAATGTAATTCATTGGAGTTAGTTTAAAAGAAAATTAGATATATAAAAATTTTATGGAACATTTCATCATCTTTTACCCACATCCTAGGAGAATTCAGAAATTCACATAAAAATTAATTTTACCACATATGTGAGTGGAATTTAGAATATAAAAGATATATGGTAAATATCAAGGGTTAAAATGTGGTTCAATAAGATAAAAATAATTGTTGGTTAATAGTAACCTTTTACTTTTATTTACCACGGTAAAAGTAAATAGGGTAATTAAGGGTAAAAATGATATTTATATTCTCCTAAGACATGTCATAATACGATTATACAAGCGTATATCATCCAAAAACTACCATATAAATAAAATATTATCATTTAGATCCACTTCGATTAGATTAGGACATTTATTATTATTTAATTCAAAGAAGATTTAAAAGAGATAAAATCAATGTTTAATTACTAAAACATTTTTAGTATAGGGTTATACATAAGATAAATTAGATTATGAATATTCATTAGAAAGATAAAAATTATTTCCTACATAAAGGTACTTTATTTATAATTTTTAGAAATTATTTAATTTATTTTATTTATGACACAATGGTGATGCATTAATTACCTAATTAATGAAATATTAAAATAATTCATATTATAAATATCAAAATAAATGTAATTTGAGACTTTAAATGAATTCCACTAATTTTATAGATTGATATGACATATTAATATTTGTTATATAAAGTTTTTTTGATGTAATAATTCTTTTTGTAAATTATCAAAAACAAAATACCCAATAGTTTCAAAATTTACATAAAAGAGTTTTTAAAACAAATATTATATTATTAATTGATATTCTATTCCTAAAAATATAAGGTTCGGCCAAAGGACTTATATTATTATAGTTGTATTATTAACGGACCACTTGGAGGTCTCTTGGATGTATATAGTATGTTTATTAACTATATAATATAAAAATACAGAGACATGGAAAATGTCAAACTATTTTTCTAAGAGTTAAATATAAATGATAATGTTAATATAGTTACCCAAACCTATTTAAAATCTATTGGTTGAAATGATATAGACCCATCCCCACCTTAAACTTTAAATAATCAACTTTTGACCCATTATAAACATAATATTAATTTATTATAAAATAATATTTCTGGCATTTCCAAAGGTGCCTCTCATCCCTCATATAAATGGAAACTCACCCTTGTCTACAATTTACACCTTAAATGACTTTTGGATCGTCCAAAAACAGCCAAATATTTTATCAACTTCCCTAAATTCAACCTAGAGGCCTTAGTTTGATAAAAAATCAATCCTATGAAGCCCTTTTGTTCAATCAAAATGAAGAACCTGATTAAGAGGTAATGTTTTCACAACCCTCTTCAAGTTCCTTTCTTCTTAAAATTCTACTTTATTTGTTATTCACATTATATAATAATAAATCCATTATTATCTATATACTATGATGTTATTATAGATATGGTACAACCATATTCATTATTCTATCCATCCTTTGAATGAAATTTCACCATACGTACGTACGTACGACTTACCGTCTCCACGTCGTGGTGTAATTGTTATTCAATAAATTATTATTTGGATGTGTATAATAATGATGAGTAATTAATGTAAATAATAAATATAAAATGATAATTATTCTCTATATATGATATACCATCCAATTATATATTATTTTAATATCAAAAGAATTATATTGTTTCTCGTGCGTATGTACGGTCTACTGTCTCCACGAACGCGTTGAGATTCATTCCCCATCTTATCCATTCAAGACTAATTCTCATTTAATGATTAAAAATAATAATTAAGGACTACATAACATTATTTATATGAATAGGATACAACCTATCCATAAAAAACATTACTTAGGTAACAAAACATATAAATTAAAACGAGTAAGTTAACACCTGAAACGACGATTATACTAAGATATTGTTAACAGAGAAATGTTAAAATATCATATATGATACCATATTAATGTATATGATTCTTGTATAATTTAATAAAAATTATTTCACCATTATACTGGTGATTAACCTACCCTCAATAAAGGAGAAGTACAACGTAATGTTTTATTTCACAATCTCTTCATTATCCGAGGTTGTTTATACGTAATTATCTATTGGAACCTCTTTATCATCCACATCCATGTTTATGAAAAAATGAATTTCAAATCATTCTTAATATTTTATAGACTATGGGTTATTGTAATTTATACCCTTGTTGACTTTTTATAAGAAGTTTATAAAGTAATCTTTCTGTTGTTTTCCAAACAATGTCCTTTTCAACCTTTTCGACCGAATTAAGGTAAGAATGTCTTTTTTAACATATATGGCGGGTGAGGCTATTTTCCGCCATTATAAAATCTTCAAAGATTCCCTTTCAAGATTATAAGAATATTTTCAAATTAAATATTATCTTTTATAATAATGTGACTTTTAAATTATTTAAAAAAAGATACATTTCTATGAAATAATTTTTATTTCTTCTATGTCAACATCCTTTAATAGAGTTTAAGCATATTTGAAGCCTATTTATTATTATACAAAATTCAATATTGTATTGAAGGTTTTGTGATATGTTTGATAGTGGATATGTTATTTTTATATCATTCATGGTTTATAGATAAAGTATTGACATTTCGTCTGCTAGTATTAATACGAATGTTTATTTTAGGTCTAAGCCTGTTCATATTAGGAATGCATTAGACTTAGTAAGTGATGGGTGGAGCCGGATATAGCTCCTAGAAACATCAGTATGTCTAATGAGACAAACTAGTTTCTTGGCACAAGGCCTTGAAAAAAACTTATTTGTAGTCTTGGCACAAGGCCTTGAATATGTGGTTATGATAGTCTGGTATTATGCATTCCATCGTTATGAAAGTGGTTATTGATATTTCATGTGATTATTCGATTAGTATAATATCCATGTGATTAAGTAAGTGGAATTATTTCATTGTATTTCTGCCAAATTAAGCTGACGTTCAAGTTTCAAAAGATTTTTTTTAGTTATACATTGCCTTAAATGTTTATTCTTATTTATGAAAGTTTCCACTATATTATTATCCTTACTGGTCATTTGAGCTCACCCCTTTCTATGTTTTATTTTTCCCAGGATGGGAAGAAGAATTTTATGAATGATATGCAGGGATAGTATAAGGGGATATGAGTGTGGAGACAAGACGTTGTTGAACTTTTCACTTTATGATGTAATGTAAACATTATAAATGTATCTAGTGTTTCCAAGGCTTCTAAACTAATAAGTCATTTGAGACATGATATTTTTTTATCATGAGAATGTTATGTAATAATTCACCAACTATAGGTAACAAAGTTCAGGGCATTACATTTTGTTAAATAAAAGTCAATAAAGAGTGACATTATTTTAATAACACAATTTTCCCTTTTAAATAGGTTTTCATAATAACACATCATTTATAGTAAATTGACTTTTATTTCCATATCTAGAAAAAAAATTTACCAATGAATCATTATTTTAACATGTGTAAACCATATTTAAGAATTAATTTGATACTATTCATTCCTTTCATTCCAATGGTTAGGCGTTAACTTCCATTAAAAATAATAATAATAATATTGTATTATTTTTTAGTATACCTCACTGTTGTGTGGAATATATGATTTTTAAGAACCTTGTTGTTGTGTGTTGAGTATGCTAATAGAAAAACAATCACATTTAATTTAATATTAATATATTTTTTATATCTATTATTTTGAATCAATAATTATAATTTGATAAATACTTGGGTCATTACAAGTACCTCTTTGATAGATGTTACCAACTATATATTACTCAAGTGTGTGTTCTCCTATATGAGTGTTTAGTGAAATTGAATATCTATAATCCTAGTGCTGATATAAAGTGATTGTGACACACTACTAGATGTTCGGTCATGTATTGAGTATATTTGTATATTCTTGTTATATGGGTTGTAGACATATACAATTATAGAGTTGACTATGATTTCCTTTTTAGTCTTTTTTTAGTTATGGGGTATACAACTGAATATTATTATACTCTCTCATGCTTGCACTTTTCCCACACCTATTGGTTCCTATGAATACAATTGATCTTTTGATGGCATCCTAGGAGGATTAGGAGTAGATGATGCTATGTGAGACCAGATATACTGAGGTTTTTTCCTTCAACCTTCAGATAGTAGACCCAATACCTTTTAAATACTTGTAGCAATTTTGTTATAGCCATCTTATGATGGGATTATATTTTTCCATATATAAATTAGTGAAATCATGTCTTACTCTAGTTGCGGGATGTAGTTGTATACATGTATTTCTAACATAGTGGTTTTTTCATTTCAGCATTATCTGGGAATACTGATGTGTGTGTGGATACATGTACATATGAAATTAATCCAATGATTGTTATATGCCTACTTAGTGAAACTCACATAAACATTCCTATTATATGTAAAATTGGGGAGTTGTGGAATGGGCCTCACCGTGACAGGTCATGATAATATGGTTTCACTAGGTTCAGTTATATTTTAGTACTAATAGTCTATGATATTTGTTTTAGGCAATAATGTTAAGTGTTTCAGGTATATATTTCCATCCACATACCCTGGTGTTGTTGTGGTGGATGAAATATCAAATCACCAAGACTCTGATAAAATTATATTAAACTGAATTGTTGATAAAACAGGTTGAAGGGGAAGTAATGTTTCACACATCATATAGGAATGGGTTGTGGATTTCCATTACATCTTGAGTTAGAAATCCAGATATAATTATTCGATATGGTATATCTTGTTTTTTAAAAATTCTACTGCAATATCTACCATTTTGCATTCAATATTTTGATCATGAGAATGAACCCCTCAGTGAAGAGGCCTCAATACAAGGACATGTACCCAAGATTTTACCCCTATGTGGTGCACCAGTAATTCCTACACCTATAGAAAAACAGTTGTATAACATTTTAATTTTTACAAAATTATTAAATCCATATTAGTATTAATTATTATTTGAGGAAACATATTTATCGATAAAATATCTTGATTTTTGTTAAAAATTTTACATAATTATTAGAAAACCAAATCAACAATCTGGAATATTAAATAGAATATTTTTTGAGTAAAGAAATTTGATTGTATGAGAATCCATGGCCCGCAAAGGCTCTTCTATGACAGAATAAAAATATTAAATATTTTTTAATAAGTGAAAAAATATAATCTATATAATTAAATATATCTCAAATAGTACATCGTAGTTGAAATACGAGACCGTTGAATGGTATGGAACATAGTGATAACCCTAGGTGGGGTATAATATTTGTAAGCATCATATTCATGGACACCTCACGCGCAAAAATATCATTTTCTTTAATAATTATTTAATAATGTTTAAATTTTAATAATAAATATCTCTTAAATTGAGTTCCATATGAGAAATATCATACAAATGTTGGGTCTGTAATAGGGTGTTTAACAAAGAAGTGGTATAATATTTTTGTGAATAAATTATTTGGTGTTATTTGATTTTTTATGTTAATTTATTAATTTAGTTTATTATAAAAAATTTATTTCTTTTCTATGTATTCCTCTCCAATGGCTCACATGAATCCATTGCTACACATGTGATATTTTAAAATCTTAGATATGAAATAATTTTGACAAATAACATTCAATAACGCCTCAATAACACAATACCAATCACTCCATAATGGGTTTTAGGTGGAATAATAGATTAAATCAGATGCTTTTAATTGAGGTTATTAGTAATAGATTTTTGGGTTCTTAAAATTATTGATCCTCTTAAACTAAATTTGTGGTCAACCTCATTCATTTTGGACAACCCCAGAACTCTAGAACATGCTATTGGTAAAACTCTAACAATATTTTTGAAAGGTTGGTGAAGAAATCCACAATTTTTCAGGTGCCCTATGTGTTGCACCATGTATAACAGGTGTGTAATTGTTTTTTCATTTTACCATCCTCTAAATTTTTTGAATTTTCATCAATTAATATAAAAAAATAATGACTAATATATTATCTCTATACATTTCCATCAGTTATCGTTGATGATTTCATAGAATTATAGAGACAAATAATAAAATTAGAAAATGATAATTGTTTTTAATTATCAATGGTAAATTTTTTCATGTTTTATAAAAAGATAATTTTGAAAGAAATTATCATAAATTATATAAACAAAAATATAAATGGTTAATGATTAAATTATTAAATAAATATTACAGTTATTTATAAAATAATAAATTATGAAAATTTTTATGGGGATAAAACATTGAATTAATTAGTGCAATGTATAACAAGTTTTCCAACAATTAGTTTTCTGAAACAATGTCAGGAAAACTATAATAATAAAATACATGAAATTATCTTGTTTATTTGTTATAAAACAATTTATCAAGCGATGGACCTATTATTTTATAAAAAGAAAATTTAAATGATTTAATTGAAATTTTATTTATCCACATATGAAATTAATTTAATTTGGATATAATAATTATCATCACATTGTAATTATCAATGAATAAATATCATCATCTCATAGATTTTCTAAAAAATGATAATATAATAATTAAATTTATTAGTGCACATGATAAAATATAAATAGTTTATTTATCATTTCATGTGAAATTTTAGAAATGATAAAAAATTTACTTAACTTAATAGTTCACATTACAAAATTAAAATAATAGTCACGATTTATAATTTCACATTGCTTTTTTGAAATTATTAAATAATTATTTAATTTATCAGTTCAGTGGATAAAAAATATATTAAAAATTCAGGATTTTCCATTTCATGTGACATTTCAGAACTGATAAAATAATTATTTATTGTTCCAACAAGTGTGATAAAATTAAAATAAAATTCATGATTAATCATTTTATGTTCCTCTATATAAAATCATAATATAATTATTTAATCTGTCAACGAAAGTCGTAAAATTAAATTAAAATTACATGATTTACAATTTCATTTTAAATTTTATAAATGAGAAAATAATTACATAATTTAATAATGAAAATGGTAAAATTATATTAAAATCCATGATTTAACATTTCACATGATTTTTTAGAAATTATAAAATATTTATACAATTTATCACTACATGTTATAAATTTAAATTAAAAAGTCATTATTAATAAATTCTTGTGAGATTTTTGATATTATAAAATAAATATTTAATATATCACTGCATGTGATTAAAATTAATTTAAAATTCAGGATATATAATTCGATGTTGTTTTTAAATGGGTAAAGTGGTAATTAAAATAAATCAGTGAGAGAAATAATTTTAATGATAATTTGATAATTATTCACGGGAGAGATAGAATTATCACATGTGCTGTATTATTTAATTAAAATAAGAAATTGTATGATTTTAGGAAATATATTTTCATACCTCAAGCACAGATGTTCTAAAAATTCGAGAATTTGATATATTTCTCAGATGTTAAAAAAACAAAGAAGTCTTCCAACAGTTAAGTTATGATGTTCCATAACCTGTTTGGTTTTTTAAAAATTATTTCCATTAATATGACGTTGTGCGTACAGATATGATGATTGTGCAATACAGTGAATGAATGTGGGTATGTGTGTATCCCTATAAACTCTATATTACTGTTTATGACAACAGTACTTGTAGCTATTTATTCAGATTTTATTAGTGAATATTTGGACATGGATTGATACTTTCTCTTGATGATGTTTCATTTTTGCAATAATATTATTACATGATTTATATACCTTGTTATTTCTTTTGTAGAGTCATGATAGGTGGACCATCAACATACATTATCCTTTGGAGGATGGATGTGGATAACTGATGTCAGGGGTCTAATGCATGGGGTAGGCATACGAAAATGCCTATGAGTTGTCCTGTAATAGATCAGTATTACTTATGTTACCATTTAGAGGATGGATGTGAATGACAGATGATGGGGTTCCAATACAAGGGGAAGTCACACGATGATTCCTTATGATGCACTAAATGATGAGGGGACATTGATTTTCTCTTTTCCCTAAGTATGATAGTCGATGGTGTGCTTCGATGACTAAAGGACACTGATTAGATTTTGGTCCTCAATATGTCAACTCAATAATGAAAGGAATCCAATTTTCTCTCTCTTCTATTTCACCCAAAGAGTAAAAAAATTCATTCATATATATGATAATATGTCACACAATGACACTAAGAAACATGATTCATTATCCTAGTGGCTAATCATTGATTCATCTAACACCTTTGATATCCATCGAGCATAGAGACAATGTAGGTACGACTAGGGGTTATGGAATCTTGGTTAGAGTACAACCACTGGAATTTGGATTCTGTGATTACATTACCTTATTTATTATTTAATACACTTTTAATTTGATATCATCATGATTAAGATGAATTGGTGGTTTCCTACTCATACTTACACTCACACTGTACTTGGGAATTTTGGTGCTCTTGTATATTTTCTAACCAGAGATCCAATGAAGGGTATGGTCCCTATGATAGATGGATGAGTGGAAGAGAATGGAGACAAAGATGACCAGACAGTCACTAGAGAACTACACATATGAATGATTATTTAGATTATTGTTTTGTTTCTATTGTTTACTTGGTTTTGCAAGCCACTTTGGGGATTGTTACAATTCATTTATGTCATCATTAAATCTATAAATTTTACTCTGATTATTAATATTATATTTCTGGCTTATTGATCCCATGACTCGATATTTAGGGTATAGTCTCCCCAATGTTCCAATAGTGACCCTAGATGCTAGTCAGTAGCCTCTTTCATATGGGGATGTGTTCATGAGGCCTTCTAGCATTCCAACTCGGACCCAGTGATTTTCAACGAGATGTCATAAAATTGTATCAAAGCAAGATTAGGACTCACTAGCTTGTTTCATCCCTTTGGTTGGGCTGGGATAGCTGATAATGGTGTTAGAAAATATGGGCTCAGGCAGGGGAGCTATAACATTATCTAGCCGACACCGAATAGTTGACCTTCATGTTTCCTTAAAGAGATGAATTTATGTTGTGTAGTTACTATTGATTTCACACATGTGATGCACAATATTTTATATGTGATTTATTAGATTTCACATATGTCAATGCATCATGACTAGGCATGTAGGATCACATGTCATTTACATTCTCATTTTTGGGAATCATTGTAAATCATTTATTAAACGGACTGATTTTTGTTATCTATTCATGATTCATATTTTCTTATTGATATATTTGTGTTTCAAGGATGTTAAATATATCTATATCGGAATCAATTTGGGGAACATGGAATGATGTTGTGTTAGTATATATATCATTACTATGAATAACGTTATGGGAAAAAGTTTTAGTTCTCAGATGGGTATACCTTCAGTTGATGGTACTCTACTAGGAATAACATTGTTTGATCCCATATAACTATTAGGAAAACCATGTTTGATCCCATTGAATGATAATGGTTTTTTCTAATGACTTTGATTCATTTCTGTTGTGCTTCAATCACATTACATATGATGTCACCATGATGTATATATTGGAATTACATGGAATGTAAGATAAAATACATCTGCAACGGAAGACATTACAACATTACCAAAAACATGTAGGATAATTCAGTTGAGCATTCTTTAATAATTTATCTACGTTCTAGGCTATAGGGATGCTTTAACAAAAATTATTTCACATATTGTCATTCATAGGAATAGGATTTCATATCTATGTTCGAATATTCGATGATTTACAACACCCCAATTATTCATCCTTCCAGAGCATCAGAGTCTATTTGGATACTAATGAATGAATTATGATATTTTTTTGTGAATTGATTGAAAATTAGAGATTCTGAATTATTGACACGTATTGCAATGATTTTTCTTATTCCATGTGATAATCCCATTTAATTTCCCCTTATCTTATTGTGAAAACTGAGGCAAAGGAGCTAACTATTCTTTATTATACCATATAGAGGAAAGGACATATCAAAACTGGTGATACACAGTTGGGTATAACCGCTTTTTCCACCAAGAAAGAAGGTGATAGTATTAAATATTTAATTGACTAACATAAGTGGACGTAAGTTATGGTGAATCACTGATATCTTTTTCCAAAGATCAACATTCTTTTCAGTCATCTATTGGAAACATGGTGGTTCTCTTATAATGATATTTGGTTGGGATATCACTATATACATGTTAGAGATGTGGAAATTTTTTAGATGGTATTTTAGATATTATACAGGTTGTATGATTATTTCATAATGTCATTCAGACGAACTATTACACCATCATTTTTTCATCTCCCTCGTGAATGAAATTCTTCCTTCAAAATTTAACTCTTTCATCATAGTTTTTTTAATGATATTATCATCTTCTCACCAACATCAGAATAACTAGCTACGAACATGGAGATAATCTATAAAATTCTTTAATCTCAGTGAATTTACAAAAATCTATCAAAATGTGACATCTGATTAAAATAAGTAATGTTCCTTTGACATCAGGTGTCTGATACTAGTATATCATTAATCTCAAAGAAAGTATAAGTATCCATGTATTGGACACGTACCAAAAACATGGTTGAGATTATGATATTCACAGGTTTATTGGGATATTAATGATATTTTATCCAAGGATTCTATAGATTATCACCCCATGGAAAGACCTGAAAAACTAGGGAGTAAAAAAGATCCAATGGTCAAACTAATGTAAATAATATTTCCTTGACTTGAAGAGAAGGTTGATGATTACTCTTGAACTTACACTCTCTGAGCATGGGGTTTTATTTTCTGTGTACTATGATACATCAGGTGTTGGTATTGGAGTGGTGCCGATGCAAATAGAGCATGAAGTACATTATGTGTATCATCAATGATGACAACATGTAATGTACAAACCTAAAAAATAATTGAAGCTATCTATGGTGGTTCATGATCTGAAATTCTTTACACATTATGTCGTTGAAGAGAGATTTATTATTTACATGATTAACATGAACTATTGTTATATATTCACACAAAGGGATACAAATATGAGGTAGATGCATTGGTCCATGTATCAATAAAAATTTAACTTCAAGATGACATATTCTATTGGGAATGGAAATGTTGTAGCTGATTCACTTAGACGCTAGACCATGGTTGAGTTGAAACAAGGCAATAAGTTATAATTGGAGATATGGAGTTTGAGGATCTTACTGGATGACTAGAGGGATGTTTCTTTAGAGTATCAAAGATGTATGATATCATCTACCATAATGATTACCCTTTACCTTATGAAAAGGATGAGGACTAGTCAGGATTAAGACCCTGATTGTCCTAGGATGGGAGAATGGCTCACTGAAGGTGGCCTGATACCAGGATAGTCAATGGGCAGTAATGAAATGATCATGGTATAAAAAAGTGTATTCGTACTGACATTTCCTAGAGAAGGACTGATTATGGGTAATCGTACCTCTTAGTGTATAGTACAACCTTTTGTGACAATGATCTTTCGTGACTTCAGATCATTGTTCTGGTGGTCATGGATTTTGAGGGACATTTTTTGTTATTTCTTATGATGCCTCACCTTTTAGAGGGTGAATTCATAGAACTAGCATACTCAGGGGTTGTTTTATCCATTAATGATACCTATATGAGAGTGGGAGGATAATAATATTAAATTATTCTCAGAATTATCGTGGTCTGCAAGGAGTCGTGATGCAGTTTGTGTGATTTTCAATTGGATAATAATGTCTACAAACTTCTTACCGATGAGAGAGACTCAAATATTGGATTATTTAGGAAATAGTATATCTAAGAGATTGTGCACCTACATGGAGTACCATTAAGAAATTTTACTCGTAGAGATTCAAATTTCACATCACTATTTTGGAAGAGATTAGAGATATCCCTAGAGACTCTACTATGATTGAACATAGTGTACAATGCACATATCGATGGATAGTCATGTTATCAAAGAAATATTTAAGGAAAGAACTATAACTGTGGGAAACATAGGCATTTTAAAAAAAATACATGATTCCAATAGTAGACTGTCGGCAATGTGGAATGGTTGGCATTATTTGATTCTTCTTCTTAAGGATTTACTATAGGAGTTCAATAATATCAGGATAGGATGGTAATGATGAAACCTAGTTGAGGATTCATACTCCATTAATGATGATTACTCATGATTTCTTTGGGCATGATCGTGGAGCTAATGAAAGAAGTTTCTATGGAATGTAACAAGCACTAACTCATGGTGATAATTATCATGTTCTTATATGTGGTATGGTTAAACGCATGTCCTTTTGGTCTTTTTCATTGTTTAATACTTAAGTTTTTACCTATACATGTTATCCATGTTTTGACTTGATTTATGAGTATTGTTATACTTACCAAACATAAATTTCTCTAATATGTCATTGAATAATGATTGAATACCTTATTATATTAGAGGAAGGTGTTTCATACATTTTTTCATAAGAGAAAGATAAGAGACATACTCAGTGGATAAGTGTATTTGCATATCATTTAGGCCTCCCTTCTCTCATTCATGGTATGTATGATGTCTTCCTTATGTCACAGTTTCAGAGGGGCATTACTAATAATTTTAATGTAATAGATTGTGAGGTTGTTGGGATGGGCAGTAATTCATATAGTGGTTAACAGAAGTGTAAAACACATTTTTTATGTCAAAAGGAATAGAGAGGAAAGATGACACCACTAGTCTAGATTCAGAGGAAACATGTATGGATTTAGGAAGAAACAAGAGAATATATGTCCGGTCATTGAGCTTAGTAGATTGGGTGGTTCGAGCAGGACCACTAGACATTCTTTTAAATGTTTATAACATATTATATGGGGATAATAATGACATCTTGGTTTATAAAATAATGATAAATCCCTCTTATGATAAATTATTTATAGGAAAAGGATTTATTAGTTAAATATGTCAATTTTTAAACCCATCACAAATGTGTAAGAAATCCATTAACATATCTGGAATATTTAATTGAATATTTTTGTTGTGTCCAACACTATGTTCATGTTATAATTAATTACCCACAAAGGTCATAAAAATAAGGAATAAAAATATTATTTATCTAATATTAATCACAAGAAAATTATTCAAAACGATTAAATATCTCACAAATAGTGCATCATATCAAACTTCAGAGAAAATGGTGAGATCCAAATAATAGTTTTTTCCCTTGGAGGGGTATAATATTTGTATGTGTAGGGATTTTGGACAACATGTTCACAAAAAATAACCATTTTATTTTAAATAATTTTTTAATTCATTTGTTAATATAATAATAATTAATATCTCCAAAATGGTGCACAGTATGTGAAATTTGAAACAACCATTTTGTTCGAAATGCGGTTTTACCCTTGGTGGGGGGTATAATGAATATGATAATAAATTATTTCTTATTATTTAATTTGGGAGGTAATTTTTTATTTTACTTAATTACAAAAATTCATTTCTTTCTATATCTTATTCTCAAATAGGGTTCAATAAGCCATGGCTATATTGATTATTTTTTAAAATAATTGATTTGATACATTTTTAACATGGAAAATTCAACGAATTGTTAATAATGCAAAACTATAGACACTTTAAAAGATATTGGGAGAAATAGTGGCTTAAATTGTGTGTTTCAAATTGAGGTTATTAATGATATGATTTTTGGTTTATTAAAATCATTGAACATCATGTTTTTATTTGATGGTTAATATTGTTCATTTTAGACATCCATGAATCTCCACAACAATATTTTGGTGAAACTGAAACAATCCGACTCATGGGTTCCCGAAAAAATCCCCTTTTTTGGATCTGTGTGCACGACGCCATGTTGACTAGGTATGTAATTTTTAAAATTTTATTTTTCAAATATTCTTATATTTTGGATATTTGTTTGAACTTATATAAATCAATGTAACCTAAAATAAAATCTCTCTAAATTTTCATTAGTTATCATGGATGATTGGATGGAATTATCGAGAGAAAATATATTCAAATTGAAAAATAATAATTTTTTTTATTTTACGAAGTTTTTTTTTTCGAAACATAATTTAGAAATAAGTAATAATAAATAAATATAAAAAATTATCAAATGTTATTGATAGAACTTTTAAATGATAATTGAAATCTATTATAAAAGTATAATATATAATTATTTTTAAGTGGATAAGACATTGAATTATTTTGAGCAATGAATAATGAATTTTTCCAATGATAATTTATAAAATACTATGACATGATAATTATAAAATATATTTACAAGAAAAAATCAATTATAATTGTGAGAAAAAAGTTATCAAGCGGTGGTTACATGCTTCAATAAATGGTTAATTTAAATGATTTAATGGAAATTTAATTTATCAGCATAAGGATTAAATTTAATTTTGAAATCATAATTATCAGCACTTTTAAATTATCCAATATTGATAATTATCCTCTCATATACTTTTAAAAAATGATAAATAATAATTTAATTTTCTATGTACATGATAAAATTAAAACTGATGATTTATGATTTTATCAGACATTTTAGATGTGACAAAATAAGTTTTTAATTAATCAATGCACATTATATAATTGAAATAAAATTCATGATTTGTCATTACTTGTGTCTTTTCAGAAATTACAAAAAAAATTATTTATTTATCTGTTAATGTTATAAAATAAAATTAAAAAGCATTGATTTATCCTTTTATATGACATTTTAGAAATGATAAAATAATTATTTAATTTATCAGTATACATGGAAAAATTAAATTAATAGTCATGATTAATCATTTCACATGAATTATTAGAAATTAGAAAATAATTATCTAATTTTGTAGAGTAGGAGATAATAATAAATTAATAACTCAAGATTTACCACTTCATGTGACATTTTAGAAATGATAAAATAATTTTTTAATTTGTCAGCACACAAGCTAAAAATAAATTAAATGCCTTGATTTATCATTTCACGTGAGTTTTTACAAATGATAAAATAATTGTTCAATTTTTCTACCCATGCGATAAATTCAAATAAAAAAGTAATGACATATCATTTCGTGTGACATTTTAGAAATGGTAAAATAATTAATTAATTTACGATTCGACATAGTAAAAATTAAATTAAAATTCAATATTTATCAAATCATGTGTTTTATAATCTAGTTAGGTAATAATTATAATTTATCAATGTGTGTGGTAATTAGAAAGATCATTTAAGAAATATTTAATAGAGAGAAATAATTATAACCTGTGATCATTTAATTAATTGATTTTTTTTGATGATTATAGGAAATTAGTTTTCATACATGGAGCACCTACATGCCAACATAACGAGACACTAAAATATCACCCTAACATCAAGAAAAATATGAGAGGTTTAACAACTATTATTGTAGAATGTTCCTTAACATTTTTTTCTTGTTTACAAATGATTTCCATTATTATGATGATGCACAAAAATGATTAATGACCTTTCTAGAGAGTGAATGGATGTGGATGAGTGTATAGCCCCTAAATCTCTATATTATACTTTATTCCATGGTTACATATAGTTGTTTATTCACAAATGATGTTGGATTAGGTTTGAATTGTGTGGTACTTACTCATGATGATTTTTTATACTTGAATATATATATATATATATATATATATATTTCAATGTAATTTATCTATTCTAATTTTTTTCCTATAGCCAAGATAGGTAAACCATTAACTTGTGTTATCCTTTGGATAAGGGATTCACATGACTTGTGATGGGGGTCTGATACATGGGGTTGGAAGATGACGATGCGTAGGGGATAAATTGTAATGGACCACCATGACGTGTTTATCAATTGGAGAAGGTTTTCTTCTTACTGATTACCATGGTCTAATACACAAGGAAGGCCAACATTGATTCCTTGGGATGCAATCTATTAATAGGGGTTGTTTTTTATCTCTCGGTCATAAAAATTTTACCTGATGGTTTTCATCGATGAATAAAATATTTTTATTATCTCATGGCCCTATGTATTTCTACAAGATGACTAAGGGAAGATGATTATCACATGGTTCCCTTGAACACAATGAGTAATTATTTTCTGGCCAAGCATTAATATTGTGTCACATGACAACACGAAGAAACCTAATTCATTCGCCTAGTTTCTAATGGTTGATTCAACTACCACCTTGGTTATCAAATTATCATAGAGCTAAAGCAGGTATGGATAGGGGGTTGTGGTAGATTACTTAGTGCACAACCACTCGGTTTTTTATTTGGTTTTTACATAACATTATTTTTGATGTAGTAATCATTTATTTTGAACACATATGGTTTGTGATGCATTGGGGTGTCCTACCGAGTCTATTACTCAAACCATAGATGGGAATTTCGTTGAAAATGAGGATTTTAGGACTAGATATATGGTTAAGGGAAATGGGCCCATGGAAAATGGCTGATTGATGAACATTGGAGTGGAAGTGGACTAGGAAAAGAACCAGATAACTCTGAAGATTATTGTATATATACCTTTTGGTTTTGTTTCTACAAAAAACTTTTTTTTTCATGCCACTTTGGGGTCCATTAAATTATATATAATTCATAGTTTTATTTTTACATTTTACATTGATTATTTATATAATTTTTGTTTATAATTGATCTTATGACTTGATACTGAGGGAGTAGTCTCAACAATGTTCAACTTGAGACCTCAATACAAGTCAGCTACCTCTTGCAAAAAGGGATTTGTTCGTGAGGTTATCTTGAATCCGGTCTTGGACCCATTGATTTGGTTCGAGATGTAACTATGTGGTTCATATAATACTAGCATATGATGAACATAGAATGAGAAAAGATCATGTGTTTCTGTGATAGAGACCAACTAGGTTCTTAGTCGAGTCTGGCTAACATGTGACTAAGGTCTAGGTAGAGGCGGTGACTCATGTATTCTATGTCAGAACCCATCCTCAAGGCCCATTCCATGACTACCCCAAGCCACCCTTCTATATGCCATGGGATGGAGACTAGCACCAAAGGCGTAAATCCCGATAAATGGGATGGAATTGTCTTTATATAAGTAAAGAAACACAACAGAGTACACAAGCTGAAGTAAACACTAAGTAAACTGAGTACAATAGTAGGTGATGAAAAGTAAATGGGCCAGAATACAAACCCAACTGAATGTACAATACAACTAAAATGAATGTACGGTAGATGTAATGTAAATCAGCAACCACTGAGTCGTCCTCCGGCTATCCAACATGAAGGGTGGGTACAGATGGTCTCCTAAACTCCTCGGGTCTGGCTGTCCGCTCCGTGTACGTCCCGCCTGATAGTCCACCTCTGAGTATCATCCCACTCTACAAGCCTCAACCATGATTAGCTTTCTCTGTCGTCTACAACCAACACAACGTAGTGTGGGCATAGACCGTGCAGGGGTGATTATACGATACTCAGTAGGGACTCCAAGACCCTAGAAGGTCTCCCATAATCCACAAAGTATAAATCAAAAAGAAAGGATACAACACGAAGTATACACCAACTCTACTTTGGTATATGCCCATACATATACCTAAGTCATCATTTCTAGTTCGGCTCCAACTCATGATCCCAAGTACAACTCAGTCCACATTAGAACACATAACCCAATCCACACAGGAAAGAAAGTCAATCATATCGATGAAAATGTTTGAAATTCAAGACTCAGCTCACACAAGTATACTAATCACGAATAGGGGTTGAGATGATTAAGTGTACCCTCTGAATCATCTCCTCTACCGAACCCACATAGGATCCAAGTATAGAAGTCGTCGATGTTGAACCCACATAGGATCCTAGTACAGTAACAATCACTATCGAACCCACTGAGGATCCGAGTACAGTCATAATCACTGCCAAAACCACGGAGGATCCAAGTACAGTCAGCCTCAATACAGAACCTATTTAGGATCCATGTATAGTCATCCTCGCTGTTGAACCCACGTAGGATCCAAGTACAGTCGCCATCATCGTCACAGTCGCAGCCACCTCTAGGGTTCCCGCACACAACACACTCGATTCCCGGAGGGTCCACTCCATAAGCCAAGGGGGTCAATACATCAACAGTCACGAATCCCAGATTTTATGGGTCACAAAGTTCCATCTCATCAATAGGAACTCAACTCGAAATAAGGTGCGTCAATCGAACACCCGGACTGAGAGTTATTTTCTTTTTCGTCCAAGGGGACCAGTTGGATTTTAAATTAAAACCAACCCGAATGTACTCCAGCTGTGTCCAAACCTCAAGAGGAGTAAGCCAAAAGAGCCATCTGAAAAATATGAATTCAATGTGATCGACGACACGTAATTAATACGTTCGGTCGTTATGTTATAAGTGTTTCTGCTCCAAGGTCCCAGTTGGTTTCAGGTTTGAACCAACCCGGCCTTAACCAAAAATTACTGAATGCTTCATTGTGATATACCAAAAGGACCATCTTCATCCATGGATACCATCACAATATACAGTGCGACGATAGTAGGTCCGTAGCACACGATATGGGCGTTTGAACGAACCTGGTCCGAATCTAGGGGGTTTGGGCGCGGCGCGGCCCGGCTCGGAAGCCGGCAGCGGCTCGGCTCACGGCAGAGCAGGGTGCAAAGGGTGGTTCTGCACCCTTGATTCCGAAATGGCGAACCCTATGGGGTCTACCCTATGCACTGGCTGAGGGTTTCAAATCCCCAGTTTTTCTGGAGAGCGGCCGTCCATTATTGCTGGCCGGTTGAGCTGCCATGGGACCCGCGGTGGTCCCGCATCCCGGAGCGTCGTCCGCTGGTTGTCCGACCGCCCCTGCTGGACCGTCACGGCCTTAGGCCGTGGCCCTTCTTCGACCGGCACGGTGCCCTGCTCCTCTGTAGTGGCCCGCTCCAGCCACAGCCTCCCTCGAGTTCACCAGCGCGGAACGACAGCGCCTCGCAATACCGCCACGGCTGGCTCGGTACGCGGTTCCTTCGGCTTCAGCGGCATGGCACGAGGGCGCCGTCCACCACTGCCGCGACAAGCTCCGGCTACAGTCCTCCTTGTTCCCTCACGGTGCATCAGCACTACGCTGCATTCGTATCGATCGCCAATACTGTTTTACAAAAAAAAAACATGGAGGAGAAATTGGCTGTGTTGGTGCGTTACGATCTCCTCCTGTTACGTCGGTAACAAGCAGCCAAATTAATCATCAAAGAACGTTAAATTAAACTTGAATGAAGATAACCCCTACCTCAATTTAACGATGTCGTTTGCCGGTGACACCGAATATGGCATCACGGGGTGAGGATTCGAGGATAGCGTTGGCATGCGTCCAAGGAGGGAACAACGTCTCACACTAGCTAGGGAGATAAGAAAGAACATCATGTCGTTGCTCCATGTTTTTATGGCGTTCTTCGTCGAAGGGTGTCGTTCTTCATGGGAGGATGAAGTTCTTCCAAAGGAACATGAGATCTCGACTCTAATCCTCAACACAACGAGCCAACCCCAAATAAAATAAGACTCCTATTATTTTTATAAATCATGTCATGCATTTCAAATTAAAAAATTCAAAAACAAAATCACATAATTAATTAAACATGAGTTGTCTAATTAATTGGGTGTTATGTTGGCATGTTTAATGTGGGATAGAGAGGGGAGTAACTCACATAAAGGGGGGAGTTAGGGAGTTAGGGAATGTGAAGGGTTGGGATCGTGTGGGCCCCAACACAGCTTTATCCTCTCATGGGTAGTTAGTGTCTAGTGGACCCCACCCCAACTCCCACACCTAGGATATATCAACATAGAAAAAGAAATAAAATTGTAACACAATTTTATTATAATTTTTATTTAATCCACAATTTTTATTAACTCCTCCCGAGCGGACACATCTTCGGTAAAGAACTTCTTAAGAAATTACCAGCGCTACAATTTTATTTGTGACCTTAGATTTCAATTTCTAGCACCGGTTTAAAATATTGAAAATCCCACTTGTTCGTTCACTGAACGTACCCGAGCTAAACTTCGGAATTTGATTCTGGGAAATCTGGGCCTTGGAATCAGGTAGAATCAGAAACTATGTTGTCGTAAAAATTCCATAGAATTTAAGAAAAAAAATTTCCTTGAAATTTACAGGTCTTTACATTACTCCCAAATCAGGGCTTTATGTCCCCGTAATGCTACATCGTAAACAAGGGAAACAAATGACAATATTGTGCATGCATCTGATCCTCCCGCTCCCATGTGCTCTCAAGGGGGTTCTCGTGCTGCCTCCAGATTCTCAATAGAGGTATCGACTAACCATGTAGGACTCCCTCATGTCAATCCTCGATCTCTACTGGGACCTCCGCAAAAGTCTCCCCGTCATCGATGTCCAGCTCCCTATGATCAATGATATGTGTCGGGTCATGCACGTATCTCCTCAGCTGAGATAAGAGGACGATGTCATGCACCCAGTGCAACTATGGTGGAAGACCCAGGAGATAAGACAACTCGCCTATCCAACTAAAAACTCGGAATGGTCCGATGAAGCACAGAAATAACTTGTCACCTCGGCCAAATCTCCATAATCCATGTCGAGGTGAGACCCGTAAGAAAATGTGGTCACCATCCTCGAACTCCAGTGGTCTCCACCTCATATCAGCATAGGACTTCTATCAGTTCTGGGAAGTCCTCATCCGCTCCTGGATGATCTGCACCTTTTCCATTGTGGCCTGGACCATCACTTATCCAACAAGTGCTGACTCCATAGGGGTTGTGAAACACAAAGATGATCTGAAAGGTTGGTCGTACATTTCCTCGTATGGTGCCATCCCGATGGTGGAGTGGTAGCTGTTGTTGTACGCAAACTCCACCAAAGGTAGGTTATCCTCATAGCTGTGACCAAAGTTTAGGACACATGCATGAAGCATGTCCTCGAGAGTCGAAATGGTCCTCTCCGTCTGACTATCCGTTTGAGGATGAAAGGTGGTGCTCAGCCATAGATGCATCTCGAATGCCTCCTATAACCCATTCCAAAGCCGAGAAGTAAAGCGACAATCTCCACCGGATACGATAGACGATGGAACACCATTAAGCTGCACGATCTCCTGAATGTAGAGGTGTTCCACGCTCTCCACTGATCCTTACTCTCTAATAGGTAAGAAGTGGGCCAACTTGGTGAGTCGGTCTATGATCACCTAGATGGAGTCGTGTCCTCTGGAACTATGTGGAAGACCCATCACAAAATCCATAGATATCCCGTCCGACATCCACGCTGGGACCTCTAAGGGCTGTACCAAGACTCATGGTACCTGGTGATCTATCATCACCTGCTGGCAAGTGAGGCATCGTGAAACGAACTTTGCCACACCCTTCTTCAAACCTAGCCACCAGTGTTGTCATCTGAGATCCTGGTACATCTTCACTACTCCAGGATGTACCGCTAGAGGGAAAGTGTGAAACTACCTTAGCACCTCCTCTTTTTATGCAGTTGGTACCATGATACGTCCCCTGAAAAAGATGACATGCTCTCATCCTATAGAAAATAAATCAGGTGACTGTCATGTGGATATCTGTGCATGTTGCATCATACAGTCAACGTCCCCACACTGTGCCTCTCTGACCCACTGAAGTAGTGGAGGAGTTACTGTGAGGGACTGTAGAAAGGGAACTCCATCCCTATCCATGAAGGATATCTGTAAATAGATAACTACATTATCTCCTCTCCATGTATTTGAATGCTATTCCTCCTGCTGAGAGCATCATCTACTAATTTACCCTTCCCCAGAGTATAGACTATCTCAAAGTCATAGTCCTGGAGGAACTCAAGCCATCACCACTGTCTCAGGTTTAGATCCTTCTATGAGAAGATGTACTTGAGACTCTGGTGGTCAGAGTAGACTATAAAGCACTCTCCCATTAGATAATGCCGCCACATATTCAGGGCAAAGACCACTTCTTCTAACACCAGGTCATGGGCATCATAGTTCTACTCGTGATTCCTCACTTTAATGATCCATAGATGATCACTACCCATTCCTGCATCAGGACAGACCCGAGTCTGGTCCCTGATGTATCATAGTAAACTACGTACCCTAATCCATACTCTGGTAGCCTCAAGATGGGTGCACTGTTTAATCTCTATCTCAGCTCCAAGATGCTCTGCTGAAATCTATCTGACCACACGAAGGGTTTCCCTTTCTTAGTCAAAGATGAAATTGGTGGTTTAACTCTGGAGAAGTCTGGCACAAATCTCTGATAGTACTCAGCCAGACCTAGGAATCTTTTCACCTCCATCACACTCCTGGGTGGCTCCCAAGATGGCACTGTATCGATCTTTGCGGGGTCCACCGAAACTCCCACCTTAGAGATAATGTGTCCCAAAAAGTGGAACTCTCGAATCCAGAACTGACACTTAATGATCTTACCATTCTGCTGGTGCTCTCAGAGTGTATCCAGTACAACCCAAAAGTGTAAGGAATTCTCCTCCTCAGTGGTCGAGTATATCAATATGTCATCGATGAAGACTATGAAAAATAGATCGAGGTAAGTCTGGAATATCTAGTTCATGAGACTCATGAACACTGATGGACATTGGTTACACCGAAAGTTATAAACAAGAACTCATAGTGGCCATACCGACACCTGATGTTCATCTTCAGCACATCCTCATCTTGAACTCTGAACTGATGAAAACTTGACCTCATGCCTATCTTCAAGAACCATTGTGATCCCTTGAGATTATTAATAAGGTCATGAATCCTCAGAAGTGGATACTTGTTCTTCATATTCAGTTGATTCAGGCGATGGTAGTCGACACACAGTCGCAAGCTCCCGTCCGCCTTCTTGGAGAACAAAATCGGGGAAGCCCAGGGTGAAACACTAGGTAGGATGAATCCCTTCCCCTGCAAGTCATCCAGTTATACTCGTAGCCCTCGATGCTCAGCAGGATCCATCTGATATGCTGGAGTAGATATCGGGGATGTCCCGGGGTATAGGTCAATATAGAAGTCTACCTCTCTGCCTGAATGTAGTCCTGGAACGTCTTCACGAAAAATGTCCGCATACTGATCCACCACAATAGTAAAACTCATACTCCAAACATCAACTGCTCCTAGGATGAGACTAGCTAACTTATGAGTAATCAGTTGTCCTCTCCTCTGCATAAGTCCATCCCGCTCTATAAAGTCTCTGTTCTCGCCGGTGAAGGTGAACCTACTCCCATCTGTGCGGACACACCGCACTTTGCGCATAATACATTCGATCTCAGAATGGACCGTAGAAAACCAATTCATGCCAAAGATGACATCGTAAGGCCTCGACGCAGGTAAAATAAGATCCTAGCTGAAGCTATCGCCTCCCAGAGTAATCTCACACTGATGACACTAGTGCGTAATAGTCTATGCTGCTCCCGTAGGTATCTCTAGCCGTATGTACTGAGCCAACGACTCCGTTGGAATCTCCGAGCTTCAAACAAGGGTAGGGGAAATGAAATAATGACTCACACTTGTGTCTATAAGAACTACAACAAGGGTGGAGTAGACACAGATAGTACCTCAAATCATCTATGGCGTGCCGTGGTCGTAGGCCTCCACTGCCTGTTGCTTAGCCTTCCTCTGCCCACCAGCTCCTTGTTGTCGATGTGGACTTCCTGATGGAGGTGGTGGAAGAGCCCTTAAGCATTTTCCACACCTACTGCCCGGCCAGCACCTCTGCCTCGTCCCCTTGCTCCTTGCAGACTGCCACAGTCGAACCACTTCTTATGCCTAGGTGGTCCATCAACTATCTGCTGCTCATATGAATGGTGGGAAGAGAAATCAAGAGCCATGTGGCCCTACCCGCCGCATGTATAGAACTATCTACCTCTCGTATGACGGTCTCTACTACATGTACCCCGCACCTCCGAACCAGTATCTTGAGGTCGTCCACCTGATGGTCTGGTCCTCTTGGACCTCTGCGACAACTGTCGACTGCCGACTGCAGAAGACTCCACTACGTGCCACCATGTAGTAGGTCTCACTACTGGTGAAGGCTCAGCATGAAAGCTCTCCACATGAAGGGATCGTTCGAGTACTCCTGCCTGCATCAGAAAATGGAGGGAGATCATCGATGCCCTGATCTCATGCATTAGTCCCTAATCGAAGGTTCGGGCCGGGAAGAATGGGTCTTGTACCATGTACATGGAGTAGTGTGAGAGATCAGTAAATCTCACCAAGTATTGGGCTACTGACATGCTTCCCTACCGCAGCTTTAGTACCTCTTGGATGCACACTGAACGGTGGGTGGCTGGAATGAACTCCGATTGGAAAAGGCTCTAGAAGTCTGACCAATGGAGAGATTCCTCATCATACACCTAGAGCATCAAGCTCCACCATCTACCTACTGTTTCATGAAGGAGACTCACCGCAAGGATCTCCATGAGGTCAGTTGGTGTCCCTACTAATCTGAAGTCTCAGACAATAGCCTCCAGCCAGTCCTCTGCTGCCTGAGGGTCCGTCTCCCCATGGAACCTGGGCGGCCTATGACGATGAAACTTGTGCAGTGCACTCATGCGTCGTGCACTCTCCGCAGCTGGGGCTGGTGGCATATGTGGCTCGGAAGGTAGAGGTTCCACCAGTTCCTCTACTGTAATGGGTCCCTACACAGAGGCCTCGTCACTCGGTGGGCTGCCGTCTTGCACAATGCTCGGAAACCTAGCTGGTTGCCATCACGGGGCCATCCTGAAATGAAATAGGTGTGTCATGGTTAATACAGTATACCTAGTGATTTGACACAATGTAATCACAAATAAATCTTTTGAAACACACATGCAATGAATTTTTTCATCCATTGAGTCGGAAATCAGTAGTCTGGGTCCCGGTGTATGAATACGTTAGCCACCGCACCAACACTGGACTCCCTAGACTGATAACCACACTCAATACCCTAAAAACTATTTCATCAAATAGAAGAAATTATAAGAGTCATGAGTTCTTCTATAGAACCTACTCCTCTGATACCAATTTTTCATGACCCGTCCTCGGGGCCCATGCTGTGACTAGCCCAAACCCACCTTTCATAGGCCAGGGGCTAGCGACTAGAACCATAGGCATAAATCCTGATAAATGGGAAGGCATTTCCTTTATATAAGTAAAGAAACACAATAGAGTACTCATGCTAAAGTAAATACAAAGTAAAACATGTACAAAAGTAGGTGATAAAAAGTAAATGGGCCAGAATACAAACCCAACTAAAAGTACAGTACAACTAAAAAGGAAGTACAACAACAGTAAAGTAAACCTGTAACCACCGATTCGTCCTCCGGTTATCCCACCTGAAGGGTGGGTACAGATTGTCTCCTCAGCTCATCGGTTCCGACCGTCCACTCCGTTTATGTACGACCTGATAGTCCACCTCTGGGTCCCATCCGGCTCTACAAGCCTCAACCACGATCAGGGTTGTCCGTTGTCTGCAACCAACACAACATAGTGCGGGCATAACCCATGCAGGGATGAGTATATGATAAACAGTAGGGACGCCGAGACCCCCAAAGGTCTCCGAGAATCCACAAAAAATAAATCACAATGGAAGGATACAACATGAAGTATCAACCATCTCAACTTAGCTATATGCCGATACATATACCTAAGTCATAATTATAGTTTTTCTCAAACTCACGAGCCCATGTACAACACAGTCCACACAAGAAAACACAACCCAATCCACACTGGAAATAAAGTCAATCATACTAATGATAATGATAGAAAGTCAAGACTCAGCTCACATAGTTATACTACTCATGAAGAGGGGTGGAGATGAATAGATGTAGCCTCTAAATCATATCCTCTCCCAAACCCACATAGGATCCTAGTACAGTAACCATCGCTGCCGAACCCACAGAGGATCCAAGTACAGTCTTCATCACTACCGACCCCACAGAGGATTCATGTACAGTCGTCCTCGCTGCCTAAACCCCATAGTATCCATGTAGAGTCTTCCTCACTGCCGAACCCATGTAGGTTCCAAGTACAGTCGCCATCGTCGTCGTAGTCGTAGCCAGGTCAAGGGTTCCCGCATACAGCATGCTCGATTCCGAGATGGTCGGCTCCACGATCCAAGGGGTTAGATACATAAACTATCACTAAATACAGATTTTATGTATCCCAAAGTTCCATCTTGTCAACAGAAACTCAACGCGACAGACGGTGCGTCAATCAGAGGCCTGGTCTGAGTGTTATTGGGTTTTTCTTCCGAGTGGCCCAAATAGATTTTAAGTTAAAGCCAAACCGACTGTACTATAGCTATATACAACCTTCAAGAAGAGTAATCCAAAAGAACTGTCTCATAAAGAGTAATTCAACATGATTGACGACACGTAATTCGGAAGTCCGGTTGTTAACATATAAGCGTTTTCGCTCCAAGGGCCCGGTTGGTTTCGGGTTCGAACCAACCCCGCCATCCTAAACATTACCAAATGTTTGATTTTAATATACCTCAATGACCATCTCGATCCATTGATCCCAACGCTACTGACGGTGCATAGATCGGAGGTCCATAGCCCATGATATTAGTGTTTTAACGAACCTGGTCTGAAACATATGGGTTTTGGCCCGGTCCGACCCAGCCCGATACCCCCTGGGTCGGCCTGAACCGGGTCGACCTGACCCGGGTCCAGGTCCAGCCCGATTGGGCGCGGCCCGGCTCAGCTAGGTGCGGCCCCGCCCAGCGGGGCGCGACCTGACCCGCGGTGGGGCGTGGCCTGTGGCCCGGCTACGAAGCTCGCCGCGGCTCCACCTGTGGCCGAGCGGGGCTCAAAGGGGGGCACCGCCCCCTTGATTCCAAAACGGCGGACCCTATGGGGCCTCCCTATGTGATGGCTGGGGGTTTCAATCCTTTGGTTTTTTTGGAGAGCGGACGACCATTATGGCTGGCCGATTGAGCTGCCACGGGCCCCACGGGGGTCCCGTCTCCAGGAGTAACGGCGGCCGATTGTCCGGCCGCCCCAGCTGGACTGTCGTGGCCATAGGCCATGGCCCTTCTTAGACCAGCACGGCATGACAATGTTGTGTCCCTCCTCCATGGCCTGCTCCGGTCGTGGTTCCTTCGGCTTCATAGGCACGGCGAGAGGGCGCCGCACACCACCATCGCAGCCTGCTCCGGCCGCTGTCCTCTTCATCCCAGCTTGGTGCGTCGGCACCGGGCCCCCTTCGTCTTGATCGCCAGCGTTGTTCATCCAGAAAATGGGGAGGAGAAATTGGCTGTTTTTGTGTGTTCTGATCTCCTCCCGTTACATCAGTAACATGCAGCAAAATTAATCATCGAAGAACGTTAAATTAAACTTGAATGAAGATAACCCCTACCTCGATTTAACGATGTCGTTTTCCGGCAACGGAGAAGATGGCGTCACGGGGTGAGTTTTAGAGGATGGAATTGGTGTGCTTCCAAGGAGGGAAAGATGTCTCACACTATCTGTAGAGAGAAGAAGGAACGACACATCGTCTCCCTTTGTGGTGAATTAATTTTTCGTCGAAGGGTGACGTTATTTGCGGGAGGAAGAAGTTCTTCCAATGTAACTTGTGCTCTCTCCTCCAATCCTCAACACAACAATCCAACCCCAAAAAAAAAATAAGACTCATCTTGTTTCATTAAATCATTTCATGCATTTAAAATTACAAAATTCAAAAACAAAATCACTTAATTAATTAAACATGAGTTTTCTAATTAATTGGGTGTTATGTTGGCATGTTTAATGAGGGAGAGAGAGGGGATATATTCACATAAAGGGGGGGGGGGGGCTAGAGAGTTAGGGAATGTGAAGTGTTGGGATTGTGTGGGACCCACCTAAACTTTATCCTCTCATGGGTAGTTAGTATCTAGTGGACCCCACCCCAACTCCCACACCTAGGATCTAACCACATAGAAAAAGAAATAAAATTGTTACAAAATTTTATTTTACGTTTTATTTAATCCACAATTTTTATTAACTCCTCCCGAGATGACGTATCATCGGTAAAGTTCATCTTATGCAATTATTGGCACTACAGTTCTATTGGTGCCCTTAGATTTCAATTCAGAGCACCAGTTAAAAGATAAAAAAACTCACTCATTCGTTGACTGGACGTACCCGAGCTAAACATCGAAAATTGATTCTGGGCACACCGGGTCTCAGGATCAGGTGCCTTCCGAAACTGCATACTTATAAAAATCTCAGAGAATTTATGAAAAATAATTTCCTTGAAATTTACAGGTCTTTACATTCTATCTACTCTGGATACCAGTAGATTATAAAATTTTACGGATGGTGAGCATTCAACATGGATAAATTGGATGATGGTGGATTTTTGTCTTCATGAATCATTATAAGGTTAATGTTTCGTCAAAAGAGTTGGATTACCTTTTCCTAGAGGGTTTACCACTAGTTACTTCATGGTTTATTCATATTCTGGAGTATCTCTAGCTCTAGTATGGAATGTGGAAATTAGCTAATTATTCCTCATGTTTTTTACAACCATTTCAAGAACTCAATAGATATGGTTCGAGATTAATTTTAATGGTTCTTAACTAAGAGTATTGTTTTTATGGAAACATTGGTTCCAACATTATCCCTATGTGAATTCTTTATTATGATGGGGTTCTTGAATGAGCATTAGTGTTTTAATGCTTCAAGGCTAAGATGATAAAACTGATGACAATTAATATTGGGATTATAGGCACAAAGACCAATGCATCAGGGAGCCGGCATTATTCCTAGAGACTTTTATATGGGAGGTTTTTTAGTAGGGGATAATAGGATAGGGGATACGATGTTCACAACTCAAAAGGTTTGGTCCATTTAGCCTAAGGAAAGGCATTCTTGTTCACGTCATGGCAGGGTACATCTCACTCGAGATTGTCTGACCCATCGTACAGCAGATAGAGAGATTTTGGATAGAACATGATGGTATAGAAAATGATCGAATATTGGATATATTAATGTTGGAGGACATGGTAGATGATCTGAGAGGGAAACATATGATGGTTTATGATTCTACTTCATACCACCACCACCACAATGTGGTCCACACTAGGATATGGGAGCAGGAGTAATGGGTCAGGGAAAATTGCATGAAGTCGAGGATTATGATCGAGGGTCTTGTGGAATTATTCACGGTATAATCTATGTATTTTATAATTTAGATTATGTAATTATTGAAATTGGTGAGTGTCATTCAATTCTTGCCCAATATATTTTAAATCAACTTGAAATTCAGGTTAAAATATTGACTCAACCCTTATGCATGGAGACACATACTAGAGTAGTCTCAACAACCACACACATATAATGATAGTCTGACCTAGCCCTTAGAAGCTAGAATTTTGGTTAGAAAATCATGGTATTGGTGTATTGACCTTATTACTTAGTTCATGGTATGGAATGGTTATCTGAATATTTTTGGAAATTTTTATGTTGAGTGCATAGAGAGGAAATAATTTTACCTTTTTCAGTGAAACAGAATCCTATAAATCATAGGATGGACTCATTCATAGGAGGGTGAATCATATTACTCATTTTTAACAACATTATCCATTGTTGAGGTGGATGTTTTGAGTTCCTAGTTTTCTATGGTGGTGGTGGTGTATGCTTATGTATTTAAAAATGATTTTTTGTGTTTCCCACAACACTTGAGATATAATTATTAATTGATCTAGACCCTAGGAAGACAGTAATATCTTCAGTAGCGTATCATATGGATCTCACTAATCTTCATGATGTGAGGGTATTGTTTGAGGGCTTTTAGTGGAAGAGATTCATGAGACCCATGGTTTCCCCCTGGTCCAACATGTTTTGTTTTTTAAAGGAAGATGGGAGAATGATGAAGTGTGAGAACTACTGTAACATTGAACCATGTTTATTGACGAACATGTATCCACTAGCAGGTACTGATTATATCGATGATCTTTTTTGAGGGGAATGATGGTTCTCAAAGGATGACCTATGTTCTGGCTATTATTAGATATGAGTAGTGGATGAGGATATACCAAAGATGACCTTAAGATGTTGTTATAGTCATTACAAGTACATGGTGATTTTATTTGTCATAAAAAACACCCCATATGTGTTCATGAGACTCATGAACTAGATTGTTCATCTAGAGGAAATCCTTTGGTAGTGTCATCGATGATATCCTTGTGTACTCATTACCCTAGTAGGAGAATGTTAGACAAATAACGATAGTTCTGGATGTACTCAACGATAATCACCATTGTGGAAGGATCTATCATAACCCATCCCTCAGGGCCAGTGTCGTGACTACCCCAAGCCTGCCTTCCCTAGGCTGGGGGTTCATGACTAGAAATGGAAAGGCATATAACTAAAATGGGAAGGCATTTCCTTTAAACCTCCAAAGGCACATACACGGTACACAAAAAAGAGAAAAAAACATTGTATAATTATATAATGTAAAAAGTGGGAAATGGAGCAGAATGGGCATGTATACAAACCCAAAAAAAAGAAATTACACAAAAAGGGAAAACATCTATAGAGGCCTTCCTCAAAGGGTCCAGCCTAATGGATAGGTAAAACTCTTGTCTATGATTATCCTCATCAATCAGTCACCTCCATACACTGTCTATACCTCACTCCAAAATCTTGGTCAAAGTGTCTGTCGTCTGTACAAGATACCACATGGTGTGGGAAAATCTCATGCAGGGGTGAGTATACAAATACCCAATAGGGACCCCATGATTCTCGAAGGCCTCTTAGAATTACACAAAAGGAAAAACATAAATTCATGATCTCAATCACAATGTAAAATGTAAAATACATATCACACCTATCATATAACATAAGGATCATGAATAATGATGATTAGTCGTAGAGATAAATCATCTTATTCTGTTTAGAATTTCCACTGTTGAACCACAAAGTAGTCATTCTTTTGATAATCCACACAATGTTGTAAGTTACTCATCCACACAGGGTCATATGTCAATGATCCACAAAGGGTCGTAAGTCATTGATCCCCATAGGGTCATAAGTCATCGATCCACACATGGGCATAATTTTCTTATCCACAGAGGGTCGTAAGTTGTGGATGCACACAGGGTTGTAAGACGTCCATCCACACATGGTTTTAATTCTTCAATCCACATATGGTCATACATCGTTGATCCATGATGGGCCGTTCTAAATCAATTACCCGTCTGGTCATGGTACTGTTAATCCACATATGGTTGCTCTAATCTAGATCCACAAAGGGTTTCTCTTCACTTAACATCCTCACATAGAATTCTCACATATGGTGCACATGAGTTTGGTAAATACTGATTCTCAAGAAATCATTCATATATAAACTACCACTATTTCCTATGATGAATAAACCAAAATAACATCCATGTCATAATAGTCCCAACAAAATAAATGAATCATCAATCGAACACCCGGTATGTATGTTATATGAATTTTAGTATCGATGGCCCAAATGGATATGGGTTTGATCACATCAGGTCATACTTCAACTATCATCAAAACCCATGTGAAGTATCTCAAAAAGATCGCCTCATCCAATGTTCCCCAAAAACTCTAACAAAGCGTCAATTGGATATCTGGTTTGAGAGATATACGTTATTTAGTGTAATGAGATTGGTCGGGTACTGTAGGGGTCCAACCTGGATGCCCTGTTGGGATCACAGGTCCTTCCCGGTCCGTGTTCCCACCCAGTTCACGGGTGCAACCTAGCCAGAGGTTCCATATTGGCTGAGGGGTCTAGCCCGGCCAGAGGGTCCCTACTGAGTGGCGAGTCCGGCCCGAACAGAGTTTCTGGCCCGGTTGGTTACTCCGGTCGGGCTGTAGATCTAGCCCGGTATGCAGATATAGGCTTACCAACAAGTCTGGCCTGACCGGGAGTGGGGGTGTTCTAATCCACCTCAATACCCGGAACACATACAAGTATGTTCTCCCAGATGGTGGCGCAAGTCGGGCACTGCCCTGTATTCTGAAACAGCTAGCTGGAGTTGGCTATTACACTCTAGCAGAGTAACCCTAGAGGGCCCCTCATCTACCCACTCGACGTGTCAACGTCACACCATTCCACCCTCTGTAACTTAGTTTCCAATGGATCATGAATCCACGGAACCTACGGGCACCATCGTCCCCAGACAGTCTCTTCCGCGAGTCACTGCTACCAGCGAGTGCTTCTGTGGGCCACCAGAGATACTCCAGTGGTTCTTTTCCTATCCAGTTTGCTCCTAAGGGCCTCCCGGGACACCACCATCACTATGTGTCCCTCTAAATCACATTCTGGATATGTTCACTGATCCACCTCGTTGAACACACCCATAACATTTCAAATGGAGGATATAGTCCTTGTTAATATTATACAACGCCCTCCATTTTATAATTACTACACGGTAAAAAATCATTCAAATCATGATAATGATTATTTCAAAACATTTTTTGGCAACAACCACCCATAAGAACGAATGAATCACTGATTAACCTATTTTTCGGATAATCTATTTTATTCATATTATTCATTAATAGGGAAAATAAATATTTTAAATGCATAAACAATTAAACCCCCAACCATAATATGGTTGGAATCTATTTCCAACTAAGATGAAGATTCATTGGCATATTCATTCGAGGGTCGTCTCCTCTTTTAATTATGGATTTATTCTTCAATGGGAATCATCAAAAATCCATTCTTTATTAGAGGAAGTCTTCACCAACACATTGTTAAGGATTTATCTCATGGTTGTCCTATACCTTTTTCCAATTTATTGAATGACTATTTGATATAAAGAGTTTCACATTATGTTCATTAACACAGTTCATTAATGATGCCACTAATTAACCTTCGGTTGTGGTTACACAAGCAGTGTAATAGATCATATGATGACCCAAATTTAATGACCAGCTAACATTGTAGTCCCTACACCATCCCAGAATGGTTTTAATGAAATAATAAAATAAAATAACGTTATTTTATTATTTTTTCATGAATGTTAAAAAATTAACTTTTTGTATGACCCTTACATGTAGAATTCTAGGTTCGCCTACAAAAATCCAAGCACTGTGAATTCAACGGTGCCCTTGGATTTTTAATCTGAGCACTAGTCCAAAAGATATAAAACCACTCATTCTCAATAATTGATTGCACCTTAAAAATCATAATTATATTCCATGCTCTTTAGGCCTAGGAATTTTGTGATGTCAATTATCATTGTATCATAAAACATCCATACAATATAACATACATTGTATATAATTTTCATGTTTTACATTCTTCCCACCATTAGGACTTATGTCCCTAAAAGCCACATAAATTTCCATAAAAACAAATAGTGGTACTGAGCATGAATATGAGCCTCCCGCTCCCATGTTCTATCCTAAAGGTTTATGTGCTTCCACAGAACGCACACAAGAGGAATCAACTATCCACAAAGGTACCGGTCATGTCGGTCCTCTATCTCCACTGGAAACTCAACAATCGTTTCCTCATCATCAATGTAATGATCATCCCATTTGATGACGTGTGAGGGATCATGCATGTATCTCTTGAGCTGCGACACATGGAAAATGTCATGAACCATGTGCATCTATGGGGGAACACCTATGCGGTATGCCACCTCAACAAATCTGTGGAGAATCTATAATGATCAAATGAAACTTGGAGAAATATTGTCTCCCCATGAAAATATCTCCAAACCACATCGAGGTGATACCCATAGAAAGACGTGGTCACCCTCCTCAAACTCCAAGGGTCTCTGTCATCTGTCAGCATACAACTTATTCCATCATTGTGTAGTCTTTATCTACTATTGGATGATCTGCACCTTCTCAGTTGTATACAATTCCTACATTGGACCCATAAGTTCTCACTCCCCATGGTCATTCCATGAATGAGGTGATCTTCATGGTCACCCACACAAGTCCTCAAATAGTGTGATTCCTATGTTGGAGTGATATCTGTTTTTGTATGTGATCTCCGCCAAAAGAAATTAATCCTCTAAACTACAGCCAAAATCAAGAATGCAAGCACAAATCATGTCCTCAATCCTCTGTATGGTCCACTATATTTAACTATTTGAATAATGATAAAAGGAAGTACTCAAACATTGCGGAGTCCTGAATGCCTCCTGCAATCCTTTTCACAACAGGGATGTCAAAATAGCAACATGTTGAAAGAAAATAGTCAATGGCACCCTGTGTATCCTTACTATCTCATGTTTGTAGAGACGTCTCAAGAAAACTATTGATCACTACCCTTAGATGGGTAGGATGTGGGCCAACATGGTGATTCAGTGAACTATAAACCAGATGGAATCATCACCCCAAGACATACGTGGTAATCCAGTTACGATGTACACAGATATGACATCTCACTTCTATTTCAGCACATCAAGTGGTTGTGCTAGACTAGGAAAACCCTGATGTTCATTCTTAACTTACTGACAAGTGATGCATCATGAAATTAAATCTACCACTATTTTCTTCATACTTAGCCACAAGTACTGATGTCAACGGTCCTAGTACATATTCTATATAATAGGATGTACCAAAAAAATGGGGTCTATGAAACTCCCTAACACCTCCTCTCATAGAATCCCTATAACAATTTTGTGTTCACTGAAAATGATGGTGTTCTCCCGACCTTCAAAAAATATGACAGTACCCTATCCTGATGATATCTAGGCACATCATGTCATGCAGTCAACATCCCCATGCTCTACCTCCAAGACTCACCTATTGAGTGGGGGAGTTTCTGTCATAGACTGGGTGTAATCTGGTCCATCACTATCCATGAATTATAACTACAACGCAGAAAGATTCTCTGTCACCTCACTCGGCAACTGTAAACCAAGCCTCCTACTGGATGTCTCTGCCACCAGGTTTCCCTTACAAGGACTGTAAAATATGCCTAATTCATAATCCTAGAAGAACTGCAACCATCGTTATTGTCTCAGGTTCATGTCCATCTGTGAAATGTTATTTCTGATACACTTGTGAACATAGTAGATAGTTAACCATTCACCCATCATGTAGTGATACCACATCTTAAAGGCAATGACCATTGCTGTTAACTCGAGGACATGGGTAGTGTAGTTATACTCATATTCTGTCAATTTTCACAAGCCATAGGAAATCACTACTCTCTCCTAAATTAGGACACTTCCTAATCTAGTTCCTGATGCATCGTAGCAGACTACATACCCAAAACGTTCTTCTGGTATCTTCAAGATAGGGGAACTTGTCTACCCATTCCTCAGTTACTAGAAACTATACTTTCATATCTCCATTCATAAAAAGTGTTGCCACATTTTTTCAATGATTAAAAGGGTGGTTATACTCTTAAAAATTATTTTTCAAATCCCATGTAGTAACCATCCAACACTAGAAATATCTGAAACTAAATCACACTCTTCAGGGGCTCCCATGCATGCACTTCCTATTTTGTTTTTGGATCCACTGTAACTCCAGCCTCTGAGATAACAGAACCCAAAATGTGGACCACCTGTAACAATAACTGTCACATTGAGAGATTACCAAAATGGTGGTCCTCAGAGAGTGTATCTAGAAATATCTAATAATGAGTGGAGTGCTCCTCCTTCGACGCAGATTACACCAAGATGTCATCAGTGAAGACCACCATAATGTGATCGAGGTAAGGCTAGAAGATCATCGTCATGAATCCTAGGAAATCTATTGGGGCATTGGTCACTCCAAAAGGAATTACCAAGAACTCATAGTGGCCAAACTGACATTGAAGGATATATTTGGCACATCATCATCTCGTACCATAATATGATGATAGCCAGATCTGAGTTCTATCATAAAAAATGATTGATATCCCTTCATCAAATCGATGATAACATCCATCCTCAAGAGTGGATACATTTTCTTCACATTCACCTAGTTCAGGAACCAATAGTGCATGCAAAGCCTCAAAATCCTATCTGCCTTATTAGAGAACAAAATTGGGGATTCTTATGGAGAAACATTGGGCCTTATGAATCCCTTCCCCTAAAAGCCTTCCATTTATATGCTAAACTCAGGAAGATTAATGAGATCCATCTGATATTTTTGTATAGATATCAGTGCCTTCCAGGGGTACAAGACGATGTAGAAGTCTACCTCTCTACGAGGAGATAGTATTGTAACATCCTTAGGAAAGACATCATTATATTGTTCCACCATTATAAGATAACTTGAACACCCCTCATCAACTGTAATAAGGGTAAGTCTAGCCCAATGATTAGTGATCAGATTCACCCTCCTCTACAAAAGTGCATCATGAGCTGCAAAGTACCCCTTCTCGCCGGTGAAGGACGTCTAGGTCCCTTCCACACAGACACAAAAGACATTGTGTATAAATTTTTTGATCTAATAATGAAGTGTTGTTAAACATTCCATACACAATATGACATGGTAAGGCCTCGATGCCACTAAAATGAGATATCATCTTAATCCCATGCCTACTAGAGTAATTTAAAACATTTGGTACCACTGTGTAATCATAGAATCCACTGACATATGGGTCTCTTCTCGTATGGATCGAGCCAATGGATTTATCGGAATCTCCATGATCCAAAAGAGATCCATGAAAATAAAAGAGTGATTGGAAAATGTGTTTAGAATAACTACACCTAGGGTGGATTAGATATAGATTGGAACTTGAATCATCTCTAGAGAATTGTGGTCATAGGCCTCTGCTTCATTAAGATAATTTCTTCCATGTCCACCTTTTCCCTATGGTTTGGGTGGACTTCCCATTGGTGGCGGGGGTAGAACCCTAAATCGCTACCCACCTCTTATCAAATGACTAGAACCTATTCCACGTTCACTTCCCTATGGACCTATGAGATCAAATTATTGTCCCCACCTCGGTGGTGCCTAAATCGTCGGCCGATCATCGGTGTGACAGGACAAGCAGTCGTGGTCCATTTTACCATGCTCGTCGCAGAAGTAGAATATTTTACTCCTCTGCTGACCTCATTCATCCCATGAGATCTTCACCACCTACCCTATATCCTGGGGTCATCTACCAGAAGGTCTGGCCAGCATAGAACTCTGTTTTATCTTCCTACTACCAACTATGGATGACTCGACAAACTGTCGTCTGCTGGTGGCTATCATCATCGGTTCCAACATAGCTTGGATGCTCTCCACCAATAGTTCTTGGTCAATCACTCCAACTGCTGTCATGATGTTGAGAAATATCATCGATTAACTAATATCAATGTAGAAAACATGCTCAAGGGTCAGGCCCCTATTGAATGGGTCTCGTACCATGTTTTTGTAGTTGCTAGAGAGGTATGTAAATCTCACCGAATACTAGGCTACTGTCAGGATTCCCTTTCATAGGTGAAGAAGCTCATGAATACATATAGAGCATAGAGTCGCTCAAACAATATCCTCCTTGAAGTGGCTTCGAGCTCCAACTAGGAGAGGGATACCTCATCATGCAACTGGTGCGTCAGACTGCACCATCCTGGTAATATTTTATAAAAGTTACTATTATCTAGGATCACCATCTAGTCTGTTGGTGTCCCAAATAGGTTGAAAACACTAGCCATATCCTTCATCCCGTTCTAAGTTTCCTGCGGATCCATCTCACCTCGAAACATCAGAGGCCTCTACCTGTGGAATGCGTGCAAGGAGCTAAGTCAACATGAACTATCTACTAGTAGGGATGTGGGAAAATGATACCCTATGGGTAGTGGTGCTTCATGTACACCACCTGATGGTACTATCATCGGAAGAGGGCCCTGCACCAAAGCCTCATCACTCCATGGGATTCCATTATAAAATTTCTCTGGAATCTTGACTGGCGGTCTATGATGTCGCATAAGATAAAGAAATACATGTGAAATGATCAATAATTTATACCTGTTCAGTAGACTCAAAAGATATCAATAGAAAATACATTCAAAAACACACTAAATTAGTGTTTTCATGTATGGTGTTATGAAAAAAAATATCAAGGTCCTTATGTATGGATATGTCAGTCACTTAACCAATATTGTACTCCCCAAACAAAAAATCATACTAAAACACATAACATTATTTACCGATTGAATATATTAGAGTTTTATTTCTTCGCTAGATCCAACTACTCTGATACAACATTTTAATGACCTGTCCCACGAGGCCTGTGCCTGGACTACCCCAAGCCCACCTTACATAGGTAGAGGGTTGGTGACTAGAACTGAAAAGAAATATATCCCATAATTGTGAAGGCATTTCTGTTAAACATGAAAACACATAGGACAATTAGACAACATGATAAAACCACATAATATTTGTAAATAATGTAAAAAGTGTGTAGTGAAGAAAAATGGTCCAATATACAAATCCATCTAAAACAATGTATAGAAAAAATGGAATAATTTATCATAAGGTCATCTTACCAGGGACGTTCCTGAAGGGAGGGTAGAGGTCATCCTTGCGGATCACCAAGTCATTCGGTCAACTATATACACCCTCTATTCCAGGCCCCCAAATCTTGGTCAAATATTTATGTCATCTATAATGACACAACAATGTCTGGGAAAATCCCATGCACGGGTCAGTATAATAATAACTATAGGGGACCCCGAGACCCACGATGGTCTTCAATAATTCAAAAAAGTAAAAAACATAAAAAAATGATCACAATCACAAAGCAAAAAGTAAAAGACAACTCACACCATGTACCTAACATAATGATCAGAAATAATGAGGTTTATTCTTAAAGATAAATCGTCTTATTATATTGAGAAGTTTCACTTCAGATTCATGAATAATTTGTTCAAATTCTAATCCACATAGGTTCATAAGTCACTGATCCACATAGGGTCATTTGACGTTAATCCACACTGGGTCGTAAGTCACTGATCCACACAGGGTCGTAATTCACTGATCCAGACAGGGTCTTAAGTGGTCGACCCACACATGGTCTTCAATTTTTGATCCACATAGGGTCATAAGTCACTGATCCACACAAGGTTGCATGTCATCGATCCACATAGTGTCGTAAGTCATTGATCCATGATGGGCCGCTCTGAGGCTGGTCTTTATCGGGATATGATACTGTAGATCTATTCAAGGTCACTATGATTCCAATCCACAAAATGTCTCTCATCACTTTACATCAATCCATAGAATCCACACAATTGGAGCACTTTGGTTCCATGTATTATTCATCTCGAGCCATCAGTCCTACCTCATCTTCCTCGATATCCCACGATGAAGTATCCCAAATAACTTCCATTTCATTAGGGTTCTAACGTAATCGAAAGCCCATCAGTCAGACGTCAGGTCGGTAAGTTATAAGAATATTAGTACGATGGGCCCAGTTGGATTATGGTTCATTCCAACCCAGTTGTACTCCAACATTCTCCAAAACCCAATTGGAGTATCTCAAAAGTTCAGTCTTGTCCCCAGGGTATTTACACTGCTAATGGTGCATCAATTGGACACCCGGTTTGCGATATATGCCTAATTTCATGTAATTGGACAACTCGGGTCTAGTAGGGGTATGTCCCGACTCACATGACTAGCCCGCCAGGTTGGTCTGGGCCCACTAAAAACCCGGCCTTCATGTGAGCCAGTTCTCCCGAATTGCGGTGCCAACAGGGTGCTAACCAGTCTTCCGAAAAGGTTGGCTGGAGTCGGTCGTTACACTCCAACCGGGTCACCCGAGTCGACACTCATCTCCTCGTGTGGCGTGTCACTTCCATGACCCGACTTGTTGTGTCTCATGGCACCACAGAGCCTATGGGAACTGTCATGCATGTGGGGGATTTTGTGAGCTACTCAAGATACTTCAGTGGTCCGTTTACTTTCCCTTCATCACCTACAGGCCTATCGGGTTTACGCCTTCACTATGGGGAACTCTAAATTACATTTCTTTTAAATTCGATCATCCGACACGACAAATCCATAATGAACATGTTTGGTGAAGGGTTTGGGACTTGTTTAAATCAGATTTTTCCCATAGTGATTGCATTAAAAAATGGGAAGTAATCATTCAACTCATGATAATTATTATTCCAAAATCAATTTCTTACACCAACCACTAATAAGAATAAATGAATCACGGATCAACCCTTTTTTCGATTGATCATTGTTCTTTGTGTTATTGTAGAATGATATAGATAAATTGTTTAAATGGATAAATAATTAAATCACATACCATCATTTTATTGGGAACTATTTCAAAAGAGGGAGAATATCCACATGCATTGTCATTCGACATTCATCGCTACTTATCGTCCTCCTGAGCAATTCCACAGTGGGCATCATCAAAATATTGTTATTCATTGGAGGAAGTCGTCTCTAGCGCTTAATCAAAGATTTCTCCCAAGGTTGTCAAATCACCTTTCCCATTGATTCATTAACTCTAAGAGTTAAAGAGTTCCACATTAGATTCATTAATGCAGTTCATTAATGAACACATCAATTAACCATGGAATTTAGATACACAACCAGTGTAACAGGTCATTTAGTGACAATCCATTAATGACTGACTAACTAGGTGGTCCCACCACAATTTCACTAATATTCTATATAATGAATAAAATAAATTTTAGTTTTTTAATATTTTCTACTGAATGACGAAAAATTAACTTTTTTTTATTTTCAGTCAAATATATTCTTCGAGTAAGAGACTCCTTGTGCTGCTAATTCAACAAAACACATGGATATATAATCTGATCACTAGTTCAAATGATAGATATCCCCACCTGCACATTTACGTAATGCACCCTAAAAAATTCCAATTTCTGTTCCGGTCTCTCTAACCCTAGAAATCTCATGCTTCCAATTTTCATTGTCTCATAATAATTCCCTATAAATAAAAATTATGGTATTTATAGTAAATTACCAGATCTCGAATTTTGATTTCATGATTCAAGTGTTCCATGTTATATTAGTGGATGGAGTTGTTGTGAACTTAACCAAGGTAGAGGTAGTGTTAGCATGTGATCCCCCTAAGAGCGTGATAAATATTCATTTCAACAAAGGGATGATAGGATACTATCAAATATACATACCCAATACTCGATGTTTTCAGCACCTATAAAATTTTATACTCAAAGGTGTATCCTATTGTGTGGATAAAGATGTCACAACATGATTTTTAGATGTTGAGGTAGATTTTACCATCCACTCTAGACTTTATATTTCCTGATGACAGTTTTGAGTATGTAGTATTATGTGCTACATTGAGAACCTGGATAGGTTGTGTTAAAATGTAGAGGAAAAATGGGATTGCATATGGTTCTCATCATTTCAGAAAATGTGATAATAACTACATGACCAAAAATATTGAGTTAGCAGTTGTAGACTATACATTGATGTTACGATGACACTACATGATGGGGGATCAATTCATCATCTACAGTAATAAATATATCCTCATGTGTATTTTCACATATAAGGATCTCAACATGAGACTTAGATGGTGGTTAGAGATCCTCCTTGATAATGAATTTTTTTTTCTCTATAGTCCTAGGAAGTGGAATGGGGTAATAGATTCTCTCAGTTGATAAACCTTATTGAATTTTTTGAATGAGAGGTTAGTGAAGTTGGAATCATTGACACTATCAACTGTGGATGGAGATGGATCATTTTACACCATTAAATAGTTTTAATCCCTCCACTTTTATTGAGAGTCAGGGAGGCACATCTTTTGGATACCGACAATGAGACCCTATGTGCCCAGATGGCCAATGGAACTACTCTTGATTTATATTCATAAGGTGGGGCTCTATATTTTTTTTTTCAGAGGATGCATAATGGTACTGGTGATGTTTTCTTAGAATGATCCAATAGAATATCATATTTTACCATTTTTGGTGCATATATGTGTGGATAATATGTATAAGGATGTACAATGTAATTATTGGTGGCCATGAATGAATAGAATAATTCCATATTTTGTCTCTTGATGCTTTGCTTGTCCGTATGTGATGTAAAAGGACTAGAATTTAGTGGGTTTAACTCAAAACTGTGAGGTACCATAATGGATGTGGGATGTGGTATATATGGAAATCAATATGGAAATACTGAGTACATTTATGGGACATGATTCCATTTGGGTGATCATTGAATGACTCACCATGTCGGCCCACATCCTTTATATCTGATAGAAGAGTGAGGTAGAGATCAGGTTCCACCACTACATTTTGGAGATAGTTTGACTCCATGAAGATCCATCAATTATTGTATCATACCATCATGTTCTATTTACATACCAGCTATAGAATGGAATAAATGTGGCATTTGGACCCAATTATGCTTGAGACCAACATTTCACCCTCAAACTGACGTCAAAGGTGAGTGAACCATTCTGGTTATGGAGAACAATCTAACTTCATGAAAGTTATAATTTGTCCATATTTGTTAGGTTAACCAATAAATAGTGTAGTTTTCATAAAAAACCACAACTATTACACCATTTTTATGGATCCATTCATGAATTTTTATGGGCATCCCTATTGGTCAACACTTTATGTACTGATCCATGAGAGTCAACAATCATTGACCAGAGTGTGTGAGATTTACTATAGAGAAAGTAAAGATCATATTTGAATTGATGAAGACTATAATGAGCCATAATATAGATTATACTATTATGAAAATGAGGCCTTTTGTGTTTGAGTAAGGAGACCATATGTTACAAATAGTTTTACCAGGAAGTGGATTACAAAAAAATGGATGGGGAGAAAATCTATCACTAAGACTCATCGTTTGTTTTTAGATATGACATATATTTGTTGAGGTGTTGTAAAACATAAATCTACCCCCACTGTTGAGAAGGGTACACAAAATCTTCAATGTGTCACAGTTGAGGAGGTATGTGCATGACCCACAACATGTCATCAACTATGGGGAGCGGGGCATCGAGGATAGTGTGAATTTTTATGTTTACCTAGTAGATATTGGGGGTTAGTAAGAGAAGATAATCCATTGGTCATAAATTACATTGCAGCCAATATATAGGGGAACTGGAATATCCATGAGGGATGTTGAGAGTGTGAGGCATAGATTTGTTCTCAGTAGCCACATCTATTTTAGTATCCTTTTTTTATTTCCACGAATGTAATTCCCAGTGTGGGTATAATTTTTTTACTGATATTTAATTTTTTTAAATATTATATTGATTAAATTTCATAATAAGCATAAAAACAAAATGAAATTATGAGGCTCTCTATGCCCAGTTAAAATGATTGATGAATATTCAAATATTCAATGGATTTTGAATGTAGATTTCCTATACAAGGGGAATAAAACATCCATATGAGTTCCTATATAAAATATTGGATGGCACTAGTGTGTTCAAAATAGCGGTTTTACACTAGTTGTGGCCTACATAGGTCTGAATATGTCAATTTCATAAGTTATTCATAGACAGATATACCAATATAATATAATAATAAATTTCATATTATTTTTTGACACAGTGGTGCAAAGATTTTATCTTTACATATGTTCATATTTCATTGATCCAGGGTTTTACTCAGAATCCTAAAATACAATAATGAAATTGTATAGAGATATTTGGATTAATATATTGAGAATTAGGTGAGGAAGCCTTGAATCTACCATATATGAATGGAGATCTTGATAGATCTCGCCGACATCAACAATGCGAATTTCATTCCTTATCTACATGATTTCCAAATCAAGTTAGGGTATTTGATAAAATTATTTTATTCTTCATTCATGATTTATACTATGAACGATGAATTTTACACATATATATTAACCTAAAGATTGATATTATTTGGTAGAAGGGTTATTTTTCATGAATTTTCTAGGGTTGACACTATTGGAATCCTGACCTTTCCCAACGCTTTTATAGAAATGGTTGTAAAAATCGTTGGTATAGGCCCCATTTCCCAACAGTTTGGACATACTGTTGGGAAATCCCACTAATGTTATGCCTTTCCCAACCGTTTGGCCAAACCGTTGGGAAAATTCCATGGATTTACCAACGGTTTGGCCAAACTATTGGGAAAAGTCCCTTGGGTATGGCATTCCCAACGGTTTTCCCAAACCATTGGGAAAATTCCACCACTTTTCCCAATGGTTTGGCCAAACCGTTGGGAAAGGGTGGGAACCTATCTTCCCCAACAGTTTTGAGAACTGTTGGGATAGGTTTTATGAGTAAATTGGCTGAATATCATCGAATACATCAATATATAAATTACATATAAATATATATTTAAATATTTATCTTAATATATTCACAAAGGATACTCTAGGATAGTGGTAAAATAATTGATTTATAACGTGGAGGTTGTGGCTTCAAACCTCCATATGAACTCATTTTTATATATTTACCTTTCCCAACGGTTTACTGAAACCGTTGGGAAAGACCTATGGAATTTTTTGCCAACGGTTCAAGGAGAACCATTGGTAAAACATATTCCAACGGTTGGACAAACCACTGGAATAGGTTAATTTTAATAACCTATGCCAACAGTTCTTTCTAAACCATTGGGATAACTTTTCCCAACGACTTACTTACCTACGGATTGCAAAACCGTTTGTATAACATATACCAATGGTTCTGCAGGCTTTCCCAACTGTTCAGAAGCGTTGGGAAAGACTCCATTTCCAGTAGTGTGATTATTTATATTTTTTTTGGATTCAATAAAGTTCTAATGGTGGAGAGCTGAGATCGACCTGAACATCTACCGAGGTTAGTTAATCTATTTTATTGATATTTTTGAATTGGATTCTTGAATTATTTATGAAGAATTATTCATTCTTCTGATGCATTGAACCGCTGGAAAACTATCGATTGTTGTGCCATAGATACATGGTGAAATGATCTGAGACTATAGTTCTGACATCAGGATGACCTGATAAAGGTGTGATGGTGGGTGAAATAGTGGATTAAATGATGATGGGTAATGAATCTGAGTTCTTTGGTGACAATGAAGAATGCCAATGATTGAATTTTTTTCATCCTGATGAAGGCCTGAATCCCATATATTCGGTGTTAGAAAGGAAAAATGAGCATGGATATAGAGTTTCAAGGTGAAATGAGAAGTCATATATAATTTGTTGGATAGGTGTCATTAGTGAGAGAATGAATGGTTTATGGAAAACCATGATCCTTCCGGAGTGTATCCCCTAACTACACGCCATGTTTACCCTTTTTTATGAACACAACGTGTACTCCGGACAATACACATAAAGAGGGTGGAGTACATTGGTTCCTTACATAGTGTTTCCTACCCCACAAGTCATGGCTAGGATTGAATACATGGAAAACCACATGTACTAGTACACGTTCAGGGATACAATGGTTGTCGTCTCGTACTGGCACAATGATGGAGTACACGATTTGACCGTGAATTAATGGACATTGTGTGTTACTTAATCAACATTACACATTCCCTGATTCTGTATGAAATTATTTTGAGAACATGGTCTATTGTATATGTGTAGAACATGGTGTAAAGGGACATGCCGTGTGAAAATACAACACGAAGTGTACCCCTTTTTAGGTAGCTTCAGATTTTTCCTCTACAACACTGATATGTTTTGATTAGTGTTAATTCCCTAATTGATTCCATGAAGTTTGTATAAATTGTTTCCTTTTCTTAGAAGTATGATCCCTTCCAAATTATGTCCTTATTAGTGTTATTTGAATCCCCAATAGTGGCCCATACTGGGATCTTCTTTTCATCTTTGTTCCCTAGGTGGAGTTCAAGGTATCGACATGACCAAAACCATACAGTTGATGATCGTATACATAACCAGCTAAGCCAAATTGTGTAATTGGTATCTACCCATGGCCATGGTTTGGATCCTCACATGTCATATCATATTCATTTAAAATCCATTAGAGTATCACTCTCATGACCGTACCTAAAGAGAAACACCTCTAGGATGGACAACATTACTATTATTAGACTCTGGAGTGTGTTCTCCAGAATTAGTTCACTGTGGAATCATTGAGAGGGAATCCTAATGTGGGTATATAGTCATTGAGACTTATCTATAGACAACATTTATTGCAATGAGTATATCCATATATTCTTATTATAAGTGTTATAACCATATACCTTTGGAGATAAGACTATAAATTTTTTTGATGTATTTATTTATGGTTTAGGGGTGTCTTTCAAAGACATGTTATACTCACCCCTCTCGGTCTTTTCCCACATGTGTAGTTTCTTTTGCTGATGATCACTAATTTGATAGAGACCAAGGCACGCCATGAAAATTCAATACAATGTGAGCCTCAGAATGTCTAGGGTGTGTTCTTGTATCTTTCAAATAGTAGTCGCATTACCCATTACTATCAGGATATACTCATTTTATATATTCCATTTGGTGGGCTTGTTTTTAAAATTTTTTTAATTTAATTACATCCTTTCAACATTTTTTGTATGATATAATTGTTTGAAAATAGTTTTTACTTAGTTTTTTTTATATTTCAATGTTCTATAGGATTAAAGATGTATGTGTGCATACATGTACTTATGAAATACCCCCCTTGTTAGTGAAATTCCTCTTTCATGTTAGTCACCATCCCCTGACTATTCAATCTAGGCATGGGGTGTTTCATGATGGGACCCACTGAAATTAGTCATGAAATATTGAATCACCTTTTATTTTATTTATGGATATCATGATATTATATTGCTTCCATAATTAATCACTCCCCTTTAATTCATAGAATATGAGATAAAGTTTAAATTTATAATTCCATAAAAATGTGTGGATTTCCAAATATAATGTATATTTGTCTTATAATGGAAAATATTCAAAATTAGAATGAAGGGTCTTTAAAAATAATTTTTTCCATTCATCATCATTTTTTATGTTATGAATGAAAATTTTACATCCCATTTGGATATTTTATTTATTATCATTAACATTCTCCTAAAAATTTCCTCTATCAATCTCCATCAAGAACTTGATAGTTATATATATCTTCCATTTCAATATTTCCACTTGAAAACTATGATATCCTATGTTGAAAAATAGTTATGATTTACATTGGTTAGCAATTATTTCTATAACATTCCCTTTTAATCCACTAATAATGATGTTTTATTTTGGGGGATAAATATATTTTATTGTGGGTAGAATGTAACACCCTGATATTTGGTGATTTATTTGAAATAATTTATTCTTTTTGATGTTTAGAATATATCACAACATTGAAAATATCTTTTTTTAACATTAAATCACTATAATATGCAATCATTATATAAAAAAACATGTAAATATTTCACATCACATAACCCATTGATTAACTTTAAATAAAACTAACACTATATTTTTATTGTGTTACACTAAATATATAGTCCAATTGTTTTCTTTTGTTACATATATGACATATTTTTACATGACTATAATATAATATTACTATTATAATTAAAATATTGTTACAATAATCATCTTGTCTTTAGAATGGAGGATAAGAATAAAACTGATTAATTTATGACCTCTCATTCTTGAGATTTACGGTTTAATATACACCAAATAGATATATTTATTTTGTCTCAATTTTCCTTCCTTAAAAAAAATCCAATGTTATGAACCAATATTATTTTATGAGGTGTATATATATCACATTAAAATTTTAAACATTGAATATAATTATTTCATTTGTATTTTCTGATTAATTTAATGTTTTATTCGTAATTTTTATTCAATGTTACAATTGTGGTAATAGTTTATTTTTATAGTTTCATCATTTTTCGGGATAGTTTAGGATTATGCTTCGACTGAAAAATCATTATGATCCATCTCTCAAGAAAGATCATGATTTTTATTCTACTCTAATTATTCATTATATACTCATTTTTTATCATTTATTCTACTCCATGATACATATAATTATTAAGAATATATTTTTAATAAAATATGAGTTTATTTCTATCTTCGATTAGAATTCTATTTTCTTTCAAAACAATATATTCTAAAACTGGTCTAATAAATGTTTTTAAATTTAATTTAGTTCTTACAGTATAAGGAAAATTATTTTAAATTTGATTTATATTTTAAAAAGTTTTTTAAATTTTTTCAAGGCATGCTTTATTAGTTTTCATGGGTTTTTAAAGGAAATGGGTTATTTTAAATGATTTGTGTTTTAAAAATAATTTTTCAAAGAGGGAAGTAAATTTTAATAAAGTACGATTTTAAATTTAAATTAATGCATACATTATATTTTTTCAAATAGGTTTTCAAAGAAAAATCGTTTGATAATGTTATATGCTTTAAAAGGATATATTTGAAGAGAAGGTCATATTCCAAGTGATCTTTCTAAATCATTATCCATATAAGATGATTTAATTTGATATTGTTATTGATTTACTAATGAAACTTTAAAATGATTACATTAATTTTATTTCTCTGAATGGTGTGACTTTTTTTATAATTATGTAAATCAAACCATTTTATTTTCCATGGGACAATCATGATTCAAAGTGATTATTAATAGAATCATTTTTTTATTGGGGTAATCAAATTTCAAATAGATTTATATGAAAACCATTTCATTTCTATGTATAAATCCTGTTATAAAAGAATAATAGTATTATATGATTTTTGATAATATTAAATATCTGTTTAATTTATTCATTTTCTGGTTCATTGATATCCTTACATGAAAGAGCTTCCCTAAAATTATCTGGTAATTTTGTTACAACTTATACGTTAGGGTGGTCTAGGTAGCATTATGTGACCCGTTATACCTCTCATGGGCATTGTGTAAATATATCAATCTCATGTGATAATGATGTGAAGAACTCGGTATGGTAGAACCAAAATGATATGAATGGGAAACTGAAAGAAATATGGAATGAATGGGAAACTAGATTTATTATGGGAATAAGGGGGAACCTAATCCATTATGGGAAGAAAGGAAAAATGGTTCCCTGTTTGAATAAGGGAAAACTAAATACATAATGGGAAACTTTTGGGTCATGATCAACTATTTTTATAGTCCTAGAAATGATCCTTGACTACTATGATATTGTACGTGAATCAAATTATATGTTCACAGTTTTATGTGTTGACTTGGTCGCCTGTTTATAATATTATATGAGGACCTTATTTCATGTCCTTAACATAATGTGTAATCAATTTTCCATTTATTTATATTCCTAGTATTGTAAGTTAGTGTGTATGGGATAAACCTTGGTCTTATTCATCTAATATGATTTAATTGATTATGTTCATCATTATATTTTTAATCATTTATTATGAAATACTAATCAGTATTATATTAAAATTTATTATGATGTTTGATACGAAGGTAATGATCTTCTAATATTATTATCATGTTCTAAAACCCCTATTCTAATTAACATTTTTTTATTTTGCTTCCCAATGATATAAATAAATGTTTTAAGTATGTATAATGGAGGGGAAGATCATTTGGTTAGATGATAAAGGACTTTAACAAAGATAAACGATTATGTTTCCAAGATTCTAAAGGCACTAAACAATTACTATACTCAATAATATACATTTATAATGTAATGAATATTCATCTTGAATGATGTAATATCTATGTATATTCAGTATGGGTCTTTATAAAAATGAGAATATTTTATGGTTGTTTTTGAAGAAAATACTTTAAAATATATTGTCACATTTTTTTTCACACATATGATATTTGATGAAATTCATACCATATGTTTAGGATAAATAAGTTATATTTTAGATACAAAACGGTTCCCAAAAAATATATAAGATTAATATCATGTTATTAATGATTCACTCAATTTATAATGTATTTTTTAAATTTATTATTTCTTTTTTATGTGGACAAAAATTATGATAATCTTTCCACCATTTTTTTAATAATATATCTTTTTTTATTTAATAGTTATACTGACTCTTTATGAATATTTTTTATAAAATAATTATGGTTTTTCTTATATATTTATTCATTGGAAACACATTTTTTGGCTATTTAATGGGGATTATTTATTGATTATCCATTTGACATGGGCATGCATTTTCAATGTTATTATTCAATTTTTATCTTAATTAAGATATGGATATTAACGAATTGGTGGTTTCACATAAATTTTTTTGGGGAGAATAAATCATTTAATTTCATTTAACACATCACAAAGACAACAATATATAAACTAGAGGTATTCAAGGACAACCACCATGAATGTTAATGTGACAACTCACCTAAATATTTTCCCTCATATTCATGATAATAAATTGAATTGAGTGGATAATTTTAGTAATACAATAAGTAGATCATATAGGATTTTCTCTATTTTTGATTAATCATTGACTTATAAAATTTTTATAATTGAATATAAATATGATTATTTATATGGATATGGATATGGATATGTATATGGATAATTATATGGATGTGGATATGTAGTTGAATATATATATGGATAATTATAATTTTACAAGGATAGAAATGATTATGGTATTTTTGAGGACCCTTATCCTCACAACCAATGTCTCATAGGCCTTATACACATGATTAATATTTATGTTTCTATTATAGGATGTTTATTTATAAATTTTAATCATATTATAAGCCTTTTTGATCATGATATACCCTTTCTATATATTTTTTTTCTGAGATGGATTTTGAAATAAATTATTAAATGTATGCTTTTATTATTTGACTATAGAAAATTACATCAAAATAATTTCATCATTTTGGTTCAAAAAAATTTAGAGTTTTTCAAAGGATAACGATAATATGAATATTTAATTTCATAATTATATTTATTAACTCGTATCCTATATACAGATCCTACTGTATGTTTTACTTTTTACTTTTTTAGATTCATTATTTATATATTAATTTTTATCACTTTTTGTAGTGTACCATTAGAATGAGAAATAAAAAAGTAAAAGTGATATTAGATTTGTGATATTTTATAATTAATGGGTAGTTGGGTTATTCATTTTATCATTATTTGATATTTCTATTAAACATGAAGTTAATATCAATATAATATGATATGAATTTTTAACATTTTTATTATCAATCTTGTTAATTTTCACATTATTTTATTTAAATTAGCCTTATAAATTTACATTTTTGTAATAAATGGTAAATATTTATTAATCCATTTATGATATTATCGGTACTATTATTTAGTCAATGGTGATGCGGAACACTCTAACGTATTTGTGTAAAGTTGTTTCTAGTGTAGTGATTGATATCAAGGAAACTTTTTTTCTTTTTCGTCTTAAAATAAATATTTGATAATATCTTACATGTATATGGTTAGGGATGATAATAATTTACACCCAAAGTATTGGTCACATTGTATACTTCAAATTATTCCTTATTAACAATAAACACATTGGAAGTTGGATTAATATGAAACCCCCTATATTATTTCTTGGGTTAAATAATCAAATCAATCCATCATTATTTGATATTATCATTACTGATCAACACCATCCCCAAAAAACTAAATCCATTAAGAAGAAATATTCTCTATTATTTTTGTGTTCCCCAAATCTAATGCCAACATACCTAAGGGTTTAATTTTCCAACACATTATTTTACATAACAATAAACTATACATATTAGGTAATTCTACCACAACATATAAGCTACTCCCTTAATAATATTAGTATTGAAATCAACCATAAATGTATCAGTGTATTTTTTCCTTACATCCAATAATTATGATCTTATTAACCTCCATTACTAATAAATATTTGATGAATTTTCTTCTATAACTATTATACTTAATAAAAAAATATATCTTGCTCTGTATTTTTTAACAACCTAATATATTAACCATTTAGATAACTATATTAAATAGTTCAGGAACACTCACTATATTCCATGATAATTTCACTAAAATAGGCTTAAACCATAAATATTTATCACCTCTCTCATGATTAGAAAATATACACAGTGAAATCACTTCTACACTACAATAAAAATATCAAATAATTATACTATATATAAAGTCAATATTATCATCCCAAATGGATCAAAGATATGATATTCAATAGAAATTTGTCGAATAATCTATTCAAAATTATGTTATTTATTTCTTCATGGATAAATTAATAATGAAAATAAAATAATGAATTAAAAAAATATCATTACACACATACCACTTTCAAAATCTACATAAATTCCACATTACAGATACGAAATTATTATCAAAATATTTTGAAATCCCTGTAATATTAAAAAATATCTTCCAAACTATAAGAATATATTTCCCATAATAAACTATTGTGGATGGAAATAGCTACAGGGAACAACTAAACAACACCCTATAAGGGAAAATTTAATAACATTCCCAACATAAACATGTTAATATATTTATTTTAAAATAAATTGGTTTTATGCAACTTTTTTTATTGTCACCTTTTTAACCAACCCAATGTCCATTTCTTCAATCATACAATGTCATAGCCTTTATGAGCCATTTTATGAGACACTTTCAATGTTCCAATTTCCTTGAAACCTAATTTAAAACGATGTCATGGGATTACGATAAATACTCAATATTGATTCCAAGAACATATGGATGGATTTTATTGCCATGAAAAAAAATTTAGGGGAATTAATTTCTCTACAAATTAAACATCCATATAAATTAAATATATTTTGATTTTAAACATAAATTAATAATATCAAATAAGAAAAAAATAATTAAGAATAGAGTGGAATGAAAAATAATATATTCCAAAATCATGATAGGACATGAAATTAAATGACATGGAATTTTAGATAAGGTCATAATACCTATAGACACATTATAATTTCAAGTATTATTAAGTACATGAATACCTAGAAGGATATCAATATATTGTCCTCATTAAATCCCATGAAATTACATTTCCAAATAATGTAAATAATTATATGAATTTTTTTATATTTCCTAACTGAAGAACATTATTGTATAACATGATTAATCCTTAACAACACATGAAAAAAGAAGTTTTCATATATGAAATTTCTATAAAATTAATCAAAAACAAAATTAATCTTTGACACATTAAAAAAATAAATATTTTAAAATGAATTCATTCATTTTATCATATTGTACTCAATCTATAGACCATATACCACCTTATTAGTTCCAAAATTCATATCCATACATCTAAATATTAAGATAATGAAATGAAATTACATCAATAAAAAATGAAAAACATTTTCATCTATATATGTCTCTTCTCAATTGTATCATATTAAAAACCAAATATTTTCAAGAAAACATTTTACACACAATAAAATGGTTCTTTTAAACTAATATATTTAAAAACGTCAGAGGTAATATTATTCTATGATATAAAATTTACACATACAAAAACTATATTTTCAAGACCAATTGTAATTTTTTAAATCTATAAGAATAAATTCAAATTATTTTTATAAAATATTAACAATTCAATATAATAAATAATTTTGAAATAAAATATCTTATAATTAAAAAAAATTTGATGTTGTAATAAATATACATCAATCACACAAATAGGAATCCTATTCTGACAATTATTAAATATTGTCACTCATCATATATGATGCTTATGAAAATTTCCCAAAAAATCTAGATCTCATATTAATAACCAAGGTATAATACTTACATCCATATTAACAAAAAAACATGAGACAAATATTAATCACTTTATGATTCAAAATGAATAATTTCACTAACGAAGGTATAAAATAAAAACTATTAAAATCAGAGATCTATTGAAATTGAATGAGAGATACAAATATTAGTTAATGATTTTTCATGGACATCATGATCAAACATTCAATATAATTTTTATTCATTCAATCATAAATTTTAATACATCAATTATTTTTTAGGACTATCTAAGGATTACCCATGTAATACCAAATATCAACAATAGAATATTTTGGGAATTAATTATGGGTTTAAGAGGGTATTCACTATTTTAAAATCCAAATCATAGAATAAGACAATGAATGAACTATCAACCTACATAGTTCCTCAGAACATATATTTGACCATGAAGTACTCACTACCAACAAACATGTAATGTATGGTTCTCATATATAGTCCCTCAAACATTTCACAATATATTCCCCTATCTCATACATTCTTGATATCCTAATATAGTCAATTGTCTAGTACATACAACATTTCATCATTTAATAAGTCTCTAAATCAATATTTTTTATCTAAAAAATCAATCAATATGAAATGAGAGATTGTAAAAATACAATTGTTTCAAATAGTTACTATATGTAAAAGTATATTTTTAAACTAATTTTTCATCTACTTGATTATTTTTATGAAATTATTCTATTTAGATAAATATGATGAATTTTTTATATAATATTTTAGTGGATTAAATAATTATAATAAATTTCACACCAAAAGAACTATAACCCATTTAATCTAATAAAACTCCATATCTCATTCATAGAATATTGTTTGGGTTATTATATAATCACTTTTTCCTACAATTTACTCTAATTTTTTCATTCCCTTTTGAAAATAAGACATTAAATGAAACTTAATGTATATAAAATTTACACTTTTCAAACTTTCTATACAATTTCACATTTTTTAGGTTCAATTATGATATTATAAGATTATTTTTCTATTATTACCCTCCCATAGAATATATATGTATATTAATTATAAATAATTTCATAAATTTATTATAGAAATATTTATAAATACTATTTAAAAAATATAATAATAGTGATATTTAATTTTTTATTCAAATAAGAATTATATTGAATTTATATTGTCTATATCATTAAAAACAGTTTTCATTAGTTGTATTTTATAATATCACTAATAATTGATGTCATCTAAATTGAATAAACACCATTGAGAAGTATATATCCCCATAATATAAATCAAAAAATTCAAAAAATACATGTTATATGACATATTTTAAAATTATCATCACTATGTGTCTATTATAATAGATTGAAATTCAAATTAGACCAAATATGTTCATAAAAAAGTATATTATTTCAATCTATAGTATAGAACATTGAAATATAAAAAATATCTCATTATTATATTATGGTTTTCTTTCAATTATTGTTATTCAATATGGGTTATTATATAATATATATCATATATATATATAACACCACATACGTGTTTTATTGGAAACTATACCTTACCATACGGTGGAAAACTATGGAAATATATTCCAAATACATTAAAATTTTATCGGAAACTTATTATATATACATTATTGAGATGTTTCAAGAACATTTATTAAAACTATACTGTATTGTCGGGAATTAAGACCCATATTCCGAAAAGAGTTAACAAAAAAATTCATAATCCACATTAATTTTTGAAAATAACATTGAATGTCTTGGGATTTGTATAATGATTAAAAAATAATTAATATTAATATTATTTATATGAAGATACATTCATTAAATTCATAATATATGATAAAATTCTACCAATGTATGTATAACACGATTTCTAAAAATATCATATCATTAATAATCAATGAATAAATGTTTTATATTTGTTAAGAAATATTAACAAAACATCGTGTTTTCACCAATAAATGATCTTGGAGTATTTGATTTTGGTGAATCATTTGAATTATATTTCTTAGATTATGATATAGATCTTATAAAACTATAATTAAGTAATAAATTTAGAGGTATTTAATGTAATAATTTTTTTGTTAATCCAATTCTATTGTAGTGACTTTGGAATCTACTCCATGATTCAGTGGATTTATAAGATAATATTATTTTCCATTATTATTTACATTTTTATCCTCGTTATACAATTTCAATATGAATTTTTTAAATTCAAACACTATCATTCATTGAAAAAATTTCCTCTTCCATTTAGTAAATTCTGTATATCCATCCTTTCACAATTTTCGCATATATGTAGAATGAATTTTATTAGACCATGATATTTGACACTTGAACATCATTAAAATGAATTTTTTTCATAACCCCAAATAACTAATTTCATTATGATTTCTAATAATTTATATTAACCTAAATAAAAAACTAATAATTCTATCTATAGTCATAAATTCACTTATCACAATTATTATTTCTTAATTATGGATAAAAAATAATTTATTTAATTTACTTTATATATAAATGATAAAACTATAGATATACCATATATGTCATGTTAAATTTTCCACAATAGAACAAATTTATTTATCCCCAATTTAGTTATTCTCAATGAATTCCATCATTTTTTATAATGTATCTATATGAAAATGATTTTCGTAACATTTTCCCCTAATATATCACTATTCTACGAGGTTGATGATATATATATATATATTATGATCATAATACAATTTGATCTTTTATACGAATCTCCCTTAAATATATAAATGGCTGATGATTCATTTTCTCTTTTAAAATATTAAAAAATAAAAATATATCCTTCATCATTTTGATCCATTGATCGATAATTATTGCATAATAATATCCAAAAAATATGGTGGTAGTTGTCAATTGAAATAATTAATGACATTTATTTATTATTTTATATTGTTTGGAGTTAGTATGCTTTTAGTATTATTCATTACTGAGATAGTTAGGGTATGTGGATAATTAATATTTTACAAACCAATTCTTATTCCATTGTGTTTTGTAGGGAAATTAATTACAATATTTTGAACATTAATTGTTCAGTAATCTAATATTGAGTTTTAGTAATTTATAAAAACCAAAATGATATGTGTGAATAAAAAAAATATGTCTAAACAATTGTAATGATTCATAAAAATAGTAAATAAATAGCATAAGGTATCAAAACTAATATCAGTTGATTTAAGCATCAATATTTTAAATTGTAATTTATTATACTTATTAACATATTTTCCTAAATAAACTAATCATTCAAAAAAATACTAGAAATGAATAATCACAAATGACAGGTATAAAATTAAATTCATTTTTATTAATATTAAAAAAACATTTTTAATGTAAACACCCATCCTAAAATTGTTATATCATTATAAATTGTATATATTTTTTATAATTATTCCATAAAATATATTTCCTTTATAAATATTATTCCATTTTATTCCCTCCCAATAATATCGCAACATTAGAATCCCTAGTGGTAGATAAATGAATATGACTACCAATTAACAAATAGGTAAGGGTAATGTCATCATGAATACCAATTTGTGATACATGGATGATATTATTGTATAATATAGTATATTGAGAATATTATATTATGATGATATAATATTACAGAAATGCTACATGCTATAAGGGTGAAATATAAGTTATATAATTTATTTCTACGTCGAAGAATCTAAATAAAACATGTGATTGAGGTAAATTTATTTTTATAGTATATTATAAACATAATAATTTTTTAACAACAATGAAAATAATAACATAATAATCTAGAATTTTCCATATTTAAAATATGTAATGATGTTAGTATATAATTAATTACCCATTGCATAGATGTGATACATTATTTTTTCAAATCCCTAAGATAAAAATATTTAATTTAATTATTTCCCTCTGAAAATAAAATGGAATAAAAAAAATTATTTGTGTTATTAAAATTATCATATTAGGGATAATAGGTTACACACATAATATAAATCACCATGTAATGTGATAAAGAATAAAAAAACTGATTTTTAAATTGAAAAATATTACATATCATTTACATGGGTGTCATATACTTTATATAAATTTTCTAAATTATATGTATGATAATATGAAATTTTCCATGTTCATTTACTATATTATGGTTGTCAAAATAATGAAATAAAATATTTGATTTTTGAATATAAGATATCATATAATGAAATATAAAAGTACCCAGCGTTATAAATAAATTCATTAAAAAATATATGAATAATAAAATCATTGATATGGATAATAAAAAAGGGATATATTATATATATAAAAAATATGAATATATGTTAAAAATAGGTATTAATTTTGATAATTTTAAATACAAGTTAATGATAAAATAATGGATTAAAGAATAATTAATATGGGAAGATAACATATTTAATTAAATTTTCATATACCACATCTAATTAATGATACCAAAATTAAATTGATGAATGTGGCGAGAAAATGAGACCTAGTGACAATATAAGGAAATGATGAGATTTAAACCCATTAACCTTATAAATTATAAATATATAATTAAACAGAGGTTTGGTAAATAACTAAAATAATTTTGAATGATTATAAAATTTATTCATAAATATATATATATCTAAACATGGACATGAATGAGAAATAAAAATTCATTTAATTTTTCTGTAAAGGGTTTCACTTGTGTTAACTATAAATTTTCTTGTATACACTCCACCACCATATATAAACAACATTTTTTATAAATTAAAATTTTAAAAAATAATTATTATTTTCATCATTTAAATGAAATAATTTGAGTCATTTATTTCATATTTATATATTTTTTCCATTGCGAATATAATTATCTTATGTTAATAGTAATTATGGTCCATGATAGTTTTGGAATAACAATATTGTTTATCACTCCATATGTATAGTTCATCATGTCTAAAATAGTTAGTAAATAAGAATAAAATTTATTTAATAATTTTATAATTTCAATAAAAATTGTATATGTTGTATCACTATTATTGACATGGAAGAAATAAAAGTTTATTTATTTTGGTTAATTTAAAAACTATTATAATTTACATAGTAATTACATTGTATTTCTTAATTTCTATTAGAAAACAATATTAAAAAACATTGTGTTTTTTAATTAATAATTTTTTATCTGTTTTTTTAATTCTACATGATTTGAAATTGAAAAATAATGATGTAATGATCTAATATGTATTTTAAATTACCTAACCATGAATGTTCTATAGAAAAAATATATTTTAAATATCGTAATATTAAATAATATTACCATTGTTATTTAATTTTCAATATTTTAATTAATTGTCATTAACATGATTAATATGAATTATGAATAGATATGCAAATAAAATAAAAACAATAGTTAATTAAAAAGGTGTAAAAAGAATTAATTTTTATTTCATCGAAGAACCTTATTTTTAGTGAGGTCTTCATAGATCCTATTTATGACTTAGGGTTCCATAATTTAAATATATATTTGAGCAGTGGGAAATTTTTTAGCTTTTAGAAAAAATATAAAATAATGTATTGTTTGGAATTTATATAGAATGGTCCCTTTATATAATAGAATCTATGTGTTGTTTTTTCAAATATTCATTACATTATTATTCTGGAAAAAAAATTTCTAATGAATTTATCTCAAACTATATTATATTTTATAAAAATTTAATATAATATTTTTACAATTATATAATTTATTCCATCTCAACTAATGATTTTATTTTTATATTAAATTTAAATATTTATTCCAAAAAACTTATATTTATTATATTATATATTTATTATATTATAATTTTCATTATATATTTTTTACTTAACCCTCTAAATATGACCAATTATACTTTTTTTCAAATTTTAGATATTATATAGATGAAAATAATTTATATTTAATAACAAATATTTTCTTTGATAATGAATATTTATATTTAAAATTCTTATAATTAAATAATTATTCTTTTTTTGTTAGTTTTATATTTTAAGATTTAGTAATTGAACGATTAATATCATATATATCTATAAAAATTATATAACAATAAAAATAAATTACATTTAAAAATGTTGATTTATTACATAAAAAATATGAGTTCATTTCAACATATATTCAACCAGTGCAACCCCCAAAAAATAAATATATATCCCTTTATATGTAGATAATACATTATTGAATTTACATGTAGTTATTTACATATCATTTATCCCTTATGTATATCAAATAGATTTATCATCCTAAAAAAAATATTTTGTTCGATCCTTACATATGAATTGTTACATTGGATTTTTGATAGAAAATCCTTGTGCCTCAAACTACTTTATATTATCATTGAATTTTTTTGCATATAAAAGGATAATATTACATTATATCGTTACATAACTCATTTAATATAAAATTTAAAATATTGATCAACACATATTATGTGAATTATAAGATCTTTTTACCCACTTATAGGAAATTATAAACAGCTATTTTGGTCATCAATTATTTAGAACATATTGTGTTTTATTGTTGAGGTATTTTGGATAATTTTCATGTATATTGGTCTATTTATGGATGGTTCATGTTTAGGGAAAAAATTTCATTTGTTACCACAAATTTTTCACCATGTGTTATAGTTATGGATGGTAGAACAAGGTCGATGAATGCTTACTACAAAAAATGGGCATCCCCACTAAACAATGTGTTCTGATGAAGATGGAGAATCCATGGTTAGGGAATTATTAGGTTAAATATGTGGCCAAACAAGGTAACAATTCTAGACATTCTATGTGGGGAACATAGTTTTCCACATTGTTAGTTATTAACATGCAGTCTACCATAGATAATTGTGTGAGTAATGTTTTAACAAAAATTAAATTATAATTAATTTAAAAAATCCACATGACATTGTTAATCAAAAATCAAATCAAATCTATCCATATTTGATTCATTATCTATTTTATTCTCTCAAGAGGGAAATTGTTTCATCATCCTTATCCACTTCTCATCTCTAAGAAGTGGTGTGTGTGTGAGTTTTATGTCTTTATTCAGTGATTTGTAATTGATTTTGAATTCAATTTTCTATATATTGTCTATATAAATGAGAGTGATAAATCCCCATGTTTTTATGGTTAAAATAATTGATTTCATAGATTGTGACTCTATGAATACCTATTTTACAATACTCACCTTGAAAAATTCATTTTGTATTCTCATTTCTATTTAGTTATTTATTTATATATTGATTAATGGTATTTTGACCCATAATTCATTTACAACTAATTTTAGACATCATTTTATGCTCTATTAAAATTGAATATTCAATTGACATCCAGGAATTGAATTTATTTTATTATTTATTTTAAAATGATATGGATTGTAAAGATAAAATATTATTTTAATATGTGTGTAATTATTCAATTTTTGTGAGGAAATATTTCATGAAATACTATATGATATGACTGATTTATTTCATGTTGATTCTAGAGAAAATTTCCATTATATAAAAAGTTTATTTTGAATAGAAGGAACATAATGAAAACCATAGTTTTTGTTATAAATGTATAATGGAATGGTACAATTTATAATGTGTATTTGAATTATAAAAATGCAATTCAATTGAAATTTATTAATTTCCCTTGATTGTGTGAATTAGTTGAAGAACATATTTTCTTGAGTAGATATTGGGTGATCTGGAGATGCATGCTAAGACTTTGAATCCAAAGATATGGTTTGATGTAGATAACCCTAACTAAAAAAAGTTTATCATGATTTCTTAGGTTGTGTTGTTGATCAACGTCATTGTAATGTCCTCATGATTATGTGTTTTTGTACACAAATTTATTAGTGAGGATTCAATATGTATTATAATAATCCTATAGCCACAAACACGCTCATATTCATGAATATGTCCATTTTACATTATGGTGATTTTATTATTACGTGCTAATGATTATAGAATGATTTATTCTTTCCCTTAATTTATTTACAAAAAATCACATTTTAAAGATTTTATATACATTCAATATACATGATTTGAAATCATGTTTTACTTTTAAATGTGAAAATAATTTTCTATCTATTTAATTTATTAGAATTTATATAAAAATGATTATTTTGTTTTTGAATTTCATAATGAACAGTTGGTAGAATCATACTAGGATATTTTTCTAACATCATCCTTTTTTCATAGGGAAATTTTAGATTTTTTTTATTATCGGTAAAATAAAAAGAGAATCCCATATGGAGGCGACTTTGGTGATTGATTTAAATGAATTGGAGTTATAGTAGTGACCAGTGGAGCTATGATCCACTTATTACATTTGAATTTTGAAAAATATTATTGAAGTATGTTGTGTTTTCATCCATTGGATGATGATTGACTTTGGGATCATTATCTATCTACTTATTTAATTTCTATCATTCAGGAGTGTTTGGTATAATAATTATTCTAAATTTTTCTATCCACTTATATATATTTTTTATTCCTTAATGGGGTTAAATAATTCCCTCTCCATTTTAATCATTCCCTAATGATAGTTACAAACCCATTGGGATTGGAAAATAAATTTTGGATATGGTAATATGATATTAAATATTATTGTATCTTGAAATCCTTGTTGTTTTATAATAAATTTATAGAAATGGAATTTGTAGGTCTTTATATTTCACATTAATTATTTTGGTAGGTAGTCTGGAATTTACACTTATATTTTATGTTGAATTTTTATGATTTTTTTTATATTTATTAGTGATTGTGTGTCCCTCTCTCATCATTGAGCACAATGATTCTGCATGGGTGATTCAAAAATAAATCGATATAGAATAAATTGACCACAATATTTTATTTTACAAACATGATATTTTTTTTAGATCCCATAATTTTTATTTCCCTTTGATGTAATTCATATTTGTAACACCCCACGATTTGATTGTACGTTATTTTTTTCAATGTAATTCCAAAACATGCACTACACACAACAACGAGTTCAAACACACCACGACTTACCAATCTAGCTATTAAAAAATTTTATGAATATTATTAACTAAATTTTGAACTATATATAGTCCTTATAATTTTAGAATACATATTATGAGTTTCTTAGAAATAATAAAAAAACAATTTTTTTTCAGATAAAAGATGATTTTTTAAAAAATGAAATTTCACCATCTTTAAAAAAAACATTTTTAAATACAACATTTGAAACATTTATATATTAAATTTGACAAAATAAACTTCTTCTTTAGAATCAGGACATAATAATTTAGTTTCAATAAATTTTTTGTCTTTTTATGATAACTTTCTTAATTGTGTGAATAGTGAAAAATACTATATTTTAACTGGAAACAAATTTTTTAATCAATATAATTTGTACTGTTAAATTATTTCTTTTAATGGTTTAGAAGTATAAATAGATTATATTTTTACTATTTAATCCAATTTAATTCATTGATATAATTTCACTTTGAAATTGAACATAAACAAGAATCAATATTTTGTTAGTTATTATTTCTTAAAACACGCTTTTTGGTTTTGACAATGGGAAATAATTTTAAATTAGTACAGGAATCATATAAGTTTATAATTTGGTAAAATAGACTTAATTTTTGATTTCAAAATATCAAAATTATCTTCATGTGAAATTTTGGTATTTTTATGAAAACATTCAATTTTTGTTGAACAATGAAAAACACTAAGTTATAGTTTATAACAAAATTTTTATTTAAATAATAAATTTTTTTATTTAAATTTTTGTATGTCAAAATAGATACATAATACCTATATATTTTCAATGTAATTCATTGGGGTCATTTTGTAATATTATTATATATATATATATATAATTTTATTGAACTTTTCCCTTTCTTTTAACCACATCCTAGGAGAAATTTCAAATTTACATAAAACATAATTTTACCGCTTATGTGAGTTCAACATAAAAAATTTGAAAGACATGGGTCATATTAGTAAGTGAAATGTGGTTCAATAATAGGAATATAATTTTTTATGAATAGTAACTTTTTACTTTTATTTACCACCGTTAAAAGAAAATATGGTAATTAAGGAAATAATTATATAATTATTACTATAAAAAATGTTCTAATTCTATTGGATAAATGTAATTCTACTAATAAACCTTAGGAATATAATATGATCCTTTAGATCCGCTTGGTTTTTTTTGGACATTTTTTTATTTAATTTAAATAAGAGTTAAAAGTATTAAAATTCATCTTTTCATAACTAAAACATTTTTAATATAGGGTTATACAAATGATAAATTAGACTATAAATATTCATTAGATAAATAAAAATATTTCCTATATAATGGTAATTTATTTATAATATTTAGACTTTATATAATTAAATTTATTTATGACACAATGATGGTGTAGTAATTACCTTATTAATAAATGATTAAAATAATAGATATTATAAATTTTCAAATAAATTTATTTTTATACTTTTGATGTATTGCACTAATTTTATTGGTTAATATGACATTTTAGGGTATGTTCAATCAATTTTGTTCGATGTAGTCATGCTGTTATGATTTTTACAAATAAAAAATATCAAATAAATTCAAAATTGATAAAAAATAGTGTTTAAAAAAAATAATATATTATTTGTTGATATAATATTCATAAAAATATATGGTTCTGTCAAAAGGCTTAAATAATATTATATATGTCATTAATAAAATACTTGTGGTTTTCTTGGTTGTTTATAGTATGTTTATTAAAGATATAATATAACAATACAAAGATACATGGTGAATGTCAAACTATTTAACTAAGAGTTAAATCTAGAAGATAAGGATAATCTAGTTACCCAAACCAGTCTAAAACCTATTGGTTGGGTGGTTTTTGACTAATCCCTACCTTAGACTTTAAATAATAAATTTTAGAGATGTTAGAAACTGAAAATAAATCTATTAAAATATAATAATTTATGTTTTTTCTAAGGTGCCTCTCATCCCTCTTATAAAAGGGCACATCCCCTTCTCTCAAATTCAAACTTTCAAATCCACCAGGATCAGCCAAAAAAATACCAAACATTCCTTAAAACTATCCTATCTTAAACATATAAGCCTTAATTTTGTTAGAAAATAAACCTAAGGATCTATTTTGATCAAATCAAAAGTAAGAAACCAAAAAAGAGGTAAATATTTCATCATATCTTTCAAGTTCTTTTGTTCCTCCACATCCTATGTCGTTGTTGTTTCCATTATAAAATAATAACCCTGGTATATTCTATATACTGTGATGTTATTATATAAATGGTAAAAAAATATTCATTATTCTATCCATCCTATAAATGATAAAGTCACAATACATGCATACGTACGGATTACCGTCTCCACGTCGTGGTTTTGTTTGTTATTCAAACACTTCATTATTTGGATGGGTATAATAATGAGTATAACTAATTTAAATAAATAATATAACATTTTAATGATTTAGTATATATTATATACCATCAAATTAAATATTATTTCTCCAACAATATAATGATAATGTCGCTCGTGCATACATACAGAATACCGTCTCAACGATGTGATGATATTTATTTCCACGTTCACCATTCAAAGAAGATTATAAAATATATATAATTAATAAGTATGTAATATATGACATAATAATGACACTAGATATATATATATATGTGTGTGTGTGTGTGTGTACATACATATATCTTATTACCTTAGTTTCATTCAATACGATATGAAAACGGAAACAATGTTTATGCGTACATACGGACTAAAGTCTCTATAAATGGGGTTTTCCATTTCAAATATATGTCTATTATTAATATTTATATTCCAAATATATATGTTATATAAATAATTTTACATATTCCGGAAGTATTTAAATCTTGATCTATGTGATTCAATTGAGAGTAACAAGTTAAATCTTGTACGATAAATAATGTGATTATTACCCAAAATATTAATTTAACATGGAAGTTATTATTAAATGGGTAGTATAATGTCATAAATGAATCATTAATGATATCGTAAATATTAATATGGTTTTTTATAATTTAATAATATACAATGGTCTTCATACCAGAGGATAAACGTACCCTCGACTAATGTAAAGTGCAAGGTAAGGGTTAATTTCATAATCTCAATATTATACGACGTTGTTTTGACGTAAGTTTCTATTGACACATATTTATTATCCATGTCAATGTTTCATAAAATATTTCTCAAAGGGATTATTTTAATGTGACTAATTATAATGAAATCTCATTTTAAATGTTTTAAATATTTATTCTTCTAAATCATTCTCATTAATACCAATGTTTTCGAAATGGGTTTTAAGGATTAATTTATACAGACATTAAGGTTTTTAAAATGTTAATTCCTTTCAATTTTCTCAATGGGGTATGTGACTCATTGATTAAAAAATGTCTTTAAATATCTTCCTTTCTAAATTGTGTGACTTTTAAATGTTTTTAATAAAAAGGGAAATTTATATAAAAAAATTTACAAATCAGTTTCACCTATATCAACATCCCGTGATGGAATTTAAACTTTTTTGAAGTTGATTTATTATGACAAAAATCATCCATATTTTATTTATGGTAATGTGATATGTTTTAATATGAATGTGTTATTTTGATACCATTTATGGTTTATTGATAATGTATTGACATTTAATATGATAATTTTAAAATGAATTTTTATGTTTTGTTTAAACCTTTTCATATGCGGAATGAATTGGACTTAGTAACTAATGAGTGGAGTCCGCTATAGCTCCTTGATGCATCAGCAGATCTCTTGAGACAAACTAGTGTCTTAGCACGAGGCTTTGACAAAATCGTATTTGTAGTCTTGTCACAATGCCTTGGATATGTGGTTATGATAGTCTGGCATTATGCATTACATCATTATGAAAGTGGTTATTAATATTGCATGTGATTATTCAACTAATAAAATATCTATCTAAATAAGTAAGTGGCATTATTTTATTGTATCTTTTTCATATTATGCAGATGATTATGTTAAAAAAGATTTTTTTAGTCTTATACATTCCCTTAAATGTTTATTCTTATTTAGGAATGTTTATGCTATATTGTTATCCTTGTTGAGAATCTGAGCCCACCGTGTTCTATGATTTAATTTTCTCATGATTACAATAATTATATTATGATTGATAAGTTGGGTTAAGATCGGGGATTAATGGTGTTCTCAAAATATAATTTTTGTTGGGTTTTATTTCCAAATGTGTAATTTAATGTTCATGTATGTATTCGGTTATCAAGGACTACTAAACTGATCGGTCTTTCGGTACTTGATTTCTTGTAATAATGTCAATGTATTAAAATAATGCTCCAACTCTAGGTAATTGGGGTTTTAGCGTTACAGGTTGTATCAAAGGTAGTTTTAGCAAGAACCTTGAAAACTAGATTTAGATTACCTATGATTAGAAAACATTATCCTAAGATATACTTTGAGGATTAGTATAGAATAATTTTCTAGAATTTTGGTATTCTAACGATTTTTTGAGTTTTCCCAAAATACACCCCCTATAGATACTTTAAAGTAGAGGTGGCTCTGGCATAGATATACCTAGGGGTAAAACATGAAAACACCGCTTTGAGATAGACTCGAACGAGAGCTGGTGCACGATAATGGGCCTTTCTAAACTCTTGGTTACGACACTCCTGAGGGATATACAAAGGATAATTCTCATTTTATTTACAAATTTTTAATAAGGATTTATGATTATATATCATTTCAAAGAAAATATTTTTATGATTATGGATTATATCCATAAATTATTTAATTTACGTTAGGTATTTTACTTTTTTGGAATTATTTAGTGCAATTTGTAACTAACCTAGTGTATTCCATTATATAGAAATAACTCTTAGTAAAAGGAATGTGAAATCCAACAATACATATGATTCAAGATTAAGTAATATCATATCATTCATGTTATTAAGACAATATTTATAAGGTAAATATTCACCCATGTATTCCCAACATATGATGAAATAGTATCATGTGTTAATAAAATACATAAATAATTCTCTGAGTTCTATGTCTTTGAATGGAAACAAGAGATGAAAAGGTTGGAAGAGAGAGGGATAGATAAAGGGACATGGGAAAAAAGGATTCTACCATATGGGATAACTGTGGAAAGAATCACCTTGGTAAATGATTTAAGGGAATGATATTTTGTTATATCTATGGAGAAAAAGGACACCAAGTACGTGATTGCAAGGGTAAGAAAAAGTTTCAAATGTACAATGCTTCATCAACAAGTAGTTGGGACACTACATGAATCAATGTCAAATTCAATAGAGTATACCCCAAATGCTACTATTGGATAATAATAAAATTGTGATACTACCGAAGAAGAAGAGGAATGATTCGATTTCTTACGTTTTTATCAAATTATTGTGCCATTTGAGTATTTTTCTAATGATGTACAAGTAATAAGAATTATAGTGTATATAAGGATTGTACTACAGTACCATTTCATTATAGAAATGAGATTGTGTAGAACCAAGATAAGTGACTCAATAGCAGGTTATATTTTTGGAAAATATATGGTTGAGAGAAAGATAAACCATAATATGGTTCTCATACATAGGTAGTAATTTTTAAATAATACATAATTTGTTTTGATAAATTATATTTGATATTTGGGACTACCTTGAAACTGATTAATGATTTTTATATTCTATCATTGTTTGAGTTTACAATTATTTGGATAGAAGGAGTATATCCAGTAATCTATAAGGAATAAGGGATCATGAATATAATCAATAAGGTTTTAGGGAAATTCCGTATGTTGTAGTGTTTTAAAATAATACATGATAATGGTGTTCATAAGTAATTTCATTGAAAAATTATCTTTATTGTGTTTATCATCCTTATAAATTATGGACTGTGAGTTTGTACATATATATTTTAGATAAGTCTAGTTTGAGTTTATTTTTGGATTTCTATAAAAAAACAATCCTATGGTCGGGTGACACCTCGTCACATCTGGCAATGCCACGAGACTTGAACACACAACTGAAGGGTGGAAAAGGTGTATCACCTACTACTAGCCCATGTGATGTCCGGGAATGAATAATTTTGTTTTTAAATAGCTCTGGTAGATGAATTATAAATTCATTTTTTGGAACCCTATATGAATAGGATAAATATAATATTTTTTTTACGTTCCATTATATTTTAGAGTAAAAGATTAGTTTTTCGTAGACATTAGTTAAAGGATGGGAATCTACTTTTCATGTATATATTTATTTTCTTATTCTGATTTTATATGATGAAATTAATTCTTAAACATTAGGTAAGTTATCTTAAAACTAAAAATGTGTTATCCTAATACCTTGTGTTTTGTTGAACTGATTATATTTTAAATCATCATGTGTTGATGGATTTGAGGACCTCAATTCTACAATTTTTTGTTACTGATGACCTCAATAACTCCATATAAATATATATATTTTCCTCCCATTATGTGTTTCTAATTACCACCAATGTTCTCCTAATCGAGATCATAATTTGGTGGTTACTTTTTCATTACAGTTTTCCACTTATTAAGATTAAATTTTATTAACCCAATTTACAATTTGGGTTTTCCCAAAAAAGTATTTTTAATTTTCATCCATTTATTTGAGATTAACAATTTCAAATTTAAAGGAAGCAATTTTTTGAATGAGAGAAGAATGTAACACAACATGATTTCATAGTACATTATTTCTTCAAAATAATTCTATAACTTGCAATACACACAAAACCGAGTATAAGCGCACCACGACTGACCACACTAGTCATTGAAAAGCTGTTATGAAAATTATTAACTGGGTTTGGAACATTATGTAGTCCTTATAATTTTAGAATCCATATTATGATTTTCATAGACATAATGAAAAAACAAATTCAATTTTTCAGATAAAAGAAGTAATTTTTTTAAATGAAATTTTACTGCCATTTAATGGAGAACCCTTTCTAAATCAAATATTTGAATCTTTTATATATTAAATTTGACAAAATGAACTTATTATTTTGAATCTAGACATAATAATTTAGTTTCAATTCCTTTTTGGTGTTTTTCTGATAACATTCATATTTTGGTAAATAGTGAAAATACTAAATTTTAAATGAAAAAAACTTTTTTAATCAAAATAATTTGTAGAGATAAATTATAAATTTTAATGGTTTGGAAGTATAAATAGATTATATTTTTACAATTTATTCCAATTTTATTCATTGTAAATAAATTCACTTTGAAATTGAACATAAACAAGTATCAATATTTTGTTAGTTATTATTTATTAAGAACACACATTTTGGTTTTGACAATGGGAATTAATTTTAAATTAATAAATTAAACTTAAATGTTTTTTATTTGGTAAAATAGATTTTTTTTTGAATTCAGAATATCAAAATTATCTTAGGATGAAATTTTGGTATTTTTCTGAAAATATTCAATTTTTGATGGTTACTGAAATACACTAAGTTATAGTTTAAAACCGAATTTGTATTTAAATAATTAAATATTTTATTTAAATTTATTTTGGATAAAAATAGATACATAATACCTATATATGTTCAATGTAATTCATTGGATTCATTTTGTAATAATATTATATATATATATATATATAATTTAATTGAACTTTTCACCGTCTTTTACCCACCTCCTAGGAGCATTGGAAAATTTATATAAAACATAATTTAACCGGATATGTGAGTTTAATTTAAAAAATAAAAGAGACACAGTTGAAATCAGTATGTTAAATGTGGTTCAATCAGATGAAAATAGATTTTGGTGAATAGTGTCATTATTTTTAATTTACCACGGTTAAAATTAAATAGGGTAATTAAGGGTAAAAATGATATTATTATTACCATAAAAAGGTCCTAATTCTATTATATAAATGTAATTTTACAAAAAACAACATTTTGAATAGAATATGATCCTTTACGTCCACTTGAATTAGATTAGAACATTTTTTTATTATTTAATTTAAAGAAGAGTTAAAATTGTTAAAATTCAATTCTTCATAACTAAAACATTTTTAATATAGGGTTATACATAAGAAAAATTAAACGATAAGTATTCATTATAAAGATAAATATATTTCCTACATAATGGTATTTTATTTATATATTTTAGACATTAAATATTTAAATTTATTTATGACACTATGATGATGCGATAATTACATTATTAAGAAAAGATAAAAAATGATATTATAAATATCCTAATAAATGTAATTTAAGACTTTTGACATGTTGAAAATATTTTATAGGTTAATATTAAATTTTATGGTTGATTAAATCAATTTTTTTGAAGAAATCATTCTGTTAGGAGATTTAAAAATAAATAAATACCAAATAATGTCAAAATTGTCATAAAATAGTTTTTTGAAAAAATACTATATTATTGGTTTATATAATATTCATAAAAAAATATAAGGATAGGCCAAAGGGATTAAATAATATTATATATGTCACTAATTATCCACTTGTGGATATCTTGGATGTTTACAGTATGTTTATTAAAAATATAATATAACAATTCAAAGAGACATGGTAAATGTCAAACTATTTAACTAAGAGATAAATTAATAAGATAAAGTTAATATAGTCACCCAAACCAGTATAAATACAATTTTTGAGGGGTTTTAGACCCATCCACACCGTATATTTTAAATAATTCATTTTTGATCCATTAGAAACTGAAAATGAATATATTATAAAATAATACTTTATGTTTTTCCTAAGTTTCCCCTAACCCCTATTACCAAAGGCCACTTCCCCTTCTCTCAAATTACCACCTCCAAAGACATTTGGCTCTGCCAAACCCTACCAAAATATCTTCCTTAATATCCTACATTCACTCTATAGCCTTACTTTGGTGATAATTACAGACTAATGATTCCTTTTAATCAAATCAAATAGAAAGAAAACAAAAACAAGGTTAATATTTTATCACATCATTAAAGTTCTTTTCTTCTTCCACTTCCTCTTTCTTTGTTTTTTCCATTCTAAAATAATAACACTTTTATCTAATACATAATTTAATGTTATTATAGAAATGGTACAACCATATTCATTATTCTATAAATCCTATAAATGATAATGACACCATACGTGCGTACATACAGATTATCGTCTCCACATCGTGGTGTAGTTTGTCATTCTAACACTTCATTATATAGATGTGTATAATAATTAGCATAAATGATGTTAATAATAAATATAACATGTTAACAAGTCTATTTATATGATTTAAAATTTAATTACATAAAATTTTACATCAAAATAATGACATTGTCACACGTACGTACATACATATTATCGTCTCCATGACATATTCCCCATTAAACAATGGTTATAAAATATATACCATTAATAAGTATGTAATACATGCCATAGTAATTATACTGGATATATATATGTACCTACATATATCTTATTCACTTAGTTCTGTTCAATAAGATATGAAAATGGAAACAAATTTATGCGTACGTACGGAGTGCCGTCTCCATAAATGGTATTTTCCATTTTATATATATGTCTGTTATATATATTTATATTCTAAATATATATGATATATAAATCATTTTTTATATTCTTTAATTATTTAAATCTTGATCTAATTTATACAATCGTGAGTAATAAGTTAACACACATACGATAAAGATAGAAATTATTATGCGAAATGTTAATATAACATGGAAATTATTATTAAATGGGTTGTATAAATTCATAAATTAATCATGTATGATATCATTAATATTAATATGGTTCAGTTATAATTTAATAACATACAACAGTCATCATACAGAATGTTAAAAATACCCTCGACTAAAGGAAAGTGTAAGGTAAGGGTTAATTTCACAATCTCATTATTATTCATGGTTGATTTTACGTAAGTATCTACTAAGAAATATTTATTATCCATGTCCATGTTTAATGAAAGAGTTTCCAAAAGGGATTATTTTTAAGAGACTTTCTTTATAAAACATCATTTTAAATGTTCTAAATATTTTTTCTTCTAAATAATTCTCATTAATGTCAATGTTTTAAAAATGGATTTTAACGATTTATTTATATGGACATGAATATTTTTAAAATCTTAATTCTTTTAAAAAGTTTCAACGTGTTATGGTACACTTTGATTCAAAAATGTCTTTAAATATATTTCTTTTTAAATTGTGTGACTTTTAAATATTTTTTGGAAAAATGGATATTTCTCTCAATGATTTTTACAAATCATTTTCAACTATATCAACATCCCTTGATTGATTTTAATATTGTTTGATGATTATTTATTAGGATACAAATCTTCCATATTGTATTGAAGGTTTTGTGATATGTTTGACTATGGATGTGTTATTTTTATTCCATTCATCGTTTATGGATAAATTTTTGACATTTTGTATGATTTTTTTAATAAGAGTTTTCAGGTTATGTTTTAACCTTTTCATATAAAAAATGCATTGGACTTAGTAAGTGACGGGCGGAGCTCGATATATCTCCCAAATGCATCGGTAGGTCTCATGAGACAAACTACTGTCTTGGAACAAGGCATTCAAAAAATCTTATATGTAGTCTTGGAACATGGCCTTGACTATGTGGTTATGTAGTCTGGTATTATGCATTCCATTATTATGAAAGTGGGTATTGATATTTCATGTGATTATTCGACTAGTAGAATATCCATATGAATATGTAAATGGAATTATTTTATTGTATCTTTTCCATATTATTCTGATGTTTAAGTTTAAAATGATTTTCTTTTAGTCATATACATTGCCTTAAATGTTTATCAACATTTATGAATGGTTCCACGGTATTTTTATCCTTACTGGGCATCTGATATTACCCCCTTCTATGTTTTAATTTTCTCAGGATTACAAAAATTGTATTATGATTTATTATAAGGGTTATTATTGGGGATTAATGGTGTTCTCAAAGGATCATTTATGATGTGTTTTATTTTCTAATGTTCAATTTAACGTTCATGTGTGTAATATATTTTCCAAGGCCGCTAAATTGACTGGGCTTTACGGACTTGATTCCATGTAATCATGAAAATGTATTTAAATAATGCACTGACTCTATGTAACTTGGGTCAGGGAATTACAATATTTGTATAAAATTATATAACGATGATTATTTCAGTATCCTTGTTGAAAATGTATTATTTTATAATGTTGTATAGTTACATGAACTAAATAAGTGTTTGAACATGCCTCATGAGGGAGCTACTAATGAGGCACAAAAAGTGAACAATTTTTTTGATCAAATCCTTGTTTATATAGTGGTGCATATTGTCCAAGCTGTAATAATGGTACCTTCACATGTTCCAAATTAGGATCTAGTTTTGGATCCTCAATGGGATGTGACTAGACATCATTCTCAATACATTCATGAGATATAATCCTGGGATTTAAATGTCTCGAATGATCTTCATTAAGATGTGGTTTTTTTAAATATTTATTTTCTTTTTAAGCTCTTCGAATGAACTTTCTCAATAAATGTAATGTGTATTACCATTGATTTTTATGAACTAAGATATAGGTGGTGGTATTAAATTTTTACATTACTGAAAAAATAATTCATATAGATGATATACATTGGGGATCCATTTAATGATTATATTTAACATGAATTGATGATTTTTGAAAACTCCATGGACATTATTAGCAAATAGTAATGAAATAAAACCATAACTCAGTATGTGACCTATTTGTTTTTAACATGTTCAATTTTATCCCAAGGTGGTGAAAAATTTAAATTTATAAATCAATTATTTGATATTCCTATTATATCAAATACTTAATATGAATGTTTCATGTTGAATCTCACATATTACACATTCATTCTAGAGACACCATTGATAGTTATGTTATACATGGAATTTATGTTAGGTTTATCAAGTATCTCTTTGACTCTCATTAGATGTTCTGTTAGTTCTTGTACAAATAAGATAAAGAATAAAATGACTCATTTAGGGTCACAATATTTGGAATAATTAATAAAATATATAGTATCTAAAAACGATTCATTAAATTTATTTTAGTTTGGAAATTTCAATAATTCAAAATATTTTTTTATGGAGACAAAATATATTTGTAGATTATATGGTCACTCTAGAATCTTGTATAATTTCAATGAGGACTTTTGTTTGAGGAAAATTTGAAGAATCCCATCATCTCTAATAATAATATGTTATAATTAGATGCTTCAATAGATTAGGGTATCACATAATTCGAATTGGGAATGTAGATTATTCAATTACTAGAATTGTCTCTAAGGAATGATTATATTGGTCCAGTGATAGTGAAATGTAGAATCATTATAATTTCATCTTTTGTGATATATTAATATGATCATAGGGCATCTATATCATTTTTAATAAACTCATTATTTGAATTAAAATAGTAATCATAGGGATATTTTTACTTATGTAATACATATTATTATTCCTTTTAAATAAAGAGAGTGTATGATCTAAAATTCCCACCATGTACATTCCACTAATAAAAAAATGAAACCAATAAATATTTTTCTGGTTCTCTAAGAAACCCTTTATAAATAATTTTTTGAAATGTAATGTTGATATAACATAATGCATAGAATTACTACTACAATCATCATGTCTCAAATACTCCCCCTTATGCGGTTTCAATGTTTTCCAAAGTGAAAGGAACCTGAGAAAGGGTGGATCTGGACTACCTTATTCAGAGTTGGTCTAGGTAATGTCTAGGTTTTATTTTTATATATATATAAAATATTTTAGTTTTGATCTTACTCTTGTATAAATTGAGCTTCCCAACATATTCAAATCATAATTTCTTCTTCTTCTAATGGTATGAGATGTAGATTTATGTTATGTTTTGGTAAAAAAAACTCATCAAATATATATCCCATATTATAGTATAGAACTAATAGAGTATAAATATTTAATCGCATATTTATATTATTTTTTGGATAATGGATTCATACACCAGGGGGTGTCAACATGGGAAACCCTGGTTATATTTTAAAAATAATATTATCGGACAATTAATCTATAATTTTAGTATAAGTAACAAATGTTTTGGTTACTTTGTAAATATATGATTCCATTGTAATATTTTTTACCATTTTAATTGAGTGAAGTGGTTCTCAAAGTCTATCATTGGTCCAATTATCACCACCTGATAACTAATAAATTTGATATTTTAAGTCTACATTATGAATTGTGTTGGGTCATTATATGTAACTTTTTATTCATTTGGGCCTAACCAATTATCCAACAGTTATTATAGAAGTGATGATTACTATAATCCATTAGTACCTAAATTTGACCCTAGTATAATTTTTTGGATGAAATTGTAGAATACTCTAAAATTGAGAAGGATCATGTGCATAATTTGAAAGAAATTCTCTAAACCATAGGAGATCACAAACTCTATAAAAACTAATCAAATGAGATTTAATGATTTGATAATATATGTTCATGGGAAATGTGATAAAAAACATTGTATTTTAGCTGATCATAAAAATGTTTCAGAATTTGTGAAATGGGATCAACCATGTATTTTATTTCTATATTAAAAAATTACATGGATTAACAAGGTGTTATTAATGATTCATTGACAATTTCTCAAATTTTCATTTTCTAATTAATGATCTCACTCTCAAAAGCATAAATATTTTATGGGAATAGAAATTTCTGAATTTATTTGATGAGATTTATTGTCTATTTATTTTTCTCCCAACTATACACTTTTCTAGAGGATGGTAATTTAATTGTTTCTTTTTTTGATGCATCGTGTAAGGGTTTTCATGACATTCTCATATATAGAGATAAAATGGTTTCTTATGGTTCCAAATATCTTATGCCAATTAAGATGAATTATCCTACCCAATATTTATAAAATATTGTTTTAATACATTCTATGTTGATTTTATAAGTTTTCCTTTATATAGAAATATTTTCAATTAATTATTCTCACACAATTTTGTGTTATGTATTTTGAAAAAAGTTTCTAATCTCTAATAGTGTAATTTGGAGGAAAAATTATAGTATATTAATTTAATATTTTCTTATAACCCTATTAAGGGTAATATTTACATTGATTTTATAATAAAAAAATCCAACTCATTTCCTGATATAATACTTTTTAGTGTGAATCAATATGGGTCTATTTACTCACATGATATTTTGTGTTTTGTAGGATGGGAAAGAAATTATTTTGAAAAGAAAACAGTTGACCCCATCCCACCTGAGATAGTCTTTTAGAATCAGTATCATGATGGTGTGTTTCATCAAACATGGGATTCACTTTATGGTGGAGCCACCATTGGACAAAGTTCATTCTCATTAAAGGGTTTCATATGCCTTATAAAATTTTTAATGATACCATTTCGCTTAAGAAACACTATAATAGGGGTTTTACATAATTCAAATTGGACGAGACACCAAGGAACCATTTATATTTTTATTTCATGTCATTTCAATTAGTGGGATCATGTATTATATGAGGAAATTTGATTTTCTCTCCCATTTTAATATCCCTCCATAGTTCAAGGATACACTTAAAACCCCTCAGGATTTATTCAGTCCCTTCCTCTGTCAATAGAGAAGTTAGATGGTATATTGATGGTTTTCATTATTGGGATTCCACATTCTCCATGAGTGAATAATTCTCTATGGGGTGTGGTCAATCATATGACCAAGTCAACTCAATTCAAACCCATCCATGATACATCCAACCTTTAGCACTTATAATGATTGTATGTTAATGATATTTTTAAATGTCCTGGTGTGACATAAAAAATAATATGTGATAAGGATCCATATTTGTCATCAAAAATTTTTAGAGCCCTCCTAGAGGAAATGTTATCCCATGTTATATAGATCATGGAATATCATCCATATATGGATCTATATATTGATAAAGTTATAAAAATTCTTGAATACATGTATCACACTTGCATTAATTACGTTGGAGGAAACTGGGATAGCCACTATTGAAATAAATATTTATTCAAAAAATGTTTCCTATCATCTATTAGGATTAATCCACATATGTTCTTGCATTGATTACAATGTAAATATTTGTTTTTTTGTTTATAGATTAGTGAAACATCCTTGGTTTGACCTATTTTGGTCGACAAGATCTTTGTTACGACTCAATTTATTAATTATATAATGAATATGGAATAGAGATAGTACAAATTATATGATGTTAATCATCATTTTTGTTTAGATAATGTAGTTGGTGGAATGTTATTTTAATGAGTTTCATATCTGCTGGGTAACTAGAAGCTTTTATGAAAAGAAATGCTTTCATCACGATATTTTGGACAATTTGTGTTTTTATTAGATTTGAACGGTGCCTTACATTAGTGATTTTAAAACATAATTTATATTGATTTAAATTTTGATTCTAATATTATGAATCATGAGGTATATCTATGATTCATCCATTAATTGTTTCTTGGAGGACCTTAATGTGTAACCTATTTTTTTGTGATTGAGGAGACAGTTCATATTGTTGCACTAAGATGAATGTTCATTGAATGTTCATACCATTGGTTCGAGTGTTATGGAAGAATTGAATTAATTTACATAAGACATGAGAATGTGATATTCTGATGAGTGAATAATATACCCATCTAGTTATCATAGATAATTATAAAGATAACTTATAGTAGTATAAATTGTTTATAGTGGATAGATTATAACATCAAGTTACACACTTGTGTAACTTAATGTCCCATGTATTGGTCAAACTATTTAAGGTGATTTTTCATGTAAATTGTTTTTGAATTTTGTATATTTTTGGATGTATTTAGGGATACAAATGATATTCACATGAATAGGGGAAAATTTTAGATTTTTCAAGAAAATCATTTTCTATGTATAGTTCATCTAGAGGATGTAATGTTCTTGTTGCATGAGTAGTTCTAAATGTGAGGACTCCACTCCAAAATATATTGATCTAGTCTATGGGGATTTCATGGATGGTTTATATTTTCTCTAAACATGAGTTCCAACCATGAAAACATTATATAATACTAGTGGTTCAATGTTAGTTATAAAAATCTAGCCTAAATGATAAAACAATTCAAAATTATTTTGTACCACACGACCTTAAATTGAAATTATATTTCGAACCCCCATATTATAAATTTTAAATCACCTAAAATGTACACTAATTATATACCCAATATTTTTAAACTATTTAAGATAAAAATGAATCCTCTAAATTCTCTTAAACCTAGATCAAATCAATGGTGGATGTATTTAATCAATCTCTAGTATGTGATTACCATATTATTTATAATTCATCTCTTATTCTCTTCTCCCCTTCTCGGATAGAGGTGAATTACCATTTTTTGATGCATTATTTCATTGATGTTGAATCCTCTTTGATCATCCTCATAATTTAATATCATTTTTTGATTCGTGTTTTTAGTTATTGATCGATTAAACTCATTATTAAAGGTAGGATACATTGTTTAGATTTTATCTAAAATTGAAACCTTAATTTCTATGCCTAATTGGAAATGAATTTTTAATTAATTTTGTTGAATTAATTTTATTTTATTTTAAATTCAATTTAATAATTTCATTTATTATGTAAATTAAACATTTTTAAAAACAATTTCAAATTATTGGTATGTTTATATGGAATAATTCTTCAAATAAATAAATGATTTTATGAAATTATTTTTCAATGATTCATTATTAAATTTAATTTAATACAGTGGGGATTTTTAAATTTATAATATAGAAAAAAAATTATTCCATTTTTGAAATTAAAATTTGAATGTAGATATTTAGATTGGAAATTGGAAATTTTATTGATGAATTTAATTCAAAGGAATGAACATCTCATGATTGATTGATTTGTTGAATGTAATTATTATCCTATAAATATAATAGGGGATTTTGAAAAATAATTTTAGAAATTTGACACCCAAAAATTGATAGATGATGAAAACTATAACTAATCAATGATTGGAATGATTTCATCATAAGGAGTGTTTATTGATTTCATAAGAATGGCCTGATATGTAGGAACATGGGAAAAAACAGTGAGATTTGATGACTATCATTGTAGTGAGAGGGTTCTATAAACATGAAAATAATAATCCCATTGATATTCACAGTGGTGGTTTGTTTTTATTTGATTATAACCAACCGTTAATTATTGAACTTCTTTATTAGTGATATTCTATTTATTGAAAATGTTCATTTAAGAATGTTTTTATGTAATTTCCATATAAATTATTAGAAAGATTTTTTAATAGAAAAATATGAAAATGATTTTCTATGACAAGATTTTTTTAATTGAATAATAGATGTTATATTTTTTGAGAATCACTTATTGAACCTTTGTTGGAATATTACATGGACATTTTAATCACATCATACCACTTTCTTCGACTATTTGTTTATTGTGTAATTTTTTTATGAAAAGGAAATTACACCCATTATGATAATGAGTGTTTTTCATACACATGAACATGGATTGATGTTTTTTTACCAATAGAAAATATTTCAACATCTTGTATTAGGATTTTGAGTATTTTTCTTCATGGATGATATAGTTTAAAATTTTTAATGAAATATTACTTCGTGAACATTATATATCTAAATATATTTTTTTCACCCCAATTACTATTTTGAATCCTAATGTTTCCCTATTTTATATAATTATTTAATATAATGTTTTCTCAATCATTGGGTAACCTCATTATCTCTGACATATTGATAATTCCCAAGCACTGGCCAACAACCTATGGAGTTTGGAGATTTACATTATTTAATATTAGGAATGTATTTCTTTTCAGTGTACATGGATATCTTGGTTGGTCCATCAAATCAATTTTATGGGGACAAAATAATATAGTAAAATCACAATAATAAATAATTATGGTATCCAATACTGTCCTACCATAAATATAATAAAACAACATATCCCATAGAAACAATTTATACAATTATTATATTTGTATTCAATTAAATATATATATATATATATTAGAAATATAAATATATATCTCTCTCAAGTATATATATCTACACGTGCTAAAATACAACTATTAACAAATCATTTAACATCTTGTTTATATTGGTTTTGATATTTCTAATATCAAGAATCATTCACATTTTTTTCATTATGGTGTGATTTTATTGGGGAACCACGATGTATAACATTTCAAAAAAAATTATGATCTTGTTTACATGAATGTATTACCCATTAACGTTTTTATTATTTATATTATATATGTTTCATATAACATATTATAATAATATCATTTATTTAATGTTATGATATTATAATATACCATAATAATGCATTAACCATATTGATATATTTTGAATAAAAATTTAAATAAATGCATATCACTAATGAATATAATATAAAAAGAACGACATTGTATATATATATATATATTATGACAATTTATATTCAAACCATCGATAATTTCCAGTTAGGAAAATAAATGGTGTACATTTAAAATTTTATTAAATGGTTTCAATGGAATGACTTACTCTATCTTCATAGGATAAACCACTAGGAAACTCCCTTTGATAATATAACAAAAAATATAAATATCATGTGTCTACATATTTAACTTCAATAGTTTCCAAAGAAATATATAGATCAAAAAATATATTCAGAAAAAAGTGATATTATCTACATACTTTCCTTCTAATATAATGTAATTTACAATATATGAAAGGAAAATTATCAATCACTAATTGAGGAATATATTAAATATCCAAGAAATCATCTTTATATAAAAATATGGCATGTTTTTCAGAATAAATTATATATAAAATACCTTTTATTTTAAGTTTTATATGTTTGTCTTGGTAGTTCGTCCTCATGAATCTTTTATTGATCATACATTAAAGGAATATATATTATCCAAAAATAGAATTAATAATAAATTTTGTCAAATATATTACATATTATTTATAGGGGATATCAGTTCTTAACTAGTGCATAGATTATTTAATGTTAATTTATTTCATTCCATAATTATTTTACTCTTGATGGAATACGATGGGGCTGCCAAAAAATACATCAACATTAAAATAAAACCACTCTATAGATGATCATAAAAATTAACATCTATCTCCAAGAACATAGTTTAGATCACATATTAAGAGGGATAAATATAATATTTTAATCTATTATAAAACTTTATATTGATGTTGATTTCATTTAATACATTTTTACACATCACCTCAGTATAAAAGAAATAGATGATCTCTCAATCAATAATATTAAAAACTTATTTTTGTGTCTTTACCTTATAAAACACATATCCCTTTAACACAATCAGTATATATATAAATTATATATGGATAGGGTTGACCAATTTATTATAATTTCTCATTAAACATCAATTACCCTAAAAATGATAGAAAATAATCATGTAACAATATAAATATTAATATTTTCAAACCATGACTTAATAAATAATTCCATGAACATCTATACGTGAATTCATCTTGGGTATTATAAAATTCTATGAAAAATGATCATATACAAAAAAAAACTCATAACTGAAAATTATCCATGAATGAAGAGTATTTGCAGAAATATATAATAAAATATAATGATCATCAAAGACTATAAAATAGACAAACTGAAATAATGAACGAGATTTTTATTGATGAAATAAAAAAGTGAAATATTGTATAATGACAATGAAAAATGGGTATAGTGTAACACCAAAGGTTAAAAAGAATATGACATTTTGACATTTATCCATATTTTTGAATAAAATATTAATATTACTTTAAATGGGACACTATGCTCGATGGTGTACCCAATACTCAACAACGATTTTTTTTTGGAAATCTTACGTTGAACTCTAATAATAAAATAAAACCTTTTTAAATGGTAGTTAACGCCTTTCCATTTTAATAGCGGGAATGAACAGAACTAACTACAAAATAATTATATATGTTTGTCAACGATTTTTACTTTTTACAATAAATCTTAGATGATTAAAAATGCGAATGAATCCAATTTTAAGCGTAAACATTCTAATATTATTTAAAAGGTCGATTAACCGCCTTTTGATGGTGAACCTCTTTTAAATCCACTTTTTGACAATTTTATGTGTTAAATTTGACAGAATAAATTTTTTTTAGAATCAGGACATCAAAATTTACTTTGTGTAAATTTTTGGTATTTTTCCGATAAAGTTCATTTTTAATGAATAGAGAAAAATGATGTATTTTAATTCAAAACCAATTTTTATTATAATTTATTTATATGATTAGATTATCTTTTGAAATTTTTTTAAAGTGAAATTAGAATATATTTTTACAATTTAATCCAATAGTGGTCATTGAAATTAATTTCACTTTGAAATTGGACTTAAACTTGTCTCAATCTTTTAATAGATATTGTTTCTTAAAAACACGCTATTTATTTTGAAAACGAGAATTAATTATTAAATTAATTAATTCAACTTATATGTTTTGTATTTTTTAAAATAGAAATCATTTTTGAATTCGGAATATAAAATATAGCTTAGGGTGAATTTTTTGTATTTTTTTGAAAAACATTTATTTTTCATGAATAGTGAAACCACTAAGTGGTAGTTTAAAAACTGTTTTTTTGTTTAAATGAAACTTTACCACTTCTATGGGTTTAATTTCAAAAATAAAACATACATTGTTTTCATTAGAATGTAAAATGCGGTTTAATGGGATTAAAATAATATTTTGGTGAATAGTAACTCTTATGTTTTTAATCGTGATTAGAGGTAATTAGTATAATTTAATGTAATGATAATGTTATAATATTATGAAATGACCTTGACACATGTTCAAACCTTATTTGGTGAGTCATGGCCAACCATGAAAATCTATGGGTCAACTTGGGGACCCCATGGAGCCACTTTGTTTGGAAAATGACATTAATACTTTTTTATTTAATGTTAAAATTAAAATGTCACAAACATGTATTGTATTACTAAAACAATTTTTACATGGTGTTATATAAGTTATATTTTTGACTATAAATAATAAATAGAAAGATAAAAATATTTACTACAACATGATATTTTTTTATAATTTTTAGACATTATATTAATTTATTTATTTTTGACACCGTGATGATGTAGTGATTACTTCATAAATTAATCATTTAAATAAAATGAGAAGATAGGGTGAAATATAAGTCTTAAACTTTTCAAAAACCTATTGGATTGGTGGATTTCGAAACCCTATCACCTTATCCTGGAAATATATCCTTTTGGGACATTTAAAAGCCGAAAATCATTTTATAATAAAGTAATATTTTATAACTTTCCAAGAGTGCCCTTCCTCTCCTCTTATAAAAGGCTCCCACCTATACCACCATACACACACCTCTCAAGCCTTTGGCTCGGCCAACACCTGCCCATTTCATCTCTCCACATCCCTCTCCTCATCATTGATTCCTCATATTGGTACGAATCTATTCCAAGGATGCCTTTGAGCTCAAATCAAAGAGAGTTACCCAATTTATGGGTAATGTCTTCCCCTGTCTTCTTTTGTTTTATTTTTCTTCTCCAAAACCCTAAACACTTTTTATTACTTTTTTTTGTTACAAAAACAGTATCTTAATTATTCTATGATGTTGTTAAAATAAGTATTCGAGCTAAACATTCAAACACCTCCATCTAATGGTTAAAGAACATACTGTTTCTGTGGATGGTGAATTACTGCCACGCGAAACGATGATTGTTCAATATTCCTTTACCGAATTCAATGGTGGACATTAAGATGACACTATATTTATATATGATATATAATATGTCTATGTTTTCCTTAATATTATTTATTTTTCATTTATGTCATACCTTTATGGTTTCCATTATGAGTAAACATGATATCTTCATTTTAGGATGTGCGGAAAACCGCCCCCTCAAAGTGATTTGATTCGTTAATGCCATATGTTGGACGTATAAAGGATATAATTAATGGTATTACATAAGATATAATACTGGAATTATAATTTACCTTTATATCATTATTATTTCATTCCATTGAATACCAAAAAAAATGAAAGTAGCGTTCATGCGTACGTACGACTTACTGTCTCCATTAACAGTACATTTCATTTCTTATCTCCAAATGGTATGTACTATTATAAGTACATATATATAATGGATATATATGTAATATATTACATCTAAATGATGTATATAATTCTGAAATTATAATATATATATATATCTCATTTTTTTAATTCCATTAATATGACAAAAAAATGAAAGTAGCGTTCATGCGTACGTACGGCCTACCGTCTCCATTAACGGTGCTTTTAATTTTTTATATCCAAATTCATTGTAATAGTATAAAATTAATATATTCTGGATATATATGATATTTGAAACATCAATACAATTCTGCATATAATGTACCTATAACTACATTGAAAATTTGTTTCCAACAAGTTCAATTTTTACTCATGTACCGAACATCGACAAAAACTTCTGATATGAACTCACTTTATTAACCAATTATTATAACATTATAATATGTGATATTAACTGAATAATAATCTTTAAAGGAGTTCCTTATGAAATTATAAATTGACAAAATTTTCTTATTCAGGAGATTAAAGAACAATCGAGTCATGTCGGACACGAGGTAAGGGATCCTACCCATCTCTTTCTTTTTATGTATACTCTTTTATGTCATTCATTTTAAGATCATCTTTCTAATGGTTGGGATGTTATTTTATATTAATATTACTGTAATTTTTTATTTTCATATGATGAGACAAACTATTTTCTCTCATCAATCCATTTTGGAAGTTTTGAGTGGCACTGTTACGCTGCCAAATTTTCGTAGAGATCCTACCTCTCTCTTTCTTTTTAAGTACTCTCTTTTATATCATTTCTTTTAATATCCTCTTTCATTGTTGGGGGATGTTATTTTATATTCCTATTACTGTACTTTATATGTTCATACTATGATATACCCTATTATATTTCATCATTCCATTTTTTTGGATGTTTTAAGTGGTGTCGTTAGGCTGCCGTGTATTCGTAAGTGGTTTTTCATATCACTTTTATTACCGTGAGATTTATGACTCATTTGCCACAATTTCCTTTGAGTGGTATGTCTAGTTCCCATTATTTTAATTTTTGTGTAATATAATTTCTTTTATGATTATTTACATCAATGTTGTATTGTCCTTCTTTCATGGGGTGTATGTTTCGAAAGATACCCAAGTCGGTTAGGGAACCTTTCACCCTCCTCTTTTTAAAAGACATCTTTTGATGGGTCTTTTAATTTACATATTGTAATGTTTGGATATGTTCTTCTATATCCATATTGATGTAAATTTTATGTCCAAGTGATGAGTTACCCTTTTATCTCTCATAAACTCATATTCTGAATTTTGAAGTGATGCTGTTAGGCTGTCGAATTTTTGCAAGGGAACTTCTTAACCCAATTTTGATTCTTTGGGATAAACATTCACTCCTTGAATATGTCGTTCTATGAATATGTGTGAATAACCTATGATTATTTTACAGTTAATATCCACATATATTTGGTGAATTCCATTGTCACACATAATTATGTGATAGATTCATCCTTAATTTAAGGATACCATATTTATAATGGATTTCATCTCAATTTACATTTCCATTGAGACTTCGTTGTTGTTATGAACCAATTCACTCTTATATGGTGTGTATACTGTCCTTTGACATATTATATCATGAATCCCTTTATTCTCATGATGTTATAATGTTCAGATTAAATGTTATTCCGTAATTATTTGTATTCATGCATCTCTCATTTTGTTAAAAACTCTTTAACAAAAATATCATTTTAAATGTTTTAACGATTCATTATTCTAAATATTTATCTTTAATGTACATGTTTTCAAAATAGTTTTCAGTATATATTTATATATTCATTAATGTTTTAAAATTTTAATTCCATTAAAAGCTTCAAAGTGGTATGGGACACTTTGATTAAAAAATCTCTTTTAAATGATTTTTGAAAATGGATTGTTATTTACACATAATTATGTAATTGATTTATCCATAATACAAGGATACCGTATTTGTATGGTACTTTGTCTCAATATCCATTCATTGAGGAATATTTTATTTTATACACAACATTATTTTATATGGTGTATGAACACCTTTGACTTTTATGTTTATTCAAAAGGAATCTTTTTATACGAAGCCTTTACTAAACGATAAAAGGGAATGGTTTTTTGTCATACGTATGCGGCGACAATGACTTCTCCTCCGTCATGACCATTATTTGTGTTTTAGATTCCTCTACAATTCATATCTTTTTTTGAATGAATATTTAAATACCTTTTTTAACTTAACTTTTATTTTATATTGGTATTGAAAATGGTTTTCATAATTTTTTTATATCTATGTGTTGTATTGATAACTTGTTATTGAAAAGTGGAAATGTTATGTTTCCTTTATGCATGTTTTATGTGATACGATTATGTTATGGTTCTTGAGAATTGTTATGATGACGGGTGGTTGCGTGATAAACTAAGGGTGGGTGAGCCCGATATAGGTCTCCAATGCATTGGGTAACGCGAAGGAGTTAAACATTAATGTTTCTCCGAAGAGATTTAGGGAATATTCTGTGATGGGTATTCCAAACGTAACCAAGAGGGTTACTCCCTACATAATAATGTTATTAATGCCTCAAGTTACCTTTATGCCTTATGATTTCTATGATTTATTCATGATTTGATGAGGTATGTTAAATGCTTATATTTTATGAGTAAAGTATGATTTCATTCATGTATTAATCTTTTCTTTTCATACTTTTATATCCCTTACCGAGATTTGTATGCTCATCCCATGTTTTTGAAATTTTTTTCACAGGTGAAGGGAAAGGTGTATGATATGATGATAGTATCAAGGAAGTGTCAAGAACAAATCCACGTTTTATTTTAAATATCTTTTCGTTGATGGGAAAAAATTAATAGTATCTTTTATATAACCACTTTTTTTAAATGTGGAATTTAATTCATGATTTCTGACCTAATTCTCTAAAACTAAAAACCTGAAAAGATCCTCAATGTGAATTATTCATTTAATTAAATATTAATTAAGTTTTATGGTCGGGGCCTTATAGTTGGTATCAAAGGTCGGTTTAGATAACATTAGAGGTTAGGGTATTCTCTAAGCATAAGTGACATTACCATAATGGTTAGGATTTCATAAAGAGTCCTAGTTTTAGATAAAGTGAATGAGTAAGTATATATTAGTGTTTATCTTCCTCATTAGTATATGATGGTTATTTTGATATACTCACACTGACATTTCTGTTTTTAGTGAACAGATGGATCTAGCAGGCACAAAAGTGACAATAGTTTTGAAGGAAACTGTGGTGGTTCTCTGATTAAGAGACTATATGAAATGGGGGATTCAATGAGGAAACTCGTGGTTTTTCTAAACCAACTATCAAGGATTCATGATCAACCACTTGAACCTTGGTATGTTCTATAATGAATCACATATGAGTTGACCAATCGATATGTATGTTCAGGTAATAATTATAATGGTAACCATTACAGTTTATATGATCCTTACTTTTGAGGTAATTATGGGTAATTATGTGTTATGATGGAAAATGAAAGGCATGAGATAAACTTGAGGTTAAAATATGTTATGATTATTTTTGTAGAATTTATCTTTTTTTGGGGGATGTTTTAATAATTGTATAGTTTTGTAAAAAGGACAACATGCAGGTTGTGTGACAACCCGTCGCATCAGAAAAAGCTGCGGTAATCGAACCCACAACAAAAGTGCGAATGGTATTTATAGCCTACCACTGGACTAAATGAAGTACCGAGTTAGTTTGACTAATTCTTTTTAGTTAGATGATTTTAGGAATCAAGAGTATGTTTATTTTGGGTTATCTATGGAAATAATTAACCTTTCATGGAGGATATGTGATTAGGTTAATTACATTTCAATATGAGAATTTAAGAGAAATTGATTTTATTTGGAGATAAATGTTAATTTGTACCTTGGAAGACTATGTGATTAAATCCTTCGAATATTTGGGTTTCAATATTAGTTTGGTTTACTTTGAAGAATTTTATTGACAATTGTTTATCGAATGGTTTTCCTTGAACCTTTGTTTTTTTTGGACAAATTTTGGAGATGAAGAACAGATTGTCTTTTTATAAAGGATTATACTTTTGTGGATTATCTGATCTCATACTAACAGTTTTGGTATTGGTTTTTGTCTAAAGACATGGGAAATATATAGTTCTATTTTTTGGATTAAGAGATTTTCAAGAAGTTTATTATAGTACAATTAATGTGAAAAAGTCTTCCTAAATACTCTTATTTTGGAGAAAATATGAGTTTGATTAAGGAATCTGGTAAACATTGAAAGTCTATGTGACAAGTAAGTATGTTTCATTATGATTTTGTTAAGCTCAAAAATAAATTCCTCAATTAAGAGTATCTTAAAACAACAATGTTGTCTGTTAACTTTTCATACTGGGGAATCGAATACCGTTTAACCCATTACAAGTTTTTTCATTTTCTAATGGTTAACTTTTTCCTAGTATTGTTTACTATCACTCTCCCTCAGAACATGACCCATTGTTTTTTCCTCCATATCCATGTTTTGCTACATGGAATCCTAGTATGGGTTAACTCGGGTGACCTTTGTACTTCTCATTCTTTATTTTAAAGTGATTGTTTTACTGACTCTTGTTTTGAGGTGGGATTTTCAATGAAGTTTCCAAGCCCAATTTTAAAATTGTGAGGACTCAATTCCCAAAAGTGGGGTAGGATGTAACACCCCATGTAATTAAAGAATAAGACATTTTCACATTTATCCATATTTGTGAATAAAATATTAATATTACTTTAATGGGGACGCTATGCTCGATGGCATACCAAATATGCTTCAATGAGTTTTTTTGGGAATCTTATGTTGCACTCTAATAATAAAATAATATTTTTTTTAAATAGTAGTTAATGCCTAGCCGTCGTAATGGCAGGAATTGAACAGAACTAACTACAAAATGATTATATATGTTTGTCAAATATGTTTACTTTTTACAATATATGTTAGAGGATTAAAAGTTCAAATAAATCCAATTTTAAGCGTAAACATTCTAATATTCTTTAAAAGGTCGATTAACTTCAATTTGATGGTGAACATATTTTAAATCCACTTTTTGACAATTTTATGTGTTATATTTGACAAAATAATTTTTTTATAATCGGGACATCCAAATTTACTTTGTGTAAATTTTAGGTATTTTTTCGATAAAGTTAAATTTTTAATGAATAGTGAAAAATGTTGTATTTTAATTCAAAACCACTTTTTAATATAATTTATTTATATTATTAGATTATCTTTTGAATTGTTTTTAATGTTAAATTAGAATATATTTTTACCATTTAATCCAATAGTGGTCATTGAAATTAATTTCACTTTGAAATTGAACTTAAACTATTGTCAATCTTTTAATAGATTATGTTTCTTAAAAAACATGCTATTAGTTTTGAAAATTGGAATTAATTATTAAATTACATAATTAAACTTATATGTTTTGAATTTTGTAAAATAGAAATAATTTTTGAATTAGGAATATCAAATATATCTTAGGGTGAATTTTTGGTATTTTTCTGAAAATCATCTATTTTAAATGAATCATGAAACCACTAAGTAGTAGTTTAAAAACCGTTTTTCGTTTAAATGAAACATTACCACTTATATGGTTTTAATTTCAAAAAGACGACATACATGGTTGTCATTAGGATGTAAAATGTGGTTCAATGGGATTAAAATAATTTTTTGGTGAATAGTAACGCTTAAGTTTTTAATCGCGATTAGAGGTAATTAGTGTAATTTAAGGTAAAGATAATGTTGTAATAATATGAAATGACCTTGACACATGTTATACCCATATTGGATGAGTCATGGCCAACCAAGAAAATCTATGGGTCAACTTGGGGACCCCATGGAGCCACTTTGGTTGGAAAATGTCATTAAAACCTTTTTATTTATTGTTAAAATTAAAATGTCACAAACATGTGTTGTTTTACTAAAAAAAAATTTACATGGGGTTATATAAGTCATATTTTTTACTATAAATATTCATTAGAAATATAAAAATATTTCCTACATCATGATATTTTTTTATAATTTTTAGACTGTAAATTAATTTATTTATTTTTGACACAGTGATGATGCAATGATTACCTCATAAATGAAAGATTTAAATAAAATTAAAAGATAGGGTGAAATATAAGTCTTAAACTTGTCACAAACCTATTGGATTGGTGGATTTCGTACCCTAATCACCTTATCCTCGATATATATCCTTTTTGGGACTTTTAAAATCCTAAATTCATTTTATAATAAAGTAATATTTTATAACTTTCCAAGAGTGCCTCTCCTCTCCTCTTATAAAAGGCCCCCACCTCTACCACCTTACACACACCTCTCAGGACTTTGGCTCGGCCAACCCTATGACCATTTCATCTCTCCACATCCCTCTCTTCATCATTTAAGCCTCACTTTGGGAATAATTCTTTCCAAGGAATCATTTTAGCTCAAATCAAAGAGAGTTACCCGATTTAAAGGCAATGTCTTCCCTTGTGTTATTTTGTTTTATTTTTCTTCTCCAAACCCCTAAAATATTTTTATTACTTTTTTTGTAACAACATTAGTATATTAAATATACTAGGATGTTTTTATAAGATGGATTCGATCTACACTTTCACACACCTCTATCTAATGGTTAAAGAACATATTATTTCTGTGGATGGCGAATTACTGCCTCACGAAACGATTATTGTTCAATATTCTTTTAACACCTTCAAAGGTGGCCATTAATATGTAACTATATTTATATATGATATATAATATTTTTATGTTTTCCTTAATATTATTTATTATTTATTTATAGAATAACTTTATGGTTTCCATTATGGGTAAACACGATATCTTCATTTTCGGAAGTCGGACTACCACCCCCTCAATGTAATTTGATTCGTTAATGCCATATGTGGGATGTATAAAGGATGTAATTAATGTTATTACATATGATATCCTAATGGAATTATAATATACCTTTATATCATTATTATTTAATTCCATTGAATACAAAAAAAAATTAAAGTAGTGTTCATGCGTATGTACGGCTTACCGTCTCCATGAACGGTACATTTCATTTCTTATCTCCAAATGTTATGTACTATTATAAGTACATATATATAATGGATATATATGTAATATATTATGTCTAAATTATGGATATAAATCTGAAATTATAATATATATATCTCTAAATTTTTTTAATTCCATTAATATGACAAAAAATGAAAGTAGTGTTCATGCGTACGTACGACCTACCGTCTCCATGAACTGTGATTTTAATTTTTTATCTCCAAATGCTATGTAATAGTATAAAATGAATATATACTGGATATATATGATATTTAAAACAGCAATACTATTCTTTATATTATGTACCTATAACTACATGGAAAATCCTTTTCCAACAAGTTCAATTTTTACTCATGTACCAAACATCGACAAAAACGTCTGATATGAACTCACTTTATTAACCAATTAATATAACATTATAATATGTGATATGAACTTAATGATAGTATTTAATGGAGGTCCTTAAGAAATTATAAATTGACCAATTTTTATTATTCAAGAGATTATAGAACGATCGAGTCATGTCGGACACGATGTATGGGATCCTACCCCTCTCTTTCTTCTTAAGTACACTCTTTTATGTCATTCCTTTTAATCTCATATTTATAATTATTGGGATGTTATTTTATATTACTCTTTCTGTAATTTTTTATGTTAATATGATGAGACACCATATTTTATCTCATCAATCCATTTTGGAAGTTTTGAATGGCACCGTAAAGCTGCCGAATATTCATAGTGATCCTACCACTCTCTTTCATTTTATGTACACTCTTTTATGTTGTTTCTTTTAAGCTCCTATTTCATAGATGGGGGATGTTCTTGTATATTCCTATTACTATAATTTCTATGTTAATAATATTATAGATCCTATTTCATTTCATCAATCCATTTTTTTGGATGTTTTATGTGGTGTCGTTAGGCTGCCGGGTTTTCGTAAGGGGTTTTTCATCTCACTTTTATTGCCATGAGATTTATGCTACATTTTCCACCATTTCCTTTGAGTGGTATATGTACTGCCCATTATTTTAATTTTTGTGTAATATAATTTAGTTTATGATTATTTACATCAATGTTGTATTGTCCTTCTTTCATGGGGTGTATGTTTCGAAAGATACCCAAGTCGGTAAGGGAACCATTCACGCTCCTCTTTTTAAAAGACTTCTTTTGTTGGGTATTTTAATTTACATATTTTAATGTTGGTATTTGTTATTATATATCCTTATTGATGTAAATTTTATGTCCAAGTGATGAGTTACCCTTTTTATCTCTCATAAACTCATTTTCTGAATTTTGATGTGATGTCGTTAGGTTGTTGAATTTTTGCAAGGGAACTTCTTAAGACAATTTTGATTCTTTGGGATAATCTTTCACTCCTTGAATATGTCGTTCTATTAATATGAGTGAATAACATTTGATTGTTTTACACTTAATATCCACTTATATTTGGTGTATTCGTTTTTTCACACATAATTATGTGATTGATTTATCCTTAATTTAAGGATACCATCTTTATAATGGATTTCATCTCAATTTACATTTCCATTGAGACTTCATTGTTGTTATAGACCAATTCACACTTATATGGTGTGTATAATTTCCTTTGAAATATTATATCATGAATCCCTTTATTCTCATTATATTATAAAGTTCAGATTAAATGTTATTCTGCATTTATTTGTATTTAAGAGTCTCTCATTTTGTTAAAAACTCTATAAGAAAAATATCATTTTAAATGTTTTAAAGATTAATTATTCTAAATCATTATATTTAATGTCCATGATTTCAAAAAAAAATCATTATTTATTTATATGGACATTAATGTTTTAAAATTATAATTCCATTAAAAGCTTCAAAGTTTTATGGGACACTTTGATTCAAAAATCTCTTTTAAATGATTTATGAAAATGGATCATTTGTCACACATAATTATGTAATTGATTTATCCATAATCCAAGGATACTATATTTGTATGGGACTTCATCTCAATCACCTTTCATTGAGGCATATTTTGTTTTATACACAACCTTCTTTTATACGGTGTATAAACCCCTTTGACTTTTATGTTTATTCAAAAGGAATCTTTTTATATGAAGCCTTTACTAAACAAAAAAAAGGGAATGTTTTTTTGTTGTATGTATGTGGCATCAATGAATTCTCCACCGCCGTGACCATTATTTGAGTTTCGGATTCCACTACAAGCCATAACATTATTTGGAATGAAAAATAAATACAATGTTTTACTTTTCTATTATTTTATTTTGCTATTGAAAAGGGTTTTCATTATCTTTTTATATCTATGTGTTGTATTGATATCTTGTGATTGAAAAGTGGAAATGTTATGTTTCCTTTATGCATGTTTTATGTGATACAATTATGTTAGGGTTTTTGGGAATTTTTATGATGATGAGTGGTTCCGTGATAAACTAAGGGTGGGTGAGCCCGATATAGCTCTCCAATGCATTGGGTAACACGAAGGAGTTAAACATTAAGGTTTATCTGAAGAGATTTAGGGAATATATTGTGATGGCTATTCCAAACGTAACCAAGAGGGTTACTCCCTACATATGAATGTTATTAATGCCTCAAGTTACCTTTATGTCTTAGGATTTCAATGATTTATTCATGATTTGATGGGTTATGTTAAAATGCTTATATTTTATGAGTAAAGTATGATTTCATACATGGATTAATGTTTTCTTTTTGTACTTTTATATCCCTAACTGAGCTTTTTATGCTCATACCATGTTTTTGAAATTTTTTCACATGTGAAGGGAATGGTTCATGATATGATTATAGTGTCAAGGAAGTGTCAAGAAAGAATCCATGTTTTATTTTAAATATGTTTCTGTTGATGGGAAAAAATGAATAATATATTTTATGTAACCACTTTGTTTAAATGTGGAATGTAATTCATGATTTATGATCTAATTCTCTAAAACTCTAAACCTGAAAAGATCTTAAATGTGATTAATTCATTTAATTCAATATTAAGTAAGGTTTAATGCTGGGGCCTTATAGTTGGTATCAATGGTCGGTTTAGATAACATTATAGGTTATGGTATTTTCTAAGCATAAGTGACATTACCATAATTGTTAGGATTTCAGAAAGAGTCCTAGTTTTAGATATAGTGAATGAGTAAGAATATATTAGTGTTTATCTTCCTTATTAGTACATGATGGTTTTGTTGATATAGTCACACTGACATTTCTATTTTTAGTGAATGGATGGATCTAGAAAGAACCAATGTGACAATAGGTTTGAAGGAAACTGTGGTGGTTCTCAGATTAAGAGACTGGATAAAATGGGGGATTTAATGAGGAAACTCATTGTTGTTCTAAAACAACTATCAAGGAGTAATGATCAACCACTTGAACCTTGGTATGTTCTATAATGCATCACGTATGAGATGACCAATCGATTTGTATGTTCAGGTAATAATTATAAAGGTAACCATTAAAGATTATATGATCCTTAATTTTTGAGGTAATTATGGGTTATTATATGGTATGATGGAAAATGAAAGGCATGAGATAAAATTGAGGTTAAAATATGTTATGATTATTTTTGAATATTTTATCTTGTTTTGGGGGATGTTTTAAGAATTATATATTTTTTCATAAAGTACAACACGCAGACCATGTGACAACCCGTCGCGTCGGACAAATCTGCGAGAATCGAACCCACAACCAAAGTGCGACTGGTATTTATTGCCTACCACTGGACTACATAAAGTCCTTGGTTAGTTTAACTTATTCTTTTTAGTTAGATGATATTACGAATCAATAGTAAGTTTATTTTGGGTTATCTATGTAAATCATTAACCTTTCCTGGAGGATATGTGATTAGGTTAATTACTTTTCAATATGAGAATTTAAGAGCAACTGATTTTATTTGGATATAAAAGTTAATTTGTACCTTGGAAGACTATGTGATTAAATCCTTCAAATATTTTGGTTTCAATCTTAGTTTTCATTAATTTAATGAATTTTATGGACAATTGTTTATCGATTGTTTTTCGTTGAACTTGGGGTTTCTTTGTACAAATTTTGGAGATTAATAATAGATTCTCTTTTTATAAAGGATTATACTTTTGTGGGTTATCTGATCTCATAATAACAATTTTGGTTTTGGTTTTTGTCTAAATACATGAAAAATATATAGTTCTGTTTTTAGAATTAGTTGATTCTCATGAAGTTGATTATAGTACTCTTAATGTGAACAAGTCTTCCTAAATACTCTTCTTTTAGAGAAAATATGAGTTTGATTAAGGAATCTAGTAAAAGTTGAATGTCTACGTGATAAGTAAGTATGTTTCATTATGATTTAGTTAAGCTCAAAAATAAATTCCTCAATGAAGTGTAACTTAATACAAAAATGTTGTGTGTTAACTTTTCCTATTGGGAAATCGAATATCATTTAACCCATCACAAGATTGTGATTTTCTTATGGTTAAATTTCTCCTAGACATGTTTACTATCACTCTACCTCAGAATATGAACCTTTGTTTTTTCCTCCATATCCATGTTTTCCCACATGTAATCCTAGTATGGGTTAACTCGGGTGACATTTGTACTTCTTTTTCTTTATTTTAAAGTCATAGGTTTACTGACTCTTGTTCTGAGGTGGGATTTTCAATGAAGTTTCCAAGCCCATTTTTAAAACTGAGAGGATGCAATTCAGAAAATGGGGGAAGGATGTAACACCCTAGGTAAATAAATAATATGAAATATTCACATTTATCCACATTTGTGAATAAAATATTAATATTACTTTAAAGGGGACAATATGCTCGATGGCGTACCCAATACGCAATAATGAGTTTTTTGGGAATCTTACATTGCAATCTAATAATAAAATAATATTGTTTTAAATGGTAGTTAACACCTAGTTGTTGTAATGGAGGGAATGAACATAACTAACAAAAAAATTATTAGATATGTTTTCAAATATTTGTACTTTTTACAATAAATGTTAGAGGATTAAAAATGCGAATGAATCCAATTTTATGCGTAAACATTCTAATATTCATTAAAAGGTCGATTAACTACCTTTTGATGGTGAACCTCTTTTAAATCCATTATGACAATTTTATGTGTTATATTTGACAAAATAAATTTTTTTTAAATCGGGACATCAAAATTTACATTGTGTAAATTTTTGGTATTTTTCCGATAAAGTTCATTTTTTAATGAATAGTGAAAAATGTTGTATTTTAATTCAAAACCACTTTTTAATATAATATATTTATATGATTAGATTATCGTTTGAATTGTTTTTAAAGTGAAATTAAAATATATTTTTACCATTTAATCCAATTTTGGTCATTGGAATTAATTTCACTTTGAAAATGGACTTAAACTAGTGTCAATCTTTTAATAGATATTGTTTCTCAAAAACACGCTATTTGTTTTGACAACGGGAATTAATTATTAAATTAATTAATGCAACTTATATTTTTTTAATTTTTTAAAATAGACATCATTTTTTAATTCGGAATATCAAATATAGCTTAGGTTGAATTTTTTGTATTTTTCTGAAAATCATCTATTTTTGATGAATAGTGAAAACACTAACTGGTAGTTTAAAAACTGTTTTTTCATTTAAATGAATCTTTACCCCTTATGTGGTTTGAATTTAAAAAATCCAACATACATGTTTGTCATTAGGATGTAAAATGTGGTTCAATGGGATTAAAATAATTTTTTGGTGAATAGTAACTCTTATGTTTTTAATCGCGATTAGAGGTAATTTGTGTAATTAAAGGTATAGATAATGATATAATAATATGAAATGACCTTGAAACATATTATACCCTTATTGGATGAGTCATGTCTAACCAATTCAATCTATGGGTCAACTTGGGGACTCCATGGAGCCACTTTGGTTGGACAATGACATTTATACCTTTTTATTTAAAGTTAAAATTAAAATGTCACAAACATGTGTTGTTTTACTAAAACAATTTTTACATGGGTTTATATAAGTCATATTTTTTACTATAAATATTCATTATAATGATAAAAATCTTTCCTACATCATGATATTTTTTTATAATTTTTAGACTTTAAATTAATTAATTTATTTATAACACCGTGAGGATGCAGTGATTACCTCATAAATGAATGATTTAAATAAAATTATAAGATAGTGTGAAATCTATGTCTTACACTTGTCACAAACCTATTGGATGGGTGGATTTCGAAACCTTATCACCTTATCTCAGAAATATATCCTTTTGGGTCCTTTAAAATCCGAAATTCATTTTATAATAAAGTAATATTTTGTAACATTCCAAGAGTTCCCCTCCTCTCCTCTAATAAAAGGCCCCCACCTCTACCACCATACACACACCTCTCATTCCTTTGGCTAGTCCAACACCTGCCCATTTCATCTCTCCACATACCTATATTCATCATTGAAGCCTAAATTTGGAAATAATCCTTTCCAAGGAATCCATTGGTCTCAAATCAAAGAGAGTTACCCGATTTAAAGGTAATGTATTCCCTTGTGTTCTTTTATTTTATTTTGCTTCTCCAAACCCCTAAACTCTATTTATTACAATTTTTTTGTAACAACACCAGTAACCTATATATACTAGGATTTTTTTATAAGAAGTATTCGAGATAAAGTTTCACACACCTCCATCTAATGGTTAATGAACATACTGTTTATGTTGATGGCGAATTACTGCCTCACGAAATGATGATTGTTCAATATTATTGTAACACCTACCAAGGTGGCCATTAAGATGTCAATATATTTATATATGATATATAATATTTTTATGTTTTCCTTAATCTTCTATATTTTTCAATTATGGAATAATTTTATGGTTTCCATTATAGGTAAACGCGATATCTTCATTTTAGGAAGAGCGGACTACCGCCCCCTCAAAGTGATTTGATTCATTAATTCCATATGTGGGACGTATAAAGGATTGTATTAATGGTATTACATATGATATACTACTGGAATTATAATTTAACATTATATAATTATTATTTGATTCCATTGAATACCAAAAAAAAATGAAAGTAGCTTTCATGCGTACGTACGGCTTACCGTCTCCATGAACTGTACATTTCATTTCTTATCTCAAAATGTTATGTAATATTATAAGTAGATATATATAATTGATATATATGTAATATATTACATCTAAATGGTGGATATAATTCTGAAATTATAATATATATATCTCTCATTTTGATTTAATTCCATTAATATGCCAATAAATGAATGTAGCATTCATGCATACGTACGGCCTACCGTCTTTATGAACAAGGCTTTTAATTTTTTATCTCCAAATGCAATGGAATAGTATAAAATGAATATATACTGGATATATATGATATTTAAATCATAAATACTATTCTGGATATGATGTACCTATAACTACATGGAAAATTCATTTGCAACAAGTTCAATTTTTACTCATGTACCGAACATCGACAAAAACGTCTAATATGAAATGGCTTTATTAACCAATTATTATAAAATTATAGTATGTGATATGAACTGAATAATAATATTTAAAGGAGGTCCTTTAGAAATTATAAATTGACCAAATTGTATTATTCAGGAGTCTAAAGAATGATCGAGTCATGTCAGACAAGAGGTAAGGGATCCTACCCCACTCTTTCTTTTTAAGTATACTCTTTTATGTCATTCCTTTTAAGCTCATCTTTATAATGATTCAGATGTTATTATATATTAATATTACTATAATTTTTTATGTTCATATGATGAGACACCCTATTTTCTCTCATCAATGCATTTTGGATGTTTTGAGTGGCGCCGTTAGGCTGCTGAATTTTTGTAGAGATCCTACCTCTCTCTTTCTTTTTAAGTACTCTCTTTTATGTAGTTTATTTTAAGCTCCTCTTTCTTAGTTGGGGGATGTTCTTTTATATTCCTATTAATGTAATTTCTATGTTAATATGATGATATACCCTATTTTATTTCATCAATCGATTTTTTTGGAAGTTTTAAGTGGTGTCGTTAGGCTACCGTGTTTTCGTAAGGGGTTTTTCATCTCACTTTTATTCCCATGAGATTTATGCAACATTTTCCCCCATTTTCTTTGAGTGGTATATGTAATTCCCATTATTTTAATTTATGTGTAATATAATTTCGTTTATGAGTATTTACATCAATGTGGTATTGTCCTTCTTTCATGGGATGTATGTTTCAAAAGATACACAAGTTGGTAAGGGAACCTTTCACCCTCCTCTTTTTAAAAGACTTCTTTTGTTGGGTCTTTTAATTTACATATTGTAATGTTGGTATATGTTATTCTATATCCTTATTGATGTAAATTTTTATTTCCAAGTGATGAGTTACCCTTTTCATCTCTCATCAACTCATTTTCTGAATTTTGAAGTGATGCCCTTAAGCTATCGAATTTTTGAAAGGGAACTTATTAACCCAATTTTGATTCTTTGGGATAAACATGAACTCCTTGAATATGTAGTTATATGAATATGTTTGAATAACCTCTGATTGTTTTACACTTTATATCCACTTATATTTGGTGTATTCGTTTGTCACACATAATTATGTAATTGATTTATCCTTAATCCAAGGATATCGTCTTTGTATGGGACTTCGTCTCAATCTCATTTCATTGAGGCATATTTTGTTTTATACACAACCTTCTTTTATACGGTGTATAATCCACTTTGACTTTTACATTTATTCAAAAGGAATCTTTTTATATGAAGAATTTACTAAATGAAAAAAGAGAATTCTTTCTTTGTCGTACGTATGCGGTGACAACGACTTCACTGCCGCCGTGACCATTATTTGAGTTTCGGCTTCCTCTACAAGCCATAACTTTTTTTTGAATGAAAAATAAATTCCATGTTTTACTTTTATTTTATTTTATTTTGGTATTGAAAATGGTTTTCATAATGTTTTTATATCAATGTGTTGTATTGATATCTTGTGATTGAAAAGTGGAAATGTTATGTTTCCTTTATTCATTTTTTATGTGATACGACCATGTTATGGTTCTTGGGAATTGTTATGAAGACAGGTGGTTCTGTGATAAACTAAGGGCAGGTGAGCCCGATATAGCTCTCTAATGCATTGGGTAACGCGATGGAGTTAAACGTTAAGGTTCCTCCGAATATATTTAGGGAATATACTGTGATGGGTATTCCAAACGTAACCAAGAGGGTTACTCCCTACGTAAGAATGTTATGAATGCCTAAAGTTAACTTTATTCCTTATGATTTCTATTATTTATTCATGATTTGATGAGGTATGTTAAAAATATTATATTTTAGGAGTAATGTATGATTTCATACATGGATTAATGTTTTCTTTTCATACTTTTATATCCCTTACTGAGCTTTTTATGCTCATCCCATGTTTTTGAAATGATTTTCACAGGTGAAGGGAAAGGTGCATGATATGATGATAGTGTCAAGGAAGTTTCAAGAAAGAATCCATGTTTTATTTTAAATATGTTTCCATTGATGGGAAAAAATTAATACTATCTATTATGTAACCACATTGTTTAAATGTGGAATGTAATTCATGATTTATGATCTATTTCTCTAAAACTCTAAACCTTAAAAGATCCTCAATGTGAATTATTCATTTAATTCAATATTAAGTAAAGTTTAAGGTCGGGGCCTTATATATAGTACCCATAAATCACAACTCTCATAAAATCGTCAATATCAACAATAATACCTATTCTTATTAACGCTACCACTATAATCAATTGATAAATAATGTTCCAAATATAAACATACATATGTTCCTATGTATTTTTATGGTCCACAATGTTATGAAACACCAAAATAATGATAAAAAAAATATTTCAACCCTAAAAATATGTTGATTTGACTAATTATATTTATTGTTAGTAAAATCCTAATATTAAAAATAATAAAATGTTAACAAAAAATAGTAGATGTGTCATTACACAATTAAATTTTTTGAATACAAATATTGGTCTCAATGAAACGATATTAACTAATTTATATTAATTCCTATACTTCTAAAATAATATAATCTCATACAATGACAACAAATATATAATCATGAAATATATGTTCCTTATAACTAAGAAAATGGTTACCATGATTAATGAAGGGAATTCGAAGACCTAAAATATACAGTAAAAATGAGCCACCAACCAAATATCTACATTTAACAAAACTCTATTTCTTCTCCAATAATGGAGTCACATTAATATCAGTAACCACTCCAATAAACCAGATCAAATTATCATTTCATTAATCGAAATCGACCACAATATACATTTATATACAATTTTCATGGGATGAATTGTTGTTTTAGTCATTTAAGACCGCTAAAATTCATAATTAAATATATTATGATAACAATGTAATAAAATCATAATGTAAATACAAAAATGAATAACACATGATATAAAATATACAATTGACTAAATATTCTATTAATCTCACTTATATGGGTAATTGAAAATGAATTTATTAGAATTACTGATGAATCCTATTTCTATACACCAATGATTATTCGAGATCCCACATATAGATAATCCAAAATTATTGAGTTTCATTATATAATATGAAAAATAAATAATTTATAATATATTCTATTAGCATAAAAAAAATCTTTTTATTTGATCCAACGATCTATATGTTGATCTTATATGGAAAAATATTGGTATATATTATATTACAGTATAATTATTGAAATGATATATCTAAAATATCATATGTAACTAGGAATACACCAAATATTTACTTCTTATGGTTCTTTGGTTCTTGTGGTTCCACCTCTCACAAAACCCTATAGTGATGAATAATAAGAATAACTTTAAATAACCAAGAAATTCTTATTTAAACATTAACTATAATCACAGATAAAATAAAGGAATTTTTAGTTCCTTAATTTTTTCATATAAAATTACCTTTCTAAACCATATGAAATCATTATGGCTAACATAAAAATAAATGATAATTTTCATTCACATATTATTATACTGTATAGTAATTATACTACCCCTACATATTATTAGTAGACAATGGAGTCCTTTTGTATTTTTACCCGGACCATTATATAGATATGAAATTTCATTATATTTTATCTCATACAAATTATTATTATTTTACTTCGCTATCATCCATTAAACTCACTACATGAACGAAATATGAATAAAAGTATACACCTCACAAACAAACCACAATGTCTCATCTTGATCATATAAGAACACATCCCTATGGTAGAGATAGAACTAAGAGAAATACCCCAAGACCACATTAAAATTTTTGATCTATTTAATAGAATGAATATTATGAAATAAAACAAATCAAAGTCACTACGATTAAAATAATATGATTAAATAAATAATGTGAAAACAATAATATTAGTGATGGACCATTTTTAATAAATAGTAATGATAACTAGAATGAATATTAATGAAAATTAGGAAACAAATCCACAAATGGTTTAAAATAAATTTATATATAATATTTGTAAACCAGTAACTGGGGAAAACCAAAAGAATCATCCATATTACAAAGGGATAATATTTTGAAAATTAGGCTCGATCATTAATAACCATTTGTGTATCGTGATCTAAAACTAGTATGCATTACGACTAAATTAAATTTATGTATTAATAATGGTAGTTATAAAATATTGGTGACAAAAAAATACTAATATTGTTACTCCTTAGAAATTATAATCATTCGAATTTAACTATTTCAGGAAAATAATCAAGTTAGTGTAAAATTTAAAAAATAAAACCAACCCATCCTCTAGTATGGAATGTCGAATCAAATTCTATGGAATAAAACAAAAAAATAATACCCTCTAAAATTATAAAAATATTATTAAAAAATATATAACACTTTTTTCAATAATATTTCAAGAGTATCCCTTAAGAATCACTCACAATTCACTAATGTACATATCCAAACTACATTTTTGATTCTAACAAACAACTCCCTTAATCAAACACCACTAATAGAAATGAATATATACAACAACCATCAGTATAATACAACAAGTGGGTAAAAATTAATTACTAATGTTTCATTTTACTATTCTATCAACTATTTAAATGTTGTACTACCCTGAAAAAATATAATGAATTGTGGAAAATATATGTATAAAATCATATAATCTCTAAAAAATTAACAAATCATAAAATATGAAATTCATAAAACTTGTAACCTAGAAATAAATCAGGTAAGAAATATTAAATATCATTATCTGTACTCTCTATGTATCTCTATAGGATATCAATAAGTAGTAGATATAGTATTTCTAAAAAACGAGTAAGTAGTTTCAAATATTTTGAGACATTGTCCCATAATAACTCTGATCAACCCCTAACCAGTAACTTGGGTTGGCCAAGGACAATGAATGAGAGGCATTCCCAATACTCCTAGTTTGGAACCAAGATCTTATAGCATAAATGAGAAAAATGGAAATTATTTATCCAAAAACCATAAACAAGAAACATATCAAAATAAATATATCAATGAAAAAAAACCTAAATTATCGTATTTCATACATAAAAAAGAAAATAAAACAAGCCAAGAAACCCCAATCTAAACCTTCCAACCACTATGACTCCATATAAAAAAATGGGAAACTCTCTAATTCAAAAACCAATCATCACCCATGGGGATCAAAAACAAACTAGAACATGTACTAGAATATAATAACAAAAGGAAACTATATGAAAAAATATTAAAACATTGTTAGAATACCAAAAAACTTATATTCGAATGTATTTATTATAAATATAATTACAATCAATTCCATGTTTGAAATATATTTTATAAAATTATGTTTTAAAAAATCTACCTTCTCACAGAAAAACACGACCAATATACCTTTTTTATTTCAAGACATGTTATTTCATAAGAAGTTGTAAATTAATATTTTAAAGAATAATGATGATGATTTACATAAAAAAGGAGGAATGATGTGTAAATTTATTCCAAAACATTTTTACTAACCATTTCAAACAAAAACATGAGAATTATCAATTATGTACCCAAAAAATATTTAAGAAACAAAAATGGCTTATCAAGGGAAATAAAATATTTCATACAAGTGTTACCAACTAAAAATTGACCTCATTCATCAATCGTAGAAAATGATGTATCGATGAACATAAGAGAACATAAGATATCATTGTATAATCTTAAACATACTAAAATAATTACTCGTCCTATTGGAATCTCTAACATAATGACTTCTATTTCACCCACACCCTCGTTTCTCACCCTACCTTCCCAAATAGAGGTGTGGAATACCAAACCTGAAAATTTTTCATAATAATGGTCATTATAGTGACTGACATTCTATTTTAGTGTAATGATAATTCACAAAAATATTCTACAAATGATAGTATTCTATATGAAGAATAAATTGTGGTGATCTAATTATAACTAACCAATAAATCATACACATATACATATATCACACACAAAATATTCACACAAATAAAAACCCTGAACCACCCCATGGACCAATATATTTCCTTTCAACCAATATATCACAATGATGTCCAAAAAAAAGGACCACCAATTTCATTCAATATATCCAACGCAAGAGGATAATACAAGGAAATTTTTTTAGAGAACCAATTATATGAAGGTTCCAAATGGTCCACATAAACTCTTTCAAAAAACACACTTTTAAATAAGAATTAAAAATTCATCATATTCCATAAAAAACCTATTTAAAACTACATTTATGGAGTCCAAATCAATATTTTATAATCCATTAAATTTTCAATGAAAAATCAACACATAAAAACGTCAAATCCCTTACAAAAACAAACCATAAATGTTTTCAAACACGGGGCATGCATATATTAAGAAAATAATTCCATACACATTAAAAAAATAAGGAAACCTTATCATTTTACATCAATTAATTATTCGAAAAAGGTAACATCAATAATTTGCATCGATTGGAGGTGTGAAAATTAATATATCTACATATTCCATATCATAAAGGGAAAGGGAAAAGGGGATCTTTATCTCAAACTAGAATCCCTTCAACGAAAGCATCCCAAAACAACCTCGCATGGTTTCTAAGAAGAATGAAAATTGAAGAGAAACCATATAGGGAACCACACCTCATTAAACACAAAAAACCTTCACCCTAGTTCCCAAATACCCAAGATGAAGATGAACGCAAGATAAAATGATTGAATGTGCGACAATATAAAGATATTAGGAGAATACAATGATTAGTTGACCCAAAACATGATAAAATATCTTGGTTCTACCCTGGTGAGATAAGAGGAGGCTGGGAGAAGAGGGTAGGGGTAACCCCTTTGTATAAAAAGTCATTATAGGGATATAGGGTGAATTGTGATTAAAAATATAAGAGGTAAAAAAGGTATGTTCACATTATAAAGACACATGAGCACTATGTATTGTCAGGCTGCGTGGTTTCCCAAATCATGTCCCAATCATGGTCCCCATATATGATATGGTTGGAACCCACAATATTTATTCACATGTATTGGAGATCCTTGTTCAAACCCCATGACATGATTATGCCAAAAATTAAATAATAATATGAATGTCATTTTCACAGTTTGGAAAATCACTCATTGGTTATACGCCCTAGAAAAGAGACATCTATAGTATAAAACTGTTTCAACTTGATTCCACACCATTTGGTCCGAACCGAGCTGAATCTAGGAAAATAAAACTATAGGAGAAGAAAATTAACTAATAAGACATTTTACAACATGGGTTTGTATGGTTACCCCTAAACTATGAAACTAAATTAATGCATACCAAAACTCAAATTTCAAGATAAAATTAATCAATGGATAGAAAAAATTTGTATGTAAAAATTCTACCCACCGTCACATTTTATACCCCCATAAATCCAAAACATATATAGTTCATCAATCAAATATAGTGGTTCTCAAATTTTTATAACCCAACCAATCAATCCCAGAACACCATGAACACCACCAAAATAGAAATATCACCACTAACCAGAAAGGATCCATTCATTATAGAATTCGCCTCATATGATGTAGGTAACCTAGGGAATATAATCCATGAACAATATCATAACACAAACCACCAGGACTAGACCAAGGGACCATCACTCACAAAGGAATGGAAAGCACATTATTGACATGAATAGAAACAAAGACCCACTAGATTAATCATGGTAGGAATGAAAGGACTCGTAATCATTTTTGAATTCAAGTTTGATTTATAGCCAACATCACTCTATATAAATCCATACCCTAAACTGGGACCACCACAAAAATACCATAGAATGTAAAAATGAATGCCGCACGAGACTCAATTCACTCAAAATAGATAGAAACAATTACACCATGGGAAAGTCCTCTAATCAAAAAAAATATTCATAATATCAAAACCACTCCTTTACATTTATGAAATGGATTCAAAAATGATACACAATATCTATTATCACTAAAATTAAATTTACACCATCCAAAGAACCGCCACTAAATATGGTGACAAGAAAATATAGAGGTCCATCAAACTGTACATGGACATCTATTTTACTCTTTCAAATGGGATGAATTGTCTTATAAAGTGGTGGTTGTAGGTCTTTGTAGCGTCTCAAAAACACCCTGATAAAAATACCATAGGTCACCAAAATATCCATAAGTACAACATGTTTTCATTGAAATTTTACATGAATTGTTTATATAACCTAGGTTCCCACACTAAAGGGATGCCATGATGATTATCCTATAAAATATGATGATCGATCTAAAGGAATATTGATTACATGACACACACAAATAGCTTCATACTGACTTTCTAATTTGTTAAAAAATTTCCTTCAACACTTTATGAAACTGGTGGTAGGATGGCTACATCAATAACTCCTATGGACATAGCTTCATCCCAAATAAATTGCCTCACAAATTAGTATGGGAGGTTAAATGAAACATCGTTACCACTAACACTTGATCAAGATGATGAAAATTCTCAAAATTTAGGTCCATTATATAATCCACTTCAATAAGTATAGTTCTATTTGGATCTAAATCTATGAAATTACTGACATTCTCCAACACTGATCAATCACCTTATTGATGGAATCACTTCTCCATCACCTTATACACTACATCAACCTCATATAAATTCTACCAAAATAACAAATCCATGATGAATTCCCATTACAGTCCTTCCTTTGGATTAGTACCCATGAATGTCTTCCCCAATATTAAGGTCCCTTAATATATATGGAGTACATTATTGAACTTATGGTACATCGCAAGTTTACAATAGAAAATAACATTAAGTATAAATATATGTCAATTAAATATTTCTTCTTGGGAAGGTATATATGGAATCATGATATTCCTATCGATGATTCTATCAAATGTAATAGTATTGTAGATATCATAAAATTCTTCTATTTACACAACTTCGGAGATTTAATTGTGGATCACCTAATCTCCAATAGAGATTGGGATCATGTCGGGTGTTGATGCTTTGTGAGCATCATCAGTGTCATGTTTTCTAAAGGTAATAGTAGCCCTTTTTCTAATAGATGTTTCCGACGGTAGTGGACAATAGTGTGTAAAAAAAGAACGATTTTACATGCTTCATGATGGATGTAAGTGTATTTTGAATTATTAAAATTAGATTGGGGTTGATGGATTTATGTGATTGGAGTTTTCCATATCATCCTAGTCAAGGTGTTTAGTTACTTATCTTGGTCCATTCATGAAACATTTGAAAAAATAATTCTCTTTGATAATTTTCATGGGTGGTAGGGGTTATGGTTCTTTACATCATAGAGTGAATCCGACTGTATTATAGGTTATGGGGAGTCCTCGTAATGATGGGTTGAAGCTGAACTATGATTTTTTTAACCCATGGAATTATACGAGGTGGTGGACTTTTCTATGGCTACAATGACATGACAATTATAGCTTTAATTGGTTTCTATGGTCATGGAAGCTCTCTTATAGATGTGTACAATGATATTAGGAATGGTATTTAGGTGTGTCTATCCTACAACATTACACCCTCAGTGGTTGAAACCGATACCATAGTGCTCCTCAACACATTATATGAGATGTATAATAATCCATTATCTATTATCTATCATATTCAAATATTAGCATCCTTTGCTGGAAATACATAAATAACACATACATGTCATGAAGGTAATAATGTTGCATATTTTTTGGCTTCTATGGGTACTTATCACATCCCATATCTTATTTTTTTCTTGTATTGGTTTTTTTTCTAATCGAGTGATCTACCTTGGATCGGGACTATTCCATACGTATACAAAATATTAGGCCTCCTAGAAATATTATTATTTTTCGATCCCATATTTAATAATGTATTAATTATATTAATTATATGATGCCCCAGGATAAATGTATGATACTCAGGAAACTCATGGAATCTGAATAATTATTATATTTTAGGAAAAAAATAATCAACATTAAATGTATCCTCTTGACCATAAAAGTGATTATTATTCATCTTTTAATACACATGTAAGAGTAACTATAGTTGATTATGTGGAGGTTCCAAAAATTATGAACCACCCATAGCTATGCCTCAAATATAAATTGAATATCTGGTTGTGTAATTCAACAGAAAATAATGGATATATGAACTCAATCAAAAACATATTCACTAATTAGTACTCAAACACAAAATAAATCTTGAAAATAATACCAAATCACATTCAAACATTCTACACAACAATTCGATATCAATAAATTAATATTTTCCGCTTATGAACACTTGTGATGAGAAAAATGATCATTAAATGTTTCACCCACATTGATTTTATCCCATATGTCCTCAAGAACATAATTTATCAAAAAAATATGAGTACCCATCTACTAATTCCCTAAATCATCCCCTTACACAAACATCCATGTATGTGATCACCCATCAGAATACCATAGGAAAAAAAATTCCACATAAAAAAATTAAACTAATGTTTCTGATTGCATATTCTAGATCCACTTTCAAATTCTAATTTGACAAATAATTTTTATAAATCCCAAAAAAATGTTTTCAAAAAATACCATTCTATTGATACCTTGCATAAGCGAGTGGCACAATCCCAATACAGAGCTTGACCTATAATATTGTCCACTAGCTAATGCGAAATTCTAATCTTCTGTAGAAACTATTATGGAAAAAAACATACTATTTATACCGAATAAAGATCTAAATTATATTTTATTTTTATATAATGATAAAACCCCAACTAATAATCAACATATAAAAATATCACACACACAATATCACAAACATGAAACAACCCGAACCTCCATTATGAACAATATCATGCCTTTCATCCAATAGATCATAAAAGATTCCAACACCAAGGACCTCAAATCCTATTCAAAATAACCATGGAAAGACGATCATCCGTAGATGGATTCCTAAAGTAAAAATTTTATAAAGGTTTTATACGGTCCACATATACATTTATAGAAACCACATATTTACATTAGAAATCCAAAACATCATTTTCAATACAAACCCTCTTTAAAAAAATTTAATGCTCACAGAATCACATTTTTAGAATCCAAATAAATTTACAAGGAAATAGCATGCCTAAATTAATAAATTGCTTACAAAATCCAACTGAGAATTTAATCAAACATATATCATACGTAGAATATAAAAAATTTCACACACATTAAATCAATAAAAAAACCACCACATTCAAGATAAAAAATTATTCAAAAAAAATCACATATTAATTTCCAATGGAGGTTATGAAATTAAGAAATCAATATATAAATACATTAAAAGGTAACATGTAATGGGAATGACACATCAAAACAATATCCCATAAATGAATCCAACCACAACCAACCGCACAAGGCATAAAAGATGAAGAAAATCATAGGGGAAAAATAAAAAACAAAAATTAAAGAGATAGAAAAATAAATCCTTGAAACATAAGAGAATGGAAAAAGAATAACCTAATGCAAAATGGAATAAGAACATAGAGGATGGATAAACGTGGAGAATAAATTGATGAGTTGACCCAAAACATAAATAAATCACTCGGTCCTCCCCTAGTATAAAAGTGTAGTCTTGAAGAAGAAGGGAGGAGCTATCATAGATAGCATGAACCAAGAGAGGGAGATAGGGGGAGTTTTAGTGTTAAAAATACATGAGGATATAAATATAAATACACATTTTTATGATACGTGTAAATTGTTCAAAGTTATTCTCCTAGGTTTCCAAAATAATGCACCCCGTACTTGACACACACGGAACCCTTGTGGTAGGGCTGCATAGTTTGTAAAACCATGTCCCAATTGTAAGACGTGGTTAAATAAAAAATTAGAGAACCATACACACCCTTTACATGTGGTTTGTATAACTATTCTTGGGTCACATGCTCTCATATAAAGACATAGAAAGGCTCAAAAAATTTCTCATTGGATAGGCATGGTTTAGCCCAACCAATGATAAATTAGTGACACTCAAACATTGTAAGAAAAAAAAATGAAATAAAAAAAATACATATCATCATAAGGACTCACATTTAACCCTAAATATTTCTCATTAACCCTAAATGTTAAGAAGAAAACCCAAAACACTAAATTTAAATTCGAAATTCTCAAAAGATGATAGAGAAACAGAGTGACAATATCTAATCTAATACAATGGAAAAAAACAAAAAATGGGGTGAGATAAAAATAATGTAAATTAAAAATTCAAATAACAAAAAATTGATTATACAAGCCTTTCTGATATCTCAATCCATATATATTATAATATTAATATTCTTCCATATAAATATATAGTGAAATTATGTTAAAATACATTCTTTTTGAACATCCATGGATAGTTACCACATACCATATCTAAAAACTAGTATATCATTTTCAAAAATATCTTATATAGACACATAAGCTATATACATTAATATTATACCCAAAATATATATTTTTCCAAGATCAAAGAACAATGTTAAAAAAATTCAAAAAAAAATATAAATAAGGAATAAGAGGCTCATTAAAAAATATTTATACAATAGATTAATCAATAAATATGGATTTTAAAGAAACAATAAGAAATAATAGTCTATAAATAATGAAAAAAATTAGACCATATTCTATTGAATCAGTTTACATGACTCCACACTGTCATGAAATGTTTGGAAACCAATATTATAAAATTCACTATTATAAAATATAGAGATATTGTCCCAACTACAATTATTCCATTTTAAAAAAATAATAAGAAATAATTAAATGATTCTGTTAAATGAAGGTATAAAAAAACCCAATAAAAATTATAAAATAATTTTCTAGGATAGCGTTAAAATAAAAACCAATTAAAACCCCAAAAAAGATAAATGATAAGATTATAGAAAATGTAACTTTTTAGAAAATATATGAACTCTTATATTGTTCTATACAATATCACTTATCCTACATGAGTCATCCATTTGAGTAAGAATACATAGAAAAATATAATTGTAATGCATTTAATTTATAAAAACAATAAAACATTGTACTATATTATAACATATAATTAGTACTAACAAACTAATTAATCCTAGTAATATTTACAATTAAATAAAACGAGATAAATATAACCTACCATTAATCTGGATAAAAATTATGATAATTGGGTATACTAAGTAATTTTGGTCTGTTTTCTATTATTATAAACCATGGGATAGAAGGTGAATTGTGGTGAGACTAAAATTGGTCAATAATAAATATTTCAGGTCAACGTGTCCCTTATTGTTCCTTCATTATATGAATCTTTCTTTATTAGGGTTAATATTATGGGTGGATTAAAATATTAAAATGATAACTATATTAAATGAAATTACTAATATTTAATGTACATGGGTAATTTTGAATGATATCTTAACTTAATACATTAAAATAGAAAATAATGATAATTTATAATGTGGCACATTTTTTTATGATTTTCCCTAATTCATTTTATCATAGATTTTGAATATGAGTAGATTTTTTCTATAGTCTATTAGTGGTGTCTGGGTGGATCAAAAAAAATATTGGCTATTGGAAATGAGGTCTCTAATAGATTCTACATTGCTTTTCTGGACATATGAGGGAATATTTAGGATCTTCTCTATGTATTTAAATCCCATATGAAATAAATTCTGTTTTATAAGGGGAACTAGGCCTAGACAATGGCCCTAGGATAGATGGTAGAGGCCACCGGTTGGATGGTTGTTTTCTTCGAATACCATAAGGCATAAAACATTTATATGTGTTTTAACTATAAACCATTCACCTAATCAGTTTTTTACATTCTAAAATTCTACCACTACTCCCATTGTCCCTTAACCTCTTGTCAAATTTTTTTTCTCCCTTTACCCTCTTCTTAATCCACCGTTTTAGGACCGAATAACGGATCTATCATGTATTTCAAATATAGTGAATTCTTATTCATTCTAGATCAATCCATTTCAGTTGTAGATAATCAAATTCATCAAGATATAGTATGTATTAATCCGATCTATAGGGTTATACACGGTTTAAAAATGGATTCTCCTTTCATTGACTAACTTGAAACCCATAGTAAAAGAATTTTTATCTAAACATTAATCAAAACTTGATCATTGTCGGAAGTGGATCCTATCGAGTTTGTTTTACATAGATATACCATTTTTTTGGTTTTTTATCATACATGATCTTATGATTAATATTAATATATTTTTGGAATGGTTTTAGGAATAAGTGGATGTTTAGGACTTGAATAGAGACCTCATACATCGATAATAATTATACTGATGGTAGGATGACCTTGACATTGGTGAATTTTATATGGGTTCCCGGAATGTTTTCAAATTGCATGTATAGCGTAATGAATCCAATGATTTTTTTTCTCGCAAATGGTTATTAACAAATGAGACTCATATTTTCATTGTGTATATTCTATTTTCCACATTATATACATGTTTAGAATGTTCATTTATCTTCATCTAATATGATTATTTCATGTTGTGAAGTATAGATAATCCACCCCAACATGGATGTGTAATATATTTATTTGTACGTACACGTGTGATAACATAAATCCTTATGTGTCCAATATATTTTCTAAGATAAATCATTGAAGTGAGGGATTATTTGTATTTGGGTGGTTAATGTTATTTCCAATATAGTTCTAATGATGGTAGATCGGATTCACAATGACTCAAAACTTGATTTATTCTTTTTTTATAGACTAACGACAAAAATATGTTTTTTACTCTAATGAATGAAACAGTTTTTCTAATGAACAATCTTTAAGGGTCATTTTTTGATTCCTACTATGTAATTTACACACACCAAATATGATATTTTTGTAAAATTAAACATCTATTGACCTTGGATTTGATAATTGTAATAACCCTTTATAGGATAATTGAGAAGGTTCATTATATGATAAAAAATTATAGTGTGGAACTCTTTCTATATGTTTCCTTATATGTTTTTAAAATCATTATATAATATATCGTTTCACTTCATGTGGGGATCCCTTTTCAATTTTTTCATTTTTGAGACTAACATGCAATGATGATACTATATGGGTTAATATCTTTTGTTTATTATTCTACTCAGATTATTTTATATTTAACCATAATTTATTTTTTTATTTATATCAATTGATTTATTTTTTTACTTTCTATTGATGGTACAGTATCCTAGAGATTCTCTTTCTTTGTAACCATTATTCAAAAAACACTTTCTTCTAGGGTTATGCATATGCTGTCTTGTTGAATCTCAACTCAGACCCGGGGGTTTGGGTCATTCTATTCGCTATAGTATTTATATATTTATTGATTTATAGATTTTAATTTGTAAATGGATATCCTCTATATTAATAATAACGAATCCTGAATTTTTATGAATAAAATTTTGATTTATAATTTGTTATTTATTTATTTATTGTATTCTTGACTAATGATAAATTAGTTTATCATATCATAATTTATTAATTCAATAGTACTATGATAATGAAATATAATTGGGACTAACACATGTAAATTAAATTTGGGTATTCTTTACTCGAACATATTTTTTATTTCGATACAATTTTTAAAATTGAGTTATTTTTTGATTAATATAAAATGTTACTTTACCAAATTAATTTTTGGCTGAATTATTTTCAGATTGAATGATATGGATAATTATGACTCCCTTATGTCACTAAATTGAATTTATTATGAAAATCAATTTATTTATATTGTTTTATGTAGTTTTATATAATTATTTGGATTTTGGTGAGATTTTTTAATAATTCAATGAGGATATACATATATAGAGTAAATGTACTAGATGAACATGAATGAAAGGAAAAAGAATTAATATTTTATGATTGAGTGTATGATTGGAGGGACTATTCAATGAGACCTGGCATGGAATGAAAAACCAAGAATTCGGAAATTCATGGTTCTATTACTAGTTCATGTTCTAGTATAGTCAATCATAGAAAATTTAAAAATATGGTTATTTTTTATATCTAAATTATAATTTCCATAATTTTCTACCTCATTTACATTATATGAATTTTTGATATCACATTATAATGTTCTCAGATATCGTCCTCCATCTTTATTATTTATTCTATTCGGATTTTTCATTAGAAATTAATTATCCATTAACGATAGTGTCCTTTATCCATTTTGTTCATAAATTAAATTATTTTCACTATTTTACACTTATCTTACATAGAAATCCATGTGTAATTATTCATTTTTAATCAATATTAGTGTTTTTGGATTTTGTTTCTTCCATTTGGAACCTATGATTACAATATATTGTTGGTTTAAGTATTTTAACTAATTTCTATATATTTTTATAAATTATACATTCCAAATATTCATATTTTTTATATACATTGATTATTGGATTTTTAAAATTAATTTATCATCATTTTAATATCAAAATCAATTAGTGATATTGTTTATACATATGAATTATAACATTTATTTGAGAAATTTATGTGATTTTAATGGGGGATTCATAAATTATCAATAATTACAAGAATAAAAATATTTCTATACACATTCAAAAATAGGATAATGAATGATTGTATTTTTTCTAATATTTGGGTTAAAAATTTATTATATAACATATTTAATATTTTTAAATATTTATTTAATTGTTATAAATATAATTTTAATTTTCATTATACATTGGGTAGAAAATAAAAAAATGGTCTATTATGCTTGAACGTGATTAAATAAATGATTAGTTAGTTTTTTATTTACATAAAAATTGTAATATCATCATTTGAGTTAAATGTTAATATATAAATAATCAGTTAGATTTTAAATAATAGGGATTTTTTTATATAAATTATCTTTTGATGACCATTTATATGGTTCAAATATTTATTGAATCATTTTTTAGAATAAATTTATATTGATAAATGTGTTCTTTTTTAGGATATTTCATTGTTGTGACAATTCTGATTTTATAAATTTGTTTTATTTATATTTTATAGAATGATTTTTTTAAACATCATCGGAATCCTTAGGTTTATATGTGATATTTTTTCTAGGATAAACATGCCATAACATCCCATGTTTTTAAAATTAAATAATATGTTTCATATTTAACAAGATATTCCATATAGTTGTTAAATGAAAAATGACATAATATTTCAATATTACCACTAAACCATATACATTAAGATGGTTGTAATAAATAGTATTAAAAAATTATGAAAATATGGTTTAAAAATGTAGGTATAGTTAATTAATTAGTGACTAATTTATTATTACATAATACATTTTATTAATTATAATTATTAATGATATAGATACAAATATTACATTAAAGTGTTAATTATGTTTTAATGGAGAACCATTTTTAAATATTATTTTTTAAAAAATAATTATTTAAAAATTGAATATTAAACATTATACTTATAATATAATGAAAAAAATAGGTTGTGGTAGTTTTTTTTATTCCTATGAGAACATTAGTTTTTTGATAAATATTAAATAATATAAAATATGCAATGAAAACTATTTTTTCACCAAATTATATATATTGTGATATTATTTATAAAATTATTTCAAAAAAATAATTAATTCAACAAGAAAAAAAAATAATACCAATTTATGTCATTGGAATCAATTTAACATTGAAATTATATATAAATAATTTTCATTATTTTTAATGGTTACCTTTAAAAACCTACATTTTTATTTGGTCTGTCAAATTGATATTAAATATATTTATCCAATTATGTGATATGAATTATGTAAAATGGATTCCATATTTGGAATTTAATGGACCAAATTTTTTTTCAAGGTAAATTTTGTTCTTAGGAATAAAATATTACGATGGTAAAACAATTATTTACTGAGGAATAGGTAATAATGAATCATGTTAATGTTAAAAATGGTAAAGGCTTAAAATAATTGGAAATTAAAACATTTTAAGGTTTATTGATATGTTGATAGACAAAAAATAAAAAAAATAAATTTAAAATAAATTTCATTTAAATTAAATCCATCTCATCTTGGTGATATATAAATATAAAATAATCAATTATTTATTCAATTAATCCCACTTGTCCTGAAGTATATATACCACCCCTTATCACCCAATTTTAACAAAAAACCCCATAACTCATAAAATATCTGTAAAAAACTATCCTTACCACTATCCCATCATCCATGTTCATTTTGTACAATGAAAATACTAAATCCATAGTCCCCAAGGTTCTATCAAAGAGGTTTCATTCAAGAGGTAATTTTAATTAAAAAAATCACTAAATTTTGTTCTTTTTCAATGTTCTCATAAAATCATTCATTATCAATTCTTGATAAATAATGAATAATTTATATACGATAGTTTTATTTTTCTATAGTAATATCTTACATCCATTCCATTCTCGTCAAAACTTATTCAATGAAAAATATTTTTTTTTGTTATTCTGTATCATCGCCTCTATGATAAATGTTTTTCATTTTTTTCTATTACCTCTTCTTCAAAGAGATGTTATTCATTCCCAAATCACATCGAATATATTAAGAATTTTTTACTGAAAATAAATGATATAAATTAAATATTAATTATACTATAATGATATTATATGTATTCTTATTTACTTACATTCCATTTATATTCATTCTTCTTATGTGATATGAAAATGAAAATAACACTCATGAGTTCATACAAGCTACCATCTCCATGATCAATGTTTTTTATATATATTCATGGGTTATTAAAAAAATTAAAATATTGAATATATAGGATATTTATAGAAAAATTATATTATTTATCTAATATATAAACATAACAGTAAAAAATTATAACTATTTTGTGGTTTTCAAAAAAAACCCTCCAAAATAAACTAATTGTTTTTCATTAACATTATATCTAATGAATCATCCTCATGTAAGAAATAAAAATAATATAGTGGAAAATTTATTAATATGTATGAATATAATTACTATATCATTCCACATCATGATTTTAAAAATCATTTCACAAATAACACATATAATTTTACACAAATGAATCGATCATGAATCTATGAAACAAATGCACCCACAACCATGAAAACAATGAAATATTATTAATGAATGGGTAATAAAATGGTAAAAAACAATCATATAGTTGTAAATATATATATATATATTAATATAGTTAATTAATTATTTAATAACCTTATTTTATCAATATACTAGATTCTTGAACAATATTGAATGATGTCGAACCAGAGGTAAGGGTATTTTGTCACACTATGTTTTTTGAGGTAAATGCCATATATCCCACTATATTACATGTTTTGGTGACCATAATTCCCATTATATTATTATATTACATTTATAAATTAATATGAAGGAATTCACATATCCTTTTTATGATATCTATTTCATATGGTTTTACATATCGGAAGTTATTGAATGAGTTAGGGAATTTCTTAACCAAAATTTTATTCCTTCAGTTATAATTAAAATTCATTATTATTAATTTGTATTATTATGTGAGAAATGAATTTTTGTCATTGTATCTTGTAATTATATGTACTTTATTTTATTATACACAATATATCTATTTTATTAACAACTCAATCATTGTAATAGTTTTGTTATCTAAAACATCATTATAAAATATTTAACTATATATTCTTTAAAATATTTCTCATTTATTACCATGTATTCTTAATGGTTTGATGTATTTATTGATATGGATTTTATTGATTTAAAATTTTAATTTTATTTTAAATTTTGGCAAGTTGTATGGGAGACTTTGATTCCAAATTCTAATTTCAAATGTTTTGATATGATTTATAAAAATGGAATTACTACTTCAATTACAATGAATACTTTATTATATATATGAAATTAATGGAATTTCATTATTTAATGATATATATTTATTTAATTTTTCATTAATATTATTTAATATTTCTTTAAAAATATGTATATTCTTCATTAGGAACACAATTTTTATATTTTAATGTAATTTTATTGTAAAAAGTGTATTTGGATATCTTGGAATGTTTTAAACGTGGGTTTAAAAGTGTTTTAATGGTATCATTAATTATTTAGTCAATGGAAATTATAAATGAAGCATTCATCCCAATTATATCTAATGGATGATCCGAATATATCTTATATGGAGGGTTGAGTTCCATTATGGGTCATGAAACACCGTTGAGCCCAATATAGATTATGCAATGGGTGGGCCACATTATATCTCTCCACTATATTAGGTACTCCAAAGGTTGAATTAAATCATATGGTCATTATAATTTTAAAGGATATTATATGATTTATATTTTCATTATATCCCATGTCACCGATTTTATTTCTCAATGGTTTCTAATGGTTTTATAAGAATATTTTTTTTATAATTTTATTTCATATTTTTAATAGACTAATGATTTACATTATTTGAATCCCTTACTATGATTTTGTTTTCAAACCATATTAATATAATTTTATTCAAATAGTTTAAGAATTTTTTTGTTCATGGATGAAATATAATTATAAATGAGTAGGTGCTTCATGAAAATAAACAGTGTTTTATTTTAAATGGGTTTCCTTTGGATGAAATTGTGGATAATGAGAATAAGTGTCTGCTTGTAATTTAAGAGTTTATTATGAATGAATTTTTCATAATTCTCAAAACCTATAAATTAAATTTTTTTAAAAAATGAATTATAGTTCAAAGAAACTAGAATAAGTTAGGTTTATTGTTGGTTCCATACCATTTGTAGCATATGATGGTTTTGAAAACATTGGATACTAATATTTCTTCTAAAGTGTTAGGTATATCATCTTGGGATTATAAGTATAATTATTATTATATGTAAAATTTCTTCTAAACCACTTTTTAGGATATTATATATGAAATTCTAATGTGAAATATGATATATTTATATGATTTTATTTCCATGGTAATTAAGGGTTATTTCTTTTTAGGATAACAAATAAAAGTTATGAGATATCATTTGCGGGTAAATTATATTAAGGATATTTTAAAAGGTTTTTCATAAATATAGAAATTTTTATAAGAGATATATTAATATATTTTTTGAAATTTGGAAAACCATAGGATGGGTGAAAACCCATCCGGTCCGAACTACCCCCATGTTTTGATCCCCAAACTGAAGGACAAAAATGGTCCAACACCTTCCAATAGCCTATGTGAAGTCCCATATTCAATGAATATTTGTTTTTAGTTAAATGCATTTATAGAAAATTAATATTTTGACTTTGAGAACATAAATTTATTTTAATAGATAAATATGGGATTTGGAAATTTTTAAATGATTAATTTAGTAATGTTATTTTGAAAGACGATCACTATTTTGGTAAACCTATATGTTGGAGTTGAATTGAATATTGTGGGGTTTTGTTTGATGTAAATGTTGATTTATATTTTTTAATTTTCTATTTTAATATTTTAGGATTATGTTCAATTAGTTTATTTATGGAAATGATTAATAATTGTTAGAGAAAATGTGTTTATGTTAATTTATTTTTGGTATAATCTATTAATAGTGATTGATGTAATTAGGGGATAAATGTTAAATTTTATCATGGAATACGATGCTATATGAATTATACATTTCAATCATAGTTTAGATTATTTCACGTTTTCTTGTGGGATATTATTTATCTAATAATATATATTTAATTTTTTGGATTTACGTTGTTTCTATTCACATAATGGTTTATTCTTTTTTGGAGAATTTACTTATATTGTACTAATAATTTTGGTGTTGGATAATGTCTAAAAAAATAAGAATAAATAGTTATAAATTTGCATATTTTTTATATATAATGGTGGATTATATTGAATTATGTAAGAAAATTCATCGTTAATTCTCTTCATTTGGGGAAATGATGATATAGTGTTAGATATTTGTAAAATGATTAAATTATACTTCTCTTTTAATTATAATTACTTATGATCGTAATTTTTGTGGTAAATGAATTACCTAACCCTAAATAACACTGAAACAAAAACATCATCCAATTTTATTTCATAACTAGAAATCAACTGGCTTTAACCAATCACTTATATACAGTTCGCTGATTTTTAACATTCTTATGACCATGTTATCTATCACACTTTGACATAAACTAATAGTTATAATTCCCTTCCATGTCAATGATTTCCTATATAGAAACATAGTATGAGTTATCTAAGGTGAAAATTATACTTCCTTATCAATAATTTAATTTGTTTGCTTTATTAGCCCATTTTCTAATGTGTATATCAATATGGGTATTCTTAACAGTTTTACACCTTGTTTTCAATCCCCAATTCAAAATTGCAGGGATGTAATTTCCAATGTGGTGGGAGAGAAAGTAACATCCAGAGTTTTTAAAATGAAGTCATATGTTTGATAGTGTACAAGATACACCTAATAGAGATAAAATTAACAACAAAATAATATTTAATTGTTACTATTAAAACCCAGCTGTAAGAATCGAGGAATAAATTATTATTAATTAAATTATGAAAAAATTGTTTACACTTTTATATATATTTAATTATTTGGTGACCAATTAATTATAAAATAATTACTTTTAATACTTATTAATATTTATTAATTAGATATAAATTTTTCCTTAAAGGGGGAATGATGTTGGATATCATTCCCAACACAAAATAATAATTTTTTTCATAGATAATACATTACATGCAAAGCTATATTATTCATAAATAATATTAATATTTTAATATTAATATATTAAATGGATGTTATCAACTACCTATTGTATTTTTTATAATTTATTTAACTTACTATATTATGTTTACACATATTTATTAATTTTTTTATATTCATCCAATAAAAAATATGAGCATAAAATAAGATTATATCTAATTTTATACATAAAAGCTCAAATATTTTTAAAAAGTAATTTTACCACATTTTGATAGATAATACAATTTAAAAATAATATATGACAAGTTTTATAATTTATATATAAAAAATTAATCATTATATTTTAATTAAAATCATATAAATAAGTATTAGGTATATTTCTGTTTTTTTTATGAGAACATTTATATTTTGATGAATGCAAAAAAATAATAAATATTTCCCCAAAACATTTTAAAACAAATTATTTATATAGTTAAATTATATTTTAAATTAGTTTTAAATTATAATATGAAAAATTATAAATCAATCCATACAATTTAGTTCATTGTAAAAAAATTCACCTCGAAATACGATATAATAATATTTCAATCTTTTGAATGTTTTGATTTAAAACCCTACTTTTCAGCTGGAATTAATTATAAGTATATTTTTTCAAATTTATTGAATTGAATTTGTTCAATTTAATTCCATATATGGAATCATAAGGCCATTATAAAATTATATGTTCAATTTCATTTTGTGTTATAAAATGATTCAAAGGTAAAAAAATTATTTTTTGTGGTATAGAGAAAAAAGGAATCATGTTAGTGGTAAAAAAGGTTATGGGTAAAAATACAAAAAAAATTAAAAATTTAATGGTTGAATGAGGTATTGTTGACCATAAAATGGCTAATAGAATTATTTTAAATTATAATTCATCAAAATATATTAAACCTTAATGTATTTAACATCATATATAAAATAATCAATATTTTAATCACTAAAACCCACATCTCAATAAATATAAATATCACTCATCACCATATCATGTCAAACCAAAAATAATATAAACTCCAAAAAACTCTTTCAATTACACTATTATAGACTCTACAAACATATAAGTGCTTATTCCTTGACAAAAATAACAAATTCAAGGTCCCCAATGGATTCTCATAGAGGTGTTATTCAAGAGGTAATTTTCTCAATGTACATGTCTTAATTGATATTCCCTTTCTAATTTCTCCCCACATACATCATACGTTAAGGAATTATAACTCTATTAAAATTAATATACTTGAGTTTTAGGTTTCTAATTTAACATATCATATTCATTTCATTTCACACATCTCTTTTTTAAAAGAAATAAATTTTTTTTCTATATTAGGCTATTTACTAGCCTAGGTGATAAATGTTTATGTTCAATTTCCATTACAACCTTCATGGTTGTTATTAAAAATATTTATATGGTTATATATTATTTTAATAATTATATTATACAATATTTCATATTTTTAGAATGTAATATAATACCTACCATCATTATTTCTATATAGTATATATTTGATAATTTCGTTTGTGGACATATGGACAACTGCAATATCAATTCGATGTTATTCGTTCACAAATCACATGGAATGTATTAATAATTTTTTTATTTAACTTATATTAAATATGTTAAATAATAAATTTAATATAAATATAAAATAAATAATTAAATATTTACTTTTATGTCATTTACATTTGTTTATTCAATACAATAAGAAAGTATAAATAGCATTCATGTCTAACTATATCCTCTGATATCCATGAATTTTATTTTCTCATTACCATAAAATATTATTATTAATTTATATAAATTTAATATACAATATATTTATATCATTTATTAAATTTTGTAACTAATATATTATCATAATATTATATAAAATGAAACTAGTTCACTGTGATCAGAAAAACAACCATGTTAATATAAACATTTACCATTATAATTTTATCTAATGAATCCTCCTAATTTAAGAAAAAATAATTATATGTGGGACTTATAAAAACATTGGAAGTACATTATTACTATTTCATTTCACAAATCGAGTTTTAATCTTATTTAAATATAAAATCATTGATTTCACACAAATGAATTGATGATGAAACTATGAAACAAACGCACCAAAAACCCTGAAAATAATGAAATATTATTATTTAATGGTTCACAATATATTATAAATGCAACATATTTTTTAGTTTTTACTTTCCTTTAAATTTTTTAATTACTTTTGATAATTACATAAACCCATCAAATTTAATTTTCTAATAAATATTTTAAGTGTTTTATATTTATACATAAAAGTATTTATATCATATCTGAATAAATAGTTATCATATTATAATGGTGTTAATTGTATTAGAATTTCATGAAGATTATCTTATTTTTTAGTCTTTTTACATCGTAATTAAATTCAAATGTTTCAATGGTTCAATAATTGATTAAATCTAATAGAAGTTGTTCAAGTGATATAGAAGTATTCAACATTAAAATACATCACAATTATAATGATATATGAAGCTCAATTTAATATATTCATATACATGTTAAACAAGATGTTCCTATAAGGGGCTCTGGGCTAGGGTTTCCCCCCGCTGCCGCCTTCCACTTCCCCACGGCGGATCAGTTGAATTTCATTACTTCTACCCAGTGAGCTCATGGAAGGGGGTCACTCTCCTGCGGTGGTGTGTTTTTGTGGACTCGTTCATCTTCTCTCCATTTACCAGTCACTTCCCTACTCTATCCTTCAATTTGGACAGAGCATTACCTGGAAGCCTATTGAGGTTCCATCTTTCAAACTTCCTGCTACTTCGGTGAAGGTTGATTCTTCGCGTCAATGTCGGCTGGTGGAGTGTTGGGCAGATCTGGCCATTGTTCTCAGTATTGAAGTTGGTGACAGGATTTTTGGATTGGGATTGTGGCAGTATTCTTCTTCTTCCCTCATAGGTTTGGCTTCATAGGACTTTACATTAAAGGGTTTCGTTATTTTTGCTTTCATGCATGATGATCATCTGGATTTGTGCATTGTCGCCCTTGTTGGTGCATTCCTGCTTCTCCTCTTCTTTCACGTGCGCAATTTGGACTCTGTTGAGGTTTCGTTTCATCTTGCATCTGCTACTGGTTGGGGGTGGGATGGTGGTACGATTTCAGCCTCGGTTCTGGTGATATGTTAATGATTCATGGTCGATGTGTTCTTGTTTCGGGCTGGGTTGCGGCTCCTTGTACAACTATTTTATCATTTATAGCTGGAGGTATCTGATGACCTCTGTTCTATGGTGTGGTGGTAGGATGATGATGGAGAAATTGTGATGGATTGTGATGACAATAGTGGTACTCAGTTGATGGAGATTTGGTGATGGAAAAAGTGGAAATCATGATGAAGATGCGGATGATTATCAGATCTTGATTTCATCAGGTTCTGCATATGATCATGATTTATTAAAAGTTTGATGGGTTTATTATTGTTCTGTTCCCACCTGTAATGGAATACTGGTTACCGCTCAGCTTTAATAAAGATTTGGAAATTCAAATAAAAATGAGTTTTTACTCAGTAAAGGACATGTCAAACCACATGATAGATAATGGAATTATCTAAACATAACTTGTTTTCATTGGATGTTTGAAAATGATTGTAATGAACCATAAATTCCATGTTAATTATTTCTAAATATACGGGAATTTTAAGAGTCATGGAAAATTTACGGTGCATGATTCTGAGGCTCGAAGTGCCCTTAATGAATTTGTAAACATTTGATCAGGTACGTTCAGTAAACGTGCATGCGGGTCATCCTATCTTTTGAATCACTGCACGTAATTGAAATCGGAGAGCACTGTTGAACTCAAAACACTGTTATTTTCTTAAGGATACTTTAATCTCGACGGTAGTTGGTCGATAGTAAAAGATAGCTTTTTGGGTTTTTTTGTACGACTAAAATAGAAATAAAAGTGGGTGAATTTTTTATTTTTATTTGCAACACCCATGTGGTTATTGGGAGGTGGATTCCCCCAGAACTAAACCTGCCTTTGTAAGTTGATGTGTGGGGACCACCATACCTTAACCTCTCATGAGAGGTTATGGTGGAAGGGACCACTTGAACCATAACCTCCCACAAAAGCATATGGTAGTGGGGACCACACGGGATTAAACCCTGATTTAATTGAGAGAAACTCTCAACCACCCTCATTAAAGAGTAGTACGCTTTTGTCTTCTTCTACATTAATTGTTATAACATACACACCTTTAATTATGCCAAATTATTTATTTGGAATGCCCCATTTTTTAAATTAACTAACAGCGTCGTTGGAATTTATGATGGTTCCTAATAAACAAACCGTCATAAATTTCCTGATTGTTAACTATCTTCTCCCCTCTCCATTATATATGTAAATATGGGGGAGGATTTGGGATGTCTTCACCAAGAGATAATGTGCTGGTAATGTGACACAATTCCCAACACTTGGAGGATTACACTCTCCAACGAAGAACATGTTCTCCAATGAAGAAGTGATCCCCAGTGAAGAACACTCGACCAACGAAGAATGTTGTCCTCCTTCGACCATCGTCCTCGAGACATCTTCCGACGTGGTACTTCTTCAAAAACCAAAAATCCCTCCTCTTCATCATCAAAGAACAATACATGGTAGGTGTTTAATGCATTTTGGTTATCACTTCACAAGTACACCCCTTATTTTCTTTTGCGGGTTGGAAAAATTATTGTGGGAGGGATTGATGTGCTTTGTTCTTGTGAAACTCTTGGTACCTCTCTAATGCGGAGAGTGTGGGATAAACTAACATGTCTTGTTCTCTCTATAACCCTTGTGTGGATTTGCAGTGTTCTTATAAATAGAGGATGAATATGAAGGTGATGAATGATACAAAGGCAACGGCGCTGCCACCCACGGCCTCCGCAACCAGTGCTCCCCCCGCAGCGCCACGATTTCCTAGCTGAACCGGTCTCATGCTACCGCCTTCCAAATCGGCCCCAAAGACGTGTCGCACCCCACCCACCCGGCCTCCCAGGCGGTTCGCCCTAGCCGAGCCATCCGCCGGCCGTGCCACCCCGACCGCTCTGGCCTCCCTACTGAACCGACCCCAGTCACGCCTCCCGCTGTCCAAACTAGCCCCGACTGCACCACCCAGGCCCCCAGGCTGAGCCGTCCCGAGCCACACCCACGTAGCCCTCTGAGTCAACCGGCCTGTCTCCCCGGGCTGAGCCTCCATCACGGTACCCTCCTGGCTGAACCCGCCTCGCGGCGACTCACGACCGGTCCGCGCCCTCACAGCTCTCCCCAGCCCCTTGCTGTGTACTGGGCTCGGCCAAGAGGGCTAGGTCTGTCCAGAATGGGACGACTCGGGATGGTCTAATAGTTCTGGACAAGACATGTGCCCACTACGACCCATTTACACTCTTTCAAATATAACATTGGCACGAGACGTCCATTTGACAAACCGTCAATGACACTAGAAACCTTGGAGTGAGACGACCCCTTTGAGTTATAACCATGTATGTTTTTGATTATGATGGGGAACAGTAAGTTTGGATCGTGCACGAATCCAACCGGGCCCTCGAGACTAAAAGTCTAATAAATCATAGTTTGGGCATCCAATTGACATGTCATCTATTACGTTGAGACATCAATGACGTGGAGGAACATTGAGATACTTCTTTGTTGGAGTTCATGATAGTTGGGGTATTGACCAATTGCTCGTGGAGCGGATCCTCCCAAAGACGAGAGAACATATTGTAGAGACCTAGTAGCTAGCTAAGACATGATACCTGCAGACTGTTTTGACTAGGATTGACCCTACTATCCTAGTGGGGAGCGCCTTGTTGTCATGGAAGACCCACATTGGGGAGTGACTTGGTGTCACGGTAGACCCACGATACTCGATAGGAGGAGTACTCTACTACGCTATGAGGGGGAGTGTGCTTGGTGACATGGAAGACCCACGGTGTGGAGCACACTTGGTGACACGGCAGATCCCCAGTACTCGACAGGAAGTGTACCTCAATAGTCCAAAGATAGTTAGAAGTGCGATTTGTATCACGACAGGCCCCCTGTACTCGATAGAGGGGGATTTCTGCAGCATCTTAGGTTTCCACAATGTGACCGGGAATGTTAATTGATAAGACCCCTAGAATAAAATCATGTTTGACTTGAGTCAGTTTTTCTGTCTTTTCCTCATGATTGTGATGGATCACTTGATTACATAGGTATTTGTATGGTCATATACCTAAGTATGGTTATCTGTTGATTTCCTACTTTCTTATTTATCCTTGTTGTATTTTGGGAGACCTTGAGGGTGTCTGGGTCTCTACTGAGTATTTTTATACTGACCCCTTCATAGGCTATTCCTGCACCTTGATTTTTGGGTTGTATATGACCGACAACACTGAATGAGTCTAAGGGTACCTGGACTAAACGGTTCCCAGAGGTGGACCATACGGCGTGTCGGTACGTGGAGGAGACAAAAAGATGCGGAGTGCTGAGGAGGCTATCTGTACCTATCATTTAGGTATAAATATCTGAGGATAACCTTGTAGATTCGTTTTATTCTCTTTTTCAGTTGTATTGTATCACTGTTTTACATGTACTTACCAATTTTCTTGTATTCTGGCCCCGTTTACTTCCATCACTATTTTGTTCTATAGTTTTCTTGGTGTTTCGTCCAGCTGTGTTCTTGCTCGTATTTGTGTTTATAGGTTATAAAGTCTATTCATTCCCATTTTTATGGGATTACGCCTTTGGTGATAGTCGTTAGCCCCTGGCCTATGGAAGGTAGGCTTGGGGTAGTCACGACACGGGCCCTGAGGGATGGGTCGTGACAAATTGGTATCATAGTAGTCAGTTTACAACAGAACATATGACTATGATCTTTCCAATAAAGCAATAGTGTTAATTTTATTGAGTGTGGATTTCAGTTTAGGGAGTCCACTGTTGGGGCGGAGGCTGACGTATCCATACAGCAGGACCATAACATCTTATTTCTGACACAGTGCACAAAAATAATGATTGCGTGTGTGTTTTCCAAATCATTCTTTATGTTGGATCACCAGGTCATCTCAACAGGTATAACCTTTTAAACATTATGCACCTTTTTATTTTCAGGATACCTCCAAGAAGATAGAAAACTAGAGTTCCGAGTGTTATACGCACTGATATCCCACCGAGGGACGAGGCCTCGGTGTAAGGCCCTTTTCTAGTAGATGCACTAACGGTACCATTACCCATTGGTCCACCGATGCCACCATCTCTAGAAGCAGATTGTGCATGCCTCTTGAGTGAGTTACATGAGTTCTAGTGACAGAGGCCATCCAGGTTTAGGGGAGTTATGGACCCACAGGTGGATTAGGATTGGATGAAGGCTGTGGAGAGAGTCTTCTGACTGGTTGGGACACCAGTAGGCATCATGGTGATCCTTGGTGCCACCCTTCTATAGGATGAATCAGACAGATGGTAGAGCATGATGATCTAGGTTCATGAAAAGGTAACGCTTATCTGGGCAGACATCGAGAGCCACTTTTAGGCAGAGTTTATCCCATCCACACTTCGCACAGTGTACATACAGGAGCTACATCATCTGAAACAGGGCAACATGATTGTAGCTCAGTACTCACTGAGGTTCACTGACCTCTCATGATACCCCAATGATATGTGGAGGGATCCATTCTTCATGGCCCAGACCATTGCGAAGGGACTTATCCAGGAGAACAGGGCTTCAGTGATCTCATATAGCATCACGACGTAGGCAGGGCTGTTAGAGAGAGCCCTCACGGGGGAGTGTTTCCTTGCTGAGAAGTCACCAGCCTCGAGACCCACTACTTGTCATCACATAGTGTAATATTCGACAGGTGGCAGAAGAAAGTTTTCATAGAGGTCCAAGAGGACCATACATATTGGTGGATGACAGCATGACTCAGGATCGGTTGCGTGAGGCACATAAAGCAGAGACTGACAAGCCAAGACTTGGCATTGTTTCTCTGGCAGCGATCAGAGTCACATGGCTTGTTACTGTCTGACCCATCATTCGGATGATCAGCAGATGGTTGAAGGACTGCCTAGGCAGAGACCGAGATTCGATCGAGGTATTCTGCAGGGAGCATTCAGACGTGATAGAGGAGCTAGTCGTGGAGCTGGCAGTGGGCCACAATTCGAGATATTATCGCCACCACCACCAAGAGGTCCACCCCGATCACAGGGAGCATGTGTCCAGGGGATATATTTTCTCTAGGCAGCTAAGGATTACATTCATGGTGCTCTGAAGATGATTCATGGTACAACCTGTGTCTACTCCACCATAGCTTCAGTACTTATAGACACAGGTTCCAGTCATTCTTTTATTTCCACTTCCCTAATTAGGAGCTCGGAGGTTCCGACGGAGCCGTTGGTTCGATACTTATGGATAGAGACTCATACAAGAGAAGATTTGACGACTACACGCTGTTTTTGGTTGTGTGAGCTTACTCTATTAGGAGATATCTTCGGCTGACTTCCTCTAGTAGTAGTGTCGAGGCATTACGATGTCATCTTGGGTATGGACTTGTAATCTACAGTCCATGCTCAGATAGACTGTATTAGGTTCAATGTGTGGTGTTTCCAGATGTATGGTACATGGTTTACATTCAACGGCGAGAAGGGAGCCTTTGTAGCATAGGATGGAATTTCTAGGGGGATGGTGTAGCCGATTACTCATCAGTTGGCTAGCCTTACCCTCAGAGTGGTTGAAATGGAGAATCTGAGTTATCCTGTAGTGGTGGACCAGTACGTAGATGTCTTCCCTGATGATTTCACAGGTCTACCTCCTCGTAGAGAGTTGGACTTTTAAATTGAATTGTACCCTAGGACGACATCAATATCTACACCAGTATATCGGATGGCTCCCGCAGAGCTTCGTGAGCTGCGGGTACAGCTGTATGACTTACAGGGGAAGGGATTCATTTGGCTTAGTGTTTTTCCATGGGCAACCCCAATTCGATTCGCCATGAAGGCGAATTGGAGATTTAAACAATGTGATGACTAACGGTGCTTGAATCTGGTGACCATGATGAACAAGTACTCACTTTCATGGATTGACGATCTCTACAATAATCTGAAGGGAGTACAATGGTTCTCAGAGATATACCTCATATTATGCTATCGTCGGCTCAGAGTATGAGACAAGGATGTGAAAAATATAGCTTTCTTGTGTCAGTACAGCCATTTTGAGTTCTTTGTTATGCCATTTGGTGTAACCAATGCTCTATTAGTGTTCTTGGGGCTCATGAACATGATCTCTAAATAATACCTTGATCGCTTTGTAATAGTCTTCATCGACGACATTATGAACTACTCGACTACTGAGGAGGAGCATGCCTAACATTTATGGGCAGTACTGGACACACTCCGAGAGCACCAGCTTTATGGTATGATATTGAAGAGCCAGTTATGGATCTTAGAGGTTCACTTCCTAGGACATGTCATAACAGAGGCTAGAGTTTCAGTAGATCTAGTGAATATTGAGGTAGGTAATGCTTGGGAGACACCCAGGAGTGTGACGTAGGTACAAAGTTTCTTGGTATTGGTTGGATACTATTAGAGATTTGTGCTAGATTAATCCATAGTTGTAGAAACATTACCAGCCTTGATAGAGAAGGCTTAAAACTTTGTGTGGTAAGATAGATTATAGTGGTGTTTTTAGGAGATGAGGTAGTGGCTGACAAGTGACCACATCTTGAGACTTCTTGAAGAATGCATAGCGTACGTAGTCTACTGCGCAGCATCCAAGACTGGACTCGAATATTTCTTGATGCAGGAGCGAACAGTGATCGCATTTGGATCTTGACAGCTAAGACCACACGAGAGGAACTATGCTACCCATGACCTAGAGTTAACATCAGTGGTCTTCGCGTTGAAGATGTGGCGACACTATTTGATGTGTTAATTTTCTACAGTGAACTCTAAAAATAAGATTATTAGGTATATCTTCTCCTATAATGACCAGAACCGGAGACACTGAAGTCATCTTGAGTTCCTCCAGGAAAATGACATCGAGATCATCTATACTCCTTGGAAGGGGAACTTTGTTGCATATGCACTCAGTAGGAGATCTGGTTTGTATCTGCTAGGCGAGGCGATGGAGCAGGTGTCCGCTTCGCAGATATCTTTTGTGGATAGGGATTGAGTAACTTTTCTTCAGTCTCTAACAGTCACTCCCCCACTTCTTCTGCGAGTCATGGAGTTGCAGAGTGGGGACAATGACTGTGAGACACGATGTGCTATGATATCCACGGGGAAGAAACCCGATGGATTTTCAGAAGGTGGGGAGCATGTCATCCTCTTCTAGGAATATATCATGTTAACAGTGTCACATAATGAGGAAGTGTTGAGGGAGTTCCACACAACCCCTCAAGAGGTACATCCATGAGTGGTGAAGATGTACGAGGACCTCCGACCACAAAACTGTAATCCAAGGATGAAAAATACAGTTACAGAGAGTCTTTCTCGGTGCCTCACTTGTCAGCAAGTGAAGGTAGAGCATCTAGTACAAACCGGGTTGGTTCAGCCATTAGAGGTCCCATAATGGATGTTGTATGGGATATCCATGGACTTCGTGACAGGAAATACATGTAAATCTAGGGGACATGACTCGATTTGGGTGATCGTCGACCGACTCACCAAGTCAGCCCACATCATACCGATTGGAGAGTAGGGATTAGTAGAGATCTTGGGATGCCACCATGTGTAGAAGATTATGTAGCTACATGGATTAACATTGACGATTATCATTGATTGTGACGCATGATTTACTTCGTGGATATAGAAGGGGTTTAGGATGGTTTTGGGATGAAGCATCATTTGAGCACCGCCTTTTGTCCGCAGACGGATAGTCAGACTGAGCGGACCATTCAGACCATTGAGGACATCTTGCGTGATTGTCTTCTCAACTTATGTCGCATTTGTGTAGATCACATAACTTTTTTAGTGATTGTATACAACAAAATCTATCAATTCACCATTGGGATGGCACCTTTCGAAGCATTATACAGGTGACCTTGCAGATCACCATTGTGTTGGACTGACCCAAAGGAGTCCGCACTAGTGGGACTAGAGATGGTATGGACTACCAAAGAGAAGGTGCAGATCATCCAAGAGAATATGATGACTACATAGTGTAGGTATAAGTAGTATGCCGATAGGATATGCAAACCACTAGAGTTCAAGGATGGAGACCACGTCATTCTACGGGTATCACCTTGACATGGTTTGCGACGATTTGGATGAGGTGGCATATAATATCCGATGATCATCGGACCATTTCAGTTCCTCAAAAGAGTGGGAGAGTTGGCATAGTTCTTAGCTCTTCCACATGTCCTAGCTGAAGAGATACGTGCACGACCCTTCTCACATCATCGACCATTGCAAGCTGGACGTCGATGATGGGGAGACTTTTACTGAGGTTCTAGTTGAGATTCAAGATCGATAGGATCAGTCCCTTCATGGATGGTTGATACATTTGGTTCCTGTTTTTTGGGAAGCATGGGAACCTCTAGGAGAGCACATTGGAGTGAGAGGATCAGATGTGGGCTCATTACCCCCACTTGTTCCCTTAGATTGAGTTGTGCCTTATGGGGATGTAAATCCTGAGGTGGGGATATTGTAGAGACCCAAAATTTCTAGGTTAATATTTTTTTTAAATATATTTGAATTTTATGTGTCTGTGAAAATAGACAGTTCGTGATTCTGAGGCCCGGAGTGCCTGGAATGAATTTCTGAACTTTTGATTAGGTTCTATCAATAAATGTGCAAGTGGTTTTTCCTAACATTTAAACTGATTCGTGGAATTGAAATTTTAGGGCACCATTGAACTCACAGTGCCAGTATTGGCTTAAGGAAACTTTCATATTGATTTTTTTGGGTTGAGAGTTAAAGATAGTTTTTTGGTTTTTTTGTGTAAGAATAAAATTAAAATAAAAGTGCGTGATGTTTTTATTTTTATTTTCAACACCCACGTTGATGTTGGGAGGTGGTTTCCATTGTAAATAAACCTCCATTTGAAAGTTGATATGTGGGGACACCAGACCATAACCTCTCATGACAGGTTATGGTGATGGAAACCACCCAAACCATAACCTCCCATTAGAGGTTTTGGTGGCGGAGACCACCCGGGATTAAACCCCCCTTTAATTGAGAGAAACTCTCAACCCCCCTCATTAATTTGGATGATCCTATAGACTTCCTCCACATTAATTGTGACAACACCCATATCATTAATTCTTCCAAATTTGTTATATGGATTTACCCCTTTTTTACATTAATAAAAAGCATCTTTGAAATTTAAGAATGGTCCTAATAAATGAACCCCCACAAATTCCACAATCGTTACCTACCACCCCCCCTCCCCTATATATATGGAGCTTGGGAGGAGGATTTGGGATGACTTAACTAAGAGAAGAAGCACTGGTAAGGTGATGTGACACCCAACACATGGAGGATTAATCTCCCTAATAATGAATGAGTTCTCCAAAGAATAATGTGCTCACTAACAAAGACCACTCTGCCAATTAAGAACACTGACCTCCACCTACATTCTTCCTTCAGACTTCTTCTGACATGGTACATCTTTGATGACTGACCTCCTCTCATCATTTTCATAAATGAACAATATGTGTTAGGGGTTTAATGCTGTTGGGTTATCACATCACAAGTACACCCCTTATTCTGTTTTGCAGGTTGGGATGAATATTTCTTGGAGGGTTTGAGGTGCTTTGTTTTTGTGAACTATTTCTACCATTCTAATGAGGAGAGTGCTGGAAAAACTAACATTTCCCATCCTCTCAGTAACCCTGGTGTTTTTTTGGGGTGTTCTTCGAAGTGGATGAAGGCGAAGAAGGAGAAGAAGGCAACGACGCATCCTCCCACGGCCTCTGTTGCCTGAGCCACCCCCGCGTGGCCCATACTGAACCAGCTGAACCTGCCCCATGCCACCGAAGGCTGAACTGGCCCTAGGCCGTGTCGCCCTGGTCACGCCACCTACTGACCGAGCCCCCCCCCAGCCACTCTGGCCTCCCAGCCGAACCAGCCCTTGTCGCGCCACTCTCTTGTCGAACTAGCCACATCCGTGCCACCCTGGCCCCCAGGCTGAGCCTCCCTAAGTTACGCTCCCACGACCATATGAGCCAAATCATTCATGCGCCCCGGGTCGAGCCACCCTAACAGCACCCTCCCAGCCAAGCCTCCCATGCGGCACCCTCTGGGATGAGACGCCAACGTAGTGCCCTCTTGGCCGAACCACCCTCTCCCCAACTCGAGGCTGGTCCGCGCCCTCACGGCTCTCCGAGACCCCTCAGGCCAGCTGGGTAGGGGCCAACAGGCCGATCCAAAACCAACATGCTGACCCGCCCAATGGGTCAGGTCGAACCTAACCTGGTTGACATATACTAGGTCAGGCAGGGTCAGTCATACCTGGTCAGACCGAACTCGGGACCAATATGACTCATTTACGCTATTTAGGCCTTATCTTTGGCACCAGACGTCTATTTGATGAACCATCATTGGTGCTAGAAAACATGGAGAGAGACAGTCCCATGGAGAAATATCCCTCTGTGTTTTGGATTATGATGTGGAAGGGTTAGGTTGGATTGAGCACGAATCTAATCGGGCCCCCAAGTTGAAAAGGCTAATAACTCACATACCGAGCATTCGATTGACGTTTCGTCTATTTCCTTGAGATCCCAATGACATGGAAGTCATTTGAGATACTTCATTGTTTGAATTTGTGAATGTTGGAGTATATGCCAGTATCTTGTAGAGGGGATCCTTTTAGAGATGAGCGAACGTAGGGCAGAGACCTAGTTCCTGGTTGAGGCCGGACGACTACTGACCGTTTTGAGTTGGAGTGACTCTACTATCCCAGTGGGGAGTTCCTTCGTGTCGTGGAAGACCCACAGTACTCGATAGGTGGAGTATTTCAGGAGGCTACAAGGGGGTGCACACTTGATGACACAACAAACCCACAGTGGGGAGCATGCTTAGAGACTTGGCAGTTCCACGGTACTCGATAGGAGGAGTTCCTCAACAGTCCAATGTTAGTGGGAAGTGTGCTAGGTGTCATGATAATGACACTGTAATCGATAGAGGAGGTGTATTCTAGCAGCCGACATTTCGAAATTGTGAATGGGGATGTTACTTGACACTACCCGTAGAATATAATCCTGGTTGAGCTGAGTCATTTTTTCTGTGTTTTCATCATGATTGAGATTGATCACTTGATTACTTAGGTATATGTATGGGCATATACATAAGTATGGTTATCTGTTGATTTCATACTTTTTGGTTTATCATTTATGGATATTTTGAGATCTTTAAGGTCTTGGGGTCCCTACTGAGTATCGTTATACTCACCCCTACACAGTCCATACCCGCACCTTGTTGTGTTTGTTGCAGAAGTTGGAAAACACTATGGAGGTTGAGAGTTTTAGGACTGGACGGTGCCTAGATGTATCACCCAAAGCTTCCACGGTACGTTTCCCTTTGAATAATATAGTAGCGTGGGTTGTATGCAACTAGGACTTCTAACACACACACCACAAAAAATCAAACTAGCTATTATGAATAGTAATACCCACTTTTTGAAATTGTATAAATTTTATCATTCAAAATGGACTTCATTTTTTGATTTGGAATATAGAAATTAGCCTAGGTTGAAATTTTGGTATTTTTCAGAAAACATTCAATTTTTGATGAATAGTGAAAAACACTAAGTTATATTTTAAAACCAAATTTTTATTTAAATAATATTTTATTTTATTTAAATTTAATTAAGGTCAAAATAGATAAATAATAATTATATAAGTTAAATATAATTCATTGGAGTGAGATTATAATAATTTTAGATATATAAAAATTTTATTGAACTTTTTCACCGTCTTTTACCCACCTCTTAGGAGAATTTGAAAATTCACATAAAAAATAATTTTACAGCTTCTGTAAGTGGAATATAAAAAATCCAAGAGACATGGTTACTATCAAGGAGTAAAATGTGGTTCAATGAGATGAAAATAATTTTTGATGAATAGTAACTTATTACTTTTATTTACCACAGTTATATGTAAATAGGGTAATTATGGGTAAAAAAGATATTAATATTACCCTAAAACATGTCCTAATCCAATTGTACAAGTGTATCTGGACCAAAAAAAACCATAGGAATAAAATATTATCATTTAGGTTCACTTGGATTAGATTAGGAAATTGATTATTATTTAATTCAAAGAAGAGTTAAAAGAGTTAAAATCAATGTTTATTTACAAAAACATTTTAATATAGGGTTATACGTAAGATAAATTCAATTTTAAATATTTCATAGAAAGATAAAAATATATCCTAAATAATGGTATTATATTTAAAATTTTTAGAAACTAAATAATTTAATTTACATATGACACAATGGTGATGCAGTAATTCAATAAATAATGAAATATTAAAATAATTGATATTATAAATATCAAAATAAATGTAATTTGAGACTTTTTATGAATTCAAATAATTTTATACGTTAATATGTCAAATTATTATTGGTTATATAAATTTATTTCGAATTAATAATGCTTTTATGAAATTATCAAAAACAAAATACCCAATAGTGTCAAAATTGACATAAAATACCTTTTAATACAAATATTGTATTATTAATTTATATTCTATTCCTAAAAAAAAGGTTCGGCCAGAGGACTTGTATCATTATAGGTGTATCCTTAATGGACCACTTGGGGGTCACTTGGATGTATATAGTATGTTTATTAACTATATCTTATAAAAATACAAAGTGACATGGCAAATGTCAAACTAATTATCTAAGAGTAAAAACTAAAAGATAAGGATAATATAATGACCCAAACCTGAATAAATTAAATTTTTTGAGTGTTTTTTGACCCATCCCCACCATAAAATTTAAAAAATCCACTTTGGATCTATTAGAAACAGAATATGAATTTATTATAAAATACAATTTCTCGCTTTTCCAAAGGTCCCCCTCACCCATATTATAAAAGGGAACTCCCCCTTCTCACTTATTCACTAATTCAGAGCCTTTTAGCTAGGCCAAAACCTATCCAAATACAATCTCAACTTCATTCACTTCAACCTTGAGGCCTTAGTTTAATCAGAAAGCCAACCTATGGAGCCCTTTTGATTAAATCAAAAGGAAGAACCCGAAGAAAAGGAAATGTTTTCACCACCCTCTTTCAAGTTCCTTTCTTCTTCAAATTCGTCTTTATTTGTTATTACCATTATAAAATAATAACTCCTATATCTTATATATACGGTGATGTTATTATAAATATGGAACAACCATATTCAATATTCCATCCATCCTTTGAATAACATGTCACTGTACGTGCGTACGTACGACTTGTCGTCTCCACGTTGTTGTGTAATTGTTATTTAATAAATTATTATTTGTATGGGTATAATAATGATGTGTAATTAATGTAAATAATAAATATAACATGATAATTATTCTGTATATATGATATACCATGCAATTCTATGTTATTTTAATATCGAAAGAATGATATTGTCGCTCGTGCGTAGGTACAGACTTCCATCTCTATGAATGCGTTGAGATTCATTCCCCATCGTATCCATTCAAGAATAATTCTCATTTAATGATTAAAAATAATGTTTATGGACTTGATATCATTTTTGATATGAATATGATACCACCTATCCAATAAAAACACGGCTTGCGTAACAAAACATAAAAAAGAAAATGAGTAAGTTAACACTCGAAACAATGATAATACTAAGATTTTACTAACAAATCAATGTTAAAAGATCATATATGATATCATATTAATATATATGATTCTATTATAATTTAATAACAATTTTTTCACCATTATATTGGAGGTTAACCTACCCTTAACCAAGGAAATGTACAAGGTAAGGGTTTATTTCACAATCTCTTTATTATCTGAGGTTGGTTATACGTAATTATCTACTGGGACCTCTTTATCATCCACATCGATGTTTCTTAAAAATGTGTTTCAAAATATTCTTACTATTTTACAGAATTTGGGTTAAATTTATTTATACCCTTTTTTGACTTATTATAAGAAGTTTATAAAGGAATATTTCCGTCTTTTTCCAAACAATGTCCTTTTTAACCTTTTCGACAGAATTAAGATAAGAATGTCTTTTTTTTAATTATACAGCGGGTGCGTATATGTTTTTCCGTTATAAAATCTTCAATTATTCCCTTACAAGATTCTAAGAATATTTTCAAAGTAAATGTTTTATTTTATAATTATGTTACTTTTAAATGATTTCAAAAAAAGATATATTTCTCTCAAATAGTTTTGATTTCATCTATGTCAACATCCATTGATGGATTTTAAGATTATTTGAAGTTTATTTATTATGATAAAAATATTCTAGATAGTATTGAAGGTTTTGTGATAATTTTGACTGTGGATATATTATATTTATACCATTCATGTTTTATGCAGAAATTGTTGACAATTCGTATGCTAGTTTCAAAACGACTGTTTATGTTATGTTTAAACCTGTTCATATGAGGAATAAATTGGGCATAATAAGTGACGAGTGGAGCCGCTATAGCTTTTCAATGCATCGGTAGATCTCATGAGACAAAATAGTGTCTTGGAACAAGGCCTTGACAAAATCTTATTCGTATTCTTGGCACGAGGCGTTGGCTATGTGGTTATGATAGTCTTTCATTATTCATTACATCATTATGAAAGAGGTTATTGACATTGCATGTGATTATTCGACTAGTAGAATATCCATGTGAATATGTAAGTGACATTATTTCATTTTATTTGTTTTCATATTATGCTGAAGTTCCAGTTTAAAAGACTTTTTTTAGTTATACATTTCCTTAAATGTTTATGCTTATTTATAATTCTTTCCGCTATATTTTTATCCTTACTGGGCATTTGAGCTCACACCATTCTATGATTTATTTTTCCCAGGATGTGAAGAAGTATTTTATGAATGACCTGCAGGGATAGTATAAGGGGATATGAGTGTGGAGACAAGATGTTGTTGTATTTTTCAATTTATGATGTAATGTAAACTTTATGAATGTGTCTAGTGTTTCCAAGACTACTAAACTAATTGGTCTTTTGAGACTTTATCTTTCTTGTGATCATTCCCATGATATGTACTAATGCACCGACTCTAGGAAATTGGGGTCGAGGAATTATAATTTGTATCATAGGATGTTTATTACAATCCATGGAAGCTAGATTTAGATAAACTCTGATTAGAGCACATAGATCTAAATGGTCATTGAGAATTAGTATAGAAGACTTACTAGAATATTGGTCTTGTAGATATTTTGTGAGTTTTTCGAGAAATACATCCCTCTCTGGATACAAGAAGGTAGTGGAGGCTCTGGTATAGACATACCTTGGTGTAAAACCCGAAAACACCACTTTGAGCTAGTTTTGAACGGGAACTGGTGCACGACAATGGGCCTTGCTGCACTCTTGGTTACGACACTCCCAGGGGATATGTTTAGGATAAAGCTCATTTTCTTTACAAATCATTATGAAGGGTTTATGAGTATATACATCCTCAATGAAAACATTTTTATGATTATGGATTATATCCATAAATAGTTCAATTTATGTTAAGTGTTTTACAAGTATGGAATTATGTATTTTGATTCATAAAATTGTATAGTTTATGTCATTGTTTAGAAATTGATCCTAGTGGAAGAAATGGAAACCATATCAATGCACGAACTCTATGTATTGATTTCCCTCTGGCTCAAGATAATTATAGTGGAGTTAGTGATGCAACTGGTGCTGATCAACTAATCACCATACTAGGACAACTCACTCAGGTTATGAATAATAACCTTACTCGTATAGAGCACCGTGATCCACAGCGTGGAGGATAAATGTTATATCGCTTCATGAGGAAGAAAGCATGAACATTCAATGGGATTACAAATCCATTAGTAGCTGAGCAATGGATATGTTCCCTAGAGAAAATATTTCAGGATTTGGGGAGTAGTGAAAGAGAGAAAGATGTCATGGCAGTTTATCGCCTCACTGGAGATGCTTATCAATGGTGGTCATTCATTCAAAACATAATGGAAGATGATGAATTATTAAATATGGAATGGATGGAGTTTAAAGATATTTTCATAGAAAAATACTTTCCTCATGACCATTGAGCATATATGGAAATGCAATTTCTGAGTCTGAGACAAATGGAGGATGAGAATGTCACAATGTATGGGGATAACTTTACATGGTTATCAAGGTATGCGAGATATTATTTATGTAACTGAAGAAGTAAGATTGATCGTTTCGTTGATGGTTTAAAACCGTTTCTCCATCGAGCATTGGTCTCAAAATCCTTCTCATCGTACGAAGACATTGTCTCGTATGCTATCAAGAGAGAAAAGGAATTCCCTATGTCTTATGACTTTAAAGAAAAGCAAGGGAAGAAGAGATCTGCTGGTCAATCTGGAAATTGAAATAAGGGAAAGAAGGGAATTGTTGAATACCCATCCTTTTGTAAATGTTGGAAGAAACACCCCGGTACATGCTTAAAATGAATGGGAGTCTGTTACAAGTGTGGTGAAAAAGGCCACCAAGCTCGTGATTTCAAGGGGAAGAAGGATGATACTGATGTCCAATGCTACAATTTTGGGGAGATGGGACATTATGAAAATTAATGTCCTAACTGTCAAGGGAACATACCTCAAAAAAGGCCAAGGGATCATGGCCAAGCATATGCTATCACTACTGCTGAGGTAGAAGCTACGTAAGACGTGGTGGCTTTTAATCTAATGGTTTCATCAATTTTAGCAAATGTATTATTTGATTCAATATCATCGCATTGTTTTATATCTTCCTAGATTTCTATTAAAGTTAGATATTTCCAATTTGATTTATCAAGGGTGTTTTCAGTTAAAAATCATAAGGGATGTATCATTGAATCAATGTTTTCTAAATCAGTCCCCATTTTAGCACATAAATGTTCTTTATCCGCTGTTCTCATCGTCATATATATGATTGAGTTTGATATAATACTCTGTATGGATTGGCTTTTAGACCATGATGTGAAGATTTATTTTAAGAAGAAGGAGGTTACGATTTTTGAGGATGATGATAAGGAACACCATTTCTATAGTGAAGAATCATCACCACCTAATTCATATCTAGATCCTCCCCCAATAGCTCAACTAAATTCAATTATTGGGGAGGAAGAGAATGAAATGATTGTGGGTGAGTAAAGTAATGTTCAAATAGAGGATGTACATATTGTGAAAGAATATGTAGATATGTTTTCGGAATATTTACCTGAGCATCCTCCAGAATGAGAAGTTGACTTTTGATTGATTTAATTCATGGATCAAGGCCTATATCGAAGACCCCTTATAGAATGGCCACTGTGGAATTAGTTGAACTAAAGAAACAACTAGAGGAATTAATTAATAAGGGATTTATTCTCCCTAGTGTTTCTCCATGGGGATCCACTATTCTCTTTGTCAAAAAGAAATATAGATCTATGAGGTGATGTGTCAACTATAGCCAGATCAATGCTATAACAATAAAGAACATGTATCCCCTACATTTCATTAATGATTTATTTGATCAACTGCATGGAGCTCAATAATTTTCAAAGATTGACCTTCGGCCTGGATACCACCAATTATGTGTGAATAAGCAAGACATTCTGAAGACAACATTTCGAACTAGATACGTGCATTACAAATTTACAGTAATGCCTTTTGGGCTGACTGATGGGCCCTCTGTATTCATGGATCTAATGAATATAGTATTCAAGGAATATCTAGATGATTTGTGGTGGTATTTATTGATGATATCTTGGTATACTCCAAAATCTATGAAGATCATGAAAAACACTTGCGCATTATCCTGAAGAATCTATGAAGACATGAATTATATGGGAAATTTAGCATGTGTGAATTTTGGCTTCCGGGGATTTCGTTTCATGGCCATATTGTCTCTAAAGATGGAATCTCTATTGATCCTTCTAAGACCTTGTCAATCCACAAATGGCATGCATCGATGAGTATGACTGAGGTACATAGTTTTATTGGTTTAGTATGTTATTATTGATGCTTCGTCCCGAATTTTGCATGATTGGATAACCCATTAACAAAGCTCACACGTAAAGGGCTTAAATTTGTTTGGAAAAAAAGAGTGGGAAGAATTTTTCGAAGAACTAAAGAGAATATTATTCAATGCTCCTATATTGACTATAACATCGGGGAATGATGGGTTCGTTATTTATAGTGATGCATCGAAGAAAGGACTTGGTTGTGTTCTTATGCAGAATGATAGGGTTATTACCTATGCATCATGACAGTTGAAAATTCAAGAGCAAAACTATCATACTCATGATCTCGAGATAGAATCTGTGATCTTTTCTTTGAAGATATGGAGGCACTACCTATATAGTGAATAATGTGAGATTTAAATTGATCACAAGAGTATGAAGTATATTTTCTCACAAAAAGAACTCAACATGATTCAAAGGAGATATATTGAACTACTCAAGGATTATTATTGCACGATACATTGTCACCCGGTGAAGGCAAATAAGGTAGCAGATGCTATTAGATGAAAATATCATGGGGTATTGAACATGATGAGAATTGATAGGGATCCTATTTTAATGGATCTAGTGAAGATGGATATGGGAATTACCATGAAAAGTGAAAAATCAATACTTTTTAAAATGGTTTCCAAACCATCTTTACTAGAAAGGATAATGATTTCTCAGACTGGTGATGAAGAGTTTCAAAAGAAGATTAATGTTTTGAATGGATGGAGATTGAATGACTTTGGTTATATAGATAGAATTTTCTAATTTTGGAAGAGACTTTCTATTCCAAATATACCTGATCTAAAAAGGTAATTTTTGAAGATGTTCATAGTTCAAATTTCTCTATACACCCTGGGAGCAAAAAAAATGTATAGATACTTGAATGAAAATTTTTTGTGGGAAAACATGAAGAAGGTGATTTCTGATTTTGTATCAAGATGTATGGTTTGTCAACAAGTAAAAGCTGGAAGGCAACAGCCTGGAGGATTCATGCAACCTCTTCTCATACAAAAGTTGAAATGGGACAATATTACGATGGAATTTTTCAGGGGACTACCAAAGACTCTTATAAGGAACGATGCAATATGGGTCATTGTTGATCATCTTACCAAGTTAGCACATTTTCTTGCTATAAGGGAATATTTAACACTTGAAAGTCTAAAAAGGATATATATTAATGAAGTGGTGAGACTTCATGGAGTACCCCTATCTATTGTTTCTGATCATGATCCCCATTTTACTTCAAGATTTTGGATTAGTCTTCAGAAAGCCCAGGATACTTAACTTTGTTTGAGCACTGCCTACGACCCTCATGCAGATGAAAAATCATAACGGACTATCCAAAACTTATAAGACATGTTGAGATCATGCCCACTTGACTTTCAGGGTATGTGGGATCAATAATTACCTCTCGTAGAATTTTCCTATAATAATAGATTCAATTCAAGTATTCAGATGGCACCATATGAAGCGTTATACAGAAAGAGATGTCACACACCAACTTGTTGGGATGACGTTGGTGAATGAAAACTTGTAGTCCCAGAACTGGTGGAGGAAACAATGGAAAAGGTAAAGGTAATCCAAAACCACATCAAAGCAGCTCAAAGTATGCAGAAGAGCTATGCTGATAACTGAAGGAAGGATTTAGAATTTCAGGTAGGAGATCATGTTTTCATGATGATATATCCATGGAAGGGAGTTATATGTTTCGGTAAGAAGGGTAAATTTAGTCATAGGTAAATCAGACCATTTGAAATTCTAAAAGAATTGGGGCTGTAGCTTACCGTTTGGCAATTTTGCCAGGTCTCTCCAAAGTTCACGATGTGTTCCACATTTCACCGTTGAGGAAATAAATGCCTGACCCAACGCATGTACTCACCAATGAGGAATTAGAACTGGAACCTGATCTGTCTTATTGTGAAGAGCCCGTCAGGATTTTTGATACGAGATAACAAGTAATGAGAAACCGGACTACTCGGCTGGTAAATGCTTTGTGGAGAAACCATAAGATGGAAGAGGCAACGTGGGAACACGGGGAACTTATGATGAAGAACCACCCGAGTCTATTCATGCGGTAGTATTCTAGAAATTTTGTGGAAGAAATTATTTTTAGGAGGGGAGATTGTAACACCCCAAGCTTCCACACTATGCTCCCCTTTGAATAATACAATAGTGTGTGTTGTACGCAACATCGAGTTCTAACACACACATCACAACCAATCAAACTAGCTGTTATGAAAATTAATACCCGCAATTTGAATTTTTATAAATTTTATCTTTCAAAATTTACTTCATCTATTGATTCTAAATATCGAAATTAGCCTAGGGTTAAAATTTTTTATTTTTCTGAATGCATTTAATTTTTTATGAATAGTGAAAATACACTGAGTTATAGTTTAAAACCGAATTTTTATTTAAATAATTATTTATTTTATTTAAATTTAATTAATGTCAAAATAGATACATAATACATATATAAGTTCAATGTAATTCATTGGAGTTAGTTTAGAATAATTTTATATATATATAAATTTCATTGAACTTTTTCATCGTCTTTTACGGACCATCTAAGAGAAATTGGAAATTCACATAAAACGTAATTTTACCACATCCGTGAGTCAAATTTTGAAAATCCAAGAGACAGGGATAATATCATGGTGTAAAATGTGGTTCAATGAGATGAATATAATTTTTGGTGTATAGTAACTTTTTACTTTTATTTAACACGATTAAAAGTAAATAGGGTAATTAAGGTTAAAAATGATATTAATATTACCCTAAAACGTGTCCTAATTCTATTGGACAAGTTTATATCTACTAAAAACAACCTTTGGAATAAAATATTATCATTTAGGTCCAGTTTTATTAGATTTGGACATTTATTATTATATAATTTAAAGAAGTGTTAAAAGAGTAAAAATAAATGTTTATTTACTAAAACATTTTAAATATACTGTTATACATAAGATAAATTCGATTTTAAATAATTCATAGAAAGCTAAAAATATTTCCTACATAATGGTATTTTATTTATAATTTTTAGACATTAAATAATTTAATTTATTTATAACACAATGGTGATATAGTAATTAACTAATTAATGAAATATTAAAATAATTGATTTTATAAATAACATAATAAATGTAATTTGAGACTTTATATGAATTACACTAATTTTATAGGTTAATATGAAATATTATTACTGGTTATATAAATAATGTTCGAAGTATTAATAGTGTTATGAAATAATCAAAAACAAAAAACCCAGTAGTGTCAAAATTGACATAAAAGAGTTTTTAAAACAAATAATATATTATTAATTTATATTCTACTCCTAAAAATATAAGGATCGGCCAAAGGACTTGTATCATGATAGATGTATCATTAATGGACCACTTGGGGGTCTCTTGGATGTATATAGTAAGTTTATTAACTATATAATAAAAAAATACAAAGTGTCATGGTAAGTGTCAAACTAAGTAACTAAGAGTTAAAACTAAAAGATAAGGTTAATATAATGACCAAAACCTATCTAAATTATATTGGTTGAGTGGTTTTATACCCATCCCTACATTAAAATTTAAATAATCCACTTTGGGTCCATTAATAACCGAATATGAATTTATTACAAAATAATATTTCTAGGATTTCCAAAGGTTCTCCTCACTCCTCTTATAAAAGGGAGCTCCCCCTTCTCACTAGTTCACCGAATAAAAGCCTTTTGGAAAGGATAACCCATGCCCAAATACTCTCTAAACATCCCTCAATTCAACCTAGAGGCTTTAGTTTGATTATAAAGTCACCCTATGTATCCCTTTTGATCAAATCAAAATGAAGAACATGAAGAAAAGGTAATGTTTTCACCACCCTCTTTCAAGTTCCTTTCTTCATCAACTTCTTATTTCTTTGTTATTCCCATTATAAAATAATAAATCCATTATATTATATATACTATTATGATATTATAAATATGGTACAACCATATTCAGTATTCTATCCATCCTTTGAATGATATGTCACCATACGTGCGTACGTACGGCTTACCGTCTCCACGTCGTGGTGTAATTGTTATTCAATAAATTATTATTTGGATTTGTATAATAATGATGTGTAATTCATGTAAATAATAAATATAACATTAAAATTATTTGGTATATATGATATAACATCCAATTATATATTATTATAATATCAAAAGAACAATATTGTCGCTCATGCGTACGTACAGACTATTTTCTCCACGAACGCGATAGGATTTATTCCCCATCGTATCCATTCAAGAATAATTCTCATTTAATGATTACAAATATAGTTTAAGTACATGATATCATTCTTAATATGAATAAGATACAACTTATCCATTACAAACACGGCTTACGTAACAAAAGATAAAAAAGAAAATTAGTAAGTTAACACCTGAAACTATGATAATACTAAGATATTATTAACAAATCAATGTTAAAAGATCGTATAGGATATCATATTATAATATATGATTCCTGTATAATTTAATAACAATCATTTCACTATTATAAAGGAGGTTTACCTACCCTCAACCAAGGAAAAGTACAAAGTAAGGGTTAATTTCACAATCTCTTCATTATCCGAGGTTGTTTATACGTAAATATCTAATGGGAATTCTTTATCATCCCCATATATGTTTCTCAAAAATGTGTTTCAAAACATTATAACTATTTTACAGAATATGGGTTAAATTCATTTATACCCTTGTTTTACATTTTATAATAATTTTATACCGGAATATTTCTGTCGTTTTCCAAACAAGGTCATTTTTAACCTTTTCGACAGAATTAAGGTAAGAATGTCTTTTTTTAACTTATACAGTGGGTACGACTATTTTCTGCAATTATAAAATCTTAGAATCTTCCCTTACAAGTTTCTATGAATACTTTCCAGGTAAAATTTGTTTTATAATTATGTGACTTTTAAATGATTACAAAAAATATATATATTTCTCTCAAATTGTTTTGATTTCATCTATGTCAACATCCTTTGAATGATTTTAAGATTATTTGATGTTTATTTATTATGATACAAATCGTTAATATTTTATTGAAGGATTTGTGATATGTTTGACTGTTGATGTGTTATTTTTATACCATTCACGGTTTATGGAGAAAGTATTTACATTTCGTATGCTAGTTTTAATATGAATTTTTATGTTATGTCTAAACCTGTTCATATGAGGGATGCATTGGACTTAATAATTGACGGGTGGATCACGCTATAGCTCCTCGATGCATCAGTAGGTCTCATGAGACAAACTAGTGTCTTGTCACAAGGCTTTGACAAAATATTATTTGTAGTCTTGGCACGAGGCCTTGGATATGTGGTTATGATAGTCTGTAATTATGTATTCCATCATTATGAAAGTGGTTATTGATATATCATGTGATTGTTCGACTAGTAGAATATCCATGTGAATAAGTAAATGGCATTATGTCATTTTATTTTTTTCCATATTATGCTGAAGTTCATGTTTAAAAGGCTTTTGTTTTAGTGATACATTGCCTTAAATGTTTATGCTTATTTATAAAAGTTTCCGCTATATTTTTATTCTTATTGGAAATTTGAGCTCACCCCTTTCTATGTTTTATTTTCCCTAGGATGTGAAGAATTATTTTATGAATGAACAGCAGGGATAGTATAAGGGGATATGAGTGTGGAGACAACATGTTGTTGTAGTTTTCAATTTATGATGTAATGTAAACTTTATGAATGTATCTAGTGTTTCCATGATAAATAATCTAATCGGTCTTTCGAGACTTGGTCTTTCCTGTCATCATGCCAATGATATGTACTAATGCACCAACCCTAGGAAACTGGGGTCTGGGAGTTACACTAGAGGTGGACCATACGGCATGTCGGTACATGGAGGACACAGACAGACGCAGAGTGATGAGTAGGCAATCTGAACCTACACATCAGGTAGGAATCATAGAGGACGACCCAGTGGCTTCTTTTAATTATTTTTCATCAGTTGTATTGTATCACTATTGTACTTTTACTTTTCAAACGGTTTTGTATTTTATCCCATTTTACATTCATCATTCTTTTGTTATATTTTTTACTTGTTGTTTTCTCCAGCTGTGTTCTAGATCATGTGTGTTTTTACAGGGTATAAAGGCAATTTTGTCCCAGATTTAAGGAATTTTGCTTTTGGTGTCAGTCACCAACCCGTTGTCTATAGAAGGCAGGCTTGGGTTAGTTACAGCACGGGCCCTAGGGGACTGTCACGACAAATATATTTTGATACTCTAAATATTATTCGTATTTTTAATGAAATTTTACACCTATACGGTTAACACATATGAAATCCTATAGTATTTATTTCATTTCATGATATAATAAATTCATAATCACATAGGACCTAGGGATATGGAATTATAATATTTTAGGGCCAAAATTTTCAATTTTCAATAATGGCTAAAAATATGGTTTGGTTTGTCAATAAATTCACCAAATTTGGTTAATGCAGATTCCCATATACAATTTTCTAGAATTTTATTACATAATTTTTCCAAATATATTGGGAGTTTTATAAGACGGATTTAGTCAGTTCATAATAATTTTGAATTATTGTGATATTTAATAAATAAAAGTATCTTCTCCTAAAGGATAAATCCACTGTAAAAGGGTTCTTTGAAATCATTGAAATAACTAAATGAAAGATATTTAGTTTTTTAAAGGATTATTTAAACCATGCAATTGAAATATTAAACACATGCATTAGCAATACTACATTATAAGAATGAATGAATGTAATATATTTCCTTTGATAATGTCTTCAATAAGTGTTCATAACATATATTCCGAGATTGAATGTATGGATAATCAATGTTATGTTTGGAATTGATCTTATTCTAGATGGATTAACAAAAACATTATCATCCATACATTATATTTGTCCATACATTACCTTTTTATTAATGTTTTGTTAGGTAACTATATATTTTTAGGAACCCCACAAAATTAATTTGAACACAACATTTTTTTTCATCACATTAAGGAACACTACAGTTGACTTTTCAAATATGCTGTTTTAAATCCATGATATTTTTCACCATTTCTATAATGGATTTGTTAGAAGTAATGATCATTATAAATATTTTTTATGGATAAATCAATTGATCACATGAAATGAATTAAATAATTACAATTTATAAGGTACATTATGATTTCATATTAGTGATTTGATTTCAAATATTCATGATAAACTATGATTTTAATTATCAGGAAAATATTCAACAATATTTGAAGGGGTTTGAATGAATTTAAAATAGTGTTATAGATTTATAAATACTTTTATTACTATGAAGATATTATTGGAGGAGGTGTTGAAATTATTTTGAATAAATTCAAGAGCAATTTATTCTATAGGAATAAAAAGATACGATGCTACTATATTCTTAGGAATATTTATATAGTATATTGACTCAATTTAGATTGTGTATCATAAAGATGAAAACAATATTACAACTATTGGATATTTATTACCTATATAAACATCTCTCTAGAATGAAAAAAATATACAGAATGTATAAAATTGGATATGTTACTACTCAATTAAAATAAAGAAACTGGAAAAATTCATATTAATCGTCGATGATTCTGAAGAGATATTTGGACTTCATTATTCATACTTATTCTCTCAGTCTGTAAAGAAAATGGAATCCTACAAAATCATTTTATAATATATATGCATCTATTTAAAGACTAGGAATAAAACTTGAGGATTTATATTATTTTTCTATTTATGATGTTCTATATTGAATATATCATTTCAACTGTCTGTTTCTATTGAAAATAGTGATGTTCAACATATTCCATCAGCATAATCCATCAATATTGATTTATTTGAGTATTATCTACTCACACTTAGTACTATTGGAGTTTTATCATCTCATACTATGATGTACCTATAAGGTTCCATATAAAATAACTAGAATTCCATATAAAAATATTACATGGTTTCAATTAAAAACACACTGTTTTGGATTGTAAGGTCCTGTTAGAAGAGGAGAAACTAGTGAATATAACCACACTCTTGGATTTTAGTGTTGGTGGAGTGGAATAGGTGATTTCTATGTCCTGAACTAGTGTTAATGATTGTATTCTTTTTCATTATTTATTTCAACTTATTGATTGAAATTAAGAGAGAAGGAAGGGATAACTTCATTTCCTGAGGGACATTTTAAAATTGTCACAATTTTTATAATGAAATAATTTACCCCTCTTGTTTCATCATCATAGCCATTTTAACCTAAAAATTTGAATCATTTGGTCAACTCCATTGGAATATTAAATATGTCATTTAGTTCTAACAATCATGAGTTAACGATTTAGATGAAAACAAAATCAATAGAAAATTTGATAGGAGGTATGTCGATGATATGTGATCCTTATTTTAATTGTGATAATTTTGGAATCTGGAAAACACACATAACTATATATTTTAAGAAACATGGTTTTTATGTTTGTATGAAAATTTTCATACCTTGTGAAAACCTTGTTAAAATTGAATAGTAGGATGCTTCTAATGAAGCATGGTATCATTTTAATTAAAAAGAAATGAATTTAATTATATGAAGTCTCGGTGAAAATGAATTTAGTCAGGTTTGTCAATGTTCTACTAATGATTTTATATAGAAGACTATTGTGGTTTCATATGAACGAATCGATAATGCCATCCAACTAAGGTATAATACTCAAAAACATTAATTTGACACATTCCTGATGTAGGAATATTAGATAATCACTCAGAAGATGGAAGATTAATAGAAGTTGTTAATAATGTAGCTTCTGTGGGAACTATAATTCCCCAAATAGTTCTATCGTTAAAGGACACCTACGTGGAATAGAATATCACCTTATATTAAACAATCCACACTTGTTAAAGTTTTAAATATGAAATAATTGTTCAGACCCTTGATTAGGTATAATGAATATATGCAATAAGAAGATGAAAATAATATTTCTATCAATAAATTAAATGGTTACACACAAACATTTTTTGGATAAATTTTCTAATTCATATTCTAGTAATTTTGGTTGAATTGATTAGCTACATAATATTTATAATAAATATGGAAGGTTGAATAAAAGAAAAAAAATAGAAATTGATGTCCAATAAAGATAATGAAGTCATATTGGGATTGCGAAATTAATGGTTACATAATAATATTAAAATACATCAAAAAATTGTATAGTAATACATATATTTTTTTAAATACATGTATATGTAACATGGATTTGGATGAAATTTTTTCCCAAAATGATACTTATGCATTAGCTATATCAGTTAATAATGAGATTGTGAAAATAATGGCAACATAAAACCATTAAAATATTCATTTTTGAAAACATTTCAATGAACATAATAATAGATCCTAAATTTCCTTTTTAATCCTTTTATATCAATATAATTAGTTGTGTATGATAATGTCAAAAATACGTAAATGGAGAAATGATTATTTATTTTAACATGCAATGTGTCCCATATAACATTGAACATATAAAAAATAAACCAAATATCATAAAATGAACCTTTAAATACCATGAAGATAAATTTATTCATGATATTGAATTCAATATGGGTGTTATATTCTCTACACACACAAAATATTTTGTCAAGATGGATTATATCTAACAGAAATTTAATGTGAGGTGGAATTCCATTACCTTGGGTCTGATACTATCTATACCTCTATGAAACTACTGTATAATTGTTTTAAATATATTATTAACTTCTAATAAAATTATAATAATATTTTAGATATCTTATATTATTCATTTAAAAATTTATATTATATGTTGATTAATATGTTTTAAATTAAGGCATCATTTCAGGAAATAATCGAATTATTTATCATACATGTTTGACTTATTATTCAGATTTTATTATATAGATCCTGATTTACATTCTTCCAAAATATATAACATAATTTATAAATGATATATATTCATGATATAAATTAATATAATATATCGATATATGAAATGGAATAAAATAATCATGGAGACCGTAGGTCATACCTACGCATGCACGTTTTTTTGTTTTTGTATCATATTGAATGAAAGTAAGTGAATGAAATATATTTACATCCATATATATATATTATTATTATATTAGAATTTTTATTTTATTTATTTCATACTAATTCATTATATATATATTTTTATAATCATTCATTAATGTTGAATGCGGAAGATGGATCTCATCACGTCGTGGAGACAGTAAGTCTAACATAAGAATGAATGACGCTATCATTTTTTATAATGGCTAAATTGTATGTAATTGGATGGAATATTAATTTTGAATAAATAATATAATGTAATATTTTTTATTTTAATCATACATATTCAACTTTATACGCATATAAATAATGTGTACATGAAAAAGTTTTTACACCATCGCATGGGGACGGTTAGTTGAATGTACACGTGCAAGGGAATTTTGTTTTTCATAGGATGAGTAAAATGAGGTATATAGTTTCAACATAACTATAATAATATATTATCATATATTTGGAACTATAAATACTATCTTATTAAAGAAACAAAAGAGAAATATAAAGTATAATAAAAAAATAACATTGAATGAGGTGATAAAAAATTTACCTCTTTTCGGTGGTCTCCATTTTTTATCATAAATGGGATCCTTACGAAATTATTCTTCCCAATGTGTGGCCTCTAGGATTAATTTAGGGGTGTTGGGGGAACATGTGGGAAGGTTTTGGATGATTTAAATGGAATTGGAGGTTTGAACTAAATAAAAAAGGAAATGGCGTTTTATAAGAAAGGTGAGGGGTACATTTAGAACATCGTAATATATTAAATTATAAAAAATTTATTTAAATTAAATAATAGATAAAAATTGATTTATTTCAATTATATAATTATTATGGGTCAAAATACTCTCAAAAAATAGATTTTCTAAATGTTTAGGTAGCAAATTTAACAATATCATTTGGTATTAACTCTTTGTTAAATAATTTAACTCAAACCACGTATTCCTTTATCTTTATACAATATGGTTGATAAATTTACAATAAAGTTAAAATAAACACTCAGGTGGACCATTAATGACATTTTTAGCAGTAACTATGATAGTAGGACATATCATATATTTTTATGATTTTATTTCATTTAATAAAATAGTGTTTGTTTTAAAAACACATTTATTTCAGTATTGACATTTTTTAGTGACAATTTTTTTTTAATTCATAAAAACGTGTTTACATCAATGAAAAATGAATAATTAATCCCTTGTATGTTAATTTTCTCCCCAAAAAAATTCAATCCCATCAAAATGTTTAAAATACATTTATTTTAATTACCATATTTACCAATAACTATCTTAGTAACTGGAAAATTCAAAATGTGACCTTTCTTGGTAATTTTATTTTATTATTACTTTATTTTTCCCTTTAATTACCATATTTACCATTAACGATGGTAAAAAAATTTAAAAAATAGTTATTCACAAAAAAATTAATTTTCCCTATTATACCTCATTTTACATCTCTATCACAACCATGTATGTTGAATTTCATATCTTTAATTTACAGAAGTAGAAAAAATACATTTAATATTCATCTTTTAATGTGGCTAGAAGGCCGGTAGAAAGACGTTAAAAAATATCAATGAATTTTTATATCTAATTCTATTATAAAAATGATTCAAATATCCTATATTGGGTTAATATATGGATTATTTATCTGTTGTGACATTAAAATAAATTTAAAATAAAATAATGATTTAAGGGAAATTTTTTTATTAACTATAATGAGGTATTTTCACTATTCATCAAAAATTGCACGTCATAAGAACAAAAAACAGAAATTCACCCTATGATAATTTGGAAATTATGAAATTCAAAATTATGTATATTTTAGAAAATTTAGATTCTATGATAAAGTAATATACATTTTAGTATTATTCACAAAAAGATACGAAGAGTAGATTTTTTATGAAAATATAGTATTTCATAAAATATAACTATTTTACTTTAACTAATACACATTATTTTAAATATCTGTTATTTTTAAAAAAAATTATAAAAAACATTTAAAATGTATTTATTACAATTTATATTTATATATATTTAATGTATATATTATAAATTTATCATTTAAATAATTACAACACTAAAGTGTTGTTTCACAGAAACTACATATTGTGTTTTACACATGTTAAGTCAGTACTGCATGAAAAATAAACTAACTAAGATAGTGTACTATGAAATCTCAAGATGTTACACTCTCCCATCCATCAATATATCTCATCCTCATAATTTAAAATCATAATCAATATATAGGTGGTGGTATTTTCAAAATAAAATCATTTAAATAGTAAACAAGAAAATGCATTAATAATACCACAATTTTAAAATAAAGTGAATTACAAAGGTCAACAGAGATTAAACATACTATGGTTATATGTATGAGAAATTGGACTTTAAAGAAAATTTAACCATCATGTTATGATGGAGAGTGATAGAGAACATTATTAGGAGAATGTTAACAAATAGAATTCTATAAATCAGTTAATATCAAAAGGAACATTTGATTTATATCAACAGAAATTACTAGGAAAGAATATATATATTTTTTAACTCTACCCTAGTGTATAATAATTAATTTACATCATTGATTCGTAATACAATGAAGCATACTTACTTATCAATTAGATTTAATTCCCTTAGATAATTTATACTACAAATACATCATTCCCTCAAAAATATAATAAAATTAAAACATATTCTATTTATCTTAATATCGAAAGGATTTAAAAATGAACTTATACTTCATTTATAATACTATTTAAAAAAAATGCATTATAAAAGCCAAGAGATCGCGTATGCAAGTGGTAGGTTGTAATTTCCCGCCAATTCTCATTTCCTTGAGAGTGCACTAATTCATTACATGTCCTTATGTGACATCCATAGGATGAAAAAGTTGGGAATGAAATGAAAAGTGGGGTTGAAATCAATGTGGGGGACGATTTACACTTTATGAAAGAACCTAATAATCCAAAAAAAAACCACAGTCACCCATTCACTAAACGATGCCTGAACAAAAGAAGGAAACTAAATAACTTCATGTATCTCAAAACCACATTTATGTGTGCAAAAAATAATGGAAATACTAGTATCAATGTAAAAAAGGGAAAAAAATATAATGATACCTCAAGACCCCATGATTCACAAACTCAAATCCCCATAACCAACAAACAAGCCAAACATCACGAGGCAACGTTAAAAACGTGGGGAATGTTACTGTAACCCCTATATCAGAAATAAGCATATACAAAAGCATCAATGTGCCTATAAAAGAGGTGAGTATATAACTCAGGTGGTTTCCCCTAATGAATTCCCTACTCACGCCTCTAGGATAGATATTTTGACAACATATATATATATATTAGAGTTTATGTAAAAAATTAACAAAATAGTTTATAACCAAATGTAAACAAATTCTAAAAACTATTTTCAACAAAGTAAAAATACAATATAAAAACAATTTCAAGAAAGTTATTTTAACAAAAACAATAAATAATATAACTCATGTGCCAACAATCCAGGAAAACTCCTTTTCTTAAATACACATTTTAAAACCAAAATCAAAATCACATTACTCAAACAACCAATTTTCCAGATTTCACAACCATTACTCATAAAGGGATCCCAAATGTGTTAAACAACCAAATTAAAATCAATTCTACATAGAAAATTCAATTTTAAATTATTTCTATTAGTTATATCAAGTGGATCTAGGAAAGAATCATCATACCTTGACGGTTTTGATGAAAACCCAAACGAATAAAGAATGCACATGAAAAACATGTTGATTCTCCAATAACCCACCATAGATATCTTCAACTAGGAAGATAAATACCAGATCTCATCCTATGTGTAATCCGTACTGGTAGATTCACCCATAATAGTTTTATATCTATGATTCCATTATAATAGGAGGAGTATATCTATGTATATCTATGAAACTAATCATGAACGAAGAAGAATGTTCACATACCTCACGAATCTTGCTTCGATTCACCAGGGGAAGCCTTCGGATTACCTCTAGGTTGATGGGAGAACCTTCTCCAGCCTTAGGAGAACACAAATAACCATTTAGGGCCACTTAAGAGAAAAAACACTCTATTTAGAGGAAAACAAGTATGAGACCCCCTTTTTAGGATCTCACATAAACTATCCACCCAGTTAGTTAGGACAACTATAAATATTTTTCACTAACTAGGCATTAGATTCCACATAGGAATACCCTGGTATGGCCTCTTCACATATTCACTCTAACCATGTGCACACTATTTCAAAGCTCCCTTCCTCAAAAGGACCTCTCCCACTATTTGGATACACATTTTGACTAACCATACGATGTATGTGTACCTCCCATTTATCCCCAAAACTCCTTCCAATATTAACCCTACTATCCAACCCTTCATCATTAAAATTTATAATCATAATAATCATCAAGTAAGGTTTACATACCAAAAAACGGGTGTACAAAATTTTCCTCAACATTTTTTATTTCTGTCCCCGAAAAGTAGAATACCTGCACCGATCAGAAAGAATTCCATCCATTACTCTTTCATATCCTTCTTGTGTTTCCATGTCTCTTCTAGAATCTGACCATGCTACCATAAAATCCCTAGTAGAATGATTATTTCCCCATGAATTTTTTTTCATTTTTTTCCACAATCCTCATTGGGATAATTACATATGAAGAATCCAACTCTAGGTCAACGTGATCCCATAATATCACATTGTCAGGATCAGGCTGATACTTTTTCAACTGATATACATGGATCACATTATGAACTGAACTGAACCATGGTCGTAATGGAAACCCATATACCACATCTCCAACCCATTATTTTATCTCGAAATGGAAAAGGTATCTAGTATATTGATTTCCACAATATTTAAATGATAATGTCTAAGGATAGGAGATATCTGTAAGAACACATGGTAACACACAATGAACGAAAATGGTCTTTAACGGTGATCTGAATATGACTTCAGACGACTCTGAGACATCTACATTCTATTTCAAATCAAATGGATCTTATATATTGTTTCATGGATAAGGCTCATACCAACTAGCGATGTTTCACCAATTTTCTCCCATCATAGTGGGGAATGACAAGGATTCCCAAACACTATTTCAAACAGAGTCATATATAGCGAGGCCTGATAGCTATTTTTATATGATAACTCCACAAAGTGTATATTATCCTCCCATGAGCCACCAAAATCTATTACACTAGCCTGAAACATGTCTTCTAACATATATATTATCCTCTCAAACATAATATATGTCTGAGTGTGATACACTATGCTCATAGTCAATTGAGTCCCAAGGGCTTTTTATAAAGGTTTCCATAAATGATATGTGAACCTCATATATCCATCTGAGATGATTGAAACCGGTATTCCATGTCTCATTACCACTTCATGGATGTAGATTTTTTAAATATCTTCCAATATATGAGTTTAATGAATAGTGATGAAATGGGATGACATGGTATGTCAATCCATTATCACCGAAATGGAATCATGTTTCTGGACCATTATTGGATGAAGTATAACAAAATACATTCAAATATACTCCCATATTTAGACTAGGATAGGTAAAGGCTTCATCAATCCCACTGTTCTCTGATTTTATTCTTTCACTTGCTGACATGTTAGGCACTTTGAATAGAACTCGACCACCTTTCATTTCATATAACTTCACAAAAACTATACCATTAACGCATTATACATCTTCTATGTTTTTGTATGTACTGACCAACTAGAATGGTGGTATGCATAAAAGAGTTTTTCCTAATAATCCATAAGTAAAACCATCCAATCTCTAATGATCAGAACAGAACTATCATCATATTATATTCCTCAATGATCTCCCAACCATTGATTTTTTGACTCAAAATAATACATTCTGGATCAGATGTTTGTGCCTCTTTTACCTTAATTACCAAATAAAAAACGAGTGTAACAGAAAATAAAACTACAACATCACATCGGTCTTCACATTCAACATATGTGTCGGCTAGGACTGACATGAAATACCATTCATCTGATGCTTAATTCCCCAACTTAGCATTTCATGTTCTACTCAATGCATCTTCATCCAAATTCCCTTTTCTTAGATTATACATCTGGTCGATTTCAAACAACTAGAGATATTCCATCCAACATATTTTCCTTAGATACAAATCTCACTATAATAAAATTGGTATCAAGATTCTATGATTCACAAAGATAGTGAATTTCTATAAAAATAGAAAATGTCTCTAGTTTGTCAAATAATGGACAGCTGCGGCTAAATCCAAATTTTGTGTTGGGTAATTCATTTCATGTACCCTTAACTACTTTGAACCAAAAGCAACCAAATGGTATCCTAGCATAAGAACACCACCCAACCCTGATCCTGAAGCATCATAGTAAACCACATAGCACTGTCCTGATTTGGAATGATCAAGATACGTGTTGGTGTAAGACAAAGATTTTGTTCATGGATGGATTTTGGGCCTTCCTCCATCAATTGGAATGGAGAATTCTTCTTTGTGAGAAGTATCATTGTCAAATATAGTCATGATAAATCATGCAAAAAGCGTTATTATCAACTATCTAAACAATGAAAACATCATATATTGTATAAATTTTTGTGTTTTCCATGAGATAATAGCCTCTATCATTTCAGGATCAACATAAACACCTTTATCAGAATTGACTTGGACATCAAAACGTAATTCCTGTATCCAAAAATTAAACATTGATAATTGGGAATAAAAACAGTGATCTCTCATGATTTGTAACACTATATCTAGGTTATCCTCATGGTCATCCCGTATCTTTGAATAAACTGGAATGTCATCTACAAACACCACATCAAAAGAATCTAAATGTTGCAGAAATATCTAATACAACATACCCAAGAATACTATTACAGAATTCTTTATACTAAATGGCATAACTACAAATTCATATTTGAAATATATGTTTCTAAATGATGACTTTGTAATATATTCATTTTAAACATGAAATTGGTCATATCCTAATCACATTTCATTATGAGAGAATAACTGAGATCCCCTTAAATTATGGAATGTAACATCAATGATTGGATGTGGATATATGTTCATTATAGTATCTTGGTTATGCAAACGATAATCAACACACACAAAAAGATTTTTATCTACCTTCTTCATAAACAAAAATAGTGATTTCTAAAGAGACTTACATGGACAAATAAAACACTTTCATTCTTGCTCCTCCATAATTAATTTCAATTCCCTTAACAATGTTGGTTCTATCTTATACGACATAAGGGAAATGGTACTGGTCCCCATAAGAAGATCAATCATAAACTGCGCTTCTATTATAGTTGTTAACCCATAGATTCTCTCACGAAATATGTATAGAAAATTTTCCAAAATTGGAGGAAAACTAATTTCCATGATCTCTTACATTGATTACATTGTTAACGCTACCAAATTATAAGATATCGTTCCCACCGTCAGTGCCAACAATCTCTTTTCCCCATTCATTACCATCCTCTTCTCGGATGAGAAACATGATGTAGTCCTCAGTCATGAAACTAATTGTTCTCCTATAATAATTTATGTGAGTCTTAATCATTATCAATAAAATCATTCCCATGATTACATAACAAACATCCATATCTAAAATTGGGAAGTCCCATTTCAGTTCAAATCCATTAGTAGTTATATCACATGCTCGAAAAATAGAGGTCTGACAATCATTTTTACCAAGATGAGTTTGGTGTTTTAAAATAGAAGGAATCATTTCCAACATTATAAATAGAAAATAATTAGCACATGAATAAATGAAATAATGTGATGCCCCATTATCTTAGAGAACTTGAATAAGGGTAGAATTCAAATGGATTGTTCCTCTCAACGAAGACCACCCGACATGATAATCGAAAATCATCTACTCAGCTCAATATAATGGTTTCGGTGATGCACCATTCTCCTTGTTTCCTATTGAGATTTTAATCCTTGATGAGTCATGGTATTTCAAGAATCCTTGTTTATAGCTATACTCTACTGATAGGACTAATTCTATTCTCATAGAATTGTCGAAGAATACCATGCTTGTGACACCTGAAAAGGGTATCATGCACCTAACCCTCGAGAAATATGAAAATAGTGATAAAGATGTCCCATTTTAGAGAATTAATGAAATTATCTTGGTTTTTTCATACACTCTCACATTATGGGGTCATAAAAAAAACATTGAAAAAAGCCTAATTTTCTCTGTGGTAGTAGAGGAAGGTTCAGTGATCTATCAATCTGATTCCGATTTCCACCTCCACCTTGGAAATATGTATCCCTTTTCTTCTTGTTACTAGTGGATGAGTTCCCACCATTTCTTATAATTATCATCATTAGTCCACCAAAAGATCATGATATAACATGTTCATCCATATTATCTATGTCCACTATCTCTTTATAATCCATTATATATTGTAATACAATCATTTCTTGAATATCTGGCAATATCCCCAATTCGAATATGTGAGCCTTCAATGCTGCACTTTATGAAACCTCTGCTCCATAATGCACTTAATTTATTAATAAATCATCATACCATGTGAATGAGAGAATCTATTATTTCTTTCTTAAAATTTATAACATTTTATGAATCTTGAATATGTGAAGACAAGATTTTTTTTGATAAATTCCTCAAAATCCTCCATTGTAAGGTCTTCGTACAATTTATCATGTACCGCTAAATCCCACCACTAGAAATCAATATCCATGAGCATATATATCTCCAGATTCACTTGTATCTCTACTGGTGTGTCGATGAAGTCGAAGATAAGATTCAACCAACTCAGCCAGAACTTATACTTCCTGGGTTCAGAATCACCCTAGCAGATAGGTGTATTCTGTTTCATGAGCTGGATGGTCTAATTAAAATTCCATGGAACATTCCTCTAGATCCCCATATTAACATCATGAAAATATTGGACAATATTGTGAACTAGATCTTTGTTCACCCATGGTTCAGGTGAAACCATATTCTCCACCACTTCTTTGGGTTGGTTTTGACGATGCCTATCAGACTAACAAAAACATTTGGCAATCTCACTCTCTAGCAACAGATGCCATATCATTTCAAATTATATCTCTTCTCTTTCACACCCTTGTTTTACAAAAAACCACTTTTTTAAATTCATCCATTTTTGAAACATTCAATTCTAATTTTAAAAACCAATCCATTTTACAAATACACCGAATATACTCTTTTAAAAATATATCATTTCAAAAAGAATCATTTTTAAAAAAATCCACCTTGCACAAAATCAAATAGCATTACTCCAAATGAAATATGAAGTACAAGTCAGTATGAATTCCTCTAAAATGCATATCATGATTTTCTAAATATCTATACACATGATGTTCATCATAGAAGGGTTATTTACATCCCTTAATTCTATACATTTCAATTTCCGACAATCCTACTCATATCTATGATTTCAACCCAAAGACAATACATAAAGTAATTTCAAATACAAGTCCATGATAATTCATTAATAATTGTTAGGAAGGATCAAAATAATTTTATAAAATTTGTACCTTAATGTATGTACATGAGTGATATCATTTTTAATGACCTACCAATTGTCATTGGGTTGAGAGTACAACCATTAATTACATATTCATAAGAGATATCACTAAGATGCCATCGAATGGGAATAAATGATAAAGGGTTTAAAATACATGTAGGGGAGGATTTATGATTTAATAAATACCCTATGTAACCAAGAAACCATAACAAATCATTCACTAAAAGTTTAATGAACAAAACAAGACAACTAAAAAATCATGTATCTCAAAACCACGTCAAAGTGTGAAACTACAGAAGACCAAAACTGTATTGATGTAAAGTGTAGAAAAACAACTAAAGAAACTCAATAGGCACCATGATTACATTCTCCAAAATCTATAACCTCTACAATCACAGAACAGACCATATATTATGAGGTAGTGCTAAAATTTAGCAAACCCTACCATTTCCCCTATCCTAGAAAATACCTTCTACAAAAGAAATAGAGTTACAAAGAAAGGGTTATTATAAAACAAATTTTCTTTTCCTGAATGAATTATATACTTATGACACTATGATATAGAATTTATCCACAATTTTATAATATGGTTTATATAATACAATTTTCCAAAATAGTTTAAAACCAAATATAAACATGTTCCAAAACTCGTTTTCAACAAGTTGAAAAAAAAAATTAAAAAAAACCAATTTTTAAAAAGTTATTTTTTCTAAAAAATAATAATAAATGCTTAAAACCAAATATTCTAATAATTTGGATAACCCATTCCATAATACACTACACACCCACACATACATTCTACATTTGATAGTTCCATACTCATGAGCAGTCTCTCATCCAATTACCATATGTACCAATGACACGGACCCCTGATCCTGGGTCACGTCCCTCAAGCAAAAATGGTACTAATATTTTATTATGGTCCATTTAACCTTGAACTCACACAGACACCATTTATGAGAAATCATTCCATTACAAAAATAAATCATTTCAATAAAACTGAACTTTTATTGAAAACCAAAGAAAACCCAATTGAAAAATAAAATATCGCTTCAATAAAACATTCCATTTTATTGAAAACATATATTCCAATTCATGCTCCAACCATATAGGAAAATCCCCTTTTTAAAGTCAACATTTTAAAACCACGAGTGAATGAACATTACTCAATCACCCAATTTCCAAGATTTCACAACAATCACTCAAAATGGATTTCCAAAAAAGTTCAACAACCAAATCACAATCAATTAAATAAAATAAATTACAATTTGAAATAATTACAATAATTTATACTAATTGTACTCAAAAATTAAGTCTCCTTCCTTGATGGTTTTGACGAAAACCCCATTGAACGAATAATGCACAAGAGAACCAGGTTGATTCTCTATAAACCCGCCATAGAAATCTTATACTTGAATGAAAAAGACAAAATCACATCATAGTTTTCATCCACACACCTAGATATACCCAAAATGTTGGTAAATCTATGAAACCAAGAGAAGAGTAAATGTAGATCTATGAAACCGATCAAGAATGAAGATGAACAATAACATACCTCATGAATTGTTCTTCGATTCACTAAGGGAAGCATTCAAATCGCCTCTATGTTTATGGGAGAACATTATTTGGCCTTAGGAAAAGTGAAATTATGAGATATGGCCAATTAAAATACAAAACGAGCCACTTAGAGGAAAAAACATGGGAGAACCTCTTTTTTAAGATCTATCATAAACCATAAGAATTAATAGTTCACACGGTTAGACTAACTGTTCTCTATCAATGTGTTAGCTACTATCTAGGGAAAACCTTAGAGTACCTCCTCTCATGGACACCCTAACCGTGAACACACATTTTCAAATATATCTTCCTCAAAAGGACCCTCATGCATGGTTTGGCTTCATAGTTAGGCAAATCGTGCCCTACCCATATGACTTCCCTTTACCCCCAGGACTCTATCCAATGTTCACCGATCGCTCCCATCCATCACCATTAAACATTTTAACCATATAAATAATAATTTAAGGGTTACATACATGGAAATGGGGGTACAATATTGGGGAATAACCCCTTTCTCCCTTCGGTTTCAGGTTCATGTCTCACATCCTTCCTAGATGCGATGTGTTATCGCCCGAACTACAGGTTGTCCTTTTTTAAAAACTGTATTTTTATATCAAACCAAAAAAGAACTTAGGAAATAATTTAATATTTAAAAATACAATCCAATATCCAACTTAATCTATTCCCGCATTGAGGATTAACAAAAATACAACTGTCCAAACACACATGCCACTAAATTATAAATAATGTCAAATAACATAATGAAAATCATTATTTTTCACATAAAAACATGTGAATAAAATTATTATGTATTATATTAATAGATGGAAATAAAATGAATTAAGATAAAAAAACTATTTTAATATTCCCATTCTTCCTTATTCTTTTTGTAAAACATTGAATATTGGGTATAGTCTTTAGATCAAAAAATATTGTACACCCCAACAATGATGGAATAAAAAAACTATTAATTTGTTCCAAGGTAGTCAATAATATCCACTATACATTATCCAAATAAAGCATCTATTTATTACAACATCATTATCTAATAAATATAAATGCTAATCCTTCCCTGAAATATATATTTTAAAGAAAATATAAATTTCAACTGTGTCACTTAACATTTTACCATATAATCTAAAATCCTTAATGAAATAGTAATTAAGTACAATCATTATTTATTTTTAGAATCCATATAACTGGTACATAATTGATACAATACTCAAATGAAATAATATTTTATTAAATAAATAAGAACCTCAATATTTCCTCTTCAATTGTGAAATTATCATAACTTGATTATTATCCAATAGTATCATATGTGTATGCTTTGACGATTTGAAAATTGATTCACATAGTGTCTCTTCTCCTTGCAGATGAAAAATTTCACATTGAAAATCATTTTCATACCCTTTAAATCACACACATGGTGTACCATTTCTCCACATACATAACAAACTCCCAAACCCTTTAGTCATTTACTAGGGTGAATTTTTCCATTTTTATCACATGTGGGAAAACCCTTCTATCCATTTTACCTTAATTTGACTTTTTCACTTTCAACAACATCTTCTCATGCATCCCTTCAATGATTTAAGACTTTTATAATTCATTACATATCCTATTAACACATTATACTCTTTCATTAAAATAATCTATGAAAGCCTCAAAGTTCCTAAGAAAGGGGTGAGTATATATCTCAACAGGTTTCCCCCAAATGAATTCCCTACTCATGCCTCTAGGATTGATATTTTAACCACACATATATAAATGTTCTTATGTAAAAAATTTAACACAATAGTTTATAACCATATGTAATCAATTTCTAAAAATTGTTTGCAATAAAGAAAAAAGAACTAAATAAAATCAATTTCAATAAAGTTATATTTCCAAAAACAATAAATAATCTAATTCATGTACCGACAATCCATGAAAATACCATTTTTTTAAAAAACACATTTTAAAACCAAAAACAAAATCACATTACTCAAACAACCAATTTTCACGATTTTACAACTATTACTCAAGAAGGGATCCCAAAAATGTAAAACAGCCAAATTAAAATCAATTCTACAGAAAAAAACCAATTTTAAATCTTTATAATCAGTCATTATAAGGGGATCCACGAAAGAATCATCATACCACAATGCTTTTGACGAAAACCCAAACGAATAAAGAATGCACATGATAAATAGGTTGATTCTCCAAGAACCCACCATATATATCATCTCCTAGGAAGATCAACACCAAATCTCATCGTATGTAGAATCCAAACAACTAGATCTACCCATAACAGTTTTAGATCTATGAAACTGAGGGAATAAGAGGATTAGATCTATCTATATCAATGAAAATGATCATGAACGAAGAAGAAAGGTCACATACCTCATGAATTCGACGTGGATTCACTAGGGGAAGCCTTTAGATCGCCTTTGGGATGATGGTAGAACCTTCTCCATCCTCAGGAGAACAAAAATCACAATTTAGTGCCACATAACATAAAAAGCACTATCTTTAGATTCAAAAAAGGGTGAGATCATCTTTTTTAGGATCTCACATAAACCATCCACGTGGTTAGATTTCAGCCATGGAAATATTATTCACTGACCAATCATTAGCTATTTTAGAGGAATACCCTTGTATGCCCTCCTTGCATATTCACCCTAACCATGTGCACACAATTTGAATGCTCCCTTCCTCAAAAGGACCCCTTCCACTATTTGGACACATAGTTAGACAAACATGATCCATGTGTGAGACATCCCATTATCACCAAAGCTCCTTCCAATTTTCTCCCATCTCTCCCACCATTCACCATTAAAATTTATAATCATAAGAATCACCAAGTAGGATTTACATACCAGAAACCAGGGGTACTACATTCTCCTCAACATTTGTATTTCCATCCTAATAATGTACAATACCCTCACCGATCTGAAAGAGTTCCATCCATTTTTCTTTCAACTCCTTCTCGTGATCCCATGTCTTTTCCGGAATCTGACTGTGCTGGCATAGAACCCCTACTAGAAAAAATATTTCCCCATGAAAGTTTTTTCATCCATATCCAAAATCCTCATTGGGATATGTACCATTGAAGCATCCGACTGTAGGTTGATGTGATCCAATAATATCACAAGGTTAGGATCAGGCTGATACTTTTTCAACTGAAATAAATGGAACACATTATGTGTAGAGACCCGTATCTTGACGTACATGGACATTACATTACTTTTGCGGAATACTTAGTACATAAGAAAAACACACACACAAGGATCATAATAGTTTAGTGTCTTTGGAAACTCGGAACGTAATCTTCTAATCCTGGTGAAAGATCTTCAATATCTCCCATAAAGATCTTCCCTTTTTTTCCTTACCGAAAACCTTTCTTTATATCCTGGGGAAAAGAAAACATAAAAGGGTGATCTCAAATGCTCTGTAAGGGTAAACAAAAGAAAAATAAATCACTTCATATTCATAAGAACATAACTTTTGGAAATCTTTACCTGCAAAAGAGATCATAATTTCATAACCTGGGATAACTCATGGTAGTGAAATGTATTCAAAATAATCATAACATACAACATTAATCATTGTGGAATACAAACATAATCATAGAGAATCATTTCTTGATAGTCAAGACTCATTTCCAAGACTATCTTAGTGGACAAAGTCCCTTTCTGAATCGAGTAACCCTCGTTTCAGTCCTGTTTCACTGAACCGGTATAACCTACCATTTCAGCCATGTCTATCTCATGAGATATAAAATCTTTACCCAATGCATTGGAGGGAGATATAGGTCCCACCCATCTCATAATGATATCATTCTTATGTGTGCCACAAAATCATAAACCATACATCATTGCATAACCCATGTAATAAAAATGGGAATCTTAAACATCATGACATCATAAAAAAATTCATATATGATAAAGGAATTCATAAAAATAATTCCATCAAAACATAATCAAATCAATGTAACAATAGGGATAAAAACAGAACCCTTTATTATCTTAGATGGAAAATAATTTTGATAAAACACTTGAACTACATTCTTGAGGAAAATATCCTTTTTACTTCAAAACTTTTTCTTTTCATAACATGTCATACAATTTTAAACTAAAAGAATTTGATTAAAAATAAACTTGAAAACTTTTAAAGGATTCTTCTTAGAAATAATGTTTTAAAAATCCATTCATGTCGTTAAAAAAAACATTCTTCGTACTTTTGTCGAAAAAGTCAAAATGTACCTCATACGAAAAACGACAAAAGATTCCTTTCATATCTTTTACTAAAAACTCACCGAAGGTTAAAATTGGATTTAAAAAATTGTAGGTGGATGGAAATAATATTACATATTTAGGGAACATGGATGTGGATGATAAAATACACCCCAGTAAATACTAAAGTATAAACAATCTCGGATAAAAATGAGATTGTGATATTTCCCTTACCTTAGGCCCGATTTGCTTCGTAAGTGTCCGAACCTCCTGTATAATGATTTAAATAATGTCATTTACTTATTACAGAATCATATTAATTGTTATTATATCATATATGGTTCACTTATGACTTTATATTACCCGTTCTTTTGTAAATTCCATGTTAAAGAGCGTTTTGGGTAAAATTGTTTCATTTGTCGTCCGTGTTTTGACTTGTAATTATTCATATGATTACTTAGATCATGATTACTTAATTCCATAACATAAAACATGATTTATATATATATATATATTCAGGATATACATATATATAATAAATCATTAAATGGAAAGAAATACACCGTTCATGGAGACGGTAGTCCGTACGTACGCATGAACGCTGTTTTCGTTTCCTTATTGAATTGAATGGAATTAAGTAGATGACATACATATAAATATATAAATAAATCCAGTATCATTATTATGTCATATATTTAATTATTACATATTATATATACTTTATAATCATTCATGAACGGTTAATCATTGAGAATGAATCTCATCGCGTCGTGGAGACGGTAGTCCGTACGTATGCACGAGCGATGATATCGTTCCCATGGTCGTGGAATTGTGTTCAAGTGTATGTATACTATTTCAGTATCAATATCACTATATAATAATCATATATAGTTACTCATTACACCATTATACTGATCCTTGTAAGGTGATGGTGGAAACTAGATTTCACCACGGCGTGGAGACGATATTCCGTAGGTACGCACGCGTGGTGATTTCATTTTTCCGTAGGATGGATAGAAGGTGAATTAGGGTTGTTTCCTATTTATAATAACATATCAGTATGTAAGTAATACTGATGTTATTACTTTATCATGAAACAAATAAAGAAGAAGAAGTTGAAGAAGAAAGAAATTAAAAAAGATCGGTAATGGATATTACCTCTTTTTTGACGCGCCTTTTCTTAACCTCCACATAAAGAACTAAGGATGGTCTTTGAAGAATACCAGGACCTCTAGGATGATACTAGGGAAGTGGAGAAGAGATATTAGTAGGGTTTGGCCGAGCTTGAAGGCTCAAAGTTGTGTGAGGAAGAGAGGGAGTAGGTACCCTTTTATAAGGGAGGAGAGGGGCACCTTTGGAATTCTTAAAACTTTTAATTTATAATAAATCTAACCCCACATACAAACCATAAAAAATGACTCATATTAGAATATTAGATAAGATAAGGTTGTAATATCATCAAACAATAGAATTTATACATGTTATGAATTTATTTTAAACATTATGAACATGATTTATCCTTATTTAATCAATTTAATTTTATTTGTGGTAATAACATTCTAATTTTTAAATTATAACAAATAAATACTTATTTGTTGTGAATTGTAAATAATTAGATTCTAAATAACATTTTAGATCATATAAATTTAAATTTATAATTTTGAAATATTTTTTTATTTTTAATCAATTTTATAATATGTTTTTTATAAAATAACAATAGTGTCAATTTTGACACTATTCATTTATTTGAATTTAAATAAAATAAATACAGAAGATATGTTCGAACTAAAAGTTTTAATAGATTTATAAAATGTCATATATATCTTAAAAATTATTGGAGGACATTAAATAGTTCATATAATATTTATTTTATTATTTTTGAAACCATTTATTTGGTTTATCTCTTAATAAAATAAATACTACAACATTTTTGTATAAATATTTCATATACTTATTTGTTGCATAAAAATTAAAAATAAAATCCTATGATGAAAATAAATATATTACCTTTCACAATAATACTTTTACTCGAATTTATCATTTTAAAATCACAATATTTAAATTGTTATATTTATTAAATTATGAAGGTGACAAATTTTGCATCATTTAAAATAAAATAATATAAGTGTCATAATCGCTTTTATAAGGATCCAAATGGTCAAATATTCGACCATTGGATGATTATGGTTTACATTTACATGGTCAATATGTTTTTGTTAGGTATTTGTTCATTTTTTGGTCACTATTAGTTTAATAAAAACAATATTCTGGATTTTTCATTAGATAAACAATTTCTGCATCACTATTGTGTCATAATTAATGATAATTATTTAATCCCTAAAAATTATAAATAAATTTATATGATGTATATAATTTCATTAGATTTCTGAAGACTATTCATGTTCGAAGTTTCATGAAGTTAATCACTAAATTAAAATTAATATACTTATAAGTTTTAAGAGAGTGACATGTTGTCACTTTCATTGGTTTTAATAATAATTAAGTTATTTTCATGGAAAAATGTCCATTAATTGATTCTAATCCTACCCTTAGGTGATATGGGTCTACTTTTAGTCATCCAATAGGATTTTGACATTTGTTAGGGTAATTTTAAAATATTATATTTACCCTTAATTACCCGATTTACCTTTAACTATGGTAAATAAAATTTACCGTAGTTACTATTCATAATTCCCAAAAATAAAAAGTAGCTTATTTACATAATTTGGACCCACTGATTCCAAATATGGAATCCAGTTTTTCAAATTCAATACACAAAAGATGCATAAATTAAATTAAAATTAATCCCGTTGTTGAAAGAAAACGGGTTTTTCTTTAAAACATTGCAAAAGATTGAATTGATTTAACCTACGAATTCAAGGTAAAATCAATGATAATGACATAAATTATATTAAATGGTAAAAATATATTCTATTTATACTTTAAAACCATTCAATATTATAATTTATCCACATAAGATATTACGATGAAAAAAGTTGTTTTTAATTAAAATATAGCATGTTTTTACTATTCATTAAAATATGAAAGTTATCGGAAAAATAACAAAAATTTATCTAATGTAAATTTTTATATCCTGATTCAAAAGAAGAATATTATTTTGTCAAAACGAACATATAAACATGTCGAAAACTATATTTAATGTGGGTGCGCCATCAAAAGGCGGTAAAACTGCATTTTTTAAAAAATACTTATTTTACCCGAAAAATTTATTTTGTTCTTATAACATGTTATAGAAATGTGTACGAAGAATAATAATGTTATAAAATTCAAAATTTAGTTAATAATATTCATAACAGCTAGTTCATGACAATATTATAATAATATAACATTGTTTATTAAAACCCGGTATTGCGTACAACACACGCTATCGAGGAAGGTCGCGATTGCGTGTTAATGCAAGCCAAGTCAGGGTTGCGTGTTGTGAAAGAATCCTTCGTTGTTTCGTATAACAGAATCCAACCATATTTCATTTATACATTTAATATATATATATATATACTCAATGTTGCGTAGAATAACTATTATCAAAATTGTGTGTAACACGGTCCAAAAATAGTGTTGTGTATACTGCAAGCTAATACGGTGTTGCGTATAGCGCAGGGTAATCTTGGTGTAGAATACAACATAAGACATTAATGAAATTAAAATAATATTTTTCATAAAATCTCGGGGTGTTACATTCTACCCCCCTTAAAATGAATTTCGCCCTCGAAATTCTTCGGGGTTATAAATGGTTTACTATTTGAAAGTTTCTTTGATAGAAACCCACTTCGTAAAAAGGAATACCAAAACTTATCTTTAAAAACAAAAGTATGAAACGTAACAGTTACCCAAATAAACTAATCACTGGGTTTCCACATAGGTGAAAATATGGATATGGAAGAGAAATCTAACCATCATGTTCTGATGGAGAGTGGTAGAGAACATGTCTATGGAAAATCCAGCAATCACAAAGCCATAAATTTGTGACAATCTAGGGTACCATCTGAATCATCGGATATAAGGGCATTAGGACAACATTTTTGGTTTTCAAGATCATTTCTCTAAAGTTGAAGAATTTTAATTAGAATAAATACTTACTTTATTTTGGTACAATCTCACTGTTGTTCGTGCCTTGAACAATTTCCACTTCATCTCTTATATAAATGAAGTTGAATTTGTTATTCGTGAAGTGTTATCAGATCTTGTGAGAGAATGACGGGTCATTCCATCTGTCTCAAAAAAAGGTTAGCATATGTCATTATATAGTGAGATTAATCATATATGGTTCCTAAAATGGACTTATACTTCATATATTATACTGCTTAATATAATAAAACTAGTTTCCACTAAACAGGGACTTTCTGTAGGCCAGTAGTAGGCGATAAAGGTCAGTCGCACTTCAGTTGTGGGTTCGATTCCCACAGCCTCGTCCGAAGCGATGGGTTGTCGCCCGTCCTGCAGGTTGTCCTTTTTCTAAAGCTATATTAATATAACATCCCATCAATAATATCGAAAAGCCTTTTATCCTAACTTATGTCCAACATAATCCATTCTAATCTTTAAGCTTATCTATAATACTGTAGTCCACTCTCAAAACATAGTGAAAACGATTAACAGAGATTTAATACCATCGTTGATCCCCATATATCATAAGATATGTTTTGTTGGTCACATTCCAAACATTCAAAGTCCTTAATCATGTATTCTTTTGAATACCCCTTGAACCTTAGTGAAAACATGAATGCAGTTAAAAGTTAACACTTTCCACATACCAAAATCCTCAAAATTCTATATACTCAAACCATGATATCACTTAGTTTTTATATCAATCATGAGCTCATGCATACAATCAAACATCTCATTATCATCTTATCCCTTCATTATGCGCATATCATCTACTTTCCAAAAATACTGGTACCATTCATCACATACTTTCAAAACTTAAGGAAAGGCAACAATGTAACAATCCTTAGATGTCTCTTTATCCCATAGTACCATGAGCTTACTTATACAACATTACACTTGATAAACATGTAATCATTCCACTACATTCTTAAACCATTGACCGAGCTTCAACAATTCTTTCATCTCACATATCATTTGTAGTCTCATCATCATCATCAACATAAATACTACCCGTACGACCATACTGATTCTCATCATGAGACTTTCCCTTAGGGCATTGGTTTGCATAATGCCCGTACATTCCACATTTAAAACATTTAACCATTTTTGATGTCGTAGCAATACCATTATCCTCATCCCTGGTGTTAACTAAACCTTTACCTTTGCACTTACTAGCTTTGTGTCCTTCGTTTCCACACCCAAAGCATCTTCCAGTTCCTTTGAAACATTCTCCTTGATGCCTCTTCCCACATGATTTACATAGGGGATATTTAACTTTCTTTCCTCTATGATCATCATGAAACTCCATCTTTCTCTTATTAGCCGAGTCAGGAAACTTACCAAATTTTACTTTATTGATCATATTATGAGATTGCTGATTCGGCATAATAATGATGTTTGGACTTCCAAATCCCATTTCATTTGGTTGCTAATGAAGAATATCATTCCATTGACCATCATATCCTCCATTATCGTGAATCACCTTGTTTCCAGCCATTTTCTAAAACCCAAAAAGAATAGTGTGAGAGGAAAAAATCATAATAAAGGGGGAGTAACATAAATATATAACATCTTTGGTTTAATCTAATATCGTTACCATAGTTCTAGGACTATATCTTATACGTATACTTATCCTTAGGGGAATCCCTAGACATACCTTAGAAATATCTCTAGGGATCTCACTAACGTTTTCGCATCCTAGTTTCCAAAGGTTGACTAAACCTTTCCTTTGATACCAACTGTAGAGACCCGTATCTTGACGTACATGGACATTAAATTACTTTTGCGGAATACTTAGTACATAACAAAAACACACACACAAGGATCGTAATAGTTTTGTGTCTTTGGAAACTCGGAACGTAATCTTCTAATCCTGGTGAAAGATCTTCAATATCTCCCATAAAGATCTTCCTTTTTTTTCCTTACCTAAAACCTTTCTTTTTATCCTGGGGAAAAGAAAACATAAAAGGGTGAGCTCAAATGCTCAGTAAGGGTAAACAAAAGAAAAATCAATCACTTCATATTTATAAGAACATTACTTTTGGAAATCTTAACCTGTAAAAGAGATCATAATTTCATAACCTGGGATAACTCATTGTAGTGAAATGTATTCACAATAATCATAACTTAAAACATCAAACTTTGTGGCATACACACATAATCATAGAGAATCATTTCTTGTTAGTCAAGACTCATTGCCAAGACTATCTTAGTGGACAAAGTCCCTTTCTGAATCGAGTAACCCTCGTTTCAGTCCTGTTTCACTGAACCGGTATAACCTACCATTTCAGCCATGTCTATCTCATGAGATATAAAATCTTTACCCAATGCATTGGAGGGAGATATAGGTCCCACCCATCTCATAATGATACCATTCTTATGTGTTCCACAAAATCATAAACCATACATCATTGCATAACCCATGTAATAAAAATGGGAATCTTAAACATCATGACATCATAAAACAATTCATATATGATAAAGGAATTCATAAAAATAATTCCATCAAAACATAATCAAATCAATGTAACAATAGGGATAAAAATAGAACCCTTTATTATCTTATATGGAAAATAATTTTGATAAAACACTTGAACTACATTCTTGAGGAAAATATCCTTTTTTACTTCAAAACTTTTTCTTTTCATAACACGTCATACAATTTTAAAATAAAAGAATTTGATTAAAAATAAACTTGAAAACATTTAAAGGATGCTTCTTAGAAATAATGTTTTAAAAATCCATTCATGCCGTTAAAAAAAACATTCTTCGTACTTTTGTCGAAAAAGTCAAAAAGTACCTCGTACGAAAAACGTCAAAAGAATCCTTTCATATCTTTTACTGAAAACTCACCGAAGGGTAAAATTGGATTTAAACAATTGTAGGTGGATGGAAATAATATTACATATTGAGGGAACATGGATGTGGATGATAAAATACACCCCAGTAAATACTAAAGTATAAACAATCTCGTATAAAAATGAGATTGTGATATTTCCCTTACCTTAGGTCCGATTTTCTTCGTAAGTGTCCGAACCTCCTGTATAATGATTTAAATAATGTCATTTACTTATTACAGAATCATATTAATTGTTATGATATCATATATGGTTCACTAATGACTTTATATAACCCGTTCTTTTGTAAATTCCATGTTAAAGAGCGTTTTGGGTAAAATTGTTTCATTTGTCGTCTGTGTTTTGACTTGTAATTATTCATATGATTACATAGATCATGATTAATTAATTCCAGAACATAAAACATGATTTATATATATATATATTCAGGATATACATATATATAATAAATCATTAAATGGAAATAAATACACCGTTCATGGAGACGGTAGTCCGTACGTACGCATGAACGTTGTTTTCGTTTCCTTATTGAATTGAATGGAATTAAGTAGATGACATACATATAAATATATAAATAAATCCAGTATCATTATTATGTCATATATTTCATTAGTACATATTATATATACTTTATAATCATTCATGAATGGTTAATCATTGAGAATGAATCTCATCGCGTCGTGGAGACGGTAGTCCGTACGTACGCACGAGCGATGATATCATTCCCATGGTCGTGGAATTGTGTTGAAGTGTATGTATACTATTTCAGTATCAATATCACTCTATAATAATAATATATGGTTACTCATTACACCATTATACTCATCCTTGTAAGGTGATGGTGGAAAATATAATACACCACGGCGTGGAGACGGTATTCCGTACGTACGCACGCACGGTGATTTCATTTTTCCGTAGGATGGATAGAAGGTGAATTAGGGTTGTTTCATATTTATAATAACATATCAGTATGTAGGTAATACTGATGTTATTACTTTATCATGAAACAAATAAATAAGAAGAAGTTGAAGAAGAAAGAAATTAAAAAAGATCGGTAATGGATATTACCTCTTTTTTGACGTTCATTTTCTTAACCTCCACATAATGAACTAAGGATGGTCTTTGAAGAAGACCAGGACCTCTAGGATGATACTAGGGAAGTGGAGAAGACATTTTGGCAGGGTTTGGCCGATCATTAAGGCTCAAAGTTGTGTGAGGAAGAGAGGGAGGAGGTGCCCTTTTATAAGGGAGGAGAGGGGCACCTTTGGAATTCTTAAAAATATTAATTTATAACAAACCTAACCCTACATAAAAACCTCCAAAAATGACTCATATTCGAATATTAGATAAGATAAGGTTGTAATATCATCAACCAATAGAATTTAGACATGTTAGGAATTTATTTTAAACATTATCAACATGATTTATCCTTATTTAATCAATTTAATTTTATTTGTGGTAATAACATTCTAATTTTTAAATTATAACAAATAAATACTTATTTGTTGTGAATTTTAAATAATTAGATTATTAATAAAATTTTAGATCATACAAATTTAAATTTATATTTTTGAAATATTTTGTGATTTTTAATCAATTTTATAATATGTTTTTTTATAAAATAACAATAGTGTCAATTTTGACACTATTCATTTATTTGAATTTAAATAAAATAAATACAGAAGATATGTTCGAAATAAAAGTTTTAATAGATTCATAAAATGTCATATGTATCTTAAAAATTATTGGAGCACATTAAATAGTTCATATAATATTTATTTTTTTATTTTTGAAACCATTTATTTGGTTTATCTCTTAATAAAATAAATACTACAACATTTTTGTATAATTATTTCATATACTTATTTTTTGCATAAAAATTAAAAATAAAATCCTATGATGAAAATAAATCTATTAAATTTCACAATAATACTTTTACTCGAATTTATCATTTTAAAATCACAATACTTAAATTGTTATATTTATTAAATTATGAAGGTGACAACTTTGGCATCATTTAAAATAAAATAATATAAGTGTCATAATCGCTTTTATAAGGCTCCAAATGGTAAAATATTCGACCATTGGATGCGTATGGTTTATATTTACATGGCCAATAAGTTTTGGTTAGGTATTTGTGCATTTTATGGTCACTATTAGTTTAATAAAAACAATATTCTTGATTTTTCATTAGATAAACAATTTCTGCATCACTATTGTGTCATAATAAATGATAATTATTTAATCCCTAAAAATTATAAATAAATTTATATGATTTAGATAATTTCATTATCTTTCTGTAGACTATTCATGTTCGAAGTTTCATGAAGTTTATCACTAAATTAAAATTAATATACTTATATGATTTAAGAGAGTGACATGTTGTCACTTTCTTTGGTTTTAATAATAATTAAGTTATTTTAATGGACAAATGTCCATTAATTGATTCTAATACGACCCTTAGGTGATATGGGTCGACTTTTTGTCATCCAATAGGATTTTTACATTTGTTAGGGTAATTTTAAAATATTATATTTACCCTTAATTACCCGATTTACCTTTAACTATGGTAAATAAAATTTACCGTACTTACTATTCATAATTCCCAAAAATAAAAAGTATCTTATTAACATAATTTGGACCCACTGATTCCAAATATGGAATCCATTTTCCCAAATTCAATACACAAAATATTCATAAATTAAATTAAAATTAATCCCGTTGTCAAAAGAAAACGGGTTTTTCTTTAAAACATTGCAAAAGATTGAATTGATTTAGCCTACAAATTCAAGGTAAAATCAATGCTAATGACATACATTATATTAAATGGTAAAAATATATTCTATTTATACTTTAAACCCATTCAATATTATAATTTATCCACATAAGATGTTACGATGAAAAAAGTTGTTTTTAATTAAAATATATCATGTTTTTACTATTCATTAAAATATGAAAGTTATCGGAAAAATATCAAAACATTATCTAATGTAAATTTTTATATCCTGATTCAAAAGAAGAATATTATTTTGTCAAATTGAACATATAAACATGTCAAAAACTATATTTAAAGTGGGTGTGCCATCAAAAGGCGGTAAAACTGCATTTTTTGAAAAATACTTATTTTACCCGAAAAATTTATTTTGTTCTTATACCATGTTCTAGAAATGTGTAAGATGAATAATAATGTTATAAAATTCAAAATTTAGTTAATACTATTCATAACGGCTAGTTCATGACAATATTATAATAATATAACATTGTTTATTAAAACCCGGTATTGCGTACAACACACGCTATCGAGGAAGGTCGCGATTGCGTATTAATGCAAGCCAAGTCAGGGTTGCATGTTGTGAAAGAATCCTTCGTTGTTTCGTATAACAGAATCCAACCATATTTCATTTATACATTTAATATATATATATGTATATATATACTCAATGTTGCATAGAATAACTATTATCAAAATTTTGTATAACACGGTCCAAGAATGTTGTTGCGTATACTGCAAGCTAATACGGTGTTGCGTATAGCGCAGGGTAATCTTGGTGTAGAATACAATATAAGACATTAAAGAAAAAAAAATAATTTTTCATAAAATCTCGGGGTGTTACATTATGAACTGAACTAAACCATGTTGGTAATGGAAACTGATGTACCACATCTCCAACCCATTATAATATCTCTAAATGGACAATGTATCTAGTCTATTACATTCAATTTTCCTGAAACTATAATGTTTATGCATCGAAGATATCATCAAGAAGCATGATAACCCACAATGAATGACAATGGTCTTTTCCGTTGATCTGGATATGATTTCTGACGACTCTGAGCCATATCCATTCTCTTTCAAATAAATTGGATCTTATATATTGTTTCATGGATAAGGATCATCCCAACTAGCTATGTTTCACCTATTTCCTCCCAACATATTGGAGAATGAAAAGGATGCCAAAACACTGTTTCAAACAGAGCCATGTGTATCGAGGCCTGATAACTACTATTGAATGAGAACTCCACAAAGTGTATATTATCCTCCCTTGAGACACTAAAATCCGTTAAAAAGAAAGCAACATGTCTTCCAACATCTATATTTTCCTCTGCTTGAGGGTGATACACTATGCTCATAGTAAAATGAGTCCCAGGGGATTTCTATAAGGATTTCCATAAATGAAATGTGAACCTCAAAAATCTATCTAAGATGATTGAAACTAGTATTCCATGTCTCATTACCACTTCTTAGATGTAGATTTTTTATATATCCTCCACTATATGAGATTCACGAATAGGGATGAAATGGGATGACTTGGTAAGTCGATGAACTATTAACCAAATGGAATCATCTTTATGGACCGTTATTGGATGAACTATAAGAAAATACATTCAAATATACTCATATATTCACACTAGGATAGGTAAAGGTTGTATCATTTCCCCTAGCCTCTGATGTTCTTCTTTCACTTTCTAACATGTTAAGAAGTTTGAATATATCTCAGGCACCTTCCATTTCATGTCACTCCACCAAAAATACTCTTTTAACACATTATACATCATTTTTGTTCCTGGATGCACCACCCAACTAGAATGGTGGTAATAAAGAATGATTTTTTCCTCATAATTGATAAGTAAAACCATTCAATCTCTAATGAAAAAACAAAACTATCATCATCTTCCACCTCTCAATGGTCTCCAAACCATTGATTTTTTACTAACAACAATACATTCTAAATTAAATGTTGGTGCCACTTTGACATTAATTACCAAATTAAAAACATGCATAGCTGAAAAGAAAATTGCAACATCACCTCGGTTTTCACATTCTACATGCATGTCGGCTAGGACTTTCATCAACTACCATTCATCTAATCCTTCTTTCTTCAACTGAGCATATGAAGTTCTACTCAACGTATCTTCCACATAATTCCATTTTCATGGTTTATACATCAGGTTGATGTCAATCATCTAGAGACATTCAATACCTCTCAAATACCTTAGATTCAAATCTCACTATGATAAAATGTGTTTCAAAATTTTAGGGTTCATAAATACAATGAATTTCCAAAAAAAAATAAAAAAACTTCTCTATGTTTTAGTGTAATTTCTCTGGGATTCAATATTTTAGTGTAATTTATTTCATGTACCCTTAACTGCCTAGAACCATAAGCAACCTAATAGAATCCTTGCATAATAACACTACCAAACCCTGATCCTAGACCATCACAGTAAACCACATAACCCTATCCTGATTTGGATATATCATGATAGGTGTTGATGTAAGACAGGCATTTTGTTCTTGGAAGGATTTCGGGCATTCTTCCGTCAATTGGAATGGAGCATTATCCTTTGTGAGAAGTATCATTTTAAAAGATACTCATTATAAATCAAACACTAAGAGTCAGTATTAACCAGCTAAACAATGAGAACATCATACCATGATGTCATTTTTTGTGGTCTCCATGAGACAATAGCCTCTATGATTTCATGATCAACATAAAAACCATTATCAAAAATGACATGGACAATGAAACGTAATTCCTCTATCCAAAAAACACACAATGATAATTGGGAATACAAACAGTGACCTCTTGTGATTTGTATCATTATATCTCGGTGCTCCTTGTGGTCGTCCCATATCTTTGAATAAACCATAATGTCATCTACAAACACCTCATCAAAAGAATCCGAATATTTCTGAAATGTTTGATTCAACATATACATGAATATTACTACAACATTCTTGAGACTGAAAGTCATGACTACATATTAATATTGGCAATATATGTTTCTTAATGATGTCATCAGAATATATTCCTTCTATACATGAAATTGGTGATATCCTAATCATAAGTCAATATGAGAGAATAACTGAGCTCCCCTTAATTTATGGATCATATTATCAATGTGTGGAAGTGGATATATGTTCATTATCCTAACATGGTTATGCATAAAATAATCAACACACATAAAATGACACTGATCAACCTTCTTCACAAAAAAACATTGATGCCCAAAGAGACATACTTGGTCAAATAACACACTTTCATTCTAGCTCCTCTATTATTAATTTTAATTCCCTTAAAATTTTTGGTTCCATATTATAAGACATAAGGGAAATGAGAGTGGTCCCAATAAGGAGATCAATCTTAAACTCCACTTCTCTTAGAGTTGTAAATATGAGATGTTCCCAAGAAATATATATATAAATTTATCCACAATTTGAGGAAAACTAATTTCCATGATCTCTTATAATGATTACATTGTTAACGCTACCAACTGATACTATATCATTCCCACTATTAGTGCCAACAAACTCTTTTACCCATTCATTACAACCCTCTTCGAGGAAGAGAAACATGATGTCATCCTTCATAATGAAACTCAATAATATCTTATAAAATTTGATGTGATCCATAATCATTGTCAAAAAATTCATACCCATGACTACAATACAATCATCCATATCTAACACCAAGAAGTCACATTTCAGCTCCACTCCATCAGCATTTATAGCACTTTCTAGGAAAATAAAGTTATTACATTCTCATTCACCAAGATGATATTGGAGTTCTAAAAAAAAGGATCATTTCCAACATTAAAAATTGAAAATAAATTTTATGAGAAGAAATTAAAGAATTTGATGCAGAGGTATCATAGATAACATTCATAAGGGTGGAATTCAAATGGATTTCACCTCTCAACATAGATGGTCTGACCTGATATTCAAAAATCATTGACTCGGCTCCATACATTTGATTTTTTGATGAACCATTCTCCTTGTTTCCCTATTGAGATTTTCATCATTGACGTGTCATGGTATTAGAAGAATACTTATGGCTAGATCTTCTCTGCTGATGTGACTAATTCTTTTCTCATAGCACTGTCAAAGATTACCCAACATGGGACGCCTGATATGAGTCTTGAGTACCTATCCATAGAGAAATATGACAGTAGATCTAAAGATGTCCCATGTTGGTGAAATTATGAAATTATCTAGATTTCTTCATAAACTCTCACTTTATGGGTTTATATAAAGAACATTGAAAAATAACATTATTTTCTCTAGTGTCGTGGAGGAAGGTTCATCGTTCTAGCTATCTGATTTTGATTTCCACTTCCACCTTGGAAATAGGTATCCCTTTTCTTCTTGTTCCTAGTGGTTTAGTTCCCACCATTTCATATAAGCATCATCATAACTCCACCAATAGATCCTGATATATCATGTTCATACATAGTTTCTATGTTCACTATATCTGTATAATCCCTTATATAATGTACTACAATCATTACTCGAATCTCCGGTATTAGCCTCGATTCGAATATGTGATCCTTCAAAGATGCACATTATGCAACCTCTGGATCTAAATGCACTAAATTAATGAATATATCAGCATACCATTTGATTGAGATACACTCTTATTTTATTAATAAAAATTCTATCATTTTTTGGATCTTGAATATGTGAGGACATAATTGTTTGTTGATAAATTCCTCAAAATCCTCCCATGTAAGGTCTTCTTACAATTTATCATGTACCAATAAATCCCACCACAAGCATGCAAGATCCTTGAGAATATACATCTTCATATTTACTTGTAGCTCTACTGATGCATCGATGAATTCGAAGATAAGATTCATCCTAGTCAGCCACACCTTCTCCTTCTCAGGTTCAAAATCACCCCAGAAGATAGGTGGATTCGGTTTCATGAACTAGATGGTATAATTAAAATTCCATGGAACATTCCTCTGGTTTCCCGTATCCACATCTTAAAAATAAGGGTCAATAATGAGAACTAGATCTTGGTTCACCGATGGTTTTGGTGAAACCATATTATCCCCAAATTCATCAGGATGGTTTGGAAAACACCTATCAAACTAAAAAAACTATGTCTATCTCACTTTATAGCAATTGATATCATATCATTTCAAATTATATAACTTCTCTATCAAAACAATGTTTTCCAAAACACAAATTTTTTTAATTCATGCATTTTTGAAACATTAATTTGTTCTTTTGAAAACCAAACCATTTTCCATATACACTGAATATACTCTTTTCTTAATATTTCATTTAAAAAAATCATTATTTTAAATAAAATACACCTTTCACAAAATCAAATATCACTAATCCCAATGAAATATGAAATACTTGTTGGAATAAATTCATCAATAATTCTTGTTATGCTTGTCTCATTGGCTAAACCGATGAAAATGAGATTCCGATATCCTATAAGTGTATCAAAACCCTTGTATAACAAAACCCCTATTAAAATGATGATTATCATAAAAGGGTTAGATACATCCATTAATTATATACATTTCAATTTCTGATAATCCTACTCTTTTCTATGATTTCAACCCAAAGACTATACTAGAAGTAACTTCAAATAAAAGGCCATGAAAATTGATTAATAATTGTCCGGTGTGGACCAAATATGTTTATAACATTTGTACCATAATGTACGGACTAGAGCGATATCATTTTCAATGACTGAGAAATTTTCATTGGCTTGAGAGTACAATGAGTAACTACATCGCCTTAAGAGACATCTCTAAGATGCCAACAGCTGAAAATAAATTCTAAAGGGTTTTAAATACATGTGTGGGACTATTTTAGATTTAATAAATATATTATTAATCAAAGAAACCATAAAAAATAATTCACTAAAAGATTATGGAATGAAACAATCCAATGAAATAAATTCAGGTATCTCAAAACCACATCCAAGTGTGCAACAATAGACGGCCAAAACTGTATCGATGTAAACTGTGAAAAAACAACTAAAGACACTCAAGAGGCCAAAATAATCTATTCTCCACAATGAATTATCTCCACAATCACTGAACAACCCATATATCATCAGGTAGTTCTAAAAATATGGAAAATTCTAACTTTTCCCATGTGCTAGAAAATACCATCTGGAAAAGAAATAGAGTTACAAAGAAAAGGTTAGTATAAAGAAAAATGTTGTTTCCTGAATGAAATCCATACTCCTGTCACAATTATTTTAAATTTATCCACAATTATATAATACTATTTATATAATATAATTTACCAAAATAGATTATAACCAAATATAAACATGTTCCAAAACCCATTTTCAAACAAGTGAAAACAAAACTAAATAACACCAATTTTTCACAAGTTATTTTTCCATTAAAATAAATAATCAATTCTTGAAACCAAATCTTCTTATCATTTTTCTTACCCATTCCATAGTTTACAACACACCCACACATTCATTCATCATTTAATAGTTCCATACTCAGAAGCGATCTTTCATCCAATTACCTTATATACCAATGACACACACCCCTAATCATGGGTCACGTCCCAAAAAACAAAATAGAAATAATCTCTTATTACAGTCTTATTAATCATGACCTGACCCCAACACCATTAATGTCAAATATTCCAATAAAAATATATATCATTTCAATAAAACAGAAATTTTATTGAAAACCAATGAAAAAAAAATTGTAAAAAAAAATTTCACTTCAATAAAACATTACATTTTATTGAAAAAATATTATACAGTTAATGTTCCAACCATCTAGGAAAATCCCCCTTTTAAAATCCACATTTTTAAACCACGAGTAAAATCACTCTTCTCAATCGCCCAATTTCCCAGATTTCACAACAATTACTCAGAACGGATTCCAAAAACTGTTCAAGAACCAAATCACAATAAATTAAATAAAACACATTCCATTTTAAAGAGTTCTAATAATTTATACTAATTGGAGTCAATAATTATGTATCCTTCTTCAATGGTTTTGACGAAAACCCAATCAAACGAAGAATGCACATGAGAATTTGGTTGATTATCAAAGAACCCACCATAGATATCTTATACTAGAATGATAAAGACAAAATATAATCATATTTTCAACCCACACACCTAGATCTACTCAAAATGTTTGTAAATATAAGTAACAGAGAGAAAAGTAAAAGTAGATCTATGAAACCGATCAAGAATGAAGATGAACAATAACATACCTTAAGAATCTAGCTTCGATTCACCAAGAGAAGCCTTAAAATTGCCTCTAAGTTGATGGGAGAACCTTATTTGAGAAAAGGAGAAGTGAAATACTGGGATATGGCCACATTGAAGCCAACATGAGGAACATAGAGGAAAAAATGTGTTAGAACCTCTTTTTAGTATCTATCATAAACCATATGCATGAATAGTTCACACGGCTAGACCAACTGTTCGCTATATATGTGTTAGTTATTTCCTAGTAATACCCCACACGACCTCCTATCATGGCCACCCTAACCATTCACACACCTTTTCGAATCTATATTCCTCAATAGGACCCACATGCATGGTTTGGTGACATAGTTAGGCAAATCATACACAACCCGTATAACTTCCATTTATCCCCAAAACTATATCCAAAGTGCACCGAACTGTCCCATACATCACCATTAAACATTATAACCCTAAAAATAAACATATAATGGTTACATAAAGGAACTAGGGGTACAATATATTTGATTAACAAATTTATCCCTTTGTTTGCATGTTCATGTCTCGCATCCTTGCCAGATATGACAAGTTAACGCCCGGACTACAGGTTTTCCTTTTCTAAAAACTATATTTTTTTATCATTCCAAAAATGAACATTTGAAATAATTTATTTTTTTAACAATACTGTCCATTATCCAACTTAATCCATTTAAATATTTATTCTTATACAAAATATAACCGTCAAAACTCACAAGCCACAATATTATAAGGAATCTCAAATAACATGATGCAGATCATTATTTGTGACATAAAAACATGTGAATATTTTTATCAATTATTCAATAAAAACAAGGAAATACCCTAAATTACCATAAAACACTATTTTAATATTACCATTCTTCCATATTCCTTTTTTAAAACATTCAATATTGGATATATTCTGTAAATCAAAATATTTTGTAAAATCCAACAATGATGGAATAAACAAACTATTAATTAGATCCAAAGTAATCAATAATATCCATTATACTTTATCCAAATAAATAATCTATTTATTCCAACATCATTATCTCTTAAATATGACTTGTAATCATTCCCTGAAATATATATTTTATAGAAAATATAAATTTCAACTTTCTCACTTAAATTTTTACCATACATTCTAAAATCCTTAATGAAATAGTACTACAATACATTCATTATTTATTTTCAGAATTCATATAACCAGTACACAATTGATACAATACTCGAATGAAAAAATATTTTATAAAATAAATAAGCACCTCAATATTTCCTCTTCATCTGTGGAATTATCATAACTTTATTATTATCTAATAGCATCATCTATGTATATTATGATGATGGGGAAATTGATTCACATAGATTCTCATCTCCTTGTAGATGAAGCATTTCGCATTGGAAATAATTTTCTTACCCTTTAAATCACACATATGGTGTACATTTTCCACACATACATCATAAAATCCCAATCCCTTCAATCAATTATTTGGGTGTATTTTTACACAGTTATCACATGCGGGAAAACCCTTCTATTCATATTACCTTAATTTTACTTTTTCGCTTTCATATACTTATTCTCTTATATCCCTTCAATGTTTTAGGATGTGAATAATTCTTAACATATCCTATTGACACATGATATTATATTATTAAATCATTAGAATATGAGGGAATCTATATTTCATCTAAATTATTTCTTAAGAACATGAATGATAGGATCCTTCTCAGTCTTTGTATCATGTGTATTTGTGGAGTTCTGATTACAAATATAGGGAACCATTTTAAAATTACAACACACACTAGGTTAGAACAAATCATAAGGTATAATATTGAAAATAAAAATATTCTATTCATTAATTTAATATTTACACATATCTAGTCTATTAATAATAAAAAATATTTCATTGTGTACATATTTACTCACAAATAAGTTAAAATGCTTTTAATGAAAATATGAATATTCCTAAGTATATACCCTGGGAGTGTCGATCCATGTCTTCCGTATTTCTAGTTGTCATGTACCAGGTTTCCATATGTCATCCCCAGAACACCACGTCCATTTTATTACTCCTACATACAGATATACCCAAACAAATTCCAGTTTTAATATCTAGTTAGGGATGTATTTGCAAGAAAAACCCAATGAATATCATAATTAAAAAAATTCTAGGATGTTATTCTATATTTATAATCAATGTCTTTCTTAGGGTAATGTTACATAATCACTGTTTTCCTAAATCTAGTTTCCCAGGTTTGTACTAAACTTTCTCTAATACCAAATATAGTTCCCTGACCATAGTTTCCCAGAGTTGGTGAATTATTTTAACAAATTTTAAGGATTATAAGGAATAATATCCTGAAGGACCGATCAGATTAATAGTATTAAAAAATAGATTACATACATGAACATTAAATTACAATTTATTCCATAAAATACAACATAGATAATCCTTTAATAAATCCATGATTACCATATATTAACCCAGCATATCAATCATAAAACCCATCTTTAAATCCCAGGAAATTTAAGAATAAGGACTGGGAGAGTTCAAATTCTCATTAAAGAAATACAATATAGAAGAAGTTGTCATAAATAGGCATAAAATATTAAGGCAATATGTATAATAAAAATATCTGTGTTTCAAAAATAATGATTAACATAATATTGAATGAATAAACCATGATTACAATATAAAAATGCACATATATATTCTATTAGTTATATAATCATATCTAACAAATAACTTCCTAAAGAAGGAATACCTAATGTTGGGAATCTTAAAAACACCGTCCAAGAAACATCAATGATGCTATACATAATTTGGTAAGAAATTATCTAAAAACCAAATGTAATTGTCTCATGAGGCCTACCGATTCATCTAGGGGCTATAGCAGGCCGCACACAACACATAAAATTTCCATTGCATTCCTCTTATGAAAAGAGTAAAACATAACCTATATAAAATTTCATATTCATACATGCATTTTAAATTTCAATACATAAACCATTATCTATGAATTGTATCAAAACATCACAATGATTGTCTAACATATCATAAAAACATCAATACAATATGGATGACGGTATAATAATATTTTAACCGTAATTATGCATAAAATCCAACAAAGTATGATAACATAGATGAAGGTGATATAACGAAATCATTATAATAAATTTAGAAATATCCATTTTAATAATGAAATCATTTGAAATAAGTCATTATTATAAAAGAAAACATTTCTTTTGGAAACAACATAGTACTCGTGTAAGGGAAGAATCAAAATATTAATGATTCATAATGGAAGAAAATAGTAACTTGTGGAAAATATTTAAAAAAATCAATCGTTCCTTAATCTATTGAAATGGTCATATTGTACCTCATTTGGAAAACTATAGAAGTATTCATTTCAAAATATTTTTAATAAATTCAAACATGTTTATAAAAGGTTTTAAGTAATAGTCTAGGAATATAAGTATTATTTTGAAATACCAATATATGAAATATGGATGTGGATGAAAAATATGTCCCAATTGACAAATATATAATCCACCATGGATAATAATGAGATTGAAAAGATAAACCTTACATAAAACCAATTAAAGATTACAATTTCAAAAAATTTGATTAAACATAAAAATTGACATAAAATTTCCTTCATAATAATTTTATATCTATATAATATCTTATGTAAAATAATATCAAGAATATTTTAATGGAGAATAGATTAATTCATTAGACATTCAAAGTGCCCAATGCCGCATTACAATTTAAATAATAAACCAAATAAAATCCACTGTTTCTAAAAATACATTGTAGAAAAATTTATTCATGATATGTAATACAATAGGGATATTATATACAATACATATAAGAAAAATGTAATGAACATGGATTATATATAATGGATATTTAATGTGAGTCTGAATTACCTTAAATTTGGTCTGATACTATACAGACAAGTTTGAATGTACTTTATATTGTTTTTAAACATAATGTTAACTTCTGCCAGAAATATAATAATATTTATGAAATCATTTATGATTCATTTATATCTTTATATTACATATTTGTTAATAATTTTAAAGATAAAGCAACATTTCGAGTAATAATCACTTTCATTGTCGTATGTGTCCTGACATATTATTCAATATCGTAGCACATATATCACTGTATACATACATATAGAATGTCTAAAATTATATACATATGATTTATATTTAGTATATAATTATATATAATAGATCGATATATGAAATTGAATACACTGTTCAAGGAGACGGTAGGAAGTACGTGCGTAAGGACGTTTTTTCGGTTTTTTATCTCATTAAATAAAAGTAAGTGAATGACATATATTTACTTATATATATATATATTATTCCCATAATATTATTATTTAATTATTTTCACACTTATTAAAAATATATATATATATTTAATCATTCTTGATTTGTGAACATTGAAGATTAATCTCATCACGTCATGGAGACAATAAGCCTTGTGTACGCATGAGCGATGACATCATTTCGTTAATTGTTAAATTGTACAGAATTGGATGGAATATGAATTATTAAGATGCAATATCATTTTATATTTATTATTTTCATCATTTAAATTCTTCATTATACCCATAGTAAAAAATTATAGAAGAAAAACAGTTTACACAATGGTATTGAGACGGTAAGTCGTACGCACGCATTCATGGTGATATTATTTTTCATAGGATGGTTGAAAGGAGAAAAATGTTTTTCCTATAATTATAACAACATTCATAATTTATATTTTATTGGATATATCATTTTATTATGGAAACAAAATAGAATGTAGACATAGAGTAAAAAAAGAACATTGACATAGGTGATAAAACAATTACCTCTAATCTGGTGTCTTATTTTGATTAGAACATAAGGACTCCATAGGATGAATTTTATTCCAAATGTGTGGAATCTAGAATGAAGTGAGTTATATTGGGATATGAGTTGTGTAGTTTTGGAATAACCAATGATCATTTGAAGTGTGAATTAAAGAGAAGTGGACGTTCCCTTTTATAAGAGATGTGAGGGGAAGTTTTGTAAGATCTTAAGATATTGATTTATAAAAAATTTATTTTCTTCTTATAATATTTTAAAAAAATTATTTATTTCTAATATAAGATGATTATCGACTGGATTTCTCTCAAAAAAACATTTTTTACATATTTAGGTCAAAAATTTACCCTTATCCTTTGGATTTAACAAATAGTTAAACAAGTTAACTCTTACCTTGTCTTCCAGTATTTTTATAGTATTTGGATAATATATTTACAATAAAATGTAAATTTAACTAAAGTAAATCGTTAATAGAATTATTAACACAATATATGTTATTTATTACAGAATTATATTTTTATTACTATTATATCAATTAATATAATAACGTTTGTTTTAAAAATTCATTTTTGTGCTTTTTGAAACTATTTAGTAAATGAGTTTTTATAATGTTATAAAAACATGATTTCTTTTAATAGACCATTAACTCGTCCCTAACATGTAAATATTATAAAAAAATTCCTTGATTGCTTATAAAATATTGAATTAGATATATTTTAATATTTATAATAAAATTTATATCAATCATTCTTTAATAATGTAATCACTGCATAATTATTGTGTTAGAAATAAATTTATTTATAAATTGTAGAAAAATTATAAATAAAATACTCTGACCTAGTAAATATTTTATTCATTCTAATTAAATTTTATTTTCAATGATATAAGTTATATAACCCCTAATTAAATCTTTTTTTGTTATAAGAGTTATGTTTATGATATTTTTTACCTTTTTGTAAAATTAAATGATATAAATATCATAATATCATCTAAGTGGAATAAAAATGCCAAATTTTATACATCAAGATTTTATTTGTGTACGACGACTCATCCAATATGATTAGGAAAAGGTTTAGGGTTATTTTATAATATTTTTTTACATTTAATTACCTTTTTATATTAAACTATGGTTAATATAATTCATAATTAATTATTTGTAAAATATTTATTTTGATACTATTAGACTAAATTTTTTATCACTATTAAAAATTTGTATGTTGAATTTTCTAAATTTAATTCACAGAAGCAATAAAATTCAATTTGTCGTTAGTCTTCTAATATGGCTGGAACGCAGGTAAAATGACGTTAAAAAAAGTTTAATGAATTTTCATATATTAGTTATTATAAAAATAGGTCTATTAACCAAAATTGGGATAATATATGTATTATTTATCTATTGTGACTTTAAAATAAATATAAAATAATTTAATTACTTAAATGAAAAGAAATTGTTATTAACAATAATGCAGTACTTTTCAATATTCATCAATAATTGAATGATTTCAAAAAAAAATAATCCTAATAAAATTTTGATATTATAAACTCAAATATGATGTATAGTTTACCAACATCAATTTATATGAGTTTAAAAAGTAATTTTACTATTTCTCCATGAAGGAATTGTAAAGTAGTTCCTTTATAAATATATTATTTCAAAACATATTACATTATTTTTGAAACATATATATTTCACTATAAATATGGTGTATGTGTGTGAAAATGTTATAAATAGAATTTAAAAATTATTTTTTAATATTTATATTACTATATTAGACGGATATGTTATAAATATTTCATTTATATAATTACAACACTAATTTGTAGTTTCGTAGAAACACAATCTTGCATGTTACACAAGACAAGTCGTTGTTAAGTGCAACACAATATTTAGAAGATGACGTACCATGATATTTTGAGGTGTTACAATTATATATATTTTTACAATTCAATTAAATAATTTCTTCATTTAAACTGGAATGTTTAACCCATGAAGTATTTTATTTTCTATTTTATTATTCGATTTAAATGCACTAACAAATTTTTGTAGGGGAAAAAAGTTTCTTTATTATTTTCCTCCACATTTAATTATTGTTATGATTAATGTATTAAATATTTTTACAATATTATTTTAAAAAATTAATTAATTCTTTAAATTATTTTATTAAATAATTACACTAATTTTTATTAAGATTTTATATAAATGGTTATCTTGCTTGTAAGCATGCGATTATGGTTTCACTATTTAAATGGTTTTCATAAGATAAATTAATCACTTAATTCCCATTATACATTATGTTATTATTATATTAAATTTTATTTTTCATAAATGAAATATATATAATTTTTTTGTTAATATCTCTGAAAATATTTTATAATTATCATTATTTTATTTATTTATTTTAATAATTTAGAATTTAAATACCATTCAAAATTTTATATAATTCTCTTAATATCAAATTTGTTTATTATTTGTTGTTTAGAGAGTAATATTAAATATTTTTCATTTGATTAAATGCTTTATTATAATGGAATTAATTAAATGGGTTAATACATTCATTGGAGAAGCTTCATATTCATTAAATAATATTTCATTTGTCTTCATAGAACCCTAATTTTATATTTTTTTTAAAGAATCAATCATTTAAGGGATGCTTATATTGATGCATTTTTTCCACATATTTTGAAAGAACTATTATTTTAAATAATTTTTTGAAATAAATTTATAAATTTTTTGTATTTTTATTTTATTCACATTTTCAATAATTTAAAAAAACATTTAATATACCAGAAAATTATCTGAAAATTTATAAAAAATTATAATGTGAAAAAAAATTATTTCTCAGATTCTATTTTTCTGGGTGAAGAAAATTATATATTTATAATTTTAAATTATTTCTCTATTATATACAATTTAATAATCGAATTCATTATAAAAAAGGAAAAATATATTATATTATTTAATATACTCAGGAAAAAATATTTTTTCCTTTCAAAAGGGGGAGAAATTTTGATAATGGCATATGGTTTTATAATTATCAATAATCTATTGATTTTTTAGTATCTCCTTTTGAGTATTATTTTTATTTTTAATTTTGATAATTACTTCATCCGATCAATTTTTTTTATAAAAAATTTTAAACGGCTTCATATTGAGTACATGGAAGTATTTTTTTTTATAAAAATATTAATGATATTCTTAGTGTTTTTATTTAATTGGATAAATAATAAGATAAGATTAATTTCATCTGTTTATGTCAAAATCCAATTCAAATATTTCGATAGTGAAAAACACACTGAATCTATTACAATTTCTTCATGTTATATTACAATTTTCATCTTAATGTATATTCTAAATTATAATGATTCTTCCAACTAAATTTCATAGATAAGGGTGCACAATTATACAACTTCATATCTATTGAAATTATCTCTACATAATTACTTTATGTGGATCTATGAATTGGTGTCTTGATACTCTAAAAATAACTTGAGGTCTGATGAAATTTTGCAACTATACAGTGGAAAAATTTGAAAACCGATTGTATTTATTTTAATACAAGTTCTATCAATTTCATAATATCTCAGGACACAGAGTGATGAATGTATAATGAATGTATGTTGATATTATCAGTTTAAATTAATGGATGAAATATTAGAAAATATTCCCAATTAATTCACCCATGTTTGGTAATGTAGTTTCCGAGCTACAATTGTTTAGAAGGTTATTACTTTAGTTTTTTTTAAGATATCAGGAGTTTTAAAAGTAATATTTATTATATTCTTGATTATTTAGAAATGACATGATATTTCATAAATATAATTCTTCTAGGATAATAGATAAATCCATTGTTAAATGGATTTGATAAATCATTGAAATATATATGTACAAGTTTTCCTATTTTTGAAGGTTTATTTAAACCCTAATATTCAAAGAGTAAATGTATAGATCAGTAACACTACATTCAAGTATATAACATATGTAATATAAACTCTACGTTAAATTCTTTAGTCAATATTCTTACAATAGATTCTAAGATTTAATATATATATATATATATATATTCAATGCTACATTTGGAATCAATACTATGATGGATGGATGAACGTATGGATTCTAATACCTAATTTACATTGATCCCAACATTATGTGTAGATGAATGTATGGTTATGAACTATATGTTGGTAGGAACCCTATTTTATTTTTTTGAACCGTACATTTGGAATTTTTTCATTTCATGAAGGAACCATATCCTTGAATATTCATCGATGGTGTTCTAAATCCACGATATTGTATATGATTTTTGTAATTATATTCTTTCAAATAAGATCAATATAACATTATTTTATGGAAACCTCAATGGATTTTATGGAAAAAACTAAATCAATCAAATTTATATGTGAAATTATGAATCTCATTGAATTATTTGATTTCATATATTCATGATTAATTAAGTTGTTTGTTTTTAAGAACAATTTCAATTGTATTTAATTTTGTTTGAATTTATTTAAATAGAAGTTTTAAAATTTTCAATACTACAATTATTTTATATATATAATCGTAGGAGTTATTAAAGTTAATTTAAATACATTTATTATGGATTTATTCTTAATGAATAATGAGGCAATGAATCTATACAATTATAGGGGATATTTATTATGGCTATTGTCCCAATTTATTTTCGGTGTTCTAAGGTAGAGGAATATTTTTACAAATTTTAAATATTTTTTGTATATATATATATCTTATCCTTAGGAAAATACATATGATGATGAAAAGTGGATATGTGGATACTATATTTATAATAAGACAAAAAATCAAATTGATGCTTGATGAATTTGAAGAGATAATTGAACATTATTGTTCATTAGTAATATATCATGGTTTAATGATGAAGGAAGCCTAAACAATCATTGTATAATAAATTTTCTCTTGTTTAATGGTGAAGAATCCTTCCCTACATTGACGATTATTTTCCTAAAGCTATGGGGCCTTAATGATGATCATATTTCATCAGATATTTGCTACTGAAAACTATAAATTTCCACAAATACCTTCAAAAAATAAATCTCTTTTGATTTGGTAGAGTATTGACTACTCGGAATCAATCATGGGTGAGTGTTAACTTCTTGGAATAAGCTATGTATATTTTATTCCCTATAAAATTACTATAATTACATATAAAATCCTGGTATGGATTTCACTACCAGCACTCAATCGATGATTGGATGGTCTTGTTATAAGAGGACCTTACAGTGAAAATCACCTAGGTTAGGGAGTAGATTATTGGTGGTGTATATTATAATATTTTTGTGCCTCAAACCACAATACATATTTAGGATCATTTCATTTATTTATTTCCACTGCCCTCTACACTATAAGATGAAAGGAAAGGATTTGTTTTTTTCAAGAGGGACATTTTAATAATGTCAATTTTTTTAAAAAGGAGACAATTCACCCACAACATCTGTATCTATCATATCCATTCTGACATAATACATATATGGTACTACATATATTAATATAATTTTTAATGAGTTAATAACCTTATTTTAATCATTATACATGTGGTTTGAACATGATTTATAGAAGTATAATCATATGTAAGAGAATTTTGTGACACTTTCTATAGTCATGATATACATGCCATATTAACTACTATGTAATTTCTTACGGGGTACATATTGTCCATGAATTAATTATATTACTTTTATACATCCATTTTTGGTTATTTACATATCTATTTGATGATATCTACTTTTTGGGGTTTTATAGTTCATAAGATAATAAATGAGTAACAAAATTTCCTAACCCAGTGTCCATTCATTGAGTTAGGATTTTACTACATTATTATGTCGAGTTAAGTTTATATTACTAATAAATTTTTGTCAAATTATATTGTATTTCATATTTTTTATGTGAATACACATAATCTATCTATATGATTAATAAATTATCATTGTAGTCATCTCTTTAACTAAAACATCATTTTAAATGTTTTGAGGATTTATTCATGAAAATAATTTTCAATAATATACATATTTTGAAAATTGTTTAATATATTTATTTATTTAGACACGATTTTTCCAAAATGGTAATTTTATTCAAATGTTTCAATATGGTATGAGACACCGTGATTTAAAAATATATTATTTATTTTTCTAAAATTGATTTTAATAATGTATTGATTGTATCAATTAAATGGGATGCATTTTTACTTATATGACATGAATAGAACTTTATAATTTCATAACTCTTTATATTTTTAATGTTTCCTTTATATTTTTCTTAATTTTCATTCAAATAATTACGTTCATTTATTTGGTGTTTAAATTTTATATTATAATGTGATGGTTAAAAGGAAATTCTATTTTGATATCTATAAATTATTTAGACTTGGGTTTAAAAGTTTTTAAACATATTTTTCCTGGATTTATACATTGGACATTATAAACAGTGGGTTTAGTTCCACTATAGTTCACAAGTGACCCTGATCTATCTTATATGAAGGGTTTACTGACATTATAGATCATGAATTATGGGTGATGTAATATATTTTATTTTCAATTTATTATTTTTGAATATTATATGATTTATTTTTGAGTCCAGGTGCTGAGTTGATGTGGGATTCTGATGCCATGAGCCATGAATAAATGATTGAAAAATATTTTCAAATATTTCTTATCATGCATGTGTGGTTTTACTTCGAATGTCAAATAATTCATAAAATTATTCAAATATAAGAACTAATAAGTAAAATTGTTTTGTAATGGCGGTTTTCCCCTTGGAACAACCTAACATTGATTGGAACATGTTGATTTTTCAAAGTTGTTTCAAGAATTTTTTAAAAATAAATAAATTAATAAAAATATTTATTTTATTTCATCCCTGAAAATATAGGTTTATCATTAAATAGACCATTTTTAAGATATCCATGATTAGTATCATAAATCTATAATTCAATAGAGCTGCTGTGGAGAACCCACTAGACAATCCTCCCAAATTAGTGATCTTGGAGCATTAAATCAGCCATTGACAAACAATGATCATGCTAGATATTTCCAATGACTAAAAGAAACATCATTCTTCATCCGAGTTTGATCAAAATTGAGCGTGGGTTTTTTAATTTATTTATTACATGTGCATTATTAATACAATGAATGTGTATTGATCAAAAAATGGATTTATTCACAGATCATGCATTTTGTGAATTATGAATTATTTAATCCGGTTTTCAAACCCCAGTCCAACGATCATGACCATTGGACAGGAAAGCTTATCCAATGATGACAATCCTTTGTTCTTGTTCATATATCCATCCTTATATCACTTTCTTCACTTTTGGAATCTCATAGGTCCTAACTCAACATTGTTGGGGTTCTCAATTCGATCAAACCCTCAAATTTGAGGAGAATTAACTACTGATGATAGATCCATGTAGATCATGACTTATAGAGATTGGATATATGAGTAATATCATTTTCATGTATCGATGGCGGTGTGGTTGACTTTGGATGGGACCACTGGAACACATAGGTGGCGACCGAGGGCCAACGATGATGCGCTGTGGAAGAGTGTTTATGGCAGGAAATGTTGTGGGTGGTCAGGAACAATGGTGGTGGATGTGGGGGTGGTGGAAGAAAATTCAATGCTGTGGTGGTGGATGAGGAGTGGGTTGAGTTAGGTTGGTCGGTAGGAAATGCCAGATGAGGTGGACCGGGGTCAGATCCATTTATACTGTAGTAATATCTGAAAAAAAATCTATAGAAAAGCCTTATTGAAGTTGAATATGGTGGTTGATCATGGTTACAAGGTGGCTCGAGCTGATGCAGGGCACATTGACCTCTCGGATAGATTGTGATGACTGACCACAAAAGTAGGTTATGCGTTGTAGGAGGGCTACCCATAATGCTCAGTCCAAAGGCATTTGGACCTTATGGTAGGATGACCGACAACATTGGTCCACTGAATCAGTAGGTCCATAGGCCCCCTGATGTTCTATTAGTTGTTTTCATCTAATGAACAAAACTCCTAAATGTATTGGCCAAATAAATGATGTTAGTTTCCGGATGGCATTGATTTGGATACTTTCAAAGACGTACTTATTTTATATACCTTCTTCTAATATGAGGATCTTATTCTTCTTAGTTTTTACTAATACCGGTTGATTGTGGTCCCTTTGTTATTTTCTAGAGGTTATTATGAGATGAAAATTTCTAAATAACTATATTGCAATCCCCTCAATATACTTTGTCTTAGATAGAGTTTCATTATCACTTCACACGACTATATTGCAATCCTCTATGACCTCTAGTGTATTTTTTGTAATCAGTGTAACTTCAATTTGTAGGGTGTTCATCCTTTATCAAGTGGTCAATATTTTATAGGTTTGTAGAATCATTTCAATATGATCCCCCACATATTGTGTTGATCAAAATTGGTTTCGTAGTTCCCCCCAACAGTTCTAGTCATAATCCCATATATGGGTATAAAATATTCCATGACCAATGCATTTTCATTAGGTGGGTCATATTGAGTTAGACTTATTCGTCAAGTGTCTTTGATTATATAGTGACTCTAGGAGTTAGTTCTCCTAGAATGAGTCTACGTTGAGCAGAAAGTTTTAGCTGGTAGTTTTTTATTACCACATGATGGTCTCGAGTCCCTCCTGAGTAAATTTGGGTTTGCCCTTTAATTCATATAATTTTTATAAATTTTTACATCTTATATTGAGCATACTATACTAGGATAGTCATGTGTATTCTTCTCAGATTTTCCTACTTTGTATTTTTATAATCACCCCAACACAATATATTCCCCCATGTGTCCTTGTATTATGCAGAAATAGGCCCTTTTGATGGTGTGCTAGGAGGACCAGCAGTGTGGGGGGTATAGCTAGATCTAGGAAGACTGAGGTGTTTATTGACAACATACATTTGATGTATTGCTCACCCTTGGATCAGGTTGTAATCATTACATTTTTCAGTTCGAATTGGTTACATACTCTTTTTGGTAGGATTGTATTTCTCCTTGTTTACATTTACATTAATTCATGTTGTACTCCAGTTGTGGGATCAGAATTTTTTACACAGATACTTTCAATTATTTTTCATTTCAATATTTTGTGTCTTGGAGATGTGTTCATGTGTACAGGTATATTAGGATAATGCCTCACATTTTTTGGATATGCCATCCCAATGTTACTCAGCATCACAATTCCTATAGGAAGAGATCTTAGGGTATTCACTGAATGGGTCTCTCTGGGATTGGTCATGATAGAGTGGTATCATAGGGGACATTTCTAAATTAGGACTTTGATTTTGTGAGGTCGGTTTGGGAAACAATGTTATGTTTATTGAGTTCATCTATTGGGACATGGACTCTAATGTTTGTGAAGTGACTGACATATCCATACACTATGAATCTAACAACCTACATTTCAACTAATCACATAAAAACAATATTGTAGTGAGAATTACGATAAACACATCATATAGGAATGGTTTTGTCTTACATGTCCTCCATGAGTATGATTCCCTGATATATCTTATTTACTGTGTTATATCTTTATTATTTTATGATACCTCTACATCAGAATCCAAACAAGATTGAACAACATGATCATAAGGATGATCTTCCTAGTGAGGAGGAATCAATATAGGTGTATGTAGCGTTGATTGAACATTCCGGTGGTTTTACAACTATACTACCTCATGTCGAGTAGTATCTACTACCGGAACTACTATATTAGGATGCATGTAGGCTGAGTGTATTGATGATGTTTAAGAGGTAAGGACCACTACGGTATTACGGTGTGCAAATCCCTAGATGGCTGAGGACTGACATGAGGCAATCACTCATGTTTTTCATCCTTGTGAGGATGCATTCCATCAAGATGGTAGTCATTGTAGGAGGCCTTCATTAGGGTCCTGCAGGGAAATGGTGGTGTTTTGTGCCTCAGTCAAAAGATGATACATCTCTGTCCTAGAAAGACATTGAGTGTCTCATTTGGTGGGTTTCAATGCATACACATTACGATGGGTATGTATACAAGGGCTCATGCATATGCAGAATTGTAGTACAACAATGGTGGAGTATTTAGTGAATATCATTGAATGTTCTCACTACTCCATGGATATTGTAATAGAACAGTTCATCATGGCCCAGACCATCAAGTAGGTCTAACACCAGGACATCATGGAATCAATGGTCTCCATTAAAAAATTTACCTATGCTGGATTACATGGGAGAGCCATGTTAGTTGACAATTTTCTAGAATTGAAGACATTGGAAGTGGGTGCTCGTAGTGGGAACCTAGTAGATGAAACCATAGAAGCAGGTAACCAATGGTAGTCACATGGATCCATGTGGGTTAAGAGAATAATGATGTAATCCCAAAACTCATGGTTAGCGATTCAAGGATATTAGGATAGTACTAATTTTCCCATGGAATGATATTGCTACTCATGTGATGGTCATGGACATATGACATGAGTTTTCTTGACCCATCATACAACTAATTAAGAGATGGTCTATGGAGCATTGAGGAATATGCATAGATAAGTTCAGGGTGGTATATAGGGTGGCACATATGGCATTGGGGCATGATGGAAATCCTATGGCTTTATGAGGTTTGAATAATTATAGCCTCAACCCATAGGAGTTCTTTGATAGTCTCTAGGAGCTGGTTGAGAGGGACAACAATAGCTTCAAGCAATAGGGTCTTATTACCCTGAAGCTCTAGGGATGATATGAGGTTCTATCTATGTTCATTACAACTTAGTTATAGTTTTGATAGAATCATGTCCTAGCCATTACTTTCTTTCCATGAATCATGTTTGAGAATTGGATAATTCATTTGAACCGTTGACTTGAACATTACACATCAAGAATCTTACTAAGATAGAGTCTATGACAACAAATTGGTGTCGATAGTGTGACATGAATCTTGAAGAGGAGTGTTTCAATTGAGATATATTGGTAACAACATCGATGTCATATGACATCAATCATAGTATGGACTAGATATCCATGTTTCATTGCTCAAATTGTCTATTTTCAGAGATGATAGTGGTGTTTCTGTAATGATGGAAGAAGGATTTACAATGTTGGTTAAATGGAAACATAACCAGAGTATGATGTCCCCACACATAGAACTATATATAAGATTACTCATTAGTTGTCTAGCCTCACCCTTAGTGTGGGGATGATATTGGTACCCAATTTTCTACAGTGGCTGTAGAGTATGAGGATTCCTTTCACAAAGAGGTTCTAGGATTACCTCCCATCCATGATATGGACTTATTCATTGATATACATCCTAGAATAGAATATATATATATATATATATATTTATATACCAACATATTGGATGTCTCCCATAGATCTTAATGAGATTAGGATATAGTTAGAGGACTTATCGAAGAAGGGATTTCTGTGACCTAGTGTTTCACCCTCAGTAACCCCCATTTTGTTTGCCATGAATACATACCGAAGATTCAAGATACATTTGGATTAATGGTTCATCAACTAGGTGATGGTGAAGAATAAGTATCCATTACTATGGATCAACAAACATTTTCATCTGTTGAAAGGGGTGTAGAGTTTCTCAATGATTGACCTCACATCTGGATATTACCAGCTTGAGAAAGAGATGACGTGATATAGAATATGAATTTTATATGACATTATGGTGACTTTGAGTACTTGGTGACGTCGTTTGGAATGAATAACACCATATCATTTTTAATGGAACTCATGAATTTACTTTTTTATCCTTACATAGGCTAGTTCATTTTGTTATTAATATATGTCGTCCTAGTCAATTCAAAATCAATTGAGGAGCATGGAAGACACTTATGGATAGAACATGACATTCTATAGGAGAACCAACATTACAGAATGCTCTATATGTTGAAGTTTTGGATTCAATTGGTTCATTTTATAGGGCACATAATATTAATGGTAGGTGTTGTACTTGATCCAGGGATGTTTGAGGAATTGAATTCATTGGATCCACCATATAGTGTTATCGTGGTGTTGATTTTCCTTGTATTGACGACCACTAACATATTGATATTACCTGGGGACGTCATAGTGTATGTTGTGTTTTGTGATGCATTAAAGGATAGGTTGGGTTGTTTCCTAATATAAGGGTGTGTGATGATTTACTATAATAAATTTTAGTTTAGAACACATGAGTAGAACAACACAACACATGATATTGATTAAGAATTGGTATTCTTTTCCATGAATATGTGGTGAAACTACATGACTGATGAATGGTATATCCTCCACTAAGATCAGAATAGTCTCAAATAATTAATTTCTCATAATTATCCTAACATGAGACAGAGGTGATGGATAGAGTTTCTCTATGACTGTGACATTGATATTTTATCTACTCTTAGGAAGGGGAACGTGGTAGGAGATTCCCTCTATAGGAGATCCAGTTCACAATTCGTGAACACGGTATCAGAGATGTCTACCTAGTAGATGATATCCTTTATCGGTGGAGATAGAGTAACATACCTCAAGCCAATATTTTTCACACATCCAATCTTACAATAGGCCAGGGAGGAACATATTGGGGATACTGACTACAAGACCATGTATGATCAAATGTCCCCTGGAAATGGTCCTGAATTATATTAAAAACGTGGGGAGCACATCATTCTTTTCATTGGATTCAATATAGTATCAGTGTTGTTGGATAAGGATGTTTTTTCATAGTTCCTGAAATCCCATTTGATGGTACATACAGGAATGGAAATGATATACTGGGACATTTTTTTATAGTTTTAGTGTGCATGGATGAAGAAAAGAGTTTAAGTGCTTATCTCCCAATGCCATACATGTCTACAACTGAAGGCATAACACTAGGTACATGTGGATTTAGAAAAACCCCATGATGATCCAGAATGGATGTGGGATGGGATATTGATATACTTTCTAACATGCATATGACGTAAGTCTATGGGAGCCAATTTCAGATGGCAGATTATAAACTAAATCACCAAGTAGGACCACTTCCTACATATTGGAGAGATGATTTTTGACAAGATCATTGGATGCCTCCACAATAATGAGATCGTTCGACTCCATGGATTACAATCAATGATAGTTTTATATCTTGATTATTTATTTTCATCCATGTTATGGAAGGGATTATTGGAGATTTTTTTGACCTAGTTATGCTTGAGCACAACATTTCATACACAGATGGATGTCCATATTGAGCGGACCTTCTTGGTTTTGTAGGACATGTTGTACTCATGCATGATAGACATTATTCATAGTTGGTGGGATCACCTACCAGTAGTTGAGTTGGAGTACAAAAAAACCTATTGTTCTCCCACCAGTATTGACCCATTTGAGGCTTCATATAGGAGACCCTACAAGTAACCACTTTTCTACACTATCCCAAGATATTTGGTACTCATGGCCCAATGTTGTTGTAATATAGTATAGAGATTTTGTAAATCATCCAAGAGAAGCTGAAGAATACACAGATCTATCAAATTTTTTTATGATGACTAGAGATGGAGGCCATTGGAGTTCATGGAACGAGACCATGTCTTTTTTCTAGTTTCAACTCAGTAAGGATTATAGAGATTATTCAAGGAGGTAAGATCTATAAAATGCTCGTCAGCCCTTTCTAGATACCATGTACTGTTTGCGAGGTGGAGTAAAACATGACTTTACCAACATAGTTAGTTCAGGAACACAATGAATTCCATGTATTGTAGCTGTGGATGTATGTGCATGACCCATCACACATCATCAACATGGGCGAGCATGATAGTGAGGATGGAGAAAATTTTAATGAATACATAGTGGTTATCAAGGATTGACTAGAGAAGATCTTTCAGGGGAAATTAATTAGTTGGGTGTGTGCCCGATGGATGTGCAAGAATATCTATGAGAGAAGATTGGATTGGGAAGCTCAGATTCGTGCTTAGTACACCCATCCTTTTGATTATTTCTTGTTTTTATATCTGGGGATGTAAAACCTCAAGGTGGGAGAATGTAACGTCTAAATTTTAATATTTATTAGTTTTGGATATTATATGAAATGTTTTCATGACTAGGAACTGAGATGAAGTGTGATTCTCAAGCATGGGGAACTCATAATAAATTTATGAAAAATATATAAAACATTTAATAGCACATGTGTGAGGTATTCCTAAAAAAAGGAATAACTCATAAATGGGTTCCATGATCAATCATAGCAGGGGAACATTGAGTTCAGAACTGTAGTTTTCCCATTGTAGAATAATATCATTGGTCGGAGCAAGTCAATTTTGATAATTCACCTCAGGTGTCCTAAAATAATAATATAAATTAAGAACATTATTTATTTTATTTATTCGATGTAATGATATATTTATTTTTAAATAATCCATTTGTAATAGATCTAGAGTTACTGCATAAACCCTGTAATTACCTAGAGATGCTGATAAGGATGTTGTGGACAATTATTTGAGTAAGAGAATATGACGCTTTGAATAGAAAATTGACGAATTCTGATCTTGACGGATCTCACCCACAACAACAATGAAACAACATTCTACATTAGTGAATGATGAAAATAAAGGTATATATTTTTGTATTAATATTTTTATTCTCCTTCATTTATTTCATTGATGAAGGCAGATCAATCAAAAAACTGATTGATTCATGAATCGTGCATTTTTCATGTTCGGATTGATTTTATCTGGTTTTCAGACCAACATCCCCCGATCCTGATCATTGTCCAACAATGCCTGGCCAACAATGATGAAGCATTTATATTGTGAATTTATCCTTCCATTCATCATGTTCATCACCATTGGAAGCATACAGTTCACATATAGACATTGAAGGGTTGTTCCAAATTTGATCATAATCCCAAATTTTAGTCGAATCGACAACTGATGATTCATTATTGTAGATCGAGACATAAAGATCTTGGATCTATGATTGTTTTAATTATTTGGATTCAAGGTTATGGTGGTCCATAGAATGTACTGATGGAAAATTATTTAAATGACTAGTTGCTGGAGGTTTCATGCAATAGTGGAGCATGTGTGGGTGGTAGGGAACTAGAGTGGTGGTAGATGCAACAACGATGGTTGCAGAAGTGCAGTGGAAGCAGAGAATGATGTGCGGCCATGGAAAGGGTGTTGGGTAAGATTGGTGGTCCTGACTGTATGGGGGTCACGAGTTAGACTTGGGTTTGAAATACATCAGATATTGGGAAATCGGGGAAGAGCCCGGTTGTTGTAGATAGTGGTGAGTGACCACGACGGTCGACTGTGGTTCTACGACACCTCGAGCTACCACCGGGCATATTGACCATGTGGATAGATGAATATGGTAAACCACATCAGCTAGTCAGGCATGGAAGGATGAATAATTATGATTACTTGTCTATGATTTGACCTTCCACCTGATAGGTAGACCAACCATTGTTCTCGACCATGACAGTTGGTCTGCAGACCCCCATTAGGTCTACATGCAGTTTCATTCAAACAGAAAAAAATCCTAAAGGAGCATCAAAACGACATGTTGTTAGTGACATTGTGACCCTTATTTGAATACAACCAAGTAATGAATAATTTTTATACCATTTTCTATTATATTCTCTCATTTTTCCTATTTTAGACCAACATAGTTTGAGTTCATTCCTTTGGTCCTTTCCTTAAGGGTATACTATGACATTACATCCACATGACTGGATTATAATCCCCTCTAGATGTTGAGTCAAAGATAGAGTTGATGAATCCCCCCATGAGATAGGTGTTAGATCCTCTATCACCCCTATTGGTGTTTTTTGGAATCATTATAACCTTCATGTGAATGGTGTTGGTCATCCATCTAGAGGTCCAAATCTATATAGTTTGTGAAATAATTTGAATATAATCCCCTACATAGTGGTTTGATTTATATTGGGTTGATGGTGTCCCCCAATAGTTAATGGCATGATCACCTCCCATTGTATCATAGTCTTCCGTGAATAATGTGTTGTTTTTTTGTGACCAAATGATATAGACCTCTTCATTGAGTGTCTCCAATGATATTGTGACACAAGGAGTGAGTTCTCTCAGAATGAGCATGCTTCTAGTAGAATTATATTATTAGTAGTTAGATATGACTCACAAATGCCATGGAATCTCTCCTGAGTATATATATGGTTTTCCCACATGAGCATTGTATTGTGTACATAGACACTCTTTTGATGGTGTCCAATAAGGACAAAGAGAGGGAAATTGATAGTGTTGCAAATAAAAAGGTGTTTAACTGTAGAATTCCATTGATGAGGTCCTTAATCGTCAAGAGGATAGACTCTTTATAGTTTTTAGCAGGACTTATATACAATATCTATGTGGTGGGCTAGTATTTGGCCCTATATAAATTCCCATTACATCATGTTTTACTCTGGTTGTCAGTTCATAGTTGTATGCTTGTATTCATTCAGTTTTTTTACATTTCAACATCAAGTGGCTTAGAAATATGTGTGTGTGTACAGGTACATTAGGATAATGCCTCTAATTTGTGGGATGTTTCTACACGGTGCTTTTCACCAGTCCCTAGCCTATTAGATGTCAGCTGGGGGTCATCATGCCATGGGCCCCAATTTGATTGATCTTTATAGTAATCATGATATAGGTAATAATAAGGTTGAGCCATATTATAGGTGTCTAATTCATTGTCCACTCTGAATGTGGAATTTTTCGGTATGGTTATCCCATATTAAGGGTGATTTTAATAGTGATATGGTAATGATTTCCCAAGGCAACGATGTAATTTATCTCTTCATTATATTGAGTTTTTATGAATATAATATAATATTATTTTATTTTATCTTTATGAAACTAATTATTTAAATACTTCATGTCACTTAATGTGATTTTATGCTCATCTCATGTTTTGAAAAAAAATCACAAGGTTATATGATAATTGGTTCAAGGATGTGATCAAAGGATAATTTAAAATTTTATTAATAAAAAGAAAATAATGTTTGATTTTAAAAGGGTTACCTTTAATTGAAAAGTGGATTTTGATTATTAGAGTCTTCATGTAATTTTTGTGTTTATTATGTAAGCATTAAATTTAATTAGCTAAAATTCAAAACTAAAAAGATCCATGATTGTTAATTCTAGTTCAGAATTACTAGAAAATGATATGTTTATGTATGAGTACTTACATATTCTAGTATGGTTTCATACAACTAGAACACATAATTTAACATTTTAATTACCAAGTGTGTTTTAATCCAATCTATTCCACTAAATAGTATTTCAAGATTATGTCAACAAAATAACTATGCAACACTAAAAATATGGTTACATAATATTCAAGTCATAATCAATCACCTAAAACATCATTTATTTTTAAATTCAAAATATTATGTGTATATTTATTGTGATGATTTATTTTATTATTAAATTATTTGTGTTTTTACTTGGTATGATTATGTTTATCTTAGATGAAATTATAATATTATTCCATTTTTTCCGTTATTAAACTTCATATAGATAATTACATTAATAAATTTATTCAAACTAGAATTCTTTTCATTATAGTGAAAGGAAAAATATATAAGATATAGGGGAACATTACTCAGTTTATACTCACTCATTATAAGTACACAATTGGTGTTCTTGAATCTTTTTGTTCATTATTTTTCATATAGGTATTAAATAATATTTCACATTTGGTAAGAGTTGTCCATTGTATATTGATTAGAACTATAGAAGTGAATCCATATGCGGATGATCTAATTACCCATATAGATAACTAGATGTCACAATTTTATATGTTCATTATATATGTATAATACCTATAATATGAACTTATTTACATTAATTTCATGATTGTTAAAATATGGATTATTTTATTTTTATATTTATATAGTGTTTTTTCTATTTTATTGGATATACTATTTTTACATTTTTGGAGTATATTTGAATATCTGATTGATAAGACTAATGTATTGGAATATCATGTTGGATTTATAGTTAAAATATATTATTAATTCATTACTATTGTAATGGACTGAAACCTACATGTCCATTACTTTTCCATTTGATAAGTCAGGGGGTGTCCAGGATAGCATGGGTGAGTAAGAAGGATGTAGTTGTCAGTGTAATCGTGTCACCATAGTGCCACCTATCAGTGCAACCAATCGTTCTCACCGATCAGTTCCACCCATCAGTCTCACAGATTAGCATCACAAATCAGATTCACTGATCATCTTAACAGACCGGATTCACTGATCAGCCTCATAAATCAGCATCACTTGTCATATTTACATATCAAATTCAATGATCAGCTTCACATATTAGCTTCAATGATCATCTTCACTTGATTAGCTTCATGGAACATCACCACAAGTTTCACCCATCAGGCTCACCTATCTATTTCACCCATTTGTCTCACCAATCGGTGTCTCACCTATCAAATTCACTTGATCATCTTCAACCAATGGGTTTCATAGATTAACCTCACTCGATCTAGTTCAACCGATCAGTTTCACTGATCCGCTTCACCTGATTAGCATCACCCAATTAGTTTCACTAATCTGCTTCACCCAATAATTTTCACTCAATGTGATTCACTAATCAGTTTCACCTAATCTGGTACACATGAATAGATCCACTGATCGGTTTCATCGGTCGGTCTCACCAATCTACCACAGATGGGTGTTAGGGTTTCCTTCCCCAGTTTTCCCTTTACGCCTCTTTTTTCTATTCATAACCTTTTAAATTGGATTTATAATATTTTTGAATCCCGTAAATGATATATATAATCCATAATGAGTCGATAGAGCATTAAATTATCAAAACGTGTGGATTTTTCATTAGTGACATCCTTTTCCCCCATATTTTTCAGTTTCCCCCCTATTACATGGTTTTTTCATTTAAAGGAAAACCTTTAAATCACAGCTATTATGCCACCACTCTGAGGAGAATTATTAAATAACAATTAATTCCATCATCTGTAATCACCCATACGCATGGAGAAACCACAATCCTCTTTAATAGATGTCCATGGTTTCTTATCCCGTAACTCCAGGATCAATCCTCTTATTGCACGATGATTTTTTCTACTTCTTGTATTTTCAATGTTCATTTCCAAGGTGCATTAGGAGTCCCTCTTCCCAAGGTAATATTTTCACCCATTGTAGAGCCTTTCCTACTCACTCGTGGAGTCCTTGGAGTTCCTCCCCAGAATGTAGGGTATTTAATGTTTTGGTGCGAGTAATAAAACATTGACCATTAATCATCCAAGTAGGTATTCATCCTTTGTGTATCTTTACAATTAATGTTGTGGGGTGGTTATGATAATTTTCCCTCCGGATAAAGTTAAATCCAAATTTAACAATGATAATAAATGAACCTTTAAAGAATGAATGGTTTAGAATGGTGATGTTGTTGTGGTGTTATTCGATTTTTTATATTATGAATTTAATGGGCTTTTGTACACTCAATATCATGACTGTTTGAAATCCTTACTTATGAAATAATGATCCACTATTTCTTTGGTTAATCCTATTATTGAATAGTCATTACCTAGAAAATGGTTAATAAAGTAATTTCTGTTTGTTAAATGGATGCCCAATGAATAATAATCCTTGAGTGATCGCCATTGTTAACCAAAATTTAATAACGAATTTACTGAATGCTGTGGTTAAATCTGTAAAAAACATAATTTCCCTATTTTGGTGATATGTGTGGGGCTCTGTATGATGTCGTGTGGGGCGATGTATATGGGGATGGGATACTTTGATCTTGAGTTATTGGTTGTGGACCTGAGGCTATGTGGGTCCATAAGATGGGGCTTCGTTTGGTTCTTGTACATCGAGGTATCTCACATTTCCCTTTTTGTTGTTGTATCATTATAAGATAACCTTGTGTGAATGATTAAATTACTGCATGACTGTTTTTCCTTCCTTTTCATGTGGCTATGTGAATTAGTTTCCCTCTAGTGATGAATTAATTAAATTGAATCACTTGAATATTATAACAATAAATAATTTAATTGGGAATTGTTTTCCATGAATGAGTTGTTCTCTTGTTGTGGCTACTGTGATATTCTATGAAAGAATAGTAATGAGGGTGTTTGTGTATTGGATTGTTTTGGAACCCTAGATCGGTATGATTTCATGTTTACCTATACGTATACATTTAGTTTTTTGTTTCTTATTCACGCCCCACCCTAGTTGGTCACTTCTTGCTGAAAACCCCCATTTCATGGGTGGCGGTGTTTTCCCAATATCCTTTTGGGTGCTATATATTATCTTCTTTTTCTTACCTCTCTCGAGTATCCAAAGACTCATCAGGTAGGCTGTGATGGCCTGAGGTTGATTTTTATTACAAGACTCTTTGGTCATGGAATGATGTGTTGGTTGGCCCTGATGTGTGCATATAGGTTCGTTTCCCAAGTAACATTGGGATGAGGTACATGTGTCTTTGGGAGTAGTGGTAGTTTTTATAGCTCAGGTGTTTGTAGTAGTGGTCATGTATTGTTGTGGTGGACCGGGTGTATGTGTGTAGGATATGTGATTTTGGTGGCCTATAAGGTTGTTTTTGGGGCATTAGAGGGACTATAGTGAAAATGGAGGGGGAGGTCTGACGTGTAGGATGTCTTAAACAACAAGTGGCATAGCAGTGAGGGGTACCCAAATGTCAATGTTCTATTACTATTACATTACCTAACATGAATTGTTTTGGGAGTTTGCCTTGGTGAGGCTAGGTGGATAGTTTCCTTGATAGGTGTTTTGGTTGTCTCAATTTTCGCATAGGGAATTAGACTGTCTCCCCAAATGTTCATGAGATCATTTTGTTTTCCATACTGAGTATACATGTATACATACCCTACGCAAATAAAATATCTTTTAGAATTCTAGGAGGACATTGGGGACAGTGTGGGACCGTAATATATCATACATCTGGATTGTTTTCAATTCTATTTTAATTCTTTTGTTACTTTACCTTTGTTGTTTTTCATTTACATGTATGGGTTTATCTTTGAACATATATATAGGAATAGGTTTTGGATTTACTTTTACCTTTACTTTTTGAGTGTTTGGGTTTTTACTATGGTATCTCATGATCCTACGAAATAATAATAGATATTCCTTCCATATTATGTGTGATTATATACCCTTGGTGATAGTTTCTACTCTGAGGCTTATAGAAGGCCGAACATAGGGGGTTCATTATCTATCCATAAACATGAGGATGGAAGGGTCTGGCAGTTTTTTATCCCTTCCCACATCTATGTGAAGGTGGGACATGACAGAATGGTATCAGAGGTGGTGGTTGATATAAAATATGGAGCTATGGGTTAGGCATAGTAAGTATATCATGGGATGGTATAGAAAAAGTGTTCGAAAATGTTGGTACTAAAAACAATCCAGGGAAGAGTGGCCAGGAAGCAAGATATTAGCCCCCCCCCCCCCCCCCCCGTGATCCGATGTAAGGAGATTGGAGCTTCTGAATGACCAATAGGGGAGACACTGAATGGTATTGTAGAGTCCCATGGAATGGAACATGCATCATAATGACATGGGTTCTTGTGTATTCTGGTTGTTCTTGGAATTTAAATAAATAACATGTTTATTATAAATTTGATGAAATCATATAGACTACACAGGCTTATGCATTACTTGTTTACATTGAATATAAGGAACTCGAGCGACAACCATGAGTTGTGTGGCTGAGCGAGGCCCCAGAGGCTAATCTAAATGATTAGAAGTGGACTAATCAATGGGAGGAAGATGAAAAGTGGTATAATATGCTTCATTCCTTTCAGTGGAATACCTTCATGATATATTAGGGAAGCATCTCTTGAATGGTGTCAGAATGCTGTCACGAGGATTTGGATGTTGATTTCAGCTTGATCTAGGAACTAGATGTGTACTAGGATCCATTGGCAGTCAGTTTGAAGAGGGGTTCAGTGACTCAGGGATGGGATCTCTACCTCCTAGAGAGTAGTGAGAGTGAGATTTCATGTGCTTACATCGAGAAGGTGTTTTGGGTGGAATTCTATTCCTTTATGGCGATGCCTGATAATAGTAATGAGCCACTCTCCCTTTAGTAGGGGAGTGTGTACATGAGGTTGTTGGGGGATCATGTTTAAGGATATCCTTCATTTTTCACCAAAAAGAATTTTGGATGGAAGTTGCATATGAGATGTTTAGAGGGGAAACTCTAACATTCTATTCAGAATGCTATAACTCCCTTCACCCTACCGATGTACATGGAGATCCAGAAATAATGTTAAAGTGGTGGAGAGGATTCAAACAATGAGAGGTTTTGTATGAGAGGGGATCATGTTGGGATCATTAATGGGAAATATCCACAATAGTGGGCTTCCATCGTTAGGAACTTCTAGGTTTATGATAGTTGGGAGGATGCCACAATAGTTCCTATTTCGATTTCCAGGTCCTCCCCCACACAATGTGGGCCTAAGACTAAGGAGCATCATCTGATGTAGATGAGGGAACCTTCAAAATATGTTCCCATACTAAATGTAGTATAGTGGGGGTTGGTAGTTTTAGTTCCCACCTCAACAATATCAATTTCCATCCAAGAACTTTTAGCAGTAGCAATTAGGATACTGAACTATCTCTCCTCTGAGAGAACAAATTTCTAGAAGAGGTAGACCTCAGGGCGCTCCTCAAGGACCTCTACCAAGGCATGGTCATGGAGGCAGATGACAGCTAAGGGGAAGAAAATCTAAGAGTGGTAAGTTTCATGTTGCATAGGCCACATTTCTAGTTGTTCAGGAAATTGCTCAATGTATGATCATCTTGTTTAGAACACTTTTCTGCACATTGTTTGATTCAAGAGCTTCTCACCCATTTGATACACACATTCTAGCCCATGCCTTGGTGCTGAGTATGCCAGTTGGGGGTCATACCCTCATATTTGATGTTTTTGGTGGATGCAGACATATTTTGGGGCCGCATAAGTCTAATGGGGATCTAATTCTACTGAAAATGCGTCCATATGATATCATAATATTCATTGACTAGCTGTTTTCTATGCACACTGGTATAGACTATATCTAGAGAAGAGTTATTTTCTCAAATGAGGATGTCCAGTTTGTGGCTTCTGTTGGCGAAATCATTTTTCAGGTGGGGAGACAATGTGTGGAGCCTCTTCATTAAATTTATGATGAGAATTTTTTTGAATCAATGGATGCTAATATTTTGGATATTCCAGTAGTGTTCAGAGAGTTTATAGACGTTTTCTCCAAGAAGGTTTCCACTCTACCCCATCGACGTGACGTTGAGTTTGAGATAGGCGTACAAACTGTTGCCCATACAATTTCAATGGATCCTTATTGGATGGAGACTTCTGAATTGTGTGTTATGTAGATTCACATTGATGATTTGAAATAGAAGGGTTTTTTATGACCCAAAATTTATCAATGTGGAGCTCCAATCATGTTGGTGGAGATGGAAGATAGTGGTTTTAGGATATGCATAAACTAATTCAGACCGAATCAGGTAATGGACAAGAACCTCTTCCATATCCCAAGGATAGATGATATCATTTTCCAACTGAGGGGAGAAATATGGTCCTCTATGGTTGATCTGCAGTCTGGGTATCACCAGTATAGGGTGAAAGATAGTGATATCCCAAAGACGTTTTTTAATAGTAGTTATGGTCACTTTGAGTATGTAGACATGTCTTTCAGTGTTACGAACACACCTGTTGTGTTCATGGGGCTCATAAACACTGTTTTCCTCGAGTTTCTAGACAGATTAACTATTGTTTTCATCAATGACATATTGAACTACTCAACATCAAAGGAAAAACATTCTAACCAACTCAAGATATTCTTGGAGTTCTTTAGACATCACAAGCTCTATGGGATGTTTTCAGAGTGAATGTTCATGACATGAAAAGTGAACTTTCTTGGACACATGGGGTCCCAGCAAGGAGTAGCGGTTGATCGGTCAATGGTTTATGTAGTTTTTTATTAGGATGTACCCATGAATTTGACAGATGTTCATCGTTTCCTGGGTTTGGAAGGATATTATTGGAGGTTCGTACCAGACTTCTGTCGAGTTGTATCTCCATTGACAGTTATGACTATAAAGGACCACGCCTTCTTGTGGAGTGAGCAGTATCGGAATGCTTTAAGCTATCAAAGTAATGGATGTTCTATGCTCTAGAGCTCTGGTATCCCGAGGAAGGGGTGTGGTTTGAATTATTTTGTGATTCTTTGGGACTCGGACTGATGTGTGAGCTAATGTAGTAGTAGAGAGTGATCCCTTATAGGTCTAGAATGTTATTTCCTCATGAGAATAAATATTCAACCAATGACCTAGAGCATAAAATATTAGTTTCTGAAATGATGTTGTGGCGACATTACCTCCTCGGTGATCATTTTGTGGTATTCATAGATCATAAAAATTTGAGGCATATATTTAACCTATCAGACTAGAAATTATGACAGCAAAGGATGGTGGAGTTACATAAATACTACAAATTTAAAATATCTAACACTAACGTTAAGTGAAACATTGTGGCTGATGCCATTAGTACGACGTCGTAGAGGGAAGCTATTCGGGAATCTGTGGATGCTTAGATGCAAATGGAGGAGTTGGCTACCTTACACATGGATTCAAGGGTGGATGGTGGTAGAGGTCATCTGTTTCATATGATAGTTTAGTCCCCTCTATTGAGGTAGGTGGAGGAGTATCATTGGAACGACTTATATACTGATGTGATTCATGATCAAGTTGACCAAGGCAATGCTCACAAAGTCTTGTGAGAGGATGGTCATAATTGGATTAATTTCCAAGGGAAGTTGTTTTTCCCATAGACAATGCACGAGGGGGGTCCCCTTGAGTTCCATAACTGACTTGTAGAGGTACACCTAGGAGTTTCCATGATGTACCAAGTCCTAAAAGAATAATATTTATGGCCCAAGCTGAAACATGTAGTGGCAGAGTTTGTGGCATGGTTCCTGGAGTGTCAGCGGTTGAAGGATAGAAAACACATTGAAGGATGTTTGTTTCATCCTTTAGATGTCTTTGAGTGGATGTGGGATGACATCTAGATGGATTTAGTCATTGGAATACCTTTGGTATAAGGAGGCTATGATGTTATCTTGGTAGTTTTAGACAGTGTGATGAAATCATATCAATTATTAGTGATCAAGGAGTCGATTATAGTGGATGAATTATCAAAGATATATGAGTGTGTGGTGGTGTGGTGTCATGGAGTTCTGAGGACCATGGTCTCATATATGGTTTCAAGGATTACCTCCTGAGTCTGGAGGGGATTTCTACATTATGTTGGCACCCAGTTATGCCGTAAAACTACTTTCCATCGCCAGACAGATGGGCAGATAGATCGGACCATCCAATCATTAGAGGATATTCTACGGTCATGTGTGTTTGTCATCAAGGGATCATGGGAAAACATTTCCCATAGTAGATTTTTCTTATAGTAATATCTACCACTCTACCATTAGCATAGCATCGTTTGAAGCCTTATATAGGAGTTCGTGTCTTTCGCCAGTGTGTTGGACCGTGGTTGCGGAGGTAGGTCTTTTTGGACCAGAGGTAGTGCATAGTATAACAGAGAAATTTTATCTTGAGTGTGAGAGAATAAAGGAAGGCCAGGACAAGCCGGAGTTTTATGCCGATCGTAGGAGGATTCCCTTGGAGTTCAAGGTTGGAGATGATATTTAATTGATGGTTTCTCATCGACATGGGCAACAATGGTTATGAAAGTCGAGAAATATCTCTCCTTTGTTCATCGAGCCTTTCGAATTGTTCAAGTGAGTTTGTGAGGTGAAATGTCAGCTGGGTTTTCCACCTTAGTTGGAAAGTAAACATGATGTTTTCCACATCTCCCATATTTGTCAATTTCTACATTATGACCCCCATGTCATTGACAGGGTTGAGTTAGAATAGGGGACACTACTACATTTATGGAGCCACTAGTGTGGATTGAGGATAGAAAGGAGAATTATTTCCGTGGATGAACTATTCCTTATGTTCATGTGTTGTGGAGCCATAATCTCCCTGAGCAGAGTACTTGGGTGCGAGAATCTAAAATGTTCACCCGTACCCAGAGCTGTTTTAAGTAGTTATTCGACACCTACCTTGATGTTCTTATGTTTGTGACCTGCTATGATGTAATGATAAACATGATGGGTTATGATATAAAGCCCCAAAAAATCCATAAATTTTTTTAGAAAAAATATTGAATTTTTATTGTAATGAAAAATCTAACGGCACGTGATTCCGAGGCCCGACGATCCCTGAATGATCCGTCGAATTAGTGTAAATATTAAAATAGCACTTGTGAGTCGTTTTTATGAAAAATTCAATTAACACATAAACGGGTTCCCTAATCAGAAATATGAGGGCACCATTGCATTTAGGATTGTGGGTTTACCTTAGGCCTGACTAATGTTTAGTCGGCACCGGACTCTAGAGAGAAAACCAAAAAATAGAATAACCATAAATAAACTAATAAACTAAATTTAGTTTATTTTTTAAAATGCTTATAACATACGAATGATGATTCAGATTAAAAATCTGAGACCAGCACTGAATTATTGAGGGTATTATATGCGTAGATAGATCCTATCATAGGCCGAAGCGGGCCAATAGTGGATATTTGTTTTTGGCTGCAAATAAAATAAATATGTAACAATTGTTTTATTGTTGAGAAATATATAACTCCTAAACAGTAACTCTGATTGGAAATCCAAGAGTAATGTTGAGCTCATGTGGGGGTGTTTTCCATAGGAAGAGCCTAAACCTGACCATCATTAGTTGAGGGTGACAGTTAATAATTTTTTATGTATTTTATGGTACGATTAGGTAATGTGTGTGCTGTAATTTCTATATTTTGAACTGGTCTTCGGAATTGAAATTCGAGGGAACCGTTGAACTCGCAATGCCAAGAATCGCTTAAGATCCATTTCACATAGACCATATAAGGTGGAGTGAAAATGTATGTTTTTGGATCTTTTATGAATTAATAAAATAACAAAATATATATATTATTTTATCCTACCGCCTCTTGAGTGGTGACAGCGGGGACCAGAGAGGCAGTCAGAAATTCAATATGGGAAATTAAATACTCAATTACAATTTTGATACATAAATAACCCTTGTCCAATTAATGTGGATCATTATTTATATCAAATATTGAACCTCATTATCTCCTCGGTGTGTTAATCACCCTTTTTCTCCATATATATAAAGGGTTCGGGGTAGAATTTTTAGCACGACATCATCAAGCGAGGAATATCTGGCGATGTGATGTGACGCCTTCCAATGACAGAGACAGAATCAGGGGCAGGAATGAACTGTTGTTGATGACTGTCGGTGGCTTCATCGAACGCGGAATCTTCTTCCACCACTGCGATGTCTCCAAATAATTTTGAGGTAGGGGTTATCATGAAATTCAATAAATTCCCACATTTTTGCGTTCACTGGTGGTCATTGGGGGGGATTTGAATGGTATTTAGAATTATTTAAATGTGATGTATGTATTACTCCCACTCTTTATAATGTTAACATGGATGGTACGAGCCAAACGAATAAGTCTTGGAACCCCCGTCGCTTGTTTTTTAATGCATATTTTAGAGGTGGGTTTTCCAACATGATGTAACCTTGATACCGAGAGACATGTAAGGAATGATGCATCTTAAGAGGACCATAGGTGCGTAAAAAAGGAATAATGAACCACATAGCTCACTTAGTGGCCCGCGAATGAAGCTCTAGCGCGGAACCAGCATGGTGTCGATGGTGACCGGCCCAGGCAGATGAGGGGGGAAGCTAGAAACCACCGGCCATGGTAGAAGAGAGGTGCCACTCGGCACAATGATTGTTTGACATGCGGCTGGCAGTGGCAGGCCGCAGAGGTGGAGGTGGTACACCATTGTATGTCTCCCTGAAAGGAGCTACAGTGAGGCAGTGGACCCACTCCCTCCAGGTCCTACGGGTGATGAGGCGGCAGCACTTGGTGCCACAAATAAAGGAGTGGAACGACTCTATTGATCCATTCGAGAGGAAAGGACCTCACTGCAATGTGTGGGTAGCGCCAGTCGGTAGGTCGGGCTGGTCCATAGCCCAGCATGCCAAACCCACCATGTCCTAGCCCAATGAGGCCGTGTTGGTTTGGGTCGTCCCAAGCCAGATCGGACAGGGTCAGATGAGACACAGACCTCTCTCAGGCCCAAATACAATTAAAAGTTCATATCTTGTGAACCAAATGTCTGATTGACTAACCATTTGTGGTGCTATGATCCCTAGAGTGTGAAGTACCTTTTGAGATACTCCAAGTGACTTTCATATATTATTGTATTTTGATAGGGTTTGATACAACTCGAATCCAACCTCTCCCTCAGCATTAATATTCCTATATCTCAAAGACCAGGTGTCTGACTGACGTTTTTTCTGTTGCGTTGGAACCCTTATGACATGACAGATCATCAAATTACTTATTTTTGGATATATATGTGGATGTTTAGCTATGTCTAATAACTAGAGTATGAGAACCATGGTGTTTCTTATAATGAGAGTTATGTTGGCCACTACATTGATGAATCAAGGTGCGAGTATTCATTACTCATATGCTCTGATTGAGATGGTACTTCCACATCAAGAGTCTGGGATAATTTCCATATGATTTTTTTTTCTATCTCTGGATTCAGGACTCCCCTATTGGTCAATGGCATGTTACCTCCATACATAACTCATAAAGAGTCCGGAACAGCCCTAATGGGTAGGGTGTGGGTCCTCTATGTTAGAAGTAGGTAATCTCCTATCAACCCAGGGTGCAGGTCCTCCATATGAAGTGCTACAACATAGTTGGTACTCCCCTCCCGTTCCATGGTGCTGGTTCTCTAGATTAGGGTCGTTACTCCCTTGAAAAACTAGTGTACGTGTCCCCCACTGCGAATAAACTACCCATGGTTTACATACCTACCAGATAGGGTGTGTGTCCTCCCATATAGAGTTGGTACTCCCCGGCCTTGATAGGGTGTGGGTCCTCTAGCATGGGGTCGGTACACCCAAGACATACTAGGGCACAGGTCCACCATAGTGAACTGACTACAAGATATGTACACGCCTATATGGTAGGGTGAAGGTCCTCACATATAGAGTAGTACTCCCCTATCTCTGAGTAGTGATAGTTCGTAGGTCCTTTAGGGGAGATGGATATCCATCGAAATCTAGATACAATGTTGAGGAGTACGCATCTTCACTTGGTTTCCCCTAGTTTTTTCTCATGTGTAAGGCTATGATTATGTGTCCTCTTATTTCGGTAACCAGAGGATGTTCTAGCAGAACGTTTCTGATGAAGCATGTCCTTTCAGACGTTCCATATAGAATGGTTGAGTTGTGCATGATGGATTACATCTCTCAGATGGGTGCCATCATGGATGGAAAGGTCATTGAGCATTTACTCCTGGTACTTGAGTTACGCATTGAGTCATCTTTATAAATCCTAGAAATGTCTAATGGGTGGGGACTTATGTCTCTTTGTGGAGGAGACAAGTATATATAGTTTGAGTTGAGTCTATTTCTTTTTTCATTTTGATAGAGAGGATGATTTTGGTTTTCCATTGTGGAACTCTGAGATACATATGTGGGTTTCGGGGTCCCATCTGAATATTGGTATAATCACCATTTCATGTGCTCCGCTGACAAATTGTTTTTTCTTTTATAGAAGACGAGTGGCTCACCTAAGAATGTAGGATCCTAGACGAGGTGGTGCACAAAGGAGACTGGTCGACCTGAAGAGCATTGGAGACAGGCTGTACCTACCCTACATGTAGGATCCTTGGTGGAATATCACACGAGTTGTATTATTTTTTTAGTTCTAGTGGTATCTTTTTCAGTTGGGCTTGTATTCCCACCCCCTCTAAATTTTATTCAAATATTTACTATTATATTTTTACTTTGTGGCTCTATCTTGTTGGGTTCTAGGAATATCTAATTGTACAAGTCTAAATGTAATGCCTTCCCATTTTAGGGATATGCCTTTCTGGTACTAGTCGTCAACCCCTTTCATATGGAAGGTGGGCTTGGGGTAGTCATGGAAGGGGCCCGAGGCGATGGGTCAAGAAAAAGTGGTATCAGAGGAGTCCGTTATACCGAAGAACATGTACTCTAATACTTCCATTAGTGAAATAGTGTTAAGTGTTTTGAGTATGGTTTTCATTCCAGGGAGTCCAGGGTCGGTGCAGCAGCTGACTAATCTATAAACAAAAACCCTGAATTCTAATTTCTGACTCAGTGAATGAAATAACTAAATGTGTGTGTTTTGGAAATGGTTTTCTTTTTTATCTATTTTGAGTCAGCTCATTATGTATAACTTATTAATAACGGTTCATATTGATTCTCTTTTAATATGCCTCCACGCTGAAAGCCAAACCATGATTTCAACGCGTGACCATGTGGATGGTCCATAGTGTGATGATGCTTTAATACAAGGATTATTGCCCGAGATAGTTCCTTCAATAGGTGTCCCAGCGATACCACTACCCATTTGATAGATTTTACTACATGCACTAAGGGTATATGACACATATAGTCAAACATCCATACATGAGTTCCAATAACTGATACCCCTTAGGTTCCGAGGCGAGCCCGACTCACATGCACCTAAGTACTGGCCTGAGGTTGTGACTGAGTTTCCATCTAGCAAGGGCACCTTTAGAAAAAATTGTGGTTCTGGTTGTGATCATTCTATATGGCTGAGCAGGGTGATGGTTGGGTTTATATTACCCCTATATTATGATGAGTTCACTTTTCCATAGACATAGCTTGATAACCATTCATAGATCAGGGGGTATATTTATATAAATAGCTAATGTGTTTCTGTTCCCAAGTGTTTCTACATCTTCAGAAAGATGACTTATCGGTAGATGAGTATTCATCAAGGCTTAGCGACCATTCCATGAACTCGATTAATATGATACTAAAATTTGTTCAAGACTTGGAAAATCAAGTGATATGTGTTAAAGGACATCCTATCTAGAAATATTCCACTATGCATTCCAACCTATTTTTGGGTGAAATAGAGAACCTTTGTTGTTGAATATTCTTTGGTTGAGTGGATACATCCAGTGAATGTCAGCAGTGGGAAAGGAGGAAACCATCTTCAGTCTTGGTGACTTGGATGTGTAATATTCTTCAGGAAGAGGTGCTAGGAGAGCAACATGGGGTGGTATACATTTTCCTATGTTACGAAATTCACCTCAATGTGTCCTCCACTAGGCTCAGGGAGATGGAGAAAATGGGAAGGTAGTGGCTGTATGAGGTAAAAGAGAGTGACACAATGTCTCTAGGTATGATTCTATGTATGGTCTGTGTCTACTACTAGATGTTGTATTAATAGACATAGGTACTAATAATTTTCTTCATAAATCTAATATTTTTCAAGACCTAATGTTTCTGTTTAAACCATTTCCTTGACCCTTATGTGTAAGGATACCTATGTGAAGAGACTCAATAAATCACAGTTATGATGATTGTTTCATATGACCGTTGAGGAAAGAGTTTCAATTGGAACCTCATGGTGGCAGCGTCGAGGCCATACAATGTTAGTTTGGGTATGGAATGTTCATCAACAGGTCATAATCATATTGAATTATTTAGAAAAATAATATTGGTATATCTTTAGTGTTGGTATAGGCTTTTCCTTGGTTGGGGAATAAGGATCCCAAGGCAGCACGAGTTAAAATCATGCGTAGGAGGATTCTACTGATCAATTTTGAGTTGTTTAGCCGTAACCTCATGGAAGCATGGGTTTTTAGTTTTTAGTTCCCAATAGAAGTTGCAGTGTGTGGGATCATCTTTTAGAATGATGTTTCTAGAATTGCTTCCCTACAGAGAGATGGACTTCTACATTGGCTTGTACCCAGCATCGTCATCAATATCTACAACTGCAAATTGGGTGTCTCTAGCAGAGCTATAGTATTTTAGAGTTAAGATGTGGGACATGGTGGTAGATTCACTCAACCGAAGGTCTATTTTAGAGTTGCTATGTGAGGTGACAAAGCAGCTAGCCGCATTATAGGAACCCTTAATTAATATTGATGGGGTATCTTACCTTTATTATATGACTGTTACTCCACCACTCCATTATCATGTTTGGGAGGCACATCAAGGGGATGTGGACTGCAAGGACTGACATGCCCAAATATACACAGGATAGACTCCTGAATGATTTTATGATGATGGGGAGCCGATTATTCTTCTCATAGTATTCACTATGGTACCATTGATTCTATGAGAGGAGGTGTTGAGGGTGTTCCACACATACCCTTTTGTGGTACGACTTGGTGTGTAAAATAATTATCAGGACCTTCGACATTAGTAAAGTTGTCCCAGGATGAAGACTGCATCGAGTCAGAAATAATTCTTATGCTGACTGGAGATGGATACCCTTATTGTTCAAGGGGGGAAACCATGTCTTCCGGTGGCTACCACCCTGATGAGGATTGTACATATTCAGACGGGGCTGCAACCTATTTCTATTGTTCATCGAACCTTTCAATATTCTTAGAATAGAGAGCGAGGTGGAGAACCCCCTAGCATTTCTCCCATAGATGCACTGTGTGCCTATTGTTTTCCATGTGTCTTTGATGAGGAGATGCATGCATGATCCATCTCACATTATCGACTATGGTGAGTTGTACTTTGACAGTGGGGTGAATTATATGGAGTTATCAGTTGAGATAGAAGATAGAAAATAGTGAGTCCTTCGTGGATAGTCTTTTCATCTGGTGCAAGGTAGGTGGCATCATGTGAACCTCTAAGAGAGCCCTGGGGAGTGGAAGGCACTGATACATGCTCATTAACCCCAAGAGTTTAATTTTCCTTTGTTTTTACATTATGAGATGTAAATCCCTATGCTGGGGTGAATGTAATGATAATGATATTCTGTATAATTTTGTTTTATTATATTGAATTTTTATGGGATGACGATATCTAATAGAATGTGATTTCGAGGTTCGGAGTGCCCAGAATGATCGATCGAATAAGTTTTCAGATTAGAATTTCACATGTGAGTCGTTTTATTGATGAAGTGGAATAACTATTAAATAGCTTCCAAGATAAAAAATATTTGGGCACTGTTGCATTCTGTTTGACAGGTTTACCAAATGTGTAATTTTTTTAGTCTGCGTTTGCCTCTAGTGAGAAAACCCAAAAAATGGAATTATTGTAAAAAAATTATATTATTTTTCAAATTATGATAACTAATGAATGGTGACTCAGAAAAAATATATGAGGCCACCATAAAACTCATGGGGTATTCTTTCCTTAGATAAATCCAATCATTGGCCAACGTGGGCCAGCAGTGGAAGTTAGTTTTGGGTCGCAATTAAAATAAATATGTAACAATTATTTAAATGTTAAATTCTATAACTCCTAAATAGTAACTCGGAATGGAAATATGGGAGTACCATTGAGCTCTTGGGGATGTGTTTCTCTTAGGAAGAGAAAAACCTAAACCTGTGCGAGTCGAGGGTGACAATTAATACTTTTTGAACATTTTTATGGTACATTCAGAACATTTGCGGGCGATAATTTCTATCCATTGAACTAGTGCATGGAATTGAAATATGAGGTCATAGTTGAACTCGAAGGTCTGTGATTTTCTTAAGAGAGTATTCACATTGACTGCAGTAGGTTGGGTGAAAGAGTCAGTTTTTGCAACTTTATGAATTAATAAAATATAAAAATTGTTATTTATTTATCCTAGCACCTCTTGAGCAGTTATGGTAGGTACCATGAAGGTAGATAAACATGTAATATGGGATATGAAATGCTCATTTACACTTTTTTTGTGTAACCAACCATCATTCAATTAATTTTGAGGATTAATTACGTCAATTAATAAACCTTATTAATTCCATGGTGCATTACTCACCCTTTTTCTATCTCAATTTAAATGTGGCTCGAGGTATGGTTTTTTACACGACATCATAAAACGAGGAACCTATGGGGAAGTGATGTGAGAACTTCCACTGACATAAATAGAATATCGAGTGGTAACGAATTGGAATCGATGAACGCTGGCAGAATCATCAAATGAAGAATCTTCATCCACCATCGCCATGTCTTCATAGAATCTCGACATAGGGGTGGTCATTATATTCTAGAAATTCCTACGTTTCTTCTCCTCGTTCCTGGATTTGTGGGTGATTGGTGCGGGGGATTTAAATGTGGTTTATCATTATTTTATCTTTATGTATAAATTAACCCCAGTTGTTCTAATGCAAATGTGGGGGGTGAGTGAAAAACGGAAATGGTTCGGACCCTCTTCCATTTTTTTTCATTGTGTTATTTGGAGGAGGGTTGTTCCAAATCTATGGAAATTTTCAACCGAGAAGAACAAAATAATGGAGACATCCTGAGAGGACCATAGGTGCATCCATAAGGAATTAAAGACCGCCTGAGCTCACCCAGTGGCCCACAGATGAATCGTTGGTGTAGTAGTGATGGAGACTGGTACCAACAGTCAAGGGTAGTGGCCGGAAACAACCAACCACGATTGAATATTGGTGTTGCTCGACACAACGATTGTGATAGTTCATGTGAATTTAATTGAATGTTTCAATTTTGAATGAGATGGATTTTACATTAATCTAACCAACCCTCGGCATTAAAATGCCTATAGATTATAGAGCGGTTGTTGGATTGACATGCTACCTATTGAGTTGGAATCCTTATTACAAGATGGATCGTTAGGCAACTTCCATTTTTAAATTTGTGGTTTTTGAGGTATGTTCGATGAATGGAGGATCCGAACCACGATCTTTCTTGTATAGAGAGTTTGGATGTCCAGGATCATGATGGCCAAAGGCGCATGTAAACCTTACACCTATGCTATGGTAGATATAGAACTCCCCACATCCGGAGTGCGGGATAGATTCTCCCTGATTGGATTTTCCATAATTGGAATCGATACTCCAGTATTGGACTAGGGAATGGGACCTCCATACATTACTTAGATAGAATCATGTACTCCCCTACAGGGTTGGGTGTCAGTCCTCTTTGTTAGGAGTAGGTACTCCCCTGTCAACCCAGGTTATAGGTCCTCCTTATGCTTTTCTATAGTAGATTCGGTACTCCCCAGCCATGCACTGATGTGGGTCCCCTATCTAGGGGTGAGAACTCCCCAGACGTACTAGGGCATGATTCCACCACAACGATCAAATAACAAGAGTTGTACTCTCGTACCGAGTAGATTAAGATTACTCAAATATAGAGTTGGTACTACCCTATCGTGAGAAGGTGTTATCCTCTATACTTATTTTAGTACTCCCACAAAATACAATGTTGTGGGTCCCCCACAACAACAAAAACTACAAGTGCTATTCTCCCCAACTGGGTAGAGTGTGGGTCCTCACAAATGCAGTAGTACTCCACCATAGACGAGTAGAGATAGAGAAAAGGTCCTTTAGGGAAGATTGAGATAGTTCTAATGCAACACATGGTGTCAAGGAGTGGGCCTCTTCCCTGGGTTTCCCATGGTCTTACCTCGAGAGAAATACTATGGATATGAGACCTATAGTGCTTGGCACTAGAGGGAGTTCTAGCAGAATAATCCTGATGGATCACATCCTTTCATATGCTCCATTAGGAATGGTTGAGTCGAAAATGAAGGATAATATCTCCCATATGGGTGTTATTAGGGATGGTCATGTCAAGGAGTGTGTACACCTGATCCATTAGTTATGCATTGATCATTCATTGGAAATCCTAGAAATGGCTAGAGGTTGGGGCCCAAGGTTTTGTTGTGGATGAGATGAGTATATATGGTTTGATCTATGTCTATTTAATTGTGCCTTGTGATTGAGATCATGATTTTGTTTTCCCTTGTATAACTCCGAGTGACCATTGGGGGTCTTGAGGGCCCTACCGAGTATTTTTATATTCATCCCTACACAACCATCCCCTACACTATGTTGTGCGCTGTGCAGATATTGAGAAGCTCAGCAGATACTATAGGATCCTGGACCACATAGTACACGAAGGAGACTGGTCGACATGGAGAGCAGTGGAGATGACTTGTACCTACCTTTCAGGTAGGATCCATGGTGGACGATTATAAGATCTATTTCTTTTTTCTGCTGAAGATGTACCTTCTCTGTTGGGATAGTATTCCCGACCCCTCTAATTTTTGTACACAGTTTTACTAATTTTGTTTTTGGTTGTGGTTGCATCTATTCTAGTTCATGGACTGTGTGATTGTACATGTTTAAAGGATATGACTTCCCATTTTAGGGATACACCTTTCCTGTTCTAGTCTCCATCCCCTTACCTATGGAAGGCAGACATGTGTTAGTCATGGAACGGGCCCGAGGGGAAAGGTTGAGACATATGAGGTGAGTTGTTTCAATAACTTGTGAATTTTTATGAAATGTACAGATATGCAGGGAAGGGATAATTTGATTCCTAATCAAGATGAGTCAGTAGAGATGCGATTAAAAAAGTGTGTTATAGTTAGTGCTACCCAAATCAGATAGTATCTAGAGATGGAGGAAATAACACCCTGATCTGTGTGTCAGGACAATGTGATCATTGGAGTTTGTATGGATGTTTGGGTTGGTTTGTCCCCGATATGTACCATCCAGTGAGGTTGTTCGATTTACTATTGTACTCTCGTAGACAAGAATAGTTTTAGAGGAATCAAATGTAATATCTCAGACCATCCTGGTCTATTACAGTTCCAATTTCTATGTTTTAGGATTTCATAGACACCATCGGTGAGTCAGGAGGATGTCAGAGTAAGTGGAAACGAGTCACTGTGGTGTTGCCTATAAGTGGATCCTATATGTGCCACTGCTTGGTCTCACTAATTAGTTCTACCCATCATTCTCAAAGATCAGCTTCACAGAACATCTTCACTAAATCTGATTCACAAAATGTCTTCAAAGATCTGAATCACTAATCTGCTTCACAGATCAGATCCACAGATCTGCTTCACAGATCTGCTTCACTGACCAACATCATAGAACATCCTCACTTATCAGCTTTACAAATCAGCTTCACTAATAAACATCAGAGATAATTTTCACAGAACAGTATCACAGATCAGCAACATTGATCAGTTTTATAGATCAGTTTCACTAATCAGTTTCATGTGATCACCTTCATGGATAAAATCCAACAATTTCACCCATCGGTCTCATAGATCAGTGTCTCACCAATACTTTTCATCCAACTGGCTTCACCCAATCATATTTCCCCAATCTGTTACACTAATCAGCTTTTCTCGATCCGCTTCACCCAATCAGTTTCACTGATCATCTTCACCCGATCCTCTTCACCCGATCTGTTTCACTGATCATCTTCTACTGATCTACTTCTCCCGATCTGCTCCACTGATCATTTTCACCGATCCACTCCACTGATAGGCCATAAATTTGTGTCAGGGTTTCCATCCCCAGTATTCCCATAATTTCACTTTTATGTATTTTTATCAATTGATAGTGTCTCATGGCAATTTTTAAATACCAAAAATCATATCTAAAAACCCCCAAGAGCAAGGTGAACCTTCAATTACCAAAACGTTTGGATTTTACCTCATTTTCACCATTTTTTATTATACTTTTCCATGCATCCCCTATTCTTTGGTTTTCCCCATTAAAAGTAAACCCTTTATCTCACATCCCTTATATCCACCTCTCTGTGGAGAATTATTAAATAACAATTAATTCCAACATGTTCCAACACCCATCCCTGTGGAGAAACCAAGATTCCCAATAAATGAACTTGAAGATTTCATATCCCTTAACTCTATGATCACATGTTTTAATGTTCAAAGTTCCTTTGTCCTTCTTTGCTGGTCTATTTTCCTTTCTTTTGCGGATTTGGAGTCCCTCATCTCGATGAATGGTGTGTTCCCATGCTGGAGAGTTTCTTACACACTCATGGAGTCATGGAGTTCCTCCCCTACAAGTAGAACATCCCCAATTCATGGACCGAGGAAGAAAACATTTATAGTTAATAATCCAGGTAGGGATTTACCCTTTATATCTATTTAAAATACATCATGCGTGGTGGGTATGATGTTGTTCCATCATGGCATAGATGAAACCAAATGTAACAAAGATAATAAATGAACATTAAAGAATGAAGGGGTAATAATGATGATGATGTTAATAGGATATACCTATATTGTTATATTATGAATTTTTTGGGATTTCCACTGAAAATTGTGGTTACTTAAGGTCCTTCAATATACACTAATGATCCTCTGTTTTTCTACTTTTTATTATGATTGAATGGATGAAACATAGAGAATGGTTAATTATATAAAATTGGTAGATTAAATGGATGCCCCATGAATAATAATCCTTGTTAGATCACCCCGGTTAACCAAATAGAAAAATGAAACATAATGAATGGTTTGGATAAATAAAAAAAAGGAATCCTTTCTCTATTTTGGTGATATATGTGGTGGATCTACATGAAGCTGTGAGGGGGGACATGGATAGGGATGGGATACTGTATTGCTGATTTTTTATGATTTCCTAAGGCCTTGTGGGGCCGTACGATGGGGCTTGGTTTGGTTATAGTACATTGTGGGGACTCATGGATAAATTTTGGTTGTTGTGACATTACAAGAGAACAGGGTGTGAATTCTTAATTTACTGTTTGGCAGTTTTTCCTTCCATGTCTAGTGGATATTCCTATTAGATTACTACTAGATTAGAATTATTTAAATGGAATCCCTTGATTATGATAACAATAATGGTTTTAATGGGGAATAGTTTTCATGGATTGAGTTGTTCTCTAGTTGTCACTGTTGGGATTTTGTATGAATTAATAGTAATGATGGTGTTTATGTACTGGTTGGTTTTGTAACCATTAGGATGCGATGATTTCTTGTTTACTTATATGTATAAATTTATATTTGGGATTCTTATTCTCACCCAACCAATGTTGAGAACTTCGTTCCGAAAAGCCCCATTTCATGGTGGAGGGTGTTATTCACTACATATATTTGGTTGGATGGATATTAGCTCATTTATGCTACCTCCTGCGAGTATCCCAAGACTGTTTGGGTAGGCTGTGATGGCCTGAGGTCCATTTTTTTCCAAGACTCTTTAGGGAAGGTATGTTCTGGGGGTTGGACCAGGTGTGTGCAGGCAGGATTGTTTCAAAAGTGTCATTGGGATAATTCCCAGGTGTCTACAGGCGTGGTAACATATGGTTGTTGTGGCACATTTGTCTGTATGCAGGATACATGGTTGTGGTGGCCAATAAGGTTGTTGTTGGGGGGGCTATAGGACTATAGTGAAAATGGAGCAGGAGGTCTGATGCATAGGAGGTCATAAACAACTTGTAGGAAAGCAATGTAGGGTACCCCATGGTCGATGTGTTATTACTATTACTTTTCCTAACATTAGTTATTTGAGGTGTTTTTCTTGGGAAGGCTGGGTGGATAGTTTCCTTGCTAGGTGTCTTCGTTATATCTATTTTCACATGGGGCATTACATTGTCTCCCCACTTGTGCACAAGATCTTTTGGTTTTCCCTTCTAAGGATACATGTATACTTACCCAACATATATAAAACTACATTCGAGTTTCCATGAGGACTTTAGGTACAATGTTGGATTGTACTCGCTCAGACGTCTAGATATCTATCGTTACTTTTTTTATATTTTTATTACATCCACATTGACATTTCTCTTGTACTTTTACGTGTTTATATTTGAAAACGATTTTTGGAATTTTTTTTGGATTTATTTTTTCCTACAGTTTTTGAGTTTTTTAGGTTTTTACCATCTTATCTTCTTATTATACTAAGGAGAATAGGTAATTCCTTCCATATTACGTGTTATTTTATACCATTGGAGCTAGTCAGCACTTTGTGGCCTATTGAAGGTGTGACTCAAGGGGTCATTATATCTCCATCAACATGAGAATGGAAGGGTCTAGAAATTCGATATACCATTCCACATCATAGAGAAGGAGGGTGGTGACAACAATTTATCAAGGGTGAAATGTTCCAAATTTTTATCATTGATACACCAAGGTATTTTTCTAGATTTTGAGAATTGATAATGTTTTCATTCGTGGACTCACCAATGTAATATTTGTAACCCAATGTACTACAACATTATATCAAACCATGAATATTATCTCAATGATGAATTACTTGTCTCACTTATCATCATGTATCTTATTTTAGTTCTATTATGTTTTTTAAAATTAATAAATAAATAAAATGGTTTAAATATTTTAAAATTTTACATGTTAATTAAAATAATAGTAAAAAAGATATATGAAGATAGAAGACATTTGAAGCAATAAGTTATTTTTTGAAATATATATTATTCTATACATATAACTAACTATCTCATACTAATTTAAATTATTGTTATATAACCAGTGACATAAAAACATGCATTGAATTGATTGTATAATGATATGATTATTTATACCTGAGACATAAAAAAACATATTTCATTTTTATTGTGATTGAAAATCCCATATTATGTTTATATAGTCCAATCCCCTATATAAATTTGTTGACAATGAAATGGAAAAATTATTGATGAAGGTATGTAGGAATAAAAAATATAATCAAGAAGGATTAAAATTTCACCCAACTATTAATCACCCCCATACCATAATCATTGAAAATGATAAAAAATATTGCAATATTCTATTAAATAAAGTCTCAAGATATATTGATTGAAATACTAAAATATGAAAAAATTAATCCAAAAAAATTAAAAATTTGGTAATATATATAAAAATTGAGGATTAATTAGCTGGATAATAAATTTGGAAATTGAATGCATAATTTTTTAGTTAATATGGATCATTATATATTTTATATCTTGTGAACCATATAAATGAGTTATTATGAAGAAATTATCATCTAGAAATTTTTGTGAATTTTCTTCCAAAAGAAGCTGTACATTTATAGCACATTCATGGACATGGTGAAAAAATTATATCGCACAGAGTGACCTAAAATTAAATGGAATGGTTGAGGTTTATCATTGATTTTGTTTTTATTTTTTCCACTTTGTTTCCATTGTGGTCATTTTATTTGGCTAAAAACCCAATTTTATGGCTTATTTGATAACCCTCAACACCAAAAAACTAGATTAAATCCTTATTGATGTTGTATTTATAATAAATAAATCCAAATATATATTAAACAACACCACAATAATCCAATATACTAACCTGAGAAAATAATATGATATATCCAATGTATGTTCTTTTTTATGGTTGGGAAATGTCCATTTGTTATCTTCAAAAACAATATTTATAATATTTAATTCTATGAGATAATATAACATTGATAAGTAGAACATAAATAATTATAAAATAACAACATCATAATGAAAACAAATCAATTTAATCATATTGTAAACGAGCCTACATGTGACACATTATATCATTAATTTATATTCCTATTAATGTGTTATTTCAATAAATAATGGCCGACCATTGTTTATTTATTCTATATAATACATTCAAATATTTTCATTGAAATTTTTCATTAAATAATAAAATTACATAAGGTAAATATAGACCTCATAAATATATTCATCCATGACCATTACATTAGTTATATCCTAATGTATGTACACCTACCATACATAAAATTAATCTACTCATGTATAATAATACTGATTTTTCACAATATGAGGTAAATCATAATTATTATTGGACAACAAAAAAATGACACCCTTGGAAACTTCATTTTAGGTTTCTAAAATAACCATCATTAGATTATGTTTGATGGAGTAGTCCTTAAGAGATATGTAATTATTTTTAGGGGTGAAAGATAAATTCCCAAAATTGTCCAATACTTTTTCCACTTTTCAAAATTAATCAAATAATTATATATCATAATTTAGATAATATTAAATTTTTAATTATACATGTAATTCTTCCACCTATATGGATTTTTTAAAATATAATCCATGCTATCATCCGGTTAAATGTTGGAGAATGCTACTCGATTTTATGTCATCAGACACATTGTGCTATATTAGGATATTTCCTTGGAATGTTTCTTATTACTCCAATAAAACACTATCAAACAATAAATATTGAAATAATAATATTTCAAAATATATAATCCCTCTTCGAAAGTTTTTTAAATGTCATGATTGGAATTTTTTCTTCAATAGAAAATTAGATATATCATTTTCATCAATGATGTTATTGGTAATGTTAGAAAAGTTTTTTATAATTCATTAATCCATTAACATGGGTTTATATGAGTCATAAAAAATCAATTCATTGACTTCATTTTTTATTTAAAATTTTGGGATTTCCACTATCATTATAATGAATTTAGATAAATTTTTCATAGACCCTTTCATTTTATCTTTTTTAACATTTAGTAAATGAATGTTCAAATAAATTTTATAAAAAATATTTTATTAGGTAGAACTATTTATCAAAAAATGTATTTATTAAACACTTATTTATGAAAAAAATTTAATAAATAAATTTTTTTTTCATAAATTTTTATATTAAAATATATACTATATAAAAATTAATATTAAAAATTTTAGAGTACATTTAAATGGTTAAAGATATTATTTTCACTATATTTTTAACATTATGATTTCGTCCAAATTTTTTATTAAATAATAATATTTATTTATATTTCTATCACTAAATATTTTACTAAAAATATTTTTTAAAAAATAACTTATTGTCTATAAAACACTCTACACCACCATTTTCATATGTTAAAAAATATCATATAATAATGTCATGTTCAATACAAGAGATATAAATAAGAAAATATATCAAATTATTTTAATGTAAAAATTTATAATATTTACATTATGATAAAAATTCACCAAAATTATCTCCCTTTATATCATAATAATTATATACTCTTATTTACATAAATGTTCCATTTTTTAAACATCCATCAAAAAAATTTATACCACTCTTCACTAAAGTTGACATACGTTTTCATTCTTTTCATGAATCTTAGAGCTTATGATAATTATTATTTCCACACACAATTATGATATTGAAATTTATAATTTATGGGTACATTCAAAATTATTATTTGGGAAATAATTTTGTGAGTAATGATTTTAAAAATATAAAGGGTTCACTGAGAGATTTTCCCCCTTGAGAACCATCGTTGATTTTATATTTCAAAAAAGAAATAAACCAATACTCAAATTCCATTTATATATATATCCCAGCTTAAATAAAAATATTTTTGTCAGTACATTTATGATAATTTATAATGTTTAATGTTTAATTAATTAATCCTCCATTAATTATATTTATTTTTACATTTTTTTCTTAATATTTTATCATTTAAAACAAATAATATAATTCAAAAAAATAAAATAAAATTTGACCCACTGAATATCTTACACAATGATTTCAACACCGCACATTCATTCATTTGAATGAAAAAACATTCCCTAACACTCAAAAAAATCCCATCTCATTAATATGCTGAGGTATATAAATCATAAAAAAACTATAGATGATTGGATATCATTGGCTTCACATTTTTCATAACAATAAGCATATCCATATCTATTAGTGGATTAAACGATGATAAAATTTTATAGTAATTAAAATTGATTACATATGGTTAAAAATTATTCAAAGTAATTTATTTTGATTAAAATAATTTCATAAAACATATAAAATAAAAAATAAGTTATTAAAGATAATAAATATCTAAATATTTATTTAATAATAGGATATTAAGATGAAAAAATACATATTTGAATAGAATTCCACATTATAAGGGAAAAATAAGTTTGTGTAACTAATTATGGTATAATCATCAATAATATTCCCAAATAATGGAGAATTTTTTATAATAAAATCCTAGAGACAGAAATTATTTTATAAAAATATAAAAAATTGAAATTAAAAACTCAAGAATCCACAAATTTATCATTATGGTGGAATAGATTTTAGTTAATTAATTTAATAAAAAAATCAAGCATCCCCAAAACACACTATAAATAACTAAATAAAAACAAATGTTGATAAATGGAATGTATTAAAATGATACCATATAATAGAATTATCCCCACTATCATAGATTACCAATGTATTATACTAAATATAACTCATAAAATATAATTTTTTTTCAAAATTAAAAGATTAATATAATTACAAGAAGTCGTTTTTTATTGAATAAAATTTAATTATGAATATTTTGGTCGATATATTAGGTAAATTAACTCCTCTATCTGGATTCTAGTTTATAATTAATAAAATGAAATGTGTCATTTTTTAATTAAATAAAACTAATAAAATATTAAATATAAAAAACATTAATAATAACCTTGGGTTACCTAAAAATAAATAGTTTCATTTTTACTATATATATCGTTACAAGTATTATCTAAAACCAATTCTACGTAGGTAGATATGGATTTTTAGTTTCACCACCATATCTTTGGTGCACCAGAAATCATTATAATATTATCTTTGAGGAGTCCCCAATGAACTTTGGAAATGGTGTCCTTTATTTTTTAAAGTTATTGAAATTATGTAGGGTTTGAAATGGAATGTCAAAATCCTCATAGAATTCATGAACATGAAGCATGATATATATCTCACAAATGGAATTTTCATTATATAAGGTTTTAGATTCTATTATAGTATAACAAGATAAACATAGCCTCCAAAATGATTATATTTTTGCACCATCTTCCACATCCATATTACTAATTATTTCAATTGTTTTGTCAAAATGTTAATAAAAATTGACTTATTTTGCGGGTTTATTGTTTAAAAAATACAGCCTAATATAAAAATCAGTCTAGAATATTTTGAGAATTAAAATTAGTAATTATATCATTCATATTAAACTTTAAAAAAAAAGTAATCATTGAATGTATTAACCAAAATTAATATATTATTATATAATTATTCATCCAATGGAGTGAAAAATTAATATTTTATGGAATTTTACAATGAAATGACGTTTTCATGTTCTTTAACCACCTCTTGAATATCCACTCAGATAATGATATTAAAATATTATTGGCCATTTTTCCAATTAGAATAATTTTATAAAGTCATAAGAAGGGATATGATATATCATTAAGTTACTTAGCCATGGATATTAGTTATTCTTACTCAATTTGACCCTTGACATATCAATTTAGCATCCAATATTTATTCTTCTCGATATTTTGATTTTTAAAGTCACATTATTATCGTGTAATATTTTTATCAATTCAGTTAATGTTGATAAATTTTCATTATTTATAAATTGTAAATTTTAATTAATAAATTTTTAAATTAATGAAACTAATGATATTATGTAACTTAATATAAAAATATTGTGAATGATTTTTATCCTACCTCTAAATGATATGAAAATTTGATGTGAGTTATAATGGTATTACAAGATAAAATTTTATAACTATAGAAATATAGAATAATATCACATTAGAATAGAGGTATAGAAATAAAAAATATATCTTCACCTCTCAAAATTTATTATTAATATTTGTTAATCAAATTTATATTTTTATTTTTAATGATTACAAAATTTCGTTACTGATTAAAAGAAAAGGAAAAAAAATTAGATTTTTTAAAAGATGAAATTTCTAAACCATAGATGATATAAAAATTGATTATATTGTGGTATAAAGATGAAAATTGTAGTGTTTCCCTTATAATTTCAATAAACTATTTTATGACCATTGATTCGCCACATTTTCAAACATGAATTTTATAAAAGTGGGTTAGAACACCACAACACAATGTGAAATAGGTTTTTCATTTTATGATTTGGATCATAAAAGACACTATAATTTTGTAAACTCAATTATAATATATGAATATTTAAAAAATAAACTGTAAATTTGAATAATAATTTAATATAACAATAAAAAATTAAATATTAAATATTGTGGATAAATCTGTTCCCCACTATATTACTATAATATTATTTAAAGAATATGTTTTTAGGGTATTTTAATATGAAACAAAGATTCAATACACTCTATAGAAATTATTTCATAATAAAATAACATTGAACTCTTAGAAAATATTATCCAAACCATTGGTTAAAGTATCAATTCAATATGGATTTATAGAATGTATAATTATTGAGGGACATGGGAATTGAAATTATTTTTCAAATGGGATTCCTATAATTATGGCTCAAACATGACAATTCAGTGTGAAATTTTGACATTTTATACTACTAGAAATATATATTCCTTTATCTCTTATTGTAGTTTGAAAGAATTTATCCTAATCTATGAATTAATGTAATATTTATGGCAATATTAGTGAAATAGAACCTGTTGGTGGTGTAAAATTCATCTTTTACAAAATTTTAATTTTCACTATAATGACTCAAATATTAATAATTTAAATTCCTCCATTAAATGAGTAAATTATTTATTATAAAATGAATTTATAAAAAATATATCAACTACAATGGTTATATTCTACCGTCGTACGAACAATAAATTTTATAAAAACATTATGAATCAAATTTTTTGATAACATAGATATTGTATAGATACCACTATGATTTGTATGTTAAGGGAAATGAAAAATTAATTTTTAAATAGATCAAGAACCAATGGCCATGGCCAATGGATCATAACCTATAAACCTTATCTATTAATGATTATAATGGAGATATCATTACTAGGATTTTCCATTTACAATGTCCATGATTGGATTAATTATGTAATTAATGAATTAAAAAAATTTCTGTTTATATTCATGATCATTGAGATCATGTGCCAAACCATCTTCATCTACCCACCCTCAGAATATCTATGCATCACACACCTTACCAAAAGGGAATAAATTTTTTTTAAAAAGGGATATGTATCTTCACCCTTAATGTATAGATTTGTATAAATTTATTCATTAAATAATGATTATTATAATTAACCACTCTAATATTACATTCATAATGATTAGGTAATGAGTTTTATAAAAATGATACTTTCATACAATGAAATGAAAATTATATTTTTGAGATTTATATAATTTAAATCTTTGAAATCTATTTAATTGAATTCAATAATTTTTTAAAAGTAATAAATTTTTTTAAAAAAATTCATTATATATATTTGTTAAATATAAATGAAATTATTATTTTATGATATCAGAAATAGTTATAATATGGATCATGTTAGAATTACATTTAAAATCATATTATTTTTAAATTAATGTGTTTTTTAACATGAAAATGTAAATATTTATAATAAGGGAATTGTTTAGATAAAATAAATAAAATTTTTGTAGTCATTAAGTTGAAAGTATCCAATGATTTATTTTTTGATAAATTTCTATGACATAAATTTTTTAGTAAAATAAAATGGCTGTTTAAAAATATTGGTAGTATTATAAAATCATAAAAAATAAATGTGAGGTAGTAAACTATATAAATATTTTCCAAGAAAATTATTATGTTATTATTTTAAAATAATATGTTATTTGGCTATTTGATTAATTTTATAAACCATTAATGAATCCCAAAAAATAGATATCATTTTTTAGTATATAAAAACAATTATTTCAAAATATGACTCATATTCCCATAATATATAGAATTAGTATAATAAGTTTGTTATTATCCCAATTATATAATTAAATCCACTTATTTTTTCTTGAATCAATGAAAAAACCAATGTTATTGTTTTTCTTATTGATTAAATTATCATTTAGTTTCAAATAGAATCATTTAGATATTAATAATTATTTCTACGTACTTTTTCTATAAAAACCAACCCATCATTCCAACACTCTAAAAAAAGCCTAGAAAATTTCACTATATGTTTACCTAGGTATAACCCTCCTTCGGTAACTCTAATATCTAATGTATCTCATTCCATGATTTAAGAAGAACGCTCTCTATGTAAGGAAACCCTTAATTCTCAACATTATTCAAGAATCATCTTAATGTTTGTCATTTGTATTCCAATTTCTGATGATATGATATGATTCTACACATAAAAATTTATATAGATATGACTCCAATGTTTCATAGTCAAATTATAATCTCATTAATCCCATTTATAATCTATAATGTAAACATGTTATGATTCAAAAAATTATCCAATGATTTTTCCTGACATATATATTTATAGTGAACACCCATCTCCATTTCCAATAAATGGTATTCCACTACTATTAAATACCCATCCATGGTTTTTTATTTACATGTAAATAACCCACAAACCTTAATTTTGTTGTTAATATTTCCAAAATATTCCCATAGGGTGTATGATATATTTGAAACACATAATCATTTAAATGATATTAAATTAATTGGTGGGATGAAAATTAAATAGTTCTCAAATTCATTATGTATTTTTTCTCATGAAATTTCATGTGTGATGCACGATAGGTTTTCCTATGAACACTGTGTTTTTTATTTTCATTTATCCATAAAATATGTTTTTAATGCCATCTTTTATGGTGTCTCCACATTCCCATGTTGCCTTATTTTATCATGTCATATCATAGATCATTATTAGATATATTTATTATCACACCCATTATTTTATATTGTTATTAGTATTTGATTAGATGTAGTAATATACATTATAGTAATATTTTCTTTATTTAATATGAATTATGGCTCACCACATTCTTATATACATCCATTGGTTATCCAATCTGGTTTTAGATGATAGGATAATTTTTATGATCATGTTTTGGAGTTTTTGTTAATGTAATAAAAATATCAATTCATGAGGTTATCAAATTTATTTGACATCCCAAATATACTAGGTTTCATGAACATATAGGGGTTTTAAAATGATTACATTAATTAATATATAATTAATTATGGTCTCTAAAACAATTGGGTTTTCAATTTTTGTATAAGATAATAGTCATGTTATATAAGGATGATAATTAGAATAATAAAAAATAAATTGCTAAAATAATAAATATAGAAAGACGTCACATATATTTTAAATTATATACTATGTGGATTCATAGAAAACATATCCCGATATTAAAAAATAATTTGATGTGGCCTCAAAATTTTTCTTCCTAGGTGTAACAACCCCGAAATGGTTCATTAATCTATAATTAATCATCACATGGTTCTCAATAACAGAACATTCTACAAAACTCCATTGAATCTTCGAGGTAAATGTTTTTGTAAATTTACTTTTCTATTGTAAACAATTAAAAAGTGTAAAAATTACACAATATTATATACTAAGAAGTTTAATGTGTAAAAGAATATAATAAAAACTATAAATTCATAGGTTAATGAATATATATATCATTTGTAATTATTCCCATTAATGATAATTTTATACATTTTAAGTGATTAATAATTTATAAATATTCACCCTTAATTTCCACTTTATTCTTGTCAGTGTCCAAAAAGAGGAGAACCTTGTCAAAAAAATTAAGGGTAATCTTATTACATCCAAAATGTGAAGACCATTATGATAGGAGGTCTCATTTTGATCATTCTGAAAATAGGTTTTCATTTTTCAAGGGTTATGGAAATAATCATGAATTATGTGAAATATAAATCCCCCAATGAAATATAATGTTTTAATTGAGTATTTTATTCCAGAAGGGCCAGGTAAGTTCAATGGATCTTCTGATACTTTAATCATAGAAAAATATATCAACACCATTGGAAATATATCCCAATGCTTAAATGGTCAGAGTAAGAGATGGTTGTATTGGATGTTTATCCTATGTATAGATAAGATGATCAAGTTTGTACATTGGTAAAAAATTCAAATCATGCGGAAGGGAATGATGTTACTGAGTCAATGGAATTATGGAAAATATTTTCTTAAAATGATTTTTTATATACTTTTTGGCTAAAATGTATTAGCACTGTCTTAGTCTTATGAAATATTTTGATTAATCCATCTTGTAATATTTTGAATTCTTCCGATGAAATTCACTCTTTCGCAAAAATATTTTCATAACCCATAAAAGTAATGGTGTTCCATTCGTTAGTTGGTTAATCTTATCATATTCAACGAATTACCCATTTAAGATTAAAAAAATAGAAAGTTAATTATCTGATGGTCTCTCAATGTAAATTTGGAGAATAGGTAATGTCATGGGTATCATGCCTTTCATGACAAGAACATAAGAATTAAAATAAATTTTGGAAGTGTGATGGAGAAATCGAATGGAATAATGAATTTATAAACCCCCCATTGTAAAATGAGTGGGATGAATTATCTCAGAAATTACCTAAAGGGTACAAGGAGGTTCTTAATGTATTGTAAAGAAGGGACCCTATGTAATGATTTATGATGAGAGAAAACTCCAATTTTTATGAAATAATGGAATTCAATTGTCAGATATGAACTAATTATAAAATGATTTAATTGCAATGAACTAAGAAATTATAAATATCAATGCGTTGTTCAAATGCAATTTGATGAAAATTGAAAAATAATAATCCAATACCTATAGAGTATGTGATTGATTATGAAATAAAAATAGATAATTTGGATATCAAAAATAAAATAATGATAGGTATTCTAAATATTCTTTAATTAATATAGAACAAAAATTTTGATTTTGGTTCAACTTATTCTTTAATATCCTTAATTTTTAGTAGATCAGTTAAAACACCCCATCAAACATGGAAGATGAATAATCAGTAAAGATAGTTTATTAGTTAATTTCTTTATCCCAATATTATATAGCATCCCATGTAAAAATTTAGACAATTAATTTCCAACCAATCATTATGATACTATGTTATGTATTATTTTATTCAATTATGTATATGGAAAATATTTACTTATATATAGAAAATATAAATTAATGAGGCAAGGTAATTAGCCTCTATATCAAAAATCTACATGTGATTCTATAAAGGTGAAATGATTATGATGAATATCCTTTTGTATAATCTTATCAAACAATGATATTTTTTTACATGAGCAATATTATATCTATCAAATTATTCAAGGTAAGGAAAAGATCATACATAATGATATAGTTATTTGAAGGTTATACACTGAAGTATTAACCAACTATGTATCTGGTTTTTGTCACAGATGAGAGGTTTTGTTACTGACTGAAAAAATAGATGGAGATTTCCTAAAATCAATTACTCATTATTTAATGGAAATTTTTGGATAACCATAGCTGAAGAAACATTTATTGGGGATTTTGGATAATGTTTTTACATTCCAAAGAGCTTCTACATGTGATTAATTAGTCATCTCTCTTAAGAAAAAGTACCTATAAATTCATTTCTGTTTGGCTTATATTGAGTCAATAATATCACAATAAATAATATTAATCCTATTTTTCTAATTATTTTCTTTTGTTATCAACTATGTGGAACCCATTTATTCCCAATGGTGGATTTAAATTTGGGTATTATCATATATTCTTGAAGAATAATGAAATCTTCATGTCTAATTTACATAAATGGAATGAGAACTATGACTTCCAAGTGATTTAATTTTGGCTCACTATTGATCCATAAATATTCATGGATTTGATGGATAATGACTTTATAGAATGACATGACAAAATCAGAGATGTTTTTATGGATAATATTATTATCTAATAAAAAATAATAGAGGTGCATTAGGTTCATTGTAAATATATACTATGGTCATTATGAAAGGAAATAGTAAACGTGAAGTACAATATAATTGCGTTTTGTATGGGAATTGACACAACCATTGGGAATGTGGTCACGAAAAAAATTATATATATTGATCATCCACCAACTGTTCAAATATATGGATGGAAAAGACCAATATATGTGATGGAAATATAAATTTTTTTTTTCTTGTATATACACTATCATAAATTTTTGAGAAAGAAGAAATTAGATTCAATCTCACTAAACATGATAACATGTAAGGGATTTAAGATTGTATAAATTGATTTATGGTTGGAGGTCATTAATTATTTGACTAAGAGGATAAACACTCTACATATTCTCACATAACACACTAGTGGGAATTGATTTGTGATTGAAAATGATTCATCTAAAAATGGAAATATTTTCTAATCATGCATGATAAAAAAGTGATATAATATTCTTTAGACCAATTAAAGATCTATGAGAATAAAAAATCAATCCTTATATATAATTGGCTGTAGTGATACTAAAATTTATTATTTAGTGACATTACTTCTGTTGGGTGAATTTTTATATAACTAAGGATAATAGAATACTCAGTTATATATTAAGTAAAAATAGATCCCATTATGAACCAATGTTGGTGGTTATATCTGGACAAGTATTATGAATTTATAATCAATTGAAATCATGGGAAACTGCCAAAATTATATAATTCACAATGTATAAAGGATCCCACAAATATATCCATATTTAGGATCTTAAGGGTCCCAATTATCTCTAAAATATAATGGATGGGTATTAGAAAATATAAAATGATCCCTATCCTACCATGATGAAATAACTATTCAACCATCCATAGAAAATAGGATTAATGGAAAATAGAAGGATGAAGATGTCCAAGAGAAAATTGTTGAAAATCATTTGATGATAAATTTTCCAGAAGAAGGATTTATATGGTTTGGAAACTAGATTTGTGTCCCAAATAAACTATAACTAATGATTAAAATTCAGGTTGATGCACTTATCTATTCAATATATATTAAAATTTGATGTATTAATATGTAAATATATTTGATAAAATACATCATTTTGGATAACATAAATATTGATATTGTAACATTTTTTCTATGATGCTTGGTAAGAAAAGAATTTATTGATGAATGAAATAACTCAAAGGGTATGTTGATGCTATTTAATATTCCAGCATGGAAATGGGAAAAAATATCAATAGATTTAATTATATGAATCCTGAGGACCCATAGAGAAAATAACATCATTTAGATGGTATTTGATCACATTACTGTGTGAGTGTTTTTGAATGATATCATGGATTCTATCAATATATTATAATATATAAATATTTAAATAAAAGAAGTGCTAATAATTCATCGTGTTCAACTCTCTATTGTTTGTAATTGAGATTGAAGGATAATGTTTAGGTTTATAGAAATCATTTAGAAAGCCTTGGATAATGAACTAAGAATCAACCCCGTATATGACCCACACATTGATGGTGAATCCAAGAGAAGCATTAATAATCTACATGATATGGTGTGACCATGTTCAATGGATTTAAAATTCCAATGGGATAAGAAACATCCCCCAAAAGTGTAATCTTTTAATGACTGTTTCCACTATATATTTAAAATGTAAACTCATAAGTCTCTTTATGGGATGTGGTATTGGACACCAATATGGTGGGATGATGTTTCCGAGTGGAAACTGAAAAAACATGTTCTTATCCAATAGATGGAGGTTAAGGATCAAAAAATTTGAAAACATATTAAATCCAATGAATTTAGATTGAAATTCTATGAATAAAATAATTAACTAGACATATAGTTTGAGTTTGAAGATAATTTTTTACCCGTTAATATCACTTATGGAGAAACTAATGTTGTTTTAGATGGAGTGTAAAATCCTAGATAAATTATTCTTCATGAGATCGAATGTCACATTATAGTAGTGAATTATCAAAGAACTAATCCCCTAACCAATTATATTATCTGGATGTGTTATATGTACCCTATATGATGATGTATATACCAGACGATTCACGTGTAGTAAATCGTGAAGTTGCACCATTGGAGAATGATCTCTCAAACTTGGAGATGCTCGTGAATATCTTATAATAGAATCCTGGTTCTTCAAAACAAATCAAATCACATATTTATAGTGTTATTTAATGTCCAATGGTTTGATGAAACGACATGGTAATCTAATGCAGTAATAAAATTATTTTACCCTCATATATTTTATTTTATTAAATGAAAAATTTTGGTGATACATTTTATACCCTGGACTAATGTTATGAATTAAAAATTTAACAATTAAATTCCAAATTTAAATGAGTTAAGTTATTATTAATTCTTTATTTCATGTAATTTAAATGAACTACATTCGTTATATCTGATATTTATATGGATAATCAAATTTAAAATGCCAATATGTATCAAAATCGTTGATATTATAATCAATACACAGTGAATATTTAGATTAGTGTATTAAGTATTATGTTGAAGTTCATATCACACAAAAAATGGATGAAATTTCTTCGAGAAGAATAATTTTTACCTATTAAGATGATTTATTAGATATTTCATGATATATTCCGTCAATATGGTTCACTATTTATTATTACTAAACATAGATTCATCCATTGAAGCTTGATCATATCATTTATGTGTGAATTAGACACTCATCAAGATCACATCCCAAACCATTATTATTGAACTACCCCTTGAAAATATCATCATCACACACCACAACATTTCAGAATTCAATTTTTTAATAAGAGGGTAATTTTATAGACAATAAAAGTATGAATTTTTATATTTTTTAATAAAAAATTTATTGTATTTATCAACATTAATATTACACTATAAATGATTAGATAATAAATATCGTAAATAATATATTTTACTATGATGAAGAACAATATCAATTTTTGGTTAATAATTATTTCATTCAATACATAAAATTTTAATGAATGTATTATTTTGGGAAAAATTATTTTAATAATAGAATATTATTAGATAGTATTAATTTATTATAATTTATAAAATAATTTTATGATGTGAAAAAAAAATTATATGGTTCAAAAACTACTCTCCTCAAAAACGTCATATTTTTCAATAATAATGGAATTTCATTTCATTAAATTATCATACATACATCACTATTTTGATAAAATAAATATTATTTTTTAAATCAACCAAGTAGATTTATCCAATTATGATATTTCACAAATTTTTGACATTGGAGAATATTTGGGTAGAAATTAAATAATGAAAAATATATAGTTTCTATTATAACATCATAAAATCCTTAATGTGATGTACTAAGTAATATAAATAGGATCAATTTACATATTTTTGTAATCCCTTAAAAATAATTTCTGTTGGGGGTTATTTTATTAATCTCATATGACCTTAATTAATGCTCCATAGAAATTGTTATATTTAAATCATTTAAAAATAAATTCTATATAAACATGACAACCTTCCACATAAAAATGGGAATTTTTTAATTATTATATGTCATATACGAAAAAAATTTATATACACTCCTCTATGTTAGTGAAAATGGGAAACAATGTTGGGTTGATTTCTATTTTTGATTAAATTATTATATATAGTAAAAAAATATAGGATAAAAAACTTATAAAGAGTTATCCACTCATATTCTAAATAAACTAACCCAAACTCTACTTCCACATAAATTAAAACCCATGAATAAAACATTTAATATTATATTTCCTCTATAGATGTTGCCAATGGTTCTCCCTATCTCTTATGAATCTCCTCCAATGCTCTATGTAGAGCCCTCTCATTATAAGGGATTCATAGCTTTTATAATTCATTTGAGAATTATAATTTTTTAATTCATCTTGAGTTCAAATTTCACAATTGTATAAATTCTTTTAAATATCCCTATTACTTTCTGTAAAATTATAATATAATGAGATACCCCTTTAACATTCATCGACCCCTTATATAAACCATTAATAACACCAATTATGCTTCAAAAAGTATCCTATGGCTTCCAGGCCAAAAATCTCTGTAGTAAATAACCATATAGATTTCCAATCCATGGTATTCTTATTATTGCACCATTCACTAATTGATAGTTTATTTTAATATATTTTAACAACGTGCCATAATATTCACATATAAATTGATGAAATACATCCTTATATTGTATGATTTATGTTACATATATATGCATGTACATAATATGAATGTGATGGGTAGGATCAAAAATATATAATCCTCTAATGCATTAGTTAACATTTTTATACAATGAGAATCCATATATGGTTTATGGGAGGAAATCCTAAGTATAATATATTATGATTTCTTGGAGTTTATCTATGAATTTTTTTATGATGTCTTATTTTGCATTGATTCTGCATTCCCGAGATTCCGTTTTGATATCATATTATATAATGAATCAATCTTCAATTTTATGATTATCACACCTCTTATGTAACCTTTATAATACTCTTAGATCATATGTATTTATTTTTGTTACATTATGATTTTTTTATTACATTACTAGTCTTTATAGGTCTCACTTTTTTTATTTATGACCATATGTTATCCAAAGAATTTTTACAATTAAAACCATGTTATCAAGAGAATGTTATGGAGTTTTTTTTAATTTCATATTATTTTTATTGATATTTGTTATTACATATACCTAATTATCCAATTACATTGTGCCCCATGGTATTTTGATGTTGTTTTGTGTATTTTTATGTAATATATCATGAATCACGGAGTATTGAATATATAGTTTTTCAAATTCACCTCCTAAACATTGACTTATTATATAAGAAAATCATAAAACACAATATAACAATCTCTCAAGAAATCACATGTTTTATAATGAATTTTTTATTTATTAAATACCTAATTCCATATCATTTATTAAGGATGATAATTTTTAAGTTTTGAAAATGGCACGTCCTTTATTAATTATTTTCCTTCTGTTCATGGGAATACATTTCAAAAAAATTTACATTTTTTATCTTTTTATTTCATGAAACTATTTTTCCTAGAACTATATTTTCATAGAAAAATGAATTTATTTAGTTATAAATAATTACACATAGTTAACAAACAACTAATAAAGGTATCTCTACAATTTCTTCTAATAATTCCTTCAAAATTCTCAACTGAATGATTCCTTGTGTGGTTAGAACAAGAAATTTAATGATTTTAAAATTTTATACCATAAAAAATGAGGAATTTTTAAAATAATGTTCAAATTAAAATAAATATTAATTAAAAATTCTTTAAAAAGAATACATGTGTGAAAATGAAGTTTTAAATATATAATTATCAGGAAATTTTAAAATTTTCACTATCATTATATTTTTTTCCTTAATTAATTACATTTTCCCTAATAATGGAATATTAATTTTTTTAAAAAAATAAAAAAGGATTGGTGAATTGGTTTTATCAATTATCTAACCCATATAATTTTTCCCAATTTTTTTAAAATTCAAATATCATAGTCAAATTCGTCATAAGAATCAAAAGGTGGTGAATATTTCCAAAGTTATAAAATTTATAACATATGAAGAATATTATGAGTAATAATTTCTCCTTATTAATCTCCTCTCTCAAAAATAATCATTATTACTTATTCATTTCATAAAATATTTATTTTTAACATACATTTTGTAATTCTCTATTATTTTAATATGAATTTTTCTTTAAATATATATTAATCTTAATCAATTATTTCACAAAATGAATCTTAAATAAAACAAACAAAAATACATTTTATTTCTATAAATTCTTATGATGAAACATAATAATTAATAAATTAAAAATAAGTATATGAAAAATTATTTAGAAATTTTAAATTGGAATAAATCGTCAATTAAATAAGAAAATACAATTTAATGAAAATTATTTAATTGACTGAATATTATTAATCATTATTTTTTATTTTTAAATATTTAATTGTGGTTTTATAAAACCATTTAATATTAAAATTTAATTTTTATAAGTCAAACTAATATTTTTAATGAATTTGTTTAATTTCATGTAATATTAAACTATGATAATTTTTTTGGAATTTTTGGAATTTTTTTGGGTATTTTTATCTAAAATTTATTTCATCACTTTAAATCATTAATATAAAAAATCATTAAATGTAAAAAATAATACATTAACACTAATTACGTTTGAAATTGATATTAACTAATATTAATAAAACATAATGCATAAAAATGAAATTTAAAATAAAATTATTTTTTCTTGTTTTATTTTATAATTTAAATAAATAAATTAGTGAAAGAATAATTATTAATATGATGGTTATATTTTTCACTATGCCAAAATTTTATGATGGGATATTTTTTATTCTTTTTTTAAAAAATAATTTTCTATTGAGTAGTAAAATTAATGTTTTTACAAATATTGAAACATTTATCAACAAAACATAATATAAGTGTGACATTAAAATATTTAAGTCTAATTCCCACAAAATCGTTTTTTGATGATTAAAATATTATAATTGAAAATAATGTGTTGGATTTTTAAACATATGATTGACATTTTGTAACATATTATTTATTTTTATCTAATAAGAAATTTGGTTTTTTCCTCTTCCATAAAATACATATTCACATGAAATACAATAGTTTTGGATCATTTTTAATGTAAAATTACCATCCATTGATTAATTATATAATAAAAAATTTCAATTGTCTCAATTCACTTTTTTTAATTTTCTAGAACAAAAAAATATATTCATTTTTATACTTGAAATTAACTTTTTAAAATTATTATCGACGTGTTATGTGAAATCATATTAAAATTAAATTTTATCAACTTCATAAATTGAATATAGTAAAATGGTTTATATATTTGGAATCAAAGTCTTTAAATTTTCTAATATGGTAAATTTCATGTTTTCAAAAAAATATTAGTTACATAGGAAAACTTTAAACACAACAGTAAGGGTAATGGAGTTAAATAAAATGACAAAAATAGTTAATAACCTCAAAAATATCATTGAATGAGTGATTTTGTGTTTTCCTGACCTTCCCCCATTGTATTATATTTATTACTACAAAATGGATTGACTTTCCTTGTATAATTACATATATTTTTGTAATAGGTAATATGTATTTATAAAAATGCCACTCCACCCTCTTATAAAAGGACCCATACACTATCCCATCAATGCCACAACAAATGTATTAATTCATCTCTATACTCTAGAATATTTTCATCACTAAAAAAAATTCACATGTCTTTAGACACCAGTGTCATGAGTACGTTCAAATCCACTAATAGTAATAATGCTTCAAGTTATGATTTTGATCTTCTTTGGATTCATAATGTAGTGGACTATGTATAAGATCATGATAAGGGTTTTGTTTTCACAATTTCCCTAAAAAAATATTGAAAACAACTAATGAAATTGAATTATTGTACACACCATGTAATGTGTTCTATGGACTTCTCTGAAAAATGTCCTCAATTGGGATTGAAAACATCGTGGTGTGACTTTGCATTTTTCATGGCGGTTAGTGAAATTAGTGATAGCCCAGGACTAAAGCGTCGAGACTGCAACAAATTAGTAATCCAAAGAAGGGTTGAGGGGGTGAAACCACCGCAGTATGGAGAAATAATTTTTGTTATGTCCCTAAAGCGGTGACATATGTACCTGCACGAAAACACAAGCGCACTGCCATGATAGGGCAGAATGAAGCTATTATTTGGGATAAGTCCTAAATGCGGTGATATAGTTCGGAAAAATCACCAGCAGTGCACAAGAATACTTTGGTGCCACCCTTCCTGCACGGAACCACTTGCACGCCACAAAATGTGTGCACAACCCACTTCCGCGAACAATCTATTTTCACCTGAGGTCCTATTTCAGCCTATAAATACACAATAGGGGCCTTTTAAAAAACAATAATTTACCTGAAGCCTAATTTCCTCTATGGTCACCCTAGTGCTTCACCCTATTCATCTGAAAATTTGAAGGTCATATTTAACACCTACAGTGGAAGAATAAAAGAGCAATCATAGGACATAAGTTGTTATAGTGTTTGAAATTCATAACCCTTGTGCGCCAAAAGCACCCAACCTCCCAAATTCAGAATCACATTCAAAAAACCTATTCATTTGATAGGAACATCAGATTCCCACTTATGGGAATACCTGTGAATAATCATGAGGGCTTGAGTTAGGTCTCAGTCAATTATTAACATCCAGGTTGTCCATCATTCACATGAACATCACTCTTCCCAATCATAATTTCACACACATACTTGGGATCCAGTATATACATGGGAACCCTCTTTTGATTCACCTATTCCACTTAGTATAAAAGACAATAATCCCTCTTAAAATCCATTCATGGAAAGGATTCTTCTTCATTGTCTCCCTTGTTCTAATGGTATTTCTTTAGACCTCCACCAAAACCACCTAACATATCAAATCATTGGGAAATGTGCCTCTAATTCAGGTTTTTATTTCGATAGTCATGGGATTCAATAATTTGGTTCATAATGTTTTCAGGATTCATGATGTGTCATTGGGTTTGTATATCAATTGTCACATGGACCTTTCTCCTAGGAATAGTGTTGGGATGTTATGGGTTTTAAGGATTATGGTTTGGGTTCTGGATACCCCTTTTTATCTCTACGACCCGGAACCTCAGGTCTCTGGTTAGGAAAGTACTTTTCATGATTTATTTTCCATGCACGTAAAAGAAAAATCAACCTCCCCCAATAGGATCATTTTTAGGGCATCCATCCATGGATAATCCCCTATCCTTTCAAGTAGTAGGTTGAAGTCTATCTCATATTTTCCATCACATTAACTCCTTCCATATATTGGACCCTTGTCCAATGTAATGTGAATAGAGGGAAGGCTCATCGCCACTCCCTCTTATTGTGTTGCATCACCCTCATCCACCATCATCACCGTAGGTGCAACCTCTTCCCCTAGAGGGGGAGGAAAAGTGTGGGTGCCTTTGTTGAATCTTCGACATCCACATGTATATCACACAGTGAAATACTCTCTTGGTCTTATAGATATATCATGATCATAACATTTTTGCAAGGAAATATGAACTATAATAAATCTAATTCATCTTCAAATAGGATACGTAGGATGCCTACATGAAGGCCCAATATCAAAAGGTTACCCTTCCAAAGGGGTTCACCTAGTCATGTCTCCTCCAATGGGTTTTTTCCATGCATATTCCCCCTATTAAATAAAATTTGATAACTCTGATTCCCAGCATAATTGAGATACTTAGGAATCCTTCATATGGACCGAGCTCACAAGGATATCCTTTTCATCAATCCAACCTTAATTCCATTAATCCGGAAATCCTCCTTAGGAATAATCCCCAAATTAAATTCCCAAATTATCATGGCGTCATTTTTAAGAAGTAATCACAAACATATTTCTGTCAAAGGATATCACTCTCTTATGTGATTTTTCAAACTATGTGGGCTTTGATTCCCATCCAAATATGATAATTAGGAAAACTCCTTGAGGTTAAAACCAAACACTTCATATAAATCCTATTCTCCTTGATCCATATTCCCAACAAGGTCAAAAATTATTTGGAAATCCATATTCATTCCAAGTACCTTGGGCTGCATAGGCATAATTTCCACACCAAACATTGACTATGCATCTTTTTCATTAAATTATGTACCACATGACATTAAACAATTTGGCTAGGTCTGTATCACATGACTATAAATGGTTTGATGTGTCCCATTAAGCGGAACCAAAAATCCAGGGTTCTGATTCCTTTGTGAAGGAAACATTTTTATCCAATTTTATGGGTACGATACCCATATAAAAACAAACATTTTCCTCCCTGTAAGAAAATAAATTCAATATCACCCCACTGAGTGGATTAAAAATTATTATCACCATAATGATGAATAAAAGTATCTATAAATAGTATATGGGGGGATTGCTTTGATGAATAACCTCATATTAATTTTGATATCTCCATTAATGAAAACCCATGAATATATATGGATGATTATATGTTACACACATGATAATAAGTGATTGAAAATTACAAGGTAAAAATATTTTATTCTTGGTTAATTAGTAAGGGTTTATTAAAATGTCTTAAATTTATTAAGGGATTCCTAGAGATAACAATAACATCCCCTAAATGGGTGTGATGAGTATGACCTCCCATCCACTCAACCAATTAATGTTTTTATTTATCGTAATGATCACACATAATAAACGAATTACAATGGAAATCATGTACCTTTTTGATAAAAACATTAGGATGTTTCCAGTTCCATGAATAAATCAAATAGAAACAACCTAGAATCAGTGATTCAAAAAATAGAACACATGTTTCAAGGAAATACGAAACTAAAATGCTGAACCCGATTAGAATCCTTAACCATGTTAATATTTTTACCCACCTGTCCGAACCGTATATATTGATAAAGGAATTACATACAATTGAATCAATCACGCATGTATCCATCTAAAGGAGGTTTCATTAATGGAGTTTTGGGTTGTTATTGGTTATTTATCAGAACTCCATTCACTTCAAAATGGCATCCTTCATGTTTCAACACATGAATGTCCCAAATAGTGCTCAATATGGATTGTCAACTGCTAGAAGAACGTCATCACTCACTTAGTGTCTTAAACGTGGGGTCTCTAATGAGATAGTAAGAAAGTACCATCTTCATGGTACTATCCCAACATTTGAGGCCTCCCAACATGCTCTCTTGATAAATAACATCCCACGATCGTTCGGTCAACGACGACTGATGTTCAGGAAGAAGATGACTACAAACACCGTCTTCAACCATTTCGGGTCCTTAATCATTGAATGAAACAACAAGTCCCACCCGTAATATAGAGAGGTGGATCAAGAGGTCACTCAAGGCATCAATTAAAATATGTAGGGTTCCTTTTCATGGAATCACACCAATTATCACCACCAATATATTCATACAATTGTGAACCTGTAATGATGCACCAATTCTCGTTGTCTTGAGAGAACTATGAGTCATTACTAGGCCCTAAGCGACATCCCTAAGGTGCTGAAGGCTGTAAATAAATGTTGAGTGTTTCAAGTACATGTGGGGGACGATATACCCATTATGAAATAAACCCATAAACTAACCATAACAAAAAATTCATTATATAATGCATGAAGAAATGAAAGACCAATAAACACATCATTTATATCAAACTCCATCAACTTACACAACACCTAAAGAAAAAACTAAGCATCAAAGTACACAACAAATGAACAGATCAAGACTCTCAAAAGACACTAAAACTCCATGCTCTACAAGCTCCATGATCCAAAACATCTCCAAAGAATCACCACAAGACAATAGAAATAAGAATCATTACATTTATATGTGTCCTAGAATACGACATCTGCAAAAGCATGAAAGTGCCAACGTAGGGGTGAGTATAAAACTCAGTAGGTTATCCCCCAATTAATTCTCTACACAAGCCACTAGGATAGAAGAGTTAGAAACATTAATATAAAAACAATTTATATAAATTTTTTTCTCAAAAGTAGTTTATAACTAAATATAAACAAGTTTCCAAAACCATTCATGACCAAAGGCATTCAAAAAGAAATTTAAAGAAATTTTCCAGCAAGTTATTTTCCAGAAAAATTACCAAACTAGCTTTAGAACCATTTCACAAACAATCCTTTTTTTGCATACCCAGCCATTCCACAAACCCATGCAACCAACCATGCATGCTACATGGTAGAGGGGAGAAGCCTTAACCATTATCCATCACAACCATGATGGTGGAGACTTCTTACCTGTATCCAACCCAAATGCACATGAATGATTAACGGGGGAGATCCCTAAACCTTATCCATCCAAACATAGATGGGGGAGACCCCTAACCCTTATCCGTCCTGAATGAAATGTGAATCTTTCACGTGGGAGAGCCCTAACCCTTATCCATCCCAACACAGAGAGGGAGACTCTTAACACTTTTCCATCTCGAATGAAACATGAACACACACCACATATTCCCATCAATCATTCCAAATAACCCTTTCAATAAAGACACCTTCTTATTGAAAACCATTTACATTAAAACCATTTCAATTCCAAACCATTTCAATTCCAAACCATTTCAATAAAAATCACTTTTTATTGAAAACCAATTCCATCAAAGTCATTTCAATCTCAAACCATTCAAATAAAACACCATTTTTATTGAAAACCCATTATTCATCAAACAATTTACAATTTCATCAAATCCATTATTTAAAATCTACATTTTAAATTCATGAAGCCAAATCACTTTGCACAAAAATTCTCCAAGATTTCAAAATTTCACTAAAACAATAAATCATCACTAAAAAATACTTATTCTATTCTTTTCACTATCAATTCTACACTACACACTCAATATTAAAGAATTCCAATTAGTTTTACTGATTAGAGTCGAGAAACAAGCCCCCTACCTCAATGGTTTTGACAAAAATCACAACGGTCGAAGAACGCTCAAGAAAACGGGTTTATTCTTTAAAAACCCACCATAGATCTCTTCTCCTAGCATGATCATGAAAAAGTATCATCATATATGGCATCCAAACACTTAGATATACCCATAATGGGCGTAGATCTATGAAACTGAGGGAAGAGGAGATGTATATCAAAGTAGATGTATGAAACCGATCAATAATGAAGAAGAACGATCACATACCTCCAGAATTTGGCTTCAATTCTCCAAGAGAAGCCTTCGGATCGCCTCTGGAATGATGGGAGAATCTTCTCTATCCATAGTAGAAGAAAAATCCCAGGTTATGACTACTTATGAGAAAAAACAAGCCACATGGTGGAAAAAAAGAATGAGATCCACATTTATAGATCACTTTTTATGTGGCCACATGGTTTGATCACACGGTTAGCCAAACTGTGCCTTAACCGTGAATTATCTACTACCTCAGCAGAACCCCGACACACGGTTTGGCCACACTGTTAGACAAACTATGTGCCTACGATGTGAATTCTACTACTTCCATGACCAACTACGCACGGTTCTACTGCAGGGTTTAGACAAATCGTTCCCCATATAAGAAACTTCCCCTTTGCCTCAAAACATCGTTCATGTTCTCCTGACTCTCCCATTCGTCAACCTTAACATTAAAACCACTAAAATAATCATGAAAGGGTTACATACCAAGAACCGGGGGTACTACATTCTCCCGAACATTGGTCACTCCATCCTCAGAAGTAGAAAACCATCACCCAACTGAATCAGTTACGACCACTGCTCTTTCATTTCCTACTCACGTTCCCAATTCTCTTCTTGAATCTGACCACGCTGCTATAAAACCTTCACTAAGAATATGATTTTTCCACAAAATACATTCTCTTGCCTATCCAAAATCTACACCGGGATATGTATCAACGAAGCATCCAACTCTAGGTCAATGTGATCAAATCTGATCACATAGTCCACATCAGGCTGATACTTTTTCAACATAGATACATGGAAGTCCTTATGCATCCAACTAAACTGTGGTGGTATTGTCAACCAATATTACACCTCTCCAACCCTTTCTAGTGTCTCGAAAGGGAAAATGTATCTAGGAGATTCATTACCCTGCTTCCAGAAACGTAGATGTCCAATCCTTTGAGAGATCTTAAAGAAGACATGATCACCCACAATGAATGACAACTGTCTTAAATGGTGATCTTCATAATATTTCTGATTAATCTGAGCCGCATTCACCCACTTTCTAATCAACTAAATCTTCTCTTTTATTTCTTGGACAAGGATTGGTCTGACTATTGATGTTTTACAAGTTTCCACCCAGCATTGTGGAGAACGACAAGGACTCCCATACAATGATTTAAATGGAGCCATGTGTATCAGGGCTTGATAGTTGTTATTGTATGAGAACTCCAGTAAGGGTTTATACTACTACCATGGGCCACCAAAATCCAGTAATAATTCTTGACACATGTCTTCTATGGTTTTTTTCATATACTCAGATTTCCCATCTGTTTGGGGATGATACATCGTGCTCATTGTTAACTGCGTTCCAAGGGATTGCTGTAATGATTTCCAGAAATGAGATGTGAACCTAATATCTCTATCTAAGACTATATACACTGGTTCACCATTCCTCTTTACCACTTCTCGAATATATATATTTTTAAAATCTTCAACCATATGGGTTTCATGAATAGTGATGAAATGGGACGACTTGATTAGAAAATCCCATAACACCCAAATGACATCGTGTTTCTAGACAATTCTTGGAATACCTGTATCAAAATCCATTGCAATCTGAACCCATTTCCACTCATGAATAGGTATAGATTGTAACATACCAGCTGGACTCTGATACTCTTCTTTAAACTGCGGACAAGTTATGCACCATGAACAAACTCATCCACCTTCCTTTTCATGCTGCTCCACCAAAACTGCACCTTCAAGGCCTTATACATCTTCTTATGTACCTAGATGTAAAACCCATAGTGAATGGTGGTAATCATGCTGGATTTGTTCCTAAAAACCAAAGGTACAACAAACTTATCTCTGAAACACAAACCCGAACCCCCATCAATTTTCTAGCAATTAATGGTCTCCCCACCATAGCATTTTTAACTGACAACCATACATTCTGAAAAAGATATTTGTGCTTCTTTGATCACCTTTACATAATTTGGAGAAAGTATAGTTACAATGAATACATCAACATCACCTCAGTCTCCAAATTTGACATGCATGTCGTCTAAAATGGACTTCAACTTCCATTCATTTGAAGCTTCTTTCACAAACTGAGCATATGACTTTCTACTCAATACATCTGCCACCGAATTCCCTTTTCCTGGTGTTTACATCATGTAAATGTTAAGCTTCTGGAGATACTCCATCCATATCCTTTTCCTCAGATTCAAATCTCGTTGTGAGAATATGAGCTTCAATTTTTGTGATTTGAAAACACTGTAAATTTCTCCACAAAGATATAATATCTCCATGTTTTCAAAGCATGGACTATTGTAGCTAACTACAAATCACATGTTGGGTAATTTTTATAATGAACCATCAACTCCCTTGAACCATAAGAAACCATATGATCTATTTTCACGAGAACACAACCCAACCCTAATCATAAAGATTCACAATACACCACATACTGCAGTCCTGATTCTGGAAAGATCAAGATAGGTGCCGATGTGATCAGAACATTAAGTTCTAGGAAAGAGTTATTACATTATTATTTCAATTGGAATGGATCATTCATCTTTGTAAGAGAATCCATTGGTGAAGCTAGTCATGAAAAATCAACCACATTGCACCGGTAGTGACTAGATAGACCAAGAAAAATGTGTATCTCTAACACATTCATTTTTGTTTTCCAAGAGATAATGACTTCCATCTTTTGAGGATCAACATAAACACCTTTCTAAGAAATGACATGGTTAGGGAAATGTAATTCATGTATCCAATAATCACACTTTGAAAATTTGTAATACAAATGATGATATCTGAGGATTCGTAACACTATATCCATGTGCACCACATGATCAACCCTTTTCTTTGAATAAACCAAAATATCATCAACAAACTCCACAACAAAAGAATATATACATCACTAAAATATCTGATTCATCAAATCCGTGAAGACCAACAGTGAATTATTTAGACCAAAAGGAATTACTACATATTCTTAGTGGGCATATCTTCTTTTGAAAGTTGTCTTAAAAAAATCCTCCTTCCGAACTCGCAATTAGTGATATCCTGATCTCAAGTCAATCTTGGAGAAACACTGAGATCACTTTAATTTATTGAATAGATAATAAATGCGTGTAAGTGTATATCTATTCTTTATCGTAACTTGGACAAGCAAACTATAATCAACACATTTATGAAGAGTTCCAACTACGTTCTTCACAAACAACAATGGTGCTTCCCATGTAGAAGTACTTGATCGAATAAAAGCCTTGCTTTCCATCTCCTCTAACAAAACATTAAATTCCCATTAATCTGTTGGTTCCATATTATTAGAGGGAATGGAAATATGACTAGGCCTTGGATGGAAATCAATCATAAACTCCAATTTCCTAAGAGGTGGGAACCCTGATACGTTGTTGGGAAAGACATCTGGAAATTGATCCACACCAGCTGGAAAACTATTTTCCTCATTCTCGTCCATTGATGCTAAAGTCAATGCTTCCAGTTACTAAGAGATCATACCCACCATTGGTTCCAACAAGATCTTTGAACCTTTATTTAACACCCTCTATCCGCTGAAAACATGGATGATGTCGTCCTCAGTTGTGAAACAAAAAATTCTCCAATAATAGTCAATGTGAGCTATAAACATTTTTAACCAATCCATACTCAGGATTACATCATAGACATCCATGTCCAATATCACGAAGTCCCATTTTTTACATAGCTCCATCAACTATACTATCGGCTCTACTAGTATTTTGATGAAATCGAAGATATGATTCATCCAACTTAGCCACTCCTCCACCTATTTGGGTTTAGCATCACCCAGAATGTTCGGTGGATTCTGCTTTATTTTCAGAATGGTATGATCCACATGCTTTGGTTCATTCCCCTAGTTCCCCATACAGACATCTTGAGAATCATGGATGATACTCTGAACCAGCTCTGGGTTCACACGTGGTTCAGGTGAAACTACATTCTCCACAGATTCTTCAGGTTGGTTCCGACGACGTCTGCCATGTTCCATTTTATAAACAAACAATGACCTCAATCAATCTCACTCTCTAGCAACTGATTCCTTAGCATTTTGAATTCCATCACATCATTTATCACAACGTTGTTTTCAAAACTACATTTTGACCATGTTCAACAATTTTTTAAAACATTATGCATGATTTTTTTGAAAATCAAACCTTTTTCAAAATACACCAAATATCGTCTTTTCAAAATATTTCATTTGAAAACAAATTATTCATTTTTACAAAAAATCTCACCTCACACAAAATCACAAATAATTCCTCACAATGAGATATGAAATCTTAATTTGAATTCATTCCTCTATAATTCATGTCAGGCTCATCTCATTGGCTAAACCCACAAAAATGATATTTCTTACATTATAGATGTGTTTCCAACACACTTATGTACCCAACACCATGGTAACATGAAGTTCAACATAAACAGGTTAGCTATTCCCTTTTATGATATACATTTCATGGTACGAAAATCCTACTCCTATCTAAGATTTTGACCCCAAGGAATAGAAAGTAATGAACTTAAAATCCAAGACCAAAAACATCAATGACCACATGTAAAGAAATGACTAAACTAGATGATACCATTTGTAATGACCCACTAATTCTCATTGGATTGAGAGTACAACGAGTCATTACTAGGACATAAGCATCATACCCAAGGTTCCAAAGGCTAGAAATAAATGCCGAAGGAATTCAAGTACATGTGGGGGACGATTTAACCTTTATGAAATATACCTATAAACCAACAATTACCAAACATTCACTATACGATGCATGAAAAAATGAATGACCAATAAACACTTGATTTATATGAATCAACATCAAAGTACACAACATCAGAATAACAAACTAAGCATCAAATTACATAGTGGATGAACCACTCCAGACTCTCAAAAGACACTACATCTCCATGATCCACATGCTCCAAGCTTCACAACATCTCCCCAGCATCACCACAAGACACTAGCAATAAGATTATTTACCATTACCCATGTCCCAGAATACGACATTTGAAAAAGCACCAACATGCCAAAGTAGGGGTGAGTATAAAACATAGTTTGTTTTCCCCAATGACTTCCCTACTCACACCACTAGGATAGAAGAGTTCGCAACATTTATATAAAACATTTTCTCAAAATTAGTTTATAACTATATATAAACATGTTTGAAAAACCATTCATAACCAAAAACATTACAAGAGCAATTTAAAACAAATTTTTCAGCAATTTATTTTTCAGAACCATAACCAAGGAATCTTTAGACCCATTTCACAAAAATTGCTTTTTGGAATACCCATCCATTCCATAAACCCATGCAACCAACCATGCATGCTCCCTGGATGAGGGGAGAAGCCCTAACTCTTATCTATCCCAACAATGATGGGGGAGACTTTTTACCCTTATCCAACCCAAATTCACATGAATTCTTGATGGGGGAGAACCCTAACCTTTACCCATGCCAACACTGATGGGGGATACCCCTAACCCATATCCTAAATGAATGCAATATGATTGTTTGACGGGGGAGAGCCCTAACCCTTATATATCCAAACACTGATGGGGGAGACTCCTAACCCATGTTCGTCCCGAATGAAATAAGAACACACACCACATATGCCCATCAATTCTTCCAAAACACCCTTTCAATAAAAAGACCTTTTTATTGAAAACTATTTCAATCTAAACCATTTTAATGAAAAACCATTTCAATTCCAAACCATTTCAATAGAACTCCCTTTTTATTGAAAACCAATTCCATAAAAGTCATTTCAATCTCAAACTATTTCAATAAAACACCAATTTTATTGAAAACACAATTTTAATCAAACCATTTACAATTTCAGAAAATCCAAAATTTAAAATAAACATTTTGATTTCATCATGCCAAATCACTTTGCCCAAAAATTCAATAAGATTTCCAAATTTCACTAAAACCATAAATCAACACTAAAAAATATTTATTCTATTATTTTCAAAATCAATTACACACCACAGACTCAATTAGAAATCCTGACAATCATTTCTACTAAGTGTAATGAAAAATAAGACCCTTACCTAAAAGGTTTTGACAAAAACCACAACGGTCGAAGAATGCTCAACAAAACCGTGTTGATTCTTCAAAAAACCACCTTAGATATCTTCTCCGAACACAATCAAGACCTAATATAATCATATTTGGCATCCAAACACTTTGATATACCCATAATGGGCATTGATATACGAAAATGAGAGAAGAGGGGAAGTAGATCTATGTAGATCTAAGAAACCGATCAAGAACGAAGAAGAATGATCACATAACTCAAGAATTTGGCTTCAATTCTCCAAGAGAAGCCTTCAGATCGCCTTCAGAATGATTGGAGAACCTTCTATAACCTTAAGAGAACCAAAATCCCATGATAGGGCAGAATATGAGGAAACAAAATCCACATAGAGGAAAAAAAGTGTGAGATCGACCATTATAGGATCTCGTTTAAGTGGCTACACAGTTTTCTCACACAGTTAGAAAAATCGTGCGCTAACCATGTGTTAGCCACTACCTTGGATAACACTCCACGGATGATTTGACCACATGGTTAGACAAACCGTGTGCTACACTTGCAGAGGCTACTACCTACAAGAAGAATTATGTACGGTTTTACTAGACAAATTAGACAAATCGTGCGTTGTCCGTGCGACATCCCCTTTCCCTAAAAAATTCATTCAAGTTCTCCGGACACTCCCATTCATCACCCTTAACTTTAAAACAACCAAATTCATCATGATATGGTTGAATTCCAGAAAAAAGGGGTACAGAAGAACCCCTTACAAGATGGGGGTGTTGGCAGTGGATGTTTGGCCTAGGTCTCTCTGACCCGGGCACACAAATCGAACTACCAGGGACAATGTCCAATCAACAAGGAGTAGTTTCATACCTTTCCACCCTCTAGATATTTCAGTAATACTAACGTGAAGTCAAAAAGGCAGTCGAAACATACACTCATCCATCCTAATTCTTCTTCACAACAGACTCATATGGTAGCGACGCACCAATCACACCAGGAAAATTCAGGAGAGTAAAATTAACTGGTAAATACACCTATTTAAAAATTATCTACCATTCATCATGCTCGTTTGAATTTATTTACAGAATCCCACCAACCAAATTCAGTGGAAACTGGTAAATAAGAACATACACATGCTTACAGTAACAAATTATACCAGCAGTTTTGTCTTCCAATATTGAAATCTATTCTTTAACCATATTTGTGAGAAACCAGCTAACATGCACATACAACTACCATCATTCATCAAGCCTACCAATAGACTCAATTGGCTACACCTGAAAAATTCTATCATAAATCTCCAACAACAATCCTGGGGCAGACTCAACTCTCTGCACCCATATATGAGTACTGTCAGTATCCAATGACAGGAATAAGAGAACATGAGCTTGCACATACAGCGACGCAATATACGAAATGGAAATAAATTCTCGTTCTAGTTTCTGAAGTCACCAGACATATCTTATCAATTTTTAAAAGGCATCCATAAATTCTAACTCATATTCTATAAGCATTCCATAATATCATAACAACAAAAATAATATTACTAGGGTAACATACACATAAATTTATCCCCACACATGGGATAACACATCGACATGCCATCACCGAATATATACATACCTATGTCTCAAAATGAAATAGTTATGGGGAATACTCCCCCATTTCGTATGGAAAATAGGATCAGGAAAATACATCCTTTCCAATTAGAGGTAATTGGCCCATTATAATAACCACTCTAAGGAGGGCATATAGAGTTTCCATGTTAACCAATTCGCCTATAAAGTGTCCCAAAATAAGTGTAAGAGTGAATCTATGAATACTTTTCTCCCAAAACAATTATAAAAACAAGAGCCAAAATGCGATCTAGATCCTCTTAATGAGGGAGTTATTGAAGCCCACAATAATTTATCTATTGCAGCTCAAGATCATACCCTCCCATTAAAAAATTATTGTAGTAGTATTAGTAATTATTATTTTCCATATTAGAAAAATCATTATGAAAGATTTATTCATAAAATGTATGTCTATATAGAGAGCCTATTTCAATATGGGAGCCACAGTAACCCTCCATATGGCCTGAAGACTAGGGGAAAGATGATATATCTTTTTCTATAATCCACAATGGTGGTCCTCCTTATGAATGAATTCACTGTTAACGTTATATTTGAAGTATTATCTTCCATTTTCAAGATAATTTAATAATTAAAGATGTATTAATTAGGAAACTAGATGACATATTAAGAGAACTGATATTTTCATAAACCACCCTTGGTTCATTTTCCATCCAATACAGAATAAAAAAACAATTTATTCCATTGTTTTTAACTAAAAAATAAAGAAGAATCCACATTGGTCAGACCTAGTGGAGAAAACTCTATTTAATGATGATAAATATATGATAAGCATGATAAATAGTTCGATAATGGGAACATACCAATCATGTTATGGACTTTGGGAAACACTCATTATAACATTCCAGAATTGATAGCCGAAGATTGTATTCCTGATGTCCGACTCAGCATATGGAAAACTCTTTATCATTTGAAAACTAAAGTATTACCATATGAAGAATATGAAAATAATGTAATGGTAATATAAGGGATGGATCTACAAATTTACATGGAATATGTCTCAGTTTCTCGACATCCAAAGGATGAGAAAAAACACAGAACCCTTTCAACGTGCATGCCTCAATACACTAAAATGTTGTTCCATCAGAGTTAGGCATAATGAAAAGTTTTTTTGAGTAAATTTTGCATCAAACATCTACGAATCTTCAGAAGGCCTCCCACTTAGATGATTTCTACCTCCGTGTAATGAAAATTTCTAAAATCGCACAGCAATCATCTGAAACAGGTGATTTGATTAGTTGTCGAATAATGGATCCTGATAATTTTGGAACGAAAATCGCAAAATCATAAGAGCAGTTGTGTAAATCAAATTAATAATAGTTGAAGAGATACCCAAGATTATGTGGTTTTGTGCTTGTTTAATGGATCCTTTGAATAAAATAAACAATATTTGGATGTTTGGATAAGTAGAACAAAAACAACCATAGCCTATAGGGATTGGGGATTCATCTCATCTATAATAACCTCCTCAACGGTAGTCATTTTTCACCTAATTATAGAATAATCCACAAGGGGAGTGCACAAGTGGACTATCCAAGTATTCCCTTCAATTTACTGTCCACCATACAGATCTTGGAAATTAATTATAGAGGTGCCTAGAGTTATAAGGAAGATATCAAAGGATATGATCTTATGATGATACTAACAAAATTACATCAATTCATTATGCACGAGTGAATGTTATTAATAACATTGTAGAAGACCCTTTAGAAATATAGTATACATTAGTAGAATCATTATATGATGTTCTTATCTACAACATGGTACACACTAAAGCTGTTGAAGGAGGTGTGCGTACGTAAAATCAGAGTATTACCCAAAATCAAGTTATGCCTTCCAGTAACCTACTATAACCTCCAAAAATGGTTTCTAAATAGGTTTAAGGCAAAAGGAAGTACATGTCTCACTTTTCAAATGAAATGATTCAATCTATTTCTCTTAATGAATGATTTCCATAGAAAATAAAGGAGTTGAAAGCATAAAAAAGGAACCAAACATAGAAATGTCAAAGCGTTATTTCTGTTAGACATATTCCCCCAAGATAATCCTCAACATGGACATCCTGTAAGAGTACCTCAGCTAAGACGATTTGGGGTAATTAAAAATTAGGATAATGAATAAACACTATTTGGGTACACAACTACAGCAGTATCCAACACATCCTTATAGGCATGTCTAGGTGGTTTATCCACGAAAATACCACCAACACCACTAGAGATTTTTCTGGTGGTTTCATAAGTTGAAGCTCCATCCAATGTACCTATACAAGTTCTAGCTCCTCTGACTATCCCCAAATTCTTATAAAACAAATTTATACATTAACAAATTGATTAGATTTTGTGGATGAACATTGTGCGCTTGTTCATCCGGAAAAGAGAGCTTTCCATGAATGGGTGGATCCAATCCCTCCACCACAAAAAATTGATATAAATAAATTTCAAATCATTAATGGTTTGGGAGATCCAGTGAAATACTTAAATCATTTTGTTTCTCATTGTGATCCCAATATGGGGACTTGTCAACAAAAAAAGATGAAAAGCATTGGTTCTTTGTGCAGTTGTTATAGGGACTAGATTTTGTCTGGTACACAAGTTTGTAATCTGGGTCATTTACTGGATGGGAAGTTCTCCCTCAAAAATTCCTTCTTCAATTCATCTCAACACATCTATAGAGAAAAAAAATTTATCTTAAAAATTTCACGAAAAGGGAAAATGATGGATTTTTATAATTCATTTCTCAATGTAAATGTTTAACATATTCTTTATATCTGGAACTCCCTGAGGGATAGTTCCTTCCAATTTCAGTGGAAAATATACAAGATGATTTATGCACAAAACTGATCACTATGATACACAACATAAGGTTTCTAGAACATTCTTCAATTTCCCAATAGGAGGTTGATTCCATTGTGGAAACTAATGATAAATCCCATTTAATATTATTTTCTCTAGGAAGTAGCACAAGTAATGAAGAGGATACTACAATCACACACAAGAAAACACCAATACATACTTCCACTTCAAAATAATCATCATATCGAAGGGTTGTTCCTTATGAGCGTCTTAAAAAAAAGACCGCCACATTATGATGATCAAAGAGATCAATGAAATAAATAATTTGAGGAGTTAAAGAACAATGATTATTATTTTTGGAATCAATGGGTTCCTTATTAATTCATCTCATCTCTAAAAAATAATTTGGTTAAATTTCCAATGGTGAATAAACCAAAAAAATAATCAGATGAAGATCATAAAAATTCTTTTCATTTTCACTAGTTTTTTGGGGATCCCATTCATGATTGTTTTGTTTTCAAATACATACTGCAAAAAGTTATAATCGAGACATTTGAATCTAAAAAGTTCATTAGCCCAAGTAGCATGTGTTACTGCTACTTATCTACAGGAAGAAGGCGAATGGTATGAATTCAATGGTAAAAGTGTGCAGAAATATGATTATTGGATGATGGGGAAAATGATCAAACAGAATCATGACATATATACACACAACTGAAACAACTGATTGTGTCTTCTACCACTCCCACCATAACAAACCCAAATTTATCAAATGGTCATTACACAAAGAAGTGATGTGATTGGAAGGGTAAAGAGTAGTATGAAGAAGACAATCTCATGTCGAGACAATTATATTCCGTGAAATTGGTATATTTCATTACATCTATTTCCAAAGAATGGGATCCACCCCACCAAACAGGACAACTAGATGTTACTTGTCATGCATAATCTTCATCAGAAAAATAATTGATCTTTGGTTCGGTCAACATTATCAACAAAACTAAAAATATGGATTTTATTATCGCTAGAAAAGGTAATAAACAACGCTATAAATGAGATTTTAATTTAGGGGAAGATATGGGTTCCATTTTATCAGTTCTCAAAAAAGAGAAGATATATACAACATTTATCATCGCAAAAAAAGTGCTGATAAAAGTAAAAAAAATTACAAAAAAATCTACAATTCGGGGTGGGGCATCAATAGTTATTGAATCAACCCATTCAACAGTGACCGACCTCACCTCTTCCAACATACCCCACCTACCCCCTGGCCTTCAATAGCCCCCCAACAACATTTTATAGCGCTATGCCTTATTCTCTACCTGGGTGCATGACCTGCCTCCCCCATGAATCGAACTCGAGACATGTTCCCTGCAATGCCTCAACCTTTACCACTACACCATACTATTTTTCTGTTCATTTGTTTATATATCTATATAAATAAATATTTAGTAATATTTACTTGTATATTAGAATATATATATATATTTACTTATTTATCTATATATATATATTTATATATTTATATAAATATATAAATATATATTGTTATATAAATATATATATAGATATATTAATATATATATATATATATATTATTCCATATTTTAACATATATGCATATATATATATATATATTTGTATATATATATATAATTATACTTATACATTAATATATTTATTCATATATTAATATATATTTATAAAATCATTTTTAAATACATTTATAAAATATACTTTTTTGTATGTATTTATAAATAAATAAAGACATATATACCACACACACATATTATAGTTTTATTTGTATATATAATTATACATACATATATATATACAAATATTATATATTAATATGTATATACATATTTTTAGAATATATAGATAATATATAACAGTTTTTCAATATAGAGCACACAAATATATATATATATATATCAAATAATCATATAGGTTAATAAATATTAATATATTTTAATTTTAAATAAAATTTATAACAATTTATTATTTAGATAATCCTTATATATTTATAAATATACTCTATATGTAAATATGATTAATTATTTATTTATACAATTAAATTTTTAGGGGGGATATATAAAAATATGTAAATATTGTTATATAATGGATTATATGTAAAATTACATTGTGGAAAATGATAAAATTTAAATCCATAATTTAAATTTATATGTTACCCCTGCGAATTAATTAATTCACTAATGGAAAATATCTAAAACAACACCTAGAAGGAGACCAAAATTCCGTCGAATGTTAATATGATTGGTTATCAGGAAAAATGACAGAGTTTTGGAGAAATTCTGTGACATTTTTATCCTTGAAAACTGTGATAGAAGGTTGCATTGGGTCACTATAACGTATATCTCATCGCATGATTTGATTTGGTATGATTTAGTTCTCAAAATGACAACTAGATCAAAATATATGGTCATTTAATGTTGGTGATACATTTTAAACTTATTCTAGTTATTTTATTACTATTTTTGATTTTATGTGCCTTCAAATTGTTATAAAATTATTATATTTCAATGATAATTAGCAATATAATAATTAATAATATTTTTGAAAAATATTTTAATTCTATTTTCACTAAATTTCATATATATTAAATGTAAAAGTGTATTTATACATATTGAAAACATATTTAAAAAACATATAATATATTTATATCAATATAAATATATATATATATATCAATATATTTTTTTCATGATTTTTTTTGAAATATATTCATTATCAGTGCTAGGAAAAAGCACTGATAAGGCCCCCTCTTTATCTGCACAAGTATAAAAGCGAAAATATAGGGGGCCCTTTATCAGCTCTAAAAAAAAGCTCTAATAATGGGTCAATATTCACAAAATATTTTTTAAACTGCTAAAAGTGCCCTTTATAAGAACATATTTTTGTTCTGATAAAAGTTCTCTTAATCAACACTTTTTTAGCATTGTTAAATGGTGGAACTGTGGTAACCCTATTTTATAGTAGTGCGACTTAACTGTTCCATATGCCAATCGTGATTCTTGTTATAATTATCATGATTTCAATGAACATAACTGGGGAACTAGAAGAATAAGAGACGGTCAAGGGTAAATGGGATGATGTGGGTATTCAAGAATTTACGTTTTTAACTCTATCCGTCCTCGAACCATATATGTGATAAAAACTCGTGGGAGATCCTTTCATCAGGAAAAAAAAGAAAAAGAAGATTCTTCCACGCATTATAGGTTCGGTCCTGAAATGATTATTTTTCAAGAACTATTAGAGGGTAAACCATCTTTCCCTCAGTAGGTAGATTGTCTTAGTCAGTCTAATATATCAATTCCGGGAGATTTTTCTGCTACTAATCCGAGATAGGGTACATCTACATTAGGTGTGTCAATATCCAAAGCTCCTATAAAACAAAATCTCCATGCTAGGAAACACAGACATATAAACCAAAAGTATGATGTTTTGAAATAGTTATCCAATTTACATGCCTTGTTTTCGATTTTGGATTCCATGAATCTGTTAAAATATCTTCGAGAATAACTTATTGATGCATTTTCAAGTCCTCAAGAGTTTGAAACTGATGTTGCTACTACTAAGGTCTTTTGTATATAGAATGATCATGCATAATGTCATGTAGTCATATCCATAATGGATAAAGACGCAGATGATGTTTTATATGTTCATATAAATCCCTTGTATCTTTCATGAAGGGTCAATGACATAGACATCCGATGAGAAATCATTGATAATGGATCAGGGGTCAACCACAGTCCTAATCATAAACTGCGTCAATTGGGCCTCACTGAATCTGATTTATATCCTTCCACTTTATTTTTAAAATCTTATGTTAAGAATGAGCAAGAACCTCTGGGTGAAATTGCATTCATAACTCCATTTATAGATCTTATGTCTGATTCAAATTTAATGGTTATCCGTCCGTACACAACCTTTATCATTCTTCTTGGTAGGCCGTGGCTACATCAACATGTAGCCATACCTTCATCATATAACAAATTTCTCATGTAGTATATCAATTGTTAAATTGGAACATTTTTTTTGTTATAAGGAACCATTTAATATGTGGGATTCTCAATACATTATGGATGAATTTTATCACACAGTGGGAATAGGGTCTATGAAAAAGGAGGTAACCAGAATCAACTCAAAGAATTTAATTGAAAAGATAAAAGAAAACAAAATAAAATAATTTAATATATATTATGTGTTTCCTATCAATCCAATTGAAAAGATAATCCCAAATCATAAAACTCACCTAGTTACTTCCATAATGTCAATTTCAATAATCTGTCCTGACAGCATTGGAGAAATTGTTGATTCACCATGAAGTGGTGAAATAATAATTCAAGATGTCTTCATTTAGTCTACTAAACTTCAGAATGTCTCTGTATCATCAATAAAACTAAGAGAAGCTATAGAAATACTATAGGATGACACGGATGTTTATTCTGATCTTATTAAATCATCTTCAATGCTCATGAAAGACCCTTCATCATTAGTGGGGTTAGAAATGGTGGCCTCTTCTTTAGGATGTCCAAATAATGACACCTCCCTTATATTTGATCAATTTTCTTCATCATATACAATGTAAGAAGAAGCAGTAGATGTGACATGTAAGGAATAAGGATTGAAAGATATCAGGGATTCTCCTCCTGGATTTGAGGAAGGTGTCTCTACCACTGTGGATGAGCTCAATGAAATAAATCTGGGTGCAAAAGAAGATCCATGCCCCACATTAATTAATGTAAAAATGTATCTTGAATAGAAAGATATGTATACCTTATTTTTGAAGAAACATAGAGATATATTTTTATTGAACTATATAGAAATAAATGTCACAAATATAGATGTAGCCACCCATCATTTTGGTTTTCAAAAAGTACATTGATGATTTTAGCAGTCACCCAAAAGTACACACCCAACTCATGCCTCTAAAATTGATGTTGAAGTCAACAAGATCATAAAGGATAACATTGTAATGGAGGTACAATATCTCAAATGGTTGGCCAAAAATGTCCAATTGAAAAAGAAGAATGGGAAAATTAGAGATTTAGATGATTCTAGAGATCGTAACAAAAATTGTCCCAATGATGACAATCCATTTTTGATCATGAAGCTTTTAATTGATGCAATAGTTGGCTATAAAGACCTTTCCTTCATGGATGGATACTATGGGTATATTAAAATTTTCATGCCCCAGAATACAATGAGTCTACGGCCTTTAGACCCCCACAAGGTGTGTTTTTCTATAGGGTAATTCCCTTTGGTTTAACGAATGCAGGTGCAACGTATCAATGTGTTATGCACCATATATCTAAACCATCCTTAGGATAATTTGTCGAATGTTATATTGAAGATTTTGTGGTATAATATGACAACGTTCTAATCACTTGGATGATTAGTGACCATATTTAATAATCATAGGCAACATAATTGGAAGATGAACCCATGGAAATGTTCATTCAATGTAACCTCAGGAATGTTCCACGGTTTCATGGAATTCCATCATGGAATCAATGTTTTTTCTAAGAAATAAAATCAATAAATGGCATGGCTCATCCTCAAAATATAAATGAATTAAAAGGGATCTATAGAAAAAAGACCTATATTCTGCACCATATCAACAATTTTTATGGAAATTCTTTACCCTTTATAAGATTAATTCTGAAGGGAGTTACCTATCAATAGATTGAAGACTGACAGGAGGCATATGATACATTAATGAAATATCTATTGACTCTACTGGTATTAATTACCCTTGAGGAATGAAAACCACTTATTCCTTATGTGATAGCTTTAGATCGTTCAATGTGTGCCTTCCCTTCCAAAAATAATAATTCTAGGAAAGAAAAAGTCCTTTACTATCTCAGTCAATCTATGATTGATGTAGAAAAATGGTATTCATGTATTAAAATGGTCTTCCGGGCATTAATCATTGATGTTCTGAAATTGAGGCACTACCAACAGCCTCATGAAGATCAATTTTTGTATTTCAATAACCTACTCAAAAATATCCTCAGTCATCCAATGATTACTGGTTATCTCGAATGTTGGGTAGTTATTTTTTAATAGATGGAGATCTGGTTTGTTCCTTAGAAGGCATTAAAATCCAAGCATTCACCGACTTCCATGATGAAAATCTATCTATGGAATATACATCATTTAATACTAAATTTCATGATGAAGAGGTATTCTATATTCAAGATAGTTCCCAGACATGGTAAATGTACTTTGATAGTGCCTCCAGAAGTTTATCATAGAAGTGAATGGAAAACATTAAATTCAACAATGTCGGGTTTGGAATTGTAATTATCGCCCCAAAAGGCAGTGTTTCCTTATTCCAAAATTTTGTTTGAAGGCAATAATAACATTGAATTAGAATATCAACCTTTAATCACATGGATGAAATTTTCACTTCAGGTACAAGTGAATTACCTAAAAGTAAAATGTGTTTTGGAGTTTGTAATCAACCAAGTAAATGGGGATTATGCTATCATAAAAGAAGAGTAAATCAAATTGTTTTTTTATTTCCAATGGTTAATGGAGTAATTTATCTGAGAGCCAACATTATCTTATATATCGCGATCACAAAACACCGAAGCTGATGCATTGGATATTGCAGCTATAGCCCAAGAAGATCGAAATCAAGATGAGAAAATCTTCATTATATCACATCATCTAGTGGTATCATATTTTGTTCAAACTAGAAAGGAAGATGATAATGAAATTAGCTGTCCTGAAAGAAGTACATTCACATGCTTGTGCTGCTCACCTTTCTGGGGATAGACTTTCTCATCAAATCTGACGGCTTTAATAATTTTGTAATTCAATAAAATAGGATTTCATTGATCTCACTATGAATTGAAATCCCTTCGAGGTGCATGAAAAATACATTCATCAATCCCCAAAGATTCTATATATATCTAAACAGTCTTAGTAATTTACCTCAATGGGAATGGATGTAGTAGGATATCATCCTCTTGCTACGGCTAATGAGTTCATGTATACTCTTACTTTTATAGATTTATTCCTTAAATGGGATTTGAAAATACCCCTTAAGGATGTCAGATCCAACAACATTGTTAGTTTTTTTTCAAAACTAACATTATTACTAAATTTGGTGTCCCTCGTACAATATTGACCGGCAATGACCCCAATTTTTATTCTGTTGACTTAATGAATATATATTAGGAACATAATATCAAATATATCCATTACTTTCACTATCATGAAGTGGCCAACAGACAGATTGATGTTTTCAATAAATCCCTATCAAACATACAATAGATGATGGTTGTTGAAGAAAAGAAATCATGGACTGATAAACTTTTTCATGCATTATGGGCTTATCAAACTACTACACATATTTTCACTTTGGGAAAACCATATTCATTGGTGTACAACCCAAAAGAAATGTTTCCAATTGAAATTAAAATTCTTCTAGTCAGAGTTACAATCTGTGATCAGTTTTCAACAAATCAAAAATCTCAAAAATGATTTGATGAGATGGAATGATTACTTGAAAAATATTTCATACATTGCCTCATTTAAAATATTATTAGAGTAGAATATTGTGATCCATTATCAACTTTTTTTGAATTCATTCATATCATCAAGGATAATTGGTTTTGGTTATTGGGAATCCAATAATGCTAGGAATGAAACATCCAAAGCATGGGCCTAATTGGGAAGGAACTTTTTCCATACACAAGGTCTAATCAAATCGAGCTTATTCCTTACTCTCAATTGTTGGAGAGAGTATAACAACTCCTACAAATGTGATATTCTTGAATAAATAATTTGTGTATCTGCAAACTATGTCCTAGTAGAATTAATATGAATTAAACAACCCATGGTTCTTGTCCCAAGATGTTAAACCACATAACAATCATAATTTTCCTAGCAGTGTGACACTAAAATGTACAACACGCGGTCCTAGTTGTATGATTTTGATCTTTATAAAAAACATATGTTTATTAGCTGCATGACCCTAAATTTTGATGCACTTGGTCTTAGTCATAAGACATTAAAATTCATAATAACCATAAGTTTTTTAGCTTCATGAATTCTAAATTCACAACACAAGGTCCTAGTCAGATGATGTTAAACTGGAAGACATCATTTTTCCTCATCACATGATAACAAACATTATGGTTGATGTCTTCTCTACATGAAGATTGGAACGTCCATATGAAAATATCATTAACATCATTTATTCTCCTTATTGGAATATGAATACATTTATTCCCATTTTCTGAGTTTGATCTACATAGGGACCTTATTCTAATAACTACACGTGGCTATATTCTTATCTATTTAAGATAAGTAGAGATGCATGGATCTCCAATCTTGGGAAAACCACAACCACTAAATTTTTAGTTTCCTTTTCTCCTCATGTATATTAATCAGATCTATAAAGGGTGTTCCATTAGGATACAAGGTTTGATCATTAAACTATTTTGTGTCTTAATTTTATATATTATTTGAGAACGGGTCAAATTACCTTGTATCCCATATCATCTCAATTAGTGTGGGAAATTAATGATTCAAGAAATACATACAATAAGATTTTCATCTATTGGAGATATGTAGAGACACCCAGATCACCAATATTGGGACCATCTATGATATAAACCCCCCTTTCGTCCTTATATATGACTCAAAATAGGATAGGGAGGGTTTAGTGAACTATGTATGGCATGATTCTTTCCCCCTAGAAAGACATGTAGTGACCCTTGGGTTTTATCCCTTAGGCCATCTACAATATGACATTCCTTTCACATCGGTTCATCTTCATCCTTCCCAAATGATGTTAAAAGTCCTATAAATCTATGAAATATGGTTAAATTTGTTATATCCCACAACATGATACAATGTGATCCCAGGTACTATGCCATGGCCCTACCATCACATAATGATAATACCCATATTCTTCACTTCTTTCCACTTTTGGGTTATAGAAGTAACCCTTACTACACTGTGTTTCTCACACCGAGCATAGCTCATGTGGGATAAAAAATTCGATAAAAGGATTCTCAGTATAAATATGGATTAAAAATTACTTTTGGCGTTATCATTGGACTTGGATGGAAGACCTTAAAAGGCACAACAAACGACCTTGCCATATGATGATAAACAATACGGTCCTCTTAAGAACTATGTGTGGATTGATTCACATCCTATTGATATACTTAGTGATGACTCTGGATTAAATCATAGTCTCATACATGTTGAAAATTTTCCCCCCGTCACATTCATTGATTAAAAAAATATATACAAGATACTTATATCTTTGTTCCACTACTCAAAAAAACCACCTTGGAGACAATAATTTCCCTATTTTAACTTTGAGTCAAATATATATAGGGGACTCTAAAATAATGGGCAATATTGATTTAAATATTTAAAATATACAATAATCATTACCCCCTTCAATATTTCACACTATTAAACTTGATTTTTTTCAGATCATTGTAATATATCTTACGGTTTATAGTGTCAATGTATATGACATCTGAGAACTCATTGGGCTGACTACGTAGTAAGTGCCTTTCAGTGACATTACATAAAATATTCCAAAATTAGAGGAATTTCAGTCAACAGATGTCATTATTTGGCTATGAAGAATATGCCCCATTTTTCCTTTCATATCACAACCCCTATATCAGTTTTGTCCAATTATTGTAATTTCGTTCTTGGTTAATATGCCTTTCCCCCCTTCAATATTTGATGACAATATTCAAGAATATGTATTTTCAAGAAGTCATTCATGTATATTTGTCCAATTATCATTCTCCCAATCTGAATGACTTCAAGACCATGGTTTAAAAATTTTCCTCTCCATGTGATCAACGAAATATGATATAACATTAGAAAACATAACCACATATCATATACCATTTCCATTTCTGGTCCAAGTCATATGAAGTAAAACTAAAAAACCATACATCCTACATTTTCATAATACCTTAGTATAAATAATCTTCCTCAGATCATTTCTAAATCATGATTAAAAACGGTCTCTCCATATTCATGTACCATTCATTATAAAACAATCTCTATTCTTTTAAAAATGTAATTCTTTGTAAACATTCATCATCATTTAGAAGTATAATCTAAAGATTTCAAGAGTACTATTTCTTGACTATGCAATGTGTGCCCTTAGGTGCCCTTACATAAAAGTTTCCTAAAAAACAATCATGTCAGTCAATATATTAAAATATTTTTTTATATAGAATATTCCCCTGTTGTTCTTGAATAATACATCCCCCAAAATGGGTTTGTCAAATAATGGTAACATCATTCAAGGAAAAGTGTTCCTATAATTAATTTAGCCTTCTTTTCCATAATCATTCATCGAATTTAAAAATTCCTAAATCATAGTTTAAAATTATTCATTTCTATACCTAAATATGGTAGTATGATTCCAAATAAATTATAATGAAATTTGGAGAGTCTCATATTTATGGTCAAAGGTAATGAGCTTAAATTAAAGCCATACAATTTCCTCCCTATATAACATAGGACTACACAGTACAATGGAATTACTATAAGACATAAAACTACATAGTATAATTTCCTCACTACATGACTGAAAACTCCACATTAAAATTTCCTCACTGTAGGAATTAAAACATCATAGTAAAATGTCCTCACTACAAGACTTAAAACTGCACAACATGATATCATAAATTCTTCATTCTGAATTTTTTTAACCAATCCTCATACAACAAATTTGTGAAGAATTTGTTTTCCATTTCCTGAAATATGTTGACAAAGATACCCCTTTATTCTCCAAACACCATTCCTTATAAAAATCACCAAATTTGTTCTTGAGTAACATATATATTATTTTCCCATGTCTATCAATTGTAAAATGTAAAATTATTATGATCTATTTTTCTTGACTATGTAGTATGTTCCCCCAAAGGCCTTGCAAAAAATTATCCTATACAATTGGCATGTCGGTCCAATGATGGCCCTATTTGGATATGCGGAATATACCCCAGTTGGTTCTCCATAATACAACCCCCATAATGGGTTTGTCAAATAATGGTAATGTCATTCTTGAAAGAGACATCATTTATGTTTATATATGTTTTAGATTTGGTGACAATAAATAATCATGTCTCATGATTCCCCTTGGAAATATATAAATAAAATTAGAGAAATATTTAGCAAATGAGTCTTTTTTGGGATCTAATATCTAAATTTATGTTCAAAGTTGTTAGGCCTTAGATACTAACCCATTACAGTCTAACATAAATTAATTTAATCATCAAAAAAAAAGACAATGTACTCACCATATTGAAAAGCCGCAATGGAAGATCTTGAAAAAGTTGAGTCTCAGCTCACTAAACATTCACCATAGTATTGTTTCTGAAATATTGAGTAATAAAAATTCAAAAAATACAAAGACTGCAGGATTTCTTAAATAACCCTAGTAAAAATCAAACAATACTTGATATTACTAATGAATTAGAAAAAAAACTCAAACATCCTTCTAAATATGATGTACCTCCAAATCGAACAATATGATGTTGGAATGCATCATTGTGCCCTAATTTTACCATATAACATGATTCGTTTCATTCTGAACAAATAAAATAATAAGTTTGGATTTTTTAGAAACCATGAAATGTGTTCCATGAAATTCACTATAAAATATCCTCAACTAGGCTCGAAATGATTTTTGTGAGACTCTGAATTTTTTATGGGGGTCAGTGATGGTATCGAAGGAACCAGCCCAAAGGTCCAGAACCGCATCCCAACAATGATCTGAAGTAGGTAGTGGGGGAACATCCTTTGTGTTATGGAGTAATAAATTTAGCTAATTCCCTAAATTGGAACCCAAGGAACCTGTTAACAAATACCTACGCGCCTCCATAATGGAGAGGAATGAATAAAATAAATTATCTATGTCCTAAATTTAGTGCTCTAGTTAGGAATAATCATTGGTGACACATAAGCCAACTTGGGCGTCTCCCATCCAGCACACAACCTAATTGCATGACCAATCTCCTTTCATCGAGGGTAATATTTTATCCTATAAAAAAACCATTGGGACCTTCATTTTTATAGAAGAATTTATCTAAATCCTATTTACTTATATGGCCTCCCTAGTGCTTTTCCCAAGTCTTCCAAAACATTTAGATAGTTATTTAACACCTAATGTGGAGTAATTGAAGGACAATTAACGAAAATAAGTCTTTTTAGTGAATAAAATTTATAACAATTGCATGCCTAAAGATCCCAACCTCCATAAATCATAAATTCTTTCATACCACCTATTACTCTCACAAGAACATGAGAACCCCACTTCTGCGAATACATATGAATACTCTTGGAGAATTCAGTTTGGTCTTTCCAATGTAATAACATCTTGGTTTTTCATCACTCATGATAAAATCATGTCGCCCAAGCCTACTTGTGTACCCATAATTGGGAATCGATACCTACTTGGGGTTCCTATATATGATTCATCAATTCCCTTCTGTCTACAAAACATTATACTCTATTCAAATCCATTAATTAAAAGGCTTCTTTATTTATTGTCTCCCTTATTTTAATAGGATTCTATTGATACCTCTACTAAGTCCTCCTAACAAATAAATAAATTGGAAAAGTCACATTATCATGCATTTTATTTAGGATTGAATTTCCACAGTCATAGGTTTCCCACATTTGTTTCAAAAATGGGTTTGGCTTCTTTATGATTCTATAGGTTTGAATATTTGCAGTCACATAGAACCTTTCCCCAAGAAAAATATTGTGTTGTCAACGATTTGGAGGATTAGGGTTTCAATTCTATCATATACTCTTCATATCTAATAATCGTAACCTCAGGTCTCTGGTAGGGATGGCACGATTCACACTTTTTTCCCATGAAAAAAAAGGAAAATTCTCCATCACATACAAATTTAAATTTTCAGGCAGCCATCCTGGTGGACGCCCCTAACCATTAAGTATTAGGTTGCAGTCTTGCTCCTCTATACATCCTTCATATTCAATTTACTTACATTGGACAATTTTACATTGTTTAGTGAATAGAGGGAAGGCTTGTCTCTACTCCCTCTTCCAAGGTCGCATCTCCCTTGTCCACTGATGTCGTCGTAGGTGGGCCCTCTTCCACCGGCGGAAGAGGAAAAGTGTGACTACCTTTGTTAAATAATTTACATCCTCTTTTTTCTCAAAGAGTGAATGAATCATTTGGTCTTATAGATTTTTCATGATCAGAACATTTGGGAAAAGACAATTTGTACTACGAGAACATTGATTCATGTTCAAACTAGGATATGTAAGATGCATTCCTAAAGGCCTGAGATCAAAAGGGAACCATTAAAAAAGGGTTCTCCCAATCATGTCTCTTCAAATGGGTAGTTTTCATCCATAAAAATCGCCTTGAATGAACTATGAGAACTCTGAATCCCAATAGAATTAGGATATGTATGAAGCCTTTTTAGGGCCCAAGATCACTAGGATATCGTTTTTAGGATCCAACCATAATACCTTTAATCTGTACATCCTTCTAAATAATAATCCCTAAATTAATCTCACAAATTATCAAGGCATCATTTTTTGTAAATAAGCACAAAATAATTTCTCTCAATGGAATACACTATCCAATGAGATTTATCAAGCTTTGTTGTATTTTATTCCCATCCAAATAGGAAATGTAGGAAACCAACATGAGGTTGAAACCCAACACTTCAAATCAAAATTGATCTCCTTGGGCCATATTCCCAATAAATTCTAATCTTACATGGAATCCCATATTCATTCCTTGTACCTTTGGCTTCTTAGGCATAACTCTCACACCAAACATATAATAATCATATTTTGATTATATGTCCTTAAAACATGACATTAAACTGTACGGATAGGTCCTCATCACATGAAAATAAAAGGTATGATGTGTCCCACTAGGTGACAAAAAACTATAAGAATTCTAATTCCTTTCCCAAGGATATGTAGGTATCCTATTTTATGGGAAAAATCCCAAAATCCAAACATTAATTCATCTTCTTGGATGATAATAAATTTAATATAACCCCACTTATTGTCTTAAAAACTAGTATCATCATAATGATGATTAAAATAATCTATAAAAAATATATTAAAGGATTCCATTGAGGGAGATACTCGTATACATAGAGATATATCCATTAATCAAGATCCTTGAACACATATGGATTGTTTTAAATTCCACACATGGTAATAAGGGATTTAAAATTCCACAAGAAACATATGTTATACATGGTGAATTAATAAGGATTCATGAAAATATCATAAATTTATAAAGAGGGTCATGGATTAGACAATAAATACCCCATAATGGGGGTGCTGAGTCTGAAATCCCATGCTCTCGACCAATGCATGTTCTCAATAATTGTAATGTTCAATCATAAGGAATTACTTCCATTAGAAAGAATATCCCATTTAGATAATGAAATATTGGATGTTTCTATTTCTATGAATAAATCCATTGGAAACTGAGAGGATGTTGTAATTATTAAACTAGAACACTCATTTCAAGAAATGAAAAATATTTAATTTGATTCATTTATAATAATCCTCTATACTTCATTTTAATGTAATTTTAATCAAATTTTATTGATTTGATAATACATATAGTTACATTTTTCAAGGGGTTTAATAAAAAATATTTCAAACTATAAGGATTTATATTAAAATATATATTTTATTTCGATATTGATTATTTATAATTTTATTATTTAGTAAATAACATATTTTTTATTAATAAATTTTCATTTATTTCTATCAAATCATGTTTTTTCCTTATATATTATAACAATTTTGCTTCATATTGATTTACAATTCTATAAAAATATTATTCATAAGTGATTCTAACATTTTTTATTTATAGTTTGAAAATCTTTTCATCAATAGATATATTATTTATATGGAATATAAATATAATTATATGTATTTAAATTTATTATTAATGATAAATCATACAAAATTGAGCCTTTTAATTTTTTATTTATTATCATTTTATTGTCTTTTAACAGGACATTTTTTATCTTCTTTACTAAAATGGGAGACACATATACTTTTTTAATGTTTTAATTATGTACACATGCACAACATTTGTATATACTATTCTTTATGAATTTTCTAAATATATTTTTGGTTTTAATAATAATATTCTATTACAGTTTATGTGGATTTTTTAGAAGTTATAAATTGAAAATGTATTTCATCTTTTTTCCTGAATGGATGAAGGCCTTCATTTATTTGATTTTTTATAACCCCCATTTTAAGGGATGAGGTGGAACCCTTACATGGCCCATATGCTCAACGATTACATGCCTCGTAGGCTTAAGAGATGACATTACCATAAGGTCTTAGGGAATTCAACCAGACTATCTTCAAGGAACTGCCCCTACCTAGTATTTGCATCTTGTTAATAGCACTCCACCTTTGCATGACCGTCTTGCTAGGATTGTCGTGCAATCACAGGCTGGTATCGATGGCATAGCCATACCATTTCATTCTGACAATCCATTTTTCTATGTATTGGTGAGTGCACCTGCTCTGAATCCTCATTTGGGGATGCTCTTTTTTTGTATTGTGTCTGGGGCCACCATTCATGTGGCACGAAGGACTTGAGGTGGCCCGAAGGTCTTAAGGTGGTCAGAAGGCCTTGAGAATCAGCTAGCCCGAAGGCCTTGGGTGGCCCTAATGCGTTGCCGGACCGAGGACCAAACTGGTGGCAAGAAGGCCGAGATGGATGATTAGTTCTGGCTGTAACAGTACCGAATAGTTCCAGCTACAGTGCCTGCTACAGTAATGCTACAGTACCTTCTATACTTCTACTACAATACCCCGAAAATATGCCTCCACCTGGATTTGATATCGGGTCTCTTGGATGCACCTAGCGAGTCCTCAACAACTGGGCTTGGGATTTTGTGATGTTTTCATCTTATTATTCAATGATTTTTGGTCTTATAAGAGTGTTCTTTGTCCTCGTAAACATACATTAATGGTTATTATGCTTGAATAGGGATAAAATCAAATGGTACAATCAAAATTTTTTCGATGGAAATCGAATTAATGTTTCCAAAAATTCTATTAATAAAACATATTTCAACTCTATTATTTAATTTAATTTTTATTTAATTATAAATGTTTTCATGACAATGTCGAACAAATATATTTGGATAATTATTTTGAGACATGGTTGAATGTTATATAACTCCATGGAATTGAATAATGTTTTATATATGATAATATGAATTTTTTTCATAGTTCATTAATATAATCATAAAATGTTTTGGTGAAATAGTGAATAAACACATCCCAAAAGGTTATATTAATTGAGTGTGTATCCCATGAGAAAAATGTTATTCTACATGGGTTAATAACCTAGAAAAATTATTTGTTTACCTGATGACTAAACCATGCCAAAAATAATGTTGTATTATGGTGATGTACCTAATAAAAAATAACTTTGGTAAAATGGTGATTAAATTAAGCACAAAAGTTTCTGGTACATGGAATGTTAGACCAATATCACTATATTATGGAATGGTGTCATGCATAGTCCTTTATGTGATGAATATCTCTGTGTTTTACCCCTAGGCCTTTTTTATCCATGTATTCATCTCTTACTATTATTTAATGAATCATTCCTATATCATTATGATATATTATTTACTAATACATTAAAATTATCAAGGATCATAAGTTCTACCAAAATTATTTAGCCATTATTACTGATTTAAGACTATATTTATATTCAAATGACTCACTTAAATTATTTCTATGAACCTTTATTGTTCTCACGTACCCACATGTTCATATTAAACACACTAAAGATATTTAATTACATTCTCTTATGTTTTCCTTTAATGGGTTTCTGATATTATCACACATTTTATTTTCATTACATGGATTGAAGAGTATTATTATGTGTCTTTTTTTGTAAATGGTATCACAAGAAAAAACTATTTTTGGGAAATATTGATAACTAATTGTACAATAAAAAGAGAATACAACTAATCACACAGGAAACATAACCATTGAGTTATAGAATCATGTCCTTAGTGATAAAATGAAATTATATATTTGCGAAATGTTGTAAATAATTGTTGTTATGATAATAAAATATAAAATTGATTAAATTATATTGGGTACAATGTATGATTTTAGAACCATATCTTTGTGTGCGGTCTGGGGCAGCTCAATTAGTCTCAGGTCATGTTTTTGTTATTATGATGGAAAATGTTATTGATATTATTTAGTGAAAACTTATTTAATCCTTGGTTATAAAAAAATGTGTTAAAAAGAACATGTCATGGAATAATACATTATAAGATGGATATTTCATATATGTATGATGTTGTAATGTAATTTAGGTGATATTTTTATATGTCATCATATTTTTCTCGGGATTCATTGTAAATAGGATCATGATAGTTATTATTTAAATGGTATGACTATAATAACTCTTACAATTTATTATAAATAAATATGTATATTTGGAAAATTTGTTAGGAATTATAAAAATTCTTAATAAATGACTATTATGAAGGAAAATATATCATTCCAAATATAGTGATGTTGACATAGTGTTTGAAATTATTTTCTGAATCATGTATATCAATTAGATTGTCTCAGATATATATATTTGTGAGTAATAAAAAAATTATGGGGTTGAAATTATTAATTTTTTTATAATGTAATGCCCATAATTTTTTGTATGAATATCCAATTAAATAAATACTCTATTAAATGACTTATTACATAACAAATTGAACTAAAAAATTACATGATTATAATTATGATATATCTTATCACAATTTAATATATACATTAATACATTAAGAGCATATAATATGAAACAACATTAAGAAAAGTACAATTAGAATAAATCCTTAAATAATAAAAACATTAAAATTAATCAAAATATTATTATTCCGAATATATATTTTTAATGAATATGTTAATATATTTTAATTTCAATGAACTGATGGAATCATATTATTTTAAGGCAAATAAATAAATTTATTTGAATATGGTTATAAAAATTAATAATAAAAAGGATATTTTTTAGATAACAATGTTTAACTGTGGGGATCTTTTATCTAAAGTTAAATTATTCACAATATATAGATTATTATAATAAAATATTATATCATTTAAAAAAAATTACAAATCATTTAAATAGTAATTAATATCAAATAAATTAAATTATAGTTAACAGTTAATATTTAATAGTTTTTAATAAAAATGGGTTTTCATTAAATTTATTGACTAAATTTAAAACTAAAATATTTTAAGTTTTTATTTATATGTTGTGTGATGAAAATTATATTAGGATTAAGTTTTTAAAAATTATCATCATGCTTATATTTCGATAATTTTATGAAAATATAGATTCTCTTGTAAATAGTAAAAAATATACTTTCAACAAATATTGTAGATTTTCATAAATTATCATGACATATGCATGCCATAATATTTTATTGAACCTTGTCAAAAAACAAATATAAATTTATGGAGTATAATAATGGATTAAAAAAGTAATATTTTTCATATAGAGATAATTTTTTATCATGTAATATCTAATGTTATATATTATTTTAATAAAGAAATATATTTGGCCAATTTATTTTATTTATGGTTTCACAATAGGATGGTTATTTTTATCTTGGATTATAAGTCAAATAACACTGATTTTTTAAAATATAAATAAATAAATATCTAGGGTAAAAATATTATTCATAATATTTCTCCTAAATATATATTATTTCATATTTATTGAAACTATCTTTTCTAACAATATTTTTGTTGTGTTATGGAAAATAATTTTAAAATTAATTAAAAAATAGTACAAAATTATTCTGATGAAATTTTTTCAAATTTGAAATCATAATTTTCATATATTACAATAATATATATTTTATTTTTAAAAATGAAAGTATTTTACCTAGTTAAATTTTAGTCATCAATGAAAAGCATAAAATATGTTAATAAAGCTTAATTATGTTGAATAAAGGAAACTTTATATATATATATATATATTTCTATTTAAATGTGTCGATGAGAGATTTCTTGTAATTCCATTTTCTTTTCATAGTTATCGGTAAAAAATTATATTAAAAAAAATGTAACTCTTTTAACTTATAAAATTTTCCTCCTACACCCTATAAAATCCCTACCAAAGGTTTGATTACTCAATATATATTTCCTTATTCACATTCATATGAAACCACTTGTTCACTTTTTGGAAAAGATTCTATAATGAATGATAAAATCCATTGAATCTATTACGGTTTTCAAATTAACATATGATATTTTACATTAGAGTGAGAAGGTGTTCGAGTAAGTCGAAATATATTGTATGAGTTTCCTCATCTAAATTTCTATTCACTTTGATATAATAAATATTCATAAATTATTATATTTTATTGGTTTATATAATAAAAATGAATTTCTTTTTATAGTATATATCATGATATTTAATTTATTTTTATATATATATAACGTTCATTATTTTAGGAGGGTTTGAATGAAATTTTTCTATTGCTATAGTGATTTATTTCACAATATCAATTGGATTTCATGTTTTTAATTTTTACATTCTGAATTGAGATTATTAATTTTCATTTCCATCAGAATACCAATTCATTTCCTTTATAAAATTTTATTTCATGATTTTACATTTTTTATTCTAATTTTTGTTCCTACTATTTAACAATTCAAAACGAAATTTTTCCCTATAATGGAAAATCTCCTTTATTTTTGTTGATAATATTTCTATACTATGTCAATTTTCATTATTTTTTTGTAATACATCATATAAATAATCTTATTTTTTAAAGGTCAAGGGTTAAATTTTTTTAATTATTGAAATATTTTATTTAAATAAATTAGTTTATATATTATCTCTTAGGTAATTTTGTACATTCCCTGAGAAAACATCAAACGTAATCATCTTTTTTCCATTATTTAATTGAATTAATATTCCTTCCTTTTAATTAATTACTATTTATAAATATATTTCACAATTATTAATGATACAATAAAATATTTTTATTCACATTTTCATTGAATTTTTGAAATATTAAATGTAAAAAATTATACATTTCTTCTTATTTTATAAATAAATTTTTTAAAATTTATTATCGATATATTTTCCATCCATGTCACCCGACATTGTTATTACTTATGCATTATTTTTTATTTTTAATAATGATATCATCAACATTGTTTATCTATATTTTAGATGGTAACATCTTATGAATGTTTTAATGATGAATTTTTATTTCAATTGGTTTAATTAACCTATAATGTTATAATCTGTGTTTTTAAAAAACTGTGCATCATTTATGTATAAATTATCTAAATGAGATGGTTGGTTTCCTTATTTATATATATTTCATTGTATAACGTTTCATATATCATTATATAATGTTCTTATACATGGGTGGTTAGCCCATGATCATTTGGTTGTGGAACATAAGTGATTAAACAAATCCCAAAAGTTTTTGGAAAGTGGGGGATTATCATAATATCAAATGTTTTTCCTATATGAGTGACTAAATCAATTCCAAAAAAAATAGTATACTACTGGTAAAAATATGTCAAAAATTATATTGTATAATCGTGATTATTTGAACTCCAAAAGGTAATGGGACACAATTTTTTATCCAAAGGCTAAATGGTTATTAAACATTAATGGTTATCCCTTTCCAAATAAGGGAAATTTATTGTCATCTGATATCTAATATGTTATGGAATAGTGGTTTCCCAAAAATATTATGTGATAAAAGTCTTGTCATTAGACCATATTATATTGTCTATATTTATATTCATTTTTTATGTGTCTTTTATACATCATGACTTTTTTCTTGTTCACTTATTCTTGACACATATTTTTATATTCTCATGGATCATGTTTACTGTCAAATAACTTCTTCCATGATTTTTGATTTAGAATCTTTGTTCAATTGGTTTTGATTCCACTATTCTTGGTATATGATGATTGATTTTTTCGCATACTTTCATACACATCTTCTACTCATGTATGATAATAGATTGTTAAATATTTTCTTTTCCATTGATGTGCATATGAGATCATCCTCTTCCAAAAATTTCAACTCTCATGTAAATGAGGATGAATAATATGTATGATGTCTCTAAAAGGTATCATATGAGAAACAATGTATGATAATTTCTGAAGATATATTTTAAAAGAACTAGAACATATATTTAATCATCGAACTCAATAAAACATTTTTTTTTGATATTTCCATTCATTTATAAGATGAAATTTTAATGTTTTAGAAATAGTGTAATGGAAATAAATTTGATGTTAAATTCTTCTCACAAATGTTTTATATATAATGTGTAATGATATTTTTTTGGAACTAAATATTACTGTGTGGTTCTGGTGCATCCCATATTCTATGGAATTTATATCAAAATTCTATGAATGAAAAATATATTTTTAATATTTTCCATATTTTATTTAAAGATGGATGATTTTAAATATATAATTAAAAATATAATTTCTATTCAAAATTTAAAAATAATTTGTTTTATTCCAAGTAATTTAATATGAATTAATTGTGGAAAAGTGTTTACGTTTAATTATTTTAAATATATAAAGTCCTTAAATGTGATGTATTTACCGGGTTGAAAAATAAATGATTTTATTATTCTATGTTAAACGAATTCCACCACTAAAATCTAATACAATTATTTCATCAAAACAAAATATGTTCAATTTAATCAACATATTTTAATGAGTGTATATTATGGATGGTAAATGAAAAATTTCACATCTTATTCATTACCTTATTTTTTTATTTTTTTTATTACTTTTTTACCTGATTCTATAATTTAATAATTTTTAGAGTAATTAGGGGAAATAAAACATAATAAACAATGACTAATATAAATTTTCCTCAAAAATAAAAATATCTAATAGTATACTATTACATGTGAAAAAACATTGATGAATTCATAATCCTAACTCTATACTAATCGTAGTATGAAATATTAATCATATAAAAAATTTATTATTTTGTTAGTTAAATAATTTTTTCTCTCGAAATATTTTTAAAAAATAATGATTTCCATGGATTCTATGTGATTTATGAAATTAAATTATTTTTTTTCTCAACGAATTTCACTTACATATAAATTTATATGTACTGTAATAATTTAAATAAAATTTCCCAAACATGAATATTTTTTTTAAAAATATACATATAGTGTTCTCGAAGTAATTAAATGTTTAAAGATTCACTCATGAAAAATAATGTATAATGATTAATATCTCAAATGTCATAAAACATTCATAGTATTAGGGAAATGATTTTGGTCCTCTAATCATGGGAATAGACCTTCATAATATCAAAAACTCATATTAGTAATACAAATTAAAAATCATGATACTTATATCCTATATATAATTATTTATACAATCAATTATAAATAACAAACCATCCTCGGAATTTAGTTAGATATAAAAATTATTATTATTATTTTATAATTTAGATTAAATTTTTAAAAAATTAATTAAAAAATATAAGATTTAAAAAAATATAAACTAATTAAAATGGAATGTAAAAAATGATTCAAGAATGATATATTTATCCTTAAACCATAATTAATATTTGAAATAATTATAATGTCACTCACACACTATCATTCACACCGAATGTTATTAAAATAAATATTATAAGACATGTTAATTATTGTTTATAGAAATAAAATCATATTTATTCACTAGATATAAATAAATAGGAAACTAGTAAAGATATAATTAATCTTATATGACAGAGAAAAAAATTTATTATTCATCTAAAAATAATTAAAAATAATTATAGGAATTATAATACTCAGAGAACAAATAGGATTCCTCCAATTAAGTATTATATGTTTTATATTTATATATAAATTTTTTTAATTGATTATCAAATATGTGTTGGTGGAAATTTATTTATTAGTTTTACTCATCATATCATTTCAATTGGGATATATTTTTGATTATTCATATATGAGAGGTCAAATTATTTATTGAAAAAAATATCATACTCATAATGGTTGTTCTTCTTGTAACATTAGTCTTGAAAACCCTAATTATGTTCCATCAAATTTTCATTAATTTATAGAGATATTTATCACCCCTATTTTGTCTCATCTAAAATGTAATTTTGTTTTATTTGGGGTTATATTATTAAATTTCACATTCATGTGAATCCAGTGTGGTGTTGTCTTCATATTCATCTCATGATTTTGTTAAAAAGTTATCATCAAGATATAATTCAATGAAAACCAATTTCATGTGACGGATACATCATTTAGATCATGATCCTTCAATATTATTTTTTCATCTTTAAAATATGTATAGATAGTTTTCATTTCAATATAGAAAATTTTATATGAAAATTTATCTACAGTTTCATAAACAACCATTAACAGTTTTTCTAGAAAAATTTACCCTCCATGGAGTTCCATTATAGTGTTAGGAGAGACATGGTGAAGTTAATAACTCTATTCTATCACATTGTCCACATCTTATATAACAACTTCAATAACATGAGGGGATTTTTTTTAAATATTATTATTTTATTCATTTTTATATATTTTATTAAATTATAAGTTCTCATATTGAGTTCATCATCTATGGATATTGGTATTTGTAGTTGAGTTGTTATTTAAGGTATCTATTCGGGACTAAGAATTTTTTATCCTTTTAATTATACCTAAAGAGGAACATTTTTTTTCATGGAAAACATTCTTCTCCATCGCATTACTTATAGTTGGTTTTATTATCAATTAAATAAATATATTTAATATAAATTTTTATTTAAAAATTAAAAATATATTTACCAAAACATTATAAAAAATTAATGAATGTAAATTTAAATCCTTATCAAATGTGTTATATTTGTATGTGAGATATTGTGGGGTCACCAAAAATAAGTTTTATTTACCAATGCAATGCATTATTATAGTGTACCGTAGATCATCTCCCAAGGAGGCCTAGTTATACACAAATTTTCATGGTACTTATTTATTCTGTATTCTATTAAATAATTATTTTTATGTGATATTTTGAAATTTAAAAATTGATAAAAAATTAAATTTAAAATATAAAAAAATCTACGTAATTGATAATCCATGGTAATTTTATATATTGAATATATTAGTATTAATCTAAAATTATATTTATAATTTTAATTATCATTTAATCTGTGATTGTATTTAATTTTATTAGTGATCTAACATGTTTTTAATTCAGTGTAGACAAATATATTGAACCATAACACACTAAAAAACACTTGTTTACTTTTTTTGGTGGTGGAATCTCCCCATTACCTCGCTATGTATACTCAAACCTACAACACGAAGATTATGAAAATTAAATGGATAATTGACCTATGAAGTAAAGTAAGATGAAAATATGAAATCAATAATAAAAACAAAGAAATACCCCGACTTTCTTACTAATAAAAACAATTATAAAAAGAGGATAACAGTGCTATAATTTTTATACTTACAAACTGAGTCAAATTTAATAAAATAAAATAAAATTATAATTATATTATAATAAAATACAAAAAATAACCTTAATTCATTTTTTGATTTATAAATTTATAATGAATTCTGATTCATGGAAAATAAATGAGAAAAATGTAATATTTAATTTTTTTAATGATGTTGGATACATTTATTATTTTGAAAAACATGATAAAATAAATAATAAAATTTGGAATATATTTTATTCTATTTCTTTTCTAAATTTCATCCCAATTCGAGATTAGTTTAAACTATTATAGAAAAAATTATAGGATAAGAATTAATTAGAATTATGTAGTATAATAATTTATAAATTTTCATTTACACAAATATTTCATAGAATAATGAATAAATAATATCTCATAAGTTCAAATACATCTCTCAATTAATATCTTAAACCTTCTAGTTAAAAATTTATTCGATTATTGATAATTATTTCAATAGATTAAATTGAATAAAGAAATTATCATGATATAAAAGTGAGTTCACTTTAATTAATATGTATTCTTTTATTAAATTTGTATTATGTTTAAAAAAATTAAAAAAATTATATTATTTTAACTTTACATGTTATTCATTGTTAGGTATTCTCAACAATTATTGAATAGATTGTATTATACCATTATATACCATGTCATTACCCTTTATGTGAAGGTAAATCTTATCTATCATTCCTATAATTTCTTATCATTATGGGACATTGTTTTTCATCATATAAATACTTTTAACTATAAATAATTTTGATTATACTTTCATAAAATAATTATGGAAATATTTAGAGAGATCAGAAATTTAAATGTATAAAAATATAAATTTTTAGAATAATTTGTATAATTTTTTGAAGATGTTATGTTATAGTTCACATAGTATTTTAATATTAATTATCTTATAAATATTATAATAGTTACTCATATATTAATAAATTTTGTAAAAATTAATTATTTTATTATAACTAAAATATATTTAATTTATCTCGAAACAATTCAATTAATTTCATTTCTCCATAATTAATCAATCTTTTAAGACCTAATTTTTTTCAATGTTACATTTTGTGACCTATGTTTTGATAAATTTTTCTCTCAATTACCTCAAGATGAAATATATATTAATATTTTTAGGTTCTAAAAAAATGTTATATTTTATGATGAATTTCAATAATTTAATTTTTCCAAAACAAGTTTCAATGACAATTTATAAATAACAGGTACATTAATAGATATTTTCATTATAATTCTTATTGTGCAGTGATGTGTAAAATAAAAAATTATAAAATTAAGTGGTATTATCTAGGTAAAATGAATGTTTTTATATTTCATGGCCTAAAAAACAACATTATAAATTTCATAGAATTATATCACTCAAATACAATCATTCAGTTTTTAGAATGTTGTCTAATGTGACAAAATAATTATAGTTTAATAAATTATTCCCCAAATCCATTATCTAATTTTTTATATTATATTTGTAATTTTTTTCATTTTTTTAGTTATATATGGATTAAAATAATTTATATAACAAATGAATCATAGTCAGTGTCAATAAAAAATAACAACTTGTCACTTTATCCCCTTATATGTCTACAAATATAAATGAACTCCTGAAATTTCCCCTCCCCTAATAATTTTATAAAACAACAAACATGGAAAATAAAATTTTATTATCTATAGGTAATGATATATGAGTCCTCAAAATGTTACTAAAATATAATATCATCCATATATTCTAGTGAAACAAAAGTGGTTAAAATTATAACTCTATCAATATGGATTAAAAATAATTTATTTTATATGAATGGATCAAACATAAAAATATAAAACCTTTGTCTAATATTTTTTTTCAAATAATGACAAATTTTGTTTTTTAATTAATAAAAAACATCAATACTCAATCACAGAGAGATGTTATATTGAATAAATTTAGAATTCACAAAAATTATTTCTATGTATTTCATAAACTATTTTCATTTATTTCACATCCTCATGAGAATTAGTAATAATGATAAAAATATTTTAAAATTTTAAAATATAAATCCGTAGAACAAATTTATATTAGTAGTCATTTTTTTAATTTTAAAAAACAATAAATTATTCATAGTTTATTTTGTGTAAATGTTATTTCTGAAATATAATATTAGATGAATTTATTTACTGAAATATCCAAAAAATACTAAAATTGAAAAAAAATTTAAAAAAATAAAAAATTAATAGAATGGAAATCCCATATTTGATATATCCACTCCCCCATAGAAAATTGTTGTATATTCCCAAATGTTACTAAAATATTATCATGCCAAATTTTAGGGGGAAAAGATTAATGAATTAAAATGGAATATATGATGAAATTAAAAAAATATGATTAACTTATATAGATCATTGAAAAATCAACAACTACTTATAAATTTGGGATTCCCTATAAGAAAATAAAAAATTATAATTATTCCAACAAGTAAAATACGATATAATATTAAAAATAGAAAATAGTAAAAGTAAACATTAGTTTCCTCTTTAATATTTGGGATTTATGTTTTCCTACAGATGAAATGTAATAATGTATTATTCATAATTATAAGGACAATGATACCTTCTTATTTTGACACCTGAGAAAATTGGTATTTCCTTGTCATCATATTTTTTTTATGTTGACCTTGTAGTGATATTCATCATAACATTGAAAGTATTGTTTTCAATATAGATAGTGTAATCCTATTTGGAAAATGTCATTCATTGTGATTTATTATAAATAAATTAATTGAGGTATTATTACATCAATTTTATTATAACCAAGGTGATTTATTATTTTAAATAAAAACCATGGAATATATATTTTTTATTTTTTTACTAAACTAAAATTTGGAAATGATTTTTTTACTATTTAATTGAAAAATGAGATCTTATTAGTATTATCGAAAAAATAGAAATTTGAATGAACAACAAAAATCACTAGAAAATAGAATAATAAATTCAAATCATTTTATAAAAACAATTATATAATTAAATAATGAAATATATATAAGAAAATTGATCTAAAATCAATAAAACATGTAAAATACTTTATCCATTATCATAGTAAACTATTTAACTATTTTATAATATTAATGAATTTGTCAAAAAAAAGACAAAAATTTATAATAATTAATTTAAACTATATATTAAATATTTTTAAAACATAAATAAAAGTAAATGGATAAAATAAAAGTTATCTCTATGGAATATTGAATCTATATCAAATTAAATTATTTCAAACCTAAATTTAATAACACAACAACCAAATTTTGTTAATCCTTCATTATTATTACAATTCCAATTCCAAATAACATTTCAATTAAAAATTATTATCTATTACAACCACAATGTACTAATTATAAAAGGAATTAAATAATGAAATTATTTTTTTCTATTTTTATATTAATTTCATTCCATCTCCCTAACATAATATTTTTTATTATTTTAAAATGGAATTTATCAGATAATGTTAAAATAAATATAATAAAACAGTTTTTACATAATAAAACTTATATGGTAAATAGTTTTCAAAATTATTTTTTCATGTCACGAGGTAAAAATTATATCAAGTATTATTTCGTCTCTATTTGGATAAAAAACCACACAACATCAAGTTGTGACAAATATAGATAAAATATATTATGACTGGTTATTCACAAAAAAAAATTAAAAACATTATAAAGTCTGAGTCTTATACCCATAAATATAAAGAAGCATCCAATATTGAATTCGATTATTTTGAAATCATTAATTAATATATATTATTATTTCTATATAATTCATATTAAACTCTATTGGTTAAATAAATTGTGGTAAATTTACACATACCCATCATGTATGAAAAAAACTACAATTTGTAAAAAGATACAAAATAAATATTTAATATAACAATTGTGTTTCTATTATTTAATATAACTAAAATATATATTATAATCACCCATCATTGAACATAAATTCATCACATTGATGCACCAAAAATATCTAGTTATAATCTCAATGATATATCTCTTAAAAATTATCATATTCATATTTAACCCATAATTGTTATCATACAATGGAATGTCAATGACTCCTGATAATGAGGATGAATATGTCGATAATCTATATTTTCCAAAAGAAATAGAATCACATTTCAAATATTTCTACACATGTTGTTTTTTTATATTATTACATTACCACTAATTATTTCTAATAAAAATGATGAATATATGAATATTAACATGTTAAAAAAATTAACTCCAATAAAAAATAATGAATTTAATGTATATATAGCTTTTAGGTATGTTTTCTGACAAATATATATGGTTATACAAAAAATGTATGATAACAAGTCCAAAAATAATGAAATCATATGTACGAAATTCATCTCATGATGATATATATATAATATATAGTAAGACATCTAAACTAATCCATCACTACATGTAGATGAAAAAAATTTATCCCAAATATAATATATAATCTAATACATAAAAATATAATACAATGGATCCCCATTATTTAAATCTCAATTAAATAATATTTGGGAAGGATTGAGTGTAGGGTATGCTGAGTATGTGGAAGTGGAAACGTAGGATCTAATATAGAAGGTGGAGGATTGTGATCTCCAGGTATTGGTGAAGCAGTGAGATATAGAATCAGAAACACTCTATTCATCTCTGTAATCAAAAACTATAGTAAATCGATGACCTAATCGACAATTGAATCTCTCATATAATGAATGTAATGAAATTACATGGAAATGTTTTTTCATAAATACATGGGAATTTTAGGTGTATGAGAAAACTGTTGGCGTGTGATTTTGAGGCCATGTCTGCCCAGAATCAATTTCTTATTTTTTGTTACGGTATGTTTTGAAAATGTACGAGTGGGTTTTTATAACTTTTGAATCGGTGCTAAGAATTGAAAACTGAGGGCACTATTGAACTCACAGTGCTGATATTTTCTTAAAGATACATTCACTTCGATGGTAGTGGGTCGAGAATAAGAGATAGTTTTTGGGTTTTTATGGAAAATACTATAATAAAGGGAGCTTCAATTTATTTTTATTTGAGTCGCCATCTGGGTGTTTGAAGGTGGGTCCCACTGGATCTATAACCTCCTTGTGGAGGTTGAAAGTGGGTACCAGCATGCCATAACCTCCCATGAGTGTTTATGGTGGTGGGGACCACCATTCCTCAACCACTCATGTGGGGTTAATGTGGTGGGGACCATCTAAGACCACATAACCCCCCAATTTGAATAATAGGGGTGGGGATCACCCGAACCCAATTAATGGGAGTAGATGAAAATCTCTCAACTCCCCTCATTAATGAGGGGAATCCCCTTGACCTCCTCTACCAATTATGATGCCACCACCTCCCCTTTAATTACATGTTCCATCCATATGATTTAATTAAGGGGATCCAAGTTGATAAATTCCTCCGTTTTGAATTTTTTCCCAACAAATTAAAAAAAGATACACATAATCAATAATTTAGAATTTTTGGTGGAATATTGGGGATTGAAGAGCTTGGGAGAAAAAGGGTTCTCTAATGATGAACCTCATCTCCCTATGAAAATTGAAGAATGTGTTCTTCCAGTGAATAATGTAGGAAGTGATCACCTTCGGTTCACATCCTTGGACTCCTACCGACGTGGAGCGTCTTCCACTACTGACTTGAGAACATGGTATTGGAATTCTGTGGTAGATGCGAGTAATGAAGACCTCCAATGTATTCTTTCCATGTCTTCATCATCGAACAATGATCAAGGTAGGGATTTTATTTACATACGATATTTTTCCCTTGATTCTTACATTCTAAAACAATGAGCGCGGAACAACTTATTATCAATTTGATACAATGATATTTTTCCATGCGGTTTGGGAATAAATTGTTGACAAATGTTGGGGAAATGATGTTTTTAATTATCTTCCATATCTTCTTTAGTTGATCCACTTGCTACCGCACTAACGCGAAGGGTGTAGGTCAAACAAACATGGCCTGACCCCTCTGCATATATTCTTGAATGACGTGTTCTACTCTAAGGAATAAAGTGGATTTTTTCCACTTTGATGAATGGAGAACCATCATTGATCCACCAAGAACACCCTTTTCCTTGCCTCCAAGACTAGCTATGGAACTCCCCTAACCTCTAAGAAAATACGAAAACTCATGTGAGCCTCGAGTGGGAGGAAGAAAGGGGGAATGCTGGGAAATCCCGTGTGGCATGGTACATAAAACCCTAATTTTTATGTGGCCTCACAGCTTGGACGCATGGTTTTGGAAAACATGCTCCAAACTTGTAGTAGCCACTATCCCACTAGGGGACCTCGCACGGATTGACTACATGGTGTGTCCAGACCGTGTGCGAAAAATATGCCCCTACACAAACCTCCATAACATTGGTACCCGACATCTGTTTGATGAACTGTTAGAGGAACTTGGAAACATGGAGCATGATGGTCCCTAGGAGTTTACCCTACTAGAGTTCGGGGTAATTTTGAGATACGGTCGAGTTGGATTGTGCAAAAATCCAACCGGGCCCTCGGGACAAAAAGACTAATAACTCATAGATCGGGTGCGCAATTGACTCGATGTCTATTGTGTTGAGTCCCCTATGATGTGGTAGACCATTGAGATAATTCTATGTGGGAATTTGTGACATTTTGAGTATCAACCTGTAGCTCATGGAGTAGATCCTCTAAGAGATGAGTGAGCATAGCACAAAGTCCTAGTTGCTGGTTGAGACCTAATGACTACTGGCCGATTCGACTCAGAATGACTCGACTAGCCTAGTGGGGAGCTCCTTAGTGTTGCGGAAGTCCCTCTGTAGGGAGCAACTTGGTGTCGTCATAGACCCACGGTACCCTACATGAGGAGTACCTTTGTAGGCTATGAATGGGAGTTCTTTGTTGACACAAAAAACCCACAGTGGGGAGAGCCTTGGTGACGCAGCAGACCCACAATACTCGAAAATAATAGTACCTCAGGAGTCCAAATTTAGTGGGAAGTGCCTTGGTGTCGTGGGAGACCCACTGTACTCGATAGAGGAGGAGTTATCCAACAGCTATGGTTTCTACAGCGTGACTAGGGATATTACATGACACTATCCCTAGAATAAAATCCTAGTTGAGCTTAGTCAGTTTCTATTGTGTTTACCTCATGATTGAGATGGATTAGTTGATCACTAAGGTATATGTATTGGCATATAGCTTTGTGAGTTTATCTATTGAATTCATACTTTGTGGTTTATACTTGTTGGATATTTTTAGTCCATAAGGGTCTCTGGGCCCTTACTTAGTATTGTTATACTCACCCCTACATGGGAGATGCATGAACCTCATTGTGTTGGATACAGATGATGGAAAACACTGACCAAGGCTGAGTGTACTAGGACTGGATGGTACTTGGAAGTGGACCACACAATGTGACAGTACACGGAGGAGACATATATATGTGGAGTTCTATAGAGGTTATATGTACCTACACTTCAGGTAGGATTTCCCAGTGGATGATCAAGAAGAAATCTTCCATTTTTACAGTACATTTACATTAAGTTTCCTTGTACTCTATAGTTGGGCTTGTATTTCTGGCCCCCATTTTACATTTTAGCACTATGTTTGTGTAAATTTTTATTTAGTGTTTTGTTTCCTGCGTGTACTCTATTGTGTTTGTTTTCAAGTCATAAAGGCAATGCTTTCCTAGTTTAGGAATTTATGCATTTGGTGCTAGTCTCCAGCCCCTATCCTATGGAAGGTGGGCTTGGGGTAGTCATGGCGCGGGCCCCGGGTGACGGTTCATGACAAATTTGTATAAGAGGAACCAGTTTTACTATAGAACATAAGACTTTGATCTTTACTGTTAAGAAATAGTGGTAAGGGTACTGAGTGTGGTTTTCAGTTCAAGGAGTCCTATGTCGGTGCGGCGGCCGACGTATCCATACACCAGGACCATGACAACTGATTTCTGACTCTGTGCATGAAAACACTGACTGTGTGTGTGTTTTCAAAGGTTTTCTTTAATTAATCTCAACAAAGTCATCTCACAAGGTTTAATCATTGACCATGTTGCATCTGTTTCTTCAAGGACGCCTCCCCACAGATGACTGGCTAGAGCCCCGAGAGTTGTACGTGCAGATAGCCCACCAAGAAATGAGGCCTTAGTGCAGGGCCCTTTTATAGTGGAGGCACCAGTAGTACCACTTCCCATTGGGCCACCGATACCACCGGCCCTAGCAATAGAAGATGCACGCAGCTTGTGCGTGCTGCATGAGTTCCAGTGCTAGAGGCTGCCCAAGTTCAGGGGTGATATGGACCCATAGGTATTTGTGTATTGGCTGGAGGTTGTGGTGAGAGTCTTCAGACAGGTAGGGACACCAGTCGACCTTATAGTGATCCTTGTCGTGAGTCCCCTTCAGGCAATAGCAGGAAGATGGTGGAGCTTGATGCTCTAGGTACATGACGAGGTGACACTACTCTGGGTAGATGTCGAGAGAATTTTTTCTGTGGAGTTTGTCCCAACCACCATTCTTTCTGTGCGGATATAGGAACTACATCACCTGTAGCAGGGCAACATGACGGTGGCATAGTACTAAGTGAGGTTCAGCGACCTCTCGCGCTAACCCAATGATATGGTACTGGATCCATTATTTAGGGCCCAGACCATCATTCTTGGGCTCAGTCATGATATCAGGGCTTCGATGATCTCCCTCAGCATCCCGACTTAGATATGGGTGTCAGAACAAGCCCTCTTAGCGGAGTGTTTCCTTGGTGAACAGTCTCCAGCAGCGAGACCTGCCACTAGTCGACATGAAATGGAGTCATCTGTAGTTGTTAGTAGAAAGATTCCGCAAAGGTCCAAGAGGACCAGAACCATTGGTGGACGACCACATGACTCATGATCAGTTTTTTTGGGGAACCTGGGGCAGCAACATATAGGCCAGGAGCGAGCGGTGTTTATCATGCGGCGGGCATGGTCACATGGGTCGTGACTATCCGACCCATTATTTGGATGATCAACAGATAGTTGAGAGACATCCTGGGAAGAGGTAGATGCTCGATCGAGGGGGTTTGAAGGGAGCAGTTTGACGTGGTAGAGGAGCTGTACATGCAACTAGCGGTGGACGATGTTTTGAGTCGTTACCACGACCACCACTAGGAGGTCCACCGTGACCACAAAGAGCAGGTGGATAGGGGAGAGATCAACTTCAGCCAGTTGTGGTTTACGATAAAGGTAATATATAGATTATTTGAGGCATGGCATGTTTCTAATCCACATTAGCTACAGTTCTTATAGATACATTTTTCAGTCACTCTTTCATTGTCACTACACTCATTCGGACCTCAGTGATTCAAATAGAGCCATTGGCTCGACCCTTACGGCTAGAGACTCCTATGCGAGAAGACTCGATTATTACTCACTAGTTCCGGCAGTGTATGATTACTTTATAAGGCGAGAGCTTTGGATGTGATCTCCTTTTAGTGGCATCGAGGCCTTATGACGTCATCTTGAGTATTGACGGGTTATCTACAGTTTAGGCTCAGATCGACTATATTAGGTTTAAAGTGTTGTTTGTCTGCATGGATGGGACCAGGTTCACATTTACCGTGGAGAAGGGATCCTTTTCAGTGCAGGATAGACTTGACCACAAGAGATTATAGCCAATCACTCATCAATTGTCTTGCATTACCCTCGGAGTAGTTGATGTGTACAGTCCCACATATCCTGTAGTGGTGGACTAGTACGTGGATGTTTTCCCTGATGATGTCCTAGGACAACCTCCTCATAGAGAGGTGGACTTCTAAATTGACATGTACCTCAAGATGGCAGCGATAACTACACCATCATTTCGAATGTCTCTTGCTGAGAATCATAATCTTTGGTTACAGCTGGAGGACATGTAGGGGAATGGATTCATCCGGCCAAGTGTTTCTCCCTGGGCATCCCTGATATTGTTCGCCACGATGGCATATGGAAGCATGAGGCCTTGTGTCGACTACTGTCTCCAGAACCATTTTTCCTTGAAGAACATGTTCCCTCTCTTGAGGAATGACGACTTATTTGATCAGTATAAGGGAGAACAATGGTTCCCAATGATAGAACTCATATCAGCCTATCACCAGCTCAATGTTCAAGATGTGGATGTGAAGAAGAAGGATTTCAGATGTTGGTACGACCACTATGAGTTCTTGGTTATGCCATTCGGCGTAAACAATGCTCCAGCAGTGTTCATGGGACTCATGAGCAGGATCTTTCTATCGTACCTCGATTTCTTGGTTGTAGTCTTCATTGACAACATTCCGATCTACTTGACTATTTTGAAGGATCATGACATTTCTTTTCAAGTAGTACTAGAAAAACTCCAAGAGCACCAGCTTTATGGTATGTTCTCGAAGTGCCAGTTTTGGATCCGAGAGGAATTTTTTTTGGGTAATATCATCTTGGATGCTGGTGATGCAGTAGATCCAGCGATGATTGAGGTGATACCTTCATGGGAGCCACCCGGAGTGTGATAGAGGTACAATGTTTCTTGGGATTGGTTGGGTACTATTGGCGGTTTGTTCCATATTTATATAGAGGTGGGGCACCACTATCAGCCTTGATGTAGAAGGGACAACCTTTCGTATAATCGTAGATATTCCAGTACAGCATTCAATAGTTGAGGTAGAGGCTGAATAGTTCCCCCCATCTTGGGGCTTCTTGGGGAAGGCATGTGGTATGTAGTTTACAATGACGTGTCAGGGATAATATTTGGGTGTGTCTTGATGCAGGAGAAAGCATTGATTTCATATGGATCTCGACAGTTGAGACAACACAAGAAAAACGTTGCTACCCATGACCTCGAGTTTGCAGTAGTGGTATTTTCCTTGAAAATGTGGCTATTATATCTGATGGGAAAATGTTTTATTGTGTACTCTGATCACAATAGTCTGAGGTATATCTTCTCTCTGAAGTACTTGATCTTGAGACAATGGTGATGTCATCAGTTCCACCAAGAATATGACATCAAAATAGTTTATACTCATGGAAAAGGGAGAGTTTTTTAAGCTTCACTCAGTAGGAGATCTTATATACAGATGCTAGGCGATGTGACAGAGCAGCTGGCCACATTGCAGACATCCATTGTGGATAGATATGGAACAGCATTCCATCATTCTGTTACAGTCACTCCCCCACTTCTTTAATGAGTCTGGGATTCATAGCATAGAGACAATGAATGTGAGACACGACGTTCTCAGATATCCATAGGGTAGGCACCTGATGGATTTACTAATGGTGGGTAGAATGTCATCCTCTTCAGAGGACGTACAATGATGTCAATGTCACTTCAGGAGGAAGTGTTGAGGGAGTTCCACACATCCCCTCTAGTGGTACATCTAGGAGTGGAAAAGATGTACAGAATATCTGCGGAAATCATTGGTGGTCGGGGATGAATAACATAGTTGCAAAGTTTGTCTCTTGGTTCCTCACTTGTCAGCAAGTGAAGGCAGAGCACCATGTACTAGCAGGATTGGATCATCCTTTATAGGTACCAGAGTGGAAGTGGGATGAGATATAAATGGAAATTTTTGTAGGATATCCACGTACATCCATAGGTCACGACTCGATTTGGTTTATCGTTGATCGACTCACCAAGTCAGTCCACTTTCTACCGATCAGAGAGCAGGGTTCAGTAGAGAGATTGGGATGCCTATATGTGTAGGAGATTTTCCGGCTACATGGAGTAACTTCATCTATTTTCTCCTATCATGACACATAGTTTACTTATCGGATATGGACAGGTTTGCAAGAGGCTTTCGGGACGCAGCTTCTCCTGAGCACCGCCTTCCATCCTCAGATGGATGGTAAGAATGAGCGGAATATTCATACCCCCATGGACATGCTCTGTGGTTCTGTCCTCGACATCAATCGCAGTTGGGAGGATCACTTACCTTTGGTGGAGTTTTCATATAACAACAACTATCACTCCACCATAGGGATGGATCCCTTTGAGGCAATATACGGGTGAACTTACATATATCAGTTGTGTTGGACTGACCTCGGGGGTCTGCACTAGTGGGACCAGAGATGGTATGAACTACCATGGAGAAGGGTAAGATCATCAATGAGTTGATAAAGACTTCACATAACAGACAGAAGTTGTATGCTGACAAGAGATAAAGACCTCTGGAGTTCGTGTATAGTGACCACGTCATTCTATGGGTATCACCTCGAAGATGTATATGGATATTTTGATGAGGTGGCAAGTTATCTCCAAGGTTGATCAGACCTTTAAAGGTCCTCATCATAGTTGTAATAGTGGCTTACTACTTATCTCCTCCACATCAGTTTCACTGTGTGCATGAAGTCTTCCACATATCTCAACTGATAAGATACGTGCATGACCCTTCTCATTTCATCGACCATTGGGAGCTGGACGTCATAAATGGGGAGACTTTCACGGAGGTTCTAGTGGAGATTGAGGATCGACAAGAGCGGGTCCTACATGGATGATGGATACCTATGTTGCACGTTCTCTGGTATCACGTGAACCTCCAAGAGGGCACATGGGAGCAGGAGGCCCAGATGCATGCCCAGTACCCCCAGTTGTTCCCTTAGTTTGAGTTGTAGCTTACAAGGATGTAAATCTCAAAGGCGTGGATAATGTAAAGACCCAGAAATTCCATGGAATTTATTTTTTTGTAAATACATGGGAATTTTATGAGTCCTTGAAAACTAATGGTGCATGATTCCGAGGGACAATGTTCTAGGAATCAATTTATAAGGTTTTGTTTGGGTATGTTTAGTAAACATACGAGTCGGTTTTTATAACTTTTGATCCTACGCTCAGAATCGAAATCTGAGGGCACCGTTGAACTTGTAGCGCCAGTATTTACTTAAGGTGACTTTTCAGTTCGACAACTGTGGGTCAAGAATAAAAGTTAGTTTTTAGGTTTTCGTGGAAAATTACAAAATAACATGAGCATCCCTTTATTTTTATTTGAGCCACCATGTGGTTGTTTTGATGTGGGTCCCACTAGATCTATAACCTCTTTATAGAGGTTGGAAGTAGGGTCCACAGGACCATAACCTCCAATGAGAGTTTATGGTGGTGGGTACCACCACGTCTCAACCTCCCATGTGGGGTTAATGTGGTCGGGACCACCCATGACAACATAACCTCCCAATTTGAATAATAGGTGTGGGGACCACCCGAACCCTATTAATGGGATTAGTGAAAAAGCTCTCAACTCCCCTCATTAATGAGGGGGAGCCCCTTGACCTCATATACAATTTATGGTTCCACCACCTCCAATTTAATTCATTGTGCCAAATTTATGAATTAATTAAGGCGATCCAAGTTAATAAATTCCTCCATTTTGAATTTTGTGCCAACAAATTAAAAATAGATAAACAAAATATATTATTTGGCATTTGGGGTGGAATATCGGGGAGAGGAGAGCTTGGGAGAAAAAGGGTTCTCCAACTAATAACGTTGTCTCCCAACAAAGAACGAAGAACGCGTTCATCCAACGAAGAACACTGGCGATGATCCCCTTTGATCGTCTTCCCTAGACTCCATATTATGTGGAGCATCTTCGACGACCGCTATGCGAACTTGGGATTGGATGTGTGCGGCGAACGCGACAAACTATGACCTCCTTAAACTTCTTTCTTCGACATCACCGTTGAACACCGATCAAGGTAGGGATTTTATTTAGGTATGATATTTTTCCCGTGATTCTTACCTTCCAAAATAAAGAATGCAGATCAACGTATTATCAAGTTGATCCGAATATGTTTTTACTTTCAAGTTGGGAATATATTGTTGACTAGGGTTGTGGGAAATGAGGTTTTTAATTTTATTCTATATCTTTTTTTTTGTTCCCCTTTCTACCGCACTAACATGGAGGGTGCGGGCCAAAAAAATGCCACAAGCTCTCAGCCGCTCTTCTTTAATGATGTGTTCTATGTGAATGAAGAATGAAACTTTTTTCTATGGTGATGAATTGAGAACCATATCCAATCCACCAAGAACACCCTTTTCTTTGCCTCTAAAACGAGCTACGGAGTTCCCTAACCTCTGGAAAATTCGGAAATCCTGTGTGGGCAATGAGTGGGAGGAAGAAAGGGGTAATGAAGGGAAATCCCGTCTGACAAGGGACATAAACCCATAATTTTTATGTGGTTGCACGACGTGGAATCATGGTTTGGGAAACAATGCACCAACCATGTGGTGGCCACTTTCCCACATGGGGACCTCGCACGGCTTGGCCGCATAGTTTGGGAAACCATTCACCAACCTAGCAGTAGCAACTTTACCACCCAGGGACTTCGCACGACATGGTCGCATGGTTTTTCCAGACTGTGCGCCAACCATGATCCCCTGCACAAACTTCCATAACATTGGAACCATACATCCGTTTAATGAACCGAAAATATTTTTAAGAACGATGGAGTCTGACTGATCCTTTGAGTATACCACACTAGAGTTCGGGGTAATGTTTAGATATGGTCAGGTTGGATCGTGCATGAATCCAACCGGGCCCCCGGGACAAAATTCTAATAACTCACAGACCATGTTTCATACTGGCATGCCGTCTGTTGCATTGAGACCCCAATGACATGGCAGACCATTGGGATACTTCTATGTGATACGTCATGATAGTTTGAGTATCAACCTATAGCTCGTGGAGAAGATCCTCTAGGAGACGAGAGAGCATAGCGCAGAGGCCTATTAGCTGGCTGAGACCTGACGACTGCTTACCAATTTGACTCGGAGTGACTCAACTAGCCTAGTGGAGAGCGCCTTGGTGTTGTGGAAAACCCACAGTAGGGAGCTCCTTAGTGTCACGGCAGACCCGCTGTACTCGACAGGAGGTCCACCTCAGCATGCTACTAGGGGTAGAGCCTTGGTGATGTGGAAAACCCACAGTGGGGGGCACCTGGGTGACGCAGCATACCCATGGTACTCGACAGGAGGAGTTCCGCAGCAGTTAAAGGTTAGTGGGAAGCGCTTTAGTGTCGTGAAAGAACCACTATACTCGATAGAGGAGGAGTTCTCTAGCATCTGAGATTTCAATAGTGTGACTGGGGAAGTTACTTGATACTACTCCTAAAATAAAATCCTCATTGAGCTGAGTCAGTAACGTTTGTGTTTGCATCATGATTAAGATGGATTACTTGATACGATAGGTATATGTTTGGGTATATACCTATGTGAAGTTATCTGATGAATTCAATCTTTGTGGTTTATCCTTGTTAGATTTTGTGAGACCTTGAGGATCTTAGGGTCCCTACTAAGTAACATTATACTCACCCCTGCATGGGCTATGCCTGTACCTCGTTGTGTTTTATGCAGATGACGAACAACGCTGGCCGAGGCAGAGTGTACAAGTACTTGACAGTACCTAGAGGTGGACCACTCTGTGTGACGATACATGGAGAAGATAGAAAGATGTGGATATTTGTGGAGTCCATCAGTACCTACCCTACAAGTAGGATTTTGCAATGGACGATTCATGAGTTTTTTTTCCATTTTTCCAGTACTTGTATATTCATTTTACATGGACTCTATAATTAGTGTTGTATTTTCGGCCCCCCTTTTACTTTTCATTACTCCATTTATATATAGTTTTATTTTGAGTTTTTTTTCATCTCATAATCTATTGTGTGAATTATCATGTTAAAAAGGCAGTGCCTTCCCGGTATAGGGATTTGCGCCATTGGTGCTAATCGCCAGCCCCTAGCCTATGGAAGGTGGGATTGGGGTAGTCACGGCACGGGCCCTGGGGGCCGCTTCATGACAGTGTACCTTATCTTAAAATGATTACTATTTTAAAATATATACATCCTCCTATGAAGAATATATAGAATCTGGCTGTATTATTTTACAGATATATGATTCATGAATTTTCATATGTGACCCTGGTGTTCATAATTTCCCAATTAAATAGCAAAAATATCCTTCCAACCCTTAGCTATAGTATATACATTTAACATATACTCCATAAGAGATTAATTTATATAATATTTGGTAAACAATATTAATAAATAACAATATATTTATAGATGAAATAAAAAAAATAACGCAAATAACATTATATCGTTTCACATTTCTCCAAACTATAATCATCAACTATTCCATATGATATTTTACAATTTCTATCATTTGATAACACATTGATTTTCCTTTTCCCTTTATGGGAAAATGGGTTAACCTCTACGGATCATAAAGACCCAGCTCCCAATTTATGAAATTTTTATCAATAATTTTTTTAATAACTTATAACCAATACAAGATAATATATGATGATATGTGTTTTCAAATTGGATCTTCCATTGAGATCTTTTTAGTTACATCAAATTATTAAAATAAAATCATTAATATGATTTGAAAAATAAAATATATCATCAATATAAAATTTATCATACAAAAAATTAATTCTGAATTATATACGAACAATTTTTTAAATTTACATTCATCCATATAAAGGATTTAAATATCAAATGGATATTTATGATATATTTCCCCCAAAATATAAATCTGTTGTAAGGGTTGATTTAATATCCCTCTCACTAATATCATCCAAATAAAAAAAATTAATGGGTTCTCTACTATTAGGTATATCATATGTCAAATTATAAAAAGGGAAAAAACTTATATTATTTGAAAAAAATTTATCTATAAAATAATAACAAATGAGCATAAATATTCTACAAAAATATTGATATTTTAGTATTGTAAACACTTTTCTTATAAAAAATCGTGACACTACCATTTTCTAATTCCATAATTGAAACAAAGTCCATATTTTATTTTGAATTTGGACCACAATAAATTTCATTATAATATAAGTCACCCTATATACTTTGGTCCCATCTAGTGGAAATGGTAAATTTGGTAAACATGTGTTTACATGTTTACCATCACTGGAATCCTTCTCTATCCCTATAAATGTATATGGATCCTATATATAAGGATGAAGAGGCTCCATAGAAGAACTATCTACATAGCCCACTTAATAAGCTCTAGCATAATCATATATTTGATTTACCATTATCCTAATAATAAAATTAACAACAATTTGTATACAAGGATACAAATACCACTGTTAAATATAAAATATAAAATATTTAAAACAACCCAACATCATGTAATATAAACTACATAAATTTTCAAACATATTATTAAAATTATATATTTTTAATAGTAATAAAAAAAATTTGATATGAAATGAAATCATCAAAATTGAAAAAAATAAAGTGAAATATTATTCAAGTACATCTCTTATAATAAAATGTGAATATAAATACTAATATTATAAATACTAATATTATAAATACTAGTAAAATTATACAAAACTCAGACATTATCATATTAATTATATTATATAATTTAAATTTTATATTTTATAATGATAAATTATTTTTCTTATTCTCTAGTATATAAAAATTTAAAAAAACACTGAAATTATTTATGTAATATAAAATTATATTAAACCAAAAATTAATAAATATTAATAAAACGAACTAGTATAGTTTTATATTAGTCTAAATAAATGAAAATTGAATCAAAAATAAATAATATAATATAATTAAAAATGTATTATAATTTTTAAAAAACTATATTCAAATTATAATTTGAAAAACTAACATACCTAGATTTTTTGAAGTATAAAAAAGTAAACATTTAATGATTATTTTATTCCTGTAACATTAAAAAATGACTCATTTTTTATTTCCTTATATATATCCCTCATGATCATTAAATATATCAAAATGTATGTTTACAATATAAAAATCATAATTTCTAACAATATTTACATGGTTGTCATGATCTCGTATAAATCAGCATCATCATTACAATTTTCATCACTAAATAACTAATTTTCTTTTCAAAATGATATAACAGAATATATTTGATTGATCGTGAATTTAAAAAATTTACTTCCATGTGTTACCATGAAAAATAGATTGTTTACATTTTCTAATCTATTTATATTAACTACAATAATAATGTATTCATCATAACAAATACTATTATTTCTGGTTACACATTTGTTGTTAAACATTGGAAATCAAAATTATATTTATCAACCTCCCATATATCACTAATATATATTTAATATACACATGAGGAAATTTTTAGGTATTTATCATTGAAAAATTGAAATTTTATTTCTTCTATAAACACCAATACACTATTTTTATGGAAAAAAATTATTTCAATAATCATTAATATGAAATTATGTTCCAGTATTTTTATACCTATACCCTAATATAAAAAATCTACATATTTCACCCACTAAATATATAATGTATTTAGTACATCAGATTTAGAGGGTGTTTTCTCTTTAAACATTGTAAAAATGTCTTTTTTCATATTCAATATCCACTTATCGTTCTTTTTTGATAAAAGTGTCTTCAGACATTAATATGCAATTTTATATTTAGATAATAATAATCATAGTTATTCATAATATAAATATATAAATGTTTTATCTTCTAAACTAAAAATTTCATTCCTTTCGATCCACATATCAAATGATTTCCATATCTATCTTTTTTCATGGGGACGAGCATGAAAAACCAATATTGGCCACTACAATAAAGTAGTTTGTACAACACTCTATAAACTACTCAAAAAATAAACATTTAAATAGTTGACGATTTAGTCAAAATATATTTTTTATACATCATTTCAATATCTTTATTTATATTTTAAAATAATACAATAAACATATATATATAATGATTTTAAAATAATACATTTAATATAAAATAATTCATTTAATGCATCATGATATTGATTAAGGTGGGAGGAAAATATATTTCCAATTAAAAATATATTAAAACTAAATCATTATATATATTGATAAATGAATTCAAATCAGTAATATTTTTAAAAATTGAATTGAAAACATTATAAAACTTCATTTTATTTTATCTAAAATGGATGGAAAGCATTCCATAAATTGGAATAGGCACTATGTTTTGGATCATGATAATAGAATAATGATATTTATTTACTATAAATATATAATCATTTATGGAAAGAAATTTTTTTAGCATTTGAATAAAATGATTTTGTTACAATGATTCCATGGAGACAAAGAAGAAAAATACTTCTCTATTTCCTGGATAATTAATTCCAGGTCTTAGGTATGTATGATCATATTGAAGAAGGTGTTTGAGATAACACAAAACACATTCTCTTTACGTGTAAGTCCAAAATTTCATTAATCCCATATTTGATATAATGTAGATGAAAATATTTTATTTTATATGAATCATAAAACCTAATACCATTATTCCATAAAAGAATAAAGTAACCATTTAATTATATATAAAAGTAATGAAAATCCCTTTAAATATAATATTCTAGAAATTATTAACCATAACATGATGTGTTTCTGTTATATAAAAAACTCAGGAGAGAAGTTGAAATTTTAAATTTAAACTACACATGAATAATTTTTATACTTATAAATTAAAAAGGATTCATACCTAGTATGTATTGTTATGGTATTATATTTTTAACAAATTTCAATAATATAGGAAAATTCTGATTAGTATTCTTTCTTTATGGAAAAACAGTTTGACTACGTAATTTTCCTACATATAACATCTCATTTACATTCCATATTTACCATTTCTAATAGTTATAATTTTCCATAAAAATTTAAAATGAGGAATTAAAGGAGTATACCAAAATTCCTTTTAATGACACTTTTTATCTACGAAATAAACATATAAATGTTATTTCAATTTATAACATGATGTCCAATATTAAGGAATGTCTGCCAATTTTTTTTCATTATTCTATTGAACAAATTAATTTCAGTAATAATGTGTCTTATATTTCAAAAAACACATCATAAATAATGTTTTCTTCATATTATAATTTTAAATTTTAAATATGTTTTTTAATTTTTTTTATTATATAGATGTAGAAACTGTGAAAAAAATTAGTCACTGAATTCATATTTTATCATTTTTGTTAATAATAACACCATTGATAAAATCATAAATTATTCAAATACTAGATACAATGGGATATTAGTGAAATCATATATAAAATGAATTATTAGTACATTCCCAATTTACTCAACATCAATATAAAAAATTATTTATTCAATTTGAATATACATTTGATCTTAAAATCATTATCATTAATGGATTTTTAATTATTCATAGTTTAATATTGTCAAATCCATGGACTATTACTTATATTAACATCATAAAAATTAAATAAACATTTTTATTTATAATTTTTAAATTTTTTATATAATATCATTTTATGTATAGAAAAAAAAGATATCATTGTTTTTAATATTTCAATTTTAAAATAAAAAAAAAATCAACACATTATTTATTTCCATCACTTAATTGTAGTAGATTAATGCATAATCTACTCAATATTATCAACATTAAATTCAATTAATTTAAAATAACTTATTATAATTTGATCTTTATTATATAATTTAATTTTATTAATACCGTTAAGAAAATGAAATAAATATTTTCACAAATAAAAAAATAATTAAATATGCGATAATCATATGTATAAAAATGAACTTATATAATTTTAATACATTCAAAAAAATCATAATAAAATACATATAAAAATTAAGATTTATTGTATATGTTTGAAAATAAATAAGAAACAATTATTTCAGATTTTTCATACTTATTTCATAATTACATATTTATTAGTTTTTATGTAAATAAATATATATTTTCATTTGAAGATAACTATTTTATAATTTTGTAAAAATGAGATTATAATAATTGATAATGAATATAAAGACATTACAATACTTATAAAATAATGCATTAATATTGTGACAACTTATGCTAATGAATGTTTTTATAAAATCGAATAAAAATTAAAATAAATTCATTGAAATTATATATTCGTATCATAATTCAAATATAGATAAATGTTTCATATTATACATTTAAAAAATAAAATAAATAATTCAATTTATAAATGAAGGATTATTTATGAAATTTTTAATATATATATTTAATATATTAAAATTAATTTAATCTTCAACCTGATTTATGATATATTTATTCTAAGATGGATAATAAAAAACATAATAACATTAATTTAACATCACATTAAAAATATGATCGTGAAATAATTCATCCATTATTTGCATGGTTTTGTAGAAGATAAAAAATTATTTATCACAATAATATCATTGAATATGAAAAATTGTCTAAATATAAATTATCATTACTCATTATTCATACAGTATAATACATTATAACATTAGAAAAGTGATTAAAAAACATATAAAAAATCCTCTGACATCCATTCATCATAAAATTAAAATCCTTACAAAATTAATTCAGAAAAAATATCATTTAATCAAAACCAAATAACAATCAGTATTTCAATAATTAAAAAATTCATAATATTATTTAATAATTTGATCTATAAATAAAAATATTGAAGTGATTTAAAATAATATATATTGGATAGATTATTCATGACATTTATCTCAAAAAATATTTATCAAATTAAATATACATTGAAATAATAAAAAATAACAAAATTAAATAAGAAATAATGAAAATATTAGTGGGAAGTCACAGTAGAGGTGGTTGATTATTGAGAATTACCCCATAATGACGATTATGACATACATGGTTTTTGAATGTGTTTACATATGGTTGTAAATAATAAACCAATAAATATGTGTCATTAATACATCTAAATATGATAATAGATCCTAGAGTAAGTGGCGTATCAAACCATAACATTTATAATTAAGAAATTCTAAATATTGTATGATGATGAAAATTAGCAATAAATTATGGCATAAAGATACCAAAATTGGAATTCAATGACATATGTGGGAGTAAGACATTGGTTAATGCACGATAAAATACATTGGAGGCCTTGAAATCATGAAATGATGGGATTTGGTTCAATATATGATATATATTTAGTATTTATCATGAGAATGAATGAACAAAACGTTTCATTCCTTACAATTTCATTAAAAATTTTATTTTTCCATCGCACTTATTAAATAGCCCTTATTAAATATGGGTTTTGAGGTCTGTTATTTAAAAAAAGGTAACAAAATTAACTATTAAATGTTTTTCATTAAAGAACACTCATTAAAATTAAAGTTTACGATTTTCACATAATTTATTTTATAATATATTAAAATATTAGTAATAAAAAATTACGGAGAAAATGTGTCATTTAAATTGTATTTTAAAAATGTGGAAACATAAAATCTTCAATAATGTTTGACTACATACAATCATATCCTCTTGGTTAGCCACTTATTTATTAAAATTGTTTTCCTAATCCATTCTTTTAACCGAGAAATATAGTGGTGTTGGTGAAACAAAATAGTGATATTATAAATATAATCAACAACAAAAATTATATATCAATCCATGTGTTTTCCCATTATACCATGATATATATTATCTATTAATAGAACATGATATGTTTTTACATTATATTATTTTGTCATGGTATCATCATTATTATTATTTTGTGATTATTAATATGTTTTTACCAAGGTTTTTTTTCAAAATTAGCAATCTAAACATTAATATTTTTATTCATCAAAATAAAATTTAAAAGGAATGATAATATGTTTACAATATTAAAACATATATTGATTTATAAATCAATGGAATATGTAAAAAACTAAAATGATATATGTATTTATTGTCACATTTGAATGTTTCATATTTTAATTTCTTATCCCATTGGTGTTTCCGTGGAATACAATTATATTATTAATGCGATGAATGAAATTTTCTACACATTACGTTACCTATAGAATACCCTATTCAACAAGAAATATAATTATTATTTCCAAAATTATTCTTCTACCATATTTTTACAATTTATTAAGAAAATAAATTAATAGTTCACTAAGTTTCTATAATAAATTTTTTATGTAATGGTAATCATGTTTTCATTGATGTATCCAATAATACCCATTAATGCATCCTCTATGTAATTGAACATGCAAACACCACATGTTTATCTTAATGAATTTTCAACCCTTTCATCTAAATTAGATGATTTTTTATTATAATTGTATTAAATATTTCAATTCATAATATTTTTTATTGAAATTAATTAATTTATATTTTGTATTGTGATGAGTAAAATAGTGAATGATGTTTCTTCTCCTAATAAGTGGTTCCAAAAATTTATATGATATATTATTAGGTTAGTAAAATATATATATTGAAAAAAGAAAAAAATATTAAATATAGCAATAAATTCTCTCACAGGAAGTCCTTTATAGAAAAAATATCATCATATCAGTGTTTATATTTATTGTGAATTTTATTTTAGAAATAAAATCCTAATAATTTGGTTATAAATTCAGATCCAATAGATTACCAATTGAATTATAATTTTTATTTGTTTTATATATCTATGAAATTACGGTCGGTGTAACATTATTTTGGAGGTGTATAGTCTCTCTTTAATTTCATTGGTTATTTCATGAACAATTCCTTAAAAATAATTTGGGTACCTTTTAGTTTATATTCATGATAATATAAATCATTTAAGAACTATTGTTATACCATTATGTAAGTATTTTGAAATTTTATTTCACATTTTATTTTAATTTTGTAATTTTTATGCAATATTTAACAAGTAATGTTTTTTTTAATTTTATATTTCATTTATAGTCATGTATTTCCAATAATAATTATAGAAATTTTGCTAATGAATTAAAAATTAGTTCGTAAAAGAAAATAATGGTTGATCATTCTATATTTCTAATAATTAATTTATTATAGTCCCTATTTGAAAATATTAACCCCTATCATACTTATTTAGGGTAATATTGCATAAAAATTAAGTCAACTACATTATATTGATTGAATTGGGTGAATTGTAACACAAAAATTGACAACAAATTCTAAATAAGTAGTTTTCATATGTGGTGGTGAACACACATTACATGGTCACCTTCTATAAATTATATTCATTAATTGTGAATCATTTAAATAATAAAATTTTGGATTATTACAGAATATAAAGAAATCACTATTCTTCCTTATCAATAAATTATATTCATAAATTAAAAAAATAGTTAGTGTTTTAATAACGACTCTAGATACAATAATAGAATTAATTTATACAATATAAAAAAAATACACAAATAAATACACAAATTATTTTTTATAATAGAATTTTTTTATAGATTTTATCTCTTTGATAATAAATTATAAACATGAAATGTTAAAATCATGATTAAAATGTGTCCATGTAATTATCTTATATACATGACCATATAAATTTGTGTTTTTGACATAATGATAATCAATTAATAGTTGAAACATATTCATTCATTGTTTCTAGAAAATCTTTATCCATATGTTCTTCAAGATAATTATATATTTGGTAAAATTATGATATACTATTCATTATTATCTATATAGTCAATTTTAGACCTCATTGACAATTTTTACATAATCATGTAAAATAAAAAAATAAAATCATTTATCATTTCATCCTTCTATCCATAAATATACAATAACATTATAAAACATAGTGATTTTTATGAATTATAATATTTTCCACATTTTTGAATTATAAATTATAATTGTTTTATTTGAAATGTTTTGTATATTTGATTAGAATGTTTAATTCAGTAAAAATGAGTCAATTAATAGAAATTTATTTTTAAATTAGTTTTTTTTTTCATTTAATTTTTTATTTGAATTGTAATTGTAATTCCATAGGAATTAGAACAATTATTCCCCATTATATCATGTTGCAGAATACATATTAATGTTTTGGAAAAAATATCATCCCAAAAAAATCCACATTGTGGGCCATTATTTGTCCTCTTCTGGTTAGATTAAAAAAAATATTTTTATAAAAGATATATAAAAATAAAATTATTATATTAAATAATTAAATATTTAAAAAAATTTACATAACATGTTATATGAAAAACATTATTGTCCATTTATAAGGGTTAAAAAAGAATATTAATGATTTTTTCACATTTATACTCTATTTTAAATTTTTTAGTAAATATAATAATTAGATCAATGTAGATAAATTATATATTTTATCAATAAAAAATATTGAAAAAAATATGTTTCATAAATATAAAATTCCCTTTAATTTAATTGAGCAAAAATTCTGATATAATGGATATATATATATGGGATTGTATTTCATATAATTTTTTTAGGGGTTTAGTGCACATTTGGTGTCTTGGTAGTTAGAGTTTTTATTTCTAAAACTAGAAATATATCCCATAAATAAAAAAATCATCCTATTTATTATACAATCTAATGTAACTTTTGATGTTCAAAATGAGGTGGATTTAAATAATCATTATATGTATTTCACTTAATTTCATTCTATGATGATGTTTCTAGAACATTATTTTTCAATAAATGTAATATTATATTGATATTAATATATCATTAATTTAATTATTTGATTAGTTGTTTGGGTTTTTATGTAATTATAATGAAGTTTTTAATCCAATTTAATATTAGAATAATCCCTATGATCAAATTTTATGGGATTAATACTGAATAGGTTTTAATAATATTTATAGATTTTGTAATGGTGTTGAAAATCGATTCTTAATGAGAAATAAATGGTTTTCTAAAAATTTGAACAATTATTAAAAAAATATAACTATTTTAATTATAGAGAATTTTTTTTTCCAAAACTAAAGGATGATTAAATTATTTACAAGATGTTTACATTAATAGAATTAATAAATTTCGTTTCATTTATAATTTCAAAAATTTAATATGTTATATCTATTTTAAAATACTTTTTCCATTAAAAATGATGAAATTAGTTTTACATTTTCTTGTTATTGAGATTTTTTCTCTATTCGATTATAGGTAATTATTATATTCATTTGAATTCCATAATATTTATTTCAAGATAAAATTGAATATTTTTTTTGTTAATGTAAAACATGTATTCAAATATCAAACCCTCTAATCTATAAATATCAATGTTTACATTTATACATTTAAACAATTCATATTATATTTAATTTTTTATTATTATTTAGATTGTTATTTAATATAATGAAGAAAATTTATGTTTATCCTGTATTACTTTAACAAATTATAGTTTCTAAATAATTAATTAATATTTTTTTTAGAATATGAACATTTTGTAATTTTAAGAAGTATTTAAACAAAATATATTCATTTGTGCAATGTAGTCATCAAATGTTTTATATACAGGCCTCAAGACTTTTTATGTAATATTTATTGAAATGTTATATAAAATTTATATGGACTATGATGGAATGAATTATTAGGGATTATATTTCATTCACATTTTTTGATGGTTGATAATTTCAGTATTTTGATTTTGAAGGGAATGTTTAAACATAAATTTTACTTATAAATATTTTATATTAATTATATTATTTAATAAATGTATCATTTTGAATTATATAAATCATAATTTGGGGTAATTATGTTTCTATAATAGTTTTAATAATTCAATAAATTAATATTACCTATTAATATACTATTTAGTTTTTATTTATATTTCTTTTATATATTAATTTTTTTATCGTTCATATATAATATATTTTTTAAATTTTTATGTAATTCTCAAATTTTTTAATTCATTATTAAATTATTATAATATAATCATTTATTTTTTTAAAAAAATTTAAACTATATTTATACTTTTTAAGAAAATATATTCGAGGTTGTAATGATTGGTTTTTTGATGAAATGGATTTTGGGAGTATAATTTCAATAGGAATTTTAAAATGAAATCATCATTTTGGTTATTTTTAAAATTATTATGAATAATGATTAATATTATTTTAAAAAGAATTATGTGAAATAATGTAATTTTCAGTATCCTTCTTCAATATTTTTTTTTTCAAAGATATGATTTTTTTTAATTGAATGTAATTATTTTAGAAATGAATATGTATTTTTACATAATTTTTAATAAAAAAATTGTTTTAAATAGATTATGTTTTTTTCCATTTAGGATATATTTTGTTACTCTAGAATTCATTTAATGTTTTATATTAAAATTGGTTCTGTTAATATTTTTAATATAAATTTTTCATAATTAGTAATTTCTAAAAATCATTCATCTATTATAGATATTTATATAGTTTAATTATTTCAATATAATAAAATTATTACATCATTGAGTTTTATTTTTTCGATTGGTAGTAAATTTAATGAAATGGGTTTTTATGTTCATAATTTTTTTTTCATGAACAATCAAAGATATCATTGTACCCTAATACCCATGCTAGTACTTAAATAACCTAAATGGAATTACTTATCATGAAAAAAGGTTACTAGTGAGAAGATATCATTGGATGGTCATAGGGAATGAATTCACCATAAAAAACAAAAAAATACATATAAAGGAAGAATTTATTCAACGAATATTTTGTATTATTTATACTCTTCAAGGAGAGAACAAGTATAAAAGGTAAAATATTTATCCAATGGTATGATAACTAAATAGATAACTCATCATCCATCAAATTGAAAACTCAAAATCTCCCTGAATATAGTGGATCCTAGGTCCTATGAAATCCATAATCACCATATGTCCCATGAATCATGCACACATGCAATATCCAAAGTGGTTATTTCCTTTTCTAAAGTATTGGCATAAAATTTTCTAAAAACCCATAATGAATATAATAGGTCTGAGAAAAAACAACCCCAAATGATTTCATCAAATTTTCATTAAGTAGTTTTATAAAAGAAAATACTTCTAATGATTTAATATAAATAAGTACATGGCATGAAAAATCATTTTACATATTTTTTGGGACATATATATTTCAATGAAGTAGATGAAATTTATATAAAAAATAGGATTAGGTGAAATTTTTCAATAAAACGTTGAATGAATATAACATTTAACTATTAATTATCAACAAATAGTAAAATTAAAACAATGCAACATCTTCAAAATATTTTAGGATAGTTAACATCTTCATATAGGATCCGCACACTACTTATTACATTAATCATGTCTCATTGTATTTGGATTCATCCATATGGCATGGATTATCCGAATATAAAAAGTAAAATTTCTATTAAGTAAATTATCATGAAATTTGTTTAGTTAGAGTAATAATAAAAAATACATATATATAGATTAAAATTCCTATAAATATTACCCTAGTCACCCAATAAGTATATGAGATCACTTATCATTTAATCATTCCTACTGTTAAGGAAAATAATTTAAAATCAAATTATCATACCTAGTTCAAATACACAATTTGATGTTATCAACATGTAATTTCAATTTCAAAAAATAAAAAGTTTTAATCAAGTTAATTATATTAAATATATTTATTCATTTTTTGACGTTTTATTAGGAATCAACATTATATATATTCACCAAAATCAATTTCATTACAATACATCATTTCTGAGAATACCACAAAATTTTTAATACCTATAAATTTTTTACTATTTAAAATTTAAGTGCCCCATTGAAATAAAAAGTCTATTCTTCTTAGTTTTGGTATACAAAATAACAAAATTTCTAATCATGTATGAAATAAGGGATTTGAATATAGAAAAAAACCATACAGAACATCCTATCATTAATGTAATGATCATCTAATCACCATAAAAGGAAACTTCTAATATATATTTGATCCTGAGTAATATTTGAATGGAATCTAAAGAATAATAATCCCTGTAATTTTGGTTCTATATCTAATAATATAATAAGGATCCCTCACTATCAAATATGGAAATAAGAAAAAAAATGGAGGATTCCAAATAATCAAGACATCCCATATGAGAGATGGATTTTTCAAATCCATTGACACATTGATATATGGAGAAATGTGTAGGAGAAAAAAATCATCTATAATGTGAATAAAATATCCCTAGGGTTCAATTATGGTCAATATGGAGGATGTTCAAATTAAAAAAATGGTTTAATCAATTTCCATAAATTTTTCAGGTGAATTAAAAAAATATTCTCATGGTTTCCTATGATTGACTATATAGTTTTTATTATCTATTTCACTAACTGTGTAACCAAACTAGGCTACTAGAAAAGGTGTCCAATATTTTAATGTTTTGATTTATTCCTTTCACAAACGATTTATTCCACAAAAGGATTTTGAGAAGGATTCTTTGTTTTTCAACACGTTTTAACAAACCATGTGCCAAAAATAAAAAACCTAACTATCATAAGCCACATATTTTACGGGGGAGGTGACATACTTCTCACTAAATATGAACCAATTATAAACGACATGGCATGTAACATTATTTACTCATCCAAAATGGATGTATTTCCATAGCTATGCACAAACTATACACAACCCCAATGATATAAAAAATTAAAAATTTATCTAAAAAAACAATAATAAAGAACTAGTCAAAGGATACTGTAAAAATTGTTCAATAAGTAACTAAAATATATTAATTGGATGTTTCATCCTCCCCTGTAAACAATTTATTCGCCTATAAATCATATTAAGAGTACATTATGACCTAGATATAGGGCCACTACTCTCCCATCTACGCCGCATGATCCCATGTGGTAGGAGAGTCATAATTATAATTCAAATAAACTAATCCCAAATATATATAATAACCATTAATAAGATTCATCATATTATAATCAATAGGTACTCTCTTCTCAATCAAAAATAAATTTAGTTTCACATAACGTTCCTCCTATCTCAAAATATGAAATTAGGTTGAGAGATAATTTTGAATCGTATACAGATGAATCATATTATAAATCAACAAAAATTGCCTTCAGAAATCCAATTGGTAAATCCACATGACTATCATTTGAATGAACTCCAATGGTCCAATATATCTCAGTGTAATATATCTCAATTATCTAATAAATAAGTTAACTGACTAGTTTTAATCTCTCAAAAAACAATACTTCATTATCCAGAAACTATAAATAGAATGGAAACAAATCTGTATATGATTTATACCGACTGTGTTATTTCATCAATATGCAATTAATAGATTAAATATTCATTATCATGTCCTAGACTAAGCATTGTATAACCATGTAATATTTAAAAATCTCTATCTTGAATTAAATATATTTCCATCAATGGAAATACATGGTCCTAGTGGTCAATATCTAGTTTGAAGAATAATGAATATTTTTAATTGAAATTATTGTCAATAATAATATGATATCGAATATTCCACCAAAATAAAGGACAATGTCCCAAAAATGCATTACAAGATATTCAATGCTCGTTATGTCTAGTTGTTCTTATGATGAAGACATTCAATGCTCAAACATAGATAGGATACCATTTCCTCTTAAAGAAAACTAAAGAAATTGGGACTAAGAGGAGGATCCATAAAAGATATAATAATACAAGGAAATCCCTCCAATATTATGGTATCCTAAACATAAAACCATCCCATGTCCACACATTTGGCTGTATCACAAATAGGGATAATATGGGACGATTTTTTAATCTGATCCCTCACAAAAAATATTAATTTATATCCTATACTAGTATGTTCCAAACTAAGCAATAAATTCATCAAAGTACAATCCCACATAAAATTCATCGTGCGATAGGGATGATGAAAACTGAAAGGAAAATTGTTCTTAATAATGAAATGATGACATATATAAAAATATGAAATAAAATTGATGTTATATCTTATATCTCTATGCCACAACAATTTATTCCTCACATTATAGAATAACATCATGGTTATAGGGTGAACCTTCCATTTGGAATATTGGAAGTACAACATTACAGCATTTCAAAGAAACAATTGTAGTATTTATTTGATATGAAAATATAGAATACCAAAAAAGACAATGAAAATTCACATATGGTCTGCCCACAATAAGGAAAGTTCATAATTTCATGACACACATTGTCAATATGATTCACCAAAAGATTAATATTCAGAATAGAGGAAGTTAACTAGACAATTTTCAATACAATCAATGTCACATCCTCTATTACCAACAAATATGTGTGTGTAATGAGATCCATTATATCCCATTCTTCAATTGATTCAATCAGTGACTACTTTAAATCGTTCCAACTCAAGACATCAATGATGACATTCCCATTAATAGATGTGTGTGAAATTTCAATGTCAAACGATTCTAGGTACTCCTCAAATCATCCCTGAATTATTCTGAAATAAATTTTATAGAGTATATAAACAGAGATTTTTTATTATAATAAATGGATGTCCTTTCTCATAAAATTAAATAATTTTAACTCTTTAGAGTATAAAACAAATTCTATGATTTTGAGGTCATGTGTATGATATTTACTATTATTCCCAATCATATCAAGAAATATAGGCCACCATATGATGACAATACATTAGAAAAAAATCCCAAACATGAACACGATATATCATAAAAATATCACATAGACTTGATAGACCATTAAAAGAGTCAACACTGGAATAAACATCATAATAAAAGTCAATATTTCAATTGAACTTGAACATTTAGAATCCAATGAAAAAAATTGTACTTGTTGAGTGAGAGGGTTCACTAAGGAGTAAAATATGGGTAATATTTTACCAAACTGGTTATATAACCCAATTAATCCCACGATATACTAAATATCAAAGGCCTATCATAGTTTTACCATTCACTAATAACATTCACCTTTCCCAAATATACTATAATTCTATTTTTGAGACAATTTATCCCAAGTACATCACTTAAAAATAAAAAAAAATTACATTTTAAAATTTGTGAATAAGTTATATGATATATCAAAATTTCAATAAATTATTTTATATAATACACATGGTCTTTCAATGTTTTAGGGAAAAAGGAATATTTTTTCCATAAACACAAATATGTCTGAATAAATATAGATGTGATATATCCTGATCATTATCACCATTAATATAAAGGTGATTATTTTAGAACAATGTTTATAATAACACACCTATAAGGACTTAATCTACCCCTAAATTGGATTCATAAAATATTAAATTTCATGATTTGTGATAGGTGTTAACCATGATGATGATCAATCATCTAGAAATTATTCAACCCTTTCACCTAATCCTACACAACATCTGTCTGAGGAAAAATATATTATTTTTAAATAGCATAAATAGGAGGAGTTTTCAATAATATATGAAAAAATTATTTATTAAATCAGATTAATTTAGAAAAAAAGATACAACCTATGAGACATGTAATAATAAATCCCGATATTTTATGAAATATGGTTTTTAAAATAAATTTAATTTCATTGATACCATATCATACCAATAACCTCGAATGTAAATGAATCATAATTATCAATAATATTAAAACCTAGACATTAAATTAGTTGGTATGAACATGAAAAACAATTATATGAATGTAACACAAATTAAACATTAATTAAATAAATATATATGTAGTCAATTGATTAGAAATAAAAATAAAATATATTTTATTTTAAAATGAATTATTTTATGATAATATTTTTTATGTAGTGAAATTTGATTAATAAAAAATTAAATAGTTAAATTATGGTGAATTATATAAAATTAACTTCTGTATTATATAATCTATCAAATTGTTTATAATTCATATAATAATTTTTATAGGCATGAGATTAGAATGAATCTAGTTTTGGGCTGAAAAAATATTTTGGATTCATTTAAAAAATTTCCTCCCTGGGGCTTATAGTGACCCTGCATTTTCTTACATTACTATTAAATAATTATAATGATAAAAATATATAATTACATTAACATGATACAATTTATTAATTTCATGGGAAAATTAAGACCCCATAATATATAAAACAAAAACATTATTTTAATTCCTTCTCTGCTAGCTTCTTAGTGTCCATCACATTCCCCATTGGATTAGTAATCAGAGGAGGATATACATAAATGAAATGTGTGATCTAAAATCCCAATAATAGGATATAAAATAACATGAAACAATATATCATGGTGTGGTGAAATTCATATAATCGTCATCATAATCCTAAGAGGAATTACTAGATTAAGGAATTGAATGTGGAAACTCATAAAAAGAGAATAATCGTGTCTTTGTGGTTAACTAAAACACATATATTTATAAAATGTATCATCATATTCAAACATATTTCTCATTATCTCATGAGGATAATAACATTAACTAATGAATTAGAGCACTATATAATTTCAGGTTCACCTATAACATCATAACTTTTAAATTAATACATATAATTTCGGGCTCACATGTCACATCATAATAATTACATTTACATGTGTTCCACAAAGAACGACTATCAATCTTTGACATAAAATAACACATGGAAATGAATGAGTTTAATTTTTTAATTAATCTTTCATAATAAATTTTTTCTGAAATTATATAGGGAATAACATACATGGAATGACAATCATCTACATTTAATGAAGAAGAAACAATATTGACAAGTAAAATGTGTTTTTTTTAAAGAATAATTATTTTGGAAAACAATTTGTATTTAATTACCCCAATTAGAATAAATTTATATCCATTAATATGTAATATAATTATAAATTAATGATATTTACGGAATACACATACTGAAAATGAGATGAAAATGCGAACACCCAAAAAATGAGAGTTGGGTTGGAGAATCTAGCTTACCTTGTGTCCGAAAGACTATTTCAAATAAATATCCTATATAACCACATTAGATTAATTAATTTTAACTACATAACATTTAACAAATTAATTTTATTTATCATTGTTTTATTATATTTATTTATGGGATTATTTATGAGTTATAGAGTTCAATATCATCATTAGAGAGTGTTCGTTTTCTTAGTTATCATGATCGATTAACTTGTATACATGAATTTATGTTTTTCTAAAATTTGTGGAAAATTACTAATTTTTATTTTATTTTAATAATTCAGTTACATAAGAATAAATTATATATTATGTAATTTTTTTATATGGTCTGAGTATGATTAAATGGATTAATGTTAATGGTGATAATTTTTCGTTAATATATTATTTTTTCGATCACAATGAACTCATTTCTTTTTATAAGTTAATATTTTGTATAATTTTTATTTATAGAAAATAGGGAACATTATAAAATGAATTTAAAACTTTTTTTCAACATTTATAATGGTTTAATTGAAATATATATTGGTGTTAATGGAAAATTATGGTTCATCTCCCATTATGTTGGTGCATTGACACATCTCGGTAAACAATTTCATATTTAGAATAAAAGAGAGAGGGATAGAAAAGAGTTTAATGATAGATGTAATTTAATATGATAGAAATATATTATATGTATTGTTATGGATTAATCATTCCATTTTAATGAGGATAGGTTAGGATAGAATAATAATAGAAAATTACTTGAAAACAAGTTTACAAAAAAGAAATGGGAATTTACCTCTTGAATTTCACCTCCCTGAAGTCCTCATTAGGGGAACGGTATTGGTCATTTGATGAGTCAAATCTATGATAAACATGGTTAAGGGGATAGAGAGGAGTATTATTTAGAATTTGGTAAGGGATCAAATATTGGGATGTGTGATGAGAAGACGAAGATAGGGGTGGTATTTATAGTGGAGAAGGGCTGTATTTTTTCATTATTAGATTCATTAGTTTGGTATTTTAACTCAATAATATGAAATTTTTTAGAATTATATCTAAATATATATTAAAAAAATGGATTTATTTATTGGGGTTATTACACTAGAAATTAATCAATGAATAGTTTATTAATCATATAATGTATATATATATATATATATATTTACTATTAGTTAAATATTCATGTCTCTAATTAAAATACAAAAAAATTACCATAATCATCTATCAAAATGATGAATTTAATAATGGATTAAATTTTATGAATTTTTTTTAATAAATATTATTGTTTTTATATTTACTTAAAATAAATATTAACATGTAAAATATAGACTATAATATTTTATGTGATTTTATAGCACATGGAAAAATTACATAAGGTCTCATAAAATTATCATAAAATAATAAGATCAGAAAATATTAAACTATAAATAAATAATTTTATAATAAATATTCCTTTAATTTATTCTATTATTCATAAAAATAAAATATGATATTTTTGACTTATTGAAATTCCATCACATAATTAAAATTTTATAAAATAATAATTTACATAGACTATGATATAATTAAATCATAATTTCATTTATAAGATTCCTAAATTTTTTCTATAAATTCACGGCTAGGTTCACAATTTATTTATTGAGATTAATATTCTTTAGAATCATTTTATTATTCAAAAGTTCATGTTACTATTTCATTAGTATTGTTTCCCCATCAACTATAAAAAATTTCAATTTCCATATTTTTTTTATTTAATATGTTTTTATGATGGTGTCTATATGTTTTTATGTGATTTATAGTATATTAAATTAATATTTGAAGGAATAAATTCAATTGATATAGGTTTGGGTGATTACATTCCTCCCCCTTTGGAAATTATGACTCCAAAATATCATTTTACACCAATATGTGATGGAAAATATACTTCATCACCTCCTTTGATTACCATGTTTCTTCCTCATATTTATGTTTCATCGACAAGAAATTGAAATGGTTGGTTGTCTTATTGTGTATAACATTATTACAATGGTAAATAATCATTCTTTGATTCTCCTCATAAGAGTGATAATCTTCCTGCAATACCACCTATGAATTTAGTACATGTTTGGTATCCGGTATGTACTTTCTCAAGAGTGATACATGGTACACATAATGAACATGATCCATACTAGAGGATGTTAAATATGATAGGTGATGAAATCTATGTGATCAATTTTATTAAAAGTCCCAATTTATCTTCATCTTAGAATACATTTATTTCCAAACTACATGAATCTATTATATAGTGATATTCAAAGTAAAAAATTATCTCTAGCCTTGAACACCAAGTCCCATTGAAAGATGTCAACATAAATCTTTTGCTGCCTTGGAGAATCAATGATATGTTGCAAGATGTCTTGAACCTTCTCTATCATCTCTTGCATAATTTATCTTCCATATAATTCATTCACCAACATCATTCCAACGAAATGGAGTTCAACATCGGTTTTCAAACAAATCGTCACATTGGGCCATCTGAATGCTCACGTGGAAGATATTGTTGAATAAAACCTCAACCAACATGGGATGTTGATCCCATCACCTATAAATTCTAAAATGTAGGCTCCTATCATATCTTCAGGAGTCTCACTATTCCTTTCTTTTTGTCTATATGTTTGGGGTGATAGGTAATGGTAAAATTTAATTTTGTACTCAACGCATGCTGAAGAATCCTTCATAATTAAAAGTCAACCATGTATCATGATCAACGAAAATTGATAGTTTAACTTCGTATAGTCTCACAACCTCATGTATATATTATAATGATTTTAAAGTGACATATCTTTTGAATATATATATTTTGGGTTGCCTTTTGGAGTCAGTCCACCAGAAACTACATCACATTACATCCTTTTGTTTTATGTGGGAGAAATATGAATATGCAAATAGTGGATTTATTCAATTTTCAATTGCTTATATGAAATGGTTAAATCTTCCATTTTAACATCTATCACAAAGCTTTATCTATAAGACATATCAAGCAATTTCAGCATGACCCAACAATATCATTCTTTTTGTAGTCTCTCTATATCTATTCTAATATATAACTATAAAATTTGGTAGTACCGTGATTGGGTTAGAATATTGAGGTATATGCATTGTACAATAGATATTTATTTATCCCAGATGATTAAGTCACATAGAGCCTTATTCCAAACCTAATCACACCATCATCACCAATATAGAAATAATTCAGTTCACATTCTCTTACTGGAATCACAATCGTTTGTAACTTTGGACCATCCCTTTGTTCCTCCCTAATATAATATTATATAGATGGTTTGGAAATAATTTAGGAAAGGTTGGATTTATTCCCGAAAATATTTATTTCAAAATCCATCTATTGAATTTCTATGAAGAAATGGTCCTTCTCAATCAACATCATGGATAATGTAGCCTCTTATTTTGTGGTAAGAGCATCGACTACCTTGTAGGACATTCCAAGATGGAAATGAATAGGTAAATAATAGTATTTGATTAGCTCTATCCATATCTGTTGATTCATGATGAGAAAATTTTGTGTGAATATATACTTTAGGATATTTTTATTGGTATATGTGTCACACTTCTCCCCATAGAGGTAGTGCCTCAATATTTTCATGGAAAAATCATAGATGATAACTCCAAATCATGAGTCCGGATGTTTTTCTCAAGGATTTATAACTATCATGTGGTGTAGTCGATCACATATTCATTCATCATGAGAACATAACCCATTCCTTTTTGAGGATTCATTGTTTATCACAAGAAATTGTCATATTTATTGTAATGGGAGTATAAGAGTAGTGATCAACCAATTCTTTGGATCCTAGAGTTATTCCCCTCATTCTTTCATCTAGACATACATTAACCCTTCCCTTGAAAATTTAGATATTGGGATTGAAAATCATTAGAAATTTCTATCAAAACTCATGTAGTACATAGAAAATCCAAGAAATCAATGAATTTATCTGACAATATATGGTCTAGTCTATTATTAAATTGCCTTGGATTTTTAAGTGTCCATAGAAATTCCCTCACGTGTCATCACATGTCCAGAGAATGTGACATTCTATTTCCAGAATACACACTTTAAAAACATGGTATAAAAATTATCCTTCCTGAATTCTTCTAAGACAATCCTTATATGTTCTTAATGTCCATCATTGATCTTAGAGTTGAAAATAATATCATCAATAAACAGTACCATAATTTTTTTTGTTAATGTATAAAGAATCTATTCATAAAATCAATAAATATTGTAGGGGAATTTTTAAGATTGAATGGAATCACCAATACATCATAGTGCCCATACATATTATGGAAGGAAGTCTTCAAAATATTTTCCTTCCTCCACCTTAGTTGATGATATAGAGAATAGAGATCTACCATTGAGAGGTAATGAGATCCTTTTATCTCATAAAAAATATCATCAATACAAGGAAGAGGAATTTTTTTGTATTTATCTTGTTGAGTTTCTAATAATTGATACACAGCTCCACTAATCTGGCCTTATTCTTAAAAAATAGCACTAGTGCACCCTAATGTGATGCACTATAGTGTATGAATTTTTTTTTTCAAATTCTAATAATATTTATTCCTTAACAACTCCCACTTTATAGGATCTATCCAATACAGAATCATTGATATAGGAGTAAAATTGAGTATGGGTTCTATTGATAAATCTAACTCATGATCAGGGGATGTCCAGGTAACACTTCAAGAAATACATCACTATATTTCATCAATATGAGCATGTACCCTAGTTTTATATGTTCATTTCATTGAATGATTATAGAAAGGTATGAATATTCAGAGGGAATAAATTCATACAACATTGTTTTATTTTCCAAATGAGATTCATGTTTCTTATTTCATTTTTATTGGAGCGTGACAATGATTGAAATAGAAAATGGCGTTTTATTTTCCCAATAGTTTTTGTGTTTTTTATATAATGAGAGGAAATCCATTCCAATTATTGAATAAAATTCCACCAAGGGGTGTATCATGAGATTCTCTTGAAGATTCATCCCACATATGATAATAGGTAAATATTATAACACTTGGATGGAAAGGATTTATCCACATTATATTTTTATAAATATCTATACTTCATTATAACGGGGATTTCATTCAATATTTCTTTCAAAGATTAATTATATAAATAAAATACATAGAATCAATATAATATAAGACTTTTTCTATTCTTGATTGAACTGGTTGTTTTCCATTTATTACTTTATTTTATTTCTCATCATTATAATTAGTTATGGAACAATTCTTTCATTTTTCATTTGGATTTTGTGGTTTCTAAAAATGATTACCCATGAGGACTCCATGTTTTGAGCATAAGATTGGATAGTACCCTTTATCTCTATAGTTTTATCATTATACAATGATTGGTTCTCTATTTCTCCTTATATATTCTAAAATCCATATGTCTTTTCGATATTTAAGTTCTTTGTGGCCTTCTCTCCAACACATTATTCATTTCCCGAACGCTTTGAGGGATTTCCAATTATAAATATTCTCATATTTAGAAATATGGGTAGATGAGTTTTCCTTAAACATTTTTCATTAGAGACACTATCTTGAAAGGGAATCTATTTTTCATTATCACCATTACAATGGGACCATTCTACATACTTCATATCCACTTTGAGAGAAAATCGAACAACTTCTTCATAACACCAAAAGTCTCAAACTTATAGATTATATTGAAGGTATGGTATTAATCAACAAAATTGTTGATTAATATTTCAATAATTATAGTTAAGAAACCATTAAGAGTATCATTCAATCATTATGATGTATTATTCACATCTTGTGATGGATTCACCTACATTTCGCTTGATTTAAAAAAATTCTTAGGTAATTCCTTAAAGAGTTGATGGTAAAATCATGTCAAGAAACATTATATTAATGTATTCCCACTATATCTCTAAAAATTCAACCTTTTTCTTGTTGTTATTAGTCAAATACCACTATTCAAAGGCCTCACTATCTAAATGGTAAATAACCAGAGTCACCTTCTTTAACACAGAATATTGAAACATAGAAAATATATTAAACATCGATTTGATCCACATTTCTATGACTAGTGGATATTAATATCCACTAAAAATAGGTCATCTTTATGCATAAAACCCTCAATAGTAGTTTTCTACCATAAAATAGAATGAAGGTGTCCACATTATTCCAATTATTATTCATAACCATCGATAGCTGGGATAGCATATCCATGAAATTTTTAACACCACCTCTTAAATAATTTGGGTTTTCCAAAAGTGAAATCACTTCATTTTCCCTCAAAAGTGTTATTATCCTATTTTCTCCCCTTTCACATAATTTCTTAATTTATAAAAAATTAGGGCAATGCATAAGTCAACATTTCCTCAACAATTAATCCATTTGGAGAATTAAATCTAATGTCATATCTCACGGAATCCATATGTTTAGAAAAATATTCATGTGTTCTTTCATATACTTAGTCTAATACTAAGGGTTTTCAACATGGTTCTCTAATCCTAATTCCAAAATCAATATAACAATGTTTTAATTCAAACTACAGTGACCTTAATTTTTTACATTATTATTTAATTATTTAAATAATAATAAACATAAAATGATTACTTCACTAGATCTGGTGGTTTACTGTATTATGAATAATTGGGAAATATATATCATTTAAAAGTTAAAACATAAACATTTACATAATTCCGACCTATCTAGCATCTAATTTTCCTTCACAGTCTCATTAGTATAATTCATCACCTACGGATTTGCAACAAATAATTGGTTGAGATAAATACCGAATAAGATGATACATGTTAACATTGAACATTATAAAATGGTTGATCATATTTATAACATAATAATAATATTCATGAGATTAAACATTAGATTAATGCATGGAATGGGGATTTTCATAAAAAATAATCTTCATATACTAGTGGTCAACTACCACGCATAGTTTTGAATAATAACAACATCATGTTCATGAATATTTTACATTATACCTTGAGATTAATCAAATTACAGAGTGCCTTTTAGTGCTATATAATTCTAGGCGCACCTCTCTCATAATAACATTTATATTATCCTATATAATTCTATGCACACTTGTAACATCATAACTTTTAAATTAACATACATGCCACATAAATCATATATAAATATTTGATATAATAAAACCCATAGAAATGAATGGGTTTCATTTCACAATGAATAAATCATTAAATATTTGGTTCAAAAATAAAATACAGAGTAATATATATTGTATACTAATTATCAACTGTGAGTGGAGAAGAAAAAATCATTATGAGTTAAAGGTGTGTTATTTTGAAAGAATATATTCTTTAGAAAAAAGTTGGTTTTTTATGAACTGATGTAGAAAACATTTATATCATAGAAAATGTAATATAATTATTATGAAATTATATTTATGGAATAAATATACTGAAATTTGGATTAGAGAAGGAAAACCCAAAGAATGGGAGTTGGGGTCTAGAATTACCCTTATATTGTGTCTGGAAGATTCCTTCACACTAATGTCCTATATTATCACATTAGAATAATTACATAAAAAATATAAGGCCTTTTAAACATAAATTTGATTTATTGTATTACTATTAATATGAATTTTGATCTTTTAATGAATTATAAAGTTTAAATTCATTGTTATGGAGTTTTTATTAACTGAGAATTCATGATCGATCCACTTGTATACATGAATGGATGTTCCTATAAAATGTGGATAAATTTCCTGAATTGTTATTATATGTTTTTAATTATAATAAAAAAGTTTAAATGATCTTATAAATAATTTTTTATATCTTACATGTATAAATAATAGGATAAAAGATAATGTATACCGTTTTAGGATAATATTAGTTGTATTTCGATCACTATAAAATACTATTGTATTATCATTTAGTATTATGTATATATGTTATTTCCATAACAAGAAGATGGTTTGAAAACAAAATTTTCAATATGTTTCAATCATTTTAATGGTTTTATTAAAATCCAAGAAGGCACAAATTGAAAATGAAATTTTGTCACCAACAATTTCAGTAAGTGGACATGTCATGGGCAATCGTTTCATTTTTAGAATAATATAGGGAGGGGGTGGATTTTAATGATTCATATTGATTAACATGATATAATTCCATTAAATGTATGTCAAATGAGTTATAATTTCATTTTTATGATGTGTGGTTAAGTGAGAATACAAATAGAAATGAACATGAAATGAAATTAATAAAAGGAAAGATGATTTCACCTCGTGAATTTCTCCTCATTGAGAACATCCTTGGGGAAATGGTATGGGTATTTTGATAGGACCAATATATTATAGATGTGGGGAAGGGGATAGAAAAGAGTGTTACAAATAATTTGGTCTATTATCAATGAATTAGTGGCGTGAGAAAAATAAGGGTGATGGGTAGTAATTATAGTATAAGAGAGTGGTGTTTTATCAATATTGTGTTCATTAGTTTAGTATTTTGGCTCAATACTAAAAATATATTTAGAATTATATATCAATATAGAACAACAATGATGTTATGTTATTGTTAATGGTTATTACATCGTCTATGAGTAAATTAATAGTGTATTTATTCATATAATGTATATATATAGTAAATTACGGTATTTTACTATTCACCAAATATTCATGTATTCCAAAAAAAATTCCAAACATTAAACATAATTATTTTTGGAAATGTAGAAATAAAAAATGGACTACATTTAATTATAATAATTTTTTAAAAATAAATATTTTTTTCAATCATCATTTTCATGCAGCATATAGATTTTAAAATTATAACAGGTTTTATAGATCCATTTATATTAATGTAAGGACTGCAAAAATTATCATAATATCATATGAAATAAAAAAATATTTTTTAATAAATTTTATATAAGTAATTTTTTCTTTTAAATTATTAAATTATTTAAAAAATTAATTAAATATTTATGACATAAAAAATCAAATTTTTATTAATAATTTTAAAAAAATTATTTACATATAATATGATATAATTATAGTTTAATTTCATTTATAATATGAATAAATATTATTTATTCCTCTCTGGGTGAGTTTTCTAGTCATTTAGTAGGTTTATCATTCATAAGGGTCAAATTACTATTCATATGGTCATGTTACTATTTAATCAGTATTGATTTGTTAAATTCTCAAAATATTTATTATTACATTAATTTTCCATTTAAATTATTTTCCGTATTGTCTCAAATTGTTTTTATATCAATTTTACTATATGAAATTACTATAATAAGGGTTATATTCCATTGATAAATATTTGGGTTGTTACATCGCTCTACCCATTTTATAAAATGGCACAATATCTTCTCTCTTATCAACACATAAAGATCCATTTTCATCCAAAACCTGACAAAAACTATTAACCACATCCCTAACCACACAATAGAGTATTGTTTTATAATAAATTCATTATATAATGGAATTTACATAAATATAATGAGGTTGTTTGAGGAAGAAGAATTTTTCTTAACTATACATTTTCATATAATTTTTTCTTCCACCTCTAAGAAACCTTATCCAAATATCATGAAATATGAATAGTATTACCATTAATAAACTCAAATATTATTCTATTATTTTAATAAAATATATCCTTATCTTCCCCCATAAAATGTTAATTGAAATATTCTATCCTGTGTACGGATGAGTGCCACCTCAAGAATAGATATGTTTTTCCATCACCGTTTCTAACGGATGGATATAATGGGGAATTTAATATATATAAATATATATGATATAAATAAAATAAATATAATTTGATAATTATATAATGTTATCTAACTTCTTAACTTATAACCTATTGAAAATTTATTTCATATCTCACGCTTATGTGTAGACTACCTACTCCACGAAGCGATCTGAAAGTTATTTTTTTATTTGGTAATGGATTGTAATAAAAATTTATTTAATGTATTTATATGATATATTTTATATAGAATCATTCATTAATGATTAATAATTATATAAAATTTTAACATCTATACTTATGAGAAAATACAAACAATATCCATGAATACATACAACATAACATCTCCCGGACTTGTGTAAATAATTATTAAATAAATAACTTTTATGAATGACACTAAATATTTATATAATAAATATATAAATAAATATTCTATTTATAAAAAATTTAAAATTCAGGAGATTAAGGTAGTATAATCAATGTAAAATTAAAAAACACCTAAAGAAAAACATATACGAAAAAACTAGTTATCTCCTAGAAAATTGATTTAAATTATTAATAGTAAATAAAAAAGTTTTAAAAGGTTATAATTAAATTATAGCTTTTATGAATTATATGATCATGGTACTAAAATATATTTATAATAAAAATATATTTATTATACATGTGGTTATAATGTGTACAATGGAATTTGTTACTTGGGGTAATTGATTTTCTTATTTTTGATATTTTAGTGGGACTCATGCCATATATACTATATGCTTTTTTTGGTGTATACACTACAAGTGACTACATTTTATGATTATTATAATGAGAATTATGATATATAAATATCTATTATATGTTCATTATTTCATGGTTAATATGATTCAATTGTTAGCAATGTGGTAATGTATTTATGATGTAATCTTACTTTTTATCGGAAATATTTATCATTATGCTTCTAAGGATAAAATCGTATGATATGTCTCTCAACAAAATAATGTTTTTTCCTCTTACATGGATATTTTTAGATCTCATTTTTTACATTAAATTTTTTCAAATTATGTACTAAAGATAACAAAATTATGTATTCATTTAAAACTAACATTATCTATCATTGGTCTAAAATTGTTTTTATTCCAAGTTAATTTCCTTTAAAATTCATATAAATATTTTTTAACGAAATTATTAATTTAAATATGAATTTATTTTATATTTTATTTTAATTTTTCAAAAATGTCAGAGAAATAATTTTTTTAATGAGATACTATTAACATTTTACCCAAAATTTGAAATGAATAATTGTTTTATTATTTAGGGATAAAACTGTGTTTCCCACCGTCATTAACACTCAATGATTTAATGATTCCATTATATCTTTTCAATTTTGTTTTAAACTAAATCTATTTTATTAATATTTGGAAATATTAAATATTCTAAATATTTATTTTAGTGGTGCAATGATTATTTTATTATAAAATGTATCAATTATCATTTTACTAGAATTTCTATTAATCATTGAATACAACCCTTGATTCTATTTAGGATATATTGTTTATATGATCCAATTACACCAACTTTTTTCCTTTTCAATAATTTTTTATTATGAAGAATTTATTTCAATAAATCTCATTCAATTTACATGGGTTATAATTATAAAAATAGTTTCTTTTCTATGAGTTACACAGTGATAAAATTATTAAGTAACTCAATTCATTTCTATGGGTTATGCTATCATAAAGGTTTTATAATCATTCTTCATGAAAATGTGTGATTTTAATTATGTAATCTATGAGAATAGAATTATATATCCCTTAAATTTATTTGGTAATAATAGATATCCCATTGGATATATTCGACTTGAATGGGGAGTGAACCCAGATCAGTGAGGGACTATATATGAAATAACAATATTAGGAGTGATGCTTGGATACTATGATGGGTTGGGGAGTGAAACCATTCCAATATGATAATATTTTTAATAATCCATTTATTTTAATGATTTTTTTTAAGAAAATTATATTTATATTCCATATAGATATGTCTTGTGATAATGTTATGATATCATAGCCTATTTTCATTTATTTATTTATCATTCATTTCTTATATTTGGTGATGATTTATTCCATGACAATAGTAAATAATATATTATTTTTGGGGTATTTAATTAGAATGTCATTATAATTTTCACATTCCCATATACTCATGTTATATTTATATATTTCTTTTCCCCCCTTACTGAACATTTTATCTCAGAAATTATTTAGTTTCCATTATATATGGTATAATGAAATTAATAACATATGATATGTTAGATAAATGTTCTAGGAATAAAGAAAATAATGAGATATGATGTTACATATGATCTATTTACCCTTATATCATTTTTTTATAAATAAATTAGACATATATGATTCAAGTATGAATCATTATGTTATATAATGAATATACTTCTATTAAGATGTAATATTTATGTATGAAATGGACGAGACCTGATACTTACTGTCAACGCTATGGTTAGTTATAAAATGAAAGAGGGATGAATAAAATTTAGAGATAACCCTTAGGAAAATACTTAGAATATGATAACATTTTATTTTAGTATAAGAAATAAAGATTTGATTTCCAAGAAATAAATCACTTTCTAGACAATATAAGTTGGTGTGACTTAGTATAGTTGTATCTAGTGGAATGAAATATATAAAGGGAACATTGGTTGTTGAATCAATAAGAATCTAGTTCATGAAAGAGGAATTATCTAACAAATATCTTAATAGATATTTTGGGTATTCATTGGATACTTCTTATTTTCGATATGAAACACTATCATGTATTAGAATAGATTATCACCATGATTGACCTAGGTAAAACCTCATGTGTGATTATTTCGATAGGAAAAAATTTGTTTTTCAATATTATTTTATTTCTATCTATAATTATAATTACACGCAAAATAATTTTTTGATTTCTACATTATATTTATCCCTAAAAAACAATGTTCATGTTGAATGTTATGGAAAATAATGAGATTTTTCTCTTGAAAACATATTTTTAATGGTTTTGTAATGAAAAAACTCATTTACAATCCCAAAACATGAATTCATCCTAAGAATAATGTATATAATCTAAATAATAAAAGTGGGAACAATCTTCTATTGAGTTATTCTTGTGATAATTTTCACCTTCATTGATTGGATACATTAATACACTTATTTCTGAAAAATTGATCAATTCCATTGAAAATATTTTTTCAATTCACCCTTGTTTTCCATATGAATAATTAATTTTGGTTATCAATAATTTTGGAGGAGGATATGTTTAATAGTGTAATTTATCATGAATATGAAGAAATATAAAGATGTCAATTCCCTAAAGTGGGATCAGTGTAATATATTAATTTTTAACAAGTAATATTTTTGGTATTAATAATATAATAATATAGATAGATTTACTCGTTCAATAGTATTTTTTTAGGAATTTATTAGTACCTATGAGGTATATACATACAAATATATATGGTACCCTTCTGGTATTATTATCCATCTTAATTTTATGGTTGACTGATCATTTAGTGGATTAAAACCATATCTCAAAAGGGAAATATAAATAGGTTACATTAGTAATTATTAATAAATCATTCGATATGATGTCATCGGGGAAATTAAAAATTGATCAACCCATCAATATCATTCTTTTCATAAGAATAAGATTATGTAACATATAAGAATCAATAAAAACCACGGATATAATATGACAAGATTTTCTTAAATATTGATATGTTGAAGGAAGCATGAAATATATTACCATACGATTACTAGTAAATTTTTTATGTGGTTAATGGAAGTCCAGCGAGAGGATAAATTTTTACCTGATGAGAATAAGTTACCATATGATTTGAATAGAGGTTAGCTACCAAAAATTTACTACCTAGAGTACATTATTTTAAATGTATGTATTGTTAGAATTAAGTTGAGAAGTGATAAACTGTGAAGGTTAATGGTGATGATTGGTTTCATAATCAAATTAATTTCACTGATAAATCAAAACATCCTATGACCAATATTTCATATGAGTGTTATAATAACTATGTGGGGAATGGATCAATTATTATTAACACTATAATTTATAATACAATATTTAATTCTATATCCACTCACTCTATTATTTATTTATAATTTTATAAGGGTATCATAATTACAGCCCAATTATTAGATGGTAAATTAAGAGGGATGAACCATAATAAGATGATGATAGAATCTCATGTCTGTGATTATTCTCTAGTTGAAGTTTATAGTAATGTGCTTATTGGAAATCATTTTATTCTCCCACTGGTTGAATTTTATTTTATAATAGTCAGTGATTGTGTTTAGCTTTATAAATAATGTATAATATTTAGATTATGGGAAGCCACATTAGATATTCCAACCGATCCTATGATCATCTATTAGTGTGGATATATTTATGAACATAAAATGAAAATAGAATCTATTTTATTTATCAAAATCTTTTTAAAAATGGATATTTAAATTATATGGAAGTGGAGAAACTCAACATCAATGATATACCTATTGTTTTGTATTTTTATTATTTCATGAAAGAATAGTTTCATAGTCTTCCATAGAATATTTTAGTCAGCTATAAATATAACCCATACTTGGTTTTATGCTTATTTCAAAAAATCATTATATAATAGACATAATTGAGTATCATGAATTGAAAAAGAAAATCCAATAAAATTATGAAAGTGGATTATTTCAAAAAACTCAGTCTCCTTAAGGTGCACCTATTTATTTTTTATAAATTAATATTGAATGATGTAAATCTATATCAATAATAGAGAAATTAAAATGAAAATAATAATGAAAAAGTACCATATTCCAAATTTGGATGACATGTTTGATCAACTGTGTGGAGATGAATAATATTTTATGATTGAACATATTTCTAAATATCATTGGTTGAGGGTCAAAAAGAAAATATTCCAAATATAGAATCTGTAAGAGGTACACACAATATGAATATATTTTAAATCCATTATTTCTCAGTAATTCTGCCACTATCTTCCTGGATTTAACAAATATAGTGTTTAGTGTCTTATTTGATCTATTTTTGGTAGAACTTATTGACGATATTAAAATATATTCAATTAAAAATTAATAAAATTAAGATCTCATGAGAATAGTCATAATATTAAAAAAGAGGTTATATCATTCGATATATCATTAATAAATGATTCTAAAAATTATACCAGACTAACCACTAAGTTTGATATTTGATGTTATTTTTTGGATTGGATGGATATTATCTAATAAATTTTGGATAATTTAGCATGGATATCTAATCCATTCCCCAAATTAATTAATGATTGATCCAATTATCATTAGACAGATGAATTTGGAGAAAATTTCAATCAACATAAGAGAAGGATAGTAATCACTACTATTCTTACATTGAATTATTATGGTTATGGTTTTTAATCTATAATGATACATTTTAGAAATGATTGGAATGAATAATATTGATGATTGATGTAATGAAATTTTATAACTCCCTCCAATTGATGAATTATGATTAAATTAAAAAAATAGTGATTTCGAGTTAGTTTCAATAATTTAAAAATTAGAGATATGGAGTCACTATCCGCATGGACAATGGTATGATATATATTAATCATAAAATATTAGAATTATTTATTTTACAAAAATCACTTTATATTTCCTAGAGAATATGTCTCTATTTGATTCTAAATTATGACTTATCAATACATTACCACCTAGGGAAAGATAAAATGGTGGCTGATTCTTTAAATAAAATTCATCGTGTATGATTTTACATTACAATTATTAAAAAAAATATTTATTGATTTTCAGTAAATCGATCTTGATATATATAAATTAGTAGATATATATTATATTTCATAAATAATAGTTCAATCATATATCTTTGTGATGATTAATGATGAAAATAAGGATGACAGAGCTCCAAAGGGCAAGAAATGTTTCATAGTTTAACATTGATTATTTTAGAATGACAAGGTTTTAGGAATTTGTATATTTTAATTCCATACAATATTTGAATAATGATATATTAGAGGAATCATATTATTACAAATTTTATATTCTTATTTGACATAAAATATCTAATAGAGGTCTGAGAGGGAATGTATACTGGGATGGGATGAAGAATGATATTACTGATTTTTTATTTTGATTCATAGAATAACAAAAATTAATGGCTAATAGTAAAAATTATATAGGTATTTTTTAACCATTACCCATAGATGAATAATTATGTGAAGAAATTACCATGATATTTTTATTATGAATCATCAACGAATCTTTGGTTTATAATGCTGTTTGGTTTTTAGTAAACCACCTTATGGAGTCAAAACACTACATTTATGTTAGAGAAGAATTCCGTATTCATAAAAATGGTAAAATATATATTCAAGAAGTGTTATGATTTTGAGAAGTAAAATATTACATTTAATATGATATATATTCAATTTTGATTAAGTAACCATGATTTTATGTAATAACTCTTTATATTTAGTCTTTTTCTATGTTTACGTTGCAATTCACATTGAATTTAAAAAATAATGAAAAATTATTATAACATATACATTAAATTTTGTGGAAATAATAATACTAAGAAAATTATGAAATTTATATATTATATTTTTAATATGATATTTAACATTTATCTTATGTGTTTTCTAGATAATATATAGAAACAAACCCACTATTACACATAAAAATCTATATTTTCTTATTGTAGTTTCCACCTTTTGATAGTGGAGTTATTTTGAAATTTTTATGGAAATTTTATAAATTATATTTGAGAAAATAAAAATCATTTTTTATATAATAATGTAAAAAATAAACATATGTTTATTATTTTGTAATTATTTTGAAAAGACTGATTTTCTTGTGAATAGTGAAAACTACTATATCTTAATTGAAAATAGGCTTTTCATATGAATAATATATAATGATATATTATATTATAAATTAATTTTAGAGTAAAATTAGGTATTCTATATGTTTATTCATATAATTTATGTAATTAGATGATTATATATACTGCTTTTTTATAAAAAAATAATATTGATCATTTGAATATTTTCATTCAAAAAATAATCTTTCAGGACTGCTCTATGAGATTAATTTTAAGTAAATTTTTTCCAATGATTTGTTTAGATTTTTTAAAAATAGATATAATATTTTGAATCATATGCTCAAATTTTATTAAATAAGGTCTTTTTTTCACAATATAAATAGTAAAAATGGTAATTATTATTAACAAGGTTGAGGGTAAATCAGTTAATTATGGTTGAAAATAATATTATATATATATTGAAATGACAATGAAGTATCACCCAATATTATGTTTTAAAAACATGACATCCATATCCATTAAATAACCAGTTTTTTTATCATTTATTGACAATTATATTAGAATATATCCATTATAATATTTTTATTCAATGAGAAGACAATTATTTCAATCAATTGTTTTAAAAAAGCTCAATATTTTAATATAGGAATAACTAGATGATATATTGGATAATAAATTGCCTTTTGAAAACTAAAATTTTTATAATAATTATATATTTTTTTGTTTTGATGCCATAATTTTCATAAATGTTTGTACACTGATGATGTGGTAATGGATTAAATAATTGAAAAATAAAATAAAATATATTAAAAATATTAAATTAAATATATATTGAGATAACTAATGTAATTAATTTATTTTATATATGTTAATGAAATAATGAGGATATATTGAACGAATTTATTTTCAATTATATCATGTTTCATTGATACTTTTCAAATTCAAATTAAAAAATACTATCAAAATAGACATTAATGATAATAAAAAATAAATTATATTTTGTAAAATGATATAAAATTTGGAAAAATTGTAATTTTTACAAAATAAATTTGCATCTGTTTTAAAATTTCATATATTATACATTTATGTTTCTTTTTTCATTTTTTTAGTGACTATATTAACCTTGAAAGAGTGAAAATTCATGTTGTAATTATAAGATTTAAAGCGTTTAAATTGGAGTTAAAACCAAAAGAAAGTGATATAATATTGAACAAAACATTTCCCAAAAACAAATTATGCACAGTAAATGACTTTTATAACCATATATTCTTAATATTAGTGGTTTTATTTATAATTAATTCTAAAAATATATTATATTTTGTTTAAATCAATCATAGTTACGAAATGTCAATATCTTTATATTTAATTTGTTTTTTATGTCCATATAGGGGAAAAATGATGATATGAACAAACCAAAACATTTATATTGACCACAATGAAATTATGGTACTTATAAAAAATTATTTTTAGTTCTTATTAAGTATATATTTATTTAAATGATTCTTCAATTTTTTATAAATGTTTATCTAATTAATGAAAACAGTAAATTATTTTAAAAGTATTAATTTTTATATATTTGTGATTATTTAATGTGTTTAAAGAATGTTTTATGTCCATAAGATATATTAGAGAGTATTTAAATCAATATATTATTATTACAAAATTTTATTGAAGTATTTGATATCGAATGCGATGAATAATATCAAATTAGACAACATTGATATTTAAATGAACTAATTTTTCATTAAATTATTGAAATATTATAAAATGTTAATTAATCACAAAATATTTAATATATGTCATAAAATGTAATTTTGTATTTATTTATGTTCCATTTTTATGTGATTGTATAAAGAATAACCATATCATAGTTTAATATTTTTTGAGCTTCCAAAAGAGCCCATCACCTCTGTTAAAAAAGGAATCCTCCTCCAACAGGTATTCAAAAAATTTTGGATTTTTATGGTCATGACCCCCTTCCCACAATGATTACAACTCTTGGGCCGACAATTTGAGAAGGGATAAAATGACCCCCCGAGTCTCGCCTCCAGTAGGCCCTGGGATGGAGACTCACGCTTAGGGTATAACGAACACACAAATGGGAGGAATTAGCCACTAAGAGAACACATGAAGAATAGAGAGATAAGATAGAAAAAACACAACTCCAAATCATCCATTAAGATAAAAAATCCTAAGTACACATATGAAATGTCATGAATAACTACTACAACTGAAAGTATAAAAACTGCATGTACACAAAATATGTAAAATAGTAGCAACCACAAGCTCGAACAGCTCCTACAAACGCATGCTAGATGTAACCATCCTGATCTCCAACCTGATCGAAGTGACCTAAAAACATTTTATATATACATAGGGTGAGTATAAAATTATACTCAGTAGGATCATCCATGAAGCCTTCCATGCAATAGTAATGAAATCATGCTAAAGAACATTGAACTGGTGAAACTAACTCGTCACCAAAATAGGTATACAATGTTTCGAACCTCACCATGGATACACTCATAATGTACCATTTACAAGAGTATATAATATAATAAAATAATATCATGGGTACCCCCACTACTATTTCTCCACTAGTTTTCGGCCATGCCTAATCATCGCACGTCCTAAGCATCGCTCTCCAAAATGGCATGTCTGTAGACACCTGGACGAAGCACCACAATATGCACCACATTCAACAAAACCACCATGTTCATATATTCAATGTAACCTGGTAGTTTCTGAGAGCAAACACTACTCGCATAACGTGTATCGTAAATCAGGTATTATACCTCGAACCATTAAAACCCATACACCAAGAAAGGATCCTCAAGCCATCACAACCAATACACGTTACACATATTTTAGTCCATAAATATTTATATCCATAATATATGTGTGTGAATAATAACAAGCCATTACATCCATCTACACACATATTTGGGGAAAACTAACCAATGTGCCAGTCGGGAAAATTAACTACCTTGAGAAGAGAGCGGGGCCAAAGGGGGTACTCAGCCATCCATCCTCCCACCAGAATGTTGGGGAAAACACCCCCAGGGCTCAGAATCCCCGGGGTGTCAGTTTCCCTTATTGACAGGGTGGAGTAACATATAAAAACAGAAAAAGTACATTATATAATATATCTCACAACCACACTATGGACATAACCTATTCTTATACTCATATTCTTATAACGTCTCTCAAACATCGGGATGCAACATCTAAGACTAGGTTTCTTATAATCTCACAACCATTTAAAGATATTTAATACATTAATAATTCCTTTTCTATTAGTTTTACTATTCGTTAATTAATTCATAAACATTAATTAACCAATTACAATTCAACATTAAATTTATTTAGCATCACACCCAAAGTACATTGTTTCTTCAAACCACATCCTCAGCATTGCGCCCTAGCAAACTCCAATCCCAATGGGTTAACATAATTTATTCAATTATTTATTTACAACATTACTTTAACATATTCCCATGAATTCTATAAAAACAATCAATTCTTCAAAACATAAGGTTCTAAACACAGTGAATAGATGAACTACCCTTCAAGTCTTTAACACCTATAGGAAGAGGGTAGACCCAACAACCCTTGTGATGCTAAACACAGAAATCATGTGGCATACCTAGAGTGTCACCACCATTTTAGGAAGAAGGGTATGCAAGACCAACTACCTTGAGTAGTGGGGAAATTAAATTAGATAAACAACCAAGAATAATCAACCGAAAACTAAACATTCACATCCAACACATTTTATCATCCCTGGTGTCCTACCTGACCCCCACATCCATAACCCGATGCACCTCGCCACTCAAGGAGTCAACTACTACAAAAACTTGTAGGCCTCCATGCCCCCACATATTACAATATCTATCTGGGCTCATATCACAACACAATCAGCAGGAAAAAAATAATCATATCGGTTGGGATCTTGTCCAATAAATAAGAAAGTGGGTAATTCAGAACCCTTCATGGAATTATCAAACAATAAATTCTTTATTCCATCTTGAATTAACCGATTCATTATTCTTATGTTCCATATTCATTAATTATAAATAGTAATATGTCATAAATAAATTAAACATGCTTACTCCACTAATTGGACTATCATCCAAAAATAAAACAATATGAACCAGATTCATTTACATTCCTCTTATCATTAGCCAAACAATTTTCAATTAATTACTATTTACATTCATTAACAATTACTATTAAGAATGAAAAAATAAAAACTATAGCATAGATATCACACTATCTTGCAAAAACAAGAGCCAATACCATAATATTGATATCGATTTATTTATCCAGTTCAAATATTTATTATTCCATTTCCATTGTGATCTAGTTGGTAAACATGATAACTCTACATTATCATTTAAAAAATGATAAGAAACAAATCCCCTACCTTAAAAGGATTAATAATGATATTTATATGAGAATTATCCACACAATGGATCACGATCACCTTCTCCCGTGAGAACTGCATCCATGTGAGACTGTCGTTGCACGACCGCACCAACCAAATCCTTAGAAACTCCATTAGATGCATGGAGATCACATTCCATAATATGGAAGGGAAAAAAATGGGATGGTGAACCCCAAATATCAATGATAAATAATACCTTATATCGAATATTGATGGATACTCCATGGTTGCACCAATATAGGGGGTGGACTTGCAGCATGATGAACATCAAGGGAAACAAATCCACTGTGAAAAGATTAATCTCATGATTATTATAGGAAGGAAGTGTTTGAGCATCTTTCACTAGATAATAAAGAGAAAGAACAAGGGAGGAAGATATATTGTCCCTTTAGAAGATTTAATGGAGAAGTTACTTAATATACAATGGATTTTCTATTAAAATCAGATCACATTAAACCACATGGTTTATCCAAGTAAATTCATCCTGGGCCATAGGAAATATAATATATGAGTTATGGGATTTTTTTCGGCCTCAAACCCCATAAAACAAGGCCATATTTGCATTTTATGTCAAATAAATCACTAAATTTAAGAAACTAGAAGAAACTATATATTTGGAAAAAGAAAATATTAAACATTTATTGAAACACTATTCATGAGCAGTGACACCATCTCTGACTCACCGTTTCGGTCTCACTGTTTCTATCTCAATGTTTCTGTCTCACTATTTCTAACTCACCATGTATGTCTCCCCTTTACTGTCTCACAATTTCTGTCTCACCATTTATGTGCCTCCATTTCTGACTCGCTGTTTTTAACTCACCATTTCGGTCTCACCATTTTTGTATCACTATTTTGGTCTCACTGTTTCGGTCTGACCATTTCTGTGACACCATTTCTAAATCACTGTTTTGGTCTCACCGTTTCTATCTCACCATTTCTATCTCACCATTTCATTGATACAATTTAATTATCACCATTTTGGACTCACCGTGACACTGATCATAAAACTGGAATCACTGTTCATTGAACTAGAAATTTGGTAATGTTTTGGGGATGAGTCACATTGACCTTCTAGAACAACTCAAATTCCTGATTTCAGCAAATGGGTTGACCAGAGGGGATTTGGCCATTACATCTGATAACTCTCAAAAACATTCCTTTCCTTGATAATCCAAAACCAACCCAAAAATAAACTGAAATGTGGCTTGAACAATAACTCCTCAAGATACCTATCAAAAGAGAATAAGCCATAAGAAGGAAAAAAATAAATTCATCTTATAATAACAAAAGGTCTACAACCTAAAAAGGGGAAACCGATACATGGAAAGAGTTTAGACATCAAACAACTCCAGGTATTGAGCATGTATATATGACTCCCATTCCTAGGTACTTTCTTCCATGACACAATATTTCCACAAGACAGAATCCAACTGAATAGAACTCTCATGCAACACCTTCTCATTCTGGTCTTGGATCTCCACAGGTTTCTCCTCGAAAGTCGCATCGTCATCAAAATCTATTGCACCCAATCAATGATGTTAGTTTCATCATGAAGGTAACGACGAAGTTATGCCATATGAAAAAAATTTTTGTATCCAGCCCATTTGTGGGGGTTGTGCTAATCGATACTCCATATCTTCTATAGAAGCTAACACCATGAATGGACCAACAAACTAGGGAGAAATCTTACTCCGACGACCAGACCTTCAATTTCCACGATGGGTAGTCACCTTCATAAACACGTGATCCCAATAATAAAACTCAAAGTGTATCCTACTTTTATCAACATATGATTTCTGATGACCCAACACTGTCTTCATCCTCTCACGAATCACCTAAACCATTTCTGTTGTATTCTGCAGTAGTTATCGTATGAGGATTACTAACTCTCCGACCCCAGTCCAGTAGAACGGAGAACGGCAAGGTCGGCCATATAGGGCTTCAAATGGAGCCATACCAATGGCTCAGTGAATACAACAATTGAATGTAACACCACCAAGGGTACGTGCCTCATCCAAAAACCTCCAAAATCAAGAACATAAGAGCGTAACATGTCATCAAGAGTCGGGATGGTTCGCTCTGTCTGACAATCCATTTGAGGATGAAAAGTAGCGCTAAGGCATAGCTGAGAACCAAAATCATGATGTAGACATCTCCACACCCTATAAGTGAAGAAAATATCTTGATCTAAAATTATATTCCATGGGACTCCATGATATCTAACCACCTCCTCCATATACATCCTCGACAAAACATCCACTCAAATCAACTTTTTGATCACTATGAAGTTAGACGATTTTGTTAAACGATCCACTACCACCAAAATAGCACCCTATCCTCCTGAAGCATGATTTCAAAAAGAAAAAATGTCCATTGAGATATCCTCCAACTTCCACTAGGGAACATCTGATGGCTGGAGAAAACCACCGGGGATGTGGTGCTCAACCTTGACCTTCTGGAAAACTAAACATGGAGACACAAACTCTACAACTGCACCCTTTAGCTTAGGCCACCAAAACTGACTCCTCATGGCTCGATACAACATTGTCGTTCCAGGATGAACCACTAATGGATATCTATGGGACTCTCTATGAACTATATTTCACATCGTCAAAGGAACAAAAATACTTGCATGATAAAACAGTTGGTGTTGTTCATACTCAGTCCAAACATCAGGGGATATGCCAAAAACAACTCAGACTCTCTAAACCTCCACCTCAAGATCCACCGACTGGGATTCTTCCAACAGCTACAATAGAGATGACAATACCATCATCTGGAAAAGACAACCTATTCCCCCAACATCTCCCATATCAAGATGAAATTCTTAATATTCTTCCATTACTCTCCCTGAATCACTGGATTCATGCACAGCATCACTACGTGACTTTTGAATATACACATATGCTATAAAATTCACCTTTCCAGGTGTATAAGATATTTCAATGTCGTATTCATGTAAGAACACCATCCACCGATGATTTCATAAGTTCATGTCATGATGTGGGAAATCATACCTCAAACTCTTGTGATTGGTGAAAACCACAAAGCGCTCTCCAATGTGGTAATGTCTCCACAACATCAGAGAAAACACCATGGCTTCCAACTCAAGATCATGGGTGGCATAGTTACATTCTTGGGGATGCTACTACCAAGAACCATAAGAAATGACTAATCTATTTTGCATCAGAACACTAACAATCCCTAGATGTGAAGAATCGCAAAAAACATCAAACTAAACTCCCTCATCTAGAAGACAAAGAACATTAGTACTTTATAACTTCCCCTTTAGATACATGAATGCTTCTTGACACCGATCAGTCATTATGAACACATGATCCATCCTAGTCAGAGCTATCTGAAGAGTCTCTAATCGAGATAAATCAGCTATGATCCTCCTATGGTAGCCTATGAGGCCAAGGAAACATCACACCTCTAACACTATCATGGGGGATGAACAAGAAACGACTACTTCTATCATCAATGGATCCATAGCTACTCCCTGTTGGGACAAAACAAGTCCCATGAAACAGACTTCTAGATCCAAAACTCACACTTCAACAACTTCCCAGACAAATGAAATTGACGAAGAACTCTAAAAATGGCATGTATATGCTATGAAATCTCCTCCTCAGATGTTTAGTACACATGGATGTCATCGATGAAAACCACCACAAACTTGTCCAGGGAATTATAGAATACCTTGTTCATCAATCCAATGAACATAGCTGGATCATTCGTCACACTGAACAACATTGAGACAAACTCATAATTTCCATGACGAAAACAGAATGCAATCTTAGAGATGTACTTATCCATCACATGATTTTGATGATATCCAGACATCAAATCGATCTTTGAGAACCAACATGAACCCTTCATATGATCGAATAAATCATCAAACTGTGGAAGAGGATAGAAATTCTTTACTTTCACATTATTTAAGTTATGATAAATACCACACAACCGCAAGCTACCCTCGGTCTTTATCACAAACAATACTAGTGCATGCCATTGTGACACACAAAACTGAACAAAACTACACTATATCAGACCATCAAGTTGTATCTGTAAATCTCGCAACTCAGAAGGGGCCATACTATATGGGGACATAGAGATAGAGGACGCTCATGGTTGTAGATCTATCCCAAACTCAATCTCTCGTCATGGGGGTAATGCTTCAACCTCATTTGGAATGACATCAGGGTACTCTTCTAAGACACTAGTAAACGCCAACTACTGAACCTCTAAAGAACTCAGCATCATCTCATCCATCAAGGATGATAAGGATAAAACACGACTATGAACCATTTGAGGTTCTATCTCACCAAATAACACTGTCGGCAATCCATCCACATCGAAGAACACAACCTCTCTCCTAAAGAAATCCATGATATCCTGCATTGAATACAACCAATATATGCTGAGGATGAAATCATATGGTTGTATTTGTAATCATAAGCAATCTCCCTAAGACCGGTGTTTCCCTAACACAAGCTCACAATTTCTCTATACATCAAACAAGTCAGCTCGACCTCCAATTGGCGTAGTCAATGCCAAGGGCACTGGAAGATTCTCTACCACAAGTCCCTAAGCAAGGAAAGGGGTATTTTAAATGATGGAGTCTGTCGCTGATGAGTCAAAAAAGAGATACACCAAGGTAGAAAACCTGAAAATCATACCTCGAATGATGTCTTTCTCATTTAGTGATGGAAACACTAAAGCATGAAGTTGACCATGATATCCTCCACAACCTCTCTAACCCTGATGATGACCACTAACACAGCTGCTCTCTACTCTCTGAAGAAGGGGAGCATCACCAGGCTACCCTCTGCCTGCCCCATCAACCCTCTACTGATCTAAAGGTAGTGAAACCTGAAACTGCTGCCTCGGCCGGAACAACCTCAACGGATGAACCTATAGCAGAAAACCTGGTGCACGATGACTACTCTGAAAGGTCGATCAATTTTTCTTCTGGTGAGCTCGACCACCATAAGAAAAACAAGTGCATGTTCCCTTGGCATTGTCCTAAGAGGTGATTATCTTGGTGAAATGAGATGCTGAGTGTTGGGACCTACCCCTGGCTAAACGAAAACACTTCTTCCCTAAAAACCAGGAACCCTATACCACAACGCTGCTTCATTAGGAATAATGAAGAATCCCCTCTTGTTATGCTCCAGTTCTAGCCAGAGTCCTCCAGACGACCTCTGTAATTTCCAGAACCTCAAGATATATATATTCAGCATAAATGGGGTGACCTGGTGATGGATCTCTAAATACAAAGCCTACTAAAAATGAATCGTCTTGGCCTCCTCATCTAGAAATAGTTTTGAAGCATATCGCAAAAGGATCCTAAAAACGATTCCAAACTCTCACACACTGGATCTGCCCTGACGAAGGGTACGAAGAACATGGGGATTGGACAACATCATGGTTGAAGATGGACACTCGATTCTAGACATGTCTTAGAACTCCTCCCATGAGAATGCTGACTCCTCATGATTTCTGAGGAATAAGAACCACCACTGCCTTGCTTCTCCATATAGAATAGTCAAAACCAAGGACACCCAATGCTCCTTCTGAGCACTGATCGAAAATAATACTATCTTGAACTCCTCCAACCAGTCTACCAGGACCACATCTAAAATAGATCCTCTGTGTTTCTGTAGACTCTAGAGCTGAAACTCTCGGATTTTCCTCCTCCATGTGTCATCATCGTGGACCTCTACCCAGTGGTGATCCACTATCATAGCCTGTAGGACATCTTCTATGTGATCCTGATGAGGAAGTCAACCTGGATCCATACCTATAAAATAAAAAATACTTACATCTCCTAAACATGGAATATGGGAGACTCATCATTAATTAATTATTTAATTGTTTTCATTTATTTATTGCAGGTTATCCTATCCCAAGGTCTACCCATTCAAACACATGCCCAATGAATAATGTTGAATGATCCCTTCATAGGTCTCTACCCGGCAACCAGTATCACATAGTTTAGTTTCCATTGTAAACATAACGGTCCATACATCATATCAAAGGGGGCCCTAAAAGCCTATGTCTCAGCTGGTCTCTAGTGTTTACGTCACTTTCTAAAAATGAATGACATCGTTTCCCTAGAAACCCATGCAACCTCACCTATGCCTAACTCAAATCTCCATCTCATCTCTCAACCTGACATCTAATACCAGTTTTCCATGACCACTTCTGTAACAGCCCGAGATTTTATGAAAAATATTCTTTTTAATTTTATTAATGTCTTGTGTTGTACGCTACACCAAAAGGAGCTTGCACAACACACATCTTTGACTTGCCTTGCATTACACGCAATCACAACCTTCCTCGATAGCGTGTGTAGTACGCAATACTGAGTTTCACGAAACAACGATATGCTATTAAAATATTATTAAAACTAGCCGTTATGAATAGTAATAACCACTTTTTAAATTTTAGAAATTTTAGCTCTCAAAATGGACTTCATTTTTGGATTCGGAGTATCGAATTTAGCCTAAGGTGAAATTTTGGTACTTTTCGGATAACTTTCATATTCTAATGAATAGTGAAAATTACTAAATTATAATTAAAAACATCTTTTTTAATCAAAATAATTAATAGTGATAAATTATTAATTTGAGTGGTTTTAAAGTATATTTAGAATATATTTTTACAATTTAATACAATTTTGGTCATTGAATGTAATTTCACATTTAAACCAGAAATAATCAAGTGTCAATCTTTTGATAGATATTATTTCTTAAAAACACGCTATTTGTTTTAACAGCGGGATTTAATTATAAAATTAATTAATTCAACTTCTATGTTATGAATTTGGTAAAATAGACTTCATTTTTGAATTCGGAATATGAAATATAGTTTAGGATGAAATTTTGGCATTTTTCTGAAAAACATCAATTTTTGATGAATAGTCAAACTACTAAATGGTAGTTAAAAAACTCAATTTTTCATAAAACATAATTTTACCGCTTCTGTGAATGGAATTTCAAAAATCCGAGAGACACGGTTGATGTCAGTAAGTAAAATGGGGTTCAATGAGATTAAAATAATTTTTGGTGAATAGTAACTTTTTACTTTTATTTACCACGGTTAAAAGTAAATAGGGTAATTAAGGGTAAGAATGATATTGATATTACCCTAAAACGTGTCCTAATTCTATTGGACAAGTGTATCTCGACCAAAAACAACCTTAAGTGTAAAATATTATCATTTAGGCCCACTTGGATTAGATTAGGACATTTATTATTATTTAATTCAAAGAAGAGTTAAAAGAGTTAAAATCAATGTATATTTACTAAAACATTTTTAATATAGGGATGTACATAAGATAAATTCGATTGTAAATATTCATTAGAAAGCTAAAAATATTTCCCACATGATGGTATTTTATTTGTAATTTTTAGACATCAAATAATTTAATTTATTTATGTCACAAATATGATGCAGTAATTATATTATTAATGAAATATTGAAATAATTGATGTTATAAACACCAAAATAAATATAATTTGAGACTTTTTATGAATTACACTAATTTTCTAGGTTACTATGATATATTAGTGTTGATTTAATAAACTTGGTTAGAACATATAATTCTGTTATGATTTTCACAAAAATCATATATCAAATAGTGTCAAAATTGACACAAAAGAGTTTTTAAAGAAAATATTATATTATTAATTGTTATTTTATTCCTAAAAATCCGAGGTTTGGCCAAATGACTTAGATAAGAATATATATATTAATAATAAACAATTTGGGGTTCGTTTGGCATGTTATAGTAAGTGTATTAACCATATAGTGAAAAAAAACAAAAAGACACGGTAAAAGTTAAATTATTTAACTTAGAGTTAAATCTAATTGATAAGGTTAAAATAATACCCTAAACTTGTCTAAATCCTATTGGTTGATAGTATTTCGACCCATCCCAACTTTAGCTTCAAAATAAGACCCTTTGGAACCATTAAAACCGATTTTGACTTTAATATAAAATAATATTTTGAGATATCCCTAAAGTGCCCCTCTCCTCCCTTATAAAAGGGCACCTCCTCCCCCTCCTCCTCACTCCAATTTGAGAACTCAAGCTCGGCCAACCCCTGGAAAAATACCTTCTCCACTTCCCTAGAATAATCATAGAGGTCCTTCTCTTCTTCAAAGACCAATCTTAGTTCCCTAAGTGGAGGATTCAAAGAGGTGTTCCAAAGAAGAGGTAATATCCATTACCGATCATTTCAATTTCTTTCTTCTTCAACATCTTCTTCTTTAGTTGTTTCATGATAAATTAATAACATCAGTATTTCATATATACTGATATGTTATTATAAATATGAAACAACTCTAATTAACCTTCTATCCATCCTACGGAGAAAGGAAATCACCGCGCGTGCGTACGTACAGAATACCGTCTCCACGCCGTGGTGTAATCTATTTTCCGCCACCACCTTAATTGGATGGGTATAAAGGTTTAATGAGTAACTATATATGATTATTATAAAGTGATATTGATACTGAAATAGTATACATACACTTCAACACAATTCCACGACCATGGGAACGATATCATCGCTCGTGCGTACGTACGGAATACCGTCTCCACGATGCGATGAGATTCATTCTCCATGTTAAACATTTAAGAATGATTAAAAAGTATATATAAGAAATAATAATGAAATATATGACATTATAAAGCTACTGTATTTATGTATGTATGTATATGTATGTCATCTACTTACTTCCATTCAAGACAATAGGGAAAGGAAAACAACGTTCATGCGTACGTACGGACTACCGTCTCCATGAACGGTGTTTTTCTTTTCATTTATCTATCTATTATATATATATATATACTGAATATATATGATATATAAATCATATTTTATATTCTGGAAGTAAGTAAATCATGATATAAGTAATAATAATTTCAAGAACAACAAGTCAAAACACCTACGATAAATGAAACGATTTTACCCAAAACGCTTCTTTAACATGGAATTTACAAAAGAACGGGTAATATAAAGTCATAAGTGAACCATATATGATATCATAACAATGAATATGATTCTTTAATAATTCAATGACATTATTTAAATCATTATACAGGAGGTTCTGACACATACGAAGCAAATCGGACCTAAGGTAAGGGAAATATCACAATCTCACTTTTATCCGAGATTGTTTTTACTTTGGTAATTACTGGGGTGTATTTTATCATCCACATCCATGTTCCCTCAATATGTAATATTATTTCCATCCTTCTACAATGGTTTATATCCAATTTTACCCTTCGGTGAGTTTTTAGTAAAAGATATGAAAGGAATCTTTTGTCGTTTTTCGTACGAGGTACTTTTTGACTTTTCCGACAAAAGTACGAAGAATGTTTTTTTTAACTTATACGACATGAATGTATTTTTAAAAAATTATTTCCAAGAAACTTACTTTACAAGTTTTCAAGTTTATTTTTAATCAAATTCTTATTTTTTAAAGTCGTATGACATGTTATGAAAGGAAAAAAAATTTTGAAGTAGAAAGGATATTTTCCTCAAGAATGGAGTTCAAGTATTTTATCAAAATTATTTTCCATCTAAGATAATAAAAGGGTTCTGTTTTTATCCCTATTATTACATTGGTTTGATTATGTTGTGATGGAAATATTTTTATGAATTCCTTTATCTTATATGAATTGTTTTATGATGTCATGTTGTTTAAGAATCCAATTTTTATTACATGGGTTACGCTATGATGTATGGTTTATGATTATGTGGCACACATAAGAAAGGATTCATTATAAGATGGGTGGGACCTATATCTCCCTCCAATGCATTGGGTAAAGTTTTTATATCTCATTAGATAGACATGGCTGGAATGGTAGGTTATACCGGTTCAGTGAAACAGGACTGAAACGAGGGTTACTCGATTCAGAAAGGGAATTTGTCCACTAAGATAGTCTCGGCAATGAGTATTGACTTACAAGAAATGATTCTCTATGATTATGTGTGAATGCCACAAAGTTTCATGTTTTAAGTTATGATTATTGTGATTACATTTCACTGCCATGATTTATCCCATGTTATGAAATTATGATCTCTTTTGGAGGTTAAGATTTCCAAAATTTATGTGCTTGTGTATACGATGAGATTTATATTTCTTTTGTTTACCCTTACTGAGCATTTGAGCTCACCCTTTTATGTTTTCTTTTCCCATGGATATCAAGAAAGGTTTTAGGTAAATAAAAGGGGAAGATCTTTATGGGTGATATTGGAGATCGTTCACCACGATTAGAAGATTACGTTCTGAGTTTCCAAAGACACTAAACTATTACGATCCTTGTGTGTGTATTTTTTGTTATGTACTAAGTATTCCGCAAAGGTAATGTAATGTCCATGTACGTCAAGCTTCTGGTCTCTACAGTTGGTATCAGAGGAAAGGTTTAGTCAACCTTTGGAAACTAGGATGCGAGAACTTTAGTGAGATCGCTAGAGATATTTCTAAGGTATGTCTAGGGATGTCCCTAAGGTTAAGTATACGTATAGGTTATAGTACTAGAATTACGCTAAAGATCATAGAATTAAACCTATGATGTTAGATATTGAAGGTACTCCCCCTTTATTATGTTGTTTTCCCTAGCATGATTTTTGCCTCTCACACTATTCTTTTTGGGTTTTAGACGATGGCTGGAACCCGAAGGAACCGTGTTGATCAACGCAATGGACAATGCAATGATTGCCCTCCTGAACAAACAAATATTATGGGAGATGGAGTGTAAAATCTTATTGTTATACTTACACAAGCTATGAATCATTCTGGACTTCCAAATGAGCAGAGAAGGGAACAATATTCTATTGAGTCCTTCATGAGGCAACGTCCACATTCTTTCAGTGGGTCTTCTGATCCACTTGTTGCTGAACAATGGATTAGTACCACTGAAAATATATTTTCAGTTCTTCAATGTTCTGAACATGATAAAGTCATCTTAGCAGTATATCGTTTGGAAGGTGAAGCTGATCAATGGTGGAATCTTATCAAGAATACGAGGCAAAGAGATGAAATTGAGTCCATGGAATGGGACGAGTTCAAGAACTTGTTTTTCAGTAAGTACTTCCCTCGTATTCTTCGAACAAAGATGGAGAAGGAGTTTCTTGAACTAAAGAAAAAGGATGATGAATCTGTTGGTATATACGAAGCGAATTTTACAAGATTTGCAAGGTATGCATCTGGCATTATCATCCAACCTGAAAGTAATGTTGATCGATTTTTCAGTGGCTTAAAACCAAGTCTTCGAAGGGCATTAGCTATAAGAGACTTCAGTAGCTATGAAGAAATTGTGCGTTGTTCTATCAAGGTAGAAATGGAAGTTGGTGTTACATATCCATCTTATGGTTTTGAAAAGAAACGAAAGATGGAGTTCAAGGAGAAATCTCAGAATAATGGTGAAAAGAAAATGAATGTTTCCTTATGCTCAAAGTGTGGAAAGAAGCATGGTGGAGATTGTATTAAAGGGACTAGAAAATGTTTTAAGTGTGGAAAAGAAGGTCATCGAGTAGCTGAGTGTCGAAGTAATGGAAAAAGGGTTTCTAATGATGTGAACAAAGAAAACACTGCAGAGAACGCACCACCAACACTTCAATGCTTCAAGTGCAAGGAAATGGGACATTATGCCAATAAATGCCCTAATCCAAGGGTTAGTGATGATCAACATGAGCAACCACTTAAGGAAAAGGACAAAGGGAAGTCACATGCGATCACTATTGGTGATGTTGAATATGATAACGATGTGGTGGAATAATTAAGTGTGTATGTAATGGGATTCCAAAATAATGTTGTATCATAAAGTATTGGAATATTTATGTATTGGTCTATTGTGGTTTTCAAAAATTTTATGGTACCAGTAACCGTGGAAAGTGATTGAGATATTTTTGGAAAAAGAATGATATGCGCATAATGAAGGGAAAATGAGAAAATTAAATACTTGATAGTATTCATGAGCTCATGATTGATATAAGGAATAAGTGATATCATGGATTGAGTATATAGAATTTTGAGGATTTTTGTATGTGGAAAGTGTTAAATTTTAACTGCATTCATGTTTTCACTAAGGTTCGATGGGTATTCAAGAGAATACATGATTAAGGCCTTTGAATGTTTGGCATGTGACCAACAAAACATATCTTATGATATATGGGGATCAATGATGGTATCAAATCTCTGGTATTCGTTTTCACTATGTTATGAGAGTGGACTGCAGTATTATGGATAAGCCTAAAGATTGGAATGGATTTTGTTGGACATAAGTTAGTATTGTTTAAGGATAGAAGTTTTTTTCGATATTATTGATGGGATGTTATAGTAATATAGTTTTAGAAAAAGGACAACATGCAGAACGGGCGACAACCCATCGTGTCGGACAATGCTGTGGGAATCGAACCCACAACCGAAGTGCGACTGGCCTTTATCGCCTACCACTGGCCTACAGGAAGTCCCTGTTTAGTAGAAACTAGTTTTATTATATTAAGCAGTATGATATATGAAGTATAAGCCCATTTTAGGAACCATATATGATTAATCCCACTATAGATCGACTTATGTATATAAATTTTGCTAACCTTTTGAGACAGATGGAAAGACCCGTCATTCTATCACATGATCTGCTAACACTTCACGAATAACAAATTCAACTTCATTTATTTAAGAGATGAAGTGGAAATTGTTAAAGGCACGAACAATAGTGAGGTTGTACCAACATAAAGTAAGTATTTATTCTAATTCAAATTCCTTAACTTTAGGGAAACGATGAATCAGATGAATCAGATGGTACCTTAGATCATCACAAATTTATGGCTTTGTGATTACTGGATTTTCCATAGCCATGTTCTCTACCACTCTCCATCAGAACATGATGGTTAGATTTCTCTTCCATATCCATATTTTCACCTATTTGGAAACCCAGTGATTAGTTTATTTGGGTAACCGTTACGTTTCATAATTTTGTTTTTAAAGATTGGTTTTGATATTCCTTTTTAAGATGTGGGTCTCTATTAAATAAACTTTCGAATAGTAAACCATTTATAACCCCGACGAATTTCGAGGGAGAAATTCATTTTAAGGGGGGTAGAACGTAACAGCCCGAGATTTTATGAAAAATATTCTTTTTAATTTTATTAATGTCTTGTGTTGTACGCTACACCAAAAGGAGCTTGCACAACACACATCTTTGACTTTCCTTGCATTACACTCAATCGAAACCTTCCTTGATAGCGTGTGTAGTACGCAATACTGAGTTTCACGAAACAACGATACGCTATTAAAATATTATTAAAACTAGCCGTTATGAATAGTAATAACCACTTTTTAAATTTTAGAAATTTTAGATCTCAAAATGGACTTCATTTTTGGATTCGGAGTATCGAATTTAGCCTAAGGTGAAATTTTGGTACTTTTCGGATAACTTTCATATTCTGATGAATAGAGAAAATTACTAAATTATAATTAAAAACAACTTTTTTAATCAAAATAATTAATAGTGATAAATTAATAATTTGAGTGGTTTTAAAAAATATTTAGAATATAGTTTTACAATTTAATGCAATTTTGGTCATTGAATGTAATTTCACATTTAAACCAGACATAATCAAGTGTCAATCTTTTGATAGATATTGTTTCTTAAAAACACGCTATTTGTTTTAACAGCGGGGTTTAATTATTAAATTAATTAATGCAACTTCTATGTTATGAATTTGGTAAAATTGACTTCATTTTTGAATTCGGAATATGAAATATATCTTAGGATGAAATTTTGGCATTTTTCTAAAAAACATCAATTTTTGATGAATAGTGAAACTACTAAATGGTAGTTAAAAAAATGAATTTTTCATAATACTTAATTTTACCGCTTCTGTGAATGGAATTTCAAAAATCCGAGAGACACGGTTGATGTCAGTACGTAAAATGTGGTTCAATGAGATTAAAATAATTTTTGGTGAATAGTAACTTTTTTCTTTTATTTACCACGGTTAAAAGTAAATAGGGTAATTAAGGGTAAGAATGATATTGATATTACCCTAACACATGTCCTAATTCTATTGGAAAAGTGTATCTCGACCAAAAACAACCTTAAGTACAAAATATTATCATTTAGGCCCACTTGGATTAGATTAGGACATTTATTATTATTTAATTCAAAGAAGAGTTAAAAGAGTTAAAATCAAAGTATATTTACTAAAACATTTTTAATATAGGGTTTTACATACGATAAATTTGATTGTAAATATTAATTAGAAAGATAAAAAGATTTCCCACATGATGGTATTTTATTTGTAATTTTTAGACATCAAATAATTTAATTTATTTATGACACAAAGATGATGCAGTAATTATCTTATTAATGAAATATTGACATAATTGATGTTATAAACACCAAAATAAAAGTAATTTTATACTTTTTATGAATTAAACTAATTTTCTAGGTTACTATGATATATTATTGTTGATTTAATAAACTTGGTTCGAACATATAATTCTATTATGATTTTCACAAAAATCATATATCAAATAGTGTCAAAATTGACACAAAATAGTTTTTAAAGAAAATATTATATTATTAATTGTTATTTTATTCCTAAAAATCTGAGGTTCGGAAAAATGACTTAGATAAGGATATATATATTAATAATAAACAATTTGGGGTGCGTTTGGCATGTTATATTAAGTGTATTAACCATATAGTGAAAGAAAACAAAAAGACACGGTAAAAGTTAAATTATTTAACTTAGAGTTAAATCTAATTGATAAGGTTAAAATAATACCCTAAACTTGTCTAAATCCTATTGGTTGATAGGATTTAGACCCATCCCCACTTTAGCTTCGAAATAAGACCCTTTGGAACCATTATAAACCGATTTTGACTTTAATATAAAATAATATTTTGAGATATCCTTAAAGTGCCCCTCTCCTCCCTTATAAAAGGGCACCTCCTCCCCCTCCTCCTCACTCCAATTTGAGCACTCAAGCTCGGAAAACCCCTGACAAAATCCCTTCTCCACTTCCCTAGAATAATCCTAGAGGTCCTTCTCTTCTTGAAAGACCAATCTTAGTTCCCTAAGTGGAGGATTCAAAGAGGTGTTCCAAAGAAGAGGTAATATCCATTACCGATCATTTCAATTTCTTTCTTCTTCAACTTCTTCTTCTTTAGTTGTTTCATGATAAATTAATTACATCAGTATTTATTATATACTGATATGTTATTATAAATATGAAACAACTCTAATTAACCTTCTATCCATCTTACGGAGAAAGGAAATCACCGCGCGTGCGTACGTACGGAATACCGTCTCCACGCCGTGGTGTAATCTGTTTTCCACCACCACCTTAATTGGATGGGTATAAAGGTGTAATGAGTAACTATATATGATTATTATAAAGTGATATTGATACTGAAATAGTATACATACACTTCAACACAATTCCACGACCATGGGAACGATATCATCGCTCGTGCGTACGTACGGAATACCGTCTCCACGACGCGATGAGATTCATTCTCCATGTTAAACATTTAAGAATGATTAAAAAGTATATATAAGAAATAATAATGAAATATATGACATTATAAATATACTGGATTTATGTATGTATGTATATGTATGTCATCTACTTACTTCCATTCAAGACAATAAGGAAAGGAAAACAACTTTCATGCGTACGTACGGACTACCGTCTCCATGAACGGTGTTTTTCATTTCATTTATCTATCTATTATATATATATACTGAATATATATGATATATAAATCATATTTTATATTCTGGAAGTAAGTAAATCATGATATAAGTAATAATAATTTCATGAACAACAAGTCAAAACACCTACGATAAATGAAACGATTTTACCCAAAACGCTTCTTTAACATGGAATTTACAAAAGAACGGGTAATATAAAGTCATAAGTGAACCATATATGATATCATAACAATGAATATGATTCTGTAATAAGTCAATGACATTATTTAAATCATTATAAAGGAGGTTCAGACACATATGAAGCAAATCGGACCTAAGGTAAGGGAAATATCACAATCTCACTTTTATCCGAGATTGTTTTTACTTTGGTAATTACTGGGGTGTATTTTATCATCCACATCCATGTTCCCTCAATATGTAATATTATTTCCATCCTTCTACAATGTTTTATATCCAATTTTACCCTTCGGTGAGTTTTTAGTAAAAGATATTAAAGGAATCTTTTGTCGTTTTTCATACGAGGTACTTTTTGACTTTTCCGACAAAAGTACGAAGAATGTTTTTTTTAACTTATACGGCATGAATGGATTTTTAAAACATTATTTCCAAGAATCTTCCTTTACATGTTTTCAAGTTTATTTTTAATCAAATTATTTTATTTTAAAGTCGTATGACATGTTATGAAAGGAAAAATGTTTTTGACGTAGAAAGGATATTTTCCTCAAGAATGGAGTTCAAGTATTTTATCAAAATTATTTTCCATATAAGATAATAAAAGGGTTCTGTTTTTATCCCTATTATTACATTGGTTTGATTATGTTGTGATGGAAATATTTTTATGAATTCCTTTATCTTATATTATTTGTTTTATGATGTCATGTTGTTTAAGAATCCCATTTTTATTACATGGGTTACGCTATGATGTATGGTTTATGATTATGTGGCACCCATAAGAAAGGATTCATTATAAGATGGGTGGGACCTATATATCCCTCCAATGCATTGGGTAAAGATATTATATCTCATGAGATAGACATGGCTGGAATGGTAGGTTATACAGGTTCAGTGAAACAGGACTGAAACGAGGGTTACTCGATTTAGAAAGGGACTTTGTCCACTAAGATAGTCTTGGCAATGAGTCTTGACTAACAAGAAATGATTCTCTATGATTATGTGTGAATGCCACAATGTTTCATGTTTTAAGTTATGATTATTGTGATTACATTTCACTGCCATGATTTATCCCATGTTATGAAATTATGATCTCTTTTGCAGGTTAATATTTCCAAAATTTATGTGCTTGTGTATACGATGAGATTTATATTTCTTTTGTTTACCCTTATTGAGCATTTGATCTCACCCTTTTATGTTTTCTTTTCCCCAGGATATAAAGAAAGGTTTTAGGTAAAAAAAAGGGGAAGATCTTTATGGGTGATATTGGATATCTTTCATCACGATTAGAAGTTTACATTCCGAGTTTCCAAAGACACTAAACTATTACGATCCTTGTGTGTGTATTTCTTGTTATGTACTAAGTATTCCGCAAAAGTAATGTAATGTCCATGTACGTCAAGCTTCGGGTCTCTACAACTTCCCCCCAAAGTGTACCCCTCCTAGGCCGACAATGTGAGACGGTAAATAATTACCCTCGATTCCCTACTCCAGTAGGCCTCAGGTTGGAGACTAGAACCTAGGGTATTGAAAACACGCAAATGGGAGTCATTACCCTCTAAGATAACACAAGCGAGAGAGAGAGATAAGGTAAACACCAACCAACTCCAACTCAACCAGTATGATAAACAAAATCACATGTACACATATGAAATTACAAGAAAAACATCAACAACTAAAAAGAGAAAAACATCATTTACCCAAATCAAAGTAAAACAGCATCAACCACATCCCCGAACAGCTCCTGCAACAGCAAGCTCGTAGTACCCATCCTGATCTCTAACCTAATACAAGTGTCCTTAAAAGTATTTTATATATACATATTGTTAGTATAACAATATACATTGTACGATACTCCCTAATGCCTCTCATAACAATTAAAATAAAGCTTGTTAATGTAAAGTGAACAAAAAATGAAAATGACTTGTCTCCTAAACAGGTGTACTATGTTCCCACCCTCACTATGGATACTCTCACCAAGAACTAGATAGAAAATTATATAATATAAAAATTAATTACAATGGTACCCTGCTATTACTTCCCCACTAGTTTTCTTATTTTCCCCAATGTTTCATGTCCTAAGAATCTCTACCCAAAAAGGCTTTCTCATAGACACATGGGTGAAGCACCACAACATGCACCTCATGGAACAAAACCACCATGTCGACATAAGAAAAGTAACCAGTTAGTTTCTAGGAGCCACCACAGCTCACATAACGTGTATCCTACATCAGGTATTATACCTCAAGCCATTACAGGCCTTACACCATGTAAGGATCACCAACCACTCACAACATATACATGTTACAACTATAGTAGCCCATAGAAATATATAAAAAGAATATATGTCTGTGAATAACCACAAGCCATTACAGCCCACTACACAAATATATTGGGAAAACTAACCAATGTTTCTACAGGTACGTGTAACTACCAAGAGAAAGGAGCAGGGCCAAAGGGGGTAGTCATCCATCCATCCTCCCACCGGAATGTTGGGGAAAACACCCCCCATTGGTTAGAATCCTTAGGGTGTTATCTTCCCTTACTGACAGGGTTGAGTAGCTTATAGAAACACAAAAATTACTGAATATAATATAGCTCATAACTACACTATGGTCATAACATAGTCTTATACTCAACTGTAGCTAACGTCTCATGGACTCTGGGCTACTACTTCTATGATTAGGTATCCTATAAACACAGAACTATTTAAAGAGAATTAATAAAATATTTCATTCCCTTTTTATCAGTTTCACTTTACGTTAATTAATTCATTGTACATTAATTAACCAATAACAATTCCACATTAAATTTCATTAGCATCACACCCAATGTACACTATTCCTTCAAATTACAACTGCATCATTGCTTCCCAGCTACCTCCAAACCCCTTAGGATAACATCATTTATTCAATTAATTATTTAAAGCATTAATTTCTCATACTCCCAAGCATTTTATAAAAGCAATCTATGCTTCTATACTCAAGGAGATCAACACGGTGAGTAGATAAACTACTCGTCGAGTCTTCAACGCATATAGCATGAGCATAGACCCATCCAGCCTTGAGATGATAAACACGGAATGAATGTGGCATACGACGCACGTCATTTCCCATTTCGAATAAAGGGTAATCAAGAATAGCTACTTTGAGATGTGTGGAATGTAACATAGATAAAAACCAAGAAGAATCAGTAGAAAACCACGCATTCACATCCCAAACATTTAATCATTCCTAGTGTCCTCCCTAACACCCACATGCATAAACCGATGCATCTTGCCACTCTAGGAAACAACTTCTACAACATCCAGTAGGCCTCCATGCCCCCACATATCACAACAGCCATCCAAGATCACATCACCGTATAAGCAGCAGGAAAATAACAATCATATCGGTTAGGATTTTGGCCCTTGAACATGCAAGATGGAAACTAATAAGCCTTCAAGGAATTATCAAACAATCAGTTCTTTAATCCTTATCGAATTAACCTAATTATTATTCATAGGTTTTATATTCAGGAAACCAAAATAGTATTCTATGAAAAATAAATTAAACAAGGTTACTACACCAATTTTTCTAACATAAAAAAATACAACAATAAGAACCACATACATTTACATGCCTCTTTATCATTAGCCAAAAAATAAAGAATTAATACATGTTTACTATCTTTACCAATATCCATCGATAATGAACAACTAAACAAAGGAAGCAATGATATCACACTATCTAGTAAAAACAAGAGGCAATACGATACGATTGATTTCCATTTATTTATCATGTTCAAATATTTATTATGTCAATTACATTGTGATCCAATGGCTGAAACATGAAAACTCTATATTTTCACATATAAAAATGGAATAAATGAATCCCCAACTTTAAAAATTTTCTTAATGATATTTATATGAGAACAATCCACACAACGTCTTGTGATCGCCACCTCTCGTGACAACTGCATCCTCCTGACGATGTCACGCACTACCCCACCAACTGAAACCCATCAAACTCAATTAAAAGCATGCATATCACATGACATAATATGGAAAGGAGTAATAGGAAAAGGTTAACCCAAAATTAAGATGATAAATCATACCTTATATAGAAGACTGATGGATACTTCTTGGTTTCACAAAAATAGGGGATGCACTTGTAGTAAGAAGAACATCGAGGGAAACCAATTCACTTGGAAAAGTTTAATCTCATGATTCACACAGGAAGAAATGAATGGTTTGTGTGTCTCACACTAAAGAACATGGAGAAAGGTCAAGGGAGGATGATATCTCGTCCCTTTAGAATATTTAATTGAGCAACGATTTAAGATACAATGGATTTTCCATTATAATCTGATCACATTAAACCGCACAGTTTTACCATGTATATGCATCATGGGTCTTAGGAATATTAATATAGGAGTTATGAGATTTGATTCGGCCTTAAATCCCTTAAAACAAGGCCAAAAATGCGTTTTACATCAAGTAAAATGTTAAATTGGAAAAACTGGAAAAATATAGAAATTTTGAAAAGAAAATATGAATCAATTATGGAAACATTGTTTTTAGGCTGTGACACTGTGTCTGACTCAACATTTCTATCTCACTGTTTTTGTCTCACCGTTTTTGTCTCACCGTTTCTGACTCACCGTTTTTGTCTCACTATTTCTGTCACACCATTTCTAACCCATGGTTTCTGACTCCCCTTTTTTCTCACTGTTTTTCTCTCACCATTTTTTTCTCACCGTTTCTGTCTCACAATTTATATCTCACTATTTCTGTGACACATTTTCTAACTCACCATTTCTATCTCCCAATTTCTATCACACCGTTTCTGTCTCAGTGTTTGTGACTCAACGTTTCTGTCTCACCGTTTTTGTATCACAGTTTCTGTCTCACCATTTTTGACTCACTACTTCAGTGACACTGTTTTAGTCTCTCCATTTCTGACTCACCATGACACTGTTCATAAAAATAGAAATATAGTTCACAGAACTGAAAATTTGGCCATGTGTTGGGGAAGAGTCACCTTGACCTCCCAAAACACTTCAAACACTATATTTTAGCAAAGGTGGGGACCAAAGTGGTCTGGGCCATTACATCTATGTTAATAAAATCAATAAAATATATATTCCCAACATATTTATACATATATTATATTTGTTCCATCCAATAGTGTTACCCTAGTGTCCCAAAGTGGATATCTAAATGATGTTTGCTGAAAAAGAGGTAATCAAATTTACTGAATCTTTTATGTTAATTTCTTATTACACTTCCCCTAAATGATTTGTTTTCATTATAAATTAATAAATAAGAAATAATATATATTTTTTAATATTTATTATAATTATAGATCATACATATTCCACCGTTTATATTTTCTTTGACAACATAATGAATAGTTTGTGTGTATTAATGCTTACGATCTCCAAGCCATTGTGTAATTAGTATTTCATCACAAGTTTGGATGGATGTGTATAATTATTGATATTATATATTTATATATATTATAATTATTCCATGAAATATTTTTTATATAATTATATTACCGTCTAATTATATATAGTTTTATCCATTAAGAGAATGATACAACTGCTCATGCATACATACGGCATCCAATCTCTGTGATTTGATGTGATTCATTGTCCATGTTCAACATTAAATAATGATTATAAAAATGTATATAATAAATAAATATGATATATATGACCTTAATATAATTATTTATATGATAAAACAATATCATATACCCTAGAATAATGACTTACATGACAAAACATGCATATGAAATTGCTGTAGTTAACACCCTAAATAAGGTTAATAATGAAATATAATTATAAAATGGGTTATAATATAATATAATAGGATCATATGTTAAAAAATAAATAAGCATATGGTATTTTAATAAATTAATAAATCTCGTTAAAAAATTATATATGAGTTTAAAATATATTAAACAAATAGAAAGGGCATGGTAACATATATTCATCTCACTTTTATTTCTATGGGATACAAGACATTTCACAAATTATTTTTTATTTCCCTTGTATATACCACGCATTTAATAAAATATCATTAATATATCTACATTAATTGTATTTTACGTTTAATTTGATGTTACGTTTCATACAATTCAACTGATTATAGAGTGGTGAATGTTTATTTTACAATCACATCACTATTCCAATTTGATTATCCTTATGTATCTAATGGGGAATGTTTTTAATCTATGATTATTATATAAATAATTTTTTTCACAGCATTTTAAATATTCATATTTTTTTATTAAATTTATTGGAACTCAATTTTTTATTTTTTGTAAACCATGTTTGAAAGGAAACATCTTTTTATTTTCAAAACATAGCCCAGATGGCTTTTTTTAAAAAAGTAAATGTAATTATTATTTTAACATGTACTCCATGAATGGAATTTATAGACATAATGACCTGTAAATTGTTATAATTGATCTCATATTTGTTAAAAGGGTAATATTTAGTGAATATTATCATCATAATATTTTGTAAAATTTTATTGAATTTCTATGTAAAATTGATATCTTCCACACATAATGATTTTAAATATATTTTACTTCATCAATCTATTCAACCATTTAATGTAATTATAATATACTATGAATATATTTTTTCTAATATCATAGTAATTATATGTTTGGATTTATTATGTTTAGTTTGACTCTGCATGTACTATATTGATACCATTCTCTTAATTACTCGGAATATTTTATAGTTATATTTATTGATTGAGAATAGTGTTCACATATTGTGTTCTAATTATTGAATATGATGGTTTATGTTGTTTATTTTTTCCCATTTCATATGTGGATCGAAATGTACTTGGTAAGTGATGGTCTGGTCCTACTATATCCTATAAATGCATCTGTTGGTATCATGAGGGAATCTAATCTAAGATTTGGATGAGGTGGTACCCATTTTTGTAGAAATTTTGGTTGTGGCCAAGATGATATATTTTATATATTTGGAATTTTGGTTTCATGATTTATGATATTAGTCATTGATATTCCATATAATTATTACACTAGTTTAATATATGGTTATGTTTTATTCTCATGTGTTAAATTATATTTAATTATTATATTATCATTTATTCTTGTCGTAATATGGTCATGATTATGTTCAATGGAATGTATTTTAGTAGTTCAACGTGAAATATTTTTTCTATTTTTTATTTACAAACGAATTCATTTATAATGTATATCATACTGAATATCTGAGCTCACCCCATTCTTATGATTCACTTTTCCATAGTATACAAGGATGTATTTTCTGATTGATAAGCAATTTCACACAATTGGTGATAATTGAATTATCAATGAAAATCAATGTGTATTTTATGTTATAAAGAGTAATTTTATTTTTAAGTATGTATTGTAACATCCCTAAAAATTATTAGTGATTAATAAAAGAATTAATTTTTAAATAAATTATTTTATAAAATAATATTTATAAAACATAGTGATTTTATTCAATCAAAATATATTTCTTTATTTTAATTTGTGTTATTTTTAAAATATATCACTTTTACAAGGGATGAAATATTGAATTATTGAATTATTGAATTATATTACTATAATAAATATATTGTTCATATTTTATATTTTAATATTTTAAAATGAATTATTATTTTTTGGAACTATGTTGTCTTTTTAATTTAATATTGAGAAAATTAATATTTTATAAACATGTTATTATTGTAAATTATGATGTTATTATAAAATTTTATATTGTGATATAAGTTATAGTAAGAGTTATAAATTATTATAAATATCATAATAATAAATTTATAATGTTTTTTATTATAAATTATGATATTTTTATTGTTAGATAATGTTTATAAAAATCCAAATATTATAAATTGTGTTTCATAAAAAATTGAATTTTGATGATTAATTTAATTTGATTTATATAATATTTTTTATGAATATAATTAACATATTTTTTTAATGTAATATATTTTATATATGAAATTTTAATTTAATTTTATTTTATTGCTGTGGTGAAATTTTTTAAATTGTTATTATTAAAATAATAATAAAGATAATAATAATAATATAAAAGGGTAAATCATATTTATTTAAGAATATTATTATAATATTAATGATATTTTAATTAATAAATATAGAAAATTATAATATTAATTTTTTAATATAGAAATTATAAATACAGATAATTATGTTAATATAAAAACTACAATTTATATAAATAAGTCATATGTTTTGAATAAAAGGAAATAAATAATTCAATATGTTAAAATGTACAAAAATATTTGAAACAAAGGTTACATAATTTTTATAATAATGTGTGATGTTATAAAAATAGAATGAAAAACTAATAAAGTGGTATATATTATAGTAATGATGAAGGCTTGGGAAAAAGTGAATTAAGACATAATAATGAGCAGAAATTTTTTTGAGATAACAAGAGACGAATGAATTCAAAATGTCATATCAATAATGAAAAAAATGAAAAAAACTTTGAATAAATATGGCGAAAAAAATTGAATAAAAAATGGAGTTTCAGAATTGATGATTTTCTTTCTTTCGATCCAGTAACCAACAAACCTCTGATTTATATTTGGTAAGGTATTAGTTTTATTTTTTTTCCTAAATCTATAAATTCATGTTTTTAAATTTATCATTTCTAATGGATTAATTTTATACTATCAATTTTTTCAGACTTATAAATAAAATATATATATATATATATATTCAAAATTTACATTGAAAAATATTGTTTTAAATTTTTTATAGAAGTTATGAATTTTTATTTATTCTTTCATAGGGAATTTTATATTTTATATTTATTGTTTTATAATAAATCTATATTGTATGAAATTTCATTTTATGGTTATCATTTTATATCAAGATTTTACTTTCAAATGATATTTATTATCATTTTAGGAGATAATTGTAAATTAATGTTTTTATATAATATAAAAAAATTACATTGCACATTTATGTATGATGATCATAATTTATATATGGCCATCATCTATGTTATCATTAACATTAAATGCATTATTAATTAATTATTCATTTATTTTATTATGCAATCAAAATTATACATTTCTAATAATAACATTCGTTTTTATGCATTGAGTTCACCCTAACATGGATTTAGTCTAAAAAAATGACAATTCATTTTAATAAGTATGTAAGATTAAATTATATTAATTAAAATATATATGTATGTATTATATGAATCATTTCAGGGAAATGATTGAGAATGGATGCACCATTATAATGCCTTCTCAAAATTGGAACTAGAGTACTGAATGTTACTTTATTTTATACGAAGTGAACCCAAGATCTTAGGATAATTATTCCCATATAAGATTTGGCTAATTAACCTTATGGTTTTCCCATGGTCTTCTGAGTATCATTATTAATACTTTAAAATTATTATTTTAAAGTTTAGAAATATGGGGAATTATTTAAAAATATTATTTTATTTTTCAATCAAAGGTATTTAAAAAATATATTAACTTATACTAATTATTTTAAAATGTTTTGAAAACCATTTTTTAGGTTTTATTTTTTAAAAATGAAATATTTTTATTAGTTTTTAGTCATTTTTTTAGAACAAAATTCTAGGAAAAATATATGCTCACCCTATGATCAAAATTTATTTTCCATTGGTTTTGTATAAATTATCTAAAGGTGGTTGCTTCTCTAATGGTGTTAGAACACCTAATTTTTCTAAGGGGAGAGGATTGGAACATCCCATAATTTCAAAAAGAATTAATAAATGAATTATATTTTAAATAGTTAATATATTAAATATATTTTATTAAACTAAGTGATATTATTTATTAAAAAAGTAATTTTATTATTTTTATTTGTAATATATTTAAATAATAACACCATTACACATGATGATATAATTAACTATTTAGTTATGTTTTTACAAAAAAATATGCATTCTATAATTTTTGTAGTAATATATATAAATAAAAAGATATTTTATGAAATACTATTTGACTGTAATTTATTATTCTAAATTATACAGTTTTTATAGACAGTGTATTATTTTACACTATGATGGTATCATAAATATTTATATTAGAATACATGTCATATTATGAGTGATATATTATTATAATCATAAATATTACATATTTATAATGTGGTTAATTATAAATTATGATATAAGTATTGTAATATTATTTTTATGAAATTCATACTATTATAAATATTGATTTATAAAACACTAAATTACAACTATTAATTTATTCATAATTATTGAAGATGAATTATGAAAAAAATAAATTAACTTTTTAATGTAATATATTTCATATATGAAATTGTTATTATTTTGACTTGGTTTCTAGTAAAAAGAAATTATATTCGTATTAAATTAAAAAAAATCATGTAATAATAATAATTACAAGTAAGCAATATTTTTTATAAAAATTATTATTATATTCATTATAATAAATTTATAAATATTTTAATTTATTATATATCTTTTTTAAAAATTTAACTTCATAATATATATATATATATATATATTAATAAATATTTTGACCATTTTGTCTGGGGTCGTCGGGCTTTGTAATGGGTCCCTCTCTACCCAATTGGAAAGAGGTCTTTGCTTTAAATAATAAATGAAGCTTCGACCCCAGCCTTTAAAATAATATATATTTATTTATATTAACAGAAATAATTAATATATTTAAATATATATAACATACATGTTTTTGAGAAAACAATTATTGGAATATGTATAAATATTGAAAAATATTTGGAATAAATGTTGCATCATTTGTTTTAAATAAATATTAATATGAAAAAAATGAGAAAGAAAATGTAAAAAAATATAATATTTTATCGTAATTATGACTAATTGAAATAATTTAAAATATGAAATAAAAATGAGAATAAAAACCTGATAGAGAATATGTGATGAAATAATTAAAAATGTCATAAAAATAAATAAATTATTAGAATAAAAGTTATATTAAAATTTTGTGAAACAATATTAAAAAAATAAAGTTTCAATTTTATTGTGTTTTTTCATGGTGAAGTATATAGTGGAGTCTACCTTATTTTTTCCTCTAACACCTATAAAATATAAGAATCATATTATATTTATATATTGTAGAAAAAGTATGAAAATGAATTATTTGAATCATATCACTATTCTAATTTAAGATTGTTCTAAATGAGTGAAAAAAATATATATATATAACTCCATCCAAAGTAATTATCTATGTAATACCATCTTTCATTAATGCATTCTTTCCAGCACCCATGAAAACCAATGATTAATTTTAAGTAAGGTCTTTTTCTTAAATATTATTTCTAAACCTTTCTATTTTTTATTTAAAATTTATGTTTTTTATGGTTTAATATTTTTCTCTAAGTTTTTGTTTTTTTTAAAATGATATATATATATATATATATATTTTAATCTATCAATCTATATTTATTAGTATTTATAATTATTATTTTTAAAGTTTGTTTTAATTTTTTAAAACATGTTATTTATATTTACTATTTTTAAGGGCATTGTTTATTTTAAATTAATTTTTTATAAATAAAATCACCATGGGGGAACATATCATTTTATTGTTATCAATTTATTAAAATATTTTATTTTTAAATGATAAATCCCATCATTTAATGTGCTAATTGACTATATAAGTAATCATTTCATGCAAAAAAAAAATTACCCTTCACATAAATTCATGTCACTTATAATTTAGATTTGGACATCACATATGCTATCATTGGAATTTAATGATTTTTTAAATAATTATTCATTTAATTTATTTTGAATTCCAATTTCTGAATATTTAATAATATTTTTTTTCTATCATGGATTTCACCTTGAAATGATTTTATAAATTCTCAAAAAAATTGTTATGTCAATATAGATGTTTGTAAGACTATTTTCTTTTAACAAAAATAATTTACATATGTGTTATTTAATATTTTTTCGGGTTATGAATGTGAAGGGATAGACCATAAAAATGTTTTCTCAAAATTGGAACTAGATTATTGAATGATATGTTATGTTTTGGGGAGTTAACCAATGATTTAAAGAGATAAATTCTCATATATATGAGATACAACTAAGTAGAATTGTTTTTTTCATATTGTATGTTGGGTAACATAATTAATCCATAAAAATTATTCTTTTAAAATGGATAAATCAAAGGAATTATTTCAAAATGTTATAATTTTATGAAATTGATGGTTTTCAAAATTATATTAAATTATTATTACTATTTTACAATATTTGGAAAACACATTTCAATGTGTTTTTTAGTGAATTAAATATTATTAAATTTATTTTCTGATGAATTTAAAACCCTATAATGGGAATATTAAATCCCCCCTATGACCATGATTTATTTTTCATAGGTTTAGTATAAATTATCATAATCTATTCTCCTCTCTTAAATAGTTTACACACCTAAAGAGTTTATGTTAATTTATTTTTTTATTATTTTTTAAAATTGTAGTGAATGTATATTTTTCCAAATCCTAGACAGGAAATTATAATTGTATACATCAAATATTATGTATTTTTTCATTTTAATTTTTTTAAATACACATTATTTATATGTTATAAACATGAAAACACTGATTCGAGGATTTATAGTTAGTATTAAAGTGATGGAATAGACAACATTGTGGATATTATGTTGTTAGTAGATTAAAAAAGTATAGAAGTCATAATTTTTTAATAATTATGATAATGGAAATATAGAATTATCTTTTGACCCATGAATAAATCAGGAGGATGCAATTATTTTTTGGGGGTATGAATTTAACATCCATGAAATATGAAAAAAATAAACAAATGAATTATAATTGAAATAAATTATGATGTTAAAAATATTTTATGTAATTAAGTGATTTTATTTAATCAAAATAGGTTTTTTAAATTCTATTTGAATTATTTTCAAATAAAAACACTTTTACACATTAGTATATTAATAATTATTTGATTATATTTTTCAAAAAAAACATTTTTCATATTTTATATTACAATATTATTAATTAATTTTTTATTTTGAAAAAATAATATATCATTTTCATTTAAAATTCAAAATTATACCATTATTATATATATTTAATTATTTTAAATTATAAATTTATTGTAATAAAATTATATTTGAATACATGTTATATTTAGTTTAATATTTTATTAAATACATAACTATAATAAATTTCCGATGTTTTGAATAATAAATTGTGATATATGTATTATTATAATTTTTTTGTACAATTATTACTGTTAAATTTTTTTAATAACAATGATTTATTATTTTAAATAAAATTATTATAATATAATATGAATAAATAATATAACAATTTATTTTTGTAAGGAAATATATTATATATATGAAATCTTTTTCATTTAAATTGGTTTTGATTAATTGAAATTTTTGAAATATTGTTATTAGTTAATTGAAATTATAATGATAATAATAACAACAAAAATAATTTTAATAATAAATAGTGAACCAAAATTTTTAAGAATAATTATAATTATAATTACAATAATATATTTATAAATATATGAATTTATAATATGTTTTCATTTTTTAAAATATTGTTATCACAAATATCTATAATTATGATAATATAAAATTATATATATGTGTGTGTGTGTGTGTGTTACACATTTTAATAAAAAGAATAATTTTATTTTAATATGATAAAAATTATAAAACCTATGAAAATAATGTTACATCATGTGTTTCTTTATAAAACCTGATGTTTGAAAAAAGATAAAGTCAATGTTAAAAATATAATATATTATACTCCAGATGACGATCAGTGAAAATGTTGAATAAGATATAAAAATGAAAAGACAAACATGAGATAGAAGAGGTGAGGAATGAATGAAAAAAATAAATAAAATAAATTAAAATATAATAGAAAAAACATTATATTAAAATAAGGTGAAACAAAATGAATTCAAAATTGAGTTTCAAAATTGATGTGCATCTGTGCGGTGCAGTACAAAGTGGAATATTCATTTTTGACTAATTATAACAACTACACAATATATGAATCATTAAATAATTAAATTATGTAAAAAAGTAATAAAATGAATTATATGAACCAGATCACTCTTCCACTTCAATATAAAAATGCATGCTTAAAAAATAATATAAAATTAAATCCTCACCACTCTATTTATCCACACACAACCATCTATATTTCATAATTTATCACAAAAAATCATCAAAATTATGATTTATTTAAGGTAAGAGATTAATTTTAATTATATTTATAAATTTAAAGACACTGAATTATCATGGATTTTTTTTAAATACTTTTGAATTTTACGAGTTTGTGGCTTCTGACGGCGTTTGATTCTGAGGCCTAGTGTGGGCAGAATAAATTTTCAAAGTTTAGCACGGGTACATTTAGTGAACAAATGAGCGGGTTTTTCAAACTTTTGAACCGGTGCTCGGAATTAAAATCTGAGGGCACCGATGAAATCACAGTGCCAATAATTTCTTAAGGGGACACTTACCGTGGTTGCGTTCGCAAAAGAGGAATAGTTAATTTTTTGGGGTTTGTTTAATAAACAAATAAAAATTGTCGGAACAATTTTAATTTCTAAAGGAGGTTATTCCCTCCCATGGGTAGTTAAGGGTGGGGCCCGCAGCCACTTAATTACCCTAGTGAGGAGGTTAGAGAGGTGGGGCCCACACGATCTCCACTTTTTAATTTCCTCTAAACTCATATATTCCCCTGCTGTTTCCTTTGACTTTCCCCCCCAATAATAACCATTGTTTAATTCTTTGGTAACTCCATATATTGATTGAAATGGAGCCTTCCTACCCCCCTAATCCATTTAAACATGCCAACCAATTAATTTATGCGCGTAAATTAATTTGGAACCACATGGAAATTAATTAGAATTGCATGACAATTATATTAAGATGTGAGCCACCTTAAACCTTGGGGGTTGGAAAAACACTTTAGAGGAAGGCTCTGGAGAGAATTTAAAAACGCAGGCGAATCGTTCTTCAATGAAGAACGACGAAGAATGCCAGCCTCCGATGAAGAATGATGAAGAACTCCTCTTCCACGGAGAGCAATGGTGCGCCACCAATCCTTTTCCCCACGACAATAGATGATACACCTTTCCCTCCTCATTGCACCCCGACGAAGCCTATGATCATATTCTTCACAAAATCGTGTATTGTGACGCCGACGATCGTCTTCCTTGTTGAGGTAGCAGTTTTTGTGTAAATATCTACTTGTTTTTTTATACCGTCGGCATGGTGTGCTTTATTGTTGGTGATGTTTAGAAGCACTTATGCGGTGGGTTTGGACTAACGAACAAGTCCGAACACACCTCTATTTTGTTCATGAGGTGCATAATCATTGGAAATGATGAAAAGAGACCGTTTTGGCGATTGGAGGCCGTCGTAGTGATGTAAGGGTCCGGATATGACCGCAGGTGCAGATGAGAGTATGAACTGACCACCGGAAGGACTCCGGTGGCCCGTGGAAATCTCTGGTGGCACGGGTCGCCGGTGAGGCAGCTCCCAGGCGCGCCACTGGAAGGAGACTACCACAACGGCCAGGAGCTGGATCCCCCAGCCACGCAGGATCCTGGGAGACGCGGCATCGTTCGCCGCGTCTGCGAAGCACAAAGAGGGGACCGCGTCCCACTTGCTCGGCCCGCTGGGCGAGCCGACGCACCCCTCGGCCTGGCCGGGGTGGGTCGCGCAGACCGGGATGGTCCGCGCCCAACCGGACCGGACCCAGACCCAGGTCGGGTCGAACCTGGGGGGGTTGGGCTGGGTCGGGCCGTCCCTGGGTGGTTGAGTCAGGTCGGGCCGGGCCCAGACCCCCCACTTCGGACCATTTTCGGTTCATTGCCCAAAACAAGAGCTACGGACCTCCGATCAACACGCCGTCAGTTGCATAGGAATATTTGGATCGAGACCTTCATTTAGTTATATTACACTCCCAGTTACGGAAAATTTTGGATATGGGCAGGTTGGTTAAAACTCGAAACCAACCGGGCCATTGGAGCAAAAACGCTTATATCTTAAAGACAGGGGATCTGATTGACATGATGTAAATTGCATTGGGATCCAATTGTTGAGATAGACTTTTGGATTAATTTTCTTATGTTTTGGATGCATCTGGAGTATGGTCAGGTTGGTTTTAGCTTAAAAACCATCATGGCCGCTACGACGGAAAATCCAGTAACTCTCAGACCGGGCATCGGATTGACGCACCGACTGTCGTTTAGGGTTTATTTTGATGATACAGAACCATCATATACATCAAATTTGGTTTTAATGACAGTTTATGTATCTACCTTTTTTTGCTCGAGGAGCGGACCCTCCCGGAATCGGGCATACTGAGTGCAAGAACCCTAGAGCTGGCTGTGATTGCGACGGTGATGACTGCACTTGGATCCTCCATGGGTTCGACAGCGAGGAAGACTGTACATGGATCCTCCATGGGATCAATAGTGAGGAAGACTATACTTGTATCCTTCGTGGGTTCGGCAGTGAGGATGATTGTACCTAGATCCTTCGTGGGTTTGGCAGCGAGGATGAATGTACATGGATCCTTAGTGGGTTCGACAGCGATGACTACTGTTCTAGTATCCTATGTGGGTCTGGAAGTATGACCTCTCTACTTGTATCCCGAGTGGGTCTGGCCGAGTAGCGGGTCTTGTATCCTTTGTGGGTTTGACAGTTTAGGAGTTCATGTAACCAATGTGGGTCTGACAAATTAGATGAATCGGTGGATATACATGATCGTCTCTATCGCCTTACGAAGGGTATACCTTTTTGATCTGAGTCTTGATCTTCAATCATTATTATTTATGTGGTTGACTTGTATTCCTTTGTGTTTTGGGTTGTGTTTTCCTATGTGGATTGGGTTGTGGATCCCTGTATGGACTGGGTTGTGCTTTCCTATGCGGACTGGGTTTTGCTTGGGCATTGGAGCTGGAGCCGAACTGTAACTGATGACTTAGGTATATGTATGGGAATATACCTAAGTAGTGTTGTTGATACTTTGATATTGTATCGTTCCTTGTGGTTTTATCCTTTGTGGATTCTGAGAGACCTTCGGGGGGGCTCGGGGTCCCTACTGAGTATCTTATACTCACCCCAGCATGGGCTATGCCCGCACTATGTTGTGTTGGATTTAGACGACGGACAACACAGGTCGAGGTGGAGGCTTGTGGAGCTGGATGGTACCCAGAGGTGTACCACATGGCGGGGCGTACACGGAGTGGACGAAAAGACCCGAGGAGCCGAGGAGACTATCTGTATCCACCCTTCAGGAGGGATTTCTGAAGGATGACTCATTGTTGTTGTTTTTAATTACTGCTGTTGTATATTCCTTTCAGTTGTATTGTACTTTTAGTTGGGTTTGTATACTGGACCATTTAATTTTCAACACTTACTTGTACCCAGTATTTCTTAATTCTTACTTCGCTTGTGAACTCTGTTGTGTATGTCATTCCATAAAGGAAATTCCTTCCCTTCTATTGGGTTTTATGCCTTTGGTGCTAGTCGCCAACCATTGGCCTATGGAAGGTGGTCTTGGGGTTGTCACGGCATGGTCCCCAAGGACGGGTCGTGGAAAATTGGTATCAGAGGAGTCTGTTCTACTGTAGAACTCAGGACTCTGATCGTTCCATTCTATGAATCAATCATGTTAAGAGTATTGAGTGTGGTTTTCAGTCCAGGAAGACAAGTGTTGCTACGACAGCTGATGTATCCATACACTAGGATCACGACTTCTGATTTCTGACTCAGTGCACGAAATCATTGATTTCATGTGTGTTTCAAAAGAATACATTGTGATTACTATGTGTCAGCTCACAGGGTATACTTTATTAACCGCAGAACACCGGTTCCTTTTCAGGATGTCCCCACGATGGTATCCAGCTAGGGTTCAGAGCTTTGTGTCAGACGGCACCCCACTGAGCGGCGATGCCTCGGTGCAGTGCACCATTACAGCGGAGGCACCCGCGGTACCTCTACCCACCGAGTCACCAATGCTACTAGCCCCAGCAGCGGAGAGTGCACACCGCCGAAGCGCATTTCATGAGTTTTAGAGGTAGAGGATTCCCATGTTTCGTGGAGAGATGGATCCTCAAGCAGCCGGGGATTGGCTGGAGGCTATCGTCAGAGTCTTCAGACTGGTAAGGACACTAGTAGACCTTATAGTGATCCTTGTCGCGAGTCTCCTGCACGTAGTAGCAGGTAGATGGTGGAGCGTGATGCTCCAGGATAACTAAAAGGCATCACTAATTTGGACGGATTTCAAGAGCCTCTTCCACTCGGAGTTTGTTCCAGCCACCCACCTTGCGGTGTGCATTCAGGAGTTACTGCAGCTCTGGTAGGGTAGCATGATAGTAGCCCAGTACTCGGCGAGATTTTCCGACCTCTCAGGATACTCTACAGACATGGTATGGGACTCATTCTTATAGGCCCATAACTTTGAATAGATACTCATACATATGATCAGATCTTTGATGATCTCCCTCAACATTTTGGTGCAAGAATGGGTGATGGAGAGAGCCCTACTAGTGGAGAGTTTCCTCACCGAGAAGTCACCAGCAGCGAGACCCTCCGCAAGACGACACGTAGCAGTGTCTTCTTCATCCGGCAGTAGACAACAGACACAGGGGTCCAAGCGGACCAGGCCATCAGGTGGGTGACCCCAGGATATAGGTTCGGATGTGCAGGGCACACGACATAGAGCCAGCCATACGAGGAGCCGGAAGTGCTATGCTTGCAGTGAGTAGTGTCATATGGCCCAAGACTTCCTAACCCTCCGTGCAGATGAGTTGAAGGTGGTAGAGTGACCTACCAGGCATAGGTTAGACCGTGGTGGACTGCAGGGGGCAGGCGGACATGGTAGAGGGGCTGGCCAAGCAGTAGGTGGTGTGCGACGTTTCGAGGCCCTACCACCACCACCACCAGGAGGACCACCTCGACCATAGGGAATGACTTGACATGGGAGAGCTCAGACTCAGGCATGTGAGGCCTATGACCATAGAGCTCTGGGGGCAGTCGGGCAGGAGCAAGACTAGCTCTAGGGATGGAGACTTTTGTTCATGTTGCTTCTATCATGTTAATGGAATCGTTGTGTCTTTATACATTGAGATGCAGTAATAAAAGACACTTGTTCTTGTGAAGTTTCCTTCCTTGTTCTTTTTATGTGGTAGATACTGAGAGGTTCTAGTTATAACCGCTGACTTGACCCTCATTTTCAAGTTTCCTAATAGATGTGATCTAGTGACTAGACACTGCTACAGACAGTGTGACTCGACCCTTGGAGGTGAGAGTAATGGTTGGATCTCTTGGTAGTAGCGTCGAGGCCTTACGATGTTGTACATGGCATGAAATAGTACCGTTCATGTCAGGATTGAATATATTAGGAAAAGAATGTGTTTCATCCAGGGAATGAGATAATATTTCTCCTTTTGGAAAACGAGAAATCCTAGCATCTCTTGTGGGATTTGAGCGAATATGAGTGTATACGAGTTCTTAACAATGTCCAGCCACACCCATGGTTCATTGAGCGAACAATTTTTGGTTTACTCTAATCTCAAAAGTCTCAGGTGTGTCTTCTCATAGAAGGACCTAGACCTGAGATGATTTCAATGACTTTAATTCCTCCAGTATTATGACTAGATATTATCTATACTCCTGGGAAAGGGAATGTTGTTGCTGATGCTCTCAGCAGGAGATCGGGCATTCAACTACTTGAATAGGCGACGAAGCAGTTAGTCGATTTTCAGATATCCTTTATGGATAGAGATTGGGAAACCTATCTATAGTCCCTCCCAGTCACTCCTCCACTACATTAGCGGGTCAGAGAGGCCTAGTGCGGAGATGTCAACTGTGAGGTGCGACGTGCTCTAATATCCTAAGGGCTAGCACCCGATGGATTTTCTGAAGGCGGGGAGTACGTCATCCTCTTCCTGGTATGTACCATGTTACCCGTTTCACTACATGAGGAGGTGATGAGGGTGTTCCACACATCCCCTCTAGCGGTACATCCTGGGGTTGCAAAGATTTACCAGGACCTTATACGACAGTACTGGTGGCCATGTATGATGAAGGTCGTGGAAAACTTTGTTTCTCATTGCCCCATTTTTCAGCATGTGAAGGCAGAGCACCAGGTACCTACTTGCTTGGTACAACCCTTAGAGGTCCCAGAGTGGAAGTGGGATGGGATATCCATGGATTTCGTGATGGTCCTTCCATGTACTTCTAGAGGACACAACACCATCTAGGTGATCGTAAAATGATTCACCTAGTCGGCCCACATCCTACCAATCAGAGAGAAGGGATTAGTAGAGAGCATGAGATTCCTCTACGTACAGGAGATCTAATGTCTTAATGGTGTGCCATTGTCTATCATCTCAGATTGAGATGCTCGCTTTACTTCCCGGCTTTTGAAAGTGTTGCAGGAGTCTTTTGTGATGCAGCTACTCATGAGCACTTCCTTTCAACCACAGACAGATGGCCAGACAGAGAGGAGCATTCAGACAATCGAGGACAATCTCCGTGCATGTGTCCATGCAGATCACCTCTATATTGGACTGACCCTGGGGATTCAGCACTCGTAGGACCAGAGATGGTTCAAGGTACGAAGGAGATGGTGCAGATCATCCAGGAGCAGATGAGGACTGCACAAAGCATACAGAAGTCCTATCCTGATAGGAGACATAGACCACTGGATTTTGAGGATGGAGACCAACTTTTCTTACGGGTCCCACCTCAATGTGGATTATAGAGATTTGGCCAGGGCAGTAAGTAATCTCCATACTTCATCAGACCATTCCAGGTCCTCAGCAGGATAGGCGAGGTTTCTTACCACCTAGTCCTTCCACATCCGTTACACCAAGTGCACAACGTCTTCCACGCATCTCAGCTGAGGAGATACGTGCATGACCAGACAAATATCATCGACCAATAGGAGTTGTACATCGATGACAGAGCGGAATTTTTGGGGGTCCCGATGGAGATCGATGATCAAAAAATGAGGGTCCTATGTGGGTGTTCTATTCCTCTTGTGCGCATTCTTTGGCAACACGAGATCCTCCAGAGAGAACATGGGAGTGGGAGGCTCTGATGTGTGCTCAGTACCCTCATGTTTTCCCCTAGTTTATGTTGTACCATTACATGGACGTAAACCCCTGAGGTGGGAGTAATATAAAGACCCAGAAATCTCAAATAATTTTTTTTAAATACTTTGTAATTTTAAGAGTCTATTTCTTCTGACGGCACTTGATTCCAAGGCCCGGTGTGCCCGAAATCAATTTTTGAAGTTTACCTGGGGTTCGTTCAGTGAACGAATGAGTGGGTTTTTATAACTTTTGAACATGAGCTCAGAATTAAAACCCGAGGGCATCGATGAACTCGCAGCGCTGATAATTTCTTAAGGGGACACATACCATTGTTCCGTTCACAAAAGAAGAGAAGTTAATTTTTGGGGGATTGTTTAAGAAATAAATAAAAATTGTCGGAAAAATATTTATTTCTAAAGGTGGTTATTCCCTCCCATGGGTAGTTAAGGGTGGGTCCTACAGCCACTTAATTACCCTTGTGAGGAGGTTAGAGAGGTGGGGCCCACACAATCCCCACCATTTAGTTTCCCCTGACCTCATTTATTCTCCCTCTTTTTCATTTAACTTCCCCCCCATTAATACCACTTGTTTAATTCATTGGTAACTCCACATATTGGTGGTAATGGAGCCTTCTTACCTCCCTCATCCATTTAAACATGCCATCCAATTAATTTATTAGCGTAAATTAATTTGGAACCATGTTGAAATTAATAATAATTGCATGACAATTCTATTAATTTGTGAGCCACCTTAAGCCTTGGGAGTTGGCAAAACACTTTGGTGGAAGGCTCTAGAGAGAATTAAAAAATGCAGGAGAACCATTATTCATAGAAGAACGACGAAGAACGTCGGCCTTAGATGAAGAATGAAGAAGAATTCTAGATCCCTGGAGAGTGACGACGCACCACCAATCATTTTACCTATGTCAAGAGAGGAGACACCGCTTCCTCCTATGCGCGCCCCGACGATGCCTACGATCCTCTTCTCTGTGAATTCAGGTACCGCGATGCCGACGAACATCTTCCATGTTGAGGTATGGTTTTTTTTGTAAATTTATTCTTGTGGTTTTTATACTCTCAGCATGGAATGCTTTATTGTTGGTGATGTTTAGAACCACTAACGCGGTGGGTGTGGACTAACGAACATGTCCTAACCCACTGCTGTTTTTTCTTGATGCGCGGAATCATTGGCGACGATGTAACATGACTGTTTTGGCGATTAGAGGCATTCTCAATGATGTACGGGTCCCGAGACGACCGCAGGGGCAGACGGGAGAAAAAACAGACCACCATAACGACTACGGTGGACCGCAGAAATCTCTGGCCGCACGGATTGTAGGCGCGGTGGCTGGCACCGATCGACCGCCTTGAGGCGACGGCGCCCCGGCACACCGCTTGCAGGAGACCTCTGCGGCTGAAGCCGCGAGGACGAGGAGCTGGATCATGCGGCCGCGTGGGATCCTAAGAGACGCGGTGCCGGTCACCGCGTCCGGGGAGTGCAAAGGGGGGACCGCGTCCACCCTACTCGGCCCGCGGGCCAAGCCAGCGCAACCCCCCGGCTGGGCAGGGGTAGGTCGCACGGACCGGGTCAGGCCGACCGAGGGGGGGTTGGGCCAGGTCGGGCTGGGCCCAGACCCCCCACATCGGACCATTTTTGGTATTTTTCCCATAACCTGAGCTAAAGACCTCCGATAAATGCACAATCCATTGCATACGAATCCTTGGATCGAGGTGGTCATTTCGATATATTACACTCCAGGTTTCATCAATTTATGGGTATGGATGGGTTGGTTCAAACCCGAAACCAATCGGGACCATGGAGCGGATACACTTATATCATAAGGACTGGGCATCCGATTGATGAGCCATCAATTGAGTTGGGATCCATTTGTTGAGACGATCCTTTTGTCTTACTTCTCTTATGTTTTGGATGCAGTTGGAGTATGGTCGGGTTGGTTTTAGTTTAAAAACCAACTGGGCCCCTAGGATGGAAAAACCAATAACTCTCAGACCGGGCATCCGATTGACGCACCGTCTTTCGAATTGGGTTTATTTTGAGGAGATGTCACATTGGGTACATAAACTCTGGACTTTGGGATAGTTGATGTATCAACCATCTTTTTCTCGAGGAGTGGACCCTCCCAGAATCGAGCATGCTGTGTGCGGGAACACTAGAGCTGGCTATGATTGAGACAGTGTTGACTACACTTGGATCCTCTGTGGGTTCAGCAGCGAGGAAGACTATACGTGGATCATCTATCGGTTCGGGAGCGAGGACAACTGTACTTAGATCCTCTGTGGGTTCGGCAGTGAGGATGACTGTACATGGATCCTCCGTCGGTTCGGCAGCAAGGATGACTGTACTTGAATCCTCTGTGGGTTCGACAGTGATGACTACTATTCTAGTATCCTATTTCGGTCTGGAAGTATTTCATCTGTACTTGTATCCTGAGTGGGTCTGGCAGAGTAGCTGGTCTTTTATCCTTTGTGGGTCTGACAGCTTAGTTGGTCTTGTATCCAATGTGGGTCTGACAACTTAGATGAATCAGTGGCTACATATGATAATCACTATTGCCTTACGAAGTATATACCTGTGTGAGTAGAGTCGTGATATTCAATAATTATCATTGATGTTGTTGAATTTCTTTCCAGTGAATATTGGGTTGTGTATTCCTGTGTGGATTTGGTTGTGATTTCCTGTGTGGAATGGGTTGTGCTTTCTTATACAGACTGGGTTTTGTTTGATCTAGGGAGCTGGAGCTAAATTGTAACTTATAACATAGGTATTTCTATGGAAATATACCTAAAAAGTGTTTTTGATACTTAGTGATTGTATCTTTCCTTTGTGTTTTATCCTTCCTAGATTTTGAGAGACCTTCGGGGGTCTCAGGGTCCCTACTGAGTATCGTATACTCACTCCTGCAAGGGCTATGCTCGCACTATGTTGTGTTGGATGCAGACGATGGACAACACTGAGCAAGGTGGACGCTTGTAGAGCTGGACAGTACCCGGAGGTGGCCCACTTGGTGGGGTGTACATTGAGTGGACGACCAGACTCGAGGACCAAGGAGACTATCTGTACCTATACATCAGGTGGGATTTCCGGAGGATGACTCGGTGCTGCTGTTTTTAATTACTACTACTGTACTTTCCTTTCAGTTGTACTGTACTTTCAGTTGTACTGTACTTTCAGTTGGGTTTGTATACTGGCCCATTTATGTTTCATCACATACATGTACCTAGTTTTTCTTAGTTCTTACTTCTCTTGTGAACTCTGTTGTGTATGTTACTTCATAAATTAAATTCCTTCCCTTATTTTGGGTTCTACGCCTTGGGTTCTATTCACCAGCCCCTGGCCTATAGAAGATGGACATGGGGTAGTCACAACACGGGCCCCGAGGATTGGTCGTGACAATAAACCTATCAATTTATGTTTGAAAATTTATGTCTTGTATGGGTTAAATTTTATTTTATAAATTAATGGCTGATTTACAAAGGTATATATATATATATATATTTTATAACTGTATATTTTTATTTTTATTTATAATTTGTAATTTAAATGTTTGTTTTTATTTTTTATCAAATTTATTTATATTTATTCAATATATGGGAATTCCTCAAATGACTTTAATTTATTAATAAATAAAGTCTCCATGATAGAAGATATCAAATTATGGTTTAAGGTTTTTGTTATTTTTTTACATTAAACTATTAAATCTTATTATTTTATTGTTATTTCAAAATAAAATTTACATTTTTATGTAAAAAATGACACATTACCTATATTCATATCACTAATAATTTAGATGTGGCTATCATCTATTTTATCAAGAACCGTCCCGTTTTTTCAATCCTGAAATATGATATTTTATTATGTATTCCTATTTAGGAATTTTAAATAAGCATTATTTTTATGCAAGAATTTATACCATAATTTTTTTTAGAAATTCTCTAAAAAAATTATTATTCCATTTTTAGGGATATGAATGATTATTTTCATTCACATAAAATAATTTATGTATATATTTTTTTGAATATTTTTGTGTAAAGATTGAGAAATACAGGACTAGTGAAATGATTTCTCAAAATTAGCACTAGAGTATTGAATGTAATGTCATGGTATTGAGAGTAAACCCATGACTATATGGGGAAATTATCACATATGTGATACATTAATGTGTCATTTCAATTTTCTTATGGCCTAATAAGTATCATAATTTATCCTTTAAAATTATTATTTTAAAATGGATAAATCCAAGGAATTACTTCAAATTGTTATTAATTTTGTAAACATATTGTTTTAAAAAATAAGTTATTTTTATTAATATTAAAATTTTGAAAACCCATTTTTATATATTATTTATATCAAATACAATAATTTTAAAATATAAACCATTGTTTTTAAAACCCCTTACTGGAAAAATAAATTGATCAACCATTATAAAAAATTTATCTTCCAAAGGTTTAGTTGAAATTATGTGATGGTCTTCTCTTTTAATATGTAGTTAGATAACCTAAAGAGTATATTTATTTTATTTTCATATTGTGTATTTTTGTTAAATTTTAATATATGTAAATAATTAATCAGAACCAATATCAAAAAAATAACTAGTATGTATTTAATTTTTTTTCTAGTTAGTTCTATTAAAAATTAAAATTCATTTATATGATCAGAACCTAGATGAATAGGTCCAAGTAATCACATGTATCTTGTTTACAAATACTACTAATCTATTCGATCATTTCAGAAATTATTCCTTGGAATCTTATACCAATGTAAAAGAATAGAGCACTGTCTTTATGCTACTAGGGTCTGGTTCTTTAAATTCAGCAGTTTAGTATGATTAGTAGAAATAATGGGAACTAGATATATGAAAATTTTATTAAAACGTAAAAACAGATGATAAAATACAAGGACAAGTGTAGATGAACATCCCAATGAAAACGTTTTTACCTTTATGATGCTATCTATGTACAATGCTTTCAATTAATTCTAACTATTATATTTTTTTTGGATTATACATTATGTTTCATTATTATATTATATAATCATATGTAGTCAATCATAAAAAAATTTAATGATGGAGAATAAATTTTAACTACATATATGTATGTAAGTAAAATAGTATGAAGGATCATTTGGATGACAGGTTTAAGATAATATTTTTGAAGAGAAAGAGATTCCCTAATATTATTATTATATATTAATATAGTTTCATTTGATATCAAGTTTGATAATAAATTATCATAGTATTGTCGGAAAATGATTATAAAGGAAAAATGATTTTCTGACATGTTCTTATTATAAAAGGAATCACAATGGTAGAAAAATAAGAGTAAAAGGAGGTTTCCACATGAGAGTATAAAAAGGCCATCATGATCATTATTTCAAGTGAATGAATGAATTTCTCAATAATAAAATTTTAAATTTAAGTAAATTAGGAACTATTTATGAGAATCCCGAAAGCATAAAAAGGAATATGACTAAAAATATGAAAATGGATAATATACAATTTTATAATCTCTCCATAGATTAAGATGAAATATTAATGAAATTATTATAAAATTAATGAATTATGTAATTTTATAATTTTATAAATGATGAACTAGTCATGTAAATTATTGAATAATTGAGGAATTTACAACAGTACATCTTTATTAAATATTTTAGTGAATATATTAAATGGTACTAGTAACTAAAAGAAGTTATAATTTGAAAATATTATATTTTCCAAAGACATTATTGAGTGAGGATAATATCTATATGTGGATATTGTGTATATAATAATAAATAGATTTTATGTGATAGTATTTGTGACCCTAAAAGTGGTTAGTCCTTTTATGGTTTATGTTATCTTTACTGGATTTAATACATGTTAGTATTTAATGAATACATTCAACAATTTGATATATTATATTTGGACGGGATTCAAGAATTTATTAAGGTTTTAATGTGATTGTGGTATTCATATATTAGGTATGTGATAATAAGAACCACATTATGGAGTTTGGTGAATCTCTAATGATATGCTGATTTGGTATGTTTTGTGGTCTATATATACAAATTTTTTCATATAATTTGGACATAAATATTTTGTATGACACATATTATTATCTAATTATAAGTTATATTATGTTCAACGATGGATATTATTATTTTTTGATAACATTTTCTATGACTTCTGTATTTATAATACATTTAAATGATGAAGGAAATACATTTGGATCATATGATTCATTAATGTGCTTCAGAAAATAAATATTCATCATTTACATTATTTTCCAAAAAAATTGTTTAATTGATAATATTTAAAAGCAGAAACATAAGATAATAATATACATAGAAAATAAAAATAAATCATGTAATTTTTTTAAAGTGAGTATCATAATACTAAAATAATCCCTCAACAATGTGTAAATATTATTGGGGGAAAATAATTATCTTTTCCCCATTCATATTGAAAAATTCATAATCTTTAATATATCACATATTTAAGGTTTTGTGAGGGTTAATATTTTAGTAGCCATGTTCTCTATCACACTTCATATGAACATGATAGTTATATTTTTATTCGATGTCCATAATTTCACATTTTGATACTATTATCCAATTCAAAACCCCACATGTATGGTGACCATCACATTTCTAATTACCAATTATTTTGAGTATTATTTATTTACCATATTGAGGATTCCAGTTTTCCACAAATGAATTTTTAATGATCCATTTATTTTTGATTATCAATTTCAAATCAGAAGGGTGAATTTTTTTTATTTCTTTGGCAATGTACCACCTCATGATTTTTTGGTATGTCTTTTTTTATGTCTAATATCGTCATGAGATTATGTTTCACATACCACACCGCTTAAATGATCAATGAATGTTTAGTATAACATAGATGTTAAATTATTTGTAATTAATATGATAAAGAATATTAGGAAATTTATATATTATATGTTAATTATAATGTTAATAATTCATCTTATGTGTTTTCTAAACATGGCATTAAAATAAAACAAGTTTTACATATTATCAGGCTATAGTTTTTACTGGTTGATCCCAAATTTTGATTGCACACTTATTTTAAAACACAATTTTTCCTCTTTTATAAATTATTTAGGACTAAATGAAATATATTTTTAAAATAATAATCTAAAAAAATCAGAAGGTTTATTTTTTTTGAAAACATTGATTTTCTAGTGAATAGGAAAAATAATGGATTTTAATTAAAAAATACCATTTATTTTTAATAATTTAATATGATCAGATATTTTTTAAATTGGTATTAAAGTAAAATTATACAAATTATAAATATATTAATCTAATTAATGTAATTTTAATGTTCTTTATGTTGAATTTTATACAAAATCATATCAAAAGTTTGAGCATTTTAACATTAAAACCGCACATTCACTCCCCATCGATGGGATTAAAATTAAAATAGTATTAGAAACATCAGTGGTTATAATTTTTGAAAATTTATTACTTATTTTGAACAAAAAGTCCATCATTTAATAAATTGGTCTCTTTTATTTTGGTAAAATATCAATAGTAAGCATAATAATTTTTAATTGCCATAGTAGAGGGTACATATGGTAATTATGGGTAAAAAAATTATAAATAATAAAAAATGAGCCTAATAGTTTCCCAAATTATATTTTTTTCTATTTCTTCTTTTATATGAATTATAGAATAGTTTATTGGACCATTTATGTTAATTTTGATGGAAATATATCCTTGATAATATATTATAAAAGGAAAAAAGAAAATGTATCATACTTTTGTTTTTAACAATATATATATATTTATATAGGGTTAACTATGGGATATAGTGGATTATAAATAGAATTTTGAAATTTAGAAATATAGTATAAATCATGATAATTTATTTTATTCTTTTAGGAAAAAAATACTTAGGATATTGTCTAGCATAATGATGAAGCAATAATAGTTTGGATAATGGAAATATATAAAAATTGATATTAAAAATAATAGAATAAAAATAAATTTAGATAATTAATATCATAAAAATTATATTATCATGAAATTTTTAGGATATATTAGATTATTTTTTTCCACTATATATTTTTAATTGATATTTTTAAAAATCATATTGTTGAATAGCGTCAATATAGACATTAATGATATTTGATTGTAAATAATATGTTATTAAATGATATAAAACTCATTTAATGAAAAACATTAGTAAAATTATTTAATATAATGTTTAAAATATAATTAATAATCTATTTATTAGTATTAGGTAAATTTATATAACATATATTATCTCCAAAATATTAAAAATCTGTGTTGTCATGGAAAGAGTTAAAAGTGTTAAAGAAGTGTTAAAATAAAAAGATAAGGATATAACCATGATCTAAACATATCAAAAAAATTTGATGATTATTATTAGACTCTTATCACCTTTGGTTATAATTATAGTTTTTAGTGGAATGTTTTCACTTAATACAACGTATATATTTTTTAAATCAATGATATATACAAAAGGCCACTATCATTGTATTTAATAACATTTCTGTGTCCTCGAAAGAAAAAATAACAATATGAAAAAATTTATCTATGATGGTATTAATGAATTTTCATTATAATATTTTTTTTAAATAAACTATATTATTGTTTTCAATGATTCTTTAATTAATATTGATTTTTATCTAATTAACCAAAAAATAAACAATGTTTTTTAAAAGGTTAAATTTTGATATATTTGGGATGAAATTTTATTTATAAAGAACTTTCTATATAAATTAGATTTATTAGAGATGTTTTAAAACATAATATTCCAATTATCAATTTTTAATGTTTAATTTAATGTCATATGAAATTAATATTATCAAATTTGAAATTATTGATATTGCCAGAATTCGTATTTTATTAAATTCCCAAAAAATACAACAAATTTATCTAACAATATGGGAGGTAATATATGGTCCAAAATTATATACCATTTCCATTATATTATATTTTATGTATTTTTTTATATAACATCGTTATTTTATTTTAAAATTGTGAGAGTTTAAAAAAGTATCCCTCAACATAATTATAAATGGGCTCTTCCTCCTTTAGTTATTCTCACCGATTTGAGATTTATAGCTCGACCAAACACTAGGCATTTTATCTTTCATTAATCCTTATACATGTTCTAGGGGTCATAATCCTTTTGAAATATCATACCTCTTGTCCCAAAAATGAGATCTAATGGATGTCCACTGATAAAGAGGTAATTAGCTATATCACCTCATTCTTTTTTATTTCTTCTTTTGCATCCTCTTAATGTGTTGTATCCATTATAATATACTAAATAATTTATAATATATATATATTTTTTATTTTTTTTGTATTACCATTAAACAATGTTTTATCTAGTATCTATCCAATGAAATAAATCACCATGCATGTGTACACATGACATTGCATCTGAAGACCATGGTGTAATTTTTTTCACTATGAAAATATCTGGATGGTTATAAAAAAGAAAATAATTTATATATATATGATAATTATAAAAGAATATTGATTCTGTAAAACTAATATACCATTAGCATCAATAGAATTTTTTGGTGCTAAAATTTGTTGAGAGGAAGAGAAAACTCAAAGAAAAATCCACCTCCCTTAAAGATGCCTCATGAAGTGTGTTCGCAGAGCCCCATAGCACCACGGACGGTGTGAATTCCACTACGTCTCTGGTGCCACGAAGCAATGTGGTGGGTGGCTCCGTGAACCAGAATATTTTTGTTAAGAGGTAGTGATTCAAAGACAAAGGAGGTTACACGATCAGAAAGATGTTTGTGAATCCGTAGTGAAGAAAATAGGCAGGAGGATCCACATTTTGAAATATGTTTGAAAAGCCGCTGTGAAGAAAAGAGGGGGGAGGATCCATAATCTGAAAGATGTTTGGGAAAATGATGCAAAGCAATGTGGCACGAGGATATGCGATCCAGAAGACATTTATGATCCCGCCGCAGAGTAAAGAGGTGGTAAGCTCTGCAGTTACAAAAAAGAGCAATGTGGTTTAGCGTCGAGCGATCCCTAAATCATGACACCTCATGCCAATAAATGCAGGGCTCCCCTCAAACCCATAGTATAGATCCTCCATCCTTTCTCCTTATCAGCTCTAAAATTGCGAGTCACATTCTACTCTATGAAAAATGATCCACTCAAGGTAGTTCATCATCACGAAGTTCCTTTCTTTTGTCATTAACACAACCCCTCTTTAATCATTGATTCCCTTCACGAAGCCCACATGCCTTCACTAAGGAAGAAGACCCCCATGGGACTTGGGTCATTGAAAAACACTCATGCTTTGTGATGAACCTTCCACGAACATGTGAAGCACATGATAAGGTAGGGTCACTCTTCATTGTGAGGCACACTACATTGTGGTTCTATGACATGCATGCATATCGTGCTTCATGAAGCCCTAATCTGTGATAGCCTTTCGGATTCGTGAAGTAACCTCCATATGCATCATTTTTGTATTCCTAGGATATACCACACAATAGTGTGATACAGACAACATTGAGAAGGCCCTCCACTACACGAAGAACCAGAGCTTCATGAGGCTTCTTCAAATGAACCCCTATGGCTCCAACCTCTTTTCTGATACGACCCCTAGGTCTGTATGAAGAGATTTCAATGAACCTTAGTTGGTTTTTTACGTTGTGTTTTATTAAATTATGAATCTTATCATATGCAACGTAATGGATATTGATTCGTCACATATCCACACTAACATGGAACCCTCAACGAATCACTCCAGGACACCCCCTCACCACATCATTTTTGGTGCCATCCCTTCACCAAGTGTTAAATCATGATAGTTATGTAAGTCATAGGGTGCAGAGTGAACCTGCCTCTTCTATGATGTAGGACATTAAACTACCAAGCACCAACATCTACAGCACATGACATTAAACTGTGGTATCACCCCATGAATCACACGAGGGTCACCCACGTCAGACATTATCCACATCTGTTCATCTCCATAGGGGTGTGATCTTCCGAAAATGGAATGAGATCCTCTTTTCTGAAGTGGCGTCAATTCTTCGGGAAGGTAAACCATCTGGGTGTAATCCCCTAGACTTTCAGAAATGAGTTAGCATTCATACTCATTCTCCCTTCTGTGGTGCTAATGACTAAGAGGTGGGTGGGGAACATGGATCCTAAATACCCCATCCCCATCCCTCTGGGATTTATCTCCATTAGGCGTCATTCCTAGAATAATTCCCAATCTCAAAATCCCTATTATGCTAACCATTCATAAGTCCATGTTTCCTATTTGGTTTGATAACCCTGTTTGATCCCCACTCTACTTCCCAAAGACACTCCATTCCCTACGTAATCGGTAGGTATTTTCTGCCTCTTGTATCTCACGTTGAGCATGAGTCGTGTAATTTTAGAGTAAGCATCTACCATGAAATCCTATCTTGGAAACCCTATAGTGTGAGCCATATACTCTTATGAAGTACCTGAAATAAGATCCAAGCCAATGAAAAGTACTTAGGAAACCTCCATGAGGTTCATTCCCAATACCAACTGGTCCCTACCACTTCATGTTAGTTCACCTTCAACCCGTATGACGTTAAACTTCATTCACCAATTCTGAACTACATGGACATTGACCCCTTGCATTGGAAAGGAACATAGGAATCCAACATATGGATCAAACACAACACCTGACTATTCTGACCCTTTCACGATAGTTCACCAAACTCTTTTGAACAACGTGGACTTCAATCCTTGACAAGGAAAGGTACATAGGAAACCTCTATGAGGAGCAAACCCAATATCCATCGGTCGCGACCACTTCTCGTCGATACACCTTCATATTATATGATATTAATTTGTATCCATTGAAACTACGTCTGCTTCAATATTTTTCACCATGTCAGGGTACGCATAAAGCCTCCCTATGGTTTGACCCCCCTTCTGCGGTAAGATGTTGGAACCCTATCTAGAAGTAAGTTGTTGTAAAACCTAATCGATTGTAACTCTTTGGGTTCCCCAACTAGAAGTAATCCATTGGAACTCCCTTCACCAGTAAGTTGTTGTCACCCCCATTAAGTGGTATGCCATTGTCAACTCCCATTTGTAGTGAGCCATTGTCAAACTCATTCAGTGATAATCCATTTTCATCCCTGTTTAGCTATATGACTTTTTCAAATCCAATTGAAAGTAAACCATTAGAACCCTAGCTAGAGGTAAGCTATAACACCCAACCAGAGGTAAGCCGTTGTAGTCTAAAATTGACTGTAAGACGTCATAGTCCCTTTTGTTGTGACCATCATCTCTAGTCCTAACCCATGGAATCATACCGACCTGGGTAGCTAACCACCCATAATCCCCTGTATATTGTCAGGTCATTATCTTCTATGTACACCCAGATTCCATGCCACATCTTGAACTACATGAACATTGATTCCCTACCCCAGGGATACGTAGGAAGCCTCTATGAGGTTCATTCCCATCACACATGTTCCATCATGGTCATTACCTCGATATTCTGTGTTTTGGTAAGTTCATTACCCAACTCGAAGGATCAACTTCCTTTGGGTCCCATCTATACGGGCCGCCTCCTTAGGTGTCACATCATCTCATAGAACTATGTGGACTTTGATTATCTGCCTCATGGATACGTAGGATGTTACATCAAAAGTCAATCTTAACATCACCGTCTCCGTCACATCAGATCCATCTCACTCCCCTTCAATCTCAACAATCCACATCCATCCTAATTCTTACCCGGGTCTCCATATCCTAGTCTTATCATGTCACCCATATTCTCACTAGTCATGGTAGCTGTCAATCATCAAAAAATGCATTATCTATAGCACCAGTGTTCCCTCCAATGGGTTAAACCAATCAAATCCACTCACATTAGTGTTATGATCTATCTAATACATCTCCTATAAACAGTAAACTTGTGGAATGCCCTTTGGTAATCATGGGATAAGGAGAAAATCCTGAGAGTCATGTCCATTGAATATAAATCACCGAATTCTATATGGGATTCCTCATGCTTCCACACCCTTTATAGAACCTATCGCAAGGGGAAGAAACCAAGACACTCCAATGTTCCTACATCCAGACACTCCATAGATGTCCAACATGACTACACCCTTGACCAAATGATGTTTCCCTGGTCGGAACCCTTGTAATGTCATGGTAAAAGCAGCTTAATTAGTCGACATACATGAAGACATGATTATGGGAAGAGTTTCATAAAAAACATATTATTTCTATAAGGGATACCCAAACTAGGTAACACATTTTGAGGATGAATCCACAAAATAATGAGATGACATCAAATCGTCCCATATCGATTATGGAGTAAACGTCCCATAATAAGCGATGGATGTCACCCACCTTTTGAAAGATGGAATGTGAAGAAACAATCTGTGCAACCTCAATATATGGATGCATGACCTAGCGAATGAGTCATACAAAGTAATGATGAAGTCAACGTGAATTTCATCTACTCAATATAGATATTAGTAATGTTTGGGACAATAGAGGACTATTATGTCATTGTGTTCTTGTATCTGGTGACAGGTCATGCCAAGAATATAGTGATCCTAGTGTGAAACTCACTATGAATTGGGGTGGTTAAATGTTGGGCATCGCAGTCTACGACATTGTCAGTGTGGTTCCTTCTTACCAGCCATGGAATATGGAATGGAACTGAAGAACTGTACGTCACATTTCCTACTTTCAGCATTAATGGTTAAATCTCTCTACTTTTCCACACACAAGATTCTATGACATGTAATTGATCACAACCCACCCACTGAAGAAACGGCTGGGGAAACATCAATGCAACAATCCAATGTGGCCCAATTAATTCTAGGACAACTTCCACATACACCGCTGGTAGGCACCCATTCCAAATCTTCCCATCTGAAATCATTTAGGGAATGGTGATAAAGGTCTTCGTATGATTATATTATGAGTAGGGGATTATCCCAACCCATGATACGGCCCATAAAGACAAATAGGCTTCTACGCCTCATCTCCACCACCACACACAAGACCCGTGTTGTGATCCTCTACTCCCCAGTCCAACGCATTACGATATTGTGAGCCTCTACAGAAAATGCTACGACGAATCCCTCCACTACAGCGAAGAGGATGGGGTTATCGGGGACAACCTAACTGGGATACCAATCTAGGGGATCGAATGATGGATCCCACTAGTCCGGATTAATGCCACTGCTCGGCCCCATGCATCTGGGGAGTCGGTAATCTATGCACATGCACCATCGGTCCCACTCCAGTTGATAGGACACATGTGTCAGGTTCATGCCGAGGAGGACACTCACCGATCTGTGTCAACATCAATGGATACCTGTGTATAACTTCAATTACCTGTCTATTCCTAGAAGGGGAATACATACTCAAGTCATAGATCGAGGCCCCTACTGCCACATGGGCAGGTGGGGTCGACTTTCTTGGCCATTAGCGTAGGTAGCAGAATATGTGGGCTGAACTGTTGAAATGATACCCAGTACGGAGGTCCACCCCATACCATCTCCAATAAGATCATGAGCCTGTCCCACTCCCATGAATGATGTGGAGGTCCTACCCATGCAGGCATCAATCCGAACAATGGTCTCCCCCACTATAGTGACACTCATTCTGGAAGCCTCCTTCACACCCATGACATATAGTATGGATATGTTCATCCCATCGGAGGACACCTATGTGAAGATGGTACACATAAGGTCTAATATAATTGTGAGGGCCTTCACCATGTCCTTAAAACAACTGATGAAGTTCCTCCACATCCCTAAACCAGAGAAGCATATGTTTGCCTCGCATCATGGACACCCAACACGGGGGGTCCTACCCGTGTTCTGGTTGACCACTACGAGGACCCCCCTCACACCGACATCACCAAAGTAGAAAAGCATGGAGGCCATAACCATACTCCCACTAGCTTCTGTGGTTGTACTAACGAATCTATCATTTCTAGTGGTGATTCCCACTATGTGATGGCCAGTAGACAAGGGGTTCCTCCCCATGTTCCCTTTGACCTATGTCTAGGTTCCCCTCACCCCAAAACTCTCCAATTCAGAATCCTTATTATCCCTTGTATCTATTCATCCAAAGTTCCTCCTCGGACAATAAAATATACCATATACTGAAGGTCTATCTTGGAAAGGTGGGTAAGATGCAGAAGACATAAATAGAATTCCAGGAATATTGAGATTGTGATTAAACTAGTCTAATTCTCATATTCTTACGTAGAATGTGACTAACCAATATTACCCTCTCCTTGATCCTCTATGTTGAGGACTGCTACAGGAACGAGGCACATCAGCCTCATACATTCAGAATACGAAGTCCACCAGATCCCTACCTCTCTTCACATATACATCTGAGTGGATGATGATTTGGAATCTCCCAATGGTCTGGTCATGAAATAATCACCATAATCACTAGTAGCACTCTCTACCTTTACTAGATATCACACAATCATATTCTGGGGATAGATGGTCCAAGAGAAACACCATGGTACACTACCCGATTTCATAGTCTTTGTGCCAGAAATTGTGGTCTTCGGCTTGTGCTATTGTGATGTGGTGACTATGTCACTACACACTTTGGATTATAGCTTGAGATGTGTCGAATTGTCATCTCGCTCACCATATTCTCTACTAGACAACCTATCATCTCAGTTGTCTTCTTTAGTACCACTAAAATTTCCTGATCCACCTCCATTCGATGAGTGGGTAAACCATGTGCCAGAACACGATTCTGAGATAATGCTTTTCTGGGACATCCCTATGGTAGACCATTTCATAGTAATATTATTGTCAATCGCAACACGAAAATTCCTTTCTCCATAAATTCTTACCCAGAAGGATGTTGGATGCTTTTTCTAGACCCTATGGATGACCCAGATTCATCTTTTTCATTTAAGAGTGGGTTACCACAATTGTAAATCGCACATCGAATACATTGGTCAACTGTAACGTTTGATTGATTTGGCCACACTCCACATGGACCAACACCCCGAGTCACTAGGACTCCATTGTACCCTCCTAAAATGATGTTTGTAAAGCTTTATAGTTCTCCATATGATTATCATGGAGTCTTCCCACCATATGCTGATACATGGTTGGGGGCAGTATGCACCCTACCATTTCAATACAATCTGTCGCCTGCTAAACATGCCAAATGATATTGAGGATATGCATCTAGGTAGATTTGTAGTTAACAAGGATGATTTACTAGAGGGAGATATGTATATAGAACTCATTGGAAAAAATGTAGCCCTCTGGGGAGTGGAGAAACATTCAGACTCATTGAAAAGTGTTTCTCTCCAGCCAAGAAATATAGTCGGTCTTCCTAGGGCCACAGATGCATTTGTCTTCACTGAAATCCCTATAAGGGTAATCATTACATAAAAGTTGTCAAACCCTCTTCCCATATTGATCAGTATATATAATAGAGTATGATCCAAAAATACGTGTTGCGTCAACATCTTGACAAGAATAAGAAGGTGGTTGATGAACTCATTACTAAGAATGTCATGGAGCGATGGACAAACAATGGTGATACATGGATAGGGTAGTATGGACATTCAACACATCCCCATAGAGAATTGCCTGTAGGTGACCCTAAACACCGTACCCATGCAGACAGTATTGGGGTTGGGGCATATGGAACGAGGGTGCGAGATGTGTTGACATACCCACCTGAGCAGTGTGATAATCCCCTGGACCCAGATCAGGTTCCCCTAACCTCTTTATGGGCTATCCCACCAGTGATCCATGATCTTCTGGGCCAACTTATCATTTTGATGAACCTACCAATTCCTTGGTGGTTAGGGATCCTCATCAATATAATAATCTTCACCGAGATGATCTGATGGCGGCACTCATTACAATCCTTGAGGCATTGGAGACTCAAAAGGTAGAAATCCCGCATAATAGTAAGATATATCTATCATGGGTGGATGATATGCCAGCACCCTTAAGTTTCAAGAGTCCACCCATCTCCCCCATTAATCAGATGGGAAATCTTCTGCAACATCTGGACCAATTTATCTCAATGTGCGGACCCAGGGTTGGAACTCTAGCACAACCGGAAGCCGCAAAACTCAGATGATTTGTACAAACATTAGAAGGACTTGGGTTTTTCTGTAAATCCCACAATGCATCGTGTCTGTAGTTAGCTAGGAATATCATCTCAGGATGTTTTTTTACTTGTTTAGCTCCACTACATGGAAGACCGGTTTTGAAGATCTCTTCGAATGTAAAAAGATGAATGAGGTGCATGTTGCTTACATTGATTCCCGATGTAATGGCCTTACCTATAGCTTGGAAATGCTGCTGATAGAATAAAAGCTACTAAAAATATGTGTGAGGAATATCCTGACTGAATTGGTCCCCTCTCTCATGACCCAAAATTAACGGGAGGGATTTCGAGTCTTCTTTAATATGGATCAGTGCCTATAGAAATCCTTTTTCCAGGCCAAGCAGTCACGACCATTTCCTCCTACAATTCACACAAAATGGGCCTCCAATTTTAACCCTGCTATGGTGGAGCCTATAGAATCCCACAAGAAACTAAAGTTATTATATGTGGAGACACCTCCCCAACCTCGAAAAGGCCCCCCCTCCTTAGTTATAGCCTCTGGCCTAGTAGCACCCACCTCAGAATAAGCAAGAAACACCATGAAACGCACAACCACCACTCAAGAGAGATAATCTGAACCCATATCCTCAACATGATCCTTTTTCCCCATGTCACGACAAGGATCTCAAATCCTCCATCCTGGATAGGAGATACCAGACCTACTCATTCAATAAGGCTTAGATCACCAGTTATTTTTTATATTCCTCCGAAGATAGAATTATACGTTTGCCCGAATGCAGGAGACCAGAAGCGGAAAATATCATTGATCACCACAATTAATTCCCCTATAATAGGATCCTATGAAACACCATCAAATAGTGCAATGTGATTAAATACTGGCTTCTAGACAAGGTTGATAACAACACTGTTATGTTAGGCTATGAACCGGCACACGTTTCTTGTGTTTATGAGAAGACAAAAAGATATAATGATAGGGAAGGCGAAATGAATCAGGTTTCTAACCATAGATCCCAGGAGTATGTCAAATAGATAGCCCATAAAACTATCACTTATGACAATGGAATAATATGTTCATGTCTTAATTGACCTGAACCATCAGAAGATGTCATGTCACTCGCATCCAATAGCTCATTTTCAATGGATTATATGTTGTCTTCCTAGAAGATGAACCATTAGTGGTGCAAGGGGAAAAAAGACCCCAACAGATGTCATCATCATCCCATACTCTCACCGAATTAATACCCCATGAGATGGTGATCTCCCTCATCCTTCTAGTTGTGGAGGATTCCACGTGTGATAATAAAGGTTAATTATGAGTTTACATTGGGGATCTGGTAAACCCTTACATGATTTCAGACGGTAGGAAGCATCAAAAATCTCTTCCCAATGCACCCAGCCATCACCAGAGTCGATGGAGCCTGACTATATTGGTCGTCGAAGTGCCTCATTCCACACTTTCAGCCAGGATGTTCTTGCCATTGAAACTAGACAACATTCCATGTACAAAGCTCAGTATTTGCAACCATTGTATATGATTTCATCATGTATTCCTTTGTCTTAGTTTGTGCTAATATATTTGGAAGAGATACCCTGACCGCTCCATGATCTTCCATTCACTGTTACAGACATACCTCTTTCATTGAGCCCTTGTCCGGTAGCCACTCTATATGCCTTGAATAGTGACCATCAGGATGTTCCAATCACCATTCAACCACTGGTTGATCCGGAAGGGCCAATCATTGCTCTTATCATAGAATGACCTCCTGTAAGAAGAAGCTCATGCTTACTACAATTGTATGATTTTCTCAAGCATCATTCCATCATTCCTACAAGACTCTCTATCCCCAAGTCCCTTCTCATGTTTCTAGATATGCATGAATCCCTCACTGAGGCATTAAGAAGCCCCCTCCAGTTTGAGATGGAGGTTGCAGATGTAGAATCCTTCTATGTTAAGACAGTCGACCTTGTTTAATTCCCAAAAATTTCTCATTCTATGGAGAATATGAAGGATCTCCCATACAATGGCACACTTACCATTGTACATCTATCTCCATTTTAATGGAATGGAGGTTCATCACTATCTTGTCAATACATGCCCTGGGATAAACCTAATTTTGACCCGGACACTTTGAAAACTAGGGTTGTCCGATGATGATTTGAGTCCCACTGAACTGTATATTCAAGTTTTTGATAGTTCGAAACAGACACGGATTCTAATGATTAGCATGAAGACAAAATTTTGTGGTCTAGTATCCAAAATTGTGTTCATGGTTTTCTCACAAGACACTACATACAATGCGTTGATGGGTATTCCATGGCTGCACATTAATGTGGAGGTCCCTTCAACATATCACGCGATCCTTTTGTACTCTCTTAATTGTCGAGTGGGTGTACTCCAAGTTGACCCTTCTCATTCTTCTTCTTATGATGCCCGATATCTAGATGTCAACTATTAAAAGGGAATCGAAAAGTAGATCCAATCTAACAAGGTTGAACATGATACAACTAAGACCGACCCGTGGATAGATCTGGATGGTCCCAATAACATTCTAATCCACCAATTGGAGGCTATGATACCAGATATGAGACTATGCTTCGTTGTTTCTAGAAAAAGGGATGAGAACATTCTCATGTTTAAGCGACATCATAATATCGCCTTATACTCCTACATGAATCAAGATCCAGTGATCCTAGAGCCCCCTACACCCATAAGATATCAGGATGTCCACCACATGGCAATGACAATACGTCATAGTTTCTTGTTTCACTGGGCTGGTATAAACGGGCTCAAGACAACACATCACTATTTCTTTGATATCATCCAGTGTGTCCCTTTATGACAAAGTCCTTATGGGATCATATTGACATCATTTATCACCAAGTTTTCGAAAGCACGAGAATTCCCCGATGTAGTTTCTACCATTGCTCAGGCTGACACCAGCCTCCCATTAGGATATATTTATTCACAAGAATCTCCTCCAGCCAAGGATACCTCCCCCATAAGTGATGAAGAGGATTTAGAGGATGAAAATCTTGTATTAGAAGATAGTGTCTTCACCATGGTCGATAAATTGGTACATGTGAACCTCATTTGCAAGATAGGTCTAAAACCCTCATTGATTTGTGTGACTATGCATTTCGATGAGAAACAACAGTATTTGGGATTCTTCAAATAGCACTTTGATGTATTTTCATGGAGTTATGATGACATTCCAGGACTATACCATTCATGTTTCAATACATTTCCCCGGTCTTCTGGAAAATCATTATGCGTTTAATAAGCCTCCCAAAAAGATGCACCCTTCTCATGGTTCCATGGTTGATGTAGATGTTGAAAAAATCATTACAGACTAGTTCTTCATGGATGTCCAGTACCACAAATAGATATCCAAAATTGTGCTTGTCAGGAAGAAGAGCAGTCAAATCAGAGTCTGTATCGACTTCTGGGATCTCAAATGTATCTGTCCGAAGGATGATTTTTCCCTTACATTTAAAAAGTTGTTGATCGATGCCACAACCAGGTTCCAGGCCCTCTCCATCATGAATTGGTGTTCTTGGAATAACCATATATGAATGTCTCCCGAGGATGAATAATCTGTAGACTTTAGGCCACCATAAGTTACTTTTGATTACAATTACATGCCCTTCTATCTAAAGAATTTAGGTTCCACCTATTAGTGTTTCATTTATCACATATTTATGCTGATCATTGGTATATTAGTGGAATGCTACATGGGTGATCTAGTGGTCAAATATCTCCATCGTTAGGACCATCTTAATGATCATTATAATGAGTTTGTCTTCCTTCATTCTCACATCCTGAAGTTTCCCCATTGAATTTTGAGTTTGGGTTTACCTATATAATGCCTATAGACTTCGTTGACTGATACATGGGCATTTTTATTGACCCCAGAGATGATCAGGGACATTAGACAGATTTCTCCCCAAGCAACATTTGGGAGCTTCGAGGATTTCAACAACCCTTGGACTATATTCATCGATTGATCATGAATCTTGCTGGAAAGTGTAATATATTCTCTCAACTCATGAAGAAAAGAATCATCTACTAAGGGGAATTGCATGATCATGAAACATTTAAGAAATCAAGCAGTATATTCTCTAGCCTCTGGCCTTAATTCCTCCCATTTCTGGAAAAGCCACTGGTCCTTTATGTGATTCCCCTGGAATAATCTATGATCACCCTTCAATTCCAGAAGAAAAACGTGGGAAAATAGAATAGTATATACTCTCTCTGATGTATGCTACTGGATATGGAGACAAGATACTCCCCAATCAAGAAGATCATCCTTGAAATTGTTTTTTTAGTATAGAATTTGGGACATTACTTTTTGCACCATGATGTACACCTGGTGTCCCAGGTGGATCCTTTGATGTACATTCAGATCTGTCCCATGTTGAAAGGTCATCATTCTTAGTGGTCTACGTTCATACATCAGTTCGACATTAGGATTGTCCAACAGAATGATATCAAGGGGAATTCCTTCGTAAATTTCCGTACTGCAAATCCAGCTCTAGAGGACCAGTCTCTAGACCTTGATTTTCATTATGATACAATCATCTCCGTAGAACAAGCCACTATGTTCTTGAAAATGTACTGGGATGGTTCTTCCTAGAGCTCTACTGGAAAAATACTCAATGTCCCTAGGTATAACAAAGTAGGGATGGGTATCATCTTCCTTACCCCAGTAGGTAGTTCTTTAGTATTCATTCATACTGTTATATGGCCCACAAAAATTGAGGGAGAGATACATGATCTCATTACCGGAATTTAGTTGGATTTCGTTATTGACATTCCCCACTTGCATGTGAAAGGAGAATCTGAACTAGTCAACAAGAAGAAGATTGATAGTGACTATGTCATCAGAAATCTAGAACTCGTACCACAGTTAGAACACACCCTCCAGCTGATAGATCAGTTCTCATCTTTCCTATAGGTTACTTATATTACTCAATCATAGAAAGGTGAAGCTGAAACCTTGTCTAGCCTAGCTGCATAACAATAATTTCCAGTCCTGGATGATTTGATTATCCATGTGATGCACTAGAGATTCATCGCCCCATCCACTCCAGACGGTGAGGATAGCCTTTAGGTCGGCCACCTTATCACTGACACATCTAGGCTAGGACCTTCTGGTCCCCCGGACAAAGTGATTGATGTTGTTCCAAACTAAAGAACCTACATTTTCAATAACATCATAAATTGTAATATACTGGTAGATCGAGCCGAGCATGAGAGAATCCATTGTATTATACTACAGTTTACCGTTCAAAGTAGTCCTAGCCTCGAGAAGATATTCTACAAGAATGGGTTTTATGGGGTTCTCCTCTAATGCATTTAAGGAGATGAGATTATTCATGTATTATAGGTGGTTCATTATGGTTCCTATGTGGCCCATCAGACATGGCATATGTTATCTCAACAGATGTGGAGACCGGGGTATTTTTGTCCCACGATGATCCATGATTGTATAAAATTTTTCAAGAGGTTACATCAATGAAAAATTCTTTCCAACTGTTTTCATTGTCCACTAGAGCCTATCCACACTACGATGTACTCTTATTCATTTGTGATCTGCGGAATCGATGTGGTAGGACCATATCAACTGGCCACAACATTCTAGTACAGGTTCATCCTGACCGCAATAGATTACTTTTCCAGGTTGGTAGAATTATTTCCACTCAATGTTGTCAAGGCCCATTTTATTATTGAATTTTTGAACTCCAACATCATATACTAATTTTGATTACCTCAAATAGTTCTTACTAAAAATGGCACTAACATTCGAGTGACCAAGTTGAATAAATTGTACATCACGAACAATATTTGTTCTAACCATACAACCCGCTATCATCAACAAGAAATTGGGAATATCATGGAAATAAATAAGATCCCCTCTAAGACCCTTCAAAATATATGCGGTCAGAACAAAATGATTAGGCAAGGGAAACTCCCCAACTCCCTTAGGGACTATTTAACTTTGACTCACTATTCCTCAAAGGTGACCCCATATTCCGTGATGTAGAGAAAGAAGGTCGTCTTACCCATCAACATTCAGTTTCCATCACTATGCACTTCTGTTTATGATTATCAATCACCAATTAAAGTATCTGAAATTTATCTAGATGAATTGGATGCACTTGTCAGAGTAGGCTTCGTGGTGTAGATAATATAGAATGTCATCATAACAAGATATCCAGAGCATTAAATAAGAAGGTTTTCCTCTATTCATTCTTGTAAGGTGACTTGGTGTTGTCCTTGAGAACTCCAATGATACTTGGTAGGAAACCACCAAATCTAGAGCCAAAATGGGAAGGAACATAAAACATTCATAAGGATTACACAAATTTCACATACTATTGGGTCAACTTGGTTGGTGAGTGTATAACTCTTCCTAGAAAGGATAAATTCATCAAGAAATAATTTTCCGGAGCGTTAGGGTCCTACATGACTTTAAAATGTCATGTACAACATGAAATTAAACCATATGTCATCCCACATGATGTTAATATATATCTAGTCATACAGGACCATAAATTGTTATGTCTTGGATGACATTAAACTATATTTCATCTCACATGATATTTAAATGTAGACGGTTCCTACACGAAATTAAATTGTCACATGTCTTGGCTTCATGACATTAAATTGAACAACACCTTCTAGAACTATATATGGATTGTTTCCCATCTATGTGGGATAAGTAGGAAAACTCAGAAAACTCATCTTGATTCTATAACCCAGACTCCTATTTGATTACCCTTGTGTATAGTTCTCTTGGAGGACCCCACATTGTCTACTGTAGGGTTATTTGGCCCCACTGATTAAAAGATTATTATAATCTCACAATGTTACCCTCCTCATTCTTCTATTCTACCACTTCCTTACCACATGATGCTATGCTACATAGTATTGAATAAAATAATATGGAATGATCAAAATCCTTATGGGATATGTATGAACGCCCAAACATTTCATCTGTGGGACTAGCCCGCAGCTTCAGGATCTCCCCACATTTCATAAAACATGGTGTGGTGCTGGCTTTTTCCCTCATTTACATTGGGTTCATCAATACCGCACAATATATCCCTCTCCATGGAGGTCTCCACCTCCTTCAGAGTCCATCTTGATGTTATATTTCACGGGCACATTCATGCCTCAAACACCCACTTTATTTTGGTATTAATTATCTTTCTCATCCAATAGGACCCCCAAATAGAAAAAATACATAGCCTAAGAGCTCTCCTATCATTTCGAGAAAACACCATCGAGGACCTCTAAAGACAAATCGATACAAGTCCCACATTGATAAAATGATCAGTAGTCAACACTCATTTGTTGCTCACAATTCATGTAACATGATATGGATGATGTGTTTCGAACATGTCAACAACAATCCTTAATCATTTTCACCACCACCATATGTCCCAAATATTGGGTTTAGTGTTTCATGTTGTCTTGATATCCATTGAAATTACAGTCTACATTGGATTGAAGTGTGAGACTAGCTGCTATACACTTTTATATTGGGGAGATTCTGGTTATATTATTTGTTTCCCACTTAAACATTTGCTCACATGGGAATAGGAATTTTGGGATGGCCATACCCACATGAAGGGTCATGTGTCTATGGACAGAGCTGTAATAACAAAAACTAAGATCTCAATTAAACATATTTCATGACGTTAAACTGAAAACATGCCAAGACTTCATGTCTCATGTCCCTAGCCCTTTTTTGGTCCCCTAACCCTTGTTCTCAATCCGGGTTATGCGGTATGGCTTCAACACTCTGTCCACATTCACATCATGCTATATTGTTCACACCACTTATATCCCCATGGGACACCCCTCCAATATTATCCTCATTGCATGGCATTAAACTATGAATGGGCTGGGACTTCCCATCTTCGATCCATAACAGTTTTTGGCCCCTTATTCCAAGTACTAGATTGGGATCGTATGGTGAGGAATGGGATTATGTTCTCATTCACGCCAGGATTCCCACCATTCCATACACATCCCTTGTTGAGATATCATTCCTCAATCGGTGTCCCTTCCATAGGATAGAAAACTACACAACGTCCACTAGAACTACATGGGGTTTGATTCCCATCCTTATGGGATAGGTAAGACCACCCACAAATTTAGTCATCGGGTCCATCCCAATTCTTAGAAAACCACTTATCCTCCTATCCCTCTTGCATGAGTTGTCCCTGAATAGGGAAATGCGGAAAGGTATGGGAATATTTCAACATTCACGATAGTTCTGTAACATCAATTCCATATACCTATTTCTCCAAGGAGATATTCCTATTCTTACACTAACCTTTTTGAGTCGACTTCTCTTATGTTGTGCCCCTAGACATTCTTTTGCAGTTCACCGATGTTCCTAAGAGAAATCTGGATCACGATCTTGAGTGTTGGATTCTAAAAGAAATGTTATCCACCATTTTCGAGATTCATGTTCCCCTTCATTTGGTCATTCAACATCATTCACATCAAAAAGGTCCCCCAATCTATATGAATGCTCATCCCTAGGGCTCTCCTACCAGTTTAGGCCAACATCCATGAGGACCTCGAATGAAAAATCGATACAAGTCTTCTGTGGTGTACATGGTTAGCGGTGGACACTCATTTGTTGTTCCCATTTCAGTTCACTTGACATTGATGTTATTGTTCGAACATGGTCAATAATTATCCTCCATCATCCCACCTCCCCCATTAAGACCAACATATTGGTTGCGTGATTAATATAATTTTCCACTCCATTATGCACATTTTAAATTCAAAACTATTGGTAATTCCCCTAAGTGCACATTGGCCCCTTAGGAGGTCGAAGACACAATATGGAATCATTTGGGGCTCTGCACCAAGTTTCCCCTTTCAGGAATTCCACATGTTGTAAAGACATTCTCCGCCCTTGTTTCACACATCGAGCGTAGCTCATGTGGGATTTGCGATCATATTGAGGTAGGTTGTATCTTGTAAGTGTTTGATATTTTCATTGTACAAGCTCTATGATCTTAATCTACTATTTTTGTCCTAAGAAATATGTATAGCTTGATTCCCATTTTAATGGGATATGTAGGGACGCCCAGAAATATTTTCATTGGGTCTAGCTCAAGATCCACTAATTACCTATTTTGTTTGGCCATATGGCCCTAAATTTCATGAAATTTTGTGGTGTGATGTAGGAATTATGTCCACATTCACATCAGGTTTGTAACAGATGAACTACAAACTTCATTAAAAATATATAGTATCCCAAGACCCTCATCTTGTAAGATGTTAAACTGCACCAACAGAACTACGTGTGGCATGATTCCCATCCTAATGTGATACATAAGAACCCCTAGAAATTTATTCCTCAACTCCAACCCCATATTTTATGACCATTTTTGGACCCTCATCCCAAATCCACTTACATGGAATAGTGTGTGGTGAATTTTTTACCTCATTATCATTCACATCAAGTATGCATTATCACGCCATGTGAATTCCCCCTAAAACATTGTTTATCCTATATTTTTCCAAGTCGTATGACATTAAACTATGAAGCCTAGTCCCAGATGACATTAAACTGTTTTTAATTTTTTACACAACATTAAAATGCATTGATAGGGCCCATAATACAACCCTAAACTATGACATTATAATTCAGGGAACATGACAAAAAATGACACTACATTTTGATATACTCACTCGATGGGACATCATGTCTGGTATTGTTAATATGTCAAATAATTTTCCAATGTCACCATATGGCTTGATTCTTATAGAGACATGCGGAATTTCCGTCATAGGTTCATCTCTTCACAAAAAAACACACATCTTAAAGAACAAACAAGATCTATCAAATGCTTCTTCTTTTTGTGTGGGGGCCTGACCCACCCTATTGTATTATCCCTAACACTAAACCCCTACCATGACCCTTATTGATCAACTTATTCCTTGATTCCAATCATTATGTTGTACGTAGGAACATCCAGTCACTTTTACCTAGGTCCAGTCCAGCATTTATTTTTGGTGCCCAAATCTAAATTCTCCTCTGGAAACACATGGAGTGATGTGGGTTTATGTCCTCATTCACATCAAGTTTTTCAATATCACACCACATGTTTCCCTCCCTCATTTCAACCCATTGATCCGAGCACAACGACATAAAATTAAGATCTTATGTATGAGCTCTAAGTCCATTAAACTAAGATCCAACCATCGTGGTCATGGGACACAAAACAATATGACATCCTCTAGAACTACATTAGGCTTGATTTACATCCTCATTGGATATGTAGGAATTCACAAGAGACCCTTTCATGGATCTATCCATTGGAATCTTAAATCATGCCTCATTTTTTCCGACCCCAGAGCTTGAACTCCATTTGAAGCATGTGGTGTAGGGAACACCTCTGGGATTCCCATTCGCATATGATTTTTCAACAGCCACAACGTTTTCCTCCCTTATCTCATTCAAGCCTAGTTTGAGTTATATAACCCTAAAACAATATTTCTCTAAGGGAACTATGAATTGATGTTGACTTATATTCCATCATATGAGAACATCATTAAATAAAGTTTCCTCATAATGGTCCACTCTATGACCATAAGCTAGCAGTGTGTGACCCTAGGACCCCTATCCTTGTAATAGGATTCGACACCCTCCACCTGATGCGTCTTCTTATTGTATTAATATGTTTGGTTACAATGATACCAACATGTGGTATTTTCTCATAGACATTCTCTCATTTCTTTTCTAGGCTTCAAGAGCCATTTATTTGGATCCCCATGCTATTCCATTTCTAAAGGGTCCCCCTTTACATCCTGGTATCATGAAACATTGCTTCACCTACCCTCTTGGGCCCATGCCCCGGAAGACGTCATATGGAATGTTTCGACATGTCCTATGTTTCAATAAAGGTCAGTGGCTGACCCTAATTTTTCTGTACCCATACTAGGATAACAAAAAATAATAATATTTGTTTCAAACATGGTCAATATCTATCCATTTTTACTATTCCACCATCATTATGATAGAGATATCAAGTTCCATGATTCACATATTTCCACCCCCTTGAGTTCAAGTGGAATTCTAGCAAACATGGTTCTACACCACAATGCACTTGTGTGCGTTAAGCATGAAATTCAATAATTTTGGGATGTCATTCACCTGACATTCAATTTACCTTAAGGTGTACCTACCTTTACTAGAAAAATCCAACCACTAATCCTGATTTCCCATATTGATCATGAATCACATGGTAATAGTTGTTTTGGTAGGATATGTACCCGTGCAACAAAACCACGCATGACCCTTATCCCACAAGACATTAAACTTCACTTCTGGAACTACATACGGCTTTATCCCCATTATAATGGGATACATAGGAACACCCGAACACTTTGCCTCCAGCCCACCCTAACAATCACATTTTTTCACTAGACCTAACACATCATTTGAGGATATGTGGTGTGTGGTGGACTCTTTATGTCCTCATTAACATTGGATTCATAGCTACCTTCTCAAGTACTACCCTTTTGGGCTCTCTCCCTTCATTCCTCATCCTATTGTATGATGTTAAACATCACGAGTCCATTTTTCCTTGATGCATTCCATTGAACATCAGTTATACCAAAAAAAAATTAGCATTACCCATGTTAATTATGGGATGTGTCAGCTTCCTCACCAAGGAGGGTTACCCCTTCTTATGTTTTTATCTATCCATGCTATGTAAATGAACTGTGTTTTGATTTATTCTCATCCATATGGGATATGTAGTTACACCAATGAATTTTTCCTTAGGCCCAGCCTAGGGTCATTAACCCATCTATCCCTTAGACTTGATTACAGTCATGTCTATATGAACTTAATCAATGTGCCTATCATTCATGAAACATTACGTTAATTTTTTTCCTCCCTCTATGTAGTATGTCCTTTAAACTACGTGCACTTTCCTCACTGTACGACGTTTAAACTATCACTCTATCATCATTATTCATATGACTTAAAAGTATAAGACAGTCTAGGTCCTCACTAGAGTGTTCATATGTGGATGTAATCCAGATCTCTGATCAGACTGAAGGGCCTAACTAATGTGTTTCCACCATGGTGGAATTATTTCAAGAGTTTTGGAATTTATTCTAACTACCCATAACTCCACCTTTAATGCATTGGGTTCCCTTTATTTTGAACATCATCCTATTTCATTTCTAACGGAACTCCATAATGGTATTGTTTCTCACCCTAGGGTTCGCATACTATCATTGAATAATGTTAATGAAGACCATTGAAAATTATTTGATTCAGGACCAATGTTTTGAACATGGTAAGCGGTCAACAATCATTTATTATCCCTATGCCAGGCGAACACAATAGCTATGTTGTGTATTGAACACAGTCAATAGATATCCTTCATTGTCACACAAGCTTCACAATGTTACGAATATTGGGTATCATGATTCCGACTATCCGTTCACCAGTGTTCGGATTGATTCTAATGGCTATGGAATTTCCCCTCTCATGCTCTAGAGCACATATGGAAAATGGAAATTTGACTGTTCTGAGACCATCATCCTCTATTTAGGCCTCCCTCTTTCTTCCTAGAAATATTTTATAGTTTTTCAAACCCTGGTTGCCTAATACTTTGTCGGAACTCTCATAATCAGGTGAAAAAACATTGGGGTGATCCCTTGATTCTCACATCAGGCCTAACCCTCATCAGCTTAAGGATTGACCGTCATATGTTTAAAAAATGTTACAAACATGCATATGTAAAAAAAATAATGGAAATCATTAATGAATCTACCATAAAAAAGTAATGCATGAATGTGCATTAAAAGAATTACATGAAATATAACACCAGTCAATCAACGAATCCCATAGAAATATTGACCCCTTAGAAATAGCGTTGTAGCCCTGTCTCTATCTAGCTTGTGGAGAACATCATTATTTGTCACATGTTTAATTCTCGCTCTTACTCACTATAAATGGGTCATAGTTCTTCAGCTGAAATTTGTCCCTACTACTCATCGCTACGGACGATAGCCATATACTCAAAGGCCTGCTTCAAACATTCTTCGGCCTCTACCAACCAGGCCTTCAGTCATGATATAAGATCTGATTGCGCATAGAGGAAATTAGAATTCCCATATTCCCAGACCTACTTCTATTGCATCTCATTTTCAGCCTCCTAATGACTCTTAATGATCACATCTATTCTCTGATGCCTACCCACAGCAAGGCCAAGATCATATTCCCAAATCTTCTATACCATTAGATATCGGAAGAGAATGTAAATATGTTCTACATCCACACCCTCATTGCATAGTTCACGCAGTCAGGATCGAAGTATCCTCCTCTAATATATCCATTGTGCTTGAGGGGTCTCATCAATGAAGCACATGATCAGCTTCCATTACAAGTGACAAGAGATTATTCTATCCCCCTCATCAGAGGTCGTCTCGGCCCAATCCACGAGGTTGGTTGGTTCATATGTAGGGAACAACCCTAGTAACTTATAAGAAGGGACTTTATTGGGTTTCTCATTGGCTAAGTCAGGATCCATGTCAACCGATTGATCCTTATCCTCAGATTTAACTTCAATAATTTTTTTGGCCCTACTGATGGTCCCACATGTGATTGAGAGAGCTGCATCTAGGTCAGATTGGATGTCTGCTTCCACGACCATCAGTATCCCTCTGGGAATGGATCCACCAGGGGCTCTTTCCAACCTTTCCAATCTGGCCCATGCTATTTGTAGAACATTTCATACAAAAATTGCATGGTCATAAGTTAACCTGATCAATGTATTTAGATTATATAATATATAAAAGTTATTACATAGATCTAATAGTCGGTCTTGGTCATGGGTTGTTATTATTGGGACCTTGAGATACAGCCCTCCGTATATTATTAGTAGATATAAAAATTTCATAAGAACCGCCAACGGTGTCGCATCCCCGCTAAGTGTGGTAATCAGCTTTTCCACATGCTCTGATCCAGAAGATCCAGTAGTTTCATTTACAATTGGGTGGGAGAAACTATTACATATCAGGTCGTCATGAACAGTTCAAATGTTAGAATAGAGTCCTAAATGTCCAGGAATATGACTCCAGGAAAGTGGTCTATGGTTTTTCCTCAAGATACTCTTAAAAATGTTTAATCTTTGGGTCTGAATCACCCACATCACCGACTTCTAGAGGACTCCATATACTAGCCTCCTCCCCCAAGAGAACTCATTTGATTCTTATGGTAGCTGGAAGCACTCAATTAATTCTGAGGCCGACAACTATAGATGGGCCATTCCATCCCACAACACCTTCACCCAATCCATCATTGGATGTAGTGCTCTATTGGAGTTCACAAATTCCTCCATCTCGACCTATTTTTGCCACAGCTTGGACGATATCAGTAATTCCCTATTGACATCCCAGATGTCCCGAGCCTTCAGAAAGACAATATTCTCCGACATGTCTATATAGCGTGGAAACATCCCCGGAGCTTGGGTGGATAACATGTGGACCCCCCTAGGTGTCCTCCCATCCATATAACACCATCCCTATGGGACAGCTAGATCCAATATTGTTGCATCTCATTAGACCAGTGTGGGTCTCATCGCTAATGCAGCCTCACAACCATAAGATTTCATCACCTCCTTTCGGGCATATCCTTATGGTTGGGGAGGCATTATTTCACCGGCATGTATGGTTTAATTCTTTAGTATCTCCATTGGGTAGGAAATATCCAAACTCTTTTCATACTACTTCACCATCCTGAAGATGGTTGTGGGTGGATACAGCTCATTCCGCATCATCCCATCCTCCCGTGTGAACATGAGCCACATCTACCCCATCCACAAAGTGTGATCCTCATGGCGCACCCCTATGTAGTCCCACAGGGTAAGACACTGCAGACATCAAAATTGCCTCTCAAAACAGTTTGCAGTGTACGAATCATAGAGAGTTTCACGGTCAACCCGTGCCACCAACACTCCACCCCAAAAGGCTAGGTGGTAGGACCGATTCACCTCTGTTACCTAGATTTCATAAATTAACACAACTATTGGAGATGAGAATGGGTAAGAAGTTGAACTCACCTTCCTTCCATCCCTAGTTCTGCACCAACAATGAGGACATCTAGAATGGAATTCTCCCCACAACATTCAAAATGGTCGAGCATAAATTTGATCCTTTAGGGGATATTGGGATAATTTATTCGTATATACCCCTATCATGCACCACTATCAACCTATATGGAAATTAAAATAGAAGGCATATCCTCTATGTCTTCTTCCCCTTGTTGATATGCCACATCATCTTATGTAACATGGTGATCATCGGGATATTGTGGTTGAACCACCCCCCATGTCACTAACATGGATTCCCTAATGAATGTGCTCGATCACACTCCCATGATTGTGTCTCTAAATTGATAGATCCAACATCAGATAAGTTCCGCAATAAATTCATCTAACCTAACAATTGTTTGATGCTCTGTAAGGATGCTGAATCCCCAGGGTTTAATCTCAGAGTTCTCCAAGACCCACCATTACGAGTACACCTTTTCCAATTGACCAATTTTGGGTATGTCTGAGGACTCAAACGAAACTTCCCATCTTTTGGAGAATTTTGAAATATCGTTAACCACCGTTTGAAATGGAAATCTCTTATTGACTTTTTTTCCTCCCTTGACACCAGATCCATCAATGCCCTTGCCAATGGCAGAATTTGCGTAGGTTCCTCCAATGAATTTATAATGAGGATGAACACATTATAAATCACAACTAGTATTGGGACCCTTAGGATCTGGTGTAGGTTTCATTGATTTATTCTCACCTCTCTGTGATGCGAATGGAATGTGTTGGTCCTCGAAGACCATCCGCTCAGTATCTCTGGAATCATCTTCTTCAGCTAGATGATATGGAATTGAGAGGCTCGCGATTCCTCTTACAGTCCCACTCGTCACATCTCTTCTTTGAACCCCTCGTATAAGGCTTATACCTAGTAAGACCAGTCCCAATAATCGGTGAAATTTCTAACCTATCATAGACGCCACTTGTCGATCCACCCTTTCTTTGTGTTCCCTAGTGCCTTTTATGATGGCATGGTACAATGGGGAAGATGTCCCTAGTTTTAGTGCCTTCCCGTCAATGTTATTCACCTGGATTCATAGGGAATTAGGAGTAAAAGGTGTGAATTCCTCCCATTTATGTTCTTCATCCACCCTAAACCACTGGTGCTGGCACAACTTGCTCCTAAACCAGTATGTCGGCTCGTCCCTGCTCACATTGGGAATGAGTAAATCATATATAAGACCAAATCAATAAGGGTTAATCCTATTAAAGAGTGGGTAGTTCTTATAGATGTATAATAGTAGTTATACTAATGAATCGTGGGATGAATGGATTCAAATGAATTATTCAATAACTGAGATGTTCACCATCTCTTCCAAATGGGCATCATCTGCATGGAACCCCAAACAACTTCCTGATGAACAGTTATGGGATCTTGGATCTCAATCGTAGAGCTCGATCACAAATATCAATTTTAGAGATATTTCATAGTGTCCTTACAAAGACTTCACAAACATAAGCCATGAAGCGTAGGCTTGTGGAGTCAAAAGACCCACTATGTACTGTGAAGAAGAAAGGCCTGATTTGCAGAGAGTAATCACAGAGTGCACAGTTCTTCTCTAATTGAAAGCATAATATCCAAATACCAAAGATGGGAATTGAAAAATGAGATGTCTTCTTCCCCTATTTATACGCAATGACTCTTTGTGATTCATAGTGAATCCAGCCGTAGTGAGCTTTGCGGTGCTCTCAACTGGTTTGTTACCTATCCAACTCGTGACCCTCCTTCGTCAGCCTTCATGGAGAATGAATTTTTTTTCAGTTGACCCTCAGACTGAGACCCATATTTTCTACAGACCTCCATGTCTAAGGGGTGGCCTTTTTTGGCACCAAAATATGTGGAGAGGAAGATAATACACAAAGGGGATACCACCTCCCATGAGGCTGTCTGGCGAAGCTTTTTCATGGAGCCCTACAGAACAATAGACGGTGTGAGCCCCCTCCTTCATGGGTGTCACAATACATTGAGTCAGGTGGATCTGAGATCTGAATGACGTCTACGAACCTACCATGATGCAAAGAGGTGGGAGGTTCTTGATCCGAAAGATGTTTCTGAAGCTGCCGATAAGGAAAGAGGTGGGAGGCTCCGCGATCTGAAAGATGTTTGTGAAACTACCGCGAAGAAAAGAGGCGGGAGGTTCCATGATCCTAAATATATTTTCAATGTCTCCATTAATGAATTTGGTGGTTGTCCCCATGATCCAAATAATTTTTTTTAAACTTTCGCGGAGAAAAGAGGAAGGAGGCTTCGCTGTTATGACAAATCAGTATGTGGATTCATGTTGTGTGATCCATTATTCACGCCGCCTCATACTTATAAATATTGGGCTCTACTAAAACCCAACGGATGGATCCTCAGTCCTTTCTCCTTCTCATATCTCATATGAAATTTCATTTTATGATCTATAAAAAATTAGGCCATAGAGGTACCTTTGCATCACGATGTTCCATTCCTTTGCCTTAAATGGAACCCCTCTTTAAGCATGGATTCCCTTCCCAAACCCCATGAGCGTTCACAATGGAAATAGATCCCTAGGGGGAGTCATGTATTCATAAAGAAATAGTGCACTGCAACATACCTTCCATGAACATGTTAACCACATGCTAAGGGAGTGTCACAATTCTTCACGAGGCACACTGCTTCGTGGTGCAATTCCATGCAATGGACCCTTTCTTCGAGAATCCATACTCTCTAGGACCCTTTCTATTTCTCGTAGAACCCCCCATGTGCACATATTTCCTATTTCAAGGCTAGGCCATCCCTCTTAATGAAGAATAATCCTTCACAAAGCCCCTATATGACATAAACCACCATAGATTCATGAGGCCTCTCTCTATGAACCCTTTTTCTCCACTACACCTTTTCCCGTACGACACCCCAGGTTAGTAAAATGTGATTTCAAAAACCATTGGGAGGTTCTTTATGTTGCGTTTCTTATCTTTATTCTTCATCTCAAAGGCACGCTAATGTCAATTACTTCTTCTCATATCTAGGATAATGTGGGACCCTTAATAGATCACTCCACTACACCCCTCACCACGGTATTGTTGGTGCTTTCCCATTCCCTAGGGATAAAGCATGTCGGATATGATAGTTCTGGGGGTACATAGTGAACCCTCCTCATCAGAGCTGCACCAATTTAAATTGTCAAGCACAATAATCATTAGCACATGACGTTAAACTGTGGGCTCGCACCATGCATCACATGCGGGGTCCCCCCCCCAAGATATTTTCCACACTTAATCCTCTCAACGGGAGTGAGATCATCCTCAAATGGAATGATATCCTCTTTTTTGGAGCAACATCTGTCTACTGTGAAGGGAACCCATCTCAATGTAAGCCTCTACCCATCCTTGTAGGAGGTAGAATTTATCCTTCTACCCACTTCAACGACTCCAAAAACTAATCGGTTAAAGGGGAAAATGTATCCTCGATACCCAATCCCTCCCCCTATAGTAATTTTTTCCATAATCCCTCAAACCTATAGTATATCCCATTCTCCATGTCCTTGGGTTACTAACCACAAATATGCCCATGTTTACTTTTTGGGATGCCAACCATGTGTAAGCCCTGCTCCACTTCCCACTGACACTCTATTCATGATGTGATCATCTGGAAATTGTTGCATACTGTTTCTCACAATGAGAATGACTCACATGGGCTTAGGATAATAATTGAAAATGAAAACCACTCTGGGAAACCCTATAGTGTATTCCCCAAACTCTCTTAAACTACGTGGACTTTGATTTTTACAAAGAAAGGTATGTAGGAAGCATCCATGAGGTTCAACCCCAATACACATCAGTCCTGACCACATCACATTGGTTGACATTCCTCTCTCATAATGTTAAAATATATTCTCTCCTTCATAGCTAAGTGGAATTTGATCCATTCTAGGTCATGGAACATAGGAAAACTCAATTTGGTTCATGTGCATCTCCTGCTTGTTCCAAATGATTCACATAGGTTTACCAAACTCATATGAACTATGTCGAAATTTATCATTTCCAAAGAATGGTATGTAGGAACCATCCCAAAGGTTCTATCCCAATACCCATCAGCCTCAAAAACATAATTTTAGTCCACCTTTATCCCGTATGATGTTAAATTGTACCTTTTCGAACTACATGGTCTTTGATTCTTTTCTACAAGGTAGGGTATGTAGGATGCCTCCCAAAAGGGGAACCCCCCTTTAGTGGTAAGCTGTTGGAACCCCATCCATAGGTAAGTTGTTGTCAACCCTAACCGATAGTGAACCGTTGTGTTCCACAACAAGTAGTAATATGTTGGAAATCCCTTCAGCAGTAAGTCATTTTCAACCCCATTCTATGGTAAGCCAATGTCTACTCACTTATGTGGTATGCCATTGTCAACCCCATTCATCAGTAAGTCGTTGTCAACACATATCGAATGTATGACATTGGATCCCCAGTCTACCACAATCCATTACACCCAAACTATAGTAACCAGTCATATTACCCTTTTTTGGGACCCACATATCAGGTCTTCCCTCGTGGGGTTCGACCAACCAGGCCTACTAACCACATGTAAGCCCCATTATATTCTCTGTTCGTAGTCCTCTTACCACAAGTCGATTGCAATCCCCATCCTGAACTAAATGAACATTTATTCCCTTACATTGGGATATTTATGAAGAATTCCTGACGATCAAGCCCATAAATCATGTTCAATCATGGTATTTCCCTCAAGCGAATGTGTTTCGTTATGGTCATGACCAAACTGGAGGTTACACCTCCTCTAGGTCCCATCTATATGAGTCACCTCCTTAGGTGTCACATCCATTCACTGAACAACGTCGACTTTGATTCCCAACCAGGGGAATATGTAGGAAGTATCAATGAGACTCAAGCCCTACATCACTGTCACACTCACATTGGATCAATATCACTCCCCATACACTCTTGACAATCCTTATCCTTCCTGATTCTTAATCATGGTGCCAAATCCCATTGAGATCATGTCACCCACCTTCTCGCTACTCCATATAGCAATTGGGATGCCAAACATACGTTATCTCCATCATAAGTGTTACCCACAGGGTGTTTCACCCATCGGATCTCCTCCCGTTAATGTTCTGATCAGCCTGATCCATCTCTTCTAGATTTTAAACCCACATCAATTCCTTTGTTAAGCATGGGAATTTGAGAAAAACCACATAGACCTACCTATGGCGTATAATTCCCCGCATTCTAGGTGGGATTCCTCTTTCTTCCGTGCCCTTGGTAAGACCTATAATAATGGAAAGAAACCTATATGCACCTGTGTTCCAATGTCGAGACATGTCAGTGATGTCAACAATGACTACTACTCCAATGGAAGGTTTCTTCCCTGACCGGACCCCATGTATTTTCCTTACATAAGATGCGTAATTAAGTAACATCCATGAAGACATGGAAGTGGTAATAGTTTCAAAAAAAACATCTTCAGTCTGTAAGAGAGACCAATTCTAGTTAACACGTTTGAGGATGAATCCACAGAAGGAATATATGACATACCATCAACCCATTTCAATCAAGGAGAATACGTCCCTAAATATGAAATGGATGTCGCTTGCCATTGGAAAGAAGGAAAGCGGTGAAACAGTCAATGTGTTCTCAACAGATAGATGTGTTCCCTATTGAAAGCGTCAGAAACAATATTATACCCATTAATTGCATTATATCATCTCTTTTTAATACGTATGACCTACCTTCTTCATGATGGGATACCATTAATTATTCATGTAAATAATTGAAGAATAATTATATGAATGTACATAATGAATATATACTATATATGACCATAATATTAGAATATATATTATAGAACAATAACCATTACATATAAACCAGGGTGTACACGACAAAAAATGCATAGAAAAATGAAGGTAACAACAAATAAAATAATGATAGTATCAAAGTATTATAAAAAACTAGGTAATAAGATGATATAACAGAATCATATATGTTATAATAATTTTGAAAATTATTATGGTATAAATTTTGAGCAATCACTAAACTATTATATAGGATGATAAAACATTATTGTAACAACCACACATTAAATATGTTATGAACATTTTAATTATGACTCCTTTTCCTTAAAAAGAACTAGGTAACACACCCACACAACTTGTTGAACGTCTTAAGAAGTAATTAATTTATTGAAATGGTTGAATATGATTTATCAAAAATAATATGTCACTACCTAGTGAAATTATTCTTGAATAAAATAATTAAAAATATTATTGATGAATAAAATTGATTTTAAGGAAATTACAAGAATTGTTAAAAAAAAAATTGAAACATGATGGAAAAAAGTAAAATAATAAAAATGGACTTAAACATTTTTTGTATTTATATTTCCTTTCTCCTTTCCTTTTTATTTTTATTTTTTTAGTTTATTTTAATTTATCTTTAATTACTAATTTATTCTTTTCCTTTTCAATTTTTCCTATATTCCTCTCTTCTCTCCCTATCTGCTCTGTATGTCACACACCTCCCCTAGCCAGGTGGTTCCCCTCCCACTTCTTCCACTTCAGAAACATGCTACTCCTCTGTCTCTTATCTGCATTCAATGTTTTCTGAGGCAAAGTGATGCGCTTTGTAAGGATAATATTCCACACCAAGAATCATTTAGTTTTATCCATTCTCCTCCACACAATATTATGTGGAATGTTTTATCCCAAAATTGGGTTTTTTATAAAATCCTCAGATCTCAACGGTTTTGGGTATAATCAATGTTCTTCATGAGGACTTGGACATACTATTAAAAAGTGGTAGGGTTTCAATGATCGTTCCATTCATTTCTATCATTATTTAATTTTCACCATTGTGCCGCTCATTTCTCCATACCAGTAAATCACAAATAATGAATATTAATATAATTAAATTGTTTAGCCCTGAACTTTGTTAAAAATATAACGGGAGAACCCCATTATATGACATTGTAATTTTGGGGGACACCCGTTTGGTTGTTCTGACATAGTGGGCCTATTTATCACTAGCATTCATCATTTAAATTATCAAATATGCTCGCATGCGTAATAAATATAGGTTGCGGTATTTAATTGAATATAATTATTTAAGAGGAATCAAAAACCATGAATTTATTATTCCATTAAGTTTATGCCAAAATAACTGACACTATAGGAAATCTTCTGTTTCTCCATTGTTAAACATAATTTCCTCTGATTTTGTAACGTCTCCTATATGTGTGCCACTAAATTGGTGCACTGATCTGGGTGGTGACAAGACCTCAAGCATGACTCCCAATATGTCGGAGGATTCCAACTAGTATCGGGTGTCTTATAGGTCATGTGGTATACTATCTCATTTCGTAAAGATTGACCCATAGAATATCACAATATAAATAATGGAAAAAATTAGAATAACCCAATAAAAATCATAGCATAAAATCAACCAAATTGGTACAATCCAAAATAAATAGTAAATACATCATTCCATTCTATAATTACATGTAAAAAAACAAAAAATAAAGTCAAACAGAAGAATCCCTATAATGGTCTTGTCTCCATGTTTGGAACCCCATCATGCATGTCCAATTTCTTTATCAAATCCCCAGAATTGGTCACTTTCCCTTATCATGACTAGAAATCCTGGAATCTATTCAGATACCCAATGGAAACACCAACAGTGTCTGAGTAAAACTCAGTAGGCCACCACCAGTGGTGTCTTCAAATATTAATTATAATAGATATTACATGCAAGTATAAATAAATAACAAGTAAAGGAAAGAAAATTCATTAGAAAATAGTTAACAATATCTACTAGTCTATACTAAATATGGTTAAAATTCATTATGTCTATTTTATTACTACTTCATAATCAATCATGATAATCATAATTTGGACACTCACAAAATTTATACATGTTTCATGTAATTTATCAGTATTTATAAGCGAACAAATATTTTACTAACTCACAAGTGATAATATATCATAACATTACTATATCCTCACCTCGAAGCCTCAGTCAGGGGGGGGGGGGTGTTTAACTATTACTGTAATAGAGATTTGACTCATTCCCTAACCCATGATTACGGGTGAAGGAAGACTATCTGTCCAACTCATCCCATGCGTGGAGCCTCATTCCTTTATCCCACACCTCAATCCATGTGCACATTTTTATCCATCCATTCCCCACACGTAACTATAGGACAAAAACACATCGATCAAATATAGAAACCCTAATCCATAACAATAAAAAAGGAAAATCATATTGTGCTACAACCCATTAACACATTTCCATTTTCATTAATAGGCCCATTTAGCGAAATTACGATTCTCAAGACTACCCCACTAAGAATTTTCAATAATTTTCTTATATAAACCCACTATTCATATTCATAACCCCCTAATGAAATCCCTATTAACATTGGTCCTATTTCTCTTACCACTATCAATTCATCATATTCACAGTTTAAGTTTCTCTAACTCACTTATGAATATCTAAGCTATTTTTTCAGCCACATATCACAACCACAATAAACCAATACCTAATTAAATATTCTATTATGAATAAAAACATACTAAAAAAGTTATCTACATGATCAAACAACACCCTAAAACTTACTTAGCTAATTCTAGTTTCAGAAAGCTTCGGTGCACCCCATGGACGGCTATAAATAGTACAAATCATCCTTGATGCATCCCATGGTAACCATGAGGGTTCCCATATATAATTTATCCCCCCAAATTTCCTAAACATATCAAAGGATTAAAAATCACAAAAAAAAATGTGACCATGATCAAGGTCATGCATGCATAAATATATAATGAAACTATGGGATATAATTTTTAGATCACCTACCTAAAATCTATTGGGGACCACTCACCTAATCATGGCCTAAAATTCATAAGAAACTACCTATTAAATATTTCATCAATATTTCCCTTGAATATTATGGTTTTCAAGATATTTATCCAGATGAGTGAAAGATACGATCCCTAATTGAGAAATGTAAGTATAGAGTAAATTATACTCACTTGGGTCTTCGAAACATAACAAATAACACCAAATTAGACCATGAATCAAAATTTAATAACCAATTAAATGATCAGGTCAACTGAGTTCATCCATTGCATTTCAAGATGAATAGAGGATGAAAATATTGACTTCTGATAATAAATCCTGAAATGGAATTTTTGTAACTATTCCGTCATTACCGAGCTTCATGGTTTTCCCACACAGTTCTCCAAATCATTCAATAAACATTCCTGAACAAATATATCATAGTTATTCCATCGAAAATATTACCCATACGATCTTCCAAACCATGAGAAAATATTCTGAGAGCCACTATCCCAAATTTATCGCTTTGAAAGGTTTCATATGATGATCTACACGATTTTAAGTTACAATGCACAAAACATAAATAACGACCATAAGCATAATTTTTCACCTATTTTGTGTCCCAAACCCCCAAAACACCCCTGATCCTTCTCATGAACTGGGGGAACACTTATTTGACCAAAATATTGGATATAAACTAAAACAGAATAGAAAACACACCTTAAGAAAAATGATGTATCATACAACCTCCCAACCATAGGATGGAACGTCCTCAAGATACTCTTCTCGAGCATCATTGAGTTTCCAAAGGAAATATATCAGGCCATTGGGACCACATATATTATTCTCTATCCCGTGTGTATTCATGAATGTTCCCAGGATATCATAGAACAAAACCCATAGGACAAACCGTTACCTGCATTGCATTTTCACTATTATCCACAATACGAAATAGATGGTACTCAAAGAATGCATATAGATAAAAATCAACATCATCAATGATAATCTAATTAAATATATCACTTTTATACTATCTATGTTGTGAAATATGAAAAACATCATGCATCCCACTGTACCATTATAGAAGAGTTAATTGGTAAGCCCTATGTTAAGTCCTCTCCAAAATCTCAAATGAGACCACATACCTATGCACCAACATTCCATGTTTCTAGATTCTATATTGACCCAACCTCAGTAGCATCCAAAAAACACACTACCACTTATCATAAAATGATTAGGTCTACGAAAACAATATGCATAATTTTACTTATGACATTTTTTTGTTGCACTCTACTTCTGAATCAATAGATCCTTCTCAGAGGCCTACTACATGAGACTCAGTCCCAATAGCTCAACCACCCTAACATCATACCAACATAATTAATATATACATGCCCACCTAAAGAGTTCATCAAAAGGTGGCATCTATATTGAATCAAAAAAACAATTGTTGTGAGCAAACTCAATAAGAATTAAGTTATTTTCTAACAAACCACTATAATAAAAAGAAAATGCAATCAACATGCTCTACAATACTATAATAGTATTCTTTGACTATCCATAATTATATAAGTGTTATTCTATAAGAAAAAACAGTTAGGTACAATGTTCCTCCTTTATCCCCTTCTAGAAGCACGATGTGAAAAGCAGATCATGATCTAAAACTATGGTTTTTTTTCACACCATGAAACAACATCTCTCAAACATATAACATGCACAAATTATTGACTATATAAGTTTCATATATCAGTAATTAATAATCCACATTAGTCAAATAATCCAAAAAGACTTATATTTCATTATTACTCTTAGGAATATTCGGAAAAATCACCTTGAGGTCCATAATTATGTCATTCCACTTCCACTTTGGAGTGGGAAATGACATTAAGAAACCACCTGGAAGGTGATGCTTAGCATTCACCTATTGATAGATAAGTCATCACTCCTCAAAATATTAATCCACATTCATCATTTTCACCCACAAATATTGGCAAATAAGAAGACATTACATTTTTTCATGAATGGATGTACATCCCAATTAATGAAATCGAACACACAAATCAACTCTTCTCACACACCTATGGGCACTAAAACATGATATTAAATGTAGGTAACTCCCTATTAAGCAACATATAAAAAAGAAAGTGACTCCCCACACTTTAATCCTTCCTTCATAGACAAACACACTAGATCCTCATGCTGACTCTCCCTGATTCAGATCAATCATATATATTAAACTACTATTGATAAATGGGTCATTTGTTTGGGCACGTCCATCAACTACATGGAAATCTCAAAAAACAAATCCATCTTTCAACACTCATATGGGGATTCCTGAAACACTAGATTCTGATTCCTGTATCTCAAAGCATCTACAACTATATTCCCTTTTCCTGGTGTGTAAAAAAACTGAAAAAATGGATTTCATTTACAAGACCCATCATCGATGATAAAGATTCATATCCCACAGAGAGAATATATACATTTAAATTTTATGATCAAAAAACATGATGAACCACTCTCCCAACAAGTATTTCCCCTAACACATTAATGAATACACTACTGTAGCCACCTCAGGATAATGGGTATGGTAATTCCATCAGTGAGGCCTCAACTTTCATGGACTATAAGCTAAAACTATATCATCCTAGATCAAAGATACCTAAAGTGCCACATAATATGATTGACAAAACATGAGATACCTCTTACCTAGTTCTGGTAAAATCATAATCAGTTAGGGATTCAATCTCTTATTCAAATATTCGAATAAAGTTTCACATGCCTCTTAACATTCAATCATAACAAGCTTATTGTTTAATCTTGAGAGTGGTTCTACAAAACATGAGATGCCCTTAATAAACCTATTGTAATAACCAAAAAAACCTAGAAAACTCAAAAAAATAGAAATATTATTTGGCTTCTTCCAGGACACCACATCCTGAACGATCTCGGAATCCAATGACACACCTGACTCAAAAATTATGTTTCCTAAGAAATACACATTATCCATGAATTGATGATATTTTGATATCTTAGAGTATATACCAATCTCAGAATATGTGATCAGGATAATGTCAAGAGGTTTTGAATGATTTCCAATTTTTCTTGAGTGAACCAAGATGTAATTAAAAAATACAACCACGAAGAAATCCATATAAGGGTAATATATGTGATTCATTTATTCCATAAACACAATTGGTGCATTGGTCAACCCAAACGACATCACAAAAGATTTATACAACCAATACATGATATGGAATGAGTTATGTGGTATATTTTAATATCTCTACCTAAAATGATGGTATCCTTATCTCAAATAAATCTTAGAGATCACTAAGGAACCCCTTAGTTGGTCAAAAATATCATCAATTTTTGGAAGTAGGTATCGGTTCTTAACTTCCATCTAATTCATCTTCAATTAAACAACATCTAACTTCAACAACCCATAATCCTTCTTAAAAAAGAGAATAGGTTATACCTGTGGTGACGTACTAGGTCGAACCATTAAATTTCTCCCCAACTCATCCAGCTGAGCATTACGATCACAGTGTTATATTGGACCCATTCAATATGGTGGAATAGAAACAGGATCTGACCAAGGAATAAAATCGATTATAAACTCCATATCCCTATGTGGTGATAATACCAAGAAATACATATGGAAAAAATACTGAAACTGATCCACCACACAAGGAATGACATGTTTCTCCACCTCTCCATCATCAAGAATAAGGCATTCCACATTGTCTATTAGTTATTACAATAACCTAAAATTTTTCCAGGTATGTATTGGTCCTACATCCTAATCACCCTAAAAGACATAATTGTCTCTATCAGGAGACATGATTGATACCATATGATGGTATCAATCGATATGGGCCTAATACAACACTATCAAGTCCATAACCATGGTGAATTAGAATCCTAACATCTTGAGGGAAAAAATATTCCATAGAAATTGATAACCACAAAACTGTTAAACCCAAACTCTACACGGTCTTATATCCTCATATCGCACCCCTAAAAGAGTACAAATTAAAAATAACTACAAACAGTTCTTCCACATCTACATATAACACAATAGTGAACTATGAAGACATATAATATTGTTTGGCACCTACATCAAATAGATTATTTTTAATTTTTGAAGCTACATTAATCGTACCTTGAATGGTAGAAGTCCTAGACTTCCCACCTCCTTATGTAAAATTAACTGCATGAATTGGGGATGGGTGTTTACCCTGAGATCTGACCTATGTACCCTGCATTCCACTAATATGCTGGTATGCATGGCCTCAACCTATATTTATACATCCCCCACCCCTACAAATAAAGCCATTGGAACTCCAACTACTTTCCTAGTATTGGGTGATGGATCCACCTCCCAACATAATAATAGCCTCTAACTCCCATTCATGCATGGATATCGATGCATATTTTTGTATGTTTTTTGTCCTAACATTCCATATGACCACCAATCAACTAGTAAATGGGGAAAATGACACCACAAGTTCCTTGGACTACCAAACTAATAGCATAACACCTAATCACTCCCTAAGTAGATAACCCTCTCTTCTTACTATTATGGAAATTTTTTCCTTTTGGGAAACGTCCATAATTATGCTTCTTATGCTGAGAATTTTTAACATATGTCCACCTAGATGGAAATGCATGTCCACCTCTTGATGCTTCCTTCAACATCACTTTTGATATAAGGTATTGTTCTACTGCATCAATAAAATTATTTAGATACAAGATTCTCAATTTGGAACTAATCTCATGCATAATCCCATCCTATATGTTTTTATGCATTGTCTCCTCATATCTATCCATCATTGGAAAGAATCATTAGAATTCAGTTAAACGAATAGAATAATCAATCACTAACACATCCCCTTCAGTCAAACTCATATACACTACATCCTCCTCTCACTTTAAGGCTTCTGGGTAGTAATGTTGATGAAAATTTACTGAAAAATCCTACAACACCATTCATTGAGCCTGTAGTGTCTAAAATATAATATCCCACCAAATAATGGATATCCCTATTAACAAATTTTCCGCTAACATGACTCGCTTTTCATGGTTAGTCTCAAGTTGATAAAAAATATTTTGGATAGACTCTACCCATAACATTGTTTCTAATGGACCACCATCTCCAATAACAGCCATAGGGTCTGCAACTGAAACTCTTTTGTATGATCGAACTTACACAACAAAACCCTACTTGGGTTTCATTCCCCCATCTATATGAAAAAAATTATTCTTATTGAACTTTTCATCTCTATTATCATGGTCCACGTGATCCTCTTTCTCCACTACTGAGTGGACATTCGTAGCTAAGTCCTCTGGTCTCCCACCCAACATAGTTCATAATGGCAGAATTTATCACCAATTCCAAATAGAAGCATTATAACTCAAACCATAAGGCTTTCACAATACTAAAATTTGGTTCTTCCATAGCACCCAAAATATGATTTCACGTAAACCAACAAAATTGGTCTGATCATACACTATAAACCACCCTCAACAATCTCGACCAAGATCATGGATAACATATGGTAACTAAGTAACACAATTACAAGCCTTACTTATACACCATTTAAAATATATTCTGACTTCTTATCATAGAATTATAACATTTCTTTTCACATACCACACATTATCAAGAATAATTACTTAAATATTTTTAAAAAAATTTCCTAACCATTATCCCATTTGTATCATTTCATTCAACCATATTTTCATCATTATCAAGAAATATAATGCATCCAATACCTTGTGTCCTACAAACTCTTAATGTGTGTCTGTATACCATGATGGAAGTATCTTATATAAATATGTTCCATGAATTTTACATGATTTTGAAATCCTATTCCAATATGGTAATAAGAATGATGTAAGAGAACTATCTCATCACACCACATATGTGTCACCCAATTGTGAAATATCATTTAATGTAACAACTCACAAGAATAACAACAATTTCTACCATGGGTAACATGGGTGGTTCCTCATTATTGTGTGAGATTCAAACAATTTTGATCTCACTACAAATGAAGGAAACCTTCATAACCTCTAATCTACGATCCCCAAATAGTAATTAATTGAAAAAAGACCTCATTTGATACTATTTTATAACAACCTTGACATGGGTTCCACTAAATCTGTGACCCGAGACGGGTCATCCCATGACCTCAATTTAGCTCCCAAAACACTAGATCTTTCTATCTAGAAGTGAGGGTATAATTGGTCACATGGAGACATTATAACCACATTACCGGAGTAATCCTTAGTATAACAAAATATACATATTGGAAACAATAGGAAACATCCAATAACATTCATAACTAAACATCTCACAAAATAGGTGTAATCCACAGAAAATAGTAGATTTTTCATGCCATTCTATAATTACAAGTATACAAAACCAAAAATAAAGACAACTAGAAAAATCACCATAATGGTTCTAACTCCATGTATTCAACCACATTTTTCATGTACCATGTCCAACTCAACACACTAGAATAGGGCCTTTTCCCTTATCTTGAATGGCAGGAATGAAATCTACTCGTGTTCCCAACAACGGCTCGAGTATGGTTTTATTAAAACATAGTAGGCCAACACCAACTGTGTCTAAATATATCCAGTATAACAGTTAGGGTATGCATGTGTAAATAAATAAATAGATAAGGAATGAAAATTTAGAAGTCAGTAGTTAACAGTCGCTACGTAGTTATACTAACAATGGTGCCAATTAATTATGTACCTATTTGTACTAGTTCACCATCAATCACGATGTTTATAAATTTTGAATTCCCACCATTCATACAACACACATGGAATTTATTCGTTTTCATAACGTAATAAATATTTCTTGAACTTAATAGGGGTAACATATAACAACATCAAAATACAGTCACCTGGATTCCTAAATCTTGGCGGAATGCAGCAGTTTGGGGAATAGAGCTCTATCCCCTTACCTAACCTATGAATTGTGGGTTGTGTAAGAGAATCCGTTAAACTCATCCCATGGGATTATCCCCTGTTCCTTATCCCAATACACCAGAAATATTCATCTTTTAATCCATCCATTCACCACACACAACGATATCACAAAATAATAACAATAATAATCTATAACAATCAACATAGTAATTAATATTGTTCCATAATCCATTGACCCATTTGTTTGAACATCACTTATCCCATTTATCTCAATAACAATTCTGAATCCCATATCCCTATAAATATTCAATAATTACATTATTTCAATGCATTATAAATATTCATAAACCCCCTTACTAAATCCCCATTCAACCTATTTTCCATTTCAAATAGAACAATCAATTCAACATATTCATTGTTTCTCCTGCACTAACAAGATTAGGAATATCTATAATATATCATAAGAATCATTATCAAAGAAAAATTAACCAATACATCATTTAGTATTCAATCAATAATATCATCATATTCATCCAGGGATCTACTTGATCGCACAAAAACAAATAACATAATTACCCAATTCTAGGTCTGGAAATAATCAGTGCACCACATGGATGGTCATAAATGGGTCAGATCATCCTCGATGCCTCCCATGGGGTCCATGAGGGTTCATAATAATCATTTTGACAACCTAATATCAAAACCTCACCAAATGATTCAAAATAAAAATATGATCTGACATTGAAAAAGGTCAGACATGCAGAAATCAACAACAAAACTATGGGATATAAGATGAAGGCCACCAACCACAAATCTTTTAGGGAATGTACTCTCGCACATGGACATAGATTTATATTCAACCAGATAATTAAGATTTAAACTATATTTCCATTCAAATGATAGGTTTCAAATATTATAATGAAGAGTAGTGAACTATTTAATCCCTTATCGAAAAAATTAATCAAGGATTATATTAGACTCACCTGAGGCTTGATCTGCAAACCACGATGCTCCAAACAACATATGATCAAAGGAGAATCACCTTTTGAATAAATGGGTTGTACATGCTTTCCCATGTGGTTTCAAGTGGAAGAGAGGTAGAAAATTCTATGTTGGGGTTAAAATTCCTGAGATGGATGTTTTTAAATTTTTCCAAATTTACTAGGTTGCACGGTTTACCGACACAGTTTTCCAAACCATGTGAAATCCATTCTTGAGACCCTATCCCAAAATCACTTGTTCAAATTGTTATCACACATGGGTTTCCAAAACATGTGTAAATCATTTTAGAGAAACTATCCCAATATCATCACCATTCTTGGTTTCATTGGATGATTAGTACAATTTGATCTTACCATGAGCAAATCCAGCATTATGCACAAAAACCCTTTTCTTGGATTTTCATTTCCCAAACCCCCCATAGCACACCTATCACTATAATGAAAATCAGGAAAAATTATTTGACCAATATAAATTATGTATACAGAAATGAAATAAAAAACATACCTTATGAAAAATCATGAATCTTACAACAATCACTTATAATTTTTTGTACTATTTAATTTTTTGTTAATATTAATAATTGTGACTGTTGGGCATGAATAATAAGTAATAATGTTATTTAATGGTTAATTATATGGTATAAATCATGAATGATTCTCGTTGATATATATATATATATTCCTCTCTTATTATTTTAAATGAACCAGGGATTTTGAAAGAACGTGGGACCCAAGTTAATAACCAACAATTGGGATCTCCCTGGCTGATATGCTACCACACAATGGGACATCAAAATTTTATTTTCGGAATGATATTAATAGGTTCCCCTATTATTGTTAATATACTAATGTGTGATATTGGTTACCTATGGGGCATCCAAGGACAAATCTATTGAAAAAATAGCTTCAAAGTGGCTTGGTTGATACATAGTCCCATACGTCTAATACACAGGACAAACTCATAGATATCATTCACGAGAGATATATAAACTTCAGAAAGGATCACCTTGGATGAGATCATGGAATTATATGTAATGTAATGATGTACCACAGAGAAACCATGAGGAGGGATTAAGACCCAACCTCTTAAACTGAGAGTTTTAATAATAAAGTGTGAGATGTTTTTAGTGATACTGCATAGATTATCCTTATACTTTGTGATACCAATCATGCACCATTATTGTTCCTAGTATGAATTAGATATTAGACCCCATGAAAATGAAAAATATTGTTGGTATTCAATTTTATTTGGTCTGTAATATTACTATGGACGTGATAAATATATATATTCTGCTTTACGAGGTATCTCTTTTATAGTTATGTCTTAGGTTGAAGTAGGTGGTATAATATGGTTTCCACCTGAGAAACTGGACCGAGCTTTAGGTATTTTTATTTATTTATGATTAATGCATTTATTATATATGAAGAAAACTTATATATGTCCACAACACAAAATAAAATGGTCATGATATAATGGGTTCCAGCCTAAAGAGATTATATATAACTCTCTAATTAGGTTTCATTTGGTGACCAAGTAGACTCTATTAACATTGGTATGTATTCTTGGATGAATTACTATTTTTGATTTTTGATTTCTTTATATTTAGGATGGATATTCGGGGTAGAGGATCGAGCCGTGCTCAAGATACAATGTCCTTGTTTTGATTTGGTCTTTTGGTAGTTTCGTTAGCATAAATCCTACGCTTGTACCATGTACCATTGAATATTTATTTATTTTCTTTGGGAATCATATATTGGAATTATCCTAGTATTTTTTATTACTATTCAGCTACAACATTTATTATATATTTTACAAGGTTTTTTTCTTTTTCTCATGTTGTCTACATATTCATATATGTCTACTACTTGTTATATATTGTTTTCTACTATGTATTACATTATTCTATAAGGTAATATTCTTCCAATGGATGTACCCATGGCCTTACCTACAAGTCATTTGTGCAACGACCCGAAATTTTGAATAAATCATGTTTCCTAATTTTGTGTGTTATTCTATTTTTTTATACTCAAAAAAATTATTTCATTTGATAACATGAGTATAATTAAAATGAGACCGTTGGGTTTTGACTGTTATATGACCATTGGTCAATATGACCGCTGGAAACTAAACGTTTCGATTTTTGACTCTAAATACAAGTAATCTTGGTTAATTAATATAGAAAGAAGATTCGATGGCCTCACCCAATACTCTTGGACCGAACGAAGCCCATCTAACAGAGCTTGGGAAGGAGTCAGCACAACTGGGATTTGCTCTGGACAAAACCCAAGCTGAACTTCATCGTGTGAAGCAAGAACAGAATCACCTTCACGAGAAGTTCAAACTGATAGAAATTACTACTCATGCGATGTTGGCCGAGCCTCCCTCAGATTCTCTCACCTTAGCACACCTTACACTTCAGTCCTATGTTGGTGTGATAAGGGGCTATGTAAGGAGACCGTAGCTTCCTTGTATAATCCTTTGTTTTAAATAAAAATTGGCATTTCTTCTTATGATGATGTTTTTCAAATGACCGGATAAATATAGTATCCATATTTTTGATTAATTTTTGAAAAAGGATATTTTAAAAAATTTTATGTAAACCTTAAATAATTAAAAATGTGTTATGATTTTCGAAAAATGGTCTTCTACAATTATGTTCAGTACAAAATTTAGAGTCTAATAAGATCAACTTAATTTTTGATGAATAGTAAATTATGAATAGTGATTTTACACTTAGGTTTAGTAATGTGACCAAATGGATTAGTAATTTCACTCAAAGAATGTTTTAATATAATTTAGACACCTTGATTAAGTAATGTGATTCAATAAAATGGTTAAATAGCGGATTCATAATTTATTATTCAAGTATTATTTTTTTCGGGTGAATAGTGTTTTTTAATTAAAAATTTAATTAAAAATATTTAAAAAATTATTTTTATAAAATGGATTTCATTTTTGAACTCAGAGAATCGATATTATGTTAAGGTAATTTTTGGGGTTTTTTTTTGAAAAAATGAATTTCGGTGAATAGTGTATTTATTTAAAAATAAAATTAAAAATATTTAGAAAATTATTTTTATAAAATGGAGTTCATTTTTAAAATCAGAGCATTGATATTTTGTTAATTTGAAATTTTCGTATTTTTCTGAGCAAGTTGAATTTTCAGTGAATAGTAAAAATACAGTTTTATGGTTTCGGTATGTTTAATGACATCATAACTGTGTCATGATGATTTCATCAAATTATTTTAAGGGTTTTCCGACCAAAGGTGATGAATTATTGTTTTGGGAGGCCCATTTGGCCTAACTTCATGAGAAATATCATTGGAGAGCACATGGTTTTGAGAAAACCACATTTGAGGTGTCCCTTGGCCATTAATGCCTTGTCCCCACACTTTCCCTATAAATACCAAGGCCTCCTCTCATCCATTCGACTCCAAAACCATCCTCAACGAATTTCCGGTATCATTACCTCCCAAGGAGTCCTCCCAAGGTTCCCCCAAGCCCTCAAGGTCCCAACCATTGTGTTTTAAGAGTTACGTTTTAAGGTAAGGGATCCGACCTCTATCTTTCTTTTCAGGAAATCTCTTTTATGTAATTTCTTTTATGCTCCATGTTCTTATGTTAAAGGATGTTATTTTATACTCCTATTACTGCCCTTATCATTTTCAGATAATGAGAAATCCTCTCTTACTCTCATTATTTTGTTTTATGATGTTTTAAGTGGCGCTGTTAGGCTGCCAATAGTTTTGTTACGGATTCTTTCTCCCTTCTCATTTCTCAAGATCTATTTTCATGTAAAGTATTTCAAGTTCCTTTTTATTATGTTGGTATATGATCTATAAATTTATCATACTGATATTTTATGATCATATTATGAGAGACCCCATTTGATCTCTTTAATTCAGTATTTTGAAGTTTTAAGTGGCACCGTTAGGCTGCAAATTTTTAAGTGGTTCTTTCACCTTTCTCATTTTTCAAAGTTCTAATTCAATGTCAAGTCTTGAAAGTTCATTTTTATTATGTAGGGGTATGATCTATAAATCTATCATACTGATCTTTTATGTTCATATGATTGGAGACACTATTTGATCTCATCAATTCATTTTTGATGAAGTTTAAGTGGCACCGTTAGGCTGTGGAATTTCTAAGGGGTTCTTTCACCCTTCCCATTTTGAAGATCTACTTTCATGTCAAGTCTTTCATGTTTCTTTTTATTATGTTGGGTTATTATATCTATATCTAAGATACTGATATTTTATGTTCATATGATGAGAGAACCTATTTGATCTCATCAATTCATTTTCGTTGAAGTTTAAGTGGCGCCGTTAGGCTGCAGAATTTCTAAGGGGTTCTTTCACCCTTCTCATTTTCAAGATCTACTTTCATGTCAAGTCTTTAAAGTTCTTTTTATTATTTTGGGGAATGATATCTATATCAATCATACTGATAATTTATGTTCATATGATGAGAGACCCTATTTTATCTCATCAATCCATTTTTTGGAAGTTTTAAGTGACGTCGTTAGGCTGCCAAATTCTCATAAGAGAAATCTTATTTCGGTCTTCCTTTCAAGTTCTTCGTTTCATATGGTATATCATTAAACTTTCATTACCATGGTCTTAAATTCTATTTATTTTTTAACCCTAATGATTTATGTATCATTTTGGAGTGGGTGACCCATGTCCCCTCTCTTTTCAATGTTTTCTAAAACCATGTATCGTAGATGTTATACTGCATAGTTTTCGTCTCAAAATTCCTCCCTCTTTATCTCAAAATTATTTCATGTTATTAAGTTAATACTAAAATCTCTTATTTCTACATGGGTATTCACATATATATCAAAATGTTCTATTTTAAATTCTTGGATTTACATACATGAAACCCGCTTTCCTTTTTTCGTGGGTATAAAGTGACATAATGATCATGTCTTAAAAGCAGTTTTTAAAACGTTATGATTATGAAATGAAACCCATTTATTTTATGATATATGGGTTGTTTATGAAATTATTGATGATGATATATGTGGATCACATGATAATAAAGATATCTCAAGGGTGCACCCAGATAGCGCTCCAATGCATTGGGTAAAGACTTAATCTCTAGAGATGACCTTTTAGACTGATACCTTGGCGAATAACCTTGGTAATTTTTAATGAAACCTTGGGGATGGACCTTGGTGAAACGAAATGATTTTCAATATTAAATGTTGTAGCCACAAATTCAAGTTATGAAAAATGTTATTTTAATTGTGATATGCCTCATGATTTTATTCTCGAGTCTTAAAGTTATTTTAATGACTTTATTGATGTATCTGAAGTTCATATGTAAAATGTTTCGCTTGTTTCCCTTACTGGGCCTTCTGCTCACCCTTTCATTTGATGTATGTACCCAGGTTTGAGATGCAGTAATGAACCTAGTATGAACATGAGGAGAAACTTTCAAGTGTTTAACAAGAATGTTTTATGTTTTCATGTTTTATATTCCTGGTTTCCAAGACACTAAACCTTAAAGATCCCCAGTTTTATAAAATGTAATGAAAGTTTATGTGATAAAAGGGCGGGTTGCTATAGTTGGTATCAAAGTATGGTTTAGTTATTTGTGGAAATTAGGATATTAAAACTTTAGGAAGAAACCTATAGAGAAGTTTAAATATAGGAAATATTCCTGGTTTTTTGGTGAGTATTGTGTAAGGGGTTGCCATGCAAATACATCTTTGTCTAGATACGAGCAGGTAGAGGTGGCTGTGGCACAGATTTACATAGGGGTAAAACCCAAAAACACCGCTTTGAGCTAGACTCGAACGAGAACTGGTACATGACAACGGGCCTTTCTGCAGTCTTGGTTATGACACTCCCGGGTGATATGCTTTGGTAAATTCATAAGCTTAGTATGAACCATTATTAATGGAATAAGGATAAAACAAAATAAAGATTCAAATAAGAATATATGATCATGGAAAACCTAGTTTGAAACCTAGGGGATCACAAGTTAGGGCATACTTTTCTTCTACAAGTTATCCTTATATGATTTATCCTCCTTTTCATGATTATTGGTTAAGTATTTAAGCCTATAATTATACTTTATCTTCTTAGTTAATGGTGGGAAAAGGAAGAACATGTCCCACCAACCAATGTGATAGGAAATGTGATGATTTCCGTATTAATATGATAGATATGATTAGGGGATTAAAAGATGATTATTATTTTTGAAGAAGTTCACTATTTTGGGGACCCTATATGATCGAGGTAAATAGATTACTATAGTATTTTCATTGAGAAGTAAGGTTGACTTATATTTTGAAGAATCGATGAATTTAAGGTGGACTTATAGTAATTTAGGTTACTTATGGGAATGATTAACCTATCTTGGGTAAAATATGTTTAGGTTGGATAATATTTTTATAATATGTTAGGAGTGGTTGATGTTTTTTGGAGATGAACAATGAAGTTTATTTTGGAAGACTATGTTATCTAATCCCTCTTGTATTTGGGTTTCAATCTTATTTTGGTTTATTTTGAGGAATTTTAAGGACCATTATTTATGGAATGGTCTATGATGAACTTTGGGTAGTATCATGGAACTTTGAAGATTTAAAAGTAGTTTCTATTCCTATTGGATTCTTTCTTTTTTAAGAGTTGTTTTACCTTACCCTTTCTGTTTTTGGGATAATGTTTAAAGATAGATGAAATAGATAATTAATCTTTGTGGATTATGTGATTCTCTAGAAGATGACTCTTGAGTTTTGATGAGACCAAGTAGTTGTGAATGCTCATCGTTTGGATAAATGATTAGTTTTGGTAGAGACTTATTAAAGGATAAAACTCTATTTGAAGGTAGGTATATTTTCATATGTTTCTATTCTATGTATTAAATGAATTCCTCAAAATTATGAAAAGGAACATAAAACAAAAACGTTGTTGGTTTACTTTTCCTACTAGGTAATCAATGAACATTTACACACATCATAAGTTTGGGTTTTTCTTATGGTTAACTTTCTCCTAATAATGTTCTCTATCACTCTCCCTTAGAATTTAACCATTTTCTTTTCTTCTATGTCCATTTTTTCCTACATGGAATCCTAGTGTGGGTTAACTCGGGTGACCTTTGTACTTCCCTTTCTTTCTTTTAAAGAAATAGTTTTACTAACTCCTTTTCTGATGTGGGACATTCAATGAAATTTCAAAACCCAATTTTAAAAATTTCAAGGACGCAATTTCTTAAGGGTGGAAGATTGTAACGACCGGAAATATTGAATAAATCTTGTTTCCTAATTTTTTGTGTTATTCTATTTTTTTTATACTCAACAAAACTGTTTCATTTGATAACATGAGTATTATTAAAACGAGACCATTGGGTTTTGACTGTTATATGACCATTGGTCAATATGACTGCAGGAAACTAAACGTTTCGATTTTGGACTCTAAATAAAAGTAATCTTGGTTAATTAATATAGAAAGAAGATTTGATGGCCTCACCCAGTAGTCTGGGACGGATCGAAGCCCATCTAACAGAACTTGGGATGGAGGTAGCACCATTGGGATTTGCTCTGGACCAAACCCAAGCTGAATATCATCGTGTGAAGCTAGAAAGGAATTGCCTTCGCGAGAAGTTCAAACTGATAGAAATTAATACTCATGTGATGTTGGCTGAGCCTCCCTCGACTTCTCTCACATTAGCACACCTTACACATCGGTCCTATGCTCGTGTGATAAGGGGCTATGTAAGGAGACTGTAGCTACCTTGTGTAATCCTTTGTTTTAAATAAAAAATCGAATTTCTTATTATGATGAAGTTTTTCAAATGACCGGATAAATATAGTATGCATATTTTTGATGAATTTTAGAAAAATGATATTTTAAAATTTTTTATGTAAACATTAAATAATTAAATATTTGTAATGATTTTTGAAAAATGGTCTTCTACAATTATGTTCAGTACAAAATTTAGAGTCTAATAAGATCAATTTAATTTTTGATGAATAGTAAATTATGAATAGTGATTTTATGGTTAGGTTTAGTAATGTGACCAAATTGATTAGTAATTTCACCCAAAGAAAGTTTTAATATAATTTAGACACCTTGATTAAGTAATGTGATTCAATAAAATGGTTATATAGCAGATTCATAAATTATTATTCAAGTATTATTTTTTTCAGGTGAATAGTTTTTTTAATTAAAAATTAAATTGAAAATATTTAAAAAATTATTTTTATAAAATGGATTTCATTTTTGAACTCAGAGAATCATATTATGTTAAGGTATTTTTTGGGGTTTTTTCTGAAAAAATGAATTTTCGGTGAATAGTGTATTTATTTAAAAATAAAATTAAAAATATTTAGAAAATTGTTTTTATAAAATGGATTTCATTTTTGAAATCAGAGCATTGATATTTGGTTAATGTGAATTTTTTGATTTTTTTGAGAAAGTTGAAATTTCAGTGAATAGTAAAAATACAGTTTTATGGTTTCGGTATGTTTAATGACATCATAACTGTGTCATGATGATTTCAGGAGATATTTTAAGGGTTCTCTGACCAAAGGTGATGAATTATTGGTTTGGGAGCCCCATTTGGCCTAACTTCATGGGAAATATCATTGGAGAGCACATGGTTTTGAGAAAACCACTTTTGAGGTGTACCTTGGCCATTAATGCCTTGTCCCCTCACTTTCCCTATAAATACCAAGCCCTCATCTCATCCATTCGACTCCAAAACCATACTCAACGAATTTCTGATCTCCTTAACTCCCACGGAGTCCTCCCATGGTTCCCCCAAGCCCTCAAGGTCCCAACCATTGAGTTTTAAGAGTTACGTTTTAGGTAAGGGATCCGACCACTCTCTTTCTTTTCAAGAAATCTCTTTTATGTAATTTCTTTTATACTACATGTTATTATGTTAAAGGATGTTATTTTATAATCCCCTTACTTCCCTTTTCATGTTCATATAATGAGAGATCCCCTATTACTCTCATTATTTTGTTTTATGATATTTTAAGTGGCGCCGTTAGGCTGCCGAAAGTTTTGTTACGGATTCTTTCTCCCTTCTCATTTTTCAAGATCTATTTTCATGTAACGTATTTAAAGTTCCTTTTAATTATGTTGGGATATGATATCTAAAGTTATCATACTGATATTTTGTGATCATATGATGAGATACCCCATTTGATCTCTTTAATTCAGTATTTTGAAGTTTTAAGTGGCACCGTTAGGCTGCCAAATTTTTAAGTGGTTCTTTCACCATTCTCCATTTTCAAAGTTCTAATTCCATGTCACGTCTTGAATGTTCCTTTTTATTATGTTGGGGTATGATCTATAAATATATAATAATGATATTTTATTTTCATATAATGAGAGAAACTATTTGATCTCATCAATTCATTTTTGATGATGTTTAAGTGGCACCGTTAGGCTGCCGAATTTCTAAGGGGTTCTTTCACCCTTCTCATTTTAAAGATCTAATTTCATGTCAAGTCTTTCAAGTTTCTTTTTATTAAGTTGGGGTATTATATCTATATCTATCATACCGATATTTTATGTTCATATGATGAGAGACCCTATTTGATCTCATCAATTCATTTTCGTAGAAGTTTAAGTGGCGCTGTTAGGATGTAGAATTTCTAAGGGGTTTTTTCACCCTTCTCATTTTCAAGATCTACTTTCATGTCAAGTCTTTCAAGTTCATTTTTATTATTTTGGGGTATTATATCTATATCAATCATACTGATCATTTATTTTCATATGATGAGAGACCCTATTTGATCTCATCAATCCATTTTTTGGATGTTTTAAGTGACGTCGTTAGGCTGCCGAATTCTCATAAGAGAAATCTTATTTCGGTCTTCCTTTCATGTTCTTCGTTTCATATGGTATATCATTAAAATTTCATTATCATGGTCTTAAATACTATATATTCTGTAACCCTAATTTTTTATGTATCATTTTTGAGTGGGTGATCCATGTCCCCTCATTTTCAATGTTTTCTAAATCATTGTATCGTAGACTTTATGCTGCATAGTTTTCGTCTCAAAATGCCTCCCTCTTTATCTCAGAATTATTTTTTGTTATTAAGTTAATACTCAAAGCTCTTATTTCAACATGGGTATTCACATATATATCAAAATTTTCTATTTTAAATTCTGGTATTTACATACATGAAACCCTCTTTCCCTTTTTCGTGGGTTTAAAGTGACATAAAGATCATGTCTTTAAAGAAGTTTTTAAAACGTTATGATTATGAAATGAAACCCATTTCTTTTATGATATATGGGTTGTTTATGAAATGATTGATAATGATATATGTGGATGACATGATAATAAATATATGTCAAGGGTTCACCCAGATAGCGCTCCAATGCATTAGGTAATGACTTAATCTCTAGAGATGACCTTTTAGACTGATACCTTGGTGAATACCCTTGGTAATTTTTAATGAAACCTTGGGGATGGACCTCGGTGAAACTAAATGATTGTAAGTATTAAATGTTTTAGAAACAACTTCATGTTATGAAAAATGTTATTTTTATTATGATATGCCTCATGATTTTATTCTCGTGTCTTAAAGTTCTTTTCATGAAATTATTGATGTATCTCAAGTTCATATGTAAAATGTTTTGCTTGTTTCCCATACTGGGCCTTCTGCTCACCCTTTCATTTGATGTATGTCCCCAGGTTTGAGATGCAGTAATGAACCTAGTATAAACATGAGGAGAATCCTTTCAAGTGTTTAACAAGAATGTTTTATGTTTTCATGTTTTATGTTCCTAGTTTCGAAGAAACTAAACCTTAAAGATCCTCAGTTTTCTAAAATGTAATGAAAGTTTATGTGATAAAAGGTGGGTTTCTATAGTTGGTATCAAAGGATGGTTTAGTTATTTGTCCAAATTAGGATATTAAAACATTAGGAAGAAACCTATAGAGAAGTTTAAATATAGTAAATCATCCTGGTATTTTGGTGAGTATTGAGTAAGGGGTTGACATGCAAATACATCTCTCTCTGGATACGAGCAGGTAGAGGTGGCTCTAGCACAGATTTACATAGGGATAAAACCCGAAAACACCGCTTTGAGCTAGACTCGAATGAGAACTGGTACACGACAACGGGCCTTGCTGCACTCTTGGTTACGACACTCCCGAGTGATATGCTTTGGTAAATTCATAAGCATAGTATGAACCATTATTAAAGGAACAAGGATAAAACAAAATAAAGATTCAAATAAGAATATATATGATCATGGAAAACCTAGTTTGAAACCTAGGGGATCACAATTTAGGGAATACATTTCTTCTACATGTAATCCTTATATGTTTTATGCTTCTTTTCATTATTATTGGTTAAGTATATAAGCCTATATTTATACTTTCTCTTCTTAGTTAATGGTGGGAAATGGAATAACATGTCCCAACAACCAATGTGATAGGAAATGCGACGATTGCCGTATTAATATGACAGATATGATTAGGGGATTAAAAGATTATTATTATTTTTTAAGATGTTCACTATTTTGGGGACCCTATATGATCGAGGTAAATAGATTACTATTACATTTTCATTGAGAAGTAAGGTTGGTTATATTTTGAAGAATCGATGAATTTAAGGTGGACTTATAGTAATTTAGGTTACTTATGGCAATGATTAACCTAACATTGGTAAAATATGTTTAGGTTAGATAATATTGTTATAATATGTTAGGAGTGGTTGATGTTTTTTGGAGATGAAAAATGAAGTTTATTTTGGAAGACCATGTTATCTAATCCCTCTTATATTTGGGTTTCAATCTTAGTTTGGTATATTTTGAGGAATTTTAAGGACCGTAATTTATGGAATGGTCTATGATGAACTTTGGGTAGTACCATGGAACTTTGATGATTTAAAATTAGTTTCTATTACTAAGGGATTATTTCTTTTTGAAGAGTTTATTTACCTTACCCTTTCTTTTTTCGGGATAATGTTTAAAGATAGAAGAAATAGATAATTAATCTTTTGTGGATTATGTGATTCTCTAGAAGACGATTCTTGTGTTTTGATGATACCAAGTAGTTTTGAATGCTCATCGTTTGGAGAAAAGATTAGTTTTGGTAGAAACTTATTAAAGGATAAAACTCTACTTGAAGGTAGGTATATTTTCATATGTTTCTATTCTATGTAGAAAATGAATTCCTCAAAATTATGAAAAGGAACATAAAAAAAAACTTTGTTGGTTTACGTTTCCTACTAGGTAATCAAAGAACATTTACACACATCATAATTTTGGAATTTTCTTATGGTTAACTTTCTCCTAATCATGTTCTCTATCACTCTCCCTCAGAATTTGACCCTTTGATTTTCTTTTGTGTCCATTTTTTCCTACATGGAATCCTAGTGTGGGTTAACTCGGGTGACCTTTGTACTTCCATTTCTTTCTTTTATAGAAATAGTTTTACTTACTCTTTTTCCGATGTGGGACATTCAATGAAATTTCAAAACCCAATATTAAAAATTTCAAGGAAGCAATTTCTTAAGGGGGGATGATTGTAACGACCGGAAATATTGAATAAATATTGTTTCCTAATTTTGTGTGTTATTCAATTTTTTTTATACTCAACAAAACTATTTCATTTGATAACATGAGTATAATTAAAATGAGACCATTGGGTTTTGACTGTTATATGACTATTGGTCAATATGACTGCTGGAAACTAAACGTTTCGAATTTTGACTGTAAATACAAGTAATCTTGGTTAATTAATATTGAAAGAAGATTTGATGGCCTCACCCAGTAGTCTTGGACCGATCGAAGCCCATATAACAGAACTTGGGAAGTAGGTAGCACCACTGGGATTTGCTTTGGACCAAACCCAAGCTGAACATCATCGTGTGAAGCTAGAACGGAATCGCCTTCGCGAGAAGTTGAAACTGATAGAAATTACTACTCATGTGATGTTGGATGATCCTCCCTCGGATTATCTCACCTTAGCACACCTTACACTTCGGTCTTATGCTCGTGTGATAAGGGGCTATGTAAGGAGACCGTAGCTACCATGTGTAATCCTTTGTTTTAAATAAAAAATGGAATTTCTTCTTATGATGATGTTTTTCAAATGACCAGATAAATATAGTATGCATATTTTTGATGAATTTTAGAAAAATGATATTTAAAAATTGTTTATGTAAACATTGAATAATTAAAAATGTTTAATGATTTTGGAAAAATGGTCTTCTACAATTATGTTTAGTTCAAAATTTATAGTCTAATAAGATCAACATAATTTTTGATGAATAGTAAATTATGAATAGTGATTTCACGCTTAGGATTAGTAATGTGACTAAATGGATTAGTAATTTAACTCAATGAAACTTTTAATTTTATTTAGAAACCTTGATTAAGTTATGTGATTCAATAAAATGGTTAAATAACGGTTTCATAAATTATTATTCAAGTATTAGTTCTATCGGGTAAATTGTGTTTTTTAATTAAAAATTAAATAAATAATATTTAAAAATTTATTTTTATAAAATGGATTTCATTTTTGAACTAAGAGCATCGATATTATGTTAAGGTAATTTTTGGGGTTTTTTTTGAAAGAAATTCATTTTCGGTGAATAGTGTATTTATTTAAAAATAAAATTAAAAATATTTAGAAAATTAGTTTTATAAAATGGAGTTCATTTTTGAAATCAGAGCATTGATATTTGGTTAATGTGAAATTTTGGGATTTTTCGGAGAAAGATGAATTTTCAGTGAATAGTAAAAATACAGTTTTAGGGTTTCGGTTTGTTTAATGACATCATAACTGTGTCATGATGATTTCATGATATATTTTAATGGTTGGCCGCCCAAAGGTGATGAAGTATTGTTTTGGGGGCCCCATGTGGCCTAAAATCATGTGAAATATCACGGGAGAGCACATGGTTTTGAGAAAACCACTTTTGAGGTGTCCCATGTCCATTAATGCCTTGTCCCCTCACTTTCCCTATAAATAGCGAGCCCTCCTCTCATCCATTCGACTCCAAAAACATTATAAATGATGTTCTGGTCTCACCTCCCAATGAGTCCTACGAAGGTGCCCCCCAAGCCCTCAAGGTCCCAACCTTTGAGTTTTAAGAGTTACGTTTTAAGGTAAGGGATCCGACCTTCTCTTTCTTTTCAAGAAATCTCATTTATGTAATTTATTTTATGCTCAATGTTATTCTGTTAAAGAATGTTATTTTATACTCCTATTACTTCCATTTTCATGTTCATATAATGAGAGATCCCCTATTACTCTCATTATTTCGTTTTATGATGTCTTAAGTGGCGCCGTTAGGCTGCCGAAAGCTTTGTAACAGATTCTTTCTCCCTTCTCATTTTTCAAGTTCTATTTTCAAGTAAAATATTTCAAGTTCCTTTTTATTATGTTGGGATATGATATCTAAATTTATCATACTTATCTTTTATGATAATATTATGAGAGACCCCATTTGATCACTTTAATTCAGTATTTTTATATTTTATGTGGCGACGTTAGGCTGCCGAATTTTTAAGTGGTTCTTTCACCTTTCTCTTTTTTCAATGTTTTAATTCCATGTCAAGTCTTGAAAGTTATTTTTTATTATTTTGGGGTATGATCTCTGAATCTATCTTACTGATCTTTTATTTTCATATTATGGGAGATCCTATTTGATCTCATCAATTCATTTTTGTTGAAGTTTAAGTGGCGTCGTTAGGCTGCCGAATTTCTAAGGGGTTCTTTCACCATTCTCATTTTCAAGATCTACTTTCATGTCAAGTCTTTAAAGTTCCTTTTTTTATGTTGGGGTATGATATCTATATCTATAATAATGATCTTTTATGTTCATATGATGAGAGACCCTATTTGATCTCATCAATTCATTTTTGTTGAAGTTTAAGTGGCGCCGTTAGGCTGCCGAATTTATAAGGGGTTATTTCACCCTTCTCATTTTCAAGATCTACTTTCATGTCAAGTCTATAATGTTCCTTTTTATTATTTTGGGTTATTATATCTATATCTATCATACTGATCATTTACGTTCATATGATGAGAGACCCTGTTTGATCTCATCAATCAATTTTTTTGGAAGTTTTAAGTGACGCCTTAGACTGCCGAATTCTCATAAGAGAAATATTATTTTTTTCTTCATTTCAAGTTCTTCGTTTCATATGGTATATCATTCAAATTTCATTACCATGTTCTTAAATACTATATATTCTATTAACCTACTGTTTTATGTTTCAATTTTTAGTGGGTGACCCATGTCCCCTCTCTTTTCAATGTTATCTAAAACCATGTATCGTAGATGTTATGTTGCATAGTTTTCATCTCACAATGCATCCCTATTTATCTCAAAATTATTTTATGTTATTAATTGAATACTCAAAGCTCTTATTTCTATAGGGGTATTAAAATATATATCAAAATTTTCTATTTTAAATTCTGGTATTTACATACATGAAACCCGCATTCCCTTTTTCGTGGGTTTAAAGTGATATAAAGATCATGTCTTTAAAGCAGTTTTTAAAACGTTATGATTATGAAATGAAACACATTTAATTTATGCAATATGGGTTGTTTATGAAATGATTTATGATGATATATGTGGCTCACATGATAATAAATAAATATCAAGGGTGCGCCCAGATAGCGCTCTAATGCATTGGGTAAAGACGTAATCTCTAGAGATGACCTTTTAGACTGATACCTTGGTGAATAACCTTGTTAATTTTTAATGAGACCTTGGGGATGGAACATGGTGAAACAAAATGATTTTCAATATTAAATTTTGTATCCACAACTTCAATTTATTAACAATGTTATTTTTATTATGATATGCCTCGTGATTTTATTCTCATGTCTTAAAGTTCTTTTCATGACGTTATTGATGCATCTCAAGTTCATATGTAAAATGTTTCGCTTGTTTTCCTTAATGGGCCTTCTGCTCACCCTTTCTTTTGATGTATTACCCCAGGTTTGAGATGCAGTAATGAACCTAGGATGAACATGAGGAGAAGCCTTTCAAGTGTTTAAAAAGAAAGTTTTATGTTTTCATGTTTTATGTTCCTGGTTTCCAAGACACTAAACCTTAAAGATCCTCAGTTTTGTAAAATGTAATGAAAGTTTAGTGATAAAAAGGAGGGATGCTATAATTTGTCTCTAGTATTTTGGATAATGCAATTCTACACTAGTGGCCCATGTTGTTTGGGCTCGATTGACTTGCACTACAGGCGGGTTTCGAAAAAGATGTATCAGAGTAGTTTATTTTCATTTTGCATTATTGTTTCTATTAGATAGTGGACTAAGACATATGAATTTTTAATGTTCCATGTTCGTGGAAATTGAAAACCCATGTATAAGGGAAACCCAAATTTCCATGGTTTTGGATTTCTATTATCGCTTTTTCAATTTGTTGTTTATATAAAATTATCGTTGGGAAGTTCAGTAGATTTATACTATTACTTTATTTTTTAATATAATTATAATGATATTTATTATTCTATCCTGGTAATATGAATGTATTTAATTTACATTCATCATATTACACACTATATGTTTTAAAATGACATGCATATTTCCATGTCATATATAATTTATATGTCAATATGCTTATTTGAATATGAGTTTGGTTGCCTTTACTTGTAATATCAATCAGTACTATTAAGTTATAAATAAAAATTATGTATATGTTTTAGTGATCCATATATGGAATTTTCTCTCTTTACAAAGACATGGATCTTGGGGTGGTATGTCTGTTGTTTAAAACTAATATGTAGGTCAGGTACAAATATTATTATTTTTATTTTCTCCTTTACTATACCATGTTCAGGGAGGCCTTCTAGCAGAATGTTTCATTACATATATTTTACATATTTACCTATTATTGAATATAATGTATTATAATATTTTTGTTTCCCAATTATAATGCTATGGTACCATTATATTTTCATGTCGTATTCCTTGAGTGTAGTGAGAATTACATTCCCATGTTGGTGTTTCTTGAACCACCTATATTGTTTCCTATATAAAAACATGTAGAGGTATCGATTGAAAATATGATTCTTCCTCATGTAGTTCCTTATATGGACCATCCACTAGATATGTTTTTAGGTGCTTGATCCCTGTTTAGGGGTAATATTCTTATGTTTATTCATTCAATTCAGAATGATCACAGGCCTGCCCTGACAATGGATGAACTTACCTGGGACATTGTACAAAAACATCCTCCCATGTTATAATGGGATGGAGGTCCCAATGTTGTGGAGTCATGGATAGAATCCATGAAATCCATCACTGATCATCTGGAGAAACATCCTGAGTTAATGTTCAGGCATGATGTCATTATGCTTTGTGGATCTTCCAAGTATTAGTGGGACTTACTTAACATGTAGAGAAACCCTGAGGCATATTCTAGGAAATTTTCCAAATAGATTTCTAGGATCACTTATTAGAAAATACTCTGAGAGAATATCATTACAGGGAGTTCTTACATCTACATTAGGGATCTATGATAATGTTGGAGTATTATATACATATCACTGAGCTCTATAATTTTAATTTATATTTGATGTGAAATGCATAGATGAATGCGAGCCATTTTTTGGATGGCCTAGGTTATCATATATTCTCATGGTATAACATTAATCATTTTACAAATAGTACAATTTTTTTGAATTGGGCCCTAATTATTAAAAGAAATCACCTGGAAGTTGATCATGTGATCCAAGTTGCTTCAGTTCTGAAGAAGTGTAATTGTTCTTCAAGAAGTAAAATTTTTTATTTTGAGGGTTCACATGGGGGTATTTGTAGCCAAATTACACATAATGACAACACTATCATTTTTCATCTGTTTTCAAAGATCATACATAAAAAACCCCAAGGAATAAGATGATGGAGTTCCGAGCAAGCGACAAGATGGGTCACCTATAGTGTCTCTACTATTACTTTTCTTTAGCATCATCTGGAAGAGGAAATGTTATAGAGACTCCATCAGGAATGGGAAATATGACTCTACATCAGACTAGGAGTGTGTTTTCCACCCAGCAATTAGGATGAGGGAGTTATGGTCATGGCTGGGGAAAATATGTTCTAGGACACTACTATCAGTAGAGTTGACCTAATCAGACTAGTCAAGAGGCACCATAGGTACATTGATCAAGCAATTTGGATGTAGTACAATCAGTGTTAGTGGAGCAGAGTCCAGGGCCCTCTGCATTTAGAGGTACAGTCCTTGTAGCCTATGCATTAGTTTTTTCCATTTTTGACACTATTGCTTCACATTCATTCACATCTGCTAAAACTCATGAGATTATTGTAATTTCAATAGATTATTTATATTGTTTTATATCTCTAGATACTCTATTGGTGGTTTCAATATAGGGAATATGTATATTTTATGAGTTTTCCCTTGAGATTAAAGGTTATTTATTCTTATGTAATTTCGTTGTCATTGAGATGACTGACTTTGATTTCAATCTCAGTTTGGATTGGCTTATCCTTTATAATTCCCAATTATAATTCTATCAATGTTGAGTTCAATTCAAAAATATCAAGTGAATCTTGAATATTAATAAGGTATAATGGGATATCAAGGAAGATAAATCTAGACCTATGCATTTTGGGATGAGTAGAGTGATAGATCAACTAGAATGTGTCTTTATATGTGATTATGGACTATAGTTAATTGGTTTTCCTCCCTTTGGGAATTTTATCAAGAATGTATTCCTTGAAAAATATTCAAGATTACCTATTATTTCAGAATTATATTTCATGATAAATTTAGTTCGAGGTTTGGTTCTAGGGTCCATTAATTATTATAGGATGGATCCAACCAAGCTACATGAACTCCAAAATTATTTTAAGGGTCATGGGTTAAAGGGTTTCATGAGACCTAGTACATCACTATGTGGTTCACCAGTCCGTTTATCCATGAAGGTGGATAATAACCTCATATTGTATGGGGATTACAATCATCACAACCAGCTTATGGAAAATAATTGATATTCATTACCACATATAGACTACCTCTTCAACCATCTCTAAGGGGAAACTATTTATTATACGATTGATATGATGTCAGGATATCATCAGGTGTATTTTAAATCATCAGATATACAACGTACAAATTATGGAAGTAGCTATGACCTCTATGATATCATGTTTATATACTTCTGTCTTCTGAATGCGCTAATAGTTTTCCTGGATATGATGAATTGGGTTTTTCACCCATACCATTATTTTATTTTTTTAGTCCTCATAGATGAAATCATGTTGTATTCACCCACCATATAATACCATGAAACCCATCTTCAGATCATGCTCAGTACATCAGGATACTACAAGATATAGGAAAATATCAACAAATGACACTTTTGGATCGATATGTTTCAGTTTTTATGTCATATCATATTAGAGGCGGGAATATCAGTTGGACCTTAAAAAATGAGTGATGTAGATTCTTGGGTGCATTATAAGAAGGTGTTTGACATTCCCAACATCATAATACTGGCTAGCTATTATAGATTTTTCATCCAATATTTAACCCATTTAACTAAGCCACTTATGTCCCTGACTAAGAAGCGTCTCTAGTTCATATTGGTCTGAAGATTTTGAGAAATAATTTCATGATTTCAAGGGAAGACTCATAATAACTATGATCTTATTTCTCCCTAATCATTTCTGAGGTTATAATATTTATTTTAATAGTTTAGGATTCGGATTGCGTGAAGTCTAGATGTAGGATGACGATGTCATGACTTATGGATACTTTATCATGGGGCATCATAAGGGAAACTATCCTACACATGACTATCAATTTTTAGTTCTGGTGCATTGTCTTTTCTATTGGAGATGCTAGATATGGAGGTTTATGAATAACACAATAAAATAGATCTAGTATCCCTTGGGGTGATGTACTCACATTTAGAGGGTGTTTTCATGTGATAGTTTTCTGATCCAGGGGGAAATTTTTGAATGAAGTTGTCATATGTGAGAACACTCCCCCTTGTTGGGTTGTTGACAGTAGTGAGACTCTTCTCCAAAATGGTCGTGTCTCGGACCCTTGTGTTATTCTGGAAGAGATGATGGTGGAATCTCATTCCACTATTTCTATAGTATATCTGGGGCCTACAAAGTTGTACATAGATAAGCATCACCGGTACAGGTGTCTATGTATGAAGAAGCATATAGCATGTTTCAATACCTAGTGCTCCACCTATTAACACATGAAGGTTGAGAAACAACGACCAAATGGGCTCCTAAAACCTCTGTCAATTCATTGGTGGAAAAGTAATTCATTAAAAATGTATTTGTTATAGTCATGGTGATATCTCTGTGAGGTGGCGATGTATTATGGGTGATCATTTATAGGTTAACCAATGTAACATAATTTCTACCTATCATGGATACCTTCTCTAATAATATCATATGTAGGATTTATATTCGATAGATATATTGACATCATGTTGTGTGTCGATGAATCATATCGTACTGAGATGCTCGTTTGAAATCAAAGTTGTGGAAAAGGATGTAGAAGGAACTAGGTTCATTGGAACTTTGTAGTAGTTCATATAACCTCCAGACTAATGGGAATTTAAAGAGGACCATTCCATAGATATACCATATGTTATGGGCATATATCTTTTATTTTGGATGTTCATGGGAGAATCATGTTACTCAAGTTGAGTTTTCCAATAATAACAACAATGAGGAAACAATTCAAATGGATATATTTGAGGCCCTCTATATTGGATCGAAATAGTTGAAACAACTCTTATGTGTCTTCATCACGTTTAGGATTATTCTGACCATGTCTATATGATTATTATGTCTGTGGATTCATGACAGTGAAATCAATTTTCATATACCAATAATTATCATATACCCCTAAATTAGAGGTTGGATATCTAGTAATTTTGAGTGTTTCCCCAATATTAGGTCATAAGAAAATCTAGTGATTTGGAATGTTATCACCAATAAATGATACACCATTCAGGGTAATGGAAAGAGTTGGGCCATTCTTCTATCAGTTGTAATTACCTTATAGGTATAGATATATGCACGATTTCATCCATGTCTCTTTGCTATGACACTATGATCTAGACCTATATAATATTTTTAGTCCTGACAACATTGAGCCTGAGGTCGATGTATCCATATAGGAGAATCCGATTTATAACGATAATTATTGCATGGAGGTTATTTGAAGCAAGACATGATCCACTTTTCCATGTGTTATGGAAACATAGACGCGTTCTAAATTAGATATGGGAGCGAGTGAATGATGTGTGTGCTCAGTTTCCACAACATTTATCAGTTATGTTCCCCTACCCACAAAAGGGAAACATGTTGAAGAGTTTTCTTATAGATGGTATGTTGTAATTCCATGTAATTAACCAAGGTATAGCCTAACTAATTTTATGTAATTTTCATTAATGTGACCCAGGGTGTGTGTTTGCGGAGACTATTATACGTCCCCGTCTGTTATTTATTTTATTTAAATGGTTCCATGAGATTTATTTAAAATAATACATCGTGCCCCATCAAAATGATTCATGTTTAATATAATTTAAATGATTAAATATGATTGAAAATAGTTTTATGGAAATTTAGATAAATTAAAAATGGATTATAATAAATAAAAAAATAAAAGAGTTTAGAGAAAAATAAAAATAAATAAAATGGGATTAACCCATTTTTATGCCTATATTGTCATTCTCCCTCCATTTTTATCTTTATTATTTATTTTATGTTTTTCCCTTATTTAATTCAATCTAATTTTTCTCTCCTCCAGTCCTCTCTCCCTCTACCATATGTGCATCCCACCACTCCCCTGGATAAGGGGAGAACCTCCACCTGCCTCCACTTCATAATCCCACTACACCTCTATCTCTTCTACATTTCCAATTCCATTGAAATAAAAATTAATCTCTTAGTAGGGAAAAAAATCTGCACCAGGAATCATTTAGTTTCATCTTCTCTCCATCGTGAAATATGTTACGGATGGTTTTATAAAAAAATTTGGTTTTTCTAAAATCCACCTATATCATCCCATTTATGTCAAATCAATGGTTGTGATGTGGTGTGGTATATAATAAGACTATGAGATATGGAGTTAATGATAATTCCTATCATTTTGTTTTTTTATTCAACTTTCACCATTATACCACAAGATAGTTCCTACTGGAAAATATCAAATAATACATATTAATTTAATTAAACTATTTAGACCCAATATTTTTTACCATTTTTGGGAGAACACATTCCTATGATATTTTCAGGTTATTGGAAAACACTTTGGGTGTGATGACATAAAAATCCTATTTATCATTAGCCATCACACATTATATTATAAATTACATGTGGGAATATAAAAAATTTAGTTTGAGGTGTTTAATAGAATAAAATAATGTTGGATGAATCATAAACTATGGATTATCATTTCCATGAAACTGATGCAGAAAAAATTGTAACTCTAAGTCTTGTCATTTTTTTCATTACTAATTTTTTCCCCTTTATACACTGATATGTTACTTTAATGTTAATAGTTATGACTGTTGGGATTCACTAAATGGAAAGAATTGCATTAAATGGTTAATTAGATAGTTGTAATCATGAATATTGATCTATGATATATATATGAATATCATGTTGTTTTAAATAAACATGGTCTGTGGAGAGATCACAAGATCTGTATTAAGAACCCACAATTGGACTCTCTGTGATTGATAGGTTAAAACACAATTCCTAGGGAATCCGATGTATTAGGATCACTCATTAGGGTCTTCCATGATGTTTTTTCTATACTAATGGACGACATTGGTTCCTTAAGGGGAATCCAAGTATAAATTTTTTTGGAAATATGGATTTTCCAATCCTCAGATAAAACTTATCCTATACGTGTGATACCATAGATGGAATCATAGTTACCATCCATTAGTGCTAAATGGAGTTTCGAATGGATCACCTTGAATTGGATCGTGAAATTGGATTTAATTTACTAGATGTACCATATTGATACCTTCTACATAGGCTTAGGCTCCACCTCAAAGATTTCCAATTATTATATAACTATGTGTTATCAGTACTAGGAATAGAGGTTTTCCCAATGATTTTATGCCATTGGTTTGAAAAAACCATTGGTATACTTGTTTTAGAGAAACCTTTACCAAATTTATGCTGAAACCATTGGTATTCCAATTTTAGAATAATGATTTTTCAATGGTTTGAATAAATCGTTAGGAAATATTTTATTTCAGTAAGGCATACCAACAATTATAAATTTTTTTTGTTAAAAATAGCTTTACCAATAATTTTTAAAAACAATTGGGAATGGATTCCCAAAAATACATTATGGTTCCAGATCCATCATCTACGTGATTGCAGCCCTAATGTAATAAACTCCCGAAGATCTATTTTTACCTAAGAAGAGTTACGACTTCCACCATATAGATCAAACTTCAATAATGATATTTTTTATTTCTATTGTTCAAAATAGTATGTCGTACCTTTTTTTTAATGTACTGATTCTATTTTTTATTATTTTTTGTTTTGATTTCGCCTAAACTTGTGTTCTATGTGGTGTGTGGCATGGTATACCAAACACTTTTATTTTCGATATATTTTTGTTCTATACTTTACAGGTCATGATTGTGTGAATCACATTAATTTGAAGTCTTCATATCCACTCCTTTTGTGTAGATTTCATGAACCATATGAACTAATGGGTGCAGGTGAGATGTATCCCAACTCAAAGATGATAAAGGGTTTGTTTAGTCATATGATCTCGAGGTGGTTAATGGATATAATGATGGTCCATGTGAAGTGATTTGGGACAGTTGGGGTAGTGGTGTAGGTGGTTTTCCATTTTTTATTGGGGTGATATGGTATTTTCTATGGAAATTAGTTTAGTTCAAAATTTGATTTGGATTCTATATTTAGATTTTTTGTTCAAGGAATAATGGGAAGGGTGATAATGTTGAGGATTAATTGTTTTTTTGGGTGATGGTTTAGAATTGTGATATTGGTTAGATTGGGTATATGTATTTTTAAAGGTATTATATTGGAATTGCCTTCCAGGAACCCCCCCCCCCCCACTAGACATCCACCCACACACACCCCTCACACACTCAACCCCTCTTGGACACCCCCACACCCCCTGGACACCCCCAAACACTTGGACACCCCCACCCCCTGAACAACTCCCACCCCTTGGACACTGATACTCCCTAGATAGCCCCCACACCCTAGACACCCCCACACCCTGGACACCCCCACCCTCGTGGACACCCCCACCCCCAACCCCCTTGACACACCCACCATGTTGACACCCCCACTACCTAGACACCCCACCCCATCTGGAAAACATCCACCCCATGGATAGCCAGCCACCCCAAGGACACCCCCCAGATACCACCCCACCTCATGGTCAGAAACCCCACCTCCTAGGTTAATAGACCAATTTTTTAATTGTAATTAACCATATATGTTATTTTCCATTTCCCCAATGACATTTCCATACTGACCCATAGAGATTTATATATTGAATTTGACATTTTTTGATAAATAGAATGGGTTGTATTGAATGATATGTTTAATGCATGGTAGATTTCATTTCATTATTAATAAAATGGTTTTAAATAAAATTACCATAATGGGGATATAGGGGGCTAAGGGGTATTTCTAGGTGGTGTCTGTCAAGGTGGGGGGGTTGTCTAGGGTGTAGGGGAAGGTGGGGTTGTGGTGGGGGTCGTAGGGGTGTGGGGGAGGGGGCGTGGGCTATACAAGGAGGAGAGTGGGATGTCCAGGGGCAGTCCATGTGGGGGGGGGGGGGATGTCCTGGTGGGGGATGGGTTGTCTATGTTGGGGGTGGGGGTGGGTTGTCCATGTGTATGGGTGGGGGTGGGGGGGATGTCCAGGTGGGTGGGTGTATTCCATGGGGGATGTAGGCATGTGGGGGAGGGGGATATGTAGGGGGTGGGTTTTCCAGGGGGTGGGGCTTGGTGGTCTAAGTGGGGGAGGGTGTGGGATTTCCAGGGAGGATATGGGGGGGCTATCCAGGTGAGGTGGGGGATATCCTGGTGTCGATGGGTGGGGGGATGTGGGGGTGGGGTTGGGTTGTCTATGGAGGGGGGTGGGCTATCCACTCTGGTACACTAAAAAAAATGGAATCACATATAACCAATGAATAATTTCTTTCACATAGTAAGTCATCAGTTGAAGTTCCATAAAAAAACTCAGTCTTACCCTTCCATGAAGAAGTGATCTATGCAATGAAATCTCACTTAGGGTCTTATAAACTATACATATTGATCTCATAAAAATTAAACATTCATACAACTCCATATCAACTAATGTTATAACATGGTTCATACTCCGATGAGTGGTGTCTCACAAAAACATGGCTCATATGCCAAAACAACATACATAGGATCACTTTTGACACACACACAAAATTTATTAAACATTAATAATTCTACATAAACTCCTTATATCACAACCTGGAATTATCTCTCAGATAGCATCTCAAGGCATCAATAAGACATATATGTAGCTAAAAATTTGGAGGTGTGTTTACAATTAAGTGTGTTTTGTTAAATTATGTATGATATTTTGAGTGGAAGATAAAATCTGACACACATATGATATCTGGAGGTGTGTTGAAAATTAGATGTGTTGTGATTTAAATGTATGATATTCATGGTTTACACAAATAACCTTCTAGTTCATATTGAATATGCTTAATGTCTTGATAAAATTGGATAAATATTAGATTCTCTGACCCTAGTATGGGGGTGGACGCCCCCACCCCCCTGGACACCCCTCCCACACCCAACCCCCACCCCTAGACACCCCAAACCCCTAGACACCCCCACCCTCTGTGACACCCCACACACCAAGGACAACCCTTAACCTATGGACATCCCCCAACAACCCTAGACACCCCTACCCCCAGAGACAACCCCATTAGACACCACCCCACTCCTAAACACCACACCCCCTTGACAACCCACACCTCCAGCAATCCCCCAGTATGCCAGAACTACCCCCCCCCCCACATCCATGGACATCCCCCAGCCCTTCTGGACACCCCCACCACCTTGTATACCCCTATGGACACTACCCCACCCCCTAGAAAACCCCCACACATAGGATAACCCCTACCCCCTGGACCCCCCCTAGACACCCCAACCCCTTGTGTAGTGTATGTGATCACTATAATAAACCACTAAAATATAAAATTTCATCGATCTAAAATTTCTTTAACACTTGAATAATTTTCCTCCACATGTGTACATGATCTTATACACTCATTTATAGTTCATCAATGATATTTTATTATAAATATAATATTTATTTTCTTTTATATTATGAGTCTCATATGGAGAAATGTGTCAGTTATGGATTGATATAAAGTGAAAATTTTTGATTTACATAAATATATTTCTGATGATAAGAAAATTTATTAAATTGATTTTGACTAGATGAGTTATAACAATTTTTTTACAGAATGGATAGAATTAATATGTATTAATCCGATCATATCTCAAGCGATTTTTAAAACAATTTTGAGAGATTTTTATATTTTACATTTCATAATTCTTTAGTTAGTGGTCACATAAACTTCCTATATTACGATTGTGTTGGAAGACCTTATTTGAGCCATGAAGAAGTCATGTACCACATAACCAAATATTTTTTTTCATGAAAACTTCAATGTGTGGTTTCGTAATAGGGAGGAAATGAAATATAAAATTGATGATGATCCAACTGAGCGGACTAGATTAGAGATTTAGTTATATGACCAGTTTCAGTTTATTCTTCATCATGAAAATGAAAGGATTCCGATCCAAAAAGACTCTAATATGATCATGCATGATTCATCTAATTAAAATGATGATGTTGTCCTCGTGAAAAAACTGAATGATGCAACCATAACTCGAGTATATCGATAATGCGGGTAAATGAAAAATCTTTAATTTTTAATCTGATTGATTCAGGGAAAAACTATGTATGATATTTATAACACTTTTATTGATTAAATTGTTACCTTGTTGAAGGACATACATCCATGATGATAATTATATTCCCTAAAACCACTATATTGCATGGACATTAGTTGATGAACTAGGATATTCATGAAACAAAAATTATAATTACCTGAAAGATTACACATTATTTTGGAAAAAAACTGTAGAATGAAATTACTGTATAAAATGTGGTAAATCTTGCAAGAATCCAAAAGTTGATGGAAGACAATCTCACGTGCACAGAAATTAATGTGTCACTTTCTATTGATCCCAAAACTCCAAAATCATTTAATGTCTAATGAAATATCAATCAAAATTTGATGGTATGATTCCATGATAATGAATACTAATGATGAGTTGGTTCACCGTGTAGAGTGATTTTTAGGGATGTTATTTGATGCTTGATATCATGATTTTTCATCTAACGTTTGTAATTTGAGTTTAGGTCTTTCATGTGATATTTTTAATCTATTTGGGCCTATCATTACATTTCACATCACATGGCCGATTTTTAAACACATTTGCAACCTTCCCCCATGGTTTTGAATGAAAAAAAAAATTCACATTCATTAGTATACCCATATTCATCCCTTCTGATCCTGACACTAATATAAAATTATACATGATTCCCTTAATAAATGAGTTGAAACTTCTTTAGGGTGTGGGTGTGAGCACATACGATGAATCCTTGAAGGACATATTTCATATCAGTGTTGGGATTATGTGGATGATCAATGATTTTCCTTATTATGCAATGATGTCTAGATGGAGCATGAGGGAAAAAATTTCATGTACTATTTTAATGAAGAATACATGATCCAGAAAATGGAAACCTCATTTTAGTTTTAGTTTTCTGGGACATCGATGATTATTTCCTATAGACAATCCATATAGAAATAATCATTAATGATTTGAAAATACCATGGAGACAGATGGTCCACCTCATCTTAGGTCTAGAACTGATGTGCTTAATGAATTTAAATATGTTAGTTTTTCATTTGTAAATGGTCAAATGTTATCTAGAAAGTGATTGAATGTTTCCAATGAACCTATTACAATTAGAAAAATATATGTACCTTCATTGATTTTCCTTTTTGGTCAACCAATTTGTTGCATAATTTCATAGATGTAATGCACATTGGAAATAATATATCTGAAATGTTTCTTTCATGTCTTTTAAATATTAATTGAAAGACAAAATTTGATTTATATTCATGGCGTGACATGGGAGATTGGGGAATTAGTCCATAATTTCATCATGTTCATATAAGTGAACATAAATGGAAATTTATATGTTCTTCTAATGTGATGAAATGAATAATAAAAAAGTAATTTATGGAATTACTAGAGACTATTAATGTTCCTGATGTCTATTCATACAACATATCTAAATCGGTCAGTAGAATAGAGTTGAAGATAAAATCATTGAAGACTCGTGATTATCACATACATTTTTAGGAGAATATTCCAATAGAAATCCATTAACTTTTGTCTAATAATTTATAAATGGATGTTATTTGGTTGTTCCATTTGATTAGAGATATTTTTACTCTCAATTTATCCATTCCTTTCATGCAAAAAATATTGGCACACACCCCATTAATATTGTGTGTGTTAGTAAATATTTTTCCTTCAAAAGATTTCACATGAATGTTATATTTGTCTATCAATATTCAAACTAAAATAATTCTCAAATGTCCTATTTATATTCATTGGAAGTATCCAACTGAAAGTAATCATTACACAATAAAGTCATATGTCCCAAACAAGAATCATGCCAAAGCTTTTATCATGAAATATTACATGGCTCAAGAATGTCTGGATTTCTTCACTATGAATTTGAATGATATTACTACATGAATGAATAGACCAATGATAAATGAAGAATAACAGTATGAGAAAATTGAAACCATCTTTCCATCACTTCCTCAAATAAGATGAATTCCTATATCATATACATTAATGACACTAAACCTTGAAGAGTGGGAGAAGGCACATCATACAATTTTTTTTATACAGTGATTGGTTCGATGACTACATCAGGTAAGTAAATTTTGTATATTTTTATGTTACATAAATATCTATTAAACTATTTAAATTATTATCTATATGAAACATAACACAATGATAAATTGAAATAATTGTTCTTTATCTTTTATAATGAGGGTGAAAGTGTATAGCAAAGAGATTTATGCATCTTTAAAATTGAATGTAAAAATATAACGGTTTAAAATAATTAAATAAAAATTTAATTATGTTTATTATTGCTTTATATTTTAGGTATTGAGTTTTCCTGCTGACTCTGTCAATGGGGAAACTTGATCTTTATCTTTTGGTCTTAATAACTTGGTTCGTGACTGTAGATCAATTGTTATCAATGGGTACAGATTTATTATCACTAAATCAGAAAAATGACATGATAACACCATATGATGGTGTTATGGTTACGACCACAACAGACTGTTATGTCGGTCCATAAGATAGTATATCATGATTTTAAAATATAGGTTATTATGGAGACTTTGAAAAAATAATAATAATGGATTTTTATTCTCATAGACTAGTCACAATGATGAAATCAAAAGGGGTTGATTCTATGACAAGTAAGGGTAAATTTATTAATGATTTCAGTTATTGAGTAATTGATATGGCTCTCACTCATGCTACCGATGAACCAAATGTAATAGTGTGAATGGAGAAACATGTTTTTTAGGTCAAAGATCAACTTCGACCAATCATTGGTTTCATTATTGATATAATTACAAGACATATTTTTGATGACAGTGATGATGGAATTGAAAACAACCCTACTATCATTGGAAAATATCGATTTATTACGTTTGATGACTCCAATAGCTCAATTGTTAGAGTTGACTGTGATCCTGATGTTGTGGTGGGAAATATATATAATCATCCATCCATGATCTCAATTATATTGGTTTTTCATGACATGGGTCATTAAGGATGATAGTATTCCAAATGATTTAATATTTATTTGAAATATATTGTATCCATCTTGGTCATTATAGTAATTTTCAATGATCATTGGTTGATATTTTATTTGAATTCCATTATATAATTTTTAATTGAAATGTATTAAAACATAAAAACCCAACATTTCTAACATGGTAAAAAATTCAATGCATTATCGACATTGTATAAACTTAGTAAAACTATCCCTCTTTGTTTTGAGTCAAATAATGTTGCTGAATAAATATTCAATTACTTTCATACATTATTGACACTTATTAAATATCCATCATACAAAAAATTAAATTTTTTTATTACATATTGTATGCTGTATTGAATTAATTATATATATATATTCAAACTCACATAAAACAATGGATACTTAAATTATCCATGAATCCCCTATTATCTCTCATTTAATTTTTTGGGATACACATTAGTTATAATTTAATATTTAATTATATATATTTTTTCAAATGTAGGAAATAAAACTAATTGAAGTGAGTTGATGGAATAAAATGATTGATGTCATCATCAGATGGCTGAGATGGTAGTTCCACCACCAGTGACTGATGTGTGTATTTTATTTCAATTATATATATTTAAATAATATATAATCTCATTAATTATTTTTATAATTTTGTTATTGGATCCAAATATTAGGATAAACTTATTTGATGAGTAGCCTTGTAGTGGTTATTGTAATCAATGTGTTCCTATGATGGGGTGGTACAAGGGCTAAGCGATCTGTCCAGTGTACCCAATTATAACCTGTCCCACCCATAGAAATACCATTTATCCCATATTATGATCCTATTTTGCTTTTAAGGACACATGATATATTTAGGCCTCCAATATTTTCACCACCCTTTACATCCAAGTCTCTTCACTATTCTTTACCATATATGATGATGTTTCCTTCTGCCCATCCATCATTTGGCCAACCATATGTCCCATATCCATTTACTACTACTATATTCTCTACAAACTTCTATATTCCATTTTTAGACTACTTATCCACTATAGTATATCCCTGCGAAGTTGACATTGGCACCCAATCCACCAGCACAAGGTGTTCCTTTAGTTTATGCAGATCCATCAACACCCATTTATAAGACTCTTGCATGTACATTTATAGAACCATAAAAAAAATTTATATCTTTTTTTCATTATAACTTTTATTGAAAAAATATTTGTTTTTAATTCATCATAGATACGTATATAGATAGGAGTCTGGGGAGGGGGTGTGGGATATCCAAGGAGGAGAGTGCACTGTCCAGGGGCAGTACATGTGGGGGTGATGTCCTCGTGGGGGTGGGTTGTCTATGTTTGGGGTGGGGGTGGGTTGTCCAGGTGGATGGGTGGGGGTGGGGGGGATGTCCAGGTCGGTGGGGGTATTCTAGGGGGGATGTAGGCATGTGGGGGAGGGGGATGTCTTGGGGGTGGGTTGTCCATGGGGTGGGGCTTGGTGGTCTAAGTGTGGGAGTGGTGTGGGATTTCAAGGGATGATATAGGGGCCTATCCAGGTGAGGTGGGGGATATCCTATAGGTGTGGGGGGCTATCCTGGTGTGGGTGGGTGGGGGGCTGTGGGGGTGGGGTTGGGTTGTCTATGGAGGGGGGTGGGCTGTCCACTCAGGTACACTACAAAAAATTGAATCACATATAACCAATGAATAATTTCTTTCACACAGTAAGTCATCAATTGAAGTTCCATACAAACACTCACTCTTACTCTTCCATGAAGAAGTGTTCTATGCAATGAAATCTCACTCGTGTTCTTATCAACTATACATATTGATCTCATACAAATTAAACATTCATACAACTCCATATCAACTAATGTTATAACATGGTTCATACTCCCATGAGTGGTGTCTTATAAAAACATGGCTCATATGACAAAAACAACATACATTGGTTCACTTTTGACACACAAACAACATTTAGTAAACATTAAAAATTCTACATGAACTCCTTGTATCACAACTTGGAATTATCTCTCAGATAGCATCTTAAGGCATCAATAAGACAAATATGTAGCTAAAAATTTGGTGGTGTGTTTACAATTAGGTGTGGTTTTTAAATCATGTATGATATTTTGAGTGGAATATAAAATCTGACACACAGATGATATTTGGAGGTGTGATGAAAATTAGGTGTGTTGTGATTTAAATGTATGATATTCATGGTTTACACCAATAACCTTCTATGTCATATATAATAGGCTTTATGTCTTGATAAAATTGGATAAATATTTGATTCTGTGACCCCAGTATGGGGGTGGACACCCCCACCCCCTTGGACACCCCCACACCACACCCCACCCCCACACCTAGACACCCCCACCCCCCGTGACACCCCACACACCATGGATTTTCCTTACCCTATGGACATCCCCCCAAAACCATAGACACCCCTACCCCACTGAGACAACCCCATTAGACACCACCCCACTCCTAGACGCCCCTACCTACGTTGGACAGCCCCCACCCCTAGATATCCCCCCATAGACACCACCCCACTCCTAGACACCACACCCCCTTGACAACCCACACGTCCTGCAATCCCCCATTATGCCAGAACAACCCCCCCCCCCCACATCCTTGGACATCACCCAACCCTACTGGACACCCCCACCACCTTGTATACCCATATGGACACTAGCCCACCCCCTAGATAACCCCCCCACAGAAGACAACCACTACCCCCTAGACCCCCCTAGACACCCCAACCCCTTGTGTAGTGTATGTGATCACTATAATAAACAACTAAAATATAAAATTTCATTGATATCAATTTTATTGAACACTTGAATAATTTTCCTCCACATGTGTACATGATCTTGTACACTCATTTATAGTTCTTCAATGATATTTCATTATAAATATAGTATTTTTTTTGTCTTTTATATTATGAGTATCATATAGAGCAATGTGTCAGTTATGGATTGATATAAGGTGATGAATTTTGATTTATAGAAATATATTTCTGATGATAAGAAAATTTATTAAATTGGTTTTGACTAAGTGAATTATAACAATTTTTTACAGAATGGATAGAATTAATATGTATTAAACCGATAATATCTCAATAAAATTTTAAAACAATTTTGAGATATTTTTATATTTCACATTTCATAATGGTTCAGTTTGTGGTCACATACACTTCCCATATTACAATTGTGTTGGAAGACCTTGGTTTTTCCATGATAAAGTCAACTACCACATAACCAAATATTTTTTTTGAAGAAAACTTCTTTCTGTGGTTTCATAATAGGGAGAAAATGAAATCTAAAATTGCTGATGATCCAAATGAGCGGACTATATTAGAGATTTAGTTATATGACTGGTTTCAGTTTGTTCTTCACCATGAAAAAGAAAGGATTTCGATCCAAGAATACTCCAATATGATCATGCATGATGCATCAAATTAAAATGATGATGTTGTCCTCGTGAAAAAGCTGAATGATGCAACCATTACTCCAGTATATCGACAATGTGGGAAAATGAAAAATCTAGAATTTTTAATCTGATTGATTTATGGAAAAACAATGTATGAGATTTATAACACTTTTATTGATTAAATTGTTACCTTGTTGAGGGACATACATCCATGATGATAATGATATTCCCTAAAACCACTATATGGTATGGACATTACTTGATGAACTAGGATATTCATGAAACAAAAATAATACTTACCTAAAATATTACACTTTATTCTGGGAAGAAATTGCAGAATGAAATTATTGTATAAAATGGGGTACATCCTGCAGGAATCCAAAAGTTGATGGAACACAATCTCGTTTGCACAAAAAGTAATGCGGAACTTTCTATTGATCCCAAAACACCAAAATAATTTAATGTCTAATGAAATATCAACCAAAATATGATGGTATGATTCAAAGATAATGAAGACTAATGATGAGTAGGTTCACCGTGAAGATTGATTTTTATGGAAGTGATTTGATGCTTGATATCATTATTTTTCACCCGAAGTGTGTAATTTGTGTTTAGGTCTTTCATGTGATATTTTTAATCTATTTGTGCCTATCATTACATTTCACATCACATGTCCGATTTTTGAACACATTTGTAACCTCCCCCCATGGTTTTGAATGTAATTTTTTCACATTCATTAGTATACTCATATTTGGCCCTTCTGATCCTGACACTGATATATAATTATACATGATTCAATTAATAAATGTGTTGAAACAACATTAGGGTGTGGGTGTGAGCATGTACGATGCATGCTTGAAGGATATATTTCATATCAATGTTGGGATTATGTGGATGGTCAATGATTTTCGTTGTTATGAAATGATTTATAGATGGAGCATGAAGGGAAAATATTCATGTACTATTTGAAGGAAGAATACATGATCCAGAAAATAGAAACCTCATTTTATTTTCAGTGTTATGGGACATTGATGATTATTTCCAATGGACCATCCATATAGAAATAATCATTAATGATTTGAAAACACCATGGAGACAGATGATCCACCTCATCATAGGTCTAGAACTGATGTGCTTAATGAATTGAAAGATGTCAGTTTTTTATTTGGGAATGGTCAAATGGTATCTATAAAGTGATATAATGTTTCCAATGAACCTATTAAAAATAGAAAAATATATGTACCTTCATTGATATTCTTTTTTGATCAACCAATTTGTTACATAATTTCATATATGTAATGCACATTGGAAATAATATATCTGAAATGTTGCTTTCATGTCTTATAAATATTAATTGAAAGAAGAAATATGATTTATCCTCATGGAGTGACACGGGAGATTGGGGAATTAGTCCATAATTTCATCATGTTCGTATCAGGGAACATAAATGGAAATTTATATGTTCTTCTATTATGATGAAACCAATAGGCAAAATGTAATTTCTGGAATTAGTAGAAACTATTAATGTTCCTGATTTCCATTCAAACAACATATCTAAATGGGTCAGTAGAATAGAGTTGATGCTAAAATCATTGAAGACAAATTATTATCACATACATTTTCATGATAATATTCCAAAATAAATCCATTATATTTTGTCAAATAATTTATAAATGGATTTTATTAGTTTGTTCTATTTGATTAGAGATATTTTTCCTCTCAATTTATCCAATCCTTTCATGCAAAAAATATTGGCAGACGCCCCATTAATATTGTGTGTGTTAGTAAAAATATTTCCTTCAAAAAATTTCACATGCATGTTAGATTTGACTATCAATATTCCAACTGAAATAATACTCAGATGTCCTATTTATATTCAGTGGATGTATCCAACTGAAAGTAATATTTACACAATAAAGTAATATATCCAATCCAAGAATCATCCCAAAGCTTTTATCATGAACGATTACAAGGCTCAAGAATGTCTGGATTTATTCACTAATTATTTGAATGATATTACAACATGAATGAACAGACCAATGAGAAAAAAATAATAACATTATGAGAAAATTGAAACCATATTTCCATCACTTCCTCAAATAAGTTTTATTCCTATATCATATACATTAATGAAATTAAACCTTCAAGAGTGGGAGAAGGCACATCACACAGTTTTGTTCTACTCTGATTTGTTCGATGACTACATCAGGTATGTAAATTTTGTATATTTTTATTTTATGTACATATCTTTTAAACTATTTAAATTATTATCTATAGGAAACATAACAAAATGATAAATCGAAATCATTGTTCTTTATCTTTGATAATGATGGTGAAAGTTCATAGCAAAGGGTTTTATGTATCATTAAAATTGAATGTAAAAATAAAACGGTTTAAAATAATTAAATAAAATTTTAATTATGTTTATTATTCATTTATATTTTAGGTATTGAGTTTTCTTGCTGACTTTTTCAATGGGGAAACTAGATCATTGTATTTTTGTCTTAATAACGTGGTTCGTGACTGTAAATCAATTGTTATCTATGGGTACATATTTATTATCACTAAATCATAAATAATGATGATAACACCACCTGATGGTTTTATGGTTACTTCCACAATAGACTGTTATGTCGGTCAATAAGATAGTATACCATGATTTTAAAATTAAGGTTTTTATGGAGTCTTTGAAGAAATAATAATAATGTATTATTATTCTCATTGACTAGTCATAATGATGAAATCAAAGTGTTTTGATCCAATGACAGGGAAGGGTACATTTATTAATGACTGCAGATATTTAGTAATTGATATGGCTCTCACTCATGCTACCGATGAACCAAATGTAATTGTGTGAATAGAGAAACATTTTTTTTAGGTCAAAGATCATCTTCGACCAAACATTGCTTTCAATATTTATATATTTACAAGACATATTTTTGATGATAGTGACGATGGAATTGAAAACAACCCTACTCCCATTGGAAACTATCCATTTATTACTTTTGATGACTCCAATATCTCAATTTTAAGACGAGACTGTGATCCTAATGTTGTGGTGGGAAATATGTATAATCATCCATCCATGATCTCAATTATATTGGTTTTTCATGACATGGGTTTTTAAGGATGATAGTATTCCAAATGATTTAATATTTATTAGAAATATATTGTATCCATCATGGTCATTATAGTAATTTTCAATGATCATTGGTTGATATTTTATTTGAATTCCATTATATAATTTCGAATTGAAACGTATTAAAACATAAAAACCCAACATTTCTAACATGGTAAAAATTTCAATGCATTATCGACAATGTATAAACATAGTAAAACCCTCCCTCTAGTTTGTTGAGTCAAATAATGTCGCGGAATCAATATTCCATTATTTTCATACATTATTGACACTTATTAAATAACCATCATACTAAAAATTAAATTTTTTATTACATATTGTATGCTTTATTGAATTCATTATATATATATTGAAGCTCACTTAAAACAATGGATACTTAAATTATACATGAATCCCCTATTATCTCTCATTTAATTTTTTGGGATACACATTAGTTATCATTTAATATTTAATTATTTTTTTTCAAATGTAGGAAATAAAACAAATTTAAGTGAGTTGATGGAATAAGATGATTGAAGGCAATCATCAGATGGCGGATATGGTAGTTCCACCACCAGTGACTGATGTGTGTATTTTATTTCAATTATATATATTTAAATAATATATAATCTCATTAATTAATGTTATTAAAATATTTTTTTTGTTGGATCCAAATATTAGGATACAATTATTAGATGAGTAGCCTTGTAGTGGTTATAGTAATCAATGTGTTCCTATGAGGGGGTTGTACGAGACCTAAGCGATCTGTCCAATGTACCCAATTATACCATGGCCCAGCCACTGAAATACCATTTATCCCATATTATGATCCTATTGTGATTTTAAGGACACACGAGATATTTAGGCCTCCCATATTTTCACCACCCTTTACAACCGAGTCTCCTCACCTGTGTTTACCATATCTGATGATGTTTCCTTCTCCCCATCCTACATTTGGCCAACCATATGTGCCATCTTTATTTTCTATAACTTCTTTTTCTACAAACTTCTATATTGCATTTTTTAGACTACTTCTCCAATATAGTATATCCTGGAAAAGTTAAAATTGGGACCCAATCCACCTGCATAAGGTGTTCCTTCTGTTTATGCAGATCCAACAACACCCATTTATCAGACTCTTGCATGTATATTTATATAACCATAACAAATTTTTATATCATTTTTTTTCATTATAAATTTTATTGAAAGAATATATTTTTTTTCATTCATAATAGATACATATATAGATAGGAGTCAGGAGAGGGGGTGTACATGCATGTTTATGATGTGGAAGCACCCTGCACAGTTGATATAGGACTATAATGTAGACAGTCAAATTATTGAGAAAACATGGAAACAATGTTATAGTTTTTTAGCAGTGCTTGCCAAATACTCTGACATCATTCAAGATTACTCGATCTCTTGGAGACAATTTCATAATGAAGTCATGGATAATTCTTGGATGGAGATAAGGGAAAAAACCTATTGTATTTAATGAAATATGTTATTTTCTATATTTATAAGAATTAACATTTTGGTGTCAGCTTCTGTTAAATTTCTCTAATGGCGATGGTGCACGACCAGCATGTCTAAAGGATTTAGGTGGACTTTGGAGAGCCTATAAGCTCAATTTTTATATTGTATGGCTTGCTAGAGTTTCAAGAGAGTTAGAAGATGTACCATTAATGGATGATTTTTTAATAAAACAGTATTAGAATATTATTAATCATTGGACGACTATCCAGCTTAAGGATTTAAACACTTTTTAGGTATTCAAAATAAAAATTTAATGTTTTCCATTAATTCAATATTTTGAATTATTGAATTTTATTAAAGAATCATCCATATGAAATAAAAAAACATCGATGCTAAAAAATAACTCCACACATTGAGACATACTATGATTCATGATCATTAGAGGAAGTAGGAATGACAGTTGTTTATAATATTTATTTACGACTCTCACTTTCTATTGTATCCTCTATATTTTTTCAATTTCAAATGTTTTTATATAATTTTAGTTATGAAATTAATTATTGTTAACGTATTTTTAATTTTGTTTTCTTATATTAAATATCATTGAAGAGGGTAATATTGAATATTGAAGGATGTATTCCACGAGAAAAATAATTTAGCTTCAATCGAAGAAAGAAATATGGAAGTGCAGCAAATGTACCGATTCAGCAGCATATTGTATGTTTAAATTTATTTTTTTCTAAATTTAATATCTATATTGTAACATAATAATCAGTTTATATATGTGAAAAACAACTTCAGTGGACCTTGATTACCAATAAACTAAAAATTTTGGAAAAAATGATCACTTAAATCAGGTGTTGCGAAATGGGAACCCGGGAAGAGTACGCTATAGACATGGAAGGAGTATAGTCTCTAATATGTATTGGAACTCCTCAGGTACAATTTATAGTTCAATTGAGTTTGAGAATGTTATGGAATATTTATTACAAGCTGAAAAAGGGCCATAGGGATGGCAGACCAGTCTCTTAGAGAAAACACTGGCTTTATGAAACTAATGGACGTTATATGTCCAACATATACACTAGAGGCTACCACATCTTGTTATGAATATATGTCTTCAATGTGTTCAAAATTTTTTGTGCCTAGCTGAATTTATTGTGGTGGTTGAAAAAATGGGGTGGAAGAGGATGAGGTAGAGGTAGAGGAGGGGGAGGAGGAGGTTGAGGTGGAGGAGGAGGGCAAGGAGGAGGTCGAGGAGGAGGAGGAGGGAGAGAAAGAGGTTGAGAAAGAGTACTAGGGCTATGATGAGGGTGTTGAGGAGTGAAAGGATGGTGATGAGTATGATGACTTGGATGGAGGTGTGGTTGATCTTTATGGTGATGATAGATATGGTGATGAGGGACATAATGATCTATTACATTTTTTCACTGATACTACTGACGGTTGATGTTTGATGATTTCTTATTGTTGAATATATGTGTGATTAAATAGAGAATATTATCATTATTTATTTATCTATTAATATTAAAACATGACTTATGGATTTTCTTGTGATAGATTTACCCATCCCCTGGACACCCCCACCACCTTGAAACCCTTTCATAACCCGACTTGGTATCTTGCTGTCGCGGTTCTGTTTTTTATTTATTTATTTTATTTTCATTTTGGATTCGTAAAGATTAAAATTTTAATAAATTAAAATTATAATGGAATGAATTAAATTAAGTGAAAAATGATTTATTCTTATTATAATTATTTAGTTTATTATTTTTATAAAGAAATTTTTATTATTATTATATTATGGTTTTTTAGGGTTAGTTTTTCTTTTCATATGTTCTTAATTTCTTTTCTTTCTTCATTATTTCATTTTTTATTCTTTTCGGTTTCTTCCACTTTCTAACCCTCCTGTGACCTGGCCTCCCATCCCTCTCCTTGTATCACGCCACCCGCATGACCCCCTCACATTCCAAGGACTTCTCGCACCTCCTCCTCCACGTCCATTAGTGGGAGACCCTCCTCCAACTGGACCCTCCTCACGCCACCCCATCTCCCTACGTCACACCTCCCCCTTGTGCGCCCCTTTTCTTGTGTGACCTCCCGATTCACAAATACAACCTTTTCCATTCAGTCATCCCCTCCACTGTCACTCCATCTGGTGGACACATCCTCCTCCGGTGAGTAACCTTGTGTTGTGGGTTGCCTTGATTTTGTGGGTCATATAGATTTGGTCGAACCGTAAATATGATTGGGGTTTTTCTTTTTACTGAATCTTTTTTTAGGATCTGTTGGGTTCCGTTGAGGCTGGTTTTAGCCACTACCATCAATTTAAGTTGATTACCCATGGGTTTTTATTATGAATTCTTCAATTTGTTCATTGTATTTTAATTTTAATTTTGGGGTTTTGTGATTTTTGAGTTGGAAGAATATTTTTTGGGTTTCAAAGCTATTTTTGAAATATTTTTACTAATTTAGTAATATTATATTCCATACATTTATGATATGAGGTCAGTTTTTGATATAAATTCATTTGGGAAATCATGGTTGTGGTTTATGTCCTGTGTGATTGCTTTATTAGATCATGAAAGGGGTGGATATTATATTCTACTATGGTGTTGTTTTGAGTTTAACATAAAAAGTGAAATTAGTTTTTTATGAAGTAAGGGCATGTGGAATTTTTGTGGTGAGTTTTTATAAAATTTTAATTGTTTTATTGAATTATATTAGTGTTGAGAAATTTGATTTTGTAATAATTTGATTTGTGTTTGGGTTGTAATTGTCTTCTAAATGTGAATGTGGGTGCATATTTCTTGTAAAACCATATTTTTCCACTTTTATGTGATTTATAAATTGTAAAAATGTTTTAATTAATTTTTATAGTGGTGTGAATCATGTTTTCAAGGAAATATATGGTGAAAATGGGTTTTGGTGTAAGTTTTTAAAGGGAAATGCATGATTTGGCATGATTGGGTTTTCATGTATTTCTATATGTAAATTTTAAATGGATTAAAAAATGAAATGGATGTATTGGAATGGGTTTTGGTTTACTTGATGACTTTTAATGGACTTTTGAAATGGTAAAATTTGTTATGTGTTTTTTTAACATTTCCAATGGGTTTTATGAGTTATGAAAGTCATGTGAAATGTATTTTATAATGTTTTAGTTTACATATGGGGTTTTAAGTGTGTTTTTGGTGTAATTTTTTTATCGTGCTAAATTTTAATTGTTTAATAAATTGTTTTATTTTTTTATTAAATTATTTGTGTGGTGTGTTGGGCCTCACATCGATGGTTTTGGGCCACAGGTGTTGAGGTATCCTATATGTACATGCATAGGGAATGGAAAATATATATATACCAACATTTTACATATTCCCTCTTGGGGTAGGGAATACCCGAAATGTAGTTCAGGGCGTGTATATATATATATAAATGCATGAGCATATAAGTTCTGAGTCTTTATTGGAATGGTTGTTGTCAAATAGAGACATGTTTAAGACATGTCCCATATGACTATTCCTATAATTTGAAATTCATAATTTCTATCATGCATTAAAAATATTTATTACATTTATGCAATATACACATGCTAAGAAACCTGGTTGTGGTTGCTAGAAATGATTTTTCCTTTTTTTAGAAGTTGGTATGTATTTCTGACACTATAAGACTAAAGTGACTTTTCTAGAAAATTGGTTTCCAAGGTATTTTTTAAGAAGTAATGAGTATTTACAAATGTGTTTTTGACATTTGGATTTATACTTATAAAATGTGTTATCTTTATCTAATTAAGCTCTTTTTTCCCTTAATAATGTTTTATAAAAAATGAAAACCACTCTCAAGGAATTCCCCCATGGTTTTAGAAAATTTATCATATGTTGAATGTGTTATTATTTTCCTAAAGATGAGACTTATGAATTTTGTGTCATGAATGATGGGGAATGATCATAAAGAGGGGGACCATTTTTGAGAGGTTGAATTGGTATTCAATAAAAAATGTGTCATGTAAATATATATTTTCTTTATAAAGAAAACTGACCACCACATGAAATGGAGCATGATTGGTAACCTGAGTATCTAGGTCGGTGGAAAAGGAATAGTACGCTAGATGACATGGAAGGGGTTCGTCCTAGTTTCATCCAGTCGAATTGACACCCCAACACTAACTAAACATATGAATGACTGAGGGTTATTGTTTCTAAGCCATGTTTTCTAAGGGTTGTGGTTTCTATGCCCTATTTTATATGGGTCGGGGTTTCTTAGCCATGTTTCACCGATGTATGAGGACTCTAGGGATCCACATGTTCTAGCTACCTATAGGGATTATCCATGGTTCCCATCCTCCACATGATGATTGTGATGTAATTTTTCATTTTAGTTGTTTCATACATGATGTATTATATGAAAAAACCATAATTTAATCTAAATTGGTTTCCTCTAATTATGAAAATTTAAAGCATTCTTGGAACCTATTTTGAAAATGAATTGGGAGTGGAATACTTTACATGAAAATGAAAACTTGTTACTTGAACTTGAAATGAAAGAATAAAATTATTTTATTATATCATATTTTCAAACTGGGAACAATTGTTTTCTTACTAAAGGTTGGGGCACAAAACATGGTTATATTCTAACATTCCTACTCAGCATCTCGGTGCTCACAGCTACTTTTCTTTCCAGCTGCATGTTTCAGTCTAGGTTCAAATTTGGGAGTGAGTGTAGTTTATGTTCCATGGTGACCCACTTGGTCACCTGAGGCATGTCATGTTTATTCATTTATTCCCTTTTCCTCTACCATGTTGTTTGGTTTATTTTCATTTATTTACCTTCTTGTTAAGTTCATGATTATTTATCTTTGTTATTTTCCAAATCATTGCCAACTAGTTTATTTTGATGATCGACACTCATTTCCACCCAGTGGGGATCGGGAATGCCCATTGGACAATGTCGCGGACCCGCTTGGATGACCAGTTCAAGGTCAACCTAGGTTGGTTTGGGACACATCCCCACCCATAGAAAGCCCACCGCATTGGACACACCACACACAAATTGGGATATTCCACAACCCCCTAGACACACCAACCCACTAGACACCCAAACCCCCTTGGACAACCCCCAACCACCTGGATTACCCCCCACCCCTATACACAACCCCACCCCTAGAAACCCCCACCCCAAGACACCCCCACCCCCATGGACAACCCCCCCCCCAACACCCCATGAACACCACCAACCACTAGAAACCCCCAACCCCCCTCGACACCCTTACACCCTTATATTACCCCAACCCATCGTCATCCCCCACCCCACAGGACACCACCCCACCCCCTAGACACCCCACCCCATGGATGCACCCCCACCCTACTAGAAAATCCTCCATCCCTTTATATACCCCAGCAACTGGGACACCCCTACCCCTTGGAAACCCCCAACACGTTGGAAAACCCCCCCACCCTTAGACAACCCCCACCCCCTCTAGACACCCCCAACCCTTGACATCCCCTTCACCCATGGACAGCCCCCAACCCCCTAGGATAGCCCCCACCCCACCCCCTGGATAGCCACACCCACCTAGACACCACACCCTCCTGGACGCCCACTACCAACTTGGACATGGCCCCATCCCCTAGGACACCCCACTAACCAAGACACCCCAACCCCATGAAAATACCCAACCCCATGGACAACCCACACCCATGGACACCCTCACCCCCTTGACAACCCCCACCTCATGGAATCCCACTCCACATGGACACCCCATGGACACCTAAACCCCTTGGATGCCCCCAATAGACACCCCCTACCCCTGGGACAACCCCCAACCCCATGGATAGGCCCCACAGGACACCCCCACCACCCTGGGCACCACCAACTCCCCACGGAAACCACCCTCCCCCCATGGAATCCCCACCCCATAGACCCCAATATCCCCATGGACAGCCCCCACTCCTAGATTTCAACCACATCCCATGGACACCCCACCCCATGGACAACCCCCTACCCCCCTCCCCCCATGTAGAACCCCCACCCCTTGGACACCCCCCTGGACACGACCACCCCCTAGACACCCCTACCACCTTGGACATCCCTAATCCCTTGAACATCCCCTCACCCCCTTGAACCCCCCCCCATTGATAGCCCTCCCCCATGCCCAGGACCCCCCACCCCTAAAGACAACCACCCCCATGGAAACCACACACCGCCTTGTACATCCCCCCACCCTGTGGGCACCCCCATACCCAAGACACCCTGACCCCCTACGACACCACCCCATGTAGATCCTTCCCCCCGGGATACCCCTCACCCTATGGAAATCCCCAAAGACACCCCACCCTTGGACAGAACACCCCCATGAACAACAAATTCCCTTTACATTTACATAAATTAGTAAACAAAATATATAATAATTTTAATAAATATACATTAGTAGAATGGATTAACTCACACACATTACTGAATTACATACATGGATGGAAAAGAACCGATCATTCATGATCATCCTAGTTATGTATATTCTTTTCCTTTAGATGGTTGGTTTTATTCAAAAAACACATATCCATTAAATGAACATATTGAATGAATTCATGATTATAGGTTATGGAATATTGGAAGATAAATCTAATGTTTAATGGTTTTGGAAGTCATGTGTGTATGTTCTCGATGTTAGGAAGTGGATGATGGATACTCTGAATGTTGTTGGTTGAAAAGGGTATGCTTTTGGTTGCTGGGTGAAGAGGATATACAAATAGTTATTAAGACATGGGTATATATCAATTCCAATTATTTCATAAACCATTGAAATAAATAATATATATATATAGTGCATTCCAACGGTTATTTAACAATTAATATACATATATTCCAATGGTTTCCATGTAACTGTTGGAATAGATTATTTGCTGGACATCAAATATACCTACAGTTCTTAAACTATTGATATATTTATCCCAACAGTTTCATTGAAACTGTTAGAAGATGTTATCTTCAAGAAGCCTATACTAATGGTTCCCATAGAACATTTGGTATAGGGATATTGCAATGGACCACATGAAAATGGTTTTTGAAACCGTTGGGATACCCTATCCCAACAGTTTTAGCAGTTATCCCTACAGTTTAAAACCATTTGGATATCTGTAATTTACAGTAGTGGATATTTTCATTGATACTACCTAGTGCATCATTATGATTCTAGATACCTATCTTCCGCATTTAGTTCCCCCGATTTTACTTATGGATTAAACCCCATGCCAAAGCATCAACATTGGTGTATTCCCTTTATGTTTGTAAGTAATATTAATATACCATTGCTAAATATATATATTTCAAAACCAGATATCTCATTCAAAATTTTGTCTTAGAATAAATTAGGGGTTATAGGATGGGTGTTATCATGGTAACCTGTACCATGTTAGAGTTATTTTTATTTATTTATGTTTAATGCATTTATTTATATATGGAATAAAAAAAATTCTAATGCACAAAATGGAAATTTCTTGAAACTGTAGGTTCCAACCTACTATGATTATATTTCACTCCATCCTCAGTCATTCTTTAGTACTTGAGTAGACATTATGTTCCCATGTATGGACTCAATAAAGGGTTCAACTAATGATGCTTGATTTCCCTTCTATTTTGTATGGAGATTGGGGGAAAAGGACGAAGAATTTATTAACATACCAGATCATAGTATTTGTTTGTTCATTTGATATTTTTTCATGTATAGAACATATTATTTTACCTCACACCCTTGCAATTTTATTTATTATCTTTTAGCGTCATTCATTTACATAATCCTGGTATCGTAAATGACTATTCATATCCCAAATTTATTGTTTATTTTATCAGGTCTATTATCATCTTCTTATAATCTTATATTATTCATTATGAATCATCTACTTGTTATATATTGTTTTATATTGTGTGTTACCATATCATATGTGGGTATACTCTCACCACAGACTTACTCGAGGTTGTCGATACTAGTTCGTTGACTCAATCATTAAGGTGGAGGCACATGAGGTCATGTGGCCCACTATCATTGGTCCCAGTTCAGTGGCACATGGGACATGATGTATATCGTTATGATAATATTTTATACAATATTCAATGATTTTATGAATGATTATACATTAGAGTATAAACCAAGGAACATAAAGTCTAGGGTCATAGAAGAATAGGTATATAAATCAAAAAACATTGAACAAAATATAACATTTCTTAATTTAGTCTTTATATAGATCCACTGACTTCCACAAGGCTTATAAATCTTCATATAATATCCTGGGGATAACATGAATATAGGTATTATCTAATAATACCTGTAAGTGAAAATCCATAAGACCATGCATAAACACAAATAATTAAAGGCATGACATGATGATATAAAAATGAATTTAACAAATGGATCCTAATAATATAAACATGGAATAATATAAATATGGATTCATAGAAATGTGACATAAACATAAAAAGATACTTAGTTATAAGATAAGTCTAATCCCAAAGACCGTTTCATATAGTATCACAAGCCATAGCTAACCGCGAAGACCATCAAACATAACATCTCCTGAGACATAACATCACCCAAAGCATTGGATCAATATTTGTTCCCAACCATCATAAAATATCATTAATATGTTATCCACATAAAAAAGTATACATAATAAATATTATATAAACATATGTATTCTCAATCGAATGAATTGGTTACCATAATATGGACACAAAGAATAACTGATAGGCGTAACACAAAAGTGTTCACGAATAAAGGGAACTAAATTATAGATGGAATTATTTATGGAAATTGTTTATGGATAATGGTGAGGGTTTTCAATTAGATGTGACAACATGTAAGAAAATTAATCAAGAATTTTTTTCATAAATACGTTTTTGAGCAGTTTTAAGGAAAATAATATAGATCCTTAAAAATTGAAAGTGGAACAATTATTTATAAAAAACCAGATGTGAACCAATGAGGTTTTCAAAATAAATGAATTATTTTATAATGTAAATGGTTCAATATAACAAAATATATAGTTAACTTGAAATCAGGTTAGAATTTGGGAAGCTCTATAAAAATAGGTTTTCTTATCGGGAAGTACTGAAGAGGGAATCACATAAAAATTTGTATATCCATGAAAGTGAATGATGAATGGAACATGTTGCATTAATTTAGAATATTAAAATAGAATTAATATGGATAACCTAATAAAAATATTTAACTTCAATTAGGTAAAAATAAATATAATGAATCCTGATGGAATAAAGGAGATTTGGGTTGAATCTGTCATGGAATATAGGCTTGGTATTGATTGTACTTAAGAGGGATTAATTATAGAAAAAGGGGATTATCATCATTTAATAATCATTAGGAAAGTATGGGGGAGGTTTGTAATCATACCCCATCACTATTAATTACACATAAAAGCTCAAAACATAGAAAATGTTTTAGAATAAAATTCAAAATTTAGAGGATCCCTTACGTAAAGTATGATGGTGTTTTACACTTGAAATAAATGACCCAAAAATTCACATTAGGTTCAATAATTTTTAATTTTTGATCCTATTATATATGTAAAATATCTATAATAATATTTTTATGAACATTTATTAACATTTGGATTGGTTATGAGGTTCAATTTCATGGTTAGAGTAAGTTTTCATACATTGTTTTAATAATCAGTTCAATTATATTCATGTATGGATATACATGTATGATGAATGTGGTTGTCTAGAAATGATGCTATATGTTATTATTGAATATTTATAAGCTTAAATGGTTAAAAATTCAAATTTTTTACATGTATTTTAGTAGAATCACTATATAATACATTAATAATAAACATATGAGTCAATATAAATAATTTTATAAAAATCAACTTGATTTGCATTACTATTTTAAAAAAATTGTGAAATAGTTTTCAAGAACAACGTTTGTATAATATTATGATTCCACTAATAAATGGTTTCATGACCAGAATAGAAGATGGATATAGAAATTGATAAATCGTTGTTATTGAATGCAATAAATTAACACATCTTCGATGGTGTTTTCATTTTTATCCTATAAAATAAGGGTAAAGGAAATATGACAATTGATTTTACAATTACTATAACAATATTCCTATTAATATTTGAATAGTGTTATCATACAATTTGGGTGAAGGGATCTGATTAATGAAAGAAGAATGTAAAATAACTTGAAAGGAAATAAAAAAATTGATAGAGGAATTTACCTCTTGAGTTCATCTCCTTTGAGAACTTCTTAAGGGGAGTGGTTTTGGTGATTAGAGTAGACCAAAGGATTTTGGATGTGGGTAAGGATATTTGGGAGATATTTGAGCCGAATTTAAGTATGGAACATGGATTTTGAAGAGTGAAGAGAAGAGGGGACTGTGGGTGGTTTTTATAGTGGAGGGGAGTTGGGTTTTTTATATTTTAATAATTAGATTTTGATTTTTCCACAAAAAAAAATTGTAATGATTATTATGGAAAAAAAATTAATATCTTCTTGATAGTTATTTTCAATGGCTATTTAAATCATCTCTGACTCAATCATGATGCATAAATTCATGTTTTAGCTATTATTGGGAATTGTAATATTTTAATTTCATAAAGAATTCATGTATTTTAGAAAAATACCAAAAATTTACCCTACCCATTTATTGATGTGTAGAATCAAAAAATATAATCTAATTTTGAAAAATAATTTTCTATATATTACTAATTTAATTCTTAACTAAAATTATTACTTTATGTAAAATATATATAACTTTAAACTACAACTGATTTTATAAGGCTTTCAAAAGTTACTTATGGTCATATGAAATTACCATACAAACAGAATACATAAAATTTGTAATTTATAAACACATCGTCGGAATATATATTTTTTTAATTATATAATTGTAATTAATTTTTTATGTATTAAATAATTACCAATTATTATACTATTGGCATAAGATCACTTATAAGATGCCAAAATTTTATTGATACACTCATGGGTGAGGATAATATTTGTCAAGATAGTTTACTATTCATTACGAACATATTACTGTTTATAATGGTAGGTTACTATTCATAAAGTTAGTTTACTATTCTCCACAAAATTAAATTTTTTATTGGATTCAAAACATATTACTATTCACAACTATGTATATCAGAATTTTAAAATTCAAAAAAGAAGTGTCAAAATTATGTTTAAAGATCACGTAGAATGTAGTAGTTCATTGTGTTGTAATTTCACATGATTATATGAATTCTTTATATGAACGGAATTTCCATTGAAAAACATTAGTTCATTATAGGACACTGCAATGTTCAACTAAACGAAATCATTTGGTAAGATATATTTGTGTCACTTTTATTTCTGAAGGATATATCACTTATCCACCAATTTTTTCAATGATGTATATAATAACCATTAAATATAATTTCATTTATTTATATATATTCAATGTATATAATTTATCCCTTTAATTTATTGGTCTTATGAATCTATTGAATATGTTTTGGTAAGGGTTTATTTCATAATAATCTAACTATTCTAGAATGTTTAGGTTTAATTCCCCTCTAGGGAATGACTTCCATACCTATTTATGTTTACCAAAAATGTGTTAAAATGGTTATTAATATTATCCTACAATTGGATTATGTAATTTTAACACATGGTGTAAATTTAATTTTTTTAATGGAATATTCTTATCATTATTCAATTTATGAATGTTTGACATCTATTGAAAAAGTGAAATGAATATATGTTTTATTTTGTAGAACATGAACATAATTTCAATACTTTATGAACTCTAAATTTTTTTAAAGGATTTTATTTTTTTAAACGGTTGTTCTCAAATAAATAAATTTACAATTTGTTTTAATTTTTTAATGAATTTAAATATGAATATGGATATATTCCTCAAAAAATGTTTTTGAATGCTATTTTTATTCATAAATGCCAGTGACCATTTAACTTAATTATTATATACTGGTGAAATTTTTTTAATGTCATATTTATTCATAATTGGGATGGATTTTGATCAGTTTTACTGTGAATATTCTATTTTAATATCGTTATACTTTTAAAATAAATGGTTTATGGTTTCTAAATAATGGGGTATTGTACTCCCATTTTTTCATGACCCATCCTCAGGGCCCGTGTCGTGACTACCCCAAGCCCTCCTTGCATAGGCCAGGTTCTGGCGACTAGCACCAAAGGCGTAAATCCCAAAAAAGGGAATGCATTTCTTTTAAAAAGTAAATAAACACCACAGAGTATGCAAGCTGAAGTGAACACTAGGTAAACTAAGTAGAAAAGTAAGTGCTCGAAAGTAAATGGACTAGAATACAATCCCAACTGAATGTAAAGTACAACAGAAAAGAAAGTAAAGCAGTAGAAAAATAAAGCAGCAACTCTGAGCCTTCCTCTAGAAATCCCTCCATATGGGTGGGTACAGATAGACTCCTCAACTCCTTAGCTCCAGTTATCCACTCTGTGTACATCCCGTCCAGGGATCCACCTCTAGGTACCGTCCAGCTCCATGAGCCTCCAGCTCTATCAGCACTGTCCATCATCTCCATATAACACAACGTAGTGTAGGAATATCACGTGTAAGGGTGAGTATACGCTACTCAGTAGGGACCCCGAGACACCAGAAGGTCTTTCAGAATCCACGAAGGATGAACCACAAAGGAAAGATACAATAACTATGTAACAACGAACTCTTCTTAGGTATATGACCATAAATATACCTAAGTCATCAATTCTATCTTAGATTCAGCACATGATCCCAAGATACAACCCAGTCCACACAAGAAAAACATAACCCATTCCACATTGTAATTCACAACCCATTCCACATAGGAAAGCACAACCCAATCCACATAGGAAAGCACAACAATCATATCGATGATATTAATTGTAAGTTAAGACATAGCTCATATAGTTATATACATCGTAAGGAAATAGAGATGATCAGATGTATCCACTCATTCATCTACGTTGTCAGACCCACATAGGAAACAAAACCATCTAAGCTGTCGGACCCACAAAGGATAGAAGACTAGCTACTCTGCCGGACCCACATAGGATACAAGTACAGAGTCAGATACTACTGAACCCACATAGGATACAAGAACAGTAGTCAAATACTATTGTACCCATATAGGATACATGAACAATAGTGATCACTGTCAAACCTATGAAGTATTCATGTATGGTCATTGTTGCAGCCGAACCCACGGAGGATCCCTATATAGTCGTCGTCGTCGTCGTCGCAGCTAGCTCTAGGGTTCCCGCAAACAACACGCTAGATTCCAGGAGGGTCCACTCTACAAGACAAGGGGTTTGATACATCAACTTTCACAAAGTCCATAGTTGATGTATCACAAAGTTCCATCTCATCAAAAGGAACTCAACGCGACAGACGGGGCATCAATCAGACGCCCGGTCTGAGAGTTATTGGCTTTTTCGTCCCAGGGGCCCGGTTGGTTTTTATTCTAAATCCAATTTGACCATACTCCAGTTGTGTCTAATCCTTGAGCAGAGTAATACAAAAAAACTGACTCACTATGAGGATACCAACAATGTCAAAGACACGTCAATCAGACGTCCGGAGCTCAAGTTATAAGCATTTCTGCTCTGAGAGCCCAGTTGGTTTCGTGTTCAAACCAACCTGGCCATACCTAAAGTTCTCTGAATCCTTGAGTGTAATATACTGAAAAGAAAATCTTGATCCAAGGATCACTACACAACAGACGGTGCATCGATCGGAGGTCTGAAGACCTAGTTATGGACATTTGAACAGATCTGTCCGAAAACAGGGGGTCTGGGTCCGGTTCGACCCTGCCCAATACCCCCTGGGTCGGCCCGGCATGGCGCGGGCGGTCCTGCATGACATGGGCGGTCTGGCCCAGCGCGGGCCGAAGCTCAGCTCGAGGCTGAGCAGGACACAGAGGGGGTGGGGATACCCCCCTGTTTTCCCGATACGGCGGACCCTTGTGGGGTCTGCCCTAGGTGGCTGGAGGGGGTTTCAAACCCCCGAATTTCATAGAAAAGGCCGGCCATTACAGCCAGCCGGTTGTGCCATGCGGGACCCACAAGGTTACCGCTTCCTTGAATGTTGACAGTCGGCGTGGTCGGCCACCTCCTGTTGCTCCGCCGCGGCCGCAGGCCGTGACCCTTGTCTGACCAGCACGACGCGACGGCGCTGTGCCCCTCCGCCGTGGCTCGGCTCCAGCTGCAGCCTCTTTCGGCCTCACCGGCGCGGCATGCCGGGTGTAACACCCGAGATTTTTATGAGTAATATTTTGTTTTTATATATCATCAAAGGAATATTTCACTACATACTATCTTGCCTTACTTTACACGCAATCGTGACCTTCCTCGATAGCTTGCTCCGTACGCAATACTGAGTTTCACTAAACAGCGAGATGCTATTAAAATATTATTAAAACTAGCTGTTATGAATAGTAATAACCACTTTTTGAAATTTTATAAATTTTATCTTTCAAAATGGACTTCATTTTTGGATTCGGAATACCGAAATTAGCCTAGGGTGAAATTTTGGTATTTTTTTGAAATCTTTCAATTTTTGATGAATAGTGAAACCACTAAGTGGTAGGTTAAAAACTGAATTGTGCATAAAATTTAATTTTATTTCATCTGTGAATGGAATTTCAAAAATCCGACAGACATGGTTGATATCAGTACGTAAAATGTGGTTCAATGAGATAAAAATAATTTTTTGGTGAATAGTAACTTTTTACTTTTTTTTACCGCGGTTAATAGTAAATAGGGTAACTAAGGGTAAATAAGATATTACTATTACCCTAACACATGTCCTAATTCTATTGGATAAGTTTTATTCGACCAAAAACAAACTTATGAATAAAATATGACCATTTAGGTCCACTTGGATTAGATTATGACATTTAATATTATTTTATTTAATGAATAGTTAAAATAGTTAAAATCAAAGTTTAATAACTAAATTTTTTTTAATATGGGGTTATACATAAGATAAATTCGATTATAAATATTCATTATAAAGATAAAAATATTTCCTACATAATGATATTTTATTTATAATTTTATACTTTAAAAAAATTAATTAATTTATGACACAACGATGATGCAGTAATTACCCTTTTAAGGAAATGTTAAAATAATTGATGTTATAAATGCCCAAATAAATGTAATTTGAGACTTTTTATGAATTCCACTAATTTTCTAGGTTACTATGATATATGAGTGTTGATTTAATCAACTTGGTTATAACATATAACTCTGTTATGACTTTCACAAAAATCATATATCAAATAGTGTCAAAATTGACACAAAATAGTTTTTAAATCAAATATTATATTATTATTTGTTATTTTATTCCTAAAAATATAAGGTTAGGCCAAATGACTTAGATAAAGATATATATATTAACAATAAACAATTTTGTGTTCGTTTGGCATGTTATAGTAAGTGTATTAACCATATAGTGAAAGAAAACAAAAAGACACAGTAAAAGTTAAATTATTTAACTTAGAGTTAAATTTAATTGATAAGGTTAAAATAATTTCCTAAACTTGTCTAAATCCTATTGGTTGATAGGATTTCGACCCATCCCCACTTTAGATTCGAAATAAGACCCTTTGGAACCATTATAAACCGATTTTGACTTTAATATAAAATAATATTTTGAGATATTCCTAAGGTGCCCCTCTCCTCCCTTATAAAAGGGCACCTCCTCCCCTCCTCCTCACACCAATTTGAGCACTCAAGCACGGCCAACCCCTGCAATTTTCTCCTCTCCACTTCCCTAGAATAATCCTAGAGGTCCTGGTATTCTTCAAAGACCAATCATAGTTTTCTAAGTGGAGGATTCAATGAGGCGTTCCAAAGAAGAGGTAATATCCATTACCGATGTTTTCAATTTCTTTCTTCTTCAACTTCTTCTTCTTTAGTTGTTTCATGATAAAGTAATAACATCAGTATTAATTACATACTGATATGTTATTATAAATATGAAAAAACCCTAATTCACCTTCTATCCATCCTACAGAAAAATGAAATCACCGCGCGTGCGTACGTACGGAATACCGTCTCCACGCCGTGGTGTAATCTATTTTCCACCATCACCATACAAGGATGGGTATAATGGTGTAATGAGTAACTATTTATGATTATTATAAAATAATATTGATACTGAAATAATATATATATAATCCAATACAATTCCACGATCATAGGAATGATATAATCACCCGTGCGTACGTACGGAATACCGTCTCCACGATGTGATGCGACTCGTTCTACATGATCATCATTACATAGTAATTATATAAATTAATTGAATGAGTAAATATGATATATGTTACAATAATACCATTCTGGATATAAGGTATCTATAAACATAAAAGAAGAATAAGAATTTATTCGGCAAAACACGCATAAGAATAAAAGGAAATAAGGACCCGAGTAACAAGTAACAATGAAATTTTACTAACAACAAGCTAAGAATATGACCATATATGATATCATATCAATATGTATGATTCTGGAATAAGTCAATAACATTATTTAAACCATTATAAAGGAGCTTCGGACACGTACAAATCAAATCGGACCTAAGGTAAGGGAAATATCACAATCTCATTTTTATCCGAGATTGTTTATACTTTGGCATTTACTAGGGTTTATTTTATCAACCACATCCATGTTTCCTCAATATGTAATATTTTTATCCATATACAATAGTTTATATTCAATTTTACCCTTCGGTAAATTTTTAGTAAAGGATATGAAAGGAATCTTTTTTCGTTTTTCGTACGAGGTACTTTTTTGACTTTTCCGACAAAAGTACGAGAAGAATGTTTTTTCAACTTATACGGCATGAATGGATTTTTAAAAACATTATTTCCAAGAAGCTTAATTTACAAGTTTTCATGTTTATTTTTAATCAACTTCTTTTAGTTTATAATTGTATGACATGTTAAGAAAAGAAAAGTGTTTTTGAAGAAGAAAGGATATTTTCCTCAAGAATGGAGTTCAAGTGTTTTATCAAAATTATTTTCCATCTAATATAATAAAGGGTTATGCTTTTATCCCTATTGATTTGAATATATTGTGATGGAATTATTTTTAGGAATTCCTTTATCTTATATGATTTGTTTTATGATGTCACGAAGTTTAAGATTCCCATTTTTATTACATGGGTTATGCAATGATGTATGATTTATGATTTTGTGGCACACATAAGAATGGTATCATTATGAGATGGGTGGGGCCTATATCTCCCTCCAATGAATTGGGAAAAGAATTTATATCTCATGAGATAGATATGGCTGGAATGGTAGGTTATACCGGTTCAGTGAAACAGGACTGAAACGAGGGTGACTCGGTTCAGAAAGGGAATTTGTCCACTAAGATAGTCTTGGCAATGAGTCATGACTAACAAGAAATGATTTTCCATGATTATGTGTGCATGCCACAAAGTTTCAAGTTTCATGTTAGGATTATGGGGATCTCATTTTCACTTCTATTATTTGTTCCATGTTAAGATATTATGATCTCTTTTGCAGGTTATGATTTTCAAAAAGATATGATATGGTTTTTATTTCCTTTATTTGACCTTGCTGAGCATTTTAGCTCACCCTTTTATGTTCTCTTTTCCCCAGGTCAGGAAGATGGATATTAAGTATAATATTCTAAAAGGGACCCTAGATATGATGAAATTAATGGGAGACACTGAAGAAGATTTATGAACTAGTTTTTTATGATTCCCAGTTTCTAAAGACACTATACCTATACGGTCCATTGTGGTTTTTTCATATGTTGTAATAAGTGTGCTTCAATTTTTAAGTATTAACAATGTATGTAAAGTATGGGTCGTTATATTTGGTATCAGAGGAAAGGTATAGTCAACCTTTGGAAACTAGGATGTGAAAGCCTTAGTAAGAAACATAAGGATAAGACTATGCATAGAACACAATCTTAGTGTTTTAGAAATGGCCATGAATACCCTAGGATAAGACCTTAAGTGTGAAATTTTATCCTTGATTATGTGGTTTTCCTATTATAATTAGTGTTACTCACACTATTCTTCTTGGTTTTAGTCAATGGATGGAACCCAAAGGAACCGTGTTAATGCAGAATGCGATGGGCAATGAAATGATTGTCCCCCTGAGCAACCAAATGATATGGGAGCTGGAATGAAAAATCTTATAGCCATGCTCACACAACTTTCTCAAGCTATGAATCATGCTAGAATTACAAACGAGCAAAGGAAGGAGCAACATTCTGCTGAATCCTTCATGGGGCAGCGTCCACCTTCTTTCAGCGGGTCTACTGATACATTAGTTGCTGAACAATGGATTAGTACTACTGAAAAGATATTTTCAGTTCTTCAATGTTATGAACATGATAAAGTCATCCTAGAAGTGTATCGTTTGGAAGGAGATGCTGATCAATGGTGGAATCTTATTAAGAATACGAGGAAAAGGGATGAAATTGAGTCTATGGAATGGGACGAGTTCAAGAACTTATTTTTCAATAAGTACTTCCCTCATATTCTCCGAACAAAGATGGATAAAGAGTTTCTTGAACTGAAGCAAAGGGATGATGAATCTGTTGGTACCTATGAAGAAAATTTTACAAGACATGCAAGGTACGCTTCTGGTATTATTATCCAACCTGAGAGTAAGATCAATCGATTCTTTAGTCGCTTAAAACCATGTCTTCGAAGGGCATTAGCCATAAGAGACTTCAATAGCTACGAGGAAATCGTTCGATGTGCTCTCAATGTCGAGATGGAGATTGGAGTAACCTATTAGTCACATGGGTTTGATAAGAAGAGGAAGATGGAATTCAAAGGAAAATCTAAAGAGCACACTAAAAATAAGATTAGCTTTCCCTTATGCTCAAAGTGTGGAAAGAAACATGGAAGGAGTTGTCTTAAAGGGACATGTAAATGTTTCAAATGTGGAAAGGAAGGTCATCGGGAATTTGAATGCCGCGATAATGGGATGAAGATGTCTAATGATGCAAACAAAGGAAGGGATACACAGAATGAACCTACTACACTTCAATGTTTCAAGTGCAAGGAGATGGGGCATTATGCCAATCAATGCCCAAATCCAAGGGTTGATGATGATGGTCGACGTCAACAAAATCTTAAGGCTAAAGACAAAGGAAAGTCACATGCAATTTCTATCAGCGATGTGGAGTACGATAACGAAGTGGTGAAAGGTACACTTACCATCCACTCTAAAGTACAAAATGTTTTATTTGATTCTGGATCCACCCACTCTTTTATTTCTGAAAAATTTTCTAAGGGTATCACCGTATTACCTCAACAATTAGATGTTGAGTTAGTTGTGACAAAACCTAATGGCACAACAGTCGCATCAAAAGTTTATAATTTTTCTCCGATCGAAGTTTGTGGGAAAGTGCTTCCTGCAAATCTTGTGATCCTTCCTTTAGTGGAATTTGATGTGATTCTTGGCATGGATTGGATTTCTCTAGATGGAGCTCATATCAATTGCCAAAGAAGGGAAGTCACATTTCATATTCCAGATCAATCTACGATCTTCTATCAATGCAAGGATGAACATAACCTTCCAGTGGAAATTTCTTCCATCTTATGGGTATTGATTCCACTAAATGAAGGTTATTTATCTCAAATGGTTGGTGAGAAACTCACTATTAAGAATATGTCCACTGTACGGGAGTTTGATGATGTCTTTCCAGAGGAATTACCGGGTATTCAACCAAATCGTGATGTTGAGTTTTCAATAGAACTCGTACCGGGTGCTTTGCCTATTTCAAAGACACCTTATAGAATGACCCCAATTGAGTTGCATGAATTGAAGAAGCAACTCCAAGAGAATCTTGATTAGGGATTCATACGCCCTAGTGCGTCACCTTGGGGAGCACATGTTCTATTTGTTAAGAAGAAAGATGGATCAATGAGACTCAACATTGATTATCGAGATCTTAACAAGATCACTATCAAGAACAAATATCCTCTCCCACTCATTGATGACTTATTTGACCAACTACGCGGAGCTCAATACTTTTCCAAGATTGATCTTCGTTCAGGGTATCATCAATTAAGGGTCAAAAGGGAGGATATACCAATGACGGCTTTCCGTACAAGGTATGGACAATATGAATTTATAGTTATGCCATTTGGTATTACTAATGCCCCTGCTATCTTCATGGATCTAATGAATAGAGTCTTTAGAGACTATCTTGATCAATTTGTGGTAGTCTTTACAGATTATATTCTTGTCTATTCAAAGAGCAAGGAAGAGCAAGAAGATCACTTGAGAATTATATTGATGACCTCGAGAAAGGAGAAGCTTGATGCCAAATTTACCAAGTGTGAATTTTGGCTTCAAAAAGTTGCATTTTTGGGTCACATAATCTCAAAAGAGGGGATATCTATGGATCCAGCAAAAACAGAGGTTATTGAAAGATGGTCAAGACCAACAACAGTAACTGAGATCCGAAGTTTTCTTGGTTTGGCTGGATATTATCGACGTTTTGTAAAAGATTTTTCACAATTATCTAATCCACTCACCAAGTTGACTCGGAAAGGAGTTAAGTTTGTTTGGATAGAGGAATGTGAAGAGAATTTCAAGGAGTTGAAAAGAAGGTTATCCAGTGCACCTGTGCTCACACTGCCTTGTAGTGGAGAAAGGTTTGTGATCTATAGTGACACATCCAAGAAGGGATTGGGGTGTGTTCTTATGCAAAATGATATGGTGATAGCTTATGCCTCACGACAGTTGAAAATCCATGAGAAAAATTACCCAACACATGATTTGGAGTTGGCTGCGGTAATCTTTGCATTAATGATTTGGAGGCATTACCTTTATGGTGAATGGTGTGATATTTATACTGATTATAAAAGTTTAAAGTATATTTTCACACAAAAAGAGTTGAATATGCGTCAAAGAAGATGGTTGGAGATGATTAAGGATTACGACTGCTCAATCCACTACCACCCTGGGAAAGCAAACAAGGTGGCAGATGCATTAAGTCGACAAGACCATGCTAGTTTATCCATGATGAGGATCACAAAAGATCCAATATTTATGGATTTACAAAGGATGGATCTTGGAATTATAATGGAAGGGGAAAAATCTTATCTTTCTCAAATGAATGTTCAACCATCTATACATGTGAAGATTAAAGAGGCACATAAAGAAGATGTCGAGTTACAAAACAAGGTGAGAAATGTTCCTGAATTCAACCTTGATTGTGATGGGATAATAAAGTTCAGGAATCGGGTTTGTGTTCCTCCCATCCCCGAATTAAAGATGGAGCTACTGGATGAGGCTCATAGTTCTTCATTCTCTATTCATCCTAGAAGCACGAAGATGTATAGGGACCTGAAAGAGTACTTCTGGTGGGATGGCATGAAAATAGATGTTGCTGAATATGTCTCTCGATGCTTGGTTTGTCAACAAGTTAAAGCTGAGAGACAAAAGTCTAAAGGGTTGTTACAACCATTACCCATACCCGAATGGAAATGGGAAAACATCACTATGGACTTTGTCACAGGACTTCCTAAAACATCCAAAGGCAATAATGCTATTTGGGTCATAGTTGATCGTTATACAAAGTCTGCACACTTCATTGCTATTAGAGAGGATTTCTCTCTAGATCAGCTTTCCAAGATATATGTAAAGGAAGTGGTAAGATTGCATGGAGTACCAATTTCTATTATATCTGATCGGGATCCGAGATTTACCTCGATGTTATGGAGAAGTCTTCAGCATACTCTGGATACAGAGTTGAGTTTCAGCACTGCTTATCATCCTCAGACAGACGGTCAGTCTGAGAGAACAATTCAAACCCTAGAAGATATGTTGAGAGCTTTCTCTATGGATTCCAAAGGAGGTTGGGATCAACACCTACCTTTGGTGGAATTTTCTTATAATAATAGCTTTCACTCCAGTATTCAGATGGCTCCTTATGAAGCTCTCTATGGAAAGAAATGCAGGACTCCAACTTGCTGGGATGAAGTTGGGGAAAGAAAGCTATTAGAACCTGATCTCGTTGATGAAATGGCAGAAAAGGTCAGATCTATTCAACAACACATGAGAGCAGCTCAGAGTCTACATAAAAGTTATGCCGACAACCGAAGAAAAGACCTAGAGTATGAAGTGGGTGATAAAGTGTTCTTACGAATATCTCCCTGGAAGAGGGTTATGAGATTTGGAAAAAAGGGGAAGTTGAGCCCTAGATATATCGGTCCTTTCGAAATACTGGATCGTGTTGGAAAGGTAGCTTACCGATTGGCGCTTCCACCGAATCTGTCTCAAGTTCACTATGTGTTCCATGTATCTCTCCTGAGAAAGTACATACCTGATCCTTCACATGTACTCAGCTCAGAAGTTGTACCGTTGGAGCAAGAACTTTCTTATGAAGAATAGCCGATAGAGATTCTGGATCATAGCGAAAAAGTCCAACGAAACATGACCACTCGCTTGGTGAAAGTTTTATGGATGAACTACCAACTTGAAGAAGCTACATGGGAGCTTGAGGATATGATGAGGGAGAAGTATCCTCGTCTGTTTGTTACAAAGTGACGAATTTCGAGGGAGAAATTCTTTTCAAGGGGGGTAGAATGTAACACCCGAGATTTTTATGAGTAATATTTTGTTTTTATATAGCATCAAATGAATATTTCACTACATACTAGCTTGTCTTACTTTACACGCAATCGTGACCTTCCTCGATAGCTTGCGTCGTACGCAATACTGAGTTTCACTAAACAACGAGATGCTATTAAAATATTATTAAAACTAGCCGTTATGAATTGTAATAACCACTTTTTGAAATTTTCTAAATTTTAAATTTCAAAATGGACTTCATTTTTGGATTCGGAATACCAAAATTAGCCTAGGGTGAAATTTTTGTATTTTTCTGAAAACTTTCAATTTTTGATGAATAGTGAAACCACTAAGTGGTAGGTTAAAAACTGAATTTTGCATAAACCATAATTTTACCGCTTCTGTGAATGTAATTTTTCGAAAATCCGACAGACACGGTTGATATCAGTATGTAAAATGTGGTTCAATGAGATAAAAAAATTTTTTTGGTGAATAGTAACTTTTTACTTTTTTTTACCGCGGTTAATAGTAAATAGGGTAACTAAGGGTAAATAAGATATTAATATTACCCTAACACATGTCCTAATTCTATTGGATTAGTTTAATTCGACCAAAAAAAAACTTAGGAATAAAATATGACCATTTAGGTCCACTTGGATTAGATTATGACATTTAATATTATTTTATTTAATGAATAGTTAAAATAGTTAAAATCAAAGTTTAATAACTAAAAAATTTTTAATATGGGGTTATACATAGGATAAATTCTATTATAAATATTCATTAGAAAGCTAATATTATTTCATACATAATTATAATTTATTTATAATTTTTAGACTTTAAATAAATTAATTAATTTATGACACAACGATGATGCAATAATTACCCTTTTAAGGAAATGTTAACATAATTGATGTTATAAATGCCCAAATAAATGTAATTTGAGACTTTTTATGAATTACACTAATTTTCTAGGTTACTATGATATATTAGTGTTGATTTAATCAACATGGTTAGAAAATATAATTCTGTTATGACTATAACAAAAATCATATATCAAATAGTGTCAAAATTGACACAAAATAGTTTTTAAATAAAATATTATATTATAAATTGTTATTTTATTCCTAAAAATCTAAGGTTCTGAAAAATGACTTAGATAAGGATATATATATTAATAATAAACAATTTTGGGTTCGTTTGGCATGTTATAGTAAGTGTATTAACCATATAGTGAAAGAAAACAAAAAGACACGGTAAAAGTTAAATTATTTAACTTAGAGTTAAATCTAATTGATAAGGTTAAAATAATACCCTAAACCTGTCTAAATCATATTGTTTGATAGTATTTTTACCCATAACCACTTCAGCGTCGAAATAAGACCCTTTGGAACCATTATAAACCGATTTTGACTTTAATATAAAATAATATTTTGAGATATTCCTAAGGTGCCCCTCTCCTCCCTTATAAAAGGGCACCTCCTCCCCCTCCTCCTCACACCAATTTGAGCACTCAAGCTCGTCCAAACCCTGAAATTTCCTCCTCTCCACTTCCCTAGAATAATCCTAGAGGTCCTGGTCTTCTTCAAAGACCAATCATAGTTCCCTATGTGGAGGATTCAAAGAGGCGTTCCAAAGAAGAGGTAATATCCATTACCGATCTTTTCAATTTCTTTTTTCTTCAACTTCTTCTTCTTTAGTTGTTTCATGATAAACTAATAACATCAGTATTAATTACATAATTATATGTTATTACAAATATGAAGCAACCCTAATTCACCTTCTATCCATCCTATGGAAAAATGAAATCACCGCGCGTGTGTAAGTACGGAATACCGTCTCCATGTCGTGGTGTAATCTATTTTCCCCCCATCACCATACAAGGATGGGTATAATGGTGTAATGAGTAACTATTTATGATTATTATAAATTAATATTGATACTGAAATAATATATATATACTCAAATACAATTCCACGATCATAGGAACGATATCATCACTCGTGCGTACGTACGGAATACCGTCTCCACGATGTGATGCGACTCGTTCTACATGATCATCATTACATAGTAATTATATAAATTAATTGAATTAACAAATATGATATATGTTACAATAATACCATTCTTGATATAAGGTATCTATAACCATAAAATAAGAATAAGAATTTATTCGGCAAAACACGCATAAGAACAAAAGGCAATAAGGACCCGAGTAACAAGTAACAATGAAATATTACGAACAAGAAGCTAATAATATGACCATATATGATATCATATCAATATGTATGATTCTGGAATAAGTCAATAACATTATTTAAACCATTATACAGGATCTTTGGACACACACAAAGTAAATCGGACCTAAGGTAAGGGAAATATCACAATCTCATTTTTATCCGAGATTGTTTATACTTTGGCATTTACGGGGGTGTATTTTATCATCCACATCCATGTTTCTTCAATATGTAATATTTATATCCTTATACAATAGTTTATATTCAATTTTACCATTTGGAAAATTTTTAGTAAAGGATATAAAAGGAATCTTTTGTCGTTTTTCGTACGAGGTACTTTTTTGACTTTTCCGACAAAAGTACGAGAAGAATGTTTTTTTAACTTATACGGCATGAATGGATTTTTGAAAACATTATTTCCAAGAAGATTCCTTTACAAGTTTTCAAGTTTATTTTTAATCAACTTCTTTTAGTTTATAATTGTATGACATGTTAAGAAAAGAAAAGTTTTTTTGAAGAAGAAATGTTATTTTCCTTAAGAATGGAGTTCAAGTGTTTTATCTAAATTATTTTCCATCTATGATAATAAAGGGTTCTGTTTTTATCCCTATTGATTTGAATATGTTGTGATGGAATTATTTTTATGAATTCCTTTATCTTATATGATTTGTTTTATGATGTCACGATGTTTAAGATTCCCATTTTTATTACATGGGTTATGCAATGATGTATGATTTATGATTTTGTGGCACACATAAGAATGGTATAATTATGAGATGGGTGGGACCTATATCTCCCTCCAATGCATTGGGTAAAGATTTTATATCTCATGAGATAGATATGGCTGGAATGGTAGGTTATACCGGTTCAGTGAAACAGGACTGAAACGAGGGTGACTCGGTTCAGAAAGGGACTCTCTCCACTAAGATAGTCTTGGAAGTGAGTCATGACTAACAAGAAATGATTTTCCATGATTATGTGTGCATGCCACAAAGTTTCAAGTTTCATGTTATGATTATGGGGATCTCATTTTCACTTCTATGATTTGTTCCATGTTAAGATATTATGATCTCTTTTGCAGGTTATGGTTTTCAAAAAGATATGACATGATTTTTTTCCTTTATTTGGCATTGCTGGGCATTTGAGCTCACCCTTTTATGTTTTCTTTTCCCCAGGTCAGGAAGATGGATATTAAGTAGAATATGCTAAAAGGGACCCTAGATATGATGAAAAAAATGGGAGACACTGTAGAATATTTATGAACTAGTTGTTTATGTTTCCCAGTTTCTAAAGACACTATACCTATACGGTCCTTTGTGGTTTTGTCATATGTTGTAATAAGTGTGCTTCAATTTTGAAGTATTAACAATGTATGTAAAGTATGGGTTGTTATACCGGGGTCGCGTTCCATCGCCGGGGTCCGATCCGGCTTCAGTTCTCTTGACCTCACATGGTGCAATGGTTCCACCTCCATTTCAAGCCATGAAGAAAAATCAATCAACAAAAAGGGGAGGTGGTTCGACCGCGTTCGTGGGGTCTGACCTCCTCTTGTTATATTGATAACATGATTCCAATATTAACGAATAACATCGAAATAATAATGAACGTGGAAACAACCCCTACGTTGATTCACAAAGGTTGATCTCTTGGAGAAGAAAGGAGAAAGCTCCGATGTTCCGTAGACGATGCCGCGGAATGACGACGTCGCTTTGTCAAGCGTCGAGAAAAAAGAAGCCGAGGATGGAATCAGCATTCATCGTGTTCTTCAACGATGCGGAAGATGAAGTTCATCAAATAATTCGAGTATTATCTACAAAATCACCAAACAATGAAACAATACCAATCAAATAATGATTTTCCTTATTTCATTACTTATGCCAATTTTTTTTTTAAAAATTCAAAAGTTGAATTCACTAATTAATTAATATTTAATAAACTAATTAATTGGATGGAATGTTCGCAAAATTAAATGAGGGGTTTGAAGAGTTAAATGAATTTTAAGGATTGGGGATTTTGTGGGCCCCAGCTCACATATACCCTAATCAAGAAGGGTTAGGATTTTAGTGGGTCCCACCCCAACTCTAGAACCCATGAATAAACCATATAGAAAGGAGAAATAAAATTTATAACACAATTTTATTTCACTTACACTTAAACCACAATTTTAAACAACTCTTCCCGAGAAAATTCAACTCCAGTAAATTTCATCTTAAGAAATTACCAGAGCTTTAGTTTCATCGGTGCCCTCGTATTTCGATTCCGAGAACCGGTTCAAAAGTTAGAAAAAATCGCTTGTTCATTCACTGAATGTACCTGAGCTAAACATCAGAAATTGATTTCGGGCACACCCGTCCTTGGAATCAGGCACCATCAGAAACTTCGTACTCGTAAAATCCGAATGAATTTAAGAAAAAAATATTCCGGAAAATTTACGGGTCTTTATATTACTCCCACCTCAGGGATTTATGTTCCCTTAATGATACATCACAAACTAGGGGAACAAATGAGGTTATTGTGCATGCATCTGGGCCTCTTGCTCCCATGTGCTCTCCTAGAGGTTCTCGTGCTATCACCTGATGCGCACTAGAGGGATCGACCACCCATGTAGGACCCGCTCCTATCGATCCTCGATATCCATCGGGACCCCCACAAAAGTCACCGCGTCATCAATGTCCAGCTCCCCATGGTCGATGATATGCGTTGAGTCATGCACGTATCTCCTTGGCTAAGATACGTTGAAGATATCATCCATCCAGTGCAACTGAGGTGGAAGATCCAGGCGATAAGCCACCTAGCCTATCCTTTTGAGATCCTGGAATGGTCCGATGAATCACGGAGATAACTTTCCACCCCAACCAAATCTCCATAATTCATGCCGAGGTGAAACTCGTAAGAAAACATGGTCGTCGTCCCCGAACTATAATGGTCTCTGCCGCCTGTCAGCATAAGACTTATGTCGGCTATGAGCTATCCTCATCCACTCCTAGATGATATGAACCTTCTCAGTCATGGCCTAGACCATCTTTGGTCCTACAAGTGATGACTCCCCATGGTCTGTCCTGCATAGAGGTGATCTACATTGTCATCCGTAAAATGCCTCCTATGGTGCCATCCTGATGGTGTAATGGTATATGTTGTTCTATGAAAACTCCACCAAGGGTAGGGGATCCTCCCAGCTACGACCAAAGTCAAGGACACATGCACAAAGCATGTCCTCGAGAGTCTAAATGGTCCTCTCTGTCTGACTATCTGTTAGTGGGTGAAAGGCAGTGCTCAGGTGTAGCTGCATCCCAAATGCCTCCTACAACCCCTTCCAAATCCAGAAAGTAAAATGAGAATCTCGATCGGAGATGATAGATGATGGCACAACATGAAGCTGTACGTTCTCCTAAATATAGAGGCATCCCAAAATCTCCACTGAGCCCTACTCTCTAATAGGTATGAAGTGGGACGACTTTCTGAGTCGATCGATGATCATCCAAATGGAGTCGTGTCCTCTGAAATTACGTGGAAGTTCAGTCATGAAATCCATAGATATCCCATCCCACTTCCTCTGCAGGACCTCAAAGGGTTGTACCAAGCCTACTGGTACCTGGTGCTACGCCTTCACCTACTAGAAGGTGAGGCATCGAGAAACGAACTCAGCCACAACCTTCTTCATACACGGCCACCAGTGCTATCATCTAAGATCTTGGTACATATTTGCCACTCCTGGATATACTGCTAAAGGGGTTGTATGAAACTCTCTCAGCACCTCCTCATATAATGCATCGAGTACCATGGTACGTCCTTGGAAAAGGATGACGTGCTCTCCTCCTACAGAAAATTCATCAGGTGTCTGTCCTGTGGAAATCTATGCATGTCGCGTCTCACAGTCATCGTCCCCATGCTGTGCCTCACTAACCTATAGAAGAAGTGGTGGAGTGACTATGGGCGACTGTAAAAAGGCTGTCTCATCTCTATCCATGAAGGATATCTACAACGCGGGAAGCTTCTATGTCACCTCTCCAAGTATCTGAAAGCTCTTCCTCCTACTGAGAGCATCAGCTACTACGTTCCCCTTCCCAGGAGTATATAATATCTCAAATTCATAGTTCTGGAGGAACTCAAGCCTTCGCTGCTGTCTCAGGTTCAGGTCCTTCTGCATGAATATGTACCTGATACTCTGGTGGTCAGAGTATACTGTAAGGAACTTTCCCATCTGATAGTGTCGCAAATCTTCAGAGCGAAGACCACTGCTGCTAAATCCAGGTCATGGGTAGCATAGTTCTGCTCATGCTGCCTCAACTATCAGGATCTATAGGCGATCACTGCCCGCTCCTGCATCAAGACACACACGAGTTCGATACCTGATCCGCCGCAGTAGACTACATACCCTATTCCTCCTCCAGTAGCCTCAAAATGGGTGCACTGGTCAATCTATGTCTCAGCTCCTAGAATCTTTGAAGACATCTATCTGACCAAAGAAGGGCTTCCCCTTCTTCATCAACGCTGAATGTGGTGCTGCAACTCGAGAGAAGTCTGGAAGAAATATCTGATAGGACCCAGCTAGAACTAGGAAACTCCGCACCTCCGTCACGCTACAGTGTGGCTCCGAATCTAGCACTGCCTTGATCATCGCAGGATCCACTGCTACTCCCACCGTAGAGATGACATGACCCAAGAAGTGGAACTCATGTATCCAAAACTGACACTTTGAGAGATTACCATAAAGATGGTTCTCTCGGAGTGTGTCCATTAAAAACTGCAAGTGGTAGGCATGCTCATCCTTAGTGGTCGAGTAAATCAATATGTCGTCAATGAAGACTACAACAAATCGATCAAGGCAAGGCTAGATGATCTTGTTCATGTGACACATGAACACTGCTGGATTGTTGCTTACGCCGAAAGGCATAAACAAGAACTCATAGTGGCCATATCGACACCTGATAGCCAGGTTCTGTACATCCTCATCTCAAACACTAAGCAGATGATAACCTGACCTGAGGTCTATCTTCGAGAACCACTGTGCTCCCATGAGCTAATTGAAGAGGTTGTCAATCCTTGTAACCAGATACTTATTCTTCATGATCACATGATTCAGGTGACGGTAATCGACACACAGTCGCAAGGTCCCATCCACCTTCTTGGCGAACAAAATCGGTGAAGCCCAGGGTGAAACACTGGGTCGAATGAATCCATTGCCATGCAAGTCCTACAGCTGTACCTATAGCTCTCGAAGCTCAGCGAGAGCCTTCCGATATGCTGGGGAAGATACCGGGGTTGTCCCAGGGTACAGATAGTACCTCGAATCATCTCTGGTGCATCGTGAACGTAGGCTTCTCCTGCCTGAAGCTAGGCCAGCATATGTCCCCCAGCTCCCTGTGGTCAGGGTGGAACTCATGGTGGTTGTGGTGGTAGAGCCTCAAAACGTCATCCACCACTTGTTTCTCGGCCAACTCATTTTCCCCGCCCACCTTCCCCCTAAATACTGCCACGGTCAAACCTATGCCTCTTCTTGGGTGGTCCCACAACCATCTATTTCTCCTCTGCATGGCGGTTCGGGAAGTCACCGGCCATGTGGCCCTGTACGCCGCATGCATAACACTGTCTTCTCCTAGGAAGGATAGCTCTACGCCGTGTGCCCCGCACCTCTGAGCCAGTATCCAGAGGTCATCCACCTGATGGTCTGGTCTTCTTGGACCCATGTGACATCCATCCACTTCCAGCTGTAGAAGACTCCACTACATGCCGCCCTGTCGTAGGTCTCGCTGCTGGTGTAGGCTCAGTAAGAAAGCTCTCTACAAGAAGGGATTTCTATGGTACTCCTACCTGCGTCAGAAGTTTGAGGGAGATCATTGATTCCCTGAACTCATTCCTAAATCCCTAATCGAAGGTCCCTGACCAGAAGAATGGGTCCCGTACCATGTTCGTGGAATAACATGAGAGATCGGTAAATCTGGCCAAGTACTGGGCTACTATCATGTTGCCCTGCCACAGCTGTAGTAGCTCCTGAATGAACACCACACAGAGGGTGGCTGGTACAAACTCCGAGCGGAAGAGGCTCTCTGAGTCCGACAAATGAATAAATTCCTCGTCATGCACCTAGACCATCAGGCTCCACAATCTACCTACCTCCGCTTGCAGGAGACTCGCTATAAGGATCACCGTGAGGTCAAATGATGTCCCCACTAACCTGAAAAATATAACAACAGCCTCCAGCCAATCCTCGGCTTACTGAGGGTCCATCTCCCCATGGAACCTGGATGGTCTATGAATATAAAAATCATGCAGTGCACTAAGGAGACATGCACTCTCAGTGGCTGGGGTTGGTGGCATCAGTGGCTCGGCGGGTAGAGGTACCGCTGGTGCATCCACTGTAAAGGGGCCCTGCACCGAGGCCTCGTCACTTGGTGGGCTACCGTCTCACCCAAAGCTTGGAACCCTAGTTGGCTGTTTCCATGGGGCCATCCTGAAAAGAAACAGGTGTGCCATGGTTAATACAGTATACTTGGTGAGCTAACACAAAGTAATCACAAAGAAAACTTTTGAAACACACATTAATCAATGTTTCGTTGAATTGAGCCAGAAATCAAAAGTCAGGGTCCTGGTGTATGGATACGTCGGCCTCCGCACTAACACTGGACACCCTGGACTTATAACCACACTCAATACCCTTAACACTAATGATTCACATAGAAGAAAGACCAAAATCCTTAGTTTTGTGGTAGAACCGAATTTTGTTGATACCTATTTGTCACGAACCATCCTCGGGGCTTGTGCCGTGACTACCCCAAGCCCACCTTACATTGGCCACAGGCTGGTGACTAGCACCAAAGGCGTAAATCCTGAAAAAGGGAAGGCATTGCCTTTAAAATGTAAACAAACACCACAGAGTATGCAAGATGAAGTGAACACTAATTAAACCTAATACAAAGGCAAGTGATGGAAAGTAAATGGGCCAGAATACAAAACCAACTGAAAGTAAAGTACAACTTAAAAGAAATTACATCAGCAAAAAAGTAAAGCAACAAATCCGAGCCATCCTTTCGAAATCCCACCTGAAGGGTGGGTACAGATTGTCTCATCAGCTCCTCGACTCCAGCCATCTGCTCTGTGTACATCCCGTCCAGTGATCCACCTCCAGGTACCGTCCAGCTCCTCGAGCCTCCACCTCGATCAACGATGTCTGTTGTCTGCATCCAACACAACGTAGTGTGGGAATAGCCTGTGCACGGGTGAGTATACGCTACTCAGTAGGGACCCTGAGACCCCCAAAGGTCTCTCAGAATTGACAAAGGATAAACCACAAAGGAAAGATACAATAATGAAGTAACAATCAAAACTAGTTAGGTATATGCCCATACATATACCTATGTCATAAATTCTAGCTCGACTTCATCACATGAGCCCAAGATACAACCCAGTCCACACAAGAAAAACATAACCCATTCCACATAGGAATTCAAAACCCATTCAACACAGGAAAGCACAACTTAATCCACCCAGGAAAGTACAAAAATCATATTGATGATATTAATTGTATGTTAAGACTCATCTCACACAGGTATACACTTCGTAAGGCGATATAGATGATTAGATGTAGCCACTAATTCATCTATGTTGTCGGACCCACATAGGATACAAGGCCAACTATGCTATCAAACCCACAAAGGATACCAGACCAGCTTGTCTGCCGGACCCACATAGGATACAAGTACAGAGGAAGATACTAGAAGACCCACATAGGATACAAGAACAATAGTCAAATACTACTAGACCCACATTTGATACAAGAAAAGTAGTCATCACCTTCGAACTGACGGAGGATTCCAGTATGGTCGTTGTCGCTGCTGAACCCACGGAGGATCCCATTACTGTTGTCGTCGTCATCACATTTGCAGCCAGCTCTAGGGTTCCCGAACACATCACACTCGATTCTCGGAGGGTCCGCTCCACGAGCCAAGGGGGTCGATACATCAACTATCATGAAGTCCGGAGTTGATGTATCACAAAGTTCCATTTCGTAAAATGGAACACTACGCGATAGACGACACGTCAATCAGACGCCCGTTCTGAGAGTATTTGGCTTTTTCATCGAAGGCCCCCTGTTGGTTTTTAAGCTAATACCAACCCGAACGTACTCCAACTGTGTCCAAAACTCGAGCGGTGTAAGCCAGAAAGAACGTATCACTAAGAGAAAACCAACAGAGGCAATGAAACGTCAATTAGACGTCCGGATCTCAAGTTATAAGTGATTCTGCTCTAAGGGCCATGTTGGTTTCGTGTTAGAACCAACCCGTCCATAACCAATGTTTCCCAAAACTGTGAGTTTAATATACCCTATCAATATTCTCGATCCAAGTATCATTACGTAACGAACAGTGCATCAATCGGAGGCACGTAGCCCATGTTATGGAGGTTTGAACAGAATTGTCCGAAAATGGGGGGTTTGGGCCCGATCCGTCCCGCCCTAATACCCCCTGGGCCGGCCCGCACCGGGTCGACCTGACACGGGTCCGGGTTTGGCTTATTAGGGAGCGGCTCGGCCCAGCGTAGGCGGTCCGGCCCAGTGACGGCGGTCCAGCCCGGCACGGGCGGTCCGGCCCGGCGCGGGGGGTCCGGCTTAGCTCGGGCAGTCCGGCCCGGCGCGGGCAGTCTGTCCGGCGCGGGCGGTCCGGCCTGGCATGAGTGGTCCGGCCTAGTGCAGGCCACAGGTCGGCTCGAGACCGAGCTGGATTCGGAGGGGGGGGGCACTTCCCCAAATTTTATCGAAAAAGCGGACCCCTATGGGGTCCGCCCTGGGTGGATGCAAGGGGTTTCAAGCCACCGACTTTCTTGAAAATGGCCAGCCTTTACGGCCGGCCGGTTGTAACACGTTGGACCCACCATGGCCCAGCTCCGTTTGTGGCCTCTTTTGGACTCACTGGTGCGGCGCGACACAACCGCGTTCCTCTGCTGCGGCCTGCTCTGGCCGTTGTTCTCTCTACCTTAGCCGGTGCAATGGATCCGGCTCCATTTCAAGCCACGATGAAAAATCAATCAACAAAAGGGGAGGAGGTTCGGCCGTGTTCGTGTGGTCCAACCTCCTCCCGTTATCAAAATAATAATGAATGTGAAAAAAACCCCTACCTTGATTCACGAAGGTTCATCCCTTGGCGAAGAAAGGAGAAGGATCCGATGTTCCGTAGACGTTGTCGTGAAATGACGGTGTCACATCGTCATGCGTCGGGAAAAAGGAAGCCGAGGTTGGCACCGACGTTCTTCTCATTCTTAAATGATTAGAAAGATGATGTTATTAAAAGACTTCGAGTATTCTCTCAAAAATCTCAACACAATGAAAAAATCCAAATAAAATAAGGCTTTTGCCTTATTTTATTACTAATGCCAACTTTATTTAAAAAATTCAAAAGTTGAATTCACTAATGAATTAATCTTGAATAGAATAATTAATTGTATGATAAGTTGGAAAAATTAAATGAGGGGTTTGAGGAGTTAGAAGAATTTGAAGGGGTGGGGCTTGTGTGGGCCCCACCTCACAAATATCCTAATCAAGAGGGGTTTGGATTTTAGTGGGTCCCACCGCAACTCCCAAACCTAGGAATATACCATCTAGAAAGGAGAAAAAAAATTTCTAACAAAATTTTATTTCACTTAAAATTAAACCACATCTTTAAACAACTCTTCCCTAGCAAATGCAGCTCCAGTAAAAGTCTTCTTAAGCAATTATCGGCGCTGTAATTTCCTCGGTGCCATCAGATTTCGATTCTGGGCACTGGTTCAAAATTTAAAAAAACCCGCTCGTTCTTTCACTGAACGTACCCAATCTAAACTTCAGAAATTGATTCCGGGCACACCGGGTCTCAGAATCAAGCGCCGTCAGAAACAGTGTACTCGTAAAATCCCAAATAAATTATGAAAAAAAATTCCTTGAAATTTACGTGTTGTTACACATTTCATGTTCTATTTAATCAATTAAAATTTTTATGTAGTTTATCATTGTCACAGTTTGTATGAGAAATGAATAGTACTTATAATGTGATGTGTAGGGCCAATTATATCCCCATAATGCGTTATTATGTTTCATGAGACAAACTGGACCATGTTTTGGAAGTGGCCAAATCCATTTTTAAAAGACATGTTGGTCAAAGACTTACCATTAAATTTTATATAAATATAATTATTTATTCCATAATTATGAGATTAGTTATTTATATTCCATGTAATTATTTAACTAGTATAATATCCATGGTTATGATTCATTTAATTCTGATTATTTCTATGGAATTTTCTGATTATCATTTATTCCAACCATATTTTTTTCATGATTATGGTTAATAGAATGTGTTTCAATAGTTCACCATTCAAAATATTTATATTCCTTATTTACTCATACATTCCTCTATTTAGAAACACTTAATGAAAATTTAAGCTCACCCATTTCTTAGGACTCTCTTTTTCATGTGTTATGATGAACTGTTTTATGATTGAAATATAAGTTTAAAAAAAGTGGGATTATTGAAATTCAAAAAAAAATTTGTTTATTTTATTTTTATTAATGTATAATGAATTAAAATTATGTATCTTGTTTACCAAGCATACTAAACCATCCATTCGTATGGGATTTGATAACTTTTATGTTTTTCATATCTAAAAATTTACGATATAATCTTTATAAAACTGGGGTCATTGTCTTTTTAGATTACCTCTTTGTTCTGGGGAAGTATTCCACTAACTCTGAACACAATGTTGAGTTTTAACACTGATTAAATCCATAGACAGTTTGTTATTGTAAGAGAAATTTTAAAAAACAACATGATATATTGAGATACTTTTCTATGTATTGTAATGGTTGTTAGGATCAACACCATACATTTTCTATGTTTTAATACAAAAATCGCTTACAATCAAGTATACACATTTCTCTATATTAATCAATATAAAGAAATATGTGATTAAAAAAGTATTATGGGATACAGTTGGATAAAAAAATCATTTTGGATCTAATATATCTATGGAAATAGAAGAGAAATGCATGACCATTCAATATCATATTATGAAAGTATACAGTTAGAAAAATTATGTATGCTATCATTAGAGGTTAATATAGTTTGAAGTTGGTAATAAGGTTTTTCGGTGAATAAATCTACATAATAATTTTTCTAGATTCTAGAATAATGGTTTTAAATCCCAAGTGACGTTTTCCCTTTATTTATTCATAATTTAGTTGTGATGGTGTTTCATTTCATAGTGCTTTCACATATCCAATCTGTAGTCCAAGATTTGTTACATATATCTCTCTTAAAGAAGTACATACCATACACTTCACATGCACTAATATCAATGATCATTAAAATAGATCATGATCTCCCATTAGGATAAATATATTTTGTAAAATATTGATCATATAGTGAAATTCCTATAGAAAAAGACAATCTCATGGTCAATGTTCTATGGAAAATATACCATATTAAAAATGTTTCATGAGAACCAATGGATATATTGAGGTAAAAGTGTCATCTATTTTCTGTAAAATATTAATGTATTTTTATGGGTGAAATTAATATTAATGTGTATGGTGGATATGTAAAAATATGATATTTTATGAAATATTTTTTTAAATAAACTAATTTTCTTCAATAGTATTTTATATGCACAACCCTAACAGTGAATGAACTGTAATATAGCATAAATTTATAACCTAGCCAGTAAATTAATAGGAATGAAATGAATAACGTAATTAATAAATAATTATATTATTTTCAATATTAATAAAATAAGAACATTTGTTATCAGTTTATTTAAAATGAAAATAAAAAATCACTTCTTTGAAAAAGAAATGTTTTCTCTGAAAAACTATTTTTATGGTAAATTTGTCTTTTAAAAATAATTTAAATAAGTTATCATTTGTCGAATAATTTTAATGATATATATATATTATATATTTAATGATATTTTTTATCATACTGCTACTATATTTTTATACCTTTGATTTGAATAAATCTTGTTTTAACCTTATTAATATATTTTCCTAAAAAGCAGATTCATCCAATTTTGAGAATTTTTTAAAAACGTTATTTAATACGTTATTATATATTTTTTAAAAATAAATTATATTCATTTTTAAAATAAAAAATTAAAATTCAATTTAATATGAATTTTGGAGACTTTTCTATAAATGATTATTTTACTGATGAACAGTAATAAATTGGCATTTTTATTTTAAATCGTTATTTTATTTAATGAATTTACAATGTCCCGATTTGATTAAAAATTTATTAAAAGAAAAATTATCTTATTATTATTGATATTAATCATATATAGGTCATTTTAAACATTTTCATTGTAAATTTTGATATCCATGATTTCAATACTTATGAATACATTTTCATTGGAAAACCTCATTTTCATAATGTCTACATGATTAATTTTATATATACATACTACAAATTCAACTAATTGAATTTGGTAAAATTGATTCTTGTATTTTATTAATAATAATTTATATTTCATAATGATCTCAATGTAATTTTTCAAAATAAACAATAGTAAAAAAATAGAATAATAAATTACCAAATTTATTATTGAACCATATTTAGCACAATTTAAATTGAATTATATGGGTATGATTTTTCAAAAAAATTAAATAAATAATTTTTTTGAATTATTTAGACTTTATATTATAAAAAAATTTAATATATTTGTATTTAAAAACATTTATCTGGGGAGGGACTTTATCCTTTTTGATTCCATTAAGAAATTTCCATGAAGGATTCCTCCCCCACATATAAATGGGAATGTCCTCACATTTCATATCCACTCATTAATATAATTTTTTCTATAACATTACATGACCAAAACCCTTACATATATATCAACCCATTTTTTAGAGGCATTATTTTTATCTAAAAAAAATTCTACAATGTCTAAATAATAAAATAAAATAAATAAATCTAATATTTTACGTTTAATTTTATTTATTCTTCCAATAAGATCAAATATTATACAAGTATTATAAATAAATAAAACCATTATATTTAATATAATATTATGTTATTATGTTAAATTCACAACCTATATATATCTCCTCCTCTAACAAATTGAAAACTAAATTTTCGATTATGTGAATGACGGACTACCGCATCTTGGACTGATGTAATTTTTTTTCTATCATGAAATTTCAATGATTTATATAATAATGGATTTAATTTATACAATGATATATATATGTTTACTATACATCTATAATATTATTATCACATTCACTTTCTTAATTTCTTATCAATTATATAATTATAACATCACTCGTTCATATGTATGGACTACCACATCCATAAATTCATGTCACACATTTTTTAATTAATTTTCACATTTATGGTAATAAGGATATAGTTAATATATATATATATATTATGATATAAAACTTATTCATTTAAGTCTAATTTTTTTATACCTCTCATTCCATCATTTAAAGAAATAAATTTTATTCATGCATCTGTATGTCATATCTTCTATATAAATGATGTAATTTATTTTAATTTTTAGAAAAATTTTAATATATTCATAAATAATATATATTTCACATTTATATTATTATTGAAATTATGTATATTGTACTAAATAATCACATCACATGGACCAAAAATACCTAAACAATAAATAATGGGAAATGAAGCACATATAACTCAAAATAGTGGTTTTAAAAAATAATAGTTATTAAACTGATGATAATAGTTTATAAATGAATAATATATGTTTTCATATATATGAATATTGATATGGAATATATTTAATATAAAAAAATATTTATTATATATTATTTTTTAACTATTATGATGGAATTCATGATTTTAGCCAAGGAATTTTAGTATCTGATTTTTATTTGTTGGGCTCATACCGTATAAACAAATTTTTCATTTAGGTGGTTTATATACAACCCATAAATGAGTATTATGATTTTTTTCATTTAAATTAGTTGATACAAATTTTAATATAAGTTTATTTTTGACATGGTACATAGGATTAAAAATTTCTTAACGTGGTATACATTGTATAATACAATGTCAATATTTATCAGGTTTTTATATGATTGTGTTTATGATGATGAAATATTATGTATTATATCTAAAAAAACTAATATGATTTATCCTCCCATGGTATTTTCATGAAATTATATTTTCCCATTCATTTCCTTTATTTATATTATCAATACACATAAATAATATTAATATCAACAATATACTATATATCACCTCGGTCGAAAATAATTTCTCATCTATGGTGATGATTTCTAATTTTTTTTAATTAACCTAATATTATAATCTAATGTGATTTTTTTAATGAAATTATTACCCTTGGTTGAAATTTTCAAATATTTATTAAATGTAATATTCTAGTTTTTTTATTAATTGATTACTTTTTAAATTCACCAAAAAATGTGAAAAGAATATTTTTTAACATGCACAACAATAATTCAATTTCCCACCATCATGATATATAAATTATATAAATATTAAAATTTGTTGATGTTATTTATAAAATATAATATATTTTATAATGTATAATTAATTTTTATATTTCAAAATGTGAGTAACAATTTGGATAATGAATTTTCTAAAATACATGTTTTATGATTTTTAATGGTATTTCATTCCATCAATTAAAAAAACCTATTATTATAATTATTCTATACCATATTTATAAAGAAATGATTCCTTCTCTATTACTTCATAGTGTGGTCATTTATTATGATGTCAAGATGTGCATGAAACCTGTATATCTTCCATTATATAGGGTTCTAAAAACGATACCTTTTTCACGTGTTACAATAACATTAAATGTTTTATGAAACTCAATTTATTTTATATGGTTTATATATTAATGAATGTTTTATGATCATTTGGATAACACATGTTTTATTATCATTATTTTATTTGGGCCATGATATTGTATATCCCTCCAATAACCTAGGTAATGATGGATATCTTATGAGATAAAAAAGAATAGAATTTTGGGTGAACCCAGATAATTGAGGGGATATGTATTCTATGATAGGCTTGATAGTGATCCTTGAATTCTAAGACAGTTTGATTTGGGAACCAATTCCACAACGATATACTTATAAATGAGCCCTGACTAAAAATGATATAAATATTTAATCATATGTGTATTCTTTGAATCCATTTCTTATTCAAATGTTATGTTCTTATTGATAATGTTATTTTATTTCAATATGATTCTTGTCTTATCAAGCTCCATTATTAATTCCATGACTCTTATTTATAATCATTTATTTGTAGGGTATAGTTTCAAAATGTAACTCACATGTTCTCATACGAATATTCTAATTTTATGTGAATATCTATCTCCATTACTCTTAAAATTAATCTATACACATCCATTATTATGATTCATTCCCCTTGGTATGAATAATGGTAATATCGATGATATGTCGAAGTTCTAGTCTCTTTAGGATGAATATAGGGGTATATAATGTAGTAAATTTATGAACTAGTTGCAATTATTACTGAATATTATAATTGGAATTGAAACATATTATTATGGCATTGATAATTTTTTTTCCATGAATATTAATTTATTAATATGTAATAGATATTTATGAAAATTATGGGTTCCTATGCGCTTCGTAATTTGATGCCCAAAATAAATAAAAATAATCTGACATGGTAATTCCATTCAATAAATTAGATAGTTAATTATAGTCTGTGGTGATAGAGTTTAGATTGGTACCTTGTACTAAGTTAATAGAAAACTCTACATTCCCTAAAAGTAGAAATTCAAAAATGACATACAAGAAAAATTTACACAATCTCCAAAACAAATTAATGGAGATAACCACTCAATGAATTTTTCTATAGATTAGTAGTACACATTGATTTCAATATACCCTAATATTGGTTCTTATGTCTACCTCTATTCAATCAAATGGTGATACAATCAAAAACACATGGAACACCTCATCGAGTTATGTAATGAACACCATCTCAAGAAAAAAAATCAATCTTTTCATTATGGGTATTCTTACAATGCATCATGATAACTAAATTTAATGGTTTTATATGAAAAGAATTAAAATCTAGGCTGAGATCTATCACTATAAATTAATAAAACATGTTTTTATCAATGAAACATATCTTTAATTATTATATTGGGCATAAAAATATCAATCACGAAAGAAATATCTATATAGGTCGATTTAATAGGATCATAACACGAGTCAGCATTAACATATGAGATGAACTGGTATCATATAATATAGTCATTAAAAATGAATATATAGTGATGTTACCTCTCAATTTTTATATTCCTTCTTCATCATCATATGGATAATCATACCCTACATATATAATATTTTTTATAGATGAAGGTGGTTGGAAGCTCCTAGTTATTGAAGAATATAATTACCAGATAATACTATTGGGTGTTGATGATCATGTTCCTATAAAAATGGTAGAAAATATTTGAAAAAACATCAATAGGTGGCCGGAGATCCTACTTTAAACATAAATTATAGAATCCTTTGTTAAAACATACTAAAAATTCTTAAACATACAACATTTAAATAATTTGAATGGGCATCGACCAGACACCGCCAATAGTCTGGATGATTCATCCTATCCAGAACTACCATGAAACATATCAGAAAACATATTTTATTTAAATTAATTAACAGAACATCCAAATGTATTTACTGGTACTATATCACTTAAAAATTTTAAGATATGAACAATATAATTTATATAGTTTATGGAAAACAATATTCAGTTTAAAATAATCACCAAATATATTTATTAAATATGAAGATTAAAATCTAGAAATTGAAATAATGGTTATGAATATGAATATACAAATTATGAAAAATATATTTATGTTCGTGAAAATAAATATTTATTGATTAATAATTATTAAATAAGTATTGAATTATTTTTGTGAAATCAAATTATAATTCAAAAATATGTTTCAATAAAATATTTTTTTATTTCAAATTGTGAAAAAAATCATAGTTAATTTTTGAAGCTAATTTAATTTGATCATTACAAAATCATATTAATATTTCAAATTATCATTGTCAAAATTATCATAGACTTACATCTTAATAATTTTATTCTATGATTTATTTTCGGATTAATACTTATAAAATATTGATATTTATTGCAGACAATATTTTGTTTCATGAAATAAAAATTTTATTTATTTGAATAATTTCCATATATAAATTAGTTTTATTATATTATTTTTAATCCGATTATGTTTTTTAGAATAATGATAATTAAAATATTTGTAGTAGTAAAAATTTTGTACATAAAATGGATTTTTCTGAAAATATCGAAAATATAGAGAGCATTAGTTCTAAATAAATGATAAAGTCGTGATTTAGCTTCTAAATTTATTTTTATGTAGATAATTAATCTATTATCTCCTTAGTATTGAAAATTAATTTTTATGGGACACATTTTCATGATTTATATATATATACATGATTTGATGAAAATAAAAATACAAAATTCCACTCTCATACTTTGGAATATCAATTATGTTTTTACATAGGGATAAATGAATCTTTTAAATTTGTATTATGGTTTATTTTTTGAATAAATAAATTTGTTTCATGTTATTAATTTATCTCGGTTTTTTAGTTATTGATTTACCCTTTCTAATTATGAAAAAATAAAACAATATTTTAATAAATTATGGAAATATAACAAAATTCATTTTAAAAATATTATAGGTAATTAAATTTTAGAGATTTATACTTTTATAAAATTTATCATGAGCTATATTAAATATTAATGTTATTTTAATGGAATAAATATTAATTCTATCTTTTTTTGGTCTATAGTTTCAAAATAATCGAATACTGTAAAAAATTACATGAAATATATTTAAAGAATATAATATTTTTTTAATTATTTAAAAATTCTAAAAAAAATGAAATATGAAAATGGGGATAATATAAGGTTTAAAATTTTTCAATTTTCCATTAATGTTCTAATTTTAAAATTTTTACTTAAATTACAACCCTAATATTGTAAAAAATACATAATCGTGTATAATGTTGGAATAGGATGACTAAGGGGTAAAAAAGATATAGATTTAAACACCATGTCAACATTTCAATATTTTATTGGTTGATGTTATTTCATCAAATTCATAAAATATATTCTAATAATAGACCATTTAATATCATATTACTAGTGATTCTTTTTTTATATATTTGTCATTATATATTTTCCTAGATTACTCCTCTCCACAATTATAAAATGTCCCCACCCCATTATCAATATTCCAAAACAATAAAGAATATACATAAAAAAACCTACCAAATTAGATTAAAAACATATATATGCACATTAACGATGATTTATTCTTCCTAAATTATCCACCTATGTATCTATTAGAGGATATCCAAAGGTGTTTATTCAAGGAAAACATAATCAACATAAAAGATCATTTTCTTATTTAAATATTTTCGTACATATTCTAATATATTTTATTATCATATAAATATAATTAAATAATAATCAGTATATTAAAATGTTAATATAATTATGAATCATCCCATATCAACCCTTTTCCGATCAAATGGGAAATTAAAGTACGGATCTTGTGTTTATAACACTTATTATATCAATGTAGAGAATCAATTCCTTTATTATAAACATACTTATTAGATAGTTATTATGAATTTTTTAATTATTATCTATGATATTAATTAAATAATTATTCTTCATTACTATTTATTTAATATATACGTTATTACCATCTACACTTTTAAAAAATAATATTTTTCTTCGCGAGTATGTGTGGACTAGCTTCTCCACAAAACGGTGTGATAAATTTTCTAGTTTATATTTATATGGATGATAATAAAGACATATTTAATGAATATATATGATATATTTTACAAAATAATGAACATGGAATGGTGAATTTCTATTTACCCATTTACATTCGATAAAAAATAATATGGTGTTCTAACATACGTACAACCTACAATCCCTAAGAATGATGTAATTAATTTTCCAACCTATTCCTTTTATGGATGACTATAATTATGTATAAAATGAATATATAATAAAATAATTTAATTAATAAAATTATTAATAGGATTAAACAATGATCAATGATAACTTACTGGAAATACATAATAAAAATTATTATTAGAAAAATGAAATAGTTTACACATTGAAACAATAATGTTAACAAGTGATTTTTGATAAACAGTTGTCAAAATTTCATAAATGAAAATAGACATTATATTATAGTAATCAAAATTACCATATTATAAAATTATTATACATTTTTATTTACTATATGGGTTGATATAGAACATTCATGAATGGTGGGTATTGAGGTAAGGGTTTATCATCTCAAATGACATTCTTTGGGACATATATTATGTTCTTCACAAATCTTATCTTATGAGATGTATATATAGTCCCATTGACATGATATATAGTGATAAACTTATTTTCATTGTCTTAAAATTTTCAAATAATTTTATTGATTCAGGGGTTTTATTATTTTAATATTACCCATGATGTAAGGATTTTAGGTTACAATTTCAATGTTTGTTAGGATTGATTGTAATTATGTTTCAAATCAAAAAAATAAGTGATCTCTCTCTCATGAAACACAAAAATTTACTTCTAAAACATTTTTTCCTAGAGATTACATGTTTTACTATTATTTTTTAAAATTATGATCAAATGTTTCGGAAATAATAATTATATGGAAAAAACACTTTTTAAATAATTGATCCAAAAACACTTTTTTAAATCCCTTATAACATTCTATCATTATAGAGGGAGACCCATTAATATTCAAGTAGGACCATGTCTATGTGAACCATGAACATGGACAGAATTTACCGTTCTAATTACCACTCTATGATTTTATTCCACCTTTACCAGTTTCCAAGGTTGTATTCCATGAATAAAATTCATTATGATTGTGAAATTTTATGATTTTTTATATTTTTTGATAGTGAATATGGTATTTGTAACAAGAAATGTTCCGTGTGATATTTTAGATATTTTCCATCTATTATTACATTCTATTATTTTTCCTAATTTTTAATGGGGATATGAACCAAGGATAAAATGATAATTAATTAATAGTATAGTTTATCATAAGTATGCTTCTTTCCCTGAAACTCATTCATTTTACATTATTTATGAAATGATGCATTGATGAATTATTTTGAAGAAAACTTATGGGTTATTTCTTGATGAAATGATTATGAAACCTATTTTTCATTGGTTATGACATGATGAGTTAAATATGATTTATTTGGAACCAATATTTATAAATTTAATTAAGTAATAGGTGGGATAAGATTTATATGTCCGTGCAATGAATTGAATTAATATGGATATATCATCTGATAAATAGGAATTTAATTTGGATTCCAAATATTTTAGGAAAAGGAATCTATCAGACAATATATTATTACTACTGAACCTTTAGTATTATGTTAAAATATGGATTGATCATAGTGTAATATTATAGTCATTTAAAAGATCATTTAGTATAAAGTATATTATTTTATATTATTATGTGTATTAACATAATCTATGTCACATGTTAATATTATGAGATCATGGGTTATGTTATTAAATTACTTAATGTTTCTTTTTTATTGAACTTCCATGATTTATACAATGTCACATGATTATGTTATACGATCTGTAGGGTATGATTTTAAAATGATTAGCTCTTATTCGCATATTCTTATGATCCCGGTATGATAATGTGTTAATTCATATATTTATTTATAATGCATAACATCATTTTATAAGACACTTTATAATTTTTGAAATATGCATGATATAGATAATGTTTTAATGTATAATGTGTACATGAAGTGTGAAGGTTATAAAAATTTAATTTTTTATGATATAAATATTATATGAACAAGTAGTTTATGTATATACTTATTCAATGGATCTCTATATCTATAACACCCCAGGTAAATAAAGAATAAGACATTTTCATATTTATCCATATTTGTGAATAAATTATTAATATGACTTTAAAGGGTATGCTATACTCGATGGCGTACCCAACATGCAACAACGAGTTTCTTGGGAATCTTACGTTGCACTCTAATAATAAAATAATATTATTTTAAATGGTAGTTAACATGTAGCCGTTTTATTGGCGGTAATGGATAGAAATAACTAAAATATTATTATATATGTTTTTACATTTATCCAATAAAAGATAAAGGCTTAAAATACGGAAAGAATTCAATTTTAGGCGTTTATGACCTAGTTTTCACTAAAGGTTCATTTATCGCCTTTTGATGGTGAACCATCATTAAATATAGTTTTGTTCACTCTTATACATTGTTTTGGACCAAATAAAATTCTTCTTAAGAATTGAGACATCAAAAGTTACTTTGTGTAAATTTTTGGTATCTTTCCGATAAAGTTCATTTTTTAATGAATAGTGTAAAATGTTGTATTTTAATTCAAAACCTGTTTTTAATCTAATTTATTAATATGATTTGATTATCTTTTTAATTGGTTTTAAAGTGAAATTAGAATATATTTTTACCATTAAATCCAATAGTGGTCGTTGGAATTAATTTCACTTTGAAATCAGACTTAAACTAGTGTCAATCTTTTGATACTTATTGTTTCATAAAAACACGCTATTTGATCTGACAGCTGGAATTAATTATTAAATTAATTAATGTGACTTATATGTTTTTAATTTTGTAATATAGACTTCATTTTTGAATTTGGAATATCAAATATATCTTAGGGTGAATTTTTGGGATTTTTCTGAAAAACTTCAATTTTTGATGAATAGTGAAACCACTAAGTGGTACTTATAAAAACTAATTTTCCGTTTAAATAAATTTTTTCCACCTTTGTGTTTTGAATTTCAAAAATCCGACATACATCATTTTCATTAAAAAGTAAAATTTTGTTCAACGGGATAATAATAATTTTTTGGTGAATAGTAACTTATTAAGTTTTTAATCGCGATTAGAGGTAATTAGTGTAGTTTAAGGTAAAAATAATGTTTTAATAATATGAAATGAATTTGACACATGTCCTAACCTCATTGGATGTGTCATGTCCGACTAAGACAACCCATGGGTCAACTTGGGGACCCCATGAAGCCACTTTGGTTGGAAAATGACAATAATATCTTTTTATTTAATGTTAAAGTAAAAATGACACACACATGAGATGTTTTACTAAAAAAAATTTCAAATGGGGTTATACAAGTCAGCTATTTGACTACAAATATGAATTGGAAAGATAAAAAGATTCCATAAATCATAGTATTTTTTTTATAATTTTTAGACGTTAAATAAATTAAATTATTAATGACATCATGATGATGCGGTGATGACATCATTATTTAACGATTAAAATAAAATGGAAAGATAATGTAATATCTAATATCTACACATGTCCAAAACCTACTGGATGAGTGGGTTTCGAACCATTATCACCTTATCCTCGAATTATATCAACGTGGGACCTTTTGAATCCGAAAATCCTTTTAAAATAAAGTAACTTATCTTTACTTTCGAAGAGTGACCCTCCTCTCCTATTATAAAAGGCCCCCACCTATACCTCTTTTCCCACACTCCCAAAGCATTTGGCTCGGCCAACCCCTGCCCATTTTGTCTCTCCACTTCCCTCCCTTACTCCTTGAATCCTCACTTCGGGCAGAAGACATCCCAAGGAAGCCTTTGAGCTCAAACCAAAGGGAGTTACCCGATTTTAAGGTAAAGTCTTCACTTGAGTCCGTTGTTTTATTTTGCTTCTCCAACCCCCTAAACCCTTTTTATTCATTTATTTTGTAACAACTCCAGTATCTTCAATATACTAGGATGTTTCTATAATAAGGATTCGAGCTACACTTACACACATCTACATCTAATGGTTAACGAACATACTGTTTCCGTGGATGGTGAATTTATGCCTCCCGAAATGATGATTGTTCAACATTCTTTTAACACCTTAAAAGGTGGCCATTAAGATATCACTATATTTATATATGATATATAATATGTTTATGTTTTCCTTAAGCATCTGTTTTTTAATTTTGGGAATACCTTTATGGTATCCATTATGGGTAAACGTGATATCTTCATTTAAGGAAGTGCGGACTACCGCCCCCTTAAAGTGAGTTGATTCGTTAAATACCATATGTGGGACATATAAAGGATGGAACTATGATATTATATATGATAATATACTGGAATTATAATATACCTTTATATAATTATGATTCCATTCTATAACATACGAAATAGAAATGAAAGTAGCGTTCATGCGTACGTACGGCTTACCGTCTCCATGAACGGTGCATTTCATTTCATACCTCTAAATGATTATGAAATATTATAAATGCATGCATGTACTGGATATATATGACATATATGATATATACATCATGAATACAATTCTAGATATAATGGATTCATGAACAACATATAATTATAAAGGGCTTATTTTTGACTCAAGTACCAATGATCTTTAAAATGACCGTTATTAACTTAAATAATTACATAGTGTTCATGACATGGTAATAAGTGATATAAAAGGAATAATGAACATGAAAAAGGGATCTTATGAAAGTAGAAATTAACTCAAGTTTATTATTCTGGACATTAAAAAACGATCGAGTCAAGTTGGACCCGAGGTAAGGGATCATACTCCTCTCTTTCTTTTTAAGTACGCTCTTTTATGTCATTCCTTTTAAAGCTCATCTTTCTTGTTATTTGGATGTTATTTTATATTACTCTTACTGTAATTTTTATGTTCATATAATGAGAGACCCTATTCTATCTCATCAATCCATTTTTGTAAATTTTAAGTGGCGCTGTTAGGCTGCCAAATTTTCGTAAGAGATCCAACCTCTCCCTTTCTTTTTAAGTACTCTCCTTTATGTCACTTATTTTAATCTCCACTTTGTTATGTTGGGGGATTTTATTTTGTATTCCTATTTCTCTAAACATTATTTTTATATGATGAGATACCCTATTTCCTTTCATCAATCCATTTTGGAAGTTTTAAGTGGCGTCGTTAGGTTGCCGAGTTTTCGTAAGGGATTTTTCATCTCACTTTTATTCCTGTGAGATTTTACGCTACATTTTGCCACAATTTCCTTTGATTAGTGTATGTACTGCCCATTATTATACACATTTTGTAGTATAATTTCATTTATGGGTATTCACATCTTCATTTTATGACCCTTCTTCCATGGGGTGTACGTTTCGAACGTTACCCAACTCGGTAAGGGGACCTTTCACCCTCCTCTTTTTAAAAGACTTCTTTTGTTGGGTATTTTAAATTATATATTGTTATGTTGGGATATGTTCTCATATATCCTTATTGATGTAACTTTTATGTCCAAGTGATGAGATACACTTTTTATCTCTCATCAACTCATTTTTATGTGACGCTGTTAGGCTGTCAAGAGAACATCTTAACCTAATTTCGATTTCTTTGGGTTCAAGATGTAGTTATTGGATATGTAATCCTTTGAATAAGTGTGAATGTCCTTTGATTATTTTAAACATAATATCCACTTATATTTGGTGTATTCATTTGTCACACATAATTATGTAATTGAATTATCCTTAAACCAATGATACCTTCTTTGTAAGGGACTTCGTCTCAATCTCCTTTCATTGAGGCATATTTTGTTTTATACACAACTTTCTTTTGTAATGGTGTATAATCCACTTTGACTTTTACTTTTATACAAAAGGAATCTTTTTCTACGAAGCGTTTTACAAAACGACAAAAAGGAATGTTTCTTTTAACGTACGCGGTGACAACGACCTTTTCCGCCGCCGCGAGTATTATTTGGTCTTTGGCTTCCTCAACAAGCTGTAATGTTTTTAAAATAAAATAAATACCATATACTCTTTATGTATTTTGGTATTGAAAATTGTTTTGATAAAGGATTCTATTATGTCAATATATTTATGATATATTGTGATTTAAATGTGGAAATGTTATCGTTCCTTTATATTGGTTTTATGTTTTACGATTTTATATTGGTACTTGGACATTTTAACGGGTGGTTACATTATAAACCATATGACGTGTGGTGTCGTGAATACCAGGACGGGTGGTTACGTTATAACCTCCAATGCATTGGGTATGGAAGTCGATCGTATGGCTATTCCATTAAGTATGTATGGAAATTGGCCATATGGCTATTCCATTAAGTGATATGTGTGGGAGTAGACCATATGTTGAATCCACTTAAGTATGTTAATGTCCCAAGTTACCTTTATATATGTTACGTGTTCTTTATATGGGTTTTATGGTAATCCTTTGGTTACAAAAAGGTAATTAATGATACTTTTTTCAGTAAAGAGTTTTTACTACTTCATGAAGGTGAAAAGTATTACTTTGATAAAGTATACATGGTTTACTTGTTGTTTTGAAAAACTTACAGTTTTCATTCTTTATGTATCCCTTACTGAGCTTTTAATGCTCATCCCAAGTTTTTGAAATGTTTTTCACAGGACTTAGCGTAGAATAGGGTCAAGGATGGGATCAAGGGAAAGTCATGCTACCTAAAACATGGAACTATACATGTTTCTTTTTAGGAGTTTTTATTTTATGGAAATTTAGTAGAAGTGACTACTTTTTAATCTTTTGAGATGTAATAGTTATGTCCAAATTCTCTAAAACTCTAAACCTGAAAAGATCCTCAATGTGAATTACACATTTAATTCAATATTAAGTAAGGTTTAAGGCTGGGGCCTTATAATATCAATAAAGATATGGAGGGGATCAATATGATATATAATTACTTTTCATCAATTAAGATGTATTATTTTTGTTTTAAATGTTTGGGTCGCTATAGATGGAATGAAACAAGAGATTAAATAGTTTTCTGAATTGATGATGAGAAAAACTTACTAAGGATGTTAAGGATTATTTTAGGTATAGGATGACATTTTAATGTTTTTAATGGAATATAATATGGATTTATCTTAAAAATATATTCTTTTATGAATAATACAAGTAGATGTATTTTTAGAATCTATGTATCAAGCTCGAATATACCAAAAATGAGTTGGTTCACAACATATTGTCCATTATTCTATTACATGGTTATGGTTACCTTAATACATAACTATTTTGACACTATCTAGGGGTATTATTGGTATAATACCCATGTTTTAACATTCCATTATGATGTATTTCAATGGATGAGTAAAACAAATTCCTACATTATACATATCGTTTTCATGATTAAAAATAAGTAGTTAGGTTAGACACACATTACGAATGTATTTTTCTCGAATAAAATATTTCTAAAAATTATTCTTTTTCCCATTATATTACATTTTATTTGAGTAAACTAATACAAATATTCATAATTGTGTAAATAATGAATTAGAATGAAAATAGGATGATTTTACATACGATAAAGCCAGTGAAATATGAGATAAAATGTGAAACTTTAAAATTATTCCAATTATATTATATAATTATGTGACTAACAATATAAACATGTTTGTGTTCCTAAAGACACAAAATAACATAAAAATGTAGTTTCATGTTGAGCATACAAAGATGAATAACTATCATAATATATGTATACTTTGTTGGAAGAAGCACTTTGGGAAACATGTCAACTAAATAAGAATTAGTTTTGAGTGTGGAAAAGACAGTCATATGGAATTTGTTTTAAAAAGTGTAGTATATTTTTAATGAAATTAATGATAATTATGGTTTTAAAATGGTATCATCAATGTTTTAATGTTTTTTTAAAAATAAAATATTGTCTTTATAAAAATAAATATCTTGTAGGGAATCACAAATATGGGATCCACAAGTTCGTATGAGAAACAATTTTAATGATGAATATGAAGAGACATTGACTGAAATATTAATAGAAGTAGTAGGTGAGGAGAGAGATAATGATGTCTACATAATTATTTATGAATTTAGTGGAATTCATGAAGTATTTATGTATTATAAATCATTACTTATGTTATATAAGTATTTTAATTTATATTTTTCTAGTGATAAAAATTATGAAGAATTTAAATATTGTTCTAAAATAAAATTTATGTAAAGATTACAACAATATTTTGAAGGGTGTTTATGACATAGAAATTATATTTAATGGTAAGGTGAAAAGTTTTGGTAAAAACATGATTCATGGGTGTTTAACTATTAATATATACCTGATGTTGATAAAGTGATGTTTTTATGAAAAAATAAAGTAATTATTATGTTAATGGGATAATATTAATGAACATGGGACATGTTATTGATTTGTAAAAAATTGTTAAATGTATTCTTTGATGGATATTACAAAATTTAATTTATATATGGAATATATTTGATAATTTATGATTTAATTTTTTGAATATGGAGGATACTTTTTATTGAAACATGTATATTTTCATTATAGTCTTATTGTAATTTGTTTTATTTCAATGATTATAAAAATATTTTATTAACGAATTACCATATTTTGTATGTGAATTTTAAGGTTATGTTTTGTTTTATGTTGGAAAATTGTCATGTGGATTATATAAATTTTGTGAACTTAAAAAAACAATTTGAATTTTTTCAAATATATTTTGGAATATTTAGGGTTAAATATTTATTGAATGGTTTATGCTATTCTATTGTTAATATTAATTGAGAATAAAAGTGATTTATCTTGTGGGGTCTTTATTTTCTGTAAATGTTACATGGTAGAGGGAATTAAATTTTATTCTTTCATAAACCCTTTGATTTACTAAATGTTATTTTCAACACATCGAGCATGATATATTCATACTGAATTTTAATTTCATGAAGTAAAATATAAACCTGAAATTTATAGAAGCACAACTAAAGGATGAAATTATGTGTATTATTTGGAATGTAATATATTAAGTATATATTCTAATGTTATCGATAAATATATTATAATAATAACTCAACATATGGAAAAACGACTCAACATAAACTTTTATACTTTTACCCAAAATTATCATTAATTTATAGTCTTTTTAGAATTAATATATTTATTATTTAGTGGACATTAACCTTATACTAAACATTTTCTATATTCATCTATATTAGTCATTAGGAATTATGATTCTCCTCATTTTAAATATTTTCAGTTCCCATTAATGTTCACTTATTTTGGAACTATTTTTAGTGTTATTCAAGTTGACTTAAAAGTTTCCCATTCATTCAATTTTTAATGAAATGTTGATTTACAGTTTTTGTGAAATGGGTGATTGATATTGTTTTTCAAATTTCAAAAAATTTATGAACAAAAACAACTTCAAATAGAGAGGGATTTTTTATTGATGATGGTAGTGTGTAACCTAGAGATATTTTAAATAATGAATATTATGTATGATAGCATATAATACATTAAACACCAAGATTAAAAATATCATTAAATATATTTATTTATAAATTTTTAGTAAAAACTTGTAATATAATTCGTGGGTGTAAATTAAAATGACTAAACTGTGAAATATGTATAATCGTCCTACATAATAATTTTTTACTAACCCTAATTAAATAATCCAAAACAATTTTTTAAATACATATTATCATTCCAAAATATTCTTCCTTCAAACATTATTTTTATTTAATTTTTTGGTAAAATATTAATTTAATTTGTTTAAATTAAAATAAATATTATTTAATAAAATAAATTTCAATTTTTATGTAGACATGTAAATATTATATGAGATTTAATTTTAACTAATCATCTAAAAAATAATGATTTTTAATTTGTAGAAAATAATTTTTATCAAAAGATGTATTTTTAATTATATAATTTAAAAAATTAAAAATTTTAATAGTGGATTAAATGTTAAATTTGTTCTATTATATTATATATAATATTATTATGATCATTTTCATAAAATTTAAGGATTAATTTGGTGTAAAAACAATTATGTAATTGAAATTTTATTTTTCTAAAAACCTATTTTTAGTGTCTTTTATATCTCTGTATTATGTTAATTTTATCCAATTATATTTAATTATTAGTAAAAAACCGATTCAATTTTTTGAATCTTAAGTTAAATATTTGATGAATATCTCTTTTATATATTAGCATTATTAATTGAAACTTCTGTTAAATCAATCCCATCTGCAATGGGAAGATCGGGTTGTACAGGGTCAGAAATATTTTATAATGTCACTGTAATTCATATTAATAATTATTTTGTTAAAATAATTATACAATTATACAATTATTTATGAAATTTATTTTTTATATGGCATTATTTCCCATGGAAATGGAAAATAAATATTTTAATCAAAAAATGTATATTCAAAAGGTCACTCTATTACTTATAAAAATCTATTATATCTTAAAATATAGATAAATAATATTTTTAATGAATAATTAATGTTATATTTAGAATAATAATAATAATATCAATATGTGAATATGCTTATAATTTTTAGTAATTATATAATTACCTTAAATTCATACGTAAGATTGAATAAATTGTGTCATGAATGACATTAATGTTATTTTATATAAATATTATTTTTATTTTTTTATTCATAATAATAATTACAGATTATAAGGTAGTGAATAAGTAGTATAAAATGACTTATTTTATCTACACATGATACGATTTTCTACAAATATGTAAAATTGTAAACATTTAAATGTGAAAAATACATTAACATGGTTTAGATAAAAATAAGTTAACTATATTGTCAAAAATAATTATAAGTTCTAAAATACTAATTAGCCTTATCCAAAAATATTTATTTGATGTTATTTAAAACAATTCATACAATATCAATATATATATATATATATATTAATTTTTATATATATAACGACTTTTAATATTTTTAACGTTTTTTAAATTTCATGAGATCCCTTCACCTCACATATAATAGGGAAAAGAAGTCAATCTCTTCATTAAAAAATATTGAGCCTTATAATCTGAAAATTACATAAAAAATTTTATTTTAACAATACTTATTAACATTATTTTTGTGTTGGTATTCTAAAAATTCAAACAGATACATCCCTAAGATCATATGAAAAGTTTTTCTCTCAAAGAAGTTATAATCCTAACCAATCTATTTCATTTAAATTATTATTTTTACTAACCTAAATATATTTTATTTATATTAAATAATAATTATGTATATTAAATATACCAAAATTTTAGTTTGATTATGAAAATACCATTATCCACAATATTTCCTTTCAAATAAGAATCAATTGTATCACTCATTATTTTGTATCGTTTACCATCTTCATGTAGTGATGTAATTTAGTTTTCATAAATAACTTTTTAAAATATATTATTGGGGGTATACTGATTATATATCATACTTATGAAGTAATTATTGTTATATAATTATTATATCATATCATCATTTATACATTCTAATATGCTTGAAAATTTTAATATTACCTTTGTATATGTGTGGAATACCAACTCCACGAAGAAATGTTATTCATTTTGTGATTCCTATTTAAATGTATAGTAACAATGATTAATTTGACAATGATATATGTCTTATATTAGGAAATTATAATTATTGGATTTCCAATTAATATTTACCTTTCTTTCAATCCATTTTTCATCAAAGGAAAATATCGTTCACACGTACATACAACATATCATCTTCGTGGATGGAGTAATTCATTATTATATATATTGCTCATATATATTAACAAATATATGAATATAATAATTATATATGAAATTATTATTATTATAAATATTATTTATATGATGAAACAATGATCAATGACGAAGGACAAAAACTACCGAACCAAATTTCATATGTAAAAAACCCTTCACTCAAAAAAGAAAATTTTAACAAGGTATTAATTATTAATGGGTATTTAGATGGTTTAATGATATAAAATAACTTTTTTATATATAATGATAGATAATTTTCAAAGAAATTGGTAGGTGAGGTTATGGTTTATCATCTCAAATTGTCCGCGTTTGTACGTATATAATAACATCACCTATATAATATTATGAAGATTATATACAACCACACATAGAATTTATACCATGAATATTTTCATGATTATAATCTTTAATGTTTCATTTTATGTTATTATTTCCTGAGGATTATGATTCCAATTTTACCAAATTTCTGAGGGTTTTATGATATGATATCATTGTTAATCAGGATTTATTATGATTAAATTTATGATAATGAAATTTCCTGATCTACATATCAGAAAAAAATTAATTTTATTAACATATGATTCATTTAATAAATTTTATCCCTTCATATAAATTTACTAAATTTATAATAATTTTTGAAAAAAATGAATTATTTCGAATATTATATATATTTATCTCGTCTATTGGAAATCATTTTTTTTCTTATATATATTTTTTCAAAATATTTTAATTAAATTATTTATATTAAAAAATTATTTTTTTTGATTTTTTTACGCATTACTTTGTTTCTAATTACAGAATTAATAAATTAACATTCTTATAATTTTATAAATAGGGTTATTTTTGAATTGTTTTAACAAAAGTATGTAAAAAATGTTTTCTTTTAACATTTTATACATGATTATAAATTCACACCATCATTAAAAATATATTATGTTACTAATAAATAAATAAATATATATATATATATATCAATTTATATTTATATTTATAATTTATTGTGTATTTTTATATAATTTGATTGAATTTAAATATAAAATTTCAATGTAAAATGGGTATTTTCAAAATGAAATATTCCAAAGGATGTTTTAAAATAATTGTAAATTTTTGTTGATATCATTTGATGTTTATTAATATTTATTTTTTTATATGATCCTATGTTATCATCCTTTTACATTCACTTGATTTTTTATAACACTGAGGGATACATGTTTTTGAAAATAATTCTTTTTTCATGGGTAAATGACAAATGAATTGATAAAATTTTTATAAATATTTTTTATCATGGGTTATGTCATAATGAAATTTTAATAAAACACATTAATTTTTTTATGTTATGATATGATGATTGTTTCATGATCTATTGGAAAAATATATATTATTTTAATTATATAAAGCGAGGTGATGAAATTACATATCCCTCTAATGCATTGGATAATGGTAGATATTTCATGAGTTAATATGTTTAGGGATAGGGATTGAACTTAGATATGTATGAGATGCTCTACACTATGATAGAATTGGGATTGAACCTTGTCTAATATTATTGATTGAAGATTGATTTCATTTTACCATGATATTAATGGAATGAGGCATTGAATACAAATAGAATTATTATTATTTTTACTTTTTGTATACTAAAAATATATAACTTATACTAATTCTAATCTCTAATTACTTATTTTAGCTAATTACATTATAATTCCAATATTATAATCTAGAAAAAATTATTCCATGAGTCATGATGATTATATATGATATATTGGGTATGGTTGTAGAATGAAATCCTCATGATATCATACACTATTAATTATATTATTCTTATTTCATCACAAATATCTCACTGGTTTACCATTATAGAGCATATAACCTAAACATTTGTATGTTTTACATCACCATGATTTTAAGGATACATTTAAATATGATATATACATTTTGAAATTGGTAATTAATTATTTGGGGGATGATGTAGATATTATAGGAATATATTTTCATGTATCCAACTTTATATAGAACCACACATATATTGTTATTCAATGGATAGTTACGTTGTTTAATGAATATTCATAAAACATGTGAAATATTTATGTAGGAACAATATGGGTAACTATAGTATAAAAGGTCAACCTATAGATACAAAAATCATCCATATAATTTATCATTTCACTTTATATATTTTCCATATAAGAAGTGGTCATTTGAATGAAAAAATGAGAATAAATATCGAATTGAAGACCTATATTGAATAATCTATCCTTTAGCTCCTCCATTTCCATTACCTTTAGAGAAAATTAAACATGATATGTAATTAAGTTCATAAACTGATCCATGGTTTTATCACCCTATTAATCCTTAATAAATTCCTTATACATTATCAAAATATGTTACTCACAATATAAAAATTCTACGAACATATATCTAATGTATTTATACTCCATGGGATCATGGTTCATCACTGCAACCATCTTAGTCCCCCACCTCCTTCACTTCCGTTCAAACACGATGGTAATACATTCAACTTTTAATGATTATGAAATAATAAAGAACCCAATAAATAAATCATTAATTTTCAATCAATAATATAACAATTTTTTTTCATTAAATAATTATATATATGGTGGACTATATATATGAAACACTATGAAATTATATCTAGGCTTGTCCTTTCAATTCACCTCTAATGGATCCTGTTTGGAAACATTTTTTTAACCTATCCCAGAGCATGGACTATATGGTGTACAATCTTAATGGTATTTTACTCACCTTGAGGGTCATACTTCCATGGATAAATCAAAATATTCCTCTAATGGTCTACTCAAACATCTAACTAATGGAATGATATTACCCAACATAAATAAGTAACATGAAAACATTAGAAAGGATTCTCAGATAATTAGGTCAAAAATGAAATATGATAATATCATTTCCATGTGATTGAATTAATATTTTTCTATTAATTATAATAATTCAGATTATTATTTTAATAATATTAGAATAAAAAAATCAATCCTTAATGATTCTCTACCTAAGAACCAAAAGTGACATAAAAAAATGAATGATTATATATGGCTAAACACTCACTCATAAACAAGGAAATTTATTCCAAAAATAATATTTCCACATTTAAATCCTATACCGCATACAAATATGAAGGAATGAATATCAAAATTCCATTGATACCATTTTTTCCAAATCCAACCCAAATAAATTGGTATAAGAGTTTTTGCACTAGTAATTAAATGACATGTTGGGATTTTGTGATCCACATGGGTTAGTTCCTATTGATGGAGAATCATAAATATCTTGAAGGAGTTAATTTACACTATGAAAAATCAAATAATACAAAAAATAATTTACGAAAATAAATAAACTACAAGTAATATAAGAAATACTCAAGGAGAATTATATAGTAACAATACATATATTGATCAAATGTTACATCATCCAATTAAGAATCATAATATCCATAAATAGGTTAACTCATAATTATCCTTAAATGAGTGTGTCAAAAAACCATTGGTCATCATAATCACAATTTTTTCCATAGACCATTATCTACATCCACCTTGAAGAGGAGTTTTCTCATTTCCTAGACCTAGAATAAATTAATACACCAATGGCTGATAAAAAAGTTATAAGTAATAAAAAAAATATTACATTTATTTCATGAAATTTTACATTATATGTTCCATAAAAATAAAGTATTTATTAGTAAACTTAATTGATGATAATGAATTAAAAACAACTATACAAAATTATAGACAATTCATGATTTCAAATAAGTAGTTGGAATGTATGTCAATAAATGGTTAAATAAATATTCTTAATAAATATAGTAAACTGAATAAAAAATATTGATAAATATTAGAATCTAATAGTCATTATAAAATAATGAACCATTGTTTTATGAATTATGGTCAGTAAGTTCCTTTTTATTGGATCATTACAATATGTTCCTAACCAATAGAGGCCATGTGTTTGTGCAGACGTCCCAAAGTCTCATTATGTTAAGATATAATTAATATTAGAACCACTGGATGAATAATTTCATACATGGTTTAGTAAGAGTTTTCATGATCAATGAACTTGTATAGATTCAAATTGATTGTTTAATTTTACTATGAACCTTATAACAACTCAGTCTAACTAATTCTCCCATCAGTAAAAAAATCAATTAAATTCATTACAATTGAAAAAAACCACTAGAATTGGTGTTAAAAATTACATATTTTAAATTTTCCAATTAAATTTCGAAACCAAATCATAGGATTCTTCAATTAAATGAAACTCATAATGATAATTTTTTAATCTATTTTTCACATTAATTAACTTCAAAAAACATCATCACACTCAATATCATTGCAATCCTATTTTTATAAAAATATATAAATATTTATTATCCTAGAAAATATTGAATCATTTTGAAACAAATATTCACTTCTAATGAACGCATATTTTATTCTCAATTTGGTTAAACAAATTTAAAATATATTTCTTAAAAATATAAATTAATTAATGATTGAAATCTAGGAAAACAATATAGATCCTCCAAGCCTTAATCACACAATCTGGAAATCACCCAAAATGGGAACTTCCAATAGAGAGTAAAAGGTAAGTAATATATAAAATAAATCTATGTAATCACAATATATCCTATCAAGTCTTTATATACAATAATAACATTTGTATTATCCCTTTTCAACAATGTATAGGATATTGAATACAACATTCTAAATCAAAATGATTTCACTAAATAGAGACATATTAATCATGTCCATTGACACATTGATCGGTTATGAAACTAGATATACGATCTCAAATCCACTATAAGGAGCATCCAAAATTAAAATCATATAATTATGATTTATTGAGTGGAGAATAGAATTTAAATTAGGGAATTCCATATTTTTATTAATATTTTTAGTGGACTAAAAACATATTCACATGGTTTCCTATACAAGGCCCAAAATATATTTATAGCTGTGAATCTTATCAGGATCCATCACTTAGATAATTGTATTAATATATGAATGTCTAGCGTGGTTTGAAAAAATTATTGAAAATAATGCACTCATCCCTATAATACTATGAAAATTGTATAGTTTTTGTGCAGAGTTTGGAATACCAGGAAACTAGCTTACAAATCTACAACTTATAGAGTCATAACGATTAATCGGCAAGAATAATGATTTATAATAACCATTTACTCACTCTAAAACCTCAATCAATTTTTCACAATTTCCATATAACAACGACAAGTCCTTCTATAACTATTTTCTATATATTTTTTAAAAAAATATAAAAAATTGGACAAATTATGAAAAAAAAATTATCATTGAACCCAAAAGAAGTATATTGAAACATGGGCTGACACACACCCAACTGATTTCAATTTTTTGTCATAGTGGTGGGTAAATGTTATTTGTTCACAGTATTTTTTGTGTTTATCATTTTATGTGATTTGTTAAAAATATCAATTTTATCATGAATTTGTTCCAAATGGATTGAAAATCATATTTTGTTGATCTGTATTATTGATATAATTAAATTGGAAGTTATATAAATAATTTTTAAAATGTGATGAATTATTTTTAAAATTTTATATTTTTTTAAATATATTGTATGTTTTATTTTTTATTATTAAATTTACGTTCTATTTTAAATTATATATTCTGACATGTTCATGTCAATTGGAGTTATGTGAAAATTGATATTTAAAAAGATATGGATAATGGTTAATTTAAATAAGTAATTTTGATGTAATATGGATTTGAAACATTAGTTTTTATTTTTTTACTGACATATAATATTTATATATAAATTTTCAAACAAAATAAATATATGTAACGAGATCCAATTCATTATTGTTAATGAATTTTGAATATAAATTAAAACTATTTACATAGTCAATATTACTTATTTTAAATTTATTTTGATGATGTTTGAGTCTATATAAGTTGTTTCATGATATTTAAGTTCTTATTTTCTTTTCTATAAACAAAAATCATTATGATAGTGATAACACAATGTCAAATATTTTTGGGATGTTATATGAAAACATGTTTTATTTATCCAAATAATTGGTAATATATGGTTATTATGTTTTTTGGTTTTGTCACTACATGTAAGGAATTAATTTGGAAAAATTGATTGAAGCATCAATTTTGGCCATCGTAGACTATTATCAAAAGTTTTTTATGTTGTTTATTCTTTTTTTTGTTATAAGAGTATGATAATTTTTTAGGAGTTATAAAAGGTTGAAAATTATTTGAGTTAGAATTTATAATATATATAGTAATAAATGGTCTAATATAAACATTAATTTCAACAACAAAAATATTAATCTTTGGGATACATTAATGTTAACAATCATTTCATGGTCACTGGTAATATATCTTCGATCCATGAATCTATTATAATTATCCTTAGAATCAATTTTATCACCTAGAACACCCTTGTAACCGATTATTACCTATCCCCTTGGAGGGACTTCCTTTACCATCCATCCAATGGCCCAAAGGCCATCATTTTTATTGGTTTTTGATAATAAAACTTTCAAGGTGTGAGGATGAACCCTTACAATGCTCTTAAGCGTATGTATTACATGGACCTATAGGCCTAGAGGAATTCATTGCCCATTGGCTTCAAACATTACATATGACCCATACTAACTACTTGGAACTTCTCCTCCCAGCATCTTCATCGTGAAATTAGCTATCCACCTTTGCATGGTTGTTTCTATAGGTTTTCCCATTCATCTACATGATTGTCCTGATGGTAGGTGTCATACCCTCCAATTCTTGCAATTTGTATAGCTTTTGCTGTGGGGAAATCTCTTTGCTCATCCTCCTATAGAGCTTGTTCCTTATAGGCTGTTTGGTTTGCATCTGTACTAAAGGTGTATAGAAGGCTTTGAGGTGGGCAGAAGGCTTTATTCGCCCGAAGGCTTAGGAGGCCCGAATGCATTAAAGGACTCAGGGACCAAATCGATGGCCCGAAGTCCCAAACGTGGGCAAATTCCTGACTACTACAATTCCTTATACAGGTCCCTCTATAGTACCTGTTACAGTACATGCCCAGTTATTGCTACAGTACCAGTTATAATTCTGCTATAGTACTCTGGAAATTGATCCTCCTCTAGTATGTGATCTCAGGTCACCTTAATTAACTTTAGATTCTTCACCAACTAGGCTGAGGCTCATGTGTGGGAATTCCTTTTTCCAATATGGGTATATATCTTCATGTAGAATAATAATCACTTATATAATTTGATATTTTATAGTCAGATATAAGGTATATCATTACTTTATTTCTATATATATATTAATATTCTTATAGTATTTAGGGTTTTTGAATTTTTATTTCACCAAGGAAAATAAAATTTCACTCAATTTATTATGATTTTCACTGGTGATTCAAAAAGATCAATTAGGGATGTGTAGACATGTAAATGTGTAATTTATCATTCCCATTAAGAGACCTAGTGAATATTTCTGAATTTTTGTGGATTTTTATGTATTTTCTAGAAATTAAATTTATGGAATATAATTATGATGTTATTATAATGGGGTTTCAATCCTTAAGAAGCTCAGGATTGGAATTATAGAAGTGATATAAGGTATTTTGATACACTATTTTTCTATTAAGAGAAAAAATTTTTTGTCATTCATATATGTTTTTGAAATAATAATTTCAATTTATAATAAATATATATTCAAGTATATTTTATAAATATTTTTTCTTAGTTTTAGTATGGGTGGATTTAAATTAAGAGGAAATTGTATTTCTAAGGGGGAATAATAGTTTTTCGGTGAATAATATTTTTTAAAATGATTTATTAATATGAATGTTATTTCTTATGAATATTGTGACCTATTTAAGAATAATTTTTTAATTAATTTATTTGTATGGAATAGTGGGATTGATTCATTGTTATGGTTTGGTTGTGGAATTTCAATTATTGTGTGTGGTCATCACTAGACTAGGAGAAGTTTGTTTTGGAAACTCCACATGAGTTTTTAAGAATAATCATATTAAGAGATTTTTGTTTTGGAAACACTTTATAATGGTGGGGCCAAAATATTTTAGCTACTGTTATTTCTAGAAACCCCACTTTTGTAACAAATGGAAATTAATTTACATATTTTAGAATAAATCGATACTTCATTAAGTATTCAGTATCACCAACAACTACAAACAAAAATGTATTATGATATGTATTATAACAGATAACGGAAAAAATCAATACCATATAAATAAAAAAATGTGATATATCATTCCTAAAATTAATGGATAAAAAAATATTTTTTAGTTCAATAAATATATTTATTTTTATTTGTTGAATTATGAATTTCAGTACGAATAAATAGAGTGAAATTTTCTAATATGAAAATAAATTGTTATCTGAATGTGATATGAACTATTTAATGTAAATGAAGAAATTTTAAGATTTTTTTTAAAAGTGTTGTTTTTTTAGAAATAAAATTAACAATTTTTAAAGTGTTATTCAATAAATTTTTTTTAAAAAAAACATTTACACCTATTATCAATTGATATACAATTTTTTTAAGAAAACATAATGTTCTAACATGTTAATTCCCAATAAATAAAATTTTATTTTTATACTATATTTTTATTTCTATTTTAAATTTAAAAATTTTAGAATATAAAATATATAAAATGATCAATTTTTTTTATTAAATCAAAAATATCATGGTATTTTTTATGTTTTCAATAAAATTATTTTATTTCAGTTAATAGTGATGAAATATTAAATTTACAAAAATGAAGCTTTTATTAGATAATAATATTATAACAATGAGACAAAAATATAGGGAACCATTATTTTATTCATATTATAATTTTAATAATGAAATAAATATTTTAAAAAATCTATTTTAAATTTTTAAAACCATTAATTAATTTTTTAAACCAATGTTGTATTTTATTTTTTCAAAATATTATATCATAGTTTTCATTTAGGTATGTATTCACAATTATCAATCTATTATTGGATGTTTTTTGAATACATTTTTCCATTATTATTTTTATCCATTATCCATTAATTACCAATTAGAATCAACAATATACATCATTTCTGTGTAAATTCATTTCTTAATATAAATGGTAATCTTTCCTGAAACGAAATTCTAATCATTATTTATAAAAAAACTAAATTTAATTTTCACAAGCTATAAAAATAAAAAAATTTATAGTTGATTTAATATATTAAATCATCATATTCCACTTAAATAATATGTTGTATTTCTTTTTTTCCATCAAAATTACATTCAATGGTTAATTATTAGTCATCTTTGTGGTGGGAATAATGGGATTAAAAATTGTGATAAGATATTAAAGAACAAAAAATCCTATCTTTATATTATTTTATAAGTGTATTATTTCCACCATTATATTATCATATTATTTAAGAACAACATGATCAAAAAATCCTTGTAAAATTCATTTATATTTTTGAAATTAAAAAGTATTTATAATTGTGCCATTCCACGCAATTATAAAACCAACCCTTCACCACTCTATTATTCACTCACATTGAGCACATTACATTGATAATGATTTACCCAAGTCACTACCCAAGAACATTGTCTATGAACTACTGGTCTTTAGTACCTAGAGGATAACCTTATGGGGCTAAATGAGATATCTAAAGAATATTACACTTCATGAGGTAATCAACCTAACTATGTTAATTCTATATTCACTCTTTATACACCCCATTAAAATGTAATATAATTATTTTAAAATAAAATCAATAATTAAATTACTATATATAAATTTCATTATTTTTATTGAACAACCATAATATTCCATATTTCTATCTATTAGAAAATGAAGACATCAACTATGAGTACATATAAACTATCACCAATATGATCATCATATCCCATTTTTAATCAATGACATACATGAATATATATAATGATGTATTTAATAAATAAAAATAAATATTTTAAAAAATAAATATTATTACATTCTAAATAATTATATATTTCAATTTTATTTAATTTTTTTTTATAAAACATCATCTATGTCTAGGAACATACTGCCGCAACCATAAAACAAATGATTGATTTTCCATTAATTCCTGATATAGCCTTTTAAATTTTTTTAATGATTAAATATGATATATATAATATAACTAATATTCTGTAATATATATAGTATCATTATACAGTAACATGTTCTTTCTCATTAAATATTTAAAATAAGTATATGTTTTGGTACGTTTTACCAACATCATCAACATTGTAATATGTTTTTTATACATTATTATATAATATCATGTACTATTAATAGTTTATTATAATATTTAATTTATTTTAATTAAAATAATAATTAATTTAATTTAAAATGTATATATATTTCTTTTTAGAATTAATTCTTTCTATGAAATCCAATCATCTATGAAATAGAAAATTTTAATTTTTTATAATAATTGACACATATGCTTTATTATATATATATATATATGTAATATCATAATCATAATATATATATATATATATTATAATTAATGAGATGACCAATATGTAGTAACTGAAACCACGAAATTAAAACATGCATGGTAACTGGTACTGGAAACACATTATCATTGATTTTGAAAAAAAATTACTTCATAAATAATAAGAAAATAAAATTTATTGGTATCTACAAATATAAATATAAATATATTTATGTTATATATAATTATATTAAATCGAAGTATTATATATAAGAAGTTAGAGTGTGCCTGACTGAACAAAAGATTGGGGTTACTATTTCCATATTAATTTTACTTCATTGAGAAATACATTAAATAATATACCTATTTTCATTTATGTAGTTTATATTTTTCCTATATAAATTTTATATGTATAATCTCCATATAATATTTGTATTTAAATGAATTGTTTCATGTTATCTCTTTCATATGGATTATTATTTTAAATGTAATTATCAGAATATTCATAAATATTATCCTAAAAATGTTAGCATTATTTACCTAAATATTTTTCATCAATATCAATACTCATTTTATTGATACAAAAAATAAAATATCTATAATTAAAATAGTATAAATATATTTTAATCAATAATTTAATTTTTTTTAATTGATTAAGATGAATCTTTTAAACATTTTCTCGATATGTTATTTTATCCCTTTTAAGGAAATATATTAAAATATTTTCTTTTTAAACTTACTACATAATTAGTTATCCCACAATTTTGATTACTTTTAAATATAATGATCGCCTTTTTAATTTTAAATGGGAAATTAATATAATATGAATTCATATTCTTTTATTAATTTTTAGTTTTGTCAGGTTTCTAGAGGAGAAATATAATTATTCCTATTTTTCTAAGAATATCATTATTTATTTTTACTAAATTGTTTTCATATATGTTGATTCCATTTTATGACTATTATACTACACAAGGTATTTGGTATTCTAGTTCCATCCACCTTCTTTCACTAAATTGGTTATGATTATATTATCATGATTTTTTCAGGAAACCTATTTCATTCAATGGGTAAACTAAGATATATAAAAATCATGATTATTTCCTTATTCAAATGAAACTCTTACAAACATGTATGGTGATGGGTAGGGACCTAAATTAACCTCAGATTCATTGGTTAAGGAACTTTATCTCTAGATATAATTATGTGTAATGTGTATTGTTTCTCTATCCACTATGATAATTTGGTAGTCATGGATTCTTCATTTTTTGTTTTCCAGTGCCATTTTTTTTGTACTATATATGAGAATAGTCCTAGGCCTATGTTATGAACATTTGAATAATGGTTTATACTTAACTTATAAATCATGACATATTTTATTTCAAATATATATATCATGAATCAAGGATTATAATAAAGAATTTTTTGGGCATGAATCTCTTATGCTACGCAAATTCACATTAATCGCACTCACATACCCATATAATCACATTATAATTACTTATGATATTCTATTGTCTAACCCCACATTTATATTCATTTACATTTTTATATTAGCCCTATTATATTTTCATTTAATAGTTTTTATGTTGATGTTACATCAGAAATGTCAAGAAGGGAATCTTGTGTAAAGAACATTGTTGGTGTTCTTAGTGACATATGATAAAATATAGAAGCAATTATTTTGTGGAAGATGTTATCAAATTATGATAAATATATATATTAAAATAATTAATATATATTCGTAATTCTTTATTTTTTTGAAAATAAAATGTTCTAATCTATAGTAAGGGATTAGTTATTGATTTTCATTCACATATTATGGATACACAATATTTTGGTAACCTATGATGATATATAATATAGTATGTAATGTGTGTTTATATAGAACCACAGCTAGGTTTATGGGTTCATGGAGTCTTAGTAGGTATTGGAGAAGGGTTTTGAAAACCTCAGAGATTATGATGTTTTCGTAAGTGGATATTTTAATATTATAGAATACAATTACTATTTGGTACGTATAATGATAATCATAAATTTAATGTAATATTATCCCAAGGTATGTTATTACATGGATTTATTTTTTGATTGTTAATGATTCTTATGGATATATATTTTCAGTTTTATGAAGAATATATGATTTCAATATAAATAACAGTTTTTTGATATATAATTCTATTTTGAGATAAATATATTTTATTGGGAATATGTGTTATTCAAATTTTGGAATATTATTAGGGTTGTATAGTAAAACATGGGGGTTAAAAAGTGATATTGTGATTAATGTTCATTTGGGAAAATATATATATATAGGGGAGTATTTATAAATAAGTAAATATTTATTGGTTTTTGATTTATTTTTTTTGGAATTAAGTAACTTATATTTAGAGGTTAATCCTGTATATATTTTATTTGAATAAAAGATAGTAATATTTTGATGTAATAGAACAACCCAATGTATAATGTATTGAAAGGAAGGGTTCAATGAGAAAGAAAAGTATTATTTATTATAATTATTTATCAATGATTATTATAACCATTTGTTTTTAGTTTTTTTAATGTATTATTCGAAACATGAAGCTGTGAATAATGGGTTTCTTGAAACCCTGTTTCTTATAATTAAGGAACTATATATGGTACAAATTTTAATGATTTACAAAAAATGTATACATATATTCATTATGAATTCAGGGGAGTGTTCCCTAGTATAAACTATTATATAAGGTAAAAATGTGATTAGAAATATATTATCAGTTTTAGATATATTAAAAACACCCTCATATAATTCTATGGTGATTGAAATAATATATTTTATTATGATGTTTATTTATGTGGGTATAATGTAAATATATTTAATTTTAGTATGTTCTATCCTTTACAAAAAATAACATTTATGTTGATTGTATCTCACACTACACCAGAATAAAACCAACATCAATATCTATTATTATAATAAAAAGAAAATATTAATACGTTTTCAATATTAAAATTGAATCACTATTACAAAAACTACAATAATAATTGTATACAATGATATATAAAAATTAAAAAAAACGTATTATAACAAAAATATACACAAATAAAAAAAAAAGTTTTTTGTAAAGTAAATTTATTATAAAAAAGCATTCAGTATATTTTATATTATTTTAATGTTACACATCAAAATATTATAATTTGAATTTTAAGAAATTATATTAATTTTGTGATTCAGAATAAACAAAATATCCTAGGGTAAATTTTTTGGATTTTTCTTAAATGTTTTTAGTTGAACAGTTAAAAGAAACTATTTTTTTCAATTAAATAAATTTTTATGTTATCATCATGTTATAAATTGGAATAAAAATTTAGTAATCCTATTTGAAAGATATATTTTTTTATTTTTTAAAATAAAATAAATTAAACTAATATTTTTAATTTGGAAACCCATTGTTGAATTTTTTGGAACATAAGATAAATTTTATTCAAATAAAATCCAATTTTTTTGTAGATTCTATTTTATCAATGATCCAATAATTTCTATTTATATGTAAAATTAATAAAACAGTATTATTTCTATAATTTGATAGTATCCTTTAGAATCATTTATATAAATGATTTCTATTTAAATTAATTTTATTTATTTGAAACTACATATTTTAAAAACTATTTTTGTTGTGTTATTCATATATATATTAAAAATTGTTTCTACCAACTATTGAAATTGAATGATTTAAAATTTATTCCATGTTTTCTATAATCATCTTCATGTTCATTAATAATTTAATTTTATGTTTAGTAATGCCAAATAGATACACTTATTATACTTCTGTAATTGTTGTAATGGTCAAAATTTTATGAGATAAATTAAAAATAGTGTGTATGTTTTCAAATATAAATAACATTTTATTAATTTGGATGGTTTAGTGGATTTATTAATCCCTCATATTATATTCATATTAGGGATACTTTTTGGTTATGTTTTATTGATATTGATATTTATAGTTTTTAATTATGTGTGTATTTACATGGGTGCCCCTCTGTTGTCTTATATAATGATCTATTCACCCCTTACATATCAACATGGTTATTTTAATCTCTTATTAAATAGTATAATCAAAAATCACTTTTAACACCATTATACATGACCTATATATTTTGGTTCTTCCAAATGACTAACCCATGAAGTCTAAATGAGGGAGTTAAATGATAATACATAAATAGAAGGTAAATATCTTAACCAAGTTCATTCATATTTTTTCTTCTTTAAACTCAATAATATATATTATAGTCATATTAAAATAATTAGTTTTTAAAAATATTGAATATTTTTTTTTATTTTTATTGTATAACCATCAATTACATCTTTTCAATTTATTTGAGTATGAAAATGTAACTCGTATGTACAAGAAAATACCACATCCAAAGATGATGAATTTTATCTTACATCAATATCATTCATGGATGATTAGAGTGATTATCATGACCCCATCTCACCAAAGATGCCCCTCCTGAGCTGGCAATGGTGAAAGGGTGATAATGACCCCCGCGTTCCACCTCCAGTAGGCCCCGGGGTGGTGACTAGCACCAAGGGTATGAGTTTTTCACAAATATGGGAGGCATTACCCTTTTTATTTTTAATGATTGGGAAATAGGGCAAGTCAACCACCAAAATGGAAAAGAGAAAGTGTTAAGAAATAAACCCAAACCAAACCCACATGCGTGTTTAAACAAATTTTATAACAAGGTACAAGTACAAGAATGCTAAAAGTACAATACCAAAAGAAAACAAGAGTACAACAACTGCAAGAACTCTAACTGTCCGACTAGTAGGGTCCCGTATGGCCCTGGTAGTCATCCTGGAAACCTGAATATAAATGTAGGGTGATCATACAAGTATACTCTGTAGGGAAACCTAAAGCTCTTGTTCACAAGTGGGGAGACATCCTAATGTACCGCGAGAACAATAGAAGAAACCTAGCAAGGAAATTCTATCCACCCAACCCCACCAGCCACACTCACCAAAACCACAATCACAATAGGTAGTAGTATATAAGAACAAATGTATTGGTTACCCCGCACCATTTACCTTTAGTTAGCTGCTCTTCCTAACGGCGAACGTCCTGACGCTGCCACACTCTCCCCACCCGCACACACATGGGCCTCACAACCATGTATCCAGCCCTCACACACCTGGGCCTCACAACCATGTGTCCCGCCCGCACACTCCTGGGCCTCACAACCACGTATCCCGCCCGCACACACCTGGGCCTCACAACCACGTGTCCCGCCTGCACACACCTGGGCCTCACAACCACGTCTCCCCCCATCACACACCTGGGCCTCACAACCACGTATCCCCCCCCCCCACACACCTGGTCCTCACAACCACAAATCCCACCCGCACACACCTGGGACTCACAACCATGTATCCCGCCCGCACACAACTGGGCCTCATCTCGAAGATTCTTGGGAACAGTTATAGTAACATAACACTCACCCGAAGACACCTGGGCCACTTCCCGAAGATTCTTGGGAAAACAACCTTCCTGAAGAGTCTTGGGTCAATCCACCCCAATCAAAACCTACCCAAAGAGTCTTAGGTTTAATGTCGCCTCTAGCCATTATTGCCTATGGAAGAAGGAGCAGGAAGGATCTAGTAACTAAGGGAAAAACACCCTCTCCCATAAAATGGGAGTGTTCGACAATAAGTTCCCAACATGGGTGCGGTGTGATAAAACACAAAAGATACAGATATATATATGTATACCAAACACACAACCCAACCTATGGATTCTAAAAAGTGAAACTGGGCACATGCCTCGGCACTTCTACTATGAAGAATGCATACAACAAACAATCCCAACCCTATTTAGGCTTTCACATTTCAGCAGAAATTAGTTTATTTAGTTCCATAACTACTAGGCAACTATCCACAACCAACCACATCAATCGTTCATAAAACTTATCCATGCCATCCACAAATCAAGTTAAGAAAAACACAATCAACACAACCAAGCCCTTCTTATCAACCAACCAACCCCATTGATTATTAACCCATTCCGTTACCATGACCCACCATTCATTAACTCTTCCACTTTTATTTATTATTCACAACCCACTGTTCGTTCACAAACAAGACCATCCTTGAAACCCCACTTCCAAACACCATAACCACAACACACCAAAACTCGAACATCAAAAAAATCCCATTAACAACATTATCATGGACCCACTACCCATTACTAACATAGCATTCAAACCAACACACAACCAAGTCAACCGCAGCCCTGCTGCTCACCCGATCTACGACAACCCACAAAACACCCCCATCACATGCCACATAACTAAGACAACACCCACATATTCAATATTCCATTTTGTTTAACCGGGGTGATCACAAAAGGGTTACAGATTTTAAGTAGCCAACTATACGTGATTAACTAATTTCCACATTCCACAAAGTTTACATCCACAAAACGGTCTAGAAAGAAAGGGGAACATTTAATTGTGTAAACAAAGGCTCCCAACGACCGTGATTTTCAGTCGGCATAAGATCATTCAATTGACAACATAATTCACAGTATAAATAATGATAAACATAACAACTTACCCATTCCCGTTCTTTAACTAGATATTATCTTTATTTAATGGTTCAACTGTTTCTCATGAAAACTGGAGGATACCCACCACACATGATGCACAAATTTGAGAGACGAAGGTAAGATCCCTACCTCAACAGGTTCTGATAACAACACTCCTCCCCATGTCAAATTTAGAAGATGTCTGTCGGCGTCTGTCACTTCCGTCATGTCCTGAAAAAAAAAATCCTCAGGTGGATCTCGTAAAGGAAATTCCAAAGTAAAGACAACATATCAAATCTCGGAAGTTCCGCCTCGTTGTTACGATCTCGTGGCCGCTGACGGATCGTAAATTGTAGCACGGAAGAAGATGTTATGGAAGAAAGAGCCTTTGAGTCTCTTGGGAGAGCTCTCCTCAGAGGAGAGGGGAGGAGGGGGGTGAGTTGAAAGGAGGAGGGGACCCCTCCTTTTATAGGCGAAAAAATAAAAAGTACACAACGTGTACTTTATGTTACATGGCCTGTACTCGGTTAATTCACACGGTATCCACGCGGCTTCCAACATGGCTCTGCGGCCATCGAATGGTCAACACATGGTTTGAGGGTAATGCATACGCATGGAGGGACTACACGACATGTAGTTTGGACACACGATGTGTACCCATTTATTCCACACTGCAGGGACATGACTCCAGCACGGCACACGACCATTGACTGCTAACGCATAGGCGGGGAAGGACTACACGACGTATAGTATTGGACACACGGTGTGCACCCATTATTCCACACAGCAAGGACGCGGCCTTCAACACGGGGTATACCTGGAAAGGGGGTACACGGTGTGTACTCAAACTACACAGCGTGAAGCTTCAAAATTCTGGAATGCATGGAAACAGTCCTTTTTACCCTCCAGAACACTTCAAGACCCTCTTTTTGACAAAGGGATGGGCCGGAGAGGTCTGGGCCATTATAATGATTGATATAACAAATATAATATAATATATATAAAATAATAATTATTAATTAATTTTATATCATTATCTATATCATTATTCTCACATCAATTATAAAATGAGCATGTAGCATGTGTGTATGCTTGAACAACCACCACCATGAAAGAAATAACTCATTTTTTATCCACCCATATCTGGATTTAGGAAAAATTGAATTTCATGAATATAAATGGTATTTATAACATGATTAGGAATATTTAATAGTCATATAATCATAATATCCTAAAATGTTACTAATCACTCAGTTGTTAAAACATGATCAACTTTTGTTAGTTTTTACCTCATAAGTCAAAAATTCAATAATGTTTATCAAATTACTGAATAATTAAATATATGAGATCATAATATTTTTTAATAATTATTAATATATAATTTTCTAAAAAAAATATAAATGTAATTTATACATTTATATTACATAATAAAATCAATTCTTTTCAACCAATTATATGATTGGTAAAAACAAATTATTATTCATTCCATGATATTATTCACCATACATTCTATGAAATATATACATTAATATTGAATCATATCAAATAATTATATAAAATATTCATAATTTTTTTGATATAATAAAAACCTGACCAAGGTATGGGATCAAAATCCATGAATTAAAACATGTATGGGAAACATGATCATTATCATATAAATATTGAATTTTAACAATCAATTATTAATTAATGGTTAAATCAAAATTTCCTATTAGTGTTATATTTTATTATAAATGTATATATTCTTATAATATATAATTTTAATAAATATAATTTTATTATATATTATCTTAATGAGTTTTTGACCATCCGGTAGTATGAGGTCAGGGGTTTTCATCACAATTTCACATCATTATGACATGCAACATATAATGAACCAATATTAATTTATATTATGAATTTATATCATGTTGACATATTATTTAGTGAATCTATTTACACTCATGAAATTTCAGTGTTCAAATTTATGATCTCTCATTCATGGGGATTTTTTATTTTAAAAGCTGTATAAGTTTTATTTAAATTCATTATTTTAGATGTTTTAATGTATTTCACCCATATATTAATATTCCATACTCATATTATTTATTTTTATTCAATTACTTCTTTCACTGTAATCCAATGACTATTTTTTCATTTATTACAATTTATTACTATCTTTACAAATTATTAAAATGGTATTTATAATATTTTATTCATATGAGTTATTCTTTAGATTCATAATAAATGATCGAAATGAATGTATTTCTAATACTATTCCAGTTGACCGATTTTTACAATTATTTTTAATGTTATTAGTTATTTTTATTTAATTTTTAAAATTTTCTTTTTTCCATCTAACTAAAATTCTCATTGTTTTGTTAATTTTTAATTTTTAAATGTTATCAAAAAAATTGATATTTATTTTTTATTTTAAAATATTATATCCATTTTTTATATATTATATTAAAATATTTGAACACTCATTAATGAAATTTTCATAGAAATGTATATTATCATATGGATCTAATAAAATTCTTTCTTTATATTTATTTTTAAGATTTTTTATGTATGTTTCATGAAATGTGTTTACTCGATGGGTTAACTAGTCTATGATGAAATCATGATTTTTCTCAAAATCATGTGGAAGTCATATATGTTTATTTTATTTATTGGGGTCATATACTACACTAAAATGACTTATTTAAGGGCCTATATTGAATTATATAATTTCATAATATTAGTACTTACATTCGCTCTTCTGTAGAAATCTGGTAGTGAAGCCTTTCCCACTATGTGATGATATTTGTGTTGTGATGTCTACATCATTATGTTATGCCTTATTAGAATTTTTTTATTCCATTTTCTTATTCCATGTAATTACAAATATATTATGATTTAATGACTCACAGTTAATGGTCCTATTATTATTCATGTCTTATTTTATTCTAAATATTACTTTTACAACTCATGATTTAGTGTAACCTGACGACCTAACAGAATAAGAAACTAGTAGCCATAGTGGTCTCCACATGTCCTCATGTATTCCTACACATATGCTATAGGATTGTGACTATAATCCAGTGACTACAGATTGTGAAATGCATAGAAAATATAATTTTAGAGTATCATAGTTTTATGTTATTTGTAAGTCAATAAGAAACTCTAAAAATAGTATAAATGATAGAAAAGTAGTTGAAGGTAAATACAAAAAATGATTAAAATATCCAATTAAAATTGTATATAAATGCCTGAATTTCCATATTATGATATTTTATTAAATGAAGACATACAATATTCATGAAAAATAATAAATGGATATTGAAAAGGGAAAAATTTCCCTGGGGAAAAGTCTATGATAATCTAGATATTTGGTTCAGTTTTATGCCCCTAAAATCCCATATAATAGAGTCACAACATTAGCATAAATACATATAAATTAGAACATGATGTCTCCTCGGGTACCCCAATACGATGAAGGACCAATCCTATTTTGATATATACTTAGTATGACACCACCAAGATTTTATATGAATAATCTAGTCTGTGACTTTAACAGATGGTCAGGTAACGGTATATCAATAACAGAGTAAATAAATAAAACTAAGCAATTTCATTTAGGATTCAATGTGACACATAAATTATCATACCAACTTAATCTTATGATGTATATACTATGACAAATTAAAATATATATATATATATATATATATATATATATATATATTCGAACACATGAAATTTCATAAAATATATACCAACAGTGACGATAGAAACATGCCTTGGTGCTCAGGAATGAAACTAAAAATAATAATAAAACTAATAATAATATGTTGATGAAATTGACGGGTCAATTCAGAAGGTATCATAACTAGACTTTTCGTAAAATATTATTGTACTCATTGATTGTCCACATGTGTGAGATGTCATGTGGGATGCATCCTCTAATTTGAATCACAATCATTTACTACATCATTGTCAAAAGTAATTATTGTTCTTAAAAATAAAGCATGTAGGACACATTCATGTAAATTTATAAAGATGAATTACATATATCACACTAGAAAAACAATAAATTACCCATTTTCCTACAATAAAACTATAGTTGATCCATCATGATAAATCTCATTAATCACTCCGAGTATGGTATAAACGAATATCCAACAAAACATATCCAATGTATCACATGTATGGGACCGAATAAACCCACTGAAATAGGATCATCATAGTTCCATAAATCTAGTCATTAGTGACTCCCCAAGGGTACTGGTATCAATCCTAGGGATACCAACCTCAATTACCTATGAGACTATCCATGGATTTTTTGCATGTGAATATATGTTTTCTCAATAAAATTTCATCAAATCTCCCTAACATTTCATCCAATGAATTATTGATGGGGAGTAAAAGTGTTACAAGGTTTAAGGTAACTCATGTAACCTATGATCATTCCCATGGATCCCCATAAAACGGAACCCATGTATTAGTAAAGGATATATACTTTTTATTTAATGATTATTTTTCTATTATAATAAATTGATGGAATAGTAATTAAATTTAATTATATAACATTTACATTACATAATAATAGATATAAAAATATTAAGTTACTATACAATGTATAGTTGTTCTTCACATGGAATAAGACACCATAACTACTATTATAAAAAATGGAAAACCTAACATTCATTATATAATGAATAATTATTTTTCCCGATAATATTAATCCTTTAACCACTTTGTATATGGTTTATCAATAATATATAACAATGAGGAGTGATAGATCCTACAAATTTAATGGAACAAAATTTCTGAATAATTTTTTTAAATATATTGAATTATTTGGAGATCTCCAAATCTGAAGGCGTGTGATTTCGAGGGCTGGAGTGCCCGGAATGATATGTCGATGTTTTGTTAAGCATTATGTAGTGCACTAAATCATTTTTCATGAAATAGTGGAATTACTCTTAAATGGTTTCCTGAACCAGAAATCTGAGGACATAGTTGCATTCTGGATAGTGACTTTTCCATTGGTGCGACTTATTTTTAGTTGGTTCATGCCTCCCATGAGAAAAACCGAAAATGGAATAACCGTAAATAAATTAATTTAATAAATTGTTTTATTTTTCAAATGATTATAACTAACTAATGGTAACTTGGATTTGAAATCTGAATGCATAGATTAACTCATAAGTAAATGCATTCCTTAGGCTGATATAAACATTGGATTGCATGGGCCACCAGTGAAAGTAAGTTTTTTTAAGAAAATAAAATAATTACGTGACTATTATATTATTATAAAATCCAATACTTTTATATGATAACATGGATTGAAAATATGAAGGTACTGTTGAGTTCTCTGAGGAACGTCTTAGTTATGTGGAGCCTAACCTCGACCTATTCGGGTTGATGGTGAATTTAATAAAAGTATTGAACTAATTTTAATGTATGTTTAGTAAACATGTGATCAACGTTTTCTTACTTTTGAAACGGTGCTAGAATTTAAATTCTGAGAGAACCATTTAATCCATTATGTCAGCATTTTCATAAGAGAGACTTTACATTGACTGCAACAGGTCTAGAGAAAAGGTTATGTTTTGTGACTCTTAAAATAATGAAATGAAATAATTTTATTAATTTATTTTCTTCCATATATTCCAACAAACAAGATTTGTGTTGGGGCAGCAATGTGTCAAACCAATAAATGGCTTGAACTACCAACCCTAAGTAATGATTTCATTAGGGAATTAGGATGTTTCCTAATTTATGGGCCTCCATTAATTCCCCAAATCATTACTTACCAACCCCTTTCGTATATATATAGAGCTTGGGAGAGGTACCAATAGAACCTCTCCAAGAAACGAAGTGTTGAAAGAGCATCGCGATGCCAGAACCTTAGAAAATGGAGCTGTTCCACATGGGAGGTGACTGGTGACATCAAAACATGAACAATAGGGAATTTTATGATCTATTAAATTGGTAACATGTTATGGGAAAGAAGAACATGACCCACCTTCAAGCACAGATGTTCTACAATGGTTTTACAAGGTAGGGGTTTTGATGATTGATTTTGTTTTTCCCTCACATAATTCTAAAATGATATGAATAGATAAACTCATAAAAAAATTTCTCTGTTATTCTTTTTCTTATATATGTGTGAGGGTGTGTATTATCATTGGAATTTTTATTGAAATCAAGGAATGAAGTTCAGTTGATCCTTTTTTTGAAACCCCTGGATTTATTTCTAACGTGGAGGGTGTGTGCTGACACGAAGAAGGCACGAGACCCTCTGATCGCACGTTGATTTTGATCACCCAATTTGATGTTGGAGATAATCGAAATCAAGTACTACTGTAATGTAGAATGAAACCCTAGGAGTCATCATGCAAAAGAGGTGCCATAAATGGGAAACTGGTGTGCGACCAGTGGCCCGACGAAGACCCTACCGCGGGCTCGGCAACAACACGCGGCGGTGGCGGACCGCATGCACGGTGGAAGAACCATCTGCTGGCTTGGGCAAAAACACAAGAGAGTAGGAAATCATCCCTAGTGGTGCACCCACAAGGATGTTGGGTCGTGTTTTGTGTCAGACGTAGCTGAATAGAGGCCGCCGGTTCAACCGGCGGCCAGCGGATAGTGCGCCGCCAGCGGTGCACCAGGCGACAAAGCCGCGAGCCATCAGTCATTACATTGAGGACTTTAGGCACCATGTAGAACTGTGTTTGCTCATCCCAGCGGGTTAACCCACCATAATGGCTCTGCGCCGTGTCACCCCTACCAGAACGCGACACACCCATGTGTCCCTGGCGGCCCGCGCCGCCAGGCTGGTGGCACCGCCTGGCTGGCCCAGTGGACTGACCCACCACCCAGCGGGCCGACCATTGACCCATCAGGCCATCCAGCAACCCATCATGCCCTCCTCCAGCCCAATGGGCCAGGACAACCCATATTTATAAGGGTTTCCCCCTGCTAAACTGGGTCAGATCGGTCCGACCAGGATGGACCAAACCGGGACCAGTACTGCCTAGTTACGTTAAATGGTTCCTAAATTCTAAACTGGACATCCGATTGATTAAACATCTACAACATCAGGATCCTTAGGAAAATGATATCCTTTTAATTTACTATAGTGGAGTTTTTTATTATGTTGGGGAATGGCTGTGTTGGATCGAACACGAATCCAACTGTTCCCTCAACTCTGAAACACCTGTATCTTTCAAACCAAAAATATGATTGACGAGCCATTTGAAAATATTATACTTTATTGAAGAGATGGATATTTTGGAATAAATTTTGGTGGCTTCCATGTATATCATGCTTTTTCATGTGGCTTGAGAAGTAGTTCTCCCAGGAATACAACATATGAAAACATGTGGTTTGTTGAGTCCTGACAACTACTTGACAATGACCTTGGGGGAACCATCATTGTGTGGCCCTAAAATCCCATGTTTGGGAGAGGCTCTGTGTGACCTTGAATATCCATTGTACTGGATCGAATGAGTACCTCATTTCAGCCCTGCTGGAAATCAGCTCTGTGTGACCCCGTAAGACCACAGTTGGAAGCGGCTCTGTGCGACCTAGCATTCCCATGGTACCCATCATGGATGAGTACCAAAGCAGATCAAGGTTGGTGGGAAGTGGCTATGTGTGACCCACATGGACCACTGTACTTGATAGAGGTGTATTTCTCCAGTATCTGAGGAGTATGAAATTTTATTGATCTTTTAATCGTTTACATAATGTGATTCTTGGTGTGAGCTGAGTTCTTTATCTTCATGGTGATAACTATGTGGTAATTTTACCTTCATGGTGTTAGCTTTTTTATATTATTTGATCATTTATTAGATGATTATATCTTGATAACATAGTTATATGTATGTCTATATAAAAAGTATATTTTTTGACTTCTTCTTGCTTTGTGATTAAGGTCTTGCTTTGTGGACTTTCCTTTGTCGAACACTGGGAGACCATTGGGGGTCTCGGGGTCCATACTAATTTTTTTTATACTCACCCCTGCACTAGCTACTCGCACACATTTTTGTGTCTTTTTTAGATGATGAGAAGATGGGCTGTGACTTGAGGGAGCTGGGACCAGGTGGTATATGGAGGAGACGAGCTGACGTGGATTAGAGTGGAGAAGATTGTTACACACCCTTCAGGTAGGAACCTCGGTGGATTATCTAGGAGATGTTTTTACATTTTAGTTATATTTTCACATTTCAGTTGTACATTTACATAATAGTTGACTATGTGTTTTGGGACCCTTTACCATCAGAAAAAATTTCACTACAATAGTAACATTGTGGTTACATCCTCATTGTGTTTTATTCCATGTGTTTGATTCTTTTTTTACTCTTCAACTGTGTGTCTTTACAGGTTAAAAAGGAATTTCATTCTCATTTTGGGTATATGAATTTCTGGTGCTAGTCATTATCCACTAACATATGGATAACAGGCTTGTGGTTCTCACAACATTGGCCCTGAGAGATGGGTCTTGATAAAGTGGTATCATAATAGTTGGTTCTATAGAAGAAATAAGCCTCTGATCTTTTCTATGAGGCAAGAGTGTTTAGAATTATTATTGTGATTTTCATTTTGGGTAATCTAGTGTTGGTTCAGCGGACGTTGTATAAAAACACCTGGACCCCGAATTCTAATTTCCGAAGTAGTACATGGAATAACTGATTGAATGTGTTTTGGAAGAGTTTTTCTTGTGATTTCCTTAGAGTCATCTCCCTAGGTATAATATAATGATGATGGCTCGAGATGGTCCTTATCTAGATGTCTCCACGTTGAATGCCAGCAAGGATTCCTGAGAGGGTAAGTAATGATGGCCTAGTGAGAAATGATGGCCTAGTGAGAAATGAGGCTTCGATGCATGTCCATCATACAATGATAACACTTTCGGGTAGTGCACCAGTAGCACCCCCACCTGTTGTGCTGCCAATTCCACCAGCCCCACTAGAAATGGGAGAATTCTAACTGACTATGTTACACAAGTTTCAATGATAGAGATCTCTAGGGTACTGAGGCGAGACTGATGCCTAGGCAGTTGAGAAATGGATGGTTCTTGTGGATTTAGTTTTCCGCATATTTTGGAAACCAACATATCATATGGAGTTAATAGTTGCTAGTAATTATCATTGTGTGACCATGAGGATGGTCCACATGGTGATACGGCTTCGGTAAATGGATTTCTACCTAGGATGGTACCATCGGTTAGTGAGACAGCTACAACACTGTATGTTTTCAGTAGTTACAACTGGCCCTACTGGTAGAGGACACATGTAGGATTAGTTCCTTACACATGTTTAAGCATCATATACCTTTTAGTTTCCGAGGTGATCTTGACTCACATGTGGCTAAGGACTGGATTTAGGAGGTGGCTGATATTCCTTTTGTCAAGGGCACAATTCGATCAGTTGGTTTTCCGAGTAGAGAGCCTACTATGATTCTCAATAGGATGATGACATAGTTCAGATTACCCTGATCTTGTGAAGAGGTGAAATTTTCTGTGGAAAAGAATGAGAATCTTCCTGCGAGAATGGGCTCTCATATCCTAAAGAGCTAAGAGATGAGTGTTACATAGACCTTCTACAGCGTCATCAGGACGACATGTTGGTAGTTGACTATTCATTAAGGCCTACTGACTACTCTAGGCACTCTATGAGTATTTTACTATTAGGGATATAGGGCTTAGAACATCAAGCAATGTGGTTTAGTAAAATCCAAGAAAACCCTATTCCACTATGCATTCCTACATTTGTTTGGTGGCTATAGAGAACCATTGTGGTTGAATGTTCTTTGGATGAGATGATGAATTCAGTGAATTCTAATAGTGGGAAAGTAGGAAACTGATTTCAGTATCATAGACCAGGGTGTGTAAAATGTTTCGAGAAGAGGAAGTGATTGGGACATATATATATATAGGGAAACAGATGTGGAAGTGGAACTAGAAGAGAAACAAGAGGTGGTATACATTTTTACATGTTACGAACAACACCTTAATGTGGTCGCCACCAGGTTCAGGGAGCTGGTGGAAATGGGTTGGATGTAGCTACATGGGGTCAAGAAGTGTGACCCAAGAGCTACATGAATTATTAATGCTACGGTCTGTGTCTACTACTAGATATCATATTAATAAACATTAGAAAAAATCATTCATTCCTTCCTTTAATCTTATCCAAGACCTAGAGTTTCTGGTTAAACCATTTACTTGACCCTTTTATATGGAGATGCCTTTGGGAGGAGGATCAAAAATCGCACTTAACAATGGTGTGATCTAACCCTTGATGAGAGAGATTCCGTTGGAACCTCATGGTGGAAATGTTATGACCATATGATGTTAGATTTGGTATGGTATGGATATCCAATGTTCATACTCAAGTTTATTATATTATTCAAAATTGTTGTGGTTTATCTACAACATTGGAATGGGGGTTTCCATGGTAGGAAAAGATGAAAACCCATGCCGCACATGATAAATTCGTAAAAAATAAGGGTGTAACCAATCACTCCTGAGTCAGCCAACCATCCCCTCATAGTAGTAAGTGTTTTTAGTTTTTAGTTCCCAAAAGATGTAGTAGTGTGTTGGAACATACATTCAAAAAATGATTCCAGGTATACCACCCTGAAGGGAGATATACTTTTTCTTTGGCTGGTTACTAATATAGTTTTGATGCAGACTTCTCCAGGGAAGAATCACTATTGTTAGCATTGTCAAAGAATCGGGATCCTTTCTTGTGGATGGTGAAGTGTCAGAAGTTATTTTAGAAGACAATACTGTGACGATGGATAGGGTTCCACCAGGACTATGACATTGAGATAGTCAGTACTCCTTGAAATGGGAATGTGGTGGTAGACATTATCAACAAGAGCTCTGGAATACATCTCTGGAGTGAGGATTTTGAAAAGGTAGTCCCGTTGAGGATATATATCATGTATAATGATGGATCATCTTACTTCCAATCTATGACTGTCACTCACCAAATTCTTCAGCGAATTCGGGAGGCACATCATGGGATGATGACTATGAAGCCTGACATGTTCATATATACTCATGACATGCACCAGATGGATTTTTTTAATGTGTGTAGCATGTCATCTACTTCATAGTATGCACCGTGGTGGCAATGATGCTTCAAGAGGAGGAGTTTGGGATATACATACATCCCCTTTAATGGTGCATCCTAGAGTGGAGAAGATGTACCAGGACCCCCCGAATTCAATACTAGGGGACATGGATGATGGAAGTAGTGGTAGCATTTGTATCATGTTGCCTCACTTTTCAGCATGTGAAGACTGCACATAGCCGGTATAATTCTTATGTTATTAGGAGAAAAAGATCCTTGGAGATCGAGGAGGGATTCCATGTCTTCCTACGCGTCTCACCCCAATGATGATTTCAGAGGTTTGGATGGTGCAACAAGCAATCTTTAGGGTTAATTGGACCTTTCTAGATTCCCACCATAGTGGGTGAGGTGTAATACCATATATCTCCTTCCCCACAGATGTACCAGGTGCATAATTCCTTCCATGATTCACAGTTGATGAGATGTGTTCATGATCCATTGCATGTTATCTACTAGGGTGAGTTGATATTTTACAATGGGGTGACTTTTACGGAGTTCCTAGTAGAGATAGAGGAGCGACCAGAGTGAGTCTTTCATGGATGGTCGAACCCTCTATTTCGAGTTAAATGGAAGCAAAATGACCTCCCGGAGAGCACATGGGAGTGGGAGATTATATTTGTGCTCAGTACCCTCTTTTGTTTGTTTTGTGTTTGCTTGGGAATTCGGGGAATTAATGCTCTAATGTGAGGTGAATATAATGTCCCATAATTTCTGTGTTATTTTTATAATTTTATGGAATTATTTGGATACCGTTAAATCTGAAAATGTGTGTTTCTGACACCTTGAGTGACCGAAATTATCCGTCGGAGTTTTGTTAAACCATAATTAGCGCACGTAAATACTTTTACAAAAAATGTTGAATAACACATAAAAAGTTGCCCAAATCAAAAATCTGAATTCATTGTTGTGTTATGGATAGCGGGTTTACACTTATTACGACATATGTTTTTTCAGAATGGTCCTCATATGAGAAAAAATGAAAATTCCTTAACCGTAAACAAATATTAAATAAAATTATTTTATTTTTAAAATGATTATAACTCACGGTAACTCAGATTGAAAATATGATACCACTACTGAACTCATGAGGTTATAATTTCATTAGGTTGATACTATCATTGGTCATCGTGGGCCACACGTGAATGTTAGTATTTGGCCCTAAATAAAAAATTAAGTGTCAATTATTTTATATTAAAATCAATATCATTTAGTCGGTATCTCAGATTAAAACTCTTAGGGTCCCATTGAGATTGTTGGGTTTTGTTCTCCTTAGGCAGAGTGTAACCATGACCGGTGTGGGTTGAGGGAGACCATAAATAATTTATTGAACTTTTTTAAGGTACGTTCAGTAACAGAAGGAGAGGAATTTTCTGAATTTTGAAACAATGCACGATTTAAAAATCAGAGTGCACTGTTGAATCTGCAAATCTAGGATTCACATATGACAGACTTTACATTGATTGTAGTAGGTCTGGAGAAAATGTTATGTTTTGTGACATTTTTAATGAAATGAAATGAGATAATTTTATTATTTTATTTTCTTCCTTATCCTCCATCATACAAGACGTGTGTGGGGACAGAGATGTGTCTTCCAATTAATGGAATGAACTTCCAAACCAAAGTGAAGATGTCTTTGGGGAATAAGGTAGGCTCCAAATTTATGGCCCCCCATTAATTCCCGACATAGTTACTTACCCTCCCCATATCCTATATATATAGATCTTAGGGGGAGGTACTAACACAACTTCATCAAGAAACAAAGTGCTGTAGGAGAACCAGGATGCCATACCCATAATAAATGAAGCATATCCTAGCAGGAGGTGATAGGTGAAACTGAAACATGAACCGAAGGGTGACGTACGAGCGATGTCGTTGGGAACCTCTTGTGGGAATTAAGAACATGAATGACCTTCATTCACATATGTTATCCAACGGGTTTACGTGTTAGGGGTTGTTATGATTGATTTTGTTTTCTCCACACTTCATTCTAAAAAGATTGGAAAGTATCAACTCCAAAAAATTTGATATGTTAGTTTTTTATATATGTTTGAGGGTTTGTATTATCATTAAAATCAGGATTGAAATAAAGGCATGAATTCCAGTTTAATTTTTTTTCTAATCTCCCATATGTATTTCTGACATGGAGGGCTCAGGATGAAACAAACAAGGCCCATGCCCCTCTTCTCGTGCGTTGATTGTGATCACAAAATTTGAAGTTAGAGATGAGGAAAATAAGGGACAACTACAGTGAACAACGTGGTCCTAGGTGGCCGGAGGAATAGGTGGCATAGGAGATGGGGAACCCCTGTGCGAACAGTGGCCCAACAAACACCATACCCCCGACACCGTTGCTGGCGGTGACACACGACGACACGACAATGACACACGGAGGCACCTGTACACGTCCTCAGTGGAAGAACCAGCCACCTCCCCCAAGAAGTGGTAGAGGAGGATAGGGGGGAACACATGGCGACATTCCCACTTGGATGTAGGGTCGGAGCTTGTGTCAGAAATGGTATAACAGAGGTCGTCAGTTTGACTGACGGAAGGCGGACAGGGAGCGCGCCTACGGCGCGCCAACATCAAAGATGTGGCCCCTCAGCCTCAGTATGAAGGACCCGAAGTTCCATGTGGTGCCACATTGGATCAATCCCCGCGGGTTGACCTGCTGATGTGGCTCCGCTCCACGTCATCCCTACCCAGACATGACGTGTCCGGGTTAGCCTGGCGGCCCGCGCCGCCAGGCGGGTGGCACCATCGTCCCGACCTTGCGGACCGACCCACCACCTAGAGGGACAACCCGTAGCCTAACCGATTATGTCCAGGCCCAGGGGGCCTAGTTGACCCAGATCGATCTGGGTTAGACACTACCGAACCGAGTCAGGCAGGTCTGACCGGGGCACACCTGACCCAGACCTGACCACATATGCCTAATGGTCCCGAACATCGAAACAAAATTTTTGATTGACAGACCATTTATGGTGTCAGGTTCCCTATGAAAAGGTTTTCTTTTTGATATACTCCATCATAGTTTTGGATAAAGATGGGATAAAACTGGGATGGATTGAACATGAATCCAACCGGGCCCTTGGAAATAAAGGCATGTATCTTGAAAATTGTTCATCTGATTGAGGATCCTTTTACGGCTCTGGGACTCTCTCTAGGAGATGAATATCTTGGAATAATTTTTAGTGAATACCATGGATATCATGATGTAGCAAGTGGCTTGGGTTGTAGTTTTCCCAAGAAGACTACGTTTGGGGCTATACGGTTGGCTGAATCTTAAAGACTGCTTGACAATGGGCCACTGGGAAGAGGCTATGTGTGACCTAGCTCAGCCATATTTGGGAGAATCTATGTTTGACCAGGTAGAACAAAGGTACTCAATAGGTGGAGTAGCACAATTTGGCCATGGAGGGAAGCAGCTCTCTGTGACTTGGTAGGCCCACGGTGGGAAGCAGCACTGTGTGACCCGACATTCACACGAAACCCATCATGGATGAGTACCACAACAACTCAAGGTTATTGGGAAGAAGCTCTATATGACATGTCAGGCGCACTCTACTAGAAAGAGGAGGAGTTTTCTCACGGCTATGGAGTTCAATGAATTGATAATGTTCTTGTCCCTGACCTAATGTGATATGTTTTGTGGGATGAGTCCTTTATATTCATGGTGATAACTGTGTGGTACTTTTACATTTTTTGTGTTACCATTGGGATATTCATCCTTTATTTATGAGACGAGTATATCTTGATAACATTGGAATATATATGGGAATATATGTAAGTAGAGTTATTGACTGCTTCTTGCTTTCTGATTGAGGTCATTCATTGTGGTCTTTCCTTTACTGATCTCTAGTAGACTATCGGGTGTCTCTGGATGCCTACTGTGTATTGTTATACTCACCATTGCACGGTCTTCTCCCACACCTTATTGTGTTTTATGCAGACGATATGGAGTTGGGCTGAGACATGAGGGAGCTAGGACTAGGCATTACACGATGGATATTGGCTGACGTGCATTGGTGTGGAGATGATATATACCTACCCTTTAGGTAGGATCCTCAGTGGACGATCCATGAGCAGTTTTTTACTTTTCAGTGGTATTTATACCTTTTATTTGTATTTGTAAATTAGAATTGTGATTGTATTTCTGGAACCTTTATCTTCATCACACATTTCTCTACAATAGTTACATGGTGGTTACATCCTCATTGTGTTCTGGTCTGTGTGGTTTCTTATTGTTTTACTTGTTGATTGTGTGTTTGTACCTGTTAAAAAGGTAATGCCTTCCCATTTTAAGGATACGCCTTTTCAGTTCTAGTCTCCTTTCGATGGAATATGGAAGGGGGGCATGCGGTAGTCAAGGAATGCGACCCAAGGTTTGGGTTGTGACAACCACGTATAATTTAGATAAAAAAAATTCATTTTATAAGACATGACACAATAATGAAGGGTTTTATTAGAAAACACATTAGTTAGTAAAAGTAATTAATGGTGTAAACTCTCATGGGAGGTAAATTTTTTAGGAATATGGATGGAAAAAATTAAAATTATATACACATGGGATACTACATCTAAGACGATAAGACTAATAAAAAATTTACTCAATTTTGAGGTAGTTAATAATAATACCTTCATGAAGAACAATGATGTAATTAATAAATGGATATAATTTATGAGATATTTTTATATACCACAAAACTCATTCTTAAAAACTCACGCATGTATGATACTAGACTTGATTCAGTTTGGTTATTGAGGAAATAGATAACTTTTCAATGATCCTAAAATATGGTAACCAAGCTTGCACGAATATAGATTTTATAATGGTGATAGAAACATAGAATCAAATGAATCTATTTTCAATACTCGCATAGGGATATACAACTCTTGAAAAAACAAATAAAAAAGACACCCGATGGAGAATATATCTCCATAATTAAGATAAGTGATGAGGGGATGCTCGATTGGGAGAGGGATTTGTAGAAGTAGGATATTAAATTATGGTGGAAGAAAAATAGAATACAACGGATAAAGAGAAATTATTCCATATATTATGAGGTGAATTGTTTGTCCACAGATTTTTTGAAACTATATAACATCCATACCTGATCCAATACTAATGTAAACTCTTTCAGCGGATGACCTCATGGTTTGGCTAACAATGTGTAGCCCATCGAAAAATATGAGGTCACATCCTACAAAATTAAAACATATCATCTCCAACAATCCTTGTAGAAAATGCCAAAACAACACCTCACCTACTCGTGGGATGATGTTTTGTTTAAATAGTTCTTTTGATTTTCTATATATTAAAATCACTTCCATGAATCCCTTTTTAATAGATGGTATATTAACTATCGAAACATTATCCAATTCTCGATTTACGATCTAAATCATTGAGGCATTTCTTACCTTATCCTGTAAAATAGAATAAATGATCACATCATTATCAGTTTTACCAACAATAATTTAAATCATTATACCATTGTTTTTTACATTTAGCATCAAATTATTAGTCTGGATATAAACACGATGATCATTTTCACATTATTCGTACTAATAACAATATAACCTGTACTCAAGACATGATCCTTAACATGAACGAATGTTCGACTCCCAATAAACTTCTTTTAGATGGATCGATCATACTAATACTCAAGAAACATGGCTAGTATTTACATTGTGCATCACCATACCCGAAATCATTCCTAATATTTATCCTTATTAGTAATATTTGTAGAAACATGAATAATTTATGTCATGCAATTTGTGGATGACATTTTTCAATACAGAAATCTTATATGGAATATTATTTTATGCGATAAAACCAATGAATTTAAACTTAGGAACCTCAGTATTTTCTATAATCCTACCAAATAAATTATATATGTGTATTTTCGGACACATCTAGTCAAATGTATATTATATTTTCATTTCACATCATTGAAATTGGAAGGTACACAATTTAGAACAATTGGATGATCATGATTTTGAAAAATCAGATATGATCCAAAAAAAGTCCAAGGGGATCACATAATCCTCCCGTGGATAAAAAAACACATATATAGTAGTTCATAAACTAGTTCTTGCTAGTACACGAATAAAATATTGAAATTTTGAGAACATTAACTAATCATAATTGAAATCTGCCCAAATATCACATTACTATAAAATAAATGGCGTCCACTAGTATTCTAAAGGTGTTCCTTCTTGGGAACCCATTTAACACTTAGGATTAACCATGCCTCACAAAAAAAATCTATTTGAGATAAAACTGTTGGATTCCACTCACCAATTTATATTTCATTTTAATTTACTATGGTTTATAACCGACACTCTCTTTCCCATAGTGTATCTAGAACCATGTCAAAACAGGGGACTTCCTCTTCATGAAGTCAAGAAACACAATGTTTATGTTTATATTTACCACAATGTTTAAAGACACTCAATTCATAGACCAAATATTATTATATATAATATTTCCAAACAACCACACACATATACCAGAGAGAAGTGTAGTCAAACAAAAAGTGGTCAAAATATTTGAGAATAAGTGAATCATAGCCTTATGATGCATCATCAATTCCCCAACACAATTCCATCAACACCTGAGGAACTACATGAACATTAATGAATAACCACAATATACCATCCATATCAAATAATGTTAAAAAATATAATTTACTGGGAACCCTTTTATCATTGTTCTCCCACACATGAACTGAATGTTTTGAGATATCACCATGCACTTAGAAATTTAAAAGAAACACTATCCTTTTAAAATTGGTCCTCCATGGTTGTGTTCAATCTACATGAAAGGACAAACATTACCCATATTACATTGAGGTTCCACATATTAAGAGTTTCCCTATGATCATATTATAGAAAAAGGGAACTCATCCCATGGTTAATGCTTTATTGAGAACAAATTGTTGGTCCCAATGGAGAATAACATATTATTAAAAATATTTAAACCAAAAGGATAATGGAACATGAAAATTACATGTTCACTAAAAACGAGTTATTATAGATGTATGTGAGACACTCCACCTATGTTACATCCACACAAACCATAGAATCATTCCTAAAAAGAATTTAAACTTAATTGAATTTCGAAATATGTGATCCTTTTAGTACATAAACAAAATAATTAAGAAAAGCTTGGTCCATTTAAATCTAAGGACAGTCTACTCCAGAGATGACCTATGCGCATAGAAATGCATAACAAGGCTTTTAAATGTACAACAAAAACCAATGGTATGGTGTAACATATATTACCACAATAATTAATGTATGTATCAATGCATACTAAACTAAGTTTTAGACTATTGATATTATTATCATCTGTACAAAGACCAAAATAAAATGAATTGTAAAGAGGATTTTTCTATAGTCATGTTTCCCCATATGATGATCAAATGTGATGATGATGCATCAAGTCATCCTTCCCTTAAATGGAGAAATGAGAGTCACCCAACCCACTATGCTACTAAACATTCCCTAGGAATTTATACCATATAGAAAATAATAATTATAATATAATAATTAGTTTTAAATAACTATATAACAAATTGTCAAAACTATGTGTTGAATAAGAAATATTGAGTCCTACTATGGACATTGGCACTCATATTGATCAATTCATTAGTATAGTCATAGAATTTATCAATGGTATTTCCATTAAGGTTTTATAGGTTATTCTTACCCTGGGATAGTACCATAATAAAACATAATTCATTGACCTAATATGGTTGGAAAACATGATACTTGACTATGGATATGGTTATATCCGTAATGATAGAAGAAACATATGCTAAATTCTCTTGTTCTCTTTTCAAGGAAACCCTCAGAGTACCATTTATACTATCATCCATTGGGGTAAAAGCTAATAACATATATATAGTTTTTAGTCAATATAACAAATCTGTTTAAATTTTACTTCCAATATAATTAAAGTATTAGAGTGTGGTTATCTATAACCAACATTGAAAAAAAAATCAAAAAAATGTATGTTATTTATATAAGACCAATTAGATCATAGGATGTTTTATTAAATTAAATTATAAGAAATAATCATTTAACCAACATCCTATATTAATTGTGTAATCATCATATAAACCGCATGATTTAATCCTTATTAATTTATTAATAGTATTTCACAATTAATTTAGATTAAAAAAATTAATTTTAGTCTATAGAGGAAAACACCCATTATATTTCAATTTGAATTTTAATTGTATATTGTTAACTAATGTAATAATGCTCAGTAATAGAGAACATGAATTTTATTAAATAAATATCAGAATTATGAAGTAATATGAAACTAATATATATGTAAACCCATATGGGTAGCTATGGAAACAATAAATAACCCTTCATGTTTATCATTAGTATAGAGCCATGTGATCAAAAACAAAATCATATGATATAAATTGGTTTCTGGAAATCAAAGAATTTTCGAAATTCAATCTATCAAATCATTGTCTTCCAAAATTATAATTTTCCACATTCAACATTTCCAAAAAATTATAAATTGGTTTTTTGGAAGTCAAAGAATTTTCCAAATAACACTAAGTAGATATTTTTTAGAATCCTTAATTTGAATAAAAAATATTATTTTTCAAAAATCAATACAAGTCACAATGACATAAATTATTACTCAAAATAAAATATGAAATCTTAGTGGGAATTCATTCCACTAATTAATTTCATGTGTTTATCATTCTCAAAACTCAATGAAATGAGATTCCAATTTATATAAGTGTCTCTAAAGAATATAAAAACAAAACTCCATGGTAACTTGAATATCAATAGAAAAGGATAGCTATGTCTTTTTATTCTCTACATATCTTGTCCCGAAAATACCTCTCCATTCCATGAAACTAAAAAAGCGTAATCGATCCAAATGAATTCGACTCCCCGACCAAAAACCAGTACCATGTTAAAAACCACTTTTTCTAGAAAAATAAAATGAACAATGTGATACACTTATATCATCTCACCCTTTAACATTGCATTAATATCGAAGTTTAATGTGACATGGCCTTATGTGACATCCCAAATGTGAGAAACCCTTTAAATAAATGTCGAAGGATTTCCATAAATGTGCAAGATATTTATCCATATTGAATTAAAAAATAACCAAACAGTCCATAAAAAATAAAACCACTATATAATGCATCATATCATTCAAATAAAACTCATATTTTAATTTTTCAAAATCAAACTAAAACAGTGTATGATAGTGTAAGACTAAAATATAAAATTACACATTGGATGAATATAAAACTCAAAGCGTACAATAATAACTCTAGGGTCCAAACAAGATTCTTGATAAAATTCAAAAACAACAAATGTATCATGATGTAATTCTAAAAATTCATGATACATTACCTTTACCTATTTCATGATAAACAATACCTTCTAAATTAGCAATGTTTTAAATGTGGGTGATATCTAAAACAGAATATGTATTTCACAAATGAAATCCTTACTCATACCACTAGAATAAAATATTTTACCACATTCATATAATAAAATTTATCAAAAACAATTTATAAGAAATATAATAGGAATATATAAGAAAATTCTAATAAAATTTTGATTTCACATAACCACCATTTATGAGGAAGGAAAGAGAACATGTTTCTAAAACAAAATCACAAGTTCTCTTTTCATATAATGATTTATTTTACACACAACCAATCATTGAACCGTGTATGTAACAAAGACCCCCTATAATTGTTAGTGGTGAGTAATCCATTATCTAATCCATAACATAACAAACCACTTTAAAGAGGGTATTTCACACCCATATCTGTCCAAACATTTTAATCGGTGTGCATCATTCCCTTATCAATCCAAATGAATTTGATCCCACAAAAAAAACTCATTCCAAACCCATGCCAAACCAAAGTGTGTTCATAATAATTTAAATAAATAACATTTTTGATGAAATCATTATTCTTCCATGTATGAAAACAAACAAAACATTTTAAAATAATTTGACCAATTACACTTTCCCACTAAAACACTCTTCTTCCCAATTTCCCATACAATAATTCAAGAATGAATTAAATTTAAAATTAACAATAATTTCAAAACCAATTAAAATAGAACCCATAAATTAAAAATTATGACTTCATGTCTAAAATAGAGGTGTTAACAATGAATCCACATACATTGAGAAAATGGTGGAAATGATAAACTTCCCAAAAAACACCAATGAATATGGCTTAAATCTCCATAATCACAACATAGATATCATCACATTTAATAAAACAATCATAATATAATCATATTTCACCTTATATAAACTATATATATATCAAAAAAAGTTAGTAGATCTATGAAACCAAGAGATATAAAGATGTTGATCTATGAAAAACCACAAATAATGACTATGAATGAAAGCATTCCACAAGAATAAAAATTCATTTCACCATGATATGCATTTGGATCACTCCCATATCAATGGGACAAGATTCAATCACCATTATGAATAGAGAATAGTTAATTAGATCTTCATAAGAGAAAAATAGTTTAGTTATAGAGAAGAACATGCAATATCCACATTTTTTGGATCTCATCTTTAACCAGTGAACAATTAGTCTCATAATAAGTCAAACCATGCACTAAAATTATGAAAAATATTTCCCCAATGTTAAACCTCTAAAAGTACCCAAACTATATTCCATACATTCGAAATCCAACTATCTCACATTTCCCAGTATCTCCAAGGGTACCACATAGTTTGGGCAAACCATGCACAACGTGTCTGCCTTCTAATTAGCCTTTTGGATCATTATGAACATTGTCCAATAGGTGATATATTGTGTTCAAAAAACAATTAACAAATGTGATTCAAAAAAAAAATATCCAAAACAACTCCTAAAATTTTCCACACAGTACCAAAATTCACCCTTATGAGTTATATAAATAATAAATAACAAAAGGGTTTCTCACATGAAACTAGGGGTGATACATTCTCTCTACCATTGGTATTTACATCCATAGAATGTAGAAACCCACATATTTTACATTATTTTTGGCCATTTAACATTTATTTATTTATTCTATTCCAATGTTTCATCCTGAATCAGACCATGATACCACATTACTTGAACTAAACCAATGCTTTTACCATTCATGTCTTTCTCTTTAATATCACAATTCACACTGGGATTTGTACCATAAATGCGTATGGATCTACAAAATTATTATCCCATTGAATCATATGGTTAATTTCATGTTGATACATCATTAACAGAGATACATAAACAAAAATATGCATCGTACAGAACAATGGTTTCAATACCATGTGAGATGACACTAGACCAACCCAATCTAGTATCCCAAAAGGCATATGTATCAAGGAGATAAAATTACATTCTCCCAAAGTGATGATGTAACATACTTTGATAGATCATAAAGAACACATGATAATTCACCACTACAAAAATGGTTATTGATAATGATACGCATTTTATTTTTTATGACATTGATCCATCTCTAATAGTTTCATGGTAAATTGAATCTTATTTTTTGATTATTGGAAAATGCTCGACCCAACTAGTGAAGTCTCACGTGGTTCCTCCCAACAAACTAGAGAACATATAGGATTCCCATATATTCCCTCAGTCCGATCCATTTATAACGAGTAATGATTACCACTCTTATATAAAAACAATACGTTTGCTAGATTATCTTCCCAAAAGCCACCAAAATTCATTACACATGCCCACAACATTTCATCTAATGGTTGTATCATCCATTGGTATTTCCCATCCATATAAGGATGATATGATATAATCATAGTAAATCGAGTTAGAAGTGATTTCTATAATGATTTCCAGTAATGATATATAATCCTCAACTTTCGATTAGAATATATCGAAATATGTATTACATGTCTCTTTTACAATTTCAGATATAGATATTTGAAAATTTATCTAACATATGTGTTTCCAGAATATGAATGAAATGAGATAACATGGTAAGTAGATCTACTATCAACCATATGTAATGGGGTTTTCAAACCATTATTAAGAGACCTTTTAGAAAACCTATATCTATATGATCCCATTTTAACACTAGAAATGGTAATGAAAACAATATACCAATTAGTTTTTTATTCTCTAACTTAACCTGGTGAAAATTTAGGAATATTGATACAATATCGACCACCTTCCTTTTCATACCAACCCACCAAAAAATTTCTTTCAACACCTTATACATAATCCTTATTCTAGGACATATAACCCATCATGATTCATTTTTTGAATAAATTTTTTGTTCCTAACAATCCATATGTATAACCATTGGAATTTTGAAATAAAAAACTGAAATCTCATCTAGATTTCAGCCATCAATGGTATCCAAAAATTTGAGTTTTGAATTCATCACCACACATTATTCATTGGACGTCTGTTTCTCTTTAAAAATGATAAAAAATCCAAAAAAATTAAATTTGGATGAAAACCACAACAACACTTCAGTCTTCAAATTCGAAGAAATTCATGGCTAAGGCCAACATCACCTACAACACATTTGAAGCTTCTTTTTTGCATTTAATCATAAGAAATTCTAATCAATTAATATTCTACCACATTTCATTTTCATGATGTATCTATCACGTCGAAGTCAAAAAATTGCAGATACTCCATCCATATTATATGTATCATGTAAAACCAGATTGTGATAAAATATTCCTCAAGCTCTTATAATCTGCGAACAGAGTAAATTTCTCACCAAGGAGATAGTGATTAAATATTTTCAAGGAATTGAATCGAAAACATAACATTAAATATTTTGTTTCTTTCATCATCTCATGTACTCAAAACATCCTTGATCCATTACTGGAGGAATGGTCTCCTTCAAAGATAAAAAATCCCAACCATGATTTCATTGAATCACAATAAAACACATACACTCGTTCTGATTTCAGAAAAATAAATATTTATGATGATGTAAGGTGAATAAAATAGCTCTTAAAAATACATATGTCATTCACCATCCCATTATAATGGAACATTATTATTTATTAATCCTACCATATGTGAAAATTTCCATGAATAGTTATTCCCAATGAGTCATTAAGAACCATCCAATCCTAGAAAATTGTGTATATAGAAATGCTCATGTATGGTTTCCATAAGATCAAAAACTCCCTCATTATGGGATCTATATAAACACCACATTATGAAATTACGTGGCCCATAAAATGTAAATATTCTATTCCAAAATTAACACATTGACATTTTTCATATAGATGATGATCCATCAACATTCCAATCATTGTAACCATGTGTTTCCCATTATCAACCCTTATCCATGGGTACACAAATATGTATTCCAAAATCACCATGATGAATGAATCATGATCCTTGAGAAATATATAATTCATAAATTCCATATATACTTCTGGTTCATACATTTTTCTGAATGTTTTTACCCAATATTCATTGTTTATATATCTTCTTCTGAATGATTTCTATGATATATACTCCTTCCAAACAGACAATTTTTGATACCCAGTTCCAAATTTAATCATATAGAACCACTAATAACGTCATAATTGATTTAATGGATAATCAATGTGTCATAGTTGATAAATATTATTTTCCATTACATGGTTATGTTTATGATAGTCCAATGACATCAGAAGAGTTACACCAACCTTTTTTACAATAAAGATCGATTTATCCAGCAATGGCATGTTAGGGGGAATAAAACCATTTCATTCTTTCTCCAATAAATACAAGTTCGACTACCTTAAATATTTTTCATCCATTCGATAAGATATTATTGAAATATTTCTAGTACCTAGTAGTATATTAATCATAAACTCAACTTCTCTCATTAGTGAGAACCATGAGATATTACTAGAAAATATGTGGACAATGATCTATAACTATTGGAAAATAAATCTTATCAATATAATTTATTGATATGATTATAAATTCTACCTATTGGTATAATCTCATTACAAATGCTTCTTCAAACAATAAATTTTCACCTAGCATTAAACTATAGTCTCCTCAAAATAGATTCTAGATGCTATCTTCAATTTTGAAACTCACATATCGAGTATAATCGTCCACGCAAACCTAAAACATAATAAACAAATCTATATGTAGTATTATATTTAAAAAATCCATATTATGAATAGATTGATCCCATTTCATATTTTCTGCATTAACTATTATAGAACATGATCTACAAAGAAATGATTGACACAGAATTTCCCAGATTATATTTTTATGAATTTTCATATAATGAATCATAACAATTTTCAAGAATTGAAAATAAATAGTATGATATGAAATTAATTAATGGGGTACACCCATATAAAACAACACATTCATAAGGGTAAATTTCAAAATATTTATACCTAACACATTATATGGTCTTGGAATATCATCTACAACAACCATGTATACTCCATATAATTTCATCATTGAAAAACATTTCTCTGTGTCTCCCTCTTGAGATTTCTCCACCTGAGGAGTCATGATAATTTGATAATCACTATTTCTAGATCAATTCTTCTGATGAGAGTTATTCTATTACCCTCCCCAAATAAAAAAATATGATGTTTCAGACACCTGAGTAGGGATCCATGAACCGTACCATGGGGAAATATGAAAATTTCACTGATGATTCCCTATATGATTGCAGTTTATCACTCTCTATGTTGTGATGTACACACATGATTTATGTTGTCAAGATAACACTAATGAATACATCATGATTTACTCTTAATTACTGGGTGAATTTTTTATGATTTGACCATTTCTTTATTCATACTCCCACCAGGGAAATAGGTGTCCCTATTCTACATTCTCCAATGTTGTTATTTCCACAATTTCATATAGGAATCCACACACATACCCCTCCAATAGATCCTAATAAATAATTTTCTACTATCATTTATCTACTGACTATCTATGTACAATTTGTAACATAATAATGATAAATCATACACAAAATCTCTTGTCTTAAAAGAAATTCATGGATTTGTGCCTCCAAGGATGAACTCGTAGAAACATTAGGAGAAATGTTTCCTAAATTCAATAATTTATCTATATTTTATGTTACATATATATTTTCCAAGTTTTAGATTTGTAAAAATATCATTATATTAATTATGATTTTATAATCATATATATTTTTTGTAATGAATTCGCCAATATCATCCCATGCATGGTCGTGGTTTAATTTATCTTGAACTGTTAAATCATACCACTATCATTAATTATCCTCTAAAATTTACATTTCTGGAAATAATTTCAACTCTTTTAATGTACCATTTAAACAAAAGATATGATTCGTCTTATTTAGAAACACATTTTCATTTTCTTGTTCCGAATCACCCCAAAATATGGTTAGATTGTACATCTATATTTTGATTGACTAGTCATCATAACTTGTGTAATCCCTTATATTCTCTCCATCCACAAGATGAAAAGATAAGACTATTCTCTGAAATTACTATTGGATTACCTGAAACCACATTCTCAATGGCATCTTCTGGTTTTTTATGTGATTCCTTCTATGTGGTATTTTATATATAGACAAAAATCAATAAGTCTCACTATTTATTAAATGAAGTCTTCTGATTTTGAATTCTACCACATTAGTATATTACAACTGTGCTTTCCAAAATCAGCATTTTTTCACATTCAACTATTTATGTAAAATAAAAAATTGATTTTAGAAATTCACGCCATTTTCACAATACAACCATCATTCCATTTTTCAAAACAATTTAGTCTAATATAATTTCAACATTCATAAAAAGCAATACATTACACCAAGACAATAATTATTATAAAAATTGTAATATGAATTTTTTTTGGAAATCATTCCTCAAATGAATTTCAATCTCATCTCAATGGCTAAACCAATGAAAATGCGATTCAAATTCATATACATTCCTATAAAACAATTGCATACCCAAATTTGTGGAATTTTTAGGTTCTTAATAAAAAGGATATGTATGTATTTTTATACAGTATAGTTAATGTCCAATAAATCCTACTACTTTCCATGATTCCAACTCAAGAAATAGACTTGAATGAATTTATGTACAAGACTGATAACCTATACCATGTTAGAAACCAATTGTACCTAAAAATGTAAGGACAAAGATGATATGACTTTTAACTCCTCTAACCTTATCATTTCCATGGGAAGGTGGTTTAATATTAATTGTCCATAATTGAAATCCACAAGGCACATAATGTGGGAAATAAATATTTAAGGGTTTCAATACACATGGGGGTGATATTTCCATTTAGAATAAAAAACCTAAATCAAAATATACAAAAAATCCACGATATGATGAATGATATCAATGAAATACATCTATGAAATTAAATGATAAAAATAAAATGAAAACCATATACCATAATTGAGGACTATAATATAAAATTAAGGAAAATAATACTATACAACTAATAGTCTTCAACATCAACTCCATGATCCAAACATACTCCACGATCTAACTCCCAAAACCCCATAATTCATAATTTACTAATTAATATTTCAATTACATTAAATTTTCCCTTGTCTTGAAAATTTTCATCTATTAAATAACCAATTTTCCAAAGAAGGATGAGTACTAAAACTCAATAGGATTTCGCAAAATGAATTCACTAATCATTCCATTATGATAGAACAAGTTATAATTTTAATATAAATAATTGATAAAAACAATTTATGAAATAAATTATATCAAAATATAAAATTGTTAAAATAAAGAATTTTTCTCATGATAATATCCATTTCCAAAGAATGACACACAACAATAATCTAACACCAAATCAGATGAACTATATAAGTATAACAATTTATTTTCCACCCAACCACACATTAAACAATTTATTAAACCATGATACTCTAATAATCATGATTGGTTATTAATCAATTCACCAAGAAGTCACTTAGTAAACCACTTTGATGATGGTACTTCTCACCCATAATCTTCCAATCCTTTTAATGTGTGTACTTCCCACCCTTATCCATCCTAATACATATGAACAAGAAACAAACAACCATGAAACACCCATGCCAAAACATAGTGTACTCACAATGAAATCAATAAAAAATGTTTTTATTTAAATTCTTTTGGTTCCATTAACAAAAAAAACTATAAATTTTTTAATAATCATTTTAAAATCCTGTTACAAAATACAAATTCCAATCAAAGTACTGAAATATTTAATTTCCCAAACTGTCACTCAAGAGGGATCTGAATAATCAATTCATAAACAATTCAAAACATATTTATAGAAAAAAAAAATCAATATTAAATAAATTCATCAGGTTCTCAATTTATATGGTTAAACTAATTCCACCAATCTCAAGAAATTGGATAAAACAACAAAAAAATGAATAACTCTAAACAATCCAGGTGAATCTCCATGATTCAACCTTATATATCATCCCATATAATAAACCAAGAAAAATATAATCATAATTGTCCTAAAAAATCTCATATATATCCACAAAATGTTTAATGTTTTTAAACGTAATGGTATAGAGAGGTATATATTAAAAATCACCAAGAACAACCAAGAATAAATAATTACCACAAGAACCCCATTTCAAATCACCATGAGAGGCTTCTAGATCACCTCAAAATCAATCAGAGATGATTCCTTGAAATTTTGAATAAATAATTATTAATTATGTCTTCATTAGTGGAAAATGATGGATTTATAGGCCAAAATGTGTGAGATTGAATATTTAAAGATATTATCTTTAACCCATTAATGATTAGTTGAACAATTTTTCAAACATTGTGCTAACCATATGAATGTTAATATTGTAATTATGAAAATATCATGGTTGACTCTCATGGTTTTATAACATTATTCTAGCCATCCAAACACCACTATCTATTTTTTGATTGTTTCTCTTGGCCACCACATGGTTTGGACACCCCACACTTAGCTCTAGTGCTTTAACTTTATCCCACTATCTCATTGTTCATAGATTCCTGTAGTTGTTGAATTGTTTTCCAATCCATTAAACAACCATTTTCCTAATGAAGATCCCCTAAAAACTCTAAAATATATCCATAATCTCACAAACCTCACCCATACACCATATAAATATTAAATTATATTGAATAGGTTACAAACTTGAAACCAGAAGTGCTACACAATATTCTACAAAACATATCAAGGAATGTATAAGTTTATCTAACAAAAATATAAATAATGATATGAATTCATTGGAGATATCCCACGTTTTAGGGACAATGTTTCCAATTAATAATAATATTAATATTTTCACAAAATTATATTGCACAATCAAAATGGGTCATAAATAGAACGGTCATAATGGTTGTGTATAATTACAGACCAAGCACAATCATGTGATTTGGATTTGGGGATGTGTTATATAATTTAATAAAATAAATTTCAAATATCATTTGAAAAATAAATAATAGTTCTTAGTAATAAGGATTTATCAACCCATCCATGAAAATATCTAAGGAGTATTTCAATGTATCTAACCAGGAACCCAATAAATTACTCATCACAGTCAGAGTCATTCCAAGGATACTAGTCAAGTGAAATCCTAATTATCACTCTTGGAATGGTATAAAGGCAATCAAAAACGAGCACACCCTATGAATTGCATGTAGGATACTGAGTATCACTCTTGGAATGGGAACACCAAATTTTTATTGATATCATTAACGGATAATATCATATGTTACTAATATAAATCCTTTTGATAATAATCACTATAAACAAATGATTTCATATATAGAATTCCTACACGAGAATCTGATTATCTCTCAAGGAAATTACATGATCTATACCAATAATAAATCCACATAATTCTCGATAGGGAATACATTTATTACAATATGGGTAGGGTAACTCAAGTAAACTATGAACTCATACATGAAATCCCATTACGAAAATCTAAAATATAACACTATAAGTTACCTGATTTATTTACTAATTAAATTCCAAATATATATGAGTCCATCCAAAAACATATCATCTAATCCTTTAATTGGTCCCATCCATTAATATAGACCACCCATAATTTATTAAATATTATATAGAAAGGTGGTTTTCCCATAGAAGATGGAAACATACATGAAACTTTATGAAATACATCATTCTAACCTACAATCCATATTAAATTATGATGTCTAATCTATAAGAATTGGGACCTAAACAAATAAGTGTGTGTGTGTTCACTAATGAAAAAAGAATAATTATTTTATTCCCCCACACTTCCTTTAATTGAAATGATTACATTTCATAAGGAATTTCCCCTGAATAAGGGGTTTTCTTAGAAAAACCATTAACGAATCAAAGGTATTAATGGTATAGAAAATTATAGTAGGTTAGGAATTTGTGTATATAGACATCAATAATTATATGTCAATGAACAAATGATACTAGATTTAATATATAATTCTTAATAAATTAAATAACACATTTAAGAGGAATCAGATGGAAATACAAACACATAGAACATCAACATAATTTATAAATGGAAATAATTTAAGTAAATATTTATATATACCTAATACGATATACATATTACGATCAACATGTCTAAAAAAGGAATTGATTTAGTGCAGATTAAGATAAAGTGATGAAATGAAAAATTTCTATGATAATATTGATAGTTAGAATGAACCATGATAGAATTTAAATGGTGATATTAACAATGAATAGAAGGATGGTGATTCTTATAATCATTGTGGGATATTAAAAAGGCCTAATGGAGCATGAATCATACACATGATGGAGGTAACTATCATTACCTAAGATAAGAGAGGATACATATATCGAGTGGGAGAGTACTATATGAATGGATAAAATGAAATGACATAGGAAGAATAAATTATGGTTTGAAAAATTCGGAATATTTACACCTTGAATGAATAAAATGGTCTAGACATATGGTTCACCTACCGCTAAGAAAATTACGTGAGCGAAATCCAAAGGAACCCCCTCTTTGGGGCATCACCCACATTTTTTGAACCATATGTATCATGTTAAATATACATTGTAGTAACCTATATTCTAGTAAGTAACCCTTTTTATGCTTTGTAAGTACATGAAGTATATGAGGAATGGTTGGGAATGTTTGGAAACTATTAATGTGTCAATGGAAAAAAGTGGTGATGCACGGGCTTCACACGGGTTTCCCAAACCGTGCGGAATCCATGAAAGTGGTGGTCACTTTGGATAGAGGAGACCGCACAGTGTGCACACAGTTTGGGCAAACCATGTGAGGAGGTCGTGTGGAGTGCCCCTTCCAAGCAGTTACTATCGCACGGTAAGCGCACGATTTGACTAACCGCGTGGACTAACCATGCGCGGGGTCTTCTTAGATCCTATTTTTAAGGATCTAATCCATTTTATAATTAAAGCCACTCATTCTTGTTCCTAGATGGACCTAAGTTGATATTTTACTCTAGTGAATGTGGAAGAACACTTACTAGGCATTTTGGAAGCGATCTAGAGGCTTTCCTTGGCGTTGAGACGCTGGTTGATTGAGGTAAGTCTCGTTTCCTTTTTTTTTCTTAGATCTCCTTCGTCCCTCTTAATGGATACTTATATCCACACCCATGGTTGGTAGTTCTAAGGTAGTGGATGAATTTTCATGTTGGATTTTTTTGGTACTAGGGGAAGGAATCTAAGGAGGTTTCATGGATTAGTTGACTCGGTTTTTTGGCATTCTTCGTCTATTGGTTGGTTTCACCTAATTTGTTGAGGTAGGTGGCTCCACTCCCTATTACTCATTATTAGAACTTAAAGGCTTAGTTTCAAATTGTTTTCCATGATTGAAATGGTTTGTTTATCTCCTGTGAAAGAATGGTTGGAACCCCATTTATGTAATGGGTGATGGAAATTGTCTGTTTTTGGAAAGTTTTTGTTGAAGTGAATTTAAAATGGTGATTTTAAACTGGTTATGGTCTTTTTCTTTAATGAAATGGTTTTCAACAAAAAGGGGTATTTTATTGAAATGGTTTGGTATTGAAATGTCTTAATAAAATTGGTTCATTCGTTGGTTTTCAATGAATGTACAATTTTATTGAAATTGATTGAATTAGTGGAACACACTTGGTTTTGAGCGAAATGGTTATCAATGAAAGGTGTTTTATTGAAAGGATAGTTTTGGAATGATTGTTGTGAATGTGTGGTGTGTGATCATGTTTCATATACAAGTATTGGATGAAATAGGACCTTCTGCTTAGTGCAAAAGTTTTAATGGAACATGGGACTTTTAAGTACGCGGCATGGTTGAAATATGACATTGTGCTCAGTGCCAAAGGTGTAAGGAACATGGGAAGCAATTACCTTTTGACGACTTGGTATATCGATGAGAAATTGCCCATGAGTATGGAAATTTCAAAACGAAGCATGCATGGTTGATTTCATGTGTTTCCGAAATGGTTGGTTGTGTGGATATGTTAAATGGAATGAATGTGCAAAAATGGAAATGTGAATTTGATTGGAAACATTGCTTCATTGCTTTTCCTAGGAAATATGGTTTTTTTGGAAAATAGTTTTGTCATGGAAGTTGTTATATTGTGAACTGTTTTGGAAATGTTTTATATATATTTTTTATTTAATGTGATAAATTGTTTTATCCTAAAGGCATGGGTTGGGAAGTAATCGGGGAAAAACTACTGAGTTTCATTACTCACCCCTTCTGTGGAACATTGGTGTTTTTGCAGATGTCATATACCAGTATGTTGGGAAGGGTAAAGTGGCACTATTTTATAGAACTACTTCATGATACTTGGGCTGATTGGTGATGATGGATCTTTGAGCTTGTGGAGAAGGGAGTTTGGTTGTCATGTTGTAGTCTTTTATTTTGTCTTTGCACTATTTACTATGATTTAGTGTTGGTTTCCCCTATGGTACTCTTTTTTTGGTTTATGATAAACTAAATGGTTGAGATGTCTTAGATTCTATCATGCATCATTTAGTTTATTAGTTTGGTTTTGGTTTTTGGTTATGTGGTTTGTTCTAAATGGGTAAATAGTGCCCCACTTATTCAGAAACCCTTTAGCATTTATTGTCAGCCTTTCACACCTTGGGGATGTCACTTTAAGTCTAGTATTGACTCGTTGTGTTGTCAAGCCAATGGGGATTTGCGGTTCATTTCAAATGGTATCAGATTGTTCGGTCCTTAGTGTATATGAATTAGCTGGTTCCATTCTTTGTGGAACAAGTAGTAATCGGTTTTTGTTGGTCTTGGCGTTGAATTATTGCGTGTCTAATCATTCGTTGGTAATCTTAGGAAGGAGTAAGATTCAATGAACATGGAATGTAGGGCATAAAAAGATGTATCAAACCTTTTTTTGTTGAACTTCATGTTACCAGGGAGTTGGGTACATAAGTGTTTTGTGGACACTTATAGGATAACACATCTCATTTCCATGGGTTTAGCCAATGAGTTGATCATGACATACATTAGAGGAATGAATTCCCACTTGGAGTTCATAAATCATTTCGAGAAATGGATTATGGTTTGACGAAAAATAATGTTTTATGAAAATTTTAAACATGGTTTCAAATGAAACATTTTGAAAAGAGAATGGTTAATGTATTTTGAATAAAAATTGATTTTGAAAAGGAAAGAAAATATTTTTTTAGAAATGGGTAAATGTGGAAAAGCGTGATGGTTGGAAATCAATGTTGTCATAGTGATGTGATAGAAATTGAAATATTAAGCCTTCAATTGCTTGTTAGTGAGACTAACAATGTTCATTATTTGTATAGAAAATGGCACTCGGTAGGCATCGTAGAAACAAAACAGAAGAGGCTGTGGAGAATGTGGATGCACCTGAGCCACAGGGGAACCAGAAGCTAGTCCAATGTATAGTTCAAGAATTTTAGGCTATCGGTACGGGGAATCAGAGGGATGTGTCAAGGAATGTAGACCATTTTGTGTAGTTCCAGAAGCAGAATCCACCCATCTTTCGGGGTGATTCTGATCCAAAAAAGGGCGGAGGTGTGGCTGATTAGGAAGAATCGTATCTTCAATTTCATCAGCACACTAGCATAACAAAAAGGTATGTTAGTGATATATATGCTGGAGGATCATGAACGATAGTCGTGCGAGCTAGTGGTGTAGGCTAAGGTGGATCAAGGCCTGGGCTTGGAGGAATTTGAGGAATTGTTCAATAAAAAATTCTATCCTCACATGTTCATGATCCAGAGGAAGATATTCTTTTTCATCCTGAAGTTAGATACTATCTCTGTCACGGAGTATGCGGCTAAATTCAAGAATTTAGTGCGCTTTGCACCGGAAGTTGCTGCATGTGCATCGTTGAAGGCCCGTATCTTTGAATGAGGGTTGTGATAGGAAATTCACCCGAAGTGTGAATCTGAATCAGACGGATGGATCGGTGAATCTTCCTCCATGACCCATGAAGAAACCTGGGTGTTTTAAATGTGGATCAATAGATCACATGAAATGAGAATATAACACACCACTTATAGCATTCCACAATTTCAACAACAACGGTCATCTTTAGTGATGTTGTCGCGGTCATCCATTGTTGGGTGTTTGTGACATTTCTCAGCTGTCACAAGCATCTTATGCTTCGACAGGTCGAAGACAAAAAAATCAGTCTCACCATCAGAACAAAGCTAGCTATGGTGATTCCAGGAATACCATGACTCCTCAGGTAGGGTAATATCAACAAGGAAATATGGATCAAAGTGAATCAACAAAGCAATTGTACGGAGTAGAACATGTGATTATGGATGACCAATCTGGACTATCTACGGTGAGAGGTACAATTATTTTGAATTCTACCCTCATGCAAGTGTTGTTCGATACTGGTTCATCGCATTCCTTTCTTCGTTCTCCAATTTCTGATTTGTTGAACATAAAACATGAAATTCTTCATTCTATGATAAAACATCAAACTCCTCTCGGTGAAATAAAATGTAGATCCTTCGTGTGTAGATAATTTTCTATAACTGTTGATGGAGATGAGCTGAAATGAGATTTATCTGTGCTAGAGATGGATGTCTATGATATAATCCGATGTATGGATTGGTTGATAGAGTTCAAGGCTCACATCGAATGTTATAGAATAACAGACAGTTTCGCTACCGAGGGTGGCGTCCAGCATCTCTTTATAGAATAATGAGTGGTGAATGCAGGTTCAACATGCTTTTTGGCACCACTAGTGGAAATGATATCTTATTAGTTAGCTTCTTTAATCATGGAATCGATGGATGAGATCAGAATAACAGTTTTCCAGTAGTCGTGGATCAATTTTATGATGTTTTTTCTAAACAATTCTCATGGTTTCAACCTGTAAGGGAAGTGGAGTTTATGATTGATCTCCTTCCAGGGAACAGTCCTATATCACTTACATCTTATAAGATGGAACCACATAGTTAAAGGAATTGAATGTTCAGTTGGAATAACTAGAAAAAATGTTTTATTCGGCCAACCGTGTCTTTGTGGGAAGCACCAGTTTTGTTTGTAAAGAAATAAAATTGAACTTTTGATCTATTTTTGTGTTATCGTAAACATAACCAAGATAATATAAAGAATATATATCCACTTACAGGGATTTATGACCTTTTTGATCAATTTAGTGGAGCTCAATGGTTATCTAATATTAACATGTGGCCAATATATCTTTTGTCGCGAGTTCGAAAGGAGGATATTCTGAAGATAGCATTTTGAAGCAGATATATCCACTACAAATATGTTGTCATACCTTTTGGTTTTAGGAATTCACTAACAGTCTTTATGGCATTGATGAATTGGATATTTCAGCGATATTTGGACTCTTTTGTTGTGGTGTTTTTGGATGAAATATTGGTGTATTCAAGAACAAGGGATGAGCATCAACAACACTTGGAGATAGTGTTTCAAATCTTTAGAGACCAACAGTTGGATTCCAAATTATAAAAATGAAATTTTTGGATATAAGAGGTATGCTTTCTGGGCCCTGTTATTTCTTATAAAGGTGTTTTAGTGGATCCAGAAAATATAGAAGGCGTTCTTTCTTGGAAACTGCCAAAGAATATTATTGAAATATGATGTTTTCTTTGTCTAGATGGTTATTATAGACGCTTTGTGCATGACATCTCACGACTATCATCGACTATGAATGAATTGACAAAGAAGAACAGTGTATTTCAATGGACTGAGGAATGTCAGAGATCTTTTCAAGAGTTGAAAGTTCACCTTACATCAGATCCCATCTTGATTTTTCCAGAATCAGGATAGGGGTACATGGTGTATTGCGACGCATCAGGATCTGGTTTGGGATGTGTTCTCATGCAAGGAGAACATGTTGTTGTTTATGGCCCAAGATAGTTGAGAGTGTATTAAAAGAACTAACCAAAACATGATTTGGTGTTAGCTGAAGTTGTCCATGCATTGAAAACATGATGTCATTATCTCTTTGGTGATAAATTCACTATGTTTACGGATCATAAGAGATTGAAGCATATTTGCTGTGAACGAAATATGAATCTGAGGCAGTGGAGATCTATGGAGTATCTTCAAATGTTCGACTTTGACTTGATATATACATTGGGTAAGAGAAATTAGGTAGCTGATGCATTATGCAAAAATTCATATTCTCAATTGGCGCAATAAGCTTTAGATGAGTGGAAGTTGATGTCAGTCCTCACCAATATGCGTGTGGAATGTGGAGACCGAGATGACTTGCGGCATTCATTCTAGTTGCACTTGTTCCTGACTTGGTGCAGATAGTAATGGTGGCACATGCATCCGATGTACATTGTATTGCAATGAGTTCAAAACTCAATGGTGGGGATACCATTGAGGGAAGGAAGGTGGATGTGAGTTCAGTTTTGAGTTTCAGAGATCAGATGGTTGTACCTCTAGTTTTTTAGGAACAAATCCTTAATTCTTACCACCATTCAAGATGGGTTGTACACCTAGGTACATAGAAGATTTATATGGTAATGAAGGTGATGTTTTGGTGGAGTAGCATGAAAAAGAAGGTGGCCGAGTTTTTCTTGTGGTGCTTAACCTGCTAGTAGGTTAAAGCAGAGCATCAAGGACCAACTGGTATGTTACATATTTACCTACCCTAGTGTGGAAATGGGATCAGATAGCAATGGATTTTGTTACAGGTATTCCATGAATTGTCTGGAAACATGATATCATTTGGGTGATAGTGGTTCGTCTAACCAAGTCGGCCCATTTCATCCCTATTCATGAAACTCATACGGTGGAAGATCTCTAAAATTATATATCTGAGAAGTGGTAAAGAGGCATGGTGTGACAGATTCAATCATGTTAGATGGAGATCCAAGGTTCACATCCCATTTCTAGCAATCCTAACAGAAATCCCTGGTAACTCAGTTGAATATGAGTATGGCGTGTCATCCTCAGATGGATGGAAAATCCAAAAGGGCAATATAGACGTTGGAAGACATGTTGTGGGATTGTGTAATTGGTTTTTGTGGATCATGATAAGAGCACGTTCCTTTAGTGGAGTTCTCATGTAACAACAATTATCAGGCCTCGATACACATAGATCCATTTGAAGCTTTGTATGGGCATCCTTTTCGTTATCCTCTTTTTTGGGTGGAAACAAGTGAGACTTCCCAAGTTGGGTCGAGCCTTCTACAATAAACAACAGAGAATATTCAGTTGATAAAAAAAGTTGATGGATATGGCATATAGTCGTGAGAAATCTTATGAAGATCATCGGTGAAGAAAATTGTCATTTGCGGTGAGTGATCATGTCTTTTTGAGAATATCTCCAAGGATTGGACATCATCATTTTGGGAAGTAGGTAAAATTATCTCCTCGATATATATGCCTTTTTGAGATACTGGAATGGGTTAGTGAGGTGGCTTATTGGTTTGCATTACCACCACGGTTAAGTGTAGTGCATAATGTGTTCTATGTATCTTAGTTGAAGAAGTATCAGCCTGATCCTGACCATGTGATCAGATGGTATTATGTTTACCTAGGGACATATGATTCATTGATTCATATCCTGGTATGGAGAGTTTATAGGCATGCGAACATCTTTCTTGGGAAAAAATCGGTCTACGGCAGGTTTTATGGAAGCATGGTAAGATTCAAGAAGAGACATGAGAACGTAACAAAGAAATGAACGAGCAGTGACCATAACACTTTCAAGAAAGTGATGGTTTTCTACTTTCCTAGGTTGAAAAGTCCAATGGGGGGGGAATGCAGTACCCCTAGTTTCTGGTAAGTAAATTTTTTTTTATGATTTTTTAATACGTGAAGCATATGAGAAATGGTTGGGAAATTTTTGAGACTTCTAAAGTGTCAAAGGGAAAAAAGTGGTGACACACAGGCTTTGCACGGGTTTCTCAAACTGTGAAGATTTTGTGCAGGTTTTGGTCACTTTGGAAAGAGGAGACCACACGGTTTGGGAAAACCATGCAAGGAGGTTGTGCAGAGTACCCCTTCTAAGTAGTGAATACTGCATGGTTAGCGCACGATTTGACTAACAGTGTGGGCTAACCGTGGGCGGGGTCATCTTAGATCCTATTTTTAAGTATCTAATCCATTTTATAATTAAACCCACTCGGTTTTTCTCCTAGAAATTCCAAACTCATGATTTCTCTATGGTGAAGGTGGGGGAACACTTACCAGGAATTTTGGAAGTGATTTGGAGGCTTTCCTTGGTGTTGAGAGGCTGTTTGATCGATGTAAGTCTCGTTTCCTTTAGTTTTCTTAGATCTACTTCTTCCCTCTTGATGGATCCTTAGAACGACGCCCAAGGTGGGTAGATCAAAGGTAGTGGATGTCTTTTTATTTCGGTTTTTAGTTTTTTTAGTACTAGGGGAAGCAATCTACGGAGGTTTCGGGGAGTAGTTGACTCAATTTTGTTGGCGTTTTTGTTCGTTGGCTGGTTTCACCTAATTTGGTGAGGTAGGTGGCTTCACTCCTGATTCCACTTTCTTAAAAGTTGATGGTTTAGTTTCAAATTGTTTTCTATGATTGAAATTGTTTTTCTATCTACTGTGAAATAATGGTTGATACCCATTTTAAGTAATGGTTTATGTAAATTGTGTGTTTTTGGAAAGTTTTTCTAGAAGTGAATTTAAAATGGTGATTTTAAACTGGTTATGGTTTTGATGCATGAATGAAATTTTATTCAATAAAGAGGGGTGATTTATTGAGATGGTTTAGTATTTAAATGGATTGATGAAATGGTTTCACTCTTTGGTTTTCAATAAATGTACAATTTTTTTTGAAATGGTTTGAATTGGTTGAACAGACTTGGTTTTGATGGATGATATATTCAATGAAAGGTGTTTTATTGAAAGGATGGTTTTGGAATGATTGTTTTGAATATGTGGTGTGTGTTCATGTTGCATATACGATGCATGGTTGAAATAAGACCCTGTGATTGGTGCCAAAATTTTAACGGCACATGTGACTTTTATGTACGAGGCTTGGTGGAAATATGTCCTTATTCTCGGTGCCAAAGGTGTAATGGAACATGGGAAAAAATTACCTTGTGGCATCTTGGTAGATCGACAAGAAACCCCTCATGAGTATTGAGTTTTCCTAACGAAGAAAGTATGGTTGATTTCATTGGATTGTGAAATGGTTGGTTGTGTGGATTTGTGAAATGGAATAAATGTTCAAAAAAGGAAATGTGAATTTGATTGGATACATTGCTTGGATTCTTTTCCTGAGAAATATTGGGTTTTTTGGAAAATGGTTTTGACATGGAACATGTTATATTATGAACTATTTTGGAATTGTTTTATATAAATTGTTTTATATAAATGATCTAACATGTTTTATCTTAGAGGCATGGGTTGGGAAGTCATCAGGGAAAACCTACTGAGTTTCATTACTCACCCCCTACATTGGCATGTTGGTGCTTTTGCAGATGTCATATACCAGGATGTTGTAAAAGGTAAAGTGTCACATGTTTATAGCACTACATCGTGATACATGGGCTCGTTCGTGATGTTGGAGCATAGAGCTAGTGGATCATGGAGTTGGGATGTCATCTTGTAGTCTTTTAGTTTGTCTTTCTGCTGTTTACTCTGATTTAGTGTTGGTTCCTACTGTGGTACATTTGGTTGGTTTATGATAAAATAAATGGTCGAGTTGTCTTAGCTTTTAGCATACATCATTTAGTTGATTAGTATGGTCATGGTTTTTGGTTATGTGGTATGTTCTAAAAGGGTAAATCATCCCCCACTTGTTTGGAAACCCTTCGACATTTATTGACAGCCTTTAGCACCATGGGGATGTCGCTTAAGGACTCGTAATGACTCATTGAGATCTGAAGACAATGGGGATTTGTGGGTAATTACATACATGATTCAATTATAAACTGTAATTGGACCGAAAATCCTCATGGAGAACATGTTTAGATGAATGTTTGTGACACCATCAACTCCTCCAATAATGAAACATGTATTCTTTTAGAGGTATGCATGTTTTCAAGAAAACTATGAACACTTATAATCCTTCTCTATATTTTAGATTTACTGTATGACCCTCCCACAACTAGACAAAAATCATATAGAACCTATCAAGAATTAAAAAAAGTCTACAAAATAATGTCGGAGAGTCTATAAGAATATATTTACATTATAATATTTGGTTTAAAGTATTTATTTTCCTCCAAATAATAAAATTATAATTCCATTATAATTTCATCCTGTAAAAAAATATTGGATTCTAAATTTATGATCTATGTTTTTTTCATTAATATAATACTCTGGGTAGAGACACATTAATTTTTTATCATTAATGACACACTCAATTTTTAAACATATAAATTACATAACATTTGTGGAGTACACAATCATTATAAAAATAGACACACATATACCGTAATTAGTCTAGTTCCTTGGGAAACCTGTTATCATAATCACTGTTAAAATAATTAGACAGAACATATCCCATTATGTTATTATAGACTAGAACCCTACCTAGAAACCTTATACATAATACATATCATCAGACACATGGAAGGTAAATATAAATAGGGATGATGTGAAATGCTCAGTATGGGTTTGAATGGGAGACATGTAAGGATAAACATGAGAATATGGGTATTTGAATGCGATCATGTAAATAAAATATTGAACCCTACATATCAAGTATAAATATATGAATCATTAAATAATGATTGAGAATTCATATGAAATGAATCATAAAGACATAGAGTGTATATGACAAGAAATATTATTATTGTAATAACATAATGAATTTTTTTCATACACATAAGAATATATCAATATATATATAGTATCCAAGGAATCCTTTCCCATAAAATTTTTGTAACAAAGGTAAACTCTATACCATCGTGGTAGCCACAGTTCACTCTCATTGACATCTCGGTAGCATGACCTCACCAATAGAATCTTGGTAGTAATGGTGCACTCCCATGTCCATCTTTGTAGTCATGTTTTATTCAAAATACCATCCTTGTTTATCTCATGAGATATAAATCTTTTCACAATGCATTGGAGGGAGATATTTTTAACACCCCGAGATTTTATGAAATATATTATTTTAATTTCATTAATGTCTTATGTTGTATTCTACACCAAGATTACCTTACGCTATACGCAACACCGTATTAGCTTGCAGTATACGCAACACTATTCTTGGACCGTGTTACACATAATTTTGATAATAGTTATTCTACGCAACATTGAGTATATGTATATATATATTAAATGTATAAATGAAATATGGTTAGATTCTGTTATACGAAACAACGAAGGATTCTTTCACAACACGCAACCCTGACTTGGCTTGCATTACACGCAATCACGACCTTCCTCGATAGCGTGTGTTGTACGCAATACCGGGTTTTAATAAACAATGTTATATTATTATAATATTGTCATGAACTAGACGTTATGAATAGTATTAACTAAATTTTGAATTTTATAACATTATTTTTCATCTTACACATTTCTAGAACACGGTATAAGAAAAAAATAAATTTTTCCTGTAAAATAAGTATTTTTAAAAAAATACAGTTTTACCGCCTTTTGATGGCGCACCCACTTTAAATATAGTTTTTGACATGTTTATATGTTCAATTTAACAAAATAATATTCTTCTTTTGAATCAGGATATAAAAATATACATTAGATAAAGTTTTGATATTTTTCCAATAACTTTCATATTTTAATGAATAGTAAAAACACGCTATATTTTAATTAAAAACAACTTTTTTGATCGTAATATCTTATGTGGTTAAATTATAATATAGAATGGTTTTAAAGTATAAACAGAATATATTTTTACCATTTAATATAATTTATGTCCTTAGCATTGATTTTACCTTCAATTCGTAGGTTAAATCAATTCAATCTTTTGCAATGTTTTAAAGAAAAACATGTTTTCTTTCGACAACGGGATTAATTTTAATTTAATTTCTACATCTTTTGTGTATTGAATTTGGAAAAAATGATTCCATATTTGGAATCAGTGGGTCAAAATTATGTTAATAAGCTACTTTTTATTTTTGGGAATTATGAATAGTAACTACGGTAAATTTTATTTACCATAGTTAAAGGTAAATCAGGTAATTAAGGGTAAATATAATATTTTAAAATTACCCTAACAAATGTAAAAATAATATTGGATGACTATATGTCGACCCATATCACCTAAGGGTCGGATTAGAATCATTTAATGGACATTTGTCCATGACAATAACTTAATTATTATTAAAACCAAAGAAAGTGACAACATGTCACTCTCTTAAATCTTATAAGTATATTAATTTTAATTTATTGATAAACTTCATGAAACTTCAAACATGAATAGTCCCCAGAAATATAATGAAATTATATACATCATATAAATTTATTTATAATTTTTAGGGATTAAATAATTATCATTAATTATGACACAATAGTGATGCAGAAATTGTTTTTCAAGTGAAAAATCAAGAATATTGTTTTTATTAAACTAATAGTGGCCATAAAATGCACAAATACCTAACCAAAACTTATTTTCCATGTAAATGTATAACATAAGCATCCAATGGTCGAATATTTGACCATTTGGAGCCTTATAAAAGTGATTATGACACTTATATTATTTTATTTTAAATGATGCCAAAGTTGTCACCTTCATAATTTAATAAATATAACAATTTAAATATTGTGATTTTAAGATGATAAATTCGAGTAAAAGTATTATTGTGAAATGAAATAGATTTATTTTCATCATAGGAATTTTTTTATGCAAAAAATAAGTATATTAAATAATTATAAAAAAATGTTGTAGTATTAATTTTATTAAGAGATAAACCAAATAAATGGTTTCAAAAATAATAAAATAAATATTATATGAACTATTTTATGTGCTCCAATAATTTTTAAGATACATATGACATTTTATGAATCTATTAAAACTTTTAGTTCGAACATATCTTCTGTATTTATTTTATTTAAATTCAAATAAATGAATAGTGTCAAAATTGACACTATTGTTATTTTATAAAAAAACATATTATAAAATTGATTAAAAATCACAAAATATTTCAAAATTATAAATTTAAATTTATATGATCTAAAATGTTATTAAGAATCCAATTATGGAAAATTCACAACAAATATGTAATTATTTGTTATAATTTAAAAATTAGAATGTTATTACCACAAATAAAATTAAATTGATTAAATAGGTATAAATCATGTTGATAATGTTTAAAATAAATTCCTAACATGTCTAAATTATATTTTTTGATGATATTACAACCTTATCTTATCTAATATTTGAATATGAGTCATTTTTGGAGGTTTTTATGTGGGGTTATATTTATTATAAATTAATATTTTTAAGAATTCCAAAGGTCCCCCTCTCGTCACTTATAAAAGGGAACCTCCTTTCCCTCCTCCTCACACCAATTTGAGCACTCAAGCTCGGCCAACCCCTTCCAAAATCTCCTCTCCACTTCCATATAATAATCCTAGAGGTTCTGGTCTTCTTCAAAGACCAATCTTAGTTCCCTAAGTGGAGAATTCAAAGTGGCGTTCCAAAGAAGAGGTAATATCCATTACCGATCTTTTCAATTTCTTTCTTCTTCAAATTCTTCTTCTTTAGTTTTTTCATGATAAAGTAATAACATCAGTATTACTTACATACTGATATGTTATTATAAATATGAAACAACCCTAATTCACCTTCTATCCATCCTACGGAAAAATTAAATCACCGCGCGTGCGTACGTACGGAATACCGTCTCCACGTCGTGGTGTAATCTATTTTCCACCAACACCTTACAAGGATGGGTATAATGGTGTAATGAGTAACAATTTATGATTATTATAAAGTAATATTGATACTGAAATAGTATACATACACTTCAACACAATTCCACGACCATGGGAACAATATCATCGCTCGTGCGTACGTACGGACTACCGTCTCCACGACGCGATGAGATTCATTCTCAATGATTAGCCATTCATGAATGATTATAAAGTATATATAATAATTAATAATGAAATATATGACCTAATAATGATACTGGAATTATTTATATTTATATTTTTGTCATCTACTTATTTACATTCAATTCAATAAGGAAACGAAAACAGCGTTCATGCGTACGTACGGACTACCGTCTCCATGAATGGTGTATTTCTTTCCATTTACTGATTTATTATATATGTATATCCTGAATATATATATATATATAAATAATGTTTTATGTTCTGGAATTAAGTAATCATGATCTAAGAAATCATATGAATAATTACAAGTCAAAACACGGACGACAAATGAAACAATTTTACCCAAAACGCTCTTTAACATGGAATTTACAAAAGAAAGGGTAATATAAAGTCATAAGTGAAACATATATGATATCATAACAATGAATATGATTCTGTAATAAGTAAATGACATTATTTAAATCATTATATAGGAGGTTCGGACACTTACGAAGCAAATCGGACCTAAGGTAAGGGAAATATCACAATCTCATTTTTATCCGAGATTGTTTATACGTTGGTATTTACTGGGGTGTATTTTATCATCCAAATCTATGTTTCCTAAATATGAAATGTTATTTCCATCCACCTAAAATTGTTTAAATCCAATTTTACCCTTTGGTGAGTTTTTAGTAAAAGATATGAAAGGAATCTTTTGTCGTTTTTCATACGAGGTACTTTTTGACTTTTCTGACAAGAGTACGAAGAATGTTTTATTTAACTTATACGGCATGAATGGATTTTTAAAACATTATTTCCAAGAATATTCCTTTAAAAGTTTTAATCTTTATTTTCAATCAACTTATTTTAGTTTAAAATTGTATGACATGTTAAGAAAGGAAAAGTGTTTTTGAAGTAGAAAGGATATTTTCCTCGAGAATGGAGTTCAAGTATTTTATCAAAATTGTTTTCCATCTAAGATAATAAAAGGGTTCTGTTTTTATCCCTATTATTACATGGATTTGATTATGTTGTGATGGAAATATTTTTATGAATTCCTTTATCTTATATGAATTGTTTTATGATGTCATGTTGTTTAAAAATCCCATTTTTATTACATGGGTTACGCTATGATGTATGGGTTATGATTATGTGGCACACATAAGAAAGGATTCATTATAAGATGGGTGGGACCTATATCTCCCTCCAATGCATTGGGTAAAGATTTTATATCTCATGAGATAGACATGGCTGAAATGGTAGGTTATACCGGTTCAGTGAAACAGGACTGAAACGAGGGTTACTCGATTCAGAAAGGGACTTTGTCCACTAAGATAGTCTTGGCAATGAGTCTTGACTAACAAGAAATGATTCTCTATGATTATGTGTGTATTCCACAAAGTTTCATGTTTTATGTTATGATTATTGGGATTTCATTTCACTACTATGATTTATCCCATGTTATGAAATTATGCTCTCTTTTGCAGGTTAAGATTTCCAAAAGTTATGTTCTCATGAATATGATGTGATTGATTTTCCTTTTGTATACCCTTACTGAGCATTTGAGCTCACCCTTTTTATGTTTTCTTTTCCCCAGGATATAAAGAAAGGTTTTAGGTAAAAAAAGGGAAGATCTTTATGAGAGATATTGAAGATCTTTCACCACGATTAGAAGATTATGCTCCGAGTTTCCAAAGACACTAAACTATTACGATCCTTGTGTGTGTGTTTTTGTTATGTACTAATTATTCCACAAATGTAATGTAATGTCCATGTACGTCAAGCTTCGGGTCTCTACAGTTTGTATCAGAGGAAAGGTTTAGTCAACCTTTGGAAACTAGGATGCGAAAACATTAGTGAGATCCCTAGAGACATTTCTAAGGTATGTCTAGGGATGTCCATAAGGATAAGTATACGTATAGGATATAGTCCTAGAACTATGGTAACGATATTAGATTAAACCAAAGATGTTAGATATTGAAGTTACTCCCCCTTTATTATGATTTTTGCCTCTCACACTATTCTTTTTGGTATTATAAAATGGATGGAAACAAGATGATTCACGATAATGGAGGATATGATGGACAATGGAATGATATTCTTCATGAGAAACCAAATGAAATGGGATTTGGAGGTCCGAACATCATTATTATGCCGAATCAGCAATCTCATAATATGATCAATAAAGTTAAATTTGGTAAGATTCCTGACTCGGCTAATAAGAGAAATATGGAGTTTCATGATGATCATAGAGGAAAGAAAGTTCAATTTCCCCTATGTAAATCATGTGGGAAGAGGCATCAAGGAGAATGTTTCAAAGGAACTGGAAGATGCTTTGGGTGTGGAAAAGAAGGACACAAAGCCAGTAAGTGCAAAGGAAAAGGTTCAGTTAACACCAGGGATGAGGATAATGGTATTGCTATGACATCAACAAATGTTAAATGTTTTAAATGTGGAATGTACGGGCATTATGAAAACCAATTCCCTAAGGGAAAGTCTCATGAAGATAATCAGTATGGTCGTATGGGAAGTATTTATGTTGATGATGATGAAGAGACTACAAATGATATGTGAGATGAAAGAATTGTTGAAGCTCGGTCAATGGTTTAAGTATGTAGTGGAATGATTACATGTTTATCATGTGTAATGTTGTATAAGTAATCTCATGGTACTATGGAATAAAGAGAAATCTAAGGATTGTTACACTGCTGTCTTTCCTTGAGTTTTTAAAGTGTATGATTAATGGTACCAGTATACATGAATGGTTATTCAGATATTTTTGGAATGTAGATGATATGCGCATAATGAAGGGATAAGACGATAATGAGATGTTTGATTGTATTCATGAGCTCATGATTGATATAAGGACTAAGTTATATAATGGTTTGAGTATAAGTAATTTTGAGGATTTTGGTCTATGGAAAGTGTTAACTTTTAACTGCATTCATGTTTTCAATAAGGTTCAATGGGTATTCAAGAGAATACATGATTAAGGCCCTTGAATGTTTGGAATGTAACCAACAAGACATATCTTATGATATATGGGGATCAACGATGGTATCAAATCTCTGGTAATCGTTTTCACTATATTATGAGAGTGGACTGCAGTATTATGAATAAGCCTAAAGATTGGAATGGATTATGTTGGACATAAGTTAGTATTGTTTAAGGATGGAACTTTTGATATTATTTATGTGATGTTATTGTAATGTAGTTTTAGAAAAAGGACATCCTGCAGGACGGGCGACAACCCATCGCTTCGGACAAGGCCGGGGAAATCGAACCCACAACCGAAGTGCGACTGGCCTTTATCGCCTACCACTGACCTACAGGAAGTACCTGTTTAATAGAAACTAGTTTTATTATATTAAGCAGTATGATATGTGAAGTATAAGTTCATTTTAGGAACCATATATGATTAATCTCACTATAGATGGACTTATGTATCTTTTGATAACTTTTCAAACCTTTTGTTTGAGACAGATGGAATGACCCATCATTCTATCACATGATTTGCTAACACATCACGAATGACAAATTCAACTTCATTTCTTTAAGAGATGAAGTGGAAATTGTCCAAATAACGACAAACGGTGAGACTATACCAAAATCATGAAATTATTTCTTCTAATTCCAATTTCATCAACTTTAGGGAAATGATCTTGAAAACCAAAAATGTTGTCTTAGTGCTCTTATATCTGATGAATCAGATGGTACCTTAGATCATCACAAATTTATGGCTTTGTGATTGCTAGCTTTTCCATAGCCATGTTCTCTACCACTATCCATTAGAACATGATGGTTATATTTCTCTTCCATATCCATATTTTCACCTATGTGGAAACCCAGTGATTAGTTTATTTGGGTAACCGTTACGTTTCATACTTTTGTTTTTAAAGATAAGTTTTGGTATTCCTTTTTACGATGTGGGTTTCTATCAAAGAAACATTCAAATATTAAACCATTTATAACCCCGACGAATTTCGAGGGCGAAATTCATTTTAAGGGGGGTAGAATGTAACACCCCGAGATTTTATGAAAAATATTATTTTAATTTCATTATTATCTTATGTTGTATTCTACACCAAGATTACCTTGCGCTATACGCAACACCGTATTAGCTTGCAGTATACGAAACACTATTCTTGGACCATGTTACACATAATTTTGAAAATAGTTATTCTACGCAACATTGAGTATATATATATATATATATATTAAATGTATAAATGAAATATGGTTGGATTCTGTTATACGAAATAACGAAGGATTCTTTCACAACACGCAACCCTGACTTGGCTTGCATTACACGCAATCGCGACCTTCCTCGATAGCGTGTGTTGTACTCAATACCGGGTTTTAATAAACAATGTTATATTATTATAATATTTTCATGAACTAGCTATAATGAATAGTATTAACTAAATTTTGAATTTTATAACATTATTATTCATCTTACACATTTCTAGAACATGGTATAAGAACAAAATAATTTTTTCGGGTAAAATAAGTATTTTTAAAAAAATGCAGTTTTACCGCCTTTTGATGGCGCACCCACATTAAATATATTTTTTGACATGTTTATATGTTCAATTTGACAAAATAATATTCTTCTTTTGAATCAGGATATAAAAATTTACATTAGATAAAGTTTTGATATTTTTCCGATAACTTTCATATTTTAATTAATAGTAAAAACACGCTATATTTTAATTAAAAACAACTTTTTTCATCGTAATATCTTATGTGGTTAAATTATAACATTGAATGGTTTTGAAGTATAAACAGAATATATTTTTACCATTTAATATAATGTATGTCATTAGCATTGATTTTACCTTGAATTCGTAGGTAAAATCAATTCAATCTTTTGCAATGTTTTAAAGAAAAACCCGTTTTCTTTCGACAACAGGATTAATTTTAATTTAATTTCTGAATCTTTTGTGTATTGAATTTCGAAAAAGGATTCCTTATTTGGAATCAGTGGGTCCAAATTATGTTAATAAGCTACTTTTTATTTTTGGGGATTATGAATAGTAACTACGGTAAATTTTATTTACCATCGTTAAAGCTAAATCGGGTAATTAAGGGTAAATATAATATTTTAAAATTACGCTAACAAATGTCAAAATCCTATTGGATGACTAAATGTCGACACATATCACCTAAGGGTCGGATTAGAATCATTTAATGGACATTTGTCCATGAAAATAACTTAATTATTATTAAAACCAAAGAAAGTGACAACATGTCACTCTCTTAAATCTTATAAGTATATTAATTTTAATTTATTGATAAACTTCACGAAACATCGAACATTAATAGAATCCAGAAAGATAATGAAATTATCTACATCATATAATTTTATTTATAAATTTTAGGGATTAAATAATTATCATTAATTATGACACAATAGTGATAGAGAAATTGTTTATCTAGTGAAAAATCAAGAATATTGTTTTTATTAAACTAATAGTGACCATAAAATGCACAAATACCTAACAAAAACTTATTTTCCATGTAAATGTAAACCATAATAATCCAATGGTCGAATATTTTACCATTTGGAGCCTTATAAAAGCAATTATGACACTTATATTATTTTATTTTAAATGATGCCAAAGATGTCACCTTCATAATTTAATAAATATAACAATTTAAATATTGTGATTTTTAGATGATAAATTAGAGTAAAAGTATTATTGTGAAAGGTAATAGATTTATTTTCATCATAGGATTTTATTTTTATTTTTTTATGCAACAAATAAGTATATTAAATAATTATAAAAAAATGTTGTAGTATTTATTTTATTAAGAGATAAACCAAATAAATGGTTTAAAAAATAACAAAATAAATATTATATGAACTATTTAATGTGCTACAATAATTTTTAAGATACATATGACATTTTATGAATCTATTAAAACTTTTAGTTCGAACATATCTTTTGTATTTATTTTATTTAAATTCAAATAAATGAATAGTGTCAAAATTGACACTATTGTTATTTTATAAAAAAAACATATTATAAAATTGATTAAAAATCACAAAATATTTCAAAATAATAAATTTAAATTTATATGATCTAAAATATTAATAAAAATCCAATTATGGACAATTCACAACAAATAAGTAATTATTTGTTATAATTTAAAAATTAGAATTTTATTACCATAAATAAAATTAAATTGATTAAATAAGGATAAATCATGTTGATAATGTTTAAAATAAATTCCTAACATGTCGAAATTCTATTGGTTAATGATATTACAACCTTATCTTATGTAATATTCGAATATGAGTCATTTTTGGAGGTTTTTATGTGGGTTTATATTTATTATAAATTAATATTTTTAAGAATTCCAAAGGTGCCCCTCTCCTCACTTATAAAAGGGAACCTTATTTCCCTCATCCTCACACCAATTTTAGCACTCAAGCTCGGCCAACACCTGAAAAAATCTCTTCTCCACTTCCCTATAATAATCCTAGAGGTTCTGGTCTTCTTCGAAGACCAATCTTAGTTCCCTAAGTGGAGGATTCAAAGAGGCGTTCCAAAGAAGAGGTAATATCCATTACCGAACTTTTCAATTTCTTTCTTCTTCAACTTATTCTTCTTTAGTTGTTTCATGATAAAGTAATAACATCAGTATTACATACATACTGATATGTTATTATAAATATGAAACAACCCTAATTCACCTTCTATCCATCCTACGGAAAAATTAAATCACCGCGCGTGCGTACGTACGGAATACCGTCTCCACGTCGTGGTGTAATCTATTTTCCACCACCACCTTACAAGGATGGGTATAATGGTGTAATGAGTAACTATTTATGATTATTATAAATTAATATTGATACTGAAATAGTATACATACACTTCAACACAATTCCACGACCATGGGAACGATATCATCGCTCGTGCGTACGTACGGACTACCGTCTCCACGACGCGATGAGATTCATTCTAAATGATTAGCCATTCATGAATGATTATAAAGTATATATAATAAGTAATAATGAAATATATGACCTAATAATGATACTGGAATTTTTTATATTTATATGTTTTTCATCTACTTAATTCCATTCAATTCAATAAGGAAACGAAAACAAAGTTCATGCGTACGTACGGACTACCGTCTCGATGAACGGTGTATTTCTTTCCATTTACTGATTTATTATATATGTATATCCTGAATATATATATAAATCATGTTTTATGTTCTGGAATTAAGTAATCATGATCTAATAAATCATATGAATAATTACAAGTCAAAACACGGACGCTAAATGAAACAATTTTACCCAAAACGCTCTTTAACATGGAATTTACAAAAGAACGGGTAATATAAAGTCATAAGTGAACCATATATGATATCATAACAATGAATATGATTCTTTAATAAGTAAATGACATTATTTAAATCATTATACAGGAGGTTCGGACACTTACGAAGCAAATCGGACCTAAGGTAAGGGAAATATCACAATCTTATTTTTATCCGAGATTGTTTATACGTTGGTATTTATTGGGGTGTATTTTATCATCCACATCTACGTTTCCTCAATATGTAATGTTATTTCCATCCACCTACAATTTTTTAAATCCAATTTTACCCTTTGGTGAGTTTTTATTAAAAGATATGAAAGGAATCTTTTGTCGTTTTTCATACGAGGTACTTTTTGACTTTTCTGACAAAAGTACGAAGAATGTTTTATTTAACTTATACGACATGAATGGATTTTTAAAACATTATTTCCAAGAATATTCCTTTAAAAGTTTTCATGTTTATTTTCAATCAACTTTTTTTAGTTTAAAATTTTATGACATGTTAAGAAAGGAAAAGTGTTTTTAAAGTAGAAAGGATATATTCCTCAAGAATAGAGTTCAAGTATTTTATCAAAATTATTTTCCATCTAAGATAATAAAAGGGTTCTGTTTTTATCCCTATTATTACATGGATTTGATTATGTTGTTATGGAAATATTTTTATGAATTCCTTTATCTTATATGAATTGTTTTATGATGTCATGTTGTTTAAGAATCCCATTTTTATTACGTGGGTTACGCTATGATGAATGGGTTATGATTATGTGTCACACATAAGAAATGATTCATTATAATATGGGTGGGACCTATATCTCCCTCCAATGCATTGGGTAAAGATTTTATATCTCATGTGATAGAAATTGCTGAAATGGTAGGTTATATCGGTTCAGTGAAACAGGACTGAAACGAGGGTTACTCGATTCAGAAAGGGACGTTTTCCACTAAGATAGTCTTGGCAATGAGTCTTGATTAAGAAGAAATGATTCTCTATGATTATGTGTGTATGCCAAAAAGTTTCATGTTTTATGTTATGATTATTGGGATTTCATTTTACTACTATGATTTATCCCATGATATGAAATTATGCTCTCTTTTGCAGGTTAAGATTTACAAAAGTTATGTTCTTATGAATATGACGTGATTGATTTTTCTTTTGTATACCCTTAATGAGAATTTGAGCTCACCCTTTTTATGTTTTCTTTTCCCCAGGATATAAAGAAAGGTTTTAGGTAAAAAAAAGGGAAGATCATTATGGGAGATATTGAAGATCTTTCACCACGATTAGAAGATTACGTTCCGAGTTTCCAAAAACACTAAACTATTACGATCCTTGTATGTGTGTTTTTGTTATGTACTAAGTATTCCGCAAATGTAATGTAATGTCCATGTACGTCAAGCTTCAGGTCTCTACAATATTGGTCCCACCCTACTCATAGTGATATCATTTATACATGTACCACATTTTTGAAAATGGGCATATAATAACCCATGGAATGAAATGATTATTATAAAATGTAATCATATCATTACATGTTGAAAAAGAGAGGTCCCAAAATAATTTAATCATAAAAAAACATGTGGAATGATGCTGGGTTCAAAAGAATATAATGCATTAAGGTGAAACTGTTTTGATAAAAATCATTCAATAAAAAAATTCCATTAAAAGAACGAATATGAATGGGAAAATTGATTAATATCTCAATAGAGTCATTATTAAAACCAATATATGAAATTTTTTAGAGGAAATGAAATTTAAAGGCCTTTAAAAACATTTCATGTGGAAAATTTCTTTTATTCATTGAAAAAATGAATTTTATAACATAAAACATTTTCAAACATTTTTATTTGAAAATAGTTCTAAAACCCTATAATGGAATCTGTGAAAACTATAAAAATAGTTGGGAATAAATTTTTCTGGAAAACATTGTTCGTGCTTATTTGAAAACAATTGGGATTTTTTTTGAAAGTATTGGGTTTTAAACACTATTTAATGCTGACAAAAGAGAGAGATACAATTATATTTTACATAATAACATTATATTATGTATATATTTGTAACATAATTGATACTAACACCAGATAATACATTTAATAAAAAGTGTATAGGTATTATAATTAGTATTATTGAGATATGGATCAGAATATTTCATTAATGGAAGCATAAATTTAAGATGTCTCGAACAATGATGATATTGTCTCAATAAACTATTATAAACCTATAACATGTGATCATACTCCCCATGTAAGAAAATTAAATTACATGAATCTTAAAATATAATTAAAATAATATGATTGATTTTATTAAATGTAAAATTTATAAATATACACCTCGAAATAGTGTTTAAGGGAGAAACAAAACTTGAATCAAAAAGAAGGAAAATAGAGGAAAAACATTTTTCTGAGTTTGTAAATTTTGAAACCTGATCCCCATGAATGAGAGTTCATAAGATTGATATGTGAATTACTATAATTTTTGGTATATGATACATTGAATAAAATAATGGGTAGAAAATACCCCACATGATTGTAGTGAGTAGTGATCATTGCATGTATCTCACTAGAATAAAAAGAGACATAACATCCCCTAACCTTATGTCTTGAATATCATCATACTCATATAAGATTCCTATATAATATATTCAAGGTTACTATAAATATTTTACAAAAAAATAATATTATAAATAATAAAATATATTTTTTGATTATGACATTATGATATACTCCTTTATAAAATCAGTTGTTAATGAGTCATATTGGACAATATTCTCTTTGTTCTTCATAATTGTCTTAATTTGTTAAATCATTGGTCCTTATACGTATATAATGATTCATGAATGTCTATCATGATATAAATATATATCATATCCAGTATATTTATATATTATAATAATATATATCTTAAATAAAGATGAAATTAAATTCATCTTTCATGGTGATGGTAAGCACTATGTATGCTTAAATGTTGTTTCTATTTCAATTTTCGTATTCAATGAATGTCAAAAAAAATAAAAGTATATGGGAATATGAAATAATTATAGTATCATTATAATTATATATATATCATAAAATATCACTAAACACATCCGTAATACATTCAATATAGTCTATGAATAAATCAAGTCTCTTTGAGGGGGTGGTAGTCCACACTACATCAAACAAAATTATTGTAATTACACCAATTGAAAAGTAAAAATATGTTCATTATAGAAGGAAAAAATAATATTTAATAAAATATAAATAAAATATATGAAACTTATAAATATGTTTTCATCCATAATTTTTACCATGAGAGGAGGTAAGGGAGAATGGAATAATCATCATTTGGGGAGGTGGTAGTTCAACATACAAGTAAATAGTAAGTTCTATAATTCCCTGAACCCAGAAGCCCAATGTCGGTGCATTATTACATAACATTGGCATGATCACAAGGAAATCATGTCTCAAATGACCTATCTGTTTAGTATTTATGTAAAAAAGATTCATACATAAGTTCGAATTTACCACTTGAAATGAAATACAACATAAATTTATTACATTACAAACATCCAAGCCTCCTAGGTTATGCCTACATGTTAGTCATCAATAACTTCTTCATATACTATGAAAATGAATCTTAAGAAATGGGTGAGCTGAAATTCTCAGTAAGGGTAAACAATATATTGGATGATAATATAAATATTAAGCATGCTGAATAATTGAAAAACACATGTCTTTACCAATAATAAACATGAGTACATTTATGGAAGGAATACATGCTGAGTAAATAATTTGATAATAAAACATAATCATAGGTATTCTACTATTCTAATGACCACATGAAAAATCTATTTTATTTTCATAACGAGGGACCATATAATGGAAGACATTCTAAAACATTTTTTCAAGGCCTCGTCTAAGACATCTAAAAATGATTAAGGCCTCGGCAAAAACAATATATCAAATTGGGAAAGGCCTCGACCAATTTCATGTTTAATTGTCTCAGGTGACCTACCGATGCATCGAGGACGTATATCTGGATCCACTCATCACTTACTAAGTATAATACATTCCCTATATGAAAAGGTTGAAAAATAACATAATCATTCATATTAAAACATTCTTATGAAATGTCAATACATTAACCATAAAACATGAATGGTATAAAAAATAGAACATCCATAGTCAAAAGTATCAGACGACCATCAATACAATATGAACGTTTTTTATCATAATAAATAATCTTCATATAAACTAAAAATCCATCAAAGGATGCTGACATAGATAAAAATTATTAGTAAAAATCTTTAAGAGAAATATCCCTTTTTCATGAAAACATTTAAAAGTCACACAATTTAGAAAGGAAGACATGCAAAGAAATTTTTGAATCAAAGTTTTCCATACCAGTTCGAAACATTTTAATGGAATTAACATTTTAAAAACAATCAAATCCATATTGATAAATCCTTAAAACCATTTAAAAAACATGGAAATTAATGAGAAATATTTAGTATAATAAATATGTAAAACATTTAAAATGATGTTTTAATAAAAATTCCCTTAAAAATAATCCCTTTAAAAATACTTTTATGAAACATGGACATGGGTAATAAATATTTCCTAGTAGATACTTACGTAAAAAGAACCTTTGATAATAAAGAAATTGTGAAATTAACCCTTTCCTTTCATTGGTCTATGGTATGTTAAACTCAATTATAATGGTTAAATAATTGTTATTAAATTATAAAATAATCATATATATTAATATGATTTCATATGTGATATTTTAACATTTCTTTGTTAATAATATCTTAGTATTATCGTCGTTTTGGGTGTTAAGTGATTTTTTTTCCTTTATATTCATTGTTATGTGATTCATATTTTTTATGGATGGGATGTATCATATTCATAACCAGAATGATATTATGTTTTTGAACACTATTTTTAATCATCAAATTAAAATTAGTATTGAATGTATACGATGGGGAATGAATATCATCGCGTTCGTGGAGATGGTAATCCGTACGTACGCACGAGCGACAATATCATTCATTGGATATTAAAATAATATATAATTTGATGGTATATAACATATAAAAAATCATTATCAAGTAATATTTATTATTTACATAATTGATACATAATTATTATACCAATCAAAATAATAATGTATTGAATAACAACTACCCCACAACGTGGAGACGGTAAGTTGTACGTACGCACGTATGGTGACATGTCATTCAAAGGTTGGGTACAATAATGAATATGGTTGTACCATATTTATAATAACATCATAATATATAGAATGTACTAGATTTAATATTTTAGAATGGAATCAACAATGAAAGAGGATGTGGAAGGAGTAAGGAATTTGAAAGAGGTGATGAAATATTTACCTCTTCTTCGGGTTATTCCTATGGATTTGATCAATAGGGCTTCTTAAGATGGCTTTCTAACTAATGAAAGGAAACTATAATGAATGGAAGACAGTTGATAGGATATTTGGGCTGAGTTTGGCTGAGCCAAATGTCTTTCATGGTGTTAATTAGAGAGAAGGCGGAGTGCCCTTTTATAAGAGGCTTGAGGTGCTCCTTAGGAAAATATATATATATTATTTTATAATAAAATAATTTTAGGTTTCTAATGTATTGAAAATGTATTATTTAAAGGACAAGTTGGGGATTGGTCTAACACAAATCAAAAAATATGTTTTAGAACGGATTGGGTCACTATATTAACCTTATCATTTAGATTTAACTCTTAGTTAAACAATTTGAAATTTACCATGTCTCCTTGTATTTTTATATTATATGGATAATAAACTAACAATATTCGTCCAAGAAAACCCTAAGTGGTTCATTAATGATAAAACTATCAGTATATATGTTTTTTGGCCAAACCGTAGATTTTTAGGAATAAAATATCAATTAATAATATAATATTGTTTTTACAAAACTCTTTTAGGTCAATTTTGACACTATTTGGAATTTTGTTTCTTCTATATTTATAAAAGAAGTATTACTTAGAAAACAATTCATCTAACAATCTGTAATATGTCATATTAACCATGAAAATTAGTTTCATTTAAAAAAATTCAGAAATTAAATTTATTTGGACATTTATAATATCAATTATTTTAATATTTCATTAATTAGGTAAATACCACATCATCATTGTGTCATAAATTAATTATATTATATAATGCCTAAAAAATATAAAAAAATATGATACTGTAAAAAATCGTTTTATATTTCCAATTAATATTTATAGTCGAAATGATGACTTATATAACCCCATGTGAAAAATGATTTACTAAAAATTATATTTTATGGCATTTCTTCCATTACCTTAAGTTAATTAAAATAAAGTGTCATTATCATGGATATGTGGATCTATGGGGTCCCAAAATTGACCCAAGGATGCCCATGGTCAGTCATGACTCATCCAATAATGTTAGGAAAAGTGTTAATATATCTTTGTATTATTATAATATTATATTTTACTTGAATTACCCTTTTTACATTTAACCGCGTTAAATAAAAGTCAAAAGTTACTATTCAAAAAATTTATTTTTATCTTATTGAACCTCATTTCACTTACTGATATCAAGTGTGTCTAAAATTTTTTGACATTCAATTCAATGAAGCGGTATAATTTCGTTTTCTGCAAATTTACAATTGCACCTAGGTGGTGGGTAAAAGACGGTAAAAAGTTGGATAAAATTTTTATATATCTAAAATTTTTATAAACTGAATTCATTTAATTAAATTGAAAATATATAGGTATTATGTATATATTTTTACCTAAAGGTAATTTAAATGAAATAAATAATTATTTAAATAAAAATCTAGTTTCAAACAATAACTTAGTGTTTTTCATTATTCATAAAAAATTGAATGTTTTAGGAAAATACTAAAAATTCAACCTATGTTAATTTTGATATTCTGAATTAAAACACAAATTCTATTTTAAAATTTTAAAAACATTGAATTTTCATTAATTAAATTAAAATTATTTCATGTTGTCAAAACCAAAAAAACATATTTTTAAGATATAATAACTATCAAAAGATTTACACTTGTTTATTTCCAATTTAAAAGTGAAATTGCTTACAATGACCATCATTAGATTAAATGGTAAAAATTTATTATAATTATACTTCATAATAATTAAAATGTATAATTCAACATGAAAAATTATTTTGATTAAAAAATTTGTTCTGAGTTAAAATATAGTATTTTTATCTTTTCACCCAGATATGAAAGTTTTCAGAAAAAACACTAAAAAGTTATTAATGCAAAATTCTAATGTCTCGATTCAAAAGAATTTTTTTTCAAAATGAATATATAAATGTTTCAAATATTTGATTTAAAAAGGGTTCTTCATTAAAAGGTGGTAAATTGTTTTTTAAATAATAAATCTTTTATCTGAAAAAATGAATTTTTTCTTACATTATATCCATTCTAATATTATAGGGATTATATAATGTAAAAAATTCAGTTAATACTCTTCATAACTACTTTTGAACGGCTATTTTGGTAAGACGTGGTGCGCTCGATCCCATTGTAGCGAGGAGTGTATGTTATTGAATTATAATGATGATATAACGTACTTCGAAATCATGGGGTGTTAAATTATTCCCTAATTAAATAAATTTTTTTCCTCACAATTTGAAATTGTTCTTTGAAAATAAAAGGATGAAAGTAGAAAATACCATTGTGGGAAAACCCACATCGGAAATTGGGTTAATAATGTTTTGACTTAATAAGAGGAAAATATGAATGAAAATTTCACCACAAAATTATGATCTCGATTAAGATAACACCGATGGAAATTAAAGACACATAATTAGATAAAAAACGTAAATATTTATAAGGATCAATTCAGGTCATCAGTCAAAAACAATTGTAGAATTGAGGGCCTCAAAGCCATCAATCTATGATGATTTAAAATATCATTGGTTCAACGAAACATAAAGTATTACGATAACAAATTTTTAGTTTTATGATCTCTTACCTAAAGTTTAAGAATTAATTTCGTCATAAAATAAGAGAAGAAAAAAATATATACTTTATATGTAGAATTCCATCCGTTAACTAATTTCTACCAAAAACTCATTTTTCCCTCTAAAAGTTAATATAACTTAATAAAATATTATATTTATACTATTCGTATAGGGTTACAAAAATAATGAATTTATAATTCACCTATCAGGTCCTTTAAAAAAATATTATACAATCCAGGGACATCACATAGTCTAGTGGTAAGCGATAAATCCCAATCGCAATTTTGGTGCGGGTTGGGTTCACGCACCTTTTTTTGACGCAGTGAGTTGTCACATGGTCAGCGTGTTGTCTATTTTATAAAAGGACAGGAATAACCATAACAATATTATCTAATTTCATTCTTAATTCATTACAACCTTTAGACTTATCCAAAATACATATATCCAATCTCACAGTCTAAAATTTATAAAGAAGTTAAAAACAATGAAGATCATTTTTGCCATGTAATAACATGTGAACACCTTCATCATGTATAATTTTAATACACGGTAACACCCTGAATTAACATATAACCTAATTGATTAAATTCATGCTCCCTAATCCTATAGATAATACTGGATATATTCCTTATATCCAAAAATATTAAATATTCTAAAAATGATGAAATAAACAAACTATAAATAAATTCCAAGGAGGTCAAGAATATCCAATATGATTTATCCAAATCAAAAATCTCTTATTCTAAAATAACTACCTTATTATCATGACCATATTAAGGTTTAAATTTCCTTCAAAAATGTATTTTCAAAAACATAACCTGCTATTGAGTCACTGTTCTTGGTTTCACAAAATCTCAAGTCCTTAATGAAATATTACGGAATTACAATCCTTATATACTATATAATTCTTATAACATTTATATCATTAATAAAATACTCAAATGACACAAAAAAATTAATTACAATATAAGTAATCTAATCATTCCTCTTCATCTTCGGTAGTATCATAACTTTATTATTATCCAACATCAACATTTAGGGTATACTCTGATTATTTGGAAATTGATTCGTGTAATGTCCCAACGCCATGCAGATGAATCAATTTACCTTTGAAACCTTTTTCATACACTTTCAATCACGTACATGGTGTCCATTTTCTCTACCCTTATAACAAACTCCAATTACCTTCAAGCATTTACCAAGGTGATTATTTCACCATTTATGACATATGGGAAAATCCTTATTTTCCCTATTCCCTTTATCCATATTTAACTTTTCCATCCTTTTCTTCTCTTTCTTTCCATTAATGTCATAAAAGTCAGTGAATTATTTACTTATCTTATTAACACATTAAAATATTTCTTCATATGTCGAGAATTCAAGGGATACTATTTCCCTTCATAATGTGGGATTAATACCATGAAATATATGATCCTTATTACTCTATGGATCAAATGTATTGCTATAGTTCACATTCCCTCTATTAGGCGCCATTTCGATACACTGGCATAAACTAGGTCAGTTTATGAATTGCAATGTATAATTCCAAACATGTAAAATATCAAACATAAATTGAACAGTTTATGGATATAATCTATAATCATAAAATTATTTTCTATTAGGAGGTATATACTAGTAAATACTTCATAAGGATTTCTAACGAAAATGATAATTATCCAAAGCATATCCCATGTGAGTGTTTTAACGAAAAATGCTGCAAGGCCCATTTTCGTGCACCAGTTCTTGTTCAATTCTATCTCAAAGCATTGTTTTTGTGTTTTACCCCTAGCTACATCTATTCCATAGCCACCTCTACCTCCTCATATCCATACATGGATGTATTTTCTTGGAAGAATCACAAAATCTCTATAGTACCAAAATTATAGGAATTTATTCCATACTAATATTCAAAGGCAATCTTAGGGTAATGTGCCCTAATAATTGTTGATCTGAATCTAGTTTCCAATGTTTAAACTAAACATATTTTGATACCAACTAGAATGTGCTGACCCCAGAAGCCCAGAGTTTGTGCATTATTACATAAAATTGGCATCATCATAGGGAAATCATGTCACGAATAACCGAACATTTTAGTATTATTGGAAACAATATTCATACATAAGTTCAACATTACATGTTGAAATGAATTACGAAACAAATTTATTCCATTATAAACATCCAACCCTCTTAGATTATTCCTTATAGTAACTCATAACTAACTTCTTCATATCATTGGAAAATGAAACTTAAGATATGGGTGAGATATAATGCTCATTAAGGGTAAGTAATAAATTAGAAGATCACATAAATATTACGTATAATGAATAATTGAAAACCATATTCCTTTACCAATAATAAACAATAATACTTTTATGGTACGTGTAACAACCAGACCCTAGAAGCCCTATTGTTGGTGAATTATTTTAATACATTGTCATGATTAAAAGGATTCAAGTCCCGAAAGAACGATCTGTTTAGCTGTCTTGGAAAATAGATTTCATACATGAACGTTACATTACAAAAAATAAAAACACAACATAAATGATCCTTTGAGAACTCCATTAATCCCCTAGTTAAACCCTACTTATCATTCATAATAAAATTTTTGAAATCCTTAGAAAATTAAAAAATAGAAAGCAGTGATCTCAGATGCTCTGTACGGATAACAATATAGAAGAAACATTCATAAACATGTATAAAAATTTAATGAAATGTACAAGACTAAAACAAAATCCATTTAAAATTATACATCAGAATAATATGGAAAAGATACAATAAAATAATTCCATTTACTTATTAACATGGATATTATACTAGTCGAATAATCACATTAAATTTCAATAGCCACTTTGATATGATGGAATACATAATTTCAAACTATCATAACCACATATTCAGGGCCTTGTGGCAAGAATAAAATTAAATTTTTTTCCAAGGCATTATGCCAAGACACTAGTTTGTCTCGTGTGACCTACTGATTCATCGAGGAAATATATTGGGCTCCACCAGTCACTTACTATGTCCAATTCATTCTTCTTATGAAAATATTGAAACATAACATTAACATTCGTATTAAAACAAGCATATGAAATTTCAATACATTATCCATAAACCATGAATGGTATAAAAATAGATCATTCACAGTAAAACATATCTTAACTCATTCAATATAATATGGAAAATTGTATAATAATAAATAAACTTCAGACAAGTATAAAGTCCATCAATGTATGTAGACATAGAAGAAAAGTAAGAGTAAAATGCTCCTAGAGAAATACCCATTTTTCATGAAATCATTTAAAAGTCTCAAAATTCATAAAGGAAGTTATTTAGAAGGTTTTTTGAATCAATGTGTCCCATACCACATTAGAAATTTTGAAAAGAATAATCATTTCAGAACATTCATGTCCAAATAAATAAATCTTTAAAATCATTTTGAAAACATTGATATTGATTAAAAGGGTTTAGAAATATTAATCATTAAAACATTTAAAATGATGATCTAGTTAAACAAATCCGCCCATAAAACCATAAAAGATATATTTAGAAAACATTTTTTTGAAATATGGGTATCGATGATAAATATGTCCCATAAATTACATACACATGTATAATCTTGGATAAATAATAATATTGAGGAAATAACTCTTACCTTTTTTTCATCAATCGAGTCGTATGAAAAATAGTCAATAGCCACCAAATGAATCACATAATTAAAAGTGAGATAAGAAATCCCCTTTACTTTGTACTTTCCTTTAGTCGAGGGTAGGTTATACCCCTTTATTATTGTGAAATAATTGTTATTAAATTATAGAATAATCTTATACATTAATAAGATATCATATATTATCATTTAACAATGTTTTGATAACAATATCTTATTTTTATCGTCCTTTCGGGTGTTAATGGATTTGTTTCCCTTTATATTATTTGTTATGTGAGTCATATTTGTTATGAATGAGATGTATATTATTAATATCTATATTGATATCAAGACTTTAAACATTATTTTTAATCATGAAATGAAAATTATTTTTGATAGGATATGATGGGGAATGAATCCCATCGAGTTCGTGGAGACTGAAATCAGAACGTACGCACGAGCAACAATATCATTCTTTTGATATTAAAATAATATATAATTGGATGGTAGAGAATATATATAGAATAATTTTCATGTTATATATATTAATCACATAACTACACATCATTATTTTACCCATCCAAATAATAATGTATTGAATAACAATTACACCACGACGTGGAGATGGGAAGCCGTACGTACTTACATATGGTGACATGTAATTCAAAGGATGGAAAGAATAATAAATATGGTTCTACCAGTTTTATAATAAAATCATAGTATATAGAATATACTAGAGTTATTAGTATTGAAATGAAACAACAACGAAAGAGTATGTTGAAGGAGAAAGGAACTTGAAAGAGGTGATGAAATATTTACCTCTTCTTCGGGTTCTTCATTTTGATTTGATCAAAATGGCTCCATAGGATGAAATTACAACTAAAGGAAGGCCTATAGGATGAATTTATAAAAGTATAGAGGGTATTTGGGAAGGTTTTTTCTGAGCCAAAAAGCTTTGAAGGTGTGAATTTTAGATAGGTGGAAGTTCTCTTTTATAAGAGGGGTGAGGGGACCTTAGGAAAATGTTAAAATATTATTTTATAATAAATTCATATTTGGTTTATAATGGAACCAAAGTGATTTATTTAGAGTTTATGGTGGGGATGGGTTAAAATCCTTTCAACCAATAGTTTTTAGACAGGTTTAGGTCACCATAATAACCTTATAATTTATATTTATCTCTTAGTTAGATATTTTGACATTTATCATGTCTCTTTGTATTTTAATATTATAGGGTTAATAAACAAACTATAACAAGCCAAGTGAACGCATAGTGGTTAATTATTAATATATATAACCTTATCTAAGTCATTTTGGCGAACCCTAGATTTTTAGGAATAGAATATCAATTAATAATATAATATTTTTTTAAAAACTCTTTTATGTCAATTTTCAAACTATTTGGTATTTTTTTTGTTAAATTCCAAAAATTATTATTACATCAAAAAAAATTCATTTAATCAATCATAACATGTCATAGTAACCTAAAAAATTAGTGTAATTATTTAAAAGTCTAAAATTGCATTTATTTGGTAAATAAAATATCAATTATTTTAATATTTCATTAATAATGTAATTATTGTATCACCATTGTGTCATAAATAAATTAACTTATTTAATGTCTAAAAATTATAAATAAAATACAATTATGTAGGAAATCGTTTTATATTTATAATGAATATTTATAAAGGAATTAATCATATGTATAACCTTATATAAAAAATTATTTAGTTATTAAACCTTGATTTTAACTATTTCAACACTTCTTTAATCAAAATAATAATAAATGTTCTAATCTAATTCCAGTTGATCAAAAGGGTTTATAGTTTTTTCCTAAGGATTTTTTTGGTTGAATTATACATATCCAATTGAACTATGACATGTTTTAGGGTAATATTAATATCATTTTTACCTTAAATTACTATATTTACTTTTAATCATATAAATAAATGTAAAAGGTTAATATTCTTCAAAAATTATTCTCAACATATTGAACCAAATTTTACATAATGATATAAATCATGTCTGTTGTATTTTTTTATATTACCCTCATGAAGTGGTAAAATTATGTTTTATGTGAATTTTCAAATGTTCCTAGGAGGTGTGTAAAAGGCGGGGAAAAGTTCAATAAAATTATTACATATAAAAAATTATTATAAAATGACTCCAATAAATTACATTGAACCTATATAGGTATTATGTATCTATTTTGACCAAAAATAAGTTTAAATAAAATAAATAAATATTTGGTTTTAAATAATAACTCAGTGTTTTTCACTATTCATTAAAATTGAATGTTTTCAAAAAAATAACAAAAATTCACCCTATGATAAGATTGATATTCTGAATTCAAAAATGAATTTTATATCACCAATTTAAAAACAGAGAAGTTGAATTAATTAATTTAAATTTAATTCATGTTTTCAAAACAATAAAGCGTATTATTAAGAAATAATAACTATCAAAAGATTGACAGTTGGTTATGTCCAATTTTAATGTGAAATTACTTACAATGACTATCATTGGATTTAATGGTAAAAATATAATCTACTCATACTCCTTACCATTAAAATTTATAATTCAACACTATAAATTATTATTATTAAAAAATTTGTTTCGAGTTAAAATATAATATTTTTCACTATTCACACAAAAATGAATGTTATCTGAAAAAACCAAAAATTTATTAAAACTAAATTATTATTTCTCTATTTTAAATAAGATCTTTATTTTGTCAAATTTAATACATAAAAGTTTCAAATATTGGATATTAAATGTGTTCTCCATAAAAAGGCGGTAAAAGTGAATTTTTTTAAAAAAAATACTTATTTTATCTGAAAAAATGAATATTTTCTTAAATTATGCCCAAGTAACTCATAATATAGATTCTAAAAGTCTAAATATTATATTATGTTCAAAATTAAGTTAATACTATTCATAAACGCTTTTTAATGGCTAGTATGGTAAGTCGTGGTGCGCTTGAACTTAGTGTTGCATGTAGTGCATGTTATTGAATTACATTGAAGAAATAATGTACTATTATATCTTGTGGTGTTATATTCATCCATCCTTTAATAAATTTCTTCCTCTCTATTTGAAATTGTTCTTCTAAATTAAAAGGTTGAAAATAGAAAATAATATTGTGGGAAAACCCACATCGAAAATTGGGTAAATAAAATTTAGTCTTAATAAGAGGAAAAGGGGAATGAAGAAGTCACCACCAATTTATGATCTCAATTAGGAGAACATTGGTTGAAATTAGAGGCCGATAATTGGAGGGAAAACATAAAAATATATAGGGAGTGATTGAGGTCATCTATCAAAAACAATTGTAGAATTGAGGGCGTCAAACCGATCAATCTATAATGATTTAAAATATAATTGGTTCAACAAATCATAAGGTATTTTGAAAACACATTTTTAGTTCTAAGATCCCATAAATAAAGTTTATGAATTAATTTCTAGATTGAATAAGGGTAGAAAAAAATATATACTTGACAAGTATAGTTCTATACTTTAACTAATTTCTAGTACAAACCCGTCTTTCACTCTAAAAGATAATAGAATTTTAAAAAAATATTATATTTAACTTATTAATAAAGGGTTCCAAAAAAATGAATTTATAACTCATCTACCAGACTATTTAAAAAAAATAAATTATTCAATCTAGGACATCAGATGGGCCAGTGGTAGGTGATACACCCTTATCGTCCTTCAGGTTCGGGTTCAAGTGTTGCGGCCTTGTCGGACGCGACGGGTTGCTGCCCAACAACCGGGTTGTCCTTTTTATGGAAATCCAAAAATAATATCAAACTAGAATAATACAAAATACTTCTGTTCAAACTCACCGTCCAAAATTTATAATGACTGTAAACACATTGAAAATCCTTTTTTCCATGTAATAACATGTAAACACCTTCCTAATGTATTCTTTTAAAACACTGCAAAATCCTAAATGACCATATAACCTTATTGATTACATTTATAAGGCCCCGGCCTTAAACCATACTTAATATTGAGTTATTACAAGATTAAACATTGTGGATATTTTCAGGTTTATAGTTTTAGATAATTATATCATAAAACTTGCATTACATTCCACATTCAAACAAAGTGGTTACATAAAAAATAGTATTCATTTTTCCCCATCAACAGAAACATATTTAAAAATAAATCATGGATTCTTTCTTGACACTTCCTTGAAACTATCATCATATCATGTACCTTTCCCTTGACCTGTGAAATACATTTAATAAAACCTGGGATGAGCATAAAAAGCTCAGTAAGGGTTATACAAAATATTGATTGGAAACATGAGTTCATATATACATAAGAATGAAATCATACATTACCCATAAAACATACAAACTTTAACATAACTCATCAAATCATGAATAAAGCATAGAAATCATAAGACATAAAGGTAACATGAGGCATTTATAACATTCTTACGTAGAGAATAACCCTCTTGGTTACATTTGGAATACCCATCACAATATATTCCCTAAATCTCTTCGGATAAACCCTAACTCCTTCGCGTTACCCAATGCATCAGAGAGCTATATCGGGCTCACCCGCCCTTAGTTTATCACGGAACCACCCATCTTCATAACAATTCCCAAGAACCATAACATAATCTTATCACATAAAACATGCATAAAGGAAACATAACATTTCTACCTTTCAATAACAAGATATCAATACAACACATTGATATAAAAACATTATGAAAACCATTTTCAATACCAAAATAAAAGAAAATTAAAACATTGTATTTATTTTTCTTTTAAAAAGAAGGTATGGCTTGTAGAGAAAGTCGGAACTCAAATAATGGTCACGACGTAGGAGAAGTCGTTGTCGCCACACACGTATGACAAAAACATTCCCTTTTGTCGTTTAGTAGAACGCTTTGTATAAAAAAGACTCCTTTTGAATAAATGTAAAAGTCAAAGGCATTTATACACCATATAAAATAAGGTTGTGTATAAAACAAAATATGCCTCAATGAAAGGAGATTGAGATGAAGTCCCTTACAATGACGATATCCTTGGATTAAGGATAAATCAATTACATAATTATGTGTGAAAAATGAATACATGAAAAATAAATGGGTATTATGTTTAATACAATCAGAGGACATTCACACATAATCATAGAATGACATATTCATGGAGTACAAGTTTATCCCAAAGAATCAAAATTGGGTTAAGAAGTTCCCTTGCAAAAATTCGACAGCCCAACGGCAACACATCAAAATTCAGAAAAAGATTTGATGAGAGAAAAAAAGGGTATCTCATCACTTGGTCATAAATTTAAATCAATAAGGATATATAAGAACATATCCCATCATAATAGTATGTGAATTTAAAGACAAAACAAAAGAAGTCTTTTAAAAATAGGAGGGTGAAAGGTTCCCTCACCAACATGGGTATCATTCGAGACATGCACCCCGTGAAAGAAGGACAATACAACATTGATGTAAATACTCATAAATGAAATTATATTACACAATTAGTAAAATAATGGGCAGTACATACACCACTCAAAGGAAATTGTGGAAAATGTAGCATAAATCTCACGAGAATAAAAGTGAGATGAAAAACCCCTTACGAAAACTCGGCAGCCTAACGGCACCACTTAAGACATCCAAAATGGATTGATGAGAGGAAATAGTGTCTCTCATCATATTAACATAAAGTTTACATAAAGAGGAATATAAAAGAACATCCCCCAACATAACAAAGAATATCTTAAAAGAAGTGACATAAAGGAGAGTACTTAAAAAGAAATAGAGAGGTTGGATCTCTTACGAAAAATTCGGCAGCCTAAAGGCACCACTCAAAACATCCAAAATGGATTGATGAGAGAGAATATGGCCTCTGATCATATGAACGTAAAAATTACAGTAAGAGTAATATAAAAGAATATCCCAATAACAAGAAAGATGAGCTTTAAAAGGAATGACATAAAAGAGTGTACTTAAAAAGAAAGAGAGTTGTAGGATCCCTTACCTCAAGTCCGACTTGTATTTTTCGTTTCTTTATATTCCTAAATAATAAACTTTGGTAAATTTATAATTGCCTAAGGACCTACTTTAAATATTATTATTCAGTTCATATCACATATTTTAATTTCATAATAATTGGTTAATAAAATGAGTTCATATCATACGTTTTTTTCGATGTTTGGTACATGAGTCAAAAATAAACTTGTTTGAAAAATGATTGTCCATGTAGTTATAAGTAAATAATTTCTATAATAGTATTAATGATTAAAATATCATATATATCCAGTACATATTCATTTTATACTATTCCATATCATTTGGAGATAAAAAACGAAAAGCACCGTTCATGGAGACGGTAGGCCGTACGTACGCATGAACGCTACTTTCATTTTTTTGTCATATTAAAACAAAATGAGAGATATATATATGTTATAATTCCCGAATTATATACATAATTTAGATGTAATATATTACATATATATCCATTATATATATGTACTTATAATAGTACATAAAATTTTGAGATAAGAAATAAAATGTACCGTTCATGGAGACGGTAAGCCGTACGTACGCATGAACGCTACTTCCATTTCTATTTCATATTTAATGGAATTAAAACATAATGATACATAATAATATTTTAATTACAGTATGGTATCATATATAATAACATTAAATGTATCCTTTATACATACCAAATATTTTATTAACGAATCAAATCACTTTGAGGGGCGGTAGTCTGCACTTCCTTAAATGAAGATATCACGTTTACCCATAATGGAAACCATAAAGGTATGACATAAATGAATAATACAGAAGCTTAAGTAAAAAATAAACGTATTATATATCATATATAAATATATTGTCATCTTAATGGCCACCTTTGAAGGTGTTAGAATAATGTTGAACAATCATCGTTTTGTGAGGCAGAAATTCGCCGTCCACAGAAACTGTATGTTCATTAACCATTAGACGAAGGTGTGTGTAAGTGTAGCTCTAATACTTCTTATAAAAACATCCTAGTATATAGAATATACTGGATTTGTTACAAAATAAATGAATAAAAAGAGTTTAGGGTGTTGGAGAAGCAAAATAAAACAAAAGGACACAAGTGAAGACATTACCTTAAAATCGGGTAACTCCGTTTGGTTTGAGCTCAAAGGCTTCCTTGGGAAGCCTTCTGCCCAATGTGAGGCTTCAAGGAGTTATAGAGGGATGAGGGTAGACAAAATGGTCAGGGTTTGGACGAGACAAAGGCTTTGGATTTTTGGGTAAGGAGGTAGAGGTGGGGGCCTTTTATAAGAGGAGAGGAGGGGCACTCTTGGAAAGGTATAAAATGTAACTTTATTTTCAAATCAGTTTCGGATTTTATCAGTCCCAAATTGATGTGTTTCAAGGATAAGGCGATAAGGGTTCTAAATCCACCCATTCAATAGGTTTTGAACATGTGTAGGTCTTAGATTTTACATTATCTTTCCATTTTATTTAAATCTTTAAATAATGAGGTCATCGCTGCATCATCATGATGTCATAAATAATTTAATTTATTTAATGTATAAAAATTATAAAAAAACTACTATGATGTAGGAAATATTTTAAATTTAAAATGAATATTTATATTCCAAAAGATAATTTATGTAGAAAAAATTAAAAATATTTTACTTAGGTGATACTTTCTTTGTTACATTATCATTCTTTAAAAATAAAAAGATAAAAAGTCACTTTCTCACAATAGTGATTCCATGGGGCCCCCAAGATTGTCACAAGGAATCCCATGGTTGTCCATGAGACAACAAGTAGCATTAGGACACATTATATGGTAATTTTTTTATTATTATGATATTATCTTATTATCTTTAACTACCTGATTACTCATTAATCAATATAATTAAAGATAATTACCGTCGTTACTATTCATAATGTCCAATAACAAAAGAGTCTTAATTAAATAATTTGTACCTTATGATTCCAAATATGTAATTCATTTTACAAAATTCCAAACACATAAATTGCAATAATTAATTTAAAAAAACTTCTCGTTGTCAAAACAAATAGAGTTTTTTTTGAAACAATATTTATGAAAAGTTTGGCACTTGTTTATGCCTAATTCCAAAGTGAAATTAATCAAAATGACCATCATTGAATTACATGGTAAAAATATATTCTAATTACACTTTAAAAAAAATTAAAAAGATAATATAACCATATAATTAATATATATGAAAAATTAGTTTTGATGTAAAATGCAGTATTTTTCACTATTCATTGAAAAATGAACTTTGTCAGAAAAATTCCAAAAATTAACCCAAGGTAAATTTCAATGTCCCAATAATAAATAATATGTTTATTTTGAAAAATAGAGCTTATAAAATTGTCAATATGTGGACTTAAAAGGGGGTCTCCATCAAAAGGCGGTTAATCGACCTTTTAAAGAATATTAGAATATTTACGCTTAAAAACTGGATTCATTTGCATTTTTAATCCTATAACATTTATTGTAAATAGTAAAAATATTTGAAAAACATATATAATCATTTTGTAGTTATTTCTATTCATTCTCGCCATTACAACGGCTAGGCATTAACTACCATTTGAAATAATATTAGTTTATTTTTAGAGTGCAACGTAAGATTCCCAAGAAACTCGTTGTTGCGTATTGGGTACGCCATCAAGAATAGCATCCCATTTAAAGTAATATTAATATTTTATTCAAAAATAAGGATAAATATAAAGATGTCATATTCTTTATTTACCTGGGGTGTTACATCCTTTCCCCCTTTTGGGAATTGCATCCTTGAAATTTTAAAATTGAGCTTGGAAACATCCTTGAAAGTCCCACATCGGAACAAGAGTCAGTAAAACAATCACTTTAAAATAAAGAAAGATAAGTAAAAAGGTCACCCGAGTTATCCCATACTAGGATTCCTTGTATGAAAATATGGACATGGAGGAAAAAACAAAGGGTTATGTTCTGATGGATAGTGATAGAAAACATGTTTAGGATAAAGTTAACCACATGAAAATCACAAACTTGTGATGGGTTAAACGGTATTTGATTCCCCAGTAGGAAAAGTTAATAGACAACATTTTTGTTTTAAGTTACTTTTTATTGAGGAATTTATTCATAAGGAAACAAAATCACATATCATGATGAATTTCAACTTTTATTAGATTCCTTACACAAACTCATATTTTCTCCATAAGACGAGTATTTAGGAAGACTTGTTCACATTAAGAGTACTATAATCAAATTCTAGAGAACCACCTAATCCACAAAAGAGAACTATATACTTACCATGTCTTTAGACTTTAACCAAAACCATAACCAAAAAGGTTAGTACAAGATCAGATAATCAAGAAAAGGATAACCCTTTATAAAAAGAAAATCTATTCTTAATCTCCAAAATTTGACCAAAAAAACCAAAAGTTCAACGAGTACCATTCGATAAACAATTTTTCCATAAAATTCTTCAAAGTAAACCAAACTAATATTGAAACCCAAATATTTGAAGGATTTAGTCACATAGTCTTCAAAGTTAAATTGTAACATTTATCTCCAAACAACATCAGTTTCTCTTAATGTCTCGTATTGAAAAGTAAATAACCTAATCACATATCCTCCATGATAGGTTAATAAATATCCAAAGATAACCCAAAATCAACTTACTCATAATTCTTAAAATCATCTAACTAAAAAGAATCAGTCAAACTAACCAGGGACTTCACATAGTCCTGTGGTAGGTGATAAATACGAGTTGCACTTTGGTTGTGGGTTCGATTCCCGCAGCTTTGTCCGATGCAACGGGTTCTCACACAGTCTGCATGTTGTCCTTTTTCCAAAACTATATAATTATCAAATAATTCCCAAAAAAGAGATAAAATCATCAAAAATAACCATAACATAATTTAACCTCAATTTTATCTCATGCCTATCACTTACATCATAACATATAGTAACCCATAATTACCTCAAAAGTAAGGATCGTATAAACCCAAATGGTTCTTTATAACTATGTCCACAAAAGAACATATTACTATTCCTTGAATAAAATTTTCATATATTAAACATCAGGGTTACAAATACTATAAAAAGTCTTCCAATGTAACCCCATCATCAAAAGAGACTTAATACTCATAAGAATTTCACCATAACTCTTGAATCCCTAATATGTTGACATCTTACTCATTCAACATTCTTCCTGATTCATTAACCATTCCCTTCCAACTTATTCTGAAATACTTCTTTCTTACAATCATAATAATGAATCATATCCTAAGATTCCAAAATAGGAAAACAATAGTAATGAAATAATCCATACCTTTGATTGGTCATTGTCAGTTTCTTCATCCTCAATAGGAATGACATTAGGTATTGGTAAAAAAATATTTGTACGATCTTGGTGATCCCATTCAGGAAACTTCTTCATAGGACATGTGTTTTCATAATGACCATGCACACCACATTTAAAACATTCAATTGATCCCTCAGAAAGAACTTCTTTCCCTTTCCTCGAGTCAACTGGAGGATTCCTTTTTCCATGGAAGATTATTGCTTTATGACATTCATTTCCACATCTATAGGATATTTCTGTCCCTTTGAAACATTTTCCTAGGTGTTTCTTTCCACATTTTTGACACATAGGTTTTTTAACACAGATACCTTTATTATTATTACCTGTAGTTCCGTAGGGATTGTTTTCTCACATATATGATGCCTTAGAGAAATAACCAAGGTTTAGGTGGTCAATCATGACTCCATATAGTTAGTTGAGGATAAATACAAGAGTTCTCATTGCAGCTCCAATATCATTCAGTTGCTTGCTTAAAAAACTATCACAGTTTCCTTCACATACACTGTTACTTTGGTGATTGCTAGATCCAGCCATTTACTAAAACCAAAAAGGAAAGTGTGAGTATATGAACAAAACCATCATCTACTAATGAGGAAGATAAACACTAAGATATACTTACTCATTCACTTTATCTAAAACTAGGACTCTTTCTTAAATCCTAACCATTATGGTAATGTCACTTATGCTTAATGATTACCCTAACCTCTAAAGTTATCTAAACTGTCCTTTGATACCAACTATAAATCCCCGGCCATAAACCTTACTTAATCTTGAGTTATTACAAGATTACACATTGAGTATCTTTTTAGGTTTAGAGTTTTAGAGAATTATATCATAAAACTTGTATTACATTTCACATTCAAACAAAGTGGATACATAAAAGATAATATTCATTTTTTCCCCATCAACGGAAACATATTTAAAAATAAAGCATGGATTCTTTCTTGACACTTCCTTGACACTATCATCATATCATGTACCTTTCCCTTGACCTGTGAAAAACATTTAAAAAAACATGGGATGAGCATAAAAAGCACAGAAAGGGTTATAAAAAATATGGAAAGGAAACATGAGTTCATATATACATAAGAATGAAATCATATTTTACCCATAAAACATATGCACTTTAACATACCTCATCAAATCATGAATAAATCATAGAAATAATAATACATAAAGGTAACATGTGGCATTCATAACATTCTTACGTAGGGAGTAACCCTCTTGGTTTCATTTGGAATACCCATCACATTATATTCCCTAAATCTCTTCAGAGAAACCTTAACTCCTTTGTGTTACCCAATGCATTGGAGGGCTATATCGGGCTCACCTGCCCTTAGTTTATCATGGAACCACCCGTATTCATAAAAATTCCGAAGAACCATTACATAATCTTATCACATAAAACACGCATAAAGGAAACATAACATTTCTACCTTTCAATAACAAGATATCAATACAACACATTGATATAAAAACATTATGAAAACCATTTTCAATACCAAAATAAAAGAAAAGTAAAACATGGTATTAATTTTTCTTTTAAAAAGAAGGTATGGCTTGGAGAGGAAGCTGAAACTCAAATAATGGTCACGACGACAGAGAAGTCATTGTCGCCGCATACATACGACAAAAACATTCCCTTTTGTCATTTAGTAAAAGGATTCATATAAAAAAGATTTCTTTTGAATAAAAATAAAATTCAAATGGTTTTATAGACCGTATAAAAGAAGGTTGTGTATAAAACAAAATATGCCTCAATGAAAGGAGATTGAGATGAAGTCCCTTACAAAGACAGTATCCTTGGATTAAGGATAAATCAATTACATAATTATGTGTGACAAATGAATACATGAAAAATAAGTTTTTACTATGTGTAATACAATCAGAGTACATTCACACATAATCATAGAATGACATATTCATGGAGTACAAGTTTATCCCAAAGAATCAAAATTGGGTTAAGATGTTCCCTTGCAAAAATTCGACAGCCCAACAGCGTCACTACAAAATTCAGAAGAAGAGTTGATGAGAGATTAAAAGGGTATATCATCACTTGGTTATAAAATTTACATCAATAAGGATATATAAGAACATATCAAAACATAATAGTATGTGAATTAAAAGGCATAACAAAATACGTCTTTTAAAAAGAGGAGGGTGAAAGTTTCCCTCACCGACATGGGTATCTTTTGAGACATGCAACCCATGAAAGAAGGACAATACAACATTGATGTAAATACTCATAAATGAATGTATATTACACAATGAGTAAAATAATAGGAAGTACATACACCACTCAATGGAAATTGTGGCAAATGTAGCATAAATATCATGGGAATAAAAGTGAGATGAAAAATCCCTTACAAAAACTCGGCGGCCTAACGACACCACTTAAGACTTCCAAAATGGATTGATGAGAGGAAATAGTGTCTCTAATAATATTAACATAAAGTTTAAAGAAATAGAAATATAAAATTACATCCCACAACATAACAAAGATGAGCTTAAATGAAGTGACATAAAGGAGAGTACTTAAAAAGAAAGAGAGAGGTTGGATCTCTTACGAGAAATTCGGCAGCCTAACGGTGCCACTCAAAACATCCAAAATGGATTGATGAGAGAGAATAAGGACTCTAATCATATGAACATAAATATTAAAGTAAGATTAATATAAAAGAATATCCCAATAACAAGAAATATGAGCTTTAAATGGAATGACATAAAAGAGTGTACTTAAAAAGAAAGAGAGGTGTAGGATCCCTTACCTCAAGTCCGACTTGTCTTGTTCGTTTCTTTATATTCATGAATAATAAAAATTGTTCAATTTATAATTACCTATGGACCTACTTTAAATATTATTATTCAGTTCATATCACATATTTTAATTTTATAATAATTGGTTAATAATATGAGTTCATATCAGACGTTTTTGTCAATGTTTGGTACATGAGTCAAAAATGAACTTGTTTGAAAAATGATTGTCCATGTAGTTATAAGTAAATAATTTCCATAATATTATTAATGATTAAAATATCATATATATCTAGTACATATTCATTTTATACTATTTCATATCCTTTGGAGATAAAAAAACGAAAAGCACCGTTCATGGAGACGGTAGGCCGTACGTACGCATGAACGCTACATTCATTTTTTGTCATATTATAAAAAATGAGAGATATATATATATGTTATAATTCCAGAATGATATCCATAATTTAGATGTAATATATTACATATATATACATTATATATATTTACTTATAATAGTACATAACATTTTGAGATAAAAAATGAAATGTACCGTTTATGGAGACGGTAAACCGTACGTACACATGAACGCTACTTCCAATTCTATTTCATATTTAATGGAATTAAAACATAATTATACATAATAGTATTTTAATTCCAGTATGGTATCATATATAATATCATTAAATGTATCCTTTATATATACCACATATGGTATTAACGAATCAAATCACTTTGAGGGGGCGGTAGTCCGCACTTCCTTAAATGAAGATATCGCGTTTACCCATAATGTAAACCATACAGGTATTCCAAAAATAAAAAATACAGAAGCTTAAGTAAAAAATAAATGTATTGTATATCATATATAAATATATTTTCATCTTAATGTCCACCTTTGAAGGTCTTAGAAGAATGTTGAACAATCATCGTTTCGTGAGGCAGAAATTCGCCATCCACCGAAATAGTATGTTCTTTAACCATTAGACGAAGGTGTGTGTAAGTGTAGCTCAAATCCTTCTTATAAAAACATCCTAGAAAATATATTATACTTTAGTGGTTACAAAATAAATGAATAAAAAGAGTTTATGGGGTTGGAAGATCAAAATAAAACAAAAGGACACAAGTGAAGACATTACCTTAAAATCGGGTAACTCCCTTTGGTTTGAGGTCAAAGGCTTCCTTGGGAAGACTTCTGCCCAAAGTGAGGCTTCATGGAGTTATAGAGGTATGAGGAGAGACAAAATGGGCAGGGGTTGGCTGAGCCATAGGATTTGGAAGTGTGGGTAAGGAGGTAGAGGTTGGGGCCTTTTATAAGAGGAGAGGAGGGGCACTCTTGGAAAGGTATAAAAAGTATCTTTATTTTCAAATGTGTTTCGTATTTTATCAGTCCCACATTGATTTTTTTCGAGGATAAGGTGATAAGGGTTCGAAATACACCCATACAATAGGTTTTGGACATGTTTAGGTCTTATATTTTACATTATCTTTCCATTTTATTTAAATCGTTAAATAATGAGGTCATCGCTCCATCATCATGATGTCATAAATAATTTAATTTATTTAATGTATAAAAATTATAAAAAATACTATGATGTAGAAAATAGGTTTAGATTTCCAATGAATATTTATAGTCCAAATGATCATTTATTTAGACAAACTTAAAAATATTTAACTTTGGTGATACATTCTTTGTTACATTTAACATTCTTTAAAAATAAAAAGATAAAAAGTCACTTTCTCACAAAAGTGATTCCATGGGGCCCCCAAGTTTGGCACATGGAATCCCATGGTCGGCCATGAGACAACCAGTATCCTTAGGACACATTTTGTGGACATTTTTTTATTATTATGATATTATTTTATTATCATTAACCACCCAATTACTCATTAATCAAGATAATTAAAGATAATTACCGTCGTTACTATTCATAATGTCCAAAAACAAAAGAGTCTTAATTACATAATTTTGAAATTATGATTCCAAATATGTAATTAATTTTACCAAATTCCAAACACATATATTTCAATAATTAATTTAAAAAATCTTCCCGTTGTCAAAACAAATAGCAGGGTTTTTAGAAACAATATTTATGAAAAGTTTGGCACTTGTTTATGCCTAATTCCAAAGTGAAATTAATCCCAATGACAATAATTGAATTAAGTGGTAAAAATATATTCTAATTACACTTTAAAACAAATTAAAAAGATAATATAACCATATAATTAAATTATATGAAAAAACAGTTTTGATGTAAAATGCAGTATTTTTCACTATTCATTGAAAAATGAACATTGTCAGAAAAATACCAAAAATTATCCCAAGGTAAATTTCAATGTCCAAATCATAAATAATAAGTTTATTTTGAAAAATAGAGCTTATAAAATTGTCAAAAAGTTAATTAAAAAGGGTTTCCCCATCAAAAGGCGGTTAATCGACCTTTTAAAGAATATTAGAATGTTTACGCTTAAAAACTGGATTCATTTGCATTTTTAATCCTCTAACATTTATTGAAAAGAGTAAAAATATTTGAAAAACATATATAACCATTTTTTAGTTAGTTCTGTTCATTCCCGCCATTACAACGGCTAGGCATTAACTACCATTTAAAATAATATTATTTTATTATTAGAGTGCAACATAAGATTCCCAAGAAACTCGTTGTTGCGTATTGGGTACGCCATTGAGCATAGCATCACCTTTAAAGTAATATTAAAATTTTATTCACAAATATGGATAAATATAAAGATTTAATATTCTTTATTTACCTGGGGTGTTACAACATTCATTCTTCCTTATTCTTTAGAGAATACAAGATATACAACATCTATCCAAAAATGGTGTGTACTCCAACAATGATTGAGTATTAAAAAAGTTAATAAGTATCAAGGTAGTAAATAATATCCAATATAATTTATCCAAATCATTCATGTATTATTCAAAAAAACATTACCTTGGTCTCAGAACCATATTATAGTTTATCTTTCTCTTAATCATATATTTTCCAACAATATAACCTACTATTGTGTCACTTTTCTTGGTTCCACACAATCTCAATTCCTTAATGATATAGTATGGAAGTACAATCCTTATATACACTATAATTCATATATCATGTACATCATTAATAAAATACTCAAATGACACAACACTTTAATAACAACGTAAGAAATATAATCATCCTCTTCATCTTCATTAGTATCATAACATTATTATTATCCAATAGAATCATTTGGGGTATACTCTAATGATTTTTACATTGATTCAAGTACTGTCTCAACTACTTGATGATGAAGCATTGTACATTTGAAATTTTTTTCTTACCCTTACAATCACATACATGGTGTCCTTTTTCTCCACACTTATAACAAACTCTCATTCCCTTCATGAATTTACCAAGGTGATTCTTTACATAGTTATAATATATGGGGAAATCCTTATTTTACCTATTCCCTTTATCCATCTTTCACTCTTCCATCATTTTATTATCTTGCATCCCTTCAAATCCATAAGACTCAAGGAATTATTTACTTATCTTGTTAACAATTGACACTATTTCTTCATATGTTGAGAATAAATGTTAGACTATTTCCATTATAAATGTTCGTTTAATACTATTAATAATATTATACTTCTTACATTTTGGATCATACGTATTGCTGGAGTATGCATTCGTTCTACTGGGAGCAATTTCTATACAATGGAATACACTAGGTCAGTCTATGAATTTCATTGAATAATTCCATACATGTAAAATACATAAATTAAATTGAACAGTTTATGGATATACTTCATAATAAAAAAAATATTTTCATTGAGAATGTATATACTTGTAAATCCTTCATAATGATTTCTAAAAAAATGATAATTATCCTAAGCATATCCCCTAAGAGTTTCATAACCAAGAATGTAGCAAGGCCCATTGTCATGCATGGGTTCTCGTTCGAGTATATCTCCAAGGGGTGTTTTTGGGTTTTACCCCTATGTAAATCTGTGCCAGAGCCGCCTCTAACTGATCATATCTAGACATGGATGTATTACTTCTAATACTCAAAAATTATATACAATAACAAAATTCTTGCAAGTTCCTATATACAAATCCTAATAGTCTATCTTTTCGTAATGTGATATAATCAGTGTTTTTCTAAATCTAGATTCCAAGGTTTGTACTAAACTTTTTCTGGTAACAACCGTAATGCCCTGACCCCAGAACCCCAGAGTCGGTGCCTTTTTTCATACATTGGTATGATTAAAAGGAATCAAGTCCTGAAAGACCGATCACTTTAACTGTCTTGGAAAATATATTATATATATGAATATTACATTACAAAAAATAAAACACAACATAAATGATCCTTTGAGAACTCCATTAATCCCTTAGCTTAACCCTTATTATCAATCATAATTCACCTATTGGAATCCTGTAAAAATTATAATATAGAAAGGGGTGAGATTAGATTCTCAGTAAGGATAACAATATAGCATAAACATTCATAAATAAGAATAAAAATTTAAGGTAATATATAAGACTAAAAAAAGAATTTTGAACATAAAATTTAGCATAATATGGAAAATATACAATAAAATAATGCAATTTAATTATTCACATGGATATTATACTAGTCTAAAAATCCCATGAAATATCAATAGCCACTTTCGTAATGATGAAATTGATAATGCCAGACTCTCATAACCACATAGTCAAGGCCTTGTGCCAGGACTAGAAATAAATTATTTTCCTATCCGTGTGCCAAGACACTAGTTTTTCTCATGAGACCAACCGATTCATCGATGAGCTATACCATGCTCCAGCCGTCAATTTCTAAATCCAATGTATTCCTCATATTATAAGGTTGAAACATAACATAAACATTCGTATTAAAAATAGCATACAAAATGTCAATACATTATCCATAAACCATGAATGGTATAAATATGGAACATTCACGGTCAAACACAGCATAACTCATTCAATATAATATGTAAGATTATATCATAATAAATCAACTCTAAACAAGTTTAAAATCCTTCAAAGGATGTTGACATAGATGAAAATGATGAGTTAAATGCTTTGAGTGAAATAAACATTTTTTCAGAAATCATTTAAAAGGATCACAATTTATAATGGAAGTTATTTAATAGATATTTTTTAATCAATGTGTCCCATACCACTTTGAATCTTTTGAAAAGAATTATCATTTCATGATAATCATGTCCATATAAATAAATCCTTAAAATCATTTTGAAAACAAGGACATTGATTAAAATGTTGTAGAGACATAACTCTTTAAATCATTTAAAATGATGATATATTTAAATAGACCCTCCCATAAAACCATAAAAAATCCCTTTTGAATACATTTTTATGAAATATGGGTATCGATGATAAATATGTCCTAGAAATTAATAACACATGAACAATCTCAGATAAATAATGAGATTGGATAAATAACTCTTACCTCGTTGTAATCAATCAAGTTGTGTGATAAAAATTCAATAAACAACAAATGAATCACAGAATATCACTAATATAAATAGAATCATGTTAAAATATATCAAATGGAAGTACACAATACACCATAAGCAAAAAATAAGTGGTTACCAATGGAAATCTCACGGAATTAATTGTGGGAGAAAAAACCCCTTACATTGTACATTACTTTAGTAGAGGGTAGGTTAACCTCCTATATAATGGTAAAATAATTGTTATTAAATTATACAAGAATCATATACATTAATATTATATCATATATGATCTTTTAACAATGCTTTGTTAATAATATCTGTGTATTATCGTCATCTCAGGTGATAATAGATTTTTTTTCCTTTATATTCATTAATATGTGAGTCGTATTTGTTAGGGATGGGATGTAAATTATTCATATCAATAATGATATCAAGTATCTAAACATTATTTTTAATCATCAAATGATAATAAATCATGATTGGATATGATGGGGAATGAATCTCATCGCGTTCTTGGTGATGGTAATCCGTACGTACGCACGAGTGACAATATCATTTTTTTGATATTAAAATAATATATAATTGGATTGTATATCATTTATAAAGAATCATTATCTTGTTATATTTATTATTTACATCAATTACACATCATTATTATACCCATCCAAATAATAATGCATTGAATATCAATTACACCACGACGTGGAGACTGTAAACCGTACGTATGCACGTATGGTGACATTTGATTCAATGGATGGATAGAATAATGAATATGGTTATACCATATTTATAATATAATTGCAGTATATAGAAGATACTGGAGTTATTATTATATAATGGAAACAAAAATGAAAGAGGATGTGTAAGGAGAACGGAACTTGAAAGAGGTGATGAAATATTTACCTCTTTTTTAGGTTCATCCTTTTGATTTGATCAAAGGGGATCCTTAGGATAGATTTATCACTAAAATAAGGCATGTAAGTTGAATATAGTATAGTTTATAGGGTATTTGGGTAGGGTTTGGTTGGGCCAAATGGATTTGATGGTGTGAATTTGAGAGAAGGTGAAGTTCCCTTTTATAATAGGGGTGAGGGACACCTTAGAAAAAACATGAAATCTTACTTTGTAATAAATACATATTTGGTTTATAATTGTTCCAAAGTGACTTATTTCAGGTCCAGGGTTGGTATGGGTCTGAATCGTTTCAACCAATATATTTTATAGAGGTTTAGGTCACCATATTAACCGTATCATTTATATTTAACTCTTTGATTGATATTTTGACATTTACAATGTCTCTGTGTATTTTTATATTATATGGTTTATAAACATACTATAACAAGTCAAGAGAACCCCAAGTGATTCATTATCAATATATATAAACTTATATAAGTAATTTGGGCGATCCATAGATTTTAAAGAATAAAATATCAATTAATAATATAATATTCGTTTGAAAAAACACTTTTTTATCAATTTTGACACTATTTGGTATTTTGTTTTTTTAAATTCATATCATCATTATTACTTTGAAAAAAATAAATTAATCAATCATAACATGTCATAGTAACATATAAAATTATTGTAATTCATTAAATTTATCAAATTAGATTTATTTATGAATTTTAAATATCAATTATTTTAATGTTTCATTAACAAGGTAATTACTGCATCAATAGTGTGTCATAAATAAATTATATTATATAATGTACAAAAATTATAAATAAAATACCATTATGTATGAAATCATATTAGATTTATAATTAATATTTATAATCGAATTAATCTTATGTATAACCCAATATAAAAATTGTTTTTTATTAATCATTGATTTAAACTCTTTTAACTATTCTTTAAATAAAATAATAATAAATGTCATAATCTAATCCATGTGAACCAAAGAGGTTCATATTTTATTCCTTAAGATGTTTTTTGTCTAATAATACTTATCCAGTAGAATTAGGTTATGTTTAGGTTAATATTAATATCATTTTTACCTTTAATTACCATATTGACTTTTAAGTGTGGTAATAAAAGTAAAAAGATACTTTTTACCAAAAAATATATTCCACTTATTGAACCACATTTTACTTACTGATATCAACCGTGTCTCTTAGATTTTTGAAATTCCTCTAACAAAAGTAGTAAAAATAGGTTTTATGTGAATTTTCAAATTCTCATAGGAGGTGGGTAAAAGACTGTGAAATGATCAATACAAATTTTATATATCTAAAATAATTATTAAATTGCTCCAATGAATTAAATTGAACATATATAGGTATTATGTATCTATTTGGACCTAATATAATTTTAAATAAAATTAATAACTATTTAAATAAAAATTCAGTTTTAAACAATAACTCGAGTTTTTTCACTATTCATAAAAAATTGAATGTTTTCAGAAATATACCAAAAATTCACCCTAAGATAATTTTTATATTCTGAATTAGAAAATTAATTCCATATTATAAATTTAAAAACATAGAATTTGAATTAATTAATTTAAAATTAATTCATGTTCTCAAAACCAAAATGTTTATTTTTAGGAAATAATAACTATCAAATGATTGACACTTGTTTATGTCCAATTTCAATGTAAAATTACATACAATGACCATAATTGGATTAAATGGTAAAAATATATTATAATTATACTTCCAAACCATTAAATTTTATAATTAAACACTATAAATTATTTTGAATAAATTTTTTTTTTCAATTAAAATTTATTATTTTTCACTATTTACAAAACTATGAAAGTTATCAGATAATCACCAAAAATGTATTGAAACTAAATTTTTATGTCTAAATTATAAATAAGAAGTTTATTTTGTAATATTGAATATATAAAAGTATCGAATATTTTATTTAAAAATAATTCTCCATTAAAAGGAGAAAAAAATCCATTTTTGGAAATATACTTCTTATATCTGGAAAAATGAATTTTTTAATAAATTATGTCTAATAAACTCTTAATATAGATTCTAAAATTACCTGGATTATATTATGTTAAAAATTCAGTTAATACTATTCATAATCGCTTTTGAATGACTAGTTTGGTAAGTCGTGGTGCCCTTGAAATCAGTGCTGCATGTAGTGAAAGTTATTGAATTACTTTGAAAAAAATAATCTACTATGAAATCTTGGGGTGTTACCGAAAGAATATTAGCTGAGTAAATAATGTGATAATAAAACATAATCATGGGTATTCAACTTGTCGAATGACCACATGAACCTTCAATATTATTTTCATAATGAGGGAATTTATAATGGAAGACATTGTGAAACATTTTGCCAAGGCCTCGGCCAAGTCATCTAAAAATGATTAATGCCTCAGCCAAAAACTTATATCAAATTGGGAAAGACCTCGGCCAATTCCATGTCTAATTGTCTCATAAGACCTACTGATGCATCAAGGATCTATAGCGGGCTCCACCCATCACTTACTAAGTCCAATACATTCCACATATGAAATGGTTGAAATATAAAATAAACATTAGTACTAAACTAGCATACACAATATCATAAAATTACCCATAAACCATGAATGGTATAAAAAATAGCAGATCCATAGTCAAACATATCACAAAATCCGAAATACAATAAGGATGTTTTTCTTCTAATAAATGAACATCAAATAAACTTAAAATCCATCAAATGATATTGACATAGATTAAAATGACTTTTAAAACCTTTTGAGAGAAATATCCCCTTTTTATGAAAACATTTAAAAGTGAAAAAATATAGAAAGGAATACATTCAATGAAATGGTTGAATTAAAGTGTCCCATACCACTTTGAAACTTCTGAAATGAATTAACATTTTAATAACATTCATTCCCATATAGATATATCCTTAAAAACCATTTTGAATACATGGACATTAATGAGAAGGATTTAGAAGAATAAATATATAAAACAGTAAAAATTATGTTTTAGTAAGTAGTAAAATAAAAATAATCCCTTTTAAAACACTTTTATGAAACATTCACATAGATAATAATTATGTCCCAGTAGATACGTAAAAACAACCTCAGATAATTATGAGATTGTGAAATTAACCCTTACATTATACATTTTATTGGATGAGGGTAGGTTATCCTCCTGTATAATGGGTAAATAATTGTTATTAAAATTTTCAAGAATCAAATATATCAATATGATATCATATATTATATTTTAACATTACTTTGTTAATAATGTCTTAGTATTATCATCGTTCCGGGTGTTAACTGATTCATTTTCCTCTATTCATTTTTATGTGAGTCATATTTGTTATGGATGGGATGTAACTTATTAATATCCAAAATGATATCAAGTCTTTAAACTTTTTTTTAATTTTCAAAAGAAAATAATTCTTAAATGGATATTATGATGAATGATTCTTATCGCGTTCATGGAGACTGTAATCCGTACATACGCACAAGCGACAATATCAATATTTTGATATTAAAAAATATATATAATTGGATGTTATATCATATATAAATTATCATTATTATGTAATATTTATAATTTACATCAATTATACATCATTATTATACCCATCCAAATAATAATGTATCAAATAGAAACTAAACCACGACGTGGAGACATTAAGTGGTACATACGCACGTGTGGTGACATGTCATTCAATGGATAGATAGAATAATGAATATTTTTGTAAAATTTTTATAATAACATCATAGTATATAGAATATAATGTATTTATTATTTTATAATAATAACAATAATGAATGTGGAAGTGGAAGATGAAAATAATTTGAAAGATGTGTTGAAATATTTACCTCTTCTTCAGGTTCTTCCTTTTGATTTCATCAAAGAGATCCTTATATTGGATTTATGACTAAAGGATGGCCTCTATGAAGAAGGGAGGAAATTTTAGAGGGTATTTGGGTAGAGTTTTTCTGACCCAAATGGTTATGATTGTGTGAATTATAGAGAAGGGGGAGTGCCCTTTTATAAGAGGGGTGAGGGGCACCATAAGAAAATATAGATATATTATATTATAATTAAATCATTTTTGGTTTATAATGGCTCCAAAATATATTATTTAAAGGAGATGGTGGGGATGGGTTGATAAACACTCAACAAATAGTTTTTATATACGTTTTGGTCACTATATTAACTTTATATTTTATATTTAATTCTTAGTTAAATAGATTGACATTTACCACGTCTCTTTGTATTTTTATATTATATGGTTAATAAACATACTATATACATCCAAGTGAACAACAAGAAGTTCATTAATGATTCAAATTTAATTATATAAGTCTTTTGGCCGATTATTATATTTTTAGTAATAAAATATCAATTAAAAATATAATATTTTTTTAAAAAACTTTTTTATGTCAATTTTGACACTATTTGGTATGTTGTTTTTTTTCTAAATTAATAACAACATTATTAAATGAAAAAAAATTCATCTAACCAACCCTAATATACCATTTTAACCAATATAATTATTTTAAATCATTATAAGTTTCAAAATAAATTTATTTGGATATTTATAATATCAATTATTTTAATATTTCATTAATTAGGTAATTACTACATCTTCATTGTGTCATAAATAAATTAAATTAATTAATTTCTAAAAAATATATATATAAAAATTATGTAGTCAATAGTTTTTTCTTTATAATGAATATTTATAGTAGAAAAGATCACTTATATAAGCCCATGTTCAAATTGATTTAACAAAAGATATTTTTAAGCCATTTTGGCCTTTTCATTAACTTAATAAAAATAAACTATTATTTTCATTCATAAGTGGCTCCATGTTGTCCCAAAATCGACCCCAAGATTCCATGGTTGGACATTAATCATCCAATAAGGTTAGGTCAATTTTTAAGGTAATTATTTATTATTATAATTTTTTTACCTTTAATTACCCCATTTCTCTTTAACCGTGGTAAATAATTCAGAAGTTACTAGTCACCAAAAATTATTTTTATCTTAATGAACAACATTCTAATTACTGATATCAACCGTTTTACTCTTATTTTTATAATTTATTTCAAAAAAGAGGGAAAATTATGTTTTAGGAAAATTTGCTAATGCTCATAGGAGGAGGGTAAAAGACGGTAAAGAGTTTGATAAAATTTTAATATATGTTTAATTACTATAAACTGAATCAATTTAATTACATTGAAATTATATAGGTAATATGTATCTATTTTTATCTAGAATTAATTTAAATAAAATAAAAAATTATTCAAATAAAAAATTTGTTTTAATCCATAACTCAGTGTTTTCACTATTAACAAAAAATTGCGTGTTTTCAGAAAAATTCCAAACAAATCACCTTAAGGTAATATTGAAATTCAAAATTAAAATATAAATTATATTTTAACAATTTAAAAACATTGAAGTTACATTAATTAATTTAAAATTAATTCTTTTTGTCAAAACCAAAAAGCCTATTTTTAATAAATAATAACTATTATAAGAATTACACTTGTTTATATCCATTTTCAAAGTGAAATTACATAAAATGACCATCATTTGATTAAATTTTAAAAATATATTCTAATTATACTTCAAAAACAATAAAATTTATAATTGAATACTATAAATTATTTTTATTAAAATAGTTATTTTCAGTTAAAATATATAATTTTTCACTATTCACCCAAATATGAACGTTATCATAAAAACACAAATAATTTATTGAAACTAAATTCTTATGACTGTATTCTAAATAATAAGTCTATTTTTCCAAATTTAATATATAAAAATTAAAATTTTTATTTAAAAAGTGTTGTCTAATTAAAGGCTGTAAAATTGAATTTTTTGAAAAATACTGATTCAATCAGAAAAAAATGAATTTTTTCTTAAATTATGTCAAAAAAACTTATAATAAGGATTATAAAATTAAAAGGATTGTATAAATATAAAAATTACTCTAATAATATTCATAACCTCTTTTTAACAGCTACTTTGGTATGTCAAGGTGCGCTTGAACCCATTGTTGCCAGTTGTGAAGATTGATGAATTACTTTGATGAAATAAAGTACAATGAAATCATGGGGTGTTACAAGTCCGATATCCATTATATAAATTCTTGTGTAAGTGTAGGTCATAATATTATCATTAAAATCATATTATATATATGAAACAGATTTTTTTTACAATTATATAATAAAAAGGCTGTAATTGGTGGAGAAGGAAAATAAAGGATAGGAGTTTGAGAGAAGACGTTACCTCTTAATCGGGGAAATCATTTTCGTTTAATAATAAAATATTTCATGAGTTTCCTTCTTCCCAAATAAAGGATTCTCATAATATGGGATGGATGGTGGGAGCTTATTTGAGAAGATTTTGGGTGATCTAACTGGCTTGATAGGTTTGATGATGCATGTAGAGATGTTCTCCTTTTATTGAGAAGGCAAAAGACATAGTCAACATTTTTTTAAAATATGTTACACATACCAATGTTTTTACCTAAAAAATTAAAACAAAATTATGAAAACTCAATAATATATTAAATATAGGAGAGTAAATTATATTCAATGACGGTATTGCACGATTCCATATTGTTTGGGTATTAAATGTAAGGTTTTTACATTATTAAACAAATTTTTTCTTAACCAATGCAATTAATATTAATCACTTTCACATCTATTTTTGGTAATTTTTTTTGAGATTATTGGATATTTTATATTATTCTAATTGAAAATATGGAATCTATCATTAAAAATATTAATCATATAATTGTTATAAATTTATTTAAAATTAATCACACTATTGGGACGACAATTCAGTGTTTTCATTTATGAATGGTCAAAATATTGCTAAGACATTATATCCAATATTAATTTGAAATCAGTTATATTGGCCAAATGTGGATTAATTTATTAAAATATTATTTAATTAAACATTTAAATTAGTTTAAAATATGATTTAATCTTATAAATATATTAAATTAAAATGTAGTTTTAAATTAAAATAGGGCATTTTCATTATTCATTGAAAAGTGATGTTTGTCAGAAAAATTCCAAAATTTCACAACATTAAAATTTCAACATTATAAATTAAAAAAATAAAAATATTTTATACAATTTTATTTATAAAAGTGTCTAGAATTAATTAAATTATTTTTCACATATACACATTAAAATTTTTCATTCGGGAAAATAATATTTTTAAACAATGAAGGAATTTACCAAAAATAATATATTTTATTATCAGTATGATTTATTTTTATAAAATTAATATAAAAAAGATTTAAAAAGTATTCATTATTATATTTATAACTATGTTTAATTTTTGGGTTACAATTATCTCATTAAAATAATTATAAAAAAGATAAGTTTCATAGAACTCAGTGATGCATGTATCGTACAACCACTCTTTGGTGCATGTATCATTCATTAAGTTTGAGATGTTTGTAACATATGATAATTCAGTTCAACTTTAACGTAATTTTTTAATTAATTCATTTCAAGATATAAATGAATGTTTAATTAATTTGAAAAAATTACTATAAATATTCACAGTGTTACATTCAAGCCACCTTAAAATGAATTTTTCAAATGAAAATTTTTCAAATAGTAAAACAAGATGAGGATAATTTTTCTTCATTATATAATCATTTTACAAAATAGATTCATCAAACTAGATATTTCTCCCAAAAAACATTGACCAGGTTAGTGTTCTCATTTTTTATAACTTTCCCTAATACGCACAAAATTTCGACATTTTGTCCCTCTTATGTAATATCCTACTCCCGCTGTTTGACCTCTGAGTTAATTAAATGTGATTGATAATGTATATTTTTACTTATTTGAAACACATGTTATATATCATGGACCTGAGATTAGTTTGGAGGAAATTACATGAAATAGGATATTGTCCTTATACGATCAAGTATCTCAATGGGGCTAAAATACATAGGGATTATTTTCAATTTAATATTAAATCCAAAAACATTAATACATGGTGAGATTCATAGAAACATATTTTCAAAAACATTAAATTTTTTATCAAATCAATAGTTATCATCATAAAATTTATTCTGAGTTTGAGGTACCTTAATATGCTACTAAATGGGTCAAACCTTCTGAAGAATTTATTCAGAGTTCTTGAGTAATAAAATAATATATTCTATAACCACATCCTCAGGAATTGGATCTCTACATTTCATCCCATAAGAGGATTCATATAGTTCTATCTAAATGATTGATTGAAATATTTTTTTTTATGAAAAATCAACTAGAGGAAGGTATTCATACCAACCACCATTAAAATACATCGAACATGATAACAAAAGTATACTATATGGTTTGAATTTTATCTTAGAATGACCATCATTATGGGGATGATAAGTAGTTCTGAAACTCAATTTATTGTCTGGTTTATTTTGAAGTCATCACCTGAACATTTAGGTAATCCTCATATCATAATCTACTATAGTGGAATTTCGCACTCCATGCGACCTTACAAATTAATTAATGTATATTATCAAAATTAATCATGAGAAAAATATTATATGATAGTAATTATGTTTGTTGAATTAGTATTGGAATATAGTACCACCCATATACATCAAAATCATTATTGGTTTTGGATAGTCCAATGAAAAATTTAATAGTGATTTTGTCCCCATTAGATTATAGAATGAGTAATGAATGCAACAACCCTTTTGAATTCTTTCTTTTATCCTTAAATTAATATCATACAAAACACACATATACAAACACTGTGATGTCTCTCTTCATTCCATCACACTAGAAGAATTATTTTAAGTCCATATACATCTTGGTACATCTTGGTTGAATAGATAGTGATGAAATAAAAACATATTCTATTAAATCCATCAAATTAGGTATGGAAGATAAATAAACATGGTTCTCAAACCTAATCATCTCATATTGATCATGTATAAACACATGTAAATTTATTCCATTTTATTGCATCTCATTATCTTTCTTCTATAACTTTCTAATCTACACATGGATAGATGGATGAAAATTCATTTGAGAAAGATAATATTTTACCTCTTCCTTATGAAATTCTAGATTCATTATTTTTAAATACAGAAAAATTAGAAATTTTTTTACCATTTTCAATGATAGGATTGCATTATGTTCTTGAATTAAAGCATCAAATACATTGTTATAATTTATAGGATGATAATATTTTGAGAATTCATAATCTATTATCAACTATAACCATATTCTATGGATATTTTTCATCTCCACTTATGTGAATATATTTTTTAGACGTTTATGATCAGTATATATATCACACTTTTCCCCATAAATGTAATTCCTCTGCATTGTTAACGAAAAAATTACTATTGCTAAATACAAAATGTGAGTTGTGTAATTTTTCTCAAGAAACATCAACTATCATAATGAATAGGATATGAAAATGTTAGTTTTTATAAGAACACATATGATTCCCTTATATGTTACATCACTATAGAATAGAATCCCTTCTCCACTTCATATTAATGTCAGTATAAGTGCGCTGACCAAGGGTCTCTTTAGTTCCTTGAAAGTATCATCACATTAATATATAAAGAAGAAATTAACACCTATTCTAGTAAACATTTTCATAGGATTATATATGAATGAGAAATTCCGCAAAAGTAATCAGAAATATCTATCTTGACCAAGGAATCATGGTTCTCATTAACCATGGTTTTCATAAGATGGAATTAAATAAGCTATAAATTATTTATAGATCTCCAACTATACAATCGCTGGAGATTATGTATCCCAAAAATAAATTTTTTCATGACAAAATTCACACTTTGAAAATTTTGTATTTAACATCAACTCTCCCAGGATCATTAGAAAAATTAACAAGTGATACTTATGATCTTCATTTCACATCGAATAGATGAGAATATCACCTATAAATACCACCACAAACTGGTTGAGGTAATAACTAGAAAATCAATTCCATAAATCCATTAATATAGTTGGGGCTTTAGTAAGACCAAAATGCATCCCTATATTTTAATAATTTCTATAACATGAATAGAATTTCGATATAGGTATATCAACCTTCCTAACCATCAATTAATAATATCAAAAATAATGGACAATAATGAAAATGTAACGATATACGGTTATTTGATCACACAAATAATCAATATGTGGAATAAGATTATTTTTTGTTACTGTGACATTGTTCAACACTCGATAATAAATATATTGTAGAAATGATCCATCTTCCATTTTTAAATAAATTTTTTCTCACCCAATGTTGACACCCTGGTTTAAATGAATCACTTATCCACTTTTTGTTGTAGTTTTTTTAATAAATACAACACATTTGAGAAATTATATAAGGAGTCTTGAAAATGTTCTGGATCCAGGAGTGATTTCTATTAAGAACTCAACATTAATTTTTTGTGGTAGGAAAGAAGAACTATTCTGGATAAGAATCCAAAAAATGCCTAAACTATAGACATATCATCAATTTCGATCTTCACCCCAACCATTTGAGATAAAAAAACCCTATTGATTGGAATTATGACCCATACATTGTATGTAATCTCCAATTGATGTTCATAATTATCTTAACATTTATGGGTCATCATTGGGGGATTTGACATATAGAACACAATTTTTATTCATGGAATTTTTTTTGGATATATGAATAGAAAGATAATCCATGACTAAAAAGGCATCAAATTCAATAACGGGAAGAATTAAAATATGTTCAGGATTAACATTACAACAAACACCATCAAGAGTGTAATCATAGACGTGAGATAAAATCATTGTAAAATGAAGGGTTTACAGAGATAATTCAACATATAAATAATATGTAGGTGAATTATGTGTTGATTTTTATCCATTATATTTTTGAGATATCTTCTTCCAATCACTTCAACAATTAATTTTTTGAAGTCCTTTATTTTTAACAATTAAAACATTTTTTAGACACCATAAGTCTATTTTCTCTATGATTTTTCGATAAAATAAATAATAAAAGAAATATAATATTCCTAACAATATGGTTTTTAGAATATTTTTTAATCTCTATCTACCTCTTCTTGTAAAAACCATGATATTAATACATGACTACCACTTCCATTTGACCCATTATTTCACAATTCACAATTTTTTAATATCAACTAATGTATATTATTGAATAATCCCATTTCATACATGGATTTAATTAAGATAAGAACATATCTACATTATATTAGGGTTGGATGATAATTCTTTACGTGGGTCTCAAAAGTCTCATGAAAATAGCCTTATTGTTACCAATAAATTAATCATCCCTTTTCTTCATCTCATGGAATTATTATTCCATCATGGTAAAATAAAAAACAAAAATTTAGTTAATGAAAAATATGTTCTTCTACTCATCCCATTCCATGGATTCAATCGCATCATTCTTCCTCATATTCTTTATTAGATTCCACCATTAATCTACATCACCTTTTAACTAGTAAAGAGCTTGAACAACATTCCCATGCTATGAACACTGAGAAAAGAAAATATCATTTTAGTGGAACTAATAAACAGTTCATCTAAAAGTGGATCAAAAGTACCTCTAATATTACGTGGACATTTCCTAATGAAAGAAAAAATAGAATGATGCACAAAAATTTTGTCATTTGGAAGTCCACCATTATCCATAGCTTTAGAAAAATTTGTAAGAATATAAAAATGGGTTTTCATTGTAGCTCTCAAATCATTCAGTTCCTCAGGAGTAAAATCGTTTCATTTTTCAACTTAATAACCATTAATATGGGTACTTTGGGTTCCAACCATCGACTAAAACCAAAATCCAATAGTATGATACATTTATCATAATGAGGAACCATATAATCATAAATAATCACTTATATAATTTTTATCATCTGACAACATCCTTAATAAATGACATGCCATTTTTTCCCTGGATATTCATTGTTAACATATATCGAAATACTTTATAAATTTTCATGACAAGTTTATAAATTCCCAAAGCATTTCACATGTGAGTTTCAAAATAGGTGGGAAACAAGGCCCATTATTTTTTACATGATTACCTCGAATTAGGATGATGACATATTGTTTGGGTTGTTACCCATAAGTTCATCTATGCCAAATAAAAATTCCCTTATATAATCTAGACATGGATTTATTTCTATGAAACCACTCTCTCTATCTATCACCATAATTAAAGTACTTTTTCCTATACATTTCATTATCATTAAACTTATTCCTAGAAATTTACATGGGTATATCTCTAAGGATTTCTCATCCTATCATACAATGTTTATCTATACCATTTATTTGATACTAACTATATGGGCCCTCTCTTTTCAAAATTAAACATTACATGACATTTTTGGATTAGTTAAAAATTATACAAATAGATAACCAAATAATTTAATTGTACTAATCCCTCAAGAAACAGAGAAACATAAAAACTGTTATATAAATGAGCTATGTCATCAACCACTTGGATCTTGCTAACTAAAACAATTCTTTGACACATCAATCAAAATACATATAATCATAAATTTCGGGGGATGTAAACATAAAAAGGGTCGAGCTCAGATGCTATGAATGGGAAAATAATGTAGACATGTATGAATAAACATGATAATAAGGGTATCAGTACCTGATCATGAAAATAGATGATCAAACACGTCATATCAAGGGACATAAAAAGAATTATGGATATTCATAAGACATAAATCATAATTAAATAAAGATCCTATCAAATGAAATCTTATCATCGGGATGAATCCTTCAAGGCTCACTCTTATTTGGAATATCATGCATAATATATTACCCATAGAAGTTGGTCTATAAACATTTGGCAATCAAATATGTTCTAAATGAAAACTCTGAAATCAACATAGGGAGGATTCTGATCATCTTTTCTTGTAATGTGCTACGACCTCTAATTTATGGAATTGAATTTTTGACTTATTTATCTACAGAGGACCCTCTTTGGACTCGATCTGTATTCTTTTGAAATAGTGTAGTTCCCATGAAGCCTCACATCAAATTAAAAACATATTTTTTGCAGTTGGGTGGATATCTTACATGAGATATGGTACATCAAAAATGATATTATTTATACTAAACACTCATTAAGACTCAACGTAAGAAAATATAGAATTCTCATAGTGATTCAAGAGGCTTCTTCAATCCAAAAAGACTTCTAGAATAATTATGTTGGTGATTTGGATATTCTTCACCATATTAGTGTAACAAGTAATTATCCTAATCCCAGACATACCTTTGAAGTATTCAGAAAATCCCTGATGCCAGGGTGGATCAATGTGGACGTGGATGGTTCCTCAAAGGGCAATCCTGGTCCTGCCAGCTGTGGAGTGATTTATAGAGACTCATCTAGTCTGTTCCATGGATGTTTCTACGGTGGATGTGGTTTTGATTCATCTTTGGAAGAGGAAAGGTTTGGGGTCATCCATGCTGTTGATTTTTCTCTCCAACGAGGGTGGAGAAAGCTTTGGATTGAAAGTGAATCTACCAATATTGTCCAAGCTATTTGGAATGGTGTGATTTATCTAGCCTGACTTCTTTCCAATATTTAGATGAATTTCCTGAATTCACTTTGTGGGATTGACTACAGTGCTACTCATGCCTTCCGTGAAGCGAATGCGGTTGCTGATGTCCTTGCCAACAAATGGGTTCACCAGAACGTGACTTCGCTGGATGCCCTGCCAGCTGATTTATTTCATCTTTTTTATAGATATTATAAGAAAATCCCACCTTTTCATCTTTTGTATCTTTGTTTCATTATTATTCAATAAATCGTGCTTTGGTCTTTGGCCAAGTCACAACCTTCATTAAAAAAATAGTAGAATTGTTATCACTACAATGTCTATCTTGGTATTATAGGTTTGTTGTGCATACCATCATGTTAGACATGTTTCACTCCCATGTCCATATAGGTAGCATGTGTTCACTCATATTAGCATCATGGAAGTCCTAGTTCCCTCCTATGGACACCATACTAGTCATGGGTCATTACCATTACCATATTAGTCTATATCATGTGATATAAATCGTTACCCAGTGCATCCGAGAGAAATATAGGGCTACCCATCTCATTGTGAAAACATTCATAGATGTTCCACAACTTCATAAATAGGAAAATAATAATCCATTAAATGAAATTGGTATTATAAATATGTAATCTTATCATATCCTATAGAAACAAACATGTTTGAAAACCATTTCATCATAAATATAACCTTCAGAATGAAGCGGGTTTCAAAAACATATAACACGTGAATGAAGAATTAGTTTAATAAACATCATGCCCTCCAAACATAATCCATTCAGAGAAATAATTTGAATTTAAACATTGAATAATTTCTCATAAAGAATTATTAAAACAAATGGATTTTATCTTATATGGGAAATAATTTTGGAAGGTATTTTAAACACATATCATGAGGAAAATATACTTTCATATTTGACAATTATAATTATTATAACATAAAACCATTGGAAATAGTTTTTCATCGAAAATTATTTTGAAAAATTATGAGGTATTATTAAAAAAAATAAAAAAAATATAAATCATTTTTTTATAAAAAGTATTTCTAAGGAACTATTTAATACACTTTTATATACATTTTCAAAAACATGTTTTTAAAATAAAATATAACTATGACTTATGATAATGAGAGTAATGGTCAGATTTTACATAAAAATTAATCTTATGTATCAAAGACTATAAAAAGTTGTACTAACGGATATGAATATGTTGAATAAATATTATATAAGGAAATTAAAGATTATTTTGGATATATAGATAAAACTATATCACCAATGGATGTATAAATGGGAATAATATCGAAAAGCGACGAGATTGTCTCAACCATGTCTTATAAAATGGTAAATTGGTATCATTATATCCATTTGAGATATGGTAATTAAATGAATCATTAATTTCATGAATAAAAATTTATTCATGATATAACATGTTAAATGGATGTATATATACCTCAGAAAAGTGTTTACCTACATAACAGAACATTAGTTTCAATGAAGACAAATTGAGGGAAATCATTTTTACTAATTGGTAACATTTAAACATAAAACCCATTACTAAAAGTTCAAAATTTGTATATGTTAATAAAAATATTTTTTTATAAGAATCATAGAATAAAATATTGTATTGAACATATAACACACAAAATCAATTAGTGGAGAACATAAAATATATCTCATGGGAATAAAAAGTGTGATGAAATTCCATTACCATGTGTTGTGAATTTTTTTTACTTGTAGAAGATTTAATTATGATGAATATAAGTTCATTATAAATATTTTATAGAATAATATTATTATAAATTATACTTTATATGTTTTTATTATGACTGTATATTAAAGTTTTTTTGACAATAATGTATTATGGTTTCACTTCTAGTAATATTCACTTTGTTCATCACATGTTTGTCCATTTTTTATGTCAATAGACTGTATACTTATATCATGATTTATTAATGAAAATAATTTTATAAATATAAATAATAAACAATATATTTATATTATAATAATCTATATAAAAAATAAGTATGTCATGGAATACCTTGTTTAGGGAGATGGAAAGTTGTATGAACACAAGAAAATTTTTACTGTTTTAATTATCGTATTGAATGAATGGAATGATATTTACATAAAAAATTATATTTATATAATATTAATAAATTTTCATATAAAATAATTAAATAATCTAGTCATTAATACATTCCTTGTAGTGTGTGAACAAATCACACTACTTTGAGGGGGTGTTTGTCTAAACATCATAGAAAGAAATTATCATAATTAAACCAAATGGAAAATAAAAGAGATGTGTTTTGTAAAAGGAATAAAAAATAATAATTAAAAAATAAATATAATATATTTTATATCTAAACATATTTTCCATCATAATTTCTATCTTGATAGGAAATAAATGATAATTTTAGAATCAATGTTTATTGAGGTGGTAGTTAACCGTACACATTAGAAGTATGTCTGATATCCCTAAAATAGAGGTCTGTAAAATTGTAGTTCAAAACAATATCATAGAAACGTCCTATAATATTTATAATAATTTTTAGATTGATACAATAATATAATAAAAATAGTGGATGTGGGGGAGAAGGAATATAAATGTAAGGATATTGAGAGAATATGTTATTTCTTAATCAGGTAACTCTTTTTGGGTTATGGAAAAAGGCTTCCAAGATTTTCATTATGTCCAAGACATGGATTATTGGTTGAAGGGAAAAAATTTGAGAGATTATTTAAGATCATTTTGGGTGATACATGGGGATTTATGGGGTTGAATAAGTGGGTAAAAGATTTATCCTTTTTTAGGGAAGGTAAGGGACATCATTTTCATTTTAAGAAAAAATTTAGGTGTACCCCCATTCTTACCAAACAAAATTCATTAAAAACGAACTATACTTAATATTTTAAGGATAATAATAGAATAATTCACATTAAATATGTTTTGAGAAAAAAATAGTTTTTTCTTAAATTTAGTGTTTAGTACTTTATTAACCTAATATTACTTTTTATCAATCTAATTAATTTTAGTCACCTTCACTAGTATTTTCTGTCAAAAACAATGTTGGCCATATTAGAAATTATAAAATTTTCATATTCCAAATATGGATTAAATTTGTCTAAATTGTAATTAAATATGTTGTAGAAACTAATTTAAAATTATTCCTGCTATCATGTCTGTAATGAGGGGTATTATAGTAACATTGATAAAAAAATTTCTACGTATTTATATCAAATTTCATACTGAAATTTGTTCTAATGACCAAAAATGTATTAACAAATAAGTAATATTCTAAAAAATAATATTTTCTTATCAATTAGATTTATTTATATAAATATTTATAAACATTGTTTGAAAATTAGTTCATTCTATTCGTATAACAAATTTTAAAGTCTGGGAAATTACTATCTCATTTAAATAATTATATTAAAACGATGTTTCATAGAAAAATATTGGGTTTTGTAGAGAATGACAACTATGTGTTTTCTAATAATACTCCATGTTGGTGCTTCATGTAACATATTACAAGTCACATATGTGTGAAGGGAATATTTTAAATAGTTCATTTCAGGATATACATTATTGATTAATTCATTCGAAAAAAATGATACATAAAAATTATGAATGTCAATATCACACCCATATGGTCATAAATTTTTAATTTTTATCTTTAATTTTTAATGTCTATGTTTTCAATTTTTAGTATTTGACCTCATCCCTAATACCTAACAATTACCTTAGGTTATGAAGAATGATTTAAGGTATGTTGTGTCTAGAGGTGTATCATATGTGGATAATATTATTGGATATGATAAAAACTTATAGTATTTTAAATAATTTACGATTTAATGAGAAATTTTCCATTTGATTGAAATGAAATGAATTTCGTTAAAAAAATAGTTATTCTTAATTATAAAAACATCTTAACATAAAAAATATCAGCCATATAAGTGACTCGGTCATTTCATTTGATATTCATATTTGGAATGGTTAAAATTGTGGCCTCTATATTTATAATTTAAACATTTATGAAAATAGTTCATATTTATAAATAATATTGGGCTATGGTTTGAGGGTTTCCCAACGTAATTTCAGGGGAATTTTCTATGATATTTGTTGTCATTCATTAAAAAAACACTTATGTGCAGGAAGATTGTGTTTTTTTTTAAATTCCACATTAATGTGAAAATTTTCATTGTTGAAATCCAATGTAATGTTGTATGGGTCCCTATGGGTTCAAGGATAGAATGTGTGAGTGATTTGGTTAGAATGTAGTTTACTTGTTATAAATTTTTTCAATCTATTTAATAGAATCAATAAATGATTGATAATGTTTGATATATATGAATGTATCTTTTTATTTTTTTATTACCACATGAGGGATATGATTTTAGAAAATAAATATGATCTACATAGGTTTAAAAATAATATGTTAAATTGATGTCATGGGGAAATAATATGTGAGACATTATGTATATATATTATGTTATATTTTAGAATAATTTTGAATTTATTATTACACCATCTGGTTAGACAGAGTGGAATGAATTCACTATTAACGGCCAATAGTTGGGTTTTTAATCATAAAAAGTCCTAATTATAATAGTCAATTTGATATATTAGTTTTTTATTAATTGATTTTCTATATATTTACATTCATGGGATATTTTTCTAATGAAACATCTAGGAAGAGATTTACAAATTATTTAAGTATTAATTTCATCTTCATGGTCTATATTGGGGTTTGTATTTATATATTAATATATAAGTAATCAGGGGATATTTTTGATAGTTGAGTAACATAATAATTCATATTGAGTTATGGTTTAATTGATTTATTGGGAGTGAGAGACTATATATTGAATTATAATAATTCGATTCTGATATAATAGTTGATGAGATAGGATATATTGGTACTTGAGATGAATCCTAAAAAAATACCCAATAAATATGATTATCGTAAGATTTTGATTACCCTGATAGTTAAGGAATGAAAATTTTCATTTAAAATTGTATCTATTAGTGTGTTATAGTTATATGATAAGATTTTTTTTCCATAATAGATATAAATTACATGTTTCTCTCAGTCATCACATAATTCCATGATAGGGATTTCATTAACAATATTTTAATTTATAACATTATATACATTTTATGATGAAATTGAATTTAAAAGTAAAAAAATTAATGACTTCATTCCCTTATAAAAAAATTTATATAATGAAACATCATTATATATGATATTTAATATTTTTTTATAATGTGGAAAATTAATTTTTTGTATTGGTAAAAGGATATGGAAGGATATTTGGAAATTTTTCTTATATTATTTTTGTTGAAATTTATTTGGGTTGTAGTTATTATATGATTCTATATTTCAAAATACGATATAGTAATTACTAAAATTATATATTGGTGAATAACATTATCATCATATAATATGTAATAATCACGTAATTATTTCAAATTTAATAATGTACTAGATTATAGAGGCTAAAATTTATGTATAGTGGTGAAAATTACCATTAAATTCTAGATGATCAACTTAAACAATAGATGTTTTTTATTTAATGAATTATGATATTACTTTTAGTAATTTACTTCTTTTTTATATACATTTTTTAATTTGTTCTGGAATTATAAATGAATCTTAATAAGAATAGTATATTTGAAAATAGTGGTTTTTGGTTGACTCAATCATTTGGTGTGGAATTTTTTTATATTATATACTTTTTAGAGAATAATCCTATGAGTTAGGAATTTTCATATGATATTTTACTATAATCCACTGATAAAAATTTGGATAATACCATTGAAACTATTCAAATGCTTCGGGGAGAATATTGTTATATTTATGGTAAAGGTAAACAATACCAATGGTTTGACCAAAATAATTGGTATGGATAATCGTTCTGGGAAAATAAATGAATGTTTTGTTAATACCCTGGATATAGGATACCGATACAAAAATGTTTGAGGAAATGTGGATATATGTAATATTTCTAGGATCTTTTAACAATATTTTGGGTGAAATGTTGGTATAGATAACCCATACCTAGAGTTTGGACGAACCATGGATATTAGTTGACCCATTTCATCTTCATAATAATGAATATAATAAATACATTAATATATATATTTATATATATTTACATATTTTTGAATATAGGATCATAACATCTATTGTATTATAATAGTATATTTATGAGAGTATAAGTGGAAGTAATTTTTATTAATCCCCGATTCTGAAATTTATTTATAATGAATCTATTCCCATGTTTTGACTGTGTATTAGATTTCCAATTATTTTTCTGATAATTTTAAAAATATTAATAATATATACATTAATATAATTAATATGTATATATATATTGTTGATGAAAAGAATAATATCTTTTTAGGATAGTGGTAATGATATTATGGTACATGCGGAAGGATTTCAGATCAATTTCCTACGGTGAATTTATTTTAGCGAATGAAATATACCCACTGTTTGTCCAAAAAAGGGTAAAGGTCATTATATTGATATTTAATATACCATAGGATTGATAATGATGAATATATATTTTCAATAAAAATGGGGTTTCAAACCAATTTTATAGGTCTATACTGATGGAAAATCACCAAATAGATCATTAAATAGTTGTTTCAGGCTATATAAATGGTTTGATTGGATATTACAATGAATCCAAATAGTTAGTATAGAATTTTTCATTAGTTATTGGACTTTTGTTTCTGTATAGGATATAACCAAATTAATTTATTCAATATACATAGTTATTTAATAGAGTGTTAGTTTCCATTTAATTAAAACATATGTTTTATTATTATTATATTTAATGACTATTTTTATAAATTTTAGTATTGTTAGAAAAGTGATGGATTAATTGTTCTTGAAACAATTTTGTCTCGTTGATGGAAAATTAGACTTTTAAATTTCTAATCTTGGTTATAAATATAAAAAATATTCATTGATACAATTTTTTGGTTGGAAAGGTGGCGTTTTACATAAATAGGTTTTTCATTAAAAAATAAATTTTAAAACACTAAAACTGTAAATATTAGATTTTTCAAATTTGTATTGATATTAAATATTCTGGAATTTAATTTTATTGTTATGTTATTTTTAGTAAAACCCAGGTGTTATGTTTCATTATGTATTGTCATATTTTTGTAAAGGTGATTCGATAGAGAACATTAACAGAGTCAATGTTTTTTATAATTTTTTTAATAGATATAAAAATAATTATTTAGAAAAAATATATATTGAATGGGATGATTTAAAATTTAAATTCATTACCAATGATGTGATTTGTCAATTTATGTATTTTGAACACACTGAAATGGGTTTTATGAATTTGAATGCAGTGTCTTTTCACAAAGTAGTACTGTTGTCTGATAATAAAAAGGTTGGTTTTTTAATATATCCTAAAAATTATTATTTTTTGGTCAATATTATTTTAATTATTTTCTGTCATTTTATTTGATTATTAATAATAATCAGTAAAAATTTAATTGGATGAAAATAGATTTGTTAAAACCATTATTTTCATTTGTATTTGGAAGATTATCTCGGGATGGAGAATTATTTATCCTTAGCATCCATATAATATTTCATTCTTATTGAATCCATTTATAATTTCATGGTTGTTTATATGAATAAATTTTTTATTTCAAATAGTCTATGGGATATTTGGTGGCTATTCTAGTTTTATTAGAGGGTGAAAAATCATGTTTGATTTGATAATAATATTGAATAATGAAATTATATAATATGTTATTTCAATGTTTTTTATATATAGATCAATTTAATGATAGTTTAACATATAATTTTTTTTCAATATCAACAAATTCTATATTTTTTCTAATGGGAGTTGGCGGATTGTTTTTGGAAAACACTATTCATGTAAAATAATTTTGAGGTACTGTTCAACTGCTCTTTACAACCATGTATACCAAAAAATGACAAATTTCAATTAATATATTAATTTAACTGTTTTATTCAATTATCCATATTATATCACGATATAATATATTGTTTTATTATGATGTTCATGGATTATTTGATGTGGTGGTGGAGTTGGGACACCACATCATGGAAAGAAGTAATTTTCTATATGATGTGGAATAACAGATTCCAACCAAGTAGTTTATTATTTATAATGGCCACATAATGGGACGAACTAGTATTGTAAGGAAACAAATTTTCACTATTTTTTTCATATGTCATATCATTAGTGTTAATGGATTTTGGTGTCATTCCCTATTATTTTATTATTTTTTGATATGTTTAAGTGTTTTATAACTAATAATAAATATTTCATTATTATGTTTGTTTATAATTATATAAAATTATAATACATTTCGTATTAATTAAAAAAGATAATAAATATGAATTAATTCCTATACAAATTTCATTTATGTCATAAAATTTTTTATATGAATATAAAAATATATATTTTTATCTTTTGAAAATGTCAGAAACTTATTGTTTGAAAAAAATTAAAATATTATTAAAAATATCAAATTCATTTGTCTAAAAAAGGATAATCCTTACGAATCATATAAAAACTAACATATCAATTAAAAAAATTACATAAAGGTTTTTTGAAAAAATTTAACACATATTTATTTATTAAATAATATATATATCCTAGAATTTATTATTTATAAAATTTATATATATGTATAATATTTTAGATATTGATAAAAATTATTTTCTATATATGATTGATAATGTAAAATATATTATACATCATAAATATATATTGTGTATCATATTTATACATATCAAATATCATACCATGGACCATTGTTGTGTCTCTTTGTCAACTCTAAGGATTATATTACACATGATATGTAAGAAATATTTATTCGTCCTCAATTGAAATACTCCATTTATCCAAAAATGTTTTCTGTGAAAAAAAGGGATATAACATAAAAATTATTTTTTATACATACGCATTCTCATAAATCAAATATTTCAACAATGTGAAAACTGTGATATAGTATTCTATAATTAATTTTTTTCCTCTTTAGAGATTAATATTTCCAATTTATGGGGAAATTGAAAAATAAGTTTCATGTATTATTTAATGTGAAATGAATAAAGGATAAATGGTAAAAAAAACTTAAACCTTTCTAATTTGTTAATTTAAAATACCCTCATTTTGTTTGAAACTCTATTATTCTATCAAACATTGAGAATTGGATATTCATTCATTGAGTCATCAGAGTAGCCTATAATTATTTCCATCCCATTACCAATACATATCAACTACTACATCCAAAAATAATATTCATCATTCATGAGTTGTGATCCTTATAACTATCCCTAATATCTATAAATATGTCATTGAAACCTATCATTCTAGGAAATATAGAAATTTTATTATTTATTTATTTAATTGTTTTGGATAACCATTCATTTGAAACCAAGGTATAGATAGAAATGTTAAAAAAATAAGATAATAATATAGATATATTTAAAAGTGGAAGTATGTTGTCTTTAATTTTAATTTATTTTAAATGATAATGTTTTATGACATTTAATAGATAATTATTTTTTTTATGAAACATTATAAAATTAACTACCATTAAAACAGAATATAAAAATAATAATTGGGGAAATTTGAATTATTATGAAATTATTATGTTTATTCCTCAATATAAAATATCTTAAGATGTCATGTTGTATTTTTCTCTTATTAATAGTAATATAATTTTTTAAAAATTAATTATCTAAATAATTTTGTTTGTGGACCATGATACACATAATTTTAAAGAATTATTGGTATCTTGTTCCCTTCTCATAACATAATATATCAAGTAAATTATGTTTTCAATCATTTTTATCTTTAAAAATATATATAATCCCTTAATATTGTTTAATTTAGACGATTTTATAGATGGTACCTAAGGATATGTTTTGTAATTATAATATGATTGTGGATAGTTGATGTTAATGATGTAATAATAATGATTGTGTGAGATTGTTATAGAATATATATTGGTATGATATGATTATTGAGATCATTAATGTATGCCATTTCTCTATAATTTATAAATATACCCTGTATTATTATTCAATCCACATGGTAATATTTATAACCTACTCGATATAGGAATAGATATTTCTTTGTACCTAAAATAATGTTTGGTAATAATTATTTAATTAATTGAAAATGGATGATTCTTGAATACAAATGATGAAAATGATATACATGATTATAAAATAACTCCAACTTTTGGGTTGGGGATTGATGTGATTCAATATACATGAAATAATATTTTCCTTGGATTATTAATATAATTATAATCATAATTTTTCTTATTTATTTTCTGGAGAATGTTAATTTATTATTTATTTATTATAGGTTGAGATGATTAGATGAATCCAAACACAGAAATTCAATCCAAAACATAGTCACCCCTATGTTTGAATCTATATCCATCAGAATATTGAATAAAATTAAACCAATAAATATAATTTTAATAATATATCCCATGATGGACCAAAGGCACTCATGCTAAAGAACAATGGTGGCCCAAATTCCCAGTGGAATGATGACCGAATAATTGGGTTCCCCTTACATGAAAAATAAGAAACATATCATTTTATTAATTATTAATAAATTATTAATGATTGAATATAACCGTTTTACTTGTATACTTATTGGGTTCCTATACCTAGTAGATAACACCTGGTTTTTCATGTGACGTTTCAACTATATATTTTTTCTAGGTATATATTATTTCCCCTACTATGGTCATGTGTTATATATAACATTATTTTATATTATTTCATATTCTCCACCATATGAGTCAAGATGGGGTGGTTGGAAACCCATATTTAGCAATGGGTTACATGTTTATAACCAATATCTAGGTTGTTTATGTAATAGATGGTCATCATCTTCCCTTAATATGCTATCTATGCTATAAGTATATTGTAAGTAGGAAAATTTAAGCTATTGTGGTTTGATGTTATAGGATATTTTCTTATTTGATTTTTAACTGATTGTAGTTATAACATACATTGATATGTTTGTTGTGGAAGGATATGGTTATAGGGTAAAAATGTATCATAGATGTAATTTTTTATAGTTTATATTTGTTTTTTAATAATATGATGGGATGGAATAAGGTATTTATTATATTTTCATGTGTCGTGAATGTTCTTGGTTTACTAGGTTATTATGGGGTTATAATGATAATAGGGCATAAACTTGGTGGAAGTAATGTGAATTTTCTATTTTATAGATGATAGGAGTACCATAATATTGGTAATTGGGATTTAGAGTAACTATTCCAATGGATAATTATTATCAATGTACCATTGTATAGGAATATGTTACGTTTATGTTACATCTATGAGATACTAGGTGAGTGATACTTGGTGTGGTTTATTTACTAGGGTCTACAATGATTCATTTAAATTTTTAAAAAGGGTTTTCATGATTATATTACAATATATACATATACTATCATTCATATATATGTCTATAACAATTTTTCAAATCCATAAGAAGGAGATGTTGATCGAAAGGGTTGTTATGAACTCATGAATGGTATTTCGATGTTTATGTGTTTTTTGTAATTTTCAAAAGATAATGTGTGGTATATTTTAGTTTGGGTTATGTATCTTAGGAAATTTAATGTAATTTTATTTATTATTTATTATTTATTAGGGAATATATTTGTGGTTTCATTATCATTTCAGAGGAATTTGATAGTAATACCCCCATATTAGTATATTTTATACCATTCATAGTAGTCACAAACCTATGTCATATATAAAGAATTCATCATAGATTACACCAATATTTACATCAATCCCAATAGGGTTACTAGTTTGTTGGTTCATGATAATATATTATCCCATTTTTTGTTTAGAATATGGGATAAATCATGGTGATATTCATGGGTTAGATCTCACCAGTTGCTTGGGAAAAAAATTAGATAAATATATTACTTGAAGATTACTTTGGATACGAGAAAGGGAACCATATTTTTTATCTCCTATGTTCCAAGAAATGAACATATGATTATTGAATGTAGATGATGTAGTGATACCACATACAATATATAGAATTAAATAAGCATCATATATCATTATTTCATAGGTTGTGATTTTTTCTATGTTATGGAAATTATAAAAATATTAATTTTTTTTAATATTTTATATTTACAGATTTTTAGAATGATTTATATTTTTTATGTGTGAATCCAAGTGAGTATTTCTATTAGGATAAGTCTATTTTTCATCAAGTAGGTTGAGCTACTAGAACACCATACTATTATAGGAAACAAATATGATTCTTAGGGGAAGAAAAATTTTAGATTTCAGAATAATGGATTATAAAATTATAATATGTGTGTTTAAAATATAGATATTGATACTTGGATAAAGTATATAGTGATTTGATTCAGTGTTATCTAAATTAAGAGATAATACTCAAATCTATTGGAAAACAGTTTAACAAACAAAAATTTTAATCAATTGAAATTACCTTGATATAATTATTTCATTTAGTATAATCAAATGAAATCACAAAACAATAGACTAATATGTACTATGTGATATTTAAACATAATATTTTCACATATTTAATTTGAATTTTGAATATATGATATACAACCTTGTGATCTGTGAGATGTTTGGAGTCTGATAAAACAAACATAATTTTGGGTTAACAGTAATATACTATAATTTCCTATATTTATATGTTATATGTTAAAAAATATTTATTGAGTCATGGATGATGTAAACACATTGGGTTCAAACTCAAATTCACATATTTGAATTTTTTTCAAATGAATCTTTACTACTTCTTATCTTGAGGAAAAAAAGTATATTGTTATGAGAAATCCCTTTGGTCCTCCTCTATTAAATCCACCCTCACCACCTCTCTTCTTCACTTCACTCAATCCTATTTCCTATCAAAATTCAACTCATATTCGTCCCTAAGACACTCTACCACGCCCCTTAGCCATTGGTCTCTTAAATAAATATAATCTTATCACTTAAAAGGGATATCAAGGATAATATATTCAAGAGGTAATTCTTCTCTTCATTACTTTTATTTTATTTCATATTTCTTTCTTTTCTATTTCATTCCTCGCCCAAAATCATCCAATTGTTATGATAAAAAAATACCATACATGTGATGGAATTATATTATGTTAATAGAATAATTCACCATCACAACTCATTTCCCCACCATTTAATCTATAAATTAAAACACCACTGGAGATGTGTTAATTTCTCACATTCAATAATAAAAGGTTACAAATTTATCTTACCCTCTTCAATTATGGTCAGAAACCATTTTCATGGTTAAAACGTACTATAATATATGTATTATGTCTAATATACAGTCTCCGTAATATTTATTTCTAAATGATATTATTTTCTAACGGAAAATGTGTTTGATGTGATCAAAAATCCCCAAAATAACCAAAGTAGTTATCATTAAATATTTATATAATTACTCATCATCAATCCAAATAAAAAAATTAATTTTACAACCAAGTAATAAAATGAATGATAAATAATAACATATAACTCAAATTTTGGACAACCATTGTCATCTTACATGTTTATCCTTACATGTGTGTAAATAAAACAATCAATGAAAGCAATGAAAAAAATTGAAATTAACCCTTTTAACCCATAAAAAATGTCATAAATGAACTCAAAAAGGTTATACTAAATAATTAAAATAATTAAGTGTATTGGTAAATTTTAATTAATTAATTTAATATGGCTTTTTATGAAATTATGATCATTTGAAGGTCTCAATATCACTTATGGTAAGGGGTTATACATGAACCTTCATTGTTCATTTGTGTTGCTTTATCTCTATTTTCATGTAGACCATGTTATCTATTATTTTATGTACATATTCAAAATTTTATATAAATTTTCCATAATTATGTATCATGATCCATTCAACATTTTATTTCTTGTATATACATGTTTTTAAATGATCCCTCCTCAATTATTCTTTATAAGGAATTACTTTTCAATTGAACATCCTGAATTATTATCCAATTTCATGTTCACAATATAATCAATTATTAAGCAAAAATTATTTTTATAAAATAACTTGTTTAATTAGGAAAAAATTATTGGATCACTAATGATATTATATAACATAATATTTCTTTTTATATTTTAAATGGACTTTCAAATTTGTTAACCTCACTAAAATGTTTTAATTCTATTGTAACTGGAGAACTATTTCCAAATATTTTTACTTCTAGTAAAATAATTTTCCATGATATTTTATTTTATTTTACCGTATTATTTTTTTTATTATCAATTACTTCCCTTCATGGTCATTTTTATGATTCTCACATTTTAATGATTTATGAAATGTTTTTCCTACCCAATTACTACAATTGGATACAATTATTTTTATGAATGATTGATTATGTAAGATTATATATATGAAATTAATATTCCTGAACATGGGGACATGGGTGCTATAGAGAGAGTTCCAATTAATTGGGTAATGGTGAGTATTGTAATACAGTATATTCGATGGTCTAGGCGATGGGACTTGACTTATGCAACCATGTAAAATAGTCATGGTGGTGAACCATGACTTGGTAACCTCTATGTGAAATGATCCTTGGATCTTGATAATTTCATGAATTATATATCTTCAATATTTTTATGACTCTGTGTTTAAATTGTCACATGTTTATATTTTATGGATCCAAATGTTCCATGCCTTTTTATACCATTATGTCATACCTTTAAACCCATGTTCTAAAGCATTATTTTTATGTTTATTCAGTTACTAGTATTTTTAGATCATCTCATTATCCTTGTCATAAATATGTGATACTATGAATATGTATGAGCACAATGAATAATAGAATATATTTATACATATTAAATAATGAAATAATTTATTTATTATCATGATTTCTGTTTTATGAACCCTGTCATCCAAGACACTAGACATTACAATCCTTGTCTTATAATATGATGTTGAATTATCCTTAAAATCATGTAATGTTATTCTTAAAAGGCTAGGGTCTCTAAAGATTGTATCATAGGATTGCCTAGATATTTTTTGGAGATAAGGAATAGAGCACATTAGTAAGAACCAGAAGGATTAGAAAAATTAGAAGAACAAATCCCTAACATTTGGTTAGTATAGAGTTAGTGGGTTATTATAAAAATAAATCCATATATGGGTACAAAAAAATGGATTTGGATATGGTATAGATGTCTCTTATGTTAAAACCAGAAAACAATACTTTTAACTAGAATCAAATGTGTACAAGATCATGACAAGCATCCTTGATACAATCCTTGTCTGACACTCCCAGGGGAAATTCATTTGTAAATTAATAAGCATTGTAAGAACAATTATTACGATAGTAGAAAAAAGAGCATCTCATAAGAATAAATGTAAGGAAATAGACCATAGGTAACATATATTGAAACATAGGTAATCACGAGTTATGATATACTTTTCCATTACTAGTTTATCCTTTTTTGTAAAATGTATCCAATTATTATTATTAGACAAGTATTAAATACCCTTAATTGCAGATTAATTTCATAGTTAATGGTGCATATATAATAACACATTACAACAATTAATGTGATAGGTAATGTGAATATTTCCTTAATGACTTGCTAAATGTGAGGGAAACATGTTCTCAAAATTTCTTGACAGTACTTTCTCAACTAGATCATGTTATGAATAATAACATTAATCAAGTGGAATGAAATTCTACTCCAAGGAAAGTGAATTTTGTATCGTATTAATTTATATGGAAAATAGAATCCATATTTAGTGGATCTTCTGATACCATCCTCCTTTAACAATTGATTCACTCCACTGAAAATATATTATATATCAACTAGTGCTTAGAAGAAGAAAAAATTCATGCTGGCGGTCTATCATTTCGATGTGTAATCTGATAATTATTGGAATCTAATCAACAATATAATGTACCATGAGGTACTTTTTATAAGGATTGGGAGGAATTCTAGTGAATTTTTTTTAATAAATATTATCCTTGAACCCTCTGCCTCATGATGGAAAGAGAGCTCCTCAGACTCATGTATAACGAAGATGACCTTATCAGGGTGTATGAATCAAAAATACCAAGGCTTGTATGGTATAACTCCATATTTTTCATGAAAAACTTATGTATGGTTTGTTGGTTCATTAGAAGACAGATTTTGATTCTATGAAAAGAATTGAATATTTGGGATATCCACAGTTTTTTTGAGACTTTAAGTTGTGCTCTCAATGTTGAAATGGACATCAAAGAAACTCAATGGTCTAGTGGGCCTAATGAAAGAAGGTAGAATATAGTGTCTAATATGGGTTGTTCGACAAATATTCCCAAAGATCGAAATTTGATCGAACATCCCGTGTGTCAAAATTTTGTGAAAAATTATCGTAGGAACTGTCTACAGTTAACTCGGAATTGCTTCAAATGTGAAAATATGGGACATCTGGCTATGAATTACTGAAGGGATATAAATAATAACACTAATGTGGAATATTAAAAGAAGTTTCTAATAAAAACATAGTCTATTTTGTAGTGATAAAACTATTAGTATCATGGATATAATGCGATCAATTTTTTAAGATAAGGGTTGTTGGAGGATATGCACCAAAAACTCCAAGGAAATAAGGGCTTATGCTATCAAAATTGAAGATGTAGTGATGGAAAAAGATATAGATATAAGAACACTATCAATTAATTAATGAATAGTGAACATACTAATTGATTATTGTTTTATGAATTGTTTTATATCACACATATTTAGAAGAACTTTTTACACCCCACCTTAAAATTTGGTGAATGAGTAATCTCTGAGAACAAAAATTTTGGAAATTAATGCATTCAATGTATATAAATCCCCCTCATTTAGAATTATTGGAATGATCCTCCAATAAAATATCATCAATAGTTCTTTATTGGAGTACAATGTTATCATGTCCATGGATTTTCTATCATTATACAACGCCAAAATCAACTTTTTAGAAAGGGAGATCACACTTCAATCCCGTAGCATCTTCCTAATCTATATAAGGGAATAAAGGAAGCTGATTATACATCATAATAATTGCCTCAAGTGTGTATATTAGTGCCTTGTGACAAATTATTTCTAGATATAATGACTGAGACAATAGAGATGATACTTCTTTAATATATGTCGATTGTGATGGATTAGACAAATTCATTTCCCTAAATAATTGAATTTTCTTCCTCCTGATCAAATGGTTGTGTTCAAATTTAAAATTATTCTAAAATCTCTACCTATATCAAAATCACTTATAGAATGGGCACTATAGAGCTTGACGACCTGGAGAAGTAGTTACTGAAAAATCTGAATATGGGTTTTAGAAGCTTAAGCGCTTCAAAATGGGGTTCACAAGTCCTATTCATCAGGAAGAATGATATATCAACGCGCCTTGGAATTGATAAAACCATGCTCAAAAATTTCATGATAAAGAACATGTAATCAGTTACATAGATAGATGAGATTTTTACTAGCTCTGTTGGGCCAGTAATGTCACTAAGATGGACCTTTCGTCATGATATCACCAATTAATGGTGTGGAAAGAAGATATTACCAATACATACATTCGAATTAGTTGTGGAAACTATGAGTTAATAATTATTCCCTTAATACTCACTGATTATCAGAAAATATTCATGGATTTATTCAATAGAGTTTATAGATATTACCTCGAAGAAAATTTGGTAGTCTATATCGATGATATTATAATATAATCAACTACTAAGGAGAAACATTAAAATCATTTTAATACCATTTTGATGAAATTTTGAATTGATAAAAATTATAAAATCATAACTAATGTGTTTATTGGATTGATGAAGTATCATTCTTGGAGAATGTTATCACATGAAAAGGGATATCACTACACCCTTACAAGAAAAAATAAATTAACGAGCGGGTCAGGAAAAACAAATATAATGGTGATACGCAGCTTTCATGTTCTAGTTGGGTATTATCAAAAATTAATGATGAATTTTTCATGATTGTATAACACAATAAAAAATAATACATAGAAGGGGGTGAATATTTTCAACACCGAAGAATTTTTAGAATGCTTTATAGAGCTGAAAAAGAGTTTTATCACTACCCCAATACTTACACTCCCAATCAGTGGAGAACCCATTGTGGTGTAAAAAAATTATTCAAAGAAGGGATTAGTCTATTTGTTGATGAATAATAATAAACTGATAGCCTATACATCGAGACAGTTGAAAAAAAAAGAGAAAAATAATCCCATCCATGATCTAGTGTTGGAAGTTGTGATATTTGTTTTGACAATCTAGAAGAATAATATCTATGGGGACAATTGTGAGATATATACATATCACAAGAGTCTCAAATATATATTCACACAGAAATTACATAATATACACCAACACATATGGTTAGAGATAATCCAAGAGTATAGACGCTCGATCCACTACCATCCTTATAAGGAAAATAATGTAGAAGATCATCTAAGTAGGAATGATCATGCATATTTATTAAGGATGATAACTTAATAGGATCCAATCTTCATATCTTTTCAGAGGATGGACATGGAAATAATTATGGGAGGAACATCATCAATCCTTTCTCAAATTCTTTCTCAACCATCCCACATGTATAAAATAATTAATAATCAATGATAAGAAGTGGGAATTTTGAATATGGTAGGATCTTTTAGAAATACTTAATCATATGAGTTTACGATATATGAAAAAGTAATTGTAAGATTTGGGATACAATTATGTTCTAAAGTTGATATACAGATAAATAAGGAACTTTTTAACAACCCACATAGACCTGCATTATCTATTCACCTTGGAGAACAAAGATGTATCATGATATCCAAGAGACTATTTGGTGGGAATACCTGAAATTAGGGATTTCGATGTATACTTCAAATATCCTATAATGTATAAAAGTGAAGGATAAAAGATATAGTTTGATGGGGATAGTGAAACAACTTCATATAACAACATTGATGTGGGAGAACATCACCATGGACTTTTTCATTGGATATATAATTAAATCCATAGGAAACAATGCTATATGGGTCATTGTGGATCATCTTACAAAGAGATGTCACTTTTTCAAAAATTTAGAGGGCTTATCATTAGACCAAATTGAACTAAAATATATCAATGAGGTGGTTGGGATTCATGGATTACAACTTATTATTGTATATGATAGAGATCAAATATTCACATCAATGTTCATGAAAAGTCTCCAATGTACTCTAAGAACTAATATGAAATTTAGTATGAGTTATCATCCTCAAATTGATGGCCAATCATATAGAATTATTCAGACACAATAAGACATGTTGAGAGCATGTTCTAATGACATCAACAGAGTATGGGACTAAAATCGTAAAATGGTCAAATTATGTAATAAAAATATTTTCTAGTAAATTATTTGGATAGATCCATTTCACATTTTCTAAGGGAAATGGTGTAGAAAACCAGAGTGTTGGGTTGAAGTTGGTGAGAATATGCTGATTGGAGCTGCCATGGTTGACGAAATGGTGTTGAAGGTGAATACCATCCAGAATAACATCAAGGAAGCCTAATGTAGTAAAAATAATAAATAGAAAATTGTAAACGAGACCTTGAGATTAATGTTGGAGACATAGTATTCCTTCTCTTATCTTCATGAAAGATGTTGATGAGTTATTTGAAGAAGATTAAGTCAATTCACATGCACATCGACCCCTTAGTGATTCTTGATCTTGTTTGAGCTATGTCCTATTAACTAGTACAAACACCAACCATGAAAAAATTACATGATGTCTCACATTTATATCACATAGGATATTATATACAAGATCCATCACATGTACTATCTTTATAGGTGGTAATTTTGAGGAATGATCTTTCTTACAATGAGAAGACAATGAATATCATTGATTGTAAACATAAATATATAGGAAACATGACTGCTCTCCCTGTCAATCTTCTAAGGGTAAACATAAGTATAAAGAGGAAACATGGGAAATAGTGGTGGAAATGAAGGAATATTAGCCACAAATATTTACATCTTATAATGTAAAATGAAATTTTGAAGAGAAATTTCATAGGGGGATAATGTAATGATCGAAATTTTAATCAATTGAAATTCCCTTATTATAAATATTCATATTGTATAATCACCTAATATTGAAAAAAATGAAATAATAATTACTATGTAATCATTAAAAATCATATTTTCACTTATTTTATTTTAATTTCTAAAATATGAATTACAAAGTTGCGATCAATAATATGTTTTGTGTCTGAGAAGACAAACAAAATTTTTCTTGATTAATAAAATATGGTAATTTGATGTATATAAAAGTTATATATTAAATATGGTATTTATTGTGTCATGGATGATGTAAGAACCTTGGGTTTGAACTCACATGAACATATTACTATTTTTTTTCACCAGAATCAATTTTATTACCATTCTAGAGAAAAATAAAAAAATAATGACTACAATATTTCTAAACCACTCCTTTCCTCCACTATAAAAACCACAATCACCCCATATTATTTTACTCCTCTCAAGTCTTATGGATTTTCCATATTATTCTAAAATCCATCCCTAACCCCCTCTCCCACATTTATAATCCCCAGGTAAATTCAAGAAGCTTGAATAGTCTCCATTAAATAGGTTCTCAAGGAAGATATATAAATAGGTAAATTCCTCTTTTCATTTCTGTTATTTTATTTGATGTTTCATTATTTTATTTTTCATTCCTCATCCCCATTCATCCAATGGTTTTGATTACTCAAGTACCATAGTTTTAATATATTTTTTTTATGATAATGTAATAATTAATCAAAATCTCTCCATCCCTCTCCATTTATACTAGAAATGAAAACACTATTAGAGATCTGTAAATTTCTCATATTCAAGGATGACAGGTTTCCAATTTCTCTTACTATCTTAAATTCAAGTCATAACACCATTTTTTGTTTGAAAAATAGTATATTATATTTATTACGTATAATTTATTTTTCTAAAATATTTTGTACGTATAATATTTATTTATATAAAAAAATTGTTTTATGTGATCAAAACCACCAATTTAACAATATAGTTAGTATTAATGTTTTAAATAATTGTTAAACTTCACACAAAATTAATAATTGAATTATATAACCATGTAATCAACTGGAAGATAACTAAAAACATATAAATCCAATTATGGGAAACCATTATCTTAATACTTGTATATCTATACATGTATATAGGTAAAATAATCATGAAAACTAATGAAACAATCAATTAAATTGAATCACATATCAAATCAAAAAGGTCCTGAATAAAAATAATAATCCTATAATAAATCTATGTGGCTCCTACCTTATAACAGTACTTAATATTTAATTACACTGAATAATTCAAATTGAGGATCTTTTCAGGTATAGAGTTTTAGAGAATCAGGTCATAACTATTACATATCAATGATTACAAGGTAGGCACATCTACACAACTTCTATCTTTTCCACAAATTAAAAACTCTTGAACAAAAGAGTCATGTCAAGTTCCTTGTTTTAGACAGCCTGACATTTCCTTGATCCCATCCTTGACCCTATTCAACATTATGTCATGTGAAAATGTTTCAAAAACCTGGGATGAACATAAAAAGATCAGTAAGCGTTATAATATTATGGATAGAAAAACATCATTCCATGTATATATAAGAATCAGTGAAATAATACTTTACTCATAAAACATAATCAATTTAACATACCTCATGAAATCATATGATTTATGCATAACTCAATAGAAATCATAAGGCATAAAGGTAAATTGAGGCATTCATAACATTTTTTCATAGGGTGTAACACTCATGGTTATGTTTGGAATAACCATCACAGTATATTCCCTAAATCTCTTCGGAGAAAACTTAACATTTAACTCCTTCGCATTACCAAATGCATTGGAGAGCTATATCGGGATCACCCGCCTTTACTTTATTACAGAACCACCCGTCTTCATAAACAATGCCTATGAACCATAAAATAATCATAGATAATAACTTAAGAATAAAGGAAATATAACATTTCCACATTTCAATAACAATATAACATTTTAAGATATTGAAATATTGAATCCATTCTAAAAACCATTTTCAAAACCATTTAAAACATTTAATAAAGAGATCTTTGAATCAATGTGTCCCACACCACTTTGAATCTTTTTACATTTTAAACCATTAATATCCATATAAATAAATCTCTAAAACCATTTTGATAACATGGATATTAACAAGAAATATTTATAAGAATAAATCATTAAAACATTTAAAATTATATTTTAGTTAAAGGGTTTTTAACAAAATGAGAGACACTTGAATACAATAATTGCGGAATGACATTTCATCAGAACATTATAATATCCTGAGAATAAATACATTAATGATATAATATTCCAAAGGATATTATATATACCACATAAGAGTGAATTGGTGGATAACAACAATAAAGCCTCAATAGAAATGTAAATTGAGATGAAATCCCATGTAAAGAAGTTATCCTTAAATTAAGGATAAATCAATCTCATAATTATGTGTGAAACATATAAATACACCCAATATATTTGGATAATATTTGTAAAACCATAAAAGGTCATTCACACATATTAAAAGGATGACATATTCCATAACTACATGTTGAACCCAATGAAATCGAAATTGGGTTAAGAAATTCCCTTGGTAAAATTCGACCGCCTAACGGCGTCACTATAAAATTCAGAAAATGAGTTGATGAGAGATAAAAAGTGTATCTCATCACTTTGAAATAAAATTTAAATCATTAAGGATATATAATAACATATCCCAACATTAAAATATGTCAATTAAAAGACCCAACAAAATACGTGTTTTTAAAAGAGGCGGGTGAAAAGTTCCCTTAGCGACTTGGGTATCTTTCGAAACATACACCACTTGAAAGAAGGACAATATAACATTGATGTAAATAGTAATAAAATAAATTATATTACAAAAATAGTAGAATAATGGGCAATACATATACCAATCAATGGAAATTGTGGAAAATGCAGCATAAATCTCACGGGAATAAAAGTGAGATGAAAAAATTCCTTACGAAAACTCGGCATCCTAACAGTGCCACATAAAACATCCAAAAATGGATAGATGATATGAAATAGGGTCTATAATCATATTAACATAAAATTTACAGAAAGTGGAATTTAATAGAATATCCCCAAACATAACAAAGTGAATATTAAACGAAGTGACTTAAAGAATATTACTTAAAAAGAAAGTGAGAGGTTAGATCTCTTATGAAAATTCGGCAGCCTAACGGCGCCAATCAAAACTTCAAAAATGGATTGATGAGATAAAATAGGGTCTCTCATCATATGAACATAAAAATTACAGTAAGTGTAATATAAAATAACATCCCAATAATAATAAATATGAGCATAAAAGGAATGATAGAAAAGAGTGTACTTAAAAAGAAAGATAGGGGTAGGTTCCCTTACGAAAATTTGGCAACATGAGAACGCCACTTAAAAATTCTAAAAAAAATAATTGATGAGAGTAATAGGGGGTATATCATCATATAAAAATAAAAATTACAGTATGTTTAATATAAAATAACATCCTCCAACATAAGAACATGGAGCATAAATGAAATGACATAAAAGAGGGTACTTGAATAGAAAGCGAGAGCTCAGATCCCTTACCTCAAGTCGGACTTGTCTTGTTAATTTCTTTATATTCTTGAAGAATAATCATTGGTCAATTAATATTGCTTATGGTCCTCCTTTAAATATTATTATTCATTTCGTATCACATATTATAATTTTATTATAATTTGATAATAATTTGAGTTCATATCAGACGTTTTTGTCGATGTTTGGTACATGAGTCAAAAATGAACTTGTTTGAAAATGATTGTCCATGTAGTTATAAGTTAATAATCTACAGAATAGAATTAATGATTTAAATATCTTATATATCCAGTACATATTCATTTTATACTTTTCCATAACATTTGGAGATAGAAAGAATTGAAATGCACCGTTCATTGAGATGTTAGGCCGTACGTACACATGAATGCTACTTTCATTTCATTGACATATTAATGGAATTAAAAATAATTGAGATATATATATATTATAATTCCAGTAAATAATATATATTTTATATAGGTCACATATGTTCATTAATTTCTTTCGTTATACATACCATGTATTTCATGAACGAGTGACATCACTTGAGGGGGCGGTAGTCCACACTTCCTCGTATGAAATTATCGTATTTGCACAATATGAAAAGCATAAAGTCATGTTTTAAATATAAAATTCAGAAGAATATAAATTAAATAAATACCATATATATCATATATAAAATATATTGTCATCATAATGGACACCATGAAAGGTGTTAAGAGAAGATTGAACAATCATCATTTTGTGAGGCAGAAATTCGCCATCCTCAGAAATAGTATGTTCTTTACCCATTAGACGACGGTGTGTATAAGTGTATCTAGAATCCTTCAAATAAAAACATCCTATTATATATAATATACTGGTGTTGTTACAAAATCAAGGAATAAAAATAGTTTATAGGGTTGTAGAATCAAAATAAAACAAAAGAACACAAGGGATGACATTACCTTTAAATTGGGTAACTCTTTTTGATTTGAGCTCAAAGGCTTCCTTGGAAAGAATTATGCCCAAAGGTGTGGATTAAATGATGAATAGAGGAATGTGGAGAGATGAAATGGGCAGAGTTTTTCTGAGCCAATGGATTGAGAGGTGTGGGTAAGTAGGTAGAGTTGGGGGCCTTTTATAATAGGAGAGGAGAGGTACTCCTGGAAAGTAAAAAAAAGTTACATAAGTTTCAAATGAGATTCAGATTTTAAAGGTCCCACATTGATAAATTTCGAGGATAAGGTGATAAGGGTTCTATATATATGCATCTAATAGGTTTTTGACATGTGTAGGTCTTAGAGTTTACATTATCTTTTCATTTTATTTAAATCGTTAAATAATGAGGTAATCGCTGCATCATCATTATGTCAGAAAAATTTAATTTATTTAAGGTCTAAAAATTATAACAAAAAATACTATGATGTAGGAAATGTTTTAATATTTACAATGAGTATATATAGTCAAAAATATGACTTGTATACACACATTTAATAATTGTTTTAGTAAAACGATACATGTTTGTGTCATTTTTAATTTTACATTAAATAAAAGGAATTAATGTCATTATCTTACACAAGTGGCTCCATGGGGTCCCCAAAATCTACCCATGGGTTTTATTGGTCGGTCATGACTCATAAAATAGCTTTAGGACAAGTTTCAAGTTATTTTATTTTTATTATAATATCATTTTTACCTTAAATTACACTAATTACCTTTATTCGCGATTAATAAAACATAAAAGATATTATTCACCAAAAATTATTTTAATCTCATTGAACCAAATTTTACTTTCTAATTACAACCATGTATGTCGGATTATTGAAAATCATATCACAGGTTTCTTTAACTACCACTTAGTGGTTTCACTATTCATCAAAAAATTGATGTTTTTCAAAAAAATACAATAAATTATCCCTAAGCTATATTTGATACCCCGAATTCAAAAATGATGTCTATTTAACAAAATTAAAAACATATAAGTTGCATTAATTAATTTAATAATTAATTCCTACTGTCAAAAAAAATAGTGTGTTTTTAAGAAACAATATCTATTAAAAGATTAACAGTAGTTTTAGTCCAATTTCAAAGGGAATTTAATTCCAATGACCACCATTGGATTAAATGGTAAACATATATTCTAAATAAAATTTAATCTCAATTAAAAATATAATATATCAATATAAATAAATCAGATTAAAATGAAGTTTTGAATTAAAATACAACATTTTCACTTAAAAATGATCTTTATCGGAAAAATAACAAAAATTTACACCATGAAAAATTTGATGTCCATATTCGAAAGAAGGATTTTATTTTGTAAAATACATCATATAAAATTTTCAAAATTATATTTAAAAAGGGTTCTCTATCAAAAGGAGGTCAATCAATGTTTTAAAGAATATTTGATGATTTATGCTTAAAATTGGATTCATTTTCATTTTACGCCTCTAACATTTATTGGATAAAAGTAAAAATATTTGCAAACATATATAAACATTTTGTAGTTAGTTCCGTTCTTTCCCGCCATTACAATGGCTAAGCGTTAACTACCATTTAAAATAATTTTTTTTATTTGAGTGCATCGTAAGATTTCAAAGGAACTCATTGTCACGCATTTGGTACGCCATCGAGCATAACGTTAACATTAAAGTAATATAATCATTTTATTCAGACATATTGATAAACATTGGAATGTAATATTATTTATTTACTTTGGATGTTACATCCTTCCCCCCTTTTGGGAACTGCGTCCTCGCAATTTCAAAAATGGGCTTAGAAACTCCATTGAATGTCCCACATCAGAACAAGAGTCAGTAAAACTATCACATAAAAAAATGGGAGAGATGTACAAAGGTAACCCGAGTTAACCCATTCTAGGATTCCTTGTATGAAAATATGGATATGGAGGAAAAAACAAAGGGTCATTTTCTGATGGAGAGTGATAGTAAACATATCTTGGGGAACGTTAGCTATAAGAAAATCACAAACTTGTGATGGGTTAAACAGAATTGGATTCCCCAGTAGGAAAAGTTAACGAACAAAAATTTTTTATGTTACTTTTTATTAAGGAATTTATTTTTGTGCTTAACTAAAACATAAGGAAAAATACTTATTTTTCATTTTGACATTCATCTTTTACTAGACTTCTTACATGAACTCATATTTTCTCCAAAATATGATTATTTAGGATGACATGTTTACATTAAGAGAGCTATAATAAACTTCTAGAGAATCATCTAATTCACAAAATATAACTATATACTTACCATGGATTTAGACCTCAACCAAAACTAAAACCAAAAAGGATAGTATGAGATCAGAAAAAACATGAAAATGATAATCCTTTATAAAATATTTCTATTCTTAATCTCCAAAATTATTCAAATAATACCCAAAGTTAAACAAAGACCATTCAATAAAAAATTTTTCCATAAAATTATTCACTGTAAACCAAACTAATATTGAAACCCAAATATTTGAAGGATTTAATCACATAGTCTTCTGAGGTAAAAATTTACATTTATCTCCAAATAACATTAGATTATCTTAAAGTCTCATATTGAATAGTAATTAACCTAATCACATATCCTCCATGATAGGTTAATAATTTCCATAGATAACCCAAAATAAAATTACTTTTGATTCCTAAAATCATCTAACTAAAGAGAATTAGTCAAACTTACCAGGGAATTCACGTAGTCCAGTGGTAGGCGATAAATACCAGTCGCACTTTGGTTGTGGGTTCGATTCCCACCGCTTTCTCCGATGCGACTGGTTGTCACACGGTCTGTGTGTTGTCATTTTTCCAAAACTATATAATTCGTATAACGTTCCCCAAAAAAAGATAAAATTTTCAAAAAAAACCATAACATAATTTAACCTCAAGAAATTCTCATGTCGTTCATATTCCATAAAAACATATAGTAACCCATAATTACCTCAAAAGTAATGACCAGATAAACCCTAATGGTTACCTTTATAATTATTACCTGAACATCCACATCGAGTTGGTTATCTCGTACATGATGCATTAGAGAACTCACCACGGTTCAAGTGGTTGATCATGACTCCTTGGTAGTTAGTTTAGAAGGACCACGAGATTCCTCATTGAATCCCCCATTTCATCCAGTCTCTTAATCATAGAACCACCACAATTTCCGTCAAACCCATTGTCACATTGGTGCCTACTAGATCATCCCACTTACTAAAAATAGAAATGTCAGTGCGAGTATATCAAAAAAACCAACATGTACTAATGATGAAGATAAACACTAAGATATACTTACTCATTCACTTTATCTAAAATTATGACTCTTTTTGAAATCATAACCATTACTGTAATGTCACTTATTCTTAGAGAATACCCTAACCTCTAAAGTTACCTAAACTGACCTCTGATACCAACTATAAGGCCCCGAACATATAACGTTACTTAATATTGAATTACATTGAATAATTTACATTGAGGATCTTTTCAGGTTTAGAGTTTTAGAGAATTAGGTCATAACTATTACATCTCAATGATTACAATGTAGACACATCTACACAGCTTCCAACTTTTCCACAAAATAAAAACTCTTGAACAAAAGAGTCATGTCTAGTTCCTTGTTTTAGACAACCTGTCATTTCCATGATCCCATCCATAACCCTATTCAACATTATGTCCTGTGAAAATGTTTCAAAAACATGGGATGAGAATAAAAAGATCAGTAAGGGTTATAACAGTATGGATAGAAAACATCAGTCCATGTATACATAAGAATCAATGAAATCATACTTTACTCATAAAACATAAGAAATTTGACATACCTCATGAAATTATAAGATTTATGCATAACTCAATAGAAATCATAAGGCATAAAGGTAACATGAGGCATTCATAACATTCTTACATAGGGAGTAACCCTCATGGTTATGTTTGGAATACCCATCAAAGTATATTCCCTAAATGTCTTCAGAGAAACCCGACAGTTTAACTCCTTTGCGTTACCCAATTCATTAGAGAGCTATATCAGGCTCACCCACCCATTCTTTATCACGGAACCACCCGTATTCATAAACAATGCCCAATAACCATACCATTATCATAGCACATAACTTAAGTATAATGTAAATATAAAATTCCCACATTGTAATAAAATATAAAATTTTAACATATTTAAATAATGAATCCATTCTAAAAACCATTTTCAAATCCATTTAAATCAATTAATATAGAGATATTTGAATCAAAGTGTCCCATACCACTTTGATGCTTTTAACATTTTAATCCATTAATATCCACATAAATAAATCCTTAAAACCATTTTGAAAACATGGATATTAATGAAGAATATTTATAATAATAAATCATTAAAACATTTAAAACGATATTTTATTTAATGGGTTTTTATCAAAATGAGAGACACTTGAATACACTAATTGAGGAATAACATTTAATCAGAGCATTATAATATCATGAGAATAAATAAATTTATTATATAAAATTTCAAATGATAGTATATACACCATATAAGAGTGAATTGGTGAATAACAACAATTAAGTCTAAATTGAAATGTAAATAGAGATGAAATCCCTTATAAATAAGGTATCCTTAAATTAAGGATAAATCAATCTCATAATTATGTGAGAAAAATATAAATACAACAAATATATGTGGATAATAAGTTTAAAACAATAAAAGGACATTCACACATATTCAAAGGATGACATATTCAATAACTACATGTTGAACCCAATGAAATCAAAATTGGGTTAAGAAGTTCCTTTGGTAAAATTCGACAGCCTAACGACGTCACTTTAAAATTCAGAAAATGAGTTGATGAGAGAATAAAAGGGTATCTCATCACTTGTACATAAAATATACATAATTAATGATATAGAAGAACATATCAAAACATTACAATATGTTAATTAAAATACCCAACAAAATAAGTCTTTTTAAAAGAGGAGGGTGAAAAGATCCCTTACCGACTTGGGTATCTTTCGAAACATACACCCCATGAAAGAAGAACAATACAACATTTATGTAAATACTCATAAATTAATATATAATACAAAAAGACTAGAATAATGGGCAGTACATATACCACTCAAAGGAAATGGTGGAAAATGTAGCATAAATCTCACGGGAATAAAATTGAGATGAAAAAATCCCTTACGAAAACTCGGCAGCCTAACGGCGCCACTTAAAACTTCAAAAAATGGATTGATGAGATCAAATAGGGTCTCCCATCATATTAACATAAAATTTACAGGAAGATGAATATAAAATAACATCCCCCAACATAAAAAAGGTGAGCTCAAAAGAAGTGACATAAAGGAGAGTACTAAAAAAGAAAGAGAGAGGTTTGATCTCTTACAAAAATTTGGCAGCCTAACGGCGCCAATCAAAACATCCACAATGGATTGATGAGAGAAAATAGGGTATCTCATCATATGAACATAAAAAGTAAAGTAATTTTAATATAAAAAAACATACCAATCATAAGAAAGATTATCTTAAAAGGAATGACATAAAAGAGTGTACTTAAAAAGAAAGAGAGGGGTAGGTTCCTTTACGAAAATTCGGCAGCCTAATGGCGCCGCTTAAAAAATAAAAAAAAATAATTGATGAGAGTAATATGGGGTATCTCATAATATAAAAATAAAAATTACAGTATGGTTAATATAAAAGAAAATCCTCCAACAGAATAACAAGTATCATTAATTAAATAACATAAAAGGGGGTACTTGAATAGAAAGCGAGAGGTCAGATCCCTTACCTCAAGTCGGACTTGTCTTGTTCGTTTCATTAAATTCCTGGATAATAAACATTGGACAATTTAAATTTTCTTAAGGACCTCCTTTAAATATTATTATTAATTTCATATCACATATTATAATGTTATAACTATTGTATAATAATGTGAGTTCATATCAGACTTTTTTGTCACTGTTTGGTACATGAGCCAAAAATGAACTTGTTTGAAAATGATTGTCCATGTAGTTATTAGTAATTAATCTCCAGAATAGTATTAATGATTCAAATATCTTATATATCCAGCACATATTATGTTTATACTATTCTATAACATTTGGAGATAGAATGAAATGAAATGCACCGTTCATGGAGACGGTAGGCTGTACGTACGCATGAATGCTACTTTCATTTCATTGATATATTAATGGAATTAAAAATAACTAAGAGATATATATATTTATTATAATTAAAGTATAATATATATGTTATATAGGTCACATAAGTTCATTAATTTCCTTCTTTATAAATTCCATGTATTGCATGAACGTGTCACATCACTTGAGGGGACAATAGTCCAGACTTCCTCGTTTGAAATTATCGCATTTTCACAACATAAAAAGCATAAAGGCATGTTTTAAATATAAAATTAAGAATAATATACATTACATAAATACCGTATATATCATATATAAAATATAGTGACATCATAATGTACACCATGAAAGGTGTTATGTGAATATTGAACAATAATCGTTTCGTGAGGCAGAAATTCGCCATCCACAGAAACAATATGTTCTTTAACCATTAGACGAAGGTGTGTGTATGTATAGATAAAATACCTCACATAAAAACATCCTAGTATATTTAATATACTAGTGTTGTTACAAAATAAAGTAATAAAAAGAGTTTAGAGGGTTGAAGAATCAAAATAATATAGAAGAACACAAGGGAAGACATGACCTTTAAATCAGGTAACTCTTTTTGATTTGAGCTCAAAGGCTTCCTTGGAAAGGATTCATCCAAAATGTGAGGCTTCAATTATGAATATAGGGATTTGGAGAGATGAAATGGTCAGGTTTTGGCTGAGCCAAATGTTGAGACCCGAAGCCTGACGTACATAGACTTTACATTACTTTTGCGGAATACTTAGTACATAACAAAAAACACACACACAAGGATCGTAATAGTTTAGTGTCTTTGGAAACTCGGAATATAATCTTCTAATCGTGGTGAAAGATATTCAAAAACTCCCATAAAGATCTTCCTTTTTTTTACATAAAACCTTTCTTTATATCCTGGGGAAAATAAAACATAAAAGGGTGAGCTCAAATGCTCAGTAAGGGTAAACAAAAGAAATATCAATCACATCATATACATAATCACTTAACTTTTGGAAATCTTAACCTGCAAAAGAGATCATAATTTCATAACATGGGGTAAATCATGGCAGTGAAATGTAATCACAATAATCATAACAAAAAACATAAAACATTGTGGCATTCACACATAATCATAGAGAATCATTTCTTGTTAGTCAAGACTCATTGCCAAGACTATCTTTGTGGACAAAGTCCCTTTCTGAATCGAGTAACCCTCGTTTCAGTCCTGTTTCACTGAACCAGTATAACCTACTGTTCCAGCCCTGTTTATCTCATGAGATATAAAATCTTTACCCAATGCATTTGAGGGAGATATAGGTCCCACCCATATCATAATGATACCATTCTTATGTGTGCCACAAAATCATAAAACATATATCATTGCATAACCCATGTAAAAAATGGGAATCTTAAACATCGTGACATGATAAAACAATTCATATACGATAAATGAATTCATAAAAATAATTCCATCACAACATAATCAAATCAATGTAATAATAGGGATAAAAATAGAACCCTTTATTATCTTAGATGGAAAGTAATTTTGATAAAACAATTGAACTTCATTCTTGAGGAAAATATCCTTTCTTCTTCAAAAACACTTTTCCTTTCTTAACATGTCATACAATTTTAAACTAAAATAAGTTGATTAAAAATAAACTTGAAAACTTTAGAAGGAATATTCTTGGAAATAATGTTTTAAAAATCCATTCATGCCGTATAAGTTAAAAAAACATTCTTCTTGTACTTTTGTTGGAAAATTCAAAAAGTACCTCGTACGAAAAAAAAAGACAAATGATTTCTTTCATATCTTTTACTAAAAACTCACCAAAGTGTAAAATTGGACTAAAAAAATTGTAGGTGAATAGAAATAATATTACATATTGATGAAACATGGATGTGGATGATAAAATACACCCCATTAAATTTCAAAGTATAAACAATCTCGGATAAAAATGAGATTGTGATATTTTCCCTTACCTTAGGTCTGATTTGCTTCGTATGTGTCCGAACCTCCTCTTCTTTGAAGCGCCTGTTTGAGACCTCCTCTTAGGGCACAAAAATTGGTCTTTGAGGAAGACCATAACCTCTAGGATGTTGCTAGGGAAGTGGAGAAGAGATTTTGGCAGGGTTTGTCCGAGCTTGAGTGCTCAAATTGGTGTGAGGAGGAGGGGGAGGAGGTGTCCTTTTATAATGGAGGAGAGTGGCACCTTAGGAATACCTCAAAATATTATTTTATATTAATGTCAAAATAGGTTTATAATGGTTCCAAAGGGTCTTATTTAGAAGCTAAAGTGGGGATGGGTCGAAGTCCTATCAACCAATAAGATTTAGACAAGTTTAGGGTATTATTTTAACCTTATCAATTAGATTTAACTCTAAGTTAAATAATTTAACTTTTACCGTGTCTTTTTGTTTTCTTTCACTATATGGTTAATACACTTACTATAACATGCCAAACGAACCCCAAATTTTTTATTATTATTACATATATCGTTATCTAATTCATTTGGCCGAACCATAAATTTTTAGGAATAAAATAACAATTAATAATATAATATTTGATTTAAAAACTATTTTGTGTCAATTTTGACACTATTTGATATATGATTTTTGTGAAAGTCATAACAGAATTATATGTTCGAACCAAGTTGATTAAATCAACACTAATATATCATATTAACCTAGAAAATTGGTGGAATTCATAAAAAGTCTCAAATTACATTCATTTAAGCTTTTGTAACATCAATTATGTTAATATTTCCTTAAAAAGGTAATTACTGCATCATCGTTGTGTCATAAATAAATTAATTTATTTAAAGTATAAAAATTATAAATAAAATATCATTATGTAGGAAATCGTTTTAGCTTTCTAATTAATATTTATAGTCGAATTTATCTTATGTATAAACCCATATTAAAAATGTTTTAGTTATTAAACTTTGATTTTAACTATTTTAACTATTCATTAAATAAAATAATATTAAATGTCATAATCTAATCCAAGTGGACCTAAATGGTCATATTATATTCATAAGGTTGTTTTTGGTCGAATTACACTTATCCAATATAATTAGGACATGTGTTAGGGTAATAGTAATATCATATTTACCCTTAGTTACCCTATTTACTATTAACCGTGGTAAAAAAAAGTAAAAAGCTACTATTCACAAAAAATTATTTTCATCTCATTGAACCACATTTTTGTCCTTGATATTAACCATTTCTGTCGGATTTTCTAAATTCCATTCACAGAAGCGGTAAAATTAAGTTTTATGCAAAATTCAGTTTTTAACCTACCACTTAGTGGTTTCACTATTAATCAAAAATTGAAAGTTTTCAGAAAAATGCCAAAATTTCATCCTAAGCTATATTTCATATTTTGAATTCAAAAATAAAGTCTATATTACAAAATTAATAACATAGAAATTGCATTAATTAATTTTATAATTAAATCCCGCTGTTAAAACAAATAGCGTGTTTTTAAGAAACAATATCTATCAAAAGATTGACACTTGATTATGTCTGGTTTAAATGTGAAATTACATCCAATGACCAACATTGTATTAAATTGTAAAAATATATTCTAAATATACTTTAAAACCACTGAAATTAATGATTTATCACTATTAATTATTTCGATTAAAAAAGTTGTTTTTAACTATAATTTAGTAATTTTCACTATTCATCAGAATATGAAAGTTATCCGAAAAGTACCAAAATTTCACCTTAGGCTAAATTCGATACTCCAAATCCAAAAATGAAGTCCATTTTGAGAGATAAAATTTCTAAAATTTAAAAAGTGGTTATTATTATTCATAATGGCTAGTTTTAATAATATTTTAATAGCATATCGTTGTTTCGTGAAACTCATTATTGCGTACTACACATGCTATCGAGGAAGGTTGCGATTGCGTGTAATGAAAGGAAAGTCAAGGATGTGTGTTGTGCATGCTCCTTTTTGTGTTGCGTACAACACAAGATATTAGTGAAATTAAAAAGAATATTTTTCATAAAAACTTGGGCTGTTACATTCTACCCCCCTTAAAATGAATTTCGCCCTCGAAATTTGTCGGGGTTATAAATGGTTTACTATTCGAAAGTTTCTTTAATAGAAACCCACTTCGTAAAAAGGAATACCAAAACCAATATTTTAAAACAAAAGTATGAAACTTAACGGTTACCCAAATAAACTAATCACTGGGTTTCCACATAGGTGAAAATATGGATATGGAAGAAAAATCTAACCATAATGTTCTGATGGAGAGTGGTAGAGAACATGGCTATGGAAAAGCCAACAATCACAAATCCATAAATTTGTGACGATCTAAGGTACCATCCGATTAATCAGATATAAGATCACTATGACAACATTTTTTTGGTTTTCAATATCGTTTCCCTAAAGTTGAAGAATTTGAATTAGAATAAATACTTACTTTATTTTGGTACAATCGCACTATTGTTCATGCCTTGAACAATTTCCACTTCATCTCTTAAATAAATGAAGTTGAATTTGTTATTCGTGAAGTGTTAGCAGATCATGTGACAGAATGACGGGTCATTCCATCTGTCTCAAACAAAAGGTTAGCAAAAATTATATACATAAGTCGATCTATAGTGAGATTAATCATATATGGTTCCTAAAATGGACTTATAATTCATATATCATACTGCTTAATATAATAAAACTAGTTTCTATTACACAGGGACTTCTTGTAGGCCAGTGGTAGGCGATAAAGGTCAGTCGCACTTCGGTTGTGGGTTCGATTCCCACAGCCTTGTCCGACGCGATGGGTTGTCGCTCGTCCTACAGGTAGTCCTCTTTCTAAAACTATAACATCCCATCAATAATATCGAAAAAACTTCTATCCTTAAACAATACTAACTTATGTCCAACATAGTCCATTCCAATCATTATTCTTATCCAAAATAATGCAGTCCACTCTCATAATATAGTGAAAACAATTACCAGAGATTTAATACCATCGTTGATCCCCATATATCATAAGATATGTCTTGTTGGTCACATTCCAAACATTCAAAGTCCTTAATCATGTATTCTCTTGAATACCTTAGTGAAAACATGAATGCAGTTAAAAGTTGACACCTTCCACATACCAAAATCCTCAAAATTCTATATACTCAAACCATGATATCACTTAGTCCTTATATCAATCGTGATCTCATGAATACTGTCAAACATTTCATTTTCTCCTTATCCCTTCATTATGGGCATATTATCTACTTTCCAAAATATTTGAATCACTTTTCATGTTTACCGGTACCTTAAAATTATTGAAAACCACAATAGACCAATACATAAATATTCCAATATTCCACGATACTATATAAAACACTATTTTGGAATCCCATTACATAAACACTTAATCATTCCACCACATCGTTGTCATATTCAACATTGCCAATAGTGATCGCATGTGACTTCCCTTTGTCCTTTTCCTTAAGTGGTTGCTCATGTTGATCATCACTAACCCTTGGATTAGGGCATTTATTGGCATAATGTCCCATCTCCTTGCACTTGAATCATTGAAGTGTTGGTGGTGCGTTCTCTGCAGTGTTTGCTTTGTTCACATCATTAGAACCCCTTTTTCCATTACTTCGACACTCACCTACTCGATGACCTTCTTTTCCACACATAGAACATTTTCTTGTCCCTTTAATACAATCTCCACCATGCTTCTTTCCACACTTTGAGCATAAGGAAACATTCATCTTCTTTTCACAATTATTCTGAGATTTCTCCTTGAATTCCATCTTTCGTTTCTTTTCAAAACCATGAGATGGATATGTAACACCAGCTTCCATTTCTACCTTCATAGCACAACGCACAATTTCTTCATAGCTACTGAAGTCTCGTATAGTTAATGCCCTTCGAAGACTTGGTTTTAAGCCACTGAAAAATTGATCAACTTTACTTTCAGGTTGGATGATAATGCCAGATGCATACCTTGCAAGTCTTGTAAAATTCGCTTCTTATATACCAACAGATTCATCATCCTTCTTTTTAAGCTCAAGAAACTCCTTTTCCCTCTTCGTTCGAAGAATACGAGGGAAGTACTTATTGAAAAATAATTTCTTGAACTCTTCCCATTCCATGGACTCAATTTCATCTCTTTACCTTGTATTCTTGATAAGATTCCACCATTGATCAGCTTCACCTTCCAAACGATATACTTCTAAGATGACTTTATCATGTTCAGAACATTGAAGAATTAAAAATATCTTTTCAATGGTACTGATCCATTGTTCAGCAACAAGTGGATCAGAAGTCCCACTGAAAGAAGGTGGACGTTGCCTCATGAAGGACTCAATAGAATATTGTTCCCTTCTCTGCTCATTTGGAAGTCCAGAATGATTCATATCTTCTGTAAGTATAGCAATAAGATTTTTCACTCCATCTCCCATAACATTTGTTTGTTCAGGAGGACAATCATTTCATTTTCCATTGCATTGATCAACACGGTTGCTTCGGGTTCCAGCCATCGTCTAAAACCCAATAAGATTAGTGTGAGAGGCAAAAATCATGCTAGGGAAAACAACATAATAAAGGGGAAGTACCTTCAATATCTAACATCTTAGTTTTAATTCTATGATCGTTAGCGTTGTTCTAGTACTATAACTTATACGTATACTTAACCTTAGGGACATCCCTAGACATACCGTAGAAATATCTCTAGGGATCTCACTAACGTTTTCGCATCCTAGTTTCCAAAGGTTGACTAAACCTTTCCTCTGATACCAACTGTAGAGACCCGAAGCCTGACGTAAATAGACTTTACATTACTTTTGCGGAATACTTACTACATAACAAAAAAACACACACACAAGGATCGTAATAGTTTAGTGTCTTCGGAAACTCAGAATATAATCTTCTAATCGTGGTGAAAGATCTTCAAAATCTCCCATAAAGATCTTCCTCTTTTTTACTTAAAACCTTTCTTTATATCCTGGTGAAAAGAAAACATAAAAGGGTGAGCTCAAATGCTCAGTAAGGGTAAACAAAAGAAATATCAATCACATCATATACATAAGCACATAACTTTTGGAAATCTTAACCTGCAAAAGAGATCATAATTTCATAACATGGGGTAAATCATTGCATTGAAATGTAATCACAATAATCATAAATTAAAACATAAAACATTGTGGCATTCACACATAATCATAGAGAATCATTTCTTGTTAGTCAAGACTCATTGCCAAGACTATCTTAGTGGAAAAAGTCCCTTTCTGAATCGAGTAACCCTCGTTTCAGTCCTGTTTCACCGAACCGGTATAACCTACCGTTCCAGCCCTGTCTATCTCATGAGATATAAAATCTTTACCCAATTCATTGGAGGGAGATATAGGTCCCACCCATCTCATAATGATACCATTCTTATCTGTGCCACAAAATATTAAAACATACATCATTGCATAACCCATGTAAAAAATGGGAATCTTAAACATCGTGACATCATAAAACAATTCATATACGATAAATTAATTCATAAAAATAATTCCATCACAACATAATCAAATCAATGTAATAATAGGGATAAAAATAGAACCCTTTATTATCTTATATGTAAAGTAATTTTGATAAAACAATTGAACTTCATTCTTGAGGAAAATATCCTTTCTTCTTTAAAAACACTTTTCCTTTCTTAACATGTCATACAATTTTAAACTAAAATAAGTTTATTAAAAATAAACTTGAAAAATTTAAAAGGAATCTTCTTGGAAATAATGATTTAAAAATCCATTCATGCCGTATAAGTTAAAAAAACATTCTTCTCGTACTTTTGTCAGAAAAGTCAAAAAAGTACCTCGTATGAAAAAAAAGACAAATGATTCCTTTCATATCTTTTACTAAAAACTCACCAAAGGGTAAAATTGGACTAAAAAAATTGTAGGTGAATAGAAATAATATTACATATTGATGAAACATGGATGTGGATGACAAAATAAACCCCAGTAAATTTCAAAGTATAAACAATATCGGATAAAAATGAGATTGTAATATTTTCCCTTATCTTAGGTCCGATTTGCTTCGTATGTGTCCGAACCTCCTCTTCTTTGAAGCGCCTGTTTGAGACCTCCTCTTAGGGCACTAAAATTGGTCTTTGAGGAAGACCAGAACCTCTAGGATGTTTCTAGGGAAGTGGATAAGAGATTTTGGCAGGGGTTGGCCGAGCTTGAGTGCTCAAATTGGTGTGAGGAGGAGGGGGAGGAGGTGTCCTTTTATAAGGGAGGAGAGGGGCACCTTAGGAATACCTCAAAATATTATTTTATATTAATGTCAAAATCGGTTTATAATGGTTCCAAAGGGTCTTATTTAGAAGCTAATGTTGGGATGGGTCGAAATCCTATCAACCAATAAGATTTATACATGTTTAGGGTATTATTTTAACCTTATCAATTAGATTTAACTCTAAGTTAAATAATTTAACTTTTACCGTGTCTTTTTGTTTTCTTTCACTATATGGTTAATACACTTACTATAACATGCCAAATGAACCCCAAATTGTTTATTATTAATACATATATCCTTATCTAAGTCATTTGGCCGAACCTTATATTTTTAGGAATAAAATAACAATTAATAATATAATATTTGATTTAAAAACTATTTTTTTTCAATTTTGACACTATTTGATATATGATTTTTGTGAAAGTCATAACAGAAATATATGTTCGAATCAAGTTGATTAAATCAACACTAATATATCATATTAACCTAGAAAATTAGTGTAATTCATAAAAAGTCTCAAATTACATTCATTTGAGCATTTATAACATCAATTATGTTAATATTTCCTTAAAAGGGTAATTACTGCATCATCGTTGTGTCATAAATAAATTAATTTATTTAAAGTCTAAAAATTATAAATAAAATAACATTATGTAGGAAATATTTTTAGCTTTCTAATGAAAATTAATAGTCGAATTTATCTCATGTATAACCCCATATTAAAAATGTTTTAGTTATTAAACGTTGATTTTAACTATTTTAACTATTCATTAAATAAAATAATATTAAATGTCATAATCATATCCAAGTGGACCTAAATGGTCATATTATATTCATAAGGTTTTTTTTGGTCGAATTACACTTATCCAATAGAATTAGGACATGTGTTAGGGTAATAGTAATATCATATTTACCCTTAGTTACCCTATTTACTATTAACCATGGTAAAAAAAGTAAAAAGTTACTATTCACCAAAAATTATTTTCATCTTATTGAACCACATTTTAGTCCTCGATATTAACCGTGTCTGTCGGATTTTCGAAATTCCATTCACAGAAGTGGTAAACTTATGTTTTATGCAAAATTCAGTTTTTAACCTACCACTTAGTGGTTTCACTATTCATCAAAAATTGAAAGTTTTCAGAAAAATGCCAAAACTTCATCCTAATCTATATTTCATATTCCGAATTCAAAAATGAAGTCTATTTTACCAAATTCATAACATAGAAATTGAATTAATTAATTTTATAATTAAATCCCGCTGTTAGAACAAATAGGGTGTTTTTAAGAAACAATATCTATCAAAAGATTGACACTTGATTATGTCTGGTTTAAATGTGAAATTACATCCAATGACAAACATTGTATTAAATTGTAAAAATATATTCTAAATATACTTTAAAACCACTCAAATTAATGATTTATCACTATTAATTATTTCGATTAAAAAAGTTGTTTTTAATTATAATTTAGTAATTTTCACTATTCATCAGAATATGAAAGTTATCCGAAAAGTACCAAAATTTCACCTTAGGCTAAATTCGATACTCCGAATCCAAAAATGAAGTCCATTTTGAGAGCTAAAATTTCTAAAATTTAAAAAGTGGTTATTACTATTCATAATGGCTAGTTATAATAATATTTTAATAGCATATCGTTGTTTCGTGAAACTCAGTATTGCGTATTACACACGCTATTGAGGAAGGTTGTGATTGCGTGTAATGCAAGGCAAGTCAAGGATGCTTGTTGTGAAAGCTCCTTTTTGTGTTGCGTACAACAAAAGACATTAGTGAATCTAAAAAGAATATTTTTCATAAAATCTTGGGCTGTTACACCAAAGGCTTGAGAGGTGTGGGTAAGGAGGTAGAGGTGGGGGCCTTTTATAAGAGGAGAGGAGGAGTACTCTTGGAAACTCAAAACAAGTTAAATTATTTTCAAAGGAGTTTCGGATTTTAAAGGGTCCATTGTGGTAATCATTGCATCATCATTATGTCATAAATAATGAGGTAATCATTGCATCATCATTATGTCATAAATAATATAATTTATATAATGAATAAAAATTATAAAAAAATACTATGTTGTAGAAAATAATTTTATCTTTCCAATGAATATTTATAGTCAAAAAACTGTCTTGTATGACCTCATGTAAAATTTTTTTAGTAGAAAAATACATGTTTGTGTCATTTTTACTTTTACTTTATATAAAAGGCATTAATGTCATTATCTTACCCAAGTGGCTCCATGGGGTCCCAAAAATCGACCCATGGGTTTTCGTTGCTGGCCATGAATCATCCAATAGAGTTAGGACAGGTGTCATGATATTTTCTTTTTATTATAATATCATTTTTACCTTAAATCATACTAATTACCTTTATTCGCGATTAATAAAACTAAAAAGTTACTATTCAGCAAAAATTATTTTAATCTCATTGAACCAAATATTACTTCCTAATGACAACCATGTATGTCAGATTTTGGAAAATCAAATCACAGAAGTGTTAAATCTTCATTTAAACGAAAAATCAGTTTCTTTAACTACCACTTAGTGGTTTCACTATTCATCAAAAATTGAACTTATTCAGAAAAATACCAAAAATTCACCTGAAGCTATATTTGATACTCCGAATCCAAAAATGATGCATATTTCACAAAATTAAAAACATATAAATTGCATTAATTAATTTAATAATTAATTCCCACTATTAAAAAAAATAGCGTGTTTTTAAGAAACAATATCTATTAAAAGATTAACACTAGTTTTAGTCCAATTTCAAAGTGAAATTAATTCCAATGACTACCATTGGATTAAATAGTAAAAATATATTCTAAATAAACATTAATATCAATTAAAAATATAATCTATCCATATAAATAAATCAGATTAAAAGGAGTTTTTGAATTAAAATGCAACATTTCACTTAAAAATGATCTTTATCAGAAAAATAACAAAAATTTACACAAAGTAAATTTTCATGTACAGATTATAAAGAAGGATTTTATTTTCCCAAATACATCATATAAAATTTTAAAATGTATATTTAAATAGGTTTCTCCATCAAAAGGTGGTTATTCAACCTTTTAATGAATATTCGATGATTTATGCTTATAATTGGATTCATTTTCATTTTACACCTCTTACATTTATTGGATAAAAGTAAAAATATTTGAAAAACATATATAATAATTTTTTAGTTAGTTCCATTCATTCCCCCCATTATAATGGCTAAGAATTAACTACCATTTAAAATAATATTATTTTATTATTATAGTGCAACGTATGATTTCAAAGGAACTCGTTGTCGCATATTGGGTATTCCATCGAGCATAGAATACCCTTTAAAGTAATATTAACATTTTATTCACAAATATTGATAAACATTAGAATGTAATATTATTTATTTACCTGGGATGTTACAAAATCAACTGCATAAAAAATAGGTTTTGTAAATATTAATTAATGAATTTATTTAGGTTATCATGTACATTAAGGTCGGTGGAAGACACCATCAGACATAAGGTAAGGGATTCTACTCAAACCTAAATTATTCTTTCGAGATTTTATATCTTTATTTTTACCAATAAGATGTTATATATACTATTATATACATATTATGAATGATTTTAACATTATAAAAAATAATGAATAAATATACCTTTATCATTATATTTCATGGATGGACATGTTTTGAAATGATTACCTCCTTAATTATTCTGGATATGCATGTCTGTTTTAAGGGAACATTCTAAATTCCTACCCAATTTGAAGGGCACTATAAAATCTATTTTATGCCACCATTATTTTAAAAAATCCATTAATTTTATTATTGAAACCCTCTTGGCCAGGATTTGGTTTTATATAAAATATTATTCCATTTTATGTTTTAAAATACCTTTGATATTTTCATTGAATCTCACAAAAATGTTTTATTTTTAATGATTCTTAACTATTATTTTTAAATTTTATTAATTCATGTGACAACACATTTCATGATACATGGAAATTAAATCCAATTATTGTCCATTTATGATCAATTACTTACCTTTATATAATATTTTATGATACTTGCATATGTTATTTTTTGTGAGAGGATTATGATACCCAATTATTAAAATGGGTGAACATTATGTTTATGTATGATTGATTATGAATGATTCAATATTTTTAATGAATATTGAAGAATATGTAATGATGGGTGATCGTAGATAGCGCTCCAATTCATTTGGTAATTTTGATCACATGAGACCTTATTTTTAATAGTCTTGGTGCTTAATCATGAATAGTGAGGTCATGTTAAATGCTCTTGGTGGATAACCTTGACTTTTGATCCTCTATGTGAAATGAGACTTGAATCATGATAGAGTCATGTTTTATGTTACATCCAAATTATAATTACTCTTTGCTTATATGATCCAATTTTTATATGTTATGATTCAATATAATCCATGACTTTTATATCATTATGACATCCCATCTAACCCTTGTGATAATGATTTATTCTTATGTTTATTCCCTCATTAGTCCTTTTTTCTCATCCCTTTGATCATGTTATACCCAGGTTATTCTGTAAATATGTATCATTAAAATGGAAGTTAATATCTCTTTATGAAGATTAAATAATGTAATGTTTCATTTTGTTTCATGTTTTCATCATTATATTCATAGTCTTCCATGATAGTAGAATTTATGATCCATGGCTTGTAATTTGATTTTTAATTATGATTAATATCATGCAATGTTACATGTAAAAGGATATGTTCACTATAAATATATTTTTAGGGAGATTATATTCTGTGGTGGATTTATGTTTATGGAGACCTCAATATTATAATTGTAAATATTTAGGTATCATTTTGAGGATGATATTCTCCTAAAAATCATCAATGCATTGCACTATGAAGAGATTTATTACATTCATGAAGGGTTTAATAGCATATAATAATTTTTTTTTAATTATAGAATATTGTTCAATATAATTTATAATTAAAATCAAATAATGAGGTTGGATAGATTTATTTTAAAGAGGCCTTGTATCTAGATTTCAAATTCAAGATCACCCTCATTAAAATTTTCAATGTTCCGAGAGGTACTATTGGATAAATAGATTATTAAATAGATATCAGATTGGACTAGACCAACATGGGACGTGACACATCAGGAATCCATAAAGAGTAGACATATGGCTACAGATTTTTAGTATACCACTTTATAGATGATTCAAATTATAGGTATTTTTTATTGGTTTCATGCATCCTGTTTCATTGAATATAGAAATTATCAAAACCATGTATAAATTTATATGATTTTTTTCAATGTGGAGGTCAAATGTATCCAAATATTTTTTACATGATCTTATATAGTACTCAATGTCGAACTATCATTCATCTAACAAGTCATCCATAGAAGAAGTATCATTTAAGGTAGAAACAATTGCAATATTAGGGTGCTCCATGAATAAGTCTGCTTTGAGGATAAATAGATGGAAATGTAAAACCCACAACAACCATTGCCCTTAAATAATAGTGAGGGTAATGTTTTGGAAAATAGTTATAAAGGGGAATATAGGTTTCACTAGGCATGGTATAGTAAGATGCATGTATTAATATATCCCAAACCAGGGGACCCAAAGGTTATAAAATGTACCATTTAACTCTATTTTAAATAATTGTATTATTTATTTGATTTTGGATATTTTTTATCCTTCATTTCACAATTTAATGTACTATAATATTTATGTGACATGGAATGGATTTCATTAACTTTGGTGTTGACAACCCCAGTTAGAGGTTGATCTAGCTTGTATGACTTAAGTAATGATTATTATCTAATTATAGGGATTCTCTATTATTTGGGATATGTACATTTATTATGAATACAACCACAAGATATCATTACTAATTTTTTTATTTATTTAAGAAATGTTATTTTTGTTGGAGTTGGTTATTTTCTTTCATACCGATTGTGATCATGTCATGTTCATTGGTGAACTAGATAATAAAATGGGTCAATATTGTTTCATTAACATGTCCTATATAACAACTGTGATTATGATGTGCTTTTAGAGGTATTAATGGTATTTTTTCCTAGTTCTTTAGAATATTACTAGGATATATTCTCAGTATAAGTTTAAACACTATAAACTTGATGGGAAACCAAGTTAAGAATATAGTTTTAATCGGATTCCTCTCTAATATCAATGTATTTTTATATGACGGTTCATTATGAGTTAATAAATATATGGATTTATATTTGATATCTTCTACAAAGATGTCTTTTGGCCTACTATATCTCTCTATGGTGCTCTAGTTTTATTCGTGGTGTATGAAGATGGATGTGTTTGACAATATATTGAATATCATCAGACTAAGTAGAAAAATATAATGAAATATGCCCATATTCAACGTATTGAGTATTTTTTTATCATTTTAATATATATAACTGAATTTCAATCATCTATAATTGGTCAATATATCATTATTTGTGACTGAAAGATGATGGTGTATCAATGAATAACATCCAATGCTTTTATTGGAACTAAGAGTTCATGGTAATGAATTTGCGTGTCAATAACTCCCAATACATTTTAATGGGATGCGTGAAGTCCATTTTTTATGATTTATTAGTTCACATTATGGTGGAGTTCATTAAAGAAATACATTTTTATTTTGAGCTAGAGGAATATTATGTAGTTTATTTTCTCCCATTTTATAGGTTCATTTGTTTCTTATGTTATTTGGAGATATTTTAATATTTAATGTTCTGAAAACATGATTCATATTTCACTATATTTTTCATCCCTTAGTTGGGAGTAACATTGAATACATTAATAATTGAGTTGAATATTTATTAATTGTGATACCTGGATGTTTTTGTTGTTAATAGTTTCATTTATTTGGTAACTTATTATATGCGATTCATTACAAAAAAAATTATATCTTAAATCTAATAGTAGAATGAGATATGAAGGATCCATCAACTATGTGTAATGACTAGTTTCATATTAATTTTTTTGAATTTGATGAAAATGATTATCAATTAACCAATTCTCCATTTAACCAAGGAAGGTGTTTTGTTTGAGGTTTATATTGATTTTATAAATCATAGAATATATTTTCTTACGATGTAATAAATAAATTTTTTATATTTTACTTAATTAATTCATGACCCCGTCAATGTAACTTTGCTAGCCACGCTGTCATGCTTTTCATATTGTTTTTAATTAATTTTTTTGATATTTTAACTTTTTTATATTCATTAATCTGACTATAGATCAATAATTATTTGATATATATTCAACATATAGAATTGAATTGTAGAACAGTGAAAATTGATGAAATTATTTTTCGATTATGGTTTTATGTTTTTCAATAAACCCCAAAAATGTAATTTTATATCTTATAGTCTATTAATTAATTCACAATGAGATGTTTTTTGGGATTTCATAAATTAATGTTGATTTTTTATGAGCTTTTAGTATTTCACCTTGATATGGTGTAATTTGATTATAAAGGGTGTCTCCACTAGGTGACTATTTATATTCTTTTTTATAGAAGGTTTCAAAATACTAGTAGGTGGATTAGAATTTATAATTTTATATTGATGATGTTATTTTTTTTTGAATCATATGAGGGATGTTATGAGGATGATAAAATAGTTGTGTTGTACTGGGGAAGTTTCTTATTTTTGAGGTGATTCTTGAAGAATTTATTAGCATTCACTTGATAGTTTATTATAGAGTGGATAAAATATATCACACCATGTGGATTTCAAAATTATATCAGGAGAATTTTTGTAGATTAAAGACTTGATTTCAAAATATGATTTCTCCAGGAAATATTTTCGGGAGATTTTGAGGCAATATAGGGTTCTAAGGATAACCATCAATGCTCGTGGTCAATATTTTACCTCTTGAGATTATATAAGACTACAACATGACTTTTCATCACAGTTACAACTAAATAATAATTTTTATCTAGGGGATGATGGATTGAAATATAATAATATCCTAACACTAATTTTTTTTTTGGAATCAATCCTATATTGGGGAGGGGGTGGGAATATGTGAAGAACTTATGATTATTTATGTTGTCAAAAAATAACATCTATATTTATATGATTGGAAATAAAATTTTTGAATATTTTTTTTTAAAAATATAGATACCCAATTATATTCCCAATAAAAGGTGGCGAATCCATATGATTAAGTTTCATTTTTTAATACCACTCCCAAATATTGAATAGATCCATGATTTTTTACAATTTTTGTGGCTACATTTATCACATATAATGAAACCCATATCACTAAATGAGATGTATTATATTATGATGATGATGAAATGATTGGGTAATTACATGTTGATAATAATAATTATTAGGATATTTTATCTTGTGGGTTTGTCATAACCTTGGTTTATTTTTGAGATCACATACTGGTTTAGAAGATTGTTTTTGGGAATGTGATTTGAAAATTCATGCTCAATACTCGTAATTCATATAATTTTTTTCTTGTAATAATATATATTCAAATTTCATTTTGGATGAGTTTATTGATGATGATGAGTTATTTTATAACCTTTTCATGTTGTGTGTGTTTTACTTTTAAAGCATGATCATAATTCTGGATGAATCACTTAAGGTGTTGTTGTGAATATTAACATATATTTTTTTCATACACATGTTTGTTTACAATATTATTTATATAAACCTTTTTAAGGGTATGGGATATAATTTTTTAGAATATTTTAAGCCATCCCTTTATCATTTCATGGGATTTGAGAGAGTCTTGTGGTGTTCTATGATAGTTTTGGATGTTATAGATGGGTTCAATCTTCCATAATTTATATTTTATGTAATATTTATATATTTTTGGATTGAATTTTGATGAAGAAACTATCTTTTGTATCCTATATAGTAAAATTTAAAATACCACAAAGGAATAACATGACCTTCTAGGTTTTTCTTTCAATGATCTAGGCATATATGTTCATTATTTTATAAAATAAAATTATTTTTTTTTTATTTTTGAAAATTTTATTATTGTATTTGATGAATAATTTTTTTATAATTCATTATATTAAAAAATAAAAAAAATACTAGATAAAATGAGTCTATAATAATGTTTAAATGGACATATGGGGATTATATATGTGTTCAATCAATAATTAAATTTATTCCAAATCATATAATGTTGTTAAAAGAATAAATACCACTTGTATACTTAAACTAAATATATTATTTTTTATGCCAATGATAATATTATTAATACCTCTATATAGATCATTAAATCAAGAATATATGGTCTAATTTGTTATTGAAAAGTTATAATGCTATTTGATAATGGTGTTTCCCTCACTCAACCACTCATCTAGTTCATTTTTGAAATAGAACTAGTGAAATGATTGAAAATTTCAAAATATAAATCCCGGGATCCAAAAATGATTCCCCTTGAACTACTAGTATTATTATAGTAATCTATAACAAAGTTCTAAGAGAACATTATGTAATTAAATGGGGTCGTAACTATAATGATTATGGGAATGAGATTAACTACATAATTGAATGGTGAATATAAAAATGGATACTAGATAAATTTCATTACTAATAATGTCATGGATTTAGTCCATAGACTCCAATCCATATCCAAATGTGCATAGGGCACACATATATGAATTATGACTGATATTTTCTTAATTATCTTATAATTAATGACATGGAAATGAGCATCCTCAATTCTCATATATATGGATTGTGTCTTATAAAATGGTTGTGAATGGTTAATATACTCTTCGGTAAAATCATATAAGTACACCATATTCCACACACAAACAACATATTCTTCTTAAAATTAATTAATTCCACATCATTCACTTTTGATAAATATCCCATATTTTTTTCAATAACATAAATATGTGTTTCATTATTATTTTCTATTTCTAGGATATTGGAAATTATTTTTCTAGCAGATATACCATTAAATTTCACCATTGATTACCCTTATGTGAATTTATCATTTTTAAAATTAATAACAATTGTGTTTTACAGTCATTATGATTCATATAGTAAATTTATATTTTAGAGGCACAATGAATTACCATGATGTAGTTATCTTATTACCATTGTGTATTTTTTAGATTATAGAAAAAAAATTTACACACCATATATTACCAACATGTAGGATCACTCTGTAGCTCCAATTATTCTATCACATCATCGAAAAAAACATCGTAAAAAATGAAAAATGGGACCATTTCACTCACATGCCATATACATCTCATGTAAGGTCTATATGATATAAGAAAACCCGAGAAATTAATAATTCCACGTAATGTTGATTATTTTATAAAATGGGAATAATAATAAGATTAATTTGAATCACAATTTTTCCCTTCTTAAAATTAATCCCAAAAATTAGAAAATTGAATAATATATATATATATATAATATAATATAATAGTATTTATATTATTTACATAAAAATATAAAAAATAAAAATAGTACATTATGGAATCATCATACCATAAAATAATAAAGATGAATATACACTCATGTTATTAGTAATATTACATCAGGTAAAGTAAAGGTCATAGTTCAATAATGTTTAATGAAATTTATATTAATCAAATTAGATTCCATAAAATTTTCAACATCATTTATCCCTCACAGATAGGTTCCTAACCTTATTATTCAAAATATCATTAGGTTTTTTAGTAAATATATTTAATTAACATATATCATCATCAATTTATTTAGATAATTTATAAATTCACTAAATAAATCCACAAATTATGTAAATTTTGTCTTATTGAATTTCATATATATATATATATATAAATTTTGCCAGGAAATTTTTTTGATGAGTGAAACTGATTGAGTAACTAAAAAATCACAAGATAGAAGGTATTATCTAGGAAAGATTGTAGTAGTATGGAATAATATGAACACTGGTATATAGGGATATTGGGGAAATGAAACACCTATTTTATGGATAAGTCACAAACATGTGTTTTTTGTAGACTTCTAAATATTTATATATCAGTTCACATCTAATTTTTCATCTCCATTTCATTTAACTAATAAAAATATAATTTTTAGAGGATCCATAATATTTTATTTTTCAAAGAATCAATTTCATGTTGGATCATTTGACAAAAATAAAATTTCCCATTGACTAAAATATAATACCATCAATGCATCCTCTCTTATCATAATTTTCTCTGATTAAAAAACTAGTATTTTAATGACTCCATCATTTCCTCATCATTTTTAGTGAGAGATATAAAATCTTGATTTTGATTTTATTTTTTATTTATAATTAAACAAAAAATCTCTAACATGATATAAAAAAAATATAAACTACAGAAATAGGTCTCCAATCATGAACATATAAATGACACTATCCTCAATGATTCAAAAGAATAAAAATTCAATAAAAATTTATAAAAATCTAATTAATAAAAAATTGAATTATAATTGAAAATTGATCTATTTATATTTTGATATAAATTTTATTTACATAAATCAATAGTATTGAACATTAACGCAAAACTTTTTCCACTTGTGGAATCCAGTTTTTGAAATATCTAAATCCTAGGAAACGTTATAATAAATTTTTTAGAATGAAAAAATAGAATTGGTAATTAGTCATGGGTTATTATATACAAAGTGAGTATATATTTACCATTATATGTCTATAATGTCCTACGGTCATCCACAATATTTTATAGGTTTTGGTTTCTATTGTGACAACTAAAAAATCATATTCACTCTACTGTGTTTCTACATGGACATTATGTGAAAGTCCTCATTAGATATATCATTCTATTCCACCCATGGATCCATTTTTTTGGTATATTATTGGGTTGAATCATTATATATGCATCCACCTATGGCACAATTCTTGTGTATTAAACTTATAGTTTCTAAATAACTTCTAAATCATTAATATTATTATCATAGAAAAAATTAGAGACAAATTCAATATTGAATTGAAAATTAAATAGTTTACATTTGGATTCATATTTTCTACTTTATATATAAGGACCCAGCCGTAAACATTGCACAATCATAAATTAAGTTAATAATTCACATTGAGGATCTTTTTAGGTTTAGATATTTAGAGAAATAGGTCATAACATCAACATACGAAATGAATATTACATGTAGACACATCTACCCAGTTTCCATTTTTTTCACAAAATAAAAATTCATGAAAAAAGAGTCATGTCTAGTTTTATGTTTTAGAAAACATGACTTTTTTTCCCAACCATGACCCTATAAAAATTTATATCCTTTGAATAAACATTTCAAAAATATGAGATGAGCATAATAATCTTAGTATGGGATAAACAAAGAAGGAAAACTTTTTGTTTTTCATGATAACAATTAAACAATGAAAACATTATCATAAGTAATAATTTTTCTTTTGAGAAGTAGTAAATTCTATTCATTGAATAAAAGATTTTGGCATACCATTTTGTAAACAAAATATTACCATAAAACTAATATAAATAACAAATAACATATAAAGTTTACATGGGACATCAACATACATAAATGAAATAACCATATAGTGTCTTCCCCACATATCACTAAATGGTATTGAAATACAGCCGACTTCCATACCCAATGAATTGGATGTTATAAAGTAACCACCTGTCCTATTTTATCACGACACCACCTGTCATTTGGTCTATCACGTAACCACCTGTCAAATGTCTATGTACAATTATAAAATCATAATACACACAACAAATATAAAAGAAAGAAAACATTTCCCCATTTCAGTCACTATATATCACATTAAAATATTTACATAACAAATAAAATTTTAAATCAATTTTTAACTAAAAAAATATAAAAGTGTATATAAATTTTTTTTCCATTTAAAAAAATTTCATCTTGTTAAGGATGCCAAAGAGCAAATAATATTCACGGTGGCAGAAAGGTTGTTGTCACCTCTTACGTTAAAAGAAAAATTCATTTTCCTTGTTTAGTAAAAAAAAATATTATAAAATGATTCCATTTCAATGAAATGAAAATTTATATGTGTTTATAGAGAATATAAAATAATTTTATGTATTAAAACAAAATATGTCTCAAGGAAAGGAGATTCAGAAGAAGTCCCTTACCTCGTGTGTGACATGACCCATTCGTTTATTAATATTCTGAATAACAAACTAAAGATAATTTATACTTGCATAAGAGATTTTTTATGTTTTTCATTCCTTTTAAATAAATTATTTTCATGTTATAAACAATATGAAATTATTAATTTTAATAATTTACATTTTGTCGATATTTGGTACTTCAGTCAAAAATGGACTTCTTATAATTACACTTTGTTCACATGGTAAGAATTTCATTATATCTAGAATGATATTAATGATTTAGATATCATATATATCATATATATCTCGTATATACATGTATTTAAAATAATATATTATATTGTGAAATATAAAATGAAATGCATCATTTATGGTGAAGGTAAGCCGTACGTACGCGTGAATTCTACTTCCATTTCTATTTTGTATTTTAATGGAATGAAAACATAATGAAGCCTATGTATATTATAATTTCAGTATAATATCATAAATAGTTTTATTAACACTTCCCTTTATAAGTTACACATATGGAATGAATGAGTCATATCACATTGAGTGGGTGGTAGTCGGCACTTCCTCCAATTAGATTATCGTATTTACCCACTATAGAATCCATAATGGGAATCCTTAAATGAAAAATACAGAAGCATATAAATAATAAAAATATAATATATATCATATATAAAAATAGTTCCATAATAATGGCATCTATTATAGGTGGTTGGAGATATTTGAACAATCATAGTTTCTTGAGGCAGTAGTTCACCGTCCAGAGAAACAGTATGTTCTTTACCCATTAGTCGTGTGTTGTACATAATTTTAGATAGAATCCATCTCATAAAAATATCCTAGAATATTAAAGATACTTTTTTTAATAAAATAGGAAAACACAGTTTATGTTATAACAGTAGTGAAATAAAACAAAATAAATGAAAATAATTTAAGAGAAACTATTACCTTTAATTCAGGTAAACACATTTGGGTTGATCCAGAAGGAATTCGTGAAGTGACTTCTACATAAGGTAAAACATCTAGGTGGAAGAGAGGTATATTAAGAGATTATTTGGTCAGGGGTTGGATGATACAATTGGTTTGTTAAGGGTGAGGAATGGGTTAGAGGTGAGGGATTTTTAAAATGGGGAGGAGGGGCTCTTAATAATGTGCAAAAATATTATTTTATTATATATTGATTTTTGGTTTCTAAAGGATGAAAAATAAATAATTTTGAAGATAAGATGTCTCATTGCTGAAATAAAATAATCCATTAGGAATTGGACATGTTTATATATATTTTTTTATCATTAAAATCTTATTTATTTAAAGCATTAATCAATTATGGAAACACTGTATCATTACAGTGTCATACATTATTTAATTTATTTGATGTCTAATAATTATAAAAGAATACAATGATGTAGTAAATAGTTTTATCTTTACAGTGAATATTTCTAGTCTAAATAATAACTTTTATAACCATCTGTAAAAATTAATTCTATAAAAGATATTTTTTTTTGTCATTTTTGTCATTACATTTAATAAATAAATCCAAATTGTCATTATAACTTCCAAGTGCCACCATGGGGTACCCAAATCGACCCAAGGATGCCCATGGTCGGCCATCATTCATCCAATAAGGTTACTATAGGTGTAAACATAATTTTTTATTATTATAATATTCCATTTATCTTGAATTTCCCTATTTACCATTTATTGTGGTATATAAATGAAAAAATTTACTATTCAAAAAAAATTATCTTATTGAACCATATTTTTCTTAATAATAACATCAATGTATGTGATATTTTTGAAATTAAATTCACAAAAGCGGTAAATTTAATTTGAAATAAAATGACTGTTTTTTAACTACTACATAGTGGTTTCACTATTTATAAAAATTGATTTTTTGAAGAAATATACAAAAAAAATTACCCTATTCTATATTTAATATTCTAAATTCTGAAATGTTGTCTATTTTAAAAAATAAAAAAAATTTAATTTGTATTTATTAATTTAATATTAATTACCGTTGTCAAAACAAGTAGCTTGTTTTTATGAAAAAATATCTATCAAAAGATTGACACATTTTTATATGTAATTTCAAAGGGAAATTAATTTCAATGACCACGATTGGATTAAATGGAAAAAATATAATATAATTTCACTTTCAAAACAAATAAAATGATATTTTTTCAATATAAATAAATTATATTAAAATTCATTTATGAATTAAAATACAGTATTTTACACTATTCATCAAAAGATGAATTTTGTTAGAAAAATACTAAAATATTACCTAAAAGTGAATTTTCATGTACCCATTTTAAATAAGGATTTTATTTTGGTCTATTAAAACATAAAAAAGAGAACAAAATAATATTTAAAGATGGATCGAAAACAAAAGGAGGAAAATCAACCTTGTAATGTATGTTATGGTTAAAATTAGATTCATTCACATTTTAAGACTATAACTTTTATGTATAAATGTAAAAACATGTAAAAAACATGTATAATAAAATTGTAGTTATTTTTGTTCATTAAATAAAATACAATGCCTAGGAGTTAACTACCATTTAAAATAAAAATATTATATTGTTAGTGTGCAATGTACTATTTAAAAGAAACCCATTTTTGCGTATTGGGTATGCCATAGAACATTGAAACACCTTTAAAGTAAAATTAATATTTAATTCACAAATATTAATAAATTTGAAAATGTCATATTTCTTTATTTACCTTGTCTGTTTACATTATATATGGAATATTTTCCATGTATTCTATGATAATTGTAATTTTGTAACACCAACTCTAATTTTAAATCCAGCATATAATATTTGTGGTACATATTAGTTGTTTTCCAAAGGTAATATCCCTATATTTTTTATATCTTCCAATGTAACCACCAATTATTTAGGTTAGTCGCCATTGTGAGTCACCACTACGAGTCACCTGTGTGAGTCAACGGTGAAATAATTCATTTGGTGAGCTATCATCATGAATCATTGGTACTCACATTTGAGACCCACTATTCTAACTGACAATCCTAACATAGCAATGTGACGAGACTATTTTGATCTATCATTATTGGTCACCATTGTGACTTACCAGTGTGACCTTCCATCAACGACCTACCATTGAAAAACCTTAATTTTAGAAAACCCCTGAAATGTGTAACCATGAACTCATAGAACACTTAAAACAATATATTTTCAAAATGTAATGTATAATATTGGTTTCATCCAATGCATATAATACCTATCTGTCAGGACCCGTCCTCGGGGCCCATGCCGTGACTACCCCAAGCCCACCATCCATAGGCCAGGGGCTGGCGACTAGCACCAAAGTCATAAATCCCAACCAAAAAAGGGAAGGCATTGCCTTTATGAAACCAAAACACACAAAAAAAGAGTACAAGAAGAAGCTACACTATTTAAGAAGTAAAAAAGATGCTGAAAAGTACAAGGGGCCGAATATTCAAGCCCAAAATAAAGGTACAAATACAACTGAATGTAAAGTAAAAATCAATGGAGAATAGCTGAATGGTGACAAGAAGCTCCTGGATTGGCCTCCGGGTTCCTACTTGAAGGGTAGGTATATATGTCCTCCCCACTACTCCACATCCGTCCGTCTCCTCCGGGTACCGACTCGTCGTGAGATCCACCTTTGGGTACAGACTCGTCGTGAGATCCACCTCCGGGTACCATCTTTTCATGAGATCCTCCTCTGGGTACCGTCCAGCTCTAAAAGCCTCAACCACAATCAATGATGTTCGTCATATACAACCAACATAATGAGGTACGGGAAAATCCCATGTAGGGGTGAGTATACGATACTCAGTAGGGACCTAGAGACCCTCAAGGTCTCACTAAATCCAATAAGGATAATCAGAAAGAATGTTCTCAACAGATAACCCTTACTTAGGTATAAGCCTATACTTATACCTAAGCTACCAAGTAACCCAACTCATCCATGAGGTATCACACAGATATGAAGTTGACGGATAACCACTACATATGTATATTCCCATACATATACTTATGTTATCTAGTAACCCATATCAATCATGAGAAAAAAACACAATGGTCAAGTACTCAGCTCAAACCAGGATTTTCATTAATGAAACTGTAACTATTGTAGAGCTCTGTCTCTGACGAGTACAGTGATCCTGTTATGACACTGAGGTACTGCTCACTAACCTAAGACTGCTGAGGTACTCCTCATGTCGAGTACCACGGGTCAGCCACCCAAACATAGTAGTGCTTCTCACCAAGGTCTTCTACCCAAACACAGTAGTGCACCACCCAAATAGCCTGCAGAGGTACTCCTCCTGTCGAGTACCACGGGTCTGCCACCCAAACACAGTAGTGCTCCCCGCCGTGGTTCCACCACCCAAACATAGTAGTTCTCCTTACTGGGCTATACAAGTAACTCTGAGTCGAGTCGGACAACCAGTCTTTAGGTCTCATCCAGCTAGACAGTCTCCGTACTCCGTATGATCATCTTTATGAGGGTCCGCTTCACAAGATACATGACTATACTCCAAGTATCAAAAATAACCACGAAGAAGTATCTCAATGGTACGCGTCATTATAGGGGTCTCAACGCAATAGACAGCACGTCAATTGGACACCTGGTCTGTGAGTTATTAGCGTTTTCGTCCCAGGGGCCCGGTTGGTTTCATGTACGAACCAACCCGACCATATCTCAAATTTACCCCAAAATCACATAGGTTATACTCATAGGGACCATTTATCAACATGATCACAAACTCCGCGGACGATTCATCAAATCGACGTCCTGTCTGAATGTTATCGACTATTTCGTTCCAGGGGCCCGGTTGGATTTCGGGTACAACCCAACCCAGACATACACTAACTGCATCCAAACCTCGAGCGGAGTAACCCAAAAGGTTATTCTCACAAATATGAATCAATCAAAGTTGACGTCATGTCAATCGGACATCCAGAGCTCAAGATATAAATGTTTCCGCTCTGAGGGCCCGGTTGGATTCGTGTTCGAACCAACCCGGCCGTACCAAAAGTTCTCCAAAACCTTGAGTATAATAGTCCAAAATGATCGTATTGATCCAAGGATAGAATTTCAATAGAAGGTGAATCAATTGGAGGTCTGTATCCAATGTTATTGATGTTTGAACGAACCTGTCCGGTTTTAGGGGGGTTTGGGCCCGGACCGACCTGGCCTAGAACCCCCTGTGTCAGCCTGTACTGGGTCAACCTGACCTAGGTCCGGGTCCGGACCAATAGGGCGCAACCCAGCCCGGCTAGCACGGCCTTGCCCAGCAGGCATGGAACGACTAGGCGCGGGGGTCCGGCCCATCGTGGGCGGCCTGGCCAGGCGCGGGCGCATCCCACTTGTTGAGCGGCTCGGCTGCTTCGGCTGAGCGAGATGTGGGGGGGGGGCTTCCCCCCTTGATGGTGAAATGTATGACCATTTATGGTCGGCCTTTAGTGCGCCCACGGGACCGGAAGGGTCCTGCCCCCAACTGGCTCCAGTGGCCGGCACAGCCAGCAGCTCCCTCGCGAACCGTCGCGGACAAAATGTCACGGCTCTTGATGCTCGGGTGGCCGGAAAGTCTGGTCACCCCCTGTTTCGGACCATCGTGTCCCTAGGCCATGGCCTTCCTTCGACCAACATGGCACATCGACGTCGGGACCCTCCTCCACGGCCCGGAACAGCGGCGGCCCTTCATGGATCTCCGACGTGGTGTGACGGCGTCGCGCCCCTCTGCTGCGGCCCGACTTCGGCCTCGAATTCTTTCGGCCTCAACGGCATGGTGTGATGGTGCCGTACTCCTTCAACGCATGTTATTCCTCTTTCCCACAAAGTGTTGTTTCACCGCGCCGCATCATTCCAAACCATAACTAAAAATCATCAAAATGGAGAGGATGTTCAGCCGCGTTCGTGCGGTCCGAACTCCTCCTGTTATCTTGATAACATGCGACATAATAATCAACAATGATGATCATATATTAATATTTAACGTAAAACAAATCACTATGTTTTTTCCCAAAATCTAATATTCCAAACCCGCAACATATTCTTTCGCCGATCAACTTAATATTGAGTTGATCCGCGTTCTTTGTTTTCGAATGATATAAACATGGGATTTTTAACATTCACAAATTAATCCCCTTCCCTGATAACGAGTTGAAGATCGGTGACCGTTGCAGAAAACAAAGTTGTAGGGAGAGGCTCCATACATGTTTATGGAGATCGTCCAAGGTGGGGCATCAGATAACATTGGCTGCAGAGAGGATGAGAAAGGCATGACGATCACTCCTTGCGGTGATAGCATTCTCCATTGAGGTATTGACGTTCTTCGCATTCTACAACAATGAAGATGATGACTCCTCAAGATTTGAGTATTCTCTCCCAATTACTCTCACATGGCAACCCCCAAAATAAATATAAGGCTCACCCTTATTTATTAATCCAAAGCCATTAATTCCCAAGAATTCAAAATTCACATCTTAATTAAATTCATTGAATAACTTAATAAAATAATTTAATGAGAGAGTTTACTTGAAATTAAGAGGTGTAGAGGATGAGTCAAACATTAAAGCTAGGGGGTGTTTAAGAAATTTAAAGAGGTGGGGGATCATGTGGGCCCCACCCCAACTTCCTCACAACCACCTTTTCCCTAAGACTTAGAACACTAGTGTTAAAATAAAATTATAATTGTAAAAGAACTATAATTTTATTCTTCAAATTTTTAATAACTCCCTTCGAGAAAAATAACCTTCGGAAAAGGTGTTTCTAAGAGATTACCGACATTGTGGTTTCATCAGTGCCCTCAGAATTTGATTCTGAGCATCAGTTCAAATGTTAGGAAAACCCGCTCGTTCGTTCACTGAACGTACCGGAACTAAACTTCCAAAATTTATTCCGGGCACACCGTACCTCAGAATGAGGTGCTGTCATAAACTGCAGACTCGTAAAATTCAATGAAACTATAAAAAACATTCCCTTGAAATTTCCGGGTCTTTACACTAACAAACTATTCTTTCCCTAGAGAATCCATAAACTGTGGTTGATGATATAGGGGTCCGAACATGCATCATGTGTGAAAACTATCAAGGATCCCACTAAATGTGAATCACCTCTGGAATCCATAAACATCAACATCCAATGATAAAACAACATAATTTTTTTGATAGATGGAGTGGTAAACACATCATCCAAGAACACATCCTCTAACATATGATAAACCTAAAAATTACAAGGTACACAACAAAAGAATAAGAAACACACATTCTGAATATGTTAACTAATGAATTCTATTATTCATGTCAATATACTATCCTATATGAGTGGTACTTAATCACAGAAAAATGATTAATAACATTGCAATTGAGTCATCTTGATTAGGAATTTTGTAATTCCCTCTTCACATTTTAGGTCATTTTCACACATCACTAAATATTGGAACACGTTTTCAAATAAAGAACAATGTCCAAAAATTACATCACTAGGAAAAACATAACAGGAATAAAATAAAAAGATGGGTACTAGGAATTTATATTAGGTTATCTTTCATAATACTCTCCTCTATGCCAGAATGGCTCTACAACACGCGATCTATAGAAATTTTCCTCCTACATAGAACCAACTCCTAATAATCCTAGATCTCTACTGGATACTCCAAATATGTCATGTCATCATTGATATCCAACTATCCCTTTTCTATGAAATTAGAGACATCCTTAAGATACCAAATGAGTTGAGATATGTGAATTAAAACATAGATACTCTCTAACTTTGGTGGTATCTCCAATTGGAATTCCACCTCTCCAACTCATCTCAACAACAAAAGGGTCGGATGAACCGTAGATAATGATTACTCCCTCATCTAAAACACTTATTCCACCATCTAGAAGTATATTTAATAATATGTGGTCATAAAGCTTTAACTCTGAGGTCCTTGTCCTTCGACCATCATATGACTTCTCCTAATATTGTACTGTTTCCACCTCTCACAAACAATTTGATCCTTATCTATTATTCATTACACCACATCCAAAACAATAAAATCAATCTTCACATCAATTTTCCAAAAGAGGTGAACAACATGTTCTCCCATAAAACTCATAAACTGGAGCCATGCCAAGTGTTGATTGATAAATATTAGAATAATTGATGTCATTAATGGGTAGGTAATGTACCAAATATTTGACAATGTCTAAGACACATGATCGCAACACTTCTTCCAGTTTCTAGATCGTCTGTTTTGTTTAACCAATATCTGAGGGTGGAAAGTAGTGTGTAGGTGTAACTATGTTCTAAAAGAATGATGTAATGACCTTAATGCTCATAAAGTTAACCACACATTCTAGTATGAAACAATGGATCATAGAACAATATTCAACATTACCAGCTCGCCCACATACAACTTTGATATGTTATGCAATGCACTCGACTACATGATCTGTAATAAGTGAGATGATTTTTTCATCTAGTCTATAGATACCCAGATATAATCATAACCACCATGAGCCTTAATAATCCTTGTGATGAAATCCATTGAGATATAATCCAACTTCCACTCAAGGAAATTTCATTGATACAAAAAACAACTGAGAACATGCTTCTCAATGTTCACATATTGGCACATTAAGATCCCCTATATAAACACACACGCAACCTAATTTATCCCTAGACACCAAAACTACAAGTTAATTCCATGATACATCTTATTAATTCATGGGTGTATCGCAAATTTTCATTTATGAAACCCATTGGGTACTTCCTTGAGCCATAAAAATGGATCAAACAACCTTACATGGAACATCAACCAACTCTAACCATCCTCCAACCATCCCTCCAATGAATATCCAAGGATTACATGATTACATATCTCCCATACCTTTTAACCATCCCACTAAGACACATCTTCAACTACCTCTGAGAATATTGCAGCATTATTTTAAAGCAACATCCTATACCATTGTCCACCTTTTTATCGAAGTTCTAGGCATCCAAATCTTCTATTGAATTCCAATCATACATAGATTCTTGAAAAACCTCTTTCTCAGACTTCATGCTCAAGGCATCAACCATGAAAATCCACTTTCATAAGGTGTATGAGATCTTGAAATCAATGTTCTGTGGACACTCCAACCACATATATTATTGAATTTTCATATACAAATAGGGAATTATATACCACAAACTCTTGGGATACATAATTAATTAAATGTTCTCCCAAATGAGGTAATACTACCACACCATTAGAAAAATGACTACTTCAAGGTCTATATAATATATGTCATAGTTTCATTTTTAGGGAAATGACATCCTAGACCCATATGAGATCATTTACTGTTACAACATAATGAATCATAATGTTTCTTCATTTCTATTCAATGACATCAAAAAATCTATAAACCAATAGAAATCAGATACAAGCCTCATATAATAACCTAACAAAACCAGAATGATATGATCCAATTATAGATTATTTGGTGATTCCCAATGATCAATTAATTCAACCTTCGACAATTCTACTATTACACGATTATGGTACACCACATTCCTTAGGATGTGCACCAATCTTGTCCAAAATGTTCACTTGGAAAAATATTTTTATAGATGGTAAAATGGAAGGACTAATAATATTGTCCTGAGATGCTCTTTATGCTCCTCCTATGCATTCCAGTATATCATGTGGACATATATGAATGAGATGAAAAAATTATCAATGAACTCATGATATATGATGGTTATAAGACCTATAGACATGACAAAAAAATTTATAACACCGAACGAGATCTCTAGGAAATTGAAGTGCCCATAACAAGATATGAATGCACTATTAAGGTTATTAGATTCTTTTACCTTCAACTGGTGATATTATGACCACATATCGATCTAAAAAATCCAAATGTACCATCTTATCTATTAGAGAAGATCATCAATCCTTGGAAGATGATAATGGTTCTTGACCGTTACATAGTTAAATATTTAGTACTCTATGTAAAATCTCATGTCGTTGTCCGTATTCATTACAAATAACACTAGAGAAACCCATAATGAAACACTAGGATGGATAAATCCATTATTCATCAGATCATCAATTTTATTCCTCAAATCATGTAACATAGAAGGTTAAATCAGTTTAGGATCAATCAAAATTAGAAAATCAATTTGAAGCATCTCTATCCCAAACAAAACATCACGTTGAGGGGTAGCATCAAAACCACCTCAGGTAAAACATTTAGGCACTCCATAAGTAATCAGGGAACCTCCTCATCCCAACATCTACTAATTCCTATAATATATCAACCATCTAGAAAATAAGAGTCTATACACACCGAATACCCATATAAAATCATCAATCTCCAAATAACCCACATGAAGGACATCTATTTTCCATTATAAGACTCACCTTTGGAGGAAATAAATAACATCGTTCAAGGAATACAAATAGTCAATTTCATGAATGAAATATTATGGTTAAATATTGAGTAAGACGCTATACCAATGTTACTGATGTGGCTCTTATCAACTATCTACAAGCCCGATACACATCAAACAAGCTAATTTGGCCTTCCTCAGGGGTACTCAACACTAGTTCCATGAGAAACATCTGTATACTTGAGCATGGGCTAGAATGGTTGTAATGAAGGAGTGCGAATTTCATGAATCTACCATTTAATAAGATTGGTTACTAAACAAGAAGATCACACCTCAAACAATCTTTGGTCCCACCACAACTGCTATATCAGATGAGTGAAACTGGCCACACCCACCTCCCCTAATCAACTACTGATGACTGCATCCATAACCATGCCCGATTCAAGGTAACTGAAGAACATTCCTAGGTTTCCCTCTGCATGCACCATCTCCCCTTGGTGTACCATGATCCTATAGTCCCTTCTGCAGAAATGGTCAAGTTGGAAAATGCTGTTGAGTCTAGCATTGAACCTATCCACCTCAACCATACATAGCAAAAATGGCCTCTAGGCATTAGTTCTGAATATTGACATGGTCCCTAAAAATGAAAAACATTGGTCCAAAATTAATTGTAATGTATCAGGTACCATCACAAAGGAAAATAAACTTCTGGGGTCAATTCCTCGCTAGTGGAAACCATGATGGGCCTTGTACTTGAGCCATGTAGCTGGTATCCCTACCTATCGATAAACACTATTCTCTCCCCTCTCATAGTATAACTCCTCAACAATACATCTTTTGAATTATATAAACCTTATTCTAATCCTACAACTATGTCATCTATGCAATGAGAGTATCCACATACTAGATAAAAGGATTAAGTGCCTCCTCTAGGCATCTCTCATGAGAATCCTTTTCCGTAGAGGGATCTAAAAAATGAAGAAGATCCTCGAATATAATCCTCAAATATTATACCAATATACTCACTTACTGAAGATAGAGTAAACCCTACTTTTTAAAATCATTAATGGTCAATGAAATGATTTATTATCGAAAATATTTCTTAAAATTGACCCAAAGAACACGAACCTTCATCATTAATATATTTGCATGATACAAAGAAATCATGTCACTAATGACCTATCAATTTCGTAGTTTTGTAAACAGATTACATACATCAACTTCATATTATAATTTAAAACATAAAATACTACATAAATAGTTTTTTGAGAACACCATTATTTCATTTTAGAGTATCGTTGCATATCAATCATAAAAAACTTATTGGAAATCTTGGTGAAATTAAACATAATAATGGGGTGATCTCAGATGCTCATAAAGGGTAAAAAATTTAGAAAAAGATAACATAAACAATAGGTATAATGAATAATTGAAAACACATTCCATTAAAAATAATAAACATGAACACTTTTTTGAAGAAATATGAGCGAGGTAACTAATTCCATAATAAAACATAGTCATTTGTATACTAAAAGTAAAAATAACACCTAAACCATCAATATTAATTTCATAATGGGGGAATGTACAATGATAGAAATTATGAAACATTTTCTCAGGGTCTCGGCCAAGACATCTAAAAATGGTTAATGCCTCAGCCAAAACCATATATCTAATTTGGAAAGTCCTAAGCCAATTCGACGTCTAATTGTATCATGATACCTACCGATGCATCATGTAGATATAGTAGGATCCACTCGTCACATAATATGTCCAATACATTCTTCATAAAAAAAGGTTGAAGCATTACATAAACATTCGTATTAAAACTAGCATACAAAATTTCAATACCTTATCCATAATCCATGAATGGTATAAACATAAATCATCCACAGTCAAACTTATCACAAAACCATCAATACAATATATATGATTTGTATCATAATAAATGAACTTCAATCAAGATTAAAATCCATCAAAGGTTTCTATCATATATGAAAATAATTTGTAAAATTCTTTGAGAGATATATCCTTATTTCATGAAAAAATGTAAAAATGTCACAATTTATAAAGAAACACATTTAAATATATTTTTTATAAAATGTGTCTCAAAACATGTTGATAAATTTTAATGGAATTATCATTTTAAAAAATTTCATGTCCATATCAATAAATATTTAAGAAACCATTTTCAAAACATTGACATTAATGAGAATGATTTGAAAGAATAAATATATAAAAAATTTAAAATAATGTTTTAATAAAAGAGTCCCTTAAAAATGTTTCCCTTTGAAAATTCATTTATGAATCATGGACATGGATAATAAATATGATTCAATAAAAACCTACCCATAAGCATTCTCGAATGATAATGAGATTGAGGAATTAACCCATACCATGCAATTTCCTTTGGTTGAGGGTATGTTTAACCTCCTTTATAAAAACCATAGTATGTTATTAAATTATACCAGAACCATTTTATTATTTATGATATCATACATGATTCATTTATGACTTTATACTACCCATTTAATAATAATTTCCATGTTAAATTTACATTTTGGGTAATAATCACTTTCTTTATCGTATGCGTTTTAACTTGTTACTCTTTATTGTATCACATATATCATGAATTAAATAAAACTAGAAAAGAAATAATGATTTATATATCATATATATTTTGAATATAAATATGTATAATAGTCATATATATGAAATGGAAAACATTATTTTTGGAGACAGTTGGTCGTACGTACGCATAAATGTTTTTTCCATTTTCATATCGTATTGAACGGAAGTGAGTGAAGAAGATATATTAATGTACATATATATATATATATCTAGTAGAATTATTATTTCATATATTACATAATTATTAATGATATATATTTTTATAATCATCGTTTAATGGTTAACACATAAATGAATCTCATCGCGTCGGGGAGACGGTAATCCGTACGTACGCACGAGCGACAATATCATTATATTGATGATGAAATAGTATGAAATTGGATGGTATATCATATATGAAGAATTATTAACATGTTATATTTATTATATACATCCATTATATTCATTATTATACCCATCCAAATAATGAAGTGCTTGAATAACAAACTATACCACGACGTAGAGAGAGTAATCTGTACGTACACACATATGGTGATGTTGTCATTTATAGGATGGATAGAGTAATGAAAATGGTTGTAAAATTTTTATGAAAACATGAAAGTATATTATTGATACTGGATTTATTATCTTAGAATAGAAACAACAAAGAATGACGAAGTGGAAGAAGATAATAACGTGAAAGAGTTGATGAAATACTTACCTCTTCATCGGGTCTTCAGCTTTTTTTGATAAAAAGGGCACCTTAAGTTAGATTTTTGACAAAATAGAGGGCCCCTATGATAAAGGGGAGAATGATGGGAGGATATTTGGGTAACGGTTGGGCATTCCAAACGTATTTGGAGGAGTGAAATTAAGATAAGGGGATGTTCCCTTTTATAAGAGAGGTGAGCGTAACTTTAGGAAAAGCATAAAATATTACTTTATAATTTAATCATATTTGTTTTAATAATGGCTCCAAAATGACTTATTTAAAGGATAATGTGGTGATGTTTTGAAAAAGTCTCAACCAATAGGTTTTAGACCGGTTTATGTTATCATATTAACCATACCTTTTATATTCAACTCTTAGATAAATTGTTATACATTAACCATGTATCATTGTATTTATATATTATATGGTTAATAATCATACTGTAACAAGCCAAATGAAAACCATGTCATTCATTATTTATATATGTAACTATATCTATGTCCTTTTTCCGAACCTTATATTTTTAGGAAAATTATATCAATTAATAAAATAATATTTGTTTCAAGAACTCAATTATGCCAATTTTGACACTATTTAGTATTTGGTTTTTGTGAAAATCATAACATCATGATTATTTAGATTTTTTAATCAACTATAACATGTCATATTAACCAATTAAATTATTTGAAATCATCAAAATTTTCAAATTACATTTATTTATATATTTGTAATATTAATTATTATAATATTTCATTAATAAGGTAATTACAACATCATCATTGTGTCATAATGAAAATAAAATATTTAATGTATAAAAATTATAAATAAAATATTTTTATTTATAAAATTTTGATATATTTTTAATGAATATTTATAGTCTAATTTATCTTATGTGTATCCCTATATTAAAAATTGTTTAGTTATTAAACGTTGAATTTAACTGTTTTAACTCTTATTTAAATAAAATAGTAATAAATGTCAAAATATTATCCAAGTGGAACAAATGGGGTGATATTATATTATGATGTTTGTTTTTAGTAGAATTATACTAATAAAATAGAATTATGACATATTTTAGTGTAATTATAATATATTTTTTACCCTTAATTACAATATTTACTTTTATCTGTGGTAAATACAAGTCAAAAGATACTATTAAAAAAAATTATTTTCACCTTATTGAACAAAATTTTAATTTATTATATCAACCGCGTCTCTCATATTTTTTATATTCTACTCATAGAATCGGTAAAATTATGTTTTATGCAAATTTTTTAATGTGCCTAGAATGTGGGTAAAGGAGGTTAAAAAGTTCAATTGAATTTTATACATCTAATTTTATTATAAAATTACTACAATTAATTACAATGAACATATATAGGTATTATATATTTATTTTTTGTTACAATATATTTAAATAAAAATATTAATTATTTAAATAAAATGACGGTTATGAATAATAACGTAGTGTTTTTCACTATTCATCAAAAATTGAAAATTATCCGAAAAATAGAAAACAATAACCTTAAGCTAATTTTGATATTCCAAATTCAAAAATCAAGTCATTATTACCAAATTAAAAAAAAGAAGTTATATTTATTAGTTTAAAATTAATTAGTGTTTACAAAACCAAAAAGAAGTTTTTTAAAAAACTAAAAACTATCAAAATATTGACATGTGTTTTTGTCAAATATAAATGTAAAATTAAATATAATGACTTATATAGTATTAAATGATAAATATAAAATATAATTATACATAAAAACCATCCAAATTCAGAATTTATAAGTATAAATTATTTCGATTAAAAAAGTTGTTATCAATTAAAACATAGTATTTTTAACTATTCATCAAAATATGAATTTCATCAAAAATGTATCAAAAATTAATAAAAACTGAATTTCTATGTAATTAATCTAAAGAATAATTTAATTTCATTAAATTAAATATATAAAAGTATCAAATATTAGTTTTAACAAAGTATCTCCATTAAAAAGCAATAAAATTTCATTTTTTAAAAAAATACTTTTTTTATCCGAAAAAATGAATTTTTTATGACATTATTTCTATGAAAAAAATAATATGAAATTTATAATTATATAGAGAATATAATATTTAATATTTAGTTAATACTATTAATAACCACTTTTTGAACGGTTAGTTTAATAAGTTGTGGTGCGCTCCAACTTGGTGTTGTGTGTAGTGCAAGTTGTTAAATTTTTAATGGGATACCATAATATGAAATCATGGGGTGTTATATTCTCCCCTAATTCGATAAATTTCATCCTAAAAAATTTAAATTTTATTTCAAAATAAAATGGTTAAAAATAGAAAAATACTTTTGTGGAATACACACATTAGAAATTGGTATAATTAAATTTACTCCTAATAAGAGGGAATGGAAAATGAAAATGTCACCACCAAATTATGATCTAGATTAGGAGAATATGGGTTTCAATTAGAGGAAAATGATTTGAGAAAAAACATAAATATTTATAGGGAGAGATTTAGGTCGCCAATCACAAACTAGTGTAAAATTTAGGGCATCAAAGCCACCAATATAAGATTATGTCAAATATAATCAGTTCAACAACACATAAGTTGTTAGGATAACATATTTTTGGTTTTAAGTTACATTCCCTAAAGAGTACAAATTAATTAATTAATATAATACGAGGAAAAATATATACATGAAAAGTATTGTTTCATCATTCAACTAATTCCTACAACAAAATCATCTTTCACTCCAAAAGACAATATAATTCAAAAGTATTCTATCTATCCTAATCTTATAAGGGTCCAAATATAATGAATTTATAATTCATTTTTCTGAAAATGTAATAAAATAAATTATACAAGCTAGGACATCATGTCGGCTAGTGGTAGGCGGTCCACCCGTGTCACCCTTCAGTTGCAGGTTCAAGTCTTGCGGCCTTGCAGGATACGACGGGTTGTCTCATGACCTCTGTGCTGTCCATTTTTTGACAAACCAAAAATTATCTAATGACTTGATTTAATGGTAAAACTAGTATTACATGTCAAACATAATCGATTACAACATTTAGACTTATCCAAAATTCCTCTATCCAAACTCACCGTCCAAAATTTATATGGAAGGTAAACACAATGAAAATATTTTTTCCATTTAATAACATGTGAATACCTTCTCCATGTATTCTTTTAAAACACAACAACCCACTAAATTATCATATAACTGTATGGACTACATTAATGCTCCCTTATTCGTTATATAATACTGTATATACTCCTTATATCAAAAAATGTTTTAAACTCCATCAATTATGGAATATAAAAATCATTAATCTGTTTCATGGTAGTCAAGAATATCAAATATAAATTATCCAAATCAATCATATCTTATTCGAAATTCATTACTTCTGTATCATATTCATATTAAGGTTTTTCTTTCTCTAAACCATATATTTTACAAAAATATAACATTCCATTGACTCACTTTTCTTGTTTCCACACTATCTCAAGTCCATTATGAAAAAGTATTGCAGTACAATTCATATATACACGATAATTATTATCACATGTATATCATTAATAAAATACTCAAATGGAAAAATACTATAATAAAATAATAAGAATTCCTAATCATTCCTCTTCATCTTCAGTAGTATCTTAACATGATTTATATTTAATAGCATCATTTGGGGTATACTCTGATGATTTGGACATTGATTTTCATAGTGTCCCAACTCCTTGTATTTAAAGCATTTTACATTTGAATCCTTTTTCTACCCTTTCAATCACGTACATTGTGTCATTTTTGTCCACACTTAAAAAAAACTCTCATTCCCTTTAATCATTTTCCCTAGTGATTCTTTCCACAATAATCACATATTGGAAAATACTTCTTTACCCACATCCCTTTGTCCATCTTTATCTCCTCCATCTTTTTCTTCTCTTTCTTCCCTTCAAATCCAAATGACTCAAAGAATTCTTTAAATATCTTATTAAAACATGATAATATTTCTTCATATGATGAAAATGCATGGGTGACTATTTTCATTTTAAATGGTGTCTTAATACCATGAAAGATACAATCGTTATTAATCTTTTCATCATGCGTATTTATATAATTCTCATTCCTTCTACTATGATCAATTTCAAAACAACGACGTACACTTGGTTTGTTTATGATTCACAATACATAATTCCAAACTTGTAAAATACCAAAAGTAAATTGAAATGATTATGCATATAATCTAAAATCATAAAATGTTTTCTTTGAAGATGTATTTACCCCTAAATCCTTCATAGTGGATTGTAATGAAAATGTGAATTATCCTAAGCATATCCATCGTGAGTGTTGTAACCAAGATTGCAGCAAGGCCCGATGTCGTGCACTAATTATTGTTCGAGTCTGGGTCAATGTGGTGTATTCAGGTTTTACCCTTCGGTACATCTGTGCCAGAGCTGCCTCCACCTACTCGTATACAGACATGGATGTATTGTATTTAAAATTCACAAAATCACTACATTACCAAAATTCTAGGAAGTTCTTATATACTAATCCTCCATGTCTATCTCTGGGTAATGTACTCTAATTTGAGTTTTTCAAAATCTAGTTTTCAAGGTTATTGACAAAAATTCTATGATACCAATATTAATGCCCTGACCCCCGTTACCCAGAGTCAGTGTATTATTATAATACATTGGCATGAGACAAGGAAATCATGTCGCGAGAGATCGATCAATTTAGCAATCATGGAAACATATTACATACATCAAATAAAATTAAAATTTCATACATAAAATACATCATAAGTAGTTATTTGAGAAAACCATTATTCCATTTTAGCATAACCATTCATATCAACCATGATACACTTCTTGGAAAACCTGGTTAAATAAAACATAAGAAAGGGTTGAGCACCATTTCTTAGTAATGGTAAACAATTAATCAGAAGAAAACATAAACAGTAGGCCTGGTGAATTATTGAAAATACGTGCCTTTAAAAATAACAAACATGAACACTTTTTGGAATAAATATGAGCTGAGTAAATAATTCCATAATAAATCATAGATATTGGTATTCTACCAGTCGAATAACCACATGAACCATAAATATTATATTCATAATGAGGTAATGTATAATGCCAAATATTCTGAAACATTTTTTCTAGGCCTCAACAAAGACATTTAAAAATGATTAAGGGCTCAGCCAAAACTGTAAATAAAATTGGGAACAACCTCATCCAATTTCATGTCTAATTGTCTCATGAGATCTACTGTTTTAATGGATGAAATAGTGGGATTGACCTGTCACTTACTATTTCCAATACATTCCTCATTTGAAAATGATGAAACATAAAATAAACATTAATATTAAAACTATCCGTGAAATGTCAATACATTATCTATAAACCATGAATGGTTTAAAATTTACACGTCCAAAATCAAACATATCACAAAACCAAATATAAAATATGTATGATTTGTATCCCAATAAATCAACTTCAAACAAGTTTATAATCCGTCTAAATATGTTGAATTGAATGAATATGATTTGTAAAACTATTTGAGAGAAATATCCATTTTTCATGAAAACATATAAAATTCAAACAATTTAGAAATGAAGACATTTAAAGAAATTTTTTTTAATCAATGTGTCTCATACCACTTTGAATCATTTGAATTGATTTAAAATTTTATAAACATTCATTTCCATAAAGATAAATCCTTAAAAATCTATTTTGATAACAAGAACATTAATGAGAATGATTTAGATGAATAAATATTTAAAATATTAAAAATTATGTATTAATAAAAGTGTCCCTTAAAAATAATCCCTTTGAAAAATCATTTATGAAACATGGACATGGATAATAAATATGTCCCAGTAAAAACATACCCCTAAACAATCTCGAATAATAATGGGATTGAAGAATTAACCCTGACATTACAGTATCCTTTGGTCGAGGGTACATTTAACATCATGTATAAAGACAATATTATGTTATTAAATTATACCAGAAGCATATTATTATTTATGATTTCATAAATGATTCATTTATGACTTAATACTACCCATTTAATAATAATTTCCATGTTCAATTAACATTTATGTTAATAATCACTTTCTTTATCGTATGTGTTTTAACTTGTTACACTGGATTGTAAATCATAGATAATTATTTAAATACATCTAGAATATAAAACATTATTTATATATCATATATATTTATAATATAAATATGTATAATAGACATATTTATGAAATGAGAAACACCGTTTATGGAGACGGTAGGCCGTACGTAATCTTAAACGATGATTTTGTTTTCATATCGTATTGAACAGAACTAAGTGAATAAGATATATGTAAATAAATTTATATATATCTCTCCAGTAGCATTATTATATCATATATTACATACTTATTAATGATACATATTTTTATATTCATCATTGAATGGTGAATGTGGAAATGAATCTCATCGCATCTTGGAGACGGTAATCCATACGTACACACAAGCGGCAATATCATTATATTGATTGTGAAATCATATGTAATTGGATGGTATATCATATATAAAGAATTAATAACATGTTATAATTATTATTAACATTATATATAATCTTTATTATACCCATCCAAATAATTAAGTCTTTGAATAACAAACTATACCATGACGTGGATACGATAATCCGTACGTATGAACGTATTGTGACTTTATCATTTATATGATGGATAGAGTATTGAAAATCTATGTAACATTTTTACAATAACATCATATTATATATAAGATACTGGAGTTATTATCTTATAAAGGAAACAACAAATAATAAATAAGTGGATGAATAAAATAACATGAAAGAGGTGATGAAATATTTACCTCTTGTACAAGTTTTTGAATTTGATTTGATCAAAAAAGATCTATAGATTTCCTTTTTGAACAAAGGAAGGACTATAAGATTAAGGGAGAAATTTTTGGAAGATATTAGAGTATGGGTTGTCTGAGAAAAAAGGCTTTGGAGGTGTGAAGTTAAGAGAAGGAGATGTACCCTTTTATAAGGGAGTCGAGGGTCCCTTTAGGAAAAGATAGAAATTTTATTTTATTATAAAATCCTTTTCAGATTATAAATGCTCAAAAAAGCATTTTTTTGAGGATAAGGTGGGTATAATTCTAAAATCACTAAACTTATATGTTTTATATAGGTTTAGTTCATCATATTAACCTTATCGTTTATATTTAAATCTTAGATAAATAGTTTGACATTTATCAGGGCTCTTTGTATTATTATATTATATGGTTAATAATATTACTATTACAAGCCAAGAGAACCCCATGTTGTTCATTATTAATATACATATCCTTATATAATTCCACTGGTAGAACCATATATTTTTAGGAATATTAAATTAATTAACAATATAATATTTTTTTTAAAAACATAGTTATTTCAAATTTGAAACTATTTTATATTTGCTTTTTTTGAAAATCATTACAGCTTGATTACATCAAAAAATTATTTAATCAACCTGAACATTTCATATTAAACTAGAAAATTATTATAATTCACCAAAAGTATCGAATTACATTTATTTTTATATTTATAATATCAATTATATTAATCATTCATTAATAAAGTAATTACTACATCAATATTGTGTCATATATAAATTAAATTATTTATGGTCTAAAAATTATAAATAAAATACAATTATTCTGAAACGATTGTTAGGTTTCTTATTAATATTTATAGTCGAATTTATCTTATGTATTAGCGTATATTAAAAATGGTTCAGTAATTAAACATTTAGTTTAAATCTTTTAACACTTATTTAAAATAATAATAATAAATGACCTAATTTTATCCATGTGGACCAAAGGGGGTCATATTCTATTCATAAGGTTGTTTTTAGGTGATTTATACAAATTTAATAGAATTAGGACATGTTTTAGGGTGATTTTAATAACATGTTTACATTTAATTATCCTATTTTGTTTTAACCATGGTAAATAAAAGTCAAAAGTTACTAATCACCAAAAATTATTTTCATACTATTGAAAAACATTTTACTTAATTATTTCATCCATGTCTCTATAGTTTTTTAAATTCAACTCATATAAGAGTTTTAATTATGATTGGTGCAAGTTTTCTAATCTGCCTAGAAGGTGGGTGAAATAGGTTAAAAAGATCAATAGAATTTTATACATTTAATTTTATTATAAAATGACTCTAATGAATTACATTTACCATATATAGGTTATATATATATATATATAAACATAAGAAAAATTTATATAAAATAAATAATTATTTAAATAAAATGTCGGTTTTAAATAACAATGCATTGTTTTTCACTATTCATCAAAAATGGAATGTTATTAGAAAAATAAAAAAAAATCACCCTTAAATAATTTTGATGTTGCACATTCAAAAATAATATATGTTTTACCAAATTATAAACATAGATATTTCATTTATTATTTTAAAATTAATTCCCATTGTCAAAACCAAAATGTGGGTTTTTAAAAAAGTAAAAACTATCAAATGATTGACCAGTGTTTCAGTCAAATTTTAATGTTAAATTACTTATAATGACCTAAATTGTATTAAATGATAAATATATAATATAATAATACTTAAAAACCATTCAAATAACTAATTTATCACTATAAATTATTTTGAATAAAAAAATATTTATCAATTAAAACATAGAATTTTTCACTATTCATCAAAATATCAATGTTATCATAAATGTACAAAAAAGTTTATCCAAAATAAATATTTATTTCCCAATTCTAAATAATAAATTAATTTAATTAATTTGAATATATAAATGATTCAAATATTGGTTTTAAACAAGGTTTTCCATTAAAAAGCTGTAAAATTGCCTTTTTGAAAAAATACTTATTTTATCCTAAAAAAGGAATTTGTTCTTATATTATGTCTACAAAACACAAAATATGGATGTCAAAAATATATAGAGTATATATGATTCCAAATTCAGTTAATATTTTTCATAACCACTTTTTTAATGGTTAGTTTAGTATGTTGTGGTGCGCTCGAACTCAGTGTTGCCTGTAGCGCAAGTTATTGAATTATTTTATTGAGATAACATAATAAGAAATATTGGGGTGTTACAATTTTGATGCATGTATCATTACTAGGGTCCATACCATGTAAACAGTGTATCCTCGCTTGGTTTTTCGGTAGTCTCTGTGTTCTCGCATCAGATCACATGGGGACCTAAAATCATTTCTTGTACCCCAAAATCTATGGCCTATGTCGTGCAACATGACTGCATAACACATTTAATCTAACAAACCATGTAATATTCACTGTGAATAACTATAAACACCATCATATCTCTCATCCATCACCAATGAATCCATTATGTCATAAACCCTACTGGGCTATAAATTAATGAAGAGTGATAATGACCCTTGATTCCCTCTTCAAGGTGTTTGTGGGGTGCCCACTAGGAACAAGTGTAAAAAGATCTCACAAGATGGGAGGCATTGACCATTATAAGAAAACACGATTGAGATATAATATGGTTAATCCCTATAAAATCCATGTCATATCATATATAATATAAATCCAATACCATCCCACATGAATATAAAAAAACAATTACAAATAAAATAAATCTCAAAAGTAAGTACCCAATGAATAAATAAGTAGCTTCCCCACAACCACCACAATAGTATTAGCTACTACGGTCCATCACTATACACATAATCCACCTAGAAACTTGAAATTAATTTATATGTGTTGTGTGAGAATAAAATTATACTTATCAAGGAAACCAATGACTCTTTTGAACATGTGACTGACTCATAATAATGCTTCTTTGAGAAAACAACAGAACCAACAACAACTAAAAAAGAATAATAACCCATCCACCTCACCAAGTCACCCTCACTAAATAATAGAGTAATGTAACATAATATAGTAATCGCATCGATGATAGTGTACCTCACACAAATTTCTCAGTAATTATCTCCTCTCACACTCTGATGGAAAATGTTATGAAGCTCCCACCTCTTATGAAATTACCAAGTCACAACTCACCCACACACACATAGGCCTCATTGCTAGTCCCCTCACTTTGGAAAACAATGATCATCACGTTCCACCCACACACACAATTTCCCCACAACCACAACCTATATGAAGAATAATGGGATATCTCCCGCAAGAAGATGGGTGTAGGGATGTGCAGGTGGCTATCCATTAATACTCTCACCCTGATTATTAGGAATGTCACCCTCCCCCATGACAAAGGGCGTGTTCATACCATATTGATTAACTAGGATGGGGTGTGTATAAAAATCAAAAGTAAAATACATTCATATATATATAATACCACACTCTCAATACCATCCATTTTTTTACCAACCAATAAAAAACCCATAATTACTATCATTGCTGCATCATTTAAATGAAGAACCACACAAACAGCAACAAACTAAAATAATACCCTACACAAATACATTTATCCAAGTATCAATATTTTTTAAAAATTTCATTAGTTCTTTTTATCTTTACCTGATAAACAACCAAAAAAAACACATTATAATCCACACTAAGGAAAAATAACCATGGTTATAATAACCCACTTCACATTGCTAATTATTTAATACCCATTCATGGAATAACATACATAGATACCTAAACAAAAGATGAATCTTTTTTCTTGTTATTAATATAGAATCCTCAGGTGAATTACTCTGAACAGAAACTTATATCATAATTATTCAATGTCATTCTTCCCTACCCATCTTCCCAGTAGAGAAACTTCCCAACTCACAGCCACACTCAATAACACAACTCAACACATTTACATCATTCCAATCACAACCATTCTCGATATTCCTGTTCCATAACCACAACATAACCATTCCATAATCAATCCAAATATCAACATGGGATTCTATTACAACACCCAAAACCCATAGAAAAACATATTATCTCCTAACCAAAAGACCATACAAACCAAAACAATGCACAATTTAAATATTAAATAAGGTAACCCATATTTAATTCGACATGTTAATTCTGGGATTAACATAGAACAAGTTCGGTATGGGGGAATCCTTTTAATAAACTAAATAATTTGGTTAAATTTTATATATATAAATAGTCCTTAAATAGAAGAAAAAAAATTATTATTCATAATAATCACATTTTCATAGGTATGGACCACCACCAACCACGATTTTCAATAAGCATATAACCCATACAATTCACAATATTGATCAAAATATCAATAAAACTGTATAATATTATGTCTCCTTTTGTGCCCCACATGTTTTTTATAAACCAATTTATCATTATTTACTAATTTTGTATTATTATATATTTAAAAGGTATATATTGATACACCCACCTTGAATGATATACAATAAAATAGAGATGAATTGATATCTATCTCAAATAATAAATGATCAACACATCCTTATTGATCCAAATCATGGGTTGTGAAAACAACAAGAACATCCTTAATGGAAACCACAATACAATTGATATAACATAATTGTAGGACTCCATAAAGAATAATGGATCAGGTTGTATTTCACTAAGAGAAATTTCAATTCACATGGAAGAGTACATCTCATCTTTAGATATGCTATATACTAAATATGAGGTAGAATTTTTTTTTTAAGTAAATAAAGGAAGGTCTTGAGTAAGACCACACAGTTTGGATGTCGAAGAAATTTAGGGATATTATAAGATATATATGATCCTAGATGTCTATAATTCCAATAAATAAGGATTTAATGTCTATTTTTTCATAAAAATCATAAAACAAAAAAACATGTCAAAATTGGAACAATTGAGAAAATAGAAAAGTGTCAAAAATGAATCATCATTAGGTGAGTCAATTTTGTGAGTCAACAATGGGAGTCACTGGTTTGAGTAATAGGTCTGATTCAATGGTATGAGTCATCAGTTTGAGTCACCAGTGCGAGACATAGTTTGGTAAGCTACTGGTGTGGAAAATCGTTATGGCTCACAAGTCAAAACAAACATTTGTGACCAACCGTTCTGAGTTACTATAAAGACCTACCAGTGAAACTCACCATTCTGAGATACCTGGGTGATTCACCAATACAAATCACCGACATGACATACTATTAGAGTCCTACCATATTAAAATTTTAATTTTTAAAAATTCTTGAAATGAGTCAATGCTACCTCCCAATACCCTTTAACCACTAGTTTTCACAATGTAATATACTTGAGATATAGGGGAAATTATATTTCTCAAGAAATATTTTATAAAATTTTGTGCTAAAATAATATAATTAAATACATCATAATGTAGAAATTTTATTTACTAAAACTATCTTCATTATTTATTTCTGCATATAAAAATACTATATAGTCAATTTTTTATATTTTTTTGAAATGATTGAGTTTCTAATTTATAGTGAAAATTAATAATTTTGATCGAAAATTATATTTTAAACAATTTAAAAATTTTCTTTTTATTTGAAAATTTTTTCAATGTAAATTTTTTTCTATTATATTAATATTAATCCTATTAGGATCGATAGAATAATTTATATAATAGGATTCACTATAAAATAATTTTCTATACAAAAATACTATGTTTAATAAAAAAAGGTATTTTTTAAAAACAAGACATCATTGCATTTTTCTTAATTATATAATAATTACATTATAAAATATAATGGTACATAATTTTTGTATTTTTTTCATATTTATAATTATGATGTTCAATTTTTGTAAATTGGTCCCTATTATAAATATGCATTAAGAATTTTAACTATTGTGATATTTATCACATAAGTTTAGTGTATTTTTTTAATATAGGAAAAATATAAACTATAAGGGAATAATATTTCTTCCATATTCTTATATAATTAACTTAATCACAACTTAAGTACATTATCCTCAGTCATCAATTGTTTAATAGAAACATGTGTATTAAAATAACACTTATAATATTTAATTCTAAGGGTGTTAAAAATAAACATCTCTATGTTTTAAATAAATATTTTGTCTAAAAATAGGGATAAAAAAATAAGAAAAAAAATAAAAAAAATTATGAACATAATAAAATTATATTATTAATATAAATTTATTTTTAATTTTTGTAAAAATTAATATTACATTAAATGCATTTTCTTGGATGATAATGTATTTTTTTGAAATAATTGTAAAATAAAAAAAATGACATTAAAAAAACTAAAGCAATGATAATTTGATATAATTGTTTTTACAATGAAATTTCACGATATATATAAATTTATAGATAATTTTAAATGGGTAATACTCAAATTTTTATCAAATTTTGTATTTAATGTCAAAAAATGAATAGAGTGAAAATTAAAATTTATCAAATTTTTAACCAATATTAATTAAAATATTAATACATATAAATAATACAATTGTAACCTTTTTAATGGAATACAGCTGAACACATCATATAATGTCCAATTTTGGGTCAATTTTCAGTTTACTATACCAATATTAACCCTTCGAGATTAAATTTTTTGTTACATTTGTTATGTTAAAAAATAATTAACAGTGATATTAATTAAAATGTTAAGGATTAAAATGACAAAAAATGTATTAAATTTAGTATAATATGTTATATAAACTGTATCCCTTCTTTCATTTAAATACTAACCATAATAAAGAATTTATCTGTAGAATGGTGTTATTATATATTATTTTGTTTGATATTCCAAATGTGACCCTGACCTCAATTATAAAAACGGCACCCTCCCTCACATATTTAAACCATGATTATCCCTATAGCTCGAAAAAACAAAATAAATCCTCTCTTAAACAAAATAATAATTTTTATAAAGGTTTTAATATCCTGAAAAGAGAATCCATATGACCCATAATGATGGATCTAATTGGGGTCTACTCAAGAAGAGGTAATCATCATACCCAACATATTTGTATTTATGTTTTCATATATCTCTTCTAAATATACGGTATATATAAAAAAATAGAACAATATTATTAAAAATATATTTATCTCTATTTATGATTATGGAAAACCCATTATACATCCTCTTTCCCATCACAGTAGATTTGAATGTATCACTCATGCATACATATGACGTTTTTATATCCTTACTGTGATACAATTCATTTCTCACTACTATATTTTATGGATTGGAATTAATATGGAATAAATTTTTATATATTTAACATATGAAATAATAAAACATCTATAATTATAAAATAACATATATCTTGTTAAAATTAATACTACATGTAAACGATAACATTGTTCATGCGTACATGTGGACTAGCACCATGATAAAGTGATTTGTTTCATTTTTATATATATTTTTCCTGAATGGAAATGAAGATGAATTTATTTAATTTATATGATATATATTATGTAATCATTAACCTATAATGATTCATTGACAATTATATTTCACTTTTTTCCATCCATTGAAATAAATTGTGTTATTTTGTATGTACAGCCTACCGTTACCATGAAAGGTGTAATTAATATTTATATCGATTAATTTTATGAATTAATATAATTATTTCTATAATGAAAATAAATTATTTTAATCAGATATTATCATATTAAAAATTATATAAGATTAATGAATGTATATTGTGAGGCACTACAAATTTAAAAAAGTATAGGAAAAATATTTATTCCGATATTATAATGATTTTAATAACCGATTTTCTATAATTCGGAGATAATATATCATAAATACATTATACATGGTATGATATATATAATTTTTTTGCGAAATAAAATTATAATTAATACTAATTTATTATATAGATGATTGAAAATGATGTTGGAATGGTGAAACATGAGGTATATGATTCATGCTTCAGTCCAATTTTAAACGGGATAGATTATACTTCAATTTTTACTAAGTAAATAACATGATCCTCATCTTACTATTCCATTTAATTTTATTCTACTATGATAATTTTTTTGGACTATATTTTTGTCCATTTTTTTACTTACTCAAATTATTTAATCCCAAAAAATTGTGTTTTTATTGAAAATAGACATTAATATACACTTTTTTATAAAATAACTTTTATTCCATATAAATATTTTCCAAAAAGGTTTAAAATAGTGATTTAATTTTTATCATCTGATTTTTTAGATTAATTAAACCTTTGTAGATTTTTTACATAATGATTTATAAGGAATAGTTCTATCATATTCAAAATGATGTACATTTTGACATTTAATAAAATCTGAAAGGAATTATTTTAAATTATAAAATATGAATGGATTTCACCACAATTATGAATAATTTTTTATGGATTCCTTAAAAATATTAAATTTTTCTTATCAATTATCCTTCTCCCATTATTAATATGTATTTTCTTTTAATGATGATTCATAAAAAATGTAAATACTATTTTTCTCATGATTTATTCAATGAAATTTATCCAAATAATTTCAATATAATATAACTTAACATGATTTCAATTAAGACATAAAAGGGTTATGATATTCAGATTCAATATTTATTCATTCACTTTATTATTTATCTATATTGTGTAAAAATGTTGATGAATCGAATTCCCTTTTCCCCAAATTATTCAATCATTAAATATATATGAAATTAATTTATTTTCATGAGATCATTGTTAATGAATATTTCCTGATAATATGAAACATATATGAATGATTTTAATTATGGTATGGGTGGGATCTTTATCTCACAATAACTTATTGGGTAAGAATGGATAAATCCTGGGGTAAATATATTATGTATATACCTGATTTTAATGATAAATTTTTTTGTATAGATATACTTTTCATTCCCACATGTATATGAATGTACTATTATTTCTTATCTATAATATCATGAATTGTAATATATTTTATGTCTATAGGATCCTTTTATGACATGATTTCCCTAAAATATGTTTATCTGAAGGCATGATTTGATGCCCTTTACATAATGATTCTTGATGTTTCAAAGTATACCTGATCGTAAAGTTGCAATCTTATGTTTATGATATAATTCCATGTCAAATACCAAATATAATATTTTATATAACATTTTCATTTAAAAATTTATGATTCGTATCTTATGAACATCAAATCTGTATTACATGACTCATCATTTTGATCTCTGATATCCATAAGGTATATTTAAAATGATAATACAATGTTATTATTATTTTCATGTTATATTTAAATAATCAATAGAATCAACCTTTTTTACCCATACTAGGCATCTGAGATCATCGTTACCTAGGTTTCTTCTCCCTAGATTGTGAAAAAAGGTTTTAGAAATGGTACTTCTAATAAGGGTTTTAGATATGATGAAAAAATTCACAGATGATATAGATATGTTCCGAAATATTTATTTGTGTGTCCATGTTATAAAGGCATAATAACTACATTTTTATCATAGGGATCCAAGTTATTTGAAATAAATATACATATTTGTGATTAATATATTTGTATGAAATTTTTCGGTAACTATAGTATAAATGATATAATGGTGTAGTTAAATTTCAAAAACTAGGATGAGAATAAATTATCATTAACCTTATTTCAATGTCTGTGTATGGGATATCATCATAAATGTTTTTCGTATGGATGTGTGAGGTTAAACTGTAGGTGTAATATATTTAATAATTTGTTTTGGATTTAACTATCCAATAGATGATGTTTCTTTATTATGTGGATTTCTACTATGATTATCATTGATCACATATTTATTTTTTGGATATATGCAATTCATATAACTTGAAGGAATAATGTGATGATCAAATATGACAGCTATAGAGATAACCATCATCATGAAAAATTCAATGGATTATGATGTGGGGCACAATTTATTATAATAATGAACACAAAACACTATCATTTTTTGGAGGTAAGAATGATCATATTGATGATTCTATTGCACCAAATAGGTAGAAAAACCTTGATGAATAATTTTTATGAATGCAATTACCATTATTAGATGGGTCTTCAAATCCAATGTATTTTGAGATTTGGATCAATGAAATGTAAATCATTTTTTCATTTACTAAATTCTTAATACATGAATATTTTCCATGTTGTTCAATGTTTCTAAGGTAATATATATAAATATTGTAAAAATATTAAAAATACATGAAATCTAGTGAAAATTGGATCCTTTAAATGCTATGAGTTTAATGATGTTTTTTACAATGAACATTTTTCATATTCTACGTATAAAAATAAAGGACTTCCATGAGCTAAATTAGAAGGATGAAGAATCCATTGGTACATATGATGTATATATTATATAACATCAATGGGATGAGTCAGGTTTAGATAAATACAGTATATGATGAACTTTTCAATTCTTTTTTGGTATTAATGAACATTTTCTAAAAGAATTATCCTTAAGGGACCTTGGATGTAGTGAAGAAAAAATTCGATGTGCATTGAAACTATAAATGTTAGATAGAAATAGTCAATGATCTGGTGATATGAAAAGGAATACGTATATTCATGGAAACTACAATGGTTTTTGGCATTGATAAATGAAAATGTTTTAACAAACTATTATAAAAAAATAATATTTATCACATAGGTGAATTCCAAAAATTAATAGGAAAATAATTTATGTTTGGGAGGAATAATCATCGAGAAAATCAATGTAGGAGTTAAATAATGTGGTGATCAAATGAAATGAATATATAGGGATATCAACAATATGAACCACCCAAAGACAAGGTATATAAATAAAATGAGTTTGAGAATAATTAATTATATAAGACACAATATCCTCCAATGTCAATGTAAATAAGGAATGTTAATTGTATTATTACAGTATATGTTAATCATTATAGATTGTTAATACTTATCCTCAACTATAGAATATGTTATTAAAAGTATGAATTTTTCAAAATAATCCCAATGAAAATATTTTCATTTAATGATATTTGATGTGATTTTTTGGATGTATTTTATTTCTCCACATTGTTTCTATAAATGTTTCCACAATAAAGAAATATTATTTTATAATATGAATCATCCTATAATAAAATATAATTTAATGGATGAACCCATTCCTTTTATGGATATATTTTGGGATGATATGTGATATCATTTAATGAAGATTGTGTTATTTATCTTTTAGAATCAAATGTCTGAAATTTTTAGTGCACACAGATTAATATATGATCAAGTTATATACATTTTGGTATGACATGTTATGAATAATTAAAATTATTTTTATATTGATAATTAATTGAAATAAAATCAAATAGTTTTTTAGTTTTGAATTTGGGTGGTAATATATTGAAAGAGACATAAGGTTAACATATTATGGAAAGGATTTGGGAGAAATTTTCATATTATTTCATGTAGATAGTGTATTATTTATAAAAAAAATATTTAAAGTTTTTTTTTGAAAAAATATGTACATGATAAAGGAATTTGGGTAGAATATCAGGATTAAATAATGGTGGCTCAGTCCTGGAATATTCATATCAAATATCTATTTCATTGAGTAAGAGATTAGGTATAAGTAGATAAAAAACCTAATGGATGTGATTATAATGATGACATGGAAAGAAGTCAAGTAATTATTTTATTGATTTGTTTATCTGGAAAGTAAAATAATTAATTAATCATAGAAAAAGGTAACTGAAATAAATAGGTATCCATTTAATTTCATACCACTAAATCAATGGTCTTCTAAACCATGAATGAATTAGAGTTTTGTGATGGTTATATTTCTATTGACAATGTTCTATATTACCTTTTATTAGTCCATCTATGTTAGTTTTTCCAACAAACCCATGTTTTCACATCCAAAATATACTATTTTATTTGGAATCCTTGTTATGTGTTTTTATATATGACCTTCATACCTTTTTCACATTTATGTGGAATATTTATTAACCCTTTTTTGGGATGTTTATTTTCAAAAATTACCTTTTCAATTATCAAACATGTTATTATTGACAATTATGTCAAATTTCGATGCCTTGATTTATTAATGATGGGGATCATATCACAAATTTTAAATTAATAAAATAGTTCTCAATAAAAAATTGTTCCTTCGATTGTCTTCCATACACATAACACCAAATTTTTAGGTACAACGATAAACTATTAAAATATAATTATATATATTGATAGTCATATTGAAGACAATGATTTATTAGGTTCTAATATTATTAGATAATTTATGAAATATATATAAATTTATAATTCAATATAAATTTGTGATATGTTTTTAGTAATAATATTTTATGATTAAAAAACACACCTTCTAAAAAATTATTTAATTACAGATTGTGTGAATATTGGGTAATTAATTTGTTAATGGTTCTGAAATTTTATTAACAAATTTAGTTTAATTTGTGGAATTAGCTTATAAAAATTACGTTATGATGAATATTTGATATTTTTCTAAAAAGGATTATTTTCTATTTTATTTTCAAGAATTATTTTTTTTGGAAACATCATTTTTTTCATCCATTTATAATGATCTATTATATTTTAAGTCTAATAAAATTAAAAATAGTTCAAAAATATTTTTATTAATAAAAAAATCCTAGTTGTATGAAATTTTCTTTTTCAATTTTCTATAAAAATTTAATAAAAAAAATAGTTTTGAATAAAATATTTTGTCATAAAAAAATTCTGATCATGTTTTATGAAATTTTTTAAAAAATTATTACATTTCACTTGTAATAATTTAAATTGATAAAACTGATTTAATATTTTGAATTAGGATGTTCCATTTTTATAAATATGTAAATTATAATTATAAGGTTTTTAAATAGTAATTGTGTTATATTTTATCACATCTATAATGGGTAATATTGGCCATTCTAATATAAAACTAGGTGATAATGACATAATTTTTGCTCATAATTATTTTAGGATGAATTTAATTTAACCATATTAACCATACAATTGGAATTTATATCTTTTATTGAAATATGTCTATGAAAATGAAAAATATTATTTTTAAGGAAAAGAAATTTACAAAATGTCACTCATTTATTATTGAATATAAATTATGTGTCAACATATGTAAAAAAATCTAGATATAAAAGAAAATAAATATCAATTGTGCGCGTAAAAATTGATTTTTAGTATTAAAATTTATTTCTATATTATAAAATTATAATATTTCCCAAAATTCTTATGCAACACTGATATAACATTTTAATAATTAAAAATAAAATAATATAAATTATTTTAAATAATTATAATATATATATATATAATTTATCACGACACCACGTTTTTAATATATATATATATATATATATATATATTTAATTACTATGTCACATCATTTTTTTATATTTATATGAATTATTTTAATTTATTAGGATAATATTCTCATTTCACCTTTTAATAGGTCTGTTTAACATAAAATTAAATTAATTATGTCAAAAATTAATATTAATAGTATTATATATATAATTATTTATTAAACAATTTAAAATTCATAAAAATATTCTATTTAATTGTGTTAAATGAATATGGATTAACAAATCACACATTTTTAATTTCTGAGTAACATTTCCATTAACTATAATATTATTTACAACTTGTGAATAATATAGTTGATAATGAATTTAAGGAAAAAATATATTCCTAAAAGGAGAATAAAAACCACAAGGATAAATTGATATAAATACTCTTTCCAATTTCATTTTAATTGTTATTTTAACCCTATAAACATTTTCATTTAATTCATGACCATTAGGAAGTCTTCGCTCTAGAATAGTCTTATTATATATTTTATTTTTTATGAAATTCCAAAATTTCACTTTACCTAAATTATATAAGGAAACTTAAACCCTGATTTTTTTAAAAAAAATTGGACCATATATGAAAACAATTCCCTACCCATTCGTCTTATAAGTAACATTATCCTTGTTTTGGATGTTCTAAAATACATAAATGGCCATCATTATGTTCTATATATATGTATCCAAATATGCTCCCCTAATGAATATGTAATCATAACATCAAACCCACTTTAATTTATTAATTTTTATAAATATTTTGAATATATTATATTTTTAATAAAATGATAAAATATGTATCATAAATATAAATAAATTTTATCATGATTATGATTACACAGTTTGATATCCTCTTCCCATAAAATTAGATGTGAATGTATTGCTCGTGCATTTGTATCACTTACTATCTCCACATAGAGATGAAATTGATTTTTCATAACTATATATTCTGTATTTTATTAATGATTTATTTTATGTTTATATATGATACTTATGAAATAGGTAATATTTTATGATAATTATATAACATTAGACATCTTCTATTACAAATTTTATGAAAATGATATATTATTTCATCCGTATGTGTGGACTGCCACCTCTACGAAACCATGAGATTTGTTTTCCATTATATTTTGTGTGTATTTTAATGTGGAAAAATATCCAATTTTTATATAATATATATTTATATTATATTGATCAAATATATGTGAATTAATATATTATTTTATTTTATTCTATCTGTTTAAAAATTAAAATTTCATTAATCTCTACGCACATCCGACCATCCCCCTAAATCGTGTCATTAAATTTTCTTTTTATAACATTTATGAATGACTCTAATTATGTATATAATGAATATATTAGTTTTTATAGTATAATTATACATATTTTAATTATATAATAATAACGACCAAATGTTCTTCAATTGAAATTGCTTTCTTATAAATATTTCATAAAATCACATGAAATCACAACGTAATGAATTAATGGGGCATTTAAAAATATTTTTGTGATAACACTGTTTTGAATTTGGAAAATCTTACATACGAAGTTGTGATTACTATGTTTTTGGAGTTTGATAAGAAAAACTTAATTTTTGGGGAATAGTAACCTACCCTTATGAATAGTATCATGCCCATATGAATAGTTATATAATGTAATGAATAGTAAATTTTTTTATTCAAGTATATAACAAATATTTAAGTAAAATAACGATATACATATATCTTGCAATATGAAAATAAGAGTTTAAAAATTTTTGTTCTTCGATTAAATTGTTATTTTAATTAAATATTTAACAAAGAATATATAAATAAATTACATTGGAAAAATGTATTTTATTTTTGGATTATAAATGTCGATAAATGGTTACGGTGATTATTTGTGAATTTTCTAAATTAATTGAATTTTTATGAATAGTAAAATCTGATAATTCACAATAACTGCTAAAACCTGAGTTTCAGCATCATGTTTTAGTTGTGGATAATGTAAAAGGACATTGTTTAGAACTAATATCCTTTTATAACTATTATTTTTCATTTAATAATCACTCTTTATGGTCTTGAGAGAAATTAATAAATTAATGAGTAAATATTTACAAAAAAAACCTCCTCTCCTACACCATAACCCCCCACTATATCTTCTATCCACTCCTCTAAATCCTTGTTCCACGAAAATATTCTACCCAAATCTCTATAAAAATATCCTCCTTGACGTCCAAAAACTCCTATAGTATTCAAAATACAAAAACCTCTCTCCTTACAAAGTTCTCAAAAAAGATAAACAAAAGAGGTAAATTCCACTTCACAATTCTTTTATTTCTTTAATGTTCTTTTATTTTAATGGTTTTTTCCTCATCATCCTTCACCCTAATAGTATGATAAGTCCAGTAACATAAATTTATTTGAAATTTAAATGTTAATTATAAATTTCATTATCATCTCTCCTTTGACCATCTTTTATTTGAATGAAATGAACACACTGTTTGAGATGCGTTAATTTAGAATATTCAAGGACACCAGTTTATCAATTCATATTATCATATTTAATTATGGTAATGAAACAATCTGTGTTATGGTTGAACCATATTATTATATATTTAATATATCCTATTTAAGGTTCTTTAATTCTTTTGTAAAATTGGTATTATGTTATAACAAAAAGAATGTTCAATGTAATCAAACACACTGATTAACCAATACTGTTATCTCTAAGGGTTATTATAATAATTCATCTTCACTACTAATAATATATTTATTTATTATAACCTCCTAATCTCTTGGATGTTAACTAATGACAACAAACATCAATTATGGATAACCAGTTTCATCTTACTTTTTTATCCAAACATGAATATAAGTGAACCGATCATTAAAACCAATTAAAAAAACAGACTCGAACAAGGAAATTGAACCTCATAACCAATCAATATGGTTATAAATGAAGTCAAAATTATTATACTAAATATTATACATATATATGTGGTCATGTAGTTATTAATTAATAATTCCAATTTTATTATTCTAGTCATTATGTTCAAGAAAAGATCACCACTAGACTTATGTTAAGGGATCCTCTCCACATCACATTTATTCACGAATTCCATCTATGCTATGACATTTTATGTGTAATTTCCAATAATGGGGTCTGATTATGCACCTCCCCAATACTTCCCTCTATTTATAAAATATTATAACTCCCTTTCTCTATCATTAATCCTTCTTATGTTCACCTGATACCATGCTGATATTCCGTATGGGATTCCACCCAAACCACCTATATTCTTTTGGGTTGATATATAATTATTTAGACAGAAATAATGTTATATTTTATTTTTATGTACATATTATATATTATATTTATATACTACAAATCAATGTTTCGAGATCCATCCCACTTTCTCATTTTTCTATATACATTATTTAAATCGAATCCATCCTCAATTCTTCCTAGTAAGAAAACTTGTCTGAAGGGAATTTCACAATTTTTTACCCAATTTCAAGGGATATATATCAACAATTATAAGACAACATTTTATTTTTAAACCAATTTTTTATGATTTCCTTTCTAATGGAATTCTGTTATTATATAAAATAGTTTTCCCTTTTCTATTTTAAGATATCTTAAGTATTTTTTTTAAAACAACACAAAAAAATATTATTGATAAAATTTCTCAAAAACGTTTCTTACAAATTCCCACGTCTGTTTGACGTCACATACGATGATATATGTCAATTTTAACTTATGAACATCGATATTTTTTTTATTCCATTCTCCATGGACACAATTATGATATGACCATTAGTTATGCATTACGTCACGATTGTGGTACCCAATTCATTATATTGGTTACCCTTATGTTTAAGTCATATTTTTTATTTATTATTATCTATGTGTCAAACATAATCAAGATATGTATGATGGGTGTTCCCATATTGAAATCTAATGCATTGGGTAATGTTATGTATCATTAGATGATATTTTCCCTTGTCTTCCCATTTAGCCATGGCTTGTGCTACTATGGGAATGTGGATTGGGTGTTAGCCTTGACCCGTACAAATAAGGGAAACAATATTGGTGGTTATCATTGTCACATACTAAAGAAATGTTTTAAATCTATTCCACATTTATATTATTCCATGTTTAAATGATTCAATGTATATATGTTATGATTCCATATCTTACATACCTTTTAATATCATAATCTTATTCTTTATATCTCATGTTCTAATGCTTTGTTCTCATGGTTATTTCCTTATTATGCTTTTAAATCATCCCTTTGTTCATGTTATCCCTAGGTTATACTATGTAGTTGTATGATCATAATTGATGATAGAAAAACATTATGGAGTACAAATAATTTTTTTATGCTTGATTATGTACCTAGTATTCAAAGACATCAGACTCTACGATCTTTGGCATGTAATTTGATTTATAATTATACATTGAATCATGTAATGTGATGAAAACAATTATAGGGTCACTATAGTTTGTATCATATGATGGGCTAGTTGTTTTAGATTTTTAGAATAGAGCACCTCAGTGAGAACCAAAGGATGAGACTATGTATAAGGAAACACCAGCTATGTTTTTAAATTATAAAGTAAGTTGTTTATCAAGACAATATGTCCGTGTATATATAAAAATATTTTGATGTGGCTATGGAAAATAAGTACCTAGGAGTGAAAACTCCAACAAGGAGTTTTTGGTCTAACCTGGGATATCTTGCTATAAGGAAATAGTCCTTGTTACACTATTGGTTTGACACTCCTGGGGGATATTCTTTTTTAAATTCATGATCATATTACAATGTATTATTACAGGGAAAAAATTCCATAAGAATATTTTTATGAAATAGATTGAGGAAAAAAGTGATTTAAACTTAAGCAATCACAAGTATTGATATAATTTTCCTCTACATGTTTATCCTTGTATATTCAAATTTTATTATGTTCAATAAATAAGTATTCAGTATATCTAATTGTGCATTTTATTTCTTATTTATAGTGTGAAATAGAAGAGAACGTTCAAACAAAAAATGTGATTGGAAATGTGTATATTTCCCTAATGATATGCTTGATATGATGGGAGAAGTTTCTCAAATCATCATGACAATTATTTCTCAATAGGCTCATGTTATTATTAATAACATTAATAATGTTGAATTACATCTTACTATAAGGAAATATAATGTTCTTGTCGAATCCTTTATATAAAACAGGCCACCCATGTATATTGGATATTCTTATCCCCAGCATGTGGAAAAGTGGATTAACTTACTTGAAATGATATTCATTTTACTCTAGTGATCATAAGAAGGGAATGTTGTACTGATAATCGATTGTTTTGATGTAGATGCTCATCAATAGTAGAAAATAATCAGGAATATGATTACCCAAAAGGAAATGGATTCCATGAATTCAGAGGAATTCAAGATGATGTTTTTAAATGAATATTTTCCTCCAAACCCCTATCTTAAGATGGAAAGAATGTTCATTAGGCTCATGCTGAAGGAAAATGAGTTCATCGGGGCATATGTTGAAAACGTCAAAAGGGTTTCATGGTATGCCTATAGCATTGTCATGAACACTGAAATCAAGGATGATCCCAAATTTAGTGGGGTAATGTTGTTTCTATGGTAGGTTTTGGAGATCTGAGTCATCATGAGTTTTTGGGAGATTGACTATCATTCCCTCAAGGTTGAATGGGGGAATAGAGACTCGTATTGGTCTCATGGGCCTAGTGAAAAGAAGAGAAATATAGAGAATAACATGGGTGGTACAAAAAACAAATACCACGATAGAATGTAGGTCGAATACCCTATATGTAAAAGTCGTGGGAAGAAGCATCAGGGTAATTGTTTAAATGGAACCCAGAATTACTTCCAATGAGGAAAGATTGGTCATCTGGATAAAATCTACCAAAGGGATATGAAATATCCTGCTAAAGTGGAAGACGAAATGATTGTTCAGATAAATGCTCATCTAGTGGTGGAGTGTTACAATTGTAAAGAGATTGGGAATTAAAAGAGGAATTTCACTAAGCCTAAGGGTTTTAGGGGAAATAAACAACAACATCCAAGCAAACAAGAAATATATTATGTTATCATACTATTAGAAGTGGAGTTAAACAAATTTGAGGGGACATGTACTGTAGTAAATCATTCAATAATAGAGATCATGATATTTGATTATTGTTCAATGCATTCTATCATATCTTGAAAATTTAGTAGAACAATTCAACAAACAACTCAAAATATTGAGGAAAAGTTAACTGTTAGAACAATGAATGGGGAAATTATTGCGTCCATGATGTATAACTCCTCCCCAATTAACTTTTGTGAACTGTCCCTCCCATCAAATATCTTCATACATCCTTTAGTGTTGTCTGACACAATCTTAGGCATGGTTTGACTATCATTATATAAGAAAAACAAATCAATTCTCGAGAAAAGGATATCACGCTTAACATTTTGAGGAATCCTATGATTCTTTCTTTGGGTAATGAGGTAGATGAATCTCATTTAGAATCATATTCTCAATTTTTTTTATTTTTTCCTTCTGAACAACCATATATAAGTAATATTATTGAAAAAAGCAGAGAATAATGCTTGAAGACATGAACTTCATGAGGTATTACACTAATGAGATTCTTGGTCTTCCTCCTGACTGATAGGTTTCATTATTAATTGATTTTACCCTTGGATATCTGCCTATCTCAATGAAATCATTTAGAATGGCCATTGTAGATATGGAATAAATAAATAAGTAGAAACATGGGAATAATGAGAAAGGTTTTATATGCCCTAGCGCTTCACTATGTGGTCTATCAGTCCTATTAATCATGAATAAGGATGGATCAATATACCTCCTCATTGACTATCATAACCTTAATAAAATTATGAAAAATAAAAAGTATTCCCTTCTATTGATAGATAAATTGTTCAATCGACTTCATGGGGCCTCTAATTTCTCTATGGTGGACTTTCGGTCGGGATATCACCAATTAAAATGAGGAAGAATGATATTCCCAAGATCACTTTTCAAATGAGGCATGGACAATATTAGTTCATAGTGATGCCCATAAGACTAACTAATTATCTTGTTACATTAATGAATTTAATGAATATTATATTTAGATATTACCTCAACAAATTTTTTCTAGTATTTATTGACGATAATTTTATATACACCATGAACAAGGATGAACACAAGGAGAATTTGAGTTCTGTGTTAATGAAATTGTGAAGGGTGAAGTTTTATGAAGAGTATAATAAATATGAGTTTTGAATAGAGGATGTATCATTCATAGGGAATGACATCACCAACAAAGGGATTTTTTTGGACCCTTCTAGGAAAAAATCAATTGAAGAGTGCCCCCAAAAATCATCTGTAATGGAGGTATAGAACATTTTTGGTTTAGTTGTGTATTATAGACGATTTTTGATGAACATATCAGAATTTTTGATCCCAATGAAAAAGATGACACATAAGGGAGTACTGTTTGTATAGACGCAAGAATGTGAGGACTGTTTCAACGAGATGAAAAAGAGGAAAACCATTACACAAGTACTCACACCCTTAATAAGTGGAGAACTCATTATGGTGTATAGTGGTGATTCAAAGAATGTCATAGGTTTCGTGATAATGTAAAATGATAATGTGATACCCTATTCCTCGGGACCACTGAAAATAAAAGAGAAAAGCTATCCAATTCATGATATGGTGTTGGCGGCTGTGATCTTTGCAATGAAAATATAGAGGCATTATCTATGTGAGTAAAAGTGTCATATATATACGAATTCCAAGAGTCTAAAATATATATTCATCAAAAAATAGCTTAATATGTGATATTAAAGATCGACAAAGATCTTCAAGGATTATGACTGCTCAATCCACTTACATCCTGGAATTGAAAATAAGGTGGTGGATTATCTAATTAAAAATGATCCAACATATTTATCAATGATAAGAATTTATAAATATTGAATCATATAATATTTTCATAGGATGGATTGGGGAATAATTAAGGAATGAAGATAATCAATATATTCTCATATGATTTCTTAGAGATATCTCATGGAGAGAACAATGGATTCTCAAATAGAAGATGTAGAAATAATAAAATTGGAGGTAGCTATCAGAAATGGGATATCGTGGGAATTCATGGTTTATACAGATAAAATTGTAAGATTTGGGAAAATATTATGTACACCATATGATCCAGATATAATGAAGGAGTATTTGAATGACCCACATAACTCAACCTTATCTATCCATCCTTGGAGTACAAAGATGTATTAGGATTTATGTAAAAAATTTACTGGGACAATAATAAATTGGAGATTGTTAAATACACATCAATGTGCATGTTATGTCAGAATGTGAAGGTTGGTAGGAAAAAGTATAATGGGATGATGCAACCACTACCCATACAAACATGGATGTGGGAGACCATTAACATGGACATTGTAAATTTATATCCAAGTACATCTAAAGGAACAAATTTAATATTGGTCATTGTGGATAGTCATACAAAGACAGAACACTTTATAGAAATATGAGAGGACTTCTGATTGGATAAACCAACACACATATATATATATATATATAAAAGAGGTGGTAAGGCTGCATGGAGTAGAACTATATTTTTTTATCCATTTGTGATATGATATTCCCCTAAAAGTTCTGGAAAAGCCTCTAACAAGCTCTATGAACTAAACTAATCACCATTTCAACCTATCACCCAAAAATGGAAGGCTAATCTGAGCAAACTATTCAGAAATTGGAATACATGTTGAGAGAATATTCTTTGGAATTCAGTGGAGGGTGGGACCAACTTCATTCAGTAGATTAATTTTGATACAAAAATATATTACACTCGAGCATCTGAATGGGACCATATGAATCCAATTATAGGAAAAGGTGAAAAAAATCGACATGTTGGGATGAAGTTGGTATGCTAAAGGTGCATGGACCAAAAATGGTCGACGAAATAGTAGAGAAGGTGAAAACAATTCAACAACATATCATGGAATCGCCATGTTTACAGAGGAGTTATACATTAATAAAATAATAAGAACTCTTAATCATTCTACATCATCTTCAGTAGTATCATAACATGATTTTTATTTAATATCAGCATTTGGGGTATACTATGATGATTTGGAAATTGATTCGCATGTTTCCCAACTCCTTGAATTTAAAGCATTGTATATTTGAATCCTTTTTGCTACCCTTACAATCACGTACATGGTGTCATTTTTATCCACACATTAAAAATTCACATTCCCTTCAATCATTTACCCTGGTGATTCTTTCCACAATTATCACATATTGGAAAATACTTCTTTACCCTCTTCCATTTATCCAACTTTCTCTCCTCCATCTTTTTCTTCTCATTCTTCCCTTCAAATCCATATGAATCAATGAATTTTTTATATATCTTATTAACACATGATAATATTTCTTCATATGCTGAAAATACATGGGTGAATATTTCAATTTTAAATGACGTCTTAATACCATGAAAGATATGATCCTTCTCAATATTTTTATCATGCGTATTTATAGAATTCTCATTCATTCTACTATGATCCATTTCAAAACAATGGTGTACACTTGGTTTGTTTTTGATTCAAAATATATAATTCCAAACTTGTAAAATACCTAAAGTTAATTAATAAGATTATGTATATAATCTAAAATCATAAAATGTTTTCTTTGAAGATGTACTTACTCCTAAATCCTTCATAATTTCTTGTAATGAAAATGTGAATTATCCTATGCATATCCACCGGGAGTATTGTAACCAAGATTGCAGCAAGGCCCGATGTCGTGCACCAATTCCTGTTCGAGTCTAGCTCAACGTGGTGTTTTCAAGTTTTACCCCTCGGTACATCTGTGCGAGAGGTTCCTCCACCAACTCGAATACAGACATGGATGTATTGCATGTAAAATTCAAAAAATAACTACGTTACCAAAATTCTTGGAAGTTCTTCTATACTAATCCTCCAAGTCTATAATTGGGTAATGTACTCTAATTTGTGTTTTTCTAAATCTAGTTTTCAAAGTTATTGATAAAAATTCTATGATAGAAACATTAATGCCTCGAGCCCTTTTTCCCAGAGTCAGTGCATTATTGTAATACATTGGCATGATAAAAGGAAATCATGTCCCGAAAGACAAATCAGTTTAGAAATTTTGGAAACATATTACATACATCAACATCACATTAAAATATCAAACATAAAATAAATCATAGGTAGTTATTTGAGAACACCATTGTTCCATTTTAGCATAAACTTGAATATAAACCATATTACACTTCATGGAAAACCTGGTTAAATAAAACATAAGAAAGGGTTGAGCACCATTTCTCAGTAATGGTAATAAATTTAGTATAAGAAAACATAAACAATAGGCCTAGAGAATTATTGAAAATACATGCCTTTAACAATAATAAACATCAACAATTTGTGAAAGAAATATGAGCCGAGTAAATAATTCCATAATAAATCATATATATTGGTATTCTACTAGTCGAATAACCACATGAACCATCAATATTATTTTCAAAATGAGGTAATGTATAGAGACAAACATTCTGGAACATTTTTTCTAGGCCTCAGCCAAGACATTTAAAAATTATTATGGGCTCGGCCAAAACTGTAAACGAAATTGGGAATGGCCTCATCCAATTTCACGTCTAATTGTCTCATGAGATCTACCGGTTTTCTGGAAGCAATAGTGGGATTAACCTGTCACTTATTATGTCCAATACATTCCCCATATGAAAAGGATGACACATAAAATATAAATTCATATTAAAACTATCAGTGAAATTTCAATACATTATCTATAAACCATGAATGGTCTAAAAATTACACATCCACAATCAAACATATCAGAAAACCATCTATAAAATATGTATGATTTGTATCCTAATAAATAAAATTCAAATATGTTTAAAATCCATCAAAATATGTTGAATTGAATGAAAGTGACTTGTAAATCAATTTGAGAGAAATATCCATTTTTCATGAAAACATATAAAATTGAAACAATTTAGAAAGGAAGTCATTTAAAGACATTTTCTAATCAATGTGTCTCATACCAATTTGAATATTTTGAATTGATTTGACATTTTATAAAAATTCATGTCCATAAAAAGAAATCCTTTAAAAGCCATTTTCATAACATGGACATTAATAAGAATGATTTAGATGAATAATTATTTAAAATATTCGAAATGATGTTTTAATAAAGGTTTCCGTTAAAAATAATCCCATTGAATAATCATTTATGAATCATTGAGATGGATAATAAATATTTCCCAATAAAAACATACCACCAAACAATCTCGAATAATAATGGGATTGAAGAATTAACCCTGACCTTACACTATCCTTTGGTCGAGGGTACATTTAACATCATGTATAAAGACTATAGTATGTTATTAAATTATACCAGAATCAGATTAATATTTATGATTTCATAAATGATTCATTTATGACTTAATACTACCCATTTAATAATAATTTCCATGTTCAATTAACATTTCGGTTAACAATAGCTTTCTTTATCGTATGCATTTTAACATGTTACACTTGGTTGTATATCATAGATCATGATTTAAATACATCTAGAATATAAAACATGATTTATATATCATATATATTTAGAATATAAATATGTATAGTAGACATATTTATGAAATGGGAAACACCGTTTATGGAGACGGTAGGCCGGATGTAATCATAAACAATGATTTAATTTTCATATTGTATTGAACAGAACTAAGTGAAAAAGATATATGTAATTAAATATATATATATATATATATATATATATCATGAGTAGCATTATTATTTCATATATTACATACTTATTAATGATACCTATTTTTATGATCATCATTGAATGGTGATTCTGGAAATTAATCTAATCACATCTTGGAGACGACAATTCGTACGTACACACGAGCATCAATATCATTATATTGATTGTGAAATAATATGTAATTGAATGGTATATAATATATATATAATTACTTACATGTTATAATTATTAATAACATTAGTTATACTCTTTATTATACTCATCCAAATAATAACGTGTTTGAATAACAAACTACACCATGACGTGGAGACAATAATCCATACGTATGTACGTATGGTGACTTTATCATTTATACGATGGATAGAGTATTTAAAATCGATGTAACATTTTTATAATAGCATCATAGTATATAGAAGGTACTGGATTTATTATCTTATAAAGGAAACAATATAGAAAAATGAAGTCGATGAATAAAATAACATGAAATAGGTGATGAAATATTTACCTCTTGTTCAAGTTTTTCAATTTGATTTGATCAAAAAGGCTCTATAGATTGTCTTTCTGAATAGAGGAAGGACTATAGGATTAAGGGAGAAATTTTGGGTTGATATTCAGGCAGGGGTTTCCTGAGACAAAAGGATTTGGCGGTGTGAAATTAAGAGAAGGAGAAGTACCCTTTTATAAGGGAGTCGAGGGTCCCTTCAGGAAAAAATTGAATTTTTATTTTATTATAAAATCATTTTCGGATTATAAATGCTTAAAAAAGAATTTTTTTTAGGATAAAGTGGGTATCATTCTAAAACCACTAAACTAATATGTTTTATATAGGTTTAGTTCATCATATTAACCTTGTCGTTTATATTTAACTCTTTGTTAAATAGTTTGACATTTATCATGTCTCATTGTATTATATGGTTAATAATATTACTATTACAGGCCAAGAGAACCCCATGTGGTTCATTACTAATATAAATATCCTTATATAAGTCCATTGGAAGAACCATATATTTTTAGGAATATTATATTAAATAACAAAATAAATATTTTTTTTAAAACTCAATTATTTCAAATTTGAAACTATTTTGTATTTTCTTCTTTGGAAAATCATCACATCTTGATTACATCAAAAAATTATTCAATCAACCTGAACATTTCATATTAAACTAGAAAAATATTTTAATTCAGAAAAAGTCTAAAATTACATTTATTTGTATATTTATAATATCAAATATTTTAATCATTCATTAATAAAGTAATTACTACATCAATATTGTGTCATATTTAAATTAAATTATTGAAGGTCTAAAAATTATAAATAAAATACCATTATGTTGAAATGATTGTTATATTTATTATGAATATTTATAGTCAAATTTATCTTATGTATTACTATATATTAAAAATTGTTCAGTTATTAAACATTGTGTTTAAATCTTTTAACACTTATTTAAAATAATAATAATAAATGTCCTAATTTTTTCAAAGTGGACCAAATGGGGTCATATTTTATTCATAAGGTTGTTTTAGTTGATTTATACAAATTTAATAGATTTTGGACATGTTTTAGGGTAATTATAATATCATTTTTACATTTAATTATCCTATTTACTTTTAACCACGGTAAATAAAAGTCAAAAGTTACTAATCACCAAAAATTAATTTCATCTTATTAAACAACATTTTACTTACAGATTTCAGCCATCTCTTTAGAGTTATTTAAATTCAACTCATAGAAGCGTTTTAACTATGTTTTGTGAAAATTTTCTAATCTGCCTAGAAGGTGGGTAAAATTGGTTAAAAGGTTCAATAGAATTTTATACATTTAATTTTATTATAAACTAACTCCAGTGAATTAAATTGACCATATATTGTATATATATATATATACACATAATATATATTTATATAAAATAAATAATTATTCAAATAAAATGTCGTTTTTAAATAATAACACATTGTTTTTCACTATTCATTAAAAATAGAATGTTTTCAGAAAAATACCAAAAATCACCCTAAAATAATTTTGATATTACACATTAGAAAAATATATGTTTTACCAAATTATAAACATAGATGTTTTCATTTATTATTTTAAAATTAATTGCCATTGTCAAAACCAAAAAGTGGGTTTTTAAAAAATTAAAAACTATCAAAAGATTGGCATGTCTTTATGTCATATTTTAATGTCAAATTACTTATAATAACCTAAATTGTATTAAATGATAAATATATAATATAATAATACTTACAAACCATTCAAATTACTAATTAATCACTATAAATTATTTTGAATAAAAAAATATTTAGCAATTAAAACATTGTATTTTTCACAATTAATCAAAATATGAATGTTATCATAAATGTACAAAAAAATTTATCCAAACTAAATATTTATTTCCCAATTCTAAATAATAAATTAATTTAATTAATGTGAATATATAATTGTTTCAAATATTTGTTTTAAACAAGGTTTTCCTTTAAAAAGCGGTAAAATTGTCGTTTTGGAAAAATGCTTATTTTATCCCAAAAAACGAAATTGTTCATATATCATCTCTAAAAATCACAAAATATGGATGAAAAAAATATATAGAGTATATATGATTCCAAATGCAATTAATTTTATTCATAACTGCTTTTTGAATGCCTAGTTTAGTATGTTGTGGTGCGCTTAAACTCAGTGTTTCCTATAGGGTAAGCTATTGAATTATTTTAATGAGATAACATACAATGTAATTTTGGGGTGTTAAAATTATGATACATGTTTCATTAATAGGGTACCTACCATGTAAACAATGTATCCTCGCTTGGTTTTTTAGCTGTCTCTGAGTTCTCACATCAGATCACATGGAGACCTAAGCTCATTTGTCGTACCCCAAAATATATGGCCTATGTCGCGCACCATGACTGCATGACACGGTTTCTCTATCAAACCATGTAGTACTCACTGTGACTAACTAGAAACACTATCATATCTCTCAACTGTCACCTATGAATCCATTATTTCATAACCCCTACTGAGCTATATATTAATGAATAGTGATAATGACCCTTGATTCCCTCCTCCAGGTGTTTGTGGGGTGCCGACTAGGAACAAGGGAAAAAAGATCTCACAAGATGGGAGTCATTAACCATTATAAGAAAACAGGATTGAGATATAATATGGTTCAGCCATAAAAAATCCATGTCATATCATATATAATAGAAATCCAATACCATACCACTTGCATATAAAAAACACTTATAAATAAAATAACTCTCAAAAGTAAGTAAACAATGAAAAAATATGTAGCTTCCCAACAACCACCACAATAGTATGAGCTACTAAGGTCCATAAATATAAACATAATCCTCCTAGACACTTGAAATTAACTAATTTATGTTGTGTGAGAATAAAATTATACTTAGTAGGGAATCCAATGCCTCTTGTGAAATTGTGACCAATTCATAATAATGCTTCTTTGAGAAAACAATAAAACCAACAACAACTAAAAAGGAATAATAACCCCTCCACCTCACCAAGTCACCCTCACTAAATAAAGCGTTAATGTAACATAATGTAGTAATGACATAATTGATAGTGTACCTCACACCACTTTTTCACTAATTAGAACATCTCACACTCTGATGGAAAATGTTATGAGGCTCCCACCACTTTGAAAGCACCATGTCAAAACTGACCCACACATACATAGGCCCCATTGCAAGTCCCCTCACTTTGGAAAACAAAGATCATCACAGTCCACCCACACACACATTGACCCCACAACCACAACCTATATGAAGAATCATGGGATATCCCCAGCAAGAAGATGTGTGTAGGTATGTGCGGGTGGCCATCCATTAATACTCTCACTGATATTATTAGGAACGTCACCCTCCCCCATGTCAAACGGTGTGTTCATTCCATATTGGTCAACTATGATGGGGTGTGTATAAAAATAAAAAGTAAAATACATGAATATATATATATATAAAATACGAAACTCTCAATACCAACTAATTTGTTTCCAACAAATAACAAACGCATAATTAATGCCTTTGCTGCATCCTTTAATTGTTGAACCATACAAATATCCACAAACTCAAATAATACCCCTAGCCAATAAATTTATCCAATTATCAATATTTTTTTCCAAATTCATTAGTTCATTTTATCTTTACCTGATAAATTACAAAAAACAACACAATATAATCCACACTAAGTAAAAATAACCATGGTTAAAATAACACACTTCACAGTACTCTTTATTTAATACCCAGTCATGGAATAACATACATAGATACATAGACAGAAGGTGCATCTTTTTTCTTATTATTCATATAGTATCCTCATGTGAAATACCTTTAACAGCAACTTATATCATAATTATTCAATTCCATTCTTCCCTATCCATCTTCTTAGTAGAGAAACCTCCCAACTCACAGCCACACTCAATAACACTACTCAACATATTGACATCATTCCAATCACAACCATTCTTGATAGACCTGCTGTATAACCAAAACATAACCAAGCCATAATCAATCCAAATATCAATAAAAGATTCGATTACAACACCCAAAACTCATAGACACACATATTCTCTCCTAACCACAACACAATACGAACCAAAAAAATGCACAATTTAAATATTTAATAAGGTATCCCATATTTAATTTGACCTGTTAATTTTGGGATTAACATAGAACAAGTTTGTTATGGGGGGATCCATTTATTAAACTAAATTTGTTGGTTAAATTATATATATATATATATAGTCTTTAAATAGAAGAAAACATAGCAATCATAATAATCACATTTTCATAGGTATGGACCACCACCAACTACAATTTTCAGTAGGCATATAGCCCATAAAATTCACAATATTGATCAAAATATCAATAAAACGGTATAATCTTATGTCTCCTATTGTTCCCGACATGTTTTTCATAAACCAATTAATCGTTATTTACTAATTTGGTATTATTATATTTTAAAAATGTATATATTGATACACCCACCTTGAATCATATACAATAAAATAGAGTTGATGTGATACCTATCTCAAATAATAAATGATCAACACATCCTTATTGATCCAAAATAAGGGCTGTGAAAACAATAAAAACATCCTTAATGGAAAACACAATTCAATTGATATAACATAATTGTGGGACTCCATAAAGAATAATGGATCAGGTTGTCTTTCCATAAGATAATGTTCAATTCACAATGAAGAGTAGATCTCATCTTTATAAGGGATATATACTAAATACAAGGTAGAAATTTTATTTAAATTAATTAAAGGAAGCACTTGAGTAAGACCACACAGTTTGGATGTCGAAGAAATATTAGGGATATTATAAGATATATATGATCCTAGATGTCTAGAATTCCAATAAATAAGATTTCAATGTCTATTTTTTTAATAAAAACGATAAATAAAACATGAAATAATTGGAACAACTGAGAAAATGAAAAAGTTTCAAAAATGAATCATCATTAGGTGAGTCACATTGGTGAGTCAACTGTGGGAGTCACTGGTTTGATGAACTGGTTTGATTCAATGGTATGAGTCATCATTTTGAGTCACCGGTGTGTGCCATAGTTCGGTGAGCTATTGGTGTGGAAAATTTTTACGGCTCACAAGTCAAAACAGTCATTTGCGACCAACCATTCTGACTCACCAGTAAGACCTACCGGTGAAACTCACCATTCCAAGCTACCTCGGTGATTCACCATTACGAATCACCGACATGACATACTATTAGAAACCTAATATTTGAAAATTTTAATTTTTAAAAATTCTTGAAATGAGTCAATGTTACCTCCCAAAACACATTAACCACTGGTTTTCACAATGTAATGCACTAGAGATATAGGGGAAATTATATTTCTCATGAAGGATTTTATAAAATGTTGTGAGAAAATAATATAATTAAATACATCATAATGTAGAAATTTTATTTAATAAAACTATCTTCATTTTTTATTTCTGCATATAAAAAATACTATATGGTAAATTTTTTATATTTTTGTTAAATTATTGAGTTTCTAATTTATAGTGAAAGGTAATATTTTTGGTCGAAAAATATATTTTAAACAATTTAAAATTTTCCATTTTATTTGAAAACAATTTCAATGTAAATTTTTTCCTATTATATTAAAATTAATCAAATAAGGATTGATAGAATCATTTATATAATTTGATTTACTATAAAAGTATTTTCGATTAAAAAATACACATTTTAATAAAAAAGTGTATTTTTTAAAAAGAAGAGGTCATCGTATTTCTCTTGATTATTTAATAATTACTTTATAAAATATAATGGTATATAATTTTTGAATTTTTTCCCATATTTTTAATTATGAAGTTCAATTTTTTTAAATTGGTCCCTATTATTAATAGGAATTAAGAATTGTAAGTATTGTGATATTTATAACATTAGTTTAGTGTAATTTGTTTTAATATAGGTAACATATAAAAGATAAGGCCCTAATTTTTCATCCATATTAATATATAATTAACTTAATTATACCATAAGTACATTATCCTCGATCATCAATTGTTTAATGTAAACATTTATATTAAAATAACACATATAATATTTAATGCAAAGGGTGTTACAAAATGATCATCTCATAGTTTATATAAATTTTTTGAGTAAAAATAGGGATAAAACAAAAACAAGAAAAAAAATAAACACACATTATGACCAAAATAAAATAATATTATTAATATATATTTATTTTTAATTTTTGTAAAAAATTTTATTACATTAAAAGCATTTGAATGGATGATAATATATATTTTTTAAATAATTGTTTAATAAAATAAATGATATTAAAAAAACTAAAACAATAATAATTTGATATAATTGTTTTTACAACTAATTTTCAAGATATATATAAATTTATAGGTAATTTTAAAACAATAATACACAATTGGTTATCAAATGATGTAGTTAATGTAAAAAAATGAATAGAGTCAAAATTGAAATTTATCCAATTTTTAACCAATAATAATTATTTAAAATATTAATAAATAAAAATAATACAATTGTAATTTTTTTAATGGAATAAAGCATAACACATCATAAAAGGTCCAATTTTGGGTTAATTTTCAGTTTACTATACCATTATTAACACTTTGAGATTAAAGTTGTTTATACAATGGTTATGTTAAAAAATAATTAACAATGATATTAATTAAAACTCTAAATATTAAAATGACAAAAAAAATGTATTAAATTTAGTAGAAAATGTTATGTAAACTGTATCCCTTCTTTATTTTAAATACTAACCGTTATGAAGAATTTATCTATAGAATGGTGTTATTATATATTTTTTTTTTGATATTCCAAAAGTGACCCTCACCTCATTTATAAAAAGGGAACCCCTCCCTCACCTATTTAGACAATGATTAGCCCTATAGCTCGAAAAAAACAAAATAAATCCTCTATTAAACAAACTAATAATTTTTATAACGGTTTTAATATCCTGAAATGAGCATCCAAATGTTCCATAATGATGGATCTAATTGAGGTCTACTGAAGAAGAGGTAATCATTATACCCAACATATTTGTATTAATGCTTTTGTATATCTCTTCTAAATATATGGTATATATAAAAAAATAGAACAATATTAATAAAAATATATTTATCTCTTACTATGATTATGGAAAACCCATTATACACCAACATTCCCATCGCACTAGATGTGAATGTATCACTCGTGCATATATATGACATTTTATATCCTTACTGTGATACAATTAATTTCTCACCACTATATTTTATGTATTGGAATTAATATGGAATAAATTTTTATATATTTAACTTATGAAATAATAAAACATCTATAAATATAAAATAACATATATATTGTTACAATTAATACTGCTTGTAAATGATAACATTGATCATGCGTACATGTGGAATACCACCACGATTAAGTGATTTGTTTCTTTTTTATTTATATTTTTCATGAATGGAAATGAAGATGAATTTGATTAAATTATATGATATATATTATATAATAATTAACCTATCATGTTTCACTGACAATTATATTTCAGTTTTTATATCTATTCAAATAAATAGTGATCTTGTGTATGTACAACCTACCGTTTACATGAAGGGTGTAATTAATATCAATATTGATTAATTTAATGAATTAATATAATTATTTATATAATGAATAAAAATTATTTTAATCCAATTTTATCATCTTAAAAATTATAGATGATTAATGAATGTATATTGTGAAGCACTACAAAATTAAAAAAAGTATAGGAAGAAGATGTTATCAGATATTATAATAATTTTAATAACAACTTTTCTATAATTCTTAGATAATATATCATAAATACATTATACTTGGTATGATATATATAAATATTTTTCTGAAATAAAATTATAATAAATAATAATTTATTATATAGATTTTTAAAAATGATTTTGGAAAGGGGAACCATGAGGTATATTATTCATCATTCAATACAATTTTAATCAGGTTAGATTATACATCAATTTTTACTAAGGAAATAACATGATCCTCATCTTAATATTCCATTTAATTTTATTCTCATATGATAACTTTTTTGGACTATATTTTTGTCCATTTTTTTACTTACTCGATTTTTTTAATCCCAAAAAATAGTGTTTTTAATGAAAATATATATTAACTTACACTTTTTTATAAAAGAATTTTTATTCCGTATAAATATTTTCCAAAAAGGATTAAAATAGTAATTTAATTTTAATCATATGATTTTTTAGATTACTTAACCCTTGGTGTATTTTTTACGTAATTATTTATAATGAATCATTCTATCATATTCAAAATGATGTACATTTTGACATTTAATAAAATGTGAAAGGAATTGTTTTAAATTAAAACATATGAATGGAATTCACCACCATAGTTAATAATATATTTTTAAGGATTCCTTTAAATGATTAAATTTTTATTTTCGATAATTCTTTTTTCCCATTATTAATATGTATTCTCTTTTAATGATGTTTCATAAAAATCAAAATACTATTTTACTCATGATTTATTCGAAGAAATTTATCCAAATAATTTCAATATAATATAACATAACTTGAAGTAAATTAAGGCATACAAGGGTTATGATATTCAGATTCATTATTTATTCATTCACTTTATTATTTATCTCTATTATGTAAAAATGATGGTAAAGCCCATTCCCTTTTCCCAAAATTATTCAATCATTATATATATATATATGAAATTAATTTATTTTCCTGAGATATTTTATAATGAATATTTCCTAATAATATGAAACATATATATACAATTTCAATTATGGGATGGGTGGGATATTTATCTCCCAATAAATTATTGGGTAATAATGGATAAATACTGGGGTAAATATATTATGTGTATTCCTAATTTTAATGATAAATTTTTTTTATCTAGATATACATTTCATTCCCACATGTATTTTAATGTACTCTTATTCCTTATCCATAATATCATGAATTGAAATATATTTTCTGTCCATAGGCTCTTTTTATGACATGGTTTCCCTTCAATATGTTTATCTGAAGGCATGATTTGATGCCCTTTTCATAATGATTCTTGATGTTTCAATGTAGACATGATAATAAAGTTGTAATCTTATGTTTATGATATCATTCCATGTCAAATACCAAATATAATATATTATATATCATTTTCATTTAAAAATTTATGATTCATATCTTATGAACCTCAAATCTGTATTACACGACTCATCATTTTGATCTATGATATCCATGGAGTATATTTAAAATGTTAATACAATGTTCTTATATTTTTCATGTTATAATTAAATAATCAATTGAATAAACCTTTTTTACCCATACTGGGCGTCTGAGATCATCGTTTCCTAGGTTTCGTCTCCCTAGATTATGAAAAAAGGTTTTTAGAATTGTTATTTCTAATAAAGGTTTTAGATAAGAAGAAAAAATTTCACATATGATATAGATAAGTTCCGAAAGATTAATTTGTGTGTCCATGTTATAGAGGCATAATAACTACATTTTTATCACATGGATCAAATTTATTTGAAATGAATATATATATATATATATATATGGGATTAATATATTTGTTTGAAATTTTCAGTAACTATAGTATATATGATATAATGGTGTAGTTAAATTTCAAAAACATGGATGAGAAAACATTATCATTAACCCTATTTGAATGTTCGTGTATGGGATATCATCAAAAATGTTTTTCTCATGGATGTGTGAGGTTATACCGAATGTGTAATATATTTAATAAAATTTTGTTGGATTTATATATCCAATAGATGGTGTTTTGTTATTATGTGGATTTCTACTATGATTATCATTGATCACATATTTATTTTTTGGATTTTTTAAATTTATATAACTCGAAGGAATAATGTGATGATCAAATATGACAGCTACAGAGGTAACAATCATCATGGTAAATTCAATGGATTATGATATGGGACAAAATTTCTATTGATAATGAACACAAAAGACTATCATTATTTTGGAGGTAAGAATGATCATATTTAAGATTCTGTTTCACAAAATAGGTAGAAACACCTTATTGAATATTTTTTATGAATGAAATTACAATCATTAAATGGGTCTTCAAATCCAATGTTTGTTGAGAATTGGATCAGTGAAATGTAAATGATGTTTTCATTTACAAAATTCTTCAAACACTATTATTTTCCATGTTGTTCAATTTTTCTATGGTAATATATATAAATATTGTAAACATATTAAAAGTAAATGGAATCTTGTGAAAATTGGATCCTTTAAATGGTATGAGTTTAATGATGTTTTTTACTATGAACATATTTCATATTCTACTTATAAAAATAAAAGACTTCCATGAGATAAATGAGAAGGATGTGGAATCCATTGGTACCTATAATTTATATATTATATAACATTAATGGTATTAGTCGGGTTTAGAGAAATACATTATATGATGAACTTGTCAATTATTTTTTGTTTTTAAATAACATATTCTAAAAGAATTATCCTTAAGGGACCTTGGATGTAATGAAGAAAAAATTCTATGTACATTGAAACTATAAATGTAAGATAGAAATCCTCAATTATCTGGTGATATGAAAAGGAATACGAAGAGTCATGGAAACCCAAATGTTTTAAGGCATTGATAAATGAATTTTTTTTACAAACTATTATCAAAAAATTAAATTTATCACATAGGTGAATTCCAAAAATAAATAGGAAAATAATTCATGTTTGGGAGGAATAGCCATAGAGAAAATGAATGTAGGAGTTAAATAATGTGGTGAGTAAATGAAATGAATATAGAAGGATATAAACAATATGAACCACCCAAAGACAGGGTATATAAATTAATTGAGTTTGGGAACAATTAATATCAATTCCCTAATATGCGGGATAATTAATTAAGACACAATATCCTCTGATGTCAATGTAAATAAGGAATGTTAATGAAATTATTATAGTATATGTTAATCATTATAGATTGGTAAGACTTATCATCAACTATAAAATAGGGTATTAAATTTTTAAATTTTTTAAAATAATCCCAATGAAAATATTTTCATTTAATGATATTTGATGTGATTTTGTGGATGGGTTCTATCTCCCCCACATAGTTTCTATAAATATTTCCACAATAATGAAATAATATTTTATAATACGAATCAACAAATAATCGTATATAATTTAATGGATGAACCCAATCCTTTTATCGAAATATTTTTCGATGATATGGGAGATCATTTAATGAATAATGTGTTATTTATCCTATAGAATAATATGTGGGAAATTTTTAGTGCACACAGATTAATATATGATCAAGTTATATACATTTTGGTATACTTCATTCTAAATAATTAAAATTATTTTTATATTGATAATTAATGTAATTTAAATCAAATAGTATTTTTAGTTTTGAATTTTGGTGGTAATATATTTAAGGAGACATAAGGTTAATAAATTTTGGAAAGGATTAGGGAGAAATTTTGATATTATTTCATGTAGATAGTCTACTATTTCTAAAAAAATATTTAATGTTTTGTTTTGAGAAAATATGTACATGATAAAGGAATTTGTGTAGGATATCAGGATTAAATAATCGTGGATCAGTCCTAGAATATTCATATCAAATATCTATTTCATTTAGTAAGAGATTAGGTATGAGTAGATAAAAAACCTAATGGATGTGATTATAATAATGACATGGAACAAAGTCAAGTAATTGTTATATTTATTTGTTTATCTAGATAGTAAAATAATTAATTATACATAGAAAAATTACACTGAAATAAAAAGGTATCCATTTAATTTCATACCACTAAATAAATGGTGTTTTAACCTATGAATGAATTAGAGTTTTGTGATGGTTTGATTTTTGTTGAAAATGTTCTATAGTACCTTTTATTAGTCCATCTGTGTTAGTTTTTAAAACCAAAAAATGTTATCACATCAAAACTATATTATTTTATTTGGAATCCATGTTATGTGTTTTTCTATATGACCTTTATACCTTTTTCACATTTAAGTGGAATATTTATCAACCCTTTTTTATGTGTCTTTTCAAAAATTACTTTTTCAATTATCAAACATGTTATTATTGAAAATTATGTCATATTATGATTTATTGATTTATTAATTATGGGGATCATATCACAAATTATAAATTAATAAAATAGTTCTTTTTAAAAAATTATTCCTTCGATTGTCTTCCAAACACATAACACCATGTTTAAAGGTAAATTGATAAACAATTAAATTATCATTATATATATTGATATTTATATCAATAAAAATGATTTATTATGTAATAATATTATTATATTCTTTATTAAATATATAGAAATTTGTTACTCAATATAAATTATGGATATTTTTTATTAATGATATTTTATGAATAAAAAACACGCCTTCTTAAAAATGATTTAATTACAGATTGTGTGAATATAGGGTAATTAATTTTTTAATGTTTTTGAAATTTTATTAATAAATTTAGTTTAATTTCTGGAATCAGCTTATGAAAATTATGTTATGATGAATATTTGATATTTTTCTAAAAAGTATGATTTTTTATTTTATTGTCAAGAATACCTTTTTTTTAAAATATAATTTTTTTTCATCCATTTATAATGATCTATTATATTTTATGTGTAATAATATTTAATATATTTGAACAATATTTTTATTATTCAACAAATCATAGTTGTACGAAATTTAATTTTTCAATTATCTAAATAAATTTAATAAAAAATTGTTTTGAATAAAATATTTTCTCATAAAAAAAATTCTGATCACGTTTTTTGAGCTTTTTTTAAAAGTATTACATTTCACTTGTAAGAATTTAATTTGATAAAATATATTTAATATTTAGAATTAGGATGTTCCATTTTTTTAAATATATAAATTATAATTATAAGGTTTTTAAATAGTAGTTGTGTAATATTTTATCACATCTGTAATGGGTAAGGTTGGCCAGTCTAATAAAAAACTAATTGATAAAGCCATAATTTTGATCATAATTATTTTAGGATGAATTTAATTTAACCATATTAACCATACAATTGATATTTAAATCTTTTATGGAAAAAAGTCTATGAAAATGAAAAATATTATTTTTATGGAAATGAAATTTACAAAATGTCACTCATTTATTATTGAATATAAATTACGTGTCAACAAAAGTAAAGACATTGAGATATAAAAGAAAATTAATATCAATTTTGAGCGTAAAAATTGATTTTCAGTATTAAAATTTATTTCTATATTATAAAATTATAATATATCCTAAAATTCTTTTGCAACATCGATATAACATTTTAATAATTAAAAATAAAATAATATAAATGATTTTAAATAATCATAATTTATATATAATTGATCACAACACCACCTTTTTAATATATATATATTTATATAATTTTAACTGATTACCTTGTAACATCATTTTTTTTAGATTTATATGAATTTTTTTAATTTATTAGGATAATATTCTAATTTAACTTTTTAATTGGTCTGTTTAACATTAGAATAAATTAATTATGTTCAAAATTAATATTAATAGTATTATTTATATATAATTATTTATTAAACAATTTAAAATTCATAAAAATATTCTATTTAACTATGTTAAATGAATATGGATTAACACATCACCTATTTTTAATTTCTGAGTAACATTTCTATTAACTATAATATTATTTACCACTTGTGAATAAAATAGTTGTTAATGATGTTAAGGAAAAAAATAAATCACTAAAAGGAGAATAAAAACCACAAGGATAAATTGATATAAATACTCATTCAAATTTCATTTTAATGGTTATTTTAACCCTATAAACATTTTCATTTAATTGATGACCATTTGGATGATTTTTCTCTAGAATAGTCTTATTATATTTTTTATTTGTTTTGAAATTCCAAAAATTCCCTTTACCTCAATTATATAGGGAAACATACACCCTCAGTTATTTAAATTTTTTGCACCATATATCAAAACAATTCCTTACCCATTCGTCTTATAAGTAACATTACCCTTGTTTTGGAGGTTATATTATACAAAAATGGACATCATTATGTTCTATATAGATGAATCCAAATATGCTCCCTTAATGAGTATGTAATCATAACATCAAACATACATTAATTTATTCATTTTTTAAAATATTCTAAATATATTATATTTTTAATAAAATATTAACATATGTATCATAAATATACATAAATTTTATCACGATTATGATTACACAATTTGATATCCTCTTCCAATAAAATGAGATGTGAATGTATCACTCATGCATTTGTACCGCTTACTGTCTCCACATAGAGATGAAATTGATTTTTAGTAACTATATATTATGTATTGTATTAATGATTTATTTTATGTTTATATATAATACTTATGAAACACGTAATCTTTTATGATAATTAGAGAATACTAGACATCTTATATTGAAAACTTTATGAAAATGATATATTAGATCATCAGTATGTGTGGACTGCCACCTCTACAAAACCATGAGATTTGTTTTCTATTATATTTTGTGTGTATTGTAATGTGGAAGGATATCCGGTATTTACATAATATATATTGATATTATATTGATCAAATATATTTTAATTAACATATACCTTTCATTCCATCTGTTTAAAAATTAAAATTGCAATAATTTCTATGCACATCCGACCATCCCCCTAAATAATGTCATTAAATTTTCTTTTTATAATATTTATGAATGACTCTAATTATATATATAATGAATATATTATTTTTTATAATATAATTATATTTATTTTAATTATGTAATTGTAATGACATAATGTTCATCAATGGAAATTCCGTTCTTATAAATATTTCCTAAAATCACATGAAATCACAACATAATGAATTAATGGGGCATTTAAAAATATTTTTGTGACATCATGGTTTGGAATTTGGGAAATCTTACATACATAGTAGTGATTTGTATGTTTTTTGGAGTTTGATATGAAAAACGTAATTTTTGGGGAATAGTAACATACCCTTATGAATAGTATCATGCCCATATGAATAGTGATACAATGTAATGAATAAAGAAAAAATTATTCAAGTATATAAAAAATATTCAAGTAAAATTACGATTTACCTATATCTTGGAATATGAAAAGAAGTGTTTAAAAATTGCTGTTTTTCAATTAAATTTTGATTTTAATTAAATATTTAATAAATAATATATAAATAAATTATTTTGGAAAAATAATTTTTTTTTTTGGATTATAAATTTAGATAAATGGTTATTGTGATTATTTGGGAATTTTCTAAAATAATTGAATTTTTTATGAATAGTAAAATCTGATAGTTCACAATAACTGCTAAAACCTGAGTTTGAGCATCATGTTTTAGTCGTGGGTAATGTAAATGGTCATTGGTTCAAAATAACATTCTTTTATAACTATTCTTTTTCATGTAATAATCACTCTTTATGGTCTTGAGGGAAATTAATAATCTAATGATAAAATATTTTAAAAAACCCCCTCTCCTCCACTATAACCCCCCCAAGACTAAATCTTCTATCCACTCCTCTCAATCCTTGTTCCTTGATAATATTCTGCCCAATTCTCTCCAAAATATCCTCTCCAACGTCCAGAAACTCCTATAGTATTCAAAATACAAAAACGTCTCTCCTTACAAGGTTGTCAATAGAGATAAACAGAAGAGGTAAATTCCACTTCCCAATTCATTTATTTCTTTAATGTTATTTTATTTTCATGTTTTTTCCTCATCATCCTTCACCCAAATGGTATGATAACTCCAGTAACATAAAATAATTTTAAATTTTTATGCTAATTATAAATTTCATTATCATCTTTCCTTTGACCATCATTTATTTTAATGAAATGAAAACACTATTTGAGATGCATTAATTAAGAATATTCAAGGACACCAGTTTATCAGTTTATATTATCATATTTAATTATAATAATGAAACCATTTGTGTTATGGTTGAACCAGCTTATTATATATTTAATATATCCTATTTAATGTTCTTTAATTCTTTTGTAAAATTGGTATTATGTTATAAAGAAAATCATGTTCATTGTAATCAAACCCACTGATTAACCAAAACATTTATCTCTAAGGGTTTTTATAATAATTCATCATCACTCCTAAAATGATAATTAATTATTATCACATACTAATCTCTTGGATGTGAATTAATGAAAAAAACATCAATTATGTATAACCAGTTTCATCGTACTTTTTTATCTGAACATGAATATAAGTGAACCGATCATTAAAACCAATTAAGAAAATAGACCCAAACATTGAAATTGAACCTCATAACCAATCAAAATGGTTATAAATGAAATCAAATTTATTATACTAAATATTATTCATATATATGTGGTCATGGTGTTATTAATTAATAATTCTAATTTTATTATTCTAGTCATTATGTTCAAGAAAAGATCATCACTAGACTTATGTTAAAGGATCCTCTCCACATCACATTTATTCATGAATGTCATCTATGCTATGACATTTTATGTTTAATTTCCAGTGATGGGGTTTAATTATTCACATCCCCAATACTTATCTCTTTTTATAAAATATTATAACTCACTTTCTCTCTCATTAATCCTTCATAAGTACACCCGATACCATGCTGATATTCCGTATGGGATTCCACCCGAACCACCTATATTATTTCTGTTTGATATATCATTATTTTAACCCAAATAAATTTCTATTTTATTTTTATGTACATATTATACATTATATTTATATTCTAAAAAAACATGTTTCATGATCCATCCCACTTTCTCTTTTTGGTATAATCATTATTTAATGTGAATCCATCCTCGATTCTTCCTAGTAAGACAACATGTTTTAAGGGAATTTCTCAATTTTTTAACCATTTTAAAGGGATATATATCAACTATTATAACCCACCATTGTATTTTTAAATTTTTTTTTAAGATAACCTTTCTAATGGAATTATTTTATTATATAAACTATTTTTCCCTTTTCTATTTTAAAATATCTTAAGTATTTTTTTTAAAACCACACAAAAAAGTTTTATTGATTAAATTTATCAAAAACGTATCTTACAAATTCCCACTTCTATTTGACATCATATACGATGATATATGCCAATTTTAACTTATGAACATCCATGATTGTTCTAATTCCATTCTCCATGATCACAATGATGATAGGCCCATTGGTTATGCTTTATGTCATGATTGTGGTACCCAATTCATTCTATTGGTTACCATTATGTTTGTGTCATATTTAATATTTATTATTATCTATGTGTCAAACATAATAAGAATCTGTATGATGGGTGTTCCCATATACAAATCTAATGCATTAGGTAATGTTATGTCTCATTAGATGATATTTTCCATGGTCTTGGCAGTTAGCCATGGCTTGTGATACAATGGGAAAGTGGATTGGATGTTATAGTTAACCCGTAAAAATTAGGGAAACAAGATTGGTGGTTATCATTGTACCATACTAAAGAAATGTTTTATGTCTATTATACAATTATATTATTCCATGTTTAAATGATTCAATGTATATATGTTATTATTCCATATGGTACATACCTTTTATTATCATAATGTTATTCTTTATATCCCATGTTTTATTTCTTAGTTCTCATGGTTATTCCGTTATTATGATTTTAAATCATCCCTCTGTTCATGTTATCCCTAGGTTATACTATGTAGTTGTATGATCATAATGGAAGATAGAAACTCATTTTGGAGTTCAAATAAAATGTTTTTTTATGCTTGATTATGTACCGAGTATTCAAATAAATGAGACTCTACGATACTTGGCATGTAATTTGATGTATAATTATACATTGAATCATGTTATGCGATGTAAAAAATGATAGGGTCTCAATAGTTGGTATCATAGGATGCCCTAGTTGTCTTTGATTTTTGGAATAGAGCACCTCAGTGGGAATCCAACGGATGAGACTATGTATAAGGAAACACACACTATGTTTTTTAAATTATAAAGTTGTTTATCAAGAAAATATGTCCATGTATAGATAAAAATATTTATATGTGGTTATGGAAAATACGTAACTAGGAGTGAAAACCCAAATAAGGAGTTTTGTGCCTGACCTGGGATATCTTGCTATAAGGAAATAGTCCTTGATACACTATTCGTTTGATACTCCTGGGGGATATGATTTTTTAAATTCATGATCATATTACAATGCATTATTATGGGGAAAAAATTCCATAATAATTTTTTTAAGAAATAGATCGTGGAAAACCTAGATTTAAACTTAAGAAATCTCAAGTATGGATATACTTCTCTTGTACATGTTTATCATTGTATGTTCAAATTTTATTATTTCCAATAAATAAGTGTTCAATATATCTAATTGTGCATTCTATTTCATAGTTAATAGTGGGAAATAGAAAAGAATTTTCCAACAAAAAATGTGATTGGATATGTTAATAATTCTCTAATGATATGCTTGATATGATGGGCGGTGTTTCTCAAATCATCATGACAACTATTTCTCTATAGACTAATGTTATGAATAATAACATTAATCATGTTGAATGACCTATTCCTATTAGGAAATATAAAGTTATGGTAGAATCCTTTATATGGAATTGGCCACCCATGTATTGTGGATATTCTTATCCCCTACACATGGAAAAGTAGATTAACATACTTGAAATGATATTCGTTGTCTTCTAGTTCTCATAAGAAGGGAAAGTTGTACTGATAATCGATCATTTTTATGTAGATCCTCATCAATAGTGGAAACTAATCAGGAATATGAATACCCATAAAGAAATGGATTCCATGAATTGGGAGGGATTCGTGATTATGTTTTTCAATGAATATTTTCCTCCAAACCTCTGTCTTAAGATGGAAAGAATGTTCATCATGCTCATGCTGATGGAAGATGTGGTCATCGGGGTGTATGATGAAAACATCACAAGGCTTTCATGGTATTCCTATATCATTTTCATGAACATTGAAATCAAAGAGGATCCCAAATATAGTGGGGTAAGGTTGTGTTTGTGGTAGGTGTTGGAGATCCGAGACCTCATGAGGTTTTTGGAGATAGATTGTCATTCTCTTGAGGATGAATGGGGGATAAAAGTCTCTTTGTGGTCTCATGGGCCTAGTGACAAGAATAAAAATATAGGGAACAACATGGGTGGTCCAAAAAAATACCAGTATAGAATGTAGCTCGAATACCCCATGTGTAAAATTCGTGGGAAGAATCATTATGGTAATTGTCTAAATGGAACCTAGAATTACTTCCAATGAGGAATGATTGGTCATCTGAAAAAAAAACTACCAAAGGGACATGAAATATCCTGCTAAAGTGGAAGACGAAAAGATCGTATAGATAAATGGCCATCTAGTGGTGGAGTGTTACAGTTGTAAAGATATTGGTCATTATAAGAGAAATTTCACTAATCCTATGGTTTTTATGGAAAATAAACAAGAACCTCCAAGAAAACTTGAAATAGATTACGCTATCATACTATGATAAGTGGAGTTAAAAAATTTGAGGGGACATGTACTCTAGTAAATCCTTCAATAATAAAGGCCATGCTATTTGATTATTTTTCAATGCATTCGTTCATATCTTGCAAATTTCGTATAAAAATTCAACCACCAACTCAAAATATGGAGGAAAGGTTAACTGTTAGAACAACAAATGGGGAAGTTATTGTGTCCATGATGTATAACTCCTCCCCAATTAAATTTTGTGAACTGTGACTCCCATAAAATCTCTTCATACTTCCTTTAGTGTTGTCTAACACAATCTTAGACATGGTTTGACTATCATTATACAATAAAAACAAATCAATTGTCTTGAAAGGATATCACTCTTAACATCAGGAAGCATCCAATGATTCTTTCTTTGTGTAATGAGGAAGATGAATATCCTTTAGAATCATAATATCAATTGTTTTTATTTTTGACTTATGAACAACCATATATAGATAATATTATTGATAAAAAATAGATAATAATTATTGAAGACAAGAACGTCATGAGGTATTACACTAATGTATTCCCTAAAGAGATTCTTGGTCTTCCTCCTGACCGAGAGGTTTAATTATTAATTGATTTCACCCTTGGATATATGTCTATCTTGAAGAAATCATTTAGAATGGCCATTGTAGATATGGAATAAATAAATAAGTAGAAACATGATAATACTAAGAAGGGTTTTATATTCCCTTGTGCTTCACCATGTGGTCTATCAGTCCTATTAATCAAGAATAAGGATGGATCAATATACCCTCTAATTGACTACCATGACCTCAATAAAATCATGAAAAAGAAAAATTATCCCCTTTTATTGATATATGTCTTGTTCAATCGACTTCATGGGGCCTCTAATTTCTCTATGGTGGACTTTCGGTTGGGATATCACCAATTAAATGTAAAGACGGATGATATTCTGATGATAACTTTTCAAATGAGGCATGGACACAATTAGTTCATAGTGATGCCCATAAGACTAACTAATTATCTTGTAATATTAAGGGATTTAATGAATACTGTATTTAGAGATTACCTCAACAAATTTGTTCTAGTATTTATTAACGATATTTTGATATACACCATTACAAATGTGGAACACAATGAGTAATTGAATTCTGTGTTAATGAAATTGTGATGTGAGATGTTTTATGAAAAGTATACTAAATATGAGTTCTGAATAGAGAATGTATCATTCAATCAGAATGATATCACCAGCAGAGGTGTAATGGACCAGACCCCTTCGGTCCATTCCTTTGTTGAAATCGATGTGGTTAACATGACGCGCGTTATAATGATTTTTTTAATACTGATGATAACGTAAAAATATGTTAATAATAATGATGATGACATAAATTGTGTGATTAATTAAAGTAAAAAGAATAATCATGATAAGATGATTTAATTGGTGTTATTATTATTAATGATGTGAAGTGGGAAGGTGTGTGATCCATTAGACGTTGATAAATGAAACATTCAGTTTTTTTATTAATTGAGTAATTGTTGAAATTAAATTTGAATAATAATTGTGGTTGTTGTGTTATTAATTTTATTCATAATATTAATAATAATGAGAAATTGATGAAATGAGTCATGGTATTTATTTCAAACAAATAAATGAACACGCATGTGGAAGCACGGTGGTGAGTTCAAAAAAATTAAAGGTGAGTTCGTTATATTGGGTTTATGAAATTAAATGGTTTTTATTTAATAAATGTGGTTTCAATTTAATCAGTGTGAAATAAAAATAAATAGAATTAAAATAAATAACAATGATGGCGTAAAACTATATGTGAGAGGTTAATAAAATTAAATGTATTTAAATGGGGTTGAATATGTATGTTATATTAATTTTGTTTTGTCATTTAATTCAATTAAATGAAATGGTTTTGAGTCGCATGGAATGGTTGTGCATAGGTTCTCCCAAAATTGAATTATGAAATTAATAACATTGATCGTATAATAAATATAATAAAAAAATTAAAAGGGAAATGGTTTTATTTAATAAATTATAATAAATTTATGGGGAGGCGCATGAGATGGGGGGGGGGGAGGCGTGAATGCCCCCTTTCCCTTGTATAAATCATATTTTTTTAATTTATTATATAATTTGATTTAATATATATCATATATTTTATATAATGTTGATTTAATATATTAAAATAGTAATACAATAATAAAATAAGGGAGTGCGCATGGTTTAAGGGGAGTGATTCACGCCACAAGCCCTTTTGATCAAAATATTAAATTATTATAATAATAATAAAATATTATTATTATTATTTTGGGTGATCAAAACTTAAAAAGTCTATAACTTCTTCATATGGTGTCGGAATGACGAACCGTCAGCGGAAGTGTTATCCTGTAATTAAGACGGTCATTTTAAGAGCAGTGATAGATACATTTTTATGATTTATGTCTCGGGTCAACGAAACACACATATTAATAAAATTGATGTTATTATTAAAACGCGTGGAAACCGCGTGACGTGTCGTGTGTTGACCAGTCAAAACTCGTAACGGGTGTACGGTCACACCATGTATTCATCAATACACACTGCATACTGTTTTACCTATTCGTTGCCTATATAAGAAAGGGTCGCGAATTATTTCTAGACCAATTGCTTCTTCTTCGCACGACGACACTCTTGGATGATCAAGAAGTCTTCCTCCTCTAACTTCATTGTCCGAGCTCCAAATTACGATCTGTCAGTGGCCACGGGATCATAGCGACGAGACGAAGCTTCTAAGCCCGAACTTGTCAACTTTCCTTCCGGCCTTCCTTCTCCAGCTTCTATCCTAGGAGGCGTTTGTCGGGTTTGGCGAAGCCGAAGGACACCAAAGGACGTCGTCAGAAGCGACGTGATCGGGACCTTTTGAGGCAGGGGTTTACCTTCGTCTCTCTATTTGGTGAAACATGCGGGGTGGGATATTTTTCTTTTGTTCCATGGGATGCAGTTGAACTTTAAATAAAGATAATAACCAGATAAAGAAGGGTTTGGGGTTTTGTGCTCTTTCGATTTCCTTCCAGTTTCTTTTTCTTCTGATTGCGATTTTGGATTGAAAGGCCTTTGCCTACTGAAAATCAAGGCCGTTGGTGGCCTTTGCGTGCACAATTGATATCTGAATTGTTTGTGGTTGGTTTTGTTAAAACATGGAAAATGGATAAGCACGTAATGACTGGCTGATTAAATGATAATGAAAACCTTATGTGATCACCCCGGTTGAACAAAATTGGAATAATGAACATGTTGGTGGTTTGGATGTTTTGTGGGAAATGTTTTTGTAAATGATGGGGTTGAAATGGGAAGTGGTTGGTTGTGGAAAATGCCTTTATTTATGAAAAGTGTTTTCATTATGAAATGTTTTCTGAAGTAAAAGGTGTTTTCAAATGAGGAAATGTTTTGTGTGTGGAAAGGGTTTTATGTGTGGAACATTGAAATAAATGAATGATGGAATGTTTTATGGTTGTGATAATCTTTTGTAAATGAAATGGCATGTGGTTGCTTGAGTTTTACCTAACCTTGGTTGTGGATGGCAGGGATATGTTTGTGAATGGTTTTGTCTGGATGATAGTTGCCCAGTAGTAATAATTTGTTAAACCATTGCATGAAACATGAAAACCTAAATGGGGTTGGGGGATGATTGTTTGGTTGTTGATGCATGCTTTGTGGTAGCAGTGCCGAGGCACATGCTCAGTTTCTCTTTTTAAGAAGCCACAGGTTAGGCTGTGTGTTTGGTATATGTATATATATAATTGTATCTTTGTGTTTTGTCGCACCACACCCATGTCAAGCACCTAGTGCCGAACACTCCCATTTTATGGGAGAGGGTGTTCCCCCTTAGTTACTTGCTCATTCCTGCTCCTTCTTCCATAGGCTATGATGGCTTGAGGTGACCATACACCCAAGACTCTTCGGGTAGGTCTCAGAGGCTGTGATGGATTGAGGCGACCTTTAGCCCAAGACTCTTCGGGCAGGATTACTGTTCCCATGAACCATCGGGATGAGGCCCAGGTGTCTGCGGGCAGGTTAGTGATTGTGGCCCAGGTGTGTGCGGGCGAGATGCATGGTTTTGAGGCCCAGGTGTGTGCGGGCGAGATGCGTGGTTTGGCCCAGGTGTGTGCGGGCGGGAAGAGTGTGGTAGCGTTAGGACGTTTGCCGTTAGGAAGAGCAGCATCTAATTAAGTGGGAAATGGTGCGGGGTACCCAATACTTTTGTTATATATATATACTAAACTTGTTTGTGTTACATGGTGAGTATGACCAGTGAGGGTGGGTGGATAGTTTTTCCTTGTTAGTTTCTGGTTCTTCTGTTTTCTCATGGGACCTTAGGGTGTCTCCCCACTTGTTCGCGAGAGATTTAGGTTCTCTACTGGGTATACTTTTATTCTCACCCTACGTTGTTTCAGGTTTTCAGGAGGACTACCAGGGTCGTGCGGGACCCTACTAGTAAAGAAAAGGAAGTTGTGCAGTTGCTGTTTTCTTTTTTTCCTTTTTGTACTGTACTCACTTGTACTTTTGAGCTTCCTTGTACTTGTACCTTGTTATAAAAATTGTTTAAAGATGCATGTGGTCTTGTTTTGGGTTTATTTATGTACACTTGTTCTTTTCTCTTTTTGGTGGTTGAATTGTCCTATTTCCTGATCCAAAATAATAAAAAGGGTAATGCCTCCCATATTTGTGAAAACTCATACACTTGGTTCTAGTCACCAACCCGGGGCCTAGTGGAGGCGGGACTCGGTAGTCATTATCTTCCGTTCACCATTTCCAGATCAGGAGGGGCATCTTTGGTGGGAGGGGGTCGTGACAAAATGGTATCAGAGGTGATGGTTGAGAGATAGGATGGATTCTGGAGTTAGGCACAGTGAGATTGCATGGGTTGGTAGGGCAACATTGTTCGTTAATCTTGGTGCGTGACATTGGCCAGGGAAGACCGGCTAGGACACGGGATTTTAGGGCCCCCTATGATCCGATGCAAGGACTCTGAGCCTAAAGAACGACCAAGTGAGACTATATTGATTGCAGGGTAGAGAACCTCGGGAAGGTACATGCATCATCATGTTTATTTTTTACTTGATTTGGGGGTTCTGGGAAAGAAATTGAAATAAAATGATAATTAAAACTTTTAGTTTTTCCTTACTACTTGGGCTTAGGCGATCCTTGTTTACCGTACAGCTATGGCACCGGGACGGCGTTCCCAGGTGGCTCAGGCGGACGAGGCCCAGCAGGTTCAGGCAATCGATCAACTGAGGATCGATCGAGAGGAGGAAGACAGCAAGTGGCAGAAGACCCTCCGTTCTTTCCAGTGTCAGACTCTCAAGAAGTACGAGGGAAGTACTTCAGACCTGGAGACAGAGGGGTGTCTTGAAGAGCTAGGGATCGCTTTTACCTTGATCCGTGCTACGAAGGAGTACTGGGTCCCCCTAGCGGTCAGTCAGCTGAGAGGCGCGGCGCGCCAATGGTGGATGCTCTAACTCGGGGAGAGGAAGGAGGGAGAGATTCCATGGGCTGACTTCGAAAAGGAGTTCTGAGAGGAATTCCTTTCATCTTTAATCAAGGCGGAAATGCGTCAGGAGTTTCCCTCCCTTCAGCAGGGGAGTATGACTGTTCGAGAGTTGGAAATTAAGGTCAAGAATCTCCTACGCTTTGCTCCGGAACTCTTTCCGGATGAAGAGTCTCGGGCGAGACGTTTGGAAGAGGCGCTTCGTCCTTCGCTCCAGTATGCTATGACCCCCTTCACCCTTCCGACATACTTAGCCGTACAGAAGAAGGCGGAAGTTGTAGAAAGGATGTACTCGCAGGAGGTTCACCACGTGAGGGGATCCATCCTAGTTCGTCGAAGGGGAAGGCAGTCAACAGCAGGTCTCCTGCGACGGGGCCTTCCAGTTTCAGGCCAGTAGGGAGCAGGGCCCAGCAGTTCTAGTTCAGATCTTCAGTTCCTCATCCTTTTTTCACGAGCCCAGGACCAAAGTGTTTTTCTTGTGGAGGTTTCGGGCACATTCAGAGTCTGTGCCCGACCCATGCTCAGTACGGTGGAGATGGATAGGTTCAACGCCCTCCTCAGCAGCACCAGTCACCGACAAGACCCTTCCAGCAGCAACAGACTCCAGTCCCTTTGAGGGGAGATGGAGCAAGTGGTGGCCAGCCACAAGGAGTTCCTCAAAGATCCCAATAGGGACGTGGTCGAGGAGGTAGACGTCAATAGAGAGGCAGAGGAGCTCAGCGAGGATAGTTGCATGCATCAGAGGCATCGTCTCTAGAAGGACCAGGGATCGATAAAGATGTGTTTGGGTTTTCTTGAATGATCTCCTTTATGTTTTATTGGGAGCATTACACTCCATTGTTGGAACTCTTTTGCTCATTCTTTGGTCCAGGGCCTTGTTTTTGTGAGTTTTTAATGCTATGTTGTTTCCCGCGTTTCTTTAAATGTACGTGAAGAGCCCTATCATGTGGGTAGGGGAAGACCTAATCCCTAATCGAGACGCATTAATGTGGATGCGATTTAACCCGTGCAGGCGAGTCAGTGCCGCTTAAAGCGGATAATATCTCGACATGGGAGAAGGAATTCCTCAAGACATGTGTCCGGGCAGTGTGTGGGTTGTACGATGTTGGGTGCAGTGTAAGTTGGAAAAAAAACCTAATATATGGAAGTGGGAAGTCCCAGTCCTTAATCGAGACGCATTAATGCGGATGCAATTAAACCCGTGCAGGCGAGTCAGTGCCCCCTAAAGCGGATAATATCTCAACATAGGAGAGGGAATTCTTAACTCACATACTTAGGGTTGTCGGTTGTTTCTTGTTATGACAAGATCCATAAGAGGTATCTTGCGGATTGGTTGTTTGGATCCATTCTTTTTCTTGGTTGGTTTTTAATTTTTGAGGACGAGAATGTTTTAAGAGGTATCTGATGTAATGGACCGGACCCCTCCGGTCCATTCCTTTGTTGAAATCGATGTTGTCAACACGACGCGCGTTATAATGATTTTTTTTAATACTGATGATAACATAAAAATATGTTAATAATAATGATGATGACATAAATTGTGTGATTAATTAAACTAAAAAGAATAATCATGATAGAATGATTTAATTGGTGTTATTATTATTAATGATGTGAAGCTGGAAGGTGTGTGATCCATTAGACGTTGATAAATGAAACATGCAATTTTTTTTATTAATTGAGTAATTGTTGAAATTAAATTTGAATAATAATTATGGCTGTTGTGTTATTAATATTATTCATAATATTAATAATAACGGGAAATTGATGAAATGAGTCATGGTATTTATTGCAAACAATTAAATGAACATGCAAGTGGAAGCACGGTGGTGCGTTCAAAAAAATTAAAGGTGAGTTCGTTATATTGGGTTTATGAAATTAAATGGTTTTTATTTAATAAATGTGGTTTCAATTTAATCAGTGTGAAATAAAAATAAATAGAACTAAAATAAATAACAATGATGGTGTAAAACTATATGTGAGAGGTTAATAAAATTAAATGTATTAAAATGGGGTTGAATATGTATGTTATATTAATTTTGTTTTGTCATTTAATTCAATTAAATGAAATGGTTTTGAGTCTCATGGAATGGTTGTGCATAGGTTCTCCCAAAATTGAATTATGAAATTAATAACATTGATCGTATAATAAATATAATAAATAAATTAAAAGGAAAATGGTTTTATTTAATAAATTATAATAAATTTATGGGGAGGCGCATGAGATGGGGGGAGCGTGAATGCCCCCTTTCCCTTGAATAAATCATATTTTTTTTTATTATATAATTTGATTTAATATATATCGTATATTTTATATAATGTTGATTTAATATATTAAAATAGTAATACAATAAAAAAATAAGGGATTGTGCATGGTGTAAGGGGAGAGATTCACGCCACAAGCCCTTTTGATCAAAATATTAAATTAATATAATAATAATAAAATAATATTATTATTATTTTGGGTGATCAAAACTTAAAAAGTCTATAACTTCTTCATATGGTGTCAGAATGACGAACCGTCAGCGGCAGTGTAATCCTGTAATTAAGACAGTCATTTTAAGACCAGTGATAGATACCTTTTTATGAGTTTTGTCTCGAGTCAATGAAACAGACATATTAATAAAATTGATGTTATTATTAAAACGCGTGGAAACCGCGTGATATGTCGTGTGTTGACCAGTCAAAACGTGTAACGGGTGTACGGTCACACCGTGTATTCATCAATACACACTGCATACTGTTTTACCTATTCGTTGCCTATATAAGAAAGGGTCACAGATTATTTCCAGACCAATCTCTTCTTCTTCGCACAACGTCACTCTTGGATGATCAAGAAGTCTTCCTCCTCTAACTTCTTTGTCCGAGCTCCGAATTACAATACGTCAGCGGCCACAGGATCGTAGCGACGAGACGATGCTTCTAAGCCCGGACTTGTCACCTTTCCTTCCGGCCTTCCTTCTCCAGCTTCCATCCTAGGAGGCGTTTGTCGGGTTTGGCGAAGGCGGAGGACACCGAAGGACGTCGTCGGAAGCGACGTGATCGGGACCTTTTGAGGTAGGGGTTTACCTTCGTCTTTCTATTTGGTGCAACATGCGGGGTGGGATATTTTTATTTTGTTCCATGGGATGCAGTTGAACTTTAAATAAAGATAATAACTGGATAAAGAAGGTTTTGGGGTTTTGTGCTGTTTCTATTGCCTTCCAGTTTCTTTATCTTCTGGTTGTGATTTTGGATTGAAAGGCCTTTGCCTACTGAAAATCAAGGCCGTTGGTGGCCTTTGCGTGCGCAATTGATATCTTAATTGTTTGTGGTTGGTTTTTTTAAAACATGGAAAATGGATAAGCACGTAAAGACTGGCTGATTAAATGAGAATGAAAACCTTGTGTGATCACCCCGGTTGAGCAAAATTGGAATAATGAACATGTTGGTGGTTTGGTTGTTTTGTGGGAAATGTTTTTGTAAATGATGGGGTTGAAATGGGAAGTGGTTGGTTATGGAAAATGCCTTTATTTATGAAAATTGTTTTGATTATGAAATGTGTTCTTAAGTAAAAGGTGTTTTCAAATGCGGAAATGTTTTGTGTGTGGAAAGGGTTTTATGTGTGGAACATTGAAATAAATGAATGATGGAATGTTGTATGGTTTTGATAATATTTTGTAAATGAAATGGCATGCGGTTGCTTGCGTTTTACCTAACCTTGGTAGTGGATGGCAGGGATATGTTTTTGAAAGGTTTTGTCTGGATGATAGTTTCCGAGTAGTAATAATTTGTTGAACCATTGCATGAAACATGAAAACCTAAATGGGGTTGGGGGATGATTGTTTTGTTGTTGATGCATGCTTCGTGGTAGCAGTGCCGAGGCACATGCTCAGTTTCTTTTTTTAAGAAGCCATAGGTTGGGCTGTGTGGTTAGTATATGTATATAAATAATTGTATCTTTGTGTTTTGTCGCACCACACACATGTCAAGAACCTAGTGTCGAACACTCCCATTTTATGGGAGAGGGTGTTCCCCCTTAGTTACTAGCTCCTTCCTGCTCCTTCTTTCAGAGGCTATGATGGCTTGAGGTGACCTTACACCAAAGATTCTTCGGGTATGTCTCAGAGGCTGTGATGGCTTGAGGCGACCTTTAGCCCATGACTCTTCGGGCAGGCTTACCGTTCCCAAGAACCTTCGGGATGGGGCCCAGGTGTCTGCGGGCGGGTAAGTGATTGCGGCCCAGGTGTGTGCGGGCGAGATGCGTGGTTGTGAGGCACAGGTGTGTGCGGGTGGGATGCGTGGTTTGGCCTAGGTGTGTGCGGGCGAGAAGAGTGTGGTAGCGTCATGACGTTTGCCGTTAGGAAGACCAGCATCTAATTAAGTGGGAAATGGTGCGGGGTACCCAATACTTTTGTTCTATATATATACTAAACTTGTTTGTGTTAATTGGTGAGTGTGACCAGTGAGGCTGGGTGGATAGTTTTTCCTTGTTAGTTTCTGGTTCTTCTGTTTTCTCACGGGACCTTAGGGTGTCTCCCCACTTGTGCACGAGAGCATTAGGTTCTCTACTGGGTATACTTGTATGCTCACCCTACGTTGTTTCAGGTTTTCAGGAGGACTACCAGGGCCGTGCAGGACCCTACTAGTCAGGCAATGGGAGTTGTGCAGTTGCTGTTTTCTTGTTTTCCTTTTCGTACTGTACTCACTTGTACTTTTGAGCTTCCTTGTACTTGTACCTTGTTATAAAAATTGTTTAAACATGCATGTGGGCTTGTTTTGGTTTTATTAATGTACACTTGTTCTTTTCTCTTTTTGGTGGCTGACTTGTCCTATTTCCCGATCCAAAATAATAAAAAGGGTAATGCCTCCCATATTTGTGAAAACTCATACCCTTGGTGCTAGTCACCAACCCGGGGCCTACTGGAGGCGGGACTCGGGGTTCATTATCTTCCTTTCACCATTGACAGATCAGGAGGGGCATCTTTGGTGGGAGGGGTCGTGACAAAAGGGATATTTGTGCACCCTTCTAGGAAAAAAGAAATTGAAAAGTGCCCCTGAAAATCATCTGTAATGGAGGTCTAGAACATTTTTTCTCTAGCTGTGTGTTATGGACGATTTTTGATGAACATATCATAATTTTTGATCCCAAGGAAAAAGATGACACATAAGGGAGTAATATTTGTATAGATTCATGAATGTGAAGACTGTTTCTTGTAGATGAAGAAGAGGAAAACCATTACACAAGTACTCACACTCCCAATAAGTGGAGAACTTATTGTGGTGTATAGTGGTGATTCAAAGAATTTCATAGGTTTCGTGATAATGTAAAATGATAATGTGATACCCTATCCCTCAAGGCCACAGAAAATACATGAGAAAAGCTATCCAATTCATGGTCTTGAGTTGGCGGCTGTGATCTTTGCAATGAAAATCTAGAGGCATTATATATATGAGTAGAAGTGTCATATATATACCAATTCCAAGAGTCTAAAATATATATTCATAAAAAATAGAATAATATGTGATATTGAAGATGGATAGTGCTCCTCAAGGATTATGACTGCTCAATCCACTTACATCCTGGTATGGAAAATAAGGTGGTGGATTCTTTAATTAAAAATGATCCAACATATATAACAATGATAAGAATTTAGAAATGTTGTATCATATTAGATTTTCATAGGATGGATAGGGGAATAATTAAGGTATGAACAAAATCAATACATTATCAAATGATTACTTAGCCATATCCCATGGAGAGAAAAATGGATTCTCAAATAGATGATGTGGAAATTATAAAATTGGTGGAAGCTATCAGAAATGGGAAATACTTGGAATTCATGGTTTATACGGATGGATTTGTATGATTATGGAAAAGATTATGCGCAACGTATGATATATATATAATGGAAGATCATCTGAATGACTAACATAACTCAGACTTCTCTTTCCATTCTCATAACACAAATATGTATTGGGATTTATGGGAAACTTTTACGGGGAAAATATGAAATGGGAGATTGTTAAATACACATCAATGTGCATGTTATGTCAGAAAGTGAAGGCTGGTAGGAAAAAGTATAAGGGGATGATGCAACCACTACACATACAAACATTGATGCGGGATACCATTACCATGGACATTGTAAATTTATATCCAAGGAAATCTAGTGGAACTAATTAAATATTGGTCATTGTGGATAGTCTTACAAAGATAGAACATTTTACAGAAATCTGGGGGGACTTCTCATTGGATTAACCAATATATATATATATATATATATGAAAGAGGTGGTAAGGATGCATGGAGTGGAACTATATATTGTATCCAATCGTGATATGAGATTCCCCTAGATGTTCTTGAAAAGTCTCTAACAAGCTCTATGAACAAAACTAATCATCTGTTCAACCTATCATCCTCAAATGGATGGCCAATCTGAGCGAACTATTCAGAAAATTGAAGACATGTTCAGAGAATATTATTTGGAATTTAGTGGAGGATGTGACCAACTTCTTTTAGTAGATTATGTTTTCTATAAAAATAGATTCCACATGAGCATCCGAATGGGACCATATGAATCCCATTGTAGGAAAAGGGGAAAAAATCGACATGTTGGGATGAATTTGGTAAGCTAAAGCTGCATGGACCTAAAATGGTTTATGAAATAGTGGAGAAGGTGAAAAAAATTCAACAACATGTCAAGGAATCCCCATATTTATAGAGGAGATATACAGTCAATCATCGATGATACATTGAGTTCATAGATAGAGACATGGTATATCTACCCATAACTCCATGGAATAAGGTCATGAGGTTTGGAAGGAAAGGGTTGTTATGTCCTAGGTACATTAGCCCATTTGATATCCTTTATCATGTTAGAGCTGTGGCCTAATGACATGAACTTCCACCTACCGTGGCCACAATACGTGATGTTTTTCATGTATCACACTTAAGAATGTACATACCAGATCTCTCACACTGACTCTTTTTAGAGGTGGTGTTGTTGGAGGATGATATTTCTTATGAAGGACATCCAGTAAAGATCATGGAACATGGTGATAATGTTCTAAATAACAATACTACTCACACAATAAAGGCCCTATAACAGGACCATATGTACAAAGAAGAAACATGGGAACTGGAGGATGAAATTTAGGGGATGTACATGCACCTCTTTATATCCTAGAATGATAAAAAAATAGTGGGAGAAATACTGTTAGGTGGGAAGATTGTAACGACACAATGTTTTTCATTGGAAATTACTTGTTTATAAATATTTCATAAAATCACATGGAATCATAAAATAAAGATTTACTAATTTAAATGTGATTTGTAAACATTTTTTTGTCACATCTATGTTTTGAATTTTAAAAATCTGAAATATCTGGTTGCGATCAGTATGTTTTTTGGAGTCCGATAAGAAAAACATAATTAGAGGTGAATAGAAACCTAAACTTATGAATAATAACAAACCCTGAGGAGTAGTGATATACCCTAATTAATAGAGTTCTTATATATGATATTATATCAATAATAGTCAAGTAAATGTATGATATACCTATATCTTTGAAGAAGAAAATATTTTTTTCACAGTTTTTTTTTCGAGTAAAATGTGAATTTAAGTAAATAATTAATTAACCATATATAGAAAATAATTTTTCAAAAATCGTTTTCATTTTTTTATTGTACAAGTAGAAATATGTTTATGGTGAATTTTTGTGATTTTTATAAAATACATTAATTTTTGAATGATAATTAAATATGATAATTCACAATAAATTCTAATACCTTTGTTTATGCATCATTCATTAGTCATGGATGATGTTGATGTCCATTGGATCAAACTCTAATGATTTTATTAATATTACTGTTCACAGAATCTTAACTATTGTTGGTATTATATGAAATTAATAAAGTAATGATTAAAAATTTAGATACCCCTACTCTACTCCACAATAATGCCCCACCCCACCCACTCCCTCTTCTCTCCACTCCCCTCAAGCCTAGCGCCTTTCCAGTATTCTCCCCAAATCACTCCCCAATATCTTCCCCCACATTTGAAATCCCTTATTATAATCAAAATAGTGAAACCAATCAACATAATAGGTTATTAAAGGAGATAAACTCAAGAGGTAAATTCCTTTTTCCAATTCAATTTTTCCTTTTAATTCCTTTTATTTTTTTGTTTCATCCTTACATAACATCTTCCAAATGGTATGATAACTACAATAACATAAATGTAATAGAATAATATTGTTGTAATTTGAAATTTCATTATCATCCCTCCATTACCCATTTATTATTTTAATTAAATGAAAACATCGTTTGAGAAGTGTTAATTTTTCTCATTCAAAGACAACTATTTATCAATTTCAATTATCATCATTAATTCTGGTCAAAAAACATTTTCATCTAGGGTTGAGAAAGATTTTTTTAATATGCCGTAGTTATGTTTATATAATCATTTTATATAAATGGTATTATATTATAATGAAAAAATGTTCATTGTAATCAAAACCACCGATTAACCAAAATTGTTATTTGTATGGTTTTATATAAAAACTCATACTACCTCCAAATAACTGAATAAATTTTTATAAAAATTTAATCACCATTATATTTAGTAATTTCATAAAACAACAATTCCATACATGCACATTCATCTTAAATGTTTATCCGAACCTAAATATAAGTGAACTAATCATTAAAACCAAGTAAGAAAAATTACCCAAATTATTAAATACAAACTCATTGAAAAAAAAGGTTTTAAATCAACAAAATATGATTATAATATATATTAAACATATAATATTGGTTCTTGAGTTATTAATTAATAAACCTTTATTTATAATTTAGTTTATTATGTTCATGAAAAGATCACCACTGGACATAATTTAAGGGATCATCTCTATTTCACTTTTAATCTAGAATGTCCTCTATGCTATTCCATTTTTTGTGTAATTGATTGGGATGGGTTATAATTAAACACATATCCCATAATTATCTATTGATTTATAAAATATTATAACTCCCTTTATCTATAATTAATCCCTTTTAAGTACACCTGATACAATGAAAATATTCTGTAAGAGATTCTACATGATCCACCTTTTTTCCTTCGGGTTGCACTATATTTTTTTACCCAAATGAATTTGTTTTCTCTTTTTATGTACATTTTATACATGATATTTATATTCTCCAAACTCATGTTTCATGATCCATCCCTCTTTTTATTTAATGGGTATACATGCTTTTTGGCGAATCCTTCCTCGATTCTTCCCAATAAGAAAACATGTTTTAAGGGAACCTCCCAAATTATTACCCATTTTCAAATGCACTATATCCTAAATTATAAGCCACCATTTTCTTTATAAAATCATTATTTTTATTATTAAATACATCCTATTCCAGTTTTGGGTTTTTATAAAGTATTTTTTCCCGTTTCAATTTTAGAATCTCTTTTGTATTTTCCATAAAACCACACAAAATTCAATTAGTGATAAAATTTATCCAATACATTTTAATATGTTTCCCCTACGGTTTGAAATAATGTAACATGATATATTACTATTTTACCTTTCAAACATAGATGTATGTTCTAATTATTTTTTTCATGGGCACTTTCATGAAAAGACCATTAGTTGTGCTTTATGTCATGATTGTGGTACCAAATTCTTTCCATGGGAAACCATTATGTATGAGTAAGATTGTTTATGTATGATTATTTATGTAGAAAACATATTAATGAAATTTATGATGGGTACACCCAGAAATTACTCCAATGCATTGAGTAAATATAATTCAGACGATATGCTATGTGAACCGGTATAGGTGGTTAGCCTGGTCTTGTGCTACTATAGGAAACGATATTGGTAGCTAGCCTTGACCCATACTATTTTGGGAAATTGGATTGGCGGTTAGACATGACCTTTAATAAAGGCCATTTTATGTTTCTCCAGCATTTATATTATTCCATGTTTATATGTTATGATCCCATATGTTACATTCTTTTTTATATCATCCTTTTATGCCTTGTATCCCATGTGTTAGTGACTTGTTCTCATGGTTATTCCCTTACTAGGCTTTTAGCTCATCTCTTGGTTCATGTTATCACGATGTTATCCTCGGTATATTTATGAAAACAATGTAATATATGTGATCATTATATAATTTAAATAAAATTTTGTTTTTAAATTTTATTATGTACATATGATGATTCATTACATAAAATGATTATGAAAAATGGGTGCTTTATTTTTTGCAGTTTTTATGACTATCACAGACTAATATCATGTTATTAATATTTTGTTTATTTTATTTTTAAATATAATTAAATATTATTTAATAAACATATTGTTTTAAATTTTAATAGTACAAATGCTTTTATGTCTACCCATTAATGCATAAATGGAAAAATGAAATCTTTTCATCCATGAAAGAGGTGAACCAACACTTCAAGGAGAATGGATAAATTTATTTAATTAAAAAGAGATAATAAGTTATTTTATGATGTATATTAAATTATAAAAATATTATTCTGTTACATATATCATAATGGAATTTCAATGACACTTTTTATAGGTGTTTTTAGTAGATGAAAAAAGGTAAATGAATTTAAAAATGATAGAAGGTGGATTTTACCTCTAAAATATCATTTCTTTTGGAACATCCTTAAGACATGTAGATTCATTTATTTTGTAACACTAGAGGATAAATTACATTGATAAGAGGAATAATATGTTATTTAATATGTATTTAGATAAGCTACAAGTCTTATAAGGTTTTAGGAGAATGGGTGGTGATGGGTGGTATATATAGTGGGAGTATAGTTGTGTTCATTGGTTATTTTATTCATTTGTGTATTATTTTGGGTTCAATTCTATCCATAGTTATTATTCATAAGACTAACAAAATAAAATAATTCATTTCATATATTACTAATGGTCTCACACATCATACACTACTCAATAATTCAAGCATTTTATTTGAAATGATAAATACTAAAAATTACCATGTTACACTATCCACCATAAAATCCACAATTTGAGAAAAAAACCAAAACTAACCGTAATTTTTTTTGAGAAAAAAATTTATAACATGGGTTATATTTTATTAAAATAAACTTATAAGTATAATAAATTTACTTCTAACATTAATTACCATTTATTGAAATAATAGATATTTTAATAATATAACTAATTTTATAACACTTTGAAAAATTAATTCAGGTATCTTAAAATAATATTGTAAAAAAAGAGAACAAAATATTAATTTCTTATTATATTTTATTTAAATAAATTTTATTTTAAATTATTTAATTAATTTTAAAATTTAAAATTGATATTTACATTTCCCATGAATTCCAATACATAATTTATTATTTTTGAATCTTTTATTAACCTATTAAATAATATAAACATATTATATTTTCATTTATTCGATACCGTAATTTGATTTATAAATTAATCAGTGAGTTTTTTATTTAATCAGTTGTTTAATCTTCATATATGGTCACATTATAATTCTAATGGTCATGATAATATTTAATATGACATATTGACTTTTTTAAGATCTGTGTGTCATGAAATGTAACCTATAAAATAAATTGAATTTGTTTAAGAAGAAGAGTAAAATAAAATAGAGGGGTTTTATATTTAAAAATTCTAAAAATATTCTACTTTACCCTTACAGAGATAATATTTTCCAATGTTATCCTTCTAATCCCCAATATTCATTTTAAAAAAATGTATTCATTGTGTTTTTATTGATTTTTGTTTTGAAAAATGTTACTTCAAAATGTCAACAATGTATTATCATAATTTTAAATTTTAATGTATTATAATAAAATAAAAGTTTATATTTATATCCTTTATGTATCAATCAATGTTCAATTATTTTTTTTTATTTTTAAATGTAATATTTTACAATCTATTTACATTTAAATTTAAAAAAAAATGTATTTAATTTTCTTGAATCAATTATTGAAGAATAACTTAAAAATTATTAGTTTTTATGTATTTTCACTTCCAAATTTTTGCTAAATATTTTTTCATTTAAATATTTTTTCCTCAAAAAATATTTTCTAATGATGAAATAATTAATTTCCTTCCACTAAAAAAAAATTATTGGTTGAATGTAATTGTAATTATATATTTTTAAAGGTTTGTGGAAACTCAAGTATTCTTATAGAAAGTAACCATCAATGGATTTTATATAATTAACTGATTTTTTCATCACCCTGTATATATATATATATATATATTAATAATATATGATTCCTTTTTAAAATTTTAATTAATAAAGAAGTTTTTTCTTTTGACTATTATATAAAATGTTTTTAAAATGTTTATGAAACTAATTTTATTTCATGGGATCATTATGAGATGATAATATTTTATTTAATTAGATGAAAAATTAATGGATTTGTAGATGGTATGGTCATATATCTCCCAATAATTTATTAAGTAAATACTAGTATGTCATATGATATACATGTTATGTGAATGGGTTGTCATGTTTCTAGGTTCGCATTTGGTGAGTGTGGTAGTCTCAAAATATAATGATAATTTTATGAATGAACAATATGGTTGGTAACTATATCTACTATGATAAAATATAATAATATTATGATTTTTGACATAGCTATGTTTTTTACCAAGTGATTACAGGTTGTCAAGGTTAAATTATATTTTTAATGTTTTACATTTTTTTCACACAAGTTTCATTATAAATGATATGTACATTTCATGAATTGGTGAAATTGACATATTATTAACTTTCTAATGTTATTATTATATTTATTTATCATGAATTATTCTTTTACATATTTGGTATTATGAAATGTTTTCAAGATTATTATGTCTTTGTCATGTATTTCTTTATTTTTATGATCTATCATAATATAATAATTTTCCCCAACTAATCATATGAGATAATCCATTTTTTATGATTTCTTATTGAATGTAATGATGATTATTATATCATGTGTAATTTATAATAATATTCCCATAATATCACGATTTTTTCTTTGTTATTCATGTTATGTCAAATAATTTATTTTTTAGGTAATCACCTTGAAAATAAGACTTTTAGGTTTTTTTGTTTTGTGAAATTTTTGTGAGATATATTTCTTAAAACTAGGAGATTAATGCATTATTTTAGTTATGTTTTACTTGGGGTTCATTAGTTGGAATAGAAATAACGGTTATCTATTATTTTAAATGTTTTTAAATTGTTTAATTGTTTGTTAACATTGTTTTTGTTATCAATGGATATGAAGTTCAAAAAATTAAATTAAAAAAAGATGGTTGGCACTAAGAGTAAAATTATATCCTAAAATACTGTTAATTTATTATGTTCATTTTTTAATTATGGATTATTACTTTTCTAGATAATATAAATGCATGTGGTTTTTTAAAAGATTAATATACTTGTATCAACCAAGAAAAGTGATGGGTATGTATTTCTCAAATTTTGTTGTGGATCATGTTTAATATTTCTTTACTACATAGATTGTTCGACATTCCCAAGGTATATTATTTTATTTTTTAAACATTTTCAATGATCCACTATACACAATTTATTTATAAGTGTCTATGATGTATTTTTTAATAATCATAAGACAACTAAACCATAATTAACCAATGTAAAAATCTGATTAATATAATATATCTAATGAAACTATGATCCATTATGGAAAAGTAATTAAATATGAATTTTTAAGGATTAATTCAATATACTATTGTGATATTTATATAATATTTTTAATCATTTTTAAAAAATTTAACTATTTCGGTTTTATAAATGGATAGTACTAGATGGTACCATGGGTGTGAGGGACAATTTGAAGATTACATCAATGAAAACCACTTTAAAATTATATTATGAATGACAAACCCTATGATATTATCAAACCATTTGTCATTATATTTGATTCACAATTCTATTATAGATGTATTACTAATAAAACAAAATAAGATAATGATATAGTCTCATTAATGATCAATTTATTGAGTTAATTAAAGGAAAAAAATTCAATTTAATATATATATATATATATATATATATACATATATATATCTCTTTTTGATAAATGAAACATGGAAATTTTATATGTGGACTGTGAGGTTATTTATTAGTGCTATAGGGGGCCTTTAAGAAAACAAATTCATAGTTAAATTATGAGTCAATTAACATTAAAATATATAATATAAATCATCAAATAAAAACATTAACATAAAAATGTTTTTAAGAATAACACAATAATTTTCCAAGTTAATCCCCTAGTCTAATGATTATTGAGGATAGTATGAATTCATAACCATTAAGATATAGGGAGAATGGAATAATAAATGTTCTCTCAGTCAATGAATATTATAGTGGTAATTAGCTAACATGTAATGACCTTATCCCAGTTACCCAAAGTCGGTGCATTATTAAAAAACATTGGCATGATACAAGGAACCATGTTCTGAAATACCGATCAATTTAGTATCCTTGGAAGTAGTAGATACATTCATAAGTTTTAAATTACTTCAGAAAATAAATACATTAAAAATATTTTTCCCCTTTTCAACACACCTATATACTTATCCAATTCTTTTAGGTCAACAATAAAATACTTCTTCACATCCTGTGAAAATTAAAATATAGAAAGGGCTGAGCTTAGATGCTCAGTAAGGAGAACTATATAGTAGAAACATTCATAAATAAGAATAATCATTTTAAGAAATGTATTAGACTAAAAAAAACCTTTTAATCTTAAACATAATCATAATATGGAAATAATAAAATAATATAATTCCATTTACTTATTCATGTGGATATTTTACTTATCGAATAATCACATGCAATATTAGTATCCACTTTCATAATGATGGAATGCATAATGCCAGACGTCATAACCACATAGTCAATGCCTTGTACCGAGAATGAAAATAATATTTTGTCAAGGCATTTTACCAAAACACTAGTTTCTCACATGATACCTACAGATGCATCGAGTAGCTATATTGGGCTCCACTCATCACTTACTATGTCCAATGCATTTCTCATAGGAAAAGGTTTAAACATAACAAAATAATTTGTATTAAAACTAGATTACAAAATGTCAATACATTGTCCATAAACCATGAATGATATAATAATAACACATCCACCATTAAACATATCAGGAAAACATAAATACAATATGCATGATTTGTATCATAATATATCAACATCAAACAATCTTAAAATCCATCAAATAGATGATGACATAGATGAAATCAAATATTTTTTAGTGAAATATATCTCTATATTTTGAAATAATTTAAAATTCATATAATTTTTAATGGCCCAGACCTCTCCAGTCCATTAAATTTTGAAAATTCAGTGTCAGAGGTGTTATGGATTGTCGAAGTGAATTTGGCGTGCGTTTGGGTGGGCTTTTAAGGATGAGTAAAGGTCAGTAGCTTTCTTATGGGATGGGCACAGTTTTTCTAACCAGTGCGGCCAAACCGTGCGAAGATGGTGTTAGAGGTAGTGGCTAACGCATGGTTAGAACACGTTTTGGATAACTATTCGGACTAACCATGCGAGGAGTGTTGACAAGGCAGACGCTAACACACTGTTAGCACACAGTTTTTCAAACTGTGCGCACTAACTGTGTGAGAACATAATCTTAGATCATCAAATTGTGGATCTAGCTCTTTTTTCTTCTAAATGGTTCGTTTAAGCCCCTAAGTGGACATAACTCGGGATTACCTTTCCTTGATGATAAGCGAACCTCTCCCAGGAATTTTGGAAGTGATTTGAAGGCTTCTCTTGGTGAATTGAAGTTGGTTTCTTGAGGTATGTGATTGTTCTTGTTTGGTTTCCTAGATATACATAGATCTACTCCTCCTTTTCACTTGGGTTCATAGATCTATACCTGTTGTGGTATATATATATTTTTGGATATCTAATATGTTGAGTCTTGGTCTTTATCTTTCTTGTAGGAGAGATCTATGGCGGGTTTTTGAAGAATCATTCTGGGTTTCTTGGGTGTTCTTCGACCGTCGTGGTTTCATCAAAAACCTTTGAGATATGTATCTTACCTTCGTCTCTCTCTCTTTTTTGAATCATGTATAGTGGGTATCCTCTTGTTTTTGTGAGATATGTTTGTACTGGTAAATAATGATAATAACTGGTTAAACAATGGGTTTTGGTAAATTTTGTTGATATTGTTGTTTTATTTACATCAATTCTTATCCTTTGATTATGTTTTGAATTGAATGGGATTATTCTTACTGAAAATCACGGACATTGGGGGCCTTTTCTTACGGAATTAAATGTTTCCCTATTTTCTAGATTTTTTGAGGATGGAATTTATTGAATGTGGAAATTGGTTAATCGAGTAAAGATGGATGATTAAATGAATATCGGGAACCGTTGTATGATCACCCCGATTAATCTAAATGAAAGAATGGATTTTGTGGGTTCTGTTTGGGGTCTAAGTAAGTGAATGGGTGTTTCATGGGTTGTTATGGAATGGGTGGGTATCAGGGATGTGGTTGGCTTGGTTGTGGGTTGGCGTGTATGATATGGTTTTGATGGGCAGCAGGGCTGCGTGAAATAGTATCGAAGGGATGATGATGTGGTACAGGTATTTTTTCCTATGTGTTTTCAGTTATGGTGGTTGGAAGTAGAGCTGTAGGGATGGTTCTTCATATGAATAAATAGTGCAAGAGTAAGCTAATGAGTTTTGGGACATGATAGTTGATTAAATGCTGAAAATCAATGTAGTTGTGTGGCTGATAAAAGAAATTGGTGCTGTGTTGCTTGTATTTTCCCTAAAATTATTTGTGGTTTGCTGGGATATGTTTTATGATCATTTGATCTGGTTTGGTTGTTGTTAGTATCTCAGTAGTTTTAGGAATTGATAAACTAAAACTGTGGTAACATGAGAATTCTTATGGGGTTGGAGAAGTATATTGTGTGCATACATTTGTGGTAGGAGTGTTGAGGAATGCGCTGAGATCTTTGTGTATAAGCCCTAGGATGTGTTGAGTGGTTGATATAATTATATAAATATGTATGTTTTATGTATCTTTACACACCCCAACCATGTAGAGAACAACGTGCCTAACACATGTGGGACGAGAGATGAGATTACTAACATCCAAAAGATGGTTGGTTACTGTTCTTCCATGTGCCCCTCTTCTCGGTTCTATAGCCCATGATCCTTCAGGAAGGTTGGGACAGATATTTCCCAAGAGTCTTCGGGATGAGGATGTGATGTGTTTGCAAGAGTCTTTTGGATGAGGATGTGATGTGGTTCCCAGGTGTCTTCGGGATGATATGTGTTTATAGCCGATGATTGAGTGCTGGCGGGATACATGATGAGATGTGGTTATGGCCCATGTTTTTGTTCCAGAAGATTACTATGAGCTTCGTAGGGCCATGTTTCGGCACTAGCTCGAGCTTCGTATGGTCAGGCTATGGCACTAGCTCTGGACGAGGGGGAATCATCAGAGTGTTAGGCATAAGGGCTAGAGCAGTAATCAGTGGGAGGGTGGTGCAGGGTACCCATACATTGGTAATTTTACTATACTACACTATTGACATGTGATATTTGGTGACTGTTACTTGTATGGTTAGGTGGATAGATTCCATGCTAGGCTCTGGTTCCTCCTATTTTCTCACGGGGCATTTGGATGTCTCCCCACCTGTACAGGAGAGATTTAGGTCTTCCTACTGATTATACATGTATGCTCACCCTACATTTACTTTCAGGGTTTCAGGATGACTTCATGGGCCGTGCAGGACCTTGCTAGTTGGGCGTTGGAGTTTTTATGGTTTCAGTTTTTGATTTCTCTTTGGTATCGTACTTGGGAGATTTTCTTCTACCTATAATTTTGTTTCTGTTTGGTATAAAACATGCATATGGGTTGGTTTTGGGTATATATGTGTTTACTTGTCCCTTTTTATTTTGGTGTTTGACTCTTCCTATTTCCCGATTTTAATTAATAAAAAGGGTAATGCCTCCCATATATGTCGACACTCATACCCTTTGTTATAGTCTCATCATTAGGGCCTATTGGAGGTGGGTCTTGGGGGTCCTTATCTCCCATTTACCATTACTATCTCAGATGGGGCATCTTTGGTGGGAGGGGGTCATGAAAGAATGATATCAGAGGCTAGAGGTTGAGAGATATGATGGAGTCTGAAGTTAGGAACAATAAAGATTCCATGGGATAGTAGGGAAACACTGTCGTAAAATTTTGGTGCTTGAAATAGTCCAGGGAAGACCCGCTAAGACATGTGATTTTAGGTCCCCCTCTAATCTGATGTAAGGACTCTAGGCCTACCGAACAACCATGTGACGCTACAGTAATTTCACGGTAGAGACACTATGGAAGGTCCATGCATCATGATGATTTTGGTTATTGTGTTGCATGGGTATTTTGTGTCTTTAAAATGAATAATAAGTCTATGAAATTTCATCAAAAATATTCTAAACTACTCGGGCTTAGGAATTAGTTGTTTACCATGCATCTATGGAACCTGGGAGATGACCACGAGTAGTGTGGGTGATCATGGCCCATGTGGTTGACAAGGCTGTTTGAGAAAGTGCTTATCGAGAAGCGTAGGACGATCAGTGGCGTAAGATGATTTGATCCTTTCAGTGGTAGTCCATCGACAAGTACGAGGGAAACATACCAGACAAGGAGACAGAGAGTTAGCTAGAGGAGCTGGTGAAATCTTTCAGCTTGATCCGGGCTCCGACGAAGTACTGGGTTCTTTTGGCTGTGAGCCAGATGCGTGGAGCAGCGCGTCAGTGGTGGACTCTTTATCTTGGGGAGAAGAGGGAGGCTGAGGTGACGTGGCCTGACTTTGAGAAGGAGTTCCGGGCGGAATTCCTCTCTTCCACGATGAAGATTGAGATGAGGAAAGAACTACACTCCCTCCTGCAGGGGAGAATGTTAGTGAGAGAGTTTCAGATCATGTTCAAGGATCTCCTTCGCTTTTCTCCCAACCTCTTTCATGATGCGGAGTCTCATGAAATATGTTTGGAGGAGGCACTTCTTCCTTCTCTCCAATTTGATGTTACCCCTTCACCATAACGAGATACATGAAGGTCTAGAAGAAGGAAGAAGCGGTGGAAAGGATGCACATGCTGGGAGGTGTATTGCGAGAGGGAATCAAGTTGGGCTTGTCGAAGGGGAAAGTCTTCAATAGCAGTCCTCCAGCATCAGGTCCCTATAGGATCTAACAAGTAGTGAGCAGGCCTCAGCAGTTTTATTTCTGATGTCCTGGTCCTCAACCTTTTCATTTGGGTTTGGGACCGAGGTGTTTCATATGTGGCAGCCGTGGGAACCTTCATAACTAGTTCCTGGACCGAGTACAGTACACTAGAGGTGGACCAGTACAACACCCACCTCAACCACAACAGTTTCCAGCCTGGCCCTTCCTACAGTAGCAGTAGGGGCAATGAGCTCCCCCTCCACTGGGGGAAGACGTTGGAGGATGAGGCTGACCTCGGGGGAGCTCCTCAGGGACCTCGACCAGGCCTTAGTCGGGGAGGTGGCCGACATCCAGGGTGTAGAGTAGTTGGGCGTGGGTAGTTTCATGACGTAGAGGTAGTGGTTCCAGCATGTCCAGAAGCCGTTCGAGGTACAATCAGCATGTTTAGTACCCTTTCCTATTCCTTTATTGATTCAGGAGTTTCACAATCCTTTGTTGCACCCAGTCTAGCATATGATTTGTTCCTATACATAGAGACACTTTGTGTACCCTTGGTTTTGAGTACGCCAGTCAGAGGTCAGACCTGCTTGTCTCATGTTTTCTGGGGATGCAGGTTCATTATGGGGCCACACCAATCCGATGGAGATATCCTTTTACTGCAAATGCATCCATACGATGTCAATCTAGGAATTGACTGGCTGTTCTCGGTGTGTGATGTCATCGATTGTTTCTAGAGAAGGGCTGTGTTTTTAGGCATGGGTGCCCGAAGTGTGACTTTCTTCGGTGAGCGGGGTTTCTAGAAGGGTAGCCGGTGAGGGGATCCCTTCCTTTCCTTGTTATCTGAACTGTCAGGGGAGTCAGAGGATACAGAAAAGGTGGAATTCCCAGGGATTTTCGGTGAGTTTATGGACGTCTTCCATGAAGAGGTGGAGACTCTACCCCCTCGACTTGATGTTGAGTTTGGGATAGTCTTGCAACCTGGTGCCCATCTGATTTCGATGCCTCCCAACCAGATTGACCCACATGAGTTGTGGGAGTTGTGGATTTAGATTGAACATCTGATGAAGAAGGGTTTTGTTCAACCAATTATGTCACATCGGGGTACTCCTGTCTAGTTCGCAAAAAAGTCAGATGGTGGTATCAAACTGTGCATAGACAACCATAGACTGAATCAGGTAATGGTCAAAAACCATTACCCCCTACCGAGGATAGGCGATCTATTTGACCAGCAGAGGGGAGTAGGTTGGTTCTCAAAGATCGATATGCGGTCTTGATATCACAAGTTGAGGGTGAAGGAGGGAGACATCTCGATGACCACCATCAGAAGTAGGAATGGACACTTTGAGTTTGTATTCATGTCGTTCAGTGTTAAAAATGCACTAGCTATGTTCATGGAATTCATGAACTCCGTCATCCAGGAATACCTGTATCGGTTCATAGTTATGTTTCTTGACGACATTCTGATCCACTCAAGATCATAGGAGGATCACGCTGAGCACCTGAGAATAGTTTTAGAGGTCTTTTTTTCTCACCAAATTTATGGGAAATTGTCCATGTGAAAGTTTTGGAAGATAGAAGTGCACTTTCATGGTCACATGGTGTCCAAGTAGGGAATAGCGGTGGACCCATCGATGGTCGAGGCCGTGGTTTCATGGGAAGCACCCAAGAAAGTGGCAAAGGTTTGTAGTTTCCTTGGACTGGAAGTTTTGTACCGAAGGTTTGTGCCCAAATTCTCCCATGTTTTTGTACCTCTGAAAACCTTGAAAATAAGGATTAAGCTATCTTGTGGGATGAGCAGTGTGGTGATGCCATTGGTTATCTAAAGGGAAGGTTGGTTAGTGCCCCAGTACTGATATTTCATGATGAGGGGGTAACGTTTGAGGTAATTTGTGATGCCTCAAGCCAAGGGATGTCGTGCGTGCTGATGCAACCGCAAGGGGTGATACCATATTTGTCTAGGAAGTTACATCCTCATGAACGTATCTATCCCACCCATGATTTAGAGCTTGTAGAAGTTGTGTTCGCACTAATGTTTTTGTGTCATTACCTCAACGGGGAGTGGTTCGTGGTCTTCACGGATCATAAGAGTTTGAAGTATATCTTCTGGAAGTGGGACCTAAATTTGAAGAAGCCAAGGTGGATGGAGTAAATTCAGGACTACAACATCGAAATCTCCTATACCAAAGGAAGAGGAAATGTTGTGGCTGATGCTTTGAGTATAAGGAAGGAAGTAGTTCGAGTGTTGTCAGATGTCCAGAAGGCGATGGAAGAATTGGCTACACTACACCTCAATATATTGGAAGATGGTGGTAGAGTTTGTCTGTTTCAGATGACTGTTCAATCATCCCTACTACGAAAGGTGGAGGAGTCTCAGCGGGGTAACATAGAGAGTTTAGTAAAGCACGATCGGGCTAGACAGGGAAATTCTCTAGAGGGATGGTCCGAGGATGGTTTGAATCGAATGATTTTCCTGGGGAAGTTGTTTTTTCTAGAGGCAATGCGCGCGAGAGTTCTTGGTGAGTTTCACAACTCACACTTGACAGTACACCTAGGAACATCCAAGATATACCATGGCTTGAGAGGGCAGTTCTGGGGACCCAGGGTGAAACGAGAAGTAGTAGAGTTCATAGAAAAGTGCCTCGTCTATCAGTAGGTGAAGTCTGAACACCACATCCAAGGAGGTATGTTACAACCATTAGATATCCCCGAGTGGAAGTGGGATGACATATTGATGGATTTTGTCATATGGATACCCAAGGTTCAGGGAGGCTAGGATGTTATCTGGGTAGTGGTGGACCATTTGACTAAATCGGCTCACTTCCTAGCAATCAAGGAGTCATGTACAGTTGAGGTCTGAGCTCAGAGTTACATGAATAAGGTGGTGCGGTTTCACGGAATTCCGCGATCAATAATCTCCGATTGGAATACGTGGATTACCTCGTGGGTCTGGAGAGGATTGAAACATGCTTTTGGCACCTGACAATGCCCCATCACTGCATTTCACCCCCAGAAAGATGGGCAGACAGAGCACACCATTCAGACATTGTAAGATATGCTATGAGCATGTTTTTTGGGCCTTGGAGGATAATGGGTACAACACTTCCCTCTAATATAGTTATCTTACAAAAACATATATCACTCTACCATTGGAATGTCTCCTTTTGAAGATTTGTACCGGAGGCCATGCCGCTCACCCATAGACTGGACAGAGGTCAGAGAAGAAGGTGTTTTTGGCCCGGAGGTGGTTTAGAGCACAATATAGAAGGTTAAGCTTATATGAGATAGAATGAAGGTAGATTAGGACCGGAAGAAGTCATACGCAGATAATAGCAGGATAACCTTGGAGTTTGAGGTCGGGGACCACGTGTCTTGAATGTCTCTCATCGGCGCGGGTAGCGAAGATTCTGAAAAAAAATAATGATTTATCCCATGTTTTCCAGGCCCATTGAGTTGTCACGATGGGTCGGCGTGGTTGATTATCAACGGGCCTTGCCGACACCACTACAATAAGAGTAGAACGTCTTCCATGTGTCTCAGCTCTATCAGTACCTGCATGACAATTCACACATCCATGACTGGGGAAAGCAAGATATTATGGATGATGCAACATTTGTGGTGTGACCCATGATGATCAAAGGTCGTGAAGTGGAGGTGCATCGTGGATAAACTATTCCATTGGTTCGTTTTCTATTGAGGCATGGTGGGATTGAGGACAGTACCTGGGAATAGGAATCAGAAATGTGTACCCAGTACCCAGAGTTGTTTTGAGTTTTATCCTCTTTTGTTTCGTACCTTTTTATGACGTAATACTTGAACTGGTTAACAATGAAATATGTTTCAAGTGAGTAAGAAGATTCCTAAACAATGGGGAGGGGAAGACCTGATACCTAGATAATACACTTTAAATTTTATGCGCCTAAACCCGTGCGGGTGAGTCAGTGTTGCCCAAAGTAGATAGTTTCTTAACTTGGAGGATGGAAAACCACTCACCCACATGACATGATGGTTTAATATTTTTCCCTGCTTGGTTTCACGGGGGATAGGAGAATAATGTTGGTGATTTTCCAGAAGATAGGTGAATAATGGAGAACACCTTGGTAAAAAGGAGGACCGATCTTTGAGAGGTATCCTTCGAAGGAGGGAGTTGTTCGGTCCCCTCTGCTTTCTTTAGGTGGGTTTCAGATTATTGAGGATGAAATTTTTTTGATAGTTATCTTATGTAAAGGTATGGACCTCTCTAGTCCAACACATTGTGAAATCGTGGTGTTAGAGGTGTTATGGAAGGTCAAAGTGGCATTGGTTTTCATTTGGGTGGACTTTTAAGGAAGACTAAACAACAGCTGATTTCGCACGGGCTGCACACGGTTTGTCTAAACCATGCGGCCAAATCGTGCAAGGTTGGTGTTAGAGGCAGCGGCTAATGCACAGTCAGCGCACAATTTGGATAACCATGAGGAATAACCACGCGAGGAGTGTTGAAAAGGTATAATATAATGCACGATTAGCGCAAAATTTTTCAAAATGTGAGGACTAACTGTGCGGGCACTTAATCTTAGATCATAACATTGTGGATCTAACTCGTTTTGCCTCTAAATGGTCCGTTTAAGCCCCTAAGAAGCCATAACTCTGGATTTCCCTTCATTGAGCATAATAGAACCTCTCCCATGTGTTTTAGAACCGATCTGAAGGAATCTCTTGGAGAATTGATGAAGGTTTCTAAAGGAATGTCATCATTCAAGTTTAGTTTCCTAGATCTACATAGATCTACTCCTCCTCTTATCACAGTTTCTAAGATCTATGCCCGTTATGGGTAGATCTATGTGTGTGGATGTCTAATATGGTGAGTCTTGGTCTTGATATTTCTAGGAGGAGTGATCTAAGGCTGTTTTTTGGAGAATCGACCCGGGTTTCTTGAGCGTTCTTCGACCGTCGTGGTTTCGTCAAAAACCATTGAGGTATGGATCTTACCTCTATCTATCTCTCTTTTGTGCATGATGCGGGGTGGGAATCCTATTATTTTCGTATGATATAGTTGAACTGCTAAATAAAGATAATAACTGGTTAAATAACGAGTTTGGGGAAATTTTGTTGATATTGTTTTTTTATCCATCAATGCTTATCCTTTGATTATGTTGTCTATTAAATGGGATTATGCCTACTAAAAATCATGATCGTTTGGGGCCATTTTTTTTGAAATTAATGGTTTCCCTATTTTTCTGGATTGTTTCGTGGATGGAATTCATAGAATGTGGAAATTGGTTAATCATTTAAAGTTAAATGATTAAATTAATACCTAGAACCAATGTATGATCACTCCGATTAAACTAAATGAAAGAATCAATTTTGTGGGTGCTGGTTGGGGTATAAATATTTGATGGGTTGTTTCGTGGGTTGTTGTGGAACAAGTGAGCAGCGAGGCTATAGTTGGATTTGTTTTGGGTTGTCATGTATGATATTGTTGTGATGGGAAGTAGGGTTGTAGGAAAGTGTATCGAAGGGATGGTGAAGTGGTACACGTATTGTTTCCAATGTGTTTGCGGTTATGGTGGTTGGAAGCAGGGCTGTAGGTATGGTTGTGCATATGAATAAAATTTGTAAGAGTTAGATAATGAATTTTGGGACATGGTTGTTGATTAAATTCGGAAATCCATGGAATTGTTCGGATGATAAAAGAAAATGGTGTTTTCTTTCTTGTGTTTTAACAAAAATTATTTTTGGTTGGTAGGGATATGTTTTATAATGATTTGATCTGGTTTTGTTGTTGTTATTTTCTCGATAGTTAAGGAAGTAATAAACTAAAACTGTTTAATCAGGAGAATCTCAATGGGGCTGGGGCTGTTTATTGCGTGCATACATTCATGGTCGCAGTGTTGAGGTATATGCTCAGATCTTTTTATAGAAACCTTAGGATGGGCTGAGTGGTTGATATAATTATATAAATCTATATGTTTTATGTTTCTATATGCCCCACACACATGTTGACCACTACGTGCCAAACACTCGTGGGATGGGGGGTGAGATTCCCAACATCCAAATGATGGAGGGTTACTGTTCTTCCATGTGCTCCCTCTTTCAGGTTATATAGCCAAAGATCCTTTGGGCAGGATGTGATAGATAATTCCCAAGAGTCTTCATGATGAGGATGTGATGTGTTCCCAAGAGTCTTTGGGATGAGGATGTGATGTGTTTCCCTGGTGTCTTCGGGATGATATGTGGTTATAGCCTACGATTGAGTGCCAGTGGTATATGTGATGAGATGAGGTTATGGATGAGGATTTAGTGTCGGTGGGATACAATGAGATTCGTATGGCTAGGTTGCGGCAGGAGCTCAGGAAGAGGGGGAAGCATCAGAGCGTTAGGCGTGAGGGTTTGAGCAGTAATCAGTCGGAAGTTGGTGTGGGGTACCCATACATTTATAATATTACTATACTACTCTATGAAATTGCAATATTTGGTGAGTATGGCATGTTTTATTTGGTGGATATATTCCTTGCTTGGCTCTAGTTCCTTATGATTTCTCATGGGGCATTAGGATGTTTTCCCACCTTTTCATTTGACCTTTATGTCTTCCTACTGTGTAAACTATATGCTCACCCTACGTTTACATTAAGGTAATCAGGAGGAATTTAGGGACAGTGCGAGACCTTGCTAGTTGGGTGTTGGAGTTTTGCTGGTTGCAAATTTTTCTTTCTTTTTGGTATCATACTTGGGAGCTTTTCATGTACCTATATTTTTGTTTCAATTTCGTATAAATCATTCATATTGGTTGGTTTTGAGATTATATTCATTTACTTGGTCCTTTTCATTTTGGTGTTTAAATCTTCCTATTTCCAGATCTTTATTAGTAAAAATGATAATTCTTCACATATTTGTGAAAACTCATACCCATAGTGTTAGTCGCCACTCTGGGGATAACAAGAGGTAGGACGCATGGGTCATTATCTCCCTTTCACCATTACCGGCTCAGGAGGGGCGTCATTGGTGGGAGGGGGTCATGACATAATTTTAAAAGAAAACAATTATTTTGAAAATATTCTTATATTCTTGTAAAGACATCTTTTATGATGTTATAATGGAAAAAATAGCCTCATTATGCATATATGTTAAAAAAACAGTCATACAGTAATTTTTTTAAAAAGGTCATAATGTAACTTGTTTGGAAAACAACAGGAATATTCCATTCAAAACATATAAGGTCAAATAAGGGTATAAATGAATTTAAAACATTTCCTAGTAAATAGTAAAAACGTTTTGAAATACATTTTTATCAAAACATGGATGTGAATGATAAAGAGGTCCTAGTATATATTACCTAAAAACTACCTCTTATAATAAGGAGATTGTGGAATTAAACCTAACCTAGCACATTCCTTTAGTAGATGGTATATTTAACCTCATGTATATTTACCATAGAATGATATTAAATTATACCATAACCAAATTAATATTTATTATATCATAAATTATTCATTTATGGCTTTTTACTACCAATTTTATAATGATTTCCATGTTAAATTTACATTTCAGGTAATAATCGCTTTCTTTATCGTACATTTTTTAACTTGATATTCTTGATCATAGCATTTAGATCATGATTAAAATATATAAATAATATAAACATTGATTTATTTATCATATATATTTAGAATATATATATTTTTAATTGATATAAATATGAAATGTGATGCACCATTCATTGGGACGGTAGGTCGTACGTATGAATAAGCGCTGTTTCTGTTTTCATATTGTATTGGACAGAAGTATGTGAATAAGTTATATATATGAATATACATATATATATATCTACAGTATAATTAATTTGTAATATATTACATAATAATTGATAATATATATTTTTATAATCATTATTTAATGATGAATGTGGAAATGAATCAAATCGCATTTTGGAGATGGCAGTCCGTACAAATGTTCGAGCTACAAAATTAGTATATTGACGATGTAATAATATGTAATTTGATGGTATATCATATATACAGAATAATTAAAATTATATTTTTATTATTTATTTATGATATAATCATTATTTTACCCATCCAAATAATGAAATTTTTGAATAACAAACTACACCACGACGTGTAGATAGTAAGTCGTACATACGCACTTATGGTGGCTTTTTCATTCGTATGATGGATAGAATAATTAATATTGTTTTACCATTTCAATAAATCACTATATATAGAAGATATGGGAGATATTATTTTATATTGGAAACAACAAACAATGTGTAAGGGGTAAAAGAAAAGAAATTGAAAGATGTGATAAAATATTTACCAAATCTTCTGCTTCTTCCTTTTATTTTGAACAAAAGGGCTCCCTACTTTGGAATTGTGATCAAATAAAGTCCTCTAAGTTGATGGTAGGATAGTAGAGATGATATTTTGGAAGGTTTTGGACGATCTAGAATGCATTGATGGTGTGAAATTAATAGAAGGCAATGTGGCCTTTTATAAGATAGTTGATGGTCACTTTATGAAAAGCATGAAATATTATTTTATAATAAAATCATTTTCTGTTTATAAGGGATCCAAAATGATATATTTAGTGTCTAAGGTGGTTATGAATCGAAATCAAATTAAATAATTGAATTTATAAAGGTTGAGGTCATCATATTAACCCTACATTTAGGATTTAACTCTTAGTTATATAGTTTTAAATTTACCATGTCTCTTTGCATTTTTATATTATATGGTTAATAAAAATTCTATAACAAGACATTGGATATATTTATATTATATGGTTAATAAAAATTATATAACAAGCCATTGGATATATTTACCATATCACACATAAATTTACCATTACTCATGGAATATCCTTTTAGTGAAATTCCATATCTGGAGTACACAATGCATTGGAGAGCTATAATGGGGCTCACCTGTCATATCTTGAGTTATAATGGGATCCAAAAAACATATCATAAGCTATAATGGGCTCAATCCAACATAAATAATTTACATATAACATATAATTGTAATAAATTATCTTAAAATCATGAGAAACCACTCATTCAATATACATATATAAAAAACAATCCATTTAAAATTTATTAATGTGGTTTATAAGAGGATTTTAAAAGAAACATCTATTAAAATATAACTAGAAAGAGAATTAACAGAATGGAATGGATACAATTACACAATATAAATACACATATTGAAAAATAATATAAAAAAAATTCCTTACACCAATAATATTATTACAACATAATGAAAAAAAATAATGTTTAACCAATGAATGGAAATTAGGTTATGAATTCCCTTACCTAAGGTTCTTATTACATACAATGTGTTTAAATATAAAGTATAATTGTTAAAAGTGTGTTATTAATATCTTAATAAAACTTATTATTGTTTATAAAACCTTATTTTATCTTTTTACAATATTATTTGACACATTTGAGAATAATATTTTGTAATTTACATTATGTTAGGTGCATTCTTTACATGGTTTCCATGATTGGTTTATGATGGATATTCTTGTTGATTGGAAGTGAAACTCTAGAATTAGAATATAATTTTATTTAAATATTTCTAGAACAATAAATTATACCAATTATCATTTTGATTTCTGAAATGTGTATGATTAATAAGTTAAAACATTATTGATATTTGATTAGTTCATTTTGGAGATTCTTCTTTCGTAATGAACTTATATTTTATTATAAATTGATCACATGTTTATAGAATGATTGTAGAATATTATATAAGATATAATACATAAATAATAATATTTTTATACCCTTAAAAATTTTAAGTACCATTCTTTTAACAATTTAAATGAAATTGAAATGACACTGTCCATAATGTTAGTAAATCGACACATTAAAGACGCTGTTTTAATTTTTAGAATAAGTTGGAGAGAAGAATAAATTTAATGGTGAGTATTACATAAACTATTGGAAAACCAGAATATGTATGATAATAGATAATTTATTCCTCATGGATAATGTACGGATTGGAAAAAAATTAAATAAGGGATTGTCGAAATAAATGAGATATTGAGAAATCCCTTACGAAAAATTTGCACCCTAATGCTATCACATAAAATTTCATAAAATATTTTTATTAGGGAAAAGGGGTATCTCATAATTATTACATAATATATTAAGTAATGGGGAAATATAATGTCATATCCCAAAATAATCAATTGTAAATAAAATATAATAACATTAAATGAATCAAAAGAATGAAAACAAAACAGGATGTTTACATCTTGTTCACTTCTCCTGGAGATCCTTCTTAAGGCTTTTGATTTGGGAATTTTGGTGAGAATAAAAGCTCTATGAAATGGGTGATAGTATTGGTATAATTATTGTGTATAAAATAAGAAATTATTTGGTCTTGAGAGGTGTGGGATGAATAAGAGAAAGAGGATGGTATTTATAGGTGAGGAGAGGGGGTATTTTACATTATTTAAATCATTATTATAGTTTTTTGGCTCAAGACTATGTATAATCATAATTAATGTGACCGAAATATTAATAATGGAACAAGAGGTCAACCAAGTGGACTTAAATAACTTATTATTTCATAAATAGTTTATTTTACTGATAATTATAATATATGACATTTTACAGTATTTCACAATTCATTAAATATTCAGGAATTTCAGAAAAATACCAAAAAAATACCCTACCAATTTTTTAACGTTTACAATTAAAAAATTAACTCAATTTTTCTAAAAAAAATTTCTAAGTACTATTAATTTATTTTTTAAATAAAATCATACTTATTTCAATAATTAACATGTTTTATAATATAACTGCTTTTATATCACATAGAATAATTAACAAAATGTCATTATCTCAAATCATTATAAAATTAAAATAATAATAAAAGTTTCTACTAATTAGGGCCCTACTACAATTCATATTAATATTCACAAGGGTATGATACTATTTAAGAAAAATCATGTTGGATCCATCAGACTCTAAATAACTATTTGAACAGAAATGCAGATAATGGTGTTTTTAAATTTAAAACATAAAAGCATGAAAATTCTGTTTAATTGATAGATATAAATTTATTCTTAAAACATTGTCTCATGCACTTTTTTTCGAACATTTGGGTGTTACAGTTATTATTTTATATTTCTTTAGAAATGATATGTTATGTATTTATCTTATTATTATTGTATACATTTTATTCCCTACAATCAAAAAAATAAAAAAGCAATGTTACAATTTTAATAATGCACATCTAAAACAATTTATTATTGATTTTAGAGACTTATATATCATTATATGTTTTATATTATATTATATTATATTATTGATTAACAATTACTTTTTTTCTCAATTAATGGAAGATTTCAATGACATTGTAAAACATGTGCTAATGATTAATGTCACAGACAACTTATGATAAAATTTTCTATGAGTAATCAATTTACACCTAATATATATTAAAAATTAGGATTATAATTTTTTAATATTAATTATTATTATTATGGTAAATTATATTACATTATATTGGTTTTTTAATAAATAATCAGAGTTTCTTCACAAAATAAATTAAATAAGTTAATGTTTTTTTTTCAAAACTGAATACCCTATAATTATGTTCTAATTCATATAATTTAGACCCATTATAATATGTTCAATTATTATTTCATATGATTTTATAAAATTTGATTTTAACATAAATTTATCTATATTTAGAATTCATTCCCATTGAATTATTTTTAAATGGTAATTACATCAATGATTTGAATATTTATACTTAATTTTTTGTCACAAATTTAAATCTATTAAAGTGTTTTTATGATAAAAAACATTTTTCCCTTAAAATGAAGAAAAACATAAATTGTCGAATTTTTTTTCATGAATCACTTATATTATATGGTAATTATATATATTTTTAAATATATATATTTTAAGGGGTTTTGATTATATTGTTACAAAAGATATAAGGGTTTACCATAACTCAAATCAATTCCTTGGGTCATAATCCCTATTCATTGACCCTAATATTTTGATATTTATCTATTATAACCTAATTTTTTTTATTAAAAATCACTTTTATAAAAAATTAATGATCTAAAGTACTGTAACATTCCTTGAAGAATATTATAATTCGTTAAAATGCATATTTGTTAACAATAATAATCTTATCATTTTTTTATATTTTTCATCCATGTCCATGATTTTATTTCCCATAAATGTTCTAATTACCTACTAGACACAAAAAAATAAATTTATCTATTGTTCCTTTAATTCAAATTTATTATATTTAAAAAAGAATTATCCATCTTTTTAATTATGTGGGTTCTCAATATGGTAAATTTTGAATGTTCATATGTGTTTTAAATCATTTAAGAATAAATTTTTTTTCATCAACTCAAGATTTGTTATTTCATTTATTTCATCATAGAGTTATAATACGTACATAAAATTTTTAATTTAATTGTTATCAATGTATTTTCACTTCTATTTTTGAAACAATTATATATTTTTTATGTTTTAACTAATAATAAGGCTTCTTCCAAAGTAATTGTTTTCTATGTATTTTTAAAATTTCATAGAGATATTTATTATGTATTGTGAAGGATTTTTATTTTAACATCCTTTATTTTTTATTTCATATTTTATATCCTTCCATTAATAAAAATAATTTAAAAGAATATAATTTTACATTAAATTCATAAATTATGTATTTGATGACATTTGATATTTTAAATCTATTTACCCTCCACTATTTATCATTCATGAAGATTAATATATGTCTTTTGGAAAAGAATTATCTTTGATGGTGGTATTTTAATATAATATGGTTTATATTTTTATGAAATATAATTTTATAGTTTTTTGTTAATCCTATTATTTTTCATAGGATCATTATTTGATGATGAATGATTGATTTTAATGTGGAACACAAATTTATTGACTTTGAGATAGGTTGTAACAATATTTCCATCAATTAAATTGTGTAAATGATTATATCTCAACTGATTGATATGTTATATTATCTTCATAATGGGTGACTATGATGGAATTTAGCTCTACTCACAAATTTTGAAGTTAATGGGTTGGAAGATATCTAGGTTCACTATGATAAAATTATTATTCTTATGAATGTTCCAAAAGTTTATACTCTAAACAATGATATGAAATGTTTTCATGATCATTTATTATTTATACTGTATTATTAACTACAATTTCTTGTTCAGATGTTTTTTGTTGTAGTTATTTTTTGACAAGAAAAAACTTTTATCCATATATAAGGTTCTTGTTTTGATCTTTTACTGCAATACATTTTTTATAATTATCATTTATGGTGTTGTTGTTTATTATTATAATATTTATGTCTTCTTGTGTACAGATTACTATTTATGATATAAAACACTAGGATATGTTTTTAACATACTCAGCACCATAGATTTTCCCTTTATCACATTTCCATTCACAAGGATATAAAGATGATTATGTACTATCAAATATATAATATAAATATAGAGGGGTTTTTTATAGGCACTAGATTATAATTTCATAAAAATTAATTTTATATTTTAGTAATATTTATAAAAAATTATATTTTGGTTATTTGAATATTTTTTATATTTCGTTTTTTGAAATGGATGTAATAAATTATTATTTATGTCAAATTTAGTTTGGGATTGTCAGTTTTCCTTTATAAATAATGATGTCTTTGTTTTTTTGGATTTTATTCTCTTTTATTGGATTATAAAGATAAAAATCATTTTTATTTGATGGATTTCCATTTATTTCCCAATTATTTATAGGTTATAAAATATATTTACATATATTTGATATAAAAATGGATGTTTATGGGGTTTAAACTAATTTTAGTCCAATATAAATTTATCCTAAAATATTTATGTTAGATTAATATGTTTATTTTATATCTATGTTGAGAATTATATATTGTATCAAACAATAATCATAAATTAATTATCAATTGTACTATTAATGATATCTAGATACATTAATAAATTGTATATAATACTTGATTTGATTTTATTATATCAAATTTCCATTTCACATTAGGTTATAAGAATTATTATATGTTTTTTAATGAATATTTTAGTGTTTTAATCATGATTCGAATGGGGTCAAGCCTAATTTGGTGGGAAATAAATGTTTAATTTTATTATTAGGATGTAATTAGATTAATTTTTTTTATATGTTATATTATTTATTTTAATATGATATTATCATGGTTTTAATTCATTTTTATCAAATACATGGTCATTTTACTATGAAATAAATGGTATATTTTTTATTTTAACATCGTTTTTAAGAAATTTTTAGGGTTTATATAATTATTAAATTATATGTCATGGAATGGAATTGAAATGGTATAATCGTTAGGTATTACAAGGGTTTAATGATATTACATTAGATAATTTATAGATGATTTAAATTTATTTATGATGATTACATTTTTAAATATTTAAGAGATTACTACAATAGCTACGCTTGAATTCGATTGATTATTGTTATACTGGTAATGTTTCACTCTACTAGATATCTTATATTTTGTTTCACATGAAATAATAGGATTTACCTTCTAATTATTCCATGTAAATGGATGATAGGAGTATGATGGAAGTATTTGATTATATCTAAATTTTCATGGTTCCATTATAGACATGTAATGAAAATATTTTTCATCCATAAGTATTGTTCTATAATGTATATTATGAAATTATCATTCATTATAATGGTGAATGTTATAATATTTTATTTGGAATGAATTTAAATTTCAAATTACTTTATTTAAATTAAATGAAAAAGCGTTGAGTTATTTTATTTAGCTACAATTATATATATATATATATACTACTTCATTATTAACTGTTTTAAAAATAATAGGATGCATTTTAATGTTAAATTAAATTCATAGAATCATTTTTCATAGAAAATGATATTTAAAATTTAGTATGATTAGATAATTGAATCATTTTTAGCATACAATTACTTGTGGAAAATGTGGATTACTATGTGTCACAGTAAGATATTTGGTTATTATGTTTTATTAAATTCTCTATTATGAATATATATCATAAAATAATGTATTGGTTAATTAAATTTCACTGGGTTTGTTAGTTACCCTAATATAATATTATATGTATAGTTTATTTTCTATTCTTTATCATGTTCAATATTTTATATTATTTCATTACATTATATATTTCACATATAGAATTAAAACCCCAAAATGTTGGAACACCATGTGGTATTTTTAGTTACACTTTATTACATAATCATTACATATTATACAAAGTAAATATTTACAATTTAATATATTTTATTTCCAAAGAACTTTATTCTTTATTATGAAATTTAGGAATGTTCATTGGGATTTTAGAATACCATTTTTTATTTAATTTCCGAATAATCCAGAAAATATGATAAAATTTGTTATTAGTTTTGGGTGACAAGTTAATTAATTTTTATTTGAACATAATATTGATAGGGAATGATATGTATCACATAAAAATTTATGATCTAATTTATTTATATTTTATGGTCATGTTAATAGTGGATAAAATTTATGAATAAATGTTTTGAATAATTGGAATTTTACTTCGTTATTGAAACAGATTTAGGAATATCCAATAGTCATATAACTAAATAGAATTTTCATAATAAAAAAATTATATATGTCATTTCACATGTTTTTAACTCTATGTGCGATGAATAAATTTTATTTATTATATTATACTCTATTTAATATATCTATTTATATATATTATTCTCTATTTAATAAATAATTTTCTTATAATTCATGTTTCATACAAACTATTGGGATTTTAGAATATTGTTTATACTTGGTTGAATGATTTTTTGTTACTTATTTTTTTTGTAAAAGTATCTTTGTGGGCTATATTATTATTCCAAGCCATGTCTCATAATTATAATAATATTTATTCTACATTCTATCAGAGTTTCCAAACGCAAATTATATTTACATTGCTGTTGAATATTCATGATGAAAAATTGTAAAATGAAATATAGAACATTTAATCGAAATTAACAACGTGATCATTGTACATCCTAAATATTTTTTTTCTATTAGACTCATTTTTCTATACATATAATGTTGTAGCGATCATCAATGTGACGTCCCAAAATTCTAAGGTAGATAACATTTTACTCAATAGTGTGTATGAATCATGAAACAAAACACCTAAGATAATATATTATACATATAACTTATAATACTTTTATTATCTTAAATAAATAAAACCTAAAATATATATTGAAATTCACGCAATACTGAGTTATCTTACATCACATGTGATAACGACATTTGTGGATGACTTGTATTACATAATAGATTGAGTATTATCAAAAATAGTTAATTAATAGAAAGTTATTTTTTAATATAATAAGACAGAACATATCCATTAAATTAGAAGTTATTTATATTGTTTACTAAATTATCAAAATATTTGTATTAATATAAAATAAAATCAATTAATTTTTTACATGTTAATTAGATATGAATTTATTAACCAGTTGAATATAAAAAAATGATTTTATGATTAATATTTAGTTCTAACCAAAAAATTAAATTATTTAAAATTAGTGATTTGTAGTAATTTAATATATATATTATATGTTACATAAAATAATTTTCAAAGTCATCATATATTCTTAATAGACTATTGAAAACAAAAATCACAATATTTCACATAAAAGAGATATATTATTATAAAGGTACTTTTACAACGTTTTAATAGAGAAACTATTTTAAAATATATTTTTAAAACATTTATATATATTATTTATCAAAATAATCTTAATTATTGAAATATATAAATATTAAATATTTTATGGTGATATTCTTTTTCTATGAAGTTGCATTTACTGATTAATAGTGGAAATACTATATTTTATTCCTATGCTAATTTTTCGTCTAATTTATTTATATAATTTAATTGGGAATTTTATTTATTAATTTTGTATAATTAGATAAATATAAAATTGGTAAATCCAATATAGTTGATTTTTTTCAATTTTACATGGAAATTGGCCATTAAAATATATCAAAATATGGAAAAAATTATTTAAAACTCTTATTTGTCATCACATTAGGGGGATTAAATATAATGTAATTTCTTCCACATCTACAAAATAGAATTTAATAAAATTTATTCAATAATTGAAATAATTATAATTTTAAATTTAAATTAATTTCTTCTTATTTAATGACAAAAAAATTAATGAAAGTAATAAAAATTCATTTACACGAATAAAGGAGGAATTAGAATAACATGTGACTAATCCTTAAACTTAAAAGTAATTATGGACTATAATGTTTTAAAAAATCTATTTTCTCTAAATATTTCAACTCTATACTCATTTCAATCGATTTTTACCCATTTTGGGAGAAACTTTTCAATGAAAAAACGTGGGTGAAATATCCTCTTTTTGAAATTCAAAAGAATCCCACTACTCCTTGACTATTAAAAGAAACTACCCTTGATAAATTATGACACCTATCAAGAAATTTTGATTATAAAAATAATCCAAGTTAATCCCCTAGTATCCCTCCCTCTTCCAGCAAGACTAACCTCATGAATAATTACAAATAAGGAAGCCATTTATTATAAACCAAAATTATTTTCATGAAAATGATGTTCTATTATTCAAAAATCACTTTCATTTTATTTAATTATACACCCTCTCAATTATTCCTAATAAATTATTATATAAAAAAACATATATAAAAAAATACTAATAATTTTTTATTCTATTGGATTTAGCAACAATTAAACACATGTTCATGAAATGGGTATGAAATTAATGTTTATTTATATAGTGATATACCACCTCAAAAAAATGATGTCATCCATTTTTCATATACTAACTATTGCTAATGGAAATTATGATTGACACAGTTTATATATATCATATATTTTATATTATAGTTTCTTTATTATTATTTTAATTTTTATATAACACATATATTTATTCTTTTTATTTTGTAGGAATATAACAACATCTTCTATTGAATTGTGCATAATAGCATCCTCAACATGTTGTGATTCATTCACAATATATTTGTAAATTATAAAGGATATTTTTATGAAGTATATGTAACATATATCACATAAAAATTATATTTTTATTATAATATACATATATCTATCTAAAAATTAATTTTTATTGTTTAAAAATAGTAACATAAAATTTATGTTGAGTTAATGCTTGCGTATTCCCATATTTCTTTATTAATATTACATTTCATTCCCTCAAATATATTGGATTTTAATAAATATTTACATATTGAATATATATAACCTTTTAATATTGGATTACATTATAGTGATGATTAAATTATGATATATGTTATTGGATGCAAGAAAACATGTTAAATCATACCAAAAAATAGGCAATTTACAATTGAAATATTGAAAATGATGAATGGTTTTTAAAAAAATTTAATTAATTTTTATCATAAATTATTATATGATCTAATAAATATCATAACGGTTCTTCTATAATAATTTAACAAGTTTAATGAAATTATGCATGAGTTTAACGAGTCATCCCTTGAATGGAAATACAAGGTAAGAGATTATAGTAACACATATCATTCTGTGAGGGAAACACAATTTTCACCACCTAAATATTCTATGTGGTGAATTTAATTACCATATATTTATAATATTTCATGAATTCATGTATATTTATTGTATTTAATTTTTATTTTTCATTTATCTTTGTCAAGGGTCTTATGATTCCAATGTTACAAAATAGTTTGGGACATGGTCTCAATTTCCTTTTTTAGAGACATACATTTTTGTTGGGAACCTAATTTCTTATATTTGGTGTATATACTACCACATTTACATGTAATATCGTTATTAAGTCATTCATAATGATATTTAGCATTTCAATTTGGAATATTTAATCAAAGGTGTTTTGAAAAAAACATTAACATGTGGAAATGAAATTTATAACCCATATGGTATTTGTTATTAAAAACTGTTCAAATAGTTTCCTCATATGTATCTTCATCTATAAACAATCCATATGGTATTTGATATATTGATACCATATTTATTCCTCTTTTAAATGGTTTATAATAGATTTAGACATGGATAATATTTAAATTCACTCTATTGATTCCATTTTAGTTCCCTTGAAATATTTAATTTTCTATAATCCTTATACATTGAATTTACCTTAATTATCATTATCATATATCATAGATATGTTTATTTCTTATGAATTATATCATTTTAACATATTCTGATTTCATGAACATAGTTTTGAGTATATGGGGACATATTTATAAACATGTAATCATTATTCAAAATTAATTTTATAAGGTGTGTTATTTATTAGTTAAATAATCTACTCATTCTAAGGAATGATTTGGATGAGCAGTGATGGGTGGGGAATTGAAATTATATATACTCTTGATGAATCAATAGGTTTATATGAGAGGATTTTTTTTAAAAATTTAAAATAAATTGTAACTATCGTTTTAAACTATATAAAAAATGTCTTTATTGTATAGGTTTTAATATTCCTCAAACATGACATCAGATAATTACTCATTTCCTTTATTTTTTTACATATTATTTATCCATGATATATTTTAAAAAAAATATAGAGATTCATTTCATTCATAGTTCAATGATTTAATGGAATGTGATTTAGATATTTTATGTTCCATAGTTATTATTCCTTATCATGTCATTTTAATGAAATGGATTTTTTTATTACCATTAAGAGATTTGATTTTAATAAAAGAATCATTTGTTTAACGTGTTTACCAAGACTACTAAACATTTCATTCATTCAGGATTTTATTCTTCAAAATAATTCCATTGTAATAGTTTAGGGAACCAACTACGAGATTCTAGGTTAGGGTGTGTAAAATAGTTATATCAGACAAAGATTACTAGAAACCCTGGTATCTATATTTTAGAATAAAATATATCAGAGAACATAAAATTATGATAGAATTTCATGACAATAATAAAAAAATATATTATAATTTTAATAATGTACAGAAAATATATGTCTTCCAAAAAATACTTCTATAAATTAATATTAAATGTAGACATAGTTTGGGAACCTATGTACCTAGGGGTAAAAACATCGACCATGTGTGTTGGTCCAGACACGAGCATAACCTGGTAAATGACAAATGGACTTAATACAAACCATGTTTGACAGTCATAGATTAAATATTTAGATTAATCAAAATTTAATTTCAAACCATTATAAATGATTCAATTATACTATAATAACAAATAACCTGTGTTAGTTCGAATGAGTATTAGAGTTGTGAAATAGTTTCATCACATTGAAATCATAAAATTGATATTATGTTTCAGAAGATGACCAATGAAAGACATATATGTAGTAAAATTAATGAAATATTTATGTATTGTGGTTTTATTGATGAAAATAAAAATATATATATCTAGTTTTTAACCTTATTTAATTGTTATTCAACATACATTTCAGAATGTAATTTTGAAAATATTAATATTGTTTTAGAATAGTATAAAATTTAATCAATGTTATAACCCCTCATGTCTAGCATGGATGTTGTACTTGAACTGATGACAACAGGATGGTAATGTTTTCATTCCAAACACCGGTCAACATTATATCCTGTGTAATTTATCATTATTTTATTTAAAATATTTTTTCAATAAATATTTTTTTTCATTAGTGTTACTTTTTATGTTTAGAGATTAATTTGTGACCATATATTATTTTAAATATATATAAATTCAAATAATTATACATCCCACTCTTTTATATGGCATACGTTATGTTAAAATTTTATTTTACTACCTCAAGAATCAATGTTAATATTTTGATATCCATTTCATTTTGTAATTGGTGAATTGTTAATTGACCAAATAACATTCCAATGATGGATTTTTTTCATATGAAAAAGAATCATATCATGTAAAAATATTTATATATATTCTTTCACAGTAAAAGAATTCTTCTACCATAGGAAATGTATATTAAAAAAATGTTTTTTCTTAATAGGTTATTTTTTTAAAAAAATATAGTTTTTAATCATCATATACTATTTTCTGTGTGGCCCTAAAGACATTGATAATTAATATGTTTTTGATTTTTCACCAAAATGTCTCCCCAAAAATATTTTCTCTTTCCACCACTTTCGTTACTCTACTTGCCACTAATGTTTTCATTATTATATATCTAGTTTTATGGTAATACAAATGACCTTTACATTTCACATAATCTATTTAGGGGAGGATTATTTATGTATCCTTATCATGATGTTGAATTTAAATATAAAAAATATAAAAAATAGTAAGCCCATGGTCGATGTAATGTACCGAGGATTTTATTTAATTAATATGGGGAGAATGTGGTGCCCCACAATTCTAAAATTAGAACAATGTATTCAATAACATACATGACATACTACAAAATGTTATTATGTGAATATAGTATACTGATAAATTATTATATATTTACTATTTTTATGAAATTCTATTTTCTATATAGATTAAAATTCATGAAATACTGAGTTAGCTTTCATCACACACAATAACGGCTTTCTTCGATGACTTTTGTTACTTACAAGATCAAGATTTAATGAAAAAATATATTAGTAATACATTATTATTTCATATAATAAGATATATCATAGTGATTAAATTATTTGACATGAATTTTATTAACTAAATTAAAAAAAATGGTTTATAAAAATATAATATGGATTCATATTTTATCAATTAAATTTAATAAAATGTATAAACCAATTAAATATTAAAAAAATTCTGCTTACAATGGTGATTTATACAAATAATTTAATTTAATTACAAATAGTGAATGAAATTAATGAATTATTTATATAATATTTAAAGAAAATATTTGTTATATTCATATAATATATTTGATTAGCCAAGGAAATGAAGAAACCCAATATTACACATAATGAGTTATATTTTTATAAAGGATTTTTTACAACCATTTAATGGAGAAATTATTTAAAATATAATTTTTCAAAATATTATATATTTAATATGTAAAAATAAACATAATTTATTAATATATATAGAAAAATTATCTTATGTTGTATTTTTTTATATTTCATTGAAGATTAATTTTTTTAAATATTGAAAAATATTGAATTGAAATTAAAAACAAAATTCATATAATTTTTTATATAGATAAATTATATTTTGTAATGGGTTTAATGTATAATTAGATCAATATTATATCCTTTTATATAATTTAGCTCATTATATTTTTATTCAATAATAAAATATACATAAAAAAAACTTAATATTTTCAAAATTTAATTAATTTAAGGATGTTTTTTCATCCTATATGTGAGATTTAATTTAATTTAATTTATACCACTTACATGATTGGAATATAGAAAAATGGATTCCATATATTTAATAATCAAAAATAATATATTTTAATATGTTAATTTTTGTTTTTTAAAATATATATTATATATTTCAATGAAAATTAATTACACAGAATGGGACTTAAAACAGATAAATAAAAGACTAAACCCTAAACATACAATCCAAAATGACCAGGAAACATGCCGAAATTCCATTTTTCTGAAATTTTTTCAATCTGTATTAAATTTTTTTATAATTTATTTCTTTATTGGTGACACATAACATAGGAAAAATGTGTTTGGAATTCCCTCATTCAAGAATTATCAAGAATTCCACTCCTCTTCCACTAAAAAATTCACTCACTAATCCAACTTACTCAAAACATTAAATTGATTTGGATCTCCCCAACTATAACCAAATAATATCCCATAATCCATCCAAAAATAATCAATGAATAATATTTTAATTAATAAAAACATATAAATTAATTTTTTGAAAACAAAAATATTTATTTGAAAATGAAAAAATATGCAACATCAATCACTTTTATTTTACTATCATTTCTAACCCCTAAAATTTTATTCTACCATAATTATATATCCAAATCACCATAATAAATATTTTTTTTATTATAATGATTCTCCCTACACCTACACACAATTCTATGTAATGGGAATGTAACATATTGTTTATGTGTAAATGAACTACCACCTTGCAACACGATTTCACTCATTTTTCCTTTACCATGTATCATGGTTTTTAATTATGGTAGAAACAATATTATTGTATGATATATATGATATATATATTTTATTTTTTTTCTCGGTATTTCTTTAAATTGAAATTCCATTATTATTTACTATTTATGGGAATTTGATAACATTGATTTTTGAATTGTGGACTTCCGATTCCTTAAAGAGATGTGATTCATTAAAACTACAAAACGAATCTATAATAACAATTTATTGTAATAATATGTCAAATATAAGACATAAAAATAATAATTGAAATATAATATTCATTTATATATAATTAATGATTCATTGTTCTAAAATATGACAACGAAATGGATGTATCATTCATGCATACGTATGACCCACTACATCAATGAATTGTGTGTTTAATTTCATATATTAAAATATTATGTATAACTATAAATACAATTATAGTTATAATATGTAACACCCCAAGCTTCTATGGTACGCTTATCTTTGAATAATGCGATAGCGTGTGTTGTACGCAACACCGAGTTCTAACAACCAATCAAACTAGCCGTTATGAATAGTAATACCTACTTTTTAAAATTATATATATTTTATATTTCAAAATGGACTTCATTTTTGGATTCGGAATATCTAATTTAGCCTAAGGTGAAATTTTGGTACTTTTCAGATAACTTTCATATTTTGATGAATAGTGAAAATTACTAAATTTTAATTAAAAACAACTTTTTTAATCAAAATAATTAATAGTGATAAATTATGAATTTTAGTGGTTTTAAAGTATATTTAGAATATATTTTTACCATTTAATATAATGTTGGTCATTGGACATAATTTTACAATTAAACCGAACATAAACGAGTGTCAATCTTTTGATAGTTATTATCTCTTAAAAACACGCTTTTTGTTTTGACAGCGGGAATTAATTTTAAATTAATTTCTGCCACTTATGTGTTTTGAATTTAGGAAAATGGATTCCATATTTGGAATCAGGATGTTCAAATTGTGTAAATAGGTAACTTTTATTTTTAGACATTTTGAATAATTACTGCGGTAAATATTTTATTTACCATGGTTAAGGGTAAATCCGGTAAATAAGGGTTAAAAAAATAATATTACAATAATAATAAATTACCCTAAAACGTGTCTTAACCCTATTGGTTGATACATGGTCGACCATGAGCATCTTTGGGTCGATTTTTGGACCCCATGGATCCACTTGTAAGTGATAATGACACTTTATTTTAATTAAGTCAAAATGAATACAAAAATGACACAAGCATATATCTTTTAGAAAAACAATTGTTACATAGGGTTATATAAGTTGGATTTTAGATTATAAATATTCATTAGAAAGATACAAAGATTTCCTACATAATTATATTTTATTTATAATTTTTAGACATTAAATAATTTATTTTATTTATGACACAATGATGATGCAGTAATTACTATAATAGTGAAAAATTAAAATAATTGATATTATAAATACCCAAACAAATATAATATGAAACTTTTAATGAATTAAACTAATTTTCTAGGATAATATGATATATTAGTATTGATTTAATTGACTTTGTTCGAAGTAATCAATCTGTTATGAGTTTCACAAAAATCAACTATTGAATAGTGTCAAAATTGACATAAAAGAGTTCTTAAAACAAATATTATATTATTAATTGATATTAAATTCCTAAAAAATCTAAGGTTCGGCCAAGAGACTTATATCATGATAGTTTCATCATTAATGGACCACTTGGGGGTCTCTTGGATGTATATAGTATGTTTATTAACCATATTATATAAAAATACAAAGAGACATTGTAAAAGTGAAACTAATTAACTTAGAGTTAATACTTAAAGATAAGGTTAATATAAGTACCCAAACCTGTCTAAATTATATTGGTTGAGTGTTTTTCGACCCATCCCCACCTTAACCTTTGAATAATCAACTTTGGAGCCTTTAGAAACTGAATATGAATTTAATATAAATTAATATTTCTAGCTTTTCCAAAGGTGCCCCTCACCCCTCTTATAAAAGGGCACTCCTCCTTCTCATTTCTTCACACCACTAAAGCCTTTTGGTTCGGCCAAACTCTGCCCAAATACTCTCCCAACATCCCTCACTACAACCTAGAGGCCTTAGTTTGATCAGAAAGCCAACCTAAGGAGCCCTTTTGATCAAATCAAAAGGATGAACCCGAAGAAGAGGTAATGATTTCACCAACCTTTTCTAAGTTCCTTTCTTCTTCCACTTCCTCTTTCTTTGTTCTTACCATTATAAAATAATAACTCCAGTATCTTACATATACTGTGATGTTATTATAAATATGGTACAACCATATTCAGTATTCTATCCACCCTTTTAATAACATGTCACCATACATGCGTACGTACGGCTTACCGTCTCCACGTCGTGGTGTAATTGTTATTCAATATATTATTATTTGGATGGGTATAATAATGATGTCTAACTCATGTAAATAATAAATATAACATGTTAATGATTCTGTATATATGATATACCATCCATTTATATATTATTTTAATATCAAAAGAATGATATTGTCGCTCGTGCGTACGTACGGACTACCGTCTCCACGAACGCGATGAGATTCATTCTCCATCGTATCCATTCAAGTATAATTATCATTTGATGATTTAAAAATGATGTTTAAGGACTTGATATCATTCTGGATATGAATAATATACAACCTATCCTTTACAAACATGTCTTACGTAACAAAACATATAAAAGAAAACAAGTAAGTTAACACCCGATATAATGATAATACTAAGATATTATTATCAAATCAATATTAAAAGATCATATATGATATCATATTAATGTATATGATTCTTGTATAATTTAATAACAATTATTTCACCATTATACAAGAGGTTAACCTACCCTAACCAAGGAAAAGTAGAAGGTAAGGGATTTTTCTTATCTCACATTCAATTCCGTGAGATTTCCATTTTTCGCCACTAAATTATTGAAAGTGGTGTATTGTGTACTGGCATTTGATATATATTATCATATTCATGTTATTCTGTAAATAATTTGGTGGTTATTAACTTTTGGCCATACGACTCAGTTGATTAACGTGGTAAGGGGTTTTCATCTCACTCCTTATTCCCGTGAGATTCATGCCATATTGCCACCATTACCTTTTGTGTGGTGTATGTACTGCCCATAATTATATCCTTTGTGTAATACACTCTAATTTATGTGTACTTACATATTCATTGTATGATACCTCTTTCATGGGTTGTATTTTTCATAAGTTACCAAATTGGTAAGGGTTATTTCACAATCTCTTCATTATCCGAGGTTGTATTATACGTAATAATCTACTGGGACCTCTTTATCATCCACATCCATGTTTCTTCGAAATGTATTTCAAAACATTTTTACTATTTACAAGAATATGGGTTAAAGTCATTTATACCCTTGTTTGACTTTTTATAAGAGGTTTATAAAGGAATCATTCCGTCGTTTTCAAAACAAGGTCCTTTTTAACCTTTTCGACAGAATTGAGGTAAGAATGTTTTTTTTAACTTATACGGCGGGTGCGGTTATTTTCCGCCATTATAAAAACGTTGAAGCTTTCCATACAAGCTTATAAGAATATTTTCAAAGAAAATGTTTTATTTTATATGGATCTTAAATGATTTCAAAATAAAAGGAGATACTTCTTTAAAAAGAATTTTGATTTCATCTATGTCAACATCCTTTGATGGATTTTAAGATTATTTGAAGTTGATTTATTATGATACAAAACTTCTATATTGTATTGAAGGTTTTGTGATATGTTTGACTATGGATGTGCTATTTTTATACCATTCATAGTTTATGGTGAAATTATTGACATTTCGTATGCTAGTTTTAATACGAATGTTTATGTTATGTTTAAACCTTTTCATATGGGAATGCATTGGACTTAATAAGTGACGGGTGGAGCCCGCTATAGCTCCTCGATGCATCGGTAGGTCTCATGAGACAAACTAGTGTCTTGGCACAAGGCCTAGACAAAATCTTATATGTAGTCTTGGCACGAGGCCTTGACTATGTGGTTATGATAGTCTGGCATTATGCATTCCAACATTATGAAAGTGGTTATTGATTTTTGCATGTGATTATTCGATTAGTAGAATATCCATGTGAATAAGTAAATGGAATTATTTCATTTTACTTTTGCCATACTATGTTGAAGTTAAAGTTTAAAAGTCTTTTGTTTTAGTAATGCATTGCCTTAAATGTTTATTCTTATTTATGAAAGTTTCCGCTATATTGTTATCCTTACTGGGCATTTGAGCTCACCCCTTTTCTATGTTTTATTTTTCCCAGGATGTGAAGAAGTAAGTTATGAATGACATGCAGGGATTTTATGAGGGGTTAATAGTTTGGATTGTGGAAACATTATGTTGTTGTAGTAGTTTTTCATTTTATGATGTAATGTAAAACTTATGAATATATCTAGTGTTTCCAAGGCTACTAAACCAATCGGTCTTTCGAGATTTGATCTTTCTTGTGATCATGCCAATGTTATGTAATAATGCACCGACTCTGGGTAACTGGGGTCGGGGCGTTACAGTTGGTATCAGAGGCAAAGGAGGTAGGAATGTATCCGATCCTTGGGAACTCTCACATGTGAGCGTTGGACGAAGCATGGCTCTCCGCCCAAGGGCTTCATGAGGAAATGGCTGCAACTGGGGATGGTGGTGTGTCCCGCCCAGGGGGTGTAGCCGCCCATGGAGTGCCCTGATAGGTATCAATTATAGTCCACTGGAAGTAATTCCAGACCGTTACAGTTGGTATCAGAGGAAGTTTAGTACAAACCATGGAAGCTAGATTTAGATAAACTCTGATTAGAGCACATAGACCTAAGATGAACTTTGAGGATTAGTATAGAAGAACTTCCTAGAATTTTGGTATTGTAGAGATTTTGTGAGTTTTCCGAGAAATACATCCTTGTATGGATACGAGCAGGTAGAGGCGGATCTGGCACAGATGTTCCTAGGGGTAAAACCCGAAAACACCGCTTTGAGCTAGACTCGAACGGGAACTGGTGCACGACAACGGGCCTTGCTGCACTCTTGGTTACGACACTCCCATGGGATATGCTTAGGATAACTCTCATTTTCTTTACATATCATTTTGAAGGGATTATGAGTATATACATCCTCAAAGAAAACATTCTTATGATTATGGATTATATCCATAAATAGTTCAATTTATGTTAAGTGTTTTATAAGTATGGGATTATGTGTTTTGATTCATAAACTGATCTAGTTTATGCCATGGTATAGAAATGGCGCCCAGTAGAAGGAATGAGAACTCCAGAAATACACATGATTCAAAGAGAAGGAAGGATCATATCTTTCATGGTCTTAAGCTAGAATTTATAAGAGAAATAGTCTCCCATGTATTATCATCATATGAAGAAATAATATCATGTGTTGATAAGATATGTAAAGAGTTTACTGAGTCCTATGGCTTTGAAGGGAAACAAGAGAAGAAAAGGATGGAAGAGAGAAAGATGGATAAAGGGAAGAGGGAAAAGAAGAATTTTCCCATATGTGGTAACTGTGGAAAGAAACACCCTGGAACTTGCCTGAAAGGAATGGGAGTTTGTTATAAGTGTGGAGGAAAAGGGCACAAAGTACGTGACTGCAAGGGTAAGAAAATGGTTTTAAATGTACAATGCTTCATTTGCAAGGAGTTTGGACACTACGCGAACCTATGTCCCAGTCATCAGACTATGCCGCAAATGATGTTATTGGATAATAACCAAGTTATGATACTACCACAGATGAAGAGGAATGATTAGAGTTCTTATGTTGATTATGTCAATTGAGTGTTGTATAAACAATGTACTTGTTATAATAATTTTGGAGTATATAAGTATTGTACTGCAGTACTATTTCATTAAGGATTTGAGATTGTGTGGAACAAAGAAAAGTGACTCAATAGCAGGATAAATTTTTGGAAAATATATGGTTGAGAGAATGATAAATCATAATATAGTTCTGATGCTGAGGTAGTGATTTTGGAATAATATGTGATTGTTTTGGATGAATTATATTGAATATTCTTGACTAGCTTGGAACTGATTAATGATTTGTATATTCCATCATTGTTGGGGTTTAAAACATTTTTGGATTAATGAAGTATATCCAGCATTCTATATGGAATAAGGGAGCATGAATGCAATCAATAAGGAATATGGTAATACATGATGAAGGTATTCATATGCTATTACGAGGTAAAAAGGATCTATATTATGTTTACCTTCCTTATAAATGTTGGACTGTGAGTTTGGACAGAAGTATTTTGTATAGTTCTAGTTTGGATTATTTTGGATTGCCATAAAAGGACAACCTGGAGGTCGGGCGGCAACCCGTCGCGTCCGGCAAGGTTGCAAGACTTGAACCCGCAACCGAAGGGCGGCAAGGGTGTATCACCTACCACTGGCCCACGAGGTGTCCTGGATTAAATAATGTAGTTTTTTTAAAAGATCTGGTAGATGAATTATAAATTCATTTATTTTGGAACCCTATACGAATAGTATAAATAGAAATTTTTTTTACGTTCTATTATCTTTTAGAGTGAAAGATGAGTTTGTGGTAGAAATTCATTAATGGATAAAACTCTAATAATAAAGTAAGTATATCTCCTTATGATCTTAGCCAATCTCATAAATAAATTCCCCAATATTAATAAAAGGAACTTAGAACAAAAATGTTGTCCTATATGGTACCTTAAATCATCACTAATTTATGGCTTTGTTATTTTTAGCCTTTTCATAGCCATGTTCTCTACCACACTCCATCAGATAATTGATGGTTAGATTTTTCATCCATATCCATATTTTCCTACATGGAACCCTAGTATGTGTTATTTTCGGTAATCTTCATACTTTCAACTCTTTATTTTAAATAGAGGCCTCATTAATAAATTTTTCGATGTGGGATTTCAACTAAGATATTTTGAAACATCAAAAATGTGTTATCCTAATACCCTATGTTTTGTTGAACCGATGGTATTTCAAATAAACATAGATTGATGAGTTTAAGGACCTCAATTTTATACTTTTTTGTGAATGATGACCTCAATCACTACCTATAAATATTTACGTTTTTCCTCCAATTATATGTCTCTAATTGCCACCAATGTTCTCCTAATCAAGATCATAATTTGGTAGTGACCCTTTCATATCTCTTTTCCTCATATTAAGACTAAATTTTAGTAACCCAATTTCCGATGTGGGTTTTCCCACAAATATATTTTCTATTTTCAACCTTTTATTTTCAAAGAACAATTTCAAATTGCGAGGAGCCCGTCAGGATTCTTGATACGAGAGAACAAGTACTGAGAAACTGGACGACACGTCTGGTAAATGTTTTGTGAAGAAACCATAAGATGGAAGAAGCAATGTGGGAACCCGAGGAACTTATGATGAAGAAACACCCGAGTCTTTTCATGTGATATGTATTCCAGAAATTTTGAGGACGAAATTATTTGAAGGAGGGGAGAATGTAACACCCCAAGCTTCTATGGTACGCTTCTCTTTGAATAATGCGATAGCGTGTGTTGTACGCAACACCGAGTTCTAACAACCAATCAAACTAGCCGTTATGAATAGTAATACCTAATTTTTAAAATTATATATATTTTATATTTCAAAATGGACTTCATTTTTGGATTCGGAATATCTAATTTAGCCTAAGGTGAAATTTTGGTACTTTTCAGATAACTTTCATATTTTGATGAATAGTGAAAATTACTAAATTTTAATTAAAAACAACTTTTTTAATCAAAATAATTAATAGTGATAAATTATTAATTTTAGTGGTTTTAAAGTATATTTAGAATATATTTTTACCATTTAATATAATTTTGTTCATTGGACAAAATTTTACAATTAAACCGGACATAAACGAGTGTCAATCTTTTGATAGTTATTATCTCTTAAAAACACGCTTTTTGTTTTGACAGCGAGAATTAATTTTAAATTAATTTCTGCCACTTCTGTGTTTCGAATTTAGGAAAATGGATTCCATATTTTGAATCAGGATGTTCAAATTGTGTAAATAGTTAACTTTTATTTTTAGACATTTTGAATAATTACTGCGGTAAATATTTTATTTACCATGGTTAAGGGTAAATCCGGTAAATAAGGGTTAAAAAAAATAATATTACAATAATACTAAATTACCCTAAAACGTGTCTTAACCCTATTGGTTGATACATGGTCGACCATGGGCATCTTTGGGTCGATTTTGGGACCCCATGGATCCACTTGTAAGTGATAATGGCACTTTATTTTAATTAAGTCAAAATGAATACAAAAATGACACAAGCATATATCTTTTAGAAAAACAATTGTTACATAGGGTTATATAAATTGGATTTTAGATTATAAATATTCATTAGAAATATAAAAAGATTTCCTACATAATGATATTTTATTTATAATTTTTAGACATTAAATAATTTATTTTATTTATGACACAATGATGATGCAGTAATTACTATAATAGTGAAAAATTAAAATAATTGATATTATAAATACCCAAAAAAATATAATATGAAACTTTTAATGAATTAAACTAATTTTATAGGATAATATGATATATTAGGATTGATGTAATTGACTTTGTTCGAAGTAATCAATCTGTTATGTGTTTCACAAAAATCAACTATTGAATAGTGTCAAAATTGACATAAAAGAGTTCTTAAAACAAATATTATATTATTAATTGATATTAAATTCCTAAAAATATAAGTTTCGGCCAAGAGACTTATATCATGATAGGTTCATCATTAATGGACCACTTGGGGGTCTCTTGGATGTATATAGTATGTTTATTAACCATATTATATAAAAATAAAAATAGACATTGTAAAAGTGAAACTAATTAACTTAGAGTTAATACTAAAAGATAAGGTTAATATAAGTACCCAAACCTGTCTAAATTATTTTGGTTGAGTGTTTTTCGACCTATCCCCACCTTAACCTTTTAATAATCAACTTTGGAGCCTTTAGAAACCGAATATGAATTTAATATAAATTAATATTTCTAGCTTTTCCAAAGGTGCCCCTCACCCCTCTTATAAAAGGGCACTCCTCCTTCTCATTTCTTCACACCTCTAAAGCCTTTTGGTTCGGCCAAACTCTGCCCAAATACTCTCCCAACATCCCTAACTACAACCTAGAGGCCTTAGTTTGATCAGAAAGCCAAACTAAGGAGCCCTTTTGATCAAATCCAAAGGAAGAACCCGAAGAAGAGGTAATGATTTCACCACCCTTTTCTAAGTTCCTTTCTTCTTCCACTTCCTCTTTCATTGTTCTTACCATTCTAAAATAATAACTCCAGTATCTTACATATACTGTGATGTTATTATAAATATGGTACAACCATATTCAGTATTCTATCCACCCTTTGAATAACATGTCACCATACGTGCGTACGTACGGCTTACCGTCTCCACGTCGTGGTGTAATTGTTATTCAATATATTATTATTTGGATGAGTATAATAATGATGTGTAACTCATGTAAATAATAAATATAACATGTTAATGATTCTGTATATATGATATACCATCCATTTATATATTATTTTAATATCAAAAGAATGATATTGTCGCTCGTGCGTACGTACGGACTACCGTCTCCACGAACGCGATGAGATTCATTCTCCATCGTATCCATTCAAGTATAATTATCATTTGATGATTTAAAAATGATGTTTAAGGACTTGATATCATTCTGGATATGAATAATATACAACCTATCCTTTACAAACATGTCTTACGTAACAAAACATATAAAAGAAAACAAGTAAGTTAACACCCGATATAATGATAATACTAAGATATTATTATCAAATCAATATTAAAAGATCATATATGATATCATATTAATGTATATGATTCTTGTATAATTTAATAACAATTATTTCACCATTATAAAGGAGGTTAACCTACCCCAACCAAGGAAAAGCACAAGGTAAGGGATTTTTCTTATCTCACATTCAATTCCGTGAGATTTCCATTATTCGCCACTAAATTATTGAAAGTGGTGTATTGTGTACTGGCATTTGATATATATTATCATATTCATGTTATTCTGTAAATAATTTGGTGGTTATTAACTTTTGGCCATACGACTCAGTTGATTAACGTGGTAAGGGGTTTTCATCTCACTCCTTATTCCCGTGAGATTCATGCCATATTGCCACCATTACCTTTTGTGTGGTGTATGTACTGCCCATAATTATATCCTTTGTGTAATACACTCTAATTTATGTGTACTTACATATTCATTGTATGATACCTCTTTCATGGGTTGTATTTTTCATAAGTTACCAAACTGGTAAGGGTTATTTCACAATCTCTTCATTATCCGAGGTTGTATTATACGTAATAATCTACTGGGACCTCTTTATCATCCACATCCATGTTTCTTCGAAATGTATTTCAAAACATTTTTACTATTTACAAGAATATGGGTTAAAGTCATTTATACCCTTGTTTGACTTTTTATAAGAGGTTTATAAAGGAATCTTTCCGTCGTTTTCAAAACAAGGTCCTTTTTAACCTTTTCGACAGAATTGAGGTAAGAATGTTTTTTTTTAACTTATACAGCGGGTGTGGTTATTTTCCGCCGTTATAAAATCGTTGAAGCTTTCCATAAATGCTTATAAGAATATTTTCAAATAAAATGTTTTATTTTATATGGATCTTAAATGATTTCAAAATAAAAGGAGATACTTCTTTAAAAACAATTTTGATTTCATCTATGTCAACATCCTTTGATGGATTTTAAGATTATTTGAAGTTGATTTATTATGATACAAAACTTCTATATTGTATTGAAGGTTTTGTGATATGTTTGACTGTAGATGTGCTATTTTTATACCATTCATAGTTTATGGTGAAATTATTGACATTTGATATGCTAGTTTTAATACGAATGTTTATGTTATGTTTAAACCTTTTCATATGGGAATGCATTGGACTTAATAAGTGTCGGGTGGAGCCCGCTATAGCTCCTCGATGCATCGGTAGGTCTCATGAGACAAACTAGTGTCTTGGCACAAGGCCTTGACAAAATCTTATTTGTAGTCTTGGCACGAGGCCTTGACTATGTGGTTATGATAGTCTGGAATTATGCATTCCAACATTATGAAAGTGGTTATTGATTTTTTCATGTGATTATTCGATTAGTAGAATATCCATGTGAATAAGTAAATGTAATTATTTCATTTTACTTTTGCCATACTATGTTGAAGTTAAAGTTTAAAAGGCTTTTGTTTTAGTAATGCATTGACTTAAATGTTTATTCTTATTTATGAAAGTTTCCGCTATATTGTTATCCTTACTGGGCATTTGAGCTCACCCCTTTTCTATGTTTTATTTTTCCCAGGATGTGAAGAAGTAAGTTATGAATGACATGCAGGGATTTTATGAGGGGTTAATAGTGTGGATTGTGGAAACATTATGTTGTTGTAGTAGTTTTTCATTTTATGATGTAATGTAAAACTTATGAATATATCTAGTGTTTCCAAGGCTACTAAACCAATCAGTCTTTCGAGATTTGATCTTTCTTGTGATCATGCCAATGTTATGTAATAATGCACCGACTCTGGGTAACTGGGGCCGGGGCGTTACATAATATATATAATTTAAATATTGTATTAAATTAATTAGTTAACAAAATCATGACTTATGTAGAAACAACAAAGATTACAAGTAAGAACATACCTAAAAAACTAAGGGATCAAAAAAATAGTTAAAATTAATATAGATTAGAAAAAAAATGAATAATAAGATATTATAGGAAGTTAATATATGATATTATAATCGTTTTTATTGTTATTTTAAATGAAATTAAGTTTTCTAATACAATTATACATTAGTTTTAATTGACTTTCAGCTAAAAGTAAATGCATTGTAATAGATTCATGTCTCATATTTCATTACACGAGGAATACACCATTTTCACCAAATAAATAATTTTTATGATGTATTTACTACAAATTTTGATATATTATATCATTAATTGTTTTATCTTAATTTAATTTAATGACCCTCTTAATGTTATGTATTTCATGGGAATATTATTAAAATGATACTAAGTATTAAGTTACATCATCTCAATTTCATTATTTAAGACATACAATATTATTAGGCATATTATTTCATTCATATGGTGCACATACTACTTCAATGACCTATAATATCAGGATTCATTCATTATTTAAGATATTTTTTGTTCCAATTTCAATGATTTCATCTATGGGAATTCGAATTAATCATTACCATGTGGAATGTAACTTCATAACCTAATTTATTTTCATTATGTTAAAATACTTCCTCATTATTTTTAATATTATATGCTTAATTGTGTAATAAGTTTTACATTATATTTTTTATTTGAAATTTTTTTAAGTGAATTTAAATTTTACACATATATTATATTTATATATTTATTTTCATGTCAATGTTATGGTATTTACAAGGGTATTCTTCACAATCTGTTTTTATTCATGATTATTTACACTTTAATTTTCATAAAACGAAATTTCTTGATTATTGTTTAATATATAATTTTATTTTCTTCTCTACATGTCATTAATCATATTTTTTATCTACTATTTGAAATTATTCACTCATTGGTACTAATAATGTTTTAGAATATGTTTTTATGAAAAATTGTATATATGTTTTTCTTTGGTTATAGAACATGTTTACATCGACAAACCATATTTCCTTCCATAATTTTTAAAATTATTTTTATCCTTGTAAAAATGATTTTTGAAACACAAATTTACCCTTTTTTCTTTTAAAAGTTTTCCCAATGTAATATTATTCTCAATCCAAATAAATTATTTTTCAAACCTTTTATCTTGAGAAATTATTTTTATTTTTACCTTGAATCTCATTTAAATATTTGACCATCATCACTTATTAGAAGAAAAAACTAAAAAATTAAAATATTTTTTTAAAAGAAAATTATTAGAATATTTATTTTTACGGAAAAATATTTTAAATTTTTTTTTCGAAATAAAAAATTGTATTTACCTCAACATTGTTTTTATAATAACACATTTTAATATTATAATTAATCAATGAGAGAAAAACATTATTTTTACATTACATGGAATATTATTTGTAGATATCGTCCTCCTACTTCTTCCTGGTGGATAATTATTGATTAGGATAAGGATAATATCAATATTTACTTCCTTTATTCCTTTTTTATTACCACATAATTAAAAAATTTCTTATGATTATAATATATTGAATTATTTAAATTATTTATCATGGATATTTTTATTTCATAAACTATATATAATTTTAATATATGGTGTTTACATTGAATGTTATTTTAGTGTATGTAGAAAAATTGATAAATTTGTATTCAATATTTTATAGGGATATTTAATTAGGAATATTATTTTTTAAATAAATCAATTACAAAATTTGAGGAATGATTTGGTCATGCATTGATGGGTGGGACACGAACATTATATTACCCCTTGATGAATCTATATGTTCTCATGAGATCAATTAGATGTGAAAATTAAATGGGTTTCTTAATATCAATTTAAATTGTTTTTAAAAATGTCATGAAATTTTATGATTTCATTTATCATAGACATTATTACCAATAATTTAAAATTTCTTTCATTTTGATTCAGTTATTAATAATCAATGATATTTTTCATCGACACATCTATATATTAATTTAAATATTATTTAATTTTTAAAAATGAATTTTTGTCATTTATATTTATTATCATATTTATTAATCCATAACATGTTTTTTGAACGAAATTTTTTTTTCAATTTGTTTATTTTCTATATTATTTTTCAGTTGAGATTATCATTTACTTGGAATGTGTGTTCAATTATTTCCCATTACATATTCACTATTCTCTTTGATTCATTATTTCATCCTCTATACGTATCCATTAATGTGAATTTGAGAACACCCACATTTTATTCTTTTCCTATGATTCCATCAATTATACTATAAAATAAAACCTTGGATTAAAATATTGGATTAAATTAATCCAGGAAGGAAAAAATTATTTTTTTAATTAGTGTAATTATTGTTAATACCAGACTCATGTATGCATTAGACTTTCTATGTCTAAAAAAATATTTAGTAATTCAGGATTTGATTCTATTTAATTATTTCAATGTAATTTTAGTATACCCCGACTCCAAAAGTATTAGGTCAGGTCGATATAATAATGATTTTGAAACAAATCTATTTATTTAAAACTCTTGTATAATTTACTGATTTTGTCATTAAATTCTTAAATGGATTCTATAATATGCTTCCCCATTAAGTTAAAAAAATACCATAGACTCTTTTTCATGTATGCATACACACATTGAATTATAAACATGCACAATAATGATATAACTCATTAAAAAACCCATCAAATCTCAAAATCATTACTAAATTTAATCACAAATTAATCAAATAATAATCGTGATGTTTAATCACTATATAATAGTTTGTCACAATTTGGTTATGATATTATAATTCACCATAAGAGTATACAATGATCTTGTATGGCCCTAAGAAGTATCTTTTATAACTTTTAAAAATATATGTTACTAGTATACAACATTGTCATCAATTATTGATGGTATAGTCACTAAATCCATAAATATTATATATTATGATAGTTATTTTCATAAGATATTTATAACATATGAAAAAAATTATTAATTACTATGTTATTATCATATCCCATGAAATAAATATTCTATCAAATACGTCTTAAAATGTTATTTTATTTGATATATTATATGATATACATCATCCTTGAATATTTTATATTATACAACATAATTAATATATAATAAGTCAAATGGTTTGATTAATTTCACATAGAACTACATTAAATCATTTTATCATTGAACCTCCTTAAACATGTGTTATAATTAAAAACTAATTTGATTGTTTCAGATAAGAGTTGCATGGGATGTAATTGATTACCTTAAAATTAATTTTAAAAAATATAAATATAATTTAATTACTTGGGGATGTTCCGATTGTATATATAATAGAAGAAAATACATTTGGGGGTCTGTTGAAATCCCGTGTTTTCTTTATCAATAAAATATTCCTATCAATGCTTCCCAAATTAATTATTATTATATTTGAGATATTAGGAAATAATGTGGTCATGAAAAATAAATCAAAAAATTACAGGATGATTATTAAAAACATATCAATATTACTCTGTTGGAATAACCATATTTTTTATCCTTGGTTATCATCATCATACAAATAATATTACAGAATTATAATAAGTAGATTACAGTAAATGGTAAAAATAAATTTTTTTTTGTGTTTATGTTTTAAAAAATGAAAAAATAATGATATCAATTTAAATTCATCTTGATATTTTTACCTGATTTTATTAATTTTGATTATATTAGTATATACCTATCAATTGTATCAATGAAATTTAATGTTGTTTGATATTTTTAATCATTTGAAAATTAACGGTGGTTGGAATAAATTTTCATATCAAATTTATTATCATCAAATATGTTTGAGAGTATGGTTCAAATCCAGTCAATAACACATATTAGACGAGACATCATAGACACCGATGTAGTGCAAATCCCTCGTATTTGTTATAGTCTGTGTATATGAAATTATAAGATAATTTTCAATGATAGATCTATGACATGGATTCCAAAATAGAGTAACATATCACAATTAAAATATTAATTTTAATCATATGACATAAATCATATATAAGTGCATTCACTAATACGTATTGGTTTAAATTGAAATATATGTTTATAGGAAATTTATAATGTTTTGGCGTATGAGGATAAATTTATTACACATGAGTAATAAATATAGATATGAAAACCCTATGTAAAATACCATCTCAATGATTGAAATATTATTTGGGGATTAAAAATATGTTATAATGTATAATGTGTTGTGTTTAAAATATTTAAGTGAAAATTACATTTTTATCACATATTAAAACGAATCTTATATCCTTATATCTAATATGCAAGGAAATTTTTTTATTTAAAAAACATATATGAATTGAATTTTTTTAATTTTTTGTTTTTTTAAATGACATCAAAATACATTTTTGGTATATTTATTACGTATTAATGTGTTTATAAATTATTTTTCTTTAAATTTCTATAACATCGTAAATAGTTTTTAGAACTTATAGTAATAAATATTTTAATTTATGATGTGTTAATATTGATTTTTTTAAGGTATATAGCTGTATTTTTAATTTATCTATAAAATTTAAAAATATAATTATATGTCAAAATTATATGGTGTTAATTAGTTATAAAATAAAAAATATTATATATTTATATTTAAAAAATATTATTTGATTATAATGGATAATTTGGATCATTCAACAAAAATGGAATTTATTTGGAAATTATATAACCGCTATAATAATTTTTTTATTAATCATATGATCATTTTGAGGACATGTATTTTTGTCATTTTATTTTTAGAAATTAATTTTAAAAAATCATAGATCAGGAACCGAGATAGAGTGACATTACGTGGCCCGTGGTTCTGATAATGATTGTTTCAAAATGTTATGTTTTTAATATCATGTGTGACTGACTTTTAAAAAAACAGAACTAGCACATCAAAAATTGCTCAAATCATAAATTTAAGGGAACAATTCATATGAGAGTAATGGATTTAACCTAGGAATAACCAAGAAATGGGTGGCAAGGTTCATCTGTAGAAACATTTATTAGGGGAATAACCATAAATAAAATATATAAATTAAAATTATTTTATTTGAAATCCTGAAAACTCATAAATAATAACTAGTATTGGAAACATGAGTCCACTGTTGAGTATATAAGGGGTTTTTTCCTATTGTTTTTCCTTTCCTCAACCAGCACGTGGTGTGGGTGGATGTTAGTTTTTACAAGTATGAATCATTAAAATGTGAAATAGAATTTTTTAGTGGATGTTACATGTTGACTCAGTGTTGTTTTCCCTTTAATAGGAAATCTCGTAGGAATTTATTTTTATCACTATAACCATGTATCTCGCCTAAGGCATTGAGATGTAATCTCCCTCCCAACTACAAATTTTGGTTGATCTATGATAGATTATGACATTGAACCATGTTCCTCGTTAATGACTGATCGATCCTTTGGTATGGGGTCAATCTATTTGTGTTTTTTTTAACTATTTAATATTAGTTCCAAAATTTTTATTAAATATTAAAAAACCAAAATTAATTATTATTATATCACATATGATCATATTACAAAATCATATTACTAGTTCATTAATAATAATTCTTAATTTTCATTACTTCGGGTGTTAACTATATTGTTTCCAAAAATGTGTTTTGTCATAAAATTTACTGTTACATTGTGTATTATTTTGTTCCATAATCTATACAATGATAATAATATAATTATTAATTTTATAAATAAATCATATTTATATGACCAATCATTAATCATGGTTTTGATAAATGATGTTTGTTATGATCATGGGGAAGGTAGGATGCACATATCTATGAGTAGTGCTTCCATTTTTCGAATATCACAATGGAAAGAATTAAAGAGATATTTTTTCTAACCAAAAAAATATTTTCATAATAAATAGAATATTTTTTTATTAAATCAAGTTATATAAATCATAATTTTTTTGTGGTAATGAAAATATTCACATAGATTAATTATGGTGGTAGTCCACAGATACACGATTGATGTTATCATTTTTAGAGGAGTGAAAAGGTAAGAAAAAATGAAATAATATTTTTTCAGAATGAATAATATTTCATTAATATTATTTTTACCACACTCAAATGTAATATATTATTTTATAATTTGTTATCTCATTTCTATTAAATCATTAGCGAATAATGAATCAGGTCTCTTCATGAGGTGATATATTTTTGTACAAATGAGCAACATAGTTATATTCCCTAAGGAATGAAATGTATTAAACATATTATAGAGTATCATCTTAGGAATAATTATGTTATAAACTTCAGACATATATTCATATCCATCATCATACCTAACCATGATATTTTGTAATTGAAAAACAAATGACATTGGAAAATGATGCATTACTCTACTGTAAACATGAATAATGATTCATTAATATATTTGATAGAAATGGGGATGGTTTTATATAATTATCATAATATATAGTCATCTATGTATATGGAAGATACTTATGGTATTATAAAATAATCTTCTAATATTAATTTAATGAAGAGGAGGATGAAATGAAATAATTATTCTCATTGAATAAAATTATATCTTCTTCTGCTAACATCCATTGGTTTGCACCAAAATCCATCTAAGGTAGGATATTGAGAGAAATGTGTGTTCTGAATTGAGTTCATGGAGTTTTATTGGTTATTTTTAATGGTTTTCATTTATACATATTTATTTAGTTGTGTAATAATTAGATTTTAGTGAGATACCTCTTATATTTGAGGAGTGGAATTTTTTAGACTTCCAAAGAGTATTATACATTGGGAAGTCACCCTCACCTCATGTTGATTAAAAAAGATAAATAAAGGATTTAATTGATGATATTTTCTATAAAATCCTCCATCAGATATGAAATGATTTTTTTTAAACATGTTATCCTTTATGCTTTTAGTATACACCCTTTTAGTACTTCAGTTTCAAAAACATATATTAGTTTTTTAACCACAATTATTAAATCTGGTAGAATAAAATGAAACAAAATATATATGATAATTTTTACTTAAAAATTATAAATTTATATACCAATTTATAAAATAAAAATCCAAAATGTTTGTAATCATGATTTTATCTTGATTTTTTATAATCCCCAAGCATCTTTTTAAAAAATAAGTGTTGAAATGTATTTTATTATCTTTAATAATTATTAAGAAGGAAAATTATTTTATCCAATTAAAAAAATATTATTTCTGATTATTCAAAATATGTAATCTATTTTATAATATTACTTTTCTATAAGTTTATGAATGAAATATAAAATTAATCAGACAGATACAATGTGAAAGCTGGGTGTCTATGAGAAAATGATCAAATAATTACAATGTTTTTATTTCGATGAATAATATAAAAAATTTTCAAATTAAATAAATTGTGTTATTTAATTTATAATTGAAAATAATTTCTTCTAAATAAAATTTAATATATATTTTGACAATATAAATAATTTTAAAAAGGGTACTTTAAAGAAAACATAATATTTTTCAATAATCATAAAAAATTTAAATATTTCTGAAAAAATAAAAAAATTCCCCCTAATATAATTTATATATTATAATTTTAAAAAAATTACCTATATTATTCAAATATTGTTTCAATATATGTGAATAATTATTTTTATATTGTGAGAGTAATGCATGACTATAACATATTTTAGAAAAAAATATTGTTTTTATGAAAAAATATATTTTATATCCAAATAATTAATAAACAATTTCTAATTAATAAACACCAATAATATTCATAATTATTTTAAAAATGTCCATAAATTATAATTTAATCTCTAGGGTATAATGTAAAATATGTTATGGTTCTTTTATTTTTGGTGTAGTGTGTCACATATGATATCTAATCCAATGCTATTCGTTTAGAAATTCTATGAATTAATTTTCCCTTCCATAAATAAATTGTGTCCCTAGAATTTTATCCCACTCTGAAAAAATGGTTTTAATAATTAAAAATTCATTTGTTTAAAAATCCATGTTGTAAAAGTGATAATAATATATCCCCTTAATAAAAGATAAATGATGTTAAAAGTTCATACCAAATAACACATAACTATGTTTCTATATAGAATAAAATTGGATTCAAGTGATGATATAAAAATAGAGAAAAAGAATGTATAATTATAGTGAGTGATAGTGTCATTGATCATCAAAACATGATTGTTCAAAGGAAATATAATGATCTGAAACCCATAAATCTATATTTATTTAAAAGAAAATTTTATTATTTAAATAATAATGGAATAATAATAAATTTTTTATTCTATATAATTTTAGAAAATATTTGGAATTATTTTAATATTTATAAATATTGTAAAATAAAATTATACAGTATAAATATATTTTATTATAATAATTTCATCATTTTTTTGATATTTTATTCAATTAAAATTTCATGATATACCCTACAAAACGAATATCCAAAAATTAATTTCTTATTCATAGAGTTCTAAAATTCATTTTTAACTGATTATAATATCCATAAAAGTGTATAAATAATATTCATATATATCTACATCATTTTGAAAAACAATCTATTTTGAAAATGATATCTAAAATAATACATTAATCTCGATACTGTGACATTATCCGCATATTTTCATCATTTATATTAATACATCAAAATTATTTTTCTAAATATTACATATTAATCAGGAAGTCACATTAGAAATTGGTATGTGTTGAATACTTATTAATAATTAGTTGAGATTTCAAACAATATTTCCTCACCAGATGTAATATGTTGTCAACTGATATATGATTTTTCATTTTTATAATAAGAAATTAATATAATTCCTATAAAATTCCCTAATATATAACAATACATAATTACCTAAATATCAATGATATGATAATAACTAATATTTACCAAATCCATTAAAATTTTTTTCTATAAAATTAAAATGAATTATTCCTCAAATAAATTTTCAATTAAGACATATAATTTCAAAAAAATCTATCCAATAATACATAATCATTATAGACTACAATCACATAAAACTGAAAATGGGGGTTTAGGATATTGAACATTTAATAAATATTATACTCAAAACCCCAATATGGTATCCAATACTAATAACTGAATTAATACATATACTATTATAAAAACATACCCATTCCGTAGATGTTTAATAATTCTTGTCAATAAATAAAAACCATTTGTAAAACACTTTTATAAATATAATTATTGAATCACAAAACAATAATACTTCTGAAATTTTATTTCCACATATACAGTTCCATAATGTAGTACCTAACAACTATAAGATGGAATTGAATATTATAATTCCCAATTTCACCACATTTTTTACAAAAAACTATAAATCGATACCTAGGATGAGATTTTTGTTCCATTTATTGTATTCTTCATTTTTCCGTGACAATTTTTTAATTTATACCATTTTATCCCACAAATAGTTATTTTTCATGTTCTATTTATTGTCATTTTTTTCAATATATGACACCATATATTTAATATATGTAATTAATTATCATCATATATTGAAATCCATAAAAATTGTATATTTAAAATGCACCGACCCAAAAATAAAATCATGGAGCTACTATTTTATACAATTACATTGGATTCGTATAAATGTTTATGCATCATAATAGACCAATAAGTTTATTAATTGTGTTAAACTAGATAAAAAACAGTATTAAATTATATTTATAATAATTAAATTTGTACAATTATTTTTTCCAAATATGATTATGAAATTATTTTGTCTATAATTTCTCAAAATATCATTAATATTTCATTTCATTGATTTTTAGGGAAAGTTAAAAAAATAAGGGTTATCTAAAATTCATAGTCATTGTAAAATACAATTGAATTTATCTTGAATCAATAATAATAACAAATTACTCAATGTAAATTACTGAAAAAAATTCCAATTAAATAATTGGACAACACATAATCAATGTTAAAAGGTAAATATCTAAAACATGGGGCATATAATCTATAACATTGAATAATATATATATTTATATATATATTCCTAATGAAAATATAATGGATGATAATAACTAAATTATAAATGACAAAAATAGTAAACTATTTTCATTATTGATTCCTATGGACATGATACATTTACCATCATCCCCTTTCAAATGATGGTTTAGATCATATTAATGTAATGGATTTTCAAAATATAATTTATCATATACTGGTTACAAATGTTTAGTGTTTTTTTAACTCATTTAATCTCATTAAGGAATTTATGAATCAATGGCCTTTCTTAAATTGGACCCCAACCATCGTATTCTATGTTCATATCCTTCCTCATATATTGAATATTCAATTATTTGCATAGAAAATATTTCTTTTCAAATAAATAAATTCAGTTAAGGATACATATTTATTAATTTTTATGAATATGGTAAAATATATTTCCAAAATCATCATTTTATACATAAATGGAATAATTTTAAAAAAATAATAAGATCAATGATAAAATATATTTATATTGTGGGTAAACATAATGTTCAATGATTAGAGGAAAGTTAAAAACATAAAAGGGATTTTAATGAACATGAAAATGATTGATGTATTTTTATTTCAATATTATAAAAGTTAAGAATAACAATAATAAATGAAAAAATGGGTAATAATAACATCAATATGACACCTTACTATTTTAGTAAAAAGACGGGTTATTACCACTGATGATATTAAATGTATCTTTAATAAAATTCTTATGTGAGAAAACCTTTTCATTTTGGGTATCATTTTGAAAATCAAATTCTTTGAAAATAACCATGATAAAATATATCATTGGACCTCCTCATAAACATGAAAATGAATCATCAAATAAAATACATAGGTTAATTCTATACAGTCTATAAAAAAATAAAAAAAGTATGAATGTTCCATATTCAGAAAATTATAAGAAGATTACGTTAATATTTTATGTAAAATTTAAACATATCTTTTTCTTATAATGAAATAATATTATTTTTATTTTTTTAAAATGTTAGAAATTATTGAAAAATATTTGAAATTTTGTATTGTTTTATTTAAAACATTTTTAGAAATGATGCATTATGAACAAAACAGATTTTTTAGTGAAGAGTGAAATGATGTGAGATTTTCATAAAAACAATTATATAAAATTTAAACTACCAAGGTCTGTAATATTTTTCTATAACATAAAAAATATAATTATTAATGGGAATTTAATAAAACTAAAGGTTTAATTAAATAATAGTCTAATAATTTCATTCAAAATAAATTAATGTTTAAAGAACACTGATTTAAATGATTTTTTAATGTCATCCATTTAATCGTTCATAACATAGAAGTAATAATCAATCAATGAATCAATTATGTGAATCATATACAAAAATTAGGTGTGAATAGATTAACATATTGTTAGAATTTGTCACACACATCATCATAGAATATTAACAACAATGAGATATTAATATAACCCAGTCAATGAGAATTTAGTTATAATATTTTTTATCACTTGAAAAGTATAAATTAAAATACCCATAGATGAAATAAATTAAAATTTAAAAATAAAATTCAACGAATAAGAAATTTTTCATAATGTAACATGTAAATGTTGAAATATATAGACCATGGAAAAGAATCTAGTTTCATAACATTACATTACGCCTTATTGAAATTAAATTGATATGAAATCCATTACAATATGAATTATTTTGATGTAATTCTATTAAAATAATAATCCAATAGAATTAATCATGTTATTATAATAAACTAGAACCATATTAATATTACTAATATAAAATATGATTATTTTTTAACATCTTATCACCTACTAATAATATTTCATTATATTCATTACTCCACATGTTAACTACCATATTTATAAAGTATGTTTAAACATGTGATTTTTTATTAATATTACCTTGATTATTTTTTCTTCATATCAATAAATTGATCCTTGATTTAAATATCATATATATACATTATATATGGGTATCAGCCATGTTTTCCTGTATGTAACTATTTTTTGAGATATTTAAATTATATAATGCTTTGGGTGATGCCTGAGAGGGTTTGGAAGGATTTGATAATGTATTAATTGATTTTATATACGCACAATCATGGTTCATGTTTTGGGGAAACATGGAATACTAGAAATATATTTCATATAGTGATACAGTAGATAAGGGGAAGGAATATAAGAAGGCTATTGGTTTTTCTAAATAGTGCGACCACCTATATGAAAATGTGTAATATTAAAGGGTGAGATTTTAATAGGTTTGTGATCTTTTTGTCTAACCATGTGGCAATAACATGTGGTTTATCTCTTGAATTAGAGTATAGTATAAGGTTTTTCTAGGGTTTTTCTAACCATGTGAAATACTATGCAGTGTTTAAAAAAATATCCATAACAAGTGTATCATGAACGGGATTATAAATAAACCCTTAATTCATTCCCGATTTCGATCCTAACTCATTATTTATCATTTGAAAATGATGAGGAACATTTTCAAATTTACATCGAAGTGATCCAATGTATTTTATTGGTCCATTAAATCATTATTCACATGGTAACTCTTATTTTTGGTTTATTTTTGAGGATTTATCTTACATTTACCTCTCTATATATATTAGTTTCATATATATATATATATACCCTTATTAACCTAGATATAAGGTTTTTTAAGCATGTAATTTTGGTATTTGTATTCATTGATTTTATAAGAATAGATCTAAAGTTGGTATTTGGATATTTAATCATTTTTCATTGGTATTTTTATATCAATCTTCATTTTCATAACAAATCCAGTGGTATATGGATTCACTCTTGAATCCTATATTTATTACTTGAATGATTTGGTTAAATTTTTTTTCATGAAATTCATTTTTGAAATCAGGTTTAATTTTTTATTCATTCATTAGTGACAGTTTATGGAATTGTTAAAATTATTCTTTTTGGTGGAAATTGAAAATGGTAACATTATTTTAAAATGTTGAATTACAAATGGGTTTTTATTCATGATTAAATGATCAATAAAAATATGGCTATATTTAAATTGTCAAATTTATTGGGAAGTGGATGAATTTTCAGGTCGTTTCTTTAAATGGTGAAGAATTTGTCGAATGGGATGGATAAAGGTCATGAAGTACCACCAATGAAGTGATAGTTTTTATACATGTTGTTCCATCGCCAATGGTAACATCAATATTGTGTGTAAGGGTGTGTGTGGAAGTATAAAAAGGAATAGGTAATTCTAATTGAATTCATTAAATGGTTAGAATTACATTGTTGGTTGTTTTTAGTTTAAATTCATTTAGTTTCTAAAAAAATAGATTTGAATTTTTTATCTCGGATATAAATTATTTAATTGTATAATTTTTTTATGAATATGATGATATTTTTGTTCATATAATCATGTGTAGTTTAGTTATTCAGGAAAATCCTATGTATTTTCATTACTCACTTTGACTTTAGAACATTGGTTCATTTGTAGATGTTGTCTTTTGGGACAATGTAAATTGTAAATTATCAGCTTTATTTTGTGGTGCATCATGACACATAGTATATAATTTGGTGTTTGGAGGGTGGGGAATGCTGGAGTTGGAGATATCTCTGTGGATTCATTGTGTTTTGTTATTTTTGTCATCCACTACGTATTTGGATATTGTACTGTTTCATTATGGTACATGGTTAGGTTCTGGAATTATAATAATAAATGATATTTCCATGATTCAATTTTCATAATTATAATGAATAATGTAGGGGTTATTTATTAATGGAATGTTTGGTTAGTTTATTTATTTTCATTGAAAAAATAATCTCCTTTTAAATCAACAACTCACTATAAAACTATTTCTATGTTTTGGTGTCTTGTAGATTTAGCTTTAGGAAAAGGGATGTCATTAATCCATATCAAGACAATGAGCATGTTTGAGACATGATATGTGTTACCAGCTCGTTCATTCCTTGAATTGAAAAATGTATTTGATCATTCCATGACACATTTTCCATTTATTGGTCTTTGAAAAGAAAATCATTAAGGTTAATTTCATGGTTTGTATTGGTATACAGAATTAGGATTGTCAAGATTTTAAATTTAGTGAAAAAATATGTAACTAAACATTTTTTTATAATCCTGATTTACCAGATATTTGGTTGCATAAGTTTATTGGATACACTTATAGGAATTATAATATCATTTTTATGCATTATCCAATGAGATGATCATGACATGAATTACATAAATAGTTGAATACTAGGAATGAATATATCATTTTGATTAAAGATTTATTTTTTGTTGAAAAAATATATATTATTAAAAGTTTATTATATCTTTTTCAAATGTATAAATTTTTAAATTAGATAGATTGGGGTATTTTGAAATTGATATATTTTCAAATGCATTTTTCAATTTTTTTTCATAAATGGTTGAACATTGATAATGAAAAATTATGGAATGAAGTGAATTTATAGAATTATGTGGTTAATATTAAATTTCTAATACTTATGTTTTTTTAAAGTGAGACTTATGTGATTTGAGGTATTTATAGAGGATGGAAGCTAGTATGTGTCTTAAAATCCATATTGAAGAAGTTTAAAGGAATATAACTACCCCATAGCCATAGGTAAACGAATAGAATGTTTATAATACGGTCCAATCCACTCAGGATATTGATACACGGGACATGTGGAATGAAACAAGACAAGTTTATCACCTGATCCTGTACCAGAAGTGGAATCCACCCATTTTTCTGGGTGATTCAAAACCTGAAAAAGAAGTGGAGTGGCTTAATATGATGAATTGAATCTTCGATTTTCATATAACACAAGTGGATTTAAAATTAAATAGGGTGATATCTATGATAGAGGGTCATTCACGCTAGTGGTAAGATTTAGATGCTCAAACTAAATTTTACTAAGTCATTAGTTGGAAGGAATTTTATTAATTATTAAACAAAAAATAAATTTCCTAAAACAATTATAATTTTCAGAAAAATATAAATTTTCATCATGATGTATTAGAGCCTCAAATTTATAGAGTTTGTTTCTATGTTCTAGAATTTATAAAACATTGTTCTGTAAGATGCCTTTAGGGTGTCATTGAAAGCATGAGACATATAATTAGGGAAATCCTTTGAAATTATCCATAAGATTTAGGTGATCATTATAATGGATTATGAAATATAGTGAAATGTGTGATGATAGTTGAATGGGAAATATTGTGATATATAAGAAGAGGGAGAAAGTTTATATTTAGTGTAACTAGTGGGAACTCTAATTTTGGGAGAAATTGGAATATGGACACTCATTTCCACAGTAGTGGATTGGATCCAAATTAAATTGTTGGATCAGTAAAAAACCCTACCTGACCCAATAGAACCTCAGGATGATTCTAATGTATTTTTAGACCACATGTATTGAGAGTGTACAAAACCACCTAGATCATTACACAATTTTAATAATATGTGGTGTCTTCAGCATTATTGTCATTGTGCTTTATGCTCGGCAGTTGGGGTCACATCTCTCGTGTCAGAAAAGACATATGATTTGATGGGATGATGACAGTAGAACACCTCTCATAAATATTAAGATGTTATCCACATTCATTATAGAAATAAAATGAATCCTCAGGCTATTCAATATCAATTCAGCAACAAGGAATTTATTTCCACAAGAAAGGTTTTATATATAGTTGAACATATTATTAGGACAATCATTCTAGAATGTAGACAATGTGATGAATGATTATTCTTAATTCTATAGTTTTGTAATAATTTTTTGATATGGGTGTGTCTAAATCCTTTATTTATCTCATAATATTGATATACTAGGTATAAATATTTATATAATGTCATTGGTATTAAAACTACAAATTAATATTGGTCAAATGAAATTTTGATCTTTTTGGTATGACGAATTATTTATTACTATTGATGGAACTATGTCTATATAAGATTTCCCTATATAAGAAAAAGTATTCATTGAAATAATCCATTGTATAAATTGAGTAAAACTTTTTCGATTGTTAATCGATAGTTATACCAGATGATTTAGTTTTATAACTGATGATGGTGTAGACCATCTCTAAATAGGGAACTGAAATATCAATGATGGTGCACTGGGAATGTTGGAACCAAAAGATGGAAATATCATATACTATTTGGTAGAATGACATTGGAATTGATGGAATTGATTTGGGATAATAGTTTTCTAATAGTTTCTGATCAATTTATGGATGTTTATACAAAACATTTTTAGGGTTTCCAACCCTAAGAGAAGTGGATTGAATGAATGATATCATTCTATGGAACATCCTGGTATCAATTTGTTCATAATAGATATCACCAAAATAATGCATGTAGTTTAATCTGTTGGTGGAATATATGGAAAGAAATGTGTTTATTTGACTGAGCATATATATGTGGGTAACACCAGTCTTGATTGTAAAAAATGTAGATTAAATACTTCGGTTTTTTGTATAGTATATTATGCATAACCATGTTATGATAAAAATTATATATCCACATTCATGGAATAATTATTAGTTCAATAAATTTATCGTATCTCATTTGATATATAAGATTTAATTTTCCTTAGGATATCACCAAATGTGGGTTATGAAGGAGGATATACTGAAGACAAATTTCTGATGTAGATATAGTCATAATGTACTTTGGTTACTTCTTTCAATGATAATAATACAATAGCATTACTTATGGAACAAATGATCATATATTTCAGAGATATATGAAATCATTTATGGTGGTCTTTTTTTAGGAAATAATGATTTATTTAAGGTAATTTGGTGAGAATGATGAACTATTGGTGATGGTGTTGGGAATCATGTGGGATTATTATTTTAATTCAAAATTATTTATGCCTGATATTTTTATAAAACTGTCACACTTTCAAGTCCATGTAATCAATGAAAGAGTATTTTCATATAGATACATAAACTATTAATGTGGTTAGATCATGGAAACCACCAGGTAATGTCATTGAGATATTTAGTTTACATGGTCTTGCTTTATTTTAATGATGCTTCACTCATAATTTATGATGACTAGATTTACCCGTGGAAGATTTGTCAAGGAATAATGTTAAATTCCAATTGTGAATGTAATGTCAGAAATTAGTTCAATATTATATGGTTTTCATTACGTCAACACATATCTCGATATTTTCAAAATTAGGATAAGGGTACATGGTGTATTGTAATGATTTGAAATTTCAGTAAGGTTTTTTTCTCATGTATAGAGATAATGTTTTCTCTTATAGATCATGAAAATTATGTGTTCATGATTATACCTACCCAACACATTAATTTTATTTGTTTATATAGTTATTTCTTTGAATACATTTCTTTATTATCACTATTATGATTAAATTAATGAGTTTATGTATCATAAGTGCAGGAAACATAATTTCTCAAACAAGGATTTGAATCCTATACAATTAATATGGATGGTGTAACTACAAATGTTTGACATCCACTTCATGAATAAATGTTGTAATATTAATTTAGTGGTATATTCAATAATCATAAATTCATTTTCAATTTGGAAAAAGAGGCATCACAAGAGTGGTAGTAAATATAGGTCCTATTTGATATGAACATATATTAGGAATAATGAGGTGATGTAATTGTTTTTTCCATTATCATTTTTTCATGATTTGTATGAAATGGTTAATGATTCATAGAACTTTGATTCATTATTTATTTTGATGAGGTCAAAATGTAATGTTAGAGAGAACGTTGAGGGATAGATTATGGATGAGAGTTTAGTATTGTGGTTTAGAAATTAGAGGGTTGTAAATCTGTATTTTTAAGAAAAAAATACATCATGCATACTACATTTCAATATTATTTATTCATACTATAATTCATAAGATTAATAAGTAATTGAATGTGTTGTTTGTTCGGTCTTTATGAAAATCAGTGTGTATGTGTTTTTGTAAATATTATTATCTTGTTAGTAGTTTGGGTTGTGCATATAAGTATGGTAAATTCGTTAAATATTTCTAATCAAAAATGGGAGAAGATGAAAATAGATCCTATAATAGGTCTATATATTAGGGTTTGTAAAAACTATTTCATAGAAATTATAGTGGAGAATCTTACAATGTCTCTACATTTCAACCCTATTAATGACGCACATATCGTATCCAAATTCGTAAAAACTATAACGAAGAAGTGGTAAAGTGGAATGGCATGATAGTCTCAACATTTTTTGACCACAATCCTTTGTTGATGTATAATTTATATAAATACCTATATAAATAACATGGAACTAAGTTGACTATGAGTACAATATATCAGCCACCGAAAGATGGATAATCGAAATGAATGATATAATATTCGATCGAATTTTTGGGTACTTTTGAAAATGATTTTTCTAGATCAAGGGAATGAAACAAACCATTGGTGGAGTAATCATATAATAACAACTATCAGGCCTTGATAAAAATGGTTCTTTTTGAAGAATTGTTTTTTCACCCTTTTAGTACTCTAATTTTTCGTATAAATATAACAGACATCACTAGTTAGTGTGTGAAGTGTCTATGAAACAATAGATAAAATTTACATGATTTATAAATTGATCGATATGGCTCATTGTTGTCATAAATCATATAAATATCACTATCTATGAACATTTTCATTCGACGTGAGAGATACGGTGTTTTTTACGATGCATTTGTAGTTTTCTCACCATCCTTGTTGCAAAGAAGGAATGTTATATCCTAGATACATAGTACCTTTTGAAATAATACAATGGTTAAGAAAAATGATATATCTATTTTAATTTCTAACATGGTCCAGTTTTATGTATAATGTGTTTCATGTATCTTAGTTGAAATGTATTATTATCATCATAAGTAGATGATTTGGTAGGATAATGTTGACCTATATCTTGATGCATCATTTGTGAACATTATAGTATGGATTGTTTTTGGGAAAGAGAATTTATTGAATTGGAAAAACAATGGTCTAGTGAGAGTTATATTATAACACAATCAGATTCTTGAAGAGATGTGGGAATGCGATAAGGAAATGAACTACCAATGGCTGAACCAGTTCTAGGATAATAGTGGATTTCCATATGTTGATTATATAAATTTTAATGGGGGGATAGACACTAACACCCATGGATTCATTTAAATTAAAAAAAATTATGTGGTTTAAGTATAAAATGTTGTTTGGTGAATATTGGGTATTTTTAATACATTAGGACTATTTTTTGGGACTTTATATAGGTTCTTGATTAGTACACAGTTTGGCGAATCCAGGAAACCCCTACAAGAAATTGTTCAGATGGAGAAAAAGGCAAAGGGGAAGGCACATAGTTAGTGAAATGATTTTTCAAAATGGTGCATCCATTAAAAAGAATCAATTAAATGTTTTATTATGTCATTTTTTCACAATTGGTGCAAGATTTATATAATTTTACTGGACAACCGTGTGAAGTCCCTCTTGAATTTGAAGTTGGAACACTGTTAGGGAATGGTTTTCCGAACCATGTGACTAACCATTCATTGTATAAAAACATGATCCAAATAATATGGATCTTTTTTATGATTAGAAATTAACCCCCTTTATTGACTAATTTGGACTCTATCATGGGATTCCACCCACCCAAATGATAAGTAATATTTTCCTATAGGAGTATAAGCGATTTGATTTGATTTGTTACTTTTTTGTAGAATTATATTTACAGTATGTCATCCCTTGTTGTGTTTTTTGGTATTCATTCATATAGATATAGATATATATATCCATCTGTCTTGGTTTCTCATATTGGTCCCTATGTAGATATATATATATGTTTTTTCAGTGAAATCATTTTTATATTTGTCTTTTTGATTTTCGGGGAAGAGATTTGTTATTGGGTTTTTTAGGTTCCACCACGTTTCTTGGCCATTGTCTGTCATTCTTCATTGTATCCATAAAAATAATGGTATGTGGATCCACTCTATACACTTCTATTTAGAATATTATGCCTTGATTCCCAACATTATATTTTCATTGGAATTTATTCTATTATTTTTATGTAAATGTTTTTTGTATACCAAATATTCTTATGGTTAGAAGTATTATTAAAATGAAGGGTTTTGGAGGAAGAAAAAATGTTATTTGTTTTTAAAATGATGAGTCAGGAATTTTTATTTTAATATGATTCTTTGAAAATAATTTTCAATAAAATAATGGTTTTATTGAGATTGATTAATTTATTTGGAATAATTTGAATTAGATTATAATCAACATATATGGTAAAGCATGTTTGGAATGGGATTGATAATTTTTATGAAGTACCACCATAAAAGGGATGGAGTATGTAAGTGATGATCCACCATAAATGGTAACACCAATCCTGTGAATATGGGTCTATGTTGTAGTAAAATATGTAATGTTAAATTCTAAATGAATTCATTTAATGATTTCAACGACATTATTAGTATTTTTCCTTGAAATATGCTTTCATTTAGAAATATACTTCAGTATGGATTTTTTCCTTAGTGTAAAATAATGATTTACTATTTTAAATGGTTTTTATATAATTTTTTCATATAAACGTGGTAACATGTTTTATCCTAATGGAATGTGTACGGATGACATTTGGGGAAATCCTACTATGTTTCATTATATTCCCATACTTTGGAACATTTGTTCTTTTTCAAATGTCAATTATGAGGACATAAGAAAAATTATAGTAGCATACTTCTTTAGTGGTTATTCAGAATACATGGGCTGTTTTTTTGTAGTTTGGACATTTGTAATGTTGGATTATGTAGTTAGGTCCTTGGATTCATTTATTTTTATTGGTTTTTTCTTCATTTGTGTACTTTTATATTTTAGTATTCTACTAATGTACTTGGTTATAATCTGGTTTTATTTATAACAATTGTATTTACTTTAATATTTTTTGTTATCATCATAAATCATTTAGTGCTTATTTTTTTTCGATGGTTGTTTTATTTTCCGAGTAAAATTCATCCCCCATTTTTAAATAAATCCCTTAGACTATATTATCAACATTTAGTTCCATATGGATTTCTATTGAGGCCATGTATTTTCCTTTTAATTAACAAGAAAATGAGGCATCATGGTATGATAAAATATGTATTTATAGTAATCTAATAAATTTGGTGATATGAATAGAAAAAGACCATTCATGGAGACGGTAGGACGCTTGTATGAATAATAATTGTTTCAATGTTGTTCATGATTAAGGAAATAAAATAAAATGAAATATATATTATTTAACATAAAAGTATATTATTTTTCATATATAACACATATTATATGTAAATCCACCCTTAATAAATTACATGTAATGTGTGAACAAATCACATCGACTTGTGAGGTTGTAGTCTTCTATATACATGAGTACAAATATTATATTCCGAAAAAAAGAAAAATTGAAGGTATCCGTGATATATTAAGTCGAAAAAATTAGTAAAATAAAATATATCATATATGAACTATAAATCCAACATTATTAATATCATTTAATGGTTTTAATGGAAGAAAATGACATTAGTTACTGAGGCAGTAAACCTCCACACACAAAAATTATTATTTCATAAACCATTTGATTGAATTTTTTAATGTTTTTTGTAGTTCCATTAACATAAAAAATATAATTATATTTTCAATAATAATTTTATGTAATAATCATTTTAATGTATAAATTTAAAGAGGTGTAGGATGAAATATATGAAAACTATTTTAGAATAATACTACCTCTTCTTCGAGTATCATCATAATGTTTGCACTAAAAAAATCAGAGGATTTAGTTTTGATCAAAATAACAAATCTAGTAATATTGGACGGAATTTTTGGAGTGAAAATTCATATTTTTAATGATCCAAATGTCTTAAGAGGTGTGAATATTTGACGAGAGTGACTGGCCTTATATAGTTATGGAATGGTATACTAGTAAATACTCAATTGTATTTAGTATTAGGATGTATCCCTTACCTTATAAGGGTTCATGATTGATAATTAATGGTTTTAAAAGAATATATAGTAGATAAACATATCTATCACATAGAAGAAAACAATTTTTAATCACTTTGTTCCTTAACTCATCAGTCTCTTTATTTTTTCATTTTGGTTATTTACATTATGTTAACTAGATCTAAAAGAATATTAATTTATCCATCCAGACTATATTACAGTGATAATTTTTAAACAATATGTAAAATAATATTCTATATATTTTATCTAATTTAAAAAAAATTCCCATATGTGTTTGATTTTAATTTATAAAAATATAATGTAATTAACAAATGAACTTCTTTAACTATACTCGCACATAAAATGGTTTTACTCTTTAGTGTTTAACATCATTAATATAAATAATAAAATTGTAAATTAAAAACCATATTTTATATTTATTAAGCTATTAAAAAAATCTGGTAGAGGATAATAGTTTAATAATTTTAAATTAATTTATAAAATATAAATTTTTTAATATATCATTCTTGTCAATTTGGGAATTATTTTTTTAATTATAATTAAAAATATATTTAAAATTTTTTAATTGAAATATATAAACATAAAAACAATGTAACATGATATATTAAACTAAGATATAAATAAAATACAATATTTAATTCAATTTACTTCACATTTAATTTTTTATTACCATTTATTTTAGTTAATTAAAAACTAAATAATTATTGTTTTGGAGTTTTGAAAGCTTTTTATAAAACTAATTCATCACTAAAAATTAAATATAATTTTTATTCATATTAATAATTAATTTTTATTTCAAAATAATATTTATAACCAAACCTATGTAGTTTTTCATTAATTGAAAGCATCATAGATAATAAAATGCATGAAAATGTATTTTTTTCACTTTTTGTTACTAAACATATTATATGGGTCAATATCATATAAATACATCCCAATAAGTCATAACATTAGAGAATATGTTCATGTTCATAAAAATTTTTTCATAAAATTGGAGTTGGTCAAATGTGTTGGCCATTTTACACATTATTTTATATGATTAACCATTATGTTATCCTTTTTACCTTAATCATTGTAATTAATTTTTAATGTTTTCAATTAATATTATGCTAAATATAAATTTACCAGATTAGATAATATAAAATATTATGAATTAAAATATAGAATACAATTTTTGATATTCAAGTCATATATGTGTTATAATTTATTTTCAAATTAATCATATTATTGAAATAGGAAAGCATGATTTTTTATGTTAAAATGATAAAAAATTTAAAATGTTTTTATAACAAAATTAAATATGAAAATGTCTCTAATGTCATGAATTGGATTAATATATGTTTATATGAACTATTTTGACTATAAAAATAATTAAAAATACAACATAACATTATAATTTATTTATATTAAAAGGGATTATTAAAATATAAATGAGTACTTTTCAGCAATCATATTAAAATGAAACTTCTCGATAAAATAAAAAATATTCACCATAATAAATTAATATTATTTTTCCTTAAAACATTTTATTTATAAATTTTATTAATTTTGTAAAAGAATAATATTATGTGACCCATAAATGTTTACATAATATTTAATAAAAATATATTTTTTTCTAAATACAATTCATTTTTTTGGAATGATTAATAATTTACTAATTATAAATTTATAACTAATAAGCATCGGTAAAATTTATATTTTCAATTTTAATTTATTCATATTCATTCTCGAAATTAAAATACAATGTTGATAACTATAATTTAAAATCAAAATTATAATATATATTTTTGGTAAAACATGAACGTCATTGTAATAAATTATTTTTAATAAAATTTTTGTTCCATGGAATGAAATATAAACAAGTAGTAGCATGAATGTAAATCTATAAAATCTATGTAAATTTTTTATTATATAAAATATATTATAATGTTATAGAATGTTATATTTCTAATTTTTATATGTGTATTGGGTCAAATATGATATTGAATAAAATGTAATTATTTTATAATTTTTATTATTTTAAATTATCCCAAGATTAATTAAATTTTGTTCTACAAATTAGAACATATTCTCAGTAATCAATGTTTTTATATTTAAAAATACCTTTATTGTAATCCCACATTGTAAGAATAGAGATTAAAATAGATTATTGATAAGATATAATTCAAGTACAAATTTCATTAGGAATAACACAATAATAGGATCCCATGTAGGATATCATTGGTTGAATGATAATATATAGGCGTGAAGGGAAAGTGTTTGTGTTATAGATAGTAAAAGAGTCCACTGATCATATGAAATGTAACAATTAAATGAAATAATGTGTCCCCAAAGCTATAATTCTATAATGATTAAAAATTTCATTAGTTTAATATAAAATAATTTATTTGGATAAAATTTTTGTTTTTAGATAGGTATTACCATTTTTATGAATTATTTAACTGTTTATGAATATAAGTAAATCTACTAACATGAAATGATTTTTTATAGAATCATTATTTTATCAGTTTTTGTTTCTTTGATCACATAAAAATTAATCCCTTACTCCATGAAATGAATATCCAAAGATGAATTTATTACTGATGTTGCCCTGAAAATCACATTTAATGAATAGTGAGATCCATAAAATACTAAAAAATTATTCAAAATTTCTCTAGCTATTTTGAAAAACTAATGGTTATCAATACCAATAAATTTTATCATTCACGTTTTATTTCATTATTCCTCAAAAAAAATTCACTATAACATATACATTTGATAAATTTATCCAAAATTCCCTCTATTATTGTTTGTTCTCATCACATAAAACATATGAATGGGTTTTAGTACATTCAACAAGGATCAAACATAAAATCATAACCATAGTCATGTTAAAACTCTTATTCTAATAACGTTATATATTGTTCAAAAATTTAAGTCATTCAATAGATGTTTCATGATTATTTTTTCAAATACCATTAGTAAAATACATCTACGCAAATAATTCAACCATTTTATTTCAACATAGGATCTTACTTACTATAGGATTTATTCGTGTTCAATACTTTTCATTGTTTATTCAAATCATTCATAGTAGTTTGTAATCAAAATGTGAATTATCCTATGCATATCCCCAGAGAATGTCATAGTGGATGTGTAGTAAGGCCCCTTGATTTCATCCAAACTATGCTTAAGTCAATTCTATTGCATCCTTTTTTAGTTATTACTCCTAGGTACACTGGTGCTAGAACCACATCCACTTGTATTAACTATACTTGTATTTATTTCAATAAAACAATTATAATATATTTCCTTACCAATTTTTTGATATTATTAAATAATTATGTTCAATTTTTACAATAGGTTTATGTTCCTTAATATTTTCTTTGTAAATAATTATTTCATGGTTTATAATAAACGTTCATTGATACATAATTTCGAATCCCAGCCATATATGTATGTAACTGGTGACATCAATAATTACATTGGCATAAGATATATGAAAAATATTCTTGAAGGGTCGATCAGTTTAATAGTATTCATAAACTAGAAAAATACACAAGTTGTAAAATAATTTTGGGAAAATAATTACAACATTATTTATTTATATAATGAATTAAATTATTAAATTTATTGTATGCCAATATATCAGTCATTGTAAAAATAATTGTATCCCTTGGAATGAAAATAACAAGGGTGAACTAATATTATTATTAATGGATAAATATGGTATTATCAATCTTGAATCAATGATCAAAATATAAATATATATATATAATGGTAAATAACTATAACCAAATTCCATTTAAATAAATTGTAAAAGAATAATCCATATAAAATAGAAAATAACAGAGTATGTGCACAATTGAAATTTTTGAATAAGATATAATAAATTTTTTATTTATATAAATAATAACACATTACATATAGTGAATAATTTTGAATGAAATGAAACAAAATATTTTATTCATATTAAATATAACATCCTAACCATAAAAATTACATAATTTTGTATTAAATTAGTACTTCTAAATGAGGAACTTTTCAGGTTTATTGTTTTAGATAATTAGATCATAACTATTACATTAAATCTCAATAATTAAAAGGTATACACTTCAACTTACTTTCCATTTTTTCATAAAATAATGACTCTTGAAAAAAAACTCAAGTCTAGTCCCTTGTTTTCAACATCATGATTTTTCCTTGATCCCATCCTTACCCTATTCATCATTATGTCTTGTGAAAAACATTTCAAAACATGGGATGAACATAAAAATCATAGTAAAGGTTATAAAATAATGAAATATAACATTAGATCATCTATACATACATAACCTTAGCTCTTCAACATACCTCATGAAATCAAAATATTTACATAGTAAAAACAAATTTTAAAGGTTACTTGTGAAATCCATAACAAACATATGTTGTAGCTTTCACAACTAAATAGGAAGTTACATTTGTATTTCTTATCATAGTATATTCTGTAAATCTCTTAGGAGAAAAGTTCATGTTTACCTCTATCACATTGCCCAATGTATAAGAGAGAAATCTCAGGCTCACCTGCCATATGTTTATCACAAAACCACCTATATTTGTAATAATTCCAATGAACTATAACATATTAATAACTCATTAAATTTACACAGTGGAAAGATAAAATTTCCACATTTCAATCTCAATATATCATTCAAATATATTTATATAAAAAATAAATTATCAAAACCATTTTCAATACGAAAATATGTAAAAGAGGATATGGTATTTATTTACATTTCAAAAACATTACAGCTAGTTATGGATATTATAGAATAGATAATACCCACGGAGGTGAAAAAGGTCATTGTTACCTCTTATTTTAAAAGAAACATTCTTTTTTTTTGTTTACTGAAACACCTCATAGGGAAATATTCCATTTTACGTAAATGAAATTTCAACATTGTTTATACAACATTTAAAATAATGTTGTGTATAAAACAAAATATGCCTCAATGGAATGATATTGAGACAGAGTCCTTTACCTCATGTCCGACTTGACCCGTTTATTCTTTAATATCTTTTATAATAACCTAAAGATAATTTAAACATGAATAAGAACCTTTTTCGATTTCATCATTCCTTTTAAATCACTGATTACCATGTTATAAACATTATATAAACATTTATGTTAATTATGGCCATTTTCGCGATATTCAGAACATTGGTAAAAAATGGACTTCTTATAATAAAAAGTTAATCATGTGGTCAAAATTACATTACATACAAGATGATACTCATGATTTAGATGTCAAATATATCCATTATATACATTTATTTATAATAGAATATAATATTTGGAGGTAATAAATGAAATGAACTGTTCTAGAATACAATAAGCCGTACGTATGCATGAACGCTACATTTATTTCTATTTCATATTTTTTAGAATGAAAACATAATGATACATAGGTATATTATAATTATAGTAAAATATCATATATATATATATATATAATCTGAGTATCTCAATCCTCTAAATGTTCCACATATGACAATAATGAATCATATCACTTTCTGGGGTTGGTAGTCCGTACATTGTCAAATGAGATTATCGTATTTATCTACTATGGAATCTATAATGTTATTCAATAAATAAAAAATACAGAAGCATATAATCAATATAAACATAATATAAATCATATATATATATATAGTTCCATCACAATTGAAACCATATGGGATGGTTGGATAATATTGAACTATAATGGTTTAGTGAGGTGTTATTTTTCCATCCACAAAAACAGAATGTTCATTGACCATTAGATAAGGGTGTGTGTATGTTTAGTTCGAATACATCTCACAATAAACATCCTATTATATTGGGGATATTAGTGGCATTATAAAAGAAATAAATAAAAATATTTTTGAGGTTTTACAAGTAAAATAAAACAAGAGAACTGAAGAGAAGATGTTACCTTTAAATCGGGTAACCCCCTTTGGTTTGAAAAAAAAGGTTTCTTGAAGTGCCGTCTACCTATGTTAAGGAATATTGGAGGAAGATAGGGATCTTGGTAGATTATTTGGGTAGAGTTTGGATGAGACAAGGGGCTTGAGAGGTGAGAGTAATATGTTAGAGGTGTGGGATCATTTTTAGTGGGAGGAGGGGTCTTTAGGAGTGATTGAAAATATTATTTTATTATACAATGAATTTTGGTTTATAAATGTAAAAATCTTATAAAAGTATAAAATAAGATGACTCATCGTTGAAATAAAATCATCCAATAATAATTGGATAGGTTTGAGATATTATTTTAATCATTATAATATTATTTATTTTAAACATTTATTAATAGTTAAACACATCATCATTATTGTGACATAAATAATTTAATTTATTTGATGACTAAAAATTATAAAAAATAAAATAATGGTCAAAATTTTTTAGCATTATAATGAATATAAATAGTTAACAATATAAATTATATATCCCCACATTAAATTTGTTTTCGGAAAACAATATATTTTTATGGTATTTTTAATAGTACATTAAATAAAACATTATTAGTGCCATTATCTTACCCAGGTGGCATTAAAAAGCCAAAAGTTTCACCCAAGGATTTTCAAGTTTATCCATTACTCATAAAATAAGATTAGGACAAGTGTTATGATAATTTTATATTATTATAATATTTTTTACCTTTAATTACCATATTTAACTTTAACTGCAGTAAAAAAAGTCAAAAGATACTATTCACCAAATAAAATATACCTTATTGAACCATATTTTACTTACTAATAACAACCAATAATGTTATATTTTTGAAATTTAATTCACAAGAAGATGTAAAATTACATTTAAATGAAAATGTTATCTTTTAAACTACTACTGATTTTTTCCGTATTTAGAAAAAATTGATGTTTTTCAGAAAAATACCTATAATTCAAACTAATCTATATTTGATATTCTGAATTTAAAAATGATATCTATTTTACCAAAGTCAATAAATAGTCATTTCATCTATTAATTTAAAATTAATTCCCACTTTTTAAACCAAAAATCTTGTTTTTAAGAAACAATAACTAATAAAAGATTAACAATTGTTTGTTTCTAATTTAAAAGAGAAATTACTTAAAATGACCAACATTGGATTAAATAGTAAAAATATAATCTAATTACACTTTAAAACAAATTAAATACATTATATAACTATATAAATAAAATATATTAATGTGATTTTTTGAATTAAAATACTATATTTGTCACTAATTATTACGAAATGAATATTATCAGAAAAATACCAGTAATTTACGTAGAGTATATTTTGATGTCCCGAATCTAGACAAAAATTTTATTTTTTAAAATAAAACATATAAAAGTGTCCAAAATTATATTTAAATATGGTTCACCATTAAAAGGCGGTAAATTGACCTCTTACTGAATATTAGATTATTTATGACTAAAAACATATTAATTCACATTTTAAGACACTAAATTTTATTGGATAAATGTTAAAACATTTAAGAAACATGTATAATTATATTGTATCTAGTTATGTTCATTTCCACCATTACAAATTCTAGGGTTTTACTACCATTTTAAATAATAATATTATATTATTATTATATTATTATAACTTATCCTTGTGTGCAACTTTATATTTCAAAGAAACCCATTATTGTGTTTCAGGTAGGCCATCGAACATAGCAAATCCATTAATGTAAAATTAATATTTAATTCAACAATATTAATAATTATGAAAATGTATTATTCTATATTTACATAAGATCTTAAATCCTTCCCCTTTTTGGAAATTGTGTCCTCACAATTTTTATTCACATATCAAATAAGTGATGGTATTTATACCTCATCGCATTTTCAAAATCCCACATTTTCTCTTCAACCATACGATTTTTTCACAAAACCTTTACCTGGTGAATTACAATATTCAAAAATAATTTCTATCTTTGGTTCATAATCTGGACTGGTTATTCCTACTAAGAGAGATTCTCTTCCAACATAACAATATCTGGGCTCAAAACATTAGATGGATCTAGCATATACTTTCTCAACATTAAATCATGAAAAAAATTTGTACCTAGGATAACCCTGAAGGTAAAGACACTTTGTAAGCAATTGATCCAACTTTCTCTAGGATTTCATAACATCCATTGAACCTAAAAATCAAAATTTATTTCTTACCTAATGACATCACACCCTTACATAAAGAAACTTGGAGATAGACATGATCACCTGATCAAAAGAAAGATCCTTCCTCTGGTTATCCTTATAATTATTCTGCCTACTCTGAGTGTTCTCTTGTGCTTTTGAATCAACTAAACATTTTCTTCTATCTCTTCTACTAATTTTCTTCCCATCGACTTTCTTTCACCTACTTCATCCCAAAAAAATGGAGTTCGACACATATATCATATAATTCCTAAAATGGGGGAATCTTTATACTGGAATGAAAATTTTATTTATAAAAAAATGCAACCAAAGAAAGATGTTGGTCCCAACATTATTGTTAATCCATTGAACAAAATCATAACATATCTTCCATAGTCTGAATTGTTCATTCTGACTACCCATCTGATTGAGGATGAAACTTTGTACCACAATATATCATTTAAATATATTGTTATAAAAAATCCATTATCAAAAAAAATTTAAGAACCAAAATACGTAAATGAGTATATAGTCTTTTTTTACTTTTAAAAACATTACGGCTTGTTAAAGAAGCCATAGATCAAATAATACTCATTGCGGTGGAAAAGGTCATTGTCGCCGTTTAGGATAAAAGAAAAAATATTTTTGGTCTTTTAGTAAAACGATTCTTAGAAAAATATTAAAATTGGATGAAATGGATGTAAAAATGTTTTTATACATAGTATAAATTAATGTTGTGTATAAATCAAAATTTTCCTCAATGAATAGAAATTGAGATAAAGTCCCTTACATCATCTCTGACTTGACCCATTTGTTCATTAATCTCTTGAATTATAAAAAAATGATAATTTATTCTTTTTTAAGATCCTTTTTCATGTTTATAATTCATTTTAAATCACTTATTACAATGTTATAAACATCATGTAATTATTTAAGTTAAAAATGGTCATTTTTTCAATATTTTGTACTTGAGTCAAAAATGGACTTCTTATAGTTAAAAGTTGTTTGTGGGGTGAAATGTTCATTATACCCATAATTATATTCATGATATATATGTCATATATATCATATATATCTATTATATTCATATATTTATAATATTTCATTACATTTTGAGGTAAGAAATTAAATGCACCATTCACGGAGACGGTAAGCCGTACGTATGCATGAAAGGTACTTTAATTTTTATTTCATATTTAATGGAATAGAAAAATAATGATACATAAATATATTATAATTCCAATATAATATCATATATATAATAATATTTAATCCATCCTTTATACATTCCATGTATGACATGAACAAGTCATATCACTTTGAAAGGGTTGTAGTCCTCACTTCCTCAAATGAGATTATCATATTTACCTACATTGGAATCCATAATGATATTATATAAATGAAAAATAAAAACGAATATAATAAATATAGACATAATATATATCATATATTAATATATTTCTATCATAATATCCACCATAATAGGTGGTAAGAGAATATTGAACAATCATTATTTCATTAGGCGTTAGTTTGTCGTCCATAGAAACAAAATGTTCTTTACCTATTAGATGTTGGAGTTTTTATGTGTAGTGAAAATACATATCATAAAAAACAACCTATTATATTGATGATACTTGTGATGTTATAAAATAACGGAATAACAAGAGTTTAGGAGGTTGGGGAAGTAAAATAAAACAAAAGAGCTTGAGAGAGGACGTTACCTTTAAATCGGGTCACACCAATCGATTTGAAAAAAAGGGATTCTTGAAATGCATTATTTATAAGGTATGTCATGACCCGTCTCGATGGGGCCCACGCCGTGACTCCCCAAGCCCGCCTCCAATAGGCTAGGGGATAGTGACTAGCACAGAGTAGGCATGTCACTAACATGGGGGGCATTGCCAAAGTACCCGTACACACACACATCACCAAGCCCACAAATGCTGAAATGTAAAACACTAAAGAACAAAAAAATGCATGCATACAACTAAACCCAACCAACAGAGCATGAATAAAGGTAGAGTACTATAAAAGTAAACTAGGCCAGAATACAAGCCCACCAAAAACAATAGACTGAAAAAAAAACTGCAAAGTCCAACATGTTAGAACAAAGGTACTGGGAATGTTGTTCGTAGCTGTAAGAACGCCTCTGCCTGTAGGAAACTCAGAAAGCTCTGTCTTGTCCTGGTATACCCTGGACTCTGTCAAAAGGCCGCTCGTCTGCACAAGACACCAGACGTGCGGGCAAAGCCCGTGTAGGGGTGAGTATAGAAATACTCAGTAGAGGACCCCAAAAACCACAAAGCAGTACACAAAGAAAAGGTACAGTCATCTATGCACAATATATGTTTACAGAAAATATAAAACAAACAACATATACTCAAAACCCAGGCCCGTGGTCTAAAGACAAGCCACACAACTGCATACCCCGAAAGGGATTCTGTTTGAAGATTCCATGATGCACTCATTCCGGGATAACACACTCCACAAGACTTATAGTTATGATGACATCCGTCCGAGGAGTATTGTTCTTTGGGAACCGTCACGAGATATAGCTACACTCATTGTGGGAGACACCCTCCTGAGTGGAAGGGTTACGATTGATAGAAGCACTCATTACGGGAGACACACTCCTGAGTGGGAAGGATCTCGATACACAGATGAGGATCACTACCAGGGCCATTGCGGATACCTAAACTCATCCAAAATTCACATGCTAGGTAGAGGATCAACGCCCGGTAAAGTTGGTCACGCCGATGCCTGACTCTACCTATGGTCTATAATGGAAAGAGGATTTCGATCTGGGCCGCTCGGATGGATGCATGACTCTATCAAAGAAAAGTCCTACTGAAGGGATGATAAACTGGTGTGAGGGAAGGATGTCTGACCTTCAGTGGAAAAGAAGAAGAGGAACTAACCCAAACGAAGGATGTTCAAGGCACGGTGAACAAAAGGACCAAGCTGTTCTCCAAAAAGTACACGGCGTGTAGAAATGACACATGTCGGGTTGTCCGACCCCAGGTAATGCCCGTGTACAACGGCCCATGTCGTGAGGCTGGTCATGTGGAAAACTTTATACACGGAATGTATTACAAAGGACATGCCATGTCTGTGTCACTGGGGCTGGCTTCGTGTACTCTGGCCATGTGCCCATACACGGTCACCAACCAATGTACTCCCACCTGTGAAATTTGCACACAGGGTGACCTGCACTGGTGACCTCGCCTGGCCGGTTGGTGGAGTACACAGTCATGTACTCCATCCCGTGTCCATGTATCCTTGGAATACACGCCGAGCTCCGCGTAGACGCCTCTACCGAGCTGTACACGTCGTGCCGCCTGAAGACATGTAGAGAATCACGTGTCCGTCCACCACCCAAAGTATATGTCGAGCTTCGGGGAAGGTCCAACACGCCGTGTGACCGGGTTCACACGTCGTGTGATCCTTATCTAACCCCAAAACCCTATCCACCACCATTATTAATACACGGCGTGTTCTTCAGAGCTACCCGCCGTGTATTGTAGAAATTTCCAGAAATACGAACCTCCGCCATCGCGCCTCTCATGGTGCTCCGATCATTGATCCAGCCATCCGATCGCCACAAAACCTTCATGTTTTGGTCGTCCTGACACCACGAAGCTGTTTCCGACGTTTTCGGGCCTCCGATCGGCTCCGAAAACATGATTGATCTTCCCGCGTGAAGAAATCTCGAAGAACGCCCTTTCTGATATGGTCTGATTCGTCGTCCGCCATTCCGGCTGCACCTCCACAAGAACATTGCGATGTAGAACCTTCGGTTTCGGATCGTTGCATCGCAGAACGGATGCACAATGATCCGTTCTTCGTCAGCCCACGAAGAAAACGAAGAACGCGCGGGGAAAAAGGAGGAAGAGATCCAAATAAAAAAAATGAGGAGTGAACCTCCTCCATCGTTCATCACGGCGTTAATCTGCTCCCATTAATAGGATTAAATGGAGAAGAGATAAACATGAATAAAAAGAATGAATCCATTTCCACAAAATCATCCCAAGAAAACCCTCCCGCAAGAACCTACGGATCCACGGATCAACTTGTTCGTGGTTGATCCGCGTTCATCGTTTAAATTCAAATACTGGGAAATGAAAATCAAAACAACAACCCATACCTTTTGAAAGGATAGAACATTGACAATGGAACCGTGCTTCCATTGTCATTGTGATCCTTCAACTCTAGTGCAACTATCCTTGGTTTCGATCTGTGGTTGTTCGTCGTCGAAAATTGCTCCAACGCCTCATGGATTCGGCAGAGGTTCTTCTCAAGCGCTGCCAACAATTCAACAATTGGTTAACCCATTAAAAAGGGAAAAAGTTTACATTTAATTATGCGGCATCATTAATGACATTGAATTTTCATTTTGAAGTTATTATGACACGTCATTAAATTAGGAAACATTTGCACCGTCTCCACGCTGCAGCGGATGTTTCCTTAAAAAAAAAATAAACTGGTTAATTTATTTTATTTTATTTAACATAAAATGTCCGAAAAAATAACTTTTTCCCTCGACCCGCATCGGTCGAGGTTAGCCTCATTATTAGGTAGAGTCGTCGTCCCGGACGTAACTGTGCACTCAGATTTTTTATCCGGGCATCCGTTTGGAAACTTCCACAACCGCGCAAAAGTGCCGACTCACTTAACTAAAAAAGTTCAAACCACCATTCCGGGCTCATTGGACCTCGGAATGATGTGCCGGCTTCGCGTCCGATCTCAAAAGAATTCCATATAATATTTAAAAATAAATAATAAATGGAAAAATCCGAGACATTACATTCTCCCCACCTTGGGGCTTTACATCCCTTAAAAGCCAATACAAAGGCTACTCAAAAAGATTAGGGTACTGGGCATGGATCTGGGCCTCCTGTTCCCACGTGCTCTCCTGAAGATCCCTATGCTACCACCGGATGTGCACTAAGGGAAACGATCGCCCATGAAGGATCCTCTCCTTCCGATCCTCGATCTCCACCGGGTTCTCAGTAATGGTCACTCCATCCTCGGCGTCCAGCTCGCCCCAGTCGATGACGTGCGATGGGTCATTCACGTACCTCCTCAGCTGCAAAACGTGGAAGACATCATGTACCTGATGCAACTGTGGTGTTAGAGCCAGGCGGTACGCCACCTCGCCAACTCTTCCCAGGACTTGGAAAGGTCCGATGAACCTCAGAGATAGATTCACGCCTCGAACAAATCTCTACAACCCACTTCGAGGTGAGACCAGAAGAAAAACATGGTATCCATCCTCGAACTCTAGAGGCCTCTATCGTCAGTCAGCATAAGACTTTTGCGTGCTCTGTGAAGTCTTCATCTGCTCTCGGATGATCTGCACGTTCTCTATGGTAGTTCACACTAACTCTGGACCCATGAGTGCTGACTCTCCAGGGTCGTTCCAACTAAGTAGTGACCAGAAGGGTCTCCCATATAAAGCCTCGAACGGTGCCATGCCAATGGTGGAGTGGTAGCTATTGGTGTACGCAAACTCCACCAGTGTTAGGTGGTCCTCCCAACTGCAACCAAATCCAAGATACAGGCCCGCAACATATCCTCCAGAACCTGAATGGTCCTCTCTGTCTGACCATCTGTCTGGGGATGAAATGTTGTGTTCAAGCATAGTTGAGTCCCAAAAGCCTCATGCAATCCCTTCCACAATAGGATGTGAAGCGGGCGTCTTGGTCTGAGACTATTTTCGAGGGGACTCTATGAAGCCGAACTATCTCATGTACGTAGAGGCATCCCACGCTCTCTATGGAACTCTTCTCCCTGATAGCTAGGAAGTGGGCCGACTTTGTGAGTCGGTCAATGATCACCCAGATGGAATCGTGCCCCTTGGACGTCTGTTGTAAGCCTGTCACAAAGTCCATCGATATTCCATCCCACTTCCAATCTGGAACTTCCAAGGGGTGAGATAACCCTGCTGGAACCTGGTGCTCAGCCTTCACCTGCTAGCATGTGAGGTCTCGAGAAACGAACTCTGCCACTTCCTTCTTCATGCCTAACCACCAGAACAATCGTCGGAGATCCGGGTACATCATTGCCACTACTGGATGTACCACAAAATGGGATGTATGAAAATCCCTCAGGACCTCCTCCTAGAACGCCACTGGTGCAACAGTGCATCCTATGAATAGTCGTATGTGCTCCCCACCTTGGGAAAAACCATCAGGAGCATGTCCTATGGTTAACTGAGCACGTAAATCCATACATTCGACATCCCCAAGTTGTGCCTCCCTAACTCGCTGTAATAGTGGAGGGGTGAAAACCATCTACTGTAGGTAAGGTGTGTCCTCACCATCCATGAAGGATAACTATAACGCGACTAATTGCTGTGTCACCTCACTCAACAGCTGTGAGGTCGACCTTCTGCTAAGAACGTCCGTCACCTTGTTCCCCTTCCCAGGAGTATAGAAGATCTCGAAATCATAGTACTGGAGGAACTCTTGCCTACATCTCTACCTCAGATTCAGATCCTTCTGTGAGAAGATGTACTTGAGGATCTTGTGGTCAGAGTAGTCAATGAACCGCTCGACCATATGGTAGTGTCGCCACATCTTCAATACAAAGACTACCACTACCAACTCGAGATCATGGGTTGCATAGTTCTGCTAATTTGTCCTAAGCTGGCGTGAACCATAAGCAATCCCTGCATTCCACTGCATCAAGACAGAACAAAGCCCAGTCCCTAATGCATCGCAGAAAACTACGTACCCAACACCATCCTCCGGAAATCTCAAGACTGGGGCACTCGTCAAACTCTGTCTCAACTGCTCAAAGGCCTGCTGGCACTTTTCTGTCCAAACGAAGGGTTTCCCCTTCCTAGTCAAGGCTGTTATCAGTGCTGATATCCAGGAGAAATCAAGGATGAATATCCAGTAATATCCTGCCAACCCAAGGAAGCTTCGCACCTTTGTCACGCTCCGAGGTGGCTCCCATGCTAACACAGCCTCCACCTTGGCTGGGTCCACAACTACTCCATCTGCTGAGATGACATGTCCCATAATGTGGACCTCCTGAACCCAGATCTAACACTTCACGAGCTTTCCATAAAGCTGGTGCACTCAGAGTACGTCCAGAACCATCCGCAGGTGTCTCGCGTGCTCCTCCTCTGACGCCGAGTACACAAGGATGTCGTCGATGAAGACCACTACGAACCGGTCCAAGTATGGCCGGAAGATCCGGTTCATCAACCCCATGAATAATGCGGGGGAATTCGTCATGCCAAAGGGAATCACCAAGTACTCATAGTGACCTTAGCGACATTTGAAAGCCATCTTCGGTATATCCTCATCCCGCACTCATAGATGGTGATAGCCTGATCGAAGATCAAACTTCGAGAACCACCAAACCCCTCTTAGTAGATCTAAGAGGTCATAAATTCTTGGTAGTGGATACTTGTTCTTCTCTATTACCTCGTTTAGGCACCGCTAATCCACGCACAACCTCAGACTCCCATTTTCCTTCTTGACAAAAAAGACCGGGGCTGCCCAGGGTGAAACACTGTGTCTCACGAAACCCTTGCTCTGTAAATCCTCCATCTACACCCTCAGCTCACGAAGCTTCGCGTGAACCATCTGATAATCCAATAAGGAAATCAGTGTCGTCCCACAAAGTAAGTCGATGCAGAAGTCAATTTCCCGGCGGGGAGGTAACCCTGGGACATCTTCTGGAAATACGTCCTCATACTCCGCCACCCCTGCAGGGAACTGAGAGCTCAAAACATCTACTGCTCCGAGGGTAAGGCTATCCAACTCATGAGTGATCATCTTCCCCCTCCTATGCATGAGCCCAATTTGTGCTATATGAGTTTGCTTTTCTCCGACAATGGAAAACCTTGTTCCATCACGGCGGACACACCACACTCTTCGCCTAAAACAGTCAATCTAGGCATGGACCGAAGATAACCAATCCATACCGAGAATGACGTCGTAAGGCCTCGATGATACCACCAGGAGGTTCCAAAAGAAACTATCGCCTCCAAGGGTATGATCACACTGTCTGAAAAGGTTTGTGATCATTCAGTCTCCTCCTGTAGGTGTCTCCAAGCGTAAGGATCGAGTCAACGGTTCTACTCTAATATCTAGGTTTTGTACAAGGCATGTGGTTATAATGGAATGACTGGAACCTCTGTCTATGAGTAGGGCAGCTAAGGTATAAAAGACACAGATCATACTTCAAATCTTCCCTGGAGCCACTGGGTCGTATGCCTCGACCAGATGCAGCTGTCCCCGTCCCTGTCCCCTAACTCCCTGATCCTAGTTTGGACCTCCTGGGGGTGGTGGTGGAAGTAAGTCGAAGCATATACCACCACCTGCAGCTCTACCTGCTCCTCCGCCATGTCCGCCACCTCGCGGATCTACCTGCTCCGTTCTCTGCCTCTTCCTCGGTATCCCATCCACCACTTCCCTGTCAGCAGCCTGACGTGTCGGGAAATCTCTAGCGAGATGCCCCCTACCGTCGCATATGTAGCATCGCTTCTCCCTAGGATGACTGGATCCATACTGAGAGCCATGGACTATCGATCCCCTTTCCTAGGCCCTCATATGCCGTCTCCCACGTCCAGATCCCTGCGTCTGACGTCGGCTCCCTGCTGCCAGTGTCTCCGCACCGGTCTGCCTGCTGCTGACTGCCGACAGCTGTCTCTTCTCCTCCAATAATCTTTCAATCACCAAGGCCCGCTCGAGCACTCCATCATATATCGATATGCATAGAGGAAAAACACTATATTGGATGTCTTATCGTAAACCTCGCTCAATGGTCTAAGCCCTGAGGTACTGATCCCTGACCATATCCATCAAGTACCTGGCGAGGTTGGTGAACCTCAATGAATAGTCAACCACTGTCATATAGCCCTTCTGGAGCGGAAGAATCTCCTGGATGTGCACAGATCTTAGCATAACCGGAGAGAAATCCTCCCTAATGAGTCGCTAAAACATCATCCACAAAAGAGTCTCCTCGTCATGAGTCTGTGTGGTCAAACTCCACCATCGTCCGACCAAACCCTGAAGAAGGCTCGCTCCTAGGATCACCATCTGGTCTGCTAGTGTCCTCAATAAGAGGAAAACTCTGATCCCCACCTCAAGCTAGTCCTTAGCACCCTGAGGGTTATGCTCGCCTCGGAACCTAAGGGGCCTCTGTCTCTGAAACTAATGGAGCGCACTAAACTACGCTCCTCACAGGTCGGTACAGCTGGTACCACTTGCTACTCCACTGGTGGTGTTATAGTAGGTGCACCACCTGGTGGAAACACCTGGGGAACTGGTCCCTGTATCGAAGCCTCGTCACTGAGGGGGTCATCCTCGTGATCGTGCTGCTGAATCCTAGCAGGTACGCATCGCAGAGGCATCCTGTAAAGAAACTAGATGTGTCACAGTCAAAGAGTATATCTGGATAGTTGACTCCAAGGATATGGAAGACACCACTCATTCCTATATGATGCATGTACCTTTCTATTTCCCCGCAACTAGTGTTTTCATGAACCAGACCAAAATCAGGCTATCAGAGTCCTGGTGTATGGATACGTGGGCCGCCGCAACAACACTTGGGTCTCTGGCCCAAAATCCGAACCCGAAGCACTCAACAACTGTTGCCCAAACTCACAGACTCTTGGTTCTAAGGTAGAACTGACCACCTATGATACCACTCTTTCATGACCCGTCTCGGTGGGGCACGCACCGTGACTCCCCAATCTCTCCTCCAATAGGCCAGGGGCTGGTGACTAGCACCGAGTAGGAATTTCACTAACATGGGAGGCATTGCCTAAGTACCTGTACACGCACACACATCTCCATGCCTACAAATGATGAAATGTAAAACACTAAGGAACAAAAAAATGCATGCATAAAACTAAACCAAACCAACAGAGCACAAAGAAAGGTAGAGTACTGTAAAAGTAAACTGGGCCAGAATACAAGCCCACCAAAAACAAGAGACTGAAAAAAAACTGCAAAGTCCAACCTATAAGAACAAAGGTACTGGGACTGCGGTTCGTAGCCATAGGAACGCCATGCCCTGTAGGAAACTCAGAAAGCTCGGTCCAGTCCTAGTCCGCCCTAGACTCTGTCAAGAGGCTGCTCGTCTGCACAAGACACCAGACGTGGGGGAAAAGACCGTGCAGAGGTGAGTATAACAATACTCAGTAGAGGACCCTGGAAACCACAAAGAAGTATACAAAGCAAAGGTACAGTCAGCTATGCACAATATATTTTGACAGAACATATAAAACCAACTAGATATACCCAAAACCCTGGCCTGTATTATAAATACAAGCCACGCAACCGCATACCCCGATAGGGATTCTGTTTGAATATTCCATGACGCACTTGTTCCGGGAGAACACATTTCACGAGTCTTATAGTTCTAATGATGTCCATCCGAGGAGTGATGTTCATAGAGAACCGTCACGAGATATAGATACACTCATTTCGGGAGACACCCTCCTGAGTGGAAGGGTTACGATAGATAGAAGAAATCATTACAGGAGACACACTCCTGAGTGGGAAAGATCTCGATACACAGATGAGGATCACTACCAGGTCCATGGCGGATACCGCGACTCATCCGGAATTCACCTGATAGGTAGAGGATCAACGCCTGGTAAAGTTTCTCACGCCCATTACTGACTCTACCTAGGGTCTGGAATGGATAGAGGATCTCGATCCAGGCCTCTCGGATGGATGCCTGACTCAATCATAGAAAAGTCATGATGAAGGGATAATAAACCGGTGTGAGTGAATGATGTCTGACCTTCAGGGGAAAAGAAGAAGGGGCACTGACCCAAAAAAAGGATGTTCAAGGCAAGATGAAAAAATGGACCAAGCTATTATCCAAAAAGTACACGGCGTGTAGAAATAACACACACCGTGTTGTCCGACCCCGGGTACTTCCCCTGTACAACGGCCCATGGCGTTAGGCTGGTCATGTGGAAAAATTTATACACGGCGTGTAGTACAGAGTACACTCCGTGTTTGGGTCACAGGGACGGGCTCTGTGTACTCTGGCCATGTGCCCGTACACGGTCACCAACCCATGTACTCCCACCCATGAAATCTGCACATGGGGTGACCTGCACTGGTGACCTCGCCTGGCCGGATGGGGGAGTACACGGTCGTGTACTCCATCCTGTGTCCGTGTATCCCCGGAATACACGTCGAGCTCCACGTAGCCGCCTCTACCGAGCTGTACACGCCGCGCTTCCTGAAGCCGTGTAGAGCATCTCGTGTCCGTGCACCACCCGAAGTACACGTCGAGCTTCGAGGAAGGTCCAACACGCCGTGTGGCCGAGGTCACATGTCGTGTGATCCTTCTCTGACCCCAAAACCCTAGCTGCCACCATCAGAACTACACGGAGTGTTCTTCAGAACTACACGTCGTGTATTCTGGAAATTTCTAGAAACGCGGACCTCCACCGTCACGCCTCCTGTGGTGCTCTGATCATTGATTCGGTCGTCCGATCGCCACGAAACCATCTGGTTTTGGTCGTCCCGACACCATGAAGCTGTTTCTGACATTTTCAGGCCTTTGATCGGCTCCAAAAACATGATTGATCTTTCCGCGCGAAGAATGCTCGAAGAACGCCCTTTCTGATCTGGTCTGATTCATCGTCTGCCATTGCCGCCACACCTCCACAAGAACGTTGCGATGTCGAACCTTCGGTTTGGGATCGTTGCGTCACAGAACAGATGCGCAACGATCTGTTGTTCGTCGCCCCATGAAGAACACGAAGAACGCGCGAGGAAAAAGGAGGAAGAGATCTAAATAAACAAAATGAGGAGTAAACCTCCACCGTCATTCGTCACAGCATTGATACGCTCTCGTTAATAGTTTTAAACAGAGCAAAGATCAACATGAATAAAAAGAATGGATTAATTTCCCCAAAATTATCCCAAGAAAACCCTCTCGTATGAATGTACGGATACACGGATCAGCTTGATCCTGGTTGATCCACGTTTGTCGTTTAAATTCAAATACGGGGAAAATAAAATCAAAACAACAACCCCTACCTTTTGATAGGATAGATCATTAACGAATGCACTATGTTGCCGTTGTCGTCGTGATCCTTCAACGCCGGCACAACGATCCTTGGTTTCAATCCGTGGACGTTCGTCATCGAGAATTGCTCCAACGCCTCGTAGATTCGGCAGGGTATCTTCTCAAGCGTTTCAAACGATTAAACAATTGTTTAACCCATTAAAAAGGGAAACATGTTGACATTTAATTACGCGGTAGCATTAATGACATTGACTTGTCATTTTGATGTTATTATGACGCTTCATTAATTTATGAAACAGCTGCACCATCGCCATGCTACAACAGATGTTTCCTTAAAAGAAAATAAAATAAACTGGTTAATTTATTTTATTTTATTTTACTTAAAATGTCCGAAAAATAAGTTTTTCCCTCAACCCAAACCGGTCGAGGGTAGCCTCATTCTTAGGTAGATTCGTCGTCCCAGACGCAACAGTGAACTCAGATTTTTAATCCGGGCATCCGTTTGGAAACTTCCACAACCGCGCACAAGCTCTGATTGGCTTAACAAAAAAAGTTCAAACCACCATTCCGGGCTCACTGGACCTCGGAATGATGTTTCGTTTTCGCACCCGGTCTCAAAATAATTCCATATAATATTTAAAAATAATAATAAACAGAAAAATCTGAGACATTAAAAGGTAAGGCTATAGAAGATGAGAGGGATCATGAGATTGTATTCAGTGAGATATTTTACTAGCCAAGGGGCTTGAGAGGTGTCAGAAATGGGTTAGAGGTGAGGGATTTTTTTAAGGGGGAGGAGAGGCACTTAAGGAATGTGTGAAAATATTATTTTATTATATAATGACATTCGGTTTCAAAATGTCCACAACATATTAATGTTGAAGATAAGATTACTCATGGTCAAAATAAATTCATCCAATAATAATTGTATAGGTTTTGGATATTATTTAAATATTTATAATATTATTTTTTTAAATAATTTATTAATGAGCTAAACACCGCATAATTATTGTGTCATAAATAATTTAATTTAGATGATGTCTAAAATTTATAGAAAAAATACCATAATATAGAAATTTTTTTATTTTATAAATAATACTTATAGAAACATATATCAATTATATATCAACTCATTAATGTTGTATTTACAAAAAAATTCATATTTCTGACATTTTTTATTTTTACTTGAAATAAAAAGTTATTAATATCATTATCTTAACCAATAAAATTAAAAGGCCAAAGGTGTAATAAAAAGATTTTATAGTATGCCTATTACTCATACAATAATGTTAAGAAAACTGTTAGGGTAATTTTATATTATTATAATTTTGTTATTATAATGAATTACCTATTTAAATTTAACAGTAGTCTATAAATTTAAAAAGTCGCTATTCATCAAAAATTATTTTCAAATTATTGAACTACATTATTATTATTAAGAACAACTATGTATGTTGGAGTTTATATATTCAATTCATAGATGTTTTAAAATTTCATTTAAATGAAAAATTCAGCTTTTTAACTATTAATCAGTTTTTTAACTATTCATAAAATATTGCAATTTTTTAGAAAAATAACAAAAATTCATCCAAATATATTTTTTATAATCCAAATTAAAAAATGATTTTTATTTTACCAAATTAAAAACATAAAAGTTTAATTAATTAATTTAAAATTATTTCCTGTTGTCAAAACAAAAAAAAGAGTGTTTTAGGAAATATTCACTATCAAAAGATTGACACTTTTTTATGTCCAATATCTATGTGAAATTACATCCAATGACCAAAATTGGATTAAATTTTAAAAAATTAATCTCATTAAACTTTCACCCTAATTAAATTTATAATCTAATCATACAAATAAATTATACTAAGAGGTAGTTTTTAATTAAAATACAATATTCTTCATTATTCATTAAAAATTGAATTTTATCAGGAAAATACCAAAAAATTTACGCAACGTAAAATTTGACACCCCACTACTAATGAAGAATTTTATTTTGTCAAATAGAACATATAAAATTGACCAAAACTATATTTGAAAAGGCATCAACATCAAAACGGGTAAAATTGACCTTTTAACGAATATTAGAGTCTTTATTTATTATTTAAAGGATACATAATTATAAATATTTCCCTAGTTGATAAAATAATAATAAATATAAAAATATTATGTAAAAATTCTATATGGATAATGAATAAAGTATATCCATGATCATTGATATATATATATATATGTTATTTAATGTTCAATTATCATTGAAAGGTGAATAGTTGATCAGAACTATAATTAATATGAAAGTAATTCAAGGAACTGAATTTTTATACTCACCGTGGTAAAAATAATATAAATCTATCCAAAGGAATTATAAGAATGAAATTAATAAAATAAATTATCATTTCAATAATAATAATTGTTGTTTTTATTAATTAATGAAATGATATTTATAAACATTCTTGTATCATGAAAGATTCATTCTCAAAAATATTATGAACATCATTTTCCTTGAAAATCACTTGTAAATATGTTTTCATTAAAAATAACCTCTAAAAATTGAAAAAAAGTCTTCAATGAAACTATGGCATGCAATGATGTAAATTATATGTAAGTAAGAAAAACATTCTATTTTCACCATAAAAGGATAGAAATGTCCCATCATTATAAAACAACATGAAAATTCATTTCATATTATTAGTAAATTCCAAATGTGAATTGTTCTAAAAATGACATAATATTTCATTAAAAAAATTATGAAGTGAATATTTTTAGAAAATTACTTTGATAAAACATTTTGAAATTGTTAAAAACATTTAATGAAATTCAAATTAAAAAACATGATGTTGATGGGAAATATTTCTAAAAAATATTGAAATAAACTCGCAATATCATTTAAAAAATTTGTAAATAATTATATGTACAAAAATGTGGAATTAGTATAATAGGAAAAATATAATGAATAAAAAAATGGAAGAAAATTAATGGATTTATAAATCCATGGTAAAATAATTTTGTACAATGTAAATTCATATATAAATAACCCTGATTAAAATGTCGTTTTGAAGTAACCATGTAAAATGATCATATCATTATTGTGAGAACAAGACATTTAATAAAATATTTGTATCCTGTGTATGTCAACACAATGTGTAGTTGGGGTTTGGATTAGTGGTAAGTACCCCATAATTCTACATGAAATATTGGGGTTCAATACTCATTGGGTGAAAATACTTTAGCAGTCCTGTAGTGCTACTATAGTAGGTAAGATACTATTGCAACAGAAGCACTGTAGTGGAAGAAAGGGTTCTTTATTGGTGGAAGGGGCAATGTAAAAGTAGCAGGAACTGTGTGGTACTCTAGAAGCGCATGTACAATAGCAGTAATATTCACAGAATGGGCCTTGGGAAAATAATTTGGGCCCACAGGCTATGTAATGTTCTAAATGAAAACTAGGCCTTCATGTTTTGTAATGGGTACCCCTCTTCCCAGTTAAAGAGGTCTTTTCTTTGCATTAATAATAAAAATAAGTCTTTTACCCTAAGCATTTAAAAAAATGTATATCTACACAATAGTGTAAATAAATCAATATATCGAAATTAAAATTTTCACATATAATCATAAAATACTAATGACAAAGAGGAATTAATATAATCCAATAAAATAGAATTGGGTTAGGAAATTATTTTCCACTTTTTAACTTTAAATTACAATCCATATAGATTAAATAATCAAAATTGAAACATAATATTCTACAAAAAATGAAATATTCAAAAAAATTCCTGACATAGGTAATATATGTTAACTATATAATATAAACTAGGTGTATAAAATTATTATAATTCTCAATGAAATTATTTAAATCAATTACATTATGTTTTATTTTGTGAAAAATATATTTATCCTCCACTATAAGGGTTTAAATAATTTTATTAACATAAAAACGAACTGTATTTATACTTATAATATAATATATGAATTTTATTAAATTTTATCATCTATTGTTTTTATAGTATTCCATTATTTTTATTTGTAAGAGTGTTAACTGTCTTCTTTTTCGAGTTTTTTTTGACATGTTACTTTTTCCCATTACTCTTACCATGATTTCATCATCTCCATAATGTAAAACATGATGTAGGTAACACACACACATATATATTCAATATATATAAATTCATATTAAACTGTAAAATTTTATTATAGTAAATGTAATAAGCCATTCATGGATACAATATACGATACATATGCATGAATATTGTTTGAATTGTTTTCATATTGAATTAAAGAAAAGTTAATAAGATATATATATATATATTATCATTATTTTCTCATTTTATTTCATATATGACACATGTTTTTTAAAACCATTCTTTTTACATTCCATGTAATGCATGAATGAATCACATTACTTTGTAACACATTAGTCCTCTGTGCAGAAGAGAAAAGATATCGTATTCCCAAAAAATGGGGGGAATGCTGTTCTGTGAGATATAATAATTACATAACAATCATAAAATCATACATATCATAATATATATATATATATATATAATATAAACTATAAATCATTAATTATTCATAACCATTAATGGCAGTATCCAAAATATAAATGACATCAGTTCATGTGGTGATAGTCCTCCATAAACATGAATAATGATTTTATAACTCAATTGATGAATATTTTTGATGTTATTTTTCATATCCTTATCAAAAATTAATTTCATGATATTTAATATAATAATAGTATTATATAATCAAGTTATAATCATAATTGAATGAGCTGGTGAAAGAAATTCATTAAAAATTATTTTAGAAGAATATTACTCCTTCTTCGTGTATCGTCCTTATTTTTTCACTATAACCATTCAAGGACATACATATTCCAAAAAATGTATTCTATTATTAGTGTTTTGATTTTGTGAAGATATTTTGTAGATTAATGATTATCTAAATGCCTTGATATGTTTGGATATGGGAGGGGAGTGATTTCCCTTTTATAGTTGAGGAGGAGAGGAATTCTTGTAATGAAATAATAGTATTCTCTATTCATTGGTCTCCACAACATCATGAAGATCCAATATTGAGAATTTATTTTTTTTGTATGATATGGTTGATCCACACCTCCTCCACCCAATAGAACAACTGTTTTTTACATTTTTTTCCTTAACACCAGGGTTTCCTTATTTTACAATTTTTCCCCATTATGCTAACAAATTTTCTAACAGATGTTAATTTTCATTTAACCCAAAATAGTTTTCAAAAATATAAAAAATTTGGATCATATTATTTTAAATATTTTATATTATATATTAATTAAAAATCACCACAATTTTTGAATTAATTTTAATAAAATGGAATGTAATATGGAAAAGCAATATATTATCCATAATCACATTAAGAATGTTTTTACGATTTAGGGGTATATGTGTTCATTATAAAATATATATTAGTACATTACTAGATCATATTTTATATTTTTTCACATTTAACAATCCCTGGGAATAATATTTGATTCTTAGAAATTTATATGATTTTATTAAATATCATTTATTAAAAAATTACAATAATGCGAATTTTCATATTATTTATTTTATTTGAATATAAAAACATCAATAGAATCATGTAACATTAATATATTATGTTAATAAATTTATAAAATGGTTTATATACTTTTTATTTAATATAAGAAAATAATTCATCAATATTAGATCAATTTTATTAATTGTAGAATATTTTATTTTAGTAATTTATTAAATAAATATTTACTACATTGGAATTTCATATGGTAATTAAAAATATAATTCATCTATAAATATTAAAGATAAATTATTATGATATAAAAAATAATTAATTGTTTAAAATAATATTTATTAAAAAAAAGGGTCATATTCCTCCTATCTCAAAGCATTATAGTAATTAACGTCAATAGGAATACATTTTTTGTCTCATTGATTAGTTGATGTATTATATGGGGAATTATCAGGGTATAATATTTAATAATGTCCCAATATTTATGTATATGTTCATAATTGTTGATATATGTCCACTAATGGCTGTTGAAAAATTCGGTAGTCCATTTTACACCTTATAATCTTATTTTTACTACATTGTAAACTAATTTTTTAATTAACCTCTATAGTTAATTGTAATTTTTTTCAATAGTCATTATACTCAATAATTAATTTTACTTTATTATATTATATAAATTATTCTAATTTGATATAGATAATCAATTTTTCCATATTGAACTAGAAAATGGTTATGAATTTAATTCAATATTAATCTTGGAGTCACAATGAGAAAGTATGTGTTTAAAGAATAAATGTAAAAATGATTACAAAAGATTTATATAACATTTTCCATGAAAATGATACCAATGTCATAATTTTTTTTCAAATATGTATAATTGATTTATTTTTTCATTAAAAATAATTCAATATATAATATAATATTATACATTGTTTATACAAAAATATAGTTTTTAACTATAATCATCATTTTTCATTATTCATAAACAAATAAACTTCTCAGAAAAATCTATGACATCTCATAAAGATAATTTTTGATTAATTAATTCGAAAATACAGTTTTCTTAAAAATAATATTAATGGGGTAATTTTTTTAAAAACATTATATGTTATACGCAAAATTATAACATATTTTTGATAAAATAATTGTTTTTTATAAAAAAATACCTTTTTTCAAATGATTTGTATTTTATTATGAATAAATAGATAAAATAATAATCTTTTGTAAACAATATATATTAATATGTTATATAATTCTATTCAATTTTATCATTCCAATGGTTAGGTGATAACTATCATATTAAATATTAATTATATATTGTTTTACTGTAAAACTAGACATTGCAGGTAATAGTAGCTTTAAATGAAAATCATTATTGCAATTAGAAGATAAAAAAATAATTGTTCCATTCATCGATAAATATAAGATTTGTTGAACTTATTTATGATATTAAATATATTTTAATGTATTTGGATTTTATATTCCCCCTAAACTAGGGGTTGGGGTTCATATATGATTTTGAATAAAATGTTTTTATTTTATAATTTTTGGGATGTTATAATAAAATGTAATTTATCATAGAATTATAAAACATGATTTTTAAACTAGGATCACATATAATAACTATTATTGTGATCTAGGTGATGATCAATTTACACCAATGCATAATTTTAGAAGCTATTACCCCTATGTATAGTTGTTCCATAACCATATCCCTATCTAGAATCTAGATAAATATGTATTGAACTGGAAAACCACAAAATCTCTACCATATAAAACCGTGAGGATGTTATTATTAACTTATCATTTATTTTTAATATATATATATATCATTCGTAATATATTTTTCCAGAATCTAGTTTATAATGATTCTACCAAACATCCACTAATACGAACTGTAGATACCATTACTTCAAAAAACCAATGTCTGGGTCTGCATTAATAAATTATCATATGATATAGGGATTCACATCATAATGGTCTAAATAATTTTTAGTCTTCACATACTATATATATACTTATTTCATTTATTTCTTTGGAAAAAATAATTAAAATATATTTTTTAGAGAAAATCATAATTACATATTGTATATCCTATCATATCATTAATAGCACACATCCTAAATTTAAAGGATAAGAAACAATGTAAGGGAGATCTAAAATTCTAATTAAGGGTTATATAAAATATAATAAATAATGAATCAATAAGAATAATAAATGTGGAATGTTAAATAACTGAATAAACATTTCATTTAATCAATAAAATGAGAATGAAGTGCTTCCATAGATACAATCAATGTAAAAATATCATTAATAATAATAAATATAGTACTGTAAATGATTATTAACAAATAAAATTTAAACAATTACATTCCTACCAAATATGGATAATAAATAATCAATATATAATGGTGAACAACTAAAAACACATGTAATTTAAACAATAACAGAGAATAGAATACATCCAGAGATAATTATATTTCAAAAATCTCATATATTATAATAATATAATTCTGAATGTTGTAAATTTTTTATTGTTGGACTTTATTAATCAAGTATAAGATACACCTACCATCTTGGTCAAACCTCAATATACATTAAAGTGTTGTAAACAGACTCATTTTGTGTTGTCAAATGATACACCTAATGATACTAGCAATTCAGTCAGGGGATATCAATAATAAAGACCCACCAATGTCTACATGTCGAATTCATTATTCATATATCAAATAATTGGTTTGATTCATGATAATGTTTCCAAATTATAAAATATCTATATTGGATAATGAATACAGATTTATCAATATTACACCCAATAAATAGAAAACAATTAATGTAGAACACTATATGTTGAAATAACTTATTGTTTTACTCTTAAAAGAAACTACCATAAAAAATATGTAAATTTATTGGAATTTTAATCTCCATGTGAATGTTAACAATTCAAATTAAAGATAACAGTTGCAAAAACAAATCGAGTTTCTGAAATGAAATATATTCCTTTTATATCATTGTCTTTAACCATACCAAGGAAAAATAAATCTAGTTTAACTTTAAATTATATTAAATGGGTTAATAAAAATGTGTTGATGTCATTGATGAATAGAAATAGAAATAAAATATATGTAAATTTATTTTGAGGAAAATATCATTTTCATTTGGAAAAAATATATCAAAATATGTTGTTTACAATCATTATTGTAAAATAATTCGATGAAAATAATCTTTTAAAATTATAACTTATTCATTAAACATTAGAGATGTTAATATGTGTGTGTAATATCCGGGTCTGGCTAACCTTATACTCTATACCTGGACCGTTAAGTCACAGGGCCTCAATCGTGTCTTCTAGTAAACTAGTGTCTACCTTGTAGTAGTGAGCGTCTCGTGAGGTGATAGTTGGGGGACTATACCCTCATATAAGAGTTCCAATAGTAAGTAATAATATGAATATCTAATTGATTATATATATAATAAACAATATTGGAAGATAGAGAATACTCATTTTATAAAAGCGGGAAAACCTTTTTTATACAATAAATGAATTCATGGCATGAAAATGATACATATATGAAAGCAGTAAATAGGAAAACATGATTCAAATATAATATATACAAGGAATAGACCATAATGTTTCATTGTCGATCTCTTTTAAAATATTGGGAGCCATAATCATACTTTACTCTTATCTCCACAGGTACAATCTTATCGAAATCAACATTGGACCTACAATTATACGGTCTACTTGAGTACCTTGGGTAACCAAGCAGGGTGTGAGATGAAATATAAGTAGGGTAGCACACACCACTGTCAAGCCCAATCCATTGAAATATAAATTATACTGTGTAGATATGGATAATTTAATAAACAAAACTATATAATAAATAACATCCATTCGGGTACTTGAGGGATAACTGACAGCTATACCTGCTTCAGATCATTGATTGGATATTATTATCATCACATTATATATATATATATTTATATATTATTTATATATATATATATCCATAAGTATGAGTTGGGGTCAATTAGGACGTACTTCCTCCATCTAAATTCTAGAGGATCTCTCATAATTTTCCCCAAACATAGGTCCAAGAGCACTTTTATTCTTTCGCCAATATATATATTAATATAGTATATCTGTCATGTGTAAGAATTTTTCCCTTGCACATGTAAATAATGGAATGGGGTAGTAATTATTCCCACCCGCATGTAAATAACAACACATGTTGTGATACCTCCCACCCACAAATAAATAATGGCATAGGGTAGTGATGCATCAAACCCACAAGTATATAATGGGACATTGTAGTGATGAATTCATCCAAAAAGTAAATAATTTAAAAAGGTATTAACGCATCTCGAACACATGTAAATAATGTCACATTAATTGATTCCTGCCACCCGGTTATAAATAATTGCATGGAATAGTGATTCCTCCTACTCAAATGTAAATAATATCTTAAGGTAGTGATTCCCCAAGACCACATGTAAATAATATAATGTGGTACTAATTCCTCCCACACAAATGTAAATAATGGAATATGGTAGCGATTCCTCCAACCTACAAGTAAATAATGGAACATGTTAGTGATTCCCCCCCCCCACATGTAAATAATGTAATGTGGTAGTGATGCATCCCACCATCATATAAATAAAGTCCTGGGGTATTGTGGCCACTTGGACACATGATCATAATGGCCCAGGGTAAGGATGCCTCACTACAACATGTAAATAATGGCTTTTGGTATTTATTACTCCAACCAACATCTAAATAATTTCATGGATTGTGATGTATCCTTACCACACGTAAATTCCAATCGTTCTAATAGTTATAATTTAATTTATATGTAAAAACCGATTATGTATTTTAATTTTTTATACCAAGTTCATAATATTATGAACCTTTTGTTCACATTAATACTTATGAAAAACCATCACATGTATCTCAATTAATATCAAAAGGGTCTTAATAACAATAAAAACATACCACAGGGCATGGTCTTTTCATGTATTTCATCATGAAATTCTATTCCATTTTGAAGAAACCATTACATATAAACCCTTAGGGAAAATGAATAAGTCAATAATCCTAATCCAGTAATTTATGACATGTCACATGATATGATTCATTCCCCTCAAGATCCTCTTACAAAATTCTCATAAACACGGAAAATTTGTTTAAGTGTCAAGTTCTAAAGGGTTCATGCCCATTGTGGTAAAGGGATGTTACCCAACAACATAAACTGCAATCCCATTCCAAGCTATGTAGTAATTTCTTATAAGTGGGGTGATCAGTCTCAACCATGAATATTAACAATCCACTTATATATTATTAATAATCTCTCTACTAGGCAATAATAGTATGATAGAGTAAATGAAACAACCGTTAATACCACATTGTATCATCTCCACTCGACTAATCGTAACCCTGGTTGCCTGACTTGTAGGTCACATGACCCCAAGAACATCTCCACGTATTGCAGAATCATCGAACAAGAATAAAGGGTCATAGGGGGTGATATTCGAGAGACTATACCATAATATCAATAATAAAATATCATGAAATAGAGATAATAGAATAAGAACTATATAAATAATAAAAATTTGTGGAAAAAAGAAAATAATGATGTTATAAAAGTGGCCAACAATAGTTTATACAATAAATGAATTATTGGAAGGAAAAAAATGCATATAAGAAATTATTAAACATGAAAAATGAATCAAATACAATATAAATAGGGAAATGAAAATCATTCTGAATGTGTGATCTCCATGAGAATCCCATGCTCTAACTTAGTCATTTTATCCTTACTCCATAGGTACAAGAATAAAAAATGAACCTATGAACTATCATTAAGTTGTTAACATGGGTACCGTAGTTACCAGAGAAGGGTGTGAGATGAAATCTCAGTAAGCCAGAACCCACCTGCATCATGCCCAATCCAGTGCAATATAAATTAAATAGTATAGATATTGAGAATTTAATAATCAGAAATGTATAATGAATATCACCCATCCATGTTCCTAAGGGATACATGTGAGCTATAGAAGATTCATCTCCATGTTGTTATATAATTCTGATAATTTAAAATATATATATATATATGGATAAATAAAATTTGGGGGTGGATCGGGACACACCAAAACTATCCAAATTCTAGGGGATCTCTCATCATCTTCCCCAAAACCTGGTCCTCGAACACTTTAAATCTCCCAACCATATATATATATATATATTTATTATATCTACCATATGTAATAATAATTCCCTCCCACATGTAAATAATTTAATAGTGTAGTAATTCCCCACACACACTTTTAAATAATGGCACGAGTTAGTGATGCTCCATCCCACATGTAAATAATTTCACAGGGTATTGATTCCTCCCACCCATTGGTAAATAATAGAATGGGGTAGTTATGGCTCCCACCGACATGTAAATAATGTAATAGGGTACTAATGATACCCACCCACATATAAATAATGGCAGATTAATGATTCCTCTCAACCACATGTAAATTATTGTAGAAGGTCGTGATGCCTCCTGCCCAAATTTAAATAATGGTCTGGGTTAGTGATTCCTCCCAAACACATGTAAATAATGTAATGGGGTAGTGATTCCTCCCACCCACATCCAAATAATTTCATAGTGTATTGTTTCCTACCTCTAACCTACACATTTAAATAATGGCATAGGGTAGTGATGCCTCCCTCCAGCGTGTAAATAATTATATGGGGTAGTGATGCCTCCCACCTACATGTATATAATCTAAAGGGGTAGTAATTCTACCTTCCAACATGGTAATAATGGAATAAATTAGTTATTCCTCATACCCACATGTAAATTATGGAATGGGATAGTGATTCCTCTCACCCACATATAAATAATTGCATGTGGTAGTGATGTATCCAAAAAAATGTAAATTTCAATAATTTTCATAGTTATAACGTAATTCATAATGAAGTACCTTTTATGAATTTCAAATGGTCATAACATATAAATAATATTGTTCAAATAACATTCACATTTAAAACACAATGCTTTCAATATTATGTATCATAATTTTTATCAATAACAACTTAAAAATCATCATAACATACCATGGGGAAAGGACTTCTCATGTATCTCATCATGAAGTTATATTTCATTTCAAGGATATTGATACATTTAAACCCTTTTATATAATAAAATTAATTCAATAATCTTCTTCCATTCATTTAACATATTTCCCTTGATTAAATTAATTCTACTCAATGTTATCTTATCCAATTTTCCTACACGTGAACATTTAGATTAAGGGTCATGTTATGAAGGGATCATGTGAGTTATCCTTAAATCATGTTTTCCACATGCCTTAGTAATTAATACCATTCAACTGACCTTATAATTTCATATAACCTATTGAATCAAAGAAAAAACTGTTCAATGGAAAATTGCAATAAGTGGTGTCATGGACACATGGCATGTTCTTACTAGGTAAAATACAATAGAAAGTGGTCATGAATCCTAGAATGTTATTTAACAGTTTCACTTCCAGGATTAAAGATACATCTTGAAATTAAGGTAATAAATCTAGGATTTTATCCTTGTGTTTTTATCTTGAAGGAAATGAACCTAAAATAGAGATGTTTTATTATAAAATCATTAATTTGTTTTATTAAAAATTCATTTATCTCTTTTACGATATTCTACAATTTCACCAAAGGGTGGCATTTAAGTTAATGAAACTATTTATTGTATAAAATTAATAAAGGTGAAATTAATTAGTTAAGGACTTATTTTTTAAAGAGGGAAATGCAAATGGACCCAGCCTCAAATAGGAAACTAGCCATCCACATCAGATCATGGTGATTTTTATCTAAAAGAATATGCTTCCCCATTGAGAATATTCTCATTTACACAAATGTAATAACACAAATCCCCTATATACATACCAAAATGGGCATGAGCAAGTGGAATGGGATACATAAAAATATTATTATATTAATATATAATATCCACTCACCTACACATGCTTATATATATACATACATGGTAAAAACTAGCCACATACCTATAAAATCACTTACATGTATTATTATACACATAATAGAGGAACCCACTCAAACACACAATGATATATATATATATATATATACTTACGGATGCACATGTAGGCGAGTCAACCTTGAATTAGTGACTCGAAATCTCTATGTATTGACCAACACACTAAAATATAATTACTACGATCGATAAAACCCATTAAGATAAAATTTCTTATACAAAAAAAATGAAAAAAAGAAAACCCCCACCTCGGATAATGACAACCATCCAAAACAACCCAAACTATCTTGTCTATTGTGGTAGTTTTAGGAACATAGAAGAACAAGATCCGAGATTCCCTCAACATAACATATAATTGAAGGGAAAACAAAAACTGGTCCGACCATAGGACCAATAGTTTGGATGAAACATCTGTGTATATTGGGAGGCCAAAATCAGCCATGACATTGAGGAGACTCGATGAAAAGCCCTTACCATATAGTTTTAGAGGGTAATTAGAAGGAATAATAAATGAAAACATAGTTCTAAATTGAGTAGTAAATAATACATATAAATGTAATTGGTTCATAATAATAAAATATATCTCGATGAAATGAAAATAAAATAGAGTCCCTTACCTAACACTTCATTTAGGATGAAAGTTATTTATCCACATGAATTATTATTTAACACATGTTATTAACTAACTCCAGAACCATATTCATGTTTATAATATAATATATGATCCTTTTATAACAACATATAACTACTTCGTTAACAATCATTCAATATTAGCATTTTTTTGTCCGCTAATTGTGTTATTTTCTCATGTATTTTCTCATGAATGATATAATTATGGATCACATTATATATTTAAATACTATATATAATAATTATCATGATATGTATATCATATTTATAAATAAATAACACTTTTAATGAAAGTCATGAAATATTGTTTTTGGAAAAGTTGTGTGTTATGATCATAGAGAAAATATGACATATGTTCACATGAGTTACATTTCAATTTTTTAACAATAATTACAGAATAGATGTCGATAATATTTTACCATTACTATTTATAATAATATCATAAATTCAAAATTATTAATTTAATTATACTTACATATATCATCAATTCTATGTGGTGATGAAAAGAGAGTCACGCCAGTTCATGAAGGTGGTTGTCCGCAAGTACCCGAACCATGTTATCATTTTTATATGAGTTAAAAGTTAATAATAAAAATGATATATTTTTCATAATTAATAAGTATCATTTCTGAAATGTCATATTTATTTCATGTATGTCAATATAATTTATTAAAATCTACCTTATCATATTCCACATAATCATTAGTGAAATATAAATAACATTGCATCCTGAAGTAGTAGTCAACGTACACATGATTGGTGGTATTGTATAACCTATAGAATTTATTATAAAATTGATATACATGATATAATAATTCCATAGGTATAAATACTATATATATATCATATATATATATATCCATCATCATACCCAACGATGGATGGTGGTAATGAAAAAATGAATGACATTAGTTTGTGAGGAAATAGTTCTCCATAAAAACAAATGATGATTTTGTATCCCATTTGATAGAAGGGGGTAGTCTATAGGACATTACATAACATAAAATCATCTCAATATATTTAATATTATGTTATTATTATATCATTTAATTTTTATAATTTTTTATGGTTGTGTGTGATGAATGAAAATAATAATTATTGTTGATGAATGTTTAACCATCTCGGTGTAACCCCTATACGTGTGCACCAAAAACCTTCTACGTAGAAATTTAATCCCCAGATATGTATTCTTGGATGAATTTATGTAAATTACTAGGTTTTTTTTGGAAATAATTTTCTTTTCCAAATGTTATTATCTTTGTGACTAATTAAGGGACATTGTGCAATTTCATAATTGAGAAGTATTGATTTTTTAAATACCCAAAAGTATTCAACAGTGGGAGGTCACTCTCCCCTCACATACGCAAAAAATTTATGGATAATATATTTAAGGGACTATATTTTCAAAAACCCCACTAACGAAAAGAAATCATATGTTTTAATCATGTTATTCGTTATCCATTATGTTTACTCAATTTGAGAAGATTAGTTCCTACTATCATATAATTTTTTGTCGAGGGTAATTACATATTTTTGTATAAAATAAAATGAACGAGACCAGATTATACATTCCAAATGAATATAAATATTAAATAAAATTTATCATAAAATTTACTTAATGTGGTAAAAAAAATTAAAAATCGATGTAGGTAACATGATAAAATACCACCTTTAACCATAACCATGGTAGTTAATTTCAATTGTATTTATTAACAATTGTGAAAAATAAATTAATTTACATTATTAACACTTATTAGTTTTTATTATTACAAATATGGCACCCATTTTATATAAAAAAACTCACATAAGTTGAATAATTCAATTTAAAATTAATCTCATAGATGGGACAAAAGAGAAGGTCTTCAAATAAAAAATGTAAAAAATGTAAAATATTTTTATATAACAATTTAAAATGAAAATATTTCCAATTAACTAAAATTTATTAATTTAAATATAATTTAATTAATATAAAATTAAACTCTTTTAAAAATATATTTTTTCTTCAAAAATAATTTTAACAAAAATGATTTTTTCAATTAAAATATAGAGATTTTACTTATTCATGAATATATGAAATATGAGTGAAATGTACAAAAAATTACAGTAATATAATTTTGATATTACGCTTTACAAAATTATGTTAATTTTATCAAATAAATTTTCTATAATATGTCAAAAATAATTTTAAATAATTTGTCAAATGGGTGACTAAACTATCATAGAAAAAAATTCTGTTTTTTAGAAAACATTTATTTTTCTTCCAAATTAATCTTAATTTATTTCTAATAAATAGATAGCCATAATTTTAATAATTTAGTTAAAACTATTCATCACCTCAAAATTAATTTTTATTTTATAATTTATTCTGCATTATGGTTCATTTTTTATCGATGTTGTGTGTCACATACGCTATCAAATAAAATATTGCACATAAAATATTAAGTTGTTAAAAGCAATTATTTTATAATTCTTAATTTTAGTTAATTTCATTAAAATTTACATTATTTACTTTTTAATATTATAAAAATAATTTAAAATATATTTAAAACAGTATTCATATGAAAACAGAATTTATAATATTTTGTGTTCACACTCTCAATTACTATATATTGTTAATGAAATTCGTTTTAATATGTTATACCTAAAAATTTATAATTTTTAAAATAATATATTATCCCCAAATAATATAGTATACAAAATGTTATTTTTTAAAATAATACATTTTTAAACACAAATGTTCTAATTAGTTAGCTCATATCACTAAAATAACATTATAAACTACTAATTATTATTAATAACAATAATTATATATATATATATTTATTATAATAAAATATATCCTTTTTTACCATACAAATGTATGACATTACTTTAATTTGATTATAATGTTCCATTGTTCATTTGGTCCCAGTTGTTAGGGTGAATCAACATTTACAAACATTTTTTTCCGTAGAATATTTAATATAAAATATGTATGTATTACATTATCACCCAAAAAATAAATTACATTACCACAACATTTCCCGTCGTAAATAAAATTAGATAGGTGTTTATAAAATATTGAAATAGATTATGACATAATTGGACATTCAGTTTCAATCTTTTTATCTATGTATTAGTAAGATACATGTCATTTCCAATAATCAATTTAATTTCTTTCATGATCATCTCTTTACAACATGTTTCCATATTCCCACATTTTCAAAAGATGATGAATATTTAATATTCATTGATATAACAACATAGATTATTATTACAAAAAAATTACATTAGGTATATTTAATCTTATTTCCTTAATTGTTTTTGTAACATAAACCTCCATTAGGATTCAGACATAGAATCTTTTGTTTTTTGTAATCATTAATATCATCATTTTGTTAATAATATGTATTGATAGGTGGAATTTTACAACAATCATATTTATCGCATTCACACTTATCTTATTAGTTATTAATTTTTTCAATTTCCATATGATATATATCATTGGTCATCAAAATTCTTTCTTCTATCATCAATGGATAATAATACCAAATTTTTTCAAATGAGTGACGACCAATAGTCATTATTATCGGATTATGGTAATGTAAAATTATAATTTCATACTCATTGAAACCATATTGTTAGCTTACATTTTATTCGGTACATGATATAACACATTTTGATCAAAATATGCCAATTAGGTTTTACATATCCTAATCATTAAAAATAACTGTACCAATTTACCATGAACATTATAACAATATTCCAAATTTTAAAATTAATGGAATTTAGTATATTGAAATAAAATATTTCCATTTTCTAAAAATAAGATTTCAATTTGTAAATCATTTAATTTAGTAATAACTATATTTTAGTCTATGTTATCCATGATTATTTTTATTCAATTTTATAACCAATAAATGTATATCCCTCATAATGGATTTTAGGAAAAATTTGTATAACTAATGTATAACCATAGAGAGTGTCTCCCGTTGATTTTATCCTTATTTCCAATCACCATTCCCTAATTTATTTTTGATTAATTGCACAAAAAACCTCTTTTACGTTGATTACCACTAGCCAAATTGGTTCTGTAGTTTCATCCACTTACAATGACTATATAGGGATGAAATTTGTTAGAAACCACCAAATATTTACTTAAAAACATTCAAGAAACTATCCTATACATAGAAATTAGCATTGTACATATCCATAAAATATTCACCGAATTTATCTTATCCTTATCCCTCAAAACAAACAATATACTATATGACCCCAACATTAAATTTTATATCAACCCAATGTTTTATCTAAACATAGAAATTATTATCAGATATAACAATTCAACTGTTAAGGTAACCTCATCTATCGTCATTACATAGAAATCCCTATAAACTACCGTAAATACTTAATATGATGTCTCAAAACTAAACACTACTAATATTGTTCACATAAATTAATTAATTACATAATACATTTGAAATTAACTAAAATAGATCATTTTTACTATCAGAAATTGAAATATCACCTAAAAATATCGTGCAACATAAATTTAACGATCATTTTAGGATTATTAATTTTGAGTGTTAGTAAAAAAATTATGTCATAAGAACCAATTATTTATCAATAAAAAACATTATTTCACTATATAAGACATTGTTAAAAGAATAATAAGACTTTAATATATCTCTTAATATATTACAAACATGAAACATTTTAATACAAATATTGTTTTATACATTCCTTATTAATATTGGGAAATGGAAACAAGTGTTAGATCAGAGCCCCTATAAGGTAAAACATATATTACAAATTATAATCGAATAAAAATGTATTGAATAATATGGATAGAAACAAATGTTAAAAATATATTTCCATTTAACTTGTAACATGGGCATAAATGAATACATTGTTAACAAAATACATAAAAACATAGATAATAATATATTTAATAATATTGATTGAAAAATCAATGCTTGAAATCGTGATATTTATCGATAAGGCCTCATACAAAACAATATTCCATATTTTAAGGATACATCCATGTCATATTCATGTATTTAAGGATGCATCCGATAACCCTTTTACTATCATGGTTGAACCAAAATCATATTTCATTCATTATGTAGGCATACACTAAATGTAGAATCCTTTTGTCACATCAAACTATCTAATGGATAAAGGGGATATATATTCCCCACTGATTAGATATTTATTTATAATTTCATTACTATATTAAGGATATTAATATCAATACAACACATGATAAACATGCCTTAGTAACAATGAAACATCCATTTAAAAATACAACCATATAGAATTTAAATTTTTTCCAATAACTAAATGAATACCATACATCTATATTAGTAACTAAAAGTTTTAGAGTGTTCTTAATCAACAATTGGGACTAGTTAGTAGAATATTTATTATAAGAACATTTATATTGATTATTGATATTTACAAAATTATTTTTTGGAATATAAATAGTATTTTTGAATCCTCAATATAAAAACTTAGTGACTAATAAAATATTATTCATTATAAAATTATCTCATTAAATAAATGTTTTCTATCAATAATAATTATTATAATAAAATTTAATGAATAATTTGGTATCCACTGATGATGATGTTGGAAGAAAAATCATTCATATTAAAGTGGTTGATTTGAATGGAAAATGTATGTAATGGAATTCCTTAATTTTATTCCCCTAATACCTTATTTTATTATTGTGTTTATAAATTAATCCTTTGATAATTTATATCCCATAAAAAGTTATCCAAAAAATAATAATAATAAAATATAAATAAAGAAATATGGAATTTAAAAAACTCAATAGATAATTGTAATATAAGAATAAATAAACCAAGAGTGTGATACCATAAAATTAATATATAATAAATTTAATGATAATAATTATACATAGGGTTAATAATATTTTGACTATTTATAAAAAAATTACTTTTTTTATGATAACGCCTATCTTGGGAAATTTTAAAGAGAGATAAATAGCACATATGTCATTAGAAAAATTATAATAAAATATATTTTATTATATAAATTCATATAGATCCTTAAATAAAATCAATAATTTTTAAATCAAGGGATAAAATTTAAATTTTGTTAATAAGTACACCATTAAATAAAAAACAGGTTGTATAACATGATATTGTCATAAGGAATTGATATTTGATGTAAGGAATCTATACGATTTTAGGAGAATACAAATCAAAATACCATGAAAGATAAAATTTCAAAAAAAAAATCAAATAAACCTAATAATAATTGAATAATTATATAAAATGCCAATGGGTCTAAAATTTTCCCACTCAATAGAGAACATGGAGTATAAAAAATGTGTCACAAGGAATGAAAATATGTGATAATAACACATACCTTAACTCTTTCTCCATTGAAATTCTCTGAAACCAACTATAGTAAAAAATGAATTACGTTTTTACCAACATGAAAATAGTTTTCACATATATTTCTATTTATAAACATTTTATACCTATTTATTTAATATATATTTCTCAAATACATATAATTTTTTTCATCAGGTCTTAGGAAATTTCAATATTTTATTTCATTCGTGTACCACTATGATGTCGTAAAATATTATTTATTGGTTCATAGTTCCTCATTTACATATAATAAAAGATACTAAATCCAATTTTTTTTATTGTTCTATTATATTCCAATTTTTTTAGAAATCATAATGCGGTGGTTAGTAAAAAATTAAATGTGAAAGCCTGTTATAGAATTCAAAACGATCGAATGATAAAATTTTAATAGTTGTGTTATGTATCAATAAAACAAATAAAGAATAATTATTAAATCTTGAATAGATTATTATTAATATATATTTTAATTATTTGATATTATTTAATCCATAATGTAACAAATGTTATCACATAGTTCTCGTAGGTGGTAAAATAACCCAACAATGTGTGTTTCAATGATTAAATGTTAAGGGAATTTTTATATGGTTAATAAAACTTTTACAAAACAATATACATGAAATTTGTATCATATAAAATTTTAAAATTCATTATTATATCCATTCACTAATGGTTGACATGACAAATGAAACTCATTATTCATGGGTTTGGTTGTATGCATGTCTGAATGATTAAGCATTCTATTAATAAATGATGAATATAATTTATATGATTATTTATGATCATATATATTTAATTTAATAAATAGAAAACATATTAATTCATAAATTTCATAATTTTAATATTTACTATGATGTGGAGATGATAAATGAACCATCCAATTTTCTACATTCGTTAAATGCACACCCACATGATCAATGTTATTTTATAATTTCTACTAAATGGATGGGATTTAATAATTATAAATAAATTAATATAACATAAATAATGTATATAAAAAACACTTTATATATTATATTATGGATTATATTTTTTTTTTGAAAATATTGATTAAAAATAAAGGAAAATGTTAATGAAATAATAACATTGAGAACATTTGTTTTTTCTACAAATATCATTGAAATAGAGAGATTGTGATATCTAATTTGTATCTAATGATTTTAAATATTATATTAGATTATATAGTGATACAAAACGAAATATTTAATAATAAGTTCAATGAAATAATTTTATAGTGATGTTGTTGAATAATTTACCTTTAAGAAATGATGGAAAGACTAATTTTGGTTGAATAAAAAATATATTTCAATAATTTATGTGAGTATTCAATGAAAAAGGTATAAAAACGATTTATTATTGAATTTTGTGGTATAATATGGTTTATAAATCTTAAACCATTTAATTTCACTGAAGTTTTAAACATTTATAATAACATTTTGTTTTTGATTTATCACATTTACAATTTTTGTACTATGGTTGTAAATACTTCAATAAACATTATGCATGTAATGCATAATATAAGATGTGTATTATTTCATATTTTATGTGTATAAATTCTAAATATTACATTCAATTTATCAAATATTATTTCCATGTGCAATTTAAATTAATTTCGACGTTAGAACAATTCAAATATGATGACACCATCTTTGGAAAAATTAAAAGTTTAATCTAAAAATTTATGTGTATGATAACATTACTAGTATTATAGATTTTCATACAATAAAAATTATTACTATAAAAAATATTTTATAATTATATAACAAATTATTATATATATATATATATATGATTCCTATATTATATTGGATATAAAAAGGAAAAGATTAATAAACACATGTACATCCATGAAGTCATTCAAAATGACTTTTATTGTATCATGGAAAAAGGTTAAAAATTAACAGATATCTCAAATATGCATTAAGGGTTTCATACAATACATGCTACCATGATTAAATAAGTAATAATCAATAAATTTGAGGGGATAATAAAAAAAATTGTTCAAAGAACAAATCATGTTAAATGAAAATGAATGAAAAATACCAAGATTGAAATAACATGGATAAATGATGATTTATTTTTAATAATATCAATTATAAAATATAGATATATATGATATTTTTATCAAGTCTGAAACAAATTAATCATAATCCATACCATTAAGGCCTCTCCACAAATATATCATTATTCATAAATGTGTATTTGTAAACCGAATAATCATATAATATGGATTGTATAGTATGTTTCCTAAAGAGGAATGTTTATGGAATGTGGGTTTTTATTTAACTAATCCACATCTATCACATTAATGTCTGAATAATTCTTCAAATTTATTAATATCAAAATAATCCATTACAAAAATTCCTTACAATTGAATAATTATCTATATTTAATCAACAGAATCGTACATGAGTATTTATACATAATAATAAAATAATATATAAACTAATATTCCTTTTCATAATCCAAAATATAGATATGTCACATAGTTGAAATTTTTAAAACTAATTAAAATTTTCTTAATTCATCTATGATAATTAAATATTAACAAGTAGGTAAATAATTGTATATAATTTATAATGGATAGTGATGTGAAAAATTATAAAATGAAATTGAATGGTCTCAAAATAAGTTATAATAAATTATTAACAATATTTTAGAGAATCCCATTGGTTCAAAAAAATGGGATTTTTAGTAAAACCAAGACCATTGAAATGAAACAATTGAAATTAATTAAAAATAAATTCTCTATAAATTTATATAATATTGGATTTATAAATACTTTCAAAAATTCAATACATTCATCTATGAATGTAATAATTTTTTTAAATAATTTTTTTAAAAATCCACATATATTAAAAATAATAATTTCCTTAAAAATAAATATGGAACCGTTTATAGGAATCATGACAACAAATAATGTATATAACGGTGGTAAAGGGTTAATATTCCCACAAATTAACAAATAATTATTTTGTACTATTGAATAAATTTGAAAAAATACCTTAATGAAATATTTGAATAAAATATTTTTTTATCCAATGAATATAATGTAATTTTTTTTGGAAATCAACATTATCAAACCTGATGAATAACTATTACATTCTAAAAACATTTATGGTATATCACCTGAGTTTATTCCATGTTTTGTTTTATAATTTATCTTGTAATATTTTTTAAATGAAGATATAAGATATTGTGATATCATGCATTTTCTGATTTCCAGAAAATGTTGAGTAACTATAGAAAGGAGGTTAAGAATATATATTTTAGGATGGTGTTGAGATATCAAAATGATATTTTGAACTATTCATGATATAACATTGGAATGCATCAAACGACTCAGATGACCTCTATTGCGGGAATATAAAAAAACCAATATTATTTTTTTTTCATTTTATTTCTATAGATGAACCCCATAATAAATAATAAATTATGATTAAATCTCATGTTTAGGAAGATAACTATATATATCTATATTGGAGACACTTGAGGGTCAATATTGTATTAATAATGGTTATATCAATTATCAACCCTTGGTGTGAAAATGATATATTTCAATAAAACATTGAAAACATAAAAAAAAATTAAGTGAACATGGGTAATTAATTACGTAATATTTGTAACTGTTGAAGTTAACATAATATTATTAATACTATAGGATACCATTCAATTTAATCCTCATGGATAACTTATGATGTAACTATCATGAATTTCCTATTATGTACCCATCACAATTACACTTGGAATAACCAATGCGATCAACTTACAATATAAACATACCCAATGAATTAATGTGACATATAGGTCCCACCCTTGACCATAGAAAATTCCGAAGAACTAAAATAATATAATAAAACAATAATAAAATCATAAAAAAATCCTTTCGATTTTAAAAAAAAATATAGAAACTTGAAGATATTGTTTCTAATGAAGAGACCCATGATATGGGTTTGTCTTACAAGAAATGTGGTCAAAAAACACTATAAATATATAATAAATTGATGTTCATGTATCTTATATGTTTATTACGATTTATAATACCTTATATTATGATTTCATAACATAATTATCAAATTTCATAATAACAGTTAGTTATTTCATTTATTTTAGTTACATTTATTTTAGGGTTTCCATATTCGGTTCGTAATGGATTTTCATGTTTAATGGAAGAAATACTACATAAATATTATGAAATCGTGTAAATTTGTTTTTGTAATTTTATATGATACCATATATAATTATTATTTTTGGCTGAGGATAACTCATTAGATAAAACATTAATTAAAATTATTAATTTAATTTGGTGGGTTTTCTCTACCATCATGAACTAATACTATTTTATTAAATTTCATGTTTATATATTGGTTCCAAAACATTATATAAATTATAATATGTATAATAATATTTCGTTTAACAATAATAATTATTTTATGAGTATCCATGAAGTTGATAATAGAAAATTAATATGTATTATCCCTAATGGTGGTAATCGACACATCCCATACAATGTTTTTATATTATGAATAAAAGTTGGAGGGGAAGGATTATGATGTTTCATTTTTCCATCAACATGATTGAATTATCATATATATATATGATATTTTTTATTCATAATAGATATGGGGAGGTGAAGAAATAATAATAAAAGAAAATAAATTAATAGGAAAATAAAATAAAATGAACGACGATTTTACCTATTGTATTCTCCTCCTTGAGAACCTCTTTAAGGAACATGTTTATGGCCTCTTTGTGAGACCATAAAGTCAAGAACGTGGGGTAGAGTCTTGTGAAGGTAATTGGGCATAATTTAAAAATTATACATAGAATATTGGTGTGAGGATAAGATATAGTGAGGGGGTATTTACAGTATTTGAGAGAGGTGGTTTTTTATTCTTTAATGCATTAGTTTATTATTTAGGATCACAAGAATGAATAGTTATATTATTATCTAGAAAATATATTAAAATAATGTAATATATTTTTTGATTATTGTATTTCATCATTTATACTTCATCTATTACTCAATAAATAATGTATTTGTTTAATACATTAAATTATTGTAATTTAATACTCTATAAAATTAAACTATTTTAGATAAATCCCAAAAAATCAACTAATTAATTCATTGATGTTTATAGTTAAAAAAAGAAATCAATTTATTGATATTAATTTTCTATAAAAGATAAATTAAATTTTTAATTAAAATCATCTTTTATTCAAAAAATATTAATTATATATTATTACTGCTTTTAAAACTTTTTTACAAATTAATTACAGATTCATAAAATTGTCTTATAATAATGTTCTATCAAAATATTTTTTTATAAATTTAAATATTCATGATAAGTATTCTTTTAAATAATTATATTAAATATAAAATTATAAATAAATATTTATGTTTCCCAAAAATATCTACACTTAATATATCACATTCAAACAATTTATTTACTTATTCCTTGATATCAATATATAAGATTTTTACTTATTAGATATTTGAATTTAATTTAAACATTAATAGAGGTGTTTAATAGTCTATTAGTATAGATTCATTAATTTTTATACTTACCACATATTTGATTATACAATTGTAATTAATTTTATATTTATATTTTTGAATAATTATTTTGATTTAATGGGTTATAAAATATACTCACATTCTAGAAATTATGACCCCACAGTTTTTATTCTCTTATTAAATAGATGTGCAGTCCCTTCACTCATTGAATTTTAAGATTCCCATGATTATTTTTAACCTTGTGGTTTCTCTACAAATACATAACCTAGCCAATTACCTTTTTACAAAATAATTGATCTATATGACTATAAATCTGAACATGTTTCTATTAATAACATATTTTATCTTCTATCTAGGCTAATTTAATGCTCAAAACATTAGATGAATCATCCATATACATTCTCAATGGTGAAAAAAGAAAATCATTTTGTACCTGAGATAAACATGGAAGCAATGATACATAGTAGTTATTTTTTTTAAATTATCCATAATTTAAAAAGGTCTTATTAAAATTTTACATATATTTAATTTATTTCAAAAATCCATAAAATAATTCTAATGTGAAATTTTTACCAAAACATGATCCCCTATATTGAATAATAATTATTACCTTGTGTTATCTATATAAATTTTCTGACTTCTCTGAGTTTTCCTGCTCAGATTCTTGATCATCATTACTTTATCATCCACTTCATCTACTAATTTTTTTACAATTTACATCATATCCATGACATCATCCCAAAGTGATGGGGTTAAACACTGCGTTCATTAAATTTCCTCAAAAAATTCCATATATATACTATTATTAAAAATATTATAAAAAGAAAACTAATATAATGAAATATGTTGAAGCCAAAAACGTTGTTATCCCATTGAATAAGATAGTAATATTTTTTCTAATATTACAATTTGTATCAAGGTCTGTCTATTAGATTAAGGATGAATGGTTGAATGAAAATTTAATTCAGTTCCCAAATTCTAGTGAAGGATAATAACAAATATAAGTGAAATGGGATCATGTTCAGATACAATAGAGAAAAGAACTCCATGTAACATGAAATTCTATTTGATGTACATCTGATATATCTGATCTAGAGAAAGAGTTTCTCAAATCGATTATAAATGTTTAGATTTATTTAGAATATCAACAATAAACCAAATCAAATTATTATATATAGAATTAATAACTTGAAACTCCACAAAGTGCACTAATATATTTTCACATATTTATATTAGCACTCGAAGTGGGTGACTAATCCCATTTGGTAGTTTTCAATCTACTATAACTTTTTGACATGTAAAACATTTCATTTTCAAATCAGAAATATCTATTTTCATTCTAATCCACCAGTAATAACCCATGAAGCATGTTTTCATCATATCACTACCAGGATGAATAAAATGGAAAACTATGGGCTCCACATAACCATTATTTATTTATTTGGGAATCACAATGAACAAATAATCTCTACCCAAATATCAAAATACAATTTTATTTTAATTAAATTTAGTAAATTAACATTTTATAACCAGATATACTTTTTTGTTAAACTTGTTGTCTTCTTTATATTATTACACAATTATATCTATCAGAGATGACTACACTATCACCTGAAACAAAATAATGAAATTTTCAATGCCAAAACATCCAGGATATAATTCATAAAATCATAAATTAAGGTGTCATATTCCAAACATAACATGGTTAAATAATAAGTATGTTTAAACCAATGGATGTGGATTGAAAAAAAATTAATGATGGAGAAGAATAAATTGGTGACAATTAATAGCACCATGTGTAGAACGAGGTAGCAGATTCTCACTAGTTGTATAGTATTTACTTTGGTGTGTTTGATGTTTTGGGATTTTTTTATTTTTTTGGTGTTGGAGTATATGGATATATTTTTTGTTGGTTGTACAAGGAATATGACCAAACATAGATATAGTAATTTTCACTAAAATTCACCATAGGATCGCCTTGATATATATTCCATAATATCAGATAGTCCTTTTATAGATTCAGGAGATAATGGTGTTGTTGGAGGAGTTATAATAGATGGTTATCATGAGAGCCATTATTTCCCACTAGGAAACAACAGTTATGTTATCTAATAAGGTGGTATGGTACTTTTGGTTGTTTATGGATAATTGTAACATTATCATGGTGACTATTAAGAAATGTATACACTACCAAGGATCATATATGTCATATATAAGATGAGTGGGACATGATGGTTCCCAAACGTAAAACATAGAATAGGATATCACAAACACTATTTCTAGGGCACATATATACCAAAAATTACCTGGATATGTTATTCTAGTCACTATAAGTAATTGGTGATTCCTCCTAGCTTGATGAAATCTATATAAGTGTTATAGTACTCATGAACTATAAAACTCATCCTTTATTAGATCAAGTTTTGTTGGTCCTCATTAATGACATCCTAGAATACTCATCATTTGGTGATGATAGCAGAAGACTCCTTAGGATGGATGTGGGTGTAATATGATAGAACTATATTTATTTTCTTCTCTCCATGAGTCCATTTTTGATTGAGGAGGTCCTCCTTTTAGAGAATTTCATCTCAATTGATGGAGTGGTGGCAGAATCGATGATGTTTGAGGTAGTGTTAGCATGGGGGACCCCCAAGAACATGATGGAGGTGGATAACACATGTAAGATTTGGTCACCATGGGGTCCTTATAATTAATACCTCAGAAGAAGAACTATGAGAATATCTATATTGAGCTAGTAGTAGTAGTATTATTTTCAATAAATATTTAACTAAACTATCATATAAAAAAAATTGACGTATAGTTTCACAATAAGTGTCTTAAATATATCATCCCTTGTAAGGTTCTTATCTATATATATAGGTGACATTTTTATTTTTCCTAATATTAATAATTAGAGATATTCTATACTAATATAAAGAATATTATTGTGGTATATTCAATTATTCGGGGGTTTAGGTTATATTTTCAGAGATAGGACTTATTTATGCAACCCAATTTACAATTTTCCATAATGGTAATGGATGGATCATAATGTCAATATAACATTGTCATCACAGTAACACACTGAGATTTTGTGAAATATTTATTTAATTAATTTATCCAGTTTTTATTTTTTATTTCACACATCGCTAAAAATATTTTTTTTCTAATTAAAACATTAATTTCACATGTCATTACAATTTGTAATGTTATAAAAAACATCAACATGGTGTAAGATACATGAATCAACATGGTCAACATACATTAAACACATTTTTGACCTTCCTAGATTTCCTACATAACAAACAAGATAAATTATTTCATAACTTGTATATATTATAGAAAATAATATTATAATAGGACACTAAATAGAAATTATGTTTATGGATATTAATATTATTAACTATATTATATAAATTTTTGGTTAAAAAATATAATATTAATGCAGAGGTTACAAATTAATTAGACGTGAATATAACAACCTATTGAATATAAAAGAAAGCACTATTATTTTAACAAATATTTATTTATATTATAAATTAAATTCATTAAAATTCATTAGTAATATTAATGTAATACATATGATATATATCTAATATATTTTTTCATATTCATCCGATAAATTTTATATACATAACAAAAGAACAAACCCAATATTATGCTTAATAAACAAAATTTTTATTAATGATTTTTCACCACCTTTAATGGAGATCCCATAGTAAATAGATTTTTATAACTTCTATAGATTAAATATGTCAAAATACACTTTTTCTTTGTAAATTAAACATAAAAATAATGGTAGGGAAATACTTTTTTTTATTAAAATAAAAGATTAGATCTTTTAATTAATAGTTAAAAATATAGGAATTTGATTCATAGTTTTTTTAATATAGATCTTTAATATGGATAAATTATATTTTTAATTGTTTTAATATTTTAGTTAGATAATATGTTTAAAAATTAAACCAATATTGGACATTGTAACTAAATTTTAATGGAAATTTGATATCAATACATAGAAATGTTTTCAATATTTTCACTTTAAAACACATTGTTTTGTCCTATAAACATTATAAATTTTAAATTAGTTTATATAAAATATAAGATTTTAATATGGGAAAATGGATTCTGTATATGGAATAATAAATATTTATAACATCTAATAATATCATCTTATATTGTTTTTCAAAAAATATCACTGAAGGTGCTTATAATTAATTACATTGGTTAAGAGAAAAAAAGGTTAAAAATTAATGAACCATAAATATAAGATACAAAAGGATGTAATATTGTTAGATAATTATCCATTATTTGAAATATTTTTTTGAATTTTTTAAAGATAAATTGTGGATACAGTTAACAGGTTTTAAAAACTGCCAAGTGTGTCCTTTCCCTTCCTGAGAAAAGTCCACCACTTCTACCCACATCTTTGCGCCTATAAAGTAATTTATATTTCCAAAAATATACTATTATATTCCTTAATAATCCCTCCATTACACCTATAAGTATTACCTTTGGTTGATAGAAACTCATGGATTACTTTTGGGACAAACCAGAAGGAGTTACCTGATGAATAGGTAACAGCATCTCCCAAGAACCTTTACATTATTTTCCTTCTCCAACCCTACACTATATTTATTCCATTATTGTAGTAAAAGACAAGTATCATACATATATTAGGATGTCATAAGGATAATATTTCAACCTATACTTACAGAAACCTCCATCTAATTGGTAATTAACATATTTTTTTTTTAAGGTGTACTATAGTGTAACAAAATAGTGAATGTAGATTTTTCCATTACCACCAGCCATGGTGTCCATTATGATGGAAAAATAGAATTTATATGGAATTTCGTATATTTATTATTTATTTAATGTTTTATATAATATTTAAAGTGAATATATTTTTAATTTTCCTATGGTGTTAATATGATAATTATTAGTGGGGAAGTGTGGTCTACAGCCCCGTAGGAGTTATTTGATTCATTCATATAGTACATAAATTGTATTAATGATGGTTTTAATGTATATATAAGATATATATGATATAAAATATAATCATCGATAAATATTTATATATATATACTAATTTTTCACATTCATTATTTTTATTAATATGAAACATAAAACAGAAACATTGTTCATCCGTATGTACAACATAATTTCTCATGGAATATAGTATTAAATTTCATACATATTTAATATATATATTAATAAAATATAATTATATTGGATATATGAGATAATTATATCATTATTTACAATTAGGAAATAATGATATTAGTATAATGACAAATGATATAACTAATTAAGACACATATAATAAACAAAGTGAATATTAAATAAAGTGAATCCTTAAGATAAGATAGTTAACAAGAGGGTAATATAAGGTCATAATAAAATCATATTTTTTATCATGTATATGAATATTATACTCTAAAAAATTTATAATAAAATTATATTAATTATACACAAGACTTTATGGGTACAATGAGAGTCAATCATGAAGGCTATGCGATTTCATCTCACCTTTTATTTCCATGAGATACATGTCATGTTTTTCCCTCTTTATATTGGTGTGTTTTATGTAACACACATTAATATACTATTTTTATCATATAAATAAATTTAATGGTGTTAACTTTTGAGTTTTATGATATTTACTTCATGGGTGTTATTGTTAAAAAGATACCAAATTGGTAAAAATGTTTTCTCTCCATTTTCCTTCATTTATAATGATGGTTTTTATACACCAATAATATTTTTCAAAGTGTATATATTTCCAATTTACATATTATATCATTAATATCTTTATATTCATGATATTTATAGATTTATTTGATTTTCATATCATAAATGTGGGAGTATGATCCCATGTGACAATGTGATAATTTTATATTGAAACAATATCAATGCTTTTCAAGTTTTTTTCTTCCATTGAATAAATTATATTATCCATATCTAATAATAATTCATAAAATTTAATCCACTATAGATATTCATAACATATTCATGTATTGGTCCATTTTATATTCATTAGTATATATTATATTTAAAAATGTGTTTTTAAGGAAGAACATGTATATCCTCTCTTTAGTAAGAAAAATACATACCTACAAACCATGCCATATAATAAGGTATTCAATGAGTATTATACTAATATCCTACAATCATAAAAACAATTTTTTTCGTTTTTTTATTTTACCATTTTTTACAAAAGTAAAATCCTACATATTTCAGAATGAGGAATTTTTCTAAACATTTCACTTTGAAAATGGAATGTTATTTCACCTCGTACGACATGTAGATATTTACATAGTATCATTCCCATGATACATCCATTGCAGGATAAAAAAGTAAATATTTTTATGTGAAAATTTTCTCATATTATTCTAGATATTCATTATTTCAGATTTTTTTTCTGTTAAGTATCCATAACATTTTTAATAATCATTTATATGTTTTCAGGAAAAACGTTTTTCAAAACATTTTCAAGTTGGTTTCATATGTTTTAAATGAAAATGGTTTCCAAGACATTTTTCACCTTCTTTTACATGTTTACAAGTAAAATGGCATTCAAACACTATTCAAGTATCATTTTTTTGTTTAATAAAATGGTCTTCAAAATTATTTCTGCATAATTTTATATATTTTCAGGAAAATGGTTTGGAAAATTTTTTTATACTCATTTTATAAGTATTCATGAATAAAATATTCAATTTGTTTTCGTTAATCATTTATATGTTATCATTGATTATAGTTTTTCAATTTTTTCCTAACTTATTTTTTAAATTTTCATAGAAAATATCTTTCAAAATTATTATATTACACATTTTCATGGAAAAATGGTTTAGAAATTTTATGAATATTCATTTGTATGTATTCAATTCCTCTTCATATAATATATAAAAAAAATTCTCACTAATTATTTATATGTTCAATCTAAATTCAGGGGAAATACGATTAAAATAATTTTAAATATATATTTATAAGTTTAAAATATATTTTCAATAAAATTATTTTAAAAACATTTTAAATATTTCTATATATGTTTTCAATGATTTTTGATTGAAAAAGTTTTTTAAAATGAATTTAATCACATATTAGAAGTTTTTAAACAAAAAGTTTCTAAACTAATTTCAATTATTTATCATAGGTTTTAAAGGAATTTTATTTGAAGATAATTATCAAATGGTTTTAGGTTTTAAAAATAGGGTTTTAATGATGAAAATATATCTTCCTCATAAAATTTTTTTGAATGATTTTTTAAAATTATATTCCATCTATGATAACATATGATGATTTTTCTCATTAACATTTAGGAAATTATCTAAAGGTTATATTACTATTATTTTGGTTGATGTTACTCATTAGCTTTTAGGAAATTATATGATGGTCATATTAATATAATTTCTTTTAATGGGTTACACATAATGTTACGGTATTTATGAAACATTTATCTCATTTATGGGTGATATTCATTTAAACCCCGCTTATTTTCATGGGTTATAAAAATGATGAAATGATTATGAAACATGTCATTTTCCATAGGTTGTGATATTATTACTTGTCTAAAAAAACATATTTCATTTTATGTGTTAGTATATTACTATTGATGATAATGTGAAGCATGTATGTAAGATTTCATTATGTGGTGGATGGGACCTATGTTTTCCATCAATGCATTGGCTAAAATTTTATATATCATAAAATATACTAAGATGGCCAGGGGAGTGAATCCTGGAAACCATGATGGTTTGATAGGTTCACATAGAATACTAATATTAAAAATAGAGTAAACAATGACTACCATGATGGTATAAAAAGTGAACCCATACTAATGTGTTGGTCTTGGGAGCAGTGCCTTGGATACTATGGAAATCATGTTATATAAATATCTATATTCTACAATTCGGGGTTTTATTACAATCTATTCTTTAATGTATTATGTTCTGTATTTCCTTATGATTTGTGAATTATTAATTTCCATTATATTTTCCATGATTCAGGTCAATAATCATTGAAATGTATGGTATGCTTTTATATTTTCATAATTATGATCTCATACCCTTATGCTCAGGAATATTCTTATATGTATCCTTTGTTTATCCTCACTGAGCATCCAAGCTCACCCATTTTTATTATTCCGTACATAAGATATAATGATTTATTTTTTGTATGATATTTATAAGAGTGTTTCTAGACTTATAGAACCTATTGGGAGTTAATTTATCTCTTTCATGTATTAGTCTTTATATTTTCTGGTTTCCAAAGACACTTGACCAAATACGATCATTGTGTGATAGTTTGTTCAATGTTTATGCATTCTGCTAAAGTTATATAATGTTAAGTTTTTTAAGATAATGAGTATCTATAGTTTGTATTAGGGAAAATCTATAGTTATCGATTTCATTATTGGATGAAAAACCCATATTGGGATCCCTAGGAATATTTTTGAGGACATTCCTAGTGGATTTCATTAAAGATATGTAAAAAAGATGAGTTTACACTTAAGAAAATGTATTGATGTTTTGGTAATTGATATATATAGTGGTTTGAAAGAAATATATATTATTCTAGATATTAAATGTGTTTGTACCTCTAGAATGGTTGTATATAGATGTAAAAACCCTAACAGGCTGTTTTGGGCCATACTTGGGGTAATCTGGTACATGACAATGGGATTTACTACACACCTTGTTTGACACTCTCGGGTGATATGATTTGAAAAATGATATACTATTGATATTACATCGTGAAGGATATAAAAATATTTTATCTACGAATAACCTATTACAATCCTAGAATTTCATATATTAAGGAAGGTGTCATGATTTTGAAATCCTTTAAGTAATTTCTTTCATAAATATGTTATTTTCTTCTCTGATATATAACACTGACATTATTCTTCTAGTTTTAGTCTCTGAAGGGAACTAGAAGGACCTAGATTGAAGTTGATGATGATGGTAGAATTTATGACGAGAGTACAAGTTTAATGACCAGTTGAGTGAATGATTATCAATCATGCCTAATTAGATTTCACGAAACATGATTAAAAACATTTACATTAGACAACTCCAGTACTCACCATGTAATTAAAATAATGATTTTATTGAGAGTTCGGGTAATGGATTACCTAAAGTCAAGAAGATTCAGTTTTCTTTTAGGTCAAGAATGTTGAAAGAACCACTTATGTAAATTCCTTAGAAGATCAATAATATATTATGATTGTGGAAAAGATTGTCATAGAGCATGTGACATCAAGGAAAAAATAATGATTTTTGTTAATGAAATGGTATAATAAATTTTCCACCCTAATACATCACCAAAGGAAACATTTTTTATGTGTAGATTTAATTTACAATATGGTACTCAATGTACGAAGAAGAAAGTACCTGAATAGATTTAGCATGGTGTTGCGAGTAATGGTTAAATTGTTAATGGTGAAGAGACAAAAATAAAAATATTAATATAAAGAGATATTATATAATAGGATGAAATAGAATTATAAAAAAATTAAGGATGATGTAATGTATGTTTTTATGTTTTTGGATTCAATAGTTATGAATGATGAAATACACAAGGATTTCCATACTTATGTATTTGTACTCTATATTTACATTTTAAGGGTTTTTTTCATGATGGAATGATGTTTATATTTAACGAAAATGTGATATTTTGACTATGGGAAGGTAAAACAAAATATTTTCTATATGTTAATATAATGTTTAATGGATAACGAAATATGGATGTGTATAAGAAAATCAGATGGTACTTATTAGCTGGATCTATGTAAGGACATGTTGATAGGTGGTTTATGCTATCATTGATGAATTTTACAACATTTTCTGATTTATGGAATATAGCACATATACATCATAATAGTGAATAATGCATATTTTACAAATGAGTTTATGGTATTACACATGTATGGAATGTGATCTCCAAGAGCTCACATGAGATATACATGGGAAGCAATATTATGCTTATTATAGGACTCTCATTATAATGTTTTTGGAATCACATCCTTGAGAAGGATTTTAAGGTTTAGCATTCATGATTAATTTATGTTAAATATCATAGGATGAATTTATTTACTAATTTTTTATTTAATACCTTATCTAAATATCGATATTGTAATTAACCTTACATCAAGGAATTACATCTTATATAAATTGGAAATTATATTACTGTTGTTTTAGAAAGGTACATCATGTATTTCAATTGAAAAAAAATAATGTCATTCAATGTCATGGGACTTCAACTCATAATCGAAGGATGATAATTCTTTAACACCTACCACTATCCCACATGATGTATTGGTTAATGTAAATTTATTTTTTAAAAATAAATATTCATTTTCAAAAAATTTGTATTACTTAATATGATAAACCATATAATTGTTTTTTGGATTTTCATAGTTCAATATTAATTCTATTCCTTATTTTATAGTTTTAGGACCATCTAGAAGTTTATATTACTGCTTATAAAATCAATGTAAATTTCTAGAAATCAATTTCATTATTTAATGCATGAATTAAAAAAATACAATCAAAACCAATGAATGACTTATTTTATTGAAACATATAATTTAAGTATATCCCATTATATTGTTCAATAATAGAATAATTATTCAATGAAATTAAAATTAAAATAATTTTTTTGACATAATGACATAAATTTGGTTGAACTAATGGCCTTATAAATCATTAAATATTTGTGGAATTGAGTCCCACAACATTTAATTAATGTGTCACTTGATTTTGAATGATTTCCACACTCACTCCCTATAATTATTTATACATTTCCATTATGTCCAAAATTCTCTCCCAATATATTTTCTATTGTGTGGAAACCATGTAATATTTTACAGTGGGTAAACATTATGGTTAAATATTCCCATTTTTAATTGAAGTTTTATTATACATTCCTAATAGGAGGGTTTATATTAATGAAATATTCAATTATTAATCCAATGAAAACCCAGACATATTTCTATGGGGAAATTTTTTTTATGGTCGTAGATTTTCACACACTATGATTTTGTGAATTATTGTTTATTGATTTAATTTATTCGTTTGATATTTTTCATTTAACGCAACACTAAAAATATTTTTCACTTAATCAAACATTTAATTCAAACAGATCTGGCTTAGTAATATTTTACAAACAACAATGAATTGAATATGTTACATGGAACAACATGGTTAGCGTGCATTACATGAAATATTGAACTTCTTTTATGGAGTACCTAACACATAAGACCGAGTAGTATCAAAATATAATATATTAATAAAAAATTGTTTTTTAATGATATATATCCTTGTTGTTATGTTGATGGATATGAATATTATTAACATGATTATTAAATTTTTTTATAAAAATATAAGATGAAATCATACATCACTAATTAATTATAATTGAGTGTGAAAACTGAATAAACATAGTGGAAAAAAGTACTACTATAACAAAGATTTAATAACCCTATAAATTTAATTAATTAAAATTTATGATTAATATTAATGTAATTAATATGAAATTTATCCTATTAATATTTTTTTTATTCATCCAATATTTTTTAAAGACAAAATATATGAAAAAACCTAATTTTATACTTATTAACACATATTCTTATTAATGAATGTTTAATGAATTTAATCAAGAAACCAATTTAAATAAATTTTGATTAATATTAAATATTTAATATGTAAAAAATAATATTTATCGTGAATTTGATAAATAAAAATTTGGTAAGTATAAATTTTTTGTATTTTTATGTAAGGTTTCATCTTTTAACAAATAGTTCAAAATATAGGATTTTAATTAAAAACTGTTTTTTGATCTAAATTTTTTATAAAGGACAATAATTCTTTGGTATTTTTAATGAGTGTGGTTAATATTCATTGAATCGGTTATGTGAAAAATAATGATAATAATGTAATTAAATGTAAATATAAGACCCAACATAGTCATTAAAATTTTATCTAACCCCCTGAATAAAAATTATTATGCCATGAACTAACCATTATTGAGTTTTTTTGTATTTATTTTTCTTGTATAAATCAAGGGTATAACTAACTTGTTTTAAAAAATCCCATTTGTGTCATTTATATTCCCTATTGAAGGCCACCATATCTACCCACTTCCTCAAAATTCTAAAAACCCTTGAATCACCCAAAAACATTTAATATAGTCTCCCATCATCCTTGTATTCCTCATATAATACATATATTTTTCATTAGGAGAATCAAGGAATCCATTTGGCACAAATCAAAAGGAGATACGAGATTAAGAGAAAATGTAATCTCTCAAGTTAAATTCATTTATTTTTCTTATCAACACCTCTACTAACATTATTAAATTCCTATATGAAAACAATTGTATACTAAATATAATACTGTATTTTAAGATAAGTAATATACCTACACTTATACAATCCTCCATTTAATTGGTAACATAAATATTGTTTCTATGAACGGTGAACTATTGGCGCATGATACAATGATTTTACATTTTTCCAATACAACCTAACATGGTGGAAATTATTATGGAAACTCAATTTATAATTGTAATATGTTATTTTTATTATATAATTAGCCTTTTTTATTCCTATGACAACACATATAGTTTTACTTGTCATTGTTTTCTAGTAAGTTAAATTCTTTTGAGGAAATGTGGACATATGTTGTCATGAACCATCCCAGTTGGGCCCATGCCACAACTCCCCAAGCCCGCCTCTAATAGAACAGGGGCTAGTGACTAGCACTAAGTAGGCATGTCACTAACATGGGAGTCATTTCCTATAAACCTATACACACGCAAGCACATATCCCTTCCCACAAAGTAATGTACTGTAATGTAAATCCCTGGGCCAAAAGTACAAGACCACCAAAAGAGAGTTTGTAACAAAGTCCAACCGGTAATGAAATGTACTGGAACTACAATCTATAGCCATAGGAACACACCTTGGCCTGTCTGATCTCACTGACCACCATCTGGTCCTGGTATGCCTAGAATCATGTCAAAGGCTCACTCATCTGCACAATACATGACACGGGCGGGCACAACCTGTGTAGGTGTGAGTATAACAATACCAAGTAGGACACCCCGAAACCAGAAAAGAATACAACAATATAAAATACCACAACGAAAAGAAACAGTCATCTCTACACAGTATACATTTACATAACATATAACAAGAATATCCAGATATACTCATACATGATCGACCATCGAAAAACCACCACTACGATCCAGGTCGAAGATTCCACTAAGCACGTAATAAGTAGGACACGCTCATTGGTTTGGAGAGAGAGTAACGATGTAATCTTTCCGGGATAACACACTCCTCAAGTAGATGAAAATATTATGTTCAGATGAGGATCTCAACCAATATATACCAAGTGATTCCAACAACTAAGGCTAAACTAATCCGCTATGTAGAGGATCAGCGCCCGGGTAATGTCGGTCACATCGATACCAATAGCTCTACATAGGGATCCAGGGATAAATATACCATATGTCACTTGGTCTCATAGTGGGGATTCAAACTACTGAGTTTAGGAATTCCATTCGAAGGGATCATACTCTTTTACGTAGGAAATGATACCGAAATCTTTCAGGAGAAAGACCAAGGGGATAGACCCTAAGGAAACTAGTCCACATCATAGAAGGCAACTCGCTCAACCCATGTAAAATAGGTTACACGGCGGGTTGTATTGTTACACGTTGTGTTCCTTGACCCTGGGTACTCCCAGTGTAAACTGCCCGTGTCATTCGTCCAAGCTATGTAAAACTCAACTACATAGTGTGTAGAAGGATCACACACTGTGTTCCTTGAATTTTGGTACTACCCGTAAAAACATCATGTGTCATATAGGTTTGTCGTATAAAGTAACCACACGATGTGTAGTAAGATTACACGACGTTTCTGAGAACTTGGGCTTCGCTCCGTGTACGCTAGCCATGTGCCTGTACACGGTTTCTGTCCGTGTTTCCTTCCAGTGTACCAGTACACGGGGCATCTTATGTATCTGGCCGAGTTTGGCCGGGGAAGGGTACACACACTGTGTCCTTGGTCGTATACTCGACCCATGTCCATGTACTCTCAATGTACACACCAGGTAGTCCGCCGAAGAACACACGATTTGTAGCCCAAACTACACGTCCTGTAGTCCGGATTTCCAGAACTGTCGTCTTCCTCCTCACAACATGACCAAATCTCTGAATCTCGAGTCTATCATCCGTTTGCTGTGAAACACAAGGCACTGGTTCGTTTCATCGTCCTAACACTGAATATGGATGTTTCGTACCTTCAATCGTCTCGGAAACAAGCGTTGATTCATCTTAAATAAAACACCCAATAACCCATATCTCTTGATCCACTCTGAATCGTTTTTCTCCACCGCAATCTCACCTCTGTAGCATCATTTCGGGGCTGGATCTACAATATCGCATCTTTTCACCAACAAACGAATTTTCAACGATCGATTTCCACCAATCACATCAAGTGCCGGTAAGAACGATGAGTCTCCAAGATGAATGGTGAATTTAATTGAAAAAAGAACAGGATGGACAAATCTCAATCGTTGTTTGTGATTATCCGGGTTCGTAGCCATTAGGTAAAAACCAAAATGATCAACAGATTAAATCGCAGGAATGATGTTCTTCCCAAAATAGTCGTAAAACCCCATCCAAAAAATATGATCGATCAGTGGGCTAATATGTTCTTGGATTAGTCCACGTTCATCGTAGGAATCATGAAAGGGCAAGAAATAAAAAAGATATTGAATGCCCTACCTAGATTCGCGGCATCCATTGGCGAAGATCTGGTCATTGCATCGTCATTGCCGGTGATATTCATCAAGAACGTCATCGCCGCATTGGGGTTCTCCTTTAAAGATTTCCTAGAGCCCCCAAAGGTTTCATGGTTTTGAGGTCTATAACGCTGGACCCCTGCAGAAATCTCTATTAAAAAAGTTGAAAGATTATTGTCGTAATAAGCTTTAAAAAATATTTTAATTAAATATTTTATTACGGTTATGTCCAAAAACTGGATTTCACCACTAACCTGCACCAGCTGATGTTAGGTCAATCCTAGGGTAAACCTACTACTCTAGAGGCAACGGTACCCTCATATTTCTGATCCGAGAACCCGTTCAGGAGTTTTTCCATTTTATCATGAAAACCCCATTCACATTTAATTTAATTATTTAATAAAATTCAAACTTTTGTTTGGGCTCACCGGGCCTCCAAACTGCACGTCGTCTCAATCCCTCATCTCGGAAGAATTCACATATAAAAATAAAATCAAATACAGAGAAATCCGAGACATTACATATCCCCCCTCAAAGAGATATAATTCATTCATACACTACATATATTTTATTATGGATGGGTTTTTTATTATTAATTATATATTTGATATCATTAAAATACATTAATACAATTATATATATACTTTTATGTCATTTTTTTATTAATTCAATAGGTTAATTTAATGGAAAACAATGTTCTTGTGTGCACATGGCTTACTTTCTACATGAATTTTGTATTCCATTTGATACTAATATATGCTATTGATTGTTTTTATATAAATATAATTTATATTATATAAATTTATATCATTATTCACATTCTAAAAATCATTATATAAATTTAATGTCCAACGATATAACAAATTAAAACACATATGAAAAATATAGAGAGTATTACCCAAAGTTAAACCATAACACTGGGTCATAAACAAATGAGTAATATAAAGTTGTAATCAAATATTTATACGGTATTACGTATAATAATATGAGTCTATAAAAAATTAATATTAAATTAATATTAATTATACCAGAAAAATGTAAGAGTATGAAGATAGTTAAGGCACATTGTAATGGGTTTTCATCTCACCTATTATTTATGTGAGATATATTCTTTGACCAACAATACATCATTTTGTGTGGTGATTGCACTGTCTGTGATTTTATTATTTATATATATTATTTTAATATATTGGTATTAAAATATTAATTTTTTCATCTTTATTTCATGTGGATTACTTCTCAAAAGATACCAAATCTACTAAAATATATTGTTTAAATATTTATTTCATTGAAACTATAATTTTTTAGGCACCTAAAATACATTTTCAAGTGAATATATTTCCATTTTAGGTGATATATCATTAATAATATTATTTTAATTATATTTAAATCTTCTTGTAATTCTATTATCACATAGAGAACATATAGTCCGAAGTTACCAAGTGATAAGAGTTTATTAAAAAAATATTATTTCTTTTCAAGGTTGTTTATGATTATGATTCATTTGATTAAATCGCATGGTCCATCAATAAAGAACATTCAAAAAATAATTATTATTCTATGGTTATTCATAACATATTCATGTTTTGGTAATATTTTCTCATTCTCCGGTACATATTACATTTAATATATAATGATTTTTAAGGGAGGTTGTCACTATCCTCTCTTGGGTTAGAAATATATGTCCCTTCAAAACCATGTTTTCAAAAAAGGGCTTCCAAGAATATTATTGTAATATCCTATGATAATTAAAATAAAATTCACCTTTCTTTTATTTTACCATTTTTTACTATAGAATATTATTGTCACATTCTATATAAGTACTTTTTATATCATTTTAACCATTCATAAGGAATTTTATTTCCCATTGTATTACATGTATGGATATAACATCTGTCATTTCGATGAAGTTTACTATAATAGATAAAAATGATATTCATTTTAAATGAATATATTCACATAATATTAAAGTTATTTACTATATGTAATGATTTTTTTAGAGAAAAATATTAACAATAATGTTTAATATTTTCAAATGTATTAAAAATGTTTTCAAACTTCTTTTGTATGTTTTCATGAAAAAATGTTATTCAAAATATTTTCATGATTCTTTTAAAAATTTTCAACAATGATGGTTATAAAAACGATCTAAAACATCATTTATTAGTTATCAATGAATTTAGTTTTCAATACATTTACATTATTCAATTATTTTTTATAAATTATATTAGTTTTGAAAATGTTTTGAATCTTATTTTTATGAGATTTCAAGGATAGAGGTTTTCAAATAAATTGCATGCTTCTTTTAAAATTTATAATGAATTTTTTTTAATAATGTTTTTAAACAACTTTTATATGTTTAAAAAATTTCATCCAAAAATTTTCAAAATTATATTATATGTTTTTATGGAAAATAGTTTTCAAGACCTTTTTATGAATCTTTTATAAGATATCATGGAAACATAATTTCAAAATAATTTCAACCTTTGTTTATTATATTTCAATCTATTTTCAAGGAAAATGATATTCCACACCTTTTAAAGAATTTTTTATATGTTTCAAAATTATATAAGAGGAATTAAGATTTCAAAACATTTTCATTATCTATTTATATATATTGAATTTATTTCCAATGAAAATATATTTGTATAATTTTCAATATTTATATAAAAATTTTCAATGTGTTTAGGAAGGAAGCGGTATTAAAAATGTCTTCAAGAATAATAAAATATTTTTCAAAAGTTATTTTATTCTAATTAATTCATGTCATATTAATATAATTAAAATAAATTTTATATGAAAATTATAATCAAATAGTTTTATGTATGAAAAATACTTTTTAATGAAGGGAGGATATTTCCTCCAGAAATGTTAGGAAAATAAAATTCATAATTATTTTCCATATAATATAACATCATTTGATTTTAGTCATTACCTTTTTAAAAATGATATTATTGTTTTTTTTAGATTATTTCAATAGATGGGTTATGCCTAATTCCATGGTCATTACGAAACCCATTTCTATTTATGGGTTGTAGGATTTTAAAACACACTTCATTTCGCAATTTATTTTTATGATGTGTTTATTATGAAATGAATCATTTTCCATAAGATATGATATGATTACCTATATATAATACCCATTTTATTTCATTGGTTATAATATTATTATTTATGAACTTTTGGAACATGTATGTATAATTTTATTATTGGATTGGTGTCACCTATACCACCCTCAAATTCATTGGGAATATATTTAAATCATAGGTGATAGACTATGATGGTCATTGGGGTGAACCATGACTACCAAGATGGTATTTGGGCTGATCCCATACTAATATGATGATTTTCAATTTAATTCCTTTGATAATATGGATCCCACATTATATACATAAATGTTTTCCATAATTAATGATTTTGATCGCATGTTATTATTTCATGGCATATATTCTCTATTTATTTATGATTCATGTATTATGGTCTACCAAAATTTATCCATGGATTCATGTTTATGATCTTTGACATGTATGGTTCAACTTTCACTTTTCATGACCTTGTCCTCCTAACCTTATGCACATGATTATGCTTAAGGTTACCCTTGATTACCATTATAATGAAACTGAGCTCACCACTTTCCATTTTTCTTACCCCATGTTATGATGATAATTTTTTGGATATGTATAATAGGGGTGAGGTTCAGGGATATCCTAGTAGGAGAAATATTTTCTCACTCAGGTAGTAGTGTTTAAATTTCCATGTTTCCAAAAGTAATAGTCCAAATGTGATCTTTGAGCATATGTTTGTATAATATTTTTGTATTCCGTTAATGTTATTTAATGATAATTTTTGGACAAGTGGTGGTCTATATATTTTGTATTTGAGTAATGATATATATATCCATTAGAATCTAGGATGAGAAATATTTAGTGATATCACATGTTATATTTCTATGTATATATCTTAGGGTTGCCTCTATGGATACATATAATTATTATTTAATGTTTAGGAAAATGTAATGGATTAATTTAATGGATATATATAGTGGTTTACATGTAATAAACCCATGTATGGATTCCTTAATTGGATGTGGATCTGTAATATCTTTTCCTAGATGTAAAATATCTCACAATATGTTCCAGTCCTAACTCAGGGTAATTTGTTAGACGATAACAGGCACTGCTACACATGGATTTTGACACTCTTAGGGGAGATGCATTTTAAATTCACAAACTCTTACTAAATAATTATGATGTATATATGTACTATTTTCCTATGAGGAACATATAATGTACTTATGGTGTAATAGATTTTGTAAGGTTTCATGATATAGATATACATTGAGTGATAATTTTAATGACTTTGGGGTTTTCTACTATGTTAAATAACACTAACATTATTATTCTAGTTTTTTTTAATTGACTGAACTAGGAGGAGTTGTATTAATGTTGAAAGTGCTGGAGGATTTTATGATGAACAATAAAGTGTAATGATCACTAGAGTGAATGATGTTCTAATCATTACTAATTTGTTTTCATGAAACATGATTAACAGTGGTTACCTAAACCAACTCTCATACTCAACTTGGAAGGCAAAGAATGATTTCGTTTAGACTTCATGTAATGGATACCATGGATGAATGAATATTTGGTTTTATTTATTTCAAGAATTTTGAAAGAATCGCCTAAGTAAATTTCATAGAGGAATAAGATGTTTTTATGACTATATAAAAGAATGATACAAATTAAGTGACATCAATAGAGAAATGTAGAGTTTTTTAATGATATATATTTGAATATTGTTCTTCAAAATAAATCATCAATGGTTAAGTGTTCTATGTGTGAATTAAATGTTCATCATAAAAATAATTGACCCAATTGTACATTACCTGAAGAGAATCACCATAGTGAGGTGAGTAATAAATATATTGTGAATGATGATGAAAATATATATTAAATGTGAAAGTAAATAGGTATTATTTGATGGAATAAGGTAGCATTATTAATATATTAAGGGTAATGTAATATATGTTTTTATTTTTTTTTGATTCCAATGTTATAAATGATGCAATATACAAGGAATATTTTACATTTTTATTTTTTCAATACTTACATTTTTATATAGAATGTTATTTGGGGAATGGTGAAGTAATTTAATGCTAAGATGATATTTTTACTAAACAAACATAACCATTATTATTTTATTTATGTTAAGATAATTTTGTACAAGTATAGATATGTGTATATTGATAGGTATGTTTGATGGAAATGATTAAATTGGAATTCTGTTTCAACTTGTTGATAGGTTTTTATGCTCCCATTAATGATGATTAAAATATTTTTAGCTAAAGGTCTTGATCCAATATAAATTTGGAAAAAGGATGCATGCATGTTTTCCAAAATGACAGAGGGAAATTAACATGTTTTTACAGTAACAACCAAGAGATACGTTATTATATTCATAGAAATTAATATGAATATGATTTCATGACTCTATATCTAATGTTTTTTAATATCATATTCTAGAATCGTTTTATGTTTAACCATTCAATAAATGATTATGTCAATCATTGAATAAAGTATTTATGAATTGAGTTTCAAGAGAGAACCTTAGTTAAAGGATATATATTGATTATCCTTAATTTGAGGATTTCTATATTATATATTTTTTATGTTATATTAGTTCGGTTTTATAAATGGTCTTCGTGTATATTTTTTGGTAACCAATCAATTCCATCAAGGCCACATATAATGAACCACTGACAAATGTATGATTTTACCAAAGGCCTACATGATGTCTTTGTTAATGTATATTTTTTAATTAATAAAAATTTAAGATAAAAAAAGTGTTACATATTATGATTAACCATATTGATTTGATTTTATATCCATAGATAAATTGTTACACATTTAAAACTTTTATGGGCCTTATGATATACTGACTATTTATTTTAGTGGTTGAGGAATCAAAGATAATTTCTGGACATCCATTTCTTGATGTGGTGTAAGAATTAGAAAAAAATTGATATTTTTTTAAAGAAACACATAATTTTATAATATCTCCTTATCTTTTTGGTTAGTATAACATTTAATCAAATATAATTTAATGATAATAAAGATGTTTCAAACTAATACAATAAATTTTTTTGTGCCCATGGACTTATAAATCATTACAGATTTATGACTTGGAGGAAATTATAATTTATTTGATCATTCAATTGTTTGTGATTGAAGAAATCAACCACTGTATATAAATATTTATGCATTTTATCCATGTACAATAATTACTACCAATATATCTTCTCCATTTCAGAATCCTTTTTATCTATTTATTATAATAACCGTTATGGTTCCAAATTCTATTTTAAAAGAATATTTATAATCAATTTTTATGATGTGGGATTCTATGAATGAAAAATTCTATTATTGAATCTTCGATAACCCATATGAATTTATATCAATAATTTAAATTTAATTTGGAAGAATGTAACTTCCGGAGATCTTGTGAAATATTTTTTCCAAATAATTTAATCATGTAATATATTCGATTTCACTCAACACCGAAAATAGTTTGAACTAAGTCAGACATTCTTATTCACTTGGAATCGGCCTGAAAAATGTTACACACAAATCCGAGCTGAAATACATAACATGGAATGACACAGTTAACATATATTACATGAAATATTTAACTTCCTCAATTGTATTCACAGCACACAAGACCAAGTATAATCTATCTATAATATATTATAAATTTTTTTTATAATATGATATAATGTTTCTATTTAGATTATGGATATTAATATTATTAACTAAATAATGAAAATATTGTTTTAGAAAAAATATATGATGAATTCATTTATTACTAATTAATTATAAAAGAATATGAAAACAGATTGAATATAATGGAAAATATTATTATTGTCACAAATCCATTTTAACATAGTAAATAAAATTAATTAAATTTCATGAATAGTATTATGGTAATACATATGATATAAATCAAATAAATTATTTTTGATATTAAATATATTGATTTTATTGACATAACATAAGAAAAAACCAAATATAATGCTTAAAATACAATCTTTTCATAAAGATGTTTTTACAACCTTAAATGGAGAACCCATTTTAAAAAATTAATTAATATTTATTGATTTAATATGTAAAAACATCCATATCACCAGAAGTGAACATAATAATTACGTTTGGATTAATTTTTGTTTTTTATATGAGGTTTAATTAATTAATTAAATTTTTAAAAAATAGGAATTTAATTCAAGGATACATTTTCATTAAATTTGTTTATAATGTAAAATTATATTTTTAATTATTTTAGTTTTTGAGTATGATAATATTATTATCAATTAATAAACCTTATGACATTGGAACCAATTTCAAAATTAAATTTGATATAAAAACCTAGAAAACTTTTTTATGTTTTTTTATTAAATAACTATAGTGCCATCCTATTATTTTGATTAATATTATATTAACTCAAACAAAAATTATTTGTTTAAGTGATTAAAATTAATTACACCAATTAAGAGAATAATATGTTTACTAAAGTACTAAACCATAAATATAAGACCCAAATGACCTATAGAATTATCCACCACACATTTCAAAACATTCATAGGCCATGCACCTTCCGTATATGAGTATGGTTGGTATTTATGTCTTTTATTAAGTAAAAACATGAGTTCACCAAACAAGTTTTCAAAAATTCCATGTGTGTAATTTACCTTCAATATAAATTGCCACCCAATCTACCAACTTCCTTGCAACTATAATGCCCCTAGCTTACCAAACCTATACTAATATAATCTCCCAACTCCCCTCCCTAGTACCTATAATCCCTACCCAGGGTAAAAGGCAACTCAAGGAAGAATTTTGGAAGAATCCAAAATGAGTTTCAGATTAACAGGTAATTTCTTTTCTCAAAATCATTTAATTTATTGTTCTTCATCACCCTCTACACAAACATTGATACACTATTTTATGAAAAAATAGTATACTCAATATATTAAGATTTTTAATGAATTTTTTTGACCTACACTTAAACATACCTTCATCTAAAGGGAATGGAATATATTGTTTCTTTGTATGGTGAACTACTGACTCACGAAATGATGATCTTTTTTTTTCTATTACCTCGTAAAATAGTGAACATTATGTGAAAAACTATGTTTATATATGTAATATTTTATATTCATTACTTAATTATTATTATATATTACATTAAAAACACATATACTTTATATTTTTCATTTAGTGTTAATAGGAAAATTATGTTTGAGGAAGTGTTGACTAATACCTTAAAGTGATATGATTCATTCATACACTACATGGTTTATATTAAAAATTCATTTAGTGACTATATAAGATAAATATGATATCATACATATTCTATATTATTGATATATACATATATATATATATATACTTATATGAAATTTTAATTCATGCATTAAATATGGAAATTAAAACAGAAGAAATGTTCATGCGTACGTATGGATTACCATATCCAAGAATAGTGTATTATTTATTATAAATATCTTTGCTATATATTATTATTAAATAAATATTACAGATATATAAGATATTTATATCTTGATTTAAATTCTAGAAATTAGTACAAAAGTATAAATACCAAATATATGTCAACTTAAGACACATGAAAAGAACTTTGTGAATATTACCAGAAGTGAAACCAAAACATATAACCTATAATAAGTGGGTAATACACAATAAAAATAAAAACATATATATTATTATGTATATTAATATGAATAATTTAATATTTCATGATTAAATTATTTTTATTATATAGTATCTTTGTTCAAGTACGAGGTGAGTCACGACACATGGTACTGTGATTTCATCTCACCTGTTGTTTTCATGTGATATATGATATGTTTGGAAGGCTTTAATTTTTTTGGTTCATGTACATGAAATAATTATAATATATGTATATTATAAATAAATATATGTGTATTAAAGTATCTATTTTATTACATTTCTTTCATGGGGTTTATTATATAGGTTTCTGGATTGATATGTATTCATCATTCAATCAATGATATGGAAATAAAAACAACTAAAAAATACCCTACCTTAATATGGATCGATCAATGATGAAGAAACGATTAATGTAATTATTGTTGGAGAAATCCACTAAATTATTAATGTACTAATGGAAAATCATGGAAATGGTTGACTTCTTTGAATTGAATCTCCTCAAAATATTGTCATGTATCTCAACAATTTATAGGTTTATGTAGATAAAAATGAAAATTATCCATATGGTCATATTTGATGAATTAAATTAGGTCGATGTAGAAAAAAACAAACAAAATAATTTATTTAATTGTTTAATAAAATTTACACCCATGATAACTTTTCCTCAATCGAGTGGAGATGACCAAAACAATACTATAGCTAGGGAAAACCATACATTCTAAACTCAAATGTGCCCTCAGATTTTGGATATGATCCCTAGTTTAGATGGTATTCCAATTTCCAGAAAAAGAATGCACCATAAATTTAATATATTTATTATATTTCAAACATTTATTCCGATAACACTGATCCTCAGATTAAAACACCAGTATAGTTCATTGATATAATAACTATCAATTAAACATCCAGAAATAAATCATGGAAAATCGGAGTCATTACAATCATATAAAAAATTTTCATAATGTCGTGAATATTTTTTATACATTTTATTTAATTTTATATTACTCAATTCATTTGGGAAATAAAAAAATCACATCATTTCATGGATGTGTAAAACACTGGTACACATGGGTGGTTTTATCATTTTCTAATTGATAGAGGAGTGAGAAAAAATATTATTCATGTTTTCTAGAATAATATTTCAAAAAAAAATATAATACATATTTTAAAAAGTATTTATAAACATAATGACACCTTTATTCCAATCGTACCCCACCAGGTATGTAAATGATAGAATGGTGATAATGATTCCTAATGACCGCCACTAATAAGGAATTTATTTTCTATCTACACCAAGAGTATATCATGCAAACAATTAGGAGGAATTTACGTATACTATGAAAATGGGGATTAAAAGAATGGAAAATAACAACAAGTAACACCTTCTCATAAAAAATAGTAAAATAAGCAACTACATTCATGTAATTCCATTATAACCTATAAATTTCTATGAAACGTTGTGTTCTATTAGAATGGGATCCCCAATAGCTTCAATGGAAAAAAACATTTCAGTAAGTCTAATATCTATTAATTCACATCTCATTTAATAAACCTTTTATAATGTCTAAAAATAATAATTATATATAAGGTGGACATAATAGGGATACTCAAAAGGATCCTCCCTAGATCCCCCTTGAAAAAGAGAATGAAACCGTACTAAATCATTGAGAATAAACAAATACAATTAGATCACCAATAAATCAATCATGGAAAATTATGATCGTCACTACGGATGTCTCGACATGTATCACATAAAAGATAAAAATAATCTCCAATACAATATTAATTGATGTTATTGTGCTACGACTTCCCAAAAAAATTGATCCTTTCCCAGCATCATACATCTTGTGAAAACTCTATCCAAACATATGATATCTTGTATGCACTAGGGTTACTATTACATACTTTAGACCATGTGAAACTCATCATCTTTTCATCAAAATCAACATCATCATGTAGTAATTGATTTGTCTATTTGAGCCACTATATCATATTCATCATGTATTATACCTTAGTATATCAATAACCATTCCAAAAATACGTATAAAATTCCTTAATACAAAATATAAAAATACACATGTGATTTGAATGATTGAAAATACCTTAACAACCTCTACACACATATATAAAAAAGGTTAGGATAGTTAATAACCAAGCACAATGATAAAATGAAAAAAGATAAAGGAATGATGGGGTTGTTCTCTTTTCATTCCACCCAACACATGTTATTCGTGAAAACACCTCCAATTTCCATTTGGGCTAGTTTGTCTATAGACAATGGTAGGGTAAAATATGGAATAATATGACATAAATAAAAAATATATATTTATATATCTCACAAACCACACTATCGGAAATATATTATCATTATGGTAATTACTTGTACTCTTGTCTACTACTTCTATGGACTTGATATAATGTAGAAACCTATTAATTTCAATTGAATATTCAATTTGTTCATTATTTAAAAAATTTAATATTTTACAAATTACATGGAAATTTCATTCCCTCTATATAAAATCCATCTAATCAAGATGTTTTTAAAGGGCTATCATTATTATAATTATGATAAATGACAATCCCTAGGGATTGAAACAATTCACATTAAAAATCGATGCATAATTCATATGAATTTTTTAATCAAACAAGACTACCATAATTACGTAATATGAAGACGAATTAAAATATACTATAAATTGTGGGTCGAGGAATACTAAAAAAATAACCCAAACATTCGGTTTTCTAGAATATTTAAAAACATGATTTTATCCTTGAATTTACTAAAACAAAAACTATAAATGAAATAATTTACTCAAAACAATAGTTCAAATATTATCCCTAACACCTCAATGATTATCATCATCCAATTACCCATTATTGAAAACTACACCAACCAAAAACTACACCACACCCACTATATATATTTATGTTACCATCCATACCAATAATACATCATATAAAAAAGTAAGGATCCTCATATTGAGAAAGAAAAGAAGGAAATAATAAAACAATAGGCAACTAATATTGAAACTAAGACCATGAACTATGGAATCTCACCATTAAAAGATAATGGGATCGCTTAGCAAAAATAATTTATTCTAATCAAACTACTAGTTTGTTACCATTTTGAAATAATGAAATAAATTATCATAACTTGTATCAACAAATATCCAAAGTCATCACCTATCAATGGAAATAAATTATTTGAAGATTAAAAATCATTAACCCATAGTTTCATAACACTATATATTATAATGATTTCATTTAAACCATCCTAATTTTATCTAATAACCCTTACAATTTTAAGATTATTTAACAATTTATAGAAAAAATTAAAATAAATTTATTAAATAATAGATAGATACATGTTAACATGACCAAAATAAATATGATTGCAACATCCAACACCATGATTCATTCCATGATCTAGTTAAATTTTTTAATAAGGTATGTTTTACTATAAAAAAATATATAATGCATTTTAATTTTTGATTTTTCATAAATAGGAGGTGAACAGACTCCTCATAATAAATTTAATATTTCAATGTTTTTTTGAATGAATGGATGATCACAGATCAACCCCCACGAATGGAAACATGAACAAAATTAATAATGACTACCTAGAACATATCATCCACAAGACACCATCAACCGAACATCAGATCCCATCTAAGAAACTATGGGGACATACATAGTGAGAACTAGAGAAAAATAATAATGAAGGGAAAAATAATAGGTAACACCATACAATGAACTATGGGTGAATGATACATATCTATCCCTGTGTTATAACCCACAATATATTTATAAAATATAGAAAAGGGTGTTAAACTAACACTTAACCGATAAAATATTCTATCAATATATCCCAAAAGGAAGAAAATGACTCATATGAAACCAATGTTCACTAGAATTCTGGTATATCAATTTAATTCTAGAATATAATTAATGGAAATTTAATATAGGAGAAGAATTAAAATAATTTTTTTTATACCCATATTTTTTGATATAGGTGTTTCCTATTTAAATGGATTATAAAGATTTAGAATAATGAAGATTTTGGTCATTTGAAAACAAGATAGTATTCTACAACAACTTCTAACAAGGCCTCTATTTTGACCTTGGTGTTCATTAATATTCTAGCATAAAAGGATTTACATAAGGTTATGATTCCCAATCCCAGTCCATTTTCCCATTTCCATGACCACCACTTTGACAAGAAAATATATTCTTTGATGCATGATTTAGACAAGGTAACCCCACATGTACAATTCCTATAACCATTCCCTATTTGGGAATTTCTTTGATAGATCATTTAGAGAGGAATGCATGATGAACAAAATAGCCTCCTAAATCGATTTACTTGTACTTTCTTCCATAGATTTACATGAATTATATGACTACCAATAATGGATTTTCCATTCCCTCACCTAAAACATTACCATCACTACACCCACAATAAGGACAGAGTGACCACAAGAATATTCTTGACCACTCACTGATCCGCTAAAGGACCTATAAATTCCATCTAAAACCCATTTATCGTTGGAAAAAATAAAATAAGTACAACGAAATTTTAGATCATTAAATTTCATACCTCTCACCAAATTCTCATCCTAGAGAATTAAAACCAATATAGGATAAATGGAAAGAGAATAAGACCCTTTAACATACACCCCCTGATATACCTATCATGAATTACACCATAACATGTGAATATACACCACCCATAAAGAAGAAATCATCAAAAATGAAAATGTATTTGAAATCTCCCATAAAATATCTCGTGGGAGATATAACTCCAAAATGAAAAAACCCATAAGAATTAAATAGATTATGTTAAAATAAGTAAATATTCCAAAAATGTTCATCATAAAAAAAATAATTACAAATAAAATATCACCAAAAATCATAGGATGCTGATCACATAACTAAGACTCACATTACAATGTTCAATCCTCCATGTCACCAAGACTCTAACAGACACTAAACAAGGAAATAACTTTCTACAATACTCTTGCTCATAGATATCCTTGGTTAACATGGACACTAATCAATTTATGTGTCAACATCAATTTCGATATCTCCCGAATTGATGAGTTACGAAATAACATGAATATATCATATAAGATTTGGTTCATGAATGACATCATGTATATGATTCATATATAGTGGCGATGTGATCCATTACACATTAGATAATAAGTAAGACAATAACCCAAAAGGATTGAATCTATAGGGGAATCTTATTTGAAAAAAAATTCATTTCCCATAAATATAATTCTCTTTTATGAATATATTATCTACAACATTGAAAATTAAAGGTATCCACCTATAGTATAAACAAGACTTCTGAAAGTCCTATGACCCATTCATCATATATCGAATCACCTTAACCATATTTTTTTATGAAAAATACTTTCATCTGGAAAATAACAGAATATCTAACCAAAATCATGCACTATTGGGATGAGAATGTTCTATTATAAAAAGGTCAAATAATTTCATACCAATAGGAGAGTGAAAAATATGATTATAATAATACTCAATCATAACATACGAATTCATCCATTATCATCTAAAATCATTGAGTCCAGTGTTCACCATGTCATCATGAATTTGAATGGTCTGTCATATCTGACCTTTCATCTACAAATGAAAACTAGTCTTAAAAAATGAGAGGAAAAAGAATATTGGGGACATCTCTACACCATAGTGGTGAAATGATGATAATTTTTTGGGAGTTTCTTTCTCAAATCACCATGAATCATCATAAAATCCTCTATATATAACATAAAAATATCCACCAGTATCAACTTGTTATTATCTTATAAGTGAGAAATTTTTTAAAAATGACCCACTATACCGTAAATAGTGTAATAGCCACCCTGATCACAAGTTAAATAAGTGATGAAGTACAACAAGATTTTCTCATACATTTACTGCATAACATCAATTGTATAGTGCTAATAAAAAGGTATATTATGTTATTTTGAAACCATCATGAAAACTAAACTACTCAAAATGATCTCTATAACTAAAAAAATATTATGGTTTACCTAAACTAATCTATCAATTGACGATAAATATTTTCCATACCAATATGTACCAACAATGGTGAGTGGTGGAACTTGTTAAATATTACCTTAAACATAATCTGTGAAACAAAAAGTCTCACCTAAAATAACACATATTGTTTCTTATGTAGAGAATATCCATGAGTCGCATCAGCAAAGGTATATAGATATCACCTATCAAATATTTATGAAACCCCCAACTATGAATCATCATCCAATTACACTATATATCCCTAAAAGATTATTTATAAGGAATAATATACTACCAACCACTATTATGTAAAGATGTATCATCGAGTTCCCTTTCGTCAATCACTATGAATCTTGAAATTCATTCACATAATCACTTCATGAAATTTTACACATTACTGAAATAATGACCATTACTTCTCCCATGGTATAGGAAATATAAAAGTCTCAATCCTATAAAAATTGTATATAAATTATATCTCAGAAGACCAAGTCATATTTGGAAAATACATTCATAGGGTCTTAATGGTTTGTAAAAAAATGAAACATTCATTATTGAGGTAATATCAACACAACAATAAGGCCATAAAACTTATTCTAAATAAAGATCATGGTGGATAACTCATCTTCATGTGTTCATATCCACCAATACCCATAATAAACAAATGATCTATATTTCATAAAATAACATCCTATCAAAATAATGTGAAGCATTATAGTAGATCTCAAACTGATCATCATCTTCTAGAAAACATTCATCTATATATTTGAATAAATTCTCCTTCAAATAGTTGAAGCATAACATCACTAATTAGTCTATAATAAGGAATTACCCATTTTATTCATGGGTGTTAAATTATTCTAAATCAAAGATAATTCTAGTATGAGACTTAAATAATATTCTACATGATTAATTAATGTCAAATACTCTACCATTATCTTGTGTGATAAATTATAATCAACCTCATAAATTTTCGAATGATCCATTACTACCCCACATTTGGACATGGAATTACCTATGAAACAATATTCACAGTCCCATAACATACAGAATAAATAGATCCCAAAACACTATAATGGGAGAAATTCCCCCAAAAAATCCTACATATACTATATATTCTCTTACTAATTATCATAGTATATATGAATGATATCAATGAAAGCCACAATGAAACCATATTGAAACACTCAGAACAATGAATTCAACATCTCCATGAGCATGGATAAGGTCTTTATCAAAAAAAAAATATTACAATTAACTTATATTTCCCATAATGAAATTATAATGTAGTCTTCATTAAATTCTCAACCATCCCACACATATGAAGATATATCAATAACATTTTGATATTTAAGAACCAAATTGTTTCCATAATTTGATAAAATAAATCATCAATCTATATAATACAATAATTAGTATTTATTATCAAATGATTCGTGTAATGATAATTTATACATATTAACATACATTTATCAACTTTATTTATGAATAAAAATGAATCACCCATAGGAGAAACACTCAACATAAAAAAACTAATGGAAATAGATCATTGAAATTTATCCATGACTATTTTAACTCTAAAAGATCAACGAAATATACAGGAATCAAGATTATATCATCACACACTGGTATCATTATCCCAAACATGAACAACCATCATGGAGATAATTCCATAACTTCTTAAATGTTGACATTGGGGAACTATTATTTAACTTTTGTAAATATCATCAACTCATCCATCAAGAATAATAAGATTAGAACATAAAATTGTGTAATTGGATGGTCTCAATCACCAATTTACAAAGAATACTCTTCATTTTCAACAATAACACAATCCACCTCCTGATGAAATAAACAATTGAATTCACAAAATTTATTTTGTCTATGATGAAGATGATTTTATATGGATGTATCAATAATTAAAATAAATCTCTCGATAGTGTTGTTATTATAAATAACGACATCATATTTTCTGAAGAATTATATAGATAAAATAAAACCCCAACATGAATAGTCTATAAAAATAGAACTAGAATGACCTTTAACTCAAATATAAAAACATATTCAATGGAATTTGATATGAATGTGTATAGAACCTGAATAAAACAATGAATGTTGAAATTCCAAAATAATGAAAATGATGAATTGACCAATATATAGCTCACCTTGATTGAAATCTCTAGATAATGTAACATTCCATGACCATCTACATATCCTACTCTTTCCAATGATGACCATTCACATAGTCACACTCTACACATGATGAAAGAAAGAGAATCAAAGAGATGTCCTCTACCTATCATATCTATATATTGTGGATCAAAAGCTAGATCACTATGTGTTTACTACTATGAATGAAGATAATTTAGTGGAAGAACCTCAAATGGTATAGTAATCCAAAGATTCATGATTAAAAATATTTGATTATCTCATCAGTGATAACCACGTCCCCCACATGAAAAAAACATCTCCTACAATTATATGGTGTTAAGAAAGACCTCCCTAAGAGGATTATGAAAAACAGTGTTGAAAATTACACAAAAATATTATAAAACCATTTTATCTAGGAAACACGGAACCAAAAAAATTATTTATTTCTTGGATGATCAAAATGAATCCCCTTTTGTGCTGTTCGGTTTCTATATAACATCTTATCAACAACCACTTCAAAAACTACAACCTCATGAAACATCAAAAGTATTTATGGTGTGACTTGGTTATATATATCTATATAAAAATCATCCTTTAAATTCCCCACCATATCCTCCTCATCTTTAAATAGTTCTAAGACATGTTAGATAATTTTCATGAAATGGGTCAAAATTTCCTACATTTTGTAACTACCCTATCGAAGGGTAATAAGTATTAGGGGACTAGAGTTTGTCATGGACAATGAATAAATAATCTAATGAAAATCATCATTTATAAACTCCCAAGATGTATACAACTACTCACTATCCTTGTGGGAAAACCCTTCTTACGATTCCCCTTACATTATCTTCCCTACCAAGATAACTAACTCGTTAATCTGATCATGTTTCAAACTAAAGGGTTTGTAAACCTTCTCCAAATAGACTTCTATAATGGATTACAAAATTGATTACTTGTAACTATATATATAATTCAGTTGATACCCATGAAGTCATGTTCATCACAATTTTTCATTATAAATCTTTACACTACCACGATCTACTAAAACATCATTGTCAACATCTTCGACAAAAACCCAATGTGGATGCTGAACTAATGCTATACCTATAAATGAGAACATAGATAGAGACTACCAAACAATAATTTGAGTATTTTTACAAATTATTATTAAATATTTAATTTTAAGAATCAATATAAGTAAATGTTATACCTATTTTTTCACACATTTGTAGATTAGAAAGATACATAATACCTTCATAGGTTCTTAACTCAGGGACTCGAATAACAACACATAGTTTCCTCATTAAAAATAAATATCAGTACATATGGTGATAATGGTATATAAATACCTATTTCATTACTAGTATCCCTTCATTAAAGCACCTACTAATATTAGATAACAAATTTACAATACCAACCCTTTTATTTGTAACTAGTACCTACTAAAAAACATGATTTTCATGATAATGACATTATAAAAGATATTTTATTACAAATTAAATATTTTTCAAATTTAATATAATTCTAATTATATATTACATAGTGAAACTAAAAACATGTTGTTTTATTATTTCATATACTTAAATTAGTGAAAATCTAAACCCATGGACATTCCAAATACTATAATGAAAAAAATAATTAATAGAAAAAATAAAATGGAAAAATGTTTATTTTTTTAATCATAATGAATTATCATTCCTATGAATTAAACAATAAAAAGGAAAAAAATTAGTATTCAATTTTTTTAAAAAAATTTGAAATATATAACTCTATAATGAATTTTAATGAATTCAGAATCAAGTAATGAAGTTGTATTTATTGGAGATAATGTGACCGTTGGTGTTGTAACCTGACCATTGAGACAAACTATGTGTCTATTGGAATTGTAATTTTACCTCAAATAAGTAATTTTTTACATGAAAAATATATTTAATAAGTAATATATTATAATATATATTATAATACCATTAATTCAATATCAACATTATAAACATAATGAAATTACAAGAACCATTTGAATAAACTGTATTTTAATGTTAATTACAAAAAATTATTTATTTTTTAAAATTAAATTTAATTATGTAGCAAAATTATTTTGATAAAATAATTTTTTTTAAATCGTCAAGTTGATAAATCCCAAGGATTTATTTTTTATTATTTTATGAGAAACATAAATGTTAGTGAACTGTAAAAATACTATTTTTGAAAAACCCCATATATTTGTCATTGTGATGATACAATAATGACATAATAAATTCTAAACTGGTTATTTTTACCTAAAATAAACATGTTAATATAAATGGGAAAAAATTAATATAAATAGTTTTAAAATATAAAACGTATATTCTAAAACATAATGTTAAAATTATTCCATTAAAATAACAATTGTTCATTTATTCAAAATTCTGTTTTAAAAAACTATTGAATTTTTTATAAATGGATATAAAGAGTTGAATATTTTTATTTTTATTTACTCATGATTCATAATTTAAAAATATGACTATTAATTTTTATCTGGTATATAAAAATTTATAAAATATTTCATCCTTGAAATACACCCCTCTTAAAATATAAAAAATTACTCAGCTCTATCATAAAAAAACACTTCCCCTAAACATTTAAATCAAAAATATATACCCAAATACACACTCATATTACCATTATAATCCTTACCTATATTCTAGAGTAATTTAACTACATGATTTCACCATGTTAATAGTCATGGAAATGGAATAATGACATGAAATAGGTCATTCCCTTTCATCTTATATATTTACTCATTTTCTAAACAACTCACCCTTATTTCAAAAAATAATAAAATATTTAAATATTAAATTTACATGATCTTAATACTTTAATTTCTTATAAAATTATCATTTTTAATATAATATCATAATATATATCTCATACATCCAATTTGGATTATGTCATATTAACCTTTGTTTAATCACCAGTGTTAACGTTTCCAATTATTTTCCAATTACCTCTCATAATGATGATTTTAATTGAAAATTTATAATATATAGATTTAAAAATATTTTTAATCCATAAAATATTTTTTATTGTTAAATATTTGTATTTATAAATAAATAAATATCAATAAATTGAAGAAAGAAAATATATTTAAAGAAAAATATGATATCATTATGTTTCACCATTAACAATCGGATTATAGAAATATAATACTATTGTTGTAATTTTTCAAGAGTGAATAAATGAATATAATTCACATTTGGTTACATGTTTTACAAAACCTATTTATTATTCCGGACCTAAGATGAAGATGAATTAATGATGAATTTGTGGTAAGGTGAATCTCAAATACAAATTCATAATTTTTCGGTTTCCTCCACTTCAATATTATTTCATATATAGACATTTTAAAAACATAATTATAATTTCCTTCCACTGTTAGTTCAAAATTATTTTCAAGGAACACTTTCACATAACAAATTGAATAAAATATATTCCATTTAAAATTTTTTTAAATAAATAAATTACTTTAAAAATCCTAACATTTAATCCCCTTGATTTATTTCATATCAACCCAATATTGATGATTTTTTATGAATAAAATATCCTTTCCCATATTTCATTGGAACCCTAGATGTTATGGATGAATGTATTCTTGAAAATTCATTAATAAAACCATTTGCTTTCTTGGGGGTTTTGAACACTATGATAATTTTATGTTTATGCATAATAATTGATTTTTAGAATTTGAAAATTTGATCAGGGGAATAAAATAATATATCCTTAAAATTAATTTCATAATGTGATAAATATCATAATATTATATTTAATATGAATTAATATGATGATATCTTTGTTAACATTTATGATGCTATGATTTATTCCAGTATGTTATTCATGAATATGTTTGTATATTTGTTCACCACTATTTGTTGTATATGAAATCTACATTATGATTTTTTATTCCTAGGAATATGAAACATTCTATTCCATTACCAAATGATTCCCTAATGCAAATGATGATAGTCTATTATATATAAAATTATTTTTTATATTTTTTCACAATCATGTTATTGATTCATATCTCTTATTCCGTCAATGTTATCCCTCCCCTCACTAGGAGTTTAGCTCACTGAGTAGTATCCTAGAGCTACCACAACCAATATTCCTTGTATTATAAGTAAGTCTATCATATCTCAGACACTACATACATGTATAAATTATTAGAACACTATATCAAGAGATACATGTGTTTGGAAGTAATCATAACCCATTACTTCCATATGTATACATATAATGGAAATGTTACCATTGTTCACATAATTATATAATACTACAAGTAGAAAATAGTGGGGAATATTTTATAGTCTTCCATATATTCCCCCATAACTATCATGTTGGGGAAAACACCCTTAAGATGCCAATAGTAAAATCATCCCTACTGATGCCTATGAGGTAGTTAATGGAATCACATAATGTAATTAATATATAAATTGTTCACAAATCAGAATATAGGAAACTACAATTAATTGACCATTATAACAGTTATAATCACCCATACACATGAATTCTATAGTAATAGACTAGAAATTTATAAATCACAAAATAATTTCCAAAGAGGATTCAATTTATTCTTATTTTTATTTTTAAAATTTTCATAATTATTGAAAAAACTCTATCCACTTATAGAATAATCCAAATGATTCACTGTTTTCCCTTGAGTTATCATAATTACCATTATATCACATGACCAACCCCATGGGATAAAAAATTTACATTCATTATCATTTCATAATTATATGTACTATATGAGTCCTCGAATATGAATATGTTATCTGGAAATTTGCACTTCCTAATCACCCAAATAAGGGATTTTGAAAATCAAATAAAAATATAATTTTTGTTCATTATGACTCACTGAATGTATCTATAATGGGATTCATAAATCAAGCACAATCAGCTAAATCAACTAGTGGGTAAAGTAATTAAAAAACAATAAAATCTGATATAAAGACTATATAATTATTTTTAAATATGAAATCCACCTCGATACCAATATAATAATAATGCGTAATACACTGTTTAAAACTCCTGATAATTCCTTGTTCCAACCCGAACACAAAAATACATAATTTCATCCTTACCACTATCATAGGAATCAACAAAAAATAAATCAAACGACATTCTCTCCAATATATAACCAATCCATCATCCATCTATGGTTCTCGTCATATCTCATAGAATTTATTATCGTCAAAATAAAGCACACAAGGTAAAAAGAAATATGTAAATAGTTACCATGAAAATATGACCTAAAAATATGGAATCAAGCCTTCAAGAAAAATTAATCTCAATCACCCCAATACATTTAACTTTATGAATTATTTGGAAAATTTAGAAATTAAATTAACTGATATATTTATCATACATTATAGCCATATACAACCTATGGGATATGCTTTCAACTCGTATGGTTTATTTAGGGAAGCTTTAGGGATAACATTTTATTTCATCAAACTATATAGATAAAAATTTATTTAAACATTCCACATATTTATTTATCAAACATTATTTTATATATCTGTATTATTTAAATATTTATAAAAAAATATGTCCATGAACAGAATAAAATATAGATAGAATGATATCTTGAAATTTGAAGAGGCAAACCATTAATATGTCATAAAAACAATATTGAAATTAAAAAAATTATTATTTATTTAACATGTTTACATTTTTATAAATATTAATAACACCATCAATATGGTCATTTCCACAAAAAAGAAAACATCGGTAAATTATAAGAGAGGGAGAATGAATATTGAATAACATACATTGAACCAGGGGTCGTCGATCCCACCATATCATTAGGTTGGAACCCACAATGAGTCAATGAAAAATATTCAATGGTTAAAAAATTTTTTATAACTGTATCATTCAATTGTGATCAATGTTACAAAGACATCGCATTCATTCCAATGATTCTCCATAGAATATATATATATTGATGTAATTTAATTGGGTTTCATAACATAGTTAATAATAGTGATCAAATGAATTAAAATATAATTTTGAACCATCATTGAAAAGGATTTTTTGACCAATTAGAAATTATAATATTGATGAACAATATTTTTTACTACATACATTTCAAAATAATATTAACCATTTCAATGAAATCTACCATGGGCTTACCCATGTTTATGGTTTCAATTACTCTATCGCACCAGAACAAATCCCAATAAGGTGGGTTTATCCCCCCCATTATTTTCCCCCTCACCAAATCCACTGAAATAGATAGAAATTCAATTTTCCAATCACCATTTTAGATTGAAGATCCCCTAAAGAGATACATAGTGAATAATTTATAAGGATATGCCTTTTTTCTTTCCCAAACATGGCGTTTCCATGTAATATATATTGGAATAAAGGAATAAATATCCAACAAGACATCCAAAATGTGTAGGAAATCTATTTATCTATCATTGGGACACAAAAAACCACATTACTAGACAATAAAATATTTTCCATTCCCTCGACTCTAATAGGAACTTCATAAAACCCTCCACATGGGCATGATAACCCCTAGAATGGCCAATACTACTCATATAGCCTCTTTAACATCTGTAAAATTATTGTCAAAACCATTGAGATAAGGGAAAGTGTAATGGTTGGATGGACTGGATTTTTACAATATCTATACTGGTAAAATGTTGATGAAAAATCAATTACACTACCACGTGGAAATGTTAGGTTGTGTGATTATAGAAGAAATGATTGTTTTCCATATTATAGAAATTAGGAGGTAAATCATTTTTCTATATTCATAATAAGAACTCATTATATTTATAAACAAATATTAATCATATTGTGATTATTACAAAAGATTTAGAAGCTGTATAATAGGAAAAACATTGAATGTGTAGGATAAGATATGTGCATATTTTTTTGGGACCCCCTTGGATTACTCCCTACTCCTTTATAGAGTTGACGTAAAATAATAATACATGATACTGATAAAATTGAAAGAATATTAGAAGTATCATGGGTTGATCATGGATAAGATATAGGGAACAATTATTTTAAAATGTGGAAGATAATATTTTACTATATATAAGTTATCAGAGTAGTACACATGGAATTAGTTAAAATGTTTTAAAATATAAATTTATTTTATTTTGGGAGTGACTCAATATTTTCATACATTTTTATTTAATAATGTTATTTATAAAATATTCTTAATAAATTATGATTCATAATATCTTCTTGAGATATTGTTAATCATAATCTATTTATTAATATCACTTTTAACAAATTTCATACTTAACTGATGTGGAAACTATTTACCATGGTTACTATTCATTATGAAAAAAGATATGTTGAACATATACCTAATATTATTTATGTCAATTATAAAGATTGAAACCACTTTACATGATTTATCTCTTAGATTAAATAGAAATTTATTTTTATATATTTTACTAATGACTCAGAGATATGTTGTCCCATCTCGATCAATGGGGGGCACGATCTCAAGTAAATGACTTACTTCCATTCCCCAATCCCAACTATATTTATTCCTTTCCAAGGATTCAAATCTATTCGGAAGTACCTAACCATTTTCACAAAGTGCCACAACTTTTTTTTATTAAGTGGATTTTAATGGTATAACAAATTTATGAAATGTCACTCTGGTGGCCCGATTTCACCATCAACGCACTTAAGTTGTTGTGTTTGATCTTTTTTTGTTTAATTCATGGTATCTTCATGTGCGTGCGGTAATCATCATAATTGATAGGTGGAAACTAATGATTCAGTTTGAGATAGAGGATGACTTGGTTACCACTAGGTTCATACCCACATGATGTTGTAATGAAGATCCGTATTATCTATTTTTTTGGAGTCCTGAATTTCTCAAACAGTGTGATCCCTCAACGATGGTGACATCGGTGAGTCTCTCTGGACTTCCGCTCTCCTTTCTGAGCCCCTCTATTTTGTGTGCCATTGGGAATATGATGAAAGATACATATGCTCTGATTTCCGGATGGAGGTGGTGTGTCACAAAATTAATCCACTGATTTGTGTGGAGATTGAATTTGTGAGGCCTCCTGTGAATTGTGTTTGGATCACAGATGGGATGGAGTTTCGTCGGAAGACAAATGTTAGATTTTAATCATGGATGTTGTTTTGTGTTGTCTGTTGCAGTTTTGGTCATGTTAAATCGGTTTTTCATAATAAAGGGTTGATTGAAGATTCACCGGGGGTTTTGAGAATGGCCACCAGTGGCTACGATTCATATGGTTCAGATGTGCTATTGGTGAATGACCAACATAGTATTACACAATCAATGTGTGATCCTACTGAAGGATTTGAGTGGGCGATGTACACTACATAGGTTGTGGATGAGGAGCAATATTATCTTGTTGTGGTCTAGTCTGTGGAGTATATTGGTCTTAAGATCGCAGTTCATGATAATATTAAAAAGGAGGTGCAAAGGAGGCCACCAGAACCAATGGTTAGGCACATTTTTTATCACATAATATGTTATCGTGGTATTGAAAATTCAATTATAGTGGAGAATTAAATGGAATATAGTTCCTTATGGTCAGATCATATGATTGAGCAGCATTTTGACTCAGTTGTTCTTGACATGACGGTAGTGGAAGTCCAAGATGATGAATTGAAAGGGATGAATAATGATTTTGGAGGAATATTAATCATAGTTTTCAATGGGAATAAATTTATTGAATTGGTCAATAAGGAGAAATCACATGAAGGGGAGTATATTATAAGTCAAGGGGATGGATGTGTGTAGCTTGATTATTTGAAGGATGTTTCAACTGGAGAAGGAGTTGTGCAGAATCTTATGGTGTAGGAACATTGGCATTCCATGATTTCCTCTAACAGACAAGTCAACCAGGAATGGGGATTCAATGAAGGCTACCAAGAGGTGCAAATTTTGGGAATGAGGGGAGACATCTCAAACAGTGAAAAGGGAAAGTAGGATGGTGTGGTCCGGCTGTCCTACAACGATATTATTCAGGGTGGGAGGATGAAGGTGCACATGCATGATGATGATTGGACTTCCCCTCCACAGAAAATGTCACGAAAGAACTATTCCTATCATCCAAGGATTATGTCAACAATGTATTCTATTGGTTAGAATGATGGGCAATTTTTTCCTCAATGGTGTTTATATCTATGGGGTTGTAGAATCTTAGAAGGAAATATTCCATACATTTTATTCATTTTGAAAGATGAGAGTGGGAATAAGCTACTACGGAGAAAGACATATATAATGGATGTGGGGATGGGTATGATTTATATGATGTGTAGTGGTGTTTTTGGTCCTTTTTACTCTCTTAATTAATTTGTCATTTATTTAATAAATCGTCAGAGACTTGCCATTGACTTATGGTTTTCGGTGTATTTCATGAATTTTAAGAATAAATATTTACATTGAAAATAATATTTTTATATTCATGAAATTAATTAGCCAATATATATTTCATATAATAAAATTATTCATAACCATTAATGACATTATAATATCATGACATTTTCATAAAATTAATAGTTCATTAAAATCATGATTTTTCCTAGTTCACCTAAAATTCATCTTATTTTTCAAAATATCAAAAATTATTCCTATCATAAATTTTCCACAAAATTTATTATAAATGATTTGTATTTTTTCAAATTAAATTCATTTTAATTTGGAATTTAGTATTTGATCGCATTTTGTTAAAAAAATCAAGAAAATTATTCTATATTTTCTATAAATAAAAATCATACATACTAAAATTAAATCATGGGTGTTACATTCCTCCCACCATAAAATATATATTTTTCAAAATTACAAAAATTTCCCGAAATGATTAAATATGAATAGTTATTCATAAATAATTATAATTGTTCCTATATCCCACATCTATTTTATGATTTCACCATGGATCCTTAACAAATCTATTAATTTTATTCGTGAGCAAATTTTCTCATGTGTTAAATATTTGTATAATATCATTATTTTAATTTCAATAATTATAAAAGTATATTTCCTATGAGGGGAGAACATTTGATGGGTCTGTAATGTATATCCCCAATAATAATATATAGAAATTACCTAAAACATTTTGTTGTTATATGACAATTTCAAATAAGATTCCACATATCTTATTCTCTCATGATTTCCCAAACACATGATATTCTTACCTATTATTTTCCCTTTCTCATTAAATCTTATATCACCCTTACAAAGAGATAACTTCATGATAACATGATATAAAACATGAAATTATATGTACTTCATTTTTAATACTAATGGATATTTTACCATAATTGATGCATGTTGATATTACATTGTATAGTTCTAAAATTAATTTTTATATCCTTAAAATGTTATTGCAATGCATAATCCCATTCTAAATCATCATTCATACAACTTGATGTCTGAATTCATTTCCCATAAAATGATTTTTAATATTATATTAGATTACTCAAATAGAAGTAGTTATTATTTGAAAATTACAAAAAATTTAGATACAAATCTCCTATACTATGAATATTTGGTAAGCACGAACTCATCATATCCTCAAATTTTTTAGATTGAATTTTTTAATTTCATTTTAATAAGTATTTGAATATGTGATAAAATATATAATTTTAGAAATATCCATCATATTAAATTGGTAGAATTTCAATGTAAACTCTAGGAAACACTCACATAAAATAAAACAAGGTTATACCAGATGTCTTAAACAATCATTCATATATAGTCTTATGAGTAACATAAAAATGGATCACCATTCATTATGTGTTCTCTTCTCTCAGCTTTCCCAAAGGGATTGCTAGTATCTCTTAGACGGTGATTTTTCTCCTCTTCAACATCCCTAGTTCACTTCTTAGTGTCAAAATTTCATCCATAGTCTTTTTTTTCATAAAATATTGTGTGTTGTGGAATCCCTTTGTATCTATAACCATTATGTGGCCTCAGGTAACATTGTGCCTCACTAAGAAAGAGCTGGTGTGGATGTTACAACTTGGATATTGGTTTTATGTTTTTGCGAACAACAATTTCCAAGCGCTACCAAAGTTCATTCATTATTTATTTCCTTGTTTCTAGGATTTTAGTTCTAAAAATTGGTTGTACATAAAATCCTTTAAAGATAAAATCTATACCCTTAATTCACAATCCATATCACCCCACCATATCATATCATGTGTGCTGGCTTCATTGAGGTTTTAATATCTGTGGTGTGGCAGCATCAAGGCTCCTAGCATGTAATGAGTCATTTTTAGGTTACATGATGAGTGATTATTTATGTTCAATCAATGATGTTTTTGATCTGGGTATCTTGATTAGTTATTTTCATTTTTAGAATTAATTGTTATAGAGAAGCTGGTTCATCTACTTTGGATTGGAAAAATGAATTGTTTTCAGGTGAATTTAGATATGCTGTTTTTTGCAGGCATTGTTTTTATGGTTCCAGTAATGAGGAAATACTGATATATGGTTCCATTGGTAGTCTACGACGGTGACACCCTAATGTTGGTTAAATTTAATTATGGTTGGATTTTCTATGATGGTGGTTTAATTATATAGTGGGGACTTTTATGGTGGAATCTTGATGGGGATGTGATGTAAACGATGGAGGATAAATGTTTATTTGGTGACAATGGTTCATTATGTATCACATACATCGATGGTGTTTGATGTCGTGGGTGATAACACTACTGAAGAAAACGTTTATCATGACGGAATTTTTTACGTCTGTTATATATAACTGAGAAGATAAATCTAAAATGGAAATTTAACACAATGGTTATTTTATTAAAGATGTGGAAAATCTCCAAGATTAGATTTATCAAGTCGATTATAAAACAATAGACGTAATAAACAGAGTCATGATGGTTTATCACGTTGGTTATAAAATAACTGACGTCATAAACCGTCAATCCACGATTTATAATGTCACTTATATAATATTAGACGTGATAAACATAATAGAAATTTCGTTTATCACGTATGTAATATAATAACCAACTTGATAAACCTAAAAAACAATTTACCACAATGGATATTATAAAACCAATGTGATAAAAATTTAAAATGACCAGATTACCACGTCAGTTATTTTTTAATCGATGTAATAAATAGAAAAAAACGATTTATCTCATTGGTTATTTTTTAACCAAAATTATAAACATAAAAAAATTGGTTTATCACGTTAGCTATAAAATAACTAACCTGATAATCCGAGTGTAGATGATTTATCATCTCAGTTATAAAATAAACAATGTGATAAATCATGTCTCGGTGGTTTATCATGTCTCTTATAAAATTAATGATGTGATAAAAACATTAAATGATTTATTGGGACTCGTATGATTATATGTTTTCTTCGATCTGCGGATGGCTGCTTGTCTCTCTCACGAAGAAAACCTAGTAACCCAACTGGAACTCGATCCCTCAACGTTGGTTTGTCTAGATCCTTAATCATCTTTATTTTTAGAAAATATCTCAGATCGAATCTCATTCCCTAAGTAAAACATTCAACCCGCCCCAATGTCATTTATTAATTTTTGAGAATGCCCTAAATTCATTTTTTTATTTCTTTTACTTTGATTCTAATGTTCACATATATAATCTAGTTTCTTACTTATTTATGTATTTTATCAATGCATCTTGATAGTTAATATTATGATCGAATCAATTTTTTTTTCAAATGAACAGGGGATGTCTATTACGAAAATTATGGTGAATAAATTATAGATTTTACATCATTTTGTCATTATGGTTTGAGACATTGAATTTTTTGTATCATCATTTTTTCATTATGGGTTTAACCAAAAATAGTTTTGTATTATTCCATGTTTATAGTTTTTCTGTATTTTTCTTCTTAATTGGTTTTCTTAAAATTTCAAATAATAACTTTTAACCATGTTTGAATATATTTATTTATATTTCAAAATTATTTTGCATTCAAATTATTATATTTTTCATATAAATTTAAAATTTTCTTTTCTTTATAAGATGTCTAATTTGGATATTTGTTATAAATAATAATGAGTCTATGTTGGAATAAGAAACCTCAAATAAGTAATGAATATGAGAAAGGTGTTGATGCTTTTTTTGAATTCGCTAAACGAAATGTTCCATGAAATGACATTTTTTCTGTTCATGCCTGAATTGTTTGAATATGAAGAATGTGATAAGTAGAGATATCATAGATCATCTGATTTTCAATGGTTTTAATCCAAGTTATAGCCTTTTTAATTTTCATGGTTATACTAGAGAGAATGTCAGATGTACTGATGATGATGATTTTCAAGATGATAACTCAGATAGAATTGATGAAATGATTCATGATGTTGCAGTAGAACAAATTGAGATAAAAGCGACAGTTGCGTGTCTATATGGTGATACTAAAAAACGATTTTATTTTTGTTTTATAGATTTTATTGTTTATTCTTCAGTGTTAGGATTGATTATTCTGAAGTCGAAACATGGATGGAGTGAAAAAAGATTTACGGAGATACTAAAACTGTTGAAAACATTCTTCTAAAAGAAAACAATCTTCTAGAATCACATTATTAGGCGAAAAAAATATTTTTTGTGGTGAGAATGAGATACAAGAAAATACATGCATGTCCGAATGACTGTATAATATATAAGAAGGAATAATAATTTCTGTTATAGTCTCTTAAATGTGGGATATCACGGTATAAGATGAAAGAAAAAGCACGGGCTGATGTAGTGATTACAAAGATCCCTACCAAAGTATTTTGGTATCTTCATATAACTCCCCATTTGAAACATTTATTTGCTAACTCACATGATGCAATACGAATACGATTTTCACATCTCAAGTAAAAAATGAATAAGGCATATTTCATATTTATTAATATTATTGAATTAAATATAAATTTTACTTTAAATGTTTTTCTATGTTCGATAGCGTACCCGATACACAACAACGAGATTCTTTGAAATCTTACGTTGCACACTAATAATATAATGTTATTATTTTAAATGGTCGTTAAATCCTAGCCATTTTATTGGAATAAATAAAAAAACTAAATACAATATGATTATACATGTTTTTAAAATGTAATTATATTTATCCAAGAAATGTTAGAGGATTAAAATTTGAATGAATCTAATTTTAAGCATAATATACATTAAAAGGCCGGTGTACCACATTTTAATGGTGAAACCTATATAAATATAGTTTTGTTAACATTAATACATTCTAACTGATCAAATAAAATCCTTCATTAGAATGGGGACGTTAAATTTTACTTTGGTTAATTTTTTGGTATTTTTCTGATAAAGTTCAATTTTTAATGAATAGTGGAAAATATTTTATTTTAAATTAAAAGTGACTTTTAATCTAATTTATATATATGTTTATATTATATTTTTCCTTGGGTTTAAATTTAATTAAAATATATTTTTACTATTTAATCCAATGTTGGTCATTGGAAGCAATTTCACTTTGAGATTGGACATAAACAAGTATCAATCATTTGATAGTTATTGTTTCTTAAAAACACGCTATTTGTTTTGATAATGGGAATTAATTTTAAAATTAATTAATTCCACTTCTATGTTATTAATTTGGAATAATATAAATCAATTTTTAATTCATAATATCAAATATATATTAGGCTTATTTTTTTTTCTGAAAAACTTCAATTTTTTATAAATAGTGAATCCACTTAGTGGTAGTTAAAAAAACTGAGTTTTTCATTTAAATGAAAATTTCCAACTTCTGTAAATTGATTTTCATAAATCCGACATACATGGTTGTTATCAAGAAGTAAAATTTGGTTCATTAAGATGAAAATAATTTTTAGTGAATAGTAACTTAGGACATTTATTTACCGTAGTTAAAGGTAAATAGGGTATTTCAAGGATAAAATAATCTTATAATAATTGAAAATTACCTAAAGGTGTGTCCTAACATTATTGGTTGAGTCATTTACGAACATGGGAATCTTTGGGTCCATTTTGGGACCCAATTGAGGCACATGGGTGTGATACTGACAAATTAGATTAATTAATTTAATTTGAAGACAAAATTGACATTAACAAAAATATGTTAGTAATTAATTTTTATATGTTGTTATATAAGTCCTATTTTAGACTATAAATATAATTTGTAAAGATAAATATATATTCTATATCAGGGTATTTTTTTATAATATTCAGACATCAAATAAATTAAATTATTTATGACACAATAATTATGCGGTACTTACATCATTAAAAAATGATTTAAATAAATAAGATTATATTGATAAAAATATTATTCAAAACATTTCCAATTCTGATTGGATGATTTTATTTCTACCATGAATCATCTTATCATCAACTATAATTATTTTTTGACCACATGAAACCAAATATAATTATATTATAAAATAATATTTTAACACTTTCCTAAAAATCCCCTCCTCTCCCTTATAAAAGAAGACCATTTATATCCAATTCCTCACACCTCTCAAGACATTTGTCATGTCCACACTCTACCCAATTAAGTGTCCAACACCCCTCTCCTATTTATAGAAGCCTTACCTGAGGCATAAGGAACTTCAAGAAGTCATTTGGTTCCAACCATAGGGAGTTACCCAAATTAAATGTAATCGTTTGTCTTAAATTATTTTTCTATTATTTTACTTCTCCAACCCCTAAACTCTTATTATTCATTTCTTTTGTAACAAATCCAGTATCCCCAATATACTAGGATGTAGTTATGAGAAGGATTTTAACTAAACTTAGATAGAACTCCATCTAATGGATGATGAATATAATGTTAATGGGGATGGAAAACTAACGCCTCACGAAACAATGATTGTTGAATTACATCTTACCACATCTCATGGTGGACATTATGATGGAACTGTACTTATATATGATATATATAAGGTTTATGTTTTATTTATTCTTATGTATTTTCCATTTATAGAATGCCTTTATGGTTTCCATCGTTGGTTAATATGATAATTTCATTTGAGGAAGCGTGGACTGCCGCCCCCTCAATGTTATGTGACTCATTAATGCCTTATGTGGGATGTATAAAGGATAAGGTTAGTGATATTATATATGACATTATTCTTGAATTATATTATACCTTTGTATCATTATTTTCTAATTTCAATAAAATAATAAATAAAAATTAATCTAGCGTTCATGCGTACATACGGCTTACCGTCTCCATGAACGGTGCATTTCATTTCTTACCTCTATTTGTTATGTAATATTATAAATACATGTATATACCAGATATATATGGTATATACGATATATAAATCTTGAATATCATTCTGTATATAATGAACCTTTTCCACATGAACAACATGTAATTATAAGAAGACCATTTTTGACTCAAGTACCAAATATTGACAAAACAAACATTATTAAAATAAGTGATTACATAATGTTTATAACACGGTAATAAGTGATATAAAAGGAATAATAATCATGAAAAAGGTTCTTAAGAATTTATAAATTAACATTAGTTTATTATTCATGACATTAAAGGGCGATCATGTCAAGTAAGACATGAGGTAAGGGATCCGACCTCACTCTTTCTTTTCAAGAACTCTCTTTTATGTCATTTCAGTTATGATCCATGTACTTATGTTGGAGTATTTTCTTTTATATTCACCATACTAAAATTTGTATTTTCATATGATTAGAGACCCTCTATTTCTATCATCAAATCATTTTATGAATTTTTAATGTGACGCCGTTAGGCTGTCAAATTTTTACAAGGGATCCTCCTAACCCAATTTAAATTCCTTGGGTTCAACTTGTACTTATTGAATATGTCACCCAATGAATATGTTTTAATGAAATATGATTCTTTTAAAATTAATATCTAATTATATTGGGTGTATTTATATTTGTTATGGATAATTATGTGATTGATTTATCCTTAATTAAAGGATACCATCTTTATAATGGATTTCATCTCAATTTCAATTTCCAGAGATAAATCATTGTTGTTATGCACCAATTCACTCTAATATGGTGAATATACTATACTTTTACATATTATATCATTAATGATTTTATTCTCATTATATTATAAATTTCTGATTAAATGTTATTCCCCAATTATTTGTATTCATGTGTCTCTCTTTTTGTTAAAAAACTCCTTAACTAAAATATCTTTTTAAATGTTTTAATGATTAATTCTTCTAAATATTTCTCATTAATGTCCTTGTTTTAAAAATGTAGTTTAGGATTTATTTATTTGGACATTAATTTTTTCAAATGTTTATTCATTTAATAGCTTCATAGTGGTATGGGACACCTTGATTCAAAAATATATTATTAAAAAAAATTTGAAAATGATTTGATAAAACATTGCTTATTTCAATATCATGATTTGATATATTGGAATATAGAAATGTTATATTCCCTTTATACATGTGTTATATGTTATGATTAATTTATGGTTATTGGACATTGTTTACGTATATGGGAGGTTCCATGAGAAACCTAGGGCAGTTGAGCCCAAGATAGCTCTTCAATGCATTGGGTATCATGAAGGAGGTAAACATGATGTTTCTCCTAAGATATTTAGGGAATATACATTGATGGGTTTTATAAGTGTAACTCCCTACATATTTGTGATAACTACTATGTATGTTTTATATGGATTCCTTAAGTAACCATAATTATTAATTATTTGTGTGTTTTATTCATAAATAATATTATTTCATTAGGTATGTTATGATTGAAATGTATGGTTTCATTGATTTGTATTTATTGTTGGGATAATGTTTTCCTTCATTATTTTATAACCCTTACTGGTATTTTCATTCTCATCACATTTTTTTGAAATGTTTTCCACTGGAATTAAAGATTAATAAGGTCATGGATGGGATCATGAAAAGTCATTCTATCTAAAACATGGAACTAGACATGACTCTTTTTTTCAAGAGTTCATATTTTGTAAAAAATAATGGATGCTGAGTAGTAGTGTCTTCTTGTAATATTCATGTTGTAATGTAATAGTTATGGCCAAATTCTCTTTTACTCCAAACCTGAAATGGTTCTCAATGTGAATTATTCATTTAATTAAATATTATGTAATGTTATAAGGTAGGGTCCTTATAGCTGGTATCGGAGGTCGGTTTAGATAACATTATAGGTTAGGATACAATTTATGCATAAGTGAAATTAACATTATGGTTAGGATTTTAGAAAGATTCATGGTTATTTTTATAATGGGAATGAGTTTACGATAACCTGAATATATATATCTTAGTGTTTACCCTCCTCATAAAATATTATATGATTATTTTACTGATATAATCACACTGACCTTTTTGGTTATAGTAAATGGATGGATCTAGCAGGCACCAAAATTATAGTGGATGTGAAGAAAACTATGACATATTTATGAACAAGGAGCTGAATGATATGGGAGCTGCAATGAGAACACTGGTGGTTATTCTCAACCAACTATCTGGAGACATGATTTACCACCTGAACCTTACAGATTTTTATAAGACATCATATATGTGACAAATAAATTCCTAAGTTTTTTCAGTTAATAATCCGAAAGGTATGTATGTTAAAAAACATAAGCTTCAAAGATGTGGAAAGAATCACATAGGAAATGTTTCAATGGGACTGAAAAATGATTTATATGTGGAAATGAAGGTCATAAATCAAGAACCTTCCATGGAAAAAGGAAGCATCTGGTTGACTCTAGGAAAGGGAAATAAGTTCTTTTAAAGGATCAATTGAATGTTCTAAATGTGGTGAGTATGGTCATTATGAAATCACATGTCCTATGAAGAGGTTTCAGGAATGGAATCACCAGGATCGTACAAATATTCGTTTACCAATACCTTACACCATTCCGATTGAGGATGAAGAAACTAACAAAGACAAATGAAAGGTATGGATTATTTATGAACACGTGTTTTCCTATTATTGAAATCTTAGGATATGATAAATTAGTTTTATTTTAGGAAATAATTATTTAATAATAAGTGTGTAATGAATGGTTAATGGTTCATGAAGAATTTTAAATGAGTAAAAGGTCATCATATATGGGATTCAAGAGTTATGGTAGATTTCAGGATGGTGAAATGCATAAATGTATTAAGGATATTTTTATGATGGGATTACATTAGATGACATTTTATAGTCTGTGTTTCCATGATGTTTGATATATAAAAATTTTATTAAAGGAATAATTATCTTCTATTTTGTGGATATAGTTATAAATAACCATTTGGGTTTATATTATCCTTGAATTTTAGGCAATTACCGGTTAATACATTTTGGGAGGCAAAACAAAAGTTATTAGATAACCTCTGTGGTTAAAATATGTTATGGTTATTTTTGATGAATTTAACTTTTGAATGTTATAGAATTATTTAGTTTTTGAAAAGGGAGAACATGCAAACCATGTGACAACCCGTCGCATCGAACAAAGTTGTGGGAATTGAACCCACAACCAAAGTGCGACTAGTATTTTTCACCTACCACATGACTACGTGAAGCCCCTAGTTAGTATGACTAATTTGTTTTAGTTAGATGATCTTATGAATCAGTAATAGGTTGATTTTGGTTTATATATGGAAATGATTAACTTATCATGGAGGATATGTGATTAGGTTAACTACTTTTCAGAATCAGACACTACGAGTAACTAGTATTATTTGGATATAATTGTTAAGACTTTCCTTCGAAGAATATGTGATTAAATCCTTCAAAGATTTTGTTTTTATTCTTAGTGTGGATTTCATTGAATAATTTTAAGGACAACTATTTATTTAATGGTATTTCTTGAACCTTGGTTTCTTTTTGTTGAATTTTGGAGATTAAGATAAGTATTTCTTTTTATAAAGGATTATCCTTTCGGTGATTATATTATCTTCTACTAAAATTTTTGGTTTTAGTTAACATCTAAAGACATGGTAAATATATAGTTCATATTCTATGGATTACGTGATTCTCTCAAAGTTGATTATAGCGCTCTTAATGGGAAAAAAGTCATCCTGAATATTCATCATTTAGAGAAAATATGAGTTTGTGGTAGAAATCTAGTAAAAGATGAATTTATCCCTGACAAGTATGTATATTTCCTTATGTTATTGGTTATTCTTATAAATAAATTCCTCAATGATATGTAACATTAATAAAAATACCCTACTTGTTAACTTTTCCTACAAGGGAATCAAAGACTGTTGAACCCATCACATATTTGTGATTCTCTAGTGGTTAAATTTCTCCTAAACATGTTTCCCAACACTCTCCATCAGAACTTGACCCTTTGTATTCTCCTCCATATCCATGTTTTCATGGAATCATAATATGGGTTAACTCAGGTGACATTTTTTCTTCTCTTTCTTTATTTTATAATGATATTTTTACTGACTCTTTTTCGATGTGGGACTTTTAATGATGTTTCCGATCCTTTTTTTTAAATTGCGAGGACGAAATTCAAAAAAGGGGGGAAGGATGTATCATACAAGGTAAATAAAGAATAATACATATTTAATATTTATTAATATTTTTTGAATTAAATATTAATTTTACTTTAAAATGGTTGCAATGTTCGATACCCTACCTGATACCCAACAATGGGTATCTTTGAATTCTTATGTTGCACACTAATATTATAATATTATTATTTTAAATGGTCATTAAATCTTAGGCATTGTATTGGAGGGAATTAACGAAACTAAATACAATATGATTATACATATTTGTAATATGTAATTTCATTTATCCAATAAATGTTAGAGGCTTAAAATGTGAATGAATATAATTTTAATCACAATTTACATTAAAAGGCCAATTTACCGCCTTTTAATGGAGAACCCTCATTAAATATAATTTTGGTCACATTAATATATTCTAACTAACCAAATAAAATCCTTATTTATAATGGGGAAATCAAATTTAACTTTGTGTAATTTTTTTTGGCATTTTTCTGATAAAGTTAATTTTTATTGAATAGTGAAAAATTTTGTATTTTATTTCAAAAGTGACTCTTAATATAATTTATTTATATGGTTAGATTATCTATTTAATTGTTTTTAAAGTAAAATCAAAATATATTTTTACCAGTTAATCCATTTTTGGTCATTGGATGTAATTTCAATTTGAAATTGGACATAAAAAAGTATCAATCTTTTGATAGTTATTGTTTCATAAAAACACGCTATTTTTTGATAACGGGAATTAATTTTAAAATTAATTAATTCCACATATATGTTTTTAATTTTTAAAAATATCCATAATTATTGAATTTAAAATATCAAATATAAGTTAGGCTGATTTTTTTGTATTTTTCTGAAAAACATTAATTTTGGATCAATAGTGAAACTACTTAGTTGTAGTTAAAAAAACTGATTTTTTCATTTAAATGAAATTTTACAACTTATTTGAATTGAATTAAAAAAATCTGACATACATTTTTGTTATCAGGAAGTAAAATTTTATTACTTAAGATAAAATAATTTTTGGTGAATAGTAACTGTTGACTTTTATTTACTACGGTTAAAGGTAAATATGGTAATTAAAGGTTAAAAGAATATTATAATAATCCAATATTATCTTAAAACATATCCTAAATTTATTGGATGAGTCATTTACGTCCATGGGAATATTTGTGTCGATTTTGGGACCCCATTGAGCCACATGGTAGAGATAATGAGAATTTAGAATATATTATTTAATATGAAGACAAAATTGACATTAACAAAAATATTTTAGTAATTAATTTTTCTATGGTGTTATATAATTCCTATTTTCGAATATATATATCATTTGGAAATATTAAAAAATTTACTATATCATGGTATTTTTTTATAATTTTTAGACATTAAATAAATTAAATTATTTATGACACAATAATGACGATGTATTTACCTCATTAATAAGTGATTTAAATAAATATGATTATAATGATTAAAATATTATCGAAAACATGTCCAATTTTGATTGAATGATTTTATTTCGACCATGATTCATGTGATCTTCGACTGTAATGATTTTTGGACAATTATAAATCAAATATCATTATATTATAAAATAATATTTTCACACTTTCCTAAAGATCCCCACCTATCCCTTATAAAAGGAGACCATTTATATCTAATTCCTAACACATCTCAAGTAATTTGGCTTGTCCAAACACTGCCCAATTAATCTCCCTACATCCCTCTACAACTCTTAGAATCCTTAGAATAGGCATAAGGCTCTTCAATATTCCTTTGGTTCAAACCAAAGGGAGTTAACAAAATTAAAGGTAACTGTTTCTCTTAAATTGTTTTCTTTTATTTTACTTCTCCAACCCCTAAAATCATTTTATTCCTTTCTTATATAAAAACACCATTATCCTCAATATACTAGGATGTTTTCATGTGAATTAGTATAATTTCACTTACATACAACTCTATCTAATGGATGAAGAACATAATGTTTTTGTGGATGGAAAACTAACGCCTCACGAAACAATGTTTGTTCAATTACATCTTACCACCTCTCATGGTGTCCATTATGATGGAAAATTATTTATATATCATATATATTATGCATATTTTTTTATGCTTTTGTATTTTCCATTTATTCAATGCCTTTATTCTTTCCATATTTGGTAGATACGATAAAGTCATTTGAGGAAGCGCAGACTACCGCCCCCTCAAAGTGATGTGACGCCTTAATGCATTACATGGGAAGTATAAAGGATAGTTTTAATGATATTATAAATGATATAATACTGGAATTATATTTTAACTATGTATCATTATGTTTTAATTTCAATAAAATAAAAAATAGAAATGAAAGTAGCATTCATGCGTACATACCGCTTACCGTCTCCATGAACGATGCATTTCATTTCTTACTTTTAAATGTTATGTACAATTATAAATACATGTATATAATGGATATATATGATATATATGATATATAAATCATGACTATCATTCTTGATATAATGAACCATTGACCACATGAACAACATGTAATTATAAGATGCCCATTTTTGACTCAAGTACCAAATATCGACAAAACGAACATTATTAAATTAAATGATTACATAATGTTTATAACATGGTAATAAGTTATATAAAAGGAATAATAAACTTGAAAAAGGATATTAAGAAATTATAAATTAACATTATTTTATTATTCAAGATATTAATGAACGATCGAGTCACGTTAGACATGATGTAAGGGATCTGACCTCTCTCTTTCATTTCTAGTACTCTCTTTTATGTCATTTCATTTATGCTCCATGTTCTTATGTTGGAGGATGTTATTTTATATTCACCATACATTAACTTGTATTTTCCTATGATGAGAGACCCTCTATTACTCTCATTAATTCATTTTAAGAATTTTTATGTGGCATCGTTAGGATGCTGAATTTTTGTAAGGGATTTTCTTATCTCACTTTGAATTCTGTGAGATTTCCATTTTTCGTCACTTATTAATTGCAGGTGGTGTATTGTGTAATTCCATTTGATATATATTCTCATTATTCTCATTATATTCATTGAATTATGTGATTCATTTGGTAGTTATTAACTTTTGGGCATACGACTCAGTTCATTACAACGTGGTTAAGGGTTTCGTCTCACTTTTTATTCCCTTGAGATTCAAGCTATATTTCCCACTATTTCAATTTTTGTGGTGTATTTACTACACATTATTTTACTCTTTATTTAATATAGATTAATTTATCTTTATTTACATCTTCATTTAATGATCCTTATTTAATGTGGCTTATGATTTTTAAGTTACCAAATCGGTAAGGGAACTATCCACCATCCTCTTTATAAAAGACTTCCTTTTGTAATGTATTTTAATTTACATCTTATTATGTATGAATATGTTCTTCTATATCATTATTGATGTAATATTTATATCCAAGTGATGAAATTACCGTTTTTATCTCATCATCTCATTTTTTGAATTTTAATGTGACACCATTAGGCTGTCGAATTTTTACAAGGGAACCACTTAACCCAATTTCAATTATTTGTGTTCAACATGTACTGATTGAATATGGAATTCAATGAATATGTGTGAATGAAATATGAATTTTTTAAAATTAATATCCACTTATATTGGGTGTATTTATATTTTTCACACATAATTATGTGATTCATTTTTCCTTAATTTATGGATACCATCATTATAAGGCATTTCATCTCAATTTACATTTCCATTGAGACTTCATTGTTGTTATGCACCAATTGACTCTAATATGGTGTATATATTGTACTTTGACATATTATATCATGAATCCATTTATTCTCATTATATTTTAAAGTTCTGATTAAATGTTATTTTTCAATTATATGTATTCAAGTGTCTCTCTTTTTGTTAAAAAACTATTTAACTAAAATATCATTTTAAATGTTTTAATGATTTATTATTCTAAATATTTCTCATTAATGTAACTGTTTTACAAATGGGTTTATAGATTTTTTTTATATGGTCATTAATGTTTTTTAATGATAATTCATTTAACATATTAAATGTGGTACGAAACTCCTTGATTCAAAAATAAATTTTTAAAACGGTTTTGAATATGATTTGATAAAACATTAATTATTTAAATATATTGATTTGATACATTAGAATGTGGAAATGTTATCTTTCCTCTATACATGTAGTATTTGTTAGGATTATGTTATGGTTAATGGGAACTATTTATGTATATGGGTTGTTCCATGATAAACCTAGGGAGGGTGAGCCCGAGATACCTCTCCAATGCATTGGGTAACGTGATAGAGGTAAACATGATGTTTCTCCTAAGAGATTTAGCGAATATACTATGATAGGCAATCCATGTGTAACTCCCTATACAGCTGGGATAGTTACAATGTATGTTTGATATGGATTCCATAAGTATCCTTAATGATTTCTGATTTGTGTTTGTTATTCATAAAATTTATGATTTCATAAGGTATGTTATGACTGAAAACTATGGTATCATTGATTTGTATTTATTGATGGGATAATGTTTTCCTTCCTTATTTTATAACCCATACTGAGATTTTTATTCTCATCCCATGTTTTTGAAATGTTTTCCACAGGACCTAAAGATGAATTGGGTAAAGGATGTGATCAAGGAAAATTAATTGTATCTAAAACATGGAACTAGACATGACTCTTTTTTTCAAGAGTTCATGGTTTGTAAAAAAATGGATGCAGAGTATTAGTGTCTACTTGTAATATTAAAGATGTAATGAAATAGTTATGGCCTAAATCTCTAAAAATTTAAACCTGAAAAGATCCTCTATGTGAATTATTCATTTAATTCACTATTATGTAATGTTATAAGGTCGAGATCTTATAAAGATGGAATGCTGATGAGCAGATATGTGATGAAAAAATTCTTCATCCAGGTGATTGTCCATAATGGAAGAAAATTGATGAGCTATATCTAACATTTGGAAATGAAATTAGAAACCTTAGACTTGGAATGTGCACAAATAGAATGAATCCTTATAGAAGTAATAGTATCACACATAGTTCATGGCCTATTTTATTGGTAATTTACAACTTCTCTCCTGATGTTTGTATGAAGCACAAATATGTCATGTTTATTATAATTATCTCTAGTCCAAAGAAACCCGGAAATGATATTTATGTTTTCTTGTCAATGGGAATACGTTTAGAGTAAGCTCCAACTTCTATTGGAAGATGATCATTTATTCCTTTGGAATGTAATACATTATCCAAGATGGAGAAAATTAGCTTCTGTTAGTCTGTTCATAATATCAAAGTGCTTCAAGGTTATTCTTTAAATGTTAAAAACATTGTATCTTTGATGTATTTGAAGTTGATAGGTATGAAATCTCATGATTTTCATGTCATGATGAAAAAACTTCAACCAGTTCCATTGGAAGGAATATTACACATCCATGTCAGAAAGACTATAATGGAGGTGCGTTATTTTTTAAATTCAATTTGTAAAAAGGTGACTATTGTGAATTATTAGATCATTTTGGAAATGGATGAAATATATATAATTTGTAAATTAGAAATGTATTTCCCCCCATATATTTTTGATATAATGGTACATTAAATGGTTTATCTGTTTCGGGAAATAAGGACTTGTGGACCTGTATATCTTCGTTGGATGTATCCTTTTGAAAGGAATATGAAAATATTGAAGGAGTATGCTAAAAATCCTTATCGACCATAAGCATATATTTTTGAAAAGTATATTTCTGAGGAGGTTTCAGAGTTTTGTATGAGATACTTATTTTCAGTGAGAACATAGGTTTGCCTATATCTAGTATTCAATGACTTAATACTAAGGGAAAGGGGATTTGTGGCTTGAAAGTCAAAATCATTGTATGTTGAACAGATAAAGAAGTTATATTTATACATCTTGAATAAAAAAGCTAATGCTCAACCGTATATCACATTGAATATTAATGAGTTGAAAGAATGTCATCCAAAAATAATTAAATGTGTATTTTGAATGAGAACAACATTAAATTTTTTCCATTTTTTAAAAAGACCCTACTTGGTAGATTAGATATCTTAGATATTTTAAGATGGTTAGTGGGTGGTCTATGTTTAAATTTGATAACATGGTTCGAGTATTACTTTAATGATTATACATCTCATATAAAAGAAGAGGACAAAAGATGTCCAGTTCATAATAGTGGGGTATTGGTGTTTTCTGAAGTAATGAATTTTTCGACTTCTAAAGACAGAAGTCCAATTTTGTCATCAAGTTCATATTATAGAGTCATTGAAGTAAAATGGGAGGGTTATTACATTAAAATTAATGTTCTTGTTTTTAACTGGAAATGGTTTGTCAGTAACAATAGTGTGAGACATGATGAATTTGGAATGAAAATTATTAATATGAATAGATTGGAAGATACAAGAGATTCTTTTATACTGGCAACACAAGATAAACAAATTTTCTATATTGTTGATCAATTAGATATACAGTGGTCTATTGATTTAAAAGGAAAAAACACAATATGTTGGGGAGGATCATATTGATGTACATGCTAATTTATGTGATAGCCCTACTACCATGGAAAGATTAGTAGAAAAAAATGATGAGAATTTTTTAGAAATGGTTTGTTCCATAAGTAATGATTGTGATGAAGGAATTTTGGAAAACAATCCATTTGTATATTCTTAATATTATAGGTAACATATATTTACCATGTTTACCCTGTTTAGCAAGTTTACCAAGTTTACCATGTTTACCATGTTTACCATAGTTTACCATAGTTTACAATGTTTAACATGTTTACTATATTTTACCATTTTTACCATTTTTACCATAGTCTATCATATTTTCCTTTACGTATGTTATATATTTATTAATTTTGTTTAAATTCCAAATACACTACCATGTTTAACATGTTTACCATTTTTACCATTTTTTATAATGATAAACAATATTTACCATGTTTACCATTGTTTTTGTTGAATTTGTTTATTTGTGAATAAATTTTTTATTTTTTGATTTCAAGGATAATGACTGATCAATCAGTTGATCAACCACATGATTCTAAAGGTGGCCAACATGTTGATTCCTTAGGTGAGGATCATTTACATGATACTATTGATGTTCACCAATCTTCTTCGTGTGCTCCCATAACAACTAAGAGTTCAAGAGTTGCTAAATGTGGTAGTACACATTTACCAAAATTTTCAGTTTCCCATGCCCAGGACAAGAGGATAGTAGTTGAATTTGAAGACAATTGTATTCCAAGAGTTCCAAATGAAAAATATTTTAAGAGTTTTGTATCAAATCAAGGAGAAATAAAAGTTTGCATTTTGTACAAATAATTGAAATGTTTTGAAGAAATGATAAAATCTCAGTTGTGGGAGACTATTTTGGTAAGATATTTTTCTACCGTTTGACTTATATTTAAAAAATATTGTATGATATAAACACTCTATTCTTTATCAGATGACAATTTATATTTCTGACACTGGAGGACTTGAGGAAATTTTTAATCGATGGAAGCTAGAAAATGGAGGGATTGGAAATAGACCCTCACATCTGATTTCATTTATGGTTAAACAAATCATGGCAATCCATGTCATATATATCCTTTCATATATGAAGACACATGGAGAAAACTTGTTCAAAGTATGAGACATGAATCAATTTCTGTAAGTGCACTGTAACCTTTTATATGTTTTCATATATAACTAAACATATTAATAAATTTTCAATGATTTATTATTGTCAATTTACAGAAAACAAGGAAATATCATCAGGAGATCCAAGGTAAAAAAAGTTTCCCTCATAGCTAATTTTAGGGAGGGTATACATTATTGGATGAAAAATTGATTGCAGAAAAACAAGTAAAACTTACTGCTGAGTCATCAATCTCAGAATAGGCTGTTCTTCCATCCTCTCCATCTTGACATGAAAAATGGAAGAGGGATCAAATGGACAAAAATGGGCTATATCTTTCAGATTAATGGAAGAATGTTGCTGAGAGGATAATAAGATATTTATTTTATTTTTTTAAATGGTTATATATGAATTATATACTTTTAATCAATAATTTTTTAAATTAATTAATACAAGAATCTCTTGAGGAGAAGAGCACATAGGGGGAATTTATAGCTGTTGGAAGGCATGATATTTTATCAGAAGTATTGGGAAAGTCCGAACACCACAGTTGTGTCTGAGGATACCGACGGGTTTATCGGTAAGAAAAGCATTTCCATGTTCTTCAACGTCTTCCATTAAGTGTGTGTATAAAAAAATAGAATCTTTGGAGGCTGTATTTCAAAATATTAATGTGACGAAAGAGGAAAATATTAGAGCTTCAGTATAGTACATGTTTGCAGACATGCAAATAAAATTTTAGACTGTAGCTCCCACTCCTCTAGATCCCCCTGCAGACCCCATTTTTTATCCTCCACCTCTGGAAGCATAGCAATCTCCCCCACCTCTAGAAGTTTCTCCCACTCCTCCACCTCAGCCTAAGGCATCCATTTCTCCACCTCAACTTGTGTACCCCATTTTTTGTCCTACCCCTTCGCCACAACATCCTACTTATTGTGAGTTTTATGTTGATGATCCTCGCCATCATATTGTGGAATATAGGCTGGTATATTGTATAAGGGATACGATTCATCATAATCGGTTAGAGGTAGATCAGCAGAGGGACATTGTACAAGAAATTATAGATATATAAGCTCGAGTTCTAGTACCTATAGATGAGGTGACGAAAATTGGACAAAGTATCAACCACTTTTTCATTTGGCCATCCAAACTTCTACGAGTCATTACCGTAGAGGTATGTGTGTTATATATTATATTATATTTATTAATAAAGTGGATTTATCATTTTAAAGAAAATATATTTATCAAATTTTTGACAATAAATCTTCAAAAGTAAAGAAATACTATCTATACAACAACAAAGAAAAATGGATATGGCATCAGATACATATTCTAGTAGTCCTGACAGATTGTCAAGATATTCAAATTTATTAGCGGAACATTATTCATTTCCATTAGAAGGTCATTTTTTTGGATGTGCAATAAATGTGGCAATTTTGGAAAATTATATCAAGGAGCATGTTACTGGAGACAAGATGGGCGTCAACATGGTGCAGATTGTTTCCATGTAAGTCGTAACACAATTTTTCCCCTATGTTAAATTTATAAAAAATGATTACTTATTTCTGTTTTTTATAAGGTATCTTAATAACATGCGTGAGAGGAATGAAAAAAGAGATGTATATAGGTTCATGGACCTGATCATTATTTCCCCTAATTCACATTCACTGGATGAGGAAGAAAGCGCCATTTATGTTGCTGAAAGATTTCAACAAAATATAATCACATAGTGTTGGATGATGCCTTATTGGGAGAGGTATGAAACATATATCTGATAGTGTTCTATCTCATTTATCAAAAAAAAATACTAACCTAAAATTTTCCTTTATATCTGTGATCATTGGATGTTGGGTGTTCTTGTCAATGAGAGAAAACACTATATTGGATATGCTCTATCCTTGGTGATGCATGGAAAAGGTTTAATAATTAATTGGATAAGTATGTTTCAATTCCCTAATAGTTTTTTATATTATAATGAATTTTAAATTTATCTCATTCATATTATTTTATAATAGGGGATGGAACAAATTTTGAAAAACCACAAAAAAGGGGTTCCAAGATCAAATATGTACATTTGATGGTAAATATCCATTAATAGTTTGTACATTTGGTTTTATTACATAAAAAAGTATATATAATTGGCCCTAATTTAATCAGAAATTTCATAAACAATAAGGATTCATCGAATAGGGATATTATATTTTAATAATTTTGTATGAAATAATTACAACGGGAACACTTTTGAAGTATGACCAGGATAGATTTTCTTATGAACATTGCTATAATATTTTAGTTGATTTATTCATTTAACATGTTAAATATTTTCCTTTAACATTGTATCTATTTCATGAACCTATTATATATAGTTCACAAGAGTTCAAACACATACAAGTGGAATGGTCAAATTATTTTACAGGTTTGATTGGATTTTAGTTTGTTTGTAATTTAAAATGTAATTTTGAAAATTGTAACTCTAATTGTATATTTGGTGATTGTTTTTGTTAGATTTATGTTCTTTTGAGTTAACATTGAATGTTTTAAATGTTATCATTGAAAATTATAAATTTTTCATTGGTTCTTGTTTTGTTCAACTTCTGTTTTTCTGGTATGAATTCTTGGTTTGGTTTCTAGTTTTTTCTAAGGAGAAAAGAGGACTACTTTCTATTTTTTTAAAAAAATTGGTTATCCATGTCGGTTATTTTATAACTGCCATGATAAATGAATGGGGAAGGGTTTATCATGTTAGTTATTTGAATAACTGATGTGATGAACCAATCTGGAATGATTTATCACATTGATTATTTAATAACCAAAATAATAAACACCCCTCGCACTAGTTTATCACGTTAGTTATTAAATAAATGATGTGATGAACCCTCCCACAACTGGTTTTTCACGTCGGTTATAAAATAACCGACGTGATAAAGCACTAGGAAGGGTTTATAATGTTTCCTATTTGTATAACCAATGCGATAACCCATGGAAAAGGTTTTATCACGTCGGTTATTTAATAACCGACGTGATAAAATCTCCGCCACTGGTTTTTCATGTCAGTTATAAAATAACAGTCATGAAAAACACCACGATGATGTTTTTTTACATCACTTTTTAAATAACTGACATAAAAAACAATATTTATAATGTTTTACTCATTAACATCTCTTAAAAACTGACATAAAAAATGAGAAAATAATCGATGTAAAAAACATTTTTTCACTAGTGTAATAGTTGTTCTCAGGAGAGCGAAGAATATTTAGCTGATGCACATGATCAAGATTGGTATTTCCTAGGGATCAGTGTGTCTGTAATGTTTATTTTTTGATGATTTAATTTTGAATATGGGTAAGTAATTTTGGATACCCACAATGTCTTTATTTTGTTTAGGCATATCCATAAAAAGCTTCTGTATCGAAAATCAATAAAAAGTAGATTTTATCAGGTAACATGAAGTGTTTATATTTTTAAATACATATTAAATGAGTGACCATGGTAATGTTATCTATAATAACACTTAGTAAATCATTAATTATTGAATGCATTGTAAATATAGTAAAATATAGCTTATAAATATCATCCTATTTTGATATAATAAAATGTATAGGTTGAAAGAATCATTTAGGACATTTTCTAATTACATTTACATTATAATAGAATAATAATCATGATACAATGTATACAATTTCCCATTTTATATTATCCAACTAAAATTATTCCATCATATCCATTAACTATTTTGTATTATCGTGGTGTATATATAATTTTGAAATTTGAACAACATCGAAGAAATGTTCATTTTTACCTCAATAGTAAATGGAAGAAATAATCGATTTCTAAAATAAAATATATCATCCTCAGAGATATAGGCCATTAACAACCAATCATTCACGACATGTAATTTATGTTTATATTTCTAATCCAACTATTAGGAAACATTTATATTAATTAATAATACTGGTTAGAAAAAAAATTTAATATAATATATTATCCTTTAAAATTATGATTTCATTAGACAATTTTTTTAAATCCATCAACATATAATCATATTTTAACATCATTTTAGTTAATAATCAGTGAAATTTAATTGACAATTCATCTCCCACATTATATTCAAACACTGGGTGATATTGTACTTGTATATATTAATCCTTTCTCATTTATAGTCATGAACTCTACCAATATGGATCTAATTCAATTAGAAGATTTATATTTCACTTATATTATATATATATATATATATTTCACTTTTTATACCATAATGATAATTCTTTCATATCATCAATTGAAATTTTATAGTTTTAAAATCATGATGATTTGTAAGAAAATTATATTTATAAAAAATAAATTTTTTGATTCATATAAAATAAGTAGACCATTAAACATATGTAATCAATAACGTTATTTTTTATGCATCGCATTATATCAAAAATCCATTCATTCATGTTGGTGAAGCTAACAATAGTGAATTTAACAATATCAACAGTAATTATAAAAATAATTATTTTTATTAATCTAACCATATAATCATTAATCGATTTTGTGTTATGATGGTTAATGGGTTAGCTAATAACATTACAATTTGAAAAAATAATTAGTAGACTTTTAATCCAAGTTTTCTATGTCAATTAGTTATATTTATTAGCATTTTCCATTCTATGAAAGCATGTTTCATTGATTTTTAAACATATATTCTATCATAATATAAAATTTTCTATGGGGAACATCTTTTTTAATCCAAAATAAAAATTTTATTAATTTTACATATAAATCATTTACACTATGATACATTATAATGATTACGAAATAACAATATTGATCATAAAATATTTTCTATTATAATGTCATATAGATAATAAATTCTAAAATAAAATTATAAATAAAACAATTTAAAACTACTATTATAATATACATATAAAAGGTTGTGAAATGATCTATTAAAAGGGAAATTTGGAAAATCCATAATTTCCATACTTCATAAAAACTACCATCATTTGATGAAATTACTTATTTAATGAAAATTTATGATACCCCTAATGATTACAAATGATTGTAAAATATTGACCTCTTTGATTTTTATCAAACAAGACATCAATGTGAGTATACTGATTATTTTTATTTATAATAATGGAATCGATTTATTTATAATTGATAAAGGACAATAATGTCCAATATTTTTTTATTTCATAAAGTTCATGAGATGCTCCCGATGAAAATTATGGAATAATAATACCTTAAAAAACTAATATAGTTATGAAATTAGATACATTAATTCCATTTTTTCCATGATATATAGTGTACCAGATATAAAAATTTCCACAACATTGAGATTATAAATAACTCAAATTCATGCTTAATTTAATGTATGAGTATATCTTTTAGAAAAATAATAATGTATTCCTACATAGTAGTTTAATCACTTATTATACCTATATATTTACCATTCATTGGTTTCTTTTTCTATTATAGTCAAATAATTTAATTATGATGGTTTTATAGGGCTTGATCAAGACAATATTCTAACTATTCATTCCAAATTCTATTAAAAATGTATTCTAGATATCCATCATTAATCATAAAATCATTCTCTTACAAATATTTTTTTTCATTAATATATGGAATCATCTCTATAAAAGGATTGTATTATTTTTATCATTTGTATAATAATGGGGATTTCAATTATGGTGTCTCAATGTGTGATAATGATCACTTGATGAGACGACTTTATTTTAATATGTTTCCACAATAAGACTTATTTTAAAACTCCCTTCATAGGGTGTTCTGGAAGAATAAAATTTTCAACGGAAAAAATGTAAGATATAATAGGGTTTGAATATCCATATTTATATAAATAATTATTCAAATTTTATGGTAGAATAAAATTACTTAATACCATATAAAATGTTTGTTAATCATCATTTGTATTAATAGAATATGTTTGGAATTCACCCCTTAGACACTTCTACTATAGCTTCCCCTAAAAGATGGGAGATTGGATAGAATACTTACATATCTATTTACAGTTGAAGATATTGATACTGATGGTTTTTTATTTTCATTTCATTCAAGTTACATATACACATGTTCTCCATACATGAAAAACAATTATGTTTCTATTGAATTGGTAAATCAGTGTTTCTTTCCACAATATTAACTTTTTAGAAATTTTATCATCCCATTCTTCTTTTTAATAATTTTCTTATTTATATGGCCTATGTTGACATATTATTGTTTTTATATTTTATAATTATATAATTGGATCAAAATTTATTATCATTCTTAATACCATATGATATTATATCAAAAAATTATGGAATTTTTTGATAATTTAGTTGACACTAGTTACTCATATTATGCTCATAAATTAAATTTTCATTCATGAAATTTAGATTATATATATATTTCATTTTATGCATGGATAATCTTAAAGAGTAATCGACATATTATACAAATTATTTTTTTCTTTTTATGAAATTTATTATCTTTATCTCAATTTCAAAACATTTCTCTCAATGAAGCGATTTATTAATGAATATAACGTTGTAATTTTATCATTCCATAAATTCTAGTCTGTAATCTAGTTAATTAATCATTATAAATGAACACAATTTACAAATATATTCCACTAACCAATATAGTATCTTAAAATATATTCTCCTTTATTACATTTCAATGATATAAATATATTATCATGTGACATAATATATTCTTTATATAACAATTGATTAGTAGTTTTTTAAAATAAAAATTATTTTGATGCATGAAGTTATCCAAAATAGGTGAATAACGGTGGGATACAATATGATTCCTCATTCAAGAATGGTTATTAAATATAACCAGAATCTATTTCCCAAATAATGAAATTATTTTCTCATTACCAACACCTCCTATGTTTTCATTATCCCTATACAAAACCGTTTATTGTGTATGTATATTGATTCACATTTTTCTGATAGATGTCATCCCTAAAAATTTTAACACACAAAATTGGCTCACCAATATCAATAATATTAATCCATAAAATAAAAAATCCAAATAATGGTAAATATTTAAAAAAAATTAAAGGTATTATCAAAATTCTAATGTTTTCTATATTGATTTAAATTTTACTTCTCATGGTTCTTATCAAACAATCATTGATAAAAACTATAACAAAACAAATCTGGAATCATATACATATAGTTCACTATATTAAAATTTTATAAGATTCAAGATAAAATACTATAAAAAATATATAGTTTAGTAATGGTATTATAAAAAATTGGATACAGAAAATATTCATATATTAATTTGGTAATAAAAATTAGAATAAGAAATAATATTAAATCGTTGAAATAATTACTAATATCCTTATATATAGAATATGGAATTAAAAAAATAAAGGGTGAGTTTGGTTTCTTAGTAATGGTTGTATAAAGTATAGCTTATCATGACTATATTTGGAATAATAAATATGGTTGAGTGGATTAATAAAAAAAATTCTTACAACCAATTACATGAGCTCAATTATCAATCTTGGATATTAGGAACATATCATCCACGTGGATAATTGAAATTGAACTCTTATTATAATAAATTCTTAAATAGATATTTTCTCGAACAATCTGTTATGGTGTAAACCATGTTATCATTAATCATACCATCATGGCCTCTCAACAATGAAATTATTCTCAATAAGTGTGTAGGTTTTAACCAAATACCCATGTAATATGTAATATAACCCCCTGAGATGGTATGTGATATATTGTTTATAATTAAATTGATGTTTTTTACTCAACACCATGATTAGTATGCAGTATATGCAACATCGTATTTGCTTGAAGTATAAGAAACACTATACATTTCTTATGTTACACACAATCTTATTTTTTATAGAAATAATTTCGTACAACATTGAGTATAAATTTTTTTAATGTATTAAATAACTATGATTGGATTATGTTATAAGAAACACAAAGATAATCATTCACTGAATTCCATACTGACTTGTATTTCTTTACATGCAAGAGAAACCTTCCATGCTAGCTTAAGTTGTACACAATACTGAAATTCAAAAAAATATTATATATTGTTAAAATATTATTATTTAATGATATATAAATAAGAAATTATTAATAGTATTATAAAAAAATTAAATAAGATATACATTCATCATATTTATTTTCTTGGCATGATATAATAAAAAATTCAATTTTTTGGATAAAAATTTATTTTTAAAAAAGCAAGTATTCTTCCTTTTGATGGTACACCAGTTTTATATATAGATTTTAAAAATTTTACATATTCTATTTGAAAAATTAAATTTCATATTTTGAATTGGGATATAAACATTTACTTCAATTTAATTTTGGGTATTTTTCTGATTAAAATCATATTTTAATGAATAGTGAAAAATCCAATATTTAATTCTAATCTTCCTTTTTGACTATTTTTTATAGTTAGATTATATTTTTAATTTATTTTAAGGTGTAATTATATTATTATTTTATAATTTATTCTAATTTTTTCCATTTTATGTGAATTAAAATTTAAATTGGAAAAAAACAAAAGTGAATCATTTGATAGTTTTTACTTTTTAAAACACCACTTTTTTTTTGTTTATACTATATTAATTAATATTAAATTATTTCATCTAATTATTCTTTTTTGAATTTCATAAAATGGAATTCATATTTGGAATCATATTTTCCATATTTTTTAAAAAGGTTCCTTTTAATTTTTTTATATTATAAATAGTAACATCAAAATTTATTTTCATTTACAATGGTTTTACGGGTGAATCATGTAAGGGAAACAGAAAAATATTATAATATAAAACTACCCTTAAACATGTCCTAATACATTTTTATGAGATATGGACAACTATGAGCAGCCTTGGGTCGATTTTAGCACATCGTGGAGAGACATGGTAGTAATACTGAGTGTTTATAATAATTAATTTTATATTAAGGGAAATATAACCTAAACATGTATCATTTTACTAATATAGTTGAAATATTGATTTATATAAATGATATATTAGACTATATATTTTTAATAGAAATATAAAAGGATTTTCCACATCATGGATTTTTATTTTTAAATATTATTCATTAAATAATTTATTTATTTATGACACAATGATGATGTACTGATTACCTTAAAAATGAAATATTTTAATAAATGATATTATAAATATTGAAATTAATCTAATAAAATAATTTTCAAGCCTAAAAAAAATATTTGATGACATGGACATGTGAAGGATTAGTTAACCTATTTTTTGTAGAAGTAATAATGTTGTTATGAATTTAAAAAAATTAGTTACAAAATAGTATAAACATTGACTAAAATCTGTTTTTAAAATAATTTCTATTTTATTAATTGATATAATATGACTAAAAATATAATATTCGGCTAACATAAATATGTAATGTTTAAAATTTAGTTAATTATACACTTTTGGTTATCTTTGAATATTATAGTTTCAGTACTAACTATATCTTATGAAAATATAATAATACATCTTAAGAGTTAATGCTTTTTCTTAAGTGTAAAAGCAATAAATATATTGTTCAATATGTGACTAAAACTTATATATAAACTATTTAATCAGAGTATTTAGACATATAATAATCTTATAATCGATATAAATGTTTTTTGGACATTTATAAAATAATAATAAATTTATACTAAATTCATATATGAATATATTCTTAAGGTGTCCCTAACCTCTCATATAAAATAGAACATCTCCTTATCTTTTAAAAATATCTATATGTCAATTTTTTTCGGCAATTCCCTTTATATTTAAACTAAAAATGTTTCTCACTAAATCTTAGAGTCCACAATTTTGGTAGAATTAAATCATAGGGAGACCATTTGGGAAAATCCATAAGAGGTAATAAAAAAAAAGGTAATTGTTTTATCACCTCTTTAAAAATTCTTCTCTTCTTCTAATTCATATTATTATATTGTTCCTATACTAATGAAAAATATCATGTATATTATAAATGATGATATTTTATTATAAATTTTTGAATAACTTTTACCTTCTTTTATCCATCATAAGAATAAAAATATCACCATATGTGTGTACGTACGGATTACAATCTCCACACCGTGGTGTAATTTGTTATTCATATATGTTAAATTTGAATAGGTAAAATGGAAATTATAATGGATGTAAATAATTAATTTAAGGTTATAAATATTATTTATACTTAATATACCATCCCATTCTATACCATTTAACAATTAAGTGAATGATAGCATCGCTCGTGTGTACGTATGACGTACCGTCTCCATGACGCAATGAGATTCATTCTACATGTTTTCCATTAAAAATGAATAAAAAGTAAATAGAATATATAAGAATGAAATATATGAAATTATAATATAAGTGGATATAAATAAATAAATGTATATATTTCATTTAAATTCATTATTTCAATTAAATAATTAAATAGTAACAATGTTTAGGTGTCTGTATGGACTACAATATCCATGAACAGTGTATCACATTTCATTTAGCCATCTATTATATATATTTCAATACTGAATATATATGATATAGAAATCATGTTTTATGTTATGTAAGTACATAAATAATGATCTATGTAATATGTTAAATAAAAACATGTAAAAACACGATTGATAAATAAAACTATTTTTACCCAAAAATATTCTTTAACATAGAACTAAGTAATAAAAGGGTAATATAAATTCATAAGTGAATCATATATGATAACATAGATATTATTATAGTTCTTATACAAGTTAATAGTTTTTTTAAACCCACATCACATGAGATTTAGACACATACATGTGAAATCATACCTTTGGTAATGAATAATTTTACTATCTCAATTTTAATGTTAGATGGTTTATACGTAAAACATTAATGAGGAGTATACATACCATCAATGACCATGTTTACTAAAAATGTATTCATAAAATGATTAATATTATTATATTTGTGTCTAAATTAATTTTCAGTATTTTATGACTTTTAATACATGGTATGGAATAATCATTATTTTATTTTCAATAAGTGAACTTTTTAAATTCTTCAAAAAATGTATGAGGTGAATTATTTTATCTTATACGACAGGAATTGATTTTTAGGGTTTCATGAAAAAAAAATCCATGAATATTTCTCTATATTATTTCATGTTTAATTTCATCCAAATAATTTGGTTTAAATATTTATTGTAATCATGTGAAAATAAAACATTTTTAAAGAATAAAATAAATTTTCCTCATTATTTAAATTGTAGTGTTATTTAAAAATTATTTCCCATTTAGGATGATGCGCTTAAAATAGGGTTAAATTATTATCCCAATTATTAATATGATTTGATTTTATTTTATATGTAGTGGTATTTTATATGGATTATGTTAATATGAAATTTTGTTTTTGAAAGACCAGGTTATTTTATGGGTAATACTATAACGAATGATTTATATTTTTGAGGAACATGTAAGAATAATATAATTAATAGATGGGTGGGACCTATATCTTCATATAATGTAATGGGTAATTATTGATATCTTATCAGAATGAAAATACTAGAACAAAATTTACATTCTGTTTAGTTATATATTTCTAGAACAACATTTAAATCTAGTTCATTAATACAGGGTCGAAAATGACAAGTAAACCCTTATCATAACTAGAAATTTCCCACTATGGTCACCTTATAATACAGTCCTTGGATACTTTGTAAATAATATTATACACTTATTATTTTACTATAATTTCTTGTTTAATGAGAATACTTTTTTATTATAGTTAATGTTCTACTATGATATTTTCCTTACCTATTGCATGAATTTATTTTTTGAATCCAGATATTGATATCTAAACATTATGTTCATGTTTTTACATTCTTATGTTTATAGATTACCATTTCTAATTTTTTTGACTCCTTATTGTAATGTTTTCTTTTCCGAAGGATATAAATTAATTTTTTATGATGGAAAAAAGTGGAAGATCATTATTAGAGATGGGTATGATCATTAACCATGTTAGAAGATTATATTCCACATATCTAATTCCACTAAACTAATATAGTTTTTGGGAGTCTGTTTTTTGAATGTTTTATGTAATCCGAAAAACAAATTTAATGTCCTTTTGCATCAAGAATGGTTTTATATAGATGGTATCAGAGAGATGATTTAGTCATCCTTTGGAATCTACGAAATGAAAATATTAGTGATATCCAGATATATTTTTCTAAGGTATTTATAGGGATTTCTCTAAGGGTAAGTATAACTATAGGATACAATTGTAGAATTATGGTAATGATCATGAATAACATTGTAGTAAACCTATGATGTTAGAGATTGAATATACCCCCCCTTGATTACGATGCTTTCCTAGTATTATTTTTCCTCTCACACTATTATATATAGGATTTACAAAATTACTGGAAACATGAGGATTGATGTAACTGGAGAATAATATAGACTATAGAATGGTATCTCTCATGGGAGGCCAAATTAAATGGTATTTGAAAGAGAAACAACGTAATTATTCCTAATAAAAAAATCTCATAACATGAACTATAATCTCAAGATTTGTGATTTTCTTGACCCACATAATAGAAGAAAGATTGACTTCATGGGTATCATATAGGAAATAATGTTAAATTGTCCTTATATAAATCATGTGGGAAAATAAATCAAGGAGAAAGTTTCAAATGATATAGGAAAATGCTTTGGTTGTAGTAAATAAAGACACAATTCTGGTAATTTTAAAGGAAAATGTACAGTTAACACAATGGTCGAGTAAAATATTATAGCGAAGACATCAATGATTGTTAAATGTTTTAAATGAAAAATGTATAGGCTTTATGAAGAGGCAACAAATGATATATGAGGTGAAAGATGTTTTGTGGAAAAAAACAATAATACTTGGTCAATGATTTATGAAGATAATCGAATGATTACTTTATTTTAAATAATAATATTGTATAAGTAATTTTTTATTATTATGGAATAATAGAACATATAAGGATTTTTACAATATTGTTTTTCCTTATTTAATTGAAGGTTATGTTGAATGTTTCTGTTAACCAGGAAAATTGATCATTGTTTTTTTGAAACACACTGGATATCCTCATAATGGAGTGATAAGGTGGTAATGATATGTTTGATAGTATTAATGAACTCATGAATAATATATGGACAATGTGATACCATGGTTTGAGTATATATATTTTTTGGTTTTTTTGAGTCTAGAAAGAGTTAAATTTGAATGAATAATTTTTTTCAATAAGGTTTTCCGGTAATTCATGTCATCATCTTGTTCTATGAGAATAAATTATTAAGGTATTCAAAAAATTGTAATGTGAAAACCATGAACTACCTTATGAGTCATGAAAGGTATATGTTACGTCATTTTAGTTCACATCATTCGAAAGCTTAATATTATAAATGTTGGATGGATTGTAATTTTATCCATTTATATATATTATATGTTATATTTTTGTTGAAGACTTTTATATTAATGTATTATATAACTATATGTGGACTTATGCATATTTTATTACCTATGATAAACATTTCAATGAAATATATGGGATGCCATATAATTCTATTGCATGATCTAATAACACTTCATGAATGAAAATTGCAGATGAAATTATTTAAAATAATATTATGAATAGAAGAAGTGATCAGGGTCATGATATGGAAAATAATAACAATTAAACATTATTCACACATCATGGGTATAATAAAAATTTTATAATCATATGAATCCCTAATAAAATGGATTTATTGAACAACAGAATAGAACCTATCAAGTTATTTTTGGGAAGTCACTCATTGAAATTACCAACATGTATATATTGTGGAAGAGCCAATCAATATAGTCTTATGTATTGTTCATAGATTTAATATCATAAAACATTAGAAAAGACTCCATATGATTTTTGTAATGGAAGAAATATAAAATTTATAACAATATATTTTTGAACACAATGTATGTTATTTTTAAAAAATATAAATTATTAGACAAATTTTAATCCAAATCTAATGAATAAATAGCTCAGGGTTATTCAGCCGCTAGTAAATCATATATGTTGTTCTGAACAACATAACTTAGGGATAATTCTATACATTTAATCATTTATAAAATATATCTTCCTTATTTTTATAAATCATTAGATGACACTGAAGATGATATTTTTAACATGGATATCAATACCTTGACTAATCTTAGTGATTGTTCTCTAAAACCCACTAAATTTAAAAAAATGATAATGAATTATTATAACTAGATCACAGATAAAAAAATTAAATACCATGTAAATATATACATATTTACAATAAAAATAATAATTATCATAGATTATATGACATTTTAGAGTATCCAAATTGAAGTGATCAGAAAAAATATTAGCTTCAAATCTGAATAAACATAACTCCTTCATATCATATATTGTAATTGAAAGCATTATTGAAGCTATCAATATTATTTTTTTAAATTTATATACATGAAGATTTAATTCAATTGTAATGAAGAAATGTATAATCATTATTATAATGATATATATAGTTTGTAACTACTAGAACTAATTAGGTGTTAGAATAATGAGGGATTAATCTACAATAATAAGTTTAAGTAAATCTAGATAGGTTTTTCGAGGACACATTCATGAAATTTTTATTGAATCAAAAGAAAAATTTACCCAGTATTGAGACCTATGGTTTTTAGGATACCAAATGCATGTATAAGATAATTATTTGTTAAACTAGATCAAATGTATGACGAGATATTTTTAATTAATTATTATATTGTTTATGAGGTTTTTAAATTTTATCACCTTGGATTTCAGAACCCTGATTTTTCATATTGGTTTTTTAGAAAAATAATATTGTTATTATTTAAAATATGATCCTAGAGTTTTTTATGATTGATAAATCTATTTTTTTATTTTAAAATGATTTGAAAAAATTAAAATTACACAAATAGTCTCATAAAAATAATTTCAATTGTTATTTTTTAGTAAAAATTTATGTTGTTGATATAATCATTGGATACATAAAACCCCATTGTGTTCAAAAATTTCTAAAATTAGGATATGTGATTTGTAAATGTGATTGATAGATTTTATAAAAATATTTCATAGTTTTAAAAATTTTCAATATAAATAATGAATTATTTTATATATATAATGTAAGAAACAATCATTTAAAATGTTTTGGTCTTGGTAGTACCTAATTTAATCTAACTCTCATGAGTACACATGATTATTCTTATCTTTATAAAACTAAAACATAACATTACTAGACTAAATATAGAGGTATGACTGGAATTTTAATATACATAACTACTTGTTAAACAGTTATCATTTTATGTGTGGGTATGTGTAATAATTTTCCTAAAAACCCAAAACAATCACATTTAAATGATTTTAAAATAATTTTTAATTAACTCTCAAATACAAGATTATTATTATCATTCTATTCCAGAGGTCATGAATATGATCCACATAGTAATATTCATAATGGTTTTGGTCATTGTATGTGAGATCGAACATAATCCTATATAACATGTAATCTTTATTTAATGACTCTAGTACCATGGTTTATTAAGAAAATAAATTTATTGAATTTAACATTACTAAATTATATTTTATTTCTATAGAATGTTGGTGTGCACAAATTCAATAGATGAAATAAAAATATCTAGAATACATTTTTATATTTCAATGAGTCCTTATATATTATGGAAATACAAGGGAAATAATAATTTTTAAAAATATCGTTCCTCTATTTATGCCAATACACTTTGTTATAAGGCCTAATAATTTTTAGATATTATTTCCAAAAAAATATAAGACTAAAATTCATTAGTGCTGAAAATCAGCATACTGTTTTTTTTTCAAACCGTACGAATATTGTGATATTAATTTAACTCAAGAATCAGTTAATAATGTTAAATTTTGTTTAAAGAAATTAATCCATTTAATTTTATTTTTACATTATTTAAATATATAGGTTTAGTTAATTAATAATCATTAATTAATTATATTTTTAGTTTAATTCAATCTTATGGTGTTAATCATATTTTTTATTTCATTTCAATTCCCAGAAGTGTTATTATAAGAAATTCACAAATAACATTTCAATATTATGTCTTTGAATCAATATTATTATGTCACTTTAGAAGGTCAATAGAAACACCCTTTCAAAAAATCCATCAAAAAAACCATATCCCATCGATTCCAAAATAATATATGTGAATATTCATGATTATTCCATTATATTATGAATATATTTTGGAATCATACTATTTCTTGAAGTGAGAAAATGGATGAATGAGTGTATAACCTAATTTTCAATGCATTATCTATTGAAACGTGTAATAGTTAATGATATAAAATTTCATGTTTAATGGTTTATTATGATTAATTATTATATTTATAGATCCATACATCATTATTCTTGAAACAATTGGTATTTATATGAGAATCACTATTTCTATCCATGTTTACTGAATTTTTATTGTGAATATATATTAATTGTAGTTAGAGAAAAAGATGATATGATTAAGACAATTGTTGATGGTGCTGAGTGTGTGTACTAATAAATATTTTGTTTACACTGATTAATGGATCCAAATCTAGGTGAATATAATGTATATCAGAGTGAATTTCTAATAAAACAACATCAAATTGAAATTAAAAAGTACCATGAAGAGTTAACAGGTGATATAGTCAAATATAAGAAAAGTGATAATAATTTCGGTGGTGAGGAGAGGTTGTGTCTAAAATTCATTCAACACACATTTTAACATATAATAAAACATTTGAGTACAATAAAAAAATAATATATTCTCTAATTTAACAAACTAGATAATGGAATCGTAATATGATTTTTGTGATTTCTCATGATTCACATGGATGATCTAGGTAAATATTATACTTGATTCAATACTCTTTCATACCCCATTTCATTTTTTTATTTCCTGAAAATAAGGGGATGATTCATAAGGATGAATAGTGATCAATATATTCTGGTTTTAAATATTTATAAATCAAATTATAATTGAATGATGATTCTTTTGGGATCCTTTAAATAAAAACTGCTAGATTATGTTGTTTATCATCATTAGTGATCCAATATAGTTCAAAACACTTCATAACTAAATGATACAACAGATCCATTTTTGGATCATGATCAGATTGATGATGCAAATTACTCTTTATATAAATAGTGATAAAACTATAGTTTACGTAGAAAATTATTTTATACAAGATTATGATTTTATCATTGTTGGGTCTCTTGATATTTATTATCAAATAGATTCGGATTTCCCTATTGATTGTGAAAAAGTATGTGTAGAAGTAACACATTCGGTTTAGAAAACACTTATGTACCTATAATTTGAACATGGTATAACTATTTTTGAGAGTGATAGTGGATATGATCCTACTAAATACATTCCATTAATGTTTTAGATAGGTCATTCAACCTTTATATATTCCTCACCTCCTTCAGATGATTCTCTGATAGATAATCATTTAATCTATTTATATTTCTTTGTCCCATTTATCGATAGTGATAAGAAATTTGATAATGATAATGATTATGATAGTCAACCTAAGACAAATTGAAATTCCAATTTGGTTTCTATTATTGTCCAAGAGACTATTGTACCATGGCTATATTTAAAAATTCTATATGATTAATCTATATTTTCAACCATCGTTGATATTTTGTTTCTCTCCAGATTATCTTCCTCCATTGGTCCTCTATAAAAATAATAGTATTATTGATAAAAATTTATTATTCATCATATTTAACAAAAAAAAATTTATAGGTTATTTAGAAAAAAATTATATACATTAATTACAGATGATAATAGACTACCTTGAACCATTTTATTAACGGAGGTTCATGGATGAGACCATAAAAGTATGAGTTTGTTTAATCTCTTTATAAAAAATACCCTATGGATACTAATTCTCTACCCTATTCAGTTTCAACTAAAAATGCGATATCAAATTTTTATTCATATATCGGAATTAAATTATAATGCATTATTAAAAATTGGAAGGAATAATTGTATGTTATAAATGACCTATTTATGAGTAACAATTATGATATCTACTATGACTGGAAATAATATTATTCCATTATTATTGAGAGTGTTGTTTCTCAAATCTAGTAAATTATTTTTCTCATAAAACATTATATGGATCATTAGATTATGATTTCTTGAAAAAATAGTATATTTGAGAGGCATGATTTGATCAATTAAAATTGATTTAATGGACACACATGTATATTTGGACATAAGGTAACTATATTTTATTAAAAATAATTCAAATCCATTTAGTTTTCCTAATTTAATTCTTATTATATCAATATTAATATGGATCATATTAAAATAATTATACACGGTGAAAAGAAATTTAAGATTTATAGAGTGAATGATATTCAATGTCATGTTTAATTTGATATTGCAGCCCATAAGTAGAAATATATGATATGATCTATTAAAATTTAAAAAATGTTTCAAATAGTAAGACTATAATTAATTGATACATCAAATATTATCATAATAAAACTTACACACATGATGGTTTTAAAATCATTTTCTATGTATGGAAGGAATCCCTAAAATTATACTTATTATAGCAGTATTCATAGGGATTACTATGATAATATGTATTATGACATAACATTTGTACGTGTTCTTGAAATATAAGGTTGAATCCATTTACGTTATTTAGGATTGTTTGAGGGATATAGTATATTCAACCCACTTATTAGATCGTTATATGTATATTATAGTTCTTGGTTAGGACATTCTGACTATTCTAGTTCATTAAATATCACCTTTAGCAAAATGAAATGCAATGGTATTTATTACATTATTTATTCCTGATATATCAAACCTACATTCTACATTATAATCCTTATTTTCTACTACCTCGGTATCTTATAAAACTCAATTTTTTCCTTCCTAATGAACCTATTTAAATCCAACATACTTAGGAACATGGATATATCAGGTATATTTGAATGCCCCAAACTATTATTGGACCTTCTACTAGGTCACACCCCAAACCTTTAAATTCTATTAAAGATAAAAAATCCCATATTTAACCCTCAACCCATGAAGCATCATATTCATATTATTCTAAATAAAATTATTATTATTATTAAAGGGTTCTTACTAAACATCATTAAAATATATGAAATTATTCGATCTTATCTATTTCATTTTAATTTTATACAGTTTACATTGGAATATATATTAATTTTTAATAATATACCATGGTGGTTTAATGTATTAAATATGTGTTTTTGAAACACGTAAAACATATCAATAAATTGAATTACATTATGTACCATGATTCTGTTTTTAATTTATTGGATATTTTTTATGGAATGAATTCTGATCATAACAAGGGGGAGTTTGTTTGTTTAGATTAAAAAATTATTATATTAAAAAACACAAATAATGTTTATGTGTTACTATTATTTCCAAATTTTCATGGATGTAGTGTTTTATTATGGTAAATTTTTATAATTTTCATAAGTGATGAATCAACTCTGAAGCCACAGACATGATACTACACACCATGAGTCTAAAAAATGATATTAAAAAATTACAGAATCAACATAATAAATAATTCCTCTTCCATAAGAAAAAATATTGAATATTAATATTTTAAAATGTAATACATTTAAAATAGAGAAAAAATTTCAACTGTAATGAAATAGTAACAAATAATTGAAGAAACTATAATTCAAATCAAGTGATCACAAAATATATCTCAGTATGACCATAGAGGTTGAGAATTTCTGGAATGAATCATATAAAATTTAAATAATTTAGATTTTCCATTCAACTATCTTGATGACTATTTTTGTTTTCTCTCTAACTGTTCAATCAAACAGATATGCATCTATGTTACCAAAAATCCATTATGATGCAACTATGAAAAAAATATAAATTTAAAAATGAATTATGGTAGAACCACATTATGATTAAATCCACCACAAGAAAAAAATAGTGAAATATATATAACAATGATGATTTGGTCAAACTGAATGAGCTTCTACATGAATCAAATTTCCCATATGTTATGTTCACGAGACTTAGGAATGTATTCAAAATTTGAAAAAAAAATATCAACCATAATAACATGAAATCATCAAAAAGTCTTTCTTATCAAATATAATGTTTTTTTTCAATGAGGTTCAACTATATCATGTATGATCATTTGGGACACATTAATATTACATTCCAAAATGTCTGTATTATATTTTTTAAAGATAATACCCCAACAATGTTTTTTAGTTAATTTAATAAGAGAAAAAAGTATTCATTGACCACTAATATTAAATCAAGTACAAGGAATTCATATTAATATTTGACAATATATCTTTTCTAAAGAGGTTATTCAAATGTTGGAGACCAAATTCATATAAAAATAATAATTCTATGGTTAACATAGCAGAAATTCTAACAATTTTAAAAACACAAACTACGTCTTAATTTTAATGTATATGCTACTCAGTTCTCTTTTAAAGTACATAATGTCATTATAAACATAAATATATATTTAAATATCATATTTGAAAATATTTTATAATTATATAATACAATAATCATCTATATAAGAATATAACTCAAATATTTATTTCATAAAAACTCATTTTTATTCTCTCTCTCTCTCTCTATTATTAATACAATTGAGTTGTGATTTATATAAATTATTATAATGTGGGAGGTATATATTGTACTATATTATGGAGTATGAGGTGTTCTATTTTATTTTAACATACCATCTATAGTCCCATAAAATGCATAGAAGCTTTTGTGGATAGAGAAGATATTTGTAAGCACATTTGTATATAACTTCAAATCTATTGTGATGATCTTTTTATTTATTAATAAATAATCACGGTAACAGGTTATATGTTATCTAAATAAATATTTATAATAAATTAAATTCACCCTCTCTTTATTTTTCGAATGACAAAATATAGATAATGTATAATAATTAACAATCCTTTTAAAAAGGTAGGTAATATGATTACCTCTTTTTTAGAGACCTCTATTGTATTACACCATAATCCAATATATAATTTTCATACTATAAGAAATTCAGCTCAATGTTGAATTTAAGGAATCATGGAATGATTTATGATATATAATTTCAATGATAGTGGGCTCTATAATTTTAAATAATGTGTGTGGAAATTTGTTATTTTATACAAGAGTATAACTATAATTTTTTTTACTAATATAAAGTCATATTATGATGAAATTGGTTCCAAAATCTCATATCATAAATTATGAAAACATTATAATATTTGTTGGAGCTTCCAATGAATTTTATAATTTTTTTCATCTTGATGCCTTATCCCTTTAATTATAAACATTTTAACCATTTTACCCTTTACTAAGGCAGGATTCAATATATAATGATTAATATTCCATTTGATAATTAAATTTTTTATGTTATTAACTAATATTAATTCTTCATAGTTAAAATATGAGGTAATGTTTAAATTATTTTTCTCATATAAGTAGTTGAAATTACAAAAAACATAATATATCAAAATTAAATGAATATAGTTTCGAGGATAATGTTTTTTTATATCATAAATAAGACTTTATAGAGAAATAGTGTATTATATTATTTAAAATGTTATTAATTGTATTATTATAATTAATTTGAGTATTTCTTATTGTTTAAACCAAACATAATCCATATGGTACATCGTAAATATAAAATTATAATAAAAGAGCATAAGTCAATTTTTATTTCAATAAAAACATTATTATATATTAATTTTTTTAATATATTTTAATGATCAACATTATTTTTATATATGAACATTATTTATTGTTTAATTTATATTTAGTGATAGATTTTTTTAAAAAATAAAAAATCAATTTTCCAAATAAAATTAAAATTTCATAAAAGTGATTGTTTTGTAAAATAAATATTTTTCACAATTCACATAAAAATAATTTATTTCATAAAATCACAAACAATTCTTCCAATGCTAATATTTTCATTTTATATTCATAAAAATGAATCAATTTTCTTAAAAAAAATTTAAGAAATTTATGAAGATATGTATTATTAATAGTCATGAAAAATTTTAGGTTAATTATTAGATTGATACTTTATAATGAAATTCATACATATAAAAGTTGAATCATTATTTTTAAATGGTGTGACGTTTATATTCTTCCATTTTTTCATTGAGTGAAAATCATGTGGTTATCAAACCATCATTTTCAAAGAGATTAAATATTGGTTCATCTATTTCACATATATATCTACATGATATTATACATAAAAGAATTTCATTTCATAAGGAACAAAAACTCCACATTTTTCCAACATATTAGTTGCTTTCCTATATTCAGTGTTATACAAGGATTATTCAGTAAATTTTTATACTATAAATTGCAAAATATAATAAAAATTTCACTAACACTAGATATTTTGACATGAAGTCTTCATATTAATATTAATTCATTTTTCAATTAAATATCATTTGAAACAAATTCAACATTAAAAAGGTTTAATATCATGAAAAAAATTTCCATTCATCCTAAATATATAATAAAAATTAACAATTATTTAAATAAATGTTCATTATTCTCTTAAAAGAACCAATGTTTTTCGTAGTATTTGTATTAACCTGGGGAAATACATCAAATAAAGTGGTGAGAAAAATCCCCATATGTTATGTAATGACATTAAAGGAATTAATATTCTGAATCAATAGTAAATTGGTGAGCATAATCATCATTCTAATATCTAATAGATATGATTATAATCATAATCTTGAAAAAAATTAATTTTAAAAAAGAAATGTAATATTGAATATTCATAATAATGAAATATCATTACATAGTGGTCAAATAATATAAATATTTTCTGAACAAATATAACAACATTTCCCTCATAACATATGTGAAAAATCATAACATTGTAACTATGAAAAATGATATCAATATTTTATTGTAAAATGGATGTAATATCAAAAGATATATCGCATTACCCAATTCATTGGATGGATATATAATTGTAGTCATACTCATCAGATCATAAATATATCCTAATATTCAATTCCCCATAATAATGAAACATATTAAAATTTCAATCATCAAATTAATATAACCCCACAAGATATTATTATATATTTCTCTTCAAATATAATTTGTTTGATAGAATATGATACAAGAAAGGACATATTTTAATGAGTAATATTATATGATATATTTAAAAAATAACATCTAAATTGGATGAATGAATAAGAATATCCACATTTTGATAACAATAATTTATTAGATATGGATAAGTAAAATGAATTGATAAATAAGTATGTATTTTTTTAAGATAGTTTTTCCTCAAAAATGGTGGTTATTTATTTCATTGGAAATATAAAAAATAAATTTCTTATTCTTTTAAAAAAATTATTTTATATTATTGAAAATTGTTTTATGGATTTTCATATCAAAAATAACTAGTTGATAAAATTTTTGATTTTATAAAATAAGAGATATTTTCATTGAAATGTGAGAAATACAGTTCTATCTAATATTTTCAATTATGTTTGTTAAATAAAAAAAATTAAAAAGGCCTATTATTAGTGACATATGACAAATTTTATTTAAAATAGTATTCCCAATTTCTTTTAAATAATCAATATATATTGAATTAATATAAGATAATTTTTATTCATTATAGTTCTTTTCTATGAAAATATTTTTTCATTACATTTTATGTAGTTATATTAAAATTTATTTCTTCCCCTTATAGAGTTTCAATCATGAGAATGTTATGCCAGTTTTGGAATCACGATGATTAAGATTTGGTAAATTGGAACCCATTTTTTCATTTTAAATAGTAATCCTGGTAAATATTAATAATCTCTATAAGGGTAAAATTGGTAAAAATATGAATAAATCAAGAGATAAGTTCTCAAAATAATCCTGACATGTGAATTTATTTTTATGGATAAAAAAATAATCCACAGACATCGAAAATTCATAAAAACGTAATTTTGGTTCAGATTTCATCTAATAATGAAATTTATGTGTGGAATGTTTATAATGAAATTACATTTACATATAAACTAATTTTATATAAATTAAATTAATAATGTCGAAAAAAATAAATTCTATTTTATATTACATAACATTTTATTAAATTTTTTATAAATAATATAAACATGAAAGTGGACATGTATGATGAGAAAATTTCAAAACATTCATCACTTCTCCATTTAGGTGATGAATGTTCACTTATATGCAAAATTATAAAACATAAATTTTTTTATAAGATGTTATAATATTTAATGATATAATATATTGACAATAGTGTTAAACCAAAAATATTAATTTAATAATTACCCCAAAATTTTTATAATTTTTCATCGGATGCTGATATTTATACTTTTTATTATTTTTCATTTAATACATGATATTTTGGAATAATTATATAAGATAAATATATTATTTATATTTAATTATTTTTATTATTTTCAAATGTTTTTACCCTCCATTATAAAATGGGTCCACTTATATCTTCAATTTACACTACATTGATCCTTCTTGATCATCGATGATCTACAGAACATTGTTTTTATTATCCAAATTCAGGAATTAGATGGGTTTTTTTCTTGAAATATCCTTCTAGGTGTCTTTATGAATGGATCTAATGGAGGACTATCAATAAATATGAAATCCTAATACATTACATCTTCCCATTTATTTCAAATTATATTTTAAATCTACTTTATTCATCTTAATATAAAAACCTCAGTGTCCTCAATATACATATATGTTATTAAGATTGTGTAACAATAATAATCCACCATATTTTTCATCAAATGGGTAGTTAAATTATTTTTTGTGTGTATCTCTGGATTACCAGAACCATGTTGTCATAAAATTCATATTCGGTCACCATTAATCATGGATGGTATATCAACCCAATGATTATAAATGATAGTTTAAATAATTTCCCCTATATAAAATTTATTTTTATCTAAAGTGCCGAACTAATTTTTTTTCATTAATTAATATCATTAAATTAATTAGAAACTAAACCAATGAAAATATAAACCAGTACGCTTGGACTCAAATTTGAAATTTCATAATTTATAAGGGGAAAATATCGGACACTGAATCTGGTAAAAAAATCTTCATCAATGCCGCCACAATGGAATGAAAATAAAATATAAATAAACAAATTAATCATTTCTAGAAATGGAAATATTGAATGGTAATATTAATTTACATGAAAAATGAATGAAGTAATGAATTGATATTTATATAAGGTAACATGTACATAAGAATATTAAATGGGACAATTGGAATAGTACCATGGTCATTGGGAATGGTAACCTGACCATTATGATTAATAAACTAACAGGTGGAATAGTAATTTGACATCAGAATAATAATATTTAAAAACATTAACACCAACCAGGATTTATTTATGAAAATATAAATAATATAATGATATATAATAAATATTAATATTAAAAAATAAATTAAAATATCTAAACATTTTTAATAAACTATATTATAAGGTATTTGGTAAATAATTTAGAATTTTAATAAAATAAATCAAAATAATATTTGATAATATTTATTTTGATAAAATTAATTTCCTTTTACAGGTCAACATGTTGAAATTTTTAATGGGTTTTTTTGGTAATGTTCCAATACACTTAATGTGTCAGTAAAATATTTATTTTTCTAAATACCATGTAAAATAAATTTCTTCATTAATGTTATTTTAAATTATAGAAAAATTTCCTATAAAATAACTTATGTCATTGGAATAATTTGTTATTATAATAGATGAAACATGTTATTGAAACCATATATTTAATTTCAAATTTCCAAATTAAAATTTATTCCATTGAAAACAATCTAATCCATTTTCACGATTTCGTAAAAATAAACTCGTGTTTGCAATGTCAAAATTAAATTAAAGTAATAAATAAAATCTACTATATTGATATATGATTACATATATGATAAATATCCCTACAGGTATTACATTTTTTATATTATTTTATTTAATTTTTGTTTTCTAAAATATTCCTCTCCATAATTATAATCAACACAACTCCCTTGTCTTGGAAAACCACTACTCAATAATTTACGAATTAAAAAATTCTATAATATTAATCCATTAAAATGAAATTATAATCCTTTTATAAGTTTTCTATATCGAACCCCAAACATCACGGGGGTTTAGTTTCATACAAGGGAATAAACACTGATATGAGTATATGTTTCCAGTAAATATTATATTGGATTTCACCGTCTATTAATACTTTTCTATATCTTTTTATAACCCAAAAAATATATTATTAATAATTAATATTTTTAAAAATATTATTTATTTTATCCTACATAAATATTCATACATGTAATGAATTTTATGTCAAAAATCACAAGCATCCACATTGGACAATGGCATGTTTACAATCATTTAACCTTCAATGAGGACTATTTTAATTTATTTCTTATCATTAATCATATGGATGCGTATATTAAATTAAAAATGATATATTAATTTGTAAATAGAATTATTTTAATATATTATTCATAATACTTTAAATTTAATACTCAGCGTGGAAATATATTTGAACTAAAACACAGCTTGAAATTATTAATTAAACATGATATAAACAAGTTTCCCATTTATTAGAGGAAATTTAGAAATATAATAAAATGATTATATTTTATAAATATTTTAATAAAATTACATAATTAACTTATTGTTAAATTTTTATTTAAACTATTTTAATTATTCACGATTTGGAAAACAATGAAATAGAGCTAGATTTACATTATGATGATTTTAATACCTCTATAATTTCTTTTGGGTTTTCTCTATTGACACAATGATTTATATCTAAATGTTGGTATATTATCAAACATATTTATTTTTGTATTATTTATATTTAAATATAAGGATATATATATATATATATATTTAAACTGTTCCCAAAAAAATTCTACGCTAACTATAATTCTTTATCAATGAAACTTGAATATCCAAGTCAACATTGGAATCGAATCGATTATCATGTCTGTTCAAAGATAAAAATTATATTTTATGAAATTTAGTCATCTCACTTTTTCACATGGGAATCATAAAATTATATTTATAATGTATTATATTTTAAATATTATAAATACACTAATCCATTAAATGGGATTTTTAATTTCAACAATTATTATCTTTATATGTGGCATACACAGTGATGCTCCATTAATTATGTGTCTAGATAGACTAGAAATATATATCCATCCAATTAATTGGTAAATTGTATATATATCATGATATTTTCATAATTATTTGTGAACATTATTCATTCATTTTTCATGTTTTTATATTATTATTTATTAAAATATGTTATGTGTGAACATGATGCAATATTTCTTGACAAATATGTGTGGTATTTAAAAAAAATATTCTTATGTATTATTATTATGAATATTATGAATTCATTTTATTTAATAAATATTTTATTCATGATTATTATTAATATATTATTCAAATGATATGATGATGTTTATTATATTCAACCATTATCTGTTGATTCATGTCATTTATTCATCCCCTTACTGGGATTTTAGCACAATCGTTGATTTTATGTTTATCCTTAAGTGAATACTTATACAAAATATAATGTGGGAAAATAATGAGGTTAAAGATAATGAATGAAAAAATTACGTTTAATTATGTTTATTTGATTTATAAACCTAATATTCACATGATACTAAACCATTGGTCCAACGATTATGCCACTATAATGTATCTTATCTTAAATCTAATGTGACAATAATGAGATATTTTTTTTAAAAATATATATATTATTATACTAAAATTTCAGTAATTTAGGAATTATGATTACAAAATAGGAACTATAACCCCACAAATATGTTTATGTTTTTGTGGTCATCTAAGAAGTATTGTTTTAAATTTATGCTAAACATGGGTATCCTATATGGTACGGTAATAGTATTTATCATCACAAATAAATAGATAATTTATTGGTTATATAGATATATATCTTTTTTATTCATTTTATTGTTACTAAATAATGAAAACTTAGAACAAATTAGAAAAAACAACATGTGAGATTATACAATGATTATCCTCAAAAAATACCAAATTACATTAGTGGTTGTGTTTAAAACATACTAGAAATTCATACCATGTTTTCTATGGATATGAATAATAACCAAAATCATGTAGAACATCCACCATTATGCAGTAATGATAATATTACCATCGATTATTTATAAGGACATGGACATTGATGTTTTGAGTCAGTTTTAATCCAAAAATTCTAAAAAAGTGTGTAAACTCTATAAATATTTAAATTTATGTGATCCAATATTCTATGAATGGGAAGGTAACCTATGAAATTATATCATTTAGATAGATATTCCAGTAAATAGAGATAATTTTTATAGAATACCAATCTAATGGTTGAAATGGAATATATGGTGTGGGATGGAATAAAAAATTCATTCATAAGATGTATCTCCGGAGAATTGTTCATACAAGGTTGGATATGAAATTCTTAAAGTTAAGTAAAATAAAAGGTAACACATTCATAGTTTATGAGGCAAATATGATAGTAATTACAAGTAAAAAAACATATATATTTATCTACAAATATTGAAATATGGAAATATTATAATGTCGATTAAAAATCAACCTTTGAACCGTTCTTGATATTTTTAAATTTAGGATTTATGAAGAAGTAGATCGATCTTCTAATAATTTTGATTGAAAATTGTATAATAATAGAATGTTTCTAGATATTAGAAGATAAAAATATTGTTTCAAGTTGGGGAATCGAATGAGAAATAATGAAAGATGATCTAACAAAACACATTTAAAAAATGTGGTAGGACTAATCATTAGAAGTTCATAAAAGTTATATGTAAATGTTTCATGTGTGGGGGAGATGGCCACAAATATCATGAATACTGAAAATGAATGATTAATTTATCCATGAGTTGGAAGAAAGGAATGAACATTATAATGCACCTCCCATGGTTCAACACATCATCTACATTTTGAAAGGGTACTATGAATTCTAGTTCATTAAATCATAGCTTCATTAGGGTGATAACTATTAGAAACCAAAAAATCCAATGGTGAAAGTTAACAGTTGTTTTATCACTACTATTGAATTGGATAATGAAAAATAAATAATATAAGGTATTATTAATATTTACTAAATAATGGGGAATTATTTATATGATTATTTTTCAATGAATTTATATAATATCTATATTTTTTCTTCAAATTTTGAATCAATGACTTTATACCATGAGGTAAAAATATTTATAAAACCCCAAATTGGTGATATCATTGGAAACTAAGTGTTGGAAACATATCCTACTAGTGTACGTGGGATTTTTATTCTAGATTTCATCATAGTCATTTCTTTGGTGTAATATTATTATATATTGGGCTTCGATTGGAAATATTTATATAGGGAACACATAACCAATCAGAAAAAGGATATCAATTTCTATATTCGGAACCCTCCATTAATCCTCTAAAAATTAAATTAGGATCTTGAATCACCCTTGGATAATCCATCAATTATGTGGGAGATGATATCGTATGGAGAATAATATCATCAGTAAATGGTTATATAGAAGGAACCAATCAACATTTATTTAATATCCATCATTAGAGAATATAAAGAATTATTTCATGGAGAGTTTCACGAACATTAACCATTTTATGAGGAACATTTTTCTCTATTATGTGTATATATATCATTTTGATTTATCAGTTTGGGTGAAATAATTCACTTTGTTTTTTGATCTATGATTTGGTTCTAGTTGCTATCCCATGGGTATTGGAAACGTCCTTTAGGTATGCATTTGATTGGTTCGAGTACCATTTAAAGATGGTATACGTTTTAGATCATTAAATTTGTGTACTAAATAAATCAAGACATGTGTGAAATTAATACTAATCATAATACTATAAATTTTATAGTTACATTTATGGATATCAACATATGTCGATGAAGATGGTTAGAGATGATCATTGACAACGATTTCTACATGCACTACCATATAAGAAAGGAGAATAAGAAATTTAATGCTATTAGAATAAAATATCATGCTACATTATCAATGATGTCAATTTAGAAAGAAACAATATTTATGTATATTAAAAATATATATCTTCAAATATTAATAGCTGGGGATACATCTTACCATGAAAAAATGATTTCCAAACCATCTTTATAAAAGAATATAAATGGGGAACAAAGAGGTGATCATGATGTTCAATAAAGGGTAAAATAATAAAAGAAGGGTATGATTCAGGAATTCTATATCGACGATTTTAATTTGCTTTAGTTTAGAAATTTCATTTGTGTTTCTTCATCATATGAGATAAATAAAGTGCCAGTAGATAATATGAATAGCTCATTTTTATACATATCTTAGAATCAAAATGATTTACCACGATCTTTTAGATCAATACTTGGTGGACCACATGTGCATGTGTATCATTGTGGACCCATCTATGTAATTTTGATTACGTAATTTCAATCATGAGTAATGGAATAAGAATTGGATTATAAATCTATTGAATATTCCCACATCGATATGAGAGAACATCACCATGATCAATATCAATAATCTCTCAAATACATATAATGAAAATAGTGAAATATGAGTTTTAGTGGATCAACTCACCATGACATGCAACATTATGACTATTCGGGATGTTCTATCACAGAAAACAAATCCCTTATAACAAAAGTATGTTTTAAAAAAAGATAAAGAATTTTAATTCTTAAATAGATTTCATTTCATGAAATCGTGAGTTTAAGCAATCCATGAGATACTATTAATATGAAATGATAATTATAACATAGTTTTTGAGTTATAGGGAAGAAATTTAACAAACATATGAAAATGTATGGAGATTTATTTAGCTACTTATTATTATTGAAAATCGGAACCCAATTAAATGTAATTGAAATATTTCATTTTTATGATAATAAATTAATTAAGTTACAATTATTATATGAAATTGATGAAATATATATATCATATATTTAATAAAATATTTTTTATTAATCCAATAAATTTTTATCTATACTATATGAATAAAAACAATTTGATGCATAAAAACCAACATTTTTATAGTGGGCATTTTCAATGTTTTTTAATAGAGAAACCATTTTAAATTAAACTATTGACCCATTAATAATTTTTATATTGAAACAAAAAAATTTTCCATGGAAGAGAGATATAAAAAATTACATTATATGAATTTTTTATATTTTTCAGATAGCTGTCATGATTTTTATTAATTCTAAAAATATAACAAATTTAAATTAACATCATTTTTCCTGGAAATATTTTTTATGGTTAAATTATATTATTTAGTGGTTTTTAAGTATCTGATGATTATATTTTTATCATAAAATATAATTTAGTTCATTTTCATTAATTTTATATTTAATTTATATTTAAATACATTTCAATATTTTCCAATGTTTTACATTTTAAAACTCATTTTCTCATTCTCACATCAAGATTTATTTTAAATTTATTACTTAAACTTATATGATTTTAATTTTGAAATTTATATTCCTTATATGGAATTATTATGTCCCATTTATGTAAATAGATTTATTTTATTTTTCGTAATTATGAAAATTATATTCAGTAATTTTTATTAATTCATTAAAAAGGTAAATCATGTAACTCTAAAAATAATATTATAAAATTATCTTAAAACATGTCCTAATATTATTTTATTAGCATGTATTGACATAAATTATAATTTTGATTAAATGATACCATTTGGATGCCACATGGGTAATATTAGAACTTTTATTTTATTTTATTTAAGGAAAATATAAATATGACTTAGTCAAATTTTAATATCTATATTATTTTAATATAGTGCAATAAAAACGTTAAATTCCAATATAAATACTCTTTTGAAATAAAAAGTGTTTATACTTTTCATGTTAATTTATTTTCAATGTTTTAAAAATAAATAATTTTTTAATATATTTATACATTTATGATGAATAAATTATTTAATTGATAAAAATTAAATAAAATATTTTTTAAAACAAATAATAGACATGAAAAGATAACAAAATACATGTAAAATTTTTTTTTTCTTTTATAACTCAACCTTAGTCATCCAATGGCTGAGTTATTGACCATTTGGGGAAATATGGAAAATATTATGACAAATATAATTTTTTTAATGTGATGTAGAAGTTTTCACATTAATTTTTTATTATATATGACATTTTTAATGAAGTAGTTAGCAGAATATATATTTGAAAATTATTTTCCATAAAAATATAAATTAATTTAATTCATTATATTATTTTATTTTTAATATTTATTGAAAAAATATTAATATAAATTAATTGCACAAAACTGATGTATTAATTACATTATTTACTGAGATAACAAATAAATTTTATTAAATTTATTATAATAAATAAAATATCAAATACCAAATTTATATAGTTAATTTTATATATCACCTTGAACTCTTTTGAATTTGATAAAATATATTTTGAATGATAAATTTTTATCAATAGATTTTATATAATCAATGATTTAATAGTGTAAAAATAAAAGTATTGATGGATTATCAAAATAATGCATTATTAAATTATTTCAAAATCATTAACCATTTTTAAAAATATAAAATAATTATTATATGGTATAAAATTATATAAATAAATCTTTTATTATCTAATTGGAAACAAATAAATAAATATTACACACTTTTAGTATTAAAATATTGGTTATTTTTGACAAAACTACATTGAATAAAAAAGTGATATTTAAAATGAAAATCATTAAATTAATAGAAAAACTGGTATAAAAAATATTTTTGAATAATATAATAACATTATATCATTTAATTATCATAAATATTTTTTTTTGATTTTGGATGTGGTTTAATTTTATTATAAGTTAATATTATTAGAGATTCTAAAACTACCACTGAACTGGATAATAAATTGACTCATCCTCCCTCCCTTTTTCAATTTACAATGATCCATGAATCACATACATTCCTATAAAAATTATTGAGGTTTTGGGATTCTCTAAAGGCAAACACTTGTTCTTTTAGGGGATATATTGTGGGTTCTTGTCGAAGAAGATCTACCATCCTCTACTGATTCATTCAATCATAATTCATCCTATACATCATCTAAATGATGTTTATCCATTACAAAGTATTGAGTCGTGTATTAATTACATTCGGTTATTCATAATGATTATGGAACAAATATATTCCACCTTCTATCAATCCCATGAATACAATTTCACCACGTGTGTGAACGTACAAATTACCATCTCCATGCCACAGTTTAATATGTTTTTCTCAACCACCCTACATGGATGGGTATAATGATAGAAACAATAACTATATATGATTATTATAAAAATATATTTATTCTTGACCAAAGTATATATCATCCACTTCAATACTATTTCACAATTATTAGAATGATATCTTAGCACATGTGTTTGTATGGCCTACCATCTCCACTATGCAATGTGATTTATTCTACATGTTATCCATTAAATCATGTTTATATAAATTCAAAGAATTACTAAGATATATATTATGTTAATATAATTTTTCATATAATATAACTATAACCTAAAAATTTTATCATAAAACTATTCCACAAAACACGCATAATAAAATGACGCGGTTAATAACAAAATAAATCCTATATTGTAATGTTATTAAAAAAGGATAATAATTTAATAATTTATGATATCATATAAATGGAATGTTTTTAGAATAGGTCAGTGATATTATTTAAATTATTATACATTAGGTTCAGATACATGAGAAGTATAACATAAGTAATGTATTGGATATCATCAAAATTAAATTATTATCCATGATTTTATTTATGTTTGTTTTTACTGGGGTATAATTATCATCCATGTACATGTTTCCTAAATATGTATTTCAATATATAATTAATGTTATTTGACAATTTTTAAAGGATGTATTACCTATAGATTAAATTTTATTAAATGGTATGAATGTAATCATTAGTGGTTTTTAATATGAGGAACTTTTTGACTTATCTGAAATAAAGTACAAGATGAATGTTTTATTTTAGCTTATATGGAATGAAAATTTGGTTGGGTTCTCATAAGAAATATTTCAATTAATATTACTTAATAATATTTCATGTTCATTTTATAATAAATTTTCTTTTTTTTAATTTTTTTAGAAATTTGAGTTTGGAAAAAAAAATTCATAATGAATGGATAATTTCATCAATAATTAATTCCAAGTGTAATATCAAAATTATTTTTCATCTAAGATGTAATTATTTTTATAATATTAGGATTCATTTATTATATACTTTTTTATTACCATTTTATTCTGGTTATGATGGAATGAAATTCATGAAATCCATTTTTTACAATGAGTGTGTTATAATGGATTTTTTTCATGAAACCCATTTTATTCACTCAGTTATGCTATGGTGATTGATTTCAATTTTTGTAGAACATGTAAAAATTATTTAATTATTAGTGGGATAGGAAAAATATCTTTATCTAATGTATTGGATAGTGATTTATATCTCATTACATTGAGATAGATGGAATGGTAAATGACATCAATTTTTTAATAAAAGAGTAGAATGATAAGTGAACTCCGTTCGGTAATGGAATTTAAATTTAATGATGGTGTTGTCAATTATCCTTGATTAATATGAATTTAATTTTTTGTATATATTTGTATTCCAAAAATTTAATGTCTTCTATAATGACTTTTAAGAATATCTTCATTGATTTTATATGAACATTTATGATTTATCCTAGGACATGATATCATTAAATATCATATGTTGGATAATATTTTCAAAAGTTGTGTTATTATGAGTCATAGTTGTTATATGATTGATATATTACTTATATTACATTACTAATCATATGAAATTAACCTTTTTATGATTAATTCCATTGGATTAGAAGAAGGTTATTAGGTAATATATGTCAATTAGGGTCTTTTATGAAGGAGTAGATATGAGAAAATGTAGTTGTCTTATGAACTATTCTTTATGACTCTTGGTTCCTAAAGTCATTAATTTTATATGGTCCATTAAAGGATTTATTATTTTTATAAAGAATATAATTTAATTTTTATATAATATATGTTTATGTAATGTATGGGATGTTATAATTCATAATATAAGAATATTACAGTTTTACATTTGAAATTATGATGAGAAAATCATAGTATAAACCCTATGTATATGTTGAAATATGAGATTGAATCCACGTGTCTTACAAATTATTAGTAATAATCTAGGATAATACCATAAATGTCATAGTTTTATATTTTATTCATGATTTTGTGGCCTTCCCATTATTATTAGTGTTTCTCACAATCTGATTATTTGTTTTATTTAATGGCAGGAACCCCGAGGAACCACATTAATGGTGATTGCGATAGGAAATGTAATAATTTTCTTCCATAGGAACTAATTGTTTTGGGAGATACAATGTATATCTTGTCACCATGATCAGATAACATTATCAAGATATGAGTCTTGTAGGACATGTGAATGAACAAAGGAAGGAACATCATTTAATTGAGTTCTTCAAGAGTTATTGTACACCTTCATTCAGTGGGTCTTATAATCCAATAATGGCTATACATTGGACTAGTACCAAAAAAAATATATTGTCACTTTTCAAATTGGTATAGAATGATAAATTCATCATATATGTCTATCATTTAGAAGGTGAATCTAATCAAAGGTGGAATATTCTCAAGAATACGAGGTGAATCGATGATATTTACTCTATGGGTTGAAGAAAATTCAATAAATTACCTATCAATAAGTAGTATCCTCATTTTATTCAGAAAAATATGAATAAGTAGTTCCTAGATATTATGAAATAAAATTAATCCATTGGTTCATATGAAGAAAATTTCATTGGACATTCGAGGTATTATTTTGTAATTATTATATAATTGTGATTGAAATTAATCTATTATTCAGAGCCTTAAAACAAATTCTATGATGGAAATTAACCATAAGGGACTTAAAAATCTATGAGGAAATTAGTCAATGTGTTCTCAAGGTTGTGATTGATATTAATTTAACCCATTAACCTTATGTGATTTATATAAAGAAAATATGATTGAATGGAAAATATAAAGACAACACATAAAAAAGGAATTTTCCTTTATTCTAAATTAATTGAGAAAAATATATTATAAAATTTCATAAAGAGAATATAAAATTTAATATGTGTGGGAGAGAAGGTCACTATGATTTTGAATGTTTATTATTTGGGTAAGAGATGTCTAATGATGTGAATACAATAAAATGAAATATATAATGAAACACTTAAACAAAAAAACTATAGGTGCAAGGAAATTGGCAATTATGCTATCCAATTACACAATTAAAGGCTTAATAATGGTTATTGATGCTTGAAAACTCTTATGGACAATGAAAATGTCAGGTCCCATGTGATCACTATCAGCAATATGGGGTATGATAATTTAGTGGTGAATCAAACACTTTACATATAATATAATTTAGGAAATATTTTATTTGACTATGGATCCATCATTCATTAATTGTTGAATTATTTATATAAATGTATAATCTTATTATTTCAAAAACAAGATATGGAGTTAGATATGATAAATACTAATGACCCTAAAATTGCAACAAAATTTTATAATTCATCCGTAGTTGATGTTTTTTGGAGAGAGATTCCTGAAAATATTGTTATCCTTTCATTATTGGAATTTGATGTGATTCTTGGAAAAGGATATCATTATATATATAGCTCATGTCAATTTCAAAGGAATGGAAGTCACATTTTATATGTCGGATAAAATCTATGATAATCAATCTATGTAAAGTTTAATTTGACTATTGAGTGTAAATTTATTACTTATTATGAGTCTAGATTCATATATATATAGTCAATATATCTCAAATCATTTGGAATAAACAAACTCTTAAGTATAATCATTTTCTTCAGGATTTTGTGTATGTACTTCTAGAATAATTTTTAGGGATTCCAAAATATTTTATTGTTTTGTGTTCAGTATAACTCATATATGGTTCTATGACAATTTTAAAGACACCCAATAGAATTCCCCAAATCGAGTTATCATAACTGAAAAAAAACTTTTTGATGAAAATCATGAATTGTGAATAATACACCATATTACATCACCATAGAATGAACATGTTCTATTTATAATGATTTATTACTGATCAATGATACTATTCAATCAATAGAACGAAGAACATGAGATCAATATCATGAAATAATATCATCTTCCCTAAATTGATGACTTATTTGACATTCTAATCAGAGTTCGATACTATTCCATGAATGATATTCATTCAGGATATCATTAGTTAAGGGTTAATAATGGGGATATACAAATAACAATATTTTGTAAAAGGGTATGGACTCTTTGAATTTATATTGTTTCATATTAGACATACTAATTCCCCCACTTTTTTCATGGATAAAATGAATAGATTCATTAGAGACCTTCATCATATTCTTTTGTTAGTATTTATTGATGATAGTCCTTTATTTTTGAAGAACATGGTGGAAGATGAATATAACATGATAATTATACAAATGGCCCAGAGAAAGGATTATATTTATGAAAAAATTACCAATTGTGAATTTCTTCTGAATAAAAGTATATTTTTGGGTCACATAATCTCCAGGCGGGGGATATCATTGGATCTAGGTATAAAAGAAGATATAGTATTTTGTATTAGACTATCTATGGTAACTGAAATCTAATATTTTCTTAGTATTTAAGGGATTTATTGAATTTTTTTTTGAAATAAATTTTATCACTATCTAATCAACTCACCATGTTTTATCAAAAAAAAACTATGTTGATGTGGATAGAGGAATGTGAATAGAAATTTAAAGAGCTAAAAAGTATGTTAACTTATTCAAGTATACCCACACTACATTGTAGTGGAAATAGATTATGATCTATTTTGAATCATGCAAGAAGGGGATGGGATGTGTTCTCAGGAAAAATAATATGGGGGTATTTTATGGCTTGTGAAAATGGAAAATACATGAGAAAAAATTACCCAACATGTGATTTAGAGTTTTTTACAGAAATCATTTCATTAAATATATGGATCCATTATCATTATGGTGAAAGGTGTGATATTTATATTGATCATAAATTTATAATGAATAGTTCCTCAAAAATTGTATTGAATATGAATGAATGAATGTTAATGGATTTGAATAATGATTATGAATTCTCAATAAAATACCACAATAGGAAAGCTAACAAGGTGGTGATTGCTTTTTGTAAAATTGACCATGCTAGCCTATCTATGATAAGGATAACAAAAATTTGAATATTTATGGATTTAAATGAGATTATTGTTTTTAAAAATAATCGTTGAGGATAAATCATATCATTATAAAATTAATGTTAAACTATTTATACGAGGGATGATTATAGAGGTGAAAATAGAATATATAGAGCTACAAAACAAATGTGAGAATTTTATTAAATTTAATCATGAATATTTTAAAATAATAAAATTCTACAACCATGATTATATTCCAAAAATTACAAAATTAAGGAATTACTTATTGGATTATTCTCATAGTTCTTAATTCTATTTCCGTCTTAGAAGTACAACAATGTATGAGGACCTGTAATAGTATGTCTCATGGGATGGATTGAAAAGATATGTTGTTAAATATGTCACTATGTTCATTATTTTTTAGAATGTTAATTCTGCGTGGTAAAAATAAAAGTTGATAATACAACCACTAACCATACTATAACAGAAATTATAAATAATCATTATTCACATTGTTATAACACTTCAAAAAACATCTAAATTCCATAATGTTATATTTGTTATAGTTGATTATATTATTTCATCTTCACAATTCATTCCTATTAGAGAATATTTTTCACTTGATAATATTTTCAGGATATATGTAATGAACATTGGAAGATTTAATGGAGTACCACATTCCATTATACCAGATAGAGTTCTACTGTTTACCTCGATCTTCTGGATATGTCTTCATCCGGATATTGGTAAAGTGTTATGTTTCATCACTTTTTATTATAATCCAACAGATGGTCATTCAGAGAAAAAAATTAAATCACTAGAAGATAGGTTGAGAGCATTGACTCTAAATTTCAAATGTGGATGGGATCAACAAATAAAATTATTATAATATCCATAACAAAAATATTTTTCCCTAGTGTATTTATGTGGATCCTTATGAAGCCCACTATGGAGATAAATAATGAAATCCAACGTGTTTGGATGAAATTTCATAAAATTATATTAGGACACAATCTTGTTGATTAAATTCCTGATAAGGTCATATTTATTCAACAACACATAAGAGAATCACTGATTGAAAAAAATTCCCACAACTGATGAAAACACCTATAGATATAATTTTATGACATGGTTTTTTCAAGAATATCTCCCCAAATATTGTAATTAGATTATTAAATATGTAAAAGATGTGCCCTAGGCATATAAGTCCTTCTGAAATTCTATATTGTGTTGCGATTGTAGGTTATACTTTTTTCATCATCGAAATATCTTTAAATTTTATGATGTGTTGAATGTATCTTTCATGATAAAATAATGACATGATCCTTTTCATGTACTTATCATAGAATTCATTCCCCTAGAGTATGATATTTTTTATGAAACTAAACGATTGAGATTTTGGGTCGTGGTGAAAATGTTATATTCAACAAGACCACTAACATGGTTTATGTTTTATAGTGGAACAAAAAATTTTAGCATGCTACATGAGAGCATGAAAATCAGATAAAGTAGAGGTATCTTTGTAATTTTGTATCCATGTGATAAATCTATAGGGATAAATAGATTTTTAGGGGGGTAAAATGTTAAAGGATACTGTTTTAATAGAATAATTTCGTTAAATAATTTATATTCTCCAATACATTTCATTGCACACAATACTAAGTTTAAATGAACAATAATATGCCATTATTATAAATTTTCCTTTATAACATATCCATTATGTTTTAAGGAAAAATATAATTAACTCATGAAAATATATAGTGATTACATTATAAGATATTTATTTATGGGAGATAGAATCCATTTAAATGTAGAAGAAATATTTCAATATTTCTGTAAATAAATTAAGTTAATTAAAATTAGAAATTGAAATTAATAAAATTCATATGATATATTTATTAAAATGTTTTTATATTCATCAAATATATTTTTTAACATAGGATTTGAATAATCTCTAATTTATGTATAAAACATATATTTTTCAAAAATGAAAATTTTATTTTATTTTAATGTTGAACATGTTTTAAAATAAAATTTTGATAGATTAATAAAAAAATTATAATGTAATATCGATTTTTTTATATAGATGTGTAAAAATATTTTTTGGATGAATTTATGTTATTTTCTCTAATAACATTTTAATTTTCATGAATAGTTATACTATATTAAATTTTCATTAAAACTGCTATATCCATCGAAATATTTTATATGTTAAAACTATATTATTTAACTTTTTTGAAGTATAAATAGATAATATTATTTCAGTTACTCATATTTAGGTAATTTTCATTAATTTTACATTGAATTATAATGAATAAAAATAGCAATATTAAGAAAACAAAATTTCATTCGAACCCCATTTTCTCATTATAATTAGAAGTTTTTTTATACTAATCACTGAAAGAATTGGGTTTTAGATTTTGAAAAATGTATTGTATATTTTTTATCAATATGTCTATATTATATAAATAGATTAATTTTAATTTTTTGGAAATAGGAATAGTACCTTTGTTAATTTTTATTAATACTGATAAATAGAAAATTAGTAAATGATGTTTAAATATATTACTATAAAATTACCATGAAATTCATCCAAGAAATATTAGATGAGTTTGTTTTTAAATAAATAATCATTGGATTTAAATGATAACATTATGATGCCACATGGATTATATTATAATATTTATCTTATTTTAATTAAATAAAAGTTATATATGTCTTACTACAGAAATAAAAATAGCTATAACATTTTAAGATAAGGTTAATCAGAATATAAATAAAAATTGTATGAAAAAATTTTAAATATAAAATTTGATTCATTATAAGGGAAATTTATTTTCACATTCTATGAAGTAAAAAATTACGTTAAAGTATTCTTAATTGATGATGTAGAAAAAATATAATTGATGAAAAATCAATAATATAATTTTTTAATTATTAATATGAATTAAAATAGATAAAAAATTTTAAAAATATTTATGGTCAAATATATCTACAAATTAATCATCCATGTGTTTAGTTGATAACTATTTGGATCAATATGGAAATTATTATCACACTTATAATATTCTATTTAATGTGTTGTTAAATTTTACACATTCTTATTTCAATGAATATTACATTTTTAATGTATTATTTTCCAAATGATATATTCAACTATAATTTTTCTTCAAAAATAATGGGGATTTATCAACATATTAATATTTAAATTTTATTTTTAATTAAAATAAATATATATATTAAATATTTACACAAAACTGATGTGATAATTATTTTATTAATTTAGATAATGAATAAATGTTATAAAAAAATATTTAAATAAATATAATTTGTTATAATTAATATATAAAGTTAATTTCCAACATGGCCTTAACATATTAATAATAAAAAAAATTCCTATTAAATTGTTAATATTATATTTTTAGTATGAAATTAATTAAATTCTACCTAAATTAACAATATTTATTATTTATCAAAATAATTTATAATTAAATTATTTAAAAATTATATATCCTTTTTAAAAAATTATAATAATTACTATATGGTCAAAAATGATCTAAATTATTCAGTTATGGTTGAATTGTATTCCAATAAGATATCATTTCACTCTTTTAATATTTACATATTTGTAATATTATATAAAATTAAATAGAATAAATATGTATTAATAAAATGGATAAGTTTTAACATGATTGAAAAACATGTCAAAAAATTATCGTTTTAGGGTATTACAACCTTATATTGTCTCATAATCTAAAATAATGACATTTTTTGGTTTTTTATGTGGTTTTATTTTTTTATAAATCAACATTCTTTAAAATTCCAAATGTGATCCTAACCTCAATTATAAAGGGTCACAACTTCTCCCAATTATTTAAATCTTATTGAGTATTCAAGATCATTAATCCAAATCATATATACATTCTATTCTTACCCAGTTATATTATAGTGGTTATTTTATTCTCCAAACTCAAACTCATGTGATTTATGAAGAGATATATAGGTAGCACGTTGAAAACATGGTAATATCGTCAACCAATTCATTCAATTTTATTTCATCCACTAAATTAGCATGATGATTTGATTAAATTATAAAGTTATATGCCTAGTATTAATTATATATTTATATGATAATATTATTATGGAAAAAAAGCATTCCACCATTGATAGATACTATGAAAAATGAAATCTTCATGCGTGCATATGTATGACTAACTGTCTCCATGTCATGGTGCAATATTTTTTTCACCACCATATTAAATGGATGAATATAATTATAGAAATAATATCTATATAAGAATATTATAACATGATAATGATATTGAATCAAAATATATACTCAACACTTCCATACAATTTCAGAATTGTCGGAATGTTATCGTCGATCGTGTTTACATATGACCTAACATATCCACGATGCAATGTGACTCATTCTACAAGATATTTGATAATGAATGAATATATAAATTTATAGAATGAATATGATATATATTATATTAATATAATTTTTAATTGATATAAATTTAACATAACAAGTAGAGATGAAACATATTTGGCAAAACATGGATTAAAAATGTTGTTAATTCCTAAATAACGTGTAATAATGAAATCTAATAAACATAATGACGATAATATGTTAATATATGATATTGTAAAATTAATATTAGTGTTTAAAAATTCAATTCCAGTATTTAAATTATTATACAGTAGGTTTAAATAAATACGAAAGATACCAATCATATAGAAATTGATAAATTTTATACCACCTTATTTTCTGATGTTGTTTACACATTAGTATTTTCTTGTGTATATTTATCAACCATGATCTTGTTTCCTAAAAATTAATTCGAAAATATTATTTCCATTTTTCTAAAAATTTTAATACTCAATTTTAACCATTTTTATCATTTATTTAATTGTATTAGTGGAATATTTTGTCGTTTTTGAAATGAGGTACATTTTGACTTATCCGACAAAAGTACTAGTAGAATATTATCTTATATCCTATACGTACTGAATGGGTTTTTAGATTTTAATAACACCTTATTTACATGAATTCCAATAAATAATTTTGTTAATTTTCTTTGAATTTTTTGAAAAGAAAATGATTTTGATGAAGAAATTATATTTTCATCATGAATTAATTTCATGTGTTCTATCAAAATTATTTTACATCTAATATTGAATTCTAGAACATAGTTTTATTTAATGTATACAATCATTATTATTACTACTATTTTATTTTCATTATAAACAAATTTTATTCATGAAATCCATTTGTTTTATAATGATTATCTTAAGATGAAATGGTTTTTATGAAACCCATTTTATTCCATGGGTTATACTATTAAGACTGAATTATGTTTTTGTGGAACATGTAATAATAATTTCATTATTAGACGGGTGGGACCTATATCTCCCTATAACACAATTGGTAATGTTTTATATCTTATTATACATGCATTAATATTATGGGAAATGATATCAAATCCACAATACATATGTTTAATTAGGAGTGAACTCGTTTTTGTAATGGAATATATCCACTATGATGGTGTTGTTAATGATACATGACAAATATGTAATGATTTTCTATTATTATATATATGCCACAAATTATTCGTCTTATGTTTTGAATTTTTTGAATTATTCTATAGAATCATTATGACCATTTATGATTTATAACATGATATGATATAATGAACTTTAATAAACATGATATGATTTTTAAATGTTATGTTCTTATGTCTTTTGACTACTATATGATTGTTATCTCACTTATTTACCATTACTGTGAATTTGATGATATCTTTTCAAATTTTTATTTTCTTCATGTTTTGATTAAGTGTATTGAGTAATTTATTTCAATAATCGGTCTATTTATGAAGGAATATGGAGGAAATGCAAATGTCTTATGAACCACTTGTTTATGTTTCACAGTTTCAAAAGACATTAAACCTATATGGTCCTATAATTTTTTATTATTATTTGTAATTAATATAATTAAATTTTTATGTAATATCAATGTATGCAATGTACGGTCTATTATATCCCGAATATATGTAATAAATGTGGTGATACTACATGGGGAACTACCTTATAGTGTCTCTAATAATTATCCATGGTTATTTTCTAAATTTTTTGGAAGTCTTCAATATTATATAAATGCAGAATTGAATTTCCATAATTTAAATCACCCTCAAATTTATGTACAATATAAAAATAATATTCCAACACTCTAAATCATTCTTATAATATTATAAGTAGAATTTAAAATATTATGGGAACATCATACCCAATAGTTATATATTAATAAAATAACATCATAAACACTAATATAAAAATTGGTTCAACATGATTATATTTGTGGGAAATGATGTAGGTATCCTACTGGTTTGTATGAACATTGGTAATTAATGCTACATAGGCGTGCATTTTTTAAGATATTACAATGATGATACAATCCATCCAATATAATATAAAATCCATTCATTGTCAAAAAATGGATATTCTAAAAATCATTTAAATGACATGGAGTTAGATGATGGACAAAATGTTTTCCTTCAAATATTACTACGTAAGAGTGTCAATAAATATAGATGGAATGGGATTCTTATCCCAAGTTTCATTATCCCCTTTGAGATCCATAATATACTTGGAGTAGGTTAAACTTATCATGATCTTCTAAAAAATATTTCTCATGATCAAGATGTGTTCCATGTATCTACAATGAGGAATTGTACACCAAATCCATCACATGTACTAAATATGATGGTGGTATACATATAGAACTAACCCTTGTAATTAAAGAAACTAGTCGCAATCCAGGACCATAAGAAAAATTTATAATTTCAAAACTCACATCTCAATGGTATTTTGATGGAGGCACAAATAAGAAGAGTACATGTGAGAACCAGTGGACACAATGGAAAAATAAGTACAATCACCAATAACCAAAAAACAATCGTTGTACAAATTTCAAGGATGGAAATTTTAATGCAGATTACAATGTAACAAACTATTGTTCATAAATTAATATTGAAACTATTGTGTGTTATATATAATATATCATATTTAATGAATCTAACCAAAATTAATAGAAGAATAAATGATCATAACATTAATAAAAACATATACCAATGAAATTTCAACAAATTATAATGGGTTGAAAATTATAAAATAAGAATAGTATAATGGGAAAATATTTATCAACCCAATCTCAAAAAACAACCCTCGGGAAAAACACTATGAATATGAAAAAATATATTAGTAAACCAATTGTTATTTTAGGGAATGGTAAATTAAAACCATAAGTTAAATTAAGTTTGATAATGAATGAAATATTGATATTGTATTTTTTGTAGTTTAATTAATTAAATATTAATAAGACGAATAGAATATTAACATTACTTTAGGGACTAGTAACCATACTATTGAAAAAATATAAATATTATAGATCCATAATATAAATATGAATATTAAAAATTCAAAAAATCTATTAGCCGATTTTTATTAAATGGAATTCTATGATAATTATTAAACCATAATTATATTTATATTTAAAATTATATTAACCTATTTTTTAAAATTATATTGTTAAAATTTATGAAATTTTTTAAGTCACCACACATATATTTTACATGGGTAATTTGTTTTCATTTTTTTAATAAATTAATTATTTAGTAAAAGTATAATTTTTTTCATAAAATGTCTATTTTAAAAATAATAATCCCAGATTTAATAAAATATAAAAATATTCTCACTTAATAAATTTTTTGCTAAAATTTTTTCATTTAAATACAATAAATATGTTTTCGAAAGTTAAAAATTTCCATCCAATTCATAATTGAAGAATTATTCAATTTATGGCACAATTTTTTATTTTCCTAAATTCCTTAATAATAACTATTTAATTAATATTAAAAAGGATTTAATTACTTAAATATAAAATAAAATACATAATTTAATAATATTTTTGAAAATTATACTGTTACACATTGTATCTTAGATATAATATTTTAGTCAACATTTTATTCTAAATGGACTCCAATCACTATTTATAAATAACCCCTATACCTCCCCTTGGAAATGCATTTCCCCCTTAATTAAAAAACTCAATATCCTACCAAAATCCTCTGTATACGTACCGATGAAATCCTTAAAGATGCTCTATAGTAACTATCTATATAAGTCAAAGGATTTTAGTGTCGTACAAGTTAATTTTCACTGAGATGTGTGTATGTTTTCATCAAATATTTTTTTTTTCATCCACTATAAATATAATTATATATCCCTTCAAATATATTATATTATATCAATAATAAATTATAATGTTAAAAATATATTGGTAATGTAATTATACATTAATAATCACTTATACAATGTAATTAGATTTTACAGTTCCAATAACTATTCCTTCGAAAATGCCCAACTAAAAATCAGTTAATCACCAATGAGGATATTTCAAATTATTTTAATATCACCATCCTCATTAACGGTGTATAATCTCATGTTATTTACTGGATAGAAATATATATGTTTTTGAACTTCATTGTTTACTAAATCAGACATTTTTAAAACAGAGCATTAAAATATAATTCTGAAATTCAATCACTCATAACTGATGTTTTCAACAGGGGAAAATCCCTAAAATAATCCTGAGTGGCTCGTGATGTTTCGTTAATGTAGTACCTAAACAATTCATGTTCATAAAAATAGTAGAGGTTTCATGGGTTGCACACAGTATGCTAAGTCGTGTGGTCCATATCAGTTAATTGTGCGACCCTATTTTAAAAGGGGAAATGGCATGCGCATGACTTGGACATAATTTCTGAAACGTTGATCCTATCTCTTACGGGGCATGTCTTGGAGGTAGAATAATCTTCATGGTTTTCACACGGTTTGGGAAACTGCGTCATCTTAACTATGTGTGATGCCTAGTCTGTAAATTGTAAATTGTTTTAATTTAATTTAATTAAAATAATATTATTAAAAAATAAACACTCTAATATGTCCCTCAAATTGTGACACACTAGGGGTCTCCACATTGTTCCTTGAACACGACCCCTTCATGGCTCCTCTCTTATTCGATCTCTGTCTAGTATCCTTTATTTTTCTTGTCCAATCCATCATGTTGAGTCCTCTTCTTTTCTCTCATCCATTTTCCTGGCATCGAATCATCCTTGTATTCACCTCATGTGGTTTGGAATAACATTATATTATTATGGTTACTCTTGATTTATGGTTTCCCTTGTTCTATGGATGCTGGAATAGTCTCTCAGAACCATAGGATTTGTGTTCTAGAAAATGCTGCCAATTGCGATGAAGTTCAAGTAGTTTCAATTCGCTGGTTATGCTTCAAAGTTAGTTTTCCCTTTATTGACTATTTAATATTTTGGGCTTTTAGTATTTATGAGTCCTTGTCTTGTTGCTTCTCATGCATTGAGCTTCACTAGGTGGTTTCACATCATTTTGGTTCATCGCCAATGTGGACATCTGGGTTCCACCCTATGGTAGGGTCCCTTTCCAAGTCCCTAATCATTATAAATACATTAATTAAGTTTCATACTATAGATTTGTTTTAAATAATATCAATAGATGAATTATTATGTCCAATTATTGTGAAATTTTATTTTTATCAAGTTCATGATTTTATTTTTAAATGTATAAATTGATATGCTGATTAAAAATATCATTTTTTATAATAATAACCCTCCAATGGAGGGGAACTTCATTCATTAAAAAACTATTTTGTTAGAACTTTATTTCTTGATTTTTGTATTTATAATTATTCTACCTTGATGTAGTATTGAAATATGGAATTCTTAGGACATGACCTTAATGATGCTTGATACACTAAGTTTCCCTTTTTAAAATAATTAATGTAATGAAGCTCCATCTATGTGATTGGTCTAGTTTTGAATGAAATTACCCATGTAGGTAATTTCCATTTTTCTGGATATGTGGATCCAATTAAATGAAATTGACATGTTTTCGAAAATGTTATTAGATGATTCAAATGAATTTTTAATGATTAATGGTTGACCCCCAAAACAATTTACCAAATGTTTCCCAAATTTATTTAATAATAATAAAACATTGGGTGACATGTGGGTTCATAAAAACGAATGGCATGATGGACTCAATGGGGTTTCATGCTCATACCTTGGGTGATACATGGATTCATATGTTTAAATTCCATGGATAGACCTAAGTTCATTTTACAAGGATTGGTTCCATGTCCGGGGCAACCCTTACCATGCTAAGGGAATGTAGCAGTGTGGACCATGCCCTTTGAAAAAATCTATTATGGTTTTTACTAAATTTTTGCAATGCTTCTTTACCATTTCAAACTAATGGAAGGAAATTATTGAAACAAAAAATAAAATTTTTCAATGCTACTTGAAATTTCTAAAATAATGGAAGGTAAGTCTAGAACCAATCAATAATTGGTTGAAATACTATGTGACATTTCCACACAGATGTAATTCAAGGATTGAACAAATACTTTATGGTTTCAACTCTACTACTCATATACTCAATAATGAATTGAAAGAATTGAACTATATGAATCATTGCATAAATTCATTATCAAATATAAATGTCCTAACTCTATCAAGCCATAGATTCTGAGAAGAGAATGCCTTCGTTCTCAGGATCCCATTCCGATTCAAGGATACCGTTTTCTTAGGTTGATACATAAATAGACATTGAATCGTGAATATTTTGTGAATACCTGGTATAGTGTTGGGTACATTAATCTTATAGGATACCTCAGACACATTCGTTGGATCTAGCATTGACTAGTAGTGCCATAGTTAATGCCCAGATGCCCTATCTTTTCAATACTCCATTTTACACAGGTCGATCACCTTGGAATTAGTAAGGGACTTATTATAGAATACCTTGGATTATGCTCCTTGGATTACACTCTTACCCCGTAGATAGATTCATATATTAATGAGTTAGATTTCCTTGATATTAAAATAACTTGGTCTTTACTCTGTAACTCAGTCATTGGATAACTTTTCTAGGTTCCCTTGTTATGTCAAGGAACCATCACTATAAATACTATAACATGATCCCTTGGATACACTCCTTGAAATCATCATTGAATAGTATGTTTCATGGTTAAAGCCAATGGGCCCGATTATTGTTATGCCCTGTTTTACATTAGGGGATGTTCCTTGGACTCGGTAGGTGACTTACTCACACGTGATATATAAATAAATGTGTAAAACTCAATTAATGAACCGGTTACATATTAAAACCCCAGTCTTGGGATGAATCATGGACATGGTTATTTAGTTACATTTTACAGATTAATTTTCTAATGAAATTGGGAACCCTATTTAATTTATATTATACTGATGTAATTGGATTACACACCAGTGGTGCTGACATACTAATATTTAAATCTCACACCCTACATAAGAATCCATTTCACTTGGGTACCAGATTAAACCTATATTGTTCACATGGAATTGAAACTTATTTGTTTCATTTTTATTAAACATATAGTAGGAGTAAATGGCCATTCTAGAACATGAGATTCTCATCGAGATCACCTTTGGGATTTTAATTCTTTTCATTACATGAGTCTAACATTGAATTTTATAGGAAGGAATTTTGTGTGTCTTATTACTGTCTATAATGTATCAATACCATTTCATTGATTAATTTATTGTATAAACTGGTTTTGGAGTCATTGGTTCATTAATATGATATTTGTCTTCTACTTCTTGTCAATTATGTATAACCACATATGCTATTAATCATTATTTACTCTGTTATACCACTAGAAACTCAGATAATAGGGTATAGTCTACCCAATGACTATCATTATAGCCTCGCTCATAGTCAGAAGCCTCTAGCTTACGAGATGGTGCTCTTGAGGTCATATGGAGACCACTCCGGCCACTGTCTTAGTGGTGATCTTGGTCGTGACGTTACCATGTGGTATTAGTGGTGCATTCCTTTTGTCATACTATTTTTTGTTGGTAGATAGGAGACATGGAAAGTGTCAGGACTTGGTTAATATTCATTCATGGGACTCAACACCCCCTGTACGAGGAATGAAATAGTGGTCAAGTTTGGGTTTTTTATTTATGTTTTTCACTTTTACCATTGATATGATTTTAGCTTGAGTGATTGGTGTAATTTCTTATGTTTATGATTTTTAAAACGTTGGATACATTCAATGGCTAGATATGGGAAGGAATTTGTATTAAATTCATCATATTAGGCATATAGGAAATCACATGCCATACATATATGCCATGAAATGTAGTATAATTAGTTGGTTTTATGATATATATAATTATGTTCCTTATAAATATGACATTCTTAGTTTTATACAAGTTTATGTTATACAATATCATGCCTTCTTTGCTTGCTAGTTGTTATTGAATGCTCATGTTATTGAATTTCCATGCTTATGTGATTTAAACTTTTTATTGTGTTGCATTCTAGTAGTTACATGACATGATAGATTACATTGATATATAAAAATGGTTTTGTGGGTTAAGTTATTAGTAGTGGATATGATGGGAAAATATTAATAGTTAAAAGGTGTTTTGGTGCCATAGAGTTGTGAAAAGGTATCTCGTGAAATCAAACCATTGTTAAAAGTTGATAAATTAAATTATTAATTGAATTTGGTTTATAATAATGGGATACAATTGGAAAACAATAATTTTTAGTAGTGTTATATAGATTGGTTGATAGCCAACCATATAATTTTTTATGTTATACTGATCATTTTAAATTCTAGATTAACATTGGTATCGATTAATGGTAGCCAATTATCAATCCAAGGAATGTTTTAGAGCTAATTCAATTGGGAAATGTAAACCCATATTAAGGGAATGGGAACGATGATTTATGAAACAATTATAAATGATAAATATGTTTAGTTTTGATCTGAAATAAAATAGATTAATTTGAAAATGCAACAATACACAAATAGGTCAGTTGGGGAAAGTATTTCTGCAGTGAACAGTTCAGGTGTTTAAAATTTTATTAAATTTTTGATTACTATTAGGTTTCTTTCTAGAGATCCCAGGTTGTCTAAAATGGGACACTCATAGGCCAGCTTAATTTCTTACAAAAAAATTTATTTTGGTATGTTGTTTGATAATGAAGGAATTATAATAATTTAAAATGTTTTTAATAATAGAGTCTTATAAAACATATATGTTTACCCTTTGGGGTGTTGGTTAAAATCATGTAACATTTTTTATTTTAAAATGCTACAATGATGTATTAATTAGATGTTATGATGATTATATATTAAATTTGATTAAATATAAGATTATAGGAAATAGAACCAATAGTTTCTTCCATTATTTAAAACCCTCATGTAAAGGGTCGTTTTGACTTCTAATGATTTTCCATAGAAAAGAAGCTTGTGTACTTTCCATATGTCTTATTTTCCCTTTAAATGGTGTTATGGTCATATTTGGATCGTAGTGACCATTTTATTTGATGTGACCTGATGTCAGGGTTCAAACTAGTTCTTTTTAAGGGGTAAAACCATTGTAGGTAGATCCTTAAAAACATAAATGTATTACTGGTTATGTGACTTTTCTCAATATTGGTGAAGGTTGGGTGTCATTGTCTCTAGTAGGAAATTTAGTTCTAAAGAGTCATGCTTGTTTGGATTGGTGTTCATGTCTTTTATGACCTTGTTATAGTCTTGGGAATTGAGTAATGCTTATTTTTAGTAGGTTATTCATGCCTCAAGCATGGTTGGATACTTTATGTTCATTTTAAACTCTCTTCTTCATAGTATTGGGAGATTAATTATGGAATTTTCATGGTTGATAGTAATGTAAGGAAACATCACTCCATAATCAATCCCCTTGTACTATTGAGTGTTGTATCGGGTCATTCCCATGTAGAGTGACAGGAGCATTAAATAATTACTTCATTTCCAATTCCCAGAAAATTGTTCAAAAGACATGTGTGGTTTGCCTCATTGTTCTTATTGTTATAATCCTTCATGTATAGGAGTTGTTTGGTATCCTTCATTTTCAGCTAGGATACACCTACGATGGGTAGTGTTGTGATGAACATAGTAAATGTGTCCTTCCGTGTAGAAGTAACACAACCTAAGATAACCATGGTAAAATGGGTGGTTATTTCTTGTCTGTCTTTTAGGATTTCATATATAAAATCAAATCAATGATTTCTTGCCAACACGACTTTTTTTTGGTTCCACTATATTATTTTCTTGTTTATTGTTTTATGTAAATAGAAAAAACATCTTATATTCTTTTAGTGAAATCATTTTAATAGATGAGCTTGTACCCTATCCTGACATTATCCTCGATGAACTAAGAGAGAATTGGTCTTACACCATTGTAAATCATTAAATATTGATGATCTTGTTAAATGATCATTGCCAGTGTTACATGATAGAGTGTTGTTCTCATCAAGTCATGGAAAGTCCAAAGTGATTCTTGGGTTCCCTAATATGAATGGATTATAAAGATTCATGGACTCTATAAGTTTCTTTGGAGTCACTCTTACCTCTTAGGCCAGACATTTATTATATACATCAACCATGCCGCTCGACTCATTGCCTCTTCCTTTATTTCAATGTTTACTATTGTATGGGGTCATTTTAAAACATGTTTCAATGTGAAGGAAAGTGTAGTGTCATGGTTGGTAGTCTCTTCTGATAAGGAGCTTGCATGAATAGCTCTATTAAGACAATAAAAAATAGACCATTTATTTCTAATGAAATTATGTCAGTAGTGTAAGAAGAACACTAAGAGTTATGCCTTAAAAAAATTCCAATGGTGGAGGTACCATTGCTTCGAATTTCCCCCTTCTTATGTTAAAACCTCCGATGGTATTTAACATCAGTTAATAATTTCTTGAGGCATTTACCTGATCATGTCTCCATATAAACATTCCCATGTAAGATAGTCTTCTGTGATTTAGTTTTACATTGATCATTGACTCATGTTGTAATGGTTGATGTGTAGTGTGCGTTGGAAATGTGTGTGGTTCATCGGGTATTGGTAACATAATGCAACTATTGGAATGAAACATCATGGCATGTGTTGTTTGAGCGGTTATTAAATTGTTTCTAAACATTTCTTGGGGACAATATGTTTATGAGGTGGGTAAATAGTAGAATCCCATGTATTTAACAAGACTAATATACAAAAATTGTTGATCTTCTTCATTTACTAAACCAATGTTTTTTAAAACCAAGCATCGAAACATAATTCCAAGAGCTGGATCACCTTTATCTGATTTTGTTGGGAATTTGATAAGTCCCAATAAGTCTCCCGAGTTTCATGAGATGTTTCGGGAGTGTCAGGCTCTAAAACATCATTTTAAAGACATAAAAGGAGGCACAATTTTTGCATGGTCTACTAATTCATGTTCACCACAACAGTAAACTGTGTGACCCTATCTTTGAAGGTGTAGTGGATTTCTCATGGGATGCACCATAATTACTAAACCATTTTCCTAGACCGTGTGGGGTGTGTCATATAGGAAGAAGTCATCACATGGTTTCTGCACAGTTTTGATAACTGTGCGAGATTGACCGTGCATGATGCCCGATTTTTTAATTTTGAACAGATTTAATTTAATTAAAGTGAATTAAAATAATTAAAACCTAAACAATCCCCTCTCTCCCTCAAATCTCAATGCATCATATGGCTCCCCATTGAGTCGTGCATGACCACTTAGAACCTCCACTCATCTTCGATCTCTATCTAGTTTGCATCATTTTTCATGGTTAAACCATCACAGTGAGTCCTCTTCTTCCTTCTAATCCATTTTCCAACCACCGAATCATCCTAACCATCTCAAATGGGGTTTAATAGAACCCTATATTTATTGGGTTAGTGTTGATTTCAGTTTTCCATTGTTCTATTGTTGAGTAAAAGGACTCTTGAGACCATATGATTCATGTTCCGGCAACGGGCACCAATGGCCATGCAGTTCGGGTGGTTTTGGATTTCTAGCTTTGTTTCAGGGAATGTTTTCACTTTTTCACCATGTAATTATTTGGGAATTTTCATATTTATGAGTGCTCTACTTGTCTCTTTTAGTGACTTGAGCGTCTCAAGACGGTTTCACATATTTTTGATTCATCATTGATGTGGACAATTGGGCTCCACCGTGAGGTAGGGTCCCTTTCAAAGTCATCCTTATTTATAAATACATTAATTAAGTTTCTTACTACACTTTTGTGATAAATAAATTAATTTAATGACGTGTTATGTCCAATTCATGTGAAATGTGAATTTTAGAATTTTCCGGATTTGAATACTAAATGTATTAAATGATTTGTTGTTTGAAAATATAATGTTTTTATAATAAAGAAGCTCTAATTGAGGTGTGACAACATCATGCTAAGATGTAGTTTTTAACATTCTTTCATGACTTATTTATTTATAATTATTATGCTTTGATGTAGTGTTCAAATATGGAATGCTTAGAAAATGGCCTCAATGATATTCAAAACACTCTGTTTCCCTTTTTAAAATTATTAATGGAATGATGAACCGTTAAAGTGATTGGTCGAGTTTGGATTGCAATTACACATGTACGTAATTTCCAATTGTATATATACTTAGAGACCTTTAAATAAAATTTAAATGTTTTGTAAAATGGAATTAGTTGTTTCAAATAAATGGTTAATGATTAATGATTTAGCCTCAAAATAAGTTACCAAATTATTTCCAAATGTCTTGAATACTAATATAAAATTGGGTTACTTGTGGGTCACCATGTATGAATTACATGATGGAATTAATGGTTTTTCTTGTTCATACCGTGGGTGATACATGGATTCCCTTGTTTTAATTCCATGTATGGACTTGAGTTCAAGATAAATGGATTGGTTCCATGTTCGGAAAACCCATAACATGATAAGGGAATATAGCAGTGTTGACTTTTCTCATTGAAAAATTTCATAATTGTTTTTAGTAAATGGTTGCAATGATACATGAGCCTTCCAAAATAATGGATGGAAAGGATTTAACCAATCAATGTATGGTTTTAATTCCACTCGACCTCGACTCACCAATGGACAACAAGGTATGAAACATTCAATAAATGGTTGAAATGCTACGTGACCTTTCCATAGTAATAGAAGTCATGGATTGAACCAATAAATAATGTTTCCAATTATACATGATGTATCCACACTAATTGAAGGAATGAAATGATATAGATGAATCACTAAATGACTTAATTATAAAAAAGGAATGATCTAAATCAATCTCAACTTGTATTGTGAGAGGATAATACCTTGGGTCTAAGGAACCCCATTCTGATTCAGGGATATGGTTTTCTTTGGTTGATACCCACTTAGACTTTGATTCTTATATATTACTGGATTCTCGGTATACTACTGTTGGGTCCGTTCTTCTTATAAGATACCTCTGATACACTCATTATATCCAACATTGAATAGTAGGTTCCATGGAAGAATCCCTTTGGTCCTTACCTTTTCTTATCCCCATTTTACCATAGTGGAACACCGTGGACATGGTAGGTGACATGTTGAGGAATTCCTATGATTACAATCCTTGGATTATTGTCTTACCCATTATCTAGACTCAGATACCACTCACCTATCTTTCTGTGAGTTTACATTTCCTGGGTCATTACCATGGAACTCCCTCATGGGATATCTTCACCAGGTTTCCATGGCTTTTCTAGGAACATTCACAACATATATTGTCACATGATTCCTTGGATACACTCCTTGGGTCTAGAATTGACATATAGGTGATGTGGTCAATGAACATTGGTTGTGATCATTCATAAACCACATATTACCATGGAGTAAACTCCTTAGGCTCGATAGGCGACTTACACACATGTGAATTATAAATAAAAGGGTAAAAATCAATTAATGAACTAGATACCTATGCAGACCCTAGATGAGGGCTGGAGAAGATACTTGGGTATTTAGTTACAAGGTGTATATTACATTATTTATGCATGATTTTAATCTGTTTAATTTATATTATACTATTGGGATTGGGTAATACATAAGTGGTGCTTCCCAAATGAGATTTATATCTCACACACTAATCAGGTTACCAGTGGACATGGGTAATTGAGTAAACCACTCTCAGTTGTAGGGACTTGGACCTCGTTGGTTTCAATTTTATTATACCTATATTAGGAGCAAAGGACCAAGGTAGAGATTAGCATTCTCCTCGATATCTCCTTTGGGAATTTTGTTCTTCTCATTACATGATTCCAATATTTCATTTTAATGGATTAAATGGTGTTCTATTTATTAATTTCTATAATGTTTCAATAACATGTCATGTATTCATTTATTGTATAAATTGGAATTTACCACTTTTGATCATTAATATAAAATTTTTCTTATGATGCTTGTCAATTATGTATTTCTTCTTATTTTATTTATCATTATTTAATCTATTATACCAATATGGAACTCTGAAATGAGGGTATTTTCTCCCCATTGACAATCCTTACACCATCATAGCTAGTCAGCGGCCTCTGGCGTTCGGGGAGGAGTGCATGAGGTTATGTAGTGACTGGTCCAGCCATCGTCTTAGTGGTGAGCCAGGTCAGGGCGTTACAAAGTTGTATCAGTGGTAGTTTCCTTTTGTATTATAGTTTTGGGTTAGTTGATAGGAGACTAAGAACGTGTTGGCCCTTGGTTAATAGTCATTCATGGGACTGAGAACCCCACACATGTGGATTGAAAAAGTGGCTAGGGCTGGGATTTCTGTTTATGTTGTTAGTTTTTACCATTGATATGATTTCACATATAGTGATTTGTGTAATTTCAACTGCTTATTATTTTTAAAATGTTTGATAAGTTCCAGGTCCTGATATGGAAAGGAAGTTCCATTACATGCATCATATTAGGCACATAGAAATTCACATTCCATGAATATATTCCATTCCATGTAGTTCCATTATTATTATTTCTGCTGTGTATAATTATGGGCCTTATATATATGGAATGCTTAGTATTATACTTGTATATATAATACAAAAGCATGCCTTCTATGCTTACAGCTTGTTATTGAATTCTCATCTGATTGAATTTCAATGATTATGTGATTTATGCTTGTTGATCTATGATAGATTCTTTTTGTGACATGACATGATTGATTAAATTGAAATATTTAAATGTTTTCATGGGTTATGTTATTGGTTGTCATTATTATTGGAACCAGTTTTCAGTTATATTGAGTATGGGTTCCTTATAACAGAGAAAAGGCAACCCATGTAATCAATAAATTTGTTAAAGAATACTAAATTCAACTATTAAGTGAATTTGGTTTAGGATAATGGGAGAAAAACTAAAAAATATTATTTTTGTGGACTCCTTAAAGATTCATAGGTGTCCACCCTTATAATTTGGACTATTATATTGATCATGTTATGTTTTGAATTTACATTTCTATCTATTAATGGGATCCAATTATCAATCCATGGATTGAATGTGCACTACATGAATTGGTGAATGACAACCCATATTAAATGAAATGGAACAATGATTTATGAAATGATTATAAATGTGAATGATTTTTAGTGATTCTCTTAAATAAAATGGAAAGAATTTAAAATGAAACTTGACCCATGTAGGTTAGTTGGTGAATGTTTTTCTGAGATGGACCATTTGGGTGTGTAAAAATTTAATAAAACTGTGTTTCCTATTTGGAAAATTTCTAGAGATCCCACGTTGAATGTGATGGGATCCAGGTAGGTAGACTTTTATACATATAATGAATTTATATAGATAGGTTTCCTGAAAAAGATGGAATGTCAACTAATGTAAAATTGTTTTTAAAAAAAGAGAGTTTTATAAAACAACCCCATTTTTACCAAAGGGAGTTGGTTAAAATCAATTAACATTTGTTTTTTTTAAAATGTTACATTCATTTATTTAATAAAACTTTTAATTATTAAGGATTAAAGGTTATCGAATGTAAGAATAATGAAAATGGTACCTATAGCGGTGTCCACTATTTAAAACCCACATGTAAAGGGTAGTTAATTCATCTCTTTAGTGTACATGGAACATGAGTGTGATTACATTCCATAGGTGTTATTTTACATAGAAATGGTTTTATGAATTGCTAGTGAGCCTTGTGACATTTTTGTTTTATGTGGCCTGATGTCAGGGTTGAAAGTCGTTCTTCATAAGGGAATAACCAGTTGTACGTAGCACCCTTAGAACATAAATTTCTTGAATGTGTGGTGAATTCTTTCACTATTAGTGCGGGTTGGGTGTCATTGACCATAGTAGGACAATCAGTTATAAATTGAAACCCTTTTTTGGATGGGTGGTTAACTCATTCATACCCTAGTTATGGTATTAAATAATGAGTACTTTCACATTTTCAGTTGGTTTGACATGCCTCATCCATGGTTGGCATCTTGTTGGTTGTTTGACCCTCTCTCCTTCTAAGTAAGGGAAGAATAGTTATAGAATCATCCAGGATGATAGTCATATGAGGAAAAATGAATTAGTAAAATATTCTCTTGTACTATTGATTATGGTCTCTAGTCATCACATTTTATATTTACATGAGCATTAAATAATATATTCAATTTCATTACTCTAACTACCTTTTGAAATAATCTGATGTTTTGACACGCCATTCATGTAGTTATAATGTTTCATGCTTACAAGTGGTTAGATTTCCATTTATTTTGGTTAGGACACAGCAACGATGGGTACTGTTGTGATGAATCTAGTAAATGTGTCCATCCATGTAGAAGGAAAAAACAAAAGTGATCCATAGAAAATGGGTGGTTATTGATTATTTTCCATTGAGGCTTGAAGTCTATAATCGAGTCGGTGCCTACATAGAAGCATGAATTTTTTTTGGTTCAACTAATTTATCATCCAGTTTCATGGGGTATGTAACATGAAACCCTATCATAAATCCTATTTGTGTCACCCACTTAAGAGTAGATATTTTACCCTAGCATGACATCTTCCTCGATGCACTTATAGATAATCGATCTTACAATGCGCTAAATCTCTAAAAGTTGTTGATCTGTTTGGATCATATTTTTTGTGTCACATGATAGATCATGGTTCTGATAGAGGCTTGGTATGTCCCGAGTGATTATCGTGTTCCCTTATAGGAACGCCTTGTTAGGATTCACATACTATATCTATTTCTTTAGAATCCCTATGGTTGCTTAAGCTATACTTCTATAAGGTTCATCGGCCACATGGCTCGAATCATGCATGATTAGATCTATATGGTCAATCAGAATTCATCCATTTAATTCTAAATTAATTATTCCATGAGTGTCATTAATACACTTAGAGCTATTCATTAAACAAAAAATTTAATGTTGGAGGTATTATTACTTGGACTTATCCACTTTTTATGTTAAGACCTATAGTGGTAAACATAATCGATCTATCATTTATCAAAACATTGACCTAAACATGCCTCAGTATAAATGGGTCCATGTATGCTATGTTTAGTATTTATGTTTAACATTTTTTGTTTCCTCATTTTTTGAAGGCTGAAGTGTAGTGTGCATTGGAAATTCATATCATTCATTGGTAATTTGTAATGACATGAAATCATTGAAATGAAAAAACACGACCCTTGTAGGTCGGGTGGTGTTTAAGTTGTTCCCAAAAACTTCATGGGGATGATATGTTTTTAATGATGGTAGATTATAGAATCTGGTTTTTCAAACCTAAATGAAATATAGATGTTTTTTACCTTATTAGTTTAATAAACTGTTCGTCTTTAAAACATTTCTTCAAAAGTTCTTTCTGAGGGTTGGATCAGTCCTATTTGATGTTTTTGGTCATGGAAAAGGCCAAAGAATTATCTTGAGGGGCTTGAGATGTTTTGGGACTGTCAGACCCAAAAACATCAAGTATTTAAATACATCAGTGGGAACACATTTTTCACATGGTATGATAATTCGTGGATGCCACAATATTTAACCTTGTTACCCTATATCAAAAGGGACAGTGGCATGCGCATCGCATGCACATGATTTCATAATCCATTTCCTAGCCTCTAAGGGGAGTGTTTAGAAAAATAAGAATTTGCGTGGTTTTCACACAGTTTGGCAAAATTTGTGGGATTAACCATGTGTGATGTAAAATTTTTATATTTAAAATTTATTTAATTAAATTAAAACAAAATAAAATAATTTAAACATAAACACTCTACTCTCCCTCTCAAATCACATCGCACCAGGGGGGATCCCCTTTTGAGCTGCACGTTTGACCCCTTCCGACCTCTTCTCTACATCGATCTACGTCCAATTTCCTTCATTTTTCTTGACCGATCAATCACATTGAGTACTTATCATCATTCTAAACCCTTTTACCATCTTTGAATCAGATTACACATTAACCCATGGGGTTTATCCTAATCCTATCTTTTTAGGGTTACTATTGATTTCAGGTTTCCCTTGTGCTAGGGTCGAGTAAATTGTCTCTTGGGACACTAGGATTCGTGTTCTACAAATCGCCACCAATGGAGATGATTTTCATGTTCTTTTAGTTTAACTACATTGATTCAGGGTGTGTTTCCTCTATTCACCAAGTTTATATTTTGGGTTTTTGTAATTTATGAGTACGCGACATGTTTCTTGTAGTGAGTTGAGCTTCACTAGGTTGTTTCACTTCGTTTTGGATCGTTGTCGAAGTGGACCGTTGGGTTTCACATTGAGGTATGGTCCCTTTCCATGTTCTCAATATTTATAAATACATTAATCATGTTTCTTAATGGTATTTTGTTATAAATAAATTCATGAAATGAATTATTATGTCCAATTATTGTGAAATGTGAATTTTAGAATATTCATGAGTTGAATAGTAAATTTATTAAATGATTTATTATTTAACAAAATAATGTTTTAATAATAAAAATCCTCAAATGGATGTGCATAGCCTTCAGGATAAAAAGTAGTTGTTAGACCTATCATCCTTGACTTATTGTATTTGTAATTCTGAGGGCATGATATTGTGTTGAAATATGGAATGCTTAGGATGTAGACTTAATGACATTGGAATCCTTGTATTTACCTTTTTAAAATTATTAAATGAATGATTTACCATGTATTTGTTTGGTCCAGTCTGGATTGGAATTAACCATGTTGGTCATTTCCATTACTGTGGATAATTGGATCCCATTAAATGAAATTGAATTTTTTTGGTTAATGGAATTAGTTGATCCAAATGAATGGTTAATTCGTAAAGATTATCCCACAAAACAAGTTACAAATTTTTTTCGAAATGATTTTAATACTGATAAAATCATGGGTGACATTTGGGTTCTCAAGTAAGTATTCAATGATAGAGTCAATGGGTTTTCTTTCTCAAACCTGGGGTAATATATGGATTCTCATGTAGGAATTCCATGGCGGGGCCGAGTTCATGATACAAGGATTGGTTTCACGTCTATGAAAATGCTTACCGTTCAAAGGAAAGGTAGATGTGTGGAACATACCATTGGAATAATTTCATAAAGGTTTTTAATAAATTGGTGCAATGCTACTTGTAATTTACTAACAAATGGAAGGAATGGCTTGAAACGACATATAAATGGAAGAAATGATACCTAATGTTTCCACACAAATGGAAGATAAGGATTTAACCCATAAATAAATGGATTCAATGATACCTGTCCATTCCACACTAATGTAATGTGTGTCTTGAACCAATAATTAACTGTTTCAACTATAATTGACTTATCCACACCAATGGATTAAAAGACATGAACCACCTGAATCATTACTTGGCATCTTTATAAAATAGGAAGGACAAGACTTGCCCTCACTATGGATTACTAGTGGAGAATACCTTTAGTCTTATGAATCTCATTATGATTCAAGGATACAATTTTTTAGGGTGATACCCACCTATACTTTGTTTCTTTTCTATTCCATGGATTCCTGGTATACTACTGTTGGGTCCCTTCTTCTTAAGGGATACCTCATATACACTCCTTGGATCCAAAATTGAATAGTAGGTTCCATGGTTATGCCGATAAGGCCATGTCTTGTATAGAATCATTTTAACATTGTTGATCACCTTGGACTCGGTATGTGACTTATTATAAAATGCACTAGATTAATATCCTTGGATTACTCTCTGAAACCTTATATGTACTATGATACTTCTGTGTTAGATTCTGGTGAGTTGAAGTTACCTTGGTATTTACCCTATAACTCAATCAATGGATATAATTTACAGGATTCTTTGATACATCATAGATCCTTCACAACTTATTCTATCATAGGATTCCTTGGATACACTACATGGGTCCAATCATGACAGGTAGGTGTCGTTGTTAATGCCCTTCGGCCTCGATCATTGCTAATCCCCATTTTACCTTAGAGGAAACTCTTTATAATCATTAGGCGACATACTCACATATGACTTATAAATAAAATGGTAAAAATCAATCAATAAACTAGTTACATGTTTAGACGCCAGTTGAGGGGTGAAGCATTTACTTGAGATTTAGGAACATTGTACTGCATACATTACTTATCAATGCCCCCACCCTATTTAATATAGATTATACTCTTGGGATTTGGTTACACAACGGTGGTGAAATCCTACTGTGATTTATATCTCACACCCAACTCAGTCTTCCATTTCATTATGGAACCCGAGTACGACTTTCTTGTTCATAGGACCCTAGACATTTCTTTTGTTGAATTCTTGTACATGGAGTAGGAGAAAATGACTGCGATGGTGCTCAGAATTCCCTAGGGATTACCATGGTTAATTGTGCTCATTTCATTACTTGTTTCCTATATTGAATTGTAATTTATTGCATGTTTTACTATTTACTTCTTTATGTAATGTATCAATTCCATGCCATGAATTAATTTATTTTATGAACTGGCCATGGCCAGTTTTGTTCATTAATATGAAATATGACTTCTAATGCTTGTCAATTTTATTTTAATACTTCTTAAGTTGATCATAATTTACTCTGATATACTGTTTCAAAATATTTATTAGAGGTTATAGTCTCCCCACTGACTATCGTTACACCCTCGCTACTAGTCGGCAACCACTAGAATATGGCCAGGCGTGCGTGAGGCCATGTAATGACCGGTCGGTTCACTATCTTAGTGGTGAGCCAGGTTGGGATGTTACAAATGGTTATAATAATATATTTATGGTATATTTAATTTTTAATATGTTTATTTTATGACTTTTTAATTAATTATACAAAATTATAAATTACCATGAACAATAAATGTATTATCAAATACTAACGATAATTTATTAATGAAAACATGATATCAAAACAGTTTCCATTATTCTGAGGGAATTATGAAATATAATAAAAGGATTAAATTTTATAAATAATTAAAAAATAAACATTATTCATTTCTATATCATGTTTTAATAAATCTATTATTATTATTCTAGAGGTGGAAAATAAATGAAATAAAGTTGTATATAATGTTTATAAAATCTCAAAATAATCATTTTTCATTTATGAAATTTCTTATTTCATATTTTTTTCATTATTAATGTTCTTATAATATAATAAATATTTACACTAAATATAATTTATAATCTCTTTTATATATTTAAATTTATATATCCTTCCAAAATGTTTTCTAATCCCCTCAAAATTATTTTTCCAAAATATTTTAATTTAAAAAAAATGACATGATTCCTCTTGAGTTGTATCTCGATTGATTTAATAAAAAAATAATTAGAGAAAATTTATTTTCATCATTATTCAGTTTTAAACCCTATTGATAAATTCATGATGTATGATTGGATAAAACTTCTTTGAGGCACATTCATTTACAAGGAATATTTCATTATTATGATCTTTATCATTCCATGGGTAATATTTGACTATTATCATTTAATTTTGTGAAAGGTGGGCACATAATCTTATATACCAAAAAGGACATGGTATTTTTACCCATCTCATATAATTATGTATACAACATGTGGACATTATTTTATCTTTTTTATCATTTAAGATGTTACTATTTATGACCATATGTTGTCTGTGCACATGATTCTAGCTTTTTTCAGAACAATGATGTGTATTTTAACACAATTATATTATTTTCAATTATAATTCATATTTAACCTCCCATTAAATTATTAATACTTTCACTAATGATTATTATAATGATAATATGGTTAATCTATGAGTATATTAATTATACTCACAAAGGCACTATTAATTCAGGCCACTTATTCATCCCCTTACTGGGATTTTACCACACCACATTTACTAATGTATAACCTCACGAGAATAAATATTATATGGAGACCATTAGTGATATATATGGATATATACTAGGAATTTAAAATATATTTTTTTATTTTTTATTGATCAATTAATATATAATCCTAATTTTCAAATTATACTAAACTATTTTATACAGTGTTGTATCATTATAATATCAAATATGTCTTCTTACATTCAAATCCATTCCAAAATTATAACTTCCCTCATTTGTATGTTTAGATAATCACTCCCACGATGTCATGTGATTATTTTTCTCATTCCTCTATAATAGATAGTAATATGAATAGATATAATGAATATATATTATATTTATCATATAAAAAATATTCTATAAAAGTGAATAACTATTTATGATTCTCTATGACCATCCTTCAAAAATTGAAAATAATGGTCACATATTCATATATTCTATCTTTTCTAGGACAAGTGAAATTGAGTTTTCAATCTATATCATTTAAGTATGACTCATGATATTTATATAGAATAAATAAATATATAATATTTTTAAAGAATAAAAATTCATTACATCATGTATTTGTGATCAATATAAAATACCAAAACAACCAAACAGAAATTATTAGAAAAATTGATATCGTTGACACATAGAAATTATTATTTCAATAAGGAGTAATTAATAAATTGGTGTTAAAATTATATAAGATTATCATATAAAAACATTTATGTACATTCATTACAATTTAATAGAATTATAATAATTATAATTTATTATAAATGAGGTTAAAGCTATATTCTATAATTTCACACTTTAGGTAAGAGATTTTCATGTAGATTTTACTTTTTTGAAACACATGAAATATTCACCACTTGTTTAAAAAAAATTTCTGCATTTAATTACTATCTATTTATTTTAGGATACATATCATGGAAATATTTTGTATTTAAATATCCATGAAATTTTCCCTCTTTAATTTTTTTTAATTTTATTTTTACTAATATGAAAAGAGATTTATGAAACAATATCATTTGAGTTTTATTGAAAATGATTATGTTCACATTTATAAAAATTAAGAAACTGAATCTCATAAAATATTTTAATATTCATAACATAATGTAATTTTAGGTGAATAATTTTTTTCTTTTATTTACCAAACATTATGTAATAGAAATACAGAAAAATTATATTTTTTAAAAGATAAATTATTTCAATATAAGTTTGAAAATCCTATTTCTTCCATGTCCATTTTTTCTAAAAATGTTACAAATAATATTTTTACTATTCTCTAATGGTTGTTTAAATTTATTTTCATCCATGATTTAAATTTTCAAAATAAATTAATATATTGATTATTTTCATTATATAAACTATAAATCTTTTACTTTAATCAAATATATAAATGATTTCTTTTTCAAGTTTTCAATGATTGAAAAAAATTTCATTCCTTCAAAACAAAAAAAAAATCAAAAAACATTATTGGTTTTCAATGGGGTTTTTCAAAGAATGTGTTTCCATACCATTTTTTAATTATTTATGTTTTAAATAACTGCTTTCGAAATAAAAAGGTTATTTTAATCATTAAATATTCCATGTAATCATTTAATGTAATTTTCATTTATAATAACATCAATTGATGTTAATTATGATTTTCTGGGGATATGATCCAATTATAATACTCTTAATATTTCAATGTATTTTTTTGATTTCAATTATGAAATTTGTATGAATAATGCTTCTTTTCCATAGGTTATGCTATTATTAAATAATTAAATGTTTATGAATCAATTTTCCATTTTATAGATTATGTGATGATGATTATTTTATTATCTTAAAATCTACACATGTATAATTATGATTATGTTATGTTAATGTCAATAATTATATATCCCTATAACTCATTTAGTAATTATTAACATTTTAAGTGCACAAATGGATCGTGGGTGATGATCCAAATAGAATAAGAGGGTAACAAAGTGGTGAACAAATGCCTAATGATAGAAAGTTGGTCATTTTTCATGAGCTAACATTTATATAATTTCTTACTATGTATACTTGAAATAATAATAATAGTATTAATATTATTTAAAATATTATTAAACTATTCAATGTGAAGATAACTTTACAATGTTATGTTGTAATCTTTCATGTTCTTTGATCCATTCAAGATTACTGTATTTTGAACTACAAATTTTCATTCCCTAACTCGTCTATATGTTAAAATAATTTTTGGGATTGATTTTCAATTGTTATATCTATGTTATAATACCCTTTATCATTATGTTATTATCAAATTAAATTTGATATATTTCATTATTAACCATAATAAGAATATGATCTCAGCAATAATGATATTATATTTTCTATGGGATATGAATAAAGTTTTTAGTATGGTTTCTCTACGATGGGTGGAAGTTGTGAAGAACATAGTTTGAGATGATTCATATTCATAATGAATAAGGATTTTATGTCCCCAAATTAAATATATATTATAACTAAATTTTTATATCATGTATCTCATTGTTACATAATGAATATTCATGTAATAAGATATAATTTATTGGTGTGAAAAGTATGGCTCATTGTAGTTGGTATCAGACCAAATTGTATTTCCCTTTGGAACCATACATGTTAAAACATTAAGGAGAATTAAAATTACAATACTACGTATAAGATAACATATTATTTTATGTTAAATAAATGATTGTGGAATTCTAAGAAAAAATTACTAACTATTTAATACATGTGGACATGGTTTTAAAACAAATTCAACATTAGGTAATTGAAACAAAATGATTTGGTCGATGATATCACGAACATTATTCTGATGCGTGATGAGTCTTCCATTAATATGCACATAGTATGACACACTAAAGGGATAAAATTGCGTTACAAAAAATATTATTTGATGAAAACCCTGATGTATTTGAAAAGAATATTATACATGATAACCCATTTTACTATGTAGGTGTCTTGGATTTAAATGTTGGTGTAATGATTTAGAAGTCATATAAATTATTTTTCAAGATTATATATCTTTATAGTTTGATTATTTCTTATTAAACAATATTATTTGTTCTTTGAAAATGGATGGAATCTAAATGAACCATGTTAATGATGAATGTGAAATAATAGTCATTGATTCTTCTCCCAGAAATCAAATTTATTCGAAGCATGAATGAAAAATTAATATTATTTTCCTTATAAAAAATTCTCAACCCAAGAATCATATTGATCATCCTTAACAAAATTGGGGAATAAAATTCTTTAATGATTAGAATGTGGAAACAACTACCATATTTTAGTGGGGCATTTTATCCTAAAGTGGATGAGAAATTTACGAGTACCATTGAAGATATACGTTTTGTTCTTAATTATTTACATAATTAAAAATTCATTTTGGATTTCTGTGATTTTGAAGGAAAACAATTAGGATGTTATAGTTTCATCAAGAACAAGAGAAAGAAGGATTATAGTGACACTATGCACTGGGAAGAGATTTAAAATTTATTATTCAGAAATTATACCCAAAAAGCCCGAGAGCCAGGAGGCCTGCTCCCTTAAAATTAAAAAAAACTAAAATAGTACAGGCCATCAGAAAGGGGGATCCTTACACAACCTTGTAAACACAGTACCAATCATATCATTGTGAACAAAATCATTGCAGTACTCAGGGAGAACAAAGGACCAGCTAGAACTCACCTCAAGGATTGCTCTTTTTGACAATGCATCCTCAACTTGGTAGTTTATTCTATTGATATATATATATATGTCTTTAATGAGAATTACCCATAAGTGAAATCATTATTTATGTGTTATAATTAGATATGATAATGATGGATATATATATTTTGAATTAACCATATGTATTATTTTTAGTATATAGAACTAATTATTTAATTTCAAGAAAATTATAATAGTAAACCTCATATAAGGAATAACATTAACCATGCATTATACACATTGTGTGCAATAAGACATGGGAAAAATATTAGTATTGGGAAATGTAACATCATTATGGGTGTAATGTAATGAAATTAAGAATTTTAATTCGTATGTGATGAGAAGATGTTTTTCAGTCACAGATAAAATGAACCTCAAAACACACCACCCGCAATCGACGGTTTTAAATGATTGTATAATAGTCATTATGATAAAAAGTTCTCAATCAGGATATTAAATGACGATAATAAATTTCATCAACCACATAATCTGATTTATAAATGGAAATTTAAAATTATCATTATTAATGATGTGGGGTATGATAACTAGGAGGTTAAAGGTAAACATACAATTCAATCTATAATTCTTAATCTCTTATATATTTTTGGTTCTACCAACCCTTTTATATCAAATAATTTTGATAAGGGTATCTCAATGTAACCCCAATGACATGATATTTAATTTTCATAGAAAACCTCAAATGATAAGAAAATCTCATAACAATCCTTTGATTCTTCATCTATTTATGATTTATCCAAATTTCATCCTAAAATATTTTGTTCTCCCTATAGTTCAATTTGATGTTATCATAGGCATGGATTTGATTTCATTAAAAAAATCCCATATCAATTTATATTGATGTGATCTAGTGTTTGATATATCATACCAACATATGTTAGTCTTTATGTGTGATCATGAAAAGAAATTTCTGGAGGGAATTTTATTAATTATATTAAAATTGTTTCATATTCGTGATTGGCTGATATCATAGATTGTCTGGATGAAACTAAAAATAAATCATATTCCTTTTTGGGTGTTTTTTATTGTTTTGAAAAAAAATTCTTATTCATACATCAAATAAGGTAGTATATATTGTAATAGAACACATACCTTGTTCTTTAACTATTTCATTTCCTTCAATTATACTGGACCCAATTTATTTGCGGGAATTGAAGAAGAAACCCCAATATAATAATGAAAATTAATTCATTAAGCTATGTGCATCTATTTGGGAGCCTTCTATTAAATATTTTTTTAAAAAAATATTTAGATCAATACAACTTGAAATTGATTATAATGAAAATAGCATGTTCAAATTCAACAATAATTTTCATATCCACATATTAATGATTTATTAGATCATTTAATTGGATGAACAGTTTTTTCATGAATGATCATTAATCTAGATATTATCAGTTCCTGGTAAAAAAATGATAAAAAAAGAATGTTTTCTATATGATGTATATAAACTAGGCATTTATATTTATTCCATTTGGAATTTGTAATTACCATTCTAGGTTAATGGATATAATGAATGTCGTATTTATAGATTACCCGGATCAGTTTCTAGTTTCATTAATAGATGAAATCATTATACATACCAAGAGTGTGGATGTGAAATTTCTAGACAAGAGGATTCTACTAAATAACAAATAAAAGATCAATCTATTTTAAAATTTTATCATGGTTTATTCTTTTCTAAAAACAATTACAATGTGGGAGATGAATCATAAAAGAGCATATATATGTGTATTCATCAATAACTGATGTCATTAAACATTGGAATGGACCAAACACATTCATAAGATGATTAATTTTCTTAGATTTTACATAAATTATCGAACATTTGTTAATTTGTTTAAGGAATATCGAATCCTCTAACCAAATGATCTCTAAATGCATCATAGTTCCATTGTAATTATCAATGTGATGAAAATTTAATGAAACTAAAGAGAAGATTAGTCAGCACACCTATGCATACATTACCATAAACTAGAGAATGAGTTTTGATATAGAGCAATGCATCAATGAATGTATTGATAAGAATTCTCATAAAAAATGATATAGTGATGTCATATACCTCACTCTAGTTGATGATTCATGATTAATATTACCCAACTCATGATATAGAGATATTGGTGGTAGTTTTTGAATTAATTACATGTAGGAATTATCATTATAGATGATTTTTTGACATATATACTGATCGTAAAATTTAATGTAAATAGTCACTCAAAAAATAGTTTAATATACAATAGATTATATGGTTTTACTTGGTTAATGATTATGACTATTCATCACATTACCACAAATAGAAGGCGAACAAGGGGGGTGAAATTATGATTTAGTAGGGACATGTTAGTTTTCACATTAATAGTACTGATGGAGATCCAGTATTTATTGATTTATATAATATGTAATATTAAATCATATTAAATAGGGATATATCATACCATTCTCATCTGAATTTATGATCATTCATCTATGTAGTGATTATTGATGCATATAATGAAGATATTGAAGTGAAACAGAATGTGATAAATGTTTTAGAATTTATCTTTTATTGTGATGAAATAGTATGGTTCATGAACCATTTCTATTTCATTTAAATATCTGACATGGTTAACGATATTTTGTACGAATCTATACATCAACATTCTCAACTCATCCTTGAAGTGTGATGATCTATAATGATATGAAACAGTGCTTATAAATAGTCAACTAGATGGGATATACATTATTGTATGTATCTTGCAGCATGGTACATCAGCAAGTTATGTTTAATAGATTTAATTCTAATGATATGTTACAATCATTAATCACACCATAATTTAAACATTAAATTTTCAATGTGGAGTATATTTTCCGACTCCCTAAAATGGATTAAGGTCATAATGTTATTTGGGTTATAGTGTATTTCCTAATAATGCACCAAAATAAATTAATTTAAATGACTATTTATGTCATGATAATCATTATATAATCTAAATTAAATAATTTGTAATGCTATATGGATTACCATATTTAGTTATTTTATAAAATGATATGATGCTTCCCTCAATGTTATGGAATGGCCTTTAGGATTGTCTGTATATATTATAGTAGTTAGTGATTCATAACATCCACATATAGATGTTAATATTGAGACTCAAGTTCTAAACCTATTTGATATGTTGAGATCATTATATATGTATATACTAAGGATTCATTATCAATTACTTCCTTATGTTTTGTTTTATTACAATAATATATTTAACTCGCTCATTATGATGGATCCTTATAATTACCTATATGGAATAATGTAAAGAACTCCAATCTTTTTGGATGATTTTGGGGAATGAAGTCTATTAGGACCTAATCTAATTAACAAAATGAAAAATTAAATCTGTGTCATAAAGGATGACATCAATAAATATTACAATAAACAAAAATGTTACACAAAAAATCATTGTGTAACATCACAACTAGGGATTAACATAATATTAGCCATGAGCCAATGGGTATCATGGCCTCATGTATGACTCACTATATACCAGAGGCTATAAACTGTAATAGGGGTGTAAATGTGGTATGCTGGGGTGACTAAAACCACTTATCATAGTGTAAAAATGAATATAGTATATAAAAAATAGTGTAATATTAATAATAAAAAGTATTATTAATCAAGTTCAAAAATGTAATCAAATAAACATCTTATATTAATGAAAACTCTTTTGAGGTATTATAACGTACTTGGATTCAATAACTTATTAAATACAAAAAGGGAACATGTGATAATAATATTGGAAAACTATAAAAATATAAAAATGAATCTCCACTATTATCATAAGAAAATGTTCATTCCTCTACTTTTATTCCCCATATACTAGTAAGAATATAGATAACTGTTAATAAGTCCCCTTTATGTACTCATACCAATTGGAAAATAATATTCATGGGTACCAATGACAGTACGAGTCTGGCGTGAGAAAGAAAATCATATAAGGCCACCACCAAATGTTTCTACATGTTATCAAAGAACTGGTGATAAGTATATAATGTCAAAGAATAATTAAAAAATTAACAATTATAATTAAATAAATAACATCCCACTCATGTTTCAAAAGGACACATAGATTCCATGTCTAATTAATTGCATTGACATTATGGACATTTGATAAATCCCTATATAAATATTAATAATTTATATATATATGTAGTGATATATACGGTATCCTCCTATATGATCCACATACATACAAAAGTCATTGTCCATATTCTTTGAATACTAGTGTTGGATTCATTTTGATGTGACTCGGACACCTATACATAGACTAATGAGCCTATAATCCTATGAAAAATGATATATTCCCTACATCTCAATATTTTTGGGAGACATCAAGTGTCTCACAAGAGATTGGGAGTGGTCCATCATGCCATCACATGAATAAGGATTTGGAATGTAAATATCGACGTTAAAATACTATCAATTTTGTGATATGTAATGTTTAACACCATATATAAGAGTGAATAATGCCTAAAATCCCAATAGACCACCTAAAATCATCCTCAAGCCTCAATAATGGTTTGATAATATTTACATCATTTATTATGATGCAATACATCTAATGATTAATGTTCACTATAACCATAAATATAAATAAGGCATATTCATGTTTATAATATAAAACATGATGGAAAAATAATTATATGACGCTTCAGTAAAATTCAATTTCATTTAAGGAAATACATTTTTCATGAATATTTTAATATAACATGAAAATGGTGTTTTTTCCAATCCAATCTATATAGTATATTATGCTTCACTAATTTAATTCATTCAATTTACATAAATCAACAATTTAAAATCCATTCCATATAATTCCAAGCCATTTGATTTACTAAATCAAAAAATATCATTTCATTAGGGAAAATGGGTCTCTTAGATGATGAATTGGTCATTAAGGGAATTTCATGCATGGGAAATTTGTTGAATAGTTTGGACAAGAACATGGGAGGTACCCTTGGATAAATTAAGAATCCACATTGAATGGTAAAATAAATATCAAATAAATAAATAACACATGGGAAGAGATCCATGTATATTCACATTTTAACATAATATAAAATTTAACATGGACCACCTATGAGGTGACCATATATGAGAACAAAAACCTGAAATTCACTAAAAATTGATAATTGTATTTATATAAATTTGGAATGATTAGTTTAATATGGAGATCTCTATATAAATTCGACGCTATGAAAAAGAAAGCATACCGAACAACAACATAGCTATGAGGAATCAAAACCCATGGGTAAAACGATGATTCCACCTATCTAATGTTTATATATAACTCCTCAATCTAAATCATCTGCAAATTTAGAGTTTGTTGGAGTTGATCTAAGAAACAATCCAATATCCTAAAAATTAGGAAAACATACTAGAAACTAAATGTTTCAATGGATCTAGAAATAAAACTAGATCTAATGTAATAGATAGTGAGGTCCTCTTGAGATATATCTTGTTTGTCCATTTTATTATGAAATTGATAACTGATCATAATGTTTTATCAAATCATGACTTATGGATTTTGGAATGCTATGGGAGGAGAAACCCATGAATAGTAACTAGAATTTATTTGGAGGGAATGATGGTTTAGTAGATAGGGCCAGCAAGGGAGAAATGTATATTTCGAAATTGAAACGTTGAGTTTAGTATTTCGCCACAAGTTTTATCAAAACCATAGGCAAACAATTCTATATTTACTATAGAAGTTACATACTAGAATGGTTAATGTTCATGGCTTACCCCTAGAAAAAACCAGAGAAATCTACATCAAAAAACCAATAGTTTATCTTAAATTATATTTGACTAGAGGGTCGTATTTTTAAAAAAACTATGCTGATCCTATAATAATTTAATTTCAATCCCCACTGTATGGAGTAAACGTGTCACCATGGTGGAATGGTTTTGACCAACCATTTGACAAAAATAGATATTCATTTTTATGATCTCCATTCACCGAGCAATCCCAAAAATTCTCATGAGACCTTCCATATGCTATAATGTATGTTTATAAATATTAAATCATGGTTTTAAATTGAAATAATTATATTAAACTCCATGAAAATATGGGTCATTACCACCTCCAATCATAAAAAAAACTCTTCCATGTGATAACCTTAAGGAATTTGGAGTTACTGTATGCAACGATATCCATCACTAAGATCGTAAAACTAGTTCTCATTCCCAGGTATCTTCATGTACTCACCTTTTATTCCATAGAACCCATTCCAATAAAAATTCCCTAACAAATATTTTTATTATGCTTTGATACACATTATTAACAAGGCACTCTACGATGAAACCATATATATCAAATTCCTCCACATCTAGTTATAATCAATGTGATGTTCCTAGATAATATTCGTAATGTTGTGATATAATAACTAGATCGTGCATAGCATAGTATCAATGTGGTTTTTAGAATTTGTAATCAATTGGTCATATCTATTTCACAACCATGATGGTTCCAATGAACCTCTACGAGAGCATACCCTAATTGTGCATATATCATTGCACCAACCTACATGTAACGTGAATAAAAGAATACTCTCTATCCATTAACATGAGGGGACTCTAGAATCTTTTGACATATTATTTCTGTCTATAATGATATTTCAACAAACAAATTCTCATCAACTATACCTTCTCAGTAGTCTCCTGAATAAGACGTTGTCCCAGCATAATTTCTTCCCCAGACTCTATCCCCCACATAGGTGTGAATAAAGGCCTACCATGTATGGCTTCAAAAGGATCTGTCTTGCTGTTTTCTTACATTATATTATTATAAGGGAACTCTCAAAGAGAAATTTGATTCTACCAATAACCTCCATTTTCATGGACACATGAATGTAAATTTTCCACATGCACCTAAATTGTATGATCTATCTATAAAATAATCTGTGGGTGATATTACATACTCAGAAGAACCTATGTACAAAATGCATTTTGCATCCCCTACCAGATCTATGTTATAAAATGAGTTTCTCTTTCATAAAAAAATTAATGGGGATCCTAATGAAGATGAAAAACTACTGTGGCGTACAAACATGATAGATCTCATACCGAGAAGATCATGTGAAAAATTATGAAATTTGGAAACATTATAAATATATCAATGAAAAAAACATGATATCATTTCTATGAGATGATGTGGGAAAACCAATCGTGAAATCCATAAAACATCAACTCATTTCAAATAATGAATGCAATATTTTTGTAAAATAATTATCAGATGCCGAAGTTTAGCCTCCAATAGCTGACAAGTGGATAATCAAATGATAAAATTTGTAATCTCATGTTTCATACCATTCCCAAAATATTATTATCATAAATCCTGATACATTTTGGGTCACCGAGGGGAATGACACATGTAGTGTATTTAAATAACCACATTAACTCCTCCTAGATATTTTTTGGGACCATTACTCTCCCAAGGAATATTAATTCACCATCCCCATCAATAATCCATCATAAATATGTATATTTTTTTGAAACATTTTCCCATTGGGAAAAGCAATCAAGACCTGATAGTTTTCTCAAACTCAACTACTCAAGAAGAGTATTGCACACATATAAGGAAGATAAGATTGTTTGAATAATGTTCCTCTTTATCCAAACAGTTAATCATTATAAATAATGCTATAATATTCCATTCAAAATTATACTCCTGAACTAGTTGTGTCTGATTTGATCAACTCATTTCATTTGATACTTTATTTAAGTTACCAGCTGTGTTGAAAATCTCAAAATAAAATGACTATATATAGTAAACCTATATTTGATGTCTGTTATTTAGATCCATCTATGTTTAGATGTCATTTCAGAATTTTTGATTACTTAATTCCTAAAAATATCTCAAAAAAGATAGTTTCATCAACATTGTAGGTCATTATATTAATCATCTACCTAGAGGTTGTGCATATAATAGTTCTTCATGTGAGGACTCAACAAAATAGTCAAATATGAGAATAATCACTTATACTACATTAGAACAACCCATATCCCAATACATGATGAATCATATTTTACATTATATCACCTTCACAACTTCAGCGGAATCATTACTGGAACTGATGTCAAACATCCCTTTGACTCATCAAAGGCTTCTTAAGAAGAATATAAGAAAAATATTTTACACCCTTATTTTTTATGCCCATATGTTGTGCTACAATTAAAAAAAAAATCATAGTTTAAGCTTATGTAATATAAGGAAAGACCCAAGAAAACCTAAATGTCATAGAAGTTTATATGATAATCCTAGGAAAAAATATCTATAACTTTTTATAAGAATAATGAAACACTTGATTCTGAGATGATATGACTAGTTACGTATAATTTTTCATTCAAAAATTGGTATTTACTAATCTTATCATTTTGATGACTTGACTCTATGTGTATTCAGCCTGATGTAATGACAGATTTAATGGCCATCTTAGGAAAATGAATACACTAATATAAGAAAAAAAATTACCACCGATGAATTAAAATATATGTGGAAAATCTAATTTATAAGATCTATAAAACCCCCATCATAGTTTATGAGTATGAACATCATGACATGTTATTTAATAGACCATAACTTCTCATGAATGTTGTAGTAGGTATCCATGATGTCTTAACATGTACATGATGATATCCCAAAAATAGATCTATATTTGAAAACTCTTTTTCTCCTAAGTGATAATAAAAATGGTTTTCTATTCGTGGTAGGGGATTCCAATTAATTAGAGTGAGATATTTCAAAATGTTGTAATCTACACAATGCTAGAGGATACTATCTGCTTTCTTGAGAATATGAAATGTGAATCCAATGTATATATGTTGTCTGTATAAAAAATTGATCATCCATACACTGAAACATCATTTGGAATTCTACAATCTCAATATGTAAAATCCTATAAAGTATAATGACAAACTATTATTCTTATAGAACAACAATGATATTGAATAATACCTCTCACATTGAATGTAGAATAGAGTAGTGGATTAGAAATTCTAGGTTGAAATGCTTCACCATAAGAAGGAAAATAGTTTTTTGTAACTATTGATCAACTACAAAATAATGGTTATCTGAGCAGTCACACTATCCATTATTTTCCGATTGGTCCTACCCCATGTCTCACAGAAACCAAATTCTACCATACTCTCATGTCTACCATCATTCAGTGATGTAAATGTCTCCCTCTGATGATATATTTCAATATGATCATTATAGGGAACTAACTAATTTATCCAATTTACTACATAAAAACCCTCATGTTATGGATGATAAGATTCCACATAATGTGGTACCCATGAATCTCAATGAGAAAATCCATAAAAAGGTTAATGCCCTCAGATAGGATAACTAATATGGTATGAATCATCATAACAAAATGAAAGTGCTCATCATTGAGGTCCATCCTTCCCAAGATAATATCATATATAAATGAGAGATACATACATATTTAATTTAAATAATAATATAATGTGGGGGAAACTAGAATAGTTCATATTACTGTAGATTCATTGGAATTCATCTCATTTGAGAAAGTACAGCTACATGAATCTGGTTTCCACCATATCCTAATGTGACAACACTATAACCTTGTGCAATCACACAATTCTGACCTCGAAAAATGGTAGTATGAATATATCTTCCTCGACCAACACCTAGCCTATATCATTTGGTGGTATTCCACCCATCTACCTTCCATCATAAAAAATATTCATTTTTAAACATGGAGTATGGATAAAAACCATCAAGCTAGGAACAAGTGGATATGAAATTACATAAGGGTTGGATAATCTCAATCCAATTGAATCCTATACAATCCACTATATCACATAAGGACTACATTTTTAGAACTCATCTTCCCAAAAAAATTCTAAAAATATGATATCGTGGATCCTGGCTATATCTACCTATACTAGTCACCACAAAACACCTCTTTCTCCCGGATGAAGGTGCACAGACAGATCTAGGTACCTAACCACATTGAAACACACCATCTGCCTCTCGAAATTATCACTATATGATAATGCAATTGTTGATGATTAAAAAAATGGTTTTCAACCTGAACTTAATAACCTAGACCATGATGGAATAATATTGTATATCCTCAAATCACGCGGTGGTTATATGATCATCTCCCACAAGTGTAAGAGTGAACCAATAAAGCTCTATGAAATGAGTATAGAATTCAATGATGGTAATACATTCAAAAAAATGGTTGAAAAATTCTATATCTCAGTTCTCCATTAGAGTCACCGAAAGGATGATTAAGTAGATGATAATATAAAAATATACCAACATTATATAATGGTTTTGATCTATGTGGGTGATAATATACAACCATAAAATTATTGAATCATGTAGAATTTAATCTACAAGCCTGAACCTCCACTCTAGAGGAATATTGATATGATGGAAAATGTTAATAATAACATTGATCTAATGCACATCATTATTTGGACATGCCTACCATTTGAAGGGGAAGAGTTGTACTCCAAAAATTCATCAGTGAACACTTCTATAATCGGGGTAGGTCGAACAACACCATGAATATTTTTTATTATATTATTTATTCCCTCATAAAATAAAAAATTCATTTGAATATAATTAAAATTAATACATGCCAGAAGTGGACCTATATTATGAATCATTGGAGGATTAATTCCATCCACATCAGATACATAGTCTCCACCACCTACAGAGCATATGACTGAAAGACAGCATTGATGAAAAATGATATAATTCCTGAAAAAAACAATAGAATATATATAATCTATTGAAAAAATGTTGATAGGAGATTAATAATAGTTCATATCATTCTAATAGAAATGAATACACAATTAGGCCTACTACAATTTTCTTATATAGGTAGTAGTAAAGAAAAATATATATATATGAATTTATGAGTTACCCAATATACACAATAATATGGCCGATGTAGTGTCTAGGAATAATCATCAAATTTAAAATTTCACTATTTATACTTTATAATAAATATTCTATTTATATTATTCGTCATTCAAATACGTTAAAAAATTTAAACTGGTTGAGTCATATGGATTAACATTTTTATTTCCATAACGAACCATAATATTTATAAACCAAAACATGTCATCCACTTAACGAAAACTATATCACGTTCTATCCCATCCGTCTAATGGTCCAAGGTTCAACATGACACAATTGGATACTTGAGGGGTTTTCTGTAACCTATAGAGTAAAAATATTTTTTATAGAAGGAATTTTATGTTTCAATTAGGTTTTAAAATCCCATTAGGATCTTCATCACAACACAATACATATTCAAGGAATTATCAATATGTAAGAGGAAAATTAATAATAAAAACAAACAGGACATTTAAAAATTCATGACATAATAATCATAGTAAGCCTAATAATATTACATGGTCTAATAAAACACCCTTATTTCATTGAGAAATGTTATATGAAATTTCATTAAGATAATACCAATAAAGGTAACACCATAAACACGTTTTTCACTTACTGGTTAGGTGTTATCAACAATAAATGGCATATTCATTAATAAAAATTTCACATTATATGTAATTTGGGTATCTCCTATTCATGTGTTATATATATTTAGGACTAAGGTCATTTTTTAATTTCATTAACTCATTTTATCCTCTCTAATACACCTAAATTAATAAAAATGTATAATAATCTATGTTGATAGTTTTTGACATCCCAAATATAGTGAACATAATAGTTCATCATGTCGGTGGGTCACATGGCATAAAGTGAACCTCCCTATACAAATGGGGATGCAGACTAGTGTAGAGCCTATAATGGAGGTCTAGTGCAGAGAATCTTCAATATTCCCATAGAGTCACAATAAAAAATAAACATGTACAAAAAATAGAATAGTAATTATATAAATATTCATAAAAAACAAGTGTGTAAACATATAAAACTGAACATCATATATTAATACACAATTCACTGATGGAGTGTCAGAAACATGCATTCATGACCCATTGATATACAAAAAAGGTTACATGCAATAATAATATAAAAAAATATTTAACTTTTTTCCCATTGGATTCTCAAAATAATGCTTAGTCCTCTGCTCTTATGATCCATCTATAGGCCAGAATACCAACATCATCTAATAGGGCCCTTACCATTACTCATACTTGTATGTAGATAATCTTCTTGTGTACTAAAAATAAACCAAGTGGGGTGTTTGGAAAAAATATCATCATATCACCGAAAAAATGAGTTCTACACGTAATACCTGAAGTTTTCATAATCCAATAGTGGGAAGAAGTAAATAATTAATAAGTAATTCTGAATAAATAAATTGTTGCCCATTCAGGTTCAAAAAATTCACCTAGTAGCTCTACCTACATCAGAACATGGATGGTATGTATGTATGATCAGTCAATATATATATAGTAAATATATATATATATATCATCCACCTAATTGAACCATGAATGTACCGACATTTGTGGTCATATACCTGGAATACTAGTAATAGCTGGATTGGGGTTTAACGTAGACATTCATGACCAACCTAACCGTCCAATAAGCTTAAGAATCTAGGTATATTCCATATTTCTCATAATGAATGGGAATTATAATTTTCATCTCTCATGATTGTGTGTCTCCCATCATATCAACAATGGAACAAGTGACATGACGCATCCTTCCCAATTTCCAACTATTATGGAGGGGTTGACACATCATGCTCAATACCCGATGTAGGGGAGCATGATACCATAATTTTCACTACATCCCTTACCATTTTACAACATCCACTATAAATTCATAATCATGTATATAAAATTTATCATGAATAAATAAATCTCATGTGCCATGTTGACCATGAACAAATATATAAATGAGTCATATTCACGATTATCATATAAAAAATGGTGAAAAATTTCTAATATGTCATAATAGTCAAATTCAATTTCAATAAATGAAATATAAATTAAAAATACGATTCAATATAACAGGTAATAGATAGAGCATCTATGAATCCCTATATAGTTCATTATGATTCATTTATTCAATTCATTTCAATTAATAAAGACCCACCATGTAAAATTAATTCCTTATAATTCTAAACCCTTAAAAATAATAAATCATCCCAATTCCACTCATAAGTCCAAGTGCTTATTTTTGGAGGTCACAAGGTCATTAATGTAATTTCAAAAGAGGGAAAATCAAAACATTGTTTGGCCAATAACATGGGAGGTACCAGTTTTTCAATTAATTATTCACATTATAGTAAAAAAATAAATATAAATGATAATATGAATTATTTAGAAGTAATTTTTTCATATAAAAATTTAACCATATGGGGATATTTTACATTGAACACACAAGGGGTTCCCAAAAACGTCATAAAAACATCTAGTCCACTAAAAAATGACCAATGTGATTGTATGAAGGTGAAATGATATATTGAATCTAAAGAATCTAATTAAAAGGGGAATCTAAAAAAGTGATGTATATCATCCCGACATAACTATGATACATAATTAGTCAATTTTTAAATGATTATAAAACCATCATCAAGGTTTTAGATGACTACACTTTTGATATAAACCTCAGAATCAGTATAGGTTTGAACAGATCTATGAAATGGTATAACACCCTATTAATAGGGGAAACTGCCTTGAACATAAATTTCACAATGGATCTAGAAATAAACATTGATTTATGGTAATATACAAGGATATCTTACTGAGAAGGATATAATGCTTCTGATAGATCATAATTTGGAAAATGGATTGATCTGTAAGATCATTGACTGTATTGTGGAGTTTGGGAAGTTATGTTAAGATAAACCCACACACATTTTTTTTGGAAAGAATGAAATGAAAATAATGTTTATAAATTATAGCCATTAATGGAAAATTTTACTTTAAACCCTTGAAAAAGAGGCACATGGATTGGCCAATCTGTACACAGAACATGTTACAACCTATTCTTATGGAATATCCTTGAATAGTAATAGATCATGGTTTCTCAAACATTTTGAAAACTGTGCAAAATGCCATTTCAAAATCCGGAAGTTTTATACCCAACCGGGCACTTGGAGTCACATAGATTCAGAGAAAATGGGTGGATATTTCTTCAATTATGCCTCACCCAACAAGGTTATGTGAAAACATGCCTCATGGAACATAAAAAATACTACTATGATGTTCATAACGTGTTCTATGTATTAATTTTGAGGAATTATATACCTTATATTTCATATTTACTAATCATAGAGGTTGTCTCACATGGGAAATTTATATCATTTGGAAAACAACCTAAAAATCAATGATTATATAAATAATGTGTTATAGAATGTGACTACACCACTTGTTACAGTTCTTTAGAGGAATAAATTATTTGGTAAGGGTAAGCTGGTTCCCGAGGAAATTTCCAAATTGATATAAACACATTTTTTAATCATAGTAATGGAATTAAAATAGAAAATTGCATTTCAATGGGTTTATATTGTAACTCCTCAAGGACTTATGATATATATCTCTAAAATAATTTTTTTAATTTATTTCAATATACGGGACCCGAATTATAACTGAACTATATTATATTACGCCATTATAATATTTTCACAAAAATGTATGAGTAAATAATAATAACCATATTTTTAATAAATATGTTAATAAATTTCATATAAATAATATATATTGATAAATGAGTACTCAACATGCTTAGAGTCAATATATGATTTAAATTTTTTTCCCTCAATATTGTATTTTTAATTATATGGGGAATTAATAAAAATAAATACATCCAAATATATATGATTAATTTGATTAAAATGAGCATTATATTTATAATTATCATTTCAAAATTCTCTTTAGTGTGAAATTTTGGAATTTTCAAGTTGATATTAATTTTACTGAATATGAAAAAATACATAATATTCTAAAATATTTATTTATTATAAATAAAACATATCATTTAAAATTAATATTATATATTGGATTTAGCCTTCAACTGACATATGATCAATTTTTATTAGATAAATAAAATAAATTCAATTTTAATCAACAATATTCCAATTCATGATATTATTTAATTTTTACACTTTTGAACGAATGATTTTAAAAACTATACTTCATAATGTTTTTTATATTTATATTTAAATTTATTTCCTATTATTTTAGGGATTGAAAATTTCAATTATGTTAATTTATTTATAATCATATGGTCCAAATTATATAAATAGATCATATTGTTTTTTGGTTATTTAAAATAGTTCATGTGGAAAATATTTATCCCTCTATGAGGTTTAAATTTGATGAACCTATTTAAAACCATCACATAAGGTCCCAGAATCAACACAAAACATTCCTTCATTTCATTTTACGGAAATAAATTTACCATATAAATCAATAATTATAATACATGTCATTCGTGTCGAAGATTCCATTAATAATGACATTTATATAATTGTATGTATTGAAAATACAAAAAAAACACTATCTTGAATGACGTATTGCTATAATTTTTTATATTTGAAATTGATCGATAATTTCATTTAAGAATGTTTATTTGAAATAAATATATTTTTTTATTATGTTTATTAATGTTTCAATTTTAGTGTTTTTATAATTACTTTATTATCATACACAACATCTATATTGTTCATGTGAACGCAATAGATAAATCATGTAACTGTTTTTCAAAAACACAAAATGTATAATTTTTTGGGTAATTAATATATCATAAAAAATTATAGAAAAATAGAACACATTTTTTATGTTTGAAATGGATTTATTATAGTTATAATAAAATCTCTAATTCATTATTTTAATATAAATGAATAGTGTCACTTTTTTATTAATGAAATTCTATATTACATATTATTTCATTAAATTTTTTTAGAATAATTAAAATATTTAAGGGGTTAATATTAAAAGAAATTGATGACCATGTATTCCCATTCCGATTTAGAATATAAATTTTAGATTTTATATAAAATTATATCCCTTTTATATTGAAATTATGTTACTACAATTAAAGTTAATTATAGACAATAAAGGGGTGAAACAAAATTATATGATTTAAAATTACACATAAAACTATATAAATTTACATTTATGATTATATTTATTTAATATAAATATTTTGATAGAAATCATGAAATTTTTTTAGAATTATACATGAGAAATAAAATAGCTATATTAAAATATATTTTATAATTCTATGTTGGACATTTTCCCCCATATAAAAGTAAACCTCTTATCACTATTTATTACAACACATTAAAATATATCCCATAAAACCCTAAACAATTCTTATATATAAATCCAAATAAAATAATTATAAGGTTTTTTATACATGGAATAAAATTATAGGGGTCATTCATAAGGGATCCAAATGAGGCCTACCAAAGGTGATGTTATCTTCCTTCATGGCCTCAATTAATTTATTTCAACTTCTACCTCTTTTAAACCATTGGTATTCATATAATAATATTTATAATAGTATCCAAAATATACGAATTGTTTTTTTGATTATGTAAATACCATTATCCACCATATTTTCCATCAAATGGGATGATAAATTATAACTCATGTATACAGGTGGACTATTATTTCCAGATATTGCTATAATTCATTTTTTCTCGACAAATTTCATGGATGATATTAATATGGTTTGAAATATTAAATATTAAAATAATTATATATTTATTCTTCTATAATTTTTATATCATATATACTATTTTATCATCCTGTCATTTTCCAAAATTATAATGTCACTTGTGGGGACTTGCAGACACAATATCTCTGAATAATTTTTATCCATTTTTATTTTTCACATTACTTGAATTGAAATAAAAATATATTTAAAGAATATATTTGATAAATATAATATATGAACGATTAATTAAATGATAATTATCATATTTCTTTCTTTCCTTCCATAAGGTAAAACGTTAAAACAACATTCCTTCACACATTTGGAATACCATCTCCATTAATGGGGTAATAAATTATTATTTATATATAGTTTTTTGATAACATAAATATATATATATATATATAATGAATATATATGATAATTATATTATTATTAATAGTATGGATATGATTTAATACATATAATAGAAAATGGACCTAAAAATTGATCTAATATATTTATGGAAAAAACAAAACAGTTAACCCCTAGAAATAAAAAATTTTAAAAGATAGATATTAATATATTAGTGTCAAAATATTATAAGTGGATTATTTAAGATATTATAAGTATGTAAATGAATCTTTTATTGAATAATAATAAATTTAAATTTACGGTATTATAGATTATATTGATCTTTAATAAGTTATACTTAAGGTAATGGATTTTAATTTCACTTTTATATCGACGAGAATCATGCCAAATTCAGCCATATTTTTTATGTGAAATATATATATACCATGAATTTATATTATAGTGATTCATATTAAAAATAATATTATTTAAAAATACATATAATGATTTATCTTTTAATAAGATTTTATTCATATATTAATACTGTAGTATGCGGTTTATATTACAATCTCATAGTTTGTTATGGTTTCTAATGATTAAGATTTTGATAAAGAAATATCATGATCTTCCAATAAAAATAAAAATAAGTTTCTTATAATACTGTAATTTATATAAAATATATTTTTCACTTGTTTTTACTCATAATAAGTACTCAAGTGTCAAAAAATTATATTAACGAAAAATGGATTTATTTCCCTCGTTGGAGTAATATTTTTTATCATCCACATCCATGTTTTCTAAAAATGTTATGAAGAATATTTATATTATTACCCAATGATTGTTTAAATTAATTTTCACCAATGTTTTAATTTTCAAATAATTATTTTAATGGAATATTCTATTCATATTTATAAAAAGATACTTTTTAATTAATCTAAAATATTTATATGAATAATTGTTTTAATGGTTATGGATTGAACAAAATTTTAACCACCATGACCACTCAATGTTTTAAAGTATCCATTACATGATTCCATTGTTTTTAATGAATTTGTTCCCATAATATATTAAACATTTTAATATATTAATTAAATTATTTAAAATTGAATTGGTTATTTTCTCCCTTAAAAAATCATTCTAATCATTTAAATGCATTTTCTTATATAGTTATATAACTTTTTGTAACTTATTCTTTAAATGGTATCTGATCTATTGATATGATTATTAGTAGTTATCTTTATGTATTTGACTATGATGATTAAATGATGAAATTTTAACAAAATATTAAACTTTTTCAAAGGATATTCTATGACGCACTTATAAAATATTAATGAATCCTATTTTATTTAAATAGATTATGATATGATGAATTTTTTTTGTTCATCTGGAACACATATATATTATTTTGTTTCATGTGATCTATAGACCTCGTATTCTATATCACTCAAATTAATATGGTACAGAATGATATTATATGATCTCAAAGAGTACATGGGATGTTATCTCTAGACACATAGAGGAAACATTGGTGGTTATCCCATGCCTAAATGAGGGAACAAAGGATATTTTCCCAGTCCCAGAATATGTACATTGGGTTTATCACAAGAAAAAATTAATATGAATATCATTGTGGCTATCCATAATTTAATATTTCTATCATTATTATTATTCCATACTTTTGTGACAATATCTTATGTAAATGTCATGTACTCGTTGATCATGTTTTTATCCTATTTTTATTAAAGTCATATAAACTACTAATAAATATTCCATGAATAAATTTTATAATAAATAAACTATAGGGTATGATTTTGAAATGTTTATTTCGACATTTCCAATTATACTCTACCTATAAGGATCTATAATGGATCAAAATTTTAAAAAATGAAAAACCTTCTTATAAGATAAAATATTTATGAATGAAAATTAAGGTTATGTAAAATAATTTTTTTAAATAAAAGTGTTTCAAAATTATTACATACATAATAAAATAATTACATTCATTGGCATTCTGGAATAAAAACGGGGGATCAAATTTATTAATTTTTTTTTCATTATTTGTCTAAAGACAAAGTAACAACGGAGATGTTAATAAATTGTTTTATAAGACAATATATCATTAAGAATAATTATAAAGGGATTAGTAATTTTATAACATGATATAATAATGAATATCCCTAAAAAATAGTTGAATAATAGTTGAAGGTACCTTTTATGATATTATAGAATAATCCACCCTAAAAATAAATAGAATGATGAGATAACCAGAAAATAATGGGTTTGGTATACGAATAAACCTTAACTTATATATCACTCAATTTTATCAATTTTATGATTCCTATATAACAAAATTATATTTATTAAACAATAAAATTGAACAAAAATTATGCAAGTTCATTCAACCATTGATATATAATAATCATTGTATATTATTTTGAAATTATTATTATTAAATGGGTGGATTTTATTAATATATATTTATTAAAATACTATTTTGTGATTAAATTTAACAATTTAGTTTTATTTATATATTTAAATTAATAATATTATATCCCAAATTATATATATATATATATATACGTTAATAAATTTAAATATTTTAAAAATATTATTATAACTACTCATAAATTCAGTGAATTTTTGAGGGTGGAAATGTCTATGTATAAGTATAATTTTTCATTAATGAGGAACTATAAAAATAAGATGTGGGACATTGTTAAAATATAAATTTATTATCAAACAAATTCCAATAAAAATTAAAATGTTTCTAAAATTATTTTTAAATAATTTAATGGTTGACTGTATTGGATGATACAAGATATGATGTGGAAGAGAAGATGAAAATCAATAGAAAATAGAAAATATTATTAAACCCATGTTTATGTTGTTCATTTTTTGTGATATTTAAATCCTTAAAAATAATGATTTATTCGACTAAATAATATCTCTTAGGATGAAAAATGACATAAGATAAATAATTTGGGATGATATTTTTGATTTTTAATTATAATTGAAATAAAATTCTTGGTTAATGATGTGGTTTAATTTGGAATCAGGGGTTGTGTGTTTTTCGAATAAAATGTTGAACAAAACCCAATTTCTATTGTAATCCATTAAAAAGTTATAATTTTACACAATGTATCATATTTTACTATAAATAAATATATTTATATCTTCCAAAACCTACATACCTCGAATATATTGTTTATTAAAAATGAATGTCGAATTTGTTTAATGGGTACACTATAATTTAGTCATTGGATGATAATTTTTTTGATTAAAATTTTAATTTCTTTAATTGTTTATATTAATAAACCTATTATTGTTGGAGCTAAAAATCATGAATTATTATTTTTAATTATTATCGATTGGATGATGAATTTTAAAACATAATCGGTATGTAAAATCAATGTTGTTTTGAATCACTTAAAAATTCATGTTTTTTAGAAAACATTTACCAAATAACAGACAAAAATCTCAATAGAAGAATCTATCTATAAAATTAAATTATCCAAAAAATTATAATATATGTAAATTTATTTACTAACATAATAATTATGTAATTTCTAAAATTCATTAAAACAATGATTATTAACAAAGTTGTTATATTTTCAAGGTGTCTTAAATATTAATATTATTTTATGGAATTTAAATTGATATATTTTATTAAATTTTTTATTTTCAATATTATTTATTTTTCATTTTATGATTTTTAGATTAGGTAACTAGTCAATCAATCATGTCACTATTTCTAATTTTTGGGATACTATTCCAAATGGTCATACTATAATTCCAACAGTCATAAAACAATTACAAATATCAGAATACATTTTATAAATACATATTCATTCAGTTATTCAACATTCATCAAAATCAATATCGTGGTTCTATATAGAATATTTCTATGATGTTGAATAGTTTTTAAATTTTACTTTTTTATATATTTTTATTTTTGAGTGTGATAATTCTATAAAGATAAATGTGATCAACATTTTCATATTCTATTTATTTTACATATTTTATTTTCATTGTAATATTTTCTATTTTAATGGAAATATTCATTCTATTAATGTAATATTTTAATTAATTAAATATTTTTTGTTTTTTTGATTATGTGTTTCATATATTTGAAATATAATATAAACCTAATTATGACCAACATGATTCATTCAGAAAGAAAATTCAATATGTTTATTATTTGGGATGTTCCTATAATCATTATTTATCTATGTTTCCATTATTACTCATTTACATATTATCAATATCATAAAATTATTCACATTTATGTTTATGTACATTAACCATAAGATTCACTTGGAAATGTGTTGATATGTTTTGAATAAAATTTTTTGTGACTAAAATATACAAATCATTTGTGTATAGAGTTGATTCTTTGTAGTGTGGAAATATTATATTGGGGGTTTTAAATGGAATCAAAATCTATACCCTTATAAAAATTACCATATAATGTTTTTAACATGAGATATGATACTGAAACTAAAATGCCTCTAAATGTGATATGTTTTGGATTCATATTAATGTAACACATTTTATGACCATGATCATCCATTTAGCAATGTCATGAAACAGTTAAGATCCTAAAATTTATCATGTGGAATGAAAACATTTATTGAGTAACCCAAATTATATTATATTATCATTTATAGAATTTTAATTTTGTAAAAAAAATACTGTTGACCTTAGTAGTATTTTTTAATTGAAGGTATCGAGTTTTGTTTATCGATATTAAGTTTGGATTAATGATTTATCCAGTAAACTATTCTATATCCATATCTGATTCCATTGGTATGGTTACCTTCCAAAATAACTTTATAGGGGGTGAAAATCCATAGTTTACCCATTTCATAGAAAAATGTAGATCATAACATTAAAATTGATGCGATGAATTTATGATTGGACATCACTTTAGTTATATCCCAACTAATAAAAGTCCTTGTAAAATAATTATACAACCTGTTAATCATCGTAGAAAACATTTTTTGGTTTATAATTTTATAATAATCATCTTCATGCAAAACCAATCGATAAATAATTTATAAAAAATATAAATGGTAGTTTAATTAAGAACCTATACTGAAACAATAGACTATATCTCAAGTAAGATTGAAATTTTGACTTGATAAAGGAATCTCATCTAAACGAAATTTTTAGTAAGGTTTTTAAAATAGTTAATTATATGAATATAAAAATCATATTATAGATTCAATATAAGTATAAAATTTTTTATTGGGAACATTTAATTGATGATGAAAATAAAAGAAAGACCATATATTTTATTAGGATCATATATGACATGTACGGTATCTATAAATAAAATCTAGTAACAACGTGTATGATGTGAAAAATGATCATTGGATTTTTAATAGTTTCTAAGGAAACTTTATCTCAAATAATTTACTCATCATGATTGTATATTTTAATGGAAAAGAGAGATGGTGTCCACTTTCTCAAATAAAATATGACCCAAACATTATTATATAATCACATACAGTAATGTTCTAATAGTTTAGTGTGAATTATAAAAGGAATAAGTTCAACAAAATTTCACCTTTTCTAGTCAATATAAAGAGAAGATTTTTGAAATAAATGGGTGGTATATAATCCATTTAAATGTTTATGTAGCTTAAAGGTAATGGAAAAAGATTTTATTATAGAGAGGATATATTTGGTGGTGTTGTGTCCACACCACTAATGAAGCTAGTGAAAAGGTACAAATTATAATTATATTATTATGGAAACTATATCTATTTACTACGGAATTTACCTGAATATAAGAATGGAATTAGGATATATTATGGAGATTCCATAATATGAATTATTGTGATAATATGTCCTTCATTTATTTTGAATGGTATATGATTCCAACTATCTTTTTTAAAAGTCATTAAAAAATAATAAATTTTGTATGTAAATGAAAGATAGAAGGTATGACCTTTAATTTTGATATCGTGTAATGAATGATGGATTTTCTACATTGGAGACATTTTCTAATGTGTAACTCTATGATTATATTACATTTAAAAGGATATTTATTGGTTTTCAAATATTATCTTGAATTAATAGTTTTTAATATTCATAATTTAGTTGAATATGATAATTTTTATGATATTCACAATATATGATTTATTCAAATTATATAATCATTATGAGATAGAAACAATGATAATACGAGTTGTATCTAGTGTTTTGGGATTATCCTTATGTAATAATATAATTATACCAATAAAAATATCATAGTTTATAAATTATTCTATTAAATAAAATTCCAATTACATAGAATACCATATCTAATATGAAAAAAATTATTATTTTTTCTATATTACTTATAAAAGAAGCTATAAATTAATTAATATACACAAATTAGATTGTGTTTATTAAAATGATATTAAAAAGGAATATAATTTCTAATATACTAGTTATAGGATGTTTTATGTTATTGGTGTTCAATGTTAAGAAATTAAATATTATATTAGTCGAATTTTTGTGTGAAAAAAACAAATTACCATAAAATTTTCATGATAGGAAGGTAAGGAAACAATTTTAATGATACAGTAGTAATCATAATAGAGTGTACGTAAACACATATCATAAAATTCATAGTATATAATTTAAAAATGTATATTACTTACATCAATATTTTAATGGACATGTTAATCGCAGAGTCTCAATGATAATAATGATTCATGTATAATGTTTTTTAAGAAGATAATAGTTATTATAATCATTGTAATATCATATGTTTTGAAGTAAAAGAGTATAAATATGATCAATTAATTAAACATTGGGAATATGATTCCTATGTCCCACCATCATTCTATATGGATTATAGAAAAAAATTACTACATTAAGGTTATTTTGAGAGAGTTTAAAAATATCTTCAAATAGATATGTTTTAAGACTTATATGTAAATTTTATTGGTAAATAAAAGTCAATATCGTTTTGAAAACATATTAATGATGTGGATGTTTATCATATAAGATTTAATTGAAAAGAATTTGTGTATATTTTTGTTAAATATTCTTAAATATGATTAAAAATATTTTGATAATTGTGACAAATGAAATTACCAAATTTTCAACCCTTTGAATTGGATAAATATATGAATATTGATGTATATTTATCATAATTGGTAATGATAATTGAACTATCAATGAATGGAATTAATTAATCACTAAATGATTATAATACATTAATTCTATTGGTTATGGTGAAATATTAATGTTAGTATTTGTGTGATTCTTTTATTATGAATAAAATATGGTCATGATGAACAAAAATTGTATGTACACTATATATCTTGGGTTGTATACCACATATAGATTCATAATTTATTTCTTTAGAAACGTGGTGATAAATAGTTCGCATTTGGATCCCATACAACTGTACCTTGAAATATAACTAACATTAGAACCATTAAACATTAATACATGTCATACACATGCTTTGAGGCTTATATAATAAGTGTGTGGATGGTTAGTCCACTAATCATGTCATTTTTTAGAGTATACCCAATATATGAATTTTTTTATCATGGTGTTTATGAAAACATTTGAATCAATGATTTTGATAGAATAAAGAAAATATATATCCATTCATAGAGGTCACATAAGTTGTGAATATATACATGGATGATGGAAATGTGATGTTACACCAATAAGATAAATGACTTGTGATAGTTTCATAAATTTGGGTAGGATATACTCAAAGAGATTAAAATATTTTACGTAGATATATTGGGTGGAAGAATTTTATTTTCAATGGTTACTTGATGTCATGGACAAATGGAATTTGTTAAAATGAAAAAAATAATTTATGTGTATAGTGCATGTAAAAATATAGATATACAATTTTGATTGAGATCATCCAGTATTTAATAATTTCTTTAGTATAATTGATTCATTCAATATTCCTTTATTTTCATACTTTTATGTATCCAATTGCCTATATTTTTTTATTAAATTAAAATATCATCAAACATTGTAGTGAAAAATTTTGGTAATGACATTGACATAGATAGATTCTCTAAATGTGATTATATTTTAATCCAATATAATTATGTATGGTCTGTATATAGGGTAAATCCTATAATATAATAGAGAGTGATGTTAATGAAATATTTTTAAATGTGTTTTTCAATATTTCTATAATATTTTTGAATATTTTTATAATGAAATTATATATCTAATAATATATAGTGAAATGGAATGAAATTCATATGAGATTTAGTGAATTTGGTATAAATAAATGAATGTTCTCTAAAAAAGATATATCATATATTATGATTGGTATTTTTATAAGGTATGCTAAATATACTTAAAAATATATATTTTTACTCCAAATGTTATATCATATCCTCTGACCTAAATATATCATCTGATTAAACAAATATATATAAATAAATATATATATATATAATATTTGATATCAGTAGTGTTCTAGTTTGTTAATGGGTAATTGTCATTATGGAACTAATGAACCATGTGGGTAGTGATTTTTTACACAAAGTGATTATATTTATTTGGGAACATGACCATCATCACATCCCTATAAATGATTAATTGGTGGTTCTGGAACTAACAACTTCTTACATTTAAGATAGTTAAAAAATAAATCTTATAAATTTTATAATGTCCCTTTTCTAGAAATGTAGGTTTGAAACATATTAATTAAAGATTATTGTTGTTTGTTTATCTAAATATAGTCTATGTTTTGATTTTGGATTATTTTTTTCAATTCATATATGACGTCTATATGTTTAGGTATTTCATGATGGTTTCCATTAAACAAATTAAACTTTTTTCATGAAAATAATAAAAAAAAATTAGATGTAATATATGATATAATATATCCTATTTCAACTACATGTATATGTCATATTTTATGAAATATTTCATTAATAATGATTGAAATAGTTTAATTTATTTCACTTATATATATTATGATTTATTCACCTTTTGAAAAATGTATACAAATTTTTTTTATCATTGATAAGGAATGGGAGATTTGTGGTTGAGAGTTATAAGAGATCTAACTGGATCCTTTACATACACAATTATGAAATGTAATTGTAATTATTTATACTCGGGGAATCCCATAATATTATTAAATGAATATTTTACATTAATATTTGGTGTGGGATACACATACTTATTACTATTTGACAACACATCATCAAAAATATACCATATTTCATCCATATATGAATTGATATACTATCATATCATGATTTTATAATGAGTCCATCTATAAATTTTTAGTAGATTCATTTGTATCACATGGATAGACCTTAGTTTGAAATTGATTATTATTGTTATGTAATTATTAACCTAAAATAAAAAACAAGTTATCAATAATAGTATACAATAGAATGATTTATACATTCTTCATTTCTATTACGTAATGTTTTTGTCTTAAAATCCTGATGATCTTATTTTTAATTGGTCTTGACTCCTCATTCTATTCTGTTTAGTGGATCAAATATAATAGAATAATTTCCTTTATTATAAGAGTGAAGATTAATCATTTGTTGTATCAAACTAACCTTAAATTTTAGTAGATTAATTACTTATAATATTAATTTAATATTATATTTCCTTTGAAATTAATAATTTACTATTTCAAAACAATGAATAAATATATTTAATATTTCATAGCTCTATTGTATTACGATACAGTAGTATTTAAATCTATTTCAGTATTGATACTTCTTAACGTTTTACTAGTTTACTCTTTTGTCGCTTTTACAATAGATGAGTTCATTTTTCTTACAATATATAGACTCCAGATTATTCTTACATATATCTTGGTTACTCTTATCTAAGATCAATATATTCTTACTTTTTGACTTGTTATTCTAACATATTAAATATGTTTTCATTTTTTAAAAAACCTACAAAAACAATGTAAAGCTCAATGATATACTGCTCCACACTATTATAAATACCTTGATAACATATATTAAAGAATCTCATAAACCATAAATAACATCATAAATTGTTTCAAAAATCTCTCCATTTTCATTTTTGTCAAAAATAAAATTTCAACATACATTCACTATTAAATACTTCTTTTAAAATAATTTATCATTACAAAAATACTTTATATAAAATATTGAAACAAAATTTATTTTTATTTAAAATAATAGTAAATTTTATTAACATGTATTGTATAATATCTTCTCAATGTAATTATATGTTAAGAAATAAACTCTTAATAAAATTGAGTATGATCTATGTAGAAAATAATAAAGATTAATTCAGATATTAAATATATCCAATAAATTTTTCAGTGTGTCTAATCATTATAGAAGATCACCCTTTAATGTTTTTCATGAAAACATCTCAATAATTAAATTATTTATATATTGCATTCTTGTGAGTAAAATTACATTCAAACACACACCCCCCCAAACATAGGCTAGAATGGAAGGCCATATGCCCCTAGGGATATCCCACCAATCATTTTTGATTTATTTAGTTGATGGCCCATAATAAAATAAGCATCAAATCCCATTACATGACCAAAACTCATATTGTAGTGTAATTCATTCATCTCCATGTCTCTGTCATGCATATGTAATCATCTTAGTCACCACCCATTTCACTACCAACATCACTAAATGTGAAGAAATAAAAATTACATGCATCTTATTGGTCTTTATCCCCTTACCTACTAAATTATATGATTGAAGCATTACCACTTGGATTCCAAGGGCAATGTCACGACCTATCATTAGGACCCATGTTGTGGCTACCTCAAGAACTCCTTCCATAGGCCAGGGGCTGTTGAATAACACCAAAGGTGTTAATCCCTAAAACTGGGAAGGCATTGAATTTATAAAATATAACCACACACAACATAGTATAAGCTGGAAGAAAAACACTAAGTAAAATTGTATACAAAATAGGATTGCTGAAAAGTAAAGGGGGAGGAAATACAATCCCAAATGTAAAGTACAAGTACAACTGTAAGGAACAAAATTAGATGAATGGTGTAAAGCAGCTCCTGGATCATCCGCCACAAATCCTATCTCAAGGGAAGGTATAGATAGCCTCCAAAACACTCCACATCTGTCTGTCTCCTCCGTGTACCATCACACAATGTGGTCCACTGTTGGGTACCGTACATTCCTTCCCACTCAGCCTCGTTCAGCGATGTCCGTCGTCTGCAACCAACACAACGAGGTGCTAGAAAATCCCCTACTGGGGTGAGTATAACAATACCTAGTAATGACTCTGAGATGATCATGGTCTCTCAAAATCCTCCAAGGATACACCAAAGATTATGAAATCAAAATATATCCATTACATAAGTATATTCCCATACATATACCTATGTTATCATGTAATACAGCTCAGTCATGAGTTAAACACATAAGGTACTAACTCTGATCAAACCCGAATTTGTTTCTAGAGGTTGTAACAAGTAACCCTCCCAGTAAAACTTTCCAAACCCCATCTGCTAGAGTACTTCTCCTCTATAGAGTATCGTGGGAATTTTGAGTCACACAGAGGTGCTTCACACAATCATGGACTACTGAGGTACTCCACATGTAACATAATGTCGGTCTGTTGCGTCATATAGAGCCTCTCCCCATTGTGGGTCTACCACGTCACATAGAGGTGCATCCACTCATACCATGGAAAGGTACTCCTCAGGTCATGTACCATGGGTCTATTTCATCACACATAGGTTCTCCCCAATTTGGCTCTATCGTGACACCAAGGCACTCCCCAACGGGCTAGTGAAAACACTCTGAGTTGAATCAGTCAGCAGTCGTCATGACTCAGCCATCTACTAGGTCCCCACTCTATGCCCACTGGTCTCCGGAAGGATCTACTACATGAGCTAATGGATGATGCTCCATCTACCACGAATTACCAAAAATATGTATCTCAGAGATCCACCTCGTCATGGGGGTCTCAATGCAATAGACGGTGTGTCGATCAGATGCCCGGTCTGTGAGTTATTAGCCTTTTAGTCCTGGGGGGCTGGTTGGTTTCATGTACGATATAACCTGACCGTACCCCAACTGTGTCCAAACCTCTAGTGGGTAATACCACAACAACCATCTTTATCCATGCTTTCCATCGCTGAAGATGGTTCTTCCTGAAGGACCTCGGGACACCCTGAGAGGGGAGGGGTGAATTAGGGTGGCAACTTTCTATTTTAATGTGACATATCTTTTTCCCACGTTGGTAGGATCTTGTTGAACCTGTAGGATGAATATGATTAGAAATAAAATATTCACATGCACAGAGAAGACACAACACTTTTTACATGGGTCACCACTAAGGGCAACGTCCAAGGAGCATACGCCGACATGTTGTCGGTCGTACCTAATTCCACTAATCTTCACTAGCTGTGGATTACAAAGGTTTGGGCACAGTCACTCTGTCCCAGGCTCACTGCCATTACAAAGATTTAGGGATTGCTCACTAAATCTCTCGGGTCACTCATGTTGACTCCCCCTGGCTCACTGTCGTTGGTGATGTAATACACAGTTTTTAGATTTGAAGGTCTCTTCAATAGATGTACATTTAAGTCTTTGCCTCGGCTCAACATGAGACTCTGATTGCATCGAAATCCATTATATATGCACTAGAACACACAAAACCACTGAACCAGATAACTAGAACGTGCCGAAAAACATCACTGACAATTGCGCGCAACACCAAAACTTTGCGTGCAAAACCATTCTATTGCGCACAAACTTTATTTTTTGCGCAGAAAAATATTTCGTGCAAAAAACCCCTTTTTTGCGCAACTGAATCTTTTATGTGCGAACCCAATTTTTACGCGCAAAACGTCATCTTTCACGCATCCTAATATTAATCGCGCAGTACTGAATATTTCCTGAAATCCCCTTTATGCGATCCTTTTTTGCGCATGATACCTAAGATCTTCTCTAAGTCTTCAACCTCACATAATGAAGGGAGTCACCTCATATTTATAGGAATCAATGACCCTTGCGCGCACAAAAACTTTGTGGCGTGTAAAACCTCTAATCTGGCGCGTAATCTTTCGCGATGATACCGTTTTTCACGTACATCATCAGATATTTCACATAACCAATGCCTTTGCCATTTTTTTGACGTTATGATTCCGAAACACTATTTTCGCAAAAAAACCTCAATCCTCCATTTCGTGAATGCCGCCCTTTTTCGCGCACAACCCAAATTTTTCATGCAAGTCTCTTATTTTTCAAGTACCACGTCCTCTTTGTGCGCACCTCCTTTTGCAGACAATCCATGTCTTCATTTTCTGATTTTGAGGCCCAAAAATTTGGAAAACACTGGGAAATAACACCACCTTCAATACTGTTGTCTTCTTGAACTCTAGGATCACTTTTCTGGCACACATTCGGATGATCCACTGAGGATTGACAACAAACACAAACCAAACTCCAATTCCGACATAGAACAGCCATAGTTCCAACACTTCCAACGGACACCCGTAGCCCATGTTATGAGCAAAAATGTGAAATAACGTCAAAATGAGTCAGGGTTCACTCCGTCCAAGTCGGACCAACCCAGTATGCGAGTCTAACCTGGTCCGTGGGGGCCGCCCAGCCTGTAAGGGCGGCCCGACCCACAAAGGTGGCACGACCCATGCTGGCGGCCCGTCCCGCACTGGATCTGGCCCGCGCTGGTCCGGCCCGCACTGGTTCTAGCCCGGCGGCCCATGAGGGTCCGCCCTAGCCACATCTTGTGGTGAGGCCACAACCCCTTGTTCCTGAATGGCTAAGTCATTCGGGAAGGTGGAACCGGCACCAGGCTTGCGCTGGTGTCTCACACAGGACCAAGCTGGGTCCCGCTGTATCTGGTTGGTCAAGCGGCCATCCTACTCCTCGCGCGACGCCGGTTGTGTCGTGCCTCTTCCAAATGCCTGGCGAATAGGGTATCCTTTCATCATTGTTTCATTCCATTCATCAACTGCCGCTGGTCATCCGCGACCATGGGATGTGGCTCCCCTTTTGGTCCATTACACAACATGGTTGCGCCGCACCCTCTTCGTCAACCCGATGACTCTATTAACTGGTATGCTTCACGGCCAGGCATGCACCAGTCGCCGCAGCACCGCCGTGGCTAGGGGCGGCCTCTACTATTCTTACGGTGTGGTTGCACCACCTCCACCACGCGATGATTCTAGTCAGTTCCGTCCACTGGTTATCTTTCTGCAGGTCATCAGACGAGTTTCAATAGCCCGTATCTCATTCTTTTAGAAGCCGCGAACTCCTCGGGACATTTACTTTAATCCAAAAACCTCGTTGACCAGAGTCACTCATTATGGTCTCAAGCCACATTAAATATCAATTTACACAAAGATGGTGGAGGGGTCGGTCCGTGTTTGTTCGGCCTGTGCCCTCCACTTTAGGGTGATATCAAGCGGCTTCAAATTATATTCCACGATGGAAAATGAATAACAAGGATCAAAAAATATTTTTAAACTTCTAACTTTATTAATCATTGACCAAGTCCCAAAAGAAGATGAAGATGTTGAGGATGACTTCATCAGCATTCTACAAGGACAGTGCATCTCCCTTGTTCCAGTTGGAGATCAAAGGTGATTTTTTTCATAGTTGGCATAAGAATTCCTTCGTTGGGAGTAGCGTTCTTCATTGCAGAGAAAAAGTTTCTCCCAAATCCTCCCCTCTTCCCAAGATCCACCCAAAAAAATGAGTACCTCCAAGTAATAATATATTATTATTATTATTTAGTTGTTGGAACACATTTAAAAAATATTCAAATTAACAAATTAATTAGGATAGCCCCACTTAATCAATTTAGGGGATGGTGGAACCATTATGTGGGGTCCTGAAGAGGCTTCCCTCCACTTAATGGGGAGTTCAAAATTTTATGTGGTCTCGGGTGGTCTCCACCACATTAGCCCCACATAAAGAGGGGTTTTAGAACACAGGAGGGCTTCACCACCGTAACCTCTCATAGGAGGTTAAGGTGTGGTGGCCCCCACCTACAACCTTCTCTTTGAAGTTTTACCCAACTAAAAATAAAAATAAAACAACAACCTTTTTTTATTTAAAATAATAATAATAACCCAAAAACAATCATTCATTATCGGTCAACTGTCGTAGAGGTGAAATACTTCTTTAGAGAATTCTAGTGACGTGAGGTCCATGGTGCCCTCATATTTTTGTTCTATGCACTGGTTCAAAAATAATAAAATCTCGCTCGTACATTTAATGAACGCACTAGGAAAAAACATTAGAAATATATTTCGGGAACACCGGGTCTCAAAATCACGTGTTGTCAGTTCTCATGGACTCGTAAAATTCACATGTTTTTACGAAAAATATTTCCATAGAATTTACAGGTCATTACATTCTCCCCACCTCAGGGATTTACGTCCTCGTAAGATACAACTCAAACTATGGGAACAAATGGGGGTACTGAGCACACATCTGAGCCTCCCGCTCCCATGTTCTCTTTTGGAGGTTCTCGTGCTACCAACATATGCATAACTGAGGTTTCAACCATCCTTGGAGGACCCGCTCTTGTCGAACCACAATCTCTATTAGAAAATCTGTATTACTTTGCCAACATCGATGTCCAACTCTCTATGGTTGATGATTTGGGAAGGTTCGTGGACATACCTCCTTAGATGGGATACGTAGAAGACGTCATGCACCTAGTGAAACTGAGGTTGAAGAGGAAAGCGGTAAGCCCCCACACCTACTCTACTGAGGACATGGAACGGTCCGATGACTCCGGAAGATAACTTGCTACCTTTTCTATGTCTCCATAGTCCTCATTGAGGTGAGACCCATTGAAAGATGTGGTCTCCATCCTCGATCTCCAGAGGTCTCCGTATTCTGTCGGCATATGACTTTTTCCTGCTCTGTGTACTCATCATCCCCTACTAGATGATCTTCACATTCTCTATTGTAGGCCGTACCATCTCTGGTCCCACTAGTGATGACTCCCATGTGTCAGTCCAACACAAGGGTGATATACATGGTCGTCTGTACAATGACTCAAAATGTGCCATCCATATGGTGGAGTGATAACTGTTGTTGTAGTCAAACTCTACCAAGGGTATGTGATCCTCCCAAATGTGAACAATGTCGAGGACACAAGCACGTAGCATGTCCTTGATGGTATGAATGGTCATATCAGTCTGGCCATCTGTTTAAGGATGGAAGGCAGTTCTTAGATGTAGCTGTGTCTCGAAATCCTCATGCAATCCCTTCAATATCAGGGAAAAAAATTGTGAGTCATGGATAGATACAATCTTCAAGGTTATACCATGTAGCTTCCCAATATCTTGTACATAAAGGATTCCACAACTCTCTATGGAACCCTGATCTCTAATGGATAGGAAGTGGGCCGACTTGGTGACTCTGTCAACCATCATCCAAATCGAGTCAGGGCACCAGAATGTATGTTGAAGACCCATCATAAATCCCATTGATATCCCATCCTAATTCCACTCTGGGACCTCTAATTGATGAGCCAAGCCTACAGGTACCTAGTGCCCTTCCTTCACATGCTAATATTTGAGTCATCGAAAAAAATATCTGCTACTGTCTTCATCATACCAGGCCACCGGTGCTGTCTTTGAAGGTCCTTATACATATTCACCACTCTTATATGTACCGGTAGAGGGGAAATGTGAAACTCCCTCAACACTTCCTCCCAGAGTGACACTTTCACCATAGTAAGTCCTCTGAAAAGGATGACATGCCCCTATCCTTCAAAAAATCCATTAGTTGCATGCCCTGTGAATATCTGAACACGTCTTGTCTCACAGTCAGTGTCCCCATGTTGTGCTTCCCTGACTCACTGATGGAGTTGGGGAGTGGTCGTAAGAGGCTGTAGAATGTATTATTTGTCTCTATCCACAATGGATATCAACAAAGAGGTTATCTTCTTCACCGCCTTTTCTAGTAGCTGTATACTAGACCTCTAGCTGAGTGCATCTGCAACAACGTTCCCCTTCCCAGGACTATAGACAATCTCGAACTCGTAGAACTAGAGTAACCCAATACATACGCGTTGTCTTAGATTCAGATCCTTATGAGATAAGATATACCTGAGACTATTGTGATTAGAGTACACAGTAAAATTTTCTCCCATTAGATAGTGTCGCCACATCATCAAGGAAATGACCACTGCTGCTAACTCTAGGTCACGGGTAGTGTAGTTATGCTTTTTCTTCCTCAGCTGCCGAGAGCCATACGCAATCACTGCTCGCTCCTCCATCAATACACACCTGATTCTAGTCCCTGATGTGTCATAGTAAACTATGTACCCTACACATTCCTTTGGAAGCCTCAAGATGGGGGCACTATTCTGCCTCTACCTCAGCTCTTGAAAGCTCTGATGTATCTCTCCGATGACACTAAGGGTTACCCAATATTCGTTAAGGCTGATAGTGTTTCTACAACTTTGGAAAAGACTAGTACGAACCTACGGTAATAACCAGCCAAACCCAGGAATCATTGTACCTCTATCACACTCCTGTGTGGCTCCTATGAAAGTACCGCTTCAATCTTCACTGGATCCACTAAATCTCCATCCTCCGAGATTACATATCCCAAAAAGTGGACTTCTCGGATACAAAACTGGCTCTTCGAGAGCTTAACATAAATTTGGTGCTCTAGGAGTGTGTCCAGTACTACCCACAAATTGTGGTCATGCTCCTCCTAAATAGCTGAGTAGATCAAAATTTAGTTGATGAAATCTATGACAATGTGACCGAGGTATGGATGGAAGATACTTTCCCTGGGACAAATGAACACTGCTGGAGAGTTGGTTATGCCGAAGGGCCTAACCAATAATTTTTAGTGGTCATTCCAACACCTAATGGTCATCTTCTGCCCATCCTCATCTCGGACTCTGATTTGTTGATATCCTAATCTGGGGTCTATCTTCGAGAACCACCATGCTCCATTCATCTGATCAAAGAGTTTTTCAGTACTCAGTAGTGGGAAATTTTTCTTCATGGTCACCTGATTCAGTCGATGGTAGTTTACACAAAGCCTCAAGCTCCCATCTTCCTTCATTGAAAATAGAATCGGGGCAGCCCTAGGAGAAACACTAGGACAGATGAAACACTTCCCCTGCAAGTCCTCTAGCTGTACCCGTAGCTCGTGTAGCTCCATCAGAGATATGTGATACGCTGGTGTAGATATCAGTGTCATCCTGAGTTACAGGTCAATATAGAAGTCCACTCCATGCGAGGTGGTATACCTAGGAAATGTTCAGGGAAAACATCATTTTACAAGTCCACCACAATAGGATTTCTCCACTACAAGAAAACCGCCTATTAGTGGCGGTTTACAGAAACCGCCGCTAAACTGGGCATCTAAAATCTATTAGCGGCGGTTTTATGCATTTCACAGCAGTCAAATAAAAGAGTTGTAGGACCACATTTCACGGGGGTTTTTGGTAAATTTAGCAGTGGTTTTACGGGCTATTTAATTAGTGGCGGCTATAATCACCGCAACTTTCAGGCGTGTCATGCGCCTTCTTAGCAGCGGTTAAAACCACCGCTAATTCTGGCATGATTTCACGGCGGTTTTAACTACCGCTTTGTGTATTGCTGATTTCATTTAGCGACGGTTTAAACCTCATCTAAATGTATAAGTGGTAAAACATTAGTGGCGGTTAAAACCTTCACGAAATGCTGACCCGAAAAAAAATAGCATTTTTGATTATACTGCACCACTTCCCTGAAAAACAAACAAAAAAGAAACCATTTATCAAGCCAAACATTCTCAATGGGAAGGAATTCATCTTATGTTTCCACTGATAGAAGTATTCCCCCAAGCTTAAAAATATTTCATAGGCCAATTTATACCTCACCACGAGCTAGATAAATATTTTTGGTTCCTAGAAACCATCAACTAATAAACTCACTATGGAATTATGGTTTATGGTAAATAATAAACTAAAAAATATATGTCTCCTCGTAATGATTAATATCATGCCCAACTATCAAATAAGAGAAGTTTTGGTGTTACACCCAACATGGTTAACATCACTACCAACACAAGTACAAAAAACATTCATGGTTTTAATCACACCCAACACATCTATCAAAGAAGAGAAGGTTTGGTGTTACACCCAACACATATCATGAATATAACAATTGTTAATATTACACCCAACCCATATAATAAATAATAACAATAGTTATAATTACATTCTACCCATGTAACTAACAAGAAATTTTTTTTAAATTGCACCCTACCCATATAATATGTCATAGGAATGTTTGTAATTATGCCCAATCTATGTAAAAACCCAGATAAATTGTCAGAATCATGTATAACCTACATAACCACAATACTTTTGTTGGAATAACACCCAACCCATATACCAATATGAATGATAGTTGTAATATTATACAACTTATTATAAAGTGTTCAACATGGTTAAAAAATAGACAACCTATATAGAATGCCAAAGAAATGGTTAGCATTATGCCAAACCTAATTAACAATATAGAAACATCATTGGAATGAAACCCAACTAAAGCACCATGTAATATCAATAATTTAATTACACCCAACCAAAAATATACATCATTTTACTCAAGTCACTTTTTCTTGGATAAGATCTCCACTATCAATTATGTTGTATATAATTCACCGTTATTGAAGAATTTCATTAAATAAATTTGTAGATATTATCATTTAACATTAATACATACCCCTCTTGGTTATCATTCAAAGTCCTAACACCAATTTCAATTTAATTCATGGATGTACATGATTAATAATTATAAACCAGAGGACATTACACATCCCTAACAAACCTTTCCTGAATCACATCTATGAGGAAATCTAATTATGTTCCATCCCGATCCATTGTTACCTTCCCTTCTACACTTGTGCATCAAACAACACATACAACATATATATAATAAGGAGAAAATTTATGCACATCCTACGCAATATTCACAAACACCCTTTCATTTAATGTTGATAAAAAAGTTGATCCTATTTAATAAGAATACCCAAAGCATACAAAATACATAAAATTATGGATTTATAAGGAAACACAAGATAACATCAAATGAAACAAGAGATTTGGGGTAACATGGATTTATACTTATAGTTTAGAGATGATCAAAATTGAAAATATTTGATTCCATAAAGGATTAAAGTGTATAGATCAAAATCTGCCAAAGAAGTGAGGGGAAGGATCACTACTAGTCGTCTGTCCTATAAGGAGGAGGAACGAGGATTAAATGGGTTGATTTTCAGTCAGAATAAGAACCTTTAAAATATAATTGTTATAAAATACTTTGTATCAATGATTGTCATTATGGTTCCAAGAAATAAGGTCTCTCCAGTCTACCACATAAGAAGACATTTGAGAAATAGAGGGCATATTTAAATAGAATCGTGAATATATTAGAAGATATGTAACCATTAAGAGAGAATCAGTTGTGCTAATCAAACAAAATAAGTGCATAACATTGAAAACATTACGTGGACCACATGATCCATTCTAGGTCACGAAAATCACAAAACCCATAAAACATCTTTTGATCACATGATTTTTCTTAATAAATTTAATCATGTTACCATGTGAAGGTCACATGAATCACATAAATATTACTAGATCATGAAAAAAATCTTCAAGACACAAATGAATCACATAAGATAGACTAATGGCCAAGGGTGTGCATCAAAGTTCAAATAAATTACCATTGATTAGTTCATGGATTGATTAAGTGAGATATTTATACAAGGTGATAACACAAAGAGGTCAAGTGACATGATCACATGATTAGGTATCTTGTATGGTTCTTGTGATGAGGACATGCAAATTTGTATTGCAAAACAATCACACGAGAGAGGAGGTTTTGAGAGCTATGGAGCTTCATGTCACCGGTCAAATGACCAGCCTCTCACCCTCTATTTATAGGGAACCTCAAGGAATAAGAATGGAATTATAGAAGACCAATAGATGTTTTGAATTCCAACTAGAGAAAGCATAAGAAACTTAGAAGTCATTTCCTACCTCATAACTGAGTCCTTGTTCCTTCTAACATCACTTTTGTGGGGGGGCATTTTTTGAAGCTTGCCAAATGAACATTGTATATTTTAGGAACAAAAAAATACCCAAAGCATAAGTATTAATATATACCCAATGGAAGTAAAATTCTACCATGTATACATATAGATTAATCACATAGGTCACTAGGACCACGTGAACTTCAATGAGGCTCACGATCACATGACCCTAGGAACATCATGCAAAGGGGTTATGCAATTCACGTGATCTGTTCCTGATCATGTGAAGCCGCATCAAATAGCCCAATTAATCATGTAAAACCCCTCTGATTATTCTTTTTAATCATATGACATGTCATCTAACAATCTCCCAATATATTCATAAAATAAAAGTTAGAAAAGAGGGAGGCTTCATTGGAAGGGAGTTGCATTGGTTTTCATGTGATGTGGTTACATTACCATTAAAAACTATTAATGATAATGAAAATAACCACAGAAAACCATCTTGATCTAGTGATATCCATTCAACATGGCTGTTTGGACATGAAACACCGTAATGAGTACAATTCCCAATGCTGAATTTACAACAGAATCATCAAAGAGCCTATAACCATATATCATCTAACCAATGAAACAAACACATCATTATCTTTACCACCTGAGGTTATTGTGATCATTCAAGGTTAGCCAGTGAAGATCCTCTAAGACCAATGGTTTTTTAAAGGTTTCATACACCAAATATGTCATATATACAAACCATCCTTTCCCATATTTGTTCAACACATCAACAATACTACTCATGGTCCGATGATGCATCGTCACCCTCTCCACCTCCATCTCCTGCTACCACCTGTAAGAACATTATATTGACAATTAAATATTGTTTCATATTTATAATTAAACATAAAACCAATAAAAGTTTGAAAACTACATGATTTGGATTTTTTGTGATTTACCTTCTCACCACCACTCGGTGCACTACCACTGGGGGCATATCTGCTCATCTGCTGATATAAATCATTCAATGCTTTCTGCATAGCAGATATCTAAGCCCCATGGTGTTGAACTGTGGCTTGTAGAGAAGAAATATCTCTCTGAGCATCTTCAGGTATGGGCTGACTATAACCGGGAGTAGATGCTGCTGGAATCCCTAATGGCCTGCTAAATACCTCAGATAGTACGGTCCCAAACACATCCCACACACTCTACCAGGATGCTCCTTCCCAAGGACTTGAGAAACGGGGTCATCCTAGGAGACTGAGTAGGACTCCCCAAGATTGGCATGCCATAGTTCTTAAATTTTTACCTTTAAAACAAATATCAATACATATAAACGCATTAAAAACTGATAGTAAGTTATTATAAAAAAAATTTGACTTCATACCCCAACTTCATTGGTAGGATCATTAACAAAAGAGCCATCTGATTTTCTGTGAATATCCAACCATAGTTCAGTCAAAGTGGCTTCGTTCCCTATATTCTGTGACTACATTAACAAAATATAAATCAAAAATTCAATATATTAAATATATAATGTTGTATTATAACTATTTAAACTATTTAAAATATTAACAATGACATTTGGCTTCTAGGAAAGCTTTTTGAGCCCACCGTGTGAGGGATGACTTGCTTCACCCTATTCATATAGATGTATTAATGTAAAATAAAGATATTATAATAATATATATTTCAATACCATCCGCTTCTCATCACAATGCCTGTCAACAAAAACATTCCACTGCTCTTTCGGTACCCCACATGGTAGCTTGTCATACAAATTTTCCAAGGTCAAAAAATAATCATTGACATCACACCACAATCTCCATTTGAAATATTTCCATTTTTTACTATGTTATTTCAATGTCCACATTCGTGCTATCACATCAGCAACTGTGATGTGGAAGAACATCTGTATACAGAAATTGATTTTGAACATATTAGTAACATGACATTCAATTAAACCATAATGTAATAAAATTACCTTTATTTGAGAATCAAAAACACTATTTCTCCAGTTTGGAGGCATATGTCTCCAATCATAATATAAAATGGGAAGGGAAATGGGCTCCGCTGCCAACTAACCTATAATCTGGCCAAGTATCCCCGCAGCATCATTTGTAGGGAACCCATAAGAATCAAATGGAACAACTATCTTTTCTCCATTCAAGTTCCAAAAATCTGATCTTTTTAGGTGTTTCTCCACAGTTTCATTTTTCCATATTCAATGAGAAAAGAAGTAGTATAATAAAAATGCAATAAATTTATTTAATTAAAATTTATACCTATGACTGTGACCCTCCAGTATGTCTGGGATGAACCGGAAGGGGACTGTCGCTGCCCAACTGATGAGGCACCTGTATGGGGAGTCGGCGACTCAACCTCTAATTGGAGGCCCTCTAATGGAGTGAGAGATGGTGCAGGGGAGATGGTGCGGGGGTGTAGGTAGCTGGTGCCTCATATGTCGTGGGGAGTGACCCAGATGGATCTTCATCCATCGCAGAACTAGAAGAAATAGTATACCTCTTCCTCCTTGGAATTCCTGTCATTTAATAAAATAAAATTATGTTCAGAATATATAATTCAAAAAAATTATGCAGAAAAAAAATTAAAAATGATAATAGATGCCCAGTACTAACCAACAAAATAAATATAACAATGATAATTCATGACTACAGAAATGAAACAAGTGGTTGCTGGATGAATGAATAATTATACATACAATCATTTTCCCCTTCAATCATGTCGGTTTCCTGCTCCATTTCTTCATATTACTAGTTTGTTCCAATTATGAAAAGAAAATCATGATCGTCATTTCACATGTACATTGAGTTTTGGTAGAACATACGCCTACTAGTTTAACACCAAAATATAGATACTAATAATACTCCTAAAAATTTTACATGTAGGATAAATTTTTATTATCACATTTCAATGTTTATTTTTTAGAAACACACTAATTAAGGTGTATTTCACACATACACATAGAAAAAAATTATATATCTTGAAATGATAATTAAATTAAAAATATTCACTCACACATACCTTATGAATTGGTATATTATCAATGACATAAAATTAATGAATCACACAAAGAACAAAAAAACATTCATTGAGAGTAATTGAAACATATTGAGATGGTATAAATGAATTATATGTAATCCAGTACATCTTATATTTATTAATTCTCTAATGAATTCCTAAATTATTCTAGGTAAATCTGAGTCAAATTAAACCATCTCATGACTTCCCCAAACCTCTCAATACATGTTATAAGATCATTTAATTTATTATTTAATCATTTGTCATTCTCAATAACTCTTTAATAGATTCTCATCATTCAATTTGGTATCATACAGAAACATTAAACGATGAGAGTGTAGAAAATTGATTTTAATTATTTGGTAGGAACCTTTCTTCATCACTCTCAATTTCAAAATTTCATTAATTACATTGGATGTTGTATTGACATTACTATTTGTTGATAATGAATATAACTGAAAAAAACTCTGAACTCTAATATCCTTCGTTGATTCTTTTCAATTACAAATAAAATCCCTTTGTTAATATAGTTATCCCACCATCTTGATAGAAAACAAAAAAGAAAAATGAAATCTTACCTAATTGATATATATGATTGGAATAAATATATATGCTACTCCATTTAATATATATTATTCGAATTTTCCTCCCATCATTTTCACAAAAAAACTCATATCTTCTTTCATTCCATAAGAGTTCAAAATATCCCAATATCGCTTCCCATAAGTTACAAGTTCATATAAAATCAAAATTTTAAAAATTCAGTATAAATAATATTTGATTCATAACATTTCACTTTCAATATTATGTCATTCAATAAATAGTAAGTGTACATCAGATAAAACATTTTTGAATACACTTGCTTCCAGAATACACAATTGTTTTTTTCATAAACCATTATCAATGTGATACAACTTATTTATTTTAAAACATGGGGGATTACATGATATATTAATATGATCGTTTAAGAAATTTATTGTTACATGATCATAATCATAAAAATATTTCAGGTTCCATATATTTCTTTAAAATTTTGTTATATAATCAGTCAACATTGAAAAATATATTTTTTATAGTTTGATGTAGATTTTGGGGGAAAAATTGTAAAATATTTTTCAATATTGAAGGGGATATAAAATTTACTATATTTGTGAATAATTTTTTAATCTCTAGGATCGTAACATATTTCTAGAGTTTCCCCTCATTGGTTTATGTTTAATAATCAATACCTTCACTTATCAATATTATAGATCAATAAAAATAATATGGAATATTTTTTTACAATATTTAGTTTCAAAATTTGAACAATGATGTTGATACTTGTTTATAAGCCAATGAATATTATTCTCACTAGATCCAACACATTGATAACACATTATAATAATTCCCCCACTTAATTTCAATGTTTATTCATCTATTAACCATTTATTTAGTCATGATTACCTATTCTTCAAAAATGGACAAGGATTATTTAATTCATTAAAAAGATGAGTTTTATTTTTTTGGTCATTATCAACATTACTATAAATTATTATCTTTACATTACATATAATCAAGTACCTTTTATTTATAAAATTAGCATATAGTTCAAGTGAATTTGTTTTTAGTGATGATACTTTTTTTAATAGAATTAAATGGTTCTGTACCATTTATCCTCATAAACCAAAAAAATATTCATATATCTATTATCCATATATATATAACTATCCAATATTAACCTATCGTTTCATAAATCATTGAATCCATGTTCAAATCTCCAATGAAACGATCACCTACCAATCATTCTCAATATTATCACCATGCGTGAAGTCTATCAAAATTTTCTATATTTCAAACCTAGTTAAATGTATACATACCTGGGAAAGATAGGTCGCCGGAAATGGAGGTCGTGGGGACGCCGGAGACGGAGGTTGTGGGGTCGCCGGAGGTCGTGGGTCACCGGACAATTGGGGGTTGCTGGACGGTTGAGGGTCGAGGGTTTTGGGTCGCCGGGGGGGGGGGGTGGTGGGGTGGTTAGGGGAAGAAGGGAGGGCACGAGGGTTTGGGGGACGACCGGGGTGGGGGGTAGGGAAGGGTCGACATCGTTAAAATAAATTACGGGTTTCGCGGAGTATTATTAAAAACCCCGGAGAAACATTTCGGCGAAAATGTTTAGCATCGGTTTTGTGAACCCCCTCCACAAAACTGCCGATAAACTCGGTTTTTATTATAGTTCTCAAACTCTCCACATCTACTACACCGAGGGTATGACCATCCAACTGATGAGTGATCGGCTGCACCCTCTTCCTAGTAAGTCTGTCTTGTGCTGCAAAGGCCCCCTTATCACCAGTGAAGGTAATCCTAGTCCCATCTGTGCTAACACACCACACTTTATGCCTAATACAGTCGATTTGAGCATGGCATGTAGACATCTAGTCCATACCCAAGATGACGCTATAAGGTCCCGACGCCTCTATGGAGAGATCTCTCCATAACTCTTTCCACTTACAGTAATCTCAATATATTGGTACCAGTGTGTAATTGTAGAGTATGCTCCTGTATGAGTCTCAAGACATACGGATCAAGCCGACGGCTCCCGCAGAATCTCAGAGCTACGAACGAGGGCATTAACAATGAAATAGTGACTGGATCCTTTGTCTATAAGAACTACAACTATGGTGGAGTAGACACAGATCATACCTAGAATCATCTATAGAGTGTTGTGATCTTAAGCCTTAGCTACCTAGAGGTGAGATCCCCATTTTCCACCTACTCCCTACGGTCAGGGTGCACCGACTGGTGGTCGTGGAAGTAACAACTCGAAATGTCATCCACTACCAGCTGCACGACCAACTCCTCTCCCACATTCGCCACCTACCTATGGACCATCATGATCAAACCTCTGCCTCTGCCAGAGAGGTCCATCAACTGTCTGCTGATCAATCGAATTTTGGGATAGATAGTCACGAGACATGTGACCCTGCCCACCACATTTGTAACATTGTCTTCTCCTGGAATTAATGCCACTACCTCGGGTGTCCCGCATAACAAATCCTATGTCTTGTGGTCGTCCACCCGTATGTCTGGTACTATTGGACCTCTACGTCATCTGTCTTCTACCATCTATAGAAAACTACTCTGCATATCTACTAGTGGTTGGTCTTGCTGTGAGAGACAACTTAGAAAGGAAACTCTCCACCAGGAGGGCTCTCTCTTGCACCCCCGCTTGCGTCAGGATGCTATGTGAGATCATCAAAGCCCTAATTTCTCCCTGATCGCCTACTAGAATGTACGAGCCCTAAAGAATGGGTCCTCGTACTATATCTGTGGAGTATCATGCAAGGTTAGTTAACCTCGCTGAGTACTGTGCAACTGTCATGCTACCCTGCTGTAGATGTGGTAGATCCATTATCCACACTGTACCAAGGGTGTCTTGGACAAACTCTAACCGAAACAGGCTCTCAAAGTCTTTCCATGTTAGTGTCACCTCATCATGCACCTAGATCATCAGGTTGCACCATATTCCTGATGATAGCTGAAGGAGACTCAATTCAAGGATCACCATAAGGTCTGCTGGTGTTCCAACCAGTCTGAAGACTCTCACCACAACCTCCATCCAATCCTCAATCACATGTGGGTCCGTCCCTCCCCTGAATCTGGGAGGCCTCCAGTGCTGGAACTCGTGAAACACGCTCAAGAGGCATGTATCGTCTACTGTTGGGGCATGTGGAATTAGTGGCCCAATGGGTAGTGGTACCACTGGTGCCTCCGATGTGATGGGGCCCTGCACTGATGCCTCGTCACTCGATGGGATGTCATCTCGTACATCTCACGGAACCCTAGGTGGTTGTCTGTGTGGGCCCATCTAGAAATGATACAGGTGTTCCACAATCAAAATATTATACATGGTGAGCTGACATAGTTGAGCTGAATAAAATAAAACATTTGACAAAAAACACACAATCAGTTTTTTGTGCACCAAGTCGGAAATCAGTAGTCAGGGTCCTGGTGTAGGGATATGTTGGCCACCACACCAACACTGGAATCCCAGAACTGAAAACCACACTAAGTACCCTTAACACTTTTTCATCATAGAAAATATTATAGTTTTATGTTCTGTGGTAGAACCAACTCCTCTGATACCAATTTGCCACAACCAATCCCTAGGACCCATGCTGTGACTATCCCATGCCCGCCTTCCATAGGCCATGGGCTAGAGACTATGACCAAATGCATAAATCCCTAAAACTGGGAAGGCATTGACTTTATAAAATATAATCACACACAAAAGAGTATAAGATGGAAGAAAAACACTATGTATTAATTTATACAAAAAGAGTGCTGAAAAGTAAAGTGTCCAAAAAACAAGACCATCTGTAAAGTAAAAGTACAATTGTAAAGAAGAAAAATAGCTGAAAGGTGTAAAGTATATCTTGGATCGTCTTCCACGAACCCTACATGAAGGGTAGGTATAGATAGCCTCAATATAACTCCACATCCATCCGTCTCCCCCGTGCACCATCAAACAGTGTAGTCTACCACCAGGTATCGTCTTGTCCTGCCCACTTAGCCTCGGTCAGCACTGTCCGTCGTTAGCAACCTACACAATGAGGTGCAGGAAAATCCCATGCAGGGTTGAGTATAACGATACTCAGATGTGTCCCTGAGACCACCATGGTCTCTAAAAATACTCCATGGATAAACCACAGAGTATGAAATAAACGAATGGCCATTACAAAGGTATAGGCCCATACATAAGCGTAAATTATCATTTAATCCTTCCCATTCATTAGGTAAACCCAAAAGTCACTCACTCAGCTCAAAACAAGATTTTATTCTAGGGTGGTAACATATAACAATCCCAGTCTAATTGTTGAAACCTCGGCTGCTGGAGTACTCCTCCTCTTTAGAGTATTGTCGGCCTCCCACATCACAGAGAGGCGATTCCCATTATTTTAGACTACTGAGGTACTCCTTCTGTCGAGTACCGTGGGTCTACTGCATCACACAGAGGTGCACCTCACTATGGGACTGTCGTGTCACACCGAGGTGCTCCCCCTCGTAGCCTTCTGAGGTACTACACCTATCGAGTATCATGGGTCTACTGTATCACATAGATTCTCTCCCTAATATGGGTCCACCATGACACCTAGGTGCTTTCCACTGGGAGATTCGAAACACTCCGAGTCGAATCGGTCAGCAGTCGTTAGGTGTCATCAAGCTATATGGTCCCCACACTATGCCCGCTCATCTTGAGAAGGATCCATTGCATTAGAAATTGGTCAATGCTCCAACATCAATGATGTCTCATATATAATTATCTTAGAGGTTCACCATGTAATATGGGTCTCAACGCACCATATGGTGTGTCGATTAGACGCACGGTCTGTGAGGTATTAGCCTTTTTGTCCAGGGGGCTTGGTTGGATTCTTGTACGATCCAACCTAACCATATCCCAACTATGTATAAACCACAAGTGGGTTATACCAAAAGTATTGTCTTTCTCCAAGAATACCGTCATTATAGACGGTTCATCAAACGGACACCCGTAGCCCATGTTATGCGCCAAAAGGTGAAATCAGGTGAAAACGGGTTTGGGTCTAGTCCTGCCCAGTCAGACTGAACTATCCAGAACCTCCCCAAATGAGGGTCCGACCCGGTACGTGGGTTCGGCCCAGTACTCGAGGGTGGCCCGGGACGTGCAGGGTCTAGACCGAATTGGTTCCGGCCCACACTGGGTCCGGCTCGGCTTCCCGACGGCCCATGGGGGTCCGCCCCAGTGGCATCCCATGGGGAGGCTGTACCCCTTGTTTCCCGAACGGCGTAGCCATTTGGTAGGCTGAAACCGGCTCCAGGATAGAGTAATTATGTCAGGCGGGACACAGAGTTCTCCCGCTATTTTTGGCTAGCCGTGCAGCCAGATGACTCCTCATGCAGTGCTGGTCGCACCACGCCTCTTTATACGGCCCACCAGCTCGGGCCGCTGGACAACCTTGCAGACAACCTTATGCCATCCCTCGCTACTCCGTCGCAGCCAGGGGACGCAGCTCCCCTTTCGGTCCACCATGTGGCGTGGATTCCCTGCACCCTCATTGGCAACCCGGTGGCTCGAGCTGCCGGTCTCCTTCACGGCCGGGCTTGCACAAGCAGCCGCTAAATAGCCGTATCCAGGGGGCACCACTCCTCTTACGACGGTGCTATTGCACCACTACCACCACCCGATGATTCTCATCGGTTCTATCCACTAGTAATCTTTCTGCAGGCAGCGGACGAGTTCCATTGGCCCGTTTCTCATTCCGATAAAAGCCATGTATTCCACAGGACATCACCCTTGATCCGCAAACATCATTGACAAGAGTCTCTCATTACGGTATCAAGTTGAGTTTAGTGTCAATTTCCACAATGAAGTCGGATGGGTCGGTCCGTGTTTATTCAGCTCACGCCCTTCACTTTTGGGTCATATCATGTTTCTTTGAATTATAATCCACGAAGGGAAATGATGAACGAGGAACAAAACAATTTAAAACCCCTTCATTTTTTGATCTTTGATGAAGTCACGATATAAGTTGAAGTTGTCAAGGACGACGTCGTCAGTGTTCTACAAGGACAGTGCTTCCTCCCTTTTTCCGGTTGGTGATCAAATGAGTAGCTTTTTATCGTTGGCGGAAGAAGACTTTCGTTTGGAGGATTGTTCTTCGTTGGAGAGAAAAAGTTTCTCCCAAATTCTCATATCATCCCAACCTCCATCAAAAATAATATGAGTCCCTCCACAAAACAATAGATTTATCTTATTATTTAGTTGTTGGCACACATTTCAAAGATATTCAAATTAAATAATTAATTAGATTAGCCCCACTTAATCAATGTGGAGGATGGTGACACCATTAAGTAGGGATCTCAAGAGGTTTCACCTACACATAATGGGGAGTTCATGAGTTTATGTGGTCTCTAGTGGTCCCCACCACATTAACCCCACAGGAAGTGGAGTTTAAGTCCTTGGGTGGGCCCCACCACCACATCCTCTCATGGGATGTTAAGGTGTGGTGGAAGCCACCTAAAACCTTCTCTTCTAGATTTTAACCAACTAAAAATAAAAATAAAGCAACCACTTTATTTTTTTTATGTTATTAATAAAATCCCAAAAACAATTTTTCATTCTAGATCAACTGCCATTTAGGTGAATGACTTCTTATGAGAATACCGGCATTGAGCATTCAACGGTGCCCTTATATTTCAGTACCGAGAACCGGTTCAAAAGTTACAAAAACCTACATGTACGTTTATCGAACATAACCAAACAAAACATAAAAAATTGATTCAGGGCACACTAGGCCCCGAAATCATGTTCCGTCAGTTCGTGGGGACTCATAAAATTACCATGTATTGAAGAAAAAAATATACATAGAAATTCCTGGTCTTTATAGCCAACGTCAATAATTATCATATGCTAAAGTCAAAAATTCATTATAAGTAACTAACACAATAATTATTCTACCCCAACAAATTATATATTTCCATTTTTCAAAAATAAACATGATAACGTATGTGGAACCCAAAAAACATACATATATTTTCTTATTAAATGGGTTGGATAACCATTTGTAGCGTCAAATTTTCAAAATCCTCTACTGGGAGAGGTATTGTAAAAATATCATTAATATTCTCTATAGATGGAAACAATTCTTGTTTCAATATTCATTTGGAAACATTATCCTTCATGAAATGATATATGATCTCGTTTTTCTTTAATATAAAAAATTAATGTTGATTATAGGATAGATTTAGAACACGTTAGTTTTCATATATAATATCAAATGTATATTTAGTTAAATCATACATATCTTCATGTTGAATCTTTATCAAAATATTTTATGCAAATATAATGGTACCAAATCAGATATAGCTTCAATAAATGTAAAATAAACTAATGATTTCTTATTAAAATGGAATACCAATCTTCTTCAACATATATTTGAGTTATTAAAAAAATTATTTCATTATCACTGACATAACCAACCCCATATGATTAATTAAAACCATTTTATTCCAAATTTGATATAGTCAATATAATGTGACACAAGTTGATATATATTTATTTTATATCATAGTTTTCAATAATAATATGATATTTGAATCATTTTTATTTCATTGAAACTATAAATATAGATGGAAAACATAAATAATCCATGTACATGAGATAGTCAAATAAAAAAATTATACCAACCATATTTATCAATTATTTCTCCTTTTCAACTATCCCTTCATTTTCTTTATATAAAATTTTTACCACATGATTTGATGCTCATACTCATCAATGATATTTTATAAAAAAACATTTAAATAAATCTTTGGAATATTTTTCTTGAGGTATAAAGATATAAAAACATTGTTTAACATCCAAAAGAAAAAATATTTCTTCACATAAAGTAAGTAAAACTAAAATAATATCTTCTTTTATGATGATGAATAATTTCTAATTACTACTTCATTACTACCAAAAATTATATCATCAATACATATTATGGTTATAAATGATATAATGTCGTTCTCCCTAATATACTATTTCTGTTCCACAATTCCTTTCTAAAATTATTACATCCAAAATAATAATCCATTATGAAATACCAATATCTTAGTTAATTTTTGAATCATTATAATAAATTATTTTACTTTAATACCTTGCTACAATATTGATCATGAATAAGCAATTCATGTATCTCCAAAGACAATTTCATTCAACATTTCATTCATAAATTCAATATTTATATCTACATAATAGACATTAAAAATTATGTACAATATAATGGAAATAAAAAACATGACCTCTAAATTATATATATAATGGAATATGTTTCATTAAAATAAATAACATTAATTTATGAATACCTATTTAAACCATAAAATGCATATTCATTATAACATCACAGTATTCACATAAGTTGTTTCTAAAAAACAAATTTTCAATTGTTTTTCTTTTATTTAGGACTATGTTTAGAATTATTTTTATTATTCAATTAAATTTATTTTATTTTTTCACAAATTAAATTAATAATTTGTTTTATTCAATGCCTCATCGAATATTTGGGGTTTAAAATTAAAAAAAATACATTTGTGTGATAAAATACAGTGAGTAATCTTCTAATTTTTAGCCCAAAATTACTACCTCAAATTATTTTATTAACATCACCTTAATTTAAAAATAACTTATTTTCCCATATTAGTATCAAATACACAACCTTATCACATGAATAATTAGAATATTTATAATAATCACAGGTTCTTTATTTATTTCAAAATTATGTTTTTTGTTCAGTGGTGATAACATTATCCTATGGACCATCTATTACTAATATTTGGTGATCTTATATATTTTCAATGAAAATTTCACCACAATATTCATTTATTCTCAATAATAATTTTTACAATATATTTATGATCAAATAAAATTTTTAATTTTTTTAATGAATTCATCCTCATGATTCTAATAAAATTCATTTCTATATCATTAATTCATCATAATAATGTATGGATTCGAAAAAATAAAAACATAATTTTTCTAAACAAAATTTATATAGATTCATATAATAATTTATCAACAATAAAACCTATTTTAATAATAGATGTTGTGTTTTTATCTCAAAACTAAAAATACCATGAGGATCCAAAGTATGTTAGTTCAATTTTAGACATATCAATATGGATCTTGTGTTTTAATCTATATATTAATATTTCTAAAAGAGTTAGATTACCTATGTTATTTTCCAAATTGATGTATATCATGAAATTCTATGAAAATAAATTGGTGTCATACTTAACACTATTTTGATCTCATCAACTTCAAATAAAAATGATTTTTCATCCCATAAATTCATATTAATCATTACAACATCATCAAATCATTATATTTTTAAGATAAAATCAATATTCATTTCATTATTGTAATTTAATTAATGTCTATGATAAAATTCAAATCTCCACTTATTGGATTATTACTCATTGGTCCAAAATAATAATAATAAACAAACTCAGTTGATTTTATTTTATAAATCATAACTCCATTATATATATTATTTACAATATTTTCCTTTTAAAATGTTTTTTATATAGTGACTATTTATGCCTTCAAGAATCAAATATTTATATCATCAAAATCACTAATTAGTTTAAAAAATCACTTTCAGTTGAGATTATAGAATATTTTGTGGATCATACTGTTTTAATCATTAGTATAAATGTAATAAATATATTTAGATTATCCTTCATGTAAAAAGACTTCATGGTTTCTTAATTATTTTTATCTTACTCCCACATATTTCAACATATTCTTAATACGTACATTCATTATAAAAATTTAACTATTCTCATTAATATAATGTTTTGATGAACTCATTTTATTAATATTTGTCCCATTACAAAATAACAATATATAGAGTTTAATAATTTCATAACATTTATTTCATTCAAAAAAATCAAATATTAAATATTTTATTATTCCCAAAATTAACACCTTTTTTAAGTTTGATGTTTATTTGCAAAAACAACACATATCTTGTGTTTCTACTCTATAGACACTACACCTAATTAGTGAAAAAATTGTTAATTTAACCACAAAATGGCCATTGAATTAATTTTATAGCACTGGTTATTAGGTGGTGTTTTTTCCCCAGGGATAAGCAAGGGAAAACTTTTCTTGATGGTGAATCCTTGAAAAATATATATTAATTATAAAAAAAATTTATATGAATGTTAAAATTAATTATCAAGAATTATGATTTTCCCCATGATGTATTCCTTCATGAAAAATATAAAACCATGTTTTTTTCATGGACAAGGACTTTTTCCTAGTGGTTGTGTGTCATTATATCACATTAGTTCTCTCAGTGTTTTCCCTTCATATATTAAATAATTTAATATAAAAATAAATTATTATATTAAATTATTATTATTCTTTATGTGTAATTTAGTACCTTACCATAGCCAAAACTCATATTTAATTATCATATTCTATAAATCTATGGTTGGTGACATAACCTCTATGATTGTATGGGAATCATTTGATAGTGGAATCATTTGAGTGGATTTAGATGTATCCAAGAAAACATGACACAAATGATTAGATAAACTGGTCATTTCCATTAGTATAATCTAATAACATTGAAATAATATTCATAAAAGAGAATTAAATTTTCTTGTTATGTATTTTATATTTAATTTTCTCTTTTATTCATTAAATTTTCTTTTAAAATAATTATAAAATATAGATTGTATCTAATCTTCATAGAATCATTTATTTGATATTTTACTTTTTTCTTCGCAATTATTATGGTTCATAACTAGTGGATTAATTATTTAGAATAGTATTCCCATTAATTCCACATTGAAAATTTATATATTCTATTTAAATGTAACTCAATTGTAAGGAATATTAATTATAAATGTTTTCACGAATTTTGGTAATACTTTTTTTAGTTATAAATGAATAATGAGATATTTATATTATCTGTATTCTATATCTCTTCCCCCTATTCCTTCCTAATTTTTTTTTAAAAATTTGTGTCACAATCAATTAGTGGTCTTTCTAAGGTATGAACGGTGAATGACCTAATTTGGGATATAATGTGATGATTGGGGTAAGGGGGAGCTAGAGGTGTGGTGCTTGTGTGAGTGGTGGATCACCATGAGACATGGACAAGGAGATTATGGAAAATGATGAGGTCAATGGATAGAGTGGACTAGGGTTAAAGAGTCATTTTAGAAGGAGATGATGAAGTATATGTACTATGTGGTTTTGGGGGAAATGATTGTACATTCCAATTTTCATTTTCATATAGATAATTCTTTCCACAAGCTATATCTTGTGTTACATAGCGACAACAGAAATTTTAGATTCTTGGTCGGCCCTATTGATTCATCTTGACCCAACCCTTGTGTAATGAAAACCCTTCCCAATAATACAATTAGTATATATATACGGTCGTATGGGAATGATTGGTATTAAATTCCATTGGATTTGTCTAATCAACATGAGAGTCATGTCCTAATATATAGTTGGGAATGTCTATCCTGACCAAACCTAACCCACCAAAAAATAATGAATATATATTCTACATGATCCTAGTCACTTCCATGTACAATGAATTCATGAATCATTACTATAGTCTGGGAAAGAGGGAATATGTGAGACATAATCCCAACACACGCCATTTTCTACCTGTATGCCATCACATGGCCCACCTATCTCCTGTATAACTTTTTTCCATATTTCCATCACTATTTGTTAATATAAGACATTGAAATAGAATATTCTTATTTTATCCATGTACAACGAATCGTTGTTTTTTTTTATTTAAGGGAATTTAATTTTTTATATATATAGGATTGGGGTCTATCACTATAGGAATAGTTTATTGGATTACGCATTATGATTTGAGTGCCCTATTTCTTAGAAACATCCCTTAGTGGTATTGTTTTTTCATAATTTGGGATTCCCCCATTATACTTATATGGGTTCTGTAATTTAGTAATTCATACTCAATGAATCGAATAATAAACCTAATGATCATACTGTTTTGGGTTTTCCATTATATAATCAATATTTAGATTCAATTTCAAAACTATACAGTGATCTCATATGAGATAAGGGATCCTCCTAATGATTAAAAATAAACATTAACTAACTAGGGTGAGTGATCCTCATCAATAGTTCATTGTGATTAAAAATGATAAATCATATTCTTATATTCAATACTAGGATTCATTGAAATTATCCAAATACTTTAGCGGGTGTTACTCCCACAATTGATCATCATTATTCAGTAAGGAGAAGTATTCCCGCTATAGACTCAAGAGGTATTGTAAACGTTGGAAAGGGAGATTAGTACTACACTATTTTTGGGAAATGTGATTCACCATTACCCAATATAATTATCTTCTTATGTGTCATAATTCATCTTATCAACATCGTTCTTTATGAAATTTATGATGTTTTGAACTTCCATTTTTTCTTGACATGTTTGAAAATAATGGATTTGAAAAAATATGATCCTAAACTTTCTTATGTCCTTTGAAAATCTAGTTATAATGAATATCTAGGTTAATCATACTTATCTTCATCCTAGTCACTCTCTTATATAGATATCATTAAGGCGATCTGTATTTCAATATTCATATCTATGACTATTATGGTTTACTACTCTGTATGCATATATTTATCACTAAATGGGATTTTTTTCCGAGGCATTTTTTTGAAGTCAGAGAACAAAAAATGAGATATATATGGTAGAAAGGGTATAGATCATACTTTTTCAATTATAAATCCTTATAAGGATTTTTGGAAGAACATAGACAATGGTATATTGTGCTTCTATTTAAAATCAATCCACTAGAGTTCATTATATGACAACAAAAAATGAGAATGTGTTTCCATGTTTCGTTACATACTATATTCACAAGATTATTGAGTGTATAATTAATCAATATTTTTTGGTATATTTTTATTTTTTATATCTCATGCATGTGTTATATATATTTTTGTTAACTATATATACTTATGATGATGTTGTCGTTGTTTATTTATTAATAGGGGATCTGTATCCCATAGAAATTATTAAAGGATATAAAATAAATAGTATGATATATTTCTATGTGTTGTTATTACCATGTCACTGGACTAGTATAGGTAAGGCTAGGGGTAGTCTTTCCATACCGTTAGCCCTGGTAAAACCCCAATTTTTCTGTATAAGACAGAGTGGTATTTAAGATGGTAACCTCAAGATATTGTGATGGGATTTAGTATTATTAATTGGACTAATCTGGGAATAATTATAAATGATATTAAAAGTGTATTAAGTTCACCTATAATGCCATAAAGACCAATGTAGTTTAGTGAACATCATAAATTTTTAGACTGTATCTAATAACATATTATTCAATCCATAGCTCTATGAAATTATAGATGTGTACATGTAGGGTAGTACATGAATCATATAGATTTTAGTTATGGTCATTCATTTATATCAAATGTTAACTCATCTAGTTTTACTATAATACTATTTTTTCACCATAATGATTAGTTTGTGGAAACTATTAATACCAAAAAAAATTATTTAGGTAGTGGAAAAAGTAATTGTGAATGTAATTTGGGAAATCACTATCAATAAAATAGAAATGAGACCTGTATATTAATCATATGATTTGATAAAATCCCATTCCCATTACTTTAGTTAGTCTCCTCCCATTTATTATTAATTTAGATTTTTATTTTAGGTTGGGTGGAATTTTACAATGATTTTGAGTACACTACATTCACAATATTTTTTGTGTTTAATTTCAAGAAAGATGGATTATGGGGTTTATGATGTTTTCCTTGTCCTGAGGATAGAGATTATTGAAAATAATTTGAAACTCATATTATCATCTAGTTTGTTATTTCACTATTATAATGTATATTCTTTTGTTTTGTTCCTGACTTGACATAGTTTTTATGGCACGATGGTGAATAGAAATAGAAACGTTGGGGTGACACAACCTGTTATAATATTATCAATGATTTTATATTAAATTCAAAATATAATAAAATAAAATAATTAATTTTTTTTTATAAATTATTCTATGTAATGGTTATGTAAATAGATTACGAAAATAACAATGAGATAATACCTAAAAAATTTATCAATGTTTTAATATAAATTATCATAATCAAATATATACACCCTAACTGAGAGAGTATCAATCAAAATATATTATATATCAGAATTTTATAAGGGTATAACAGAAACACAAAATATTAATATCGTTGAAATCACATCATTGATAAATACAATGTAGCACATCAAGACATATCTCACACAACCTTTTATGGGAGAATATTGAAAAAAAAATTTCTAGTGGATAATATATATCCTATTAGAATTGTTAATATGATCAATCAAAACAACTATATATGGTAATATAACCAGTGTTTGAAAGTAATAAAAAAAAGAAAACATGAAAATATATAATAATAATATTAGAAGAACCATTAAAAACTTCACATATAAATTAAATTGTTTAATAATTATTCTCATTTATTGTAATTATCAAAATGTAGTACAATGGAAGATTTAGAATTGAACCTCAACAACTGTTATTTGAATAATAATGGTTTATTTTTTTATATAGCTTGCTACACATCATGTCAAGAGTTTCATTATTGAAATATAGGTTCCTGCTCATTATATTATCACTTTCTTCATTCAGAATTTCATTTTCCCCATCTATTTTTTATGATCATTCAATTTATGTATGATTGAAAAATAATAAACAATATCATTCAATATGAAAGATTAATTTAAAATAAAAATATTAATGAAATCATGAATTATGAGAGAGACAGAAAGAAGTTCACTAAAATATAATATAATTTCTAATACATAATAATAGGTTATAAAAAATTTATTTCATTAAATAATATACTAAAATAAATAACCAATTAATTAGTTAAAATAAAATTCCATATATTTTTTATATTAGATCCTATATATTCAAAATTTTAATTTATGATTTCCATCTATACATATATGAATGAATATGTGCATAAAATTTCAATAGTAGAAAATTATACATTAATATCATTCCAATATCATTAAATAAGATCATCCGGGGATTACAATATAATTTAAAATATTAAATTAAAAAAATCAGATTAAATGTAATCATATTTTTGAAGTAATTGTTTTAGATTGATGTGAAAAATTATAATAAAATTTAATATTTTTATAAATTTGATAAAATAATCCCAAAATGCATCACATAATCAGTAAATATTTAATAATAATTATCAAAATTCATAAATAATTTGATTAAGTTTTTATTTTAGTGAAATGAATTAAAATATCAATGGAAGCTAAAAACAGTGTATATCCATATTTTTTTCAATAAATGATGTTGTTTTTATGGCATGTTAATCTCATAAAAATTCAATATGATGTGTAAGGGTAAAAATACAGAAAAAGGTAACGGGATAAAATATCATTATGTGTTTTTTTGTATATAAATATATAAATTTATGCGGTTTTATAAATATATCATGTGAATTTATGATGAATCTTTCATATATCTAAAATAAAAAATTGTTAATATATGATAAAATAATAAATAAAAAAAATTTCTTTTGAAATGTAATAAGACTCATAGATGTTTATTAATATAATTTTCAGTGTATATTTAGAACAAAAAAAACTAGTTTTTGGAATCCATTCATTTTTAGTATTTTTATATAATTTCATAATAATTCGTTATCATAAAATATCACTTCAGGATAATATTTTTAGCATAGAATATCCATGAAATCATATAGAAATGTCAATCTAAAAACTACATATTCATAATAAAGAGGTTATGTGACAATATAAATAAATTTAGACATCCCAATGATCCATTATTCCATATTTTATGTTAATTAAAATATAGATAATCTTCATATCAATCCATAAAAGCATGATTCCTTAAATTATGATGTTTCATATCATGATACGATCAAATTATTGAACAAAAATTCCTCTAGAAATCATTTTTTCATCTGAAATATTTTAATATTTTTGATTAATCTATGGGTAACTCATAATTTATATTACCTTTTTATAGGTAACATGATATGTCTATAGAGAAACAATATGAATCCTACACATGTTGTGTAATTGTAAAAATATTATTCTCTATTATTATTAAAGGTAGTAAATATCATTCCATATGTCATGTAGTTACCCTCTATTATAAGGATTACATATCAAGAGATAATCCCATTATTTAGTAAAATAATAAAAACAACATATATTATTTATTCATATAACAAGCGTGAAATCACAATCTTATAATATAAATAAATTTACAAAATTTATAACATAAAGTCAATGCATTAAATTAATTATTAAAGGCATAAAACTATAAAATCACTAATATAATTAGTGTGTAAAAATAACCAGGGATCCCTTAAAATAATTTATATAATATCAAAATAATTAGATAGAAAAATGATAAAATTTATCCCATAATAGAAATACAAATAAATATAATAACATGAAAATAAAATAATTAATTTAAAAATTAAAAGTGGATATAAAATCTGATAAAAACTTACATTATGAAAAAAAATAATGAATATATATATTATACATAAAATAATATAAATAAAAGCATGGCCATATTGACCAGTTTTGGTCCAATGATATTTAAAATATTACCATTAACCACACAAACATTGTTAATTTTTGGAACATTTGGCCACATCTATGTTTATGAAAGTGAAACATCTGATATCCCAAATTGGTTACCTAATACTTGAATGATAATTATTATAATATTTTCCATGAATATATCATTTCATTCAAATAAACATATAATAAAAATATATTCCATTTACGGTGACACTTGATGAAATGTATTGGATTTTCATGGTTGGACGTCCAAAATATTTTAAAAATAATTGGATTTCTAAAATACCATATTAATGTATCATGATGAATATTATAATAAATTATTATTTTTATCTAAATGATTCATCTATTTTTCTTCAATGGTATACAAATTATTATTAAAATTAAATTGAATTTTTCTTATTTTTTATTATTTAATATAAACTCCTTGATTTTATAATTATCCTATTTATATTTTACTATTTCAGAATTATTATTTTTATAACAATAACCAATAATAGATACTATCTTATTTTCATCAATAATTTCCATTTGTTATAAATAATGAGATGTGTGAATGGTTATCATTTAAGAAAGTTTTTCTTCATATACATCATGAATCAATTATAAAACTAATTTATTAAAAAAATTATATTTATAATAACTGGCCACATTATTCAAAAATATTAAATATTTTATGATAATTTTACATCATCTTTGATGATTTTTTCTTACACCCCTAATTGAATTAATTGTTTTTAAAAATATTATTCGTCAATACATCCATAAAATAAATTAATTCTTCACATATTGTACTATGACTATGATAAATTTTAAAAAATGTATGATAATAAAAAGTAATAAAAATATATAATACTATCTGTTTATGTTATTTTTTGGATACCATTTCCTTGAAGGATAATGAAAAGTTACATGATTGGGTGAATACTCATTATATATAATTATAAAAGTTGACAAATTTAATATGGAATTTGGTGAATATATTATTTAATAAATTCATTCATAAAAGATAGTGTTTAATTAATATGTGATGAATGTTATAATAAATAAAAGTGAGTTAACATGGATAATATTATTGTTGATTAGATCTAAATGATTTTACTCTACATATCATAATGAAACCATTACAGTATATAACTTTATATAATATGAAGGTTAATTTTATAATGAAATATACTAAACCATAACTATTTAGATGAAATTAATCCTAAATGAATGAATTAATTAGAATTAAATCCAAACCAACTAAAATATCCTTTTAATGGAGAAGAAAAAATGATGTATCTTCTAATTGAGCATCCCAAAATTTGTAAATTTTGAATAGGATTATTGGAAAAAATTTCTCATATTTGATCTAGATTGTATAATAAATAAAACAATTTAGTGGAGTATTACCACAATGTGAAAAAATATATTATAGAAAATGTTACTCACAAAAATAAATAATGTTAAACTAAATGAACAACATGAAATTTCTAAATGGGAATTTTGATGAAGTATTGCACTTATCATCACTTTTAATGATTTTAAGGATGCATCTAGTTTTATTAGTATATTGACATTGAAAAAAAAAATTTAACTCTGTTTATTTTATTTTGGAAAAAGATTACTACACATCCTTGTATGGATCAATGGATATATACAAGACTGATGTATCATGGAAATACCACAAAAAGAATGGACAAAAACTATAATAAAATAGAATGATCTTAGTATGGTTAAATTTGGGTCCATTCTATCTCGGTATTATAATAATAAAAACATTATAAATATATCAGATGAAAAATAAAGAGTAATGATCACAAATACCATACAAAAACCATAACTAGGGAAGACAATTATAGATTTATGATACATAATACCATTAGATGTTTATTACTTATCAAGGAAATAACAAGCCAGATCACCTCATCTGTCATAGCCAAGTGTCTTGGTTTTTATACCCTCATCTCCCTCTTCTATCAACAGCTATTTTACTAAATATAGGGGATATTTTTTTCCAAATATTTATGAAAAGGGGCATTAATAACATTCAACTATATTTAAATAGGTTAATTTTATTTACTAAAAATTACAAAATAATTAAAATATCATATAACACTCTGAATAAATATATTCATATTTTCATAATAAATTTTGTAGATTCATGAAATAAAAAAATTATTTCAATAAGAAATTAATTATTTCTTAAACAATCTAAAAAATTACACTAATAAATACAGAACTAGTACAAATTTATTCTCTCAATATATTATTTAAAAACATATTATATACAATATGATAATTTAAATGTTAACCAAATAAAAAAAATATCCCCCAATATAATTTCACTTCCTGATGGAGTTTTGCATGATTTGAAAAAATAATATAAAATCCTTGTGATTCCTATTTGTATGAATTGAAAAAATGTAAACTTGTGAAATTAATTTTTTTATAACCGTAAAATATACATGAATAAAAATTAGTGATATTTTAAAAATACATTATTTATGAGAAGAAAATTATGGTTGTAAATTGGAAATGAAGACCAATTTGAATTTAAAATGAATAAGCTGTTTAAATGTAAAAATTAAAAAAATGTAAATGTAAAATAAAATACATATGTAAATTTCAAATAAAATTAAATGTGAATGTAAAAAAAGTTCTCAAAATATTCTTAATATAACGTTCTATACTAATTTACAACCTATAAAACCATTTTTAAATTCTCTTACAATTGGACTATATTTAAGAAATTTATTAATAATTTCAAGACATCTTATATCATGTTAATATATAAAAAACATTAAATAATTAAATAAAAATGAGATTTAATAATATTAAATTATAATAAAATGGTTATGAGACATTAAACCTAAAATATTACATCCCATTAATTGATTCAATAATCATTATAGTTAAAATAAAATTAAGATAATATTCATATATATATTAAATTTAGAATCTTTTAATTAATATGTATAACTATTATTTTATGATAAAAATACATTAACATAATTTATATATAAATTATGATTTCATATAAAATATTTTCCTGTTTTGAGTTATGTTATGGTAACTCAAATTTTCTATTACCAAGGTATATGTAAGCTTGATTTGGAAGGAAAAGGATATTATAAATTATATACATTTTATGTAACTATTAAATATTTTTATACATGTTATGAAAGTGTAAAATGAAATTTATAAATGTTAAATAATGGTAAAATTAACTTTTTAAATGTTTTTTTATGGTAACATTGAATGTATGAAATATATTTTATCACAATATATAACATCAAAAATTAAATTAATAATGTGAAATATTAAAAATTATATTTTGAAAATAAATATATTGTATAATAATTTCTAAAATGATTCATGTTAATAATAGTTATCCATTTGTGGATTATGTTTTTCTCAACATCACAATGGATATGTTTTAACGAATATGGAGTTTTATACCTTTTTCAAGAGAGTGGTTTATTCTAGGATTTTAGTGCTAGTATAGGGTATCATATTATGTGTGGGTATAAAGTGATTCTCACGGACCACTTGAAGTGTACCACATTTATGTTAATAAATTAATGTTTTTGATATAGGTGGATTAGTTAGAGGATATGGAGAAAAAATTACATGTCATTATTTTTTCTCATAAAAACACTTACACGTGAGACATTATAGTTGGGTTTTATATTTGGTTATTTATAGAAGGGTTACACTAATTTTTTGGGGGAATAAATAAATTTCACATAAATATATCCATATTTACATCATGGAATGATTTTCTTATTATATATTTCTATTGTATATGAAAATTTTCAATTAATGGTGTTTTCCTAGATGAGATATCTTTCGGTTGAGAAGAGAATTTTTTATACTCAATATTGAAGGATAGTTATTTGATAATCATTGATCTCTACAAAATATTGTTATTTCCTTTTAAAAATTGAAAAAATATAGTCAATGATATAGAAAGATACATGTGGATGATGAATATTATCACCCATCAACATATCATTCTCATAATATAATTCATTTTGTTATTTCAATGATCATAGTTTTGGATAGTTCAAGTGTGAGTTATTATTATTCATCATAAATTCTAGAGTTTAAGACATTAGTGGAATCCAATATTCTGAAACCTGATATCTATGGAGTTTCCAATAATGGTTATCTTATTTCATTGAACCAGAAGGTATAATATGATCATAATATTAAATAATGGGCCCACAAGAAGTTCGATATTAAGGTATTATATTTATTATTTCATTAAATAATATAGGAATGTATGATCCATAATGATATAGGGAAAAACAATATTTTTGGGTATTTATTAACTCAATGTTGTTATAGAAATATCATCCATCCATTATTAGTTTTATTTTGGTTATCCATTAGATAATATGGAAGGATTTGTGTGATATTGGTGTGATTAATTATTCACATTCGTTCATTGTTTAATTATATGTAAATACTCATAAATTGTGATTCATGGTTTATTAATAAAGATAGTTTAATATGTTCAACATTATGAATGTTATAAATATTATTTGTGTGTTTTTTGTATGATTATGAATAACCATGAGGTTTTTAATTTCATATGGCTCGAACCATTATAGAAAATTGTTTATGGAGGATCAAGTTGAGAATTTAGTAATATTTCGATTTCCTTTTTATAAGTGTTCTAGTTTTGTAATAAAAACAAGTAATATGGGATCTAGATTAATGGAATATCATTAGTCATTTTGGTGTTCATTTAATAAAAATTGACTAAATATTAGTGGAGGATTAGTGGATTTATGGTTGATATTTCTTGAAATGGAGTTTAGATCCAAATTATAGATAGAGTTACTAGCCAATATGTCATAGTGAATTAATTCATGCATTGGAATAATTAAATGCATTCCCCGCTGATTGATCATGGTTGGACCAAAATAATCCATTATCATGGAGTCCTGATGTGTGGATGATTACATAGTTTTATATTGTAAATATAAATTCTCTAGTGTTAGACGAGAAGGGTTTTCCAGAATGTTGGGCCACTTTTCCAGGTAGATAATTTTTCCCCTTTTTATTTATATGATACAACACACTAGTTATTATTGGTGGAAACCACTCAATTGTAATGAAATTCTCCATGTTATAATTTTCATAGATATTTATCATCTTACTAATTATATAAAAACATGAATTATCTTGTAAATTAGTAGGATTTATTGTTAATTTTTTTATTTTGATTTCCCAACAAGGTTTTTTCTGGGATTATGTATAAGGGTCATGCCTCAAAAATTATATAATCTTAATTTTATTCATTTATTTTACATAATTTCACATCGATGAACTTTTTTATTTTATTTATTCAGATAATAAGGTCATAACGTATAGAAAACATCTTTAGTATTACATAGTAGACACTTTTTATCACTTTGATTTTTTCCACAAAACAAATACAATTTAAAAAGAAACATTGTTTCGATAATTTTTAGTCATCATATTCCTTCCCATAATATTATACTAGTTCATAATTTACCGTAAATAACATAAAATTTTTTTAAAACAAATTATTTTCACAAAAAACATAGTATGAACATAATGAAATAAAACTATTATCCTCGTGAAAACATATGAATCATGAATACATTAATCATAATGTAATAATATTCATCATAAAGAAGTTTTAAATACCCTTTACTAAATATAATATCATTAATTTCCCTTTATTAATATTAATATTACCATAAAACCTATTAAATGAACATATATCACAAAACGGTAAATTGTGACATAATCCAACATAAATGGAAAAAACATGCAGTTGGCTTCCGTACATGTCACTCTTAAAAATGGAATAAGCATATGAAATACATCCAAACCCAATGTGTTTGATGTTATAACAAATACACCTATCTTTGGTTTATCATGGAACCACCAATATTAGTTTTATCACATAACCACCCATAAAATTTCATAGTAACATTATACAATTAGAATACATAGAACATTGCAATTATCATCATTTCCCTCAGAAAATTCCATTTTTAGTCCTAATAACTCATTTCAAGGCATTGAAAAATAAAATACATTTTCAATTCAATTTTCTGTACTGAAATACCAAAAATGGAATAATATAATTTTTTTCATTTGAATAACATTAAGGATTATAGAGGAATCCAAATATCAAATATTGGTTATAGAGGAAGAAAAGTCATTATTATTGTATACAATTAGAAAAAATCATTTGGAATTTTTCCAATAATGTTAAAAGTATCGTAAATAGTTATTCATTTTTAAACATTTTAATGAATTTTAATGTCAAAAAGTGGTTAGTTTTACACCTTATAAATCAACATTGTGTATAATATCGAAATACTCATCTATGAATGGAGAAAGAGACAAAGTCCTTTATATTGAGTTTGATTTGTCAAATATGTTCATTTTTCATCTTAAATAAAAAAAATAGATTAATCTTTTACATTCTATATATCCATTTATTGTTTATAAATACTTTTTTAACAATAATTATCGTTTTATAATAATTAGTTGATTTTATGAATTCATGTCGGATGTTTTGTCGATATTGGGTACTTGAGTCGAAAATGATTATGGTGTGATGTCAATAGGCCATGTTGTTAGAAATAAATAATCTCTAAAATAATATCAATGACATAATAGTCACTTATATATATCTGGTATTACATTAAATTCAATTATTAAATATGGATATAAAAATGTACAATGATATATTCAAGGAGTTAGAATGTCATACGTAAGAATGAGTAAAAGTTTAATTTTTCAATGATAATAATGGAAGGAATTTAAATATTATTTTCTATTTATATACTTAAATTAAAATAAATAATATCATATTAATAATTTGTACATACTTATATAAATTATCCAGTTGATGTAGGGATAAAAAATGAACCATGTGACTTTGTGGAGGTGATAGTTCACACATACGCATAAACTACGTTATCATTTTTATTTGCATGAAATGTAATTTAATAATTGATATATTATTCCCTTATAATTATAAATAAGAAATTAATATTACATATTACAATTAATTCCATCATATTATTTAGTATAGATACATGGTTATAGAAATTAATTTTATCGGTCAATGTAGGTGATAGTTCACACGTATAGAAGAATAATTAATTCCATCCTTGTTTAATTGAATTGGAGATGGATTTAGGTGGTGATTTTAACGTAATAACATCTCTTTATATTTATTATAGGAGAGTAATTATTTTATCATTGGTTAATATGATTGAATATAATTAGAAGAAGAAATAAAATAAAAACCCCTAAGTAAAATCATTAACGTTCCTTCACATGATCACCTTTCATAACACCTTAAAAACATAAAGAAGTATATTATCCCTAAAATATGTACTAAAAATAGTTGGGAGGTTTTCCATTAATGGTTTTTTGTAGATATTACCTGAATCAAATAGTTTTTCAATTGCGATCTACAGAGTGGAATGGGTTCTCTTATATATGTTAGGGGAGGGGAACGTTGGGAATTATTAGATGTGTTAAATTTATATAAAATAAAACACTATTCAAAACGGGTCTACCATTATTTAATTTAAATTTTTAATGATTATGGCTAGAAATATAATCAACCAATGTAAATTGTGCATGTTTAGAATAATTTTTAATCTATATAATTTTGGTTATAAACCTTTTTAAGTCTTTCTATTTTATCATGGAATTTACATTTTTATGGTTAAAATAATTACAAAATCACGCCAAATGAGTAATTAATGAGTAATTAATGAAATTTATAGAATTATATAATATTCTTGTATGTATGTTAAATTTTTTATATACTTTATATCATTTAATTTTATATTTTATATGTTAAGATTTATTGTATGTCAATTTTGACCCTATTCATTATTTGTCTTTTTAAAAATTCATAACAACTGTATTCCTTTGAAAAAAATATTTAACTTATATTTTTCATACATAATAAACTTTCAAATTCTATTATGACATCATGTCTATGAAATTATATTTATTTTAATATTTTTAAAATCGTTTATTTGATTCATTCATTAAAGAAACAATTTTTTCATCATATTTGTACAAAAATTACATTTAATTATATAACATATAAAAATTAAAAATATATATATATTATTTATATAAAAATATTATATTTGAAATTAATATTTATAACCTAATTTATAATCTATAGAAACCTATGTTAAAAATTAATTATTAAAAATATTATTATGTCATTCTTAAAGAATCTTTATATACAATATAATAAATGTCATATTCTTATCAAAGTATCATGAATAGTTTTAATTTATTCCTAAGGTTTATCTAGGTAAAAACACACTCATCGCATAATATAAGAACATGTTTTAGGGTTATTTTATAACATTATAATATTATAATTACCTTTAATTACCTTATTTACCAGGAAAAGTGGTTAAAAAATACTAAATTTACCAATAATAAAAAATTATTTTTATCATGTTATATCACATTATCATAATGATTACATCCATGTATATATTATTTTTAAATTATATTCATGGAATTGGAAAAATTAATTTTAAATTAATCTCAATTATAAATTGAGAAAATTGGTTTTTGAATTAAAAACGTTCAAAAGATCACAATATTTTTATATCATTTTTCAATGAAAATTTGATTCCAATGAACAAAAGTGGATTAAATTTATAATAATTAATCTAATTAAAATTTAAAACCAATTAAAGCTATAATATATATATATATATATATATATCTAAATTATATGAATAATTATTTGTCATTTAAAATTTAGTATTTTCACTATTGATTTAAATTTGAAATTAAATAAAAAAATAAAAAATCACCAAAAGAAATTTTTTATATACCACATACAATGATATTTTTTATTATTACAAATATAATTTCTATATTTTATAAATACTAGATTTAAAAGTTAGTTAGCATCAAAAGGTGGTCAAAAGTTCTTTTTTTAATACTCATTTTATGTAAAAAAACTGAATTTATTATTATATAAAATGTTGAAAAAAATGAATCTAAAAAATAAAATGAAAATTATATTCAATTAATATAATCAGACAATATGTATTTTATAATATTATAAATAAAATTACTCATAGTTAAATAATATTTTTATAAAAACTAATCCACTATATTTAACTCGATTTTATTATCATTTATAATTAATTTTCTAGCCAATAAATCATTATATAAACATATGTAAACCCTATTTTCATAATATAGTTAATATATTTTATTATAACCATTCTAATTACTATGTGATAACTACAAAATATAATAGTAATATAAAAAATATATTATTATTTTTGTATAACTCAGTCCTTTGTGCAACATAATATATATGGGAAACCCATTGATTCATGTCGAGTTTTCTATCATGAATACAATAAATTATAATGTAAAATTTATATATAATTCCTAAATATTAATAAATATGTAATATTGATACTCTAAAATTACCTGATATGTTACATAATTCCCTTTTTTGGAAAGTGTATCCTCAGAATATTAAATATGGTATTAAAAACTAATGTTTCTCTTTTCAAAATCACTTCTCTAAAATAATATATGTCAAAAGTAGTTAATAAAAAATCAACATTAAAAGAATTTGTGTGATTAAAAATGGTCAACCCTGATAACACATATTAGGATTCTATGTAATAAAACATGGACATGGAAGAAAAACAAATCATCATGTTCTGATAGAGAGTGGTTGAAAACATGATCAGGAGAATGTTAACAATAAAAAACAGTATTTGATTTCATATTAGGAAAAATAAATGGATATATTTCATTTTTTTATGATTAGTTTTATTTTATTGTAAAATTATTTTACTACCTCGACTAAGATCCTAAGGAAATGTTCTTACGTTAAAATTTAAGTTGCTTCCTTTAACAAAATTCCCCCACAAACTAATTTTTTCTCTAAATAATGAGCACTAAAGTTAATTTTTTGATTCATTAATCAACATCTAGATAATAAAATATTCCACTAAATATTTCCTATATATTTCTCCTATCATTATACATTAACCAAAATTCAAAAATAGTGGACAATAAAATATATTTATCGAAAATTAATTAAAATTTACATGATAAAAAAATGCATTAGTCTCCAAAATTTTATATTGATACTAGAAGTTCAACCTAGAACATTAAAAATTAATTATTATTAATATTAAAAAAAATCCAAAAATATATTGAATCCCAAAATTATTTAGGATTTGATCAGATAATCATTTATGGTAAATTCTAAAATTTATCCTGAAATGAATTGAATTTCTCTTGAAGTCTCACACAAAATAAATAATTTACCAATTAATCATTATTATATGATAAATGCTTTCAAATATAACTCAAATAAACAAAAATAAATCAGTTATTCATAAAAAATATAATTCAACCCTTATTTCCATAAAAATACCATAATATTTTGTTTACAGTGATCATATAGGGTTCATGAAATAATGAAGATATTCTAGAATAACATTAATAGCTTTATCAAAAAATAATTTTCCAATAACAAGGACATCCATTTGAAAAAACATAAGTTCCAAAAATATTCATATTCTAATTTATTCAAATCACATGACTAAAAAAGAAAATTCTTACTAACTATGGAAATCATATATGAAAATGGTATGAGATAAAATCTAGCCACCTTTTAGATTTAGGATTGATTCCCAAAGGATTTACTATCACGATGGGTTTTCACCTGTCATGCGGTTTGTCCTTTTTCTAAAACTATTCATTATTATAATAATATTTACGTATGATAATTTCCTCGAAAATTAACACAACATGTTTTAAAATAAAATTTTATCTTATACCATTCATTTATAAATCCAAAATGCAATAAGAAATAATTACCGAAAAAATATCATTTTATCCATAATTGATTTCCAATATATTATAATTATGTAAAAAAATTTAACTCTTCCCAAAATAACATTTCAAAATAAATAAATTTTGATTACATATTAAAAAGGTAAATATGCATTAAAATATACCGTGTCATCAAAGGAGTATTAATACATTTGAACATTTCAAAATCTTTATGTATTAAATAACTATTAAATCCATTATATGTAGACATCATAATATTTCATCATTCATCACAATCACTTATATATACATTTCCACATTTTCATTTAATATATCATCCCTAATAATTAATGGTATGGATTAAATCATAATTATTCATAAATATCAATCAGAATATGTTTTAAAAATTATATATAATAATATAATTCATACATTTATTCCAGATTTTGGAAATATCCTAGTGTTCCTCATCTCTTTTTTCATGTTTTCCTACATTAAAAAAGTATACATTCACACCAATTATTTTATTTCACCTTTTGAACATGTTTTAAGAGTTGAGATCTAGAAATAATAAGAAAAATAAACAAAAAACCATTAAAGATTAATATAAATTAGTAAGTGTAGGATAACACAAAAAACATATTTCAGGTTATTTGAATAAATATGTTGTTGTCAAAATCAATAAAATAGGATTTTTTGTTAATGCTGTTTATAAAATCATTAGTTCTGGATAGGAAGGTTGTGAAATATATCCTTCCTTCCATCCTAAAAAATGATAATTAATGTGCTAAAATGAAAATCACATAAACATGAAATGAAATATTAAAATAATAATCTCTTATAAAGAAATAATACCGTATAAATTTTTATAATACTCTAATCCATAAAGATACTTATATCTCATTTTTTATGTATTTATAAAATAAACATAATTTACCATAATACTCAAAATATTTCAATATTATAATAACCTAATTGGTTATATTGGATCTTTAACCTAAAAATAGTTAACATTATACCCTCAAATTATATCAAAATATTTATTTTGATACCAACTATAAGGAACCGTCCTTAAACATTACATAATCATGTGTTATGATAATAATTTTACATCATTTCACATTTATAATATTTTCATGTTGTTAGAATTAGATTATTACTCCATAACTCATACATAAAAACTAAAATATTACAATATAGGAACTTCATCTCACTATTAATTTTTCATAAAAGTAAACAATTTAAAATGAAATATGGTTTTGTTTTATGAATACATATAAAATATTTATCCTTGATACTATCCTTGTATTTATTCTACCTTAAATCATATAAAGACATTGTAATAAATGGGAATATAACCAAAATATCAGAAAGAGAAAAAAATAAAAAAACTATTAGCCTTGTAAAAAAATGTAATCATGAATACATTTATCATAATGTAATACTTTTCACCTTAAAGAATTAGTAAACACTATTCATTAAGTGTTGGAACATTTATTTACATTTTTTAATGAGTATTATTACAATTAGTGGTACCTAATCATATATAACATAAAAATGTCACATTAAACATAATCGTACTTAAATAGAATCACCAAGTAGTCAACATCCATAAATACCACTCTTACAAATGAAATAGCCACACAACCAACTTCCATACACAATGCATTTAAGGTTATAATTTAACCACCATTACATAGTATATTATGGAACCAAAAACCATGGTTATTTTACATAACCACCCATAAAATATATATGTACCATTATTCAATAATTACACATAAATTATTTTAGTAATCCTTATTTTACTAATAAAATTAAATTAACAATCAGACGAAATCAGTTCAAGATTTTGAAATTTTATTTCCATTTTCAATTGAATTTTCAATACCAAAATTCCACAAAACGAAACAAGGGTTTTTTCTTCCTTTAAAAATATTTAGACATTTAGTGTATGTGAAATATCAAATAACAGTTACAACAGTGAAAATGCCATTGTCACCATATATGTTAAAAAATGACATTCCATTTTTTGTATTGAAATGAAATTAAAATGTTTCTTATAGAAAGATTCCTTTTAAAAAATGTTAATAAAGTTAAAATTTATAATGGTTTTTTTATAAAACATATAAAAGAAGGTGGTGTTAAACATCACAATATGCATTAATGAATTCACAATGAGTCTAATTCCCTTTCCTTTTGTTCGATTCATCACGTATGTTCATTTTTCTTCCTTAATAATAAATATTGGTTAATTTGTACTTGCCTCATATCAATTTAATGTTTATTATTTATTTGATACAATTAAATACCCCATTATTATAATTAGTAAACTATTTGAAATCATGTGGAACATTTGATGATATTCAATAATTTAGTCAAGAATAAACTTGGTATGATGTCAATAGTTCATGTGGTTATAAGTCCAGCATCTCTAAAACAATATTCATGAAATAATAATCAAATTAATTTTAACAACCCAAAAAAATTTATTGAATAAATATTTGGATTTTATTTTAAATAAATAATGTTATGAAATATATTTTATTTATTTATATTTAAAAAATAAATTTTATTATATTTTATTTTTATTTTTTTAATGATTTCATTTTTTTAAAATATAATACATGATTAATAATTATTAATTAATGTTCTATATATACAAACACACATATAGATATATATATTTTGATTTTTATTTTCTATATTATTAAATTAATTTGTACAATATTATTTTTGTTCTAATTATTTCACCTGAATTATAAATAATGATATTTATTTTATAATACTTTGTTATAAAGTATTACTTTGTGTATAAAACAAAAATTATATTAATTTAAAAAATTAGGTTTTATTATATTTAATGTATCCTATTGTATTATTGTGTTTTGTTTTATTCATATTATATATATATATGATTAATAATTAATAATAATAAAAAACGTTTAATATTTTTAATTTTGTGATTTTGGATAATTTTTTTATTAATTAATAATTTATTTAAATACGATATTATTAAAAATAATGAAATATATATATATTAATATTAATATTAAATATAAATTAATATATAAATATATATATATATATATATTTGTAACATGATTTATTTTAAAAAATTTGTTGATATAAATAAGATAAAAATTGTTTTTGATATTTAAAAATTATAACAACAATAATAAACAAATAAATAAAACATTACTTTAAAAGAAATAGTTGTGAAACTAAATAAATAAATAATAACATATAAAAACGTTAAAAAATGCAATATAATGATTGATTATTAGAAAATTAATTATAATTTTGTGAAAAGTTACAAAAGAGACAAAATTAGATGTAAAAGAAGTGATAGAAGTGATATGATAATAAAGTAAAATAAAGAAACAATTAGATAAGAAAAAACACGAAACAAAAATAAATGATTAAACATAATATAATAATAATACTAAAAGAAATTAAATGAAGATAAGAATGGAGACATAATTTTTTATATACAACATTTCTCATGGGAAAGCATCCATTTTAAACGGTTCGTTAATAAAATATTTGAGAAATGAAAATTTATTTTCTTATGTTTTAATAAAACCAAATAAACATAAAAATATTTATATATATTTTTTTGTATCAATATAATAACTTAAGATGGGGTTTTCTATTTTTCCTTGCACACTACAATGGAAAGAAAATCTTTTTTAAACACACAACCTATATTCATCAACTTTTGGAAGTCTTGTACACACAATAGAAAGTCTTTCATACTCTGATCAATCATTACACCATCTGTGGAGTAATATATACATGTTTATTGTGAGGGATAGTCATACTTTATCTTCAAATTTATGCATCTCAAAATTTACTGGTAATAAATTGATAATTTATTTCAAAATTAAATTTTTATTTTCTGGTTATGCTTAAGTGATTTTATTTCATTTCAAACATATAACATGTAATATGTTAATTTTATTCCATTGTTTTGATTATTCTTAATACTGAATTCTGTAAAGGTGAAATGTTATTTTAACATTAGGATTTTATTCGTGTTTTTCAAATTATGTTATTCTATATTGTTATACATGAGTGTGTGTATATATGTATATATATACTCATATATATATATATACATGTATCCTTATTTAACTATTTTTTAGAAAATTTTAATTTAATGTATATAGTATGAATTATGTATATTATCAAGTCATGAAATTTATGTTTTATTTTAAGGGGTGTGTATACCCATATAAGTATATTTATCTAAATATGTATAAATATTTTTAGAACAATTAATGTACAGTTTCAAATGTATTTAATCTATTATTTAATTTGATTACATAACTGTTTCTCCAAATAGATATTTTTCATTTATCGACTTCTTTCTCAAGCATGTATTTAATACTTGATGATATGTGATGTAAATTCAATTCTAATATGAATATATAAAAATATTTATATATATATTCATGTGAATGAAATGGTTATTACCATGATTATAATATTATTTTCAATTTATAGTCATGTTTCTTAACAATGAACATACATTGTCATCTTATTATCTTAAAATTACAAAAGTCACATCATTATACGATCATGGCCATGTGTCTATGAATGTCATCGACATTCGTTGCGTGCGTAATAAACTCATATTTTTTCAATTTAAATGTTAATGATTATTTTCAAAATTATCATTCTTAATAATTTATTCATCGAATTTAATGTTTTATTTGAAATATTTTATTTATGATTTTATGTGCAGGACATAATTAATAATTATTATTAATTTCAGAAAATAGAACCGCTCATATACGAAACAATGGTGATTCGTGAATGAATGAATGATTATGTTGATAGTCCATGCAATGTATATGTGGTATAAGTTTTGGTAGTAAGCAAACATTAAAGTGATGAAATAGTTGTTTATATATATTTATATACATTCTTATATATATGTATATATATATATGTATATATATATATGTATGTATGTATGAAAGTGTATTTTAAAACATGTCAATGTTTTAAAATAAAAATTCCACTGGTAAAAACATATATATGAAAATAATGCATACAAAGGTCTTTGAAAAATATGATTCTTGATCGTTGTAAATATGGAACATCATGGGGGAGTGAACCCATCCTTCCCTAAGTGGGTTATCCCAGACAGCCATCATCAATTCAAATGACCTCAAAGTAATTTTTTGTTTTCTAAAGCTTGGGTATTATTTCATAAAAACACTCTATTATAATTAAGAAATTTTTAATGTATATAGTTTCTAAAAATCTCTAGTATTTTTAAACTATATGTAATTTCAAATAGTATCTTGTAAGTGGTATTTCTAAATGCATTTACATTGTTATGATCAAAAGAATATTTTATAAGGATATATTGAAGGTTATTAAACCGCTTATTGGGTATTCTTTATGCTCACATCATGTTTAAAAATTATTTTTTCCATGGGTCACTTTGAATTTCAATGTTTGGTGTCAACGTTTTATCGTGCACAGAAGCGATGTTTGGCTTTTACATTGATTAATTTTGTTGCAACTATGATATTTTTTAAGTTTATATCTATTCTCCAGAACCTTGACTGGTAATAGGTTCTCTGGTATGTATTGATTATGATTCTGTCCCTATATAAATATATTCATTAAACCTTTGAATCCATTCATTAAATATGTATATTAAAAATTAACAATGTAACAATCATGATGATGGTAATTCGTGCATACATGTGTGTAATAATTTCATATTTCAATGATAATTATGGAAGAAAAGGTAAATATTATTTTTTTAATTATGTAATTTCAATAATATCCTTCATATAATATTATTCATTTAAATATACATATATGAATTTTCGAAGTGATGTGGTGATTAAAAACGAATCACATTTTTTCGTAGAGCTGATAGTTCACATGTACACATGAACAAGATTATCATTTTTATGATCCTGGAATCAAATAATGTAATTTATATATATTCTTATTATAATGATAAATATTTCATAAATATCATATAATAATATTAAATCCATAATTATAAAGAGTCATGAGATATGGTAATGGAAAATGAATTATATCAGTTCATGGAGATGACAATTCACACGTACCCACGAACGATTATTTTCATTCACAATTAATTGCAGTGGAGATTGATCTAGTTGTTGTTGTTAAAATAAAAACATCTAAATATATTTAGAATTTTATGGATAGTATTTCATCATAGATCAATAATATTTGATAGATGTTCATGAATAAATTAAATAGAAACACATCAATAAAGGCATTGCCTTTCCTTTAGATGTTCACCATTATTGACACCTTAACCAATCTAAAAAGGATGTTCAGCATTTAATAAAGACTCAAGAATGCAGGGAGGTATTATAGATATGGTTTTGGGAAAATATCATATGATGAAAAAAAATTTATGTGCGAGTAATACAATAGAATGGGATCCCATTTTTATGGGAGGGGAGGAGCACTCTTAGAATTAAAAAAATATTAAATTTATAATTTTCTATTCCAAATGAGTCTAAAATGATTTACGTAATTGAAAAGATTTATATGGGTATAAATTTATTCCTTTGAATAAAATTATACATGATTTGACTATTTCTTATCCTTATCTTTTTAATTGATCATTTTTTAACTCTTAATGATTTACAAGGTAATATATACTTTGATGTTTAAAAAAAATACCAAATTATGAAAAAATACCAATGAATGGTTCATTAATTAAAATATTATATTAATCTAAAATAATTTATTAATTTTAAATATTTATAAATTTTATATAATTTAATTAAATATTTTATGCTTTATGAAATGAAATATATATATATTGACACTATTAATTATTTGACATTTGAAAAATTCATAACAAAATTTATCATTTGAAAAAATCAATAGTAAATCATATATAACATGTTAATGAAATCCATAAGATTACTGAACGACATCAAATATTTAAAATTATAATTATTTTAATATTATTAATTCATTTATATTGTTCTAACAATAATTAAGAAATTACTCCATCATCTATTTGTCCTACTAACATTTATATTTAATATGTGAAATTTTTAATTAAATTATAATGAAATATAAAATTGTTTTATCATTAAATTAACTATTTATATTATAATTTATATTCTATATTGTAATATGTAAAAAATGATTTACATATTAAAAATATTATAATGTAATTATAAACATATCATTATGTAAAATATAATAAATTTTATATTCTTATCCAAGTGGAATAAAAAGGTTTTAAATTAAGATTATGTTTTATTTCTGTCAAAACCCACTCATAAATTGAAATTAGGATATGTGTTAGTTTAAATTTATAATATCATAATATTATTTGTATCTTTAATTACCAAATTTTCCTTTAACAATGAATATAAAATAATAAAATTTACAATTCACCAAAATTATTTTGATATTATTAGATCAAATGTTTAATAATTATTAAAACAATGTATTTACATTTTTTAAAATTATATTTAAAGAAATGGGATAATTATTTTTAATTTAATCCCATTGATGGATCGAGAAAATGATTTTTTGATGTAACAACATTTAAAAGCTAACCCTGTTTTTAAATCAATTATCAATGAAAATTTTATAAAAATTAAATAATTTGTTTAACTAATAAAAATTTACTATAATTAATAATTAAAACAAATTAAAAGGATAACCTATATACATTAATAAATTATATGAAAAAGTAGTTTTGAATTAAAATTCAGCATTTTTTGGTATTCATTAAAATAAAATTTCGTTTGAAGAAACAAAAAATTCCAACAAAGTAAATTTTCATGTCTGTATTCCAAATAATATGTTTATTTTTTCAAATATAATTTTTTATAAGTGATTAAAACTAGATTTAAAATGGCTTCTCCATCAAATGGTTGCAAAATGGATTTTTTTGAATAATTATTCTTTTATAAATAAAATTTTGTTTCTTCTTATATCATGTTAAGAAAACATATAAAATGAAATTTTAAAATCATATAGAATTTATATTTCATTTAAATAATCCAAAACTATTAATGTGATTATTTTCTGACTACAATTAGTTTCACCTAAATAGTTATTTATAAAAACACACCCTTTATATTCAATTGGTTTTAATTTTCATTTTTAAATAATTTAATAACAAATAAATCATTATATTAACACGTATAAATATTATATTAATAATATTGATAATAGAGTTAATGAACTCCTTTAAATTGACTATAAAACAAAAAAACATGAAATTATAATATTAAAAATTAATTATTTTTCGGTCTAACATAGTCTTGTATACAACTTAAGATTTCAATGATACCCATTGTTGAAAATATGGTACACTATCAAAAACGAATCCATTTTAAAGAACATATAATATATAATTCATAAATATTAATTAGTAATTAATATTACTACTCAATATTTGCTTTGGATGTTATATTATAGATATTAAATAGTAATGTTGTCTAAATGGTTAGAATGCTCGACTTTTTATTATGTTATCTTGGTGCACCTGATGGATTGTCACACCCCGACCGTGGATGTCCGTAATTGTTCTTCTTTCTTGGTCCCGATTTAAATTTTTCGGAGATTAAATGCATTGGCGGTTTCGCGCCGGTGCGCGGTCACCGCATCGTTAGCGGTGACCGTGCGTTCAGCCCGGGTGATAGTGTGTTCACCCGGTGTTTTAAATATTATAATTTTTATGTTGACTTTTTATTATTATTGCTATATTATTATTATGATTATTTATTATTATTATTATTATTATTATTATTATCACTATTAATAATATTGTTATCATTGTCATTGTTAACCTTATTATTATTATTATTATTATTATTTTATCATAATTGTTATTATTATTGTATTATTATAATCGTTCCATGTTATGATTGTTATGATATCATTATTATTATTATTATTATATGCTGTTATCATTATTATGATGGTATTGTTATCTCCATAATTATTTTCACATTATTATTATTACGATTTTTATTACTATTATGATATTATTATTATCGCTGAACCCGTTTAACGGCCTTTTGTTTTAGGATCGGTTTGACGGCGCAGTACGGTGCGACCATTACGCAACGGGAGTTTTGCGCCGTGTCGTTTTTCGTTCCGAGCTGCATCTTGAGGTAGGTCTCCCTTTGCACTCGCCTTTAAATTTATAATTTATTTATTCCTTGACTTTTTATTAAGTTTCAATAAATTCAGAAGTGTTATTAAGTAGTTATCTATAGTTAGGTGATCTGCTGATGATAAAAGTTGTTTTAATTCTAGCGTTTCATTAAAAGCGTTTTCTTGGATTTAATAGTGTGCTTCCATGGTAGTGTTGCTAGATGGTTCCTCCTGAATAATGAAAGACATGTTGAATTGGGTTTTGAAATTTTTTGGCGTGTTTAAATTAGTAGATGTATTGTTTATGGAAAATGGTGTTTTATGAGAACCTTGATTAGAGAAAACGTCGTATGACCCTTTGAAATTGTTTTCGGAAACTTCATGTGTGGTTCTTGGTTGATGAAAGATGTTTTCCTTTGTTGTGTGAACAAACGTTTGGATTTCACTTGAGAAATAGTATTCCTTAAAAAGGTGATTAAAGGCCCGTTTGGCTCTTGATAAAAGTGGGGTGCGTTTTGATATTAGAAAATAACTCTACTTGTGAAACAATTGTGTTCCAGGATTGATATGTTGATTTAGGTTTCTTAAACAAAGTTCTAAGTGTGTTTTTGGTTTTCAATGAAACGGTGTGTGTCATCTCTCTTTAAAAATGTTTTAGTCTTAAATGATCAAAATGTAAGTGACATGACGGCCCGGTTGGTACTTTATGAAATGTGAAGTGATTATACACACACATATATATATATATACGTACTTGTGAGGGCATTTCTACAGGGGGAATTCCCTTCGAGGGTTGTCGTGTAGTGATGTCCATGTAAGGGGTTGGCAAGTGCGGTGAGATGAGTCACGCGTGCGAGGGTCTCCCACTTACACAGTGTTACTAAAACCACCATGGGTTCCTGGGCGTCTTGTAGATTATCGAGTGACGGTTGCTTGCTAACCCTGATTAGATGGGTTGGTACCCCATGGAGTTGTAGACAGGCCAGGAGGGATGTGACGCTGGTTGGATATTAGGGCGGCCAGTTGGTTATTGACTATGGAGTACCACGTCGGCAGGTAGTCTGAACCCGAGTACGTCCAGGGGTTTTCTAGGGATGTTCACACATCCTGGGAAACTTCTCAGAAGGTCACCCATCCTGATCACTACTCCAGGCCAAGCACGCTTAACTGTGGAGTTCTAATCAGTTAGGCTCCCGAAAAGGAAGGTGCACCCTGTTGACATGAGTCATATCATTTAGTCATTTAAACCTTTATAATTTGGGGATGTTACAATCCCCAAATGATAAAGGGTTAAATGAATAAATGATATGACTCATGTCAACACGGTGCACCTTCCTTTTCGGGAGCCTAACTGATTAGAACTCCACAGTTAAGCGTGCTTGTCCTGGAGTAGTGATCAGGATGGGTGACCTTCTGGGAAGTTTCACAGGATGTGTATGAGTGAGGAAAAATCACACCGGAAAGGACATGTGTTGGCCTGTGGGGACTATCATTAGTCAGATGACCCGTTCGGGCATGTGGGTGGACCCTGCGGTGGGCCCCACGTGTCTGCGGGGGCAACTGGTGGTACTTGGTAGGGTAGGACCCGACGACCTTGTTAAGGAGGGGTGTTTGTGCTGTCACTGGGACCCGATTGTCACATATGGTATCAGAGGTGGTTCTTGTTATTTGGGTTGTTCGGTAGAAGGAGATTAGGACTGTCGGAACACGAGGGGTAGGTGCGGGAAGAGCGTTACGAACTCTTGCTCGCACTGATCTTCGAGTTACCAGGGGTAGTTCGGGAATTGTGTCCTTGTCTTTTCTAGTTTGTCTTGGATTGAGAGATGACAATGGAGGCAAGCCGACGTTACTTTGTGACTTCACCTGGAGTAGTGACCCATGTGGAGTCTGAGTACACGGTTTGGATTCATCCTAGTGGTCGACGATGACTTGGTACATGGCTCACTACCATGTTGCTAGGTTGAGCGTGACTACTGGTCCCTCATTTCAGTGATTGATGCAAATTTGGATGTTGTTTTCATTTAGTTCTGTGTGAGTGCGTAGTTGGAAATGAAAAGGGGTTTTTGAAAATTGGACTGGTTTCTTTTAAAGGACTTTAAATGTATGAAATGGGTTTTGAAACTGAAATCTCTTGATTTGGAAATCTGTTGTTTTCTTGGAAGTGGTTATGAATGATTTGTGGAGAAACTTCAGGTCCTCCTTGTGAACGTTTGCACATGTGTGAGAATGCGTGAAAGGTGCATGTTGGTGCGAGTATTATTGGACAGTGGATAAAGACATGTGCAACGTGTCGTGGGAGTACCTGGGTGTTTTTGAAATTAAAGTCCTGACCTTGTTTTCTCAATTGGTTTAAAAAGGTGAAATGGTTTTGGAAAGTTTTTGGTTTGAAAGTGGTTTGGTTTTGGAAAGTAGTCTTGAGAAAAAGGGTGGTTTTATAATCTAAGATAAAAAGGGGATTTTAAAAAGGAGACTTTATTTTTGGGTTGTGTTCGCATTTGTTTGGTCTTGTGCCGACTGTTTTTGATGAAGGCGGTTTTATTGATGTTGCTTCAGTTTGATATCGGTTTTTCGCTTTGTGTTTTATATGTCGCTCATGAAATACTGCCCAGAAAGGTCTCTAAGGATTCTGATAGGTCATGCCCAGGTTTTGGTCCTTCTCAGACTTTGCCTATTCTCGGTGGTGATCAGGGTCCGTTAGAGGCAATGAAATGGCTCGAGGAAGTGGAACGTGTCTTTAGAATGTTGGGAACTCCCGATAGTGTTAAGGTTCGTGCAATTATGAAGTTTTTCGAGGGTCCAGCTCTGGACCAGTGGAAGGTGGTTGCCCCACCATCGACGCAAGTTGAAATGACGTGGGATGTCTTTAGAATTGTTTTCATCCAATGGTTTGTACCTGAGGAAGTGAAGCTGGAGAAAAAGAGAGAGCTTGTTCATATTCAACAAGGTCAACGGACGGTGAAGGCATATGTTGACCATTTCAAGGAACTGATTCCCATTTCTCCAGAGGTAGCGTCGCATGAGCTCATGAAGGTCTCTCTTTTCACTGGGGGTCTTCGTCCAGAGATCAAGGAGCGAGTCCTCCCTTATAAAGACCTTTGTTTCGAGAAGCTGGTGGAGGAAGCTTTCTTGGCTGAGTTGGTTTCCGTTGTGCGGGTTGTTAGTACTTCAGCATCCTCAGTAGTTCGTAAGGGTTCCTCCTATGGTGTGGAAAATATGCCAGAGATACCTGTTCCTAACGAGTTATCCCCTTTGGTCCCAGCTTCCAGTTCATAAGATCGTTCGATGGTAAGCTTTCAGTGTGGTCGTTTCGGGCATTTAAAGCCGTCTTTTCGCAACCCTCCGAAGACATGTCATCGATGCGGTTTTCTAGGTCATCTGGAGAAGTTTTGCAGGAAGCGTCGCTTGAAGAGGACGCTGTGATGGGAGAATGTCAGTACCTGACTGTGAGGCAGAAGATGTTTCAGCCATCAGAGCCCCAACCACAGGTCTTTGGGTGAAGCTCGCGCACAGTCACGAGTCCCCAAGGGTGTGAAGCCTTGGTCCAGGTTTTGTGTTCCGAGTTAGTAGTGGAACAATCAATATCTTTTAGTACTTGTTTTTCTGCTGTTAAGTTTTGACGTTATTGTATGTTCATTTTTTTACCATGGGGTTATCATGGAATTGTTCTATTATAATCCAAGTAGTCTGGTTTATGTAAATGTGTTGTTTTTCTAAAAAGTGACAATGGACTTGTTCTATAATAAATCTAAGTGGACTTGTCGTGTGAATGTAATATTCTAAATCGTGTGTCCTTCTTAAAAGTGTGTTTGACTCTCGTATGGGTTGACCTCGTTTTAGTTATGTTGTCGATGTGGTTATGTTTTGTGGACTTCGGTGGATCATGTCTCCAATTTGATGTTGGTAAAATGTATTTCTATGGGTTTTCCCTGGTGTTGATGTTTTTGACTCTAGTCGTGGGTTCAAGGTTTCGATGAATGTGTTGTTTTTCACTCGTGCTATGAGAGTTGGTTTAAACCGGTTGGGAGTTCCCGCGTCGACCCCCCTTTTCCCAGGGTTTTCTATTTAGATGGTCAACTTTTCTACACTAGTTAAGTTCTTGTGGTGGGGAGAACCCCTTCGTGTTCTCCCCTCAATCTCGGACCCCAATTTTCTCTTGAATCGGTCGGGTGTGACCTGTGCATAGTAAGGTCATCCCCGAGATTCATAGTTCTCTCTGGTTCCTTTAGTTCCGTTGGGGCATGGACTTAAATCTTGACCGACTTTTGGCCTGGTGACTTTCTGGGGGCAGAAAGTGTCTGTGGTGGGGAGAATTGTCACACCCCGACCGCGGATGTCCGTAATTGTTCTTCTTTCTTGGTCCCGATTTAAATTTTTCGGAGTTTAATTGCATTGGCGGTTTCGCGCCGGTGCGCGGTCACCACATCGTTAGCGGTGACCGTGCGTTCAGCCCGGGTGACAGTGTGTTCACCCGGTGTTTTAAATATTATAATTTTTATGTTGACTTTTTATTATTATTGCTATATTATTATTATTATTATTTATTTATTATTATTATTATTATTATTATCACTATTAATAATATTGTTATCATTGTCATTTTTAACCTTATTATTATTATTATTATTATTTTATCATAATTGTTATTATTATTGTATTATTATAATCGTGCCATGTTATGATTGTTATGATATCATTATTATTATTATTATATGGTGTTATCATTATTATGATGGTATTGTTATCTCCATAATTATTTTCACATTATTATTATTACGATTTTTATTACTATTATGATATTATTATTATCGCTGAACCCGTTTAACGGCCTTTTGTTTTAGGATCGGTTTGACGGCGCAGTACGGTGCGACCATTACGCAACGGGAGTTTTGCGCCGTGTCGTTTTTCGTTCCGAGCTGCATCTTGAGGTAGGTCTCCCTTTGCACTCGCCTTTAAATTTAGAATTTATTTATTCCTTGACTTTTTATTAAGTTTCAGTAAATTCAATAGTGTTATTAAGTAGTTATCTATAGTTAGGTGATCTGCTGATGATAAAAGTCGGTTTAATTCTAGCGTTTCATTAAAAGCGTTTTCTTGGATTTAATTGTGTGCTTCCATGGTAGTGTTGCTAGATGGTTCCTCCTGAATAATGAAAGACATGTTGAATTGGGTTTTGAAATGTTTTGGCATGTGTAAATTAGTAGATGTATTGTTTATGGAAAATGGTGTTTTCTGAGAACCTTGATTAGAGAAAACGTCGGGTGACCCTTTGAAATTGTTTTCGGAAACTTCATGTGTGGTTCTTGGTTGATGAAAGATGTTTTCCTTTGTTGTGTGAACAAAAGTTTGGATTTCACTTGAGAAATAGTATTCCTTAAAAATGTTATTAAAGGCCCGTTTGGCTCTTGATAAAAGTGGGGTGCGTTTTGATATTAGAAAATAACTCTACTTGTGAAACAATTGTGTTCCAGGATTGATATGCTGATTTTGGTTTCTTAAACAATGTTCTAAGTGTGTTTTTGGTTTTCAATGAAATGGCGTGTGTCATCTCTCTTTTAAAAATGTTTTAGTCTTAAATGATCAAAATGTAAGTGACATGACGGCCCGGTTGGCACTTTATGAAATGTAAAGTGATTATACACATATATATATATATACGTACTTGTGAGGGCATTTCTATAGGGGGACTTCCCTTCGAGGGTTGTCGTGTAGTGATGTCCGTGTAAGGGGTTGGCAAGTGCAGTGAGATGAGTCACGCGTGCGAGGGTCTCCCACTTACACAGTGTTACTAAAACCACCATGGGTTCCTGGGTGTCTTGTAGATTATCGAGTGACGGTTGCTTGCTAACCCTGATTAGACGGGTTGGTACCCCCTGGAGTTGTATACAGGCGAGGAGGGATGTGCCGCTGGTTGGCTATTAGGGTGGCCAGTTGGTTATTGACTATGGAGTACCACGCCGGCAGGTAGTCTGAACCCGAGTACGTCCAGGGGTTTTCTAGGGATGTTCAGGATCGCCCATGGTTATTGCTAATAACTTCTGGTTTATTTCTTCTTGCACTTGGTTTTCCTTGCTTGTTTACATTTTCTTGCACTTGTTTTCCCTACTTGTTTACTTTCAGTCATCCTTCACAGCCTATACTGTTAGACATTGGAAAAATGTTTTTCAAATGAAAATGATTTATTCTCTTTGGGTAAGATTTGAAAATGTAACACTTTGCTTTTTAGAATGAGTTTAAAACTGATGAAAGGGAACTAACATTCAAAAAGGAATAAGGGAAATGTCTCGTGTTTGATTTTCAAGTAAAGCATTATGAAAACTTACTTTTATACATTAAAGTTCAAACCTGGATTATGTAGATTCTTTATTTACTGGCGGTGCATTGGGATTTGTTGTGGGGATCACCTACTGAGTACTTTTGTGCTCACGCCTATCGTTTACCTTTCCAGTTGCAGGTTCCTTGTGTTCAGGTTCTCCTTCTTGAGTCGCTCAGTGTGGGAGTGACGTTGGTTGTAGTTGGGTGGTGACCCGCGAGGTCACATGGAGGTCTGTCGTGGTGTAGTTGTTTATGTCTTTAGTGTTTGTCAGTCTGTTTAGTTTATATTCATTATTTCGATTCTGTTTTTATCTTGGTCTGAAATCGTTCCCAACGATTAAAGTTTCAATGCCCGGCACTTGTTGCCATCCCGGGGGTATCGGGAACGCTCCTCGGGACTTGCCGCGGGCCGGCTCGGGTGACCGATTCAGGGTCAACCTGGGCTGGTTCGTGACATGGGTAATGTAATTTTTTTGTTTAATAATACAAGGAATATTCACTTGATGTGATCAATTGTATATTTCATGAAATAGAGGAAAATATACAACCACATTATCTTATATAGTGGCTGACCTCGTATTCTAGATCATGTTGAAGATGAAGGATTGTAGTGAATTCTCTTTTAGTGTATATGTTAGAAGATCCATCTTTAACTCATGAATTTTTCCTAAAAAATTAGTTTTACTTACCTTCTAGAAAGGAATGGTAAGATAATATTGTTTATAACCTAATGTCTATCCAACCATGGGGCGCATGTGATAGAATTTGGAATCTAACAAAACACTAAGCATTGCATTGGGGCATAGACTGATTCGGCGCATGAATAAATGACCTTGATTTCTATTTAAAGGAGGCTATAAAATTAATCCCACAATATTTTAATTTGGTTATGAATAATTCTACGACTGATGTAAATGTTTTAAGAATTCAATTTTTCCGTGTTGTAGGCTATTGATCTATTAGATAAAATGGATTTGGTTGTAGATACTATCGGGACTCACATAAGATATATGCGCATTGCTATTATAATATAACATAATGATTAGTATGATATTATTACTTCAATGATGAAATGAGGTAGATGATTCTAATTTAGATACCGTATAATATTACCTATATTATTAAATTATTTTATGAATAATTATTCATAAAATAAAAAAATCGATTGAAAGTTCTAACGTATTTGTATAATTCGGAACATAAAATTAAATTCATGAATCTATAATAAATTATATATATAATAATCTTCCAAAATTATATTCTAACATCCTTGGATATCCTACATCTATTTAGGAGAACCCGATGGATACATAGACAAAATGGATGAGCTAAAAACTAGGAAACAAAATAAACATTGGAATTAATCAGAACACATGATTTTGAAAGGCATAACTTTATAGCCTAAAAGGAATAGATCAAGAGTAGTGATGTAAAATCATAAAATATAGAACATGGATTCCTTTAATCATAGTCATAATGTAATATTTTTGAAAAATATAACATTAAATAAGCATTATCCAAATATACGTTCTTATACTACATCACCTGGAGGATAACCTCCAACAATAGATTGCGTTGGCTCCCTAATTCTAGACATGATGATCTATGAGATTATAAATTTCCAAATTCATAATATAAAAACATATTCCCACTAATAAAATATTTGAATTATCATGTAAACCGGATTTATGGTCAATAATAATGAATAAACATAAGAGTTACCCACTAAAAATAGTTATTTTAAGATTTATTAAGGAATTAACAATGGGAAAATAAACAAGGTATACATAAAATAATGGATTAAAATAATTCTTGGACAATAATAAAGGAAAAATACATTTATATTGTGAATAATTAATAATAAATAATTAGAAAACATGAAATATATTTGTTAGGAAACATTAAAAATGTGTCTCATAAATGAATTTTTGGAAAAGTGAATAATGTCTATTTAGATAGGTAAAAGGGTATTTTTTGTATAAAAATAGAAATAAACTAAAAATGGTTTTTCATGATAAAAATATATATTTTATTATAATTGTTATGTATTAATTTGTATTATATATTTCATTTAAAAATGGGTAAATAATGAAGAAGTTCTCTTTAATCCGTGTTGTTTATCAAGATGAATTGAGTAGGTTATCGTTAAAGAAATTTATTTTGTAATAAACTAAATAGGAATTAAGAAATATTCAAAACCACGGAACATATAAATTTTTTATAATTATATTATAATATGTCATAAATACATTTTGTTATAGAGAGAAAAGGAATAACCCAAAATAAAAAATTAGAGGTTTAGAGTGATATTTTATCTTATATAAGACTATGTTCCCTAATGGTACTTAATGTCCTTGATATTAAATAATATTCATTAATTTCATAATTATTAATATATTACAGATATTTTTAATCAATTATTATTTTATTAGGTTCATCAATGGCCTTTTCGATGAGTTATAATCTTTAATTTCGATGTTTTGGGAGCAATAGTTTCATTGTTTCATTGTTTATATACATGTAAATATTTATATATGATATCATAAAATGAAAAAAAATACATAATAAATTTAAATGTCATTAATTCACTTGTATAATTTTATTATGGTATCATATATTATTTTTTTCTCTTGCCTAAGTAAGATTCCGCTGTTAAAACATTATTGGCAAATTTCCAGTTTATTTCTGTGGATTTTCCATCTATTAGGTTCAAATTCTTTCAATTTAATATTATGTATATATATTAATTTAAAAATAAAAAAATTAATAATATCCCTATCGAAATCTATTTCAACCATAAAAATAGTTTTTTTTCTAACCTTGATGGTGGTACTAGAAATAGAAAACTCTTCATCCATGAATGTGGTGAACCAATATATTTTGAATGATATATTAATTTTTATAATAAAATTAAAAGATAAGATATTTGATGATGGATATTGAATAAACATAGTTAAATTATAGTATATATATATATTAATGTAGTTATAATTTCTCTTAGGATAGGTTACATGAGGACAATATATGAAATAACATACAATGAAATGGGACAGATTGAGGATTTTACCTCTTCAATTTCATATACATGAGATCCCACATACGAGACATGGGTTTGGAAATTTATTTAGTCCAAAATAACTTGTGAGATATGATGATAATTGGTTTGGTAATTGCGATGAAAACTGATATGATACAAATCTTTGAATATGGGATTAGAAGGGGTGGGGTGGGGTGGAATTTATAGGGGAGTAAGTGGCATGTATTTTTATATTTGTTATTTTATTGTTTTTACTCAATAATATCAATAATATTGAAACATATAAATAAAAAATAAAAATATATAATTATATTTCAATACAAGGGGTTCTTACATCATTATTACAACATCCATAACCTAAAAATTCATGTATTTATATTATACTGTAAATTACTATATTTTAGTACCCACAAAAAATAAACACATTTTGAATAATTCCAACTTCATAGCATAACCATTTTTATGTGTAGATAAGGAAAACAAAATCCAATTTATTAAATTAATTTTTTGAATATGAGTATCTAAATTTTCATGTATAATAATAATAATAATTTATTCCAAAAGATATGATTTTAATATTATAATTCATTATATGAAATTTTTCAAATTTAATCAAGGAATCATAAAATAATATTAAATTTATAAAAAAAATAATATTAAAATATAAATCTAAATTATGTGAATAATATTTATTTCTAAATATGTATATTAAATATAAAATTTTATTTAAACATTTAAATTTTATGAAAATAAAAATAAATAATTTTCTATTTTTAAAAAATTGATATAATTATTTCATGATAAAAATATATCTTAATTTCGTTTATGAGATACCAAATTTTTATTATTATTTCTGTAGGTGACATTTATATTATAATGACTTCATTACCATTACAAACAGTTATACTATTATTCTAATAGTTAAATTACTATTCCAATGGTATATACTCCTTGATTTATTTAAATACCCCTTATTTCAATCACTTATATTTTATCTTAAGCATTTAAATATACATTAATATTAAAAAATCATATATTTTTATTAAAATTATGTTTTATTACTTTAACATTGTTCATGAGTGCGGTTATTCTAGGGGATCAGAAACACCCAAAAATTTCTAGACATTACTATGTAATTTTATATTTATTTTACTGATGTATTATTTGAAATTATTATAATTTTATCTGAAGATAGATTTATTATTATTCTATAATGAGAATAACGTATTTTTGTGTTTTGTATATGATGTATTTGTTTAATTTCCTATGAAGGGAAGTTCTATTTATAAAATTCTAGGTCATAACAACTCCCGCCCTATGAAGGTGAATAAAAAGTTCACATAGTGATCAGACATAAAATAATTATGTACGTGTGTGTGATGATGATATGTTTTTATTGATTATTTTTCATTAACATAATTGTTTCAAATATCCATGTATTTCCTTATCAGGTATGAAAGAAACTTATTGCGGGGAGGATGTAATGTCTTGGATTTTTCCTGAAGGATACATCACTCATATTTGTGTTTTAGAGTCTATATAAATTCCTGGGTGTAGTTTTTTTAATTAATCCCATTATATGGTAACAAAAATGTTAAATTTTTTTTTGGAATTTAGTTCATGGTTTGTAACTTTACGATGAAGTGGAATGAAATTTCAATATATATGGAGCCATAAAAAATATAATGATTATAAATGTTCAATTTTTATATAGGGTAAATGAATTTATTGTTAAAATTATTTTTTATCAATGATATCCCTTAGATTGATAATAATTTTTTTTGGTTCTGTCAAAAATACGGGTTTTACCCTAGGGATGTTGTATTATTCATTTACATTGGATTCATTATGGTTTGTAAATATATTAAAAAATTATTTTAATGAAATAAAAATTATATATTAATTTCATACATTATTTATGTGTAATTTAATCCATCAACCTAGCATTAAATCATGTTTAAAAATCATATAATCTAATTTTTGTTTTAAATTTTTAATCTGTTGTATTGAAGTGTAAATTCAGATGACTAGAATCATTAGAAAGATATTCGCAGAATTAGATAAATATTTATATCAATGATTTTAATAATGAATTATCTCTATCACTTTCAGCAAGATGGATGGATATGATATTTTCTAATGTGTGGTCTCTTTTTAATATAATTATTGATTATCAATTTTTCTTTGTTCAACAATTAATTTTAATTTTAACTATTTATAAAAAGTGGAGTTCCTACATTCACTATGGAATCACCATGATTCATATCATGGAATTGTTTTCCACATTATTTATGATCGTAAATGGTGGATTAATGGTATTAAATTATTTTTTCACATATCCCCATTATTTATTTTAATTTTATTATTCCACAAAATTATAATGCATTGATACTAAATACTACATTTTTTAGTTAATTTTCATTAGGAATTTCTTTACGAGAAATGAATAATGGGAAGGATTGATTATGCTATCTCTATTATCTCCCTTTCACATCACTCTTTTCACAACATTCTATATAGAAAATATGTGACCCCATTATATATATATATATATATATTGGACATGATTATTATTTTATTTATTCATGGATATAAATCTATGTTTATTGTATGTTGGTGGGAGGGGATGCAATGTAGAAGTGTGTGAATAGAAGTCTAGCCTAGATGATTAGAAACATGTGGGTGTTGCATGAGGTGAGGTCGGTGGTTGACCTGGAGAAGGCTCTCTTGGATCATTGTTGGAAATGGGGCATGTTTTAGGGGTGGAAATAGATATAATTTTGGATGTGCATACAGCTCTCGATAATTTTTTTCTATGGACTAGTGGATAAGGCCTACCAGAGGCAAAGTCTATTGTTATGATGAGGCTATAGACATTTATCTTTGATAACAAATTCCAACGATGGAGCTCAACCCAAATATGTTATAAGGATATCTTAGTTCTATAGTAATGTAAATTAGTGGGCCTGAGTTTCCATGTTGATCCAGCAAGAGAGCATAGTGGTCTAGGCTGATGGTCCTACCAAGACTATGGTTGGCTAGATCGAGTCTAACCCATCACATCCAATTGGGTGATATAGAAAATATGGGTCATATATGACCACATCACATTTTTAATTAAGATTGTAAACAATATGACATATAACTCATGTGTTGTATATGAATTATATTGGTAAGTGCCCCTACTCAGTGTGTCATATGGAATGAAGAAATTTTATATGACCATCATTTGGAATATACGTATTGTTTTATTAATTTTTTCCTTATGTGTCAGGTTCAGAGAAATAAATAGAATGTGTTATGAAATTTTCCTTATAGATCCCAGTAATCTAATTTTTCAATTTTATTCTATTGGGAATGTTTGATAGATTGATATTTAATTAATAATTATAGTTCCAATAACTAGATTCGGTGGGTGACAATTGATGTCTTCAGGTGTTATGATTTTTTCATTGGTAGTGTGGTTGTTTGATTGTGCGGGTTTCACAAATTCCATCCTCCTATATGATCATTAATCTTCCATTTATACTCATGGGGTGATATCCTCAACCTATACATAAATAGGTTCAATATATCTCCCAATACTCAGAGTATAGATTACACAATCTATAGATTCATTCTACCACTATATAAAGAACTCATATTGGTTCATAGATCCTCTAAAATAGTTAGAATAACCAACCCCACCTACTTAGATATTGGATTTTCAATTAATTTTCTTTTGAGTTTATTTGGTTTTATAGAATTGTTTATTCTAATACAATGTAATAGGAAAAATATTCATGGATTATATGGTATGGTACAACCTTGAATGAATATATTTATTTAGTAATGAATAATATCCCCTTCATATTACGAATAATAATTATTATATTTGTAATAGTTGATAACAATATATTTCATTTTGATGTTTGATTCATATAAACCCAATGTGGTTCCTTTAGGATGTTATATATAGCTCTCAATCAACTTTAGAATTTTTGGATTCAACAGTATTATGAGTTCTCATAATTTATCAGTTATTATGAAATTATAGGGATAAATATAAGTTCATGGGGACCTTCAATTCCTCTTTGGGACAATATTAATGTAGAATTTCAATATTATCCCTCCTTATCGTCCCCTCAATCCTTCACTAGTACAAAAGTCATTAATTCGAGCTGTTGTATTATATTTTTCTTTTTGGATTTCCAGGCAACCTAATTGGTAGTACTCTACACACCCCTGTATGGGATTTGATCTCTAACATGTTTCATGTGTGAATATAATGTAGAGGTTCAATTATTTTTGGGTTATGTTGATCTATAGTTTATTTTTCTAAGCTGAAATCTTGTGACACTTTTCAAAACATCAATAGAGTATAGTGGATCATGATTGTGTAAATGACCATTTTTTGTAGATATTATTCTATAATTACAAATAACATGTGGAATTTTTTCAGATCAATATACATATTACATTCAAATTCTAATCATGTTTATGATAAATATTTGTTTACTATTAAGGTTAATTATTTATACTTAATGCCTCATTAATGTCATTTATATAGACCAATTGAATATCTGTTATTATATTTTTGGTGATGATGTTTGTGTTATAATTTTTTATTTATAAAAAATTACTATTGATAAAAGTTGGAGGAATCCAATATTTTATGATATTCAAAACCAGTATTAGTCCCCAAACCCTGCAATATTAGAGGCATTATTGGGGTGGTTCTCTCATTATTTACTAGCACTGTCAGGGACCTAAATTTTTTGGTTTCATTTGATCCCACTATATAACAATCAATATTATTCATCTTATTTAAGACACCTATCACATTGGAAGAGTAACCATTTTCCACAATCAATTTCATTGAATATTTTCCATACAATGAAAACAACAATAATGACAATATCATATTTTTTGAATTTATTCCTTCTCCAAGTTTTATCATCACTCAAATTTTGATTTACATTATCTGGTAGGAATTTGAAATTTTATTATATTTTTTTCTATATTGATAAAACCTTCCAAAAAAATAAATAATATATTCAAAACTGTTCTTCCAACTATTATTTTATAAAACATTTATAGTTAACGATTCCTTTTAATCATATCCCAAACCACATTCCCTTCGGCCAGAAATGGACTAGAAAATCATATAACCAAATTTCACATTAACATTTTATAGAGTTAGATGAATAAGGGTGAGGGTTTAAATATATATGTGGGGTGGAAATAACATCATGTTTATATAAATGTAAATCATATTATAAGAAATATAAAGATTTAGTCGTCATAAAATTATTTCACTACAAAAATCTATGAAACATATAGATTCATTCAAAATGTAAATATAAACATCATGTTATTTCTAAATAATCTTACACACATTAAATATGAGAGATAAAAATTAAAAAATATATCACACAAGAAGATCATATAATATATATTCTAATAGTAAATGAAACATCCACACAACTAGTCTTGGGATCCTTCAAAGTTCCATCTCCCCACACTAAATCCATATCTAATTTAAAACATCTTAAGCTATAAGGACCTTCCCATTTCCTAGGTTACAATATGTAAATTTAGAATTGGTACATTATGTCCCATACATGGAGAGGGTATAATAGTGTATATCAAAAACAATAGTGTCATTAATAATTCTAGTAAGTGCATGCTCATTTCTAATTAATGTGATAGAAATATAATAAATAAATAACACAATCCCAAGTAGAGCTCAATATTATCAATCTATATGTGTTTGTAGCAACTTTAACTAATTATAAAATGTTATGATATACCCATTATAACAGACATTCACATTATTTCATATTTATAAATGATTTATTACATAAACATGAAAATAATAAAAAGGTGAAGATCAAGAGGTCTAGTGTATTTGGCGATTAGGAATATTACATGACAACATAAGAGATAAAATACAAAATCTTTATTGAAATATTTGTTTACTTGACCACAACATTTATTTGTACTTAGCAATGCATGGGATAACCTAAGGACAAACAAAAACAATGGGTGACCTATAAATCCTAGTAATGGAGTAAACATGGTTTAAAATTATGAATACAATACATGATAATAATTTTGAATATCAATTGAGCACAAGAGAAATACTATCATAAAGGAATGATATAACATAATTATAATAACATAGAAATGTGGCCATAATATAAAAATATGCATCATTAATAAAAATGAATCAGGTAAACCCCTATCCTAACAAGATAGAAAAAAATCAATTAATGGTATGAGATAAAAAATTGTCCCAACATAATGTATCATTATACAAAACATTACTACTATATTCGAGTGCCATCAGGGTGCACCCAACATTATCATTTCAATTTCTTGATTAATTCTGCCACATAGTTCATAAAATATAGATTATTTCAAAAATATCATTTATTACATGATAAATAACATGGAATAAATACGAGATAGTATGTTATCAATAATTATATTTGAATAAAGGAGAATATCCTTGATAGATAAATAGTCATTGTATTTTCAATATGATGATTTTGTCATGGAATGGTGCCTGTCAATTCTGGCTGCCTACTGGTGTCATATTAATATTTATAAAAATGGATGATGAGAGATATATGTGACTCTCTTGAAATATACATGTAATGGAAAATATGAGGATCATATAAATACATGTACCAACAAAAGTAATCCGAATATAGAATGTTTTACAAAACCAAGAATCCTGAATAAATAAGGTCAAATGGAATAACTCACATGAAATATTCGCTTGGTAACCAGTGTACATGTGATGGATTATTGAGGGTGATAGGTGTACCCCATCAGTAAAAATAACATGTTAAGAATTTTTGATGTTCAGAATCATACCCTATATTTTTTAATTAAATATAATTGGGTATAACAATATAGTATAACATGGACAAGAATTGGAATGGAATGAAAGATTGTATCCCTTAGGAATATTTTACATGTTAACGAGTGTAAATAAGGGTCATAAGAGATATATATTATTGTTAAAGGGATTATGATAATTAATAAATCAATTTGAATTTATAGAGAATATTTAGTAACATATCCGAAATAGTAATAAATGGAATTACAGACATAACATAAAAATAATGATTTACAAAAGAGGAGGGTGGAAGATCCCTTGCATTGATGTGTGATAACTAAGGCATAGATGATGATCATAGAAAATTGGGGGCACCGTCGGAGGACTCTAGGGAGTGGAGAGTATTATGAGGACGAACTTCATGGAGTATTACTTAAGTGGAATTGGTGATTGGGTGGGAAAATTTTGGAAATGAGTATGAATTCTTAATTATTTAGGATTTGGACAATTTAAACTAAAGTATTTGAAACCATAATCCATCCCATTGTTTTTCCCCACGTTAACAGACATGGGTGTCAATAATATTATTTTATATTGTAAATGGATGAAAATAAGGAAATATTTCCCTTGATTATGTTCAATTGAGTCAAATTTTCAATGAAATTTATTTAAAATCATAATCAATTTTATTAGTCATCTAGGGCCCACTAAGGAATTATAAAATTAATGAAAATATTATAAATTAAAATTATTTTAATGGATAAACATATATTCGGTGACTTACGCCTTTGAATGTATTTATTTCTACGATATAGTGTAATTATGAGGTTATGAATCAAATCATATACTTATTTGGTTTTTAATTATTACCCAAAGATATTATTGTATAATAATGTTATAAAAAAGTGTTTGATAATTTTAACATCAGGATTTCAAAAATAATATTCATTTAACTATTATAATGTTACAAATATGTGTAATTTTATATTATAAAACAAAAACTAGTATTTATTGAAAATTGATGTGTTTTTTTAAAAATTGTTTTAATGAATTAATGTAAAGTACATTTGAATTCATAATAATTATATGTCCATTTATATTTAATAAAATTAACATAATAAATATATTTTATTTATATATTATTTATTTAAAAAGTAAATTAATTTATTAAAATAGATTTCTTAATTGAATTTGAAAATTTAACAAAACACTATTAATGATTTACAAATCATTTATGAAGTAATTATAATAGAAAGAGTGTATATTAATTAATATATAATAATATAAATTTATTAATCATAAATATATGGTCGTGTTACATATCCCTTTATTATACATGTATACACTCTAAGTGTTATGAGTGCGATTGTGGGTCTTTCATGGGGTCATTTGGTGAACATGGTTTTGGTCGTGGTCTAGATGATCTTGAACATCTCTCATTAGTGATTTAGTTCAATAGTTATGTGTCAAAACCTCAGATTGAACATGGTCTTGAGAGAATCCCAATGAAACTCCCTAGTTCCTTAGTTCTAAAAAACATGTTTCGTACCAAACAATATGACTCATTGAGGTCATAGAATCTTATTTCAGAATTAATTTCCCATTTTCAATACTATTTATAAAAAATAATTATAATGAAAAAATTATCATTATTCCAAATATTCATATTTATTTTCAGTCATAATTGAACAACAACTAAAAATTGATTAAAACATTTCAATTTATACTTATATATTTTTAATTAATGGGACATTATAAAAAATTCAATTTCAGGAAACAAAATATTATTCAAAATTATGGGTCGTTTCATTTATCCCCCTTATGAAATTTCACCAATGAAATTTCATTTGACATATCAAAACAAATGCAGATAAGGGTACTGCTCCATCATCTGTTTAACAATGACTTTAGTCTTTCATATTAGCCAGTCCTTTAAGTAGAATGGTTTCATGTGTCAAAAAGTTATCTCGGGATATTTTAAAAAAAAATTACATAATTTTTCAAAAAACTCCTTATCCATAATGGATGATATATATGGATTTTTTTTATATACCATGAAATTTTATTTCTTATATATAATTTTGTTGCATCATATTGGACATTTTTTTATATAAAATTCTTAATAATCCATCGACAAATATTTCAAAATATGGTTTCGGTAAATTAATTTTTTGTATTTTCCAATGAAACGGATATATAATTAAATTCATATATGATTATTAGAGGTGTACCTATTTTTATTTATCTAGAAAATCATTTACTACATCATAATTATGAAATAAAGGGAAGAATATAGAATGTCACTGATGGTACATCCTAGGTTTTTCATGTTATGAAAGTTGAGAGTGCATGATTATCAAACATATAGTACTTGATCAATGGGAGAATCATGAAATTATAGAGGTATTGGATGCCTCATAATTTTTTTTCTTATAACAATGACATTTAAAAAAGTTTCAAAGTCATCTAAGCATGAATTGAGGATAAAATCACCAAGTAGTTCTTTACAAATATCAAGAAGAGTGGATTTTGATCCTCCTCCTTACTTGTTATAAATAAGGGAAAAACAGGTAGGGTGTTTGAAAACATATATAATTATAATTAAAACAAAATGGGCATAAAAGGATAAACATGAATAGTATATTCTTACATATGATAACCCATGTTTTAATCTAGGTTATCGATGATATATTTCATAACATATATTCTTGTGGGATTTTCGTTCTACCTTAATAATGGTTTGTAATAATATTATGAATTTACCAAAGGATATCCTCATGTGGTATTGAAAAAAGAGTGTTGCAAGGCCCACTATCATGCATCAGTTCCAATTCGAGTCTTGCTCGAAGAGGTGTTTTTGCCTTCTACCCCTAGAAACATCTCTGCAATAACAACATATAATTTCTCATATCTAGAAAGAGATGTATTTTCAGTATAAACCTATAAGACTATACTATATAAATAATTTTTGATGTTTTTATAATACTTAGTCTTATCCCTAAGGATTTTACTTGGTTTTTCTAATCATAATCCTAAAAATAACTAAACGTATCCTCAGATACCAACTATAACACCCATTACATTATTTAATTTTTTGACATGATTTATTAAATAAACGTGCACTTAATACATACCAGAAGATCAATAGGTCCATAGTCTTTTGGAATTAAGAACATTACATGATAACTGGATACATAAAATTCTACTTTTTTTTCAACAACTTATTTTACCTGACAACAATATTCATTTGGACATATCATTCCATGTGATAACCAGAAGACACACATAAGAAAACAGTAGGATGTAAATACCAGAAAAAAGTAAACATAGTATAAAATTTTAAGTTCAATTCATGTTAGGAAAGATGAACTCAATAGGTCACAAGGGAAACATGAACATAATGGCATGTTATAACATTATTATCATAAAATGGATATGTGTCCACAACCTAAAATAATGCTTCCTTAACCTAACGTAATCATGTAAACCCATATCACTACATAATTAAAAAATGTAAAATAATGGAATTAGGTAAACCCATTTCATAAAATGATGTATCATGATAACAAACATTACCGATTTCATTTGAACACTATTAGGGGTCACCCTTTATAATAATTTCAATATCTTGCATAGGATAGCCACATATATCATATAACATGGATTTATTCAACAAAAAATTTTAATCTATAATAAATGAATATGAAATACAAAAAATAATGTATTATTATCAATATATTTATATGAATAATGATTAATACCCTTGATTGGTAAATGGGAATCATTTTCAATACACTATGATTTTAGCATGGAAAAATACGGGGTAATTTTGTCAGCCAAATGGCATGACATAAATTTTCATAAAAATGTCTGATGAGAGGGAAGGGTTATAACATAATATATACATGAAGGGGAAATTAAATGATAATATAAATACTCGTCGCAAACCACTGAAATTGCTATAAAAAGGTGTAACATAATAAAAAACATGAAGAAAGAGGAGATATGGAATAACTCTTATAAAAATTTTGCATGGTAACACATGTATGTGGGAGGGATTAGTGAAAGAGAAAAGGGATATATCATCTTTAAAACATAATAAGGGAAATATAGGGGGGATAAAAAACATACCCAATCAATTTTAATTGAAAAATAAAAGGGTATAACAATATAATGGAACATGTACTAAAATGGGAAGGAAAATAATGTGATTATCCCTATGAAAATTCTGAATGGTAACGAGTGTACATATGGGTTCACAATAGTGATAAATGAGAGTCTGAGTGTATATCATAATTTATACATCAAATGGGATGTCAGATGGATATTATGTGACATAACCTAAGATAGTGATAAAATAATATAAATATATAAAATGAAAATAATTTTTACTAATATATGAGGGATGATGATCTATTACATGGATGTGTGATGCCAATGTCTTGGAAGAGGCATTATGTGATCATTGGGGTACATTGGGAGACTCTAGGAAGTGGATAGAATACATAGGATGAGCATAAAATAGTTTTAGTATAGGGAAATGTGGGATTTGATGGGTTTATATTGGAAAGGATGAGGAACTTTTTACTCTTTAGGTATTTGACACAAAATAATAAAATATTCAAGACCACACACCAACCAATTTTTTTAGCACGTGGTTTATGGCCACGGGAATTTTAATAAAATATTTAATATGGGAATGGGATTAATATAAAGAAAATTACCCTTACTATCGGGGTTGTATATCCCACTAATTTTCATATTAGAATAACTTTCTAGTAACACAAATTGTAAAAAGATAGTAATCAAATCATTATAAACATGGTAATTTCGAAAAATCCATTTTTTTACAAAATAATAATAAAACCTTGTAGAATATATTTCATTTTTATTATATTCCAGTAGAAAAAACAATAACATTAGAACTATAGAAACAAGGTTTATTGTACCATTGTGATACATTATATGACCATTTTGGTGCTCTGGTTTCTAATAAACTGTGATATTTTAACATTTTTATTTCTCCAAAAGTTAATGAATTATTATTCTACACTTTGGATAATGAGATTATTCACAAACCAAATATATCATGATCCCTAATTAAAACGTGTATCTGAAAATGTAATTAAAATATCCTGGTAATTTTTATATAACAGAATAATGGATATGGATTAAATTAATTTATATATAATCTATTTTGAAGAAAACATACTTAATTGATAGGTTGATGTGTATCAATGATTATCATGATTATAAAAATACTCACATTAAGCTTCTATGTGAAAAAATTAGATTCATGGAAGGAATAGTTGGATAAATTTTATCTAGAGGTTTTTGGATATATGTTCCTTAAATTGGAAACATCCATAATGTTCAACATCAGATAAAAGATGATAATGACCAACGAGATGAATTTTATCAAGAATTTATATTTGAAGAACATTTCATAAAGAATAATATACTTGATTTAATTATTATTAAATATAATAATGATCATTAGAAAGATTATCTTGGATCACATTAATGAATTTAAAACCATCCATTGTTAGTTCCCACTAGTGGGAATTACACAAGATGATGTGAAATTTGAATAGTTATTATTATAATTATTATCTGAAACTCTATAATACACTATAATACATATAATTGGTTTTTAACGGATAAAAATCCAATTGTAACATTTTGTGAGAATCATGATCCCTAATTATGATATTTAATGAATATAGTCGAAAATATTCATTGTTTCCAATCCACACGTAGAATAATCTAGTGAGATAATTTAAAATCATGATCAATGTCAAAACAAAAAAACCTAGAAAATTAAAAGGTTTTTCTACCTACCTATTAGAAATAAAGTATGCAATGACACAAAAAAAGGATGGATGAAAAAAATGAAAGGCACCAAAAAAAAACAAATCAGTTGATGGCTTGAATCATTTTTTACTTCTATATGTGGATATAGTAATTAAACAAGTTTTTAACATTGGGGAATCTTTCCATTCAAAAAAATTTAAGTATTTCTCAAATAATTCAGTTTAAAGGAGTTTAGGATTGTTATTTCATTATGTTGATTAACCCTCAAGAATTATAGATATTTGGGGTTCATGGATCCAAACTATTTTTCATTCATTTTTAATTACTGAGATTGTAGGATATATTATCATATTTTGAGGAAAATTATTCCTATCAGTAAATTGATGACGAATTGTTTAGAAAAATTTTCTCCAGTGGTCCATAGAAAATTATAGTGTAAACTCATTGGGTAGATCAAACTGTTATCAACATATCCCTTTACTATATAGAATTAAATTATAATGAAATTTATTAGAAAATATTAGATTTTTGGGATATGAAACAATGTCATTTCAGGTTAAAACATATGATTGAAAATTTGATGATGGTAGAAAAAAATTATTTCTATAGAAGATGAAGCCAATTGATGATCGATTTTGTGGGGATTATATAATTGGAAAATTTTAGTAGGTATCCTTAGCTATAAAATATAGAATATCAATTTTTATAATTTTGTACATGGTACACATGGATTTATTAGGTCATACAATAGTATATTTCTTTGTATGGTTACTATATTATGTGACATTTTTGGATTACTCAATTATTATGGTAAGGATCTATTTTATTAAAAGATCTTATGTATTTCCTATTTCTTATATGTGTATTAATTTGGTGGAAAATAATTCAAGAACAAAGATTAAATAAATGAGGTATAGAATTAGTGTATAAAATTATAGTAATTTTTTTTGGAATTCTATTCAAATAATTTAATTCAATGTGAGAAGTCACTTCTAGGTACATTATAATATAATAGCGTTTCTCAAATGATTATTTTCACGATGAAAAAACATAATATGTGTATAAGGATATATATGGGGTTACAAAAGTCTTTCATATAATAGGTATTTAATATAGATACTGCACCTTGATATATTATAAAATATTTTTATCAAATAAATTTAATTTCATCAATAGCTTCAGCGACACACAACACTGTGATTTAACGAAACCTGATATAATATTAATATTATTATTTAAACAATAAATTTTCAACCTCTCTATTAAATATTTAGGTATGAATATGAATAATTTTTTTTCATAATTAATTATAATAATTATAGATAATGGAAATATGTTTTTATGTCAGTACTTAATTTATAGAAATGTATTTTATGCTTAGGAAATTAATTTTCACAAAAAATAATTTATTTCATTTTTTGAATGGATAATAAAAAAATTAATCCAATTGAGGAACCTTATATTATAAAATTAATTTAATTTTATAGTTATCATTTAAAAATTATTAGAAGATTATTAATAGGTATATCATGAAATGATTAATTTTAAATGAATAGTGAAATGTTTTTTTATTAAAAAATCTATTTTAATTTAAATTGTTTATAAGTTAAAAATTATTTTAATATGACTTTTATTGTAAAAATTGTTAAAATAAATCATAATTAATCCAATTTTGGTCACATATATCAATTTTATGATGAATTTTTATATGAAAACAATTCATACATATGAAAATGTTTTTTAAACTCGCATTTTCATCGCAAATGTGGATTTAATATCCAAATAAATTACAATACTATTATGAATTTAATTTCATAAAATGGATAAAATATTTGAAATAATAATATTAAATATTATATAATAATTAAAAATTATTTATTGCTTCATAATTAATGTGGTCATTAGTTTTAATAAATTACCACAGTTAAGCTTAAAAAGAGTTTCCCATGTGTTAAACTAAAATGATATTAGGTATAATGACCTACAATACTGTACAAATAATATTTTTTTTGACAATTATTATAGTCTAGGGGGTGATAATTTATTACTACGATGATTTGAGTTGTGAAACCATTTATCTACGATGGTTTTTGAAATAACACTTGATTGGAAAGTAACTGATTTTATTCATTTATATGTATTCTAAAAAACAATGTCTTATGATATTTTTATTTTCCCTTTGATCTCGTTATTTGTTTCTATTATGATACAAGTCATATCAACTACCACGATTTTTCTCATGTTTCTATTTTATGATCAATGATATGTAGGGATTGATTTCTAAATGATACTTTCATATTTTTCTTTACCTTATTTCCATGATATGATAATATCTTCCTAATTTACGCTTAGTGAGCATATGAGCTCTCTCTGTTACATCCTTCCTATTATAATTTTATGAGTAAATATATTGTGTTTGTTATGTATAAGATGGGTGATATTTTTAATGAACATAGTGGATTATTATAGAGTTAAATTACTAATAAATTGTTTATGAGTCTCGATTTCAAAAAGAACGAAACCGAAGTGATTCTGTCATGGGTCGTAATTTTATATTCTGAAGGATAATTTACTATGATGTTGTATATATTATAAAAATTACAACTCATTATAGCATAAATAAGCTATTATTATATTTAACCTTTTAATCATATATGACAATATAATGTTGAGATACCTAGGGATATATAAATTATTGAAACTAAATATTTTTCTATGTATTCAATTATGATTTGGAATTCTAGTGAAGGATATAATGATTGGATTAAAAAAATTAAAAACCTTATCTAGATACTAAATGTAAATATAGATATATTATAGATATACCTAGGGGTAATAACTCTAAAAAGGGTGAATTGTGATTTTACTTTTACATTAGTCGGAGCATGATAACATGATAAGTTTCACACATATTTTCATAATCCCAAGAGATATTATTGGAAATTATGTTAAACCTTATATACCATCAAGGGTAATTTTAATGGATAATTAAAATTAAAAATATAGGATAAAAACATGGTTCCAAATATTAAAAATAATTTTTCCTGGTTTAGAATTCAAAATCATACTTCTCATGATTATGTGTTTCCATGGATGATTATTGACTCTAACTCTATGATTAGTGGTTTTGGTTAATGGATGCAACCTGGAGGAATCATGTTACCACAAAATGGAATAGATAATTTGGTCATTATGAGAATGAAATTTGTATAATTACTATATATGAATGTATTCTAATTATGATCCACCATCAATTATGACATATTATTAACAACATATATATATATATGAGATCGCAAATGTGTCCAAAAAGTGGATCATAAAATTATTTGAATATGTTTTGTGTAATGGACAGAGAGGAATGAATATTCATCTTCTTATTGGTTAAGAAAATATGAATATAGACATAGAATAATATCTCTAATAGAGGTCAATTTGTTTTTTATGTTTATATGATGGTTATAGTTGAATATACTACCAATGAATATAATTTATTATATGTGAATATATTGGGAATTATCTATTTCATTTCTAAAAAATAATGGTTATCCCCTACACTGAAGAAGGAGATATGTCATTCCAAATGATTGAGGTAATAGGATTGATGTATTTATGAATTTCCATTCACAGATTATATGAAGAAGTATTTTAACAAGTGGAATTTTTATTACCTAAATGATGGAACATCTATAGATTTTGTTTATTTTTAATGAATTAATGTCTTCAGATAAGGCCAACATAATCATTATGAATACATTCGTTGGTTTATAATTTTAAGGATGATCATAAGTTAAATTTAATAAAAACCCCTTTTTGAGATAAATGTGATGATTTTTTAATGTGATTAATGTCATTTTGGTATTTTATTTATGGAAAATTATATATATATCTATTAGTTTCAAAATAATGTGTCATTTGAGGAAGAGTTCTCTTTTCATTTGTTTAATGTTATTTATTACCATCAGGGTTTTTATGATATTTCATGTTTAATGTTAATTATAAAGATATTATTCCTATTTCAAGATACATTATATGAATAATATTATTAAGGGTTTTTTTAATTAATAACATCTCACATAGTGAAAGGAAACAGTTCTTGAAACCACAACTGAAGGGAAACAAGGTTGAAACCTCTACCACTATACAAGACGAATTGTTTTTTAATATGATATTTTTATATTTGGTTATAAAAAAATTTATGAATATTTAGGGAAAAAATGTGTTAACATATAGATAACAAATTTTTTAAAAATGATACAATAATATATTCTTCCTAATGTATAATTGATGGTTCATAAAAAAACCGAACTCATGATTTGGTGATAGTTTTTATTAATTTTTAATTAAATATAAGATGTATGTATCATTATCGATAGTTGTGTGATATATATATATATATATATATCATAAGATTGTAATTCGTATATACCAAATTAAGGAATAATATGGTTTATGAATCCTGTATTCAATCCATTTATAATAGATTTGAAGGATACCATTTTAAAGGAATCTCAATGTTCGTTAATACTTATTCATCATATATGTATAAATATTCGTATCCCTAAAAGTGTATTTATTGTTTAAAAAAATGAAGAGATATATTATAAAGTGTGTTTCATGGAGGTTAGTATGTCAAAATATTATGTGTGGGAGGGAAAAATTATAGTATAATTTTATAAAAATTACAGACAAAAAAATTTAAATGGGAAATCATTGAAATGGAATTTTTTGAACTCCACAAAATATAAAAATGGAATAATATTGAATGGGTCGTAGTCAATCTCCGTACAACCGATAAATTATTTTTCAAAATATTAATTTTTATAATTTTATATATTATATAAAATAATTAACATTATATTTAGAATCGATATGTCAAAATTATATTATTTTAATTCTTTTTTAAATTTTTTTAAATGTTTAAATTTTTAATGTATAGTGAAAAATGTGATGTTTTAATAAAAAAATTCATTTCATTTAAATATTATATAATTATCAATTTTCATTAATGATATTTTCATTAATTAAAATAAAATTATATCATTATAAATTGAATTTAAGTCATAAAATTAAATTTAATATTGAATTACAAAAAAACATTTGATACAGATGTAATGATTTTCATTGGAGAGCTGATTTTCATTTTATCTTCCTTTTTAATTTTAAATTAAATTATGAAATATATTCTAATTTTATTTAGTAAAATGGAATCCATATTTGGAATTATAATAATTAATATTATATAATAAATCCATCATTACATTTTGTCAAAATGAATTGTGAAAAAGTAATAATTAATTACATTTGTTAAGGTTCAAATAGGTATAGCCTAGATTTAAAGTAAAACATTATGAAAAATGAAATTAAAAATAGGCCAAATCCTATTTTATAAGAAACAATGTGACCTTATATCATATTCAGATCTATTATTACCAATTTGGGTTCCATATTCCTTTCTTAGAACATGGGTTTAACATTTTCTTTTTAAATTTCAAAATTTTCATCTCTCACACATATAAAAGAAGCGACATTGTCATTTCTTCATTAAAAGTGAAAATAATTTTGGTTCAGAGAATAACTACTATGATACCTTATCTACATCTATATCCACTTCTTACATTCATTATTTTAATTATGAAACCCTTCTAATAATTCATTTGGTGTTATTCTAATAGGGTAGTCAAAAGAAGAAGTATTGTTCTTAGAAAACCATATATATTTTACTTATTCTCTAACTTCCATAAAATATTCATCGACTAGGATGATATTATCAAATAAATTTATCACTTATATATTGATTTTATTATGTTAATATAATTACATATATCTATCTCCTCCTCCATAAGATTTGATATGAAACCACCAATCATGGTTGTAATGGACTATTACCTCACAAATCTATGTAAATCATTTTCTATCACTTCCTCTCATAGATAGAGATAATTATTGAATTAATTTTAATATATTATATTTAATAAATATTTATACATTTTTAATTAGAATATTAAAAATAAATTCTCACCATCCAATCTATTGTACAATTAAAACATTACTCATGTGTACGTGTGGACTATTCCGACCACAATTCAATTTGAAAAACTTTTCATTTTATTTTGGAATTCATGGTAACAAGAATATATTATATGAATATAAATTATAAATTTTATATAAACACTATTATTTATATTTGATATATTATTTAACATTATTTCGTCCCATCCATAGAGAATATAAAAACAATGTTTATCCAAAAATTCAATATATCATCCCCTTGAACATTGGAATACCTTTCATATCTGGAACATCATTGGATTAAAATGAAAACATATATAAATAATAATTTATATTCTCTTATAATGTATAACATTATGGATATAATAGTATTATTATAAATTTAAATGTACAAATATAAAAAAATCAAAATATATATAAAAAATGAAGTAGGTATTAAATGAAGCATGATTAAAACCTAGAATTATGAGTAAATAGGTCACAAAAATATATGAGTAAATTTTATTTGGAAAAATATATATGTATATATTTATATAATATGCTTATAATTAACCTATAATTATTATAAATGATGTATAAATGTGTATGAAAAATTCAGGACATGAGGTATGGGGTTTTTTGTCTGACATTTATTTTTGTGGGACACATGCCATATAAAAAATTATTTTCCTCGGTTGGTGTATGATCATAAAATCAATTTATTTAATAATGATACATATTAAAATATGAGGATTTAAATATATTCCTATAATTATTTCATCCATTCTACTTCTGATTAAAACATTACCACAGTGGTGTAGGTTTTATGTTACAATCTCATTGTATATCAGTGTGTTTTATGATTTGAATTCTGATAATAAAATATACTAACCTATATTTAATGGAAAAAATGAATTTTCTTATCCTATACATTTTTCATGTATATACATTTTTCTTTAAATTTATTCCGTATGTTTGTAGTTATGGGTCTATAACAATGTTTTTATTGAAAAACGACATCATTTCATTCATTGGTAAAAAATATTTTCTCATACAAATCATTATATTCAAGGATAAAACATGGTTTTAAATAGTATTTCCTCATCTAGAATTAGTTTTTATGTAATTTTCCCCCAGTTCTGACTATTTAAATTTTTTAAATAAATATTCCTATATTTTTTTAATCATGTAACATTTGATTATTTTTCCAAAAATTATAAAGGAATATTTGTTTTAACATACACGACATGATTAAAATATTACACTGTCATGACTAATCAATTATTTAATAATTCCTTTACATGTTTCCATTGTTATTTTCAATGTAAATTATTTCTCTTATATTTTGTAAAATATTTTATTTAACTGGGTTTTTTTATGTGGAAATGGAATTTTCATCATGAAATATTAATGGATCTCTAAAAATACTTTTCCATATAGGATGACATCCTTTTATGATTATTAAGTATTTCTAGGGATATGATCTAATTATTTTATATTTATAATTTCTAATCATGGTTAATAGTTATTAGGAAATTGTAATTGTTGAATTCATTTGTCTTCTATTGTATATACTTGTGACACCTACTCGTTTCCATAGTTATGATTATGATGAAATGTTGAAATCATTTTGTAACCCATTTCTTTTCTATATATTATGATATGATCATATGTTTTCGAATCCCATTTACATTCATTGGATTGTTCTATGATGAATTTTTTAGGATCTTATCAAACAAATTTTATCATCCCCATTATTTAACTGGTGAGTCATTTATATCTATCCAATGTATTGGATAATTATTGTTAACCCATGTGATAAATATAACTTGTGTGGGGAGTGAAACAAGTATATGTAATGGCTCGAACCTCTCCAGCCCATTCCTTTTTCAAAAACATGTCCAAGAAGTGTTTTCGAGGGTAAAATGGATTTTTCCACACTTTCCAGAATTTTGAAACTACATGCCTTGTAGTTTGAGTACACGTTGTGTACCCCCTTCCTCGGTATACCTCGTGTTGCAGACCATGTCCTTGCTGTGTGGAATAATAGGTGCACGCCATGTGTCCAGTTCTACACGCCGTTTAGTCCTTCCCCGCATAGGCGTTACCAGTCAATTGTCATGTACCATGTTGGAGTTGTGTCCTTGCATGTGCAATAAATGAGTACACGCCGTGTGTCTAAACTACACGTCGTGTAGTCCTTCCCCACGTATGTGTCACCCTCAATCCGGGTGTTGACCAGTCAATGGTTGCGGAGCCGTGTTAGATACCGCGTGGAGAACGTGTGAAAGAACTGAGTACACGCCGTGTATCATAAAGTAGACGTCGTATAATTTTTCTTTTCATGCCTATAAAAGGAGGGGTCCCTTCCTCCTTTCAACTCACACCTCTCCTCCCCTCTCCTCTGAGTAGAGCTCTCCCAAGAGACTCGAAGGCTCTTTCTTCCATAACATCTTCGTCCGAGCTCCTATTTACGATCCATCAGGGGCCACGGGATCACAACGACGAGGCGGAGCATCCGAGTTTGGATCCGTGGACTTTCCTTCAGCCTTTTCTTTCCGACTTCCACCCGAGGAGGTTTTGCCGGGACCCGACAGAAGTGGCGGACACCAACGGATGTCTTCTAAGGTTGATCTGGGGGAGCATTGCAATCAAGAACCTATTGAGGTAGGTATTTTACCTTCAACTGTTTAATTTGTGCATCATGCGGGGTGGGTGTTCTCTTGTTTACGTGAAACACTTTTGAACCAGTTTAATGAAGATAATATCTGGCTTATATAACAGGGATGGGGAAGATGTGATTGTTGTTACTTTATATCCCGTGATATTATGTTGTGAATTGAATGAGCTTCTACCTACTGAAAATCACGGTCGTTGGAGGGATTTTCATACGAAATTAAATGTTTCCCTCTCCTTCTGGATTTTCTTATGGGTGTAAACTTTGTGGAATGTGGACTTGGGTAATCACGTAAATATGTCTGTTTAAAATATGGAACACTTGTGTTATTACCCCGGTTAAACAAAATGGAATAATGAACATGTGGGTGTTGTTTTGGATATGTGGCATGTGATGTGGGTGTTTTGTAGGTTTTTGTGGATAGGGTGAGCAGTGGGGCTGTAGTTGATTTGGTTGTGGGTTGGAGTGAATGTTGTTGGTAATGGGAAGAAGGGATGTAATAAATGGTATTAAAGGGATGATGTTGTATGGTGTGGTTGTGGTTGTGGTGGTTGAAAGCAGGGCTGCAGGGTTGGGTTGAATGTGAATGAATAGTGGGTTGTGATTAATAAATTAAAGTGGAATAGTTAATGAATGGTGGGGTGTGGTAATGAAATGGGTTTAATAATCAATGGGTTGGTTGGTTGATGAGAAGGTCTTAGTTGTGTTGCTTGTGTTTTCCAAACTTGATTTGTGGATGGCATGGATATGTTTTACAAATGTTTGTTGTGGTTGGTTGTGAATAGTTGCCCAGTATTTAAGGAACTAAATAAACTAATTTTGCTGAAACGTGAAAACCTAAATGGGATTGGGGTTGTTTGTTGTATGCATGCTTCGTGGTAGTAGTGCTGAGGCATGTGCTCAGTTTCTCTGTTTAGAAGCCATAGGTTGGGTTGTGTGTCGGTATATATATATATCTGTATCTTTTTCATTTTATCACACCCCACCCATGTTGAGCACTTAGTGCCGAACACTCCCATATCATGGGAGAGGGTGTTTTAACCTTAGTTACTAGCTCCTTCCTGCTGCTTCACCCCTAGGCTGTGATGGCTTGAGGCGACCTTACTCCTAAAACTCTTGGGGTAGGTTTCGATTGTGGTAGTTTTAGCCCATGACTCCTTGGGTAGGTTCTACTGTTTCCCAAGAATTATCGGGATGAGGCCCAGTTGTGTGCGGTCGGGATACGTGGTTGTGAGGCCCAAGTGTGTGCGGGCGGGATACCTAGTTGTGAGGGCCAGGTGTGTGCGGGCAGGACACATGGTTGTGAGGCCCAGTTGTGTGCGTGTGGGATATGTGGTTGTGAGGCCCATGTGTGTGTGGGGGGGGGAGAGTGTCGCAGCATCAGGACGTTCACTGTTAGGAAGAGCAGCTAACTAAAGGCAAATGGTTCGGGGTACCCAATACTCTTGTTCTTATATACTACTACCTGTTGTGATTGTGTTTTGGTGAGTGTGGCTGGTGAGGTTGGATGGATAGAATTCCTTGCTAGGTTTCTTCTGTTGATCTCACGGGACATTAGGATGTCTCCCCACATGTGCATGAGACCTTTAGGTTTTCATACTGAGTATACTTGTATGCTCACCCTACGTTTACTTTCAGGTTTCCAGGATGACTACCAGGGTCGTGCGGGACCCTAGTAGTGGTACAACTGCAGTTGTTGCTGTTTTTTTTCCCTTTGTTTTATTTTGGAATTGTACTTTGAGATTTCATGTACTTGTACCTTGTTATAAACTGTTTAAACATGCTTGTGGGCTTGGTTTGGGTATATTTCTATACACTTGTTCCTTTTTTCCTTTTGGTTGATGACTTGTCCTATTTCCCGATGCTAAATTATAATAAGGGTAATCCCTCCCATATTTGTGAAAACTCATACCCTTGGTGCTAGTCGCCACCTTGGGGCCTACTAGAGGCGGGACACGGGGGTCATTATCTCTCTTTCTCCATTGCCAGCTCATGAGGGGCATCTTTGGTGGGAGGGGGTCATGAAAGAATGGTTTCAGAGGTGATGGTTGAGAGATAGGATGGAGTTCGGTGTTAGGATTAGTGAGGATTGCATGGGATGGTAGGGAAACTGTGATAGTTAATCATGATGTGTGACATAGTCCAGGGAAGACCGGCTAGGACACGGGGTTTTAGGTCCCCCCGTGATCCGATGCAAGGACTCTGAGCCTACTGAATGACCAAGTGAGACTACATTGATTACAGGGTAGAGACCCTAGGGAAGGTACATGAATCATCATGATTTTGTTTTACTGATTTGGGCGTTCTGGGAATGAAATTGAAATAAAATGATATAAATATAACCTTGAGTTTCCTTACTACTTGGGCATAGGTGATCCTTGTTTACTGTATAGCTATGATACCTAGACGTCATCCCCAGGTGGCTCAGACGGACGAGGCCTAGCTGATTTAGGCGGTCGATTAGCTGAGGTTTGACTGAGAGGAGGAAGATATCCAGTGGCAGAAGACACTCTGTTCTTTCCAACGATAGACCCTCAAGAAGTATGAGGGTACTACATCGGATAAGGAGATGGAGGGGTGGATTGAGGAGATTGGGATCACTTTTACCTTGATTCGTGCTCCGAGGGAGTATTGGGTTCCCCTAGTAGTCAGTCAGCTGAGAGGTGTGGCGCGACAGTGGTGGACGCTCTACCCCAGAGAGAGGATAGAGGCAGAGGATCCATGGGCTGACTTTGAGAAGGAATTCCGAGGGGAATTCCGTTCTTCCATGATCAAGGTGGAGAAGCGGACGGAGTTACTCTATCATCAGTAGTGGAGTATGTCGGTATGAGAGCTGGGGATCAAGTTCAAGGATCTCCTTGCGCTTTTCTCCGGATCTCTTTCTGTATGAGGAGTCTCGGGCGATACATTTGGAGGAGGCTCTTCGTACTTCGCTACAGTATGTTGTCACCCCATTCACCATTACGATGTACATGGCAGTGCAGAAGAATGAAGAGGTTGTACAGAGGATGCACTCGCTGGGAGGTGCACCCCGTGAGGGAAACCAGTAGGGCTCGTCGAAGGGGAAAGCAGTCAGCAACATGTCTCCTGCGAGGGGACCTTCCAGGATCAGGTCACTGGAGAGCAGGCCCCAGCAGTTCCAGTGCAGATCTTCGGGTCCTCCATTTTTCACGAGCCTGGGACATAGGTGTTTTTCTTGTGGAGGTTTCGGGCATGTTCAGAGTCGGTTCCCGACCTGAGCTCAGTATGGGGGAGGTGGGCAGGTTCAGCGCCCACCTCAGCAGCACCAGTTGCGGGCGAGGCCCTTCCAACAGCATCAGGGCCATGCTACTCCGAGGGCAGACTTTTCAGGAGGGATCCAACCTCATGGTGCTCCTCAGGTACCTCAACCAGTGCGTGGTCGGGGAGGTGGATGACATCAGAGAGGCAGAGGAGATGGGCCTAGAATGTTGCACGCAGTAGAGTTGGAAGCTCCAGCGGGACTAGAGGTGGTAGAGGTATGATTTGATTGTTCAGCACTGTTGTTACTGCTTTTTTCGTTTCAGGAGCCTCACACTCTTTTTTTTCACCTATTCGAGCCCATTCTTTGGGACTACACGTAGGGAGACTTCCTGTACCACTGGTACTGAGTAAACCAGTTGGAGGCCAGACCAACATATGTTGTTTTTTCCGGGGATATGGGCTGATGTTGGGACCACAACGATCTAATGGGGACCTTCTTCTGTTACAGATGTAGCCATACGATGTCATCCTAGGCATCGACTGGTTGTTTTCTGTTAGTGCAATAATCGACTGCATCCGGAGAAGATTTCTGTTCTCCAACGTGGATGGGCAGTGTGTAGCTTTTGTTGGCGAGAGGAGCTATCAGGTGGGAAGCCGGTGTGTGGATCCTCTCCATTACTTGTTAGGCAGGTTATCAGTGGTTACCGGTGATACATAGATGATGGATGTCCCGGAGGTTTTTGTGGAGTTCTTCGATGTTTTTCCTGAGGAGGTTGTGACTCTACACCCCCCCCCCCCCCTCGATGTGACGTTGAGTTTGGGATAGACATACAGCCTGGTGCCCATCCGATTTCGATGGCCCCTTATCGGATGGAACCGTCAGAGTTGGGTGAGTTACGGATTCAGATTGATGATCTGATGGAGAAGGGTTTTGTTCGACCAAGCGTGTCGCCATGTGGTGCTCCAGTTTTGTTCGTGAAGAAGGAAGATGGTGGTCTCATTCTATGCATAAACTACCGAAATTTGAACTAGGTAACGGTCAAGAACTGTTACCCCCTCCCAAGGATAGATGATCTCTTCGATTAGCTGAGGGGTGCAGGTTGGTTTTCCAAGATTGATCTACGATTTGGATATCATCAGCTGAGGGTGAAGGATAATGACATCTCGAAGACGACTTTCAGGTTCAGGTATGGGCACTTAGAGTTTGTAGTGATGCCGTTTGGAGTTTCAAATTCATAAGCTATGTTCGTGGGACTTATGAACATTGTCTTCCGAGAGTTTCTGGACCGGTTCGTCATTATGTTTATCGATGACATCCTGATCTACTAAACATCAGAGGAGGAGCACGTGGAGCATCTCAGGGCAGTCTTGGAATTCCTTCGACACCACCAGCTTTATGGGAATTTGTCAAAGTGTAAGTTCTTGACAAAAGAAGTAAACTTCCTTGGGCACGTGGTGTCTCAGCATGGAGTGTCAGTGGACTCGTCGAAGGTGGAGGCAGTTGTTTCTTGGGAAGCACCCAGGAGCATGGTAGATGTTCGTAGTTTCTTGGGGTTAGCAGTATACTATCAGAGGATTGTTTCGGACTTTTATCGAGTTTCTGATCCTTTGAAATCTTTGACTAGGAAGAACAAGGTCATCATATGGAGCGAGCAGTGCCAGAATGCTTTTGACTACCTAAAGGAGAAGTTGGTCAGTGTTCCTGTACTCAGGTTTCCAGAGGAAGGGTTGTTGTATGAGGTGTTTTGTGATGCTACTGGCCTTGGTCTGGGGTGTGTGCTGATGCAGAAGAATGGAGTGATTTGTTATGGGTCTAGGCAGTTGCGCCATCATGAGCGTAAATATGCCACCCATGACCTTGAGCTTGCAGTAGTAGTGTTCGAACTAATGTTGTGGCAACATTACCTCATTGGGGAGCGCTTTGTGGTCTTCTCAGATCACAATAGCATGCATTATATCTTCTCCCAGCGTGACATGAACTTACAGAAATGGAGATGGGTCGAGTTTCTCAAACACTATTACTATGATATCTCTTAAATTAATGGTAAGGGAAATGTTGTGGCTGATTTCCTGAGCAGGAAGTCACATCAGGAAGTGGTTCGGGAATCTGCTGAAGCTTGGAAGGCGATAAGAGAGATGGCTGCCTTGCACGTGGATCCCATGGTAGATGGTGTTAGAGATTGTTTGTTTCAGATGACAATGCAGTCTTCCTTGATGCATCAGGTGGAAGAATCTCACTAGGGGGACTCTGAGGCAGAAGTGATGCATGATCGTGTCGATCAAGGAAACTCTCCAGAGGGATTGGCAGAGGACAACACACATCAGATGCTTTTCCAGGGAAGGTTGTTTGTTCCGAAGGTAATTCGTGACGGAGTTCTCTGTGAGTTCCATAGATCAGCTTTGGCGGTACATCCAGGAGTTTCAAAAATGTACCAAGGCCTGAGGGAACAGTTTTTCTGGCCCGGGGTGAAACGGGCAGTGGCGGAGTTTGTGGCTAAATGCCTAGTGTGTCAACAAGTGAAGGCTTAACACCATGTTCCTAGTGGTTTGTCGCATTCCTTATATGTCCCCGAGTGTAAGTGGGATGACATCTCAATGGACTTCGTCACAGGACTACCCAGAGCTCAGGGTGGTTATGATGTTATCTGGGTGGTGGTGGATCGACTAATGAAATCGGCTCTTTTCTTATCAATCAAGGAGTTGGGCTCGATGAGTACCTTAGCACAGATGTACATAGACGAGGTGGTGTGTTTTCATGGAGTTCCAAGGACTATCGTCTCATATCAGGATACTCAGTTTTCCTCACGAGTCTGGAGGGGGTTACAACATGATTTTGGCACCCAGCTACACCTTAGCACTGCTTTCCACCCCTAGACTAAGGGGCAGATGGAGCAGACTATCCAGACGTTGGAGGGAATGCTGCGAGCATGCATTGTGGATTTCTGAGGATCATGGGTATGACACTTTCCTTTAGTAGTGTTTTCCTATAACAACAACTTCCACTCTACTATTGACATGGCACCGTTTGAGGCATTGTATGGAATTCCATGTCGTTCACCAATTTGCTGGGCAGAAGTTGGTGAGAAAGGTGCTCTTGGGCCAGAGGTAGTGCAGAGCACCACAGAGAAAGTCCATCTTGTACGTAAGAGGATGAAAGCAGCTCAGGACTGACAGAAGTCATATGCTGGTCGTCGGAGGAGTCCCTTGGAGTTCGAGGATGGAAATCATGTGTTCTTGAAGGATTCCCCTCGACGGGGGTAGCAGAGGTTTGGGAAGGGGAGAAAGCTCTCACCTAGGTTCATTGGACCTTTTGAGGTGTTGAGGTGAGTCAGTGAGGTGGCATATCAGCTGGCCCTACCACCTCAGTTGTAGAAGGTTCATGATGTCTTCCATATCTCCCAGCTTCGTCGGCACTTACATGACAACTCCCATGTTAATGAATGTGGAGAGTTAGATATGGGAGACGATGTGACCTTTGAGGAACGACCAGTCAGAATCGAAGATTGTAAAGAGAAGGTGCTCCATGGACGAACCATTCCCTTGGTTCGTGTGTTGTTGAGGCATGACGGCCTCGAGGAGAGCACATGGGAGCGGGAGACCCAAATGCACGCCTAGTACTTGGAGTTGTTTTGACCTGTTTTTTTCCCTTGTTATTCTAATCTTGTGTTCATGTTGTACTCTGTACCCTTGTTATATGGAATGCTTGGCCTGTCAGTTGTGAGAACATTTGTTTCATTGTTCCCTGGTAATGTGTAGCATGTCCGGATGTGTAGGAAAGGGAAAAACCTGACCCTTAATCGAGACACATTAATTCAGATGTGATTGAACCTGTGCGGGCGAGTCAGTGCCACCTAAATCAGATAATATCTCGACATAGGTAAAGGAATTTCCCAAACCCATGTGTTCGGGTAGTGTGTTGGTTGTGTGGTGTTGGGGTTGGTGTGAGTTTGAAAATCCTAATGTATGAAAGTGGAAAGACCCAATTCATAATCGAGATGCATTAATGAGGATGAGATTAAACCCGTGCAGGCGAGTCAGTGCTGCCTAAAGCAGATAAAATCTCGACATAGGAGAAGGAATTCCTAACACATGTGATTAGGGTTGTTTGTTGGGTTCCTGTTATAACGAGAACCCTAAGAGGTATCTTGTTGGGTTTCCTCTGGGTTTGTTTTTGAATTCAATGGGACAAGAATGTTTTAATAGGTATCTGATGTAATGGCCCGGACCTCTCCGGCCCATTCCTTTGTCAAAAAGAGTGTAAAGAAGTGTTCTGGAAGGTAAAATGGACTTTTCCACACTTTCCATAATTTTGAAACTACACGCCATGTAGTTTGAGTACATGTCGTATACCCCCTTCCCGGGTATACCCCGTGTTTCATACCGTGTCCTTGCTGTGTGGAATAATGGGTGCACATCATGTGTCCAGATCTACAGGTCGTGTAGACCTTCCCTGCGTACGCGTTACCAGTCAACGGCTGTGTACCGTGTTGGAGCTGTGTCCTTGTCGTGTGCAATAAATGAGTACACGCTGTGTGTCTAAAATACACGCCGTATAGTCCATCCCCAAATATTTGTTACCCTCAAATTGTGTGTTGACCAGTCAACGGCTGCAGAGCCATGTTGGAAGCCATGTGGAGACCATGTGAAAGAACCAAGTACACACCGTGTACCATAAAGTACATGTCGTGTACATTTGATTTTAACGCCTATAAAAGGAGGGTTCCCATCCTCCTTTCAACTCACACCTCTCCTCCCCTATCCTTTAGGCAGAGCTCTCCCAAGAGACTTGAAGGATCTTTCTTCCATAACATCTTCGTCCGAGATCTGATTTACGATCTTTCAATGGACACAGGATCGTAATGATGAGGCGGAGCATCGGAGCTCGGATCCGTTGACTTTACTTTGGCCATTTCATTCAAAATTCCACTTGAGGAGGTTTTGCCGGGACCTGAAAGAAGTGACGGATGCCGACGGGCTTCTTCTAATGTTGATCTGGGGGAGCGTTGAAATCATGAACCTGTTGAGGTAGGGATTTTACCTTCGTCTCTCTAATTTGTGCATCATGCGGGGTGGGTGTTCTCTTGTTTACGTGAAACACTTTTGAACCAGTTTAATGAAGATAATATATGGCTTTTATAACAGGGATGGGGAAGTTGTGATTATTGTTACTTTATATCCTGTGATATTATGTTGTGAATTGAATGAGCTTATATCTACTGAAAATCATGGTCGTTTGGGGCCTTTTCTTACGAAATTAAATGTTTCCCTCTCCTTCTAGATTTTCTTATGGTTGGAAACCTTGTGGAATGTGGAATTGGGTAATCACGTAATGTTGGGTGTTTAAAATCTGGAACCCTTGTGTGATCACCCCGGTTAAACAAAATGGAAGAATGAACATGTGTGTGTTGGTTTGGATATGTGGCATGTGATGGGGGTGTTTTGTGGGTTGTTGTGGATAGGGTGAGCAGCGGGTCTGCGGTTGACTTGGTAGTCGGTTGGTGTGAATGTTGTTGGTAATGGGCAGAGGGGCTACAATAAATGGTATTAAAGGGATGATGATGTATAGTGTGGTTGTGGTTATGGTGGTTGGCAGCGGGGCTGTTGGGATTGGTTGAATGTGAATGAATAGAGAGTTGTGATTAATAAATTAAAGTGTAAGTGTTAATGAATGGCGGGCATGGTAATGGGATGGGTTTAATAATCAATAGGTTAGTTTGTTGATAAGAAGGTATTGGTTGTGTTGCTTTTGTTTTCCTAACATGATTTGTGGATGGCAGAGATATGTTTTACGAACGTTTGTTGTGGTTGGTTGTGGATAGTTTCCCAGTAGTTAAGGAACTAAATGAACTAATTTTTCAGAAACGTGAAAACCTAAATGGGGTTGGGGTTGTTTGTTGTATGCATGCGTCGTGGTAGCAGAGCCGAGGAACGTTCTTAGTTTCACTGTGTAGAAGCCATATGTTGGATTGTGTGTTGGTATATATATATATATATATGTGTATCTTTTACGTTTTATCGCACCCCATCCATGTTGAGAACTTAGTGTCGAACACTCCCATCTGATGGTAAAGGGTGTTTTTCCCTTAGTTACTAGCTCCTTCTTGCTCCTTCTCCCCTAGGATTTGATGGCTTGAGGCAACCTTACACATATGACTCTTCGGTTAGGTTTCGATTTTGGTGGTTTTATCCCAAGACTCCTCAGGCAGGTTCTACTATTTCCCAAGAATCTTTGTGATGAGGCCCAGGTGTGTGCATGTGGGATACGTGGTTGTGAGGCCCAGGTGTGTGCGGGCGGGGTACGTGGTTGTGAGGCCCAGGTGTGTGCACGGGGGATACCTGGTTGTGAGGCCCAGGTGTGTGCGGGAGGGATAGGTGGTTGTGAGGCCCAGGTGTGTGCGAGTGGGGAGAGTGTGGCAGCATCAGGACGTTCGCCGTTGGGAAGAGCGGCTAAATAAAGTGAAATGGTGCGAGGTACCCAAAACTCTTATTCTTATATACAACTACCTGTTGTGATTGGGTTTTGGTGAGTGTGGCTGGTGATGTTAGGTGGATGGAATTCCTTGCTAAGTATCTTTTATTTTTCTCATGGGACATTAGGATGTCTCCCAACTTGTGCACGAGAGCTCTTGGTTTTCCTACTGAGTATACATGTATGCTCACCCTACGTTTACTTTCAGGTCTCCAGGAGGACTACAAGGGCCGTGCGGGACCCTACTAATCAGACAGTTGGAGTTGTTGCTGTTGTTGTAACTTTGTTTTCTTTTGGTATTCTACTTTGAGATTTCTTGTACTTGTACCTTGTTATAAACTGTTTAAACATGCATGTGGGCTTGGTTTGGGTTTATTTCTATACACTTGTTCAATTTTTTTTTTGTGGTTGACTTGTCCTATTTCCCGATCCTAAATTAGAAAAGGGTAATGCCTCCCATATTTATGAAAACTCATACGCTTGGTGCTAGTCTCCACCCCAGGGCCTACTGGAGGTGGGACTCGAGGGTCATTATCTCCCTTTCAGCATTTCTAGCTCAGGAGGGGCATCATTGGTGGGAGGGGGTCGTGACAGTATTGTAGGGTACATTTTTTAATATGATAGTCTTGGGAGTAAACCAATACCAATACGATGATTTACAGAGTGAACATATACCCTATGATAGTTTTGGAAATGATTTTTGACTACAAAGGAAGTTATTTTCTATGCTTATGTGTATTCCATAAATATTTGTATTTATCATTTGTTATGTTCTCTAGGATCATGAAATTTGAATTTTTTATGACTCACTTCTTCTGAATTACCTTTATTTTTACCATATCATTATTTTATTATATATCATATTAACGTAAGAGTTCTAAATTGTTATTTTCATGTTCTCATTCATTAATGCTGATGTTAACATTATATCACAATTGTATACCATAACCATGAATATAAGATCACCCTTTCATATTATTCTATTCACAATGTAATGAATAAATTATTTATATATGATCATTATAATAATTAATCTAGTTTTGAATATAATTTGGAGTTTAAATAATTTAATTAGGACTTAGTTTTTTTTATATCTTCATATGGGCCACTGTGTGAAAATATTACACTATGAATGGTTATGTTATATATTTAATATTAATCTATTAATATATGAAATCATTGTATAAAAATTAGGATTATTATAATATCATCATATAATGAATACTTGATTCCATCAATACTAATGGGAGAATGTGTTTATAATAAAATATGGTCAGGAAAAATGGTGAGGCTCTTTATTCATATTTCAATGGTTTTTTTGGACATTTTTATATTGTCATTGATTCATGGGACATGATTATTGTTATTTCTAAATAATGTTTCATTATTCTCTCTGGTTTTTGAGATTATTCATATCAATTTTGGGAAGACAACAACTATGTAATTATCATAAGTTAGAAAAAATATGTACTCATCATTTTATATAAATGACCAATAATAAAAGTATAACCGATTTTGTTAATAAATAATTATTGTTCAAAAAAAATTTGATCTTGAAGGTGTTCCTATTAATATGCGAACAAATCCATTGGATCCTACACATAATAGGTAGTTGATGTCATAAATAAGGTTTCAATTATAATATAAATGTAACAATAATCCTTATAATATTTTTAACTGTCTAATGGTGGAGTGATACAAAGGTTAGATGTGGTAATGTAGTTAAAGGTGTCAAAAAATTGGGACCATTATATAAATGATGAGATTTCACTACTATATTATAATAATACATGGGATTGGAATAATTTTCCTATAGGAAACAATGAATATTCTAAAAAATGTGTAAAACAAGCTATGTAACAATATGATGGAATAAATAGGTACAAGCCTTTGTTTGTGATGAAAGGATTTAAAAAAATAAATGTTTGATTTTAATATAATCAGGGTACCTTTAGTTAATCTTACCACCTTCTAGGTAGTAATTAGTATTAACCCATATAAGGTTTACAACAAATTTGATTTAAAAAAGGATTCATTTCCATCATAAATATCATGATGAGTATATTTTTATTTAGCATCTAATGGAATATGTGTTGTCTAAGAAGGAATATTTTATTTTAAAAATAAAAAAGTGATTATATGTGTTTACGAATGAAACATGGCAGTGGACTAGAAGGTTTTATGCATTTTTAATAAATATTTACACAAATAGTGTGTAATGGACAAGGAATTTATTTCATTTATTTTGGTGATGGATATATTAAATTTCATCAATTCATATAAGAAATTATCATCATGGGATCATTTATAATGGGCATTTATGTGTTTATAAGTAATTTGGAGAATGGGTTAGAGTTGAATTATCTATGGAAAGGTGTTAATAATTTTTGTAAGGATATACCACCTGATTGTATGCTTATTGTTTTCCATAGATGACCTACTTTTATATCCTATAGGTATATCTATTTTGATTGATGAAAATATAATTTTTTATACCTTTATAAAGCCATTTTTATTAATATATTAACTAATGAAGACTATATTAGAGTTTTAGTACATAAAAATGTTATATACACATCAATTATAGGAATCCTAAGGCGTTATATTGTTTTCCAAAAACATTGTATTAATCTTATAGTGGGAGTATTGAGAAGGGAAATTGATTACCCTAAAATGTAATATTAGGATGTATTGATGTGGAAAATAAAATATTTTTATGAGTATACATAACTTTTTTATATATTTGGGAAATGTTAAGTAATTATGGGTTTATGTGAATACTGTTACTTGAGGTTATTAAAACAACAATTGAATTACCACATGTTATGTTTTTAATTTTTGGGAAAACAATGTAAGATGAATATTAAAATTTTAAGATGTGGTGTAAGTATCTACAATATAGTTGGTTCTAAATTCAAAAAATAAATAATGGAAATAAATAGTTTTGTGGAAGAACATCTTATTGGGGAATGATTGAAATTTATAGGATAATGTACATCACTATGGAAGTAAAAGTGATATACATCATATAAATTTATATTTTATTCATTAAAATATGATATACATCCATTTGAATTTCCATTTTATCAAAATATTAATACATTAGGGGTTAGTGATATTAAAGAAGACTCATATTACTAGCAATAATACAAAAGATTCTATTAATTAAATGGTGATTGATAAGACGAAACACTACTATTCCTCTATTTGATATAATAAATAAATAGAGGGTACAAGGAATAACCTGGAAGAGCATTATGGGATCATGGATCTGAATGATATTAAAAATTCTTACATTATAAACATAAATTTGATGAATTGATGGGAATTTACCCATTGTAGTGTGAGAAAGAATATGATCTAAAATTTTGTTAGAAATATAAATCTGTAAAATAAAATGACATAAGTTATATAGAACATGATCTAATTTATTATAATGATGTAGGCTGGTCCATTCAATGAATTTTTTCCATCTATAAGATTCATTGAGTGCTTTATATAGTTATTATAATATTATGGACCTACTAAGTACATTGGAAATTTATAATTATTAATGAATGATGAACAATGTTTTCAAGGGATTTAATTTTTAATATATGGTATTTTTTACAATCTAATATTATATCATATGTAATTCTCTTTAAATTAGTGATGTCTTATTTCTCTCTATAGATGTGGTGATTATTCCCAATCAATATAAATTTAGGTGCCTTATGATAATATTTTCTTTCATTCATTCTTTATATTAATAATCATTTAGTGAATAAATTTTCATTAGAGACATCAAAATATCATCAATAGGGTCATGATAATATGCCTCTAACATACTCAAAGTATCACATCAATGACAACGCTCCTCTAGTTTAATGTGATACCTTGTCATTTCCTTCCACAGAGTTATACTAGGACATCCCACAATGCTTATGACGGAATTTATCCAGCATAAAACTATATTCATCGTCAGAATTCATAGATATAGATTATAAAACATTATTAAATGGTCTGTAGAATCCATCAATGATAATTTACACAATGCAATAGAACTCTCATTTGTATATGATTTTGAACTAAATAAGTATGAATGAATAATTTAATTTTTATTAATTTCTATGGAGTGCATGCAATGTAGACATTCTCACATTTGATATAATGAATTACATTCATGTAAATACCAATGAGAAATAAAGGTACTACCTACATAGATCAATCAAGGTCACACTAATTGAAGATCATGCTTTTATTTAACCGGAGTCGATTGGTATCCAAAAACACAAAAATTCTCACATAGTAGGGATTGGTCATTGATTTATTTTTAAATATTGTGAGAAAACATAAATGGATATAGGAGGATTGTTATCCATACTCATGGAAACCTCCTTGACTAAAAACTCATGATTTAGAGTTTATATAATCAATATCTATGATTATGTAAAAAATATAAATCAGAAAATAGAGAGTTGATGGTAGCATCCACAGAAGGGAAATGAAGTATTTCTCACAAATACATAATATTCAATACATAAAAATATTATTTAAAAAATTAAAAATATCATAGGGTTTCCATTTCGATTTGTTTCAATGGTCATAACATGATTCCCCAATCATGTTCACATCGACAGTCCTTCACCTCCATCAATAGTATTAAATGATACTTCATGATATTCCCAAAAATAAATATATATATATTCATTTTGTGATATTCCCCGTCATATTATTATTCCCCAAAACATGATGTAATTCAGAATATATCCCATCTGAGTTCAAAAATTAAACATCTCCCTTGAGTATTCCCACATGGAATAGCATGATGGTCATAGTGTAACAAGTGGCCTATATAAAACAAATAATATTACATAGATCGATATTAACTCTTATGAAACCATAACGTCAATGTTATATAACTATCATCATGTTGCAACAATGAACAATAACTGATCACCCTAAACCCAATAATTTATTTAAAATCATAAATATATAATCAACAATAAATAATTCTCTAAATTCAATAATTCCCAATGATATAGTGTGATGTTCCCCCGTCATGGAATATCATCTCGAACCCAATCCTAACTCACTAAACAAACTATTATGTCCCATATAAACACAAAATTTGATAAAAAAACTAAAAACATAGTTAGAAAAAAATTATAATTCTTACCTCATTCATATGAAAGGGGTCATGGACATACCAACATATAATAGTTTACCTCTAAGATGCATAATAATGAACCACTATGCCCTTTATGTGGAAATCACTTACCATTTCACCCTTGTATTATACTTATTCTCCCAAATATATCTATGGATTAAATCACACAATTTATTCAACCATTTTATAGTTATGATTTTATAATTTATCTTCTTAACAATCTACTATTTTATCCAACCAGTTAATTCATCAAATGATTCATTTAGATATAACCCGATCTCATATGAAATTATTTAATGAGGAATGGAATGGTAATATCAATGGAGCTGAGTAACATGAAATACCTCATGCATAATATTTAATCATTGAGTATGTTATTATGTATGGAGAAAAACACAAATATTATTAACAACCACAAATAGAATCCATAAACATGGGTACCATCTTCCCCTATCTATGAATACGCAAATCTATAATCCAAGGAGACACTTGCAGAAATACACATTCACCCACCAAAAACTAAAGATAGAGTCCACATTAGTGGTCATATGATCTCTACATTCTCCTAAGCGTTTCAACTACTTAATTATCTAAAAATTATTATTTGGTATCTCTTCCATGATTAATATTTCATAACCACTTAATCAACTATCTCTAACTGATAGATATATGATCAACCCCACCTTCTATAAAATGGCTCAAAAAAAATGTATTTGAGTAGATTCCAAGTAACTATTATAATAAGTGATATTCAATCCCCTATGATGGTTCACACACAAACAAGACAACTATATGATTGAACACCCCAATAAGTCCTCCAACACATGACTAATATTATTGGATTACCTATTTATCTACAAATATTATGTATTTAGTAAATGTTCCAACATTTCAAGAACCCTCTCACTAAACGTCCAGAGGTGAAACATAGAACATTAATCCCAATGAAAATTACTAGCCTTATAACCCCATGATTATATACTATATCTACAATATATATATTAATAATCTAAAAACAAAAATATTTTCCTATTATTGTATAAAAAATGTCTCATTTTTTTACTAGTATTTGATGACCCATACTACATCACTACCATGATATTAACTTAATAATACGTTCATGAATTATTTGGTCACTCGTCCCATTTAAACTTGTGAATAGATAAGTACTAAAGAATACCTATGAATCACTTATTTATGTTATCATTTTTTTAACATGTGATGAATCATGAATGAAACACCTTAATTTCCTTCTTTAAACTATTCCACCAAAACAATCTCTTAAAATAATGATTAATAATAGTAATTCCCATAAGTGAGACCTGAATTAGCTCCACATGTGTTCCCATTGTAACTAAAACTAAACCGTGGAAGTAAAAAATCCTCATCAGTATCAAGGTACCAATGATATTATGTCTCCCCATAATATATATTTTCTAAATAACAATGAAATTTTATTTAGATAGTTGAATATAATTTACCCACAAAATATTCAAAACATAAAACTAAATGTTGTCATGGTTTCTCTACACTGGTTTTCCAATGAATCAATGTGTACATTATTAATGTGGTTCATCAAATGTAACACACTACATTCCATATTACCACTAACATATTAGTATATCTACATAGTTCATTTGCAATAAATTTCCATTCATATGGGTATAATCTCTCTCAATATCATGTGACTATAGATACTCATTCCACCTTTACTACTGGATGAGCATAAATTCCAAATAAAATATACATCATCTGGTTATTATAATCAATGATCTACTAAAAAAAGTAGTTATTAGAATGTCTCGATGCATGTACCACCTATTCATGATCAAGAACATATATTTAGTCGTTTAAGTCATGCATCATCGTTTCATAGACACATATTTGACAAATAACGTTTCAATTATCTAAACATAACAAAATAAAACTCATAAATTATCATACTATAAATTTAAATATTTATATTTCTCGGTTATGTTATTGATCATAACAAACATCAATATCCCTATAAAAACCTAATGTTGTCTCTCATAAGATTCTATCCATAAAAACAACATCTCCATTATGAGAAGGACCATAATCATTGATCCCTAATTGTAGAAGTCTATTGAAAAAAAAATGAACATATAGACAGCATAACTGATTTATTTTTTCATGAACATGTCTATTTAATTTAATAAAATGAATTAAATAATGATATAATCATTCATTTATTACATTTTTCTAAATGAATTATATAGAATATTTTCGGGCCTCATTCTCAACTGGTGATATGTTGACCAATATATTATCATACAAAACCACTTATACAACCACACAATATCAAACTAGTCAAATTGTGTGAATGAAAATAATTACACTAAAACGTCAATTAAATATTCATTTGTTACTGAAAATCCAATTAGAATGTTACATAATCAATTGGGGGAATAACACAGTATCACATAAATGGGACATGACACTATGAACAGTCCCATTCATGTCAAATCATTAAGGTGGGCATTCAAATCTAAAAATTCTATTGTAACAATCCAATAAGTTGTAAATTGTAACATCCCATATTTATAATAGGTTTCATGAATAAATTATATGACTCATGTCAAAAAGGTTTACCTTTATTTTTAGAATCCTACGTTATTAGAACTCCACATTTTTGAGTGCGTGAACTAGATTAGTGATCAAGATGGGTGACCTTTTGGGATGATTCACATGATGTGTGAGATTGGGAGAAACCACACTGAAAATAACATTTTTGGTAATGTGAGGGTTTCCATTAGTCAAATGATCCATTTGGGCATGTTGGTGGGAAACACTGTGGGGACCAAATTTCAACATGACAACTGGGGGTATGAGGTGCGCTAGGACATGACAAACATGTTAAGGTGGGGTGTTAGTGATATCGACATGGCCCAATAGCTATTATATTTGGTATCAGAGTAGATACACGTCGTTATGTATGAAGAATTTTTTGGGTTGATATATAGGATATACAATGAGGTCTTTTTTCAATAATGTGTGTGAATGTTTCACCCCATAATTATAAAGGGTTAAATGATTAAATTATATGAATCATTTCAATAAGGGGAACCATTCATTTTGGGAGCCAATTAGATTAGAACTATAGAGTTAAATGTTCGTGGAGTAGTTTAGTAATCCTGATAGGTGACCTTTTGGAATGTTTCTAAAGATATATATGATTAATGAAAATGATCAGAGGAAAGAACATGTGTTGGTCCATGAGAATATTCATTAGTTATACGATCCATTACAACCTGTGGGTGGGCCCTAGGGTGGGGACCACATGTCTGTGGGAAAAATGGTTCTACCTAGTGGTCCAGGACCCAAAAAACATGATGGGGGGGGGTTGTTTTCTCAATGGGTCTCAATTATTACTTTTGGTATTAGATTAGGAACCCAGCCTCATGTGTGGTGTAATGCCTAGTTTGAAATGTATGTTTCATAATGAGGATGATGTGCTCTAAGGGGGTGAATATAACACTCCAAAATGATTTAGGATTAAATGAAAATATTATATGACTCTGCCAACAAGTTGAAACTCTATTTTTTGTGGAAAATATTATTAAAAATCAATCATTTATCAATCTTCGCCTGAATTAATGATAATGATGGGTGACCTTCTGGGAGGTTTCCCTTGGTTTTTTCAAGTGATTAAAAAGAACACTATAGTGAAAATTTGTTGGTATTTGAGACAATAATTAGCCAGACGACCCATTTAGTCAATTGGGGGATCCCTATGTTGGGGACTACATGTATACAGGGAAATTGGTGGTACCTAGGGGGCCATGACCCGATTACAATGATAAAAATGGGTACCTTTGTTGTTAGTAGGTCATAATTGTTTCATAAAGGGTATAAGATCTACAGTTAGTGTAATATGACTTGTAAAATAAATCCTAGAATTAAAGGGAATCTAGGAAAAATCTGTAGGAAAAATTTCCAGAAATAACCAATGATATATTTAATGATTACATGTAACTTCACATCATCTAATAATAAATGTTAATCTAGTTATTTTATAATCACCCCTGATTGTGTTGGCCATGTCGAAAACAACGTTCCTAAACATTCCAATAACTGATGTTGGTGTTACAATCATCGTCCATGGATAATGCATTCAGAAAACAATGGTATAAATTAATACTAAGTCATTAAATCCATTCTAAGGATAACATTTAAATATAGAATCTCTATTATAATGTAATCCTACCGATGGATATATGATGTTTTCACTATAGTAAAATGTATACTTATATAGTCTCCCTCTCATCATACAAAAATGGTAAAATCATTAATTATCTCCTAATAATGAATCTATATATAAATCCCCAAATCACCAATTATTGGATTATAGAAAAATTAGTGGTGCAATGTTCTATAAAACAAAACAGATTCTAGGATCATAATTACAAGAATCATACTAAAAAAAATTAACATATAAAAAAGTGTCTTGTCAATAATATGATATTGGATGGTACCTCTAGACAATTAATCCCTTTACTTAACTCCCTATATGGAAATATCCCTACTGTAACTACTACCCTTCATGTTAGGTACTACAACATCATCCATGAACTAAATAGTCAAAGGATCCCAAACTACATCATTGTGTTTCCTCTCTTAGAAATTATTTTAAACACAATGATACAATAGATAAATACCTAGTAGGTAAATTTTGTGTTATAGGATAATAAAAAAATGTGTTTCCTATCTCCTATTAAGAACATATCATCATCTAATATCAAACATAATCTTGGTGAGTATGGCCCTGTTAACCACTCAAATTAGTCTCGACCAAGCATCTACTCTAAGAGTAAGTTACAAATCCTATACCTATTATGTTTTCCTACCTATTATCAAGAGGAAGTCATTAAAAATCACTTCTTAGTCCCCAAATACCCACTCCATACCTATATATAATATTTATACATGTTAGACACACTACCCATAGTATGTTATGCTCAAAAATTATAAATAAATTTAAATCATTGGATAAGGATTTCACTAAAAAAATATAAACCAAGGAACATATAAAATGAATTACAATATCCTAAAATATATTTGATCATTTTAGTATCATAATCCAAACACATAGAAATTTTCATACTAGTGTATGTCAATAATGTTGGTGTAACACTAAATCACTAACAAACCTTATTATAGAAAAAGCATGCATTCCCATGATCCGTCATCAATAAGTGTCTATGAAAAAATATGATTATAAATTAATAATAAATTCCTTCCAAAATATCCACACATTCTATTATAACTAAAATATATCTTCCAAAAATATTTTCCTCATTATTTTAATCATATAAATTATAAATTGATCAATTATTTCATGGGTTGTCTCTATGTGATCAAATATGTTCTATATATATTCTTTCTCGAGAGCACAATAACTAGTGGTTCACCATAACCCATTATTATTGGTAGTTTATTATAATATAACACATTGGTTATAAATGAATTTTGTTTCATCTTATAATCTCCCCATGCTTTATCAAGTATAATATCATAATTACAATTTCATTGAGATATGGATTCATATGAGTAATATGTGAACCATGTTTCTCAAGATCTAATACCGACGAGTGTGGTTATCCCTACACATCTTGATCATAAATGAAGGACTCCAAAATGTTTTTAAAAAAAATTCTATGTTAAAATATAAATTCATAATTATAATATATTTATAAATATATTATTTTTGTTGATCAATAAAATCAAATCATCGAACATCCCTATGGACACACCATACAATATAAGTGTTTCATAAATATAGTATCAAATATAGACTAACATACCAAATAATAGGACACATATAATATTTAAATATATTTTATTATATTAAAATAATATCATGGTAAAAGTGAACCATAATTTGTTGATCAAGTGATAACCTATAAGGACCCGACCTTAATACATTACATAATCATGAATTAAATGAATAATTCACATAGAGGATCTTTTCTGGTTTAGAGTTTTATAGAATTAGGACATAACTATTACATCTCAAAACACAACAAATTATGCACGTCTACTATGTTTCCATAAAATAAGAACACTTAAAAACAAACATTCTAGTTCCATGTTTTATATAACATGTCTTTCCTTGATACCATCCTTGACCCTATTCATCTTTATGTCCTGTGGAAAACATTTCAAAAACATGGGATGAGCATAAAACCCCAGTAAAAGATACATAAAGAAGGAAAGCTATTAGTTTTTAAAAACAACATGTAATCCATGAATACGTTATCAAAGTTATACTTTTCACCTTTAAGAGGTAGTAAATACTCTTCACTAAATAAAATGTCACCAATTATTCATTGTAACCAAAAGATTACCATACACCCATATAAAGAACACATAACATATAAAGATAACTTGAAACAAAAACATACTTCAATGGAATAAACATACGGTCGAATTCCACAAATATCACTAAATGGAATATCCATATGGTTGACATCCGTACCCAATGCATTGGAGGTTATAATGTAACCACACATCCTGGTATTCATGGCACCACCCGTCATATTGTTTATCTCGTAACCACCGGTCAAATTTCCAAGTACCATTATAAAATCATAAGACATAAAACAAATATAATGGAAAGAAAACATTTCCACATTTCAATCACAAGAGATCACATCATGATATAATCATAAGTAAAAACATCTAATAAAATCATTAATACTCTATGAGAGAAAAATCCCTTTATACATTGAAAATATTGAAAGAAGACATTTAAATGTTATTTTAGAATCAAAGTGTCCCATAACACATCGAAACATTTGAAAGGGTTTTAAAACATTAATGTCCCTATAAATAAATCCTTAAAACCATTTTTTAAACATGGACATGGATGAGAAATGTTTTAAAAAATAAATCTTTAAAACCATTTAAAACAATGTTTTAATAAAAGAGTCCTTTTCCATTTTGAACATTTAAATTATAAACCACAAGAAAGTAGACCATTTTAAAAACATTTAAATGACTTTAGTATAGACATAATATGGATATGTAATGTAAAAGGGGTTTTAAATACACTTTATAAAAGAAAAAAAGTTCATATCATTAAGAAATGTCTCAATGGGAAGAAATTGAGATGTAAACCCAATCAAGGATCATGCCCTTAGAGCAAGGATAATTAAATGAAATAATTATGTGTGAAAAATATAAATACACCAAATATAATTGGATACTCATTTTAAAACAATCAGATTTCATCCACACATATTCATAGAACGACATAATAAAGAAGTAGATGTTTATCCCATAGAATTGAAATTGGGTTAAGAAGTTCCCTTAAAAAAATTCGACAGCCTAACAGCGTCACATTAAAATTCTGAAAATGAGTTGATGAGAGAGAAAATGGTATCTCATCACTTGGACATAAATTTTATATCAAAAATGTTATATAAGAACATATCCCCTCATAATAATATGTAAATTAAAAGGAATAACAAATGAAGTATTTTAAAAACAGGTGGGTGAAAGGTTCCCTTATCGATTTGGGTAACTTTCGAAACGTACACCCCATGAAAGAAAGACTATAAAACATTGATGTAAATACTCATAAACTAAATTATATTAACCAAAGAGTATAATAATGGGATGTACATACACCCCTAAATGGATATTGTGGAAAAGTTAGCATAAATCTCACGGTAATAAAAGTGAGATGAAAAATCCCTTACGAAAATATGGCAGCCTAATGACGCCACATAAAAATTCTTAAATGAATTGATGAGAGTAATAGGGGGTTTCTAATCATATGAAAATAAAAATTACAATATGGTTAATATTAAATAACATCCTCCAACATATGAACATGGAGCATAACATAAATGTCATAAAAGAGGGTACAAGAAAATAAAGAGAGAGGTCAGATCCCTTACCTCAAGTCTGACTTGTCCTGTTCGTTTCATTATATTCCTGAATAATAAAAAAATTTCAATTTATAATTGGTTAAGGAAATATTATAAAGATTATTATTCAGTTCATATCACATATTATAATTTTATAAAAATTGGTTAATAATGTGAGTTCATATTTGACATTTTTGACGATGTATGGTACATGAGTAAAAAATGAACTTGTTTGAAAATGATTGTCCATGTAGTTTTCAGTAAATCATCTCCATAAAAGTATTAATTATTTAAATATCATATATATCTAGTACATATTAATTTTATACTATTCCATAACATTTGGTGATAAAAATAAATGAAATGCACCGTTCATGGAGACGGTAGGCCGTACGTACATATGAATGCTACTTTCATTTCTATGTCATATTAATGGAATTAAAAATAAATGATATATATATATTATAATTCCAGTATAAGATATATTTTATACAGGTCACATATGTTCATTAATTTCATTCTTTACTCATTCCATGTATTGCATGAACGAGTCACATCATTTGAGGGGGCAGAAGTCCACACTTCCTCATATGAAATTATCTGATTTACACAACATGAAATTAATAAAGATAAGTTTTAAATATAAAATACAGAAGCATATATTGAACATAAATAACATATATATCATATATAAAACATATTTACATCATAATGGCCACCATTAAATGTGTTAAAATAATATTGAACAATCATTGTTTTGTGAGGCAATAATTCGCCATCCACAGAAATAGTATGTTTATTAACCATTAGAGGGATGTGTGTGTAAATGTAGCTAGAATACATCTTATAACAACAACATAGTATATTTAATATACTGGTGTTGTTACAATATAAAGTAATAAAAATATTTTAGGGGTTTTGAAAAGAAAAATAAAACAAAAGAACACTAGGTATGTCTTTACCTTGAAATCAGGTATCTCTTTTTGATTTGATCTCAAAGGCTTCCTTGGAAAGACTTCTGCCCAAAGTGAGTCTTTTAGGAGTAAGAGAGGGATGTGGAGAGACAAAATGGGTTGAGGTTGGAAGATCCAAAGGCTTGAGATGTGTTGGTAAGGTGGTAGAGGTGGGGGCCTTTTATAAGAGAAGAGGAGGGGCACTCTTGGAATATTGTAAAATATTACTTTATTATAAAATGATTTTCGGATTTTAAAGGTCCAAAAAGGATATATTTCCTATATAAGGTGATAATGTTTCAAAATTAACCCATAAAATAGGTTTCTGACAAGTGTAAGACTTATATTTTACCTTATCTTCTCATTTTATTTAAATCATTAATTTATGAGGTAATCACTACATCATCACGGTGTAAAAAATAAATTAATTTATTTAATGTCTAAAAATTATTAAAAAATAGCATCATGTAAGAAATCGTTTTAATTTCCTAATTAATATTTATAATCAAAAATATGACTTTTATAACCCCATGTAAAAATAATTTTAGTAAAAAATTACATGTTTGTGACATTTTTATTTTAACTTTCAATAAAAAGTTATTAATGTCATTTTCCTAGCAGAGAGGATCCATGGGGTCCCCAAGATGACCCATGGATTTTCTTGGTCGGTCATGACTCATTAAATAAGGGTATTACATGTGTCAGGAACATTTCATAATATTATAAAATTATCTTTTCCTTATATTTCACTAATTACCTTTAATCACGATTAATAAAACATAAAAGTTACTATTCACCAAAAATTTATTTTAATACCATTGAACCAAATTTTAAATCCTAATGTCAACCTTGTATGTCAGATTTTTGAAATTCAAATAACATATGTGGTAAAGATTCTTTTAATCGTAAAATATGTTTTTTAACTACCACTTAGTGGTTTCACTATTCATAAAAAATTGATGTTTTTCAGCAAAATACCAAAAATTCACCCTAAGCTATATTTGATATTCCAAATTCAAAAATGATGTATATTTTAAAAAATTAAAAACATAAAAGTTTCATTAATTAATTTAGTAATTAATTCCCATTATCAAAATAAATAGCGTGTTTTTATGAAACAATATATATCAAAAGATTGACAGTAGTTTAAGTCTAATTTCAAAGTGAAATTAATTCCAATGACCACCATTGGATTAAATGGTAAAAATATATTATAATTTCACTTTACAACCAATTCAAAATATAATCTATTCATATAAATAAATTATATTAAAAATGGGTTTTTAATTAAAATACATCATTTTCACTATTCATTAAAAATGATCTTTTTCGGAAAAATGCCAAAAATTTACACAGAGTAAATTTTGATATCTCGATTCTAAAGCATAATTTTATTTGGTCCAATATAATTTATAAGAGTTACCAAAACTATATTTAATGAGGGTTCACCCTCAAAAGGAAATAAATCGACCTTTTAGTGAATATTATAGTATTTATGCTTAAAATTGAATTCTTCTCTTTTTTAAGCCATTGTCTTTTATTGGATAAATGTAAAAACATTTAACAAACATATATAAAAATATTTTACTTAATTCTATTCATTCCTTCCAATACAATGTCTATGAGCTAACTACCATTTAAAATAATATTATTTTCTTATTAGAGTGCAATGTAAGATTTCAAAGAAACTCATTGTTGCATATTGGGTACACCATCGAGAATAGAGTTCCCCTTAATGGAATATTAATATTTTATTCACAAATATAAATAAATAAGAAAAATTTATATTCTTTATTTACCTGGGATGTTACATCTTTCCCCCCTTTTGGGAATTGCGTACTCACAATTTTAAAATTGGGCTTGGAAACTTCATTGAAAGTCCCACATCGGAACCAGAGTCGGTAAAACTATCACTTTAATATAATGAAAGAGAAGTTCAGAGGTCACCCGAGTTAACCCATTCTAGGATTCCACGTAGGTAAACATGGATATGGAATAAAAAACAAAGGTTCATGTTCTGAGGGAGAGTGATAGAAAACATGTTTAGGAGAAAGTTAACCACCAGAAAATCACAAACTGGTGGTGGGTTAAACGGTATTTGATTCCCCAGTAGGAAAGGATAACAGACAACAATTTTTTAAGTTACTTTTTCTTGAAGAATTTATTTATGAGCCTATCTAAAACATAAGGAACATAATTACTTGTCATGTTGACTTTTTTACTTTTACTATATTTGTTAAACGAACTCATATTTTCTCCAAAAGACGAGTATTTAGGATGACATGATCACATTAAGGGAGATATAATCAACTTATATAGAATCACCTAATTTGAAAAAGGGAACTATATATTTCCCATGTCTTTATACCTTAACCAAAACCAAAATTGTCAGAACAAGATTAGATAATCAAAAAATGGATAATCCTTTATTAAAAAAGAAAATCTATTCTTAATCTCCATAATTTGTCCAACAAAACCCAATGTTCAACGAAGACCATTCAATAAACAATTTGTCCATAAAATTATTCAATGTAACCCAAACTATGATTGAAACCCAAATATTTGAAGGATTTAATCACATAGTCTTCCAAGGTACATGTTATCGTTTATCTCCATATAAAATCATTTTTTTTATTAAAGTCTCATATTGAAAAGTAATTAACATAATCACATATCCTCTATGATAGGTTAATAATTTCTATAGATAACCCGAAATCAACTTACTGTTGATTCATAAAATCTACTAACTAATATGAATTAGTGAAACTAACTAGGGAATTCAAGTAGTCCAGTGGTAGGCGATAAATATCATGACTTTCATTTTACATCATAACATATAGTAACCCATAATTACCTCAAAAGTAAGGATCATATAAACCATAATGGTTACCTTTATAATTGTTACATGAACTTATACGTCGAGTTGGTCATCTCGTACATGATGCATTAGTGAACTCACCATGGTTCATGTGGTTAATCATGCCTCCTGATAGTTTGTTTAGAATAACCATGAGATTTCTCATTGAATCACCCATTTAATCCAGTCTCTTAATCAGAGAACCAACACAGTTTCCTTCAAACCCATTGTCACTTTGATTCCTACTAGATCTATACATTTACTAAAACCAAAAAGGTCAGTGTGTGTATATCAACAAAATCAGCAAGTACTAAAGATGAATATAAACACTATGATATACATATCCAAGTTATCTCAAACTCATTCCAACATTGAATAATAAGAATGACTTTGTCTAATATAATAACCATTGTGGTTATACACACTTTTCACTTATTCTTAAACAAATATCTAACCTCTAATGTTATCTAAACCGACCTTTGATACCAACAATAATGACCCATCTTTAAAACATTACATAATCACGAATTAAATGAATAATTCACATAGAGGATATTTTTAGGATTAGCATTTTAGAGTATTATGACATAACTATTACATCTCTAAAGATTACATAGTAGACACTTATACTATGTTTCCACAAAATAAAAACTCTTAAAAATAAACATGTATAGTTCGACAGTTTAGATAGCATGTCTTTCCTTGATCCCAGCCTTGAACCTATTCCTCTTTAATTACTATGGAAAACATTTCAAAAACCTGGGATGAGAATAAAATATTATTAATCTATACTGAAAGAAGGAAAGCTATTAGATTTTCAAAACAACAAGTAAACCATGAATTATTTATCAATGTAATACTTTTCACCATTATGAATTAGTAAATACTCTTCACTGAATAAAGAATCACCACTTATCCTTGGTAACCAAAAGATTACCATACACCCATATAAAGAATACGTAACATATAAAGGTAACTTGGGACATAAACATACTTAAATGTAATAACCATACGGTCGACTTCCACACATATCATTAAATGGAATAACTATATAGCCAAATTCCATACCCAATGCATTGGAGGTTATAACGTAACCAACCGTCCTGGTATTCACAACATCACCCATCATATGGTTTATCACGTAACCACCCGTCAAATGTCCATGTACCATTATAAAATCAAAAGAAATAAAAAAAAATATAATGGAATGAAAAAATTTCCACATTTCAATCACAAGAGATCACATCATGATATAATCATAAATAAATACATCTAATAAAATCATTAAAACTATATGATATAAAAATCCCATTATACTTTGAAAATATTAAAAGAATACCTTTAAATGAGATTTTAGAGTCAAAGTGTCTGATACCACTTCGAAACTTTTGAAAGTGTTTTAAAACATTAATGTACCTATAAATAAATCCTTTAAATAATTTTTAAAACATGGACATGGATGATAAATGTTTAAAATAATAAATATATAAAACCATTTAAAACAATGTTTTAATAAAAGAGTTGTTTTTCCATTTTTATCATTTAAATTATAAGCCACCATAATGTAGACCATTTTCCAAAAATTTTAATGACTTTAGTATAGACATAATATGGATATGGAATGTAAAAGGGGCTGTATATATACTTTAAAAAGAATAAAAGTGAATATCATTAAGAAATGTCTCAATGAGATGAAATTGAGATGTAAACCCAATCAAGGATCATGCCAATAGATCAATGATAAAGAAATGACATAATTATGTGTAAAAAAATAACAGAAAAATATAATTAGATTCATAGTGTAAAACAATCAGATGTCATCCACACATATTCATAGCACAACATAATCAAGAAGTAGAGGTTTAACCAAAAGAATTGAAATTGGGTTAAGATGTTCCCTTACAAAAATTCGACAACCTAACGACGTCACATTAAAATTCAGAAGATGAGTTGATGAGAGAGAAAATGGTACCTCATAACATGGAAATAAAATTTACATCAATAAGGATATAGAAGAACATATCCCAACATAATATGATGAAAATTAAAAGGCATAACAAAAGAAGTCTTTTAAAAAGAGGTGGGTTAAAGGTTCCCTTACCGATTTGGGTAACATTCGAAACGTACACCCCTTGAAAGAAGTTCTATAAAAAATTGATGAAAATAATCATAAAAAAAATTATATTACAAAAAGAGTAGAATAATGTGAATTACATACACTAATCAATGGAAATTTTGGCAAAGGTTGCATAAATCTCACGGGAATAAACATGAGATGAAAAATCCCTTACAAAAACTCCGCAGCCTAACATCGCCACTTAAAAATTCATAATATGAATTAATGATAGTAAGGGGGGTCTCTCAAAATATGAAAATACAAATTACTATATGGTGAATATTAAATAACATCCTCTAACATATGAACCTGTAGCATAAATTAAATGACATAAAAGAGGGTACTTGAATAGAAAGAGAGAGGTCGGATCCCTTACTTCAAGTCCAAATTTTCTGGTTCATTTATTTATATTCCTGAATAATAAACTTTGGTCAATTTATAATTGCTTAAGGACCTCCTTTAAATATTATTATTCAGTTCATATCACATATTATAATGTTATAATAATTGGTTAATAATGTGAGTTCATATCAAACATTTTTTCCGATGTTTAGTACATGAGTCAAAAATGAACATGTTTTAAAATGATTGTCCATGTATTTATAAGTTAATCATATTCAGAAAAGTATTAATGATTTAAATATCATATATATCCTGTACATATTCATTTTATACTATTCCATAACATTTGGAGATAAAAGTAAAAGAAATGCACCATTCATGGAGATGGTAGTCCGTACGTACGCATGAACGCTACTTTCATTTCTTTTTCATATTAATGTAATTAAAAATAAATGAGATATATATATTACAATTACAGTATAATATCTATTTTATATAGGTCATATATTTTCATTAATTTCATTCTTTATACATTCCGTGTATTTCATTAACATGTCACATCACTTGAGGGGGCGGTAGTCCACACTTCTTCATATGAAATTATCGCATTTTCACAATATGCAATGAATAAATTTATGTTTTAAATATAAAATAAAAAATCATATATAAAAATAAATACAATATATATAATATATAAAATACAATGACATCATAATGTCCACCTTTAAAGGTGTTAAAATAATATTGAACAATCATCGTTTCGGGAGGCAGTAATTCGACATCCACAGAAACAGTATGTTATTTTACCATTAGACAGATGAGTATGTAAGTTTAGCATGAATCATTCTTATTAAAACATCCTAGTATATTTAATATACTGGTATTGTTACAATATAATGTAATAAATATAGTTTAGTGTGCTGGATAAGCAAAATAAAACAAAATAACACTAGGGAAGACTTTACCTTTAAATCGGGTAACTCTTTTTGATTTGAGCTCAAAGGCATCATTGGAAAGACTTATGCCCATAGTGAGACTTCTAGGAGTAATAGTGGGATTTGGAGAGACAAAATATGAAGGGGTTGGCCGTTCCAATGGCTTGAGAGGTGTGGGTAAGGTGTTAGGGATGTGGGCCTTTTATAAGAGAAGAGGAGGGGAACTCTTTGAATGTTATAACATATTACTTTATTATAAAATGATTTTCAGGTTTTAAAGGTCCCAAAAGAATATATTTCTATGATAAGGTGATATGGTTTATAAATACACCCATAAAATTGGTTTGCGACAAGTTTAAGACATATATTGTACCTTAACTTCTCATTGTATTTAAATCGTTCATTTATGAGGTAATCACTGCATCCTCAGAGTGTCATAAATAAATTAATTAATTTAATGTCAAAAAATTATAAAAAAAATATCATGATGTAGGAAGCCTTTTTATATTTCTATTTAATATTTATAGTCAAAAATATGACTTGTATAACCCCATGTAAATAATTTTTTAGTAAAACAATAGGTGTTTGTAACATTTTTATTTTAACTTTAAATAAAAAGTTATTAATGTCATTTTCCTACCCATATGGCTATATGGAGTCCCCAAGATGAAACATTGATTTTCTTGGTCAGTAATGTCTCATCCAATAAAGGTAGGAAATGTGTCACAGTCATTTTATATTATTATAAAATTATCTTTACCTTAAATTACACTAATTACCTTTAATCACGATTAATAAAACATAAAAGTTACTATTCACCAAAAAATTAATTTAATCCCATTGAACAAAATTTTACATCCTACTGACATTCCATGCATGTAATATTTTTGAAATTCAAATCACAAAAGTCGTAAAGCTTCATTTAATCGAAAAATCAGTTTTGTAACTACCACTTAGTGGTTTCACTATTCATCAAAAATTGCATTTTTTTAGAAAAATAAAAACAATTCAACCTATTCTATATATGATATTCTGAATTCAAAAATGATTCCAATTTTAAAAAATTAAAAACATATCAGTTTCATTAATTATTTTAATAATTAATTCCTGTTGTCAAAACAAATATCATGTTTTTATGAAACAATATATATCAAAAGATTGACACTAGTTTATGTCTAATTTAAAAGTGAAATTAATTCCAATGACCACCATTGGATTAAATATTAAAAATATATTATAATTTCCCATTAAAACCAATTAAAAAGATAATCTAATCATATAAATAAATTAGATTAAAAACTGGTTTTGAATTAAAATACAACATTTTCACTATTCATTAAAAAAAATGAACTTTATAGGAAAAATATCAAATATTTACATAGAGTAAACTTTGATGTCCCGACTCTACAGAATAATTTTATTTGGTCCAATATAATGAATAAGAGTGACCAAAACTATAATTAAAGAGGGTTCACCATCAAAAGGTGATAAATCGACCTTTTAGTGAATATTAGAGTATTTATGCATAAAATTGAATTATTTTATTATTTTAAAACTTTATATTTTATTGGATAAATATAAAAACATTTAACGAATATATATAATCATATATTAGTTATTTCTATTCATTCCCACCAATACAACGGTTAGGCTCTAACTACCATTTAAAATAATATTATTTTATTATTAGAGTGCAATATAAGATTTCAAAGAAACTCGTTGTTGCGTATTGGGTACGCCAGGGAGCATAGAATTACCTTTAATGTAATATTAATATTTTATTCACAAATATTAATAAATATGGAAAAGTAAAATTCTTTATTTACCTGGGATGTTACAGAACCCCCATGTAGTCATATAGTAAATTTCTATATAAGTTTTTATTATCAAATTAAATGATCTACCATTTTTATTAACTCAAATATCATTCGTATGAAGTCCTGAAACTGTTCTTTGAAACATATAAACCAAAACATGGTTTAGTAATGATTTACTCACAGTCCCTCAAGAACATAGTAGAAAAATAAATCAAAAAATACAGAACCACAAAGCATCATTACATTTGAAAAAATAACTAGAGTTGAAAAAATCCATAAAAACCAATTGAATATATATTAACATGACTTCATGTAAAAATGTTTTAGCTAATATTGTGAAATATATCCACTCTATCATACAAAAATAATCATATCTCATATCTACATTATCACATATTTCATGATAATATAAATCCATGTCTTTAAATATACTTTTTAACTACCCCAGCCCAGTTAAACATCACTGTGAATAGACCAAAGCACCAAAAACCTCATGTGAACCTTCCCATATACCAAATTCTAATGAATAATTAATGGATTATTGGAAATTTTGGGTGAATACACAGTCTGGTACAAATAACAATAATAAAAAACAAATGAAATAACAAGAAGATTATATTATATTATAATACAAGTACAAAAATATACAGCAAAACATTGTTTAAGACAAAAATAAATATAATAAATATGATATTTCAAAATGTAAAATTGTTCATTACATGTGATTCATATATCATAAAAAATATATCCCAATGGAAAATAATATTAAAATAATTCCAAATGTAATACAAGTAATGTCACAAAAAAAATTGCTACATATTCCTTTCTTAGTCCAAGCTCCAAAGACTAACATTGTATACTTTCTCATTAAACAATTAATATAAGGATCATACCCTTACCTAATACATTAAACATTAACTATTCATTGGAACCACATTTCCCAAGAAGGTTTCTTGTAAATCTCAGTAGACCACAACCAATGACGTCTCCACCATGTTCAGAAAATACATTTCTACCCAAATATACATTTCTAATAATGATGTAAATAATTATATTGTAACACAATGAATTTCACTAATACCAATCCTAAATTAATTATACTTTATTTATTCATTTCTATAATAGGATTATAAGTTCATGTCATAAAAACCATAATTTTGAATATTATATATCTCATCATATAACATACAATGTGAATAATATATCAGTATAATGTCCCATTGTAAAAAATAAAACACCATCATCAAATTCAGAATTTTATATTCAATAAAAAATAAAATATACAAAATGAAATAATGAATTTTTAGATGAATGAGTTACCACAAAATATATGTGGACTAAATAACGACCCTATCCACACAAAAATGTATGATATACCACTAAAGAATATCTCAAATGGATGATATACCATCATTACAGATATCAATTGGATTGAATACAACCAATACCAAAAATCGTAGGTAGTTAATTCAAATACAAATACAAATCCTTAGGTGGATAAGGTAACAATATAATATATTTATATTTTAATGATATACAAATGATTAAAGTATTTAAGTGGATAGACCACCACAAATAACAATCTCCAAGTGAATGATATACCACTAGTAATAGTTTCCATGTAGATAATATAGCACTGGAAGTAGTTATATATGTGAATAGTATACCACCAACAGAAATAAATATAATAATGATGCAAAAGAATTTAAAATATCAATGTGGATAATATAACACCAATATATCTATTTAGTTAGATGAAGACCCACCAATGTCACATCACTTGGAATATATGGTCCCAATAAAATGAAAATATTGGTACAAGATATACCATTAATACATCAAGGGTATATTATTTACAACCATGTGGATACAAAATTGAAAAAGTTGTCACATTAAACTAAACATATATTTTATAATGTGTTACACATAAAGGGTCATTCTATTAGGAAAATAAATATATCAATTTCTAGAATCTTGGTTAATCCACCACAAAACAAATGAGTACCATAGACATTAACTGTAAATGAATTGTAATTTGATATGAAACGAGTATTTTGATGAAATTTCATAATCATAGTAGAATATATTGGGTCCAAAGTCTTTATTTCCAATTCTGTCTCATATGATAGCTATTATTAACACCCATTAGAGTTTATTCAACGAACATATTGAACCCTTGAAATGTATAATATGATTGAAAAAATCATATATAGAAAATAATTCTAATTAGGTAATTTTCCATTCTATTCTATAAAAATTATATTTCCTAATTTTTTTGACAGGTGACATGAATGTTAATACAAATGGGAATAAGGGGGAACACATGCGAGGAACTAGAAGAGTCAAGATTTTTGAAAACTGTCAACTAATTAATGCATAATTAAAATATATAGAAAACAAAAAAATCCCCAATGATATGGTTTAATTGATAATAATTGTTTAAATACTAGTGGGGAGAGGGATGGATATCATATTAAAATCATTATTTTTACCCAAGTAAACCTCATGAGATGGATAACATATGATTGTGATCACCATTAAAGGATATACAAACAGGTGATGTAATGAATGAATACAATTGAAGATATTGGGATTGTATTTTCATTAATGGGAATTAATGTGATCCTCATTTATAAATTATTTTTTATCATATATATAAATTTAATTATATTTAAAAAAATAATGATTACGCAACAAACATGATCTTCATTGTACCCCACCTCAGATTGGGATATCCATGTGACATAGACACTCTAACAATGTCACATCACAAATCTCAAATGAATGATAAAAAATATCAGCATTTATTCTCCATGGAATAGCCTCCCCCATGTAGTGTATTGGTCCCTATCTATATATTTTCAGCATGGGATACACCTCACATGATGTGGAGTGATATATCCCCCATGATAATTTCATATAACAAAATATTATTTCCATTATAGGTTCAATACCAAGTAAATAAAACTAATTTATACAGAATAAGAGGTAATTGAGATAATTCATCAAGTTAATCTTTTATAACCAAAATTATGACTCAACTATCCTCCCAAACGAAATGGGTGATGACCCACTATAAAATATTAATCTTATATTTCCCAAATTTAATATTATGAAACTCTTACCACACTAATATTCCCTATATTATGTCAGATAGTGAAATATTTAGTATAATATCATCCAAAAACACATATCTAACATCTAGGTCCCCTAATAACACCTCTAATTTCCCAAAAATATTGAAATACACGGGGTTACAGGATAATTGAATCAAATAAAAACATCATTCATATATTATTCATTTTATTTTATACTTTTTTATACATACCTATTTATTCATGAAATATCCTTTGTTCGACTAGGGACATATTTCAATACTATCTATATTAATTATGACCATGAACATGACAATGCAATAGTACCCATGAAGATTCCTTCATCAAAACAATATATTGTATCATGTGTTTTTGTCTGACAATCTTTTTATTCCTCCAATGATATGATTTTACTAAACAATTTTGGGTGTGAATTATTTCAAAATTTGGGGATGGTGAGTTTTTTATACATTAATACTCTACCATAATATATAATTCTGAATTAGATTTTCTTTTATCATCTCCTATAATCTAGATTGAAGTGTTTTTCTATATTAATCTATAATCATGATAATCCATGAGGTTGTTTCATCAAAATATTTTCTTATCATTTTCTAGGATTTTATTAACTTATAGTTATATAATTTTTATCCTTAGTATACTCATTCATTTAATCCGTATTTTATTTCATATCATCAATAATTTTCCATTTTACTAAATTTAATGTCTAAAATTCATAATTTTTTTTTCTAGAATTTCATTTTCAGTATATATATTTCATTCCATATCTTTTATTGAGATATAAATTCTCATCTGAGAGTCTTCAAATTAACACAATACATTTATTTATTTCAAAATACATTGAATATTACATTGATAATTATCCTTATTTTAAAAAACTCACTATCTTAATGTGATTTATCTTATAATGATAAAATACATTCATCTTCTTGATTTTTGGTATATTAAAAGTAATGTCTTTATGATACTCCACATCACAAGTGGCTTTCACACTATAAAAAGTTATTCTATAAGGTATATAAATTTAGAGATGAAAATTAATGATCAAAATTACATATTATATTTATTTTATTGATGTATCTTATAAGTATCATTTATTTATGTTTCCCTGTTGTTTTATATTCAATTTATATTTTTTTAAAGGACACATGAAGAAAATATTAACTTCCATCATAATGATTGAACAAGTATTTTTCAAATTTATTAATATTTATATAGTAGTTAGTAATTTTACATTTAAAGGGATGTTACATATAATAGCGTAAACAAAACATACCAACTTGTTTTTCCGAAATCCTATGTTGAATGAATTTACAGGTTATATCAAAAAATAATATTAAATTAATATTATTATTTGAATTGGTAGTTATTTCATAGTGGTTTTATCAATAAGAATAAAAATAACTGAATATAATATGATAAAACATTTTTATTAAATATTTTTATATTCTTCAAATAAATTTTTTTATTCTTAAACTAATAATTTATCCAATTTTAAGTATAAAAAACATTATATTTTGTATTGGTATTTTTACCACATTTTAACTGAGAAGACATTTTGAATATAATTTTTGAATCATTTATAATTATCACATGAAAAATTAGACATATTTTTTATAAATAAATATATAAATTTACATTGCGATAATTTTTGTTGTTTTCCAGATAACTTTCATATTTTCATGAATAATAGAAAATATTGAATTTTTGTTTAAAAATGTTTTAGTACTAATTTATTTAAATAGACAAATTATGTAATTATTTTTTATTAAAATATATTAAAATGTATTATATGTCATTTAAACCAATATAGAACATTTTAAATAATATAATATTGAATTCAGATATAAAATCAAAGCACATTTTGATAAATTTAATTTTAAACACGTGATTTGTCTTCCCTTTTACAGGGTTAAATTTAAATTAATTTTGGATACTTATTATATTATAAGATTTCAAAATGTATTTCATATTTTGAACCATAATAAATAATTTATAATATTTACAAATTGAATTTTTTCAAATTTGATTAGTAAACAAGATTAAAATCAAATACACTAATTAAGATAAAATATAGTTTATCAACTAATTAATCCTTAAACATATGGCCCAAAATAACCTCAACCAAATTTCTAAAACCTATTTAATAGACATAAATTGACACTATAATCTCTTATATAATATTTAAAAACTTTTTAGACAAACATGACTAGGGTAAAATGTTGGTGGAATTCCTATTAAAAAATTCACAATAATTCCACTCCTCCTCTTCTATAAGAAGTCACTCACCATTAACATTTTTTCACACCTATCCAAACATTTTTCATGCATAAACACTTCTTATAAATGATTTAAATGTCCCAGAATTTATCATTGAATCCAGACCATGAAACAAACTCCAACCATAGAATCACTTTGGTGCTAACTAAATAATGTTATGGGAAATAGATGTAATATCCTTCCATAATCACATTTATTATATTTTATTGTCCACCACCTCATTTATTCCTCTTCCGTTATTTTATTATAACCTCACTACCATTTATATAGTATAATTTTTTTATTCTATGGACTTTTATTTACATGTACCCACACATCCATATAATTGTTATCAAAATTACTATTTAGGTGCGGCAAACTACCAGCTCATATAACTATGTTGTTCATCCATTCATTTAACACCTCCCATGGATGGGATAAATAAAGGGAAAAATGATTTTCAATAATATATATATGATATTTCTATGTATTTAATATTATTTACCTATTACGAAAAATAAATTTATTTCATCCAGTTTTTGTTATTACGACAACATCATTTGAGGACATGTGGACTACCACATCTTCAAAGTGATGTGATATGTTAAAAAATTACATGATATGAAATAAATAGAGGTTTATTTAAACTGATTTTATATAAATATAATGTATGTGATATAAATTACATAATTATATATCTATATATATTATATAACATTTTCTTTAATACAATTATACACACTAAAAAACAATAACGTCTTCTAGGGACGTGTGAAGTACTGCCTCCTTAACAAGATGAGATTATTTAACACAAAATTATTTATTGATATATGTATATATCATTATATAACATGTTATTTAAAATATAATGAACATTTTTGGAAATAGAGATGGTAGTTACCAACTTTCTATAATGATCTTGGAAAAATGGGAATGTTACTCATTTGTACGTTGGACATACCATCTCCATGATTATAACGTTAGAAAAGTTTTCATAACAACCATAAATTATTTGTTTTAAATTTTTAATTGATATATTTATATATATGATAAATATTTTTTGTTCATTATTATGGAATTTTTATTTAATGACCAATTTAACAATATTACACCTACCAATTTTTTTTACACATAAACCAAATATTGTCAAAACATTTGACATAATGTTAATTCTTCATGTTGTGGATTACAACATCATAATATGTAAAATAAAATAAATTTTAAATTTTAAAAAATCAATGATGCATCTAAAGAAACTATATAATATTTTTTACCAAGATGATAAAAACAATCATGTCATGTCAAACTCATGTTGAGGGATTTCTTCTCAACATCCCTTAATTGAGACAATTTTTTGGACTTTATGAACCATTTATTCTTTTATATAGTTTATATATATATCCTTTGACATTATGTCTCATTATTGTATATATTATCATGTTATATGGTTTTTTATAAAGAAAATTGCTTCTTGTGTATTATGATTTAAATGTAGAAAGTGGAATGCGATGCTTTTAATGTTATAGATATAATTTAAAAATATTTCTTCCATATCTATATTTTGGAAATTAATTTACAAATTATTTATGTAGAATTAAATTGATTATAAAAATAATTTCTATTTTGAATAAAATTATAAGGATTTCATAATTTAACTTTTTTTTTTTTCTATATGTAATGTTTTGTTAAAGGATACGAGAAATGTTATATTCTTAATTTATAGGGAGATAATAACATTTCTACCATCATTAATATTTTTAGATTTCGATATTACTAGTATAGAATACATGTTTTCTTAATTTAAAATCATTCCTTTCATTTTTTTGGTAACTTTATTTTGAAAATTTCTTATGAAATCTAATTTATTATTTCACTAACATGAAATATTTTCATATGAGTTGAAGTAAAATATTTTTTATGACATGTTGAAATTTTCACTCATTTATTTTTTCTAATTAAATAATTGTACATTTATATTTTATGGGTTGTTACATAATAAACCAATAATGTGTGGTTCTATCAAAACAAAATGATAGGTGGGTTCAACATCACCTTCTAATGAACTGTGCATAGTTGTTATCAATTACTATTATTCCATTGTTGAGAATGGCATGTGTGGAATGTGAAAACCTGGTTATTACATTTATATGAATAAACTATATAATAATTTTCTAAGACACAAATATTATATATATACAGTAGTTGTGGGATTTATTGTTACTATTAAATGTGTAAAATTGGGATATTATCAAAGGTAAATATTTAAATCCTATTAAGGGTGAAATCTATTACATTAAGATAATGATTCCATGGCTTTTGAGGTTTTTAAAAGCTCTATCAATTTAATTATTTTACTATCCATTATTGATTTATTTATGCAAATGTAACATTTTTTAAAAAAAATCATTGTAATTAAGGATGATTAAGGTATTGATAAAATTAATGGCCATAATCATGATATTTTTTCATAAAAGCGGTTTTGATTTATTTATAAAAGTGTTTTATGGGAAAAAACCCTAAATTTATTGGATGTTTTCACATTGTATCTTATGATTTTTTATGAATGTGTTATGTCCTAATTCTCTAAAACTATAATCCTGGAAGGATAAAAAAATTTAAAGAGCGTAATATTACTGACCAAAATGTTGATTATGTAATGTTTTAAGCTAGTTCTTTATATTTGTTATAAATTTCTAGTTTTGACAACATAATGTTATAGAGGATTATTAATAACATGATCTTGAGGTATTTTACCAAATAAAAAAATTTAATTTATTATATATTATGAATATTACAATGTTGCTTCATCTAGAGTTTGTTTTTTAGAATGGGTTTTTGTAGTGGAAACAAGGATGCTATAATGGGAAGTCACATAGTGGTAAATATCTTTATGAATTATCATTATGAGACTGTTTTAATTATAACTAAGATGATTATTATTGTTATGAAATATTTAAATCATGCTATTAATTGTTGCAGTTTCCATGAAATAGAGAAACATGATATACCATTGTGTAACCTATTTATTATGGAGAAGTTTATACAACAACTTCTTCTATCATTTTGATGATCATCTCACCTCATTATATATGAAGGAAAAATTAAATCCCTAAAAAGATATTTGATGTCATGGGTTTCTCGATAATCTGAAGAAACTCTTTTAATTTATCATTTTGAAGGTGATGATTAATAGCAGTGGGAAATGGTAAAAATATTCAAGGAAAATGAAGATATTTATACCTTGGAATGAGTTGAATTTGTGAAAATGTTCCTTCATAAATATTTACCTATGGTTGCATGACATAGTATATAAAAAATTCATCGAATTTAGAAAAAATGTGGTAGATTAATTGGCCACATATGAGGAAAACAACACTCGGTTGGGGATGTAAGTTGAAAATATTATATGAGATGTTGATAGTAAGTTAAATCAGTTTTACTAAATATTAACTCTAGAATATTCAATTTCATTACATTATCATCAATTTATGCAATATTAAGTTTTTTTGAATTTATGTGAGGTAGAAATATATTTTTTTAATGACCATATGTCCCATAAAAATTTGATAAATAAGAGATATTGTTTGAAGGCATTCGAGATGCATTCATCGAAGGTGTTTGGTGGTAATAAATCCAAATTCCCATCATATGATATTTTTGGAAAAAATAATACTAGAGAATATCATTTATAGTATAGAAGTGATATAGATGTGGTATGTATTTTCATTTTACTCATGATTATAAGAAATACAATTAAGCAAGAAACAGAAAGGCAACAATAAATGTTTTAGCTACAATTAGTTTGGTAATTTTGTTGATGTGTTTCAATATTGGTAACATATGGTGGAAACTATAAATATCTCATGAAATAGAGAGTTGGAAAATATTTTTACAATTCTATAGTTGATGTTGGGATATCATATGCAATGTTATAGGAATTTTATTGGTTTATTTGAATTATTTCAAAACATTGTTTGATTCTACATCTATACATTGATTAATTCCCAATAAATTTTCTATAAAATTGTAAACACAACCTTTTGAAATTAGTAGTAATCTATTTTATTTAATTAGAAGTCAGAATAATTGAGCATATAAGATATATAATCATCTTACTATTATCATTAATGGTATGGCCTTTATGGATATTCACGTTGAACTTTCCAGAGTGGAGTTTTGCATCATTTTGTGTATTGATTGGATTTTAGTTTATACATCTAAAAATATATCAAAAATTCAATAGATATTTGTTCAATGCATTCATAACTTTTTATCTAAATAGGTAGGTGAGAATTAGATCAAAAATGATAGAAACATTTATCTAGATCATGTGGTTTGGAATGAAATGGAAAATTATGATTAGTGAATCCCAGTAGTGAATGAATTTGTGGATTTTATTCTAATGAATTCCATGTAGTTTTTTATAACCAGGATGTTTAATTTAATCATTATTTATTTATATATATTATCAATATTTATAATTCCCCTTATCAAATCTATAAATATGGTAATTTGGACATGAAAAACTGTTAGAATAATTTCTTGATAACGATTTCATTCATACAAGAACCTCACCCTATCGTGACCCTAATTTATTTTGTATAATGAAATATAGTTCCATGATAGTTTCAATTAATTATATTTACATTAATAAAATAATTATTTAATAAAATATTTCATTGCCTCATGTTAATGATTTCATAGATTAGATCTAGGGATCTTAGTGATTTTTAATTATTTATCTGAGGTTTGGGTACCATCAGTAGAATTAGAAATTAAGACAAAATTAAAAAGATAGAAATTCGGACAAGATATGGGAATTATGACTTTGTAGTTATTACCTTTTAATTATCAAACAATCCTTTTATATTTTTGAATCCTAATAATAGAGTGTTCCATTATTTGTTTGACCAGTTTTTTGTGTGTTAATTGATGATATTTTGGAGTTTCTAAAATAAACGATGAACATTAAGGGATCTTACATATTGATTTTCAAAGTTTAATTTAAAGGAAACAATATATAATTTATATTAAGGGTGAATTTTTTTTTGTAAAAAATATCATTCAATGGACAATGTTTAAAAAATATGAAAATATTGTTGACCATTCTAAAACCAGTGTTGATGAATAGTTTCTATGTATTAAAATAATCACATATATTTAGAGTTTTATAGGATTATTTGGATATTAGAGATGGTTTATTGAAAAACATTAATGTCTATCTATCCCACTACCTATGTTAATATGACACAGATTTAGGTTTTTGTAGAATTAATAATTTTATGTTTTTATTTTCAGGAAAATAAAATATTATTTTTGAATGAAACTGTTATTCAAAATCATTACAGAAATAGTGAATAAGTAATCTACATTCATTCTTCAAAAAAAAGGGCATGGATGTGTCCTGATGTAGAATGATGATTTTATTGATAATTATTGAGCATTGTATTGCATTTGTTGTCCATATAGTGTCAATGGGTTTAGGGAAAGGTAGTGACTGATTTTTTGACTATGATTAATGTTATGATTAATAATGTAAAATTGTGGACTCATTTAAGTGAACACATTGATTATGATGATGTTTCATAGAAGTAATAGAATGTTTAGAATTATAATTTGTCATTCGATGTCATTTTTTTTATTCTCGTTGGTGAAATTAAAATATTTTTTGTTCTGATCATCAAAGACCAAGACATATGTTAAGGAGAACACTTTGCTAACTATAATGAATAAATGAATTATGACTCAATGCATCTGGGAGTTAATAATAGTTCCATCCATGGATAGATGATGGAAGATGAGTAATGTTGGTTGGAATTAAAATTCTAATGATAATTGAAGACTTGAAGGAATGTTCATGTGAGGATATGATCAATATATTTGATAATGAAGAATTCACACATAATAGAATTCATTATTCATTGAAATGATAATATTAAAATAAACGAAAATAATAATAGAAAATGAGAAACCATTCATGGGTTTGGTATTAACTGATGAATCCATGCATGATTTTAAGGAAGCTATAAACATTCATTTTGTATTGCAACTTTGTTAAACAAAGTACATATGCGACATATTAATAATAATAGGTCCAACAATGTATGATACTATCCAACCTCAAGATTTGGATCATGAGGGACACTAGGTCTACTGTGACAATGGGAGTCCAAACAAGAATGCCTGCAAAAATGAATTCATGTGTGAGGGCTGTGTATAATCCCAGAGGGGAGCAGAAGCTGAAGGCTATGTATAGTGAGGTATGATGGCCTGAAGGCATAGGGAGAATTGGTTGGGAATAGATCATGCTCAAAAAGTGGTACATGGTGGTTCCGGGATAAGGAAGAGAACTAATTGATGAATGCATGCTGCATATTGAATTTTAATCAATGAGAACTCTTCAATGTGTTTTGATGTGGGGAAACTTTTAAAAAATGATGAATTAATCTCTATCATCCATTTTATCTCGAATAATATATTGGAAATAAGTCTAATCTCAAATCCTATGATCTAGTCACTATTATCTATGACCAATATCAGTTGATCCAATGACCTTGGATTTTCTACGCTATCATCTTCTACCTCTAGTCAAAATAAGAAACACCCATCATTACATCTCACTAGAGATGAAGTTGATCATGCATGATCATACATTTTCCATTCCTGATAATTGAATCCACAACATTATGGTCATAACGAAGCCATATTATCATTCATGAAATTTTATTTCCTTGTATTTAAAAAAAATCTATAATATCAAATGTTGAAGAATAATATTACGTTGTGACATCAATTTTTGTATCTTAAAGTACATGATCAAATTTGTTTCATGATAATAATTATTCATGTATGTGATATTATTAATGGGATACCAATTATTTGAAAATGAAACATCCTAGATAATCACCACATATATTATCCTCATTTGAAAATTTAAATCCATCGACATCAGGCTTTCAAGAATCCGAACATCACTGTATATACTATAGGAATTGAATGTGATGAAATGCGTTGATTCACACCAATAAATGGAGGACTCCCTTGACCAATCTAGGTGTTTAAATATTGAGATAAGTTTTTGTTTTAAGTGAAAAAGTGCATCATACATAGAGGTTCAATGCATCTCTTTTGAATGAATGAGCATAGAATCTTCATGTGTTTAACAAGTGAAATGCACTCTTGAATCACCCATGCAATGGAGGATATAATCCCCATCCTACAGGTGAAGAAAACTGCGAGCACATGACCGGTTCTACCAAAAACTGGTTGTGTTTTTTTTTTGAAAAAGATCCCACTAGTACACACTTAGTGAAATATCTCCCATGATGTTCTTTACGAATAAAAAAACATGAACCAGTCATGTTTCATTGAAGGATAACCTCATTCACTATTTTCATGATGAGGCAAGGACTCAAAATCCAATTGGATTCAAGAACAAGAGACATAAACCCATAGGTTAGCAGGATGGTTTGAGAATCCATTTAGACAATGTGCATATACACATCCTTTTTATAAGGATAACCCATGCAAGACCTTTATATACTCATTCAGTTTGTTTGGGAAAAAATAAATCAGATGAATGGAAAATGTACATATGTGAAAGATCTTATAGAGGAATATAAGGGATGTATTCCTATGTATTCATCTGCAAGATTTTAGCAATCCTGAATTATGAGTAATCATTTAATGAAAAGGGGGGAAGAAATAATAAGAACACACAAAATAAGTGTGTCTGTGTGTGGATAACCAATTAAAAATATATTTTTTGTTCATATTATGTGGAAAAATTAAGTTGAAAATTCTTTTGAAAAGGCATGATACACACTCATTGATCCTTATATGTTGATACAAGAATAGTATACATTTGAGTTTATTGTAATGATATTATAAATCCATTAAATTATATATAATCACATGCACATGGGAAAACTAATTGAGATATCAAAACAATATGTTCTGAGTGACATGTATTCCATTCATGTAGAGGAAATGAATTAATACTAAATCTAGGTAGAATTAATAAAAATCTTATATCTGAGTTAACAGTATTTGAGGATTCATTGAGTGAGACAGAGCTGACATATTGCAAGATCATTCTTGCCTATCAATATTCATGATGCACCAATTGCACACATCTATTTTATATTGAGTCTTCTTTAAAATAATTATGATTTTACATAGAATTTTTTCACTAAGGAATCTAATCAACAAATGTGACTTGTATAATTGAGAATAGCTAAAAGACCATAACAATGGTAATAGAGGATTCATGAAGAGATGCATGGGCTAGTGCGATTCAGCTAGCCTGTGTGGAAAGAGAACCATATCATCTATTGTTAATCTATAATAATTAAAACATTTATGATGTTCATGTGACTCGAGAGCTATAAGAAAAATGGGTTATTTATGGAGGAGAAGATGTCTTCAAGGGTACTCTAGAGTAGGCCAATGGGACTCTGGTAACAGTTTGGAAATGCAATATAATGACCCTCCTTTGGGACTATAGTTAGATACAATGGGACTCTATATCATCTATCGTATTTTATAATAATATTATAATGGAGAATTTGTGTTGATAGGAATAACCACACAGTAATGTGTCAGCCTTTAAAAGGAACCATGTAAATGCTTGTGTTTAGTTCCATTATATTTATATAATCATTCAAGGTAGGCTTGAGAGACAAATAAAGAGGGGATTGAGGCTTTAACCGACCATTGATAAATAATTGAAAAGTATCATTTTGTAAAATGTTTGAAGGGATCACTAATTTACCACCACCACCTATTAGTGATTCCATATGTTTTAGTCACTTCAATACGCATTAGAGTGAAGGTCACCTCCAAATGATCCAAGGGTGTCTAAAATGTGAATATTTTTAGAAATGAGTGGGAAAAATCAAATTTAGATTTATGAAATGACAAAAAAATAGAAAGAAGAAATATTCCAAGATGGTGAAGAAGAATTGTACTGCTATTGGTGATACAACTACTACTAAATTAAATCTGAAAGGTAACAAATGTGATAAGACTTTTTCTTATCCCTATTATGATAAACCATGTTCATTCTGTAATGATGAATGATAAAATAGTCAACATTATTATGCACTCAAAGATCTTCAGAAAAAATTCCTAGAGAAGTTGAAGGACATATCATTACATGAATTAGTGCAATTGAAGTTCAAAAATTATAGCTGGAAGAAGATGATTTTTCCTTGTAAGAGGAATTATCTAAAAGGGTTGGTATACCCAACAATCCCACAAAATAATTAAAGGAATAAGATTAAGTAACTTATCTTTACAATGAAATAAATTCTTATATTACTAATAAAATGAACGGATGTATTTGTGAGAACTAGTTCATTGTGATTTTATTTGTTGAATAATTATATTAATTTAATAAGTCTAACAACAATTATCTGGTTATTAAATAATCCAACTAGAACAAAAACCTAAAAAGGTAATTAAGATTGAAACAACTTTCAATGAATTATGTAATGTGATGGAATAAAAACTGATAATGCTAAAAAGTAATTGGGAATGAAATTTGAGATCATTTAATGATGAGATGAACTCTATCAACAAGAAATGTCTAGAGATAGAGGTTGAATTGATGAATTGGCCATCAATCCAAGATGGAACTTCCCAAAAATATGGAAGAAGAGATCATTACACTCACATTTTCATTGAGATCTACAATTCCATAAGGAGTATTATGTCATCTTGTAATGTAATTTTAACATCCTCCAGGAATAAGATTTGGCATAACCTAGTAAATTATATCTCCACTAATATTGTTTCATCTGCAAGTACATGTTCAATATTAAATGCTTGAAAGATATAGATTGATAAACATGATGATACATCCATCAAAATTTCAAAATTGAGTTCTAGATTTGTTATAGAAAAAAACAAGAAAATATGTGCTATATAGAAATAAAGGCATCACTAAAATCAACTAATCACTAATTCTAGCTATACTGATACTACAAGAAACAAATTATTTATATTGGTGATTGATCGTCTTGTTGGAAGATTGGGAATCCAGCCAATGGAGGATATAATAATGTGTCAAGATATTAAATTTAACAAAGGCCTGTATTTTGGGATAGTAAATGTGAATAAATTAATTATCCTACAAATTTGAAGAATAGTTTACAGATGAGGAAGAATATGTTTATCAAAAGAAGATTCTATTATCATAATGATTTCTAAGATAATTGCAATAGAAGTGGTCATGATTATGATTATTTCTGCTTTAGTTCAACAATGAAATAATCAAATGTGGATAAGAAGAATATTCCCCAATAAATATAGATGTATGGAAGAATAGTTGTAAGATCAACAATTTGAAATATGAAAAATAATAATGTCAAAAAAATAGTGAAAGAAGGTATTCCAAAGAAGAGGATGAAGCTGGATTCCAATAATGTCATACCAAAAAATAAAATATGAATCTACTGTGGAAATAAATATCAAACCATGGTTCAATGAATTTTTTTTGAAAAGAATGAAAGGAATATGAAATTAAAAACAAGATCAACTCATGAAAATTCATGATTGATTGAAAACATTCTTTAATATATCATTGATATGTTTCCTAATAATTGTAATTTGAAAACATTTAATAATCCATTGGGATGATTCCAAAAATAATATTTTATTAAAAAATTATTAGTTATCTGGTCTGATAAATTTCAAATTAATAGATAACTACAAAAATATGATGAGAATGTACTAGCCAAAGACTATAATAAGGGGCTACATATTATTCAAAATGAAAATGAGTTTGAATTTCAAGATAGACTTTCAGAACATGACAACCCATTTGTCCCATAAATACAATGTGGGAGGTATATATATGTTGGATGTCATGAAAAAATTGTTTAAATGTTTTTTCAAGGTCAAATAGAGTTGTTGAACATTGATAAACAATCACAAATGGAAGCCACATCATAATTGGAAGAGGAAGGAAAAATAATCCACACAAGTTAGAGATGAATTTAAGTAAATGGTATTTAGTTAAAATGAATGATAAAAAAGAAAAATAGAGATAATACACTAGCATTAAGGGTACTAGAAACATTAATGATACAAGGAATAGAGTTCTTGGGTTAATAGAAAATTCTCATCCCTGTTTCTCTAATTATGTATCTCACTATGGCCCCATCATATTCAGTTATATTTTTTCTATATGTGGTATTACATTGTGGGGAATTGAAGATGAAGGTAAGTCTCAATATTATTATTGAATGAAAATTATGTAGAAAAATATGTTGGACTGATTATTTATGATTTTATAGGTACATGTAATGTTTAATAGTGGAAGATTGTGAACATGTATATCTTTTATATTATCAAATGATATTTTCCACTAGGGAATATTAAATGGATTTAACCCCTTGAGGGGGAGAAAATATGAATGATATATCATTATGTATTTTTTCATCCAATGTCATGACATTCATTTCATCTCAATAATTTTAAACCTGAGGTATTATAATCACACATTCATCTATTGTTCATACTTTTATTTTTCATGTTAATTATGGGGGAGTGCCTAATTACTAAAAAAATGGATGAAAGGGGTAGATTTATCTTTTCACTTGAATTTTATTGTATATTTTATGAAATATGCGTAGGAAATTTCATTTCATTGATAGATATTACTATTTCCTTCAACTGGCATAATAATTGAAACATTTTGGGCATGATTTCACATGTATAGTTGTTTATGGATAACATTGATAACAATTTTCATATATCACCTTCATTTATACTTTGTTAGAACAATAATACATGTATTTGATTAACTAAATGCTATTTTCTGTTTTAACCTTGTTACATCATCAATCTCTCATAAAAAGTAAATAATATATTCTTTAACGGGAGGATAACATGTTTTGAAACTGACCCCACTAAATAATTTCATTTTGATGCATATAAGGGGGTGGAATGATTGGGCCACAAATTTACCCATAAAATGTTTTCATAGGTGATATTGACAAAAAAATACAAAGGGGGTATAGTTAAGAATAATGTTTAATTTGATTTCAATATGGTTTAATAATTCTTATGGAAAGGTATTGATTGAATTTGTCATCATGATTGAAGTGGTGACGCTTAGTGTAATGTTTTTTAACTCATTAAATAGCCCATTTTTATTATGATTATTTGTTTTTACAACTAATAGAACTTTGAGAATTACTATTTGACATATGATTTTCGAAAAGATCATTCTCCATATATTAATCATATGATTTTTATTCCGATAATCAAAGAGAAAGACTTGTGTTATGGAGAACACATTGTTGTATAAAATGATTCCATGAATTATTTTTTACTGTATGAGGGATTGAATAATAGTACCATATATGGATGGATGAAGGACTATGAGTATTGGATTTTTCGAATTACAAATACAAATAGAACTAAGGACTTAAAGGAATGTCAATGCAATTATATGACCAATTTCTATATGATTAAGAAAGAATGCATAATGTAATTTATAATTAATCATTATGGGAATATTTAAATAATAGGAAAAATAAATAAAAAAAGAATCTTTTTATGGGTTTTTAATTAATTAAGTAATCAAATAATGATTTTAAGGTGTCCATTTAGTAAAATTTTGTATTTTACCATTGTTAAACAAAGTGCATATGTGGATTACTCCAAAACATAGGTCCATCCAAGGAAGCTACATGCCAGCCTCATTCTCAAGCTCATGTAGGACACAAGATCTACCACACACAAGGGAGACCAACCGATTATTCCCTCAAGAAGAAATCATTATTGCTGGCTATGTATAAGCTCACTAGAGTGCATGAGCCGAAGCTCGTTCATTATAAGGTAAAAAGCCCAAAATTAAAAGGGAGCATGGTTGGGCGCAGATCATGCCCATATAACAGTATAGGGTTGTACTATAAGGAGAATGTGAATTAATTTATGAAGTTCTATGGAAGATTTATTTTTAAACCATGTGAACTCCACAATGTGTTTTGATGTGGGACAAATTTTAAAAAACAATGAAGTTATCTCATCCATCCATTAGACCACATGCATGATCTTGGTCTCATGTATAATATTGTGTCCCGAAATCGAATCTCTAGCGTCTATGAGTGATATGATTTGATCAAAAATCCTTGGATCTCCCACTCCATCGTCATCTACCTACAATCGCATGAAGATCCACCCGATTTTGTATCTCATCTAAGATGAAGTTGTTCCCCCAAGATCAAACTCCAGGCACCGTTGATGAGTGAATCCACATCATTATGGTCAAAAGAAGCCACAATAACAATAATTTTATTTTATTTTAGTGAATGTAAATAAGCTAACTAGATCAAATGTGGATGAAAAAATGATTTATCGATGCCACATTATTGAGATCAAAGCACTTGAGAAAACATGTAACATTCTATTCCTAATGCATTCATGTCAGCTTATAAATGAGATACCAATTATTTAAAAAAACAACTGAGATATGTTCATTATATTTTATTCCTCTTTAAAAAATTAAAAACTGAATATCTTAGGCTATCAAGGATTTGAACATCACGACATATCGAACAGGAATTGAATGCGGAATAGTGTATTGATTCAATCCTATTAAATAAGGAGTCCACTGAAAAATATTAGTGTCAAAAATATTGAAAAAATCTATTTTTTTTGAAAAACATAGTATCGTACACAGAGAGGTTCTTCATAGCTCTACTACGTGAAAGAGAAGAGAATATGTTAGCATTTATTAAGTGAAATGAAAAATTGAATCGCCTTTGAAAAGAAGGAAATAATATTCAACATATGTGTCCGTAAAACCTCAAGGATATGATAGGATCTCATGAACCCTCATTGTCATTTGGTGAATAATATCCCTCAAGTACACAATTGTCGATTCCACATCATTTTTTTACTATGAGAAAAAACCAACGATCCACTCATGTTTTTGTGATGTAGATCCACACACACCTTTTGCAAAAAGAAACAAGGAGACATGATCCCTTTGGTTTCATGAAAAGAATATGTACTCCCTCAGTTATAAATGAATTTTTGAGAGTACATTGATAATGTTTTTACATACATTATATTTTTTTAAGGAGAACCCACAAACATCCTTTTTATACAAATAAAAGATGAATGGGAAAAAGGAGAGAATAAGTGAGGAAAATGTGAATTTGTGAATGCTTTTAATGTTGGGATGAATGGAGGTATGATTATGCATGCATATGATTTATTTGAAGAACCCCAAATTATTAGTACCTAGGTAATGAAGAAGATGGGTGAATGAAGAATAACACATAAACGAGAATAAAACCATTCTTATTTAATGATTCACACATAAAAATAATCTAAAGTAAAAAATAATATTGTCTATGTAAAGAAAAAAGTATAATAAATAGTGTGTGTATATTATGTGAAGAAAATAAGTGGGCAGTTCATGTGAAAAATCACGAGACACACTCATTAAACCTAACCTATTAATACAATAATAGTGTGTGTTATTTTTTACAATAATGATATTACACATGCATGAAATCATGTATAATCTCATGCACATATGAGATGAAATTGATATATCAAATCAAGATGATTTGAGTGCCATGCATTTCAAAGATGAAGTAGATATGAATTGATACTATAGTTAGGAAGAATTAATGAATAACTTATATCTGAGTTGAAATTATTTAAGGAATAGGTGACAAACAGATGAAAATGGGAAAGATAATTCATGCCTCTAAATATTCTTTATGATTTTTGGTGCACTAATTTCACACATCTATGTGAGGCTGGGTATTCATGAAATAAAAGAATAATATCAATATAATAGTTTCACTAAGTAAACTGATCAACACAAGTGATCAATATCATTAATAAAGGCCCGAAGACCTTACAAAAGACTATTGTAGATTCTTGAAGAGATTTTAAGGCAAGGGTTATTCAACAAGCCTGTCGGGGAAAAAGAATCAGATCATTTATAGTGAATTAAATAGAAATCAAAAAAACAAGATGCTCATGTTACTTGAGAGCTAGATTAAACCTGAGTGATTCAGGGAGGATAAAAAGTCTCGAGTGGTACTATGAAGTTAGCCAGTGGGACTCTGGTAACACTATAAGATACAATATAAAGTCCCTTTTATGGGACTCAGTAGAGATACAATGGGAAAATTTAATAGATATCGTAATTGATAATATGATTTAATTACAGAATATGTGTTGGGGGTAATAACCAACACTATAGGGAGAAGTTATTTGAATAGAACCTTGTAATTAATTCTATTATATTTTTTATATGTACAACATCATTTGAGGTAAGGTTATGATACACAATAATAGTGGATTGACAATTTAATTGGCCATTTAGGTTTAATTGATTTTAATCAATTGGCGAAACATTTATGGAGATAAATGATTCACCCACTCCCCCTCCAAGTGATTCACAATGATATTGGAACTTCCAAACTGATTCATTTCAATTTAAAAATATTTATATAAATTACCCTACACATGATTTGTGGTTTGATGTTATTAGTTTTCCATAAAAATTTGGAGGCATCAATTGTGTGGACTGACGTGTGATATATATACTGATCATAGAAATTTGAATTATATATGCACACCAAAAGAATCTTTCATGAGATAGAGAATATAGATTAAACTATACAAGGATTATAATTTCTAAATTCATTATAATAATAGAAAATAAAACAATGTGGATAATTATTTGAATAAAATAACTAATTTCACACTAACCATGTATCATTTTGAAAATAACCCTTTGGATAATGATTTGATTAATTTTTTCCAAGATGTTATCGATGAAAGGATATCAAATTTTTTATTTCATGTTTTTTCAAAACCAATTTTGTCAAAATATATTAGTATATCTTAGATGGTGGATCAATAATTGATAAAAAATGAATAATTCATTATGAATAGAATGCTATCTAATTTAATATTGACAATTGTTGTGTTTTACAATTCAGATGAATATTATCTATTCCTAGTGGTTTATAATTGAAGAAAATAGTTTTTTTACTAATGTTTATAGATCATTGTTTTCAATTCATTCATGTGACACTAAGATGTATTGATATTTTATAGAGTATTTTTGATGGGAATTAATGAAAAGAGATATTTCTATATTTGATGTGTTGTTTCTGATATTTTTGATTGATAATGATGAGAAAAAGTGTCTAACAGGGATGAATTAACCTTTTTAGTATCGATATGGAGGATGGACAATTTATCAATGGATTTCCTAGTACAATTTCTAAATACATCTCAATGAAATAATTCAATATGGGTTATTATTGATCTAAAAAACAATTATGAATATTTACTTACCATTTGAGAAGCAAATTCAATAGACTATATTTATAGACATCGTTTATAATATATTTTTAGGTTACATGGACTGACTCTCTCAAGTTTAAAAGAATAAAATCTCATTTTCACATCAATGTTTTAGAATGGAAATCAAAATTTGGTGGGTAATGAATTAAATTTCACTAAAAAATTTCTCCTTCAATATAATGAAATGTCTGAGTGGCTAGTAAAAAAATTAGAATATATGATTCCTTATTTCTCAATGGAAATTTACTGTTTTTTGGATCGATATGATTATTTTGTAGATTATTCTTATAAAATATTATCTCATTATATTATTTAGATTTTATCTTTTCTGTTTTTATATAGAATACATTGTGAGAAACTATATTTTTGGATGATATGGAAGAAAAGAAGATGATGGGACCAAGGCTGGTATAATAAATATATATTTTGTTTAGTCTATTTAGAGATACATAATGATACCTCAATGTTTTAAAAATAGTTTTGGGGATAACTAGAGAAAAGTTCATTTATTCAAGGTAGAATATCATGCCTTTTAAATATTTCCCCCTTGGAAAAGGGTTATGTATTTTAATAAGAAGGGTAAGTTGAGTCCATGATTCATTAGACCATATTAAATCATAGAGAAACATGTATTAGTTTCATAGTAAATTTAAAAATCCCATATTTCATACAAGGTAGACCTTTAATTTCATGTAATAGTGTTAAAGAATTATGTACTAGAATTTTATCATGTTGTTTGAACTGAAGCTGTTCTGCTATAAGATGATCATTCTAAATATGAACAACCAGTTTTGGTTATTGACCACAAAGTGAAATTGGAGTGGAATAATTTAATACATTGCGTAATGGGTTTATTGAAAAAACATATGGTTGAATTGGAATCATCGGAATGTTAAAATTATAGAACATAAAAATGTCCATACTAATTTGATAAGTGAATAAAATTATGAGGAAGTGACTTCTAAAGGATGTGAGATGATATAAACACATAGGTAATGATAGAATTATTATTTTTCATTTTTAAAAATATTTATGAATTTTATTGAAATTTTTCCTTAAAATGAAACAACAAAAAAAAAGTACCTGACATTGATGAATGAGTAGTTTTTTTCAAAATATTATGTTCACACAAGATTTAGTTATAGTGAAATATAAAATATAGTTAATATTATTATTCTGAGTTTTAGTCATCACCTTCACATTGTATCTGAGGGATTGAATATATATAATTGTATTATTTTTACATAGGTTTTATAAATGTTTCTTCATTCATCCAACAAATTTAATATGTTTAAAATTAAAAAAATCTAATCATAATAATAACAAAAAAAATATTTTTAAAAAATTATTTGTCTACATTTAATAGTGAAACCATTTAAATATCATTTTTTAATAATTTTTAATTATTATAGAAATAATTAAACATAATAATTTAATTTTAAATAATAAAAATTAATTTGGTTTAATGTTTTGTATTTTTTGAGATCATTTATTTTTAAATGAATAGTTAAAATACATAAATTTTTTTGAAAACTATTTTGACATATAATTTATATTCATAATTAAAGTATGTTTTATTTTATTTTATAGTATAATTAATTAAAGTTTATATTATTTATAATAATTTATCTCATTTGAATTAAATTCATATTTAATTTTGAAATAATAATGTAGATACCTTTTGAATTTTATTTACATTAAAAATCTACGTTGTAATTCTATCTATAGGATTACATTTAAATTGATTACTCCCACATATGTTATTAGAATTCTGAAAAATTGATTCCTTATTTGTGATCTGAATAATTTATAATATGTAATATGGTTATCATTTTTTAATAACAAAAATATTATACAATGGGATAAAAATTAATTACAATAATCAAAAAAAGAATTATCGTAACAAAAAAAAATACCATAAGCATAATGACTATAATGACATAATTGTTTTTCAGAAGATATTATATTGATATATATCTATTATATACCCACATGGATCAAATTTTTATGATTATTAAGAGCACTTCATATTGGAAAAACATGGGTGGAATTCCCTTTTAAAAAAATTACTAGAATGCTACTCCTCCACTATAAAAGGAACTCGCCCTTCCCATTTTTCAAAACTCTCATGCCCATTGAATCTCACAATATATTGTTAAATTATGTCAAAACATTAAATACATTCATCCTATTTTCCTCATATTATCTATAAATATATCCATGTATTCTCTTTGCAATAATCCAAATGGAGTGACATAAAAAAGTGGTAACAACCTTCCCCAAGCTATTTTGCTATATTTTCTTTCTACACAACTTCAATTATTATTAATAAATTTTTATATGATATCCTAATTATCATAAATATTTTCTTATTTTTTTATTATGATGGTTAAAAATAATCTTAAAAAAAGTTAATCCAATGGGTTATGAAATAACCATTCTTTTACTGAAAACAATCGTCTCACATAACGATGTCATTAATTATTCCATTAACACCTCTAATTGATATGAATTTTTGATGAACCAATTTTTTTATAATATATATATATATATATTATTTATGATTTATTCATAATTATTTCATTTCTATATACACATAACATCATGATTCTATTTTTGTAAATACAATTACATTGTTTTTGGATGTGTGGACCACCAACTCCCCGTAGTGATGTAATGCACTCAAAAATTAAATGTAATGTATTAAAGATTAGTTTAATTAATCTTATCAGACATAAATATCATATATATGATATTAATGAAATAATTATAATTTGTGAATATAATATATGAATATCTTTATTACCCATTCTCACCCTGAAAAATGAAAACATTGTTCGTGGATGTGGGGCCTACTGCCTAATCCACATGATGTCATTCCTTTTACCACAAAATAATTCAATATATAATCATATATAATTATATAATGATAATTTTAGAAAGATAAATTTAAATTACCTTCTTTCAAAAACGATCATTGAAAAATAGGATTGTTACTCATGGTTATGTAAGACCGAAGGTCTCTATGATTGAAACCTAGGGGAATTATTCATAACCATATATCATGATTACATTTAAAATATTTATATTTTTGAGAAGTATTATAAATATGTCATTATTATTATTCGTGATATGTTTATGTAATTTAAACGATGAAAATAGTTTACCTACAAATGACTTTTTGATTCATAAACCACAGATGGTGAAAACATCTATTATAAACATTATGGTTAGAGTTGTTTTTTAAAATATTATAATTATTTAAATAAAAGTAATTATGAACATGAAAATGGTTATAACATAGGTATGTTATTAACATTTGTTTAATATTATGGAATATAATGAATTATATGACAAGTTAGAATCATGGTACGGGATTTAGTCTCAATCACCTTTCATCTATACATTTTATGATGATATTCACCTTTATTATTTAATAAATTGTATTTAATGAACCGTTAAAATTGTATATCCATATTTAATCTATTATTAGGTTCTTTATTTTTTTTCATTTTTCGTTTTATGGGATTATGATTTAATGGTTCTATGTGGCATGGGATGATTTGAAGGTTTGATGATATAATTTAACGATATTTTCTCCATGTTGAAATTATTTAAATTGTTTTATATATTAATATATATAGATATAAAAAGATTATAACTTAAATATATATAAATATTATATTTAATTTAATTTTTTTAATGAGGAATATTTTCAATATTTTAATATCAACTATTTTTGAAACCAATATAAACATGTTCTATTCTTGACAAACGCAGTGAAAATAACTTTGATGCAATCATGAATATTATTTTACTACTAGAATCATTTACAGGCATATATGTTTTCATAATGTAATCCTTATTTTTATTTTTTAGTTATAATTTTATTGATTATATGTTTTTAATAGATATTTATTAGTTAAATAACATAAAATATTTTTATATGGGAGAAATAAAATACAAGGAGTTTCATGTTAAAAAATGCATTATTTTCTATGTTATTATTATATAATGGTTCTCAGACATTTTTTGGCGGGGATATTTAATAAAAAAATCAATTATGGTTCTATGAAAAACTAATTAAGTGTGGGTCCAGGATATCTATCTAGTGCATTTGGTATTGATGTTCATCATTTTACTATTATATTTGTAACAATTACATGAATGGATACTGACCACATGGTTATTCCATTTATGAATTTGACAACTATAATGGTGTCCAAATACAAAAATATGATTTATCTGTACATACTATAGGTTTTATGGTAAAAATTAATGTTTGAAATGTTATTATTATGAACGGTATGTATGTACTAACTATTAAGGGTGTAAAGTATTACATTATTATAATGTTTTTATTGATATTAATGTTTTTCAAAGGACTAACAGTTTCTGTTTTTAAATCCATGAGTGAGATTTTTTCCTATCCAATTATTTTTTTATATTATCAATATTAAAAAACTATAATTTCATTATTATGAAAACTAATTTCAATAGTAGTGAAGAGTTTTCAGAAAATAGATCATTTATTATTTTTAAACGTTTTATATGCTGAAAAAATGTATATTGATAGGAAGTGTCCACTTTGTGTTTGAGGTTATTTATTTAGGAGTTATTGAATATTTTAGTAATACTATGGATCCGAAATGACACTCAATGTGAAATATTGAATAATTCATGACAGTAGTCAAGATTATGTACTGTTTAATGGATGATTCCTTATAAAAATGGCTATAATTTCCATAGTTTACAAATTTAAATTATAGTATAATGTGAAACATATCCATTCCCATATTTAATTTTCATGATAGCAGGGAGAATATAAAAAACACCTTTGTATTATTATCCTCATTTGAACAAATCCTCTCATATTTAATCATTTAATTATATAATGATTCTGAAGAAATTTATTTTTTCATTTTTAATTTTACTTTTTAGACAATTCCATCTTCAAATTTGATAAGAAATTATTGTGTTATGTAAATGAACAATTTACAAACTATCAATATATCAATATACATGAGAATAATATTAGTATCAATCTTAATAATATTAATATTCATTATTTTTCTCAAAACAATATATTCTTCAATAATTTATCTATATCCACTATTGGTAATTATAATAATGTTCCCAATGGAAATAAACTAAATATAATAATATTATTCCTAAATTTTTAATTAATTAAATATCTTATTATAAAGTTATAAATAGGGGTCCTTAATCATTTCATCTAAATTATTTTTTTTGTCTTTTCTAGATTCCTTAAATAGTTTTACGTCCCATTAATTAGGTAATTTCTTACTTTGATAATGAATAAAATAATTCATTCCAATGACTCATATAACTTTCAGAAGTCTTCATATATGATATGAATTATATAGTTGTATCATGTTGTACTATGAAGCCTTGATTTCTATAATCAAGGATATCAATTATATGGGTCATAATGAATGGTATGTTTTTTATTTCAAATATAAAAAAATTCAATAAAAATTTATAATTCATTAATTTAAATGTGGTTTTTAATTATCCTTATTAACTTCAAGATATATATAAAATGGAAAACCTAGATCGGATATTTATTCCATGGAAATTTTCAGAATATAATAGATATTTGGGTCGAATCAATGTTGATATTTTTTATTTTAAAATAAAAAACTCATATTATTTTAAATCATTTCTCTCTCAAAAAAATTGAGATCCAAAAAATAATAGATGTCACAATATATTTGTTAATTAGGTTCCACATCAATATAGATTAATTTTACAATTTTTTATTATTCTTATTATCCCACACACTATTATATTCCCAATTTTTATCCTGATTATTATATAAGAAATGTTATGTCCTTGAATTAAATATAGTTCTTACACCAATTATTTTGAAATAAAAAATATTTTCTAATAATAATTATAAAAGAATCATTTTTAATATAGGATGACCAATTAAATAAAAATTGTCATAGGGGATGGATGATTAAGACCTTAACCTCCACTCCAATATAAAATATCGCTTTGGTTATATTTATCTAAGAACCTTCTAAAAATTATAATTACAATTTCACTACATTTTATAGGTGTTTACACATATAATTTATTATTGGAAAGGCTCCAAATAATCAATAGTATGTTATTATATTATTAAAAATTAGAAAATAGGTTTCAAATACATATTATTATCTTTTTTCAAATTCATTTTTCAAGTGTTCTGATAAAAGTATACTTGAGAAAAATTTACTACCAATCCCCATGATATGGAATGATGTAAATTTATTCAAATCAAACCAAATATTTAAATATACCATTACATAATAATTCAATGGATCTTGTGTTTTTATTTACTTATAACCTCCAGAAAACATTTTATATCATTTATACATATCCATTCTGAAATGATATAGAAATCTTATGTTGTAAATCACTATTCCTCCAAAACATATCCATCTTCAAATATAATTATCAATCTCTTTTTTAATGCATGTGTAATCTAATAGTAAAAATGATTCTTATCCATTAAATAAAAAATGGCACGAACCATCCTCGGGGCCCGTGTCGTGACTACCCCAAGCCCGCCTTCTATACGCTAGGGGTTGGCGACTAGAACCAAGGATTAATTCCTGGTAAAAAGGGAAGGCATTGCCTTTGTAATGTAAACAAACACCACAGAGAAAGCAAGCAGTAGAAGTAAACTCTAAGTAAAAACTGGGTACAACAGTAAGTGTGGAAAAGTAAGTGGGCCAGAATACAAACCCAAACTGAAAGTAAAGTACAATTGGAAAGGGAAAACAACAACGTAAAGTAATGCCAGAACGTTGAGCAGCCCACTGGAAGTCCCACCTAAAGGGTGAGTACAAATAGCCTACAGTGCTCCTCGGGTCCAGCCGTCTGCTCCGAGTACATCTCACCCAGTGTTCCCCCTCCATGTACCGTCCTGCTCTGCCAGCCTCAAACATGATCAGCGTTGTCTGTCGTTTGCAACCAACACAACCTAGTGCGGGCATAGCCTATGCAGGGGTGAGTATAAGTTACTCAGTAGGGACCCCGAGACCCCCGAAGGTCTCCCAGAATCCACAATGGATAATCCAAAAAGGAAATATACAATCATGAAGTAACGTCTGACACTACTTAGGTATATGCCCATACATATACCTAAGTCATCATTCTCGTTCGGCTCCAACATCTGAGCCCAAGTACAACCCAGTCCACAAAGGAAAGAAAAACATAAATCCACATAGGGAAACACAACCCAGTCCAAAAAGGAAAGAAAAATGTAATCCACAAAGGATTGCACAACAAAATCCACAAAGGAAAGAAAAAAAGGATTCAGCTCACACAGGTAAATTTCTTCGTATGACGATAGAGATGATTAGATATATTCACTGATTCATCTATGTCGTCGGACCCATAAAGGATCGATTGGTACTAACCCCTGCAATGACCCACAATGGATCTGACCCACACAGGATTGATAGGTAACTAACCCCCACAATGACCCACGAAGGATCTGACCCAAACAAGATCGATATGTAACTAACCCCCTCAAATACCTACACAGGATCAGACCCACACATGATCTGTAGGTGCTGGCCCACACAGGACCACTGAGCGCTGACCCACACAGGATCAGACCCACACAGGACCTGTAGCACTAATCCACGTAGGATCGCTGAGTGTTGTAGTCGTCGCTATCGAATCCACTGAGGATCTCTGTACAGTTGTTGTCGTAGTCGCGGTCACAGCCAGCTCTAGGGTTCCCGCACACAGCAAGCTCGTTTGGGAGGGGTCCTCTCCACAAGCTGAGAGGCTGATACATCAACTGAAACATAGTCTAAATTTTATGCATCCAAAAGTTCTGTATATTCAACAGGAACCCAACGCCACAGACGGCGCGTCAATCGGACACCCAGTTTGAGAGTTATTGGCCTTTTCGTCCTAGGGGCCCGGATGGTTTTTAAGTCAAAACCAACCCGACAATACTCAACCTGCGTCCAATCCTCGGGTGGAGTGAGCAAAAATATTTTTCTCACTTTGAGGATTCTATCAATGTTGGTGGCATGTCAATCGGACCTCCGGAGCTCAAGCTATAAGCGTTTCCGCTCCGAGGGCCCGGTTGGTTTCGTGTACGAACCAACCCGGCCGAACCCAATGTTTTCTGAAACCTTGAGTGCGATATACCGAAACGAACACCTCGATCCAGGTATCTCATATCAATAGACGGTGCGTCAATCAGAGGCCCGTAGCCCATGTTATAAGAAACAGACCGAAGAAGGTCCGATAATAAGGGGTGTGGGCCCGAGCAGACCTGGCCGGATACCCCTAGGGTCGGCCCGAACCAGGTCGAGCCAAACCGGGTCCGGTTCAGGCCCTCTTGAGCGCGGCCCGGCCCGGTTGGTGCGGACCGGCCCGGCTCGCACTACCGGGCGGCCCGATCTAGCGGACAGGCCAGGGCAGCCGCCCGATGCGCAGTGCGCTGGCATGCTAGCCAGGGACTCGCCCGATTGGCCGAGCCGTTATGGGGCGGGGGGGCGCTGACCTCGCGTGATGGAAACTGTGGTCCCTTTATGGGGCCTCTCAGTTGGCCAGCGGGGGTTTTGTAACCCCCGGGTTTTCCGGGTCCGACCGGCCCGCTCCGGCCGGCCGGCTTCTACCGCAGTGGGACCGGCAAGCCGGTCCCCCTGCTCCGATGCTGGCGGCCCATACCGGCCACCGGTTCCCTTGCTCCGATGCGGCCTTCATCCGTCTGGCGCGGCACCGGCCGTGGTGTCTCTATGTTATTCCAGCGCAGTGCCATCGCACCGCGCCTTTTTTTCATCTTCTACGGTGTCGCGGAATTGTTGTTTCTAACAGCGCGGTGCGACGGCACCGCGCTTCTCCGCTGTTCCTTTTAAAAAATACACGCGGTTCTTTGGAACCACGTAACCATGCTCGCTAAATCAATATCAACAACCAATAAGAGGGGAGGATTGTCAGCCGTGTTCGTGCAGTCCGACCTCCTCTCGTTAATGCGATAACAGGTAGTTCAATTGAAAGGGGGGATAATGATGAAGGTAAACACAAGAAAATAAACCCCTACCTCAACGTTGTCGTCGCACGAGAGTTTGTCGCGGAATTAACCACCACGGAAGAAGAGGGTCGTCGTAGAAGAAGAGGGTCGCCACAGAAGGTACGTCGCAGAATAAGCGTTGCGGAAGGAGAATCGTCTTCGTCGCGGTAGACAGAGTTGCACCGTCGATCTCCGAGGGTTTGGCGTTTTTCGTCGCCCTTCATCAGAGGCCGGCGTTCTTCGCATTCTCCGTGTTCTTCGCGTTCTTCGCGAAGGAGGATGAAGATCTCCAAGCTTTAGAGCTTTCCCCAAATCCTCTCAACAAGCCACCCCTCAACAAAAAGTGTTGGTCTTAGTTTATCCCCATGCCAAAGATTTGAAATTAAATGATAATAAACTAACAATTAATTTGAATAATTAATTGTAACAGTTTAACTGCCCAATTTAATGGGGCGTTTCTTAACCAAAAAAACACACGGTTAACTTTCATTAATGAGGGGGTTGCGTGGGAATTACTTAAGAGGGATGAAACAGTGGGGCTCGTGCAAGCCCCACCTCACAAATATCCTACCAAGAGGGTAGGATATTTTGGGTTCCACCCTATCCGCGTAACTTAGCTTATGTGGATTTAAGTGGATTAAAGTGAAATAAAATAAAGTGTTGCACCACTTTTATTTTATTTCTTAACTTAACCCAAAAAATTAAAAACCACACCGGAGAAAATGCAACTCCGGAAAAGGCGTTTCTATGAAAATACTGGCTTTGTGATTACATCGGTGCCCTCGGAATTCGATTCCATGCATCGGTTCAAAATTTAGAAAACCCCACTCGTTTGTTCACTGAACGTACCCGAGCTTAACTTCGGAAAAAGATTCTGGGCACACCGTGCCTCGGAATCAGGTGTCGTTAAAAACTGCATTCTTGTAAAATTCCAAAGAAAATTAATAAAAACATTTCCTTGAATTTTACGGGTCATTTCATCCCTCCCACCTCAGGGCTTTACGTCCCCGTAAAGATACATCATAAACTAGGGAAACAAATGTGGGTACTGAGCATGCATCTGAGCCTCCCGCTCCATAGTTATCTCCTGGACGTTCCCGTGATTCCATCAGATGTGCACTAGAGGAATCAATCATCCATGTAGGACCCGCTCCTATCGATCCTCGATCCCCATTGGGACCTCCACAAACATCGCCCAATCATCAACGTCCATCTCCCCATGGTCAATGATATGCGTCAGGTCGTGCACATATCTTCTCAGATGAGAAACGTGGAAGACGTCGTGCACCCGGTGCAACTTAGGTGGTAGAGCCAGGCGATAAGCCACCTCTTCAGTCCTGTTGAAGTCCTGTAAGGGTTTAATAAAGTGCAGAGATAACATGCTACCTCAGACAAATCTTTGTATTCCATGTCGAGGTGAGGCCCGCATGAAGACGTGGTCACCATCCTCAAACTCAAGTGGCCTTCGCCTCCTATCAGCATAAGACTTCTGCCAGTTCAGAGCTATCCTCATCTGCTCCTGGATGACCTGGACCTTCTCTGTCATGGCCTGGACCATCTCCGGTCCCACAAGTGCTGACTCCCCAGGGTCTGTCCAGCACAAAGGAGATCTGCAAGGTCGGCCGTACAATGCCTCATATGGTTCCATCTCGATGGTGGAGTGGTAGCTATTGTTGTACGCAAACTCCACCAAGGGTAGATGGTCCTCCCAGCTGCGAAAAACGTCGAGGACACATGCGAGGATCATGTCCTCGAGTGTCTGAATGGTCCTCACAATCTGACCATCCGTCTAAGGGTGAAAGGCGGTGCTCAGACGTAGCTTAGTCCCGAACTCCTCCCTCAACCCCTTACAATGCGGGGAAGTAAAGAGATAATCTCGATCAGATAATATAGATGATGGAACATTGTGAAGCCGTAAAATCTTCTGAACGTAGATACATCCCATTCTCTCCACTGAGCCCTGCTCTCTAATCGTTAAGAAGTGTACCGACTTGGTGAGTCGGTCGACACTCACCCAAATGGAGTCATGACCTCTGGAAGTGCGTGGAAGTCCAGTCACGAAGTCCATAGATATGCCTTCCCACATCCACTTCGGGACCTCCAAGGGCTATACCAAGCCTGATGGTACTTGGTGCTCTGCCTTCACCTGCTGGCAGGTGAGGCATCGAGAAACAAACTCTGCCACAACCTTCTTCATGCCCGACCACCAGTGATGTCGTCGGAGATCCTGGTACATCTTCGCCACTCCAGGATGTACCTCCAAAGGGGAAGTGTGGAACTCTCTCAAAACCTCCTCCCGTAAAGCAAATGGTACCATGGTATGTCCTCTGAAAAGGACTTCGTACTCTTCTCCAAAGGAGAAACCATCAGGTGCATGTCCTGAGGATATTTGCGCACTCCACGTCTCACAGTCAGCGTCCCCATGTTGTGCCTCTCTAACCCGCTGCAGTAGTAGAGGGGTGACTGTGAGAGACTGAAGGAAGGATGCTCCATCTCTATCCATGAAGGATATCTGTAAAGCGTCTAACTGCTCTGACGCATCCTCAAGTAGCCGAATTCCCATCCTCCTGCTAAGAGCATCGGCTACCACGTTCCCCTTCCAAGGAGTATAGGCTATCTCAATGTCATAGTCCTGGAGGAACTCGATCCATCGCCACTGTCTCTGGTTCAAGTCCTTCTGAGAGAAGATGTACCAGAGACTCTGATGGTTAGAAAAGACTGTAAAGTGCTCACCCATTAGGTAGTTCCACCATGTCTTCAGAGCGAAGACCACTGCTGCTAAATCCAAGTAATGGGTAGCATATTTCTCCTCATGTGTCCTCAACTGATGTGATCCATAGGAGATCACTACCCGCTCCTACATTAGGACATATCCGAGTCCGATCCCTGATGCATCGCAGTAGACTACGTACCCTACTCCCTCCTCCGACAACCTCAAGATAGGTACACTGGTCAATCTTTGTCTCATCTCTTGGATGCTCTGATGACAACATTCTGACCACAAAAAGTGTTTCCCCTTCTTCGTAAGAGCTGATAGTGGTGCCGATACTCTGGAGAAGTCTGGCACAAATCTTTGAGAGTACCCAGCAAGTCCCAAGAATCCTTGAACCTCTGTCACGCTCCTGGGTGGCTCCTAAGCTATCACTGCCTCGATCTTCGCAGGATCCACCACAACTCCTGCCTTAGTGATAACGTGTCCCAATAAGTGTACCTCACGTATCTATAACTGACACTTCGAGAGCTTTCCATTAAGCTGGTGCTCTTGAAGTGTGTCCAGTACAACCCACAAGTGGTAGGTTTGCTCCTCCTCAGTCGTAGATTATACTAAAATGTCGTCGATGAAGACCATGACAAATTGATCGAGGTACGGATGAAGGATCCTATTCATGAAACCCATGAACAATGCTGGATCATTGGTTACGCCGAAGGGCATAACCATGAACTCATAGTGGCCATACCGACATCTGAAGGTCATCTTCTGCATGTCCTCGTCCCGAACTCTGAGCTGATGATATCCTGACCTGAGGTCTATCTTCGAGAACCATCGTGCTCCTTTGAGCTGATCGAAGAGGTCATCAATCCTCAGTAGCGGATAATTGTTCCATAGTATCACCTGGTTCAGGCGATGATAGTCGACACACAGTCACAAGCTCCTGTCTGCCTTCTTGGCGAACAATATCAGGGAAGCCCAGGGTGAAACACTGGGTCGAATGAATCCCTTGACCTGAAAGTCCTCCAACTATACCCAAAGCTCTCGAAGCTCGGAGGGAGCCATCCAATATGCTGGGGTGGATATCGGGGCTATCTCGGGGTACAGATCAATATAAAAGTCTACCTCTCTATGAGGAGGTAGTCCTGGAACGTCATCTGGAATGACGTCCGCATACTTATCCACCACTGTAGGAAAACTAGGACTCTGCACGTCAACTTCTCCTAGGATGAGGAGAGCCAACTGATGAGTGATGGGCTTTCCTCTCCTCTACGGGAGTCCATCCTGTGCTACGAAGGCTCCCTTCTTGCCGGTGAAGGTGAACCTGCTCCCGTCGATGTGTACATATCACACCTTGCGCCTAATACCGTCAATCTGAGCATGGCCTGTAAAAAACCAATCCATGCCCAAGATGACATCGTAAGGCCTAGACGCCGCTACAAGAAGATCCCAGCCGAAGATCTCGCCTCCTACTGTATGCTCACACTGCCGACACCAGTGCATAATCGTCGAGTCTGCTTCCGTAGGAGTCTCTAGCCGTAAAGATAGAGCCAAGGGCTCAGTCGGAATCTCTGAGCTCCGAACAAGTGTTGTGGCTATGAACGAATGACTCGTTCCTGTGTCTGTAATAACTTCATAAAGGGTGGAATAGACACAGATAGTACTTCGAATCATCTCGAGCGTGTCGTGGTCGTAGGCCTCCACTACCTGGAGTTGTTCTTGTCTCTACCCTCCAGCTCCCTGTGGTTGGGGTGGACCTCCTGGTGGTGGTGGTGTTAGATCCTCAAAGCGTCACCCACCACCTGTTGCTCGGCCAGCTCCTCTACCTCATTCGCCTGCTCCCTGCGGACCACCACGGTCGACCCTCTGCCTCTTCCTTGGTGGCCCCTCAACCATCTGCTTCTCCTCAGCACGGCGGGTCGGGCAGTCACGAGCCATGTGGCCCTGACCGTCACATGTCTATCACTACCTTCCTCTCGAATGACTGGCTCCGCGATGTGTGCCCCGAACTGCTGAGCTAGTGTACTGAGGTCATCTTCCTGAGGGTCTGGTCTACCTGGACCCATGAGTCTTCCATCGACTGCTTGCTGCATAAGACTCTGCTACCTGCCGCCCTGCGGTAGGTCTCGCTACAAAAGAAGGCTCAGCAAGGAAGCTCTCGATCAAAAGGGGTCTCTCTAGTACTCTTGCATGAGTCAGAATGCTGAGGGAGATCAGTGATGCCCTGATCTCATGCCTCAATCCATGGTCAATGGTCCGGGCCCAGAAGAATGGGTCTCGTACCATGTTTGTCGAGTAGCGTGAGAGATCGGTAAATCTCACCGAGTACTGGGCTACCGTCAAGCTTCCCTGACGCAGATGAAGAAGCACTTGTATGCGCACCGCATGGAGTGTGTCTAGGAAAAACTCCGAAAGAAAGAGGATCTCAATGTCCAACCAAAGAAGAGATGCATCATCATGCACCTGGAGCATCAAGCGCCACCATCTTCCAGCTGCCGCATGCAGTAGGATCACTACGAGGATCACCATGAGGTCTGTTGGTGTCCTCCCTAACATGAAAACTCTTACAACTACCTACAACCAGTCCTTGGAGGCCTAGGGGTCCATCTCCTGGAGAAACCATGGAAGTCGCTGGCGCTGAAACTCGTGCAGTGCACTAAGGTGACATGCATTGTCAGTGTCTAGGGCTGGCAGCATCGGTGGCTCAATGGGTAGCGGTTCCGCCGTTGCCTCAGCTGTCAAAGGGCCATGTACCGAGGCATTGTCGCTCGGTGGGATGTCGTCGCACACAACTCTCAGAACCCTAGCTTGCGGCAGTCATGGGGACATCCTGAAAAGAAACAGGTGTGCCACGGTCAAACAGTATACCTGGTGAGCTGACATAATGTAATCACAATGAAAACTTGAAATACACATGAAATAAATGTTTTTGAGCATTATATCAGAAATCAGTAGTCATGGTCCTGGTGTATGGATACGTCGGCCACCGCAACAACACTCAACTCCCTGGACTGATAACCACACCCAATACACTTAACACCATTGCTTCACATAGAAGAATATTAGAGTCCAATGTTCTGCAGTAGTACCGAACTCCTTTGATACCAATTTGACACGACCCTTCCTCAGGGCCCATGCCGTGACTACCCCATGCCCGCCTTCCATAGGCCAGAGGATGGCGACTAGAACCAAGGTGTAATTCCTGGTAAAAAGGGAAGGCATTGACATTGTAATGTAAAAAAACACCACCGAGAAAGCAAGGAGTAGAAGTAAACACTATGTAAAAACTAGGTACAACAGTAAGTGTGGAAAAGTAAGTGGACCATAATACAAACCCGAACTGAAAGTAATGTACAACTGGAAAGGGAAAACAACAACTGAACGTAAAGCCGAAACGTCAAGCCACCCACATGAAGTACCACCTTAATGGTGAATAAATATATCCTTCGGCGCTCCTTGGGTCCAATCGTCCGCTCCGAGTACGGCTCGCCCAGTGGTCCACCTCCAGGTAACGTCCTGCTCTGCCAGCCTCAACCACGATCAGCGTTGTCCGTCGTCTACAACCAACACAACATAGTGTGGGCATAGCCAGTGTAGGGGTGAGTATAAGCTACTCAATAGGGACCCCGAGACCCTCGACAATCTCCCAGACTCCACAAAGGATAATATACAAAGGAAAGATACAATCACAAAATAACATCCGACAATACATAGGTATATGCCCATACATATACCTAAGTCATCAATTCTCGTTCGGCTCCAACATCTGAGCCCAAGTACAGCCCAGTCCACACAGGAAAGAAAAAAATAAATCCACACAGGGAAACACAACCTAGTCCACACAGGAAAGCAAAACGTAATCCCCAAAGGATAGCACAACTCAATCCCCAAAGGATAGAAAAACAAGATTCAGCTCACACAGGTATACTTCTTCGTATGACGATAGAGCTGATTAGATATATCCACTGATTCATCTATGTCGTTGGACCCACAAAGGTTTGATAGGTACTAACCCCCGCAATCACCCACAAAAGATATGACCCACACAGGATGGATAGGTAACTAAACCCCGCAGTGACCCACAAAGGATCTGACCCACACAGGATCGATAGGTAACTAACCCCCGCAAAGACCCACACAGGATCAGACCGACACAGGATCTGTAGGCGCTGGTTCACACAGGACCGTTGAGTGTTGAACCACAAAGGATCGGACCCACACATGATCTGTAGCACTGATCCACATAGGATCGCTTAGTGTTGTAGTCATCTCCGTCGAATCCACTGAGTATCTCTGTACAGTCGTCGTTGTAGTCGCTGTCACAGCCAGCTCTAGGGTTCCTGCACACAGCAAGCTCATTCGGGAGGGTTCTCTCCACGAGCTGTGAGGCTGATACATCAACTGACACATAGTCCAGATTTGATGCATCCAATTGTTCTGAATCGTCAACATGAACCCAATGCCACAGACGACGCGTCAATCAGATGCTCGGTCTGAGAGTTATTGGCTTTTTTGTCCTAGGGGCCCGGTTGGTTTTTAAGTCAAAACCAACCCGACCGTACTCCACCTACATCCAAACCTCGGGAGGAGTAAGCCAAAAGATCATTCTCACATAGAGGATTCCATAAAAGCCTACCGCAATTCAATCGGACATCCGGAGCTCAAGCTAAAAGTGTTTCCGCTTTGAGGGCCCGGTTGGTTTCATGTACGAACCAACCCGACTGAACCCAATGTTTTCCGAAAGCTTGAGTGTGATATACCGAAATGACCGTCTCGATCCGGGGATCGCATCACAACTGATGGTAAGTCGATCGGAGTCTAGTAGATCATGTTATATAAAATAAACCGAAGAAGTTCTGGTAATAAGGGGTTTGGGCCCGAGCCGACCTGGCCCCATACCCCCAGGGTCGGCCCGAACCGGGTCTAGGTCCGGCCCGCTAGAGAGCGGCCCAGCCCGGCTGGCGTAGCCCGGCCGTCCGGTCTGGAGGCCCTGCTAGGGCAGCCGCTCGGCACGCGGCGCGCTGGCCAGCAACTCGGCCAAACGGCCGAGCTGTTACGGGGTGGGGGCGCTGCCCGCGCGTGATGGAAACAGCGGCCCCTTTATGGGGCCGCTCAGCTGTCCGGTCGGGGGTTTGTAACCCCAGCCTTTTCCTGGTCCGGCAGGCCCACTTTGGCCAGACGGCTTCTGCCACCGCGGGACCGGCAAGCCGGTCCCCCCTGCTCCGACACCGGCGGCCCGAACCGGCCACCGGTTCCCCTGCTCAACCGCGGACTGGAACCGGCCGCGGCCTTCATCCTTCCGGCACAGCGCGACGGCTCCGCGCCCCTCCATCGCGGCCCCGCTCCGGCCGCGGTGCCTTTGAGGTCTCCCAGAGCGGCTTGACGGCACCACGCCTTTTGTTCATCTTCTATGGTGCGGCGCAATGACGCCGCGGATTTATTGTTTCCAACAGCACAGTGCGACGGCGCCGCAAATTTATTGTTTCCAACGGCGCGGTACGATGATGTCACGCTTCTCCGCTCTTCCTTTTACAAAATCTACGTTGTTCTTTGGCACCGTGTCGCCTTGCTCGTCGCATCAATATCAACAACCAAAAAGAGGGGAGGATTTTCGGTCGTGTTCATGCGGTCCGACTTCCTCTCGTTAATGCGATAATAAGCGGTTCAATTGAAAGGGGGATAACGATGAAGGTAAACAAAAGAAAATCAACCCCTACCACAACGTTGTCATCGCACGAGCGTTTGTTGCGGAATTAACCGCCGAGGAAGAAGAGGGTTGTCGCGGAAGAAGAGGATCGACGCGGAAGGAACATCGCGGAAGAAGCGTCTCGAAAGGAGAATCCTCGGCGTCACACCATTGATCTCTGAGGGTTCGGCGTTCTTCGTCGCCCTTCGTCTGAGGCTAGTGTTCTTCGTGTTCTTCGCATTCTTCACGTTCTTCGCGAAGGAGGATGAAGATCTCCAAGCATTAGAGCTTTCCCCAAATCCTTTCAACAAGCCACCCCTCAAAAAAAAATTGTTGGTCTTATTTTATTCACATGCCAACAATTTGAAATTCAATGATAAGAAACGAACAATTAATTCAAAGAATTAATTGTAACAATTTAACTACCTAATTTAATGGGGAGTTTCTTTGCCAGAAAAATGCACAGTTGAATTTCATTAATTAAGGGGTTGCAGCTGCGTTACTTAGGAGGGAAGAAACGGTGGTGCTCGTGCGGGCCCCACCACACAAATATCCTACAAAGTTGGTAGGATGTTTTGGGTTCACCCTATCCGATTAACATAGCTTAAGTGGCTTTAAGTGTCTTAACGTGAAATAAAATAAATTGTTGCACCGCTTTTATTTTATTTCGTACCTTAACACTAAAAATTAAAAACCACACCTGAGAAAACGCAACTCCATAAAAGGCGTTTATAAGAAAATACCAGCGTTGTGATTCCATCAGTGCCCTCGGAATTCAATTCCAAGCACCGGTACAATAATTAGAAAACCCCGCTCATTCGTTCACTGAACGTACCCAAGATTAACTTCGGAAAATGATTCCGGGCACACCGGGCCTCGGAATCAGGTGCCATCAAAAACTGTGTTCTTGCAAAATTCCAAAGAAAATTAAGAAAAATAATTCCTCGAATTTGACGGTTCTTTACAATAAAATTTAATCATTTGGTTTTATTCTAATTATTCACTTGATATGATAATTTAATCTTATATGGAAATATAATTTATCTTATATTTACAAAGTAAAACTCTAGTCATGATTTCAGAAAAATGATATTTCTCTTGAATGATCATATTTTACTATTATGATGTCTCTAGAATCTTTGCATTACTCATGAATATCATAAAAGTATTCTAATGTTGTACTATATTCATCTTCATATAGATATCTTAATCTTATATATGCATTTAAATTTTTTGGATTCCCATATATGGATTCGGAACTTTGGAATCAATCATCATTATCAATTAATTATTTTGATGGAAAACATAATTGATTAAATATTTATTTGAGGAATAAAAATTTTCTACACTCCTTATTCATTCTAGAAGTTTGATGGTTTATATAGACATAAAATAGTATATATGTTGAAAGAACATGAAGAGAAATATTGTAGGTTCTTTATCATTGATCCTGGTACGTCAAAATTTTAAGGATGATAGAAAAAATTCTATGTGGATGATATAAAAGATACACATAGTGGAATGGTAATTGAAAAAAATTAACACAGATTTTGTCATCGGATACCCTAAAACATCGAAAGAGAACAATGTTTTATGGGTCGTAGTCAATCACACTAAAACCAATATATCAATTTCATAAAAAATTATTGTTTCAAATTATAGAAAATTTATTTAATAAAATTATTATTATTTTTTAAAGCATCATTTCATTATTATATTTCGTTAATTTTTTTTTGATTTCTCATAAAATGTTTACATATTTAATGAATAGTGATGAATGATATTTCTATAAAAAACATCATTTTAATTTATATAATATACACGTTAAATTTTATGTAAATAATGTTTGATAATTATTTTTTTTAAATATATCATTATTAACAAAATTTAGGTTATCTTAATTGATCTCAAATTCGATTATATATAAAAATACTATATACTTTGGTTATCTTTATACATGGAAATATTAATTTCTATCCCATTTATAGGTTTAGTTTTAAATTAAATTATTCCACATAATTTAATTTAATTTGTTAAAATGGATAATATTTTTAATAATCATAATTAATAATATATAATAATACTTTAATAATGATTTTCATAATTAATTGTGAAATGAGAAATAATTAATTACCGTGATTATGGTTCATACTGGTTTTCTAGGGAGTTAAAATTAAATGTCATGAAAAATTAAATAAGTTCATTCCATAAACTATTAAATAATAATATTTAGAAATTATGTAATATAAGTTTATATAATTATATATTTTTTAGCCTTTTTCTTGTTTAAAAAACGGATATAAAATTTTCATTTCAAAAACTGATTGTGTGTCCTCTCCCCAAAACATAAATGGTCACCCTATACACTACCAATTATACACATAAAAATGATTTCGTTTGCGAGAATAAAAAATATTATATATTCTTTAATAATATACCCCCATTTTAAATGAATTATTTAAATTCTAATGCCCTAATAATAAAATATTTTGAAATAACTAAAGGAGCATATCCTAAAAATTTGTATTGTCTCTTAATAAATAATTTCTATACTTTTTCTTCTAAAATAACAATAAAATATTTATTAAATATGATGATATTATAATATAAATAAATCACTTGTATTTTGATATTAATATTTTCATTTAATAACTTATATTCCTCAACTCCTCCATTAAATTACAATTGAACCACCTAATCAGGTGTGCAGTGGCATAAACCTCACAAATCGATGGAATTTGGTTTCAATCACCACCTTTCACAATCCAAGAAAATAATGGATTTAGTGGTTATATAATACGTTAATTAAATTCTAATACTCTGGTAATTATAATATCACATATAATTTCTTATATTATAGTCTGATAGCGAGTGATAACATCACTTGTGCTTACATGTGGACTACTGCCTCCACCATGAGATGGGACAAGTTTTTCATTTAATTTTAAAATAGTTAATAAAAAGGAATATTAAATGAATATATTACATATATGTTATATAAATGTTATTATATTATTTTGATATATTATTTAACATTTATTTTGTTCCACCCATTTAGAAAATGGAAACAAATCTCTTGTGTATGTATGACCTTCAATTGCCTTGAATGATATGATTCCTTTTATATAAAAAATAATAATGGTTTAATATAAAAACATATAAAATTAATATATAATAAATTAAAATCATAATTATCATTATGTATATTATGTTAATATGGTAAATTTCATTGTACTGAAAATACCAAATCCAAACCCACATAAGAAATGAAGTAGTTTTTAATTTAAATATAATTTATTTATGGAATTATTAATAACCATTTCCGATAAATTGAATGATAAATAATTTATGGTATGATATTTATATTTATTTTTATATAATAATTTTTTATGTAACCTATATTTATTATAAAATAAGATTAATTTTTTATGAATTATTTTGAGGCTTCAGTTAATGGAATTTTTGTCTCACCATTGTTTTAGTGGGAAAAATTCAATATACTCTACTTGTTTCTTTTGTATGTTTTATATTCTTCCCAAAATTTTATTTTAATATATTATTAATAAGAATTATTTTGATTGAAATATCAACATATTTTCATCTATTTCATTGTTTTCAGGATTCAAACATTTCAAATGTGGTAATGGATTTAAATTATTATTAGTTTGTTTGACATGATTGGTTAAAACTTTGTTTCCAATGATAAATTCTAATAACCAATATATAAATATATTAATTAATTGTTATATCAACTTATTATTTATTTAAAATAAAAGTATTAAAATATTTGTCTTCTATGTTTGTACTCGAGGGTACTAAAGAATTTTTAAGGGAAAATCTATTTTATTTCTCTCTTCAATCTAAAATTCATTGTCATCTATGTCATTCATTAATTTTTAATCAATATTTATTTAAATATTATAAAATAAAAATTTAATGATATTGTTTCCCATTTTATAATTTTTAAAAAAGTGTTAAATATTAATCTATTATAGTTTACATTAATTGAACTTTTGAATTTTTACTAATAATTTAAAAGGAATCATTTTTCAAATTTAAAGGAAATAATTGAAATTTTAATCAGTAATTACAAATAATTTATTTAGAAATTTCATTACTTTTTTAAAATACATATTTTTAGTGAAACATATTTCATAGAATTTATTTTATTTATTATATAATCATTATTTATGTAGAAAGGTTTTTTCATCGTGAAATGTTATTGGTAATATTTCAAAAAACATTTACATAAAAGATGGCATCCTATGTTGTTGCTTATGATTTCCCAGGGATATGATTCAACTATAAGTAATTTATCTTTTCTCTGTACGGTTTTAAATAATTATAAAATGATATTTTTTGAACCCATTTATTTTTAGATTGATATCATTATTATGACCAATACATTTTCATGTGTTATTTATTGATGAAATAAAAATTACTATATAAACAATTTATTATAAACAAAAAATTATTTATTGAAATTTTTTTATAAATATTTTTTATACATGGTTTATTTTATGATTAATGTTTTGTGATATTGTGTAAAATAATTTTATTATATTTATATTCTGATAGGTGTGTGTTGTATCAAACTCCAATACAATGAGAAATGTTTATATATCATCAGATAAAAAAGACTAGAGTGGGGGTGATCCCAGTTCATTAAATGGATTTTTCCTCTAGGATAGTCTTGGGGTGAACCTTTACTACAATGATGTTTTGAGGTGTAATGATATTTCACAACGATAGTTTGGTAAATTATTTTTCACATCTAATGAAATGGTTTTCTGTTCTAATGTGAATCAAATTATTCTATGTATTATATAATTTTATCTTCTCATGGATAATGTTCATTTATTCTTTTATGATTCACAACATATGAACTACCCTGATTTATTCCACGACTCATTTTTATGATCAAATATATTGTGGGTATTATTTTAAAATATTATTTTAATGTTCTTATACCCTTAGTATCATATTATCATTGTTTCACAATTTTTACCAATAAAAAACATCATTGCTCACCCTCTCACTTGATTTCTTTCTTGAGGTTATGAAAAAATATTTACATTATTATATTTATAAGAAGAGGTATTTATCTGAAATAAATTTTTCAAGCTTATATAGATCCGTAATGAACCAATTCTCAATTACCCATGATTCCAAATGAAATAGTTCTTAAATACTTTGGCACAAATATATATTTTTTATAATTATTATTCATCTATTAGGATGTGAAATCATGGTATGAAAATTATATGTCAGTATAATAAAATCATATATCATCAATAATATTTCATCTAGAAAAATAGTGGAATTTCTATCCAATGATATCTAGTTAGTAAATGATTGAAGACTCTATATTTATTTTTATTGGTTTTTTAACTTGTTCATAAATATGTTTATGTACGATTAAAATTTAATGTTATGTTTGAATAATATTTCAATTTTGGATAGGGTTTTAAGGAGATTTTTTATCTCTTTTGGGATGATAATCACATTATAAATTATTCATATTCTAGACTGAAATATTTAACAATGGATTTATATATATGAACCATCATGTAGTTGAATTTGACAGTGTGGATAAAAAATAAAACTTTGAGGAAAATGTGAATATTAATGGTGTACCCATGCTTGTTAAAATATAACTATTAAAGAATAATCCTCATAAGGTGTTGGGAAAATTCACGCATAGACAGACAAGTTATCTACACAATTTGAATTATTGACATATTTTGAAGAGATAAAATGGCTTAAATTTTTAAATCTGTTAATAGATATAAGGAACTGTTAATTGTATAAAAATGAGGATATTTAACTATTAAATTATAACAATACATGGGATTTTACAACTTTTCTAAAATTATAAAATGAATTACATGAAAAATGTTTATATGATTTCATGGAAGAAAATTTTGAATGTTTGAGGTACAAGTAAATGTGTGTGATGAATGGATTTAAATAGATGTTAGGTACTAATTTAAATATTTTCATTGCACCTATATTGAGTCTTACCACAATCTAGTTATTTCACATTTTTTTGTATCATCGGATTAAAATCATTTTTATCTTTATAACAAGAATGATTTTCATCAAAATGATATGGAGGAGTAAATATATATAAATATATATATAGTATCCAATGGGATGTGTTGTTTTTAGAAGGGAATACATGATATGAAAACACTAGAAGAGCTTTTAATATTTTTATAATGATCCTTGTGAATGGAATGGTATGATTTATGATATTAGGATAAAAATGATAAAATATGGAATGAAATGGATATATAATACTATTTAAATTTTTTTCATGATGGATAAATTATGCATTCTATATATGGTGGATGTTTTCATTGCGGTATTTAAAATATTAATGATTTTTCTTCTGGAAGGGAGGATAAATTAGTGATTTGAGTTTAATAATCATTAAGAAGAATCTAATATTTTTGGGATGAATGTAAAGATAGGTCATGTTACTATAACATTTATTTTATCCTAGGATGAGTACACTTAAAATATTATTAGTATAATTAGTTTTATGGAAGGAAATCTACAAATTATTCCCATTGAACCAAATTTTTTATTATTATAGGATTGTGTACCAATAATAAAAATATGGTTGAGTGTATCGAAAAGGATCTCAACACAATATTTGCATGATTCCTGGAATAGTCCATGGTTTTTGATGAACCAAATATTTGTCATGCAGTTGGAGTATTTATAACCGGCATTAATGACCATATAAATAAATATTATGTTGTTTTAAGTGGTTAATGAATTATTTTTAGTTTATTAAAGAATCATTTATTTGTTTGCGGAATTGAAATTAATTACAGAGTAATGTGTATACTAGAATTTGAGGGGATTTCAATATTAAGAGGATTACCATAGGTTTTTTTGAAGTTGTATCAGAGCTATAGTATGATGTATTTCACAAATAAAAATGAGGTGTACCTATATAATATAATATAAGATCAAAGTTCTATTTTATATGCCCTGAAATATATAGGTTTTTTAATAAATAATTTTTATAAAATGATTCAAATTTATAGGATAAATTACTTCAATATAAAATCCAATGTTCAATAAATCTTGTAAAATATTTTTTTCTTCAATCGAAGATTATGTATATTATTTTGAATTAACATTTTATCATTTGAATAGTACATTTTTTGTTTTTTATATGTTATATAATTTAGGGAAAAAATAATATTATAGGCATGTTATTTAGTCCGATGGTGGTGGAGAAGATAAAATGTTGTTATGAGTGAATTATTCATCATTTATTAATGGTGGTTAATAGGAAGAACATGTACGTGTACCATGGATGATTATAATAATTTTGTATCCTGATACATTGGATAAATTTAGTCTAACTTCTAGATCCATGGACATCCTAAAACAATTACTCTAATATAGTTGACCAATGCTGTAGATTTGAAATATAGAATCATGGATGACTGTATCATAATGTTTCTATGAGATATTTTTTTAAGTAATAGTGTATTTATACACTCTGTTATATTACCATATAACATTTTATTGAAATCATTATTGTGTATACCTCTCTTTGGATGAAGTAATTATTAAAAAAACACATAATGTTAGCAGTCATAAGATCTTATTCTTATTTTTTCTTCATCTTTTAGAAAATAAATGTTCAATATTTATATCAATATTTCCATGATATTTTCATTCTATGAATCCTCATATATAATAATAAACACTCATATATGTTATACCAACGTTGGTTTAATGGGTTTTCATGTCATTTCCAATCCAGGGATTATCCAAGGACACCCCTCAATGTTATTAGTGGAATTTCTTATACTATTTTTCCTTTATTATTTCCACCTTCATAGTTTTACAACAAAGCATAGGTGTAAATAGTAATTATAAAGTCATCAAATCTAATTCACATCATTCAATGAATCACAAATTAATCTATAAGGTACAAAAAAACCACTAGAAAAAATATTTTAATTTGGATTAATTTATATGGAGTCACACAAAAGTGTCCCTTAACACATATCATATAATTAATTTCATTCACATTAATCTAAATTCGAAATAATTGTAATAAAAATGATTTATTATAAATCCATACTCATTAAAAAAAATCTAATTTAACACATTTAGTTTATTTTATAAAAATTTAAAAGAACACACATTTGGGATTAGTCGATGATACATTGTTTATTAGTGAGGAAATAATGTAATATTGTAATAGGGTTGTTTTACATAGTATAAGATACCTCTTTTAACTAAAAACTATTTTTATCCTCTATATTGGATTTCAAATAATAGGTAAAATTGAATAATCACAAAAATAGAGAGAGTACTTATGTATCCAACGTTATGAATTGAGGGAATACTCATAAATTAATAATATTTAGAAATTAAAAATTGTTTAAAGAATTTATAAAAATTGATGTGTTTCAATTTAGCATGTCCACAATGTTCAATAAATTATTCCCCAACTAGGATTTTTCTAGGGGTACATCTCCTATTACCTTTTTTAAATATGATAAAACATGATACTACCAAAAAAAATTCATAAGACCTTTGTTAAGTAGAATTCCTCTTTATAGTGTAGTGATCTTAAAATGGTTTGAATTCATAATTTATATCTCCCATGTTGTAAAATTAGATTTATCCCATGATAAATAACATGTGTCATGGAACAGAGGTTGTGGTGTTGCAATCCCCTTACAATGAAAATAATCACACATAACTTAATATCTATACATACACAGCCCTGTAGTTAATCTTTTTCAACCATCACCATGATATGAAAGTGATCATTATTATATCACCATATAACCCACAATTAAAATTTAATCTAATATAACCTCTAGTATCTATTAAAAACCCTATACCATCCCCAATTCCCAATTATATAGTGTGAAGATTCCAATGTAGTGGAATCTAGAACCAATCCCATTCCCGACTGACAATGCTAACTACTAGTTAATCTACTAATACAGTATACTATCCAAATAAACTTAAATACACATGGATCAGTAAAAACTAAAAAATTTCAATCCTTACGAATAATAATGTTTTTATGGCCATACTAGAATATATTATCTCGTCTATAAGTTGAGTCTTCGATCTTTAAGGAGCACTATCTATGAAAATATCCTACGATTATACCCCTATATTTGACTTGTACCACCATGTCTCCCTTGGGATACACAAAACCCACTAATTCAGTAACAGTATGGGTATAATCATATCATATAGGTTATTATATGTCCACCATTCTATCTAAACCATGGAATGCTAAAATGATGAATTTAGATATAGATCTACCTCATCCACAATTATTTGTTGTGAGTGTTTATGTTAGTACATATGGAACTGAGATACACAAAATACATCATGCATAACAGTTTTTCTCCGACCATGTTATGATGGATCGAAAAAATAAATTATATTATTAATAACCTAAAATAGACCCCATAAACATGTGTTCTAACATCCCCTACCTCTAAATACACATGTCTCCGATCGAAGGAGACACTTGCAGAATTAATTATTCACCTACCACAAACTGCAGAGGAGGTCATCATTATTTGGAATATTATCTCTACCTACACATAATAGTTTAATTGTCTTAATAATTATAATAATATGTGTTGGATTATCCTATATGTCAATCATTCTGACAATTAATAAATCCCCTATCTATAACATTCATTTAGTTGATTAGGGTCATCTTCCATAAGAGGCCTCAAAATCATTCATCATAATTGATTCACGGTAACTATTTTTATCAGCGAAATCCCTGAGTATAATATGGTACACACATGAACTGCCCAAATCAAGGAAACATGGACCCAAATGTTCCTCCAATAAATGAATAGTAAATTAATTTTAAATATCACTAGGGTTGTGGTAACTAGTAATCAAATGTATAAGAATCTCATGAACCTTCTCAAAGACATTTCATGAATGGAAACATAAATTGGGAATCCTATTGAGAATTTCTTCTCCTCATCAGACCATGAATATCCACTAACATTAGATAATAAATCATACAATGTTAATCAATGGAATATGCCTCTTGGATTGATTGAATATTGGTTTCCATTAATAACTTGTCCCTGGAAACCAATACTATATCATTATAATAATATGAAATTAAAAATCCTATCAAGAGTATATGGTCACATAGTCCCATTTCTAATTGGGAATGGTTAAGTATAAATTATTCCTACAATTAAATAATTCATGGGATTCATTTTATAACATGTCAAAGACCATGACAGAAGACCATTTATGTCCTTATTTATTCCATGCCACCAAAACAATCTCATTATATTATGATAAATCTTAGTAATCCCTATGTGAGAAACATATACCACACAATGTGAATACTAAATTAGCTCCACATGTATTCTTATAGTGACCAAAACCCATCATTAGATGTAATGAACCTCATCAATATTACTATGACAATCTGGTGGTGACTCCTCATCATATATATTATCCTACATCACTATGAATTTTGATTCATATAAATGAATCTCCTTCACACATTAAAGTTTGAGTACATAATACTCAAATATTTCAAGTATTATCTTAACTAATATTATCAGGAATATAGTTGTATCTCAGTAAATAGGCTCATCACATGTAACTAAGTATATTTTATATTAGCACGAAAAGATAAGTCTTTCTATATTGTTCATCTACAATAATGTTACCCTTTATATGGGTATAAAATACCATAATATTATTATTCTATATACACTAATCCTACCTTCAATACAGAAGTATTGGTAGCACTTAATAAAAAATATATATTTTGGTCATAATAAACCATGCAGTGATTACAATATCTCAATACATGAACCCATGATTCTAGCTCTATATCATGAATTTATATTTTCATCTCTTGTAGAAATAGTTTCATATACCAATATGTGACAAATCACTTGACCTAAATCTAAATTTAACAAAATTAATGTCATAAATTATTATATGATAATACTTTCTCTGTATCCATCATGGTAAATATAATGATCATTACAATCCATGATCTTCTTATCAACTCTGGAAATGTGCTATAATTATTGAATGTAATTGGAGTGGATGATATAATATCTCATCATCAGTATGATGTTATTATAATCATATAAATTTATTATTTAAACCACTATTCCCATTCATGTATGGTGGTAGTGGAAAAACAGATTACACCATGACGTTGATACAATATTTCGTATGTACGCACGCGTGGTGATTTCATTTTCAGTATGATGGATAGAAGGTGAAATGGGGTTGTTTCATATTCATAATAACAAATAATTATATTAATTACACTTATGTTATTAATTTATAATTAAACAACTAATGAAGAGGACGTATAAGAATAAATAAACTTGAACGAATCGGTAGAAGAGATGACCTCTTCCTCGATGTGCCTCTTTTAAAATTCTTCTTAGGGAACTAGAGATTGACTTTTTAGAAGACCAGAACATCTGTTATATAAATAGAAATATTGATAAGATAAATGGGATTGGGTTTTCCAAGCTTGAAATCTCAAAATTATGTGAAGAGGAGAGGGAGGAGGTTCCCTTTTATAAGAGGGGCGAGGGGCATCTTAGGAAAAACAGAAAATATTATTTTATAATAAATTAATATTCGGTTTTTAATGGATACAATGTGACTTATTTAGAGGATAGCGTGGGGATGGGTCAAAATAATCTCAACTAATAGGTTTTACACAAGTTTAGGTTACCATTTTAACCTTATCATTTATATTTAACTCTAAGATAAATTATTTATCTTTTACAATGTCTTCTTGTATTCTTACACTATATGGTTCATAAACATACTATAAACTTCCAATTGAACCCCAATTGGTTCATTAATATCATATATATTATTATATAACTATTCAGGTGGAACATTATATTTTTAGGAATATAATATCTTTTAATAATTTAATATTTGTTTTAAAAACACTTTTATATCAATTTTGACAATATTTGGTATTTTGTTTTTCATAAATTTATAACAGCATTATTACTTCGTTAAATATAAATCTAACCATCCCTAATATGATATATTGACCTATTAAATTATTTAAATTCATTAAAAGTCTCAAATTACATTTATTTTTGGTATTTATAATATCAATTATGTTAATATTTAATTAAAAAGGTAATTAGTACATCATCATTGTGTCATTAATAAATTGACATATTTAAGGTCTAAAAAATATAAATAAAATAAAATTATGTAGGAAATATCTTTATATTTCAAATTAATATTTATAGTCGAAATTATATTATTTATAACCCTATATTAAAAATGTTTTGGTTATTAAACATTTATTTTAGCTATTTTATGTATTCTTTAAATAAAATAATAATAAATGTTCTAATCTAATCCAAGTGGTCCTAAATGGCCATCATATATTCCTAAAGTTGTTTTTGGTCGAATTAAAATTATCAAATATAATTAGGACATGTTTTAGTGTAATAATAATATATCTTTTACCCTTAATTACACAATTTACATTTAACCGTGGTAAATAAAAGTAAAAAGTTACTATTTACCAAAAAAGTTGTATCTTATTGCACCACATTTTACCTACTGATATCAACCATGTCTCTCAGATTTTTAATATTCAACTCATAGAAGAAGTAAAATTATTTTTATGTAAATTTGAAAATTCCCCTTGGAGGTGGGTAAAATAATGTAAAAAGTTCAATAAAATTTCTATATATCTAAAATTAATATAAAATGACTCCAATGAATTACGTTGAACATATATAGGTTTTATGTATGTATTTTGATATAAAATATATTTCAGTAAAATAAATAATTATTTAAATAAAATATCAGTTTTAAACTATAACATAGTGTCTTTCACTATTCATCAAAAATTGAAAGTTAGTAGAAAAATACCAAAAATTCCCCCTCGGCTAATTTTGATATTCTGAATCCAAAAATGAATTCCAATTTGAATGATAAAATTTATTAAATTTCAGAAAGTGGTAATTACTATTTATAATGTCTAGTTTATATAATATTTTAATAACATATCGTTGTTTACTGAAACCCTGTATTGTGTACTACACACGCTATTGAGATAGGTCGTGATGGCATGATATGCATGCCAAGTCAGGGCTACGTGAAATGCAAGCTCCCTTTGGTGTTGCATATTACAAAATCATAAATTATTTTATTTATTCATTAAAAAAATCTATACATAATGTTGTGTATTATAATATCCACAAAATGAACTTGAAATTGTATCCCAAAACAATCATTCCATATAATCTCAACCATATAATAAAAAAAGACCCTTCCCATACATAATCCATGAAACATTAACTCTAATCAACCACAATGGTTCCCATAAAGGTTGTGAATAAATTTCATTAGTCAACATCCAGTGATATATCTATCATGTATAGTAAATAAAAATTCATTCTTAATACAAATTTCTATAAATGATAAAAAAAATATTTCCCCACATGGAGTTCACTAGGACAAGACCACATGTAACTATACAATACTTATTCAGTGTTACAGTTAGTTGATAATTTCATGGTCTTATCAAACAATAAAGTTGAATAATATATCGATCCTCATATAATAATCCATAGTAATGAGCTATTAGAAGATAGTACATATAGTGAACAATAACCATCACATATATATATATATATGTGAATGGTCTATTACCAGTACAATATATAGATAAAATAATTTATTTGTATCTGAATGAGTCATTACCAAATAAAACCATAGGATATAAAAACATTTCACATAGTCATATTGGTTATGTACACCTAATTCACATCTCATATAGATGATATACCATAAATTCAAATCTATAGTGATTGATATACCACTAATAAGAGATATCAGGGGTAGATAACGCACTACCAAATATTCTTACAATGGTATATTATGGACCAATATAATTGATTTTTATGTGAATAATATAACACTGACATATGTATCTTGGTAGAGAAGTCACCATAAATAAAAATCTCATTGAATAAAATACACCTCTTGTAATAGTTTATACTTGGAAGGTGAGACACTCGAACATATCGAATTAGTAAAAATTATACCAACTACACAAATACATTGATGAATGATACACAAACATTGAATATTTTAATGTGGATAATATAATACAAATACAATATTACTGGTATATGATGATCCCCTGATATCACATCATAGTGTAGATAAATTCCCGAAAAACAATTGGAAATGTTTAATGTATAAAAAAACAATAAAAGGGTATATGTTATACCAATACAAGGCTATAAATATTTAAATTGGATCCATTTAACTAAAAATATCATTATAAAAATTCCATTTTAATGGTCATGCTCTTTTTCCAATACCTACCAAATTTATCACATCTAGGTTAGTCCACCACTCACATGTTTTCTTCTCAAGTCATTCACTACAAATGTATTATCCTAGTACTTTTTGAGAATAATTTAAATTAATTCATAAATCATAATAAAATTATTTGATTCTAATTTATGGGTTTCAAATTCAAACTCACATGAAAACTGTCACCGACAACCATTGGTGTTGTTGCACAAAACAAAATGGAACCTTGAAAGTTCTGGCAGGATTGAATAAAACTACAGGTAGAATATAATCCAATTTAGGTTAATCTATAATGATTTTCACAAATTTTATATTTCAACATTTCATATAACACATGTTATGCTTTTAAATACTGAGGGGAATGTTTCGGAGCACCTACCATGAAATAGAGGGTTGCTCATTGTTGAAAAATTTAAGATGATTCAACCATATTTAAATTAAATTAGATCCCCAAAAAATAAAAATATTATTGTTTAACATATTATAATTTGTTAAATATTTTGAGAGAGATATATAGAAATATTAGAAGTTGAGAATTAGATTTACCTATGAAATCCTCCAATGATGGATAACCCTTGATTCAGATTAACATTTATGGAGATCCAAACATATAAACTAATGAATTAGTAATATCAAAGAGAGATATATTGGTCTATTGATGAGGGTAATTAAAGGGATCCTCATTAAAAAATAATTTCTAATATTTTTAATAAATTAAATGAAAATATTAAATAAGATATTATGTTACATTATGAACCCAATATTGATAGTACACCACCCAAACAACTGATATCCATATGGAATCACGAAAACTAACATGATTAATCACGAACCTCATATTAATAATCAAAAATATGATCATCATTTCCCCATGGCCCAACTGTCCACCTCATAATGGATTTCTTCCCAATTCAGTATAAATTGCATTGTATCACTCACATGATGTGGGGTGATAACCCCCCCCCCCCCCCTCTGAACAAGGCTCTATAACATAAAAATTGTTTCATTTTAAGACCAATATCATATAAAAAAAATTATTTTGTAAAGATAAGGTGAAATCAAGTGATACCCTTAAGATAGTCTTTGAAATCAATAATCTGGACACAAAAATCCTCCACAATGAAATGGATCGATACCCACTATAAAATTATAATATTATATTTCCCATATTTACTGTAATGAAACTCTCACCACACAGAACATCCATATGATGATTGATAAACATCTAGATTTCATATAATTTTATTCCAACCATAGTATTATCCCCCAGTTCCACCAAAAAATACCTCTCATAACCAAAAACATTGAAATACAGATGTTCAAGGAAAAATTCAATAAAATTTATTCATGATTCATATATGGAAGAGTGTAGTTTATACATTCTTCTACATACCACTCTATTAATTCTCTCTCCTATGTTAGAGTGGATACATGTTTCTGGAAAAGCTATATTCTTTATGTCCAAAAACAATACAACCCTAGTATTACCCATATAGTATCATTATTTTATATGAATTCCATTGTTTAATTTTTTTTATCCAACCACTTTTTTATAACTACAAGAAGGTGATTTTACATATTTTTTTGGGGGTGAATTCTTTATAAATTTTTTGTAGGAGGTGGTAATTATCTATTGAAATTCTCTATCACTATATTAGAAGGATTAATATTTACTTATAAATTCTATTAAAATCTTGTTAGCAATTTTTTATTATATTAACATGTAATCATGATAATACCAATTTTTTTAAGCATTATAATTTCACATTTTTTCCATGAATTTTTCACTAATATATCATACATTTATATCTTTAGGAAGCTCATAGATTTTATAAGTATTAAAAATATATTATTTCTTCAATATTTAACTAGTAAACGTAATAGTTTTACTGTAAAATTTCATAACATTTTCCACTAACATATCATTTTTAAAAAATTTAATTCAAAACCAATTATCCAGCATATCCCTAAGAAGGATATTGGATTCTATATAATAAATAATTATTACATCTCATCATTATCATACATAAATTAAAAAGTTATTTTACAATACATTCATTTTTAATATATATTTGTTTTTTTATTATCATATTCTTCTATGATATATTTATTATCATCTCATAGTCTTAAAAATTGATTTATACATATGTTGATATCAATTTTATTAGTGTAATACTCAGATAATTCTCCTTGTTTTATACAAAAGAAATGTATCTATGAGTTTCATTTTATAATGATAAACTTAATTCATATTCTGAATATATAGGTATTTTATAAAAAGAATTATTAAGAAATTTCTAATCCCTACTTCCCTCTACACATTCAATATCAACATGTTCGATAGATACTAATTTACTCATGAAACATATAGATGGAATCTACTTCATATATTTATTTTATTGGTTTATATTAAAGTGTTATTCTTTTTATCTGGCTTCATTATTTCAATTTTTTTTTATTTTTTGAAGGAAACATTGATAATAAATGAACAATTTTATAATAATTACCAAATTTAAATGACAGTTTAACTTAAAATTTTCATTCAACTTAATTAAAAATCATGAAACTTGGGAGACGATCACATAAAACTGACTATTTAATATCCACCTCAAAACAATTATTTTCACATTCAATCATTGAAATCAAGAATGATTAAAAAAATTTCCTTTTCTAATTTTCATTTGAGGTCATCTATTATGATTATCTCAAAAGTAATTAATATTTTATATATATTAAAAATTTGGAATATATCATCATCTAAATCTATAGGAGGTGAATTGTTACAATCAAACAAACTATGAATAATTTTCAATATGTTATTAACAACATTATATTCATACATAATTCTTCCATATACTATAACAGATATTTTGTTATAATTATCAATGGTAAACATATCATAAAAATATTCTTCTTATTATATTGTGATATCTATAAGTTTGATTTAATGAACATGTAACTATGATTACTTCACCTTATTATCTCTCTTATGTTTGTTTTCTATTTACCTTCAAGATCCCATAATGTGCTTTACATTGGATTAATTTGGAAATTTCTATCATTTATAATAAATATAATAATATATTCCTTTGATTCTAATAAATTTCAATAGCTATCTTATCTGATAAAAATCACAATTCATTCTCATACAGTATAATGAAGCATTCAATAGTGGACTAAATGATATAAATTATACGGAATGATGTGAGGCTACCAATCAGCCATTCTAAATATGAAAAACCATTTAATAAAATGTTATAGTTAACTTGTTTCTGAATTAGTATTGATAATTGATAATATCTTCAACTGATATCATTAAGATATAACTTAAATCTTATAAAAAACACGATTATTTAGTGATATCGTAATCAAATTGGAAGAATTATTGTTTATAAACTTTATTCTCAGATAAAAATAGGGCCATGCATGTATATTATTTCTCTCTATAACTCAGTGTGATGGAAAAAATAATATATGCGTAAATAGATTTATTAATGAGGTTCACCTTTAATGTGGATGAATTTTTCATTGTTTTATTTTCTAAATATTCCAACATACACATAATCTCTTTTATTATCATGGTGATTCCATATGAAAATATATATCCATGAATTATCTATATTTATTATAGAAATTATTTATTAATAACAATCAATTTAATATAAAATATATAATAGAAAAGTCCTTGAATTATGGAGACCAATTAGAATAAAATTCACCACTTGGATGAACTATTATGATATTATTCCACTTCTAATATATGAAAACCGCATTTTTTTTCTTCTTCTCAGTATATTTTTAAAATTATCATTGGAATTATATCAATATTTATAGATGTTTACTCTCATTATTTAAATATTCAACTCCTTGATGTAATCAATAGAATAACATGTCATGATTAATATGTAGAAAATTAGGTGCAAATCAACATTTTGAACTTATTTCATATTTATTCAGTTATTCTTCATTTTATATTTTTCTCTAATAAAAATGTGGTAATAATCCCCCAGATATGGAAACAAGTACAATTATTGAAATACAACTAAATATTAAAATATTAAATTAGGTAATTATTCAATGTATATCATGTTCTTTATTACTTATGAATTCCAACAAAAAACTTCTATAATTTATAATTATTCATTACCGCTAAATTAAAAATTATATGTCCTAAATAATCAACCCATCCTACTAAATCCCTCATTGAATCCCAATATCAATCTCCACTGATTGAAAATTATTATTTTTCAAAACCACTATTGATGGAAACAGCGAAATGTTCTACGTAGTGATCCATTAATCAATTCAAGAATTTTTAAAATCATATAAAATAAAACAAAAATTATTTGAATCCCTTAACATATATGCCCCGAAATTAGGGACTTGTAACATCATTTCTAGGTCATTTACAACAAGGTATTCAAAAAAGTTTTCCATTTTTCCCATTTTTTTTATATATTCTATCATTTTAATCTTCTTTTATTTTAATATGTGTTCTATAATTCTATAAAATTTTCAACCATTCGGTTTTTCCCACATAGACATATAGACAAATTTATCCTTATAATATTATACACCCTCTTTCTTTTAATACTTATGAAGGAATGACTCATTCTTATTTGCTTCATTATATTATAGAATAAGATCTAGGGATTTTCATTTTCCTTATTATATTGCTACTCCATTTACCCAAAAACATTTCAATATATACCACAAATCCCATTTTTTTATTTTCACCACTCTTAGACTTTTTCATTCTATTTTCATGGGAAAAACTCTTCTTGATTTACTGATCTTGGTTCATTTTCCAATAATCCATCACATTGGTTATACTGTAAGTCCTCGTTTTAATTTGATTAAGTAGCTTTGAATAATAATTTCATCCTTTAATTTTAGTTCACTTGACCACAATATATCACCCCACATTATGAATCCCCTCCCATCCATTTTTCATAATTGGGATATAAAGTCCTCTGATGAAGGTTCCCTATAAACTTTTAATAGATAATATTGTATATATCTATTCATCATCATCGCACTATAAATGAAATCCTATGGGGTTTTGTACTAATGACGGTGTATGATTATCCAATATGTCCTGAGAATCATTTCCCTACACCAGCTATTCGGACATTTCCTAATCAGAGCCCCAATGATCCTACAATGAATTTTATTTATCCATACCATCAAATATGATACTCATATTTATATAAAAAATATTTAAACACATAATATTCATGGAAAAATGTATCTCAGTTACTCCTTTAAAACATGTGCTTTATGGAGGGTGTTGTCTTGTCACATACATCCTGATGAGTTGCCTATGATTTCCCCCATTATCAACTCCTCTTGATTGGGTTTGATATCATTACTATGTGACTCCATATGAGTTGAGAAATGTTTTATGTGATAACCAATTCCATAAAGAAATAGTAAAGAACCTCTTTAGATCCACCTGGGTGAGATATGTTTGGCAAAATCGGCATGAAGTTGGTAAAATCAAGTCTCAAATGATCGAATATATGCACCACCATTGAATATAATATCATTTTTCATACCTAAACATCATTAGGTATATCTTATGGTGACCCAAAATGGATCACATTTGGGGTCTCGATAACCATCATCTGAAACTATAAACTCATAATAGAATCATGAATATATTGAACCCTGCTGTCTTGACAAGATGCATATTATAGATTCTACAACCATTTATAGGATGAGTAGTAAATTATATATGAATAAATAAGTACCACTTTCTTTCATTTAAATTCTTCCCCAAATTATAACCATACACATTCCATAAGAAGCCTTCAAACATAAAAATAATTATATATTTATGGGGATGTCATGTATTAAAAATAATTTTTAAAACTATTATCACATAGATAGCAACCCACCACAGTTAAAAGCGTATTAAGTATAGAATTACTCTGAAATGTAAGTGGTAGTTCTATAATACATTCAAAAAATGAAGTGAATGTTATACAAGGCTTAATATAGAAGACATATGTCCAGTATAGTAAGTAAAAGTACCACACATTGAAGGATCACGGAAATATAGAACTCGTGAGATTCGTGTCTTACTCTAATGAAATGGTTATCAACAAATGTTGGATGTTTATTGGATTAACTAGAACTAATTATTACAAACCCTAAGATCAAAAAATAATTTTTCTTTAAGTCATCAATCCAAGTTATTTGTTTCATAAGGTGATACACTAAGGACATATTTAAAACATATGAACCCTTCGATATCTCTATGAGAGAAATTTTCATCATTGGTTAGAATTTGATGATATTAGGAACTATTTTGATAAACATAGTCACTGGTAATGGAGAAAAGGAATTAGAGTCATAATATGGGATGAAGGGATGATTCATATAACAAAAAGAGAGTAGAAGGATATATTCGAAATTCCTCCACTATAGAGGAACAAGATGGATCCATGATCATCACCACATAAGGGAATCTCTGAGTGATGAAAATGAATGTGTTGATCCATCCACCCATATCAATGTAGATTTTAATCAATTATTAATCCAATAATAATAATCATTTTTATAAAATAAATACAAATAAATAATAATGTTTTTTTGGATATTATGATTAAACTAATATTATATTTCAATCTTATTTGAAAATATGAACTATATTACACATGAATTGAATAAATATATTTACACATACATAACGTTCAAGTTATTATTCTATGTTCATAATATAATCTTATGTAATTTATATCACAACAAAATTATTCATGAATATCTTAAATCTAATATTATATTTTTGTATATTAATTTTTCATATTATTAGTCAAATATTATTTATAATTATCAATTTCATGGATTCTCTTATGCTGATATGGAACATTGTAGTTAATCTTCATTAACACTATTTGATATAGACACGACACTGGTTTAGTCTTATATATATCTATGTTATTATAATCCTACAATATTTTCATCCCAATTATACTTTTGAAATAATAATTTAGTATTAAATAGAATTTTTATACTCATGATTAATCTCATTCTCATTTTGGTTACTCCTAAGTACTGGAATTTTATTCATTCACAATGTTATCTTATTATTACATTAAAAGGGAAATATAGTATCCAAATACAGTAAAATCCATGAAATCAAATCTCAAATCAAACAATACACAATCCAACCAAAAACTCCAAAACAGATTGAATATAATTACAAAATCAACAAAATTAGAAATATTTGGATAATAAATACAACATCATGATCATTGTGTTTAACAAATGGTCTTTGATATTTAATGTTGAAAATAATTCATAGAATTTTATTTATTGGTTTACTCATTAAATACATTAGTTCCCTTATAATTTTTTATATATAATTTTAATTAATGTGATAGAGTTATATTAATTATAATTTTTTTACAAAAATGAGTTTTATAATATGGAATTTAATATTATATTCTAGAAATATAAGGTGGAGATTATTTTAAAAAATTTATTCAAAAAAAGTTTCTTATGTTGTAAAGTTATATTCAAAAGATAAAAATAAAAACAATCCAGTTATTTATGTTTTTATTATCAAACAATGTTATATCCTATATCATTATCATGATATAGTGAATTCATATTTCATATTATTTATATAGGTTAATTGTTCGATGAAATTATATAGTTAATTTTTATGTGCATGTTTAAAATATTATTATCATGTCATATTCTGGGAAATTTTATTATTTTACCTATAAATCATAAAAAATTAAATAATAAAAATAAAAAAGGTATTATAACATTTATTTAGAAAAATTTTATGAAATATAATATGTTAATTATTATCTTGAATCATTTTTTTGTAGTGTTCAAATTTATGATGTCCTGAGACAACACAATTTCTCATATTTTGAAATCTAATTTTTTTGTTTAAATTACGTATCAATCATGTAATTTAATTTACAATTGAATTCTTATATATAATTTTTTGTTTAAAACTATAAATATAATTTGTATATAGTGTTTCAAAATATATATATATCAATTTATTTGTGGTTGTAAGGATATATTATTGATGGTTTAAAATTCATTTTTTAATTTCATAGATATTATAAAAGATTAGTATTATATATTGGTTGTGATGAAAATTATTTTTATATTGATTTTTATATTTTAATAATATTTATTTAAATTAGATAATATAGTTTTTTAAAAATTATTACATAGTGTTCTAAAAAATAGTATATTATTTTAAATGGATTACTATGAACATCAATATAATAATTATATGTGATCATTATTTATGTTATAAAGTAGTTTTAAAAATTTATCATATTTTTAGGTTAGATTCATAGTTATTTGATTAATTTTATAATAATTTATGGCTTTATATTCAACCATTATATGCATAAATAGTGATATTATTCACCTTGGGATTCCCTGAGATTCCAACATGACAATAAAATTTATCATAGAGGGGGAAGTATCGACACCCCTTTATTAAGAGGTGCTTTTTTACAATCACAATATTATTTTGGTAGTATGGAAGACATACCATCACCAATCCATCTCATTATCAAACATAATTTTTCTACCTAGTAAAAAAATTATATTTGACACCACATTTTCATGACACGTCACCTTTGGAAAAATTATTCTACACAAGCTATGATAATGAAGGAGACCACATATAGAGACCCTCTAATAGGAAATAGTTTTTAAAATATCTACATGGTTACAATTACATATATATGGTTGGTATTCCTCCAAGAAATATTTCATACATATAGATAATATTAATAATAAACTCCATAATATAATGTAAATAAACAACCAGAATTACTTGAAATTTGATAAAATCTATATTTCCATTATATAATTCCAAAACATAACTCATAAATTGGAAATATAAAAGTAACACTACACTCTAATCTACTAATGTCCAACATAGTATATTTATCAATATATGAAACCTAAAAAATATAATTATATATTGTTGAGAAAAACTTGTATACATTTTTGGATAATCCTCAAGCCCTCTCATGAAAATGTGAATAAAGCGTACCAATGCCATAGTTTATAACAATAAAACCAATAGGTACCAAAACTAGGTCGAATAACACCCACTTAAACAAATACCGACTCACAAAAAATAAATCTCAATATGGCAGCCTTATTTTTAAATAATGGAATAATAATATTCCCCACAATCATTTCACTAGTTATTTTTTTTACCACACACCCTAATTGAAATGGTATTTGGATACCATATCTTATACATAAATGTGACAATAACTTGTCATATTTGTTATGGTTATCAAACATGGGTAGATTATTAATGAAATAAAAAGAAAAATGAATTAAATAAATAAAAACATATGAGACCATGTTAGGTGGTTATACTAATAGAGGACTAAAAGCTCACCACAACAACCACATGACCACTACGATGTACTTTCTACCAAATCCATCTCTACATCATAAACTAGAACAACATTACAAAAATACATCCAGAAAAAAATTCAACATTTAGTTATAATTTCAAAAAATTAATTATCCATTAATGACCATTATAAATGGTCTTACATATCTATTAATATTCCATTTGCATCAAGGTTTTAATATCATCTAACCCTACACATTACCAAAATCATTATTTATACACATGTTTTATAAAATTGGAAAACTATAAAAAACCACCACAATATATCACTATGTTTTATTAATTTTTCTATAACTCATTCCAATAGAATGTGAAAATATTAAAATAGAAATCAGCTGTCTACATTACCAAAAATAAAATAATTTCCACATAAATAAATTGGTCGAAAAAATAAATATTATTTTGTTTGTAATGGTTTTTATTTTTGTGTTTGTAGATGAATCTGCTTTACATTGTTCTAGTGTAGTTGTAAAAAAAATAGTATAAAAAAGTTCTATAATTGTAAAGAAATTGAATCATTTATGAGGATAATACATAGAAACTGAAAATTTGTTCTAAATGTTTTGGAAAAAAGTGGTTCACATTCTGGTTTTCCATTCAATTAATTATTAAAAAAAAGGAGTTATATAAAAAATAATTAGAGTTTTTTTGCGATGAGATCAAAAATATAAAAATTAAGTGATTTATAGAATGATTGAAAATTTAATGGTTGAGGATGATGAATGGATAATACAGAGTCACACTAAGGAGGTAATTTTAAAATTTGGTAATTTTTAATATATTAAATTATGAATATATTTTGACAATGAAAATTAGATTTTTTTCATAAAGGTAATGATAAGAAGAAGGTATTTTGAGGATGATGAAGTCACATGAAGGTAGGATGATTTATATAAATAAGTTGAATCACGCCTTAATTGAACTATAAAAAAATCAATATCATATCCATATTTTAATGTAGGATATACATGAATGTACTTCTTATATGAAATAATTTTTTTTTAATGTAATTTCAATGTTTATAGAGACATATGTCTATATGAATTGGCTATTTTCAAACAATATACAATATTTTGTGAATGGTTGAATGTCTAAAAAGTAAAAACCTTTGTAGAAGGTTGAATTTTGTTAGAAAATGTAGAGGATAAATGAATGGTTTCAAAATGTTGTGATAAATTGAATATTTTAGGAAAATAAATTAAATGAAATATAATTTCTATGGTAAATTTGAATCTATTATTAGAACGAAATATGAGGCCAATTAATTATCAGTTTTAGTGTAAAAAAATCTAAATTTGATACAAATCATCAGAAGACAACTTGGGAGGCATTTTATGTTCTTTTTAGAAGAGAGATTAGTTCATTCACAAGCATGATTGGTTTTAAACAATAATGGATGACAACTAAGATAAGAATATTATAATAGTTGTTTGATTATTTAATTTAGTACATTAGTACATTTTATTTAATTTATACTTATATTACCTATGTTTATGTCTACAATTTAAAATTATCATGTCTCTTGAAAGTTTCTATTTCTATTCAAATTATTTTCAACTTAACGAACATAATAAATTATTCGTTAATGAAAAAAATATATGAAATGATGGTGGTAGTTAAAATCCATCCTACAATAATTCAACCCCGACCACAATAAATGGTAACTTGACATTTTATTCCAAAAAATGTTAATTTTCAGTAAAATTTAATTACGATAAATAACATTCATTGGTTTTCATATCCGAAGTCAATCATAATGGGATTATGATCATCAAGGGAAATAATTTAAAATAGTTATTTTCATGAAAAATTCACTAATTTTAATCATTAGAAATTGATGAATATATTTTTTTTGTATGGGATCCTATTTAGTATAGTTATGGGGATTTATCCCATAAATACAATAGATAATTAGATACTGATGTTATAGAATTCAATGCTTTATGATATGTTTTATTTAACCCGTTATATCTGAAGGAATACTTCATTAAATCCTCACATTATATATTGAAATTGTTTATAAATATATAAAATATAAATTCAGATGTACATGTATCTAAAAATAATTTTCTATAAAATAAATATGTGAACTCGATCATTCATCCTAATGAAAATATAGATATTTTTTTGATCAGATTCATTTGATTGGAGAGTACATGATTAGTTTTGTAGAATCCTCAATGTTTTCATTATCTTCATGTGAATTATGAGGAGGATTCCACCCTAGTTTAATCTAAATGTATCTATCTAATAAATGTTTATATAAATTATCATATGTTGGATAATATAAATAGTGCAATTATAGTGTTTAAAGATATAAATGATGATAATATCGTCGTAGAAAGTGTAATATAAATTTTTTTAAACAATCAAAAATGGTACCATGAAAGATAAACCTAAATAACAATAGGAATAATAATTCATGTAATTCCTTTACTCAAATATATAATCAAGAAAATGAATTTTTGAAGATATATATATACATAAGTTCATTTGGGTTTGAATTTTTTTCTATCCTTTCAATAATGTCACTAATGGATTTTCAAGATGATAATGTTGATAATAAAAATAATTCAATGAAATATTCATTGAAATAGTATTAAAATAGGAGTACAAAAGAAAAAATTTCTATGAAAAAACCATCATTCTCAATAGAATATTTTTAAAAAATAAAAAAATATAAATTGAAGAATATGAAGACCACAATGAATAATTAATGGTGGTTTTTGTAGTTACTAACCATGTTTGGGAAAATAATCAAAATTAAGAATTAGAAGATGAAGGAAGATTCAATCTCTAGAAATAATTACTTTCTTATCTGGATGAAATATGTATGTGGAGAATAAAGACAAATAATGAAAAAATATCTGGTAATGATTAGAAATTATACATCTTGAATCATGAAGAGTGGAAGTATAATATGATTGTAGAAAATGAAAATATAAAATATATAAATCCATATTAACTATGATAATTTCATTTATAATGAGCTCAATGTTCAGTAAAAGACCATAGATATTGATTAGTTGGATAATAAAGTTAATGGGTGAGTTTAAAAAATTAAAGATCATAATTAAAAAATGAGGGTTTAATCTACCCTATGATCACCAACGACCATGTTAAATGTTAATTTATGTATGTTACAAACCTAGAAAATTTAGACAACTGAAGGGAATTTTTTTGGTATTTTTGATGAACAATAATTCACATCATATAAAGTGGTTTATTTTGGGAAATTATATAACATTCAAAAAAGTATGTTATATAGTAAAAATTAACTAATTATTATTTGAGAAACAATGAAATCCAAGAAAATTTAAATATTAAATAAATGATCTTGATGATTAGTATATATTTTTTAAAAGATATTGGACATATGGGAAGATATTTATCACAAAAAATTCATATGACTATGTTGGGGAATGCTGAATGTTGGAACACAAAACTTCTCTTAGAAAAATAAACTATAGAGAAAACATAAAATCGATATATAAATTTTATTATAAAATTTTATATCATATTTTTAATATTAAATATTTATCAAAACAACATCAAATGTGAATCCATATTCATGGATCTGAATGTAATTATTTGACTAGGGTTTTTATACAGAGATTTAACATAATGCACAAGATCGTATTGGGGATTAGAAAATATATAGCGGATTCACTTACCACATGAATAATAATAAGTATCATGTCATATAGATTTATTGATAGAAGGAATGTGTTTTCATTTTAGAAATAGATGAATGAGTAAATATAGTTTTACTGTGAAATTAATTTTATTTGGGAAATGATATGGAATATACTGATTTATTGGTTGTAGAAGACCTCAATCAATCCCAACATAGTTTCAATCAACTACATTAATTATTGAAAGAAATAAAAATTAACAAGAATATTAGTATCATCAATGGAATATATAGTGACATTACTATATAAGGAAAACCATGAAGGAGGATATCTGTCACATCTGTGAATATGAAGATACTTGATTTCCATCTAAGTAATAGAAAAAGGGAATTTCTGATTAATAAATTATTCATTTTATACATACATAATTCGTATATATTTTGAAAATACATTATGCTTTATATCATAGTATGATATCATTTGATTATCTCAAAAAATTAAATTCCATTCAAAAAAATACTATTCAAAATAATTACTAGGAAATAATATCAAATTTATATAGTAGTTCAAGAACATGGTCATGCTGATTCTCGTGGACCAATATAACCAAAATAAATTTATTAAAGAAGATTGTATATTAATTTCATAGATTGTAATAATAGGATTGAATGGATTATTGTAATTAGATGCTAATATATCGGTTTTAGTTGCTGAAAACGAAATGAGACGATGGATAAAATGATTAATTAATAAATAATTATGAAATTCAAAAATGATAATATCATATATCAGAAAAATATTTTTATGTGTTTATCTCGAGAAAAATTGGATATGGACACACATCTCAAACGTGAAAACTCATCATTAAAATTGTGTGGTTAAATGGTGTAACTAGATCATAATAACCATGGAAAGAATGATTCGTATTGATAGTCTATACTATGAGTTGTTTTTTATGTATTAATTTATGACATAACTCCATATCATGAATAAATATATTTAATGTGGCCATGATATGAAATTAATATATATATATATATTATAGTAATGAAGGAAGATGATTTAGATGGTCTTCTGAATATTCATATGTAAATGATTAATTATCCATAAGCTGAAACACATGAAATATGAATACCATTTATATGAAAGACTTTTCCGTGGATAATTAGGAAATATAAATTCATATAAATTATTTAATAATTAATTTATAAAGGTTATCAAATGAAATTATGCAACATTGGTATATAATAGAATTTTTTTTCATTAAAATTGTGATTAATTTCTTGAGAAATGTGATGAGGCAGTAAGTAGATCAGGGGGAACATGTGGAATATTAGGACTCTGAAGAATATAATGACGATGAGTTGGATGAAGTGGAATTTATTTCATTCAAATCCAATTATTTGTGATAATTTTATTAGTGAAGTATCATTGGTGATCAAATAATTCTAGTGTAAACAACTATATTTAAATATAAGATGATGTCATAATTCTTATCCGTGATAGAAACAAAAAATGTTTCAAATAAGAATGAAAATATAATAATTGGTTTTGGGTGATGAATGTAGAGCTTAACTAAATGGAGAAGAATCTCACTTGGGGTATTCCATTGAGTTTGACAGATAGAAACATCATCACATATAAATGTTTTTTCCCTAATAAGATGAATAAATATGCTATAGTGACACAGTGCAAAGAACAACTCATGTATTAGGGTTACTACTAGATAGAGGGTATGGATAATGATTATACATGTTCAACAATTTCTATTCTTGAAAAAATTATAATACTCTTCAAAAAAACTATGAAAGGAAAATACAAAGTTCTTATATGGAGTTCATGTCATTATTTATATAAGGACTCGACCATATATTATTACATAATCATGAATTTAACACAAAACTATACATTAATAAACATTTTTTTCCCTTCTTCTTTAGAGTTTTAATGTATTAGGATACCTTAAATACATGAAATAAAATATTCCTACAATAGGATGCTACTAAAATAGAAACCATTTATTTAAAAATATAAATCATTAAAACATAAAACATTATTTCATTAACAACAGTCCATATCAAACATCACGACTCCATTAATTAATGTACAAGTCCTTATATACTATGAAGTATATTTTAAAAACATTGGATTAGTATAAAACGTATTGAATGGTATACATAATGAAAGAATAAGTCACGTGATAAGATAAAAACAAATAAACCCCATAATCATAAAAACACATAAGTATAGATAAATCATGTATTTCCCTTGAGAAATATTTAACATATCACTTATACATTCACCCTTATACATGAAATAACATTTTTTCAACTTCCACAACTAGAGTACTCAACACATTAGAGAGATATAATGGGGCTCACCCATAATATATTGAGATATATTGGGATCAAACCAACATATCATGAGCTATAATGGGATCATCCAAAAATAAATAATTTCTAAGGAACATTCCATAGTAAAAATGTATATTAAATTCATGAGAAACCCCACATTCCATTTACATATATAAAAAATCCTTATAAATTTATTAAAGATGTGTTTAAAAGGATTTTAAAAGGAAAGTCCCATAAAATATAATTTGAGTGTGAATTATTATAATGTAAAGGATATGTGTATAAATAATAAATACATATAGTGAAAAATAATATAAATAAAAAATTCACCACTCCAATAATATTGTTAACACATACTGAATAATGAAGATGGATAAATGATTGTGTAGAGACCCGAAGCTTGACGTACATGGACATTACATTACTTTTGTGGAATACATAGTACATAACAAAAACACACACACAAGGACCGTAATAGTTTAGTGTCTTTGGAAACTCGGAATACAATATTCTAATCGTGGTGAATGATCTTCAACATATCCCATAAAGATCTTTTTTTTAACCTAAACCATTTCATTATGTCCTGGGGAAAAGAAAACATAATAGGGTGAGATCAAATGCTCAGTAAGGGTAAAAAAAACAAATATCAATCACATCATATTCATAAGAACATATCTTTTGGAAATCTTAACCTGCAAAGGAGATCATAATTTCATAACATGGGATAAATCATAGTAGTGAAATGTATTACCAATAATCATAACTTAAAACATGAGACTCTATGGAATACACACACAATCCGAGAGAATCATTTATTATTAGTCAAGATTCATTTCCAAGACTATCTTAGTGGACAAAGTCCCGTTCTGAACCGAGTTCACTCCTCGTTTTACTCCTGTTTCACTGAACAGGTATAACCTACCGTTCCAGCCATGTCTATCTAATGAGATATAAAATCTTTACCCAATGCATTGGAGGGAGATATATGTCACACCCATCTCATAATGATACCATTCTTTTGTGTGCCACAAAATCATAAACCATACATCATAGCATAACCCATGAAATAAAAATGGGATTTTTAAACAACATGACATCATAAAATAATTCATATATGATAAAGGAATTCATAAAAATATTTCCATCACAACATTATCAAATACATGTAATAATAGGGATAGAAACAGAACCCTTTATTATCTTAGATGGAAAATAATTTTGATAAAACACTTGAACTCCATTCTTGGGGAAAATATCATTTCTACTTCAAAAACATTTTTCTTTTTTAACATGTCTTACAATTTTAAACTAAAAGAAGTTGATTAAAAATAATCTTGAAAAATTGTAAAGTAAGCTTCTTGGAAATAATGTTTTAAAAATTCATTCATGCCGTAGAAGTTAAACAAAAAAAATTTCTTCTCGTACTTTTTTCGGAAAAGTCAAAAATTACCTCGTACGAAAAACGACAAAAGATTCCTTTCATACCTTTTACTAAAAACTCACCGATGGGTAAAATTGGATTTAAAAAATTGAAGGTGGATGGAAACAATATTATATATTGAGGAAACATGGATGTGGATGATAAAATACACCCCAGTAAATACCAAATTATAAACATTCTCGGATAAAAATGAGATTGTGATATTTCCCTTACCTTAGGTCTGATATGCTTCGTAAGTGTCCGAACCTCCTGTATAATGATTTAAATAATGTTATGGACTTATTCCAGAATCATAACTATAGTTATGATATCATATATTGTCATATTCTTAGCTTCTTATTAGTAATATTTCATTACTACTTGTTATTCGGGTGTTTATTACTTTTTCTTCCTATACGTGTTTGTCGAATAAATTCTTATTCTTCTCTTTAGGTTAGATATACCTCATATCCAGAATTGTATTAGTGTAACATATATCATATTCATTCATTCAATTCATTTATATAATCATTATTAAATGAGGATCATGTAGAACGAGTCGCATCACATCGTGGAGACGATATTCCGTACGTACGCACGAGTGATGATATCGTTTCTATGATCGTGGAATTGTATTGGAGTGTATGTATACTATTTCATAATCAATATCACTTTATACTAGTCATATATAGTCATTATTTACACCATTATACCCATCAAAGTATGGTGGTGGTGGAAAATAGATTACACCACGGCGTAGAGACAGTATTCCGTACGTTCGCACGCGCGGTGATTTCATTTTCCGTAGGATGGATAGATGGTGAAATAGGATTGTTTCATACTTATAATAACATATCATTATATTAGTGATACTGATGTTATTACTTCATAATGAAACATCCTAAGAAGAAGAAGTGTAAGAAGAAATAAAGGTGAAATAATCGGTAACGAAAATTACCTCTTCTTTGAAGCGCTTCTTTGATACCTCCACTTAGGGCACTAAAATTGGTCTTTGAGGAAGACCAGAACCTCTAGGATGTTTCTATGGAAATGGAAAAGAGAATTTGGCATGGTTTGGCCGAGAATGAAGTCTCAAAGTTGTGTGAGGAAGAGAGGGAGGAGGTGCCCTTTTATAAGGGAGGAGAGAGGCACCTTTGGAATAACTAAAAATAATATTTTATTATAAAGTCAAGTTCGGTTTTAAATAGCTCCAAATTGATTTATTTCGAGACTAAGGTTGGGAGGGGTCGAAATAATCTCATACAATAGAATTTAGACATGTTTATGTTCCTATTTTAACCTTATCATTTAGATTTAATATTAAGTTAAATAATTTTATTTTTACCGTGTCTTCTTGTGTTCTTATATTATAATGTTAATAAACATACTATATCAAGAAAAACTAACCCCAAGTTGCTTATTATTAATATATATAACCTTATCGAAGCCATTTGTCAGAACCATAGATTTGTATAAATAAAATAACAATTAATAATATAATATTTGTTTTAAAAACTATTTTATGTCAATTTTGACACTATTTAGTAATTGATTTTTGTGAAAATCATAACAGAATGATTAGTTCGAAAAATGTTAATTTAAACTATACTAACATGTCATATTAACCTAGAAAATTAGTGTAATTCATAAAAAGTCTCAAATTATATTTATTTGGGTATTTATAACATCAATTATGTCAATATTTCATTAGTAAGATAATTACTTCATCATCATTGTGTCATAAATAAATTAACTTATATAATGTCTAAAAATTACAAATAAAATAAAATTATGTAGGAAATATTTTTATCTTTCTAATGAATATTTATAGTAGAATTTATCTTATGTATATCCCCATATTAAAAATTATTTACTTATTGAACATTGATTTTAACTATTTTAACCCTTGTTTAAATAAATTAATAATAAATGTCCTAATCTATTCCAAGTGGGCCTAAATGGTCATATTTTATTCCAATGTTTGTTTATGGTCGAATTAAACATATCCAATAGAATTAGGACATGTGTTAGGGTAATAATAATATCATTTTTATCCTTAATTACCCTATTTACTTTTAACCGTGGTAAATAAAAGTAAAAAGTTACTATTCACCAAAAAATTATTTTCATCTCATTGAACCACATTTTACTTACTGACATCAACCGTGTCTCCCGGATTTTCGAAATTCAACTTATAGAAGCGATAAAATTATGTTTAATGAAAAATTCAGTTTTTTTTAAGTACCACTTAGTGGTTTCACTATTCATCAAAAATTGAAAGTTTTCAGAAAAATACAAAAAATTAGGCCTAAGCTATATTTGATATTACGAACTCAAAAATGATGTCTATTTTACCAAATTTAAAACATATCAGTTACATTATCTAATTTAAAAATTAATTCCCGTCTTCAAAACAAATGGCGTGTTTTTCAGAGATAATAACTATCAAAAGATTGACACTTGTTTATAACTGATTTAAATGTGAAATTACATTCAATGACCAACATTGTATTAAATTGTAAAAATATATTCTAAATATACTTTAAACCCAATCAAATTAATAATTTATCACTATTAATTATTTCGATTAAAAAAGTTATTTTTAATTAAAATTTAGTTATTTTCACTATTCATCAAAAAATGTAAGTTATCCGAAAAGTACCAAAATTTCACCCTAAGCTAATTTCGATATTCCGAATCCAGAAATGAAGTCCATTTTGAAAAATAAAAATTATAAAATTTCAAAAAGTGGTTATTACTATTCATAAAGGCTAGTTTTAATAATATTTTATTAGCATATCGTTGTTTAGTGAAACTCGGTATTGCGTACTACACATGCTACCGAGGAAGGTGGCGATTGCGTGTAATTCAAGGCAAGTCAAGGATGTGTTTTATGAAATCTCCTTTTGATTTAGCGTACAACACAAGATATTAATGAAATTAAAAAGAATATTTTTCAATAAATATCGGGGTGTTACATTCTACCCCCCTTAAAATGAATTTCGCCCTCGAAATTCGTCGGGGTTATAAATGGTTTACTATTCAAAAGTTTTTTTAATAGAAACCCACATCATAAAAAGGATTACGAAAAGAAATCTATAAAAACAAAATTATGAAATGTAATGGTTACCCAAATAAACTAATCACTGTGTTTCCACATAGGTTAAAATATGGATACAGAAGAGAAATCTAACCATCATGTTCTGATGGAGAGTGGTATAGAACATGGATATGGAAAAGCCAGCAATCAAAAATCCATAAATTTGTGACGATTTAAGGTACCATCTGATTCATTAGATATAATATCACTAGGAAAACACTTTGGTTTTCAAGATCATTTCCCTAATGTTGATGAAATTGGAATTAGAAGAAATACATTCGTGATTTTGGTATAGTCTCACCGTTTGTCGTTATTTGGACAATTTCAACTTCATCTCTTAATGAAATGAAGTTGAATTTGTCATTCGTGATGTGTTAGCAGATCATGTGATAGAATGATGGGTCATTCCATCTATCTCAAACCATGATATTACTTAGTCCTTATATCAATCATGAGCTCATGAATACTATCAAACATATTAGATTCTCTTTATCCCTTCATTATGTGCATATCATCTACTTTCCAAAAATATTTCATTCACTTTTCATGGATACCGATGCCATAAAATTTTTGAAAACCATAATATACCAAAACATAAATATTCGAATATTCCACGATACTATGTACAACATTATTCGGGAATCCCATTACATAAACACTTAATCATTCCACCACTTCGTTGTCATATTCAACATTGCCAATAGTGATCGCATGTGACTTCCCATTGTCCTTTGCCTTATGTGGTTGCTCATGTAGATCATCACTAACCCTTGGATTAGTGCATTTATTAGCATAATGCCCCATTTCCTTGCACTTGAATCATTGAAATGTAGTAGGTTCATTCTGTGTATCACTTCCATTGTTTGCATCATTAGGAATCTTCTTCCCATCATTTCGGCATTCAAATGGCCGATGACCTTCCTTTCCACATTTGAAACATTTACTTGTCCCTTTAAGACAATCTCCACCATTCTTCTTTCCACACATTGAGCATAAGGAAACATTCATATTCTTTTCACCATTATTCTGAGATTTCTCCTTGAACTCCATCTTTCGTTTCTTGTCAAAACTATGAGATGGATAAGTAACACCAACATCCATTTCTACCTTGATAGCACAACGCACAATTTATTCATAGCTATTGAAGTCTCTTATAGCTAATTCCCATCAAAGATTTTGTTTTAAGCCACTGAAGAATCGATCAACATTACTTTCAGGTTGGATGATAAATCCAGATGCAGACCTTGCAAGCCTTGTAAAATTCACTTCATATATACCAATAGATTCATCATCCTTTTACTTTAGTTCAAGAAACTCCTTCTCTATCTTTGTTCGAAGAATACGAGGGAAGTATTTATTGAAAAATAAGTTCTTGAACTCGTCCCATTCCATGGACTCAATTTCATCTCTTTGCCTCGTATTCTTGAAAATATTCCACCATTGATCAGCTTCACCTTCCAAAAGATATACTGCTAAGATGACTTTATCATGTTCAGAACATTGAATAACTGAAAATATCTTTTCAGTAGTACTGATCCATTGTTCAGCAACAAGTGGATCAGAAGACCCACTGAAAGAAGGTGGACGTTGCCTCATGAAGGTCTCAATAGAATGTTGTTCCCTTCTCTGCTCATTTGGAAGTTCAGAATGATTCATAGCTTTTGTAAGTATAGCAATAAGATTTTGCACTCCATCTCCCATAACATTTGATTGTTCATGAGGTCTATCATTGCATTGTCCATTACATTGATCAACACGGTTCCTTCGGGTTCCATCCATCATCTAAAACCCAAAAATAATAGTGTGAGAGGCAAAAATCATGCTTGGGAAAAAACATAATAAGGGGGGAGTATTCTCAATATCTAACATCTTAGGTTAATTTCTATGATTGTTACCGTAGTTCGAAGATTGTATCCTATAAGTATACTTATCTTTAGTGACATCCCTAGACATACCTTAGAAATATCTCTAGGGATATCACTAACATTTTCGCATCCTAGTTTCAAAAGGTTGACTAAACCTTTCCTCTGATACCAACTGTAGAGACCCGAAGCTTGACGTACATGGACATTAAATTACTTTTTCGGAATACTTAGTACATAACAAAAACACACACAGAAGGACCATAATAGTTCAGTGTCTTTGGAAACATGGAATACAATATTCTAATCGTGGTGAAAGATCTTCAACATCTCCCATAAAGATCATCTTTTTTTAACCTAAATCCTTTCTTTATGTCTTGGGGAAAAGAAAACATAAAAGGGTGAGCTCAAATTCTCAGTAAGGGTAAACAAAAGAAATATCAATCACATCATATTCATAAGAACATATCTTTTTAAAATCTTAACCTGCAAAAGAGATCATAATTTCATAACATGGGATAAATCATAGTAGTGAAATGTAATCCCAATAATCATAAATTAAAACATGAATCTTTGTGTCATAAACACACAATCATAGAGAATCATTTCTTATTAGTAAAGACTCATTTCCAAGACTATCTTAGTGGACAAAGTCCCTTTTTGAACCGAGTTCACTCCTCATTTCAATCATGTTTCACTGAACCGGTATAACCTACCGTTCTAGCCATGACTATCTCATGAGATATAAAATCTTTAGCCAATGCATTGGAGGGAGATATAGGTCCCACCCATCTCATAATGATACCATTCTTATTTGTGTCACAAAATCACAAACCATACATCATAGCATAACCCATGTAATAAAAATGTGATTCTTAAACAACATGACATCATAAAACAATTCATATAAGATAAAGGAATTAAAAAAAATATTTCCATCACAACATAATCAAATCCATGTAATAATTGGGATAGAAACAGAACCCTTTATTATCTTATATGGAAAATAATTTTGATAAAACACATGAACTCTATTCTTGGGGAAAATATCCTTTCTACTTCAAAAACATTTTCCTTTCTTAACATGTCTTACAATTGTAAACTAAAATAAGTTGATTAAAAATAAACATTAAAACTTGTAAAGGAAGATTCTTGGAAATAATGTTTTAAAAATTCATTCATTCCGTATAATTTAAACAAAAAAAACATTCTTCTCGTACTTTTTTCAGAAAAGTAAAAAAGTACCTCGTACGAAAAACGACAAAAGATTCCTTTCATATATTTTACTAAAAACTCACCGAAGGGTAAAATTGGATTTAAACAATTTCAGGTGGATGGAAACAATATTATATATTGAGGAAACATGGATGTGGATGATAAAATACACCCCAGTAAATACCAAATTATAAACAATCTCAGATAAAAATGAGATTGTGATATTTCCCTTACCTTAGGTCTGATATGCTTCATAATTGTCCGAACCTCCTGTATAATGATTTAAATAATGTTATTGAATTATTCCAGAATCATAATTATTGTTATGATATCATATATGGTCATATTCTTAGCTTCTTATTAGTAATATTTCATTACTACTTGTTATTCGGGTGTTTATTACTTTTTCTTCTTATGCGTGTTTATCGAATAAATTCTTATTCTTCTCTTTAGGTTATATATACCTCATATACAGAATGGTATTAGTGTAACATATATCATATTCATTCATTCAATTCATTTATATAATCATTATTAAATGAAGATCATGTAGAACGAGTCGCATCACATCGTGGAGACGATATTCCGTACGTACGCACGAGTGATGATATCGTTCCTATGATCGTGGAATTGTATTGGAGTGTATGTATACTATTTCAGAATCAATATCACTTTATACTAGTCATATATAGTCATTATTTACACCATTATACACATCCAAGTATGGTGGTGGTGGAAAATAGATTACACCACGGCGTGGAGACGGTATTCCGTACGTTCGCACGCGCGGTGATTTCATTTTCCGTAGGATGGATAGATGGTGAAATAGGATTGTTTCATACTTATAATAACATATCATTATATTAGTGATACTTATGTTATTACTTCATAATGAAACATCCTAAGAAGAAGAAGTGTAAGAAGAAATAAAGGTGAAATAATCGGTAACGAAAATTACCTCTTCTTTGAAGCGCTTCTTTGATACCTCCTCTTAGGGCACTATAATTGGTCTTTGAGGAAGACCAGAACCTCTAGGATGTTTCTATGGAAATTGAAAAGAGAATTTGTCAGGGTTTGGCCGAGCTTGAAGTCTCAAAGTTGTGTGAGGAAGAGAGGGAGGAGGTTCCCTTTTATAAGGGAGGAGTGGATCCCCTTTGGAATAACTAAAAATATTATTTTATTATAAAGTCAAGTTCGGTTTTAAATAACTCCAAATTGATTTATTTCGAGGCTATGGCGGGGATGGGTCGAAATCCTCTCATACATTATAATTTAGGCAAGTTTAGGTTCCTATTTTAACCTTATCATTTAGATTTAACATTAAGTTAATTAATTTTACTTTTACCGTGTCTTCTTGTGTTCTTATACTATAACGTTAATAAACTTACTATATCAATCCAAACTAACCCAAAATTGTTTATTATTAATATAAATAACTTATCTAGGTCATTTGGCCGAACCTGAGATTTTTAGGAATAAAATAACAATTAATAATATAATATTTTTTTTAAAAACTATTTTATGTCAATTTTGACACTATTTAGTAATTGATTTTTGTGAAAATCATAACAGAATGATTAGTTCAAACAAATTTAATTTAAACTATACTAACATGTTATATTAACCTAGAAAATTAGTTTAATTCATAAAAAGTCCCAAATTATATTTATTTGGGTATTTATAACATCAATTATGTCAATATTTCATTAATAAGATAATTACTGCATCATCGTTGTGTCATAAAAAAATTAAATTATTTAATGTCTAAAAATTAATAATAAACTACCATTATGTAAGAAATATTTTTTATCTTTATAATTAATATTTATAGTCGAATTTATCTTATGTATAACCCCATATTAAAAATGATTTACTTATTAAACATTGATTTTAACTATTTTAACCCTTCTTTAAATAAATTAATAATAAATTTCCTAATCTAATCCAAGTGGGCCTAAATGGTCATATTTTATTCATATGTTTGTTTTTGGTCGAATTACACTTATCTAATAGAATTAGGACATGTGTTAGGGTAATAATAATATCATTTTTACCGTTAATTAGCCTATTTAATTTTAACCGTGGTAAATAAAAGTAAAAAGTTACTATTCACCAAAAAATTATTTTCATCTCATTGAACCACATTTTACTTACTGATATCAACAGTGTATCTCGGATTTTCGAAATTCCACTCACAGAAGTGATAAAATTATGTTTTATGAAAAATTCAGTTTTTTTAACTACAACTTAGTGGTTTCACTATTCATCAAAAATTGAAAGTTTTCAGAAAAATACCAAAAATTAGGCCTAAGCTATATTTGATATTACAAACTCAAAAATGATGTCTATTTTACCAAATTCAAAACATATCAGTTACATTACCTAATTTAAAATTTAATTCTCGTCATCAAAACAAATGGCGTGTTTTTAAGAGATAATAACTATCAAAAGATTGACACTTGTTTATAAGTGATTTAAATGTGAAATTACATCCAATGACCAGAATTGTATTAAATTGTAAATGTATATTCTAAATATACTTTAAAACCAATCAAATTAATAATTTATCACTATTAATTATTTCGATTAAAAAGGATTTTGATAATTAAAATTTAGTAATTATCACTATTCATCATAAAATGAAAGTTATCCGAAAAGTACCAAAATTTCACCCTAAGATAATTTCGATATTCCGAATCCAAAAATGAAGACCATTTTGAAAAAGAAAAATTACAAAATTTCAAAAAGTGGTTATTACTATTCATAACGGCTAGTTTTAATAATATTTTAATAGCATATCGTTGTTTATGGAAACTCGGTATTGCGTACTACACACGCTATCGAGGAAGGTCGTGATTGCCTGTAATGCAAGGCAAGTCAAGGATGCATGTTGTGAAATCTCCTTTTTTTGTAGCGTACAACAGAAGACATTAATGAAATTAAAAAGAATATTTTTCATAAAATCTCAGGGTGTTACAGATAGAATGGATATTGGGTTAAAAATTCCCTTACCTCGGGTTCTTATTAATTAAAAAATTTTTAATCCTCATGTATAATGGTTTAAAAAAATGTTATTGAATTCTTAATGATAAATATTAATGTTTATAACACCTTATATGCCCATTTTATAACATCATTTGACACATTTATTAGTAATATCTTGTTATTTACAATGTTTCAGGTGCATAATTTACATTGTTTCTAGGATTGTTCCTGATGGATATTCTTCTCGATTGGATGTGAAAATACATAATTACATTGGAATTGTATTTAAATATTTCCAAAACAGAAATTATACCATTTATCATTTATAATTCTTAAATGGGGATGATTCATATGTTAAAACAATATTGAACTTTTTTTAGGTCATTTTGGTGATTGCTCAATCGAAATGAACTCACATTATTTTATAAATTTATTACATGGGTACAAAATGATTACATAACGTTATATAAATTATAATAAATAAATTCTAATATAGTTCAACCTTTAAAATTGTTTCATGATTAGTCTAAATTTATGTAAATGAAATTGAAATCACATAATCCACGATGTTGGTTATTCAACGCATCAAAAATGGTGTTTTAATTTCTAGGATACATGGTAGAGGAGAAGAAGTATATTGGTGAATCATCCATAAATATGATGAAATAATAAATATATTTGATATAGTATCATTCATTCAACTTTGATAATCCGATGGGAGGAATGAATAAAAAAAATAAAAGGAACTCAGAATAAAAATTAAAGGTGACAAATCTCTTAAGAAAATTCGGCATCCAAATGGTGCTGCTTAAAATATCATAAAATGTTTTTATAAGAGAAAATGGTACACTCATCATTCATACAAAATATGGGAATTAAGGAAGATATTTAATGAAATATCCCAATATAATCCAAAGGATAATTAAAAGAATAACATATAATGAAAATAAAATAAAACCAAAGAGGTTGTTTACCTGTTGATCCCTTCTCATATTGATCATTTATAAGGCCTTTGTTTTTGGCCTTCTGGGGAGACCATCAGTTTTAGGACGTGTGGAAGAGTCATTGGAGGAGTATTGGGTGGAACCTATGTATGACAAAAGGTTTGAGAGGTGTAGAAGGAAGAGAACAATGATGGTGGTATTTATATTGGAAGAGTGGGGGTATGTTAAATTAATAATATCATTATTATATTATTTTTTCTCCATTCTATGAATAATAACAATTCATGTAACCCCATATATTAATAATGGATTTTTATTTAGAAAAAGGTGTCCTTACATCATTTATGCTGACATGAATAGGGTATTTTACTAATAAATTGAATATATAGTATTTTACCATATTTCTCTATTCATCAAAAAGTGTGATGGTAATTGATACCCAATATGCAAAGGTCTAACTATGACCGTGATTTCAAAATGACCTATGAATCACAGACATATCAGTCCTTTCTTACCAAAATGCATCACATATTTCCATATAGAAATTTTATTAAAAAACATGGTCACCTATCTCAAAAGAGAAGTCATTTCATATATTATCTGCATAAATTTCCTACCTTCCCTGAGCAATTATCATGTGTTGTAAGATCATAGTCACTTTCACAGCCACACCCTCTATTAATTTTGTTCTAATCAACTACGTTTCCCCGACATCATCCCAAAAATATTTTGTTCGATGATGCTTACCATAAAATGACCAAAATGGTGTCATCTGTATACTAGAATGAAAAATGTTATTATAACAAAAATTATCTAAAGAAAGATGTTGATCCCATATTCCTTAGTAGTCCATTGAACAAGAATGAAGCATATACTCAATAGTCTTAATCATTTGTTCTAAAATCCAATCCGCTTGTGAATTAAAAGTTATACTAATGTTTAAATTTGTGACCATCAACTTATGAAGCCTCTTCTAGAAGTTATAAGTCAACATGGGAACCCTATCAGATACAATGGAATGAGGAACTCCATGTAAACTGGCAATCTATTTGAGTTACAATGTAGAAATCTGATACAACAACATTGAATCTTGAGTAGAAAAGAATTGTTCCTATATTTTCAGCCGATCAATAATAACCCAAATCACATTGTTACCTTGAGAAATCACATATAGTTCCACCACAATGTCCTTGGATATATTCATTGATTTCTACTATGGAACTGGCGATGGCAGAAGCATACCATTCTGTAACAGTCGAACCACATTTATCAATTGACATGTAAATAATTACACAATAAATTCTAAAATATCCCTTTACATTCCATCCCACCAAATAACTCTTTATTGTCTCTATACATATTAGTAATTCCATGATGAACCGAAATTGTAGAACTATGATATTCACCCAAAAAATAATTCATTAATTGGTAATAACAAGGAACACACAACCTTTTTAAAATCATGAATCAATAACTTTATCAAGGATAAATTTTGGACACTTACACATTGTAACCAATTATACATTCTCATGAAGCTCATGGAATTCCTACTACGAATTCATAATTCTGTCTAATAACGATGACTACACTAAAAATTGAATCAAAATAGATGTACACCCTACACTGAAAATTTATAATCCAAAATTCATAAAACCGTTAATAAATGGATCATTTTCAAAATTTAACATGGTTAATGATGCATGTTGTTTTCGATAGAAGGCATCATCCACATTTTTTTCCTTTATTGGATGGTAATTTTTCATGAAATGATATTCCTTTATTATTTCAAACTATCATCTCGTTCACATGTTTAATTATTTTTGAGTGAATATATACTCCATACATTTATGGTCAGTATATATTTTACATTTGGCTCTGTAGATCTGGTGCCTCCAAATTTGAAATGAAACAACCATATCTCCTAATTTGAAATAATGTGGGGGATAATTAATCTCATTAGGTTTTAGTTGTCATGAATCATAAGAAATTACCTGATCATTCTTCATTAGAATACAACCATGTCACAACAATGAAGCATATCTATAGATGAAAAACTCACCATTTCAAGTAGGATTGGGTATCATTTGAGCATTCTCCAATCTCTTATAAACTTCATGAAAAGAATCATCACATTATTCTGTAAAAAAATATATATCCATTTCTAGTGTTATCTTAGTTGACGGGCTAGATATCCAGGAAATATTTTTACCAAAATTTCTGTAATTACCAGATAATCTACATAAACTATGAATATCTTCAAAAAATTTAGGTCTTTCCCCTTCATAAACTACTTTTTTTTGGAAGGATCATTTGTTATTCCACCATTATATACAATTTTTGAAGGAAAATAATTATTTTGGAACCAAAACTTACACTTGTTGAATTACCATTCAGTTAATTTTATTTTTTAGTTTTCAAAACCTTTATTAGATGTTTTTTATTCTCTTCATTACTTCTATAATATAGACTAATTTCTTCTATAATCACAACCACAAACTTATCCAAGAACTAATGAAATAGTTTATTTATATGATTCATGATTATAGAAGGTGCATTACTAAACCCAAAAGGAATATCTATGAATTCATAATGACCATATATAGTACAAAATGCACTCAAGAGGATGCCTTCATCATTTATTCTCACTGAATGTACCCTGAACTTAGTTCATCCTTAAAAAAATATTGTGCTCCCTGAAGATAATCAAAAAAATATTTGATATGTGTAAATCGATGAATTTTTTTAAAAATAATGTTATTAAAGTCTCTATAACCAATGAAAGGTGTCATTTAACCATATTTTTTAACTAACATGATAATAGTGTCCCATGGTGAAGTGATAGGTCATTTGATTCCTTTACCTTATAATTCATGAAACTGCCCGTTTATTTTTAGATGTTCCATTTTGGATACTCCATATAGGGGTTTAGAAATTTTAATAGCAAAAGGAACTATGTCAATATTATTCTTAACCTATCGATTAGGATTAAGACTATTAAAATCAATGGAAAAAGTATCTAGTTATTCATTTACCACTAGTACATCATTAATCTAGATATTTTCCATATCTTAAAAAATTTGAACAAGATAACATTAATTTCTATTCTTTATTAGTTTCTTAACATTCAAATGTGTTATTAATTTAATGTGTTCGTTATTATAGAAAAACGAAAATTATTTCTAAAAAAACATCGTTATATCTACAATCTATTTAATCATTATAAAAATTTAGCCAGTCCATACCCAAAATAACATTAGACACTATTAAGGGAATAACAACAAGGTTTGTATGTAAAATTTTTCCACATACATTAATAGGAATATTTTTTAAATTTTTTTTTGCCAAAATATTTCCACCATTAAATTTTATCATGAGTTATGGATTCATTTCATGTTGTTGAATTCCAATTTTTTTGAAAATTCCATTGAAATGAAAGAATTTGTAGACCCTAAATCAAACAAAACATATGTGAAATTGGTAAAAAACAAATTTACATAATACCTCCTCATTGGATGCCTCAACATCTACTAATGTGGTTGAAAATGATTTTACCAAACCCTTAAACTTCCATTATTGTTGATTCCCTACTTGAGAAATTATTATTTTTCAAACATTAGAAAAATGACCTACTTCCATACATTTTAGGAATCTCACCATCAGATTCACATCAATTTTAGGATTATTTTCCATGCACTAACATGTCATGTCTCCAAATATTCCACATCGGTAGAATTTCCATGATTTTACATTAAATTCACTAAAATTCCTTTTACCACACATTTCATAAAAAGGGAGAAACCTATTCATACCTCCAAACTTTTTTGATGAATTCTTTACCATTTCCTTCCAGCCTAAAAACATTTTATTCTCGTCACCAAGAGGACTATATGTGTCATAAAACTCCATTTCATCTTTTTCATCACAACGAACAAGATTTTCATATCTTTTTAACTCTAGTGATGCCAAAGATCTTAGAAAAAATATTTTAAAACTAGATTTATATCTATTAATTTTACTATCAAAATTTTGAGTAAAATAACGTATGTACTTGGCCAGTCTTTTAAAATTGGCTTCATATTTCTCCACAGAATAATCATATTTCTAATTCAATTCCATGAATTTTTTCTCCATTCGGAGTCTAATAGTTTTGGGAAAATATTTCTCCCTAAAAGACTCTTAAAACCAACCAATTCCTGACTACCAAGTTCATCTCTTTCTCTATTATTCAGAACCATAGACCACCCTGGTTTGGCTTCATCATCCATATGACAAATGTCTAGTATTACCTTTTGATATTTCGAGCATCTGAGGACATCATATATCATTTCTTGAGCATTGATATATAATTCTATTGTCATAAGATCTGCAGTTCCACTGAATGCAGGATGAATTTTCCGCATATAATTCTCCCCTAAATAAATGTTTCATCAGGGTAGATCATGATACTCACTATCAGGGATACAACCCCCATTTATTTCCTAATCCAACTGAGCCATTACTGTCCCAAACTGTTAGATTATAATTCCCTCAATTTATTGGGGTAGATTAGGTCAAACATCATCATCTTGGTTCTTTCCTACCTCGAATTCCTTTTTTCATCTGTAAAAAACCAATTTCTAAAATCAAAATATTCGTTGACCAACATGGTAATTCTTAAACACTATAGAATATTAAATTACCATAGAGAAAAATCAGTTAAAATATTCTTTAAATATCATCCCAACCCCTAATGTTATCTACACCATTATTTGTTACCAACTATAAGGAACCATTCTTATAACGTTAAATAATATTGAATATTACACAAGACCATACATTAATACAATTTTACGATCTGTCTGGGATTAGTATTTTATATAATTAGTATAACTTACAACCATGTCATACCTCATTCATACCAAAGAATACTACTAACCCTGTATCTAGTTTATCATAATATAAATAATTAAAACAAAAAACAAGTTCTATATTCCAAAATTACTTATCAAACATCACGATTCCATTCATTCTATTACACATCCTTAAATCCGGTGATTTTTTTATAACTTTGGATTAGTATAAAACTCATTAAGGGATATTAGAAAGAAATCAATAGTCAAGTGATAAGATTATACCCAATAAAACCCATAATCATGATAAATTATATTTTTAGAAACATAATGTAGTATCCTTGGGAAATATTTACCATATCACACTTACAGTCACCGTTACACATGGAATACCATTTTGGGAAACTTCCATCTCTAGAGTACCCAATTCATTGTAGGGCTATAATGTGGATCACCCATCATATCTAGAGAAACAATTGGCTCAACGCAAAACATCTTCAGCTATAATGGGATCAAACCAATATAAATAGTTTCCAACAAACATATCACGGTACTAATATATCATGAATTCATGAGAAATAACTCTTTCCATATACATATATAAAAAACATATAGAAATTTATTTATGAGGGTAATAAAAGGATTTGAATATGAATGTACAATAAAACATATTTGGACTGAGAATTAAAATAATTAATCGATATTTTTATAAAATTTATATACCCAAAGTTCAACATAATATAAAAAAATTATCACACCAATAATATTTTTTCCACAAAATGAATAATGAAGAAGGTTAACCAAATGAATTGAAATTGGGTTAATAATTCCTTTACATCAGGTTATTCTTATTTCAAAAGTTATTAAACCTCTTCTATAATGGTTAAAAGAGTGTTGTTAATGTCATTATGAAACATATTAAAGATTATACCATCTTATATGATCATTTTATTACATCATTCGACACATTTATTAGTAATATTTTGTTATTTACCTTTTTTCAGGTACATTATTTACATGGTTTCCCTGATCAGTTCATGACATATATTCTTGTCGATTGGAAGTGAAACTATAGAATTGAAATTGAATGATATTTACATATTTCCTGAACCATAAATTACAATAAATATAATAGTTATTTATTAAATTAGGATTATTAATATGTTAAAACATTATTGATTTTGGCTTAGGTCATTTTGTTGATTCTTCGATCATAATGAACTCCTTTTGTTTTATAAATTAATCTTATTGGTACAGAATGATTCTAAAAATGTATGTGTGATATGATAAAAAATTATAATTTGGTTTAACCATAAAAATGGTTTCATAACCAGTCATAAATGATGTTAGAAAATTTTAAATCACATCATCGAAGGTGTTAGTAAATCGACACTTCACAGATAGTGTTATAATTTATCCAATACGTGGGAGGTGGATGAAGTGTAATGGTGAATCATCCATCATCATTCTGAAATCTAGAATATTTAAGATAATGGATCACTCATGACTCTTTTATAAGGGTAGCTGTGTAATAAATAAGAAATGAATGGAACTGGAATTAAAAGAAAAGTTGAGAAACCCCTTATGGTAATTTGACAGCCTAACGATGTCGCTTAAAATTAGGTAAAATATTTCGATGAGATAAAAATGATCTCTAATAATTAGTAAATAATATGTTATTTAATGGGTATATGTAATGAAATATCCTGAAATTATTAAAAGGAAATAAAAAATAATAACATCAAATTAATGAAAAGAAAGGATACAAAAGAGAACGTTTACCACTTAATCTCTTATAATTGAGATCCTACTTAAGGATATCTGTTTATGAATTATGGTGATACTTGAATCTCTAGATCATGGTAATTTATATTGGGAGAAGTATTGGGAATATCATAGGTGAGGCTAAAGGATTTTGATTTTTTGGAGGAAAAGAAGAATGAGGGTGGTGTTTACAGTGATGGTGAGAGGTATTTTACAGTATTTAAATCATTATTATAATATTTTTTATCATGAAAATGAATAAGATTTTTTAATTTGACCCAAAATGTTAATAATGTAATGTGAGTTCAAAATAAGTTGCCTTACATCACACTGTATTTCATAAATTGTGTGTTTTACTGTTAATTTGAATATATGTTCTTACCGTATTTCAGTATTCATCAAAAATCAATAATTTCATAAAACTCCCAAACATTCACCATATCAATTTTTCAATGTGTAAAATAAAAAATATAATCAATTTCTTTAAATTAATACTCTAAATATTATTGATTTAATTTTTAAATAAATTCATATTAATTCGAAAATTAATAATTTTAATTCTATAACTACTTTTATATCACATTTTAAAATTAACCAAGATATCATTATCATAAATTACAAAGAAAATTAAATAATATTATTATTTAATATTCATAAGGTCATATTACTATTCATATTAATTTTAATATGGTTATGTTACTATTCACAAAAAAAAACATGTTGGTTCCATCGGACTCCAAATAACCTACTGAACACAATTGTAGATGACATGTTTTAAAATTGAAAACATAGATGTATCAAGATTATGTTTAACGACAAGATATAAATATCTACATAAAAAATTTCTATTGCATTTACTTTTTTTAAAATAGTAGGGTGTTACAATTTCTCAATGTATTTATAGAATAAGTTGTATAAATAAAATAAAAATATGGTTTTGTTAATGAATGATATGAGATCAATTATTATTTATTATATAATGGATTTCATTGGTTTCTCTAAGTATGAAAATAATGTTATTCTACACAAGATCCACACATTAATAAGATTAACGTAAATAAATTTAGTTGATCATAATATTTATGTCAATAATGAGTATATTCAAAAGAATTTAGTGTTTATTTTTGTGGCTGAAATAATATTTTCTCAATCAAAGGTTTCCTAATGAAATCAGTTTTTAGATTATTTGAAGTGGGAGTTTTAAATGTGGATAATTGTTCATTAACCATTCTTAGGGATTATTAGAAATAATGGATGGAAAAATAACTTCACTTTTTAATGATAATTTGATATGGATGTTCATAGATGATTTTTTAAAAGAATATTCCAATGAAATATATAGACTTGTTTCTACTAGAGTAAATTTTTCAATATTTCAAAATAGAAAATAATTAAATGTCATATAATATATTACGATCATTGGAAGAATTATTCATTATACTATCACACAACTATATGTGGGTTATGCCACATTTTAGGTCACATGGTATCAATATATTACCATGTACATCTATATAATTTCAATGAAAATGATTCTTTAGTGTACCAAGGATGGTGGATTTCGGTTTCCTATACTGTGATACATATTAATAAGATTTATTGTGAAATACAGATGAATATTATTTTAGTTTTGTATATGATCATTAGTCAACTTCATGTGATAGAACATATATTTGTGATTTTTTTCCACATTGGGAATGAAAGGGATATCATTTCACTAAGAACTATCGAGGATGAGTACATTATTGACAGTCATGATTCCATGAAACTAACATGGATGGGTTATCAACCATGTTAAATGTGTTTAAAGGAGAATACATTATTCAAAAACATTTTTGATCAATCGTGACCTATTTATCATAGTTATAATCAATTATAATACTCAATCATTAATGACATTGAAATATTTTATCAGTTTATTTAGTAGAATGTGGATATCAGGATAATAGGGTTGGTAAATTTTCCAATAGTACATTAATTTACATATATCTGGATAAATTCGATTCCCAAATATTTATTTTAATGAGGCTATCTAAATATTAGAGTATATTAGACCAACAAAACATAAAATTTTTTGGATGTTGATTACCAAGGAATATGTAAAGTTCCCTATTAACTGATAAATGTTATTTTATATATCGTAGACCGCAAGATGAGACCATTATGTTCATTTTAAATGAAATAAATGTATTCCATGAATTGTGTAAAAAATGGTGAAAATAGTTTTATTGGATAATAATGTTGTTAACAATGGTATGGGTTGTCTATGTTGAATCAGTGGAGGATGGATGTGAGGGGAGGTTGGAATGGGCTATAGTGAAATATCGAAAATCAAAAAAGAGTTTAATTAATAAATATAAATAATAAAAGTATGTCATTTAGTTTCACTATCAAACTATTTTACCTTGTATGGTTGATGAATTGGTGTTCTCTTGTGCTATTATCTATGGATTTTTATTTTACTGATCACAAAAAACAATGGTATAAGATTATAAAATAATTTTTTATAAGGAATTAATTAATTTATTAATGAGATTTGAAAATTTCTATTATATTTAAAACATATATGAACACATATTGGATTACAGTACATGTTTATTGAGTATTCATCACTACTATAGACAAACAAAGTGTGAATTTTTGATTTATAATAAAGATACATATATTTAACCACATGTTTCTATTGATGTTTCATAAACCCCCAGGATACCCTATAACCCTAATACTCAAGTTAGTTATAATGTTGCTTGAAAGGTGTTCCCAATCCTTGTGGGTTGGAAACAAGACCATGAAATAAAAAAATGATAATATTGAAACTAATTTTCCAAAAACAGAATGAAACATATAGATAAAATTAAATAAATTGAAAAGAAAACTCCACATAGGGAAATATAAAAAAAGTCAAACAGGTGTAAAGAAACAAATTTAAAACCAAAAATTACTCTAATATTTGATAAAAAACCTAATTCCATGTTGATATAGTGTCATAAATCCCATATAATAATATAATAATCCACCTCCAATTGGTTAATTACCATTGGTCGTACCTTGTAGGAGGAATCTACAAACACCCAAATGCACAAATTCTTTGTCAGAATAAATCCCACTATGGTATCATGAAGGATTCCATAATAACAATCCATAAATAATTATCAAAATAATAATTTCATTTTTATATTAGCATGCATGGAATTCTAAAATTATACTCAAACTAATCATGCTTTAAATATCATTTAATGGAAATATTTCAAACAATTTCTTAAGAAGTTTTTTATATAATATAGTTTTTATGAATAAAAAATCAATCTATGAATTAGAATAAAATAATAGATTTTATTTCAATATAATCACAAAGGATAAAAATCATCTTCAGATATGAGGTAAGATATTATATGTTTATTGGACCCTCACACACGCATTGGATTATAACAATAATGCGCACACATGTCTCTCTAACGTTGGATAATGGAGACTAAGAAACATCTTATTAGGTATAATATCTTCTAATATGTGTTTGTTAGATATGTAAAGAATCAGTCTAATGCTTTGGAATTCCCCTCCCTGCATGTTTATCTCTAATAACTAACAAACTACATTGTCTTGCATGTTCCCAAAAAAATTAATAAAAAATAAATTTATTTTAAAAAATTTTGAAAATAAAATTTATGTTTTTTTTTCATTTAAATATGCCAATTTCCATTGAAACCCCAATACAACATTCTAATCAAAAAAATACATTTTATATGATAAACACAACGGTTATCCATCAAAACAATTTAATCCAATTTTTTCAAATAAAAATATGAAATCAATTTCACACATGAATTTCACAATTCAATTTAATTATTTCAATTCCACAATTTAATTTTCACAATTTCCATAAAATCCTACAAGCATAAGCCAATTTAATGGAATTGTAGTTTTTCCACCAAATTCATGCGAATATGATTAAAACCCATAATTCACAGAAAATGGGCAGTATATTTTTTGAATTAAATTAAATTTAAATCATAATATTTTATTTAGTTCCTGTAAATTCGTCTAAATAAATTGGAAAATACTAAATAGATCCACCTACAATGGGATTATGCTATAAAAAATCACAATTCCTACTATTGAAAACATCAATGAAGAATTTTTGGAATGAATATCTATGAATCAATAATAGATTAATGATATAATATGATGGGTATAAGATCCTACAAAACATAGAGCATTAATAAATCCCAGGGAGGATAGAAGAATATAGAGGAATATAAGGAACACGAAAAGAAATATTATGGGGAATGGACAAAATAATATTATCCACTTGTTTATTCACATAAAAAGTGGTTTATATGTTCAAATGTTGTTTATTGGGTGCCTAAAAGATATAAGAAAAAATTCTAGACTGAGTTATTCCTGAGCGGATGATAAAAAGGGTGGTTTGAGATTTATTAAAAAAAATTTGAAAATTTATATGTTGTGTTCATTGTTACCTAGGTAGGGCCACATGATTTTTCAAACATTGTACTTAAAAAATTTCCCCCTTCAGGTTGGGTTTCATGGTTTCTCCTTGGTGAAGACATGTATTAATATATCATGTGTTAGCCATTAAAACTGCCTCTTTTGGGGGTTTAATGGTTTACACTGGGAGGCCACTAAGATGGGAAAAGATTTGTACCAAACATTCATTCACCATAATGTTCAAGAAATTCTAAATTTTCATATGAATTTGTTTTGAAAGAAGATGATTAAAAATATTGGTTTAAGAGTAAATTAATCCTTTAATGGTTTGATAGAACATCCATATAATGAAAAAACGTCCTCATAAATTGTATTAAAAAGATAAAATTTATAAAAAAATTCCACTTCAATCTCATCAGTGCCTCCCTTTCCCAAATCGCTTGAGAATCAAAATAATACTTTCATAGCACTCAAAAAAATAGAAATATTTCTCCCATGAAGTACATTGACTTTAGTATAAAAAATCATTACTATGTAATCATTCAAAGATAAATCTGGATCAACATCAAGATAAATATATCTCTATTCCTAATATGGATCATAATGAAACATTCAAAATTATGTTACGAGAAACATGTCACGTATCAATTCCATCAATGATAGATATCCAAAATGGTAACCGACATGCTTACCCCCTCAATAACATCAAAGGTCCCACAAAAATAGTAGAATGTTTCCCTTTCCTCATAAGTTATCGAGGAACAAAATGGGGTGAAACGTTAATGATAACTTAGTCACGAAATGAAAACACTAGTGATATACGATGATGATTAGAATGCAACATATACCAGCTCAGTACCAAAAAAAATATCGAACCAATTAACTAATGATTTGTAGTAATCTCTTTATCAATTCCCAGTCAAACCATAGAACCTAAAAAATTTCTGACCAATAAAATTGATACATGAAAGGATAGCCATAAAAAGTAATATAAGTAAGTTTTCTGATTATTCACTATAAATTTTTATTTATAAAAAATCTCTAGCACCATAAATGGACATCCTAAGATCAACCAATATCATGATAGTAGGTAGAAAAATTAACATCTTGTATTTCTGAATTATTTTTGTCTCTCCATCCAAATATATATGGTGTGTTTTTATAATTGGGTCATGAGATTCCAGTGCCTCCTAAAGGACTCACACAATAAGGAAGTGAATAGAGGTCCCATATCATTGACTAGATCATGTGGAACTCCATGGAATCAAACAATCATGGTCACGTAGACACTTACCAACTCCTAAACATTGTATATATCCTGATTGGGTATAATGTGGGATTATTATGTTATCCAATCAATCACAAGCCATATCCCATTCATTATTCATTGGTTAAATTTAACCCAACTATAATTACGAGAGAGATATCATCCCAATTCCATGTTGGAACTAAAAATGCCCGATGTAATCTTGAAGCCCTTTGGTGATTTTCCATGGCTTATTTTCTTGTATAACAATGAGATATGAACTCTTAGATTCCCCATCTCAGAACTAGAAACTAAAATCTACACTTTATTTCATAGTATATAATCATTTATCCTTGGTTCACAACCCACTAGAAATTAATTTAAACCCCAATCACAAAATTCCTTTCTGCTAACAATACCAAAAAATATTCAGATAACATAAAATACACTTTCTAGATTAATTCCACTCATCAATAGTCTCCACACAATAAATATAGTCTCAAATTATATAAAAACAATCGACACGATATTGTTCTAGAAGAACCATTTTGAGAATATTGAATGATAAATGAAGAGTATACATGGGAACCTCAACATCAGATTCACAGAATCCAATTTGAATCAATATAAAAAACATACATCAGTATCTACTATTTTGATGATTCATGAACATCATATAATGTAAATTTCTTACTCATAGAATCTACATTTACATTCCCATTCCTCAGGGTATAGGTGATTTAAAAGTCAATATATTTTATGTATTACTCCCAATTCCCATATCCAAGATTTAAATCTATATTAGAGAATATATAACATAATATCATGATGTCTTTATACATGATTAACCATTATTTTTAAAGGTAATTACTCCCACACTTATGTGAATACATCATATTTGTGAGATCATTTTCATGGGTTTGATATTTTTTGGGTACAACCAATGCATCTAGGACCCCTATGCAATGCCATGGTCACCCTGCCAATGGAGGAAAACTAACCCTGAACATGATGCATCATATAAGACAAAATGGCCCCAACCATCATCTATAAGTTTCATCACCATCATGGTTTTCAAAATACTTATCATCTCAAAAAAATAACATTGAAATTTTTCATCCCCAAAAAAATTTCCTCCCTTACAACATAGAAAGGTATTTATATAATCCAACTTGATATTTTCAGGAAAAACATATGATAATACCCAGAAAAATCCATGAAACTCTAATTCTAAAAAACATATAATTATTTCTCCCATGTTTTAACATATTTCACATTTCCTTATAAACTGAAATACATTGTTTGAACACCACATGTCCCATGTCCATCACATCCCAAATCAAGAAATTGTATTTAAAGAATCATATAATTTTAAAGACATTTCATAATTTATTGACCTTCTCTGAGATAACATATGTGATCCTCTTTGGACATAGATTAAAATAGTATTTCATCTAAAAGGGCCAGGAAAATAGTTTAAACAGACACATAAATTGACATGTTATTTAAAGTTGTTAAATTTGATTGATCATCTTCTGAACGAAATGGAATTACATAGTACTCATATGAGACAAAAAAGTTTGGAAAAGTGATTTTATGAATGACATATTCATCTATTTGTAACCGATCTTTATAAGACATAAGATAATTCTTCGAGAACCATCACTATCCTTTCAACAAATCAAATATATCATTAGTATATTGATACAAATATTTGTACTTTAGTTTGAAACTATTGAGTCATTGATAATCATTACAGTGGATAAGTGACCCATCTACTTTCTTATAAAAGTGAACTCGCACCACCCAAGAAAAAAACTCTTGTGTATAATGAATTTCCATAAAATGTCATACTATTGAGCCTTCAAATCATCTAATTCAGAAACTACCAGGTAGTAGGAACTCATAGATACTATTTGAGTACCATGTGATAAATATATAGAAAAATTTACAACATAAACCTTTGGAATGATAGATATGTCAGAAGGAAAATGTCACCAAACATGGAGTCAACTGGAGGGAGATCACTGCTCAAGGATTTCCCCTATAGATCTTAATTGAACATTGATATCAAATTTTTAAACCAGGGATTATATGTACTATTTTACTCAATAATGGGTCTCTTTCTCCCATAATTATATGGAACACCCCATCGAGTGAATTAATGGAGATCCACCAATGATTGAAGTCAATCTGGGCATTATAAGAAATTGCCCAATACACCATGAATATGATGTCATGGGGTTCCATGTATCGAACCAAAAAATAAAATGAAATCTAAGAATCCAATTATCAAAAAACAAAAGTAGGAATATGAAGACTCTAGTCTCTCTTCATTCAAATGTTTTTATTAATTCCTATCACAAAATATTAAATTTATGTAGCACGATTAAAAAATTCACAATACAAGTTGAAATGAATAAATGAGATATATCAGTATTAAATAGATTATTCAGTAATGAAAAAAGTTAAAGTAATGGTGCCTCTCATAGTTGTTAGACTTGTGTTTGTATACTCGGTAGATTCTTCCTTAGTATGAAAAATCATCATTCCAAATTTATGTTCACTAAACCTATTTACTTTTGAAGAATCTAATTGAACTATAGTTTTATTAGCATATGATGATCCTATTCCTCTACATGGAGTGTAATATACATCTAAGTACATCTACAAGTGACATAAGAATCCATAGAACTACATAACATGGTTTCTTAATTGAAAACTGAATTATATTTCCCATGTTCTACACACTAGAAACAAATATAAGGGCCTCTTCTAGAAAATACATGAGCTTTACAAATCCAAAAATTCAAGAACCACCACAAGAATCACCATCATTCATCATTCCATTAAACAAAATCTCACAACCACTAAATTAAATTGGATCCCTTATTAACCCTTTCATTCTTTCCATACCCCTTTCAACCATCAACACTTTATCCAGTACATCATAATAATATGGAATTTTCAGTATGAGAAACAATGTATGAATATCAAATAAAATTCCAATCTCAAACCATATAGTTTTCAAATAATCATTTGACACACTCTCAGGTGAAGACTACGTAATCATAGACAAATGATTTATATATTATATCCCAGTACTATTATCCTCCTCGATGTATAATAACTATGCATCCTTCGAAAACACCATAAAATATTGATACAGTTGTTCTATGAAAATAACATTAAATTCATTCCACTATAATCCCTTATGCTTATTCAAAATCACCATCATGTACTACAATCCCAATCTAGGTCCCTCTAGTTTGAATGGGGATCATGTCACCTTAATTGATTCTTGTATTTTCATGATCTCATATAGATTATTGAAATATCTCAATGAATACTCATAAATTTTTGGATCAATAGAGAATTGGTACGCTGGTGGATTTTTCTAAGGAATTCCAAGGCAGGATTATGTAAAGCATAACTTTCATGTTCCACTATTGGGTCCTGAACTGATATAGAATTAAGTAGTTGTACCAAATCATGGACAACAGACACTATAAACTAAAGATTGTATTTTTCCACAAGAGGATTTTCATTCCATTGTTCATCAACAACATCCTCTTACATATTATTTTCATGTAATCATATATAAATGATGTTCTACAACATTAGTAAAAAACATTATAGATATCTGATTAATAATCAGATTGAGAGACGAATGATATTAATCCCAATTTATAGTTATAAATGATTTTTATTTCATCATTTCCAAATCAAATGTAGTTATAATATGATGACTAATACTCATGAAATATTTCTCAAACCACCCATGGTGTCTTACGGATCATTATGTTGAGAGATGTTCAAAAACACTTTCACCAATACCACAAATTTCCTTACCAGATTACCAGACGGATAACTAACTTTAGGGAAACATGCCAAACATGCACCATCAAAACACAATTATCATGAACCATCTAAAAAACATATACCTAGATTCCCATGCCAGTCCTGACATGGCCCGAAGGGCATTCATGATCTCCATGGCTCTACGACAAGTACCAATAATTAAATAATATTAATGTGGAATATTTTCTTCCTAAAACATATTTGATGAAGGAGATAAAATTCATTAGTATTTAAATAAAAATTCATATGGATATCTATACTAGAATTCGAATATGAATAAAAACCTAGGTTACAACTAAAGAGTACTAGTAAATAGGGTAAAAGACATGTCTTAAAGGGAACAAAAACTTATAGCCCAATGAAAAAAAGTTACCTCCCCTATGTGTTTATTTCCAATCACACATACAGCCCTAGAAGAAATATACAAATTTTACATGGCATAGGTATGGTGTACCGAAAAAGACTATTTGGGTTCACCATGGATTCCATAATAATATTCAACAATTAATTAAGAAAAAAAATAATTAAATATTTAATATATATGCATGATATTTAAAAAACATTATTTGAAAATAACACACTTTTCATTCAATTTTATGGAATAATTTAAGATAATTTCTTAATATACATTTTATGTACATGATTTTATATAAATCCAAAAGGAATGATTAAAACAGTTTACATCAATGTCATAGATATCAAAATAACAACAATAGAAAAACATGGTCAGATTTGATTAGGTGTAATAGTTTTATGTGATAGGATCCCCATTCACTCATTTTATGACAACAACATTGTGCACACATACCAATATTACACTATCCTATGGAGAAAATCCAACATCTTACTGGGGATAATATTTTCCTATAATTTTATCTTAGAGTAGTGAATTTTTAACAAATTTATTCTCCATTTTTATCCATGTTTTTTTTCACTTATAACTCACAAACTAAATAAGTGTCCATATAAATAAAAAATATAAAATAATGTGAAATTTATTTTGAAACTATTTAAAATACAATTCACACATTTTTCAATTTAAATATTCTAATTTCATTTTATAACCCATAAAGAGATTTTAATCAAATAATTTTTTTTCCATGATAATATCATGGGTTTATATCCAAAAATGTTATGATATTTTTTCTGAAATAAATATTAGAAATAAATTTCACATTTAAATCTCACAATTTGAATTCCACATTTTAAAAATCCAAAATTATAATTTTATTACTGCCATCAAATTCCACAATTAAAACCCAAATTAAAATAATTTTGGGTTTTCCCTAGTTCCATACCATGTCTATTTAAATTAACCAATTCATAATAACATAGTTATTATGAAACCAATTTAAATCCAATATATATAAATAATCCAATTTAGGTGTAAATAAATTAGATAATCTTTAACAGAAACATGTAAATCGGGATCGGTGGATCAACAATCACAATTCCAACTACTTGAAACTCCAATGAAGAACATAGAAAAAGTATATATGATTTCATATCTAAAAAAGGTGATTACACCATAAAAAAACATTGGGATGTATAACTCCAATGGATTAATGAATAATAGAGTAGGAGAAAATGAATGGGGATTTAAATATTACTAGGAAATGATTGAATGATGATCTCCATACATTGATTCACATTATATGGGATTTATAAGATCCAATGTTTGATAATGGGAGACCTTATGACCTAATTGAATCATTCATGTTTGATATATCCTAGAATAGTGGATAAAAGGGGGGATGGGTACGGTAATTTTTAAAAAAACACCAGATTAATGAAAATTCTAAAGCAAGGTTATATGGGTTGGGATGCATGATTTGTCAAAACATGTTAAAAAATGTGTATCCACCCTAGTGAGTTACATGGTGTATCCTTGTACGGAATACATTTTGAAAAAATGTGTTATATCTATGAAATCCCCTCACCCATTTTGTTTTTCATGGTTTACCCCCAAGTGAGTGAATAATTGGGGAAAACCATGCACCAAATATGCACATCTGTGAAATTTAAAAAAATTATAAATTTTCAACTAAATAAACCATAAAAGAATACAAAACAATAAATATCAAAATCAGTTATACGAATTACATAAAAATAATAACATGATATTATAGAGATGTTTTGAGTAGTTTTAAAGATTTTTAAATAAATAAGAAGGGAAATATTCTTGATAATAAATCACTCCAACTGGTTATTTTGGGAATTTTGGTTATTTTTTTATTTAATAAATATACATGATAATTTAACAGTGTATTTGTTGAAAATGTGGGTTGAAAATTCTCTAGGATCATGGAGAACATGCATCATTAATGATTAACGGGATGTGAAGCTTGGAGAGGTGTTGAAGAAGTTGAGGAGAAAAATTATAGAATTTAAATTCTTTTCACATAAGTATGGAAAATACATTATTTTAAGAAGTGTTAATTTAATTTAATTAATTGAATATTCAACTACTATATTTTTTAAATCTAAGTGAATCAATTTTTTTTTTAAATTTATCAGAATAACATGTTTCATGAATAAGATAGAGTTGGGTAAACGTGGTAATTTTGGATTGGATTTTTCTCAATTATAATTTGTTACATTTGAAAATAAATTATTTTGGGGAAATGTTTTTTAGGCATTAAAATATTCATAAAAGGTCATTAGTCGGAGAAAGTGTCATGTGAAAGTACAATTATGCCTATAATTTTTAGGTAACACAACTCATTTAATGTATCCATGAAATAGAGAGTAAATAGAATTTATTTTCAAATAAATCATATGAAAACCTACATATTAAATAAAATAATTTATAAAATCATTGGTTTTTTAAGGATTAAGGAATTTTCCAACATTAATAATTTTTTTTCAAGAATTATAGATATTTTTTTGAAGGTTTACCATTTTGTGACTGGATGAATGTTTGGAAAAGGTGTACATGTTTCATAAAAGTATCATAATGTTTTCACATAATTGAATACAACACAAACATAATGTAAATTTCCTATTATTTTTTATAAATTTGAATTTAAAATTTCCATATAAGAGGATCTTTTTCCATCACATATTTTATTATGAACCAAGAAAAAAAGTTATTAAAAATCATTAGATAATTATTCTATACAAGAAGTATGTTATTATCAAATTATAATGTAGTGCGTTATCATGTGCGATTAGTTGTTAACTGGGGTGTGTAATATGTATTCTATAAATTTTTTATTCGTACTGTGCCATCTGAGTATCTAACATTTGTACATTTGGTTTATATACTCCTTGAAATATCCCAGTTAGTGTTTCCAAAATAAATATATCATGTCCATTTCATTATTTAATTTTTATTCATTTATTTATATGAAAATAATAAATAAGATAGTTTTGATTAAAAAAAGATGTTAAAAATTGGTTTTTTATTTAATCATTAATTTAATGATCCCTCACCACCTCGGGGTATTAATCCTATTAGATCCAACAAAATCCATATAATCCAATTAAATATGAAAAAACACATCTGAAAGAACAAAAAAATCACCTAAACAATGAATAATATTCAACATTAATCCCCTCCCTTGTTTGAGTAATAAAAAAACTAGATTTTCAATAGAAAATTAATATCTATATATATGAAATTAATATATAATGGAATGGGATAAACATAAGTCAATAAAATAAACAACACATACATCATAGAAGTAATAATATTCATAGAAACAACATAAAACAACCACCAATCTCGTATAATAATATAAAATAATATAAAACACATGTGGATCAACATTACCCTTAAATTATCTTTCATGTATTCAATTATATTTATTAAAATAATCATTGACATCCCCAAAGGTATTAATATAATTAAACATCCTTAATATATAGAAATAAAATATGGGGAGTCTAAAAAATTATATGGAAATAAAATCATCATAATTAATAATAATAATTATTGGGTGTGGTGATGATAACAAAATGATTATCAAATGAGAGAATCCAAAAAATACTAAAATAATTTAGTACTCATAAAAACCAAGGATTCAACATCATATAACCAATCTAGATAATCTTTCCTATACTCCAAAGAAGTAAAAATTAAAGAAAACAAATCATAATTAGGGGGAATCATGTCATATATAAAAAAGGATATCTTCAAATTTCATTTCCAGTTGTAATCAAAGTGTTCTAAAAAGTATCCATGTATAAACCTCTAATATCATATGGTTGGAATGAAAATAAAAATACATTATGAATTTGTATGGGATTCATAATTTTTAATGATGTTATAAATTATTATTTTCGTGATTTGGAAAGTCATGTACTTTCAGTAATGGGAATACCTAAATGAATATAAAAAATTCATGTAAAAAATATCAATTTATATCATATATAATTTAGATTAGACTAACTTAATCTGATATGATCAGGGATATTTTTTATCATCCCAAGAGAACCATGGTGTAACTACCCCAAAAAACCATAATGTTTAAACTCTACCAACACGTCCCTCGTCGTTATAGAGGTGAAATGTTTTGATGTCTAAAGATGGAAAATAAAAAATCCCCAATACTACATTAAAATAGGGAAAACATAATCATTATGTGACTATAAGAGAGTAAATTAACAATCATAAGATACATAATCCATACTCTCTTTCATCTAACTAAAAATGAGTTTTTTCACACAACAATATCATTCCAAAATCCTTTCTGTACATTTTTTTTCCAACTCTATTACTCGATATCCAAATATTAAAATAGAATGGAACATAACTCTAATTAAATAAAATAACAAGTCTTTATTCCTTACTATAGAGTTAAATAATACTCTAAACCAAGAGTCAAACATTTAGGATGGAACACATTAGAACCCACAACTAATGTCCTATCTATAATGCCATTAATATCATGTTTCACTAGGCCATAATGAAACACACTCTTCTCAGATAGAATCACATCTATTAATCCACCATTTTCTCTTTATCCAACTCCAAAATCCTCCAAAGCCTGAAATACATAATGTAATGTTGTAAAAATATCATGTTTATAAATATATTTTATTTGATTATATATGTATTTAAAAAATACATTTTTTAAAACTATATTGTTCATAAATTCATTAATATATATTTTAAATTTTGACACATGACCATTATGATTATAATATAATATTAATCATGATAATTTTTATTTAATTTTTTTTATTTGGTTATATTTTTTATGAAAGGTGTTAATATGTTCCTTTAATGGTCTATTGAAATATGATTTACATATTATAGATTTGATTATAAATAATTTAATTTTTTTATGATATTTTTGGAATATTTTTATATTAATAAGATAAAATAAATTTGAATATAGTAAATTTTTTTAGGATTATGGATATTCTACAATTAAAATTAAATTTAATTTCATTTCATTAGTAATTGTTTTTTGAAAAAATTGTTCATTGGTTTTAAATAAGTGTTTTCCTAATTATTTTGGTAAATGTATTTTAATTTTCGACATTAATATAATATTTTGTTTACATTTATTGAAATTTTGTGAATTGGAAATTATAAATTATATGGTAAATATTTAATGGGTTTGAGTTATTTTTGATATTATGTGGATTTGAGGCATAAATTTTATATTTTATAAAATTATTAACATATATGTATATATATATATATATATTTGGTTAGGATATAGATTTGATTTTTAAAACAGTATCATTCGTGTATTTTATATATTTTTCATACTATTGCGATAAATTTTTTTATTGAAAATATAGTTTTATATCTATTTATTTGTTCAATGTTTAGATAAATAAAAAGATTAATTCACCGTTTATGTTTAGATTTCTTATATGTAAGATAAATTCTCTATAGTGGTAAGGAAAACAAGTAAATACGATTTTTTTAGATCATTAAATTAAATATATTTTTTTCAAATGGGTTATTAAATTCGAGTGATTATGTCTTCAATTTAATATTTCATTTTTTTCATGGAAAAATATAGAGACATTAATAGTGTGAAAACTATTATTGTGGGGTGAATTATAACATCATGATATAAATAGTATTCCATTATTTTTTTAATAATATTATTTTTAATGTTTATATGTGAAAATTTTAAATTATAGTAATAATTATGGAAGTAATATTGAAATTAATAAGTTCATAAACATTAAAATTTCATTGAAAAAAAATAATGATTTATCAATGAGTGATGAAAATTCTAGTGAAACATTATTAAAGGATGATGATAAAAAAAATTAAAAAATATAATTATATAGATTCATAATAATTTGATGTTAATTATTAAAATGATGAAAGAAAATAATATAGATTATTGACAAAGAATTTCCTCTCACAAACGTAATTTCAGAATTTAAAATATTGTAGACGTAGAAAGTTGATTGTGAAATAAGAAATAATTAAAAAGGATGAAATGTAAAAAAAAGCTACCTAACATGGTGACAAATATTTTAGTAACAACACAATGTTTATTATTACTAAAATGATGTGAAATATGATGTTTCGAATATAATGGAATATAAGCAAAGCAATTTGTATGACAAAAATTTTTCTCGAAAAAATAATTATTGGATAATGTTATTATCGTAGTGGGTGTGGTAATTCATAAAAGAATTTTATATTTTATAAAATAAATTCAAATAATTATATAATTGTTAAATGGTTTGAATTATGGGGGAAACGAAAATATAAGAGAATATTTGTGGAATGGGACTAAAAATTTCACTATTCATGTAATGAATGAATTATAAGATAGGAATAGACTTAGTTGAATATTCGGTCCACTATATTATTTGGATGTGTAATGAGAAACTATTTTTCAAGTAAAAATTATCATGAACACTGAAAAAATATTTCATTTGAAGACATATAGTTGAATGTTAAAAGTGCTTTTGTTAGGTAGGGATATAAAAAATTTCCAAGATAATATCTTATGCAAACAAGATATGGGGACATTGTCTAATAAATTAGATGATATGAGATACAATAAATGGTTTTATAATATTAAATTATTATTATTTTCATTTTATAATTATATAGTACAAAAAATAATACATTTTCTAAGAATTAGATATATGAAAATAAACATGAATATTACTTTCCTTGTGATTGTTTCAAACATAATCTCCTATGGTATTCTCATTTGTATTATGAAAATATTTGTGGTGTCTCAAAATGATGAATTTTTAGAGAATAGATTAAATTATTATTGGTGTTTAACATTAGGTTATATGTATAACATAAATTGATTTCAAATAATAAGAGATGAAATTTTTTATTACATGAGTATAATGGATTTATAATATTTATAGAATAGTATTGTTGGTCAAATTAGAGATATTATCATAAAAAAGTTTACACAATTATTCAATATTTATATTTACCTATTATTATATAAAAATGTTTAAATTAAAATGTGAAATATGTAAAGAAGGTAAATAGTTTCAATTCTATAAACAAATTATGGATATTCAAATAACTCATCCCTTGGAACATTTTAATTCTAATATTTACAGACAGTTGAGGATAAAATAATGTATCTTGGTATATATATTATATCACTAATTGATTAATCCACTCCAATTATGTAATTTATTTAGTAAATAAATATTATAATGTATTAAATTTTTCTCATAGCTTTAAGATAAATTATAAAATGAATTACAGTTATCCCTCTCTGGTATTCTGTTCAAACAATGAAAATGAAAATAAAATAATAAAATATCAAATAGTATATATATAAATATGTGATTCATCAATATTTCATACACCATATAACAAATAATTATTTTTCAAAAGTATGATAAATTGGTTTTTGATTTAGATTGATTGAGCAATGTTTGTTGAAAACAATCCTTCTAGTTTCCTTTATTAGTATTATATTGGGATTACATTACAGATTATAAAAACAATGTCTCTATTTATAAAATTTTGATATATCTTATAATGATATTTATTATATGAATACCCCAAGACGAAATTACCTAGAGTTGTTTTTAATGCCTTACATCATTAAATATAAGAGTTTAAATGTTATAATATATGAACAAATAAAATATAATGAAATATTCATGTGAAATAGTTCGAATTGGGGACAATATCTATACAAAAATATAAAATCATGAATGGTGGTTGTTTGTGTGTGATGTTAAAGTGTATGAAAACACATTTGATGGTCATAAATAATAAGTAACACTTTTAACGTTGGGAAAAAATAATATAATATTTTAAATTAAGTTTAAAATAATTTATTTATTGGTGATAAGTTATAGTCATGTAGAATATGATACGTTACCAATATAAGAAGATTTTTAGTGGATAAATCCAATGAATATTTGGTTGAAGAAAGTGGGTGTTGGTCTATAACATAATTTTTTCAAAGAATACATTTATAAATTAGTAGGTAATTTTTGGAAATATCTCACAAATCATTTATTTATCTTGTTGAACCAAGGATTCAGGAAAATTTAAGGATGAATCATGAATGGATTCATTTGATGAATGATGAGTCAAATCATATTAATTCGAAAAACAATTGGAAAAATGTTTTACTATTTGATGAATATAAATATTATTTGAATAATGTGAGTTTTTATAAATTTCTTGAGTGATATAGGAGATGTGACAAGATATAAGGAAAGTATGTTTTGAAATATATATTATTAGTTAAATTACATTAAATTTTATAATACATTTATTTTAGATGAGATTCTAAAATATATAATGATTCTTCTTGGAATAACTGACCAATGATGATATAATATTTTCCAAAAATATATCACATTATGATTTATTAATGGTGAACATTATTTGGAAGTTCTATCCAATAAATATGAATGAATTATTCATATAGATGACATAAATCATGTTATATACTGATGAAAGTGCTATGTGGATAATAAATTCTCCAGGATCAACTTGTTCTAATATTGACACATTCATGAAGATACTATAATTCCAAAGATTAATAGTGTACATAATTTATTAATTCAAATTTTGAAAATTGATATCTCTAATTATTAAATTATATATTGAATATAAATTTTTAAAACAAAATATGAAGTTATTTTTAGTGAATTTTTCTCACAATGAGATAATATATCTGACATGTAAACACTTTGGGAGATGAAATCCTTATGGGGACTTTTAATTTCTCTTGTGATAAATACCATTATTATTTTCTCAATCTACGGTTTGTTGAAAATTATTAAATAATATTCAATTAGATGAAAAAAATATAGTTTATTCGAAAATTATAAAAAGGAATAAATATTTCAAATGTTGATTATGGATATGAGGTTTATAAAAATCAGGTTTGAAAACTAATTAAGTGTTTTCTATATTTTATGGCATAAATACAAGATTTTTCTATATTGTTATAATAGGATGATGGTATGAATTTGTACCTAATGAAAAAAATATCATTTTAGTGAAGAAGATTATATATTATATTTAAAGATCCTAATAAATAAACTATTTATAAAATTGAAAAGTAAGTCTCAATATATTTGGTTATAAAGACATTGATTGAAATATATTTTTTAATTATTGGGATTCCATTTCTAGTGGAAGTGTTATATTTTATAAATTTGTTTTATTAGGAATAAACATGACCAAAATTATATTATCATGGAGATAATGAAAGAAAAATTCATATCCTGCAACAAAGTAATAACTAAATTTTAAAAAATGAATATATAATTATAATATTTTAAAAATTTTATGAAGATACCCATGATATTAGTGTAATGGTTTTTCCTTATGTAATAGTTAAAAGGTTGGTATTGGGAGAGGCTTTAGGAGGGTTCAACTGAATTTTGATATCAAATTCTACTTCATAGAATATATCATGTCCTGAAACTATGTCCCTGAAAATCAAAGGGTATTTTCATATTTGAGTTTTTTGATTCATTGTTTGATTTTTTGGAAGGTAATTTTTTTCTTCATTAAATCATAGTGCGAAATAATTTTTTTATTACCAATGAATTTGAGGATGAACCACACTGATGTTTGGTTGATAATACTTGATATTTTCATTACTGGAATTCATAGATTGAATTGAATTTACCACAAAATATTGTAAGGATCGCGAATAAACATGGTGTAAAAATGTGATAAACATCATAAATGTAACAATTTCAAAAAGAATTATAAATTATAGATACCCCATGTTATTAATTATTCCCCAAGATATTTTTGTGAAGGAAATGTTTTTTAGATAAAATTTCTACCCCATTTCTTTTTACGTATCCTTTTCACTAATAGTTATATCTTTGTCATTATATGGTTAGTTTATACCATTTCATGTTGTTTTTATATGGTTATACATTTTTTTATCATTAATCAATGATGTTTTATTGAAAGTGGGAGTAGGTGGGATATGATTTTGATGATCCATTTGTGTGGTTTAGGATTATAATTGGTTTCTATGGGTGGTTCATGTCTTCTATTTCATTCCCTAGCTACATGTTCTTTTTAGTGAATAATAATGATTCATTTATGTTGGGTATCCTTTTTAATTATATATTTTTATACATTTGTGTGTATTTCAGGGGTTGTCATTAATTTGGGTGGATATTATGGGTCATAAAATGATAATAATCAACAAATATAAATTTAAAATAAATTAAAATGGGCTATTATCATTGTTTTTCTACTTTTGGGATAATTATAAAATTATTATTAATGCTTTCTAATGTTATTAAAAATCATATTTTTTACGGGTGAAATTTTTTTGGTCTCCATGATATTATATTTCTATTTCAATTGAATTATCTAAATATTCATAAATAATAAGATATGAATGGAAATTTATATACTTAATTAGTTTCCCATGGAAATATGGTGTTATATTACAATAAATGTCCTAAATAAAGACGTAATGAAAAAAAAAATTTATTGAATATCATTTTTTGGTGTATTTCGGAAGCTAGAATATATAGTTATTTTTTATGTCAATATTATATTGTAATACAGAGTGTTTGAGAATCTTTTGTAGGGATTTTATTGATTAGGGTGATTATGTTGGATATAGATTTTGTTGGGGAGCACAATGATGGTTGAATGTGATGTGATGTGATGTTGGTCGATGTGTGGTAGTTTGGATATGGCTGTATTGGTGAATTGTTTTGGTATAATTGATAATATAGAGTTTTTTGTGTGTGTAGATGGTGGAATTGACATAGGTGATCTATAATGTGTTTTGTTTTCATTAGTTAACCAATTACACATGGTATGAATTTGAAATGTGGAAACTAAATTGACATGGTTTGGTAATTGAATATATATGGGATGGAATTAAATAAAATAATTAGGTTAAATTTAAATATTCTAATTTTTATAAATTAATTGAATGATAATTTAATGTTTCTAGAATTTTAAAATTAATTTTTTTTGTAAGTGGGACTCAGTGGAAACTCATTGATTCTAGAAATGGTAGAACATGTAATTCTATGGGTATTTTTTTGTGGTGTTTGTGTGTTGTGTTGAACTTTGTGGATGGAATTGTTCTGATTATTTTCTTGAGCACCAGTCGTGGTGTATTAGTGTACTACAGTTAAATAACCAATTTTTTGTGTATTTATTATCATCTATGTACTAATTATTTAATTTTTACTTTAATACAAACCATATTCGACATCTATTTTCATACCAATACCCATGGGTTTTGGGTTTTAATCCTAACATAATGAAAATATAGATTACAATGTGCGATATCCTAGTGATGAAGTGTTGTTGTCATAAATAATCTGGTGATGATGATGATGTGATATGTGGTGGGAATCATGCATTGTAGGAGGATGGAATGAGGTTGTTTCTGTAAATGTTCATGATACTATAATATTTGTTTATGTGAGATATAGTGATGTAATGAGGATAGTTATTGTGATTATTAATGATTTTGTTAATAGATTATAAACCAGGTGTGGTTGGGTAGTTTTGGAAGGGTCCTAAACTACACCAAATATTGATGTGTATGTGATGGGATATTCATGGAATGAAATAGCACATAAAAAATATGAAATTTTGTTGTGAGACATGAAAATAATTACACACATATTACTAGGGATATTTTATTTCCTTCCTTTTTATATTAAAATATTATATTTGATATATTATTGGAGGAAGGTTTCATGGTAAGGTTGGGAATGTTTAGTTATCCTGTTTAGGATTATATTGGTTGTACATTTTATGTACTAGTGAATTAGTATGATTTGTTCACATGTGCATGAGATACCATTGGTGTGATCCTACTGATTATAATTATTATTCTCAACCTATATATATACATACATAATAATGTTAGGGTTCATGATATATTTTGTAATCTAAAATGGAAATAAGAGTCTTGGATATTGGTGATTTTGTTGAATTGTTGTCAAGGAATTTCTATTTCAGTTATTTACATAGATAATTTTATATGGATTTTTTTTCAGTTAATATTAATTATTGATTAGTTTGGTTTCTATTTCATATTATTCTATTTGTTTACTTAGGTTTTGACTTATAACATCTATTGATATATATTAAAGAATTTATTATAATGCAATCTATATGTGACATTTTTATACCCTCATTCCCAGTCGTGAACCGATATCCTACTAAAGGTGGGACTTGAGGGTCATTTTCCCTCTTCCATTATATTCATACATAGAGGGAAATCATTTTAGGGAGGTGTTAATGAAATATTCTTATTTATGATTTATGTTCAGATAAAGGATTGAGTACAGAGTTCGGATCTGTGGGGATATTATATTTTGGTATGTAAATGGGGCTAGTTGATCCTGGTATTTGATATAGGTAAGGGAGAATAGCTATGGAATTGTATATGAAGACTCCCATTACCATATATAAGGAAACATATATTAAATAATAACCATATAAGGATGTCCCATATGTAGGGTATATTCTTGAAAAAGGAACATGAATAAGTATTTTTAATTTGTTTTTTCATTTGTTTTTTTCTAATTTAATGTGATGTTCATTAAATAAACCATGATATAAATCAATTTTATAATGGTTTTTTTCGCTATGACTTATAGACACTACACTAGCTGGTTATGTTTATAACACGAAGGAAATATATTTTAAAATAGTTTTTATACTATATACATAGTGGATTTATATGATGATTGTGTGTGTTATAGAATGAGAATTGTTCTCATTTTACCCATAGATATTTGGAAAGTATTCTGTTAACATGTCCAATATAAATGTGAAATTCATTGGAATACAATTATATCTCTATCAATCTGATTTATACATTAGAAGATATGTGTATTCCTCTATTAATTATTCATGTGTTGGGAGATATGAGTAATATTCTATGTTGTGTATTCATGATTAGAAAGATTTAGCTGTTTCTTGTATAAATTTTCATATGAAGTTATGTTTTGAAATATTATCATCAATTATGAAGGAGGTAATTAACAAGGTTAAAGTATTTCATTTGAAATGGATATTTGGTGTGGGGATGTCATGTTCATGTTCATGGAAATCCTTCATTTTTTTCGCATACATCTTCATGGATGTGGATTTCAGAGAGAGATGCCTGCAAGATGTGTTTCTCCATGTGATCAGATATGGAACTACTCCTTTTATTCATCTTATATATGTGCTCGTATGGAATAGGATAGACATTATTCATTAGATATATTCTATAATGACATTCATTTATAGGGTGTTCATTGTGGAATCTTGGGATGAAGGGATTCAAAATGTGGGTCATGGATGTTAAGGATTTCGGGATGCCGACTTGTCTGGAATGATCCTCGATAGACCATTTCACATCCTTTGTGATTTATTGGGTCTTGAGCATCTAATGGGGTTTCCCATTTTCATACTATATCAATAGGGTCATGGAAAAAAATAGGCATTGTTTATAAAACTCAATGTAAATAAGTATTAGATGGGTGGTTATCCCCTTTATGATATTCAAAATAGATATTTTTGAGATAGAATAAAAACTAGGGATTCTATTGTTTTTTAGAAAATATGAAAATTGGCTTCATTCAGCTGATTTCAAATAGAGTTTGCATAAATAATCCTTAGGATAGTTCCTATACATATTCACCTATACCAATGTCAGATATTTGAGACTATCAATACAGATTTAAATGATAGTTGTATGGTTGATACATGATACATGGGTACACCTGACAATATGGTAGATGGACATCTGGTGTATGATATATTAATTATATACCCATGTATTTTCCGTTTATTATTTATGAGGTGTACTTTTTAAATGTTCAATATAATATGTTATATAGGACTAGATATAGAAATAATTTATGTTCTCATTCTATTGTCAACACTAGTTGGATGTATGGTTACTTTTTTAGATGTGTGATACGGTTGTCGAGTGGTACGGGGGAGGCACAAAAAATTGGGGGATTTATTTTTGTTATATATAAAACCATATTATTACAACCATGATATGGATTGGTATTAATCTAAATGTCTATTCATCAATTTTGTTTGGAAGTGGTATTCTTTTAGGATGTGTAAGACCAGCGAGTGGAATTCATTAGTGAACAGATTCAATAGGTCCATGGAATACAATTTTTTCCTACATTATCTAAGATGGAACAACTATGATCGATTGATAATGAATTTTATATTCCCATGGTTCTTGAGGGGCTACATGATTTGTTTCTGATACATAGTTTCGACACAACCCACATTAAACGATTTTGATGATGTCATATAGTCTCAAATAGGTGCACTACAAATATCAATAGGTATTTTCAGAATTGAAATTATAATAATGAATATTATTCCATTTTAGACTGATGATCTAGTTCATAGGTGTATCATTTAGATTAATGAATCTCCATGTCATGATAAGGTAATCTATTTTATATTATCTATACTAATCTTAGCTTATTCCGGCTTATGTGTCTCCTGTATACGCAGCCACGTCACCTTACCTCCCTCCACATTCACCCTTCCCTCCGCATCTTTAGCAATTCCCCCACGCATCATTAGGATTTAACTCCTCTTCCCCCTCTGCTTCCAAAATTTCCTCCCTGATTTCCCTCTCCCCTCTCTAAGGTTCCTGTACCCCTCCCTAAATCCAAGAATCCCCAACTCCCCTCTCCCTACATTAGAGATCAAATTCCCCTCATCGAATCCCTTATGGTTTCCGCTCCTCTCCCCGAATCCCCCCTCTTACACCCCTTCCTGATTCTCCCCTATAGCCTACACCGCTCCTACAGGAGGTTCCTGGACTACTCATAGCTTCAGTTTTCAAAGCCTAGCTCGGCCTCCAATGCCTCCAGCTCCTGCACATCCGTAGGCTCTGCTTCTTCTTGATCCAACTCCATCTCCTCCATCTTCTGATAAAAACCCTAGGTTATATTATTCTCTAATTAATCATCTCTTTTATCTATTGAATTTTATCTGAATATTGCCTTTGTCTCGGATTCTAAGTTATTCCGATTTATTTATGGTCTCCCTCCTTCCCTACCTAACGCCATCTTCTCTGAAGTAAACCTGTAGCATGTATGAATCTTCTTTTGCAGTGATTTTGATTATGTGGTTCTAGTTACTTACATGTATTTCATTTTTTAGAGAATTTGTAGGATCATAATCATGTAATTATTATTCTTTTATTGCATTGTAAAGTATTTAATATTATTTCCTTAAGTTATTTAGTTTTTTTTTGCTCAATTTTGTTTGATGAAGCTAATTTTTTTGTATCTTATTCATGGTAATAATTATGCTAACTTTAAGTTCGTATAAATTTATTTCATGATTAAAAGTTTAGAGCTATGAGTCTAATTAAAATTGTTAGTGAAATATAGTGATCGATTCAAGAAAAGGAAGCTGGATTGAACTGAAAATTCATCCAGCTATAGAATCAATGTAGTTGCACCAATAGAAAGGACTAGAAACATATCTTCAATTTTTAGTTGGATTAGTGTCTCAATGCATGCTAACTTATATAATATTAATGGAATTTTTTTCCTTTTTACAGATTCTGATTTGGGGATTCTTTTAATTTCAGGAGTTGGGAACTCATTGAAAAACATATATTAATATAGGAATGTATCAGTTCAATAATCATGTTATTCTTGAGTTTTAATTGATAGTACATGAATTTGGATTCAATGAGTAGTTTTGAGTAGTTTTGGTTGTTTTTTTTCACTAATGTTCAATTTATATTGTTTTTTTCAACAAGCAGGGTTTTAAATTATCATATTCAATGTCAATGAATTAGTTTCATGTTATATAAATAAAGACTTGTGAAAAAGGTTTTCTACCCTCATTTAGTGAATTTCTTTTATCTATATTCATGATTAAATATTTTCCTTTTTATTTTATTGTTTTCTAATTTTTTTCTCAGTCCTTGTGAATACAAATATTAGAACTGGAAATGGTGGCAGGTAATTTTTCCAAAAATCGTGAATTTATCATCCCTTCCATCCAACATATTAATTCATGTGATTTCATTTCACTATTGACTCCACGATATATTGATTTTTATTCAATAAAAACCTTCTTCAGATAGACCATATGTCCAGATCTCTGCGACAGTCGTGTTTTCCTAAAATTGTGGAATTAACCTCCCTTTCATCCATTATTTTTTTTATTTACACACTATATGTATGCATGTAGTTTTTCCTAAAATCACAAAGTTAACCTCCCTCCCTTTCATCCTACATATGAATGCTGGTAATTTTTCTCACTATTGACTCAACTGTGTATTGTTTTTATTGCTCAAAAATTATTTGAAACAAAATATTATTATGCTTTCATCCTTGACTACTAAAACATTTCATCCAAGACTTTGATTACGTTCGTAACTTCAAAACATGTATTAATTTCAATGCCTTAGTTTCAACATATTGAAATCAAGATATGTGAAAAAGTTGTTTTGTCCTCATTTAACTAAAAAAACCTTATATAAATGAATAAGTATAAGCAGTTTTATTTGACTATTTTCTAATCTTTCTTCTCAACTGTTCATGTGAAAACAGAAAAAAGAATTTGAAATGAATGCAGGTAATTTTTCCTAAAATCATGGAGTTAACCTCCCTTCCACCCAACATATGAAGGTAGTTAATTTTTTTCACTATTGAATCCATTATATATTGTTATTTATAAACAAAAAACATTTGAAACTGGTGATTATGAAGCTTTCATCCATGAATACAAAATTATTTCATCCTGGACATTGAATATATTCAGATCATCAAAACATATATCAATGTCAATGCTTTAGTTTCAACATATAGAAATCCTGATCTTCGAAAAAGGTCTTCTATCCTAATTTCATGAATTTGGTTTGCCTTAAATTCATTATTAAATATTACCAGTTTTATTTCACTATTTTCTAATTTTTTCCTTAGTGGGAATGTGAATTTTTTTCCTTATATTCATTATTAAAACATGTCATCCCCTATGCATACCCATTATTAGTCTCTGCTCACTTGATATTTAAAACCAACCACACAAAAATGTTGTGTATTTATGAGATATCCTTATTTTAGAGAATTAGATCATTTTTTCCTTGAAAAATTTTGTTATGTGGCTTGATTCAGTGACGTAAATGAACCACCATGGTAATGAAGAAAGGCATGGTACCGTGACAAGGTATGTAATTCTAATCACAACAAAACATTCTATCATAAACAAATCCTTCTTACATGACACCACTAAATACTTTTTACATGAGAAATTCATCCTTATTATCGTGGACTGAACTTTACATAATTTTATATAGGTGGAAGCATAAATGATTCAAGATTATTTATATAAATGTGTTTCCCGATTAGTTATAAATTGATATTTATGGATTTCTTATATAAATGTATCCCTATTATGGAAAAGGTGTTTTTACATATATGTTATACATATTTGTGGATTTCTTATTAAATTTCTCCATTTTAGTCACACATAGTATGTTGTATTTAAAATTAATGTATGTTCAGGTAAATATATTTGATCAATGTGTACATCCTTATCTCCTAGGTTATTACGTCTTCTTTGACCACTATAACTCCTAACAACTAAAAAACCAGGTACAATACCATAATTTATTTCTAGAAATGTTTTCTTATTAGTCATCAACCATTTAACATCCAAATCATAATAGTTATAGTTAATTTTATTAAATCTGAAGTGACATGAATTTTTGTAGTAAATATTTGTACACAACATAGAGTCATCCATTTACCTTGATTAGTGGATCATGTATTTTATCTCATTAATGAATATTTTTTTAGAGTAGTGGAACAATTTTGATTATGTGAATCATGCATTTTTATCAGCACTAGATCATGTTATTTGTTCAAGCAGTAGATCATGTTCTTTATTAGATTAATGAATAATTTTAAGAGAAAGAAATAATGACATCTTGAGCTGTGTATGTGTTATGTAACCAATATAGAATTATGCTTATTATCGATAGATGTATTAATGATATGTTTCACATCATTTTTTGAAAAGTGAATTTCCCATATTTGTTCTAACAATGCTTCATATATTATGATGTGACTAAATTTATGAACCTTTATTGAATATTACAATAAAGTGATGATTGTTTTCAAAAAAATTATATAAATGAATAAGTATAAGAAGTTTTATATGAATATTTTCTATTTTATTTCCCAATAGTGCATGTGAATATAGAAACAAGAAATGGAAATGAATGTGGGTAATTTTTCTTAAAATCTTGTAGTTTACCTCCCTTTTGTCAAACAAAAGAAGGTAGGTAATTTGTTTTCACTATTGAATCGACTAATTTTTTTATGAACTAAAAACATATGAAACAGATGATTAAAAATCATTCATCGTCCGAATAAAAAAATAATTCATCTAGGCCTACGAATAAGTTCGAATTATCAAAACATATATCAATGTCAATGTATTCATTTCAACCTATATAAATCATGATCTGTGAAAAAGGTGTTCCATCCTCATGTCATGAATTGGTTTTTCCATTCATTAATTATTAAATATTACTAGATTTATTTCAATAATTTCTAATTGTTTCCTTAGTGTGAATGTGAATTTGTTTTTCGTTATATTCATTATTAAAATTGGGCATCCCCTACGCATACCCATTATTGTTCTCTACTCAGGTGATCTTTAAAACCAACATCAGAAAACTCCTGTGTATTTATGACATATCCTTATTTTAGAGTAGTGGATCATTTTTTTAGGGACAAAATTTTTTTTTTTCTTGATTCAGTTACTTACTTGAACCACCATGGTCATGAAGAAAGTCTTGTTACCACGACAAGGTATGTAATTCAAATCACTACAAAACATTCAATAATGAACAAATCATGCTTACATGACACCACCAAATCCTTCTTACATGATTAATGCATCCTTATTACCTTGGACTGAACTTTATAGAATTTATAAGAGGTTGAAGCATAAAAGATTCGAGATTGGAACCCTTTCTATCACTTCCACCTTTTCTTATATTGCATTTTTTATTTTAGTAAATTGAAATATTTTATTCTGTTAAATGATAACAGAATATTTTATAATACTACATTCTTTTCATGCATGTGGCCATGTCCCCACTATATAAAAATTTTATACTGTAATGATTTTGTTAATGTTTCACATTTTGTTCTTTCTACAATTTGTTGTGAATGTTTTTCATATGCATCTCTAGAGAACAAATATCCTTATGTCATGCATGTGTATGATTAATATTTTGGGCTATATATCTAGGATAGGCTTCATGTATTCGGTGGTGGGATTCTAGAACTCATTTATCATAGGTAAGATATTTTTTGGGTGCATTTTCTGCTGCTTTTTTTGGTGATGTTTTATGATTTTATTGAGTATAAACTTTTGGAATATAAGTTATCAATAAATTAAAAGTCACAGTTTTAGTATTAACTTTTTTGTATTGAATTACATATTATATTTCTAATCTGGATTGAATGCTTCCATTTTTTAATGACACCTAATAAATATTTAACTTATTTATCACTTATGATAATTGTTTTTAAAAATATAATTGACATCAGTTATATATACTAAATATTAGTTACTTCTTCCTATTTGTCACCTTTACATGCTTCCACTTCACCATAAATTATGAAATCCGTCTTCCAAAATAAATTATGTTCTATTTTTCAATAAATAATAACTTCCAAACCTGTTTGGTTTTACACAGTTTTTATTGAAGAAATCACGATGACATTAAGAATTTGGTTACTTTTTATGTAAAACTATGTTCAATTTTAGTCATAAAAAACATTGGAAGTGTTTTATCACTCTTTTAGTACTGTCCACTTTAATTTATCTACGATCCATATTTTTCTTCAAAGTCCAAGTGATTCAATATATAAACCAGAGATAAATAGTCCTTTAAGACAATATTTATCCTACAAGTAGAATATGTGGAAATTAGCTCATTATTTCCATGGATATAATCAAGGTGAGGATGCTTTAATTTTTTTTGACAATACCTCAGTCATAATGATGTCTAAAAATCCATTTTCTATTGAAAATGTGGGTAGTAAGAAGCTAAATGTTTTAAAAAGGAATGGGGATAGATTATTTCAATAAGTTATGAATGATATTGGGATTGTTTAGTTTTAGCACAATGTCAAATTGAACATAATTCAGTAATTTTAGTTGGAGATATTATGAAATTAATTCTTTATATTATTTTGTCTTTTCTATTTACTTAGTTTTAGGAATAAAATTCTGAACAAAGCATATTTCCCCAGTGACAGCTCCTCAATCTCCTCCTCCCCATGCTTCACAAGGATGCCGAAAGAAATGTACACCACTGAGGCTGGTTCCATAATGTCCAGCCACTCCACATAGTTTTCTTCGATGGACTAGAATAGGTTTAGACCATAATCCATGTTTCCCTCCATCCTCTCATCCAGGTACACAAATGGGATCATGGGCCAGATTTTCTTCACATGCGACCATATTTTCATCCAATACAACACCTTTATATAACCATAGGTATACTGACAGTGTCCAAATGCACATGAATTGGACAATAAGATATTTATAGACTCGTGTTGCATGGTCATTGAGTTTATGAAGATATATATTCAATGATACGAACCTTGATTTCCAACAACTCAAATGAATTGAAGAATGTACACTTTAGCTAATGAATATTAGAAATTTTGTCATGGAAAATGATCTGGAGGTAAGGGTAGTATCCCATGTCATAAATTAATGATGGAATGTACTCGATACCGAGGGAAGGTATGGAATGAAAATTCTGTTTGGGGAAAAATCATCGACATTAAACTGGAAAGTGAAGACATTGTACAAGATTGTACAGACTATGCAAGACTGTGTGGATAAGGTCGCCCCGTCGGGGCCTAATATTAAATTACTAATATCAATGTATTTTTCATTCATCCTAATGGTTATGTCATATTCCAATATTTATAGTTATCCTATATCAACTTATTTCATGTTGAATTTCCAATAATTTTTTGAAACTTAAAATCCACACTGCTGCTGATCTTTTCCATCTTATTTTTTTGAAAAAAAAATTACGTGGAATGTATGTATATCATCTTCCTTTTTGAAAAAAAAACTGATATCTTTTTATTATACTTTACATTCATGCATCATGTGGATGTGTTCAGAAACATTTGTGATTCTCATTGTATGAATGTAAGTAAGAATAATCATTGATCCAAGAAGATTTATTTGATTCATGATGGGAGTATTTTTGGGATTGATCGTTTCCACATAAATAGCTACATGAGTATCTAGAAAGACAATTGAGTGATGTGATTGAGAGTAAGTTTGATTCTTCAGCGGATACCTATCCATTTAAATTTCATTATTCATTTTATTTTCTATTATTCTATGATGGAGAATAAGTTTAGAATCTTATGAAAATATATTATGTATGTTCACCAATTATTCTTCATTCACTGTTTTTTCTCATAGTACATGTACATTGTAAAGATTATACAATTGAATTATCAATTAGTTATATTTATAAATCATTTCTATACAATATTATAATTTATAAATTTAATTTTCAATTCCTAAATTATAAATTTAGTTGGTAATATTATTCTACATGTCAATATACTTTCTTAATTAACTATGCAGTAAGACTAAAATTTGATTACATGGATTGTTTTAAAAAAGCATCATTCATCAGAAAATCAGATTTTACATATGTTCAATGACCTAATGAATGTCGTTAGGAAACTATCCATCATGTGCAATGATGTTCATTTATTGATCACATGACATAATTTTTATGCTTTCATCATGTCATATATTGAATCATACATCTGGTGGTATCATTTTATAATAATTTAAATTTAAATTATTTGTAACATATATTGGTTACTCATGTATGTGATGTGCAGTCCCTCAACAGTCATGATTATATTTTATGTCTGCTGCTATTTTTTTTCAATTTTTGTTTAATCGTCATTTATTTTAATATTTTGTATCACTAATTTAGACTAATCTACGCTTCCCATGTCATTTATCATTACAGGGGATCAAAGCATGTTTTCTAATAACCAGGGATTGGCATGATAACTATGACAAATGTTTTGATAAGACTCTATGGTTTTTATAGAGTGATTCAGAGGAAACTACAGATTAAATAGGGGAACATATTATTCTATAAAAAGGATTAGAAGAAACTAAAATATTTCATTTACGGAATAGTTGCAGATTAAATAGGGGAACATATTATTCTTGCTGGAAAATTTCTCCATGTCTAAACATCAAAACATCTTTGTTTGTGGACAACAATTTTTACATTCTGTATTATAATTATTCCTCAAAACATCTCTTATTTCTTATTAGAAAAACTATTCTTTATGTTAATTTTCTAAAACTATGTGTTTCATTGAATGCAATATTGTTTTCCTAAATGTAATTTATATTGAAGTAAGTTTTCCGTCCTTGAATATTCCAAAGTGTTCCACACTATTAGAATTAATGTATCTAATTTGAAATATTATAATGTTGTCTTCTTAATAGATCCACTTATATTTCAAAATTATTCACCACTTATTTCTTAGTAAAATACATTAAACATTAATATTTCATCGAAAATATCACAAGCAGTATGCTCTTAGTAAAAATAATTATAATAATTACATATCACCGTGTGTACGCACGAGGGAGTACTAGTTTTATTAAAAAGGAAGATAGTATTCTATGGGTTTTTCGTGGAATTTAGACTTTTGAAATGGGTTATAGATAAGTACATCATCCCCCTTATGATGATTGTTTATATTATCAAATTTGTAATGTGATCCTCCAAAATTTGAAGGATCTATATTTAGGTTGGATATATGAAAATTAGGGTAAAGGAAATTGATATCCTAGAGACTACCATTAGGTGTAGTTTTCACACATCAAGTTCGTAGTCAGGTCATTTGGTGTGATGAATGCAATAGTTGTGTTCATGAGACTCTAGAAAATCATGTTTTATGATTTTTTGACCATTTCATATTCATTTCCAATGATAACACAATGATTAATTTGATTTTTTTAAGGGACAATTTTTATCATATAAAAATTTACTTGTAGGTCCTTCAGTATCATCAGTTATATGGGTTTTTTTCAATGTCAAGAGTCTAGAAATGAGAGTTTTATTTACTTGGGATTATCGTATAATATAATGGGTGTTTTTGTTCATCCATTGAAGGATAAGTTAGTTGTTTCTTCGATCACTCTAAATAAAATGCTATGGGTTCACATTTTACATGTTAATATTGTGTATTACCAATTTTTTTTTTAATTTTTGTAATATTATTCCACCATTTATAGGATGAAACTATAAGAATTATGTTTTTGGGTTGAATAATTACTATCACATTTTTTATTACAACTTATAGGATAGGATTATCATGGGCCTATTTATTTAGTTTCTTGATGTGGGTGTGATGTTTATGTTGGTTTGTATCAATACCTATTTTGTATTGTAATGTGTCATAATATGGTATATTGAAGTTATATCATAAGGTTCTTGATACCTATTCTGCCAGGATATTAATTATTCCACTCATAATTTAGTGTTTGAAATGGATCCGTTTTCAATATAATTTTTAGAGTGATTACCTCACTGTATAGTGATTTTTTGTGTTCTACATGTCACAAGACAGAAAAAAATTATTTCACATCTCGATATGTAAATTTGAGTTTGTATTAGAGGATTGAGATTCCATATGAGTTTGATTTTGAGTTCTTATAATTAATATAGAAGGGGAATTTACATTCTAATTAGTTGATATTGATGGGATGAGGAGATGTGGATTGGGATTATTGGGATGTTTTGTGATGAATAGATGATCTTTCAGTTATTCATCATGATATTGAAAAATTCAATTTCAAAGGACTACATTATCAAATAATATATTATCATATATGATGAATCATATAGAGTAGTTTAAGGGGTAATTGTTGTTAAGGGTCTTATGAGAGTATATTAGAGAAGGTGATTCTCTACAAAGATGGTCGAAAGTGTGTAATGACTATATCTTGTTTCAAGGGGGGGTTTATTCTAGTGATATAGTGTGAGGGTGTTATCCATTAAATTAATTTCATACCCCTAACTTTATATCATTGTGTGTCTTAGATATTATATAGCTTTATGTGGAATTTTCATTTACTTGGATAAATTAGGTTGTGGTATAATGTGTGGAACAATGCTTTGTTTGTGAGTTTTTGAAATCACATACCAAATTTTCTAGACGTTTTTTTACTACCCTTGGATGCCCCTATGTTAAAATTGTTAGAAACATTAATTGATTTCACCAATATTTTCCATTGACCAGGGGAGGACATGATTTATATTTGATGATTTTAGACCATATAATGATGTAATCTAATTGTTGGTGATGAATAAATTGAGTGGTGTTGATATTTTCAAGAGGTGGTGTATTATTTACTAATTACACCATAGATGTACATGGTCCATGTAATCATCCATGCATTGATGCTCTATATATGTCATTACAATGAATCCCCATTAAGTGGAATGTTGAGTGTTGGATATTGAGGATGACACATCATTCATGGAGAGACAGTTAGAGATCAAGGATCATCAAGAGAAGGTCGTGTGTGATAATCCATTACTTAAATTCCTATGATTAAGAGGAATGGAGGCATTAATTAGAGTAAAAATGTTCATGAGAAATAGATTCATGCCCATTACCCTGGTGTGTTATAATTATAGCATTTCACTCATTACTGATGACACACCTAATTTTTACTCATTTATGAAATATGTATTGTCTATATTTCGATCAATGTGTTATAGTTTCAAGAATATGAGGGGGGATCCTTTCTATCCATAAATTTTATATTTTCTAAACATTTTTATACTTTTTGTGTGAGTCAGATAAAAAAAAATAGGACAAGGTCTTGATATAGATGGCTACATCCATGAAGTATTATTCATGAGGGAACAATATTTGATGTTTGTAGTAATTATTGTCTTGGATTTTTTTCTCATAGTTGGAGGTAGTGATTGGGATGTATTGAAATCCCTCCATGTTTTCCAACATAATAGGTTTTTAATGATTACCATTTCTTTTCAGTGATAGGTTTTGATTAATGAATATAGTAATTTTTTTAGATGTATTTAATTTAATAGTTTGTGACCCCCTGGGTGTTTTTTTGTTGGTTTCTGTGTTAACAATGTTTATATGAGGATCATGGATGTATTGATGGTTTTTAGAACTGAAATAATGTTAAATAGGGTTTCTCATAATATGGGCCTCACCTCATGATATGAAAATGGTATTTGTGATTTGGAGGTCGGTGATTAATATCATAATATTTCGCAAGGTAGTGTAGTGATTAATTAACACAATATGTGAATGTAGTATTCACCGACTAAATATATTTTGCGTATAATATCAATAAAAATAAAAGGAAAATATTAAATCTTTGAGTTAACATCATTCTCATTTTGAACAGGGTTCCCATCGTGCATTGGTGAGAAACATGAATACTCATGGTGTGAATCTATTTTTTGCATCAGGAATATATCATGTCGGTACTCCCAATAAATCCTACAAAACCTATGATTTAGTAGATTACACAACATTTTTAAGGGGGACGTAGAAATTGTTTTAGGATATTATATCCCACTTTCGCCTTTTTAATATTTTACTTTTTATGTTTTATTTTTGGGAATCAATGTTTAGCTTATCACTTATTTTGTTTTATTACCCATATTACATTATTAGGGTATTCTCAACAGTGATATTTTCATGATTTGGGTGTTGTTGGGCTCTAATTTAAATAAGAAACTTTTTTGGTTTAGTTTTATCTAGTGTTTTCTTGTATTGTTTTGGTATTTTGGTTATTTATTATTCAACTACTTGTGCCTGGTTTTTCAAAATGTGTCTTTGAGGTAGGGATCCATGTTTTACAGTTATTATGCACATGTGTTGGTATTTCATGTTATTTCATTATTTTGGGTGAATAATATGGTTAATTATAAATATTTCAAATGTAATAATTAACAAAAATTGAATTTGAATTAGTAATTCTGATTCATTAAGTAATTTTTTGATATTTCCATTGTGAATAATTTGTCTAGGTGATATTATAGAATGTCATGGATATAGGAAGCCATGTCTAGGTTTCATTTGTTATGATTCTGAATCATTATTTGTGTGATTGATTAAACTCACACAATATGTCATTAAAACAACATATATATTGATAAATAATTGGATGAATATGGAAATTATAAATTTTGTTATATTTAACCACATAAATAATTATGCAAGGTCATTAAATCCATTTGTTACATATAATTTTTTTTGTAAATTATTGAAACTTGTATGTTTTGTAGGTGTTGATGTACTTGTATATTGTCTCATTTGATGTGTGATATTATTTTATAGGGAATTATCCCATGATGGTGATGTATATTTTCGATACAGAATATATTGGGAAACATAATGATGGTTTGTTGACATAGTATGTGATGAGGTGGAATCATAGTGGTTGGATTACTGTTTCATCGGTGAGTTGGTATCATAGTAGTGATGGATTGCAACATGATGTGTTATAGGGATGGTGAACGTGAAAGAGGTGAATTTTTATGACGTTTGGTTTTTATTGTGTCCGAATTATCTGTTGAATGGATTTTAAATGGGGAAATATAAATGATATTTGTTATTAAATTAATAATTATGGTATAAAATTAAATATAATAATGTGCGGAAATTTATTAGTGATAATTTTCATAAATGAATTGAATCAAAAATTAATTTTATTTGATATTGATTCATAAATTGTATTAGTAAATAAAATTAATCGGAAAATCATTTTAGAAATAGTGGAACCTGTAAATTAAAGGTTAATTTAGTGTTTATTTGTGGTGGTTTTGTGGTGTGATTTATTTAGGTGGGGATGTTTATGAAATTTATATTAATATGTCGTGGTGGTGTTTTAAATATTTCTAGTATTGTTTATGTAAACTCAATGATTAATTAATTCATGTTATATGTATACCAAGTACATATAGGGAATTTCATGACTTACCCCAACTAGGATTGATAATCTTACAAATTATAATGTGCTATGGGTTCCATGTGTCTATCAAGATATCAAATATAGGGGTGAATTGTATTTCATGATACCCCATATCCCTATATTACTTAAACAGTACTAATTATATTTCATTCTATTTTACATCAGCTTGTGATGATATAGCATGAGGTTACAGATTGCCATGTGATTATGGGATATAATTGGAGACAACCTAGTAATGATGATGTTTCTATATTTGATGAAAGTCATGTGTGGTTAGATGAATGTTTTTGGATTATTTCTTGAATGAAAATGATTACCTACAAACCCGGATATGATATTTGACAATGTGACATGGTTATAATTTTTTTTCTATAATAGATTTTAGCATCATATTGATGATATTGTGAGGGTTGGGTTGTTAGGGCTATATCCAGACCCACATTTTAGATAAATGGATATTTTATGAGATATGTATTGAATTGATTGTTCTATTTGTTGTTTTACATTCAGATACGATACAAGAAAATTGGTGTGGAAGTGATAAGGGGGTGACATTTTTTATATCATTTTTATATTATAATAATAAATTTGATTTGTTTTTTAGTGACCATTCCACGATGATATTGCGATTGATTGGTTGACGTCTTTCGGTAGATGTTTATTTTGTAGTATATTATCATCTTCACACGTATTCTCTTCTCCATTGTGCACATAAGTCATTAAGAGTGATCATATAACACTACTGGAAAAGGGATCATTCCCAAAAGTTGTGTACCAACGGTTCATTGAACCGTTGGCATATCATGTCTTTCCCAACAGTTTCTATAAACCGTTGGGAAAAACCCCTCAATGCATCGTTTTCCCAACGGTTGTATGAAACCGTTGGGAATGATAGGTTTTTCCCAACGGTTCTTAAGAACCTTTGGGAAAGTGGTGAAGAAACCTTGTTTTCCCAACGGTTCTATTGAACCGTTGGGAAAGGTTGGTCTTTCCCAACGGTTATTAAAAACCGTTGGGAAAAAAAGCCCCAAATACCAAATCGAGCCATCGGCCTCCCCACATTACAGAAGCATTCACCTCGTGTCCTCCTGGAGCGATTTCTTGCAGAAGGACCTCCCAATCCCCACATCGTCCATCAGATCAGCACCTACCTGGTTAGACTCCTATATTTTATCAACGATATAGTTCCAGCTCTTATAAATCATATACTTCTATTCTTGATTTTGTTATTCCCAATTATTAGGGTTTTTGTAAAAATTTATGATTGTTTCATGGTGGTCATGTGCACCACTATAGGTACATTGATTCACTAATTTATTTTGGTATTTCCATAAAATTCGAATACAATTTATTAATGAATCAATGTTGGGTGTTAACATGAAATTCATGTTCTTGATTTTTGTTGAACACCTTATTTATGGTATGGGGTAAGATTATTTAAAGTGTAAACAAATACTTATATAGAATTTCCTTGTAAAACCTGATGGTTTAATTCTAGTTAAATGGAATCATAATTTTTTATGTTATTAATATTTAGTAATTGGTGAGGTGAATCATATATGTATATGAAAAATATATCAAGATAATTTAGTATTGGATAGAATTATTCCCTAGTAATGTGAGACCCTTATGTTGTTGGGTGAGTATGGAGTAGTGAGATATATTACTTGTTACTTACCTTTTTTCAATTCTATGAGCTAATGATGGCATGCACTAATTTTTTGAGATCTTTCAATGTTTTTATGGTTTTGATAGTGATCCATGATGTGTATCCTAGTATGTAAGATCTTGTTGGGTATTAGACCCTAGATTGGGTGAATTTGTATGCGGTAGGGTGCTTTCTAGGATGGGTTGTAGTGATGTGATGGTAACTTATGAGAGGGGTGGGTCTTGCTAATGTGGATTCATTCTATATCATAAGCATGTAAATATAATTTGTATTATGATAACTAAATTTGAATGATGTGTGATCAAATATTGTCTTATCCTGGAGAATTCCTTGTGATATATTGATATGGTGGCATGAGTGATGATGCATGTGGTGACATGACCAACATACATGTGTTTCATGGTTAGTGATCAATTAGGCTAATGATCCTATGATCATTGGGATGTGACTCTCAATGATTCAAGAAGAGTTATTAATATGATAACATGAGGGTGTGTTCCTATTTGGTTTTGTCATTCGGTCAGTTTGGACCCCCCCACGCGCGTTTATCAAGCGCGCGCAACGCTTAAAGAACGCATAATGAGACCTCCCGCGCAGACCGCAAGTCCGATTGACGTTCTGTCTGTGTGTGCACGTCGCGAATAATAATGGGATTGTTGTCCTGTGATTTCAGGTCAATCTGATGTCGTCCGCTATGAGTTTGAACGTTAGACGCCCATTTTGGACGTTTATGACACCAGAACGGCGTTCCCGGTCACCGCGGGCACACGGCACATCCGATTGACGTGCCTTCTGCTCGCCCACATCACAATTCACTCAACCTTTGATGTCGTCCGATTTCACGCCATTCGGAATTCATTCGGCCAGTTTGGACCCCCCACGCGCGTTTCTCAAGCGCGCACAACGCTTAAAGAACGCATAATGAGCCCTCCCGCGCAAACCGCACGTCTGATTGATGTGCCTTCTGCGCGTGCACGTCGCGAATAATAATGGTATTGTTGTCCTGTAATTTCAGGGCAATCCGATGACGTCATCTATGTGTTTTACCGTTAGACGCCCGTTTTGGCCGTTTATGACACCAGAACGGTGTTCCTGGTCACCGCGGGCACACGACACATCCGATTGATGTGTCGTCTTCTCGACCACATCACAATTCACTCACCCTTTGATGTCGTCCGATTTCAGGCCATTCGGACTTCTTTCGGCCAGTTTGGACCCCCCACGCGCTTTTATCAAGCGCGCGCAACGCTAAAAGAATGCATAATGTGTCCTCCCGCGCAGACCGCACGTCTGATTGACGTGTCGTCTACGCGTGCACGTCGAAAATAATAATGGGATTTTTGTCCTGTGATTTCAGGTCAATCTGATGTCGTCCGTTATGAGTTTGACCGTTAGATGCCCGTTTTGGCCGTTTTTGACACCAGAACGGCGTTCCCGGTCACCGCGGGCACACGGCACGTCCGATTGACGTGCCGTCTACTCGACCACATCACAATTAACTCACCCTTTGATGTCGTCCGATTTAAGGCCATTCAGACATCGTTCGTCCAGTTTGGACCCCCCCCCACCCCCACGCGCGTTTATCAAGCGCGCGCAACGCTTAAAGAACGCATAATGAGCCCTCCCATGCAGAACACACGTCCGATTGATGTGTCTTCTATGCGTGCACGTCAAGAATAATAATGGGATTGTTGCCCTGTGATTTCAGGTCAATCTGTTGTCGTTCGCTATGAGTTTGACCGTTAGACGCCTGTTTTGGCCGTTTATGACACCAGAACGGCGTTCCCGGTCACCGCGGGCACACGACACATCCGATTGACATGCCCTCTTCTCGACCACATCACAATTTACTCACCCTTTGATGTCGTCCGATTTCAGGCCATTCGGACATCATTCGGCCAGTTTGGACCCCCCCACGCACGTTTATCAAGCACCCGCAACGCTTAAAGAACGCATAATGAGCCCTACCGCACAGACCGCACATCCGATTGACATGTCGTCTGCGCGTGCACGTCACGAATAATAATTGGATTGTTGTACTGTGATATCAGGTTAATCCGATGTCGTCCGCTATGATTTTGACCGTTAGACGCCCGTTTTGGCCCTTTATGACACCAGAACGGCGTTCCCGGTCACCGCGGGAACACGGCACGTCTGATTGACGTGCCGTCTGCTCGACCACATCACAATTCATTTACCCTTTGATGTCGTCCGATTTCAGGCCATTCGGACTTCGTTCGGCCAGTTTGGACCCCCCCCCCCCCCACGCGCGTTTATCAAGCGCGCGCAACGCTTAAAGAACGCATAATGAGCCCTCCCGTGTAGACCGCACGTCCGATTGATGTGTTGTCTGTGCGTGCATGTCGAGAATAATAATGGGATTGTTGTCCTGTGATTTCAGGTCAATCTGTTGTCGTCCGCTATGATTTTGACCGTTAGACGCCTGTTTTGGCCGTTTATGACACCAGAATGGCGTTCCCAGTCACCGCGGGCACACGGCACGTCCGATTGACATGACCTCTACTCGACCAGATCAAAATTTACTCACCCTTTGATGTCGTCGGATTTCAGGTCATTCGGACATCGTTCGGCCAGTTTGGACCCCCCCCCCCCCCACGCGCGTTTATCAAGCGCGCGCAACGCTTAAAGAACGCATAATGAGCCCTACTGCACAGACCGCACATCCAATTGACGTGCCGTCTACGCGTACACGTCACTAATAATAATTAGAATGTGTTCACGGTGGTTTCAGCTCAATCCGAGGTTGTCCGCTATGAATTTGCCCGTTGGACGCCCGTTTTGGCCGTTTATAACACCAGAACTGCGTTTTCGGTCACCGCGGGCACACCGCACGTCCGACTGACGTTCCGTCTGCTCGAACACTTCATATATCACTCACATGTATTTATCGTCTGATTTCAGGTCATTCAGACATCGTTAGCCCCGTTTGGACCCCCCTCACGCGCGTTTACGAAGCGCGCGCATCACTTAAAACACGAATATTGAGCCGTACCGCGCAAACCACACGTCCGATTGACGTGAGGTCTGCGCGTACACGTCACGAATAATAATTAGAATATTGCACGGTGGTTTCAGGTGAATTTAAAGTCGTCTGCTATGAATTTGACCGTTTGACGCCCGTTTTGGCCGTTTATGACACCCGAACTGTGTTCTCGGTCACCGCGGGCACAGGGCACGTCCGATTGACGTGACGTCTGCTCGACCACTTCAGAAATCAATCACCCGTAATTTTTCATCTGATTTCAGGCCATTCCAAAATCGTTTGGCCCGTTTGGACCCCCCTCACGCGCGTTTACGAAGCGCGCACATCACTTAAAACTTGAATATTGAGTCGTACCGTGCAACCGCACGTCCGATTGACGTGCCGTCTACGCGTACACGTCACTAATAATAATTATAATGTTTCACGGTGGTTTCAGCTCAATCCGATGTCATCTCCTATGAATTTGACCGTTGGACGCCCGTTTTGGCCGTTTTTTGACACCAGAACTACGTTGTCGGTCACCGCGGGCACACGACACGTCCGATTGACGTGCCGTCTGCTCGACCACTTCATAAATCACTCACCCGTATTTTTTGTCTGATTTCAGGGCATTCTAACTTCGTTCGGCCTGTTTGGACCCCCTCGCGCGCGTTTAAGAAGCACGCTCATCACTTAATACACGAATATTGAGCCGTACCGCACAAACCGCACGTCTGATTGACGTGACCTATGCGCGTACACGTCACGAATAATAATTAGAATGTCTCACGGTGGTTTCAACTCAATCCGGAGACGCGGTGTGGCCGACACCACTCAAAGTGTCCGTCTTTTGTTTCAAAAGGACGTCATTTTAAGTGAAAAGCATCAACTGGCATACGGAAAACCGACCAAACGCATTCTGAATCTGTTGATAATTTATCCCAACAATCCATGGGTCATATGTGACGTGTACGAGCCAACCTGGGAAGAATCCAAGTCGCGGTGTGGCCGGGATAAGTCTAAGTGGCTCTCTTTTGTTTAAAATGGACACCATTTTAAGTACATACGGAAAAATCACAAACGGATTCGGTTTCCATTGAAAATTTATGAGAACGATCCATGGGTAATATGTGACGTGTACGAATCAACCCCACCACAATCGGAGACGCGGTGTGGCCGACACCACTCAAAGTGTCGGTCTTTTGTTTCAAAAAGACGTCATTGTAAGTGAAAAGAATCAAGTGACATACGAAAAACCGACCAAAGGCATTCGGACTGTGTCGATACTTTAGCACAAGGATCCATGGGTCGTATGTGACGTGTACGAGTCAATCCCGCCTCAATCCGAGGAGCGGTGTGGCCGACACCGTTCTAACTGTGTCTCTTTTGTTTAAAATGGACATGATTATAAGTGAAAAGAACAACTGACATATGCAAAACTGACCAAACGCATTCTGAATCTGTTGATAATTTATCACAATGATCCATCGGCCATATGTGACCTGTACGAGCCAACCCGGGCTCAATCTGAGTTGCGGTGTGGCCGAGATCAGTCTAAGTGGCTCTCTTTTGTTTAAAATGGACATCATTTTAATTACATACGAAAAACCAACCAAACGAATTCGGTTTCCATTGAAACTTTAGGAGAACGATCCATGGGTCCTATGTGACATGTACGAATCATCCCCGCCTCAATCCGACATGCAGTGCGGCTGACACCACTCAAAGTGTCCGTCTTTTGTTTCAAAAGGACATCATTTTAAGTGAAAAGCATCAACTGACATACGCCAAACTGATCAAACACCTACGAGTTCTGTTAAAACTTTAGTAAAATGATCCATGGGTCATATGTGACGTGTACGGGTCAACCCCTCCACAAACCGAGCCACGATGTGGCCGATACCACTCAAACTCTCTCTCTTTTGTTCAAAATGGACTAAATTGTAAGTGAAATCAACAACTGACATACGGGAAACGGACCAAACGCCTTAGGATTATATTGAAACATTAGTAAAACAATCCATTGGCCATATGTGACGTGTATGAGTCAACTCTACCCCAATATGAGGCACCGTGGGGCCGGGACCATCCAAACTGACTCTCTTTTGTTAAAAATGGACAATAGTTTACGTACATACGCCAAACCGATCAAACGGATTCTGATTGTGTTTTAACATTATGAAAATGATACCTAGCTCATATGTGATGTGTACGAGTAAACCCCGTCTCAATCCGAGGCCCGGTGTGGCCGACACAACTCAATGTGCCTCTCTTTTTTAAATGTATTTAATTTTAAGTGAAAACAACAACTGACATACGAGAAACTGACCAAACGCCTATTAATTATGTCTAAACTTTAGGACAGCAATCCATGTGTCATATGTGACGTGTAAAAGTCAACCCCGCCAATAACTGGGCCACGGTGTGGCCAGGACTACTCAAAATGTATCTCTTTTGTTAAAAATGGACTAAATTGTAAGAGAAATCAACAACTGACATACGGGAAACGGACCAAACTCCTTCAGATTCTATCGAAACTTTAGGACAATGATCCATGGGTCATATGTGATGTTTACAAGTCAATATCGCCTCAATCCGAGCTGCGGTGTGGCCGGAACTACTCAAACTATCTCTCTTTTGTTTAAAATGGACATAATTTTAAGTGAAAACAACAACTGACATACGCCAAACCAACCAAACGACTTCTAATTCTATTAAAATTTTACTAAAATGATCCATAGATCAAATTTGACGTGTACGAGTCAACTCTGCCACAATCTGAGCCGCGGTGTGACCGGGACCACTCAAACTGTCTCTCTTTTGTTCAAAATGGACTAAATTGTAAGTGAAATCAACAACTGACATACGGGAAACTGACCAAACACCTTCGGATTCTATTTATATTTTAGGAAAACGATCCATGGGTCATATGTGATGTGTACGAGTCAACCCCAACTCAATCCGAGGCACCGTGGGGCCGGGACCACACAAACTGCCTCTCTTTTGTTCCAAAGGGACAATATTTTATGTACATACGCCAAACCGATCAAATAGATTATGATTGTGTTTAAACTTTAGGACAATGATTCATGCCTCATATGTGACGTGTATGAGTCAACCCCGCCTCAATCCGAGGCCCGGTGTGGCCGACACCACTGAAAGTGGCTCTTTTTTTAAAAATGTACTTAATTTTAAGTGAAAACAAAAATTAACATTCGGAAAACTGACCAAATGCCTACGGATTCTGTATAAAATTTAGGAAAACAATTCATGGGTCATATGTGATGTTTACGAGTCAACCCCGCCTCAATCCGAGCCACGGTGTGGCTGGGAACACTAAAACGTTCTCTCTTTTGTTGAAAATGGACTAAATTGTAAGTGAAATCAACAACTGTCATACGGGAAACCGACCAAACGCCTTCGTAATCTATTTACACTTTAGTAAAACAATCCATGGGTCATATTTGATGTGTAAGAGTCAATACCACCTCAATCTGAGGCATGGTGAGGCCGACACCACCCAAACCGTCTCTCATATGTTAAAAATGGACAACATTTTACATACATACGCCAAAATGATCAAACAAATTCTGATTGTGTTGAAACATTAGGATAACAATCCATGGCTCATATGTGACATGTACGAGTCAACCCCGCCTCAATCCGAGGTCCGTTGGGGCCGACACCACTCCAAGTGTCTCTCTTTTGTTTAAAATGGACATAACTTTAAGTGAAAACAACTGTTGACAAACGCCAAACCAACCAAACGCATTAGGATTCTATTGAAACTTTAGAAAAACGATACATGGGTCATATTTGACTTTTACGAATCAAACCTACCTCAATCCAAGCCACGGTCTGGCCAGGACCACTCAAATTGGCTCTCTTTTCTTGAAAAGGGACTAAATTGTAAGTGATATCAACAACTGACATACGGGAAACAGACCAAATACCTTCTAATTCTTTTGACACTTTAGTAAAACAATCCATGGGACATATGTGACATGTACGAGTCAATCCCACCTCAATACGAGTCACCGTGTGGCGGGGACCACCCAAACTACCTCTCATTTGTTCAAAATGGATTAATATTTTACGTACATATGCCAAACCGATCAAACGGATTTTGATTGTGTTGAAACTTAAGGACAATGATCCATGGATCATATTTGATGTGTACCAGTCAACCCAGCCTCAATTTGAGGCATGGTGTGGCACTTACTGAGTTACAAGTGATGAGACTCCTATGAAAATACCTTTTCACTATATATTATAAAAGTGGTTGTCGTATGAAGATTTAAATGGGTGTAAATAATATTTGATTTATTGAAACTCTGATTCAACTATACTGGATGATTTTTGTCATATGAAGATTCAAATGGGGAATTATTCACCATGACTCTATTCAAAGAGGTGGTGTTCTTTTTTGTTGTTTTAAGTGTGTCAGTGTTTTTGTCATATGAAGATTCAAATGGGGAATTATTCAGCATGACTCTATTCAAAGAGGTGGTGTTTTTTTCAGTGTTGTTTTTTATGCAGGTGTATGCACTGGAGGGGCCACTGGAGGGGCTGCTGACAATTCTGAAAATACTGAATACCAACGGTTGTAAACCGTTGGTATAATTTGCCATACTTAAACATATGCCAACGGTTTCAATGAAACCGTTGGGAAAAAATCTATATCAACGGTTGTAAACCGTTGGTATAAGATCAAAGCCATTGAATTCCCAACGGTTTCCATGAAACCATTGGGAAAAATTCTATACCAACGGTTTGCAACCGTTGGTATAAAATAAAAACCATTGAATTCCAAACGGTTTGATGAAAACCGTTGGGAAAAATACTATACCAACGGTTGTGAACCGTTGGTATAAGATGAGAATAATAGTATTCCCAACAGTTCTAAACCGTTGGGTAAACCTATACCAACGGTTCAGCAAGAACCGTTGGCAAATCCACACCTACAGTGGGCTACCCCAACGGTTTACTTCAAACCGTTGGTATATATCTTTCCCCACGCCTTACTTCCCTACGGTTTGGACAACCGTTGGTATAGAATATACCAACGGTTCTCCAGCCTATACCAACGGTTCTAAAACGTTGGTATATCCTTTATTTCCAGTAGTGTAATGTATTCTTGTAATGTTGACCTAAAATATATAAAATATTTTCGAGTTTCTATGTGGACATTTAGGACTAATATTTGAATTAGAAGAATATATATTATATCTGTTGTGGAATCCCTATCATATGATTTTTTTTTGTATTTATATACAGAATATTTTCTGTGTATTTGATAACATTAATTATATATTAATGTTATATTTTTTCTCTATAATATTATCTTTTGTGGTTTATTTTTGATTATTTATCATATTTCACAGCACATCTAACATTATTGGAGTTAATGAAATCCATATATGATATTTATATAAATTCTATAATATCTCCATATATTAAGGCCCACTAAAGGTGCCACTCGTGGGTCGTTATATATCTTCTTTCATTACCACCCCATGATTTAAACCATTAATGTAATGGCGTCATGACAAATGAGTTTCAATAATCTATTTTCCACTAACATTTTTAGATATGTAGTTCAGTATTGTCTGTTGATACATAATGATATGAAGTACCATTTTATTAAAGAGAATGTTAGAGATTGATAAATCATGATAGATTCTGTTCTATTAAAGGAACAACTTGTTGTTGTTTTTCATAATCTATTATCAGATAATTTTTTATTGAAATTATTGTCAATGATGGGATAACAATCATATCATTGTGAAGCATATGGAATGGATTTCTACTTCCTATATTACTTTCTATTTAGATGTTATTATTTACGAGTTTTAAATATAGAAACATAAATTGGGGATATATATTTTATTTAGTGTTTTATAAATTTATTATGAAATTGGAGTAAATATTTTGGTGGATATTTCAATTAAATCTAAATTATGTCTTTTTTATACACTTGTGGTGTGTGTGTGATGCTATTATATCATTTTGTGACTATGTGTGTATTTATATATGATTTTTTTTAATTTTTTTGTTATCTTATGTGTACTTATATTTTTCTCATGAAAATAAATATTTTTGAGAACAATGATGTTGTGGATATATTTTATAGAGGATGGTATGATGTAAATATTAGTTTCCCTTATGGTCTGATGTGATATTATTATATATTATTGATGTTAATTGTTTTATTTTTTATCACGTATGATTAAAATGAATTAATATTTTTTTATTTATATTTTTTAACGTCATTTAGGAATTTTTTATTGAAAAAAAACAACGTGTAGCTTGTAGTGAGCAATAATGATATTTTAAAATGTAATTTTTTTATTTTTAAAATAAACTTTAATTAATTCACTTTTTTTTTCAATTTATTTTTTAAAAAATAAATATCTAAATAAAATTTATTTATTTATTTTTTATGAGAATAAGTCCATTTGATTTTTTTTTGTGTTGATGATGATTGGAGTTTTACTCTATTGTTTAATTATTTTTAAAGTGGTGTTAAAAAATTTATTATATATTAGTTTCCAAACTCAATAAATATTAAAAAATATTAAAAAATACATATGGAGATTTTAAAAATAGTATATTAACTAATTATGGTTTCTAGAAAATAATAATATTTCCCATATTAACCAAATACAAGTCATGGTTTTATTGTTAGAGGTCATCTTTCAACAAAAATGATCCAGGAATAAGGATGAAAACATTTGTGGATCAATCCAAAATAAAAAAATGGACTTGCCATGTTTTGTGAATGAATATTAAAAATGATAACCAATTACAATGTGTTGATGTCACTATAGTCATGGTGTAACTATTTAGGTGGTGTATTCCTCTGAACCATGTTTATAGAGCCATCTTCATACCATCGTATATAAATAAATAATGAAAATTATTTCATAGTGTATCTCACATGATTTTTCATTAAAATTAGTTTCAACGATGATGAGTGGTTTAGGTAAAAACATTTTAGTTTAATATCACCATGAAGTTGTTTTAGAGAACATATATATTCATTACACTTTAATTAAGTGAAAATTATTTTATAAAAACTATTAACTCAAATGTGATATGGACCTAACATTTCATTAAATGGAGAATTATTACATGTGTGGGTGAATTGAAATTTTTAAAAATGACTACTGTTTTCAACCATTATGCAGTAAAACTAGTATAAATATACGTTTTTTATTATCCCACAAAATATTCAAGCTTATGGAAAAGTAATTTATACATAAAAATTGATATTTCTTAAATAAATATAAATGTTCTGAATTATAAAAAAAATCAAACTAATTGTATTATAGTAAAAATTAATGTGATTCATAGAATATTATATAAATTACAAATTTATCCATCGATGAGCCCTAAAGGATACAATTAAAAACCTCACATTAACCCATTTTGGTTAGGAAATCATAGCCCTCTTTCAATGTATCATTTATTTTTTACAATTAAAAATTTATTTAAATTCATAAAATAGAATAACATATCAATTTTCCATTCATTATGGAGATCATCATCGCCATGATGATATATTTCACCAATTATAAAAAAAAATTTTATTCATCCATCAATAATAGAAATCATAGTTTTCCCACTTCTAAAATTATATTACTGGTTTTGTCATACATGCACATAATCCCTCAACATTGATGGATTACTAAATCTATTTTTATAATTACAAATAATAAATTATCGTAAAATATATCCATGAAAATGTAATATCTTATAAAACACTCAAATATAAAACAATGGAATCCTATCAAGCCAATAAACATTTGAAAAAGTCAAGGGAATATCAGTTTGTAGAGTACACTTGTATTTTTCCTTATCTTTTTCCCTACGACTTATTTCAGAATTTTTATATGACCCTCCTATGATTATTTTACTTAAATTTTTTGGATGTTTCTAATGAAATCAATAAAAATAAAAATTCCATAAAAAAATGGGTTTATCATCTTTTATCTTTTAACAATGATTTTTTATTTCATCACAAATGATATTGAATGAATCATCAAAATAGAATTATTATTCTAACATGGTTATTATTTTTTAAATAACCAAAAACCTTTTATATTTACAGAGCCCCAAAAATATCAAATATTAAGGAATCCATAAAACTCCATCATATCATCAAACCTCATGAAAAAATTATTTTTCATAAAATGTTTTTATATTATAAATAATAAATATCAATCAATATACTCGTATTAAATAGAATTAGTATCTTGTTATTCATGATTTTATATTAAAATTGGATATGTTTTGTATTAAAATAAAAAATATCCACCTTTTATCATATAAAATCACATATAAATGATTTAAGAAAATATTCATTTAAAAAATAAATTATCTTTTATATTTCTATAGATTTAGATGATCATAGAAAAAGATACCATTTGAATGATATAAAAATTTTCTTACCATTGAAAGAAAAACTAATTTATATTTATATATTGTGGTTCAAATATATAATGTTTTCTAATAATTATCCAACTATGATATTTTTTAATGGAAATATAAAAAGAAATAATATTTATTACCCTTATAATATTCATTAAACTATAGAGTGAGAATAAAAATTATTGTGATACTCTATTTATATTGAAACCATTCAAATAGTTTTGGATATATACATATGTAAAACCAATAAACATAATTTAAAAAATATTCAATATATAAAGAAATTGAAATGAAAATTGAATACCATCACGGATTATATATCACAATAAATAATATTAGATTAAATACTGTAGATGGTAATTCAACACATTAATGTATGTTTTAATTAAGAAACTATTCATTTAGGATTGATTTCTCAATAATATCCTTAATATTCTAATTTCATTTCTGTAGATAGAAAACATCTCATCAATAAATTTTTTCTATATCATTGGAAACATCATCAAATTAAACTACTCCCTTAAAAAAAATCTGGAAGAAACATGGAAACATTCTTATCCTGAGTAATAATTTTTTTATATTGATATTTTTAAAAAAACTAAATTTATTCCATTTTAATTAATAAATTTATCATATTTCAATGACGAATCTCATACATCCCTTGACTCTAGATACAAAGATAATTATATTATTTATTGAATTATGGTCACGAAATATGATATTTTTTCAATGATAATATCTCCTTGTAAAAAAGGTTTTATTATTACACTCATGATATTGTACTATTTTTTAATGAAATTAAAACCAGTATCTATTTTTATTTTAATTTTTATAATACTTAATCATTTCACATATTACGAACGGCTTTCAATTATTTCATTGTATTAATCAATTTGTATATGAAGTGCATGTTTCACTATCAGTTCTTTATCATAATATTTGGGTACATACATTAACATAAACTTATTCAAAATAATTTTTAACACTAAAAACATCACAATAATTTTAAAAAAATTAGATGCTCATATAAAAATTGATTTAAATTTTAGTCAAGGTATATAATTCCTTATAACATTGTGAAGTTTTTCTATATATTTATTAAACAAATATTTACTTAGGGGATGATTTTATAAAACATCAATGTCATGTTTTTAAAAATACACTAACCAACATTAATTTTAAAGTGACTCTATAATATTTTTAATTTTAATTCACATACACTTGTGTTGTATTATTCTCAGTGGTATAAGTGATAATTTCATCTACCAATTTTTCAATATATACTATATTATAGTTTTCATGAATTATATTTAATTAAGTGTAATTTTTATAATATTCTCCAACGCCATATTGGGTTGATGAAAGAATGGATAAATTATATTGTACTTTTATTTCATCCTCTTGAATATACAATTAATTTATATCTTTCTTTTCAATGGTTTTTCATTAAAAAAATGTTCTTGAAAAATAACTAAGTGTATAAATTCTTTATATATTTCAATTCTCTATTATTTTGTGCAAAATTATTTTCCATCTCATCCTATATAATATTTTTATGTCTTTATTCTATTAATGAAAATTCATATCCTATATCTAGTATAATGTATTGATTTTCTACAACTTTATAATATTTCATCATCATCATCATCATAAATATAATAAAATTTTTATTGAAAAAATTAAAAGAAAAAACAACCAAGCTCACAAGAGGGAATAGTGGAATTTTTCTATGGGGGTCTAAAAAAATGGAGACCTATAGAATCACCTCATAGAATATTATTCCATGGTGGTTTCATGCTCTGAAAGTAATGAAAAAATACACACTTTATTTTAGGAAAATCAAGAGATGGAAAGTAATCAGCTGCCCTGTTACCTTCCCACCAAGTGTGGACACTTTTGTGTGGGTGCTGAGAAGAGAACAAAACTTATGGGTAACATATTCAATCGGCCAAGGAATAGGTCCCATGCCATAAATAGCATTATTTTCCATCATTGAGTCAGTTTCGGGTTCTTAATGATGAAGGTTACGATGCCGACACACAGATAGGCCGAGGAACATAGTCTTTTCTTCTGCCACAATAATGGTACCATGCCCCATCCAGATAGAGAATTCCAAAAAAATATAACCAGTGTAATCATGAACAATCCCACATATAGTCATAACTCTAGATTTGAAGGATCCATCAATATTTATTTTCAAACCACGACCTGGAGGGAATCACCTTACCCAGTTGTCTAAAGGTAGATTATCATAGGCAGGAGCTCCATGAGGATTAAAGTTAAGTCGTTGCAACGTAGGATTCTCCCTATAAAGATTGAGGGCCCTGATCATGTCCAAGAAGAAAGGATGTGTTTCTTGTTTTGATCTCTCGGCCGGATGACATCACTCTGTCAATTAATTTTTCGTTTCGTGCTTCCCATAAACACCGACAGCCTTCCTGTAGGACATGGTTCTGCACCTTTAACTCAAATATCACCTCGACCGAGCCATGAAACCAACGAACCATGAAATGATCCTATTCCATATTCGGAATAGAGATGGATGTGAATTCATCGAATAAGTCCCAAACCACTTGTGATAACTCGAAATCGAATAAAAGGTGCATCGAGGTCTCCTCCTGTATCCTCCTACAGCAGACGCACCTAGAAGCCATATTCACACCACATCTTCTAATTCTTTCGTCAGTGGGTAGTGATCTATTGAGAACTCTCCATACCATAAATTTGAACATTTAAGGGATGTTTTAATCCCATAGGGTCTCATTCCAGGTATCTCCAACGTGATTCTTGGACATAGTGCGCCAGTAACCATTGTAGGATAATGACCCTAAAGAAGAAAGATTAAGCACACATTTTTCAGGGACATATGAATGTTCGATAAGATGGAATGCCTCATGTTGATTCCTGTCCAAGACTGCATTTGTGAATGAAAAATATCAACCAACCTCTCTAAATGTGATGTTCATAGTAAGGCACCCCCGAGAATCCAATGATCACGTCGCACCAGTTGTCATGCCAAAATGATACGTCGCCTGTACCAAAAATCCAACGAACATGGGGAGAGATGGAGATGATGTGTAAAGCAACAACTTTACAGAGGTTAGAGGAATGAATCGTAGTAGAATCCTCATTTTTAATATAGAATGCATGCATGGAAATACCCCACATCAAGAACTTCTCCAACACTTACCAATCATGTTTCGCATGCATGCATGTGATGGAATCATAAAGGCTACGAGCATTAATACCCCCATCACACCTAGGCATCACCATCCATTCCCAAGAGACCCAGTGGAGTTTTCCATTGAATAGGGGATCCCATATAAATCTTGCAAGAATTCCATCCAAGCTCCGAATGACTCCCTTGTGTGCATTGATGTCAGAATGGGCATGCAGTAGGTTGCATAGAAGAACGCTATTAACCAGCGTGATGCTACCCCCGAAAGAGAGATAATTTTTTTTTCAATTGGGGATTCTTTCAGAGAATCTGATAATAAAGGGATAAATGTAAAGGTTTCACATGGATATTGAAGACATGGGGTATCCCAAATAATTCATAGGAAAATCATGCTTTTGGATTCTCTGGGATTTCCTTTTAGGGAGGATCCGATTATTCGATAATCTATTCGAGATGAAGAAACTACAATTATTCTGGTTGATGAATTTCCCACTCCACTTACTATACGCCTCTATCACCCTATTAAAATCCCTTACCGACCCACTCGATGCATTAAGGTACACAACAGAGTCGTCCGTAAACATGAGATTTGAAACTTGAGGAAGATGCATTCTTCTACAAAATGGTATGATCCCCACGCTATTGATGTTATACTGAATAAGACGTCTAAGAATGTTCTGGGTGATGATAAAAATAGTCAGTGAGATAGGGTCTCCCTATAAAATGCCACGACATGTCTTGAAGAAGCGGATGGATTTTCCCATGAAGATAAGTGACATGCATGTTGAGCTGAAACAATGAAAAATAATATCAATATTCCACGTGGACAGTCCCATACCAGGTAGGACTTTATTGATGAAGGCCCATTCGACACGGTCATAGGACTTACACCAGTCAAGCATAATTACAATGTTGGATCCCCGAGTGTTACGATTGATATCTCTGATCATTTCATTGGCGAGAGAAATTTCCCCCTGCATACAGCGCCCCCTTAAGAATCAATGTTGTTCAGGTGAGATGCAGATAGGAAGATGAAGGTCCAGGCGGGTGTTGAGGATACTAGCAAGGAATTTATAGGGGATATTGCACATGATGATCAGACAAAAGTGATCAATGGAGGAGGGAGTCTTAAATAGGTCCTGTATTTTTTCCCTTACATTCACCAACTTTAAAATTTTACCTCTCTAGAAATGTATCAACTACAATTCATTATATGTTATTTATTCTATAATTTTGTTATCCTTTTTAGATTAAAACTATCAAAAAAATTCATATATTTGTCAAATTTGTTACATATGACGTCTCAAAAAACATACAATTTATTAATTTATTTAACAATCTTATCAATGAGAGAGTATTAAAATTTATTAGGTTTTATTTTTAACATTTTCTAAGGTATCTATTATGAACCTTTTTTGAAATTTTTTTATACGTATCCTTTTGAAAATAATAATATATATCAAATTTATAAATTTCACCTTACAATTAAATGTATAATTATGAATTCCTAGATAAATTTTATGTTATTAAATAGTTAATAATTAACAAATGCATCCATTAAATAAATAAAATAAATTTTGATTATACCCATGGTTACCTATTCATAGAATTATGAACGAATGTATCTATTGAATGATCATGCATAAATATAGTGATAAATGACAGTTACTATGGAAATTAATAATTTTATGGAACAAAATTATCACTTCATCAAATAGTATGAAATGTTTATCTGATTCAGATATTATCTGAGAGACAAATAATTATTCTCCACTTTGTAGAATTTTAAAAAAATCTATAAAATTGACCATGTATAAGGTAAACACATATATAATAGTAAATAGATACATGTTTTAGTACATTAACATTAATAAACTTATTAATATTTAAGAAATCCAATATCAATACTATATAGTATATATCGTGTTATTCATTTGATCAGAACCAATCCATCCATACTAAAAATTTAATAATACACTTTAAAGAAAACTCTTACTACTCAATAATATCGAAATTTATTATCCTTGATCCCATATTTTATCTCAATGAGATATCACCATCTAATGCCATGAATGAAGGGGGTGATGGATTGTAACTTCTTTAAAATAATAAGTGCTTCAATACTAAACAATTTTGTAGGTGTTAAACATAAACTATCTCCACACCATCATTTAGGTTTCAAGTATCATTTTAAATTATTAAATTACTATCATTGATTTATTATTATCCAATGAAGAGTTTTTATTGACTAAAAAACATTTGACATAATGTTTATCATATAATTTAAAAAAATATCTTCTGTTATTTCATTATTTAATGAATTTATGATTAAAAACAAATCCAATAAAATATTATAGATTAATTATTTTCTTTTATTGTATCCTAAAAGTTATATACAATGGAAATGGATAAATATTATTATTTTTATGATACATAATGGATTATTTAAAACATAAAGTAATATGACTTTATTAGTTGATAAAATGATTATAACATTAAACTAAAAATATGATCCCAAATCCCCATTGAAAATAGATAATTGGTTCTATATTTATTAATAAAAAATATAGTTATTATAAATAATTATGACATATAAGACATTAAAGATATATTACATATAATTGTAACAAGAAATACAAGGAATCATAAATAGGTATTCATCATCATAAATTTAATTCTTTTAAATCATTTAAAATATTTATTGGTAAGATAATAAACTCTCTAGTCTAGAATTATATTCAAATCAGAAATTTATAATCAATATTTTTTGTAACTCACCTATTAAAAGTAATATACTATTTTCTTAAAATATATTATTGTATTCTTGTAAAATATCGATCTATTTTTAATGAAAATAAATTCATCAACATACATCTATATTGAATTAGATTTATTGATAATTTTATCCTCACATGGATACATTACCCAAAACTGATGTAGTTATATTTTCTAATAATATTATATACATTATATTCAATAATATTCTTCCAAAAATATTCTCAATTAGATTCACATTAAGGATTTAAATCATAGAATTTATATAATTTATATAAAATTTATCATAAAAAAATTTCACAATTTTTATATCCCCTACCTATAACATTTAATTTAAATGATATATAAATTAATATGACCCACATCTATATTAAAATTAATTTTTTCATGAAATATTATTATTATTATTTAGAATAATTCGGTTTATGTTACCAAACTCATATAAACCTCTATATTATATATTATAACGTCTCTAAACATATTCATTGGTTGTAAAAAAAATATTTCCTGTGATAAATTTCATCTTTATGAACAATGTACTTTTAATAAAAATTTATTAATATTTTTTTCAATAAAAAATATATTATCTCATTTCATCAAGATAAACAGATGCTTCCTCATTATATTTTCAACAAGTTGAACAATAAACATAATTATAGTTATATTTTTAAGAACCTGGATCTTCATTTCAGGTATGTTTTTCCTTTTCTGGAGATTTTAAGAAAAATGAAATTTCAGGAAATTGTTAAATTACATGCCATGTATTTTCTGAGTATTCATCATGTACTCTTCCACGACTCGAAGCTGTGTGCTGGACGTGCCCGGGCCACACACACGGTGTGTAGGGGTGATGTTGAGGCCGATTTTGGCGGAGTATGTAAAATCCCTAGTACACGCCATGTATTCTAAAAGTATATGTTGTGTACTTTATATTTTCTACTAAATGAACAGGGGTTGTGCCCGATGCACATAAACACTGCCTTCTAGGTCTCGTTCATCTGAGAGTGACCCGTACGGCCGAATCTTCGATGAGCTTCTGCCCCTTCATCGGTTCTCCGATTCGAGCACGGTCGATTGCATTGGAATCATAGGAGTAAGGTCTTCCTTATGACTGAGCTTCGTTTTCTGATTCCCCATTGTTTCATAGTTATCGTGGGTTGAGAGTTTTGTGTGTTTTCTCATATCTACGACGTTCTAAGGGGAATCAATCGTTGTGATTCACATATATCGATCTCATAGGATAAAGGTAGGTCGTTTGTTCCTTTATGTTGTATGTTGATGAATATTTTTGTGCAAATTCCACAAATTACCTTGGGCACAGAATTGTGGGTTCCCTGTTTGTCCCCCACTATTTTCCTGCTTTACATGATTGTTGAAGTAGAGGTTTACGCTTGTAAGTAGAGTAATTTATTTTTTGCTCAGGATTATTTTCCATTTTTGTTCTTCCTGTTTTGAATTTTTTCCATTGCCATGCCTAGCTGTACGATTGTAGAACTGCTACTTAATTACTGTTGAGAATTATAATGTTATCCAAGTAGTTCATGAGGTTTACTTGGACGATACACGCACGCTATGAATGTTTATTTTCACTCAGGACTGTGAGAACCTAGAGTAGTAGACTGAAGGGATAATTGACATAAGGGCTTCTCCAGAGTGTCTTTATATACGATGTGAGACCACATGGGTAATTAAAGATAATTTCTTTCTCAGAGAGTCTATAGTTCCTCGACGTGGGCCACAGGGGGAATGGGACGTTGAGTGCTTCCCCAGAGAGCCTTTAGTACGATATGAGACTATAGGGGGAATTGACTAGGAGTTATTCCTTAGAGAGTCTGTTAATTTTTAGCTGAACCAGAGGGGTAAGACTGTGTGTGCATTCTATATGGTTGCTAGTACATATAATTTGAACAATAAGGGTTAGGCTGTGAGAGATACCCATATGGTTACCTTTTTCCTTATTTTTTCTAGCTGTTTACTTTTGTACTTATTTTGTTAGAACTGTAGGTTGTAGCTTCTTGTGTTCCTATTTACTGCTTCTTGATTTATTACTACAATTTATTCATTGACTGTAAGGAAAATATCATTGGGCGATTGCTTACTGGGATTGTATCTCACACCCTCATTGGGAAATGTTTTTGAACCCAAGAAGACTATGTTGCTGTAGGTATAGATAAGGGAAAGCACCCTTCTACTTCGAGTCCTTTATTCACTGGAGCTGGAGAGCAAGGGACCGAGACGAGGCTTTCGATGCTGAGGGGTTTACATTGTTTTCTTTTTCACTTTGTTTTCAGTTGTACTTCAGCATGTTGGTTTGTTTACTTCTTTCCATATACATATGTACCATGTTGAATCATTATTATGTATCCATTACTTCCAATGTTCACTTCAATTGTTGTGTGCTATTGATTGTTTCTTCTATTGTGTCTGGTTGTTTTTCCACTGTATAATTTACCGAATGAGGGTAGAGTTTCCCCAACGACTCACCAAGGCCATCACTACTATTCTGAAGCCTCTACCATTTATGGAAACATGCTTTGAGGTCATGTGGCGAACAGGTACGATGCACCAGTGGAGGGGCTTTGGATTCGGGTCATTAAAAAGTGGTATCAGAAGAGTAATTTTATCTTGATTTACTATTTGGAAAAATTTTCAGTGATAGGATGAACTCGGTACTTGGTTTTAAGCTGTGATCGGGAGTAGCTAACCCGTGTACAGGGAAAAGCCAAACTATGTTGTTAATTATAATTTGCTGGTTTTGAGTTTTTATGGTTGATATGTTTTCACCTAGAGTGATTCACATGACTTTTGAAGTTATTGTTTTGATATTTCAGTTCTATTTCTGTCGCAATCCGATGAGATGAGGGTATGACATCTCATTCATCATATATGCACTTTTAGAAATCATATTCCATGCATTCTTTCCATGCCATCTAGGGTTCATTAGAGATTGCATGTTGTTGTGATAGGCTTTGTGTAGATTATGTATGCTGTTGTGATAGATACTTGTTAGAATCCCTACTGTTATGTTAAAGAGCTGTATTTTTCCCTTGTATGTGACTATAGGAGATTCTAATCTTTGATTCGTGGGGAGTATGGGCCCTCACGAATCGTAATTTGGCACCTCTTTTCCTTGTTTTTAGTGTTTCTAGGGTTCTGTGCAGTTTTTGAGCTACTACCCAGAAAAACCTAGAACACACGGGGTGTACTTTTTAGAAACACACCATGTAGTATTTAGACTGTGTTACTAACTGTGTGAGAAAAACACGGTGTCGTGAAAGTAACTTTAGGAACACGCCATGTATGGTAGGTACACGCCGTGTGGTAATGAGTCGTATACCTGGCCGTGTTACTAACAACACGGGTTGGGGAAGCTCGAGTAGCACACACCAGGTTGTAATGTAACACACGATGTAGTCCCTTCCAGGCACCCGTCGGTGGCACGAACAACATGGGTTGGTGTGAACTTATCAAAGACATGTCGTATTGCTCTTGGAGTACACCGTGTAGTCATTCTCGGAACCCAGCCATGTCACGAACAACACGGGACGGTGTCACCTTTCCTATACATGTTGTGTTTGTTCAGAGCATGCCATGTAAGGTTCAGCTATGTAGACGGCTGTGTGTTTAACAACACTGGCCGCCAAATCCTTGTCCACTACACACCGTGTCTGTATGGAACATGCTGTGTAGTCTCAGTTTATGAAAACCGTGTGGGTTAGCCGTGTAATGGACTCGGGAAGGGGAACAGTTTTCATGTACACGCCATGTGTGGGTGCAACCCGCGGTGTAGTTTGAGGTGTATAAGGATTATAGGGAAGGAGTACATACCCAAGTCAGTGGATTAAGAAAAACCACCTTGTAGTTTTTATACATGCCATGTAGTCGATTTTTATAACCTTTTGTGTTTTTCATCCCATGTTTCTATTTTATACTCTAGTGTTCTCTGTCCTTATTTTCCTGATCTAAGGTGTACTTTTGATCATTCAGAGATATTCCTATGAGACGTCCTCTGGTCGTACATCTATCATCAGCCAGTTATCAGATGCCAGATAGGGCTGATCAGGGACTTCCTGCCAATCCTCCAGTCAGGCCAGCCTTGACACATGATGTTATACCAGTTGCAGGTGCTGATGCATAGTTCTGGGAAGTTTTAATGAGGACGATGCATGCATTCTTGGGAACTCCACCTCCATCCATGACTATGGAAGACCTGATTTGAGTATTTCATTAGCCTCATCCTCCCACATTCTCGGTGGAAGGAGGACCTCAGGCTATAGAGTCATGGATGGTAGCCATGCTAACCATTTTCGACCATCTGGTGACACCTCCAGAGAGGCGGGTCATGTTCACCACCTACATTCTCAGAAACTCCGCCAAGAGGTGGTGGGACATGATATGAAAGGCGGGACAATATTAGGCTATGGCTTGGGAGGAGTTTTGACGTGTGTTTTATGACTACTTATACCCAGAGACCCTGAGGTCCGATCGAGCCTGGGAGTTCATGAGCTTAGAGCAGGGTACTCTTTCTGTCATTCAGTATTCCTCTCGCTTCATTCGAGCTGCAGCGTGTCGCTCCCCTCCAGGGTAGAAGTGGGGTGTTCATAGCAAAGGCTGTTTGAGGATGTCCTCAGGAGGGAGATCTGCTCGCATGTGAACATCATCTAGCTGACTTTCATCACTTCCATCGTCAGGCAGACAATGATTGCAGAGCGCAATCTGAGAGATTCTAGAGCTCCAAACTAGGGCAGTTCTGCTTCAAGAGCTAGTCTTTCTCTATAAGACAACAACAAGAACCATTGAGAGTATATGTGCAGTGACCCGAGGAATCATGATGCATTGTCAGGCAGCTAGGTGGCATAATACCATATTGGTCGATCAGGGCACATGAGGCCGCAGTGCAAGAGGGACCCTGTGGAGTGCTGATCTTGCAGCATGATGGGTCACCTTCAACGTTTCTACCAGGTTTTCTCACAAGCAGCTAGTGACCGAGGTTCGTCCATTACTCCTCATTCAGGAGTATCCCCACCAGTATCTCACTAGTCAGTGAACTAGAGTTATTCCGGCCTTTCAGGCTAAGGGGGAGGTCGGGGCCGTGGTGGTCATCCACCACTTCCTCAACACCAGTTGGGAGGTTCAGCTCAGAGTGGCCAGTCGGGGGCGTAGTGATGTGGTGTAGGACAGTCTTTCACAATGGAGCAGACCTATCAGGAGCAGGATCCTGTCCCCTCTACAGTTCGAAGTATGATTTTTGTAGCCTCAGTTTTATCTTCAGCTCTTTTCGATACTGGTTCCATGCATAGCTTTATCTCTATTGCTGTTATGGAAAGCGTTGGGATCTATGTATTTTCTTCTTCCAACTCATTGACACTAGACACAACTTTGGGGATGATGTCATCTAGTGTACGCCAGTGTAGTGAGTGCCCTCTCGAGGTTTCTGGGTATCATTTCTTATAGGATCTCTATGTCCAAGAGATGACAGGATATGATGTCATCCTCAAGATGGACTTGTTGGTTCCCATCCCGAAATTCATTCACTTTTATCTTCACAGAGTGGGTTTAGTTTCACTAGAGGGTGAATCCTTTCTTCATAGAGGTGGCTAGGATATTCAGGAGAGTCGAGTAGGACTCTATCATCATGGGCTAGGAAGGGTGAAATCCCAGATTGTTAGTCTATATCTGGATGATCAGGGGACTTCACAGTTGGAATTTCATCCAGTGGTGGTTCGTTTCAAGGACATCTTTCCAGAGGACATTTCAGGTTTTCCTCCGGAGCATGAGGTAGACTTTTCTATTGAGCCCATGATAGGAGCTGCTTTAATGTCAATTCCTCCTTATAGGATGGATACACCTTAGTTTCAGGAGATCAAGATGTAGTTGGAGGAGTTTCAGGCTAAGGGATTCATCCAACAAAATACTTCTCCTTGGGATTCGTTTGTCTTTTTTGAAAAGAATGTAGACGGTTCCCTTCAGCTTTGTGTAGATTATCGGAAGCTGAACCAATTGACGGTCAAGAACCGATATCCTCTACTGAGGATTAATGACCATTTAGATCAGCTTTGTGGAGCCTGAGTGTTCTCGAAGATCAATTTTAGGTCCATATATCATCAGTTGCGCGTTATACAATCTGATATACCTCTGACAGCCTTCAAAAGCAGGTATAATCTATACGAGTATACAGTTATGCCGTTCGGTCTCACGAATGCACCAACAATTTTCATGGCACTAATGAACTGATTTTTCCATCCTTATTGGGACTCCTTCATCATGGTCTTTGTGGACGATATCTTAGTGTACTCTCACACTCAACATGACCATGCCACACATATTGATATCGTTCTGAGTACACTAAGTGAGAACAGAATTTATGCTAAACTATCGATGTGCCACTTCTATATGGATTCAATTCACTTCTTGGGTCACATCATCTTAGAGGAAAGTGTATTAGTGGACCCAGAGAAGGTGAGAGGTGTAGTTTCCAGGGGGCAGCCGAAGAAGGTCTTTGAGGTACTGAGATTTCTAGGGATTTATTGATACTACAGACACATCATTCATGACTTTTCTTGTCTGGCATCACCTTTGACAGGTCTAACCAAGAATGGGGCGATGTTCTTATGGCCAGATTCTTGTGAGTCAACACTTCCGGAGCTGAAAAGGAGGTTGACATCAGCACAAATACTAGTCTTTCCAGAACCAGTCAAGAGCTACACTGTTTACTGTGATGCTTCAGGTATCAGGCTGGTAGATGTGCATATGCAGTAAGATGGGGTCATTGCTTATGGGTCTCAGTAGTTGAGGCCAAATGAGAGGAAATACCCTACGCACGATCAGGAGTTGGCATCTGTTTTTTATGCATTACACTATTTGAGACACTATCGTCTGGGAGAACACTTTATGGTATTTACAGACCACAAGAGACTCAAGTATATCATCACTCAGCGTGATTTCAATCTGAGACATCGTAGGTTGGTCGAGTATCTTCAGTCTATTTATTTCGAGCTTGCCTATAAATCAGGAAAGGTAAACGTAGTGGCAGATGCGTTGAGCAGGAGAACTCAGATTCAAGCAATTCAGGAGGCCAACAGTAAGTGGGAGCTTATAGATCTATTCTCTATGATGCATCTAGAGGTGCACGATAGAAAGTGACAGACTCTCCTATTTTCTGTACCTGTTACCTCTACACTACTTAATTGGGTACGGATGAGGCAGCTATCAGACCTAGAAGGCATAGTCCTACAGGGGAGTGTGTCAGAAGAGGACCCTCTTCCTAGATGGAGAGTGGGAATGGATGAGATCTTGTGTTTCCATGGGGCGCGTATGGGTTCCAACAGACATACACGAGGAGCTGATGTAGTATTTTCATTCCTCTGTTTGGGCAGTTCATCCTGGCATCACCAATATGTATAGGGATCTTCATCTCCAGTACTGGTGGCCAGGTGTGAAGAAGGATGTTACTGGTTATATCATGAGATGTTCTACTTGTCAGTAGGTGAAAGTATAGAATCAGTGACCAACGCCTTTTATAGAAATTACCCATTTTGTAGTGGAAGTGGAACGATGGTGCGATGGACTTCGTGGTCGGGTTACCGAGATCACCTCAGGGAAATGATGTTGTTTGGGTTGTCGTCGACATGCTCACTATGGTTTCCCACTTATTTCGGATCAAGGAGTCCATCAGTGACGATGATCTGGGATGAGTTTACATCCAATTGTTCATTCGTCTGCATGGAGTTTCACCCTACATTGTTTCAGACTGGGATGCGCGCTTTACATCTCAATTCTGGTAAGGGCTTCAGAAGGCCTTAGGTACAAAGGTACTTATGAGTACAACATACCATCCCCGGACTGATGGTCAGTCCAAGTGCATGATCCAGGTGCTTGAGGATATGCTCCGAGCCTGCATTCTAGACTTTGGTGGTTTTTTGAGAGAATCGTATTCCTCGTGTGGAGTTCACCTACAACAACAGTTTCTAGGTGACCAGTCCGATGGAACTATACGAGGAATTATACGGTAGGCCATGACAATCAAAATTATTCTGGCTGGAGGTAGGAGAGGAGGCTTTGCTGGTATCTCGTCTCGTTCAAGAGACCTCAGAGCAGATAGAGATGATCTGGAAAGGATGGCTACAACATAGTCTCGACAGATGTATTATGCTGATCAGCAGAGATGACCTCTAGAGTTCGAGGTCGATGATCAGGTTTTCCAACGTGTTGCACCAAGGTTAGGAAATAAGAGGATTCAAATACAGGGTAAGATTTCACCACAGTGCGTCGGGCCATTTGTGGTCTTGGAGATAGTAGGCCTGGTCGCCTATCGGTTGCAGGTACCTCAAAGGTACCAGGCCATGCACAACGTCTTCCACATTTCTCAATTCCGACTATACATTTCAGACACGTCTCATGTCTTTCATCCTGAGGAGGTTGATCTTTAAGTGGATGCGTCATTCGATGAGCTTCCTATCCGAATTGTTGATTGTAGTATGAAGGTTCTCTACGGGTGATCTGTTCCTCAGGTATGGGTGCTATGGCCGCACGGGCGAGTACAAGATGAGACCTGGGGAAGGGAGAACGGTGTACGCTCGTAGTGGCCGGAGCTATTCAGGGATTCTTCTTCTATGCCATGTTAGGGAAATTCGGGGATGAATTTTTTTAAGGGGGTACATTTTTAAGAACCCAGATCTTCCTTTCAGGTATGTTTTTCCTTTTCTGGAGTTTTTAAGAAAATTTAAATTTCATGAAATTTTCAAAGTACACGCAGTATAATTTTTGAGTACATGCTATGTATATTCTGAGTACACGCCGTGTACTCTTCCTCGGCTCGAAGGTGTGAGCTGGATGTGCCCAGGAAACACACACAGTGTGTATGGGTGACATGGTGGCCGATTTTGGAGGAGTATGTAAAGGACCCAGTACACGCCGTGTACTATTAAAGTACACACTGTGTACGTTATTTTTTTACTAAATGAACCGGGGTCATGCCTGGCGCACAGAAACACCTCCTTCTAGGTCCCATTCGTCCGAGAGTGACCTGTACGGCCAAATCATCGACGATCTTCTGCCCCTTCGTCCATTATCCTATTCGAGGATGGTTGATTGTGTTGGAAGCGCAGTGGTAAGATCTTCCTTCTGCTTGAGATTTGTTTTCCAATTCCTATCCGTTTCCGAGTTATCGTGGGTTGATCGTTTTGTGCGTATTCTCAAATCTACGACGTTCTAAGGGGAATCAATCATCATGGTTCGAATATATCAATCTTGTAGGATTGAGGTAGGTGGTTTGTGCCTTTCTGTTGTAAGTCGATGAATATTTTTGTGAAAATTCAACAAATTACCTTGGGTGGGGAATTGTGGGTTTCTTATTTTCCCCTGCTGTTTTCCTTCTTTTCTTGATTGCTGTAGTAGAGGTTTATTCTTGTAATTATAGTAATTTATTTTTTTCTCAGGATGCATTTCCATGTTTGTTCTACCTATTTAGTGTTTTTCCCTTTGCCATGCCTAGTCGTAGGATAGTTGAACTGCTACATTATTACTGTTGAGCCTTTGAATGGTCGCCAAGTAGTTCTTGAGGGATACATGGATGATACACTCATGCTATGTATGTTTATTTTCACTCAGGACTATGAGAACCTAGTGTAGTAGACCTAAGGTAGAATTGACAGAAGGGCTTCTCCGGAGTGTCTTTAAATACGATGCGAGACCACATGTGGAATTGACGATGAGTGCTTCCTCAGAGAGTCTGTAGTTCCTCGACGCATGCCACATGGGGAATGATACGTTGAGTTCTTCCCCAGATAGTCGTTAGTACGATACGAGACTATAGGGGGAATTGACAGTGAGTGCTTCCTCGGTGAGACTATCAATTTTGTATCTGAACTAGAGGGGTGAGACTATGTGTGCCTCCTAGATGGTTGCTAGTACATATAGGATGAACCATAGGGTTTAGAATGTGAGAGCTACTTAGAGGTTTACCTTTTTCTTTATTACTGCTGGCCGTTTACTTGTGTACTTTTGTTGTTACAAGTGTAGGTTGTACCTGCTTGTGTTCCCGTTTTCTGCTTCTTGTTTTATTACAACAATGTATTCATTGACTGTTAGGCCCAGATCATTGGGTGATTGCCTACTGGGATTGTATCTCACACCTTGTTTGGGCCATACTTTTGGGCCCATGAAGACTATATTGTTGTAGGTATAGATAAGGGGAATCACCCTTCTACTTCAGGTTCTTGATTCACTGGAGCTGGAGAGCATGGGACCGAGCCAAGGATTGCGATGCTGAGGAGTTTACTTTGTTTTCTTTTTAAATTTGTTCTCAGTTTTACGCCAGCACGTTGGTTTGTTTACTGATGTCCATATACATATGTACCATGTTGAATCATTATTATGTATCCATTGCGTATGTTGTTCCCATCAATTGTTGTATGCTGTTGATTGTTTCTGCTATTGTTTCTTGTTGATTTTACATTGTATACTTTACCAAATGAGGTCATAGTTTTCCCACCGACTCACCAAGGCCCCCACTGCTAGTCAGTAGCCTCTGACATTTGGGGAAACGTGATTGAGGTAATGTGGCGAACCGGGTACGAGGCACCAGTGGAGGGGCTCCAGATTTGGGTCGTTACAATATTCATGGAAAAAAATATTACCCGATTATAATTAATGTTTATTCTGTAGTAAATTTTCATATTAGAAATTTATTGAGAGAATAAACATATGAGGATTTTTCTACTATTAAAAATCTGCTCCAATGAACAACCAAAAGTAGTGTCACCCTTATTATCTCTCCATGTAAAAATATTTTTTTTAATTTTATTTCCATTATTATTATCTTATATTCTAGAATATTTTTTTACTGTCCTATTTAGATTAGGGTAATCTAGTTGAATATGTAATGTATTTATACACACAAAAGAAATAGGTAATATAAAACCATACATTTATATCCATTAATTCGAATAATCCCTTGATATATTCTTATTTAGGAACATATTTATATAAATAATATTATTTATTCTAAAAATTATTTCGGATTCACTATCAATGATAGAAATATTATAACCTATATTTTCCATAATTGGATTAAATGATATTTAGTTTGGAATTCTAGTGATTGTAAAAGTAACAACATTATTCATTTTTTTCTTTCTCTACATCTCTGTTTAAATGAAAATATTTTTTATTATGGTTTCCAATAAGACCATCATGGAGAATTGCGGTTAGGTTATTACTATAAAAAATTTGAAATTTATTTATACTTCCACTCCTTTTGTAAAATAATAATACAGTTTTAAAATAGATAACAATATAATAATTATAGTTCTTTATGGGATAATATGTTTATCACAATCCCCATGAATTACCAATACATTAGATAAAATATTCACCTGAGAGAAATTCAATGGACTTATAATATTTTCAATGATGCGATCTATTATTTTCAGTAACATTTTATTTTCTCAAAAGATTAACTCCTTAAATTTTTCATATTTGATATGACGTTTGGGAATAAGATCATATAATATATATAGTCCTCAAAATAAAATGTATAAAATAATTGAGGACTTTAAAATTTCAATGAAATTCAGTATTCTCTTACATATTAAATGTAGAAACATCAATCTCAAAAATAAATAAATTAATAATATATATTAAAAATATTTCAACTCGTGTATTATAAAAACTAGTATGGTTCAAACAAAGATATCATATGATTCAGTAATCCACAAATCTTGAGGAACACTATAAAAAATACAGGGCTAATGGAAACTTCCAATGTATCATAAGTGACCATGTTTGAAGGAATAAACCCCCATGAAAATTCTATATCAACAACCAATTATAACCCATAACAATACATGAGGTCTCCATCAATTGGAAAATAATGTAAATGTACAATAATTTGTTCAAAAACATTACCAAATAATAATAAGAATAAGCATATATTAATACAATGTTTTATCATTTTCTTTCTAGAAAAACAGAATCATTTTTTATATAATTGGTTGTTAAATCCATGACATGAAAACAATGATACAATAAAGGACGAGAATTTAGAGCCACATACAACTTAAGATCCAAAATATCAAAAAATTTATGAGAAGAACTCTGACACCACTGTTTGACTATAATGACACCACAATAAACAAAAGAGAATCCCATTCCAAATGGAATTGGACAAAAACCAACCTTGAAGTCATATTCTGGTAACCCGTAGAAAACATTATGTCAACATAACCACTCACTTGAAAATATATGGTTTGTGCCAATGGCTAGGTGTACCATCATGATTCTATTATATTCATTTTATAATAAATATGATAAATTAATTTAAATTTAAAATATTATTATGTATTACTTTAGTTACTTAATAGTGGAAATTAACAAAAATTTCATATTACCAATTCTCAAAACACATAATTTATAAAACATTCCTCAATTGAAAATTATCGATGATTAATAATTTCAAAACCCACCACTACCTTTAAAAAATTTCCCATTTTTAAGAACTAATTTAAATAATTAAATTATAGTTTAAATTTAATTTTTGGAAAAATTAATCAATTTTAATAAAATAAATTTCATTAGAATCATTTTATATTGGAATTCATTTAAAAAAACTTCCACCGCATTCACATATTTTTAAACATCCACACACAAATTCAACAATCACATATTAATAATTGGGAAAATAGAATAGACTAAATATACGTTGAAATTCATAATGAAATATCTATACATATTATGAATATCCTTAATAACATACTGCTCAATAGTAAAAAAATAAGGCATCAATGTAGGCTCAAATTGAGGAATAAATGACTCATATTTTGTGTTGACCAAAAATATTATCAATGGAACCTCCCATGTTCTAATTATTTAATATATAATAAATCACATAAAATCGCATTGATATAACATTACAAACATTTTAAATTAATAATAAATTGAATAAGAGGTATTCAAATAATTTATGTAACATTTAAAAATTATACCAAAAAATAATCATTGTAATAGTAATGTGACAGTAATGAAAAGTAAATCACCGAAATGGTTGTAACCTCAAATATGAATGAATAAAAAATTATTCATCTTATACATTATAGTATTATATAAAACTATTAAATTATAAGTACATGAAAATATAAAAATTATTAATTAATTTATTTTATTTTTATAAAACATAAATGTTTATTTTTAATTTTATTAAAAATATAATTGTTAAAAAGAAAAAGTATTTTCATAAAATATATTCATAGATTAATGTTTTTCCTTATAACTATAAGATAAATTTATGACACAACCCATCCCCAAGGGCTCGTATTCTGAGTACAGCTAGAAGACTGCCAAATGGTTTGGGCTGGTGATTAGAACCAATTGAATTATCCCTCATGTGAGAGGATTTTTACTGAGTACATGTACACATACACACACCCACAAACACGTCCCAAATAGGTGAAAAAACATTCATGCCACAAAATCCCCAATGAGTAATGGAAAATGTTGTATGTCAAATGGGAAGAATACAAACCCTAAAAAGACTAACTGAAAATGGTAAGGTAAAAAATATATCTGTAAGATATCTATATTATACCCCTCCTGAATCGTAGGTGAATTGTAGCTCCTGGAAACCATATAAGTACGCCGGTTCTTCATGTATCACATAGCTACACCTAGTCCCACACAACCAAAGTCTATATCGAAGCATTCATATGTCCCATATCAATGATCACCACCTGGTCCGGGACCGCAAAGGTCTCATTCGATGCATCGATCACCTGTATGGGACACGACACATTTGGGTGAAACCTGTGCATTGGTGACTGACAAAATACATAGTAGGGAATCCAAAACCAAAATGTAAAGAGCACAAATAAATACAAAAATAAAAACACTATGCATGATAATGATTCAAGAGATATCACATGGGTATAATCTAGATTATATAATGTAATACTATCAGTCATATCACTGAACCCCTTGGGATACTGAAGTACTTCTCCCCAATGAGTATTGATGGTTTATTGGTTCCCACAAAGTCACTCCCCAACGTTGTCATATCGGGAAATAAATATCATTTTCCCCGTAACCTTGGACTGTTGTCATACTAATCCTTAATGAGTACCATGGTAATGCTATGTCACATAGAGCTGCTCCCCACTATGGGCATGTTGGGTCACATAGTGCTACTTCCCACCATGGTAATCATTCCCAAATATTTCACCATTAATTAAATCCTCCATAGATTATACTGAAAGTTTCACCGCACTGTGAGGGTTCCAATTCCATAAACAAATCATCAATCATATACCCGATTTGAGTGACATTGACATTTTAGTAATCATTTTTTGATTGCGTCTAGGCCCAGTCTGACCCAGTTGGACTGACCCAAACTACCTGATTCAGGGGCCCCACATTTCCTAGTGTTATTTGACTAGCATGATCTGACTCGGTTCTAGTTAGGGTCTGCCTGATCCATCCTAACCCATTAAACCTCACTTGACCCGGCCCAGTTTGGCGGGGGGAACACACCGACGGGTCTCCTGGTGACACGGTCCTATTTGGATTGACTCACCGTTGGAAGGCCTATTTATTCCTCACCCTGGTGAACCAGTGGAATAACATTACCTAGTTGGCCTAGCCCACGTAATTTTGTTAGATTCATTTCCATCCCCTGCCTCATACTAGACCATTTTGCGTGCCCTTATCCATCCTATTGTAAGAAATCAAGATCCCTCTTCCTGAATCTTGAGTGTGGGCTAGGTCTCCTCATGTGTGGATTCTTATGTGTGTCTAGTTTGGTGTGACGCAACCGGCTAGGGCGGCTGTGATGGGAATATGCATACTACCTAGTGATCATGTGCAAGATGTGTTCCATGGGACACCCTATCTGACAAAACTAGTTAGTCACATCCTCGATCTGCCAGCCGGTGTCTCATGCATTGTCTCATCCAACTGCCTCATCGTGGCCCAAGATGGTTGCTGCAGGTATTTCTAGATTTCCATCTTGGTGCAGCACCACCTACGTGTGGCCATGGGTGGGTTCTTCTATGGACCCCTAAGTCCACACTGGTGATCCATTCATTGTTCCCATTGTGCCTCAATGGAGAGTTTCCATATATGTTAAGACCTCAATACCTTCATGCAACCATTTTCAACGTTCATACATGAATAATGCATAGGACAGAGGTGATAGTTCTTTATTCAGGTTGGCCCGCACCGTCCTCATTAGAGTATAAACTTGGTGATCATTGGGATTGATGTTCTATACCACAAAAATAATTATTCTGGGTGAAAACCATTATGGAAATATCCCTCGTACAATATAAATAGACCACTTTATCAACACATTTGTTGGTAAATTCACATTCATCATTTTAGTGTAATGAGTGGGGAAATCCAAAAAAACCTACCTCATTAGAGATTGTCCTTGAAGTGATCTGTCTGTAGGGCTACATGTTTCATTTGTGCTCAACGCTCTCTGGTTTCATTCATTCAGTTGATTCATAGTCACTAGAAATTCGGTTCCATTCCACATACATCATTGGTGATAATTATCACTATAGGATCATCAAATAAATTCAACCCTTTGATCATGATTTCTCCAACGCGTTAATAAATTAAAAGAAAACATTTCGCAATGTTTTAGTTAAGATGTGTCAACATCTCATTAAGGTGTTTCATTTTTGAAATATCATACCTATTACATTTAATTTAATGATTCATTGTGGTGCACATTTATGATCCATTAAAGAAGCTTTATTTAATGCAAATCATCGTCACTGTTTCTTTTCAATGTAACACCATCGTGCCATTTCATAACGGTTGAGAAAATAATATATACTGACTTTTTATTTTATTTGATATTTTCCCAAAATGTCAATCAATTAACATTTAATTCGATCATTATTGGTCGATGTTGTGTCCATTGTAGGAGAATCCACAAATTATGTGTTCAAAGATGACTCATATTTTTGATCTGAGCACCGGTATAGATGTTAGAAAACTCACACACAAATTTTTTTAATTGAATTTAATAAAAAGTTCTACAAACTGTCATTCATCCTCGACTCGTGACCATCAAGGCTGAGCTCTGACTAAGCCAAACACACCCTCATGAGATCAATTGTTGTTCTTTATTTCCATTCCATTTTGTCGTTTTTGAGATTTATGTATTTAAAATTACAATAATTGTTACATAATTATTTAATTTACAGCCAAAAACTAACTTCCACTGTTGGCATGAACCATCCAAATTTAGGACCTTCATAATGAAAGAATGACCTCATGAAACTAATGGTGGTCTCAAATTCTCAATTTGAGTATCCTTTCAACAGTTATAAATTTCTAAAATATAAAATATTTTTATTTAATTATTTTAAAAACAGTTATGCCATTTCGGGATTTCCCACGACAGGCTGGCCCTGACAAAAATTACATCTTCTCTAAGGTAAAAAAATCCATCCTAAAAGCAATGATTCCTTTATATTTCAAATCATGGACACCGTTTAATATTTTTTTATAATTTTTAATTAATAGAACACACATGGCTACAAAAAAAATTATTTTTTTACATATCATTCCATGCACTTCATTCCTCATAATCACATTCCGTCTCAGTGCATGAACTCAAAATAATTAAATTTAAAAATAAAAAAATTACATGGAATTTCTTGGACAATACATTACTCCACAAATTCGGGCTTTAAAGCCTCACATGCCAAAAAAGGATAAATAGACAACTTGGTGTACTAAGCATGTGCTCTCATAGAGAATCACATGAGTCCACCAAATGTGAATGAGAGGAATATACCATCCATGAAAGAACCACTCATGTTAATACTCTATCACCAAAGGGAAATCCACAAATGTCATCCCATCATCATTGTAAAACTCTCCCCTCTTGATGATGTGTGATGTATCATGCATGTATCTCCTAAGCTACAACACATGAATAACATATTACGGCTCGTGAATCTATGTGGGATGATCATGTTGCTATGCCACCATTCTAAATCTGATCTGAATCTAGAAACATCTGATGAACCTCTATGATAAAGTTTGGCCCCCCGCCAAATCACTAAAATACATTTTTAGGGTGAGACCTAATCGAAAAAATGGTATCCCTCCTCGATCTACATGGGTATCCGACTTCTTTGTGTATAAGAATAATGTGTACACTGTGCATTCCTCATCGGGTCCTATATGATCTACAACATCTCAGTGGTATCATGTACCCACATTGGACCCATGAGTGCGGACTCTTCTCGTTTTATCAATCATATAGGTTATCTGAGAGGCCACACATACAATGCCATGGATGGTTCCATAAAAATGGTTTGGTGTAGATGTTGTTGTATGAAAATTCAACCATTATAAGTTGGTCTCCCAACTACAGACCAAATCAAGGACACTAGCATGTAGCATGTCCTACATTGTATGTGTGGTCTTGTCCATCTATCCTTCAGTCTAAGTGAGAAATGTTGTTCTAATGTGCACTAGAGTCATGAATGCCTCATGTAATCCATTCCATTGCCAGTCTGTTACGAAAGCATCACGATCTGGGAAGATCATTGAGGGAACCCCAAGAAGCCATACTATCTCATAGACATAGAGGCGTCCAATCCCCTCGACCAATCCTTGCTCTAGATGGGTAAGAAGTGAGAAAACATGGTGAGTCGGTTAATGATCACATAGATAGAATTCATTCACTTAGATGTTTTTGGTAATCCCATAATAATTTCTATCGATATAACATCTCACTTCTACTATTTTACCTCAAGTGGTTGTGCCAAGCCTGCTTGAACCTGATGCTCCTCATTAACATGATGACAAGCGAGGCAACATGAAACAGACTCTACCACTGATTTCTTCATCAATATCTCAAATATTATACACCCAATATGAACCATTATATCCACAAAAATTTTTACACCATTTAACAGATAGAATATTTCATCGACCCTTTGTTACTCGGTAATTCATCCCCTTATTCACATTGTTAATGTTTCATTAATTTCCATATATCATCGCACACTAGTTCATATTACTCTCTTATTAAAAAGTACCCCACCTACACCCTCATCCTATGAAGCTCTGTGAAATCAACCCAATATACTGATGTTGATATCCATTATATTTCGGTGTCCTTAATTATACAGAATTCCATCTCCCTGGGGGAGTTAATCCTGGAAACAACTTTAAATGGGACATCCTTGTACTCCACCACTAGATCTGGGAACTGAAAACTCAAAACATCCACATCAATGAGGGTAATTTTTGCCAACTCAAGAGTGATCAGCTGCACCCTCTTATGAATTATATTTTCTCATGATTCCTAGCATTAATTTTTTTCGACAAAGGAAAACCCCATTACAATGTTATTCGTATACCGTAAACTTTTCCCTAAAATAGTCAATATAATAATAAACTATGGATGACTAGTCCAGACCCAAAATTACTTTATAAGGCCTCAATTCATCCACCAATGGGTTCCAATTGAATCTCTCACCTCGAGATTAGATCTCTTCGTTGGTATATGTGTGATTATTGAGTCTCCTCCCATAATATTATATTCACATAACGATAATGTCAATGATTTAACCAGAAACATTAGGTCTTAACAAAAATTTGTGACAAAAAAAATTATTAGAACCAATGTATATTTATACAATAGCTATATGTAGGAATATAACATTCCCAAAATCACCCCAGGATCCCATGTTTCATATTCCATTACCACATTCATCTACTACCTTTTAATTTCTAACACCTCAATGAGGCTTGTGGGGGAACACATCGGGGTGGTGGTTGTAACATGTCGAGATGTATATCACCTCTTTATTCTCACCAAGATCCTCTAGCACATCTACCATCTTGCTTATTCCTTCTTTACTATTACATCCTCTGTCATAGAGGCCAATCCCTCATTTCACTGCCAGTATGAGTGGATGAAAAATCTCTAGTGTTATTTCTCATTCCATCATTTAAAAATAATTCCCTCATCCTAGGCTAACTGGTTGAACATATGACCCCTTCATTTTAAATCCCCTATCATGGGACCTCTTCTCAAAATATCCCACATGTCTATGTCTTCACGACTAACGTAGGATTCTTCATTTCTCACTACATACATCCAATGGTTTTGTCTACTAAACCGAAGGGCATCCAACAAAATAATTTATCTCAAGAACCCTACCATAAGTAGAAATTTAAAGAGGAATAATGATGTCTCGGATGTCCCTAAAAGAATCTCACTCAGTGTTCCGAGACTTGACGCTCTGGAAAAATTGTATTCATGGAGTATAATGTAGGATCGATATGTCCTGATGAATACTCAATTATCAACAAGATATCCAACTGATGTTGAAGAAGCTCATTAGAACACATAGACATTATATTTTATGGGTATATCCCCTTATCATAGAGAGATTCTCATGAATTTTCTGTGAAAAATACCCACCGTCATATGATCAGGTAATATAAACCTTGTCTTCACCATCCTGGCCATTTAGAAGGGACACTATAAAACTAAAATCGGATGTATTTGATCCTTGACTAGATGGATTAATCAGTCACCACATAATGCTAATCCTTAGCTACATCTGAGTTAGGATCACCTCGGAAACAGAGGGTTCTATATCGTTGAAACACATATATGGCACTGAGGATACATGTTTCCTATACTAGTAGTTCTTGTAGTATCTGGTGACAAAATAGAAAAAAAAATGGGACAACACCCGATGGTTCCGTATCGTGAAAAAATCCATGTACAAAATTACCATCACTAATTGGACTATCCATGATATCACACAACAAAAAAATGGTCATCTATATGTGGGGATGCATCCTGAAAGTGATCAAGATGAATCACGATTAATAGATTATACCTGGTGAGCAGAATCTGACTCAAAAACATAATGAAAAAAATACTAAATTCATATATAATGAATGAATCTTGGGTTTCCATATAGAGTTCTAAAAACAATAATTCATCGTCTAGGTGTATGAATACAACGACCATATCACAAACATTGGACTCCCTGAATTTTAAAGATTAACTCAAAACATTAATCATAGTTGTATAAAAATGAAACAATAGACTCCAAGTCTTAGAAGTAGAACCGACCACCTCTGAGACAGCTTTGTTACAACCCATCCCCATGGCCCGTGACATTACTTCCAAAAATACACCCCCAAAGGGTAGGGTCCAGAGACAAGCAGCGAAAGCAATATCACACGAGTGGGAGGAATTTTCATGAGTATTTGTATGCATGAACACACACAAAACGACATCCGAAATAGATGGAATAGAAACCATGCATGAAACTAAATTAAAACCGAGTAAATGAACATGTTTTATGTCAAATTGTCTAAAATAAAAAACACATAAAAGGCAATAAAAAACATGAATGTTTAAATGATCTCCAAATGATGTCCAAATAAGGCCCCACATGAAGGGTTGGTGAAGGGTATCTTCATGTACCAATAGTAGTATGCATGTTCATCTCATCTCATGGATCACCACCTGGTCCTGGACATCCATGGTATCTAATGAAGCATATGTCTCTCTTGTCTCACTATGCACCACCGCGTCCTAGACCCCCAAGGTCTCTGTCATTTCATTGATCCACTTCAAAGGACATGAAAAATTCTGGAAAATCTCATGCAAGCGTGAGTAACACAATACTATGTAGGGACCCCATCCCCCTGATAAAAGACCACAAATAAATCCAAAAATAAAACACATGGAAATATCAAAATGAATGGTTGCCCACACAGATATAATCTATAGTAAGAAGAGTAAGACAATCAATCATATCACTAAACACCTTGGACTGCTGGAGTACTCCTCCCCAATTAGTACTAGGGATTTGTTTGGTCACACAAAGTAACTCCCCACCATGAGCCAGCCATGTTAAAAAGAACATATTCTCATTAACGACGTATTGTTAAGTCATTAATCCTTGATGAGTACCATGGTTATACTAGGTCACACGAGCTGCTCTCCACCATGGGCGGGTTGGGTCACATTGTGCTACTTCCCACCATGACCATCATCTAGAGGTACATTTCCCATTTGAGTATCACACGTCTTCCATGTCACATAGTGTTTCTCCATATAATGGTAAATATAGGTCAAAAAGTGTCGCTTACCACTGGTCCATCTTAGTTGGTCCACACTTAATCCCTTGGAAACAATTATCAGTTCTCAACCAGCTGTTGAATTTTTCACGTAGAGTGATCAATTAAAAGAAAAACCCTACCTCAATCCGTTATTAATATTCCAACATCCATGAAGTCCTCCTTGGAGTACACCAAAAGATCTCCCTTACCAAAAGGGTTCCAATGCTGCAAATGGCTTGTCAATCAGACACCCTATTTGAGAGATAATTGTGACCAGACCTAGGTGGCCCGAACTGTAACCTATGTGCTAGTTTATTCCCATCCCAGACCACCCAATGGCCTAGTCAAAAGAAGAAGACCAGTTTCATTTCTATTTTGGTCAGCATTTCATCCTAATTGGTGTGCCCTAGTTCATCCTGTAGAATTCTCCCTCTGCCTGGCCCATCTACATTAGTGTTTTAACTTGTGAATTCCTGGGATTGATGTTTTGTCCAAAAATAGTAATTAATACTGGTGAAAACCCCTAAGGAAAGTACCCTCCAGGAATAATGAGAGATAAACAGATCAATCTATTCAAGTGTTTATTCTTGTTCGTAGTTTTAGAATAATGAATGGGGAAATTAAATCAAAATAACCCCTTCTTAGTTTCAGGTCATCATTGAAGTGATCCGTTCACAAGGATGCATGTTCTATTGGCGTTCGACAATATTCAATCCCATTCAAAAATGTGTGTTGAAGTTGGTATAGATTCTTTAGCATTCATAATTCATCATTGGAGAGATTTGCCACTTTAGGATAGTTAGATAAATTCTACCCATTAATGATGATTTCTCCAATGCGTTAAACCATTAAAATAAATCAGGTCATAGTGCTTTTGGTATGATACGTTGTCACATTGTTACACTACATCATTTATGAAACAACATACCTATTACACTTCACTGAATTCAACGTTACAATGTACGTTTACTATCCATTAATGGGATCCATTTAATGTGACTTGTTATCTCTTTTTGCAGCACCATGGCGCTACCGTGCCATCGCACAATAGTTTGGAAAAAAATACATTCCAATTTTATGTTATTTTATTTTAATGTGAACGTTTTGAAAATTAACATTTTCGGTAAACCCTTTCCAGTTGATGTTTGGTCCATTCTATGTGAATCCCACAATTCTGGGTTCAACGGTGCCCTCATATTATTTATCCCAAGGACTATTATAAAAAAACATTCTCATGTTTATTTATAATCACATAAATTTGTTCAAAAAACTATCTTTCACACTCAAAGGGAGTTAGTCGATTTTAAGATCCACTGAAGGAAAACACCCCATTACGAGCTTAATGGTGTTCTCAGATATTCAATCCTTGTTACCATTTTGATATTATAAGGATTTGACATTATAATAACTGTTAATTATTTTATGTATAGACAAAAACTAACATCCACTATTGGCCCAAACTAGCCATTGTTAGGCTATGTCTATGGAAATAATACCTTCATGAGCTCAACAATGTTCTCTTATTTTCAATATGAGTCATCATTCATGAGTTATAAGCAATTGAAAAGTAAGATATTTTTTTAATTATTTTATTTATGGTTATTACATTTTCATGTTTTCTCATTGGAGGCCTAAGATTTCAAAACCAAAGTCATACCTAGGGTAAAAACACCATCTTGAACATAACAATTCTATCATATTTTGGATTTGGGCACCCGTTTTAGTGTTATTCCACTTTTTTAGGAAAACTACTCATGTGAGCTATTTAAAACATAATATTATTCAATGGATAATTTTGGGAACTCTGAGCCTCATAATTGCATGATGTATAACAATATGGTCTATAAATAATTTTATATAATAACAAAAATATACATTTAATTTCTGGAACATTAATGTTTTGGAGAGCATAATTAATTTTTTCAACTGTTTAATAATATATTATACTATCAAAATCTATATTTTCCAATAATTTATGTTTTTAAATAAAAATAATATTTCTCATATTTTAAAACTTATGTTCATAACATTTAGTTTTTTTTAGAATTCATCAAATTCCAAAATGGTTTGTGTTAAATTTGTGGATGTCTTTAAGATACATTAATTTTTGTTCAACCATAAAATGCGATATGTTATCATAATTGTAAAATACATGAATTATTTTTTTATATATGATTTAAGAATGATTTAATCCAAAAATATCAATATATTGTTAATGATTTTAATATATTTAGAGATATGACAGAAACTATTTGTTATATTGAAAAATTATAATAAAATAATGAAATAAATAAAAAACAACCCTCTCCTCCCTTATATATACCACCATTCCCCACCTCCTATCATTAGAAGTTTATATATTTTTTCCATGACCTTTTAAATCCTAATAATAATCTAAATCCCATCCTATAATTTTATGAAATCTCAATCTCAAAAAAATAAAATATTCTTTTCCATGAGTATATTTTCTGGAGATGAAATTCAAGAGGTAAAAACCTCTTTATTTTCCACTTAAATTATTTTCAATTTCATTTCATTGCATATCCTATTTGTAATTACACTTTTTATACTAGAATGATAACTCCAGTATATTTTATATAATATCATTATATAATTTTAATGGAATAATTCATCTTTAGACCACTTCAATTTTCCATTTTATTCTAAAAATTATATTATCATTTGTGGTGTCTCGATTAGTCACCACCAGGGAAGATGAGTTTTCATTTTGCACTATTACCTTCAAAGATGGTCGTAAAAACATCAATATGGAAAAATAATATTTTATTATAAAAATTATATGTTATTAAATGTTATGTAACTAATATATATTTGGGATATTAAATAAAATTGTATATACTAATAATTTTTATAAAATTCACCAAATATAATAAATCAATTTCATCAACTATTTATCTAATTATTCATCCCTATACCATAAAAAAATAGATATTAGACCAAATAATATTATTATTGTTCATTAGGAATATATGGTTTTATTTTTTAGAATAATTACCATTTTACATGGACCCCGATAGTCATATAAAATTAAATACATCTTGAAAACCAAGAAAAAACCCTCCCGAATGATAAAATTCAACTCTATAACTCATAAAAATCATATAAATTATCTTAATGAAACTATAATGAAAAAATTATTGTATAAATTGTTATTCATTTGTTAATTAATGAATTTAAATTTCTTATGTAGGATATTATGTTAAAGACAAAGGTTTTTATTAAATAATTTATTATTATTCTATTATTATTATATATATATTTGTTATAAATTTAAAATGAAATAATTTAAATTTATATAAATTTTGGAATTTATAAAGATTGATTAGTAAAATTACATTACTAATAGTAATTTTACCATTATTAATTTTAATTCTATCAATATAATAGTAACCTCATCAATGATAATATAAATAATTTTTTTATATATTCATGATATACATAAATCATAGAATAATTACATAATTATTTTTGTAATGATTAATCATGTGTATGTATTTTTGTATGTAAACAATCATTAATTTAAAATGGAGAATTAATTTAATGGCTTAAATGAAAATTTATTTTTACAATATAGATTCATAAATTTTTATTTAGTTTGTTTGTGATTATATGATAATTTTATAAGAATGTGATTAAATTTTCAATGTAGTGTAAAATTAGTTATATTTTTAAAACTTGTATTTTGAGAATAAATTATAAATTTTTCTAAATTTTTTTTACCACTGTTATACAAATTGTTTCTTAAAAATTTATTTTTTATAATTCTACACATAGAAAAATGATTGGGTTTAATGTTTGTGATTAATCTAAAATACAATAAATTTTGATGAATAGAATAATACCACAATTTACCTAATAAAGTAAATACATGAATTATTTTTGTAATGATTGATGTTCAGTTGATGTAAAAATCCTTGTTTTGAACTCACATTCACTAATTAATATATTAGGTCACAAGACCCAACACTGTTTCCTGCCTTCTTAAAAATGCTAAAATAATGATTAAAATAATGGATCCCCACTACACTATAAATACCTCCCCACATTACCTATTCTCCAAACACCTCTAAGTAGTGGATCAATATCCAAATTTAACCCTATATTTTTTCTAGAACACTTCCCTATAGTCAGGAACTGATGGTCTCACCAAAATTTTAAAACCAAATTCTTTAATGAGGATCTCATGTATGATAAATTAATATTAGAAAAACCTATTTCTTTTTCCATTATTTTCATGTCAATTATTTTTCTATTATTATACTATATTAACCTCCACTTATTAAAGAATTATGAAAATTTCAATATCTTATATATAATTGTAATTTATCATGTTTATAAACAAAACTAATTATCATACTTATTCTACAATACCTCTTACTATTAAAATAAAACCACCATATGTGATGTGTCGATTATTCGACATCATGGATGATGTGTTTTCAGTTTCCATTACAACATTAATGGATAGTCAGAAAACCAATTTAATGGTTGGTAAAAATTTTAATTTTTATTATATTATCTATTTATTGTTTATGAAATAATATTAATATATAATATTAAATTATATAATGAATCTAGTTTGTGATTATTCAAGATCAACCAAAATAATCCAATCAAATGTCATTAATGTTGATTCATACTCATATCCTGAAAAAATGATTTATGTTATCATTTAATATTGTGGAAAATTATAAATACCATTTAATTCCAATGATTATATTTTTATTCCATTAAACAACAAAAGAAGTTATTAACCGACAATGGAAACCATGTAAAGAACGCAACCAAAAGAATTGAAATGAAAAAATACATTTTATAAATTGGTGGAATTATGTTATAAAATAATAATAGAGGGTGTAATGAAATTGAATATTTTTCATTGAAATATGAATAACATTCTATTAAAAATTATATAGGAGGTCTTAACATGTTTTATGTAAGGAAAAACCCTATATAAGTTATTTATTAACCTAATTCCCATTATTTGTGTTAACCTTATACCTCATTTATTTTTTCATGATATGATTATTTAAGATGTTGGTTTTAAAAATATTATGTTGTATAATCAGTATTTATAGTGATTATTCATATTCTATTCATTTTATTATTTCTCACGTCAATGATATGGTCTATGTAAGGTTCATCTATTTTAAAATCCTCATTTAAATTTAAATTTTTACCAAATTCAAAAGAAATATTTTTATGATTGTGTTAATATTTTATATTTATTTAATGGTTTATAAGAATTTTTTATGATGAAGGATGGTATCTATATCTTCATTGAATCCATTTGGTATATTTAGGTTGGATGTCGGTCGATTGGTTACTCCAAATGTAAATATAATGTCTACACTATAAGGTAGTCGTGAAGGTCCAATTATAATCCAATAGTGAGGGTTACAAATCATTAGATAGTCATGAGGGTTACAATACATAGTATGTAATTACCCAAGTTACTTTTACGATAATATTTATGTTTTATATTTTTGATGTAAATCTATTGTTATTGCAACGTATGTATGTTGATACAATATGGGTTGGATGTATGCATGTGTGAGAATGATTTCACAAGTTTATAAGTATTCTTGTAATAAAAATTTATCTCCATATTTTTATAACCCTTACATATATTTAAGTCCTCATTCCATGTTTTAAATTTTTTCTTATGGTATAATAATTGTTATGCGGGAACGGAAAATCCTTCTTAATTGTTGTGAATAATTTGGACAAAAATAATTCATGATTCTTAGATGGTGTATTATGAAAAATTGTATATTGTTTTAGATATACCCATATTTCATGATTGTGGATTGATATGCACGAAGCATTTTTTAAATTTTAACAAGTATAAACCGAAAATATCATTCGTAATGTAATAATTGTATTGTAGTTAAATTAACTATATTATGTAATGATTTACGTTGGATAATTAAATTATATTTCTCATAAAATGTAGATAACATTAGGTGTTATGATTATATAAATAGAATACCATAATTGATTTATACCATCTATTTACTAAATTTAATTTATAGATTACCATGTTTTTTATTCTAATATATGTCTATTTAGAATTGTTTTTCAAATAGGAAACAAGGATGTTAATATACGAATGCACCACGAAGATGAAATCTGTCCAAATATCTCCCCTAGAATGATAGTAATTAGACACTAAATAGTTTGTGATTTTAATGTATAATTTTATGTATGATATATACAATAGTTTAATCCATTTAATAAAAAAAACATAAATTCCAAAAAGAAACATGATACCGGTAGAATTTTATTTTTGAAGAAACAAAATTCTTCTATTAGTGGATCTTCCAACCTAATGGTTGATGAAGTATGGATTAAATCCCCTTAAAAGATATTCAATGTTATAGGGAATTCTGATAATTAAAATTATAGTTTTCCTATGTTTTTTCCATAGTATGGAAAAATAATTCCATGAATTAAATAAAGGAGCCCGATTCAGTTGTCGTTTATAAAAAAAATTACTCATTTTGAAAGGTATTATCTATATCTTATTTTCAATCATGATAGAATAGTCAATGTTTTATATTTATTATTTAATTCAATATTTTTAATAGTTTTGTATTCCTATAAATTAAAATGATTTGATAATCATTTATAATGTTCTGAGAGGGTAAAAAATTAGATTATTGATGGACATGTGTACTTTGAATGTTAGCACAATAAAAGATCTCGATGGGATGAAAAGGGTAATATTTAATCAAATAATTCTGAAGTTAGGAATATATAGATTCCTTTTTGTGAAAATTGTATTATAAATAACCCTAGAAAATGACATAACAAAATATGAATGTTTTTTCAATGTGTTATGATTGGAAATATTTCACAATATTGTAATGAAAATGATCGTAATCCTAATTCTTATCTCAAAATAATTAACATGTTTTCAATGTGGTGAGATGATTAATTATTCAAATAATGACCTAATGAGAGATCTGAATAATGCAATTTATTCATATTATAATAAGAAAGGTGTAGTGAGATCCTTTAATACTACTTCAGAATATTCTGGGCCATCCAATGATGTAGTATCACGTAAATTGATTTCCTAATATTATTTAACAAATGACTTGATTGATACATCATATACATATTTCTTTATTTGTGAGAAATATTCTACTAAATATGAATTTTGGACTCAATAAATGATATCATAACATATGCTTAAAACACAAGGTGTAAATATTATATTAAAAATGAATTATAAGAATTTTATTTTTGTTTTATGTGGAATGATATTACCTGAAAACAATGTTGTTTACTCATAGTAGTGTTTTATGTCCTTATAGGAGTGGATTATCTTTCTCCTTATGATAATATGATTGGATGAATTGCTAGAGTGGTTTTTAGATAGTTTTATAGTTTGTATAAATGTATGACCCCATACAATTGATAACATATTATGAAGCTGATAAATTTGTTAAATTAGAAAATAAATTTCATCTATATGATATTTTTGATAAAATGGAACTAATAATATTAATTATGGTCTATGGAGAAATTAATACCTAGATAATTTTTCATATGATTTTTCTGGTGTTATACCTAATCAGGAAGTTGACCATATAATTGAATTACATGATGATGAGAATCCAATTTCATAACTCCCTTATCAAAAAGCTCATTTAGATAATTGAGAATTGAAAATTCTGTTTCATGAGTTACAAGATAAAGTATTTATTCATCCATGCATTTCAACATGTGGTGTTTCCATATTATTTTTCAAAAAAATGTTTATATGAGACATTGAATTTATTATCGAGATTTAAATAACATTACTGTTATTAAGATTTATCTTTTTCCTCATATCGATAACATGTTTGATCAGCTCCCTTAAGCTTAGTATTTTCCCATGATTGATATGATATCTAGGAACCATAAGCTATATTTGATGCGAGATAACAATTCAAAAACATCTGTTTGTATTAAATACTTGAATTATGATTTTTTATTCCCTTTGGGTTGAAATATTCCCCAAATATAATAATGGATATTATTATTTAAATATAACATGTGTATTTGGATAGTTTTTTTGTTTTTTATTGACGATATTGTAGTATTTTCAAAAATATATAAGGACCGTGAAAACAATTTACGTATTTTATTTCGATCCCTAAAATAAAATATGTTATTTTGAAATTAAGGAAAATTTGTTTCATGGTTGAAAAAAAATATTTTTTCTTGGGAACATTGTAAATAAGGATGGAATAGTAGTTGATCTCGTAAAACAATATTTGTTGATGAATGAATCAGATGTTAGAAAATTATATAAATTCATAATTTTCATCTATTAAATGGATTTTAATGATAGTTTATTAAAAAATTGATCAATTATATATCTATCTATGTATGTTAAAATGAAAAGGGTTTAAATTTAATTGGAAATAAAATTCTGATTTATTTTTATAGAAATTGAATATGTTATTTGTGAATTCTTTATTTTTTTCTTGTACTTCCAAAAATTGTGTTTTTTCAACTACAATGATGATTCATTGAAGGGACATGTTTTTTCAGATACCGAATGATCTAGTAATTTTACATTGTTCAATAAAACTAAAACCTCATAATCGAAATTTTCCCACAAATGATCTAGAATCAACATGTTAGGTTTATTCATTGAAAATTTAGAGAAATCATTTATATAGATTTAAATGTAAAATATATTTTGAACATTAAAATTTTAAGTATATATTCCCTCATAATGAATTAATGATGAGGAAAAAAATATTGATTGAACTGACAAAGGATTATTATTTAATGATCAATTACCATCTTGGAAAAGAAAATAATGTGGTAGATTCCATGAGTTTAAAATATCACGTATCCCTAAGCATGTTACTTTTGGAAGAATACACATTGGTTAATACTTCGATGAATTTTGGATTAGATATTTTTTGTTAAGGAAACTATTCAATTTTTTTTAGTTGTTCAGATTTTTGTCTCTATCATAAAAAAAAAGAAATAAAAATGGGGTGACTTAGAGTTGTAGAAAAAGCATGAATTTTTAATAAATGGTTTATTTCCATAATGTAAAACTATTTTTTTAATATATGCGCCTTCTTATTCTCAATTGAAGAAATTGTTTTCATGTTCATCTAGTAGTTCAACATCTTCATTCCATCATGGAAGTACTGAGTTGTGCAATGAACGTTGGGAATATTACATGTGGGGTGGAATAAAAATATATACTACTAATTTTACCCAGAAATTTTTGACTTCTCAACAAGTTAATATAGATCGACAATTATGCATGGGGTTTCATCATCCTTCTCTTATTCCAGGGTGGATATGGGAAAATATATCCATTAACTTCATTGTGGGGAAAAATATATTTTTAGGTAACAATGAAATTTCCGTTATTGATTACGAGATGATTAAATCTACACATTTCCTTCCTTGTTGAGATTCTATGTAATCAGAAAAAACATTATTGATTGTAACTCAATGGGTTTTTCCAATTGCATGGAGTTCCTATTTACATTGTATCTGATCAATATCTCAGGATCACATCAAACATATGGAAAGGTATTTTTTCATTGGGAAGAGAATTACATTTCATCATCACCTTTCATCCTCAATCTGATGGACAAACCAAGTTAATAATTCATAAATTAGATTATATTCCTCAATATTTTTCAATGGATATAATGAAAGTTGGGATCAAGACCCATATTTAGTTCAGTTTTTATATAATAATAATTTATATTCGAATATTAAAATGGACCAAATTGCTTCATTATATTAAAAGTTCCTTTTAACATATTATATTTTGGTTGATGTTGTGGAATGTAAGTTGAATAAAATATAATTACTAGAATATGTTGCTGACAATGTGATGGTGATTCAGAAACACATGATCTCCACTCTGAGTGTGCTGAAAATTTATACAGATAACTGGAATAAATAATTTTATTTTGAGGTAGGTGATCAAGTTTTTCTGTGAATATGCCCATGTAAATTTTTTATGAATTTCATTAAGAAAGGAATTTTAATTCAACAGATCTTTGGAACATATAAAATCTTAGATAAAATTCGACTAGTATCCTAAAGAGTGCCTTTTCCACTTAGTTTATCTTAGGTAGACAATTTTTTTCATCATTTGATTTTGAGAATGTATGTGCTATTTTCATCTCATGTTTTAAGCATAGAAGTAGTTTTGTGAAAAGAGGTCCTTTCATATTAGGAATATAATATTTTTATTCTAAATTTTATAGAGAATGTATTTTGTAATAAATCAATCAACCAGGTAACGGTTTTGTGGAGAAACCATAAGGTTGGATAATCAATATTGTAATATGAAAATGCAATGAGTTAAAGGTATCCTAAAATTTATAATAAGAGATTAAAAAGTATTGGGATAAAATTTCATATATGTGGGGAGAATGTAATAACCTGGGTACTTATAATTTTTTTTGTATTATAATACATTTAAAATCATTGTATTTTTAAAATGAAAGAATTTCTATTTATTCAAATTATAGAATCTATACTAATGTAATAGTAAATAAAACTTTGGAATTGTAATATGAGACATAAAAATACCAATTCATACAATATTATATTAACCCCACCAATGAGTTTATAAATATTGTTTTTTTTTCATAATCATGATATATTTATATAATGGAATAAATATATAAACATTTTTAAATGATAAATTAATTTTTTGAAATTTGGTAAGTCCTCAAAATATAATTTCTATTTTATATCTTATTTAAGGATATAAATAAAATTTTTATTCATAAAAAGTGTTAATAAATTATAATTCTATTTTTTATGATTTTGATATAATTTTATAAGACTTTAATTAATATTTGAATGTTTCGAATAATCATCTATAATTTTAAAACAAGTATTATTGTAATAAATAATTATTGTGATTTAAATTTATACGTCACGTATTTATGAATGAATTTCAGAAAATATAGTTTATTTTTAAAATATAAATATCAAAAAATGGATTGGCTGAATTTATGGGATTTTTCTGATGTACTTGAAATTTTTATTAGTAGTGAAATATTATAGTTTTCTAGATAAACTAATCACATGAATTAATGAATTATGGATGATGTTTGGTTAATATAAGAATACATTGTTGAAACTAAAATGCACTATTTACTTTATTTAGTCACCATAATCAACAATATATCATTTCATGTGAAAAATTATAACATAAAGAATAAAATAATGGAACCCCCCTATGTTTCCCTATAAATACCACACTCACCCACATTTCTCCTCAAACCTCTAACGCAGTGAGAACTATCATAATTCATCTAAATCAAATTACAAAAAATCATCCACATGTTCAATCCATTATGGTATCATAGAAATTCCAAAACAAAAGGGATTAATATGGTTCTCATTGATGATAATTCAAGGCATATAAATCCTCGTTCTTTTTTTCAATTAATATTATTTTATTATATCTCCTCAACATAACATATCATACAGGCAGTAAAACTCTAGATTCGTAATTTGTTTATGAAATTTAGAATTTTAATGGAAATATTCAGTATCATATATTTTTTCCATTATTGCATATTCTATAAATAAAACATTATCTATGATGTGTTGAATTATTGACATCTTGAACTATGGATTTTCAATTTCCATTACCACCATCATGAATGTTCATTCCATTATAATGGTTAAAACAAAATTTAATGTGAATGATATAATCTATTTTATGTTTTGGAATTAACATATATACATAATAATAAATAATATAATGAATCTAGTTTGTGATTATCAAAAACAACCAATATTATCTAAACAAATATAGTTAATGATTATTCATCATCATATCTTAAAGGAAATTATTTATTGTACCATATAATATTATGTAAACATATTGAAAACATTTTATCCCCTTTTTATAGTTTCCTTCTATTCTACATGATAATAAATTATAAACCGACCATTGAAACCTTGTAAATAAAGAACCCAAAACAATGGAAATATTGAAGTATTATAAATAAATGGGGGTAATGAAGACATAAAATGATTATAAAACGTTTTATATAAATTATTTTTTTCTGAAATATTAATGACGCCTATTTAACCACTATAAAAGTGTAATGAACACATTTTATGAAAGATAAACCTAGTGTAAGGGAATTCGTAACCAAATTTATATTCTTTGTGTTAACCATGTACATCATTGATTTATTAATCAAATGACTATTTTATATATTATTGTTTAATATAATATGTTTTATTATTTGGATATATGGTGACTAGACAAATTACATTCATTTTATTAAGTCTCAATTAATTGATATGGTATATTTAAGGGTCTTCTCTTTAAAAATCACTATTAAATATCTATTTTTAAAAACTCAAAAGGATTGGTTTTATGGAATTTTTTATTTTATGATTATTTTATGGTTATTGTTCATTGAATATTATGATGGTTTGAAACTATATCTCTACTATATTTAATAGGTCTGTTTGTGTTAAAGGTTGGCCGAATGGTTACTTCAAGTTAAACTATGATGGTTACACCATAAGGGAGTCGGGAGGGTTTCTTCGAAAGGTATCCTTGACGGTTACAAATCATAAATTAGACATGAGGGTTAAAATAGTAGTTGTGCAATTCCTCAAGATACCTTCATGGTATTATATATTTTATCTATGTTTTATAGAAATCTCATGTTTTCACAATCATTTATTTTATAATTTATTGGTGAGATGTATATCATTATGAGAATGATTTCATATATATATATATATGTGTATTTATTTACAAATGATTTCTCTCCTTCATTTTATATCACTTACTGTACATTTTATTCACATTTCATGTTCTCAAATATCATTCAAATAATTTTTGAATGGGTATGGGAAAAAGGGAATCCACGATGACTGTTTTGAAAAAATTTCATGAAATGATTTCAATTTTTTATTAATAAATTTGTATTATGAAAAAATGGATATTATTTTAGTTGTTCTGACTTTGTATGATTGTGGGATTATATGTATGAATTATGTCTCATCATTATAAAAGTCAAAAATGAAAATATCAATAGGAATGCGTTATGTGTGTTCTAGTTTAATTAACTATACAATTCAATGTTTACAGTTGGGTCGTAATGATAAATGTGATGAAATCATTTGGACATAAGGTAACAAAACTAGAAATTGGAACTATAAAAACTTTTTTTATAAACTATTGGTATAGCCATATACTAATTCTACACCAACTAATTAAATCCCAAAACTATTCATATAGCCTATACCATTGGTTTTGGTTCCTACACCAATTTTTTTAAACTATTGGTAATTTCCTTTTGCCAATAGTGTAATGTTATTCTAAAACACTACTATCTTACATTGGGTTTTTTATATTTCACTCCATTTTATATATGCATGTCCCATTAATTTTGCTTAAATATAATATCCTTATCCTCCACATTTCATTTCTAGAAATATATGTTTTCTACATAAATTATGGAAATCGTAGAGTTATCTAGAAGAACACTTCTTTCAGAAAAAATACATTTTACTTTTATGTAGATTATTTCGTCTTTAATAAATATTTATGATTATTATTCCATGTACTTTATTCCATTTTTCATTTTGGAGAACAAAATTTTAATCATGAATTTATGCTTTATGAAATGATTCCCATTCTTTTCCATGGGTTGTATTATATCCAATATTGTTATATATTATATGTGGCATGCATGACTATGAAAAAGTTATTATCTTATAGATTCTACATAAATTATATAGTGTTCTAATATATTTTGTAATGTGATGAGACTAATGAGAAAAATATAAATATACATAAACATGATTCTATATTTGTTCACAAATAAGTGTGGTATTTGAACACTATAAAATAATGTTTCATTATAATGCATTAAAACATTCCCAGAATTTATCTACGGTTTTGTATCATCATTATGAAGGTTATAATTCTCTTATATAATGATAATAATCATTTTCCTCACCCAATATTATTTTTTATTATTTATCATATTAGGGAGATTTTTGATCACTCGTTATTTTGATGTTTCTCTTAAGGTGAATACTTGTATTAAAGAGAACATGGGGACCACTGTGGATTTAGATAAGAATGAATTATACAAATTTTTATGTTTTATTATATTAAATTTATGTATAGTCCTAATTTTCCCTAGTTACTAATCCTTTGGATCTTAGACATGTAGCACTATTATGTATTTAATCTTGGAGATGATGTAATTTACATTTGTAAAACAATTTTGTCTATAGTTGGTATCATAACATGGTTTAGTTTATTTGTGAATTAGGGATAGAATACCTTAGAAAAAATCATAATATGATACTATGTATAATATTGAACCAAAAAATTATTGTTTTATAAAATGATAAACAAATCGATCCCACATTATGTATCGTTAGAGTTTATTCTGAATATAATATATTATTTATTCATGAATTTATTACATCAGTTTTATCCAATCCCTCCCTATTATAGAAAACTCTGGGAAGCAAGATTAACATGGACAACAACCATTGTGAGGGACAATGCAATAATTTCTCACATGACATTCCTAATTATTTTTTATGTGGAGTTCCATATTTCATACAGATGACTACTCATATATATCAATAAATTAACAATAGCACAAATATTTTCACAGATCCTCATTAACATAAGAGGGAGCAACTGGCTATTGGGTTTTTATGTGGTAATAACCACTAATATTTTTGGATCTTCTTATCCAATAGATATGAAAACATCGGTCAACTCAATAGAGAATATCATTCATGTGCATTCTAGTTTTTAGATATAAATAGTGACTCTTTCCTTGTTAATTCTATATAGAGAGTGAATCAAATTGTGTTATTTGAAGAAAAAACTAATGTCAATGGATGAAACATAAGAGATGGAGTGGGAATACATTTAGATAATGTTTAATAACATGTATTTCCCACAAACACATTATATAGATTTAGAGGAAGAATTCATAGAGCTTATGAAAAATTAAGATTAATTTATCAATTCTAATAAATACTTTTTTCACAATGAATTCAAGATATTATTTATTATATTTATAAAAAATGACATGAAAATTGATATACTCCTTATTTTTATAAAATGACACCTTCAAAGGGAACTATAAATTACATACCATTAGAGTGATGAAGATGTAGTTTGATGTCACCTATAAGTGTGGATGGGGTTTGGAGAATGGTTCTCGGATTATGTTGATACGAAATAATATATTGAGTTTCAAGAAGGGGTGGTCTAATGATAAGTGGTGAAATAAAACACAGACACATACATGATAAAAACGCGTAGAAGAAAATTCATGGGAATTACATAAATGTGACAAGTAAATTCTATAATTGTTGGGGAGAAATTCACCACACTCATGAATGTGGAAAAGATATGAGGACGATGGTCAATGTGTTGGAGGAATGTATAGAAGATCCCATTATTCATTTCTCTAATAGTAGAGATCTACGAAACAATAAAATTTAGTTCATTAATCTTTAGTTCTTAGGGACAATAAGCATCATCAACCCAATTTCCAAAAGAGAACATGAAGGTTTATTCTATCACTGCATCTGAGGTGGAGCTTGAAAATGATGTGGAAATATGTACACTTGTTTTTAATTTATGAGTAGTGAACATACTATTTGATTATGCATGTTCACATTAAATCAAATTATCTTAGTTTAGTAGACCACATAAACCCCCAACTCTTAATATTGTGGTTGAGTTGACTTTGTTAATATAAAATGAAGATATTATTGAAACCATAGTCAATAACTCCAACCGATTAAATATTTTGGACTGAACCTCTCAATATTTATTTTCTTTCATTCTTGGAGATTATTTATATGTTTTTCCGTGGATTATAAATACTTTTCAAATCCAAAAAAAACTAATCATGAAAAAGATATACCCTTAACATCCTAAGATATCCTCTAATTTTTTACATGTGTTAATAATAGGATCAATGTACTTTGGGGGAATCATCTCATATGTGGATATTATTACATTATAAGAAATAATATATATTTCAAATGACTGAGACAAATGATTAAATCATGCTCGAAAAAATTCCTATGTTTAGGGACTATAGTTTTGTTTTCCCAGAATAATTTCATTGTTTTCCTCCTGAACAAGAATTTGAATTGTCATTGAAACTTATTCTTGTATCCCTTAATATTTCAAATACCCATTATAGTATGACCACCATTTAGTTGGACGAAATGATGATGCAATTACAATAGAATTTGGAAAAGGGTTTTATTTTCCTGAGTGCCTCAGAATGGGGTTCACCGATCATCTTTATCAAAAATAAAAATGGATCATTTCACATTTGCATTGATTATCATGATCTCAATAAAAAAATTGATAATGAACATGTACCCCATTCAATGGATAGAATATTTTTCTGATCAACTGAATGAGGCCATGTATATCTCTAAGGTGGACCATCATCTGGGATATAACCAATAAAAGGTGAGGCTTGAATATATTTCAAACACTACCTTTAAAACGTGTTCAAGACACTATGATTTCATAGTTATAGATTTTAGACTCCCTATTTCTCCTGAAATATTAATAGACTTAATAAATAAATTTCTTAGAAATTATGAAAACAAAATTGTGGTACTCTTTGTTGATGATATTTTGATATAAACCTAGTGAAAGGAGTAAAATAAAGACAATTTGAGTAATGTTCTAAAAACATTGAAATGGGATAAAATAAATTAATTGTACTGTAAATGTCCCTTTCGGAAGGAGGAAGTGTCTTTAAATGGGCATGTTATCACAATAAGAGGAATAATTTAGGTCTATTATATGAGAAAATATATTGAAATGTGGCCAAAGACAACATATATAATATAGATTCTTAGTTTCCATTTTCTAGTCAGTTATTACTGAATATTTGTGAAGAAATTTTCATTATTTTCAAACCCTCATACCAAGATAACTCATGAGGTATAATGTTTTTATGGAATCTTGAAGTTGAATCCACCTTCAAAATGTTAAATTGGAGGCTAATAACATCACTAGTACTCACACATCAAAAAATATAGGGAAACTCTTTAGTATATAATGATTTCTAAATTCAGGTACCAGGTCATGTACTGATAAAAAAATGATAAACTGGCATCCTACACCTCCTGGAATTTTGAAATTCATTGGAAAACTATATTACTCATGATCTGGAGTTGGAAGCTATGATCTTTGAATTTAAAATATTTCAGCATTATCTCTATCAGTAGTAGTGTGAAATAATTACTAATTATAATAGCATAAAATATATATTCAAATATAATGATCATAATATATGGAAGAATATATAGTTTGATCTCATCAATGATTACAAATTATCAATCGAATATCATCCCAGAAAAGCAAAAAAAATCGGATGCACTAAGTAGTTAGAATCCTGCAACATTATCAATGATGATAATTGGGATGGATTCAATCATCATATATTTTCAATGGATATGCATGAGAATAACTAATAAGGAACATCATCAATATATTCTCTATTATTCTTCAAACATACCCCATCATGAAATAATTGATTCTCAATGAAATGATATTGATTTTCCAAAAAAGGTTGAATATATTTGAAAACATGAATCCTTTGTGTTTTAAATTGAAGGAGTTCTAAAATTTGTGTCATTATTATTGGTATCATCTAATCCTAAAAAGAATTATTAACTTCTATATGAAACACATATATGATCCTTATTTATTCTCCGAAGGAGCACAATGATGTCTCTAGATCTACCTGAGAAGTATTGGTTTGAAAATATGAATCAATATATCATGAAATATACAACAATGTACCAAGAATTTTAGTAAGTGATATATAAAATACAAAATTATATGGGGTTTATACAACCATACCCCATACCAATATGGAAATCTTAAAACATCACCATTGAAATTTTCAATGAACTTTTAAAGACATCCAAAAGAAACAATGCTATATTGGTTGTTGTAGAACATCTTACCAAGATATATCACTTTATCATAGATCGATATGAGTAACCACTTCATCAACTTGCACTGATATACATTATATAAATTGTATGGTTACATGGAGTACCACTATTGATTTTATCTGATCAATATCAGTGATTCACTGATATGTTCTGTAAAAGTACCCATCATTTTCTAAACACTAATTTGATCATGATTATGGATTATCATACTAAAATTGATTTATAAACTATTCATAAATTGTACGTAATGTTAAGGGAATGTTCAATTGATATTAATGGAGGATGAAACCAACAAATACCTATGGTTTAAATGACATACAACAACATTTTCCGCTAGAGAATATAAATTGATTCTTATGAATCCCTTTATGGGAAAATATGAAAAGTCCAACATGATTGGTTGATATTAATAAACATAAGATGCATGGACATGATATTTTCTATTTAATGGTGGAAAATGTGGAAACCATTATGCATCACATCATTCCAGATAATGTGGACAAATAAATTATATGGATAAAATCAATGATGAGACCTAGAGTTTAATGCTGGAGAAATGATATTCATCCAAATATCCCTATGGTTGTGTATCATGAGATTTTGTAAAAAGGAACAATGAGTCCGACCTACAGAAGCCCCTTCAAGATTGTGGATTGAGCCAAAGATCCAGCCTATTGATTACAAATTCCACCCATGGGGAATCAAGTAAAAAAGGTATTTCATGAATAAGTCGACTATATGTACATAACATATCAATAATTTGTACTGGATTCAGTGGTGGAACAATTTTAAAATGATCTCTCATATGAGGAGAATACAATGATGTTCTTGGGCTATATAGATAATGTTCTATGCAACATGTCTAATCAACTAGTCAATGTACTATGGTGGAACCATATGTTTGAAGAGGACTCATTGCAATTTGAGGATGTGATTAATGATAAGTTACATCACTTTTCTTAAGAATATTATGTAAAACAACTTTTTGATTTAGAAATTTGAAAATTGGGAAGAATGTAACCAAGAATATTTTAATCAATTTAAACATTCTTCTTATAGTTATGATATGTATTATAAATAAAATTAAATCACTTTGAAAAGAGAGTAAATATATTATAAATTAATAGTGAATGAAATAATATGTACTTATTGATGTTATAGAACCATTACTAATGGAAGAGTAACATATTCCTTAAAACAGTAATGTGGCCATTAGGAATTGTAAATATGATAAAAAAATTAAACTCATCCATAAATTTCTATATAAAAACCATCTATCATATAAATGATAATATGATATAATTATATCATACTATATGTAAATAAATATTTTGAAAAATATTATTAATTTGTTAGTATTTTAAATAGAAATAATTTTTTTTAACTAATTTTTTTTAACTACTAACTGTCAAATAATTTTATGAGACCGTAATTTATTTTTCAACATTTCATAAAAGCAATATTAATTTTAAAATTGATAATTTAAATTAAATAATAATTATGAAAATTATTTTCATAATATTGAGTTCCTTTTTGATTTCTAAACATCCAATAATCTATATGTTGATGTTTCTGAATTTTTTTTAATTATTTGAATTTTGGTCAATAGTAAATTTTTTATAATTTTTTATAAAAGATATCAAAATGAATTATTGGGTCATAGATGATATAATGGTGATATAAGAACCAAATCACTATAAATCCTTCGTTATTATAATATATTTACAAATAATTCTCACAATCTTCATATTCTTGATCAAAAATAATAAACTAATGATTAAAATTGTGAAAAAGCCAATACACTCCCCTATAAAAACAACCTCTACCTACCTAATCTCCTCACACATCTCATGCTTCAAACCTTATACACATTCTACACAGTTATCATTCTAATCCCCCAACACAAATCTTTTATAAATTTGTCATATAAAATGGCCAAAACCTTATCTTTAAAGTGGTTATCAATAAGAAAAATTTAATGAGGTAAAACCCTCATTCATTTCAATTTCTTTTTAATTAATGTGAATTTATTTTATTATTGTATCTTCACCTATATATATCCAACTATAATTTAAACTCCATTATATTTTATATAATTAATTCATAATATTATAATCGAATAATTCCTCTTAAAAAATCATCCTTTTTCAATTTTATTTAAAAATTTAAATTATCATTTGTGGTGTATCGATTTACCAGTATCATGGAAGATGCATTTTTATTTCTCACTTCCACCTTCGAGTCAAGTTATAAAACCATCATTATGTTAAATACTAATTTTATATTCATATAATAATTTATATAATATTCTATAAGAAATATGTAATCAATATGTTAAATAAAATTGAGCAAGCTCATAATGATTGTAAAATAATCCAAATAAATAAATTAACTTTAATTAAATTTTTATCTAATGATTAATCCTCAAATAAATTGACATGTAATACCAATGAAAATTTTATAATTTCATTAATAGAATTTAATATCTATCGTGGAGATATGTTAAAATATTTTCTGGACATCGATACTCATATATAATTTATCCAATCATAAATCCTAAGAAAATAAACACTATTGAAAGATAAAATTACACCATATAACACATTAGAAAGTGAAAAAATGAATCTAATAAAAATACAATGAATTAAATTCAGGTATAAAAGTTTCTCTAGATTTTTACTAATGAATTTAATTTTATGATATGATATGTTAATGTGAATAATAAATTCTAGCATATGGTGAGGAGATTCTCCAACCAAACCATCTCCCATTGTTTTCCCCCTTTAACTCCATTTTTAGTATAGATGTTGTATTAATGTTCTATAAATATTATATTTTTATCCTCCTTTTTTGTGATATATTTTTTTTCTTTGTTAGTTTATGAAAATTGTAATTTTTTCTAGAGGAACACATATTTCCAAAAACCCACCTTTTACTTCTCTTGATATTATTTCCTTTTCACTCAATATTGATGATTATTATAACAAGTATGACTTTACAAAATAATTATAGAAAACCCAAATTTTATTCATCTTTTAATTCTATATCAAATTAAACCATTTCCTTATAATATATTATATTATTTGTATGAATTATATACATATTATGTGGAATTATTGGTTATGAAAATTTTATTATGTGGCAGGTGAACCCAGAATTATATACTGCATGAACATTATTTGATTAGATGGTAGAACATTGAATTTTATACAACTCTAATTATTTGGGTAATGTGTTTAATCTCATGATAAAAAGTGAAATATGTGCGAACATGATGCCATATTGGATCAAAGATACGTGAAATATTTGACCCATAAGACATGTTGTTTAATTTGAAAGTATTGAGACATCCCATGTCATTATGTAATGTTTCCTCAAATTATTATTATAATGTTTTTTTTCATGTCATACAATAACGATGATTATTATCACTCTGGTTTCATATCTCTTATACATAATCTTATTGGGATATTATCTCACTACATAATTCCATTTATATATTCAAGTGAACAATTGTTTAAAGGAGAATGCGGGGACCAAAAAGAATATATAGAATATGGAATTATATAAATTCTTCAACTTTATTATGTAAATGTTATGTATGCTATAAATTTTACAATGAAACTAATCCTTTGGATCCTGCATTGGTATCACTAGTATTTTTATTATCTATCAAGTAATGTTATAATAATGGAAAAATGTAGGGAATCTATATTTTCCAATATAAAATATGAATAACAAAGAATATATATCACGAGGAAGATCCATCTGGACAAATGAGACATGTTTAATATGCCAAAAGTGTGGATCCAATGACATGAATATTAATAGATACTATAATGGTCACCTAAATCAACCTCAAATAGTATCATTTTTTACACCTCATGTTTAGGTCATATCATTGATATTGGGAATACTAGAACATTTTTAAATATAAAATTGAATAGAAAAAACCCCTTAATCCTAAACTAGAATTTCAGGGCTCCTTGTGTCATAGTTAATAGAGGTGTACTGCTATTCAAGCCATATATAATCACATGTATGTCACAAATTCCATGAAAATATTCCTAAAATATATAACCCACAAACAAGACATCCATTTTTTAAAATACCCACTTCCCAAATACATAATCATGGATTGAATTCATTTTTTCCAGGACATGCAATGAATCATAAATAAAATAATGGGGCTATTCTAGTATACAATCCTTTTCTAATAAAAAACATCTTTGATAAAATATTAAAAATGGTATTTTACAATAAAATCATGGAATTATCCTTTAAAAATCCACATAAAATAAACATTGAAAACAAATAATTAATACCCAAAAGTAAAAAAAATCACCATAGAAAAGATCATTATAAAAAATAATAAAATATATAAATTGTCCCATCAATCAATACATTCCCCTTTTAAAATATCGGATTTCCATTTTAAATTAAGATAACATCATTTAAAAAATATACACACAATTAAAACATGTAATTTTTTTAAACCATTAAAAACCTCACATTTAAAAAAACGTGACCCAATATTCGATTAATAATTTATTATTTATAATAATTAACCAATTGAATTTTATAAACCACTTAGACTGTATAAAATTATATTTTAAACAAAATTTCCATATAAATCTAAAATTCATCAAATTTTAAAATTTAAAACTACACAAAATATTAAAATTCATTTCATAAATTTATATATCATATAAATAATTAATTAAGTTAAAAAAAATTTAGTATTTATGTAATGAATGAATACTTCAATAAAAATCAATGAAATGTTAAACCCTATCTCAATAAATAATACAATGTCATTATCTATGGAAAAAATTATATTAGGACTAATAAAATTTATATCAGCAATTAAAATAAAATATTTATAATAGAACAACCATAATTAAATCATAAATCAAATGCCATTAGTGTTATCGCTCATGAGAGATATTATTGGATACAAAGGGAAGAATGATATATAAGTACAAAAAAAATTTATATGTAAGATACTACAAAATAATCACTCCAAATACTGTATATAGGATATAGGAAGAAGAATATAGGATATGATGGAGAATAGGAAAAGAGGTTTGAGTGAAGAATATTTTCCATGAATCGACAAATAAAATACAACTCAAAACTAAGAATAACCTAACCCGAGTAGCTTAAATGATTTTATAACATGATTTAAAAAACCCTAACATCGATACCATCCAAAAAAAATCACACAGTTACCCCTATAAAATTTCCCAAACATACAACCCTAAAAATATAAAAAATTGAAAGTTCAAAAAATGTAATAACCTCACACTAGGACACCAAAAACAAAAATAAGTAATAAAAAATAAAAATTTAAATAAAATAATTTCTTTTTATGGTGTCTCAATTTTCGCCACCGTAAATATTTCTATGAATATAAATTAGTCAATAAAATAGTTCAATTTAATGGTAAACATTATCTTAAAACAATAATATATACCAAAATTACACTTCCATTGAAAGAAACCATGAACTCAAAACACATGTCCCTAATATCCCTCAAAGATAAATTTGTAAAAACCCATTTTTACATCCCAAGATTTCATTACACATGATGTAGTAGAAATCCTATAAATAATAACCTAAAATGTGTAATTTTTAAAACCTATCATATAGTATTTTTTCCATGTAATGACACTGAAAAATAGTATATAAAAAACCATAAGAAAATTATGAGTCTAAAACCAGACCACGGAATAAAAGCATGTCGAATCCTAGAGGATAAGTGGTTTTAAATATTAGAAACAACGGGACACCCCACCTAAAATTAACCTATATGAAAACACCCATTAATGATTGAAACATTGTTATACTAAAAATGGGTCACAAAATTTTTTATAATTTATCTAAATGGGTAAAATTAAATATATCCAAAAAAAATATCACTTCAAAATATGGATGAATCACCCAATCGAATTCTACAATATCTACAATGTACAAAAAATTAACTTAATAAAAAACCCAAAAAAGGAATACATTCAATATAAAAAAATGAAATATTATAAAAACAAGGATAACCCCCACCCCCCCCCCCCCAATGTAAATCCAGACCACAAAATGACATAGTTTTATATTTTTTCATGAAAATACACAAATAGTAACATATAGACAAAATAACTATCAGTTCTCTCGAAAGAAAATATATACATGGTTGTAACCCCAGTTTAACTAATAATATATATCATACCCCAATTTCCTGATTTATCACCCAATATATAAAACCATTATATTTTTGTGATATATTTATTTTCAAATAATTATCTTTCTTTGATAACTTGTGCTGCATACAATAATGATTTTAGAAAACCCAAAACATTTTATTGAAATATTATGTTACCACCTGGTCATTGAGTCTATGGTAACCAATATAAAAAAATAAATTATGATAAATGTCAAATATACACATTTTAAAATAAATTCATTATTTAACAAATCATTATAAATCAAAACATTATTATAAAATAAAAGTGTTGTTTTTTCTATATAGAATTATATATATGCATGAAATGGAGTTTTGTGTAAAAAAATTAATGTAATCACTATCTTAAATTGATTATAATTAAATATATATGTTTTATTTACATGATAATTTTTTTTCAATAAATTCATATTTTTATAATAATTTGATTATAATTATCAACTTTTATGCTTAATAATATATATTTGTTAAAAAATATTTTGTTTTCAAATTATTCCATGTTACAAGGAAATTAATATATCACACTAATATGTTTCTAATTTTATAAAGAAGAATAAATATTTTTAATTATGAGTCTCAAATATGTTAAATAACCACCAATTATTTATCTTCAATATTAATTGTATCCATATTAATATTTATGAACTTGGTATAGGGGAAATCGTGTTAATCTAGATTAAAAATAATTGAATAGGGAATAATTTTTCATCCTAAATAATCATTTTGATGTTAATTAGACCATTACTATATTAAGATAGATATTTTTTGATTAATGAGAAATTGTAAATGAAATTAACCAATATAAAATTTAAATCATTGATAGTTACAAAATGTTACTCTTTATGGTTTTAATAACACTTTAATGTATCAATATGAAAAATGTATTTTATGAACGAATATAATTGTGTATTTATATATTAATATAATTACTATTATGATAAAAAATTAATTTACAATTTTTATTAATTATATAATTACGTCACATTCTTATGAAACATTGATTTTGAATTTATTTATTTAATAAAAAATAAAAAAAGATTTTTTAATTTTAAAAAGTTATATAATTTGTATTGTTATTATTTTTCGACGAATCCCAATCATCAATATGCCATAATAGGGTAGATTTAATTGCTTAAATTTAAATTCCAAAAATATATTAGGCAATTTAATGTTAAATTGATGATGTTAAAAAATTGAATTAATAATATTTTTCAGTAAAAATTGTTGGGTTAGATCTGTAAAATGATGGTTCAGGTATTATACAATAAAGCCATAAAATAAATGGTCTATATACTCAAACATGGTACCGGTATCCCAAAAACCCTCCTTACCCACCACAACAGCTATGTGTGGGGGTGATAGTTTGGGTTACAACTGGAAAATTATATTCACACATGGTATAATAAAAAAATAAAAATAAAAATCCTGATAACTCAAGCATGAATCCAGTGCACCCAAACCCCTCTCTCTACCACCCCAGCTACTTGTGAGGGTATAATATTTTAATAATTTTATGAAAATAATATAACTTATAAAATATGATTAGGTATACATTATATCTTCTTCAATTTCATTACTAATAATTTTTTCATCCAATTCTAGCCTTCTAATTAAAAATTGAAACACTTGATGATTGAGAAATATGTTACTATAGTAAAAATCAAAATTAAATTACTAAGGGTTTATAAAAATGATACAATTTAAATTGACAACAAAATCTATATAAATATTATTGGTTTATTGTAATAAACCCATATAAAATATTATATTCAAGAACTGTGAAAATTTCATTAATTTTTCATGAGAATTATTTCCTCATAAACTAATAATTTTTTGACTTCAAAATGTCAAATAAATTTATGAGACTGTAATTTATTTTTCAATGATTCCTATAATCGATTATAATTTTAAAATTGATATTTTCAAATTAAATGATGATTATAATTAAAAAATACCTTTTCACATATTTACAAGATTATTTTCATAATATTGAGTTCCTTTTTGATTTCTAAACATCCAATAATTGATAGGTTGAAGTTTATAATTTTTTTAAATAGTTGAACTTTGATGAATAGTAAAATATTTATAATTTTTTATAAAAGATAAAAAATTAATTATTGAGTAATTTATGGTATAATGGTAATATAAGAACCAAATCACAAAAAATACCTCATAATTATAATATCTTTACAAATATTGCTCACATTATTCATATTCCTGATCAAAAATAATAATCTAATTATTAAAATTGTAAGAAATGCCAATATTCTCCCCCTATAAAAAACAACCCCTACCTACCACTTCTCCTCACACATTTCATTCTTCAAACCTTATCCACATTCTACCCAATTAACTTTCTAATCCCCCACCCCAAATCTTTTATAAAGTTGTCTCATAAATTGACCAAAACCTGTTTTTTAAGGTGGTTGTCAATAAGAAAACATTAATGAGGTAAAAACCTCATTATTTTTCATTTATTTTTAATTCATGTGAATTTATTTTATTATCATCTCTTCACATATATATATCCAACTATAATTTAAACTCAATTATATTTTATATAATTAATTTATATTATTATAATAGAATAATTCCTCTTAAAAATCATTATTTTCCCTTTTATTAAAAAATTTAAATTATCATTTATGGTGTATCGATTTACCATCATTGTGGAAGATTCATTTTTATTTCTCACTACCACATATGAATCTAGTTATAAAACCATCATTATGTTAAATAGTAATTTTATATTCATATAATAATTTATATAATATTCTATAAGAAAAATGTAATCATTATGTTAAATAAAATGGCACAAACTTATAATGATTGTAAAATTAGAAAAATAAATTAATTCACTTTAATTAAAAGTTTATATAATGATTTATCCTCAAAAAAACAGAACCAAATGACATGTAATATCGAATAATATTGTATAATTTCATTAATAGCATTTAATTTCAATTCTGGAGAATCATTCCAATTTTTTTGGACTTCGATACAAATATATAATTGAACCAATCATCATTCCTATGTAAACAAAAAATATTGATACATGAAATTACACCCTATAACACATCAAAAATCCCAAAAATGAATATAATAAAAATAAAATGACTAAAATTGAGGTATAAAAGTTTCACTAGTTTTTTATTAATGAATTTAATTTTATTATATTGTATGTTAATGTGAATAATGAATTCTGTATAAGGTAAGGAGATTAAAAACCCAACCCTCTCCCCTTTTATTTTCCCCCTTTCACTCCATTTTTCGTATAGATGATCCGTTAATGTTCTGTAAATATTATATTTTTATCCTTTTGTTTTTGTGATATAATTGTATTATTCTTTAGTTTATGAAAATTAATTTTTTTTATAGAGGAATCCATATTTCTAAAAACACACCTTTCTCTTCCCTTGATATTATTTCCTTTTCACTCTAGATTGATGAATCTTATAACAAGTATGACATTAAAAAATTATTTTCAATAACCCCAATTTTATTCATCCTTGAATTCTATATCAAATTAAACTATTTCCTTATCATTTATTATATTATTTCTAATAATGTTATACATATTATGTGGAATGATTGGTTATGAAAATGTTATTAGGCGACAGGTGATCCCAGAATTATATAATGCATGAAAATAATTTGATTAGATATTAAAATATAGAATTTTATACAACTCTATTTCTTTGTGTAATGTGTTTCATATAATGATAAAAATTGAAACATCCCATGTAATTATATAATATCTCCTAAAATTATTATTAATTTTTTTTTCATGTCTTACGATAATGATGACTATTCTCACTCTTGTTTCGTATCTCTTATCCATCATCTTATTGGGATTTTTGTTCACTACAAATTTCTATTTATATATTCATGTTAATAATTGTAAAAAGGATAATGAAAGTGCCAAAATGAATATATAGAATATGGAATTACATAATTTATTTGGTTTTATTTTGTAAATGTTATGTATGGTGAAAAATTTCCAATGACACTAAACCTTTGGATCCTGGATTTATATCACTAGTATTTCAATTATCATTGAAATGATGTAATAATCATGAAAAAATGTAGGGTATTTATATATTTTAATATAAAAGAAGAATAACAAAGAATTTATATCTTGAGTAAGAGAGATTTGGACTAAAGAGACATGTTTAATAAGACAAAAATGTGGATCCAACTACATGATGATTAATAGATACAATAATGGTCACCTAAATGACCCTCAAATCGTATCATTTTTTACACCGCTTGTATATGTCATATAATTGAACTTGGGAATACTATATCATTTTAAAACCAAAAATTGAATAAAAAACATCCCCTTAATCCTAAACAGGAATGCTACAGCTCCTTGTGTCATAGTTAATGGAGGTGTACTACTATTCAAGCCATCTATAACCACATGAATGTCACAAATTCCTAGAAGATATACCTAAAATAAATATCCCACAAACAAGAAATCCATTTTTTTAAATACCCACTTCCCAAATACATAATTATGGATGACAATATTTTTATCCAGGATATGCAATAAATCATAAAAAAATATTGGGGCTATTCTAGGATAGAAACCTTTTCTAATAAAAAACATCTTGGACAAAATATTAAAAAAGGTATTTCACATTAAATTCATAGAATTAACCTTTAAAAACCCCCTTTAAATAAATTTAGAAATCAAAAAATAAATAACAAAATGTAAAAAATATCACCATGGAAAATTTCATAATCAATAATAATGAAATATATAAATTATCCCATTAATCAATACATCACCCTTTTAAAATATGAGATTCCAATTTTAAAATAAGATAACATCATTTAAAAAATAAAAACTCTATTAAATCTTGTAATTTCTATAATCCATTAAAAACCTCACGTATAAAATAAACATGACCCAATATTTGATGAATAATTGAATTTTTTGAAAAATTAACTAATTGAATTTTATAAACCACATAAACTGTATAAAATTATATTTTAAACAAAATTTCCATATAAATCAGAAATTCATCAAATTTTTCAATTTAAAACACCACAAAATATTTAATATTCTATGCACAAATGTAGATATCATATACATAATTAAATTAGTAAATTTTTTTTAAGGATTTATGTAATGAATGAATACCTCAATAAAAATCAATGGAATGTAAAAACCTATATCAATAAATAATACAATTCCATTATCTATAGAAACATTTATATTAGGAGTCATAAAATTTCTATCATAAATTAAAATAAAATATCTAAAATAGAACAACAATAAATAAATAATCAAAAAAAGGCCACTAGTGTTAGGGATCTTGGGAGATATTTTTAGATAAAAAGGGAAAAAAGATGTATAAGTCCAAACCATTTTTTCTTTACAATAAACTACAAATGAATCACTCCAAATACTCCATATAGGATATAAGAAGAAGAATATAGGCCATTATGTATAATAGGATAAGAGGTTCAAGTGAAGAATATTTTCTAAGAATCAGCAAATAAAATACCACTCAAAACTAAGAATTACCTAACTTGAGTATCTTAAATGATTTTCTCACATGATTTTAAAAACCCTGACATCGATACAATCCAAAACAACAAAAGACACAAAGTTTCCATTTTACAATTTCTCAAACATTTAACCGTAAAAATAAAAAAAAATAAGGTTAAGAAAACCCAAAAACCTCACCCTAGGACACAAAAAACCAAATGATGGAATACACAATATAAATGTAAATAAATAAATGGAATTTTATGGTCTCCCAATTTTTTCCACCATAAGAATTTCTATGATTATAAATTAGTAAATAAAATAGTTCAATTTAGTGGTAACCATTAGCTAAAAAATAATATATATGAAAATTTCCACTTCCATAGAATGGAACCATGAACTCAAAACACAGGTCCCAAATATCCCTCAAAGATAAATTGTGAAAAACCTCTGTTTACAACTACAGATTTCATTACACATAATGCATGAGAAATGATATAAATAGTAAACTAAAATGAGTAATTATTATAACCTATCATTTAGTATTATTTCCATGTAATGACATAGAATAATATTATATAAAACCCCATAAGTGAATTTTGATTCTAAAACGATTCCATGGAACAAAACCATATTTAATCCTAGAAGATATGTGGTTTCAAATATAAGAAAAAATGGAACACCACACCTAAAATTAACTTTTATGAAAACACCCATTAATGATGGAAACATTGTTATACAAAAAATGGCTCACTAAATTTTTTAAAACTTCTATAAATTGGTAAAATGAAACATATCTAAAATAAAAAAATACTACTTCAAAATATGCATGAATCACCCAATATAATGCTACAATCTATACAAAGTACAAAAAATAACTTCATAAATAGCCTAAAAAAGGAAACTATTCAATATTAATAATGAAATATTCTAAAAACAAGGATAACCTCCCCCCCATTATAAATCCAGACCACATAATGACATGGTTTTATATTCTTTCATGAAAATACAATAATAGTAACATATTGGAAAAGTAACTATCGGTGATCTCAAAAGAAAATACATACCTGGTTGTAACCCCAGTTTAACTAATAATATATATCATACCCAAATTTCCCAATTTATCACCCAATATATAAAACCATAATATTGTTGTGATATATTTATTTTCAAAAAATTTCCATTCTTAGATAAATTATGCCGCATGCAAGAACGATTTTAGAAAACCCGCATAATTTTATTGAAAGAGTATGTTACCACATGGTCATTGAGTAGATGTTAAATAATATAAAAAAATAAATTATGATAAATGTTCAATATACTAATTTTAAAATAAATTCATTATTTAACAAATGTTTAGAATTAAAACATTGTGATAAAATAAAAGTTTGGTTTTTTATATATAGAATTATATTTGTTAATGAAATGTAGTTTTATATTTATAAATTAATGTAATCTCTATCTTAAATTAATTAAAATTAAATCTATATGTTTTATTTACATGATAATTTTTTAATCAATCAATTTATATTTTTCTAATAATTGGATAAGAATTTTCAACATTTAGGCTTAATAATATATATTTTTAAAATATATTTTCTTCTATTTATTCCATGTTACATGTAAATTAATATATAACATTAATATGTTTTTAGTTTGATAAATCAGAATAAATATTTATAATTATGAGTTTGAATTTTTTTAAATAATCACCAATTATTTTTCCTCAATATTAATTCTAACCATCTTAATATTTATGTCCCTGGTATAGGAGAAATCGTGTTAATAAAGATTAAAAATAATTGAGTAGGGAATAATTTTTCATCCTAAATAATTTTTTTGAAGTTAATTCGACCATTACTCCATCAAGATTCATATTATTTAGATTAATGAGAAATTGTAAATGTAAATAACCAATATAATATTTAAATCATTTATAGTTACATAATGTTTCTATTTAAGTTTTTAATAACACTTTGATATATTAAAATGAAAAAATGTATTTTATGAATAAATATAATTTTTTATTTATATATTTATAAAATTACTTTTATGATAAAAAATAAATTTTCAATATTTATTAATTATATAATCACTTCACATTATTTTGAGATGATGATTTTGAATTTATTCATTTAATAATATATACTAAAAATGATTTTATAATATTAAAAAATTATATAATTTTTATTGTTCTATGTGTTCGACAAAACCCCATCATTTATATGAAATAATAGGGTGGTTTTAAATATTTCTATTTTAATTCCAAAATTGTATTATTCAAATTAATGTTAAATTAAAGGAATTAAAAAAATTAAATTAATAACATTTTTTAATTAAAAATTGTTGGGTTAGATCTATCAAATGATGGGTCAAGTATTATACAATAACACCATAAAATAAATTGTCTATATACTCTACCATGATACCAGTATCCAAAAAACTCTCCTTATCCTCCACAACAGCTATGTGTGGGGGTGATAGGTTGTGTTGCAACTAAAAAATTATATTCACACATGGTATAATAAAAAAAATAAAAATAAATATCTTGATGACTCAAGAATGCAACCAGTGTACCCAAACCCCTCTCTCTACCACCCTGGCTACTTGTGAGGGTGTAATATATTATTAATTTAGTTAAAATAAGAAAATGTATAAAATGTGATTAGGTATATATCAACTCTTCTACAATTTTATTACTGAATAATTTTTTGTCCAATTTTATCTGTATAATTAATAACTAAAACCCATGATGAATGAAAAATATGTTACCATAGCTATAATAAAAATTGAAGAAATAAGGGTTTATGAAAATGATATGATTTAAATTTACACCGTAATGTATATAAATTTTATTGGATTATTTTAATAAAACCATATAAAATATTATATTCAAGAACTTTGATATTTTCTTTCATTAATTAGGAGAATTAATTCCTCATAAATTAATAAATTTTAGAAATTTCAAAATTACCCCTCACACCATTTATTAATGGCACCTTCTGCCTCACATCATTAAAACATACTGATACTTATAATTCATCCATAATATAATATTTTTACTTATTAAATTATCATTACACATTAAATATGAAATTTTATTCATAAAATAATACATGGAATCATTTTATATACGATAAAAATGAGTACTTTTAAAGAAGTGGTCATCACACAACCTAATCAAAATAATTTATAATCTTATTTACCTACACTAAATATAAATTATTTATAAAAAAAATATTATCATCATTATAATAAATATTAGAAAATTTATTATGATTATGAAAAAATAATTATTTAAATAACGGTGGATATTGTTAATAAATAAGTGTAGGAATATTAATTACGATGGATGTTATTAAGAAATAAGTGCGATATTATTTAAATATTTTCTAAACAATTTTTTATGTTTCCATGATACCGATGATACTACACCCAAATGATTATATAATGTATTGAAATGTAATTTATTTAATATTCATCTTTGGAGATATATTTTATATTTTTTAAATGTGAGGGTCTATATAGGTATTATCATAGTAATGGTTATATATCATTAGAAAACTATGTAGAAGAAACATAGTTAAGAACCCTATTTTTAAATCATTGTATAATATAAAATCATATTGATATTGTAATTATAAGGAATGGCATAAGATAAACCTTAGGAGTCATATATGTAGGCGTCGTGATTTTTTCATTATATAAATTAATTTTTCATGTTTTTTGGAACACCAAGGAATGTTTTTAATGATAAAGTTTATGGAAAATGTAATGGTTTTATGTGTAAAAAACTGGATATTATGGGAGATTGAATGAATAATATTATTACAATTCTCACACAATTTCATCATATTTCAATCATTCTTATCATCAAAATATTAAAAGTATGTAAAAACATTTTTTTGTGACCTTAATGAGGAAACTTACACCTTATTATAGTGAGACCATTGATTTTCTATATGATGTGACTTGGGTTAATACCATTGAAAATAGTTTTTCCATTATTCAATGTTCATAAATTGATATTATTTCATTATTATTTGGATGAAAAAGTATTTCAATTGTTATAAATTATCATGATCAAAAAATAATATGAATTAATTTAATTTCTTGAGTTGAATGAACATTAAGAGATTAATTTTCATCATGTATATTCCAAAAATTAATTTTATTAAAATAATGATGTAATTTCATGAGATAGAGATGAATAATGAAAAATTCATTAGTACCTATAAGGAAAATTTTACAAGACATGTCATGTATTGTTGGGGTATTATAATACAATACAAAAGAAAGGATTATAGATTATTTAATGGCATAAAGTTGAATATTCACATGGAATTTTCTATAAGGATCATAAATATCCATGATGAATTCATTGGATGTGATATCAATGTGGATATTAGTATTGGAGTTACCAATTAATTTTATGGCATGGATGAGAAAAAAAAATAGAATTCAAATAAAATTTGAAAAAAATAGAGATATGAACAAGATCCTTAATTTAGGATTGAAGTGTGTAAGGAATGATGTGTAAAATATAATTAACAATACTGATAAATGATAAAAATATGATGAATAATGTCATCATGAAATCTAATGTCTATATGATGGGATGAACTTTTCTAATGATGTAAATAATGATAATGATCTGTACAACACATCCTCAACTCTCTATAGTATTAAATACACGGCATATTGGAAATATTATAATCATTTACAAAATCTTAAGGCATATTATCATTATCAACATCAAAAAAATATTGTTCCTAGTGAAAAATGTAAATATTAAGCTATAAAAATTTCAGATAATGGGTATAATAAAAATAGAGAAAATTAAACATACCAACCATTCTAGAACTAATTATATCTTATTGAATTTATGATCTACCCACTACTTTATATATAAATACATTTCTAAGTGTATCATAACCACACCATATAAAATAAAATTCTTATTGGCAATAAAACCCCTAATAGTATGACGATCACATCCCCAATCAATGATTCTTCACGTGTTAGTGTTCTTGGGAATGTGTTTCTTTAAAATCATATCATTCTTACTCTATTTAAATTATATGTTATTTTTTGCATTAATTGGATTTCTTTAAATAAATTCAACCACAATTGATATGCAAGGGATGTTACATTTGATATTATAAACCAACCTATGATCATATATTGATATGGTGAAAACATGAACATATAATTAAAATTAAATCCATTATATGGATTATTATTCCTATTAAAAAGGGTTATTAAGGTATGATGAACTAGATGAAACTCAAAATCAATGATATTCCAATTAAATTATATTCTACTAATGTAATTTTAGAATATTTTCACTGTCATCCACCCAATCAAGATGTTGAATTTTAAATAGGAATCATACATGATGTTATGCCTATTTCCAAGACTCCAAAAACAATAGACCTTATTGACTTCCAAAAATTGAAGAAGAAACTCTAGATGAGTAATTACAAGTGATTCATAAGGACATGTTCATCACCTTGGTGGTAACCTCTTATTTTGTTCGTTATGAAATATAGATAAATGTGACTCATAATTGTTTATTGAGAATATAGCAGGACCAAAATCAAAAAAATGTATCCTATACACTATATTGATGATCATTCGGTCAAATAAACGCATTTTAATACTTTACCATGATTCATATACATTCATAATTTTATCAATTTATGTTCAATAAAGAGAATATACATAACAAAACATTCCATATAATTTATATACATTATGAATTTTTCATTATTCAGTTGGATCTTATTAATGTCTATATTATCAATATGAATTTAATTATTGGAGAATTGAGATATTAGCATCATCATTTTTTCATTTTCATTATATTTTATGTTATTATTTATTAAATGATCAAGGGTGTGCATAAATATCATTTTAGAATTGTTTTGAAGACCTTATTAAAGGTAATGATATATAAAAAAAATTAAAAAAGTGCTTGTATTGTGTTCAGAAATTCTCTTACAGGGGTCATCTATTCTCATATATGTTTATATCATTGGATTCATCAAAAATCGATGATTCTTAAAATTTATTTTGACAAGACACTTTATATCATACACATATTTTTTTCCAAGATATTTTAGTTTTTCATAGATAATTTTTCATGGCTATAGAATTAATAGTCCACATTAACATTGAAGGAAGACATGTTCCTTTTATGGATGAGTGTGAATAATTTTTTAATGAACTAAAGATATGTTTATGGAGTTCAACTTCTCTTATACTACCCTATAGTAGATAATATTTTTAAATCTATTATGAATATTATAATACGAGATTTGGATGAATCATAATTCTTAATAATATGATTATATCTTGTGCTTCATTCTAATTGATTTTTTTATGAGAAAAAACCCCCAACAGAATATTTTGAGTTAGTTGTGATAATTCTTTCAGTAATTATATAGGGGAAATATCAATTTGTTTAATGGTGTGACATATATACTAATCAAAAATCATTATATTATATTTTTACTAAAAATTTTCATCATGAACCAATGAAAATTGTTGGATTTGATTAAATAATAGCATTACTCAATACATTACTTCCCTGGTAAAAAACTAGGTGGAAGATTCTCTACGTTGAATTGATCGTGTTAGCGTATCTATGACGAGGGTCGAAAATTATAGGATATATCATTATATAAAAAGAAAGGATCATTAAATATGGTACACAAGGGTGAATATTGTAGCTCTAAAATTATTTGGAAGAAATTTTTAAATATGAAACTATTCTATGTCATTTCATCCTTCACATTGTTATTCCTTCTCCGTTCATCCAACAAGTCAGGCGATTTATGTATATTTGATAGAATATTTGTGGAGGGACAAAAATAAGATAAATATTATAGAGTTTTTATTTACGATTTTGGTAACTAAACATGTTAAGTACCAGAGATATATATCTATGTAGGTTTTTCATCCATTTCCCACAATAGAGTAAAAATTAGAGAACGTCACTATATATTTCTCAATAAAATCCATAAAAAATCTCTTTAAAATAATGTTATATGGATACTATGGGATATCCTTATTAAGTCAATAAGATTATTTCTATCACCAAAAAATTCACTCTTAATTATCATAATTAGTTATACATTATTGAAGTTGTATGATTTCAGGGTGTACCATTATTATTTATCACTAATAAGGATTTTAAATTGAAATCAATTTTTTGGAGAAGTATTTAGAATCATGTTGATATAGAATTATGTTTTTTAGCTTTTGGTAGTCCTAAAAATAAATTTCAATATGATATGACCATTCCAAATCATGATGATATGTTGATATATTATTCTATGGATTTTAATAGTGGTTAGAATTAACACAATTTAATGACGGAAATTTTTCTCAACAATAGATTTCACTTCTGCATTCAGGTGCCTCATTAAGAATCACTATATGGTGTGATGTAAAAAACTAGATGATAAAGAAATAATGTTGAAAAAATTGATTTTATGACCTGATAAATATGATAAATAGTGGATAATGATAGATCCATTCAATATCTCAAAATAGTTGCTTAGTGTTGAAAAACAATTGCGTAAAGTAATAGCGATGATATGGAGTTTCATGTTTGTCAAGATATTTTCCTATGGATAAATACATGGAATAAGGTAATGATATTTTGGAAGAAAAATCAAGGTAAAGACTAATTATGTCAAACATTTTAAAAATTTTGATCATATTGGGATGGTATCTTATCAATTATTTTTCAAACCAAACCTCTCAAAAGATTATGATGTATTCCATGTATCTCTCTTAATGAATATCATACCTAAACATTAACATATACTAGAGTTATATTTAGTTTCCTCGAAGCAAGGTCAATGTTATAAAGAATAACTAGTAAATATTATTAGTCATGAAAAGATGTTATATTTAATAATACAACTTGTCTAGAAAATGTTTTGAGGGGAAACCACAAATTTAAAAAATTTCTATTTGAAACTAAGGATGTAAAGATTCTGATCTATCATTATCTATTTGTATTTGTGTCTAGATATTCAATTGATAAATTCATTTTATGGGGGTGTTGCATCTCGACCTGATTTCTACATAGAAGATCCCAGCGAAAGATAGCCACATGGACTCAGTCATGCCTCCATATATGATTGAGGCTACCATCTAGTGTTTATAGCCTAATATCAATCATGGGGAGAATATACCAATATTATAAGAGCAATATGATAGGTGAAAAATAGAATACATAATAAAATCTCTTTTGATAATAACATGGTTAAAACAAATAACAAAAGATGACTGAAACTAGAATTAATATAAACAAACTAAATATTAAAATATGAAATGCTAAAGAACATGGAATGTGTTAAAATGAAAAATAAGATAATTAATACTCCCAAGTGGGTCATGATACAAATTGGGTTCCCTCATAAATTATTCATCCCAAGTATGCCAACAAACCAATGTCATTTTATATTATTATATACTGAGTTAATGAACTACATTCGGGTACCGATCAGGTAGCCCATGTAGGGTGTTAGTAAAAATCAGTAGGCAACCACCAATATCATCTAAAACAATATACAATAAAATCATGGAATTCAGTTTAATAAATAACAACTCAAAATTCATAAATAAAGTTTTCACACATTTCCATATACTCATTATTAAAGAACAAAAACCATAGCGTTCACATGGAAACTTGATTCACAATAACTACTTAATTCTATGCCAGAGTCCAAACTACCCCCAAGTGATGTTAAATGTCAGAACATAATTGTTAACATTATTCATCTCAATCAACACATGAATTACACTTTTTCTATTAATTCTCTCCGTCAACACATGAATTTCATTGTTAACATTCATTTTCTCAATTAACACATGATTCCCATTTGTACCATTAATTTTCTCAATTAAAACATGAATTGCATTATTATAATTCATTTTCATTTTATTCATAAGAATTCCAATTATTACCATTAAACATTCTAATTAACTAATGAATGTCATTTTACCCTTAACTATTTATAATTAATCATGTCAAACAATAAAACAATTAGTTAATCACCACAATACAATTAATTAAATCATCAATTAATTGATCATCTCAATGTCATTAATGAATCAAAAATTAGGTTATCTCATTATTCCCCATATGTAATTCACTAATTAATTAATAAAATCATTTCTATTTATTTAGTTAACTAATAAATTAATCATTATCCACAACTCAATATCCCACAAATAATTAAATAATTAATTAAATAACTCACAATATAATCATCCCTTAATTAATTAAAAAATCAATTATTGAATTCATTATATCATTATCCCATAATTAATTCAACAACTATTTATTAATTTAAAATACAATATTAAGATAATTAAAAAATAATAATTATACACAATCTATAATTATATATTATAATAATTACAGAAACAATTAATGATCCCCAAACCAAATTTAAATATTCTAATATTTTACTCAAATATTAATTACACATAAATCACCAATCAATATGTAGATAATTAAACAAAAAATTAATTTTCAACACTAAAAAATTTAATATTATGATAATTAAAAAAATTACTTATACCCAAAAAATTCATTAGTTATATAATTACCTAAAAGATTATTCATCCCTAAATATAAATGCATTATTATGATAATTAACTCTAAAATAAATTATCACCAAACATCAATTAAATATTCAAATAATTAACTTAATCATTAATTATACCTAAATCCCAATTCAACATTCAAAAAATTTACTCATATATTAATTATTCCAAAAATAAAAATTTATTATTTATTGAAATTAAAAAATTAATTAATTCAATTATGAAATTAAATATATAATAAAACAATATAAATTATAAAATTAAAGACACATGATTGGATTATTGAATATTTTATTTCATTAATAGACCATGTACCTCAATTTCTTATCTGATAATGCACAATAAAAATCCTAAATTTTTACGTAATATCGATGTAGAATGAGATCTGAATTCTAAATATATATTCAGGATCGTATGAATTATGATCCAATTATATATAATCCTTATCCATAATCATAATTTTATTTTCAACCAATATAATTTGATCGACCATAAAATTTAATGGATACTAGTATTAAAGAGAATGTTAACAAAATGGGATGAAATTATTTTACCAGTAGGGGTGTGTATCTTCAATATGGGATTTGGATCATGAAGAAAGGTGGTCAGAATGACATGGAAACTTTTTGGGGAATCAAAATAAATATATGGATATCTGGTATCATGTTATTACCAAATGGTGCTTGAAATTGGGGGTCATGAAAATTTAAATACAATTTCATGGGGATTAAATTCTTGTATGCATAGTTTTCTACTTGGGGGGGGCACACAATCTCCACTAACCACGTGTGTTAAAAATGTGCATATTCTAGGGGTGGAAAATTTATCCTTTTTGGGTGTATGGTTTGATATACCGAGAACCATCAATAAAAAACACTCTATGGTCAGGGATTCTTGGCTTTTTAGGCTAAGGCCGAAAATTTGGAAAAAGTTTGTGCCAACTGTGCCCTGTCCACTATCATCCATTTCACAAAAATTCACCCAAACACTCCCCACGGTAAAAAAACAAAAAATCTAAATATATGGAAAAATAAAACTAATAAACAAGGTTGATACAACTCCATAAAAATTTTTTATTCTATAGGGGTTAGACTATAGGACAAATTTTTTATGAAATATTTCTCTTTATATAATTTTATTTCTTAAATAGATTTTTTACATATATTTATGAGTTTAGATGTACCATGTAACATTATAAAAAAAATATTATCTCATCATGAAATTGTATTTTTAGAAATGAATAGTAAAATCATAACTAGATAGAATATATGAATTTTAATATTAAAAAATAAATTCATTAATCATCAAATTATTAGAATTAAAAAATTTCAAAATAAAAGTGATGTTTTTTTTAAAATATTTATATTCATGAAATGTATTTTAATATTGAAAAAATTAAAATAATAAATATCAATGAATGATTTAATTTGAATTTATATATCATATAATTGTTCTTATGTTTTGAAAAATAAACATTTTTACACATTGGATAAGAATAAATCATGTTTTACGCTTAAAAATGTATTTTTTAAAAAACTATATTTAGGTTCATTTAGGTTTACTTACATTAAAATTGTTCTCTATCATTTAATAATATTTAATTAGATAAAATTAAATAAATTTAATAATATAGGGTTTTATATTTTATAAATAACCTATTCTATTTATATTCAATATGAATAATAACTAGTTTAAAATTTTCATATCATTAAAGGGTATATCCTATTATTCATGATTAATGACAACTGATACGTCCATATGTTTTAATCATTATCCTCATTGTATAAAATAAATTCTACCCTTATTAACTCCGGATCAAAATTTATTGTTTTAATGGAATATTATTCACTACAACAACCAATATAATATTTAAATAGCTGAAAATTACCAAATATCACTCTCATTGTTTTTAATACATATTGTTTTTCAAAATATGTAAAAACGTGACTTCTGAGTCAATATATGTTACAATATTTAGATAAATAATAATATATTCATGATATATATTTAATTATTAATTATATTAATTATATAATGGTCTATGCGGCTTATGAAACACTAATTAAGTGTTTCTACATTTAATAAAAAATACAAAAACTATTTTCAAAATATTTATAATTGATATATTTTTAATGGTTTAATTAGTACCACTAATTTTGTATATTTATATTCTGTATTAAGGATTGGTGAATTAAATTTTATTTGTATTCCCCCATTTCTATTTTTTATTCCTGGTTTAATTATTTCAATTTTATGAAAATTGACAAGAATGAAAATTTATCAACTTAATATTTAAATAAAATATTTAAAATAAATAAAAACATTAAATAGTATGATTTGAACACAATACGGTGTAACAAATTTAAAAATATTTCCAAGTATGGACCAATTTTTAATTTATATCTACAAAAGTACAACTATTTAATAATTAAATTGTTCTTTCTATTGTTATAGTTGAAATTGTATATCAAATGGAAAATCATAATGGTAATTTATTAAAAAACACTAAATAATCACTAAATAAAATGATTAGATTTTATTGAAACCATATAATACATTACCATTGAATAATTTTCCATTTTTATCATTTTAATTGATAGGTAATTTACTATAATTTAAAATTTATTGAAATATAAAATGTGGACCACATTATAATTATAAAGGGGAACCTCACACATCACTAATTTACATAAAATTGGGCCTTCAAGATATACAAAAATATGTTATTTTTACTTAAAAATATCCCTATACACATTCTTTTTGTTCATGTGTATTGAAAATTGCATAGCTAGAGCATGCTAGAAGAGATATATAGGAGTCATATCAAGGAAGGTGTAATCACCTTACTCGGTCACATTCCATTATAATAATCCTTACCTGTAATAAATATTTATAATTTATCATAAAATAATATATTCAGTTTCCAGAATATAATTAAATCTTATTATTATTATTAAAATTTAATATACAACATATTTTCCATCAAATGATATGTGAACATATCGCCCATTCCTCCATACTGATTATTGTCTCCTCACTGTGATACAATTTGACATTCATCAACATATTTTATTGATTATTATTATGATAGGTTTAATTATATTATTTTATATTGATAAAAATATATACTTCTCACATTATAATATCACATTTACTAACCTAACATCCATTCCTCTGGGAAAATATTATGTTCATCAGGCAAACATGGGTACTACCATGTTAATGAAGAGAAGTGATTCATTTTAATTTATTTACATTGATGGTCACTGAAAATTATTTTATTAATTTATTTTATATAAATGATATATTAATGATATTATAAATAATAATTAAGGATTACATTTTTTTCATCTATAAAAAAATGTAAAAAAATGTTCCTATATACGCACGGCCTTCTATCTCTATGAATAATGTAATTGATATTTCTAGCACTAAAAATAATGTAGCGATCTATCTATTTTTATAATCAATATATATATTATTTATAAAATCATTAAAAATATGTATATTATGAAACTATGAAAAATGATGAAGGATCCGAAATACTGAAATTAATGACATACGATAAATGAAACGTTTTTCACCGAGAAATAACCTTTTTAATATTGAATTTCTGATAAATGGGGGTGTTTAAATGTCATAAAGGGATCATATATGATGTTATAATGATTGAAATTAATCAAGATTACAATTATTGTAAAATTTATTTTTTTATATAGATGATTCCTATACATATAAATTAAAATGGGCCTAATATATGTAGACTAATGTTACTATATCATTATATATCAGGATTGTTTATGATTACATTATGATGAGGAAATATTTATTATACAACATAATAAACTTATTACATTTATTATTATTTCATTTTTTTATAAAAAAATCATATTTTACATTCATTTCCAAGTCTTATGTACTCAAGAGACCCAAAATATTTTCTTACGAAAAATCAACCTCATTTCTCTCTTCAGTCAAAAAAATAATTTTATTTAAATTTCATTTTTTTAATGAAAAATTAAATATGGGTTTCCCAATTCACTAAAGTTTATATAATTCATGATTTTAAATTGTTCTAAATTTTATTGAAACTATTTAATGGAATCATTTTTTGTTTCCCAATGGAGATACTTTTTGAATTTTCCAAAATAATTATATATGAACATATTTTTGAGTCATCGTTAATAACCGTTTTAATAATTATTCCTATAAATGAATACATGGTTCATTTAAATTAATTTTTAACTTTAAATTTTTCTAATATGTTCAATAATTTTATTGAAAACTGAAAGTATATTTTCTTCCGCAATCATTAATGATATTTCAATGGAATTTCCATTTTTCAAAGACAGATCCCATAATTTAACTTATGTTTTATATGGGACATGATCCCATTATAAAATCCTAATTGCGTATATAAATTTTTTAATAATATCATAATATAATTTTAATGTAACCCACAACAATTCCATGGGTTATGATTTGATGAAATTATAAAATGTTTATAAATAGTATTCCATATCCAAGGTTTATGTAATGATGAAATATTTTTGAAACCCATTTAATTTCATGGGTTTTAATATGATTAATTTTTATGATCTTATCGAAAAAATATATATTATTTTTATTCTATGATGGGTGTGTCATATATCTACCTATGATTAAATTTGTAATGATTTATTTTCCCTGAGAAAAATATGTCTCGAATGTGGGCTAAACCCAGTTCAGTAAGAAATTACGTCCACTATGATAATCATGGGAATGAAAATTGACTACTAAAATATTCATGGAAATGAACCTACTATACTATGATAACCTTTAAAATGACCCATAACTACAAACTAATTTTTTTTCGTATATGTATTCCTCCCATCAAAATCAAATGATTATTTTAATCCCTCATGATTCAAGTTCATTAATTCCATTATTTTTTTGGCATTATGATCATCCAATTATAATATAATTAAAAAATATTATAATCATTGATATTTTGTGTATTGGTTTAAAATTATATGATAATTTTTTAACATCCACATTCTCATGTTGGGCTTATATTATTAATTAATATCATAATTCTTTTCCCTAATTGAGCATTTAGGATAACCATTTTCTAATTTTATCTTTTCCATTAGTTGTGATGAAAGTTATTATTTATTAGTTGTTTATAAGAAGTTTTAGTGTTTGAAAAAATAATTTGGATATGATACTAACATTATATAAACCAGTTGTTTGTGTTTCTATGTTTACCAAGACACTAAACCTAAATGGTTCTGACATTGGTTGAGATGTTCTCTAATTAATATTTATGTATAATGATAAAATATATTTATATAAAATATATTGGTATAGTTACAATTCATCATTATTTTATTAATAAAACAATCCTTAATACATGATATACACCATTGATAACAAAAATAAACATAAAAAATGAGTCATAAACAACTAAAAGCAAATTAAAAGTGGAAAGAAGATATTTTTTAGGTTATTCTAAATGATGTGGGGTATAAATAAGGATAGAAAATATCTACAAAATATTGGACATTAAATTGGACACACCAAAAACAATAAAATATCATTCAACCCCCATATGAATGTAATTCTGAATACCACTGATCAGATATAATAATAGATCTAATAATTCATCATTTTTTGATTTCTGTTAATATTAAAAAACTGCATAATGTTTTCGACACAAACTCAGTATTGATAAGTCTATGGATGTGGAATACAAGAGGATCTATCATTCCTGAACATCCAAAAATTATTGAATACTATTTTTATCATCATTCCTCTATTTGGGTTACCATTATTGACATAAAATGAATCCGAAGAATGAATTTTTATAGGTTTCCTCACCATAAATTCCACATTATGGAATACTTTATAAAATACATAGACATTGATTATTATGATATAAGGAAACACCAATAAAATAATATTTGAATGCATTATTATTGTAAATAAGTAATTCATCATTGAATCATCTACTACTAAATTAGGAGAATAATTTGATTATATAGGAAAAATTTCAACATATTATTTCTTTAGTAGATCACCCGGATGAATGAAAAATAATTTCATTAGCATGTAAATTATAATCTACATGAAAAAAACCACTGGGTGAAAGATCCCATTAAATATACAAAATAATATTACTCAAAGGCTGGATTGTGGATACCTTATATCCCCAAATCAATAAAAATTCCTACAATAAATAAGTGGTAAATATTTACAGAGCATTTCATGGAGTTCCTAGTGACTCAAAATTATATTTATCCTTATATAAAATACCATTTCCTGCTATAATCCTTGAACACAAAAAAAACTAAAGATTTTTATTTAGAAACTCTGAGGAATGATTCATAATACATGAATAAAAATTCCCTCCCACTCAATCAAGAGTATATCATGAGTAATAATCATTGAATTAAAATATATATCAATAAAATTACTTCCTACTATATTACCTCATTTAAATGTAATTTATTTTCAGATTCAAATTCTAAAACATGACCAAAACATTGAATATAATCAAAACGTAGAAAATATGAATACAAGGGATACAATACAACAATACATTTGAAACAATATTATAAAAAACATTATAATTTTAATTTAAAAGTTCATAAAATTTCCATTATACATTTTAAAACAATAAACTTCATCATATAAAACACCTTGAATATTCCCATTTCAAAATATTTTATCATTTTAGTGAGAAAAATAAAATTCAACCTCTTTACAAAAACAAATTTTCTTTTTCTACAACAAACACTAAAAAATTAAATGTCTTATAATGAAATTTCAACTTTCTAATATAACACAACACCAAATCAATTTGATCAATAAAAATATATATTAAACCACTAAAATAATTTCGTTAATAAAATTAAAACATAGGGGAATTTTCCTCATTGTAATATAATATAAAAATTTATAAATCTATAATACATCAAAAAAATATGAATTAAATAATTTTTATCTATCATAATAGAATTTAAATACATCCAAAAAAATTCAAAAATTACAAAACATCTATCATCATCATATTCTATGCTTGGATTGGAATCATGGTTTTTTCAAATAGTGTGTCGGCAATAAAAGTTCCACTGTATGTTTTATAGAATGGTTTTCATATTCTATTCATGGATGGAAGTATTGTTCACAGTAACCACGTGTCAATTTATTTTCCACAAGTTTCACTCTAAAATAACTAATTTCCCATGATTCCCCTCGATATATCTCTCAAACAATGAGTATAATAATCACATATACAAAATTACTATATATGAAAAACTATATATAAAAAATTTAAAACCAAACTCCTTTCTACCCATGTAAACTAATGTATTGAAATTAGTTAGAGATTGTCAAAAACTCAGATTCACTCAACACATGATCCATTACAGTCCAAACTAATATATTCCATCCACCCAAAAAATATATCACTCAATCAATTTTGTTGTTAACCAGACCATTTAAACCATAAATTACACCTATTTCAATCTGCAACAATTCATCAAGTATATTACTGATTTCCCTAATCTATAGATTTGATTCGTTGTTTAATTCTTGAATATATGGTAACAATTTCAAATTCATAAAAAACCTATTTAAATAATAGTATGAAACCTTAAAATAGGTATGAATTATCAATACAATGATCATTCATTATAATGTTGAATAATAATATCTAAAATAAGAACAAATAAACACGAGTTAAGTGTAAGAATAAAAATAATATCTAAACAAAAAAAATTTCACACATAATGTTTTCTATTATTATAATAATATTTTATAATTACACAATAAGGAAACAAATATAAAACTATGGAAGTGTCCAGAGAGGATGATAAACCTCATGACCATACTAACAAAATGAAATCAAAAGAAAACCCATATAAAAATATGGTGAGTCTCAAGTAACTAACAAGGACCTATGATCATTCCATTTTCAATGAAGAGTGGTAAACAATTGACCTATATGTAATAACCAATGAACCTAAGGAAATAATGAATAATTTAAACCCACTAATGTGAGTGTTTTTATTTTGTGACAAAGCCTATTAGGCTACCCCAATGATTCAATTACACGCCTTGAATAATGAATCAATTTAATCTTTTATGAATGTAATAGAAAATTATTTTTTCATTTCCATTACACACAAAATGATATAAATTTACAATTCCATACTACTAATGCCAAAACATACCATTGGAAAATACCATAATGTGAATATATGAAAGAAAATTAATTTCAAAAACATACCAGTATATTTAAAATATTTCCCTATTTAATGATCCATTTTAAATAATCAATTTCTATTTAAACACTACTCTTATAAAAACCCATTAATTGATTTGAAATATAGTTCAAAAGAAAATTTGTATAAAATTTAGAATTAAAAAAACACAATTTTCCGATTTTATCAAAATACAACACACAGACATACCAAACTTTTGGGTAAGACCTGTAAAACATACTATAGGTAAAATGAATATAAATTTATCAATTAATATCATAAAATTATTATTTCATTCCATACAAAAAAATTCCTAATTTTAATAATCATATAAATCGATGTAGGCTCAAATAAATAAATAATAAGATCACAAACCAATAAACAATAATAATAAGAACATAGAATTTATATCATAAGGAAATAAATTTGCTACTAAGGGGGATGTTTTATGTTCACAAAAGGAGATCAAAATTCATGTTTGTTAATGGTCACATAACTGATCAAATAAATATATTTCAACTAGTTTCATTAGTGAAAACTGGAAATCCATGTCATAAAATTCAACTACGATATTCTAGTTTTCACCTACCTCTCAACTGGCATAGCTATAATCCTAGGACTCGATACATAGACTTATTTGGTTCTTTAATTAATAGAAATATTTGGTGGACTACTTATTAAAACAATTTAAATCACATAATAATCACAAATACAGTGTAAATATACATAAGAATAATTTATGATCTACCTCAATCATACCCCATTTCATGAAAAATTCTCCTTTCCAAAAACATAATTGTGAATCAAAATTATTTCAACCATAACATTTAATCATGTAATAAAATGGTCAATAAGGGTTCTATTCTTGGGTGTTGTAATGATCCAATAAAACATATCTTATATATATAATATGAAATGATCAATTATTTTAACGTGAATAATCGTTCCATTATGAATGATATTTAAAAACCTTTCGAAAATCAATCATAAATATAAATGAAATAACAATTTCCCAAAAGTAATAATAATAATTAAATTTAGTGGAAATCACTAAACAATAACAAAAATCAACTAACACCCCTTTTAAAATAAATATAAAGGACCAAAAACATGGTATCCCACTTTAATCAATAGAACATCATTTTAAAATAAGCAATGTAGGTAAATCCCAAAACCACCATCATTAAAAATAAAACATGGCCCCAAAATAAATGTGTTTAATTTTTATATATAAAATCATTAATCATACTTTATTAGACACTTAAATTTCATATAATATAATTATAAACTAACGTAACATTGAATAATGAATGTCAAAATTATTTAGAATGGAAACTCTCACTTATAAATGGAAAACCATTGATAAATTAAATCTAGATTTCCTATAAAAAAATTCATTAGTTATAAAAATTAATGATTCAAATAATCATGGAATGATTTTATAATGAAAATGGAATTGAGTAACCTAGATAAAATAATGATACCATTTTTTCTTTATTGAAAAAAACCATATTTGGTCACTGATGAATTTTTACAAACCTGAGAAAGAAATTCCCTTAAATAGAACTACCCTAGAAGACCATAATTAGTAATAAAAATCAATTATGGTATGGGATAATGAGGTAAAATTGATGAATTTTTTAATATAATAAATTAGTGTATCATACCTATTGATATAATTAATTAATCACTAGGAATTCACTCTATATACACAATGGAAGGGGTTAAATAGAAGGAGTTACCCTTGGGAGACAACATGGGTGAGAGGTTCAATTTTCAACGATTTCGAGATAATATACATTTAAAAATATATTTAAAATTAAAAAATCCCCAAACCTAGTTAGGTTGGACAGTTTATTCACATTATTTATACAAAACAAAAACAAACAATGTAATCTCCATTATCACAAACTATATAATTTACATTGTTAAAATTGAATGATTTCCCAAACCATTCACTAAAACCTTGTATCTCATTAAATGATCCGAAAACTACAATATTTCACCACAGTAAACCCCATACTCAATATAAAATTCATCCATATTAATATAAAATATAAAAGAGAATATTTTGGTCTAATATGTCCCCCCATGATAAATTCTTCAACAAAAAATTATACAAAATCATAGGTGAAAAGAAATTTCATGACCAACTCATAAAAATATGGGAACCAAATATATTATCACATCCCATGTGTTGGTCTATGTAATCAAAAAAATTCACATAAATAGACCACCATTAATCCATAATTAATCTATCTAAATTAACTATTGATTTCTTAACCACTAAAGCATTGAAAATATTAAAAGTAGACACTACATAAAAAAAGACATTTGAAAGAACTCTAATCTAGTAATATATTGACATGTGGAATAAAAAAATCACATATAAGAAACCAAAATTGTTACTATTATCTAAAATTAGACCCAATTACTATATAAATCAAACACATCTTGATCATTTAGTATCATATAAACTAATAACAATGACAAAACCTTGACAAAAATATAATGGAATAAAATTCCAAAAAATTTGAAAAAAATAGATATTATAATTTTTTTCTCCCCACCATAAATAATTTATTTAATGTTTTGATACCATAAATAGACACACAAAGAAGTTCATTCACCAAAAAAGAGTAAAAATTCCACCAACTTCATGATATCCGCACTTAAGACTACATGAGAGAAACCCTAAGATAAACATTTCCACAATGATACTATAGCATATCCATAATGAGTTATGATCAAAAATTTTGGATTATCTTACCAAATTAATACATTTATCTTCATGGTAGGACTTCATTATGTCAATGTGACACAAAACAATACAATGGGTAACAAGACGCCAAACTTCTATAACACCCATTCTCTATGATCTTAAATGAAAATATTAACCAATTATAATTCATTACCAAACTGTACACCAAACATTTATTCCCATTACCTCATCCAAAACCTAATTTATACCCATGTCTTCAATACAAAAATCCTTAAACGCTATTCCAAAATATTTACAATGATAATAATCATCAAAAGAAACATGGAATGAATAACTGTAAAATATGAACAAGAACTTCCAAATCTATTTTACCCAACAAAACACAAGATATATACTTTAAACAGGATATATAAAAAGGTACCATATTAATATATTTTAAAAAACAGTTATCTCCCATAAAAGAAAAAACGTTTCTCAAATTGTTGTGAATTAAACCCTCCAAATCACATCTCGAAGGAATATTGGATACAATAATAATTAATATGACATATGATTAGCTTAAAACCCAACAAATGTAACTAATTTATAATAATTAATGACATTACATTAGATATTTTAGAAATATCATTAATAAATTAATATAATTCCCCCACTTGTATCACACAATTAGCACATTATTTCCAATATACAGGTCCCCTTCTGTCACGACCCGTCCTCGGGGCCCATGCCATGACTTCCCAAAGCCCGCCTTCTATAGGCCAGGGGCTGGAGACTAGCCCCAAGGTGTAAATTCTTGATAAAAAGGGATGGAATTGCCTTTGTAAAGTAAACAAACACCACAGAGCAAGAAAGCGGATGAAGTAAATACTATGTAAAAGATGGTACAATAGTTATTGCGGAAAAGTAAGTGGGCCAGTATACAAACCTAAACTGAAAGTAATGTACAACTGGAAAGGAAAACAACAACTGAAAAGTAAAGCCGCAACACTAAGTTGTCCACTAGAAATCCCACCTGAAGGATAAGTACAGATAGCCTCCTCTGTTCCTCGGGTCCAGCCGACCGCTCCGAGTATGTCCCATCCAGTGGTCCACCTCCAGGTACCGTCCTACTCCGCAAGCCACAACCACAATCAGCGTTTTCCATCTTCTACAACCAAAAAAATGTAGTGTGGGAATAGCCCGTGCAGGGGTGAGTATAAGCTACTCAGTAGGGACCCCGAGACCCCTGAAGGTCACCCTAAATCCACAATGGATAATCCACAAAGGAAAGATAAAACCACGATGTAACATCTGAAAATTATTAGGTATATGCCCAAACATATACCTAAGTCATCAATTCTCGTTAAGCTGCAACATCCGAGCCCATGTACAACCCAGTCCACACAGGAATGAAAAACATAAATCCACACAGGATAGCACATCACAATCCACATACGAAATAAAAAGAGGATTTAGCTCACACAGGTATACTTCTTCGTATAACGATAGAGATGAGCAGACATAACCACATATTCATCTAAGCCATCGGACCCACAAAGGATCGATAGGTACTAACCCCCACAATGACCCACATAGGATCATACCCACAAAGAATTGATAGGTAACTAACCCCTGCAAAGACCCACACAGGATCGGACCCACACAGGATCTGTAGGCGCTGGCTCACACAGAACTGATTAGCACTATCCCACATAGGATCGGACCCACACAGGATCGGTAGCACTGATCCACATAGGATCGCTGAGTGTTGTAGTCGTCGACATCGAATCCACTGACAATCTATGTACAGTCGTGGTCTTCACAGTCGCAAGTGCAGCCAGCACTAGGGTTCCCGCACACAACAATCTCCTTCGGGAGGGTCCGCTCCACGAGCCGAGAGGCTGCTACATCAACTGACACATAGTCCAAAGTTTTTGTAACCGCGGCCCCCTTAATGGGGGTCTCAAGCTGGCCGGTCGGGGGTTTGAACCCCCAGCTTCTCTCCTGTTCGGCCGGCCAGCCCTGGCCAGCCGGTTTCTGCCACACTAGGACAGGCGACGGTCGGTCCCCTCCCTACTCTGACGCCGGTAGCCCGTTTCCAGCCGCCGGTCCTTCTCTAACACCGGCGGCACATTTCCTGCCGTCGTTTTCCATGCTCTGCCGCGGCCCGGTACCGGTAATGGCCTTCACTTGTCTGGTACGGCGCGACAGAGTCGCACCCCTCCACTGCGGCCCCTCTCCGGCCGCGGTGCTTTTGCGGTTCTCCGACGTGGAACGACGGTGTCGCAACTTGGTTCATATTTTTAAAAACACGGCGCGTCGACATCATCATTCTTTCTGTTCGTTCCCACGCGGTGCGATGAAACCGCGTCACTTCCCGTCGTACCGCAACAACAAGAAAAAGAAAGGGAGGGGGGTCGGCCATCTTTGTGCGGTCCGGCATCCTCCCGTTAATTGGTAGCATGCGGTCCAGTTATATGTGGATAATGAACAAGAGTAAATCACAAAAATAAATCGCATAAACCCCTACGTCGTGTGAGCTTTAACGGAGGTTCATCGAACAAGGATTCGTCACAGGAAGAGACATCGCGGAAGAAGACGTTGACGACGTCGCGGTACAAGGCGTCGCATAATCGGTTTCCGAGAACTCGGCGTTCTTCATCGGAGACCGATGTGTTATTCGCATTCTTCGCTGAAGATAAAGAAGTTCCTCAAGTCCTTAGCCCTTTTCTCCCAAATACTCCACCACAAGAAGGTTCCAACCCCAAATAAAATACGTTCATCTCTTATTTTATTAACATAACATAATCTTTTGAATTTCAAGAGTTTTAATTAATTCCAGTTAATTAATTCATGAGAAGTTTTCATCCAAAATGGTGAGTTGAGGGGGTTTAAAAAAGTGAAAGGGTGAGTTCGTGGGGGCCCTACCACCTTCATAACCTACAAATGGAAGTTGGGTGGTTTTCCCCAACTTCCACCCAAAGCATAATCCACTTAATGAAAATAAAAATTGTAGTTAAATTTTTATTTTAACTTCCACAATTTTTATAAACCTCTCTCTTGAAAACACAACTTCGGAAAAGGTGTTTCAAAGCAATTACCGGCATTTCGGTTCCATCGGTGCCCTCAGAATTCGATTCCAAGCACCAGTTCAAAAGTTAGAAATTCTTGCTCATTCGTTCACTGAACATACCTGAGCTAACTTCAGATAGTAATTCCAGGCACACTGGGCCTCAGAATCAAGTGCCGTCAGAAACTGTGTTCTTGTAAAATCTCAAAGAAAATTAAGAAAAAAATTTCATTGAATTTTACGGGACGTTACATTACTCCCACCTCTGGAATTTATTTCCCTGTAAAGATACATAAAAACTAGGGAAACAAATGTTAGTACTGAGCACACATCTGAGCCTCCCACTCCCAAGTGCTCTCCTGGAGATTCCCGTGCTGCCATCTGATGCACACTAGAGGAATCGACCGTCCATGTAGGACCCGCTCCTGTTGATCCTCGATCTCCACTGGTACCTCCATAAAATTCGCCCTATCGTCAATGTCCATCTCCCCTTGGTCAATGATATGCGTCGGGTCATGCACGTATCTCCTCAGCTGTGATACGTGGAAGATGGCGTGCAGCCGGTGCAACTGAGGTGGTAGAGCCAGGCGATAAGCCACCTCGCCAATCCTGCTGAGGACTTGGAATGGTCCGATGAAGCGTGGAGATAACTTGCCGCCCCCGCCAAACATCTGTAATCCACGTCGAGGTGAGACATGCAAGATGACGTGGTCGCCATCCTCGAACTCTAGTGGCCTCCGCCTCCTATCAGCATAAGACTTCTGCCAGCTCTGAGTTGTCCTCATCCACTCCTGGATGACCTAGACCTTCTCTGTTGTGGCATGGACCATCTCGGGTTTCACAATTGCTGACTCCCCACGGTCTGTCTAGCACAAAGTAGATCTGCAAGGTCGGCCGTACAACGCCTCGTATGGTGCCATCCCCATGGTGGAGTGGTAACTGTTGTTGTACGAAAACTCCACCAAGGGTAGGTGGTCCACCCAGCTGCGACCAATGTCGAGGACACATGCACGGAGCATGTCCTCGGGAGTCTGAATGGTCCTCTCTGTCTGACCATCTGTCTATGTGTGAAAGGTAGTGCTCAGACGTAGCTGCGTCCTGAATGCCTCCTACAACCCCTTCCAAAGCTGGGAATTAAAGCGAGCATCTCGATCGGAGACGATAGATGATGGTACACCGTGATAACCTACAATCTCCTGAATGTATAGATGTCCCAACCACTCCACTTTTCCCCGCTATCTGATGGGTAAGAAGTGAGCCGACTTGGTGTGTTGGTCGACAATCACCCAAATGGAGTCGTGACCTCTGGAAGTGCGTGGAAGTCCAGTCACGATGTCCATAGATATCTCATCTCACTTCCACTCCGGGACCTCCAAGGGTTGTACCAAACCTTCTCGTACCTGGTGCTCTGCCTTTACCTTCTGGCAGGTGAGGCATCGAGAAACAAACTCCGCCATAGCCTTATTCATGCCCATCCACCAGTGCTGTCGTCTGAGATCCTGGTACATCTTTGCCACTCTAGGATGTACCGCCAAAGGAGAAGTGTGAAACTCTCTCAGAACCTCCTCCCATAAAGCATCTGGTACCAAGGTATGTCCTCTTAAAATGACGTCTTTCTCCGCTCCAAAGGAGAAAACATCAGGTTCCTGACCTGAGGATATATGTGAACGCCGCGTCTCACAGTCAGCGTCCCCACACTGTACCTCACTGACCCGCTGCAGTAGTGGAGGGGTGACTGTGAGAGACTGAAGGAAGGATGCTCCATCTCTATCCATGAAGGATATCTGCAAAGAGGCTAGCTGCAATGTCACCTCCTCAAGTAGCTGAATGTCTGTCCTTCTGCTGAGAGCATCGACTACCACGTTCCCCTTCCCAGGAGTATAGACTATCTCAAAGTCATAGACCTGGAAGAACTCGAGCCATCGCCGCTGTCTCAAGTTCAGGTCCTTCTGAGAGAAGATGTATCTGAGACTCTAATGGTCAGAAACAACTGTAAAGCGCTCGACCATCAGGTAGTGTCTCCATGTCTTCAGAGTGAAGACCACTACTGCTAACTCCAGGTCATGGGTAGCGTAGTTCTGCTCATTTGGCCTCAACTGGCGTGATCCATAGGCAATCATGGCCCACTCCTACATCAGGACACATCCGAGTCCGGTCCCTGATGCATCGCAGTAGACTACGTACCCTACTCCCTCCTTAGGGAACCTCAAGATAGGTGCGCTGGTCAATCTCTATCTCAGCTCCTGAAAGCTCTGCTGACATCTGTCTGACCACACAAAGGGCTTCCCCTTCTTCGTCAAAGCTGAGAGTGGTGCCGAAACTCTGGAGATGTCTAGCACAAATCTCCGGTAGTATCCAGCTAGTCCCAAGAAACTCCTCTCCTCTGTCACGCTCTTGGGTGGATCCAAAGCTAGCACTGCCTCAATTATAGCAGGATCCACTACAACTCCCGCCTCAGAGATGACGTGTCCTAAGAAGTGGACCCTACGTATCCAGGACTGACACTTCGAGAGCTTACCATAAAGATGATGCTTTCAGTGCGTGTCTAGTACAACTCTCAAGTGGTAGTCATTGTCCTCCTCAGTCGTCGAGTAAATCAAAATGTTGTCGATGAAGGACACGACAAATCGATCGAGGTATGGCTGAATAATCATATTCATGAGGGCCATGAACACTACTGGAGCATTGGTTACGACGAATGGAATAACCAAGAACTCATAGTGGCCATATCAACATCTGGAGGTCTTCTTATTCACGTCCTCATCCCGAACTCTGAGCTGATGATAGCCTGACTTGAGTTCTATCTTTGAGAACCACCGTGATCCCTTGAGCTGATCGAAGTGGTAATCAATCCTCGGAAGAGGATACTTGTTCCTCATTGTCACCTGGTCCAGGCGACGATTTTCGACACAAAGTTGCATGCTCCTGTCTGCCTTCTTGGCGTACAAAATCGGGGAAGCCCTGGGTGAATCAATAGGTCGGATGAATCCCTTGCCTTGCAAGTCCTCCAACTGTACTCGTAGCTCTCGAAGCTCAGCGGGGCCCATCCGATATGATGGGGAGGATATCGGGGATGTCCCGGAGTACAGGTCAATATAAATGTCTATCTCTCTGCGAGGAGGTAGTCCTGGAATGTCATCAGGAAAGACGTCCACATACTGTTCCACCACTGCAGGAAAACATAGACTCCACACGTCAACTGCTCCTAGGATGAGGCTAGCCAACTGATGAGTGATGGGATGTCCTCTACTATGCGAGAGTCCATCCTATGCTACAAAGGCTCCCTTCTTGCTGGTGAAGGTGAACCTACTCTCGTCGGTGCGTACACATCGTACCTTGCACCTAATACAGTCAATCTGTGCATGGACTGTAGACAACCAATACATGCCCAAGATGACGTCGTAAGGCCTCGACCCTGCTACAAGAAGATCCCAGCCGAAGCTCTCACCTCCTAGAGTAAGCTCATACTTCCGGCACCAGTGTGTAATCGTCGAGTCTACTCCAGTAGGAGTCTCTAGCCGTAAGGATCGAGCCAACGACTCTGTCAGAATCTCCAAGATCCGAACAACGGCAGTGGCTATGAAAGAACGACTCACTCCTATGTCTATAAGTACTACCACAAGGGTGGAATAGACACAGATAGTACCTCGAATCATCTCGGACGTGCCGTGGTCGTAGGCCTCCACTGCCTGAAGTTGTGCATGTCTATGCCCGCCAGCTCCCTATGGCCAGGGAGGACATCCTTGTGGTGGTAGTGGTAGAGCCTCAAAGCATCGCCCACCACCTGCTGCTCGACCATCTCCTCTACCTGATCCACCTGCTCCCTGCAGACCGCCAAGGTCAACCCTCTGCCTCTTCCTGGGTGGCCCCTCAACCGTCTGCTGCTCCTCGGCATGGCGGGTCAGGTAGTCACGAGCCATGTGGCCCTAACCGCGGAATGAGTAAGACTGCCTGCCTCTCGAAAGGTTGGCTCCGCGTTGTGTGCCCCACACTGCTGAGCCAGTGTCCTGAGGTCGTCTTCCTGAGGGTCTGGTCTGCCTGGAACCATGATTCATCCATCGACTTCCTGCTACAGAAGACTATGCTATGTGCCGCCCCACGGTAGGTCTCACTGCTGAAGAAGGCTCATCAAGAAAACTCTCGATCAAAAGGGCTCGCTCCAGTTCTCCTGCCTGAGTCGGAATGCTGAGGGAGATCAGCGATGCCCTTATCTCATGCCCCAATCCCTGCTCAAAGGTCCGGGCCCAGAAGAATTGTTCATGTACCATGTCTGTCGAGTAGCGCGAGAGATTGGTAAATCTCACCGAGTACTGGGCGACTGTCAAGCTGCCCTACCATAGCTGAAGAAGCTCCTGGATGCCCACCGCACAGAGGGTGGCTGGGACGAACTCCAAGCGGAAGAGGCTCTCAAAGTCCGTCCAACGGAGAGATGCATCATCGTGGACTGGGAGCATCAAGCTCCACCATCTGCCTGCTGCCGCGTGTAGTAGGCTCGCTGTGAGGATCACCATGAGATCTGCTGGTGTCCTCAATAACCTGAAAACTCTCACCACTAACTCCAGCCTGTACTCGGCTGCCTGGGGGTCCGTCTCCCCCCAGAACCTAGACGGTCGTTGGCGCTGGAAATCATGCAGTGCACTAAGGTGACGTGCATCCTCCGTGGCTGGGGATGGAAGCATCGGTGGCTCGGCGGGTAGTGGGACCGTCAGTTCCTCATCTTTCAAAGGGCTCTGCACCGAGGCCTCGTCGCTCGGTGGGCTGTCGTCACACTCAACTCTCCGAACGCTAGATGGTTGCCGTCGTGGGGCCATCCTTAAAAGAAAACAGGTTTTCCACGGTCAGAACAGTTTACCTAGTGAGATGACACAAAGTAATCACAATAAAAACGTGAAACACATATGCAATCAATGATTCCGTGCATTATGTCGGAAATCAGAAGTCTGCGTCCTGGTGTATGGATACATCGGCCGCTGAACCCACACTGGACTCCCTGGACTAATAACCATACCCAATATGCTTAACACTATTTCTTCACATTGAAAAAGGTCAGAGTCCCAAGTTCTGTGGTAGAACCGAACCCCTCTGATACAAATTTGTCACGACCCGTCCTCGGGGCCCGTGCCGTGACTACCCCAAGCCCGCCTTCCCTAGGCCATGGGCTGGTGACTAGCACCAATGTGTATATTCCCGATAAAAAGGGAAGGGATTTCCTTTGTAAAGTAAACAAACACCACAGAGAAAGAAAGCAGAAGAAGTAAACACTAAGTAAAAGATTGTACAATAGTAATTGCGGAAAAGTTTGTGGGCCAGTATACAATCCCAAACAAAATGTAAAGGACAACTCGAAGGGAAAACAAAAACTGAAAAGTAAAGCTGCAACGCCGAGCTGTCCATTGGAAATCCCACATAAAGGGTGAGTACAAATAGCCTCCTCTGCTCCACGGGTCCAGCCGACTGATCCGAGTATGTCCCATCTAGTGGTCCACCTCTAGGTACCGTCCTGCTCTGCTAGCCTCAACCACGATCAGCGCTGTCCGTCGTCTACAACCAACACAACGTAGTGTGGGCATATCCCGTGTAGGGGTGAGTATAATCTATTCATTAGGGACCCTGAGACCCCATAAGGTCTCCTTAAATCCACAATGTATAATCAACAAATAAAAGATACAATCACGAATTAACATCCGACACTGCTTAGGTATATGCCCATACATATACCTAAGTCATCAATTCTCCTTCGGCACCAACATCCGAGCCCAAGTACAACCCAGTCCACACAAGAAAGAAAAATGTAAATCCACACAGGATAGCACAACACAATCCACATTGGAAAGCATTATAGGATTCATCTTATATAGGTATACTTCTTCGTATGACGATAGAGATGAGCAGATATAACCACTGATTCATCTAAGTCATCAGACCCAAAAAAGATCGATAGGTACTAACCCCCGCAATGACCCACATAGGATGTGACCCACAAAGGATCGATAGGTAACTAACCCCCACAAAGACATACACAGGATCAGACCCACAAAGGATCTGTAGGCGCTGGCTCACACAGAACCGCTGAGCGCTGACCCACACAAGATCGGACCCACACATGATCAGTAGCACTGATCCACATAGGATCGCTGAGTTCTGTAGTATTCGCCGTCGAATCCCTTGAGGATCTATGTACAGTCGTCGTCATCACAGTCACAAACGCAGCCATCACTACAGTTCCCACACACAACAAGCTCGTTCGGGAGGGTCCGCTCCATGAGCTAAGAGGCTGATAAATCAACTGACACATTTTCAATAGTTGATATATCCAAAAGATCCGTATCGTCAACAGGAACTCAACGTCGCAGATGATGCGTCAATCGGACGCCCGGTCTGAGAGTTATTGGCTTTTTCGTCCCAGGGGCCCGGTTGTTTTTAAGGAAAAACCAACCCGACCGTACTACACCTGTGCCCAAGACTTGGGCGGTGTAAGCCATATGATCCTTCTCACTTAGATGTATCCATCAAAGTCGACGACACGTCAATCGGACGTCCGGAACTTAAGTTATGAGTGTTTCCGCTCCGAGCGCCCGGTTAGTTTCGTGTACGAACCAACTCGGCCAAACCCAAAGTATTCCGAAACCTTGCGTGCGATATACAGAAACGACCACCTCGATCCAAGGATCGTATCGCCGCTGACGGCGCATCGATCGGAGGTCTGTAGCCCGATATATGGGAAAAAGTCCAAAAAGGGTCCGAAAACGGGGGGTTTCGGGCTCGGACCGACCCGGCCCGAGACCCCTTGGGTCGGCACGAACCAGGTCGACCCGACCCTTGTCCGAGTCGGCCAGGTTGGCACGGCATAGCCTGGCGGCCCGGCGCACTGGCGCGTGGGGCCAGCTGGCACGACCGAGTAGTTAGGTTTGCGGGGGGGGGGGGGGGCTGCCCCCCCCCCCCCCCCCGTGTTTTGTAAACGCGACCCCCCTTATGGGGGCCGCTAACTGGCTGGCTGACGGTTTGATCCCCCGACTTCTCTTCTGTCCGGCCGACCCGCCCCTGCCAGCCAGTTTCTGCCGCCACGGGACCAGCGACGGTCGGTCCCCTCCCTGCTCCGACGCCGGCGGCCCGTTTCCGTCTGCCGGTCCTACTCCGATGTCGGCGGCCCATTTTTGGCCTCCGTTTCCCATGCTCCTCCACGTCCTGGTACTAGCCGCAACCTTCACTCGTCTGGTGTGGCCCGATGGCACCACACCCCTCCGCCGCGGCCCCTCTCCGGCCACGGTGCTTTTGTGGTTCTCTGGCACGGCGTGACGGCACCGCGACTTGGTTCATATTTTTAAAAACGCGGCGCGTCGGCATCACACATTCTTGTCGTTCATTCCCACGCAGTGCAACGACACCGCGTCACATCTCGTCGTACCTCAACAACAAGAAAAAGAAAGTGAGGGGGTTCGGCCATGTTTGTGCGGTCAGGCCTCCTCCCGTTAATTGGTAGCATGCGGTCCAATTATACATGGATAATGAACGAGAGTAAATCATGAAATGAAATCACATAAACTCCTACCTCGTGGGAGCTTGAACGTAGGTTCGTCAAATGAGGATTCGTCGTGGGAAGAGACGTTGCAGAAGAAGACGTCGACGGCGTCACGATACACGGAGTCACGTAATCGGTTTCCGAGAACTCGACATTCTTCCACAGAGACCGATGTGTTCTTCGTGTTCTTCGTCGAAGACGAAGAAGTTCCTCAAGTCCTTAGCCCTTTTCTCCCAAAGACTCCACTAGAAGAAGGTTCCAACCCCAAATAAAATAAGTTCCTCTCTTATTTTATTAACATAACATAAACTTTTGAATTTCAAGAGTTTGAATTAATTCCACTTAATTAATTCTTGACAAGTTGTCATCCATAATGGTGAGTTTAGGGGGTTTTATGAAAGTGAAGGGGTGGGGTTCCAGTGGGCCCCACCACATTCATATCCTACAGATGGATGTTGTGTGGTTTTCCCCAACTTCCACCCAAATCATAATCCACTTAATGAAAATAAAATTTGTAGTTAAATTTTTATTTTAACTTCCACAATTTTTTTCAACCTCTCTCGAGAAAACACAACTTCGGAAAAGGTGTTTCTAAGAAATTACCGGCACGGGGGTTCCATCGGTGCCCTCAGAATTCGATTCCGAGCACCAGTTCAAAAATTAAAAATTCCCTTTCATTTATTCACTGAACGTACCTGAGCTAACATCAGATAGTAATTCCAGGCACACCAGGCCTCAGAATCAAGTGCCGTCAGAAACTGAGTTCTTGTAAAATCCCAAAAAATATTTAGAAAAAAATTCCCTTGAATTTTACGTGTCTTTACATCTTCATTGAACCATATTGGGTAAAAACATCAAAAGACATGGGTATCCTTTCCAAGAATGATTTATTAATTATTCCCATATAAATAACTTGAATTTTGGTAGTTAGGAAAAAATTAAACACCATTTAACTATTATTATTATGAATTCCTCTTGAAATGTGCCTAGAAATCGTTGAATCATCAGCATCCATCCCATTAGGGAAAGGAACCAAAAAAATTGAATGATCAACACAGTCATTCAGTGAGAGTTCACCTAGAATAATGCTCAATAATTCCACCACCTTCAAAATTTTCATCTCCTATAAAAAATAGAGCGATGATGAAGACCGAGAATTTTAACAACTATAATATCTCAAATAGATGAGAATGAAATTTTTTTATTCCCCATTCCAAGGGAAATAAAAAAAATATTATTGTTTCCAATCACCTATAGTAAACCCTAACAATCAAAGATAGATATCACATTTAAATTTATTAATATATATAAGATAACATAATGATCAATTGAAGAATCATATTCTTCTAAAATATTTGTAAATATCAATAAAAAAACATTTCAAAATTATATATCATCATCTTCCACTATGTCTTCATATCTAGAACCCCCTTTTGAAAAATAATATGTATTACCTTTATTCAAAACCTAGGAAACATGATCAACTGAAAGAGAGAGCTTAGATTCCTAGTAAGGGTAAACAAGGGAGATATAAATGATCACATAAATATTAAATGTGAATATAGTCATGATAACATTATCATAACATTTTTAAACCTGACTATCCATATTATATATGAAAATAGTGAGTAATTGAATTAATCATGTTATTTAATAAGATATAAATAATATTGTAATCAAAAAAAAAACTCTAAAAAAGAATACAATTTGAATAATACAGAAATTTGTGGAATACATATAGCCTAAATACTAATTTACGTAGTATTCCATGGTAATTTCCATGATTATCATAGTGTATTAGGATTACTCCCCCAACCATTTCAGTATTCACGGTTCACTATCAATATTATTATTGTGTACATAATCTCTTACTAAAATGTGTCAATACCCCATTAGATTCTTTATAATCACATGAAATATCCATCTTTTCCCAATGAAAAGGAAATTTCTGTTATAAAATTTACATAAAAAAATTACATTTGTTTTCAACAATATCATATAATTATCTTCATACAATAAAAAATGAAAAGAAGATTGGATTCATAAACATCTAAAAATAGAGTAAATCATTGAAATAAATAATATTCATAAGCATATCATTATCATAATCATAAACCATAAAGATAATTAATATGGAAAAAATCATTGAATCATGTTTTAAGTAATGATAAGGTTACACAAAAACTATTTTTGAGATGAAAAATAATTCATAAAATTAGATTCAATATTTATTTGTGAATGTCACATTACCACATTTAAATCCTTTAATAAGAATCTCAAAATTTCCAAAAAAAATTAACAATGATTTTATTTCCAAATATCCAATGTAACATGAAAATTATTCTTCAAAAAAATTATGATCGTGTTAAATTCCATTCAATATATATAATTTAAAATGATATCATTCATTTAATACATTTTTTTAAAAAATCAAAAATAATTGAGATTCGAAACTGAATAGAAGAATGCTTTTAAAAATAATTTAAAATGTAAATCATGGGATCATATGAATTTATAAAATTATAATATATTATTACAACATTATATAATACATTTTAGTGAATATATGGGAAAATAATAAAGATGATTTTAGACCAAAGACTAAGATAAATTATATTTTCTCAAAAAAAAAATCATTCAATCTCTTAAATACCTAAATCAGGGAAATTGAAATGAATATAAGTATTATCAAGAATTAATTATAGGAGTTGAAAATTAATGTGTTTATTGAGATTTATATCATTAAATTTTTTCATAACAATTCTTAATCACAAAAAATCTAGATAACAAAATTAGATTTTTAATAGAAATCCATTTCATCAGGTATGACTACCTTTGAACACATTCAAATATCCTATATAATAAATATATATTATGTAAGAAATGTATGATATAACAATAATAATTCATATAGTTCAGTATACGACATTCATATAAATTTTTATCATCAATTTATTTACAATACCTAATAAAATATATTATTTAGGTGATAACAACTTTTTTATGTATTTTTGGCTTGGTAGATTCAGTCGTTGTACATTGATAATGGTTAAATCAAAAAATAACATTAATAATAATAAAATATCATTAATATTAATCATATTCAATTGTTTTTCTTTGATATAATTAATATCTATAAAATTTTATTAGATTTTTCATAGATATGGTATGTTGTACGCACACATGAACTCTTTTTTTTCAATTTTTGTTGCATAGATGAAAAGAATGGTAAATAATAATTCAGTTTTCAAAATTCATTAATATATAATATATATAATATATTTTCATTAAATATATATTTATTACTATCCATATAAAAATAAAATGAATAAAAATTGGATCGCTTCATGGAGGTGGTAGTCTACACATACACCTGTTCAACATTATTTTTTTTAACAGAATTTAAGGTAATAAGGTGAATTTTATAGTTTAGTTTAAAAATTATAATTACATTATAAATTTCACACACACATATATATATATAATAAATAAATCCTTATATCTCGATGTGAGTTTTATAGATTGAAAAAAATTACATTGGTTCATGAGGGGTAGTATTCCATAAATACAATCGATGGTTTCATATCCCATTGGATGTAATAGGATGTTAATATATTTTATTACATTGAAAAAATATCCAATATATTTGTTTATTTTGTTTTTTTTCATCATGGATGTTAAATATTTTAAATGGGTACAAGAATAAATACCATGAAAATTCATATTGAAAAATTATAACTCTTATTCAAAAAACCAATTCTGGTTTATACCTGAATCATAATAGTGACGTTTTTATAATCAAATAAGGAACTCAATGTCATGTGGTGGTATTTGAGTATTTTATTTCATTAATCACTTAGAGAACCAAAATCTCATGATGTTTGTAGAATATTAGTGGGAGTTTTTCCTTTTATATGTCAGGGATAAGATCCTCTTGGAATTTTGTGAATGAATATAATAATGTCATAATCACACAAAAAAAATGGATCAAAATGGACCATTAAAAAATATTATATGATATTTGGTAAAAATAAGGAAATAAAATGGACGTTTTACTTATTTTTTTTATATTTTATAAATTATATCTTATATTTAAACAATGATAATATAATTTCAACCTCAATATTGGTATAATATTTTTAAATTTTTTTATTCTTGATGAAATAATATTATGTTGAAATTGGAACTTGACGTTAATTATTCACATTCCAAATGGTAAATCAATTTTTCTGAATTTAATGTGGATAAGTTGTAAAAATAAATTTTCAATTTAAAGAGACACACAAAAAAATAGTTTTTCAAAAGAAAATGATTCCTCATTCAGAATTTTTTTATATAAAAATTCAGCGTAAAATTGATTCCAAGGATCTAAATTGGATTAAAAATATAATTTCTAAACTATTGTTAATTTGGTAACCTTCTTAATACAATATCGACCTTTAAAAATTATTTTAAAAAATAGAAAATTTTTAATAAAAATAGAAATTTTCCATTATTTATTGAAATAACTAATATTATAGAAAACCATTATAAGTTAACTATAATAGGTTTTTTACATTATATTTTTCGACAGAATGATTTTTTTTAAAAAAATAAAATTGTAAAAAAATTATTTATATTATTTTCTACAAAAATTTAAATAAGAATTTTTTTAAAATTTATATTGTTGATACAAATAATGATTTTCAAAAAATATATTTTTATTATATAGATACAATAATGTATATTTAAAATATATAAATTAATAATTGTAACACCAATTTAATGGATTATTTTTAAACATATACAATATTGCTTTTCATTTGGATATCAGGTCACATGTATCACAATCTATCTAAGAGAATTAATTTCTTGGAAATGAATTATATCACAAAATATTAAGATATTACATTCTACCCCAGTTATAAGTAATTTCAAACATAAAATATGGTGCCCAAATACTAAAAATAGATAATATATATATCCAATTACATCCATAGGTTTTTAGGTAGCTTCTTGAAATTTCTACATCATTGAGATAAATTTATCAAATTGAGTAGTATTTTATAAAAAAAATTATCTCTATGTTCCATGGATTCTACCAGATATTCTTCATATGATATATAACATTATAGTGGCGAAAACAATAATCTTAGTTTTTCTGATGTATCTAGTATGTACTTCCACAATATTGATACCTATTATGCATTATAAAAATTAGAGAGTTTCAGGAGTACTTCTAGGAGATATTCTACCAACCCTACTCAATAAATAATCTCAAAGGGACCAATATACCAAAGGTTCATATTTTTCCCCAAATGATATAATATAATTTGATACTTAAATCGATAGGAATCACTTCTCACAAATATCAAAATCCAAATATCATCGATAAGAATTAGAAAAACACTTCTATTACCTCTTAGCTACCATATTGTGTTGTTGATTGTTAATTAATTTCTATGAAATATCCTAATCTACCCTAGTTATTAATGTCTTTCCTCCTCATATATCATCTATTATTGTCATTTTTCTTCAATTCCAATTATAGAGTACCTCATAATGACATAACAAAATTATTGAGTGAACATATTATTATAAAAAAATCCACTAAAGGATAGTGTTGATTCCAATGACCTTTAAATTGTAATGAACATGTCTCAACATATCCTTTAGGGTTTAAATGCCTCAATTATATTGAAAATTATTATGATAATTACATGATCTATAGAAACTCAACTCTATATCCCGACCCTATAAAACAATTTACAAAATAATCTCTATAATCAATATATCTTGATCAAATAAAATATAATGTCGAAATCTATGTGACCTTCCCACATCCATATGGTTAATTCTATAAATATTATCAATTGAGAAATATTCTCTAATAGTAAGGAATTTTTTTCTTCATGATGTGATCATCTATATCCCATATAAAATTGTGGTCATTATATGTTTTGGGGATTCTGGTGAAAAAATACTTGGTGTTGTATTCAAATTTCAATTATAGTATGTATAAATCTTAAAACCTAAACACATAATATTGTATCTCAACCATATCAATTTTGACATAGCAATATTTTTTATTTTTATTAAATGGTTGGGGCCGAAGCCTCTTTTTTTTATTTGAAGAAAATACCTCTTTCAAACTAGGTAGAGGGGGACCCATTATATAGCTTAAAGGACCAAGACCAAGTGTTCTAAATGCAAGGCATGAAAGCCCATTTTTTTCCCAAATATCCCTTTGGTGAATAGTAATGCTATAGTACCTGGGCTACTACATTACCTCCAACAGTATCACCGCCACTACAGTTCTTGCAATAGTGCCTTTACTACTACAGTGCTACCACTACTACAGTCCATGTCTTCTATAGTACAGCTATAATGACTTACTACAGTAATGCTACAGTACCATGAAATTATTCCCTGCTCAGATTTGATCCTGGGACTTTTTGATGCTATGAAAGAGACATTTCCACATGGGTATAGGCTCGTTGTCTTTGACATACCAAATATTTAGATTCCCATCCATCATTATATATTTTCATGTTTCCCCATGATAAATATTTTTTACATATCTATATATCTTAATACATATAGGATGAATAGGGAATGATAAGATATGGGCCACATATGATAAGTCCTTCATCAAATATTGTATTGGTGAATCATATACATGGCCAAAAACCACATCATTCTATCATAATTATGTTTTATATAATGAATATTTCTTACCTTCATTATCATCACTATATATGTATTTGGTTTGAATTTATTCCATAAACAGATAGACGGTTGATAACTAAATTGATAAAGATAATATTTCTATCATTACAACGATATATAATGACACATACTTTTAAAATTTATAAATATTGGATTTTTTTATTCCATTTCATAGATAATCTTACAGGGACATTTTTACTCAGAGAATCTGGAACCTTGTTTACCATCTCAGTGTTCTGATGCGTTGAATGATCAAAATCATCAATTATCTCTAACCAAATTCTCCATTTTAATTTCTAATACATTTATGTTTTTCTATAAAATAAAATATTATTATATTTTTATATATCACACATTTCACCAGGTAACTAATTTCATAATATCATTAATGAAAAATATACTATAGAAAAATATGAAAATTAAGTTGGGTAATTTTTTTAAGAATATTCAATTATCGGGAGGCATGATCTAAAAACATTTTATTATACATGAGATAATTAAAAATCTCATGATTGATGAATCATTATAGATTACAAGACTTTACCCACTACATAATAATAAAATAACCTATTTTATACATTTTAATTAAAATTTCAATGTTGATTAAACAATTTTAAAATTTACTCCATAAAGTATTGATAATAGCCAGCTAAACCAAGAAACAGAATGATATCATTCACTTTGATTAGTTTTGGATACCATTTGAATAACATTTTCCTTTTATTTTTTTGATATTTATACCCTCTCCTGAGATTATATGAACAAAAATTTAATTTCTATAGCCCAAACCCACACTTTTGAATTTTTTCATACAACTCATCCTACATTTGGATCATTGTTACAATTTTCAAGATATTATCATGATCTTATATATTATTTAAATATATAAAAATATTATTTCTAAATACATAATCATAATTTTTTTAATCTCTAATGATTTTAATCATTTAGTCCATGAAGAATGTGATTCAATTAGTAAGACTAAATTGAATCAATATATATTCAATGTTTTTATACATTGTATGGAATTTTTTATTTTCTAAATCCTCCTTCACGATCTTAAATTAATGACATATAGAATGATGAAAAATCATTTAAAAGTAATGAATCCCATGAATATTATTAATAATGACATAAAAATAATTACAAGGATATTTTTAAATGATTATAATATTGTAATATTTTCCATTGTCAATATATAGTTTCATTGATCCATATTTATTTGTAACAAAAATAACCGGTTCATCCCAAGGTGACACACTTCTCTTAATAAATCCCTTTTAATGATACATAATAAAATCAGGAAATTCTTAAAAATAAATTAGGGCCATTTCATTTAGATTCATTGAAATAGGTATAACACAAGGTACGAATACAATTCAGAACTAAAATGTAAATATTGCTTGAAAATATAAAAAATTATTTTTAAAATACCTCAATAAACTACCTTACAATATAATTATAATTGATAAATAATTTATACATAATAATATTTGATAAAAAATTCTTTTGTTATAAGGATTATGTTGCACACATTGTGTGTCATTCCATAAGAATTTCTTATCTATTGTTACACTAAAGAAGATCATATATTGGTTTGTAATATCAAGAAATTAATTAATTATTTTGTAATTTTATGTGACATTAATATAGAAAAATCCATTATATTCTAAATTTCACATAAAATTCAACCGAAGGAAGAAGAAAATGATTTTCAAGAAGCACATTTCTAAAAACTTCAACCTAAGAAGAATTATAAATATTATATTTTATGATCATACTATTAAGGTTTATCACTTCTAATTCTTCATGAAATCATATGGAGAGATTATATTCCCATAGAAAATTGTATAAATATAAAATATTGTGTTGATCAATAGAGAAAGAATACATTAGAAATTATAGAGTGTATGGTATGTTTACATTTAACCATAATAATATTGAACCCCTTATAAGAAATACTTATTTCTTGAGATTTTACCATTTCATCAATACTAAGAGGATACTCATATTTTTCATCATCAATATCCTTCATATTTTAGAAATTTTTCTTATTATACCTATACCAATACCATTTGAAGCACTGGACTGTTGGTGGTGCATTTCCTAATGATTTATCACTCATAGAGTCATTATCTACCATTATCCCATCATTCCTATATTCAATTACATTATAAAAATAATTTCCACATTAAAAAAAAATTATCAATCACATTAAATATTTCCCTCCAAGTTTCCTTTAACAAAAAGATCATAAATAAAACACCCTTTCTCATCTCTTCAGTTTTATGAATTTACTCTAAATTCAATAATTACTTTCATATCAAAATCATTAGATTGATGGATAGATCCAGTAAAAATCTAAAACATTATATCCCATATAAATATTTAATAAAAGATACTAAGGTATATTATTCATAAGGATTTTTTGAAGACATTGTTTTAATCTGAATAATTTTCTTTCTGCATAACATTCAGGTCAGATGATAATACATGAAGAATATATCCCATGTCATTTAAAATATTCATCATTTGTACCAACTAATTCATCATCCATATTCATTATCTCAACTAATTCCTTATGTATTTTAATATGAATAATATGAGGTAAGTAAATATTGAAGAATAATATCTTAGACTCATAACACTCCATTGATTTATTTTCATTATGTTTCCTCATATTCATGATAGTATTCGCTCCATTGAATTTATAGATATTCAGAATTACCAATATATAAAATAAATTTTTCATTCTTCAACCACAGGAGAATGAAAAAAATCATTTCAATGGTGCAGATTAATTTTATAGCAACTAATAGAATGGAAAATATAGTAAAATATAGTGTTTGATTCCTTATTAGAGATTAACAATATCATTTATCACTATTTTATTCATTTATAAGTTCAATATTATTCATATATTGAGAACATTATTTAAGTATATTTATAAAAACAATTATTCCAATCCTAATAAAATTTTCATAAAATCATTTCATTTCCCATCAAATTCATCAATAACATGATACCTTTGGGTTCAATCGAATATCTATAACTAAAATAAAATGTTTGAGCTATAATAATCAGAGTGTAAAAACATATAATTAGGAAAAAATATTTTATATGTTGTCTAAATCATAATTCATTCTTTTAAATATAAGATGTCCTAGGTATTAACAAGGTTATCACTAATTATTATTTATTCAAATACATCATGATAGTTTTTAAATAAAATCTTACATAACCTATGAACATCCCCAAGGAGTGTTGAACTAGGTGTCATGTAAGGGAACACTCACCATTCACCAAAAATATGGCCATTGTATACACATCAAAAAATCATTGTTGATACATCCCATATATTTATCTATTAAAAATATATATCCATTTTAGTATCTATATTTGTATGTTTTTCATGGTAATTGATACATATGTCCTTCATTATCTTGGGATTTTCTCAAATATATAGGAATTTTCCTAAGGAATCATACTAAATTTTTCTCATCTTAATATCCAATGGAATCTCAAAACATTCTATGATATCAACAATAAAAAACATAAATTAAATACATAGATATCTCAACATAATAGATGAATATTCCTTACATAACGTAATTATCC